>CM057463.1:103549735-108549735 GCA_030035585.1 Dugong dugon | reverse complement strand
GCCTGTAGAATTCCAAGAGGCAGACAGCATTCTTTCCTTTTGTTCTTTCTCTGTCTCCTTCAGTCTAAGCTAATAGGTTTTCTGCTGTGATAGTTGGTTGGATGCATCACTCAGAAGCTTAATCTCTTTAACAAAAGATTGTGTAGCCACATCCTTGGTGAACATTCTAGGACACGTGTCCTTAGTTTGTACAACAGAATTTTCCAAATCTTTAAGTTTTCTTTTCCTTTTGCACAGTTCATTTTTAAGTCCATCTTTTTCCTCTCACATTTTACTATAAGCAGCAAAGAGAAAGTACATGACCCCTTTAAGATCTTGCTTAGAAATCTCATCAACCAAATATCCAAGTTCATCACTTACAAGTTCTACTTTCTACCAAACATTTCAACGTAATTCAGACAATTTCTTTGCCACTGCATAAAAAGAATTTCCCTTCCTCCATTGTCCAATCACATGTTCATCATTTTCTTTTAAAGCCTCGCCAGAAACACATTTAATGCACACATTTCTGGCAACATTCTATTGCTGGCACCATATGTATTCTCTAAGATGATAGAGACTTTCTCTATAGCTCTCCTCACTTCCTTCTGAGTCTTCACTAGAATTATCTTTGATGTCCAAAATTCTACCATCAATTTCTTCAAGGCAATCTAGGCTTTTACTATTAGGCACCTTAAAATTCATCTAGACTCTATCCATTACCCAATTCCAAAACTGCTTCCACATTTTAGGTATCTGTTACAGCAGCACCCCACTCTCCCAGTACCAAATTCTGTCTTAGTTATCTAGCACTGCTATAATAAAAATACCACAAGCTGATGACTTTAACAAACAGAAACTTATTTTCTCACATTTTAGGAGGCTAGAAGTCTGAATTCAGAGTGCCACCTCTAAGGGAAGGCTTTCTCTGCATGTCAGCTAAGGGAGAAAGGTCCTTGTCTCTTCAGCTTCTGTTTCCTGGTTCCTTAAAGATCTTCATGTGTCTTGGCATCTATATTACCCAATCTCTACTCTGCTTACTTGTTTAATCTCTTTTATATCTCAAAAGAGACTGACTCAAGATACACCCTACACTAATCCTGCCTCATTAACATGACAAAGACAACCCATTCCCAAATGGGATTATAACCACAGGCAAAGAGGTTAGGATTTAAATCATATCTATATATTTTTTTTTTTCTGGGGGGCACAATTCCACACATAACACTTACTAAAGCTAAGCACCCCTACAATAAAACCCCATCACCTGAGGCAATTGAGTCTTTATTTTTAGCTATCTAGAAGAGCCTCCCACACTACATGAAATAGTTCTCTCTGTGCCTCTGTTTTTTCTTCAGAGATAGATTGAGTTATCTCTGTCTTATCCTAGAGCACATTGGTGAAACGCCTAACTGCTGTGGCCTTTCATACAAATTGGAGGCTTTGGTCCAGACAGCAAACATCCTGCTAAGTTTCTGAGATATGTTTGCTTTCATCCTGACCTTGACACCTCATTGCTTAATACGATATTGTTTGAAACTTCTGGCTCATTCCATTGTCTCTTAATGGCCATACATGAGCTTCTTAACACAATAGGTGATTCAAGACCATTCTCCCAACTTTATAGATGAGGCAGGTGAGGCCTGGACAGATTGAGGTCTGGCAAGTGAACTTGGTTTAAGTACCAAAAATGTAATTTAGAATTCCTAAGATCTCCCAGCTATTCTTCTCCCCTAGTGTCCCTATGTGATTACAAGGAGATGAACAAACATGAATTTAAAAAAAAAAAAAAACCTACCATTTTCAAAAGTGCATAGTAACTGAAACAGCAATTTAACAAAATGATTGACTTCCTTCTTAGAGTCCTTTCACAATCTACAGAAAACGATAGATTCCAAGCACTTTCCTGAAGTATCAAGCTCTATGGGCACAAGCAAATATTTAATATAATAATGTTATGGATCTGAAGCCAGTTGGCTATCTTGCTTTTCCGCCTCTGATTTTTACTTCATCAACAAATTTTCTCCTGCCAACTGCTCCTCTGTGGCCTGTCAGTAATGTGATAGTCAAAGAAGCAGAGATAAGTTTGTACCCAAATAATTGAAAGCCCAGAAAGGAGCCATCTGGCAGGAGAGAGATTTAATCCTCAGAACAATCATGAGAAAGCAACCCTAGGATTCTCATTTTACAGAAGAGTAAACTGAGTCTCGAAGGTACTAAATAAGATATTCACGACCACTCAATTAAAAAGTAGAAGATCAGAACCTCAAATCCACATTGTCTAACTCCTTATACAATATTTTATCCACTGCTGCATTTTTTTTACTTTTTTACTTCCTGCTGTTGGGAGAAAAAGTCTCTGGGTGGTGCAAATTGTTAAGCACTCTACTACTAACTGAAAGGTTGGTGGTTCAAATCTACCCAGAGGTACCTCCAAAGAAAGATCTGGTAATTTACTTCCAAAAAATCGGCCATTGAAACCCTATGGAGCACAATTCTACTCTGACTCAATGGCCATTGGTTATTTGGAGAAATCTGGCTGTTGCCTACATTTCAGTTTTTACCTTGACATTTAGATTCCATAAACTATAGTCTCTGGAAGAATGAAAGAAAAAAAGAAGAAGAGGAATTATTGAGGGTTCAGGTAGGCATTGTGATGTGCTGAGCTTGGTATAGTAATTTAAACAATAAATATACAGCATTCCAATCAGACTACAGGGGTGCACATTAGCCTTAAAATGAATATAACATCACATGCCCAGAAGCAATCAAAAGTACATACAAGAACTCTGAGTTGCCTGGAGAGGATATCATTGTTTTTTATCTCCTGTACCCTCTTTTCCATTTGTAGGTAATAAAACAACTCCTGGGAAAAAAAAAAACAAAAACATTCCATTGTTTACCTTGAGCCTCCTCAGCTGGCCAATCAAATTACTGTCTTCTGCTGGACACAATGATTGGTTCAGGCATAAACACTGACTCAAAAAGGTCAATCAGGATCATCTCTGAAATGTGATACATGAACACATTTATGGATTATTAGACAGAAGGATGTAAGCTCCAGCCTTCCAGCAACCATATTTTAAGGGTTAAAAAAAAAAAAAAAAAAAAAAAACGTTAGGGAGAAGCAGAGCCAAGAGATTGAGAGAAAGATAGAGCTCTGGAAATATTGTTTGAGCCCTGTTGTTGTTAGGTGCTGTCGGGTCAGTTCCAACTCACAGCTGACCCCATGTACAACAGAACGAAACACTGTCCGGTCCTGCCCCATACTCACAATCATTGTTATGCTTAAGCCCATTGTTGCAGCCACTGTGGCAATCCATCTCCTTGAGGGTCTTCCTATTTTTCACTGACTCTCTACTTTACCAAGCATGAAGTCCTTCTCCAGGGACTGATCCTTCCTGATAACAGGTCCAAAGTATGTGAGACAGTCTCGCCATCCTTCCTTCTAAGGAGCATCCTGGTCGTACTTCTTCCAAGACAGATTTGTTCGTTCTTTTGGCAGTCTGTCATATATATTCAATATTCTTTGCCAACACCACAATTTAAAGGCATCAATTCTTCTTCGGCCTTTCTGATTCATCATCCAGCTTTCACATGCATATGATGAGATTGAAAACGCCATGGCTTCGGTCAGGTGCACCTTAGTCTTCAAGGTGACATCTTTGCTTTTCAACACTTTAAAGGGGTCTTTTGCAGCAGATTTGCCCAGTGCAATGTGTCATTTGATTTCTTGACTGCTGCTTCCATGGGCGTTGACTGTGGATCCAAGTACAATGAAATCCTTGATAACTTCAGTCTTTTCTCTGTTTATCATGATGTTGCTTATTGATCCAATTTTGAGGATTTTTTTGTATCCTTTATGTTGAGGTGTAATCCATACTGAAGGCTGTGGTCTTTGATCTTCATTAGTAAGCGCTTCAAGTCCTTCACTTTCAGCAAGCAAAGTTGTGTCATCTGCTTATTGCAGGTTGCTAATGAATCTTCCTCCAAACCTGATGCTCTGTTCTTCATACAGTCTAGCTTCTCAGATTATTTGCTCAGCATACAGATTGAATAGGTATGGTGAAAGATACAATGCTGACGCACACCTTTCCTAACTTTAAACCACGCAGTTCAAACAACTGCCTCTTGATCTGTGTACAGGTTCCTCATGGGCATAATTAAGTGTTCTGGAATTCCCTTTCTTCACAATGTTATCCATAATTTGTTATGATCCACGCAGTCAAATGCCTTTGCATAGTCAATAAAACACAGGTAAACATCTTTCTAGTATTCTCTGTGTTCTGCCAGGATCCACCTGACATCAGCAATGATAACCCTGGGTTCCACATCTTCTTCTGAATCTGGCTTGATTTTCTGGCAGTTCCCTATTGACATACTGCTGCAGCCACTTTTGAATGATCTTCAGCAAAATTTTACTTGTGTGTGATATTAATGATACTGCTCGATAATTTCCACATTCGGTTGGATCACCTTTCTTTGGAATAGGCATAAGCACGGATTTCTTCCAGTCGGTTGGCCAGGTAGCTGTCTTCCAAATTTCTTGGCATAAACAAGTGAGCAGTTCCAGTGCTGCATCCATTTGTTGAAACATCTCAATTGATATTCCATTAATTCCTGGAGCCTTGTTTTTCACCAATGCCTTCAGTGTAGCTTGGACTTCTTCCTTTAGTACCATCAGTTCCTGATCATATTCTACCTCCTGAAATGGTTGAAAGTTGACCGATTCTTTTTGGTATAGCAACTCTGTGTATTCCTTCCATCTTCTTGTGATGCTTGCTGCGTCGTTTAATATTTTCTCAATAGAATCTTTCAATATTGCAACTTGAGGCCTGAATTTTTGCTTCAGTTCTTTCAGCTTGAGAAGTGCTAAGTGTGTTCTTCCCTTTTGGTTTTCTATATCTAGGTCTTTGCACGTGTCGTTATAATACTTTACTTCGTCTTCTCGAGGTGACTTTTGAAATCTTCTGTTTAGCTCATTTACTTCATCATTTCTTCCTTTTGTTTTAGCTACTTGACATTCAAGAGCAAGTTTCAGAGTCTCTTCTGACATCCAGTGTGGTCTTTTCTTTCTTTCCTGCCTCCACAGTACAACAAACTTACAGACGAGTGGGAAGCGGGGGTTGGACCCTAGATCAAGCCATATCTAAAGTTAGCCCAACCCTTGGACTGCCCAATAACAAAAGACAATAAATTATTCTCATTAAGTCAAATTTTGATTATAAGTAATCAAAGAAGTCCTATCAAATATTAATACTAAATTCAATATTTCTCTAAGAGCTGGTAAATGCTTCAAAAGTTTCCAGCAGGAAAGAGAATGACAATAAAAATGTGGATATTGTACTTTCCAGCAGGGTGGAGTCTGGAGAAAATTCACTCCATTTCAGGCAAAGACTTTTGGAGGATAGAGTGATCAAAAGAGTTCTTCGAATTAAGTAGAACTTAAAAATTTTAAATTAACATTTATTGGGACTTTTGAGATAGTAAATGTGAAATGTATTTATTGTAATAAATTTGGAAAATATAGAGAAACATAAGGAGACAGTAAAATATCGTGAGGTAACCACAATTATTATTTTGATATACACATGCATTAATAGGATATAGCAAGAGCTGGCAAATTTTTACTGAAAAGGGCCAGACAGTAAGTATTTTAGGTTTTGTGAGCCAGATGGTCTCTTTTGCAACTCTGCCATTATAGAGTGAAAGCAGCCATAGACAATACAAAAATGAATGAGTGTGGCTGTGTTCCGATAAAACTTGATCTACACAACAGGTGGAGGGCTGGATTTGAGCTGCGTGCCACAGTTTATTGATCCTTAGGATACAGGATCAGCTGCTTAAACCCACCCAAACCAAACCCACTGCCATACAGTCAATTCAACTCATAGCGACCCTCTAGGATAGAGTAGAATTGCTCATAGGGTTTCCAAGGCTGTAAATCTTTACAGAAGCAGACTGCCACATCCTTCTCCCATGTAGCAGCTAGTGGGTTCAAACCGCCAACTTTTTGGTTAGCAGCCAAGTGCTTTAACCACTGTACCACCAGGGCTCCTTCAGCTGCTCTAACAGAGAATCAGAATAATAGTGAAATAGACTACAAGTGCATGGAACTCAGGGCTGTCAGGAGCAGGCAGCCAGGAACAATTCAAGCATAAACAGTTCAGGGCTGCTATGGTAACTGCAATGTGTTACAGACCCAGGCTCCTTCTATCGTGTTGCTCTGCCATCCCTAGGATGTTGCCCTCATGCACATGGTCTGAGATGACTTACTACCATGCCCACAATCCAGCCAGCAGGAAGGGGTTAAGGGAAAAGGGAGAGAGAAGGCACATTGTTTACCTTTAGAGGTGGCTCCCAAGAGTTACACACATCACTCCCATTCACATCTCATTGGCCAGAACTCAGTCATATGACCACACCTAGCTGCAACGGAGGCTGGGAAATGTAGACTATATTCTAGGCAGCATGTGGGCACCTAAAAATTAGGGTTCTTTTTTTTTTAACTGTAGAAAATGTGGAGAACTTATAGGGGAACACAACTAGCCGTTTTTGCCAAAATGTTCCTCTGGTTTTTCTTTTCTTTAATGCGTGTGTGTGTCTGTGTCTGTGTCTCTGTGTGTGTGTGTGTGTGTATGTGTGTGCATGTAAGGACAGTCTTCTTAACCAGTTCCTTCAGTTCCCACCCATCCACACTGCCTGGTAAGAAACCCAGGAAAAAGAAGTGGCTGGACCAAGTGGTTTCGTTGCTAAATTAACACAATAAGTTTTGTACTATAACTCAGAGTCGGAAGGTGGATAAGTGCCTTTTAAGGATAAAAAGTTAAAGTTATGTTACCAGGAGTGGCAGGACTGTGTTCTCTAAACTTGAGGTTTTTCAGCAAGAAACTAGTTTTAGCAATGAATGATGTGTGTGTTTAGTTTAAATGCTTGGAACAAAGTGAAGTGTCATCAGGTGTGGGAAACCCTCCCAACCCTTATTGCTTGGGACTCTAAGTTGAAGTCTTTTCTGCTCCAGCAAGAAAAATGGCAGCAAAGAGCATGCCTTTGAGTACAGCAGGTTCCAGGGGCTGAACCACTTACAAGACGCAAAAGAGGACCTGAGACTTGGTGAATCCTGAGAGAAGTACAGTATGTACGATAAAATGGGGTACGTTGATCAGGTCAGGACTTAGACTGCAAGAGAAGAGTTAAAGGAGCTAAGAAATCCAGAAAGACAAAGAGGAGGTAGCATTAGAACAAGGCAGAGAGCCTATGTGGAGCATTATCTGAAGTAGCTGGAGCTCCACAGAGTACCCTGTAGCTCTGGACAGTGAGCCCCCCATTTTGGTAATAAGGAGAGAGAGCCAGCCCGAGGGCACAGTGATTGATTTTCCACCCTCCCTGACTCAGGAAAATTTGAATGTATCCCTGCAACCTCTGATTAACAGGCTGCTTAAATGTTCCTTGGGGGACGTGTTTTGCAGCAATTGCCTTGAGGTAGGAGTCCCTGGATGGCACAAATGGTTAATCATTTGGCTACTAACTGAAAGGTTGTTGTTGGTAGGTGTCAACAAGTAGCTTTTGACTCATAGTGATCCCATGTGACAGAGTAGAATTGACCCATAGGGTTTCCTAGGCTGTCATCTTTAAGGGAGCAGATCATCAGGTCTTTTATCCCTCAGAGCCACCGGGTGGGTTTGAACAAGCAAACTTTTGGTTACCAGCTGAGGGCTTAACTGTTGTGCCACCAGGCCTCCTTAACCGGAAAGCTGGTGATCTGTAATCCACCAAGAGGCATAGCCATTGAAAACCCTAAGGAGGGCAGTTCTACTCTGAAACACATGGGGTTACCTTGAGTAGAAATTGGCTCAATAGCAACTGGTTTGGTTTTGGCATGGCTTTTGGAGGGCAGCCAAAGTGTTACCTGGAATAGAAAGAAAAATAGTCAGTCTTTCTTGGTCACCAGCAGGCACCCTTATGGTGGATTATATGGCACAGAGAATTTCATCCACAGACAGCAATGCAGCTAGAGAAGCAGAATAACAGAACTTCTCCACATTCCCCTGCCCAATGCATGGATGAAGTTACATCCTGTACTCTATGGTGTGACTATCACACACAATACGTGTATATACATCACTAGCCTTATGCACCAGTCCCACTTCTAGATTTTAAAGCCCTTAAGAGTTGCTGCTTCTTGAACCCATCTTTTATTCCTGAAGGAGTTACCGATCCTTCTTTGTTTCCAACATTCACATTCCAATCACCAGTAATTATCAATGCATCTTGATTGTATGTTTGATCAATTTCAGACTGCAGAAGTTGGTAAAAATCTTCCATTACTTCATCTTTGGCATTAGTAGTTGGTGCATAAATTTGAATAATAGTTGTATTAACTGTCTTCCTTACAGGCACATGGATATTATCCTATCACTGACAGTACTGTACTTCAGGATGGATCTTGAAATGTTCTTTTTGACGATGAATGTGACACCATTCTTCTTCAATTTGTCATTCCCAGCATAGTAGACCATATGATTGTCGGATTCAAAATGGTCAATACCAGTCCATTTCAGCTCATTAATGCCTAGGATATCTATCTTTATGCATTCCATTTCATTTTTGACAACTTCCAATTTTCCTAGATTCATACTTTATACATTCCATGTTCTGATTATTAATGGATGCTTGCAGCTATTTCTTCTCATTTTGAGTCATACCACATGAGAAATGAAAGTCCTGAAAGCTTTACTCCATCCACATCATTAATGCGGACTCTACTTTGAGGAGGCAACACTTCCCCAGTCGTATTTTGAGTGCCTTCCAACCTGAGGGGCTCATCTTCTGGTACTATATCAGACAATGTTCCACTGCTATCCATAAGGTTTTCACTGGCCAATTTTTTTAGAAGTAGATCTGTCTTAGTCAGGAAGCTCCTTTGAAACCTGTCCACCATGGGTGACCCTGCTGGTATCTGAAATAGTGGTGGCATAGCTTCCAGCATCACAGTAACATGCAAGCCACCACAGTACAACTAATTGACAGACGAGTCTGCAGGAGCAGGTACCAACATTTCCATATGTGTTTGATTCCTTGAATGGAAGAGATCATCTAATCAGCAATTTTTAAAAATCTTTTAAGCCCCTATTAAGTACCAGGCATTGAAGTCTCTGGGTAGTACAAATCATTAACATAGTCAGCTGCTAACCAAAAGGTTGGAGGTTTGAGTACACCCAGAGGTGCCTCAGAAGAAAGGCCCGGCAATCTACTTCAAAAAAAATCATCCATTGAAAATGCTGTAGAGCACAGCTCTACTCTGACATATATGGGGTCACCATGAGTCAGAATTGACTCAAAGGCAATTGGTTTTCTGTTTGTTTGTTTGTTTAGCAGGGTGGTTTAAGTGCCAGGCACTAGACTCTTGGGATACAGAAATGAAAATTCATAGTCCTTGCCTTATAAAAGCTTTTAGCCTAGAAGGGAGACCAACACTGCAGTGGACATCGGTTGTTTTTTGGCCTCCAGCTCCTGACTCCCACTTCTTTCTAGGATCTCACGCCCCCTTTTGGGGAATTCCCCATAGTGTGTGTTTGGGATGGTAGGAGAAGTACTGTCTCCCACTACAGAAGTCAAAAGAGCCAGATCCTCCTTCTCCTTTTTTCATTCCTGGTACAAACACCAAGTGGGCACCTGAGTTAGGTTCAGCCACTCAAATACTCTCCCAGAACTTGCAGTCTTGATAGTGTTGTAAGAACCTTGGGTATGGCTGGAGATTATAGTCATTGTGATGTTGGTGGCAGGCCAGACTGAGGCTCAGCCCTCTGGTTCCTGTCCATTTCCAATCTTGGTCTTACAGTCTTTATTTTTACAATCCTTAGTATCATTCCAATAGACTTTTCCCCCTGCCCCCTTAAGATGACCCATCAGGGGAAGGGGACAGTGATGATTCAGTGGTAGAATCCTCACCGTCCATGAGGAGACAGGGGTTCATTTCCCTGCCAATACACCTCAAGCATAGCCACCACCCATCTGTCAGTGGAGTCTTACTTGTTTTTGTATATTGCTGTGATGCTGAACAGCTTTCAGCAAAGCTTCCAGAATAAGACAGACTAGAAAGAAAGGCCTGATGATCTACTTATGAAAAATCAGCTGCTGAAAACCCTATGGAGTGCAATTCTACTCTTACACACATGGGGCCACCATGAGTCAGAGCTGACTCAATAGTAACTTTTTGGGGGGGGGGGGGGTGTGTACTATACAAAACACCTAGTAGAGCCTGAAAATGTTTCACACAGACTTGAATTGACTTGAAAGTTGAGCTAGGAGTAAGATTTTTCCCAGCAGGCAGGTGGAAGAAGACATTCCAGGCAGAGAGAACCATATGTGTAAAGAGGTATGAGAGAAACTGAAGCAGCCCTACAGAGGTTGGCCTTTCTGCCACCCCATGTACTGACTGCTTCTTAATCAGGTGCCTGGGACACATTTTTGGCAGCTGCTCAGAGGGAAGCATGCCACCCACTGAATCATCTGGGGCACTCCCTGTTCCCACCTTTCATGAACTGATGCCAGTGGGTTCTCGGAGCCAAGTCATGCCCCGCCCTGATCCTGTTTGACTTGTGTGCTCTGCCAAGATCCTTGCAAGGCGTGGCATAGCCCAAGGCCCCTGCTGCCCTTCAGGCAACAGTAGCAGCCAGATCAATGCAAAAACTAGTCCCTTTGCATGCAGGCAAGGCTCCCACGGATGTCAACTGGGCCTTGTACAGGGAGGCGGCTGGTGGATTTAGTTGCCAGTTTGGCTCTGGAAGGCAGCTGTGGACAAAAGAAGGAGCGGTTGTGCTGCTTCTAACTTGGTGCTAAGAATGGAAGGATATTCGGAGAGGTAAGTGCAGAGATTCCATCTAGTTTCCAGTGGGGCTAAAGTTTGCAGACTTCTAAACCGTCACACAAATACAACAATAAACAAGGCACCTAAAACAATAAAAAGACCTCAATCTCAGCAAGTTTTCAAGATAATAATAATAACCAAGAAAACAAACAAACCCACTGCTGTCGAGTCTATTCTGACTCATAGTGACCCTATAATAATAATGTTGTTGTTGTTAGATGCCATCAAGTTGATTCCTACTCATAGCGACCCCATGTACAACAGAATGAAACACTCCCTGGTCCCGTGCCATCCTCACAATCCTTGTTATGCTTGAGACCATTGTTGCAGCCACTGTGTCAATCCATCTCCTTGAGGGTCTTCCTCTTTTTCACTGATGCTCTACTTTACCAAGCATGATGTCCTTCTCCAAGGACTGATCCCTCCTGACAACAGGTCCAAAGTATGTGAGATGTAGTCTCACCATCCTTGCTTCTAAGGAGCACTCTGGCTGTACTTCTTCCAATATGGATTTGTTCATTCTGTTGGCAGTCCATGGTATATTCAGTATTCTTTGCCAACACCATAATTCAAAGGCATCAATTATTCTTTAGTCTTCCTTACTCATTGTCCAACTTTCACATGCTTATGAGGCGATTGAAAATACCATGGCTTGCATCAGGCACACCTAGGTCTTCTAGGTAACAACTTTGCTTTTTAACACTTTAAAGAGGTCTTTTGCAGCAGATTTGCCTAATGCAATATGTTGTTTGATTTCTTGACTGCTGCTTCCATGGGTGTTGATTGTGGATCCAAATAAAATGAAATCATAGTAATAATAGCTAACATTAATCAAGCACATATTATGTGCCAAACAGCAGTTTACAGACATTAACTCATACAGTCTTCATATTGCGCCCCGGTGGCACAACGGTTAAGTGCTTGGCTGCTAACCAAAAGATTAGTGGTTGAAATCCACCCAGCAACTCCATGGGAGAAAGACCTGGCAATCTATTTCCTTAAAGATTACAGCCAAGAAAACTCTATGAAGCAATTCTCCTCTGTAACACATGGGGTCGCTATGAGTCAAAATCAATTTGACAGCACCTAACAACAACAACAATCTTCACAAAAATCCTATAAGGTAGACACTGGTATTATCCCTAGGTCCCCAGGTGGTGCAAACAGTTTGCACTAAACAGCTAATCAAAAGATTGGTGGTTCGAACCTACCCAGCACCACTAAGAGAAGGAGCTGGTGATCTGCTTCCATAAAGATTACAGCCAAGGGCAGAGGGCTCTGGGGACCATGGTCTCGGGGAACATCTAGCTCAATTGGCATGACACAGCTTATAAAGACAATGCTGTACATTCTACCTTGGTGAGTAGTGTCTGGGGTCTTAAAAGCCTGTGAGCAGCCATCTAAGATACTCCACTGGTCTCATCCCTTCAGGAGCAAGAGAGAATGAAGAGAACAGGATACAAGGAAAAGATTAGTTCAAAGGACTAATCGTCCACAGCTACCAAGGCCTCCACCAGACTGAGTCCAGTAGAGCTAGATGGTGCCCGGCTACCACCACTGACTGCTCTGACCAGGATCACAACAGAGGGTTCTGGACAGAGATGGAGAGGATGTAGAGCATAATTCTAACTCACAAAAAAAAAAAAGACCAGATTTACTGGCCTAAAGGAGACTGGAGAAACCTTGAGAGTATGTCCCCCAGACACCCTTTTAGCTCAGTGATGAAGTTACTTCCGAGGTTCACTGTTCAGCTTGGGAGTGGACATCCCCGTAAAACCAAATGAGACTAACGAGGTACAGTAGTCCAGTGACAAGGGCCAGAAGGCGGAAGGGGACAGGGAAGCTGGTGATAGGGAACACAAAATTGAGTAAGGATATTGTTGATGTGAGATTGTTAATCATTGTCATAGGGCAACATTTGTAGTAACTGTTAAATGAGAAACTATTTTGTTCTGTAAGCCTTCATCTTAAGTGAGAATAACAGCACAATTGGAAGAGCGTAGTCAATGTCACTGAACTGTGTATGTAGAAATTTTTGAAACGATGTATCTTTGGCTATGTGTATTTTCACCAAAAAAAAAAAAAAAAAAAAAGGTTGAGAATTTAGAAGGCTAATATGTTGTCGGGTTGTTAACCAATGTCATAAAACAACATGTGTACTACTGTTTCATGAGAAACTATTTGTTCTGTAAGCCTTCACCTGAAGTACAATAAAATATTAAAAAAAAAAAAAAAAGATTACATCCAAGAAAATCCTATAGAGCAGTTCACTCTATAACACATGGGGTCGCCATGAGTCAGAATTAACTCGACAACAACAGGTTTGGTTTTATTATTATCTCTGTTTGACATTGAGGAAATATAGGCAGAAAGGAAATTTGATAGCTCTGCCTGAAATCACATACCTTGTAAGTGGATTTGAACCCAGGCAGTTCCCTCCATCTCCATTGCTGTATTAGCCTGTATTCTGTCAATTTAACTGGCATCTTATGAGATGATGTGTCTGTAAACAACCTACAAACTTATTAACACAAAGTTCTTTCGTGTACATTGTCTCAATTCATCCGCATACTACGCTCATGAAGGAATCAAGGCAAGTGTTGTCACACCAATTCATAGGTGAGGAAACGGAGGTTCAGAGAAGATAAGTGAATTAGTAACCAGTGAATGGTAGATTGAGGACTTCGGCTGAGTGTTCTGCTCCCCAGTCAAGTGATTTTTTCCATTCTGCCCTGTTGTGAGACATTTCAAAGGGGCATAAGAACATTTGTATCCAAAAAAAATGTGCTTGAATATATGTACCTGTCTTAGTTATCTAGCACTGCTATAACAGAAATACCACAAGTGGATGGCTTTAACAAAGAGGAGTTTATTCTCTCACAGTCTAGTCAGCTAGAAGTCCAAATACAGGATGCCAGTTCCAAGGGGAAGGCTTTCTCTGTCAGCTCTGGGGGAAGGTCCTTGTCATCAGTCTTCCCCTGGTCTAGGAGTTTCTAAGCACAGGGATCCTACATCCAAAGGACATGCTATGCTCCTGGTGCTTCTTTCTTGGTGGTATGAGGTCCCACTGTCTCTCTTTTGTTACTTTGTGGTGAACAACTTGCAGCACCTCATTTAATCCTCAACACAATCTTTTGAAGGAGGTATTGCATCCTCATTTTACAGATGAGGAAGATGGGGACTATCTGGGGCTTTCTCCAAGAGGAAGTAGAGGACATGGGATTTAAACCCAATAATACTGATAGATAATGCAAAAGAGATTGGTTTAAGATATAACCTAATCTTGTAGATTGAGTCCTGCTTCATTAACATAACTAACGCTAATCCTATCTCATCAACATCATAGAGGTAGAATTTACAACTTGTAAGAAAATCACATCATATGGCAAAATGGTGGACAATCACACCATACTGGGAATCACGGCCCAGCCAGATTGACAGATATTTTGGGGGGACACAATTCAATCCACAACAGTGCTCTAAAAGTGCTTCAAAGTGACTACACCTTGATGTTGTGCATGCATTCGATGGACGTTTTCTAAAGTATGGAGCACCTGGATGGTGCAAAAGATTAAAGTGGTTAGCTACTAAAAAGTTAGGGGTTCAAGCCCATCCAGAGGAACCTCAAAAGAAAGGCCAATTCAATTTCCAAAAAATCAACCATTGAAAACCCTATGGAGCATAGTTCTACTCTGACACACATGGGGTCACCATGAATTGAAGTCAACTCGACAGCAACTGGTTTTCTAAAGTATAAACATTAAGTAAAATGGAATTAAAATAGACATGGAAAGAGCTCTGAATTAGAAGTCAGGGCTCCTGGGTTCAAATCTTTGCTCCATCAGAATGGCAGGATAACCTTGACTAGGTAACTTACCTTTGGGACCTCATGTTTCTCATTCGAAACATCAAGAGGTTGAGTTTTTATGAACTTACTGTTCCTCCCGACTATTAAAGTATAGGTAAGATGATGGTATCGTAAGACTGGGTTATCTAACAATACCCAGATCAGTGCGCTTTCCAACTGGAGGCTACTGGGAAAGCAACATCTGTGTAGTGGCAGCCCCGTCCATTCACTCACAGGTGTCCCATACCTGGCCTCAAGATGATGACCTCAAGAAGGTTCATCTGGGATGGAGTGTTCCTACTTTGGCCATTACCTACGCTGTTTTTTGTTTTTTGTTTTAATGCTGAGAGATTATTTTTAAGGACTCAAAGCAAATCCACAGGTTGTACCTATCTCTGCCTTTCTGAACAGGTAAATTGTTGTTATTAGTTGCTGTCAAGTCAATTCTGACTCAAGGCAAGTCCTTGTGTAGCACAATTGGATAAGTGCTTGACTACTAGCCAAAAAGTTGGCAGTTTGAACCCACCCAGAGGCACCTCAGAAGACTGGCCTGGTGATCTGCTTCTGAAAAGTGACAGCCTTGAAAACACTGTGGAAAAGGTCATGAAGGCCCTATAGACACATCCAAACCCCCCGAGGGACTGAGTTGTTGGACGGAGGGCTCTGGGGACCATGATCTCGGGGAACATCTAGCTCAATTGGCATGACACTACTTATAAAGATAATGCTCTACATTCTACCTTGGTGAGTAGTGTCTGGGGTCTTAAAAGCCTATGAGCGGCCATCTAAGATACTCCACTGATCTCATCCCTTCGGGAACAAGGGAGAATGAAGAGAACAGGATACAAGGAAAAGATTAGTCCGAAGGACTAATGGTCCACAGCTACCAAGGCCTCCACGGGACTGAGCCCAGTACAGCTGGATGGTGCCCGGCTACCACCAATGACTCCTTTGACCAGGATCACAACAGAGGGTTCTGGGCAGAGCTGGAGTAGGATGTAGAGCATAATTTTAACTCCCAAAAAAAAAAAAAAAAAAGAAGCCCAGATATACTGGCCTAAAGAATACTAGAGAAACCTCGAGAGTGTGGCCCCCAGACACCTTTTCAGCTCAGAGGGGAAGTTACCTTCAAGGTTCGATGTTAAGCCTGGGAATGGACACCCCAGTAAAACTAAATGGGACTAACGATGTACAGGAGTCCGGTGACAAGGGCCAGAAGGCAGAGGGAGAGTAGGAAACTGATGATAAGGAACACAAATTGAATAAGGACACTGTCGATGTATTGTGAGATTGTTGACCACTGCTATAGGGCAACATTTGTAGTAACTATTAAATGGGAGGCTGTTTTGTCCTGTAAGCCTTCATCTTGGGCGAGAATGGCAGCACAATTGGAAGAGCATAGTCAATATCACTTAAATGTGTAAGTAAAAAGTTTTGAAATGGTGTTTAAATAAAATAAAAATAAATAAATAAATAAACAAACAAAGGAGACTAAAGAGGTACAATAATCCACTGACAAGGTCCAGAAGACAGAAGGGGACAAGGAAGCCCCCTGGTGATAGGGAACACAAGGTGGAGTAAGGATATTCTTGATGTGCTGTGAGATTGTTAACCATTGTCATAGGGCAACATGTGTAGTAACTGTTAAATGAAAAACTATTTTGTTCTGTAAGCCTTCATCTTAAGTGAGAATAACAGCACAGTTGGAAGAGCGTAGTCAATGTCACTGAACTGTGAATGTAGAAAATTTTGAAACGGTGTATATTTGGCCATCTGTAATTTTCATCAAAAAAAAAAGGTTGAGAATTTAGAGGCTTAATACGTTGTGGGGTTGTTAACCAATGTCAAAAAAAACAACATGTGTACTACTATTTCATGAGAAACTATTTGCTCTGTAAGCTTTCACCTGAAGTACAATAAAATATATATAAAAAAATAAAAAATAAAAAAAAAAAAAAAACACTGTGGAGCAGTTCTGCTCTGCGCACACGGGGTCACCATGAGCAGGGAAATTATTTCTCACCAAAACTTACGTAACGTAAGTATGCTTAATGCCCATCCTTCTTCCTAGGGAGTGGTTAAATCTTCTAACTATGGGTGACTGGAGACAAAATCTCCTCCGTGGTCCATTTGTGTCATTTTCCTACTTGGACTCCATACTTGTCCACCTGGTTTTGTCAACTTCTTCTGTTCATAGGCATATCTCTAGAAGCAAGCTCGCTGAAGCTGCTTCTCTGGTTTCCCCTGTCTGGATTCAGTCTCTATTTCTCAAGCTTAAGGCCCTCTGTTGAAAACAGCTGCAGTAGGAATTCCTGCTGCTGTTTCTATTCTTTTTTCCCAACACTACATCTAGCTCTGTATTTTCACATTTATGGATCTCATTACACTCCCTGCAATAGACCAGTATTTCTTAAACTTAAGTGATGTGTTGTTTTTGTTGTTTGTTGCATTGAGTTGATTCCAACTCATGGCAACGCCATGATATGTCAGCATAGAACTGTGCTTCGTGAGGTTTTCAAAGACTGATTTTTTGGAAGACGATTACCAGGCCTTTCTTCTGAGGCTTCTCTGGGGGAATTCGAACCACCAACCTTTCAATTAATAGCTGGGTGCTTAACTATTTGCACCACCCAGGGACTCCTTTGTACAAACATAAAGCTAGGTTAAAAAAAATTCCTTAGGTTTGCAGCTCTCATATAGTTTATCAACTAAAACAATCTTCAAATGAAGTAAAAACAAAACCACAAAATCATAACTAGCAATATTAATTTCCTGTGGCAGACAATGCTATTTTAAATTGCTGAAATTAAATTGTTGCACAGAATGTTACTGTGGTGCAGACAGCCATGGCATGGCTTCTTTTGAGTTTGGGATGCTCATACCATCAAGTGCTATGTAAGGACTCATTCTCTCATCCAAACTACTGTCAAGTCTCATGTGTTCAGCATGCGAACTGACCTTCGCTAATCATAAACACATCATTAACATATTAAAACTCCCTCTGCTCTTTTCTCATTAGTCCTCAGTAATTTTGGCTTGGTGCCATTGTAATAAAGACACAAACATAGGCAGTGGAATCTTGCAGCACTATGTTACTAGGTTATAAGGTGGTTGCAGTTTTTCCAACTGGGTAACAACTCAATTAAAAAAAACAACTCACTGCCGTCAAGTTGATTCCAACTCATAGCCACTCTATGGGACAGACTAGAAATACCTCATAGGGTTTCCAAGGAGCAGTTGATGGATTCAAACTATCGACCTTTAGGTTAGCAGCCAAGTTCTTAACCACTGCGCCACCAGGGCTCCCATAACCCAGTAGTGAATCATAAAATCAATTTAGTGGATTGCAACAATGATTTTTAAAAAATGATATAGAATAGAAAAGAAAATACCAATGTGTACTACACAGTGTCAGAATAAGTATTGTATACAGAAAATCATTTCATACACACACACACACACACACACACACACACACACACACACACACACGAGGAGGGACCAACCCCAATGGATATTGGCACAACTTCTGCAACAGGATCCTGGAAGCCCACTTACTGGTCTCCAAAGACATCAGGTCCTAATCCCTGGCACCTATGTTACTTTATAAGGAAAAAGGGTCTCTGCAGATGTGATTAAATTAAGGATCTTGAGATGCAGTGATTATCCTGGATTATCCCAGTGGGCCTTAAATGCAATCACAAGTATCCTTAAAAGAGAAAAGCGAGGAAGAGTTCACACAGACAAAAAAGGAGAAGGCAATGAGACTATACCTTCTCCTCATTTATCTACTGTCTCGTTATCTGACATTTCACATTTATGACAGTAGTAAAAAATCTACTATCCAACTACTTTGCACATTAATGATGCACGTCTGGCAGTAACCCTTTCATGACCAGTGGGACATATGGTGCCTACCGACATTTTCTGCCTCTCAGGTCCAGAGGGACATATGTGTCCCACATAATATTTTGTGATCTGATGTAGTCATCCTCCATTTTTTGCATAATGCTGATTTTCACACAACTTGGTCTTTGGAACCTACCATTTCGATAAGTGGGGAGTGAGTGTACAGAGGCAAAGATTGGAGTGACATGGCCAAGGAATGCCAAAAGCCACCAGAAACTGAAAAAGTCAAGAAAGCTTCTCCCCTAGGGCTTCTGGAGGGAGTGTGGCCTTAACTTTGGCTCAGTGAAACTGATTTTTTATTTCTAGCCTCCAGAACTATGAGAGAACAAACTTCCATTGTTTTAAGCCATGCAGTTTGCAGTAATTGGTTACAGCAGCCACAGGAAACTAATACACTCCTCTACTCTCCCTACACTTCACTTAGATCAACAATAAATGCCCATGGAAGCATCAGTCAAGAAATCAAACAACATATTGCATGGGGCAAATCTGCTGCAAAAGACCTCTTTAAAGTATTAAAAAGCAAAGATGTCACTTTGATGACTAAGGTGTGCCTGACCCAAGCCATGGTCTTTTCAATCACCTCATACGCATGCAAAAGCATCAATAAGGAAGATAGAAGAAGAATTGATGAATTGATGGCTTTGACCTATGGTGTTGGTGAAGAATACTGAAACACCATGGACTGCCAGAAGAATGAATAAGTCTGTCTTGGAAGAAGTACAGTCAGAATGCTCCTTAGAAGTGAGGATGGCAAGACTTCGTATCACATACTTTGGACATGTTATTAGGAGCGACCAGTCCCTGGAGAGGAACATCAAGCCTGATAAAGTAGAGGGTCAGCAAAGGAGAGGAAGACCCTCAAGTAACTGGACTGACACAGTGGCTGCAACAATGGGCTCAAACCAAGCAACGATTGTGAGGATGGCACTGGACCAGGCGACGTTTCGTTCTGTCGTACATGGGGTCACTGTGAGTCGGAATCGACTTGAAGGCACCTAACAACAACACTCCCTCTACCCCTGCTGGGTGTTGTGTCCTGAGGAGACTGGCAGATTCCAGAGGAGGCACCAAGAGAGTAAGGGAGGCAGGGTGTGGTGGCCCTTCAGAGGCTCAGAGCTATTTACCAATTGGGTTGAAGTATTTTAGTATTTTCACAACTGGTACAGCTGCTCTGGTATAGCCTGGCTGAATGTCAGCTCTTATTTATCTGTGTGTGAATACGAGTGTATGGAAACTGGGTCACTGTGTAAAACGAATTTTTTCTGTGGGTGGCTGCCAAAAAAAAGCTTGAAGGCCACTAATCCAGATGACCCAGAACATGCTTAGATTAATTATTTTGTTTATAGGTTGCCATCAATATGGAAACACAATATCTAAATATTCTCAAAGAATCTATGGACCCCAGGATTCATCTGCAGACACTCAAGGACCCTTGAAACCCAGTTTGAGAAACTCAGTAAACACAGTTCCTCTCCAGCATCAGGCCAGTCTGAATCTTTTTCAGATCTCTTGTATTTGAAGCCTAGTTTGTATGGGCTCATCCACAGGCTGTCCCCACCTGCTCTCCCTTCTTCGCTGCTCTTGGCACCTGCTCCTCAACACAGCACTTTTGTGTGGGCCACCTGCTCAACAGAGCAAGACAGAGGCCCTGCCCCTGGCTGCACAGGCTGGGAGCCGCTCTGACCATCTGCCCTCATCCTGTCGTCCACCTCTCCCTGATTCAGGGCCGTACAGCCTTTTCGTTCCAGTGAGCCCTTGAGATAAGAGGAGGCTTATCTCAGCCTCATGGTCTTAGAAGCAAAGATTTTGAGCAAAATACTGCTTTAAAACAAAACCAGACACTGTCTTTGAGGAATAACAAACATCTTTCTCTGGGATCTGTTTTTGACCCCTCCCTGCTTCTCAAAGACACCCTTTCATCCCCAGCTCTGATGTTAGGATGGAGTCCTTACCTAAAAAGCAGAAGCTGCAGCATCCCAAACACCCCTATCTCAACCTAAAAGCTCACTTCTGCACATCTGAATTCCTTCTGTGATGCTCTGGCACAGGTGGGTTTTAATATTATTGGCAGCTCTACCTCCCTTGAGCAGGAAGGCTCTGGGGTTCCAATACCAATGGCATCCTGAACCCTCCCACCTCTTTCCTATCTGGGGCCCCCAGAGATGCTTGCCCTGAGGTGTCCCTCCCTCTGGTCAGACAATTTCCTTGTACTTGTACTGGCAACCCTAGCAATGATGAACGTTTCCAGAGCATGTATAGCTCTTTCACATATTGTTTTCACTTCCATCTGATCATTTGATCCTCTCCACAACCTTGGGAATTGGGTGTGTTTACACCACCCATTTTACAAATGAAAAAACTGGGACCTAGAGAGTACAAGAGACTTATTACTCTATACTAGGTGGCTCAGTGGTAGAATTCTCACATTCCATGCTAGAGATCCTAGTTCAATTTCCCACCAATGCCCCTCATGTGCAGCCACTACCCATCTGTCAGTGGAGGCTTGCGTGTTGCTATGATGCTGAACAGGTTTCAGGGGAGCTTCCACACTAAGTCAGATGAGGAAGAAAGGCCTGGCAATCTACTTCCAAAAATCAGCCAATGAAAACCTTATAGATCTCAACCATCCGATCTGCAACCAATCACTGGAATGGACCAGTCAGCATTCAGCATTTTATTCTGTTGTGCATGGGATCACCATGGCAACAGGTTTGTGAGATTTTCTTTTCTTTTGTTACTTTGTGGTGAACAACTTGCAGCACCTCATTTAATCCTCAACACGATCTTTTGAACGAGGTATTGCATCCTCATTTTACAGATGAGGAAGATGGGGACTATTTGGGGCTTTCTCCAAGAGGAAGTAGAGGACATGGGATTTAAACCCAACAATCCTGACAGATAACGCAAATAGTAGCAATTCCCATTTTACAGCTGAGGAAACTGAGGCTCAGGTGAGTTCTGTAATTTCCTAACATCATACATGTTGTAAGCAGAAGAGCTGAGATTTCAACTCAAGTCGCTTGACCTCAGGCCCGAGTCTCTTCCAGCTCACCGCCTCTGTGCTCCTCCTAATGTGCTCTCAAACCTCTTTGGCAGAAACTTAAGAGGCCCTGCTCCATACTTAAGAAAGAGGAGCTGAATTCAGCTGCGGGGAGGGAGACTCGGCGTAGTTCACTGGGTGAGAGCTCATGGCGACATGTTCTTCACAGCTCACACGGGAAGGTTGCATCAGCCTCTGGCGGAGGAGAGTGAAGCAATAGGACCTGAGGAGGCCAGCCCCAGGTGTGGTGGGCATGTCTCCTCCAGGGCCATAACCGGCAGCTCAGCTTAAACAGGAAGCTCAGATACAGACTCAGCTTCATAATCCAGGAAGCTGAAAGAAACCCTTCTTTCCCAAGGGAGATAACTAGGCTCCCTCCTCCTCCTCTCTCACCTCTACCCACTTCGTGTAACCATACCTCCCCTCCCCCAAACTGCCACCCACGCCACTTCTGGACCTGGGGAAGGAAAAGATCCAGGTCTGCCTCACAAGTCCTTTGCTGAGGGCTCCCACACCCATACCTCCACACCTGCTGCCATGGTGGGGAAATTAGAGGGAAGTTCTCCTCTAAAGTGACCCAGAAGCAGGAGGCTATGGGGGAAGTAACAGATTCAGAGGTTGTAGACATTGGATGAAAACAACCTTCTCCCCCAGGGCATCCCTCCACTCTAGATTCACCACCTCAGCATCCCCGCAGTGGCCAGGACTGTCAAAAAGTTAGATTACTTAGATGGAAAAGAAAATCAGTCACAATGGGCACAATAGACAGATAGGTAGATGATAGACCAATAGATCAATAGATCAATCGATAGATGGATGGATAGCTGCTATCCAGTTAACTCTCACTCATGGTGACCTTATGTACAACAGAATAAATGCTGCCCAGTCATCCTCATGACTGACATCATGTTGAGTCCATTAATGTGACTATTGGGCCAATCCATCTTACTGAGGGCCTCCTTCACCCTCTACTTCACCAAACATGATGTCCTCCTCCAGTGGCTGATCCCTCCTGATGACGTGTCCAAAGCAAGTGAGTCAGACAGTGTTCTATTGTGATCCATAATGTTTTCATTGGTTAACTTTTGGAAGCATATCATCAGGCCTTTCTTCCTAGTCTGTCTTAGTCTGGGAACTCTGCTGAAACCTGTCCAACATGGATGATCCTACTGGTATTTTAAATACTAGTGGCATAGTTTCCAGCATCATAGCAGCACGCCAGCCACCACAGTATGGCAAACTAACAGACAGTAGTAGAATGGGCACTTAGAAACATCATAATCATAATCTTCATCTTCATCATCATTGGTAACATTTTTATACCTCACATCTTTTGCAAAGCACTACTTTAAGCACTTATCACATATTAACATATTCATTGAGCTCTTAGCATGTCTAACTTCTTTATTTGCCTTGTCCCAGTGACCCCAAAAAGGGCTGGGACTATTATTCACTCATTTCATAGATAAGAAAACTCAAGACCAGAAATATAAAGTCATTTGCTCATGGTCACACAGCCAATAATTAGTGGACCTGAATAAAACTCAACCCCAAGTACTTCTGACCCCCAAACCTGTAGTTTACTTTCTGTCATATAAACATCTTTAGAGTCATTTCTAGAATTAGAAGGCTGTCAAGCAGGAGTCTGACAAATGGGGGACAAAGGAGAAGCAGAAGTCAGAGTCCTTGCCTTCCAAGTCTTCACCATTAGGTTGCCATGATGTGATTTCCCCGTAGGAGAAGGTGGAGAAGCAGGTAGTACAAAAGGTAGTGCCTGCGGGGTTGGGTGGGTCAGCTAGCTGGTGCCAGTGCTTCCAGAGAAGGTGTTGTTGTTGGTTGCCATTGAGTTGGCTCTGACTCATGGTGACCTTACATCTAACAAAACAAAACAAAACATTGTCTAATACTGTGCCATCCTAATAACTGTTGATATGTTTAACCCATTGTTGTAGGTATTATGTCTATCCATCTCATAGAAGATTTCCCTTGTTTTCACTGACCCTCTATTTTAGCAAACATGATGTCCTTTTCTAGCAATTGGTCTTTCCTGATGACATGTCCAAAGTAAGCAAGACAACTCGTGAAGAGAGATATGAGACTAAATGGGCAGCTCCTGTCCAGAGGCGAGATAAGAAGGCAAAAAGGGACAGGAGCTGGTTGAATGGACACGGGAAATCTGAGATGGAGAGTAGGAGTGTGCTGTCACATTATAGGGAGAGCAGCTAGGGTCACATAGCAATGTGTGTATAAATTTATGTATGAGAAACTGACTTGAACTGTAAACTTTCACTTAAAGCACAATAAAAAAAAAAAGAGAGAGAGACAAACTGAGCAAGACAAAGTCTCACCATCCTCATTTCTAAGGAGCATTCTGGTGTACTTCCTCTAAATCTGATTTGTTTGTTATTCTGGAAGTCCATTCAATATTCTTCACCAACACCACAATTCAAATGTGTTAATTCTTCCATCTTCCTTATTCATTGTCCAGCTTTCAGATGCATATGAGGTCAATGAAAATACCATGGCTTGGGTCAGGTACATTTTCGTCCTCAAGGTGACATCTTTGCTTTTTAACTCTTTAAAGAGGTCTTTTGCAGTACATTTTCCCAATGCAATACGTCATTTGATTTTTTGACTCTTACTTCCATGGACACTGATTGTTAATACAAGTAGAATGAAATCACTGACAACTTCCAGAGAAGGTACAGGCTTGGAATTCTCCCTACTAGTCTCTTTCCTTTCTCAATCCTCTGGGAGCTTTTCCCACTGATGCATCTTACAGAATTTAGGGAGATTTGCCCCTGACTTTTGTGCTTGTGTCCTAACCTGTCGTCCCCATTCTAGACTCTCTGCTGATCCTACCCCGTGTCTGCCTTATCCACTTTTGTGTCTGAATTACCAGTCCACAGACCTTGAACTTCTTTCTTTGCTCCAATAAAATCCATCTCCAGGATGCAGCCAGTGATAGTGTTCATTGTGCTCACGTGTGGTACAGTGAATTACTTAATATGGCTCTTCTAGCCATAGTCTTTGAACGTCCACTAAATGACTGGGTGGTACTATACAAATAAGGCATATGGAACCCTAAAGAAGGGATTGGTCAGTTTTGCCATCCTGCTAGGCTTAATATGAGCCATCCCAGAGGCAGGAGGAGACGATCTCACCATCCCCAAGAAAGAAAAGCCAGGAGTGGAGCACATCCTTTCAACTCAGGATCCCTGTACTAAGGAGACCAAGGGAGAGAGCTGTAACACTGAAGACAGGGAGAAGCGGTCCAGAGAAACAGCAACAACAGAGGCAGGAGACCAGCAGGAGACAGCAAAGTAGGCTTCCCAGCCCACAGACAGAGAAAATTGAGTGCCTTTGGGCAGGAGCCTTGCTGGTGCAGTAAGGTGCCTCTGGGCACTTATTGGCAGAGCTAAAAGAGCTTTGTAACACTTACCTGAGCAGGTCAAAGGCCAGGCTGAGGGCCAGAGTGGGACAGGCCCGCAGGCATGGCTGAAAAGAGGCCCCGTCCTGATTGAAGAACTGTATCCTGAGTGTTCCTGAATCTGAATTGTGACCTGTTACTTCCCTAATAAACCCCGTAACTTTGAGTATGGTCTCTGAGTTCTGTGTGGTCATTGCAATGAATTACTGAACCCAGCAAAGAAGTAGAGAGCGCCATGGGAGGGACTGTTGGTGTAAGAGTTGGTAAAAAGTTTGGAGAGTAGAGGCATGTCTGACCTCCACTTTATGGGAATCAGCCTTGAGCTGTTGATCTTGATCCTCCTTCCCCCTTGTGAAGTTAGAGGAAGTCAGATGCCTCTGCCATGCCATTTTTATATTACCACACTGCCAGCAGCTAAATGCCTACTAGAGTGTGATGGAGAGAAAGAGCATGGGTTCAAGTCCATGTCCAGCCACTCATGGCTGGGGGATTTTGAGCAAGTCACTGTACCAATCCAAACCTCCTTGCTTTATTTAGAAAATGCAGAAAATAATACATGACCATTGTAGATAGTACACAGGTCTTCCTGAGGATCTACAAAAGGAAAAAAGAGAGAGGGATGTTTTAGAAAGAGTGCTGTGGATTGAATTGTGCCTCCCAGAATATGTGTTGGAATCCTAAAATTCCTATACCTGTGGATGTAATCTCATTTGGAAATAGGGTTTTCTTTGTTATGCTAGTGAGACCATATTAATGTAGAGTGTGTTCTAGACCTAATCACTTCTGAGTAATACAGAGAACGATATAGACAGAGAGACAAGAAAGCACAAATGGCAGAAAATAAATATCGTGCCACGTGAAGATCTTCAAGAAACGAAGCAATATTGAAAGAGACAAGGTTCTTCTCCTAGAGCTGACAGAGATAGAAAGCTTTCCCCTAGAGCTCCAGTGCCCTCAATTTCAACTATTAGCCACCTGAACTTTGAGAAAATAGATTTCTGTTCTTTAAAGCCACCCACTTGTGGTATTTCTGTTATGGCAGCACTAGAAAACTAAGACAGAAGGCTTTGTAAATTATGTGCCCCATTCCACAGTTATGCATAACAGTCATCTGGATGCTGTCATCATGGCCAATGGATCCACAAAGTATGATGGGCATTGATCTGTTGCCTTCCCTGTATCCAGTCCTCTTCTCCTGCTAACAGTATCCTGGTTTCCCTTTGAGGGATTCAGCCCTCCCCAGTCTCAGTCATGTGTGTTGTATGGGATTGACACTACCCCCATCTCCAGGGAGGGATGGGTCCCAACTGATTTAAGTCAATAGGGATATACCCTCCTCCTGGACACAATAACTGGTTTGGGGAAGAGCATGTAACCCAGTTTGAGCTAATAAAAAGGTATGACTCCTCAAACATGTGTAGGAGCTACTGGAAGACATATGTTCCCTCAGACAGTGTGGTTTAAGGGTATGAAGTCTGACATTCTTATAGCTATTCTCTACCAGAGGCAAGGACCTGGGGCTGTCAGGGGACCACTATGTGGCACCTAGGAATGAATGCAGAAGGAGAGAAATAAGGCCTTTGGTGGCATCAGTTACTTATTGAAATAAAACTTACCTGATGTCACCCCAATATCAGACTTCTTAGTTATGCAAGCAAATAGATCCCTTCTACTATTTAAGCCAGTTTGAGTTGGGTTTTTTGTTACTTACAACATAGAGGACCCTGCTCCATCTTTCTTTCCTCTTTGTTCTCCCTCTCCTTGTCCAATGCTGGGGGCCTCTTTCATATAAACAGAAAAGGCAGAGCAGGGAAGAAACGAGGAGAAGATGTGAAAGCCAAGCCAGCTTTCAGTCTTGGTAGCTGCTCTGGAAAGAGGTCCAACAGAGGAGGCGTGGAGCTCTTGGCCAGAATAAGTTCCAGGGTTATTTGGAGATGTCAATGGTCCATCCTCCCCCTTCTCCCAGAGATAATTAAGACTTGGCTGGGGATGCTAATCCCACACAGCCAAGGAAATATCACAGCTCTGGAATCCTGAGCCTTTCCAGCAGAGCACGCCATCGTGCTCAGGATAAGCCCCAGGGTAGGAGCAGAGGCCACCTCATGTAAGTGGCCATCTGGAGCACTGTGCATCATTTTCTAAACACAAGAACAACTATAAGCAGTCCCTCTTCCTCCCACTCTCCTGTATCCCAATCTTGCCTCTAGGGACAGGATGGGATGAGGCCTGAGGACCAAACTCGCTGATTTGGGAGACACGGCGTAAGACCTCAAGCACACAGCACAGCTTCTCCTGGTAGCAGGGTCTGAGACCAAGAGCAAAGCTTACTGGTTCCCTGAAGTGTCAGGCAAGAAGCTGGAGAATCTAGGACCACCTGAGATGCTCTGAACCCAAGATGGGAGAGGAAGGTGAGCCTTGGGGGAGGATGGAGAAACAGTTAACAGCCAAGACATCCAAAAGGCCAGGCCAGCTCAGGGGCAACTCAGGCAACTGCTGCGCAGGGAGTTAGAGAGGTCTCACTATCCAAGGGGGTGTCCCCGAGAGGCAGAGTCCCAGCTCCCTGTCTCCAGCTCTAACACGTACCAGGTGAATGCCCTCAAAGAAGTCACTTCACCACTTGAAGATTCACATCTGGGGAAATAGGAGTAATAATGTTGTTGTTAAATGCCGTCGAGTTGGTTCCAACTCATAGCGGCCCTATGTACAACAGAATGAAAACTGGTCCTGTACCATCATCATGATCATTGCTATGTTCGAGCCCACTGTTGCAGCCACTGTGTCAGTCCATCTGGTTGAGGGTCTTCCTTTTTTTCACTGACCCTCTACTTTACCAAGCATGATGTCCTTCTCCAGGAACTGGTCCCTCCTGATAACATGTCCAAAGTACATGAAATGAAGTCTCACCATCCTTGCTTCTAAGGAGCATTCTGGCCCTGGTGGTGCAGTGGTTAAGAGCTACAGCTGCTAACCAAAAGGTCAGCAGTTCAAATCTGCCAGCTGCTCCTTGAGAACCCTATGGGGCAGTTCTACTGTGTTTTATATGGCAGGTATGTGTAAGAATTGACTCGACAACAACTGGAGTAATAATAGTTTCTCCCTTATAATGTTGTTTTGAGGGCAGTGATGTTTCTATAGTAGAATTTTTGCCTTCTATGTGGGAGACCCATGTTCAATTTCTGGCCAATATACCTCATGCACAGCTGCCACCCATCTGTCTGTGGAGGCTTGAGTTTTTCTATGATACTGAACAGGTTTCAGTGGAGCTTCTAGACTAAGACAGACTAGGAAGAAAGAACTGGCAATCTACTTCTGCAAATCAGCCAATGAAAATCCGATCATCACTGTCTAATCCCATTGTGCATGAAGCTACTATGAGTTGAAGCTGCCATGAGTCAGACAGCTAACAACAACATGGTTGTTTTAAGGAACAAATGAGACAGCCCCATGCTAAGTGTTTAGCACAGTGCCTCAATCCCAAGCAGCTCCTAGGTTACTGGGGATAAGATAAGCTGAGATTCAATGGGGAGGCCGGGGTGAGGTAGGGGCAGTGAGCCAAACAAGTGCCCGAAGCTCACCCTTCTCTGATCATTCAACACCTAGCATCTAGGGCTCCAAGCTGGGCCCTAGATCTGCAGAGGGGGACGAGAGCCAGCCCTCACCTCCCATTCTGAGAGCCTCAGAGAAGCTGAGTTCTCACAGAGCTGGTCTGAGGCCTTCCCACCAGAGGTAGGTGAGGCTCCCACAGAGTCGCATAGGTGGGCCTAGCTGGGAGCACACATTCAGTGGGCCACCGTCAGGGTCTGGATACAGCAGAACCTAGAGACCGAGGTGGGGACCAACAAAGGTGAATGGAGCCTGAACAGCAACGGCATTGAACAGGGTTGGGCCAAGTCAGTGCCTGTGCCTGGCCCTTTGTTTTCTTTTCCTCTCTGAGACGTGGATCGACTAGTAAGA
Source organism: Dugong dugon (assembly GCA_030035585.1). Taxonomy (NCBI): domain Eukaryota; kingdom Metazoa; phylum Chordata; class Mammalia; order Sirenia; family Dugongidae; genus Dugong; species Dugong dugon. The sequence continues at coordinate 108,520,703 of CM057463.1, read as the reverse complement.
CTGAGGGATGTGAGGGAAAATCAAAGCTATGGGAGTCTTTGTTCTTCCTTGTGTAGTTCAGAATTTCCTTAGCCAAATGCCCTTAAACTTTCATTCATGTTTTTGTATTTCATTTAAAAAAATAAAAGTAAAAATAAATTTTAAAAAAGGCTGCATTCTGCAAGAATGTTCCTGTGTCCCGTGAATCACCTTGGAGCCTCTGCTCCCTTGTTGAAGGTCATGAGAGGCAGGAGGGCAGAATGGCTAAGTGCATGCCGGGAAGCCAGATGGCTGCATTTGTAACTGACCCTTCGCTTAGTAGCTGTGTGATCTTGGATATGTTCTCCAACCTCTCTGTGCCTTCTGTTCCCATCTTAAATAAAGTGAGGATAATGGTAACTTGAATTAGCTAATATGGATAAACACTCTCAAAACAGTTCTTGGTAAATGTTACACAAGAATTGGTTAATTCTTTTACCATGGTCTCTATCCTTGTCCCCCAGCCTGCTGCAGCTCTCTGGGATCCCAGCTTGGACACAGTTGTTGTTGGGTGCCGTCAAGTTGATTCCGACTCATAGCGACCCAATGTAACAGAGTAGAACTGCCCCATGGGGTTCTTTAGGCTGTAATCTTTACAAGAGCAGATCACCAAGTCTTTTCTTCCACGGAGCCACTGGGTGGGTTCAAACCAACAACCTTGTGTTTAGCAGCCAAGCACTTAACCATTGCGGCACCAGGGACACAGAGGCCTCCTTAATTGTCTGTTACAGCCGAACTGTGGCATGAACCACAAATTTACTGAAGGCTTAATATATCCATTAGGATTCTTCTGGTTACAAGCCACAGTAAAACTGCCCCAAACTGACATCAGCAAAAATGAGAGTTTATGAGCACACGTAACTGCAGAGTGCATAGCTTGGTTCAGATGTTCCAAAGATGAAGTCAGAATCTGGTGTCACTCTCCCTCGACTTGGCTCTACTTCACATGTTGACTGTATTCTCAGACTAGCTCTCCATTCACAGTCACAAAATGGCTGCCAATAACATCAGGGACTACTTCCATCCTGGCTCACAGTTAGTGAGAAGAGAGTAAGTCTACTTCTCTGGAGGCTCAGTTTCCAGTCAAATCTCATCACCTCTGATTGGCCTGACTTGGTCATGTGATTGTCACCCAAGTTTTGATTGGCTAGGTCTGGGTCAAGTGCCAGCCCCAGAGCCAGAAATAGAGCCACATGGAGAGGCAGATGTCCAAACAAAAGTTGAAAGTTAGCCCCTTCCACACATAATAAGTTTTGCTATATTTGAGGACCTCAGAAGATAATTATGGGTGCAGAAATGGTTCAGAATGGAATTCTCCCCTTTCATGAGGGAGACCTGGGTTCAATTCCTGGCCAATGCACCTCATGCGCAGCCACCACCTGTCTGTCAGTGGAGACTTGCATTTTGCTATGATGCTGAACAGGTTTCAGTTGAGCTTCCAGACTAAGACAGATTAGGAAAAAAATCCTGGTGATCTGCTTCCAAAAATCAGCCAATGAATCACAATGGTCAGATCCCCAGCCGATCATGGGATGGTGAAGGAATGGGCAGCATCTTGTTCTGTTGTACATGGGGTCACCATGAGTCAGGGGCCGACTTCATGGAAGTTAACAACATCTCTAAGCAGCTCAGCTCCTCTTTCCATTCCAAGGTGAGGGCAGGGCAAATTGTAGCAGGATGTTAAGCATATACTCTGGAATAAGAGAGCCTGGAGCAAATCCTGGCTTCACCACTGACCACCCATGTGCTCCAGGGCAATTTACTTAACCTCCTGGGGTCTCAATCACCTCTCCGGTAAAATAAGGCAAACAATAGTACCTACCTGACTGGGTTGTTGTGAGAATTAAATGAAAGGATAAGACCTAGAAGAATATGCCTGCCCACAGTAAGTAATGCTTGCAATTAATTATTAATGAGTGGATTTTCCTACCTAGGAAACAATCGTTCTCACAGTCAAACTCCAGTCTGTCTGACCCAGGGCTAGGCTCTAGGCTAAAAGCCTTTAAAAGAGAAAGCAATGGCAGGTCCTGACAGGGACTCAGTGACTTACTGATGCCCTCCTGAGAGTGAAGGAAGAAGCTGTGGATGTCGTACCCAGGAAAGCCAGGATGAAGAACATGCCTGAGGACAGGAACTGGTCAACCCCAAGCAGTGCTCCCTACCCAAGAGTTAATGAGAAAACCACACCATCTCTTGTTGCCTACATAGCCCTCCCTCCTGAGGGAGGCAGTCCAAAAAAACCATCCAAATAAGGCCAAAAGCTGTGCCTGGAATTTGCATGCAGAGTGTTTATATAGATTAGAACATCTCTGTTGACTTGCAACTCAAACCTTGGAGGATTTGCAGTTCATCAAAGTTTAATGTTCTGTTTCACGATGTTCCTTGCCATGGCTAAGTGGCTCTGTCAGCTCTGAGAAGGGGAACTTCCTCCTTTAGGGCACATTTCCCCTGCCCAAAGCAGGAGAGCCCCGTTGCTAAGGGCATCTGTACTGTTTGCTTTCGTTAAGTGCAGATGTAAATATTCACCAGGTCACATCTTTTGTTCTGCTCATCTGGCAGTTCAGCCTGGCTGCTGATGTAACAGCTGCAGAACGCTGGGGCTCCCAGAAGGGAGAAAAAGAGAGAAGAGAAAAGCCAAAAGTAGTCCAGGATGGTATGCCAGCACTCAGAGGCCTCCAAGAATTGGAACTATTCTGAGGAATCCCACTCTGCAGCTTTCTGACCAGAGTCAGAAAGTAGTTAACCCACATTTGCGGAGCATTCACCAGGCTGGCAATGAGGAAAGGTGGTGGCTCAAAGGGATGATTGAGATACAGTTTCTGCCCATTGTGGGAGTACACTCGAGTTGAGAGAAACAAGGCCGGGAAGAGCTAGCTTTACAGTGAAGACACCTAAATTGCAATGTGTTCCTAGGTTTTACATCATGTATCATCTTAGGGCAAGGAGCCAGTGGTAGTTCAATGGTTGAATTCTCACATTCCATGCAGAGACCCTGGTTCTAGTCCTGACCAATGCATCTCATGCACAGCCACCAGCAATCTGTCAGTGGAGACTTTTGTGTTGTTCTGATGCTAAACAGTTTTAACAGAGCTTCTGGACTACGATGGACTAAGAAAGGCATGGTGATCTACTTCTAAAAGTCAGCCAATGAAAACTCTATGGATAATAATGGTTTAATCCCTACCTGATCATAAGAATGGCACAGGACTGGCCAGTGTTTAGTTCCTTTGTACATGGGGTCACCATGAGTTGGGACCAACTCAACGGCAGCTAGCAACAACAATCATAGGACAAGGCTAGGTCTTTACTAATAGATGCTCAGCTATTACCTGAACTAACTATTCAGATCAAACCTACGGATACTTCTTGAGTATCCAGTGGGTTTCCTGTACTCTGAAAGCACGAGTGAAGAAAAGGTGTTTAAGAAATATTTGTCTAGAGGCGGGGCCAAAATGGCGGAATAGTCAGAGGCCTCTGGAGTTCCCTCTTACAACAAAGACCCAAAAAAGCAAGTGACTCAATGATATAAGACAATGTAGGAGCCTTGAACATCAAAGGCAAAGATGAGGAGCGAGACTGAGTGGCAGGGGGATGGAGATACAGTTCGGAAGAAGCAAGGAGTTGCCAGACCTGACCTAGTGAGAGCCTGAGCCCTTCAGCCCGGATCAGCTCAGGGGTGAGCAGTGAGGGAGGTAAACAGCAGTGCTCTGGAGGTGTTTTCTGCACTGGGAGAGACCCAGCAGCAGAGAGTCTACTCAGCCATTTAGAACCAGTGAGAAACAGCTTTCAATCAGTGAAAGATAAATACTTGCGTCCGGCCTACTACACAGATCAAAAACACCCCACTTAGGGAAAAACCTCACTCCCATTTACCTCCCCACTCCCTGCTCTGCACTGGGTCCTGGACCAACTTCAGCAATAGCCAAGTCCCCTGGGCCAGAAGTAGGACCCGTCACGCACCCTTAGCCATTCTCCTGGCTTTGGAGGGTGAACAAATTAACAAACAGGGGAACAAATAATCTGCTGGCTCAACTAAGCCAGGAACTCATGGTAGGCACAGCCCCTTTGCCTAGGCATGGGAATAAGGGATCCATGGATTTTGAGTGCCTTTCCCCCTGCATAGACTTTTGAGGGTCCATTTCAACCATGTAGACCCTCATTACCACAGTACTACAGGGTATATACCTGAAGTCTAACTTTAACTGTTTCAGCTATGAAGTGGCAGGTTTGTGACATTTGACACTGCTCTGCCCATTAAGCAAGGTCTTCACCTAACCACATCAGGGGCCTGAGGACTGGTGGCTCTACCCACGCCACGTAGCTGTCTGCTACAGGGGCCCAAGAATAAGAGGTGCCCCCTAGTCCTTAGAGCCAACTGGGTACTCATATTCTTTCTGCAAAACCCACCCATCTATGCACTCTAGGGAACAGGGACACACTTTCCTCCTGGACTCTCAGGGGTGCCAGTTGGCACACTGCCTTGCTCAGCCTGTGTCCCCCTTCTGCAGCAAGAAGCCTGTACCCACACCAATCACCCATGCCTGTCTAGAACTGTAGGTGACAGCCTGCACCACTCACTTGGTGGCTGACTACCTGGACACCTGAGCTGAATCCATACAGAAGGAGTTTGCAGACTCCGGGGCTCACATACTCAGTGGCAGGTCTAGCCACCTGGAGGCAGAACATTGGAGCTTCAGGGGTGTTGGTGACAGGGCTAGATCACACAAATAGCCTATATAGGCATGTCGAAACAAAACAAAACAAGAAGCTAGGACACAGTAAGCAAACATAAAATAAATAAATATAATAACTTACTGATGGCTTGGGGACAACAGTCAGTATCAAATCATAGAAAGAGGCAGTCTGTGATAGCTTCAGCAAGCTCCAAAAATAAAGAATCTAGAAATCTTCCAGAGAAAGAAAACTTCTTGGAATTACCAGAGGCAGAATACAAAAGATTAATACACAGAACTCTTCAAGAGACTAGGAAGGAAATTAATCAAAATGCAGAACATGCAATAGAGGAAATTGAAAAGATTAGAGAAGAGCATAATGACAAATTTAACAGGCCTGCAAGAATCCATAGAGAGACAGCAATCAGAAATCCAGAAGATTAACAATAAAATTTCAGAATAAGACAACTCAATAGAAAGTCATAGGAGCATATTTCAGGCAATGGAAGTCAGAATTAGTAAGACTGAAGGTAAAGCACTTGACACCAACATATTTGAGGAAAAATCAGGTAAAAGGATTTTAAAAAAATGAAGAAGCCCTAAGAATTATATGGGATTCTATCAAGAGGAATAACCTACGAGTGATGGGAGTACCAGAATGGGGGGAGTAACAGAAAATACAGAGAGAATTGTTGAAGACTCATTGACAGAAAACTTTTCTGGTATCATGAAAGATGAGAAGATATCTATCCAAGATGCTCATCAAACCCCACATAAGGTAGATCCCAAAAGAAAATCACCAAGACATATTATAATCAAACTTACCAAAACCAAAGAGAAAGAGAGAATTTTAAGAGCACCTAGGGATAAATGAAAAGCCATATACAAAGGAGAGTCAATAAGAATAAGCTCAGACTACTCAGCAGAAACTATGCAGGCAAGAAGGCAACGGGATGACATATATAAAGCCTTGAAGGAAAAAAATTGCCAGCCCAGAATTATACATCCAGCTAAACCGTCTCTCAGATATGATGGTGAAATTAAGGCATTTCCAGATAAACAGAAGTTTAGGAAATTGCAAAAACCAAACCAAACTTACAAGAAATACTAAAGCCTCCGATTAAAAAATCAATAACATCAGATAACAACCCAAGACTAGAACACAGGACAGAGCAACCAGATATCAACCCAGATAGGGAAGTCACAAAAATAAATCAAAGCTAAAACACTGAGAAAAGGGAAGCAGAGATGTCAATATGTAAAAGATGACAACATTAAAACAAAAAAGAGGGACTTAAAAAATGTAGACATAGATTTTTCTTATGGAGAGGAAGCCAAGGCAATATAAAGAAATAAAAGACTGGTATAAACTTACAGAAAAACGGAGGTAAATATTAAGGTAACCAGAAAAGAAACTAACAATCCTACAAGTCAAAATAAAAAACAACAAAAATATAAAGACTCAGCAAATACAAAATCAACAATAATGAAAAAGATGAAAAGAAAATACATAAAAATGACTCAACACAGAAAATTAAGTGGAACAAAGAAACTGTGAACACCACACAAAAAAAGACATCAAAATGACAGTACTAAACTCTTACCTATCAACAATTACACTGAGTGTAAATGGACTAAATGAACCAATAAAGAGACAAAGAGTGGCAGATTGGATAAAAAAACAACATCCATCTATATGTTGCCTACAAGAGACACACCTTAGACTTAGAGACACACCTTAGACTTAAAGACACAAACAAACTAAAACTCAACGGATGGAAAAAAATATATCAAGCAAACAACACTCAAAAAAGAGCTGGAGTGGCAATATTAATCTCTGAGAAAATAGACTTTAAAGTAAAATCCACCACAAAGGATAAGGAAGGACACTATAGAATGTTTAAGGGGTCAATACACCAGGAGGACATAACTATAATAAATATTTACACACTCAACAACAGGGCTCCAAAATACATAAAACAAACTCTAACAGCATTGAAAAGAGAGATAAACAGCTCCACTACAGTAGTAGGAGACTTCAACACACCACTTTTGCTGAAGGACAGAACATCCAGAAAGAAACTCAACAAAGACAAGGAAGCTCTAAATGCTACAATCAGCCAACTTGATCTCATAGACATATACCAAACACTCCACCCAACAGCAGCAAAGTATACTTTCTTTCCCAACACACATGGAACATTCTCCCGAATAGACCACATATTAGGCCGTAAAGCAAGCCTTAACAAAGTCCAAAGCATCGAAATATTACAAAGCATCTTTTCTGACCATAAAGCCATAAAACTAGAAATCAACAAGAGAAAAAGCAAGGAAAAAAAATCTAACACATTGAAACTGAACAACACCTTGGTCAAAAACTACTGGGTTGTAGAAGACATTAAGGATGGAATAAAAAAATTCATATAATCAAACAAGAATGAAAGCACATCCTACCAGAATCTTTGGGACACAGCAAAAGCAGTGCTCAGAGGTTAGTTTATAGAAATAAATGCACACATGCAAAAAGAAGAAAGGGCCATAATCAAAACATTAACCCTACAACTGGAACTGGTAGAAAGACAGCAGCAAAAGAAGCCCTAAGGCACCAGAAGAAAGGAAATAATAAGCATTAGAGCAGAACTAAATGAAATAGAGAATAGAAAAACAACTGAAAGGGTTAACAAGACCAAAAGCTGGTTCTCTGAAAAGATCAACAAAATTGATAAACCATTGGCGAAACTGACAAAAGAAAAACAGGAGAGGAAGCAGATAACCCACATAAGAAATGAGAGGGGTGATATCACAACAGACTCAACTGAAATTAAAAGAATGATAACAGAGTACGAAGAAAAATTGTACTCTAACAAATTTGAAAACCTAGAGGAAATGGACAAATTTCTAGAAACTCACTACCTACCTAAATTAACACAAACAGAGGTAGAACAACTAAATAAACCAATAACAAAAGAAGAGATTCAAAAGGTAATTTAAAAACTCCCAACAAAAAGAAGCCCTGGGCCAGACGGCTTCACTGAAGAATTCTACCAACTTTTAGAGAAGAGTTAACACCACTACTACTAAAGGTATTTCAGAGCATAGAAAAGGATGGAATACTCCCAAACTCATTCTATGAAGCCAGCATAACCCTGATACTAAAACCAGGTAAAGACACCAAAAAAAAAAGAAAATTACAGACCAATATCCCTTATGAACACTGACGCAAAAATCCTCTACAAAATTCTAGCCGATAGAATTCAGCAACATATCAAAAAAATAATTCAACATGATCAAATGGAATTTATAGCAGGTATGCAGGAATGGATCAACATTAGAAAAACTATCAATGTGATCCATCTCATTAATAAAACAAAAGACAAGAACTATACGATCTTGTCAATTGATGCAGAAAAGGCATTTAACAAAGTCCAACACCCATTCATGATAAAAACTCTCAACAAAATAGGACTAGAAGGGAAATTCCTCAATATAATTAAGGGCACTTATACAAAGCCAACAGCCAGCATCATCCTAAATGGAGAAACTTCAAAAGTATTCCCCTTGAGAACGGGAAGCAGACGAGGATGCCCTTTATCACCACTCTTACTCAACATTGTGCTGGAGGTCCTAGCCAGAGCAATTAGGCTAGAAAAAGAAATAAGGGCATCCAAATTGGTAGGGAAGAAGTCAAAGTATCTCTATTTGCAGATGATACGATTTTATACACAGAAAACCCCCAAAGAATCCACAAGAAAACTACTGGAACTAATAGAAGATTTCAGCAAAGTTTCAGGATACAAGATAAACATACAAAAATCAACTGGATTCCTTTACACCAACAAAGAGAACCTGGAAGAGGAAATCACCAAATCAATACCATTTACAATAGCCCCCAAGAAGATAAAATACTTAGGAATAAATCTAACCAGAGATGTAAAAGACCTATACAATGAAAACTAAGACAGTACTGCAAGAAACCAAAAGAGACCTGCATAAATTGAAAAACATACCTTGCTCTTGGACCGGAAGACTCAACATTGTGAAAATGTCGATTCTACCCAAAGCGATCTACAGGTACAGCGCAATCCCTACCCAAATTCCAATGGCATTTTTTAATGAGATGGAGAAACAAATCACCAAATTTATATGGAAAGGGAAGAGTCCTCGGATAAGTAAAGGATTACTCAAGAAGATGAACAAAGTGGGAGGCCTCACACTACCTGATTTTAGAACCTATTATACCACCACGGTAGTCAAAATAGCGTGGTACTGGTACAACAACAGATACATAGACCAATGGAACAGAATTCAGAATCCAGACATAAATTCATCTGCCTACAAGCAGCTGATATTTGACAAAGGCCCAAAGTCCATAAATTAGGGAAAAGATAGTCTCTTTAACAAATGGTGCTGGCATAACTGGATAGCCATCTGCAAAAAACTGAAAAGAGACCCATACCTCACACCATGCACAAAAACTAACTCAAAATGAATCAAAGACCTAAATATAAAATCGAAAATGATAAAGATCATGGAAGAAAAAATAGGGACAATGCTAGTAACCCCAGTAGCATAAACAGAATAGGAAGCATAAGTAACAATGCACAAACACCAGAAGAGAGACTAGATAACTGGGAGCTCCTAAAAATCAAACACTTATGCTCATCAAAAGACTTCACCAAAAGAGTAAAAAGACAGCCTACAGACTGGGAAAGAAATCTTGGCTACGACAAATCCGATCAGCATCTAATCTCTAAAATCTGCAAGATACTGAAAAACCTCAAAAACAAAAAGACGAATAATCCAGTTAAAAAATGGGCAAAGGTTTCATCTTAAGTGAGAATGGCAGCACAATTGGAGGAGCATGGTCAGTGTCGCTGAGCTGTGCGTGTGGAGGTTTTTGAAACAGTATATCTTTGGCTATGTGTATTTTCACCAAAGAAGAAAAAAAGGGTTGAGAATTTAGAGGGCTGATATGTTGTGGGGTTGTTAACCAATGTCATGGAACAACATGTGTACTACTGTTTCATGGGAAACTATTTGTTCTGTGGGCCTTCACCTGAAGTACAATAAAATATTAAAAAAAAAAAAATGGGCAAAGGATATCAACATGCACTTCACCAAAGAAGATATTCAGGCAGCTAACAGACACATGAAGAAATGCTCACGATCATTAGCCATTAGAGAAATGCAAATCAAAACTACAATGGGATACCATCTCACCCCAGCAAGGCTAGCATTAATCCAAAAAACACAAAATAATAAATACTGGAGAGGTTGTGGAGAGACTAGAACACTTATACACTGTTGGTGGGAATGTAAAATGGTACAACCACTTTGGAAATCGATTTCTTTCTTCCTTAAAAAGCTAGAAATAGAAGTACCGTATGAACCAGCAATCCCACTCCTTGGAATATCTCCTAGAGAAATAAGAACCGTCACACAAATAGATATATGCACATCCATGTTCATTGCAGCACTGTTCATGATAGCAAAAAGATGGAAACAACCTAGGTGCCCATCAATGGACGAATGGAAAAACAAATTATGGTATATCCACACAATGGAATACTACGCAATGATAAAGAACGATGAAGCCGTGCAACATAACATGGAGGAATCTGGAAGGCATTATGCTGAGTGAATTTAATCAGTCACAGAAGGACAAATATTGTATAAGACCACTATTTTAAGAACTCAAGGAAATGTTTAAACACAGAAGAAAACATTCTTTGATGGTTAGGAGGGTGGGGAGGGAGAGGGAGGGTTATTTGCTAACTAGATAGTAGACAAAAATTATCTTAGGTGAAGGAAAGGACAGCACACATTACAGGGGAAGTCAGCACAACTGGACTAAACCAAAGCTAAGAAGTTTCCTGAATACAACCAAACACCTTGAGGGATAGAATAGAAGGGGGAGGGGTCTGGGGACCATGGTTTCAGGAGACATCTAGGTCAACTGGCATAACAAAGTTTATTAAGACAATGTTCTGCATCCTACTTTGGTAAGTGGCATCTGGGGTCTTAAAAGCTAGTGAGCCGCCATCTAAGATGCATCAATTGGTCCCAACCCACCTGGAGTAAAGGAGAATGAAGAACACCAAAGTCACGAGGAAAGTATTAGGCCAAGAGACAGAAAAGGCCACATAAGCCAGAGACTTCATCAGCCTGAGACCAGAAGAACAAGATGGTGCCTGGCTACCCCCAGTGACCGCCCTGACAGGGAACATAACAGAGTGTCCCTGACGGAGCAGGAGAAAAGTGGAGTGCAGAACTGAAATTCTAGTAAAAAGACCACACTTAATGGTCTAAGACTGGAGGAACCCCAGAAAGAATGGCCCCCAGACTCTCTGTCAACCCAGAACTAAAACCATTCCCGAGGCCAACTCTTCAGACAAAGATTAGACTGGTCTATGGGACATAAAATAATACTCGTGAAGAGTGTGCTTCTTAACTAAAGTAGATACATGAGACTAAATGGGCAGCTCCTGTCCGAAGGTGGGAAGAGAAGGCAGAGAGGGTCAGGAGCTGGTTGGTTGAATGGACACGGGAAACCAGGGGCGGAAAGGAGGAGTGTGCTGTCGCAGTATAAGCAGAGCAATTAGGGTCACGTAACAATGTATGTATAAATTTTTGTGTGAGAGACTAACTTGAATTGTAAACTTTCACTTAAAGTACAACAATAAAATAAAAGTTAGAAAACCAAACCCTTTGCTGACTTTCAATTCGAACTCAAAGCAACTCTGTAGGACAGAGTAGAACTGCCCCATAGAGTTTCCAAGGAGTGGCTGGTGGATTCGAACTGCCAACCTTTGGGTTAGCAGCTGAGCTCTTAAGCACTGTGCCACCAGGGCTAAGATGCAGTTCCATTGTACATCCTGGGTGACCATTTAGGCAGTGACTAATTCCTTGGCCTGGGGAAGCCTGACTGTGGAGTAGTAGAAATTAGTTCCAGTCTCCCTCCCTTCCCTGTTGTTCCTGGGCACTTCTCTGCATGTCCTTAGTCTAATGTACATGTCTGTTCCTTGCAAACAGAGCAGGTCTAAGTCAATACAACCCTGCTGAGTTTTCAGGCATCTAAAAGCTCAAGTTATTTTTATCAAGCCTCTTTCATCCTGGCACTGATTTTCTGAGGCTAAATGCAGTCGTTTACATTTTTATGAGTTTCATTTCATCTTCTTAATTTTAACGATGCTTCCCAGCCTGTCAGGACCTATTTGAACCTTAATCAGATCACCTGTCATACAAGCTTCTCCTCCCATCTTTAGGTCAATGGGAAATTTTACAAATATACCTTGGGTATCTTTGTTGAGAAAAGCATTGTACTTTTAAACTCTGTTGGAGTAGGTGGAGTTCCATGCAGAATTTCATTTGGTGTTTAAAAATCCCACAGCCACCTCCAGAAGATTAAGATAGTGTCTGGACAACAGGTGGGAACAATCTGGGCAAGGGTTGGGTGACTTTGAGATTAAGTGTCCACAACTCCACCCAAAGTAAACACGAAACTCCCCTGAGAGTCTCTTCGTTTCAGTTACTGCTCCTCAAATGCACTAGCCCTTTTTGAGTTCCAGTACAAATATCTGCTGTGTGTTTATTATTCTAACATGTCAAGGTCCTCTTCGTATTTGCCAACATAAGCTTTTATGAGGTGGGGAAGATTTTTGTTGTTTGTTAAACAGAATTGGGAGCTTCTAAAATATTGGATGGGGATAAATGGGATGAGTCAGAGAAATAAGAAGGTTTTTTATAAAAATGTCTCTTAACCATTTAATAAGAGTAATAATTCAACAGAGAAGGGAAGGATTGTTCAGTAAATGATATTATTCAATAAACAATGGGATATTCATTAGCCACTCTGCATAGGGAAAAACTCCATTTCAGTCCTAAACTCATAACATGAACCGAAATAAATTCCAGAAGGATTAAAAAGACAAATGATACAAAAGCAAATAGATCAATGAAATGGAATTGAGAGTCCAGAAGTAAATACTTATATTTGCCCTTATATCTATGGTCAAATGATTTTCAACAAAGGTGCCAAGGCAATTCATCCCAGATCACACAACTGTGAAATGACAGGTGGTGACTTGGTGGCCATATTATATTCCATAATCAGAAAAGAGTTCTCTGTAGAGATGTCATTTAGATTGAGTAATCTGAGCTCTAAACGACAAATAAGAAGTCAGTCCTGTGAAGAAGGGAACACTCTCCAGGTAGAAGCAACAGTAAGTGCAAAGGCCCTAAAATGGGCACAAGCTTGTCATGTCTGAAGAAATAAAAGATGGTTGATGATGCTCAGTCAGAGTGGGCAACGAGGAGAGTGTTACCAGAAGAGGCGGAAGTAGTAGGAAGATGTCTACTCCTACAGGCCTTTGTGAACTAAGGTGAAGGGTAGTGTCTACTCAAGTGTAATTGGAATCATGGAAGTGCCTGATTTCTAATCTACAAAAAAATAGATTCTAAAAAGGTGTATCGCTCAGAGTTCTTAATTGCAAATAACAAAGCTGACTCCAGCTGGTTTAGCAAAAATCAGCTAAAACGGATATTAGACAGAGTACACATTTGTTAGAGAGGCTGAAAACAAGACTCAAGGTCAAGCATCCAGGAACAACTCCTAAAACCACAGGGAGGGAACTGCCACTGCCGATGCCCCACTAGTGATACTTTTGTGAGTGCAACTCAATCTTGACACTCCTGATTCTCCCAAAGCCAGTTATCCCTGCTGCCCTCCACCACCAAAAAATAAAAAGAATTTTTCACAGACCTTTCTTTTACAAGCAGCTCACCACTGAGTCAAAATCTCCCAAGCAAGTCTCGTGGCAGAGCCTAGGTCACAACGAACTTACATCCTAACTGCAAAGAAAGCTGGGGATTTGAGTTTTCTAGATTCTGACTCACAAGTCTGGGATTTTTCCAAATGTAAGAAGAAAGTTTTTGAAAAGTGCTAGGAAGTTATAAAACATGATAAAAATCCACGAAATGGAGGGAGAGTAAACACATGGATCCCAATCAGGAGATTATTGCGGTCATTCAGGTGAGGGATAAGGAAACTTGATAGGTTGATAATAAATTATAGAACAGTGGTTCTCAAAGTTTGGCCCATGACCAGCAGCATCAACATCATGTGGAAACTTTGTTAGAAATGCAAATTTCAGGCCCCACCTTGAATTTACTGAATCAAAATTTTGGGTGGGGGGTGGCATGAAGCCCAGCAATTTGGTTTAATAGCCACCCAGATGATTCTGATGTCCACTAAAGTTTGAGAACCATTGGTACAGGACATGGAGAAAAGAGGAGTATTTGGAAGTCATCTACAGGACTTCCTGATCGATTGGATATGGAATTTAAGGGAGACAGAGTGGAATCAAAGAAAACCAATAGATTTTTACTTGAGCAACTAGGTAGATAATAGCGACTTTTACCAAGATGGAGAGACTGAGAGGAGCTGGTCAAGGAATGAAGAACAGCAATTCTGTTGTGGACACAAGAAGTTCCGAAAAATGTCAACTGTGCAGTTGGCTACAAATCAGGAGTGTCTTGGGAGAGGTCAGTGATGGAGAGATAGGTATGGAAAGCATAAGCAATTAGATAGTATTTAAGATAAAAGCCTAGTGAGGTGACCAAGACAGGATGTTCACAAAGAAAAGAAAATGGGATCCAAGACATTCTTTGAAAGTCAAAGGTCAAGTAGGGGAGGACAAGTCAACCAAGGCAACAGAGATGGTGTGACCAGTGAGCATGGCAGACAAGTGTTACAGAATGTGGCATCAGAGGAAGCAAGGAACCCCTCTTTTTTTTTTCAGGAAAGGGAATGGTCAACTCTGCTGGAAAATGTAAGAGGAGAGAGTGTCCCCCGGATTTGGCAACACAGAGTTTTGGGGAATCATACAGAATTTATTAGATTTATCAGAATTTAATTTTTGTGCTACACAGAAGAGTGGGAAACTAATAGGGAAGATTATGTAAATTATCTAATGTAAAAAGACACTGTTTCTTTGCTCATCTAAGTGTGGGATGCATGAATCTGAGACCTTGCTACATTACTATTACCCAAATTCTTCTCCTCAACTCCAATCCCTACTGTCTCTCCCTTCATCAGACTATCATCATCTCACATATAGACAAACAGCCTACTCATCCGTCTCTAGGCCTTCAGTTTTGCCAGTCTGCCTCCAATGCATCTTCCGTGCACCAGACTGACTTCATGAAAATTTTCACCACTCCACTCCTTTGCTCAAAATCCCATAGCTCAACAGTGTTTACAAAATGTGTCTGATTATAAAAATCACTAGGGTTCTTGTTAAAAAGTCAGATCCCGTGCCCATCCCTGGACTTCTCGAGTGAGTGTGGAGCATCCGAATTTTTAACAAGTGCTATGATTGTTAATTTTATGTATCAGTTTGGCCAGGCTGTGGTTCCCAGTTGTTTGGCCAAACACTAGTCTAGTTGCTGTCATGGAGTAGTTACATGTGACTAAATCAGTTGGTCTTGAGTAGAGCAGATTACCTTCCACTATGTAATCTAATGTAATAGAATCAATTCATTAGTTGAAGTCATACTAGGGTAGGGTGGATCCTATACTTAATCACTTCTGACTTATAAAAAGACAAGAACACACACACAGGGGGAAGACAGACTACATGTGAGAGTCATCCACAAGCAGAGGAACATCAAGGATCACTAGCAGACACCAGACTAGGAGAGAGGCTCACAGAAGGAGTCGACATGGCCAAGACACTGATTTGGATTTTTAGCCTCCAGAACTTTGAGAAAATAAATGTCTATTCTTTAAAGCCACCCACTTGTGGTATTTATATTATAACAGCACTAGGAAATAAGACAAGTGTCTACCAAGTAACGTTTACCTTCAAAGAAGTTTGGAGAACATTGGCCTACAAGATAAAGTTCAAGAGAGTTAAAAAACCCATTGCAGTGGAGTGGGTTCTGACTCATAGTGACCCTATAGGACAGAGTAGAGCTGCTCCATAGAGTTTCCAAGGAGTGGCTGGTGGAACTGCCAGACTTTTTGGTTAGCAGCCGAGCTCTTAACCACTATGCCACCAGGGCTCCTCAAGATCCTTAGCAGGCCACAAAAGAGGTTGGTGAACTGCCGCCAACCTTAATCTCCAGCTCCCTGCCATTGCCCACCTGGCACTCCAACTTCAGCCGTAGGGAATTACTTGTGGCTCCTGGACTCCCTATAATCGCATGTGCCCCCAGGACTTTGCACATACCTCTCCAGTTGACAGGATGCCCCCCTTCACATGGCCACCTGAACAACTCATACTCCTCTTTCACCTCCCAGCTCAAAGTTCCCTCTTCCACAAGGATCTCCTGCCTCCCCACTCTTTGCTGACCCCTGCCATACACTGCTGCTACACTCAGTTCAGTGTTTTGTATGTGCTGGTAGATCCTCAAGAGAAGGGAATGGACCTTTTCATCTTTGTATCCCTGGCTCCTTGAACAGAGCCAGGCACATTGCAAGTACCCATCAGAAAGTGGCTGATTAAATCAGTTACTAAATTAGTATTATGGACAGAGCAAAGAAATTCAATAAAATTGTGTATTCCTTAAAGAGTACTATTAAAAATTAGGGGGAAGATGGTCAACAAGCACAGGCACACATACACCCATACACAATGGTATCCATAGAAAAGAAGAATGCCATCAAATGTGAAAACTGAGGTATCTGCTATTGTGGCTAATGATGGTTCAGATCCAAATGAAAGAGAGAAAAAAGGCTTAGTTAGAAATAGTGAAAAGATCAGCGTTGTTTCTCGTAGTCAGGCTGGAAAATGGAGAGCTTTCTCTCTAAAACCCTATTGGGTTCCCAAATACCTTCCCTTGATTGAAGACCTTGGAACAAACCATCTTCCCGAAGATGGGAGAGCCAAGGATCCCTGCTTCCCTGGGCCAGGCTGCTCTGAAAGAGAGTGAGGAAAGGCTGCTTGGCCACCCATGAGAAGAGCCTTTCTCAATCTCAACAGAGAAAGCCACTTCTTCTCTTTCTAGGAAGAAAGCTGGGAGAGTGGAAAGGGGCAGGACTTTTCTCCCATATATCTCCCTCCTGGGAGTAAAGTGGAAGTTCACTGTTGGAAACATGCGGGATGAGGGACACATTCCCCTCACTGGCCTGCACGCTTCAGGAAGGGCAATTATTTGTAGAGTCAGGTCTAAGCAGGAAAAGAGAGCAGTTTTTCCAAAGTCAGAAGGGAAATGGAAAAGTTCACAGCACAAGAGTCCGTGAAGATCAAGAAGCCTGGATTATAGACTCAGAGTCCAAGGTTCACATAACACCCCCTGACTTCCAGAAGGTGGGCAAGTCACTTAACCTCTCTGGGCCTCTAATTGGCCTGTCAGACTAGGGCAATTAACCTCTGCCTTGGCTCTGGTCAAGTGAGATTATGGTAGAAAGAGCCAGATGGACTCAGTGACAGTTAATATTTTAGGTACTGGTAACAATGTTACACTCTAGAAATCGGTGATGGGGAATCGGTGCCTTTGTCACTCTGGTGGCTGACCTCTCCCACGCTGACCTCTCTTCCCACTTTCCTGACATGTTTGCAAACCTCACCAACCTTTTCCAGGTAGCTTTTCCTCAAGTCCCTAAAGGGACAGAGTTTATGTTTCCTGGCACTGCAAATGAGATGGAAGTCAGTGTTTAACTCTCCCACTCTGAAACACCACTGTCTGTGCCCCTGAATGGTGCCTCTGATGTTATCACCACCTCTGGTGATGAGGTTCTAGCGAAACACGTGTCTCTGAAATGAGCCTCCTTTTATTTATCAGATGGATTTCTGAATTTAGTAGGGAAAAACTCTCCCATGGCAAAAACATTCACCTCAGAGGCTCTTCCTAAACATTGTATGTCAATGGTAAATTCTCTACCCATATTCCCTACAATTGCACTTCTTGTCACAAATTGCATAACCAGTTGCCACTGAGTCAATTGGCTCATGGCAACCTCATGCATGTCAGAGTAGAGCTATGCTCCATAGGGCTTTCAATGGCTGATTTTTCGGAAGTATATCACCAGGTCTTTCTTTCAAGGTGCCTCTGAGTGGACTTGAACCTCCACTGTCTGGGTTATCAGTTGAGTATGTTAACCATTTGTACCATCTAGGGACTCCACGTGTTCCACAACGAATGACATTTGGACCTGGGAAGTCTACCTAATCATCAGATGCATCCCACAAATGAGGACCACAGGTCCTAGAGGGGCTATACAACCTGGCAAAGGAATCACTGCAAGGTAGAAGCCATACCAAAGCTGGAAACCAGATCTTCTGACTCCCAGCCTGTGCAAACGTGCTCAGCCCCTTGTTGTTGTTGTTAGGCGCCATTGAGTTGATTTCGACTCATAGCGACCCTGTGTGCAACTGAATGAAATGCTGCCCAGTCCTGCACCATTCTCACAATCGTTATTATGCTTGAGCCCCTTGTTGCAGTCACCGTGTCAATCCATCTCGTTGAGGGTCTTCCTTTTTTTCACTGACCCTCTACTTTACCAAGCATGACATCCTTCTCCAGGGACTGATCCCCGCTGATAACACTTCCAAAGTATGTGAGACGTAGTCTCGCCATCCTTGCTTTTAAGAAGTATTCTGGTTGTACTTCTTCCAAGATGGATTTGTTTGTTCTTTTGGCAGTCCACCATATAGTCAACATGCTTTGCCAACACCACAATTCAAAGGTGTTGATTCCTCTTGGGTCTTCCTTATTCATCATTCAGCTTTCGCATGCATATGAGGCGATTGAAAACACCATGGCTTGGGTCAGGCTCACCTGAGTCTTCAAGGTGACATCTTTGCTGTTTAACACTTTAAAGACGTCTTCTGCAGCAGATTTGCCCAATGTAACGCATCTTTTGATTTCTTAACTGCTGCTTCCACGGCTGTTGATTGTCAATCCAAGTAAAATGAAATCTTTGACAGCTTCAATCTTTTCTCTGTTTATCGTGATGTTGCTTATTGGTCTAGTTGTGAGGATTTTTGTTTTCATTACGTTGAGGTGTAATCCATACCGAAGGCTGTAGTCTTTGACCTTCATTGGTAAGTGCTTCGAGTCCTTTAGCAGTCTGGAAATGTGCCAGATAAAAAAATAAACACCAGTTGCCATACAGTCCGTTTCAACTCACGTCGACCCCATGTGTGTCAGAGCAAAACCGTGCTCCGCAGGGTTTTCAATGGCTGATTTTTCAGAAGTCAATCACAAGGCCTTTCTTCCAAGGAGCCACTAGGTGGATTCAAAGCTCCAGCCTTTTGGTTAGCAGCCAAGCCCATTAACCGTTTGAGTATTTATTTAACAAACGCTTTTGGTGCAGTGGTTAAAAGCTCAGCTGCCAGCCTAAAGGTCAGCTGTTCGAATCCACCCACCGCTCCTTGGAAACCCTATTGGTCAGTTCTACTCTGTCCTATAGAGTTGCTAGGAGTCAAAGTCGACTCAACAACAGTGGGTTTTGGTTTGGTTTTGTAGAACACTCGCTATGTGCCAGGCACTTCAAAGACATTAACTCAATCTTTGTAACAGGGCTAGGTGTGCAACTTTAACAAAGGTATTTAACCTTTCTGTGTCTCAATTTCCCCATTTGAGAAAGCGGATTCCTAGAAGTGCCTACCTCATAGCACTGGTGTGACAATCACATGAGTTAATGCACCTAAAGCACTTAGAACCACGGCTAGCACAGAAGAAGCACCTGTATGATTATGTATTTCTTACATCAATAATACGGACAAGGACAATGATGATCACAGGGACACAGAGAAGACACCCACACCCCAGCCTTAGGGGGTGAGGGAAAAGTTTCTAGGAAGCCACCCGGTTGGTACATGGCTGAGATATGTTCACACTAGTTGTTATAGATTGAATTGTGTCCCCCCAAAATATGTCCTGTAAATCCTAACCCTTATACTTGTAGGTATAATCCCATTTGGGAAGGGTTTTCCTTTTTACGTTAATAAAGCCGTATTAGTGTAGGGGCTGTCTTAATACTAACCACTTTTGAGATATAAAAAGAGCAGATTCGGCACAGAAGCAAGCAAGCACAATGGGGGAAGATAGATGCCACGCGGGGCTCTCCAAGGAACACCAAGAA
The DNA here is from genome assembly GCA_030035585.1 of Dugong dugon. Classification (NCBI taxonomy): domain Eukaryota; kingdom Metazoa; phylum Chordata; class Mammalia; order Sirenia; family Dugongidae; genus Dugong; species Dugong dugon. The sequence goes on along the minus strand of CM057463.1, from coordinate 108,500,921 downwards.
GAACACTAGAGAAACTGAGACAAGGATTTTCCCCCAGAGCCAACAGAGAGACATACTTCCCCTAGAGCCTACACCCTGAATGCAGACTTCTAGCCTCCGAGAAAATAAAATTTCTGTTTCTTAGAGACACCCACTTGCGGTGTTTCTGTTACAGCAGAACTAGGAAACTAAAACCCTTGTGAAATAGCTCCTCACACCTTTGCTCTGGTCCCCTCCAACGGTCAGATATGAAGCGCAGCTTCAGGCACAGTAAATACGCCCTCCAAGATGTAAAGATGTGTTTGCTAGTCCTCATTTACAGACAAACTGATAATGGAAAACTCCTGTTCCCCCATCTGACCAGCCTTGAGAACAATGCCAAAGATTTACTGTAATGAAGGGACTAAAAATACTTTTTGATGATGGAGAGAGTGGAAGTTGAGCAATCCTGACTGAGAGGAATACGGAAATGATACCAAGTGGCACCCAAGCAACAAAGCAAGCAGCCCACCTGGTCGTTTGATCTCTCAATCTTGCCCCAAGACTTGGTACATTTTGTTTTTTCTGGAAGGCCATGCTGCATCTTCGTGTTTGTAAGCGTCGTCTAATTTTCTGGAGAAAAAACTTAGTCAGCCATGACTAATGCTAAATTATAGCATAAAATGGTTGCAAGCAAATTGAAAACCTCAGTAGTATAAGTTTTTCTTTGTGACCCTTTGAAGATTTCTAACAATGGGGAAATAGGTTCCATGTTTTCGTAAACCAACAGCCACTTTCATATTTAATACCAAATTATGGTTATAATAGGCATATATTCTATATATGATTATATTTCTGTTCAATTTGCTTAACCGATGAGATGATGTCTATTATCTCATTTCACTGTCATCCTCACTCTGTGAGGTAGTTATTATCCCCACTGTCACACCACTACCCTTTTACAAACAAGGAAACTGAGGCACAGAGAGGTTCAGGAGCTTGTTTCAGATCACACCGCTGCCAGATGACTGCCCTCTGACACATCGCCCCTGCCCTTCCACTCCACCCCGCTGATCTCCTGGAATTCAATTTTGCACTCGGTTTGGGGTATCCTCATTTTTATAAATCTTCTCTGTTGATTGTGGCCGATCTCCAAAAGAAGCCTCAGCCTGGCCAAGAGGAACCTTCTCTTTTTCTTTGCAAAGTAAGTTTTTCCTCTTCTCCTCTCTGGAAAAGGTAGCTTGGCAGCCAATTCAGTTATTTAGCAACAAATATGTGGTACAACTGAATCTCTCCAGACATGGAGCTAAGTACAGCATGATTGGACTTTTTGGGTCTGACACCTCTTAAGGCCAAACTGGGAGCAGAAGAGGCCCCAAGAGTACTTGAGAGAATAGTGACAATATCCCTGTTCAAGAATGCCTACTACTTGCCAGACACTTGACAGAGAGATAGAACTCGGGATAAACAGCTGGTAAATTATATAATTACACGATAAAATATTACCATTTTTTTTTCCCTTCAGTGCCCCTCCCTTTGGTGGATTATTCACCCCTGCACTGTTGAACTCAAGAATGGCCACATGATTTGTGTTGACCAATGTGTTGACCAATGAAGAAAGGCCTAGTAATCGACTTCAATGAAATGTGGACAGAAGTGACATGTATCTTCCAGCTCACAGTTTATCATCTCTCTTTTCCATTTGTCACATAGACTATCAATGTTCCAGATAGAGGCTACCCTGGGTCCCAGAGAGGGGCAAAGGAGAAGTCAAGCTTCAGCCAATCCACGACGTGCATGTAGTGTGAGTAAGCACTATATCTCTACTGAGTTGTAAGCCACTGATGTTTTCATATTCTTGTTACAGCAGCATAGCCTTCTGACTGGTAAGCTTGTACGAGATCCCATAGCTAGTAGGTGGTAGAGACAGAATAGCTCTTCTCAACATTTAATGACTGCTTACTGAGTGCATTAACTATGCTAAGTGTTGTCCACATACCTTAATTAATCCTCACAATGACCCCATACCTTGTATAAATAATTCTTATCCCATTTTTTAGTTAAGGGCATCCCAATTTACACAACTCATAAGGAGTAGATCCAGGATTTAAACTCAGGTCATTCTGAATCCACATTCCAAGGTTTTAATCACTAATCCATACTGTATCCTTATTCATTTCTTTAGGACACAGAGCTTGAGAACCCGAAAAGAGCAGGAATTTGTCGATCACTGTCAGACTGTCAGCTGGTGCAGCAGTTTGTTATCCCAAATTTCTCAGGGATGAGTGTTCAGACAAGCAAAGCAGATGTGCTTATAAAGTCAAGTCCTTATTTATGAACAATCACCTAATGAACACCCTGTGCCTAGATGAAGGAGGTGGAAGTACTGAGAGCCTCCTAGCCACTCTGTCACTCATACTTTACTCCTTCCTTTCCTCTGAGCTCCTGCTCAGGTAGTGATCCAGAGTTCCTACCTTCCCTCTTGTCAGTGGACAAATGAAAACACAAAGTGATACCTTATGCTCTGTAGAGCCAACAGCAGCACGGGGAATTCAAAGAACAAAGACTTTTGCAATGCAGATCTGAGTTCAAGTTCTGGCTTTGGGACTTTGTACAAATTGCTTCCCTTTCTTCATCTGTAAAATGGGTTAATGGTACCTACCTCATAGGTTATTGGGGGAGAAGATAGGAGCATTTTGACAATTGCTTTGTGCAGGGCCTGGCATACAGTAGGTGTTCAATAAATGTTAGTTACTTGAGAATTTACCAGAAAAACATCGTGTGGACCTATCTGCTTTCCTGCTTGCTCTTACCCTTTGCTCTCAACCTCTCTGTCCCTTCCATTTTGAAGCCACAGGAATCATTGGAGTCCTGGGTGGATGTGCTTCCCAACCTGCTTTGAACCTGGACACACATCTTTTCCATGAGAATGTGGTTTGGAAATAGATATTGGCTGGCTTGAAAACAGGGAGGGCTTAGAGAACATTAAGAGTTAAACATGCCACAGACTGGTCTTGAAAACTAATTATTTTTTGGAATAGAGTTTCCAGACAAAAAAGCAAACCAAGTTCCAAACTCTCAACTCCCAACAAACATTTGGATCACAATCTTTTTGGAAGTGAGAGATTGCATGCATATGTATTTACTGCAATCATTAAATGAAAAATACACATTGTGACCATTTCCAACTTACTCTTGCAAATACTAAAATATTTTCTTAAGTGGCCAGTAGACCTAGGTGGCACAAACAGTTAAGGTACACAGCTGCTAACTAAAAGGTTGAAGGTTCAAGTCCACCCACGAGTTCCTTGGAAGAAAAGCCTGGTGATCTGCTCCTGAAAAATTAGTCATTGAAAACCCTATGGAGTACAGTTTTACTCTGACACACACGGGGTCACTATAAGTTAGAACTGACTCAGTGGCAACTGGAAGAAGATTGCACCAGTCCCATATTCACCTCAGGTTCTCAGCCTTCCAGTTCTTCCTAGCTGAGGTGTAGAGCCAAGGAACCCAAGACTCAACCTCAAGCTTATACCCTCTAGATCACCAGACTTCTCACCTTTTTCTTTGGAGGGTCACAGTAAGGAAGGCTTTTCAAATATGCAACTCCTTCCGCAGTAAGAAGTTGAAGGTTAGAGATATGAAAGTTCTAGTTCTCTTCAATAAAGGTGCAGAGGAGAGAAATTCCATTTGGCTATTGGTACACTGAAATTCTCTCTCCATTCACAAAATCAACCAAGTTGAGGAGAAAACGTTGTGTGTGCTTCTTCTCTATTTTACCCATGTAATCTATATCACTTTTGGAGAGAAACAAATATCAGTGAGAGGCTGACAGAGGCAGGGGAAAGAGCCCAAGGGCATGGCAGTCAGACAAAACCAGGTTCAAATCCTGTCTTTGACATGAACAAACTGTGCAATGGAGGGAGGAAGCTTAACCTATGGGCTGCAGTTGCTCAACCATGCATGGGAACGAATAATAATTCGTACTTCAGAGTACTGCAAAAATTAGAGATAATGTACAAAAAACACCTAGTGTACAGTAAGTACTCAAGAAATAAATGTTGTTGATGTTAATGGAAGGTCAAGTTGGCAACCTGGTATTGCAATTATCAGCTGAGCAAGAATTGCATTTTAAAAATCAACTGGATTGAGTTCTAAGCATCCAACCAAGGGCATATCCCATTACTTTTGCTATTCTTACACTTCAGATTTACCAGAAAAATGTAGGATTTGAATTCCTAATTAAAACTAAATCTTCCTATAGATGAATATTTTTACTTGAAGCAACGTAGTTACTTTTCAGGGGGAAATGAACAAATTTTAAAAATTAATTACACTACTTTAAGGAATACTTGGAGATGGAGGCCAATGTAAGGTGAGGTGGATTGTCAAAAAAACATTTCTTCAATCCCTGTATGCATTCCTTTTTGCAATACGATTTTGCCTCTCCTCCCATCAAGAGATAGAGTCTATTTCTCAACCGCTTGGTTGGCTGTGTAATTCACTTTAACCAATGGGACAATAGCAAATGTAATGTATACAGAGGCACATTGGGGCTATCCCCCTCTTGCTGCCCTAATACCACCATGTGAAGAAGCTCAGGTTAGCCTACTGGAGGATGAGAATTGACTCGGAGTTACCAAAAGGACGTCCCAACTGTATAACAAGCACCAACTCCCAGACATGTGAGTGAAGCCATTCTAAACCATCCAGCCACTGAGTCACCAGACAGCTGACCCCCACAAAAAACCAACAAATGAACCACTCAGCTGAGCCCAGTCCAAACTGACCCACAGAATCATGAGCAAATAAAATGGTTGCTGCTGTAAGTCATTTTTAGAGTGATTCGTTATGCACAAAAGGTAACTGATGCACATGTAATAGGCAGTTCTGTGGGTGGCAGCCAGGTTCACAATAAATCCTCAGTCTCTAGGCACAATCCTCTCAGTCACAGCTGTGGGCTCCCAACAGCCATGTTACCTTGGCCATAGTAGATTGATCAAAGGGTAGATTTTTTCTGAGGCTGGACCAATCGTATTCCATCTTAAGTCAGAGCAATGCTTCAAATCGGTGGCCCATGGACTCTTATTACTGAAGTTTCCAGTGTCACCCTGATTCTGCTCTTCTCAAGGCCTGGTTGTTCTACAGTTCCTCAAATTTGATGACCTTCTCTGGTATCCTTTAAATAAATTCCATTTTTCCTTGAGATAGCTGGAGTTGGTTTCTGATGCTTTTACCCAAAAGATTCTTAAAGAATAAAATCCTTAGACTCCTTCAAAGAGTTTAACCCTTCAAATGAGTAAAGTGCAGCCATTAAGTATGTTTCAGCTCTCCTTGTGCACTGTCTTAATTATCTAGTACTGCTGTAACAGAAGTACCACAAGTGGGTATAGAAATTTATTTTCTCACTGTTTAGGAGGCTAGAAGTCTGAGCTCAGGATGCCAGTTCTAGGGGAAGGTGCTCTCTGTCACTCTGGGGGAAGATAACTTGTCTCAGCTTATGTAACCCCAGTGATACTCGGTTCCTTGGCGATCTCCACGTGGCGTCTATCTTTCCCTCATTTGTTCTCGCTTGCTTCTAAGTTAATCTACTCCATTTATATCTCAAAAGTGATTGGCTCAAGACACATTCTATACTGATAAGGCATCATTAATGTAACAAAAAACTCTATTCCCAAATGGTGTTACATCCATAGGTATAGAGATTAGGATTCCAACAAATATTTTGGAAGGACACAATTCAATCCATAACATGCATGGTACAACATACTGGCTTCTGCAGAGGAAGAAAGAGTGAAGAGAAGATATGAACCCTACCCTCCTGGAATCTCTAATGTAAAAGTTATCCCAGCTCAATATTCTGCCTTCTTTTTCCCTTAATTTGCAGACCTGGTAACCAGGAGAGTTCTGCCAAGTCAGGGGACTTTGAATTCTTTCTAGTTAACTTGAATTCTATGACTATGTGTCATCCTGGGCTCTACCACAAAAACCCACAGCAGATCTGACTCTCCACCACTCGCCTAGAACCGCTCAGATGCCTTGAAAGATGAGGAACTAAAAGTGACGTCTCTTCCTGAGTATCCCACAGCCCAAAATGGACCTAATGATTTTTTCTTGCGACTTTTAAGAAGACTTACTTAATCTCTGTCTTTTTTACTTTGGCCTCTGTCAGAATGCAGGTAACATAAGGAAAAGCATTCATCTAACTGATCTTGGCTTTTACTTTTACTTGGGAGAGAAGGTAGGGTGTAGAGGAAACCTCACAATGAATTTCTTTGTTATAAGGATTGTGAGGCCCTGACAGTATTTACATGTAAATGGTAGAAAGGAATAAGAACTAGGTGGGGGGGTGGGGGAGGGCGGATGACACTTACTTGCCAGGCACGTTTATGTAAAGAATTCAAATAACCCTGTAAAGTAGGCATGGATAGTCCCATTTTACAAATGAAGAAACAAGGCCTGAAAGTAAAGAAGAGTACCCAAAGTCACAGGAGTTTTTATTCAAACCCAGATTTGTTGTTGCCCAATCTTCTGCTTTTCCCACAACTTAGCTGCTTCCCCAAGGAGAAAGCAATGGAAACTGAGTTTTTTGGGGGGATCAATGGTGTCATGCCATTTATTAGCAGTCATTAGAAATGATAACACCACAGCCTTCCTCACCTACCAAGATAAGTTTGTTCCAGAATTTCCCAAAGGGCAAATTTACCCTAGGACTGCCTCTGTGAGAAACATTTCCCGAAGTGTGTCACCAGCTATCAATAAGTGTTCCACAGAAAAGAGGGATTTCTTTATTAAATAAACTGATTTCTTTACTGCAGGGCTCAACAGTGCTTAAAGTGTTCCAAGAATCTCCAAGAAAGAGACACAGCGTGATTTTAGTTAGGGTCCACAATTCATCTGACAGTTTGTTGCACTATGGTGGCCTACGTGTTGCTGCAATGCTAGAAGCTATGCCACCAGTATTTCAAATACCAGCAGGGTCACCCATGGTGAACAGCATAGCTTCAGCAGAGCTTCGAGACCAAGACAGACTAGGAAGAAGGACCTGGCAGTCTACTTCTAAAATAATTGGCCAGTGAAAACCTTATGGATAGCAGCAAAACACCGTCTGACATAATGCCAGATGAGCCCCTCAGGTTGGAAGGCACTCAAAATACGACTGGGTAAAGGCAGCCCCCTCAAAGTAGAGTGACCTTAATGATCTGGATGGAATAAAGCTCTTGAGACCTTCATTTGCTGATGGGGCACATCTCAAAATGAGAAGATACAGCTGCAAACATCCATTAATAACCAGAACATGGAATATAGGAAGTATGAATCTAGGAGTATTCGAAGTCATCAACAATGAAATGGAACACATTAATATCTATATCCTAGGCATTAGTGAGCTGAAATGGATTGATATTTACCTTTTTGAATTGGACAATCACATAGTCTACTATGAAAAATTGAAGAGGAATGACATCACATGCATTGTCAAAAAGAATATTTCAAGATTTATCCAGAAGTACAACGTTGTCAGTGATAGGATAATATCCACACACCTACAAGGAAAACCAGCTCATATGACTATTATTAAAATTTACTCACCAACCACTAATGCCAAAGATGAAGAAACTAGTTTTACCAACTTCTGCAGTCTGATATTGATCAAACATGCAATCAAGATGCATCGATAATTACTGGCGCTTGGAATGTGAAAGTTGGAAACAAAGAGAAAGGATTGTTAGGTGGAAAATATGGCCTTGGTTATAGAAATGATGCCAAAGTCACATGAAACAATTTTGCAAACCCAACTACTTATTCATTGCAAATACCATTTTTCAACAACATAAACGGTAACTACAAGTGGACTTCAATGGATGAAATACACAGGAATCAAATCAACTGTATCTGTGCAAGGAGACTATGGAGAAGCTCAATATCATCAGCCAGAACAAGGCCAGGATCCAAGTGTGGAACAGACCATCAACTGCTCCTATGCAAGTTCAAGTAGAAGCTAAAGAAAATTGAAACAAGTTAGTAAGAGCCAAAGTACAACCTTGAGTATATCTCACCTAAATTTAGAGACCATCTCAAGAATAGATTTAATGCATTGAACACTAATGACTGAAGACCTGACAAGTTATGAGATTATATCAAGGACATCTTACATGAAGAAAGTAAGAGGTCATTAAAGAAGACAAGAAAGAAAGAACAAAATGTATGTCAGCAGAGACTCTGAAACTTGTTCTTGAATGCAGAGTACCTAAGGCAAATGGAAGAAATGATGAAGTAAAAGAGCTGAACAGAAGATTTCAAAGGGCAGCTCAAGAAAACAAAGTAAAGTATTATAATGAAACGTGCAAAGACCTGCAGTTAGAAAACCAAAAAAGAACGGGTTCGGCATTTCTCAAGCTAAAATAACTTGAAGAAAAAATTCAAGCCTCCAGTTGCAATACTGAAGGATTCTGTGGGAAGAAAGATGTGGTAGTCTGCTTCCGGAAAGATTTACAGCCCTGGAAACACAGTGGAGCAGATTTACTCTGTGCTATAGGTATGCTATGAGTCGAAATCAACTCGATGGCAATTAGTTTGGTTTTTTTGAGTATGGGCAAAATAGGAGCCCTGGTGGTACAGTGGTTAAAGCACTTGACTGCTAACTAAAAGGTCAGCAGATCAAACCCACCAGCTGTTCTTTGGGAGAAAGATGTGGCAGTCTACTTCCGTAAGGATTACAGCCTCGAAAACACTATGGGCAGTTCTACTCTGTCCTATAGGGTCACCATGAGTTAGAATTTACTAGATGGCAGTGGGTTTTTTTTATGGGCAAAATATCGAATGATGCAGGAAGCATCAAAAGAAGATGGAAGGAATACACAGAATCACTATACCAAAAAGAACTGGTCAATGTTTAAACATTTCAGAAGGTAGCATATGATCAAGAACTGATGGTATGGAGGGAAGAAATTCAAGCTGCACTGCAGGCATTGGTGAAAAATAAAGCTCCAGGAATTGGTGGAATACCAATTGGGAGGTTTCAACAAACAGATGCAATACTGGAAGCACTCATTCTTCTATGCCAAGAATATTCGAGACAGCTATCTGGCCAGCTGACTGGAAGACAGCCATATTTCTGACCTTTCCAAAGAAAGATGATCCAACAGAATGCATAAATTATGGAATAATGTCATTAATATCACAACACAGGTAAAATTTTGCTGAAGATCATTCAAAAGCGATTGCAGCAGTACATTGACAGGAACTGCCAGAAAATCAAGCCAGATTCAGAAGAGGACATGGAATGAGGGATATCATTGCTGATGTCAGATGGGTCATGGCTGAAAGCAGAGAATACCAGAAAGATGTTGTCATGGTTTGAATTATGTCCCCCGAAAAATGTGTAAATCAGTTTGTCTAGGTCATGATTCCTGGTACTGCGTGATTTTCCTGTATGTTGTAAATCCTGCCTCTATGATGTTAATGAGGGAGGATGGGTGGCAGTTGTGTTAGTAAGGCAGGACCTGATCTACAAGACTGGATTGTGTCCTGAGGGAATCTCTTGAGATATAAAAGACAGAAGTGAGCAGTGAGACAGGGGGACCTCATACCATCAAGAAAGCAGTGCCGGGAGCAGAGTGTGTCCTTTGGACCAGGGTCCCTGCTCAGAGAAACTCCTAGTCTGGGGGAACACTGAAAAGAAGGCCAACAGAGAGAAAAAGCCTTCCCCTGGAGCTGATGCCCTGAATTCGGACTTTTAGCCTACTTTGACTATGAGGAAATAAACTTCTCTTCATTAAAACCATCCACTTGTGGTATTTCTGTTGTAGCAGCACTAGATAACTAAGACAGATGTTTACCTGTGTTTTATTGATTATGCAAAGGCATTCTACTGTGTGGATCATAACAAATTATGAATAACATTGAGAAGAATGGGAATTCCAAAACACTTAATTGTTCTCAGGTGGAGCCTGTACTAGACCAAGAGGCAGTCGTCAAACAGAATAAGGGGATACTATGTGGTTTAAAATCAGGAAAGGTAGGTCATGGAAGCTTCATAGATGCATCCACACTCCCTGAGGGACTGAATTACTGAGCTGAGGGCTGGGGACCATGGTCTTGGGGAACAAACAGCTCAACTGGCATAACATAGTTTATAAAGAAAATGTCCTACATCCTACTTTGGTGAATAGCATCTGAGGTCTTAAAAGCTTGTGAGCATAGCCATCTGAGACACTGCACTGGTCCCACCCTGTTACGGATTGAATTGTGTCCCCCAAAAATATCTGTCAATTTGGTTAGGCCATGATTCCCAGTATTGTGTGGTTGTCCTCCATTTTGTGATTGTAATTTTATGTTAAAGAGGATTAGGGTGAAATTGTAACACCCTTACTAAGGTTACATCTCTGAACCAGTGTAAAGGGAGTTTCCCTGGGGTGTGGCCTACACCACTTTTTATCTTACAAGAAATAAAAGGAAAAGGAAGTGAGCAGAGATGGGGGGACCTCACACCACCGAGAAGGCTGTGCAGGGAGCAGAGCGCATCCTTTGGACGTGGAGTCCCTGCACAGAGAAGCTCCTAGTCCAGGAGAAGATTAATGACAAGGACCTTCCTCCAGGGCCGACAGAAAGCGAAAGGCTTCCCTTGGAGCTGACACCCTGAATTTGGACTTCTAGCCTACCAGACAGTGAGAAAATAAATTTATCTTTGTTAAAGTCATACACTTGTGGTATTTCTGTTACACCAGCACTAGATAACTAAGACACACCCCATTTGGAACAAGGAAGAATGAAGAAAACCAAAGACACAAGGGAAAGATTAGTCCAAAGGACTAGTGGACCACAATTACCACAGCCTCCACCAGACTGAGTCCAGCACAACTAGATCGTGCCTGGCTGCCACCACCAACTGCTCTGACAGGGATCACAGTAGAGGTCCTGGACACAGCTGGAGAAAAATGTAGAACAAAATTCTAACTCAAGAGATTAAGGGAATATGTAAAAGCCAAGCCAAATTTACAAGAATTATTAAAGGGAGTTCTTTGATCTGAGAACAAATAACTTCAGCTCACAGGCAGAATCTAGGACGCAGGATTGTACCAGCCAGATACCAATCTAGGAAATGAACTCTCAAGGACTATCCAAAACCAAAAGAAATACAACAGGGAATCAGAGCAGTTAATCAGTAAATGACAACAACATCAAAACAATAAAAGAGGGAATAAACGGCATAGGTATAGAACCTTCTAATGGAAAGGAAGGCAAGGCGATACCAAGTAATGGTAGACTGCTTCAAACTTAGAAAGGTAAGGGTAAAATTCATGGTAACCACAAAGAAAGTTAACAAACATACTCATAAAAATAAAGAGGAAAAACATAAAGTCTCAGCAAAAACAAAACCTACAAAACAAAAGAAATGAAAAAAAAATCCACAAACAAAAGTAACTAAGCACAAAAGAGTACGAAGAACAAAGAAAACATCAGTGCCACAAAAAAAAGCACTACCAAATGACAGCAACAAACTCACATCTGTCAATAATTACACTGAATGTAAATGGACTCAATGCACCCATAAAGAGACGGACAGTGACAGAATGTATAAGAAACAGGACTCATCAATATGCTGTCTACAAGAGACACACCTTAGAAAAAAAGATGTGAATTTATTAAAAGTCAAAGGTTGGAAAAAAATATATCTACCTAACAAATACCAAAAAAGAGCAGGAGTGGCACTACTAATCTCAGATAAAATAGACTTTAAAACAAAATCCACCATAAACGACAAAGAAGGACACTATATAATGATTAAGGGGACGATCCATCATGAAGACATAACCATAATAAACATCTATGCACCCAATGACAGGGCTCCAAAATACATAAAACAAACTCTAACAACACTGAAAAGAGAAATTGACAGTTCCACAATAATAGTAGGAGACTTTAACACACCACTCTAAGTAAAGGACAGAATAAGTAAGAAGAAACTCAGCAAAGATACAGAAGACTTAAAGAGCACAATCAGCCAACTTGATCTCATAGACATATATAGAACACTCCATCCAACCGCTGCAAAGTACACATTCTTTTCCAATGCACATGGAATGTTCTCCAGAATAGACCACATCTTAGGCCACAGAGCAATCCTCAACAAGATCCAAAACGTTGAGATAATTCAAAGTATCTTCTCTGACCACAATGCCATAAAGGTAGAAATTAACAACAGAAAGAGCAAAGGAAAAAAATCAGTTACATGGAAACTGAATAATACCCTGCTTACACATCACTGGGTAATAGAAGAAATCAGAGATGGAATCAAAAAATTCCTAGAATCAAATGAGAATGAAAGCACATCATACCAAAACCTTTGGGACACAGCAAAGGCAGTCCTCAGAGGACAATTTATAGCAACAGATGCACATATCAAAAAAGAAGAAAGGGACAAAATGAAAACATTAACTACAGAACTCAACCAAATACAAAGAGAACAGCAAAAAAAGCCCACAGCCACCAGAAGAAAGGAAATAGTAAAGATCAGAGGAGAAATAAATGAAATAGAGAACAGAAAAACAATAGAAAGAATCAACAAAACCAAAAGTTGGTTCTTTGAAAGAATCAACAAAATCGACAAACCACTGGCCAGAATGACAAAAGAAAAACAGCAGAGGACACAAATAACCCAAATAAGAAATGAAATGGGGGACATTACAACAGACTCAACTGAAATAAAAAGGATTATAACAGAATATTATGAAAAACTATACTCCAACAAATTTGAAAAACTAGATGAAATGGATAAATATCTAGAAACACACTACCTACCCAAACTACAACAAAGTGATGTTGAAGATCTGAACAAACACATAACAAAAGAAGAGATTGAAAAGGTAATAAAAAAAACTCCCAACAAAAAAAGCCCTGGCCCAGATGGCTTCACTGGAGAATTCTACAAAACATTTACGGAAGAGCTTTTACCAGTACTACTCAAGCTATTTCAGAGCATAGAAAAGGAAACAACACTTCCAAATTCATTCTATGAAGCCAGCATAATGCTGATACCAAAACCAGGCAAAGACATCACAAAAAAAGAAAATTACAGACCAATATCTCTCATGAATATAGATGCAAAAATTCTCAACAAAATTCTAGCCAATAGAATTCGGCATCGTATCAAAAAAATAATACACCACGACCAAGTAGGATTCATACCAGGCATGCAAGGATGGTTCAACATTAGAAAATCAATCAACGTAATCCACCACAGAAAAAAAGGAAAGAAAAGAATCACATGATCATCTCAACTGACGCAGAAAAGGCATTTGACAAAGTCCAACACCCATTCCTGATAAAAACTCTCAATAAAATAGGTATAGAAGGGAAATTTCTCAGCATAATAAAGGGCATCTATGCAAAACCAATAGCCAACATCATTCTTAATGGAGACAGGCTGAAAACAGGAACAAGACAAAGATGTCCTTTATCACCACTCCTATTTAACATTGTGCTGGAAGTTCTAGCTAGAGCAATAAGCCAAGAAAAAGAAATAAAGGACATCCAAATTGGTAATGAAGAAGTTAAACCATCCCTGTTTGCAGATGATATGTTACTATACATAGAAAACCCTAAAGACTCCACGAGAAATCTACTGGAACTAATAGAAAGATTCAGCAGAGTGGCAGGATACAAGATAAACATACAAACATCAGTTGGATTCCTATACACCAATAAGGAGAACGATGAAAAGGAAATCAGGAAAACAATACCATTTATAATAGCCCCTAAAAAGATAAAATACTTAGCAATAAATCTAACCAGGGATGTAAAAGACCTATACAAAGAAAACTACAAAACACTACTGCATGAAACCCAAAGGGATCTACATAAATGGAAAAACATACCAGGCTCATGGATAGGTAGACTCAACATTGTGAAAATGACAATTCTACCAAAAGCAATTTACAAATGAACGCAATCCTGGTCCAAATACCAACAACATTCTTCAAAGAGATGGAAAAACTAATCATTAACTTTATATGGAAAGGGAAGAAGCCCCGAACAATTAAAGCACTACTGAAGAAGAAGAATAAAGTTGGAGGACTCACACTACCTGACTTCAGAACCTACTATACAGCTGCAGTAGTCAAAACAGCCTGGTACTGGTACAACGACAGATACAGTGACCAATGGAACAGAAGTGAGAACCCAGATGTAAATCCATCCACCTACGGTTACCTGATCTTCGACAAGGGCCCAAAGTCCATCAAATGGGGAAAAGACAGTCTTTTTAACAAATGGTGCTGGCAAAACTGGATATCCATCTGCAAAAAAATGAAACAGGACCCATACCTCATGCCATATACAAAAACTACTTCAAAATGGATCAAAGATCTAAATATAAAGCCTAAAACTATAAAGTTCATAGAAGAAAAAATAGGACCAACTCTACAGGCCTTAATACACGGCATTAACAGGATACAAACCATAACCATCAACGCACAAACCCCAAAAGGTAAGCTAGATAACTGGGATCTTCTAAAAATCAAACACCTATGCTCTTCAAAAGACTTCACCAAAAGAGTAAAAAGAGAACCTACAGACTGGGAAAAGATTTTTGGACATTACAAGTCAGACAAAGGTCTATTCTCCACAATCTACAAGAAAATCCAACACCTCCACAACAAAAAGACAAATAATCCTATTAAAAAATGGGCAAAGGAAATGAACAGACACTTCATCAAAGAAGATATTCAAATGGCCAACAGACACATGGGGAAATGCTCGCGATCACTAGCCATCAGAGAAATGCAAATTAAAACCAAAATGAGATACCATCTCACCCCGGCATTACCAGCACAAATCAAAAACGCTGGAAATAACAAATGTTGGAGGGGCTGCGGGGAGATGGGAACTCTTATGCACTGCTGGTGGGAATGAGAAATGATACAACCATTTTGGAAAATGATATGGCGCTTCCTCAGAAAGCTAGAAATAGACATACCATTCGATCCAGCAATCCCACTCCTAGGAATATATCCTAGAGAAATAAGAGTCGTCACTCGAATAGACATATGCACACCTATGTTCATGGCAGCATTGTTCACAATAGCAAGATGGAAACAACCTAGATGCCCATCAACAGAAGAATGGATAAACAAACTATGGTACATACACACAATGGAGTATTATGCAATGAGAAAGAACAACAATGAATCTGTGAAGCATCTCATAACATGGATGAAACTGGAGGACATTATGCTGAGTGAAATAAGTCAGTCACAAAAGGACAAATATTGTCTGAGACCTCTATTGTAAAAACCCATGAAAGAGTTCACACACAAAATGTAACAACCTTTGTTGGTTACCAGGGATGGGAGGCGTGGGGGGGAAATACTAAATAGGCAATAGATAAGTGGTATCTTGGGTGAAGGGTGAGACAGTACACAATACAGGGGAAACCAGCACATCTTGTACAAGGAAAGGTCCTGGAAGCTCCATAGATACATCCAAACTCCCTGAGGGACTGAATTGCTAGGTGGAGGGCTGTTGGGACCATGGTCTCGGGGAACATCTAGCTCAATTGGCATAACACAGTTTATAAAGACAATGTTCTACATTCTACCTTGGTAAGTAGCGTCTGGCGTCTTAAAAGTCTGTGAGCAGCATTCTAAGATACTTCACTGGTCTCATCCCTTCGGGAGCAAGGGAAAATGAAGAGAACAGGATACAAGGAAAAGATTAGTCCAAAGGACTAATGGACCATGGCTACCAAGGCCTCCACCGGACTGAGTCCAGTACAGCTAGATGGTGCCTGGCTACCAACACTGACTGCTCTGACCAGGATCACAGCAGAGGGTTCTGGACAGAGCTGCAGAAGGATGTAGAACAAAATTCTAACTCACAAAAAAAAGACCAGATTTACTGGCCTAAAGGAGACTGGAGAAACCCTGAGAGTATGGCCCCCAGACACCCTTTTAGCTCAGTGGGGAAGTCACTTCCGAGGTTCACTGTTCAGCCTGGGAGTGGACAGCCCCATAAAACCAAAAGGGACTAATGAGGTACAGCAGTCCAGGGACAAGGGCCAGAAGGCAGAAGGGGACAGGGAAGCTGGTGATAGGGAACCCAAGCATGAGTAAGGATAGTATTGTTGTATTGTGAGGTTGTTAACCATTGTCATAGGGCAACGTGTACTAACTGTTAAATGAGAAACTATTTTGTTCTGTAAGCCTTCATCTAAAGTGAGAATAGCAGCACAATTGGAAGAGCATAGTCAATGTCACTGAAAAGTGCATGTAGAAATTTTTGAAATGGTGTATCTTTGTCTATGTATATTTTCACAAAAAAAAAAAGGTCAAGAAGGGAGAGGGTTGACATGTTGTGGGGTTGTTAACCAGTGTCATAAAACAATATGTGTACTACTGTTTCATGAGAAACTACTTGTTCTGTAAGCCTTTACCTGAAGTGCAATAAAAAAAAAAAAAAAGAAAAGAAAAATTCTCACTCAAACAAAAAAAAGACCAGACTTACTGATCTTACAGAGACTGGAGAAACCCCAAGAGTATGGCCCCCATACACCCTTTTAACTCAGTACTGAAGTCACTCCTGAGGGTCTCCCTTCAGCCAAAGATTAGACAGGCCCATAAAACAAAGCGAGACTAAACAGGCACAGCAACCCAGGGACAAGGATGAGAAGGCAGGAGGGGACAGGAAAGCTAGTAACCAGGAACCTAAGGTCGAGAAGGAGAGAGTGTTGACATGTCGTGGGGTTGGCAACCAATGTCACAAAACAATACGTGTATTAACTGTTTAATGAGAAATTAATTCGCTCTGTAACCTTTATCTAAAGCACAATAAAAAAAATCTAAATATCCAATAAATCCTCAAGAGAAAAATAAATAAAATCAGGAAATGTGTGCATCAGGGTTATATCCTTTCATCATACTTATTAAATCTGTATGCTGAGCAAATAATCCGAGAAGCTGGACTATATGAAGAGGAATGTGGCATCAGGGTTGGAGGAAGATTCATTAACAACCTACGATATGCAGATGACACAACCTTGCTTGCTGAAAGTGAAGAGGACTTGAAGCACTTACTGATGAAAATCAAAGACTACAGCCTTCACTATGGATTACACTTCAACATAAAGAAGACAAAAATCCTCACAGCGGGACCAATAATCTACATCACGATTAACGAAGAAAATATTGAGGTTGTTAAGGATTTTATTTTACTTGGATCCACAATCAATGCCCATAGAAGCAGCGGTCAAGGAATCAAACGACGTATTGCATTGGGCAAATCTGCTGCAGAAGATCTCTTTAAAGTGTTAAAAAGCAAAGACGTCACTTTAAGAACTAAGGTGCGCCTGTCTCAGCCATGATATTTTCAATCTCATCATATACATGCGAAAGCTGGACAATAAATAAGGAAGACCAAAGAAGAATTGATGCCTTTGAATTATGGTGCTGGTGATGAATATTGAATATGCCATGGAATACCAGAAGAATGAATAAATCTGTCTTGGAAGAAGTACAGCCAGAATGCTCCTTGAAAGAGAGGATGGCAAGACTTCATCTCATGTACTTTGGACATGTTATCAGGAGGGACCAGTCACTGGAGAAGGACATCATGCTTGTTGAAGTAGAGGGTCAGTGAAAAAGAGGAAAACCCTCAAGGAGATGGATTGACGCAGTGGCTGCAACAATGGGTTCAAACACAGCAGTGATTGTGAGGATGGCTCAAGACCGAACAGTGTTGCATCCCGTCGTCCATAGGATGGCTATGAGCCGGAATCAACTCAACGGCACCTAACAACAACAACATCAGTTAGAGTTCCTGGGGGTGCAAATGGTTAATGTGCTTTATTACCAACCCAAAGTCAGAGGCTTGAGTCCACCAAAAGATGCCTCAGAAGAAAGGCTTGGTGATCTACTTCTGAAAATCAGCATTTGAAAAATCTATGGAGCATAGTTCTACTGTGACACACATGGGGTCACCATGAGTCAGAGTCAAGTTGGTAACAACTGATTATTAGTTAGGGTACACAGAAGATTGATATAACAAAAAGGACCCTAAAATTCCAGATCTACCAGCCCCAGCCAACTCTAAAATATAGCCCTAAAATGAGAAGCCCCAGTTTCTCACCTCCCCATATCCAGGCTAATACTATCAAGAGGCAGAGCCTGTTTCTCCAGCCATTGAATCTGGACTGGGCTTGTGACTGCATTGGCCAACAGAATGTGGCAGAAGTGACACTGTGCTAGTTTGAGCCTCGGCCTACAAAGGTCTGCACACTTCCACTCTCTCTCCCTCAGAGCCCTACCACCACTATCTGATTGAGCTTGGGTTAGCCTACGGGAGGATGTTGGACCATCCAGCTGAGGTCATCCCATATCAGGCAACCCCAGCCAATCCAGCAGCTGACTGATTGCAGACACATGGATGAGTCCAGCTGAGTCAACCCCAGACTAATGCCCACCACTAGATACATGTTTATTGTTTTACACCACTTAAGTGTTGGGTGGTATGTTACAAGCAAAAGGTAACTGATATAGTGATTTAAGCAGAAAAGGGATTTATTCAAATGTTGTCGTTAGTTGCCGTTGAGTAGATTCCAACACACGGTGGCCCCATGTGTGCAGAGTAGAACTGCTCCATGGTGGGTGGGTTCGAACAGCCAGCCTTTCAGCTACCAGTCGAGCACTTAGCCATTTGCACCATCCAGGGACTCCATTAAAAGGTCATATCCCCTGAAAGACGTGTGCACTGTGAGGCTTAGAGTTTATGCCCAGAATCACACAACAGAACTGGCCTGGCAAAAACACCACTGTGTCTGCCACTGTGGACACCAACACTGCAGCTATACCCAGATCGTGGACCCTGGCCACTGACATCAGGACCACTGTCCTTAGGAAAATGGATGGAACTGTTACTGCTGTCACTTGTCCCCAGAATTGAGACACATATAGGGGAGATATTCAACAAAATATTTAACAGACACAAAGGCCAGGGCACTGGACCAACCAAATAGAAAGCCTGGAGCCAGGGTTGTGCAGGTCCCCGGCTTGCTAGACATGAACGCTTTAGGAGCTGGTGCATGGGGAAGTTCAGAACAGGGGTCCTGGGGCAGGGGAGGGGGAAAGCGAGCAACATCTATTTACCAACCTGTGCAGAAGCATTTCAATGTTTTAACAACTAGTAATACTATACCAGGAGCCCCGGTGGCACAACAGTTCAGTGATCAACTGCTAACAAAAGGTTGGCAGTTCAAACCCACTCAGTAGCTCTGCAGAAGAAAAGCCTGAAGATCTGCTCCCATAAAGATTACAGCCTAGAAAACCCTATGGGACGGTTCTACTCTACCACATGAGATTGCCACAAGTCGAAATCGATCCCTGGCAAAGGGACCAGAATTACATCCTTGGTTTACAGTAATGAAGATGCACTCCCTACTTTGGTAAGCCGGTGTTAGGGTCACCTTTTTTTGGGCCCATGGTCATTCAGCAGATGAACAAAAGAATATAATCAATACTTTGCCAGCATGGAAGGTGGTGATAAGAGAAAATGAGTTGGCATATGGACACAGCCATATGGCACACATGCTGATCCACTCCCCAGCAGGAAGCTGGGGAGGCAGACACAGAACAAGGTACCTTGAGCCAAGGGGTTGATCATTAGTGTACCCTGGAACACAGCAAGGGTCACCATGGCCTGGGGTAACCAACTGTCCCAGTTTGCCCATTGTTGTTGTTAGGTGCCATCGAGTCGATTCCAACTCATAGCGACCATATGTACAACAGAATGAAACACTGCCTCTTCCTGTGCCATCCTCACAATCATTGTTAAACTTGAGCCCATTGTTGCAGCCATTGTGTCAATCCATCTCACTGAGGGTCTTCTTCTTTTTCACTGACCGTCTACCTTACCAAGCATGATGTCCTTCTCTAAGAACTATTCCCTTCTGATAATATGTCCGAAGAGAGAGGAAGTCTTGCCATCCTTACTTCCAAGGAGCACTCTGGCTGTACTTCTTCCAAGACAGACTTATTTGTTCTTCTGGTAGTCCCTTGTATATTCAATAAGCTTCGCCAACACCATAATTCAAAGACATCAGTTCTTCTTTGATCTTCCTTATTCATTGTCCAGCTTTGAGGTGATTGAAAATACTATGCATATGAGGCAATTGAAAATGCCATGGCTTGGGTCAGGTGCACCTTAGTCCTCAAAGTAACATCTTTGTCTGTAACCAAGGGATTTCCCAGGACATGGGACTTTCAGTGCTGAAACCAAGAAAGCCCTGGGAAAATGAGGATGAGTGTGTTACCCTATGGCAAGGCTAATTCGTCCATTACCTGCATGTTGTTACTTAAGAAAGGGCAAGAGAAGTCAAGTGTCTTACCCAAGGTTACACTGCTAATTTACTCATCCTTTGTCTTCAATTAATCATGTTTGATGTCACTTAATTTTTATAATTTTGTAGCTATTGTTCTACAAGTGAAGAAGATACAATATAAACCAAAAAACAAACAGGTTGCCATCGAGTCAATTCCGACTCATAGGGATCCCGTGTGTTACAGAGTAGAACTGAGCTCCATGGGTTTTCTTTGCTGTAACCTTTACAGAAGCAGATCTCCAGGCCTTTCTTCTGCAGTGCTCCTGGGTAGGTTCGAATAGCCAAACTTTCAGTTAGTGGTCAGGTACAATCCATTCGCACCACCCAGGGACCTTAATCATAATATACAAAGATAATAATCATAGCCTTTCTAGAATGCCTATTATCTGTCCAGCAGAGTTCAGGTACTTCACATGTATTAATCCTCATAATCTTTACAATAATCCTAGGAAATAGGTACTACTATTATCCCCATTTTACAGATGAACAAACTGAGGTACAGAGAGGTTAAGTAACTTGCCAAATTTATACAGCTATTAAGTGGCAGAACCAGGACATTTGGGCAGCCAGGCTCCAGAGAATGTGCTCTTAATCTACACTGTACTCTCTAGAACCTGTCTCAGAGTGGCCCAGCCTTTGGATGAAGAGTGCATTTGAGTCCACATCCCTCCAACTCCAATGCCAGCAGATTCTCACCCAGGCCCCTCACTCCAGATGTAGTGCCCTGTTAGGCTGATGCGTATCTGGATGAAGAAGGACTGGGAGATTAAGAAGGCGACAGCTCTGTTGTGCCTGGCTGAACCTCTGTCCAAGATGTTAAGTTTGGGACTGTTGCACCATAGAGAGTACAACTACCAGGGGGAATATAGGCTACCACGAGCCGTGACATGGTGCTGTACATACGTCACTGCACCTCAGCTTTCAGTTATCCAACTAGGAATCTGGACTGAGTGATGGGCAAGGCCTCTTCTAAGATTCAAAAAGCCATGGCCATCAAGTTGATTCCGCCTCATAGCAACCCTATAGGACAGAGTAGACATGCCCCATAGGATTTCCAAGGAGCAGGTGGTGGATTTGAACTGCCGACCTTTTGGTTAGCAGCTGAACTCTTAACCATTGCACCACCAGGGCTCCCTTCTAAGATTGGGGAATCAAATGTTCATTCAATGATTTCCATTCAACACAAATAACTGAGGTCAGGAATAGCAAGGTGGAAACTAACCATAAAAGAAAATCAAATTGAACTGAAGTAGTGGTAGCATCATGGATCTGCTTTTGTCCTTGGTAATGTGTTCTCCAGGCTGCTCTTATATAAAAATCAGGCCTCAGAATTTCAGGATAAACTAAGGAAAGGTAAGAAACAAGGACGATTATTTCTTGTCTGTCCTTATAGCTGGGGTTATGGTCACCTTTCTGGGCATATGACCATTCAACAGGTGAACAGAAGAATAAGTCCTCTAAAATCCTCTAGAATCAAAACACTTCCAAACCCTCCACCCCATTAGGAAAAAAAAAAAAAGCTCATGTCTGCATTTTTTTCTCTTAGACACAAGAGAGAATGTTTAATTTCTTTCCCTTCATTTTGACACTTTCACTTCCTTTGCAGAGGACGAGGTGGCCACCAGACTAGGGTGGAAAAGGCTAGCTCTTCCTACCTCTTTCTGACTCTCGAGTCTCCAAGCCCAACCAGTACTAAGAGTTTCTCTCCAAGATGATTGGATTGCCCTATCCAGTGTTGTCGAGGTGAGTGAATGCTCTAGTGTATTGTCTGTCATGTTGCCCATATTTATATGCTTTACTTTATGATTTATGAATAAGTAGATTGCTTTTTGCTATAGCTACCTCAAGGTTTAATGAGTTAACATCTCCTTCTCCATTTAAATCTCCACCCTAGAGTGTCCTGGTCACATTCCCCTCTCACCAGTGAGGCACATACAAATTACTCAACAGAAGACTGAACCCAGGCTTCAAAGCATGAGGTGTATCTCCCACTCACTAGAAGCTCGTCACATTTCTTGGGGCCAACAACGCTGCTTCTCTCTTAGGCCCTTTCACATCTCCTGTGTTTTTCTAACTTCAAAGTTTTTCTTACCCTTGGAGAGAAACATAAAGAGTTTTCTGGAACCAAGGACATCTCTATTTCCTCTGGGTATTTTAAATTTTAGTTATTTCCTTCTTTCAATCAGCTTCTCCAGAAATGTATCTGCTGGTCGTTAGATGCCGTCGAGTAGATTTCTACTCATAGTGACCCCATGTGACAGAGTAAAACTGCCCCCACTATGGTTTCCTAGGCTGTTATCTTTATGGGAGCAGATCACCAGGACTTTCTCCTGCAGAGCCACTAGGTGTGTTTGAACCTCCAACCTTTCAGTTAGCAGCCTAGTACTTAACCGCTGAGCCACCAGGGCTTCTTGAATCTGCTGGGAGGTGATACTAATCAAGTTAGTTGTTTATTTGAAAGTAGACATTTTTCTCTCTGCACAATGTTGGGCTCTGTTGGGGACACCGAAGGGCCTACAGCATAGTTGCTGTCCTCAAAGACTGTAAACTAACTGGGAGACAAGAGTAATATTCATCTATCCATCCACCCATTCAATACACAGTTACAGAGTATCTATACTGAGTATTTAGAAAACAATATAAGTGGTTTCCAAGCTCTGAGCCCTGAACCCCAGTGCAGGGGCTGGGGAATAGAGTTATGGCAGAACAGTCACAAATCCACATATACCACAAGCATTGGCTGCAAACTTTCATTCTTAATATGCATGCATTCATTTGACAAATATTTAGCGAATGTCCACAACATGCCTGGTGGAATAAATAATTTCTCCAACATATTTGTGTATTTTCCCAAAACATTGGGATGCAGTTGTGATGCATTTAACACAAGTCAACTTAAAAGTTTTACTGAATCTGTCGTGCGCTTTTGTCATTGAGTGTTCTCAGTCAGTGGATGCCCAAAGTTCATTACCATCATGGGAGTACACAAAAAGTGTTATATTTAAAAATGTGTTCTTATACTGGAAGATGTGGGGACTTCTGTAACAGCAAGCTAACACAGGGCCCATAACAGTACCAGAAAGTGTGGGGTTTGAGGGCGAACAGCAAGGAGTCTAGCAGCAAGGAAACCAGGGAAGTTTCCAAAGAGCATAGAAGGTACCAATATTATTTTATAACCAATCTTTATATTAGTCTATGATATGAAAAGGATATTACTCTAAATAAGGCACAAAAATCCTCTCTTTTAAAATAATTTAATGATCAAGTAAATTATTTAGACAATTATATTATAAATGATCGATACATAAATAGTTGGCTTGTTCTTCTTTTTAAAGGAGGATGTTATCGGGTTAGCATTCCTTGAAAAACACTTTGGGAAATGTCCTATAAGAAAAAAGGAAGAGATTTCCATGATTCGTATGAGTTGTTGGTAAAAGGATTAAAGGAAAGCCCCATATTGTATAAGATGTTCTGTATAGTAAAGAATAATTATGTTTTTCTCTTTAAAAAAAAGAAAAAGACCTTGGCTTGATTCTTGACTCTTCCATTTAGTAACTATGAGGTATTGTTGAAGGTATTTAGACTCATTCTTCCAGGATCTCTTCACATGTAAAAATGAGTATAATTTCCCTTCCCATTTTTATTTTGAGGTTCAAGTGTAATGGTATATGTGAAATATTTCTTAAATATAATTACCACATAAAAATGAGATATCATTGCTACTAAGTCTTTGAAAACTAATCATCTCAGTTCAAATATATAGACATGTCACTGTATGGGTATATAAGTCATCAGTGTAATAGGTATAACTAGTTGCCGTCAAGTTGACTCCAAATCATGGTGACCCCACGTGTGTCAGAACAGAATTATGCTCCATAGGGTTTTCAATGGCTAATTTTTTGGAAGTAGATCACCAGGCCTTTCTTCCAAGGCATCTCCAGGTGGTCTCAAACTGACAACTGTTTATTTAGCAGCCAAGTGCATTAACCCTTCGCACCACCCGGAGACTTGTAATAGAAATGTTATTGTTGTTAGTTGCCATCGAGTTGATTCGAGATGTCTGCAGAATAGAACTGCTCTGTAGGGTTTTCAAGTCTGTGACCTTTCAGAAGCAGATTGCCAGCCCTGTCTTCGGGGGGGGGGGTGCCTCTGGGTGGGTTTGAACCACCAACCTCTCAGCTAGTAATCGTTGAGCACTTAACTATTTGTGGAACCCAAGGACTCCTGTAACAGGGATACAGGGTAGAATTCTATCAATCTTTTCAGAAATCTGACGAATAACAACAACTGAAAAAAAAAGATCTCAAATTGCAACAAGAAATGTATACTTAGCATAAGGGAAATATTCTCAGTTTTAAGGATGAGGAAACACTGGTACAGGTTTACAACAGCAATGAGGGACTGTCCACAACTGGGACAGCTTCAGAAAGACTTAGCCATCACCTGTCCTGAGTAGTTTATCAGAGAATCAGAGAGCCTTGAAAGCTCAGCAGGAACCAGAGAGAGTGCATCCAACTCCCTTGCTTGACAAAAGAGGAAACTGAGGCTCAGAGAAATGAAATGAAGTCACTTAATCACAAGGACACCCAGCGCAAGGGGGCCAGAGGCGAGCCTGCCACCTGCCTCCTGCCTGGGGCAAGCTGAGGGATTTCCATGACTATACTGTTAACTTCTGTTCCAACATATATACACATTGGCTTTAAAATCTCTGCACCTGGCAAATGGGAGGGACTTGAGAGCAAATCCAGAGCTGAGTTCTAAGCCAGAGACTAAAACTGCCCTAGAATGTTTCCACATAGGGCTGGAGGGCAGTGAGGGGCTGGAAATCAACATCTTGAAGTTCCTTCCATCCTTGTGCTTTCATGATATCATCCAGGAAACATTTAAACAACATCAATGGAACTAAATGTCGTGCCAGGTGGTCGCTTGTGATATATACAAGCAGCCCCTGACTCACAAAGGAAGACTACAGAAGTCCCATACATACAAGCAGCTGCCGCCATCCACCAGCCCCCATCACCCTGCAGCTGCCATGGGCTGTGTGAAAAAAATTTTAAAAAGAAAGGGGAAAAGAAAAAAACTTGGAACTCTTTACAGATTTGGTGTGTTCAGAGAGCCAAGGAAGGGAAGAAGCTGTGGAAACAGGAATCACATGAGGGAACGGACTCTCAGGAGAATTTTTCAGCCACACGTTATCTGAAAGGAGCCTCTTCTCTCTTTGCCCTGAAAAATCTCCCAGAATGACTGTGCCCACCCTCCATAGTGCCAAAAATTGTACTGATGTCGTATTCTTGCCTCAAATACTTTTTGGAAGCAGGAAGGCAGGGAATACATAATAAACAGTTAATTTACCACTGGAAATCTCTTCCAAACATCACTCTTTATGATAGTTAATAATAAGAGAACCTACCTCATAAGGTTATTGTGAAGTTACAGTGAATCAATAAATAAAAAGTCCTTAAAACGATGCCTGCTATATAACACTGATAAGCGTTATGGAAGTATTAGCTCTCTTTAATTACTGTGATTATTCTCATTAGACAGATGACAAAACTTCGGGAAGTTAAATTACCCTACCTAGGTCAGATAACTTAGAGGCAGAACAAGGAATCAAATCCAGGTCTGTTTCCCAGTCTCATGATCTTAACCACTGTGCTATAGTCATACGCCTGATGGAATATTAGGGGAAGTCATTCACAAAGTGCTGTTGTTGTTGTTAGCTGTGGTATAGTTAGCCCCTAACTCATAGTGTCCCCATGTACCTTGGAACAAAATGCATCCTGCTCCTGTGCCATCTTCGAATCAAACCATTGTGATCTGTAGGGTTTTCATTGGTTGATTTTTGGGAGTAGATTGCCAGGGCTTTCTTCCTAGTCTGTCTTAGTTGGCAGCTCTGCCAAAACCTGTTCAGCATCACAGCAACACATAAGTCTCCACTAACAGATGGGTGGTGGCTGCGCAGGAGGTTCATTGGCCCCAATCAAACTTAGTCTCCTGCATGGAAGGCATGAATTCTACCTCTGAACCACCAATGTCCCCCTCTAACCAAATTAATTCGATCATGGTGTTTTCCTACTGATAATCAACTGAGCTCAGTTACAGTAATGAAACAGGAGTTTTGACTGGTGAAGAGGATAGGTAAGTTTGGGGAAAGAGCAGGGAGGACCTGGATGAAGGACCACATTGGAAAAATTAGTACGAGGTTTGAGATGTTGATGCCTGAGGTGGAAGAGGTAGGAAAAAGTACAGTTTGGAGAGAATCAAAGACAAACTATGGCCTATGTGAAATTTCATCTAGGTCTGATCCTGCTGTTGTTGCTATTAGTTGTCATCAGATCCGTTCAGACTTATGGCAACGCCATGTGTGCAGAGAAGAGCTGCTCCATAGGGTTTTCAAGGCTGTGAGCTTTTGGAAGGAGATCGCCAGGACTTTCTTCTGGAGCACCTCTGGGTGGGTTCAAACTGCCAAACTTTTCATCTGGTAGTCGAGTGCTTGACCGTTTGTGCCACCTAGGAATTGGGGAGGAAAATTTCCTTTTTTCCTCCTACCCCTTGTCCCATCTACAACTCCAGATAACTTATTAGTACTCTTGGTAGGCTTCAAGATAGATTCAATAAACCTTTGTGGGCTGGTTGGAAACATAACCTTTCCACTTCCATTTGTAATGCAGTTCTTTGGGGAAATGCATGCTGAGTTCCAAACAAATGACTTGGAATTTAATCCAATGCGTATATACTCATTTCTCCATGGGTGGCACTGTGCTAGATGCCGGAGATACCAAAATAAATAAGGCCAGGTCCCTGCCTCTGAGCAGCCCAGAGCCATGTGGGGGAGCAAGATGTGTAAGTAGCAAAAGACAACGTGATGAGTGTAATGGCAGAGGTGTGTACAAAGTGCCACAGAGAGCACTGGGGAAAGAGATAGGGAAACTGCTTTTAAATGAACTTTTGGAATCCAACCCCTCTGCATGTTGGGAATTGCATGTAATACATTAGAAGTTACTGGAAGGACATACTTACCTATTTAGAACTGAATGAACTCATTCTTCAACAGGACGCTTGCCTGCTTTTTTCCTGGCAAGTGATGGTATCAATACGTGTGGTTTTTGGTTGTTTTTTCCCCGAAAGGTAAGAGAGAGAAAAGGTTATATGAATCCTGAACTTAAACTGCCCGGGTTTGAATTGGCTGTCACTCACTAACTCGTGATATGACTGACTTTACCACTCTGCATCTCAGTTTCCTTGTCTGTAAAATGGGGCTAGTGAAAATACCTTCTCATAGAGGACTAAATGAGCTAGCTAATTCATGCAACACTCTTGGCACAGTGCCTGACATGGGGTGAACTTCCGATTTAAATGTGGCTATTGTTAACTGGTTGATAAGGTAGGAATCGCTGGCTTCCAGTAACACCACACACACAATGAGGTTTTTAAATTTTTAATAGCATATACTGATTTTCAAATATTGTTGTTATATTGTTGGAGCCCTGGTGGCACAGTGGTTAAGCATTCAGCTGCCAGCCAAAAGGCTGGCACTTTGAATCCACCAGCCACTCCTTGGCAGTTCTACTCTGTCCTATAGGATCACTAGGAGTCAGAATCAACTCAACAGCGATGGGTATGGTTTTTGGGTTTTTACTGTTGTTGTTATGTTGTTAGCTGCTATCGAGTCAATTCTGACTCATGGTGACCTCACGTGTACAGAGCAGAACTACTCCATAGGATTTTCAAGGATGTGTCCTTTCAGAAGAAGATTGCCAGGCCTGTCTTCTGAGGTGCCTCTGGGTGGGTTCCAATTACCAACCTTTTGGCTAGTAATTGAGCATTCAACCTTTTGTGGCACCCAGGAACACCCTTTCATATATTAGAAACCCTAGATTTCATAATTTCATGGTTATGATTGCTTAGAATAATCACCACGAGTTAGAATCTACTCACCAGCAACTATCAGTAACAATTGCTTCAAATTCTTTTCAAAAAATTCAGAAAGTGAATTAATGTAAAGAAAACTATTACATAAATAATAGTAGGATGGTAAAAGAACATGGGAAAAATCATGACGAAGATTAGGATATGCAGCAAGCGATGGTCTCTCCCGTGTCTTTTCTCACTGTAATAAAATTCAAAACTTTCGTCTCTGACTCTGGGGTAAAAAAAACCATTTTCTAATGCCGGCACTAAAGGAAAACCGCATCTGAATTGCGGAAAAGAATGCCTTCTGCAGGCCCGAGGTTTCTTGGCCCAGATTTCAATCCTGGTGGAAAAACTCCCTGAAGCCATCGACAGCTGAGCTCTTCGCCTGGAATTCAGATGCTCAGAGGAGGAAGATTAGACCCTGAGCTTCTGGGGGCGCCTGAGCAGCTTGGATGCACACAAAGGCCAGAGACTAAGGCTGCCACCTGTTCGCCTCTGCTCCCAGAGTTGGCGGCGGAGGGGGCAGGGGGCTAGGCTGGCGAGGGGATGAGTTTCCGAGGAGGCCACAGTGAGGAGACATGGAAAAGGAGCAGAAGGACAGGCCTACATGGTCTCGCACCCGGCTTTCCCCCACATTGCAGCAAGGTCTCTGGGGCACCCAGTCACCTTTACCCCTTTTTGTAAAAACAATCTCCAGGAAAGTCCCTCTGTCTAGCACTCCCAGCAGTTAGCCTTTGAAGCTATCAGAATGGTCATGTCTAGTCGGGGTTTCCCTGGGGTCAGTGTCCCCATCCAGGCTCCTCCTGAACCTGCAATGTCACCCCCACTGACAGGCTTGCATCAGGCAAAGAGTATGCAAAAGGCACACAGGAAATAGGAAGTCTATTTGCTAGGGCCTTTAAAGATGTCTGTTAGGGTCCCGGGATGGCACAAATGGTTAAGTGCTTGGCTGCCAACCAAATGGTTGGAGGTTTAAATCCACCCAGAGACACCTCAGAAGAAAGGCCTGGCAATCTACTTCTGAAAGATCATAGCCACTGAAACCCCTATGGAGTAGTTCCACTCTGACACACATGAGGTCATCATGAGTTGGAATCAACTTGACGGCAACTGGTTTGTTTGGTTTTTGTTAAAGATGTCCATCAAGTAGAGGTTTAACTCAGTGCCACTGATGTGTCTACTACTCTCTTACACGTCCCATGGACATACCCCCCCGCCCCCAAGCATCCTCACCTTCCCTTCACCAACCTGGTCACAGAGTCTTCATTCCCCCTAACATGGAAGTGATGAATCGCCCTGTGGGACCCACTCTGGGAAGAGGAAGGTACAGAGGAAAGGGCACCCACTGAGCCAGGTACAGGGACGTTCAGGTAAATTCCTTCATTCAGCCTCAAGAATAGGGTTGCCATATTTTGATCAAGGACTCAATAGACGGCTCCTGATCAAACGAGGAAAAATGTAGAAGAGAGCATCAAATTCCTGTAGAAACCAGACTTACTGGATCCAATGAGACTGAGGGAACCCTAAATCTATTACCCTGAAATAATCTTTAAACCTTGAACTGAAACTATCCCATGAAGTCATCTGCAAAATAAACTGCAGTTTATTTCAATTAATAAAGAATATTGGCCTGGAACACTGTGTACTTTTAAAGAGCTATCTATATGAGATCAAACTGACAAGAGTCCCTCTAAAGCACTGATGGACCTTTAAGGGGCACGGAGAGTAAAAGTTAATGGTGGTGAAACCACATGGGTAGAGATAGGGAGAAGGCTGACGTCATGTGAAGAATGTAACCAATGGCATTCACCTGTACCTGTAGAAATTGTTGAATGGGTATATGTTTTGTTGTGTATATTTTCACCAATTTTTTTTTTAATAGGATTGCCAGATAAAATGCAAATGTCCAGTTAAATTTTGGACAGCAGACAAACAACTAATTTTTTTTCTATAAGAGTGTCTTACATATTGCATGGGATATACTTATACTAAAAAAATTATTTATCATTTATCAGAAATTTAAACCTGACTGCATGTCCTATAATTTTATTTGATAAATCTAGTAACCCTATTATCCTTATTCAAAAAGTAAAGAAAATGAGACTTAGGGAGATTAAGCAACCTGTCCAAAGCCACAGTACTTGTGGGTGGCAAAGATTTTCAATCCAGTCCTCGTTCTCCAATACCACACAGGGATCCAAGCTTAAGCTAAAGGGTTAAATGAGATGATTATGGTGGAAACTGAGGCGTTCTCTCAGGAGTTTGCAAGGATTCTTGGGTGTTGTCATGGATTGAATTATGTCCCCCCCAAAAATTTGTGTATCGGTTTGGCTGGGCCATGATCCCTGGTATTGTATGATTTTCCTGTATGTTGTAAATCCTACCTCTATGATGTTAATGAGGGAGGATGGGCAGCAGTTGTGTTAGTGAGGCAGGACTCAAGCTACAAGATTGGATTGTGTCGTGAGGCAATCTCTTGAGATACAAAAGAGAGAAGAGAGCAGAGAGACGAGGGGCCTCATACAACCAAGAAAGCAGTGCTGGGAGCAGAGCACATTCTTTGGACCCAGGGTCCCTGCGCGGAGAAGCTCCTAGTCCAGGGGAAGACAGATGAGAAGGCCGACAGAGAGAGAAAGCCTTCCCCTGAAGCTGACGCCCTGAATTTGAACTTCCAGCCTACCAGATTGTGAGAAGATAAAATTTCTCTTTGTTAAAGCCATCCACCTGTGTTATTTCTGTTAGAGCAGCACTACATAACTAAGACAGGTGTCTGCTCATAACGTAGATAATCACTCATTAAACAGTTAGTGGATGTGATTGAACTGAATTATCACCATACTTGGTAGCGAAAAGACTCTGCTCCTCTCCTACATTCTTAAGACTTGTTCCTCACTCCCAGCTCAAGTTTCCCTTCAACACTACGCATCAGCGCCTGGAGGAAGGACTTTACCCCACATGTAGAGGCATTGGTGGCTGACCTCATGGGACATAGCTCCAAGCAAAGCTTTGAGTCGTATTACATCCATTTAACAGATGGAGGAAACCCACAGGACTGGAGGAATTGGCTGGCCCAAGGAATAAACCAGGCCTCTCTTGGCCTGACAACCTTAAAGCTCAGCCTGTGCAGCCCAGTCACCTTGCTTCAGTCAGAACTTGAAGCTATCTATCTGCACTTGGGTCACATTGTTTTAAGGGAGCAGAGGCTGTGATGATAGGAAAAGAGAAGTGATGTCTTACAGAGAAAACTCTTTCTTGCCTGAAGGTGGGATGAATCCATAGATGTGAAGTTCCCTTTGGTCTGCTTTCCTTCATAGATTTGTGAAGCTCTATGAATTTGCACGTGGAGTTTCTGGGTGGTGCAAAGGGTTAACACTCCAGGCTGCTAAAAGGTTGGAGGTTCAAGTCCATCCAGAGGCATCTCAGAAGAAAGCCCTGGTGATCGACTTACAAAAAAATCAGTCATTCAAAACCCTATAGAGCACAGTACTACTCTGACACACAGGTGTCTACTCTGTGCACAAGAATCTGAATGGAATGCATGCAGTTCGTAGACATCCACAAATTGCACTTGAAGACAGAGAACACCCTTCAGAACCAGATTTTCCCATCCCCAACCACCTTAGGCCCCAGGTCCTGAGGGAAATTGCTGTGGTTCCGTGCAGAGGGAAATATCTTATCTTCCTTGTCTTAAATTCTGACTTTTTCCTCCAGGTCCTCACTGCAGGGACCAAGGAAGGGTGGAGAGTAGTAGGGACCAAGGAGAATGGTAATTAGTTGTTATTGAATCTATTCCAACTCATGGCAACCCTATGTGTGTCAGAGTGGAGCTGTGTTCCACGGGGTTTTCAACGGCTGATTTTTCGGAAATGAATGGCCAGGCCTTTCTTCTGAGGTGCCTCTGGGTGGACTCAACTTCCAACTTTTTGATTAGCAACTGAGTGCCTTAACTGTTTGTACCACCCAGGGACTCTAAAGAAGAATAGTATCTAAATAAAATATGGATCCAAATCTGCCACCACTGGGACAGATTTTTAGTTTATGACATCATTTATGACATCATTTTAGTTTATGACAATTCAAGTAATAAATGCTTATTGTAGAAAAGTTTTAAAATGCTGAAAAGTATAAAGCAAGCAATAAAAACTAGTCAAAATCCCATCAGGCAGAGATATAACCTCTCCTAAAATTGTGGTGTATTTCCCAACTGTCTCTGTACATGTAGTGGACATAATTGGCCTCATACTTTATACTTGACTTTGTATTCCACTTTTTTCCACCCAACAAATCATAAACACTTCTCTACATCATTGAAGTCTCTTCCAAGAATCTTCATGGCTTTAATGAATCTTCAATGGATGTATTAAAAATGGCCACAATTTATTTATTTAACTATTCTCTTTCCAGTGTTTTCCCTAATAGAAATAATATATCAGTGAACATCTTCTTCACATACATTTTTATCAGACCCTTGCTACCTGTCCCCTCACATCTAGAATCTAATACAAAATGGCATCTGATCTGACTAAAAAATATGTCTTTTATCATGTTTTCTGTTTTACCACACTCTACCAAGAGCACTGAGGCACTGGTATTTTAGTGGTAGAATTCTCGCCACCCCCACGCCTGCTCTGCCTTGGGAGACCTGGGTTCAATTCCAGGCCAATGCGCCTCATCTGCAGCCACCACCCATCTGTCAGTGGAGGCTTTCATGTTGCTATCATGCTGAACAGGTTTCAGAGGAGCTTCCAGACTCAGATGGACTAGGAAGAAAGGCCTGGTGATTTACTTCTGAAAATCAGCCAGTGAAAACCCTATGGATCACAAATGTCTGATCTGAAAACTGATCATGAGAAAGGCACAGGACTGGGCAGTGTTCCATTCAGTTGTGCGTGGGGTCACTATGAGTCCGGAGCCGACTCAACAGCAGCTAACAACAACAGTAACGAAGAGCACTGTATCTTCCAGAGACGCCACCAATTCAACCAGTTTGCGAACCACTAGGGTTGATTATAGAATAAGGACGCAATGGCCCCTTGTCAAACGGAGGGGGCTCCTACACAGCAGGAAGTCTCAGCCCCCATTAGACTCAGACCATAGTTTATGAAAGAGAGAGAGACACACACAGTCCCAAGAACAATTTTCAGAGAAACCACCACGGGATGTAATTCCGCCGGGAACATGACAATAAAAGTCTTCAAACTGTACTGCTTGGTATTTTTACAGAACCATTGCTGGCTGACTTAGTTAATGATAATGTTGGGTTCCAAATTGCCTCCAAAAGGGAGTTTTAAGTGTTCTCAACTTGGACGAGGCTGGCTTAAAAATAAACAAACAAGTTATATAAGTCCAAATTTTGGAGGATCGGGTTTAGAAAGTCAAGGCGCTGGTGTAGGATTAGAGGGGCTGCCTCCCAACTTGCGGTGGGACCTCACGTGCATTCTGCAGGGTGGATGCAGGGTGGGGCAGAAAGGGAACCTGCCAGCTGTCCCTGAAATCCAGCTTCTAATTTAGAGCACCAACACCCACCAGGGACCCACGCAGAGTCCGCTCCATGATGCCTTCTTAGAAGACACTTATGGAGCTTAGAAAACAGGGAAGAGAAGCAAAAAATGAGCACAACCACTGGTGGATGATAACAGACTCCCTTATTCTTTTACTGTCTTCCAGTCTGAGATGTTTTGAAAGGTTTAGTGGTGTTATTCGAGAGCTATCATCTTCCTCTTGAGAGCAGGCTGCGTTTTGGTGGAAGAGAGACAATTATTATGTACTGCCTTTTGAAAGCTTTTAAGGCTCCTCTAAAAAGAAAGATGTCAGATCTCCAGAGCTACAAGTGTGGATGGCGCCTCTCTTTGGGTCCCACCATGAGAGACATTGCAAGGGACAGAAGAGGCCCGATCTCTGGTGGGGTCCAGAACCCTCCATACACTTCATGTCTTATGTGAATATGTGAAATATCACAAAAGATTTCATTCATTCAAGTATTTATGTAGCATAAATATTAAGAGTTTAGTAAGTGGAAAGCATGAAGTCCATAGGAGGTACAACAGTTAATGCACTCAGCTGCTCACTGAAAGTTTGGAGGTTCAAGTCCACCCAAAGGGACCTTGAAAGAAAGGCCTGGCAATCTACTTGAAACACAGTTCTACTCTGACGCACATGGGGTCGCCATGAGTCAGAATCAACTCAATGGCAACAGGTGTGAAGTACTGGTGGTTCAGTGGCAGAATTCTCACCTTCCAGGCAGGAGACCTGGGTTTGATTTCCAGCCAATACACCTCATGTGCAGCCACCACCTGTCAGTGGAGGCTTGCATGTTGCGACGATGCTGAGCAGGTTTCAGCAGGGCTTCCCAATTAAGACAGACTAGGAAGAAAAGCATGGCAATCTACTTCTGAAAATAAGCCAGTGAAAACCCTATGGATCACAATGATCAGATTTCCAATCCAACATGGGGATGCCACAAGACCACGAAGAGGATCAGTCTGTTGTGTATGGGATCGCCATGGGTTAGCGGCCTATCGATGGCAGCTAGTAACAACAAGTGGGAAGCATGGAAAATCTAACAGTTAAAAAATAAAGTAGAATAGGCCTTGCCTTCAAGTCACTCGTTCTCGCTGAAGAGGGTAGCTGTGTTCACAAATAGCCATAATAACAAGAAAGTACCCAGGGACCTACATGGGCCAGGAATACAGCATAGTGTTGAGAGCTTGCCAGGAGCAAGATGAGGGTTGGGGTCTGGGTGACTACCCTCAAAGCAGCCCCTACTGAGTTCTAGCCAGTAACTGGCTTCCTGGAACATAGGCCCCAATGTAGCTAAAGCTTCGTATTTTCCAAACAGCCTAACCATCTCTGCTCTGCGGCTCTAAAAACTTATCAGTGGAAAATGTGTAATTAAGGCTTTTATTGCTAAGGTTTCTCTCCTGATTTTCCAGCAGCTCTTGATCAGTGTTAACTCTACATGAGGGGTCCAGTGGAGGTACAAGGTCACATCCAAAGAAACACTGTCCAAATAGCCAAAGAAGTTTTTTTAAATGTAACCGCTGATTTGCATTTTTGAAACAAAATTAAAGAGGATCCAAGTCATAACCCCCAGGCAACACTTAAAACTCTTGTCTCTCTGTCCTAAAATTCTCTTATACCCAACACTGCCACCCCCCCATCCCTCATCCCACCCTGAGATTATCCTCTCTCCTCTCCCCTGACTCTCCCAGCTTTTTATTATTGAATTTTTTCTTACAGGGCAGGGGGCAGGGAAGAGTCGGAGCACAGGTTAAGGTTAGTAATTGCCCATCACACTCCTATACGGTTCTCCAGTGCCACTGATACACCTCTGTCGGTGTTATTAGTTGCCATCAGTCAGCTCGCACTCGGGTAACCTTATGTATAACAGAACGAAACACCACTCAGTCCTGCACCGTCTTCATGATCATTGGTATCTTTGAGTCCATTTTTATGGGTATTGTGTCAATCCATCTTATGAAGTGTTCGCCTCATTTTCACTGGCCCTCCACGTTACTGAACATGACATCCTTTTCTAGCAAAGGATATATATACTTTACACTGGCATTAAAAAAAAAAGTTGTTGTCCAGTCAATTCCAACTCATGGCGACCCCTTGTGTGTCAGAGTAGAACTGTGCTCCATAGGGTTTTCAATGGCTGATTTTTTTGGAAGTAGGTCTCCAGGCCTTTCTTCCAAGATGCCTCTGGGTGGATCTGAACCTCCTACCTTTTGGTTAGCAGACAAATGTGTTAACCATTTGCACCACTACACTGACATAGCTCTTTTTAACTCCTAAAGTTTGTTTTTTGCATCAGTTCCGTCCTGATGCTTCCAATAGCTCAGACAAACAGAAGAGAATTTAATCTTTTGGTGGGGGAGGGGCTGAGGTTTTGGGAAATTTTTTTAAGAGATTTAAGGCTAGTTAGTAGTAGGATAGGAACTGGCTGATCCCAGCGTCCTTGTTACCAGGACACACAGCCCGTGGTGCTTTTGTCCCCATACCAGGTGGCAGTGCAGAGGCCAAGTTCCGGATGTGGGGATTGACTCACACCTCTGAAGTGACCTATATAATATCAAGGCTGTTGAAATGTGCCAGAGTTGCCCAAAAGTACATAAGTTTTCCAGAAAGCACAGTATTAGATACCAGTTTATCTATAAATGCAGGACTTCTTTTTAGATAGTTAAATGTTGGGGTTTTTTTTGGTGGGGGGGTTGCTGGTTTTGGGGGAGGAGGCTGTATTTTTTTTTTTTCTGTTCTTTTTTTATTGTACTTCAGGTGAAGGCTTACAGAACAAATAGTTTCTCATGAAACAGAAGTACACATGTTGTTTTATGAGATTGGTTAACAACCCTGCAACATATCAACACTCTATTTGGTGAAAACGTATCTTCACACTTTTTGGTGAAAATACACATAGCTAGATACACCATTTCAAAAATTTCTACATGCACAGTTCAGTGACATTGACTACACTCTTCGAATTGTGCTGTTATTCTCAAGATGAAGGCTTACAGAACAAAATAGTTTCTCATTTAACAGTTACTACAAATGTTGCCCTATGACAATGGTTAACAATCTCACAACACATCAACAATATCCTTACTCAACCTTGTGTTCCCTATCACCAGCTTCCTTGTCCCCTTCTGCTTTCTGGCCCTTGTCACTGGACTCCTGTACCTCGTGAGTCTCATTTGGTTTTACGGGGCTGTGCACTCCCAGACTGAACAGTGAACCTCGGAGGTAACTTCACCACTGAGCTAAAAGGGTGTCTGGGGGCCAGACTTGGGGTTTCTCCAGTCTCCTTTAGGCCAGTAAATCTGGTCTTTTTTTTTTTTTGTGGGTTAGAATTATGTTCTACATCCTTCTCCAGCTCTGTCCAGAACCCTCTGTTGTGATCCTGGTCAGAACAGTCAGTGGTGGTAGCCAGGCACCATCCTGCTGTACTGGACTCAGTCCGGTGGAGGCCTTGGTAGCTGTGGACAATTTGTCCTTTGAACTAATCTTTTCGTTGTATCCTGTTCTCTTCATTCTCCCTTGCTCCCGAAGGGATGAGACCAGTGGAGTATCTTAGATGGCCGCTCACAGACTTTTAAGACCCCAGACACTACTCACCAAGGTAGAATGTAGAGCACTGTCTTTATAAGTTGTGTCATGCCAATTGAGCTAGATGTTCCCAGAGACCATGGTCCCCAGATCCCTCCGCCCAGCAATTCAGTCCCTCAGGGAGTTTGGATGTGTCTATGGGGCTTCCGTGACCTCTCCTTGTACAAGTTGTGCTAGTTTCTCCTGTACAGTGTACTATCTCACCCTTCACCCAGGAGGCTGTATTTTTAAAGCATTTTCCTTTTGCAAAGTGGTAAACTTCCTAAGGTATTTTTCACCCTGAAAGTTCTAGCAATATCTTTTGACGCCCTCTGCCAGTGTCAAATGGCAAGCCGGATGGAAGCCGTTTGGAAGACAGTGGCAGGAGATGGCAGAAAAACCGTTTATCTAATCAACAGCACTGTCGGGGTAATAATTTGTTTTCCTCATTGCTGTAAAGGAAACCATAAGAGCACTTCACCCACTCCAGACATCTGAAACTGGAGTTACGAGGTCGTATGGAGGAGGCCAGGAAAAATAGTTTCTTGGGATGGTTTAATACTTTCTGAGGCCTTTTGCTATGACCTGCAATACTAATTACCCAGTCTTAGCCATCTCATCCTCAGTTTCTCAATAAGACATTTTTATGATGATTCACGACCGTAACAGCCAGTACCGATAAGCAGGCTCTTGAAATTCTATTTCCATCTGCATCTCAATACTGGAGACTTAGGATCCCTACAGGCAAATCCAACCCGGCTAGTGTTGGCTATAAAACGGGAACATGGACTGCCAGGGCACAGTGGAAGGAAAGAAGTCTGATCAGGTCCCGGCTGAGTACAGAGAAGAGAATCATTTCTTTCTGCGCTTTCTTCTAAAGAGACCATCGTATAAGAAGACCTAGTTTCATCATTTATTAGCCGCGTGATCTTTAGCAAGTTACTTAATCTCTCTGTGTCTCAGTTTCTGCCTGTCTAAAATGGAGATAATCACAGTACCTACTTCATACTATTTTTTTCATTATGATAAAATATGTGCAACAAAATATTGGCCATTTCAACCTTTTTATGCGTACAATCCAGTGACATTAATTACATTCATCATGTTGTACAACCATCAACACTATCCATTTCCAAATTTTAATGGAGACTTGGTGCCCCTTAAGCAATAATTCCCCCTTCCCTGCTCCACCTGCCCCTGGTAACCTCTTATAAACTTTGGTCTCTATGCATTTGCCTATTCTAGATATTTCATATAAGTGAGATCATACAATATTTGTCCTTTTGTGTCTGACTTATTCCACCCTGCATGTTTTCAAGGTTCAGCCATGTTGTAGCCTATATCAGAGCTTCATTTCTCTTTATGGCTGAATAATATCCCATTGTATAGATATACCACATTTTGTTTATCCATTCATCTCTTGATGGACATTTGGGTTGTTTCCACCTCTTAGCTCCTGAGGATAGGGTTTTTATGAGAATTAAATGAGTTAACACTTGCAAAGCAATCAAAACACTGCCTGGTACATGTTGTTGTTATTAATTGCTGTCAAGTCAACTCCAACTCATGGCAACCTCATGTGTGCAGAGTAGAACTGCTCCATAGGGTTTTCAAGGCTATAACCTTTCAGAAGCAGATCTCCCGGCCTTTCTTCTGAGGTGCCTCTAGATGGATTCAAACCGCCAACCTTTTGGTTAGTAGCTGAGCACAAATAGTTTGTGCCACCCAGGTACATAGCAAGTGCTATATATGTGTTTGATAAATACATTTTGATAAAATAGTCATGTGTGATAGAATTGGGCAAAGTAATCTGAAGAGCGATGTTGGCTGACCTGTGCAATGGCCCTGGCAGGTCTGACTGTTCTTCCTGCTGAGTGAGTCTAATAGGGCACCCTAAGGTCAGGACTGAGCAGTCCTTCTAAGACAAGTCCAGAAATGGGCCAGTGTGATGCAGGGGTCAAGGCCTGGCCATTTGCTTCCACAGATCTGCTAATGTTCGCACTCAGAAACTGAGTCAGTGAACTTCAAAAACACTTGCTCTACCACTCTCTAAAAAAGAATTTTGAAAAGCTATACCTCTGCACATGCCTTTAATTTATCCAAACTTAATTTACCATTTCTATTTAAGATTAAATAATTGCAAAAGATTCCCAATATTTTATAAAACTTGGCATTTGTAAATAAAAGAGTTGTATCACTATTTTAAATGAATCCCATAGACTTATTATGCTAGTAGCAGCTTAGCTGGCATAAGTGATTAAGTGCTTGAGTACTAACTAAAAGGCTGATGGTTCAAACCCATCCAAAGGCACCTCAGAAGTAAGGCCTGGTGCTCTGCTTCCAAAAGGTCACAACCTTGAAAATCCAATGGAGCAGTTCTACTCTGAAACACATGGGGTCGCCATGAGTTGGAATTAACTCCATAGCAACTAACAACAACACCCTAGCAATTTGACAATAACCATCACCCATTTTTTAAAAATATATAAACAAACTTTTGTTTGACTGTTAGAAACTGTACATTGTTCTTTTATCTCCTGGAACTGCTATTTCTGTTTTCTTTCCCTCTCAGAATTTTATCCTAATATATTTTTATGGATAGAAATATTTCATTGATCTCCTGTTATACTTTTCTGCAACACATACATATGATTATAAAGTTTTATCCTAACAACTGAGGCTCTACATGTGAAGAAAAAAAATTCTTCTGGATTTAAGTGTCACAAATTATTAGTACTATGTAATTGATCAAAACAAATATGTTTTAACTTTCCGAACATAATTATGATATTAAAAGTAATTTTTTGAATGTATCTCAATGAGATGAATGGAGATTTTCCCTCCAACTAGTTTATGGGCTTACAGCTAGAAAAAGAAGGGGTTTAGAATCATTTTTATCCCCGCTTTTTTTAATCATAGATGTGAGCACTGAGAACTTTTATTCACATAAACAAGTAGATGGGAGGGGAAGGAGTTTTGTTAAAGCACTGACATTTAATTGTTTCAACTCATGCTGGGTTATATGCCCAAAACACAAAATAATCCTAAAGGATCGATCACTTTGATTAAGTCTTCCTCTAATATTGCTGAAAGCAAATAATTGAAGCCATCTGCCTTGAGAAAGGCTCTGGTGCTCATTTCTTACTGTCTTATTCTGTGACACATCCCAAAATAGCCACAGTTTTTAAATAACTATCATTTTTTACCTATTATCCTTTCACTTAGAGGCATCTTGTTAAATCTTAGTCTCAACAATAACTGAGAAAGTCAAAATATTTCCTTCTATGCATCTTTTATAGTAAAATTATTATTAATACTTTTATCTTATTGTATGCCTTAAATAAAATTTTGTCAAAATCTCAAACCTGCAGATTTGGCTTATTCAATTTATGAAAAACGCTCTCATATAACATGATTGTCAAACCAATCAGACAAATTAGATGTATTGCTTGTCATTAAAAATATGATTTTATCTTTCAATTTAACTAAATGTCTTAACATTCATTTTGAAGAATACTATAAAAACCACTGAGAAATAAATTATGGAATGCATCATATAAAATAGATGACCGAAAAGCAGCCAAGTTCACATTGATGTCGATCTAATATAACTAACTTTATAGTTATAGTAAGTATAAAAGCAGGATAACAATGCTGTTTCTCATTACTTGATTTGCCATAGAATGACATACTCTGTTGCTAAAATTATAAGTTATTTATGATGCCAGAAATATGATAGATGGTATGATATTCTTTATTTAAGCTGTGTGAATGTGTGCATCTAACTCTGACGTGTGGCTTTGGGGATAATTAAACAAGTGTTATGTTTAAAAATACAATAGGCAAATGTATAGAGACCAAAGTTCATTAGTGGTTACCAGGGGCAGGAGCGATTGGTAATGGGGAGAGATCGTTTATTTAGGAAGCAGTGAGTTTCTTTTTGTGGTGATGGAAAATTTGGCAATGATTATGGGTGATGGTTGTTCCACATGATTAATGTAATTGAAATCACTAAACTGTACACCTGAAAAACGTTGAATTAGGAAATGTTGTGTTAAATATAGTTTCACAACAATAAAAAAGTAGAACAATCAATGAGAAATAACTTCATTAATTTCATTAGCCCTCATGCTCAAACTTTTCTGTTTAATGGAGTTGTTTAATCGGAAAAAAAAAAAAAACTATATTGATATACCACAAAAATTAATCAGTCTAGAATGTCTCAAATAATTGTCTGTTAATAAGAGGGAGAAAATATATGATTTGATAAAATCCATTCTAACTACCTCTTGAAATAGTACCCTCGAAATCTAAAAGACGTCACCTAAAATTTCTATCTGCGGGTTTTAAAAATGTATCACGCAAATCTTGGTAGTCCCAGAAAATATCGCAGCTATGTTTATAAGAGTCAGCATCGTTAATCAGCCTGTATGGCCGCAACTATACTCAGATGCTTTCCTTTCCAGCTAACGACACACTGTAGGGACCTATTGTGAATAGCTGAAAAGAATTGCTTGACTTTAAGCATATATGGAAACAAGCTACATTGGCATTTGCTGCATTCTTTGCTTCGCTCTCACAGAAACCTCTCTCAAGAACAGTACATTATCTGACAACAATGCTAGTTTACAAGACATGACAGTACCCCTACCCCTCCATTCTACAATTTATCTTGATCTATCGCATCCCATCACAGACCAAAATTCCTGAGTTCTAAGGCAAAACCAGGCCTTTATGGAAAATGTAGAAGAAGGGAAAAGATGGGCCCTAGACAGATTTATGGTGCTTTGATTAATAATACATGAAGCTTCCCCCAAATGATAACTGTTATGGATCAATCTGTGTCCCTCCCTAAAATATGTGTTGGAATCCTAACGCCTATGCCTGTGAATATAATTCTGTTTGGAAATAAGGGTTTCTTTGTTATTTAATTAAGTCATGCCCATTAGGGTGAGTTCTAAATCTAATCACTTCTGAGTTATCAAATGAGCAGATTAGACACAGAGACACAAACACGGGGAAAACAGATTCCATTTGAGGATCTCCAAGGAACCAAGGAACGCCCAGGATTATCAACAAGGAAGGAATCGACACAGTTGAGACCTTGATTTAGACTTTTAGCCTCCAGAACTGTGAAAAAATAAATTTCTGTTCTTTAAAGCCACCCACTTGCGGTATTTCAGTTACAGCAGCACGAGGAAACTAAGACAATGACTTAAATTCTGCCTGAGTTTGGAGGCTTTCACACCCTGGAGCAATGCACCATGTTGTGATTTGGAACAGGTGAAGGTGTCTGCCCTTCTTTTTACATAGTGAGAGAAAGGCTTTTGCAAAACCTTAGGTAGGAAAGGAGAAACTGCATAAATATGCAGAAAGTAGGATCTTAAAACTATTCTCACCCAAAGACTTCCTGGACAATCTTCAAGGAGTTTAGAGACCATTAACCTGTTGCCAGGGAGTTGATTCCAATGCAAGGCAACCCCATGTGTGTCAGAGTAGGACTGTGCACCGTAGGATTTTCAGTGGCTGATTTTTCAGAAGTAAATCACCAGGCCTTTCTTCCAATGTGCTTCTGGGTGAACTGAACCTCCAACTTTTCAGTTAGCAGCCGAGCACCCAGGGACTTGCAAAGACCATTAACCAAAAAACCAAACCCATTGCCATCAAGTCGATTCTGCCTCACAGCGACCCTACAGGACAGAGTAGAACTACCTCATAGGTTTCCAAGGCTGTGGTGTTTATGGAAGCAGACTGCCACATCTTTCTCCCACAGAACGGCTGGTGGGTTCAAACGGCAGACCTTTCAGTTAGCAGCAGAGCACTTAACCACCGCACCACCGGGGGTGGGGTGTGTGTGTGTGTGTGTGGAATGGCACAGAATGCACTCAATTCCTCTAGCATCCATAGTGACAACACTTGTGGAATGTTGTCTACCAGGGAAGCTCATTAGAAACTCCACGCCCAAGGTTTTATTAGGTGCTGGTCATATAGGAATCCTCTGCTTACCACATACCAAAATTCCAGACTCCCAGCAGAAAAGCAGGTTTCAGCATAAACCATATTGTTGACATAAACAGTCTCAGGACAGTCAACCACCTTTTCAGTTAACTGTTGATTGGGAACATTCTGGAAGCCAATTTCCCAGATGCCAGTGAAGAGCCAACCTTGCAAGCACACCTTGCTAAAAATACCTGTCTCAGTCTTCTTATGTTAAAGCTTTTCTGTGCACCACCATTCTGACTCCCAACAGCATGCATTTGTTTTTCCCATTCTCAAACTTTTATAAATGGAACCATATAGTGTGTGTTCGTTTGTGTCTGGCTTATTTCCTTAACATAATATGGTGATATTCATCCAAGTACTTTTCTTAAGCATGCAAATTTTCCAAACACACACACACACACGCAACACAGATGTTGCCATTAATAATCAAATTCAGCCACAAGGAAAAAAAAGATTATCTGATACTCATCCATCAGATAATAATGACTAATATTTAATGAGTACTCACTATGAGCCAGGCATAGTTGAAAGTTATGGACATGCACTAACACAGTTGGTCCCCACAGCAACTTTATGAGGTGGGTTTGATTAATGTCCCCAAGG
Source organism: Dugong dugon (assembly GCA_030035585.1). Taxonomy (NCBI): domain Eukaryota; kingdom Metazoa; phylum Chordata; class Mammalia; order Sirenia; family Dugongidae; genus Dugong; species Dugong dugon. Next base: position 108,456,988 of record CM057463.1, on the reverse strand, counting down.
TCAGATGAGGAAATGGAGACCCAAAGTCCATAGGGCTGGCAGTTGAGTGAGGCAGTGTTCAAATCCAGGGCGCCTGGCCCCAGAGCCCAGGTTTAACCACCACACACATTGCCTTACTGGCACATGAGATCATTTCTGATTACTTCCATTCCATAATAAGTATGACCACTGTGGTAGCAGAGTAATAGCTTTCCAAAGATATCCACATCCTAATCCTTGGAACCAGTTACCTTATGTGGAAAAACGGACTTTGCAGATACAATTAAGTTAAGCAACTTGACATGGGAAAGTATCCTAGATTATCCAAGTGGACCCAATATAATCATAAGATTCCTTACAAGTCATAGAGGGAGGCAGGAAGGCTGGAGTTAGAGAAGAGATAATGACAGAAACAGAGGCCTGAGTGATGCAACTACTGGCTTTGAAGATGGAGGACGGGGCCACAAGCCAAGGCATGTGGGCAACCTCTAGAAGCTGGAAAAGGCAAGAAAACAGATTCTCCTCTAGAGCCCCCAGAAGGAGCGCAGCCCTGCTGACAACTTGATTTTAGTCTAGTGAGAACCATTTCAAACTTCTGACTTACAGAATGGTAAAATAATAAATTTGTGCTGTTTTAAGCCACTGAGTCTGTGGTAACCTGTTACCATAGCAATAGGAAACTAATACACAATCACTAGAACACCGATAAAAACCATTGATCAGAGAAGGGTGTGAGCATTCACAAACCACTTTATACAAGCTGATCACAGCAACTTGCTGCCCAAATCAAGTCAGGAAACAAATTTGAGAGTGGCTAAGAAGCAACAAATACATTCTTCCTTCCGTATTGAAAATGAAGGTGCCTCTTGTCTCAGTTTTAGAATAAGTAAAGATTATCCACGGAGGCTCTTTCTCCTTTTTACTTTTACATAGCTGACTTTGATGGTTTCTTTGATGAAATTTCCCCTTTTTCTTTGTTTCAGTGTCAATTTTTTCACTTGAGGACTTTTCAAAATTTTCCCTTCCTGAACATTTTCCATTGGGTTTAGGCCCTGACTCTGCCATTTAACTTGTGCCAGAACATTGGCTTTATTATAATTGCTAGTGTAATAAATCATGTAACTATTACTCTGTGTTCAGTGTAAGTGCCTTCTATGCTCTTACATAATCGCAATTGCTGCTGTCAGGTTGTCCTCCTACATCTCAGGCTCCACAAAGCAGCCAGAGTGAGCTTTTTAATCCAGAAATCTGACAATGTCATTCCTGTCCTTATATTCCTTCCCTACCCCCTATTATGCTCAGAAGGAAGAGCAGGCTGCTTAGCCTGACATCCGGAGCCCCTGAGATCTGGCCCCTGCCCATTGCCTTCCCAGCCTCACCTGGCATTGTTCTCCCACAACTATCATGCTGGTCATTGTTCTAGAATAGAACAAGCCTCTGGACCCTGCACATTCTGCTTCCTTTACCTAGAGAAGCAACCATTCCTTTTTCCAGCTAATTCTGTCCACTCCTTTCCTAGTTCTGTAATACATCCAGTTATCCCCATATCACCTGAAAAAACACAGCACTTGATAGACATACAGGTGTTTGTCCAGAATATCCATCCTGTGTACCCTTGAGCCGTCATTTCCTATGTCATCTATCTTCAGTTTCCTGGCTTGATACTGACCTACCAACCTCTGCTCTCTGGCTTTTGACCTTGGCCTTATCTACTGGACAGTTGCCACTACAACACTCACTCCCATGAATCTGGTACTATTTGCACCTCTATGTAAGAGATAAACCCAGAGGTTCCAGTCTTAGCCCATAAACCTTCCCCACAATACACACACACACACACACACACACACACACACACGTTTAACCCAGATGAGAAAGCACTCAGGTTTTGTTGTTACTAGTTGACCCTGAGTCGGCTCCAACTCATGACAATCCCATGTACATCAGAACAAATTGTTGCCGGGTCCTGCTCCACCTTCATGATCATTGGTGTGCTTGAGTCCATTGTGGCAGCCACTGTGTATTTTGAGTGCCTTCCAACTTAAAACCAAAACTCATTGCCATCAAGTCGATTCTGACTCATAGCGACCCTGTAAGATAGAGTAGAACTGCCCCATGGGGTTTCCAAGGAGCAGTTGGTAGATTCGAACTGCCGACCTTTTGGTTAGCAGCCATAGCTCACTGTACTCTTAACCACTGCCCCTCCTTCCAACCTAGGGGGCTCATTTTCCGGTACAATATTAGACAATATTCAATTGTGATCCATAGGGTTTCATTAGCTAATTTTTGGAGGTAGATCATCAGGCCTTTCTTCCTAGTCTGCCTTAGTCTGGATGTTCTCCTGAAACCTGTCCCCATGAGTGATCCTGCTGGTATTTGAAATATCAGCGGCATAGTTTCCAGCATCATAGCAACACATAAGCCACCACAATATGACAAACTGACAAGACAGGTGGTAGCTAATATCTATAGAGCACTTACATAATACCAGGAACTGTGCTAAGGACTATAATTAATTAAAAAAAAACAAAAACAAAACTGTAAAACCAGTACTACTTTGTCCCCATTGAAAGATGACAAAACTCGGTTCGTTAAGATGAAATAACTTGCCCAGTGCCATATGGCTAGTTAGTGATGAAGCCACTAGACCACATGACTTCAGAGCACTAGGTTTTACCAACACAATGTGATGATAAAGGCCAACTCATCTCAGCCCAGCAACAATCCCAGCACATCTTTGCTGAGCCTGTAGCCCGCACCCACACAACCACACTTTGACATATTTGAGGTGATTTTGTTTTGGGCTATGAAAGTTGCCTTTGCATTTAGTGTACGGGGTTCTAATTGCATGGACCCGTGTGTCTTCCATGTGAGAACATGAGCTCCTCAGAGCAGGGAGCATGGCTTTCTTCTCTGAGTAAACAGCGGAAGCACCAAAAAAAGTCTTCTTGAATGAACAACTATCATCAGTGGTCCCAAGATATATCTATTGCCCTGGCTTTATACACCTTCTGAGCCATAATTATGCAGGCACCTACCAAAGAGGTAGGCAGCCTTTTTAAGGCTCCTACCAGCCCTGTCGGAGGCCTACTGGCATAGTGGTTAAGAGCTCAGCTGCTAACCAAAAAGCCAGTGGTTCAAATCCACCAGCCACTCCTTGGAAACACTATGGGACAGTTCTACTCTGTCCTATAGGGTCACTATGAGTCGGAATCAACACGATGGCACCTAATAACAGCAACAATCGACCCTGTCAGGTCAGGTTCCTGGCACAATTATGAGTTCTTTTTTCTAAATTGATTTTAAACTGTCCTATCTGGTTTATACTTTAAGTCACCTCAAAATCTCTTGGGAAATGACAAATGTTGTACGATTCCACTTACATGAAATACCTATGGTAAGCAAATATAGAGAGACCGCAGTTTATTAGTGGTTACCAGGGGCAGGTGGGAGGGAGGAGAAAAAGAGGATTTACTCCTTAAGGAACACTGAAATTCTGTTAAGGGTGATGGGAAAACTTGGAAATGGATAATGGTGATGGTGGGAACCAACCTGATAAACACAACAAATGTCACTGAATTGTACAAGTGAACAATGTTGAAAGGGCAGACAATTTGTTACAAATATATTTACCACAATAAATTTTTTTAAATAAAAAATAAATCTCTTGGAAAAGGAAAGTGGGTTTTATTTTTAAGCTGAATTCGTGTTTATGTGGGAGTTTGATAAAATGTTAAGAAAGTAAAGATTTAAAGCTAAAAGGATCTGTGGTGGTCAGCCAGTTCACATCTCCTAGCTTGCAGATAAGAGACTAAGGTCTATACCAACTTTGAAAAATGGTCCTGGGACATCCTTTGTGTTTGACCCACGTGATTTTTTTTTTTAAGTTGAGTCAATATTTTAAAATTGGGAGATTTCACACACACAACACAAGCACACAGAGATATCTGGTTCTGTTGAAATATTGAAATATCTGGCAACCTACTAATTCCACTTCTAGGTGGAGAAATGAAAACACTGGTTCACACAAAACTTGTACGTGAATCTTCACGGCAGCATTATTCATAGTAGCAAAAGGGGAAAAAACAAATATTCATCAATTGGTAAATGCGGTATATCCATACAGTGGAATATTATTCAGTCATAAAAAAGGAATGAAGTACTAGTTTGTGTTACAACATGGATGAATGCTAAATGAACGAAGTGAGTCACAAGAGGCCCCATGTTGTAAGATTCCATTTATATGAAATGTCCAGAATATGTAAACCTATAGAGACAGAAAGTAGATTAGTGGTTGCCTAAGGCAGAGGGAAAGGAACGTTGGGGAGTGATTGCTGATGGGTAGGGAGATTCTTTTTGGCGTAATGAAAGTGTTCTAAAATTGATTGTGGCAATAGTTTCACAACTCTGAATATACTAAAAACCTTTGAATTGTTCAAAAATTTATATATATATACATATGTGTGCATGTGTGTCTATATGTATGTATATGTGTATATATAAACACATACACATACAAATACACACAAGTGCACACGCACATATAGACACACATACATATATACATATATGTTGTTGTTAGGTACCATCAAGTCAGTCCTGACTCACAGTGTCTCTACGCACAACAGAATGAAACACTGCCCAGTCCTGTGCCATCCTCACCGTCATTACTGTTTGAGCCCATTCTTGCAGCCACTGTGTCAGTCCATCTTCTTGAGGGTCTTCCTTTTTTTCACTGACCCTCTGCTTTACCAAGCATGATGTCCTTCTCCAGGGCCTGGTCCCTCCTGATAACAAGTCCAAAGTATGTGAGATGAAGTCTTGCCATCCTCACTTCTAAGGAGCATTCTGGCTGTACTTCTTCCGAGACTGATTTGTTTGTTCTTCTGGCAGTCTGTGGTGTATTCAGTATTCTCCACCAACACCATAATTCAAAGGCATCAATTCTTCTCTGGTCTTCCTTATTCATCATTCAATTTTCGAATGCATATAGGCGATTGAAAACACCATGGCTTGCGTGTGGCCCCCAGACACCCTTTCAGCTCAGAGGGGAAGTTACCTTCAAGGTTCGATGTTAAGCCTGGGAACGGACACCCCAGTAAAACTAAATGGGACTAACGATGTACAGGAGTCCGGTGACAAGGGCCAGAAGGCAGAGGGAGAGTAGGAAACTGATGATAAGGAACACAAATTGAATAAGGACACTGTCGATGTATTGTGAGATTGTTGACCACTGCTATAGGGCAACATTTGTAGTAACTATTAAATGGGAGGCTGTTTTGTCCTGTAAGCCTTCATCTTGGGCGAGAATGGCAGCACAATTGGAAGAGCATAGTCAATATCACTTAAATGTGTAAGTAAAAAGTTTTGAAATGGTGTTTAAATAAAATAAAAATAAATAAATAAATAAATAAACAAATGAGACTAAAGAGGTACAATAGTCCACTGACAAGGTCCAGAAGACAGAAGGGGACAAGGAAGCCCCCTGGTGATAGGGAACACAAGGTGGAGTAAGGATATTCTTGATGTGCTGTGAGATTGTTAACCATTGTCATAGGGCAACATGTGTAGTAACTGTTAAATGAAAAACTATTTTGTTCTGTAAGCCTTCATCTTAAGTGAGAATAACAGCACAGTTGGAAGAGCGTAGTCAATGTCACTGAACTGTGAATGTAGAAAATTTTGAAACGGTGTATCTTTGGCCATCTGTAATTTTCATAAAAAAAAAAGGTTGAGAATTTAGAGGCTTAATACGTTGTGGGGTTGTTAACCAATGTCAAAAAAAACAACATGTGTACTACTATTTCATGAGAAACTATTTGCTCTGTAAGCTTTCACCTGAAGTACAATAAAATATATATTAAAAAAAAAAAAAAAAAAAAGAAAACACCATGGCTTGGGTAAGGCGCACCTTAGTCCTCAAAGTGATATCTTTGCTTTTTAACGCTTTAAAGAGGTCTTTTGCAGTATATTTGCTGAATTCAATTGATTTCTTGACTGCTGCTTCCATGGATGTTGACTGTGGATCCAAATAAAATGAAATCCTTGACAACTTCAATATTTTCTCTGTTTATCATAATGTTGTTCATTGGTCCAGTTGTGAGGATTTTTGTTTCCTTTATTTTACGTGTAATCCATACTGAAGGCTGTGTATGTATGAGTGTGGGTATGTATATCTGGTAATAGTGGGCCCATATGCCTGTGTAACTCCAGCAATTGTTAGCTGTATCTCAGTAGTGACTGCTCCCTTTATTATTTTTTTTAATAATATTTTATTGTGTTTTAGGTTAAAGTTTACACAGCAAATTAGGTTCCCCTTTAACAATTTTTATACAAATTGTTCCATGATGTCGGTTACAATTTTCACAATATGGTAGCTTTCTCACTATTTCCATTCTGTTTGTTCTGTTTCCATTGTTCTGGCTTCCCTTCCCCTCCTTGCCTTCTCATCTTTGCTTTTGGGTAAATGCTGATCGTTTGGTCTCATATAGTTGATTGTTTAACGGAGCATATTATTCATGGGTGATACTGTTTATTTTATAAGCCAAACCATTATTTGGCTGAAAGGTGACCTCCAGAAATAGCTTCAGTTCTGAGTTCAAAGGGTATCTTACAGCAATAGTCTTGGGGATTCCTCTAGTTCTATCAGTCCAGTAGGTCTGGCCTTTTTCAGGAATTTGGATTTTGTTCTACGTTTTTATCCCGTTCTATCCAGGACCTCCTAGTGTGTCCTTGGTCAGAATGGTCAGTAGCAGCAGCCGGGCACCATCTAGCTCTTCTGGTGTCAGGTTAGAAGAGGCTGTGGTCATGTAGTTTATTAGTCCTGTAGACTAGTTTCTTCTTAGAGCCTTTGATTTCCTTCATTCTCTTTTGCTCCATAGAAGCAGAGACCAATAGCTGTATCTTAGATGGTCGTTTGCAAGCTTTTAAGACCCGAGACGCCACTCACCAGACTAAGATATAGACCATTATGAACTATATTATGCCAATTGACTAAGTTCTTCCCCAAGACCATTGTTCTACACTTTTAATCCAGTAGACTAATCCCACAAGTTGCTTGGATATGTCTAGGAAGCCTCCATAACTGTGCCCCCTATGTGCTTTGTTATATTATATGGATATATATGCAGCATACACAAACATGATGTCATATGCCTACAGAAACACCTATATGTACGTGCACATGCATTTACTCACATATGCCTTCCTATGCACATATATGCATACATATCTATCTACGTAACCACATACATATTTTTTGGTTGTTGTTACTGTTGTTGCAAAATTGTATCTGTTATAACATTTACCAAAATTGTCTTTTTCTTGTGTACTTCTTAGTGCCTTTATTTACCTTGGTCAAGTTGTACTGACTTCACCCATGTTGGGTATTGTCTTTTCCATCAACAAAAATAACTAGTGTCTACTATCTACACGCTGATTCCCCCTCCCTCTTCCTCCCCTCCCTGGTGACCATCAAAGAACATTGCTTCTTGCATGTATACCTATTCTTGACTTTTTATAATAGTAGGAGCATGCAATATTTGTCCTTTTGTGATTGACTTATTTCACTCAGCATAATGTCCTCCAGATTCATCCATGTTATGTTTCATGAACTCCTCATTAATCTTTATAGTTGCATGGTATTCCGTTGCATGTATGTACTACAATTTGTTTATCCATTCATCCGTTGATGGGCACTTAGGTTGCTTCCATCTTTTTGCTATTGTGAATAATGTTGCAATGAATATAGGTGTGCATATGTCTATTCTTGTCACTGCTCTTATATCTCTTGAATATATACCTAGGACTGGGGTTGCTGGATCATCAGATATCTCTATTTCTAGATTTTTGAGGAAGCACTATACTATTTTGCATAATGGTTGTATCACTTTATAATCCCACCACCAATGTATAAGAATTCCAATTTCCCCTACAACCTCGCCAGCATTTGTTGTTTTCTGTTTTTTTGATCAGTGCCAATTTTGCAGGGGTGAGATGGTATCTCATTGTAGTTTTGATTTGCGATTCTCTAACAGCTAATGATCATGAGCATCTTTTCAGGTATTTGCTGGCAACTTAAATGTCGTCTTTGGTAAAGTATCTGTTTGTGTCCTTTGCCCATTTTTTTTTACTGAATTTTTTGTCTTTTTGTTGTTGAGTTGTTGAAGTTTTCTATATATTTTAGAGATTAGACCCTTATCAGGTATGTCATTGCCAAAGATTTTTTCCCAGACTGAAGGTTTTCGTTTTACTCTCTTGGTAAAGTCTTTCAATGAGCATAAGTATTTAATTTTTAGGAGCTCCCAATTATTTAATTTATCTTCCATTGTTTGTGCATTTTTATAATTGTGTTTGATAGGCTAATGTGCTGAAAGTTAGGTTCACTAGTTTTGTCCCTATGCTATCTTCCAGGAACTTTATAGTTTTAGCTTTAACATTTTGAGTTTGTTTTTGTGCATGCTGTGAGGTATGGATCCTGTATCATTTTTATGCAAATGGTATCCAGTTTTGCCAGCACCATCTGTTAAAGAGACTGTTTCTTCACTCATTGAATGAACTTCACCCCTTTGTCAAAGATCAGTGACTGCCCCCTTTAAATGAGACATGCCTCCAGCTCTCCATAGTCTCCATCAATGCCTTATCCCTCCATTTCCAAGCTTTATCCACTTCACTCAATTTTGTATTCTGCATGGCCTGGGTCTTTGAGTTTTCAGCTCTAGTCTAGACCATCATGGAATCTCAAAAACAGAAAAGGTGTCAATACATCACCAGTCGAACCTCCCCACAAAACAATAACACAGGAATCCTCATTCATATCTCAGGTGTCCTGGAATACCTGAGTTCATCCTCCATTTCGGCTCTTTCAGTAAGGGGCATTCACTACATAGTAAAGCCACCCATTATTGTAGTTGCTATCATTAATAACATTTGAATATTGTGCTCTTTTAAGAACTATTTATATGTGATCCAATTGACAATAGCAACTCAAAAGACTAGATGGAAAACTTAGGGGCGGTGAGTTTATGGTAATGGGGGAGGAACAATTCAGAAAAGGAGGGTGAGAATGATTGCACAACTTGAAGAACGTAAGCAAAGTTACTGCATTGTACATGTAGAAATTGTTGAATTGGTATATGTTCTGCTGTGTAAATTCTCAACAACAGCATAAATAGAGTTGTATAATGATTGAGAATTTACAAAATGCTTTAAATACATTATCTTGCTTAAGCATCATAACAAACCACATTTTATAGATGAGGACATTGAGAAGTTGGTGACTCGTACAAGGAAATGAAATCTGAGCTCAGATTCTCTAGCTTCAAATTCCACGTCTTTTTTTTTTAATATGAAGTATTTCAAAAATACATAAAAGTACAAAATAATATTACAGACATCCACATCCCCACCACTGAGATTAAACAGATGTCATCATTTTGCCATATTTGCTTCAGTGCTCCCCACACTCTTTCCACTGTGCCACTAATCAGTGTTACAGCGTTCTTCTTCCTCCTGTGCCAGAATCAAGCAGCCTGCATAGAATAAGTACAACTCCTCTGTTGGAGGGCCCTTCTTCCTTCATTTCTAAATTTATGTTCATGAGGACTTCCTTGGTTCAGGCACTGTTTGGAAAAGAATCACGGCCCAAAGGGAAGAATGAAACAAAAACACTTCATGAATGTTCTTATCATAACAGTTGCCATCCCTATCAATCTCTTTGTTTTTCTACCAACTGACTAACTCTCTTTTCAAAAAAACTTAAAGAGATGGTCCTGATTGTTTCGTTATACTGGAATATTTGTTGTTGTCGCCTGCTGTCCGGTCAACCTTGACTCATGTGTCCCCATGCACAAGGGAACAAAATGCCACCCAGTTCTGCACCATACCCATGATCAGTTGAGGATTGGACTGTTTTGATCCATAGGATTTTCACTGGGTGGTTTTCAGAAGTAGATCATCAGGCCTTTCTTTCTAGTCTGTGTTAGTCTGGAAGCTCTGCTAAACTTGTTCAACTTCATAGCAACGTGTAAGCCTCCACTGACAGACACGTGGTGGCTGCACATGAAGTAAATTGGCTGGGAATCGAACTCAGGTCTCCCTTATGGAAGTCAAGAATTCTCCCACTGAATCACCACAGCCCCCATACTGGAGTACACCAGAAAAAAAAGTTGCCATCAAGTTGATCCATACTTGTGGAACCCCATGTGGGTCAGAATAGAACTGCACTCCATAGCACTCTCAGTGGCTGACTTTTGGGAAGCAGATCGTCAGGCTTTTCTTCCAAAGCACTTCTGGTGGACTCGAATCTCTAACCTTTCAGTTAGCAGCCAAGTGCATTAACTAACCATTTGTGCCACCCAGGGACTCCAAATAAGTGGACTTTATCCAGAGGTGAGGATTGAAAAGGTTGTAGTTAAACCAGTGGTTTGCTTGTCATGGGACTACTTGCCATGGATCTACTCAGCAATTAGGGAAACAGCATCATGTGGGGTGGAGGAATCAAGAGAAGCTTTTTCAACTTTGCCACTCATTTGTTGGGCCGCTTATAACTGGTCAGTGTCACTAGGCCTCCTTTCCATCTTAGAGATAAATAGCAAAGACTGGACTCCTGTCACCCCTGCTCCAGCATGACCCAGATATATTCTACCCACCAGCACAGCTAAAGAAGAGTCATCCCTCACCAGGAAATGACACTCTTTTCACGAGTAGAATGCAATCAGGAGAAAGAAGGCTGAGGAGCTAGCTCAAGATGAGTCATTTGGCTCAAGTGATGCTTGTCAGTGGTCCTAGCCACACACTGCACTGCCAGTAGCCATTTCACTTGATCTCCACACTGATGCTCAAACCACAGATTTCCTGGGCCTGCAGCCTCCCAGGAAATGGAAGCTAAACATCAGATGATTCATATTTCCTCTAAAGAAGCAAGAGAGAAAATACCTGCCACAGAAATTGCTGCCAGCTTTCAAGGCCCTGGCCTGGGCTGCTCTTCCTGCCTCCTGGGCTGATGGGCACAGGCTCCTGCTGGGCCAGAGGCAACCTGTCCTCTAACTGGCTTCACTGTGAAGAGAGAGAGGAAAGAGAAGGGGAGGAAGAGTGGGAGAGAAGAAAAGTGAGAAAAGGAGAGGAGAGTTAACATGTATTAAGTGCCCTTTATGAGCCAGGTTCAAACTGCACCAGCCACTTTACATATATTATCTCATGCAGTTTTCACTACAAGTAGCCCTGGTGGCAAAATGGTTAAGCACTAGGCTGCTAACCAAAAGGTTGGTGGTTCAAACCCACCACCAGTTCCATGGGAGAAAAGACCTAGCCATTTGCTCCAATAAAGATTACAGGCTAAGAAATCCCATGGAATTCTATTCTGCCCTGTAGAGTCACTATGAGTAGGAATTTACTCAATGGCACCTAACAACAACAACCATTTTCACTACAACACTGTGAGGTGGACTTTAGCTACTACCTGCCATACTATATGTGTCATGGATTGAATTGTGTCCCCCAAAAATATCTGTCAACTTGGCTGGGTCATGAGTCCCAGTATTGTATGATTGTGTACCATTTTGTAATCTGATGTGATTTCCTTATGTGTTGTAAATTCTATCACTATGATGTAATAAGATGGATTAGCGGCAGTTATACTGATGAGGTGTACAAGATTGGATAGTGTCTTAAGCCAATCTCTTTGGAGATATATAAAAGAGAAAAGCGAGCAGAGACAGATAGGAGCCTCATACCACCAAGAAAGCAGTTCCGGGAGCAGAGCACGTCCTTTGTACCTGACGTTCCTGTGCAGAGAAGCTCCCAGACCAAGGGAAGATGGATGACACGGACCTTCCTCCAAAGTCCACAGAGAAAGCATTCCCCTGGAGTTGATGCCCTGAATTTGGACTTGTAGTCTACTGGACTATGAGAGAATAAACTTTTCTTTGTTAAAAACCATCCACTTATGATATTTCTGTTATAGCAGCACTAGGTGACTAAGACAATATGTTTACTTATTTAATGCCTGTTTTCCACACTAAATTATAAACTCCATGAGGGAAATAACTTTGTTCAGTTCATTGTCCTATCTCCAGTTTCTAGAATGGTACCTGAGACATAATGGCAAATAATAATAATTATAGGTAGTACTTATCTTATGCCAGGTGTCCCTGGGTGGTACAAACAGTTAAGTGCTTGACTACTAGCCAAATGGTTGGCAGTTCAAACCCACCCAGAGGCTCCTCAGAAGACAGACCCAGCGATCTCCTTCTGAAAGGTCACAACCTTGAAAACTCTATGGAGCAGTTCTACTGTGCACACATACAGTTGCCATAAGTCAGAATAGACTCAACAGCAACTATAACAACAACATCTTATGCCAGATGCTATTTTAAATATTTTCATACATTAACTCAAGCAAAGAATAAGAATAGTAAAACCAAAAACCAAACCAGTTGCTGTTGAGTCAATTCCAACTCATGGCAGCCCAGTGTGTGTAAGAGTAGAACTGTGCTCCATAGAATTTTCAGTGGCTGATTTTTGAGAAGTAGACTGCCGGACCCTTCTTCCAAGGTGACTGTGGGTAGACTCAAACCTCCAGTGTTTCAGTGAACAGCCAAGTGCATTAACCATTTGCACCACCCAGGGACTCCAAAAAAGATATATAATAATAATAGGTAGCATTTATCTCGTGCCAGACACTGTTCTAACTATTTTCATAAATTAACTCAATTATTTTTTATAACAACCTATGGTGGGGGAACTACTATCCTCAGTGGTGAAAGTGAGGCACAGATAAAACCAAATAAGTTGTCCATGCCACTACAGCTAGAGAACTGTAGAGTCAGGATTCAAATCCAGGCCACTAGAGTCTAGGTTTTTAACCATGATGCTATTCTGTCTCTCTTATAGTGGATGCTCGATAAATATTTGCTAAATGAATGATTATACCCATTTTACAGATGAGTACACTCAGCTTCTTACTAACAGCACACAGGTTATAAGTGACACAGCTACAGTCCAAAATGAGGCCTGTCTAATGATAAACTACTGTACCATAACCTATAAAATTCTTTTTTTTTAATTTTTTTTATTCTTATTATTAAATGAAGTTTACATTTCAGGTTAGTCTCCCATACAAAATTTTTATACATACATTGTTATGAGACCCTAATTGCTCAACCCACTCTGAGACAGCACACGCCTCCTTTCCGCCCGATTCCCCATAACCATTCAACCAGCTCCTAACACTCTCTGCCTTCCCATCTCACCTCTGGACAAAAGCTGCCCCTTTGGGCTCTTGTATCTACTTGACTAAGAGGCACACTCTTCACGAGTATCACTTTATATCCCACAGTCTAGATTAATCCCTGTCTGAAGAGTTGGCCTCAGAAATTATTTTAGTTCTGGGCTGATAGAGAGTCCAGGGGCCATGCTTTCCGGGGCACCTCCAATCTCACTCAGACCATTAAGTCTGGTCTTCTTATTAGAATTTGAGTTCCGCACCCCAAACTTCTACTTCTCCATCAGGGATGCTCTGTTGTGTTCCCTGTCAAGAGGTTCATTGATGGTAGCTGGGCACCATCTAGTTCTTCTGGTCTCAGGTTGATGAAGTCTCTGGTTTATGTGGCCCATTCTATCTGTTGGGCTAATACTTACCTTGTGTCTTTGGTGTTCTTTGTTCTCCTTTACTTCAAGTGGTTGGGACCAATTGACACATCTTAGATGGCCGCTTGCAAGCTTTTAAGACCCCGGACACCACTCACCAAAGTAGGATGCAGAACATTTTCTTAAATAAGCTTTGTTACACCAATTGACATAGATGTCCCCTGAAAGCATGGTCCCCAGACCCCCTACCCCTGCTACTCTGTCTCTCAAAGTATTTGATTGTATTGAGGAAACTTCTTAGCTTTGGTTTAGTCCAGTTGTGCTGGCTTCCCTGCAGTGTGTGCTGTCCTCCCCTATAGTGTGTGCTTTCCTTCCCTTCACCTAATCTGATTCTTATCTACTATCTAGCTAGTGAATAACCCTCACCCTCCCTCCCCACTCTCCTAACCATCAAAGAATGTTTTCTTCTGTGTTTAAACCTTTTCTTGAGTTCTTCTAATAGTGGTCTTATATAGTATTTGTCCTTCTGTGACTAACTAAATTCACTCAGCATAATAAGTTCCAGCTTCCACCATGTTATACGATGTTTCACAGCTTCATCCTTGTTCTTTATCTTTGAGTAATATTCCATTGTGTGGATATACCATAGCTTCTTTATCCATTCGCCCATCAATGGGCACTTAGGTTGCTTCCATCCTTTGGCTATTGTGAACAGTGCTGTGATGAACATGGGTGTGCATATATCTATTTGTGTGACGGCTCTTTTTTCTCTAGGATATATTCCAAGGAGTGGGATAGCTGGATCGTATGGTACTTCTATTTCTAGCTTTTTAAGGAAGTGCCAAATTGATTTCCAAAGTGGTTGTACCATTTTACATTCCCACCAACAGTGTATAAGTGTTCCAGTCTCTCCACAACCTCTCCAGCATTTGTTATTTTGTGTTTTATGGATTAATGCTAGCCTTGTTGGGGTAAGATGATATCTCATTGTAGTTTTGATCTGCATTTCTCTGATGGCTAATGATAGTGAGCATTTCTTCATGTGTCTGTTAGCTGCTGAATATCTTCTTTGGTGAAGTGCCTGTTTATATCTTCTGTCCGTTTTTTAATTGGGGTATTTGTCTTTTTGCTGTTGAGGTTTTGGAGTATCTTATAGACTTTAGAGAGTAAACGCTGATCAGATTTGTCGTAGCCAAAAATTTTTTCCCAATCTCTGGGTTGTCTTTTCACTCTTTTGGTGAAGTCTTCGGATGAACATAAGTGTTTGATTTTTAGGAGCTCTTATTTATCTAGTCTCTCTTCTGGTGCTTGTGCATTATTACTTATGGTTTGTATTGTGTTTATGCCTTGTATTAGGGCTCCTAGCATTGTTCCTATTTTTTCTTCCATGATCTTTATCATTTTTGATTTTATATTTAAGTCTTTGACCCATTTTGAGTTAGTTTTTGTACATGGTGTGAGATATGGGTCTTGTTTCAGTTTTTTGCTTATAGATATCCAATTATGCCAGCACCATTTGTTGAAGAGACTGTCTTTTCCCCAATTAATGGACTTTGGGCCTTTGTCAAATATTAGCTGCTCATAGGTGGATGAGCTTATATCTGGATTCTCAACTCTGTTCCATTGGTCTATGTATCTGTTATTGTACCAGTACCAGGCTGTCTTGACTACCGTGGCAGTATAATAGGTCCTCAAATCAGGTAGTGTAAGGCCTCCCACTTTGTTCGTCTTCTTGAGTAGTGCTTTACTTATCCGGGGCCTCTTCCCTTTCCGTAAGAAGTTGGTGATTTGTTTCTCCATCTCATTAAAAAACGCTGCTGGAATTTGGATCGGGATTGTATTGTATCTGCAGATTGCTTTGGGTAGAATTGACATTTTCACTACTTTGAGTCTATCTATCCATGAGCAAGTTATATTTTTCCACTTATGCTGGTCTCTTTTAGTTTCTTGCAGTAGTGTGTTGTAGTTTTCTTTGTATAGATCTTTTACGTCTCTGGTTAGATTTATTCCTAAGTATTTTATCTTCTTGGGGGCTATTGTGAATGGTATTGATTTGGTGATTTCCTCTTCGAGGTTCTCTTTGTTGGTGTAAAGGAATCCAATTGATTTTTGTATGTTTATCTTGTATCCTGAAAGTTTGCTGAAATCTTCTATTAGTTCCAGTAGTTTCCTTGTAGATTCTTTGGGGTTTTCTGTGTATAAGATCATATCATGTGCAAACAGAGATACTTTGACTTCTTCCCTACCTATTTGGATACCCTTTATTTCTTTTTCTAGCCTAACTGCTCTGACTAGGCCCTCCAGCACAATGTTGAACAATAGTGATGATAGAGGACATCCTTGTCTGATTCCTGTTCTCAAGGGGAATGCTTTCAAAGTCTCTCCATTTAGGATGATGTTGGCTGTTGGCTTTGTAGAAATGCCCTTAATTATATTGGGGAATTTCCCTTCTATTCCTATTTTGTTGAGAGTTTTAATCACTTACGGGTGTTGGACTTTGTCAAATGCCTTTTCTGCATCGATTGATAAGATCATGTGGTTCTTGTCTTTTGTTTTATTTATGTGATGGATTACATTGATTGTTTTTCTAATGTTGAACCATCCCTGCATACCTGGTATAAATCCCACTTGGTCATGGTGAATTACTTTTTTGATATGTTGCTGAATTCTATTGGCTAGAATTTTGTTGAGGATTTTTGCGTCAATGTTCGTGAGGGATATCAGTCTGTAATTTTCTTTTTTGTGGTGTCTTTACCTGGTTTTGGTATCAGGGTTACGCTGGCTTCATAGAATGAGTTTGGGAGTATTCCATTCTTTTCTATACTCTGAAGTGCCTTTAGTAGAAGTGGTGCTATCTCTTCTCTGAAAGTTTAGTAGAATTCTCCAGTGAAGCCATCCAGGCCAGGACTTTCTTTTGTTGGGAGTTTTTTAACTACATTTTCAATCTCTTCTTTTGTTATGGGTTTATTTAGTTGTTCTACCTCTGTTTGTGTTAATTTAGGTAGGTAGTGAGTTTCTACAAATTTGTCCATTTCCTCTAGGTTTTCAAATTTGTCAGAGTACAATTTTTCATAGTAATCTGTTATGGTTCTTTTAATTTCAGTTGGGTCTGTTGTGATATCACCCATCTCATTTCTTATGTGGGTTATCTGCTTCCTCTCCTGTTTTTTTTTTTTTTTTTTTTTTTTGACAGTTTGGCCAGTGGTTTATCAATTTTGTTGATCTTTTCAAAGAACCAGCTTTTGGTCTTGTTAACTCTTTCAATTGTTTTTCTAGTCTCTATTTCATTTAATTCTGCTCTAATTCTTATTATTTCCTTCCTTCTGGCACTCGTGGGCTTCTTCTGCTGCTCTCTTTCTACTTGTTCCGGTTGTAGGGTTAATGTTTTGATTATGTCCCTTTCTTCTTTTTGGATGTGTGTATTTATTGCTATAAACTGACCTCTAAGCACTGCTTTTGCTGTGTCCCTAAGGTTACGTAGGATGTGTTTTGATTCTTGTTTGATTCTATGAATTTCCTTATTCCATCCTTAATTTCTTCTATAACCCAGTAGTTTTTGAGCAAGGTGTTGTTCAGTTTCCATGTATTTGATTTTTCTTCCTTGCTTTTTGGGTTGTTGATTTCCACTTTTATGGCTTTATGGTCAGAAAAGAGGCTTTGCAATATTTCAATGTTTTGGATTTTGTTAAGGCTTGCTTTATGGCCTAATACTTGGCTATTCAGGAAAATGTTCCATGTGCATTGGAAAAGAAAGTATACTTGGCTGCTGTTGGGTGGAGTGCTTGGTATATGTCTATGAGATCAAGTTGGTTGACTGTAGCATTTAGATCTTCCATGTCTTTGTTGAGCTTCTTTCTGGAAGTTCTGTCCTTCACTGAAAGTGGCATGTTGAAGTCTCCTACCACTATTGTGGAGCTGTCTATCTCTCTCTTCAGAGCTGTTACAGTTTGTTTTATGTATTCTGGAGCCCTGTTGTTGGGTGGGTAGATATTTATTATAGTTATGTCCTCCTGATGTATCGACCCTTTAATCATTATATACTGCCCTTCCTTATCCTTTGTGGTGGATTTTACTTTAAAGTCTATTTTGTCAGAGATTAATATTGCCACTCCTGCTCTTTTCTGAGTGTTGTTTGCTTGATATATTTTTTTCCATCCTTTCAGTTTTAGCCTGTTTGTGACTTTAAGTCTAAGATGCATCTCTTGTAGGCAGCATATAGATGCATCATGCTTTTTTATCCAAACTGCCAGTCTCCGTCTATTTATTGGTGTATTAAGTCCGTTTACATTCAGTGTAATTATTGATAGGTATGAGTTTAGTGCTGTCATCCTGATATCTCTTTGTGTGTGTTTTCACAGTTTCTTTGTTCCCCTTAATTTTCTGTGCTAAGTCATTTTTCTTTACGTATTTTTTTCATCTTTTTCTTTGTTGTAGATTTTGTGTTTGCTGGGTCTTTATGTTTTTCTACTTTTTTATTTTGATTTGTAAGATTGTTAGTTTCTATTGTGGTTACCTTAATATTTACCCCTATTTTTCTAAGTATATATCAGTCTTTTATTACTTTATATCGCCTTGACTACCACTCCATATGAAAAATCAATGTCTGCATTTTTAAGTCCCTCTTTTTTGTTTTAATGTTGTCCTTTTTTACATATTGATACCTCTGTTTCCCTATTTTCAATGTTTTAGCTTTGATGTATTTTCGACTTCCCTATCTGAGTCAATATATGGTTGCTCTGTCCTGTGTTTTAGTCTTGTGTTGTTATCTGGTATTATTGATTTTCTAACTGGAGGACTCCCTTTAGTATTTCTTGTAATTTTTGTTGGGAATTTGTAAATTCCCTGAACTTCTGTTTATCTGGAAATGGCCTAATTTCACCATCATATTTGAGAGACAGTTTTGCTGGATATATAATTCTTGGCTGGCAGTTGTTTTCCTTCAACGCTTTATACATGTCATCCCATTGCTTTCTTGCCTGCATGAATCTGCTGAGTAGTCAGAGCTTATTCTAATTGCTCTCTTTTGTAGATGACTTTTCTTTTGTCCCTAGCTGCTCTTAAAATTCTCTCTTTAAGAGATTGAAAAGGTAATAAAAAAACTCCCAACCCAAAAAAGCCCTGGCCCAGATGGCTTCACTGGAGAATTCTACAAAACATTTACAGAAGAGCTTGTACCAGTACTACTCAAGCTGTTTCAGAGCATAGAAGAGGAAGCAACACTTCCAAGTTCATTCTATGAAGCCAGCATAACTCTGATACCAAAACCGGGCAAAGATGTCACGAAAAAAGAAAATTACAGACCAATAGCTCTCATGAATATAGATGCAAAAATTCTGAACAAAATTCTAGCCAATGGAATTCAGCATCATATCAAAAAAATAATACACCACGACCAAGTAGGATTCATACCAGGTATGCAAGGATGGTTCAACATTAGAAAATCAATCAACGTAATCTACCACATAAATAAAAGGAAAGAAAAGAATCATATGATCATCTCAATAGATGCAGAAAAGGCATTTGACAAAGCCCAACACGCATTCCTGATAAAAACTCTCAATAAAATAGGTATAGAAGGGAAATTTCACAACATAATAAAGGGCATCTATGCAAAACCAACAGCCAACATCATTCTTAATGGAAAGAGGCTGAAAACATTCCCCTTGAAAACAGGAACAAGACAAGGACGCCCTTTATCACCACTCCTATTTAACATTGTGCTGGAAGTTCTAGCTAGAGCAATAAGCCAAGAAAAAGAAATAAAGGGCATCCAAACTGGTAATGAAGAAGTTAAACTGTCCCTGTTTGCAGATGATATGATACTATACTTAGAAAACCCTAAAGACTCCACGAGAAATCTACTGGAACTAATAGAAAGATTCAGCAGAGTAACAGGATACAAGATAAACATTCAAAAATCAGTTGGATTCCTATACACCAGTAAGGAGAACGATGAAAAGGAAATCAGGAAAACAATACCATTTTCAATAGCCCCTAAAAAGATAATATACTTAGGAATAAATCTGACCAGGGATGTAAAAGACCTATACAAAAAAAACTACAAAACACTACTGCATGAAACCCAAAGGGATCTACATAAATGGAAAAACATACCATGTTCATGGATAGGCAGACTCAACATTGTGAAAATGACAATTCTACCAAAAGCAATTTACAAATACAACGCAATCCTGATCCAAATACCAACAACATTCTTCAAAGAGATGGAAAACCTAATCGTTAGCTTTATATGGACAAGGAAGAAGCCCTGAATAAGTAAAGCACTACTGAAGAAGAAGAATAAAGTTGGAGGACTCACACTACCTGACTTCAGAACCTACAATACAGCTACAGTAGTCAAAACAGCCTGGTACGGGTACAACAAAAGATACATTGACCAATGGAACAGAAGTGAGAACCCAGATGTAAATCCATCCACCTACAGTCACCTGATCTTCGACAAGGGCCCAAAGTCCATCAGATGGGGAAAAGACAGTCTCTTTAACAAATGGTGCTCGCAAAACTGGATATCCATCTGCAAAAAAATGAAACAGGACCCATACCTCACACCGTACACAAAAAGTACTTCAAAATGGATCAAAGACCTGAATATAAAGCCTAAAACTATAAAGTTCATGGAGGAAAAAATAGGACCAACACTTCAGGCCTTAATACATGGCATTAACAGGATGCAAACCATAACCATCAACGCACAAAACCCAATAGATAAGGTAGATAACTGGGATCTTCTAAAAATCAAACACCTATGCTCTTCAAAAGACTTCACAAAAAAAGTCAAAAGAGAACCTACAGACTGGGAAAAAATTTTTGGACATTACACGTCAGACAAAGGTCTAATCTCCATAATCTACAAGAAAATCCAACACCTCTACAACAAGAAGACAAATAATCTTATTAAAAAATGGGCAAAGAAAATGAACAAACACTTCACCAAAGAAGACATTCAAATGGCCAACAGACACATGAGGAAATGCTCGCGATCACTAGCCATTAGAGAAATGCAAATTAAAACCACAATGAGATACCATCTCACCCCGGTATTACTGGCACGAATCAAAAACACTGGAAATAACAAATGTTGGAGAGACTGCAGGGAGATTGGAACACTTATGCACTGCTGGTGGGAATGAGAAATGATACAACCATTTTGGAAAATCATGTGGTGCTTCCTCAGAAAGCTATAGGTACACATACCATTCGATCCAGCAATCCCACTGGTAGGAATATATCCTAGATAAATAAGTGTCGTCACTCGAATAGACATATGCACACCTCTGTTCATGGCAGCTTTGTTCACAATAGCAAAATGATGGAAACAACCTAGACGCCCATCAACAGAAGAATGGATAAACAAACTATGGTACATACACACAATGGAGTACTATGCCATGAGAAAGAACAACAATGAATCTGTGAACCATCTCATAACATGGATGAAACTGGAGGACATTGTGCTGAGTGAAATAAGTCAATCACAAAAGGACAAATATTCTCTGAGACCTCTATTGTAAAAACCCACCAAAAGGTTCACACACAAAATGTAACAATCTTTGTTGGTTACCAGGGATGGGAGGGGTGGGGGGGAAATACTAGATAGGCAATGGATAGGTGGTGTCTTGGGTGAAGGGTGAGACAGTACACAGTGGAGGGGAGGCTAGCCCAACCTGTATAAGGAGAGGTCGTGGGGGCCCCAGATACACATCCAAACTTCCTGAGGGACTGAACTTTTGGGCGGAGGGCTCTGGGGACCATGGTCTCGGGGAACATCTAGCTCAATTGGCATGACACAGCTTATAAAGACAATGCTCTACATTCTACCTTGGTGAGTAGTGCCTGGGGTCTTAAAAGCCTGTGAGCGGCCATATAAGATACTCCACTGGTCTCATCCCTTCGGGAGCAAGGGAGAATGAAGAGGACAGGATACAAGGAAAAGATTAGTCCGAAGAACTAATTGTCCACAGCTACCAAGGCCTCCCACTGGACTGAGTCCAGTACAGCTAGATGGTGCCCAGCTACCACCACTGATTGCTTTGACCAGGATCACAACAGAGGGTTCTGGACAGAGCTGGAGAAGGATGTAGAGCATAATTCTAACTTACAAAAAAAAGACCAGATTTACTGGCCTAAAGGAGACTGGAGAAACATCGAGAGTATGGCCCCCAGACACCCTTTTAGCTCAGTGGTGTACCTCCGAGGTTCACCGTTCAGCCTGGAAGTGGATATCCCCGTAAAACCAAATGAGACTAACAAGGTACAGTAGTCCAGTGACAAGGGCCAGAAGGCAGAAGGGGACAAGGAAGCTGGTGATAGGGAACCCAAGGTTGAGTAAGGATATTGTTGATGTGTTGTGAGATTGTTAACCATTGTCATAGGGCAACATTTGTAGTAATTGTTAAATGAGAAACTATTTTGTTCTGTAAGCCTTCATCTTAAGTGAGAATAACAGCACAATTCGAAGAGGGTAGTCAATGTCACTGAACTGTGCATGTAGAAATTTTTGAAATGGTGTATCTTTGGCTATATGTATTTTCAGCAAAAAAAAAGGTTGAGAAGTTAGAGGGTTAATATGTTGTGGGGTTGTTAACCAATGTCATAAAACAACATGTGTACTTCTGTTTCATGAGAAACTATTCGTTCTGTAAGCCTTCACCTGAAGTACAATAAAAAAAAAAAAAATTCTCTCTATCTTTGGTTTTGGTAAGTTTGATTATAATATGTCTTGGTGACTTTCTTTTGGGATCTACCTTATGTGGGGTTCAATAAGCATCTTGGATAGATATCTTCTCATCTTTCATGATATCAGGGAAGTTTTATGTTAACAAACCTTGAACAATTTTCTCTGTATTTTCTGTTATCCCTCCCTGTTCTGATACTCCAATCACGCATAGGTTATTTCTCTTGATAGAGTCCCACATGACTCTTAGAGTTTCTTCATTCTTTTTAATTCTTTTATCTGATTTTTCCTCACATAAGTTGGTCTCAAGTGCTTTATCTTTAATGTCACTAATTCTAACTTCTACTGCCTCAATTCTGCTCCTATGACTTTCTATTGAGTTATCTAATTCTGAAATTTTATTGCCAATCTTCTGCATTTCTGATTGCTGTCTCTCTATGGATTCTTGCAACCTATTAAATTTGCCATTATGTTCTTGAATAACTTTTTTAAGTTCTGCTACTACTTTATCTGTGTGTTCCCTGGGAATTTCTGGTTCCTTTCTAATTTCTAGAAGAGTTCTGTATATTAATTTTTTGTATTCTGTCTCTGGTAATTCCAAGAAATTCTCTTCCTGCAGAGAATTTATTGATTCTTCTTTTTGGGAGCATGATGAAGCCATCATGGACTGCCTCTTTATGTGATTTGATATTGACTGTTGTCTCCGAGCCATCAAGAAGTTATTATAATTTTATTTTATATTTGGTTAGCAAGTCCTAGCCTCTTGTTTTGTTTTGCCCCAATAGGCTGTTCATGTGCGCTAGTTTGATTATTGGCACCTTTGAAGCTCTAACGTCCTGTCACCAGGTAGTTAGTTCTGTAACCAAGTATGTGCACACTAGAGTCCGTTAAATTTTCCTGTATGGGTTCAGCTCAGGTGTCCAGGCAGTTGGTCATCAAGTGTGTAGTGCAGGTTCTCAGCTACTGTCCTAGAGTGGCATGGGTGATTGGTGCAGGCACTGGACTCTGGCTGTAGTAGGGGATCAAGTGCTGAGTCAGGCAAGGGGTGACAGCTGCCCTGAGAGTCTGAAAGGAAAGCATGTCCCTATTCCCTAGGGCGAGTATGTAGGTGAGTTTTACAGCCAGGCTATGAGCACCCCACTCTGTTGGCTGTAAAGACTCGAGGGCACCACTTTTTCTTGGACTCCTGTAGCAGGTGACTAGGTGGTTTAGGTGGCATCACCAGTCCTCAAGCCCCTGTTGTGGATCGGTAGAAGTGCCTACTTAAGGGGCAGGGCTGTTTTGAGGGTCACAAATCTGCCACTCCACAGCTGAAACAGTTGAAGTTAAACTTCAGATGTTTGCCGTGTTGTACTGTGGTAGTAAGGGCTAACGCTGTTGAGATGGATCCCCACAAGTCTATACAGGGGTGTGAGGCACTCAAAGTCTGCACACCCCTTATGCCTGTGCCTAGCAAAGGAGCTGTGCCAACCCTGAGTTACTGGCTTAGGGGAGCCAGTAGTTTATTTGTTCCCTCTCCAAGGTCAAGAGAATGGGTCAGGGCACCTTTTGGGATCTACTTCCAGCCCAGCGGACTCCCAGTGCAGAGCACGGAGGGAGGAGGTAAGAGGGAGAGAGGTTTTTCCCAAATGGGCTTTTTTTTTTTTTAAAATCTCCGTGAAAGGCCGCATGCATGTACTTACCTTTAGCTACTTGGGAGCTGCTTTTCACTGGTTCGGAGTGTCCAAGCAGAATCTCTGCTGCCGGATCTCTCTCGATGTGGAAACTGCTTCCTGAGTGTGTGCACAGCTGTTTTCCTGCTTCGCCGTGGACCGGTCACGGCTGAAGAGCTGCAGTCCCGCTGCCGCCACTCTGGTGCTGCTGGCTTCTTCCAAACCATTTCCCTCTCCCCCTGCCACTAAGTCCGATTCCTCAACTTTGCCTTGTTCAGGACTCCTAGATATTCATATGTAATCAAATCACTTGTTTTTCCAGGTCTTTGTTGTAAGAGGGCGATAGAAAACACTTGACTACACCGCCATTTTGGCCCCGCCTCCCCCATAAAATTCTTAATAATGAGAAATGTGGCCAGGGTTGGACCCAGGAGTAGGAAGTCAGCTATGTGGAATGATTTGAGATAAACAGAAAGAATTTCTGTCCTTGAAATTTGCTCCTCTGTTGGCTCTCATAAAATTGGAAATTCTACCATTAGGGAATCATTCTCATGGTTTTTAAACCACAAGATCTTGGGACCTTCAAGAGCAAAGGGAAGGTTAGGATGTCAAGCTGCTATCAGCAGAAGTGTATATGGAGGGATCCAGGGAGGGCTCAAAGGGGAGATTGAGGGCTGGAACCAAGAAATTCCACAAGGGGAAATGAGGCCTGCAGTGGGGAGAGAGAGAGAATGGAAAGAGAAGGCGCCAGTGGTGGGTGGAGGCCAGATCAGCCAGGGCCTTGTAAACCAAGTTAAGGAATTTGGACTTTATCCTGACAGCAACTGGGAGCCACAGAAGGGTTTTAAGCTGGAAGGTAACATAATCAGATTTGCATTTCAGAAAACTTGGAGAATGGGAAAGAGGGAGAATCCCTGGGTGCTGCAAATGGTTAACATGCTCGGCTACTAAACTAAAGGTTGGAGGTTCGGGTCCACTCAGAGGTGCCCCAAAAGAAAGCTCTGGTGATCTACTTCCAAAAAAATCGGCCATTAAAAATCCTACAGAGAACCGTTCCACTCTGATATAATGGGGTTGCCTCAACGGCAACTGGTGTACTGGTTGTGATTATAGGGAGACACAGAGAGGGAGCCGTCACAAAAGATGCTTGGTTTCCATTAGGGTAATTGATTGGGTGGCAGTTACATTCACCCCTTCACCAAGATAAAGGACCCTCAGAGAGGAGCTGATTTGGGGTGAAAGTTAATCAGTTCCATTTTGGGCAGGTTGAGGTGATGGTCCTATGAGACCCCAGGGAAAGAAGTTCAGGATATGGGGAAAGGAAGCCAAGGGTATTGCTGGTATGATTCTCTTGCTCAGGTATATGGGAGTAGAGAGGGTGAGGAAAGAGAAGCTGAAAAGAGAGCAAGTTAACTGTTGGCAGTAGCTGTCAGCTAACAGAAAGGCAAGAATATTGTACATATTCAGGGACGGATTTCCCAATAAGCAAGATACGTACGGGCTTACTTGTGCTTACTTGCTAATCTGTAGTGTAAATATGTGTCCTTTTCACAACATGTTTAATGCCACACTTGTTTTGCATTTTTGTGCTTTTTGTTGGTGATTGCACAGTGTAAAATGGCCTCCAAGCACGGTGCTGAAGTGCTGACTAGTGTTCCTAAGTGCAAGAAGGCTGTGATGTGCCTTATGGAGAAAATACGTATGTTAGATAAGCTTTGTTCAAGCACCAGTTATAGTATTATCGACTATGAGTTTAATGTCAATGAATGAACAATATTTAGTAAATAAGTAAATATTTAGTAAATAAGGTGTCTTTAAATAGAAACATGCATAAAACAAGGTTATGTATTCATCAGTTGATGAAAGTGTTGTTACTACTTACTGGTCTGACAGAGATTGAAGGAACCCCCAAGACCATGGTCCCTGGGCACCCTGCTAACTCAGAACTGAAGTCACTCCCGAAGCCCACTTTTCAGCCAAAGATTAGACGGGCTTGTAAAACAAACAATAACACACGTGAGGAACATGCTTATTAGTTCGATCAAATATACGAGACCAAGTGGGCAACTCCTGCCCAAAAACAAGACGAGAAGGCAGGAAGGGACAGGAAAACTGGACAAATCGACTCAGAGAATCTGGGGTAGAAAGGGGGAGAATGTTGTCACACTGGGGATTGCAGTCGATGTCACAATACAATATCTGTATAAATTTTTGATGCAGAAGCTAACGAGCTGTAAAAGTTCACCTACAGCACAATGAAATTAAAAAAGAAATCAAAGAAAATATTGTGACCAGAGACTACAAGAACCTAAGCCAATCCTGTATTTCCCCTAAGAGCAATGGTTTAATACTTGATAACTCAGTGTTCTCAGTGACTTTACAGAACATAACTACCGCAAATAGTGAGAACAGTGAGATATATATATCAGATTGAGACATAGGGCAGTGCTGCTGTGTGACGATTCTTCAAGATCAATAGAGATGGAAAGTCCAGATTAACCTGCCAGGGAACAAGTAGGCAAAAAAATCCCTGGACATAAGCTTTACAGTTCAGATATGGTGCTGTTTATAGATTTCTTGGTCATAGATACCTTATTTCTATATCAGCAACCCTGGAACAGAATTGCACCTTTCAAAAACCTGTCAAGTGGTTTCTTTTGGGGGTGATGAAAATGTCCTAGAATGGGACAGTTGTCATGTTTGCAAGACCTTGTGACTATACTAAAAACGATTGAATTGAACACTTTTAAAGAGTGAATTTGAATTGCATCTCAATTAAAAAAAAGTTCTTTAAAAAAAAAAAAAGAGCCTGGCAAGTACCACTGAGTCATGGCAACCCCACTAGCTCTTCTCCTATAAATGTTTGTGGTTAAGCCAGCGCCCATGGATAATTCAGCTTTCGGTAACTGGGTATGGTCGCATGTACCCTGTAGCAATCTTTCCACATTAAATTCTGACGGTTCCCATTTTCTCCTCCATCATCCCTACTCCACCTAAAAGGGTAGAGCCTGAAAACTTGGCAATAGGTGCATTTGCCATTCATTAAGAAACTTAAAACCATAAAGGAACTTAAAGGAGACTTAAAACTTAAAAAAAATAAAAATGGAAAATAAGGTTTTGGATGAAGTTAGTAAAGACCTTACCCATCAAAATCTGTTGCTGTCTAGCCGATTTCGACTCATAGCAACCCTATACGATAGCGTAGAACTGCCCCATAGGGATTCCAAGGAGTGGCTGGTGGATTCAAACTGCTGACCTTTTGGTTAGCAGCCTGAGCTCCTAACCACTGTGCCACTGGGGCCCCAGTAAAGACCTTAGGAATATATTTTTTCTTAGAAATATATTTTACATTCACAATTATGAAATAAAACTTTAAATAAAGAAGATATCACTGACATTTTACCCAACCTAATCTCATGACTGCAATAGCTAGCAGTGATTAAAGGAGCCCTGGTAGAGCAGTGGTTAAAGCACTTGGCTGCTAACCAAAAGGTCGGCGGCTCAAATCCACCAGCCGCTCCGTCAGAGAAAGATGTGGCAGTCTGCTTCCATAAAGATTTACAGCCTTGGAAACCGTATGAGGCAGTTCTACTCTGCCCTGTAGGGTCGCTGTTAGTCGGAATTGACTCGACAGCAGTGAGTTTGAACACTGATTAAGTGCTCAGTGTGGTCAAGATGCCTTGCTTAATGCCTTAATTAATCTTCCTAATAAGTCCTTCAAATAGGTAGTATTAATATCCCATAAGGAAATTGAAACATAGAAGGATAAACTGACTTCACCAAGGTCCACAGCTAGTAGCAGAGCACTGATCTGAACCCAGGCATTCAGACCCAGTGCTTACTGTACTCTCTCTCCTACCATACAATCAGTGCCCACACAATCGCTCAATTCTCCTCATCTTCAGTTCTTGGCTTAGGCTTTGCTTCATCTCAAAAACCTTACTTCACTCCCTAAGTCTGATTAAGTGTCCTTCTTCTATGACCCTTTACCATCTATACTTCCCCTACTACAGTATTTTTCACACTGGGCTGTAATCACGTATTGACTCAGCTGTACCTTGCATTAGATTGTAAGCAGTGTGAGGGCAGGGATCATATCCACCTTGTTGTCTGATGTAGTCCCAGTGTTTAGCGTAATGCCTGGCATATGAATGGTGTCCCAAAACCAAACTGAATGAATGAATGAACTTCCATTTACCATCCCTTCTTCTTAAGAGACTTTTCCGGTTCTCCCCTACTCTGTAATTTCAAGGAAAAAAAAAAAAAAAGTTTGGATATTCATTTTGCTTTGTTGTAGATAGGGCACATAATAAAAAGTTTCCCTCTCCCCATGTCCAGGTTTTCTAACCAAACGTTCAATGCGCTTCTAATTTTATAACTCAGACTTGTTGACTGGTTTTTGCTTCTGATGTCTATCCTCCTGGTTTTAATTGTGGTCCCAAACTTGACGCATAATTGAGATGTTAGAGATGGAAAAAGGATGGTGTAACTTTCATTTAACTGGGTGACATAGCTAAGTAGGTATTTCTTAATTCCTTTCAATGGTACTCAAAGTTAATGAGTTTTGCTCTGTTATGATAGCCTTTTGCCAAAAACAAGTCATGGACCTCCCTTTACAGCTTCCTCAGCCCCCTTCCACATCAGGAACCAGGTGGGCTTTGACCTCATTTTCCATCATTACTCCCACAGCCTCATTGCAACAACCTCCACCCTTCCTCTGCCTTTACCTCTGCCTCCCACTTCTACCCAAACAGGCATGACCTATAATTAACATATCCTGGAAACAGAAGGTACACTGAGGTAAATCTCGATGCAACATATACAGACTGCTCTGTGACACCGTAGAACATTTCTTTAATGTTCTCAACCAAATTAAACCTAGTTCGTGCCCTGAACTCAAAAAGGTCAAGAATTGACAAATTCTGGAAATGTTCTATGGTTTATTCTTGCAACCTGAGTCACATGAGAAACTCGGCCAGAGATTTGGGGGAAGGCTGCTGGTCCTCCATCCAATGCCCTAATGATACCCATAAGCAGTCAGTTGCAAAATCCAATGGCAATTTTTCAGTCTTCGTCTTACTCAAACCATCAGCAGCATTTGACACGTTGGTTTCTTCCTTTTCCTAAAAAACTTCTTTCCCTCTCTTTCGATTGTTCTTCCCCCTCTCTGCCCACTTCTTCTCAGTGTCTTTACTGGTTTGTCCTCATCTTCTCTAACTCAAAAATTGGGGTATCCCAGACCTCCATCTTTAGACCTCTTCTCTATCTTTACTCATTCTCTGGATGAATTCATGGCTCTAAATACCGTCTATCTACAGGGATAATTTTCAAAGGAATCTCCAGCTCCAACTCTTCCCTTCAACTCTAGATCCCTATAGGTGACTTTTTACTTGACATCTCCACTTAGATGTCCAACAGACATCTAAATTTAGCATGTCGTAACTGAACTCCTCATCTTTCCTCTCCCTCTCCCCAATACAGATCCAACCTTATTCTTTCCTATTTCAGTAAATGACAACCCCATTCTACTATTTGCTTGGGCTAAAAATCTTTTTTTTTTTTTTTTTAATATTTTATTTTACTTCCGGTGAAGGCTTACAGAACAAATAGTTTCTCATTAAACAGTAGTACACATGTTGTTTTATGACATTGGTTAACAACCCCACAACATATTAACCCTATAAATTCTCAACTTTTTTTTTTTTTTTTTTTTGGTGAAAATACACATAGCCAAAGATACACCGTTTCAAAAATTTCTACATACACAGTTCAGTGACATTGACTACGCTCTTCCAATTGTGCTGTTATTCTCACTTAAGATGAAGGCTTACAAAAGAAAATAGTTTCTCATTTAACAGTTACTACAAATGTTGCCCTATGACAACGGTTAACAATCTCACAACACACCAACAATATCCTTACTCAACCTTGGGTTCCCTATCGCCAGCTTCCTTGTCCCCATCTGTTGGGCTAAAAATCTTGAAGTGATTCTTTTCTTTTTAATTGAAGTGAAAATATACATGAGAAAACGTATGTCCATTCAACAGTTCTACATGTGTAATTCAGAAATATTGATTATATTCCTTAAGTTGCACAACCATTATCACTATACTTTTCCAAATTATTCCACCACCATTAACATATTGCCCCGTTTCCCCTCCCTTCCACCCCTGGTAAACTCCAAAAGAACCAAGTCCGTTGCTGTCAATTCTGACTCATAGCGACCCTATAGGACAGATAGAACTGCTCCATAGGCTGGTGGATTCAAACTCCAATGTTTTGCCTAGCAGCCAAGCTCTTAACTACTGTGCCACCAGGGCTCAGTTTTTTGGAGTTTTTTTCCCAACCCTGGTAGCCAATAGTAATTTTTGTGTTTTTATATATTTGCTTGTTTCAAAAAAATTAGATCATAGAATATTTGTCCTTTTGCAACTGAGTTACTCAGCATGATGCTTTCAATGTTCATCTATGTTGTGGCATGCATCAGGACTTCATTTCTCTTCGTGACTGAGTAACTAATATTCCTTTGTGTATATATATATATGTATATATATACCACGTTTTGTTTATCCATTCATCTGTTGGTGAACATTTCAGTTGTTTCCACATTTTGGCTATTGTGAAAAGTACAGCAATGAACACTGATGTGTAGATTGGAATCATTCTTGACTTCCCTCTTTTCCCTCTCATTCATCAGTAAATCTGATTGTTTCTTCCCTAGAAAGACAATTTCTCACCACCTCCACTGCCACCATCCTAGTCTAAGCCACCATCATATCTTTGCCTGGATTATTGCAATAAAGGATCTCCCTACTTCCATCGTTATTCCATAAATCTATGCTACACACAGCAGCCAGAGTGATCCTTTTAAATCAAAAGCCAGATTACATCACTTCTCTGCTCAAAACTTTCCAATAGCTTCTCATCACACTCAGAGTAAAATCCAAAGACTTTATAATGACCTGCAAGTACTTACATGATACAGCTCCCTTTGCCTGAAATACTCTTCCCCAAATACCCACACAGCTCGTTCCCTCACTTCTTTTACGTCTTCACCCAAATGTGACCTTCTCATGAGGACCTTGCCTGACCAGCCTATATGAAGTAGCATCCCCACATCCCTGTCTTTCTCTGTCCCCTTCCCAGCTTTATGCTTCTTCCTGGCCCTCAGCATGATTTGTCAAAACTGTATCAATGTCTATATCGTCTGTAGCCCACATCTAAAAATATATGCTCCATGAGAAAAGAGTCTTCTGTCTCTTTTGCTCACTGCTCTAACCTCCACTTCTAAACAGGACCTGGCTCAGGCTAAAGACTCCCTCTGTTGAGTGAGCAAATGATTGTCCGCTGCTACTTCTGCTACCCTTTGTCCTGGCCCATGGAGCCCATGTGAAGGTGGTGGCTGCCAGCTGCCTCTTCCTCTCTGACCTTTGCCAAGGTTCCCAGAAGCACTGCCCTTCATTCTCAGCCGTCCACACTTACCAAACAGCTATCCCCAAGCAACACTGTGCCCCTTAGGGGTTCAACATTGACACGGCATGGGTCTCTGCCACTCACAGAATCTGCCCACCCCCACTCTGGACCTCCTCCATGTTTTACAGACTATACCTTCACCACCACCTTTCAAGCACACACACATACACATACACACACACACTGTCTACTTCTCCCCTGGAGGGGTGGAGGACCCTGAGAGGCAGTATAGCGTAATGATTAATAGACTTTGGAGCTAAACTTCCTGTGTCCAAATCCTGGTCATTTGACAGTCATGTGATCTGGGGCAAGATTCTTAACCTCTCTGTACCTTAGTTTCCTCATCTGCAAACCAGAGATGATAATAAGAGTCTTCCTTATAGGTCTGTTGGGAGGGTTGAAGGAGTTAATGCCTGATAAGTGCTTAGCACAATATGTGTTTGCTGTTACTTTTGTGAAATGTTGGTCCCTTTTCATAAGGGAGGTGAGTTATGAAGAAGGAGATGATTTTTTTCTTTCTTTCTTAGGAATTTCACACCACAAAAAGGAAGGAAGGAAGAGAAGGAGGGAGGGAGGGAAAGACAGAGGGGAGAGAGGAAAGGAGAGATAGAGAGCTGGTGCTTTGCCAGAGAGAGAGAGAGTATAAGCGAATAATTTCTTTTATAAGGATCAGCACAAAGCTGGTTCCTATGAGGCAGAGGTTAAAGATGTCCCCAAATGTCTGACTTTTCCAAGCTGCAGTGCCACTCCATCATCTCTGACATCAACTACTCCCTCTCGCCTCAGTACTCTCCCTTCTGTCTTTGGATTCCCTAATTCACCACAACGTCTCACGGAACTCAAGAACCATGTGAAGGAAGTGGCTCATGAGGTTGTGGAGGCAGGCAAGTCCCAAATTACTGGGCCGGGCATAGACTTCTCCCCAGCCCTCAGTCTCTGCCTAAGGGTATTCAGCTTTCTCGCTCTGCGGACCAGGAAGCCCACTGAGGCCTTCTCCTGTGGGTCTCTGCCACCAGTCTCTGCTGCGGGTCTCTGCTGCTGGTCTCTCCTTCTTTGGTGGTGGTGGGCTCTTCTCTCTGCTCTGGAATTGGCCCTCTCTTAAGGCAAAACTGACCAATCCCCTTGGTGGGCCACAGTTATCTTATTTGCACATCCCCACCCAGTCACCTGGGTGAGAGTCACAAAACCATGGCTAGAAAGGCCACACACAAAAGTAATTAACTGAACCATATACTGAGACAGTGAGAGAGAGAACGTGCAAACAGAGAGACTCACAAAGTAATTTGTCATTAAACCACCCTGAAGACAGGAAAGCTGGTGATAGGGAACCCAAGGTTGAGTAAGGACAGTGTTGACATGTAGTGGGGTTGTTAACCATTGTCATAGGGCAATATGTGTACTAACTGTTTAATGAGAAACTATTTTGTTCTGTAAACCTTCGTCTAAAGTGAGAATAGCAGCACAACTGGAAGAACGTAATCGATGTCACTAAATTGTGCGTGTAGAAATTTTTGAAATGGTGTATCTTTGGCTATGTATATTTTCACCAAAAAAAAAAAAGATCCTCCAAGAAGGGAGAGTGTTGACATGTTGTGGGGTTGTTAACCAATGTCATAAAACAATATATGTACTGACTGTTTAATGAGAAACTATATGTTCCATAAACCTTCACCTAAAGTACAATAAAAAAAATTAAAAAAAAAAAAACCCCTATATGCAGGTGGAGTAAGATTTTATATTAAAGGAATTTATCACTAGGGAGAGATTGGCTGTACTTGCAGATCTTGACATATTGGATGTGGTATAAAGAGCATGCATTTGGGAGATGAATTTCCAAGTTCACCCACCTCAGAAGCAGGCTCTGTCCCTCTCTAGCTATATGACTTGGGTAAATGGTTAAATCTTTAAGAGTTTCTGTCTCCTATCAACTGGGGATAACTGTAGGGTTGCTGTGAGAAATAAACTGAATTTATTGACTGAATAATTACCATGTGATTATCGAACATTGACTGGATATTTACCACGTCCATCCATTCCATTGCGGTTCAGTTGAATTCCAACTCATAGAGACCCCACAGGACGCAGCAGAACTGTCCACAGGGTTTCCAAGGCTGTAAATCTTTACAGAAACAGACTGCCTCATCTTTGTCCCTCAGAGCGGCTGGTGGGTTTGAACCACTGACCTTCCCCTTAGCAGCCGAGCACTTAACCACTGTGCCACCAGAGCTCCTTATTTACCATGTACGAACACGAAATAAGACAAAGGTAACTACAAACCAAGCACAATTTCAAGTTTGAATTACATGCCCAACGAAAGTATCTATTATTCTTTATATAAAGTTATTTTGGCTTGCGGGGGGAGGGAGGGGAGAGGTTGTACTTGTTAGTTGCTGTCCAGTCCATTCCAACTCCTGGCACCCCATGTGTACAGAGTAGAACTGCTCCATAGGGTTTTCAAGGTTGTGACTTTTCAGAAGCAGATTACTAAGCCTGTCTTCCCAGGCGCCTCTCGGTAGGTTCTGACTACCAGCCTTTTCAGCTAGTAGTCAAACACTTAACCATTGGCACCACCCAGGGACCAGGGGGAAGGGTACGGGGGTGCCTGAAGTGACAATAGTATTCACTGATATACGAATCTTTTCTTAAATCCATGCGTATCTGAACTTGCAAAGCTTTTCCATATCCACTCCCACTTTCTCCAGTGGCCTCCTCGACCTGAAGTCATCTCTGTCCAGGGCACCAGGGAGCTGGAGAAGGGCGGAGGAAGAGACCCGGACAGGCAAGGAGCTTATCTAGGCTCAGCTCCCTGGGGTTTCCCTGCTTCCCCACTGCCTCCCACACTGGGCTCCCACCACCAGCTTGCCATCCCTCCACCCCAACCCCCTCACCGGGAACAGGCATAATGTCCAGGGTGGTGCATATTCATCCACCCCCACCCCCTAAGTGCAGGCTGGCCAGGGTGGGAGCCCCGTGGGGAGTGCTCCAGATGTGCTGAATGTTTTCAGGCCAGGAAGGGTGGCAGGAGCCGAGTCTGTGGGCAAGCGGGAGCCGGACAAGGGCATGTGTGGCCTGGGAACATGAAGGATCTGGAGGCAGGCCGGGGGGAGGCCTGTGCCCTGAGCAGACTCATGGCTGGGCGTCCAAGGGGACCTGCAGGACTCACCCCAACCTGAAACAAAGCTTGGATTTCTTTTTTTCTAAGGTCAGGCTCAAAAGGAACCGTGGTGGTCAGTGGGTAAGTGCTGGGCCGCTAAATGAAAGGTCGGAGGTTCGAACCCACCAGTTCCCATAAAGAGTACAAACTTAGAAACCCTACGGGGCAGTTCTACTCTGTCCCATAGGGTTGCTATGAGTCAGAATCCACTGAGTAAGGCCCAACCCAGCAGTGGTTCTCCATCATGAGCATTACTGACCACGCAGGCAATATGCTGAGGAGCAGGTTGGGGTGGCTCACACACCCACCGTCCACTCAAACAGCCTCATCTCAACAAGGGGTGGGGGTCCAGTAGGGATGGGGCCGCTGAAGTAGGCCTTTGAGTAATTGCTTCACCACTTCCCTTCACTTCACTCTGCCTGAATAGATCATTTGGACCAGGACATATTGCCCCCCAATCAGGAGTGCTCTGGTCCCGAAGCTGCCTCTGCCTGGCTGAGTGGCCTCTGCCGTGTTGTTGAACCTCACTGGGCTTCTGGTCCACCTCCTTTAAATGAAAGTTGACCAAGGTGATCTCTGAAGATTCTTTCTGGCTCCAAGAATCTGGGATTTTTTTTTTTTTTTCAAACATGGAAGAAATTGAAGGCAAGCTTCCTGCACTCAAAGCTGAATCTAGCTGAGGAAACAGTTCTCACACCCATGAAAGAGGTGGTAACGTTTGAAGATAAGACCTAAGGAAGGGTCCCTGAATGCTCTGCTCAATAAAGGCTGTAAGAGTTAAGGGAATGATTGGCAGAAGAAGGAGGCCTGACTGGTCCTTGCTGGCAGGTAGACGCAGCCCAGATATTTGTGCAGTTAATTACCCAACGCTCTTATGGACAGTGGCTCTTCTCCGTCATCCTCAGGGAATGGGGCTATTGGTGGGGACCCTAGCAGACGTGGCCTTCAAAGAGGTAGCACAGTGGGGTGAGATGACCTGAGTGAGGACCACTGTTGTGTCCAAGTAGGAGTGACACGGCTTGGCAGTGAGACATACCCAGGGACAAATTCCAGCACTAAAGCTGAGATGTCAGGCCTCGATTTTCTCATCTAGAAAATAGTGCTGCTCTCATAAAATGGTAGCTGCTATTAGCTGCTGTCCAGTAGGCCCCCTACTCATGACCACCCCATACACAGCCAAAGAAAACACTGCACAGTCTTCATGATTGGTGCAGATCACACCTCTTGTGATTCACAGAGTCTTCATTGGCTGACTTTTGGAAGTAGATCACCAGGCTTTTCTTCCTAGTCTGTCTTAGTCTGGAAGCTCCTCTGAAACCTGTTCAGCATCATAGCAACATGCAAGCCTCCACTGACAGATGGGCGGTGACTGTGCTTGAGATGCTGCATCGGCCACAATCAAACTCCAGTCTCTTGCATGTTAGGATTAAATAAAATAAAGTATGCAAAGTGTTTAACACAATGCATGCCCTCTCTGAGTTCTGCTGAGAATAGCCCCACCAAGTGCCCTCATTTCACCAGAGACACCTGTCAGAAGACTATGAGAATCTGGCAACTGCAGAGTTGGCCACCTTTCCAAAAGGATGTGCCAAGGTCCTGGCCTTGGAGCCAGGGGCCACGTGGCTGGAAGGAGATGTCTCCGGTCACAGAGTGAAGACTTAGGGATGGTGAAGGTGTTTAGGGGAACACCAAGGGTGCCCATGGGCCACTAGGAGCATTAGAAAAGGGGTCAACTAGTAGGTCCTCAAAAGAGGCATGGCAGCTCTTGGCTCCATCTTTCTCAAACAGTGGCTGGTGTGCTGTGAGCCTTAGCAAGGAGAACGGATATGAGGGCAGCTCTCGCCCCATGCCATCTTTTACTGCCAACTGTTAATGTAGAGTACTGATGGGACATTGCTTCAGTCTCTTCACAGTGGGGAAAACCCAGGGTAGATCACCTTCCTAGAGCAAACAGGCTGGAGTCGCGTCTTGGAGTGCTATGGGATTCATTTTTTGCTTTTCTGACTGCCTCCCCCCAACTTCAAAGTTAAGCATTCTTCCAGTTACTATACTTACAAGTGAAAATCAAGACCAAAGTTAACAAAGAATAGGGATAAATAACTCATCTGCTGAGATGAGTAAAATAGATAAGATACGTGCATATATTTTTGATAAATATATATATAGGCAAACATGTAGCATGGATACTTGTGCTCAAAGTAAATTGCTAATATGATAGCCTAAAATAAAATACTAAAAGCCTTCTTATATCACAACCATCAACCTGAAAAAAAAACCTGTTGCCATCAAGTCAATTCTGACTCATGACAACCCCATTTGTTACAGAGTAGAACTGCTCCACAGGGTTTTCTTTCCTGTGACCTTTCAGAATCAGACGGCCAGGACTTTCTTCTACAGCTCCACTGGGTAGATTTGAACCAACAACCTTTAGGTTAGTAGTCAAGGGCAAACCATTTGTGCTACCCAGGGACCATCAACCACCACCATCACCACCTACCCCTCAACAAAAAAGAAAAGATTTAGGACATTCTAACATAGACAGTCCATGGTGGCTGCAATATGATTTTCTTCCAAAGCAATGGTTTTTCATTTTCCGAAGTTGCTTTATTTTTCTTTAGTTTGGATCCCTCCCCGCACTCGTGTGATGAGTCTAAGTTAAAAAATGTAACAATGAGGGGGAAAGGGACCATTCTCCATTTTAATGTAATTAGGAGCCCCTCCAGGTGATCCCCTTTCTCCAGAGGACGAGATTTCTTCCTCTGCCCTTCCCAGAAGCTCACCGTGTCAGGCAGCTTCCCAGAGTTTATGAGTAACTTCCTTTGTAGCAGAGGCCGAGCTCTAGGTTAACTTCTGGAAGTATCTTTGGAAACTAATTCTCAGGCAAAACTCCAAGAAAAAGAGGCACATGGTGAGGAACTGACATAATTTTTTGACACCACAACCAACATATTTCTGTAAGCAACTGCAGCCAAAAAGGGTTGCCAAGACCAATATTGATCTAGTCCTTCATCCAATCAACAAAATGCCATTGTTTATAAGATATAATTTTTCTTGGTTCAAGTTCAAAGTTAAACTCCAAGGATTTTCAAAACTATAAAAAATGAGAGGCTTTCATACCCTCAAAAAAAAAATTCCTGGCCAGTTTCCCTCCTTCATGGGTTTTCAGAGTCACTATAAGAAACATAGCCAAGAAAACATTTTTTTGGTCTCTTTTGCTCTGAATTCTTGTAGTTTTTTAAAGGAGGATGATACTAAAAATATAGGTAAAAGGCCCCTAAATCTTTGTACCTCTCCTGAAATTCATGGAATGTCAATTGCACAGATGACTCAGGTTCACTTGTCTGCTCCAAGGCTCCCCACCTGCAGTATTCCATAAACCAACTCAGCTTTTTCCAGGTTTAGAGTCAAGCAGCCTTCTCTCTTCCCACCTCCCTTTTTTTTTTAATGTGGAAATGACAGAGTCTTTACTAAGCCCCTTGGAGTAGGTTTCTGTGGTTCCCATCAGATTCTGAAATGGAAAACCTTAGCAAATAAATGGTGAGCAGATGGTGCTCTGTGAAAGAGTTCTGCATGGTTCTTCTAGATCCACACAAGCATCCATTTCTGGGAGTCGGTGTCCATGATGAGCAAGCCAAGTTTAGGATTGGTTCTAGGGTGGAATAATAATGAGATTATATTTACGAGCTCCCAAGATGTGCAGCTTCTTTAAAACACGAAAAGGAGTTAACAAAGGTCAAAGCTTCTCCAAGTCTGCCCTCCTCTCAGAAGACCTAGCACAGTGGCTTGCACCCTTCAGGTGCTAAGTGTTAGCTGATTGGTGGATTGATTATTAAGTTTGGGGACACCTAGAGTATGCTGAAGGAGCCCTGGTGGCTCAGTGTTTAAGAGCCCGGCTGCTAACTGAAAGCTTAGTGGTTCGAATGTACTAGTTGCTCTGTGGGAGAAAGATGTGACAATCTGCTTCTGTAAAGATTACAGCCTTGGAAACCCTATGGGGCAGTTCTACCCTGTCCTATAGGGTCTCTATGGGTTGGAATTGACTTGACAACAATGGTATACTGATTTATTCCCTTGGAGATAGCTCTCAGTTCACATTTCAGTTTGGAGAAAATGTGAGGCAAGGATGAAAGTGAGCATCCGTTCCTGCCCCCAATGTGTATTGAGCTCCTAGCATGAGCCAGGCTCTTGTGTAGGCACTTAGGGTACATCAGTGAATAAAATAGACAAGAAGTTCCTGCACTCAGGAGCTTATGCTCTAATGGGAAGGGAGAATAAACACGTTCATTCCATAAACAATCAACTAATCTTTTAGAAGGAGTCCTTGGGTGGCACAAACATTTAAGTGCTCGACTACTAGCTGAAAGTTTGGTGGTTGGAACCCACCCAGAGGTATCTTGGAAGGCATCCCTGGTGATCTGTTTCCAAAAGGTCACAGCCTTGAAAATTCTATGGAGCAGTTCTACTCTGCACACATGGGGTCGTCAAGAGTCACAATCAACTCAAGGCAACTAACAACCACAATCTTCAGAGGCGATGCTTTGAGTACACTTATATATGATGATCTTTCAGAAGAGACAAGCAGGAGAAATGCTTGAAAGACACAGGATTCTGGGAAGCCACAGCAATACACAAAACTCCTCAAGCTTTCACAGGGCCAAGAACCCAGGGGCTAATTTCGAGCAGAGACATTTCGTGCTGGCACCGACAGCTCACATTTGTATAGAGCTTTCTAGTTTGCCAACAGCTTTCACAGCCATAATTTTCTACAATCCTCACTATGATCCTCCAGATAGTGGGCAGAGGTTATAATTCTAGTCCTATAGGTGAGGAAACCGGGGTTGCGAAACAGAGAGTGACTTACACAACCCACGTGGCGGGCTGGGCTTCAAGCTCAGCAGAATGATGGCAGTCACAATAAATAATATAGTATTTACTACATACGCAGTGCTGTTCTAACTGCTTTATATGAACTAACCCATTTTAATCCTCAAAACATCCCAAAAAGATTAAAAAAAAAAAGTTGCCATCAATTCGATTCCAACTCATGGCAACACCACGTGTTTCAGAGCACAACTGTGCTCCATAGGGTTTTCAACAGCTGTGATCTTTTGCAAGTAGATTACTAGGCCTTTCTTTAGAGGCAACTCTGGATGGATTTGAATCCCCCAGCATGTAACCATTTGTGCCACCCGGATAATTGCACCACACGGCTCCCCCAAAGAGATAGACACTACTATTTCTCCTATTTTACAGATGAGATAATTGAGGCACAGAGAGGCTGAGTAACTTGCCTAAGGTCACACCACTAACAAGCAGCAGAGTTTGCATTCAAACTCAGGTTGTTCAAACAGAAACACCCTCCTCAAGTGGTAGCTACAGCTCTGGTCCCAAGGGCAGGACAATACAGAAAAGAAGGCTGGTCCATCGATCATCTGGCTGGGAAGACATGAATAGCCACACTGCCAGAGATGTCACCATCTATTACAAAGAACAATGGTCTCTCTGTGCTAGTAATGTATTTCAAGAGTGATTATAATATAAAGAAAGACGAAGGCGAGTGCAAAGGATTTTTTAATTGTCTGAAGATCCTTTTGCCACAAGCCAAATATCCCACTAGGGTGAAGCTGGTTTGTCTGTTACTCCTTTGAATAAGCAGGGGACCATGATTTGCACAATTACCTTGCTTACTTTTAACCACCCTGTGATCTCTTCCTTCTCTGAACTCCTGCTGCACTTTGAGTCTTAACATGTAATTATACTTTGCTTTGTACTCAGGGGTGGATTAGCCAGTAAGCAAGGAACACACAGGCTTACAGTAAGCAAGGCACGCACAGGCTTACTTGTGTTTGCTTACTAATCTGTAGTACACAAGTTCACCTGTTTTTCACCACATAAAAGCAGGTGAAACTGTGCACTACAGATTAATAAGTAAGCCTTGTGTAGCTTGCCTATTGGGTAATCCATCCCTGTTTGTACTCATACTCAATTATTCTATATGTACTCATCCTGTCTCCCCAAACAAATTATAAGACACTCTAAGACCAGAATCTGTATTTTATGCCTTCATTGGCTCCTCAGCACCAACCTAAAGTGGCAAAGACTAGGTAGTAGGTATTTTGTCTATATTTGCTGATTGCTTGAATGATAATCTTTAAGATAAATTCTCAGACGTTTCTTAAGAAGTATTTGTGCTTGTTCCAGATTTGTTGACTAGATGAAATTGCTTTTTCTTTGTTTTGTTGCAGTTAAATTGTAAATATTCATATATAAAGATACGTGTTGGTGAATGTTTAACAAACAGCTCACCAGGATAAGAAAAAAGAATTGATTTGTAGTATTTGCGATGATGTAAATATTTTCACTGTGTCCTATGTCAACCTACCAGCATGCTGTCAACTGGCTTGCAAATTCCTGAAAATTTAACAATTAGGTCTATTGAACTAGTGCAAGCTGGCTCCAAACACCATAGTTTATCCCCCTAAAATACCATCTTTGCTGGATGTGATGACTTTTGGTTTTCTGTCTCAACAAAGACTTGCTTAGTGTGAGATTGTATCTAGGTTTGCCTAATATATAAGAATATTGGTTTGTGTATATGATAATGGAGTTCCTGGGTGGTGCAAAGGGTCAACACACTCTGCTGATAACTGAAAGTTTAGAGATTCTGTTTACCCCAAGATGCCTCTGAAGAAAGAACTGGTGGTCTACTAACAAAAAATCAGCCATTGAAAAACCTAAAAGCACAGTTCTACTCTGACACACATGGGATTGTCATGATTCGGAATCAAATCAACAGCAACTGGTTATATGATAATGTAAAATACAAACCTTAGCAACGTAGCAATGGCTCACCTAGTCATTCCAGGGTCAAGTTGTAAAAAAAGATTTTATATTTAAATTGATGGAACTAAAAAATTAAAATCTACACCCTTAAGTCAACCAAACAACCAAGTTACCTTCTATTGCCTATCTTGCCTAAGATCCCCTGGCACAGGAATGCTTGCTTTGGTCTATGGACCCAGCCTTGCTCAAGGGGTCTGTGAACCCTTGAAAGTACTGTTTGTCTGTATATGTGTGTATGTGGTGCCATGGGCATTTTTCTGGAGAGAAATGTTCATCAGATTCTCAGAAATGTTAAAAATCCAAAGACAGTGCTGGGCAGTCAGTAAACCTTTGTGGAATTAGGAAGTCTGGGAACTGGGTCCCAGAAAGAATGTATTCATACAGAGATTATTTATTTTTATTGAGCTATAATTCATATACCATAAACTCGCCCTTTTGAAGTATACAATATAGTGGTCTTTAATATATTCATAAAGTTGTGCAGCCATCATCACTATCTAATGCTAAGCCCATTGCTGTCGAGTCGGGTCCGACTCATAGCGACGCTATAGGGCAGAGTAGAACTGCCCCATAGGGTTTCCAAGGAGCGGCTGGTGGATTCAAACTGCCAACCTTTTGGTTAGCAACTGAGCTCTTAACCACTACACCACTGGGGTTCCCCAGTATCTAATAGGGGTTATTTATTGAGAACCTTTGTCCCAAATAACTTTCTTTCTTTTTTGGGGGGGGTGGGGGTTATTGGGGTGAAAAGATACATAACAAAACATACGCCATCTCAACAATTTCTACATGTACAACTCAGTGACGTTGATTACATTCTTCAAGTTGTACTACCATTCTCATTATTCTTTTCCAAATCATTCTACCACTATTAACATAAACTCAGTGCTCCGTAAGCAAACCGCCCCCCCACCCCAGCCCCTTACCCTTTTGTCTCATCCCTGGTAACTACTAATAATCTCTGTTTTCTATATAGTTGCTGATTTCATACAAGTGAGATCATACGGTATTTGCTCTTTTGCGTCTGACTTATTTCGCACAGCATGATGCTTTCAAGGATCATCCATGTTGTGGATGGCTGAGCCAAGCACCCTTTTTATAGTGCAATGGATCCAGCAATCAGAGCAAGATGGATGAGGTCTCTGTCCTAAAAAAAAAAAACTTACTTTCCATTGTTGTTATTTTTGTTGTTAGGTATCATTGAGTCTATTTCAACTCATACTGACCCCATGTGACAGAGTAGAATTGCCCCATAGGGTTTCTAGGCTGTGATCTTTGTGGGAGCAGATTGCCAGGTCTTTCTCCCACAGAGCTGCTGGGTGGGTTTGAACCGCCAACCTTTCTGTTTGCAGCTGGGTGCTTAACTGTTGAATCACCAGAGAACTTTACCTTCTATTAGGGTGGACAATAAATAAGTGACCAAATAATTACACCCCCATTCATCCTGTGATCTCCCCTACCAAGGAAATTATAAGGATGCAATGTGATAGATAAGGAATGGGACTACTTTTTGCTTTTTATATAGGGTACTCAGGGAAGGCCTCCCTGAGGTGAAGCCTGGCATGGGAAAACGAGAAGGAGGCAGCTCATGAAAGAGCATTTCTGGCACAGGATACAACAAATGCAAATGCCCTGAGGCAGGAATGAGATTAGGGTGTCAGAAGACCAGAAAGATCATAGGTGAGGCTGGGGCAGAGTGGGCATGGAAGAGAGTGGTACAGATGAGAATGGAAAGGTAGGCAGGGGCTAGATCAATTATAGGCAAGGAGGCCATGGGAATATATTTGGATTTTTTTTTTTTTTGGTAGATGTAATGAGAAGTAATTAAAAGATTTCAAACGAGAGATTGACAGGGTCAGATTATGCCTGATTCTAGCTGTTGGGTGGAGGCTAGATTGTAAGAGAAGAAGCTCTGAATCCAGTAGTGACACCATTGTAGAAGTTGAGGAGTGAGATGATCATGGTTAGAACTTGGAGATGAAGAGAAGTCGACCCAGTGGAGATGTGCTTTGAAAATAGAATTGACAGGACTTGCTGATGGGGGTAGGATGGTGGCAAGAGAGAAAAAAATGATGTCACTCAGGTCTTGGGCTTGCACAATTGAGTGGACGTGGTATCACTTGCCAAGATGGAAAGACCTGAAAGACACAGATTTAAAGGGGAAAGTCAAGAGTTTATGTAGCTCATGTTAAGTTTGAGGAGACTCTTATAGACATTCAAATTCATTGCTAATTGATCAAAACGTGTTTTTAAATGCACGACTACTTATTTAAAAGCAAATAAAATTTAATTTTGCTGCGAGAATTTCAGAGGTTTCACAACACCTCCTGAGATAATAGGAGACACACTGGAGTGTTGGGAGTCACACAGTCCTCTCACCTAAGAGGAAAACAGCACCCATAAATTGGATGTCTGGAAATTGTTAACCTTTGTTGTTGTTAGCTGCCA
Source organism: Dugong dugon (assembly GCA_030035585.1). Taxonomy (NCBI): domain Eukaryota; kingdom Metazoa; phylum Chordata; class Mammalia; order Sirenia; family Dugongidae; genus Dugong; species Dugong dugon. The sequence goes on along the minus strand of CM057463.1, from coordinate 108,413,157 downwards.
TCAGGTCGACTCCGACTCATGGTAACTTTAAGTACGACAGAATGGAACTTTGCCCAGTCCTGCATTCTACTCGTAATTGCCAGCATGTTTGAGTCCATTATTATGGGTATTGTGCCAAATCCATATCCCTGAGGGTCTCCCTTGCCCTCCTTGGCTCTCTACTTCACCAGATATGATGTTCTCCTCAAGTGATTGATCCCTCCTGATGACGTGTCCAAAGCAAGTAAATGGGGAATGCTCTGTTGTGATCCATAAGGTTTTCCCTGGCTAATTTTCAGAAGTAGATTGTCAGACCTTTCTTCCTACTCTATCTTAGTCTGGAAGTTCCACTGAAGCCTATCCACTGTGGGTGACTCTATATTTAAAATACTGGTGACATAGCTTCCAGTATCATAGCAACATGCAAGCCACCACAGTAAAACAAACCGACAGACAGGTGGTGGAGTGTCTGGGTGATGTAAATGGTTAACACATTCATCTGCTAACCCAAAGGTTGGAAGTTTGAGCCCACCCAGAGGCACCTCAGAAGAAAGGCCTGGCAATCTACTTCTGAAAAATCAGCCAGTGAAAACCCTATGGAGCACAGTTCTACTGTAACACATGGGGTCTCCCATGGACAGCAAGTGTTAACCTTTAGCTCCCCTTAACTCATCCCCCTATTCACCCCCCTCCTCGATCTCCCTTATGCCCTAGATCATTCAAGAAATAGTTTTTGGCCATCTCCTCAGTGCTGGATGGCTGCTAAGCACCAGAGGTACAGCAGTGAAGAAGAGAGTTGCTCCCTCTTTTCACAAGATTCTGGGACCTGAAGGATGAGTATAAGCCAACAGAGTGAAGGAGAACAGAGGAAAGGCATCAGGGCAGGAGAGTTGACAGATTTGAAGACCTTGAGGAGAGAGCGTAGAACATCCCAGGATGTGAACCAAGTTAGAGACGGTGTGACATAAGGCCGGAGAGGTTGCGCAGGAGCCCTCACTTAAGCCCCTTGGAAGCTCTGGGAAGATGTTTGGATTTGGGGACTGTGGGGAGCTACCAGCCCCAAGCCTAAGCCCATTGCCCTCGAGTCGATTCCAACTCATAGCAACACCATAGGACAGAGTAGAACTGCCCCATAGAGTTTCCAAGAAGCAGCTGGTGGTTTCAAACTGACAATTTTTTGGTTAGCAGCCAGACTCTTAACCACTGTGCCACCAGAGCTCCGTGAGGAGACACTAGAGAGTTTTAAATAGGGGAAATTCATGGCCAGGTGTGCATTTCAAAATAGACTTGTACTTTGTGGAGAACAGATGTGAGAGAAAAAAGTAGAGGTAGACAGCTCAGTTGAGATACTCGTTGGAGTCTAGGTGATATATGGTGGTGGTTTGGTCTAGAAGGGGTGGCAGAGGAATTTTCCAGGTCAAATGAGTAGGACAGGACCACCGAATTTTACCAGACCTTGTCTCTCCCAACCAGAGAGCTGATTAGTCATATCGAAAAAGGCAGTATGTGAAGACCATGCCTTTCTGTGGCCTGGTAAAGCCATTTAATAAGGGAGTCTACCTTATAGATTATTCTGAGAGGCTTGAAGAAGATTTTTTTTAGGACAAATGAAAGCTTATACTGATTGGTGCTGAACTCACCCTGAAAACATCCCTTCCTTTTCCATTCAGCTGTGCACGCTTGTGGCCTTGAAGGGCAGCATTGGTGTAATTTGGAGGTTTTCATAGCCTCTGCTCAGAACATGTGGATGTGCAGTTGTTACACATACTTTCATTCTGGTATTTTTATGGCCTGAGCTATTTTAGTGAGCCTCCCAGTGCTGGAAGGACCCAAGAGGACCCCAAAAGCCCAATTATTATCTCCAGGAATCTGAAAACCTAGTAACTTGGGAGGTCATGAGAAGGCACCGCCCCAGGGCTGAGGGCTGCATGTCCTCCCTGTACTCAGAACCGTGGGGTGGGCCCCCTGACTTAAAGGTAGAGCATCCTTCCTCTCCTGGCAGTGTCATTTACATTCAATGTAAAACCATAACTGGGTGGAAAATTTGCCCAGTTGGAAAAACCAGCAAAAATACAAGCCAAGTATTTGGTATTTCCACCCAATTCCTTCCACTAGGACACAAAACTTCTAAATCCCCACCCCCACCCCCACCCTCATGATTCAGCTCACTCTGTGGCTGTCCTCAGGGTCAGACGTGGGTTTGGACTTTCTTGTCTCATAGGATGGTCTTATCTCTCCCAGTCCAGTTCTCTATGGGAACAAAGCCTGGGTCTTTGCGTCTTCATAGCGTCTCTCACATAGATGTGTTCAGTAAATACTAATGGATGAGCAGATCTGTGCACAAGGGGTTTAGGAAGGAGGAAGAATAAAACAAAGCAGAATAGGGGTATTTCCATCCTATTAAAAACAGTTGCCCTTGAGTCTACTCCAACTCACGGCAACCCACGTGTGACCCCATGTGTATCAGAGCAGAGCTGTGCACCACAGAGTTTTCGATGGCTGATTTTTTGGAAGTAGGTCTCCAGGCCTTTTTTCCAAGGCACCTCTGGGTGGACTTGAACCTCTAATCTTTCAGTTAGCAGCCTAGCACTGTAATCATTTGCACAACCCAGGCACACCTCCACCCTACTAAAGATGCACTAAGATCATCTTGATGGAAGCAATGTCAATTTACTACCGGCCCTGGAATCAGAAGACCCAAGTCCCACTTGAGGTTCTTTCTAGTTGCGTGACTTTAAGCAACATGCCCAGGGTCCCGTCTGGGTCTCAGTTTTGTCTTTGTTCAAGTTAGGGGTTGGATTAGGGCCCCATGCAGTGGCCATCCAGGCCCCCAGTGCCCAACCAATGGTGGCCGGCGGCCATGTGCAAACACAGGCTGTCTATTGCTAATGCGCAAACAACTGCAGACAGATTCTCGGTGGCATAACCAAGAGAGAACTGAGGAGATGACTCTAATGACAGAAGTGAAAGTCCATTCCAGAGCTGTGGCTGCCTGAGGAAATTCCCCGGAAGGCACCCAGGCTGGCACTGGGGGCCAAAAGCACCGTCCAGCTCACATCCTGTCCCTTGTCCCCCCTACCAAAAAACCAAACCTGTTGCCATTGAGTTGCATTCAACTCTTAACCACCCTCTCCCCTCAAGGGCACTTAATCTTAAAATCACTAATGGACAAGCATCCCGCCAGGACATGCTCATGAGTTCAAAGAGTGCTGTAACTCTGGGCATGGCAGGCCTGCTGGCTCATGGGTGGCCCTCTGGCCGTGCTGTCGCTGTTGTTGTCATTGTCACTGTCCCTTTGCCAGGATTGCAAGCCCTAAGGGCTGAGCCTTTCCTTTTGCTCCTGCAACGCCCCCTGGCCCCTGTATCTGTGGTCCCCAGCCCCATCTCTGCACACAGCAGCCAGGCAATAAATGCCTGTTGATGAATGCTCTTCACGGCAGGAAAATCAAGCCGTGGCCACATGCTCAGAGCCTGAAAGGGTGTGTAGGGGGTGGGGGTGGGGGTGGGGGCATGGAGCCGCCTGCAGCCGCATGGAGCCAAAGCCCTAACAAGAAACAGCCTTCCGCATTGATGAGAAATTAATTACCCGGCCTCTCTTCATCACCCGTTCTCCCCCGCCAAGCCAGCCACCAGAGAGCTTCAGACACAGACCTAATGCAGATTCCTGGCCTAAGCCTCTTTCAGAGCTATCTAGTCCCCAACCCCCATTTAAAAGGTAGTGAATGTACTTATAGCCCACCTTGTCCTAAAAAGGATTTAAAGCATTTTTCGAAGATGGAGATGATATAGTCAGATGATGTAACTTTAAAAGAAAAATGAATCAAAGGGGAAATAAGAAAAGGATTATCTAATGGTAGAGTTCCTGAGTGGTGCAAACAGTTACTGTGCTTGCCTGCTAACCAAAAGGTTGGAGGTTCAAGTCCATCCAGAGGTGCCTCGGAAGAAAGGCCTAGCCATCTACTTCCCCAAAATCAGCCACTGAAAATCCTATGGTGCACAGTTCTACTCTGACACACATAGTTGCCATGAGTGAGAATTCACTCGACAGCAACTGGTACTGATATCTAATGGTGGAATTTCAGGCTTTGGGGGCAGGCTGAGGGAGACCAGTTCAGGAGGGGGACCTTCCAGATACTTCGTTACCTCACCAGACAAAAGTTATGGGCACCTTAATGGAGGAAGCAAGATTATCCAGTGATAATAATGTCTGTGTTTTCTTAGCTTCAGAGATGATAGTTGTGGCAAGAATCAGAACAGAGCACTTGGAAAACACGGGACAAGATAAGACACTTTGTAAGCCAAGGAGAATATGCTGACACTGTCTGTTGTTGCTAGGCAGTGAGATGGTTAAGACCACAAGTACTGGAGTAGACAGGCAAGAGTTCAAGTCCACTTCCTCATCTGAGTAACTGCTCCTAGTCGTCTTTACTTCTCTAAGCTTCAGCTACAGAAGGGGTTGTGGTGAGCATCCAAAGTCCTCAGGAATGAAAAGTGTACATAGCTGTTTGTATAGCTGGTACTGGTCTAAGCATTTATACATATAAGTCCATTTAATACTCTTAACAACCCTGCAAGGTAGCTGGGTGTTATCATCATCCATGGTTTGCAGACAATGACATAGAGAGGTTAAGGAACTTGGCCAAGGTCACACCAGCTGCTATTTGGCAGAGCCCGGATTGAAATCCAGACAGTTGTCTTCAGAATCTGTGCTCTCAGCCACTGTGTTCCACCTTGTACATGTTCAATCAAGGATGCCTGGTTGTCATCGAGTTGACTCCAACTCATGGCAACCCTATGTGTATCAGAGTAGAACTGTGCTCTATAGGGTTTTCAATGGGTGTCACCTTTCAGAAATAGATTGCCAGGCCCTTCTTCTGAGGTACCTCTGGATGGACTCAAATATCTAACCTTTCAGTTAGCAGCTAGGTGTATTAGCCATTTGTACCACCCAGGAACTCTTAATAAAGGATAGATATAATATGCAGGCTTTCATAATATGCAGATTAGTTGTAATAATATTTAATTGATTAGCTGGATGGTAAGCGTTTCTATTTTACCTGCAAAGGTGTACATGAGCATTTTAAATTTGCATAGATTCTGCCTAATTGCCCCTTCAAAAGCCTGCACCAATAGTCATTCTCATCAATAACATTTAAGGCCTAGGTTTCAAAGGCACTGACATACATCTTACATTGCTTTTTGAACTTCTGTTTTTTTTAATCCAACAAATATTTATTGAACTCTTGCAATGTGCCAGGTAGTACTACAGACGTTTGGGATATGTCAGCAAATAGAAAGAGACAAAAAAATCCCTGCATTAGAGAGTTTATATGCTATAGGTTTAGATTACTTTGTTGTGATACAGACCTTGGACTCTGTTCCAGACTATCCTCTGCCCTTCACTGGGTCCCACACATAAAGAATTTAGAACTAAAGGATTCAAATTGAACATTCCTTATCTGAGCACTGAAGGACCATAAAAACCAAAAGCCAATTGCTGTCAAGTCAGTCCCGACTCATGGAGACTCCATGTGTTACAGAGTAAAACTGTTCCGTAGGGCTTTCTTGTCTGTAATCTTTACGAAATCAGATCGCTAGGCCTTTCTTCTGCAGCTGGGTGGCTTTAGGTCAGTAGTTGAACTATTTTTGCCACCCAGGGACCTTACCGAAGGACCAGGCCTCCATTATGTCTTAAAACTTCTGAGCACCTTGGAAAGAGGCCTTGCTAATAGAATTATCTCCATCTTAGAGATGGGAGCCCTGGTGACACAGTGGTTAAGCGTTGGGCGGCTAACCAAAAGGTCAGCAATTCAAATCCACCAGCCGCTCCTTGGAAACCCTATGAGGCAGTTCTACTTTGTCCTAAAGGGTTGCTGTGAGTTGGAATCCACTTGACGGCAATGGGTTTGTTGGGTTTTGGATCTTAGAAATGAGGAAGTAGAGACTCAAAGAGTTAAGGCCTTCATTCCAGATGACTCGCCCACTGCTCAGGGGCAGAGCCAGGAGCTGAACTCCCCTGGCCTGAGGTCCAGTGTTTATTTCACTGCACTGCAGCAGTTAGATCACTCACTATGAGGAAATTCTTCTGGAGCCCAAACACATATTTTGGCCCTTAATCCTATAGCTTCTACTGATTGCATCATTTATTTAGAAGTCACCATATGTTTGCCCTGATTCTTTGTTATTTTTTGTTTGTATATGTATGCATTAATTTGTAATAAGGACAAATTATTCTTAATGTAATTATTATTCACAATCTTTCCCTTCCTTCTAACTTCTAAGGGGGAAGGATTCTAGTTTGCTCCATCAGTTTCTAGACTATCATTTATCAAGGAGAATCCTGTCTATAGGCCAAGAGAGAAAACTGGAGAGGCCAGAAGGGCTAAGCTGATCTTTAGAATAAAGACCAGAGAGGGTGGGAGGAGAGGCACAGCAAGGTTTTGTGGTGAGGTGTCTGGAAAGAAGTTTGAGAATTGAAAAGTGAGAGTGAGGAAGAGATAACATTTTGGAGAAAGCAGCATTAAAAAGAGTACCTGGCCCTAGCAGATTCCCAATAGATGACTTAACAAATGAAAAAGTAGTAAATGAATGAATGATTGTAAAGTTGCTATCTCTAAGCAGGCTACTGAAAGTGGTAGAGATGAGGAGGAACATTTCTAAGAGATTTTGCAGTGCATGAAGAAAGAAGATAATTAGTTGATGTTTCCTCAAGAGACTGAGTAAGAATTATACCACTTTAGTTTTTAATGGTGGATTTTCCTCTTTGAAAGACACTCCATGAGATAGGGACCACAGGGTTTGCTGACTTTTATATGGGTTACGCACTGACAGACAACCATATGACAGGCATAATGAAAGGCTGAGCATACAGAAGTGAATGAGACACACTCCCTGACTCTGAGGAGGTCACAGGCAAGATAACGATGTGCACTCCACTGTGTCAAGGACTATAATAGAGATATGAGTAAAGTGTAGGGATGCTGGGAGAAGGGAATTGCCAGTTTTGCCTGAGGGTTTGGGGAAAATCTTTACAAAGGAAGTTATGTCTGAAAGGGGTCTTGAAAAGTAAGTAGTAGGAGTTTTCCAGGTAATAAAGGAGGGGAATGCCATTCCAAAAACAAAAACAGCATTAATTTTATTAGTATTAACATTCATTAATTATCTTGAATAGATCTCCTTTGTTTTTTGATTCAGAGGGAATGTCTTGGACATCAGTTACCACCACCCTGTCCCTTCCCACCCCCATCCTCATCCACACCACTGAGAACAGAACATTCTTTTAGTTATTGTTGTTGAGAATACACACAGCAGAACACACACCAATTCAACAATTTCTACAGGTACAATTCAGTGACATTGATTAAATTCTTCAAGTTGTGCAACCATTCTCACCCTCCTTTTCCAAATCGTTCTCCTCCATTAACATAAGCTCACTGCTCCCTAAGTTTCCTGTCTAATCTCTCAAGCCGCTGCTGTCAATTTGATCCCTTCTAGATAGATCTTAAAGGAGCACAATGCTCAATTCTTTACTAGTTAATAAGCTAAACAATTGGTTGGTTTAAAGAAGACTTTAGGGGATATTTTTGGTTTAAGGTTTAAAGATTATCTCAGGGCAATTGTTTTGGGGGTTCATCCAGCCTCCATGGCTCCAGAAATTCTGGATTCCATGACAATTTGAAATTCTGTTCTGCATCTTCCACTTTTTCATCAGGATTCTGCTATAGACTCTTTAATCAAAACAGAATGAAACCTTTTTGATGGCAGAATCCACGTGACATATGTTTCTCTTGAAGCATAGTGGTAGCATATCAAAGGTGCTTAAAAAATGCTTGCTGAATGTACACCAAGCAGGGCGATCCAATTTTCCAGAGACAGTCACAATGATGTTAGACTTAGAAGCCTAGAATTGGAACTCCAGTTATAAAAGGAATTCCTGTCTCATCTGATCTAGCTCTGTTCACCCAGTCCCAAAGAAAGTCCCAGAAAAGTTAGAGCCAGGACAAAGAATCCAATAAAGGGAAGACATGTATACAAGAAACAGTGAGGAGCAAAGAAACCAGTGAAATATAGAATTAAGTCTAAATAAATTGACTGCAAAGGGAATACGAGGCTTCATTATTAAGAAAGATTTGTCAAAATATCAAAAAAAAAAAAACTAAAAAAGAAAAAAAAAGATTTTTCAACTGTAAGAGGCATAATATAAAAGCAAATTTAATACCCATCTAGAGCCAAAATGTTAACAAAATCTGGGCTGGAGGTAGCTGATACGGGGAAAGTAGAAGTAAAAGTATGAATTGCCTTGTGGTAGAAAAGCAGCATTACTTATAGCTACTGATAAAGTCTTTATTTTGGTAGAAGAATATAGGTTTAAATATGTTTGTTACAAAAAATCAAGGGCTCAGGGAGAGTGTTGACACATCACGGGGTTGGCAATCAATGTCGCAAAACAATTTGTGTGTTAACTATTTAATGAGAAACTACTTTGCTCTGTAAACTTTCACCTAAATCATAATAAAAAAAGAAAAAGAAAAAAAAATCAAGGACTGGATGAGAAGGTTGGGGGTCAGTGAGACTAAGTGGGAATAGAACAACTGGAACGGAAATAATGAGAATGTTGACACAATATAAAGAACGTAACCAGCGTCACTGACGTTACGTGTAGGAATTGCTGAATGAGAACCTGTTTTGCCGTTCATACTTTCACCAAAAACACAATAAAATATATTTTTTTTAAATCAAGGGCAAACACTAGTAAAATAGAAGTAGGGGATTTTCAACTGCCATACCACTAAATAAGGCAAAAAAACAATAAAAAATATGGATCAATCCAATGAAAACTAGGGGTGGAGAGCAATTAGAGGACCCTCTACTCTGAGCTAGCCACCGAATTTCTGTAGCTCTCGTAGGGAAACTGAAACTCAGAATGGCTACGTGATGCGTGTCACCCATATGGGGTTACACCAACCTCACGTGATCATTTCTAGGACCCTACAGGCATAGAATTCTTGAAATGGCCATGAGAAAAAGTGCTAGCATGCACCTGTCTGTGGTGGTAAATTTCATTTATCTAGAAGGTCAGAGGTGCAGAGTGGCTTGGTTAATTTAATATTCTGTTTAAGTGAGTGTTGCCATTGATATCATATATGGCCATCCAATTTTTTCAGAATTAGAATGCATGCAGTAAAACTGGCTTAACCAGAAAACTAGGCCGAACATAATTTAAATGTATTTGATGATGAGTCCTTCATATCAGGGAAGGTGCTCCAGGATGTGGCAGGGCCTTGGCGTGTCATTCCAAATGCCACCTCTCCCTGTCAGGCTGTAGAGACTCAAGAGCTGGGAGAGATGGATGAACCCCCACTGACTTCAAGCCAAGCCCTGCCAGTGGCTCTTTGCTTTACTCCCAGGTCCTCTCACCTGTTGGCTGATAATTTATCCCTGACTCAAGAAAACAGAGTAGAGAATGTGGATGTAGCAACGTTAGAAAAATAAAAAAACTTTCATTTGAGTCTCCTGACGGTTGGCTACTGCATGATTGGCAGCCATGTAATTAGATTTGAGTCCTTTCTTGTATCCTTTTCCATTGCAAAGACTTGGGTAATTTCTTAACCGACAGAGTTCAGGACCTCAGTCTTCCCGGAACGGTGATTAAGTGGACTCTGGAGTCAGCAGGACCTACGTTTAGATTCCAGCTCTGCCTCTTCCTAGCTATGGCAACTTGGTTAGTTGCCCAATATCTACGTAAAATGGGGATGGATGATAATAATGGCTACCTCACAGGATGGTTGAGAAGGGTCAATAAGAAAAGGCAAATAGTGAGCTTGGCACACCGAGGCAATTCCAACTCATGGTGACCTTATGTGTACAGGGTAGAACTACACTCTATACAGTTTTCGAGGCTGTAACCTTTCAGAAGCAGATCACTGGCCCTTTCTTTCAAGGAGCCTCTGAGTGGGTTCAAACTGCCAACCTTTTGGTTAGTAGCCAAATGCTTAACAATTTGTGCCACCTAGGCACTCTGGAACACAGTAAGCAACAATAAATACTACCTATTATTATGAGTAGAGTCCCTGGGTAGTGCAAACAGTTAAAACACTCAGCTACTAACTGAAAGATTGGAGGTTCAAGTCTACCCAGAGGCACCTCAGAAGATAGGCCTGGTGATCTACTTCTGAAATATCAACCACTGAAAGTCCTATGGAGCCAAAAAAAGAACACTCTGTGGAGCACAGTTCTCCTCTGTAACACATGGGGTTACCAAGACTTGGAATCGACTCAATAGCAACTGTTTTTATTATTATTACGGTAATTATTAGTAGTCATCCGGTTCACAGAACTGGCCCAAGATGAGACTGTACATTGGGATCTAAGCAAGGCTGAATTAATACCATGCCCACCCTGAGCTGAGTTCAGTCCTGCACAATCTGTCTGTATTTATGTATTGTTTTTCATTTGGAGCTGCTGCTGTTTCAGAACATCTGAGGCAGCAGGCCCAGCGTGTGTGGCCATATGTCCACCTCATTCCGAGGATTCTCCCAGAGTGTGCCGTTTGGGATGTGGAGATCCACGAACGAAGAGCAGCCTCCGCTTTGGTCAAGGAGCACCCAAGCGCTACTGACGCATGTCCAGATGTCAGCACATTTGCTCCACGTTTCCCTGCCAGCTTAGCCCCTCTTGGGCTGGGTCTGATGTTCCTCATTCCCAAATGTCTCAACAGAATTCTTTCGCATCTCTGGTTTCTGTGTTTCCTGAATTGCTACTTATTTCCAGGCCTCCCCGGCCATTCTTGCCCTTGTGCTAGTTCCAGCGTGATGAGCAGGACACTGGGCCAGGGCCCCTCAGGGACCAGCTCAGGGCTTCTCCGTTCCTGCAAGTTACAGGGAACACATGGCCTCAGCCCCACTCCTGTCCTCTTCCCTTAACCAAGCGCCTTACGTCCGGAAGGGGGGTCTGGACACTGTCTCGCAGGTACGCTTGTGAAAGCGAATCTGCCACAAGGGTTTACTTGTTGGAGCTTATTTGCTTTTCAAAGGCAATCTGGTTGTAATTTCAGCAGCAGACTCTTGGTTTGGCTACTTTATCCTTCCCTCCTTGTTTTGCCATTTTTCCCGGTTGCTGCTTTGCAGACTGTCTCTTTCTGTTTGGGTTATTCCTCTCAAAACACACACCCAAACGCGCAATTACACACACACGCTCAGCCTCACACCCACATTTAGACACCCAAGGCGTCTATGCAGCATAAGAATGTTAGTGAACTGCACATCTCGACTTCATCGCCACAAGTATTCGCCGCAAAGAGCGACGTTCTGTTCTGATATCCGCGATTTAAGCCTCCTTCAGTTCCCCTTTCAATTTGTATTTTGTTCCACGTTTAGCAAGATCCTTAACCTGAAACTGTATTTTCTGATCTGTATCTTGTTTTTAAGTCTCTGTAATCCCTTTTTTGGAAAGTCAGGGAAGAAAAACAACACCCAAGAACACAACGTGTTACTAATCAACAAAATTCTAGGTAAAACTCAGATTTTCATATGAAATTGGACAAAATACAAGGAACTGACAGGGAATAATCTCGAGCTGGCTGAGAATGGAGGCCATGAGTAATAGGTCTTTTCCCTCTTGCTGGGTTTCTATGAATAGCTGACTGGGGTGGATGCAGAACGAGCACTCGCCTTTCATTCATATAGAACTTGGGCCCGCAAGGCTTGGTACAGAAACTCTCTGTTACCTTTATGTTTTGAATCCTACATCTGAATAGCTCCTTGTTTGGGCCCTGACTTTTTTTTCTCACCTCCATTAACTCAGCTCCACAGGGGGAATCAGCACTTAATAAAACAACTATTGGCTGATGTCTGGAGTCACGGGAGCCTTAGAGCTCTTCTTGGCTTTGTTTTCTAAAAAGTACCCATAACTGTAGCCAAGCAAATCAGCATATACCCATGGGCTTCCTCAGGAGAAATTAAAACAAGCTAGGCAGCAGGATGGAGAATCAGGCAGGGAGCCTAAAAGAAATTTAATCAACTCTGCCCTCTCTTCTCTTTCCTTTTGGGTAGATTTTCCTGAATGTGGTGAAAAGTTCTATGGGTATTCGTGGCAGGCCCAGACTCCTCCTTGGTTGAGTTGGGAGCTGTGAAAATGGAAGGTAGCTGAGGGGAGTGACAGAAAACCATCTTTAGTGGGACAGTGTGATCTGGCCTGTAGGGCTGACCCGTGGCACAATTAAGAAATTGTTGAAGATTTCCATAGCTGCCCCCCTTTTTGTGTCTCCCTTGTGCTGAAGACTCAACAGCCCCCTCTCCCACCTGGCCAGTGCTGCACTTAACTTGGCTGTTTGAAGAAACAGCTCCCACCCCCGCTGTCTCCTCTTCCCCAGGAGTGCTTGAAACTAGTTGCAGTCAGGTCGACTACGACCCCAGGTGTGTCAGAGTAGAGCTGTGCTCCACAGGGTTTTCAATGGCTGATGTTTCAGAAGCAAATTGCCAGGCCCCTCTCAGTGGATTCAAGCCACCAATCTTTCGGTTATCGGCCAAACGTGTTAACCATTTTCACCACCCAGGGTCTACTCCAGGATTACTTATCAACCATAGCCTTTCTATTTTTATTCCACTGCATCAAAACATTTCCCTCACTGGGAGGCACAGGCTTAGCTGTAAAGCTTGACCTGGGTTCAAATCCCATCTCTGCCACTTTCTAGCTGTGTGTCATTAAGCAAAGGACCTCACCTCTTTGAGCTTCAGTTTCCTCATCTATAAAGAATGGATTAATAATAGTGCCAATACTATATGAGTATAATTATAGGATAATAATAGGATGAAAAGAATATAATAAGATAATTAATATAAAGCACTGAGCCAGGTTTAGAAACCGGGTAGTCCGACTTTAGAAACCACACTCTTGACCACTGTGCTATATGCCACCTCCTGTAAAATGGATGGAAAAGTCTTCATAATGTATGTTTATAGCAGCACTAGTCCTTGGGTGGCTCAAAGGGTTAAGCATTCGACTACTAGCCAAAAGGTTAGCAGTTCAACAACCGCTCCCCCCACCCCCCACCAGAAGTGCCTCAGAAGACAGGCCTGGTAGTCTGCTTCCAAAAGGTCACAGCCTTGAAAACCCTATGGAGCAGTTCTACTCTGCACACATAGGGTCTCCATGAGTCGAAATTGACTCAAAGGCAACTAACAACAGTTCACAGTAGCCACAAGGTAGAAACAACTCATCAACACATGAATGGATAAGTAAATTATGTTCTATACACACAAAAAAATGATTCAATCGTAAAAGGAAATGAAGTATTGATACATACTATAAAATAGTTGAACCTCGAAAACATTATGCTTAGTGAAAGAAGCCAAACACAAAAGGTCACATATTTACCTATCCAGAGCAGGTAAATTCATAAAGACAAAAGCAGATTGGTGGTTACCAGGGGTAGGAGGGAAGAGGAATGAGGATTAACTGCTTAATGGTTACAGATCTACACGTGATTTGGAGTGATTGAAATTGTTTTGAAAGACAGAGGTTGATAGTTGCACAACATTGTCAATGTATTAAATGCTACTGAATTGTTCACTTTAAAATGGTTAATTTTATATTACTTGAATTTCACTTCAATTAAAAAAAACAGGTCTCCATGTAGTGGGGTTCTTAACCATTGTCATAGGGCAACATGTGTACTAACTGTTTAATGAGAAACTATTTTGTTCTGTAAACCTTCAGCTAAAGTGAGAAAAGCAGCACAACTGGAAGAACGTAATCAATGTCACTGAACTGTGCATGTAGAAATTTTTGAAATGGTGTATCTTTGGCTATGCATATTTTCACAAAAAAAAAAAAGGCCGAGAAGGGACAGGGTTGACATGTCATGGGGTTGTTAACCAATATCATAAAACAATATGTGTACTGACTGTTTAATGAGAAACTGTTTTTTTCTGTAAACCTTCACCTAACGTACAATTAAAAAAAAAAATTTAAAGAAAGTCCTCACGTAATGCCGGTTTCACCTCAAATATTTCATGGATTGCCATTGTTAAACAGTGTCCTTTCCATGTACCCCAACCAAATGAAGTCACCCAACAGACCATTATTATTATTATTATTATTATTTGAGCATCCTCTAAGCTCAGGACTCCGCTAACACCATGGGAAAGAGCACAGGAGCCACAGTGTCCTGACCCCAGGAGCTTACCATCTAGCTGGCAAAAGAAAACACATTCAAGTAAAGAACGAGGTCATACAACCAGGCAGTGTGCTCAGACCACACGGTCTCCGGGTTCAGAAGGACAGTGAGAGCACTCTGGTCTGAGGAGGCGGAGGGTGACATCATCGAGGAGGCAGTGCCCAGGCAGCACTTGGAAACACCGGCAGGCACTTGATGTGGGCCGCTGGCACATGAAAAATTAGGGAAAATGGCAAATCCTCAGTCCCTCAACCGTTACTTTACTACGCAGCCAACAAGGTGATTAGTGCATTCTTTGAACGTGTATCATCATTGTTGTTGTTGTGTGCCTTCGAGTCTATTCCAACTCATAGCGACCCCGTGTGACAGAGTTGAATTGCCCCCATAGGGTTTTCTAGGCTGTAATCTTTACAGGAGCAGATTGCCAGGTCTTTCTCCTGTGAAACTGCTAGGGCGGTTTGAACCGCGACCTTTTGGTTAGCAGCCAAGCACTTAACCATTGTGCCACCAGGGCTCCTTCTGTGAACAATGTATCATTATTAAATCCTCCAGAAGAATATACCATGGGAGGCAGGACGTTCTTCTCTTAAGATGTGACATTCCAGGCAGTTTGTCACAGAAATCAAGAAATTATTTAAGATGCAGTCTTGGTTATCTATCGCTGCTGTAACAGAAATACCAGAAGTGGGTGGCTTTAAAGAACAGAAATTTATCTTCTCACAGTTCAGGAGCTAGAAGTCCAAATTTAAGGTGCCAGCTCTAGAAGAAGGTTCTCTCTGTCGTCTCTTAAGGAAGATAATTGTCTTAGCTTCTATAACCCTTGTGTTCCTCGGTTTCTTGTCAGTCCCCACATTTGTATGAGAGTATTGTCAAAGAGCAAACTGGAACTTCTATTAAAATTAAAGCAAAGAGATTTATTGAAGGAATAGAGCCATCCAGATAGGATGACACTACGTGAGGAGTCACAAAATCATTCCAGTGAAAGGAATTTTTCAGAGTTTAAGTACGGAAAATTCAGGAACTTGAAAGGAAAAAATCCTGATTGGTTGACATTTACAAAATTATGGTTTAATAGGCACCAGAGAATTGCAGGAGCCCTGGTGGCACAGTGATTAAGAGCTCACCTGCTAACCAATAGGTCAGTGGTTCGAATCCACCAGCCGCTCCCTGGAAACCCTAAGGGGCAGTTCTACTGTTCTATAGGGTCGCTCTGACTGGATGGCAACAGGTTTGGTTTTGGTTTTTAGACAGTTGCAAGCTCCCTTCCGCATTGTTTTGTTAATCATAGAGTTTCAGTCAGTCAACTTCTTGTTAATCTATGGATATTTTGCGGGGCCAGCCCGAGTGAATACCCTTCCTGAAAACATGCTGTGAGAAGAAGAGAGGAGAGGGCAAGAGAGCTCCAAAGCTTCCTGAGGCATTCTGGCTAGCTGACTTTTGAGATTCAGCTCAGAATGAGCAGTAAACAGCAAAAATGGAGTCCAGCCGACATCTTTGGCAGAAGCCTCTCCTTACGCCAGCCACCTAGATTTTTAGGGCTCCTTCACAGTATAATAAAGTGAGCAGTTTGTGCTTTCTTTTCTGTGTCTATGCTGCTCCTTCTATCACTCAGAAGTGATTAGGTTTAGGATCCACCTTACACTGATATGGTCTCATAAGCAGAAACTGTATTTCCAAATAAGATCACATCCCAAATATAGGGATCAGGACTCCAAAATCATATTTTGAGGAGACACAATTCAATCCATAACAGATGCACGTTTTAAAAAAAAATTCTTTCAAATAGTACTAAAGGGTATATAGAGTGAAAAATAAGCCTCTCTCTAACTCCGTTCCATTTTCCTCCTCCCCAGAGGCAACCACTGTTATCAACTTCTTGCGTGTTTTATTTAGGAGTTTTCCATGTTTTTACAAGCATATATTTGGTACCTACAACACCCTCCCTGATTTAATTTTAAACACAAATGGCATACCTTGACATAGTTTTCAGAGTTAGTTCCACATGAGTATATACCTAACAAAATATTTTCTAAATTAGTTTGGAGCTACCTCTAAAACCCAAAATTGCTCCCATGTAATTAGAAAACGTTTCCTAGTCCACCCAGTTTGACTGACGTTTCGCCTTTCTCCTTCCTACATTACTAAAAAAAAACCCAAATCCATTGCCGTTGAATCAGTTCCAACTCACAGTGCCCCTAGAGGACAGAGAAGAACTGCCCCATAGGGTTTCCAAGGCTGTAATCTTTACAGAAGTAGACTGCCACATCTTTCTCCCACCGAACACTGGTGGGTTCAAACTACAGAAGTTTCGGTTAGCAGCTGAGCGCTTAATCACTACACCACCAGGGCTCCTTCCTCCATTACTAGATACCATAATTTAGACAAACTTATGCTTTCATTATATGCTATACTAACGTATGCTTCCTACTACCACTACTAATAGTAATAGCAACAACTAACAGTTATATGGTATTTACTAGGTGCTAGACATTGGTCTAAGTGCTTTATATATTTCAACTCATTTAATCTTCAAAATAACCCTATAAAGTAGGTACTCTTTCTATACTCATTTAATAGACAAAAAAACAGAGGTACGGGGAGGTTAGTAACATGTTCATGGACACATAGCAGGTAAGTGGCAGAGCCAGGACTTGAACTTGAAAGGCTTAGTCAAATTAGTCTTTGTTCTAACACTAGGCTCTGCTGCCCACACATCACCCATGTGTTATATAAATCCCTTATTTCCCTAAAGGAAACCCTGGTGGTGTGGTGGTTAAGAGCTATGGCTGCTAACCAAAAGGTCGGCAGTTTGAATCCACCAAGCACTCCTTGGAAACTCTACGGAGCATTTCTACTCTGTCCTATAGGGTCTCTATGAGTCGAAGTCAACTCAGCAAGCAGTGGGTTTTTTTGTTTATTTATTTCACTAAATGCTTTTTAGTTCTGATGTATACTTTTATTTTCTTATAAATAAATTCAGTTCATTTCCTTTTTTTTCCTTTGAATAGTCATTAGCTTTCAAAATGTTTGTTCAATATCAAAATGGCATATAAAATACATTCATAGTAAAATTTAATAGATAAGCATACGTTTTTGGATTCTGGTAGCTTGTAATGAAGTATAATGAAATATCTCCACTGACATATTTTGACATATTGAGTAAAGTGCTCCACTTTACATCCATTTTAATCACCTCACCCAGAGACGGTGGCAGGAATAAACCCCTCCCTGGGCTGTCTTTATAATATCCAACATGACAATATATAAGTAGGCTTTATAAACATCAGCAAGAGTGATGAATTCTGAACATAAAAACGCATAGGTGGAACAAACAGCCACTTCTATGACGTGACCTGTTTACAAAGTCCATTGATTGATTGAAGGAACAAGATCAATATTTTAACTGTATTATACCCAAAAGAACCACAAAACCATAGGAGAAAGCCGGGAACCTCGCAGAGCTGACAGGTTGATTATTTTAAATGGAACTAAACAACTGATTTAGTCAAGCAATTAGCTTGAGCTACTATTTTCACTAAACAGAGTGGTCTTTTGACTGAGATAATCTGTCTGTTCAGCTCAATTGTAAATCTAGGACATGTGGTCCAAAAGAAATGTAATTGATCCAATTGTTTTAAAAATTTTTATTTTATCAGTTCTGATTTTCCTCCCATCTGTATATGTTTGCAACTCTGGGGGAAGTAAACTGGAAATGAATCTGCTTAAGTGCCAGGAATGCGGCTTCTCCTCCCCATAACAACAGCAGTAATTAGAACCATTTATTGAGCACTTACTCTATGCTTCAAGCCATCATTACGGAAACAAGTTAGAGTGGCAGTAAGTGCTCAGCCTTTGCAGCCATTTCCAGCATTTTGGGTAGCTGTGAGCAAAATACTTGGATCTCTTGATGCTGAGCTCCTTCAACATCTGTAAATCATGATATTTGTGTCATAGCATTGTTATGAAGATTAGATTAATTAATACATGTAAAGGTTTAAAAGAATACCTAGCATCTGGTATAAGTTGGCTATTGTGATTTATGTTTCCAAACACCATCTAAGTTTTGTATTAATATTCCCTGTATTACAGTCAAAGGAGCTCTGGTTAAGCACTAGGCTGCTAACAGAAAGATTGGCGGTTCAAACTCACCCAGCAGCTCCACCGGAGAAAGACCTGGCGATCTGCTTCTGTAAAGATTATAGCCAAGAAAACCCTATAGGACAGTTCTACTCTGTCACATGGGGTCGCTATGAGTTGAAAATGGACTCTATGGCACCTAACAACAGCACAACATTATAGTCACAGTCCCTGATTTGCACCCATGGTTAAGAACTCCACTACTAGCTTAAAGTTGGTGGTTCAAACCCACCCAGAGGCAACTCCGAAGACAGGCCTAGTGATCTGCTTCAGAAAGGTCAAAGCCCTGTGGAGAAGTTCTACTCTGCACATGTGAGGGTCGCCATAAGTTGAAATTGACTTCACTACAACTAACAACAATATTATGTCACTGGAAGTGAAGTCCAGAAAATTAAGTAACTTGCCCAAGGTCTCACAGACAAGCAGTTGCTTTTCCTTCTCCAAATGTTCAAATTCTGTCATGTGCACTGTGGAAAGACTTAGGATATCGATCTGATATCCTGAAATGATTAATATTCAGGGTAGCTGGTGCTTGATTGGACTTTTATTTCTCCAGACCATGAATAAACCATTAGTGCATACATTTGAAGACCGACTGTTGATCAGAGACTGGGTGGAGCTATAAACTGAAATACTGAGGAAAAAACATGAGTTATGTTCACATTATCTTAATATCCATTCTTAAAGACATTTTTATATCTTTTGACATGACCCGCAGGTGTCAAAATAGCAACTTCTTCTGTTACACATTTGACTGTCTTATTAGCTGCCGTCTGATCTCTTAGACTAAGTTTCTTTTTTCCCCCATTTGGGGCTACATTCAGTATCCTGTAGAGAATTGATTCTCCAACCCCTTCAGTTTCATTAGACTTTGCCTTGACTCTACTTCATATGTCTCATGTTAGCTCTTACTCAGCTGCTAATGTCTTCTGCAATGTCATTACCATTGGCGTCATCAGGATCCTCATCACTGTTATAAGTTTTTCATTTTCAGTCTGTCTCTTCAAAACAAAAAACTAGAGCAAATAAAACCAGCCCATGTTACTTGCCTTTGTGGAAAACGCTGAACTCAAATAAGGCCAGGATCTCATTGACATGAAAACTAAGAATTCTATTCTAAAGGATATTGGAAAGGGTTTCCAAGAAGAGTCTCTTTTTACAAAAATGCAAGAGAATAAAGTCATGTACCATAAACGATTCTATCCTTTTAAATTCAAGACACCTAAATATTTAGGTGGCATAGGGTATTTTAAGAACAACAGAATGTCTCTAGCTTAGGGAGGAAACCACTTTCAGAAAATGTCAGAGCTGATTGTACAAAAAGATCACAATTATAAAATCATAATGGTGGATTCTAGTTTGGGGTTTGGAGGTGAATAAATGCAGCTTGGAAACTATAGGGGCTATCCTGTTTTGAATTTAGGAGAAACCAAGACTTTTGCAAATATTTTTAGATGTAATGTTTATGGAAGGCAAAGAATACTAACCCAGAATGTTGGATAGTTGAGCTAAATGTTGGTTTGTACGTTCTAAGTAATTTAGACTATTGGACAGAGTACTGCACTACGGCAGTTTTCCCTTCACTTCTTGCCTAAAAAGGGCAACAGTGAGAAAATGACTTTAACCAAAATATTCAACAAGCATTTATTAAGAGCTTGCGGTACAAATAACATTCTGCCGAAGGCACTTACATTAGAGCCAAAGGAAGCAGAAGATGAAATACACCCTCCTGAGGATTTAGTAGAGGGCAGAAGAATAATAAAATTGCAAGCATGAAAGAAGAATAGAACAATTCCCGAGTAATATATAAATTAGTAGTATGCTCTCTCCCCAGATAAACACACGGCTCACTCCTCCTCCAAGTTTTTGCTCTAACGTCACCCTCTCAGTGAGATCGCTCCATAAAAATTGCACCCCCCAAACCACAAACCCTGTCTCCATTCCTCTTCCCCTTTTACTTTTCTCTATCACCTTTCAACTTGTTACATAATTTTGTAAATCATCTATCTTCCAATGTCCTTACCATGGATGGTAACCTTCATAAGAACAGGGTGTTTTGCATTTTGTTCATTGCCAAATCCCTAGCAGCTAGTAGAGTGTCTGGCACATAGTAGGGGTTCAAAAAAAAAAACCTTGCTTAGAAAGTGTTTAATTATGCATTTCAGACTACATGTTAGTACTGAAAAAATTCAAAATAAGTAACTTTTGGCAATGTCAATGAGAAAAAGCTTCTTGAAAGATGTGAGATATGTGCTTTACAAGCCAAAACTAATTGATTTGCTCAAATATAGTGATTACAACAAAGGTCTGAGGTTCTAGACCAAACTTGGCCTCTTTTTAGCTATGTGACCTTGAGTAAGACACTTTGCTGGTTTTTGTGGGTCTCTGAAGATATTTATATCTGGGATCAAGGACTTATGCCCCTAAACGAATTTAAAAAAAAAAAAAAAAAAAAAAGACTTCCAATAGATTTACTGCATCCTTTTCTTAGCCCCTTGTGGCTGAAACTTAAGCAGCAGACATTTGCGGTGACGATGTGCACAATTGTGGTCTTTGTTGCTGTGATTTGGTTCTAGCCGGCCTTAGGTAAGTTATGAAGAGTTCCCTTTCCCTTGCATTTGCTGGACCCTACTAATCCCTTCTCCAGGCTCTCATGATGCCCACTAGTTGTTCCAAAACTCTCCTGGGGCACCCATCCAGGCCTGCCTGCTCCCAAAGTAACCCATACTGAAAAATTATGTCTTCCTGTCCTTGGCTCTCCAAGCAAAAAGCCTGCCTCCTCAGTCTCCTGCCAGTTAGGAATGGATCCTGATGAGCTAATTCCCTCTAGGGTGGAATGACAGATTGCTGGCTAGGCTAACCTTCTGTTTTCCTCACTACCAAAGTGAGGCCTGATGCTGGAGGAGGAATTGGAAGGGAAGGGAACTTCCAAAAATCCAGTGCCTGCATCTGCCTGAACTTTTCATATATTGGATCGTTCTGTCCACAATCACGTAGGTGATATTAACTCTCTGAGGAACTGAAGTTCAGAGAGGTAAAGTATGGACAGATTCCAGAACTTTCTGTTTTATCACATCACCTCACTGAATAAATGAGCCTTGTGGGTTATCAGCATCACTGTTATGGCCAACGTCACAGAGCAAAGTCAACAAATGAACCCTAGCCCACCTGCCTCAAGGTGCTTGTGCTTTCCCCTCTGTTGTGACACACACAATCAACAAAAATGAGATGCGGTGATTTTCAGAGTGGTGTGTGGGAGAGAACTATGCCAGCAGTGGAATAAGTGGGTGGCCATTATTCAGAGACATTCCCAGAAGTGGTGGGATCATAAGGAGATATTTAAAGACAAGGAGGCAGGTGGCTGGGCAGATGGGGGTGGCAAGGTTTACACACTTAGGACAGCCGGGACAACGGCTTGGAGGAGTGAGTGGCAGCGGCTGCAAGACCCCAGCTTTGTCAGAACAAAGCAGTTGGTGAGGACCACCGAGAATCAACACTCCACCAGGCACACTGCGAGGGCCCATGCCGAATAAAACACTTGGCAAGGAGAGAGCCGCCCCATTTGCCTTTTTCAATTTATCAGCCAGCGATTGAGGGACAGTTCTTGAAGCAAAGCCCTGTTTCCCTACACCGCCCTGTCCCCCTGCAAAAACTACCCAGATAATAGCGTAACTTCTGAGACCTTCTCCTTCCTCTCGAAGCCAGCAGAGCCACGATCAGTCGTACAGAAATTTGTTTTTATTATGGAGTTCCTATTTCTGCTTTTGCCATCACCGCAGATCAGTTTGGGTTTTGTAACCCAGCCAAGTGCTTTTCGTGTTTTCCAGATCATTCAAAAGTCTGTATCCTATGCCTGGAATAGGTTTAAGGAACAATCCTAGATTTCTGAGTAAGCAGTTATTTCTACTTTGTTTAGCTTTTCTTGGTTACTAAAGAGAAATAGTGACATGAAGAAAGCACTGGTAACACTTGGTGTTGAGCAGCACAAATGTCAATGGTAGTCACTTTGCAAGTAAATAGTTACCCTTTCAGGCACACAAGAGTCTCACTGAGGAAATCTGGGGCTGTGACTGCTAACGGGGTTAAGGCTTCAGGCACACTGTAATCAAGACGCATAAACTTTGCACAAAGTGACCTAGGACTGTACGAAAAGCAAATGCCAACCAAGAATTCCAGGACTCATTTCCGGAACAGTTATAGTGTAGTTAACGTACCAATATAGTCAGTACAGTGCATTTGGAGAAAGAGAGAGAAGGAGAGGAAGTATCTGTCTGTATAGAGTGAAACTTTGTTTCTGCATTTGGGAAAATGGAGAAAGTCTCCTTACTTGTTGCTGGGATTATGGTGAAAAATAAGCAGGACATAGTCATAGTCAAGTAGGAAAGGGGACATACGCACATTTAAAGAGCATATGCAGCAGTGTATGGTGGCACAAACAGTTAAGTGCTCAGGCACTAACTGAAAAGTTGGCAGTTTGCATCCACCCAGAGGCACCCAGAAGAAAGGCCTGGCAATCTACTTCTGAAAGATCACAACCATTGAAAACCTTGTGAAGCACAGTGCCACTCTAATACACATAGGGTCACCATAAGTCATCGACTACTTGATGGCACTGTCTTGTTTTGTTTTAATGGGATAGAGCACTTTGGAATGGACTCTGCCTTAGGAAGGTTTTCTTGGACATCTTCACAAGCTGAAAAGCTTAATGATCATTCAGATTCCAGAAACATCTGTTGAGCCCATACTACTGCATTCTAGGTTTCATGTTGGACCTTACATCTTATTTTATTGATTTTTCTCCTTGACGTTTTCTCAGGAAGGAGTGAATAGGTTGTGGTCCCACAGGCTGCCTTTGTGTTGTGCAAGGAGATCTTGTGAACCCCGATAGAAACTCTAGCTGATGAGGAAGAGGAGACAGACTGTCACTTCAATGAAAACAACTGACCGTATTTGTTGCCAATGATAGAATTCCAGCTTTCAAGAGAAAATTAGAGTTTCTGAATACTTGTATTGACAATGGTGAGCTTGATCACTTCCCAGAATTTAAGCACCTTCTAGTGAGGCTGATGGTGATATTAATGGATGTGACTCTTTTTTTAATCGAATTGAAACGTATCAACGTTTAGAAGATCTATGTAACTTAGTAAGTGGTTAGCAATTGACTGCTAACCCAGAGGTTGGTGGTTCAAACCCACCCAGCAGCTCCACAGAAGAAAATCTAACCAAACCCATTGCCATTGAGTTGACTCCGACTCATAGCAACTCTATAGGACTGAGTAGAACTGCCCTCTTAGGGTTTCCAAGGAGTGGCTGGTGGATTAGAACTGCTGACCTTCTGGTTAGGAGCCCAGCTCTTAACTACTGCACCACCAGGGCTCCTACATATAACTTGTTGTTGTTAGGTGCCATCGAGACGGTTCCGACTCATAGCAACCCTTGTACAACAGAACAAAATACTGGGGGTCCTGTGCCATCCCCACAATCGTTATGCTTGAGCCCATTGTTGCAGCCACTGTGTCAATCCATCTCATTGAGGGTCTTCCTTTCTTTCTCTGACCCTCTACTTTACCAACCAAGCACAATGTTCTTCTCCAGAGACTGATCAATTCCTGATGACATGACCAAAGTACGTAAGACAAAGTCTCGCCATCCTCACTTCTAAGGAGTATTCTGGCTGTACTTCTTCCAAGACACATTTGTCCGTTCTTTTGGCAGTCCATAGTATATTCAGCATACTTCACCAACACCGTAACTCAAAGATATCAACTCTTCTTCAAGCTTCCTTATTCATTGTCCAGCTTTCGCATACACATGAGGTGATTGAAAACACCATGGCTTGGGTCAGGCGCACCTTAGTCCTTCAAGTGACATCTTCACTTTTAAATACTTCAAAGAGGTCTTTTGCAGCAGATTTGCCCAATGCAATGCATCTTTTGATTTCCTGACTGCTGCTTCCATGGGAGTTGATAGTGGATCCGAGTAAAATGAAATTCTTGACAACTTCAGTCTTTTCTCCGTTTATTATGATGTTACTTATTGGTTCAGTTGTGAGGATTTTTGTTTTATTTATGTTGAAGTGTAATCCATAATGAAGGCTGTAGTCTTTGATATTCATCAGTAAGTGCTTCAAGTCCTCTTCACTCATAGCAAGCAAGATTGTGTCATCTGCATATCATAGGTTGTTAATGAGTCTTCCTCCAATCCTGATGCCCCATTCTTCATATAGTCCAGCTTCGTGGATTATTTGCTCAGTATACAGACTGAATAAGTATGGTGAAAAAACAACCCTGAAGCACACCTTTCCTAATTTTAAACCATGCAGTATCCCCTTGTTCTGTTTGAATGACATATAATTTAGTGAACCAATACTTTCCAAATGACAAACCATAATGCTACAAAATCATGCATAGGTAAAAGATCCATTCAAAATGCAAGGTAGGCCAATGGATTTTAAAGCTTTAGAGTATGAAAGTTATTATAATGGCTTCAGAGTCCACAAGACAACTAACCTTTAAGAAATTATAACTTGGCAAATTTTGATGTAGTATCAAAGAAGAACATCCATAATTATCTTAAAAGACAATTAAAATACTTCTTCCTTTTCTAACAATGTATCTGTGTATGGTTGGATTTTCTTCATAAAATTGAACCCAGAATGACTGCAGAAACAGACATGAGATCTGATTGTCTTCTATTAAGTTATATTAAAGGGATTTCAAAAAATGTTTAAAAAAAGCCAAACTTGTTGCTAAATATGTTTTGGAAAATAGTTATTTTTGTTAAAATGTATTGCTTATGTTAAATGTAATATGTTTATTATTGTTGTTTTAAATAAATTAATGAATACATAATAACAACTAATTGCTATTTTAAATTTTTATCAATTTTAATTTTTAATAATATTTTAAAATAAATAAATATTTTTTAATGTCTCAGTTTTAACTGCTAGCATAATGAATATTGATAGCTATATCCCACATAAACAAGAGATCTTTAAAAAAAAAAAAACAAACCTGTTTCCATCGAGTCGATTCTGACTAATAGGAACCCTATAGGACAGAGTAGTACTGCTTCATAGGGTTTCCAAGGAGCGCCTAGTAGATTTGAACTGCCGACCTTTTGGTTAGCAGCCATAGCTCTTAACCATTATGCCACCAGAGTTTCCAAGGGCTCTTTAGGGGCCTCAATAATTTTTTTATTAAGATAAAATTCACATACTGTAATATTCATCACTCTTTTAAAGTTTACAATTCAGTGGTTTTTAGTATACAGGCAGTCCTCAGATTGCAAACGACTTTTGTTCCTAAATCTGTCTTTACATCGAATTTGTACAGAAGTCGGAACAGTTAGCTATGGTTCATAGCTAACTCAAGTTAGTCAGATGTGTCTTAGTAGATAATATATGGTGTACCTTTCTATGCATAAAAAAAATTAAAGAAACACTAAAGCATCTTTAACATAATAATACATTAATAATAATAATGTTTTGATGTGCATCGCCTGTTTGTTATTATGAACCATTGTATATACTTCAAATTTTCAGTATTATAGGCTTTACAGGGTTGGTTCTAACTACGGGTTGTACATAAGCTAGACGCTTGTAACTTGAGATCTACCTGTATTCACAAAGTTGTACAGCCATCACCACTAATTCCAGAACATTTTCATCACCCCCAAAAAGAAATCCCATACCCATTAGCAGTCGCTATCTGTTGCCCACTCTTGCCAACTCCTGGCAACCACTAATCTACTTTCTTTCTCTATGGATTTGCTGTTCTAAACATCTCATACAAACAGAATCATACAATATTTGGCCTTTTGGATCTGGCTTCTTTGGCGTAGCATAATGTTTTCAAGGTTCATCCATGTTGTAATATATATCAGTACTTCACTGATTTTTATGACTGAATAATATTCCACAATATGGATATGCCACGTTTTGTTTATCCATTCATCTGCTGGTGGATATTTGAGTTGTTTCCACTTTTTTTCTATTATGAATAATGCTGCTATGAACTTTCACGCACAAGTTTTTGTGTGAATATGTTTTCATTTCTCTTGGTATATACCTAGGAGTGAAATTGCTAACTTGATGTTAAGTTTATGTTAACTTTTTTTTTTAATGTTAACTTTATCGCAAGCTTTTGGAGCAACTGCAAAACTGTTTTCAACAATAGTTGCACCATTTTACATTTTTAGCAGTGTTTATGAGGGTTTCAATTTCTCCCCTCCCATGCCAGCACTTACGATCTGTCTTTTTTATTACACTTATCCTAGTGGGTAGAAAGTAGTATCTCATTGTTGTTTTGATTTGTATTCCTCTAACAGATAACGATGTTGAACATCTTTTCATGTGCTTATTGGTCATTTATATATTTTCTTTGGACAAATGTCTACTCAAATCCCTTACCCACTTTTAAATTGGTTGATTTGTCTTTTCGGAGCCATGATGGTACAGTGGTTAAGAACTTGGCTGCTAACCAAAAGGTCAGCAATTCAAATTCGCCAGCCACTCCTTGGAAGCCCTACAGGGCACTTCTATCTACTCTGTTCAATAGAGTCACTATGAGTCAGAATCAACTCAACAGCAATGCGGTGGGTAACAGTTTTTAAAATATAGACGGTCTTCGGGTTACGATCATTCCACTTACATACAACCCACAGTTAGGAACTAACACCTATGAAGCCGATTACATTAACAATTCAAGGTACATACAATGGTTCATAATAACAAACAGGCGCTACTTTGAGACATGCCATCAAAATATTATTATTATTACTGTATTATTATGTTAAAGATATTTTAGTGTATCTGGAAGTGTTCCTTTAATATCTCTTATGCATGGAAACGTACACTATATATTATATACTAACACAAACATTTGACTAACTGATGTTAGATACGAACCACACCTAACTGTTGCGGCTTATGTACAAATTCAACTTAGAGACGGATTTAGGAACAGACCTTGTTCGTAATCTGGGGATTGCCCATATTCTGAATACTAGAACTTTATCAAGTATATGATTTTGTAAGTATTATTGCCAAGTTTGTGGGTTTCTTTTTCACTTTCTTGATAGTATCCTTTGAAGCACAAACATTTTTAATTTTGATTAAGTCTGGTTCATCTATTATTTTTGGTTATTGTTGCTTGAGATTTTGGTGTTATATCTAAGAAACCATTGCCGAATCCAAGATCACAAAGATTTACTCCTAAGTTTTCTCATAAGAATTATATAGTTTTACTTCTTACTTTTAGATCTTTGATCCATTTTGAGTTAATGTTTGTATATGGTGTGAGGTATGGGTCAACTTTATTCTTTTGCATGTAGATATCCTCTTGTTCTAGCACTGTTGGTTGAAAAGACTATTCTCTCCCAGTGAATTGTCTTGACACCCTTGTCAAAATCCATTGACCATAAATGTGAGAGTTTATATCTCCACTCTCAATTCCATTCTATTGATTTATATTTCTATCCTTACGCCAGTACCACACAGTCTTGGTTACTGTAGCTTGGTTTTGAAATGAGGAAGTGTGAGTCCTCCAACTTTGTTCTTTTTCAAGATTGTTTTGGCTGTTCAAGGTCCGTTACATGTTCCTATGAGTTTTAGGATCACTTTGTCAATTTCCACAAAGAAGCTACCTGTGATTTTGATAAGAATTGCATTGAATCAGTGGAATAAATCAGAGATTATTGTCATTTTAACGATATTAAGTCTTCCAATCCATGAACATGGGAGTCTTTCCATTTACCATATTTTTATGCAAATAATGCACGCACCCTGTTTTTGTTTGCTGGCCCCGCCCTTCCCCTGTGAGGCACCTTCACAAGTGCTGCCATGCCAATCTTACTCCACATGTTGCTGAAAATAAAATTAGCATGGTGCACTTACAAAAGTACCTCATGGGAGAAGAGCACAGCTGGCAAACGAACACAGAAAGTGTGCATTATTTGCATAAAACATGGTACTTAGATCTTCTTTAATTTTTTTTCAGTTATGTTTTGTAGTTACAAGTGTACAAATCTTACACTTCTTTTGTAGAATTTATTCCTAAGTATTTTACTCTTTTTGATGCTATTGTAAATATAATTATTTTCTTAATTTCATTTTCAGATTGATCATTGCTTTGTTATTGTTGTTAGTTGTCATCAAGTCAGCTCTGACTCATAGAAATCTTATGTATAACTGAATAAAACATTGCACAGTCCTGTGCCATCCTCACAATTTTTCTTACGTATGAGCCCATTGTTGCAGCCATGGTGTCAATCCATCTCTTTAAGGGTTTTCCTCTTTTTTCGCTGACCGTCTGCTTTATCAAGCATGATCTCTTTCTCCAGAAGTTGGTCCTTCCTGATGACATGCCCAAAGTAAGTGAGATAAGGTTTCACCATCCTTGCTTCTAAGGAGCAACCTGGCTATACTTTCTCCAAAGTAGATTTGTTCATTCTTCTGGCAGTCCATGGAATATTCAATATTCTTCACCCACACCACACTTTGAATACATCAATTCTTCTTCAGTCCTCCTTTTTCATTGTCCAGCTTTCACATGCACATAAGGAGATTGAAAATACCATGGCTTGGGTCAGGCATACCTTAGTCATCAAAGTGACATCTTTACTTTTTGACATTTTAAAGAGTCTCTTGCAGCAGATTTGCCCAACACAATACATCATTTGATTTCTTGGCTGCTGCTTCTATGGGAATTGATTCTTGATCCAAAAAGAATAAAATCCTTAACAACCTCAATTTCTTCACCATTTATCATAATGTTATTTATTGGACCAGTTGCAATGATTTTTGTTTCCTTTGGGTTCAGGTGTAATCCATACTGAAGGCTATAGTCTTTCACCTTCGTCAGTAAATGCTTCGAGTCATCTCCATTTTCGGCAAGCAAGGTTGTGTCATCTGCATATCTCAGTTTGCTAATGAGTCTTCCTCCAATTCTTTTCTTCTTCATATAGCCCAGCTTCTTGAATTATTTGGCCACCATATTAGATAAGTAAGGTGAAAGATTACAACCCTGCTAACTCATTATTACTAATGTAAAGAGAAGTTATTGATTTTTAAAAAGTTTTTATCTTATACAAGTCACTCTGCCAATTATTTTTTAGTTCTAATATTTTTAATTGAGTCACCTAAGATCTAGGTATACAACTGTATGAAAATAAAAATAACTTTGCCTTTTCTAGAATGTAAAATTCTCACTTATTTTGATTATTACATAGTTATAACCTCCCAAAGACTGCTGAATAATAGTGGTGATAGTCATTTACATGTTGTTTAAATTGTATTTGATATTGAAAATTTTGTTGCTAATGTAGATTTTATTATAAAACAGGAAAGTAAGCTATATTCCTTTAGGATACCATGACAATTATATTTGGAAGATACAGTAGTGAATAATGCCCTGAAAGCAGAGTAAGTCTGAGTCTCCACGGGAGAGAAATAGAGACTTGAAGAAATTTTCATTCCTTAAATTCTTAAAGAAACGATAGGAGAGAGGAGCCAGGAAGAAACTGATATATTCAAGATGGCAAATTAAGAGTTCAAAGATTAGGAACAGCTGGGGAGAAAAAGAGACCAGAGATCTTCAGAAGGCAGGATATTCTTGGGCCAGAGCCAAAAACACCAGCTGGGAGATGAGCACTATGTCAAAACAGTTTTATGCAGAAGCCAAAGAGGGAATCTGAAGTTCTGATAGAAAAGAATCTTGACAATTAATAGAAATTATTGACAAACAGCTCCTAGAACAAAGTTTTTATGCTTTCAAATACTGAGTTGTCATCTTTCTGTGGTATGGTGAAGTCCTTTGCCTAGCACAGCGCTGTATAGAGGTGGTGTTCAAAAACTATTTGTTGAATGAATAGACAAGGAGAGAGAAAAGTAACAGCATCTCAAAAGCCAAGGAAAAAGTCTAATACTGAACTAGGTAACTTTTTGTTGTTGGAAATATACACAGCTAAATATGCACTAATTCAACAATTTCTACGTGTAAAATTCAGTGACATTGATTACATACTTTAAGTTGTGCAACCATTCTAATCTTCCTTTTCCAATTGTTCCTCCTCCAGTAACATAAACTCACTGTTCCCTAAGCTTCCTGTCTAATCTTCCCAGTTGCTGTTGTCAACTTAATCCCATATAAATAGCACGATGCTTAAGGCAGACAATTCTTTACAAATTAAGCTAAACTACTGTTTGTGCAGAAGACTTCAAGGGAACTAAAAACCAAAAAACAAACCCATTGCCTTCTAGTCAATTCCGGCTCATAGCGACCCTATAGGACAAAGCAGAACTGCCTATAGGGTTTCCATGGAGCGCGTGGTGGATTCAAACTGCTGACCTTTTGGTTAGAAGCCAAACTCTTAACTGCTACACCACCAGGGTTTCCTCAGGGAAACTAGGTGACTTTTTTAAGGCTTTTTTTTTTTTTAAGTAAACGTTTTATTGAACTATACATACAGAAAATACACAAATAATACAGTTCAACAAATTATCACCCCCATATACCCACTCCTGAGGGCAAGAAACAGAACATCACCAGTTCTCCAGAAATCCCCCTTGTACCTCCTCCCAACCACTATGTCCTCTCAAGGGTAATCATATAAAATAACAAAGATTAGTTATACCTACTTTTATACATTGTATAAATGGAGTCATACAGTAAGTACTCTTTTGTATCTGACTTCTTTTCCTCTACATTCTGTTTCTGAGATTCCTCCATTTTGATGCATGTAGCAGTAATTTGTTTATTCTCATTGTCATATAGTATTCCATTATATGAATATACCACAATTTTCTTATCCATTCTACTGTTGATGAAAATTTAGGCTACTTCTGGTTCGAAACTATTACAAATAGTGGCACTAGGAACATTTTAGTACAAGTCTTTAGAAGATATACATAAGTATTTCTGTAGGGTACTCGCCAAGGAATGGAATTGCTGAATCACAGCTATTAGTATATTCAGCTTTAATAGATACTACCAAATGTTTTCCAAGTGGTTGTACCAGCTTACACTCCTATTAACATTATATAAGAATTCCGGTTGCTCTACATCTTTGTCAACCACTGTTGTTGTCTTTTACTTTTTAGCCATTCTGGTGGATGTGTAGTGGTATGGCACTGTAGTTTTAATTTGCATTTCCCTGATGGCTAATGAGGCTGCAAAATTAAATCATGCCCACTACATAAGTCCTAAAATACTAAGGTATAAAAAGTAAAAACCCATTGCCGTCGAGTCAATTCTGACTCATAGCGACCCTATAGGACAGAACAGAATAGAACTGCCCCAAAGGGTTTCCAAGGAGCAGCTGGTGGATTCAAACTGCTGACCTTTTGGTTAGCAACCATAGCTTTTAACTGCTGCACTACCAGGGCACAGATAATCATTTTTAACACTTTAGTATATATCTTAGAGATAATTTTCTATGAATTTAAAAGAGGGGTAACTTGGGTATGGTAGGTATTGCACTGGCCCTGGGCAGGTGACACCACTGAGCAGTTTCCATTAACCCAGTACAGCCAGCCGCATATCTACTGAAAATGGTGCCTATAGCAAGCACTGAAACTGCACCCCTACCCAAACATTTGACACTCCTCTTTTAGATAACTTTACCATAATCTCAGCTCAAAAAATACAAGTCAAGGTCATTAATCTTGTAATTAACACATTACCATGCTTGAGGAAGGATATTGGGCCTTAATGAGTTAATAGAAACTGATCATTGGCTCCACGCACCCAGGGCCAGTACAATACCCTAGATATGCCACCGATTTACAAATATGTGTGTATAATACGTATATATGTATATGTGTATATATTTATACCCACCACTCTTCTGTCAGTTTGTCGTGCTGTGGTGGCTTGCAAGTTGCTGTGATGCTGGAAGCTATGGCACCTGTATTTCAAATACCAGCAGGGTCAACCGTAGTAGACAAGATTCAGCAGAGCTTCCAGGCTTCCAGACTAAGGCAGATTAGGAAGAAGGACCTGGAAATCTACTTCTGAAAAAACTGGCCAGTGAAAACCTTATGGATAGTAGCAAAATATTGTCTGATATAATGCTGGAAGATGAGCCCCTCAGGTTGGAAGGCACTCAAAATATGACAGGGGAAGAGCTGCCTCCTCAAAAGTAGAATGGACCTTAATGATGTGGGTGGAGTAGGGCTTTCAGGACCTGTACATAAACCAACAGGCAGTTGTTCGAACAGAACAAGAAGATACTGCATGGTTTAAAATCAAGAAAGGTGTGCTTCAGGGTTTTATCCATTCACCATACTTGTTCAATCTGTATGCTGAGCAAATAATCCAAGAAGCCAGACGACGTGAAGAAGAACATGGCATCAGATTTGGAGGAAGACTCAACAACCTGTGATATGCAGATGACATAACCTTGCTTGCTGAAAGCAAAGAGGACTTGCAGCACTTATGATCAAGATCAAAGACTACAGACTTCAGTATGGATTACACCTCAACATAAAGAAAACAAAAATCCTCACAACAGGACCAATAAGCAACATCATGATAAACAGAGAAAAGATTGAAGATGTCAAGGATTTCATTTTACTTGAATACGTAATCAATGGCCATGGAAGCAGTAGTCAAGAAATCAAAGATGTATTGCTTTGGCCAAATCTGCTGCAAAAGACCTCTTTAAAGTGTTAAAAAGCAAAAATGTCATCTTGAGGACTAAGGTGCACCTGACCCAAGCCATGGTATTTTCAATTGCCTCATATGATGTGAAAGCTGAACTACAGATAAGGCAAACTGAAAAAGAATTGACTCCTTTCACTTACGTTCTGGGCAAAAAATATTGAATATGCCATTGTCGTAGATTGAATCGAATTCCCCCAAAAATGTCTGTCAACTTGGCTAGGTCATGATTCCCAGTATTGTATGATTGTCGTCTGATGTGATTTCCGTATGTGTTGTAAATCCTATCACTATGATGGAATGAGATGGATTAGTGGCAGTTATATTGACAAGATATAAAAAAGAGAAGCAAACAGAGAGACATGGGAACCTCATACACCAAGAAAGCAGCTCCAAGAGCAGAGCACATCCTTTGGACCCAGGGTTCCTTTGCAGAGAAGCTCGTAGTCCAAGGGAAGATTGACGACAAGGACATTCCTCCAGAGCTGACAGAGAAAGACTTCCCCTGGAGCTGATGCCCTGAATTTGGACTAGTAGCCTGCTAGACTGTGAGAGAATAAATTTCTCTTTGTTAAACCATCCACCTGTGGTATTTCTGTTATGGCAGCACTAACTGACTAAGACAGCCATCAACTGCCAGAAGAAAGAATAAATCTGCCTTGGAAGAAGTATAGGCAGAATGCTCAGAAACAAGGATGGTAAGACTTCATCTTATGTGTTTTGGAAATATTATCAGGAGGGACCAGTCCCTGGAGAAGGACATCTTGCTTGGTAAAGTAGAGGGTCAGCAAAAAAGAGGAAGACCCTCCAGAAGATAGACACAGTGGCTGCAAGAATGAGCTCAAACGTAGCAATGATTTGTGAGGATGGTGAAGGACGGGGCAGACTCAACAGCACCTAACAGCATATATTTATATACACACACACACGCATATATAATCACGCTATGCGTTATACGGAGCCCTGGTGGCTCAGTGCTTAAGCATTCAGCTGCTAACCAAAAGGTCAGCAATTCAAATCTACCAGCCACTCCTTGGAAGCCCCACGGGGCAGCTCTACTCTGTCCTATAGGGTCACTACGAGTTGGAATCAACTCGACGGCAGTGGGTTTGGTTTTTTGGTTTTTATGTGTTGTAAAGGAGCCCTGGTGGTGCAGTGGTTAAGTGCTTGGCTGCTAACCGAGAGGTGGGAGGTTTGAACTCACCAGTCGTTCCACAGGAGAAAGATGTGGCAGTCTGCTTCTTTAAAAATGTACAGCCTTGGAAACCCTATGGGACTGTCCTACTTTGTCCCAGAGGGTCACTATGAGTTGGAATCAACTTGATGGCAATGGGTTTTGGGTTTTGGTTATGTGTAGTATTTGACATATTTCTTTTTTCACTTAATAAATCTTGTACATCTTTTCTCTTCAGAACCTATAGAGCTACCTCATTCTATTTGCTGACTGCTTTGTATTCCAATGTATAATGTGAGGATGGTGTTCTATGAATGTAATCTTTATCTTCCCTGGTCTTTTCCCCCTTGGGTAGTGAAAATGCATGGAGAACATGAGACTGTATAATGCAAAAGCAGTTTTTCTCAAAGAGGAGTTTGTGGAATCCTAGGTTTCCACAGACAGACTCTTGCGGGTCCACCAATTTTCTTTATAAAGTGAAATTTTATGCTTTCATTTTTTAGATAATCTAAAATGTGATTGTCAGCATTATCTGGGTCATCTGAATGACCAGCTTCTAATCAAGAATTTCCAACCAATGTTGGTGCCCACTGTGTTTATGATTGCGATAATGTCAAGTCAAGGGGTAACATGAGAAGAATGAAGGCAAACCTAATAAGCTTGCTCCAAGTGCAGGCGAAATGACATCATGGTGTACCGCAGGAGTGAAGGTTTTTAACTAATTTAAATAAAGAAAAGTGGTGGCAGAACTGAATCATCACAGTAGAAAGCAGCTAAGTCAAAAGTATCTGTAGGGCATAATCAGTAGTATAAGTACTCACAATGAGGGCATGTACTTTCTTTCAGAAAGATCACAATGATGTGAACCACACAAATTCCATAGGTTTTAATAGTTTTGTTTGAAAGTAGTTTATAAATTTGTTTTAAGGTCTATCACTGCCTATGTAAAAATTAAAACTATAGTTTATAGCAGAAAGAAAGAAAAAAAAAAAAAAGAGAGTCTATAGCTACCTCAAGGGATTTGGTTTCTTGATTTGGAGGTTTAGGGTCATAGTTTCACAAGACATCCCAGTTAATTGGTCTAGTATTTTCTTTAGCGTTTCTAATCTACTTCCTAGTTTGCTGCATAGTGCCTGAGGTTTTAAAAGCCTGTGAGTGGCCATCCCAGGCACAACAACTGTTCTACATTTATCTGGAGCAACAGAGGAAGGAGAGTCAGGAACAAGTGGAGGATATGGAATGTGTGGCTAATTGCCTCCATGAACAACTGCATCATTTGTCATGAGACCAGAAGAACTGAATGGTGCCCGGCTACCATTACTGAAAGTTTTTTATCAAAGATTCTATAGCAGAATCCTGATCTAAAGCGGGGGAAATGCAGAATAGATTTTCAAATTCTTATGGGATCCAGACTTTCCACAGCAATGGAGGCTGGATGAACCCCCAGAACTACTGCCCTGAGATTATCTTTAACCATAAACTAAAAATATCCCCTGAAGTCTTCTTTAAATCTAACAATAGTTTAGTTTAACTAGTAAGGAATGTCTGACTTGAGTATTGTGTTCTTTTAAGAACTATTTACATGGAATCAAACTGACAACAGTAATTTGAAAAATTAGATTGGAAACTTAGGGAGCAGTAATCTTATGTTAATGGGGGAGGAACAATTGGTAAAAGGAGAGTGAAAATGGTTGCACAACTTGAAGAATGTAATCAATGTCCTTGAACTGAACGTGTAGAAATTGTTGAATTGGTGTTTGTTCTGCTGTGCATACTCTGAACAACAAATACATTGTTTTTTTTTTATTGTACTTTAGGTGAAGGTTTACAGGAAAAATAGTTTCTCATTTAACAGTCAGTACACATATTGTTTTATGACATTGGTTAACAACCCCACGATATGTCAACACTCTCCCTTCTCAACTTTTTTTTTTTTTTTGTGAAAATATACATAGCAAAGATACACCATTTCAAAAATGTCTACATGCACAATTCAGTGATACTGATTACGTTCTTCCAGTTGTGCTGCTATTCTCACTTTAGATGAAAGTTTACAGAACAAAATAGTTTCTCATTAAACAGTTAGTACATGTGTTGCCCTATGACAATGGTTAACAACCCCACTACATGTACTCAACCTTGGGTTCCCTATTACCAGCTTTCCTGTCTCCTTCTGCCTTCTAATCCTTGTCCCTGGACTGCTGTGCCTCATTAGTCCCTTTTTGTTTTATGGGGCTGTCCAATCCTCAGCTAAACAGGGAACCTCGGAATTGACTTCCCCACTGAGCTAAAAGGGTGTCTGGGGGCCATACTCTCCAGGTTTCTCCAGTCTCCTTTAGGCCAATAAATCTGGTCTTTTTTTTTGGTGAGTTAGAATTATGTTCTACATCCTTCTCCAGCTCTGTCCAGAACCCTCTGTTGTGATCCCGGTCAGAGCAGTCAGTGGTGGTAGCCAGGCACCATCTAGCTGTACTGGACTCAGTCTGGTGGAGGCCTTGGTAGCTGTGGTCCATTAGTTCTTTGGACTAATCTTTTCCTCGTATCCTGTTCTCTTCATTCTCCCTTGCTCCCGAAGGGGTGAGACCAGAGGAGTGTCTTAGATGGCTGCTCACAGGCTTTTAAGACCCCGGACACTGCTCACCCAGGTAGAATGTAGAACACTGTATTTATAAACTGCGTTATACCAGTTGAACTAGATGTTCCCCAAGACCATGGTCCCCACAGCCCTCTGCCCAGCAATTCAGTCCCTCAGGGAGTTTGGATGTGTCTATGGAGCCTTCGTGACCTTTCCTTGTCCAAGTTGTGCTAGCTTCCCCAGTATTGTGTACTGTTTCACCCTTCACCAAAGTTACCACTTACCTATTATCTATTTAGTATTTTTCCCTCACCCCCCACCCCTAGTAACCAACAAAGATTGTTACTTTTTTCAACAACAAATAAATTTTAAAAAATTTTTTTAATTTAAAAAGGGTTTATAACTAGTTTTATGTTCACACATTTCAAAGTCACATTCTTTGAAAAATAATTTAAATTAAAAATCAATATCACTTATCAAAGATTTCCATACATTACTCAAGTTTGAGAAACTCCAGCCTAGCAGTTAGCTGGATGTAGAATCCCAGACCAGTTTCATCATGTTGGGAAGATATCAGCACTAACAGTCAAATAGGCCTTTGGCTAGCTGGAGAACTTCTGTTTTTGGACTTAACTGTGAATTCATATATAAATGTTTTTCTACTCCAAAGTCAGAGAAGAATGATTCCTAAAAAAAAATGGGCATATTAGAAAGACTGAGGGCCTAGGAACTAGGTTAGTTTTGCTTCCTGACCTGGCTGTACCATTTATAAGGCTTTGCTATCTCTTCTGCAGTCTAGGGATTGATAATAATTTGAAATGTGCATATTTGCTGTAAGGACTGATTTAACATAGTTAAAGCATCTGGAGCGTATTAGTGGTATTCAATGACAGCCCCTGACGTTACAGGGACACTTGAGCTGCAGGTTTTTGGCGTGTTCCAGGAGCATTACGTGATGCCTAAGTTTCTTATACGCTTGGGGAAATATTGTAAACTGGGCAACCCAATATTACACATATGATTAAAGTAGTCCTTTCTGATGCTATTATAACACATTGCTGTCGTCGAGTGGATTCCAACTCATGGCGACCCATGTGTTACAGAGTAGAACTACTCCATAGGGTTTTTTTGGCCCTAATCTTTACAGACGCAGATAGGCAGGCCTTTCTTCCAGGATGCCTCAAGGTGGATTTGAATGGCCAGCCTTTCGGTTAGTAGCCAAGTGCTTAACTGTTTGCACCATTCAGGACACGATCTAAAACAACATTGAGGCACAATGATAATAATTATTTTTAAAGGTTTGGGAATTTTGCTTTACTTACAAATTCCAGCTTTTCCTTTATTAGTAACAAGAACATTGAGTAACAAGGCTGAGAACATACTCCAATTATGTCTTCTCTGAGTACCAGTATCTATTCACTTCTCCCCGCCTCTACCACAACTACCCTCATCCAAGCCACATCATCCTGCACCAGATGACTGCAAGGGCATCCTAGCTAGGGTCCCTCCTTTCACTCAAGCACCTTTCAGTCCATTCTCCACACAGTATGTCACTATGGACTTCCTTAAATTTAATCAAATCAGCTCACTGCCTGCTTAACACTCTCCAATGGCTTCCACTGCATGTAGAATAAAATCCATTCCTTGACCGTGAGGCATAAAGCGCTCCTGATCTGGCCCATGCCTCCCTCATGCATCTCCACTTACACCACTAACCCCCTTGTCCACTGTGCTTCAGCTTCACAGGCCTTCTTTCTTCAAATGCTCCATGTGCATTCCTGCGTTAGAGTCTTAGCATTCACCATGCCCTCTGCCTAGAACGCTCAGTTCCCCAAACTTTGCACAGGTACTTCCGGCGTGTCACTCAGCTAACTTCTCAGACAAGTTTTCCCTCCCCACACGTGTCATCACCTCTGTCTAGCACTCTATCTTCTTTTCTTTTTTTTTTTTTTTTAATTGATGTAATTAAATGAAGTTTACATTTCAAGTTACTCTCCCATACAGAATTTTTTTTTTTTAACATACATTGTTATGAGACCCCCAACTGCTCACCCCATTCTGCGACAGCACACTCCTCCCCTCTGCCCCTGATTCCCCATGAACATTCAACCAGCTCCTAACTCTCTCTGCCTTCCCCTCTAACCTCTGGACAGAAGCCGCCCCTTTTGTCTCCTATATCTACTTGTCTAAGAGGCACATTCTTCACGAGTATCTCTTTATGTCCCACAGTCCAGTCCAATCCCTGTCTGAAGAGTTGGCCTTGGAAATTGTTTTAGTTCTGGGGTAATGGAGAGACCAAGGGCCATGCTTTCCAGGGCACCTCCAGTCTTAGTCAGACCATTAAGTCTGGTCTTCTTACTAGTATTTGAGTTCTGCATCCCATCGTTCTATTGCTCCATCAGGGACCCTCTGTTGCGTTCCCTGTCAGGACGTTCATTGGTGGTAGCCAGGAACCATCTAGTTCTTCTGGTCTCAGGCTGATGAAGCCTCTGGTTTATGTGGTCCATTCTCTTATTTTCTTTAAAGCACATAGTACTTTGATTTTATCTTTACCGTGCATTTGGTAACTAGCTTATGCTATAGCATCTCTCTCCCTAGAATGCAAGCTGCAGGAGTGTCTTGCCACTCTGTCTTAGTTTCTTAGTGCTGTTGTAACAGAAATTCCACAAGTGCTTGGCTTTAGCAAACAGAAATTTATTTTCTCCCGGTTTAGAAGGCTTGTTGTTATTGTTAGGTGCCTCATAGCAGACTTACGTACAACAGAACGAAACACTGGCTGGTCCTTTGCAGTGTTAACAATCACTGTTACGCTTGAGCCCATCGTTGCAGCCACTGTGTCAAGGCTAGATGTCCGAATTCTAGGGGAAGTTCTCTGTGTCCGCTCTGGGGGAAAATCTTTCTCTCAGCTTCTCTGGCGTTCCTTGGCCATCCTCATGTGGCATGTATCTTCCCCCTCAGTTGGGCTTGCTTCCTGCTGTGCCTAATCTGCTCTTTTTATATCTCAAGAGTGATTGGTTTAAGACACACCGTACATTGATATGGGTTCACTAACATAACAAAGAAAACCCTGTTTCCAAATGGGATTACATCCACAGGCATAGGGGTTAGGATTCCAACACGTATTTGGGAGGCACACAATTCAATCCATAACATATTCTACGCCTGATATGATGCCTAGCACGTAAAAGGCTTTCAATAACATTGCTTGAATGAATGAATGAATGAATATCCAGCTTCAGAAATCACCTACCTTCTAGTCCTGGCTTGGTTGCCAAGTAGTTGAGTAATCTTTGGCAAGTACTGAACCTCTTTAGACCTCAGTTTTCCTTATGGTTAATTAGTATGCTGGACTAGATGATCTTTAAGGCCTTTTCTTGTTTTATATTTCCAAGGTTTATACCTAAGTAGCATTTCTCTCTGTGTCTCTCTGTCTCTCTAATTAGCAAGCTCTTGGATTCACTAATAGTTCTAAATCAGTTGGAGATATTTAATACATAGACACAGAGCTCCAAGGATGTATGGTCTCTAGACACTCAACTGTCATCACAACCACATGTTGTGGTGTTTACGTTCCTTTGCCTGGCCGATCCCATCAAAACCACACCCTCCACTGCCAAGCCACAGCCCCACCCTGCCTGCCTTTGGAAGTAAAAATTGAATAGAAGGATCCCTGACTTTTGAAAAGAAAAAAAAGCTGCACAGATTTAACTAGCATAATGCTACTAGAGAAATTAGAGTACAGCTGACAGGATTGATAACAACTTCATCAAATTTCTGAATTTAATAAAGTCCCTAAAGATAGATAATAGGAGACAGTCGTATTAACTTTTGGATACTGCTGGAGACAAATTCTAAACTACTTTTTCATACCTAGTTAAGCTGACTACACTGGTATATGCTTGACTTTTAGTCATTTAGTTTATAATATGCCAGAAATATACATTAAAAAACAATATTGTAATGATTAGATAGCACCATTACACACTTGAATTTACGTCTTTCCTGATTTCAAATCTTGTGAAAAATGGCCTCAGGAAATAAAAAAGGAGATTTAACCTATGGCTGGAAGAAGTGAAGTCAATATTAGTTGCAAGGGCAGTTTTAATTCGCTTTTAAATGCTTATCTACAAACCAAATTTTAAAGTTCAAAACCACACGAAGACTTAAAACTCACAGCTTTGTGAGCTGGAAGAACATGGAGGCCTGCATTTAACAAATGAGCAAATTGAGACTCAGATATCAAATGATCAGTCCAAGGTCATATAGCTCATTAGTGTCAGAGCTGGAACTGGTCTCCTGGTTGACCATGCCACGCTTTTCTCAACATACCACACTGCCTTATTAGTAACCGTAGTTACTTGTAACTTTCAGTCATATGTGCCATCCCAGTCCCAGACATGGTATGTTGGAAGGTAAAATGATCCCTCCAATAACTGAGGAGCTAGGAATTATAGTATTAGTTGTTATGTTGTTGTTACAGTAAATGCCAATTTTTTTTAGTTCACATGTCAGGCACTGTGCTATGTGTGTTACCGGTGTTCTTCTATTTAATCCCCACGCTACTTCTATGACGTAGGTAACAATGTCATCACTAATACTTAAATCGTGTGCCAGTCACTCTTCTAAGACTTTTGCGTTCAATAAGTCATTTAATTCTCTCAACAGTCTTTAAAGTAGGTACTGTTGTTATTCCTATCTTACAGGTGAAGAAACTGAGTCATAAAGAAGAATCATGTCCAAGTTCAAACTCAAGGGCACACCCTTAAACCAATACTTATGCTGCCTCTCTATGCTATACCAGCTACTCATTAGTTTTTACTTTCCTATCACCAAACTGTTAGAAGAAATAACAAGTAGCTAATCTGACTTATCTTTTCCCTTCATCCACCTGCCTTTCCAGTACTAGCTGGTAGTAGGGACATTTAAAGACAGAGGAAGCAAAAAGAGGAGAAAGCTGGCCCCAGGACCTTCTGCAACCTGAATAACCTGGACAATCCAGGATTTGATTATGATATATGTAGTGGTTAAACTTCAACAGGTTTTGGCTATGCTCATGAATGTGCATTTCTGTGCATGGCAGCCTGGTATGAAAACATAATCTGTAAATTACTATGTAAGCCAGACTCTTTCAATGAGAAAGAGCAAAAACATGCTCAAGTTATGTACATTAGTGAAGGAATTTGTTGGAAGATTACCTGGGTGAACTACGAAAGCACAGGAAACAGTCTCAGTGACCACACAGACAGGTCTTGTGGAGCATCATTCATTTTTCTTCAGGTTGCAGCAGTAGCTCTAATCATTCAACAGCAGTTCTAGCTGTCCCCCAAGGCCAGGACTCAGCTTCTCTGCTAATCTCCTCTCTCTGAACCTGCTCACCACCAATTGACTCTTCTGTATACTTCTCTTCTCCTACTGTCTCTGCTCTGGACCTCTGTTTTTTTCCATCTCTTTATTTTCTACCCATATTCTTTTCTGTAGGGCTTACAATTAAATGTCATGAAAGAGAGAGGATCAGATTGGGTGCATGTGTTACCATTCAGTTGATGGTGCTCCACTGAATGGAGCTTTCACATCAGGCCATCTCACAGCCTATAGATTGCTGCCCTCATCTCCCAGAGGAACACCTTTGGGTCCATTACTTGTGGCCAAGGTAGCAGGATAATATAGAACAAAGCAGGGACCTATGCTTAGAAGGGAACTGTGAACACAACAGCCACTTTATGTGGCTTATCTAGTACAAATACTAGATGATGTGCTAATTATATGTGTGCTAATGGCCCTTATCAGGACAAAAGCTCTTGCTGGAAAAAAAAAATAACCATAAGGGTTGTTGTTGTTAGGTGCCATGGAGTCGGTTCCAACTCCTAGCGACCCGATGTACAACAGAACAAAACACTGCCTGGTCCTGTGCTATCACAATCGTTGTTATGCTTGAGCCCATTGTTGCAGCCACTGTGTCAATCCATCTCATTGACGGTCTTCCTCTTTTTCACTGACCCTCTACTTTACCAAGTGTGTTGTCCTTCTCAAGGGACTGATCCCACCTGATAACATGTCCAAAGTGTATGAGACGAAGTCTACTGAAGGTTGGAAACCAAAAAATATAGGTTTTGGTAACTATTCTCTCATCGTAGACTTTGGCTAGTTAGAGTTTCATTTTTAGCTATGGCATGCTCAGAATTGGACACCATAAACTTTTTAAAATGCTCTTGATCGTGAACTTTCTTACCTGTCAAAATTCTCTTACTTTATTGTCAAAAATTTTTGTTGACTAAGGATTCAAAAAAGCAGCTATTACTTGTAAATCTGACATTTCAGAATGGCCAAATAATGAAAGTTTTTGAAGTTGCTCTGTTGATGGTAATGACTTACAACAGTATGAAAATAATAAAACCTTGCAGTTGAGACTATTTTGTGTTTTTAAAGTGCTCCTCATTGATGACACGAGAAGACAGAAAGGGTCAGGAGCTGGTTGAATGGACACAGGAAATCAGGGGTGGAAAGGAGGAGTGTACTGTCACAATATAGGGAGAGCAATTAGGCTCACATAACAATGTTTGTATAGATTTTTGTATGAGAAACTAACTTGAATTGTAAACTTTCACTGGAAGTACAACAATGAAATAAATAACAAATAAAATGCTCCTCATTGAAATACCACTCTTACTCCTATGTACTTCCCTGGGGCCCTGTCTCTGCCCAACAAGAAAATGCAAATCCTCAAGGCTCTTCTCCTTTTCCCTGAAGCCTTCCTTGGTTTCTCAAATCCACCAATTCTTCCTTTCTCTGAACTAAACATTGCTCATTGTTTATATTGTTCATGTATGATGCCTTTTTTATAATTACTTTTAACCAGTTGCCATAGAGTCGACTCCAATTCATGGCAACCCCATGTATGTCAGAGTAGACATGTGCTCCATAGAGTTTTCAATGGCTGATTTTTTGGAAGTAGATCACCAGGACTTCCTTCCAAGGGGCTTTAAAAAAAAAAAACCTGTTGTTGCTGAGTTGATTCCAACTCATAGCGACCCTTTAGGACAGAGTGAAACTGCTCCATAGGATTTCCAAGGAGCGCGTG
Source organism: Dugong dugon (assembly GCA_030035585.1). Classification (NCBI taxonomy): domain Eukaryota; kingdom Metazoa; phylum Chordata; class Mammalia; order Sirenia; family Dugongidae; genus Dugong; species Dugong dugon. The sequence continues at coordinate 108,369,378 of CM057463.1, read as the reverse complement.
GCAGATTTGAACTGACAACCTTTTGGTTAGCAGCCGAACTCTTAACCACTACACCACCAGGGTTTCCAAGAGGCTTTTGGTTGTACTCAAACCTCCAACCTTTTGGTTAGCAGCCAAGTGCATTAACAGTTTAAGTCACATAGGGACTGCAAAATTACTTTTAGGAAATTTTAAACTGTTTACTGGTTTGTGGTAAACTCCTTAAGGGCAGAGGAAAAGAATCAGTGTCTTATTCCTTAAACCATCTAAAACAGTATCATGCCTATAAAAGGTATTTAAAAAATTGGAGAAGTGCGCAGGAAGAGGCATCATCATACCCAATTTTAGATGATGAAGTTAAAACACACAACCAGGGAATTGAGGGAAATGTTGCACTGATTTGTGGTGGCCCGAAACCAGAGGAAGGAGAACAAGGTGCAGAAGCAAAAGAAAGAAACCATTTAAAGGTAGAAGTAAGAGGAGATTAACAATGCTCAAAATGAACAGGAAACAATGAACGAGAAGGGACAAGATAGAATAAAAGACACATCAAGTGGAAGGCTGAGGTGAATGGATAAACAGGAAACAGGAAGAGAGGTTTCAAAAGGGGAGGACAAGACCAGAAGACAAAGGCAGAAAAGTATGTTTCTAGTCTCCTCAAGAAAATGCTTTATGTCAACCAGAAGAGCTAATTTGAGCTTCAGGAAGTAGAGGAGAAATGAGGAAGGCTCTATGCCTTGGTCAAAGGTAGGAGAACTGAGAAAAATAAATAGAGGATAAAGGAGAAGAAGAGAGGGAAGTGGTCAGATTCTTTCTTGTTGTTGTTATTAAAATTATTCCAAGCGAAATCAGTTTTTAACAACTTTGCAAAATCAAAGGGAAAAGAGAAAACCACAATGAAAGGAACTTAGAGTCCAAATTATAGTTTTCTTGTACCAGTGGAATCTTTTATTATATTTTTAAAAGTTACTTCAACCTTCTGCTTTATCCTAATCGTGATGTAGATCCAAATAGCACCCTAATCGTACTGAACGCTTGATCAGGATGAAGTATGTGGTGTAAGAACGCTGTGAGTCCGAAATTATGTGCGGTTTGGATAGTTTTAGGCAAAATTTCTAAACCATGCATATAAATTCTTTGCCATCGTGTAAGAACTTTTCAACCATTTTAAACCAGAACTTTCAACCTGTTGCTGTCAAGTCAATTTTGACACATGGCGACCTATAGGACAGAGTAGAACTGCCCCATAGGGTTTCCAAGGAGTGGCTGGTGGATTCGAACTACCCAACTTTTGGTTAGCAGCCAAGCTCTTAACCACTACACCACCAGGGCTCCAAATGACTGTCTCATCTAGCAATGTCTTCTGGCCATCCAAAAAACCAAAGTGTTTTAATACAGAATCCCTCCCACTATGTAAAATTCTCAGAGGAAAATTAATTCTAGTTTCCATTAAAGTAAAAAGTAAAAATAGACATGTGACATCTTTTCCCTTGGCTTTTAAATACCTGTCTCACCCAGTTTTCTTCTTAGTGCTCTGAGTCTTCTTTGTAGACTCCTCTGTAACAGTAATCTGTGAATTGGTGGAATGTAAAAAAAAAAAAACTCTGCTACTCCTCTTTCTAGATTCATCCCTTTTGTCGATATACTTTGAGAGTCCATCCTTGACTCTCTGCTTTTCTGACTTTACACAATCTTCTTGGGACACCCACTCCATTTCCCTTGTTTCAGTTATTATTCATAGGTGGATGACTCTCCAAATTCCATGTGCCACTTAATTCCTCTCTTCTGAGCTTTTAATATGTCCAAAACGGATCTCATTATCTTCCCCCCGCCAAAACTTGGTTCCTCTTGTATGCCCTATACCAGCACTGCCATCCATCCTGTTTCTCCAGGCAGAATCCTGGATGTTATCTTTACTTTCTCTTCAGCTACGCGTCCAGTTATCTGGCCCCATGGAGTCTACCTGTTGAGTATGGCTTGAACTGTCCACTTCTACTCATCCTTAGTTAACTCCTACTCATCCTCCGTACTCCACAACTAAACCTTCCTGACTCTCCTGCCCCAGATTACGTCAGGTCCCCCAATTTTACTCTTTCCTCATACCCTCTGTCTTACTTTCACAACAGATACTGGTTTATTGCAGGCTAAGCTGATGAAACAAGTAAACCCATATGTGTAATTACTTATTATTAGGACCTACTTCTTGTTCACGTAACACTCCTGGGCTAGTGTTTAGCTTGTCAGTAGAACTTTCCTTCACGCATTTATTGTAAGTTGCCGTTGAGTGAATTTTGACTCATGGTGACCTCACGTGTGCAGAGTAGAACTGCTCCACAGGGCCCTTAAAGCTGTAATCTTTCAGAAACAGATCACCAGGGCTGTCTTCTGAGGCTCCTCTTGGTGCATTCGAATCAGCAATCTTTTGGCTAGTAGTCAAGTGCTTAACTGTTTGCGCCACCCAGGGACTCTCCACACATTTAGGACAGAGAAAAAGAACTCTTCCAGTATATTACCCCAACAATCCCCTAGGGCACATCTCAGCCTGGAAGTGACACAAGTCACTTCTATTTACATGTCATTGGCTAGATGGTAGTCACATGACCATATTTTACTGCAAGGAAGACTGGGATATATAGTTTAGCTGTCCACCCAGGTAAAGAAGAACAGGTACATTTTTGCCCAAAACTGTGTTCCTCAAGCAAAGAACTGTACCTGGCCCCCTAATAAGCCTCAATAAATATTTGTTGAATAAATAATAAATAAATTTTTAAAGAGCACTGGTAGTGCAATGGTTAGGTGCTCAATTGCTAGCCAAAAGGTTGGTGGTTTGAACCCACCCAGCAGTTCCACAGGAGAAAGACCTGGTGATCTTCTTCCATAAAGATTACAGCTTAGAAAACCTTATGGGTCAGTTCTACTCTGTCACAGGTGGTCGCCATGAGTCCCTTGAGTTGGAATCTACTCAAAGATGCCTTATAACAAAAAACTGGGGACAAATAATAGATGAATTTTTATTAAATCAGATCTCTAGCATATGTAGTCTGAAGAACTGCAGCAGCCTCCTACCTGGTCTCCCTGTCTTTCCTCTCTGCCTCCTCCACAGTGTATCCATAATGTATCTATAGTGTAGCCACAGCCATATTTTCACCACTGTTCTCTCCCCACATTCCCTTTTAACACATACACTCACACACACACATACACACTTACTGACACTCATTCTCAATCTCCCTCCCCAACCCAATCTGTTGTCATTGAGTCCATTCTGACACATAGAGACCCTACAGGACAGGGTGGAACTGCCCATAGGGTCTTCAAGGCTGAAATCTTTACGGAAACAGACTGCCATCTTTCTTCTGCGGAGTGGCTGGTGGATTCGAATCACCGATCTTTCAGTTAGCAGCCAAGCACTTGAACCACTATGCTACCAGAGCTCCTTCTCCCCAACCCGGCCACCCTGAAACACTGACACTTCCTCCAAAAGCACTATGCCTTTCTCATGGCTAACTGCTTAGTGCCTTTAGGTCTAACTGAGCTGTCACTTTCTTGGGGAAGCCCCTTACCCCCAAGATGTTGTTGGTGCCCCTTCCCTGAGTTCCCGTGACCCTCTGCCTGCTGTAGCAGATTATCTTACAGTTTGCCTTAAGTTATCAAGTCCTTCTCCCCCAGAAATCCCTGTTAATACCTTAGGTTTGCCTTTCATGAAGAAGGCATTAAGCTTGGGATGTTCATTCCCTCCAAGTTTTGCAAAGCAACCCACAATATAAAAAAAAAAAAAAAAAAAAAAAAAAAGGTTCAACCAATAGAATCCACTTGAAATGAAAATTGGTCTGAGTTTCCCAAGTTTACTCATTTGTAGGGGGAATTGTGAGCCAATGAGTTCAACTTCCAAAAAGATTGAATATCTGACATCTCTTTTAAAAACTTCAATAGTGGAAATACCACAGCCCCCAGGTAAAATGGTTCTAAAGGTAGAAGTATGAATTATCATAAAAGTTTTCCTAATTTCTTTCCATAATCTGAACCTCTTAATCATCATCTTATTCCAAAGGTTCCAAAGAGGTTCTTTTCTTTTCTTCCAGAGCATTATGTTTTTAAGACCATTAAGTTTTTAAGCTCAAACGTTAGCACTTTCTGATGATGCAAATAGTCAAGAAATTGTCTCTCTTCTTTTGATTTTAAGGTAGAGCAGGGTTAACAGAAACCCAACATTTACTTCGTCTTTCTTCCCTGGGCTCAGTGAAGCTTGACGGCTCTCTAAATCCAAGCCGTAAAAGAGAAGAGGGCCTGATTTTCCTCAAGTCGTATTTGCTTGTGTGTGCTCCAGAATCTCGGCCTCTGGAGGGCTTGGAGCTGAGACAAAGCTTGTCCTGGGTCTAGCCTCCCAGTGTCAGTGCAATACAGCAGCCAGAATAACAGACTCCTAATTTAGGAATTTGCCATGGACACAGCCCAAGAATCATTCCTGGGTTGCTCTGAGTGTATTTGACTAACAGAAAGAAAGAAGCAGTGCGCATTCGTATGTAAATGTCAGCATTTGTAACATCACCTGAGCAAGAACAATAGATTTCCAAGTGCATCTTATTGTAGGCGGCAAAAGGAATGAGTTTAATGAGGCATCCACATAGCAGGCAACTTTACAATTTCAATATAAGCATTTAAGTGTAACAGCTACTTGCAGAAGTCATAATAAAAAGACCTTCCAACTTAATTCATGTGCCCAATTACATTTGACATTTGTATAATAATGAAAATCAATTTAAAAATAATACTGCAAATGTTTTGTTACCTATGTATTTACCACAATAAAGAAGTATCTTAATAATAATAATAAGTGTAAGCTTTTAAACCAATGCCTCTATACCAAAAGTTTTACCAGATCTAAATCTTCTAAAATTTAGTTTGGTAAACTCTGCTGAGGTGTTCTGATTTTTAAAAGGAAGGGTGAAGAAAAAGACAGCACATGTTATGATTTAGCTTAAACTTCCCTCTCTGCTTTATCTGCATCTCAGAAAATCATGCTCTTCGTTTGCCTCACTTAGTTATTTTTCAAAATAAAAAAAAAATCCTCCTCTTCTGTGTAAGGTTCTGATCCAAAATAATCAGTATTGGAAGTTGGGCTGTTTTGGTTCATTTCAATGGCCTGAGTCATTCTCCCCAATACCAGGATGCCCTTAGGGAAGATACAAAGGAAATGATGTAATTCTCTTTGGTCTCTTTTACGCTTTGGGCCCAAGCCTTAATGAATCTGTTTTCTAATTAACCAGCAAGGAGTACAGTGAAAAAAAAATGTGGATCCTCTGCTTCCCTTTCTCCTCAATTAAGGCACACACATTATTTGTTCCTAAAGCGAGCTCAGGTGATTTTACCAGAATTAGCGCATAAACCTTCTCAACACCATTGTCAAGCAGCTTGGAGCAAAGGTACTTTTTATATCTACTTTACAAGTTGGAAACCAAAAAACAGAAAATGCCTAGTCCAAGGTCAAGCAGGGCTGAACATGGGGTGTGGTGGGAGGTCGGGGAGGGAGAAATGTTGTTGTTGTTAGCTGCCTTTGAGTTGGCCTGACTCATGATAACCCCATGCACAACACAACAAAGTGCCGTTCAGTCCTGTGCCGTCCTCATGACAGGTTACAGATGGACGGTTGTGATCCATAGGGTTTTCATTGGCTGATTTTCAACAGTAGATTGCCAGGCCTTTCTTCCGAGGGGAAGAAATAGCTATCTCCTAATTCTTCTGCTCTATCTACCTTTCTAAGGAGCTCTGGTGATGCAAAAGTATTTCCCAAAAGGTCAGTGGTTTGAACACGCCTAGCAACCTAGGAAACCCTATGGAGCAGTTGTACTCTGTCATATATGATTCATCTTGACGTTACACAGCAACAACATGCACCAATGGGGGGAAGAATAATCTTAATTTAGAAAAGCTGCTTAGAACAGATTTTGTATATTAACTTGACAAACCTGGGCTCAATACCCGGACATTTTGGACATCATATCATTTTATAATTAAAGCTCGTAGTCAATTTTGCTCTTTCTCTGATATCTGGCTTCTTGAGCTGATCTCCTGGTAAACTGATGATTGGCAAATACGTGTGGTTTGATTGGATGTGGGGAGGGTGGAACGGGGATGCTTGTGCCAAGATTTGCCATAGTATCTGCACTTGGGTGAACTAGAGAACTCTAGCACCCGCTACTATTCATAGCACTTTCCCAAATGCCCTTTCCTCTGAGTTCCATGACTCACTGCAGCAGCTACTACAATTGAAGTCTCCCCAACCAGACTTTCAGCTTCTTAAGCGCAAGAACTGTGGCTAAATCCATTTCTATAACCAGCACTTTAAATTTAGTGCAATTCATTAAATGGCTTCTAGAACTAAACTATAATCCCTGGATGGCACAAACAGTTAAGCGCTTGGCTAGCAACCAAAAAGGCTGGAGATTCAAGTCTACGCAGAGGTGCGTCGGAAGAAAGCCTTGGCATTCTACTTCTGAAAAATCAGCTGTTGAAAATCCTGTGTAGCACAGTTCTACTCTGACACACAGGGGGTCACCGTGAGTTGGAATCAACTAGAAGGCAACTGGAAAAAAAAGAACTGAACTAAGAAAGAGGAAGAAGAGGGGAGGGGGTAGAGGAAGGAGAATGCTAGGAAAGGAAGAGAAGGTGCAGGAAAAGGGGTGGAATGCTGAGGGAAGAGAAGAAGAGTAGTTAAAACTGGCATCCCGAATTATTCTGAGGGAGCTGACATTTATTTCTAAGAAGCCAGGCCCTCATAAGGAAGCAATGCACTCACTGAAGAGTTAACTGAAATATTGCGTTGAACCTGAAAACATCTGGCTCAACATATGAAATCGTTAATATGTTTAAGTGCAGATTCCTGGTTCCACCCTGGACTACTGACTCAGAATCTTTCAGGGTGGGGCCATAGAGATTTTTTTTAAGACGCACCTTGGGTACTAGAGTGTTTTTCATCTCAGCCCTACCCCTCCGTGTGGAAGCCAGGTTTATCAGTTTGGAAAGACCCGTGGGACTTCAATCTATAAACTAGGATGTCCTCTCCTTCATCCTGCATAGTGTCACTACCACACGCACACGCACCCAGACACACACACACAAGTGCATGTTTGCCCATAAACACACGCATACAGGCATACACTCACACATGCACACACGCATGCACTTTTGCAGTAGCTTCCAGTTGTCTGCAGAGCTAATGCCTTGGATCAACTGTCTCATTCTTAAAGTTCCTCCTGACTAGGGCAGCCCACACTAGGAGTGAATCTGGAATTTAGGTAGAACGATTAATAGAGAAGGAAAAAAAACAACAGTTTAGGGCAAAAACTCTTTGGACAAAGCTCTTCCTATTTCAGACCTTTCACTTTTGTTCCTACTTCAAAACAAGAGATATTTTCAGGAAAGAGAAAACAAGAAGGCTAATTTTAATTTTTGTAAAACTCAGTACCAATTTAGTGACAGATGAACTTGTGTTCTGCCTTCCTTTTTTCCAAAGGGATTCATTCTTCTTGGGTCCTGAACACCTGCTTAAAAATAGTGCTTTCTTCTCTCTGTCTTTAGGGAATGTCAATCATGTATGAAATCATGAGGTAGGTCTAATACCAGTGGAGAGGAGGTGGGGTGAAGGAAAGTCGTATTTGAGCTACATAATGTATACATTGCTTGAAACCATACATTGTGCAGAAACCTGTGGTTAGATTTGTGGTGTGAAACAGGGAACGCAAGCAAAGTCTGAGAGCAAGAGTTCCCATGCTCAAGGTGAATGTTTACATTACGGAGGCTGGAATCCCTGTTAATACCTTAGGTTTGCCTTTCCTGAAGAAGGCATTAAGCTTGGGATGTTCATTCCCTCCAAGTTTTGCCAAGCAACCCACAATTAAAAAAAAAAAAAAAAAGGTTCAACCAATAGAACCCACTTGAAATTAAAATTGGTCTGAGTTTCCCAAGTTTACTCGTTTGTAGGACGACCTTTTGCTCTCGCCCACTTCCCTTCTTCTCAGTAGTCTTAGTCTCTTTTTTAAGCTCCGTGTCAGTTAATTCACATTTCCTGATTTGGCAAACACCCCCACCTTCTTCTCCTTGAGTGGAACTTCCTTAGTTGATGTTAAAGAGAACTGTTACCTCACCCCAGGGCTTTAGGAGGAAAATGGCATTTAGGTTTAATGACATAAAGTTCCACAGTAGTTACCACTTTATAAAATTCAAGTGACTTTTTTCCAAGTTCCCTGTTTTCCAAAACTGGCTGGCAACCTCTGGGAGGACAAGATGACTCCAAGTGGAGGACCACTGGCCTTGGCAGGCAGCAAGGATAGGAATGGAAGTTGGCAGCAGAGAGAGATGTAGATCTCCAAGGCCATTTTGGAATCTAAGAGAAGGGGGGCATGTCTTAAAACGTCCCAGGGAAAGAACCAAGCTGTTGACCATTTGTACCCAGGGATGCACACCTTCCCAGACTTTAGAAAAATCAAGAGGTGCTGGGCCATGGAGCTATTTCACACGACTGCTGGCCCCTGATACTGAGCTTTCAGGGAGAAGTGGGGAAGTGGGCAGTGTGTTTTCATCAGTGATGGCCACAGCCTTTCCCAGTGTCCCTTGCAACCACCCTCTCAGAACTTGGTACTCCAATGGTTCTTCCCTCTTCTAGAAGACTGCAGCCAGAAGACCCAGAGATCTCTGTTTACACCTTTCTGGGAATTTGTTTAGTTTGGTGTTTGGTTCTCCTGGAGGTGTCATTTCTGGTTTGTGGTAAAGAGTTTGTTATCAATCATCTTCAAAGGTCTATGCTCAGATGCTACCTTCTCAGCAAGACCTTCCTTGACCACAAGTGTAGCCCCCACAGCTGATTGACCAGAATCTACCCTCTTCTCTGCTTTATTTTCTCCCATAACATTTGTTACCATCTAACATACTTTGTGAAGCCCCTGAGTGGTGCAAATAGCACACTTGACTGCTAACTGAAAGGTTGGAGTTCAAGTCCACCCAGAGGGGCCTCAGAGGAAAGGCCTGCTGGTCCACTTCGGAAAAATCAGCCATTGAAAACCCTACTCTTCTACCGACACAGACACATGTGGAACCACCATGAGTCAGAGTTGACTCAACAGCAGCCGGCACTGGTAGCATACTTTGTACATACATCTTACTTATTTATTATCTTCTGCCACCTGCTCCATCACTATACACACCCTGGCCTCTAGAGTGGAAACTTCAAGGAAGCAGGAATTTGGGCTGCTCTGTTCACTGCTGCATCGCTAGCATCTAGAACAGCGCCTGGCATGGAGTTGATGTTCCATACATATTTGTTGAATACTGAATAGGTGGAGCCCTGGTGGCACAATCGTTAAGAGCTACAGCTGTTAACAAAAAGCTTGGTAGGTCAAATCCACCAGCAACTCTTTGAAAACTCTATGGGGTAGTTCTACTTTGTCCTATAGGGCCACTATGAATCAACTCGACGGCAATGGGTTTGGTTTTTTTTTTTTTTTTGAATGAATTTGAGGAATTTCTGAAACCATCAAGAAGATATGGGAAGGTATAGTTTTTTATCAAGAGGGATTTTTCTAAAGTCCCAGGGCTGTGGGGAGAGGATTAAAGGCATGGAGGAAGATAGATAGCATTATATGATGGTTAATTGACCATGTTGTCAATTAATGTTTCCAGTAATCTAGTAAGTTAGATGTCATTGCCAATATTTCATAAGTGAGGAAACTGAGGCACAGAGAGGTCATATAACTTAGCCAAGTTTGCAAAAAGAAAAAATGGTAGACAACCTCAGAGGTATCTGACTCAGTAGCTGTGCTCGCTCCACTGTGTTGCAATTCCTTGACTTCTGTTTGGGACAAACACTGGTAATTTGGCATCCTAAGTAGATTCAGTTAAAACATGCAAGACCTGGATTCAAATTCCAGTTCTGCCACTTGTTGACTGTCGGAGTTCATGAAGCAAATGAAAAGGCGAGACCTAGCATTCTATGATTCTACTTACTCCAACAGCTCGGTGGGGTAGGAAGCATTAATAATTCCGGAAGAAGATATTAAAACCCAGAAAAACTACGTGACTCGCCATGTGGTTCAGCAACATGTCAAGTCAGTGGTCTGGAAGAAAACCACCCAGGCAGGAAGTGACTTGGCATGTCACAATTGTCACCTCCTCACCAAACCATGCTGTTTTTATGGCTCAAAAAAGAAATTATGAGTGACATGCTAACTTTGAAGCTCTTGTAAATTTAAAATGTTGACTTTTAAAGTCTGATCTAAGACACTTCCGTAAGGTGACTAAGACAAAGCTTTGGAAATTGTGGGACATTGATGAGTTTTGGGGACTGCGGGTTCTTGCTTGGGCAAGGCAGGATGAATGTGAGGGTGGATGCTACATGTTCTGGTGAAATTACTTCCTGAAACTACACAATCCCCAAAAGTAGTAAAATGCAGTCTAGAGGAAATCTGAAGTCGCATTGTACTTGCTCTGTTGTTAACACAATGGAATGTTGTCTCTGCTGATTACTTTTCTATTTCATAGGGCTTGCTGGCAAAATGCTGTGTATGAAATACTTATTGTTGTTACTAGCTGCCTGTTGAGTTGATTCGGACTCATGGTGACCTCCTGTGTGCCCAGTAGAACTGCTCCATAGGATTTTCTTGGTTGTAAACAGATTCCCAGGCCTGTCTTCCGTGGTGCCACTGGGTGGATTTGAACCACTACCTTTAAGTCAGCAGTCGTGCAAACTGAAATACTTAGAATCATTTAAATGGGGGGGGGGGGGAGTCTTTGCTTCACCATGGCATCAGACCTAGAGTAATGACTTAGAATGTTTAACTGAGCACGTACTGTGTTAAGAAAAACTTTAAATAGGCAAACTTAAAAGCATTAGATTTAGTGTCCCTCTATCTTCAAAGAGGAGTCCCTGGGTGGTACAAACGGTTAAGACACTCAGATACTAACCAAAAGCTTAGAGCTTCAAGTCCTACCAGAGGTGCCTGGGAAGAAAGGCCTTGAGATCTACTTCTGAAAAATCAGCCAGTGAAAATCTTACGGAGCACAGTTCTATTATGACACACAAGGGGTTGCCATGAGTGGGAATCGACTCTACGGCAACTGGTTTATCTTCAGGGAAAGGCTATTTAGCAAAGAAATCTTCTGTTTGCCTTTCAGCAAGGGCAAGGTTAAATAATATCTTTCTTCTCCAATGTATGAAATTGGATTTGAAAATTTTTTTTCCTAGATCATATTCTGTCTTTTAAAAAAGGAGCCACGGTGGCTCAGTGGTTAACTGCTTGGCTGCTAACAGAAAGGTCAGCTGTTTGAACACAGCCACTCCGTGGGAGAAAGATGTGGCAGTCTGCTTTCATAGATTTACAGCCTTGGAAACCTTAGGATGTGTTTCTACTCTGTCCTATAAGGTCACTATGAGTCAGAATCGACAAGGTGGCAACGGGTATGGTTTTCTGGTTTTATTCTGTCTTTGCAGGCATATAATCAACTGGCCCCGTAGTTTTCTATAAGTGAAAAAGTCAAAGATATGAAAATCAGGCTTGATCCCAACCTTCTACACCAGCACTCATGAAAACTACAACATTTATGGAATTCGTTAGTTTATGATTTAGGAATCCCTCTTTCCCCCGCCCAGCGAGAGCTTCTCTCCTCTCTTGGGACCAAGGCTAGGCTCAAGCCTAGGTTCTCCAACGCGCCTGCAGCCCTTGTGGGTTGCTCTTGAGAGCTGCATAGGGGAAGTGCAGCCTGGCCAAGCTGCAGGTGCTCAAGAAGGCCAGGGCATCAGCATCACGAAAATCCAATTTCTAAGGAGCAAGTTGTGAAAGGCCTGCAGCATCACAAGGAGGAGGGGGCCTGTTTGTCTCCTCTGCAGAATTAACACCAAAGCACTATGGATCATAACAGTCCAATCTCGTTGTGCATGGGGTAGCTGTGAGTCTGGGGCTGACTCAATGGCTGCTAACAGGATGGCAGTAATTGGAGAAAAGGGAGCAAACATTAGCAGAAGGGAGAGGCTTAGTTTGTACTCGTCGGCTCATATTTTTCCTGAGGGAAGTGTCCTCCTGACCCTCTCTAGCCCCAAAAGCCCAGAGGAAGGATTTTGCTGGCACCATTACTGTTTTTAAACGTATTACTTTTTCCCATAGGTTTCCATCATGCTTTTTAAAAAATTGGATTCTTCAGCATCCATGTCATCCGTACAAGTTAATTTTTGCATGATGTGTTCATGTTCTTTCTTCTAGCTTCTAGCTGCTATTTCTTCCATATATACGTATATGTGTGTGTGTGTGTGTGTGTGTTGTTGTTGTTGTTAGTTCCCACCAAGTCAATTACAACTCATGGTGACCCCCTATGTGCAGCGTAGAGTTGCTCCATAGAGTTTCCTAGGCTGTGACCTTTGGGATGCAGATCACCAGGCCTGTCTCCCAAGGTGACTCTGGGTGGGTTTAAACTGCCAACCTTTCTGCTAGTAGTCGAGCGCTTAACCATCTGCACTAATGCATTCATATATTATGCCAGTATAGCTACATATATATATATACAGTTTTCCAAGCTATCTTTTTTGCTGGATATTTATCGAGCACTTAGTATGTGTCAAGCCTACCACTCATCTGTCAGTTTGCCATACTGTGGTAGCTTTCATGTTATTATGATGCTGGAAGCTCTGCCACCAGAATTTTAAATACCAGCAGGGTCACCCATGATGAACAGGTTTCAGCAGACCTTCCAGACGAAGACAAACTAGGAAGAAAGGCCTGGTGGTCTACTTCCAAAAATTAGCCAATGAAAATCTTACGGATCACAGCAGAATATTGTCTGATGTAGTGCTGGAAGATGAGCGCCCTAGTTTGGAAGACACTACACCACAGACACAACTATGGACTCAATCATACCTATGATCACCACCAGTGCCCCAGGAAGATGGCACAAGACCAGACAAAGTTTCTTTCTGTTACGAGTCGCAGCCAACTCAATGGCAACTAACAACAACAAATGTGCTGAGCACTGTGTCTGGTACAGTGACGGCTTTGACATTCTAATTAGGAGCTCTTCAATGATTCTGCCCCTTCACATGCTCTTTGCTGCCTTTGCTCTCTAGTTACTTTATCACATATGCTTTGTACTCATCTTCAATTTTTCAGCTAAAGATAGGGTGCCAAAGTATAATTTTCAAAAGGTAAAATCAACACTTTCATACAAATATAAAATGAGTGCACGCTAATACATGAGGGAACCAGAAAGATGTTAAAACCAATTCAAGGGAAAATTTGAGGAACCCACATAAATGTAGGCAATCTGGAATGCTGAAATTAATTTACTAATACATGCAATGTAGGTTAATAGAGCAGATAAAATTTATTTGCATTTCCACAACAAGAATCATTTGCATTACTATAGACAGGACACATCTGCATTGTTATCAGTTTTCTACAACTTAACCTCTACCCCTACAGAGTTATAAAATAGCCTAGTAAATCAACCTCAAGGTAGCGTTTGCTTCAATTGTGCATAGGGTCGCCATGAACCAGGAGCGACTGGAGGGCAGCTAACAAGAACAAAGTAAGTCAAAGACAACCCAAGGTACACACCTGTATAGAATCAGGTAATTCTCAGAGGGCCTGATGAACAACACCCAAAATGCCACTGAAAAGACACCCAAGAATCATTTTTGCCCATTTCTAAGTGTTTGACAATTTTTCCTGAAAGAGGCTTTATAAGGAGAAAATTTAACTCAACTAATCAGTCTTTGGAGCCCTGGTGGTGCAGTGTTTAAGAGCTCGGCTGCTGACCAAAAGGTCGACAGTTTAAATCTACCAGCTTCCTCTTGGAAACTCTATGGGGCAGTTCTACACTATCCTATAGGGTCGCTATGAGTCAGAATTAACTTGATGGCAACGAGTTTGGTTTGGTTTTTTTCAGTCAGCCTTCAGCAGATTTGAAGTCGAAATGAGCAAGTTTTGCAGTGTTCTTTCTTGGGAGCCCCACTTACATGACATCTGGCAGACATCAGGAAGTTTTGACTATGTGATTGGTGTGTAAGTTCCACTGTAGAATTAAGGTTCTACGGAGGCTGCAGTGCATGGTGGTTAAGTGTACCACCTTGGAACCAAGTTAGTTGCAGTCCTGTGTGACCTTAGCTCTCTCTTAATTCCCTCATTTCTGAAATGGAGATAATAATAGTAGCTACTTCATAGGATCGGGGGCTTTGGATCAGTGGTAGAATTCTCACCTTCCATGGCGGAGACCTGGGTTCGATTCCCTGCCAATGCAGGAAGAAAGGTCGAGCAGCGTTTCCTTCTGTTTTGCACGGGGTCACCATGAGTCAAGAGCCGCCTGGACAGCAGCTATGAACAACTTCATAGGCTTACGTTGAGAACTAAATGAGGTAATACATGTGAAGTGCTCAGCACAGTGCCTGGCACATAGTAGATGCTCAATAAATGTTAACTATTCATCTGTAATAAATGTTGGTCATACCTGGTAGTTATCAATAAAAAAAATTATTAAATTAAACCTGATTGGACAGAAGAGTGAAGGGGGAGGTAAGAGGTAATGGTGATCTGAACCTAGCCATGCATATAGAGGGGCCGCCTAAAGGAGAAGACAAGTTTTACACAGCAGATTGCTCTGTTTGATATTTGAAACATTTACAGCAACGCCTCCAGTGGCTTAGACTTGCTTTTAATAGGATAATTCTAAGACCAGACTAGACAAGCAGTGATGAATTTTACTAAAACCTCCCAAGAAGGCAGCATGTTTTTCCCAACCACATTTTAACTTCTCATTTTTATGTAGAGAGGTGAAAGGATTTTTGTGAGTGAAGTTGTCTCTTTAGACACTAAAATCAGGAAGAGGGGTTGCTACTCAGGATGGCAGGGTAGAATAGAAAACTCAGCACTGTTTGATGGCCAGGAGCCTCCCAACCCTATTCCAGACCTGGCCTAACCAGGCACAGTGGTACTTGTCAGGTCAGTTAAATTTCTGTGCTTCGGATAACTGAAGGACCATACTTTTTTTTTTTTTTTTTTGATTTTATGTGGTAAAATACACATAAAATTTTTGCTGTTTTAACCATTTTTGATTGCACATTTCAGTGACATTAATTACATTCATCATGCTGTGCTGCCATCACTACTATTTCTAAAACGTTTTCATCACCCCAAAATGAAACTCAGTACCCCTCAGGCAGTCCATCCTCCCTCCCCTCAGCTCCTGGTAACCGGTAGTAAACTTTTGTCTCTATGCATTTGCCTAGTCTAGATATTTAACATAAATGTGATCATACAATATTTGTCCTTTTGTGTCTGACTTATATCACTCAGCATATTTTCATGTTTTCAAGGTTCATCCATGTCGTAGCATGTCTCAGAACTTTGTTTCTCTTTATACCCGAGTAACAATCCATCATATGTATATACTGCATTAGTTTAACCTTTGTGAGGAGGACGTTACAAACTGCACTATAAAAGGGGTGGGGTGGGCAAACCCCACCTTCATCACTAACTGTGTGGCAAAGACCAGCTTGAATCCAACTCCTAGCTGGAAGAGGATCTAGGTTTTACCTTCCCACATTTTCATTTCTTGTCACCAGTCACTTCCACGGCAATTCCTCTCTAAAATCCCAACCACCCAGAGTTAGATCAGACCTCATCCCTGGCTCAGCCTGGCCACCTGAGTACAGGTCATCAGGGAGCAGCCATAGGTGCAGGAGTCTCTACAACTCCCTGTACTTCAGACCAGCTGGCCTCTTTCTCACTCTCATCCTAGTCCTCTGGAACTAGGTCCCAGCTAGAAGGACTCGATCCTTCTTCATCTATCGCCTATGCAACCTTTCTCTATCACGCAACCACTTGGAGCTGATTCTACACAATTGAACTCTGTCCTGCCAGCCCCTGCTGGCTCATTGTCCCAGTGGGTTCGTTAATTCTCTAGAAGGGTTCACAAAATTCACGGAGACTTTTATCTATACTTATTGCTACACCTTTATTATCACCAGAAAGATGACAAGTGAAGCGACACATTAGGCAGGGTCTGGGATCGGAGGCAGCACTAAGCTTCCATTATCCCCAGGGGCACGCCACTCCCTCTTGCGTGCTTGGCTGTTCCACCGATCCAGGAGGCCCCAAAGAGACAGCTCCAAGGACTATGGTCCCCTAGTTATTGGGATTCAGTGAATATGCATGCTTGGCTGCATCATGACCCCTCTCTTCCTGAAGTAAGTTCTCAAGGTACGGTGCCTGTGTAGCCCCTACTTCCCTGGCTATTTTAGAAAGACAAAGAGTACGTTAATTGTTCACACTATTTTCAGAAACCAGATACAATAAGCCAAATCTGGTTCTTTGTCCCACGTCATTCATCTGTTGATGGACATTGGGTTGTTTCCACCTTTTGGCTGTTGTGAGTAATGCTGCAATGAACATTGGTGTACAGTTATTTGCTTGAGTCTCTGCTTTCAAGTCTTCTGGCGTATATCCCTAGGAGTAGAACTGCTAGTCAAGTGGTAATTCTATGTTTAACTTTTTGTGGAACCACCAAACAGTTTTCCACAGCGCATACATCATTTTACATTCCCTCTAGTAATGCACAAGGGTTCCAGTTTCTCTACGTCCTCACCAATATCTGCTGTTTTCTGTTTTTCTAATCATAGCCATCCCCGTGGGGTGAAGTGGTATCTCACTGTAGTTTTGATTTGCATTTCCCTTATGACTAATGATGTTGAGCATCTTTTCATATGCCTATGGCCATTTGTATATCTTCTTTGGAGAAATGTCTTAATCAAGTCCTTTGCCTGTGTTTTAATTGCATTGTTTGTCTTTTTGTTGTTGACGTGTAAACCAAACCCACTGCCGTCAAGCTGATTCTGATTCATAGCGTCCCTATAGGACAGAGTAGAACTGCCTCATAGGGTTTCCAAGGCTGTAAATCTTTGTGGGAGCAGACTGCCACATCTTTCTCCTACTCTTGAGGTGTAGTTCTTTATGTATTCTAGATATTAAACCCTATTAAATATTTGTCACCAAATATTTTCTCACATTCTGTAGATTATCTCTTCACTTTCTTGATGAATCCTTTATACAAAAAAGTTTTTAATTTCGATGAAGTCCAGTTTAGCTATTTTGTCTTTTGTTGCTCATGCTTCAGGTGTCATATCTAAGAACCCATTGCCAAAGACAAGGTCCTGAAGCTTCATCCCTATGTATTCTTCTAATAGTTTGTGGTTTTAGTTCTTATATTTAGTTCATTAATCCATTTCGAGTTAACTTTCGTATATGGTATGGGAGTATGCATACTTATTTTTTAAACTGTTTTGTCAGGGAGCCCTGCTGGTGCAATGGTTAAGCACTCGGCTGCTAGTCAAAAGCTTGGCAGTTTGAACTCACCAGTTGTTCCACTGGAGAAAGATGTGGCAATCTGCTTCCATAAGGATTATGGCATAGGAAACTCTATGGGGGCAGTTCTACTCTGTCACACCGGTTGCTATGAGTCAGAATCGACAAGAGGGCATACAACAACAACAACAACATGAAGGTGCTTTGGGAGCTTTGCAAACATTTGATTCAAATTTCATTTCTAACTGTTGAAAACTTGGTTATTAAAAGCCAGTGTACACTTCTACCTCTTAGTTTGTTGCATAGTAGCTGGGGTCTTAAAAGCTTGCAGGTGGCCATCTAAGGTGCAACAATTAGTCTGTATATGCCTGGAGCAACAGAGGAAGGACAGTCAGGATTAGGAGGAGGATGTGGAATTTGTGGCTAATTGCCTTCATGAACAACTGCCTTCTTTGTCATGAGACCAGAAGAACAGGATGGTGCCCAGTTACCATTACTGAACATTTTGATCAAAGATTGTGTAGACGTATCCTGATCAAAACGAGGAAAATGCAGAATAGCATTGCAAATTCTCATACACTCTAGACTTTCTGGAGCCATGGAGGTTGGCTGAACCCCTGAAATTATTGTCCTGAGATTATCTTTAAACTTTAAATCAAAAATATCCCCTTAAATCTTATTAAAACCAAACGAAGTTTAGCTTAACTATTGAAAAATGTCTGCCTTGAGCATTATACTCTTTTAAGAACTACCTATATAGGATCAAAGTGACAACAGCAACTCAAAAGATTAGATAGCAGCCTTAGGGGCCAGTGACTTTATTTTAATGGAGGAGGAACAAGTCAGAAAAGGAGGGTGAGAATGGTTGCATAACTCAAAGAATGTAATCAATGTCACTGAATTGTATATGTAGAATCGGTTGAACTGGTGTATGTTTTGCTGTGTAAAGTCTCAACAACAACAACAAAATATTTTTTTTTTTTAAAAAGTAAATGTACACTCACACAAGTTATATGCTAAATTTTAACAAACTGGAAACTTTCCATGTGCTATCCGGTTTTTAACATAGATTTCTGAACAAAATATTTCCTTCCATCTTTGTTTACTTGAAGAGTATCTTGGGACTGAAAGTGACTAGTTAAGAATTATTACTGTTTGCAACTACATTTGTATTCAAATCAGAATGTTCTTGATAGTAAATAACCAAAATAAACAAATTGGATGATTTGTCTGTAATTATTTTCCATTAAATTTTATTTCTAAATCTTTGCATTAAACAAAATCAGCCTCTTGGAATGACAGTATAATAAAATTTTGTTTAAATTTTAACATATAAAAAACAATTTACACTAAAATGGCATTTTAATCTGTCATGATTTAGGGTACTACTCAAGAGTCCCACCGCTTAAAAAAAAAAAAAAAGAGTTCAAAACCACCATACTACATGATCTCTAAAATTACCCCTGATTTGCTTATTATTGTAGTTATAAAATATTCAGCATTTGAAGAAGGTTTATATTTTGTGGATCTCTTTTAGTGGCCAAAATAAATACATATAGAAACATGATATATATTTATCTTTGAAATACGCAGATTAAAAGGGTGGAATTACCCCTTGTCTTGTTTTCAACTACCCTTTGTCTTATCTTCAGCGGGTTACATCTAAATAATCACAAGCATTGAAGTTCTAATTTTTTGAAGATGCCTGGACAGGCAGAAGAGTTAAGCCAATTTAACGGTTCTTAGTCTTGGTCTTATAAAGCTATTTCTTAAAATCTGTTTGTTTTAATTAATCCACTTTTTCTGAGTTACGGAGCTCTTTCAGAGAAAGCCCTTCATCCTTTCCAAATTATCTAGATCAAGGAGGATCGTCCCCTCCCAATTTTCATACAGACTTTAAGTGGATGTGTGTATATATATGTTAATTTAGGGGTGGGGTCACAGTTTTATCAAATTTTCAAAGGATTCTATGAGATATAAATAATTGCCTTCATCCTTAATCCTCCTTTTTTTTTTTTGCTAATGTAAATCTTGCCCATGAATCATCTAAAAAGGGATTTTGCTATGGACAATAGGATCAGGTCACTGAGAGGGATAAATCCTTGAAAAGGAATGTGTTCTTGTCTTGTGCATTTATTTCTTCTGGGATAAATTGCCAACACCTTGCCAAAATCCCCATGTTACCATGAAATTTGTTGTAGTTAGGTACTGTCGAGTTGGTTCCAACTCATAGAAACCCTATACACAATAGAACGAAACACTGCCTGGTCCTGTGCCATCCTCACAATCGTTGTTATGCTTGAGCCCATTGTTGTGGCCACTGTGTCAATCCATCTCGTTGAGGGTCTTTCTCTTTTTTGCTGATCCTCTACTTTACGAAGTGCGATGTCCTTCTCCAGGGACTGATCCTCCCGATAACATGTCCAAGGTATGTGAGACAAAGTCTCGCCATCCTTGCTTCTAAGGAGCATTGTGGCTGTATTTCTTCCAAGACAGATTTATTTGTTCTTTTGGTAGCACATGGTATATTCAATACTCTTCACCACCACCATAACTCAAAGGCATCAATTCTTCTTTGGTCTTCCTTATTCATTGCCCAGCTTTCGCATGCATATGAGGCAATTGAAAACACCATCACCTGGGTCAGGTGCACCTTAGTCTTCAAGGTGACATCTTTGCTTTTGAACACTTTCAAGAGATCTTTTGCAGCAGATTTGCCCAACGCAATGTGTCATTTAATTTCCTGACTGCTGCTTCCATGGGTATTGCTTGTGGAGCCAAGTAAAATGAAGTCCTTGACAATTTCAATCTTTTCTCTATTTATCATGATGTTGCTTATTGGTCTAGTTGTGAGGATTTTTGTTTTTTTTTATGTTGAGGCATAATCCATACTGGAGGCTGTGGTCTTTGATCTTCAGTAAGTGCTTCAAGTCCTCTTCATTTTCAGCAAGCAATGTTGTGTCATCTGCATAGAAGCTTGTTAATGAGTCTTCCTCCAATCCTGATGCCGTGTTCTTCTTCATATAGTTCAGCTTCTCGGATTATTTGCTCAGCATACAGATTGAATAAATATGGTGAAAGGATACAACCCGGCACACACCTTTCCTGACTTTGTTGTTGTTGTTAGCTGCCGTCAAGTTGGCCCCCTACTTATGATGACCGGATGTGTTACAGAGTAGAACTGCTCCATAGGATTTTCTTGGTTGTAATTTTTATAGAAACAGTTCACCAGGCCTTTCTTCTTGAGAAGCTGCTGGGTAGGTTTGAACCGCCAACCTTTAGATCAGCAACTTATTGCAAACTGCTTGTACCACCCAAGCTCCCTACTGTGAGATTCCACTTGAGTTTTAATTTCTAGTTTAGTATTAAATATGGGAATATGGAAATTGAAAAAGAGCCATCTGATAAAAAAATAAACTGATGAGAAAGTTTAACTTCACATCTAAGAAATTTTGATTATGGCACATCAAATGAGTTTGATTTATGTAGTAATAGTTTTACATTGTAAGAGAAGGAAATATTTAGTTGAGACCAGGAAAATATTGACCCTTTGTTTTTTAAGTTTAGAATCTTATTTTTTAACTAAGACAGTCTTGTAGGATTTTTTTAAAGTAAAAAGAGCAAGAAGCTACTGGCTTTCTCTTTTTGCCTGCTGAGAACATTTAAGTACACTTTTTAATACAATGATTTTTGAGGTCTGGTAGGGAGTCCAAAAGATTAAAGTTAGATCCAAATGGGCAGGTCACCTAACATCCAAGTCTCCATTTTCTCAAAGTATCCAAATTAATCACAATATCTAAATTTACAGGATCAAATATGGTAAGGATTATGAAAGCATATAAACTGAGAAGTCCTTAATAGTACTTATTTTTTCTTGTTATGTGCTATAAGAGGAAGAGAATAAAGGACGCAAAAAGGCAAACTATTGACCACACTCTGATTCATCATAATAAACTATGATATATTTCCTTAACAGATATTTAAAGGTTGTCTTCCACTTACTAACCCTTTACTGTAATTGAGATTCTTCAGCCCCTGACTTTAGTTTCACAACTGATTAACAATTATTTGGTTGGAAACTGAGAGTACTCCAAAGCATCTTTTCTGATCCAAATCAACTCTGTTTTCTTTTGTTTGTGATGAGAAAGCCTACTGTGTGGTTTCCATCCCTAGAATGGGTTAAGCTTAAATGTTTCTTTAAACATATACCTCAGTGTCCAGACTCTGGAAAGGCATTTCTGTGTTTCTGCATAGCAGCCTCTGCCCCAGTCAACTGTTCTAAACTTACCCCTTTCTTCCATCACCATCCCCATGGCGGTACCCAGGCCTTGGTGATCTGGAATTAATAGTAGCTGCCGTTTTTCTTCAGCTATCTATTCTGCATAACAAACTACCCAAAAGGTAACAGCTTAAAACAACAACAAACATTTGTTATCCCTACCCTATTCCATTTCACTCATTCCCAGTATAGCAACAGCAGTCCTACAGCCAGTGTTGGTAAGACCTCTACTGTCATTTCAGAAAATCTGAGCCAAGCTCTCTGCCATGAAATTTAGCAAAACAAGTATTACAGCCGAGTACTTTGCATAGTTTGAAAAGAGATTGCGAGGGGTGTGATTTGTTGCCAAAGACAAGCATTGTTATCAACAGTGTCTATGTATAGTCGCAGCTCCAAGGGTCATGACTGCCATCAGTCCACATCCCACACCAAACCACTATGTAAAAATGTCAGATTACCAAATGCAAATTCACCACAAGTCCTCAGCCCCATCTTCCAAATGGGTTGCTACCTTCTTAATCATCCCATATAAGGAAATAGTGGAGCCATCCTGTCTGAGTATAAATAATTGTATATATGCTCAGAGCCCAGCACATTACCTGATGAACAAGAATAGTTTGTTGAATAAGTGAATAAAGTGACCCATTAAGAGTATATGTAAGGGTTTTTCTAAGAATCATTAAAATATTGTTTTTATTCTAGCATGTTAATTCAGAAGACTGACTTTAGACATCACTCTATCCACTTCTGTCAAGTTGATTCTGACTCATAACGACCCCATGTGTTACCGAGTAGAACCGCTCCACAGGGTTTTCTTGGCCATAATCTTTATGGAAGCAGATCGCCAGGGCTTTCTTCTGTGGTACTGCTGGGAAGGTTTGAACCACCAACCTTTCCATTAGTAGACAAGCACAAACCATTTACACTATTCAGGGACCTAGACATCACTCTGGGAGAGTGGTTATCAAACATGTATGCAGGGCTTTGGGTAGAATGTAATTTTCTATCTCACTTTGCCACATGCGATCTTTCTGTGCTCCAAAACCACTAACCCATTGCTGCCAAGTCAATTCTAACTCCTAGCGACCCTATAGGACAGAGTAGAACTGTCCCATAGGGTTTCCAAGGCTATAAATCTTTACGGAAGCAGACGGCCACGTCTTTCTCCTGTGGCCTACCTGGTGTGTTCAAACTGATGATGTTTAGGTTAGCAGCTGAGAGCTTTAACAACTGCACCACCAGGGCTCCTTCTCTGTCCTCCAATAGCCCATAATTCATTGTTCTGACTACACTTAGAACATTACCTACAAGGTTGTGAGAACCTTGAGGGCCAGATTTAGGCTTATTTAGTCTTTTTTGATTCCACACAACATCTTGCAAACAGCAGGAGTTCACATAAAAATTTATTCATCTTGTGCAATTTCCTTTCTTTTGTAAAAATGACATTGTAAACTAAAAACTATTGATTGGCAAATTTTGAGGCAAAAAAAAAAGGCAAAGGAAAGAACATGGTATGGTAGAAAGAAAATGAGTATCAATTTTGAGCAATTCCATTGTTCTTAGATCTGTGCTCAAAAATAAAAGAGGTTTTTAGGTTATTAAAAAAAAGAAAATAAAGGGAAGTTTCTAGTACACGTTTTGCCATTCATTCAAATGTCCTTGGGTGGCTCATTTAACCTCTCTGCTTCTGTTTTCTCATCTGCAAAACGAAGAAATTGCATCACGTGACTTCAATGGCAATTTCCAGCTAAATGATTCTAAGATATTTGGGTGCTTAAATTTCTTTTGATAACAACATCTGGAAAGAATCATGTCTGCTATTTTTCCTCAGTAGTGTTCTCCAAAAGAATGGATAGGTAACTATGGGCAACTTATCAGTTATCTACTGCTGTATAACAAATTATCCCCAAAATTTGGGGGCTTAAATCAAGAATGGAGTCCCTGAGTAGTGCAAATAGTTAACATGCTCAGCTGCTAAGTGAGAAATTGGAGATTCGAGTTCACTCAGAGGTGCGTTGGGAGAAAGTCCTGGCTATCTACTTCTGAATAATCAGCCATTGAAAGCCTATGAAGTACACTTCTACTCTGACACACATGAGGTCATCATGAGCCAGAACTGATTCGACGGTAACTGGTTAAATCAAGAATAATCATTTAGTATCTCACAGTTTCTGAGGGTCTGGAACCCAGAGTGGCTTAGCTGGGTGCTTCTGGTTCAGGGTCTCTCAAGAGGTTATGTTTAAGATGTTGGCTGGGAATTGTACATGCAGAAATGGTGTATCTTTGGCTACGTACATTTTGACAAAAAAAAGGTCCTCCAAAGTCGAGAAGGGAATGTTGACATGTCGTTGGGTTGTTAACCAATGTCATAAAACAATATGTGTACTGACTGTTTAATGAGAATCTATTTGTTCTGTAAACCTTCACCTAAAGTACAATTCAAAAAAAAAAAAAAAAAACCAAAAAAAGATGTTGGCCGGGGCTGCAGTCATCTGAAAACTTGACTGGAGCTGAAGGATCTGCTTCTGAGATGGCTCACTCACAAGGCTGTTGGCAAGAGGCTTCAGTGCCTTGCAACATGGACCTCCCTATAAGACTGCTTGAATGTCCTCATGATATGGCAGCTGCCTCACCTGCAATGAGTGATCTAAGAGAGAACAAAGAGGCAGCAACTGTGCTTTTTATGCCCTAGTGTTACAAATCACACACCATCACTTCTGCCACATTCTATTCCCTAGAAAGGAGTTACTAAATACAGCCTACACTCTAGGCGAGAGGAATGAGGCTCCACTTCTTAAAAGGGAGAGCATCGAAGAATTTGTCAACTGATTTTAAAACCACCACCCACACTCATGGGACAACTAGGTCAATTGGTATAAGTTAGTTCATAAAGATAATGTTCTACATCCGGGGGTGGATTATCCAATAAGCAAGGTAAGCACAGGCTTACTTTTGCTTACTTACGAAGCTGTAGCAAATGATTTTACATTTTTTCACATCAAAGATTTTACTTCTAAGAAAACCAAAAACACAAGGAAAATATCAGTCCAAAGGACTAATGGACCACGTGAACCACAGCCTCCACTAGCCTGAGCCCAGAAGAACTAGATGGTGACCAGCTACCACCACCAACCACTCTGACAGGGATCACAGTAGAGAATTCCGAACAGAGTGGGGGAAAAATGTAGAACAAAATTCAAATTCACAAAAAAAAAAGACCAGACTTGGTTGAATGGACACGGGAAATCCAGGGTGGAAAGGAGTGTGCTGTCAGAGTATGGGGAGAGCAACTAGGGTCACATAGCAGTGTGTGTATAAATTTTCGTATGAGAAACTAACTTGAACTATAAACTCATTTAAAGCACACACGCACACAAAAAGACCAGACTTACTGGTCTGATAGAGACTGGAGGAACCCCCAAGACTATGGCCCCTGGACACCCTGCTGACTCAGAACTGAAGCCATTCCCAAAGTCCACTTTTCAGCCAAAGATAAGGCAGGCCTATAAAAGAAACAATAACACACGTGAGAAACATGCATTTTAGTTCAATCAAGAATACGAGACCAAATGGGCAACATCTGCCCAAAAGCAAAGACAAGAAGGCAGGAAGGGACAGGAAACTTGGACGAATGGACACGGGGAACCTGGGGTGTAAAGGGAAAGGGGGAGAGTGCTGACACATTGCAAGGATTGCAACCAATGTCACAAAACAATTTTTGTATAGATTTTTGAATGACAAACTAATTTGCTCTGTAAACTTTCACCTAAAACACAATACAATTAAAAAAAGAAAAAAAAAAAAAAGATTTTGCTTCTAGATATGCCTGGTATCTGTCTCTCTCCCAACCCTACAGCACCTTCCTACAGAATTAAAGCCTCTTTTCAAATTTTCAATCCCAGGCAGGGGCAGATGACCCAGTAAGCAAGGTAAGCACTAATCTGTAGTGAACAATTTCACATGGGTTTCACTTTAGATTAGTAAGTAAGCACAAGCAAAGTCCGTGATTACTTTGCTTATTGTATAACCCGCCCCTGTGTACATCCTAGTTTGGTGAGTAGTGTCTGGGGTCTTAAAAGCTTACGAGCAGCCATCTAAGATACTATTGATCTCTTCCCATACGGAGCAAAGGAGCGTGAAGGAAACCAAAGACTTAAGGAAGAAAGTAGTCCATAGGACTAATGACCCATGCAAACCATAGCTTCTTCTAGCATGAGACCAGAAGAACTAGATGGTACCTGACTACCACCACCAACTATTTTGACCAGGGACACAATAGAAGGTCCCGGTTAGAATGGGAGAAAAATGTAGAACAAAACTCAAATTCATAAAAAAGACCAGACTTACCAGAGCCGCAAAGACTATTACCCTGAGATACATTTTAACCTGGAACTGAAGCTGATCCTGGAGGTCACCTTTCAGCCAAATAATAGATTGGCCTATAAAATAAACAACAACACCCATGAGGAATGTGCCCCTTTGAACAATCAACTATAAGAGACCAAAGAGTTAACATTTACACAAAAGCAAAGATGAGAAGGCAAGGAGGGGCAGGGAAACTGGATGGGTGGAAACCAGGCAGGCGGGATGGAAAGGGTGAGTGCTGACACATTATGGGGATTGTAACCAACATCACAGAACAATTTGTGCATGAATTGTTGAATGGGAACTCAATTTGCTGTGTAAACTGTCACCTAAAACACAATAAAATATTTTTTAAAAAAATCACCACAGACATCATGTATTGGTTAAACTAGAGTGGGTCAGGACTGCAAGAGAAAGTATGGAATTTACAACAAATTGTGTTTTTAGAGTGACTCATTGTTTAGAAAAACATTTCCCCACGTTTTCTCCTTTGGTTCTCACAACCTGGTGGGCAACAGCCTTAATATCTCTTTTTTTAGAAATAAAGAAATGGAGGTTATGAGGTTTGTAAGGGTTTTCAGCAAGTTGTATAGCTGGGAGTTTAGCCCAGGTTTTCTGGTACAAATCACAAGGTCTCTTCACCACCCTTCAAATGAGAAAACTGGCCTAAAAACTTTTGCACAGGCAAGATTCATTAGAAGTTTGCTTCTTCCTGACTTCCCACTAATATTTTTTTCTTTCTTACTTTATTAATTAAAACTTTTATTGTTAACTCACATCTGAAATTACTTGAAGTACTTCACAAATAACACATTAAAGAAGAAAATAAGAGTAAATACTTCTAGGCACCAGAGTAGATCAGATTACAACACTGGGCAATAAATTTCATTCATACTTTTTCTGGCAGTGAAGGTGAAAAGAGAAACATGATAGGCTACTGAGGTTTCACTTTCTGACAAGAGAGAGCATACATTCCCTGAAACTAAATTTAAGAAGGAATTTATCACATTGATCCATGTAGAGATAATACCACTTGACATTGGGTGATCAATATCTTCAATCATGCTTGTGCAAAAAATATTCTCCTACCAACCCTGTATGTAAACATAGATGATTGGCAGGAGAATATTTTACCATACCTTGCCTTTGAGTTGGTGAATACATTTGAGCAAGAGGCTCAGGAAATGTGGTCCAGGAACCTTGCTCTCTAACTCCTTTGCCAGAGTAAGGGATAGAATTTGGAGCATACGCATGAATTGATGGTTAATCTGTCTGTGGGGCTTAAGTCTCAGGAGTAGTGACAGTGCTTGAATGAGTTGCTAAATCTTGTTTACTTGTCTTGACACCCTCCATCAGGCACTTAGAGTACAAATATTCTATACTGTCAATTAAACTAGGGTCTTTGGAGATCTGCTGAAGGGAAGGAATGCAAACATAATGTTATAGAAGAATGTAAAATAAGCTGGATCCCATGAGCTCAAAATCCCTTTTTGGGCCTAAATGCTAGCATTCTGGGACATTAAGGATAAGAAGCCAATATGCATTCTTGCCCCCATGGAGAGCCAGCCCCCTTTGGCTTGGGTGTGAGAAGCAATGCTGTCAAAAGCCTTAGCCAATTTTTAGCCCACAGGAATTTCAAATATATCCAAGCTCCTGTGTTAGTTAGTGACTAACTGAAACCAAAGCTTTATACCACATGACATAGGATCCTGGTATAGATAACTTTAGCCTGAAAAAAAAGTTAAGGCAGGTGCAATCAGCTGTCTAGTTCTACAATGAAAGAACTCAAGTTTAGCTCCAGAAATGGTGTGCCTTTTCTCAAGTATTCCAATTGTTAGGATCTTTCCAGTTAATTTGCAAAATGCACCTTAAATATTCCCAAAAAGCAGAAGACTTAGTGCATTTTATTTAGGTATTATAGTACTTAGAAATGTTTCTATTTATTAATGGGAAACCCCTTTCCAGAATAGGATTGTAGATTAAATGCATAAAACTTAATACTTTGATCTCTGTTTTAAACCATTAGGCCTTCCTGCAAAGAGGGTAGACAGATTTTAAAGTAATCTTTCATTAAAAAATAAATAAATAAAATCAGTCTCCTTGAAGATTTATTTGCCCTGAGCAAATAATAGGTATCCACTTATAAGGCTTTGGAGTCCCTGGGTGGTACAAAGGGTTAAGCACTGGGCTACTAAAGGAAAGATTGGAGGTTTGAATCCACCCAGAGTCGCCTCAGAAGAAAGGTATGAGGGTCTGCTTCTGAAAGGTTACAGTCTTGAAAACCCTAAGGAGAACAGTCTGCCACACATGGGATTGCCATGGGTCAGAGTCAACACCACAGCAACTGATTTGGTTTTGGGTAGTAAGGCTTATTTCTACAATACCTGGTTGGGAAGTGTTGCAGAGAGACAAAATTAGTATGTATGGGGAAGTAAAGAGATATGAGTGTTAATCTTTGTGGAACAATCCAGAAAAAGATGCCATCAGTGTGGAGAAGCTACTTGTTGGAAGGACTGGTATATTTAAACTCTCTTTTGGCCTATGGGTTAACATATGCACCATTGACAGGACATTGTTCTGTATGTTCTTTTGTATGTTAAATAATTACCTATCTTATTTTTCATGACATAGAGAAAACTTCAAAACTTGGGATACTGCTGAAAAATGTTATCACAAAGCTGTCATTTAGAGTAGAACAATAAATAGGCTTAACAATTGTACAAACTTCAGAGCAAGAGGAAAAAATTAAGAAATTAAGTCATGCTGGGGGAAATCTGAAGCCCTGGTGGCACAGTGGTTAAGAGCCTGGCTGCTAACCAAAAGGTTGGCAGTTTGAATCTACCAGCAGCTCCTTGGAAACCTAATGGGGAAGTTCTACTCTGTTCTATAGGGTAGCTATGAGTCAGAATCAACTGGACAGTAACAGGTTTGGGGTTTTTTTGTTTGTTGTGGGGTAAATCTTTTTTGGGGAGCTGATGAACTGAATTCACCAGGAAGAAAAGCTGATGAGGTCCTTTTAAGCAGAGTAGAAACAGGTGGCAAGACAAGCAGGTTGGAGAGAGCAGATCGCATTCAGAAATGAAAGGTATTTTAGTATACCAGGAGCACAGAACAGAGAGGGGAGGAGAGTGAAAGAAAAGGCTGGAGGGGTGGGAAGAAGCCACAACTTAAAGGGCCTCAGAGGCCATTTGGGGGTCCTTTTACCCCTCCTCAGGCCCTGGTCCACTCCCAGCATTCCTTCTCCCTTTGCTGAAGGCTCCCAGGGCACTAGCTAGTTTTCTACCCTTTGGTGGCAGCCGCCACCCACCCCATCTCTTGGATCTGGCAGGTGGTGCCCTCAGCTCCCAAATTCTTTGTTTCTGGTAAAATAGCACACAGCCTATTTGTTAGAAGACTGTCAGTGCTAATTATGATGTCAAATTGTTCGAGGAATAACAAAAATAGACATGCAAATAGCAAGTTTTAAATTTAAAAAGGAACCATCACCTGATTTACACTTTTAAAAGATCACTCAAGTTGTCCAGTGGAGAAGAGTTCCTAGGAGGTGGGGGAGGGGTATCAAGTAGAAGTAGAGAGAGATGGGGAAGATAACACAGATAACTAGAGAGAGGAAAGGTCAAGAAAAGGGTTTGTACTCAGCCCGATGGTTGGAATCTACCCAGCAGTGCTACAGGAGAAAGGCCTGGTAATCTCCTTTCATAAGATTACAACCATTGAAAACCGTACGCACAGTTCTACTCTGAAACAAGTGGGGTTGCCATTAGTCATAGTCAACTTGGCGGCAATGGGTAGAGAGAGAAGACAATGCCTTGGACTAAGACGTAGTAGGCGAAAATTGCTAGATGTGGGGCATATTTTGGGGATAGAACCAACAGGACTTGCCAATGGATTGGAAACAGTTGATGATGGAAAGAGAAGACTCAAGGATGACTCACAGAGCACCTGGGAGGGTGTTTCCCTGGTCACCAAACTGTACCTTTTCTAGAAATGATACCCCCTAGACATTTCCTTTAGGCTGACTAGCTTTGGACTTTGGGATGAGGAGCTATAAACAATTTAAAATATTTAAGCAAGGACTAACAAGGTCACTTTTCTCCTCTTCCATCAAACTAACATTTCCTTCATTAGAATGACTTCTTGGGTGAGATCACAAGTGTGACTGCTTTCCAGGAAGAAAGATGTGTGTGTGTGTGTATATATATATGTATATATATATGTGTGTGTGTGTGTGTATGTAGGTACACGTGTGCCCACTTAAGCGTGTTGTGAAAGAAAGGTGCTTCCTCTCTCCCATTCACAATATGAATTGCTTTATCTGGTTAGTTAGTTGTCTTTTTAGAAAGCAGAGTTTGGCTCTAAAAATCTGAGGCAATGGAGTGCTGGACCAAAACACTGGTGAGATGGGAGAGAGAGAAGAACACTAATACCAGTAGAAGAGGTGAAAGAATATGTAGGGATTTCAAAGACAGACCTTTCCCCGATCCTTACCAAAAAAGCAAGCTTGCTGGAGGTCCATTCCTCCTCTCCCACTGGCCCTGCTGTATTGATCACAAGGCTGATTTGCGGCTTAGAGGACAGGCGATAGATGTCAGGCCTCACTAGTAAAATTGTGGCATCTAGATCTCTGCTGGTCCAATAATCACATGTGGAGGATGTTTCAGGGAAGAAGCCTCCTAAGGGGTTCCTTCAGTTCCATGAACTGAATCTTTTCTGCTGGGTTCACACTCAGATTTTGATGCTGTAGAATTGACACAGTGGCTGCAACAATGGGCTCAAGCATAGCAACAATTTTGAGGATGGCACAGGACCGGGCAGTATTTCCTTCCGTCTTACCTAGGGTTGCTATGAACCGGAACCACCTCGATGGCACCTAATGAGTTACCCCAGGGGTGAAATTAGGGGAATTGAATAATTGCATAACCATAGTAAATCATTTCACTCCTGCAGTGCTCATTTGATCCCAGTGATTTCAAAAGCAGATTCTTCCTACTTAGAAAGAATTGCTGTGATAGCGCCTGAATTAATGAGCCCAAATCAGTCCATAAAGGTGCAAAGGAGAGACAGCACTCCCTCTGCCTCCACTGAAGATTCTTGGAAAGATTCTTGGACAGATTCCTGGGACTTGTCCTGAGTGGAGTTTAGAGAGGTTATTTGACTCCTTGAATTGGCCATTTCTGTCATCACCAGTTCTAGTAGAGCTCCCTGATGTCACTTCTTCCATAGAACAGAAAAGTTGCTGATATTTAGTGCAGTGATCATCCACTATAACTGTGGGAACGCAGGCTGTTAGTCTTATTCCTACCTACCCACCTCTAACAATGCTCTTTTTATTTTTTAGCATTAGGTAGATGGGGCTCAACTTAGGCCTAAGACTCTGCTGTTGAATACAGCTGCTGAGCATAAAGCTGTGGACGGTGTCCCTGCATTAGGGCAGTATCACTCAGGCTCAACATCAGTCAAGTGCTGTAGCTGAAAAAGGGCAACACTTAAGGCATTTATTTACTCATTTATTCTCCACTCTATTTCATAAAAGTTTTAAGATGGTTGCTACATATGAATTATTACAATGTATTATTCTTTAGCTTGATGAATAACAAATGATTTGATTTTAACCAGTTACATTAACACTTATATTCTATTTTTTTCTAAGTAGAATATTGTCCTTTGTGCCAAATAGAGAGCTTTACATTTTCAGTTGGCTACCTACCACAGACTCCCTGAAGATCAAGGTCAACAATAAGAGAACTTAATACAGAGGCCATAATTCATTCTACGTTCTGTTAACAAGCAGCATCCATTTTAAATAGCAGTGGTGCTTTCAAGGTCCTGTTATTAATTCAGGCAGAGACTCAAAGGGATCACTTTCTTGGCACACATAGAAGCCGAAATGTAAGATGTGTTCTGTGGGCAACTGTCTGCTTATTTTCAAGTGGTTAACCCATGTTGCAAATCCTGTGTTTATGGAATTCCAGAAAAGTTATATCATAGAAAGTGCTGGTGTGTGTGCGTGCACGTGTGTGTGAGCGTTTGTGATTTATAGAGAGAATGTAAATTGAAACATCTTGAAGAGAAATCCATCAGTTTATAGTGAACGAGAATGTTGATAGATGATGCTGGCCCTTACTTAAATTTGTGTTGCATATTGTGTTCACTATCTGTTATCATTTTTGTTAGTAGTGGAGGATAAAATAATACATTTAAGTGGCAACGAGCTAAACAGCCAGAGTAAAAACCTACTAAAGCGAGATACACCAGTTTATTAAGTCTATCGTTTGTAAAGTTGTAAAACTTCCTGATGTTGTAATCAGATGCGAGAAGTCTAAATTTACATTTAAAAAAACAAAAACAAAAACCTATTTTGCTCCTATTTTGGTCTTTCCGCTTCTAAAATAAACAAATAACGTGGGGGAAAAAATTGAACTTATTAAAAAGAAAAGTCCCAGGGGAGCTTTCATATTTTTAACGTTGCCTAAAATATAAAAAAAAGGTTTGCTGTTGTACTATTTATCCCTGTGAACTTAACTATTGGGTTTGGGGCGGGGGGAGCAGGGGCAGAGGGAGGGAACTTCTATTTAATTTCAGGGTTTTGTGTCTGATTTTAAAATCACAATTAGTACAATCACCCAAGAAATGTTTCTCTTGGTTGGTATAAAACAACTTAATGTTCTAATTAATGCAAACCATCAACTGAATGCTAGAGGCCATTTTGAAAACATTCCCTAATCCTTGGAAATAGCATACCTTCTCTCTTAGTCTTTCAAACACTAACTCTTGGAAAAAACGTATCTTCTCTCATTTTTTCTTTAATGTTTGCTATTGTTTTACTTTAAGTAGGGTCTCTTTGAAACAAAATGCAGAATTAAGTTTAACCTGCAATTGAATCCTACGTCCTGTGGTCTTGGAATTTTAAAATTTCATTCAAAATACACATTATAAACAGTCTCCCAAATGACCATCTAGAGAGGAATGTGGCAAAAATCCAGAAACTATTGTAATATTTGAACTAGCATAAGCACAAATAACCAGTGTGTTTTTTGAAGAGGGGATTATGGGTTGCAGTTTTACAAACCCTACAGAGGATTTGCACAAGATGTGCAAAGCTAAATTCCACATTAGTTGTGTGCCTCCAGAAGAAATCTAAGCCCTTCACAGTAAATGAAGAGGAAGAAGAGGTTTTAAAAGGATCTTCTTAATAACTAATATTTGTTCATTGTAACCATAATTTGAGGAAACATTGTGGCTTCTAAATTCCTATAAAACTCAAGTTCAAAGCAGTATGCTTGACAAGCCTGTTCTTTAACACATTAGTTTGGTATTATAAGCAGTGCAGACTGATCGAGGGTGGGTGGTGGGTGGAGAGAACAATGAGGGACAACGCCAAAATCATGTCATCAAGTCAGGCAAACCCAAATTCTAGAGGCAGGGAGACCAGCAGAGTTATTGAAAAACAAAGTAATATCCTAAAATGCATCTTAAAGAATAAATCAATCCACAAAATTAAGTAGGATTAAGATCAACAATTTTAGAGGAAATTAAAATCTAGGCTTCTGTAATGAAAAGATGTCAGTGAAAGCCGTATTAGCTCCTTAAAATACGCAACCTGCACTATAGAAATAACACGTTTCCCCAAAAAAAATGAACGAGAAGAGCTCCAAAAAAGTAAAGAGGCAAATGAGAACTTTATACTTAAAAGATAAAAGACTTGGGGGCAGGGGAGAGGAAGGCAGAGTCAACAAAGAAGTTGGAAACCAGGCATATTTCAAAATAATTTTTCTTTGCAAACTTCAATATGATAATACCTTATATGTTTCTCATTTTACAGCTCGGTGAACTTTAATGGGTCTACTAATTCATGAACTTTTCTAAATCTACTGAAAAGAACGTTAGAAGAACATCGTTATCAAAAGGATTCACTCTAAATTCCATGCTGATTTTTAATATCATTATTAACATATGGTGTAGAGCTGCAGGCACCTTTGGTATCTAAGATTTTTCTGCCCATAAATGATTGAATGTGAGTAAATGTTACCACTGTTGTCATGTTTCAGTTCTGGTTTTAATACACCATTCTGAGAAATTTTTGTGAACTAATATAACATTTAAGGCTGTTTTGTTTTTAGTCATCGTGAAAATGTATCATTTCACTGGTAGGAACAAAGGTGAAAAGATTCTCTGCATACAACTTATACTAAGTTTATAATACACAAATAGGAATTGCATTTTTCTGGCTAATAACAATCTGGTTCTCCGAAAAGACTACTTTTAAAATAATCTAGTCATCACTGTCATTACAAATAGATAATTATTTCCTATCAGCACTGATAAAATGTGACTTAACAGGCAAAATGAAGGGGAAGGTTAAGTAATTATATTGTGATTTTTAAAAGATTCTGAAACATTTATGCCAAATCTCAACGCATCCCAACTTGCCTCGCAGTAAAACAAACATTTTTTAAACAAAAACCTCTTAATGAAGTAACAAGGTTTTTTGAAGAGCGGGAACGGTGCAAAATTGTAGGTTAACTGGTATAAGTAAAAAGACTTCTTGACTCGAAGCAGAAAGGCGGCTTCAAATCAGGTTTGTCCACTTCTGACCTGGGTGTCCTTAGGCAAATCACTTGAACTTTTTGGAAGCCTCATTTCCTTCACCTATAAAATAGGAATAGAAATGCTGAACTCACATTGCTATGTGTGGATGGGTGGGTGGTCATGGAGGGGATTATACATGTTAATAGGTTGTGTGAGGTATTGCCTGTTTATTACTAGCTCTCCGAATTTGAATGCGCATCACTTTCTGCTTCCCACACAGACTTTACCAAAGAAAGGTATAACTATTCAAGTCTGTTAAAAACGAAATTTTCACGATATTAAATTTGGATATGAGCTCATTAGCTTATTTTTCAGTTCATGAACCGCAGAATTTTTGGTCTCAAAGTCAGATAAGAGTTCCGAAGAGCGGTACAGGCAGAAAGGCTTTTGTATTTTTGTAAGGGCAGACAAAGACGAAACAGGCAAGATATAGTGGGCAATTTTGAATCGGCTGGCAGGCATTCTTCTCTCCTTATTTGGGGAACAAGGAAAATTTTTGAACCAAGTTAATTAAACTGATCAGGTCCTGATTGGCTAGCTTAGGTTTCTGTTTCCTTAGAGTCAATTGATTGACTTGGATTTCGACTCATGAAAGAGTTAGGTATATACATGAACTAGAAATTTAGATTGTGGTTTGCAACGTGGGGCTCAGCACAAGTGACTCCATTTTTGGGCGTAGTACCGGAATGGACTGGACGGCAGTGGGTTTGGTTTTTTCGGTTTGGTTAGTCAGGCTTTAGGAGTCCTGGTTGCTCAGTAGTTAAAAAATGCTAGTGCTAACCGAAGGTGGGTGGTTCCGAAAGCAGTTCTGGGGGAGAAAGTTGCGGCAGTTGGCTTCTCTAAAGATTACAGCCTTGGAAACCCTATGGGGCAATTCTACTCAGCCCTTTAGGGTCACTGTGAGTAGGACTCCACAACAATGGGTTTTGTTTTGTTTGGTTTTATGTAGATACCAGTCTTTTGGAAGTATAGACTTGATACCAAACCCATCGCCATGTAGTCGATTCCCACTCATTGTTACCCTATAGGACAGAGTAGAACTGCCCCACAGGGTTTCCAAGGCTGTAATCCAAGGAGAGCAGGTGAATTCGAACTACAGATCTTTTGGTTAGCAGCTGTAGCTCTTAACCACTACGCAACCAGGGTTTCTGATACCTACCTGGTGAATTTAAAATTGTAAGGGTTGTTGCTTTCCACTTGAATTGTTTGAAAGTCCTTCTTTAAGAAATGCAGAATAAAGTACTTTGGGCAGTTTAACAATGAAAAGGAATCTCTATTAAGAGGGCAGTTGACCTGAATGAAGTTGGCCTCTCCCTTCCCCTCCAGCTCACCATGCTCTGTTGAATTGTTTTATAGCTTTTATCATTATTTCTTCTTCTTCTTGTTAGTTGCCCTCTAGTTTTCTCTAACTCATGGTGATCCCATGTACAAGAGAATGAAAGGTTGCCCCGTCCTGGGCTGTATTCACTATGGTTGGTACGCTCAAGTTCATTGTTGCAGCCACTGTATATATATGTATTTTCTATTGTACTTCAGGTGAAGGCTTACAGAATAGTTTCTCATGAAACAGTAGTACACATATTGTTTTATGACATTGGTTAACAACCCCACAACATGTCAACCCTCTCCCTTCTCGACTTTTTCTTTTGCCACTGTATATTTTGAGTGCCTTCCAACCTAAGAAGCTCATCTTCAAGCACTATCCTGTTGCCTTGGAGTTGTTTCCGACTCATAGCAACCCTTCAGAACAAAGTAGAACTGCCCCCTAGGGTTTCCAAGGAGTGGCTGGTGGATTCGGACTGCTGACCTTTTGGTTAGCAGCTGAAGTGCTTAACCACTGCGCCACCAGGGCTCCACAAATATATGAAGTGATATTAATATCTTCTTTTTGAAAGGGAGGAAACTAAGGATCCCAGACGTTAAGAAACATGCCCAGTGTTGTTGTTAGTTGCTGTGGAGTCATGGAAACTCCATGCACAACAGAATAGGATCTGTCGTGATCCATAGAATTTTCACTGGCTGATTTTTTGAAGTAGATTGCCAGGCCTTTCTTCCTAGTCTATCTTAGTCAGGAAGCTCCACTGAAACCTGTCAGCATCATAGCAACATGCAAGCCTCCCCTGACAGATGGCTGGTGACTGTGCTTGAAGTGCATAGCCCAGGAATCGAACCCATGTCTCCCACACTGAAGGTGAGATTTCTAACACTGAACCACTACTGCCCTCTGCCCAAGGTTACCCAGTTGGTAAGAACTAAAATCTGATGCCCCTGCATCATGTGGCTTTCCTGAAGTTCCTTAGTAATTGTTATGAGCTCTACTCTTCAGCCCCCTAGCTCTAGGCAACCACTAATCTACTTTTTGTCTGTATATATTTGCCTATTCTGGATATTTCATATAAATGGAATCTTACCATATGGGGCCTTGGCAACTCACTTCTGTCACTTAGCGTAATGTTTTTAAAGTTTATCCATGATGTAGCATGTATCAGTACCTCATTCCTTTTTATGGCCAAATAATATTCCACGTACGGATATACCACTTTTACTTATATATGAGAGTTTTAATTTCTCCACATCCTTTTTAACACTTGTTATTGTCTTTTATTATAGCTATCCTTGTGATTTTGATTTGCATTTTCTTAATGGATAATGACGTTGAATATTTTTCTTGTGTTTGTTTATTGGGCATTTGTACATCTTCTTTGGAGAAATGTCTGTTTACCTTATTTAATCTTTTTTTTTTTTTAATTGGGTCATTAGTCTTTTTTATTATTCAGTTGTAAGAGTTTTTTATATATTCTGGAGTGTAGATCCTTATTATTTATATACATATAATTTGCAAATATTTTAAAAATTCTGTGGGTTGTCTTTTTACTTTCTTGATAGTATCCTTTGAAGCACAAAAACTTTTAATTTTGGTGAAGTCTAATTTACCTATTTTTTTCTTTTGTTGCTTGTGCTTTTGTTGTCACATCTAAGAAACCATTGCCCAATCCAACTTCACAAAGATTTACCCAATGTTTCTTTGACTGTAAACATGAGGGTTTATTTGTAGACTCTCAATTCTATTCCATTGATCTGTATGTCTGTCCTCATGTCTTGATTACTGTAGCTTTGTAATAAATTTCAAAACGGACAAGTATAAGTCCTCCAACTTTGTTCTTTTTTCAAGATTGTTTTGTCTGTTCTCATCTGTGCTTTGGGGTTACTGTTATCAATTTGATCTCATATAGATAATTCTTTAAAAAAGCACAGTGGTGAAGGCAAACATTCTTTATTAATTGAGCTAAATTACTGTTTAGTTTAAAAATGACTTCATGGGATATTTTCAGTTCAAGATTTAAAAATTATTTCCAGGCAATAGATTCGGAGTTTCACTTGGTCTCAGCGGATCAAGTAAATCTGGTTTCCATGACAATTTGAAGTTCTGTTCCACGTTTTTACTCCTTTTGAATAGGATCCATCTCTTGGGTCCTCAACCAAAACATTCAGTAATGGTAGCAGATCACCATTCATTTTTTCTGGTTTTAGGGCAAAGGAGACAGTAGTTCATGGATGGAAGTAGACCTCCTGCAGTCCGTTTCCTTCTCTGATTCCTGGGTCTACTTCTTCCTCTGTTGCTCCAGGCAAATAGAAAACCAATTGTTGTATCTTTGGTGGCCACTTGCAAGATTTTAAGACCCCAGACACTACTTACTGAACTAGAAGGTAGAACAGAGACTCCAAAGACATTAGGCCAATTGATTGGATAAACCCACAAAACCATTATTGTAAACCTTTGAGCCAAGAAAACTAATCCCATGAGGTGCTTAGTTGTACCTAAGTAGTATTAACAGCTGCTGCTTTATTTTGACTGCTATTTTCTTAATTTTCTGATTGTTCATTGTGAGTGTATAAAAATACAATTGATTTTTACATATTAATCTTGTAAACTGCAACACTGCTGAACTTATTATTCCTAATAGTTGTGTGTGTGTGTATTCCTTAGGATTTTCTTTATATAAGATCATGTCATCCACAAATAGAGTAGTTTTACCTCTTCCTTTCCAACCTGGATGACTTTATTTCATTGTCTTGCCTAATTGCCCTGTCTAGAACCCCCAGCACAGTGTTGAATAGAAGTGGTGAGGGTAGAAATCTTCATCTTATGCCTGATGTCAGGGGGAAAGAATTCAGTCTTCTACCTTTAAGCATGATGTTATCTGTTTTTTGTAGATGCCTTTGATCAGCCTGAGGAAGTCCCTTTTATTCTTAATTTGTAGTGTATTTACTAGTATTTTGTTGAGGATTTTTGTGTCTGTATTTATAAGAGGCATTAAAAAAAAAATAACAAAAACCCATTGCCATCAAGTCGATTCCAACTCATAGTGACCCTACAGGACAGAGTAGAACTGCCCCATACGGTTTCCAAGGAGCAGCTGGTGGATTCAAACTACCGATCTTCTGGTTAGCAGCCGTAGCTCTTAACTACTATGCCACCAGGGTTTCCATAAGAGGCATTAGTATGCAGTTTTCTTTTCTTGTGGTGTCTTTGTCTGGTAACTTATTTTTAAAAATAATAACATGTCAAAAAATCCAAAAGTGTACTGTTTCCTCCCCCTGGCCTTGGCTACCTATCTTCAGTCACTTAGTTCATATGGTTGATTTTAAGTATATATATATATTTATTTTCAGTTATTAAAAAATAAATCTTTTTACATTCCCTGGAATTTGTACCTTTGAAAATAATTTACTAATTTACTAACTTTATAATCTGAAACTCCAAGTACTTAATATCAAATATGCTCTATCAGGTTGTAATAATAAAAATAATTTAAATTTCCATAGCAAAGAAAAAAAAAAAACTAATGCAGAAAGAACACATTGACAACCAACCATAAGTACGAGAATCACCCACATATAGGAAAATGACATGTACAAACCATTTGACTTCTCTGAGCCTCATCCATAAACTCAGGGATAAATGTACCTACCCGTGGCATTGTCCTGAAGCTTGACTGAGATGATGTCCAGAAGGTTTGAGACAGTGTGGACTGAGAACCATATTTATTATGACTTCACAAATTATATATCACAGCGTACCTTTAAATAGAAAGTCGTTGTATTGCGTGTTAGATTGATCTACACAACCTTTCAAAAATACACTTCATAAAATTAAATACTTCTGTATGTAAACTGTTTTTCAGAAGTTATTTTTCAGTGTTTAAGTACTTTTTTCTGCCTAGATTCTGTGATTTGCTGCCTATTTTGGAAACTTGGAAAGTACCATGCAAATACAGATATAGCTGTGCTAGTTAAAAATAAAATACTTAGTGTTTGCTGGTGAAGGAAAATATGATGCTATGTAGGTGAAACTGTGCGATGAAAATCAGATTGGGATTTCATAAGAACATTTCTGGAGAACTTTAGACTTGAAAAGAAAAGTAGGAGCCAAATGCTTCTCCCAGACCATAGTTTATAACTCTTACTGAAGTCAAAAGCAGTTCTGAGGGTAGAATTTAGGCCAAGTGTTTGGAAAACTGGCAACAAAAAAAACAATGAAGCATGCGTAAGTTTTCAAGTCTCTCCAGAGTACTTAGATGGGAGATGATTTGTAATTAAGATCTTGAGAAATGTTTTTTCCACTAGTAGGACATTCATAACACCTTAATATAATTTATTTTACCTTCCACAGGATACTACTCATGATAGACTATAGTTCGACAACAATTTAAATAGCAAAACTACATACAGGACAATAGCAGTTATAATGTCTAACACAAAGTCTTTAAGGATTCCTTTAAATAGAAAGTCTTGCTACTGCATTTAAAAAATTAAAGATATCGTTATGAAATTGACATGAAACTTTTCAGACATACTCATTGCATAAAATTAAGTCTGTACTTAATGTTTACTAATAGCTTAAGTAGAAATGTCTTAGAAAGATACTTTTCCCCCTGCGTTAATTTAACAAGAATCCTTCTTTTTTTAATTTCCACCTGTTGATATAATGACAATTAAAAATTTAATTAAAATTTAAAAGTATTAACATATGGACATAATGGTAATTATTAAACAAGATAATGTAGAGCTTTGATTATGATGTTCAAGGGCATTAAAGGTTAGTCAGCTGGCTTTGACAGAGTTAGATATTTCACAAGAAGGGAATTGTTCAATGTTTCTCACTATTTGTCAGTGCTTGAACAGTCTGGTTCCAAAGCTGATTTTCTTAGTCCTTAGTATATTTCTATTTTGGGCAAGAGTGCTAGCCACAAAGATCATAACTACATGTTGATGCTTATCATTAAACTAACTATGACACAACGCAACAAAGGTACAAAGAATGAAACTTTTCTGGTAGGCTTTCTTTGAAAGCTGGTAAAGGCTATTTGTGCACAAAGTTAACAATAATACAGAACAGAGGAGAAGGTATAAGGATATTTTGCTATAAAACACAGTCAAATTTCAAAAAATAAATGTGCCAGACGAAAATTAAAATATTATGAATTCATCTAAAGATAATTCTTTCCATTTAGTTCTCCAGATAATAATCTAATTTGATCCTTGCAACAAACCTGTAAGGCAGATGGCATTAGTCCATTTAATGGATAAGGAAACTGAAGATGGGTATGGGTGGAAGAATTTCATTAAAAAAAAAAAAAAATTATTGACTGCCTACTGTGCACCCAGTAATTTCATGTAATATCTCATTTAACTCTCAAAATGACCCTATGCAATAGATTCTACATTCCCCATTTACAATGAGGAAAGCTTAACTTGCCCAAAGTTAGCCAGCTGGTTAGTGGTAAAGGTAGGATTCAACGGTGAGCATGGTCCAATGCCCTGTCCTTCATACCCCATCTTTTTTTTTTTTTAAACTATGGGTGTTCAACATTGGCTTAAAACAGAGCAAAAAACCACTGACAAAGGGAAAAGTTTAGGATATAAAAATCTAAATATATTCTTTTATACACAGACAGCTGGAGTTTTATGATTCATATGGTGTTGTCACTTCTTGCACAGATAGTGTTAACTGGTTTTATCTTGTTCACGTTATAAAAAGAACAAAATATATCAATTGCACATGGAAACATTTTCTTCCAATTGCCTTCACTATCAAAGCTTCTGACAAATTATTAAATTTGTACACATTCTTCTCACCAAATGTCCATTTGATTCTTTCCACATCACTAAGGTAAATGGCCCATTTATTTTCTTGCTTCACCTTCTTGAACTACCCCCCACATGTTAGCAAGCTGAGCTAAGCAAAGCTTAACTCCAGCCTGTAAAAAAAAAGAAAAAAAAAAGTCAAATTTCCAGGGCCAAAGAATCCTATGAAAATCAAACACAATTGGAAAGGAAAGGATGAATATTTATTTTTGTTTCTCAAGTTCTCCTTAAGTGCACTCTGTGACTCATTTTTGGAGTTCTATTTCTTTTAACCCTGGAGTTAGAGCTTATTTTCCTTACTGAATGGTATAGTCTAGTGGAAACCTTCTCGACACTCTTCCATCTCCTATATGTTTTATTAACCTTGATTAACACACAGTAGAAAACGATAGGGATTATATTATAAACACAAGGGAGGCATAAAGATGGCTGAAAAGCCATGAATTCAGAAATATCTGTGAGTATAAGGCTCCTAATCTCTAACGAGGGTTATCAGTGTGGCACCAGCAGAGCCACTTCAGGATTACCTGATCATGTCAAACCTGCTTCACATTCCTCACAGGCTCTCGCCGTCCATCCATGACAGCTTTCCCAAACTTTATGAACATGTGAACCTCTTGGAAATTAAATAATAATCATGCTACTGTCATTTCTGAGTGGTATATGATAAAGCAGTGAATAAACACCAATCTGCATAAAATCATCACTATATTTGGCCTTTTTAACATTGACTTTTGAAATGTTAGAGACATTTTGACATGCTCTGCAAGAATTTTGATTAGATCAATGCAACTTATGGATCTGTTGAATAACAATAAAAACCAACACTAGTATAGCAAATATTATGTTACAGACATCGTACTATGTGCTTTGACATAATAAACTCTTCTAATCCTCACAATAAGGTCCCTGATGATGCAAATGGTTTGCGCTTGTTTAGTAACTTGAAGGTTGGCTATTTGAACCCACCCAGTGGTGTCAAGGAAGAAAGGCCTAGCAATCTGCTTTGGTAAAGATTGCAGCCAAGAAAACCTTATGTAGCAGTTCTACTCTTTAACACATGGGGTTGCCATGAGTCAAAATTGACTCTATGGCTTTTTTTTTAATCCTCACAGTTGTCCAATGAATTACATATTATTTGTTATCTTCATTTTACAGGTAATGAAACTGAGGCACTGAAGGTTAAATAACCTTCCTAAGGTCCCACAGTCTGAACCAAGGCAATGTGGCAATAGATAGCTTGTGTTTTCCATTGCAACTTCAACGTGAAGGTGCCTAGTAAAATTCTCAGTGTTTCAGTGTGCCTCATTCTTATGAGGTACTGTAACTTAGAATAAAAGTAATGTTAAAATGTACCACTGTTTAAAACACCACAGCAAAATATGACCCCCTCATGCGCATGCTTAGCTGACTGACTCTAAGTGCTTCACATGACCATTTGATACATACTCAGTGGCTCCCAAACTCATCCCTTTTAATACTTAAATATTTCATTTATTTTTTAAAAGCGTTTCATTTATTAATTTAAAAAGAGAAACTGTAAAGTATGCCATAATGATGTCTTCAAAGTAAAACCCTTAAGAAAGGTTGCACCCATCTCCTAAATTTTGGCTCATGGGCAATTTGCATCAGAATCTCTGAGCAGCCTCTCCAAATGCCTGTTCCTGGGCTTCACCCCAGATGTTCTCTTTAGAGATTCAGGGAGTGGGACCCAGGTGATTCTGATGCACACTGACTTTTGGGAATCACAGTTCTACCAAGTCCTCCTTGTGATCCTGCTTAGGATGCCTGCCCCTGTTCAACATGCACCAAAACCCCACCTGGAGTTCCCCTAAGCACAAAATGCACTTTCACACCTCATAGCCTAAACATGCTGTTTCCTGTGTTTGCCATGCTTCCTCCTCCTCTTCTTGTCTTCTGAACTCCTACTCCATCAAGAGTCAGCTCAAAAGTCATCTCTGCGAAGTCTTCCTGGCGTCGTCAGGCAAGAGCTAGGTGCTTCTTCCATTAAACCCCCAATGCCATTAAACTCATATCTCTATCCCAGCATGGAATTACACTACAACTGGGATGGGTCTTCTGTTAGCCAGGGAGGCTCCTGAAGTCAGAATCTTTGCATTACCTAACTTTGTAAATGGTTAAAGATGATGTCTGACATGTAATGGCAGTTACTCGATGCATGCTGTCTGAATGGACAA
This sequence comes from Dugong dugon, assembly GCA_030035585.1. Lineage (NCBI taxonomy): Eukaryota > Metazoa > Chordata > Mammalia > Sirenia > Dugongidae > Dugong > Dugong dugon. The sequence goes on along the minus strand of CM057463.1, from coordinate 108,325,483 downwards.
TGAGTGCAGTGTTAACAAAAGACTGTGGTGTAGTACTAAGACAGCACGTCTGTGGTTCTTAATTCTACCGAGATGGTGGACCATCTACATAACTTTCATTAGAAAATAATTCTACTTGGAAGTGGGAGAAAGGAAATAATTTTATTTGGTCTTTTTTTTTCTACTTGCACTCCTTTTTTAATGTTTTATATTCTAAATAGGCAATACCCAAACATGGTACAAAGTTCAAAGGATCCAAGACAGCAGACAGCCACTCCTTCACCTCTGTCCTCCAGCCATTGAGTCCCTTATAGGAATGCAGTCACTGTTACCATTCTTAGTGTGTCCTTCCAAAGCCACTTTAGACACAGCAAATAAGCATGTATTTATCTATCACTGTTTTGCACCTCATTTTTTAAATTTAGTATACCTTTGTGAGTTTTCCATGTAAATACATAAAAAATAGCCTCTGCTTAGTAACAGATAGATACTATTCCACTCTATCATGATTAAAAAAAAAAAAAAGAGACATCTCCTTATGGATATTTAGAAGCTTACTAATATTTTCTACCACATTTGATGCTGCATATGTGAATGTATTTGTAGGATAAATTTCTAGAAATGGAATTGTAGGATTAGCAGGTAGTGATATTATTTTTCCAAAATGCTTTCGATAAATGTTACACTGATTTTCACTTTCACTAGCAATCTATGAGAATGCTTGCTTCTATATATCCTGTCAACAGTGTTTTCTTTCCTGAGGTTCTAAAATGGAGAGTAAAGCAAACCCTTAAGGTAAATGTGGCCTCATCTACTGATCTACAGGTCTAACTTTTAGATAAGAACTTTTATTGTTGCATCAAGTCAACACAGGTTGTTGCTCTGTAGACTTTTTCTCCCTTCTCAGGCAGGCTGGTATTGGGGTACTCATCAGTGGTCTTACCCAATATTGTTTTGAATGTTAGATGGTTTAGTGAGTCTTCAGAATCATTTCTACTCTACCCTAAAGTGGAAGACACCCAATTCATTCCACAAATACTTACTGAGTGCCTATCATGCCTAGCATTGCTCTTGTGGCCAAGGCTTGAACGGTGAACAAAAGAGACAAAAATTCCTGCCCTCATTAAGATTACATGATAGTGGGAGGAGACAGATAGTAAACACAATACACAAGTAGGATATATGGTGCATTAGTTTATAAGTTCCACGGGGAAAATAAAGAAGGAATGGGGAAGGTGTGGAATATGGGGAGTCACTTTTTTGAAGGGCGGTCAGGGGAGGCCTCACTGAGACAAGGTAACATTTGACCTGAAGGCAGTGAGGGAATAAGTCATAAGGTGTCTGAGGAAGAACATTACAGAAAGAGCAAAGGCCTAGAGAGTGTGTTCCTGTGTCCCAGGAACAGCAAGAAAGCCAGAGGGTTAGAGCTCAGTGAGCAAGGGGGAGAATAGGAAGAGGTGAGGTCACAGGTCAGGGGGTTTTGGCAGCAGGCCAGATTGTGAAGTGCCTCTTAGTGAAATGAGGAAAGCATTGGAACATTCTAAGCACAGGGCCACTCTGAATATTCTGTTGAGAAGAGAACATGGGGAGGCAAGAATGGAAGAAAGAAGAGCAGTTTGGAGACTTCTTGAACTCAGGTGAGAAATGAGATGGCTTGGACCAGGCTGGTAGCAGTGGAGGTGGGAAAGTGTTTGGCTAGTGGGTATATTTTGAACATGGAGCCAGTATGATTTTCTGTAAGATTGGATGTTGGGTGTAAGGAAAAAAAAAAAGAAGGCAAGAACATATCAAGGTTCTTGGCTTAAATATGTGGAAGGATGGAGTTGCCATTTATTGACATGGGTGAAGACTTCAGACAGACCATGTTTTAGAGCAGAGTTTTAGGGTGAAGTTGTGATTAGACTTCACCCTAAGGAATTGTGATTAGACTTATGGTTACCATTGTTTTCCAAGGATGCTGAAGCTCTCAAATGTCCATGGTTCCAAATTAGATCAGTGGCCTGGACTAGACCATAATGGAAATGCCTTCTTGAAAGGAAGGCTCCGAGGAATAGGTGTCCAAAGGTCATTGTCCTCCTCCTGAGCTATCCTCTTCCAAATTAGACTTACTTTGAGATATATTAAACACTTGTATTTTTTCTTTTTCTGTATTAAATGTATAATCCAAGATACAGGCAAACACAACACACACACACACATACACACACACACACACACACACACCCCTCTAACAACCATGAAAACAGAGCAAACAAAAATTTAATTTCCTGCCCACCACACAACCAGCAGAACTTGAGCTCCTCCTGCTAGAGGGCTCACTGTCCTCCAGGAATCAAAAATCAATTCAATTCTACATTTGCAGGCCTATGATGTGTTCTCAGCAAGACACCAGTTCCTGGACAATGGTAAGCTAGTCTAGGCTGGTACAGAAACCACACTAGAGCCAATCTGAAATGAGCCTGACTGAGGAATGTAATCAGGAACTCACTGGACAAAATAAAGAATCCAAAAGGAAGGGATGGACTTAGAACAGTGGTCACTAAAGCATCTGACGAAACAATACCTAAAATGGAAAAAAATCTTTCAACAAAAACATGGAAAGGGGAAGGAAAGCAAAACCAAAATTATGTCGTATTACTGGGGAGAAAAAAAAAAGAACAGAAACTGATGAACAGGGACTATTTCAAAAGGCTAGGAAGAGACTGAGGAGGGAGTGATTAAAAAAAAAGCCGTGTCTTTGAATGGGAAGCAGAATCTATGCAAGGCAACAATGGGAGAGCCCAGAGAGCAGCATTTATTCAGTTATTTTTCTACCTAACTCACAAGTCCCGCAGGTAGATGAGAAAGAAAAAAATCAGTTGCTACTGGAGAGTAGTTAAGGGAATCCGAACTTGTTTTAATTTAAGTTAAGTGGAGGCCAGGCTAGGTGACTCAGAGATATGACTCAAATCCGACACTGGGGGCTGTCCGTCAGCGCCGGAGGCGGGGACCGCGGCGTCTAACACATTGTAGGAAAGTACCAGGCTCGTGGAGGACGACAGGAAACCTCCCCGGGACATCGGCAGGGTTCCTCCTGCCCTGGAGTCTGACCTCTTATCCTCCACACCCGGAGCAGTTTCTAACCTCCTTGCTTCCCCTTTTTCCCTAAGAGGCCCCATTCCCCCTCTCCCCCTCCCTCATTTATTGCAAGGAAAGTAAAGGAGCGTGCAATGGTGTGCGAGACGCCAGGCCTCCTACTCAGCCGCCCTCCGCCCCGCCTCCGCGGTGAGCAGCTCCCTCCCTACCCCACGAGCGCCCGCCGCCCGCCACCCGCCGCTGGAGCACGCGCGGCACGAACACCGCCTGAAGCTTCACAAGACAAACACCTGTCCACCCAGCGCTCCACGAGATTTGGGGCCCAACTGTAGGCAACAGAGGGTGCGTTCTCGCGAGGTTTAGGAAATTTCCCACGGCCGGTGTTGTGTCTGAGCCGAGTAGTGGAAGGCGGTGGGAAGGTGTAGCGTGAGACTGAACTGCCTGCATTGGACACATGCGCAGTGCCTCTCGCGCGTGCCGCGCCAATCCTGCATCGCCTTCAGCAGGTTTCGGCCGGAGGATTCCAGTTCTCCGGGTTTTAGGGTTCCCTGCGGGAGGCAGAGCTGGATCTGGGAATCTCTAGGAAAGGAAAGGGCGGGGGTGGGGGAGGAGGAGGGCGGCAGGTAGGGAGGGGGACCGGGGAACTGGCCCTGCATCTTTCCATTAAATTCCCAGACTGGCCAAGTTTGCTAGGGGGTCTTCCGAGTTTAAACCTCCTGAAGTACGTTTCAGGCAGCGGTCAGGTGTTCGGCTGTGCCAGGCGAAGGGGAGGCCCGGTGCCCTGTGCAGAGTCGGCCCCGTATTTACCTGGGGTCACACACGGCTGGCTGCTGCGATGGAGTCCTAGAGAGGCTCACGCAGCCGGCAGATCTTTGCACCGCGCGACGGGCTGTGAGCTTTGAGCGGGCCCTCTGGCCGGGGCTGGGTGGCGGCGGCTCTCAATTCCAAGTTTTCACTTCTGGAGAAGACTACTTGGCATTCTGGCCTGTGCATATGAGGTGGATGCCTTTGCCAGAGGCCTTGACCTGACCTCATTTCGCACCCAGGAGAAGGAAGCTAAGGCGACAGAGCTCAACTGCAAAAGTTTTTCGTGTACAGAGCTCTGTAGGGTCGGACCACGTTGTAATCATGTCCGTCTCCCATTAGGCTGGGTGTCGAATGAATGAAGAAAGTTCCCGGTATGCCACTCGCCCTAATAACCTCAGGCGTTTTAGTAGCTCCAGCATCTAACGCTGAGACCAGCATAAAGGCGGCGTACAATGAACGTTTGAATGAATGAAAGAGGCTGGGAACCCAGAGTGAGCGGGAAGCTACTTGGAAAACACCCATTTGAGGAGGTGTTTCATCTAGGCCTGTGAAACGCGGCCGATTTTCCCAGGACCCCTCCTCCGTTCCCCTCGGCCCCGCCTCCTGACCCCTTCATTCCCCGTCCCAGTTGTAATCCCCTCCGGTTTTCCTCAGTCTCCACGTACGTCCCTCAGGGCGCGTCGCAAAACCCGGATAACCGGAGTGCTCCCCATGGACCACACGGAGGGCTTGCCCGCAGAGGAGCCGCCTGCGCATGCTCCATCGCTTGGGTAGGTTTCCAGGGAAGGGAGCAAACAGGATCCCCTACTCCCCAGGCGGCGCAAGGCGTCTGGCTTTTCGCGGCGGCTGCGAGGGAAAGAGGAGCGAGGGGGCTGGGTAAACTCGAGGAGTGAGGAAAAAGGGAAGGGCGGGGGAGAGTGACCAGGGAAGGCGTCGGGGGGAATCTCGCGAGGGTTGGAGTTTTGGCGAGAGTTTGTGGAAGATGGCGCCTGTTGTGACAGGGTAAGTCTGAGGGAATCTGAGCGGTGGGAACGGGGAAAGTTGCGGCCGTCTAGCAGCCCGCGGCGGGCGGCGGGTTCAGGGGCGGCGGTGCGCTCGGCGTCCGCGGGCCGCGGGGGCGGCGTCGCGTGCGCCGAGCGCGGCGGCGGCGTGTGGCGGTGCGCTGTTCGCTCTGCGCCGCCGTGGCTCGGGCTCCGACGCGAGAGGGCGGGCGGCGGCGACTGCGAGGCCGGCGGGTGCGGGCGTCAGTGCGGCCGGGCGCGCGGGGCCCTCGGGCGCTGTGTCCGCCGCGCGCCGCCCGTGCCGCTGGCGCCGCCCGCGGGCCTTGCCTCCCAGCCCCGCGCAGCTTTGTTCCTCCCTGCCGCCGTCGCCACCTCGCCCGCCCGGTGCCCCGGCCGCTTTGTCTTTACCCGCTGCCCTCTGCGACTCTCTACCCCCGGCCCTTTGTTTCACCGCCTTGGGCGCTTTGTCTGACCGGTCGCGCCCCGCATCCCTTCTCCGTCTCCTCTCCTTCGCTGCCCTTCCTCCCGTACACCTTTGTTTTGCTCCCCTCTGTTCGGTAGCCCAGGGACCTGCCACAGCACAGGCAGCAGATTTTTGTCTTTTAATTTTTCTTCCATTGTTTTTCTCATGCGTTTGCCCTCTCACCTTTCTGTTTGGTTCTTGATCACCCCCAGAGGCTTTGTCTCCCCCATCCGTGGCTTTTTCTCTTCATTCGGCAACCCGCCCCCCCATCGGTTGATTTATCCGCTACCCATGGTGTCTGTTTGCTGAACTGTCTCCGTCCCGCGGGGACTCCATCTGGTGTTTCTACGTGCAGATCCTACAGTTTTGTTGTTGTTGTTGTGGATCTGAATGATGCGAGAAGATATTTCGTTTCTTTCTCGGCACCCCTCCTCTCCTCCACACCCCTTTCTCTCGGGATTACAGCGTCTTCAGTTTTCTTCGCCTTCTCTTTGGGACCATGATTGTTTTGCTTGGAAACAGTACCCCTGGAAAAAGATTTGGTCTCTTAGTGGTTGTTGCCCCCACCCCTTGGTTTCTGACGGTCTAGGCCAAGGGTAGCTGTCTCTAGCTTTGCATCTGGTTACCTGAGGGTGGGTGAAGGCTATTGTAGTACGGTTAGAGGGAGACGTAAGGTGTTTTTTGTTGTTCATATTTGAGAACAGTTTCAGATATCCACGTTGGATATTCATTTGGTGTGTGAGTAGGAGTTGAGTGAATTTTGATGTTAAAAACTTGTGAATGTTGAGATGGAGAATTTCTGTATTCTTTAGAATCTAGTTCTGGAGTCTAGTTATTTTGCTAGTAAGTTCTTCGTAAGTAGAAGGGAGGCATTCGGTTTCGGAATTAATTTGATGTAAATATTTTTAGTTTTTATTAATTATTAGCTTACTTGCGTTTGCTCTGTAGATTTGTGACAACTCTTCTGCACTTTGGGGTTGAGATGAGGAAAGCGCTTAAGCGTGCACTTTCTAGGTGATGAATACTACTTCTCGGATCTTTGTGGAATATATCAATCAAATGCGATTAAAAGATAAGTAGTAGCCTAAAATAAAGTTACTTAAAGGCAGTTACATTCAATTCCTAATATTAAAGCTTGTTAGATTGTTCCAAATTGTTACTGTTATGGAGTTGTATGTGGGGGTGGTGGGGGTGGTATTTTAATTGCCGGAATTATTCTGGTGCTTGGAATATGAAATGTTAAATTTACCAGGATTACTAGACAAAATACTGGTTAAGAGCCTCCCCTCCAGTTGATCAGTACTTTTTGAGGTCGTCATTTTGTTTGTGAATTAAAGCTCCCCATAAAGTGCTATTGACAGGGAATTTACAAGATCTGATATGCAAATATTGGTACAGTCGAAAACATTTTTTTGTCTGAAGGCTGTGATTAGAATTAGTAGTTTAAATTTTAATTAATGGGAAGGAAAAAAAAAAAAAAAGCATGGTTTAGTGATTGACACATGAGGTTTTGTGAAACTTTGCAGTTTGGGTTCCATGAGTGGAATTATCACTTGTCTCCCTTACTTGTTGCTAAATAGTGCATAATTAGTCTTTTGGAGGTAAAATCTTGAACACACACTATTGATTCTGACTATAAGCAAAGTGTAAATATCATGTAATAATTACATATAAGGATGGTCACACAAACATCTTAAAAATAGTTTTTACAATCAGAGTTATGTTTTTTTGTTTCTAAATTGTGTACTTTTTCATAATATAAGACCTTTATTTCATGACCAAATAAAGCAGTGCCTTTATGAAATTATATCCAGAGCAGAACATTTAGAAATATACAGGTTGAATTATGGTTGGGAAACTTTCATTCTGAATATTGATTGTTAAACTTTTAAAATTATTATCCATGCATATTGCAGATAAGTCTGTAGAGAATATACTTTCAGGAAAAAATATGAACAGTTCACTTGCACTATTTTCAGAACTTTCTGCTTTATCCTTCTAGGCATTCAAAGTTAAGCAATTAGGTTTGTTAAAAGTTACCACAGATTTCAGATTTCCATCATTGTCTTTTTAAGTGGCTGAAAAAAAAAAACAAAACGGTTTGGGTAAAAAGCTACTCCCGCCACATACAACTCATTAAATAACCTTTCTAATCCTGGATGGGTAGGGTATTAGAAAAAATACTTTGCTTGAAAGTTCTTACATATCCTAATTCTGGTGTTTGGCCATTTTAAAAATAAGACCTAGGAGTTGGATTTAAAGCATTATTTTGCATTTTGCTTCCTTCTTATACTAAACTTCATATTATTTCAACTAGGGGCAGTGTTTTCTCATGAATTGGCTAAAAGTTGTTATTTTTGGCATCTGGCTTTGTGATTATTTCCAAGTTACAGGCCGTCCCTGGATTACGAATGAGTTCCATTCCTTTAAGTCGAATTGGTACGTAAGTTGGAGCGGTTGGGTATGATTTGTATCTAATCTGTCAAATGTTTGTCTTAGTATATAGTACATAGGTACCTTTCTATGCATAAAAAAATTAAATGCTTCCAGATACACTAAAACATCTTTAACATGATAGTACAGTAATAATAATAATAATGTTTTTATGCTTGTCACAAAGTTGCATCTGTTATTACGAAGTATTGTATGTACCTAGAATTTTTAATATAAGAGACTTTGAGGGGGTGGGCGTTGATTCCTACTGGTTGTCTGGAAGTTGGTAAGTCGGATGTTTGTGATCTGGAGACTGCTTGTACTATGCTTCCCTTCCCCTGGGCCAGTTTCCTAACAATGTAGTAGAATGGGAATTGTGATACTTGTCACATCTGCACAGGATTGCTGCATACTGATGATTTACAGAGCGCATCCTTGGATGAAAGGTGTGGTTATAAGGTTTAAGAATTGTTACTGAAATCAGCTAATGTAAAGTAGGTCATATTTTCTAGGGAGTCAAGTAGGAGGTTATGAACTACTTAGTTTCTTGGCAAGTTACAGTGGTGATAGTGGGATGAAAGAAACCCAAATATGTGTTATAGTTTGGTCAATAAAACGAATACGTTTTTTTATGTGAACTTGAGCCAGAGGGACAAGTGAAACATGTTCGTGTATGTTCGTGTGTGTGTGCGCTTAAAGAGCCGTCAAACTCAAATATAATAACATTGTAAATTATGGGATGCCTTTCTATTGATTTGTTTTCTGCATGTAGTAATATTTAAAAAAGTGGTAGCATAAAATGTTTTTACTGGACTCTGGGCCAAGTCTTTTAATAGTAATGTCTAATTTTATGCCTAATATTTCTTTTTAATGCTTTGTCCTTTGCTGTCAAGAATATTTTCAGGCTTGAATCTTGGCCTTAGGAAAGGGTTTTGCATTTAGGGGACACTAAATATTTATTGGATGAATGAAACCTGTTGATTCTCAATTCCTGGTAAGTGGTATCATGTCCCAGCTAGTTCCCCAAGCGAGAATTTTGGATTCTTCTCTCACACTAACCCTTTACATTTAATCATTAAGAACTGACAATTTTCCCTCTTGAAAAATCTCTTGATTCCATCTCTTTCATCCTCACTGCTATAATTCATACTCTCATCATTGCTCATCTGGAATACTGCAGACTTATTGACAGCCTCCTAACTTACTGCTTTCAGGCTTATCCCCTTCACCCAGCTTCCACATAAGCTGCCTAGCAGTCTTTCTAAAGAGCAGATCTGATCACTTCACTCCCAGGTTGAAAACCTTTTGGTGGCTCCCCCTAGCACCTTCATTAAGAGAAGTTGCAGAGTGGAACTCATAGCTCACGTTTAGGATTTAATCTGAACTGGGTTCTAATTCTGTCTCTGTGGTTTAAAACCTCTGTTAACGTTGACAAGTTACCTGACCTCTCCTTGCCTTTTCCATCACTTGTAAGATAATTATCTGTAGCTCAAAGGGTTGTTGTGAGGATTAAATGAAATAATGCATGAAAACATTTAGTAGGATGCTTGGCATGTAAAAGTGCTCAGACATGTTAGCTAGCATGGCATATAGGGCCCTCCACAACTGTTTCATTTATCTCTTCTCCAGCTGTATTGTTTGTCTTTCTCCCTTCAGGTTCAGTGTTCAGCCATGTTTTAGAACTGGGAGTACCTTGCATGGGCTCAGCAGTTCTGATGCCTCCCTGTACATGAAAACTGCTGGTCCTTAGTAGGTTATTATTCAGAACTTAAGTCAGGAGACATTCTAACCTGCTCCATCAGGCTGGGTTTGGTGCCTTCCTGTGTTCTCATGGCGCAGTGGTTAAGCATTCGGCTGCTAACCACCAGCCTCTCCTTGGAGACCCCATGGGGCAGTTCTGCTCTGTCCTATAGGGTTGCTGTGAGTCGGAATCGACTCAGAGGCAACAGGTTTGGGATGTGTGTGTGTGTGTGTGTGTGTGTGTGTGTGTTTTTAAAGGACCTGGTATAATTCCCTTGGATGTGTTATACTGAATGTACTTTTTTGTCACACCTGAAGGTCGTTAGCTACTTCATGGCAGATACCATTTTCCTGTTAATCATTTTATATATTATATGCAAAAAGAGTATTGAACACAATAGGAACTCAGTAAAAATGTTTTTTTGAACAAATGACTCCTGTTGTGTGCCTTCAACTTGATTCTGACTCATAGTGAATCTATAGGACAGAATAGAAGCTGTCCCATAGGGTTCCTAGGCTGTAAATCTTTGTTTTTTTTAAATTGTGCTTTAAGTGAAAGTGTACAGTTCAAGTCAGTTTCTCATACAAAAATTTATACACACATTGTTATGTGACCCTAGTTTCTCTTCCTATAATGTGAGAGCACACTCTTCCTTTCAACCCTGGATTTCTCGTGTCCATTCAGCCAGCTCCTGTCCCTTTTTGCCTTCTCATCTCACCTCCAGATAGGAGCTGCCCATTTAGTCTCATGTGTCTACTTGAGCTAGGAAGCGCTCTCTTCATGAGTATCATTTTATGTCTTATAGTCCAGTCTAATCTATGTCTAAAGAATTGGCTTAGGGAATGATTTCAGTTCTGGGCTAACAGAGAGTCTGGGGGCCATGTCTTCCAGGATCCCTCCAGTCTCAGTCAGACCATTAAATCTGGTCTTTTTACTAGAATTTGAGTTCTGCACCCCACTTTTCTCCTGCTGTATCAGGGACTCTCTTGTATTCTCTGTCAGGGTGGTCATTGGTGGTAGCTGGGCACCATCTAGTTCTTTTGGTTTCAGGCTGATGGAGTCTCTGGTTTATGTGGCCCTTTCTGTCTCTTGGGCTAATATTTTCCTGTGTTCTTCATGCTTCTTTGTTCCAGGTGGGCTGAGACTAACTAATGCATCTTAGATGGATGCATACTAGCTTTTAAGACCCCGGATGCCACTCACAAAATGGGATGCAGAACATTTTCTTAATAAACTTTGTTATGCCAGTTGACCTAGATGTCCCCTGAAACCATGGTCCCCAGACCTCCACCCCTGCTACTCTGTCCCTTGAATTGTTTGGTTGTATTCAGGAAACTTCTTAGCTTTTGGTTTAATCCAGTTATGCTGACTTCCCCTGTATTGTGTGTTGTCCCTCCCTTCATCTAAGATAAATCTTATCTACTATGTAGTTAGTGAATACCCTTCTTCCTCCCTCCCTACCCTTGTAACCATCAAAGAATGTTTTCTTCTGTGTTTAAACCTTTTCTTGCGTTCTTATAATAGTGGTCTCATAGAATATTTGTCCTTTTGCGATTGACTAATTTCACTCAGCATAATGCCTTCCAGATTCATCCATGTTATGAGATGTTTCGCAGATTCATTGTTGTTCTTTACCGTTGCATAGTATTCCGTTGTGTGAATATACCATAATTTGTTTATCCATTCATCCATTGATGGGCATCTGCGTGGTTTCCATAGTTTTGCTATTGTGAACAGTGCTGCAGTGAACATGGGTGTGCGTGTATCTGTTTGTGTGACGGCTCCTCTTTCTCTAGGGTATAGTCCAAGGAGTGGGATTGCTGGATCGTATGCTACTTTTATTTCTAGCTTTTTAGGGAAGCTAGGCTGTAAATCTTTACAGGAGCAGATTGCAAGGTCTTTTCTCTAGCAGAGTGGCTAGTGGGTTCAAACTGACCACCTTTTGGTTAGCAGCCATACACTTAACCGTTGCGCCACGAGGGCTCCTTTGTACATTGAAATCGTGATGCAACATTGTTCACATAGGCAGAATTTGATATATATGTGTGACTTGGATTCTGTAGGGAATTTAATTGCTGAAGTACCCAACCAAAAACCAAACCCGTTGCCATCCAGTCAATTCCAACTCATAGCGACCCTACAGAACAAAGTAGAACTGCTCCATAGACTTTCCAAGGAGCATCTGGTGGATTTGAACTGCCGACCTTTTGGTTAGCAGCCGTAGCACTTAACCACTGTGGCACCAAGGTTTCCAAAGTACCTAAAGGACTTGATATTTTTAGCTACAGGTAGTCTAACGGCCCCTGAGAACAACCTCATAGCAAGGCTCTTAGGTAGAGTTCTTTTTGGATAATTAGAAAATAGTACATTATATTGTTTGTAAAAAACTGACAAGTTTTATTTCGCATTTTGTTTTTTCTTTGTGATGGGCTGTCAAATGTTTCTCAAAAGTTTCCATTATTTTTAAGTGTTTTAAGTATTTCTCAGATGCATAGGGATATACATGAAATCTTAGGACATTATAAACTGCTTTAAAACCTCACTACCTTGATTTGGGATTAATGCCATAGAACCAAATAATAAGTAAGTTGATCTACAGGGAGACAAAGATCTTGTGGGCAGATTACTTATAGAAGCAAGGATGGTGAGACAGCGTCTCACATGCTTTGGACATGTTATCAGGAGAGATCAATCCCTGGAGAAGGACATCATGCTTGGTAAAGTAGAGGGTCAGTGAAAAAGAGGAAGGACCCTCAAGGAGATAAATTGACACAGTGGCCGCAGCAATGGGCTGAAGCATAACAATGATTGTGAGGATGGCGCAGGATGGGGCAGTGTTCTGTTCCGTTGTTTATAGAGTCACTCTGAGTTGGAACCGACTTGATTGCACCTAACAACAACAACAGTTTAATCTCCAAGTTTCAGGTCTACCTTTATAAAATAGGGAATAGTAATTTTGTTGTACTTATCTGCCAGGCATATTGTAACTATCAAGTAAGGTAAAATATGTGAAATTATAATTATAAAGACCAAATGAAACAGTGTATGTGAAAGTGATTTGTAAATAGTAAAGCATACTGTACAAATATTTTAATTATAATGGTTTCTCCTGGTAACATTTCATGGGCAGGGTTCAAGATGGACTTTTTATACTGCAATGTGTGGTTTGTGGCTCATGTTTTAGGAAGGCAGCAGTGTATTTAGTTTAGAGGACCGCAAGCCTTGAAATACATGCTTTGGCATTTTGAGCAGACGTATTTGGTAAGTTACTTCTTAACTATGGTTGTTGTCATTGAGTCACCCCCATCTTTTGGGGGTCTGCGCTGCTTGGATAGCCGTAACAATGTAGGAATGTTGAATGCCAGACTGCTACTGTCTGTCAGGCACTTACCCTGCCCACAGTTCTGGATGCCCCTTAGGCCTGGCACAACATCATGGTGTTGCTTATGCCTCATTAGGCCTACTTCTGCTTTAGAGAATGAAATGATATCCTAGTAGTCTGAAAGGGGTAATGTATTTCCTAGGTATATGAAGCTTACTACTGGGGAAAAGCAGGCATCAGGGACTATAGCTTGGTTTGTGTAAGTGGTGGTAATAACCTATCTGTATAAATAAATTTGCATAGATTTGTTGTGTTGGGACTATCCATAGTGATAAGCATGACAGCCTTTGATTCAAATTGGTGATGTTCATGGCAGTTTTAGGATTATTTACACTATTTAAAAAAAAAAATAAGCAAAAGAAAACACTGCGGCATAGGCAGTGTTGCAAAGTAAAGTAGCGAAAGCCTTGCAGTGAAAGTGCTGAACTTGTTGGACGTGAGGTGGGGTACACTAGAAAATCAATTCTGTGTTCAGTAGTTTTAACTTGACCTTAGAGCTAATGTTTATCCGTGCATTGTAAATTAGAAAGATAAATAGCTGTAAATGAGTAAAAATAGTTTCTCATAAAAAGTTTATATAACCAGGAAAAATGTTTATTACTTTATAAAACTATATTATTCTTTATTAGTGTATAAAGATTGTTATTAGTGTATAAAGATTGCGTTACGTAGCTGCAATATTAGTTGCTTATGATGTACAGATCTGTTTTTTTAGAAGTATTGTAAGCAACATATTTTTTACCTCACCTGATTTCTTCCAGAACATACTAGCTTTAGGCTTGTTTGCATAATTGGAAGAAAAATATTTGCTCCTTTTTGGAAAACAGACTCACTAAGATCTTGCCTTATTTTGCATACATTCTTTTTCTACCATTTGACTTTTGGTTTGAGTGTGACAAAGTAATTTTTCATGCAAAAAATTATATAGTTCTGTATAAAGCTCCTGATCCATACACCTAACTGTAGTAAGCAGAATCACTGAGGACCTGAGACAGAAAGGAAAGGCTAAGGGAAATGAGGATTATAACATTGCTTTAATGACTCTGCTTCAATTATTGTTTTAATAACAAGATATTTCTTAAAGAAACAACTTTTAGCGCTTACTAGATAGAAGACACTGCTACATGTCGGTACTATAACAATGGCTAAGAAAGGATCTGGTGAAGCTCAAGATTTAGTGAAAAGTACTTACAAGATAATTACAATAAGGAAAATTATGATAAGTGCTGTAATAGATGTGTAGTGTTGCTGGGAACACAGCAATATGAGCGATTATCTCTAATTGGAAGAGATTTCCTAGAAAAAGTGAGCATTGATAGAGAGTGTGGGAAATAAAACTGGAAAAATGGTTGAGGGTGTTTTGGAGGACCTTGAATGCTAAGCTAAGGATTTGAATATTATTCAGGGACACAGGGTAGGGGCCTTGAAGGTTTTTGAAGAGGTAAGGCTGAATGTCAACAGTGTAAAATAGATTGGAGTTAGTGGAGACCGTAAGAGAAAGATGATCAAAGTCTGAGATTGGTGGTAGTCCCAAGAACGAAAAGGCAAAGCCCCTCTTTTTGAAGCAGGGTGGTATAGGGGGCTTTGGAATCCATGTTCTTATAATGGTACTATCAGTAAAATCAATCTGTGGATATGAGTGTATCATTTAATCCAAGTCTTTTTCTTAGTCTAAAAAGTGGGGGAGAATAATACTTCATCATATTGATGTAAGGATTAAATGAGATAAGGGATAGAAAGTGCCTAGGTCAGTTCTAGGTGTTGTAGGTGCTCAGTAAATAGGTATCCCTTTTCCCTTTTCTGAAATAGAATTTAAAGGATAAGATAGGGGAAGTGGGGTGGAGGAAGGTGAGAAAAAAACTGAATAGTTGAAACCTGGGGTGATAAGGTAATTAAACAACAACAACAAAAAAACAACTCAGTGCAGGCAGAGCCGATTCCGACTCGTAGTGACCCTATAGGACAGAGTAGAACTGCCCCATAGGGTTTCCAAGGCTGTAAGTCTTTGGGAAGCAGACTGCCACATCTTTCTCCCATGGAGCAGCTGGTGGGTTTGAACCATAACCTTTTGATTAGTAGCCGAGTGTTTTAACCATTGCACCACCACGTCTCCATGATAAAGCAGTTAGGAATGGAGAAGTCTAAATGAAGTGAACAGATTTAAGGGAACCTACCAAAACAAAGTATTTTGCTTATTTTAAATTGTTAATAAATGTTGAATACTTATTTTAGCGTATCTCTGGCTGTATCACTTAACGTAGTGTAGCAATTATATAAATGATATCTGTTGATTATCGAAGGAGCCCTGGTAACGCTGCTAACCAAAAGGGCAGCGGTTTGAACCTACCAGCCTCTCCGCAGGAAAAAGATGTAGCAGTTTGCTTCCATAAAGATTACAGACTTGGAAACAGCATAGGGTAGTTCTGCTCTGTCCTATAGGGTCGCTATGAGTCAGAATCGACTAGACGGCAGTGTTTTTTTTTTAACTTGATTATAAGTATCTAATCGTATCTGTCTATCTCTCTGTCTAGGTAGCTTCAGAAGGGCCCGAACAATATCTTACTTACCTTGCATAGTTATGGACAACTACTGTCTGCCAGAATGCAACTTGCTGAATGAATTATGACTTGAATGGATTTAATATTTAACACTTGCCACTAGGTGGCACTTGTCTAAATAGTAAGCATGACATTAAGTGTAGACTGGTTTTCCTAGTTATAACCCACGTGTAAACTGACCCTCCGGATTATATTCAGCTTCCTGCCATTTCTGGTCTATACCTTTGAAGTGGAGTAAGAAGCATATATCAGGTAATAGAATTAGAATATATCCTACAGAAAGAAGCTGAAGGGAGATGCTGAAATTCACAAGTAACCAAATTCCCCATCTCAATGTTCTTTAAGTGAAGTGTGGTGATCAGATTTTAGACAGTGTATTTTGTTGTTAAGCTGTGTGGATTGCTTTAAAGAAGGAGACTGCAGGAATTTTTTTTCTTAGAGGGTTTAATGAAAGATGATGACCAAGTGTGGTCTGTACTAATACTGGGTTATAATTTTATATTCTCTTATTTATGTCCTGGTATATTATAATCTCCCTGTTGTGGAATAACGTGTAGGATGATAACTACATCCTACGTGACAAGTTATATATTCCATTAGATTCAGGAAATTTCGGAGCTGGGAAGGACGTTGCTAATCATATGTTCTAAAGTAACCATTTTAAAGGCAAAGAAATGTAGACACAGACACATTGAATAATTTATAGTTGGCTAACGTCTGAGACACAGTTAGTGACTGAACTGGGACCAGTTCTTATTATGTTTGTGTTTTTTTGATAGGGAGGCTTATTTATTCTGGTCCTTATACTCTTTTCTCTTTGTACCGCTCAGCTGCCTTTTAATATTATGTGCATTTTATTTTATGTATTTATTTTTTAAATAGTCTTTCTTCCTATTTGTGTGGAGTTAGACCAAGAATACAAATCTCTCAGCTCCTAAGCCTGGTTTGAGTGCTGCTGCCAGTGTTGCTTAATAAATGGTTAGTTCTGAGGTTGCTTGTTTTTTCCTTCTTTCCTGTTATTGATATTACTTACGTTCTGTAGCTTATATTTCTGACTGGCCACAGTGGCCTTTTTAGAACACGGTTGTCCTTACTGATCACCCCCTTACCCACTCTGCTTCAGTTGTTCCTACTCAAGAACTGGTTGGGTACAGTTATTCCTGATGCACTCTAGTCTCTTTGCCTTCTTGCGTCTCTAGCTTCTTAGCTTTACTACTTCGGCTAAGTAGCACCTGGCTGTGTCCAGAGCCTCTGGAAGGACAGAGGAGGAAGGTGAGAAAAAAGAAGGCTCTCGTACAGGGAAGACAGACTACAACTTAGAATTTTTTACTGAAAGATGGGCTGGTTTATGAACTTGATTTATACGCAGCTATTTTTATAGTGTTTATGCCAAGATACTGTTACTTTTTTTTACTGGAATTCATTGACTCTTTTGTCTCTATCATCAGTACTTATCCAGATGTCGTGAAAGTGAACTAAATCTATTTAGCATTCCAAAGATGGCAGTGATAGTATTTGGTAATTTACTTACAGCTTATAATCATAAGTGTCACTGTTTGATTAAATGGATAGTCTTGAATTAGTGGGAGTTGCTGCTTTGCTATTGTGATGTTTTTTTTTTAAAAAAAACCTGTTTAGCTGTAGTTTTCAAAGCTTGTTTCATAATTATTGGTAATTAAGCCATTCTTCTTCCTGGCCTTCCCGTCCAGTATATAGTGCGTTAGTGGACATTTGACATACAGGATTTAGTTATATGTCATTTACTTAAGCCTATAGTTTCATAGTTATAACTCCAGAAAATTGTCAGGTGGTATATTAAATACATTTTAAATTATATTAAAATTTAAACTTAAATTTACATGGTAGTTTAGGTGTGCAGTTGGCTTAATTTTTTATTCTTGAACATTGAAAACTTTTCTCTTGTTTTCATAATTATTTCAGGGAAGTGACTATCTTGATATGAATGTTTTTCTTACTGGTTAATTAACGTCATATCTGTATATAATATCTTGATTATTTTTCTTTTTAGAAAAATAATGTTTGTTATAAGAAATTCAAAAGTAACAAACATGTAAAGTGAGCCCCTGTAGTCTTACACCAGGAAATAACTTGTTAACAGTTGGGAATATATTCTTTCAACGTTTTTTCTTTTAATAGAAATGCTAGCATTCTATATTACATTAAAAATGTTAACAGTTTAGCAAACATAATATTAAGGGGATCAGAGAACTGGCATTTTGTTGAAGGTTACTGTTCTCATTTTATCCTGAACTACATTGTGAGGGAGGTAGTTATCTTCATTTTATAGATAAGTCTGAGATTCAGGGCTTTACAGACTCACAAACACCTGTGCTCTGCCTTTGCCATGTATTCACTACTCTTTACTGATAAAGCTTTTGTCTCCCCACGTAAATGATATTTGCCTGGAAACATCCAAGCTCACTGTTAGGGGACAAGACGGTCCCGGATATAAACAAGTCTTATACAAGGTTTTAAGGGAAAAAGATTAGTTTCTTCTCTATTATATTACTTAAAAATAAGCCTATTTTTTAGAAGTGAATTCAGAGTTAAACCTGATTAGACTAGTTTTTGAGCTCACAAGTTTCTCTGAAGTAGTATGATTTATCTTTAAAACTTTCTGTTTAATTTTTAAAATGATTATCTTGCCAGGCATTCTTGGAATATTGCCCCATCAGTTAATCCTCCTTCTCTGCATCATATTTTCAGTTTTTTCTATCTTATTTCTTGTCTGCCTACAGACCAATTTTCAGATCTTTTAATTATTCTTAATACATACTGTATGGCCTTGGGCATGTTTCTTAATTGTTGTGTAACTTAAGTTTCCCCGTTTGTAAAGTGAACACAACTCAGGAGTTCTTGGGAGGATCAAATGTATGTATGTAAAGGGGCTATAAGACTAGGCCTCGTCTGTAAGAATCACATAATGTTGATTTATTCTTTTACTTCCCATTCATCACTTAATTTGTTTCATTTTCGTATATGCTACAATCTGGTGTTTACCCCAGGCCAACAATAAATAATCTCCTTTCATCAGATCCTAAAACTTCAGTTCAGTCATCAGTCTGTTTTTTCTGCATCATTTGTTTTTGTTGACTAGTATGTCTTTATTTTTGACTAACCAAACACTATCTCTATCTCTTTAACAATCCATCATTTTTTTTTTTGCTGCTTACTCTTCCTCTAGTCTTGAATATTGTAGTTACCAATCTTTGTTTTTATCTCTGTCTCTTATCTATTTGACTCATGTCTGTCTCATTAGCTTGTATGTTTAAATCCATATTTCTAAAACTCCTACTGGTTGTTCTGCAGGCCCACCAAACTTGATTTTTTCCAAAACAACTTGTTCTTGCCACCACCTGAATTTGTTATAGCATTTTATAAAATAGGCTTGGTAACTATTAAAAATAGGATAGCCTCCACAGGTAAAAATTAACTTCAGTACGTTCCTCATTTTTTCTTACCTTGTTAATGACCAAATCTTTCCCTTTCTATTGCATTATTCTGTAGGCCTGCTTCATCCAATACTTGGACTGTTGTCACAGCCTCATAATGTCTCTTTGCCACTAGTACCCTAGTGTAAAGTCAGTGAACTTGCCACCATAATTCTTTCCCTAAAACATAAAATCAATCATGACTCCCCCTTGTTCTCTAGAGCCTCTCTTAGCATGATCTTGCCATGTACATAAAACCTGAACAGCTTAGTTTGTCATATAGTCTTGCCATAGGCTGTCTTTGCAGGTCTTATTTCCTGCCACATCTTAATTTCTCACCCTTGACTTTGATGTTTTACATTTTTTTTCTGCATTGCAGTGAGTAACCTTTTCTGTTTTATCTGCTTAGATTTATTTAGTAAAAATTTATTGTTGTTGTTAGGTGCCATTGAGTGAATGATTCCACTCACAGCAACCCCATATGACAGAGTAGGGTTTTTTCCTTTTCCATAGGGAGCCACTGGTGAGTTGTATCAGCTATCTTTTTGGTTAGCAGCTGAGCACTTAAGCATTGTGCCACCATCTGTTATGTAGCTGATGTTAGTGCAACAGTGGCGAAGAAGAGGTACTTCTAAAACAGGATGCTAAAGTTTTTTGCCAGTTGCAGGATGCAACTCTGACTCCTAGGCATTAAATGCCAGTACCCCCCACCATTGTGACAACTAAAAGAAACATAAAAGGAGAGGGGGTCACCCAAAAGCAGAAAGTGTAGGTGTCACCACCATTTCTAAACATCTGTGTTGAAGGTTGCTGAAACTCCCCTGGGTAGAAATTACTGAGAGGATTTTAGTCATGATTGTTTTGTTCGATAGCACCTTTATCCATGCCTATCTAATTACACTAATGCTAAACCCAAAAAATACCAAACACACTGCTGTGGAGTTGATTCCGACTCATATGTTGGAGTTTTCGATACCTTTTTTACAGAGAGGAGGCGAATCTCCTCTTCTGCTGTCCCTTCTGCTATACTCTTAAGACTTTTTCAAAAAAAGTTTGCTTTAGGTGAAACTTTACAGTACAAGTTAGTTTCTCATTCAAAAATTTATACACATGTTGTTTTGTGACATCAGGTGTAATCCCTGCAACGTGACAGCACTTTTTCCCTTTCCCTTTACACCCCAGGTTCCCTGTGTCCATTCAACCAGTTTGCTTGTCCCTTCCTGCTTTCTTATCTTGCTTTTGGGCGGGAGTTGCCCATTTCATCTTGTATGTTTGATTGAACTAAGAAGCATGTTCCGCAGTCTGTTATTGTTTGTTTTATATATACTAATCTTTGAAAAGTAGGCTTTTGGAAGTGGCTTCAGTTCTGAGTTAGCAGGGTGCCTGAAGGACCATAGTCTTGGGGGTTCCCCCAGTCTCTGTTAGACCAGTAAGTCTGGTCGTTTTTTTGTGGATTTGAATTTTATTCTACATTTTTCTCAAGCTCTGTCAGGGACTCTTTATTGTGATCTCTGTCAGAGTGGTAGGTGGTGGTAGCCGGGCACCACCTAGTTCTTCTGGGCTCAGGCTGGTGGAGGCTGTGTTCATGTGGTCCTTTATTCCTTTGGGCTGATGTTTTCCATGTGTTTTGTTTTCTTCATTCTCCTTTGCTCTGGATGGGATGGGACCAAAAGCTGTATCTTAGATGGCTGTTTGCAAGCTTTAAGACCCCAGACGCTACTCACCAAAGTAGGATATAGAACATTTTCTTTACAAACTATTTTATGCCAGTTGACCTAGATGTCTCTCAAAACTATGTTCCCCAGCCCTCGGCTCTAGCAACACAATCCCTCAAGGTGTACATATGTGTCTAGGAAACTTTTATGACTTTGCCTTGGTCAAGTTGTGCTGACTTCCCCTGTATTGTAAATACTGTTTGATTCTTGAGGAAAAATGTTTTATTCATCTATGTGAATCTATCTCTTAGTACAATTCCAGGCACATAATAGGCATTTTAAGTAAATGTTTGAATAAATGAACTACTTATAAAAGTGGTAGAAAATGGTAGATCTGTTTTTTTTTCCTCCTTCTCTTCACAGAGCTCCCTTTTTCTTGTTTTGAACTTTTCATTTCCCTTCCTCTTTCTTACCCCTGTCTTGTTCAGTTTTGATTCTACTCCCAGCAGTTTCTCCTCATTCTGCCTTCCTTTCTTAGAAGGGAGTCCTGGCAGGCCAGTTTTGAGAGGTCTCCAGGCTAGACTGTTCCAGCTTCTTTAGTCCTTAGAGTGCAGATAACTGTATTCACCCCTCACCTGCTGTTGGAGAGGGCCAAACTCCTTCCTGTTTCAGGTGCTGTTCTCAAATTGCTTTTCAGGGAATGCCTGTTGGCCCTTTGGAGTTCTCCTGTTGTCAGGCGCCACTCTCCCTCCCCCCTCCACCCCATTGCTTCCTTAAGTGTATGACTGTTGGTGGTTTACCCTACCTGTTAGTGTTTTTAGGGTTTGTGGGGATACCTGTGACCTAGTTTTGTTATAAATGGTTTCCATGGATTTTGGTTTTACTCTCTAGTAGTTCTGTCACTTATGTGGGAGAGATTGAAAAACGGTGCTGCTGCCACTGTCTTCCCAAAATCCTGTTGAGTTTTTTTAGATGAGGTCATTATGAGTCGGAATCGACTTGACGGCAGTGGGTTTTTGGATCATTGGACAACGACATGTTAATTGTAAACTAAATCGATGTAAAGTGAATAAGATAGTTCCTCTACCCAGCTAGATCCCAATTCCCAGAAATATGCACTGTTTACAGTGGGGTGAGTATTCTTCCAGACTTGAAATTAATTTCTCCTGTCATGCCCATCTTTTCTTAGTCACTGAGAAAGGAAAAGGCATGATTACTTTAGAAATCCAAGTGAGCCTTTTTCACTTATTTTAATGGATAGATTTAACACCTGTAATGTTGACTGTGGGCAATTTGTTCCTTTCAAAGTGCTATATATATATTTTTTCCTTCTGATTAAAAATGTTCTAAAATAGAAAAAAGAAAAAACAAATAGTTTGTGCTGTAGGAATCAGCATGAATCCAATCCCTAAAATGTGGGAGATTGGTCCAGTCCTTACGTTCCCACTTCACCATCCTTGTTGCCAGCCACTCCCATGACTCTCTCTGACGCTACCCACCAGCAGCGAGGTCAGAGCTCACAAATTAAAGGGACTGCTGTCCTTCAGACTGCCAGATAGGCAGATGCCAGCCGCAAGTTTGGGAAGTCTGCACAACACCCCAACCTTCTGACCTGCTGGCCTCTAATTTGGGGCTGGTTTCCTACTATCTTTTTATGATGCCAGCTGCCAGCTGAGGAGTCCACATGACATCTTTACTTTCTGACCTGCTGGTTCCCACTGCCCCTTTAGGTTTGATAAATTTGCTTGAAGAACCTACAGAATTCATAGGGAGTATACTATACTTAATGACTACAGATTTATTATAACCAAAAAAGATACTGTCTTAGGCTAGGTTCTCTAGAGAAGCAAAACCAGTAAAGCATATAGATATATATATAGAGAGAGATTTATATCAAGGAAATGGCTCTTGCGATTGTAGAGGCTGGAACATCCCAAAGTCCATGGATCAGAGTAGAGGCTTCTCCTGATTCACGTAGCCGCAGGGGCTGGCAAACCCAAGATCGGCAGATGGAAGAGCAGGGCTCTTGCTCACAGGCTGTGAAGATCGACAAATCCCAAGATTGGCAGATAAGTTGATAGCTCAAGTCCCAAGAATTGGAGGTCAGACGAACAGGAGGCAGCCACAGGATCCAGAGTGAGCAAAAAGCCAGAACATCTGTTTATATTTTGATGCAGGCCACACCTCCAAGGAGACTGCCTTTCAACTGATTGGCTGCTCACAGCCAATTCCATCATGGGAGTGATCACGTAAAAACACTGAGAATCATGGCCCAGCCAAGTTGACACACAACTTTATCATAGATGCAAATGAAGAGATGCATTTGGTGAGACCTAGAGGGTTCCAAACAAAGAGCTTCCATGTCCTAAGGCATGTGTTACCTTTATGCAAGCAGATGTTCTCACCAACCAGGAAGCTCGCCAGTCGTCCATGTGGGTTGAGCAGTCTGTTTTAGCAAGCCCTCAAGGTGATTTGGAAGACCACTGCAGGAGTTCCTCTGTAAAGGCAAGTCCTCTACTTGTGCACTAGATTACATTCTTTCTTGGCTTCTCCAGGATGTTGGGCTAGCCAGCTAGTCTTCCTTCTCTCGTCTCATCGGTTTTTACCTTGACTGAAAATGTTCTTGACAACATAACAGGCATGCTGTTATTTTCCCTCTGGACCCTGCAATCTAGTTACAGCCTCTTTTCTCTGCTCCCCTTGACAGCAAATTTCCTATGAAGAGTTTTTTCTATCTCTAATTAGTCTTCTCCTGTTCTCCCTTACACCTACTTTAGCCAGGCTTTTGTATCCATCCCTCCACCAAATTGCCTCTCTCAAGGTTACCACTTCCACCCACACAGCTGAATGTAGTGGTCACCTTTTTTTCCAGATGTTATCTGACTTGACTTCCTTAATCGGCAGCATTTGATGGCTTTGTTCACTCCCTTTTTGTTCAAACATTTTTTTTTATTTGGTTTCTAGAACACTGCACTCTTGGTTTTCCTCCTGTCACACTGGCACCTCTTTTTCAGTCTCCTTTTTAGTTCTCATTTTACCATAATTAAACTTTGGAATGCTCAAGAGCTTAGTCCTTACACTTTAACATTACTTTGCCATCAACAAAGATCTTTTCTATCATGGCTTTAACTACTTTCCCATATACTCAAGACTCTAGATTTTTATTTCCACCCCAGACCTCTCTTCTGAACTCTAAACTTCATATCCAGTTGATTAAATGCCAATCCCCCCTTGGATGTTTAATAGACATTTAAGACTCAATACATCTAAAATGGAACACCTGATTTTTCCTTTATGAACACTCAGCCTTCCCTATCTCATTTATTAGGGAGTTCACCTTTCCAGTTGTTCTGGCCCCAACCGCAGCATCATCCCTCACTCCTTTCACACGTGCTGCATTTCTCACTACCACCATCGTCCGTAGCTTGGATTGTTGCAGGGTCCTCCTAAATTTTCCTTAAACTTTTTATCTTGTTCTCAGTGCAGGTGCTGGAGAGATGGCCTTGTCAGGACCCTCCAAATGGGTTGTTGTTAGTCCTTGAGTCAGTTCCAACTCATGGTGATCCCACGTGTGCAGGGTAGAACTGTTTCATAGGTTTTTCAAGGCTGCGACCTTTCAGAAGCAGACTGCCAGGGTACCCATCTGACGATGCTGACTTTCTTCAAGGCCTTGTACAGTTTAGGTTCCCCACTTCATCTTTGATTTCATCTCTTACTGTTCTTCCTCTTCCCCAAATATCCACATGGATCTCCTTTCTCTCCTTCAGATCTTTGCTTAGATATCAACTCTGTGAGACTTTCCCTAACCATTTACCTGGCTTACTTTTTATTTACATTCTGTGATCCCCCCCCCCCCCCCTTTTCAGTTGCATGTGTTGCCTTCTAACAGAACTATAATACAGTGCTTGGCACATCGTGTACTGGCTAAGTATTTGTTAATGAGTGAGATGTTCTAACAAAATCACTTTTTCAGTGATCTGTCTTTTCCACACTGATCTGAAATGCTACTTTTACCACTGTATGTTATAGACATCTGAAGTTTTATGGCCCCCCATGGTATGAATTCTGATTCATTTACCGTGTTTTAAATATAATCTGTTACCTGAATTTGGTATCCAGTATCGTTGAGATCTATTGTTGCACTTATACCTCACCATAATCTGGTGAAAGGAGCCCTGGTGGCGCAATGGTTAAGCGCTTGGCTGCCAACCAGAGGGTCCACAGTTCGAACCGACCAGGCACTCTGTAGGAGGAAGATGTGGCAGTCTGCTTCTGTAAACCCTGTGGGGTTCTGCTTTGTGCTGTAGGGTCACTATGAGTCGGAATCAATTCTATGGCAACAGATTTTTTTAAGTTTTATTTTTATAATCTGATGAAGAAGGTAGTATTAACGCTGTTTTACCGAAACTGGCCTAATTTCACCTGCTAGTTGGTGGGAGTGATGGAATTCAAACCCATTTCCCATATTCTAATTCCACTGTCGTTTTTGTAATATAAGACATCTTCCAGTGGTGTGTAAATCTAGTATGTGATAAAGCTACTGAGCATCGTGTCTCATAACCCTTATTATGTGTCAGCAGGTGATTGGCTGTGTTTGTTAACCAGAAGAGCCTTTCTCTTCAGTCCAGGCAGAGTATAGATCAGAGGCAGGAGTGTGAAGTTGAATAGGGTAGGGAATGGGTTTATGTGAGATTTTTGTCTCTGTATTTCAGGGTGATATTTTAGAAGAAAGCTTTGTGGAAAGAACACAGGCTGTTCTTGAAATATGAAATATGTTCTGTTCACAACTAACTAATTTGGTGATGTCTCTGCTTCACTTTTCACAGTGTAAATGATAAATGTTTAATCTAGACGTTCAGGTAAACACGATATTATATGTATCAAAGAGTTCAGAAAATGACTCTAGCACCATGTTGGCAGTTTAAACCCACCAACCACTACATGGGAGAAAGATGTGGCAGTCTGCTCCCATAAAGATTACAGCCTTGGAAACCCTATCGGACAGTTCTGCTCTGTCCTATAGGGTCGCTATGGGTCAGAATCGACTCAATGGCAATGGGTTTGGTTTTTGTTTTTAATTTGGTTATTACTATTAAGAATGACTCAAGATTCTCAAATTTTGGGTACTGTAGGTACCATTTATTCTTTCCCTTTAACTGGAGTGGTTTTATGTAAAACTGTTCTGTGTTATTTTAAAGTCTTTGCTGTCAAATTTTGTTGTTTTTCTAACTAAGACAGCAGCTGTGGATGGACCTTAAAAACTGATGAGCATCTACAGTGATGAATCTTTATGGAGCAATGAAAGGCTGTTTATCAATTGTAGGCACATTTGCAGTGAATTCTCTGTTTCTTGTTTGTGCATCCCTAAGGGCGAATGTGTTTTGAGGGGGAATGGGTGAGTTAGGAAGGTATAAATAGAGAGAGTATTTCTATTCTGGTAATCTTTGGAGCAGTTAATTTTGTTGCTTTGCTCCTGCCTTCTTACGACTGTGAAGGGATTTGAAGTATTTTTCCTCGACTGTTTTGTTGATTGTTTCTCTAAACTTACTACTTGGATGTGTGTAAATGCAAATTGTTATTATAAAGTGTTTTGTAACATGTTTTCTATCAAATGTTTTTGCTTCCAGCAACTATTGTGTGGAATAGCATTTATGGATGACACTTTACCTGTTAGGTACTACCAAGTCCGATTCTGACTCATAGCAACCCTGTGTACAACAGAACGAAACACTATCCAGTCCTGTGCCATCTTCACAATCATTGCTATGCTTAAGTCCATTGTTGCAGCCACTGTAGTATCAGTCCTTCTTGTTGAGGGTCTTCATCTCTTTTGCCGACCCTCTACTTTACCAAGCATGATATCCTTCTCCAGGGACTGGTCCCTCCCTGATAACGTGTCCAAAATATGTAAGGTGAAGTCTTGCTATCCCTGCTTCTAAGGAGCATTCTGGCTGTGCTTCTTCCAAGACAGATTTGTTTGTTTTTCTGACAGTCTGTGGTATATTCAGTATTATTATTATTATTTTATTGTTCTTTAAAAGAAAGTTTACAATTCAAGTTAATTTCTCATACAAAAATTTATACACACATTGTCACGTGACCCTAGTTGCTCTCCCTATACTGTGACAGCACCATCCTCCTTTCCACCCCAGATTTCCCATGTCCATTCAACCAGCTACTGACCCTCTCTGCCTTCTCATCTTGCCTTTGGACAGGAGCTGCCAATTTAGTCTCATGTATCTACTTGAGCTAAGAAGCATGCTCTTCACGAGTAACATTTTAAGTCCTGTAGTCCAGTCTAATCTTTGTCTGAAGAGTTGGCCTTGAGAATGGTTTTAGTTTTGAGCTTACAGAGAGTTTGGGGGCTGTGTTTTCCAGGCCCTCCAGTCTCAGTCAAACCATTAAGTCTGATCTTTTTACTAGAATTTGAGTTCTGTACCCTACTGCTCCATCAGGGGCTCTCTGTTGTGTTCCCTGTCAGGATGGTCATTGGTGGTAAGCAGGCACCATCTAGTTCTTCTGGTCTCAGGCTGATGGAGTCTGTGGTTTATGTGGCCCATTCTGTTTCTTGGGCTAATATTTTCCTTGTGTCTTTAGTGTTTTTCATTCTCCTTTGCTCCAGGTGGGTTGGGACCAATTGATGTATCTTAGATGGCCGCTTGCTAGCTTTTAAAACCCCAAACGCCCCTCAACAAAGTGGGATGCAGAACATTTTCTAAATAAACTTTGTTATGCCAGTTCACCTAGATGTCCCCTGAAACTATGGTCCCTAGACCCCTATCCCTGCTTCTCTGTTTCTCAAAGTGTTTGGTTGTATTTAGGAAACTTCTTAGCTTTTGGTTTAGTCCAGTTGTGCTGACTTCCCCTGTCCAGTTGTGCTGACTTCCCCTGTAGTGTGTGTTATCCTTCCCCTCACCTAAGATAATTCTTGTCTGCTATCTAGTTAGTGAATAACCCTCTCCCTCCCTCCCCACCTTTGTAACCATCAAAGAATGTTTTCTTCTGCATTTAAACCTTTTCTTGAGTTCTTATAATAGTGGTCTTATACAATATTTGCCCTTTTGTGACTACCTAATTTCACTCAGCATAATGCCTTCCAGATTCCTCCATGTTATGTTTCACTGATTCATCATTATTCTTTGTCGTCGTTTAATATTCCCTTGTGTGAATATACCATAATTTGTTTATCCATTCATCCGTTATATTCAGTATTCTTTACCAATGCCATAATTCAAAGACATCAATTCTTCTTTGATCTTCCTTTTTCATTGTGCCTCCTTATTTTGCATGCATATGAGGTGATTGAAAACACCATGGCTTGGGTCAGGCACACCTCAGTCCTCAAGTGACATCTTTACTTTTTAACACTTTAAAGAAGTCTTTTGCAGCAGTTTTGCCCAATATAATGTGTCTTTTGATATCTTGACTACTGCTTCGCTTCCATGGGTGTTGATTGTGGATCCAAGTAAGATGAAATCCTTGACAACTTCTGTCTTTTCTCCGTTTATCATGCTGTTGCATATTGATCCAGTTGTGAGGATTTTTGTGTTTTTTTGTTATTGTTGAGGTGTAATCTATATTGAAGACTGTAGTCTTTCATTTTCATCAGGAAGTGCTTCAAGTCCTCTTTGCTTTCAGCAAGCAAGGTTGTGTCATCTGCGTATCGCAGGTTGTTAATGAGTCTTACTCCAGTCCTAATGCCTTGTTCTTCATGCAGTCCAGTGTCTCAGATTTTTTGCTCTGCATATACATCGAATAAGTATGGTGAAAGGATATAACCCTGACTCACATCCTTCCTGATTTTAAACCATGCAGTATCCCCTTGTTTTCTACAGGTACTACATGAGCACAATTAAGTGTTCCAGAATTTGATTCTTCACAATGTTATCCATAGTTTGTTATGATCCACACAGTCAAATGCCTTTGCGTAGTCAGTGAAACACAGGTACACATCTTTCTGGTATTCTCTGCTTTCCGCCAAAATCCATCTGACATCAGCAGTGATATCCTTCATTCCGTGTCCTCTTCTGAACTGGCTTGAATTTCTGGCAGTTCCCTGTTGATGTACTGCCGCAACTGCCTTTGCTTGATCTTCAGCAGAATTTTACTTGTGTGTGATATTAATGATATTGTTCAATAATTTCTGTATTCTTTGGAATGGGCGAAAATATGGATTTCTTCCAGTCAGTTGGCCAGATAGCTGTCTTCCAGATTTTTTAGCGTAGATGTGTGAGCACCTCTAGTGCTGCATCCGTTTGTTGAAACATTTCAATTGCTATTCTTTCAGTTCCTGGAGCCTTGTTTTTCGCTAGTGCCTTCAGTGAAGCTTGGACTTTTTCCTTCAGTACCATTGGTTCTTAATCGTATGCTACCTGCTGAAATGGTTGAACGTTGACCAGTTCTTTCAGTACAGTGACTTTGTGTATTCCTTTTCTTCTTTTGATGCTTCCTGCATCATTAAATTTTTGCCCTTAGAATCCTTCAGTATTGCAACTCGAGGCTTGAATTTTTTCTCCAGTTCTTTCAGCTTGAGAAATGCCAAGCGTGTTCATCCCTTTTGGTTTTCTAACTCCAGGTCTTTGTACATTTAATTATAATATTTTGTCTACTTGAGCCGCCCTTTGAAATCTTCTGTTTGTCTCTTTTACTTCATCATTTCTTCTGTTTGCTTTTACTGCTGTACGTTCAAGAGCAAGTTTCAGAGTTTCTTCTTACACCTGTTTTGGTCTTTTCTTACTTTCCTGTCTTTTTAATGACTTTTAGCTTTCTAAATGTGTGATGTCCTTGATGTTGTTCCACAACTTGTCTGGTCTTTGGTCATTAGTGTTCATCACTTCAAATCTCTTCTTGAGATGGTCTCTAAATTAAGGTGGAATATACTCAAGGTCGTATTTTGGGTTATTTCGGGCTCAATATTTTCTGGTATGATTAGCTCATACATATAAATAGTATTAGTCACAATGTACATGCCCATTTTTACTTTAAAAGATGATTTTCATTTGTTACTGAGCAAATTTAAATAGTTAACTATAATTATTAGAAGTAGTTTTAAAGACCACACATGGAACTGAGCTACAAAAAATAAGTGAGGTACCATGTTTTTTATCATAATAGCTAGAAGTTAAATTTATCAAAAGAATTCTAGAAAATGTTTATTTTAGAAAAGAAGAAAGGAAGGGTGGAATAGCAGTAGTTGAAACAAGTGAGCGTTGTCGTTATCAGTTGCTATGAAGTTGACCTGACTTATGGCGACCTTCATGGGCAACTGAACGTAACGAAATGCTGCTACACCTTGCACCATCCCCATGATCATTTCTGGATTGGACCACTGATTTTTAGGGGTTTTATTGGCTGATTTTCAGAAATAGATTACCAGGTCTTTCTTCCTAGTCTGTCTTATCCTGGAAGCTCCACTGAAACCTGTTCAGCATCGTAACAACGCGGAAGCCTCCGCTGGCAGATGGGTGGTGGCTGTGCATGAGGCGCATTGGCTGGAAATCAAACCTGCATCTCCCTAATTTAAGGTGAGAATTCTCCCACTGAATCACCACTGCCCTCACACAAATGAGAATCCCATCGACCTCGAGTTGTTTTTCAACTCATTGTGTCCCCATAGGACAGAGTAAAACTGCTCCGTAGGTTTCTAAGGCTGAAAATCTTTATGGGAACAGACTGCCACATCTTTCTCCTGTGGAGTGGCTGGTGGGTTCGAACTGCCAACCTCTCAGTTAGCAGCTGAGCACTTAACCACTGCACTACCAGGGCTCCTACAAATGAGGATACCTGACCAAAAACATTGTTTATGGTCAGTGTTTTTGAAGGCATTAGGGTATGTATATATTTGCAAATCTCTGAACTATTTATGTATTTTAATCCTCATAATAGCCTCATATTTTTTAAATTTTTGTTTATTTTTTATTGTTGTAGTTTAGAGGAAGTTTACATTTCAAGTTAGTCTCCCATGCAAAACTTTATTGTTACGTGACCTTAATTGCTCTCCCCATGCTATGACAGCACACTCCTCCTTTCAACCCGATTCCCCATGTCCATCCCTTCAGCGAGCTCCTAACCCTCTCTGACTTCCCATCTCACCTGCCAACAGAAGCTGCCTGTTTAGTCTCTTGTATCTACTTGAGCTAAGAGGCACACTCCTCACAAGTATCCCTTTATGTCCCACAGTCCAGTCCAATCTTTGTCTGAAGATTTGGCCTCAGAAATTGTTTTAGGTCTGGGCTGATAGAGAATCCAGGGGCCATGCTTTCTGGGATTCCTCCAGTCTCAGACAGACCACTAAGTCTGGTCTGCTTACTAGAATTTGAGTTCTGCACCCCAGCTTCCTCCTGCTCCATCCAGAACTCTCTCTTATGTTCCCTGTCAGGGCGGTAGTTGGTGGTAGCGCGGGGCACCATCTAGTTCTGGTCTCAGGCTGATGAAGTCTCTGGTTTATGTGGCCCTTTTTGTCTCTTGGGCTAGTACTTCCCTTGTGTCTTTGGTGTTCTTCATGCTCCTTTACTCCAGGTGGTTGGGACCAGTTGATGCATCTTAGATGGCCACTTGCAAGCTTCTAAGACCCCAGATGCTTCACATGTTTTTAAAGGCACTGCCAAATGGGCTTCCTGATCATAAAACCTTGAGTATTGAAAGTGTTCTGTAAGTACAGGTTGACTGTGCTGTGAAAATTAGCTTTTTTTTTTTGTTAACATAGTCTCATTCTTCCTAGTGGTTAAAACAGTTTAAACTTTAACAATAACATCTATTCTTTTATTGTGTGGGACATGTTTCCAGGAGGATTTTTATGCACATTAAAAAATAACATTTTTAAAATTATAGTTATTATCCATGGTCACTTTAGATATAAAATAATTCCCAGTGAGTTACTTCTGATTTGTAACTAAATTTTAGGAGAGCAGATGTAAACTACCAATGGAATAATTAGCCAAAAACTGTTAGTGAGTTAGAGATTCCCTTGTGTAACATTTAGCTTTAATTTCTTGGCCGGTTTATATGAATAATTAAAGTTACGAGGCAGTTAAAATTTCTTTTCTTCTCTTGGGATTTTATGGTTGTTACTGATAGCTGTAATCACTAGGGAAATAGAAATATTATTTCCCTCAAACAGATGGCTTTTCTTGCAGTGGTTCCTGACAGTGCCTACTGAGGTTCATGTTTGTGTTGGATGATTTCCTAATCACACCAACCCAGTATACTTTTGAAAGATCACACCTGGTAGCAGAATATGATGCAGATATTAAAATGGCTTAAGTTAGTGAATTTGATAACGTCCTGTATATGGAAGTGTATATAGTTTTCATGCCCCTGGGGAAGGTGGTCTGTTCCTATGAGAGGAATTATCTAGTAATGGATATTTTCCTTTCTGATTACTCATCTAGGATATTCTTCTGCCTCAGCTGTACTCTTAAGGATTCCTTAACCACCTCTTCAGTTTTTAACTTTTACTAGTTCTGTCATCAGTGTACTATTTACATTTTTGCTTAGCCAGATGACTACCCTCATTCAGTGCTTTGAGACGTTGGTAGGTTTTTGTTAGGATTAAGGGTAGGTTTCTATTGTGTACAAGGAAGGCTTTCAGAGAACACAGTTGTTGCTTCTTTCAGCTCAACTGCTGATTTCCTGCATTAAATACAGTGATGCTAAGGTGTGCATCAGGGAGATACAAACCTGCATCTCCCTAATGGAAGGCAAGAATTCTACTGCTGAACCACTACTGCCCTCACACAGATGAGGATCCCATATACCTCGAGTCGATTTTTGACTCATCATGACCCTATCTATAATAGGACAGAGTAGAACTGCCCTGTAGAGTTTCCAGTGCTGTAAATCATTACAGGAACAGACTGCCACTTCTTTGTCCTGCAGATTGGCTGGTGGGTTTGAACTGCCAACCTTTTGGTTCTCAGCCGAGCACTTAACCACTGCACCACCAGGCAGAATTACAAAATCATGTCTTTTTTTCTATCTAATGGGAAGCTTACATGGAGATTTTTTTTTTTTTTTTTTTGGGTGAGGTTTTTTTTTTTTAAATTTTTTTGTGTTACTTTAAGTGAAAGGTTACAATTCATGTTAGTCTCTCATACAAAAATTTATACATATATTGCTCTCCCTGTACTGTGACAGGACATTCCTCCTTTAAACCTGATTTCCTGTGCCCATTTAACCAGCTCCTGATCCTGTCTGCCTTCTCATCTCACCTCTGGACAGGAGCTGCCCATGTAGTCTCATGTATCTACTTGAGCCAAGAAGCATACTCCTCATGAGTATCATTTTATCTCCCACAGTCCGGTCAAATCTTTGTCTGAAGAGTTGGCTTCTGGAATGGTTTTAGTGCTGGGTTGACAGAGAGTACAGAGGCCATACCTTCTGGGGTTCCTTCAGTCTCAGTCAGACCATTAAATCTAATTTTTTTACTAGAATTTGAGTTCCGTACCCCACTTTTCTCCTGCTCCATCAGGGACTGCCTGTTGTGTTCCCTGTCAGGGTGGTCGTTGGTGGTAGCTGGGCACCGTCTAGTTCTTCTGGTCTCAGGTTGATGAAGTCTCTGGTTTATGTGGCCCGTTCTGTCTGTTGGGCTAATACTTACCTTGTGTCTTTGGTGTTCTTTGTTCTCCTTTACTTCAAGTGGTTGGGACCAATTGATGCATCTTAGATGGCCGCTTGCAAGCTTTTAAGACCCCAGACGCCACTCACCAAAGTAGGATGCAGAACATTTTCTTAAATAAGCTTTGTTACACCAGTTGACATAGATGTTCCCTGAAAGCATGGTCCCCAGACCCCTACCCCTGCTACTCTGGCCCTCTGTTTGGTTGTATTCAGGAAACTTCTTAGCGTTGGTTTAATCCAGTTGTGCCAACTTCCCCTGTAGTGTATGTTGTCCTTCCCTTCACCTAAGGTAATTCTTGTCTACTATTTAGTTAGTGAATAACCGTCTTCCACCCTCCCTACACTTGTAACCATCAAAGAATGTTTTCTTCTGTGTTTAAACCTTTTCTTGAGTTCTTTTGGTGGTCTTATATAGTATTCGTTCTTTTGCGACTGACTGAATTCATTCAGCATAATGCCTTCCAGATTCCTCCGTGTTATGTCTCATGGCTTCATCGTTGTTCTTCATCATTGTGTAGTATTCCATTGTGTGGATATACCATAATTTTTTAATCCATTCGTCCATTGATGGGCACATAGGTTGTTTCCATCTTTTTGCTGTCATAATCAGTGCTGCAGTGAACATGGGTAGGTGTATATCTGTTCGTGTGACGGCTCTTATTTCTCTAGGATATATTTCAAGGAGCAGGATTGCTGGATCACATGGTACTTCTGTTGCATTGATTGATTGATTGATTGATTGATTGATTGATTGATTGAATGGCTGTTGTAATTAAATGAAGTTTACATTTCAAGTTAGTCTCCCATACAGAATTTTTATTTTTTAAATTGTTATGGGACCCCAGCCGCTCACCCCATTCTGCAACAGCACACTCCTCCCCTCTGCCCCTGATTCTCCATGAACATTCAGTGAGCTCCTAACTCTCTCTGCTTTCCCATCTCACCTCTGGACAGAAGCCGCCCCTTTGGTCTCTTGTATCTACTTGACTAAGAGGCACATTCTTCACAAGTATCACTTTATGTCCCACAGTCTAGACTAATCCCTGTCTGAAGAGTTGGCCTTGGAAATTGTTTTAGTTCTGGGGTGATAGAGAGACCAGGGGCCATACTTTCCGGGGCGCCTCCAGTCTTAGACCATTAAGTCTGGTCTTCTTACTAGAATTTGAGTTCTGCATCTCATCGTTCTGCTGTTCCGTCAGGGACCCTTTGTTGTGTTCCCTGTCAGGACGTTCATTGGTGGTAGCTGGGCACCATCTAGTTCTATTGGTCTTGGGCAGATGAAGTCTCTGGTTTATGTGGCCCATTCTGTCTCTTGGGCTAATACTTTCCTTGTGTCTTTGGTGTTCTTCGTTTTCCTTTACTCCAAGTGGTTGGGACCAATTGATGCATCTTAGATGGCCGCTTGCAAGCTTTTAAGACTCCAGACGCCACTCACCAAAGTAGGATGCAGAACATTTTCTTAATAAGCTTTGTTATGCCAATTGACATAGATGTCCCCTGAAAGCATGGTCCCCAGACCCCGCATCCCTGCTACTGTGTCTCTCAAAGTATTTGATTGTATTGAGGAAGCTTCTTAGCTTTGGTTTAGTCCAGTTGTGCTGGCTTCCCCTGTAGCGTGTGCTGTCCTTCCTTTCACCTAAGATGATTCTTATCTACTATCTAGTTAGGGAATAACCCTCACCTTCCCTCCCCACCCCCGTAAGCATCGAAGAATGTTTTCTTCTGTGTTTAAACCTTTTTTTGAGTTCTTATAATAGTGGTATTACACAGTATTTGTCCTTCTGTGACTGACTAAATTCACTCAGCGTAATAAGTTCCAGCTTCCACCAAGTTATACGACGTTTCACAGCTTCACCATTGTTCTTTATCGTTGCGTAACATTCCATTGTGTGGATATATACCATAGTTTATCCGTTCGTCCATATCCATTTGTCCATTGATGGGCACTTAGGTTGCTTCCATCTTTTTGCCATTGTGAACAGTGCTGCGATGAACATGGGTGTGCATATTTCTATTCGTGTGACGGCTCTTGTTTCTCTAGGATATATTCCAAGGAGTGGGATAGCTGGATGGTATGGTACTTCTAATTCTAGCTTTTTAAGGAAGCGCCAAATTGATTCCAAAGTGGTTGTACAATTTTACAATCCCACCAACAGTGTATAAGTGTTCCAGTCACTCCACAGCCTCTCCAACGTTTATTATTTTGTGTTTTTTAGATTAATGCTAGCCTTGTTTGGGTGAGATGGTATCTCATTATAGTTTTGATTTGCATTTCTATGATGGCTAATGATTGTGAGCATTTCTTCATGTGTCTGGTAGCCACCTGAATGTCTTCTTTGGCTAAGTGCCTGTTCATATCCTTTGCCCATTTCTTAATTGGGTTGTTTGTCTTTTTGTTGTTGAGGTTTAGATTTTAGAGATTAGACGCTGATCGGATTTGTCATAGCCAAAATTTTTTTCCCAGTCTGTAGGTTGTCTTTTTACTCTTTTGGTGAAGTCTTTTGATGAGCATGAGTGTTTTGAGTTTTAGGAGCTGCCAGTTCTCTAGTTTCTCTTCTGGTATTTCTGCATTGTTACTTACGGTTCTTATTGTGTTTATGCCATGTGTTAGGGCTCCTAGTGTTGTCCCTGTTTTTTATTCTATGGTCTTTATTGTTTTTGATTTTATATTTAGGTCTTTGATCCATTTTGAGTTAGTTTTTGTGCATAGTGCAAGGTATGGGTCATATTTTGGTTTTTTGCATATGAATATCTAGTTGTGCCAGCACCATTTGTTAAAGAGACTGTCTTTCCCCCAATTAATGGACTTTGGGCCTTTGTCAGATATCAGCTGCTCATAGGTGGATGAATTTATGTCTGGATTCTCAATTCTGTTGGTCTATGTATCTGTTGTTGTACCAGTACCAGGCTGTTTTGACTACCCTGGAAGTACAATAGGTTCTAAAATCAGGTAGTGTGAGGCATCCCACTTTCTTCTTCTTCTTTTGTAATGCTTTATTTATCCGGGGCCTCTTCCCCTTCCATATGAAGTTGGTGATTTGTTTTTCCATCTCATTAAAAAGTGCCATTGGAATTTGGATTTGGATTGCATTGTATCTGTAGATTGCTTTGGGTGGAATTAACAATTTCACAATGTTGAGCCTTCCCATCCATGAGCAAGTATGTTTTGCCGCTTGTGCAGATGTCTTTTGGTTTCTTGCAGTAGTGTCTTGTAGTTTTCATTGTATAGGTCTTCTATGTCTCAAGTTAGATTTATTCCTAAGTATTTTATCTTATTGGGGGTTATTGTAAATGCTGTTGATTTGGTGATTTACTCTTGGAAGTTCTCTTTGTTGGTGTAGAGGACTCCAACTGATTTTTGTATGTTTATCCTGTATCCTGAAACTTTGCTGAAGCCTTCTATTAGTCCCAGTAGTTTCCTTATGGACTCTTTGGGGTTTTCTGTGTATAAGATCATATCATCTGCAAATAGAGATACTTCTTCCCTGCCCATTTGGATGCTCTTTGTTTCTTTTTTCAGCCTAATTACTCTGGCTAGGACCTCTAGCACAATATTAAATAAGAGTGGTGATAAAGGGCATCCTTGTCTGGTTCCTGTTCTCAAGGGGAATGCTTTCAAACTCTCCATCTAGGATGATGTTGGCTGTTGGCTTTGTATAAATGCCCTTAATTATGTTGAGGAATTTCCCTTCTATTCCTGTTTTGTTGAGAATTTTTATCATGAATGGGTGTTGGACTTTGTCAGATGCCTTTTCTGCATGGATTGATAAGATCATGTGGTTCTTGTCTTTTGTTTTATTTTATGTGATGGATTACATTGATTGTTCTTCTAATGTTGAACCATCCCTGTGTACCTTGCATAAATCCCACTTGATCATGTTGAATTATTTTTTTGATACGTTGCTGAATTCTATTGGCTAGAATTTTGTTGAGAATTTTTGTGTTAATGTTCATGAGGGATATTGGTTTGTAATTTTCTTTTTTTGTAGTGTCTTTACCTGGTTTTGGTATCAGGATTATGCTGGCTTCATAGAATGAGTTTGGGAGTATTCCATCCTTTTCTGTGCTCTGAAATATCTTTAGTAGCAGTGGTGTTAACTCTTCTCTGAAAGTTTGGTAGAATTCTCCAGTGAAACCATCCAGCCCAGGGCTTTTTTTCCTTGGGAGTTTTTAAATTACCTTTTTAATGTCTTTTTTTGTTACAGGTTTATTTAGGTGTTCTACTGTTATTGTTAGTTTTGGTAGGTGATAAGTTCCTAGAAATTGTCCATTTACTCTAGGTTTTCAAATTTGTTAAGAGTACAGTATTTCATAGTATTGTATTATGACTCTCTTAATTTCAGTTGGGTCTGTTGCGCTGTCACCCATCTCATTTCCTATACAGGTTATTTGCTTCCTCTTCTGTTATTCTTTTGTCAGTTTGGCCAGTGGTTTATTGATTTTGTTGATCTTTTCAAAGAACTGGCTTTTGATCTTGTTAACTCTTTCAATTGTTTTTCTAATCTCTATTTCATTCAATTCACCCCTAATTCTTATTATTTCCTTTCTTCTGGTGCCCGAGGACTTCTTTTGCTGCTCTCTTTCTACTTGTTCGAGTCATAGGGTTAATGTTTTGAGTTTGGCCCTTTATTCTTTTTGGATGTGTGCATTTATTGCTATAAACTGACGTCTGAGCATTGCTTTTGCTGTGTCCCAAAGGTTCTGGTGGTATGTCTTCATTTTTATTTGAGTCTGTGAGTTTCTTTATTCCATCCTTAATTTCTTCTATAACCCAATTGTTTTTGAACAAGGTGTTGTTCAGTTTCCATGTGTTTGATTTTATCCTCCCCCCTTTTTTTTTTCTGTTATTGATTTCTACTTTTATGGCTTTCTGATCAGAAAAGATGCTTTGTAATATTTGATGCTTTGGATTCTGTTGAAGCTTGCTTTATGGCCTAGTATGTGGTCTGTTCTGGAGAATGTTCAATATGCGTTGGAAAAGAAAGTATATCTGTCTGCTGTTGGGTGGAGTGTTTGGTATATATCCATGAGATTAAATTACTTGATTGTGGCGTTTAGCTCTTCCAAGGCTTTATTGAGCTTCTTTCTGGATGTTCTGTCCTTCACCCAAAGTTGTGTGTTGAAGTCTCCTACTATTATTGTGGAACTGTCTATCTCTCTTTTCAATGCTATTAGAGTTTGTGTATTTTGGAGCCCTGTCATTGGGTGCCTCAGTGTTTATTATAGTTGTGTCCTCCTGGTGTGCTGACCATTTAATCATTATATAGTGTCCTTCATTATCCTTTGTGATGGATTTTACTTTAAAGTCTGTTTTGTCAGAGATTAATATTGCCACTCCTGCTCTTTTTTGAGTGTTGTTTGCTTGATATATTTTTTCCATCCTTTGAATTTTAGTTTGTGTCTTTAAGTCTAATGTGTCTCTTGTAGGCAGAATATAGACGGATCATGTTTTTTTATCCATTCTGCCATTCTCTGTCTCTTTATTGGTGCATTTAGTCCATTTACATTCAGTGTAATTATTGATAAGGTGAGAGTTTAGTGCTGTCATTTTTATGTCTTTTTGTGTGTATTGTTGACAGTTTCTTTGTTCCATTTAATTTTCTGTGGTTGGTTGTTTTGTGTATTTTCATCGTTGTTGATTTCGTATTTGCTAAGTTTTTATATTTTTCTTGTTTTTTTTATTTTGATGTGTAGGATTATTAGTTTCCTTTGTGGGTACCTTAATATTTACCCCTATTTTTCTAAGTTTATACCACTCTTTTATATTTCCTTATATCACCTTGACTTCCTCTCCATATGAAAAATCTATGTCTTCACTTTTTAGCCCCCCTTTTTTATTTTAATGCTGTCATCTTTTACATATTGACATCCCTATTTCCCTATTTTCAGTGTTTTAGCTTTGATTTATTTTTGTGACTTCCCTCTCTGGGTTGATATCTTGTTGCTCTGCCCTGTGTTGTAGTCTTGGGTTGTTATCTGATGTTACTGATTTTCTAACTGGAGGACTCCCTTTAGTATTTCCTGTAATTTTGGTTCGGTTTTTGCAAATTCCCTAAACTTCTGTTCATCTGGAAATGCCCTAATTTTGCCATCATATTTGAGAGACAGTTTTGCTGGTTGTATAATTCTTGGCTGGCAATTTTTTTCCTTCAGGTCTTTATATATGTTATCCCATTGCCTTCTTGCTTGCATGGTGTCTGCTGAGTAGTCTGAGCTTATTCTTATTGACTCTTCTTTGTAGATGACTTTTCGTTTATCCCTAGCTGCTCTTAAAATTCTTTGTCTTTGGTTTTGTCAAGTTTGATTACAGTATGTCTTGGTGACTTTCTTTTGGCGTCTACCTTATGTTGGGTTTTATCAGCATCTTGGATAGATTATATCTTCTCATCTTTCACAATATCAGGGAAGTTTTCTGTCAACAAATCTTCAACAATTCTCTGTGTTATTTTCTGTTATTCCCCCCTGTTCTGGCATTCCAGTCACTTGTAGGTTATTCCTTTTGATAGAGTCCCACATAATTCTTAGGGCTTCTTCATTTTTTTAAATCCTTTTATCTGATTTTTCCTCAAATAAGTTGGTGTCAAGTGCTTTATCTTCAGTCTCACCAATTCTGACTTCCATTGCTAATCTTCTTAAGTTCCTCTATTGCTTGGAGTTTGTTTTACCTCATGTCCTTCCTGATCTCTTGAAGAGTTCTGTAGATTAATCTTTTGTATTCTGCCTCTGGTAATTCCAAGAAATTGTCTTCCTCTGGAAAATTTCTGGATTCTTTATTTTGGGAGCTCGCTGAAGCCATCATGGTCTACCCCTTTATGTGATTTGATATTGAGTGTTGTCTACGAGCCATCAACAAGTTATTGTATTTATATATTTTATGTTTGCTTACTGCGTCCTAGCTTCTTGTTTTGTTTTGATATGTCCAAATAGGCCGCTCGTGTGAGCTGGCCCGATCACCGGGGCCCTGAAGCGCCACTATTCTGCTACCAGGTGGCCAGACCTGCCACTAAGTATGTGAGCCCAGGAGTCCACCCGCTCCTCCTGTATGGCTTCAGCTCGGTTGTCCAGGTAGTTGGCCACCAAGTGTGTGGTGCAGGCTTTCACAGTCCTAGACAGGTATGGGTGATTGGTGTAGGCATAGGCATTCGGCTGCAGCAGGGGGTCACACGCTGAGTGAGGCGGGGGGCCGACGGCTGCCCCTGAGTGTTCTGGAGGAAAGCATGTCGCTGTTTCCCAGGGCGCGTATGTGGGTGGGTTTTACAGTCGTACTGTGAACACCTGGTGCTGTTGATTGTAAGGTGTAGGGGGCGCCACTTATT
This sequence comes from Dugong dugon, assembly GCA_030035585.1. Taxonomy (NCBI): domain Eukaryota; kingdom Metazoa; phylum Chordata; class Mammalia; order Sirenia; family Dugongidae; genus Dugong; species Dugong dugon. The sequence goes on along the minus strand of CM057463.1, from coordinate 108,285,003 downwards.
CTTGGGCCCCTGTTACAAGTGGCTTGGTGGTGTGGGTGGAGCCACCAGTCTTCTGGCCATGATCTGTATAGGTGAATACCCTGCTTAGTAGGCAGAGCAGTGTCAGATGTCATGAACGTGCCACTTCACAGCTGAAACAGTTTAAGTTAGACTTCAGGTATATGCCCTATTGTACTGTGGTAATGAGGGCCTGCACTGCTGAAATGGGCCCACACAGGTCTCTGCAGGGTGAAAGGCAGTCAAAGTTGTGGACCCCTTATGCCTGTGCCTAGGTAAATTAGCTGTGCCTACCCTGAATTCCTGCCTTAGGGGAGCTGGCAGGTTATTTTTTCCCGTTTGTTAGTTCCGTCTCCAAGGCCAGGAGAATGGCTCAGGGCGTGTGACAGGTCCTACTTCCAGCCCAGGGAACTTGGCAATCACTGAAGCCATTCTGGACCCAGTGCAGAGCAGGGAGTGAGGAGGTAAATGGGAGAGAGATTTTTCCCTAAGTGGGGTGTTTTTGATCTGCCCGATAGGCGAGACACAAGTCCTTATCTTTCGCCTGTCGAGGGCTAATTGTCATTGGTTCTCGATAGCCGAGTAGACTCTCTGCTGCCGGGTCTCTCCCGATGTGGAAAATGCCTCCCAAGCGCTACTGCTTGCCTCACCACGCATCAGGAGTTGATCCGACCTGAAGGGCCCCAGCTCCTGCCAGGTCAGGTCTGGCAACTCCTCGCTGCTTCTGAACCATCTCTTTCTCCCTCTGCCACTCAGTCCAATGCCTTAATATTGCTTTTGATGTTCAGTCCTCCTAGATTGTTATATATAATTGATTCACTTGTTTTTTCGGGTCTTTGTTCTAAGATAGACCACCTGAAGTGTCTGATTTCTCCCCCATCTCGGCCCGCCTCCCTTACATGGAGATTTTACTTATTAATTGGATTACTTTCCCTTTTTAAACGTGTCTGTTTCCTTCTCCCATTGGAAGTTATGCTCCGAAACTGCAAAAAACAGTCAACTATTGTTGTTAGGTGCTGTTAATCAGTTCCAACTTATAGGAACCCTGCGTATAACAAAATGAAATGCGACCCAGTCTTGCGTCATCCTCATAATTGTTGCTATGTTTGAGCCCATTGTTGCAAAAATTTATGTTTATAGGCTATGTTTGTTCTATAGTTTAAATAGCAAGAAGTGTTAAATCTGTTCTTTAAAGTCATTTTTTTAAAAATCATATCGGAAAGTAGCCCAGTGCCATTTGAAGATACAGGAAGACAGGTTGCCTTTTGGGAAGATAGGATAGGGCCTCATTTCTTTAATATAACTGGTTGGGGCAAGTCATATGAGTGAGTACAATTATGGTAGAGATATCTCAGTTTTGGAGCTGTTAAGTATCAGGAAGGAAGAACCTTCTGGTGTTTTACGTGTTACCAGAAAAATGGTGGTGCCATTTGTTGAGAGCAGTGACACTGAGATAAATGGCATACTAAGAGGGAGGAGTGAGTTTGTGTTGGGGGAGAAGTTTTTGGTTTTGAGAGCAATGACACTGAGATAAATGGCATACTAAGAGGGAGGAGTGAGTCTGTGTTGGGGGAGAAGTTTTTGGTTTAAACATGTTGAGTTTGAGGCCCTTAAGAGATAGCTAAATGAAGATATCCGGTGGCCAGTTACATATATAGTTTCTGGAGCTCAAGAGAAGTTGGAAATATGTAGTTGATGAGTGTTGAATGGTAATTTATCTTGGGAGTGGGTGAGATCTCAGCAGAGAGAGTATAGAACAGAACAACGAACAGACCTGAAAAACATCAACACTTAAGGAATTTAGGGATTAAGGAATGGAGAGTACTTCTGGTCGGAGGGAAAATGGTCAGTTGTGTCAGATGCTGCAAAGAGAACAGATAAGATAAATCAGATTTAGGACTTTAGAGACCTTGGCAAGAACAATTTTGGTGAACTTGTGAGAGCCATGATGTACTTTGTAGTAGATTGAGGAGCTGGTGGTGAGGAAGTGTAGACAATTCTTTTAAAAAAAAAATGCTCTGAACATGGAGAGTGGGAGTGAAGACATAGGGTTGGAGCTTTTTCAGGTGGACTAGGCTTGACATGTTTAAATGATTGGAAGGAAAACAAAGAGGAAGGGAATAAAACCTAGATTGAAATTTCTGTTGGTGCTTTTCCAGTGACATCGTGCTGCTTCTCATGATTTAATGGACAGCTGCATGAAAAGGTGTTTTAATTGGAGGGGAAAAGCACAGATTCACTAAGACTGATCGAATTTGATTCACTTAACTTGTCAGAGTCTTTCGATATCCACTATCATTTTAATCAGGAGAACATGGTTTCTGTGTTGTTTTTCTCCTGGAGGGTGACATTTATGCTTTAATATTTTTGTTTGGTCTTTCTAATAGTTCAACTAAGAGGATGGATTTAGTTAATTCCTGTGAAGCCAAAGAATGGTGCTTACATTTGGGATTTTTATCCATATACTAAAAGCTACAGAGCTGTGTGGAATATGCTGTAGTCTTTTACTAAGTCAGTCTCTAGACTTAATTGCTCACCCGTATTAGTAAAAGTTAACACGTACCCCAGTATATATGACTATGTATTAATAAATTATAGTGAAATGTTGTATTTTACTCATATATACACCCTGTACAGGCAGTCCCAGATTATGAAAGAGTTCTGTTCCTAAGTCTGTCTTTAAGTTGAATTTGTACATAAGTTGGAACAGTTAGGTATGATTTGTATCTAACATCAGTTTGTCAAATGTTTGTCTTAGTACATAGTATATAGTGTACCTTTCTATGCATAAAAAACATTAAAGAAACACTTCAAGATACACTAAAACATCTTTAACATAATAATACAGTAATAATAGTAATAATATTTTGATGCACATCACGAAGTAGTGCCTGTTTGTTATTATGAACCATTGTATGTACCTCGAATTTTTAACATAACAGGTTTTAAAGGGTTTGGTTCATAACTATGAGTTGTACATAAGCTGGATATTTTTAACTCTGGGACTGCCTGTATAGAAATTTGAAATGTTAAAAATCACACCCTCTCTTCACTTATTAACATGGGTAGCTTCCAAAGACCAGGTTGTTATTCGAAAATCTGTGTTAGGTGAAAATGGAGGATGACTGTCAGATCACAAAAATGGAAGATGACTACATCATTACATAACTGACAAATTACATCATTATATAATTGTCAAACCACTGAGAATTACGGCACAGCCAGGCTGACATATAACCTTAACCATCACAGCCAGTGTTACTCTCACCTTGCACCTCGGCATTCGTTAGTGCCAGATATATGTCATTAATGTGCAAAATAGTCAGATGGTAGATTTTTTACAAATGTCATAAATGTGAAATGTTGGGGAATGAGATAGTTGATAAGTGAGGAGTAGGTGTATTGTGATTAAAATGAGATCAAGTTTTAAAGATGATTTTAATTGATAATGATACAAAACTCTTTGTCTTCACAAATTTTTTTTAACGAGCACAATGTGTTTGAATATATATACTTCTTTTTCTTTTTAAATTCTCGGTTGGTAGATAGTGACAAACATTCAGAGGCCTGGTTCCAAATTTATTTTGATATGAATGAAGTGATTTTTATAGCTAGGTAGCCATTGTTTTAATGTCACACTTACCTTAAGTGTTTTAAATTTTACCAAAATATTTGCTAGGTAGCATACTATTGGAAACTGCTTGTAATCTCAGAAAAATTAGATCAGTTTGGGGACTTTGTTTTGTGTAAGAAACATGAATACCATGTCAAGTTTCACAGCCCTTTTAGGTGCTTTGCCATGAAATAAACACCAAATCTCCATGTGATACAAAAGATTTTCATGGTTATTTCCTATCTCATGAAGAAGTACTGTTTTTACAAAATTAACTTTATCTATGACACTTGGTGGGGAGTCATTGGTAGTTCAGTGGTAGAACTCTTACCTTCCAATCAGGAGACCTTTGTTTGATTCTCTGCCAGTGAACCTTACAGGTGTCATCAGAACTTCCAGACAAACTAGGAACTAAGATGAACTAAGATGAACTAGGAAGAAAGGCTTGAAAATCAGCCTGTGAAAACCCTGTGGAGCACAACAGTCTGATCTGCAGTTGATCATGGGAATGGTACAAGACTGGGCGGCATTTTGTTCTGTTGTGCATTGAGTATGATGGCTTTATACTGCCATTTGCTAATATTTTAGGACACAGTTTCCAGTTAGAGTAAGGTTATTGTTGATAGTAGATGTAAATCCATATTTTTAAATAGCCATTTGGTTATTTCAATCTTATTTTTGACTGTTTTATTATAGGGAATACTAGGAGGAGGAGGAATATTTCTGCTATTTATTCATTGTGGTTGTATTATTAATAGTATCTTCAATACCTGTTTCGTTACAGAAAGCATCTTAAGGCCCTCACCACTTTTTTTATGGCTCAGTTTACCAAACCAAACTAGGTAATTTCTAGAAATTTTCTTAAGGAGGCACACATTTTGTGATATGCCAAAACAAATCAGCCACTGAGGCCACCATTGTTAGCCCTTCACATGGTAGACCACCTACTCTTCCCTCAGGTTGTGATCATCTGACATACAGACTGAGCTCTAGTCATGTATTCAGATATTTTTGAGCATCAGCTGTATTCTAATTGCTAGGATACAGGAGTGAACAAAGCCCACCATGTGCCTGTGTGGAGGTTATATTTTAGTTGGGGGAGGGGGGACAAGAAACAAAACATTTCTTGAGGTAAGGGCTTTAGAAGAAAAAGAAGGTTGGTAAGAGGATAGGGAGTATCAGGAAGAGGTTGTAACTTTAGATACAGTGGTTATGGCAAGTTTCACTGAGAAGGTGGCATTTGAGCAAAGGACCTTAAAGGAAGAGAGGATGTGAGGCCTGCACAGAAGATACATTCCACAACAAGGAATAGCAAATGTGAAGGCCCTGGAGGTGGGGTGTGCCGAGATTAGATGTGGTATGTGAAGTAAAGAAAGGAGGCAAAAGTAAGCACGTGGTTTTTGGCCTGAATAATGGCAATTACAGGTTTGTCATCATTCCATAAGGGAAACAGGTTTTGGGAATGAAATTGGGAGGTGAAGGTTGTGCAAGGGAGTAACATACTTTCATAACTTCTGGGTTTTTTGTAGTTACAAACATGATTTTGAATAGCTGTTTTACTCTAAATTGGTGATACTTAGGAAAGATGAACTAATTTATTTGCTCAAGCCAAACAACTATGAAGGAAGAGATCTTTCCTGGAGTAAACCAAAGTGTTTTATACCTTATTTCTGGATTACCTAAAGAATTAACTTTCAAAGTTATTTGCTTTATTCTAATATGCACAATTCCCCCTCCCTGTCCTTTTGACTTAAACAGTAAATGTGCATTATGAAGATTAGGTATAATTATGAGGAACATTTATAAGTACTGAGGATATTTAGCTAGGTATGAAGGCCAATATTAAAGACTAAACGGAAACCCACTGCTGTCAAGTTGAATTACAACTCATAGTGACCCTATAGGACAGAGTGAAACTGCCCCGTAGGGATTCCAAGGCTGTAATCTTTACAGAAGCTGACTGCTTTATCTTTCTCCTGGGGGGTGCAGCTGGTGGATTCGAACCACTGACCTTTTGGTTAGCAGCCGAGCGCTTTAACCACTGATCCGTTTTCTGATCACATACTTATGTCTCCAGGCATCACATGAGAGAATTTTGTAGAGAGGGATTTATGTTCTGAACAGTTAATACAGGACAATCATAGCTATCAATATCTGTTCTGTACTGCCTGTTTTCTTTATAAGCTGTGTTTATCTTTCTGTACTGAGTCTCTGTCTTGAATAGTGTGTTAATATACTTGGAAGTGTATGTATGCTGGGTAGGCCCCATTGCCTTAATTTGTGCAGTAGATTACTCAGTAGGGTCACTCTCCATTGTATTAGCTTCTCCAGTTATTCTCTTCAGAGCAGAAGTGCTCCAAGAGCCTACTTTGATTTGTGTGTGTTTTTTCCTCTCATTTCTGCTTTCATTAAGTTGATGTTCACCTTTGTGCATCTAAGTTGTTTGAAACTCAAAGCACCGATACTGTTGATTCCCTATCTTTGTCCTATGATAGCAGTTTTAATACACATTCATTATTTTTTTCTATAATATTGGAGTTTACCACACATCATTTAAAATAAAAAAATACAAAATTTTTTCATGACATTCTAGGTCCTATCCATATACATGCTGATAACATACATACTGAAGGTTCAAGGTGATTTTTTTTTTTTTTTTTAACTGAATCTATATGGGAGTTTCTACCCTGAGTTTGGCAAAATCGTGCATTAAAAGTAACAATGCCATGGGAAAAACAGAGTTGGGACAGACAACTCAAAATCCATGGAACTCTGTATTCAATTACTAACTAAAAACAATCGCAGTGCTAATAAAAGACTAGCATTTGTACCTTGTTGTAAAAATGGCGTGGGGGCAGCATCCAACTCACAGGGACCCTGTAGGACAGAGTAGAACTGTCCCATAGGTTTCCAAGGAGTGGCTGGTGGATTTGAACTTCTGACTTTCTGATTAGCAGCCAGATGCTTAACCACTGTGCCACCAGGGCTCCTAAAGGGGAATACAAACAGACCTTAGGCTACATTAGAGGTAGTAGACTTTGTGTTTAAACCTCATTGGGCACCAAGAGTCGAAATTGACTCAACGGCAATGAACAGCAACAACAGAAGTTTTTATACTTTTCTACTTTTACCTATGACGTGTAGTGGTTTTTTAGGTTATTTTCTCTCTTCCAACTCAAAGCTATCATTTAACCAAATATGTTGAAATGGGACACCATATAAAAGTTATTGGTCCTTCTCCTTTGATTTTGATATTGCTTATTGGCTTTTTTATTCTAAAGTTAAGCACATCTCATTTTTGAAGTTTTCTGGTGCTATATACTGTACTATTCAACAAATTTTATTCAGGAGACCTTTCTTTGAAAACTCGTTACAGGCAAGAAGTTTGGACCTCTTAAGTTGTATAAAAGCTGAGTTAGGACAGTCTGGTCCTTGGTGGTTTGTGCTGTTGTGAGGAGTGCGGGTGAACTCGCAACTAACTGTAACGTAAGGAGGAACACGATGGCTCCTAAATAGAAACATTTCAAAAGCAGTGTCAAGGTACAGAAGAGAGAAAGATTCATCCTGACTGGGTGTTTCAGTGAAAGCTTCATGGAGGATTTCTTCTTCCCCTTGTATTTTTAAACTTTAATTATGCTCGATGAAGATAAGCTTCAGTGACATTGGCAATTTGGAGGCAGGAGATGTTGTTCAGGAATACTGAGATACTGACTCTGTCCTTTGCCCCTCCTGCCAGTCAGGATATGGTTTTTGTAAGGAACTAGTTTATTCAAAAACCAAGAGTGCCCAATGTTTGTAAACATTCCTTTAAATGGAAGAAAGTAGAAAGCCACTAGAAAGTTAAGTCTGGGTAGTGGCCCAGTCACAGTGTGGCCATTTTCTCAACTCTGCTGGAGCTGGACCTGCAGTGTGTCACTGGCAGCTGTGAGTGCTCTTAGGGAATCTGAGGCCAAGGTAACACTGTGCCAAGATAGGCTGTATCCCCTTCTGCTCTATTTCACCACTTCCATTCAGTTAAGTTCTATATCATTGGCTAAATAGAGCAGGAGCCAGATCAAACCAAATAGATCAGGAGTGAGTGAGCGAGAGAGAGAGACACAGAGAGAGAGAGAGAGAGAGAGTGTGTGTTGTGTGTGTGTGTGTGTGTGTGTGTGTGTGTGTGTGTGTGTGTTTGGTCTCTTCCTATTTGTAATCCATTTGAAATGCTGTATAATAATACATGAAAACATTCCTATATTCATTATTATAATTTAGAAGTCACCAATTCCAACCCTTCCCCCAGTGGTAACCACCATTAAAATTTTGGAATATATTCTTCCAGACCATTTTCTGCATATTTAGATATACATATAATATATATGTATAGCTTGGGTGGCTTTTTTTCTTCTTCAGGGTGAGTGGGCTCATATTATTTCATTTGTGTGTTATATATCGTATTTGCTTTTTTAATTTAATAGTTTTTGAGTTCTTATTATACATTTAAGAATAATTTTTCTAGACTTCTGTGTGGTAATCTATGTCTATAATACAGACATAACACAATTTATATAGCAGTTTCCCATTTGGCATGTAACTAGATGCTTTTCTAATTTAGGAACAGCACTGTAGAGAATATCTGCATGCTTTTTTTTTTTGCAGGACAGATATTTAGAAGTGAAATTGCTGGTAGGAAGAATATATATACATTTAAGTCTTGATAGCTGCTGACAAATTGTTCTTTAAAGGCCCATATTAACTTAACACCCATCTATATGTAACAGTAGTGAGAGCTGATGAATAGATTTCAACAGAAATTGAAAGGAAGGGAATTCTGTACAGATAGAGAAGTGTGAGTAAAGGATGAGTAGGGGAGCCTAGGGTATGGTGAGGAAAGAGTGAACGAAGAATCTGTGTAGAGTTTAGGAAGCAGGGCTTGTGGAAGATAAATCCAGAAAGGTAGGTTGGACCAGTTTACAAAGTGGTTTTTTAATGCAATGCTGAGAACTTTAGACTTGAATAGACAATGAGGGCCTTTTGAACAGTTTTACACATGAGCTTTCTTTCTAGAAAATAACTAGCAACAATTGTAAAGGCTGGGAATTTTTATTTTGAGGGCTGGATTTTCGAGGATGGAGATTGGTTATGAAACTAACAAAGATGTACTGTGTTTCGGTTTGTTTTGTTTTGTTTTGTTTTTTAAGTGATTGGAGAATAAACTGCCTGGTTATTGGAGCGTGAATACAATAAAATTGAGTTTGATAATCTGCAAATGATTGTACTCGTCTTTAGATCCAGTTAGAAAAGTGTTTATTACCACAAAGATGATGTAGAAGACCTTGTTGTTGAGTGCTGTCGAGTCAGTTCCTACTTAGAGCGACCCCATGTGACAGAGTAGAGCTGCTGCATGGGGTTTTCTAGGCTGTAATCTTTATGCGAGCAGATCACCAGGTCTTTCTCCTGCAGGTGAGTTCCAACTGCCAACCTTTCAATTAGCAGCTGAGGTCTTAACCGTTTGCTACATTGTACAACTCACGTATGTCATGACTTGGAAAAATGACCTAAAATGCTTATCGTCTTAGTGGTAGACATAATGCTCAAAGATGTAGTGTAAAGTTAACTGGACTTGGAAGACCTAAGATTTTAAAATTATAATCATTGGGTTATTGTGAGGATTGAATAGTAGGTACCAAATTATGTACTGAAGTGCCCAAAATAGAGAATACATTTTTTATTCTTGTTGACTGAAGAACTGCTTTGAACAAAATCGAATTATTAGATAAAAGAAATGTAACAGCCCCTGTATATGGTGAAATTAACTTAAGTGATATTTAAAAAAAAAAAAAAAAGCCATGGAGTTGATTCTGATTGATACTGACCCTGTACGGCAGAGTAGAAACCATAGGGTTTCCGAGGCTGTGTAATCTTTATGGAAGCAGACTGCCACATCTTTCTTCTGCGGAGCGGCTGGTGGGTTCAGACCACCAACCTTCTAGGTAATGATTAATTAAGAAAAAGGAACCACCCTGATACACCTGTTCCCCCTTATTCTTATTTTTTAATTAAATTAGAAAATTACTGCTACAAAGTTAATCAGGATTTAAGTCAGTTTGACAGTTGGCAGGTAACATCTACTTGATGGCAACTCACTCATCCCTATGTTATGAAACCTTTATCACTTGTTGAATGAGCAGTATATGCTTTTAACTCATCGGTATTTTAAAAATGAACTTCAAACAAGGACTGTAAGGTAGACTAATTTGAATGGTTGTATTCCCTACCTTTTGCAGAAAGTTCTAATAAACTGTAATAAATTCTATTAGAATATCTGAGCATATCCAATTTATTATGTTCAAAAGTGAACCTGGTACTCCATCCTCCAATTTTCTTGAAGTCTTCCCCATCTCAGTTAAGTAGCACCTCTGTTTGTTGGGCAGCTTAGGCTAGAAACCTTGGAGCCATCATTGCTCTTCTTTTTCTTCAGCTTCGCATTCAGCATGCCAGCAAATCTTGTTAGTTTTGTCTTTAAAATATACCCAAAATTTCTACACGTCTGACCACTTCTGTTGCTTGCATCCTGGTCTAAGCCACCCTCATCTTTAATCTAAATTCTTGCAATAGCCTCCCAACTGGTCTCTCCTGCTTTTTCCCTCGTCAGTGTCTTTCCCAACAAAGCTGTCATGTACAGATGGTGATTATCTTCAGCACAAGACCTGGGATAAAAAAAGCTCAAGATCTATACGTTTTGTAATACCCCTAAGAACGTACACACATAGACAACCTCTCTTTTCCTACTGCTCTGTCTTGCGATCACAGTGTTCTAGCCAGACTGGTCTCCTTGCTGCTAACTGAAACATGTTGCCATCTCAGTGCCCTTGGACCTACTGTTTATTCCCTCTGCATGGAATCCCCCCTTTCACCACCTCCCTCATATCTTTACTCAAATATCACCTCCATGAGGGCTTATTTAAAATTTCACCCCATCCCCTGTCTTTCCTATCCTTTCCTGCTGTTTTTCTCTGAGTATTTATGACCATCTGACATTTTAATTATAACGAAAGTTCTATGAAAGCAAAGATTTTTGTCTGGTTTTGAACACTGATGCATCTCCAGTACTTAAAAAAGAACTAACATATTGTAGATGTTCAAGTCATTGTTGAGCTAATGAATTTAAGAGAAAGGAGAGGAGTACGTGAAGGCATGAATTAAAGCCGCAGGTTGGATCATCATTCACATAATTGGAATAAACCTCAGTGTGGAAACTTTTTTTTTTTAACTTAAAACATATTTCTTGAACTTTAAATTAAAAATTCCTGGGAAAAGATTTTACAGTATTTTAATTTTAGAATTGCAGCATTAGCAGTAACTGTTTACCAAATTGTACCTTGAGAGTCAGTAAACATTTATGCCTACTGTGGCAGGCATTGTTTTCGGTGCTGTCAAATGCATTATCTCACTGAAGCATTACTGTTGCAGTTCTGTCGTGGTATTATTGCCACAGAAGTTGTGACTTGTCAGAAGTTACACATCTAGTAAATTTCTAACCCATGTGACCTAACTCCAAACCCACATCGTGATTGGCACATTCTTTATCACTCATGACCTCATAATCTTTAGAAAAACAAAACTTACAGTTTTATTTTAAAGATATAAAGGGAACTCACCTAAGCAACTAAAAGAGAAAGACAGTGATAAGGAGAGACTCAATTCACCCATAAACATATTTATAAATACAAAAAAGAGCAAAGAAAGTAGAGGTAAATTTGATTCAGGCTCTTTAGCGTTTCTTACTAGGTGCCTTCTCAAATCCCAGGAAGGAAAGAAGCTTCTGTTGATTAGCTTGTTTCGAATAAATACACAGCAGTGTTGATGAGCTTACTTACTTTACTACTGTTTTTCCTTCCCTAACATCCTTTATTCAGCTCTTTTGAACCACTTGTTCTTCCACCTCCCTCTCCCCTTTTCCCACCCTTCTAGCTTTGGGGTCCTAGAGATGTGACAGCAGTATGTGTGTTCGTCTCAAGTTTGCTAACATTAATCCATTTGAAAAAGGATAGTTTGTGTGTGTGGGTATGTGTGTGTGTGTGTATGTATGTGTATGTGTGTGTATTTAAATTACACCTCTCCATATTGAGCCATCTAGAATTCTAGAGAAAAAGGAATGCATGGTTGTTCGTTGTTGAGTCCTGGATTTTTGCTACTTTTAAGAGCATCATCATTGTCTTAGTCATTTAGTGCTGCCATAACAGAAATACCACAAGTGGATGGTTTTAACGAAGAGAAGCTTATTTCTTCACAGTCAAAGTAGGCTAAAAGTCCAAATTCAGGGCGTCAGCTCTGGGGGAGGTCTTTCTCTCTCTGTCGGCCTTCTCATCAGTGTTCCCCTGGACTAGGAGCTTGTCGGCGCAGGGACCCTGGTGCAAAAGATGCACACTGCTCCCGGCACTGCTTTCTTGATGGTATGGTATGAGGTCCCCCTGTCTGTCTGCTCACTTCTGTCTTTTATATATCAAGAGATTGTCTCAGGACACAATCCAGTCTTGTAGATCCAGTCCTGCCTTACTAACATAACTGCCACCCATCCTCCCTCATTAGCATCATAGAGGCAGGTTTACAACATACAGGAAGATCACACAGTACCAGGAATCATGGCCTAGCCAAATTGATACACACATTTTCTGGGGGACATAATTCAAACCATGACAGTTATCATCAGGCACTTTGATGATACCCATTGCTGTCGAGTCGATTCTGACTCATAGCGACCCTATAGGACAGAGTAGAACTGCTCCATAGGGTTTCTAAGGAGTGGCTGGTGGATTCAAACTGAGCTGTTAACCACTGTGCCGTTAGGGCTCCACTTTGATGATGATAAGTTTCAAGAAGAGAGCTTCTTACTTTGGAGTTCCCCCAAAGTAAAAGTAGCTGACTGTTCCATCTTTTAGAATTGCTAGGTCACAAGTGTCTTTGGGATTGTTGTTGTAGTTGTTAGATGCCATTGAGTCAGTCCTGACTCATAGTGATCAACAGAATGAATCAGCTCATAGTGATACAACAGAATGAAACACTGCCCAGTCCTATCCCATCCTCGCATTTGTTGCTATGTTTGAGCCCATTGTTGCAGCCACGGTGTCAGTCCATCTCGTTGAGGGTCTTCTTTTTTGCTGATCTTTTACTTTACCAAGCATGATGTCCTTTTCCAGGGACTGGTCTCTCCTGATAATATGTCTGTCTTAGTTATCTAGTGCTGCTATAACAGAAATACTACAAGCGGATGGCTTTAACAAACAGAAATTTATTCTCTCACAGTTTACGAGGCTAGAAGTCTGAATTCAGGGTGCCACCTCCAGGGGTTGGCATTCTCTTTGTTGGCTCTGGAGGAAGGTCCTTGTCATCAATCTTCCTCTGCTCTAGGAGCTTCTCAGCACAGGGACCCCGGTGCTCTGCTCCTGGCTCTTCTTTTTTGATGGTAAGGAGGTCCCTCTCTCTCTCTGCTTGTTTCTGTCTTTTGTATCTCAAAAGAGAATGACTCAAGATACAACCTAATCCTGTAGATTGCGTCCTGTCTCATTAACACAACTGCCTGTAATTTTGGCTCATTAACATAAAGGTTAGGCTTTACAACACATAGGATAATTATATCAGAGCACAAAATGGAGGACAACCACACAATACTGGACATCATGGCCTAGCCAAATTAACATACATTTTTGGGAGACACAGTTCAGTCTATAACAATGTCCAAAGTATGTAAGATGAAGTCTTGCCATCCTCCTTTCTAAGTACCTATAGTTTCTTAGTTATAGGTGCTTGACTCCCTGCTGCCCCCAGTGTTTAATTGGAAAAGGACAATGAAAAAGGAAGACAGAAGAATTGACACGTTTAAATTATGGTGTTGGCAAAGAATACTGAACATACCATGGACTGCCTGAAGAACGAACAAATCTGTCTTGTAGAAAGTACAGCCAGAATGTTCCTTAGAAGCGAGGATGGCAAGACTTTGTCTCACTTACTTTGGACCTGTTATCCAGAGGGGTCAATCTCTGGAGAAGGACATCATGCTTCGTAGAGGGTCAGTGAAAAAAAGGAATACTCTCAGTGAGCTGGACTGACACAGTGGCTGCAACAGTGGGCTCAAACATACTATTGTGAAGATGGCAAAGGACAGGACAGCATTTCTTTCGGTTATACACAAGGTCGTCATGAGTCGGAGTTGACTCGACGGCACCTAACAGCAGCTACGTCAAGGTGGGAATCAAAGTAGTTTATTGTTCTAGAAGAGAGTCTTTGAAAATTACTCAAAACCATGTTTATCTCTGAAGATTGGAAATATTAATTAGCAATGACAAAACCAGACTTGACATTCCTTGAATATTTGAGGTTTTATAACTTTTGATAGTAAGCAAAAACCAAACAAGTTGACATTGAGTCGATTCCTACTTAAGCAACCCATATGTGTCAGAGTAGAACTGTGCTCCATAGTGTTTTCAATGGCTGTACCTTTCAGAAGTTGATTGCCAGGTCTTTCTTCCTAGATGCCTCTAGGCAGATTTGAACCACCAGCCTTTTGATTAGTAGCTGAGTGCTTAACTGATTGTGTTTTGTAGTTAATATGACAAGACTGTTTCCAAGTTACAAAACTTGTTTAAATTTTTTTCATTTAAAAAATATGTAGTGGGACATCAGAATTTCTGATGGGCATTCTATTATAATTCACTGTTTGGCCATTACTGCTTTTAAAATACACCCCAAAAACCAAATCCATTGTTGTCAAGTTGATTCTGACTCATAGCAACCCTATATAGGACAGAGTAGAAGTGCCCCATAGTGTTTCCAAGGCTATAAATCTTTATGGAAGCAGACTGCCACATCTTTCTCCCATGAAGTGGCAGTTGTAGTCATTCTATTAGTTAGCAGCCAAGCACTTAACCACTCACTGGGCCACTAGGGCTCCTTCAGAATGAGTTACACAGAAGAGTTATACTGTTATTGTTGAAGATACTTTAAAAAAAAAAAAAAAAAACCTTTTAAATTTCCTACTGTAATAGTTTTGATCTCTCAAATATAGTAATAGTAATGCTCCAAGATTTTCTTCCGGCAATTTAAAAAAATGGTGTTAATTGGTTTCTTGTTGGATTCATCTAATTTGTTATCAGACATTGGCATAGTAGTTCAGTTTGTCAGTTCTGTAGTTAGTTAGTTTTGGAATGCAGTGTGAATGGATGGTTTCCAGTCAGATCTTGTAATTGCTTAAGAGTTTTCCTGTCCTTAATTTTTTTTTTTTCCTGGTGCTTTTTGTTACTGTTTCAGTTTAATCATGAGCTGTACATCTGCTTTTCTATCTTTATTATCACTGATAACCTGACTTAATAGCTTCACTTCCCTCAGCTGATAGATAATGTCTCTTCCTATGAGGATAAGACTGGTATCAGTCCATGGAACAGGATCAAATTGGGAAAACTTGACATTGTACCCTCTTAGGAAAAATATCTTTCATGTTCATTTTTAACTAAAACTTAGATTGCTAATTGCTGTGCTATTTAAGACAACCTTAAAAGATCTTCAGATGTATAACTTGATGGGAGTATTGGAGTTCATTTGTTGGAATCAAGTGAAGCTTCTGATTTGGGTGATTAAATACAATTCACATCCTTTTTGGTGGCTACTTAGTAAATATGTGTAGTCTCTTGCTAAAACATAGCTTAAAAACAGTTTATATTCATTGATTGCATTTTCATTGAGATGCATTTATAAAATTATTGCTATATCAGCCAGGTTGAAAAATAAACTGTGTTGGACTTGATTTCTTCTGATTGCTTCTGGGAGATAGATTGTTGTAGCCACATGAGGATGGGTTTTAGAATTGGACAGATGGAAGACTGAATATATCCCACCACTTTTAGTCTCAGATGTGTGATGTTGTGCAGGCTACTTAAATCTCTCTGTGCCTCAGTCTCCTCACCTGTAAGAGGAGACAACCAGTCTTAATGAATGGTAGAACAGGATGAAATAAAAATAGTGTAAACTGCTTAACATGGTACTTGGTATACTGTCAATAAATGTTAGCTTCAGCACATTGCCACCCCCCCCCCCCCCGTGATATTCTCAGATTGTGGTAGAAAGTATGCTGAAATTTCAGCTAGAAAATCTAGATTTGCATCCTAGTTCTTTTCGTTTACTGTATATGTTTTCTTAGGTCAGCCATGACCATGGAGTATATAGTCTGTTTTCTCATCTGTAAAATAGGGTTCTGAAAATTAAATGAGTAATGAGTACATGCTTCAACCTTAGGCTTTAGATAAACCGATGAAAGGAAATAGTGAAAGCCAAGATTGAAAATGTAGGCTGGAGTTTTTGCTTTTATTCTTTATCATCTGATGTATTTCTATCTTGCTTCATTTTTCAGTGCTTATTAACATTCTTTCTGTGAAGGGTAGAGGTGTGCTTCAAGAACATCAACCTGATAGTTGTATGAAGGTTAGGTTTGTTTGGAGGAGCAGAGAGTAGGAAGCTATGTGGATATCCTTCCAGAAGGTGGTGTACATATATAGAGCCATTAGTGATTTGAAGCAGGAATGGGGAGGGAGCAGGGTGTTGCACTAACATGGTCAAATGATCAGTTTAGAAAGATGACTGTGGCTGCAGGGATTTTATTGGTCCAGTGCCCTTGTTTCTGTTCTTCGTTTCTTTCCTTCTACTCTGGTAGAATTCTTTCTTAGATGCAGTTCTGCCACTATTATCAGCTTTCTGAAGAGTGACCTATATTTTGTACTCTGCGTTCCCCATTGTTGTTAGTTGCCATTGAATTGATTCTGACTCATAGTGACCCCTTGTGTTGCAGAGTAGAACTGCTCTCTAGGGTTTTCTTGGTTGTAATCTTAATGGAAGCAGATCGCCAGTCCTCTCTTCTATGGGTACCGCTGGATGAGTTTGAACCGCCAGCCTTTAGGTTAGTAATCAAGCGCAAGCCATTTGCACCTCCTAGGGACTTTGGATTCCACATAAGCTATAATAAATCCACATCTCAGAAGTATATTTTCTCACAGTGGACTCGAAAGTTTTCATCAGTTGATTCTATCCTTTGAAACAGGAAATAGTTTCCACTTTCCCCTCAGCACATGGTCTTTAGCCCTAACTGGGAAACTTTAGTTCCCTGTCTGTTGGCCTTTACATGAGCCGTTCCCTGTACGTGGAATATAACTGAACCTTTCCCATCTGCTTTCTTTTTTTGAAAGTCCTTTTTATGACTGACTTTTATTAAAAATTTCCCTATCACTCATTCTAAAATACTTTTAATTGGTTTATAATAGTAAATGTGTGTGTATTTATTGATAAGTTATCAATTTGTTTTGCTTTTTTTGTGTAGCTTGAATATTCTTTCTCGTAATTACATACTGCCAAGCTTGAGACAAAAGCAGGGTGAATTCTTAGTAGATTTTAAATGTGATATATGTGTGTGTATACCTAACGTATCATTTTAATAATGAAATTTTTTTATGTTTTTATGTAAGAAAGGTGAAGTAAGGTGAGAAGGGAAGAAGGACAGATAGATACCTGGCAAGGTGATCACAGAGAGGCAGTAAAACTTGGTTGTTATTAACTAAAATAAACTTTAGCAACTGAAGCTCTTTTCAGTTTAATGGCTTCCCTGGAATTAAAATGATTTAGTAATATTAATAGAAGGAGGAGCATTGTTTGAAGGAACTCCTGCCCTAATTCCCTTTTATACAGGTGTGTTGGTGACCTCCAGCTCTCATTTAACACAGAGTAGGACAGACAGTTGGTCATTTGGATACTGACCTGATATGTACCAAACGTTCAGACCTTTTTTAACTTGTTTTCATTCCTTGAGAAGAAAGCTGAAGAAACAATTGGGGCAAAGAGATTTGTGAGGTTTCTAAAGTAAGATCTTCATAAAGCAAGGGCTGTCACTGACCATTAAGCATGTACTTCATCCCATTTGTACAAGAGTTCACATAGAAAATGACTGTGTTGCATAGTAGTAACCTCAGCTTCTTTGTTTTTTTTTTTGGTCATGGCAGCAGTTAACACAGCACACTAGTAGTTTAACATACTACCACTTAAGTCCTATTTTTTGTTTTTGTTTTTTAAGTTATTGAAATTATGAGACTGTCATTCAAATGGAAGCATTATAGTTCTTCGGAGCCATTATGATCTCAAAAGGAAAGGAGAATGATACAGATACACTGGCTGAGGTGTTTTGAGGTGCATCGAAGTGTTCCAAACTGTGGCTTACCTTAACATGTTCTTGAAGTACCATGGCATGGATTAAAAGGTATGCTTTAGAAATATCCTAATGACCCCCAAGGTCACGGATAGAATGAACGAACACCCACAATTCTATAATTATTGCATATTTTAAGACACTGTAATATTTAGATTGCAAATGTGGTTATTGATTTATGGCAATATTATATATATACACACACAAAGACACCACAAGCTTTATAATTAAATCATTTTTTTTTTCTTTTGGAGATGTAGTTATAGAAGGTATTTCAGTAGACATATTCCTTAGATTTTAATATTTTCTTTAGATTTTTACTTGGATTATAATTTCTTTAACCAAATAGTTTAGGGGTTATTCATGTGTTAGTCTATAATTATCTTTCTGGGTTACATCATAGACTAATTTCTCTGCAGTGTTGTCATTTCATGGTAGCCTGAATGGGAAACAGCTGCATAAATTCTTCAGTTGGGGTATTAATTTGACCAGACAAAATAATAATTTGGGCCATTTATAGTTTGTTATTGTTTTTGTTTTTTTACACAGTTTTCACTGAAAGGAAAATGAGTGATTCCTTATTAATAGCGTGATGGTTGTCCATTCGCCAGTGTATGCACGCAGTTAATCATTCATGTGTTTGTGGCATATAGTCCTGTTATTTGTGGTTGCTAGTAATGGTAATTCTAGGCTTTGTAATACCCACTTAACTATCAAAAATCTTTAAGGTTTTTATGTTCATAAAATTTCATTTGAGTCATGTACTCAAAACTAATTGTTTGAAACCTTGAAAACCTCCTAATTTTTTTTTTTAATTGTACTTCAGGTGAAGGCTTACAGAACAAATAGTTTCTCATGAAACAGTAGTACACATATTGTTTTATGACATTGATTAACAACCCCACAGCATGTCAACCCTCTCCCTTCTTGACCTTTTTTTTTGGTGAAAATATACATAGCCAAAGATACACCATTTCAAAAATTTCTACATGCACAGTTCAGTGACATTGACTACGCTTTTCCAGTTGTGCTGCTATTCTCACTTAAGATGAAGCCTTACAGAACAAAATAGGAAAACCTCCTAATTTTGTACTGTGTGCTCACTACTAAATACTTTCTCAAGAGCGAAGAAGGGAAACAACTCAAGGAAAATGCTGAGTTTATTAATGTTACATCAGGCTCCAAATTCTGCATCTTTTAGGTAATATAGGAGAATATGTTGAGAAGGGAGCAGTTTAAATCATGGATAGATAAATTTAATAGAAAGATTCTTTTGGCATGTCATCAATTAAATTCTTAATGGAATTTAGTTATTAAGTCTAAGAAAAAACTGCTTTATATTGAATTCAAGTCCATAATGACAGTGATCTATTCAAGTTTCAGGATAAATTCAGCTGCTTATTGCTCAAAGAAATCATTCAGTTCAACCAGGCATTTTATGTCTGATGGCACAGAATGGTATCTACCTTCTAGAAGGTCTCTGATATAATGGGTTTGAGATGGTGGTTGATTCCTACATTGTTTACATAATATACTTCTCTATAATACTTACTATTTCAACTTTGAAATCTCTTTTGGGGTAGCCCTTGAGCATCCGTATGTTTTAACTTGACAAAGTGTTCAATGCACAGCAGGAGTTGAGAACTCATGTTCTATTTGGAAGAGTATTATAGCTTAGTGGTTAAGATTCTGGGGTCAACTAATCTGTATCTCAAATCTAACATTCTTTTACCATGACAGGTTGTGAGAATGACCTGGGGGTGGGGGGAATAATACATAAAAGTAAATTTATACATTAAAATATAAAATACATAATTATTATATAACTGCTATATAAAACCTACTGCTGTCAAGTCACTTCCGACGCATAGTGACCCTACAGGACAGAGTAGAACTGCCCCATGGGGTATCCAAGACTAATTCAAGAAGGCGGACTGTATGAAGAAGAACACGGCATCAGGATTGGTGGAAGACTCATAAATAACCTGCAATATGCGGATGACATAACCTTGCTTGCTAAAATCAAGGAGGACTTGAAGCACTTACTGATGAATTTTAAAGACTACAGCCTTCAGTATGGATTACATACACCTCAATATAAAAAAAAAACAAAAATCCTTACAGCTGGACCAATAAGCAACATTATGGTAAATGGAGAAAAGATTCAAGTTGTCAAGGATTTCATTTTACTTGGATCCACGTCAATGACCATGGAAGCAGCAGTCAAGAAATCAAATGATGTATTGCACTGGGCAAATCTGCTGCAAAAAAACCTCTTTAAAGTGTTAAAAAGCCAAGATGTCACTTTAAGGACTAAGGTGCGCCTAACCCAAGCCACGATATTTTCAATCGCCTCATACTCATGCAAAAGTAAGCTGCACAATGAATAAGGAATACCAAAGAAGAATTGACGCCTTTTAGAGTGTTGGTGAAGAATATTGAATATAACATGGACTACCAAAAGAACAAACAGATCTGTCTTGGAAGAAGTACAGCCAGAATGTTCCTTAGAAGTGAGGATGGCGAGACTTTGTTTCACATGGTTTGGACATGTTATCAGGAGGGACCAGTCCGTGGAGAAGGACATCATGCTTGGTAAAGTAGAGGGTAAGCCAAAGAGAGGAAGACCCTCAAGTAATTGGATTGGCACAGTGGCTGCAAGAATGGGCTCAAACATAGCAATGATTGTGAGGATGGTGCAGGACCAGGCAGTGTTTAATTCTGTTGTACATAGGAACGCTGTGAGTCACAACTGACTCAGTGGCACCTAACAACCGTCTTTACAGAAGCAGACTGCCACATCTTCCTCCTGTAGAGTGGCAGATAGATATAAACTGCTGACCTTTCCCTTAGCAGCCGAGTACTTTAACCACTGCATCACCAGGGCTCCCTTATAACTACTATATAGTATACCTAATATATAAAAATAATTATACACACACACACTTAGTGCAGGGCTGGGCATGTAGGAAGCCAATGTTAGATAGACAGTGGTAATGATTATTAAGTGTAAGAAATCAGGACTATTTTTGAGGGAGAGGTGCTGTTACATTTTCTCTTATCCTGGGTGTTACACCTTCTCCTGCTCTTCTTCCTAGAGTTAAATAAGTGATCACTGTTTGACTCGTGTTTTTAGTTCCTTGAGATTTTCCTCATCAGTGAAAGGAATCCCTGAGTGGTGCGAACGGTTAATGCACTTAGCTGCTAACTGAAAGATTGGTGGTTCAAGTCCACTCACAGGCACCTAGGAAGAAAGGCTTGGTGATCTACTTCCAAAAAATCAGCCATTGAAAGCCTTATGGAACGCAGTTCTACTCTGACACACATGTGGGGTCTCCATGAGTTGTCTCAAGGGCAACTTTTTTTAAAAAGAGACTGGTAATTGGTTTGTGAACCTCTTATCTCATTAGATTAATTTTTATGTTTTCTAAAGCTGTGTTTTGGAAATTACAGATATCAATCCTTTATTAGTGGGTCCAGAAATCAATTTAGTGAGTTATAAGCAGCATTAAAACATGCATTAATATAGAAAAATAAATTACAATGTACTGTATTTAGTAACTAGTAAATACAGTTAATAAAATAACTAGTTATTAATACAGTTATATCTAATATAATAGAAACATTATTTCTTAAAACTTGTTTCGATTTAAAAAATAAATACTGAAATAAATGTATAAACCAATAAACGTGTATTGGTTGATATTAATTTTGTTCTACTTAGTGTATTCTTCCCATAGTGACAGATGGCGCTAAAAAGTGATACCAGTTTTATATTGCTTTCCCTTGCTGAGAAGCGACCAGGATAAGTTACAGTCTGTGGCTTCTAATGGTATTGCCGTTGCATTACATTCAAGGGTCCCCCTACCATCCTATTTATTTGAAGTAAAGGTTATTACAGGAGAATATCTAGGAAAGAAAGAGAATAGGAGAACATAGCAGCAGCAGCTTTTGTGGGGTATTAACAAGGGCTCTTTTATCAAGTAGGTTGATCTAGTATGCTGTTGTCCCTTAGTGTACATGGTGTTTATCAACTCCTAGTTTTAAACTGCCATTGTTAGCCCCATCCTAGGTTCAGTTTAATAAGTTGCTGCCCCTCCCCCTTTTAAAGTAAATGAAATAGAAAAGAACAGAACAGAAAATGTTATGAATATATCATACAATATGGTTTTGTGAAACTTTGTTTCAGTGATATGTATTTGTACTGGATTACACTGTAAAATCTATTTCTTACTGTGAATTGTCGTACAAAAACATTGGAAAATTACTATTTTAGATATTTATAAAGACATAAGTTCTAGTAATGATCACCTGAAGAACTTCTGCGAAACCCAGTCTTACAAAACTGTACTGCCAAAGTGACCTCAGCCACAAAAGCTTTCCGACAGTATTATCAGATCAGTAATCTTATCTCTGATGGGAGGGAACAGTTAATTAGCTCTGAAACTTTGTATTAGTTGTGTTCTTATTTTGTGAATGTGTTTTCTTTTGCTTGTTTGTCCTGATAAATATTTAAAGGTTTATAAAAGTAAAACTTATAAAATATTTCCTAGTTGTAGAGGAATTTACTCTTAAGTTACATTGATGAAAAGAGACACATTCATTTTAAAAAAAAAAAAAAACAAGAACATACAAACAAAAAGCTGATGATACCCACTAAAACCCACACAATTCATTTTCCCATTCTTTATATGTTAGGACCTTTTCATGTAATAGATATTTCTTTAATTCAGAAGGTAAATATAAACTTTAATGTTGAAAAAATTAAGAATAAATCAGATATATTTAATGTATTTAAGGTAGTCAAATGTTAGAGCTTCTGTTTTTGTGAGGATATCTTGAATTAGTGCCTGTGCCTGCCACATTTCCTCAACAGCAGATACTTGCTCTGTAGGTTGGTTAAGGATGATCACAGTTTCTGGTGAATATTTTAAAATACACAAGGCTTCAAAGTAGAGCAGTATCACCATATGTATATTTTAAGATGGTGTCTAAAATATAGTTTCTTCCTCCCTAGAAAACAATAATGGGTTGAAGACTTCTGGTAAATTGTTTCATAGCAATGGAATTTGTACATTAATTTTCTACACTTGGGAGTAGAGAAATGGAGGAATTATTTGCCAAAAGAAGAGGGCAAAAGATAAACATAATTGATATTTCTCTGCAAGTTCTTTAGAAATTGAGTTAAACTTGCATAGTTCCTTGTCTAAATTCAACATGATCCTTAGAAATTATGTTTTGAAATTACAGTAGAGAAAGTAATTACTGAAGCAAGCAGTGGGTTAACTACCCAGATGGTGGATGCTCGTCTTTGTGATTATGTGTGCAGGCATATGTTACTAATGCTAGAGGCAGTGAATGAGAGCGTGTGAATTCTGAGGATGGAAGAGCTGAATTCCTTTTCTCTATTACTGTGTTTCCCAAAATTCCTCCCACCCCTGGCTGCCCCTTGTCTTATCTCAGATTATCCAGTTCTTCCTACTCTTCAGTAGCATTGCTTGGCTTTTCCTAATTATAAGAGGCTTAATTCTTTCTCCCCCCTCAGTCATATTTACTCACTTCCGACCTCTGCACTTTTCACCTCATGCTGATCATTCTATGGAGAGTGCAAGCATTCATGCTGTTACTTTGTGGCTTTTGTTTCTTTAAAGCTGTGTCCCTTTTCTTTGGCTATCATTATGCATGATAGCAACTTGTCTTCTTTTCTTTCGAAAGGTTTTTCCTCTTTCTAGAGCATAGTTTTTTAAATGTGTTTGCCTGTTTATTTTTTTAAATACATTTTATTGTGTTTTAGGTGAAAGTTTACACAGCAAATTACATTCCCCTTTAACAATATTTATACAAATTGTTCCATGCCATTGGTTTTTACAGTGTGTCAGCATTCATATTACTTCTGATCTGTTTGTTCTGTTTCCATTGATCTAGCTTCCCTTCCCCTCCTTGCCAGCTGCCATGGATTGAATTGCCATCCTCCCCTAAAATATGCATATCAATTTGGCTAGGCCATGATTCCCAATGTTGTGTGATTGTTCACCATCTTATTATCTAATGTGATTTCCCTATGTGTTGTAACTCGTATCTCTATGATGTTAATGAGATAGGATTAGTAGCAGTTATGTTAATGAGGCAGGACTCAATGTACAAGATTGGATTATGTTTTGAGCCAGTCTCTTTTAAGATATAAGAGAAGCGAGCATAGAAACGGGGACCTCAAACCACCAAGAAAGCAGCACTGGGAACAGAGTCCGTCCTTTGGACCTGGGGTCCCTGTGCCTGAGAAGCTCCTAGACCAGGGGAAGATTGATGACAAGGACCTTCCTCTAGAGTCGACAGAGAGAGAAAACCTTTCCCTGGAGCTGGCACCCTGAATTTGGACTTGTAGCCGCCTAAACTGTGAGAAAATAAATTTCTGTTTGTTAAAGCCATCCGCTTGTGTTATTTCTGTTACAGCAGCACTAGATAACTAAGACGTCAGCTCATCTTTGCTTTTGGTAACTGTTGACTGTTTAGTCTCCTAGAGTTAATTGTTTAAGGGCACACACTACTCATGGGTGATATTGTTTATTTTATAAGCCAATCTGTTATTTAGCTAAAGGGTGACGTGTAGAAATAGCTTCAATTCCAAGTTTAGAGGTTATTTTATGGTGATAGTCTCGGGTTCTTCTAGTCTCTGTCAGTTCATTAAGTCTGGCCTTTTTTAGGATTTTGAATTTTGTTCTACATTTTTCTCCCATTCTGAGACTTTCTGTGTGTCCCAGGTCAGAACAGTCAGTAGTGGTAGCTGGGCACCATCTAGTTCTTCTGGTCTCAGGTTTGAAGAAGTTGTGGTTGGTGTGGACTGTTAGTCCTTGGGACTAGTTTCTTCTTTGAGCCTTTGATTTCCTTCATTCTCTTTTGCTTCATAGGAGTAAAGACCAATAGTTGTATCTTAGGTGGCCACTTGCAAGCTTTTAAGACCCCAGGTGCTTACTCACCAAACTCGAATATAGAACATTATCTTTGTGAACTGTTATGCCAGTTGACTAATTTGCCTCCCAAGACTGTGGTCCCAAGCCTTTTGACCCAGTAAACCAATCCCACAAGTTGGTTGGATATGTCTAGGAAGCCTATGTAACTATGCCCCTAGAGTATAGTTTTAAAAGGAGCACTTGTGGTGCAGTGGTTGAGGGCTCAGCTGCTAACTGAAAGCTTGGCAGTTTGAACCCACCAGCCACTCCAGGGGAGAAAGATGTGGCAGTTTGCTTTCATAAAGATTTACAGCCTTGGAAACCCTGTGGGAAGTTCTGCTCTGTCCTGTAGGATCACTATGAGTCAATGTTGACTTGATAGCAACAGGCTTTTGGGTTTGGTTATAGTTTAAGGAGCCCTGGTGGCACAAACAGTTAAGTGCTCCGCTGCTAACTGACGGGTTGGCAGTTCAAACCCACCCAGCCATTGTCTAAGAGAAAGACCTGGCGATCTGCTTCCATAAAGATTATAGCCAAGAAAACCCTATGAAGCAGTGGTATTCTGTCACGTGTTATTGCTATGAGTCAGAATCGACAGCACCTCATAGCAACAAGAGTATAGTTTAATTCATTTGGACCAGAGGCGGCATCCCAATCTCACATAGAGGATTAGAAGAAAGAGCATGTCATAGTTACTACGTTAATCATTAGATATGATTCCAGGAGAATTGTTGGGGTAGGGAGGGTAGGAGAGAGAACTTTTTCAAAGCAGTTGCTTTGACTGAGTGCTTTTTGTTTCGTTTATCATAACAGTGGGCAGTGAAGATGATAGCGTATATAGAAGTGCCATGGTAGCAGCTATATTAGCTAGTTAAATGTACATGAGATTTAGCTTTATGAACTCATTTATTGTTGAAATTTCTGTGAAAAACTAACTTGTAAGTTAGAAATTCTAGCCTGGGGCAGGTAACATAAATTTATATAAAACGGGATGGCATTCACATATGAAATAGCTGCTGTCTGTCGTTTTCTCTGCATGGTGCCTCCTCTACCCCTCAACTTCCCCCTCCCCACAACTCCTGCCTTTGTTTGTTTTGTTGGCTTCTGTTGACTCCTGTGTCCCTAGCCTCTGGGAGAGTGACTAGTCATAGCAGGTACTTAGTAAATTTTTGTCAAATGGATGAATTCAATTTTTGATATTACTAGGTTTTTAAGACATGGTGCCTATCCAGTCATGGTAGAATGGGCCATTCTCTTATTTACCAACCTCTTAATTTACAAATGGAGAGAATGACTATATATAAGAAAGTAATCTTATTTTGAAATAATCTTAGTTTATACAATTTTATCATCACTGACTTTTGTGAGTTGGGGGTTGGTGAGTCTTAAAGTCAGAGAAAATCTGGGTGTGTAATAGGTAATACTTAGTGCTAATATTTAATGAGTACTCTACTTACCAGGGAGCCCTGATGGCGCAGTGGTTAAGAGCTTGGTTGCTAGCCAAAACGTCAGCAGTTTGAACCCACCAGCTGCTCCTTGGAAACCCTATGGGGCAGTTCTACTGTGTCCTCTAGGGTCGCTATGAGTCGGAATCATCTGGACAGCAACGAGTTTGGTTTTCTTTTTCTTTTTGGTTGGGTACTTACAAGATGTCCCTCTCCAAATGCTTTCTGTGTATTATCACAATCTTCACAACTAGTCACCAGTGCTGGGCTGCTAACTGAAAGGTCAGTGATTCGAACTCATCAGCTGCTCTGCAGGAGAAAAATGTGGCCGTCTGCTTCCATGAAGATTGCAGTCTTGGAAACCCTATCTGGCAGTTCTACTCTGTCCTACAGGGTTTCTCTGAATGGGAATCGACTCGACGGCAATGGGCTTGGTTTTGTTTTTGGTTATTTTACAGATGTGGAGACTGAGGCTCTAGAATAACTGTGAAAAGGCTATACTATAGTGTTTTTCTGTTAGGAAGACTTGGATTTTTGGGGATCAAAACTTGGAAATAGTTTACATAATTTAACACATTTTTCTCACAATGGATAGATATCCAAGTGTGAGATTATAGGGAAAGACTGTGATCTATGCTTATATTCCACAGAAGAAAAGCTCCCCTTTCAACTAAAACATTTCCATATTTGGGATTGACCACATTTGGTTTGTTAGGAGGTGGGCAGTTGCCCTTTTATGGCCACTAAACACGCTGTTACTCTCTTTTGTCTCTTTTGTAGTTGGCGGCTTTGACACTTCTGCCTCCCTCAAACAGTCTTTTTTCTTCTGTTTCTTTCATTGCTCTCTTGGGCACTTGCGTTCGTTTTTTTTTTGTTTGTTTGTTTGTTTGTTTGTTTTTTTCCTCTCTTTCTCTCTGTGTCTATTTCTCTCTCTCTCTCAAGAATTTTACTCTGCATTCTGCCTTTTTAGAATAATATGTAAACAGTGCTTTTGAGCCCGCAAACCAGACAGGTTAAGTGAGAGGTGAGCTGACCAACAAATACTGGTAAGGATCCTTCAGGACTGTGCTATGAAAGTAGCATAAAACGTAGGTCCTACAAGGTTGTCCAGAAGTTAGGAGGGCTGAGCCAGGAAAAGTAGTATCTCTCTTTCGGAAGAAAGAATTTGTTAAATCTAAAGGCCAGAACAATTGGATTAATTCTTGAGGAATACTAGAACTAAGGCATTAAAAAATTATCAACTAGAATGACTCCCTTCACCCTTGGTTTTCATTCCAAAGTTCAAATTTATACTTAGAATGAACGATTTCGTTTTCAGCCTGAAACTTCCCTTTGTACGCAGGAGCTGGGTATTTTAAAAGCACTGCAGTTCCTGGGTAACACAAACAGTTAAACACTTGGCTACTAACTGAAAGGTTGACAGTTTGAATCCACCCAGAGGTGTCTTGGAAGAAAGTCCTGACGATCTATTTCTGAACAAGCATAGCCATTGAAAACCCTATGGAGCTCAGTTCTACTCTGAATTATGAGGTTGTCACGAGTTGGAATTTATTCAGTGGCACTGGTTTTTAAAAAATCTTTCTTACTGGCTTAAACATAACGGGCCTTATCTTAGCATTGAGATATTATTGTCATGATAAAGAATTGCCTGAGTGAAATTGCTGGAGGACCTATACATGGAATATGCACGTTATCTAATGAAAATTAGTTTCAGACTCAATCAATAAAACTACGTGAAGGAACATGAATTCTTCCTAACGACATTTCTGAGGTGTTCATTGCCCCATTTAGACCTTGATGCCACTTCTTCATAGAGTCTGTCAAAAGGGATTGTCGCTTTTGTGAAGTGTCATTAAGGAACACAGTAACCTATAGCATTGTATCCTTGCAGGGAATTCTCCATGGGAAAAATATATATTGTTTCATAAGGTGAGAGGAGGTGAATCATTATCATTTTAGCCATTTGAATTTGGTAAAATAGTCCCACTTTCCCTGGACAGTGCAAAGAGTTAACATGGATGGCTGCTAACTGAAAATGTTGGAGGTCTGAGTCCATCAGAGACATCTTGCAAGAAAGGCCTGGTGATCTACTTCTGAAAAATCAGCCATTGAAAACACTGTGGAGCACAGTTCAACTCTGACACACTTGGGGTTGCCATGAGTTGGAATCGACTTAGCAGTAATTGATTTCCCTTATTGTAAAATTTGTGAATTTAGTATTAGCTCATTGGGGGTAGAGGCAGAATTTTTTTTTTCTTCACCGTGGAATATAACTTACTAGACATTTCAGATCAGGTTGCTCATAATCATCATCTAACTCAAAGCACCCATTGCTGTCAAGTCAATTCTGACTCATAGCAACTCTGTAGGACAGACTAGAGCTGCTTCATAGGGTTTCCAAGGCTGTAATCTTTACAGAAGCAGACTGCCACATCTTTCTCCCATGGAGCAGCTGGTGGGTTCGAACCGCTGACCTTTTGGTTAACAGCTAAGCACTTAACTACTGTGTCACCAGGGCTCCATAATTAAAATAGATGCTGTAAATAATTATATAGTTTAATAACTAAGATTCCATGATAATTTTTGGTTTCATTGCCTTTTTCTTCCCTTTTAAACAGTTAATTTACTATTATATGTGTCATTCATTTAGTGAACACCTGCTGTGTTTACAGGCTTGTTTTGAAAACGTGACGTTAATGATGTACATGTCAGTGTGTACAATACAAGCTTATAGTTTTGACCATATTTTTCTTTTCTTTTTTTTGAATTTTTTTTGTTGTTTAGTGAAAGTGTACAGAACAGATATTTTAGTTTCCCATTCAGCAATTTATATACAACTTGTTTTTGTGACATTGGTAGCCATATTTTTCTAATATGCAGTTCTGCCATTAAAAAAATAACATGTAAAATTGAAAAATATGGCTGGCATAAAAATTTCAGCCTAAAAAATCTGTGCAACTCCAGTTCATTATGGAAACAGGTTGGCGCTTTCTTCATTGCTAGGGTGGTGGTAGTGTTAGGTGCCATTGAATCTATTGTGACTCATAGTGACCTCATGCACAACAAAACGAAACACTGTCTAGTCCTGCGCCATCCTCACAATCATTGCTGTGTTTGAGCCCATTGTTGTAGCCACTGTTTCAGTCTATCTCGTTGAGAGTTTTCCTCTTTATCTCTGACCCTGTACTTTACCAAGCATGATGTCTTTTCTCCAGGGACTGGTCCCTCCTGATAACATGTCCAGAATACATAAGGTGAGGTCTTGCCATCCTTCCTTGTAAGAAGCATTCTGGCTGTACTTCAAGACAGATTTGTTTGTTTTTCTGGCAGTCCATGGTACTTTCAATATTCTTTGCCAATACCATAATTCAAAGGCATCAGTTCTTCTTCTGTCTTCATTATTCATCGTCCAGCTTTCGCGTGCATATGAGGTAATTGAAAATACCATGGCTTGGGTCGGGCACACCTTAGTCCTCAAAGTGACATCTTTGCCTTTTAACACTTCAGAGAGGTCTTTTGCAGCAGGTTTGCCCAATGCAGTTCATTGTTTGAGCTCTTCACTGTTGTGACCATGGGCATTGATTATGAAATCGTTGACAACTTTAGTATTTTCTCCATTTATCATGATGTTATTTATTGGTCCAGTTGTGACAAATGAGTACTTCCAGCATTGCATCCATTTGTTGAAACATCTCAGTCAGCATTCTGTCAATTCCCGGAGCCTTGTTTTTTGCCAGTGCCATCAGTGCAGCTTGGATTTCTTCCTTCAGTGCCATCGGTTCTTGATCATATGCTACCTCCTGATAGGGTCAAACGTCGACTAAATTCATTTTGGTGCAATGAACAGTGACTCTGTGTATTCCTTCCATCTTCTTCTGATATATCCTGCGTCGTTTAATTTTTTGTCCATAGAATCCTTCAGTATTGCAACCTGAGGCTTGAATTTTTTCTTCAGTTCTTTCAGCTTAAGAAATGCTGAACATGTTCTTCCCTTTTGGTTTTTCAACTCCAGGTCTTTGCACATGTTATTATAGTACTTTACTTGGTCTTCTCAAGCTACCCTTTGAAATCTTCTGTTCAGCCCTTTTACTTCATCATTTCTTCTGTTTGCTTTAGCTACTCTGCATTCAAGAGCAAGTTTCACAGTCTCTTCTGATACCTATTTTGGTCTTTTCTTTCTTTCCTGTCTTTTTAATGACCTCTGGCTTTCTTCACGTGTGATTTCCTTGATGTCATCCCACAACTCGTCTGGTCTTCTGTCATTAGTGTTCAGTCTGTCAAATCTATTCTTGAGATGATCTCTGCATTCAGGTGGGATATACTTAAGGCCGTACTTTGACTCTCGTCGACTTGTTCTAATTTTCTTCAATTTCAACCTGAACTTGCATATGAGCAATGGATGGTGTGTTCCGCACTTGGCCCCTGACCTTGTTCTAACTGATTATTTTGAGCTTCTCCAACATCTGTTTCCACAGATGTTGTTGATTTGATTCCTGTGTATTCCATCTGGCGAAGTCCCCCTGTATAGTTATTGTTTATGTTGTTGAAAAAAGGTATTTGCAATGAAGAAGTCATTGGTCTTGCAAAATCCTGTCATGCAATCTCCTGTTTCTATCGCCAGGGCCGTATTTTCCAACTACTGATCTTTTTGTGTTTCCAACCTTTGCATTCCAGTCACCAGTAATTTTCAGTACATCGTGATTGCATGTTTGGTCAATTTCAGACTGCAGCAGTTGGTAAAAGTCTTCAATTTCTTCATCTTTGGCCTTAGTGGTTGGTGCATGAATTTGAATAATCATCATATTAACTGTATTTCCTTGTAAGCGAGTGAATGTTATCTTATCCCTGACAGCATTTCACTTCAGGATAGATCTTGAAGTGTTCTATTTGACGATAAATGCAACATCATTTCTCTTGAATTTGTCATTCCCAGGATAGTAGACCATATGATTGTCCGATTCAGAATGGCTAATAGCAGTCCATTTCAGCTCACTAGTGCCTATGATATTGATTTTTAATTATTCCATTTCATTTATGACGACTTCCAATTTTCCTAGATTCATACTTCTACATTCACGTTCTGCTTACTAACGGATGTTTGCAACTGTATCTTTTCATTTCGAGTCGTGTCACATCAGTAAATGAAGCTCCTGAAAGCTTTACTCCCTCCAAGTCATTAAGGTTGACTCAACTTTGAGGAGGCAGCCTTTACCCAGTTATATTTTGAGTGCCTTCCAGCCTGAGGGGCTCATCTTCCTTTCTGGCACTATATCAGACAATGTTGTGCCACTGTCTATAAGATTTTCACTGGCCAGGTTTTTCAGAAGTAGATTGCCAGGTCCTTCTTCCTAGTCTGTCTTAGTCTGGAAGCTCCGCTGAAACCTGTCCACCAAGGATGACTCTGCTGGTATTTGAAATACTGGTGGCATAGCTTCCAGCATCACAGCAACATGCAAGCCACCTCAGTACAACAAACTGACAGATGGGTGGTGGATTGCTAGAGTACTTAGTTATAATTTTTTAAAGACTCTAGATTTGACTAAACTCTAGAGCTGTTACCACGTTGAGATTTTCCTGGCTCATTTAACCTTAGGGCATTGCTTCACATTCTTTAATTGGATTACTACAGTATTTCATCCTTTGAATTTGTTTTGCTTTGCTGAGGAATAGTTTATAGGTTAAGAAACTGCATTTCTGAAACATTAAATAAAACTTCAGGAGATGATAAACTGTTTCCTTAATGGGAAAGTGAATGGGCATTAATTTATCAGTGAATTAGAAAAAATGTCATCATTTTGAGAAGGCAAGGAAGACCAGCAGTTTAATGCATAGGGATGATTTCCTGATATACTTATCTAGATCTCCTTATCACATCTTAAGTGGGATCAGTGTGTTATCAGAAGTAGGGAAACTGCTACCTTGTGACTTTTTGAACTTCAGTTTTCCCTTCTAAGTTTGGAATAATGTGTACTTCTCAGCGTTGTTAATGAGAATTAAATGAGAGCATATAAAGGAGATAGACTATGTCTTTGCAAATGCCTTCCCAAAATACTACTACCTAGTCATCTGCTCTGCTCTTTGAGTCCAGTTTAGTGGACTATGGAGCCTTGGTGGCGCAGTGGTTAAGCGTTCATCTGCTAACCAAAAGGTCAGCAGTTTGAATCCACCAGCCACTCCTCGGAAACCCTATGGGGCAGTTCTTCTCCATCCTATAGGGTCACTGTGAGTTGGAATCGACTCGACGGCAGCAGGTTTGGTTTTTGGTAGGGGGCTATAGGAGTAAGCACTAATGAGAAGCTATCTAACCTCATGGAATCTGGGAATGGAGATATAGAAGATAATTTGGAAATATAATTGACAGAATTTGTCAGTGAATTGCTTGTGGTGGACAGCAGGAATAAGGGAAGAGGTCAGTAATGCTAGTACTCTAGAGAAGGGGGGCTTCGCATATGTTTAGAGAACATGCATGGTTAGCGGTTGGTGAGAGGAGGGGTTTTACGAATTAAGTTGTTGGAGTAGAGCTAATCTTTAAAGGAAAACTTTCTTCCTATTTTCTAGTTGAACAGTTTGATGTAGGGCAATTGACTAGGAAGCTAGTAACTTACTAGCTAATCTAACTAGTCATTCTAACACAACACCATTGTAGTTTGCTTAATTTAAATTTATATCATAGCAAAATAGCAAATAAATACATGGCATGTATGGTCCCAACTGTGAATGTTAAGTGTATACATATTAGAGGCCTTATCATTGTCTTCCTCATTGCTATCCCTACTCAAACCCCCAAGGTTTTTCTCCTTTCCTAGTACTTCACCACCGTAAGTTCCTGATGATTTGTACTTTTAATCATTTCCTGGTGATCTGGCTAACTTCAGTTCCAAATCTCTCCTAAGCTTGTGCCGAGCAGGGCTCCTCAGGTTGCTGTTGAGGTATCAAGCTGCCTGTAATACCATCCAGGGTCCTTCAGTGGTGCAGACAGTTTGTATTTGACTAGTAACAAAGGTTGGCAGTTTGAACCCACCCAGTGGCACCATGGAAGAAAGGCATGGCGATCTGCTTTTGTAGAGATTATTGCCAAGAAAACCCCGTGAGCAGTTATACTCTAACACATGGGGGTACCGTGAGTCAGAAGCGACTTGCCAGTAATGGGTTTGGTTTTTGGTAGTTCTATCCAAAGCAAGGCAGCTTGCAGTCAGATCTTGCACCATCATCTCCTGTGCCCCTGTGATGTTTATTTCCTTTTCAGATCCCCATGACCATGTGTGAGGCTTGAGTGAGCATATATCAGCTGCTGGGCAGCTGCCTGCTTTTTTGGACCTAGGAGTGCATGAAAGAATCCTGACAGGTTAATGGCTCAGATACACTTTGGCAGAAAGCCATTCTTTAAGCTTTGAATTGTGGTTAAGACCACTTTTTCAGAGTGTTCTTTTACTCTACCACAGATGTAGGTTTGATCATTATAATATGACATGTGATAACAGGAAGCTATAATTTTAAGTTATAATTTATATAATTTGTAATTACTTTTAGGTTATAATTTTAAAGAAACTTATTCTTTTGGATATTAACACTTACGCAAAAAGGTATTTTCTTATTCATGTAATGCTGTTACCGGTATGTAAACCATTTTAAAAATCTCTTCTTCCCCATCCTGGACATAGGAATTTTGATTCTGACCATTTTATTGTTTTAGTTTATTGAATATTTTTCCCTTTAACTCATATGTAGGGTGTCCATAATATCCTATTTTACATATTTTAAAAAATGGGAATTGCCGTCTTTCCTTTTTTCCCTTCGAGACAGTCTTCTTTGAAACAGCTTAGTGCCTTATAAAACCTGAATCATATTCTTTCTTTTGTGCATTAGGCCTTATTTTGGCTACTCTCTCTGTAAATCTTCTGGTCTGCTTTATTTAAAAGGAAAATAAAAAGACAGATGCACTGTTGGATTCAAATGCTTTAGAATACCAAGCTGTGTGTCAGAGGTTTGGCTGTTAAAGAAATTCGCCAAACATGGTTTGATGGAGATTGAGCTGGTACTGTGTCTGTGTAATTTCTACTAACAGAAAAAAGAAGAATGAAAAACCTCTTCATTAAACTGACAAAAATGTCTCTGTAGATTTGTGGCCCTTTAAATTCAGAATTATGGTGGACAGTGTAAACACTAAGTCAAGAGACACAGTCCTCACTGCAGTTGTAATGTCGTCTCCGTGTGCAAGGAAAATGCAAGCGTTATAGTTTGTTATGGAAAGGGGTTCTCAGATTAATGACGTACATATATATGTGTGTCTGTGTATACATCTATGTCTGTGTATGTATACAATAGCCAAGGTATGGTTCCCATAGCAGATGCTTTTAGATTTTCTGAATTTTATGTATTTATAGCTTTGGAAAACATTTTCTTGATGTCTAGTAATGAAAGAAAAATTTACGTTCTTCACTGATAAAAGTTAGTCGTTAGCTGAAGGATCCGCAGGGAAGTGAAAGAGGGTTTTCTTTCAGATTTTTGCTCCTCCCCTCCTTCCAGCTGAAGCAAACCAAATTTATACAACATCAGGGATTGTTTTAGGTTTGATTAGTGCACTTTACAGTCCTATCATAAAAATTCATTTTTTTCAAAGACCTTTAGATGATTTGTTACATTTTCCCCTCATGCAATAACCTGGTCACCCTCTTCAAATTTTAGTATCCTGAATTTAACTGCAGTTAAATGCAGAGTATGTGAGAAATCATGAGCATTATACTTTAGTTACATTTTGAACCAAACTTACCAATATGTGAACCTGGGTGAGGTAGTTTCTAAGCTGGTTTCCTCACCTGTGTAGTGAGGATAATAATAGCATCTGCCTTATAAAATTGATGTGGGTATGAAGTGAGATGCATACAAAGTACCAAGCACAATGCCTGCCCTCCAGTAGCTGCTATTGTAGTGTAAACCTCACGTACATAGGGACTGTTTCTTATTTACTGCTGTCTGCTACCAGTGTCTGATACAGTGCCTAACACATTATAGGCACTTTAAGTATTTGTTGAATGGTGAATGAAAGGAAGAATCAAAAAGGAATCAGAAGCTAATAGAATAATTTCTGTTCTCGATTTTAGGTGAAATAGACAAAAGAAGCCAATTTTTAAATCAACAACAGGAATATTCTGAATCCTTGTACGTGTTCAGCATATTTCTATGACATTGCATATTTGTTTTTAAATGCTTACTTTTAAGACATGATTTTGCCATACAGAGGATCATGGGTGATCCTAACTGAAGTTCTGTCTAGCAACATGAGGGAGAGAAGATTAAGATTATTGGAATCTGTGAAGTGGGATTTGGATGGAGAAGGAAGAGGACCAGTTATGTTAAGACTTAATAAACTTTTCTTAATATAAAATACATGCATTCTGGAATGTTACAGCAGAGAACTAGAATTCACAGCCTTCCAAAATTTTGATGTTGAAGTATAAAGACAGTATGAAAAGTCCAGTAGAGAATTTTTTTTTGAAAACCAGCTGTACATTCTGAAAACTGTGTGTGTGTGTGTGTGTGTGTGTGTGTGTGTGTGTGTGTGTGTGTGTGTGTGTGTGTGTGTGTGTGTGTGTGTAAGATACCTACAGAAAAATATACAAATCATAAATGTACAGTAAGGTGAATTTTCACCAAGTTAATATACGTGTGTGACCATCACCTAGATGAAGAAATAGAACATTACCAGCTTTCTAGAAGCCCTTCTTATAGCTTTTGTACTCCTCCCTCTCCTCAGAGGTAATATGTATCCTGTCTAACACTATAGATTTAGCCTGATTGTGGCTGGATTTCTTAGTTTTGCCTGTTTTTTGAACTTTGTATAAATAACAACAAACAAATACAACCATACAATTTTGTACTTTTATTGGTATGTCTGGCTCCTTTTGTTAAACATTACATTTGTGAGTATAATCCAAATGAAGCATATGCAGCAGTAGTTCACTTCATTGCTGAGTAGCATTTCATTATATGATTATACTATACTTTATCCAATCCTTTGCCAGTGGTCACTTGGTGTTTCTAGTTTGGGGTTTTTATATCTAGTGATGCTTTGAATGTTCTTGTACATGGCTTTTGATACCCATTTGTACCCATTTGGGGGTATAGCATTTTGACTTTTTTTTGTGTGTGTGTGTATTTTAGATGAGGGTGTACAGAGCACATTAGTTTCTCATTAAACAATTAATACACGTATTGTTTTGTGACATTGGTTGCCACCCCCCACGGCATGTTAACACTCTCCTCTTCTTGACCTTGGGTTCCCTGTTACTAGCTTTCCTGTTCCCTTCTGCCTTCCGTTCCCTCCTGCCTTCTGGGGGCCATACTCTTGCGGGTTCTCCAGTCTCTGTCAGGCCAGTAAGTCTGTAGTTTGGTTGGGGTTTTTTTTTTTTTTTTTTTTTTTTGTGAGTTAGGATTTTGTTCTACATTTTTCTCCAGCTCTGTCCAGGACCCTCTGTTGTGATCCCTGTCAGAGCAGTCGGTGGTGCTAGCCGGGCACCATACAGTTGTGCCGGACTCAGTCTGGTAGAGGCTGTGGTACTTGTGGTCCATTAGTCCTTTGTACTACTCTTTCCCTTGTGTCTTTGGTTTTCTTCATTCTCTTTTGCTCCAGACGGGGTGAGACCAGTGGATTATCTTAGATGGCGGCTCACAAGGTTTTTAGACCCCAGACGCTACCCACCACAGTCAGGTGTAGAACATTTTCTTTATAAACTGTGTTATGCCAGTTGAGCTAGATGTTCCCTGAGATCATGATCCCCAGCCCTCAGCCCAGTAATTCAGTCCCTCAGGGAGTTTGAATGTGTCTATGGAGCTTCCATGACCTTGCTTTGGACAAGTTGTGCTGGCTTCCCCAGTATTGTGTACTGACATTTTGACTACTTTTGAACTTCATCAGCAACAGTAATCTCAAGTCAGCAAGCATATACTTTAAACTATTTCAGTGGTCTAGTGATGTCACTACTTTTCTCAAGTGCGCTTTTATTAAGATAAAGTCATGGGCCTTAGTGCAGCATCTAATTGCGTGACATTGCATCTGAGTTTCTTCCGTTCCAGAAGCTAAATCAGGATTGATTTAGGGACAGGCCCATTGAACCTGTTAGACAGAAACATTTCTTTTCTACTCTTGATATTTCCTTCCATGTGATGGGAGCTTACTAGTATAATGATTGGCCTGTCTTCATCAGAGTTGTCATTTGATTCCTCACGAGGTACTTGCAGTATTTTACCTCTAAAGTATTAGGACGCTATAGAGTCCACCTTTAAATCTGGGAGGTTCTTTGACTTAATATAATTATTTTTCCAGCCTGTTAACCCTTTTGGGATAAGAATTTATTCTGAGAAGCCCTCTGAGATGTGGCTTATTTTCCTTCCACTCTAAAAATCTTGTTGACCCTCTGTGCTGTAATGAAGCCTCCCTACTACAAATCATTGATGGTCACTTCTTGGGGATCTGATCTGTATCAGTGCCAAACAACCTTGTTCACCTGTCCTGAACAGTGGCTGTCTCCCCAGACAAATGTACTATGTACTAAATGTTGCATATATTTTCAAGAGTAGCACTCATGGAGCCCAGGTTAAGAAGTTCTGTTAGCAATGGTTCTACCTTATGAACTTAAAATTTCAGCTTAGGTAAGAAAAATAAATGTCTGTTTTACTTTTGCTGGATTTTAAAAAATAGCCTCACTATGCTTGGAAAACATATTTTAAAGATGAAAGGAGAGTTAATACGGCTTCTGATCAATGTCAGGCATGTTTCTTCCTGAAACAAGTTTTTGAGTGACTGGCTAGGTAGACTTCAGAGATTCGGTATTACTGCTATTGACAACCTCAACATCTCGGCAGAAATATTGTAGAGAGAAAAAAGTCTTTACAGCTCATAATTTGACGTGGGGGTGAGAAATAGGAGGGAGAGTACAAGGAAGAAAAATATGTGACTTCATCTTGTATGTACAAGCCAGTTTTCCATGATTGCTTTGTGGATTTTCCATGGAAGATGTTCAGTCCCAAACAGTCTTTCTTGAGTTGTTTGTAGGCTCTGTCTGGACTGTCCTTCCAGGGAAGTATAGATTCTAGGACAGACTTCACCATGCCATCTCTTTCCTTCTGCATCTCTGTCTTGATGGTAGTAGGGGCCATTTATCTACAGATACACAACACTCACACTCCTCAGGTTCTTTTTTATTTGTTTTGGCAACCAACTTGTTTTTTGTCATTACTGAGTTACTGGGCAACTGCTGCCACCAGACCTGAACATAGTTGTGGTGCGATTGATTACTTTTGTGTGTAGCCTTTCTAGCCATGATCTTGTAACTCTCACCCAGGTGATTGTGTGATAGGGAAATTGTGGCCTACCAAGGGGATTGGTCAGTTTTACCTTAAAAGAGCTAATTCCAGAACAGAGAGGAGGCGTACACCATCACCAAAGAAGGAGAGACCCGACAGTGGGAGACGGCACGGTGGGATTCCCAGCCCTTGGACAGAGAAGGCGGAGTGCGTTTTGGCAGAAGCTGATGGCTAGGGAGAGGCTATCCTGGTGGAAGAACTGTATCCTGAGTGTTCCTGAGCCTGAACTGTAACTGTTACTTCCCTAATAAACTCCATAATTGTGAGTACGGTCTATGAGTTCTGTGTGGCCATTGCAACGAATTATCGAACCCAGTAGAGAGTGCTGTGGAAGGGACAGTTGGTGTCAGAATTGGTAAAGATGACAGAGAGAGTAGAGACTTTTCTGTCCTCCGCCTCATGGGAGTCAGCCTTGCGCTGCTGATCTTTGGTTCTCCTTCCTCCTTGTGGGGTTGGAAGAAGTCAGATGCCACCCCTATGCCGTTTTTATAATACTCCTTCCTCTTTAAGCCATAGTTTAAGGCAAAACTAAAACATCAAAAACCAAAAACCTGTTGAGTCAATTCCGACTTACAGTGACCCTACAGGACAGAGTAGAACTGCCCCACAGGGTTTCCAAGGAGCGGCTAGTGGATTCATACAGCTGACCTTTTGGTTAGCAGCCAAGCTCTTAACCACTGTGCCGCCAGGGCTCCAAAAGTTCAAAAGGTAATACAAATATATACATGTTTTGACAGGTCCATTTCAGTTTCACTGTATTCATTAGAGTAAATATCATACAGTAATCCAGTCTTCAAGGAGTACCAGTACCAGTTGCTGGCGAATTGATTCCAACTCGTGGTACCCCCATGTGTGTCAGATTAGAGCTATGCTCCATAGGGTTTTCAGTGGCTGATTTTTGGGAATTAGATTGTCAAGTCTTTCTCCTGAGTACCTTTTGGTGGTCTTGAACCATCAATCTTTCAGATAGCAGTCAGGCACGTTTTACCATTGCACCACCCAGGGAGTAGTGGTGTTTTATTGCATGCTTACTTGGTGCTAGGCACTCTTAAACGCTTTACATTTATGAATCTTTCTAATTCTTGGAAGAACACTATGTGGAAGTACTTTTATCTGTGTTTTCAGTTGAGGAAACTGAGGTACAGAGAGGCTAAGTAACTTGCTTGTCCCAGGTCACACCTGTAGTTTTCATTAAAGCCTAGTTCCTGAATCCATTCATTTACCACAGCTCTTGACTTCCTCTCCCATGATTTGTACATATCATAGAACTTTGTGTGTGTTCTCATCAGAAGACACTTTTAAGGTTTTGACATTGCCTTACCCAGATCATCTTTCCTTTGTCCATTTGGTGAGGACATAAGAGAGGCAAAAGAACACAAACTAAATCATGAAGATCAAGAAACTGTGACTAAAATGTCCCATTTGTAAAGGCAGTTCATAAAATTAAGTGATGTATCTGAAAGAGTTATCAGTAAAAATTAAACAGTTAAGACTGGAACCTCTTTAAGTTACATTGTATTTCCCTTTGTGGAAGTGTAGGTTTTTCCATAAGGATGTGAATTTGATTCTTTTATTTGACTCTGGCATGTTTTTCTAAAATGGTTCACCTAGTGCAATTTGCTAACTGAGACATTTTTTTTTTTCTTTTTGTAAATTCTTCACCTATGTGCCTGTCTCTACTTTTAAGTTTCCTATGTTCTAGACTTGGTACTTGAATGGCAGTTAATGCCTAAACCAAAAAACTAAACCCACTGCCATCAATTCGATTTCCACTCAGAGCAACCCCCTGTATTACAGAGTAGAACTGTTCCATAGGGTTTTCTTGGCTGCAGTCTTTACAGAAGCAGATCAGCCGACCTTTCTTCCACTGTGGCATTGGGTAGGTTTGAACCACCAACCTTTAGGTTTGTAGACTAGCGCAAACCTTAAGCCACCCAGGAACCTTGCAGTTAATGCCTAAAGAGTGCAGTTTCATTTTGCTATTTGCTAGTACCCAAAACCAAACCAAACCCATTGCCGTCAAGTCGATCCTGACTCATAGCGAACCTGTAGGATAGAGAGTAGAACTACCCCCTAGGGTTTCCAAGGCTGTGAATCTTTACAGAAGCC
The DNA here is from genome assembly GCA_030035585.1 of Dugong dugon. Lineage (NCBI taxonomy): Eukaryota > Metazoa > Chordata > Mammalia > Sirenia > Dugongidae > Dugong > Dugong dugon. The sequence goes on along the minus strand of CM057463.1, from coordinate 108,244,308 downwards.
GACTGCTACATCTTTCTCCCGTGGAGGGGGCTCGAACCACCAACCTTTTTCAGTCAACAGCCAAGCACTTTAACCACTGTGCCACCAGAGCTCCTATTTACTACTAAGCCAAACGTAATTAGTAAAGAAAACCATCTGTCAAGTTATATAATGTGTTCTGAAGCCAAATGGAATATTTGCTGCTGATCACCATTATCACTAATAATGTGTAGGATGTGTGTGTATGTGTTTATGTATGCACATGGTTGGGGGGGATGAAAATGTTTATCTCATTTCATTATTCATAATTAATTCTAACTGGATAGCTGTTTGAGTGTGTATAGGTATAACTGGAAGGTGCTTTGTAACCAGCAGTCTTTTCCTTATTTTGCACATGGATTTCTAATTTTTTTTTGATAAAACAGATGGTGCTGTATGATAAATTTCAAGAATTTATAATCACTAGATCAAATCACTGCACACTTGGAATTATAATGGACATTGCCAAAGCGTCTTCCAAAAATGTTGGAGAAATTTAAACTTCCAGCAGAGGTCAATAAGCATTCCTGTTTCACCACTTGTACACCAGCACTGGGTATTACCAAACTTTAAATCTACAGCAAGACATTCTTAAATAATTGTCCTATAATGAATATAAAAGCTATGCCAGGAAGTTGGCCACAGAGTCTCTTATGTGCCACCTCCCATAAATGTGTTTTAATAGGTTTGTCACCTCAGTAAGCTTCCTCAGTAAGCACGGTCAGGCCAGCATCCTGATCAAGAGATGGGTCTTCTCTGGGTGTGACCTTTTATTCTGATGTAATATTATAAAAGTTGCATACACGCATTCATACGTGTGCACACACCCATAGATATACTTTTTTTTAAGACTCATTTGAAGGTAAGAAGATATGATGCCCTTTTACTTCTAAATACTATAGTATTTCTAAAAACAAGAATATTCTCTTACATAACTACAGTACAGTGATCAAAACCAGGAAATTAAAATTGGTATCCTGTTATTTAACCTACAGATCTTATTCAGATTTTGTCAGTTGTCTAAATAACGCCTTTTATGGCAAAAGTAAATTCTGGATTGTATGTTGCATTCAGTTGTTGTGTCTTTAGTCTCCTTTAATCTGGATCAGTTCCTCCAGTTTTTTGTTTGACTTTCATGTCTTTGACATTAAAAAAAAAAATACGGTTCATTTATTTTGTCAACTGTCCCTCAATTTGAGTTTGTCTCATGTTTCTTCATGTTTAGATTCAGGTTATGCTTTTTGGTGGTAATCACAGAAGTGATACTGTGTTCTTTTAATGCATCATATTAGGAGGCATTAGAAGCTAATGTGTCCTCTTCAGTCTCTTGATAGATGAAATTGGAGAAGTTTGCCCAGAGTCTGATTGCCCCTGCTTTTTCAGACCATGGATTTTAAGATGCATACTTTTCATAGAAAGTCTTCATATGAGATAATAATGGATACCAGCATTCTGGCAACTCAGTTGTGCCATCTGGATAGTGGGGTTTATGGCTATTGCAGATTTAATCCCGGCAAGTCCTTCCCCAGCTGTGGTTTTTTGGGTAGGCAGTCTTAACCTAATATGGTAATAATATCGGAGACAACCAAAAATCCAGATGCAGGGGTAGCTGGAGATGATGGTTTTAGTGACCCTGTTGATATCTTTCCAGTCTTCCTGTTCTTTACAAAACTGCTTGCAGACTGTTCTTAAGTTTCTTTGAAAGAGAAAAGGTAGAATAAAGGGAGTTTAAAAATAAAGAAAACACTCTTATTCAAATGTCTCTCTACCCACTATACAGAGTAAGAGAAGCAGTGTGCTCCTCCCCCTGATGAGGTCAACTACAAGCATGACATGTCCTTGAAGGCTACCCCATAGGATGTTTGTTCTCACAGAAGCGTGTTTAGTAAATGTGGTAGTCCAGGAGAATGCATCATGCCATACTTAATCTTTGTTATGGTAGCCAGCGACCTTGGTTACACCTAACCAGCCCAGTTTTGAGCAGCAAATAGGCACCATATTACAGTTACTTCTAATATTTTTATTTCATAAATTATATAGATAAACATGTTTGGGCATACATTTTTGTCCATTTGTCCTAATAGCATGTAAGTTCTGTAAGGGCAGGGATTTGTATCTCTTGTTTACTCATGTATACCAAGTCCCTGTGAGTGTTTGGCCCATACTAGGTGTTCAATAAGTATTTGGTGAATGAATGGTTCTGGAGACAAGGACAAAACTTTACATGTTGCCCTTTCTAATGAGCCTCTCATATTTTTTGTGAGTAAATTACTATGCAGTTCTGTACTACAACTTGCTTTTCATATTTTTCATATTATATGTTATCAAAGAATACAGTAATAATGTATATTACCTATTTGTTTCTTCCTACTGGTGGGTAAATGCCTTGAGGGTATGGATCCGGTTTCCTCATTTTTCCTCAATCAAGTGCTGCTTCATTTCGCTTTCTTAAGTTACGGTACAGAAATCCCAGTCCTTTTGAACTGTGTAAAATTTATATACTGTTGCAGCAGATTTGATGTAAAATTTGGTTTAATTATGAGTTTGGATTTTTTATGCTTTTCTACTTTTCTTCTGCAAATCCTTCATCAGTGTTTCTTGCCTTAATTAAAAAAAAAAAAACAACTCATTTTATCTTTTTAATTTTTTTATTGTACTTCAGGTGAAGGCTTACAGAACAAATAGTTTCTCACGAAACAGTAGTACACGTATTGTTTTATGACATTGGTTAACAACCCCACAACATACCAACCCTCTAACTTGTCAACCTTTTTTTATGGTGAAAATACACATAGCCAAAGATACACCATTTCAAAAATTTCTACATGTACAGTTCAGTGACACTGACTATGCTCTTCCAATTGTGCTGTTATTCTCACTTAAGATGAAGGCTTACAGAACAAAATAGTTTCTCATTTAACAGTTACTACAAATGTTGCCCTATGACAGTGGTTAACAATCTCACAACACATCAACAATATCCTTACTCAACCTTGGGTTCCCTATCACCCACTTCCTTGTCCCCTTCTGCCTTCTGGCCCTTGTCACTGGACTCCTGTACCTCGTTAGTCTCATTTGGTTTTACCGGGCTGTCCACTCGCAGGCTGATCAGTGAACCTGGGAGATAACTTCACCACTAAGCTGAAGGGGTGTCTGGGGGCCATACTCTCGGGGTTTCTCCAGTCTCCTTTAGGCCAGTAAATCTGGTCTATTTTTTGTGAGTTAGAATTATGTTTTACATTCTTCTCCAACTCTGTCAAGAACCCTCTGCTGTGATCCTGGTCAGAGCAGTCAGTGGTGGTAGCCGGGCACCATAAGATGGTGAAATTTTGATAACTTTTTATCACATTCATCCTCAATATATTTGTCGTCATATACTTACGTGACAGATTGGTGATTATAGGAGCAGTTATCTGCTATGGAAGAAAACTGTTGCACCTCCTATGTGAGCAAAAAGGAAGTACGTGTATATAAGTGTATTGTGTGTACAGGTGGTTTTGTTTATTTGAAAATTCTGATAGCTTGGAGGATATGTGGGAGCTGTACCTTTTTAAAATTGTCACACTTCCAGGTATATGAAATCGGATTTAGCTGCATTCTCCTACTAGTGTTAACTACTTAATTAATACAGAAATCCTTCATTGTTATCTTAGAAGGGGAAGTTAAAGTAAAATGAATTTGCTGTTTTAAAATATACTTATGACATAGGTATGCTCTTGAGCTATAGTATTATATGAGCCTTACTGGTAATGATGGTAAGTAGATATTTGTATTTTGTTAGTTCTCACCAATCTGAGAGACAAGTGTACTGAGCAAGAAGGAAAAGGCGCAGGTTAAGGTATAATCAAGTATATTAGCTAACTTTAGCGTGTTACTTTAAAAAAAAAAAAAAAGCCCAGAATCACAACTTTTATTTAAATCCATACCAGGATTGATGATTACATTTAAATGAAACTACATGTTATATAGTATGCATAACATTTGAGAAACTTCCTTATGCAAGTAAGATATTGATAATACATAATTAATCAGAAAGATAAATTAGATGGTAGTGATTTTTCTGTTACAGTGAGGGGTTAATTTAGATATGTTATGAAATGAAAGGGTTTCGAGGGTGTTTAAAGATTTAGGTTTTATTTAAAATCATTGTTAATACACCATACACCTATTATGAAGAAATGTTTTACTTAAGAGTAGTCAGAAGTTGCCTGGTTGGTCCAGTTTACTTTTTCTGGTTCACTCGTCAACATAGATCATGTCAATAGGCATCTTTAAAAAAAAAAGAGTGCAACTAAAAATAAAAATTTGTGCCTTCCTGTTTCACCATTCCCAGTTGCAAGAATCAGAGACAGAGAGAGCCTGATCTTTAAATTATAATCAGTCTTTTGAGTAACTGATAGCTGACTGCTCTCATTCTGCTGAGAAGTGGTTATTTTAGTTGCATTATATAAATATTACATCATGAGTTTTATTGAATCACTACCATATGTAACTGTGGGCTTTCTTAGTTGTAGCAAATAATTTTTTTTTAGTAGATAATTCTTGATGTTTTGTACATTACTTTCACATCAAATTAGTGAGGAATGGATCTTGATAAGTATAGGATACATATGTAATGGATTAGAATCTCAAAATTCTTTTGGTACCTTGGTATAACTTGACAGTTTTTAATATATGTAGACCTGTGCTTGGCAAAGTAGAGGGTCAGCCAAAAAGAGGAAGACCCTCAGCAAGATGGATTGACACAGTGGCTGCAACAGTGGGCTCAAGCATAACAACGACTGTGAGGATGGTGCAGGACCAGGCAGTATTTAGTAGTGTCGTACATAAGGTCGCTATGAGTTGGAACCAACCAATGGCGCCTAACAACAATGAATATTTATTAAATAATTAGAATTTAGTTATGTTGCAACCTATAGAATTGTGCTTTGCAAACCTACTAAATGCTTTCTTGAATTTTCTCAGAAAACCCACTTCCTCATTCTTTCCTCACTCCAATAGATAGTTATCACTAGTTTTAATGAGGTAAATAGAAATGTGATATCATATGCATTAAAGAAAGAATTGGGATTACACACAACAGTTGTTGGATATGCTTTATTATGCATTGCAGAAGCAATGTGATCTTTTTAAAGTTTATAAGATTCCTAGCCCTGGTGGCACAGTGGTTAAGCACTTGGCTGCTGACCAAAAAGTCGAGGTTCACATGCACTAGCTGTTCCTTGGGAGAAAAGACCTGGTGATCTGCTCCCGTAAAGATTACAGCCCTAGGAAGCCCTATGGGGCAGTTCTACTCTTACCGCATGGGGTTGCTGTGAGATAGAATTGACTTGGTGGCATACAACAATAACAACACTTAGAATGGTATTTGTTTTGTACAAAGTGCTGTCTAGGCTCAGCAGGCAAATGTATTGAGCTCTCTTGCTCATGTTTTCTATGGGAGCAAGAGGGAGGAGTGCTATGCAATTGTTGATTTAATCTAATGAGTTACTTCCCAAAAAGAATGGGACAAAGACAGATATTTTAATCAATGTTTAGTTGTTGATACAATTTTGAAAGAATTCTAGGGCATCAACGAGTAAAATGTACATGTGAATATTGAGTGCTGTGTATCTCTTACTAGTCCACTTAGGTATTTCTTTTTTGAAGGGTCGTGAACTATAGACTAGTTAGGTAGTCAACACTTAAGCTTAAATCTCAGCTCTGCATGCTGTTTAATTATTTTGGACATTGGGCAAGTTGTTTTCTCCAACTTCAAAATGAGGCCAGTATGTGCCTTATAGGATTATTTTATAAGAATTAAATAGGATAATGTATAAAAAATGTATAGCATAGTGCCGGGCACTTGATAGACATTTGTCAGTAGTCGCTGCTGCTATTAATAGCCATTACCACCACCATCTTTTTTTTTTTTTTTTTTTTTTGATACTTGTCCTATGCCTTCATCAGATTTTTGGGAATATCTTTGCATCTCTGATAGAACCCAGCATATGTTTCATATATATTAACATTCAAGAAATATTTGATTAACAAATAAAATAATAAACGCCTGGACATCTTTTTGATCAGCATAGGTCAGAACAAGATTTTTTTCCTCATGGTGAAGTTTTGTTAATATAATTGCTATAAGGTCATATAATTACATCTTTAGATGTAAACACATGTAGAAACCTTGCTGAATTGAATTCTTAAAAATCAGAAAATATTCATATGTGTGTGTAGAGGGGACTTGAGGGGATTGTTTGCAATTTTACTGTTTTACTGATGAGTAAGTTGAGGCAGATGCTCAGTAAGTTGCTCAGGTCCCATGTGGTACTTCCTGGTAAGATGGGACTTGGAATCCAAGCCTCTGTAACATCCTTTATTTTGATCTGGCATAAAATAGTCAACCTTAATTTTACCAGCCTAAGCTTTCATTCTTGTGTGTACTTTTCATTGTGAGACTGGCTGGACTTTTTATGTGATAGCATTAACTATCTCACATTTTTCATGTAACGGCAAAATTTGTGTTTTAATCTTTTTAATGTTTATATTTAAATATTTTCATTTTTGGAGATTGATTTTTTAATTCAGTCCCAGTATGGTTTCTTATGAGGGACCTTGTAATTTGTATAGCTGACAGGTTATGAAATGTACCTATTCAGTTGGAACTATGAATTTGAGGTCTAGGTCACATAGGATGCAAAAATATGATTGTTCAGCAGTCAAGCCTAGATGTGCTCCACACCACCTCTTGGGATCTGAGGGGTTTTCTGAGTGCTGCAGACTGTCAGACTGGGGGTCTTCGGTTAGTTGTCTTTTGAGAAGCATCCTCTCCATGCTACCCGTCATCCTCATCTGATAAGTGTGCTGCTTGTTCAGAGTGGGCATTTAAGGCCTATTTAGGGTATACTGGTTTTGTTTAGGAAACCCCCAGGCACTCCTTGGAAACTCTGTGGGGCAGTTCTACTCTGTCTTAGAGGGTTGCTATGAGTCGGAATTGACTCGATGGTAGTGAGTTTGGTTTGGTTTTGATTTTGTTTAAGAACCATTTTAAAGTACACATTTTGTTATTTCTGGGTACAGGTGTTTAGTAGAGGATTTCTGTTTTCACTGTTCTTCAGTAGGGTTGAAGTATAAGTCATAAGGAGACTTCATGGCACCTAAAAAAACAAAACAAAACAAAAAAAAAACTTACTGTGGAGTGTATCATACAGTTTATTTAGTTTTTTTTTTTCTTTCTTATTTTTTCCAGGAAATTTGGTGAGCGGCCTCAACCTAAACGACTCACTAGGTAAGCATTATATTAGTCACCCTTTCACTCAGACATTACATTAGAATGTAGGTCATTTCATTTTAGAAACAGCTACATTAGTTACACTTAAGTTTATTCCCATTCTCCCACCCCCCCCCGAAAAAAAAAAAAGGATAAGAGGATATAGTTCAAAAGGAAAATGAAACCTTTTCAATAATTAATCTTGAGTATTATATGGTGAATATAATAAGGGTCAAAATGTAAAAGATAGCTTTATATCTAGCTGCATTTAGCCAATCACAATTTGTTGATTACAGGTGAGATTTGAAAGATATTTAATGAACGTTTTTTGCAAAAGTGTTTCAAAGAAAACACTGAAAAATTTTACTTATTTTCAATGAGAATATAAATTTTATGCTGTGTTCTAATTATATAAATAAATTTTAAATATACATTTTGATTTAAAAATGTAAATTATAAAACTGTTAGTCTTGAAAATGATGCAAAATTTCTAACAGTCAGAGGTTGTAAAATAAAAAGACACAGTTCCACAAATCCTAGAGTTAATTTTAACCCTGCATTATTAGCTGTTTTTCTTTTATATTTTTCAAGAAAATTGTATGCATATATAAGCATATGTCTGTCTTTTTCTTTTTTAAACTCTACTGGGATCATACTCTACTGTTGTTCTGTACCTTTTAACCCTAGTTAAAAGTGCATCTTCTGCCTCATTCTCTTCAATGGCTCCATGGTTTTCCATTGACTTCAGATCACTTTTTATTTAATATTTCACATTGATGTCTATTTAGCTTGTTTCCAAATTATTACTGTTATTTTAAAAAAAAAAAAAAGCTATTGCACTCAAAGAGTGATAGGGACATGTCAGAAAGACACAAGAGCCAGTTTGAAGGTTGTTCTGCTGATCACATTTGGGGCTGTTTGATTATCAAAACAAATAATGATAGTTACAGATTAAAACCCATAGAATAAAATGACAGTTTAGATGTCTTTTCTGAGATAAATAAATGAATCAGTAAATGGGGGAGAGAAAGTTGCTTTTCTTTACAGAAAAATGCCATTTAAGAAATGTAGAATGAATGATAGAGAATTAACTGTTTGACATCTACCATAGTAACAATTGTTTCAGGCAAAAATCATGAACAGATGTTGAAACCATTGGGTTAAAGTTTCATGAGAAACAAGATATTTACATAGTCTCAAAGTGTATCATCACAAAACGTGTTGATTATAAAGGGAAAATATAGTGCTGTTACAGTGAAGAAACATGGCAGATACCACCTTAATACAAGATCTAAATTCACATTACCAGTAATGGACAAATAGATATCATGTGCATACTGAGAAGGACACAGTGTCACTTTAGAGGTATTCTTGCCAAAAATGCATAAGCTAAATCTAAACCTGAAGAAAACATCAGACAGACACAAAATAAGAAACAGTCTACAAAATAAATAGCATTTACTCCTCAAAAATCTTAAGGTCATGAAAGACAAAGACTGAGGAACGATTGCATGTTAAAGGATACCAGAGACATAACAATTAAATATGAATTGTTATCCTGAGCCAGGGGATAATTTTTTATTTTGCTGTAAAGCCGGGGTTGGCAAACCTTTTCTATAAAGGGCTAGTTAGTAAATATGTTAGACATTGTGGGCCACACTGAGTCTGTTGTGAGGTTACTCAGTTCGGCTGTTGTATCCTCAAAGCAGATGTAGGCAATATGTAAATGAATGACCATGGCTCTGTTCCAGTATAACTTTATTTACAAAAACTAGTGGCTTTCCAAAATCAGCTTTCAGGCAGTAGTTTCTCACCCACCTCTCTCTCTCCCCAAAGGACATTAGTGGGACAGTTGGCAAAATCTGAATAAAATTTATAGAGTAGGTACTATATCTGTGATCGTTGTTTTGTGGTTGTGTAAGAAAATGTCCTTGAGATATTGTATAAGACCACTATTATAAGAACTCAAGAAAAGGTTTAAACATAGAAGAAAACATTCTTTGATGGTTTCAAGGGTGAGGAGGGAGGGTGAGAGTTTATTTACTAACTAGATAGTAGATATCAAATTCTGCCTATGTGAACCATGTTGCATCAAGACTTCAAGGTACAAAGGAGCCCTCTTGGCACAATAGTTAAGTGTATGGCTGCTAACGGAAAGGTTGGCGGTTTGAACCCACTATCCACTCCACCAGAGAAAGGACCTCACATTCTGCTCCTGTAAAGAATTTACAGCCTAGCTTCCTTAAAAAGCTAGAAATAGAAGTACCATACGATCCAGCAATCCCATTCCTTGGAACATGTCCTAGAGAAAGAGGAGCCGTACACGAATAGATACATGCATACCCATGTTCATTGCAGCACTGTTCACAATAGCAAAACTATGGATACCACCCAGGTGCCCATCAATGGACAAATGGATAAACAAATTATGGTATATTCACACAATGGAATACTATGCAACGGTAAAGAACAACAGTGAATCTGTGAAACATCTCATAACATGGATGAATCTGGAAGGTATTATGCTGAGTGAGATTAGTCAGTCGCAAAAGGACAAATATTCTGTGTGACCACTATTACAAGAACTCAGGAAAAGGTTTAAACACAGAAGAAAACATTCTTTGATGGTTACAAGGGTAGGGAGGGAGGAAGAAGTGTATTCACTAACTACATAGTAGATAAGATTTATCTTAGGTGAAGGGAGGGACAACACACAATACAGGGGAAGTTAGCACAACTGGATTAAATCAAAAGCTAAGAAGTTTCCTCAGTACAACCAAACACTTCAAGGGACAGAGTAGCAGGGGTGGGGGTCTGGGGACCATGGTTTCAGGGGACATCTAGGTCAATTGGCATAACAAAGCTTATTAAGAAAACGTTTTGCATCCTACTTTGTTGAGTGGCATCTGGGGTCTTAAAACGTGCCAGCAGCCATCTAAGATGCATCAATTGGTCTCAACCCACCTGGTGTAAAGGAGAATGAAGAACACCAAAGACACAAGGAAAGTATTAGCGCAAGAGACAGAAAGGAACACATAAACCAGAGACTTCATCAGCCTGAGACCGGAAGAACTAGATGGTGCCCAGCTACCACCAGTGACCACCCTGACAGGGAACACAGCAGAGAGTCCCTGATAGAGCAGGAGAAAGGTGAAGTACAGAACTCAAATTCTAGTAAGAAGACCAGACTTAATGGTCTGACTGAGACTGGAGGAACCTTGGAAAGCATGGCCTCCGGATTCTCTATCAGCCCAGAACTGAAACAGTTTCCAAGGCTAACTCTTCAGACAGGGATTGGACTGGACTGTGGGACATAAATTGATACTCAGTTGAGGAATGTGCCTCTTAGCTCGAGTAGATACAAGAAACTAAACGGGCAGCTTCTGTCCGGAGGTGAGATGGGAAAGCAGAGAGTGTTAGGAGCTGGTTGAATGGACATGGGGAATCGGGTGGAGAGGAGGAGTGTGCTGTCACAGTATGGGGGAGCAATTAGGGTCACATAACAAAGTGTTTATAAATTTTTGTATGGGAGACTAACTAGAAATGTAAACTTCATTTAAACTACAGCAATAAACAAATAAAATCTCCTTGTTTTTAAGAAATAAACTGAAGTATTTTGGATAAATGGGCATTATATCTGCAACTTACTCTTAATGGTTTAAAAAACCATAATATGCAAATCTAGTAATGTTAACATTTGGGGAGTCTGGGTGAAAGGTAACTAGGAATTCTTTGTACTACTCTTGCAACTTTTCTGTAAGTCTGAAATTATTTCAAAATTAAAAAAAAACTTTAAATACATTGCACAAATAGTGCAGATCAAGTAGGCTGGGAATATATAACTTGTCTCATAGGTTGAGATAAATATAGTTTTCAGTTACTGTTTATATATATAACCAAAACCATACCCATTGCTGGCGAGTCAATTCCAACTCACAGCGACCCTACAGGACAGAGTAGAACTGCCCCGTAGGGTTTCTAAGGCTTTAATCTTTATGGGAGCAGACTGCCACATCTTTCTCCCATGGAGCAGCTGGTGGGTTTGAACCACCAACCTTTCGGTTAACAGCCAAGCACTTAACCACTGCACTACCAGGACCCCCGTATTAGTTTCCTAGTGTTACCATAAACAAAGTACCACAAACTGCACAGCTTAAAACAATGGAATTTTTTCTCTCACAGTTCTGGAGGAAGGCTAGTAGTTGAAATCAAGATGTCAGCCTGTCCACATTCCCTTCAAAGAATCTAGGGAAGAATCTTTCCTGGCTTCTTCTTAGCTTCTGGTTGTTGCTGACAATCCTTGAAGTCCTTAACTTATAGAAGCATCATTCTAATCTCTGCCTCCATCATCACATGGTTTTCTCCCCTGTGTGTGTCCAAATTTCTCTTTTCTATGGACACCCAGTCATTGGATTAAGGCCTACTGTAAACCAGCATAACCTTATCTGCAAGGGTTATAACTGCAAGGATCCTATTTCCAAATAAGGTCACACTCACAGGTTCTGGGTAGACATGAATTTTTGGGGGATGCTATTCAGCTCAGTACTAAACCCACTGCCGTTGAGTTGATTCTGACCCGTAGTGACCTATAGCAACCCTATAGAACAGCATAGAACTGCCCCATGGAGTTTCCAAGGCTGTAAATCTTTACGGAAGCAGACTGCCACATCTTTCTCCTGCAGAGCTGCAGGTGGGTCAAACTGCTGATCTTTTGGTTGGCAGCTGAGTGCTTTAACCACTGTGCTACCAGGGGTCCTAACTCACTGCTAGGAGTCAGCAAATGTTTTCTGTAAGGAGCCAAATCCTAAATATTTTAGGCTTTGAGGACCACATAATGTCTCTTGCATATTCTTTTCTTTTTTACAACCCTTTAAAAATGTAAAAAGCATTCATATCTTCCATGAGGTGCAAAAACAGACTGCTGGCATGCTTTGCTGACCTCTGGTCTATAGTGGTATTTCTCAAAGTATACTCTGCAGATTTCATGTATGTATGTGTGTGTGTGTGAGAGAGAGAAATTTAGAAATACTTGAATCATTCAAGTTAGATAGGTTTCTTTACTATAAGACAAAAATGTTCACGTAGAACTTTTATTTGGAATTTACAGAGATAGTACAGTTTGAGAAGTTCAGGGGCTGAGCCTGGTGATAAGGATGCTTGGCTGAACTTAACCTCCCATTTTTGTGGTCAGTTTTAATTCTCACCTGCTGCAGGTGGGGCTGGCTATGATTAGCTCCCAACTCAAAACACTTCCTCCCCTGCTTCCCCCTCTGCCCCCGCCCCCCCCCCCCATCTTAGTTTAAATCCTTACCTCTTGGACCAATGGGTAGGCAAGTGTGTGGTGAGGAATCAAAGGGGTCTGTTTTCAAAAGAATGTGTTTAAAGGATATTGGAAATCATTGTGACCTAAAACTATTGTGATTTGTGTCCTAGAGGGAGATACAGTATGTAGTATTTTCCAGATATATTGGACCTCAGAACTGTTGTTACTAAGGAAGATTTTGTTCCAGGGAATTTACTTTGAGAAACACTATGGATCTAATCCACACTTACTAGCGTGGCACTTTAGGCATGACCACATCTCATATCACCTTATCTGTCCAAACTCATTTTTGAGAATTCCGTGTGTGCTGTGCTTCAACCACATAGAAGGTACCTAGTTTGATAGCTACTAGATTTTTATCTCCTGCATCTTGATTTTCTCTTGTTTGTGTTTTTTAGCTTATTATAAGCCTAAAAAACACCAGTAGTAAAAGCTGTTTTTAAAAAATTAAGCCTATTGTCGTTGAGTTGATTCGGACTCAAAGCGACTCTATCTATAGGACATAGTAGAACCGTCCCATAGGGTTTCTAAGGAGCACCTGGTGAATTGGTTAGCAGTCGAGCTCTAAACCACTGTGCCATTTATTTTGTACTTCAGTAGTTGCAGTTATTGATTAGATGAGAGTGTTTCTTTAGAAAAGAGCCAGGGCTGGTAAAGGAATTATCATATCATCTTTGAACATTAATAAAATAACAAAGTTTATACCAACAGTGAGGTTGGAGACTAATGGCTCCCATGACAGTCTCAGGCAAGGACCTTGACACCTACGTACGTACCATATCATCTTTTTATAAATAAAAACATTTTTTTCAAATTTTCAAAAAAATCCTACCAAGAAACAAACTTTTCTATCTTACCCTCAGTTATTTCTGTATTCCAGTTCTTCCCTTTTTTTTTTTTCCCCCTTTAACAGCCAGGATTTTTCAGAAACCTGTGTTTGTTCATTGCACTTCCTTGCCTCCCATTCATTTCACAGCTTACTTCAGTGCCTTTCCTCACCGCGGCCTCTACTGAAAGGATTCTTACTGTGTTGTCCAATTAAGTAATTGCCAAATTTTAAATCTTTATTCTACTTGAGTATTTTGTAATATTTAATACCATTCACTGTTTTCCCTTAATTTAAATTCTCTCTTGCCTTAATTGTTGGGACCAAGTTCTCCCACTTGCTTAATCCTTTTTCTCAAACTTTATTGCAGACTCCTGTTCCCCAGTGGCGAAACTAACAAAAGTAGGCTCGTTACAGACAGCAGAAAAGCTTATTTTACAGTTCATGATTGTGTTTCACTTTGGCATTCTTTTTGTGAATTTGTTTGTAGTGTAAAAAAACTTTGAGAGTTATAAAGCGAAACATGGCCAAAAAAATTGCAAAGACAGTGATAAGTTTACCCGTTTTGTAAACAAGATTAGAATGCCATTTGCCATGATTTAATATTAGTAAAATTACTGATAAATTAAAAATATTGATAGAACAAAATTTTCCACTTTTCCAATGCTCCATGATGTTTTCCAAGTAATTTTTCATTGGTTTTAATTTGGAATGAATATTTTATAGTTGAATCATTAAAAATGAAATTAATAAAGAATATACTTCAAAACTTATTCTCAGAAATTTAGAGTAACTGTTCCAGCAAATTTATGAGCTTTAAATTTAACAATTGAACCTTTTTAACAATTCAGTAATCTATAGTAATTCTTCTGGTAAGTATTCAGCACCTAGAGTATGTTTTTCCAATGATAAAATTTCCCCTATTTCTTAAAAGACAAAGATTTGACATCTTACTGTTGGAATATTTTTGGTTTCCTCTAATCATTCCAGGTGGTTTGCTATATAATTATGTATATTATTATGTAGTATATACCTACCTCCCCAAAACAAAAGATACAAAGATTTCTCTGTCCCTTCTACTACCTTCTTTTACCTCCTTCTTAGTTTGTTGATCTTTTCACTAGTTTGTCTTACGTCTGTGTTTTGCACAGTGGTTAAGCGCTCAGCTGCTAACCAGAAGGTTGGTGGTTCAGACCCACTAGCCTCTCGGCAGGAGAAAGATGTGGCAGTCAGCTTCTGTAAAGATTTACAGCCTTGGAAACCTTATGGGGCAGTTTCACTTTGTCCTGTAGTGTCACTGTGAGTCAGAATCGACGGCAGTGGGTTTGGTTTTTTTGGTTCTAGCCACTAGAGTTAATTAATTCTATTCACTAGAATTGTTGTGAGTTGCCCTTGAGTCGATTCTGATTCATGGTGACCCCATATGTGTCAAAATACAACTGTGCTCTATAGGGTTTTCAAAGCTGTGACCTTTAGGAAGCAGGTCGCCACCCTGTCCTCCCAAGGTGCCTCTGGGTGGGTTCGAACCACCAACCAACCCTTCAGCTAGTAGTTGAGCACTTAACCACTTGTGCCACCAAGGGACTCCTGCCACTGGAATTAACTAACTAAAAGGAAAATTAATTATATGTTTAAAAAGCTTCAAGGTTTCTCATTGCTTGTGGTACAGGTTCTATAACACGATGTTTTTCTGTAACGAGACGGGTAAAATTGAATGATGGTATTTTCCCAATTCTCTAAGAGGGAGAATTTTTTAAAAACTTTGTCTCTCCCCAGATCTCTCAGAAGGTTTATTACTTGTTACCACTGTTTTTGTAATCTGCCATAAGGTGATGTTTGAATTCGCTCACCCTTTTATACTTAGTGTTTGAAGTTTACGAATGTCAACTTTTAAAAGCATTTGACAGGCCTTTCACAGTCTGGCTGCACTCATCTTGTCAATTTTATTCGCTGCCATGGCTCACTTTAGAATCTTGCAGAATTTGTTTCAACTCCTGATTGCCACTTACTGTGAGACCTTGGGCAAGTCATTCAAAGTAGTAATGACAAAAAACCCTTTTTGGATTATGAGGATTAAGTGAAATAGTAAATTTAAAGTGCTTAATACAGGGCCTGGCACATAGCAAGTACTCAAGAAGTGTTAGCCAACTGTTGTATTATTACCTTACTCTTCAGCCTGAATCTCCCATGTGCAGGATCATTCACTGCTCCAGGCCCTTGAATGCCTGATTCTTTCCTCCTCCCACTGCCTCTGTCTATTCCTCTTCCTTCAGGATTTAGCTCTTCTAAGAAGCTTTTCCTAGCATGTGTTCCTTTGTCTCCGTCCCTCTGTTTGCATAGGCATTCTTCTGTTTGTGCTTTGTGTACATACCTCTATTTTAGGTCATTTATTTATTACAATTTATTAGGTTTCCAAGCTGTCTTTTTCTCAGTGGTAGGGATTAGTTCTCAATCCCAGTGTTACTTGCAGCGGCTTGCACAGTAACAGGTTTTCAGTTAGTAAATACAAATGCTGTCACCTAGGCTATGTCATTTAATCCCACAACCACCTTGTGTTAAGTAGGCATTTTTATCTCCTGTTTCTAGACATGGAAACTAGAGTCTAGATGAGGTTAAAGGATTTGCCCCAGCTACTTAATTTTGTAAGTGACAGAGCTGGCCTAGAGCCAAGTTTTGTATCCTTGGTACCATGGAACGGTGAAGAGATTGGGGTGGGTGTGTGTCAATTGATCTTTTAAGATCAGTAATTAAATATACACTACTTAGTAGGAATGAACGTAGATCATGTTATTTGTCCTGTTTAGTTTGTAGTTGTAATAGAGGAATTCCGACGTTGTTCTCCATTAGCAGTTTTCCTGGTAGGTTGCTGGTTGACCTCTTTTGTGACCCATTAGTCTAGAATTCCCCACATTTAATAACTTGCTGCCTATTGTGTTTCTGTCCTCTTAATACTGTACATTCATTGTCTTATTTATAGTATAAATAGAATAGCATTTAATTTATTAAAAATATTTCTTGGTGATTGTTTTTGAATCTCCTTGTCTTTAATTTTGTGATATGTAAGTATCTCAAGAATTAGGATTCTGCCAGTTCAGAACTGTGATAGTTTGATTTGTATAGAACTTGCTTTCTTTGTACTAGATATTATTTCTTAGCAAAATAATTTGATGAGTAAATATACTTAAGAAATTGAACTTTTTATTGAAATTTTCGTAACAAGGAGTTGGAATAGTTTGTAAGAATTAACATTATATTTTTTTCCAAAATTAACTCAGTTTTTTACTAATTTCAAATAGTCTTTATTAAATTTTATTATGTATTTAGTAACATCTTTAAGGGTAATTGTATATTTGTATATAAATAATAGCCCCTTTTTGTTCTTATGTAGGATTGTCATTTTAGAATCATGCTATAAATCTGGCAACTTAATGATTTGTTATGGCTTTTGTATTTGTGAAAACACTGATTCTGATAGCTAGGGGAGAGATTGTGGGGAGGAACTAGATTATTAAAGTACAAATGTATTGGCATGTCATTTTAAAAAGACAATTTCAGGCCAAAGTAATAGTGTACATGGTAATGATTGTTATTCTAGAAGTTGTAATTGTAATTTAACTGTGTTAAATCATAAATTCCAAAGAACGAGGGACAATTTCTTCTTTTAAAAAACAAAATGTAAAAATGCACAGTGTTTATTGCTCCACTGTATAGTATTTTTTCCATTTAGTTCGTGGGTTTGTTTTGCTTTGTTGTTATTTTTAGTTTTGCTTGTTTAAAAAATACTCATAAGCATTCTTCTCATTACAGATAATTTAACTGACCATAGTAATAAAGAAAAACTATCATCAAAAATTTCACCCCTGTAATAAGTAATATTTATATTTGATTTTAGGGAAGCTATGCGAAATTATTTAAAAGAGCGAGGGGATCAAACAGTGCTTATTCTTCATGCAAAAGTTGCACAGAAGTCATATGGAAATGAAAAAAGGTAAGATTATTGTCTTTCTGATAGTTAATTGTAGCTATCACATGATTTGCAAATGACGTGTTAGTATGCACCTCAGAGGATTGTTTCTATTGTTGGGTTAATTTGCAAGCACAAAATGAAAAATAGTGGATTTGTTTCTATAGAAGGGGAAAAACCAAATGAATTGTGGCGTATTCAGGCCGGAAAGAGCACTTAGTAAAGATCGTCTGGCCAAGATTTCACAGAATGAAATAATTTATAGTTTTTCTTTTGGGCTGCCCGATGTACTGTAAATAGTTCCATGATAAATTATCTGCTTCACAAAGTAGCTTTGCTTTTGGTAGGAAATGTACTTCTATAAGCAAATGCAACCCCCAGAATACCTCTTAAAAAAATAAGAGACTAAACAAATCCCTGATCCTAAAACTGCCTTGAGCTCAGTTTGAGTTGAAGCAGGGGGCAGTTATAAAGAAAGAGCTCGTGGTCCTCTCTACCTTGACCTACCTGTTCAGATTGTTAAGAAAAACAGCAAAAGTGGGCTGGTACTCTCTCATGTCACCTGGATGTAGGCACTACAAAAATTGCCTGTAAATCAGATTGATGTTGTTGTTAGGTGCCACTGAGTTGATTTTCTACTCATTAGGGACACAGTAGAACTGCCCCTATAGGGTTTTCTAGATTGTCATCTTTACGAGAAGTGCCCAGTTTGCACAGTGATTAAAACACTCAGCTGCTAACCAGAAGGTCGGTGGTTCACACCCACCAGCTGCTCGTAACAACTCACAGCCACCAAAGTCATCCTTATAGTTAGCATTTTGTCCATAGTATCTTATGAATTTCAGCATTGAAAAAAATTTTTTGTACAACTGAGAATTTTTGTTGGTGTTTTGTTTGTTTTTTGATTTGTTTCCTGCAATTTTCTTGTTAATAGTTTCTTTAGTCTTTGTCTAGCAACACTTTTGTGTTAAGCATTCCATGCACAAGGATAGCCTACTTGTCAGGGAAGATGAAATATTTTTTGGATTATCTAGAAAGGCACTAAACTGAAGTAGGAGAAGGAATGGTAGACAACTCATATTTGGGTGTTGGGTTGAAAAGAATGGAGTGGAATCTTAGAGTGTTTGAGAGAAAGAAAATCTTAGCATATGTATAAGAGAAGGGGAAATGTAAATCTGTTATTAAAATTAATTTACACGCTAGAAACAAATTAGGAAGCCCTTTACTTAAATTCATCTCAATCTGAGCTGAAAAGGTAAAGCTACTTAATTATTTTATCCAAGTTTATTAAATTATTCAGGTTTATTAAATTTCTGATTATTTTGTCTTTTAATAAACTTAGTCATTTGATTTAGAGCTAAGTATGGGACAAAGTTGTATCTGCACTTCTCTTTATAAATAACAAATTATCTTAACTTTCCTTTTCTAATGTATTTATTTAGTTGAATGTTAATATATGATTACTTAAGATGATTAGGAACATAGAAACCAATCAAGACTTGTTTCAAGAAGTTAATACTGCAAATTCAGTAGCAGTAAGGTAACTTGAGGAAACCCATTAAAGTCACTTAATTTGTTTTTTAAAGTATTACTATTAAGGGACTGCTAACGTCATCTAGCCCTCTGGATCACTGGCAGACTCAGCTGAGGCTTCTTCCTGGATTGAAGGAAGAGATCTGGTCCCTTACTCATGCTTGCGGAGGGGACACAGTAGAAAGAAAGAGGAGGCTGCCTGCCTTCTTGTTAGTCTAGGTTCAGGCCTTTCTGAAGCGCCTCTAAGGTATAAAGCACGAGGTAACCTGGGGACAGGACCACACTGGCCATCTTCTCTTGGCATATAACTCCAGTGAATGATGCTGGAAATATTTGGTCAGAAAATTTTTTCCTCGAATTTTAAATTGTTCTTGATGTTAACTTTTGTGTCTAATAACTAACATTTATTTACATAACTCATCCAGCATCCCATTTACATTTGTGGTTAGTTTTAATGTTTCATCAAAGAATATCTTCAAAGGTTAGAAAGTAACCTTTTCTTAAAAAGATTATTTTGTATAGAGGAAATTTTCCATTAAAGATAGAAATAAACCATTTGACATATTAACATTAACTTTGTCTTTAGGGACGTAATTAAGCAACATATGAAGGTAATAGTGCTGCTGTTGAGACAATTAACAGTGAAGCCATTTGGACAGTTAAACTGTGTTTCTGAAGCCATATTGAGAATGTATATTAATTGAAGTAAATGTGGTGAGCAAAAATTCCTAAATATGGTACTTTCGAAGTGAATAATTATCAGAGAGTAATGATTCTTTTCTGCAAAGATAGAATTGTGAATTTGGATTTTGTCTAGCCTAATTTGTATGATATATTGGGCAGAATGAAAAGGCTTCTTTGAATCTGTAAGGTATTTTCCAGGCCTCATCTCAAATTTTGAGGAAAAAGTTGAATGTTTCTCTGAAAATAAAGACTGATTGTTTGAACTAAGAAGTGAATAAAATTTTAAATGTGTGCACATCGCCACCAAGTGGCAGAGAAAAGCATTGTCATAGTTGCACAGCTACACCTATTGAGGGATGTGAGAATAAAAGCAGCCTTGTTTAATAGAGATAGCACTCTTTCTTAGCAGCTGTTAAACTCTCTAAGCTGGCCACTCATTTGTCAAGCTTTCTCATTCTAGCACAGTTCTGTCTCAAAATTCAATTTTCACTGAGTGTTTGGCACAAAGTAAAAAGAAAAAGTACATATTCACCAACTGTCCATATTTTTTAAATCATCCATTTTATACACCATCGTAACGATGAATTTTAATTTTTGTCTTTAATTAGATGGCCTTTTTTTCTTTTCCTCACTCCCTTAAATTTCCTTGCTTTTGTCTGTATCCTTTTTGTGTGTGTGAGTATGTTTGTCTTCTATTTGATTATTGTATTATTACTTAAATGTGTAGAAATGAAAATTTGATTCATTGGGATATTTAAAATATGAGTTCATCATATTACGAAATAACCTCAATATTTAGATTATTTTGGATTTGCCTCTTTCTTGTATCACAGCTTAAATAAGGCTAGCTCAGAGACTGTTAAACAGTTTTTGTTTTTCTTATATTTATTACATGACTGGAAAGCACTTTCAAGAGAGGCCAAAGGGTCGGTGTCTTGAGTGGCAAAGAATTTCCTATCAACCTCTCTAATTTTATACTCTGTTAATTTCCTCCTTTTATCACAGTACTCTTGAGAAAATAAGCACTGCAGTCTTTTATAGTTTTAGCCCTCTTTATATTTTTCAGATGTGAAATAAAAGTACTTTTTTATGATAACTCATAGAGATTTGACTACTATATTTGGTGCACTATACTAAAACAAGCTCTTTGAATTTCATAGCTAGTGTACCAATTTCCCTGGTGGTGCAGTGGTTAAGAGCTCAGCCGCTAACCAAAAAGCCGGCAGTTCTAATCCACCAACTGCTCCTTGAAAACCCTTTGGGGCAGTTCTACCCTGTCCTGTAGGATCACTATAAGTTGGAATCGACTTGACGGCAATGGGTTTGTTTATCTCCTGATAGTATTTTATTGAATGTTGATAACTAGTAAATTGGTATAAACCTTTAGGACAGAGTAGAACTGCCCCACAGGGTTTCCAAGGAGCAGCTGGTAGATTCGAACTGCCGACCTTTTTTGGTTAGCAACCATAGCACTTAACAACTATGCCACCAGGGCTCCAACACGAGACAAGTTTCCAAAATTGATGACTTCTCAACCTCCTGAGAGTGTGCCAGCTTAGGTGTTTGAGTCTGTGCCATGGGTGGCTCCCAGCATTAGATGCCAGAAAGATCCCTGGTGTAGACTTGAACTGAACCAACTGCAGAACTAGCCAGCTAATCCAGGCATCCCTCCAAACTTGGAGTGACCTGGAACTGGGCCCGCTACTATGGCCATGACGTTTGTGTCCATGGCTGCAGCACCAATATGCAGGCATGAAAGCTATTCTGATTCTTTTCAGTTGGTTGAGATCAATAATGAGAAGACTCCAGAGGCTGCACTCCTCAGTCAGCTTGACCCCTCAGGGCCTACTTGGTCTACTTCCTAGTTACTTCTCTGGCTTCATCTCCTGTTGCACTCCCCTCTTTCTCTCCACTCCAGCTGTACTGGTCTGTGTTGTTTCCCCAGGGCCGATTGTGGTCCTGCCCTAGAGCCTTTGCACTTGCTGTTCCCTCTGCTGAAATGGTCTCACGCCAGATAGCCGCATGGCTCCAGGTCTTCACTTAAGGAAGCTTTTCCTGGCCAATTCTGGGTCGTCTACATTTCAAGTAGCTCTTACCTGCTTTACTTTTTTCACTCAGCACTTACCACCAGCTAACAGAGTGTACACATTATTTTACTCAGTTATCCTTTTTGTCTGGCTCTGCTATTAGACTAAGTTCCACGAGGACAGGAAATTTGTATGTGAATAAGTGCGTGCGTGCGTGTGTGTGTGTGTGTGTGTGTGTGTGTGTGTGTGTGTGTGTGTGTGTTGGGGGGTATTACTTTCCTGAGAAGTGCTGGAAGCTGAATTGGTTAAAGACAGTAATGAAGTTTGATTAAAGCAGTTAGATATATACTGGTGGGTCAAATCCCTGGCTACTCCCTGCCTATCTGATCTATAACCGATTGCCATCGAGTTGATTACCACTCATAGTGCCCCTAAAGGACAGAGTAGAGCTGCCCCTTAGGGCTTCCAAGGCTGTAAATCTTTTTGTCTTTGTTGTTGTACTTTAGATGAAGGTTTACGGAACAAACTAGTTTCTCATTAAACAGTACACATACTGTTTTACGACATTGGTTAACAACCCCATGACATGTCAGCACTCTCCCTTTTCGACCTTGGGTTCCCTATTATCAGCTTTCCTGTCCCCTCCTGCCTTCTCGTCCTTGCCCCTGGGCTTTTGTGCCCCATTAGTCTCTTTTTGTTTTATGGGCCTGTCCGATCTTTGGCTGAAGGGTGAACCTTGGGACTGACTTCATTACTGAGCTAAAAGGTTGTCCAGGGCCCATACTGTTGGGGTTTCTCCAGTCTCTGTCAGACCAGTAAGTCTGGTCTTTTTTTGTGAGTTAGAATTTTGTGCTAATTAAGGCTGTAAATCTTTACTGAAGCAGACTGCCACATTTTTCTCCCATTGATTGACTGGTGGGTTTCAACCACTGACCTTTTGGTTAGCAGCCGAGTGCTTAACCACTGCGCCACTAGGGTTCCCGCAATTACTATAGGGATTTGAAGTTTCAGCCCCCTTGAAGAGTTGTTGTTGTTAGGTGCTATCAAGTCGGTTCTGACTCATAGTGACCCCATGTACAACAGAACAAAACACTGCCCAGTCCTGCACCATTCTCAGAATTGTTGCTTTGTTTGAGCCCATTATTGCAGCCGATGTGTCAGTGCATCTCCTTGAGGGTCTTCCTCTTTTTCTCTGACCCTCTGCCTTACCAAGATTATTACCAAGCACGATTTCCTTTCCCAGGGACTAGTTCTTCCTGATAACATGTCCAAAGTATGTGAGACGAAGTCTCGTCATCCTCCCTTCTAAGGAGCATTCTGGCTGTACTTCTTCCAAGACAGACTTATTCATTCTTCTGGCAGTCCATGGTATATTCAATATTCTTTGTCAATACCATAATTCAAATGCATCAGTTCTTCTTTGGTCTTCCTTATTCATTGTTCAGCTTTCTTTTGCATGCATATGAAGCAATTGAAGATATCAAGGCTTCAGTCAGGCACACCACATCCTCAAAGTGACATCTTTGCTTTTATTTATTTATCTATCTATCTATCTATTAACTAACTAACTAACTAACTAACACTTTAAGAGGTCTTTTGCAGCAGATTTGCCCAGTGCAATACACTTTTGATTTCTTGACTGCTACTTCCGTGAGCGTTGATTGTGGATCCAAGTAAAATGAAATCTTTGACAACTTCAGTATTTTCTGCATTTATCATCATGTTGCTTATTGGTCCAGTTGTGAGGATTTTTGTTGTCTTTATGTTGATGTAATCCATACTGAAGACTGTAGTCTTGATTAGTCTTTGATCTTCATCACTAAGTACTTCAAGTCCTCTTTGCTTTTACAGTCATGTCACCTGCATATCACACGTTGTTAATGAGCCTTCCTCCAATCCTAATGCCGCGTTTGTCTTCATACATTCCAGCTTCTCCGTTTATTTACTCAGCATACAGATTGAATAAGTATGGTGAAAGGATACAACCGTGACGCACACCTTTCCTGATTTTAAACCATACTGTATTCCCTTGTTCTGTTTGAACGACTGCCACTTGGTCTACATACAGGTTCTGCACAAGCACAATTAAGTGTTATGGAATTCCCGTTCAGACTGAATTAGTATGGTCTTACCCTTGGAGAGACATGGCATAAATGTCAAAGTATGTACAAGTCAGCGTGTGTAATTGAGTAGAGTGAATTACACCCTACATAAGGACTGGATTGATGGTCTGAACCATGTAAAATACGGGGTCTGAGCTAGGCTTTGAAATAGAGTTTTGTTATTTTCTTTAATTGCCCCAGAGAAGATTATAAGGAGGTCATTCTAGGTGGGAAGTATCTGTGAGGGTGGTTGTTGGCAACTAGCAAAACAAACTTGTTGGTAGTCTGTGAGTTGAAAGAATACAGTGTATTGTTCTTCTGGCATAAAATGTTTCTCAGTCATCCACAGTGCACCAGGTGACTGGAATTTAAGATATATAGACTGTGTTACTGCTCTCATAGAGCCCATAGTCCACTGATGCATTTTGCTTTTAATTTTTCTTTTACTTAGTTTTATTAATATTTTTGAAAACTTCTACTTGGACATTGCTCTAAGCTATTTTCTAGGTTAATTACTGAATAAATAAATATCCATCACAAAATGTCAGTATTAATAAATACATTGTTTTCAGTAGACCTTAATTAATAACTGCAGATTCTGTGGTAGTGTATCATGTTTTTCAACATGGTAGAGAACCTTGAATTTGCTGAACTCCAATAGTGTATAGTCTGAATAATTGAATATTTAAAGGGAGGTTCTCTATTCTTAAAAAGTATTAAAAAGTATCTAGTCTAGATGAATGTACAACTCCAATATAGAAGAACCTTACCTGAACAAATATAGTCTTTGTGGAAGTCTTGATTTCTGTACTGTGGAAATGATTATTTGCATTACAAAAGATTTCACCAAAAGTTTTCATTAGGAGCTAACTTAGTACGTTGCAATATGGTTAATGCTTTCTTGAATCTAATTGCATTGTTCTCTCATCTTCAGGTTTTTTTGCCCTCCTCCTTGTGTGTATCTTATGGGCAGTGGATGGAAGAAAAAAAAAGAACAAATGGAACGCGATGGTTGTTCGGAACAAGAGTCTCAACCATGTGCATTTATTGGAATAGGAAACAGTGACCAAGAAATGCAGCAGCTGAACTTGGAAGGAAAGGTAAATCAAGACTATGCTGGGTCTCCCCTAAAGGCGCACTAGGTACCGAAATATAGTTTTCATATTTGTTTTTGTGGTGGTGATTTTTTTTTTTTAATAGCTACTGATAGCAATTTCTTAAATACATAAATTAGAGCCAGGAATATACCTCCCAGATTGCCCTTAATTTTTGGATTCATGGAGCAGCTTAAGCTATTTACATCTAAACGTGGCATTTTGCAGTAAGCCTCCCCAGCTTGCTAAACGTTTTAGGAGGCTGTGAATCTGAGATTTCTTTTAAGAAGCCAATAATAAATTTAGGAGACAAATTGCTCATTTCTGTCTGGCAGATGCATGATACTCAGATTTTTATGAAATACATAGTTCACTAATGTTTTACTCTACTCTCAGTCTTATACTAGAAGCAAAGTGATGCAGACAAAACCTTAGAAGCATTTACTTGGCTTATAAAGATCATAAATGTTTTCCTTAGCTTCAGGGTGGAACAGAACTATTCTTTAGACAAGAACAACCACAAACAGTTTTACACAAACTTTTAGAGGATTTTCTTTGATTAATTTGCTAGGGAAATAAATACATCAACTAGTTTTACTAATTTTAATTGTTTTAATCTGTACCATTAAAAATCAAAAATAGTTCTTTATTCACTTAGAATTTAACTATTATTTTATTTTCTCCTGCTACTAAAATTTGGAAACTGGTTAGTTCTGATCTCAGTGACTTCATGAGTCTTTTTAAAAATGAAACAAAAAACGATTTCCTCCTTTAGTACATCTGTATTTAAGTAGCTTAGTGTTTGTTGTATTCTACTTGGCACTAGAGATAGGGTTGGAGGGTCATTGTTGAGGGTGGTGAGCTCTAGGGGATTTGTTCTACCAAATCCAATTGTAGTCATTTTACAGAAACAAGTGAGTACTCAAAAAACCCGTTACTGTCAAGTGTATTCTGACTCATAGCAACCGCATAGGACAGAGTAGAACTGCCTCATAGGGTTTCCAAGGAGTGCCTGGTGGATTCGAACTGCCAACCTTTTGGTTAGCAGCCGAACTCTTGTACTAAGAAACCTTAATATCAGCCTCTTTGAAATTTGGTTGTTTGTGTCTAATTTTTATCAGTAAGACTTGCTGACTATATTTTAAATTAGATTTGGGATAAAACATTACAATAAACGTTGTTTCGTCTTTAAAAATAAGTAGAGCAGTGAAAGTATTTTTAAATTATGTCCTTTGAGCTAAAGTAAAAAATAGATTTAAGTAGTGGACTGATTGATTGGGCCATACATACTAAAGAAAAACCAAAACCAAACCTGTTGCCATGGAGTCGAGTCTGACACGTCTCATTTTCCTGCTATATACAAAGTCTCAGATTTAATATACCCTAGAGCTGCTGACCTAGCCATTCAATAATGATTAGATCACGTAAGAGAGGAGTTCTGGTGGTACAGCAGTTAAAGTGCTTGACTGTTAACCGAAAGGTTGGTGGTTCGAATCCATCAAGCAGCTCCGTGGGAGAAAGGTGTGGCAGTCAGCTTCTGTAAAGATTACAACCTTGGAAACCCTATGGGGCAGTTCTGCTCTGTCCTATAGGGTCCTCTGAATCAAAATCAACTCCACAGCAGTGGATTATAGATCAGATAGGTATCGAGAAGCCAGGGATTTGAACCACCAGTATATTAACTGCTTTAATCAAAGTTCATTTCTGCCTTTAACCAATTCCAGCTTCCAGCACTTCTAAGGGAGGTAAATACCAAACAGGGAGTCCTCTGGGTAGCTCAGATAGTTAAGCTCTTGACTGCTAGCTGAAAGTTGACGGTTCAAACCTGCCCAGAGTCTCCTCAGAAGACAGTCCTGGTGATCTGCTTCCTAAGGGTCAGGGCCTTGAAAGCCCTATGGTGCAGTTCTACTCTGCACACATGGGGTGGCCATGAGTTGGAATTGACCAGCAGCCAGAGCTTCTAACCCCTGCTTAGAATTTGCATTTCTAACAAGGTCTGGGCTGATAATTTGCATTTGCACTCCAGGTATCACTTCCCGGGAACTTGTTAGAAAAGCAAACTTTCAGCTGGGAAATTGTTAGAAATACAAATTCTCAGCAGGGCTTCAAACCGGAAGTAAACCAATGGGAAGCCCTGCTGACCTGCAGGCAGCTAACAACAATAATACCAAACAAACCAACCAGTAGCATCACCCTTTGCCTTTCCCAGGAGACCTAATCCATTGCTGTTAGTCGATTCCAACTCATAGTGAGCCTATAGGACAGAGTAGAACTGCCGCATAGGGTTTCCAAGGAGTGGCTGGTAGATTCAGACTGCCAGCCTTTTGGTTAGCAGCCGTAGCTCTTAACCACTGGGCTACCCAGGAGACCTAGTAATGCCATATTCAAATTCTATACCCTTAGAGGCTGCCTCGGCATGGAGAAAGATACAATGCTATCTTCCATTATATCTTTCTTCAACTTCTACCATTATACATACACTTGCCCCAAGCCCTAGAAATCGGCAGAAGAGGGACGAATATCTGAAAGCTGCATTAGCTATATTTAAAACACCTGCCAATAGGGTTGTACATTATCTGTAAACAAAAGTTATATATTAATAATTAGTTTTTATGAAAAATAAAATAGAGAAATCTGTATAAAGTAAGCCTCGTTGAGAACCAGTAGAAGGCATTCCAAGCAGAAAGAACAACCTGATCGGTGCTGGGAGCATAACATATAAGAACATGGTGTGTTTGGGCCAGCAGTACTCAAATCTCAAATCCAAACAGTGGCATACTGCGCTTCAGAAAGAGACACTTTGCTCTGGTCTGCTTCACTTAACCTCCATTCATTTAAAGAAATAAAATTTTCTTTTACCAGCGTGTTCACTGAATGATGCACTTAGTCATTTTTGAAAAGGAAGGATATTCATTTTGTATTATTAGGTATTTGTACTTATTTTAAATATTCATTGCAACAAAATTCTAGTATTTTTAGCTAGACCTTTAAGTTTATGGTCATGACATTTGACTATATGTTGGTAATATTTTGGACGTGAGATTTCATTTAATGATGTTTATAATTTGTTAAATGTGCTTTTCTTCGATTTTATTTCTTATATAGTTACAGCTAAGTAAGTTAGAAAATAATCATTTCCCTAAGTAGTACACTTGTGTTTCTCTTATTTTAAAATGTCACACCCTCCACAACTCTCTTGCTATCATAATTTTGTTTTCTACGTACAATATTTTTGCAGCATTAAATCTGCTATTTCTTCATTTCAGTGTAGTTTTTATTCCTTAAAGATCATATTTTCAAAGAATTTAAGTTAAACTGTTTTCATCATTAATTTACATAGAGATTATGTGTGATTTTCTGTTTTAGAATTCCTTTAGCTAATTTAGCTTTTTTTAGTATGTTGAACCAAATGTAATTTTAGTTCCTATTAACTTATTTTCTTAAAGCCTTAATACTTTCATGAGTTGTTGACTTTTCCCTTTTTTTCTTGTGGGATCCAAGTTGTTAGTGTTCAGTGGCCTCGTAGTTCTTTTAAAAATAATAGTTATGATAAAGTCATCTGAGGCATGATTTTTGTGGATCTAAATGACTCTCTTTTATAATTAGGGATATACTTTTTTTCCAAGGAGATGTATGTATGTGTTTTTTCCCAAACAAAACAAAAGCCTTAGTGTATAGGTTCTATGATCTTACCTTCTCTGTTCTTTTTTTCTTTCCTGTTGGCCACTCTTATCTTATCATTTATGCTAGATTTCAGTATTTTTTCTGGTACAGATTGTATCCATTAATGTTAATAGTCAAACTACATGATCTCAACATTTTTAAGCTTTCCCATTGGAATGTAATGACTTTCATTTAGACACAGATTTCATTTTGCTCCGTTACTCTCCACTTTAGTACATTAATGCCCATTTTTATAGACTTGCCTTATGTTGCAGAACACTTCCATGTTGTTGTTAGGTGCAATTGAATTGGTTCCAACTCGTAGCAGCCCTGTGTACAACAGAACAAAATACTACCCGGCCCTCTGCCATCCCTACAATCGTTACCCGTAAGCCGGTCGTTACAGCTACTGTGTCAGTCCATCTCGCTGAGGGTCTACCTCTTTTTCACTGATCCTGTACCTTACGAAGTACGTGAGATGACGTCTCGCCACCTTCACTTCCAAGAAGCACTCTGGCCGTACTTTTTCCGAGACAGATTTATTCATTCTTCTGGCAGTCAGTGGTATATTCAGTATGTTTCATAATTACACCATAATTCAAATGCAGCAGTTCTTCTTTGGTCTTCCTTATTTATTGGTATCAACTCTTCTCTGAATATTTGGTAGAATTCTCCAGTGTAGTCATTTCATCCTGGGCTTTTGGGGGGCGGGGGGGGCAAGTTTTTTGATGATATCTTCAATCTCTTTTTTTGTAATGGTTCTGTTTAAAAGTTTCTACCTCTGTATTACTTTGGGTAGGTAGTGTGTTTCTAGGTAATTTGTCCATTTCATCTTGGTTTCCAAATTTGTTGGAGTACAATGTTTCATAGTAATCAGTTTTGGTCTTCTTTAACTCTGTTGGATTGGTTGTAATGTTGCTAATTTCATTTCTTAATTTGGTTTTTTACGTCTTTTTTTTTTTTTTTGGTCAGTCTAGCCTGTGGTTTGTCTATTTTATTGACCTTTTTAAAGAACCAACTTCTGGTTTTGTTGGTTCTTTCTGTTGTTTTTCTATTTCATTTATTTCTGCCCTGATCTTTATTATTTCCTTTTTTCTGGTAGCTTTTGTTCTTCTTTTTCTATGTGTTCAAGTTATTGGTTTAAGTTAATGATTTTGGATCTTCTTTTTTAATGTAGGCATTTATTGCTATGAATTTCCCTCTGAGTACTGCTTTTGCTGTGTCTCAGAGGTTTTGATATGTGGTGTTTTCATTTTCATTTGATTCTAGGTAGTGTGTTATTTAGTTTCCATGCATTTATTTATTTATTTTTCCTGTTTGTGATTTCTAGCTTCATACCTGTCTTAGTTATCTCGTGTTGCTGTAACAGAAATGCTACAAGTGGAGGATCACTTTAACAAGACAAATTTATTCTCTCACAGTCTATTAGGTTTTAAGTCCAAATTCAGGGTGTCACCTTCAGGGGAAGACTTTCTCTCTCTGTTGGCTCTAGAGGAAGGTCTTTGTCATCAATCTTTCCCTGGTCAAGAAGCTTCTTGGACACAGGGCCCTCAGGTCTACAGGATGCACTCTGCTCCCGGTGCTACTTTCTTGGTGATATGAAGTCCCCCTGTCCCAGTCTCTTTGCTCGCTTCTCTTTTATATCTCAAAAAAGATTGGCTTAAGATACAGTCTAGCCTTGTAGAGCTCATCGACATAACTGCCACTAATCCATCTCTTTAACATCATAGTGATAGGATTTACAACACATAGGAAAATCACATCAGACGAGAAAATGGTGAACAGTCACAATACTGGGAATCATGGCGTAGCCAAATTGATGGATGTTTTTTCGGGGGACACAGTTCAATCCATGACAGTACTGTTATGGTCAGAGAAGATGCTTTGTATGATTTTAATCTTTTTAACTTTGTTGAGACTCTTTTTGTGTCCTAGCGTATGGTCTGTTCTGGAAAATGATCCATGTGTGCTGGAGAAAAATGTGCATTGTTCTGATGCTGGGTGGAGTGTTTTACATATGTCAGGTCCAAGTGGCTTATGGTTTTATTTAAGTTCTCAGTGTCCTTAGTGATCTTATTTTTAGATGTTTCTGTAATTGAAAGTGGTATGTTGAACTCCCCCTACTATTATTGTGGAGTTATCTATTTCTCCTTTGATATTAGTCAGTATTTGTTTCATGTATTTTGGTGCATTGCTGTTAGGTGCGTATATATTTATAGTTGTTATGTCTTCTTGCTTGATTGACCCCTTTATTATTTGTGATGTCCTTTATCTCTTGTAATAGATTTTGATTTAAAGTCTACTTTATCTGATTTCAGTGTGGCCACTCCGTTCTTTTTTTGTTTACTGGTTGCATGGAATATTTTTCTCCATCTTTTATTTTCAGTCTGTTTTCTTATGTGTAAGGTGTGTTTCTTGTAGATAGCAAAAGTATGGATCATGTTTTTTCATCCATTCTGCCACTCTCTGCCTTTTACACGGGGGCATTTAGACCATTTACATTTAAAGTTATTACTGAAAATGAAGTGTAGCCACCATTCAGTTTGGTATTTGTTTTTTGAGTTTGTTTGTTTGTTTTTTTTTGTTGTTGTTGTTTTATTCTGATTTTTCTGTTTTTGTTTGTATTTGGCTGCTTTTTTGTGATGAGTCTTTTTGCTTTCTCCCTTCCTTTCTTCTGAATGTTTTTTCTTGGTGATTTCATAGTGGTTACCACATATATTCTGTTAGGCAAGTTACAACTGCAGCAATGTTTAACATGAACAACAGTTAACATACAGCCTTAACATGATAAATCTATTCCTTACGTGCTCCTCCGTCTCCCATTTCTGTTGGTATGTCTCCATTAACATGGATATACAACCTATATTCGATAAGTTTACTTTGTGCTTATTTCTTACAAACTAGGTGTTGTGTTGTTTGCGGGATTTAATATTGAGTTTATTTCCTGAAAATATCATACTTGGTTCTTATGATTGCCTGTGATGTTTTGCTTTTTGAAGATCTTTCTCTCTTATTTTTTATTTATTTTTTCCCCCGTGTATAGATATGAGTATTTATTTAATGCAGTGCTCTTGCCTTTGCATGTGGAGTACTCTCTTGAATAATACTTGTAAAGTTGGTCTGGTAGTGGCAAATTCCCAGAGCTTCTGTTTGTTTGGGAATCGATTTCCCCCTTGTTTTTGAATGACAGCTTTGCTGGGTAAAGAAGTCTTGATTGACTATTGTTTTCACTCTGTATTTTATATATGTCATTCCGTTGTCTTCTGGTCTCTAGAATTCCTGTGGAGAAATCTGCATTGATTCTTATGAAGGACCCTTGGCATGTTATATGCATTTTTCTCTTGCACTTTCAGAATTCTCTCCTTGTCTTTGGTTTTTGAGAATTTTATTAGGATATGGTACGGAGTTGATCTTTTTTGTGTCTCCTAATTAGGGCGGCTTGGTTCTCTGTTCATGTCTGAGAAATTCTCTGTTGATTATCTCTTGGAAAATTGTTTCTATGCTTGTATTGTTGTCATGGTGCTCTAGGGTTCCAATAATTCTAATATTAGATTTCTTAATTGAATCTCATTTTTCCTTTTGGGTTTGTTTGCTTTTCTTTGTTCTTTTCTCGTTCCTCTTGAAACTTGATAAGTTCAGTTATTTTGTCTTCTAGTTTGTTTAGTCTGTCTTCTGTCTGTTTGACTCTGTTGTTGAGTGTTTCTGTTGTTTTTTTCTAATTCAGTTGCTTTATTCTTCAGTTCCCGTAGTTCTGTTTGTCTTTTTCTGATGTTGTCAGTGTCCTTGTTGAGACTCTCATTTTGTTTGTTCTTTCATTTGTTTCCTGATCACCGCTAGGTTTGTCTTCTGTGTGCTTTTTGCTTTCTTTAAACATTTTTAGCACTGTAGTCTGAAAATTATCAATTCTTCTCATCAGTCTGGTCTCCGTAGGAGAAATTTCCTCTTCTTCATGTCTTGCTTTTAACCGGTCCTTCTTCTCTTGTGATTTTGTGTGTTTTCCTATTTATAGTTGAACTTGGGCCATTGTGTTATCTTTATTTATTTATTTTTACTTTAAATTTTGTAATCTAGTTTTTGTGGGGAAATTTTCTGATTTAACACCCTGGTAACGCAGTGGCCAAGTGTCTGGCTGCCAACTGAAAGTTTGAGTCCCTTACCTACCTGCTGCTCTGTGAAAGAAAGATATGGCGGCCCTCATCTGCAAAGACTCACAGCCTTGGGAACCCCACAGGGCGGTTCCACTCAGCCCCACAGGGTCTCTGTGAGTCAGTATTGAACCTGCGGCAGTGGGCTTGGTATCTTCTCCTGAGAAGTGCTAGAGAGCATCTTAGCCTTAGGTTTTTTTCAGTGCTGATTCAGGAGTTCTGGATGCTTGATCTCTGGAATTCAGTACACATGCGCTGGAGGGGAGGTTTAGCTGGTTTAAGATGCTGGTGGGGCTCGACTTTGTCCTTTGGCAAAGGTGGGAGGCTTTTTATGTCTTTCCCTCACAGGTGGCCCTGCACAGGCTCTCCCATAGTGTCCTGCTGTGGGCAAGGAGCCAGCCCTTTTCCTCTGTGTCGCCCCTCAGTCTGAGGTATTCCCTTCGCCATGTTGCCCTTGTAGTTCCTCCCTGTCCTAGTGTCCACCCATCTCAGGCCTCAGTGAGATTCAACAACAGTCTCTCGTAGCACCAGGATCTCCCTTCGCCCTCTTCCAATTGCATAGTCTGTGAACTCCCATGGCCAGTTTGCGCAGTCTGAAAAAATCAGGCTGCAGTTCCCTTTCTGTGTTGCTGAAATGTTTGGGAACTGTTTAGGATGTTGCCCAGCCCTGTCCTGAAATGGCTGCAATGAGTGAGTGCTCCCAATGTTAGTAGGCAGGTTCTCCCAGCTTCTGCGTTGTCCTCGCTCCTCCTCTGCCCCACTTCTGACCTCACCTTGACTCTCTTACACCTCAGCTGCTGTCCAGAGTTCTGAGATCTCAGTCTGTGCTCGATTTTATTCGCCATTCAGTGAGTTGGTTTCTGGGGGAGTAAATGTGAGCATCCACTCCGTCATCTTGCTCCGTCCTCCCTACCCTCCTTTTTAAAAGGCATATAGAACAGAGGTAGTCGTAGAAACTTATTTAGCCTAAATATGAAGTAGAGCATTGGTCTTCAAAGAAAAAAAAGCTGTTTCCACTTTGAAGATTTATAAAGTATGACAAATTTAGATATTTTAAATACTTAGTCTGTCCTTGAGCCTCTTTTACCCTATCTGGAAAAAGAGGGTCAATAATTTCGCCCCCTTCCTAATTCAGGGGGTCGGAGAGGTAGGATGAATTTTAGAATTGTTACATACAATTGAGGTAGTGACATTTCGAATTGTCTTTGCTGTTTTGCAAATGCTATAACTCTTATTAGGAGCCCTGGCGGTGCAATGGTTAAAGTGCTCAACTGCTAACCAAAAGATCAGCAGTTTGAACCCCCCAGCCACTCCGTGGGAGAAAGATGTGGCAGTCTGTCTGTGTAAATATTTATAGTCTTGGAAATTCTCTGGTGCAGTTCTACTCCGTCCTGTAGGGTCACTATGAGTCAGAATCAACTTGGCGGCAGTGGGTTTGTTTTAGGGTTATAACTCTTACTTTTCAGTTACCACATTTATTTCCTGGTAAACTGATACAATACTCTTGATGCATTTATTTTCTCTAGTACCTTTAAGTTCAGTTCTTTTGATGATACTATATGAATCCTGTTGGCCAAAGTTTACCTTTTTTCTCATGTAAATAGTTCTTTATATTTACTCATATAATCCCTGTTTCTGGCTTTAGGTATTTCATACTCATTCAGTTAGACTAGCATTGTTTCTCTTAAACTTACAGGTATCTACTCTAGTGCTCAGCTATGTAAAGTAAAATATTTGTATGCACTATTTTAAGAAGGGCCACTGTTAAAAAAAAAAAAAAATATCTTTTACTTAATTTGATTGAATTCTGATAGCCTTAGTGATATCTTTTCTTTCCAGAAAGACAAACATGGATTTTTTTTTTAAGTGTAAAACTTCTATTTTTAAAATGTACTGCTGTAACATTGAAGGAGAATTCTGTAAAACAGATGTAGAGCTATTTGTCATAAGGAAAGACTGTTTTCAAAAATGGTCTTTTTGAGAGGGTTAAATGGATCACAACTTTAGTACAGACTTGATAAGGGAGACTTTGGACTTTCTTTTCAGATATCAGTTTCAGTAATTTTTACAGTAGAATTTATTAGCTGTCTATTGGAATTATTGCTGTTAAATCTGATCATACTTGGACATGACCTTTCTGAGTTGTAGGTACACAACCAAGAGGGATTTGGTGTTGTATAACTTTGCTTTTCTTCCACAGAACTATTGCACGGCCAAAACATTGTACATATCTGATTCAGACAAGAGAAAACATTTCATGTTGTCTGTAAAGATGTTCTATGGCAACAGTGATGACATTGGTGTGTTCCTCAGCAAGCGGATAAAAGTCATCTCCAAACCTTCCAAAAAGAAGCAGTCATTGAAAAATGCTGACTGTATGTATACTTGAGTTCTCTCTCTCTCTCTTTTGCCCCCAACTCCCATTATGATTTAAGAAGCAAAATTAAACTGTTGTTTCTAATTAAAAATTGCTGTTTTGATTGCCAGTTTATACTTTACTAATATACTTGTGGCCCTTAACTGCATCTGAAAATGTCACATTCAATCATTATTGCTGCTTTATTATTTAAAAAAAAAATTTTTTTTTTTTAAACTGAAAATGGACAATGCCTGGTCTAGTGAAGTGGTTCTCAACCAGAGTTGGTTCCTTACTGTTCCCTAGGGCATTTGGAAAAATGGGAGTTTTTTTTTTCCCCTTTTGTTGTCGTAGTGACTAGAAGAGGTGCTGTTGGCATTGAGTATCTCGGGCCAGTGATGCTAAATAGCCTGTAGTGCATTCACCTACAGAGTCAAAAGTATACCTTTGAGAGACACTGTTAGTGTGTCAGTTAGTGTTTAGAGGGCCATCCTGGGAACCTGAACACAATTTTGTAGATCTCATCAGCAAATTTTTTTGACTATCAAAGATATAATATACTAGTCTGCATAAGCTGTATGCTTCATCCCCACACACTACCCCCCGTTGTTTTTTTTTTTTTTTTTAACTTTTTATAATGAAAACTTTCAAATGTACATAAAAGGGAGAAAGTAGTATAATGTAGCCATCTACCCAGCCTCAATATGTTTTACCTATTCTGTTTCATTATCTCCATCACCACTACCACCTCCTTCAATTGCTGGAATATTTTCATGTGAATGTCAGACATCTTCATTAACCAAAGTTTCTGCAATATTGACTTTTCTTTTTTTTTAAATTGTGGTGAAAATATACACACAATACATACACCAGTACAACAGTTTCCACATGTATAATTCAGTGACGTTGATTACATTCTTTAAGTTGTACAACCAGTCTTGCTATCCTTTTCCAAATTATTCCACCACTGTTAACATAAACTCAGTGCCCCCAAACAAAAACTCTTTCCCCCTTCCTCCCACTCTGGTAACCATTAATAATCTTTGGTTTGTATATATTTGCTTATTTCATGTAAGTGAGATCATAGACTATTTGTCCTTTTGCAACTGACTTATTTCGCTCAGTATAGTGTTTTCAAGGTTCACCTATGTTGTGTCATGTATCAATCAGGACTTCATTTCTCTTTGTGGTTGAGTAATATTCCATTGTATGTATATAACACAGTTTTGTTCATTCATTCTTCTGTTGATAGACATCTAGGTTATTTCCACATTTTGGCTATTATGAATAGTGCTGTAGTGAACATTGGTATACATGTGTCTGTTTGCATTGTTGCTTTCAAGTCTCTTGGGGTATATACCTAAGAATGGAATAGCTGGGTCATATGAATCACCAAACTGTTTTCCACAGTGACTGTACTATTTTACATTCCCACCAGCAATGGATGGGGGTTCCTGTTTCTCCACAACTTCAACAACACCTGTTGTTTTCCTGGGTTTTTAAAATTATTTCCGTTCTAATGGGGATGAGATGGTATCTTACAGTGATTTTGATTTGCATCTCCATAATGGCTACAGGGTCACTATGAGTCAGAATTCATTTGATGGCAATGAGTTAGTTTGTTTACTTTTCAATGGCTAATGACTGAGCACCTTTTCATGTGCTTATTGGCTATTTGAATATCCTCTTTGGTGAAATGTCTGTTTAAGTCCTTTGCCCGTTCTTTGGATTGTCTTTTTGTTGTTAAATTGTAGAGAAGTATATAATTTAGATATTAGGTCTTTATTGTTGACATTTCTTTTTAAACATAGTTAATCACATAACAAACTTAACAGTAGTTCTTTAATGGTAGCATAGTGGTTAAAGCGCTCAGCTGCTAACTGAAAGGTCAGCAGTTCAAACCCACCAGCCACTTCAAGTGAGAAAGATGTGGCAGTCTGCTTCCGTAAAGACTACAGCCTTGGAAACCCTATTGGGCAGTTCTACTCTGTCCCTTAGGGCCTTTATGAGTCAGAATGGACTTGACAGCAGTGGGTTTACTGTCCAGTCCATGCAGATTTATCAAATTGTGTCAAAAAAAAAATTTTTTTTTTTTTAGTGAAATTTTACAGAACAAACTAGTTTCTCATTAAACAGTTAGTATACATGTTGTTTTATGACATTGGTTAACAGCCCCACGACATTGTCAACACTTTCCCTTCTCAACCTTGAGTTCCCTGTTATCAGTCTTTCTGTCCCCTCCTGCCTTCTAGTCCTTGCCCCTGGACTGTTGTTCCTCTTTAGTCTCGTTTTGTTTTATGGGCCTGTCTAATCTTTGGATGAAGGGTGAACCTCAGGAGTGACTTCATTTCTGAGCTAAAAGGGTGTCCAGGGGCCGTACTCTCAGGGTTTCTCCAGTGTCTGTCAGGCCAGTAAGTCTTATCTTTTCTGTGAGTTAGAATTTTGTTCTACATTTTTCTCCAGCTCTGCCTGGGATCCTCTATTGGGATCCCTTCCAGAACAGTCAGTGGTGGCAGCTGGGCACCACCTAGTTGTACTGGACTCAGTCCGGTGGAGGCCATGATAGTTGTGGTCCATTAGTCCTTTGGACTAATGTTTCCCTCATGTCTTTAGTTGTCTTCATTCTCCATTGCTCCCAAAGGGGTGAGACCAGTGGAGTATCTTAGATGGCCGCTCACACAAAAATGTCTTTTTGATTTTTTTTATAATTGGTTTGCTTACACCTGGATCCAAACAAGGTTTACACATTTTAATCTGTAATAGTTTTTCTCCTTCCCCACCCTCATCTTTTTTTCCTTCTGCCTTATTTATTCGTTGAAGAAACTGGATTATTTTACCTCTGGGGTTTCCATATTCTGGATTTGGCTGCTTACTTTCTGAGGGTGTTAGTGAGCTTGTTCCTCTTTCATGTTTTGCATAAACTAACTGGTAGTTAGACCTAGAGACTTTTAGAATTGACTATTACTATGTACATCCATTTGCATCAGATCAGAAGATATATAGTATCTGGTTATACGACTTTTTGTCTTATTAAGATTGAGCAGTAAACTCAACCATTGTTAACCTAATCCATCTGTTACAAAGCTCCTTAGCAACGTTCAACCTAATAGTTTTAGTAGCCATTGATGATGACTGCTTAAATCCATTATTTCATTCAGGGCTGTAAAATGGTGATTTTCTAGTTCTTTTCTTCATAACTCCTGCATTTGTTAACTGATTTTTTTTCTACAAGGGGGATCATTGCTATATCAGCTATTTGGTTACCTCACATGTAGTCTGCAGAGAAAAGCAGGATAAATGCTTGATTCTTTTACTAATTTGCAGAATAATGAGTTGATACCATACTATTCTTCAGAGGTGACCAGTGAGGTTTTAGGTTTTTATTATTATTGTTTCCTTTTGGTATGAACACAGGTTTCTTTTTTTTTTTTTTTTTGGTTTGTTTTTGAACATATAGATTCTTATATATTGGATGTGTTTTAATCCACTCAGTCATTATTATTTTTTACTTTATATTACAGAAAATTTCAAACGTATGCCAAAGTAACAGTTGCATAATTAAATAAAACCTCTGTGTTAGTACTTTAACAGTGATCTTAACTTCAAGCCAGTCTTGTTTCATCTTCATCTATACCCCATCTCACCCCTATTCCCCTCCCCAGTTTAGTTATTGTAAATCTCAGACATCATATCGTCTGTAAATATTTCTGTGTATCACTGAAAGATAGGATCTCTTGATTTTTACTATAATCACAATATCAGATCATATAAATACAACTATACAAGGAAAGAATTTCTTAGTTTCATCAAATATCCAGCCAGTATTTAAAAATGTTAGTTTTTATTAGTTTGTTTGAAACAAAATTTGAATAAAACGCACCACATATATGTATTGTGTTGACATAACCTTTAAGTATTCTTTAATCTATGAATTCATTCTTCTCTCTCGCTCACACACACTTGAAATGTATTTATTCAAGAGGCTGAGTAGACTGAGTCATCTGGCCATTAGAGATTTCTATATACTGTATTTTGCTGATTGCATTCCCTTGGTGTAGTTTAATGTATCTTCTGTAACTTGGGAGTTAATCTAGAAGCTTGATCAGATTTAAGGTTGTTTATTCTTTTATTTTTTGTTGGAGGTAGGGCAAAGCCTATTTCATGGGTGGCGGTGTGCTCTTTTATCAAGAGACATAGATCATGTATTCAGACTGGTATATTCAAGTTAAATGTAAGATCACAGGGCTTTACTTAACCTCTTTAACTTTGTATTTGAATGTAAGTTTCTTGATGTCAGAAAACATAATTTTGTTTTTAGGCGGTTTTTCTGCTTATATAGATGTGTTCTGTCATGAAAATTCAAACAATACAATACTTAAAGGTATTTAGAAGAAAGCAGAATTCTCTAGAATCATAATATCCAGAGGCAATTACTGTCAACTTTGATGAACATCCTTCTAAATGCTTCTCTGTGCATAATTCCATATGATTGGATGC
This sequence comes from Dugong dugon, assembly GCA_030035585.1. NCBI lineage: Eukaryota > Metazoa > Chordata > Mammalia > Sirenia > Dugongidae > Dugong > Dugong dugon. Next base: position 108,204,821 of record CM057463.1, on the reverse strand, counting down.
AAGCACACAACGACACACATGCAATCTTATATAAAATTATGTATTTACCTGAATGGAATCACAGTGTACATAGTGTTGTATACCTTGCTTTTTCATTCAGTGATATTCCAGGGAGATATTTTCTTATCAGTGAATTTAGCTATACATCATTCATTTAAATAGGTAACTGGTGTTATAATTTATTTAATTATAAACTAATGATTATAAAAGAAAGAGCCTAGATGGTGCAAGCATTTGCAATTAGCTGCTAACCTAAAGGTTGGCAGTTTGAGCCCACCCAGTGGCTCCAGACATTATGGCCCAGAAAGCTCTATGGAGGAGTTCTGCTCTCACACATGGGGTCGCCATGAGTCAAGGAACAAGTCAAAGTCAGCTAACAAGAACAATTAATAAATGTTGCACCTTTTTTTTTTTTTTTTTTAATTTTTAAAATACTTTTTCCTCTAACGAACAGCACTACATTAAACGTACTATGTAGCTCTTATTTAAAAATGACTTTTAAGGACATATTTGGCATCCTTAGTTTGGCAGAAAAAGTTTCGTTGACTTTATTTTTGCATCATCTGTATTTCCTTGGAAGAGCAAAAGATTTGTTAACAGAACCAATTAACCTGTTAAATTATAATAGAGAATACCAGTAATCATAACTTGCTAAGTAAAAGTCCTTTCTGAGTCTCCCCCCTTTCCCCACAAAAACCAAAACACCACATAAATTGGAGCTGCTTTTTCTTTGCAGTGTGCATTGCATCAGGAACAAAGGTGGCTCTGTTTAATCGACTTCGATCCCAGACAGTTAGTACCAGATACTTGCATGTAGAAGGAGGTAATTTCCATGCCAGTTCACAGCAGTGGGGAGCATTTTACATTCATCTCTGTGAGTATAAAAAACATGTATTTGATGCTTTTGGTGTGAAGCTGTTAAATTCCTTTTGATAATGAGACCTGTGGCTATATTAGATTTTGTCATTTTCCTATGTAGATAATGATTTCTAAAAGAGAAATAATTTGATCTCTTTGTCCATCTGCTGCAGTGGATGATGACGAATCAGAAGGAGAAGAGTTTACAGTCCGCGATGGCTACATCCACTATGGACAGACAGTCAAACTTGTGTGTTCTGTGACTGGCATGGCACTCCCAAGATTGGTATGGCTCCTCTTTGGTTTTAGTGATTTAAGTAATAAAAATTAATTCTTACAACAGGAGAGCCACATTCATATGTAAAAATGCATCTCAGTTTCACACTTTAATTTAACAAGGCATTGGTCTATAGTCACTGCTCCTTGTAATTGACACATATCCCACCTTATGTTACAAATGCTTTAAGGCAGTTGATCAATTTTTATGAATGTATTTTTAATGACTTCCTGTTATATTGTTTCTAATAAATTATAGTAGTTTATTTCCTTTTTGAATGTATATCTGAAAACGTTCAATAGAGGGCAGTACAAATTACATTATGATTTCTGAACCATTTTTTCATTTTTTTTTTATGACACTTGCTATATCCCAACATAGGACCAACTTTCCAAAAGCATAGAAATTCTCATTCATTTTAAAATATATGCATAATTTTTATTAGCTTACTCTCCCACAAGAAGATAGATTTATTAACAGTTATGTAACATTGGTATTTCTTACTCTGGGAAGGAGGCATAGTGTTTGGGGCTTTTGGTTCACCAGGAAGATCTTGAAACTGTAAAAACTACTTTTCTTTGTAAAAATAAAAACTAAAGCTCCCCTTCACCCCCCGTTTCTCACCTTTTGTGGAACAGAATATAGTTTAGCTATATTAAAGATGAAGGTCACTGACTGACAAGCAAATTTGATTGAAGGTCAGGTTGAGAGGGTTGAGGGAGTGAAAGAACATTTAGCATTACTGTTCCCAAGCATGCTTTATTTTTAATTCTTTGCTGAAATGTTTCCTTGACTTATATTTTCTGGTGCTGTTTCAGCAGAGGTTGGGTTGATATATAACCATTTATGTAAATACTACATCATTTCTTTGTTTTTATATTTTTCCTTTTTTGTTTTATTTTTCTATATTATGCTTGTACAAGGTGATTTTATTACCTATCTCAGTTTAATAAGCTGAAATATGTGAAGGGTAGTAATATTAAATGTATGAAACCTTGAAACGGGGGCAAATTATAAAAACGTCCATAGGGAAGGAAGAATGGACCAGTGGAAAGAAAGAAGCAAACACCAAAACCAAACCACATCAACATTTACTTGTTCTTCTCATCTCATTCGTTATATGCCACTCTCTTCTGAGGATGTTGTTTATTTGCTTTGACAGTAAATGCTTATATTACAGAAGCACAATTTCAGAAGCTTATGCCTCTGATCAGACGCACTTGTACTAAAACAAGTGGGATAGCAACAGTTTACATATGAACTACTTGGAAGATAGACGGAATGCTTAAAATACTGTTTTTACTTACAGTTTTATGTAAAGTACCGGTAGTCTGCCTTACTTGAAAGTCATCTTTTAATTAATATTTTTGACACCCGGAGCTATGTGGCTGATCATAACTACAGACTTCCGAAAAGAACAACTTGACAGTTAAAAATGTTTCTGATCACCATGTTGGACACAACCAATTCATATCAGACAAATAATACCTATGAAACCAATGACTGGAAGATCCCCGCTTAGTAAATAAAGCCTTCCCCTTCAATTAAGGACATAGCTAAGACCTAATCGTTGTAACTTCCCTAACTAGCAATTCTCTAACTGCCTTTAAAAACCCTGTACAAGCGCTGCTTAAACAAGCTCTTTTTTTTGGATGCTTTCTTTTCACGAGCTGCTCCTTACTCAGGAAACCCTGTTAACTCTAATTAACTCGTTAATCCAGTTTTTCCTTTCAATAAGTGCCTGCACTACCTAGCACACCCACAGTAGAGTTTTAGAGATGGTGAATGTGCCGCCAGTTTTCTCTTTGATGTTGGGATATCTGTCATTGTATGTTATTGGAAAGATTATCTGAACCTTGCTACTCTAAGTAGATCAGCAACATTAATATAGCCTGGGAGCTTGTTAGAAATGCAGAATGTAAGGCCCAACTGTGATGTGTTATTGTATAGTGTATATTTTCTGTACTCATAATAGTGATAAAGGTGAAAATTCTCACTTTTAAGTGGATTATCTTTTATTTTTTAATTGTTAAAATACAGATAATTAGGAAAGTTGACAAGCAGACTGCCTTATTGGATGCAGATGATCCTGTGTCACAACTCCATAAATGTGCATTTTACCTTAAGGATACAGAAAGAATGTACTTGTGCCTTTCTCAAGAAAGAATAATCCAGTTTCAGGTGAGTTCGTAAATTACTGGTGAAATCTAAAATGTGCAAACTATTAAGAAATACGAAACTCTCATTTGATGTTAATTGTATCCAAGTACACGAAGCTGTATTCAGGTATTTATCTCCAGTCCAAGAATCCTTAACACACGTGGTCCTCAGACAAAGATGACAAACATCTTACCTCAGGGAATAACTCAAAATTCTGAAAAAGTTCTCAGAGAAACAGTTTCAGGGTTCTTAATCTGTGGAACAGAGTGCCCCCTCAGAATATCCAAAAACAGATTTAAGATGTTCAGTGAATCTTCTGAAATTGTGTGCAAACATTGTGTATAGATGTGCACATTCTTCTGGGGAAGGTTCGTAATTTTCATCACATTTACATTGGGGTCTCCCAAGATTGTAATGATGACATGTTTCGAAAGCTTATTTTTAAACTACATTTTTCCCAGAAGGTTTTCATGAAGACATATGACATGAGCAAATGATTCAGCAGGGTAGTTATAGTTTTATGCGAAACTCTTACAGGCTGTTGGAGGCATGTTCCAGAGAGATGAGTACACACAGTCATTCTCCTCAGCCCATCACTGATGGGCATGCTGAGCCCCCAGGCTAGGTGTTTGAAGGTTGGGCTTGCCAGTTCAGATCTTGGTTTTCTCCTGCTGAAAATGCATATCTAGCTGCTGTCTAAGCATGAGGGCCTTCTAGTCTCTCTCTTTCCTAGGGGACTATAAAGAGTTGTAAACAGCTGTTACATCATAGATACTGATCTTTTATTAAAGAAATTGTTCAGTTACTGATATATTCTTAATGATTATTCTAAATGTTATTGTTATTTACTGTGATGTCACAGAAATATTGTGTGTTACAATGAAAGCTGTTCTATAGAGGGTTTCCATATTGATATTTTGCCTGAGTTTATTTAGGGATTGGCAAAGCACCGTGCTTTGGGAAGTTTCTATTAATTATTACGGAATTCTGTCCTGTAAGTATTAACTATGCTAAAATTCTTTTATACTGCAGGTATATAAAACTCACTTTCTAAACATTTTTTCTTCACAAGGCCACTCCATGCCCAAAAGAACCAAATAAAGAGATGATCAATGATGGAGCTTCGTGGACAATCATTAGTACAGACAAGGCAGAATATACGTTTTACGAGGGGATGGGCCCTGTCCTTGCCCCAGTCACACCTGTGCCTGTCGTAGAAAGTCTTCAGGTGAGATCACTTATTCACAAGTTGGCTTTTAACTCTCTGTAACTGCTCTCAGCTATGACTTTTAGCATAATTTTTTTTCTGAATAATTTTGATTTTTTTCCAAATCCTTGTGATTGGAGAATTTTGCTACACACCATTTGTTGATAAGAAATGAAAATAACAAGGGATATGGTTATAGGTATGAGAAATTTAAATTTAGTTTCTGACCTTAAGATGTTTGAGCTTTGTCATTTGAAAGAAGCATTTTAATTATTATTATTATTTGCAAATAATAGTTGTATCAGAAACTGACTTGTGTACTTCAATGAAAAAATGCCAGGTTTTCTCAGTGCTATTCTAATTTTCTGTGAATTGCAGTTGAATGGCGGTGGGGATGTTGCCATGCTTGAACTAACAGGACAAAATTTCACTCCAAATTTACGAGTGTGGTTTGGGGATGTGGAAGCTGAAACTATGTACAGGTATTTGATATAACTTCTTACATCATCCAGAATTTTTGAGGAGGGTGGACACAGGAGATTTCTTGGTTAATCCTGACATTGATAAGAATGTGTTAAGCAACCTTGTTTTAAATCTCATTTCTAAAATTTGCCTTGATTTTTAAAGTGCTTTTAAGTTACTTATTTTTCTTCCTTAGATGTGGAGAGAGTATGCTCTGTGTTGTCCCAGACATTTCTGCATTCCGAGAAGGTTGGAGGTGGGTCCGGCAGCCAGTCCAAGTTCCAGTAACTTTGGTCCGTAATGATGGAATCATTTATTCCACCAGCCTTACCTTTACCTACACACCAGAACCAGGGCCACGGCCACACTGCAGTGCAGCAGGAGCAATACTTCGAGCCAATTCAAGCCAAGTGCCCCCTAATGAATCCAACACAAACAGCGAGGGAAGTTACACAAATGTCAGCACAAATTCCACCAGTGTCACGTCGTCGACAGCAACAGTGGTGTCCTAACTACCGTCTTCTTTGCTAGGACTTAACCTGACTTGAGTGCTGCAAAAAGTTGACAAAAAAAAAGGAAAGAGGAAAAGTGAACAATCTTTTGTGGTTTCTTGGGAAAACTTTTCATATCAGGTGATCCTGTTCAGAAACCCCGTTACCTGCAAATGCTGATTTGAAATGCAGAAGCCACAGTAAAACAAAACCATCAAAATGTAAAAACTCTATTGGAAATTGATTTTTTTCAGCTGTTTTTATTTGGTTGGTTGGTTGGTTTTTGTTTGGTTTTGTTTGAATGGGCAAGAAATAGACATGTGGCTGGAATAAAAGTTAAGCAAACTAGAAGACACAAACCTAACATAGTTTTTATGGACCAAGGAACTTGTATAAGCTTTAGTAAAAGGTACATGTTCACCATACCTTTTTTATATTACAGTATATAGTACACCTTTTGTTACCAAATAGGTTGTTGCCCTGCGCCCACTTTGAGCTTTTGCTCTAAAGTACCTTCAGGTTCCAAGCCTGACCATGCTTGTTTAATCTGATTACCATACTCTTCCAGGTATTTTTGGTCTAAGGCCAGAACCATTTTTTGTTTTGTTTTGTTTTTTAAGCTGAAGTTATGACTTTTCATGAATTGAAATTGTTTAGATTTCAGCAAGTCAAATCTTGTAAAGGCCTGCATATTTTTTTTTAAGATTATATGAAGTCTGTGCAAAAGCTTTAAAAAATGCCTCTGCCTTGCCTGCAATACATGCAATGTACGTTAACTTAGTCTCTATTCTCAGACACTGTTGTTAGTTATTTCTGTGTTTTCTTTTTTATTTTAAATGTATTTATGGTGGTAATTCAAGAGGTTCTACCATTTACATGAAATTAAATGTGGCCATTTAGTTATTAATGAGTCAGTGGCACAGAACCTGTTGGTATTAGAAGGGTTCTCTCCCCTTTTCCCATACATAAATGCATCTGTGTTCCAGGATTTGTTCAGGTTTTTTTTCTCTCTTAATCTTGTACATAACTTGTATTATGTGTAAGTTAAACATTTTATTTTGAACTTGGAATCTTCCCAGTGATTTCATTCAGCAGGGTGTTTTCTGCCTTGTTGGCATATGGAAAAATATCATGAGAAGTATTTGCTACCAATTGGGTAGATGGTGCCCCTATTGTATAATGAGGAAAATCTCAGCAAAAGCATGTTTTTATTATCTTTACCTTTTTTTTTTTTTTTTTTTTTTGGTAGCCTAGGCCAAAACATCATTATACTCTTAAAACATGCCTTTATTAGGTGTTAAACTGAAGTTAAACTGAAATAGCTGGAAGACAGTACAGTACTTTAGAAACAGTTGTAAGATTATAAAAATGCAAACGTAACTTATGTCTCCATTTCTCTCCCCCTTTTTTTGTCTTCTCTCCCAGTACTGAGCATCTCCAATCCTGTATGTACTCTCAGTTCCCACAAATGCCTCCCATTTAGAAAATGTTTCTTTTCCATTCAGTTAAGATTTGGTTGCATTCAGATTTATGTTGGCCTTGCATGCCCAGCTTGCCATTTTTACATTGCTCGCATTCTTGCACTTTGATTATGGCTTTGTTTGGTTTCTTAGGAATTGCAGCAGACTTATTGGACTACGTTTAGCACGAGAACCACGTGTGTAATTTTGTAGGACACAGTCTAGTAATACAATCATCCTTCTTAGAGTAAAAACTACCTCTAGATTGTGGTAAGCTTTTACTGTCCCATAAAACAGGAGCCACAAGTACCTTACGAGTGCAAAACCATAATTTCCTACATTGTTTCCATACAGAACGTTTGTCTTTCTGGTGTCCTGGGTTATTTTGGTAATCTTTCCATCTGTAGACTTAAAAAAAGTCATTATCAGTGCATCTTTCTCTTTAATTTCAGCTTTGCTGTCTTCGTCATTCACTGTTGTGTTCAGACTATGCCACTGTAATGCAATTTCTAATATCTTTAACTTCTTCCTCAGTTTTTAAGGTAGAGTTCATTTGTGAAACATGGTAGGTGGTTAAATCAGAATTATTGTGGTTTTCTCTTACTGCAAGCCTTTTTAAGTACCCACCCATAGGCTTCAGTATACTATTTAGCCTTCTGTTTTCAAATCTGCTCTAGTCACTAGCTTCTCTCTTACGAACTAGTCTTGCCTCACTCCTTAAATCTGTTTCAGTGAACAAGGGCAGAACTCATTGTGGCCTTATCTTTGTTTTAACTGTTTACTGGCTTTTACTTGCAGACTTGCTTATTTATGAGTGGTAGTTATTCTCTCTGTTAGTCATAGAAGTAGTCATTACACAGTGCTTTTGTTCAGAGTGTGGAAATACTTTCAGTGCTGCTTTACTTTTAATGGGCCACACATTTCCTCCACTTCCTAGGTTTGGTATTTAGTTAAGAAATTATATTAAATTAACCAATAACAGATGAGATGCTTTTTAAGAACAAGCTATTCCATACCAAGCTTTGCAGCTCAGAATAATTTTTCAAGTTCATGGCTTTATGAAAATGAACTTTTGTTTAATGTTTATATCTTATTTTTTTTAATAAGATAATCTTGAAGTATTAGACTGTAAATCTTTTCCTGGTTTTTCTTTTTTCTTTTTTTTTGAAAAGTCCAAGAATGTACTTATATAGGCATTTTCCCCATCTGTTTTATAAAATGCCATTCTACATACCGCAGACTAAAGTGTGAAATGATTTGTCTGTAGTAGCTTATTCTTTATCAGTAGTTTTTTTTTTTTCCTGTCAGCTGTTTAAAAAAAAAAATCCTTTTCATTGATTTGTGAATCATTTTTGGTGTATAATTGATAGGAGCCTTGCCCTCCAGGTAACATGGAATATATCCCCTTCCCCAGTAGTGGCATTCTTAGAGATGTTGGCCATTTGCTGGCATAAAGACTTAGAATGGTGAATGCTTCAGTTCACATTCTGAGTTCTCCTTTAAAATTCTGTTCAACAAGTGTTTCTTAATGCTCTCATAATTCTATGCAATGTCTAAAAATGTGCATGGAAGCTGAGCCTGTGATCCAGTGAGTTTTTATTAGCTCCATTGAATTTATCGCATAGATTGGGAAGGCAAGCTAACATCTGTAAACGTAGAATGCCCTTTATATTTTGAATGATTTCAGAGTTGAACACTAGCATAATACTTAACCTGCTGCTGACTTTTCTTAGACTGTGGCAACTAAAGGCACCCCCGTATATGATTAATTAGTGAAATATTTGTCACTCTCACTTCACAGACTCATTTGTGATAACTGGTTAGTTTTTTCAAAGTTCTTGGGGCTCCCCCGCCTTCCCAATGAAACTGATACCATCTGTGCCCTCACAGAAAATTTCCAGTGCAGTTTTTAAGAACAAAACTAACTAGCTATTCATGTTTAACCAGATAATCCACAGGGGATTTCTTTTTGAAACTAAGTGCTATTCAGTTATTAACCAAGTTACTTAAACTTTTGATTTCAAAAGCAGCTGTGTTTCTGATGAGTACTGAACAAATGTGTGTAATTTTCTGTGCCGGACTTTTGACTTTGTTTTCAAGCACTGTAATGTGGGATGGATGGTTAGAAACAATAATATATTAGGGTTTCTATTTAACCCTTTCAGGACTGAACTGTATCTCCTTTTATTAATTTTTCCCTGTGTCGTGATAAATGTTTGCCAGCAGTCAGTACTGTGTTGGTTCAGATGTAGGTTTATATGCTCATTTTTAGCTTATTTCTTGTACCTTGCAGCATGCTCTACGCATTCAGTCCTTAAGGGGTTTATTTTACAAACTGTGCGCCTGTAAGGTTTATTAGCAATAAGATAGAAAATTGAGCAAATTTATACCATAATTTTGTAGGAAAAAAAAAAAAAAGAATCTGCTCAGTCCCATATTTCATCCATGAAAAACCTGCAATATGGGCAGTTTCAAGGAATAAATAAAAATGAAATGTAAACCATTGTAAAAGTCTTTCGTTGGCTATGCCTGATGCATGTATTACCATCTTTGATTTCAGAATACTTCATAAAGATAAAATTAAATTCCGTATAACAATTTGTGTGTTTACAGCCTTGCCTTGCCATCTACATCACATAAAATGATAGCTGTGTTAATTTCCTTTTTAATGTTTTTAATTAAGTAGTGCTTTAAAGAGAGATGTGGTGGAGGGTTTTTTTTTTTTTTTTTCCTCCCATGTGAATGGGGAAAGAGGCTCTGTCACTCACTGGGCTGTCTCCCAATTCTGGATCATTTAAAGCTGATCTCAACAAAATTGGAGAGTATTATTTAGCAATAGCTTGCTCTTCCAATATCAGGTTGTCGTCTGGTCTGGTGTTCAAAAGATCATACAGCATATGTTATATATAAGAACATATATGATCCAATTCCTTATTGTAAATAGTACATGATCATTTTCTGAGATCTATCAAAGATACATTAAATACATTCTCTTTTTCCTTTTTGGTCGTTGAACCAACCCTTACGTGATCACCAGTTAGAAAAATGCGGAGGGCAACTACATCAAGTTCCATATCTAGCAAAGTGAGGACTCATCATAGAAGGAAGACAACCCCCCCAAAAAAAGAAAAAGATACATTAAAAAGGAAAGCCAAAAAAATAAGTTTAGCCTTAGGAAATGGTTGTAGGAGACAGATTAAGCTGATGTATATGAAGTACAAATGAAGTGATTCATCTTGACCAGGGGGTTAGAGCCTAAAGCAGAAGGCCAAGATATGGCTCTATAAGCCAGAGGTCCTGGGAGGACCTAAAAGACTAGACAATTAAACACATAACTCTGTGGAAAGGCTAAGGTCATTTTGCATACTTGGCTCACAGGTGTTGAATAAATGCTTAATTAGAACTGTCACGTTACACATGTACAAAGTCACATTACTAATCTTATTTATGGGTTATCAAAATACTAATATATATTCTCTAATACAGAAAAGGGAGGTTTTAACTACAAAAAAAAAATTCGTGCTAAACACAAATGGACTATTTTGTAATTTGCAGAATCTTTTGCTTTGCGGGGGTGGTACTTTAAAATGGAATATCCTATGAGGTTTTATTTTTCTTTTTTAAAGGTGAGTATGAGCCTTAATTAAGGAGCCCTGGTGGTACAACAGTTAAGTGCTCAACTACTAACTGAAAGGTTGGCGGTTCAAACCCACCCAGTGGCTCTGTAGGAGAAAGACCCCGTGATCTGCTTCTTTAAAGATTACAGCTCGGAACCCCTGTGGGGCAGTTGTACTCAGGTCACATAGGATTGCTATGAATCAGAATCAACTCAGTGCAAATAACAACAAGCCTGAGCTTTAGGTGCATCAAGTTCTTTCTAGCATATTGATTGTAGTCCCTGCTTTCTATCTCCGTATCCCACTGCCATATTCTACTTGTTCAGTAAAGACTGACACCTCAGCCAGTCATTTCTTGCACCTTTACTGAATTGATGGTTTCTCCTGGTGCAGGGAAAAGGCTTGGGAAGAGGGAATCTTTATTTATTTAAATCCCAAACTAGCAATCCACAATCCTGCCACCCACAACCTCATCATATAAAGAAGTAAGGAGTGTGACTCATTTATTCCCACAGTGGCTTCTTGAGCTGTCTTTGACACCTTTTTTCCTAGAACAGCTCCTTTCTACCTGCCGTGCTGCTTGCTCTCTCGTTTGTCCTCCCTCATCACACAACACCAAGTTTGGTTTTCTCACTTGATGAACTCCTGCTCCTTAAACCTTAACAGTTCAGTTCTTAATGGAGCACTCTGATTTTTAGCTAATGGAATGGAAAGTTTGAGGGAAAAATAATTGTGACTTTGATCGTAGTTGAACAATCAGTATAATCACTTGGTGCCTGTCAAATGCAGGAGGGAAATAGGACAGCTTTTATCCACAGATTGCATTCATCCAGCAAGTATCCATTGAGCACGTGCTATATGCCACACAGTGCAAGGCCCAGGTTTATCATACAGAACCAAAAGGACAAATTGGTGTTTACTGTTTATTATATCTAGGATGTTATAGGCCAAATATGACACAATAATCATGTGTCATATTAGAATAAACATGTATTGAAGGACTTTGTTCATTGCCTACAGCATTAAATTTGTTAGCAGAGCTCATAGCTATGATTCATTGTCTTGGAAATTTAAAAAAAAAGTCTTGGCGTGTATTTTGGCTCTTGGTTGTATTTTTTTTTGTCATGATGTATATGCTGAACTAGATTCACTCTGCCTATGAGTTATTTTCAGTGGCTTGAATATTGGCAGCTTTCCATTTCTGTGTATGAGGAAAAAATTGTAGTGGTTGGAGTAATTTGTGGTAAAGGAAGACAAGGTCGGAAGCCCTTACTACCCCGAGCAGTGAAGAATGACCCAGCCCTATAATGCATCTTTTAGGAGAGTGGTCGCTTGATAGATAATTTCACACTGTCCCACCAGACGAATGGACATCAGGCTATCAAGAGGTGTGCCTACAGGATGAAATGTAGCAGAAACCAATTTTATTTATAATTATTTGAGGCCTGCCAAATCGTACTGTGGTGTTATATTGACTGTGCATGGTTTTCGTGTAATTGCCCTGAAAACAAAGAGTAAATAGATCACACTGTCTTTGTTCTCAAGTGAGATACTAACAAGAAACAACTTACTGTGTGGTCATAACATGTGCGCTAGAGATGTTTTCTCCTCTGCTACCACACTCATATTCACTCTGTATGGCTAGGGAGTGGTCACTGGATCCCTAGCACCTTCTAGCAGCATACATACTGGTGACAGTAGGAGAATGATCTCATTGCTTTGTAGGGTTGACTTCACAGCTGAGGGCACAGATGATACTAGTATCTGATCTGGTCATTGAGAGCTGGAAACGGTATTTGGCAAGTGGTCAAAGATAGTATGTTGGTGGCAGAGAGAGATCTGTGATATTTATGTGGTGAAAGCACTAAGTAAAGAATCCTGGGTCCTATCTCTCAGTGCACACTGTTTTACTGGATGAATTTTGGGCAAAGTCATTTATCCTCTGTGGATCTCAGTTTCTTCAACTGTAGGAAGAAAGGAAAGTAGTATTCACTGAGTCCCTACTACGTACCAGCACTCTGCTAGATGTGTTCTCGGGTTCTTGTTTAATTTTCACAGCAACCCATGAAATCAATATTATTCAGTCCCCTGTTTTACAGATGAGGAACCTGGCAGAGAGGTACATAATTTGCTAGATAAGGGCAAAGCTAGGACTTGAAACTAGGTGTTTCCAATACTCTGCACTTACAGAGTACTGTCTCTATGAAAAGAAAAACTGGAATTTTTCTCTAACTTACCCCAAAGTTCACAGACCTTTGTTTAGGTTTCAGTGTGCTTTCCTCAGAGTGACACTCGCACCTCCACGGCAGCTGATCTGAAACTCAAGTGAGGATGAGGCTATTGTAAGTTAAGACTGCCTGAGCTTTGAGTACTTGATTCACACTTTGGTTTGGGCCTTCCAGGATCAATGTGAGCTTAAGTGCACAGGCCTGGTTTTGTTTGTCTCTTCCAGAAAACAGTGATATGACTGGTTTTATTTAATATTCCCAGAAGTTATAAATTGGTCAGTGGTCAACTGTTTCAGGAGGTAGCATATGATCAGCAACTGATGGTACTGAAGGAAGAAGGCCAAGCTGCACTGAAGGCATTGGTGAAAAACAAGTCTCCAGGAATTGACGGAGTATCAATTGAGATGTTTCAACAAACAAATGCAGCGCTGGAAGTGCTCGCTCGTCTATGCCAAGAAATTTGGAAGACAGCTACCTGGCCAACCGACTGAAAGAGATCCATATTTATGCCTATTCCCAAGAAAGGTGTTCCAACCAAATATAGAAATTATCGAACAATATCATTAATATCACACGGCGTAAAACTTTGCTAACGATCATTCAAAAACAGCTGCAGCAGTATGTCGACAGGGAACTGCCAGAAATTCAGGCTGGATTCAGAAGAGGACATGGAACCAGTGATATCATTGCTGATGTCAGATGGATCCTGGCTGAAAGCAGAGAATACCAGAAAGATGTTTACCTGTGTTTTATTGAGTACTCGAAGGCATTCGACTTTGTGGATCATAACAAATTATGGATAACATTGCGAAGAATGGGAATTCCAGAACACTTAATTGTGCTTATGAGAAACCTGTACACAGATCAAGAGGCAGTTGTTCGGACAGAACAAAGAGATACTGTGTGGATTAAAGTCAGGAAAGGTGTGCATCGGGGTTGCATCCTTACACCATACCTATTCAGTCTGTATGCTGAGCAAATAATCCAAGAAGCTGGACTGTATGAAGAACAGGGCATCAGGCTTGGAGGAAGACTCGTTAACAACCTGCAATATGTAGATGACACACCTTGCTTGCTGAAAGTGAAGAGGACTTGAAATACTTACTGATGAAGATCAAAGACCACAGCGTTCAGTATGGATTATATCACAACATAAAGAAAACAAAAATCCTCACAACTGGACCAATAAGCAACATCATGATAAACGGAGAAAAGATTGAAATTGTCAAGGATTTCCTTTTACTTGGATCCACAATCAACATCCATGGAAGTGGCAGTCAGGATATCAAAGGATGCATTGCATTGGGCAGATCTGCTGCAAAAGACCTCTTTAAAGTGCTGAGAAGCAAAGATGCCACCTTGAAGACTAAGGTGTGCCTGACCCAAGCTGTGGTATTTTCAGTCACATCATATGCATGTGAAAGCTGGACAATGAATAAGGAAGACCGAAGAAGAATTGACGCCTTTGGATTATGGTGTTGGTGAAGAATATTGAATATACCATGGACTGCCAAAAGAACAAACAAATCTGTCTTGGAAGAAGTGCAACCAGAGTGCTCCTTAGAAGGAGGGATGGCGAGATTACATCCTACATACTTTGGACATGTTGTCAGGAGGGATCAGTCCCTGCAGAAGGACATCATGCTTGGTAAAGTACAGTGTCAGTGAAAAAGAGGAAGACCCTGAACGAGATGGACACAGTGTCTGCAACAGTGGGCTCAAGCATAACGATTGTCAGCACAGCACAGGACCTGGCAGTATTTCATCCTGTGGTACATAGGGTCACTATAGTCGGAACCGACTTGATGGCCCCTAACAACAAAGGTTATAAATGTATTGACACCTTCAATATGATTGTCATTATTGGAGTTACAGATTTTTAAGTCAGAAGCTGTCCTAGTCAACTAGTGCTGATATAACAGAAATACCACAAGTGGGTGGCTTTAGCAAAGAGAAATTTATTTTCTCACAGTCTAGTAGGCTAGAAGTCCCAATTTAGGGCGTCAGCTCTAGGAGAAGACTTTCTCTCTTTGTCAGCTCTGGAGGAAGGTCCTTGTCATCAGTCTTCCCTTAGTCTGGGAGCATCTCAGCGCAGGAACCTCACGTCCAAAGGACGCACTCTGCTCCTGACATTGCTTTCTTGGTGATATGAGGTCCCCAACTTTCTACTTGCTTTCCTTTTATCTCTTGAGAGAGAAAAGGTAGTGCAGGCCACACCCCAGGGAAATTCCCTTTACATTGGATTAGGGATGTGGCCTGGGTAAGGGTGGTGTTACAGTCCTGCCCTAATCATACTCCTCTTTAATGTAAAATTACAGTCACAGAATGGAGGGCAACTGCACAATACTGGGAATCATGGCCTAGCCAAATTGATGTACACGTTTTTTGGGGGACATAATTCAATCCATGACATAAGCCAAAGCTGGTTAACTTAGGGGAAGGGGATTTATTAAGGATAACGGGAGGTGGGGCCAAGATGGCAGAGTAGTCAGATGCTTCCTGGTCCCTCTTATAAAAAGACCTGGAAAAACAAGTGAATCAATTATATATGCCAATCTAGGAGCCGTTAACATCAAAGGCAAAATTGAGTAATTGGACTGAGTGGCAGGGGGAGGGAGAGACAGTTCAGAAGCAGCAAGGAATTGCCAGACCCGACCCGGTGGGAGCTGGCACCCTTCAAGGTGGATCAGCTTGCATGTGTGGTGTGGCAAGCAATGGTGCTTGGGAGGCGTTTTCCACATCGGGAGAGACCCGGGGGCAGAAAGTCTACTCAGGCATCCAGACCCAGTGAAAAGCAGCACTCAATCAGCAAAAGATAAGTACTTCTCTGGCCTACAGCACAGATGAAATAACACCGCCTGTCTTAGTCATCTAGTGCTGCTGTAACAGAAATACCACAAGTGGACGGCTTTAACAAACAGAAGTTTATTCTCTCACAGTCCAGTAGGCTATAAGTCCAAATTCAGGGTGTCAGTTCCAGGGGAACACTTTCTCCATTGCCTCTGGAGGAAGGTCCATGTCATCAGTCTTCCCTTGGTCTGGGAGCTTCTCTGCACAGGAACCTCAGGTCCAAAGGACACACTCTGCTCCCGGCACTGCTTTCTTGGTGGTATGAGCTCCCCATATGTCTTTGCTGGCTTCTCTCTTTTATATCTCAGAAGAGATTGGTTTAAGACACTATCCAATTTTGTATACTGTATCAGCATAACTGCCGCTAATCCGTCTTATTACATCATAGTGATCGAGTTTACAACACATAAGGAAGTCGCATCAGTTTACAAAATGGTACACAATCACACAATACTTCATGACCTAGCCAAGTTGACAGATACTTTTGGGGGACACAATTCAATCCATGACACCCCCTTTGGGAAAACCTCTCTCCTATTTACTTCTCGCCTCCCCGCTCTGCACCTCATCCTGGGCCAGCTTCAGCGATTGCCAAGTCCCCTGGGCCAGAAGTAGGACCCCGCACATGCCCTGAGCCATTCTCCCAGACTTGGAGAGGGAAAAAATCAACAAATGGAAAAAATAATCTGCTTGCTTCCCTAACCCAGGAACTCTGGGCAGGCACAGCTCCTTTGCCTAGGCAAAGGCATATTGGGTCCATGGACTTTGAATTCCTTTCCCCCCTGTATAGACTTGTGTGTGCCCACCTCAACAGCATAGACCCTCATTACCACAGTACAACAGGGTATATACCTGAAGTGTAACTTCAACTGTTTTAGCTATGAAGTGGCAGTTTCTTGTCACTTGATACTGCTCTGTCCATTAAGCAGGTCCCTCACATTATAATAACTTGAGAAGACAACAGTCAATATAAAACCATGTAAAGAAGCAATCCATGATGGCTTCAACAAGCTCCCAAAATAGTCAAGAAATTTTCCGGAGGAAGAGAAGTTCTTGGAATTACCAGTGACAGAATACAAAAGATTAATATACAGAACTCTTCAAGAGATCAGGGAGGACATGAGGCAAAATGCAGACCAAGCAATTGAGGAACTTAGGAAGATTAGAAAAGAGCATAATGACAAATTTAACAGGCTGCAAGAATCCATAAAGAGACAGCAATCAGAAATCCAGAAGATTAACAACAAAATTTCAGAATTAGACAACTCAGTAGAAACTCATAGGAGCAGAATTGAGGCAATGGAAGTCAGAATTAATGAGATTGAAGATAAAGCACTTGACACCAACATATTTGAGGAAAAATCAGATAAAAGGATTTTAAAAAAAGAATTATGTGGGACTCTATCAAAAGGAATAACCTGTGAGTGGTTGGAGTACCAGAACGGGGGATAACAGAAAATACAGAGAAAATTATTGAATATTTGTTGGCAGAAAACTTCCCTGATATCGGGGAAGATGAGAAGTATTTATACAAGATGCTCATCAAACCCTACATAGGGTAGATCCCAAAACAAAGTCACCAAGACATAATCAAACTTGCCACAACAAAAAACAAGAGAATTTTAAGAGCAATTAGAGATAAATGAAAAGTCATCTACAAAGGAGAGTCAATAAGCATAAGCTTGGACTACTCAGCAGAAACCATGCAGGCAAGAAGGCAATGGGATGACATATATAAAGCCTCGAAGGAAAAAAATTGCCAGTCAAGAATTATATATCCAGCAAAACTCTCTCTCAAATATTATGGTGAAATTAGGGCATTTCCAGATAAACAGAAGTTTAGGGAATTTGCAAAAACCAAACCAAAACTACAAGAAATACTAAAGGGAGTCCTCCAGATAGAAAATCAGTAACATCAGATAACAACCCAAGACTAGAACACAGGACAGAACAACCAGATATCAACCCAGAAACAAAAATAAAGCTAAAACATTGAAAATAGGGAAACAGAGATGTCAATATATAAAAGATGACAATATTAAAACAAAAAAGAGGGACTAAAAAATGTAGACAGATTTTTCATATGGATAGGAAGTCAAGGCAATATAAAGAAATAAAAGACTAGTTTAAACTTAGAAAAAAAGGGGTAAATATTAAGGTAACAACAAAGGAAACTAACAATCTTACATGTCAAAGTAAAAAGAAAAATAATACTCAGCAAATACAAAATCAACAACAATGAAAAAGATGAAAATACGTAAAGAAAAATGACTCAGCACAGAAAATTAAGTGGAACAAAGAAACTGTCAACAACTCAGAAAAAGACATCAAAGTGACAGCACTAAACTCATACCTATCAATAATTACGCTGAATGTAAATGGACTAAATGCACCAATAAAGAGAGAGTGGCAGAATGGATTAAAAAAAACATCATCTGTCTATATGCTACCTACAAAAGACACACCTTAGACTTAAACACACAAATGAACTAAAACTCAAAGGATGGGAAAAAATAAGCAAACAACACTCAAAAAAGAGCAGGAGTGGCAATATTAATCTCTGAGAAAATAGACTTTAAAGTAAAATCCACCACAAAGCACAAGGAAGGACACTATATATAATGATTCAAGGATCAGTACACCAGGAGGACATGAGTATAATAAATATTTACCCACCCAATGGCAGGATTCCAAAATACATAAACTAACACCATTGAAAAGAGTTATAGCTCCACAATAATGGTAGGAGACTTCAACAGAGCACTTTGTATGAAGGACAGAACATCCAGAAAGAAGCTCAGTAGACACAGAAGATCTAAATGCCACAATCAACCAACTTGATCTCATGGACATATAACGAACACTCCACCCAATTTCAGCCAAGTATACTTTCTTTCCCAATGCACATAAACATTCTCTGGAACAGACCACATATTAGGCCATAAAGCAAGCCTTAACAGAATCCAAACCATTGTAATATTACAAAGCATCTTTTCTCACCATACAGCCATAAAAGTAGAAATCAGTAACAGAAAAAGCAAGGAAAAAAAAATCAAACACGTGGAAACTGAACAACACCTTGCTTAAAAACTAGAAATTAAGGATGAAGTAAAGAAATTCATAGAATCCAACAAGAATGAAAACACATCTTACCAGAGCCTTTGGGACACAGCAAAAGCTGTGCTCAGAGGTCAGTTTATAGCAATAAATGTATACATCCAAAAAGAAGAATGGGCCAAACTCAAAACATTAACCCTACGACTCAAACACGTAGAAAGAGAGCAGCAAAAGAAGCCCTCGGGTGCCAGAAGAAAGGAAATAATAAGAATTAGAGCTGAATTAAATGAAATAGAGACTAGAAAAACAATTGAAAGAGTTAACAAGACCAAAAGCTAGTTCTTTGAAAAGATCAACAAAATTGATAAACCACTGGCCAAACTGAGAAGAAAAACGAGAGGAAGCAAATAACCCGTATAAGAAATGAGATGGATGATACCACAACAGACCCAACTGAAATTAGAAGAATCTTAACAGAATACTATGAAAAATTGTACTCTAACAAATTTGAGAAGCTCAAGGAAAGGGACAAATTTCTAGAAACTCACTACCTACCTAAATTCACACAAACAGAGGTAGAACAACTAAATATACCAATAACAAAAGAAGAGATGGAAAAAGTAATTAAAAAACGCCCAACAAAAAAAGCCTTGGGCCAGATCGTTTCACTGGAGAATTCTACCAAACTTTCACAGAAGAGTTAACACTACTACTACTAAAGATATTTCAGACCGTAGAAAAGGATGGAACACTTCCAAACTCATTCTATGAACCCAGCATAACCCTGATACCAAAACCAGGTAAAGGCACCACAAAAAAAAATTACAGACCAATATTACTCATGAACATAGATGCAAAAATCCTGAACAAAATTCTAGCCAATGGAATTCAGCAACGTATCAAAAAATAATTCACCATGAGCAAGTGGAATTCAAACCAGATATGCAGGGATGGTTCAAGATTAGAAAAACAATCAATGTAATCCATCACATAAATACAACAAAGAATGAAAATCACATGATCTTAGCAATTGATGTAGAAAAGCCATTTGAAAAAGTCCAACATCCATTCATGATAAAAACTCTCAGCAAAACAGGAATAGAAGGGAAATACCTCAACACAATAAAGGGCATTTATACAAAGCCAACAGCCAACATCATCCTAAATGGAGACAGTCTGAAAGCATTCTTCTTGAACCAGACAAGGATGCCCTTTATCACCACTCTTATTCAACATTGTGCTGGAGATCCTAGCCAGAGCAATTAGACTAGAAAAAGAAAGGAATCCAGATTGGTAAGGAAGAAGTAAAAGCATCCCTATTTGCAGATGATATTATCTTATACACATAAAACCCCAAAGAATCCACAAGAAAACTACTGGAACTAGTAGAAGATTTCAGCAAAGTATCAGGATACAAGATAAACATAAAAAAAAATCAGTTGGATTCCTCTATGTCAACAAAGAGAACTTCGAAGAGAAAGTCACCAAATCAATACCATTTACAGTAGTCCCCAAGAAGATAAAATACTTAGGAATAAATCTAACCAGAGATGTAGAAGATATATACAAAGAAAACTACCAGTCACTACTGTAAGAAACCAAAAGAGACCTACATAAGTGGAAAAACATAACTTGCTCATGGATAGGAAGACTCACCACTGGGAAAATGTCAATTCTACCCAAAGCGATCTACAGATACAATGCAATCCCGATCAAATTCCAACAATATTTTTTAATGAGATGAAGACACAAATCACCAACTTCATATGGAAAGGGAAGAGGCCCCAGATAAGTAAAGCATTACTCAAGAAGAAGAACAAAGTGAGAGGCCTCATGCTACCTGATTTTAGAACCTGTTATACCATCATGGTATTCAAACAGCCTGGTACTGGTACAACAACAGATACATAGACCAATGGAACAGAATTGAGAATCCAGACATAAATTCATCCACTTATGAGCAGCTGATATTTTACAAAGGCCCAAATTCTGTAAATTGGGGAAGACAGTCTCTTCAACAAAGGGTGCTGGCATACCTAGATATTCATCCGCAAAAAGACAAAACAAGATCCATACCTCACACCATGCACAAAAACTAACTCAAAATGGATCAAAGATCTAAATATAAAATCTAAAACGAAAAAGATCATGGAAGAATCAATAGGGACAATGCTAGGAGACCTAATACATGACATAGAATACAAAACATAACTAACAGTGCACAGACTCTAGAAGAGAAACTACATAACTCGGAGCTCTTAAAAGTCTAAACACTTAATGCTCATCAAAGGCTTCACTAAAAGAGTAAAAAGACAACCTACAGACTGGGAAAGAAATTTTGGCTACCAAAAATCCGAACAGCATCTAATCTCTGAAATATACAAGATAGTGCAAAACCTCAACAACAAAAAGACAAATAATCCAATTAAAATATGGGCAAAGGATATGAACAGAGGCTTCACCAAAGAAGACATTCAGGTGGCTAACAGACACATGAGGAAACACTCACGATCATTAGCCAGTAGAGAAATGCAAATCAAAACTACAATGAGATACCATGTCACCCAAACAAGGCTAGCATTAATCTAAAAAACACATAAGAATAAATGTTGGAGAGGTTGTGGAGAGACTGGAACACTTACCCACTGCTGGTGGGAATGTAAAGTGGTACAACCACTTTGGAAATCGATTTGGCGCTTCCTCAAAAGCTAGAAATAGAAGTACCATACAATCCAGGATTCCCACTCCTTGGAATATATCCTAGAGAAACAGGAGCCATCACACGAATATATATATATACACACCCATGTTCATTGCAGCACTGCTCACAATAGCAAAAAAGTTGGAAACAACCTAGCTGCCCATCAATGGACAAATGGATAAACAAATTATGGTATATTCATTCACACAGTGGATACAATGCAATGATAAAGAACAGTGATGAATCTGCAAAACTTCTCATAACATGGATGAATCTGGAAAGCACTATGCTGAGTGAAATTAGTCAGTTGCAAAAGGACAAATACTGTATGAGACCACTATGATAAGATCTCAAGAAAGGGTTTAAACACATAAGAAAACCTTCTTTGATTGTTACAATGCTGTGGAGGAAGGGAGAGGGGAATTAAATAGTAGACAAGAATTATCTTAGGTGAAGGGAAGGACAACACCCAGTACAGGGGAAGTCAGCACAACTGGACTAAACCAAAAGCTAAGAAGATTTCCTGAACACAACCAAACACTTCGAGGGACAGAGTAGCAGAGGCGGGGGTCTGGGGACCATGGTTTCAGGGGACATCTAGTTCAATTGTCATAACAAAGTTATTAAGAAAATGTTCTGCATCCCACTTTGGTGAGTGGCATGTGGGGGGCTTAAAAGCTAGCAAGCGGCCATCTAGGATGCATCAGTTCGTCCCAACCCACCTGGAGCAAAGGAGAATGAAGAGCACAAAAGACACAAGGAAAATATTAGCCTAAGAGACAAAAGGGGCCACGTAAACGAGAGATTCCATCAGCCTGAGACCAGAAGAACTAGATGGTGCCCAGCTACCACCAATGACTGCCTTGACAGGGAATACAACAGAAAGTCCTTGACGGAGCAGGAGAAAAGTGGGGTGCAGCATTCAAATTCTAGTAAAAAGACTAGACTTAATGGTCTGACTGAGACTGGAGGAACCCCAGCTGACATGGCCTGCAGACTCTCTGTTAACCTAGAACTAAAAACATTCCTGAAGCCAGCTCTTCAAAGATTCGACTGGACTATAACACATAAAATGATACTCCTGAAGAGTATGCTTCTTAGGTCAAGTAGATACATGAGACTAAATGGGCATCTCCTGTCAGGAGGCCAGATGAGAAGGCAGCAAGGAATCGGAGGTGGTTGAATGGACACCGGAAATCTGGGTTGGAAAGGATGAGTGTGCAGTCACATTATACGGGTAGCAATTAGGGTCACATAACAGTATGTGTATAATTTTTTGTAAGAGAAACTAACTTGAGCTGTAAACATTCACCTAAAACACAATAGAAAGGAAAAAAAAAACTAGCATTCTACACCATAACATATCAATCTATGGTTTAATATTAAGATGTTTTAAGTTTCCTGAAAAAAAGAATCAAATGACATATTGCATTGGACAAACCTGTTGCAAAAGACCTCTTTAAAGTGTTAAAAAGCAAAGTTGTCACTTTGAGGACTGCTGCTCTAACAAATACCTAAAATGTGGAAGTGGTTTTAAAACTGAATGGATAGACGTGCGGCAGTGACAGAGGACCACCAGCAGCAGAGAAACAGCAGCAGCAGAGAACCAACAGCAGCAGAAACAGGAGACCAGTGCGAGACGGCACTGGAGCTGACCCACGGAGCGAGAGAGCTGAGTGCCTGTGCGCGGGAGGCTTCCTGGCAGAGTGGGGTGCCTCCGGGCACTTATACTGGTGGAGGTACAGAGCTTTGGAACATTTTCCTCAGCAGGGCAGATGCGGGCGTGAGGCCCGAGGGCCGAGAGGCCATAGGAAGCAGAAGCTGAAGAGACTAGGGACACAAGAAGTCGAGCTGCTTCAGCCTCAAAAGGTATGACCATGACCTCAGGGGTTCCAAAGGGTGGAATGTCATGGTTTGAATTATGTCCCCCAAAAAATGTGTGTATCAATTTGGCTAGGCCATGCTGGTACTGTGTGATTTTCCTGTATGTTGTAAACCTGCCTCTATGATGTTAATGAGGGAGGATGGGTGGCAGTTGTGTTAGTAAGGCAGGACCTGATCTACAAGACTGGATTGTGTCCTGAGGCAATGTCTTGAGATATAAAAGACAGAAGTGAGCAGAGAGACAGGGGAACCTCATACCATCAAGAAAGCAGAGCCGGGAGCAGAGCATGTCCTTTGGACTGGGGTCCCTGTGCCGAGAAGCTCGTAGTCCAGGGGAACACTGATGTGAAGGCCGGCAGAGAAAGACTTCCGCCAGAGCTGACACCCTGAATTTGGACTTTTAGCCTACTTTGACTGTGAGGAAATAAACTTCTCTTCGTTAAAACCATCCGCTTGTGGTATTTCTGTTATGGCAGCACTAGATGACTAAGACAGAATTTGGTGCCAGGAGTGGGGTTCGAACCCACACGGACATAGGATGGTGGAATGTTGTGGATTGAATTATGTCCCCCCAAAAATGTGTGTATCAATCTGGCCGGGCCATGATTCCTGGTATTCTGTGGTTTTCCTATAAATTGTAAATCCTGCCTCTATGATGTTAATGAGGGAGGATGGGCGGCAGTTGTGTTAGTAAGGCAGGACTCAGTCTACAAGATTGGATTGTATCCTGAGTCAATGTCTTGAGATATAAAAGACAGAAGTGAGCAGTGAGACAAGGGGACCTCATACCATCAAGAAAGCAGTGCCGGGAGCAGAGCACATCCTTTGGACTGGGGTCCCTGTGCCAAGAAGCTCCTAGTCTGGGGGAACACTGATCAGAAGGCCAAGAGAGAAAGCCTTCCTCTGGAGCTGACACCCTGAATTTGGACTTTTAGCCTACTTTACTGTAAGGAAATAAACCTCTCTTTGTTAAAACCATCCACTTGTGCTGTTTCTGTTATAGCAGCACTAGATAACTAAGACAGTGTGCCTGATCCAAGCCATAGTATTTTCAATAGCCTCATATGCAGGCAAAGGCTGGATGAATAAGAAAGACTGAAGAAGAATTGACAACTTTAAATTATGATGTTGCTGAAGAATATTAAATATACCATGGACTGCCAGAAGAACAAATAAATCTGTTTTTGAGAAGGTACAGCCAGAACGCTCCTTAAAAGCAAGGATGGTGAGACCTTGTCTCAAGTGCTTTGGAGATATTATCAGGAAGGACCAGTCCTGGAGAAGGTCATCATTCTTGATAAAGTAGAGGGTTAGCGAAAAAGAGGAAGACCCTCAAAGAGGTGGATTCACACAGTGATTGCAACAATGATCTCAAGCATAGCAATGATTGTGAAGATGGGGCAGGACCAGGCAGTGTTTAGTTCTGTTGTACATGTGATCACTGTGAGTCGGAACCAATTCGATGGCACCTAACAACAACAACAACATAATGTGTACAGGAGCCAGTGTGCCACAATGGTTAAGCACTCGGCTGATAAGTGAAAATTGTCAGTTTGAACTCACCCAGAAGCTCCACGGGGGAAAGACCTGGCGATCTTCTCCCATAAAGATTACAGCCTAGAAAACCCTCCTGAGCAGTTCTACTCTGTCATATGGGGTTGCCATGAGCTGGAATTAACAGCACACAACAAAAACATCAAATAATGAGTACATCACTGTTCATTGCCGTAGGGTAGCTGTACACGTAGCATGTCATATGAAGCTTGCTGGGTAATGTATGCTTGTCCCAGTTGTTTTTCTGTAGATCTGTTTCCAGCCACCTTGAGGTAACCCCTGTGTGTACTGTTCATCAGGGCAGAGTGTGATGCTGTACTGCAGGGGATGGAGAAATGAGTAAGGGAATGTTCTGCCCTGGAAAGTTCATCAGGAAGAAGTTGAGGCAAGTGACAGACATTGACTATGTTAGTTTCCTTCGTGGTGGTAGTTGTTAGCTGCTGTCCAGTCAGCTATGACTCATGGCGACCCCATGCACAACGGAATGAAATGCTGCCTGGTCCTGCACCATCCCCATGATCGGTTACCAATCAGACATTGTGATCCATAGGTTTCCATTGGTTGATTTTGGAAGTAGATCTCCAGGCCTTTCATCTAGTCCATCTTAATTTGGAAGCTTCGCTGAAACCTGTTGAGCACTGTAGCAACACACAAGCCTCCAGTGACAGACGGGGGTAAGTGGTGGCTGTGCATGGGTGCATCGGCTGAGAATCAAACCTAGATCTTCTGCATGGAAGGCGAGAATTCTACCACTCCCCAGTGGGAGTGGGTCCTGAGAGTCTGCATTTCTAGTGAGCACCCAGGTGATGCAGAGGCTGCTGGTCTAGAAACCACACTTTGAGTATCAAGGGCCTATTGTGTCCCCAGATAGAAATGACAGTAATGGACCAAAAGAGGAAAAGTGCTTCTTCACTCCATAAAAGTGATTCTTTTTAATTAGCGTTATTGTTTTCCAAGTCACGATTAACTCACTAATAGTGGTTTTAGAATTAGCCTTATTGTTTTTTAAGCACAGAGTTAAAATTTCTTCTTTACACTTGAGAAGTCCTTATGTACCAAATCACAAAAGGGCTCGTCAGATCCTTGTTACGAGGCTGATAACGTGGCCTTTCTAAACATTAAAATATTCATCTGCATGTCACAGTCACGATGCCCAGAGCCCTGTATTATACAACGATATCATAAACCCCAGAGCCTTGCCACATCTAGGACAAAATTGCTGCACCCACTTCTGGGTTTCAAAAATCTTTGGTTTGAAAAAAATTACTTATTTTTAATTGGGGTCCCTTACTCATGAGCACAGTTCTGTAAATTCAAGGAGACTAAATTATTGCAAAAATGTAATGAGTGGTGTCTCCACTAATGAGATTGCTCAGACTGAGACAACTCTTGGAGCTGTGTGAGTGCCAAACTCCTCTCTTTGGCTGGGCAGCCTTCTTTGCGGGGGAAGCTTTCTGTGGTGTGGTTCTGCTGTTGTTGGTGTGTGCTGTTGAGTGGATTCCTACTGATAACGACCCCATGTGACAGAGTAGAACTGCCCTGTAATTTTTACAGAAGCAGATCACCCAGTCTTTCTCCTATAGAGCCGCCGGGTGGATTGGAACTGCCAATCTTGTAGCTGAGCACTTAACGTTGTGCCACCAGAGGACTCCTTGGCCTGGCTCTGGGAAGGCCATGTTTTCTTACCCATGCTGTGATCTTACATCTAAATGATAAAAGGCAAACAGAGGCGGAGCCAACACAGTGCTATAGACAGAAGCACCATGCCTCCCTCCACACCAAAGACCCGAAAAACTAAGCAAAACAGAGACAAACGTCAACCCTGGAACCCTAAGTGTCAAATAAAGAGATAAAGAACTCAGCCAAGCACCGAATGGAATAAGAAACTGACAGAGAACAGAGAGTGAGGAGAGATACGTGCGGACGTCCCCTATCAGTTAATGCAGCACGAATCTGCCATCTTGGACTCCTGTCGGAGATCGGCAGACAGGGAGAGTAGGAAAGTAGCTCCACAGAGCTCAGAGCAGGAGACAGAGCACCCAGTAACCAACAATTTATGCTTTCCTACCCCCCTATCTTTCTCCCGCCTGCTAGATCTCTGCTGCTTCATAGCTGGCTGCGATACTTTGGCCAGCCAGGAAGTGCAGGATCCCTGCTGCTTGGATTTGCCTAGCCCACATTGGAGATCGGTGGACAGGGAGTGCGAGAAAGCAGCTTTCACTGAGTGAAATAAGTCAATCACAAAAGGACAATAATTGTATGACACCACGACTGTAAGAACCCATGAAAAAGTTTACACACAACAACAATCTTTGAAGGCTACAAGGGAGGGGAGGGATTGGGGCTGGGGGACACTAAATAGACAATAGATAAGTGGTAACTTGGTGAAGGGTAAGGCAGGACACAATACAGGGGAAGCCAGCACAACTTGTACAAGGAAAGGTCACGGAACCTCCATAGACACATCCAAACTCCCTGAGGGACTGAATTGCTGGGTGGAGGGCTGTGGGGACCATGGTCTCAGGGAACATCTAGCTCAGTTGACATAACATAACTTATAAAGAAAATGTTCTACAGTCTACCTTGGTGAGTAGCATCTGGGGTCTTAAAAGCCTGTGAGCGGCCATCTAAGATACTCCACTGGTGTCACCCCTTCAGGAGCAAGGGAAAATGAAGAACACCAAAGACACAAGGGAAAGATTAGTCCAAAGGACTAATGGACCACAGCTACCATGGTCTCCACCAGATTGAGTCCAGTACAACTAGGTGGTGTCCAGCTGACTGCTCTGACAGGGA
Source organism: Dugong dugon (assembly GCA_030035585.1). Classification (NCBI taxonomy): domain Eukaryota; kingdom Metazoa; phylum Chordata; class Mammalia; order Sirenia; family Dugongidae; genus Dugong; species Dugong dugon. Next base: position 108,177,219 of record CM057463.1, on the reverse strand, counting down.
TCACAATAGAGGGTCCTGGGCAGAGCTGGAGAAAAATGCAGAACAAAATTCTAACTGACAGAAAAGATCAGACTTACTGGCCTGACAGAGACTGGAGAAACCCTGAGAGTATGGTCCCTGGACACCCTTTTAGCTCAGAAATGAAGTCACTTCTGAGGTTCACCCTTCATCCAAAGATTAGACAGGCCCATAAAACAAAATGAGACTAAAGGAGCACAACAGCCCAGGGACAAGGACTAGAAGGCAGGAGGGGACAGGAAAGCTGGTAATGGGGAACCCAAGGTCAAGATGGGAGAGTGTTGACATGTCGTGGGGTTGTTAACCAATGTCATAAAACAATATGTGTACTAACTGTTTAATGAGAAACTAGTTTGTTCTGTAAACCTTCATCTAAAGTACAATTTAAAAAAGTCAGGAAAAAAAAAAAGACAAACAAACAACCCAAAATGTCCTTCTAGGGGATGGGAGGTGACTGTGTAGGGCAAACCGTTAAGTGCTCAACGACTAGCCGAAAGGTTGGCGGTTTGAACTTAACTAGAGGCGCCTCAGAAGACAGGCCTGGCGATCTGTTTCCAAAAGGTCGCAACCTCGAAAACCCTATGGAGCAATTTTACTCTGCACGCATATGGTCGCCATGAGTAGAAATTGACTCCATGGCAACTAACAATAGGAAATGGGATAGTAGATATGAGGTGAGTAAACCAAAAACCAAGCCAGTTTTCCGTCGAGTCGGCTCCAATTCATGACGACCCCATATGTGTCAGAGTAGAACTCTGCGCCATATGGTTTTCAGGGGCTGATTTTTTGGAATTAGATCACCAGGGCTTCCTCTCAGGGTGCCTCTGGGTAGACTTGAATCTGTAACCTTTCGGTTAGCAGTTCAGGGCTTAGCCGTTTACACCACCCAGGGATATGCGGTGAGCAAAAAAACAAAAAACGAACCTGTTGCCACTGAGTCTATTCTGACTCCTAGAGACACTGTAGGACAGAGTAGAACTGCCCCATAGGGTTTCCAAGGTTATATAACCTTTACGGAAGCAGACTGCCACATCTTTCTCCCATGAAGGGGCTAGCAGGTTTGAACTGCCGACCTTTCAGTTAACAGCTGAGTGCTTAACCACTGTGCCACCAGGGCTACTTACGAGGTGAGTAGAGAGAAGTAACATAGAGGGAGAGATCCCAGAAATGTGAAGGGCCCCAAGAGGTATTGTTGGAAGGGAGCTGAAATGTTCATTCCCTTCGCTGATGAGGAGAGAGTTGGAAACCACACACACATATCCACACCACCACCACACATTTCCAACCTCCTGTTCTGAAAATGTTTCAGCAAAATCAGTAAGTCTCTCTTTGGAATGTAATGTTTAGCATTTTCCGTTACATGATTAGAAGAGTGGCCAAATGTGTGTAAAGAGCAAAGCTTTGGACATATTTACTACAGTTTGGTTCACCGTGGACAAGCAGAGAGAAAGACTTGACTTTGTAGGTGGTGTTGGAGCCCAGGGCACCCTGAAGCTTTGCTTTTGTCTTTTTAACATTTACAGTAAATGTGGCAACCACCCACCTGTCAGTTAGTCGTACGGTGGTGGCTTGCATGTGGCTAAGATGCTGGTAGCTATGCCACCGGTATTTCAAGTGCCAGCAGCATCACACATGTTGGACAGGTTTCAGTAGAGCTTCCAGGCTAAGAATAGGATGAAAGGGCTGGCAATCTACTTCTGAAAATTAGCCACTGAAGACTCTATGGATCACAGCAGAATATTGTCCAATATAGTGCTGCAAGATGAGCCTCCTAGGTTGGAAGGCAACAATGGACTTGAGTATGATCGTGCTCATGAGGATGGTACAGGAGCAGGCAGCGTTTCTTTCTGTTGTACCTGGGGTTGCCATGAGTTGGAGGTGACTTGAAGGAAACTAACAGCAACAATAATAAATGTGGAGATATCTTAAAAGATTGTAAGCAGCATGTTAAGTCATATGAAATATTTTCTAATCCTGTTTTATGAGCTGTTAAAGAAAAAAGATTTGCAAATCCGTATTTTGCTTGCTAGGTGCAAGCTAGTATAGTATTGCTTTGAAATATTGCTCATTCGGGTCTTTTACTTATTTACTTAACACAGCTGATCATCCCCTCATTTTTAAAATACTCTTTGCACTTGGCTTCCAGGGTACCAAGCTGTAGAAGCGGGTATTGTTATTTCTATTTTACAGATTAGAAAATGGTGCCTTAAGTAACTTACCTAAGATTCCACAGCTAGGAAGCAGCAGAACTGGGATACAAACCTGAATTTGCCTGATTTCAGAAATCTGTGTTTCTTCCCTTGTTTGTTGTTAGCTGCTCTCGAGTTGGCCGCTGACTCATGGTGACCCCATGTACAGCCGAAAGAAACACTGTCCAGTCTTTCACCATCCCCACGATTAGTTAGACCATTGTGCTCCATAGGGTTTTCGTTGGCTGATTTTTGGAAGTTGATCACCAGGCCTCTCTTCCTAGTCTTAGTCTGGAAACTCTGCTGAAACCTGTTCAGCATCATATTAACATGCAAGCCTCCACTGACAGATGAGTGGTGGCTACACATGAGGTGCATGAGCCAGGAATCAAATCTGGGTCTCCTGCGTGGAAGGCGAGACGTCTATCACTGAACCACCAATGACCCTTCTTCCCCTACACTGTATAGCTTTTCATTTTTATAGAGGAAATCATAAGCTGAATGAGCTCAGAGACTCTTCGAAGGGTCTCTGAGCTGCCTTACAGTAGTGCTGCAAATCAAATCCAGCTTAGCCAACTCGAGTCCCTCTCCTTGTTTGCTTCATGCCATGGTTTTGCTCCTGCATCAGCAAGGGAAGCCAAGGAGAGAAAGAGAACAGATGCGTTAATCACATTGTGCAACCATCACCACTGTTCATTTCCAAGTTTTCCATCACTTTTAACAAGCTCAGTTTAGAAGCTCAGTGTCCCCTAAGCCATGGCCCCCTCTTTCCTGAGAGAGTCTTTTTAGTGGAAGGAGTGGGTCCTGCCGGTGAAATGACAAAGTAGGGTCTCCACCTACACTCTATATAGCACGACTAGCGGCAGGCTGGGTTACTGCTGCAACATAGCCAGAAGGTCAAGGGCATAGAATTCAAAGGGCCTCTGAGTCAGGAGGTAGAGGCTATGTCAAGCTCATGGGCCCCCAGCTGGCGCCTTCTCACCTGCAGGGTTAGAAGACAGGCTTCCCCGGGGAACAGATGAGGTCATCAGCAAGCTATTTTTCTGAACAACCTCATTGGCTCTTTCATCTCCTGGAGTTTGAAAGTGCCCTCACCAGCACGAGATAAGTCAGCATTTGAGGGTCACACAGGTGTGCAGGATCTCACAGATGTGGGAACAGTTTACGGTATAAAGACCCCGGCATCCGGGTGCCCCCACAAAGGGCAAGGACAAGCAGAAGCAAATAATGAAAAAAAAAGTGTTCCAAAGCAAATGTTGACATTAAACAGAAGACTCCTTTGAGCCAACAGGAGGATATTTGTTGCCAAACACAAGCCAGGCTCAGCCCGAGTCCCTTGTCTCCCCAGGGGAGTTCACAGGGATTAGCAATATCGATTGTTCATTTATTCTGGAGATAATCAAGTTACAGGTTGATTACAAAATTGCATCCCAGCCGGGTGTGTCTTGATGTTTTACTTCTCATCAGCCTGTCTGGGGTGGAGCAGGTTCAGTGGCATGACGCACGCCTTTTTGTTGTTTCCTGAAGTTGTGGACACAGGAGCCAGGGCCTGTGACAGAAAGAGAAACGGCTGCGTACGTATGAGCCTGGAGCCTGGCAGCAGGCTCCGGGAAATGAGATTCGGTCTCCATTCCATCCTCAGGCGCTTCCTCTCTAAAAGCCCATTTATATAAATATACTGGGCTCTCGAAGTGCAGGAACACTGGAACAGGGAGCAGGGGCAGCAGGGAAGGAACAGCAGGTTGGGGCTTGCCTGATGCCAGGGCATAGCAGAGGTGTGGTGAGAGCTGGTGATGGGGGCCCTGGGACAGGGTCACTCAGAGGTGGACAGAGGGACTGGGCACTTCTGTCTTTCAAGGTGCCTCATGTGTTACAAAATGAAGAAATGACCTCATAATCCCATTACTGCCCTCCAAGAGAAATGAAAACATATGTAAACATATGCAAAGACCTGTGGATGTTTATCTTGTTGTTGTTAGGTACCACTGAGTAGCTTCTGACTTATAGTGACCCTATGTACAACAGAATGAAACACTGCCCGGTCCCGTGCCATCCTCACAATCGTTCCTATGTTTGAGCCCATGGTTGCAGCCACTGTGTCAATCCATCTCATTGAGGGTCTTCCTCTTTTTCACTGACGCTCTGCTTTATGACCCTCTACTTTACCAAGCATGATGTCCTTTTCCAGGGACTGATCCCTCCTGATAACATGTACAAAGTGTGTGTGACGAAGACTCTCCAACCTGGCTTCCGAGGAGCACTCTAGCTGTACTTCTTCCAAGACAGATTTGTTCATTCTTCTGGCAAACCATGGTATACCTGATAGTCTTCCCCAACACCATAATTCAAAGTCATCGATTCTTCTTCAGTCTTCCTTATTCATGGTCCAGCTTTCAAATACATATCAGGCTACTGAAAATGTCATGGCTTGGGTTAGGTGCACCTTAGTCCTCAAAGTGCAGATGTTTATAACAGCTTTATTTATAATGTCCCCAAACTGGAAACAACTCCAATGTCTATCAACGGGTGAAAGAATAAATTAATTGTGGTATGTCCAAATGTGGTGGGTTGAATGATATGTCCATGTCCAATCTCCCAAACCTGTGAATGTGACCTTATTTGGAAAAAGGGTCTTTACAGATATAAATAAATTACGGATCTTGAGATAATTCCTATATTATCCAGGTGGGCCCTAAATCCAATGACAAGTGAGCCTTAAAAGACATAGAGGGAAGACAGGACGAGGCCATGTGAAGACAGAGGCAGAAGCTGGAGTGATGCAATCACCAACCAAGGAATGCCTAGAGCCAACAGAAGCTGGAAAAGACCAGGAACCAGACAGATCTCCCCTAGATCTGCTGGAGGGAGCAAGGTGCCTTGCCGATACCTTGATTTCAGACCTGGCCTTCAGAACTGCCGGAGAGTAAAGTTCTCTTGTGTTAAGCTACCAAGTCTGTGGTCATTTTTCACAGCAGCCACAGGAAACTAATACACCATACAATGTAATGCTACTCAGCAATGAGCAGAAACAAACTATTGATACATGCAACAATTGGTTGGATCTCAAGGGCATTATGAAAGAAACTAGACACAAAAGGCTACTTCCTCTGTGATCCTGCTATATGATCCAGAAAAGGCAAGACCATAGGGAAAGACATCAGAGCAGGAGAGGATTGAGTACAAAGGGGCTCGAGGGAAATTTTGGGGGTGATGGAAATATTCCATATCTTGATCGTGGCCATGGTTACACAACTATATGCTTGTCAAACTGTAGAACTATACACCAAAAAAGACGGAGTTTTATTGGATGTAAATTGCACTTCAATAAACCTAAATTTTTTTTAAAAAGTTAAGAAATGCCGAAACAGTGTTCTCAAAATTGTGGTGTATTTTAAATTTGTCACACCGAGAATAAAAAATGATAGGATGTAGCCTTATGTGGAAGTAATGTCAAAGGTCTAATTTGTGGTCATGTGTGAAGGCGAGACCTAGGATGAATGGACCTTGTGACTTGATAGAGGACTTGCCAGTCATGGCCATGGGACTCCCATTGAGTACTGCCTTCCTTGGAGACCCTTGCCTTCTTATCAACCCTCAAGGGCCTCACCTGGAAGGCTACCTAAACCTAGGATGGGCAGCAGAAGGACTTAGCCCTGGGTGCCCTTCCCCTCTGGATTTTCAGAGGCCAGCTGATTTGTCTTAGACTTGGGTCTTCATGTTCAGGGTTTCTTTTCAAGTGGTTTCCTTATGCCTCAGTTTTGCTGTGGACTCTGGGCTTGGCTTGTGTGTGTGGCCTTTGCTTTTTCTCTGGGTCTTCTTCTGGGTCTTTGATTGTTGATCACCTATATAACCAGTACTTATGACTCTCACAGATACCTCCAGGAGAGGTCTCTCTCTCTCTCCATTTCACCAGCACTGGACCCTACCATCTTTTCCAAAAGACAAAATGGTGGGTTCTCTTGATTCTCCAGTCACTAACTGAGACTTTTCAGGCACTGAGCAAGGGGTAGGGACCCTGTGTGGCCTGGTTGGGAGAGCAGGCTATTTTATCCAGGTTGTTGTTGTTGATTGCTATTGAGTTGGCCCTGACTCATGTTGACATTTTGTATAACAGAACAAAATGTTGCTTGGTCCTACACCGTCTTCATGATCTTTGATGTATTTAAGCCCGTAAGACACTGTAATGGTTTCCTAAGGCTGTTGTAACAAAATATAACAAAACAGGAAGCTTATAAGAACGAAAATGTATTGTCTCATAGTTCTGGAGTCTAGGAGTCTGAATTCAGGGCATCGGCAGTGCCATGCTCTCTCTGTCTGCTCTAGGGGAAGAAGATCCTTCTCTCTTCCAGCCTCTAGTATCCCCAGAAATTTCTTGGTATTCCTTGCCTTGTAGATGCATTTTCACATCAAAGTATTTCCCCTATGTGTCTCTCTGTGTATGTTCTCTTTTATAAGGACAGCACTCAGATTAGATTAGAACCTACCCTACTCCAGTATGACCTCATGTTAACATAACTGGTAATTGATAAGACCCTAATTCCAAACAAGGTCACGTTCACAGGGACCAGGGGTTAGGATTTCAACATGTCTTTTGGGAGGACTCAACTCAATTCATTAACAGGCATTATGAGGTTTTCAAGGCCTATCCCCATTGCCATCAAGTCAATTCTGACTCATAGCAACCCTACAGGACACAGTAGAAGTGTCCCATAGGGTTTCCAAGGCTGTAATGTTTATGGAAACAGTCTGCCACATCTTTCTCCTGCAGAGCAACTGCTGGGTTTGAACCGCTGACCGTTCAGTTAGCAGCCGAGCACTTAACCACGCACCACCAGGGCTCCTTCAAGGCTTATAAAAATGTTTTATATCTGAAAAAAGAACTTTGACTCAAAAAATACAAAAAAAAACTGTTAAAATGAAATCATTAAGTGTTTAATGAAATTGACTCAGCCTGAAAACAGAGCCTAAGAAAATGTCTTGTGTGCAAATAACTTACTTAGAGAATGATCTTAAGGGATAGTGTGTGAAAATAAAGGACTGGGAAGAGCAAAAACTCTAGGAAGCAGAGAAGGAAGAAAAACCAATCCAAGGGGGCATTACTGAGCCAATCACCATGTGGACAACTGGGGTTTTGTCACACTGGGTACCATCTGAGGAGCTGGTGGAGAATGCACCTCACAGCTGTCCACCCTAGGGGTAGAAGAGGGGAGTATTTGTTCGCTGGATCCCTCCTCCACTGGATAAGTTTAGGATATTTGGTATTAACTCCCTTGCCCTTCCACATTTGTGCATGCACCAGAATAGCTGAGCAGTTGACTTCAGGTGTCCCGTGCAGCAGTGGCAGAGAAGATCTTGGGCGAAAGTAAGAGAAAGCAGTGCAGCTGAGTCAAGTTTCCACCAGGTAACACCTGACTACAGCTGGTTGTTACAGCAGCAACAACTGAAGTGAAGAGGCGGCCAAGAGGCTGTGAGATGGGTGCAGAGTTTTCAAATACAGCCCAGATATACATTAAGTCCAATCTATCACAGAGCCTCCAAAATGGTGGCCAGCTGAAATCTCTACAAACTATTTAATTCAGCTGCTGTTTCTTGTCCAAGGCTGGAACTGGTAGTCATCATCTCCCTCTTTCACCACTTATTCTAGATTTTCCTTACTCTGCCTCAGCACTTCAACAGGTCCAATTTGCTTACCTGGTAACTGAGACCTTTGTACCTGAGAGATGTTGGCAGGCCAGTAGTTCCTGAAATGGCCCATTTACAGTTATCTCTGGGCATGGAAGCACCAAGAGCCACACTGGTGATCTCTTGAGTTCCAGATGTCCCTCTTACAGGATCAACCATCCAAGACAATAAGGTAACTCCTTTCTTTACCTCTTGGTTCAATGCCATGAGGCGCCTGAAACAACCACGTGATAGTCATAGTTTAGGTTCAGTGGAAGCCGAACTGTATTCCCAGGGAACACATTCTGCTTCTGGGAACCAGACTTTTAATCGAGCAGAGACTAAAGCTTGAGGAACAAGAATGCCAAAGCCTGCAAGTGGGTTCCTATGAGTGATGGTGAAAGGAGCAAATCCTGCTCCATCTTCTGGTTCCTGAACCCAAGTGTTCCAGCACTTGGGAACACAGAACCATATTTTGGCCATTGATTCAGTGCCTATACCACACCATAAAAGACAGTACCTGAACCCCACAGGATGTTGTCCTTGAGCTGACATCTTAGATGAACCATTAACAGTCCATTCCATCATTCTATTAGTCCAGCTTCTTCCAAGTGTTGCAGTGTAGGACCAGTGGATCCCATGGTTGGACACTCATTGCCACATGTTTTTGCTGTCAATGGGTCCTTTAATTGAAAGCCTCAATGATAGATCCTGTGTCATATGTGGTATGTTTACTGAACAAATTCATACAGGCTCTGGCACTTGGTATGTGACTGTTGATCTGGTAAATGTGTATTTTTCAATTCTTATGAGCAAGGAGGATCGAAAGCAGTTTGCTGGCACATCAGAAGGGGTGACACAATTTAATTATAAATTAAATTATATTATTTACTATCTTTACTAATTATAGATTAAATTGTGCCACCCCAAATATGTGTTGGAATCTTAACCCCTATACTGGTGGATGTAATCCTGCTTGGAAATAAGTTTTTCATTGTTATGTTAATTAGATCATACACGACTGGGGTGGGCTCTAAATCTAATAACTTCTGAGTTATACAAAGAATAGATTAGGCACAGAGACACACATACATGGGGGAAGACAGATGCCATGTGATGATCATCTACAAGCCAAGGAACCAGGGAATACCCAGGACTACCAACAAGGAAGGAATCAATACAGATTAGGCCCTGATTTGGACTTTTAGCCTCCAGAACTGTGAGAAAACAAATTTATGTTCTTTAAAGCCACCCACTTATAGTATTTGTGTTACAGCAGCATTAGGAAACTAAGACAGAAGAACAGCAGTATACATTTACTGTCTTACCCCAGAACTATGTTACTGTCCACTGTCATCCACCATGATCTATCAGATTTTTGTAGGATCATTTAGATTAATTACATGGTGGTATGATGGAGGCCACTACCCTACATCCTTTAAGTCTTTGATAATGGTACTAATCTCTGCAATTCCTTATGGGATGTGATATCACTTATGATTTACTATCTTGTCTAAGAGATGACGACTTTCTGCTTGGCTCTTCCTACCTCTTAATTCAAATATCAGGGAAGTAATGTGAAGGTTCTTCCAAATGCTAAAACATGCCAATTAGGCATATGAATAAAATACAAAAGGGTGAGTCTATGGGCCCACTGCATCACTGTGAGAGACTTGGGCCAAGATTCCAAGGTGATCTACTTCTGAAAAATCATCCATTGAAAACTCGATGGAGTACAGCTCTATTCTGACACACATGGGGTCACCATGAGTCAGAATTGACTTGATGGCAACTGGTTCGTATCTTCTTTGGTGAAGTGTTAAATGATATTTGGACAGTTACTGTGTAGAGTTTTCTGTACTAGGCTCAGAAAAATCTACTACAAAGACATGAGATACTCTTGCTTTCCTCAAGGGGTTTATTGTCTAGTGGGAGAAGTAAACACATAAATAAATGTGCTACTATTTGGTAAATCCAGCAACAGATCTTTGGCCAAGGGGTGGATGTGCAGCTTTCTTTCATACTTAGGATTAAGAAGTGTTGGCCTTTCACATTCGACAAAGTCCAACACTCATTCCTGATAAAAACTTTCAATAAAATAGGGATAGAAAGGAAATTTCTCAACATAATAAAGGGCATCTATGCAAAACCAACAATCAACATCATTCTTAATGGAGAGAGACTGAAAACATTCCCCTTGAGAACAGGAACAAGACAAGGATGCCCTTTACCTCCACTCCTATTTAACATTGTGCTGGAAGTTCTAGCTACAGCAGTAAGGCAAGAAAAAGAAATAAAGGGCATCCAGATTGGTAATGAAGAAGTTAAACTGCCCCTGTTTGTGGATGATATGATACTATACATAGAAAACCCTAAAGACTCCATGAAAAAACTACTGGAACTAATAGAAAGATACAGCAGAGTGGCAGGATACAAGATAAACATACAAAAATCAGTTGGATTCCTATTCACCAATAAAGAGAACAATGAAAAAGAAATCAGGAAAATAATACCATTTATAATAGCCCCCCCAAAAAATAAAATACTTAGGAATAAACCTAACCAGGGATGTAAAAGACCTATACAAAGAAAACTACAGAACACTACCACAAGAACCCAAAGGGGTCTACATAAATGGAAAAACACACCATGCTCATGGATAGCTAGACTCAACATTGTGAAAATGACAATTCTACCAAAAGCAATTTGCAAATACAATGCAATCCCAATCCAAATACCAACAACATTCTTCAAAGAGATGGAAAAACTAATCATTAACTTTCTATGGAAATGGAAGAAGTCCCAGATAAGCAAAGTTCTATTGAAGAAGAAGAATAAAGTAGAAGGACTCACACTACCTGACTTCAGAACCTACTATACAGCTATGGTAGTGAAAACAGCCTGGTACTGGTACAATGACAGATACATTGACCAATGGAACAGAATTGAGAACTCAAATGTAAATCCATCCACCTACGGTCACCTGATCTTTGACAAGGGCCCAAAGTCCATCAAATGGGGAAAAGACAGTCTTTTTAACAAGTGATGCTGGCAAAACTGGATATCCATCTGCAAAAAAATGAAACAGGACTCATACCTCACACCATATACAAAAACGAATTCAAAATGGATCAAAGACCTAAATATAAAGCCAAAAACTAAAAAGTTCATAGAAGAAAAAATAGGATCAATGCCAGAGGCCCTAATGCACGGCATTAACAGGTTATAAACCATAACCAACAACACACAAACTCCAGAAGATAAGCTAGATAACTAGGATCTTCTAAAAAGTAAACACTTATGCTCATCAAAAGACTTCACCAAAAGAGTAAAAAGAGAACCTACAGACTGGGAAAAATTTTTTGGACATTACTAGTCAGACAAAGGTCTAATCTCTAAAATCTACAAGAAAATCCAACACCTCTACAACAAAAAGACAAATAATCCAATTAAAAAATGGGCAAAGGAAATGAGCAGACACTTCACCAAAGAAGACATTCAAGAAGCCAACAGACACATGAGGAAATGCTCGCGATCACTAGCCATTAGAGAAATGCAAATTGAAACCACAATGAGATACCATCTCACCCTGGCATCACTTGCACAAATCAAAAACACTGGAAATAACAAATGTTGGAGAGGCTGCGGGGAAATCGGAACTCTTATGCCCTGCTGGTGGGAATGCGTAATGATAAAACCATTTTGGAAAATGATATGGCGCTTCCTTAGAAAGCTAGAAATAGAAATACCATATAAGTCAGCAATCCAACTCCTAGGAATATATTCTAGAGAAATAAGAGCTGTCACACGAATAGACATATGCACCCCCATGTTCATGGGAGCATTGTTCACAACAGCAAAAAGATGGAAGCAACCTAGATGCCCGTCAACAGATGAATGGATAAATAACCTATGGTACATACACACAATGGAGTATTACGCAACAGTAAAGAACAATGATGAATCTGTGAAGCATCTCCAAACTGGAGGACTTTATGCTGAGTGAAATAAGTCCATCACAAAAGGACAAATACTGTATGAGACCTCTACTGTAAAAACTCATGAAAAAGTTTACACACAAAAAGAAACAACCTTTGTTGGTTATGAGGGATGGGAGTGGTGTGGGTGTGGGGGAAGAAAACTAAATAGACAATAGATAAGTGGTAACTCTGGTGAAGGGTAAGGCAGGACACAATACTGGGGAAGCCAGCACAACCTGTACAAGGAGAGGTCATGGAAGCCCCATAGACACATCCAAATTCCCTGAGGGACTGAATTGCTGGGTGGAGGGCTGTGGGGACCATGGTCTTGGGAAACATCTAGCTCAATTGGCATAACACAGTTTATAAAGACAATGTTCTACATTCTACCTTGGTGAGTAGCATCTGGGGTCTTAAAAGCCTGTGAGCAGCCATCTAAGGTACTCCAATGGTCCCACCCCTTAGGTAGTAAGGGAGAATGAAGAGAACAGGATACAAGGAAAAGATTAGTCCAAAGGACCAATGGACCACAGCTACCACGGCCTCCACCAGACTGAGTCCAGTACAGCTAGATGGTGCCTGCCTACCACCACTGACTGCTCTGACCAGAATCATAACAGAGGGTCCTGGACAGAGCCAGAGAAAGATGTAGAACAAAATTCTAACTCACAAAAGAAGACCAGATTTACTGGCCTGACAGAGACTGGAGAAACCCTGAGAGTATGGCCCCTGGGTGGCCCTTTTAGCTCAGTGGTGAAGTCACTCCCAAGGTTCACCGTTCAGACGGGGATTGGACAGCCCCATAAAACAAAATGCGACTAATGAGGCACAGCAGTCCAGGGACAAGAACTAGAAGGCAGGAGGGGACAGGAAAGCTGGTGATAGGGAACTCAAATTTGGTAAGGGACAGTGTTGATATGTCACGGTGTTGTTAACCATTATCATAGGGCAATATGTATACTAACTGTTCAATGAGAAACTATTTGTTCTGTAAACCTTCATCTAAAGTACAAAAAAAAAAAAAAGAATTATCTATGTGAGATCAAATTGACAACAGCAACTCAAAAGAATTAATGGGAAGCCTAGTGGGCAGTGAGTTGAAGATAAAGGTGAAGGAATAATTTGGAAAAGGATAGTGAGAATAGCAGCGCAACTGGAAGAATGTAATTGATGTCACTGAATTGTACATGTAGAAACTTTTGAAATGGTGTATCTTTGGTTATATATATTTTCACCAAAAAGAAAAAAAAAAAGGTCCTCTAAGGTCGAGAAGAGAGAATGTTGACATGTCGTGGGGTTGTTAACCAATGTCATAAAACAGTATGTGTACTGACTGTTTAATGAGAAACTATTTGTTCTGTAAACCTTCATATAAAGTACAAAAAAAAAAAAAATAAAATAAAAAAATAAAAATAAAAAGAGAAGAGACACAGACACAGAGGAAATACGGCCATGTGAAGACAGAGGCAGAGATTGGAATGATGTGTCTACAAGCCAAGGAAGGTCGAAGATTTCCAGGAACCAGCAGAAGCTAGGAAGAGGCAAGGAAGATCTTCCCCTGGAGCCTCCAGAGAGAGCGTGGCCCTGCTAACACGCCTTGATTTCGGACTTCTAGCCTCTAGAACTGTGAGACAATAAATTTCTGTTTCAAGCCAAAAAAAAAAAAGAGGTGTTGGCCCTTCAGCCCTTAGTTATGGGACCTAATAAAGTTCCTGAAGTTCTACATGCCACAATTTCCTCATATGTTAAGTGAGGATAATAGTGCCTACCCCATGTAAATTGCCTAGTTTACAGTACCAGGGACATAGCAAGTGCTCGATAAATGTTTGCTAACCTTCTTGCCTTCCATGTGGGGGATCAGGGTTCGATTCCTAGCCAATGCACTTCATGCACAGCCACTGGAGGTTTGTGTGTTACTATGATGTTGAACTGGTTTCAGTGGAGCCTCCAGACTAAGACAGACTAGGAAGAAAGGCCTGGCAATCTACTTCCAAAAATCAGCCAGTGAAGGATAGATAAAAGGAAAGATGCAACACATTGGCTCCATCCTCAGTCTATCACAGGGATCACAGAGCCTCCAACCCCATAGTAGCACATTTACTTACGTGTTTGCTTCTCCCACTGGACAGTAAGCCCCTTGAGGAAAGGAAGAGTGTCTCAATTGTCTTCGTAGTAGATTTTTCCATCCTGAAAGCCATGCTGAATGCAATTCACAATTTCCCTTTGAGGGATGGAAGAGGACAGACTTTATCTACTGGGTTTTTTCCTCATTGGTTGAGGGCTTCCCTTTGGAGTGTTAACTCTCTCACATTTCCAGGGTTGAAAATAGGTCAGAATGACTGAGCAGGGTTCCCATGGGCATCTCGTGCGGAGGCAGCAGATAAGCCCCAGAAAATGAGAAATAAACAGCGCAGCTCAGGTGAGGTAATGCCAGGTTCCACTCGCACCAGTTGTTTGTTACAGCAAGGGCTAAAGTAAAAGGGGGGCCCTTGAGAAAGCGAAGGAAGGTCCCCGGTGTGGTGAAAATGGTTTGCGTTTGACTACTAACATAAAGATTGGTGGTTGGAAGGCACCCAGTGGTGCTGAGGAAGAAAGATCTGGTGATCTGCTTCCGTAAAGATTAGAATCAAGAAAACCCTATGAAGCAGTTCTATTCTGTAAAACGTGGGTCCCATGAGTTGGAGTCGACTCACGGCAATGGGTTAGAGAAGGTGAGGCAAACCACGACAGATGAAAGACACAAACGGTTTACAAAATATTACATTGTCAACTTCGTTAATAGTTCGGCATAACACTCAAACATTTGTGTTGTGTTTGAAAACAATTTGTAGCTTAGATTTTCTCACTTGGCAACAATTTGGGGAATGCCTGATGATTGCCAAGAAACTGTAATCGTTTGTAAATTTAAATGTTTTCAATATCTATGTAGTCAAGTAATTTCAGAAGCAGAAGTTTTGGGAGATACAAATCCTTTCAATTTAAACTACGAAACTACATTTAATGTAGGAAGTGGGTACATATTTTTAAATAGACTATTTTTTTAGAGCAGTTTCTGGTTTACAGAAAAGTTGCACGTTAAATACAGAGATGCCATATACCCTTCCCCTTGCACCTTGTTTCTCCTATTAACATCTTGTATTCCTGTGCCACATTTGTTACAATGGAGGGACCAGTATTGCTACATTATTATTAACTAAATCCTATAGTTCACATTGTTGCTATTGTTAGCTGTCATCCAGTCGATCTCTGACTCATGGTGACCCCATGCACAATGTGATAGGACTCTCATTGGCTGACTTTCAGAAGTAGATGGCCAGGCCTTTCTTCCCAGTCTATCTTAGTCTGGAAGCTCTGCTTAAACCTATTAAGCATGTCTAACAACATGCAAGCCTTGACTGAAAGGCAGGTGCTAACTGTTCTTGAGGTGCATTGGCCAGGAATCGAAGCCAGGTCTTCTGCATGGAAGGTGAAAATTCTACCCCTGAACCACCACTACCCTTGAGTTCACTGTTGGTGTTGTATAGTCCCGTGGGTTTTGACAAATGCATAATGTCACATATGGGTATGGATTCATTTCAATGTATTTGATATGAATGTGGGGAATGGCCTTCAAGAAATATGAGTGCCTAACACATGGGGTTGTCATGAGTCTGAGTCAACTGGACAGCTTTGGGTTTTAGAACCTATGAAGGAGGTCACTGGTGGTTCAATGAATTCTCGCTTTCCACATGGAGGTTAGCCCGGATTCAATTCTCGGCCTCTGCACCCATCTGTCAGTGGAGGCTTGCATGTTGCTATGATGCTGAACAGGTTTCAGTTGAAATTCCAGACTAAGATAGACTAGGAAGAAAGACCTAGCAATCTACTCCCCAAAATCAGCCAATGAAAACTCTATGGATCTCAACAGCTCAATTCACAACCAATCATGGGGAGGCACAGGACCAGACAACATTTTTTTCCATTGTCCATGGGGTCACCATGAGTCAGGGGCAATTTGATGGCAGCTAACGACAGCAATAGGACCTATGAAAGTCTTACATTTGCCCTAGGTGGGAGGAAGTGAGTAGAAAATACATGTCTGAATATGCACTGGTTTCATGGCGGTCTTGTCGACTTACTTCCTAAATATTTCTTGACTTTGTTCATTGCTATCATTTCCAAGGCCATCACTTTTGTCCAAGTCACCATCATGTCTTACATAGATGTCTCCAATATCCTTTTAACTATTATCCCCTCGTGTACTCTGTTTAGCCTCAAATTGGTCCCCCACAGAATCGCCAGTGAGACTTTCTAAAATAAAAATCCAATCACGTCTCTTTCTCTTGAAGCCATTATCCACTACTGGTTTGTCAATGCTCCAGTGTCGAGACAAAATTCCCATTAGTCCCACAAAGTCCTGTTGTCTTTCCACCTCATCTCTTCCCTTCTCCCCTTCTGCCCACACTGTTGTTGTTGTGTGCTGTCTAGTCGATTCTGACTCATAGTGATCATATATGACAGAGTAGAACTGCCCCATAGTGTTTCCTCGGCTGTAATCTTTACAGGAGCAGATCTCCAGGTCTTTGTCCCACAGAGCCACTGGATGGGTTTGAACCACCAACCTTACAGTTAGCAATGAGCACTTAACCATTGCACCACCACGGCTCTGGCCTCTGTGAATTCCTCTTTCCTGCTGCCTGTGCTCCCTACCAGCCATGAGCCTTTGCTCTGTCCCTTCCCTCTGCCTAGAATGCCTTTCCCCTCAACCTACGTCACCCACTTCTCCTTGAACTCCTGCCCACTCTACAGAGCTCAACTTCAGTATTACTTCCTCTGGGAGCCCTCCCCTGTCACTCCCACCCTAACTCCACCAGCTCCCTCACTACATGCTCTCTTAGCTTCCTGTAGTCTCAGTTTTTTATGTGATTATTTGGTTAATGTCTGATCCACTGAGAAAGTCTTAGATTTATACGAGAATAACTAGGTGTCTTGTGGGGGAAGGGTGTGGTGCAAGAACCTCGGTCCTTCTCTTTTCAAATCCCCAGCTCCTGAAAGAGTAAGTAGCACTTGTTAAGTGCTCAAATAAATGTCAGTGAAATGATGAATGATATTCGGAAGTAGATCCCCAAGCCTTTCTTCCTAGTCTGTCTGGAAGCGCTGCTGAATCCTGTTCAGTATCATAGCAACATGCAGGCCTCCACTGAAAGTCTGGTGGTGGCTGCACATGAGACGCATTAATCTGGACACGAACCTAGGTCTCCCGCATGGAAGGTGAGAATTCTACCGCTGAACCATCACTGCCCCTGCAGCTGCAGGATGCTGCCCACTAATTTGTTCCCCTCCTGGACTTCTGCAGCAGTTTTTGCATGTGTTTTATTTAACAGTGCAAACTCTGTAGCTGGATGCTTGGGTTTGATTCCTGGTTCTGCCATTTTTTGACTGTGTAAACTTGGGCACGTTACTTAAATCTCTCTGTGCCTCAGTTTCTTTATCTGTAAAGTGAAGACTAATGAGACTACCTATTCATAGCATTGTTATGAAGTCTGTGTTAATTTTTGTAAAGTGCTTCGAATAGTGCTTAGTCGAAGTTTCCCCTCTATAAGTATTTGCCGTTATTATTGCTGTTTTTACCATCGCTGTCTTTCTGACAGTATAGATTACTTGTATTTCTTTCCCAGTATACTTTCCCCTTCTTTTCAATAGCCTCAGACTTTCACTGGGAATCTTCTCCCTCCCATCCCACCTTCGTGGTCTGTGTGGAGCTTTCATTCATGCATCTGGGTTGGAGCACATAACCCAGGTCAGCATTTCCCTGCCCCAGGAGATTGGCGCAGGGCTGGTAACATGACCTAAGCTGGTCCAATCAGAGTGATTCTCAGGACTTCGGCAGGAGCCCCTATAAAAGTGGCTTCCTCCTTCCCTTGGGTGTGAAGTTGGGAGCTTGAGGCTAAAGTTGCTGCAACCATGCAGTCTGAGAACGAAATAAATACGGTAAAAACTCCAGACGTGGAATAAACTGAGTTCTGGGTTCACTATGTTGTTATTGTTGGGTGCTGGTGAGGTGAGTTCATAGACTCATAGCTACTTCATGTGACAGAGCAGAGCTGCGCCATAGTGTTTCCTAGGCTGTAATCTTTACAGGAGCAGACTGCTACATCTTTCTCCCATGGAGCTGCTGGTGGGTTCAAACTGCTGACCTTTTGGTTAGCAGCTGAGCTCTTAACCACTGTGCCACCAGGGCCTCTGGGTTCACTATAGAAGCCCCATATCCAGTTAGGTGGACAGTCAAATCTAGTTCCAAACCCTTCCCTTACCAAGTCAAGGAAGTTCCTTATGGCTCAAACAAAAACCCAAAAACCAAATCTGCAGCCGTTGAGTCCGTACCAACCCATGGTGACCCTTTCTGTTACAGAGTAGAATTGCTCCAAAGGCTGTAATCTCTACAGGGGCAGATCACCAGGCCTTTGCCACAGTGTGTTGGGTGTGTTCGAACTACCATCTTTGAGGTTAGTAGTCAAGAGCAATCCATTTGTGCTACCCAGGGTCCTTGAACAAAATTGGGTCAAATTTTCCACCTCTTAAAACAGAAGTTCCCAACAGATATACCACATACCCATCTAACACTTATTTATGGAGTACCTGCACCCTATTGGAAACCCTGATGGCATAGTGGTTAAGTGCTACAGCTGCTAACCAAAAAGTCAGCAGTTCAAATCTACCAGACGCTCCTTGGAAACTCTATGGGGCAGTTCTACCCTGTCCTATAGGGTCATTATGGATCAGAGTCAACTCGATGGCAACGGTTTGGTTTTTTTTTTTGGTTGCACCCTACCAGGCTCAGTGCTAGGTGCTGGGGAGGACAGTATGTGAGATTGATGCTGTCACTGTTTTTAAGCAACTTTTGGTCTAGGATGAGACAGACAATGAGACCCAGTCTTGGTCTTTTCCCCTACTTCTCCACCTCGTATACATCCCCCTTTCCCAATCTAGGTAATACGTGACAATTGTTTCTCATCACACAATAAAATGTAAATACTTTAAGAGTGTGAATGCCACAGTCAGACTGCCTGTGTTCCTTGCCTGTCTGCTGTTTGCCAGCTGTAAAACCTTGGGTAAGTTCCTTAACCTCTCTGACCCTCAATGTCTTCATTTGTAAAATGGTGGTAATAATAGTACCTACTTCTTAGGATCCTTATGGGGATTAATGTGAAGTGCTTTTGTTTGGTTCCTCACACATGCCAAGCATTTTGCACTTCTGGGCCTCCCTGTACATGTTCCTCTGACTGGATTGCTCTTCTCCAGTTCAGCACATGGTGCTCAGATACTCTCTCCTCAGAGATGACACCCCAACCATTCTCTCCCCTGGCCCCTAGCTCATTTACTGTTTACCTCATCCTCTGTTTTAGTTTCTGTGTGACACTTACTGCTCATTTATTTGCCCACCTGTTTACTACCTTTATCCCCCACTGGATGGTAAGATCAAGAGGAGGGGACCCTTGTCAGTCTTGTTTATCACTGTATCCCCAGAGCCTAGAACACTGTCTGTAAAGGCTCCATAAATATTTATAAAATGAATTTGTACAGTGAATGAGCTCTATAGGGACTCTTCAACAGGTCACTTTGGAGGTGGGGAGACTTTGAGGCTCCCTGCTGTAAAAGGGTATCCAAGAGGTGACTATTAAATTACACACACACACACACCTGCCTGTTCTCAAGGACAAACATTAATTCTCAGAGACGTTAAATCTATTTTCAAGGCAGGAGAACATTTCCTGGACTGTGACATAGTTGGCCTGACTGCTCCTGGCCAGAGCGGGCTTTGTGTGATTCTGTGAGGCAGGGGCAGCTCTGATGGAACCCCCAGGCTGTACATCAGACTGTGGGTCCCTCAGTGTATGAAAATTAGGGCCTATTCCAGAACCATCCATTTCCTGATGGCCATTCCTGGGCCACATCAAGTATTGGCACAATTGTTGAAATTATAGCTGTGCATGGGCCCATCAACAGATGATGGATAAACAAAACGTGGATAAACACGTTGAAATACTACGCAGTCATAAAGAGAAACAAAGTCCTGGTCCATGCTACAACAGGGATGAACGCTGAAAAGGTGACTTCTGTAAGTCAGTCACAAAGGGACTCATGTTGTATGACCCCAGTTAACTGAAATATCTAGAACAGGCAAATGTATAGAGTTTATCAGTGGTACTGGGGGTGGGAGGGAGGGAGAAAGGGGAGTCATTGTTTAGAAAGCATTGAGTTTCTGTTTATGACAATGGGAAATTTGGCAATGATTACTGGTGAGGGTTGTACGCCATGATTAATGTAATTGATTTTGCTTAACTGTACAGTTGAAAAACATTAAACTGGCAGATATGTTACATACAATTTTACAACTATAAAATTAAAAATAAAAAAAATGCTATGCATGGGTGAAAGTGTCTCTGTTTTCCTTCTGGGGCAGTTGGACTTATTGCCCAGACTTTCCTCTGGTCTCTATATGCAGAGAGGAGGCTGTGTGAAGGGATCTGTTGTTCTCCTCTGTAAGCAACTCTCCACGATAGTTGCAGATACATATATATATATATATATATGTATATATATATATAAATGTAGCATGCTAGTTTATAAAGAAAATGCTCTACATTCTACTTTGGTGACTAGCATCTGTGGTCTTAGAAGAGTGTGAGCAGCCATCTAAGATACTCCACTGGTCTCAGCCTTTTGAGAGCAAGGGAGAATGAAGAAAACCAAAGACACAAGGGAAAAATTAGTCCAAAGGACTAATGGACCACAACTACCACGCCCTCCCCTAGACTGAGTCCAGTACAACTAGATGGTGCCCAGCTACAACCGCTAACTGCTCTGACAGGGATCACAACAGAGGGTCCTGGACAGAGCTGGAGAAAAATATAGAACAAAATTCTAACTCACACACTCACAAAGACCAGACTTACTGGCCTGACAGAGACTGGAGAAACCCCAAGAATATGGCCCCCAGACACCCTTTTAGCTCAGTAATGAAGTCACTCCCGAGGTTCACCCTTCAGCCAAAGATTAGACAGGCCCATAAAACATAGTGAGATTAAAGGGGCACAACATCCCAGTGGCAAGGACTAGATGGCAGGAGAGGACAGGAAAGCTGGTAATAGGGACCCTAAGGTCAAGAACGGAGAGTGTTGACATGTCATAGAGTTGTTAACCAATGTCATAAAACAGTATGTGTACTAACTGTTTAACGAGAAGCTAGTTTGTTCTGTAAACCTTCATCTGAATTACCATAAAAAAATTACAAAAAAAATGGAGCACGCACACACACGCACTTGCACACACACACACCCAAAGATGAACTCTGCAAATATGCTCCACACACATCTCATTTTTGGTGGGGCCGTGGAAAGGTGGACTTCCTGGCATCTCCTACTGAGTAGATAACCACTCCTTCCAGGCTTTTCTGAATCTCTAAGTTCTGGACCTGGGTGTATTCAAGCGATAACTCTCCATCTTTCAGACTTGTTCCATCCCTTCCCAAACCTCACAGACCCTGAAAGAGGAGCCATAAAAACCAGAAGTACCAGCACATTCATAAAATGAGGGCCTAACTTGATGGATTCATTGGCAATTTTATTAAGCTCAGATTTATAATCTGAACTTTCATAAATGCTATTCATCCAAAAGAGTAGTCTGTATTCATTCTTTTGAAAATGAAATATGACTGTTAAGTCTTCATAGCAGATCACGATTCCACGATTTTCTGCAAATGTTTTAAGTTTCACACTGGTTTAGCTGAAATTTATATGTATGCAGGCAAGGATTATGTTAAGTGCTGGCCAGTAGATGGCAGCAAGTTTGAACTTGGCCCTGAGTATGATGTAACAGCGTGCAAGTTAGCCTTGGTGCGGTGAAGGCTGAAAGGCAAAAAGCTCCAGATACAAACATGAACTGAAACGTTGCCTCAAGTCCTCATCATGGACAGCATCTTAGCAAAGTCTGTTTGCATCTCTCTACTTTATGGCATTTGTTAAGAAATAATAAACAATTGTTATTAGCTGCCGTCAAGTCAATTCCAACTCATGGTGACCCCGAGTGAGGGAGTAGAACTGCCCCATAGAGTTTCTTAGGCTGTAATCGTTAAGGAAGCAGATCGCCAGATCTTTTCTTCCGTGGTACTGCTGGGTGGGTTCAAACCAACAATCTTTTGGTTACCAGCCGAGTGCTTGACTGTTGTGTCACCAGACCCCAAAAAACCCAAACCAACTGCCATCGAGTTGATTTCAAATCACCGTGACCCTATAGGACAGAGTAGAACTGCCCCATAGGGTTTCCAAAGCTGTAAATCTTTACAGAAGCAGACTGTCACATCCTTCTCATGCAGAGCAGCTGGTGGGTTCAAACTGCCAACCTTTTGGTTAGCAGCCACCAGTGCTCCATAATAAATAATCAACTAATATTGAACACCCACTTTGTGCCAGGTAGGGTGATAATGCTGCACAGGGTTGCTGCCATTATGTAAGTTACATTTTAGCAGATTAACTTAATTTATCCTGATACCAGTAAACCAGTCGCCACTGAGCCAATTCTGACTCATGGAAACCCATGAGCATCAGAATAGATGTGTTCCATCGGGGTTTCAGTGGATGATTTTTTGACAGTAAATCACCAGGCCTTTCTGAGATTCCTCTGAGTGGGCTCGGCACGTTAACCTTTTCACCACCCAGAGACTCCATCATCCTGATACAAATGATCTCTAAATTATGTTTAAAATCAGGTGTACTGAGGTGCAAAACAAAGGTGTTACAGGGTAGTATGAAAGATGGTCTTATTTCATATCCAAAATGCATACAGACCAAAGTTCATGAGTGGTTACCTGGGGTAGATGGGAGGGGGAAATGGAAGGGTATTGCTTAAGTGGCCCAGACTTTTGTTAAGGGTGATGACAAAATTTGGAAGTGGATAGTGGTGACTGATGCACAGCATGGTGAACGTAGTTAACAGCATTTAATTGTACATGTAAAAACGGTTGAAATGTTTTGTTACATATATTCACCACAATAAAAATTTTAAACCTAAAAAAAAGATGTTCTTATTTCAGCTTCCGGAGCAATCCCAAATGGGTACAGTCACCAAGAATAAAAATCTTTTATGGTGCTTTAGGTGAATGTTGACAGAGCAAATTAGTTTCTCATTGAACAATTAATACACAAATTGTTTTGTACCTTCATTGCTAACCCCGCAACACGTCAGCACTCTCTGCTTCTCCACCGGGTTCCCTGTTTCCATTCATCCAGTTTCCCTGTCCCTTCCTGCTTTCTCATCTTTGCTTTTGGGCTGGTATGCCCATTTAGGCTTGTATACATGATTGAGCCTCGAAGCCCTTTCCTCACATGTGGTATTGTTCGCCCTATAGGCCTGTCTAATCTTTGGCCAAAGGGTGAACCTCGAGAGTGACTTCAGTACTGAGTTAAAAGAGTGTCTGGGAGCCATACTCTCGGGGTTTCTCCAGTTTCTGTTAGACCAGCAAGTCTGGTCTTTTTCTTTTTTGTGGATTTCAATTTTGTTCTACGTTTTTCTCCCACTCTGTCTGGGATCCACTATTGTGATCCCTGTCAGAGCAGTTGGTGATGGTAGCCAGGCACCATCTAGTTGTGCTGGACTCAGTCTGGTGGAGGTTGTGATAGTTGTGGTCCATTACCCTTTGGACTAACCTTTCCCTGGTGTCTGGTTTTCTTCATTCTCCTCTGCTCCAGCTGGGATAGGACTGGTAGATGTATCTTAGATGGCCGCTCGCAGGGTTTTAAGACCTCAAATTCTACCCACCACATTCGGATATAGAACATTTTCTTTATAAACTATGCTATACAAAATAAAAATCATTTAACTCCCTCAACACCCAACCTTGTGATTGTCGATGAGTCAATTTCAACTCATGGAGACCTTACGTGTTTCGTAGTAGAACAGTGCTCCATAGGGTTTTCATGGCTATGACCATTCAGAAGGAGTTGGCCAAGCATTTCTTCCAAGGTGCCTCTGGGTGCATTCAAACCTCTAATCTTTCTGTTAGTAGCCATGCATTAAACCATTTGTGCCACCCAGGGACTTCTAACCTTTTGATGTTGTTGTTGTTAGGTGTCATAGAATCGACTGACTCATAGCGATCCCACGTGACAGAGTAGAACCGCCTCATAGGATTTTCTAGGTTGTAATCTTTACCAGAGCAGATTTCTAGGTCTTTCTCCTATAAGGTCATTGGGTGGGTTCAAACAGCCAACCTTTAGGTTAACAGCTGAGTGCTTAACCATTGTGCCACCAGGGCTCCTTAACTTTGTTACAGAATGTCTTATTATCATCACTGCACATAAAATGAAAGTGAGGATCAGAGAAGGTAAGTAACTTGCCAAAAGTTGAACAGTTAACAGGTGAAGGATTTGGGATTCAAACCAACATTAGACCGGCCTAATGCTCATTAATTAATTACTAATGAGTTAGTTAATCAATCCAATGAATAATTGTTAAGTGTATTCATGAACCTAGCACTGTACTAGGCATTAGAGACATAAGGTGAGCAAAGTACATGGACCACTCACCCTCATGGAGCTTACAGTTTACTGAGAGTGGTGGGTATTTAACAAGAAATAACACTGTAGGGCGAAAACAGTTTCCCAAACCTGCCACTTCTCCCTGCATCCATTTCTGCCTCCCTGGTCCTTGCCACCCTTATCTCTACCTTAGAGGACTGCAGTGACCTTGTCCCTTTGCCTGGAATATTTTCTCCAGATCTTTACATGGCAGCCCCCTTCTGTTACTCCAGCCTCAGCTTAACATCATCTGCTCCATTAGGCAGTATGTGGTGCAGTGGCTCAGAGTGCAGGCTGTGGCACCAGTGCCTGGTCTGCATTCCTGCACCTCTACCCATTAGGCTTTTGACATAGGGCAAGTTACTTTGTTTCTCTCTGCTTCGGTGTTCTCATCTGTAAAACAAGATAATAGTACTATCCTATAGGGTTGCTGTGAGGATTCAAGGAGTTAATATACATGAAGTACATTCACCATCACAGTGTAGGTGCCGTAGGTGTTTCTGCTTCGGTGAATCCCTGACTACCCTGCCTAATTTCAATATTGTTAGCTGCCATCGAGTCAGTTCTGACTCACAGTGACCCTATGTACAATAGAACAAAACATTGCCCAGTCCTGTGCTATCCTCACAATCATTGTTATGCTTAACCCCATAATTGTAGCCACTGTGTCAGTTCATCTCGTTGAGGGTCTTCCTCTTTTTCGATAACCCTCTACTTTACCAAGCATGATGTCCTTCTCCAGGGACTGGTCCCTCCTGACAACATGTCCAGAGTATGTGAGACAAAGTCTAGCCATCCTCGCTTCTAAGGAGCTTTCTGGCTGTACTTCTTCCAAGATGGATTTCAATTTCCATGCAGCTCCTTTTATTCACTGGTATCACATTACCCTGGGGCTTATTTTTCTAGTGTTGCTGTAACACAAATACCACACGTGGATGGCTTAAAAGAACAGAAGTTTATTTTCTCACAGTTCTGGAAGGTAAAAGTCCAAATCAACGTCTTGGCCATGTCGATTCCTTCCTTGTTGGTAGCCCTGGGCCTTCCTTGGTTCTTGACAATCCTCACATGATATCTATCTTCCCTTGTTAGTGCTCACATGTGTTTGTGTCTAATCTGCTCTCCATATAACTCAGAAGAGATTAGGTTTAGGACCTAAACCTAATCCGGTAAGATCTACACTGATATGATCACTGGTATGATCCCAACTGATCGATAACATCACACTGGATTGCATTATGGAAAGGTGATGACATTCCATTAGATAAGAGTGCATCCAGAGGTTTAGGATTCAGGATTCCAACACATATTTTGTGAGGATACAATTCAATCCATAACACCATGTTTTATTTTCTTCATAGTCATTGCTATCAAACCACTCACGTGTTTACTTGTGGGTTTTCTGTCTCTCCACCTCCAGAGTGTAAGCCAGGAGACCTGGAATGTTGTCTTGTTCTCCCGTTCATGGAGCTGTGCTTGGCTTACGTGTTGTTGTCATGTGCCATTGAGTCAATTCTGACTCATAGAAACTCTGTATGACAAAGTAGAACTGCCCCATGGGGTATCCTAGGCTGTAATCTCCATGGGAGCAGATTGCCAAGTCTTTTCTCCTACAGAACCACTGGTGGGTTCCAACTGCAGATCTTTTGGTTAGGAGCTGAGCACTTAACCATTGTGCCACCAGGGTTCTTCATGCCTAGCATATAGTACATGTTTAATAACTATTTATTAGGATTAATGAATGAAAGAACATGAGAAGAACATAGCTCAGGCCAGGCAGTCAGGGGGTAGCTGTCTTCTATAGCACATGATACTAACCCAACTTTGCACTGTGCCCCAACATGAAAGCCACAGCCTCTGCCATTAAGAATGGATGATGGAAAGAAATGGATGGGCTTTGTTGGCCTCCAATGACCACTTCCTTGAGTAGTTTGAGCCTTCCTGGAAAATCTTTAGAGGCTTTAAGCCCAGAAGACAAAATTTGAAGAACATCTAGTTATGGAAGGTGAAGGCCGGCAGTCTGTCCTGGATCATGTTAGTCTGTGTTGTACCTTTGACATTATATTTAAACATGGGTTTTTATATTTAATAAACAAAAGGGCCCTGAGAGATTCTCTGGAGCCTTCTGCTAACGTTAATCATCTTCCTGAACACATATTGCCATTTGGACTGGGGATCTGGCCAAACTTTAAGAGAGGGCTGGGGAGGAGGAGAGTTCTCATACACCCAGCTACAATTGCTAACATGCTTCAAGTTTCTCTGGGCAAATGATAGGATGGAGCAGATGCACTGCTTTTGCTGAGCCCTTCCTGCAGTATATGGAGCCTTCCTGAAAAATAAGCTGTATGCTGGGGTCTGCCTCACCCTAGGTTGCTATGAGTGTGAAATCAGGAGACCCAAGAAAGACTTCCTCAGCCTTTCTTACTTTCTTGTTGATTTCTGAAATCTTAATAGCAAAGTAGGATTCCCTGGGTGGTGCAAACAGTTAAGTGCTCAGCTACTCACCGGAAGGTTGGTGGTTCAAACCTACTTTGAGGCACCTTGGAAGACGGCCGTGGCGATCTGCTTCTGAAAGCTCACACCTTGAAAACCCTATAGAGCCATTTTATTTTGCAATAGAATCAACTCGATGGCAAGTAACAACAACAGCAATAATAGCAAAGTCTTTCTTTCTGCAAAGAGACATGCGACTTGAGAAGCATATGTTTGGGAGAAGAAAGTCTGTACTTGAAACTGTGTAAGAGGTAAAGGCTTGACCTCAACCCTTTTAGGTTAAACGGTTTTGATAGGGGAAGGGCAGAGAGAAAGTATGGAGGGCACAAAGGGAGCGGTAGTAGGAAACAAGGAAAGGGCAGTATATCAGTCAACTATTACTCTTGTACTGCTGCGTATCAAACCACTCCCAAGTCAGTGACATGTATTAAGCATTTGTTTCTTGCTCACATGTCCACTGGTCAGTTTGGGTTCAGCCAATTTATGCTAGCACCTGCTGGGCTTGGCTCCAAATTGCAGGTAAGGTCCAGACTGACTCCAGGTGTCTTTCATCCTCCTTAGACCAGTTGCAAACTGAGGAGTGAGTAGAACATTCAATGCCAATTAAGGCATAGGGTCAAAATTGCCCTCTGACACTTCCACCCCAATTCTTTTGGCCAAAGCAAGTCACAAGGTCAATTCCAGTATCTATGAACCAAGGTCCCTGGGTGGTGTAAGTGACTGGCTGCTAACCTAAAGGTTAGTGGTTCAAACCCACCCAAAGGCACTGCAGAAGAAAGGCCTGGTGATCTGCTTCTGTAAAGGTAAAAAAAAAAAAAAAAAAACTGTTACTGTTGAGTCGATTTCGACTCATAAGAAAATTCTATGGAGTGATTCTACTCTGTAACACGTGAGGTCACCATGAGTCAAAATCGACTTGACAGCAACAGGTTTGTTTATTTGTTTTGGGGAAATGAGGCATGAAAGTATATGCCCCTAATGGAGATGGTATGGTGTGGAAAGAATGAATAGTGGCTGAACAATAATATCCACAGGCAGCCTGGGTGCTGAAGGCCACCTTTATTAAATTCACAGCGTGTCTAGCATTGCACTGATCCCTTTCAGCTTAATTGGTTCCTCACAAAATCAGAACAATAAATCTATATTGGGACTCAGGGTCTTTAGGTGATGTTAGTCTCCATGTGTCTTAATTTTATTCCATAACTTGTATGAGTCTGCAAAGGACGCTCCTCACTGCTCCTTGCCTCCTCCTGTTCCCATCACCCACCCTGAACTCCGGGATCGGAGGCCCCCACTTTACTACATTCCTGAGATGTCATTCATCAAATTTCATCTCCCTCTCTGGATCTTCATATTTTTGGTTCAGATGCTGGGAGGCCAATCAAAAAGCCAGCAGTCGTGGAATCAGTTCCAATTCATGGTGATCCCATGTGTGTCAGAGTACAAATGTGCTCCATAAGGTTTTCTTTTTTAATCTAATTTATTTTTGTTGTTGTTGAGAATGTACAGAGCAGAACATACACCAATTCAACAATTTCTACATGTACAAGTCAGTGACAGTGATTACATTCTTGGAGTTGTATAATCATTCTCACCCTCCTTTCCTGAGTTGTTCCTCCCCCATTAACGTAAACTCACTGCCCCCTAAATTTCCTATCTAATCTTTTGAGTTGCTGTTGTCAATTTGATCCCATATAGATACATCTTAAAAGAGCACAGTGCTCAAAGCAGATATTCTTTATTAATTAAGCTAAACTATTGTTTGGTTTGGAGCCCTGGTGGTACAGTGGTTAAGAGCTTGGCTGTTCACCAAAAAGTCAGCAGTTCAAATCCAGCAACTGCTCCTTGGAAATCCTATGAGGCAGTTCTACTCTGTCCTATAGGGTCGCTATGAGTCTGAATCAACTTGATGGTAACGGGTTTGGTTGTTTTTTTTTTTATTGTTTGGTTTGAAGAAGACTTCAGGAGATACTTTTGGTTTAAGGTTTAAAGATTACTCAGGGCAATAGTTTCAGGGGTTCATCCAGCCTCCATGGCTCCAGAAAGCCTGGATTCCATGAGAATTTGAAATTCTGTCTACTATTTTCCCCTTTCAGTCAGGATTCTTCAGTAGAATCCTTTATCAAAATGTTCACTAATGGTAGCTGGGCACTGCTCCATGGGGTTTTCAATGGCTGATTTTTTGGAAGTAGATCACCAGGCCTTTATTCTGATGCACCTCTGGGAGGACTCAAACTTCCAACGTTTTGGTTAGCAGCCAAGCACATTCACTGTTTGCACCACCCAGGGACTCTGGGAGGCCAACTCTCACCCATAAAAAACCCAGAAGCTGTCTGGTATGCATGAATTTCTCAAAAATCCCGCTGAAAAATACAGAAAAAAGGTACCAGGGGCTAGACTCACCTTAATAAGATTATCTTTCCCACAGGAAATTTAATAATAAAGGTTATTTTAATAGTTGATAAGTATATTTTGTTATTGCCAAGCTAAAAAGAAGAAATTGACAGATCAATATTGACAACAATAAACCTAAACACATTTTCCTGGCTGCTGCACAGAGGGCACGCGCAGAGCCGCTCACCTTGGCTTTGATCTTGCCGTCTGTCGGCAGCTGGTTCACATGCTCTACCTGGGTAAACAGCAGGAACGGGAGCCCACAGGGCTGTGAGAACGGCAGCCCCTTTCTTCTTTCTCTGGTGGTGTTGGTTCCCAGTCACAACAGAGAAAACCAAAACAAAACCTGTTGCCGTAGAGTCGATTCTGACTCATGGCAACCTCATAACCTCATGTGTTACAGAGTAGAACTGCTCGATAGGGTTTTCTTGGCTGTAATGTTTACAGAAGCAGATAACCAGGCCTTTCTTCTGTGGTGCTGCTGGGTGGGTTCGAACTGCCAACCTTTCTGTTAGTAGTTGACTGCAAACCACAACAATGGAGAGCCGGGTACCTAATACCAGGCCTGGCCCTAATGAGTCAGCAGGACCCAGCTCACCTAGGGGGAGAGATGGTGTAAGCAAACCTGCAGTGTGCAGTGCGTGGCAGAGAGCAGGACCAGGCCCTTCCCCCTGACCCCCGGTCTGGATCCACTTGTGTGCCATTTAGAGGGTTGGAAGAGAGCAGGGTGAGGATCATTTCACATGTGTTTATCAGTTATTAGGAAGGTGCCCTGGTGGTGCAATGGTTAAGCACTCAGCTGGTAACCAAAAGGTTGACATTTTGAACCCACCCAGAGGCTCCGTGGGAAAAAGACCTGGCGATCTGCTCCCATAAAGATTATAGGCTAGAAAACTATGAGGGCAGTTTTACTCTGTCACATGGGGTTGCTACGAGTCGGAATCAACTTGAGGCACCTAATAACAACATCCCTTCATTAATCAGACGCGTTTAGAGCACTTTCTCTGCCAAGGTATGTGCCTGGGTATCTCTGCAGAAATATCAATGATGAAGGTACCATCTCTGCTCTGTCTAGAAGACACAGAATGGTGGGGGGAGAGAGAGACAGGCAATGCTATTTTCACATCTCACTTGTCCCTGATAAAAGTGGTTCACACGGTTCTTTCTCTTTCTGCTTGTCCTTGCTGCCCTCCTTTTCCTTTCTCTTTCCGTCCTTCTCTTTCTAGTTCTTTCCAAATTGGTTCAGCCCTACTATGTGACATCCTTGTCCCCTGTGCACAGCCTACCATGTCACGCTTGATTGTATTGGATTTCTCACCTCTCAGCCTATTGCCTAATCTTGCTTCTCCATACCCCCCGCACCTACCCTACGAACAACCCCTGGATAGGGCTGCCACAATAGAAATACAACCCTGCACAGGACATGCTTATACTAAACATTATTCATTGTTTACCTGAAATTCAAATTTAACCAGTGTCATGGTTTGAATTATGTACCCCCCAAAAATGTGTGTATCAATTTGGCTGGGCCATGATTCCCAGAATCATGAGGTTGGCCTCCATTTTGTGATTGTAATTTTATGTTAAAGAGGATTAGGGTGGGATTGTAACACCACCCTTACACAGATCACGTCCCTGATCCAATGTAAAGGGAGTTTCTCTAGGGTGTGGCCTACACCGCCTTTTACCTTACAAGAGATAAAAGGAAGGGGAAACAAGCAGAGAACAGGGGACCTCACACCACCAAGAAAGCAGTGCCAGGAGCAGAGCGCTTCCTTTGGACCCGGGGTCCCTGCACAGAGAAGCTCCAAGTCTGGGGGAATGCTGACGAGCAGAAGGCCGACAGAGAGAGAAAGCCTTCCCCTGGAGCTGATGCCCTGAATTTGGACTTGTAGCCTAGTGGGCTGTGAGACAATAAACTTCTCCTTATTAAAACCATCCACTTGTGGTATTTCTGTTAGAGCAGCACTAGATAACCAAGACAACCAGCATTTTGTATTTTCTCTGGCAACCCTACACCTGGAAGTCACCCAAGAAAACACCTGCTCAGTTCCGTCTTGGGATCAGTTGGCTCCATCCCTGGGGAATTTTTCAGCCTGGGCTGAAACCCCCTTAGCTGCTATTTGAGTTCCCACTTGCCCATTTTGTTTATTTGCCCCCTGACTGGCTGTTTTCTGAGTGCAGCTGCTGCCGCTGGGCTTGAGGGATGTAACTGTAATCAGAGACAGAGGGAGAAGGACAGAAGCAGTTGAGAGAGAAGAGATCTATCTAGGAGCAGGTGTGAGAATTAAGCTTCAGTTCTCAGAGGTTCCAGCTGGGTTGGGGCCATATAAAGGGGCATTTCTGAGGCACGATCTTCTCTGACCACCTGGAGTCGGTCCTGGCTTTTAGGAATGAGAGTGGGACTTTGAGCCCTCACTCCTTTAGGGTGGGGAACCGTGCAGGGCGTACTGTACCAGGTTCTCCTGACGGCACAGCTAAATGATGTGGTTCAAGGGGAGAGGCTCTGCATTCTTCACCATAGGGCCTCCACAGGACCATGGCGCTTCTTTCTCCCCATGTAATGAATGTGAGTTGTACGAACTAACAACAGAGGCCCTGACGGTACAAAACCCAGGGAAGGGTCCTTGCTGATATGCCAAGTGGATGTCACAAAAAGCCCAGTGGGAGGGGCCTTCAGTAGACTTCCATCAGGGCTGACATATCAAAATGGTGGGAGATTGGGCTAGACCTAGGCCAGAGTGAGTCAATTTTTCCCAGGGGAGATATGGGAGCTAAGAAGTTGAAGTCCTTCAGCCTGAGGGTAGAGTCCAGGTTGGAGCTTTTATTTATTTATATATCTTTTGTTATTGTTGAGAATATACACTGCAGAACATATACCAATTCAACAATTTCTAACTGTACAATTCAGTGACATTGATTACATTCAAGTTGTACAACCATTCTCACCTTCCTTTTCCAAATTGTTCCTCCCCCATTAACATAAACTCACTGCCCCCTAAGTTTCCTATCGAATCTTTCAAGTTGCTGTTGTCAATTTGGTCCCATATAGCTAATTCTTAAACGGGCACAATGCTCAAGGCAGACATTCTTTACTAATTAAGCTAAATTATTGTTTGGTTAAGGAGCCCTTCTGGTACAATGATTAAAGCACCTGGCTGCTGACAGAAAGGTAGGCTGTTCGAACCCACGCAGCAGCTCCTTGGGAGAACCATCTGGTGATCTGTTCCCATAAAGATTATAGCCTAGGAAACCGTATGGGGCAGTTCTACTCTGTCCTATAGGGTTGACATGAGTTGGAATCAACTTGATGGCACACAACATTATTTGGTTTAAAGAAGATTTCAGGGGATATTTTTGGTTTGAAGTTTAAAGATTACCTCAGGGAGCCTTTATTTTTTAGTTAGGAAGATTAGAAAACTCCAGTCACCCCAGGTCAATTGAGGAGGTTTGTGATGACTGCCTGGACAGACCAGTCTGGAAAGGCTGACTCCTAGGATGGGGACGTGGCATCGCTCCAGTTGTTGGAGAGAGAACAGCCCTCAGGCAGCAGACACTGGGGCCGACGTGTTTTTGGCAGGAAACCACACAGGGAGAGTCTATTTCCTTTGTATGGAAAGTTAATGGTTTATTTCTTTTGCAAATTTTGACTTCTAAATACCAAACACATATTTGCACTAGTCAACTAATGATCAATGAAAGGTCTGATGCCAAAAATGTATATCTTAAACGAGATAGAAGTTTATTTTTCACACAAAGTCCAAAGATGGAATTTCTGCTCTTAGACGAGATAGTTCTCCTCCAAGATCTGAGTCAATGAACTGTGCTTTTTATCTCTTGTGGCTGTGATGTCTAGAAAACTCAGCTGCCAAGAAGAGGAGTGTTGTCCTGAATCAAAGCATAAGAGAAAAAACATGGAAAAGCTACTCTTTATTCCACCGACAGGAACTAGACACGTGGTAGCACCCAAATGCAAGGGATCCAGAGATACGTAGACCCTGCCTGTAGCAACAGCAGAATGGGCATGAATGATGCATTAAGGCGTTTACAGTTGAGAGCCTAGCGGAAAGTGGTCTGCTCGCTTGACAGAGCCACGGGCACAGCAAATCTGTATATTAAATTCCTAAACATGTGAGGCTTAACTGAAATCACTGACTAATCCTGATGCAAGACAGACCATAGTGCAACACCTAGGATCACATTATTGTTGTTGCTGTGTGCCATCGAGCCGATTCAGACTTGTAGTGACCCTGTATGACAGAATAGAACTGCTCCACAGGGTTTCCTAGGTTAAAATCTTTACAGAAGCAGATTTTCAGGTCTTCTCTCCCAGCGAGCCACTGGTGGGTTTGAACTGCCCACCTTTTGGTTAGTAGCAGAGGGCTAGTCCGTTGCACCACCGGGACTCCTTTTGTTGTTGTTGTTAGGTGCCGTCGAGCTGATTCTGACTCATAGCGACCCTGCGTACAACAGAATGAAACACTGCCCAGTCCTGTGCCATCCTCACAATTTTGTTATGTCTGAGCCCATTATTGCAGCCACTGTGTCAATCCATCTCGTCAAGGGTCTTCATCTTTTTCACTGATACCCGTACCTTACCCAGCATGATGTCCTTCTCCAGGGACTGTTCCCTCCTGATAACATGTCCAAAGTACATGAGACAAAGTCTTGCCACCCTTGCTTCCAAGAAGCAATGTGGCTGTACTTCCAAAACAGACTTGTTCACTCTTCTGGCAGTCCATGGTATAGTCAACATTCTTTGCCAACACCATACTTCAAAGGCTTCAATTCTTCTTTGGTCTTCCTTAATTCATTGCCCAGCTTTTGCATGCATATGAGGCGATTGAAAATACCATGGCTTGGGTCAGGCGTGCCTCAAGTCCTCAAAGTGATATATTTGGTTTTCAACACTTTAAAGAGGTCTTCTGCAGCAGATTTGCCCACCGCAATAAGTCATTTGATATCTTCACTGCTGCTTCCATGGGCACTGTTGTGGATCCAAGTAAAATGAAATCTTGACAACCTTAGTCTTTTCTCTGTTTGTCATGATGTTGCTTATTGGTTCAGTTGCGAGGATTTTTGTTTTCTTTATGTTGAAGTGTAGTCCATATTGAAGGCTGTGGTCTTTGATCTTCATCAGTAAGTCCTTCAAGTCCTCTTTGCTTTCAGCAAGCAAGATTGTGTCTTTTGCATATTGCAGGTTGTATATGAGTCTTCCTTAAATGCTGATCCTGCATTCTTCTTCATATAGTCCAGCTTCTCGGATTGTTTGCTCAGCATACAGACTGAATAAATATGATGAAAGGATACAACCCTGATGCATACCTTTCCTGATTTTAAACCACACAGCATCCCCTCGTTCTGTTTGAATGACTGCCTCTTGTTCTAGTACAGGTTCCGTGTGGGCACAATTAAGTGTTCCGGAATTCCCATTCTTCACAATGTTATGCATAATTTGTTATGATCCACACAGTTGAATGCCTTTGCATAGTCAGCAAAACACAGGTAAACATCTTTCCGGTATTCTCTGCTTTCAGACATGATCTATTTGACATTAGCAATGATGTATCTTGTTCCGTGGTCTCTTCTGAATCCAGCTTGAATTTCTGGCAGTTCCCTGTCGATGTACTGCTGCAACAACTTTTGAATGATCTTCAGCAAAATTTTACTTGCATGTGATATTGATATTGTTCGATAATTTCCACATTCTGTTGGATCACCTTTCTTTGTCATGGGCAAAAATACGTATTTCTTCTAGTTGGTTGGCCAGATAGCTCTCTTCCAAGTTTCTTGGTGTAGATGAGTGAGCACCTCCACCACTGCATCCATTTGTTGAAACAAGAGAATAAAATGGGCTTACGGAATAGGAATTTACTCTCTCTGTCAACAGGAAGCCTGGAGGTAGGCTGACTCAGGGCTGATCAATTGAATATCAGCCTCTGAGTGGGCCTCTCTATAGCTCCCTTGGTCTTCCTATCACAGTGTAAAAGGGCTGCTGCAATCACCGCCAGGCAAGAAGGAAGGCATCAGCCAGCCTCCTGGCATGTTGCATCCTTTTATTTTTCAAGAAAATATTCTCCAGAGTGGTAGAGCATATCATTTGTTCAAAAATATGTATGCTGCTCTCTGGCACCCCTCACTGGCACTCCTTTCTGTGGAAAGATTATGCTTCCTGTCCCATTAACGTCTGGCTTGGCTATGTGACTTGCTTTGGCCAATGGGATGTGAGAGGGAGTGATGTGTGCTTCTTCTGATGAAAGCTTTAAGAAGCATCACTGGTTCTGCCATTACCCATTTTGCTCAGTCACAAGAATAGCATATCTCAGAGGGCATAGCATCTTTTTGTTGTTGTTGGAGTTCTTTTTTTTTTGTTGTTGTTGTAGTTTAAGTGAAAGTTTACAATTCAAGTTAGTCTCTCATACAAAAATTTATACATACATTGTTATGTAACCCTAATTGCTCTCCCTATACTGTGACAACATGTTCCTCCTTTCCACCCCTAACTTCCATGTCCATTCAACTATCTCCTGACCCTCTCTGCCTTCTTATCTCACCTCTGGACAGGAGCTGCCCATTTAGTCTCATGTATCTACTTGAGCTAAGAAGGACACTCTTCACGAGTATCATTTTAGGTCCCATAGTCCAGTTTAATCTTTGACTGACGAGCTGGCCTCGGGAATGGTTTTAGTATTGGGTTGACAGAGAGTACGGGGACCATGCTCTCTGGGGTTCCTCCAGTCTTATTCAGACCATTAAGTCTGGTCTTTTCACTAGAATTTGAGTTCTGCATCCCACTTTTCTCCTGCTCCAATGGGGACCCTGTGTTGCATTCCCTGTCAGGGTGGTCATTGGTGGTAGCTGGGCACCATCTAGTTCTTCTGGTCTCAGGCTGATGAAGTCTCCCGTTTATGTGGCCCTTTCTGTCTCTTGGACTAATGCTTTCCTTGTGACTTTGGTGTTCTTCATTTTCCTTTACTCCAGGTGGGTTAGGACGAATTGATGCATCTTAGATGGCCTCTTGCTAGCTTTTAAGACTCCAGACGCCACTCACCAAAGTAGGGCGCAGAACATTTTCTTAATAAACTTTGTTAAAGGCATAGCTTCTTTAGCCAAGATCCTGGAATAAAGAAAACACATTGACAAGAACCACGTCCAATCTACAAAGCAAGGTAAGCATAACAGAAAAACGCCTGGCGATCTGCTTCTATAAAGGTTACAGCCAAGAAAACTCTATGGAGCAGTTCTACTCTGTAACACATGGGGTCTCCATGAATCAGAATCGACTCCATGGCAATGATTTTTTTTTTTTATATTTACAGGGGCAGGAGAAAGGTGAAGGAATATGTGTTGCTGAATAGGTGTCTCTTAGCATCATGGGATTGCATCCAGTCTCTTTCTGTAGAATGTTGGACAACCTGTATTCCTGTCTACATCAATAATTCTGAGTCTGGAGGAGTCCCTTTAATATCCTGTTACATAAATGTTTTCATTAAATTTCCACAAAAACCTTATGAGGTGAGTACTACCGATGAGAAAACTAAGGCTCAGGGGTTGAGTAACTTGCCTGATATCCCACAGCTAGTAAGTGTTGGGCCTGGGATACGAATCCAAGTCTTTCTGAATCCAAAGTCCTTGTTCTTGACCATTTCCTGATGTTGCTGTTCGCTGTTAGTTGACATCGAGTCAACTCTGACTCATGGCAACCCCATGTACAACAGAAGGAAATGTTGTCTGGTCCTGCTCATCTTCATGATCGTTGGTATGCTCCAGTCCATTATTGTGTATTTTGAGTGCCTTCCAACCTAGGGGAGCTCATTTTCCAGCAATGTATCAGAAAATATTCTGTTGTGATCCATAGGGTTGTCACTGGCTAATTTTTAGAAGTAGATTGTCAGGCTTTTCTTCCTGGTCTTAGCCTGGAAGCTCTGCTCAAACTTGTCCACTATGAGTGACCCTGCTGGTATTTGAAATACCAGTGGCATAGCTTCCAGCATCATAGCAACATGCAAGCCACCACAGTATGACAAACTGACAGATGAGTGGTGGCAACTTCCTGACAGCACCTCTCAAAAAGATGACCCAGTTTTGAGCTTGAGAGTCTGGGAGAATGGTGGTACCATTAGCAGGCAGAGGGAATTAGGAGCAGGATTGGCTTGGGGTATGACACTTAGGCCCACTTCAGATATGATGGGTTTGAGGTTGTGGTGGACACCCAGGCATCCCAGTAGTGCCCTGTGGGTAACTGTAATTTACAAATTTCACTGGGGAAGAGGGACTTGACAAGACGGTAACAGGTGGAGGGAAACCAGGAAGCTTTACTTTGCAGGCTGGTGGATAAGTTGATCTGTATTTGTTTCCTCTATGATGATTCTAAGCAGCGCTGGTGGCACAATGATTAAGAGCTGGGCTGCTAAACCAAAGGTTAACCTTTGGAACCCACCCAGCAGCTCCATGGGAGAAATACCTGAGGATCTGCTCCTGTAAAGATTACAACCTAGAAAACCCTATGAGGGCAGTTCTACTCTGTCACATGTGGTTGCTATGAGTTGAAAATCAACTTGACGGCACCAAATAACAATGTGATGATTCTGAGAAAGTAGATCCACCTCTATAACACTGACAATTCACCCAAGAGACAAAAGTTCCTTTACTGATATTAGCTCTTGGCTTTCCTGTGAGATGGTAAAGTGTATTATCCTCCTTCTAAAAATAAGCAGAAGGATAGAAGCGTCCAGGACACAAGTCCAAAAATATAGTTTCAAACCCTCCACATTCAAGGAGCTTGGAGGGAAGACGTGAAGTCCCTGGAGGGAGGTGCAAGGGCAGAAGAGGCAGGAATTTCTCTTCCTTAGGGTTCTTAGGGTACAAGGAAGAGGGACTGCAAAGCATTACAGGAGAAGAAATAGCCAGCTATCGACTATTTAGACCTATAATGTCACCTAATCCCAACTGCAGCTGGTAAATCGGAATGCAGACGGAGCCTGTCTTTCATTTACTAGCTGTTTGATCTTGGACACATTACCACCCCCCTGAACCTCAATGTTCTCAACCTGAGAAATGTGAACAGTAATGCCTCATACAGGCTATTTTGAGAATTAAACAAGAAACCACGTGTAACAAACATTAATCCATTTATTCTGTGCATGCTTACTGTTGCCTGCTGCAATCAGTAACTTGCACAGTGCACATTTGTTGCTGTTGTTAGCTGTCATCAAGTTTTGTAATGGAACGAAATGCTGCCCAGTCCCTGTGCCATCCCCATGATCACTTACAAATCAGACTGTTTTTCACTGGCTGATTTTTGGAAGTAGATCACTGGTCTTTCTTACTTTCTTTTTTTTAAATAATATTTTATTGTATTTTGGGTGAAGGTTTACATAGCAGTTCAGTTTTCCATTCAACAATTTCTGCACAAGTTGTTCAGTGACATTGGTTACATTTTTCACAGTGTGTGAACATTCTCATCATTTCCATTCTGGTTGTTCTGTTTCCATTAATCTAGTTTCCCTGCCCCTTTACATTCTCATCTTTGTTTTAAAGTAATTCCTGACCCTTTGGTCTTATACAGGTGATTTTTCAAAGGAGCACAGTACTTACACATAACATTCACCAGGCTGTTCTTCTAGTCCATTTTAATCTGAAAACTCTGCTGAAAGCTTTTTAGCATTGTAACAACATGCAAGCCTCTACTGACAGATGGGTGCTGGCTGCGCATGAGGTGCGTTGGCCGGGAATCTAACTCTAGCCTTCCACATGGAAGGAAAGAATTCTGTCACACATGTTGTTGTTAGGTGCCGTCGAGTCAGTTCTGACTCACAGCGACCCTATGTACAATAGAACAAAACACTGCCCGGTCCTGCACCATCCTCAAAATCTTATGCTTGAGCCCATTGTTGCAGCCACTGTGTCAGTCCATCTTGTTGAGGGTCTTCCTCTTTTTCGCTGACCCTCTACTCTACCAAATATGATGCCCTTCTCCAGGAACTGGTCCCTCCTGATAACATGTCTGAAGTACATGAGATGAAGTTTCGCCATCCTTGCTTCTAAAGAGCATTCTTCCAAGACAGATAGATACACACAGCAGGCCTTTAATAAATGTTGGTACCCCTCTCAATCCTAGTCTAAATTTGTTTTTTGAGTGGATTTTTATGGCTGCATTTCACTCTTGTTTCAATGACCAGTCTCCCGCAAGTTGCTCTGGGCCGATGTGACATAAAAGAGGCTGGGAATTCACAGATTCCTCTCTGGGCCCTTTTCTTCCTCATTCCTGGCAGCCTTCCTCAGGGGTGCCCTGAAGGTAAAGGCTTCCTCAGAGGTGGTTATGAGCTTGGGTGTCAGGGATCTTCTTGGATTGCAAAGTCAATGGGAAGTCCATGACATTAAGGGAGGGTATGGGATAATAACAGAACATAGCAAATTCTGACCTACAGAGTCACACAGTATCGGAATGGGAGCAGTAACCTCTCATTTTACACATGGGGAAACATACTCAGAGAGGGAGTGTGACTTGTCTAGGGCCATACAGCAAGTTGCTGGCAGTGCTAAGATTGGGACATAAGTTTCTGGACTTCCCATCCAGAGGATATCCTCTGTATCCACAGAGGAGGGTTTTACTGTTAGGGCACTTGAAACCAGATTTGCTGGACATCACCTGTAGTGTGGATGATTGGAGACTGAATACCCAGTCAACGGCACGTTTTATCAAGCACTACCGCATGCTCTGCTTAGGATGCCCCTGGTGGAATGGCGTGCCCTTCTCAAAGTGGCCAAGAAAGGACTGGCATTGAGGAACAACCAGATTCAACTCCATTCTTTCATTCATTTATTCATCCCACAGATGTTTGTTGAGCACGTCTTATGTGCTATATGGGGAGCTCTGGTGGTGCAGTGGTTAAGAGCTATGGATGCTAAGCAAAGGTTGGCAGTTTGAATCCACCAGCCACTCCTTGGAAACCCTGCAGAGCAGTTCTACTCTGCCCTATAGGGTAGCTAGAAGTCAGAATTGACTAGATGGCAACAGGTTTGGGGTTATGTGCTATGAACAATGCTACCCCCACCAAAAAAAAAAAAACAACAAACCCACTGCCGTCAAGTTGATTCTGACACATAGGGACCCTATACGCTATATAATTTATCCTTGTCTGACCTCTCTTCCTCGGCAAGATGAAGTACCTAAAATTCCTCTCAGGCTGGGCTTCTAAGACCTGGGTGGGGCATGGAGTTAGGATGCATGGAGTTGTACAGCTGGCCCTTGGCTTTGGGAGGTTTAGAAAACCTGGAATCTGTTCCAGCTGAGGGTGGTCTGAGAAGCCAGAGAGGTCAGAAACGTCCAGTCCAAGGGAGCAGAAGAAGGGAAGCGCCATGTGAAGAACCGAGAGTCAGCCACAGGGAGTTGATAGATGTAATGGTGGGTGAGAGTGGCCCAGAAGAGCTCCCAGAGGGATCCTGCAGGAGAGTAAATAGATGCGGAGAGAGTAGCTAGGGGGTCAAGTGGGCTTTGGTAATATTTGCTAGCTGTAATGAGTGAGTAAGGAGCCCTTGTGGCACAGTGGTTAAGAGCTACAGCTGTTAACCAAAAGGTTGGCAGTTTGAATCCACTAGCCGCTCCTTGGAAACCCTATGGGGCAGTTCTACTCTGTCCTATAGGGTCTCTATGAGTCAGAATTGACTTGATGGCAATGGTTTTTAGTGAGTGAGCAAGGAGCCCTGGTGGCACAATGGTAAAGTGCTTGACTGCCAACAGAAAGGTTGGTGATATGAACCCCCTAGCAGCTCAGCGGGAGGAAGAACTGGTGGTCTGCCCCCATAAAGATCACAGCCTAGAAAACCCTATTGGGCAGTCTTACTCTGTCACATGGGGTCACTATGAGTCATAGTCAACTCCACGGCACTCAACAACACCAGCAACAATGAGCAAATTGGGTACTTTAGCATGAATTAGAAGTGTGGTGATTTTTTTTTACTGTTCTTCTTAAAGGGAAAGAGGACAGAGAGGAACTAAGCCAAAGGATACTGCAGGACTGATGCGTCTCTACCCTTTTTCTGTGTCTTAGCACTGCTTACAGGCACAACACCTTCCATTAGTAACATTTCTGATGACATGCAAGCTGCCTACCTCCAGAGGTTAGAAGGACAGGAAGTGGTGACAGAGGAGGCTCACACATTACAATCTTGGGGAAGGGATACACAGAGCTGGGAAAAAACAAAAACAAAAACGGTTGCAGCTGAGGCTATTCTGACTCATGGTGACCCCATATGTACATGTGTGTCAGAGTGGAACTGTGCCCCATAGGGTTTTCAGTGACTGATTTTTAAGAAGTAGATCACCAGGTCTTTCTTCCGAATTGCCTCTGGGTGGACTCGAACCTCCAATCTTTAGGTTAGCAGTCGAGTGAGTTAACCATTTTGCACCACCCAGGGGGTCCAAGTTGGAAACCCCCCCTAAAAATTTTGATACCATTCCCCTCCTCTGAGAATGTGTCTCCCCTATTAAGAATCACTGCTGTGGTTCAAAGCCCCACCCCCCCAACAAAAAAAAACAAAAAACGAAAAACACAGAATAGAAGGCACAGCAGAAGTCAGTCACAACATTCATTGAGCACCCACAGCATGTAGAATACTGGGCAAAACACTGGAAGGAGATACAACGGACGCTCAGCAGCTATTGCCACTTGCCTCCTGAAGATTACACGTTGAGTGGAGAGGGTAATTGTTAAGTATACACAAACATATGTAGCTGAACCATATAAACACAGACACTACTTATGCACTGATACAAGGTTATTATGAGAGAGAGATTACCGTGGTAACTAGGGCACAGAAGCCATTTTGACAGTTTAATTAAAAGTCAAAAGTACCGTCTCCATTCCAGTGCTCAAGTTCTAACTTACCACTCTGGTGATGAGGAGAAGCTACCAGAAGACACTAGAAAAACCAGAAATTTCATGAATTTGTTTTCTATTCTTGACTCTACCGGCCACTTCATTTCAAATTCAAATTAGTAAGCCACTTCAGCATGAAATAAAGGCAGTTAACTCAACAGAGTCCTTCAAATAGCTTATATTAAATTTTTTTTTTTTTTTTAAACAGTAAAATCGAGCTGTTGATGGTAACTCTCCCAATTGTCAGGCACAGATTATGAAAGTTAATAGCAGTTTTCGTCTCAAAAAAAAAAAAAAGTCCATTTTATGAAAGAGCTTCCAACAAATTTAGTGAATAGACATTTTACTGCTCCGTATCTGGCAAATCTTATTTATAATTTTACACACTTTTAAAATGATTTTTAAGTAGGATTGCCAACAAAACAAAACAAAAACCACAGGATTGAAATTTAGATAAACAACAAATAGATTTTCATTATAAGTATGCCCCATGCACTACTTGATACATACTTATACTAAAAATATATTAGCTGCTAATCTGAAATTAAAATTTAAGTGGGCATCCTATATTTTTATTTGCTAAATCTGGCAACCTATTTTAAGGTTAACATATCTTTGGTACTTCCAGATGTTCCCAATAATATGGGGCCTAATTTATTTCATATATATGCTATGGAAAGCTTATACTTCAGTCAGGAAAAGTATAGATCTTGTAGGATTTACTCAAATACCGGAGACATTTATATTCCTTTTTTTTTTTTTTTTGACACGTTTATTTCTACCTTTTATTATCACCATTTTAGCAGTGTGTGTTTTAGCTGGTTGAATTTCTACCTTGAAATCTTTGATACGGCTAATTATAGTGAAGAACAGAAAAACTAACATCTAGCTTGAAAGGCCCTTATAATAAAGTCATACCTTCAACAATTTCTTCTCAGCACATGACCATTTCCCCCCTAAAAATCAAAATGGTGACGCTCACATCTTGCTGGAATAAAACATCCTCTCCCCATTCATGTTTACTTCTTGCCACTCCCTGCCCTTTCCCCCTTCTCCACATACAATTTTTTTTTCAACATTTGGGATCACCAGACCTTGTGTGCCACGCAGAGTACCTGGCATGGATTAATTGAAAACAGGAAAAAGAAAAGCTCACTTCTCAGATGTTTGGGGGCATGAAAACTATGATGACCTTCCTTCCTTCCTCCCTCTCTTCCTCCCTCTCCCTTCCTTCCTTCTTCCTTCCGTTCGTTCCTTCCTTCCTTCCTTTCTACTCTAGCGTGCAAACTTTTTTCTGTCAAAAATGTCCATGTTAATTTATTTAAGCAAATAGGATAGCATTGCTCTAAACGAAAGAAAGCTGTGCTGTTAGACCAGACTGACACATGCTAGTCTAGAAATGCACTTTCTGGAATCTAAATATATAGCTCATATCCTATGTAAAACTGAAATTTCTAAATTAGAGAGATTTCAACACTAATTTTGCAATGCAACACCAAGTGTTGTGAAGGAATAAAAAACGATAAAACTTGCTGAATTCCAACATCCAGTATCTATTTTTTAACACATCAAAGAGTATACTTCCAAGTAAAGAACATACTTATATATTCAGTTTACACATGTACAATTAATAGCAAATACATAGATTATATATAAAGACATAGACAGCTTTGACATGCAAACACTATTGGTTGACTAGGTCCAAGTTTGCCAGTTTTTATTCTGGGCCTGACTGTACATGTTTCCACCCTTGGCCAGGTATATATAACTTGCAACTCTCCTTTGAACCTGAAGGTCTTTTCGGAAAAGGAGGAAGTGCCACATGTGTGTGAGAAATTAAGTTGAGGCATAGAAGCCATGGGGTTTAATATTACCGTATAAAGGAGGAGTTAAGCAATATATATTTACAATTAAAGTGGAAAAAATATTTCTAATCCCCTTCTGGTACTTAACACTCCCCATATTAAGATAGCGTTCTGTGCAGCTATTTGCCTCCTATTCTTTTTTCTTTTTAGAAATGTAAGTTCCAATTTCCATCTTTCAGACAATGTTCCTTGTGCTATTTTGATGATAACATAACCTTGTCACTGAATGTCCATGACTGACCTCAAGAAGAAAAAGTCAGGCTGTTCTCGTATTACAGAAAATGGCCAGAAGTCTCAATTCAGGTTCCCTTTTGTGGTCACGACGAGGTGGGTCGCTACAGTATATACATGAAAGCATGGTGGGCTCCCCAGAGGCAGAGAGCCTCCACAATCCTACAGCAGGAGAAGAAGCAGAGCATAGAAATGCATCACTATGGGGAGTGAGTGCCCACCTTGGATGTTCCAGAATCCTCTAAA
This sequence comes from Dugong dugon, assembly GCA_030035585.1. Classification (NCBI taxonomy): domain Eukaryota; kingdom Metazoa; phylum Chordata; class Mammalia; order Sirenia; family Dugongidae; genus Dugong; species Dugong dugon. The sequence continues at coordinate 108,132,710 of CM057463.1, read as the reverse complement.
GCTCAATAGGGTCTGTATCTCCATTTTGAATATGAGCTTGGCAATTACATTTGCAGCATGAGCCCCGCTGGGGTTCTTGTTACTGGCCTGCTCAGGTTCTTTTGACGGTTAATGCTATTGAAAAGTTCCTGCCTTGAAACTGCCTATAAACTAAGTCATGGCCCTACCCCAGAGGGGCTCCCCCTCTGGAACCCAGATGATGGATGAAAAGCACAATAAATTGTTCCAAGTGGAAATGGAGCCTTCCTTCTCCCCTTCCTGCTTTTTTCTTCTATTCCTCCTCCTCTTTTTCCTCCCCCCAGCTCCCACCCCTTCCTTCTGCAGTGGAGGGCCCCAGGACAGCTCATGGGGGTTGGGCAGAAGCACTCATGTGACTATGTGAGTACCTAACAGAGAGGCCCCTGTGGTCCTACCTTCCTCCTCCTCCCCCACCTCTCCTGTCACTCCTGCAGGGCCAGGGTTGTGGCAGCAGGGGAAGGTGGCCATGAAGCCGAGGCGGAACCTTTTGTTCATGAAGCAGTAGATGATGGGGTTGACACAGGAAGAGGTGTAGGAGAGCAGGAGGATGAAGGAAATGGGGGCCCCAGAAAGGCGGCGCTCGGCCGAAGCGGTGTCGTACGCCCGCCAGGCGTTAGCGCTGAAGATGGGCATCCAGCACAGGAAAAAGAGGACCACGATGACGATGAGCATGCGGATCACCCGCTTCTTGGCCATGAGGTTGGCTGCGGAGCTGCTGCTCCTGATGCGGCGGACCCTGCTGCTGTTGCTGCGGGTGGACAGCTGGTGCAGCTCCAGCTTCCTGGGGTGCTTGCACTTCTGCAGGTAACACCCATCACTGTCTTCGTATCTGCCACTGCTGCCGGTGCTGAGCTTCCTTTCTGGGTGGATAAGCGACATCGTTTATTTTTGGGGCTGGGTCCTGCCAGAGGAGAGGCATGGCGTCCCCTCCCGCCTCCATCAAGAGTACCAAGCAAACCTGACCTGAAGCACAGGGCCGGCAACCTTGGACCTACGCTGATCTGGGAAAGTATTGATCTATGTTAGTCCTTTCCTTCAAATGGAAAGCTACTAAAACCGAAAATATTATTTCTATCGATGTAAATGACGAGGATCAAAAAGTGTTAAATAATGTTCATACTCTTCTTCCTTTCTCTGGCCCCCCAGGGTGGGAGGTTCCTGCTTGCTTGGTAAGCATCTAGACTACTTTTATTGTGGGGAATCTGGCTAATGAACAAAAGTAAGAGAAGCTAGAGAGACTAAGTTATCTGTACACTAATGAGCTAAACAATGGCATGGAGTGAGAAGGGGAAAAGTTCTGCTAACAAAGGAAGTTTTAGTGATTAACCTGTTGCTGTCCAGTCGATTCTGACTCATAGTGACTCTATAACCAAAAAACCAAACCCATTGCCGTTGAGTCAAGTTCCAACTCACAGCGACCCTATAGGACAGAGTAGAACCGCCCCATAGAGTTTCCAAGGGGCGCCTGGTGGATTCAAACTGCCGACCTTTTGATTAGCATCCATAGCACTTAACCACTAAGCCACCAAGGTTTCCAGAGTGGCCCTATAGGAGAGAGCGAAACTGCCCCATACAGTTTCCAAGGAGCAGTTGGTGGATTCGAACTGCTGACCTTTTGGTTAGCAGCCATAGCTCTAAACCCCTGTACCACCAGGTCTCCTGTTTTAGTGAATAGTGCATTGCAATGAATGGCGAAGGAGGGAGGCTTTGTGACAACCACAGTATGAAAGAGAAGGGGAGACAAGCTGGGGCAAAGGAGACAAAAAGCTGGGCTGGATTTTAAATAAGCTGGGTTATAAATAAAATCTCTTTTAATGTCTTTGAAGAGACACAAGTAAAGACCAGAATTACAATTAGCTTTGGTTGTTGAAGGGTGTGTATTTGAATGCAACATTACAGAAAGCCTGGGACATACGGGCCCTCAGTTTATAATTGGGTTATGTGGGTATCATCTCATTTTATTCTACTCAGCACCTTTTGAGACGAGTTATTTTCCCATTTTACAGATGAGGAAATAGAGACGCTGGGCCTCATGATTGTACCTTATGTATCGTAAGAATATTTTTGAACATCTTCAATATACTCTATATACTCTGAGTGGATATATTTGTTTAAGTTATAGAAAACAAGCTTTGTAATCTTTTGGCATAAGCATATAGCTGAAAGATAGTTACCTTTAGCAAATTTCTTCTGGCTAGCATCAAATTTTATTCCTTGGTAGAGTTCCAAAGAGATTAATCCATATGCCACCATCATCACAATTCCAGGAATAAGAAAAAGGATGAGTAACAGGAACGTGTGCCTAATAAAATACAAATAAATTTAATAACGAGCAACTTCAGTCTTTCAAATTCAAAAGGGAAGGAATGAGTAGGGTTCATCTTTAACAGATATGAGTGAACACATTATTTACTGGTATTTAATTTAATATTTTTAGGAATTCCATGTCTGGAGTTTCAGTTACTAGAAGTTGTTTACTTATTTTCTTTTTTCAGATAAAGTCTTTTATGAAAAACTATTTAAATTGGAAAAATTTGATGGTTATAATTCTGTTTCTGAAACAAGTCTAAATATTTAAAATAACAAGAGCTTACGTTCACTGAGGACTTGTTACATGTGCTACGCAGTAGGCTAAGCATTTTCTGTATATTCATTTAATTCCCATAATAACTTTTTAGGTAGGGACTATTATCATACTACCTGCTTTATAGGTGAGGAAACTGAGAGCCAAAGAGTTTAAGTAACTTGTCTGAAGTCAAACAGCCAGCAAGTGGCTGAGGTGGGATTTGAATCTGTCTTAGTTATCTAGTACTGCTATAACAGAAATACCACAAGTGGGTGGATTTAACAAACAAATTTATTTTTTCACAGTTTAGGAGACTAGAAGTCCAAACTCAGGCTGAAAGCTCTAGGAGAAGGCTTTCTCTCTCTGTTGGCTCTGGGGGAAGATCCTTGTCTCTTCGTCTTGTTTCCTGGTTCCTTGGATATCTCTCTGTGGCTTAGCATCAATCTTCCCCCATCTCTGCTTGTTCACTTCTTGTTTAATCTCTTTTATATCTCATAAGAGATTCACGCAAGACATTCCCTACACTAATCCTTCCTCATTAACGTAACAAAGACAACACATTCCCAAATGGGATTATAACCACAGGCATACAGGTTAGGATTTACAACACACATTTTTGGGGGACACAATTCAGTCCATAACAGAACCCAAGTAGCATGATTCCAGGACGTACCATTTGTCAACTTTAGAACAACAGAGTCATCAAATGCTTAAGTAGGGATGATGGGAAAACTTCCTTGGTTTTGTAAAATATTGCATTCTTGCTGTTTCTGACCCACGAACAGTTCAAAAATTCTCCTAGGCCTCCATTCCCCATGACCTGATGAAGTCGGTGCAGTGGCATATGCATGCCATAGTGCCTAGAGGGGCAGAGCTATGCTTTCTCCAAACATGTTTGAGTCCTGAAGAGTTGCAGGCTCCTCCTTTATAAGTCTGGCTCTTAAATCACTTTAGCAATCTGGCATGTGTTAGGTTGCACGATTAGGCCAGAAAATTGTCAGAGTCTTACGGTGGCTGGGCCATTTTTCACTTCAATTGGACATGTTTTGATAAGATTTCTTTTCAAGTCATGGAAATGTCCCTCTCATAAGCAATATAATTCTTTTTGTGTGTGTGTTCCTCGGTTGAAATGAAAGGAGCAAGGCAAAGAAAGCAGAGATTATCTGAGTTTTGAGCCATTTCTGAATGTCTAGCTCCCCACTTCTAAAACATCCTTGGAAATTATTAAACATAATACCTTGCATTTGTGTAGCCTTTTTTATTTTTAGATATTTAATTATATTTTCATACACATGCTTTCATTTGAAACTTAGAGCCACCCAATGAGGTAGTTAAGAAATATATGTTCTTAATTCCCTTTATAGATAAAGAACCTGAAGCTCAGAGAGGTTATGTGAATTTGCCCTAGGTCACCCAGCAAAGGAATGGGTTTTAGACTCTCACTTTTTTATTTCTGGTCAAGTGCTTCATGTAAGTACCATAGCTGTGGCTCTAAGAAAAATCACTTGGATTTTGGACTCATCTCTGCTCTATCGTCAATTCTCCAGAAAATTGTGGCTCTCCAGGTCATCTAGCCCCAAACCTCCATCTGACCATTCAGAAGTATACTGCACCGTGGTTGAGCACGGAGTCTGCCACTTATGAGGTGTGCAAACTTGGGCAGCTTATTTAACCTCTCTATGTCTCAGTTTCCTCATTTATAAAATGAAGATAATAATGGTACATGGGTGGTGCAAAAGGCTAACGCACTCAGCTGTTAACTGAAAGATTGGAGGTTTGAGTCCACCCAGAGGTGCTTTGGAAGAAAGGCCTGGCGAGTTAGGTCCGAAAAATCAGCCATTGAAAATCCTGTGGAGCATGGTTCTACTCTGACACATTGGAGTTGACTTGATGGCAACCAGTTTTTACTCTATAGTGTTTTGAGAGTGTTAAATGAGTGAATATATGTACAGCATTTAGAACAGAGCTCTCAAAGCCTTTGCTATCACTATTATCCTAGAAAGAGCTTATACTGACCCTTCCTCAAAAAATCTCCTAGAAGCTGATCCCAAAGCCACCCTGGGCAATACATTCTAGCTTTTCATAATACTGAAAAATTATATATACATATATATATATAAACCAAAAAAATAAACCACTATGCAACCTTACCAGGACTGCTGCATAACATCATTTGGTAACAGAAAGCGGCACATATTCGCTGTCTGGTTGTTATTTTTGGTAAAAGGCACCAAGTTGCTATAAATTGGGTACGGAGTCATGATGGTAAAGGAGAGACACCAGGTAGCAGCAATCACCTTCAACGCATGGGACTTTGTCTGCCAGACCCGGGACTGCAAGGGTTTGCAAATCGCACCGTATCTCTCCAGAGATATGGCGACCAGATTAAAGGTGGATACACTCACAGAGGTGCCTGGGAAAGGAACAAAGAAGCCGGTTATGTCTGCTGTGAAGTCCAGTGTTTATCTGCACACCAGCTTAAGCGTATCTGATCTGGGCAGGTTTGGAATCAAAGGAAAACTCTCAGAGGGCAAAGAAATAAATAGTGTATGGATATTATTTGAAAAATGATTTATTCCCAGCTGTGTTCCAAAATGGATTTGAGGTAGTTAAAGCAATGCCTTTGCAAATATATCTCATTGCCAATTTTTAGATAAGTTTATTAAGCTTTGATTACAACCTAACTCCTGCTGAGGCAGAAGGTGCTCATTAATTAATTACCAAGGGGATGAAATATGTTGCCATCCTACAGAAGAAGTGTTGGGAAACCTGGAGAAAAGCTCTAATTTTGAACACAATCTGCATAGTTAAGTTTATCTTCTAAATCCAAGATTTTGAAGGATTCTGTGATCTTGAAAGGTCACTGGGATCTGAGCTGGAAGCATTAAGAGTCTTTCAGAAAATTTCTAGTACAGACTGTTGTCAACAGTGAAAAGTTCTAAATTCCAGGATGTAGTTTGTTTACAACATAACACACACACCGTAAGAAAAGACAAAGGAGAAGCACTCTGTATTGTCAATAAAGGTTTCTCTGGGTTGGGGGCGGCGAAGGTCTTCCTTCTTATTCTTTCTGCTTTTCCGTATTTTGTAGAGTGGGCATGGATCATTGTTACAGTGGGAAAGACAATAAACAAACCTTTAAGAGATTTAAGGTCTAGTGAAAAAAGCTTAAATTTTTCCTAATTTTTGTATTGTGTATATAATTATGATAATGTTTTATCACCTTAAAATTCCCTTTAATTCTTCAGCTATGAATTCTGTTCATTCTTCTGATTATCTCTTACCATAGTTTCTTTAACATCAGGATTAATCTCAATAATGGGCTCAAACATAGCAATGATTGTGAGGACCTGCAACATTTTGTTCTGTTATACATAAGGTTCCTATGAGTCGGAGCTGACTTGATGGTACCTTACAACAGCAAAGGATAAGTTGTGGAGCAGAGGTTCTTAGCTTGGCGTCCTTAGATTGTCATTATGTTTATGGATATAAATTGATCTTCTGAAATGATGAGCAAAAATGTTCTCTTTTTTCTGGGGAACGTCTCCATAGCTTTTTAAAAACAGTTTTGAAAGAGTCTATGGCTCCAAAATCATTAAATGACACTGCATGTGCTGGCACAGTTTCTCTGCATTTTACTGGGCTTTTACCCTAAGGAACTGGTGACATTTAGATTAGAAAGCATGGCCCAAAACTCCTCAGAGAGCCAAATCTGTATAATGGGCCCACTGTAACTATAAACCACTATCAGGCAAGCACTCTTTTTTTTTTTTTTTTGCCACATGCTAGGCGTTTAATGAATGTTAGCTGCTAGCAATAGTATTGAGAGACCACAGACTTGAGGGAAGAGTCTAAATCATTGGAATTAGAAATCCAATAAAATCACTATTGCATTGCGAATACTTGGCAGAATTATCTTGCTTTTCTTTTCGGCTGTTTAAAATAATTTTTTTATTGGGGTGAATTTCACATAACAAAATTAACTGTGTTAAAATGAAGAATTCTGTAGCATTTAGTCCATTCACAATACTGGGTAACCGTACAAGCTTGAGGTTTAAATCTCCTTTCACATACTCTGGTTAAGGTTCTTAAATAATGTCACTGTAAGATATGTATCGAAGGAACTTGAAAGCATAAAGCACTGTGCAATGCTAGTTATTATTATTGCCTTATTATTTCACAATGCTCCTTTTCATTTGTAAGCCCTTTTCTATTTTCAGAGGATGTGGACACAGATCGACACGTTCTGGATATTTGTCTGTGGCCTGAGGGTCAGTAATTCATCATTATTTTGTCAGTGCTGGCTCCCGCTTCCACGACTGGGAAAAATAAAGGCTTTTAAAGCTTTCCGGTCCCTGAAGACTGCCCTGGCTCAACTCAGCTCTGCATGTTTTGCAAGGCTTGAGTCAGAACAAAAACAATTCCCTCCTCATTTCCCACCTGCCCCACACTCCAACTAGTTTTCAGAATGGACAAGGGACAAGGCGATCTGGTGGACAGCGGGGACCAAGAAACATGCTTCTGTTCAGCCACAGGAGAACACAGCAGCGGGTAAACTGAGGCAGTGTACTCCCACTGTGGGGGCTAACTGATCTGGGTTCAAATCCCAGCGCTGTCGCTTACCCCCTGTGTGTCCTCGGGCACATTACTTACCTCTCTGTGCCTCTCTTCCTTCCTCTGAGATGGGAAAAAGAACTGTATTTACTTAATAGGGTGGTTGAGAATAAAATAAGATCATGGGGGTAAAAGCACTTGGTACACTATCTGGTACATAAAAAGTACCAAAAAATATCAAGGCTTGTGATTTTTATGGTTGTCATCATTTTGATGGGCACAGGCAGAGATGCACATATCTCAGCCAGTCAGGGTCAGCTCAGTGGCCCCACAGCCCCCAGGAGCAAATGCAACTCCTTGTGTGGGGCAGAGGCCTCTCTCTGTCTGCCTCAGATGGTCCAAGCCCTCAGAAGAACAGGCTGGAAAGTGAATCCTGAGAAGGGAACCTAGAGCTGTGATTAAACTGATTTTCAGATAGCCCCTGTTCCTAGAAAACAAGAGCAACACCAGCAAACAACCCCCCCTCCACTACCCCCGCCACCCCAAAATCCATGACTTGAGTAGCAATGAGGAGATAACCACTGGATTCCAGAAAGGGATAGAGCTGCTTGACGTCACTTTTGAGTCCCTCTTCCCTTCTGGCATAATGGTGAAGAGCTACAGCTGCTAACTGAAAGGTCAGCAGTTCGAATCCTTGGAAACCCCATGGGGCAATTCTACTCTGTCCTATAGGGTCACTATGAGTTGGAATCGACTCAATGGCAATGGGTTTGAGTTTTTGTTTTTGTTTTCCCTTTGAATAGAAGGCAAGCAAACTGAACCTCTTCTGTATTTTCACATCAACTTGTTTCACTCTTAGAAATGGACTTTTTTTCTTAATTGGTAAAAATATATACAACAAAACATTTGCCAATTCAACAATTTCTACATGCATAATTCAGTGACATTGACTACATACTTCATGTTGTGTAACCATTCCACCATCATTAACATAAACTCAATACCCTCTAAGCAAAAATTTCCCCTTTCCCCCTCCCTACCACCCCTTTGGTTTCTATATATTTGCTTATTTTATACAGGTTAGATCATACAGTATTTGTCCTTTTGCAACTGACTTATTTCACTCAGCATGATGTTTTCAAGGTTCATCCACATTGTGGCATGCAGAAACTGACTTCTGGAAAGCATCTGGGAACATGGGAAGATTGACCTGCCTGAAAGTCAGCACCTACGTCCTTGCACACTGCCCCACACAGCCTAGTGTTCTGGTTTTTGACACTAGGCACAGCTCCTCTGCTGTGGCCGTCAGGGGCTTGGGAAGGTTTGGGGCCGAGTGGGGTTCAGGTCGATCTCCAGAAGTAGTCACCGACTGCCACTTACCCATGAAGTAGGTGGTGGTCTTGCAAACAGCACTGCCAAATATGAAGTCCTTGAGTAGGTTGGGGATGAGGTTGAATGGCATGCAGAAGAGGCAAAGCATGAGGTCGCTGACAGCGAGGGAGAGCAGGAAGATGTTGGTGACTGTCCTCATCCTCTTGTTCCGAATCAGCACTGTGATTACCAGCGTGTTTCCCAGCACACTGAGCAGGAATATCAAGGAATACAAGAGGATCTGCACTGCCGGCTGCCACTCTGCAAAGAGGAACAGGGGTGAGACGGAGAATCAGAGGTTAGGAGAGAGAATGTTACAACATTAGCATTTGGTTATTTCCAGCTGATTCTGCCACCCCCCCCCCCTTATTTTTGCAGAAGTATGTATATCACTGAGCCCAAGTCCGCCTGTGCTGACAACATTTTGCAGAAACAAAGTAGGGAAAGCCTAGAGTGATTCCGTCTCTTCTAAAAGATTGGTTTGTTAAAGGAGCACTTGGGGAGCCACTTTTTCTTAAGAACAAAGCTTCTAGTGATCGATTTCTTTCCTAGCTGCAAAGCATTATTTTGCTTTAATCACTTCTTCACACTGAGTTTCCCCCAAGAAAAGGCGCCTGCTAGATTGTGACAGCACCTTTTCTGTCATGCTTATAACTTCAAGCTTTGACACTTGTACTTCCTTCTTGCTACACTTTGACTCCTCAGCTGACTGCTTTTGTTCCCCAAGTCCAATACGTTTGTTCCTACCTCTCGTGTGGAGAACAATAAGAATATCTGAATCTATTCTGCTTTTTGATCTTTTATCCAAACTTCTGAATCAACAACTTTACCTAGGCTTGATTTATGACGACTTTGTTATATTTTCTTTATCAGCCTTGTGTTTGCTGATTTCTGCCTCCACTTCATGGTTTTCTGAATTAAAATATCAGTTGCTGACACCTACCGTTGGAGGGAAGGGGCCGATCCAAGCAGAAAAGTGTCTCATTTTCAAGCCCGAGTTCACAGGGAGGGGCGATGTCGCTTCCATTCACAAGAAGGCTGTGAACCACGTCCATCCTTGCCTGCTGCCTCCCACCAAGTGCTGGTGAGCTACAGAAATGCTGACTCTCGGCTCATTCCTCCAATGGCCTGGGTAGCTCCCATGTGAAACCTGCCGTGGAGGGGCAGGGAGGGAGTGATTTCCAGGTGTGGGCTTTTGCAGCCATTCCTATGGGTGCTTTCAGATCACCACACTGGGTCCAGCTGGGCAGGCATTTGCACTCCTGTTGGGAGAGGCAGCTAATGGCAAGCCAAGCCCACACCACCTTCCAGGCCAATCCCTCCCATTCCTGGGCCAGTCTTAAGGCCCTGAGCACAGGCAGCCTGACTACCAGTTAACCCTTTACAGTGTGTAGCTGCTGTTGCACACACCCACACACGTGTATGCACACATGGGCACATGTATGCATGGACACGTACACAGCGATACACGTGTATACACACATGGACATATGCGTGCAGGGACACACTGACACATGGATATATGCATGGGAAAACACACATCAGCACACACAGACACGTGGACACACACATGCACGAACATTCACAGGGATACACGTGTACACATACATGGACATATGCATGCATGAACACATGCACACAGGGATACACACATTCACAAACACGTAGACGCATTCATGTGCACACACAGACACACACATGCACAGACACAGGGACACACGTGTACACACATAGACATATGCACACAGGGACACACACACACACACATTTCCGTAGTACCTTTTTCCTGTATAGAAACCTGTCACCATCCCAGCCATATCCAGAATAAAGCCCAAACTGGCTGTGTGAGACAGGAATAATTAACACAGTAACAGATACAATAATGCAGACTGTTAGGACGGAAGGACACTGAGGAGCTGTGTTTCTACCTCCTTATATAAAAGCAATTAGTGCCTTTTAGCTTTGGAGCCGTGCCCAGCAGCGTGTGTGGCTATAACGGCTGGCTAGTGGTTGCTACCAACCACAGTGTTATTCCTGTGGTCTCTGCCTTTGTTAACCAGGAAGAGGGGGTGCTTTTGAATAGGGGTTCCTGGATCCTTATGCAAGAAAGTTAGTAAGATTTTTTTCACTCATTCATTTATTCATGCATTCATTTGGCACGTATTAGCCGAGAGTCATTTTCCAGGCACTTTTCTAGGCACGGGAGATAGAACGGTGAACAAGACAGGCCAAGTTCCTTCTGCCATGAAGTAGTGGCAGGAAGGAGGGCCTTGGAGAGAGCCAATAAGCACATAAGCAAATAATGTGCAAAATTATTGCTAAGCGCTGAGAAGGGAGTAAAGCAGGGAGACGTGATGGAGAGTGTCTTAGTTTTCTAGTGCTGCTGTAACACAAATACCACAGATGGGTGGCTTTAAAGATCAGAAATTCATTTTTTCACAGTTCTGAAGGCTAAAAGTCCAAATCAGGGTCTCAGCCATGTCAATTTCTTCCTTGTTCATAGTCCTGGGTGTTCTTTAGTTCAATAAATTGTAAAAAAAAAAAAAAAAAAAAAAAACCCAAACAAACCCAGTGGATTCTGACTCATAGTGACCCTATAGAACAGAGTAGAACTGTCCCATAGGGTTTCCAAGTAGCAGCTGGTGGATTCAAATTGCTGACGTTTTGGTTGGCAGCTGAGCTCTTAACTACCACCAGGGCTAAATCATAGATAATAATATTAATAAAACAAAACAAAAAAACAGTTGCCATGAAGTTGACTCCAACTCATGGCAACCCCATCCATGTGTGTCAGAGTAGAACTGTGCTCCATAGGGTTTTTAATGGCTGATTTTTTTGGAAGTAGCTCACCAGGCCTTTCTTTTGAGGTGAGGCACCTCTGGAGAACTCCAATCTCCAACTTTTCAGTTCGCACCTGGGCACATAAATGGTTTGTACCACCCAGGGACTCCATAGTATTAATAGCTGTCTAATAATCATAATGGTTTTCCTTTTACATGTGAGGAAACTGAGACCCAGAGTGGCCACATGATTTGCTTGTGAGAACCAGCCTGTAGGTCTCCTAACCTCTACTGCAGGCCCAGCAAGCCCCGTCTTGAGGTAGAAATGAGCTTGACCTCTTTGAAAGGCAGCATGAAGCCTTTTGTGGTTATTCCAGGATCGTGTAGTCTGTTTGAAGCCAGAACACCTGTGTCTACTCCCCCTTCCTGCCACACGTCCTGTTGCATGAGTCTTCCCAGTCTACAGACTGACTACAGACCCTGTCCACTAGGAGCTGACCTATGCCAGCATTTGTCCTAGGAGCCCTGGTGGTGAAGTAGTTATGAGCTCAGGCTGCTATTCCAAAGTCTGGCAGTTTGAATCCACCAGCTGCTCCTTGGAAACCCTATGGGGCAGTTCTACTCTGTCCTATAGGGTCGCTGTGAGTCGGAATCGACTTGCTGGCACACAACAAAAACAGCACATTCAAGTTTTGACCTCTGGATACAGCTACATTTCACCCCACTGTTGTAGGTCCTTGGGGGATGCAATGAGTCGGAGCCAACTTGACGGCACCTAACAACAACTAACCTAAAGGTTGGCAGTTCGAACTCAGCCAGTGGCACCACAGAACAATGGTGTCACTAGGGTTGGTGTCACACCCCCCACCCCCATGGACCTTCTCCTGTACCAGACCATACAGAACCCTTAGTAATGTTTATTAACAATTTTAATCGTAGAATAATATGTGATAAATATAGTTGTAAATTGCTGAAATGTAATATTTATTAGATTATATGCATACTAACAACAAAATTGTTTTAACTTTCTACGTTGAATTATAATATTATTATTATTATTTTAATATTTTATTGTACTTCAGGTGAAGGCTTACAGAACAAACAGTTTCTCATGTAACAGTAGTACACATGCTGTTTTATGACTTTGGTTAACAACCCCACAACATTTTAACCCTCTGAATTCTCAGCTTTTTTTTTTTTTTTTGGTGAAAATACACATAGCTAAAGATACACCATTTCAAAACTTTTTACTTACACATTTAAGTGACATTGACTATGCTCTTCCAATTGTGCTGCCATTCTCGCCCAAGATGAAGGCTTACAGGACAAAATAGCCTCCCATTTAACAGTTACTACAAATGTTGCCCTATAACAATGGTTAACAATCTCACAACACATCAACAGTATCCTTACTCAACTTGTGTTCCTTAACATCAGCTTCCTACTCCCCCTCTGCCTTCTGGCCCTTGTCACTGAACTCCTGTACCTCGTTAGTCTCATTTAGTTTTACTGGGCTGTCCACTCCCAGGCTGAACAGTGAACCTCGAAGGTAACTTCACCTCTGAGCTGAAAGGGTGTCTGGGGGCCACGCTCTTGAGGTTTCTCCAGTCTCCTTTAGGCCAGTAAATCTGGTCTTTTTTTGGGGGGGAGTTAGAATTATGCTGTACATCCTTCTCCAGCTCTGTCCAGAACCCTCTGTTGTGATCCTGGTCAGAGCAGTCAGCGGTGGTAGCCGGGCACCATCTAGCTGCACTGGACTCAGTCCGGTGGAGGTCTTGGTAGCTGTGGTCCATTAGTCCTTTGGACTAATCTTTTCGTTGTATCCTGTTCTCTTCATTCTCCCTTGCTCCCGAAGGGATGAGACCAGTGTAGTATCTTAGATGGCCGCTCACAGGCTTTTAAGACCCCAGACACTACTCACCAAGGTAGAATGTAGAGCATTATCTTTATAAGTAGTGTCATGCCAATTGAGCTAGATGTTCCCCGAGACCATGGTCCCCACAGCCCTCCGTCCAACAACTCAGTCCCTCGGGGAGTTTGGATGTGTCCATGGGGCCTCGATGACCTTTCCTTGTGCAGGTTGTGTTAGTTTCCCTTGTACTGTGTACTGTCTCACCTCTCACCCAAGATACCACTTATCTATTGCCTATTTAGTATTCCCCCCCCCTCCCCTCCCATCCCTGGTAACCAACAAGGATTGTTACATTTTGCATGTGAATTTTTTCATGGGTTTTTATAATAGAGGTCTCATACAATATTTGTCCTTTTGTGATTGACTTATTTCACTCAGCATAATGTCCTCCACTTTCATCCATGTTATGAGATGCTTCACAGATTCATTGTTGTTCTTTCTCGTTGCATAGTATTCCATTGTGTGTATGTACCATAGTTTGTTTATCCATTCACCTGTTGATGGGCACCTACGTTGTTTCCATCGTTTTGCGTTTGTGAACAATGCTGCCATGAACATAGGTGTGCATATGTCTATTCGAGTGACGACTCTTATTTCTCTGGGATATATTCCTAGAAGTGGGATTGCTGGATCAAATGGTATGTCTATTTCTAGCTTTCTGACGAAACGCCATATCATTTCCCAAAATGGTTGTATCATTTTGCATTCCCACCAGCAGTGTATAAGAGTTCCCATCTCCCCGCAGCCCCTCCAACATTTGTTATTTCCAGTATTTTTGATTCGTGCCAGTAATGCCGGGGTGAGATGGTATCTCATTGTGGTTTTAATTTGCATTTCTCTAATGGCTAGTGAACGCGAGCATTTCCTCATGTGTCTGTTGGCCATTTGAATGTCTTCTTTGGTGAAGTGTCTGTTCATTTCCTTTGCCATTTTTTGATAGGATTGTTTGTCTTTTTGTTGTAGAGGTGTTGGATTTTCTTGTAGATTATGGAGATTAGACCTTTGTCTGACTTGTACTGTCCAAAAATTTTTTCCCAGTCTGTAGGTTCTCTTTTGACTCTTTTGGTGAAGTCTTTTGAAGAGCATAGGTGTTTGATTTTTAGAAGATCCCAGTTATCTAGTTTATCTGTTGGGTTTTGTGTGTTGATGGTTATGGTTTGTATCCTGTTAATGCCATGTATTAAGGCCTGAAGTGTTGGTCCTATTTTTTCTTCTACGAACTTTATAGTTTTAGGCTTTATATTTAGGTCTTTGATCCATTTTGAAGTAGTTTTTGTATACGGTGTGAGGTATGGGTCCTGTTTCATTTTTCTGCAAATGGATATCCAGTTTTGCCAGCACCATTTGTTAAAAAGACTATCTTTTCCCCATTTGATGGACTTTGGGCCCTTGTTGAAAATCAGGTTACCGTAGGTGGATGGATTTACATCTGGGTTCTCAATTTTGTTCCATTGGTCAATGTCTCTGTTGTTGTACCAGTACTGAATTATAATATTATTAGTTACATTATTAGTAACTGAGCCTTTTAAAATTTTTCTTATTTTTCTTTAATGACTACTTTATTATCAAAAAGTTATTGATAGAGGTTCACAAATACTAATTACCACAATAGTGTAGCTAAAACGCCAGAAAAGTTGACAAAATCAGAGACTATAAAAACACGAGCCCCAAAGAAAACACAGCACCTACAGAAGAAGTCACGGAATTCAAAGAGTCATTGTAATTGGGTAATAATGACAGCTCTGACCAGACCACCTATTGCCGTTGAGTCATTTCCGACTCTTAGCAACGCTATAGGACAGTAAAACTGCCCAGTAGGGTTTCCAAGGCTATAAATTTTTATGGAACCAGACTGCCACATCTTTCTCCCGAGGAGCGGGTGGTGGGTTTGAACCACTGATCATTTGGTTAGCAGCCACATACTTTAACTACTGAGCCACTAAGGCTCCTTGGAGCATGTTAGAAGGTTCAAAAAGTAAATTAGCATAGAGTTTTAGCCTTGTTGGTATATATTGATGTATATAATCTGGGCTTATGAAAATATGTTTTTGTTGTTAGAACTAACTACAGGGACATTTTCATAAAAAATAATAAATTTCTGCTGAAACATTGCACAGAAAATTTTATAGACAGTCACCTTGGCATCACCCCCTCTGACAGTGTCGCTCGGCACAGTCCACACCCCCTGCATCCCCCTAACGACACCACTGCCACAGAAGAAAGGCCTGGAGATCTGCTTTTGTAAAGATTACAGCAAACAAAACCCTATGGAACACAGATCTACTCTGTAACACATGGGGTTGCCGTGAGTTGGAATTAACTCAAAAGCAATGGGTTTGCTGTTCCCAGTAGCTGGCTGCTTAAACTGCTATAGCTGGACAGACGTCACCCGCCATAGTTCATCCATCCCGTCAGCAGCTGCTTTGACATGAGTGAGAGGAGCTCTGCAGCTGCAGGGCCAGGAGCCAGAAGAGCAGAGGACTGGAGGTCTCCCCTCCCTGAACCAAAACGGAGCCCGATTTGGGACAAATTCTTTCCTTCCTTCCTTCCTTCTTTGTCTTTTCATTTTCTTCGTGTTCATTGGTTGGCAGGAAGCGAGATGCCAGAGATTTTGTAAACTTATGAAGAGGAAGGCAACATAACTGAGTGCTGGATTTTACAAATGTAAGTGCACATCTGAATCACTCAGTAAAAAAACCAAAACAACAAAACCCATCACCTTCATGTTGATTCTGACTCATAGCAACCCTAAAAGACAAAGTAGAACTGCCCCATAGTGTTTCCAAAGAGCAGCTGGTGGATTTGAACTGCCGACCTTTTCATTAGCAGCCATAGCTCTTAACCACTATGTCGCTCAGAGTAGTGGTTAAAAAATGGGGATTTCCTAGCTCCCCTCCCAGAGATTCTGGGACTTCAGCCTGAGGCCCAGGAATCTGAATTTTTATCCAGCAGCCCTACTGGTTCTGAGGTCAGTGATCTCAGGATCTTCCGTCAGGAAGCTTCACGGGAGCCGTTAAGAGCCTGAATACAGGCTGTGGGAACTTGAGCTTAGTCTTCACCACTGGCCAGCTGTGGAATGGTGAACAAATTACTTAGCCTTCTGAGTCTCAGTTTGCTCACCTGTAAAATGGGGATAAATAATGCCACCTACTTCACAGAATTGTGAGGATTAAACAAAGTAATACATGGAAAGCACTTAGAACAGTGCCTGGAACATAAGAGCTGGATAATAATCTAGTGTAAGTATTAATAGTAAGATTAATTCTAGGGATGTTCTATTTATCCCCCTTATCATGGCCATGAGTAGCCCTGGTGGTGCAGTGGTTAAGCTCTCAGCTGCTAACTGAAAAGTTGATAGTTCAAACCCACCAGCTGCTTCATGGGAGAAAGATGTGGCAGTTTGCTTCCGTAAAGATTTACAGCCTTGGAAACCCTATGGGGCAGTTCTTCTCTGTCCTGTAGGGTCGCTATGAGTCGGAATCAACTCGATGGCAACAGATTTGGTTTTTTTGTTTTGTTTTGTTTTTTCATGGCCATATTAAGTGTTTGTATCTCCAGGACCTTCATATGCGTGCAAAAGCTGGACAACCAAAAAAGAAGACAGAAGAAGAATTGATGCATTTGAATTGCAGTGTCGGCAAAGAATATTGAATATACATACCATGGACTGCCAGAAGAATGAACAGATCAGTTTTAGAAGAAATACAACCAGAATGCTACTTTGAAATGAGGATGGAGAGTCTTCATCCTGCTCACTTTGAACATGTCGTCAATCGCTAGAAAGGGATATCATGTTTGGTAAGGCAGAAGGTCAACGAAAATGAGAAAAACCCTCCATGGGATGGATTGACACAATAACCTCAACAATGGGCTCAAACACATCAAATATGAATATGGCACAGGGGCTGGGCAATGTTTCATTCTGTTAGACATAAGGTCACCATGAGTAAGAGCTGATTCAATGGCAATTTATAATAACAACATCTCCAGGACAGTGTAATTAATAACAACAACATCTCCAGGACAGTGTCTCGCATTTAGTAGGTGCTTGGTAATGTGAATGAATAAAGAATGAAAAATTAGGTGTGCCAATGTGTCTTTGCTCGTTACACCTATTTATGACTCTGTTACATTGGTTCTTTTCCCAGCCAAGTCTGGATTCTTCATTCTGAGTTTTTGATCTGTTATGAGTTAAACTGACATAAGGAATTCCAATGGGAGGGAATTTAGGGCATCAGAGGGGAAAGGCTGACAGATTTCTAGGGTGTCAGCTTTGCTTCATTCCTCAACACATACGTATTGAGTGCCCCCTATGTGTCGGAAACCCTGGTGGTGTAGTGGTAAAGTGCTATGGCTGCTAACCAAAAGGTTGGCGGTTCAAATCCACCAGCCGCTCCTTGGAAACCCTATCGGACAGTTCTGTTCTGTCCTACAGGATCTCTATGAGAACTGCCTCAACGGCAGTGAGTTCCCCTGTGTGTCAGGCACTGTGCTAGGTGCTGCAGAGAAGTCAGAGCAGAGTAGATGGAATTCTCGTTGTCATGAAATTCGCAGTCCATAGCGGGAGACAGGCAAAGGAACAGGTGATGGGTACGTGTCCTCTCATCTTTGAGTTCTGTCCTCTGCATGGGCACAGTTTCAGACAAATTGATGAAAATTTGCTAAATTAGTAAATTGATTTAGACTGATTTAACATTCCAACACCCCCACACCCCCTCAGTCCCTTGACACACAGGGTAGGGTATTAGCCCAGGAGCCTCCTGCAGCCCACAAAGGCCTTTGGGCATTGAGGACTCTCTTCTCTGCCAAATAAAACCAGTTGACGTGAAGTCAACCCCAACTCATGGCGATCCCTTGTGTATCAGAGTAGTGTTTTCAATGGTTGATTTTTTTGGAAGTAGATTGCCGGGCCTTTCTTCGCAGGCAATCTCCTACTGCCATCCTTTCAGTTAGAAGCCGAGCTTGTTAACTATTTGCACCACCTAGGAACTCCTATCTGCCAAATACTGCCCTAGAAAGAAGAACATGAGCAATCTCAATGGGTTCCTGAGTCATGAAATGGTTAGCTGCTCTCCAAACCATTCTCAGTCTTTTTTTTATATTAAATTATTTTTTTATTGTCATAAAAAGCATTCTCAGACTTAAAGAACAACTATTCTAAAATACTTAAAAGATTTATATGCAGTTTTTTTTCTCATTATAACATTAATCATGTACTTATTACAAATTTTGTTTAAATGAAGAAAAATAGATAAGTATAAATATAACATAAGTAAATCTCAGGGCCCACATGATTTATTCTCAATATAGTGTCGCTTTCAGAGAAATACAGTCCAGAAGCTGGAAGTGGTTAACAGGTAATTACATGCTGTGGGAGACCCTATTTATAGGACAGGCTGACATTTCTTAAAATTCTCTTGCCATCTCTCTACAATTTTCCTCCATTCTGCCTCACAGAACCTTGATCTCTAAATATGTATTTCTCGCTGTTACTTGCCAAGCTTGCCCAGACTGATGCCTGCTAGGGTTTTTCACTTCTCCTTCCTTTCAGGCTTCTAGAAGTGGTGAACTGGGACTTCTGTTTCCCCTCCTCACCCTCGCTGGCCAAGCTCAGTTACCGTGGGGAGGGTGGATGCTTGGTACGTTCTGGTGAGCCCTTGCTCCGCACAGAGGACAGCGTGCAACCTCCCCACTGAAGTCCTTTTCCCACTGACTGCACTTCTCAGAGAGATCAGAGTAGACCATTTCTGATAAACAAAACCCTACTCCTTGTTACAGAGTCCCTGGGTGGCATAAATGGCCAAGTTCTTGACTACTAACTGAAGGAGCAACTGATCCAAGCCATGGTGTTTTCAGTTGCCTCATATGCATGTGACAGCTGGACAATGAATAAGGAGGAACAAAGAAGAATTATTGCCTTTGAATTGTGGTGTTGGCAAAGAATGTTGACTACATCATGGACTGCCAAAAGAATGAACAAATCTGTCGTGGAAGAAGTACAGCCAGAATACTCCTTGGAAGCAAGAACGGTGAGACTTTGTCTCACATACTTTAGACATGTTATCAGGAGGGACCAGTCTCTGGAGAAGGGCATCATGCATGGTGGAGGGTCAGCAAAAAAAGAGGAAGACCCACAATGAGATAGGTTGACACAGTGGCTGCAACAATGGGCTCAAGCATAACATGATTGTGAAGATGGCACAGGACTGGGCAGTGTTTCATTCTGTTGTGCATAGGGTTGCTATAAACTGGAACTGACTTGACAGCACCTAACAACAACAACTGAAGGTTGGTGGTTCAGCAGTTCCAACCCACCCAGAGGCACCTCAGAAGACAGGCTTGGGGATCTGCTTCCGAAAATCACAGCCTTGAAAACCCTATGGGGCGCTTCTACTCTGCACATACGGGGTTGCCCTGAGTCGGAATTGACTGAACGGCAACTGGTTTGATTTTTCTTCCTTGCTGCAGAGGAAGATGAGTGCCAGATCAGTCTGACAAGGCTGTCCCTTAGCAAGCTGAGGCTGGACTTTGAGCAGTAGTTTCTCCTCTCTAACTCTCCATTTCCTCACCTGTAAAATGGGTTAACAATAAAAACACCCACCTCAGATGCCTGCTTGGGCATTACATGTCACCATGTGTGTGATGGTTAGTTTTATGTGTCACCTTGGCTAGGCTATTGTTCCCATTTGTTTGGCCAAACACTAGTCTAGTTGCTGTTCCATATTATAATCTAATCTAAATTGTAATGAATTTACTTTCCATAATGTAATCTAATATAATGTAATCAATCGGTTGAAAAGGGAGTTTCCCTACTAAGTATTCTGCCTCTGAGCTTTAAATAGATGTTTTGGCAGAACTTTACTCTGCACGTTTCCTACTGCCTGACTTATGGATCTTGGAACGCAAGCCTACAGAAGTCTCCAGCCTGTTGCCTGACCTACGGATTTTGGACTTACCAGCCCCCCACAATCATGTGAGCCAATTGCTTGAAGTAAATCTCTCTCCCTCTCTCTCTCTTCCTATATATATTTGTTGTTGTAATTGTTGTGTGCCATCGAGTCTATTCTGACTCAAGGTAACCCTATATGACAGAGTAGAACTGCGTAGGGTTTCCTAGGCTGAAATCTTTATGGGAACAGATTGCCAGATCTTTTATCCCACAGAGCCACTGGTGGGTTTGAACCATCAACCTTTTGGTTTGAAGCCAATGCTTAACCTGGTGGCCCAATGATACATACATATATATATATACCTGGTTCTGTTTCTCTAGAGAACACTAAGACAATGTTTATAAAGTACCCAGGAGAGTGCCTGGCATGCTGTAAGGGCTCAGTAAATGATAATAATTAACCATGTTTCATTTTGATAAGAACATTAAAATCGTTTGTAATGCCACTTCTTCAAGATAATCTTTGTTAATGGTTTAGTGGACATTCTATGAGCCTTTTTCTCGAAATACATTTTTTGGAAACAACTTTGGAATAATACTTTATATACAGTATTCTTCTTATTTATCACTTCTTTGAAAATGTAATTTTTAAGACAACTTTTCTCCACAAAATAAAAGATTTTTTAGGGTTCTGAAAAAGATGTGTTTAGTTTTAAAAAATTTAGACAGCTAAAGAAAACAGTAAAAAAAGTCTACAACCTCATCATCCAGAGAATTAAAAAATGCTTTATATACTATTTTGCATATTCCCTTTTTCATTTAGCACTATTTCCTCATCATTTTTTAGTACTTCTCTACATGTAGTGTTATTTTTAGTGTATGTCTATTATTCCATTAAGAATATGTACTAAAATTTACGAAGAGTCCTGGTGAGGCAACAGTTAAGTGCTTGGCTACTAAATGAAAAGTTGCCTGTTCAAACCCACCCAGCTGCTCCGAAGGAGAAAGACCTGGCGATCCGTTTCCATAAAGATTACAGCCAAGAAAACTCTACAGGGCAATTCCACTGTGTCACATGGGGTCACTATGAGTTGGAATTGACTCAATGGCTGGCACCCAGCAAAAACATCAACTCAAATTTACTAAAATATTTCCATTTAGTTAGCTATTCGGGTTGTTTTTAGCTTTTTGTTTTTATAAGTAACATTGTAGTGGACACTTAGACACATATTTTTGTGGTGTTTGATGGATATTGGTGACTTCAAGACTGCCATCAGCACAACTCCAGAGGTGGGCATTCACACTGACGCGATGTAAATGGCGATGTGCGTGACCCCCTGCAACTAGTAGCCTGGCAGGTCTGGGCAAATTGCTTCTCAAAAGATAGTGCTAATTTATAAGGCTGGTAGATATTTATTAAACCAGTTGCCATGGAATCAATTCTGATTCATGGCAATTCTGACTCATGTAGAACTGTGCTCCACATGGCTTTCAATGGCTGATTTTTTAGAAGTAGATCACCAGGCCTTTCTTCTGAGGCCCCTATGGGTAGACTCAACCTCCAACCGTTTGGTTAGCAGCCAAGCACGTTAACTGTTCGCTCAATGCAGGGACTCCTAACTATTTATTGGTACTGGTTTATTATAGTTTTAACATCTTTGAATATTATTATCTAAAAAATTTTCATTTTGCTAACTTAATCATCGAAATAGTTACCAAAACCTCATTGTTGTTTTAATTTGCGTGTCTTTTATTACCAGAGATGCTCAATATTTTCCACGTTTGTTTACTGGTTGTATTTCTCTTTTTTGTCACTTTCACAAACTTCCGATAAGCCAGAGCATCCTTTATAAACTGTGTATGTCCTTTGCCCATTTATTTATTCAATCAACAAATATTTATTGAACATCTACTATGTGACAGGGGCCAATGTAGGTACTGTGGATACAGCAGAGCATGAAAAAGAGTCCCTTCCTTTACTGAGCTCTCACTCTATCGAGGGACGTACAATAAACTAATAGAGTATCATGTCAGATAGTGGTAAGTGCTATGGAGGGTTAGGGAACAGAGGTTGATGGGTGATCAGAGAAGGCCTTTTAGAGGAGGTGACATTTATTTGAGCAGAGATCTGAATGAATTGAAGGAATGAACGTTGTGATTATCTGGGAGAAGAGCATTCCAGACAGGGTATTTATTGTCTTAATGCTTTTCTTATCCGTTGATAGGAACTCTATTTAAAGAGATGATGATCACGTTGAATTTACAAAGTATTGTCATAAACTGCAGGGTGTAGGAGTGATTGCTTCCCTTTTCCCCTTCTTGTACAGTAATGATGTTGTGTGCCGTCGAGTCAACTCTGACTCATAGTGACTCTATAGGACAGAGTAGAATTGCCACATAGGGCTTCCTAGGCTGAAATCTTCACTGGAGCAGATCATCAGGTCTTTTCTCCCATGGATCCTCTAGGTGGGCTTGAACCGCCGACCTTCAGTCAGCAGCTGAGTGCTTTAACTGTTGTGCCACTAGGGCCCCTTTACAATACAATAGCGTGAATAAAATAAGTAGACAGATACCAATAGTCAGAATTGCAATTTAAGAAAGATATAAACAATCTGTTAAGGAAGTCCAAGGTGAAACAAACCGTGTCTTATTGGGGATGACTTTGGAAAGACTTAGGACAGAAGAAATGCAGAAGAGCCAAAACCATGTCAATTTTTGCCCACCATTGTATCTCCAGCTTCACAACAGTGCACTGAACACAGAAGATTCTCAATACATGTTGACTGATAGCACTGACTGAATGAACATTTAGAAAGGATCTTGAGAGATGGAAGCTGCATTCTTGGATGACGGAAACAAGTAAATACAGGAATAAAAGGGGAAGAAGGCATGTTTAAAGAACAGCCCCATCAGCTAAACGGTCCCAACAGATAAAACAGTCCCATCAGCTCTGGTCCTCAAATCCAGCCCAAAGGCCCACCTTCCTCCCCTCCCCTTAGCCCTCTGTCTCCCAGCTCTCCTGCTGTGCTTTCCCATCCAAACTTGTTTCTTCTCCCTACATCAAAAGACAAAAGCCCTCTGGACTAGCAGTGTGTGCAAACAGGTGGATGAGCCTATTTAGGGTAGTGGTCTGTGTCCCAGTTCAGCCAGCCAAATGCCCTACTGCATTATTATCATGATCATCTCTCAGTCACGTGCTCCACTTATGCTAGGATGAAGCTGCAGCACACCCACAGGTCACTAAAATCCTGACGTGTGGATGGGAGAGAGCAATGGCTCTTCCGGTAACTTTTCAGAGAGTTGTGTCTGGCCGACATCTGATCCATCCAAATGTCCATTTGCTATTTTGGGATTGTAACAACTCCTGAATCCATCAACTGGACTAAAAGTGAAAGCAATTGGAAACTCAAGTGCCCTGAAATGTTTAAGCACCGTTATGCTGATCTGGCCTAATTACAATGGAAAGTAGGGCCAGAATGAAACTCTTGATCTCAGTCCCTCTCATGGCCCAATAAATTAAAGGGAAAATGTCAGATTTAAGGGTTTAAAAAAAATGTAACTTCTATGCCTGTCAGCAATAAAAGCTTGGATTCAAAATTCAGTAGTTGTTGTTAGTTGTCATTGAGTCAGCTCTGACTCACGGTGACCTTATGTGAAACAGAATGAAAAGTTGCCCAGTCCTGTGCCTTCTTCCTAATCATTGGTATGTTTGAGCCCATTGCTGTGGCTGTCATGTCAATCCATCTCATTGAGGATTTCCCTTGTTTTTGCTGACTATTCAATTTACCAACCACAATGTCCTTTTCTAGTTTCCTGATGACGTGTCTAAACTAAGCAAGCCGAAGTCTTGCCAGCCTCTCTACTAAGGAGCATCCTTTCTGGTTGTATTTTCTCTAAAACTGATTTGTTTGTTCTTCTGGCAGTCCTCAAGGTATAGCGATGCATCCTACATGTCCAGTGGCTGTTTTGCAGTATATGGTATATAGTGCATTTTTTTCCTGCAACTTACTTTTTTCACTTAAGAATCATCTTAGAGATTTTTCAGCCCATATAGATCTGCCATACACTTTTAAGTTACTGTGGGGTATTCCATAATGCACCACACTTGATCATTTTCTTACTAAGAATCTTTAGATTGTGCTTAGAATTTTTCTGTTGCCAACAGTGCTGCAGAGAGCCCTATTGTACAAGCATCTCAAGCACATGTGCAGGTGTTTTTCTAGAAGAGACACCTAAACACTGAAATTTCCTCATCAGAGAATATGTTCATTTTTTGAAATAAAAAAGATACCACCAAATTTTCCTGCAAAATGGCTTTCCAATGTATTCCCTCAATGTACAAGTTCCATATTTATCCGTGGTTAACTAGTATCTTATCAATATTTTTCATTTTCTCAGATCCAATGGGTGAAAAATGGCATCTCATTGTTTATTTTACATTTGCGATTACCAGTGATGTTGAGCATCTTTTTGTATTTTATTGATCATTTGTATTTTTTCTCTTATGAATTACCTGCTATCTCTTTTGCTTATTTTTCTATGCATTTTCTTTTTGTCATTGATTTATGAGCTATTATATTCTGATAGTTAACATTTATTAACTGTATTACAATATATGTTACAATGTTTTCTCTCAGTTTGTCTCTTGCCCTTGTAATTTATGCACCTGGACTGGAATCCTGACACCACTGTTGACCTGTTGGGTGACTTGAATAAATACTTATCCTTCTGAGCTTTAGATTCTTCAACAGTAAAATGGATGTAATAATGTACTGCAAGAGTTTAGCCAACTACACTTAGAGGGCACAGTCCAAGTCTCACTTCTGACACCAACCAACTGCAAGTTCAGGGAAAGGGTTCCCAGAACCACCCCTGGGTTCATTAATTCTCTAGAAAGAGTCACAGAACTCATTAAAAGCTGTTATACTCATGGTTATGGTTTATTACAGGAAAAGAATACAGATTAAGATCATCCAGAGGAAGAGATACATGGGAAAGAATACAGGAGGCTCCAAACTCAGAGCTTCCATTGTCTTCTCCCCATGGAGTCCAGATGTGTTACTCTCTTAGTACTGACATATGACAATAAGTGTCAAGGATTGCCAACCAGGGAAGCTTACTTCAGTCTCAGTGTTCAGAATTTTTATTGGAGTTTCATACGTAAGTACGATTGATTGATTGATTGCCCATGAGGTTGACCTCAGCCTCCAGGCTGACTGATACTGGATGACCCAAAGCCCCTACCCTAAGTCATATTGTTGGTCTTTCTGGCCTGGCCAGCTCCCACCCTAAGACTATACGGGTGTGGACAATCTACTTTCCTCCAATTAGACTATCCAGTATGACCTAAGACCCCCCAGGCAAATGACGACACTCCTATCGGGCATAACATTCCAGACTTTCTCTGGGTAAGGCCAAATTCTTTATCACACAAGTACCTACCTATAGGGTTGTTAGAATTAAATGAGATACTGACTATAAAATGTTTGACTCATTGCCTGGCATATAATAAATGCTCAAAGGTAATGATTATTATTATTCATTGCTAATTTTTAAAAGATTCTTTCATATATGAGCTAAAATAATGCTCATCCTCAACTTCTACCCATTGGTTATAGATCTATTTCCTATGGGAAAACAAAAATAAAGCCCAAAAGACCTTTTGGAGTGAAGAGGAAAAAATATCACATCTGCTTTTAGTCTATAACTTCTACAATAAGTCTGTTTTATTTTTCTCTTCCAGCCAATGTTGTAGAAATCAAATTGTTGGCAAGCAGGGGAAAGCCTGAATAGACGTAAAATTCTGTTTTCATTGAAAAAAAACTGTTAAAGCAAATTTCATAAAAACTTTTTTTTATAGCAGCCTCAGCCTGGGAAGATGCAGACTTCCTGTCCTCTCTTCCCCTTAACATTACCTACAAAACCTTTGTTCTTAAAACCATCCATTTGCTCTGAGAGACCAAACAGCTGTTTCTGAATCTGAATGATCATAAGCCTTTCTGTATGAACTGCTAGACAACTCATAGGCTTTCCTCATGAAGCTGATTCTCCCATCAAGCCTCTAGAACAGATAGAGCAGGAAAAACTATTTTTTCCAAACTTCCAAGTGAGGAAACTGAGGCTCTTAGGGGGACGCCATCCTTGATCTTCCCAGTCAATCTTAGTTAGGGTCCTCTCATAGGCACCTCCATCCCACTATGGATATACCTCTATCAAACCATATTTAAGTCGTGTGTCTGCACCTTGTTCTCCTCCACTAGATAAGCTCCTTGTGAACAGAAACTCTACCTTATGTCTGTGCATCCTTAGTGCTTGCCTAGCATGAATGCATGTAGGGTTGGACGGATAGATGGATAGACGGATGGATGGATGTGCCCTAGGGTGTGCCCTAAAGGGTATTGGAAGATGTACCCCCTCCAAGCTCCTGCATTTCCAAAGACTCTTTAATCCCTGTTCAAAACCAGATTGAACACCAAATGCTGGCGAGGCTGTGGAACAACAGGGACTCTCATTCATTGCTGGTGGGAATGCAAAATGGTACAGCAACTTTGGGAGACAGTTGAACAGTTTCTTACAAAGCTAAACATAAGCTTACCATTTGATCCAGCAATCACGCTCCTAGGTATTCATCCAAATAAGCTGAAAAGTTAAATCTCACAAAAACCTGCACATAAATGTTTATAGCAGCTTTGCCCATAATTGCCAAAAAATGGAAGCAACTAAGATGTTCTTCAACAGGCGAATGGATAAACTGTGGCATAGCCATACAATGGATGTTCTGGCAAAGCTCTCTCTCTCAATCCTGCATCCTACTCATCCTCTGACCTCTGGTTCTTGGGACATGAGCCAGCAGCCTGCCATCTGACCTGCCGATTTTGTGTTCATCAGCCCTGTCAACCACATGAGTCAGGAAAAGCCTTCGGCCTGATGCCTAACCCATGGATTTGGGACTAGCCAGCCTCCACAACTGCATGAGTCATTTCCTTGACCTCTCTCTCTCTCTATATATATATGTATATGCTTCACTGGTTTTGCTCCTTTAGAGAACCCAGCCTAAGACACCAAGCTATGGAAAATCAGGGAGAAACCTTAAATACATATTGTTAAGTGAAAGAAGCCAGTCTGAAAAGCTATATACTGTATGATTCCAACTATATGACATTCTGGAAAAGGCAAAACGTTATAGAGGCAGTAAAAAGATCAGCGGTTACCAGGGGTCCATAGAGAGGAGGGAGGGGTGAATAGGTGAAGCACAGGACATTTTGAGGGCAGTGACACTATTCTGTATGATACTGTGAAGGTGGATATGTGACATTATACATTTGTCAAGACCCACAGAACTGTACAACACAAAGAGTGACCCCGAATGCAAACTATGGACTTTAGTTAATAAGGATGTATTAATATTGGTTCATTAATTGTAACAAATGTACCACAGGAATGCAAGATGTTAATAATAAAAGAAACTCTGTGTGTGGAGGGGAGGCAGTATATGGGGACTCTGTACTTTCTACTCAATTTTTCCATAAACCTAAAACTGCTCTAAAAAAATAAAGTCTATTAAAAAAAGGAAGTAGATGGTTGGGATTGGGATCACACTAGGCTCTTAACAGTCATCCTCTCCTTGGAATAAGCCACATTCAGGACTTTCCTGAGTAGGGGAAGTGGAATAACCAGCAGAGGGCTGGCATCCGGGGGACTCAGGGGAAGGTGCCCAATCCTGTGCTTGTCTATGTCCTGAGGCTGCTTTGCTCACTTGTATGGTGCCTTGCTCTTAGCAATGGCTCGGGGTGATCCACACCCCTTCCTTTCTTTTTCCTGTGCTAACCTATTAGGTCTCCCCTTTCACTTCGCCATGATGAAGTGAAGTACAAATGGTTCCTTTTATCTATCCTTTCATATCGTTGTGATTAGGAGGGAGAACCAAGCTAGGCACTTTCAGATAAAGGGATTAACCAGTTGCCCTCAAGTCCGTTCTGACTTATGGCAACCTCATGTGTGTCAAAGTAGAACTGTGCTCCATAGGGTTTTCAATGACTAATTTTTTTTTAGGAAGTAGACCATTAGGCCTTTCCTCCTAGGAGCTCTGGGTGGACTTGAACCATCAACCTTTTGGTTAGCCAAGTGTGTCTACCCTTTGCACCACCCAGGGACTCCATGAGACCCCAAATACGATGACATCTCACATTATGGCTTCTTTCTTTGGGTCCAATTATGTATCCCTTGTAATTTGACACCAAGGTGCGGGGGACAAGGGAATTCTGATATAACACAGGCTGTAAGATGGAAGATATTCCTACCCTGCAAAACAGACGTGGAAGAGTCCCTACCACCTCTTCAAATAATCTATATGTAATATTTTAAGCCTCATGCTATTTGAATTTTATCTGTGAGTTTACACACAGCCCCGTCAATGAAATATGTGTATGTCAGACCTGATAACCCACAAATCACGATGTTATTTGGGTCCCTTCATTCTTGACAGACTTCACAAACACAGGGGACAAAAAGAAGAGGCTCTTTTTGTCTTTCTCTCTTTGTGAAATTTTGACAAGATGCAGATCCACATTCTTCTAACAGGGCTTTGGCCCACGGGCAGTGATGTGATCTGTCAGCAAAGCCCGCACTAGCACTCCATGTGTGCTGAGTTGGGAGGGCCATGTAGCCCCAGGTCTGCTGGTGTTTGCTTGCTGGAGATGGTAGTTCTGCCCCACCCATCTGCTCTGTACCCTCTTCCCCTGCTGGTGGGGGCACTGGCTCCCTGACATGCCTGCTCAGATTTCTTCATTTCAGGAAGCTAATTGCTCATGGCTTCACAGCTTGGAGAGTCCTTCTAGCCATGGCCCTTTCCGAACTGACTCAGCACCCTAGAAGCTCCTTTTTGTCCACAGCTTGGGCCTCACTACGTTTCCCTGTGGGCCTGTAGACCAGAGAGCAGTAAGGAGGGAGAGCCAAGGTGCAAGATGATGGTGTTTCTGGGAATGGTGACCTGATAGGGTTACAAGGCAAAATCCCATTGTGGGAGAGTAGGGGGAGGGGAATGAGGGGGTGTGAGTTGATTTGTATCCCCCAAAAAATATATTCAAGTTACCAGTGTCTGTGAATGTGGCCTTATTTGGAAATAGTATCTTTGCAGGTGTAATTAGTTACCATGAGGTCATACTGGAGAAGGCTGGGTCCTACTTCCATATTAGTGATGTCCTTATAAAAAGAGAAGAGACAGAGAGGCACGCAGACACAAAGGAAGGCGGCCCTGTGAAAATGGAAGCAGAGATTGCTGTCATGCTGTCACAAGCCAAGGAACACCTGGAACTACCAGAAGCTGGGAGAGACAAAGAAGGATCTTTCCTAGTGCCTTCAGAGACAACATGGTCCTGCTGACTCCCTGAATTTGGACTTCTAGCCTCCAAAACTATGAGAGAATACATTTCTGTTGTGTTAAGCCACACAGTTTGTGGTAATTTCTTAAGACAGCCCAAGGAAACTAATACAGGCTCTTACTCCACAGCCACTCTGAATGACCTCTACCAGTTGAGGACACGGAAATGGCCCATGCCTCTCTCTGCTGGGTCTTTCTTACTTCAGTGAAGCTAACATCTCACCAGGGAAAAGTGACATTTTCGAATGTGTTCTCCAGACAATGAGCTAAAGCAGGGATTGGTAATCTTTTTCCGTAAAAGGCCAGATAGTAAAGATTTTTTAGCTTTGCTGTCTCTCTCCCAACTATTCAACTTAGCCTGAGCATAAAGTAAGCCATAGACGATATGCAAATGAATGGGCAGGGCAGTGTTCCAATAAAACTTTGTTTACAAAAATAGGCAGTTGACTGGATTTAGCCCTTGAGTGGGCCATAGTTTGCCAAGTCCTGCTCTAGCAGATGGCAGACCCACCAGAGAAAGATTCCAGGTCTCTGTCATATCAGCCTTAGATTACTTATATTTAGTCTGCAAGATGAGAGAGAAATAAATATTGATCTTATTTCGGCAGCTGTACTGTAGGGTCGCTTTGTTATAGCAGTCTATCCTGAACTTGCTTGGCTCCCTCTTTCACTCTGTTTAAAGCTTGTACTTAAAGTCTATCTTCTCAGAGAGGCCTTCTCTGATCACCCAATCTAAAATAGCACTTCCTGTCAACTTAGCCCCTTGATCTGCTTCATTTTTTTTAATTGTACCTTTCACTATATAATATTATATCTTTGAATATTCTTCTTTTTTTACTGTCTGTTTCTCCTATCACCATCTGTCAGATTGTTGCACTGTGGTGGCTTGCGTGCTACAATGATACTGGAAGCTATGCCACCAATATTTCAAATACAAGCAGGGACACCCATGGTGGACAGCTTTCAGCAGAGCTTCCAGACTAAAGCAGACTGGGAAGAAAGGCCTGGTGATCTACTTCTAAAAAGCCAATGGAAACCCTATGGATCACAACAGAATATTGTCTAATATAGTGCTAGAAGATGAGCCCCGTAGGTTGGAATGTACTCAAAATACACAGTGGCTACTACAATGGACCCGAGCATACAACAATCATGAAGACGGCACAGGACACACAGCGTTTCATTCTGCTGTACGTGGGGTCGTCGTGAGTTGGAGTCAATTTGATAGCAGCTAACAACATTTCTCCCAGTAAGTTCTATGAGGATAAGGAATTTGTCAATCCTACTGTTATATTCCCATACCTGGAACAGTGATGGCACATAGTAGTCACTCAATAAATATTTGATGAATGAAAGAATAAAAAAAGAGTATCCTTACAGAATCTGGAAAGTTTGAAATATGAGAGACTAAAAAGCTATCCAAAATTTTTTCACCTGTTCCCCATTAGTAAACAATTTTGAGCATACAACCTCGTTATAGACCTATTTATTTATTTATAGATTTTCGTGGGACTGTGTAAAGGATGAAATATAGAAATAGAACTTCTAACATTTTCTTCCTAGCCATCAATGAATTGTCTCAAGCACCCCACTGAATTAGAGACAGTGGTAAGAGAAGGAGGCCTGAGTTAGGATGACACTGGGGAAGGAGGGAAAATACAGGGGCCAGTTGCAAACCTAGCAGAGATTTACTGGATCACTCAAAGATCTTTGAGGGCATTGTCTTGGTTCAAGGAGCTGACTCTTCTTAACAATCAGTATAAAACCTGGTTGCACAACATGATTCACGTGATTGCTGTCACTGAATTGTACACGTGCAATATGTTGGCAAATGTTGTGTTACATATATTTTTACAACAATAAAAAAATCAGTATAGAATCTAGAGGATAACCTCAGTTATGATATAAAAGTATATGCACAGATTTTAAAACATACTGGCAATTTTTACTTTTCTTTAGTGGAGGAACTAGAGGATGGAAGTGGTCTCTTCTTTCCT
The DNA here is from genome assembly GCA_030035585.1 of Dugong dugon. Lineage (NCBI taxonomy): Eukaryota > Metazoa > Chordata > Mammalia > Sirenia > Dugongidae > Dugong > Dugong dugon. Next base: position 108,101,244 of record CM057463.1, on the reverse strand, counting down.
TTAATTTTCAAATCGTCTAGAGTGTGCCTGTGTTACTTTTATTTTAAGCAGACTAGCTTTCATTCACTTATTGAACACAGCCTCTGCGCTAGCCACCATGCTAAGCTGGGGATTGCATTCAAAGACAAGGCTCTCCCAACGACTTCTCTTAAATTAGAAAAACAAAAGGAACAGGAAAGCAATGGTATGGAATGATTGTCGTCTCTTAGAGCATGGAGGGATTTTATACGGCATTGAATATCCTAGGGTCTAACCTTAGTCATGCTAGCACTGCAGGGGTGGTGGGCAGCTGCTCCCTTGAAATTTACCTCTTTATCCCCTTTGCCCTCCTCCAGCTCCGGTTTTATTGGCAATTTCCCTTCCTTGCAGGAACTGACTTCTCTGACTATCCCAGCCTCCTCTTGCTCCTGGCTGATGGAGAGAGGCTTTATTTGGGATTAATATTTTCCGTACTGGGTCTGTGCTCTGGATCTTTTTCTTCTTTGCTTTATTGAAACTGGATATGTTAATACTAGGTGTTTTAGTCTTTTTGAAAGTATTGCAAGCCAGCTTGTTATTATAATTCCTTCACCCCAGGATGCAGGCATAAATCCCTGGGGACTGGGCCAGAGGGCAGACTATGGGGGTAACCATGGGACCCCAGTCTGGGCACAGACTCTCCCTCCATTCTGATCCTGTTAAACTTGGATCACACCTGTGCACCTGACTCTAGCTTGGGATAAGTTTTTTCCCAGGAAGATCCTCAGTTCCTCATGCAAATAGAATCTTTTTTTTTTTTTTTTTTTATTTTGGTGCAAATACACACAGAAGAACATACAGCCACTCATCAATTTCTACATGTACAATTCAATACCATTGGTTACATTCTTGCCTTATGTCACCATTCTCGCTGTCTCTACCATGTTGTTTCCCCAGCATTGACTTAGATTCACAACCCTCTAAACTTAAGTATTTGACTGCTAACCAAAACATCAGCAGTTTGAATGTACCAGCCACTCCTTGGAAACCCTATGGGACAGTTCTACTCTGCCTATAGGGTTGCTATGAGTCGGGATCAACTCGATGGCAATGTTTTTTTTTTTTTTAAATACATATAAGGAAGGAGCCCTGGTTGCCTAGTGGTTAAGTGCTTGGCTGCTAACCAAAAGGTCGGCAGTCCAAACCCACCAGGTTCTGCAGGAGAAAGATGTGGCAGTCTGCTTCTGTAAAGCTTGCAGCCTTGGAAACCCTGTGGGGCAGTTCTACTCTGCCCTAAAGGGTCGCTATGAGTCAGAATTGACTCCTCGGCTATGGGTTTTGGCTTTGTTATACATATAAGGAATGTGGAAACACCTCATATTCACTCCTTAATCATATCAGAGAATTCGTACTGGAGAATAAATGAGAAACTTACTTTAGTTGCAAATTTCCTTGTTTTAACATAGGAACATTCACAGCAGAGGGAAACCTCTGAGTTGGCAATGTCTTTTGTCATTGCTCAAATTTACCGCGAAGCAGAGAATTCTTACCGGGGGAGAAATCTGAATCATGGAGGAAGTGAGTAATTTGAACACACAGGTAACAAAGCAGGAGAAGTTTGAAGAAACCCATTTGTCTATGTAGATACATGGTTTGCATTACTATTTCACAGTAACTATTGGTATATGGGAAACCCTGGTGGCCTAGGGATTAAGAGTTCCACTGCCAACAGAAATGTCAGCAGTTCGAATCCACCAGGCGCTCCTTGGAAACCCTGTGGGGCAGTTCTACTCTGTCATATAGGGTCGCTATGAATCACAATCTACTTGACGGCAAGGAGTTTTTTTTTTTTAATTGGTATATGGGGTCTGGTGGTGCAGTGGTTAAGAGCTTGGCTGCTAACCAAAATGTCCACAGTTCGAATGCACCAGCGGCTCCTTGGAAACCACATGGGACAGCTCTACTCTGTCCTCTAGGGTCGCTGACTTGGAATTGACTCGACGGCAATGTTTTTTTTTTTTTTTTGGTTTATAGATATAAATATAAAGCCAAACAGCAAAGGATACTGAGGACTTTGGTCTTAGAGTAGAATAGGCCTTCACCCCTACTGCTACAAGCATAGAGGTAACTTCATCATTGTAAGGAAAATCTGTCACATTTATATTTAAAGGCCTTGTCTTTTAATACCGCTCAGAAATCATAAGTGACTTCTTTTTTAAAACAGATGAAGTTATGAATCTATTCCAAATGGTTCTGAGGAGATACTGAAAAACTGATGGTCTAAAATTAAGAGTCAGGATGACAGAGGTCCTGTTACACAGTGAGGAACTACCGATTTCTGAGGTTGAGAGTAAAAAGGAGGACACAGGATGAGACTGAAAAAGCCTGGTGATTTTAGAGTGGGTAGGAGAGTCATGGAGTCCCCGGGTGTGGCAAACGATTAATACATTTGACCGCTAACCAAGGTTGGTGACTTGAGTCCACCCAGAGGTGCTTTAAAAGGAAGACCTGGCAGTTAACTTCTGAAAAATCAGCCACTGAAAACCCTGTGGAGCATAGTTCTGCTCTAACACACATGGGATTGCCATGAGTCGGAGTTGGGTTGACAGCAACTGGTAAAGCCGAGTCTTAATTGACTTAGGTGGTAGAAAAAAACATCAGGAAAGGGATTTGTGGAATCTAAGGGAAATGTTTGCTTCAGTCGGAAACCATATAGAGAAGCAAGTTATGACTGAGGCAAATAGCAATAAAGGGCCAAGGTCCTCTGGGAAGACTGCAGGACTTGTATTTAAACCAGAATAAGCATAGTAATTCGTGATTATATTATCATCTCACCGGAAACTAATTTAACATAGAGTATAAATAAACATGAATAATTCCTTGGAAAAAGAAAGAAGAAAGATATTGGATTACATACCACAAGGGAGGAGAAGATTTGGGAGTGGAAAGGAGAGAGGTGTGAGGAGGCTGAGAGAGTTAGGTGTTATGGAGAGAGAGAAGAAGAGATGAGATGGGCAACTCTTTGATGAGTGGGATTTTGAGTTAAGAAAAAAGCATTTACAGTAGATTGTGCAATGTGTGGTTCCTTTTTTGCCACCATGTTCTCTGCCTTCCCTACCCGGCTTCCACCTCAATAAGACCTTCAGTAAAAATTTATGTTGCTTTAAATGTCAACAGGTCCTATTTGTGCTTTTTTTAAAGTGGCTCTATTTTATTTAGGCGTAAAATGTCAATACCTTCTACCTTTTGGTATTGTTGTTGTTGTTAGGTGCTGTCAAGTCAGTTGCAACTCATATCGAGCCTATGCACGACAGAATGAAACACTGCCAGGTCCTGCGCCATCCTCACAATCGTTGTTATACTTGAGCCCACTGTTGTGGCCACCATGTCAGTCCATCTTGTTGAAGGTCTTCCACTTTTTCGCTGACCCTCTACTTTACCAAGCGTGATGTCCTTCCCTAGGGACTGGTCCCTCCTGATAACATGTCCAACGTATGTAGACAAAGTCACCATCCTCACTTCCAAGGAGCACTCTGGCTGTACTTCCAAGACAGACTTGTTTGTTCTTCTGGCAGTCCATGGTATATTCAGTACTCTTTGCCAACACCATAAATCAAATGCAGCGATTCTTCTTCACTCTTCCTTATTCATTATCCAACTTTCACATGCTATAAGGAGATTGAAAATGCTACGGCTTGAGTCAGGTGCACCTTAGTCCTCAAAGTGGCATCGTTGCTTTTTAACACTTTAAGGAGGTCTTTTGCAGCAGATTTGCCTAAATGCACTAAATCATTTGATTTCTTGATTGTTGCTTCCATGGGCATTGATTGTAGATCCAAGTAAAATGAAATCCTTGACAGGGAGGAATGGGCAGAGGTGAGATTTAAACCCCAGGGGTCTGCCTTCCAAGCTGCCATTCTTAACCGAAGCACTATTCTACCACTGGAGTGAAAAAGGCCTATTCTCTCTGGAGAAGCAAGCATTATTTAATTACCCTGCCCATGGAACCATTAACAAGTTAAGTGTTAGGCAAATGTTTGCTTCACCATAAAACAAACTTTAATGCCTTTATCTTTCCGATTGTGTGTAGTACCAACCCAAGGCCTTTCAGGGAGCCAGAGAACACAGCAGGCAGAGTAAGCCTTTATTTACACTTTGAGAAAAGAGTTCAGCATTTTTCTTGTCTACAAAACAGCACTGAAGTCTGTTGTTAGAGCTCATTCTGGGTTCCCACCACTGTTTACTGCTGCTCTTCCCCACCCCCGGCTTCATCCTAAGGGTGCTGAGACATCCCTTGTTCCCGTCTCTGACAGATAATTCCTCCGCCAAAGTCAGGAATAATTCTTTAACAAATTGTCATGCTACCTCTTGTCTTAGTTATCTAGTGCTGCTATAACAGAAATACCACAAGTGGACGGCTTTAACGAAGAGAAATTTATTTTCTCACAGTCTAGGAGGCTAGAAGTCCGAATTCAGGGTGCCAGCTCCAGGGGAAGGCTTTCTCTGTCTGTTGACTCTGGAGGAAGGTCCTTACCGTCAGTCTTCCCCTGGTCTAGGAGTTTCTCAGCACAGGGACCTTGGGTCCAAAGGACAAGCTATTTTCCTGGCTCTTGTTTCCTGGTGGTATGAGTTCCCCATGTCTCTCTGCTTGCTTCTCTCTTTTATATCTCAAAAGAGATTGACTTAAGACACAACCTAATCTTGTAGATTGAGTTCTGCCTCATTGACATAACTGCCTCTAATCCTGCCTCATTAATATACTAAAGGTAGGATTTATAACATAGGAAAATCACATCAGATCACAAAATGGTGTATAATCAGACAATACTGGGAATCATGGCCTAACCAGGTTGACACACATTTTTGGGGGACATAATCCATGACATCTCTTCATTTTTAAAATTGTGGCCCAGGTTCATTTTTACCACTACTATGTTCATGTGATTTGTCAGTGACATGACTTTTTCTGGATCCATCTCTCTCTCCTTTTTTGTTTTTTTCTTTGCTCACTTGGATTTTTCTTCTTGTCATTCAAGGGCAATAGCAATATTAATGTCTTGTATTTGTATAGCACTTTGTGAATCACAAGTGCTTTCATGTGAATTACTTTAATCCTCTCAAGAGTTTCATGAGATGGGCATTTTACACCCATTTTACAAATAAGAAAATTGAAGCTCAGGTATTTTTGGTGATTTTCCTAACGTGATTGTAGTGGACATTTGCTGTTCGCTAGCATTCTCTTTTTCTCATACTATCCTGGTATTTATTGGAGTCAAGTTTCCCACTCTCAGAAGCCTTGGTGTCATAGTGGTTAAACACCTGGCTACTAACCAAAAGTTTGGCAGTTCAATTTCACCAGCCACTCCGTGGGAGAAAGATGTGGCAGTCTGCTTCCCTAAAGATTATAACCTTGGAAACCCTGTGAGGTGGGGCAGTTCTACTCTGTCCTATAGAGTTGCTATGATTTGGAATCAACTCGACAGCAATGGGTTTTCCCACTCTCAGCGTATGAGGTCCTTTGGAAGCTGAGTTTGACCATTGGTTCCGGAAGTGAATATTAGAGTAAGACACCATCCGAGTACCCCTGTATTGGTCAGTGACCCTCTACAGCCAACCAAAGCTCATCTTGGGAGTGACCTGGAGAGGAGCTTCTTTTTGTTAGACATGAAGTTTGAGGAGGGGCCACAGGAGAGGAGAGTAGACTGAAAATGGAGTTGATGCAGAAGAATGTCAGGCTGGAGAGAGTCAGCTTTATAAGCTGGATGCAGCTGGAAGGTTCGGTTGGGAGAGCCATGAAACTCCACTTCTGGCTTAAGCCAGGTGAGCCAGGTTTCTGCTGCCACATCCTGGTCATACCTGCACATGCCCATAAGCGACAGAGCTGATGTGACCCAGCTCACCTGACTCCAGGACTGGCTGTTTGACTCTGCTCAGAGCCACCCTCAGAGGACGAGCAGCTCCACCCACTTCGGTGGAGCGATATTTCAGTATGATGTTACTCCCTCCCCTCCCAGCCCCCCTCCCCACAGACCTTCAGGTCCATCCCAGCAGCTGCATTTGTACTTGCTAAAGATCTTCTCCAATATCTCCCCAGTTAAAAATTCCCAGCCTGTGGTACGCAAGGTCAATCTTTTTTCATTTTAAGTAGGATACTGACCTTTTCTCATTTTTCAAGGGCTTCCTTTATCCACCTGAAAAACTAAGAAAGAATAGTTAATGGCTTTGCAGTAATATCTTCCCATTCCCTGAGTACCTTAGAATAAATGCCATCAAGCCTGGTTCACCTGAGTATGTTCAGCTTCTAAATACCCTCAACCATTCTATTTGTAGAGACAGAGATGAAAGAAAAACAGTAAAAGCTGCTGACCTTACTGATATTTTTTGCTTTTTGTTTTTTTAAGCTTTTGTTCTCTATGATGCTTTTAGTTACAAAAGTAATAATGCTTACTGTGAACATTTCAAACAAAAAAGAATGCAAAATTAAAAACATAATCCCATCCTACGTTAACTTAATTTTCCCAGCCCAACTCTCCAGAAATAATCAGTGATAGTAATTTATATTTGAATCTTTCCAGACCTTTTTAAAAATGCATTTCAAGCATGTTCTTTGGAAAAAATAAAACAGAACATATACGTATAAAGAAAATATTCCCTCTCCCTCATTCTCAAATTCCATTCCATTGGGGCTATTTTAAACCGTTCTGCAATGGTCATTATGTTTACTTAAGAGTATACATGATAGACACTTTCCAGATCATTCTCTCCGAAGGCTGCATAATAGTTCATTGTCTCATAATTTATTTAATCATTCTCTAATTGATGGGTATTTAAATTGTGTATTTTCTATGATTATAAACAATGATGCAATAAATAGCACATACATGTCTCTACATACTGGGCTAGTGTTTCTGAAGGTTCAATTTATAGAAGTGGTATTTCTGGGCCATAGGTTAAACACACATACATATTTTTAATACCAACCCAAACCTGTTGCTGTCGAGTGGATTCCGACTTACAACAACCCTACAGGAGAGAGTAGAACTGCCCCAAAGGGTTTCCAAGGCTGTAAATCTTTACGGAAGCTGGCTGCCACATCTTTTTCCCAACGGAGCTGCTGGCGGGTTCCAACTGCCAATCTTTTGGTCAACAGCCAAATGCTTAGCCACTGTGCCACCAGGGCTCCTTACATTTTTGATAAAAGAAACCAAAACCAAACCTGTTGCCGCCGAGTCGATTCCAACACATACCGACCCTACAGGTCAGTGTAGAACTGCCCCATAGGGTTTCTAAGGAGCAGCTGGTGGATTCAAACTACCGACCTTTTGGTTAGCAGCCGTAGCTCTTAACCACTTCACCGCCAGGGCTCCATATTTTTGATAGATACTGCCAAATAATATTCCAAAAAGGCTTTATCAGTTTTTGCTGCCACCAAAATGTATGAGAGCGTCTGTTTCTCAACACGCTTGTCAGCACTGGAGGAAGTGGTCAAATTTTTATGTTTATGGCCAGCAACAGGTGGAACGTGGCATCTCGTTGCTATTTTAAATTCATGCCTTCTACTATTAGTAGGAGTTTGGTCCTATTTAATATTTATTAACTATTACTAGTTTTTCAGTGAATTGCCTCAATATATCCCATGTTTCTACTGAGTTGAGTTTTTAAACTGATTTTGTAGGAACTCTTTACATTATTATGATCTGTGGTTTGCCATTTAACTATAATTTTCCGAGTAGAAGATTTTCTCTCATTTTTATGTAGTCAAATTTGTCAGTTTTCCTGATATAATGGTCTTATTAGTTTCATTTATTCATTAAGAAAATCTTCCTCAATAATTGATTTTGCTCTTATTTTTTTAGTACTTTTTTTTTGCATTTATTTTTCTTTTCATATTGCGTGAAGTAGGAACTTAAGTAAATTTTCTAAGTTGATAGCCAATTGTTCTAACACAATTTATTGAATAGCCGTTATTTCTTATTCTTCTGATTTGAAATGACCCGTATCATAGTTCCTAAACCTGTCTGAAATCTTTTTCTGATTCCCTGCTCTGCTCTGGCAGTAATATATTTGTATATTTCTGAACCAGCATTGTAGTATACCTATGTTCTGAATTATACATAGTATGTAATATGTAGTTAAAAGCACAGGCTCTGGAATCAGACTGCTTGGGTTCAAATCCCAGCTACACCACTCTTTAGCGGTGTGATTTTCAGCGAGTTGCTGACTCTTTCTTAACCTCGCTTTCCTCCTCTGGATAATACGAACAATAAAAGCAGCAATCTCATAATGTTGTTGTAATAGTTAAATGAGATAAGGGATGCCAAGCATTTAGTAGAGTGTCTGGTTCGGTGTAAGTGGTACATTTTTTAGGTGCCTTCAAGTCTGTGCACCTATCATGTGCTGTGTACTTCTTTTGTGGGTAAATTTTCTTTTATCTACATTTAAAAAAATAATAAATAAGACTTGCTGTTGTTGTCAGGTGCTTTTGAGTCAGTTCTGGCTCATAGCAACCTTCTGTACAACAGAACAAAGCAGTGCCTGGTCCCGCACCATCCGTACACTCGTTGTTATGCTTAAGCCCATTGTTGCAGCCACTGTGCCAATCCATCTTGTTGAGGATCTTCCTCTTTTTCACTGACCCTCTACTTAACAAGTATAATGGCCTTCTCCAGGGAATAGTCCCTCCTGATAACATGTCTAAAGTATGTAAAGCGAAGTCTCGCCATCCTTGTTTCTAAGGAGCACTCTGGCTGTACTTCTTCCAAAACAGATTAGTTCATTCTTCTGGCAGTCCATGGTATATTCAGTAATCTTCACCAGCACCATAATTCAAAGGCATCAATTCTTCTTCGGTCTTCCTTATTCATTGTCCAGCTTTCACATGAGTATGAGACAATTGAAAATACCATGGCTTGGGTTGGGTGCACCTTAGTCCTCAAAGTGACATCTTTGCTTTTTAACACTTTAAAGAAGTGTTTTGCGGCAGATTTTTTTCCAGTGCAGTATGTGGTTTGATTTCTTGACTGCTGCTTCCATGGATGTTGATTGTGGCTCCAAGTAAAATGAAATCCTTGACAAATTTGATCTTTTCTCCGTTTATCATGATGTTGTCTGTTGATCCAGTTGTGAGGATTTTTGTTTTCTTTATGTTGAGGTGTAATCCATACTGAAGGCTGTAGTCTTTGATCTTCATCAGTAAAGGCTTTAGGTCCTCTTCACTTTCAGCAAGCAAGGTTGTGTCATCTGCATATTGCAGGTTGTTAATGAGTCTTCCTCCAATCCTGATGCCCCATTCTTCTTCGTGTCGTCTGGTTTCTTGGATTATTTGCCCAGTAAAAAGACTGAATAAGTGATGCAATGGATTCCCTTATGTGGCTTTTTTGTCCTGGATTTGTGGAAGAGAACAACTTGGAAGGGAATTTCCTGAGTTGATGGACATTTCCTGGGTAAGCTATAAACAATTTGAGGGTTTGTTATTGTTGCTCAGTCTTGCCCCAGTAATTGACAAGGCTTGAGTGGATTGGTTCCAATCCAGCTAAAAGGGTAGGTTGGGCTTCCAGGCCCTGCCTTGAAATTGACAAGAAATGCCTTATATGAAGGGCTGAAACACAGAGATTTTGGAGCTTCTTGGCTGAGAGCTGAGAGGAATTAGCATGTCCCTCCGTTGGGGCATAGAAGCCCCGCACTGGAAATCCTCCCAGACTCGGGTAAAAGAGCTATAACACAAGAGCTGTGGATTGTCAGCAATGGTGCCGGAAACAATGGAGACAACCAGCAGACCCTGACGATGGAAGCAGAGTGGAGCAGAGGTAAGATGCTGAGCTGAGAGAAGAGTAGAGCAAGAGCTGTCACGAGGGAGAGAAGAATTGTTCAAAAGCCGCACCAGCAGGGCCCATTCCTGCCCCAAGAGCTGCTTGGGCAGGGGACATATTCACCCTAAGTGCTACATCAGCAGGGAGCATTTCTGCCCTAGAGAGATGTCGTGGAGCATTTGAGAGTGAACATCTGTTCTTGGAAGAAAAACAGCCAGAATGCTTCTTAGAAGCGAAGATGGCAAAACTTCATCTCCTGTACTTTGGACATGTTATCAGGAGGGACCATTCCCTGGTGAAAGAAATCATACTTGGTAAAGTAGAGGGTCAGCGAAAGAGAGGAAGACCCTCAAGGAGATGGGTTGACACAATGGCTACAACAATGGGCTCAAGCATAACAACAATTGTGAGGGTGGTGCAGGACCGGACAGTGTTCCGTTTTGTTGTACCTAAGACTGCTACGAGTCAGAACCAACTTGATGGCACCTAACAACAATACATTGGGTCAGTGTGATCTTGGTTTGCCCTCTGCTGTGAGTTGCCGGTTCATCCTACTTCCTGTCACCCTCTAGTCTCTTTGGCAATTTGTTGAGCATCCTTATTCACTCAGTTCCACACTTCTGGGATGGTTCCTTCTCAGATCAAGGATTCTTTATGCTAAAAAACCACTCTGGCCGAGACTAACTAGATATTTACCAATCCAGTTTACTTTTCCTGGACATACGGGAAGACTTTATTTTCTGACCTCCTTTGTAGGTATGTTGGGGCCATGTGATGAGTTCTAGCCAGTGGGATGTGGGCAGAAGTGATAGACACCATTTCCAGGTCTCACAATAAACTATCCTATATCATCTTCAATGATTATTTGCTCTCCAGCTTCATTGCGATAAGCTAAGTTCTCCAAAGATGATGGAGCCACGTGATGGAAGGAGCTTAGATCCCTGAGTAACCATTGAAGGTAACCTGTCTAGTAGAGTCATCTGACCTATAATAGACTTTGTATGAGTTAGAAATGAATGCTTTTTTGTTAAATTGCTGTGTTTTTTTCTTTTGATTGTTGTTACCGCAGCTACAGTTATGTGTCCTAACTAACATAATCACTTATATCACAGTTGTTTAGAAAACCCAGTGAAAGAGTCTGACTCTTCTGATGACTTCCTTCTAAACTAGGAATTTTTCTTGGAGGATATCCTAATCTTAGATATCCACCAAGATCCCTGGGTGGCTCAAATGGTTTGTGTTCAACTATTGACCTAAAGTTTGGTAGTTCAAACCCACCCAGCAATGCTGCGGAAGAAAGGCCTAGTGATCTGCTTCTATAAATATTACTGCCAAGAAAACCCTATGGAGCACTTCTACTTTGTAACACCTAGGGTCACCCTGAGTCAGAATCAACTTAATAGCAACAGAAAATAAATAAATAGATATCCATCATGCTTAAATCCTGGGGCTGAACTGGATGGTCCTGATAATCTTGTATCGTAATAGCTCTTTTCTATACAGGGCCAATTAAGTGATTTACAAGGACTGTCTTATAAACTTATTCAGGAAATATTTACAAAGTGCCCATCAAGTTCTAAACACTAGTGGGGTTAAGGATACAACAGTAAACAGGAAAGACATAATGGTTGCTCATACAATCTAGTGGGAGATTCAGGTCACACAAAACCGTAAACCTTGCAAGGTTCACATTCTTATCCCTACTTTTCAGATGGGGAGAGTGAAGCTCACAGAGATTAAAGGGCTTATTAAGGAGATCTCTCTCATTAACTCATTAAGCCATTCTAGATGAGGGCCCCAAGTAAGCAGTATGGATTTCTGGATTCAGCTTCAGATGGCATTTCATTCAGGAGGAAAACATTGCTCACTGTCATGGATTTAATTATGTCCCCCCAAAAATATGTTATCTGTTTAGCTGGGCCAAGATTCCCAGTATTGTGTGGTTGTCCTCCATTTTGTGATTGTAATTTTATGTTAAAGAGGATTAGGGTGGGATTGTAACACCCTTACCCAGGTCACATCCCTGATCCAATGTAAAGGGAGTTTCCCTGGAGTATGGCCTGCACTACCTTTTATCTCTCAAAAGATAAAAAGGTAAGAGAAGTGAACAGAGAGGGGGGACCTCATACTACCAAGAAAGCAGTGTCAAGAGCAGAGCACGTCTTTTCGACCCAGGGTCCCTGGGCGGAGAAACTCCTAGTCTGGAGGAATATTAATGAGAAGGCTGACAGAGAGAGAAAGCCTTCCCGTAGAGGTGACGCCCTGAATTTGGACTTTTAGCCTACTTTACTGTGAGGAAATAAACTTCTCTTTGTTAAAGCCATCCCTTGTAGCATTTCTGTTATAGTAGCATTAGATGACTAGGACACTCACCTCTGTTCTTGCTTGCTTCTTCCTGAACTCCTCCACTTTCCATATAAAGTTTAGTGTCCAGAGAGCCATGGGGACATTAAATTTTGTATGGAAAGTACATCATCAGGGTTGTTGATAGCAAGCAACAGAAACTAATTTTGACAAACTTGGGCAAAAAAGGGAGTCATTAGAAGAATATTATGTTTCACACAGAAAGGATGGCATGTTTAGAGAACCAGCTGGAAAAAGTACAGAAAACACTGCCAGGAACCACTTAGAAACTTTCCAGTTAGGCTGCCACTGTGGCTACTGGACTCAATCCTGCACTGCTGCTATGAATACCGTCCTGGCCACTTCGCATCGTACTCTGGCTGGAATAATTGACCAGGGATCGGGGAGAGGGAACCCTCTGAATAGAAAAGGTGAGATGTACGATTTCTACGTAGTCAAAAGTAACAAACGCCCACCACATCAAGGCAATCACAAGTGATATTTGGATCCAGAAAAGAGGCCCAATCACAAAAAAACTGTAGGCGTTAGTGACCCCAGAAGCCAGGCATTGGCGAGGCTGATTTGGAGGTGGAGAAGATCCACGTATTAATCAGGATTCTGGGTTTCGAGAAATACAAACAGACTCAAATTGCCTTAAGCAAAACAGGGAATTCATTGCTTCATGAAACGAAATGTCCAAGAAAATACTGGCTTTAAATATGACTTGATCCAGAAATTTAAATGATGTCACTAGAATCCAGTTTCCCCCCATCTCTAAGCTCTACTGTGCTGAACATTTGCTCTATTCTCAGGCTCTACTTGGAGGCAAGATGGCTACCAGCATCTCCAAATCCACGTTCTCACAGGTTTAGAATCAGCTGGAAGGAGTGTGTGCCCCTCTCCAGAAGGCCCTAGAAGAAGCCTAATTATGTCTCATTGGCTCTGGTTGGGTCACATGCCCATTCCTTTACTCATTGCTAATGTCAGGGAAAGGTGATGTCTGTTTGGCCAATGCCAAGTCACATGCCCACCCTAGAGCTAGGGTAGAGTTAAATTCACCTGTGGGGTAAGGACTGAGAATGGGGGAAGAATTAGTTCTTCAGAGAGAAATCAAAAAAGGGCAAATGTATGTTAGCAGCAAAAGCAAGATGTTCAGGGGGACCTCATACCATCAAGAAAGCAGTGCCAGGAACAGAGTGCGTCCTTTGGACTGGGGTCCCTGTGCCGAGAAGCTCCTAGTCCGGGGGAACACTGATGAGACGGCCAAGAGAGAGAGACAAAGCCTTCCCCTGGAGCTGACACCCTGAATTTGGACTTTTAGCCTACTTTACTGTAAGGAAATAAACTTCTCTTTGTTTAAAAAAAAAAAAAAGCAAGATGTTCAGTCTGGAGCAGGACCCCAGGCAGTGGTGGGACAGATAGGCCAGAAGGTCTAACTTCAGCAGATGAGCAGAGGTCAAGTTCCAAGTGGGTAACCCTAGTGAAAATCACAGAGGTGATGCAGAAAGCCTGACCTGGTGTCTTAGTTGTCTAGTGCTGCTGTATCAGAAATACCAAAAGTGGATGGCTTTAACAAACGGAAATTTATTCTCTCACAGTGTAGGAGGCTAGAAGTCCGAGTTCAGGGCACCAGCACCGGGGGAAGTCTTTCTTTCTTTCTCTGTTGCCTCTGGGGGAAGGTCTTTGTCATCAATCTTCCCGTGGATCTAAGAGCTTCTCAGTGCAGAAACCTCAGTTCCAAAGGACATGCTCTGCTCCTGGTACTTCTTGGTAGCATGAGGTCCCTCTCTCTCTGTTGGTGATGCAGGCTGCACCCCAGGAAACTCCCATTACACCAGGTCAGGGATGTGACCTGAGTAAGCGTGCAGCATCCCACACTAATCCTCTTCAACATAACCTAATCTTGCCTTATTAACCACAGGCAGAGATTAGGATTTACAACACACAGGACAATTACATCAGATCACAAAATGGAGAACTACCACACAATACTGGAAATCACAACCTAGCAAAGTTGACGTGTATTTTTGGGAGACAAAATTCAATCCATAACACCTGGTAATGGAGCAAGTTCGGGGAGAAGGCTATGGACCAGAAGCTGGCCTCGTAGGCCAGAGCTTTCCCAGGCACACCAGACACCTGTTCTGCAAAACAAATTCCAGACTCTACCCGCTGGTGGATGTGAGTTGACTGCCTGGTCAGCATCAACTCCGGGACTGCATATGAATGTGAGACTTGGGTCGGGCAGATCCAGGGAAGCTGTGACCCAACCCAGATCATGCAGACTTAGCTCTCAAGGAAGCAGGTGGGCAGTAGGTGGCTAGAGCCATAGCGGAAAACTGCTTCATTTGCCCAGATCCCCTTTGCCCTTTGCCCTTTGCCCTTTGCTATTGTTGTTACTTGACATTGAGTTGGCTCTGACTTACAGCGACCTTATGTATACAGAATGAAACATTGCCTGGTCCTGCGCCATCTTTAAATTGTTGGTATGTTTGAGCCCATTGTTGCAGCTATTGTGTCAGTCCATCTCATGGAGGGTTTCTCTCAGTTTTGTTGACCCTCTGCTTTACCAAACATGACGTCCTTTTGTAGTGTTTGGTTTTTCCTAGTGATATTTCCAAAGTAAGCAAGACAAAGTCTCTCTACCCTTGCTTCTAAGGAGCATTCTGGCTGTGCTTCCTCCAAGACTGATATTGTTATCCGTAAGGTTTTCACTGGCTGATTTTCAGAAGTAGATCACCATGCCTTTCTTCCTAGTCTGTCTTAGTCCATAAGCTTTGCTGAAACCTGTCCACTATGGGTGACCCTGCTGGTATTTGAGATACTGGTGGCATAGCTTCCAGCATCATTGTAACCCACAAGCAACCATAGTATAACAAACTGATAGACAAGTAGAGGTTTGTCCTTTGACTATGTTTATACTCCTCCAAGTACCTGGGCTCTTCCTGTTAGTCTTCCTGATGTCCCTACTTCTCCCTCTTGCCTTATCCCTCTGTGATGTGTTGGGTTTCTTGCTGTTTGCATTTAGCCATCTGCTGTGACCCATGGCTGGCTTGGGCTCCCAGACATCTGGATCAGAGTGCAGGAATCAGGCACTGACCTTACCAGGCTCCAATCTTTGATGTATCCTTTACACTCCAGGCCCTGCTACGGCTCTTGTCCTGCACGCACAGCCTGTTGCCCCCAGGTTGCACAGCCAGTTAGTGGTAGAACTGAGATTTGAACCTGGTTCTTATGATGTCCACATTAAGACTCTTACTTCTACATCTCTAGCCTGAGGCTTGTGGGAGGCGTTCATGCGGGAGCACCTGGTTAAAATGGAGAATGACACAGCAGGGAGCAGGGAGCCCCTGATATAATCACCCTGACCATCATCCACTTTATCATAGGGTCCTTGTTGTTGTTGTTGTTAGGTGCCATTGAGTTGAATCGGACTCATAGCAACCCCATGTGACAGAGTAGAACTGCCCCCTAGGGTTTTCTTGGCTGTAATCTTTACAGCAGCAGATCCCCAGATATTTCTCCCATGGAGCTGCTGGGTGGCTTTGAACCGCCAAACTTTTGGTTAGCAGCTGAATGCTTAACCATTGTGCTTCCAGGCTCCTTTTATCATAGGGTTACTGGTTAAATATACTTGTTGCTTAATTCCCTCCCTTCCTACCAGGAAAAGAAGAGAGAGCGCTATTTACACCTCTTCTGCACAATGAAATGGGGAAATTCTGTTCATCACCCAAATTTTTATTTGCTAGCCCCAAGCAGCTAAATAACTAATAGCTGTCTCTAATTTCCATCAGGATGTTTGCTTAGCACAGGTATGGAAAGGGTTAGGCATCTCCACAGTTGGCTTTGTTTAAGGAAAAAAATTAGAGTGGTGACTCAGAATGTAAAAATCACATTACTGTAAATGGTATGAATAGCAGTCAAGGCAAGAATACAATTACCTGTAGGTGGAATCAGAAAGCAGAGATTCACCATCACAGCCCAAAACAAGGTTTGTGGTTGTCTGCTTCCCTTTCCTTTCCAGACGACTTAACTGGCTGTTGAGCAATCAAACACAATTGAGAGCTCAGAAACAGACCTCAGTGTATTTAAGAAAATAACATGGCATTTCAAGTTAGTTGGGATGAGAGAGGGATAGATTATTATTATTATTCAACAGTTCACATGGGGCAATTGATTAGCTATTTGGGAAAAAAATTAAGTTCTATTTTTACTTCATAGCATATTCGCATCAATTGGTGCTCTTGGCTGCAGGCAAGAGAAAACTCTCTAGCTAGTTTAAGCAGAGAAAAGGAAATTATTAAATTATTAAAGCATATTTGGCAACATAACAGATTGGCACACAAAATAAAGGATATTACCCATAAGTACAGTGCTCCATTAAAAAACCATCTATATGAGACCAAAAGGTCAACAATTACTCTAAAGCAAAGATGAGATGATAAGGGGGCAGGGAAACTAGAGCACTGGAAACAGAACAAGCAGAACACAATTAAAGAGAATCTTGACACATTGTGAAAAATGTAACTAATATTACCAGACAATTTGTATAGAAATTGTCAAGTGGGAACCTAATTTGCTGTGTAAACTTTCACCGAAAACACTATCAAATACTATTTTAAAAATTATTAAAGGATATCATGTAGACCTAAGACTCTCTTCAGAGGCCAGGAATCAGGCATGGGGACTATGTGGTCAGAAACAATGCCCAAATTACAGCACAGACCACCTCTAGTAGGAAACCTATTGCTCCCTGACTGGAACCGTGATGAGGTAGGAACCTCCGGATCTCACCATGTAGTCAGACAAAGAGTGGTACCACCAGAACCTCTACCATCACTGGCTCTGAAATCTGAGGCCTGTACCATCACCCTCCCCAGAATGGATTTCTGGAGACATCTACTTCTGCTTATCACTGTTTTCTAAATTGGCATTTCACGTGGAGCTCTCTGATTGGTGGAGCCTAGGTTGCATACCCGTGCGCTATCTACAAAGGCAGCTGGGATACCAGTTTCTGGCTTCTACCATGGGGCAAAGACGTATCAAAGTTGCTGGTCAACCAAAAATGTAATAAAATATCCACTACAATGCTTTAATGATTTTTAATGTTTTAATAATGATGGAAGCTATGCCACCATTATTTTAAATATCAGCAGAGTCATTCATGGTGGACAGATTTCAGTGGAGCTTTCAGACTCAGGCAGACTAGGAAAAAAGGGCTGGTACCTACTTCTGAAAATTAGCCAATGAAAACGTTATGGATCATAAGAACCTTGTCCAGTTTGCTTTCTTTTGGACATGTCATCAGGGAGGATTGATAGCTAGAAGAGGACATCATGTTTGGTGAAGTAGAAGGCCAACAAGGGCATGGGAGACCCTCAGTGAAATGGATTGGCACAATAACCACAACAATGGACTTGAACATGCTGAACCGAGCAACATTTTTTTCTGTCGTACTTAAGGTCACCATGAGTCAGAGTCGACCCTACAGCAGCTGACAATGAGCTAACAATAACAGCAATGATTTAAAACAAATTCTAGAAATTGAAAAGTTAAAGAGTTAACTGTAAAATAGGGGTATGGACTGGAAGAAGATATAGGTGAACATTGACTCACTCTTGGGATGAGGAAGGACTTTCTGAGTATAAAAGCAATAGAAGAAATCACAAAGGACCAGATCAATAGATTAAACTACTTAAAAATTCAATCCTTTTCCCTATACAAAAAAAACTACAAAACACTACTGCATGAAACCCAAAGGGATCTACATAAATGGAAAAATATACCATGCTCATGGGTAGGCAGACTCAATACTGTGAAAATGACAATTCTACCCAAAGCAATTTGCAAATACAACACAATCCCGATCCAAATACCAACAACATTCTTCAAAGAGATGGAAAAACTAATCATTAACTTTATATGGACAGGGAAGAAGCCCCGAATAAGTAAAGCACTACTGAAGAAGAAGAATAAAGTTGGAGGACTCACACTACCTGACTTCAGAACCTTCTATACAGCTACAGTAGTCAAAACAGCCCAGCACTGGTACAACGACAGATACATTGACCATTGGAACAGAATTGAGAACCCAGATGTAAATCCATCCACCTACGGTCACCTGATCTTCGACAAGGGCCCAAAGTCCATCAAATGGGGAAAAGACAATCTTTTTAACAAATGGTGCTGGCAAAACTGGATATCCATCTGCAAAAAAATGAAACAGGACCCATACCTCACACCGTATACAAAAACTACTTCAAAGTGGATCAAAGACCTGAATATAAAGCCTAAAACTATAAAGTTCATAGACGAAAAAATAGGACCAGCACTTCAGGCCTTAATACATGGCATTAACAGGATACAAACCATAACCATCAACGCACAAACCCCAATAGATAAGCTAGATAACTGGGATCTTTTAAAAATCAAACACCTATGCTCTTCAAAAGACTTCACCAAAAGAGTCAAAAGAGAACCTACAGACTGGGAAAAAATTTGTGGACAGTACAAGTCAGACAAAGGTCTAATCTCCATAATCTAGAAGAAAATCCAACACCTGTACACCAAAAAGTCAAATAATCCTATTAAAAAATGGGCAAAGGAAATGAATAGACACTTCACCAAAGAAGACATTCAAATAGCCAACAGACAGATGAGGAAATGCTCGCGATCACTAGCTATTAGAGAAACGCAAATTAAAACCACAATGAGATACCATCTCACCCCGGCATTACTGGCACAAATCAAAAACACTGGAAATAACAAATGTTGGAGGGGCTGCGGGGAGATGGGAACTCTTATGCACTGCTGGTGGGAATGCAAAATGATACAACCATTTTGGAAAATGATATGGCGCTTCCTCAGAAAGCTAGAAATAGACGTACCATTCGATCCAGCAATCCCACTCCTAGGAATATATCCTAGAGAAGTAAGAGTTGTCACTTGAATAGACATATGCACACCTATGTTCATGGCAGCATTGTTCACAATAGCAAAACAATGGAAACAACCTAGATGCCCATCAACAGAAGAATGGATAAACAAACTATGGTACATACACACAATGGTGTACTATGCAACGAGAAAGAACAACAATGAATCTGTGAAGCATCTCATAACATGGATGAAACTGGAGGACATTATGCTGAGTGAAATAAGTCAATCACAGAAGGACAAATATTGTATGAGACCTCTATTGTAAAAACCATGAAAAAGTTCACACACAAAATGTAACAATCTTTGTTGGTTACCAGGGATGGGGGGTGGGGGGGACGAAATACTAAATAGACAATAGATAAGTGGTATCTTGGGTGAAGGGTGAGACAGTACACAATACAGGAGAAACTAGCACAACTTGTACCAGGAAAGGTCATGGAAGTCCCATAGACACATCCAAACTCCCTGAGGGACTGAATTGCTGGGCGGAGGGCTGTGGGGACCATAGTCTCGGGGAACATCCAGCTCAATTGGCACGACACAGCTTATAAAGACAATGCTCCACATTCTACCTTGGTGAGTAGTGTCTGGGGTCTTAAAAACCTGTGAGCGGCCATCTAAGATACTACACTGGTCTCATCCCTTCAGGAGCAAGGGAGAATGAAGAGAACAGGATACAAGGAGAAGATTAGTCCAAAGGACTAATTGTCCACAGCTAGGAAGGCCTCCACCAGACTGAGTCCAGTATAGCTAGATGGTGCCCAGCTACCACCACTGACTGCTCTGACCAGGATCACAACAGAGGGTTCTGGACAGAGCTGGAGAAGGATGTAGAGGATAATTCTAACTCACACAAAAAAGACCAGATTTACTGGCCTAAAAGAGACTGGAGAAACCCCGAGAGTTTGGCCCCCAGACACCCTTTTAGTTCAGCGGTGAAGTTACCTCCGAGGTTCACTGTTCAGCCTGGGAGTGGACAGCCCCATAAAACCAAATGAGACTAATGAGGTACAGGAGTCCAGTGACAAGGGCCAGAAAGCAGAAGGGGACAAGGAAGCTGGTGATAGGGAACCCAAGGCTGAGTAAGGATATTGTTGATGTGTTGTGAGATTGTTAACCATTGTCATAGGGCAACATTTGTAGTAACTGTTAAATGAGAAACTATTTTGTTCTGTAAGCCTTCATCTTAAGTGAGAATAACAGCACAATTCGAAGAGTGTAGTCAATGTCACTGAACTGTGCATATAGAAATTTTTGAAATGGTATATCTTTGGCTATGTGTATTTTCACCCAAAAAAAAAAAAGAGGTTGAGAAGTTACAGGGTTGATATGTTGTGGAGTTGTTAACCAATATCATAAAATAACATGTGTACTTCTGTTTCATGAGAAACTATTTGTTCTGTAAGCCTTCACGTGAAGTACAATTAAAAAAAAAATTCAATCCTTTTTACATTAAGCAAAATATGAACAATTTAACTGATCACCCCATGGTGTCATTTGCCCCCTTTAAAATCTGCACATGCATAAGGCCAAAGCCAACTGAATAAAACACATTTGTGAGGTCACTGGAGATCATGCAACTTGGGTCCAAAATGGAACTGTTTCAATCCTCTGAAAATTTTCTAAAACCCAGCTCTATTCTACTCCAGAGATTATTTATATTTCTACAGAAGAGACTTTTGTTTTCCCCAGTCACTTAAGAATTGCTCTTACATATTTGGAAAGTTTAATTATTTTTATTGTCCAAATTACTTTCTGTCTTTTAGGGAAATTTAAGTTAATCTATGTCTAGACTTACGAGATTCACTTAATTAGGAGGAGGAATGACTTAGGTCATAATGTAGATCTTTCCTCCAGTTCTCTCAGCACTGTTTACAAGGTTATTGCTGAATGTATTATTGCTAAAATGGAGGCAGACATGGGGCAGTTAAAAAGAATTCTCTTTATTCCTTTTCATTACTGCTACTGGGGAATATTTAGACTTGGCTCTTGTGGCTAGCTAGGGTCTGACAATTGCTTTTTACTGGCAACATAAAATATATTGCCTTTTGATTTTCTATCTGATTGAAAATGCATCATTTAGATGATAATAGCAATCTACAAATAAAGAAAAGAGGAACAAATCAGGATCTGGGTGCAATTCTGGTGGTGCTGTGCTTGTGAGCAGGGCAGATGTAGGGATACTTCACTCCTCTCTCCCACTCTAGGGTGAGTGAAGGGATGGGCCATCTCCCATAAATGGAGAGAGGTAAAGAAGGGCTGTCTGATAATTATGAGTTTAACTGCTTTGGAATTTATGACCTAAGATTGAGCAAAAGAGGGACTCATATGAGGATATGAAAATTAGGTTTATTCCCAGCTAGTACTTTCCATCCTTTACATTCTCACCACTGTAACCTATGAAGGTGAACATTGCATTGCAAGAAACTTAGAAAGTGTCAGAAAATTTCAGTCTGGTAGATATGTGGTGAGTACTTTAAGCAAGTAACAGAAGAATAATTTTGTTATTTATAACTCTTATTCAAGATGAGTTAGATGCTTTTAGACAACAGTAGGGTCTGTAGAAGGAGCCCTGGTGGCGCAATAGTTAAACTCTTGGCTGCTAACTGAAAGGTTTGTAGTTCAAACCCACCCAGGACTCTGCAGGAAAAAGTTTTGGTGATCTGGTCCCGTAACGATTACAGCCGAGAAAATCCTATGGGGGCAGTGCTACTCTGTCACATGGGGTTGCTATGAGTCAGAATCAATTCTACAGCACCTAACAACACAACATTCAAGATGATGGGTTTGGTGAGTTAAAGATGACTGCAAATTCTCTGCCACTCCTCCCCTTAAATTCTCTTTTCTTCATTTGTAGATTGTTTATGATTGTTTACATGATGCATTTTAAATCTGACACGAAATCAAAAGGTGATACATTTTATGTTGCCGGAAAAAAGCAATTGTCAGCTGGCTCTGCAGCTTTAACCAATAGAAAGTGGTGGACGTTTTAATGTGGAACTTCCAAGGCTAGGCCTTATG
This sequence comes from Dugong dugon, assembly GCA_030035585.1. NCBI lineage: Eukaryota > Metazoa > Chordata > Mammalia > Sirenia > Dugongidae > Dugong > Dugong dugon. The sequence continues at coordinate 108,079,174 of CM057463.1, read as the reverse complement.
AGATCTGCAGCTTCTGCTTTCAAGTGCTTGGAATGCTCCCTCTTGGTACACAGTTGCCATGGTATGAAAAGCTCAAGCCAAGTGGAGAAGCCACATGAAGAATCGAGTTGCTCTAGTTGAGCTCCCAGCAGACAGCCCGCAACAACTGCCAGAGAAGTGAGTAAACCATCTTGGACATTCCAGCCCAGTCAAGCCTCCTGAGGACTGAAACCCAGTGGACACCATATAGAGCGGAAGAACCTCCTGGCTGAGCCCAGTCAATCCACAGAATTGTGAAAGAGATAATAAATGTTTGTTTTATCTTAAGCCAGTAAATTTTGGGACGGTTTGTGATGCAGCAACAGATAACCAAGTTAAGCAGGTCCTGATAAAATAACTGGAGGACCTTTTGTTTGCTGAAGTTTGCATAAATGAGTTTACAATTCAGAGCTGGCTTAGAGTAAAAAAAATAAGGCAATAATATTTGATGGAATTTCTTGGCTGAAAAATCTTGGAGGGAGAAGGAGGGGGCTGAAGGCTGAGAGCTGTGTAGAGTTGGAGCAAAGAAAGAAAGAGAGAACAGAGAAAGAGGGAGAGAGCTCATACCACTACCCCGCTCATACCTCATCCATTCCCATGGTAGTTTAGTGGAGAAGGGGAGTTGGGGAGGGAAGCATTAAGTCATCTGCTATGGTGGGTGAGATACAAAGCCCTTCCTCATTTCCCCTATATCATCTTCAGTAAAGTCTGCATTCCTTACAAATGCTTCTGTGCAAGTGGATTCTTTGGGTGAAAACTAAAAGTGATGCGAGCTCTGCATGTAAGTGAGCAGGAAGCAATCAGATAGTGTGATTGCACAGGGTTACACAGGAGCCAGAGGACAAGAAGACACAGCTCAGAGTATGGGCGCCTAGGCAGTATCTCATCCTGTCAACAACCCTAGGAGACAGGTATTGTTAAACTCATATGGTCGATGAGCAAACTGAGGCTTAGATAGAGGGGTAATGTTTTCAAAGTAATGTAGTTTAGAAATAGTGACAGGACCAAGATTCACTCCTATGTCCTTCTAATTCCATTGCTTTAATTCTTTCCCCTTTCCTCATGTTCTTTGCTTCTTTTCTTTTACTGTTCTTGTAAGCAGTCTTCAAGACTTAAATGAAGGTTTCATATGCCTTTTATACCTGGATTTCTCAAGCTTTCTATTCTTTATAAATGCAATGTCCAAATAATATTTAGATGCTGTTTGAGAGGCTGTTAGCTTAATGGTTGTGTGCATAGACTCTGTAGCCCGACCACCTTATTTCAAAGCTCAGTTCTACCACTTACTGGCTTTGTGATTTGGGCAAGTTTCTTAACCCCTCTGGGCCTCTGCTTGCTCATCTGTAAAATGGGTCTGATATTTTCTACCTTTTTGGTTTTTTGGGAGGTTTCAATCAGCTTATGCCTAAAGTTTGTAAAGCAATACCTAGCACATTATAAATACCACAGAAGTATTAGCTAAGAAGCCCTGTTGGCACAATGGTTTAGTGCTTGGCTGGTAGCAGAAAGGTCAGCAGTTTGAATCCACCAGCCACTCCATGGGAGAAAAGACCTGGTGATCTACTCCCATGAAGATTACAGCCTTGGAAACCCTATGGGACGTTCTACTCTGTCCTATAGGGTCACTGTGAGTTGGAATCAACTTGATGGCATACAACAATAACACAAGTATTAGCTATTATGATTATGTTCCCTACACTGTTCCAACCCCTGCTTGAAGACGGGAAACTTAATTTTTCTCCATTGTCTTGAAAATTGTAGATGATATTCTTGGACTGGGGAGGAGACGTTGAGTGCCCATTCCCACCTGTGATCTTCTGTGACTAAGTCAGGTGACCGCCAGCAGCAGGTGGAGAGGGAGTTCTGTCCCAGGGTAGAAACTCGGGCCAATGGAGAATTCCAATTACAGCTTCCTTTTTCCTTATTTGGGATGAAAAGAAATTAGTTTCTCCCTAATTTAAGGAGACAAGTACTTATCAGAAAAGCAAATAAACAAGCTAGCTAAGTAAGAACTTAAAATTAGGGGTTTGTGGATTACACTTATTTTCTTTCATTAAAGGAAAGCAGGCAGGGACTTTGGTAGGCATACCTTGCTTAAGAACCTCCTGCATTCCTGTGAGAGGGAAATAGAATTACAATGTCATGCCAGGGATATCAGATATAATTTGGTAATTTTTTTCAAGGATCCCTTGTAAGAGGAAATGTACAGGGAAAAAGTTCTGGAAGACTGATTATTCATCAGAATATTCAAGGTGGTTATCTCTGAGTGATGGGATTACAGGCAAGTTTACCTTTTTTCTTCACACTTTTCTGTATTTTTTGACATTTTAAAAATATAAACATGTATTGCTCTTATTGTCAATAGAAACAAGGAAGCCATTTCAAAGACAAAAAAAAGGTAGCTCAAGACTCATTATTAAGTCATTATTAAGACTCATGGGCTGCCCCAGAAGTTTCCGTTCAACAACAACCTTTGTTATACTCCCAGCTCAATCTATCTGTCCTTAGTTGGTAGAAAGAGTAGCTCTTGTAGCTATTCTGGATAGTTCTTCCACCTATTGGAAGGCAATTATGATGTTTCCTCCTCTTTCTTTGAAGAAAATGACACCAGTTTTGTTGGTCTTTTCTCCTAGAGCCTATTTTCCCAACACTTTTATCATGTTTATACTTTCCATTGGCAACCTCACAAACTATGAAAACAAATGAAATCTCACCGACCTCCATCAAAGCAGATTAAATATACCCTGCAACAGACGTTTGGAGAGTCTGAAATAAAAGCTTTCTAGTTCACTTGTATCAGAGAAAGGTCTGAGTAAGGAAGGCTCAGGGATCAAATGGAGCCCTGATGGCCTGCAATGATGCCTACAATAATGGCCTTACCTTCAGCTGTTACTGCAACTCTTACTCAACAGCAGGGTTTAACTTCCTTAGGAGAAATGTGGGGACCAGAAGCTAATGCTCCATAGCCAAATTGTCCTGCCTTAATAAAAATAATAGTTTTGAGTATCAGATCATTAATAATTAACAAAATGACTATATTATTATCAAATAGCTATTATTATCTGATTCTTGCTAAGAGTCATTGCACACTCTCCTCAGGGCAGGCACTATGGCAAGTATTTTGTATGAATCTGCTCATTAAACCCTCACAATAACCTTATATCAGAAGTGCTATTGTTATCACCATTTTATCTATGAGGAAACTGAGACTCAGGTAGCTCCACCTGGACGTAAAGTCACCATGAATTGGAGCCATTGCAACTAACAACAATAACAACAGAAGTGATTAGGTCTATGACCTACCCTACTCTGGTATGACCTTTTTAACATAACAAAAGAAAACCCCCATCTCCAAACAGGTCATATTTACAAGTACAGGACTTCAACACATACTTTGGGAGAAAACATAGAGCTCAGTAACTTAGAGGGGATATTGCCGGGAAGACTGACAGATAATGTAAGTTAAAGCACCCAGCACCTGTGTAGAAAGAGCTCCCTTTTAACAAGTAAACTCCCAGCAATAGACAGTGGTTGCCTGGGGCACCGTATGGAGGATTCTGACACCGAGATGTCTTACCAGGCTCAACCGTTGGTGGAACTGGGAGGTGGGAGTGGGCGGCCAGAGTATCTGCTCATGAACTTCAGATATTATCTCGTGTCTGGCCATAATTCTGAGAATGCTTCTCTCCACCCTGGCTGCTTCCCTCCACTGACTGAGGAAACTAGCCTCTCCCTGTCCCTCCACTCATTCCATCCAGGAGCACAAGAAGAATGTATCTGATTGTCAGGCTCAGTTCCTCCCCTTTCTCTTTGCTTTGTGTGCTCTGAATTTTACAGGCTTATGCCATTAAGGGGGAAGGCATGAGGTGGTTCAGTGATTCCTGAGGCTGGGAAGGTGCTTCTGTCTAATTCTGTGGTTCAGAATTAAGAAATCTACTTGCCTGCAGACATATGTTAGTGTTTTTCTACCATAGGAGTCCCTGGGTGGTGCAAAGCGTTAACACACTGGGCTGCTAACCGAAAGCTTGGCAGTTGTAGTCCACTCAAAGGCACCTTGGAATAAAGGTCTAGCGATCTACTTCTGTAAAATCAGCCATTAAAAATCCTATGGAGCACAGTTCTACTCTGATGTGGCAACTGCTAATGGTCAACCCAGTCTGCTGGATTCCTTTGTTTTATTCTCATTTAGTTCAGAACTGAGGCTAGGAAGGGGATCTACTTATTGAGCCCTGGTATACATTCCAACACGTGGTAGAAGCTTGATCAAGGCCAATAAAATCTGAAATAGCTGGCATTTCCTTCACTGGCCTCTGAAATTATCTGTGATACCATTTTTCAAACACATCCAGCTTCCCAGCAAAAGGAGATGTTTTGTACAGAAAACAATGTGACAGAAACCACCCAGCAGCTTACATGCTTGGCTTGAGGTTCTGTTATGTTAAATGCATGTGCCAGGGGTTGGCTTAGCAATGAGTCAGGACCACCCATTTCACTACCCTCGAGTATGCAAACTTGACAGGGCTCCCTGGTTATATCAGGGCTAAACGTTATGCAAACACCGACAAGGGACCCAACTGCCGGATTCATGCTGGATACAGTTTCTTTGTTTTGTTTCAGAACATATTACCAGTCTCCCCAGGGCACTGTATATTCAGAAAAGAACTTCCCAGGGAGAAGTTGGTGGCTTTTACAATTTAGCAACATTTATACAGGACTGGGTTTGAGGGTGTCTCAAATAAAGTAAAATTGAAACCTCATTTTTGTTGGGAGCTCTTAACCCATTCTGATTCTGACTCACAGAGACCCTATAAAACAGAGTAGTACTGCCCCATAGGGTTTCCAAGGTGCAGCTGGTGGATTTGAACTGCCAGTCTCTTGGTTTAGCAGCCAAGCTCTTAACCACTGTTCCACCAGGGCTCATGGGAGCTTTTAGTTTACCTTAAATAAGCTTCACTCTGCCTCCAAAGTAACAAGGGAGCATGAAGGGAAAGTTCCAGTTAGATTTCTAGCAAATTCATCCCCTTGTTGGGGCCTCTCTTCAAAGCCATTTACTAATTATGAACATGAGTTTAAAACTCTTGCCTTGTTCCCTGAGAGTATGGCCCCCAGACACCCTTTTAGCTCAGTGGTGAAGTCACTTCCGAGGTTCACCGTTCAGCTGGGGATTGGACAGCCCCATAAAACAAAACGAGACTAACGAGGCACAGCAGTCCAGGGGCAAGGACTAGAAGGCAAAAGGGGACAGGAAAGCTGGTGATAGGGAACCCAAGGTTGAATAAGGACAGTGCTGACATGTAGTGGGGTTGTTAACCACTATCATAGGGCAACATGTGTACTAACTGTTTGATGAGAAACTATTTTGTTCTGTAAACCTTCATCTAAAGTTAGAATAGCAGCACAACTGGAAGAACATAATCGATGTCACTGAATTATTCACGTAGAAATGTTTGAAATGGTGTATCTTTGGCTATGTATATTTTCACAAAAAAAAAAAAAGGCTGAGAAGGGAGAGTGTTGACATATCGTGGGGTTGTTAACCAATGTCACAAAACAATATGTGTACTGACTATTTAATGAGAAACTATTTGTTCTGTAAACCTTCACCTAAAGTACAATAAAAAAAAGGTTTAAAAAATAAATAAACATTGTAACTTTATAATAATGGAAAAACACTGTTACCTTGTTTATTTGCTTTTATTTATTTATTTTTTGCAGTCTGAAAATAGGTTGGACATTGCTGTTCTAGAATGCAATGAAGGCAAAAGATCTTTCTCATTGGGCATTTAGACTGTCTGAGCACAGTGCTAAGTGCTTTCACAGATAATATTGCATTTAACCTCCACAACTCTGTGAATTGCATGTTATTATTCCATTTTACTGGTAAAGAATTCAAACATGTTACACAACTTGCCCCTAGCCACTCATTGATGAAAGAACTGGAAGGAGAATCAAAGTTTCTAAGACCAGGAGTAGAATAAAAAAACCCAACCAGTTGCAGTCTGGGTCAATTCTGACTCATGGTGACCCCGTGTGTGTATAAGTAGGACTGTGCTCCATACAGTTTTCAATGACTGATTTTTCAGAAGTAGATTGCCAGGACTTTTCTTCCAAGACACCACTGGATTGACATGAACAACCAATCTTTCAGTTAGCAACCGGGTGAATTAACCATTTGTACCACCCAGTGTCAAAAGAATGACAAATCTAACTAGATTAAAAGCGCACACACAACAAAACAACAACAATAACAACTTTTGCATGGCAAATTCTCCATAAGCAAACTAATGTGTCAAGAGCCTCCCCATTCTGGTCTTAAAAGCTTGCAAGCGGCCATCTAAGATGCATCAGTTGGTCCCAACCACCTGGAGTAAAGGAGAATGAAGAACACCAAAGACACAAGGAAAGTATTAGCTGAAGAGACAGAAAGGGCCACATAAACCAGAAACTTCATCAGCCCGAGACCAGAAGAACTAGATGGTGCCCGGCTACCACCAATGACCGCCCTGACAGGGAACACAGCAGAGAGTCCCTGATGGAGCAGAAGAAAGGTGGGGTGCAGAACTCAAATTCTAGTAAGAAGACCAGACTTAATGGTCTGACTGAGACTGGAGGTACCCCAGAAAGCATGGCCCCTGGACTCTCTATCAGCCCAGAACTAAAACAATTTCCGGGACCCACTCTTCAAACAGGGATTAGATTGGACTGTGGGACATAAAGTGATACTCGTGAAGAGTGTGACTTAGTCAGGTAGATACAAGAGACCAAAGGGGCAGCTTCTGTCCAGAGGTGAGATGGGAAGGCAGAGAGGGTTAGGAGCTGGTTGAATGGACATAGAGAATCAGGGGCGGAAAGGAGGAGAGTGCTGTCACAGAATGTGGTGAGCAATTAGGGTCACATAACAATTTATGTATAAAATTTTGTATGGGAGACTAACTTGAAATGTAAACTTCATTTAACTACAACAATAAAAATAAAGAAAGAAAGAAAAAAAAAAAGCCTCCCCATTCCAAAGTGAGGAGCCAGATCATCCATGCAGGACTTACAAAGGGTATTTTGAAAAACCTGTCCTCTTTTTTTTTTTTTTCTAATTGTGCTTTAGATGAAGGTTTACAGAGCAAATCTGTTTCTCATTAAATAGTTAATTGTTTTGTGACATTGGTTACCAACCCTGCGATGTGTCAGTTCTCTCCCCTTCTCTACCTTGGGTTCCCCATTTTCATTTGTCCAGCTTTCCTGTCTCCTCCTGCCCTCTCATCCTTGCCCCTGGGCTAGTGTGCCCATTTAGTCTCATATATGTGGTTGAGCTATGTGTATTGTTGTTTGTTTTATGGGCCTGTCTAATCTTTGGCTGAACAGTGAACCTCAGGAATGACTTCAGTACTGAGTTAAAAGGGGGTTTGGGGGCCATACTCTTGAGGTTTCTCCAGTCTCTGTCAGACCAGTAAGTCCAGTCTGAAAAACCTGTCTTCTGACCGTAAAATGGATGATCTTGAAGAGTCAAGAGAGAGGGTTATGTGCTGTGCATTTTGTCTTCCTTCATGAGGGCTAGGAGAGCGTTGCCTCCCAACCTCAACTCAAGTCAAATGCAGGACATTTCAAGAGGGCTTGGCATGTGTCCCCTGGAGTCAGAAGGGCACAGGGACTTATATTTGACCCGCTTCTGGAAAATTCTCCAGGCAAGTGTCTGGGTAGAAAGGCCCACGCTATGCATAAACCATACTTCACTGATGGGAACACAGGTGCTTCCTGGGGATCAACTAGGGGCGAAATTGGGAGGACTCAGTTTGGGATCATCTTGGGCCTCACCTAAGAGGATTCTCTGGAGAGGTGATGTGACCCCAACAGAGGGAGTGGATGGCCAGATGCCCACAGGCTTAGGAAGAATTATCAGTAGCCAGTCATAGGAGGGGTTAAGGACGGAATCACATGGAACATCCATGAAAGCATCCAGGGGCAGATTATCCAATAGGCAAGCTAAGCACCTTGTTTACCTTACTTACCAGATCTTCTGTAGTGAACAATTCCACATTTTTTCACATCAAAGATTCTGCTTTTAGGTATGGCTGGCATCTGTCTTTCTCCCAACCTTATAGCACTTTCCTACATAATCAAATTTTCAAATTTACAATCCCTGACTGGGGCAATAACCCAGTAAGCAAGGTAAGCACGAGTTTACTTGTGCTTACTTGGTCATCTGCCCCTGAAAGCACTCCACAAGAGAAAGAATCAGCTTTGAGAATCTCCTTACAGCGAGTGGAGACAAAACTACACATTCCAAATCCCAGGCACACAGTTAGGTCATATTTCCCAGCTGCCCTTGCAGTTTGGTGGAACCATGTGACTAGCTTACAGCCAATGGAGTGTGGGTAGGAACCTGAAGTACCTCCCACAGAATCTACCACACTTTTTCTCTTTCTCTACCAAGGACAGAGCAGGATAAGGTTCAAGAAAATAGAGGAAACATAGGCTGGAGGAAGTGGGGGCTTTGAATGACTATATGGAACAGAGCACTACCACCACCCAACTCCAAACACACACACACTCAAACACTGATCTACCTTGCCTGCCACATGAGTGAGATAAACTTTCGTTGTTAAGTCATTATAATTTGGAGGGTTGTTTGTGGTGTAAACCATTAACATGCCCAGCTGCTAAACAAAAGTTTAGAGGTTCGTGTTCAACCAGAGGCACCTCAGCCATTGAAAGGTCCAAACCAAAATCAAATCTGTTGCCGTCCAGTCGACTTCGACGCATAGCAGCCCTATAGAAGGCCACAGCCATTGAAAACCCTATGGAGCATAGTTCTACTTTGACGTGCATGGGGTTGCTGTGAGCTGGAATCGACTTGATGACAGCTAGTTTGGTTTATTAGTTAGTGGAAGTCTGAGTAGTGCACTCTGACCCCTAGAGGGGCACCATTGCCAGATTATATCTATGCCAAGTAGCTACAACATTTTGTGTCTCGTTACCTATATTCCCCTCACCTCACCCACTCCTTCAACCCTTCAGAAGTCAGAGCCCCATTCGGTGTAGGGCAGGAAGGAGAGAAGACAGGAAGGGGAATAAGAAGCAGCCAGCCATGTTCCCTCCCCCACTGCTGACATCCAACCTGTGGTTAGGGGAAGAGCCTTAAACAGAATAAGAATATGATAATTTTAATATTACCCTGGGTAGGCTATTCAGGTTAATACAATAGGGCCAATCTTGTAATTAAAATCACCCAAAACCTTTTTATTATCTTTTTGTTGTTGTTAGGTGCCGCCTAGTCGGTTCCGACTCATAGTGACCCTATAGGACAGAGTAGAACTGCCTCATAGGGTTTTCAAGGAGCAGCTGGTAGATTTGAACTGTCTGCCTTTTGGTTTGCAGCCGAGCTCTTAATCACTATGCCACCAGGGCTCCTTGAGACCAGTCAACTGAAGCAGTGGGAGTGGAAAAGGAACAAAGGAATCTGTAACTGGTTGTGATCAATTGGTTGTAAACCCCACACTACATTCAGACCAGCTAAGTGTCTGTGTGTTTAAGTGTCTGGAGAAAAAAAATGAAAGTAGCTTGCAATTTAGCCAGGGACAGAAAAGAGCTAGCCAGCAGACAATAAGAGAAAAAATAAAGCTATGCTGTTATTGTATCAAACTCATTTAGATTGTTTCTGGTTTATTGCTACAAACAATACTTCACTGAACAGCCTTGCACACACACACAGCATTTCATAGGCATGTGAGGATAGCTATATTATAAAAACATCAACAACAACAAACCAAACATGTTGCTGCCCAGTTGATTCTGAGTCATGGTGACCCCATGTGTTACAGAGTAGAACTGCTCCAAAGGGTTTTCTTGGCTGGAATCTTTATGGAAGCAGATTGCCAGGCCTTTCTTCTGTGGTGCTGCTGGACCTATAGCTGTATGATAAATCGCTAAAATTTAAATTGCTGGCTCAAATGATATGCGGGTTTGAAATTTTGAATCTATTGAGAATCAAATTGTACTCTCTAGAAGTAGTACCAATTTACTACCCCCATCAGTAACGTGTGAGAGAACTGGTTTCCCCACACCCTCATCATACAGTCTTATATTAGTTTCCTGACGCTAACTGTCTTAGTCATCTGGTGCTGCTATAACAGAAATACCACAAGTAGATGGTTTTAACGAAAAGTTTATTTCCTCACAGTTAAAGTAGGCTAAAAGTCCAAATTCAGGGCATCAGCTCCAGGGGAAAGCTTTTTCTCTCTGTCGGCCTTCTTCTCTTCAGTGTTCCCCCAGACTAGGAGCTTCTCCACGCGGGGACCCCAGGTCCATAGGACGCGCTCTGCTCCCGGCTCTGCTTTCTTGGTGGTATGAGGTGCCCCTGTCTCTCTGCTCACTTCTCTCTTTTAAATCTCAAGAGATTGCCTCAGGACACAATCCAATCTTGTAGACTGAGTCCTGCCTTACTAACACAACTGCCACCCATCCTCCCTCATTAACATCACAGAGGCAGGATTTACAACATACAGGAAAATCACACAGTACCAGGAACCATGGCCCAGCCAAATTGATACACACATTTTTTGGGGGACATAATTCAATCCATGACACTAACTCAGGCAGCTACAACAAATTACCACAAACTTGTTGGCTTAAAATGACAGAAATTTGTTCTCTCACAGTTCTGGGGGCCAGCAATGCACAAACAAGGTGTCCACAGGGCCACACTCCCTCAGAAGGCTCTAAGGGAGAATTCTTCCTTGTCTTCCAGCTTCTGGTGGCCCCAGGTGCTCCTTGGTTCATGGTGGCAACACTCCAATCTCTGCCCCCATCTTCACATTGCCTTGTCATCTTCTGTCTGTGTAATCTCTTTCTGCCTCACTCTTATAAGGACACTTGTCACTGGATGTGTGTGTGTGTGTGTGTGTGTGTGTGTGTGTGTGTGAAAGAGAGAGAACTCTCACTAGATTATAAACTCCATGAAGGCAGAGAGTGTCTATTATTCAGTCATCTATCCTCAATGCCTAGAACAAGATCTGGTGTGAACAGTATCTTGGGAAGCTTGACTCCCACTTTAAAAGGCAGTTAAATATATTATCCTTGAATTCAAGTTCCTTGATTGAGATCCTTGCCTGTTTTTGATGAACATACTCCATTGGCCAAATATTCATTTGGGTGATGTTTTGTTTTGTTTTTTGCTAGCTACATGGTCTATCGAAGTGTATGTACCCCCAATATCTCTCTCTCTGTTTGCAAGCTCCTAGAGAAGCAACACCAGGTCTTTCTGGTTCTCACTGTCTCTCCTCATATCCCCCTCCTTCGCACTGCTTCAGGCAGTTAATAAAAATCTGATGATGATAATGATTTTCCTCATTAAGTCAAGAAGATGTAGTTCAAGTAGACTGACAGGTGGCTGAAAGTCACCCTGGAGAATCATGCTGATTGGTACCCTATGAGTTAGCACTCAGAATGATTTAGTTCTTATTACGTAGATGAAAACATTTTAAAGCATGTTTATATTGCTTGTTGATTACTCCACTGAGCCTCGTTAACACACTGGGGAAAATAAATATAATTCAAAGTCACCTTTACCAAAGAGAAAATAATCCATCAAAAATAAAAATAAAGCTCTAAACAAGGAACAAGGGAGATGATTTTTTTGGGAAAATAAATGGCAATGGTTCAGGCTGGGAAAGAATTGATGGTCACAAGGACAAATAGAGGCATGGCATCTCGGTGGAACCAAAGCTGGAGTTAATCCTATATAAAGACAGCAACTGGCATTTGTTGGACACATATTACTAGACAGGCACTGTCATGGATTGAACTGTGTCCCCCAAAAATATGTGTATCAATTTGGCTAGGCCATGATTCCCAGTATTGTGTGATTGTCCACCATTTTGTCATCTGATGTGATTTTTCTATGTGGGATTAGCAGCAGTTATGTTAATGAGGCAGGACTCAATCTATAAGATTGGATTGTGTTTTAAGCCAATCTCTTTTGAGATATAAAAGAGAGAAGCGAGCAGAGAGAGGACAGGGGGACCTCATACCACCAAGAAAGCAGCTCCGGAAGCAGAGCATGTCCTTTGGACCCAGGGTTCCTGCACAGAGAAGCTCCTCCACCAGGGGAAGATTGATGACAAGGACCTTCCTCCAGAGCCATCAGAGAAAGCCTTCCCCTGGAGCTGGCACCCTGAATTTGGACTTCTAGCCTTCTAGACTGTGAGAGAATAAACTTCTGTTTGTTAAAGCCATCCACTTATATTTCTGTTATAGCAGCACTAGATGACTAAGACAGGCACTGTGGAATCCTATGAGGCAGGTACTATTATGCCCATTTAACTGATGAGCAGACTGAAGTTCACAGATGGTAGTATCTTGCCTCAGACCACATAGGCTATAAGAGACTAAGTGCAGATCTTCATGTCCCTGGGTGGTGTTAATGGTCTGTGCTCGACTACTGACTTTAAGGTTGGTGCACTGAAGCCTCCTGGTGGTGCTGTGGAAGAAATGCCTGGCAATCTGCTTCTGTAAAGATTACAGCCAAGAAAACCCTATGGAGCAGTTCTACTCTGTAACACATGGGGTTGCCATGAATTGGAATTAACCTGATGGCAAAGGGTTTGTTGTTATTGTTTTTGGCATTTCTTCAGGACTCCTCTGTTCTGCCTCAGTGCTCTTGGCCACATCCAGCCTGGCACTGAGTATATCTACAGGGCAATCACAAGCAAGACGGTAAGTATTGTCTTACCTTGAAGTAGAGCATCATCTCAGTTTTAGAAAGGATTGGAGACAACTAGAGAAGGAGCCAAGAAAAACGGTTTAAAAGGATGACAATGCATGAAGAGGAGGGTAGTGGTGGTTCACTGGTAGAATTCTCACCTTCCATGAGGGAGACCCAGGTTCAATTCCCAGCCAATATACCTCATGTGCACCCACCACCCATCTGTCCATGGAGGCTTATGTGTTGCTATGATGCTGAACAGGTTTCAGCAGAGCTTTCAGACTAAGATAGACTAGGAAGAAAAACTCGGCTATGTACCTTCTAAAATCAGCCAATAAAAATGCTGTGGATTGCAATGGTCTGATCCACAACTGATCGTGGGATGGTCCAGGGCCGCACAGAATTTTGTTCTGTCGTGTAAGGAGCTGCCATAAGTCAGGGGTTTATTCAATGGCAGCTAACAACATAAACTGCAACAATGTATGACAAAAGTATGAAAGCCAGGGACAGGAAAGCTGGTGACAGGGAACCCAAGGTTGAGTAAGGATAGTGTTGATGTGTTGTGAGGTCGTTAAGCATTGTCATAGGGCAACATGTGTACTAACTGCTAAATGAGGAACTATTTTGTTCTGTAAGCCTTCACCTAAAGTGAGAATAGCAGCACAATTGGAAGAGCGTAGTTGATGTCACTGAACTGTGCATGTAGAAATTTTTGAAATGGTGTATCTTTGGCTATATACATTTTCACCAAAAAAAAAGGAAAAAGGTCGAGAAGGGAGAGAGTTGACATATTGTGGGGTTGTTAACCAATGTCATAAAACAATATGTGTACTACTGTTTCATGAGAAACTATTTGTTCTGTAAACCTTCACCTGAAGTACAATAAGAAAAAAAAGTATGAAAGCCAGTCTACTCATTGTAAAAGAAGGGGAAGGTTGAAACAACATGTTTCCTAAATCTTCCTTCTCTAAAACAATTTTTTACTCAGCAACTAAGAAAAAGGCATACTGATTGGCTACCTGGTTTGACATTACGAATGGGAATACAATAGTATAAGAAAGGCTAACTCTAAGATTTAAAAAGTAGTATCCCATCTACTCATTTGGAATACTGAGAAGTCAGAGTCAAATGCCATCTAAGTACTGTTATTGTTAGTTGCCATCTAAGTATTTGTCCTCCACAAATAATAAATGATGAGATGAAATTGGAATTGCAATGTAATAGTAAAATTACTGTATTCTGTATATAATTTTGTCATTGCTCCTGGCATAGTATATTACAACTATTTGTTGACTGTTTCTCCTACAATTGTGAACTTTATGACAGTATCAGCCACTTCTTTTTCATCTTTATATCTTCCATGCCATATCATTTGTTAATTTTATGCATGAGAAATGATGGCAACCAATTTTCCTATTAATTGAAGCCAAATTCCAAAATCAAAAAACCAAACCAGTTGCCGATGAGTCAATTCTGACTCCTGGTGACCCCATGTGTGCAGGGTAGAACTGTGCTCCATAGGGTTTTCAAGGCTGTCACCTTTAGGAAGTAGATCACCAGGCCTGTCTTCTGAGATGCCACTGGGTGGGTTTGAACTGCTAACCTTTTGGTTAGTAGCCCAATGCTTAACCATTTCCACCACCCAGGGACTCTGTTATACATCCCTCCTCCACCCACCTCCCCACCAAAAAAAAATATTCTGTTTGTAGGTAGGAGTTGAGCCAATGTGTATTAGTCAGGAGTCTTATCAGTTGCAAAGGTCAGAATTTTAGCTCAAATTGATGTAAAGCTAAACGTGGTTCCTATACCCAGAGTAGTTCAGAAAAGTAAAGGGAGTCTTGCAGTACTCATGGCAGTTCCAGGGGCATCTGACATTCAAACTGGACCCCAGTGAGCCAAGACTCTACATTGTCTGTATGTCATATTTTCTGGCCTCTTTGTTTACCCTCACTTGTTGAAGATGAGCTTTCTCCATGTGGTAGGGAAGAGGGCCACCGGAAACTGCAGGTTTACATCCTTCATCCTCTTGTCCCTTCAACTTTACATGGAAAACCTTCAGAGAAGGGCTCTGTTTGGCTCAATCTGATCACCTTCCCACCTTCAAAATGCACTTGTGGCCAGGTAAATGGGAGGCCATGGCCATTCCACAGGGGAGCAGCTGAGGGATGGGTGTACTGTGACTGGCAGGTCTATCAGTATCACACAATCAGAAGGGGAAGAGAGGTTTCTCTGCTGGAGGGAAATATGCTGGACTGGCAAAAACAACAGATAAAACCTCAGAAATGAATTTAAAAATAAAAGTAAGAAACCTCAGAAATGTTTTATTATTTCAAACAAATCTTACCGTTAACCCATCAGTAGATATTTACTCAGCTTCTGAAGTGAGCTTGATGCTGAATGTTGGGTACCCAATGTCTCTCTTCAAGGAGTTCACAAACCAGCTGGGGAGTCCCAAGGCCTTTGCAAACTCTAATGTCACCTACTCTTCCTTCAGATGCCAGCTCAAATATCAGAGCTTCTCTAATCTATCTCTCAAAGAGTTCTGTCCCTTTCTTCAAGGCAACTTTGCATTTATACATTTGGGACCGTGCCTTTTTTTTTTAAATTGTGCTTTAGGTGAAAGTTTACAGCTCAAGTTGATTTCTCATACAAAAATTTATACACATGTTGTTCTATGACCCTAGTTGTAATACCTACAGTGTGACAGCAAACTCTCCTTTTCCACCTTGAGTTTCTTGTGTCCTTTCAACCAGTTCCTGTTCCTTTCTGCCCTCTCATCCTGCCTCTGGACAGAAGCCACCCATTTGATCTTGTGTATCTGTTTGGACTAAGAAGTACACTCTTCACGAGTATTATTTTATAGGCCAGTCTAATATTTGTCTGAAGAATGGGCTTCAGGAATGGTTTTAGTTCTGGGTTAACAGAGCATCCGGGGGCCATGGCTTCAGAATTTCCTCCATTCTCAGTCAGACTGTTAAGTCTGGTGTTTTTACTAGAATTTAATTTCTGCTCCATACTTGCCTCCCGCTCTGTCAGGGACTCTCTGTTGTGTTCCCTCAGAGCGATCATTGATGGTAGCCAGGCATCATCTAGTTCTTTTGGTCTCAGGCTGATGGAGTCTCTGGTTTATGTGGCCCTTTTGTCTCTTGGGCTCATATATTCCTTGTGTCTTTGGTGTTCTTCATTCTCCTTTGCTCCAAGTGGGTTGGGAGCAATTGATGCATCCTAGATGGCTGTTCGCAAGCTTTTAAGACCTCAGACTCCACTCACCACAAGTGGGATGCGGAATATTTTCTTAATAAACTTTGTTATGCCAATTGACCTAGATGTCCACTGAAACCATTGGGGCCATGCCTTTTTTGAATAATGTGTTCTCCACTGGTGAGTCCAATAAGCCCTGTTAGTTAGGGCTTGATTTACACTCTCCATTGCATCCTCAGCACCAAGCACAATACTTAGAATAAAGGATGGTTGTAATTACTAAAGATCTGATGGAGAATAACCTCTGAGAGAAAGTGTAAGGAAGACAACAAGAGCCAAGGACTGAGTCTTGGGGATGGCTTACATTAAGCTGGGCAAGAGGAAGAAGAGGCGACAATGAAAGAAACAGATGAGGCTGAGAAGGGAGAGTTGGCTCAATAAGCATCACTCGAGCTAAGTTAGGATAACATTTCACTGAAACTAGGAAGATGGCAGTGTCTATTGCGGTGAATCAGAGAATAAAACTAAAAGTAAAAACAAGTCACACCCCCACTAGGTTTGTTCTGAAAGAGACAGATAAAACTTGTGCTCCTCCTACCCCACCACAATTCCTCTTGTCCCACTGAGGGGCTGAGTAGGAAAAGCTATACCCACTTACAAAAAGCCTGAGTGCTTGACCTTGGGCCTGGTTTAAGAATTTGATTGGGGATCTTTGAAGCCTTTATGAAAAATGGAATAATTTCAAAGCATCTGCTTGTTATTGGTTTTGTTAAAGATCATAAGCTGGGATTCATCTGTGGTGGGAGAAACAAGTGATTAGATCTCTCACTGTGCAAAAGAATGCAAACTCTCATACTGGAATCTGAAAGTGAGCAAGGCAGCCGGGAGCTTATAAAAAATAACCATGCTCTGGACCCTCTTCAGATCAATTGATCAGAATCTCTCCAGGTGCAGAGGAATCACTGGAATTTTTAAAAAGCTCTCCAGGTGATTCTAATTTGCAGCTAAGATTGAGAGCCACTGAACTAAGTTGTTTTATATAATAAGGTAAATGCATGGTCTTCCTTGGGGGCAGAGGTTGGATGAGGTTTTGCTTTGTCTACGTGGAGCCAGAGATAGGGAGTTGAAACTTGGGGGAGAGAGACCATGAGAGAGTGTCTTTCATCAGATTGAGAAGTGAGTCCTCTGCAACATAGTGACTGGCCTAGGGCTAAGGAAGTAGACAGCCAATTAATATAGGATGTCCCCCCTCTGCCTTACTCCTACTCCTCGTGAAAGGGTGAACTTTAGGATTTGTGGTGTCTGATTTTTTGAACAATATCATTTTTAATTTTTCTTATCCCATGAAACTGGACATGGATCAAGAGGGAGCCGTTCAGACATAACAAGGGGCTACTGGGTGGTTTGGGGCCCTGGTGGCTCAGTGGTTAAGAGCTTGGCTTAAGAGCTTGGCTGATAACCAAAAAAGGTCAGCAGTTTGAATCCACCAGCTGCTCTTTGGAAGCTGTATGGGGCAGTTCTACTCTGTCATATAGTGTCTCTATAAGTCAGAATCGACTCGATGGCAACAGTTTTTTGTTTTTTAATTGTGTGGTTTAAAATTGGAAAAGGTGTGTGGCAGGATTGTATCCTTTCACCTTACTTACTAAATCTGTATGCTGAACAAATAATCCAAAAAGTTGGACTGTATGAAAAAGAAGATGGCACTAGGATTAGAAGAAAACCAATTAACAACCTGCAATGTGCAGATAACACAACCATGCTTGCTGAAAATGAAAACAACCTGAGCATGAAGTAAACAAAAATGCTCACAATGGGGCCCGTAAACAACATCATGATAAATGAAGAAGAAATGGAAGTTGTCAACAATTTCATCCTACTTGGATCAACAATCAATGTCTATGGAAGCAGCAGACAAGAAATCCAACAACATATTGCACGGGGCAAATATGCTGCAAAAGACTTCTTTAAAGTTATAAAAAGCAAAGATGTCACTTTCATGACTAAGGTGCATTAGACCCAAACCATGGTCTTTTCAATTGCCTCATATGCACGCAAAATCTGAAAAATGAAAAGACGAAAGAAGAGTTGATGCATTCAAATTGTAGTGTTGGCAAAGAATATTGAATATACCTTGGACTTCCAGAAGAACAAACAAATCAGTCTTAGAAGAAATACAACTAGAATTCTCCTTAGAAGGGAGGATGGGGAGAATTAGGCTTGCTTACTTTGGACATGTAATCAGGAAAGACCGATCAATAAAAAAGGACAACATGTTTGGTAAAGTAGAGGGATAATGAAAACAAGGAAACCCTCAAAGAGATGGATTGACACAATAGCTGCAACAATGGACTCAAACATACCAAGAATCATGAACATGGCACAGGACTGAGCAACGTTTCATTCTGTTATACATAAGGTCACCATGAGTCTGAGCCTGCTCGACAGCAACTATCAATAAGAACATAAAATAATTCCTCTCCCCTTCCCTCCACAATTGAGTAAAGTCTATTCTCACAAGTGGCTTGCATTGGCAGGGTCATGGGGAATGAATAAAGGAATTATGCACACTTGAGCAAGAGTGCAGAAGCTTAAAGAAAGGGTGGCAAGATGGCAAGAGGTAACCAACAGACCGGCCTGGCACACCCATCCTAACAGAGGCAATGTGTTCCTCACCTGGGGATCTTCAGACATACCTGGCAAGAGACTGGATGCAGAACAGTGACTGCTGTTGTTAGTTGCCACCAAGTCATGTCTGACCCATGGCGTCCCCACGTGTGCATAGTAGAACTTCTTCATAGCGTTTCCAGAAGCATATCGCTGAGCCTGTCTCAAGAGGGGCCTCTGGATGGGTTCGAACTGCCAACGTTTTGGCTAGTAGTCGAGCAATTAACCTTTTGTGTGACGCAGGAGCTCCAGAATGATGGCTAGAGATATTTTATTTAAATATATATATTTTAAAGTAACCTGAAAGGGTGGCAAATTTGATTGTGGAAAAAGAGGTCAAGGAAAGTATTCTAGATTTGGCATTAAGATTTGTGGGGACATCCAAACCACTGGTTTCAGAGGCATGAAATCTTACTGTAGGGTCTTAACAACAGGGTCTGTGCATGCAAGTGTGTGTTGGGGATAGCGAGGAGGCCAAAAACAACCGTGGTGCAATTATTTAAACAACAGACACAAGTGATGGCTACTTTGTCCAGAAATTCGGCAATAAAAAGGACAGAAGTAGAATTCAACACAGAGGAGGTTACAGGATCAAGTGAGAATGTTTTGTGCTCTCACGTTTCAGACAGAATGGCGGCGTGCATACTTGAATAGAAACGAAGAATTTACGGGAAAAAAAAAAAAAAAACACCATTGCCTTTGAGTCAATTCTGACTCACAGCGACCCTATAGGTCAGAGTAGAACTGCCCCATAGGGTTTCCAAGGAGCGCCTGATGGATTCAAACCGCCAAACTTTTGGTTAGCAGCTGTAGCTCTTAACCACTATGCTACCAGGGTTTCCAGAAAAAGGTACAGAGGAGGAAATGAAGATGTTGGTGAGAAATGGCATAGATGTGAACCCACAGATGTAACAAAAACAGGCATTTTTAGGTGAGTGCTCTTGAAAATTTTCCGATTGTGCCATCCCTATTCATAAAATAATCTTGATGGTTTACTCTGGGAATAAGTATGTTTACTTACTTACTTACAAATTAATTACGTGTGCTGTTATCATATACCCTATAAAACTGTGCAACAATGGACATTTAAAAAGGATGATATAAAAATAAAATATTTTATAATAGTTCCACTTATTTATGGTACATAAACATTTTGTACTCATAAAATATTATTTATATCCACAATTATATGTTATTAATACTACTACTATTTTTAGTGATAGCAAAGTGATTAAATATGCTTCACTATTTTTCAAAATCTTTCAAAAATTTTTATTACTGTACTTTAGATGAAGGTTTACAGAGAAAACTAGTTTCTCATTAAACAATTAATGCACATATTGTTTTGTGACATTGGTTGCCAGCCCCAAGAATGTCAACTCTACCCTTCTTGACCTTGAGTTCCCCATTACCAGCTTTCCTTTCCCCTCCTGCCTTCTTGTCCTTGCCTCTGGACTGGTGTGCCTATTTAGTCTCCTTTTGTTTTATGGGACTGTCTAATCTTTGGCTGAAAGGTAAACCTCAGGAGTGACTTCATTACCAAGCTAAAAGGGTGTCCAGGGGCCATACTCTTGGGAGTTTTCCAGTCTCTGTCAGACTAGTAAGCCTGGTCTTTTTTTTTTTTTTTTTTTGTGAGTTAGAATTTTGTTCTACATTTTTCTCCAGCTCTGACAAGGACCCTCTATTGTGATCCCTGTCAGAGCAGTCGGTGGTGGTAGTTGGTCACCATCTAGTTGTGCTGGACTTAGTCTGGTGGATACTGTGGTAGTTGTGGTCCATTAGTCCTTTGGATTAATCTTTCCCTTGTGTCTTTAGTTTTCTTCTTTCTCCCTTGCTCCAGACAGGGTGAGATCAGTGGAGTATCTTAGATGGCCGCTCACAAGCTTTTAAGACCCCCAGATGCTACTCACCAAAGTAGAAGGTAGAATATTTTCTTTATAAGCTATGTTATGGCAGTTGAGCTAGAAGGTCCCCAAGACCATGGTCCCTAGAGCCCTTAGCCCAGCAATTCAGTCCCTCAGGGAGTTTGGATGTGTCTATGGAGATTCCATAACCTTGTCTCGGACAACCTGTGCTTGCTTCCCGAGTATTGTGTACTGTCTTACCCTTCACCAAAGTTACCACTTATCTATTGTCTATTTAGTGTTTTTCCCTCCTACCCCTTCACTCCCTCAAAACCATCAAAAATTGTTTCTTTTTTTGTGTATATTTTTTCATGAGTTTTTATAGTAGAGGTCTCATACAATATTTGTCCTTTTGTGATTGACTTATTTCACTCAGCATAATGCCTTCCAGATTCATCCATGTTGTGAGATGCTTCCCAGATTAATCATTTTTCATTATTGTTGCATAGTATTCCATTGTGTGTATGTACCACAGTTTGTTTATCCATTCATCTGTTGATGGACACCTAGGTGGTTTCCACTTTTTTGCTATTGTGAATAATGCTGCAGTGAACATGGGTGTGCATGGGTCTATTACCGTGATGGCTCTTTTTTCTCTAGGATATATTCCTAGAAGTGGGATTGCTGGATCATATGGTACTTCTATTTCTAGCTTTTTAGGGAAGCACCATATCGTTTTCCAAAATAGCTGTACGATTTTGCATTCCCACCAGTAGTGCATAAGAGTTCCAGTCTCCCACAGCCTCTCCAACATTTGTTATTTTCTGTTTTTTTTTTGATTCGTGCCAGTAATGCCGGGGTGAGATGGTATCTCACTGTGGTTTTGATTTGCATTTCTCTAGTGGCTAGTGATCGTGAGCATTTCCTCATGTATCTGTTAGCCATTTGAATGTCTTCTTTGGTGAAGTGTCTGTTCATATCATTTGCCCATTTTTTAATTGGATTGTCTTTCTGACGTAAATGGATTTTTCTGTAGATTTTAGAGCTCAGAACTCTGTCGGATTTGTCATAGCCAATTTTTTTTTCCCAGTCTGTAGATTCTCTTTTTAGTCTTTTGGTAAAGGCTTTTGATGAGCATTAGTGTTTAATTTTTAGAACATCCCAGTTATCTAGCTTATGTTCTGGTTTTTGCATGTTGTTAGCTGTGGTTTGTATCCTGTTAATGCCATGTATTAGGGCCTCTAGCATTGACCCTATTTTTTATTCTATGACCTGTATAGTTTTTTGTTTTGTATTTAGGTCTTTTATCCATTTTGAATTAGTTTTTGTGTATGGTGTGAGGTATGGGTTATTTTTGAAAATCTTGATTTCACACCTTGTATTATAGCAATTCAAAGGTCTGGTTCTAATTACAGGTTACTTTGATATTTGATTTTAATGGCTGTCATAGCTGAAAAGAGCCCTGGTGGTGCAGTGGTTTAAGAGTTTGGCTGCTAACCAAAAATGTCGGCCATTTGAATCCACCAGCTCCTCCTTGGAAATCGTATGGGGCAGTTCTACTCTGTCCTATAGGGTCACTATGAAGCTGAATCGACTCTATGGCAACAGATTTGGTTTTGGTATAGCTGAAAAAGATACCTCATGAAAATAGATAAATCACCTGGAAGAAATGAATCATTTGCTCTGCGGACCAAATCATGATACTCATTTTTCATTCCCACCCATCAGTTATGCAAGTGTTGTTGTTGAAATTTAGCTAAGAAATTTCCACCTTCTCTGATGTCAATCATTTGTTTTTGCAAACTAATTGTAAGGTGTTGTGACTCTACTTTTTTAACAAATGAGTTTAAAACTCCACGGAAATTCTTTGTTTAGGGAAAAAAATCCTTCTTTAATAATAAAAAAAGTGATCACTAGCACACAGTAAAATACACTGATCTTGATTAAGCTCAAGAGAGGATTTTTAACCAATAGAAAGATCAGTTTTCAAGCTTTTCAATTGTACAGATATGGCAATTTTTACAGGTGAAAACATAAATTGTCTTGGGCAGCAACATGAAATAATTGTGGAAAACTTCTAGTATCTATTTTCAAAATGATACCTCCATACCAAAAATTTATTTCAAAAAATTATGACCTTTTCTTTCATTGATAAAAATCAGTTTTACCTTGAAGAACAGATTAATGTATTGTTTCCCAAAAATCTTCTAGGTAGCATTCTAGTGGCATTACTTGTCATCACAGTAAAGGTCAGTAAATGTGTAATAGTTGTGTTTTTTGTAAAAGAAAAATGAGTAGCATCTTTATGCTTGACAATGATTTTACTTTGAGGTCATCAGCATCATCTGTGTGGTACCATATTAGTCAACTGTTGCTGCAGTGATGCTACATGACATGTGACCAGAAGGCCTCAGTGATGTATGACGATAAGCATTATTTTGTGCCCACAGGTCTGCGATGGCTCTGCTTTGGACTGTGGGTGGCTGAGCTTGGCTCTGAGCTGCAATCCTGCTCAGTGAGTCTTATTCCAGAACCCAGGCTGAGGGGGCAGCAGAAACCCAGGACATGTTCTTCTCATGCAACGGCAGAAATGAGTAGGGCCAACCAGATTGGCAAGCATGTTTCAGGTCTCTGCCTCTAACATCCCATTGGTCAAAGAAGTCACATGCCAAGCTCGAAGTCAATGGTAGGAAGAACATTCTGCCCACCATGACTCCATGCCAATAATGTAGATGTATAACTTCCTAGCAGGAGAATGAAGAATTGGAACCAATAATTCAGTCCATCACAGGCTCCAAAGATTTTCATGGTTCCTCCTCATCTCACTAAAACGGATTGTATACATTCCACCACAGCAGATGCTATCTTTACAAACTTTCTCCAGAATCTTTTTATTTCTATCAAAGTCCTGTCAAACTCCTTATCAGGAGTTACACTAACATATCTTCTAACAAAAACATCATTTTTCTGTTTTTAAATGGAAGTCACTCACTATTGAGAGTATTCTTCTCCTGGACACCTTCTCAAAGAGGTTCACATGCACACACCAAAGGGTCTTCCCTATGTTCATTACTAACACAGAACCTCACTAACCCTGTCAAGTGAAGTACATCAATCAGCAACATCTGTGTTTTCTTCCGACAGCATAACAAACTTCCCAAAGTATTTAACTTGTGCTAATACTGATTTGGTCAATTTTGTAGCAGCATTTTTTGTATATCTTCCAACAGTGCTTGTGGCTGATGTATATGTATTTGTTTGTATTTGCTCGTATGCATATTGTTTTTAGTGTATCGTTTCAGCCATTTTCACCACCATGGGAAGAACAAGTGTTTTCTCAGTGGTGTGTGACTTGTTTGGTTTCAATCTTAAGCAAGAAATCTCAAACGAGCATTCTAAATATTTACCTAAGTGTTGTGAAGTACTAGACAGCTATCACATGACTTTAAATATCACTGGAAGAGTAGTAGGGGTATTTCCTGTTCTGCTTGTTTTATTTTTGAGGGTCTTGTAAATTGTGATGCCTCCATATTATCAATAATTAACATCTCAACCACAAGATATATTTAATGTGAGAGTCATCATTAACAAGAGTGGATGTAAGCCCTTATTTCAAATAGACTTATTAATATTTGCAAATAATTTTGGCCTATTTCTAGCCATGCCATTGTTTGTGTAGCATTTTTATACTGTCATGTGGTTGGCAAAGGGCTTGTTCCAGGAGTTGCAAAATAGCAGTTTTTCCATTTTGTGTTTGTGCTGTTACATTCTGTGTGCGTTCTTACCTTATTAATACTATATCATCCATCTATGGTTCCTTTGCTGGCATCTTTTTCTTTTGGGATCTATCCTTCATGGGGTTCATTGAGCTTCTTGGATGGCCAGCTTTTCATCTTTCATGATATTGGGGAAGTTTTCTGTCAGCAGTTCTTAATGATCTTCTCTGTGTTTTCTATTTTCTCCCCCTATTATGGAACTCCGATCACTTGAAAATTTTTGCTTTTGATTGTATTCCACATAATTCTCAGGGTCTCTTCATTTTTCTTCATTCTTTTTTCTGAGTTTTCCTCTAACAGAGTTGTATCTAAGTGTTTGTCTTCAATTTCGCTGATCCTGTCTTCCACCATTTCAGATCTGCTCCTCAGGCCTTCTATGACACTGTCCATTTCTGAAATCTTGTTGTTTATCTTTTGGATTTCTAATCGTTGTTTTTGTATAATTTCTAGTTGTGAATTTATTTGGCATTTTGTTCCTGTGTTATTTTCCTGAATTCTTCCATTTTTTTTGTCGGTATTTTCCATGAATTTGTCTATTTTTTCTTCATTTTTGTCTGCTTTTTGCTTCAACTCTCGGATAATTCTGAGTATTAGAGCTTTGAATTCCCTATCAGGAAGTTCTAGTGCCTTTTCTTCTACTGGAAAGTCACCTGGTGTTTTATTTTGGACGCCTACTGGAACCATCCTGTCCTGTTTTTGTAAATGTTTTGATATTGCCTGCTGTCTTTGGGGCATTCACTAGTTATTTTTCTCATTTATTGACTGTAGATTTGTTTGTTTTATCCTTTTTTTGGTTTTATTTGGCTATGTCTGAGCAAGCGGGCTGTGTGTTCTTTGTTGTTTGCTCATCTGTGGGCGCGATACTTCTCGCCTCCTTCTCCAATTTGCAGGGTCAGTCACTCAGATATGGTACAGCAGGGCAGGTCTAGCTGAAGAGGAGTTGCTGGGATAGGCTGTTTGTGACACTTACTACAGCCACCAGGGCGGGTCAGTAATCAGTGCAGGGCAGGTTCTGGTAGGCCGTGACTATGCTGCCTGGTGGTGTGATGTTAAGCGCACAGTGCAGGTAGGCAGGATGGAGGGGAGAGATTGTGATATGTGGATCTAAGATGGGTATGGGACAGCGGAGAGAGGAACAGGAACCAAAAACATACAAACAAACAAAAAAGAGAGTTATGGGAGCGTGCTGTTGGAGTGGAGAGATAAGAGAGTATGAAATGGAGAAAAACAAAAAGGAAAAGAAGAGAAAAAAAAGAAAAGAAAAAAATGGATAAATAGAAATTAGAAAGAAAGAAGAAAAAAAAAAAGCAAAGCTCCCAGGGATCCCACCGGTGCAGCTACAAGGTCTGGAGAAGTTGCTCCCAGGTGTTGAAGTATACCCTGGCTAGAAGGCGTAGAGGTGTCACTCAGCACTAGGTTTTCAGGGGACAGGAAGAGAAGGAAGTTATAGAGAGATGAGAAACTGAATAAAGAAGAAAGACAAAAAGGGAAAAAGAGGAAAAGAGAACTAAACAAATTAAAAAAAAAAAAAAAGAACAAGAAAAACCCTCAAAAAAACAGAAAAAAAAAAAAAAACACCAAAAAAGAAATGTTCTCAGGGATCCCTGTGTGCATCTGCACAAACTGAGGGGGTAGGTCCCAAGCCACGCAGCACTGCCCTGCTAGAACGGGCTCCCAATTTGAGAACAGAAAAGGAAAACAAACAAACAATTCAAAACAAACAAACAAAAAGCCCTGGCATCCCACCGGCATGGTAGCACGGTCCAGGAAGCAGTTTCACAGCTGAGCGGAGTTTCATAGCCTTTCAGGAAGAAGCAAAGATGGTGCATGGAGCCAGGTATTTGAAAGAAAGGAGGGGGAGGTGGTGAGAGGTAAGGAAGAAATCAAAAGCAGAAAAAAGCAACACTAGCAGCCAACAAATGGCACTCAGGGAGTCAGCTGATGAGGGTGGGTGGAATCCAAGCAGCCTGTGCTTCCTGGCCAAGAGAATGTGGCCGTGGGAAGCAGAGGAGGCCGAGTGGGGGTGAAGAAGGGTAGGGGGTGGGAAAGCATATGTCATTGGTTACTGGTTGTTCTGTTTCCTGCTGGAAGCTCTGTGAAGCTGCTTTCTTATACCCCCTGTTCACTGGTCTCGGATAGGAGTCCAAGATGGCGGATCCATGATGCTTTAGCTGATAGGGGACCTCTGCATGAATCTCTCCTCCCTCTCTGTTCTCTGTCAGTTTCTCACTCCATTTGATGCTTCGCTGAGTTCTTTATCTCTTCATTTGATGCCTAGGGTTTCAGGATTGCTGTTTTCTCTGTTTGGCTTAGTTTTTTGAATCTTTGCTGTGGATGGACAGCGTGGTGCTTCTGTCTAGAGTTCCATGTTTCCCGGAAGTCCTGCAGGCATCTTTTTAAGGCACTTGTCTGTTTTGTGAGGGTTGATCAACTGAAACATGAGGATTCAATCTGTAAATCCACTTCCCCCACCCCAAGTAGGTATGTCCCAACCTGCTGAAAGTGAAATGCTTGAGGTTACTGTGGAACGCACACTCTTCCCTCAGGGTACCTCCCATGCAGAGTGTGCAACATGGCTCCCGTATATGAGGATTGAGTGCCAGTAGCCCTTAAACCAAATATCACTAAAGTTTAATTTTATTTTTGTAAGATAAATACATATAAATAAAACGTCTAATGTTCACTTCAGAAGTCCCTTGATCATGCAAATAGTTAACATGCTTGGATGCTAACAGAAAGTTTGGAGGTTCGAGTCCACCCAGAAGTGCCTCAGAACGGGGGCCTGGTGATCTATTTCTGAAAAATCAGTCTTTGAAAAACCTATGAAGCACAATTCTACTCTGACACACATGGGGTCGCCATGAGTCAGAATCCTGAGGGACTGCACAACATGTTTGGAGACTGCTAATTGAGGCCAGTAGTTACATAATAGTAAAACTGTTAATAGTTTAATTATTTGTTCAAGATTAGACTTTAATAGGCTGGGTCAGACAAAGTAATTCAAGGAGCCAGCTTTCTCTGAGCTGGTGGGATCTCCCTGGGTTGGCATCTTCTAGTAAGATGAGAGATTTTCGGCATAATCCTCAGGGTTGAACACTTCCTTTTTCTTTTCTCCTTTTCTCCTAAAGACATGTTATCGCCATGACCTAAAAAAAAATGTAATCTGTATAGTACAACTGATGCATTTGAATTGTGGTGTTGGTGAAGAATATTGAATATACCATGGGCTGTCAGAAGAACAAACAAATCCGTTTTGGAATTACAGCCAGAATGCTCCTTAGAAGCAAGGATTGTGAGACTTCATCTCACGTACTTTAGACATGTTATCAGGAAAAACCAGTCCCTGGAGAAGGGCATGTTCTTGGTTAATAGAGGGTCAGTGAAAGAGAGGCAGACCCTCAACAAGATAAATTGACACCGTGGCTGCAACAATGGGCTCAAACATAGCAATGATTGTGAAAATGGCGCAGGACCGGGCAGTGGTTTGTTTTGTTGTACATAGGGTCTCTATGAGTCAGAACCAACTTGACAACACCTAACAACAACAACAATAACAAAATAGTACAATTAACAAATGTTTCTTGAATTTCTTGTGTTTGGCTAAAACTTGTATCTTTAAAAATGGTCTATGATTTTTCTTTGCCGATAATGACAGAACTATCCATTTTGCTACAATCTGCTCTGGCCACGTTGGGAAACATTTCAAATTAAAGTCATGTTTTCTTTCCTGAGCTTAATAGACACCTATTTATGCAAAGACAGAAAGTGGTTCTTCGCATTTCCAGGAAATAGGAGAGATTATGAGGCTGTGCAAATAGTCGCCCCAGACAACAATGTAGCTAACAGAATTTTGTGCCATTCAGGAAATAGGAAAGCAACATGAGCAAGGTAAAGAGCAAATTATGAATAAATTTCTGTTTCAAATAAAGTATCCAAAGAATTAGGCGCAGAACATTAAGCCCCATAAGAAGCATGAGGAATGATCTGACCTGTTGAAATAGTGGACGCTGAAATATTGGGAAATGGACATGGTTTATCTTTAAGCAATCAGCCTCCCTGTTATTAATGATGATCTCTAATGTTTTTACAACCCTTTGCAATTTAAATAGAGCTTTACGGGTTGCTGGCACCCTCCTTTCTGAGTTCGCCCCTCATTCCCATGGGCTTTCATCAAATCTGATTTCAGAAATGCATTTGCTTAACTCATTCCCAGTAAGCAGCTTCAAATCCTTTATGGAACAAGTCAGGGTCAAATTGAAAAAGAAAAAATTCATTCAGATAAAGGTAAAAACGACTCAAAATGTTTAATGTGTGACCTTTCCTGAGGCATTTGTAGTTTATAAAAAGATAAGGTCTTAAGTTAAACAGATGAATCTCTAATTCTATAAAGTCAAGAAGCAGGAGAGAATTTTTTCGGGGTGGAGGAGGGTGGGGCGTGGGAAGGAGGGGCATAAAGCCTGAAATGTCCTTCTTGATATCCTTAAAACAAAACTGTTCCACTTGCTGGCAAGATATTCCTGAGCTTAATAGTCACCTATTTATGCAAGGACAGAAAATGACTCTGTGTTTGCACAGCTGATAACATAGATGCCTTAGACTAGTTGAATTTCTTTAGAGTCCAGATTTTCAAACCATTCAAAAATCGAGACTTTCAGAATTTTAGAGATTGAGAGAACACTGGAGTTATTTTGGCCAAATCCCTTATTTTACAGATAAGAAAATTGAGGACAAGAAAGTTTTGAAGTCATTCTGATCAGTTACAGAATCATGAGATCTAATGCTTTAATAATCAAGAAAGTGGACAACGTGAGGATTAAACATCTAGTTGACTGAGAAAATGTTTACAGTCTTTTGAAATGTATTGTTGGTACTTAGACACCGCCCTGGTGCACTATGTTTTTGTTTTTTTATTTTAATTTTTATTGTTGTTCTGTAAATCTAATTGAACTACATCTGGATAGTAAGAGATGTTACCATTCCAGTGTATATCAATGTGCTATTTTGACCTACTATACTCATTACCTTTTGTCTCTGGCTTAATCATTATTACTTACATTAATCTACATAATAATTCTTTGTATATTCATGAAATTTAATATGTAGCAGAGTACTAGAAAAGTCAACAGATTCTCTTTAATACTTGATTCTTTTAACACATTACCAAATATCTCCTTAAAATGCAGCATTGTTGAGACACTGGACTCTTGCTTAACTTTGTATCATCATAAATTTTGGCTGAATGATCTTTAGAGATCATCTTGTGTAGCCATATTGTGTTTTTAGATAAGATACTGAGACCCAATGAACTGCCTACCTAATCAGTAGAAGAATGAGAACCTGGGTCCCTGATTCTGTGTCTAGGTCTCCGTCCATCAGACCACGTGGCTCCATTTCACAACAAGCTCAGAAGCCTCTGGTGGCTCCAGCAAGGGCACATATCCCCTCTACTTCAAACTTAGAGAGTGTCGACTGGCGTGATTCCTTTGGAGTAAATCCAATTCTGGAAGAAAAGTCTCAGCAGTGCTTTTCCCAGGCTTCATGAGATCACTGAACATGTTGTCAGATGCTGTGTTATTCTCTAAGGGTTTGATTTTTCCACTTGGTTCTCTTTTGTTTGGCTTGGCCTTACAAGGAAGGAGAATGCTTGACCGAGTGCTAAAGCTATAAAAATCCTAATCATCTACTTGTTTTAGTTTTTCCTCATTCAGTATTTCCATTTTGTGTTTAAAACTCAGAAGCTCATTTTAAAGAGCAAAGGTTACATTCAAAATTAAGGTCAAAGAATTCCTAAAGAAAACTGACTTGCAAAATCGAGTTCCAGGTTGTTGGAGTAGCTGTCCTTCCTGAGAAAAGCCTGACGACTCATGCTGGTTGTAGAAATATCTAATCTGCCGTGAAAATTGAGTATTTAAGATTCAAAGATTTCCTTGGCTACATCTGTACTGAATCATCTGGAGGAAAATGGAGAAAAAACAGCAACAGCCAATTGTCTGGGTATTTTGGCTCCATAATGACAAATATATAGCTGTTTGCATATATCATATGACTGCCTGAATTTTTGTCATCCAGGATTCACAATCAGAGACACAGTCAAACTCAAACCTGGATTGTTATCAAGGAATAATTTGTTTCTATCCAGAATGTAATTGGAAATTTAAGCCACAAATTTTGATGATTAATAGCTTAATGAGTGAACATAGCTTAGTTGGACATGAAATAGCACAACTCACATCATCAAAAATTAGTTGAAAGTATCATGTAAAAGAAAAGACTGAAGGAGTCCAGCTGCAACTTGTAATCAGAAGCCGGCGTGCTGATGGGATAATGAGGTGCATTTTAAATGTAAATACTTACTAAAACAATCATTTGAAAAGTTTCAATATAACGGCAGGGCCTGGAACACACAGCCCTGAGTTCACTGATTACTGCTAATGGCAAGAACATCCACACATAACTTGCAGTTTTAAGGATTCACTCTCATACGTCCGGAAGTTCAACAAAGATATTCCTGGTGCCCAGAAAACAGGGGAGAAAAAAACATATTAAAGCAGAGATGGTACCAAATGAGAAAAGACTGTTCTTATCCATTTCTACTCATTAGTCTTCTGAATCTTTACTGCTTGTAGCCACCATACCTCTAACCACCAGCAGCTTGGGCTTCGTTTCCTTGGTGCTCTATCTGTTCATGTGATCAGGCAAGAACCATCTTTAAGTAGGTAGTGATTATATGGCTGAGGAATATAATTTGATGTCAATGGCTAAGTAGCCTGGGCCAGCTTTGCTGAGTATCACCGCCTCACCACCCAATCCGCATATCAGAGACCTCCACCTCATCACCATATTTTGTTTGGAACAAACATGATTAACTAAATTATCTTGTTTTTCTTTTTAAATTCAATTATGTGCTTACTGTCATTTCCGTCATGGAATGTAAGCACAATAAGAGCAGATTCCTTGATGGTGCTGTTCGCTGCTGAATCCTCAGAGTCTAGGACAGAGCCTGGCACGTGAAAGACACCCCAAAAGTATTTGTTAACTGAATATCTGAAAGGCCAAGGCACATGGCTTTAATTAGATCCTTCTCTGGGTGGTGTTAACTGAAAGGTTGTAGGTTAACACTCTCAGCTGCTAACTGAAAGGTTGTAGGTTCGAGTCCATCCAGAGGCACCTCGGAAGAAAGGCCTGGCAATCTACTCCCAAAAAACTGGCCATTGAAAACCCTATGGAACACAGTTCTACTCTGACACATATGGGGGCGCCAAGAGTCAGAATCAACTTGCGTTTTTTTTTTTATTTTTTCCTCTGAAATGAAAACTAAGTTCCAAGTTGCCATGCAAAGTCTACATAGAGAGAAATGCCTCTAAAAAAGAAATGGAGAAATTGGAAAAACTTAGGAATAGCCAAAAAACAAGACTGAATAAAACTAGCAGAGCTGGATGACTGAAATGATATAGAGATTAAAATTAGCTTTAAATGGTTTTACAGGTAAAATTGCAGAGAAAACAAAAAAGATGATTAAAAAAATAAGTTTGAGAAAATAAAAAAGGTAAGAGGTTGGTTGAAAGGTTTTAACTGCAGAGTTGTGATGCTCTGTGCAGTTATCCTTAGGAGCTAGAATCTTGGGTGTGTCAGAAGGACAGAGGATCTGAATCTTCCTGACACCACAGATAAGAGCTCAGACTTTGGAAACAGATAGCCAGGTTCCAAATCCTGGTTCTCCCATTTCCTGCAGTAGGATCTCCAGTAAGTCATAAGGAACCCTGGTGGCACAGTGGTTAAGAGCTAGACTGATAACCAGAAGGTGGTAGTAGAACCCACTCAGCAGTTCCTTGGGAGAAAAGACCTGACAATCTGCTCCCAGAAAGATAACAGCCTAGAAAATCTTATGGGGCAGTTCTACTCTGTCACATGGGGTCGCTATGAGTCAAAAATTGACTCAATGGCTCTTAACAACAACAAGTTTTAAACGATGGCCATGGAAGCAGCAGTCAAGAAATCAAATGATGAATTTCACCAGGAAAATCTGCTGCAAAAGCCCTCTTTAAAATACTAAAAAGCAAAGATGTCATTTTAATGACTAAGGTGCACTGGACCCAAGACATGGTCTTTTCAATGGCTTAAGATGAACATAAAAGCTGGACAATGAAGAAGGAAGATAGAAGAACTGACACATTTGAATTGTGGTGTTGGCAAAGAATATTAAATATACCATAGACTTCCAAAAGAATGAACAAATCAGTCTTGGAGGAAGTACAGCTGGAATGCTGCTTAGATGTGATGATGGTGAGATTTTGTCTTGCTTACTTTGGACATGGTATCAGTAGGGACCAATTGCTAGAAAAGGACGTCATGTTTGATAAAGTAGAGCGTTAGTAAAAATGAAGGAAACCCTCCATGAGTTGGATTGACACAATAACCATTACAATGGGCTCAAACATACCAAAGATTTTGAGAATGGTGCAGGACCAGACAATGTTTCCTTTTTGTAATATATAAGGTTGCCTTCAGTCTGAGGGGATTCTGTGGCAATTAACAACAATAACAACAACAAAGTTTTAATCTCCTCATCCGTAAAGTGCAGATAATACTGAGATGGCTTAAAGGAGATTTATATGTAAAGCACTTAGCATTTTACCTGGTTCCTAGTGCGTGTTCAAAATGGTTACCTTTTATTATCTATTTTAAATTAATAAATACGGAGCTATTGAGCAAAGCTCTCTTGCCTCCTGTCTTAGTTATTAAGTGATGCTGTAACAGAAATACCACAAGTGGATAGTTTTAACAAAGAGAAATGTATTCCCTCACAGTCTAGGAGGTTAGAAGTCTGAATTCAGGTCGACAGCTCTAGGGGAGGGCTTTCTCTCTCTGTCTGCTCTCAGGGAAGGTCCTTGTCATCAATCTTCCTCTGGTCTAGGAGCTTCTCCATGCAGGAACCCCATGTCCAAAGGATGTGCTCTGTTCCTGGTACTGCTTTCTTTGTGGTAAGAGATCCCCTTACCTCTGCTCCCTTCTCTCTTTTATAGCTCAAAAGAGATTGGTTTAAGACACAACCTAATCTTGTAGATTGAGTCCTGCCTCATTAATATAACTGCCTCTAATCCTGCCTCGTTAACATCATAGAGGTAGGATTTACAACACGTAGGAAAATCACATCAGATGACAAAATGGTAGACAATCACACAGTACTGGGAATCCTGGCCTAGCCAAATTGATACATATTTTTGGGGGACACAATTCAATCTATGACACCTCCCTTCCAGTAGCCAACACCAGACAGGTTGTTTCTGAAGTTGAAAGAGTGGAGGTTCGTGCAGAATGTCAGCAACCAATGGTAGGTAACATTTTTCACCATCCCTTTTCCTCACCACTGGGCTTGTGAGTTTGCACTAGAACCCTACCTAGGGAATGTAAAGGCACAATTAATAAGGATAAGGAGTTCCACTTATAAGCTCCACACAAACTCATGTAACTCATCTTCAAAGGCTCGCTTGCATTCTGTGCTGTACTTTCATCATAATCTCTACATACTTATGTTGTACAGTTAGCATCTGCTGCTCTACCTGTGTGTTTATAACCTTTTCTCCTTCCAGAGCAAATTCTGCCAGGGCAGAGTCTTGTCTTACTCATCTATGGTGAATATTGTGGACTGACACTCAGCACCCTTCCAATCTCCTTCTAGTGTGTCTTCCTGTACTGCAGAGGCCAGAAAACTTAAAACATTCTCTCCCAGACTCCAAATGTAAATTGTTGTTGTTGTTAGCTGCCATCGAGTTGGCTCCGACTTATGGCGACGTTCTGTATAACAGAGTAAAACGTTGCCTGGTCCTGCACCATCTTTATAATCACTGGTATGCTCGAGTCTACTGTTGCGGTCATGTGTATTTTGAGTGCCTTCCAATCTAGGTTAAGTGCTCAGCTACTAACTGAAGAGTTGGTGATTTGAGCCCACTCAGAGGTACTTTGGAAGAAAGCCCTGGCAATTTGCTTCTGAAAACTCTATGAAGTGTACCTCATAAAAATTAAAAATTTTCTTCATCAAAAGATTTTACCAAAAACGTGAAAAGATAAGCTACCGACTGGGAGAATATCTTCAGAAACCATATATCTGGTATTAATCTAATAACCAAAATACATATAAAACTTTGACAGCTTAACAACAAAAAGATAAGTGACCCAATCAAAAAATGAGCAAAGGACTTGAATAGACATTTCACCAAAGAGGACATTCAATTGCCACCAAACACATGAAAAGATGCTCAACGTCATTAGCCATCAAAAAGTTGACAATCAAAACCACAATGAGATAACATTTCACTCCTACTGGGATAGCTAAGATTTAAAAAAAAAAAAAAAAACCAGTGAAAAACAAATGTTAGCAAGGATGTAGGGAAATTGGAACCATTATCTATTGCTGGTGGGAGTACAAAATGGTACATCCGTTATGGAAAACAGTGTGACAGTTCCTCAGAAAACTAAAAATAGGACAACCATATGATCTAGCAATTCCACTCTTAGGTATATACTCAAAAAACTGAAAGCAGAGACTCAGAGGATTGTACACCGATGTTCACTGCAGCACTATTCACAATAGTCAAAAGGTGAAAACAACCTAAATGCCCATCAATGGATGAATAGATAAACAAAATGTGATACGTACATACAATGGAATACTATTCAGCCAGTAAGAGAAATGAAATATTGATACATGCTGCAATATGAATGGAGCTTGAAGACATTATGGTGACTGAAATAAGTCAATCACAAAAGAAAAAATATTGTATGACCTCACATATAAAAAAAAGTATGGACACCAAAGTTTATTAGGGGTTACCAGGGGTTGAAGGGAGGGGGGAAGGGAGGGTTATTGCTTATGGGATACTGAACTTAAGTTTATAGTGATGGAAAAATCACGCCGATTTTAAGGGTAGGGTTGCACAGGTGATTAATGTTATTGCTGTCAATAAGTTGTACATCTGTAAAAAGTTGAATTAGCAGAAGTTGTGTGATAGATATATTTACAACAATGACCAAAAAAAAAAGAGTAGCTGCTGAGACTGCTTGTGAACACCCAAACACCTCTTGGAATCTGGTTTCTCAGTTTGGAGGTTTACTGTCATGTTTCATGGGACATTCCAATTAATTGGCCTAATATGGTGTTTAGTGTTTCTATTCTACCTCTTAGTTCATTGCATAATGCCTGGGTTCTTAAAAGCTTGCAAGTGGCCATCCAAGGTACAACAATTGGTCTCTATTTGCCTGGAGCAACCAAGGCTTCAAACCAGTTCATTCTGGTTCAACCCCCTGTGAGGATTTGCAATTCTACCCCAGATATAGTGAATCAGAAACCACATTTTAACAAGATCCCCAGGCTATTCTTAGGTAGAATAAACTTTGAGGGAGGCGGGGCCAAGATGGTGTAGTAGTCGGATGCTTCCAGTGGACCCTCTTACAACAAAGACCAGAAAAAACAAGTGATTTGATTACATATGGCAATCTGGGAGCCCTGAACATCAAAGGCAGAGTTGAGGAACTGCGCTGAGTGGCCGGGGGAGGGAGAGACAGTTAGGAAGCAGCGAGGAGGTGCCAGACCTGACCCGGCAAGAGCCTGAGCCTTTCAGGCCTGATCAGCTCAGGGAAGAGCAAGTGGCAGTGTTTGAGAGGCACGTTTTCTGCACCAGCAGAGACTCAGTGCCAAAGAGTCTACAAGGCCACCCAGCACCACTGAGAAACAGCCCTCTTCGTGAAAGATAAGTTCTTGGGTATGGTTTACTGCATGGATCAAAAACACCCCACTTGGGGAAGAACCTCTCTCCCCTTTACCTCCACGCTCCCTGCTCTGCACTGGGTCCTGGACCAGCTTCAGCAATTCCAGAGTCCCCTGGGCCAGAAGTAGGATCCGTCACAAGCCTGGAGCCATTCTCCCTGCCTTGGAGAGGGAACAAATTAACAAAAAGGGGAAAAAGTAAACTGCCGGCTCCCTTAAGCCAGGAACCCAGGGTAGGCACAGCTCCTTTGCCTAGGCACAGGCATAAGGGATCCATGGACTTTGAGTGCCTTTCCCCCTGCATAGACTTATGTGGGCCCATCTCAACAGCATAGGCCCTCATTACCACACTACAACAGGTTATATACGGAACTCTAACATTAGTTGTTTCAGTTGTGAAGTGGCAGGTTCTTGACATTTGCCGCTGCTCTGCCCATTAAGAAGGGCCTTCACCTACCCACATCAGGAGCCTGAAGACTGGCAGCTCCACCCACGCCACCTAGTCAGCCACGATAGGGGCCCATGAATAAGAAGTGCCCCCCAGTCCTTAGACCCAACAGCATTAGGTGCTCATAGTCCAGCTGCAAAAACCACCTACCTATGTGCTCTAGAGAACAGGGGCACGCCTTCTTCCTGGACACTCGGGGGCGGCCATCAGCCCCCTGCCTTGCTCAGAGTGTATCCCCCTGCAGCAGCCAGTTGCCCATGCCTACACCAATCACCCATGCCTGTCTAGGACTGTAAGTGAGAGCCTGCACCACACACTTAGTGGCTATCTACCTGGGCACCTGAGCTGAATCCATACAGGAGGAGTAGGCGGACTCATGAACTCACATGCCTAGTAACAGATCAGACCACCTGGTGACAGCACATTAGAGCTTCAAAGGTGCCAATAATCAAACTAGCTCACACAAGCAACCTATTTGGTCATGTCAAAACAAAACAAGAAGCTAGGACCCAGTAAGCAAACATAAAATACATAAATATAATAACTTATTGATGGCTCAGAGGCAACAGTCAATATCAAATCACATAAACAGGCAATCCATGATGGCTTCAGCAAGCTCCCAAAATAATCTAGAAATTTTCCAGAGGAGGAAAATTTTTTGGAATTACCAGAGGCAGAATACAAAAGATTAATATAAAGAACTCTTCAAGAAGTTAGGAAGGAAATTAAACAAAATGCAGAACATGCAATAGAAGAAATTAAAAAGATTAGAGAAGAGCATAATGACAAATTTAACAGGCTGCAAAAATCCATAGAGATATAGCAATCAGAAATCCAGAAGGTAATAATAAAATTTCAGAATTAGACAACTCAATAGAAAGTCATAGGAGCAGAATTGAGGCAATGGAAATCAGAATTAGTGAGATTAAAGATAAAGCACCAACTTATTGGAGGAAAAATCAGATAAAAGGATTAAAAAAATGAAGAAACCTAAGAATTATGTGAGATTCTATCGAGGGGAATAACCTACAAGTGACTGGAGTACCAGAATGGGGTGGGGCGGGGCGGGGGGATAACAGAAAATATAGAGAGAATTGTTGAAGATTTGTCGGCAGAAAACTTCCCTGATATCATGATAGATGAGAAGATACCTATGCAAGATGCTCACCAAACCCCACATAAAGGTAGATCCCAAAAGAAAATCATCAAGACATACTATAATCAAACTTGCCAAAATTAAAGATAAAGAGAGAACGTTAAGAGCGGTTAGGGATAAACGAAAATCCATATACAAAGGACAGTCAATAAGAATAAGCTGGGACTACTCAGCAGAAGCCATGCACGTGAGAAGGCAATGGGATGACATATATAAAGCCTTGAAGGAAAAAAAAACCCCTGCCGGCCAAGAATTATATATTCAGCAAAACTGTCTCTCAAATATGATGGTGAAATTAGGGCATTTCCAGATAAACAGAAGTTTAGGGAATTTGCAAAAACCAAACCAAAATTACAAGCAATACTAAATGGAGTCCTCCGGTTAGAAAATCAGTAACATCAGATAATAACCCAACACTAGAACACAGGACAGAGCAACCAGATATCAACCCAGATAGGGAAGTCACAAAAGTAAATCAAAGCTAAAACACTGAAAATAGGGAAATGGATGTCAATATGTAAAAGATGACAACATTAAAACAAAAAAGGTGGACTTAAAAAATGTAGACATAGATTTTTCATATGGAGAGGCAGTCAAGGCTATGTAAAGAAATAAAAGACTGGCATAAACTTAGAAAAATAGAGGTAAATATAAATATAGACCACAAAGGAAACTAACAATCCTACAAGTCAAAATGTAAAACTAGAAAAATATAAAGACTCAGCAAATGCAAAATCAACAACAATGAAAAAGATGAGAGGAAAATACATAAAGAAAAATGACTCAGCACAGAAAATTAAGTGGAACAAAGAAACTGTCAACAACACACAGAAAAAGACATCAAAATGACAGTACTAAACTCATACCTATCAATAATTACACAGAATGTAAATGGGCTAACTGCACCAATAAAGAGACAGAGACTGGCATATTGGATAACAAAACATGATCTGTCCATATGCTGCCTACAAGAGACACACCTTAGACTTAAAGAGACAAACAAATTAAAACTCAAAGGATGGAAAAAAATATATCAAGCAAACAACACTCAAAAAAGAGCAGAAGTGGCAATATTAATCTCTGACAAAATAGAGTTCAAAGTAAAATCCACCACAAAGGATAAGGAATGACACTATAGAATGATTAAAGTGTCAATACACCAGGAGGACATTACTATAATAAATACTTATGCACCCAACGACATGGCTCCAAAATACATGAAGAAACCTCTAACAGCACTGAAAAAAGAGATAGATAGCTCCACAATAGTAGTAGGCGACTTCAACACAACACTTTCAGTGAAGGACAGAACATCCAGAAAGAAGCTCAACAGAGACATGGAAGATCTAAATGCTACCATCAACCAACTTGATCTCATAGACATATGCTGAACACTTCACCCAACAGCAGTCAAGTATACTTTATTTTCCAAT
Source organism: Dugong dugon (assembly GCA_030035585.1). NCBI lineage: Eukaryota > Metazoa > Chordata > Mammalia > Sirenia > Dugongidae > Dugong > Dugong dugon. The sequence continues at coordinate 108,040,173 of CM057463.1, read as the reverse complement.
GCACATGGAACATTCTCCAGAATAGACCACATATTAGGCCATAAAGCAAGCCTTAACAAAATCCTAAGTATCGAAATATTACATAGCATCTTTGCTGACCATAAAGCCATAAAAGTAGAAATCAACAAGAGAAAAAGCAACGAAAAAAAAAAAATCAAAAAAGTGGAAACTGAGCAATCCCTTGCTCAAAAACTACTGGGTTATAGAAGAAATTAAGGATAGAGTAAAGAAATTCATAGAATCAAATGGGAATGAAAACACATCCTACCAGAACCTTTGGGACACAGCAAAAGCAGTGCTCAGAGGTCAGTTTATAGCAATAAATGCACACATCCAAAAAGAAGAAAGGGCCATAGTCAAAACATTAACCCTATAACTGGAACAAGTAGAGAGTAGCAAAAGAAGCCCCCTGGTGCTAGAAGAAAGGAAATAATAAGAATTAGAGCAGAATTAAATGAAATAGAGAATAGAAAAGCAATTAAAAGAGATAACAAGATCAAAAGCTGGTTCACTGAAAAGATCAACAAAATTGATAAACCATTGGCCAAACTGACAAAAGAAAAACAGGAGAGGAAGCAGATAACTCGTAGAAAATATGAGATGGGTGATATCACAACAGACCCAACTGAAATTAAAAGAATCATAACAGAATATGAAAAATTGGACTCTAACAAATTTGAAAACCTAGAGGAAATGGACAAATTTCTAGAAACTCACTACCTACTTAAATTAACACAGAGGTAGAACAACTAAATAAACCCATAACAAAAGAAGAGATTGAAAAGATAGTAAAAAACTCCCAACAAAAAAAAAGCCCTGGCCTGGATGGCTTCACTGGAGAATTCTACCAAACTTTCTTTTTTTTTTTTTTTTTTTTATATATATTTTATTGTACTTCAGGTGAAAGCTTACAGAGCAAATAGTTTCTCATGAAATAGTAGTACACATGTTGTTTTTTGACATTGGTTAACAACCCCACAACGTATTAAGCCTCTAAATTCTCAACCTTTTTTTTTGATGAAAATTACAGATGGCCAAAGATACACTGTTTCAAAAATTTCTACATTCACAGTTCAGTGACATTGACTACACTCTTCCAACTGTGCTGTTATTCTCACTTAAGATGAAGGCTTACAGAACAAAATAGTTTTTCATTTAACAGTTACTACACATGTTGCCCTATGACAATGGTTAACAATCTCACAGCACATCAAGAATATCCTTACTCCACCTTGTGTTCCCTATCACCAGGGGGCTTCCTTGTCCCCTTCTGTCTTCTGGACCTTGTCAGTGGACTATTGTACCTCTTTAGTCTCATTTGTTTATTTATTTATTTATTTTTTTAATTTTATTTAAACACCATTTCAAAACTTTTTACTTACACATTTAAGTGATATTGACTATGCTCTTCCAATTGTGCTGCCATTCTTGCCCAAGATGAAGGCTTACAGGACAAAACAGCCTCCCATTTAATAGTTACTACAAATGTTGTCCTATAGCAATGGTCAACAATCTCACAATACATCGACAGTGTCCTTATTCAATTTGTGTTCCTTATCATCAGTTTCCTAGTCTCCCTCTGCCTTCTGGCCCTTGTCACCAGACTCCTGTACATCGTTAGTCCCATTTAGTTTTACTGGGGTGTCCATTCCCAGGCTTAACATCGAACCTTGAAGGTAACTTCCCCTCTGAGCTGAAAGGGTGTCTGGGGGCCACACTCTTGAGGTTTCTCTAGTATTCTTTAGGCCAGTATATCTGGTCTTCTTTTTTTTTTTTTTTTTTGGGAGTTAAAATTATGCTCTACATCCTACTCCAGCTCTGCCCAGAACCCTCTGTTGTGATCCTGGTCAGAGGAGTCATTGGTGGTAGCCGGGCACCATCCAGCTGTACTGGGCTCAGTCCCGTGGAGGCCTTGGTAGCTGTGGACCATTAGTCCTTCGGACTAATCTTTTCCTTGTATCCTGTTCTCTTCGTTCTCCCTTGTTCCCGAAGGGATGAGATCAGTGGAGTATCTTAGATGGCCGCTCATAGGCTTTTAAGACCCTAGACACTACTCACCAAAGTAGAATGTAGAGCATTATCTTTATAAGTAGTGTCATGCCAATTGAGCTAGATGTTCCCCGAGATCATGGTCCCCAGAGCCCTCCGTCCAACAACTCAGTCCCTCGGGGGGTTTGGATGTGTCTATAGGGCCTCCATGACCTTTCCTTGTGCAGGTTGTGTTAGTTTCCCCTGTACTATGTACTATCTCATCTCTCACCCAAGTTACCACTTACCTATTACCTATTTAGTATTCCCCGCCCCCTCCCATCCCTGGTAACCAACAAGGATTGTTACATTTTGCATGTGAATTTTTTCATGGGTTTTTACAATAGAGGTCTCATACAATATTTGTCCTTTTGTGATTGACTTATTTCACTCAGCATGATGTCCTCCAGTTTCATCCATGTTATGAGATGGTTCACCGATTCATTGTTCTTTCTCGTTGCATAGTACTCCATTGTGTGTATGTACCATAGTTTGTGTATCCATTCGTCTGTTGATGGACATCGAGGTTGTTTCCATCGTTTTGCTATTGTGAATAATGCTGCCATGAACATAGGTGTGCATATGTCTATTCGAGTGATGACTCTTATTTCTCTAGGATATATTCCTAGGAGTGGGATTGCTGGATCGAATGGTACGTCTATTTCTAGCTTTCTGAGGAAACGCCATATCATTTTCCAAAATGGCTGTATCATTTTGCATTCCCACCAGCAGTGTATAAGAGTTCCCTTCTCCCCGCAGCCCCTCCAACATTTGTTATTTCCAGTGTTTTTGATTCGTGCCAGTAATGCCGGGGTGAGATGGTATCTCATTGTGGTTTTAATTTGCATTTCTCTAATGGCTAGTGATCGCGAGCATTTCCTCATGTGTCTGTTGGCCATTTGAATGTCTTCCTTGGTGAAGTGTTTGTTCATTTCCTTTGCCCATTTTTTGATAGGATTGGTTGTCTTTTTGTTGTAGAGGTGTTGGATTTTCTTGTAGATTATGGAGATTAGACCTTTGTCTGACTTGTACTGTCCAAAAATTTTTTCCCAGTCTGTAGGTTCTCTTTTAACTCTTTTGGTGAAATCTTTTGAAGAGCATAGATGTTTGATTTTTAGAAGATCCCAATTATCTAGTTTATCTGTTGGGTTTTTTGTGTTGATGTTTATGGTTTGTATCCTGTTAATGCCATGTATTAAGGTCTGAAGTGTTGGTCCTATTTTTTCTTCTATGAATTTTATAGTTTGAGGCTCCAAACTTTCAAAGAAGAGTTAACACCACTACTACTAAAGGTATTTCAGAGCATAGAAAATGATGGAATACTCCCAAACTCATTCTATGAAGCCAGTATAACCCTGACACCAAAACCAGGTAAAGACACCACAAAAAAAAGAAAATTACAGACCAATATCCCTCATGAACATTGACACAAAAATCCTCAACAAAATTCTAGCCAATAGAATCCAGCAACATATCAAAAAAATAATTCACCTTGATCAAGTGGGATTTATACCAGGTATGCAGGGAAGGTTAAACATTAGAAAAACAATCAATGTAATTCATCACATAAATAAAACAAAAAACAAGAACCACAAAATCTTATCAATTGATGCAGAAAAGGCATTTGACAAAGTCCAACACCCATTCATGATAAAAACTCTCAACAAAATAGGTATAGAAGGGAACTTCCTCAGTATAATTAAGGGCATTTATACAAAGCCAAAAGCCAACATCATCCTAAATGGGGGGACTTTGAAAGCATTCCCTTTGAGAATGGGAACCAGACAAGGATCCCCTTTATCACCACTCTTATTCAGCATTGTGCTCGCGGTCCTAGGCAGACCAGTTAGGTTAGAAAAAGAAATAAAGGGCATCCAAATTGGTAGGGAAGAAGTCAAAGTATCTCTATTTCCAGATTATATGATCTTTGTCATGGATTGAATTGTGTCCCCCCAAAAACGTGTGTAGCAACTTGGCTAGGTCATGATTCCCAGTATTGTATGATTGTGTTAGCTGATGTGATTTCCTTATATGTTGTAAACTCTTATAACTATGATGAGATCATATGTGATCCCCTTATGTGTTGTAAATTCTATCATTTTGATGAGGTTATACTCATGATGTTGACAAGATTAGATAGTGTCTTAATGCAATCTCTTTTGAGATATAAAAGAGAGAAGTGAGCAGAGATACATGGGAACCTCATGCCACCAAGAAAGCAGTGCTGGGAGCAGAGTGCATCCTTTGGACCTGAGGTTCCTGCACTGAGATGCTCCCAGACCAAGGGAAGACTGATGACACAGACCTTCCCCCAGAGCTGACGAAGAAAGCGTTCCCCTGGAGCTGACGCCCTGAATTTGGACTTGTAGCCTACTGGACTGGGAGAGAATAAACTTCTCTTCGCTAAAGCCGTCCACTTGTGGTATTTCTGTTAGAGTAGCACTAGACGACTAAGACAATCTTATACACAGAAAACCCCAAAGAATACACAAGAAAACTACTGGAACTAATAGAAGATTTCAGCAAAGTTTCATGATACAAGTTAAACATACAAAAATCAGTTGGATTCCTTTACACCAACAAAGAGAAACTCAAAGAGGAAATCACTAAATCAATACTGTTTGCAATAGCCACCAAGAAGATAAAATACTTAGGAATAAATCTAACCAGAGACATAAAAGATCTATACAATGAAAACTACAAGACACTACTGCAAGAAACCAAAAGAGACCTGTGTAAGTGGAAAAACATACCTTACTCATGGATAGGAAGACTCAACATTGTGAAAATGTCAGTTCTACCCAAAGCAATCTACAGATACAATGCAATCCCAATCCAAATTCCACTGGCATTTTTTAATGAGATGGAGAAACAAATCAGCAACTTCATATGGAAAGGGAAGAGGCCCCGAATAAGTAAAACATTACTCAAGAAGAAGAACAAAGTGGGAGGCCTCACACTACCTGATTTTAGAACCTATTATACTGCCGCTGTAGTCAAAACAGCCTGGTACTGGTACAACAACAGGTACATGGACCAATGGAATAGAATTGAGAATCCAGACACAAATTCATCCACCGGTGAGCACCTGATATCTGACAAAGGCCCAAAGTTCATTAGTTGGGAAAAAGACGGTCTCTTTAACAGATGGTGCTGGCATAACTGGATATCCATCTGCAAAAAACTGAAACAAGAGTCATACCTCACACCATGCACAAAAACTTACTCAAAATAGATCAAAAACTTAAATATAAAATTGAAAATGATAAAGATCATGGAAGAAAACGTAGGGACTACACTAGGAGCCCTAATACATGGCAAAAACAGAATACAAACCATAAGTAACAATGCACAAGCACCGGAAGAGAGACTAGATAAATGGGCGCTCCTAAAAATCAAACACTTATGCTCATCAAAAGACTTCACCAAAAGAGTAAAAAGACAACCTACAGACTGGGAAAAAATTTTTGGCTACGACAAATCCGTTCAGCATCTACTTTCTAAAATCTGCATGATACTGCAAAACCTTAACAAGAAAAAGACAAATAACCCAATTAAAAAATGGGCAAAGGATATGAACAGGCATTTCACCAAAGAAGATACTCAGGTGGCTAAGAGACACATGAACAAATGCTCACGATCATTAGCCATTCGAGAAATGCAGATCAAAACTACAATGAGATATCATCTCACCCCAACAAGGCTAGCATTAATCCAAAAAACACAAAATAATAAATGATGGAAAAGTTGTGGAGAGACTGGAAAACTTATACACTGTTGGTGGGAATGTAAAATGGTACAACCACTTTGGAAATAGATTTGGGGCTTCCTTAAAAAGTTAGAAATAGAAGTACCATAAGATCCAGCTATCTCACTCCTTGGAATATATCCTAGAGAAATAAGAGCCATCACATGAATAGATATATGCACATCCATGTTCACTGCAGCACTGTTCAGGATAGCAAAAAGATGGAAACAACCTAGGTGCCCATCAACGGACAAATGGATAAACAAATTATGGTATATCCGCACAATGGAATGCTAGCAATGATAAAGAACAACGATGAAGCCGTGGAACATCTTATAACATGGAGGAAGCTGGAGGTCATTATGCTGAGTGAATTTAGTCAGTCGCAAAAGGACAAATATTGTATAAGACCACTATTATAAGAACTCAAGAAAAGGTTTAAACATAGAAGAAAACATTCTTTGATGGTTACGAGGGTGGGGAGAGAGGGTGAGGGTTATTTACTAACCAGATAGTAGATGAGAATTATTTTAGGTGAAGGGAAGGAAAGTACACACTACAGGGGAAGTCAGCACAACTGGACTAAACCAAAGCTAAGAAGTTTCCTGAATACAATCAGACACTTAGAGGGACAGAGTAGCAGGGTCGGGGGTCTGGGGACCATGCTTTCAGGGGACATCTAGGTCAATTGGCATAGTGAAGCTTATTAAGAAAATGTTCTGCATCCTACTTTGGTGAGTGGCAGCTGGGGTCTTAAAAGTTTGCAAGCGGCCATCTAAGATGCATCAATTGGTCCCATCCACTTGGAGTAAAGGAGAACGAAGAACACCAAAGACACAAGGAAAGTATTAGCCCAAGAGACAGAAAGGGCCACATAAACCAGAGACTTCATCAGCCTGAGACCAGAAGAACTAGACAGTGCCTGGCTACCACCAATGAACATCCTGACAGGGAACACAACAGAGGGTCCCTGATGGAGCAGTAGAAGGATGGGGTGCAGAACTCAAATTCTAGTAAGAAGACCGGACTTAATGGTCTGACTGAGACTGGAGAAACCCCGGAAAGCATGGCCCCTAGATTCTTTATCAGCCCAGAACTAAATAATTTCTGACACCAACTTTTCAGACATGGATTGGACTGGACTGTGGAACATAAAGTGATACTCATGAGGAGTGTGCCTCTTAGCTCAAGTAGATGCAAGAGACTAAATGGGCAGCTTCTGTCTGGAGGTGAGATGGGAAGGCAGAGAGGGTTAGGAGCTGGTTGAATGGACATGGGAATCAGGGGTGGAAAGGAGGAGTGTGCTGTCACAGTACGCAGAGAGCAATTAGAGTCACATAACAATGTATGTATAAATTTTTGTATGGGAGAAAATAAGAAAAAAAAACTTTGAGAAACACTGCTCTACCAGTGGTTCTCAGAATTGGCCCTAACAAGCAGCATTAGCATCACCGAAAATGAACTAGTTTGAAGCCCTGAGAGCAAGATAGAGAGAAGGAGAGTCAGGAATAGGAGGAAGAAATGGAATGTAAGGCTAATAGTCTCCATGAACAACTGCCCCCTTTGCCATGAGACCAGAAGAAATGGATGGTGGCTGGCCACTGTTACTGAACATTTTGGTCAAAGATTCTATAGAAGAATTCTGATCAAAAGTGGGAAAATGCAAAACAGAATTTAAAAATCTCACGGAATACAGATTTTCTGGAGCCCGAAGGATGGGTGAACCCTTGAAACTACTGCCCTGGGATAAATGGAGAACAGCAACTCAAAAGATTAAATAGGAAACTTAGGGGTCAGCGAGTTTATGTTAGTGGTGGAGGAACAACTCAGAAAAGGAGGGTGAGAATGGTTGCCACAACTTGAAGAATGTAATCAATGTCACAGAATTGTATATGTAGCAATTGTTGAATTGGTGTATGCTATGTTGAGTATATTCTCAACAACAACAAAAATAAAATAAATTATTTAAAAAAAAAAAACAAACCAAACCCTATGGAGTACAATTCTACTCTACACACATAGAGTCACCATGAGTCAGAATGAACTCGATGGCAATGGGCTTCCAATCTAGGGGGCCATCTTCCAGCACTATGTCAAACAATATTCTGTTGTGATCCATAGGGTTTTCATTAGCTAATTATTGGAAGTAGATTCCCAGGCCTTTCTTCCTAGTTTGTCTTAGTCTGAAAGCTCTGCTGAAACCTGTCCACCGTGGGTGACCCTGCTGGTATTTGAAATACCAATGGGATAGCTTCCAGTATCATGGTAACACAGAAGCCACCATAGTATGACAAAGTGACAGACTGGTGGTGGAAATGTAAATTAGTTTCCATCAATTAGATGCCCTCATATGAGATTTGGAAGTGAGGCCAGGGTCATCTTCCGGCTGCTGTGGCTGTTGCTGGGATGAGCACAGTGGAGAAGGTGCTGTGTTTTTCTGTAGCAGCATTCTGGTATCCAGCACTAGCTTTAAGTGTGTAGAGAGACAGTTGTGGTGGTTCAGGTAGCCTATTGATTGATAGATGGCAGCTAAGGCAAGGTGTTTTCAACTCAACAGTTCCTGATGGTGGTCTTCTGATTTACCTCCTGCTTGTGGCAGAGGTAGCAGCTGCCTTGGTGGGCCCCCTTGGTAGTATTGCTGACAGTCATTTCTGGAGATGTGGTCTAGGAATTGCTCCTCAAGGCTTTCCAACTATTTTTTAAGTATTCTGTATCAAATCTCTTTCTGCTTAAGAAAGCTAGAGTGCTTTGTGTTTTTCACAACCAAACCCTGATTGATAGGTTTTTCTCTGTGTCCTTGACATTGAGCACAATGCCTGGCATATGTAAAAGATTAACAAATGTTTATTGTTGTTGTTTAAACCAGAGTTACTCAATCCGAATCACCTGGAAAGCTACTAAAGGACACAGAGGCCCAGGCTCGTTGAGGTAGAATAGGGCCTGAGTCTTCGTACTTTTACCAAGTTCCCTAGGTGATTCTGTCACCTGTCAAAGTACTGTTTTGGACTTTCATTGAGGCCTACCAGGGACCAGGCATGGCTCTCAGCACAAGATATGCAACCTATCATTAGTAATTAGTTCTATTATTAATTAATTAATTCTTGTAATACTCTTATGAGGTAGGAAGTATTATTATCCCCATTTTATAGATGAGAGAACTGAGGCATAAAGAGCCTTAGAAAAGTACCCATGATCACACAACTAGTAAGTGGTACAGCCTGGCATCTAACCCATGTTTACCTGACTACCAGCTTCATGCTAATACCCACTATACTCGTCTGCTTGAATGATCTTCCCTGTTTGCAGTGCCTGCGGATGAGTCTCATTTAAATTTAATTCAAATTCCCCTCAATATTTCTTTAACTTCACAATGTCCTAGTCTGTCTGACCGGGTTGTTTCATTAGTAAAGAAAAAAAAAGGTCTAACATATCTTTCCAGTGAAATAAAAGTCTCTTGGGCGAACACTATCACACTTTGAAGTTTAATAAAAGCTATTTAAATCAAGGAATAGCTTGAAGAAATCATTGTTCTTAGATACAAAACTAATAAGTCCCTGAATTTTATTATTGCCTTTGAAGGGAGGAATAACAAACTGACCCTTAGGTCCATCTATTTATTAGTGAAAACATACATTTTCAAGAAGAACGGATCAAAATGATATTATTTAACGGCGATTTCAAACTCCTTTTTTCTTACTAACCACGTTTAAGAGACTGAATCTCTAAGATGTGATAACATCTTCTTATCCTCCTAATACTTAGAAATTAATAATATAGAAGAAGATATTAGAAGCTGTCCAGAAGAACTTCTTGCAGAGATGTGCAGAGATGCATAATGAATAAAAGATAATATTATCCCCTTTCATACTTTGTAAACTTTCTAGTCAATAGAAGTTCTCAACTTTAAATATCATTATTATTAAAAGGGAGGACTTGTGAAAACTTCTAAAGTCGTCATTTTTATCACTGGTTGGGCTTGCAGGAGAAAAGTAGGAACTACCATTTTTTGAGGCAAAAATTACTCTCAGTTGTCCCAGAGAGGAAATGCAATGTTAAACACATTGTGTTCAAATCCCAGCTCTGTTATTATGAACTGAACGATGACTTTTGACAAGTTAGCTACCTTTTGAGTTAGTTTCCTAATCTGTAAATTTTAGAAAAATAACCCCTACCTGGAGAAGTGTTACAAGGGTTAAATGAAATAATACTAGTTTCTTTCTCTCAGTGATAAATCTCTGTAGGTATGGAACTGAAAAAAGCAAACAAACAGACACGCAAAAAACAGAAAAGAAAAAAGACAATGGCAACAACAAGAAACCATGGACATAAAAAGTAAAGTCTTGGATAATAGAAAAGCATAGCACAAATCACCAGAAAACTCAGGTGTGAATTTGGAATTCTGCCTCCACCTTGTTGTGGGACTTGAGGCAATTCTCTTAATGTCACTCTTGGAAAGAACTAATTTCACTCTTGTCAAAAGGAAACGAAGTTTTAGACTTCTTAGGTTTGTTCTAATTCTGACAGTCCATATTTCAGGGATATAAAAAAACAATAAATTTTGAAAACAAATGCATCTTTACTCATATTCTGAAAATGGTACAACGTACTTTTTAACCACATAAATTTCCAGTCCCCTTTTTTATTTGTACTGTCAAGTGAAGTTGTTCTAACAAATAAGTCAGTTGAGATGGAAACATTTATTTATTTGATGTGATTTATCAATGATATTCTTTTAAAGTGTTTCAAGTGTGCTTTGACATTAAAAACATCACCCAAAAAGTTCTGACTAAAACACTCATGGTGACTCACGGAGCCACCCCTCCCCCAGCCATCTCCAGGTGCTCTCTGACCACAAAAGTGCTATCTGACATATATTTCCTGTAGAGCTAGATGAATTAAACTTTGTTTTGGTTTGGGAATTTGGAGAGAACGTCACACCTTATTTGATAGATGGCAGCACCATGTACCACCGGACCCAGACACCACTGAGGGGCATCCTAGAGAAGCATCTTTGAGCTGGACCCAGCTCAAGAGATCAATCCCCAAGAATGGAGTCCAACTCAGCAGAGACAAGCCATAGACAGAAGAGCAAAGCAGCAGGATAGAGGCCCTAAGAACTCAATGAAACAGAAAATGAAATGAAAGTGCTTTAGAGAGTTAGAATACGAGGGAGATGAACTGAGGGGTCAAAGTAGAATGAGACTCTGTGGAGGAAGGTGTAACTAGGACAAAGGCTAGTTAAAGGCTATATCAAGAACACTACACTTCTCATGGCATTCTGCTTCTCTAATGCAAAGTTTGGAAGATTCTGCTGGGTTGGAAGACCATGCTTAAAACTGTAAGACTCCAGCTAAGCAGCCCTTGGAGAAAATTGGGAACTGTCTTTCCTTCCTTCAACCAGCACTTTCAAAAACCTGTTGCTGTGGACTCAATTCAGCACTTGTCAAGTATCTGCTAATTTCTAGGCACCATACTAACTAAAAACCCGTTGCCATTGAGTCGATTCTGACTCATAACAACCCTGTAGTACAGAGAACTGCCCTATAGGGTTTCCAAGGAGCAGCTGGGGGTTTTGAACTAGCTGATCTTTTGGTTAGCAGCTGTAGGTCTTAACCACTGTGCAACCAGGTCTCCTAGGCACCATAAAAATAAAACAAAAAACCTGTTGCTGTCAAGTCAATTCCAACTCATAGTGACCCTATACGACAGGCACCATACTAGGTGCTATAATTTAAGTTGAGTACCCCTAAAAGGAAACTCTTATAAGAAATTGAGTGCAAATAGTACATTGGAGGTGATCCCAGGAAACATCAATAGGAGAGTGGAGAAGTGAGACAGGGAAGGGAAGGAAGCCAAACAAGTATGTTAATGAGAAGGGTACGCTGGACTCAATATCACTGAGACCTCTGGAAGACTGTGTAGAATATACCTCAGAGTTGTCCCACCTAGAGGTGTTTATCCAACAATAATTTATATACCTCCCTGGCTCTGCTCTCAGATGACTGGGACTCTGACATATGGCTTTTTTTTTTTTTTCTTTTTCTGGGCTTATAACTTGATCCCCAATTCCCCAACTACATCATATGGACAAGTTATTAACTTCCATAATAAATGCAGACAGGCCCAATTGCAATCTGCAATTTAATCTCAAGTACCCCATATAGTAGCAGTCCTATTCTATTATATATCCTTTCTTTGTACATGTTGCTATGTGTTGGGAGGAAGGTAGGGCATTTGTCTACCAGGAATTAGTCAAGGGTCCTCCCAAGGTGTTAACTCCCCCAAATCAGTCTTGTATGAAATACAACCAGAATGCCCTTAGAAGTGAGGATGACGGGGCTTCGACTCACTTACTTTGGACATGTCATCAAGAATAACCAATTGCTAGAAAAGGACATTATGTTTGGCAAAGCAGAGGGTCAGTGAAAATGAGGGAAACCCACAGTATGCATTGATACAATAGCTGCAACAAGGGATTCAAACATACCAACAGTCATGAAGATGGTATAGTACTGGGCAATATTTTGTTCTGTTATACATAAAATCACCATGAGTCAGAGTCAGCTTGATGACAACTAATAACAACAATAACCTCCAGCCTTCTTATCCAGGCTGTGAATGCTCAAGGACAGAGAAAGTTTTCTGGTAGAGAGATGCAGATGCTTGCAATAAGAAATGTTGCCATGTTCTGGAATGGTGAATGTCCAGGAGATGTAGGATGGCACCAATAGCATCTGCTACATCATTGGTAATACAGACTTGAATATAATATGGCTCCTACCGAAAGGAGCTCTTAGGCTAATACTGTTGTTATTTTTGTTAGGTGCCCTTGAGTCAGTTCTGACTCATAGCAACCCTATGTACAAGAGAACAAAACACTGTCCTGTCCTGTGCCGTCCTCACAATCATTGTTATGTTTGAGCCCATTACTGAAGCTACTGTGTCAATCCATCTTGTTGAGAGTCTTTCTCTTTTTCGCTGACCCTCTACTTTACCAAGCATGATGTCCTTCTCCAGGGACTGGTCCCTCCTGGTAACATGTCCAAAGTATGCAAGAGGTAGTCTCGCCATCTTTGCTTCTAAGGAGCATTCTGGCTGTACTTCTTCCAAGACAGATTTGTTCATTCTTTTGACAGCTGATGGTATATTGAATATTCTTTGCCAACACCACAATTCAAAGGCATCAATTCTTCCTCAGTCTTCCTTATTCATTGTCCAGCTTTCACATGCACGTGATGCAATTGAAAATATCATGGCTTTCAATCACCTTAGTCTTCAAGGTGACATCTTTGCTTTTCAATACTTTAAAGAGGTCTTTTGCAACAGATTTGCCCAGTGTAATGCACCTTTTGATTTCTTGATTGCTGCTTCCATGGGTGTTGAATTTGGACCTGAGTAAGATGAAATACTGGGCTAATATTAGAAGCCAATAAATTAACATTCAAATGCAACACAATCTGACAAGTGTGAAAGGCCATGGAAGAAGGAACATTCAGCCTGGTCTAGAGGAATGGGGAGGGGATTCTGGGAGTTTGATGCCTAAGCTGAATTCTGAAGAACTTGCGTACGGCCAGAAAAAGAATGGTAGGAGTAGGAGATGATGGTGTTCTGTTCCAGGCAGAGGGAATAGCAAGTGCAAAGACTGATTAAGAAACAACTTGATATTTCAGGGGAAGTACAGGTACGAGAAGGTGGACTATATGAAGAAGAACGTGGCATCAGGATTGGAGGAAGACTCATTAACAACCTGCAATATGCAGATGACACAACCTTGCTTGCTGAAAGTGAAGAAGACTTAAAGCACTTATGATGAAGATCAAAGAACACAGCCTTCAGTATGGATTACACCTCAACATAAAGAAAACAAAAATCCTCACAACTGGACCAATAAGCAACGTCATGATAAACAGAGAAAAGATTGAAGTTGTCAAGGATTTAATTTTTCTTGGATTTGCAATCAACACCCATGAGAGCAGTAGTCAAGAAGTCAGATGATGTATTCCTTGGGCAAATCTGCTGCAAAAGATGTCTTTAAAGTGTTAAAAAGCAAAGATATCATTTTGAGGACTAAGGTGCGCCTGACTGAAGTCATGGTATTTTCCATCGCCTCATATGCATACGAAAGCTACTCAATGACTAAGGAAGACTAAAGAACAGATGCTTTTGAATTATGATGTTGGCAAACAATATTGAATATAGCATGGATTGCCAGAAGAACAAACAAATCTGTCTCGGAAGAAGTACAGCCAGTATGTTCCTTAGAAGTGAGGATAGTGAGACTTTGTCTCACATACTTTGGACATGTTATCAGGAGGGACCAGTCCCTGGAGAAGGACATAATGCTTGGTAAAGTAGAGGGTCAACGAAAAAGAAGAAGATCCTCAATGAGATGGATTGACACAGTGGCTGCAAAATGATGGGCTCAAGCATAGCAACGATTGTGAGGATGGTACAGGATGGGGCAGTGTTTCATTCCATTGTACATAGGATTACTGAGTTGGAACTGACTAGACAGCACCTAACAACAACAAGTAGCAGAGGCTTAGTATGCCAGGGTGTGTCCAAAGGGTTGAGAATGAAGAGATGGTGGTGAAGAATCAGAGAGGGCCTGGTGTACAGGACTAAGAAGTCTGAATTTTACACTGAAGGCAAGGAGAGCTGCTGCTGTGATAAAATCTGATGGTTAGGAAGGTCTCTCTGGCAGTAACGTGCTATCTGGTAAAAAGGGTGGAAACCTAGTGACAGGAAGACTAGTTAAGAGGTTATTGCATGCTACAGAAATGAACTAAGGAGGTAGCCGGGGGATGGGGAGGTGTGGCTAAATTTTGGAGAAAACAGAGAGGTGACAGCAAGAATACTTTGAGATGAATCACTGTGAAGTTACTGAGACAGACAGAGATTGGCTACTAATTTGTCTGTATAAGTGACAGAGTAACAGGGTTGGTGACATTTGAGTAGGATCCGAAGGAAAGAGTAGTCCAGGGAGACAAGATAGAGAGGGGATAGAAAAAAAAACAATTTAATTGCTGCTAGTAGACTTCTAGGAAACGGAACTAATTTTGTTCAGCAAAAACACTTTTCTGGGCCTTTTGGATTGTGACAAATATAGCCCTCAGGGCATGCCAGGATGAGCTGAGAGTGAGAGATAGAATGTTACATAATAAAGAAGATGAAATTTTATTTGATTTTCCTAATATAGTCCTAGGTATTCAGAGAAAGGATGAGGAATGGAGAAAAGATGAAAGGAAAAGAAAGAGAACAAGAAAGCTGGAAAAACATAATAAAGACGATGATTCGTGGGAGGCATGATTAGTGGGGCGGGACAATGAGAAAGTCTTCAAGATGGGATGACTAATCATCTGATAAGAACAGAGATGGTGAACATTCAGTGCTTGTAACGTTAACTCAGTACCCCTTTTGCCCCAAACCTTCACACACATACTCTAAGTCTTGATTCAAGGCACTTGGGGAAGAGACAGAACCGGCTGGTTTCTAGTGTAGGACAATATGCTGTGGTAAAGAGATAGCATGTGCAGGAGACCGCAAAGTCAGTGAAAGGAGAAACCCGAAGCGGGGCTTACTAGAAGTCCTCCAGGTCCCCTAAGAAGTCCTGAAACTACAGGTGCATTGCTGGGCTTCTCAATGTATGTGACATGGAAGTTCAAGTCATTGTTCATATATTATGGGACAGAAGGCTGGAATTATTGGGGCCATCTAGGCAATCATATCTAGGAAGCAAGTGGGAAGTAATTCCCAGCACAGTGAGCATTTATGGCATAAACATATAAACCAGCCTGGAGTGTTCAGGTAAATGCTTGTTGTCTGGAATGACTAGAACATTGAATATGTGCTGTGGAATTGAGGAAGAAGAGGCTGAAAATGTAAGCAGGGACCTTTAAGGGAAATGTTAAGAAAGGCCATTGGTGCCAAGCTAAAGGGCTTGGACTTGACTCTGCAGATGTCAGTATGGCTGGGGGCATGCAGCTATGTGCCAGTGACTGTCTTGAAAACCAAGGATAAAATGTATTCATTTTCTAGTTAAAAATGAATTATTTTAAACATCTTTATATTAAACACATAGGATAAAACACATTAAAATAAATAAAGTATTTTATACTAAAATAAAATATTATAGAATAGATACATACTCTTGTGAATTTTTGAGATAAAACATGAGAACCCAAGGAAATTTTGAACTATGTTTGAGAACCATGTTTTGTTGCATTCTTTGTTATTTTCCCCCTCTTCTCTCCTCTCGGTCTTAAACATTTAATTTTCCATTTGAAAGACTGCTCCACATAACACACCCAGTTTGTTCCAGGGTCTATGACTTTGCTCCTTGCACTACAGAGATTGTCTCAGGCTATGGTAACAGACCTCTTGGCTGCTGCACCATGACCCCTCCTGTTAGCAGCTCCTGCAGGGGGCCTGCTGGTTATGCACTAGAGTTCCATGCTCTGCCCCCTTCCTGGCTCTGCTTCCAGATGACTGTGTTTCTGATATATGGTTTTTTATCTTCTTTATAGGCCTATACATTGTTCTACAATTCCTCATCTGTAGTTGTATGCATGATTTATTAATTTCCATAATGGATGGGGGCAGACCCAACTGTAATCTGCTATTTGATCTCCAGTACTTCATAGTTTAGCTGTCCTATTCTCATATATATACTTACCTTGTACATGTTGCTACGTGTTGGGAGGACGGTCTGTTGTGTGGCCTTGCGACTTTCACCCAGGTCACCTAATCAGAAGCCTTGGGTTGGAACATTCCCTGATAATGGAGGCTGGGAAATGAGCCTGCCTCTGTCCTGGTTTCTTTTTCTTCCTTTTCAGGGGGACTGCTTCCTTGTTTTGGGTCTAATAAATGCCTCTTTGTTGTGCTTATACATGTGGTGTCATATGGTACCTGGCCAAATCCACTACTATATGCGTTCCTGGCAGGGAGGGAAGGGTGTCTTTCACTTGCAACATGAGGGGGAGTGTGCAGAATAATCAGACCCACATTGGCTGCAGGGAGTGACTTGCTGGCCATAGGGGTCTGTGCCCACTATTGAAGTTGACCTTGCTCTGTCTCTTCTTTATGTGAGTAAAGCGTTGTTCCATCCATTGCCTGTGTGTGATTTGTGTCTTTTGTTGGCAACCTCAGACCATGGCTCAACAC
Source organism: Dugong dugon (assembly GCA_030035585.1). Taxonomy (NCBI): domain Eukaryota; kingdom Metazoa; phylum Chordata; class Mammalia; order Sirenia; family Dugongidae; genus Dugong; species Dugong dugon. The sequence goes on along the minus strand of CM057463.1, from coordinate 108,023,234 downwards.
TATACTTTCAAGAACTCTGGGGAAAAAAAAATAAAAATGGCCAATGGTATGTAAATTTCCCAGGAGACAGCGAAGGAAAGCCCATATAAAATAAAAAAGAAAATACCTTGTAATGGAAATGTGTGTGTATATGTGTGTGTGTGTGTGTGTGTGTGTGTGTGTGTGTGTGTCTTGCCATGTAATTTAGAGGTGGCAAGAAAGCAGATCAAAGAACTGAGGAGTAAATGAGCAGATTGGACTCTGCTTTATTGTGTCCCCTGGAGCCTAGAGGAAGTGCCTGGAGAAAATGAGACAGCTCTTTTTACCGGTAAATCTCTTTTGATACAAACAATACAGATTGTATCAGAGACTAGACTATTTCCACTGTTCAATTCTGCTTGTACAGAGAATGACCTCTAGATCCAGGGAGGCCTTAGTCAAGGGTCATTTATAAACAAGCGGCTTTCTTCACAAGTCATCAGTTTTTGTCTTTTAAAAAAAAATTGCAAATGTTCTGCCTTTGTCTTATACTCTTTCACTCATAGACTTTATTTTGCAATGGGTCACCCTTATTAGTTGTTAGTTTTTAAAATGTCACTATGATACTGAGAAAATGCCACGTTGACAAGTACTATAATTCTTTTAGATTCTGGGGCATGAAATGGACAAACTGACTCTGTGTGACTAGTAAGTGATCAGGATATTGCCAAACTCTAGGCAGTTTAACTTATTTGTAGTATTGGTCCAAATATCAGTCCAGACACTCATTTGCAAGCATTTATTTTACGGTACCACTCGTACACTAAAGTCATTTTGGGCAATATGGCAGAACCAACCAGCCGTTCTTCTCCCCATTCATCCTTCTTCCAAGAGTGAGGCCAAAATGCCAGGCCTCTCTTCCCAAACTTTCTTGTAGTTAGAGTGGTACCCTGACACACCTTTTGGCAATGCAGGTGGTCCCCAGGTTATGAACATCCAACTTACGGACAACTCCTAATGCGTTGTCATCAAGTCGATTCCGACTTATAGAGACCCTATAGGACAGCGTAGAACTGCCCCATAGGCTTTCCAAGGCTGTAATTTTTACAGAGGCAGACTGCTACATCTTTGTCCAAAGCAGCTGGTGGGTTTGAACAGCCAACCTTTCAGTCAGCAGCCAAGTGCTTAACTACTGTGCCACTAAGGCTCCTTTGGACAATTCTGATTTGCCCCCTGATGTTAAGTAAATCTGCCCTCACTTTGAATGATTAAACCGACCCCTACTCCTACTCACAACACAGTCTTCATCACAATCACCTTCACTTGCTGCACGTGCAGCCTTTAAATCATTGAAAAGTCTTCGAGCCTTTTCTTGCACTAACCAAACCAAACCCATGGTCATTGAGTCGATTCCAACTCATAGTGACCCTATAGGACAGAGTAGAACCACCATATAGGGTTCCCAAGGAGCGGCTGGTGAATATGAACTGCTGACCTTTTGGTGGGCAGCGGAACTCTTAACCACTGTGCCACCAGGGCTCCATTCTTGCATTAAAGTGGGGGTAAATAAGAACCCATGCACCTGGTCTAACTTACCTACAAATTTTTAAAGACACAGGAATGGATCTCATTTTAACCTGGGGACTGCCTGTAATATATATGGGGAAGTCTTTTGGCTTCTTGGGAACAGTATTCTTTCCTGATAAACAAGATATGCATAGTTGGTGAGAATGCTTTTATTCGGCTGTCTTCCTGCAGGCTTTTGAATAAAGTGGTAGGAGGATGTGATATTTGGAACTGTAGCAGCCATCTTGAAACTGAGGCAAAAAGCTAGCAGGCTTTTTTCTGAGGCTGGAGGAATGGAAAAGAAGAGCTTGGATTCTTGATGATGTTGTTGAGACACTGAACCACCCTTGAGAATCTCTTCCAGACTTGTCGGTAATAATAAAAATCCTATGATTTAAACCACTTGTTGGATTTTCTCTTGAACGTTTTATATTTTACATGCAGTCAACACAGTCCCTGAGATTACTCATGGAGCAAGTAGCCCAGACCTCCCCAACTGCACACAATTTCCCAGGGCCAGAAGCATGAGAGATGGCAGGGGCAGAAGATAGAAGTCTGATACTCAGTCAGATGCAGCAATGAGGTCTGACCCCCCCTATGTAAAGAGAGGTTGCAGAATGAGAAGGAGTTGTTTCCATAAGGGGCTTTGTGTGACCTGGGGTTTAAGCAACACTGCCTTGGGGACCAGGTGATAAAGCAATCCCAGAGATGGGGAGAGAACTTTCTTTCCACTGTTATGCCGAATAGAGTGGCTACGTGAGGAATAGAGGGATGCTGCATCACTCACTGCCTCTGGGGTTTTGTAGCTTTGGGAACCCCATGAAGAAGCACCCTAGACATTAAACACAGTGTTTTCACAGAGGTCACAGGCAGTAGGACTGTTGAGATGTTCTCACCTTAAGTAGCTTTGGGGCATCAGATATCACAAGTCAGGTAGAGTAGATGATCGTGAGCATATTTTTCTTTTTTTTTTAATCTGGGAATGTTTTTATTTCACCTTTATTTATTGTACTTTAGATGAAGGTTTACAGAACAAAGAAGCTTCTCATTAAATAATACACATATTGTTTTTATAACATTGGTTAGCAACCCCATAACATGTCAACACTCTCCCTTCTTGACCCTGGGTTCCCTATTACCAGCTTTCCTGTCCCCTCCTGCTTTCCAGTCCTTGCCCCTGGGCTGTTGTGCCCCTTTAGTCTGTTTTGTTTTATGGGCCTGTCTAATCCTTGGCTGAAGGGTGAACCTCAGGAGAGATTCCATTACTGAGCTAAAAGTGTGCCTGGGGGCCATACTCTTGTGGTTTCTCCAGTCTCTGTCAGGGCGGTAAGTCTGGTCTCTTTTTGTGAGTTAGTATTTTGTTCTACATTTTAATCCAGTTCTGTCCAGGACCCAGATTGTGAGCAGTTTTCACTGAGTACACACACACCACTTTCTGAGGACTCCCAGAACAAATAGGAAGAGACTTTGAAAGAGACTTTGTGCCAGTACATAGGGGTCAACTATCAGTCAGGTAATTGATATCACAATAAGCTCATTTTTTCCCAAAGACAGTGAGACATGTAATATTCATGATATACACGTCATAATTTTTCTTTATTCTATGTAAATTCATACATACAGTTCAATCTATTCTGCAAATATAGCAGGCTAAAAGTAGTGTATATACACGTGAATCTCATCAGATGGAATACACAGGAATCAAACTGACTACATCTGTGGAAAGAGATGATGGAGAAGCTCAATATTATCAATCAGAACAAGGCCAGGGGCCGACTGCGGAGCAGGCCATCAACTGTTGATATGCAAGTTCAAGTTGAAGCTGAAGAAAATTAAAACAAGTCGACGAGAGCCAAAAGTTCAACCTTGAGTATATCCCATCTGAATTTAGAGACCATCTCAGGAGTAGATTTGACACATTGAACACTTATGACCGAGGACCAGATGAATTGTGGGATGACATCAAGGTTATCATACATGAAGAAAGCAAAAGGTCATTAAAAAGACAGGAAAGAAAGAAAAGACCAAAATGGATGGCAGAAGAGACTCTGAAACTTGCTCTTAATTGTAGAATAGCTAAAGATCCTCATTTTAACAAGATTCTTATAGAGTCTTATGAATCACCTGGGGATCTTGTTAAAATGTAGATTTCGATCCAGTATATCTGGGGTGGAAATGTAAATTCTCAGAAAGAGTTCTATCCAGGAGGAACTGGTTCGAAGCCATGGTCTCAGACACACAGGGCTGGTCTCAGAGCCCTACACATTGAGCCTACCCAACTTCCTACCGTGTTGGCCCAGAAGTGGCTCAGTTCTGAATTTAAGGGAATTTTGAGAAGCTGTCTCTCTGCAACTATTTTTAATTTTATCTCTGTTTATATGGTTTCAACCATGAATGATGCAGAAGAGATCGGGCCCCTCTTGCTATTCACCTGTTAGGTTGGTTCATGGCTCACTTTAAAGTGTCATAAGTAGAGTGTTTCTCAATCTCTACTCACTCTGGGGAGAGAAAGGATTTCCAAGGCAAAGTTCCTCTTTGTAGTATGGAGATGGGAATCTACATCTTCAGTTTCTTATGGAACACTGACTTTAATAAATTTTCTGGGATACACAGGTGGGAGACTGAAGGGGACTATCTACCATTACAGCTCTTTATGTCTGCCCTCATCACTGCTTTGGGACTGGGAATTCCTTGAGAGAGGACCATTTCTTACTCATCTTTGTATCCCCTGCCATTTCTAGCATAGGACAGGTACTCTGAAAAGTTTTGCTAAGTTGAATTGGAAAAAGAGAGTAGAAGGCATTCTAGAATTGAATTATTCTCCAACACACTTGTTTCTATATATGTAAGAAACAATCTTTTAATATAGGGTTAATTTTTTCTTTTTTGCTTGGGCATGCCTTCAAAATCAAATCTAAACTTCTTAATTGCTACTTTAAGACTACAGCTTGTTCTTACCTAAAAAAAATTACATTAAGCTTCTGTCTGTACCAAGAATTGTGTGCTTAGCAGTTTCATATACATTCCACTCCTTTGGCAATAATGTTGTTGCTGTTATTAGGTGCCAAAGAGGCAGCTCCGTGCAATAGAATGAAACTCTGCTGGTCTTGCACAATCTTCACCATCACTGGTGTGCTCAAGTCCATTGTTGTAGTTGCCTATCATTCACTGCCTTTAAGTGCTTTGTTTTTTCCTGTCTGCCCCTTTCCAAAGTTGGTTTAGTAAACAAACTTGACCAAATGGGCTATTTGGAATCTGTATTTACCATCACAAGATTCCATACAGTGGTGCCAGGCATGCCAAGTATCATGTATGCATGACACTAGTGACATGGAATGCATAGATACCAGGGGTGTAAATCAAAACCAAGCCCATTGCTGTTGAGTCGATTCCAATTTATAGTGACCCTAAAGGACAGAATAGAACTGCCCTACAGGGTTTCCAAGGATTGGCTGGTGGATTCAAACTACCAACTTTTTGGTGAGCAGCCGAGCTCCTAATCACTGCACCACCAGGGCTCTGCCAGGGGTCTAGTCCCTTTGAATTCATGTTGTTCACTTGCTCTAGTCCTTTACTATTCAGAATGTAGTCTTTCAACCACCAGTGTCACAATCATCTGGGAGCTTGTCAGAAATGCAAATTATCAGGTCCCACTTGAGACTTCTTGAATCAAAATCTGCATTTAATTTAAAAAGATCCCATGTAATTCCTAAGCACATTAAAGTTTAACATAGTTAGTCTAGAGTCTTTTCAATTGCCTGATATTCATGTGAAAGCTGGACAATGAAAGAGGACAGAAGAAGAACTGATGCATCTGAATTTCGGTGTTGGTGAAGAGTATTGAATCTATCATGGACTGCCAGAACAAACAAGTCGTTCTTAGAAGAAATGCAGCTGGAATGTTCCTTAGAAGTGAGGATGGCAAGTCTTCATCTTGTTTACTTTGGACTTGTCATCAGGAAAGACCAATCTCTAGAAAAGGACATCATGGTTGGTAGAGGGTCAGTGAAAATGAGGGAAACCCTCCATGAGACAGATTGACACAATAGCTACAATAATGGGCTCAAACATACCAACAGTTATGACAATGGCACAGGACTGGACAATGTTTTGTTCTGTTATATATAAGGCCACTGTGATGGTTAAGGTTATGTGTCAACTTGGCTAGGCTATGACTCTCATTGGTTTGGCAAACATTGGATTGATTACTTTTCCATAATGTAACATAATGTAATCACCTCAATGATGAGATCTAGCATAATAAAATCACCTCCATGATGAGATTTAATATAATCACCTCCATGATGAGACCTGCTATGAGCAGCCAATCAGTTGTAAAAGGAGTTTCCTTGAGGGTGTGGCCTGCCTACAGTATATAAATAGTTGTTCCAGCAAGGCTGCTCTCTCTGGATCCTGTATGGGACTCTTCATCATCTGACCTCTGGTTCCATGAGCCAGCAGCCTGCTGTCTGACCTGTCAGTTTTGGAATTTGTCAGCTCCTGCAACTAGTGAGTCAGGAGAAGCCTCCAGTCCAGCATCTGACCCATGAATTTGGGACTTGCCAGCCTCCACAAGTGTGTGAGCCATTTCCTTGAATTAAATCTCTCTCTATATCATTATAATACATGTTTCACTGGTTTTGCTCCTCTAGAGAACCCAGCCTAAGACAGTCACCATGAGTTGAAGCTGACCTGACTCAATGGCAACTAACAACAATAGTCTAGAGCAGTGTTGTTGTTGTTTTTCAAGCAGTCTTGATCCGTTTTAAAATCCTGCCTGTGCTTTGCTTAAAATATATGCACACTTGTCCGCATGCTAAGTGCTCACTTCTGGGGCTGGGCGGAAGTGGTCAAGAATCTCTGCTGAGGTGCTGAGGTTGAACTGTCTGTTGTCTCTTGTCTAGTCGCCGCCACCGTCCATCACCATCATGGGGAAGCGACAGCACCAGAAGGACAAGATGTATACACTCACTTCTATGGTGGCAAGAGGCCAGATATCCCCAAAACAAATTTTTGTTATTTACCTTTTGACCACTGCATTCTCTCTCTACAGCCCTTCATCTACCCGGTGCACCACTGAAGGTGTCGTTTTTGACTTGCTGAGCATCCCTCCTTGGCTTAAGAAGTACAGGACCAACCCCAGCAATGGAGAAAAACTAGAGGGAAGGTCCCTGATTAAGCTAAATTTTGCAAAGAACAATGAGGATAAATACCACTGCCCTATGCTGTTCACCGTGTTTACTAACAACACCCACATTGTGGCCATCAGAACGACTGGCAATGTCTATGCCTACGAGGCGCTGGAGCAGCTGAATATCAAAACCAGGAACATCCGGGACCTGCTGACCGATGAGCCCTTCTCCCGGCTGGACATCATCGCCCTGCAGGATCCCACCAATTTAGACAAATTTAACATCTCCAACTTCTTTTATGTGAAGAACAACATGAAAATGACAGACCCAGATGAAGAAAAGGCCAAACAGGACTCATCTCACTATCTGAAAAACACAAACGCAGAGACACGGGAGATCCTGCAGGAGCTCTACAAGGGGTTCAGAGGGGTTCTGGGGGCCACCAGAAGAAGAAAGTGGACAAGCTGAATGCTGCCCACTACTCCACAGGGAAGGTCAGCGCTTCCTTCACCACCACCATGGTTCCAGAGACTATGTGCGAAACAGCTGCCATCGATGAAGACGTCCTGCGTTAGGAGTTTCTGAAGAAGGGCTACGTGCAGCTCCACACCAACAGGAGCTACCTCAACCTGCAGCTGCACTGCGACCTGACGCCAAGGACCTGTGAGAACTTCATTAAGCTCTGCAAGAAGCACTACTATGACGGCACCATCTTCCACAGGTCCATCAGGAACTTTGTGATCCAAGGGGGCGACCCCACTGGCACCGGCATGGGTGGAGAGTCATTCTGGGGAAAGCCTTTCAAAGATGAGCTCCCGCCCAACCTCTAGCACACAGGCGGGGGCGTCCTCAGCGAGGCCAACTCGGGGCCCGACAGCAACAAGTCTCAGTTCTTCATCACCTTCCGCCCCTGAGCCTTCTGGGACAAGAAGCACACCATCTTCGGGCGGGTTGTCGGGGGCTGCAACACACTGACAGCCGTGGATAACCTGGAGAGTGACCCTAAAACCGACCGCCCTAAGGAGGAGATCCGCATCGAGTCCACCACAGTGTTTTTGGACCCCTATGAGGAGGCTGACGCTCAGATCGCCGAGGAGCAGAAGAAGACGCAGCTGAAAGAGGAGGCCCTGGGGACCACCGTGAAGATGAGCCAGCCCCAGCTGGGGAGCCCAGGACCCCAAGCGTACTACCAGGGGGTGGGCAAGTACATCAGCCCAGCGGCTACGAAGCAGGCAGCTGAGGAAGAGCCGTCCACCAGCACAGCCGCCCCTGCAGCCAAGAAGAGGCCCAGCTGAGGCTTTGGTGACTTCATCTCCTAGTAGCTGACCCAGAGCTCCTGTATTATGAAGGATGCCTTCCCGTGGAGACTCAAAAAAGCTTTTGCCTGTTGCCCGGATCCTCTCTGCTGAGAGCTGCTCAGGTCCCCGGAGCCCAGCCTCCCCTCACCACATCCCCTGCAGAGTGATGGCGGTCTTCCTTCGCCGGCACAGATCCTCACCCAGCGAGGGCACCGGCTGGTTTTCTTACCCTCATCCGGTTGTCATCTCAGGGCCGGCCTATTCACCCAATCAGTTCCAGAGACAGCGGTTATCACCTAGGAACTTGTTAGAAATACAGATTCTCAGACCCCAGAATTCAGAATCCGAGCTCTCGGGCTGGCCGTAGATTATAAATTCCTTGAAAACTGGGACAATATCTTATTCATCCTTGAATTGCCAATACTTTGCAGAAACCTATTAATAAATGCTTCTTGGTTAGGAGCCCTCCGGGCTCCGAATGGCAGTGCAGTTGAGAACCTGGATGAAGCCCTTGGCGTGCCTGTCAGAACCCGCTTCCACCCCTGCAGGCTGAAACCTCGCTCCCAGCAGGGACCACCGCCCCTCCCGTCAGTCCTCCCTTCATGCAAAACGTAAAATAAAAAACTACACACACACATTTAAAATTAACCCTTGATTATTTTGGTCAGTCTAATGTGTCTATTATTCCTTAATCCTTTCTAGCTGTTTCTGGCCTTTAGGAATACCATTCCATCAGTTAAATCAACTACTTTTAGTACTCCTAAAAAATTTTTTTTTATTATACTTCAGGTGAAGGCTTACAGAACATATAGTTTCTCATGAAACAGTAGTACACATGTTGTTTTATAACACTGGTTAACAACCCCACAACATGTCAACCCTCTAACTTCTCAACCTTTTTTTGGTGAAAATACATATAGCCAAAGATACACCATTTCAAAAATTTCTACATGCACAGTTCAGTGACATTGACTACGCTCTTCCAATTGTGCTGTCATTCTCACTTAAGATGAAGGCTTACAGAACAAAATAGTTTCTTATTGAACGGTTACTACATATGTTGCCCTATGACAATGGTTAACAATCTCACAACACATCAACAATATCCTTACTCAACCTTGGGCTCCATATCACCAGCTTCCTTGTCCCCTTCTGCTTTCTGGCCCTTGTCACTGGACTCCTGTACCTCGTTAGTCTCATTTGGTTTTATGGGGCTGTCCACTCCCAGGCTGAACGGTGAACCTTGGAGATAACTTCACCACTGAGCTAAAAGGGTGTCTGGGGGCCAAACTCTTGGGGTTTCTCCAGTCTCCTTTAGGCCTGTAAATCTGGTCTTTTTTTTGTGAGTTAGAATTATGTTCTACATCCTTCTCCAGCTCTGTCCAGAACCCTCTGTTGTGATCCTGGTCACAGCAGTCAGTGGTAGTAGCCGGGCACCATCTAGCTATACTGGACTCAGTCCAGTGGAGGCCTTGGTAGCTGTGGTCCATTAGTCCTTCGGACTAATCTTTTCCTTGTATCCTGTTCTCTTCATTCTCCCTTGTTCCTGAAGAGATGAGACCAGTGGAGTACCTTATATGGCCGCTCACAGGCTTTTAAGACCCCAGACACTACTCACCAAGGTTGAATGCAAAGCATTGTCTTTATAAGCTGTGTCATGCCAATTGAGCTGGATGTTCCCTGAGACCATGGTCCCCACAGCCCTCTGCCCAGCAATTCAGTCCCTCAGGCAGTTTGGAAATGTCTATGGAGTTTCCATGACCTTTCCTTGTATAAGTTGTGCTTGTTTCCCCAGTATTGTGTACTGTCTCACCCTTCACCCAAGATACCACTTATCTACTGCCTATTTAGTATTTCCCCCCCACCCCTCCCATCCCTGGTAACCAACAAAGATTGTTACATTTTGTCTGTGAACTTTTTCATGAGTTTTTACAACAGAGGTCTCATACAATATTTGTCCTTTTGTGATTGACTTATTTCACTCAGCATAATGTCCTCCAGTTTCATCCATGTTATGAGATGGTTCACAGATTCATTGTTGTTCTTTCTCGTTGCATAGTACTCCATTGTGTGTATGTACCATAGTTTGTGTATCCATTCATCTGTTGATGGACATCGAGGTTGTTTCCATCGTTTTGCTATTGTGAACAATGCTGCCATGAACATAGGTGTGCATGTGTCTATTCGAGTGACGACTCTTATTTCTCTAGGATATATTCCTAGGAGTAGGATTGCTGGATCGAATGGTATATCTATTTCTAGCTTTCTGAGGAAGCACCATATCATTTTCCAAAATGGTTGTATCATTTTGCATTCCCACCAGCAGTGCATAAGAGTTCCGATCTCCCCACAGCCCCTCCAACATTTGTTATTTCCAGTGTTTTTGATTCGTGCGAGTAATGCTGGGGTGAGATGGTATCTCATTGTGGTTTTAATTTGCATTTCTCTAATGGCTAGTGATCGCATTTCCTCATGTGTCTGTTGGCCATTTGAATGTCTTCTTTGGTGAAGTGTCTGTTCATTTCCTTTGCCCATTTTTTAATAGGATTATTTGTCCTTTGGGTATACAGGTGTTGGATTTTCGTGTAGATTATGGAGATCAGACCTTTGTCTGACTTGTACTGTTCCAGTCTGTAGGTTCTCTTTTGACTCTTTTGGTGAAGTCTTTTGAAGAGCATAGGTGTTTGATTTTTAAAAGATCCCTGTTATCTAGCTTATCTTCTGGGGTTTGTGTGTTGATGGTTATGGTTTGTATCCTGTTAATGCCGTGTATTAAGGCCTGAAGTGTTGCTCCTATTTTTCCTTCTACGAACTTTATAGTTTTAGGCTTTATATTTAGGTCTTTGATCCATTTTTGAAGTAGTTTTTGTATACGGTGTGAGGTATGGGTCCTGTTTCATTTTTCTGCAAATGGATATCCAGTTTTGCCAGCACCATTTGTTAAAAAGACTGTCTTTTCCCCATCTGATGGACTTTGGGCCCTTGTCGAAGATCAGGTGACCGTAGGTGGATGGATTTACATCTGGGTTCTCTATTCTGTTCCATTGGTCAATGTATCTGTCGTTGTACCAGTACCAGGCTCTTTTGACTACTGTAGCTGTATAGTAGGTTCTCAAGTCAGGTAGTGTGAGTTCTCCAACTTTATTCTTCTTCTTCAGTAGTGCTTTACTTATTTGGGGCTTCTTCCCTTTTCATATAAAGTTAATGATTAGTTTTTCCATCTCTTTGAAGAATGTTGTTGGTATTTGGATCGGGATTGCATTGTATTTGTAAATTGCTTTGGGTAGAATTGTCATTTTCACACTGTTGAGTCTGCCTATCCATGAGCATGGTATGTTTTTCCATTTATGTAGCTCCCTGTGGGTTTCATGCAGAAGTGTTTTGTAGTTTTCTTTGTATAGGTCTTTTACATCCCTCGTCAGATTTATTGCTAAGTATTTTATCTTTTTAGGGGCTATTGAAAATGGTATTATTTTCCTGATTTCCTTTTCATCATTCTCCTTATTGGTGTATAGGAATCCAACTGATTTTTGAATGTTTATCTTGTATCCTGCTCCTCTGCTGAATCTTTCGATTAGTTCCAGTAGATTTCTCGTGGAGTCTTTAAGGTTTTCTATGTATTGTATCATATCATCTGCAAACAGGGACAGTTTAACTTCTTCATTACCAGTTTGGATGCCCTTGATTTCTTTTTCTTGCCTTATTGCTCTAGCTAGAACTTCCAGCACAATGTTAAATAGGAGTGGTGATAAAGGGCATCCTTGTCTTGTTCCTGTTTTCAAGGGGAATGTTTTCAGCCTCTCTACATTAAGAATGATGTTTGCCATTGGTTTTGCATAGATGCCCTTTATTATGTTGAGAAATTTCCCTTCTATACCTATTTGATTGAGAGTTTTTATCAGGAATGGGCATTGGACTTTGTCAAATGCCTTTTCTGCGTCAATTGAGATGATCATGTGATTTTTTTCTTTCCTTTTATTTCTGTGGTGGATTACGTTGATTGATTTTCTAATGTTGAACCATCCTTGCATACCTGGTATGAATCCTACTCGGTCGTGGTGTATTATTTTTTTGATATGATATTGAATTCTATTAGCTAGAATTTTGTTAAGAATTTTTGCATCTATATTCATAAGAGATATTGTCTGTAATTTTGTTTTTTTGTGACGTCTTTGCCTGGTTTTGGTATCAGCGTTATGCTGGCTTCATAGAACGAATTTGGAAGTGTTGCTTCCTCTTCTATGCTCTGAAATAGCTTGAGTAGTACTGGTACAAGCTCTTCTGTAAATGTTTTGTAGAATTCTCCAGTGAAGCCATCTGGGCCAGGGCTTTTTTTGATTGGGAGTTTTTTTATTACCTTTTCAATCTCTTCTCCTGTTATGGGTCTGTTCAGATTTTCAACATCACTTTGTTGTAATTTGGGTAGGCCGTGAGTTTCTAGAAATTTATCCATTTCCTCTAGGTTTTCTAATTTGTTGGAGTATAGTTTTTCATAATATTCTGTTATAATCCTTTTTATTTCAGTTGGGTCTGTTGTAATGTCCCCCATTTCATTTCTTATTTGGGTTATTTGTGTCCTCTTCTGTTTTTCTTTTGTTATTCTGGCCAGTGGTTTGTCGATTTTGTTGATTCTTTTAAAGAACCAACTTTTGGTTTTGTTAACTCTTTTTATTGTTTTCCTGTTCTCTATTTCATTTATTTCTGCTCTGATCTTTACTGTTTCTTTTCTTCTGGTTGTTGTGGGCTTTTTTTGCTGTTGTCTTTCTATTTGTTTGAGTTCTGTGGTTAATGTTTTGATTTTGTCCATTTCTTCTTTTTTGATATGTGCATCTATTGCTATAAATTGTCCTCTGAGAACTGCCTTTGCTGTGTTCCAAACGTTTTGGTATGATGTGTTTTCATTCTCCTTTGATTCTAGGAATTTTTTGATTCTATCTCTGATTTCTTCTATTACCCACTGATGTGTAAGCAGGGTATTATTCAGTTTCCATGTAACTGATTTTTTTTCCTTGCTCTTTCTATTGTTATTTTCTACCTTGATGGCATTGTGGTCAGAGAAGATATTTTGAATTATCTCAACGTTTTGGATCTTGTTGAGGATTGCTCTGTGGCCTAAGATGTGGTCTATGCTGGAGAACGTTCCATGTGCATTGGAAAAGAATGCGTACTTTGCAGCGGTCGGATGGAGTGTTCTATATATGTCTATGAGGTCCAGTTGGTTGATTGTGCCCTTTAGGTCTTCTGTATCTTTGCTGAGTTTCTTCTTGGATGTTCTGTCCTTTACTGAGAGTGGTGTGTTGAAGTCTCCTACTATTATTGTGAAACCGTCAATTTCTCTTTTCAGTGTTGTTAGAGTTTGTTTTATGTATTTTGGAGCCCTGTCATTGGGTGCATAGACGTTTATTATGGTTATGTCTTCATGATGGATCAATCCCCTTAATCATTATATAGCATTCTTCTGTGTCTTTTATGGTAGATTTTGTTTTAAAGTCTATTTTATCTGAGAGTAGAATTGCTACTCCTGCTCTTTTTTGGTAGTTGTTAGCTTGATATATATTTTTCCAACCTTTGACTTTTAATAAATTCACATCTTTGTTTCTAAGGTGGGTCTCTTGTAGACAGCATATTGATGGATCCTGTTTTCTTATCCATTCTGTCACTCTCCATCTCTTTATGGGTGCATTGAGTCCATTTACATTCAGAGTAATTATTGATAGATCTGAGTTTGTTGCTGTCATTTTGTAGTGCTTTTTTTTGTGGTGCTGAAGTTTTCTTTGTTCTTGTTTGTCTCTTTTGCTGAGTACTTTTGTTTCTGGATTTTTTTTTTTCATTTCTTTTTCTTTGGAGGTTTTGTTTTTGCTGAGACTTTATGTTTTTCCTCTTTATTTTTATGAGTATGTTTGTTAACTTTCTTTGTGGTTACCATGAATTTTACCCTTATCTTTCTAAGTTTGAAGCAGTCTACCATTACTTAGTATTGCCTTGCCTTCCTCTCCATTAGAAGGTTCTATACCTATGCCATTTATTCCGTCATTTATTGTTTTGATGTTGTTGTCATTTACTGATTAACTGCTCTGATTCCCTGTTGTATTTCTTTTGGTTTTGGATTGCCCTCAAGAGTTCATTTCCTAGATTGGTATCTGTCTGGTACAATCCTGCATCCTAGGTTCTGCCTGTGAGCTGAAGATGTTTGTCCTCAGATCAAAGAACTCCCTTTAATAATTCTTGTAAGTTTTGTTTGACTTTTACATATTCCCTTAATTTATGTTTATCTGGAAATGTCCAAATTTCACCATCATATCTGAACAAGAGTTTTGCAGGATATATTGTTCTTGGCTGGAAATTTTTTTCTTTCAAGGTTTTATATATGTCATCCCACTGCCTTCTTGCCTGCATGGTTTCTGCCAAATAATCTGAGCTTAGTCTTATTGTTTCTCCTTTGCATGTGACTTCTAGTTTTACATGAGCTGCTCTCAGGATTCTTTGTTTGTCTTTGGTTTTGGCGATTGTGATTATGATATGCCTTGATGATTTTCTTTTGGGATCTCTCCTATATGGGGTTCGTTGAGCTTCTTGGATAGCCAGCTTTTCATCTTTCATGATATTGGAGAAATTTTCTGTCAGCAGTTCTTCAATGATCCTCTCTGTGTTTTCTGTTTTCTCCCCCTGTTCTGGAATTCCAATCACTTGCAAATTTTTGCTTTTGATTGTATCCCACATAACTCTCTGGGTCTCTTCATTTTTCTTTGTTCTTTTTTCTGAGTTTTCCTCAAACAGAGTTGTATCCAAGTGTTTGTCTTCAATTCCACTGATCCTGTCTTCCACCGTTTCAAGTCTGCTTCTCAGCCCTTCTATGACACTGTCCATTTCTGAAATCTTGTTGTTTATCTTTTGGATTTCTAATTATTGTCTTTGTATAATTTCTAGTTGTGAATTTATTTTGGCATTTTGTTCCTGCATTATTTTCCTGAATCTTCCAATTTTTTTGTCTGTATTTTCCATGAATTTGTCAATTTTTTCTCATGTTTGTCAGCTTTTTGCCTCAGCTCTTGGAGAATTCTGAGTATTAGAGATTTAAATTCCCTATCAGGTAGTTCTAGTGCATTTTCTTCCACTGGAGTGGCATCTGGTGTTTTATTTTGGATGCCTAGTGGAACCATCCTGTCCTGTTTTTGTAAATGTTTTGATATTGTCTGCTGTCTTCAGGGCATTCAGTAGTTATTTTTCTCATTTACTGATTGTAGATTTGTTTGTTTTGTCCTTTTTTTTTTTTTTTTTTTTAAATTTGACTATGTCTGAGCAGGTGGACTGTGTGCTCTTTGTTGTTTGCTTGTCTGTGGGCACAATACCTTTTGCCTCCTTCTCCAACTGGCAGGGTCAGTCATTCAGATATGGTATGGCAGGGCAGGTCTAGCTGAAGAGGAGTTACCGGGATGGGTTGTTTGTGGCACTTACTACAGCCACCAGAGCGGGTTGGTAATCAGTGCAGGGCAGGTTCCAGTAGGCTGTGCCTGTGCTGTTTGGTGGTGTGATGTTAAGCGCGTGGTGCAGGTAGGCAGGATGCAGTGGGGAGATTTTTACGTGTGGAACTAAGATGGATATGGGAGAGAGGAGAGAGAACAGAAGCCAAAAACATACAAACAAAAAAGAATGCTAGGGGAGCTTGCCGTTGGAGTGGAGAGATGAGAGACTATGAAATGGAGAAAAACAGAAAGGGGAAGAGGCAGAAAAGAAAAGAAAAGAATGAATAAATAAAAATTGGAAAGGTTAAATATCCGCAAAGTTCCCAGGGATCCCACCGGTGCAGCTATGAGGTCTGGGAAGTTGCAGTATAGCCTGGCTAGAAGGCGTAGAGGTATACAACACCAGGTATTCAGGGAACAGAAAGAGAAGGAAGATATAGAGAGACGAGAAACTGAGCAATGAAGAAAGAGAAAAAGGGAAAAAGAGGGAAAAGAAAACAAAACAAATTAAGGGGGGGAAAAAAAAAAGAACAAGAAAGGCCCCCAGAAAAACAGAAAGAAAAAAAAACAATGAAAAAGAAATGCTCTCAGGGATCCCTCTGCATGTCTGTGCAAGCCGAGAAGGAAGTCTCCTTACCACGCAGCACCGCTTGGCCAGAAAGGGCTCCCAACTCAAGTAAAGGAAAAGAAAACAAACAAACAAATTCAAAACAAACTAAAGCTCTGGGATCCCACC
Source organism: Dugong dugon (assembly GCA_030035585.1). NCBI lineage: Eukaryota > Metazoa > Chordata > Mammalia > Sirenia > Dugongidae > Dugong > Dugong dugon. The sequence continues at coordinate 108,007,081 of CM057463.1, read as the reverse complement.
AGCACGGCAGCCCAGACCGGGAAGCAGCTCCACACTTGAACAGAGCTCCAGAGCCCCTCAGAAAGAAGCAAAGATGGTTCACGGAGCCAGGTATTTGAGCGAAAGGAGAGGGAGGTGGTGAGAGGTAAGGAAGAAATCAAAATAAGCAGAAGAAAGCAACACCAGCAGCCAACAAATGGCACTCAGAGAGCTGGCCCATTCGGATTGTGTAGAATCCAAGCAGCCAGTGTTTCCCAGTCAAGAGATTGTTGCCGTGGGAAGCAGAGGAGGCCGTGTAGGGGTGAAGAAGGGTGGGGGGTGGAAAAGCATATATCGCAAATTACCGGTTGTTTTGTCTTCCGCTGGACGTTCCTTAAAGCTGCTTTCTCATATCCCCCTTTGCTGGTCTCCGATAGGAATCCAAGATGGCGGATCCACGCTGCGTTAGCTGGTAGGGGACCTCTGCATGAATCTCTCCTTGCTCTCCATTCTCTGTCAGTTTTCTCACTCCATTTGGTGCTTGGCTGAGTTCTTTATCTCTTCATTTGATGTTTAGGGTTTCAGGATTGTTGTTTTCTCTGTTCAGCTTAGTTTTTCGGATCTTTGCTATGGAGGGACAGCGTCGTGCTTTCGCCTACAGCGCCATTTTGCCGGAACTCCCACTCCAAAAAATTTTTGATGTATTTCCTTTTAGGCAAGAACCATGTTTTATATATCTTTGTGGCCACACAGTTCCTTGTATATAAATGCTCAGTAAATTGAAAAAGAAAACCAAACCCACTGCTGTCCAGTCAATTCCAACTCATGGTGAAAGCTGAATGAATTATGAATGAATGGAAGGGGAGGAATCTTGACTGTAAGTTTCTTGAAAACTGGGACGTCTTATTAATCCTGAAATTGCCAAGGCTTTGAAGAACATCTATCAATAAATGCTTCTTGGTTAAATTGTAGCTGCTGGATATGAAGAGGTTGTCTATTTACTCCTGGCATAGGATCTCAGAGAATAGAAGAAATGGAACAACGGAAAGTAAACCATGCATGAGTAAACCACATATGAGTGCTATGTACAGTGCTAGGCACCTTCAAAATTGTTACCTCAGTTAATCGTCACATTTTGTGGATTGGGTGTTATTTTACAGATGCAAAACCCGAGTTCTGAAATTTAAGAACCTTGCCCAAGTTCACACACTTGGTGTCATAGCCTGACAATTCTTGGGGTGCAGTTTGCCTTATTACCGTGGGTAGTCCTGTTTCTGCAGTGATTGAGAAGTGAAAGAGAATGGGTCCTTTATAAACCTGTTGCTGTCGAGTCAATTCCGACCCATAGCGACCCTATAGTAAGCACGCAAAAATACACAACTTTCTGGGTTCCTCTCGTGCATCAGAGGCGCTGTAACTCTGGAGAAAAGAGCTTCTCTTCTCGCCTTCCAACTACAGCCTGAGCAGGAACAATGAATGCAATGAAAAGCTGTCCCCGCCAAGTCGTTTTCCGCCGGCGGAACGCAGGTGTTGAGACCTTCGGGCGAGGGGGGGACAAGAGAGAGACGGACACACGGCCCGGCAGTTGCCGGGTAACGCCCGCCGGGGGAGTACCAACGTAATAAGGTCCCGCAGAAGTGTCACTGGCCCAGAGTGGGAACGCGTAGCCCGTTCTCTCCGCGCCGGCGGCCTGTCCCCGCGCTTTGGCGGGCTAGGGCAAGGGGAAATGTTGCAGGAGGAGTCGGATCTGTCTCTCATTATTGCTCATATAGTCCAAAAGCTCAAAGGCTCCAATTTGTATGCTCAGCTGGAGCGGCAGGCCTGGGTAAGTGAGGCGGAGTGGGAAGGGAGCGAGGCGGGCGGGGCCGCGGTGATGCCGCATCTCCTTCTACACCTACCAGTTTAAGTAGGAGGCCGCCGCTGGTTTCTCCAGCTCCGCTACGGTGCACGGAAAAACCTCCCTTCCAGGTACAAGCAAGCTTTGCTTGCTCAGCCCCAGGCGTAGGGAAACTAGATTTTTAAAAAGGGTGGGGCGCATAACGCCTTTCTCAGGCCAGCGAAACGCTGAGGCTATTTGTTACAGGGCCCAATTTTTTTAAGCTGCTGAACTCAGTGAAGGTATCTTTGGACCACGCTTTCCTTCACTTTTTCGGTCCTGTGGGTGGGTGTAGGCGTTCAGGTGCCTTTTTTGCTTTCCCGTCAATCTATGCTCTTCTTGCACTTTACCTGCAGTGATTTCTCCTTTATCCGCTAACCCAGCATTTGTTGAGTATTTTCTAATGCGGGTGCACGGGTTAATCAGGATGTCTTTGCCTTTTTTCTGAATGCCATATAAAGGGAATCATACAGTATGTAGACTTTTGAGCTTGGTTGCTGTCACTTAGCACAATGTTTCTGAGATTCATCCATGTTGTGTATTTCAGTTGTTACTTTATTATTGTGCTTTAGGTGAAAGTTTACAGTACAAATTAGCTTCTCATTCAAAAATTTATACACTAATTGTTTTGTGGCATTGGATGCAATCCTCCCATTGTGTCAGCACTCTTCCCTTTCCCTTTCCACCCCAGGTTTCCTCATCTCCCAAACCAAACCCACTACCCTCAGTGGATTCCGAATCACAGGGACCCTGTAGGGTTTCCAAGGCTGTCATTTTTTTTTTTTTTAATTGTGCTTTAGATGAGGGTTTGCAGAGCAAACTAATTTCTCATTAATACACAGTTTTGTGACATTGTTTGCCAACCCCACTATGTGTCAACACTCTCCCCTTCTTGACGTTGGGTTCCCCATTTCCATTAGTCCAGCTTTCCTGTCCCCTCCTGCCTTCTCTTCCTTGCTCCTGGCTTAGTGTGCCCATTTAGTTTCGTGTACATGGTTGAGCTATGTGTATTATTGTTTGCTTTATGGGCCTGTCTAATCTTTGGCTGAAGGATGAACCTCAGGAGTGACTTCAGTACTGAGCTAAAAGCGTGTCCGGGGGGCCATACTCTCAGGGTTTCTCCAGTTTCTGTCAGGCCAGTAAGTCTGGTCTTTTTTTTTTTTTTGTGAGTTAGAATTTTGTTCTACATTTTTCTCCAGCTCTGTCCCGGACCCTCTATTGTGGTCCCTGTCAGAGCAGTCAGTGGTGGTAGCCAGGCACCATCTAGTTGTGCTAGACTCAGTCTGGTGGAGGCTGTGGTAGTTGTCATCCATTAGTCCTTTGGACTAATCTTTCCCTTGTGTCTTTGGTTTTCTTCATTCTCCTTTGCTCCAGATGGGGTGGGACCAGTGGAGTATCTTAGATGGCAGCTCACAAACTTTTAAGACCCCAGACACTACTCACCAAAGAAGGATGTAGAACATTTTCTTTATAAATTATATTGTGCCAGTTGAGCTAGATGTCCCCCAAGATCATGGTCCCCAGCCCTCAGCCCAGTAATTCAGTCCCTCAGGGAGTTTGGGTGTGTCTATGAAGCTTCTATGACTTTGCCTAGGTCAAGCTGTGCTGACTTCCCCAGTATTGTGTACTGTCTTACCCTTCACCAAAGTTACTACTAATCAACTGTCTAGTTAGTGTTTTCCCACCCCACCCCTCCCTTCCCTCGGAACCATCAAAGATTGTATTTTTTTGTGTATAAACCTTTTCATGAGTTTTTATAATAGTGATGTCATGCAGTATTTGTCCTTTATGATTGACTTATTTCACTCAGCATAATGCCCTCCACATTAATCTGCGTCGTGAGATGTTTCACAGAGTCGTCATTGTTCTTTATTGTTGCGTAGTATTCCATTGTGTGTCGGTACCATAGTTTGTTTATCCATTCCTCCGTTGATGGGCACTTAGGTTGTTTCCATCTTTTTGATATTGTGAATAATGCTGCAATGAGTATGGGTGTGCATATGTCTGTCTGTGTGATGACTCTTATTTCTCTAGGATATATTCCTAGCAGTGGATTGCTGGATTGAATGGTATTTCTATTTCTAGCTTTTTAAGGAGGTGCCATATCATTTTCAAAAATGGTTGTACCATTCTGCATTCCCACCAGCAGTGCATAAGAGTTCCAGTTCCCTGCAGCCTCTCCAACATTTCTTTTCTTTCCTTTCCTTTTTTTTTTGATTCATCCAAGGTTGTAAATCTTTATGGAAACAGACTGCCACATCTTTCTTCCACAGAGCTGATGGTAGTTTTGAACCACTGACCTTTCGGCTAGCAGTCCAGTGCATTAACTACTGTGCCACTAGGGCTCCTTTCCTCATGTCCATTTATCCAGTTTTCCTGTCCCTTCCTGCCTTTTCCTCTTTGCTTTTGGGTGGGTGTTCTGTTACTTTTTATTGCTGAGTAGTATTCCATTGTTTGGATGAATCATGATTGAGTTATCCATTCATTGGTTGATGAGCATTTGCATTTTTTCTGCTTTTAGAGATTATGAGTAAAGCTGATATAAATATTCTTGTATAGGTTTTTATATAAATAACTGTTTTCATTTTTCTTGGGTAAATACCTAGGAGTGGAATTGCTAATCTAATGGTAAATGTATGTTTAATTCTATACACTTCCAAAGTGGTTGTATCATGTTGAATCCCCACAAGCAATTATGAGAGTTTCCGTTGCCTTGAGTCCTTACTAGTATTTGACATTGTCAGTTTTTTATGAGTTTTTATTAATCATACTCCTCTTGTAGGGGTGTGATGATATCTCATCGTAGCTTTAGTTGCATTTCCCTAAAAACTAGTGATGATGAGCATCTTTTCATGTGCTTACATCTTCTTGTGAAGTATTCTGTTCAAATCTTTTGCCCATTGAAAAAAAATTGTATTGTTTGTCTTTTTATTGGTGAGTTGCAACAACTATATATGGAACAAGTCCTTTATCATATATGTTTTCCAAATGTTTTCTCCTGGTCTGTGGCTTATTTTTTTATTTTCTTAATTGAGTTTTTCAAAGAGCAAAAGTTTTAAATTTTGATAACATAAAATTTATCAATTTATCCTTTTATGATTCACGCTTTTTGTGCCCAATCTAAGAATCATTGCCTAATCCAAGGTCTCAAAAAGTTTCTCCAGGTTTTTTTTGTTCTAAAAGTTTTTTAGTTTTAGCTTTTATATTTAAGTCTATGGTTCACTTTGATTTAATTTTTGTATATGGTACAAGGTAACACTTGTTTTTGTTTTATGCATATGAAAGTCCAATATTTCCAGGATTTATGAGTTGAAATCTACTCGACGGCAACGGGCTACAGGGGGTTTATTGAGGAAAAAAACTATCCTTACTCCCTTAAATTCCTCGTTCAAAATCAATTGAATATATGTATGAGTTAATAAAAATCTCCTTCTCAGTCTCTCTTTCTTATGTGTGTGTATATATAATATACATACATATATGTATATAAGCTGTTTCGTCCTTAATCATTTTCCAGCTTTTGCATGCATACGAGGTGATTGAAAACACCATGGTTTGGGTCAGGTGCACCTTAGTCTTCAGGGTGACATCTTTGCTTTTTAAACTTTGAAGAGGTCTTCTGCAGCAGATTTGCCCAGTGCAATGCCTTGTTTGATTTCTTGACTGCTTCTTACATGGGTGTTGATTGTGGATCCAAGTAAAATGAAATTCTTGACAACTTCCATCTTTTCTTCGTTTATCATGATGTTGTTTATTGGTCCAGTTGTGAGGATTTTTGTTTTCTTTATGTTGGGGTGTAATCTGTACTGAAGGCTGTATTCTTTGATTTTCATCAGTAAGTGCTTCAAGTCCTCTTCACTTTCAGCAAGGCTGTGTCATCTGCATAACACAGATTGTTAGTCTTCCTCCAGTGCTGATTCCCCGTTCTTGTTCATATATTCTAGCTTCTTGGATTATTTGCTCAGCATACAGATTGAGTAAGTATGGTGAAATGATACAGCCCTGACACACGCTTTTCCTGACTTTAAACCACATAGTATCCCCTTGTTCTGTTCAAACAACTGCCTCTTGATCTATGTACAGGTTCCTCATGAGCACAAATCAAGTGCTCTGGAATTCCCATTCTTCACAATGTTATCCATAATTTGTTATGATCCACACGGTCCAATACCTTTGCATAGTCAATAAAACACAGGTAAAACATCTTTCTGATATTCTGTGCTTTCAGCCAGGATCCATCTGACATCAGCAATGATATCCTTCGTCCCACGTCCTCATTTGAATTCAGCTTGAATTTCTGGCAGTTGCCTGTCAGCATACTACTGCAGCTGTTTTTGAATGATCTTCAGCAAAATTTTACTTTTGTGTGATATTAATGATACTGTGCGGTAATTTCTGCATTCTGTTGGATCACCTTTCTTTGAAATAGGCATAAGTATGGATCTCTTCCAGTTGGTTGGCCAAGTAGCTGTCTTCCAGATTTCTTCGCAGTAGACAAGTGAGCACTTCCAGCACTGCATCAGTTTGTTGAGACATCTCAGTTGGTATTCTGTCATTTCCTGAATAAGGAAGACCAAAGAAGAATCGACACCTTAGAATTAGTGTTGGCAAAGAATATTGGATATACCATGGACTGCCAAAAGAACAAACAAATCTGTCTTGGAAGACAATACAGCCAGAATGCTCCTTGAGATTATTGCTTTGGACATGTTACCGGGAAGGATCAGTCCTTGAATAAGAACATCATGTTTGGTAAAGTAGAGGGTCAGCAAAAAAGAGGAAGACCTTCAAGGAGATGGATTGACACAGTGGCTGCAACAGTGGGGTCAAGTATAACAATGATTGTGAAGATGGCACAGGACTGGGCAGTGTTTTGTTCTGTTGTGCACAGGGTTGCTATGAGTTGGCACCTAACAACAACATTAACTACTTCTGGACTTTCTATTCGGTTCCATTGATCTGTTTGTCTATCATTATGCCATTATTACATTGTCTTGATTTTTGTAACTTCATAGTAAGTCTTGAAATCAGCTTCAAATTTTTTTTTCCTCTTTTTCAAAAAATTTTTTTTTTTGCTATTTTAGGTCCTTTAGCTTGACATACAAATTTTAGAATCAGTTTGTAAATTACTGCAAAAAAGATTGTTGGGATTTGGATATTTGGATTGGGATTATGTTGAATCTATAGATCAATTTGAGGAGAATTGACCTTTTAATAATATGATAATTTCTGATCCGTGAACACCCGTATCTCTCCATTTATTTATATCTGCTTTATTTTCTCTTGTCAGTATTTTGTAGTTTCAGCAAACAAATCTTGCACACATTTAGTTGGATTTTTCCTTAAGGATTTCATGTTTTTTGGTGCTGTTATAAATGTTTTTTTTTTTGTCGTTGTTGTTAGGTGCTGTTGAGTCGGTTCTGACTCATAGTAGCCCTGTGTACAACAGAACGAAACACTGCCCAGTCCTGTGTCATCCTCACAATTGTTGTTATGTTTGATCCCATTGTTGCAGCCGCTGTGTCAGTCCATCTTCTTGAGGGTCTTCCTCTTTTTTTGCTGACCCTCTACTCTACCAAGCATGATGTCCATCTCCAGGGACGGGTCCCTTCTGATAATATGTCCAAAGTATGTGAGACAAAGTCTCACCATCCTCGCTTCTAAGGAGCATTCTGGCTGTACTTCTTCCAAGACAGATTTGTTCATTCTTTTGGCAGTCTATGGTATATTCAGTACTCTTCGCCAACACTGCAATTCAAAGGCATCAGTTCTTCTTCCATCTTCCTTATTCATTGTCCAGCTTTCACATGCATGTACGGCAATTGAAAACAGGTGCTTGGATCAGGTGTGCCTTAGTTCTTAAAATGACATCTTTGCTTTTAATACTTTAAAGAGATCTTTTGCAGCAGATTTTCCCAATGCAATGTGTCATTTGATTTCTTGACCACTGCTTCCATAGCTGTTGATTGTGGATCCAGGTAAAATTAAATTCTTGACCACTTCAATATTTTCTCCGTTTGTCGTGATGTTGCTTATTTGTCCACTTGTGAAGATTTTTGTTTTGTTTGTTTTGAGGTTTAATCCATACTAAAGGCTGTGGTCGTTGATCTTCATCAGTAAGTGCTGCAAGCCCTCTTCATTTTCAGCAAGCAAGGTTGTGTCATCTGCATATTGCAGGTTGTTAATGAGTCTAATGAAAATGAGTCTTATTTTATATAGAAATAAAATTGATATTTACATATTTACTGTGTATCCTGAGATCTTGATAAACTTACTTATTCTATCATACCTTTTTTATAGATTACTTAGATTTTCCAAGTATATGGGTCATATGTGAATAAAGATAGTTTTACTTCTTCCTTTCCAATCTGTATGCCTTTTATTTCTTTTTCTTGTCTTATTGCACTGGCTAGGACCTCTAGTGCAATATTGTATAGATGTTTATCATATAGCTTGATAGTTCATTTTTATTTTGCTGGTAATATTGCATTTTCCTATTGAGGGACATCTGGGTTACTTCTGTGTTTTGGCAATTATGGCTAAAGCTACTACAAATATTCATGTGCAGGTTTCTGTGTGGACATAAGTTTTCAAGTCATTTGAGTAAATATTGAGAAGTGAAATTGGTGCATCATATGGTAAGCCTATGTTTAGCTTTGTAAGAAACTGCCAAACTGTCTTCCAAAGTGGCTGTAGCATTTTGCTTCCCAGTAGAAATGAATCAGAGTTCCTGTTGCTCCATAGTCTCATACTTTGATGTTGTCAGGGTTTTGAATTTTAGTAACTCTAATAGATGTGTTGTTGTTAGGTGCCGCTGGGCCTATTTCAACTCATAGCGACCCCATATGACAGAGTAGAATTGCCCTATAGGGTTTTCTAGTCTGTAATCTTTATGGGAGCAGATCACCAGGTCTTTTTTCCATGGAGCCGCTGAGTGGGTTTAAACCGCCAACCTTTTGGTTAGCAGCTGAGCGCTTAACTTGTTGTGCCGCCAGGACTCCTTAATAGCTGTGTAGTAATAGCTTACTGTTCTTTTAGTTTGCAATTCTCTAATGACATGTGATGCTGAGTGTCTTAATTTGTTATCTGCATATCTTCTGGTGAGATGTCTGTTCAGATTTTTGCCCATTTTTTAATTGGTTTGTTTGTTTTCTTGTTGAATTTTAAGAGTTCTTTGTATATTTTGGATACAAATTGTTATCAATTACTTGTTTTGTAAATATTTTTTCCCAGTTTGTGGCTTGTCTTTTCATTCTCTTAACAGTGTCTTTAACAGAGCAGAAGTTGTTTGTTTTTTTTAATGAAGCCCAACTTATTTGTTTCTTTTCATGGATTGTGGTTTTGGTGTTTTATCTTACAAACTCACTGCTAAATCCAAGGCCACCTAGATTTTCTCCTATGTCATCTTCTAGACGTTTTATAGTTTTACATTTACATTTAGGTCTATGATCCATTGAATTACCTTTGCTCCTTTGTCATATACAGTCAAAAATACTAGATTATATTTTTGTGGTTCTATTTCTGGGCTCTCTGTTCTGTTTTTTTACCAGTACCACACTATCTTGATCACTGTAGCTTCACAGTAAGTCTTAAAGTCAGGTACGGTCTGTCTTCTGGCTTTGTTCTTTTTCTTCAATATTGTTTTTGCAAGATTTTTGATAACAGATTCAATTTTAATAGATATAGGACTATTTGTATCTTCTATTCCTTCTATTGTCAGTTTTCGTAAGTTGTGTTTTCAAGGAATTTGTGCATTTCATTTAATGTGTATAAATCATTGACCTAAAGTTGTTTATAGTAAACTTTTATTTTTTTTAATGTGTGAAAAGGTCCTTACCATTTCTGAGAATGGTAATTGTGTGTATGTGTGGGTGTGTGTGTTTGAACAGTTTTGCTAGGATTTTATCAATCTTATTAATCTCATCAAAGAACAAATTTTTGACTTTGCTGAATTTTTCTTAATTTTGGATCATATCTATATTACTTTCCTTGGAATTTATTTGATATTCTTTTTCTAATTTCATGAGATGGAAGCTTAGATCATGGATTTTCAGTCTTCTTTTCTAAAATATGCATTCATGGCTAAAAATTTCTGCTTAAGTACTCTGATATATTTTAATAAGTTATATTTTCATAATTTTACTGTTCAAAATATTTTGTTATTTGCTGTGATTTCTTATATGACCCAAGGGTTACCTTGAAATATATTGCTTAATTTCCAGGAAGTTGAGATTTTCTTTTAATATTTTTGTTATTGATTTTTAATTCCAGTGTTGTCAGAAAACATTCTCTGGTGATTTAAATCTTTTACATTTACTGAGGCTTGCTGAATGTTCCATGTGCAGTTGTAAAGAGTGTGTTGACTGTTACTGTTGGGTCATGTTATCTATGCATGTCACTTAGTTTAAGTTGTTAAGTGTGTTGTTCAGATCGTCTGCAACCTGGTTGAATGCTTGTTTACTTGTTCTTTTTGCTGTTAAAAGAAATATATTAAAATTTCCCACCATGATTGTATATTTTTCTATTTCTCCTTTTAATTCTCTGATTTTTTTACTTTACATATTCTAAGGCTACTTTATTAACTGTTTATGGATTTACATTGTGAATATCTTCCTGTTGCATTAGCATCTTAATCATTATGAAATATCCTTCTTTATCTCTAGTAAGATTATTGTCCTAAAGTCTGTTTTGTCTGATGTTAATATAACTACACCAGCTTTATTTTGGTTAGTGGTTGAATGGTATGACTTTTTCCCTGCTTTTACTTTCACCCTTTCTGTGACTTTTTATTTAAGGTGTGTCTCTTGAAGCAACATATAGTTGTTTTTTGTTAAATTTAGTGTGACAGTCATAGTGTTTTAATTGTATTATTTAGTCCATTTACATTTAGTGAATTCACTGATATATTTGGTTTTATATCTCTGATTTTACTGTTTGTTATTTATTTGTTACATCTTCTTTGTGCTGTTTTCTCACTTTTTTTGCACTCTTTTGGATTGTTCATATATTTTTATTATTATATTTTCCTCCCCACTGACTTGATAGTTACACATTGTTTTACTGTTCTTTTTGTAGTTACCCTAGAGGTTTAAGTATTTGTTCTTGATTAATTATTGTCTTATATAAATTATTACTTTTACTGTTTCCCTGCAACGTAATGCTAGAACTTAAAACACTTTATTCACTTATCTCTTTCATTATTTTTATCATTCATTTTAAATTTACATATATTCTAAGTCCTATGAAGCATTTCTATTTTTGTTTTGTAGAGTCAATATTCAGTAAATATTTATTCATTTGAAACCAAGTTTGTCTTTTTTGTTTCTCATCATTTCCTCCTGCATTTCCATTTTTCCCTTTGTGATTATTATTATTTTTTCTACCATAAGAATTCTTTTTAGTATTTCTCTAAGTGCAGATTTTCTAGAGCCCTGGTGGCACAGTGGTTAAGAGCTTCACTGCTAACCAAAAGGTTGGTGGTTCGAATCCACCAGTCGCTTCTTGGAAACCCTATGGGGCAGTTCTGTTCTATCCTAGACAGTTGCTATGAATTGGAATTGACTTGATGGCAGTGGGTTTGGTTGTTGGTTTTAAATGCAGACTTTCTGGTGACAAATTCCTCAGTTTTTGTTTGTCAATGATGCCTTTATTTTATCTTCATTTAAAAAATTTTTTTTTCTGTTTATAGATTTCTAGGTTGGTAGTTTTTTTTTTTTTTTTAAAGCATGTTTAGATGCTATTCTATTGTCTTCTGGCTTCTTTTTTTTTCTGTTGAAAAGTCAGCCATCAGTCTTTTTTATTGCTCATTGGATGTATGTCCCCTAACCCAACTCTGGCTGCTTTTAACTTTTTTTTTTGTCTTTAGTTTTTAGCAGTCTTGGTAAGATGTGCCTTAGTGTGTTGTTGTTGTTTGTATTATTATTATTACTTAATTTATTATGTTTTGGTTTTGGTGGGGCTTCTTTAATCTGAAATTAGTATCTTTCACCAGTTTTGGAAAAATGTTGGCCATTATCTGTTCAGATATTTACTCTGCTGTATTTTTCTCCCTCCTCTTTTTCTGAGACTCCAGTTTGCAGATATGTTAGACCATTTCAGTGAATTCTACTCATCTCTAATACTCTTTTTCCATTGTTTTTTCTCTGTGCTACCAACAGTTTGGATATTTTCTTTTAACTTTCTTCCAATTCACAAATCCTGTTTTATACTATTTCTAATCTCCTGGTAAATTCATCTAATGAATTATTATCCATATCACGTTGTTGTTGAGTTGATTCTGACTCATAGTGACCCAGCGGGTGGCTGGTGGATTCAAACTGCTGACCTTTTGGTTAGCAGCCGAGCTCTTAACCACTTTGCCACCAGGTCTCCACTAACAATATAGTGTATTTTTATTTCTAACATTATTTCTTAATGGTTCTTTTTTATTGATTATAATTCTTAGTAAAATTCTCCACTTTTCATCTGCTTTGTCCATTTTTCTCCATTTCTTAAACATATAACTCATAGTTATTTTAAAGTCCTTATCAATTAACACCAATATCTGGGTCACACCTGGATCTCTTTATGGTGTTATTTTCTTTTAGCCTTTGTTTATGTGATTTTATTTATTTATCTTTGGTCTGTTGGTATGCCTACTAAATGTTTATTGAGTGTCAGCTATTGTATATAAAAAAAATTGTAGTGCCTCCAATGATGTTATCTTTTTCTATAGAGGGTTCACTCTCCCCTCCATTGGGCAGATCGTCTTGTGACTGGTTGCTTTGATCCAATCAAGAATGTGTGAGCTGAGGCTGGAGTTTTGCCTCTCAGCCTCAATCTTCCTCTGGTTCTTTCCTGGCCCTCCAGAATTTTCAACTAGGAATTCTCTAGGGCCTTGTCTCTTTGAGTCCCAAACTCTAGTCTTTGTCTTATTAAACTGCTGAAAAACAGGTTTTCTGCTTAAATTCTTAGCCTATCTCATGGAGGCCTGATATTCAAACATTTCTTGAGAAAACTGGCCATATGCTTAAGCCCTTCAAAGTCTCTACCAAAGCTCTACTTATTTCTCTGCCCACTGTCAGTAGCTTTCTGCCAGGCTTTGTACGAGATTTTGTTCTGATTCCTAGTCATGCTCAGAATAGCCTAATAATCCTAGGGAAGAAGTGACTACAGAGAACAGCTTATCTCAAGATTTTTTCCTTTCTGGATTCTTAGTTCCACTAGTTCTTGTTCCATAAGCAACTCTCTTCTGCCTTCAGATAAATGATTTTTTTTTTGTATTAGTTGTTCTAGGCAGGGGTGCTGATCAGCCACTAGCTGCTCTCATTTTGTGAGGATCGACCAAGTTAATATGCCTGGCACATAGTAAGTATTCAGTAAGTGGAAGCCTGGATATTCCTTAAAAGTATAAATGAGATATTACACGTTTGTTTAAAACTCTCTCAGTGCTTCTCACTGGCCTTAGAATAATGTCTAAAATCCTTGATGAGGCTTACAAAGCTTGGATGGTTTGGACTCTTCCCTTTCTTATGTGTCACTCTTGCCTTTCACCCTCTACTCTTCAGCTATAGCTGCACAGATTGGATTATTTTCTCTGCTTAAAAAACTGTCCCCACCTACACCCCTGCTTTGCCCAGCTAAATTCCTTTTTTTTTTCTGTAATTACACAGAGTCTCCATGATCTCATAGCTTACGTTAGGTTAACAAAACCAAAACCATTGCTGTTGAGTGGATTCTGACTCACAGCGACCCTATAGTACAGAGTAGAACTGCCCCATAGGGTTTCCAAGGAACAGCTGGTGGATTTGAACTGCTGACATTTTGGTTAGCAGCTGACCGCTTAACCACTGAGTCACCAGGGCTCTATACTACCTGGAACTTTCTTTTTGTAATATTCATCATACCTGTACTTATTTAGTTAATGTCTGTCTTCCTCACTAAAGTATAATTGTGAAGGCAGGGAAAGATTATGTCTGTCTTGTTCACTGCTGTTTTCCACACCTAGTATAATGATTGTCACAAGACAGGTGCTAAACATGTATTCATTAAATAGAGTAAATCCCCATTCTTTTTTAATATTCATTCTAATAGTGTATGTGGAGTACCTGCTATGTGCCAGGTATTTTACTAGCTGATAAAAAGAGTAATAAAACCATATAATATGATAGCTTTGTGGGTAAGAGTCAGCAGGAATCCAATCCCCAAAATGTGGAGATTGATTGAGTTTCCACCTTCTCACTTCTCAATCATTTCTGACACCAGCCACTCATGCAGCACACTCTTTCTCTGACCTTAACCACCTGGAGCTAGGGCAGGGCTCACAGGTTGAAAGTTTTATTAGTTTGCTGGAACAACTCACAGAACTCACGGAAGGTATTATACTTATGACTACCAGTTTTCTTATAGTAAAAGTATGTAAATCAAGGATCATCATAAGGAAGAGATGCATGGGTGAGGTCTCAGAAGGTTCCAAATACAGAGCTGCCATGTCTTAGAGATGGCACGTTAACCTCCCTTCACTGACCAGGAAGTTCTCTGAGCCTTAGTGTTCCAGAATTTTATTGGCCAGTCCTGCATGATAGGCTAAATCACGCATCCTGATGCTAGTTGATATTGGCCTCCCTGGTGAGTCTTTTCTGATCTGGCCAGCCCCCACTCACCAGCACAGATTCTCAGGTGTGGCCTGGAAATCCCAGACCAAGGCACTCCAATTCCTCTGAGAGTGATTTCCCTGGAGCCAAGGACAAAGGCCACCTTAGGGTAAAACTAGGTCCTTTACCACACATCATCCTTGTCCTTAAGGAATTCAAAGTCTGCTGTGGGACTCTGCTTTTCTTTAAAAATGTCTGTCCTTTAAATGTTTCTATCTGTTCAGACTTGAGGTCTAGTAAATTAATAGCCATTTCCCAATTTATAAAAAATCTTAAAGTTCTAGAAAATAAGCAATTATGACAAAACCTTTTGTTTTCAAAGCTTTTTGTACATGCAGTCCCCGGGTTATGAATGAGATCTGTTCCTAACTGTGTCTTTAAGAATTTGTAGGTAAGTTGGAACAGGTGAATATGGTTCTTATTTAGCCTTAACTTTAGAGCAAGAAAGGAGCCCTGGTGGTGCAGTGGTTAAGTGTTTGGCTGCTAGCTAAAAGGCTGTGGTTCGAACCCCACCAGCCGCTCTGCAGGAGAAAGATGTGGCAGTCTGCTTCCGTAAAGACTTACAACCTTGGAAACCCTGTGGGGGCAGTTCTACTCTGTCCTGTAGGGTCCCTATGAGTCAGAATTGACTTGACAGCAGTGGGTTTGGTTTTTTGGATTTTAGTGCAAGGAAAGGCTGGAAGACTTTTCAATGATTTAAAAGCTGCACGTGCAGCAAGTGATGGTGATTGTGATGAAGAATTTTGTGAGTAGAGTAGGGGTTGGTTCAGTCATTTCAAAGTGAGGATAAATTTACATAACATTGAAGGGCAAGTAGGAGCTGTCTGTAAATTAGTTGTTTGTAACCTGGGGACTGCCTGTGTTTCAGAATTGCAAACAAAAAATTAGAGACTTATACGTACTATAACCTCAGTTGGTGATTACTCCCTGTAGAAATATTTTGGTTCCTCCTTATTTTGAACTCCACCTGTATTAATTAAATGTGATCATTTATTGGAAACCCTGGTTGCATAATGGTTAAGAGCTATGGCTGCTAACCAAAAAGGTTGGCAGTTCGAATCCATCAGGCGCTCCTTGGAAACCCTAGGGGGCAGTTCTACTCTATTCTAGAGGGTCACTATGAGTCAGAATTGACTCGACAGCAATGGATTTGGATCATTTATTCAGTTATGTGACAGGTGTTTACTGAGTACTTACTATGTGTCAGGCACAATTCTAGGCCTTGGGATATAACAGTAAATAACAGTTCTGCCCTTATGAAGATACAACAGTATTACAGATAAATAAGTACAGGTCTCAAACTCCTTATCTGAAACTTGGGGCCAAATATGCTTTAAAATTAAAAAAATTTGAGATTTTAGAAAGGTAGTTCATGGGACAGCAAGGGGTAATTCATGCATATTCTGTATATTATTTAAAATCCTCTTCAGGGTCTGGCAGCACCTTGTAAGTATACACATTAATATTTCTATAGCAAAATGTTTGAATTTTCATACTAAGTATGATAAACAAACAACACAAAACAAACCCACTGCCATCAAGTTGATTCCTACTCATAGTGACCCTATAGGACAGAGTAGAACTGCCCCATGGGGTTTCCAAGGGTGTAAATCTTTATGGAAGCAGACTGCCTCATTGTTCTTCTACAGAGAAGCTGGTGGGTTCGAACTGCCAGCCTTTTTGGTTAGCAGCTAAGCACCTTACCCACTGCGCCACCAGGGCTCAGTGTGATAAATAAGGACTATAAATAGTCTCACGTAAATTCATGTTAGATCAAGTTTTGCCGCCAAATGAGTTCAAGTCAGGGCAGATTTTGCCACCAATTAAGTTATGAAAAAACTTTTGATTTTCAAAGTTTTTGGATTTCAGAATTTCTAATAAAAGATGATGGATCAGTACATAATATAAGATAGTTAATCGAAGTAATAAAGAGTAGGGTAAGATAATAGAAACATAAAGTAGGACAAGGGGATAATTATACAGGAAACCCAAAAACATACATTTGCCAGGTTCTTAAGTCACATAAAATAAAATATCTATAATATTATAGATTCATAATTTAAAAAATGTAATTATAGATTTTCAAAAGCAGTAAAATCTTGGGCTTGAAAAAATATATGATTCCAATTTTACCTCAGTTCATATTCGTATACATAGGCATTAAGTAGCTGTCTATATACCACTGCCATTAAGTTGATTCTGACTCATAGTGACCCAGTAATACAGAGTAGAACTGCCCCACAGGGTTTCCAAGGCTGTGAATCTTTATGAAAGCAGGCTGCCACATCTTTCTCCAGCAGACAGGCTGGTGGATTCGAACTGCTGACCTTTTGGTTAGCAATCAGGTAACTCTTAAAAGGCAACTTATCAATCAGCTTTCATAAGATGCTTTTGAACAATTGATTGTTTATTTGTTATATGCCTTTTCAAAATTTAATCAGGAGGGGATTTTCCTGCCACTGGCATAGTCTGTGCTGCCTCCATTTTGTCTGAGTATATTCAAAAACTGCCAGTGCAGTATTGGCCCAACTTAATTAGAAAAATAAAATCACAGAATATTCCAAAGTGGTTTTTCATTGTTTTTAGGATTTTTTTCTCCTGGACTAGCTCTTGTCTTTTAGCATATATAATTAAAAATTGACTGTATTTAATGTATCTGTTATATATTGAAATTTAATTATTTAAAGACTGCAACAATGTGGAATTTTGTGTTCTATAGAAAGAGGTCGTGTTTTTGTTTTGTTCTGAGTTACTTTTTGTGAAGTCAATCAGCATCTTAAAATTGAATTTGTTCATTCATCCTCTAGACACTGGGGTGATGGCCTAATTGAAAATTTGATGTCTAACACCAGATTAGCATCGTTATTTTGTTTTATCATGCATTATTTGTATTTAAAATGAATGTTGTGTAAAACCTCAAATGTTATTTCCATTCTATTAAGTGTTTAATAAATCTTGGTGCTCAGATTTTTATTATAAATAATAGAATTGTGAAGGGAAGGAATCTGAAAGAAAATAAGCTTGGATAAAGGAGGAATAATATAACTAATAGGTTGTTGCCATAGGTCTAGAACCCCAGAGCATCTCAATGCTAGTGTCCCTTACTAAAAAAGAAAGAAATTATTTATCAAGTATTGTCTGTTTTGTAGTAATCGTTATCAGAAGTAGAGAATTTAGAGATTATAGAAAGGAGAGAAGAAGTAGGCATTCATTATTTTTTTTAAGGGAAATAAAAATCAAATAGATATATTTTCTGTAAGGCATGGATAGAGAGGACATGCGTTGATATTGAAAGGTGTGTGCCATGATTCTCATGGCAACCCTATATGTTAACAGATTAGAACTCCTCCACAGGATTTTCTTGGCTGTAATCTTTATGGAAGAAGATCACCAGGCCTTTCTTCTGTGGTACCATCAGGTGAGTTTGAACCACCAAACTTTAGGTTAGTAGCCTAGTCACAAACTATTTGTGCCATCCACATGGGATCATCATGAGTCAGAATCTACTCAATGACTCGATGGCAATGGTTTTTTTTTTTTTTTTTTTAAATTTGGTGCCATGGTTAGAGCTTTCTTTATTTTACATCTCTCTTGGGTGAGATTTTGTGCATACTAGGGGAAGCTCCAGATTGGACCTCTCCAACTGATGTATGAAGTGATAATTCAGGGGTTCTGATTATGTTTGATGTGAACCAAGGAGAGACATTGTCCTTCCCCATATCTGTCTTAGCTACTGTTGTGTCCTTTAATCCTGGAAAGTAAAACAGTGAAGAAGTGAATGATAGTGAATGGAATTTCAGCTTAAGTAAGCCCTTGTTGCCATAGAATTTATGTAGTTGAGGCATAATGTAAGTATTAAAATGTGAGTTTGCTTTGTGTAAGCATATATCTTCATGTTTTATTTCATCACTAAATTTGTTAGAGAAAGTCATGTAGGGTTCTTGAATTAGGTAAGGCCAAGATGAAATGAGAGCAAGATCAGTTACCAAATGTGAACCGAAGACTGTTTCAGGCATGGAGTATATTATGAAAGGAGGTTAAGAGGTAAAGATGTGCAGTAAAGGGGATAAGATAGCCAGTGCTGGCAGAGAAGTGGGCCAGCTTGGGGACATCAGCAAAAGAAGCCAGTGAGGGATCCATCCTCAGGTGAGAGAAACCAGAGCAGGGTTGGAATTATATGACACAGATTCAGTATAAGGCATGGTCAGCTTGCATGGAGCCAAAGCTTGCAATTTGAAACTAAAACTTATTTCTGGCTACCATGAGTGTCTCCTTGGACTACTAGGATTATAGAAATCAGTCAGGTCTACAGTTACAAAAAGAACCAAAAGTATTAGGAAGAAATGGGAATACCCAATTCATATGTTTTAAGTTGAGCCTCTCCTGTGGTGGTGATGAAGTCTTAAGAGAAATCAGACAAAGGTCCAAAACAATTAAGCTAATGATGAAGATGTTTGGGGATTGATGTGGGGAAGGACAGTACATCCCTTTTTATTACACTTTTCTCTTTGTTTTTTTGTTTTTATCTTTCAATACACTCTGATTTCCTCAAAAATAAGGGAGTGCTGTGTCTTATTTTTCTTTTTATACCAAGCATTTGGCACACAGGAAGTGTTTAATTAATGATTGAAAGAATAGTGCAAATGATAGGGTATGAATATGCTAAGAGAAAACAGCTGGGCATTGGAGAAGACATGGATGGCCCTCAAGTTGAGAAGATGGGCGTGAATTCCCTGTGTAGGAACAGTGAGAAGGTTAGGAAGAGGGTTTCTGTTGTAGAGCATTTCTAGAGATAAGATTATATAGGTTGGGTGGGACTAGATTTTAGAGCGTTATAAATGTCAAAATGAGTTTGCCTTGATGCTATAGGCAGTAAAGGGGGTCACTGAGGTATTTTGAGGAGCGAGAAGCATGAAGTTAGTTTTTAGGAACATTAATCTGGCACTGATAAGCAGGATAGATAGTAATAGAAGAAATTGCTCCAACTTCATATCCCATTTTATTTCTTTCTACTTTCTATTGAATTTTTTGTATTCTACAAATTCACAGCGCACAAGCTTGTCTCCATGCCTCTCCCCACTCTCTCTACTCAGACTTTAGTACTTCGCTTCTCTTTCCCGGTTTCCAAAATTATAATTTTCTTTTTCTATAGATGACGCCTCTTTTGCAACATGTTTTCTTTCTTATAGTGTAGTTATTTTGTTTTATGTGACTGTCTTCCTGAGTAGATTAAAAAATCTCAGATCAAGGACAACGTCTTATTTTTTGTGTTTCCCTGAGGTTTGTAGGTTTTAGGTTTAAGAAAGCTATAGTCTATGCAGTGGTACTCAAAATATGATCCATGGACTGCGTGGTGGTCCCTAAGACCCTTTTAGGTCAAAACTGTTTCATAATAATAATGAGACTTTTTATTTTGCCATATTCATTGTGCTGACATTTGCACTGGTGCTACAAAAGCACTGATGATGGCTTTAACTGCTGGTATCTTAGCACAAATCGAGGAATTGGTACCAAGCTGTACCAGTAGTCATTGTATTCTTTACCACCACACATTCATAGTTAAAAAAAAAAAAAAAAAAAAAAAAAGCCAGTTTCACTTGAGGGCCCTTGATGAAACTGTAAACATTTATTAATTTTATTAAATCTCATCCCTGGATTACACATCTTTTTGATACTCTGATGAAATAGAAATTACACATAAGGCACTTCTGCTACATGCTGAAATAAGATGGTTATCTAGAGGAAAAGCACTTGTGCCATTGTTTGAGTTACAAGCTGAATTAATTGCCCCCCCCACCTTGTTTTTTCATGAAACACCTTTCTTACTTGAAGAGCGACTGTGAGAAACAGTCGTTACCCAGAATTAAATATTTGGCAGATGTTTTCTCAATAATGAACGAAATGAGCCTGTCACTTCAAGGAAAACCAGTATGTGTTGCCAGTGATAAAATTCAAGCTTTAAATAAAAATTAGATTTTGGAAAACTTGTATCTGCAACTGTGAACTTGATGGCTTCCCAATACTTAAAGACTTTTCTAATATTAATAAATGTGATTTTTTGATATTGTTTGAAGAAATATATCAGTTGCATAACTCAGTGAGCCAGTATATTCAAAATGACCACATATTAATGGGATTACAAAACCATGTATAGGTAAAAGACTGATTATAAATTCTGTGCAGATCAATGGATGTTTATTTAACAGAGTATGGAAAGTTTATTGATGTTTACATCCCACATTGTAACTAATCTTTAAGAAACTACTGTTTGTCAAATTTTAGGGTAGTATAAAAGGAAAATATCCACAATTATATGAGAAGGATATTAAAATACTCCTCCCTTTTCTAGCTGCATATCCGTGTGAGGCTGGATTTTTTATATATATCAACCAAAACAACATAGTGCCGCAGATTGCGTACCACGGCAGATTTGAGGATCCAGCTGTCCTCTATTAAGCCAGACATCAAAGAAATTTTCAAAAAGGCAAAAAAAATGCCTCTCACTAGTTTTTGGCTTTGAAACTATAGTTATTTTAAGTAAAATATTTAGATTAATGTCTGATGGATTTATTATAGTTATTTTAAAATGAATTAATAAATATTTTAAATCATTTCTGTTTTAATTTCTAATATTGGAAATATCAAAATAATCCACATAGACAAGGCTCTAGGGTCCTCAATATTTTTTAAGAGTATAAGGGGTCCTGAGATGGAAAAGTTTGAGAAACAGTGGTCTAGTGGAATGAGTGAAGTAGAGAGGTTAGTTAGGAAGCTACTATCGTAGAGGACAAGTGGGATTGGACCTTGTTCAGAGAAGAGTGACCAGGGTGGTAAGAAGAATCTGTCATATGAGGAGAACTTGAAGAACCTGGGAAAGTGTGGTCTTGAGAAGAGAAGCTTCAGGGAAGACACAGTAGCTATCTGTCTTAGTCATCTAGTGCTGCTGTAACAGAAATACCAGAAGTGGATGGCTTTTAACTAAGAGAAATTTATTCTCTCACAGTCTAGTAGGCTACAAGTCCAAAATCAGGGCATCGGCTCAAGGAGAAGTCTTTCTCTCTGTCGGCTCTGGAGAAAGGTCCTTGTGATCCATTAGTCTTCCCTTAGTCTGGGAGCATCTCAGTGCAGGAACCTCAGGTCCAAAGGACGCACTCTGCTCCCAGCACTGCTGTCTTGGTGGTGTGAGGTTCTCCTGTGTCTCTGCTCACTTTTCTCTTTTATATCGCAAAAGAGATTGGCTTAAAACACTATCCAGTCTTGTATACATCATCAGTATAGCTGCCACTAATCCATCTTATTACATCATAATGATTGAATTTACAACACATAAGGAATGGTACACAGTTATACAATACTGGGAATCGTGACCCAGCCAAGTTGACAGATATTTTGGGGGGACACAATTCAATCTATAACACTATCTTTGAATATTTGAAGATCTTATAGAAAAGGGATTAGGTTTATTTTCTGTGACTCCAGGGTAGGGGTAGAGGAGTCGTAGTGGTAGATGCTAAGGGGAATCAGTTTTAGCTTACAATAAGGAAGAACTTTCTAACAAAATACTGTAGTTCAAAGCTGGAATTGCCTTGGTTATAGATGTAGATGTAGGCATGTAAAGGGTTTCTTTCTTTTTTTTAACATGTTTAGGTGGAAGTTTACAGAGCAAATTAGTTTCCCGTTCAACAGTTTATACACAGCTTGTTTCGTGACATTGGTTGCAAACCCTTGAATTTGTCAGCACTCTCCCCCCTTCCTCCCGGGTTCCCCGTGTCCATTCGCTCAGATTTCCTGCCCCTACCTTCCTTCTGAACTTAGCTTTTAGGCAAATGCTGCCCTTTAGGTTTCGTATAGATGATTGTTCTGAGGTGTACATTCCTCACTGGTGTCACTGTTCATTTTATAGGACTATAATGTGATCTCTGGGAGTAATTTCAGTTCTGAGTTTGAAAGGTGTCTAAGGACCATAGTTTTGGGGGTTCCACCAGTGTCTATCAGACTAGTAAGTCTGGTCTTACTTATTTTGAATTTTGTTCTACATTTCTGTCCCACAATGTCCATGACCTACTATTGTGCTCCCAGTCAAAGCGGTCAGTAGTGGTAGCTGGGCACCACCTAGTTCTTCTGGTCTCAGGCTAGTGAAGGCTGTGTTTCATGTCATCCATTAGTCTTTTGGAATAATTATTTCCTTGAGTTTTTGGTTTTCTTTACTTTTCTTTGCTCCAGATGGAAAGAGACCAATTGTTGTGTATTAGATGGCACTCACAAGCTTTTAAGATCCCAGTTGCTACTCACCAAGGTAGGATGTAAACATTGTCTATGTGGATTATGATATGCCAGTTGACCTACATGTCCACCAAGGCTATGATCCCTAGCCCATTGTCTCAGTCGCAGGAAGTGTATGGTCATGGCTAAGACGTTTTCATGACTGTGTCCCTTGTGCACACTATTGCGTACATGGGTATATTTGCAGCATATACACAAATATATGTATGTGGGTGTACTTCCATACTCCCTCCTACCCCTGTTCAGTTTGCATATCTGCCTATGTATCCATTTTGTACATCATTGTTTATTATTACTGTTGTTGTGGGATTGTATATATGTTAGTATTTACTGTTAAATTGCCTTTTACTCTTGTGCACTTCTCGGTGTCTTCATTTACCTTGATTATGTTGTGCTGACTTTCCCCATACTATGTATTATCTCTGGTGGCTGAGGGGTTAAGAGCTATGGCTGCTAACCAAAAGTTCAGCAGTTCAAATCCACCAGCTGCTCCATGGAAACCCTGTGGGGTAGTTCTGCTCTATCCTGTTGGGCTGCTTTGAGTCGGAATTGACTTGACAGCAATGGGTTTGTTTTTTTTTATTTTCACTAAAGTTAGTATGTGTACTTTGAGTCCTGATTTCCTCCCTACTCTCTGTACACCAGGATCCTTGAAACTTTTATCTTCCTTCCTGTACTTTCCCTTCTTAGCTCTAGTTCATGTCCTGCTTACCTTGCTCTACTCTGGATACGTCTTTGCATTTTCTCTGTCTCCTATTGGGAGTTCCATGATGTTATATTCCTGTGCTGTCCACTCAGGATCACTGCTGGCTTTGTCTCAGAATGGCCCCGCTGTGACAGACCATATGGCAGGGCACCTCAGCTCCGTATCCCTCTCTGTTCGCTGCTTTTGTTCAGTATCTTTTTCCAGTTGGTGTTTGATCTTATTCTATATCCTTTGATTTGATGCTCAGGGTTCCAGGATTGTCATCTGTATCTGTTATACTTTGTTTCTCGGATCTTTGTTGTAGAGGGACAGCGTGGTGTGTCTAACTAGGCCACCCTCTTGAGTCCTTCAACTGAGGGTTTCTAAACCAGAAAGCTGTCTTAGGGTTTTTAAACTAGAAAGCTAGCTTAGATTTTTTTTTTTTTAAAAATATAGAAAACCAGTTGGAGAGGGCTTTTGTAGAATAGAGTTAGGCATTAGTTAGTTCACCTAAAAGAGCTCTATACAGAGGTCCCTTCTAGCCCTGAAATTCTGTGATTCTTCAGGTATGCAACAGTGGAAGTCCAGGTTTAGCATGGTGGCAGAGTGAGAAGTGGAGAGGATGGTGTCTTAGTAATCTAGTGCTGCTATAACAGTAATGCCACAAGTGGGGTGGCTTTAACAAACAGAAGTTTGTTGGCACAGTCTAGTAGGCTAGAAGTTCAAATTCAGGGCATCACCTTCAAGGGAAGACTTTCTCAGTTGGCTCTGGAGGAAGGTCCTTGTCATCAGTCTTCCCCGGATTAGGAGCTTTTCAGCATAGGAACCCCAGTCCAAAGGATGCGCTCTGCTCTCAACGCTGCTTTCTTGGTGGTATGAAGTCCCTATGTCTGTCTGCTCACTTCTTTCTTTTATATCTCAAAAGAGATTGGCTTAAGACACTATCTAATCTTGTAGATCTCATCAATATAACTGCAGCGAATCCATCTCATTAACATCATAGTGATAGGATTTACAACACATAGGGAAATCACATCAGATGACAAAATGGTAGACAATCATACAATACTAGGAATCATGACCTAGCCAAATTGACAGATGTTTTTAGGGGACACAATTCAATCAATGACAGATGGATCTTACAGGGAATTCATTGATCCTTGGAACCCTTTTTGTAGACCTTCTGTGGCCTGGTTTGTACTTCATGGAGTATTTAGCCTCAGCTTACCTCCCAGGTTCTTCGGCCCATCTGGTGCTTCAGCCACTTTGATTCTCCAGTTTCCTTTACTCACCAAGATCAGAAATTTAAGATTGGCAGTGGCCAATGCTTTGGATTAAAATTATTCTAGGAGGAAGTAGAAAGAAACTGTATGCATAGGGTGGGGTAGGGGTAAGGGCAGATCATGTGTTTTAAGCAGTACAGAAGGGAGAAGGATGTCAGAAATGTCAACATGAATAAATAGGTGAAAGATATATGCAAAGCCATGACTATGAATGTACTGAATACTCTCTCCCAGATTATATTGTTGAGTATATTTTTCACCAGTTCTTAGACTGAGCTAGAGTCATTTTGTTCAAAAGAAGGCTTAAATTTTGATGTAGGTATTTAAAAAGCCTCTGCGTCCAGGTACCACCCCTTCCCCCAGCTCCTATTTCCCCACCAATCTTCTACATTTAATCCATTATCAGTTGGGCACATCTTATGTTTTATAGCAACAACAACTTTCATTTATATTAGACTTCACAGCCTTAAAATATCTGTGAAAATTTTTTTTCTATTAGAGCCTCACAACAACCTAATTCAGGTATTATTTTCCCTGTTAAATAAAGAAGAAAACTGAGATGCAGAGAGGTAAAGTGACTTGACCAAGCTAGTAAATAAAGCTTAGAGATGATTCCAGATCTTCTGATGCCAAATCTCATTCTAATTTAGCCTCCTAGTGGTTTTCAAACTGTGCTCTGTTATAGGCAGGGATTCTGAAAATGTTCTATTCACTTAAAAATATTTAGCAAACTTCAAAATTATATTTAGAAACAACACTCTTTCAAATGCATTGTACTGCAAATGCTTAGCATACAGTTCACTACAGTACTCCCAAATTAATTTGTTTCTGGGTAGATCCCAGAAAAAAAGCTTCTTTCATTTTTTCTTCAAATGTTCAATTTAGTTGTTGTTGTTAGGTGCCACTGAGTCGATTTCAACTCATAGCAACCCGATTTGACAGAGTAGAACTGCCTTATAGGGTTTTCTAGGCTGTGGTCTTTACAGGAGCAGATTGCCAGATCTTTCTCCTGTGGAGCCACTGGGTGGGTTCAAAATGACAGCCTTATGGTGAGCAGCCAAGTGCTTAACCAGTTTAGTTTAACACAGCTTACAAATGTATCATTGATGAGGAGAGATATAATTCTGCACAGGTCTTTTAAAATATTTGGGCTTACGTATGTTTCCTCATGGTATATTGTACAAGTGAGGACACTACTGCAGTAGATGTGCTGCGCTCAGTGTTGGCCAGGCAGAGTGCAGATGCAGCTGCACACCGCAAGCTCCTGTTATGGTGTACTGATGAGAGGCATGACAACAAATGAGCCAGTAATATGTCATGTGGTAGGAACGCCATGTCCTGCATAGTTTTAGCAGTTATAAGTATCAGAAGCTCCTTGTCTAGTTTTTTGTTTCTGATAAATAATTTTAGTGTAAAAAAAAAATTTCCAACTACTTCTCCTTCAATTCTCTGTGTCAGTTTAATTTGGTAGAATGCTGAGTGTCTTAGGCTGGGTTCTCTAGAGAAGCAAAACCAGTGAAGGGTATATATATATAGAGAGAGAGAGATTTATCTCAAGGAAATGGCTCACATGGTTATGGAGGCTGGCGAGTTCCAAATCCATGGGTCAGGCATCAGGCTGGAGGCTTCTCCTGACTCACATGGTTGCAGGGGCTGACAGACCCAGAAAAGGCAGGTCAGGTGGCAGGCTGCTGGCTCATGCAGCTGCGGAAGCTGACAAATCTCAAAATCTTCAGGTCAGACAAGGCAGGCTGCTGGCTCAAAGGACTGCGGACACTGGCAGATCCCAAAGTTGGCAAGTCAGACAGCTGGCTCATGTCCCAAGAACCTGAGGTCAGATGATGATGAGCCAGATGTAGGATCCAGAGCCAGGGAGAGCTTTGCCAGAGCATCCATATATATTGGATGACAGCCACACCCCCAGGAAACTCCCCTTTCATCAGATACTTGAGTAAGGATGTGACTTGAGTAAGGGTATGACTTAAGTAAGGATATGACTCATGATACACCCTACATTAATCCTGGCTCATTAATATATAGAGGCTAGGATTTACAACACATAAAATGGAGGATAATTATATAATATCACAAAATGGAGGGTAATTGCAATCATGGCCTAGCCAAGTTGACACATAACATTAACCATCACATAACATTAACCATAAAAGCCAGGGAGGCTTTTAAAGATACAAACACTTACTTCTGTGAATCAAGATTTTTCTTAATACTGAGCAACCTAAACAAAATACAGAAATAAATTGTGTATTGAACTTGGTGAAGCAGTAGCAGGAGCTGATTTTGAAACGGTAAATTGAGTCTGGATTGTGAAAGGACAAATACGCTCTTTTGAAAAGTTTAGACTTCTTTTGTATCTGTGGAGACCCGTAGCCAGGAAAGACTTATGTTTTAGGAAGAAAACTCTGGAGGGTGGGCTTTATATTGGATATAAAACTGTGCCCTTTTTCTTAATCCTCAATTACAGATTTTGTATCATGTCATTAGTCAATGAGAAAAGGCTCATTGTTCTCATTATATAGTAATATCACTTTTAATGTGTTTTATACAGTAGGTTTCTTAATAGGGTTCAGATTTTATCTGCAGAAAGGATTATGCTGTTAAAACATGTTTGAGAACTATTGTGCCATACAATGTTGTCCTTTTGTCACTGTAGTGATTTTGATTCTCATTTCTGAAGATTTTTATAATTAGCTTAGATGGTTAGTAAATTTGCTATAAAAATTATATCTAGGAGATATGAAGAAAACCAAACCCATTGCCGTCAAGTCAATTTCGACTCATAGCAACTTTATAGGACAGAGTAGAACTGCCCCATAGGGTTTCCAAGGTTGTAATCTTTATGGAAGTGGTCTGCCACATCTTTCTCCCACCGAGTGCCTAGTGGGTTTGAACCCTGACCTTTCGGTTAGCAGCCAGGCACTTAACCTCTGTGCCGCCAAGCCTCCTTAGGAAAACTACTGAAACCCATTGCCATTGAGTCAAATTCTGACTCATAGTGACCCTATAGGACAGAGTAGAACTGCTCCATAGGGTGTCTAGGGCTGTAAATCTTTACAGAAGCAGACTGCCACATCTTTCTCTCATGGAGCGGCTGGTGAGTTCTAACCACCGACCTTTTGGTTAGCAGCTGATTGCTTAACCACTGCTCCATCGGGGCTCCTTTGGAGGTCTAGCAATCCTGAAATATTGAAAATGTTTAGAAAGAATAATCAGTCTTTTTCTTTAAATTCTTCGAATTGTGCTACTTCTAAATCATTTCCAAATACAAAGTACTGACACAAAGCATATTTTCTTTTGCCTTGATGCTTTTGAATAATGAACAGAGTTTTGCAGATTTTAAAATCATTCCTGGAAATAACAGACTGGAAACCAGTCTCATCAGTTAAAAGTAATTTTTTAAATTTCTTATTTATTTGAGAGGAAATTGGTTAAAAAGGATAAAATATGGTTTGTCTCTAAAATTCAGGCAAACGACTCTCACAGGTAGTCCTCAACTTATGACGGAGTTGTGTTCCGATGACTCCTTTCTAAGTTGGTTCTGATGTAAGTCAAGTACCTCACCTTTTCTTTTAGTTTTCATTTTTGTTGTCTTTTATTATCAGTATATTTATAAATCAAATCTTCATTTTTCTTTGGGGGTTGGCATTATAACATCAGCAAATTACAAGCTGCAGTATTGTATCTAGTACATATTTCTAACAGTAAGATGTACCAAAAAAAAAAAAAAAAAGGATAGTCTTAAGTGTGGTTCATTGTAACTCGAATACGTCATAAGTTGGGGACTACCTGTATATGCCAAGTAATGTTTCGGATGAAGAAAATGAAGAAGACATTGTCCTTGCTCTTGAACTTATATTCAGTCAGAAACATAGATAAGTGAGCTCAAAAATACATTGTATTCTGGTAAGTGCTATCACAGAAACAGTATGTACTATCTGTGCTAGGGGGACTTGGGAAAGGAGGTGATATTTGAGGTGTGTCTCAGAAGCTAGCAGGTGTTTGCCAAGGGGAGAGTGGAGCACTTCCATCTGAGGAAACAGCATAAAAGCCTGGAATCCTTAAGGATGTGACAGTTGGAGATTTAGTGAATATGGTTCACTGTGACTGGAGAATAGAATGTGTGTGAGGAGGAGGTGAGAAAGAGAGGGTATTGTTAGCTTGGTGAAGCAGCAGCAGGAATTGATTTTGCAGCAATAAGTTGGGTATAGATTTCGAAGGGCCAAGTATACCTTGTTGAAAAGTTTAGACTTCTTGTGTATGCTGTGGAGACCCATAGACAGGAAAGACTTATGTTTTAGGAAGAAAACTCTGGAGAATGGACTGGAAAAGGGAGAAATCAGTTCTACTGAGCACCTACTATGTGAAAGTAACTATTCTGGATACTTGGGATGCAACAGTGAACAGAAAGACAAAGATCCCTGCCCTGATGTAGCTTATCCCTTCTGATGGGGGAAGATAGACAATATACTGATAAACATAGTAAATAAGTTTATTATGCAGTATATTAACACATTGCCATCGAGTCGATTCCAATTCATAGCAAACCTATAGGACAGATTAGAACTGCCCCATAGGGTTTCCAAGGAGCAGTTGGTGGATTCAAACTGCCAGCCTCTTGGTTAGCAGCTATAGCACTTAACCACTATACCACCAGGGCTCCGTGCGGTATATTAGAAGGTGATAAATGCTGAGAAAGAAGAAAAAGTAGAGTAAGGGGGTTTGGAAATGGCAGGTAGGACATGGTTGCAGTATAAATAAGGTGACAGGATGTCCAATTCAGAAGCAGTTGCAGGAATCCAGATGAGAAATGATGAGAATATAGACTAAGTATGGGATTTTAGAATGAAGAGAAGGAATAGATTGGGGGAAATATTTTTTTCTTTTTTAAAAAACGTTTTTAATATAAAATGACACACAAACAGAAAACTACACAAAACAAATTTATATCGTAATGAATTAATATGAAGTGAACAACCTTGTAACCAGCCAACCTGGTAAAGAAATGAAATTTTGCCAGCCACACCAGAAACCCCTCCATTTGCCCCATCCTAATTATAAGGGGATACTTCGTGGTTTAAAGTCAGGAAAGGTGTGCGTCAGGGTTGTATCCTCTCACCATACCTATTCAATCTGTATGTTGAGCAAATAATCCGAGAAGCTGGACTATATGAAAAACAATGGGGCATCAGGATTGGAGGAAGACTCATTAACAACCTGCATTATGCAAATGACACAAGCTTGTTTGCTGAAAGTGAAGAGGACTTGAAGCATTTACTGATGAAGATCAAAGATCACAGCCTTCAGTATGGGTTACACCTCAACATAAAGAAAACAAAAAACCTCACAACTGGACCAATAAGCAACATCATGATAAATGGAGAGAAGATTAAAGTTGTCAAGAATTTCCTTTTACTTGGATCCACAATCAACACCCATGGGAGCAGCAGTCAAGAAATCAAACAAGGCATTGCAATGGGCAAATCTGCTACAAAAGACCTCTTTAAAGTGTTCAAAAACAAAGATGTCACCTTGAGGACTAAGGTGCGCCTGACCCAAGCCATGGTGTTTTCAATCGCCTCATGCATGCAAGAGCTAGACAATGAATACGGAAGACTGAAGAATTGATGCCTTTGAATTGTGTTGGCAGAGAATATTGAATGTACAATAGACTGCCAAAAGATCGAACCGGTCTGTCTTGGAAGAAGTACAACCAGAATGCTCCTTAGAAGCAAGGATGGTGAGACTACGTCTTACATACTTTGGACATGTCAGGAGAGATCAGTCCCTGGAAAAGGACATGCTTGGTAGAGGGTCATTGAAAAAGAGGAAGACCATCAATGAGATGGACTGACACAGTGGCTGCAACAATGGGCTGAAGCATAACAACCATTGTGAGCATGGCGCAGGACTGGACAGTGTTTCGTTCTGTTGCTGGTGGGGTCACTGTGGGTCGGAACTGACTCAGCAGCACCTGATGACAACAACAACAATTATAACTTCTCCCTCCCAGACAACCTGGTTTTTATGGTAGTCACTTTCCTGCATTTCTTGATAGTTTTGTAACCTAAATGTACATTCCTAGACACTATAGCTTAGTCTTACCAATTAAAAAACATTTTTTTGGATATGTCTTTTATGTCTTTTTTAATCTACAAGTTTCTCTCCTTCTTCCTTCCCTTCTTGTGTTTATCGGTTTAAGGACTGGGCTGTTTGACCTTTAGAATCTCCCACAGTCTGGATTTTTCTGATTGTATACTCATAGTGCAGCTCAACATGTTCCTCTGTCCTCTGTGTTTTCTTATAAATTGACGGCTGGATCCAGAGGCTTGGTCAGACTCAAGTGTCATTCCTTTGGCGTGACTTACAGGCAGTGGAGTGTATTTACATCAAGAAGCGCATACTGTCTGGTTGTCTCTTAAACGAAGCACATAATATCCGGTTGTCTCTTTTGCAGTGTTAGTAGCTGTTTCCGATCAATGTCTAGAACTAGTAATTCTCTGGGTATTGCAAAATGGTGATATTCTAATTGTATTATATCCTATAGGAAAGTCAGGATAAATGCCTTTCCCTATTATTTAGCAGTTTTCAAGGTGATGAGTTGGTTCCCTGTCATCCTCCAAATGTGAGCAATTAGTTTGTTTTTTAAGTATCCCTATGAACTCAGGGATTTATACATATCTGATGGGCATCAATCCACTGCAGTTATTATCTTTACTAAAACTCAGATTGTCCCATCTTTGGTCATTGGATGGAGCCCTGGTGGAGCAGTGGTTAAGCGCTCTGGCTGCCAACCAAAAGGTCAGTGGTTTGAACCCACCAGCCGCTCTGAGGAAGAAAGAAGTGGCAGTCTGCTTCCATGAAGATTTACAGCCCTGGAAATCCTATGGAGCGGTACTGCTGTGTCCTATAGGGTTGCTATGAGTTGGAATCAACTCGACGGCAATGGTTTGGGTTTTTTGATTGGTCATTGGGAACCTCTTTGAGGTGGCTCCTAAGTCCTTTTCATATGACTCTCACCTTTGATAGCTTCCTTGATATGTGGTATGACTGAATAGTCTGGGCTTTTCTATTTCCTGTCCCAGATTTGAAAGTAGCCAATACTTTCAGAAGTCTTCATCTTAGGTTGTGTTCCTTAAAAGCAGAATCTGAGATGGACATTCTTGTGTAAGTGCTTTATTGAGGGAGATCTCGCAGGTGAAACCTTTAGGGGGATGAGAGAAGGCAGGAGAAGGCACCAGAAGAAACTGGGTAAAGATGAGGTACAGCTGAAGTCTAGCTCTAGCATCAGTTTGATTCCATAGGGAGTTCTCGATCATGAATAGCACCATGGAGTTGTTCCCTTTTGAGGCCCTTTGTACCCACTTTTAGTCAGTCATTGGTCGAGGGCTATTCCCCAGGGGTACATAACTTCCTAGGCATTTGAGTGAACTAGCTCACATCTCTGTGAGCAGTTCTCAGCAGAAGGGTGCAGTAGTGAGCTGTTAGCAGATAGTACCATCCCGTTGCCATCGAGTCAATTCTGACTTATAGTGACCCTATAGGACGGAGTAGAACTGCCCCATAGGGTTTTCAAGGAGTGCCTGGTGGATTCAAACTGCCAACCTTTTGGTTCGCAGCCAAGCTGTTAACCATTGTGCCACCAGGGCTCCATATAACACGACAGCAGTTGAGATTTGGTACACTGGTCCGCCAGAGTGGTTCTGGGTAGGGCACTGTTATGGATTGAATTGTTTCCCCCCCAAAATGTGTATCAATTTGGCTAGGCCATGATTCCAAGTATTCTGTGATCTGATGTGATCATCTTATGTGTTGTAAATGCTAACCTCTATTATGTTAATGAGGCAAAATTAAAGACAGTTATGTTAATGAGGCGGGACTCAATCCATAGGATTAGATTGTATCCTGAGTCAGTCTTTTTTGAGATATAAAAGAGAGAAACGAGCAGAGAGGCAAGGGGACCTCATTCCACCAAGAAAGAAGCTCTGGGAGCAAGCACGTCCTTTGGACCTGGGTTCCCTGTGCTGAGAAGCTCCTAGACCAGGGTAAGATTGATGACAAGGGCCTTCCCCCAGAGCCAACAGAGACAGAAAGCCTTCCCCAGGAGTTGGCACTCTGAATTTGGATTTCTAGCCTCGTAAACTGTGAGGGAATAAGTTTCTCTTTGTTAAAGCCATCCACTTCTGGTATTTCTGTTATGCATAACTAGATGACTAAGACAGGCACCATCAGTTTGTATCACACAACCACAGTCTGGGAGTTAGGGATGTTCATTGCTAGTGGGTTAATCATTGTTTCTGCGTGTATTCAGTGGACTGATCTAGGAAAAATAGTGTGTGTGTGTTCATGGATATGTGTGTGTGTATGTATGTAAATATATATGAATATATGTGTATGTGCCAGTGTGTGTGTGAATGTGTATATGTACGCATACCTTATAAATTGAAACCGATACTATTCAAATGCAAGACCTCAAAGTTGTTATTTAACCACTTCAAACCTTATCTTTGTTCTACTCAAAGAATCCTGGTTCTCAAGGACATAGGGAATAATACAGTCAGAATATCCAATAATTACTCATTTGTCTTATCCTACATTATATACACAACAGCCTCAGATTAACAACAATAATACTACAATCACTAATATGAGTACTGAAAACAGTTAAAACACCTTTTGCATATGTTATTCCCATTCTCCTATCATTCTAATTGAACAATATACATTGACAGAGCATATAAGTGTTATGTACTATTCTTTTAACCTTCATTTAGTCTTAGTTCTACATGTAATTATATATTTAATACTTACATTGATGACTCTTTAGTCTTTATGTTGATAACGCTGTCAAACTCAGGACTATAGTCATTTTGGTTATCTGAAGCTTGTTTTCTAGTAGATTCCACAGGAAAGATTCACACACAATACTGGCCAGTTTCTCACATGTTGGTAATAGTTTGCTTATGTCCTTTGTTTGCCTGTGTCAGTTTTGCTAGATATGAAATACTTGACCAATGCTTTCTTTGCTTGAGTATCTTAAATATGTTCCTATCTTTTATCTGGGCTTAAAATTGTATGAAAATCTAATTTTCTTTCCTTATAAGTCACTGGGGGCCCTGGTAGCACAGTGGTTAAGAGCTTGGTTGCTAACCAAAAGGTCGGTAGTTTGAATCCACTAGCCGCTCCTTGGAAACCCTACAGGGCAGTTCTACCCTGTCCTGTATGGTCACTATGAGTCGCAATTGACTGAACAGCAGCAGGGTTTTTTTTTTAATAAGTCGCTTGCTGTTATTGCCTCAATTTTCAAAGGATCTTTTCTTTTTCTTTAAAGTCAAGTACCATGATTAAGTTGAACATGTCTTGGTGTTAATTGTTCTGTGTTGATATTCTCAGTTTGTGGTATGCTCTTTCAGTATGTAATTTCAAATCATTTTTTTTTTTTTAATTTCAAGAAATTACAGTTTTTACTATTCTGTTTGCTTGTTTTGGCTTTCTTCTAGAGGAACTTGTATTATTTATATGTTGGATTTTCTTTTCCTATCTTCAATATTTGTCATTTTCTGATTCTTAAAATGTCTTTCTTCATTTCTTTTTGATTTTTAACATTTTTTTCTTTTTGACTCTTTCTTTTAAGATAGTATCTGTTGTATTTATTTGCTCTTATGTTTTCTCTAATCTTTATTTCTGAAATGATTCTTTCCTGAGTTCTACCTCATTCCTGAATTTTTCTGATTTAAATTGTTGTTTTATGTTTTCTTAATGTCTTTTAGCTTATTTAAAAAAATTATTGTGGCAAAATACATATAACATAATATTTACCATTTTAATCATTTTCCAACATACATTTTAGTGACATTAATTGTATTTCAGTGTTGTCATTGACACTATTTCCAAAGCTTTATTCATCACCCTGAACAGAAACTCTTTACTCATTACGCAAGCAATAGCTTCCCACCCTCAGTCCCCAAACCCTTAGCAAACTCTAATCTACGGTTTCTGTGTATTTGCCTAGTCTATATCTTTCATTGGAAACCCTGGTGGCGTAGTAGTTAAGAGCTGTGGCTGCTAACCAAAAGGTCAAAAGTTCGAATCCACCGGGTGCTCCTTGGAAACCGTATGGGGCAGTTCTACTCTGTCCTATAGGGTTGCTATGAGTTGGAATCGACTCGATGGCAACAGGTTTTTATATCTTTCATATAAGTAAAATCATACAATATCTTTTTGTGTCAGCTTATTTTACTTAGCATAATGTTAAGTTTCATCCATGTCGTAGCATGTGTCAGAACTTCATTCCTTTGTATAGCTCACTAATATTGTGTGTGTGTGTATGTATATATATAAAAATCAGATGATTATCATGTATCAGAACTTCATGCCTTTTTATGACTGATTAATATTATATATATATAATATGGTATT
Source organism: Dugong dugon (assembly GCA_030035585.1). NCBI lineage: Eukaryota > Metazoa > Chordata > Mammalia > Sirenia > Dugongidae > Dugong > Dugong dugon. The sequence continues at coordinate 107,971,930 of CM057463.1, read as the reverse complement.
ATATATACACACACACACACGCACTGTTTTTAGTTTGTTCATCTGTTGAGGGACTCTTGGACTTAAGGCCAATTTTGAAATTATTTTTGATCTGTTTTGTAGGCATGTTTCTCTGATGTACTTTCGTTGTCAGGATATTATTTTGCTCTTTGTTCTTTTTTTTTCTTACAATAGTTTTGTGTGGAATTTGACTTGATAATTTCAATTGCTGATATTTTATGTGAATTTGGTTTCCCTGAATTTTTAGAAGGAGAGGTAGTTCTGGATAGCTTTTTGTTTTGTTTTGTTTCTTTTACTCACAGAGTTCTTTCTGTTGCTTTTGTGTAGTGTTAAAAGTATGCCAATTTTCTCTCAGATGTTTTCTGGTTATTTCTCTTTCCTGCTTCTATCTATAACTTCTTCTTTATCTCTACTGCCCCTATCTGCTCACTTTTTGTTACTCTACCAACATTTTCTTGTCAGTGTGGTGTTATCCTGAGGGGAACCCTTGTTCATTTTCAAGAGTTCATAGGTGCTAGACTGCTCCAGTCTCTTTAGACTTTACTATGTTGTTGTTGTTTTTAGGTGCCATTGAGTCGGTTCCAACTCATAGCGATCCAGTGTACAACAGAACAAAACACTGCCTGATCCTGCGCCATCCTCACAGTTGTTGCTTGCTTGAGCCTGTCATTGGAGCCACTGTGTCGATCCATCTCATGGAGGGTCTTCCTCTTTTTCGCTAACCCTTTACTTTATCAAGCATGATATCTTTCTCAAGGGACTGGCTGCTCCTGATAACATGTCCAAAGTACATAGGCATCAATTCTTCTTCAGTCTTTCTTACTCATTGTCTAGCCCTTACATGCAGCTGAGGCAATTGAAAACACTATAGCTTGGGTCAGGAGCACATCAGTCCTCAAAGTGACATCTTTGCTTCTAACACTTTGAAGAGGTCTTTTGCAGCAGATTTGCCCAACGCAATAGTCATTTGCTTTCTTGACTGCTGATTCCATGGGCATTGATTGTAGATCCAAGTAAAATGAAATCCTTGACAACGTCAGTATGTTCTCTGTTTATCATGATGTTGCGTATTAGTCCAGTTGTGAGGATTTTTGTTTTCTTTATGTTGACGTGTAATCCATACTGAGGCTGTAATCTTTGATCTTCATCAATAAGTGCTTCAAGTCCTCTTCACTTTTAGTATGCAGGGTTGTGTCATCTGCATATCATCGGTTGTTAATGAGTCTTCCTCTATTCCTGATGCTGCATTCTTCTTTGTATAGTCCAGCTTCTGGGGTTATTTACTCAGCATACAAATTCAGTAAGTATGGTGCAAGAGTACAACCCTGACGTACATCTTTGCTGATTTTAAACCACACAGTATCCCCTTGTTCCATTCAGATGACTGCCTTTGAGTCTATTTATACGTTCCTCTCTAGCACAATTAAGTGTTCTGGAATTCCCATTCTTTGCAATGTTATCCATAATTTGTTATGATCCACACAGTCGAATGCCTTTGCATAGTCAATAAAACACAAGTAAACATCTTTCTGGTATTCTCTGCTTTCAGCCAAGATCCGACTGACATTAGCAGTGATATCCCTAGTTCTATGTCCTCTTCTGAAACTGTCTTAGGGCCTTTGCATTACTTCTATTGGATTGGACAAAACCCTTCCCAGTTCTAGCTGCTGTTCTAAAATTGGCTTGCCATTGTTCTAGGGTATACTTGTTGACTATTTGGTTGTTCTTTTGTTTTCAGATCCATCAGATATCCCATTGTTTCTCTTTGCTTCTTCCTGCACAGATGCTAATACCGTATAGATCTTGTGGCTTTTGGTTTGTCCCCATCTGCTTGTTACTTGGGGTTTATAGGGAATGTCTTATCACCTAGTTTTATTGTAAATGTTTTTCATGAGGTTTTGGTTTTGCTATCTAGTTGCTGTTTTTATACAGAAATCAGGGAGATTAAAAAATTTCACTGCCACCATTGCTATCTTCTCAGAAAGGGGTTGACTCCTGGAAGGGTTAGAAAGAGTGGAATAGAAAATAACTTTGAAATTTCTGACTTGGAAGATCTGGTGAATAGAAATTTCATTGATCAAGATTAAAAAATAGAAGGAGCAAAGTAGTGAGTGGAAGAGAAGATCTATTTTTTTTTATTTCTTATGTTTGGAATGCTTATGAGATACCCTAATAGAAATGCCTTCTTAAGAAATTTGCTTCTTGAATTTGATAGAGAGATCTAGGTTATGAAACATTAACACTTTGAGGGTAATTGAAGCCATTATAAGTAGGAGAAATTATTATTGTTAGTAAAAATTACAGTTTCGGAAACCAGTAGAATAGAAAGCATGCACTTGAAGATGAAACAGATAGTAGTAAACAATAGAATGCAAATTTTTATGTATTTCTCATAAATATGCCCAACAAATGTATGTTTGCCTTTAGCAGCAATCCACAAAGGTAGGCACTACACAAAGAGTCATTTATATGGATGCAGTTGGGGGCCTATGTTTTTCGTCTTTAGGTATTATCATATATGTTGGGTATAATATTAAGAAAATGAATTTATGAAATCTAAGAATATTTCTTACTAGATAAAGATGATAAGTATTCATAAACTTCAAGTTTTTATATTTTGAGTGGCTACAATGTACTATCACAGACCCTGTATGTTAGGAGGTGAAAAAGTCTTCTTTCTTATGAGCTGTTCCAGATAATTCTTAGTTGCTCTGACCTCAAAGAGGATTTTTCAAATAATGTGCACATTTTGGGCACTCCTTTTTTTTTCTGTTAATGTTAAATATCAACCCCCAGATTTTACTTTTAACCTGTTTTTCCTTACTTCTTCTTTTTAAAAATTAGACCAGTCTTCAGAGACCTGAGATTAAACTTGAATCACTAAAAGAAGATATTAAGGAATTCTTTAAAATATCAGGTTTGTAAGTTGCTTTTTTCTTTTTTCAATTCTTTAAGGAAAAACTTTATTTGGATAGGATATTTTATCCCCAGCCTTCCAGTTACTCATTCAGAATTGCAAAAATAGTGTCTGAATAGGTATCTATTTGGGGAGAATGAGAATGATCAGACATTTCAATAAAATGTGCAAAAATTCAGGAAAACAATAGAGAATGACTGCTTACATTAATCAGTCTTAAATACCTATTTATTTTCCTAGTCGAAAAACATCCTGAATCTATTATCTCATATGTTAAATAACTTGTGGTTTTACTTTTCAATTGTGACTCTTTTCCTCTACGCTTTCAAAGAAAACAAAAGAAAATATTGGTTTTTTTTTTTAATGAGAAAAGAGGTGCCATAGTCCATAGGTTCCCTATGGACATGGGAACAGAAATGGTAAGTATTTTACCCACCTAACTTCAAGTAGATAGTTAGCCATTAGGCTAACTGGGCTAACTAATGGTACCTCATCTGCTTCTGCGGTCCAGGAGTTTACTGACTAGTTAATTATACCTAATTACTTGTGATCTATCTTTATCAAGCGCCTGGTTGTTTCTTGCCCTTCTCTTGCCACATTATCTAATAGCATGAATAGTACAACATCCAAAGATTTTGACATTTTTGAGGATATTGATGGTGGAGGAGGAAATGTTCCTTCCATCTTAAGAAAATGGTATAATAATTTTACTTAAAAAAAATTGGTATCATGTTAAAGACTTTGCTACTCAGTGTTAGCCAAGGGGTATGGTAAATAATTCCTTAGTAGCACTTTACATGGAGCTCTGGTGGTGCAGTGATTAAGAGTTTGGCTGCTAACTGAAAAGGTCGGCAGTTTGAATCCACCAGCTGCTCCTTGGAAACCCTATGGGGCAGTTCAGCTCTGTCCTATAGGGCCTCTATGAGTCGGAATTGACTCGAAGGCAACAGGTTTGCTTTTTTTTTTTTTTTTGGTTTTTCTTTACATAGTGATTAGCAGTTGAAAAAGACTTTCACAAATGAGTATGACGTCAAAACTTTTGTGAGATAAATTTAATTATGATGTGTGTTTATTTTTTAAACTAATATGTTTGTATATTATTTTTTAAAAACAGGTTGGGAGAAGAAACTTCAGAATGCTGTTTATAGTGAACTGAGTGTGTGAGTTTTTCCCACTTATTTTGAACTGTTATGTTCAGCTGTATTTACTTTGTAAGTGATGAAGTCATTATTGCTATGTACACTTATTGGATTATTAGTCCTTATTAGTGCTTATATAGCATTTCAAGTAAGTTAATACTATTAAAAATTACTGCAGTCTTGCCTTGACTGAGAATCAGTAATGAATAGGTGAGTATTTTTTTTAAACAGTTCAACATTTTATACTACATTTCATTTATCCAGCATCATTAGAGATAATAAGTTAATATTTCAGATAACTGAAGCTTACCAACGTTCTTTTTATTGTCGCCATTTTAGATATTACCCTTCTCTATCTTTATGAATAAATCATTCTAAACAATTTAACATTTTTTGCAAATTGATGTCATCATTAAGAACACCAGTGTTTTTGTTCATCTAGATTTGCCCTCAGGGTCTGTTGAGGTTTATAGGAGGTGTATTTGCCTTTACAAAAAATACAGATAGCGAATGTTAGCTTTTGGAGTTTATTCAACATTCAGTTATCCATCAGTTATTTATTGAGCACCTACCACATGCCAGGTGCTATGTTAGGCACTGGGGATATAGTGTATAGTTCCTGCCCTTGTGGAGTTTGTAGTCTAATAGAGTTCTTATGTCTGCTATTTTTGTATTGGTATCAATGTATGTGTCTCTAAAGGTCTCATTTTCAACTTGTCCCTTCTTATCTCCTGTTAACTGGGAAACAAGATAACTCAGCTTACCAGAAAGGTTTCTAAAATAAAGAGACTCAGATGAAGGCCTGTGAACATGTACTTAGACACACATTTTATAATTAGTATTTGCTTCTCACCATGTTTTCAGTTGGTTTTTGTACTTTTAAATAACATCGGATATAATAATACCTATTAATTGAAGTTGATTGTGACCATACCTTTGGTAGTGCTAGTCACCAAAGGAATAGATACTTACCATGATAAGTGAGGTTTTAAATTCACAGTATGTAGTAGAGTTACCACAGATTGATTAATATAAACATGGTGATGTGTCTGTCTCACTATTACATGGAAAGCTTATAATTTCAGTGTCTTTGTTTCTAATACTGTGGAATAAAAGCATCCATTGTATGTAATTCCAAACATTGGATTCTCATCTAAGGAGGTATTACTAATGATTCTTAGGTTTCTGATCTAATACATTCCTGAAAATTGATCTGTGAGATAGAGTGCCTTTTTATTTGATGGCAGGAACTGTATCTTATTCATTGTCATATCTTTGATATCTCACACAGCAGACTTTAAATAAATATTTTTAAAAAGAAATTATTGGTGTTTACAAGGACCCCAGTAATACTACTTTCTTTCTTACTTTGGTTCTGAACAAATTGAGAAATAAGATAAAACACAAAGGCAGATGAGAAATGAAAATTATGCTTTTATGACTGGTAAAGACTAGGTAAGGGAACATAGCTTAGAGTGAGAACAAAATGAGTCTGTTAACTAAACCCTAGAATGAAATAGGCTTACCTTATAGTCAAATAGTATTGGATCAGGGTAAGCATGTTTAGTTTATTCTTCCCAATTTTACCGGTTGGTAAGGCATACACCTCTTCTGGGGTGTTGTGAGTAATGCCATGGAGAGAGGCCAAGGATGTTACAGTTATGGAGCTGTTTTCACATGGAAGGGAGCATCAGGAGTATGGAAGAAGTGTTTCCCCTTAACATAAATCAAAAGACTAAAATGGGCTTAGTGTATTGTGTTGCATTTTTCATTGGCAAAAACCTTTAGATAGATGAGTAAAGAAAACAAAATGTGAAGTAGGAATATTCATTAGGTAACATTAAATAATTGGAGCTGGGGGATAAAAAACTGCTCTCATGCCTAAATGGAGATGTAGACACATGAACTATACAGATCATATCTGAAAATAGCTTGCTTCCCTCAGTGGGCTCTTCCTACTTTAGGCTGCCTACTTTCTTTAGTTATCGTTTCCATTCGTTTTAAACAATGGTTATATATTTATTGTTGTGTTAATAACTATTTAATGTTGATATAATTTACATTGATTGAATGCATATATTGTGCTAGGTATTATGCTAAGTACTTTATATGCATTGCGTTATTTAACATAATTTTCATAACACCTTATGAAGTAGAATTTATTATCATACATTTTACAGAAGAGAAAACTGAAGCTTAGCACACTTAAGTAACTTGCACAAGATCATATTGCTAGTAAATGTGGGTGGTAGAGTTTGAACTCCAGCTGTCTGATTCCAATTCCCACATGTTTTACTACATTTCACATATGTCTATATCTTATTTCTTGATAAGTGTTTTGAAGCAAGACTTGTGTCTTATATTTCTTTTTGTATTTCCTCTGAGTCAGAATCAACTTGATAGCAATGGGTTTTTTGAAATGGTATAGCATCAAATAAATGATATTGAGTCAGCAAATAGTTATTGAGCCACTTATCAGTGCTCACACATTATAAATATTTGATGAATTGAGGAAATTCAGTGTAATTATTAACTTAAACTTACTATAAACATTTAACCCAGACAGTCTTTACAAACAAAATGAAAATGCACTGATTTCTTTGAGTCTTTACATACACAATGAAAAAGACAAGGTACTTCATTGTACTTTGTATAGAACAGTTTATAAAGAATTAGATGACCTTTTCCCTTAAGAAACATAAAGAGGTAAATAAATCTTTTTAAAATCTTGCCTATATACGTACATGTTATAAAAACATATACCATAATTTATTTATTAATATATGCAAGTGTCTAACATACCTTAAAGAGGTATGAACCCTGAACAGTTGTGGAAGGATTTTAAATGGAAGAACTTTATTGTTGTAAATATATACATACATACATACATATATATATGTATATATAAAACAGCATTTTTCAGGTATATAATTTAGCAACATAAATTACATTAATTATGTTGTGCAGTCATCATCTGTTGTTGGCAACTTTCCCATCACCATAAACAAAAACCTGCTGCTTCCCAAACTATGGCTCCCCTTTTCCCCCTTCCTTCTGCCCCTGGTAACCACTAATAAGCACTGGTTTCTATATATTTGCCTATTCTTATTATTTCATGTAAGTGAGATCATACAATATTTGTCCTTTTGTGATTGACTGATTTCACTCAGCATAATATTTTCAAGATTAAATGGAAGAATTTTTAAATGGAAGGATTTTAGACTATGGGTACCTTATACTAGACCACAAGTTTTGGTAAGTCTTCATTGACATTCATGGATTTTGATAGACGGGTGCCAAGGCAGGAGACCTGGGTACCTCTAAAATGTCCTAACTGTATAATTTTTCTTTGCCCTCTTAATTTTAAATGTTACTATATACTCGCTATGTGTTACCCACTGAGCCAGGTGCTGAGTATAATGACAAGCTAGACAGTATTTGCTTTCATGGAGCTCACAGTCCAGTGGGGCATCCAGACTTTAAAGAGACAATTATAGGAAAGTATAATAAGTGGTATGGAAAGCCCAAGGAGCACAGGGGAAAGGCACTTAACTCAGATTTGGGGATGTCATCATGGTGGCTAACCAAAGGTAACAATATTCAGGCTGAGACCAGAAAGGTATGAGTTAGTCAAAGGAAAGAGAGAAAAGAAGTGCTTAGAGGGAACAGCAAGCGCAGAGGTTTGGAGGTAAAAAAGAATGTGGCACAATGGAGGAACAAAAATGGCTGGATGGTAGGGTGGGAAGGGTGCATGCTAAAGGATGATGCTAGATAGTATTGTTAGTTGCCATTGAATGGACTCCAGCTCAGTAGCGAACTTATGTATAGCAGAACGAAACATTGCATGGTACTATGCCATCTTCATGATTGTTAGTATGTTTGAGTTCATTGTTGTGGCTATTGTGTCAAAACAGGGCTTTTCCTACTACATCCTAGGAGCATTTGGGTGCCATTTTAGAATATTAAGCAGAGTAGTGACATAACTTTTGCATTTTATTCATTTCAGAAATGTATCAGTTATATAGTATGTGCCAGCCATTACCTAGACACTGGAAATAAGTCACTGGTAATAAGGAAGATATCACCCCTGGCAAATAGCCAGGCATATTGGGTTGAAAACAGTCTGGAAGCAGGGGAGACTGCTTAGGAACATGAAGGCAAGAGATGATGAAATAAGTTAGTAGCAGAAAGGGTAGAGAAAGCTGAGAATTATTTAGGGGGATCTGGTGATCTATTGGATGTAGAGGAAGAGGCAGGGTTCCAGGGTGATGTGCAGGTTTCTATCCATTGTTCCAATTTGACAACCCTCTTCTCTTCATATTTCTAAATGTAAGCTCCATGAGGGCAGAAGTTTTAGACTGTTTTGTTGACTGCTGTATCTCTATACTCTGAATGCTTAGTAGGTTCTTGTTAAATAGTTTTTTAAAATTTATTTATTTTTTGTTATATATATATATATATTATTGTTATAATTAAATGAAATTTACATTTCAAGGTAGTCTCCCATACAAAAAAATTTTTTTTTTTGCATACATTGTTATGAGACCCTAATTGCTCACCCCATTCTGCGACAGCACACTCCTCCTTTCCACCCCTGATTCCCCATGACCATTCAACCAACTCCTGTCTCTGCCTTCCCATCTCACCTCTGGACAGAAGCTGCCCCTTGGTCTCTTGTATCTACTTGACTCATAGGCACACTCTTCACGAGTATCACTTTATGTCCCACAGTTCAGTCCAATCCCTGTCTGAAGAGTTGGGCTCGGAAATTGTTTTAGTTCTGGGCTGATAGAGAGTCCAGGGGCCATGCCTTCTGGGGCGCCTCCAGTCTCAGTCAGACCATTGAGTCTGGTCTTCTTACTAGAATTTGAGTTCTGCATCCCGTCCTTCTGCTGCTCCATCAGGGACCCTCTGTTGTGTTCCCTGTCAGGATGTTCATTGGTGGTAGCCATGCACTGTCTAGTTCTTCTGGTCTCAGGCTGGTGAAGTCTCTGGTTTATGTGGCCCTTTCTGTCTCTTGGGCTAATACTTTCCTTGTGTCTTTGGTGTTCTTTGTTCTTCTTTACTGCAAGTGGTTGGGACCAATCGATGCATCTTAGATGGCCGCTTGCAAACTTTTAAGACCCCAGCTGCCACTCACCAAAGTAGGATGCAGAACAAGGTTCTTGTTAAATAGTTTTGAATGAACAAATACCTAATTTGATTTTGGTCTTAGTATTAATGACTTTTGCATTGCCATTTCTTTTTTTTTTTAATTTAATAAACTTCATTTTTTAGAGCAGTTTTAGGTTTACAGAAAAATTGCCCAGAAGGTACAGAGTTCCCATATACTCCTTACAGAGAAGACAACACACACAGTTTCTCCTATTATTAACATCTTGCATCAGTGTGATGCATTTGTTATGATTGATGAACCAATACCAATACATTATTGTAAACTGAAGTCTGTAGTTTACATTAGGGTTCACTCTTTGTGCCTTACAGTCCTGTGAGTTTTGACAATGTATAGTGTCATGTATCCACCATTACAGTATCATAGAGAATAGTTTTACTGCCCTAAAAATCCTCTGTGTTGCATCTTTTTATCTCTCCCCTCCTTCTCCAGAACTATTGGCAATCACTGATCTTTTAAAAAAATTTTTAAGATGACTTCAGAGAATAGTTTTGATGTAAGCTTTAAGGTTTAAAGATTACCTCAGACAATAGTTTCAGGCAATTATCTAGCCTCAGTAGCTCTAGAAAGTCTGGGTTCCATGAGAATTTGGAATTCTATTCCACATTTCCCCTGCTTTGATCAGAATTTTTCTACAGAATCTTTGGTCAAAACATTCAGTAATGGTAGCTGGGCACCATCCAGTTATTCTGGTCTCATGGCAAAGGAGGCAGTTGTTCATGGACGCGGTTAGACACATAGTCCAGTTCCTCATCTGATTCCTGATTTTGCTTCTTCCTCTGCTGCTCCAGGTGAATAGAGACCAATTGTTGCACCTTGGGTGGCTGCTCGCAAGCTTTTAAGATGTCAGGCACTACACAAACATTGCCTCTTATTACCTGTATTTTTGGATAAATTTCTTTGATCACTGAATAACTCTTAAGGTCATCAATAAATACTCTCAAGTGTCAATCCTAAATTTCTAAGTTTTATCAAATTTAGAAATAATTACCATTAAAATAAACGGATTTTAGAGCAGTATTTAATTATAAACCACACATCCTTTACAAATGATTTACTGGGCAGTGTGAGATACATAGTTTTTAAACTATCTTACATATAAAACAAAAAATGCCAAGTTATCTAGAGATTACATATATTTTTTCATTTGTGAGTGGGAAAAGGTTAGTTATTAAGTACATGGAATGCAAATTTTAATGGAAAAAATAATTTGCCAGAAACAATCGAACAATAAAATTAGTTATATGAGTTTATAGATTAGGTGGGATAGGTTGCCTTTTCCTATTCCAGAAGTGTATCTTATGGACATTTGAGCCTTTTACACTTTGGTTCTGAAACAGGTGCAAGTGTTTTGGAATATCATTAACCCTTTACCTGCTACTGTCTCATTTGGACCAGAAGTTTCATGAGAATTAGTCTGTGGTTCTTGATTATTTGAACATGTTTGCTTTGCTGTAGGTACAAGTCCTATGACTAATTTCTATAGGAGTCATATATTGTTGTGAAAAAGGTTGGAACCTCTAAGTTAATATTGAACCATCGTGTTTTCCTATTGCCTTTTCTGTCTGTAATTTCATACCACTCTATGCCTCAATCGTTGTGCTCCAGCCACTCTGGCTTTTTCTTATCCTTAAATATTCCAAACAGTTCCACCTCAGGGTCTTTTGCGTGCTGTCTCTCTTCCCAGAATATTCTTCCCCTAGATCCTTGCGTGGTTGGCTCCTTCTCCTCTTTCACCTCTCAGTTCGAATATCAGCTCCCCTAGAGATCTTGCTGTTTGGAAACCCTGGTGGTGTAGTGGTTAAGAGCTATGGCTGCTACAAAAAGGTCAGCAGTTCGAATCTACCAGGTGTTCCTTGGAAACCCTATGGGGCAGTTCTGCTCTGTCCTATAGGGTTGCTATGAGTTGGAATCTACTTGATGACAACGAGTTTGGTGTTTGGTTTTGTTTAGAGGTCTCCCTTACCACTCCAAGCCACTTCTATCTCATTCCCTGCTTTCGTTTTATCATGGCACTTATTATTATCTAATATTATTCTATTTATTTCTTTGTTTTCATAATTATTGACGTATCTCTTCACTAGAATGTTAGGTCCATGAGAACAGGGAATGTTGTCTTAATCACCACCATATACTTAATACCTAGAATGACTCAAATATTTGTTGACTAAATGAATCTGTTTTCTTAATAAAAATAATGTATTTTTATTATAAAATATAACATTAGTTAGAATACGGAAATAATTTATTATATGTGAAATTTTATTAACTTTATGAATGTATGTATTATACATTAACACATGGCTGTTACCAAAAACAGTATTATCATTTCAATTATGTAAAATATATACATATATAATTATGTGGACAAGGGCTGGAAGGAAACTTGGAGAAATGAAAAGAGTTGATATGCTGGTAAGTTAATGGACTTTTTTAACCTTAAAAATCCCTCTTAATGTTATACTATGCGTATGCTAAAATTAGCAGTTATAACAATTTTCACATGAGCATTTACAGAGCTAAGTAATTTTTAAATTACCTCAATTTGTGGATTCAGATTATTGAGTGATTTAACTTTTAACATGTAATTAAATTTCTAATTTAGTTTTAATCTAAAACTACAATACTAATAGTTTTATGTCTTTACACTAATAGAACTGCTAATTCATATTCTATTTCATTTATAACATGGACTACAGAGGTAAGTAATTTCTGATGGAGAGAATTAACTATCAAGAATAATGTACAATATTTAGCTGCCTCTTTTTGCCTCTAGGTTTCCTTTACCTAGTCATCCTGCTGCACCTCCTGAACATCTTAAAGAACCTTTGGTATACATGAGGAAAGCACAGGTTGGCTATTGTTCATTTTTATTATATTTTTCCATGCCAAGTTATATAATGTAAAGTGAGAGATTCTTTTTGATGTCAGAAGTATATGTTATTCATTATATGAAGGAGTGGATAAGAAGCGCTAAAGTGATGTGAAAGCATTTGCACACTCTTTTTAATTTCTCTTGCCAAGGATCATACCTATTTAACTATGGTAATCCTGAAAAACAGTGAGTAGAAGGAAAAAAAAAAAAATCATGTACCATACTGACATCAGAGCTCTGGCGGCGCAGTGGTTAAGAGCACAGTCTGCTAACCAAAATGTCAACAGGTTGAATCCACCAGCTGCTCCTTGGAAACCCTACAGGGCAGTTCTACTCTGTCCTATAGGGTTGCTATGAGTCGAAATTGACTTGACGGCAATGGGTTTTTTAAAAAATTTTATTTTATGTTGGCGTCATCTTCTCTTAAAATTTTGGCGTTTGAAGCTAGTATAACTGATACTGTATTTGAAATAGATTTAAAATATGATAAAAGTATTATGATACAATCAGTTTCTCATGCCCTGTGACATTAAAGGAGTAAAATGGAAATGAACTGACATCATCTTCCCTTAAACTTTTGGCATTTGAAGCTAGTGTTACTGATACTGTATTTGAAATAGATTTGTTTTGACAGCAGGCTGTTACATACTAATTATATTCTATTACAGAACTGAAATAAACCTGTTCTCTAAAATGGCCTGGCAACAACTAAAACTCATTTAAAAACAATAAAATAAACAGAAAAACTATAAAAAGATGTTAAAATAGAAATTTAGTAAGTTCCATCATGTGCTTCTAACTCTTTTAACTGTCCTTAGCCTCAGCACAGCATAGTCCATTTGCCTTTGAGGCATTATTGTTTGTGAGTCGTCCTCAACAGTGCTGGGCAGGACTCTGTGCCTGCCGCTGCTCAGGAGTTTAATGGGCATCACAGTCAGAGGTGACCTCCCTTCTCCATCATAACCTCAGAAGTGGATATTTAAAAACATTATAAAAAATTTCAGATATATCCAGAAGAACTCCCATGTGCCCATCACCCAGCTTCAATAATTATCATGGTGGTTCTGCTGCTCTTGAGAAATGTTCTGCTGCTTTGAGTTACCATGTCCTACAGCAGTGGTTGCTAGGCAGATTTATATTTTTAACTTTTAATTTCATAAAAAGAACCCTCAAAATTAGATGGTAAAAGGAGACAATATAAGCAAAAAATGGAGCTATTTGAGGAAATATGTAATAAATTTCTATCTTTAGGTGGTATCTTTTAGGACTAGAAACCACAAAATATGTATTATTAATTACTATAAAGCATAACAGTTAAATGCTGCGTGTATGAAAGAATTATTTGGTCTTTTATTTGTAAAGATAACAAACTCAAGAAAATAAAACTAAAAAGGTTGAGTCTAAATATTTTTTGTTAAAATTTGAAAATTTCTAAAACATATAGAGACAGTATCATTTTTACCATATTAGGTATAAGAAACAAAACATAAAGATTGGATTCCTGTCATGTCTGAAAGGGAGAGATAGGTAAATAATAGGTCTGTTCTTAAATCCTACTGCTAATTGCTGAGGATATGTGTGACTGGTAAGTGTATATATTATGTATATGTACAATATTCCTCTTTTCTTTCTGAACTTACCTATTAAATCAGGGTTTGGTAAACTATGCCTCATGGGCCAAATCTAGGCTGCCACCTGTTTGTATGACTGGCAAGTTGAGAATGTTTTTTCTGTTTTTAAATGGTTTAAAAATCAATAGTCATGCTCATTCATTTACATGTTTTCTGTGGCTATTTTGCTCTATAATGACAGAGTTGAGGAGTTGTGATAGAGATCTAATGGCCCACAAAGCCTAAAATATTTACGGTTTGCCCCTTTACAGAAAAAGTTTGCTAACTCCTGTACTAGATTATTCATTCTTTAAGTGCTTTTTATTCTCAGCATATAGTACAGCGCCTAGCCCAAGGAACGCCCTCAATAAATGTCTGTTGAAATGATTGATTCTTTAACCATGGTCATACCAATTACCTCCTCTACCAGTTAGTGTCTGCCTGCCTTCCTATATTTGTTTTCCTCAAGACTTCTAGTTCTTCAGTTCCTTGTTCTCTTGGGCAATTCTCTCCTCTTTGCAAAAAAGCAACCTAGTCTGTTTCTCATGGCTGCCAATCCATCATGTTCTTTCTTGCACCACATAATCTCTTGCTTCATCAGACTTCCACTCTGTCTGCCATTCTAGTCCTCAGCCTAACGCCACCTCTACAGTCTATTCTCTGTTCTCCCAGACTACTGAATACTTTGAGGGGAAATCGCATATGTTCTGTGTTAGCAGTTAATCTCGTCTAAATTTATTTACCTTTTGGTGGATTCTGCCAATCCTTTTATTATTCTTTATTCATTATCTGCTTTCCAGTTGGGTTGTCCCAAAGCTTTCCATGCTTGTGTAGTACACAGTTCTACCTCTGTCTCACTCATTTATAACACTTGACTCTTTATTAAGAATATTCATGTCATCTCATTCAAGTTTCCACAGCTTTTTTTTTTCTTTGCTGTCAATCCTGTATGATCAACTATCTGCTGTACATTTCTTCTGTGAGATCAAACTGAACATGTCTAAACTGAGTTTATTCTTCCTAAAATGAAGAATTCCTGACCTTCTTATTTCTGTTAATAGTTTCTGTCATTATTCCATTACTTCATCATTTAGATTTGAAATTTCTTTGATCTCAATTTTCCATATTCAAATAGTCATTAATTTCTAGAAATTATTTCTTCCTATGGTCTCATAGCCTTCTCTTCCTATTCATTACCAAGGCCATTGCCATAGTGATCACGATGATGATGTGATGATATGATGACTATTTATTATTAAGTACTTAACTTTGTTTCAGACATTGTACTTTAATTCGCATCCTTGTCTTATTCTTACCCTTAGAATATTGTAATAGATCCCGTTGATATCTCAACTTTCAATCTACCTCCCTCTCCCTATCTCCGTGTATCCCCTCAGTACTGTTAACTTTAACTACAGGCAAAGGAACCTTTATAGTGTATATCATTCCTTTCTAAGAAATCTTCAATAACTCCCAATTGTCTAATAGATGATGTTCCTACTCCAAAGCCCAGCATTTAAGCTTCTTCACAATCTGTCCCTAACTTCTCCGTCTTCTGCTTTATCAGTCTCTGATGTCCTATAACTGTCTTATGGGTCCATCGAAATAAATTATTTGCCTTTCCCTCTTGTGTTTTTAGCACTTTTCTTATTTTGTTTTCCTGTCCTGGAAATCCCTTTCTGCCTGCTTTGCATTATAAAAATCTTATCTATTTTTTAAGCCTCAACTCAGATGGCACCTCTTCTCTGATGCTGTTACTGATTACACCTGTTGAGAAGGATCTCTCCCTCTCTTAAACTCTTGTAGCACTCTATCTTTTTGTGAGTCTCATAACAAATTGTAAGGAGCACTGGTGGTGCGTGCAATGGTTAAGTCCGGAGCTGCTAACTGAAAGGTTGAACCCACCAGCCACCAGCCATGGGAGAAGGG
Organism: Dugong dugon; assembly: GCA_030035585.1. Lineage (NCBI taxonomy): Eukaryota > Metazoa > Chordata > Mammalia > Sirenia > Dugongidae > Dugong > Dugong dugon. The sequence continues at coordinate 107,956,287 of CM057463.1, read as the reverse complement.
ACCTGGTAATCTGCTCCCATAAAGATTTTAGCAGTTCTTCTCTGACCTATAGGGTCACTATAAATTGAAATTGACTCCACAGCAAATAACAACAATATCACAGATTGCATTCTATTATAGTAATCTCTGTACACATTTTTCTGACTTCTGTTGTAAGCTTCTTGAAAGCAGTAACAGTTTTAAAACATTTTTGTATACACATCATATCTAGTACAATGATCTTTATGAAGCAGAATCTTAGAAAGTTTGTGTTGAATTAATAGTAAAGGAGTTTTCCATCTCTTCTATTACTTGTTACAGTATAGTTTTAAAAGATATTTACAGAATGCCTACCAAGTAGAAGGTACTTTGCTGTGTGCTGTGGATATTCAGAAATAAATTAGATGCAGATTCTCCCTTCAGGTAACTTCATGGTTTAGTAACTGAAATGAGACTTTGGCATAAGCAGCTGTAACACAAGGTATAAAGTGCTGTGTGCTGTAAGGAAGGCAGCTAGGAAGTTTTGAAGGAGTCCTGAGAAGGAGCTGGGGGCAGGTGGCTTCTTATCAGGTTGTTCTTTGCTCTCTGTGATAGAAAAAAAAAAAAATTAAATCCAGTTAGTGTTTCCTTCCTCTTTTTTATTCAATAAACATGTGAGCAGGCAAGGTTTTAGAATTGCACCCTGAAAAAATTTGATGGCTTTTTATTCTGTTGAAGTTTTATTAGTGTTTTTTAACTTCACTTGGCTCTCGACTGTGTCTTTAGAGTTGGAATGTAAATCAGTTCTCGCATTTTATGGCAAGCTAGCTTGGTATTTCATTTTCTGGGCTGATGAGAGAGTGTAAGAAGCTGCATCAGCATTTCCCAGAGTGTTTTCTGCTGAATACTAGCTTTGGGAGTCATTCCACAAAAAAACAGTTCCATGGTCAAATAAGTTTGGGAATTCCTATTTGTGAATTATAATTCATTTTATTATTTTTAATAGATTTTATTTTTCAGAAGAGTTTTAGATTTAGTTTTAGATTTAGTATAGAGTTCCCATATATCCCACACCCAGTTTATTGTTAATATTTTACATTACTATAGTACGTTTGTTACAATTAATAAATCAACTGATTATTATTTACTAAAGTCTGTTCTTTATTCAGATTTCCTTAGTTTTTTACCTAATGTCATTTTCTGTTCTAGGGCCCTATCTAGGACACCACATTACATTTAGTCATTGTGTCCTCTTGACTATGACGGTTTTTCAGATTTTCCTTGTTTTTGATGACCTTGAAAGTTTTTTTTTTTTTTAATTTTTAATTTAATTTTATTTCATTTTATTATTTTTTTTTATTGTACTTCAGGTGAAGGCTTACAGAACAAATAGTTTCTCATGAAACAGTAGTACACGTATTGTTTTATGACGTTGGTTAACAACCCCACAACATGTCAACCCTCTCCCTTCTCAACCTTTTTTTTTTTTTTTTTTGGTGAAAATATACATAGCCAAAGATACACCATTTCAAAAATTTCTACATGCGCAGTTCAGTGACATCGACTATGCTCCTTCAGTTGTGCTGCTGTTCTCACTTAAGATGAAGGCTTACAGAACAAAATAGTTTCTCATTTAACAGTTAGTACACATGTTGCCCTATGACAATGGTTAACAACCTCACAACACATCAACAATATCCTTACTCAACCTTGGGTTCCCTATCACCAGCTTTCCTGTCCCCTTCTGCCTTCTGGCCCTTGTCTCTCGACTGCTGTGCCTCATTAGTCCCATTTGGTTTTATGGGGCTGTCCACTCCCTGGCTGAACAGTGAACCTCGGAAATGACTTCACCACTGAGCTAAAAGGGTATCTGGGGGTCATACTCTCAGGGTTTCTCCAGTCTCCTTTAGGCCAGTAAATCTGGTCTTTTTTTTGTGAGTTACAGTTTTGTTCTACATCTTTCTCCAGCTCTGTCCAGAACCCTCTGTTGTGATCCTGGTCAGAGCAGTCAGTGGTGGTAGCCGGGCACCATCTAGCTGTACTGGACTCAGTCCAGTGGAGGCCTTGGTAGCTGTGGTCCATTAGTCCTTTGGACTAATCTTTTCCTTGTATCCTGTTCTCTTCATTCTTCCTTGTTCCCGAAGGGATGAGACCAGCGGAGTATCTTAGATGGCTGCTCACAGGCTTTTAAGACCCCAGACGCTACTCACCAAGGTAGAATGTAGAACATTGTCTTTATAAACTGTGTTATGCCAGTTGAGCTAGATGTTCCCCGAGACCATGGTCCCCACAGCCCTCCACCCAGCAATTCAGTCCCTCAGGGAGTTTGGAAGTGTATATGGAGCTTCCATGACCTTTCCTTGTACAGGATGTGCTGGTTTCCCCAGTATTGTGTACTGTCTCACCCTTCGTCCAAGATACCACTTATCTGTTGCCTATTTAGTATTCCCCCCCCCACCCCTCCCATCCCTGGTAACCAACAAAGATTGTTACATTTTGTGTGTGAACTTTTTCATGGGTTTTTACAATAGAGGTCTCATGCAGTATTTGTCCTTTTGTGATTGACTTATTTCACTCAGCATTATGTCCTCCAGTTTCATCCATGTTATGAGATGCTTCATAGATTCATCATTGTTCTTTCTCGTGCATAGTACTCCATTGTGTGTATGTACCATAGTTTGTTTATGCATTCATCTGTTGATGGGTATCTAGGTTGTTTCCATCATTTTGCTATTGTGAACAGTGCTGCCATGAACATAGGTGTGCATATGTCTATTCGAGTGACGACTCTTATTTCTCTAGGATATATTCCTAGGAGTGGGATTGCTGGATCGAATGGTATGTCTGTATTTCTAGCTTTCTGAGGAAGCGCCATATCATTTTCCAAAATGGTTGTATCATTTTGCACTCCCACCAGCAGTGCATAAGAGTTCTGATCTTCCTGCAGCCCCTCCAGCATTTGTTATTTCCAGTGTTTTTGATCTGTGCCAGTAATGCCGGGGTGAGATGGTATCTCATTGTGGTTTTAATTTGCATTTCTCTAATGGCTAGTGATCGCATTTCCTCATGTGTCTGTTGGCCATTTGAATGTCTTCTTTGGTGAAGTGTCTGTTCATTTCCTTTGCCCATTTTTTAATAGGATTATTGTCTTTTTGTTGTAGAGGTGTTGGATTTTCTTGTAGATTATGGAGATTAGACCTTTGTCTGACTGGTACTGTCCACAAATTTTTTCCCAGTCTGTAGGTTCTCTTTTTACTCTTTTGGTGAAGTCTTTTGAAGAGCATAGGTGTTTGACCTTGAAAGTTTTGAGGACTGTTGGTCAGGTACTTTGTAGATTGTCCCTCTGTTGGAATTTGATGTTTTTCTATGATTAGACTGGGGTTATGGGTTTTTGGAAGAAGACCATTAAGGTAAAATACCATTTTCATTGTATCATATCAAGGGTATATACCGTATTTTTATGCAGATAACAAACACGTTATGCATTTTTTGCAAACCGTGTAACCCCCTATTGTTATTTTCATAAATGTGCTATGCCAATGTTTTTTTACATGCTGCTGAATTCCATTTCTTTCTTTCTTTTTTTTTTTCTGTCCAACTGATTTAATGTTAAGTCTTCATCTTGTTGCCTGTTGACATGGAGGTTTGGTTCCCAGCATCAGACCCTCGCCAGCTTACCCTCAAATTTCTAAAGCAGCCCCTGTCCCAGCAGGATTTCTTCCCAGCTCTGCAAACCCCTTTCTCCAAGGCAGGAAGAAATCACTTTTTCCACCCTGGAAACAGCCCTTGCCAGGGTGGGCTGGCCCCAGCCCAGGAGTTGCATGAGTGTGTGCGCACCCCAGGCCAGGTAGGTCACTCAGGTGGGTGAGGCCAGTGTGCTGCAGCCCTGTGCGTTCTGCCTTACCATCTGGCTGGCTAACCACCATGCTTGGGCCATTTGAATCTTCCGCTTGCACAGACACTGCCGGGCAGGTGTGAGAGCCGCAGGTGCAGAGGGGTCGCAGGCCCCTCACTCGAATGAGACAGGTCCGACTGGCTGCTAAGGGCCCTGCGAGGCCAGGGCAGTGCATGCCTGCACTCACACTGTCCTGCTGCCTGGCTTCACATGGGGCTGGCACCATGGTCCTGGCTCAGGCCCCAGCCTGTCGTGGGACCAGTTGTTGCTCTGGTAGTCTTGAGCTCAGCCTTCTGACTGACCCTCCGCCCATCTCCGGCACGATCTACCTGGGTGCAGGTTGGCTATAAGAAACTCCACCTCTCTCAGGCCTAGCTGCGAACTGCCCCAGAGCAAACGTAAAGCTTCAGTTGTTTATTTTCTGATTACTGAAGTACTGCCAAACTTGATCCGTGACTTCTTGACCATAGCTTATACTCTTATATACAAATACGATCGACAGTAACATTTTCAAACTATTCAGTGAGGGCGAATGAGGCCAAAATTCACTCCTGGAAATATCACGAGACATGCGCAGTATGTGTGTGGGCACAATATGCCAGAATTTTTTTGCATGATTTTGACATTTCCGTGCATCATATATGTGTGCACATTATTTACGTTGGCACGCCAGTTGCAAAAAATACGGTAGTATCAACATGATTCATCACTGTTGCTGTTGACCTTGATCACCTGGCTGAAGTAGTGTTTCTACACTACAGGTTTCTCCACTGTGAATTTGCTTTTTTCCCTTGTTCCATACTGTACTCTTTGAAAGGAAGTTACTGTGTGCAGCCCATACATAAGAAGTGGGAAGTTATGCTCCACCTCCTTGAGGAATGAGTATCTACATATATAATTTGGAATTCTGCATGGGTGAGATGTCTGTTTACTCCCGTTTATTCAATCATTTATTTATATCATTATGTACTCATGGATATTTATTTTATACTTCGGATTTTAATCCAATGTTCCTGTATTTATTTTGTTGCTCACAATTTAATTTAGCGTGTTAAAGGCTCAGAGAATTTCTGCAGCAAAAAAAACTTTAGTTTTATTTAATCAAGTGTTGCTCTAACTTATTTGTCCATGAAACTTTTATTTTCGTGTAAAATAGATTGGAAACTACTTTGCTACACCTTTTGGAGAAAGTAGTATTTGAAAAAGTTGATATACAGCCTGATATATTTAAGTACATGAGTTTTCTTAAGAAATAGTACTGTTAAGCAGCACATAGAGCTCTAATTTCATGCCAAGCGCCATTCTAGTGCTTTCCATGTATTAACTAATTTAATACTTATGACAACTCTATATGAGTTACTGTTATGATCTTAGATAGGTTGACTTCACAAAACTAATAAATGATAGAGCTGGGATTTGAATCTGGACAGGTTCAAAGAGTTTGACTCTAGAATCTTCACTCTTAACCCGATGATATTCAGCCTTTTTCTTTATCTAATCCAGAAATGTGCAAGCAAAATCAAGATATTGTTGACTTTATCCTGTTCTCCATCAATCCAGTAACCTTAGCAAAAATGGAAATTTTATTAGGTTTATATTACTTCATTTCTCGCCCCCTGCCTAATTGTTGTTTCTGCCTTTTGTTATTCCATTTCTTAAAACTCTTCCAAGACTTGCAGGATAAAACTCAAATTCCGTACCGTTGCTTATAGGCTGTATATAATCTTGCCCTTCTTTACCTCTCCAGTCTCATCTCTTGCCTCCTCACACTGCCCAACCCCTACCACGACACACATACACATTCTCTCTGTAATCATAGTTGACCTCCTTAAATTGTTCCAGCAGGAGAATCTTTGCTCATGTTGTTGGCTTCTACCTAAAACTGCCTTCTCCCAATGCCGTATATTTCTGGCTAACCTCTGTCCAACCTTTAAGTATCAGGTTAGATGATAGTTTCTTTAGGAAGCCTTCTCTGACCCCTAGATCTCCAATGGTACTCTTCCTGTGGTTCCCGTCCTTCACACGGGAGGCACCTGTACTCCCTCCCACAAGAGTTAGGTTGTCTGTATCTTCACCTAGATTCTGTAGTCTCTGTGAAGCAGGACCACTGTATCCCCAGCATCTGGTACAGTGTCTGGTCCATGGTACATGCTTGATAGAAATTTTTTAAAATGATGAATGAATTGAATAAAGAAATGATGGAGAAGATTCCTTCTTAGAAAATATTCATACTCTTCTATCTAGTAAATTCCACTTCTAGAACCTTATCTAAAGGAAAGATCAGATAAACAGAATTTATATTCATAATAATAGTAAAATATTTAAAAGACTCTATAAATGATCAACAATAGGGCTTGCTGGAATTAAACAAACAAACAAAAAAACCAAACCCATTGCATTTAGTTGATTCCAACTCATAGGACAGAGTACAACTGCTCCATAGAACTGCCAGCCTTTTGGTTAGCAGCCGAACACTTAACCACTGCACTACCAGGGCTCCAAAATTAAACATGGTACCTCCAAAAGACAGTGTTATACATCCATCAACAATGTCATTTTTAAAGAAATATAATGAAATAGGAAAATGCATGCAATATAATCTTAAACTGAAAAAGCAAAATATAAAACAATGTAATTCCACTTGAATGAAATGTGTGTGTGTGTGTGTGTATACACATATATCTCAATTACATACATATACATGCATAGAAAAAAATGAAAAGGAAACAAAATATTAACTGAGTTTTTTTTTGTTAATGAAATTTATGGGTGTTTATTATTTTATTCTATGTATTTTTCTGTTTTCTAAATTCTCTGCAATAAACATGTTACTTTATAATCGGAAAAGAATTACTAAAATGTTTTTCTACTGGATAGCTGGGCTGTAGTTATTTTGTTTTGATTTTTGTTAGTATAAAGAAAATCATAATTTGTTAATTTTATAATTTCGTAGATCTTTTTACATGCTGTATATTTATTATATGGTTTTCAAAGACTTATTTCATTATTATAAAAAAGTAGCAAGGTGATAGCAGATACCTGTCTAAAAGATTGTAATACAATTGCAATTTTATAAATTTTTTGTCTCTTCTAACTTAGAAATTACCTTGTTTATAAAACTCTTACAATCCTTTAAGTTAATACGATAGATTCTAATTATTGTGGAAACTTATTTGGAGGCAACAATAATTTCACTTAGAGAAAATATGGGTTTGGGTAAAGGTAAATGTCTTCCTGTTTAAACATTTTAAATGTAAAAGACTATTCATTTTCCTTTTAACAAACATTTTAAAGCTTTTTATTTACTTTATAATTTTTTGGGTAGAAACTGTTCCTTTTTATTTTGTATTATTGCACTGTTATTTTCAATAATTTATTTGCAAGTCCCACTTCTTTTTTTTTCTTGGTGCCAAGTGGACATTGCAATTTGTATTAAAACAGTAACACAGGAATAGTCATGATTTTTTTTTGAGCATTTATTTTTGAGACTTAGGGGTTATTTCTTTACTGCCACAAATAGAACCTGAGAAAAATTAAGTATCTATAAAATTGGAACTAGAGTGGACCATCAAGTTTATCTAGTCCAGCCTTTTGGCAAGTGGTCATCTTCTTTTGCTCAAGTACTTCTGGAAACAGGAAGCTCATGATTTCACCAAACAAACCATTTAGGTTAAATCTTTCTGCTCGTTGAAAAGTTTCTTTCATTTATTAGTCATCTGCTCCAAGTAACTTGTACTCCCTGTTCCTAGTTTTGTACTTGGCACATAGAAGGCATTCAATATAAGGTGGTCAGTGGGTCAGTGAGTAAACAAAGGAATGAATGAATACCACTTAAGATTAGACTTCTTGAGTGTACAGGTATGTGCCCTGTAACATACGTTCGGACAATGTCCGACCACATGTATGCCTATGGTCCTGTAAGGTTATAATAGAGTTCATAAATCCCAATCAGAGAACGGGATGTAGCAAATGTACTTTGCTAAGTACTGTAGATACTATCTGTGTCTCATTTGCTCTCCAGGTCCCATGTCAGCCCAGCCCTGGAGTGGAATGGGGAGGGGGTCTTGGTACCCATTCATGGCTACCTGTCCCACCGTGCTCACCTCAGGCAGGGACCATGCAGTCGCCGCCGGAGCTTCCAAGGGGGATACCTGACTTGGCCAGGGCACCCTGCATGTCACACCTGGGCCTGAGATCACAGCTCTTCCTGTGGTGGCAGCCGCTGAACTGTCTGTGCTGTGGTGGTGGGAGGAGGACCAGTAAAGGCGGCTGAGAGAGGAGGTGGAGGCAGAGGAGGGGTGGGCAGGGCTGGAAGAGTTTAAACCTTACCATGGGGAGCAGAAGGCAGGTAGGGAGCAAGGAAGGGAAGGGAACCGGTGGCATGCCCAAAGGTGGCTGGTGGGATGGCAAGTGTGCGCCATAGCAGGGGCCAGGCACAGCTCTTGGAGACCAGAAGGCAACTATGCAGGACCTACAACAGAGCCAAAGTTTTCAAGCAGTTCCTTGGCGCAGCGGTGGCAACACGGGTCCTGAGCCTGCCTGGCGACCAGCCTTTGTGCCCTTCTCCTGTATATACTCATGCTGTTCGCACAATCTCCAAATCACATAACATCCTATTTCACAGAACGTATTGTGGACATTAAGCGACCCATACCTGTAAAATAATTTCTGAGATTGGAAACAAAGTTAAAAACAATACTAGAGATTTATTATTCAATCAGTGGATCGGGGAACACACAGCCTAAACCATGTGTTCCAAAGAAATGTGTGACAGCGTTGAGGTTAATATAGTCAGAGGGGAACAAAGAGAGTCCAAGAAGTCCGGGCAGTTTTAGCTGGTTTTTCAGAGGTTCGTTAAAATGTCCTTTGAAATCCTTTCTTCTCTGAAATATTAGTTTGCTTAAGACGACAAATGTTGTAGTTTTTCGGGGGTGGGAGTAGTCTGTGCCTGCTGAGCTGAGGCAGATAACCAGCCTTCTGCCTGTATGGAGTGCAGAAGTTAAAGAGCAGGAACTGTTGATATGTAAATCTACAGAAACAGGCTAATTACTATTTCTAAAAGTTAGGTTATTTAAACTTTTGCCCCTTGAAACCAGGTAGTAGCCACTCTTTTCCAGCGACTCCATGTTGGTTTTAGCTTCCACAGCCATGTGAGGCAACCTAAAGGATTGAAAGCAACCATTTGCTTCTTCATCTTGGGTTTCTCCACACTGTCAAGAAATTCTGTTCCCTTTCTAATGTCTATGGAAATGACTTCTCTGACCATCTGACTGAGGCTCTTTTAAGGGTTACCTCAGAAGAGCCCTGCCTACCTTTCTCATTGTGTCATAGATCATGGAACAGGAGTTGGAAGGACACGGCCAACCACTGGGGTCATTTTTCTTACATTATTCTTAGGATTTTCAAGAAAGTGTTATGTGTTCCAATGACAACTAGAAGATTTGTTATCTAGCCTGTTTAATATATCTTCTGTTTCTTTGCTTTTTCTTTCATGTTCTTTCTGTGGTTTATGACATAATGGACTGATATACCACTTACGAACATGTGCAACCTGTCCCATATTATTTATCTGTCTTTGTTCAGTCATTTCAGGAGGTAGCATACGATCAAGAACCGATGGTACTGAAGGAAGAGGTCCAAGCTGCACTGAAGACATTGGCGAAAAAGAAGCCTCCAGGAATTGACGGAATACCACCTGAGGTGTTTCAGCTAACTGATGCAGCATTGGAGGTGCTTACTTGTCTATGCTAAGAAATTCGGAAGACATCTACTTGGCCAAACAACTGGAAGAAATCCATATTTATGCCTATTCCAAAGAAAGGCAATCCAACAGGTGTGGAAATTTTCGAACAAAATTAATAATATCTCATGCAAGTAAAATTTTGCTAAAGATCATTCAAAAGTGATTGCAGCAGTACATCGACAAGGAACTGTCAGAAATTCAAGCCAGATTCAGAAGAGGATGTGGAACGTGGGATATCATTGCTGGTGTCAGATGGATCATGGCTGAAAGCAGAGAATACTGGAAAGATGTTTACCTGTGTTTCATTGACTGTGCAAAGGCATTCGACTGTGTGGATCATAACAAATTATGCATAACGTTTTGAAGAATGGGAATTCCATAACTCTTAAATGTGCTCATACGGAACCTATACATAGACCAAGAGGCAGTTGTTTGGACAGAACAAGGAGATACTGTGTGGTTTGAAGTCAGGAAAGGTGTGTGTCAGGGTTGTATCCTTTCACCATACTTATTCAATCTGTATGCTGAGAAAATAACCTGAGAACCTGGACTATATGAAGAAGAACCAGCCATCAGGATTGGAGGAAGACTCATTAACAACCTGCATCATGCAGATTACATAACCTTGCTTGCTGAAGTGAAGATGACTTGAAGCACTTACTGATGAAGATCAAGGATCACAGCCTTCAGTATGGATTACACCTCAACATAAAACAAAAATCCTCACAACTGGACCAATAAACAACATCATTATAAACAGAGAAAAGATTGAAGTTGTCAAGGATTTCATTTTACTTAGATCCACAGTCAATGCCCATGGAAGCAGCAGTTGAGAAATCAAAAGATGCACTGGAAAAATCTGCTTCAAAAGACCTCTTGAAAGTGTTAAAAAGTAAAGATGTCACTTTAAGTACTAAGGTACATCTGACTCAAGCCATGGTGTTTTCAGTCACCTCATATGCATGTGAAAGCTGAACAATGAACAAGGAAGATCAAAGAAGAATCGATGCCTTTGAATTATGGCATTGGTGAAGAATATTGAAAATACCATGGACTGCAAAAGGGTGAACAAATCTGTCTTGGAAGAAATACAGCCAGAATGCTCCTTAGAGGCAGGGATGGCAAGACTTCATCTCACATACTTTGGACATGTTATCAGGAGGGACCACTCCCTGGAGAAGGACATCATGGTTGGTAAACTAGAAGATCAGTGAAACAGAGGAAGACCCTCAATGAGATGGATTGACACAGTGACTACAACAATAGGCTCAAGCATAACATTGATTGTGAGAATGGTGTAGGAGCCAGCCATGTTTTGTTCTGTCGTACATAGGGTCGCAACTCAACGGCACCTAACAACAACAACATCTGTTTTACCCTCCCCACCCCACCACAAAAATGAAGGTTTCTTAAAGGCAGGAATGATGTTTTATTCATCTTTAGTGGTGTGTGCTTTGTAAGTGTCCAATCAATATTTTTTGAATCTTTGTCTTTTCATTATTTTAAAACTCAGATATTACATCTAATTTCTTTCTATTCTGGCCATAAAAGTCCCCATTTTTCTGAATTGGATATTCTTTCCCTCTTTCCTCCCTCGCAATTTTTAGTCATGTTCTTTCTTCTCTTCTGGACCATTTCTAAATTTCTACAGAAACAAATTATAGTCAAAGAGTTGATCATCACGCCCTCAGGTCTGAATAGTTTAGCTCATTCTACTCTCATGTGTTCCCTTTTAAAAGTTTCCTTACTTGTAAAGTGAGGAGAATGATACACATCTGATAGGATTAATAAAATAGTCTATATAAATACTTGTAAATCACACAACTCGGTTTCCTAGACTCTTTTCATTCAGAGTATTTTCTTCTGATATCTGATTTCTTTTGTATGTAACTTTTTTAAAAACTGTAGATGGAAATTCTTTGTACAGTGGAGTATATCCATTTAGAAGAACAATGATTAATCACTTGCAAGTGTACCTCATAGAAAACACCTGAATGAGATGTTTTTGCCAAGATAATTTTTAAAGGATAAGTTAACATGTTTAAGAATATCTTGCCAAAGTGTCATTCCAAAAGTCATCTTGAAGTTTCTATTTTGAATGACCTTCATGTTTGAGTTTTTAGTAGGTTTCATGCTATATTGATATTGTGTATTGCAGTCTTGAAAATATGTACAATGTATACTATGAGTCATACATTGGTGGATATTGTAACTTTAATTTGGTTTTTATTTCAGAGAGCTATTGTCTTTTTATCAGTTCAGGAGCAATTTTCATGAGTGGTTGAAAATGAGAACATTTGGAACTATAATTCAGTAGCTAGCAGTTTGGTTCTTTTTATTCTAGGATAAATAGTAAGAATTTAGGGACTGGATTTTTAATATTTATATAAATTTTCTTTTTATAATAATGATTTAATTAGGTTTTGTTGTTGTTTTTAAATCAGCCTTTTCTCACTTGCTCATCCCATAATCTCAAGTGAGAGAAGGCTTATTAGAGGAAGTGGTATTTAAGCTGAGACCTGAAAAGTGAATAAAATTTATCCAGGTAAAGTGAGGATAATGATTTTGGGGTTGGGAGTAGGTTGTATTATTATAATTAATTATTGATCATGAACAAGGTACCCAAATGTATTTTAAGTCTTGGATCTAAGACAACTATTTACAGTAAAAGGAGAAGATTGAAAGCAAGCCAGTAAATAAGCCAGGAGTTAGTTTGGGGGATATTTAATGCAATTGATTGAGTGTTCTTTTATTCTTGAAAATCTCTTTCTGTATATTCAGTAAACTAAACCTTATACATTCCACCCAGCTTATCTTAGTTGCTAGTGCTGCTGTAACAGAAATATCACAAATGGGTGGCTTTAAAAAACAGAGATTTATTTTTTCACAGTTCTAGAGGCTAAAAGTCCAAATCGGCATCTTGGCCATGTTGATTCCTCCTTTGAGTCTTTCTCCTAGTTTCTGGTGACTGCCAGCAATCTTTGGTGTTCCTTGGTGTCTGTCTTCTCCCTGTGTCTATTCTGCTTTTTTAAAATTATTTTCTTAATTCTGCTCTTTTTAATTCTCAGAAGTGATTGGGTTTAGGACCCAGCTACTCTGGTATGACTCCGTTAACCTAACAAAAGAAACCTCAGTTTCCAAACAAGGTCATATTTACAGGTATAGGGGTTAGGATTTTAACACATATTTTTGGGGAGACACAATTTAATCGATAACACACTTTATAGTCCTCTTACAGATAAAGCGTTTTCTGTTCATCCATTGCTTAGGCTGTTGCATCCAAAAAAAAAAAAAAAAAAAACTGTTCCATTATCAGACATCTATTATGTGGTAGACAAAGTGTGATATGTACTATGACAGGTGAAGGATAGGGTGCTGTGGAAGCCTGACACAACCAGGGGTTGGGGAGCAGGTGAGAGAAAGTTTATAAGAAATAGTGATATTTCAGCTGAGATCTGAAAGGTGAATAAGATTTATCCAGAAAAAGTAGGGATAAGGATGCTGGGGGTGGGAGTAGACATGGAGAGTATATTTCATGTAAAGAAAATAATGTATTTAAATATGTTTGTTAAGAAAGAAACTATTATAGCTATGAAGCTATAATAAGAGCTATAAATTATTGAATGACTATTATGTAATGACAACTGTTCAAACACTTTACATGCATTAATATCTTTAATCCTTATAATAACCATATGAGGGAGCTGTTTTTATTCCACTTTCATTGACTTGTTATAAGTATATGAGTAATGTAATATGTAATTCTTTCCTTCTCATTAGGTCTAAATTTTAGAGCATTGGTATTATTTTATGTTGGTTTAAGTAAGCCAGAAGTAGTCTGTAAGCATGTTTTAGTAAAAAAACATATATGTGTGTGTGTGTATACATATTTTTATATGTGTGTGTTTGCATTTTAGCTTGACAGAGAAAATGATAGTATAATAGAATATGATATATATGAATAATCAAGTCTATGACTATTAAAATTAACTTATAATTTCTAGTTTGCAAGAAATATGGATGATAGAGAAGAAGGTAATTGATATTGTGAAAAAACAATACGACAAATCCAGATTGTGACATGTTCTAAAAGATAATTGGTCTAGACTCCTCAAAAAAGTCAGTATCATGAAAAAGAAAAGGACAGAGAGGCTCTAGATTAAACTACACTGAAAGAGACATAACAATCAAATGCATTGTAATGTATGAACTTTGAGTTGATCCTGGATTAAAAAAAAAGATAATTAAGGGACAGCCAGAGAAATTTGAATATGGGCTAAATATTAATGATATGAAATATTGTTAATTTTCTTATGTGTGATAATGGTATTATGGTTCTTTAGGAGAAGGTGTTTATTCTTAGAACATGCATGCTGAAGTATTTAGGAGTGAAATGTCATGTTTGTAAAAATTATAGTGTAGTAATTTCTCTAAAGTTTTATTTTTTTAGTAGTTCATTATGGGATTCCCAGTATAGGATCACTATGAGTCAAAATCGACTGGATGGCAATGAGTTTGTATGTTTTTTTAAATATCAAATAATTATAAAATTCTTAATTTACCTTTTTATCATCTCTTGGTTTCCTTATAAACCCATTGCCGTCGAGTCAGTCTCGCCTCGTTGTGACCCTTTAGTACAGAGTAAAACTGCCCCACAGGGTTTCCAAGGCTGTAATCTTTACAGAAGCAGATTGCCACATTTTTCTCCCATTGAATGGCTGGTGGGTTCAAACCGCTGACCTTTCATTTAGCAGCCAAGCATTTAACCACTGCACCACCAGGGCTCTTATTTTCCTTATAGTATTTGTTAACATATGAATGATTTATTTTTTATCTATCGTCATTCCCATTTTCAACTAGAATGTCAGTTCTGTAAGGACAAAGACTTTCTGTTATTTACTGCTTAATTCACAGCACTAAGGATAATATGTGTCATATAGTAGGCAGTAATCAATATTTGTGGAATGAATGAATAAATAAAGATAACCAATCTCAACCAGCCTCACTGTTTCTATGTAACTCGTAATATCTTTCGTATTTTTTAAATCAGTTTTGGTGTTGTTAACCAGACACAATTATGGATTTTTCCTTATGTTTCAGGGAAGTTGGGAAAAAAGAATTTTGAAGAGTTTAAATAGCATGTGCACTGAACTCAGTATTCCACTGGCACGAAAGGTACTTCTAGAATTTCTCTGTTTTAAGCATTGTATTTAAAAAAAAGAACTAGAAAGTATCATGAAGTTGTAACTCTAAGTTAGGCAGATTTATCTTTTTTTATTAGTATGTCAGTTTGTTTTGAAACAAAAACCTGTAAGACCAATAATATAATGTGGATGCATTATATATAGATTTCTATTGTGTATGCTGTAATGCTTTTTGTAATAAACCTGTATTTCTTGATAATAGATAGAAATAAAGTAAGACTCTACAGTGTTGGTTATTCAAGCATTTGACTGTAAAGTTTATGAGTACACTTTAAAGATTCTGATTACCTTTAGTGTCTTTACTTTTTGGCTAATTTAGCATTATAGCATATTCCATGGATGGAGATGGAGTAGAATCAGAGATGGAATTCAGATATACTATGATATTTTAATAGCCAATATGGTACCATTTTTTAGATATTAAAATAGGGATCAAAAGGAATGATTTGTCTCCTCTTTGCAGAATTGGAATTCTATTTAGATCTAATACTGAACATTTTATCTGTCACTCTGGGCTTTGAGAGGGGAGAGATGGGAAAGGATAGAGAGGCTACTTAAGGGATGTTCTGGGTTCTTTATAGCTGCTCACAAGTAGGAGAGACAAGTTTGCCTTCACTTCATTCTTCCTACTTGCTATTTATTCCCTGCTGTAGGACAGAATATAGTGGATGTACTTTGGACAATATCCAAGGACAATATACCAGAGTCACCAGAAGAATGGTGTAAAAACAAGAGAAATTTATATGAAAAACTGTCTAAAAGTGTAGTATTGTATAATATACTGTCTTTCATATAGGAAGATGATGCTACTGACTCACAGTCACACTCTCTTGGCCAGTCCCCCTTGTGATGCATTTCTGAGATTGCTGGATGGGGTAAGACATGTAGTGTGTGGCTGAGGAGCAGTTTTTCTTTGTGAAATTTACTGGCCAGTAAAGATCATTTATCTTCTTTTCTTGGACTCATTAGCCCCATATTTTAACTGAGCCATTGAGTTGAGATATAATGTAATAGTTAAATAATAATAATTGCAGTGTAATTCCAAAAAAAGTTCACTGTGTGTAATGAAATTGTTTTTTGCTTATGTTGTGGTAGTTTATTTAAACTTTTAGAAAAGTTATTCATTCTTGTTTTTCAGCTGCATTGCTAAACTTCATAAAATGAAACCAATTTTAAAATTACTTTTTTTAGAGACCAGTTGGAGAACAGAAAGAACTTCTCAATAAATGGAATGAAATGGGAACTGATGAACCAGGTATATAAAGGACATTTTTCAAAATCTAGTACTGGGAGAAGAATTGCCTTCTCAATTGTAGATCCAAAATAACAAAATTAACAATTCTTTAGGAAGGATAGCAACTTTCTGCTCCACTAATTTACTATCCTGTCTGTTGTTTGCTTAAACTTCTACTCTGCAGTTTTGCCATTATTTTGAGAGCATTTTAATCATTTATCCTTTTTTAAATCAGCATTTAGAAACATTTTTTATGAATGAAAATTTAGTTTATGCATTGGATTTCTGAGACTTACAATTAAGATAATTTTTTTAGACTTTAATTACATGGAGTTGTTAAAGATAGGTTTTGTAGTGAAATATAAGTTTCAGGAATTCTAAAATGTTTTTAAGAATTTATTTGGTTCATTTTAATGTTTAAAATCTAGTCAACTTTACAATCATATAATGATGCCAGCCATATTTTACTTACTGTGATAAATAGATGTCTATTAATTGTATAGACATTTACCTAACCCCTCACCACGCCTCCTCCACCACTGCTAAAAATATATATATATAAAATAAAAAAAAAATATATGTATAGTCAGTGGGTCAATAAATAAGTGCCACAGTAGAGGAAACAGTGTGTTATAGGAGTTCAAAAGACAGAATAGTTCGATAAAATACAATGAGAGGACTTCATTAAGAATGCATTGTTTATATTCTGAGTACTTTGAGAATTGTCATACACAATCTTTACATTACGTTTAACATTGTTTTGTTAATTCAGTCATAACCTGTTGCAAATTTATCAACTCAACTCTTAATTACTTCTAGAATTATGTCATCTAGGATGTCAAGGGGAGTGACTGTTTTCATTTTTTGTGTCCCCAGTACTTAACACAATGTATGACAAATAGTCGAGACTCAGCAAATGTTTAAATTAATCTATCTGCACAGAATCAATAACATTTATTATTAATAAGCCTACATATATTAACTGAAATTTTGTTTTAATGTATTTTATTAATTTTAGATTTAAGCCTTTTCAGACCTGTTTATGCACCTAAGGATTTTCTTGAGGTAAGTGCTACTGGATAAATATATGTATGTATATTAATAAGGAAATAAAAAATGATGATATTAGAGTATCTCCAGGCAGAGTCACTGAATATTTTAAGCAGTGGAATAACATGATCAGATTTGTGTTTGGAAATTGCTTTTGGAAAAATAACATTGGAATGTGGAAAAAGATTAGAGGCAAATAAATCAATTAGGGAGATTTTAATTGAAAAATAGTGACTGTAAATCCTGTAGCCTGCTGCCTGGCACATATAGGTGTTCAGAATAAGCCACTCTTCTGGTATCCAATGACTTCCCATCTTATTTATTCTACTAGAAAGCCAAAGTTATGACCAAAACTCACTGCTGTCGAGTTGATTCCAACCCATAGCAACCCTAGAGGACAGAGTAGAACTGCCCCATGAGGTTTCCAAGGAGTGGCTGGTGGATTTGAACTGCTGACCTTTGGTTAGCAGCTATATCACTTAACCAGTGTGCCACTAGGGCTTCAAAGTTATGACAGTGGCCTAAAACACCCTATTTGATCTGCTACTCAATTACCTCTCATACTTCATATCCTATTACTTTCCTCCTGATTCGTTCTATCCCAGCCACGTTAGGCTTCTTGCTTTCCTTGGCTTCCTCCCATATGAAGGTCCTTGCTTTTTGTTTTTTCTGCCTGTAGTGCTTTACCTGCCTACATGTCCCCTCACTCCTTATGCCTTTTCTTAAATGTCACCTTCTCAGCAAGGCCCTCTCCCCCTATTTGGAGCTCCTTATACCCCTTTTGTGCTTTGTTTTTCTCCATAGCATTTGTACATTTTATTTTGCTTATTTCCAGTCTTCTCTATTAGAATAGATGCTCTACAGGGGCAAGAGCTCTTTTATTCACTCCTGCAATAATTACACAAGGTCAGATAACTGAAAAGACTCACAAGATTTCACAGGTGTAGCCACATGGAGTTGCCATGAGTCAGAATTGACTCGATGGAAACTAACAACAACCCATATCAGGCTTGTTTTGAGCAAGAAAAAGAAAGCACATGCAAACACAAAGACATCTGAACTTCCAAGTGTAGCATCCATGGCCCTTTCTTAGTTGCACAAGAAGCACTTTATCTTGAGGTTGTGAACAGCAAAGATACATTTGAGATACTTGGTCCTAGGAGCCAAGGCACAAGATTTCTGAAGGATCTTTTATACCCCACTGATTACTTCAGTTGTAAGCCATCAATTTACACATTTCAATAAACATTGTAAGCAGCCTGGTGTGGGTACCACCAGGGGAGTTTTGAACGTTAAATAGCACATTATAAATGATTAGCTAGTACGTTTCATTCTTATCTTGACCAAGAGTCACTACTCACTACCAGACTTCCAGGTATCCCTGGATATAAGCATGGAGCTACCGGAAACCAGCTGCAATTTAACCCTATCCTTAACTGCTGTATCCCAACAGGTAGAACAGTGCTTGGTGCATAGTTAGTTGCTCAATAAATACTTGTTGCATAAATGAGTAAACGAATGAAAGAATCTTTCAAATTTTACTTTTATCTCTTTCCTGAACCTCTTGTCTCCGATACCAGTTTTACCAGCATAAACTTTGCTAGAAATTATTTCAGACCTTTTGAGGTTGTAGTTAGTCTCATTATAACGTTGATGAGAAGTTAGTTTGGTCAGCAACTGCCTTTATGGATGGCTTTGTTTCTCTTAGCTTATTAAAGATTTCTCCCAAGCTCTTCTCTTTTCTAGTACTTAAGGAATAAATTTCATGTAATTCTTAAATGATCATCTTTAACTATGTTTTCTCTTTAATAGCTTATAACATCTGTCTCTTTGAGGACTGTTGCAAAATGAATCCTTTTATTATTCACACTGAGATTCTCCTTTAAATCAAGAACCATTTTCTATAATTATTTCTGTGATTATAGTTTCTACATTACTAATATTTCTCTTTCGTGTTATGTGTACAGTCACAGTTTCTTCTCCTTTTTCTATTTTTTATGTTTGTGAGTTTCCTGTATAATTAGACTATTACTTGTATAATTAGGCTAAAATTGTCCTGTTCTGTGTTAGTCTGTATTAAACACTGTTGATTCTCTGCTAAGTCTTTAAAAAAAATTGATATTTTTAGTTTCAGTATAGTGTATGCAATTTTAGGAAAATCATTTGGCATTATAACACATTTTATTTTATCAGCCATTAGTTATCGTCAGTTCATGAATGTGGTCTTCATATATGATAGTGTTTTTGTCATTATCGTTTACTTTACTGGATTCTTGATGATTTCCTTTGTCCCTCAAGAGTTTCAGTTTAATAATATTTTTTAAATGATTTTTTTTCCCCAGAAAAACGCATGTTAACTATTAGAAAAATAAGAAAATATACATAAGGAGAAAATTTTAAATAAAATTTACCCACAATGCTATCACACAGCAATAACCACTATAGTTGCTATACATATTTTTTAGTTAAATAATGTATTGTAGAATTTTTTATGTCACTACCTACATCACGTATATAAATGGAGGCATATTATACTGTATTATATGAATTAGCCATAATTTTGTTTAAATAATTCCCTCTGCTGGGATATTTAAGTTGTTTCATATTTTTCCGTTATAAACAGTACTTCATTAACATTCTTTCTGTACTATCTTTGCAAACATCTTTAATTATTTCCTTAGTACCATATTCCATAGAACCAATTATAGAAGTGAGATTTCTAGGCTAAAGGAGATGAAAATATTTAACACTTCTTTATTTGCTTACTTTTGGAAAATTATGTAAATAGTCTTACTTGTTAGCTTTGCTTCTTCTAAAATTTCTTTTATTTCTTGTCAGTTACATTCAGAGAGATACCCTGCAATGTTACTCCACCATCTTTCTCAAAGTCTTGTTGATTTTTTTTTTTTTTAAAGGTTAGAGTTGGTTTTAACATTTTGCCTGGTAAATATTACAATTAAGCAATATTACATATTTGTATAACCTTCCCTGGTAAAATATTATAATCAAGAAATTTTTATTTTTTTCTTACCATCAAATGTTCTTATTTCTAACTTAATTCTTACCTTTTTAGAGATTTTATATGGTAGATCATCAGTTGGGAATATTAAAATCATCCTAATTAAAAGTATGTTTATAGTATTATATGTTAACATTTTAATACAACTTTATGCTCTTTTAGAATGTAATTAAAGTATATCCATAACCTCAAATAGTTTTTCACCTTGTGGCGATACACCAAGAACACCACTGTAAGTGTAAACATAGTATAAAGAAACTAACCAATTTTGTTGGATTTGTTTTTAAAGGTATTAATTAATCTTCGCAACCCAAATTATGAAAATGGTGATTCTCTTAGTTTCAGGACTCATTTGGGTTTAATCCAAGTTCCTCTGAAAGTAAAAGACATCCCTGAATTGGTAAGTAAGAGAAATTGAAACATAAATTAACATATCAAGAATGAATTTATAATTATATTGGGTTGATAGAGGAAGGGAAAGAAAATAAACATGAGCTAAAATCCTCATTTATTATATAAAGTCAATAGATAATACCTGAAACTGGTCAATTAAGAAATTACAATATACCTTAGTTACTTGGAAATATGAAGATACCAGAAGAAAAAGCTAAAAGTGGTTTGTCTCTGGGTAGTGGGCCAGTTATGATTGTGTGTGTGTGTATGTGTGTGTGCGTATTGGGGAAGAGGGTATAAGATAGGAAATTGCTGTTTTGTTGTTGTTATAAGTCTTTTAGCTGATTGGACTTAAACTGTTTGCTGCATGTAAAGGCAGAATAGCGTTATGGTAAGGTGACTAGACTCTGAAGCCAGTCAAAAACCTGTTGCCATCAAGTTGATTCTGACTCATAACAACCCTATGGAACAGAGTAGAACTGCCCTATAGGGTTTCCAAGGAGCGACTGGTGGATTCGGACTGACAGTGTTTTGGTTAGCAGCCGAACACTTAACCCCTGTGCCCCTTAACCAGGGCCCCTGAAGCCAGTCAGCCTGGATTTAAATCTTGGCTCTGCCACTTACTGGCTATGTGACCTTGGTGAATTATTTGCCTTCCTTGTGCCTTAGTTTCTGCATCTGTAAAATGGGGATAATGATAATACCACATACGAGTGTTGTATAAATCAAAGAAATTAAGATACATAAAGCATGTAGAATGGTACTTGGAACATTGTACACAGTATATAGCTACTACAGCTTTGATAAAATTAACTTCTAAAAAGTTATCTTAAAAAAGTGTTTGAAGTCTCATTAGAGGTTTGTACAAAGTGATATGGCTGTACAGAAGAGGAAGTGGCAGTCTTCTGAAAGTGGTGGGGAAGTCTTCTCAGAGTTACTGCCATTTGTTCTGGATCTGGAAGAATGATAACGAGTTTGCTAGATAAAGAAGTAGGGAAAGGATAATGTAGGAAAAGGTTTGGTGTGTGCATGAGTGGGACTAATCATACCTCTGTCTGACTCTCTGAGAGGGACTTTTGAGCTGATGTGGATGCATTCTTAGCTATTGGAGAACCAAAAGCCTGTGACTGATTTTCATGGAATCCTTGCTATACCTGCAAAGAGTCTGATTAGTTCTTCTCTTCCTGCAGCCATTTGGGATGGTTGTCCCTGCCTTCCCTGCATCATGTGGCCTTGTCATTCAATGATTCTGACTCCAGAATGCATAGTCTGTCTTTGACCCTGATCTGTCAATACGAGTATTTAACTTGGTGAGGTTCAGTGAGTTCTGTGATCCTACAATGGATGGCCATTAAACGTAGTTCATAATGTTATGTGGATTAGTCCATGTTAAAGGGAAATGTGTTGAAACTAAAATTCATTAAAGTGAAGTTGCTGACTAATTCCTGTTTACTAATTTAGTTACATGGAGGCCGCAGATTGGGACTAGAACTCAGTAGTGTGGTTCAATATTTATTGAGCCCTTCTGCTACATGTCAGGCGCTATGTTAAGTACTGGGGGTGAGGGGTGGATTATCCAATAAGCAAGGTAAGCACAGGCTTGCTTGTGCTTACTTACTAACCTTAGTGAGCAATTTCCTACCAATTGTTCACTACAGATGAGTAAGTAAGCACAGTTAAGCCCTTGCTTACCTTGCTTACTGGATCATCCACTCCTGTCAGGGATTGTAAATTTGAAAAGAGGCTTTTATTCTGTAGAAAGGTGCTGTGGGGTTAGGAGAGAGACAGACGCCAGCCATACCTAGAAGGAGAATCTTTGTTGTGAAAAAATGTGAAATTGTTCATTACATACAATCTGGTAGGCAAGGTAAACCTCGTGCTTACCTTGTTTATTAGATAATCTGACCCTGCTAGGGGTGCAAATACGTATAAGAGAAAGTCCTTGTTTTCCAAGAGCTTCAGGCTGGTGGAAAGAAGGACAGTAAAAAGATAATTTCGATATGATGATGATATATGTGGTGATACGTGAGCTTAGAAAGTTGCTTATATCAGCCTGGACTATTAAGGAAGACTTCCCAGAAGGCATGATGCTCCCAGAAGGCACGATGCCTTGGGTGAGTTTTGAAGGAAATCTGAGATTAAGGCCCAGGCCTACTGACTTTGAATGAAAAATAGTCCAGAACAATGAAGTAGAAGATGGATTATCAAGAGTTCTGCTTATGCACCTTAACATCTCTTAGCACAAGGAAAATTCTCTGTCTTGAGTACAGAACCTAATAGTGAAATGTTTATTGGACCTAAGTGTAACCCTTCTGTAGTATGAAGATAAAGCTTATTGGGGAAAAAAAAAATCTCTTTAGTCATTAAAAATTGGTAACATAGGATGCAGTACTTTTTATAGCGCTGGCTATTTAAAATCAATACAAAAATGTAATGTGTGAAACGATAACTGTCTCATGAGGTACAATAATAAATCACTGACTTCAATAATAACAGATAATTGGGAAGGATTAAAAACTAATTCCATTTTTTTAAAGAGAAGGAAGTAGGGTTTTACCAAGTAGAATAGTAACGAAACACTGAGGCAAGTATTAATAGAAATATTTAATTACTTAGGAAATAAAAATAATGTGAATAATGTGGGCCTTGTATATATTTTAAAAATACCAGACACCATGATTACTTTCTGTAGACATTACTAGATAAGTAGAGGAAGTCTGGAGAATATATCTAATCTATCCTTATTTTAGCAGAGTATTTGATAGCCCAATTTTACTTAAAAATTGTCTTGGATATTTGCAGTGTTTAGTTTATTAAGAGCTAAATGAAATACAGTACAATAGAAAGCACAGATAAAGAATTATATTGGTAATTTTAGACAATGATTTTAGGAGATAAAATTGATAAATGCTACATATAGTATAGGAGCCCTGGTGGTACAGTGGTTAAGCACTCAGCAGTTTGAACCCACTAGCCGCTCCACAGGAGAAGACGTGGCAGTCTGCTTCTGTAAAGATTTATAGCCTCGGAAGCTCTCTGGAGCAGTTCTGCTGTGTCCTATTGGGTCACTACGAGTCAGAATTGACTCGACAGCAGTGGGTGCATATACTGTGTGTGTATGTGCATGTACACATGTACGTGTGTGTGTTTCAGGAAAGGATTGAATGTTACAGTTCTTTATTCAAAAGGACAGTTAATCCTTACCTTATTGATAAGGTACATCTGCCACAATAAGGGACTACATAAAAAATAATTTTTTAAGTGATGGCAGTACTCATACTGGTCAGAAGGCATCAAAGTAAAAACTTAAGTAGGGAAAATTGGGAAAGAAAGCTAACACTAACGGCTCTACAGTCAGAGAACTATTTTATTTTTAAGTTTATTTTCCCCTTATATATTTTAGTTTTTCCTAAAAGCTTATATCTTTCCCATTCATGCTTATTTCACATGAAAACAATAAGGGTTACACAGTATACCTGTAGTGAAAAGAATCATGATCATTCCTCTCCTGACTTGTAGACTATTGTATTACTAACTAGATGTTTAAAATGCCCTTTTCTTTTTTAGATATTTGAATGAAGCAAAGACTTATTTTACCTTGTGATTTATACTTAAGCTGATGCTTAGGTGAAGGTGATTTTTAATGTATAGAAAAGCCTGTGGTGTATGTTAATTCTGTATATGTTATTTTTCAGAAAGAATTCTTTGTAGAACTCAGCTTAAATACAGGACAACTGGGTATAGATGATTCTACACAAGTGCCTCCTGGTTAGTATTTCAACCATATGGCATATAATTAATGATGAAGAAAGTGAGTTTAAGGTTTGTCTTGCCATTTCCAAATTAATCTAGTATCCTTTTTATATTTGAAAACTAAGTATGCTTTTTGCCTCTTGTTGGGTTATTATCAATCATGTAATAAAATCCTGTATGTTGTAATTATCAGAGTTGGGCTGGATTTATAAGTATTTTTATTTGAAGGTCTTTAAAATAACTTTCAAAAGTTATTAGACATACAGAAATCATTTTGTTGGCAAAATCTTCATTGGCAACACTCATATTTCCCTTTACTGGCCACCACTATTTTTATTATTTTTTATATCACTAAGTTAAATGAACACTGGCATCAACCTCGAGTAAATGTAGGTTTTAAAATTAGCATCTTTTAGATTGGACTTACTGGCCTGACAGAGACTGGAGAAACCCCAAGAGTTTAGTCCCCAGACACCCTTTTAACTCAGTAATGAAGTCACTCCCAAGGTTCACCCTTCAGCCAAAGATTACACAGGCCCATAAAACAAAATGAGACTAATGGGGCACAACAGTTCAGGGACAAGGACTAGAAGGCAGGAGGGGAAAGGAAAGCTGGTAATAGGGAACCCAAGGTTGAGAAGGGAGTGTGGTGACATGTCATGGGGTGGTTAACCAATGTCATAAAACAATATGTATACTAACTGTTTAATGAGAAACTATTTGTTCTGTAAACCATCATCTAAGGTACAATAAAAAATAAAATTAGTCTTTTTTAAACCTTAAGTATCTAGATAATTTCCCTGATTTTTTTCTTTCTTTCTTTCTTTTTTTTTTTGCATAGTAAAAGACAAGATTGGTATATAGTTATCATAAAAAGGAAGTAAAAATTGAATTAGAATATGGGAGGCCTATATTGTAGAGTTTGGGAGGCCTAGAAAAGGGGCTAGGGGGATGTTCCAGTCTTCCCTCTGCAATTGACTGTAATTTGGACAAGTAACTTTACATCTCTGGGTCTGTTTCCTCCTCTATAAAATAAGGGAGTTAGCAATATATTAATAACATTATAAATGATAGTTAACAGTATCAATAATTGACAGTATCAGTAGTTAACAGTATCAATAATTGACAGTACCAGTAGTTAACAGTATCAAGTTATTGATCACATATTATATGTTACATGTGAATTTTCTCATTTTAACCTCTCAGAACTCTAAGAAGTATGTATTGTTACCATTTTAAAAAACTTCATTGATGTATAATGCATATTTTTTTATTGTACTTTATTTAAAAAAATTTTTTTTATTGTACTTTTGATGAAGGTTTACAGAACAAACTAGCTTCTCATTAAACAGTCAGTACATATATTGGCTTATGACATTGGTTAACAGCCCCGCTAAATGTCAACACTATCCCTTCTTGATCTTGGGTTCCCTATTACCAGCTTTCCAGTCCCCTCCTGCCTTCTAGTCCTTGTCCCTGGGCTGTTGTGCCCCCATTAATCTCATTTTGTTTTATGGGGCTGTCTAATCTTTGCCTAAAAGGTGAGCCTCAGGAGTGACTTCATTACTGAGCTGAAAGGTTGTCTGGGGGCCATACTCCCGGGGCTTCTCCAGTCTCTGTCAGGCCAGTAAGTCTGGTCTTTTTTATGAGTTAGAATTTTGTTCTACATTTTTCTCCAGCTCTGTCCAGGACCTTCTGTTGTGATCCTTGTCACAGCAGTCAGTGGTGGTAGGCAGGCACCATCTAGTTGTACTGGACTCAGTCTGGTGGAGGCTGTGGTAGTTGTGGTCCATTTGTCCTTTGGACTGATCTTTCCCTTGTATTTTGTTTTCTTCCTTCTCCCTTGCTCCTGAAGGGGTGAGACCAGTGGAGTATCTTAGATGGCCTCTCACAGGTTTTTAAGACCCCAGACGCTACTCACCAAAGTAGAATGTAGAACATTTTCTTTATAAACTATGTTATGCCAGTTGAGCTAGATGTTCCCCGAGACCATGGTCCCCACAGCCCTCTGCCCAGCAGTTCAGTCCCTCAGGGAGTTTGGATGTGTCCATGGAGCTTCCGTGACCTTTCCTTGTACAAGTTGTGCTGCTTCCCCAGTATTGTGTACTGTCTTACCCTTCACCAAAGTTACCACTTGTCTATTTAGTATGTAACCATCAAAGATTGTTTTTTTTGTGTGTAAACCTTTTCATGAATTTTTACAGTAGTGGTCTCATACAATATTTGTCCTTTTGTGATTGACTTATTTCACTCAGCATAATGTCCTCCAGTTTCATCCATGTTATGAGATGCTTCGCAGACTCATCATTGTTCTTTATCATTGTTTATACTCCAATGTATGTACCATAGTTTGTTTATCCATTCATCTGTTGATGGGCATCTAGGTTGTTTCCATCTCTTTGCTGTTGTGAACAATGCTGCAGTGAACATGGATGTGCATATGTCTATTCGTGTGATGGCTCTTATTTCTCTAGGATATATTCTTAGGAGTGGGATTGCTGGATCTATGGTATTTCTATTGCTAGCTTTCTAAGGAAGTGTCATATCGTTTTCCAAAATGCTTGTATTGTTTTGCATTCCCACAAGCAGTGCATAAAACTTCCAGTCTCCCCACAGCCTCTCCAATATTTGTTATTTCTGGTTTTTTTGTTACGTGCCAGTAATGCTGGGGTGAGATGGTATCTCCTTGTGGTTTTGATTTGCATTTCTCTAATGGCTAGTGATTGTTAAGCATTTCCTCATGTGTCTGTTAGCTGCTTGAATGTCTACTTTGGTGAAGTGTCTGTTCATTTCCTCTGCCCATTTTTTAATTGGATTATTTATCTTTTTGTTGTAGAGGTGTTGGATTTTCCGGTAGGTTATAGAGATTAAACCTCTCTTGGATTTGTAATAGCCAAAAACCACTGAGCCATATTTGATAAGAACTCCAAAGTGCCTGGCACGAGCATTCTGGTTAGAAGAAAAGCAAGTATCAAGATGGCTGCCAGATTGCCAGGCAGCTTATTTATTTACTGAGTCACATGTAAGTTCATAACCTTTAACTCACAGTTATCCCATTTATTAGAAAAGATTGTCTAATTACTGTGCTGGAATCTCACAAATCCAGTGAGCAGCTCCTCCCTTCTAAGGAGGTGAGGAGGAATTGGGAAGGAAGGTGAGAAACTGATATTCTCTGGAATGGGGAGAAGAACTAAATGTTTTCTCCCTTATGGCTTCATAATCTTTTTATTTTTTTAAATTTTTAAATAATTGTTATAGAAATATAACACACACACTGAAAAGTGCACAAATCGTAAGTGTACAGATCAGTGAATTTTTACAAAGTGAACATATTTATGTAACTTCCAACCACATCAAGAAAAAGAATATTACCAACATCCCAGAAACTCCCTCAGACACACTTCCATACTCTTCTACTTCCTCAGGTAACTGCTGTCCTGACTTCTAACATCATAGATTGATTAGTTTTGTCTATTTTTGAAACTTATAAAAATGGATCATACAGTGTGTACTCTTTTGTGTCTGACCTCTTTTGCTTAATATTGTTTATGAAGTCTGTAGTGTTGTGTGTAGTTATAAATCATCTGTTCTCATTGCTGTATTGATATCCATTGTATGAATATACCACAATTTCTCCATTCTGCTGTTGATTCTACTGTTGTTTCCACTATTTGGTTATTACCAATAATGCTGCTATGAATATTCTTGTACATGTATCTTGGCTTGTATATGGTATATTTCTGAAGGGTATATGCCAAAGAGTTATTGGATATGCATATATTTGGAAGTCCCTGGGTGGCTCAGACAGTTAAGCACTCAACTATTAGCCGAAAGGTTGGTGGTTCAAGCCCACCCAGAGGTGCTTCCAAAGACAGGCCTGGTAATCTGCTTTCAAAAGGTCACAGCCTTCAAAACCTGTGGAGCAGATCTGCTGTACACATATGGGGTCATCACAGTTGAAATTGACTCCATCTTAACTAACAACAATATGCATATATTAAGCATATGTTCAGCATTAGTAGATATTGCCAAATAGTTTTTCAAAATGGTTGTACTAATATACACTCCCACCAGCTTGTATGAGAGGTCTATTTCCTCCATATTCTTTGCATTTAGAATTGTTGGTCTTTTTCATTTGTAACCATTGTGGTGTGTATTTCTTAATGGTTTTAATTGCATTTCCCTCATGCCTAATGTGCTTGAGCACCTTTTCATATACTTATTGACTGGCCGTTGGGATCTCCTCTTTTGTGAAGAACCTGTTCTAGTCTTTTGCCTGTTTGTGTAAGACGGTTGTCTGTCTGTCTGATTGACTTACCAGGATAGGGGTTCTTTGCTGGCTATATCTTCTCCCGCTCTGTGGCTTATTTTTCACTCTCTTAATGGTGTCTTTTGATGAACATTAGTTGTTTTTGTTTTAAATATGGTCTAGTTTGTGAATCTTTTGCCAGTATGATTGGTACATAATTAAAAAAAAAAAATTAACCTCCCCCTATAATCTTAAAATGGCGTTTGTATAATGAGATTTTACCTATATAGTATTAAGCTTTTGCTAAATATACTTTAATGGTAGGTTAGAGAGGAGGTGGGGCTTTGCAAATGAAGCTGTCAACAAGTTTTGATTTTTTTTTTATTAAAAGAAAAAAATCAAAGATGTTGGACACAGAGGCATTGTTGTGTTACGAGAAGATACTCTGTTTTATTTTAATTAGAAGGAAAATTGGTTTATCAATTTTTTCTTCTTATTAAACTTACTTGACTCTCTTTTACTTTCTATAAATTTTAAACAGCTTAGAAAAAATTTTTTTCTAAATATAAAGATAAATATTCTAGTTTTTTATAGTGCCATTCAGCTTTAAAAATACTTTAAAGTATCAATACTAGAAAAAAATGTATCTGAGATTGTGTGTACAAATATGTAGCTGATCATATTTGTGCCTAATAATTTTATTTTCTTTTAATATTTTTAGAACTTTTTGAAAATGAGCATGTACGTATAGGGCAGAAAGGTAAGCTTTTGATTGTTTTAATTATAATTTCTGAAAAATTGCATGATGAGTAAATGTTTGTATCATATACCCTGAACTTAACTTTAATCTCTGAAAAGGTAAAAACTTAAACAAGAATAATATTTGACCATGTAGATAACATAATGGGTCCCTTTATACAGAGGGGAAATGCATCATGTAGGCTTTATCAATAAATGTTAGATACAAAAGTGCACAGCTGGTTCACCGAAAAGGAAATAATAAATTCAGATACACATTCCTCAGGAATGGCTGGCTTAATCCATTCAGCAATAGAATTTAATTTTAAAATCAAAGAGGCAGGCTTTCTGTTTGATGTACCCACACACTTCTCGTTAGCGTTAATGGGAATATGCTCCTGCATAAGGAGAAAATGTAACTGTCTGCTTCCTGATGACTGTTCACAATGGTAAAACTTAATAGCTAATGCAGCTTTTAGTGTTTCGTGGAATAATATTTCCCTATCTCTTGAAGATTTTTTCCCTTGTTTTATAACTCCTATTTTGTCTTTGAAATATGAAGTGCAGATAAGTCTTTGTGTCAGAATGAACCTTCTATAGCAATTATACTGTCAGTTGCCAAGCTCCCTAGTTCAATTTTTCAAAATTGTATTTATTTAAAAGATTTCATTTGTATGATGTAACTCTTTTGCTAAATACAACCGCAAATTAAAGAATACGTTTCATCACTTTTATTTAATATGGTCCCTTTGTTTCTTCTGGTCATGTCTTTTTCATTTAGTGCAAGTTATTTTCCCTTGCTTTTTAAGAAGAAAACAGTTCTGTTAGACAAACATCAGCAGTTGTCTTGCCTGCCTTTCTTCCTTCCTTCCTTTCTTTCTTTCCTGTCTTTATTTCCAGTTTAAATAGCTGATGTTTTCATTAAAGGAAATGAAAATGAAGGCAAAAGGATAATGTGTTAATTTTGTGAACTTGGCTGCTTAAGAATAATTTTTGGCTTTCTTTAAAAGTTATCAGATCTTTTTTGTTTTTATGTCTTTCAAAAATCCCTATTTCTGTTAATTTAGGCAGTTGGCTAATAAGCCATTTAATAGAATGGACATCTTAATTCCATATACATTATAATAATTTGTAGACATTATACTTCACTTACCATACTACTTCCACGTACTAGAATATTCATGGATTAGTAGAATATGCATAAGAACTTTGGGGTTTTGTAGATGTGACTTCACTTGATCATGGAATCCAAAAATTATCCATATATACGTTACTAATTTCAGATCCATGGGCTATAGTTAAAGTAAACTCAAGTTACCTACATTAAAAAGCTTTTATCAGACTAGGTAGAAGATACAAGAGCTTAAGGCTTGAAACTTGTAAGACTGTAAATAGGGCCACATCAAAATTCAGAGAATAAAAAAAGAGTTGTCAAGAAATGATGTAATTATGTTAGCTCTAAAGACTAAATGTTAGTTTCCCAAGAGAGTTTTAATTAAACATTTTAGTGTTATTTTTACCTCAGAGATTTTCTAGTGAGATTTTAATATGTTTTTGACAGTTCTAGAAGAACAAGATAGTGCTGCTGCTCAACAGTATATCAGACAAGGAAGTCCCACAGCACTGAGAGCTGAATTGTGGACTCTCATTTTGAATATTTCCAGTCAATCTGAGGTAAGGAGAAAAAAGGATGGGTCAAATATGAGCTATTGATGTTTATTTTTCAAAGATCAGTTATTCAGAATAGATATACATTTGTTTCTTAGTTTAATATTTACCCCCTTTCATATTTTCAAATTCACTGTAGTTTTGGGTTCTAAGACAAGATTACCATATAATTTAATTACTGTGTGCTTGACAAAATTTTTTGTTATTAATAGTTCATTACATTGTGTGAATTTATATGCACAACAGAACAATAAGTAAAAGTTTGAAAAATGGAGTCTGACAATTTAGAACAGTGAAAATGGATGGTAGAACTGGGACGGTAGCATAGGCAGAAATAAAGAGGGACAATTCAGTATATGTGAATGAATACTTTGTCCCTCCAGTTACTTTTGAAATATACATTATTCTTATGGTTCTAAAAATTGGCAGATTTTGTGGGTTATTTTCTCTAAGTATAAGAACATTTTATTCTAGGAAATAAACTGAATATGAAGAGAAATCACCAACAGAAAAGTAATACATTCAGTAAAGAAAAATTACATAAGACATTGATTCCTTTTGAAGTATTCTTAGTGGGGATTTCTTTTTTTAGATTAAGCCCAATAATCATATAAGTCATCCATTTAAAAAAATTTAAATAATTTCAAATTAATAGTTAACTAGCCTAGTGGTTAAAAGTATCAGTTTTTGAATCCTATAGACCTGGTTTCGACTAACTCCCCCAGCTTACTAGAAATATGTCATTGAGCAAGTTAGTTAAATTTCTTCAAACTTCAGTTACCAATACTTAAATATAGGTAATAATAATATTTACAGCACAGAGTTATTGTGAGAATTAAATACAATAATTTATGTTAGTCTTTTAACATAGTGCCTGGTACATAAATGATCACCATTAATGATAGTAATTGTAGTAATTACATATTATGTGCAATTATGTTATAAATTAACTATAATTTATAATGATGCAGTTTTTAAGAAAATCAGGCAATTATTACAATCTATTATGAAAACTATACCTCTAACCTTTGCAGATTATGTATCCGTATGTGTGTATATGTGTTTTAAATCTGCTTCTGTGAACAGTACTGTCCAAATCACTTGCTTCCTTATAGAAAAAAAATAAAGCTTGTGATTTATGTGAGAGAAGTTTTAGACCAAATGATAACATTGATCTTTGGTGGTGGCGTTTTAGAAGAAACCGTTTAGATTTGAGTGTATATTGAGCATTTATGAAGGAGTTCCTGAGTGGCACAAATGGTTAAGCACTTAGTTACTAACTGAAACATTTGCAGTTTGAACCCACTCAGAGGCTCCTTGGAAGAAAAGCCTAGTGATACGCTTCCAAAACGTCACAACCATGAAAACCCTATAGAGCGCAGTTCTACTCTGCAACATACGGAGTTGCCAAGGGTGAGAATCAACTCAACAGCAACTGGTTTGTTTTTTTGGTTTGGGGCCCTTGTGAATGTATCAGTGCTTGCAGAAGAGGATGTAACTCTTCTGCCTTTCCAGTCTAACTTGTAGTTGATCTACCAATTTTGCTGTTTGGGAGTTAGATTAATAAATCCTATCTCTTTGTAGAGGAACTAACGCTATTTCAAAAACAAACTTAAAAATTTTCCAAAAATATTATCCTAGAGTAAAAGTAGTGATCTCAGATAATGATAGTTTATTACAACGTTCAAAGGTGATTTTTACACTGAATTTTGGAGCTGGTAGTTATCTTCATTTTCTAAATACAAAGTAACAAGTCTATTCAATATTGGTAAACAGAAAGTAATATTTTTAGAAAAGCGATCTTGGTTTTATTGAAGAAAATACTGTCCATCACTTACACTTACTCTAAGCTGTAAAATCAGTGACCTCGAAGACTTATAGCAGTTCCAAAATAATTGTCTGTAGGTGGTATAGTAGAGGGAGAAAGAGACAAGAGGGAGTGGGTGGAGAAAATCCTTCTGATCACGATTACTTAATCAAAACTTTTTGTTCAGTTATTTTTCAATTGCTTAAAATAAATTACACATATAATTGCAATCATAGTTGAGAAGTTAGAGACATAAACAGGATAGTTCACATTTCACACCTGTAAAGCCATTCTTTGTTTTTTTTTAATTGTTGTACTTTAAGTTTACAATTCAAGTTAGTCTGTCATACAAATATTTATACATACATTGTTTTGTGACCCTACTTGCTCTCCCTATACTGTGACAGCACACTCTTCTTTCCATCCCGGATTTCCTGTGTTCATTCAACCAGCTCCTGACCCTCTCTGCCTTCTCATCTCGCCTCTGGACAGGAGCTTTCCAGTTATTCTCATGTATCTACTTGAGCTAAGAAGCACACTCTTCACGAGTATCATTTTATGTCCCATAGTCCACTCTAATCTTTGTCTGAAGAGTTAGCCTTGGGAATGGTTTTAGTTTTGGACTAACAGAGAGTCCGGGGGCTGTGTTTTCCGGGGTCACGTCAGCCTCAATCAAACCATTAAGTCTGGTCTTTTTACTAGAAATTGAGTTCTGCACCCCAGTTTTCTCCTGCTTCATCAGGGACTCTCTGTTGTGTTCCCTGTCAGGTCAGTCATTGGTGGTAGCTGGGCACCATCTAGTTCTTCTGGTCTCAGGCTGATGAAGTCTTAGGTTTATATGGCACTTTCTGTCTCTTGGGATAATACCTTCCTTGTGTCCCTGGTTTTCTTCGTTCTACTTTACTCCAGGTAGGTTGAAACCAATTGATGCGTCTTAGATGGCCGCTTGCAAGCTTTTAAGACCCCAGATGCCACTCACCAAAGTGGGATGCAAAACATTTTCTTAAAAACTTTTTATGCCAGTTGACCTAGATGTCCCCTGAAACCATGGTCCCCAGACCCCTGCCCCTGCTACTCTGTCCCTTGAAGTGTTTGGTTGTATTCAGGAAACTTCTTAGCTTTGGTTTAGTCCAGTTGTGCTGACTCCCCCTGTAGTGTGTGTTGTCCTTCCCTTCACCTAAGATAATTCTTGTCTACTTTCTAGTTAGTGAATAACCCTTTCCCTCCCTGCCCACCCTCATAACCATCAAAGAATGTTTTCTTCTGTGTTTAAACCTTTTCTTGAGTTCTTATAATAGTGGTCTTATACAATATTTGTCCTTTTGCGAGTAAGTTCACTCAGCATAATACCTTCCAGATTCCTCCATGTTGTAAGGTGTTTCATGGATTCATCGTTGTTCTTTATTGTTGTGTAGTATTCCCTTGTGTGAATATACCATAATTTGTTTATTCATTTGTCCATTGATGGGCACCTAGGTTGTTTCCATCTTTTTGCTTTCGTGAATAATACTGCAGTGAACATGGGTGTGCGTATATCTGTTTATGTGATGGCTCTTAATTCTCTAGGATATATTCCAAGGAGTAGACTTGCTGGATCATATGGTACTTCTATTTCTAGCTTTTTAAGGAAGCACCAAATCTATTTCCAAAGTGGTTGTACCATTTTGCATTCCCACCAACAGTGTATAAGTGTTCCTGTCTCTCCACAACCTCTCCAACATCTGTTATTTGGTGTTTTTTGGATTAATGCTAGCCTTGTTGGGGTGAGATGGTATCTCATTGTAGTTTTGATTTGCATTTCTCTAATGGCTAATGATCGTGAGCATTTCCTCATTTGTCCGTTAGCCACCTGAATGTCTTCTTTGGCAAAGTGCCTGTTCATATTCTTTGCCCATTTTTTAATTGGGTTATTTGTCTTTTTGTTGTTGAGGTTTTGCAGTATCTTGTAGATTTTAGAGATTAGACACTGATTGGATTTGTCATAGCCAAATTTTTTTCCCTAGTCTGTAGTTTGTCTTTTGACTCTTTTGGTGAAGTATTTTGATGAACATAAGTGTTTTATTTTTAGGAGCTCCCAGTTATCTAGTTTCTCTTCTGGTGTCTGTGCATTGTTACTTCTGGTTCGTATTCTGTTTATGCCATATATTAGGGCTCCTAGCGTTGTCCCTATTTTTTCTTCCATGATCTTTATCATTTTGATTTTATATTTAGGTCTTTGATCCATTTTGAGTTAGTTTTTGTGCATGGTGTGAGGTACGGGCCTTGTTTCAATTTTTTGCGGATGGATAGCCAGTTATGCCAGCACCATTTGTTAAAGAGACTGTCTTTTCCCCAGTTAATGGACTTTGGGCCTTTGTCAAATATCAGCTGCTCATAGGTGGATGAATTTACATCTGGATTCTCAGTTCTGTTCCATTGGTCTATGTATCTGTTGTTGTAGCAGTATTAGGCTGCTTTGACTACAGTGGTGGTATAATAGGTTCTAAAATCAGGTAGTGTGAGGCCTCCCACTTTGTTCATCTTCTTAAGTAATCACTTACTTATCCGAGGCCTCTTCCCTTTCCGTGTGAAGTTGATGATTTGTTTCTCCATCTGATTAAAAAATGCCGTTGGAATTTGGATCGGGATTGCATTGTATCTGTAGATCGCTTTGGGTAGAACTGACATTTTCACAATGTTGAGTCTTCCTATCCACGAGCAAGGTATGTTTTTCCACTTATGCAAGTCTCTTGGTTTCTTACAGTAATGTCTTCTAGTTTTCATTGCATATGTCTTTAACATCTCTGGTTAGATTTATTCCTAAGTATTTTATCTTCTTGGGGGCTATTGTAAATGGTATTAATTTGATGATTTCCTCTTGAAAGTTCTCTTTGTTGGTGTAGAGGAGTCCAACTGATTTTTGTATGTTTATCTTGTATCCTGATATTTTGCTGAAATCTTCTATTAGTTCCAGTAGTTTTCTTGTGGATTCCTTGGGGTTTTCTGTGTATAAGATCATATCATCTGCAAAGAGAGATTCTTTTACTTCTTCCCTACGAATTTGGATGCCCTTTATTTCTTTTTCTAGCCTAATTGCTCTGGCTAGGACCTTCAGCACAGTGTTAAATAAGAGTGGTGATAAAGGGCATCCTTGTTGTAAAGCCATTCTTTAAATCTTATCACAATGCAAATACGTTGGATATAATGCTTTAAGTTCCTAGTAGTTAATTTATTTTGTAGTGTTATATTTCATTTTCACTAGAACATTCTTTAACTTTGGTTTTTTAAAATTATTAAAAGAATACATGATAAGTTTAAACGGTTTGTGTTTGTATATTTTCCTTTCTAAAAATCTCTAGGTGTGTGTTAAAATATCCATATTAAGTAAGCATTATTCACATTAAAATTTTTTTGTTTAGTTTCAATTTACTAGTTAAAGAAAGATAAAATTTTCTTATAATTTACATACTTGCTTACTGATACAGTGTTATTGTTGTTTGATGCTGGCAAGTCAGTTCTGACTCATAGCAACCCTATGTACAACAGAACAAAGTACTGCCCCTTCCTGCACCATACTTACAATCGATGTTATGCTTGAGCCCATTGTTGCAGCAACTGTGTCAGTCCATCTCCTTGAGGGTCTCTGTGTTTTTCATTGATCCTCCACTTTACCAAGCATGTTGCCTTTCTGCAGAGACTAGTCCCTCCCCATAACATGTTCAAAGTACGTGAGACAAAGTCTCGCTATCCTTGGTTCTAAGGAGCATTCTGGCTATACTTCTTCCAAAACAGATTTGTTCATTCTTATGGCAGTCCATGGTATATTCAGTATTCTTTGCCAGTACCATAATTCAAAGACTTCAATTCTTCTTTAGTCCTCCTTCATTGTCCAGGGTTTGCATGCATATGAGGCGATCAAAAATACCATGGCTTGGGTCAGGCGTATTTTAGTCCCCAAAGTAACATCTTTGCTTTATAACACTTTCAAGAGGCCTTTTGCAGCAGATTTACGCAATGCAATACAT
Organism: Dugong dugon; assembly: GCA_030035585.1. Lineage (NCBI taxonomy): Eukaryota > Metazoa > Chordata > Mammalia > Sirenia > Dugongidae > Dugong > Dugong dugon. Next base: position 107,919,572 of record CM057463.1, on the reverse strand, counting down.
TCGTTTGATTTCTTGACTACTGCTTCCATGAGCATTAATATGTGGATCCAAGTAAAATAAAGTCCTTGACAACTTCAGTCTTTTCTCCATTTATCATGATGTTGCTTATTGGTCCAGTTGTGAGGATTTTTATTTTCTTTATGTTGAGGTGCAATCCATACTGAAGACTGTAGTCTGGTTTTCATCAGTAAGTGCTTAGTCCTCTTTGCTTTCAGCAAGCAGTGTTGTGTCATCTGCATATTGCAGGTTATTAATGAGTCTTCCACCAACCCTGATGCCCTGTTCTTCTTCATATAGTCCAGCTTCTTGGATTATTTGTTCAGCATACAGATTGAATAAGTATGGTGAAAGGATAAAGGATACAACCCTGACACACACCTTTCCTGACTTCAGACCACACAGTATCTCCTTGTTCTGTCCAAACAACTGCCTCTTGGTCTACGTATAGGTTCCTCATGACCACAATTAAGTATTCTGAAGTTCCCATTCTTCACAGTGTTGTCTGTAATATGTTGTGATCCACACAGTCGAATGCCTTTGCATAGTCAGTAAAACAACAGGTAAACATCTTTCTGGAATTCTCTGCTTTCAGCCAAGATCCATCTGACAACAGCGTTGATATCCCTTGTTCCACATCCTCTTCTGAATCTGGCTTGAATTTCTGGAAGTTCCCTGTTGATGTACTGCTGCAACTGCTTTTGAATGATCTTCAGTGAAATTTTACTTATGTGTGATATTAATGACATTGTTCGATAATTTCTGCATTGTGTGGGATCACCTTTCTTTGGAATGGGCACAAATACGGATCTATTCCAGTCGGTTGGCTGGGTAGCTGTCTTCCACATTTCTTAGCATAGACGAGGGAGAACTTCCAGTGCTGTATCCGTTTGTTGAAATATCTTAATTGGCATTCCATCAATTCCTGGAGCCTTGTTTTTTGTCAGCGCCTTCAGTGCAGCTTGGACTTCTTCCTTCAGTACCGTTGGTTCTTGATCATATGCTACCTCCTGACATGGTTGAACATTGACCAGTTCTTTTTGATACAGTGACTCTGTGTATTCCTTCCATCTTCTTTTGATGCTTCGTGCATCATTTAGTATTTCCCTGTGGAATCCTTTAATAATGCAACTCAAGGCTTGAATATTTTTTTTCAGTTCTTTTAGCTTGAGAAATGCCAAGCGTGTTCTTCCCTTTTGGTTTTCTAACTCCAGGTCTTTGCACATTTCATTATAATACTTTGTCTTCTCAAGCTGCCCTTGGAAATCTTCTGTTCAGCTCTTTTGCTTTATCATTTCTTCCATTCCCTGCAGCTACTGCACATTCAAGAGCAACTTTCAGAGTCCCTTCTGACATCCACTTTAGTCTTTTGTTTCTTTCTGATCTTTTTAATGTCCTCTTGCTTTCTTCATGTATGATATTCTTGATGTCATTCCACACCTCATCTGATCTTCAGTTATTAGTGTTCAATGTGTCAAATCTATTCTTGAGATGGTCTCTAAATTCAGGTGGGATATACTCGAGATTGTTTTTTCGCTCATGTGGACTTGCTCTAATTTTCTTCAGCTTCACCTTGAACTTGCATGTGAGCAATTGATGGTCTGTTCCACAGTCAGCCCCTGGCCTTCTTCTAACTGATGATATCGAGCTTCTCCAGAGTGTCTTTCCACAGATATAGTCGATTTGATTCCTGTATATTCCATCTGGTGAGGTCCATATGTATAGTCACCATTTACGTTGTTGAGAAAATGTATTTGCAATGAAGGAACCATAGGTCTTGCAAAATTCTGTCGTGCAATCTCCCACATCATTTTATCACCAAGGCCATGTTTTCCAACTCCTGATCCTTATTTCCAACTTTTGCATCCAATCACCAGTAATTATCAATGCATCTTGATTGCATGTTTGATCAATTTTAGGCTCTAGAAGTTGGTAAAAATCTTCAATTTCATCATCTTTGGCCTTAGTGATTGGTGGGTAAATTTGAATAATAGTCATATTAACTGGTCTTCCTTGTAGGCATATGGATACTGACGGTGTCGTACTTCAGGATAGATCTTAAAATGTTCTTTTTGATGATGAAATGTGATGCCGTTCTTCAGTTTGTCTCTCCCAGCACAGTAGACCACATGATTGTCCAATTCAAAATGGCCAATACCAGTCCATTTCAGCTCACTAACGTCTAGGATATCAATCTTTACATGTTCCATTCCATATCTGACAACTTATAGTTTTCTTAGATTCATACTTTGTACATTCCGTATTACAATTATTAATGGATCTTTGCAGCTGTTTCTTTTCATTTTGAGTTGTGACACATCAGTAAATGAAGGCACCTAAAGCTTTACTCCATCTGTGTCATTAAGGTCAACTCTACTTTGAGGAGGCTGCTCTGGTTCCCAGTTGTATTTTGAGTGCCTACCAGCCTGAGGGGCTCATCTCCGGCAGTATATCAGATGATAATATTTCATTGCTGTTTATAAGGTTTTCACTGGCCAATTTTTTTTTCAGGAGTAGAACACCAGGTCGTTCCTCCTAGTCTGTCTTGATCTGGAAACTCAACAGAAACCCGTCCACCACAGGTGACCCTGCTGGTATTTGAAATACTGGTGGCATAGCTTCCTGCATCAGAGCAACAGGCAAGCCACCACAGTATGACAAACTGACAGACAAGTGGTAGACTGCAAGTGGTGGATTCATAAAATAGCCAAACCAGAGACCAAACCCATTGCTGTTGAGTCAATTCCAACTCATAGCAACCCTATAGGACAGAGTAGAACTGCCCCATAGGGTTTCCAAGGCTATAAATCTTTACAGAAGCAGACTGCCACATCTTTCTCCCACAGAGCAGCTGGTGGGTTCGAACTGCCAACCTTCGGCTTGCAGCTGAGTGTTTTAACCACTGTGCCACCAGGGCTCCTTAAAATATCCAAGATGAGTATTAGTTTAACATTTTATTTAGTTATTTCTTTATAAGGTTCTTCACAACCTTACCTAGGACCACAATGCCTGACTTGCCTAGATTTTCCTAGTCAGCTCTCTTACTTAGTCTCCACAGTACTTATTTCCAACCTCCACTCTTCTCAACCACTTCTCTTCAGAATCTTAGGAAAAGATCTCTCCTCCTCCTACCTAGAGAGAATAGCAGTCAGAAGAAAAAGCCCATTCAAATTCAGTCTGCAGCCTAGAAACTCAATACATCAGCACCTGTTCTATCTGTCCTTTACTTTTATTTAAATGGAAGAAATGCCTACCTCTTAGAACTTTCGGCAGCATTTCACCCAGTTGACTACTCCTTTCTTGAAATATCCCTTGGCTTTTGTGACACAGTGCTCTTTCTGGCATTCCTCAGTGGAGAGTCTTCTTGGTCTTTTAAGTTAGGGTTCTTTGGTAGTCTTTCTCTTCTCATCCGTACATTCTTTGGAGAATCTCCTCAACTCCCACAGTTTCAGTTACCAGTTACTCCCAGATCTCTCTTTCCTGAACTTCAGGTGCAACTCTCTATTTCCCATAAGCACCTTGAATTCAGATGTCCAAACTTTTCCTGGGTTCCCTTTCTTGGTACTACTGTCCACTGAGGTGCCCCAACCAGAAATTTGGGTCATTTCTAACTTTATTTCTACCTGATTCCCGTATTATGTTGCTCAGTAATTCCCTCTTTGTTTAACTCCTGAATATATTTTAAATCCAACTATTTCTCTATAGTCACACTACTACCATCTCATTTTAGAACACCATCATCACTGTATTATTATTTATTCTTTTTTTCCATCAAGTATTTATTCAGTATCTTCTTTGTGTCGTGTAGTTCTGAGTACTGTTCTGGGCACCATACCTAGCATATAAAAGATATTTAGTAAATATTTGTTGAATAATTGAATATTTAATTTTTGAAAAGCCCAGTGATATAAATATTAGTAGATATTAAAAAAACCTACTCCTGTGGTCACTAAACTATATTTTGGAGAGTGTCACTCCAATAAGATGAGTAAACATTACCAGGACCAAGAATTGTGGTTAGTATAGCAAGCACTTCTTTGAGCATATCAAATGCTTGGAGGAGTCTAGCTCATATTTTGTTATCATTCTATTCCAGAAAATGATTCAGTAATTGAACTGACTTAAGATTCACAGAACCATGCAAATTACTGCCTCAACAATTTCAATTTTAGCGGAGATACGTGACAGTCATTTTAGGGGTACTGGCCGGCTCCCTCTACAGTTCCCCAAAATGACTATACCAAACTTTTACCATTCCATTTCAGACTTTATACCTTATCCCTGTTCCATTCTTTCCCAACAGATGATCTTGTCTTCTATTTCACTGGAAAAAAATTGAACTGATCAATGGCTCCCTTAATTTTCTATCCCTCCACCTAGAACTTACATTTACCTTACTGCCATCTCAGAGGAAGAAGTGTATTTCTTTTATCCAAGACTCCGCTTGTGCCTCCTTTTTTCATTCTGAAAAATTTTCTTCTGAAACTTCAACCTCTTCTTCTGTACTTGCTTTTTCCCCCTAGCATTATATGCTTTCAGGTTTTTTTCTATAGGGAATAAAAGTAAACATCAAAACCTGTGTCTTCCCTGACTATCTCCCTATCCTTCTATTTCCTTTCACAAACCTTCTGAGATAACAGTTTATTTTAGGCATTCCTGCTTCCTTAATCTCATTCATGACTCAATCTATCAATAGTGTGGCATACACCCCACCAACTACATGACTACAATGCCCCTAGCTAAGGTCAACAAGGAACAGTGGACACATTTTAATCTTTATGTCCCACTGCATTTGATACTATTGCCTACTCTCTTCTTGAAATAGTCTTGGTCTTTAGTTTATTTCACCATGTTTGTTTAGTTTATCTTTTTTTTCTCATTATTTTTCTTAGTCTCCATTTTGGTTCCTCTGCTGGATACTAAGTGCTGTATTTCCTGAAATTCTATCTTGTCCTCTTCTTATTCTATACATTTTTCCGTGGACTGTTTCATCCACAAGTCAGTTTCAGCTACTACCTATTCTCTAATGGCTTCAACTCTTTGGTTTCAACCCAAACTTCCGTCCTAAGCCTAAAACCTTTGTTTTCAGTTGCCTATATAGCTTCATTATATGTTCCAAAAGTATTTCAGACTCCAGATGTCTAAAAGCAAAGACATCATCTTTACTTCAGTGTGTTTGTGGTCCTCCAAGAGATGCCATATTCTTTTTCTTGCTTCTGAGCTGTTGCTCCATGCTGTTCACTACCCCAAAATGCCTTTCCTGCCTTTTGTCTACTTAAAGACTCCTGCTTATCTTTAAAGACACGGTTTATTCCATCACCTTTTCTGAATATCCTTTCTGACATTATCCCCTCTGCCCTGTTTCCTCCCGATTCCATCACCACTACAGTTAGATACTTCCTTCTCTTTTCTCCCATCCTAACTAGGGCAAGAGTAAAGGCCTAAAGACAGAGAAACATATACCATGCTTCTTAGTCTATTTGGTTTACTTATCTGCCTCTCTTTCTAGACTGTGGGTACCTTGAGGACCCGGATTTTTTTCTTCTTCTTAACCATGTCGGTATCTTGCACAGTGTCTAGAAAGTAGTAGGCTCATATAAATGATTAAATGAATAAATTAAAATATTAGGAATGTTTCCTGAGTTCTTTCATTTCCTGAGAGTATTATTTCCTTTTTTCTTAAAGTTAAAGATAGTATAAGTCTGCATAAAATACAAAAAAATACATGTCCTGAAATTCAAATATTTTCTAGTGCTAAAAAATTTAGTTACTTTGTTTTTCAGATTGCTTTTTATAATCATAATTTATTAGTCTTAAGTATCTATGCTACCAGAGCTTATGCAAAATACCCTTTTAAAATGTCCTGTTTTGTTATTGGTAACCATTGTATTTTATAGTATAAAATTAAAATATTAATATAAAAATTATTCCATATCAATTGTAACAGTATGCTATAATTTTGATTCTGTTGTTCATGTCTTTCTTTCTTTTTATATGGAAAAATTACTAGAAACTATTGAAATCAAAAAGCATAGACTGGGGATTAGGAGGACTAGCTAAGTCACAGGCTAGTTCTGTAATCTTGGGTAAGGCAGTTAACTTGGCCAGACCTCATTATTTTAATGTGCAAAGTAAGGAAATACTTTAGATATTTCTAATGTCCCTTCCAGATTCTCTGATATGTTTTTCTTTTTTCTCTAGAATTGAAACTAGACTTTTGTCAATAGCGCCGTTATAACATGCCTAAAATTATAGACATTAATTTATTGACAGCATTTTGAAGATATATTTCTTTATGGAAACATGATGCACTATAATTAGAATTTTAATGACTTGCTTGCATTAAAATATTTATTGATTTTGTAGTACTTGTCATGGAGTGCATTTATTATTACTTACAATAAAAATCATTAAAATGCAATTACAGGCAAATTATTGCTTAAACTAGCAATTAAAATGAAATTTTCTGTGAGCACTCATAATTTGCAAGTAATAATGCAGTTATGAATATGTGTTTGCAGTATCTATTACCTAAAGAAGTATTTCTTTTAGTTGACTTTACTTCAGCTTTTTATGTCAAATATAAATGTAAACAATTTTTTTTTAATTAAAATAAACAATAATAAATTAAAATCACTAAAAATATTCTAAAACAGTGTTTTTTTTTTTTTTCCAGATATCTGCAGGACCTACTTTATATAGGGGATATAAAAATCTTTGAAAAGATGTGAAATAGTTTACTAAAAATATGTCAATAATAATTCTTAGAACTATTAGAAGAATAGACCTCCTTTAATAGAGAAGGCCATCCTCTTTGACCAAGCATGAGGCTTATAGAACTACTTAGAGAAGAAGGGACACTAGCCTGGCCAACAAGCATCAGCTGAGTCAGCACTGACAGCGAGTGGGGTGATGAGTGTCATAGTCATATGACTGTCACATCACACCTCTCAGCATATTAAAGCACATTATGTTATTATATATAATTATGTATAATAATATCAACAGTTGTCAAATGGCATTGATAAAATTCAGCAGCCATTTCTAAATCAAATCTTTAAATAGAATACTGAAACATCATAAAGACTGTTTATCAAAACTAAGAAAAATTATCAAGCTAAATAGAGAAATGCTGAAGTTCTGTTCATTAAAATTCAGTCTAAGACAGTAATACTATCACCAGTGTTATTCATCATAGCTTTTGAGGTTCTAGCTAATTCAGTAATACATAGAAATGAATTATTAGTTTATGTGTTGGAAAGGAAGAGATACAGTCATCATCTTTGCAGATGATTATGATTGTGTACCCAGAAAACCCAAGAGATTAAAAAAGAAACCTAGCATAATTAAAAAGAAATTTTGGTAAGACGGTAGAGGGATATAAAATAAATACACAAAAATCAATATTTTTTCTATACTATCAATAACAAATTAGAATTTAGGAAATAAATTGAAATAGGAATTAGAAATAGGAAAGTGAAAAAATAACTCATTTATAATAGCAGAAACATTAAAATATCTACAAAATAAATTTAGCAGGAAAGGTACAGGGCCCATATAAAAAAAATTATAATACTTTATAAAGGACATAGAACAATAATATCTAACACTTATATAGCACTTACCCTATATCAGTCACTGTTCTAGACACATTACATATGCTTTGCATATGCCTTATTCATTTATTCTTCACATCAGCCTCATAAGGAAGGTACTATTACTATCATCATTCTTCTGAGGCCCCAAAAAGTTTGTTAGTTTGCCTAGGGTTACACAACTAAGATCTGAATCATATGTCAGTTTTTCCAAAGCAGAGATTTAAGAGAATCTCAATTATTTTTAACAGGTGAAGTTTCTCACTGTCTCTATGGAGATTAAAAGTCCAAAAGTAATAAATCAATTGTGGGAAAAAAAAGAGTGATGAGTCTAAAAATAAATCCATGTCTGGATTATTACTTCAATTGGAAATGTATGGTTTATTTAATAAATGATGCAGATGATTGACAGTTCTTCTGAAGGAAAAAGGAGTCCTGGTGTCACAGTGGTTAAAGCGATTGACTGCTAACCGAAAGGTTGGCGGTTTGAAACTACCAGCAGCTCCATGGGAGAAAGATGTGGCAGTCTACTTCTGTAGAGATTTACAGCCTCAGAAGCCCTATGGGGTTGCTATGAGTCAGAAGCAACTTTACAACAGTAGGTTTTGTGGGGTTCTGAAAGAAAACAGTCAGACCATTTACTTACCATATACAGAAATAATATAGGAAACCCTGGTGACATGGTTAAGAGCTATGGCTGCTAACCAAAAAGTCAGCAGTTCAAATCCACCAGGTGCTCCTTGGATACTCTATGGGGCAGTTTTACTCTGTCCTATAGGATCGCTATGAGTCGGAATCGACTCACGGCAATGGGTTTGGGTTTTTTTTTTTTTTTTTTTAACTACAGAAATAAGTTCCAGGTGGATTATAAATATTTAAATGAAAAAAATAGCAATTTTAGAAAAGAATTTTAGAAAAATATTTGTATAAACGTGGTGGGGGAACCTTGCCTAAAGCAAGAAAGAAAACCCTGAAACCATAAAGGGTTTTCTAAAATTAAGGCAATGTACACTATAACCAAAAATCAGAAAACAAATATTATTTTGTAGAAAAAGTGTTTGCAACGCAAATGACAAAGTGTTAATTCTCCTTCTAAGGAAAGAGCACTATAAATTAATAAGAGAAAGATAATCTAATAGAAAATAGGTAAATGTTACGAGAAGCAAATCATTGAAGAAGAAATTCAGTAGACTAATACACATGTGAAAGGATGTCCAGTTTTATTGCTAATTTGGAAATTTCGAATTAACACAATAGTGAGATATAATTTTTCATCCATGAGGAAATTTAGAGAAGTTAGAATGTATGTAGATGTGTGTGGTCTCATGTACTGCTGGTGAGACTTTGAATTGATACTTTTTATGGAAAGTAGTCTGGCAATATATAGTCCAACTAAAGATACATACAGCCTTTGCTTGCAATGCTACCTTTACAAATTTATCCCACAGATACAAAAGTATAAGTGGATATTTATTACGGCATTAGTTGTAGGGACAAACAACTAGAAACAACCTGAGCATCCAACTATAGGGGGAATGATTAATAAATTATGATACATCTATATAACAGCTTTTAAAATATCAAGGTATATGAAGCTATTAAAAAGAATGTTAGATGTACGTTTGTTAACATAAAACCAAAAACCAAACCCGCTGTTGTTGAGTTGATTCTGACTTATAGCAACCCTATAGGACAGAGTAGAACTGCCCCATAGGGTTTCCAAGGAGCAGCTGGTGGATTCAAACTGCTAACCTTTTGGTTAGCAGCTGAGCTGTTAACCACTGTGCCACCAGGGCTCCATAGAAAGATAATTATGACATACCGTTAGTTAGACAGGCTAACTAGTATGATTCCATTTTATGTTAAAAAGAAAATAACAACCACCAAAACTCCTAAATATGATTTTGTATATTTTAGAAGCATGAAGAAAGGTGTGGAAGAATACAAATTACAAATAACACTATAAATAGGATACAAAATAAAATTAGTTACTTTAGGAAAGTGAACTGGAGAGAGAAAAGATTATACCTTTTTCTTTACTGCTTAAGATTGTTTCACTTATTTTAATGTCATAGGTGGCTGCACATATGACACAGTGGCTGCAGCAATGGGCTCAAGCATTACAACAATTGTGAGGATGGTACAGGATCGGGCATTGTTTCATTCTGTTGTACATAGGGTCGCTATGAGTTGGAACCAACTCAGTGGCACCTAACGACAACAACAACAACATATTTATTTGTAATTTTAAACTTTTTTTTTTCTTTTTAAGACATAACTCTAAAGTCTCCTTAGCTTTTGCACTCCTTCTACTAGAAAAAGTTAAAGTGCAATACTAGGCCCTTTGTCAGTTGGTGGGGATTGGCATTTGAATCTGATGCTCGCTGTTTCTGCCTTTAAGGACCTTGCATTCTAGCCAGATTCAACAGATGTATTCAGTAGATACAATGGAAGGTAAATAGCAAAATAATTTTGCTTTAGTTAACAAATCAAAACATGAATGAGAACGAAACTAGGCTTTTTATTAAAATTAAATCAATCAAAAATAGCCAGCAAGTGCCCAGATTATCTTTAGGCAAAGAGCACTTTGACTTAAACCAGAGAACTGTTATTAAATGTCTTTCAAGATTAAGAAATCATATTTCAGGATATCATCCTGTCAAGGCAGCTACATGTAATGGATATTCCCTGTGATCTCAGAAGGCCTTGTCCCACAAATCTTACTTGTTTGGGAGAACGTCTTCAGAAAGTATCTTACAGAATGGTATTTACTAATAGAGTGTCTGGATATGAGTAGAGACCAGGGCTAAGGTGTATAAGAGACAAATGGAGGAATTTGTAAGAACACAGGGTTTGGGTAAAGCAGAGATGATATTTACATCTCTCTACAGCACAGCTGCTACCCACATGACCCCTACCTTCATTCCTAATGTCCTTTCTGACTCTCAGCCTGATGCTTAACTGCAGTCTCAAGTCTGTCTTCCCCTCTTCCCTCTTTCCTTCCTTGCTTTCCTCTTTTCTCCCTTGTTTTCGCCTAGTCTCCCTTCTATTTCTTGTCTCTATTAAATTAAGCATTCGTTTAATCTCGTCATTATACAGACTTATTCAGACTTTATAGTTTCGTTGAACCATAGTCTAATATAAGAAAACTGACTTCTTTGAGATGCTATATGATTGCTTTTATTACCAGGGATGATTTATATGTTTAAATTTTTAATTTTTTAATAATTTAGGTATTAGAAAGGTAGGATAGTCCTACTGGGTTTTTATATAGGTCCTTGAGCCAGGTTTCCTAGGATCAAATCTTACTAGCCTTGGATAGAAAGTTACTTTTTCTCCCTGGGTTTCAGTTTCTCAGATGTAAGTGGAATAATGTCACTGACCTACTTCACTGTGTTGATATGGGATTAAATGAGTTTACTCATATAAAGTGTGTAAAACAGTACTTGGTGTCTCATAAGTGCTTAATAAGTACTATATTCACTAAAGTTAAATTATAGTTAATCAATTTAGCAAACATGGATTGAATTATGTCCCCCAAAAAATGTGTGTATCAATTTGGCTGGGCCATGATTTCCAGTTTTGTGTGGTTGTCCTCCATTTTGTGATTGTAATTTTATGTTCAAGAGGATCAGGGTGGGATTGTAATACCCTTACTAAGGTCACATCCCTGATCCAATGTAAAGGGAGTTTCCCTGGGGTGTGGCCTGCACCACCTTTTATCTTACAAGAGATAAAAGGAAAGAGAAACAAGCAGAGAGCTGAGGACCTCATACCACCAAGAAAGCAGTGCCAGCAGCAGAGCACGTCCTTTGGACCTGGGGTCCCTGTGCGGAGAAACTCCTAGTCTGGGGGAAGATTGATGAGAAGGCTGATGGAGAGAAAAAGCCTTCCCCTGGAGTCAGCACCCTGAATTTCGACTTCTAGTCTACTGGACTGTGAGAGAATAAATTTCTCTTAGTTAAAGCTATCCACTTGTGGTAATTCTGTTACAGCAGCACTAGATGACTAAGACAAATACCTACCAGATGCCAGACCTTATCCTAAGTCATGGGGATAGGTATATTTATTGAGCATTGACTATTAGCCAGGTATGGAGGATGTAGCAATAAACATAACAAAGTCCTTACCCTCTTAGAGTTTATAATATTAATGATTATTATTTATTAAAGTTTGAGACTGATTTTATAAATGTGACTGACCTTAAATATTTTTGTTCGCTTTTAAATTTAGAATATCTTGTATTATGAGCAGCTCAAGGCCAATGTGATACAACATGACCTTTTGGTGGACAGTCTAATATATAAAGTAAGTAAAGTTTTTTTTTTAAAAATATTCTTTTATTTATTTATTTTTTATTGTACTTCAGGTGAAAGTTTACAGAACAAATAGTTTCTCTTTAAACAGTAGTACCCATATTGTTTTATGACATTGGTTAACAACCCCATGACATGTCAACACTCTCCTTTCTCGACCTTTTTTTTTTTGGTGAAAATATACATAGCCAAAGATACACCATGTCAAAAATTTCTACATGCACAGTTCAGTGACATCGACTACGCTCTTCCAATTGTGCTGCTAGTCTCACTTTAGATGAAGGTTTACAGAACAAAATAGTTTCTCATTAAACAGTTAGTACACATGTTGCCCTATGACAATGGTTAACAACCTCACAACACATCAACACTGTCCTTACTCAACTTTGGGTTCCCTATCACCAGCTTTCCTGTCCCCTTCTGCCTTTTAGCCCTTGTCCCTGGACTGCTGTGCCTCATATATCCCGTTTGGTTTTATGGGGCTGTCCAGTCCCTGGCTGAACCGTGGACCTCGGAAGTGACTTTCACCACTGAGCTAAAAGGGTGTCTGGGGCCATACTCTCAGGGTTTCTCCAGCCTCCTTTAGGCCAGTAAATCTGGTCTTTTTCTTTAAATGTTAGAATTTTGTTCTGCGTCTTTCTCCAGCTCTGTCCAGAACCCTCTGTTGTGATCCTGGTCAGAGCAGTCAGTGGTGGTAGCCGGGCACCATCTAGCTGTATTGGACTCAGTCTGGTGGAGGCCTTGGTAGCTGTGGTCCATTAGTGCGTTGGACTAATCTTTTCTTTGTATCCTGTTCTCTTCATTCTCCCTTGTTCCCGAAGGGATGAGACCAGTGGAGTATCTTAGATGGCTGCTCACAGGCTTTTAAGACCCCAGATGCTACTCACCAAGGTAGAATGTAGAACATTGTCTTTATAAACTGTTACGTCAGTTGAGCTAGATGTTCCCTGAGACCATGGTCCCCAAGCCCTCCACCCAGCACTTCATTCCCTCAGGGAGTTTGAAAGTGTCTACGGAGCTTCCAGGACCTTTCCTTGTACAAGTTGTGCTTGTTTCCCCAGTATTGTGTACTGTCTCACCCTTCACCCAAGATACCACTTATCTATTGCCTATTTAGTATTTCCTCCCCACCCCTCCCATCCCTGGTAACCAACAAAGATTCTTACCTTTTGTGTGTAAACTTTTTCATGGGTTTTTGTAATAGAGGTCTCATGCAATATTTGTCCTTTTGTGATTGACTTATTTCACTCAGTATAATGTCCTCCAGTATTACCCATGTTATGAGATGCTTCACTGGTTCATTATTGTTCTTTCTCATTGCATAGTACTCCATTGTATGTATGTACCATAGTTTGTTTATCCATTCATCTGTTGATGGGCATCTAGGTTGTTTCCATTGTTTTGCTATTGTGAACAATGCTGCCATGAACATAGGTGTGCATATGTCTATTTGAGTGACAACTCTTATTTCTCTAGGAATAATCTAGGATATATTCCTAGGAGTGGGATTGCTGGATCGTATGGTATGTCTATTTCTAGCTTTCTAAGGAAGCGCCATATCATTTTCCAAAATGGTTGTATCATTTTGCATTCCCACCAGCAGTGCGTAAGAGTTCTGATCTCCCTGCAGCCCCTCCAACATGTTATTTCCAGTGTTTTTGATTCGTGCCAGTAATGCCGGGGTGAGATGGTATCTCATGGTGGTTTTAATTTGCATTTCTCTAATGGCTAGTGATCGGGAGCATTTCCTCATGTGTCTGTTGGCCATTTGAATGTCTTCTTTGGTGAAGTGTCTGTTCATTTCCTTTGCCCATTTTTTAATAGGATTATTTGTCTTTTTGGTGTACAGGTGTTGGATTTTCTTGTAGATTATGGAGATTAGACCTTTGTCTGACTGGTACTGTCCACAAATTTTTTCCCAGTCTGTAGGTTCTCTTTTTACTCTTTTGGTGAAGTCTTTTGAGGAGCATAGGTGTTTGATTTTTAGAAGATCCCTAGCTTATCTTCTGGGGTTTGTGTGTTGATGGTTATGGTTTGTATCCTGTTAATGCCGTGTATTCGGGCCTGTAGCATTGGTCCTATTTTTTCTTCTATGAACTTTATAGTTTTTGGCTTTATATTTAGGTCTTTGATCCATTTTGAATTGGTTTTTGAATATGGCGTGAGGTATGGGTCCTGTTTCTTTTTTTTGCAGATGGATATCCAGTTTTGCCAGCACCATTTGTTAAAAAGACTGTCTTTTCCCCATTTGATGGACTTTGGGCGCATGTCGAAGATCACGTGACCGTAGGTGGATGGATTTACATCTGGGTTCTCAGTTCTGTTCCACTGGTCAATGTATCTGTCATTGTACCAGTACCAGGCTCTTTTGACTACCGTAGCTGTATAATATGTTCTAAGGTCAGGTACTGTGAGTCCTCCAACTTTATTCTTCTTATTCAGTAGTGGTTTACTTCTTTGGGGCTTCTTCCCTTACCATATAAAGTTAATGATTAGTTTTTCCATCTCTTTGAAGAATGTTGTTGGTATTTGGATCGGGATTGCATTGTATTTGTAAATTGCTTTGGGTAGAGTTGTCATTTTCACAATGCTGAGTCTACCTATCCATGAGCATGGTATGTTTTTCCATTTATGTAGATCACTTTGTGTTTCTTGCAGTAGTGTTTTGTAGTTTTCTTTGTATATGTCTTTTACATCCCTGGTTAGATTTATTCCTAAGTATTTTATTTTTTTAGGGGTTATTATAAATGGTATTGTTTTCCTGATTTCCTTTTCATCATTCTCCTTATTGGTGTATAGTAATCCAACTGATTTTTGAACATTTATCTTGTATCCTGCTACTCTGCTGAATCTTTCTATTAGTTTCAGTGGATTTCTCGTGGAGTCTTTAGGGTTTTCTATGTATAGTATCATATCATCTGCAAACAGGGAGAGTTTAACTTCTTCATTACCAATTTGGATGCCCTTTATTTCTTGCCTTATTGCTCTATCTAGAACCTCCAGCACAATGTTAAATAGGAGTGGTGATAAAGGGCATCCTTGTCTTGTTCCTGTTCTTAAGGGGAAAGTAAGTAAAAGTTTGCATAGTTTTTCCATTTCATTGACATCGATAAACAATTACTGAGAGTTTTCAATGTTCACGGCCCTACACAGTGTACTGTGATAACATATTATCCTTGAAAAATAATTTTAAGTGATCATTATGCCTATAAGAAGCTGCTGAGTGGCACAAACAGTTAAAGTGCTCAACTACTAGCCTAAAGGTTGGTAGTTTGAACCCCACCCAGAGGTGTCTCAGAAAACAGGTCTGGCAGTCTGCTTCTGAAAGGTCACAGCCTTGAAAACCCTATGGAGCAGTTTTACTCTGCGAACATACTCTGAAAGGAAAATCAGACTGTTAACATTTTTATCTTTTCTCATGATTCCGTAGGGCCTACTTGTTTCGTCTCTTTGTATTGAAGTCATTTAAAATTTTCGTTACTCTGAAACTAGGACCTCCTTGTTTATTCTCTTTGTAGTGAAGTCATTTAAAAAATTTTAATATCCTTTCATTCCTAGACATACGACTAAGCACATCTCAAGTTTTATGGTAGGGATACATTTAGTTCTTGCCTCCAACTATCTGATAATAAGTTGAGAGGGGCCTTTATAGGCTTTAATGTAACTGATTCTGGATTAATCATCAATCTGTTTAAAAGACTTGGGTTTTAAATTTAGGATTTGAAAGGTAAAATAGAAGGGCAGATTATTCCAGGTCTCAGAATTGGGGGAGAGATTACAAGTTGATTTGCCTGGATAAGAACAGGGCTAAGAGTAATAACAACAACTACTACTAACATTTAACGACTGCTTATTACGTGCCATACAGTGTACCAAACCCTTTACATAGATTACGATTTAATCCTGCCAGCTACTGGCATTTAGCCTAGATATGATCAATGCGTTTTTGTTTTTTTTTTCCTGGAGGTGTTGGTGGAAATTAACACTCTGCAAAAATTCCACATTAACAAGGCTTATGGGAAGAATAGAGTTAGGATAGACTACTCAAAACTTTTGCAACTTTGTAACCAGAGTACTAACAAAGACAATAATTGGTAGCTTGGGAGATGAATTGGATAGCCCAGGCAGGCTACCCCTCAGGGTCTATTAAAAATATACAAAAATAGTAAAGTTGAAACACTGAAATAGTCAGATGAAAGTGGTGCTCTGGGCCAGTGGGGCTGCCGTTAAGGTGGGCACAAGACCAAGTACAACAACTAAGAACGGTGAAGGTTGTGATGTGTGCCTCTCTAGGGAAGGAGCCCCCAATGCAGACACTCATTTTTCATTTTCTTAAAATACATTTGAAAGAGCTCATGCCTGTGCAGCCTCTGAGCTGAAGGCTTTTTTCTTGCCTTCTAAAGGTTGTAATTCTGCTCCTGCTTCTCTGGCTCCCCTCTGGGAAAAAAAAAAAAGCATTTTAACAATTTCCATGTTCTAGTGACATCATTCCTTTGCTTACTTGCGACATGTGAGCTAATTGATGTTATTAATACATTATGTTATAGCAAAACAGGCAGTTTTACTATTTCACCATCTTACAAATGAGGATACTGAGGTAAAGAAGGATTACAGACATGTGTTTAAATTTATATGTTAAGTAGTGAAGCCAAGACTGGAACCCAGGTAATCTGATTTAAGAGCCGTATCCTTGACCACTATGCATACGGCAAGCAAAGTTGAGCAGAGTTAAGAGGATACAGCTCTTTAATGAAAAGGCTTGAATCTCACAGAGGTCCTAGATTTGGATCCTTTTAGAGCAAAGGATCATGCAACAGCATAATAGATCTTTTGGAGTTTAAGACTTTCAAAGTCTTTTCTATTCAAATCAGAGAAGACTCACAATTGAAGAAGCTCAGAAAAGCAGGGAGTGCTAGCATAAGCATTCTCTTTGTCGCCAGTATGGATTTCAGTTCGAGTCAGTAAAAAAAATCAGTTGTGATCAAGAAAGAGCTTGTATCTAAGCACTTGATATAAATTTTGGTAAAATCAATCCTGATTCTGTCCATGACATGAGAATTTTTAGAAATATATTAGTCTCTAATTGTTCTGGTCTTCTGTTAGTTGGGCTCTACTGATCTTGTTGGAGCAACTCCAAACATTATTAAAACAGTCCTTAAGGAAAGGAGTATTTTAAAATATTATTTAAAGTTTTATTACAGCTCCCTGTCAAAAGAAAACAAGACAAAAAAAAGCCAGTTGTCATGGAGTCAGTTCCACCCCCATGGGGTTTCAGAATAGAACTGTGATCCACAGGGTTTTTAATGGCTGTGATTGTTCAGAAGTACATTGCCAGGCCTTTCTTCTGAGGCTCCTCTGGGTAGATTCCAACCACCAACCTTTCTGTTAGTAGCCAAGCGCTAACCATTTGCACCACCCGGTGACTCCTTCCCTGTCATAAAGGCTCATTTTTAATTTAACTTAAAACAAGTGAAATTGCTTTAGTGGTTAAAGGAATGAAAGGAACAAGACAATACTATATACAGAAAATCATCAAGCCCTCCCTAAACTAAATTATTAACAGTTTCTGCACTGTTTTTTCCCACAAACTTGCCTTGTATCCACACTTTCTGAAGTTTTCCATAATTTACTTTAATTGATAATCTATACCAGTGTTTCTCGACCTTTTTTCATTATCACCCCCTAAGAAGAAAAAATAAGTTAATTTCTCTCTAACGGGAAAAAGTAAATACTAAGAAGATTTTGGGGGGCAGGGATGAGCTGTAGAGGGTGTCATTGTTTGAATTATGTCCCCCAAAAATGTGTTTATCAATTTGGCTGGGCCATGATTCCCAGTATTGTGTGATTTTCCTGTATGTTGTAAATCCTGCCTCTATGATGTTAATGAGAGAGGATGGGCAGCAGTTGTGTTAGTAAGGCAGGACTCAGTCTGCAAGATTGGATTGTGTCCTGAGGCAATCTTTTGAGATATAAAAGAGAGAAGTGAGCAGAGAGACAGGGGGACCTCATACCACCAAGAAGCAGTGCCCGGAGCAGAGCATGTCCTTTGGACTTGGGGTCCCTGCCCTGAGAAGCTCCTATTCCCCCAGACACTGATGAGAAGAAGGCCAATGGAGAGAGAAAGGCTTCCCCTGGAGCTGATGCCCTGAATTTGGACTTCTAGCCTACTTTACTATGAGGAAACTTCTCTTTGTTAAAGCCATCCACTTGTGGTATTTCTGTTATAGCAGCACTGATGACTAAGAGGGCTACAAACCATTATAATATCTAAGATGTTTTGGTTCCCAAGAGCCAATTTTCATGCCCTTAAAAAAGTACTATCACCCCTTTTGAAAATGCATAATTTCTACCTTTGCCAATGTTGACTTCTGAATTAGAAGATTGACTCCTTTCTTTTCTGTTAATCTGTCTTTAAGTTTTCCAGACTTAGTACAAACTCACTCTCTCCTGAGTCATCCATGACTCATTCCATTCTGCCCTGATTACTGCTTTGTTCAAGTCGGTTAATTTTGGCAGACTGTTTGAACTATATTATTATGAATTTATATAATATTTCTTTGTAGTTATTCCCATATTTCTAATATGTATGTTTTCTTGCTGGTGCGATTGTAGCTCTTAAAGATAAACATTATCTTCTTTTTTTTATTTGTTTCTTTGTTTGGGCTTTTCATTTGTTTAACTATTCATTCCAACCTATCAATCAGTACTTGATGAATTGATTATATATTGGATCTATATTTAAATATATGCACTTATCAACTGGTGAAGGCTACTTTAAGTGAGGAGGCTTTTGGTTAATTTTTAAAACAATTTCTGGATACCTACACTGTGTATGGTACTATGGTAGGTGTTTACCCATGCACTCTGAGGTAGGTGTTGGTATCTCCATATACAGATGAGGTGACTCAGGTTGAAGTCATACTGCCCAAGGTCATACAGCTAGAAGTAGTAAGACGGGGTTTCAAATCCTAGTTGAATCTGTTGCAGTGCCCATGCTCTTTACACTGTAGTACACAGGGAACAGGTCTAACTTACTGTATAAAATATTCACAGACATCCTAGGGGAAATGGGAGGGTTGAGGTTTATTTTTGTGGGATTTTGTTTATTTGTTATCAACAAAGGTTACCCATATAGTGATGCATTGCCTCCCATAAAGCTATAATTCATTTCTTTTAACAATTTTATTATTTTTATTTATTCATTTGTCAGACATGTACTGGGTACTTATTAGGTACCAGGCACTGGTTTTAATTATAGAGCAATTAGAACACTGGGGCTCAAAGAACCCAAAGTCTAATGGGGAGAGTAGAAATGTTTAAAGTCAGCTCAGGAAGTGTGAAATGGAGTTACCTTTAGAGGAAGGAGCTAATACTCTATCCAGGAGAAGTCAATGAATGGCCCTTAAAAGATGAATTCATGAGTCAGAAAATCAGTGTTACTAGCCTTCCAGGAAGGGATGATTTGCAAATGAATAATCACAAAGACGTGTAAGATTTTGATATTTTGAGGGGATGGAACAGTAATTTAGGGCCAGAATGTTATGATTGCCTCTGGATGTATGGCTGTGTCTACTTTTCTCTCCCAACTTTAAGATACCTAAATATTAGATTAAAAGGAAATAAAATTGGAATAAGTAATAAGGAAGTAGAATGGAACCTATAAAAGAGTGAGGAGTTTGAGATCAATTAATGTCACATGTATTAGTCGAGTACCTATATTGTTGTTGATGTTAGGTGCCATCAACTGGGTTCCAACTCATAGCGACTCTATGTACAACAGAACTAAACACTGCCCAGTCCTGCGCCATCCTCACAATCTTTGTTATGCTTGAGTGCATTGTTGCAGTCACTGTGTCAGTCCATCTCGTTAAGGGTCTTCCTCTTTTTCACTGACCCTCTACTTTACCAAGCATGATGTCCTTCAGGGATTGATCCCTCCTGATAACATGTCCAAAGTATGTGAGACATGATCTTGCCATCCTTGCTTCTAAGGAGCATCCTGGTTGTACTTCCTCCAACACAGATTTGTTCGTTCTTTGGGAAGTCCATGGTATATTCAATATTCTTTGCCAACGCCACAATTCAAAGGCGTCAGTTCTTCTTCCATCTTCATTATTCATTGTCCAGCTTTCGCATGCATTTGAGGCGATTGAAAACACCATGGCTTGGGTCAAGCACACCTTAGTCTTCAAGGTGACGTCTTTGCTTTTTAACACTTTAAAAATGTCTTTTTTTTTTTTTTTTTTTTGTGCTTTGGATGAAGGTTTACAGAACAAACTAGCTTCTCATGAAACAATTAGTACACATATTGTTTTGTGACATTGGTTACCAACCCCACGACATGTCAACACTCTCCCTTCTCGACATTGGGTTCCCTATTAACAGTTTTCCTGTCCTCTCCTGCCTTTTAGTCCTGGCCCCTGGGCTAGCGTACCCCTTTAGTCTTGTTTTGTTTTATGGACCTGTCTAATCTTTGGCTGAAGGGCAAACCTCAGAAGTGACTTCGTTACTGAGCCAAAAGGGTGTCCGGGGTCCAAACTCTCGGGGTTTCTCCAGTCTCTGTCAGGCCAGTAAGTCTGGTCTTTTTTTGTGACTTAGAATTTTGTTCTATATTTTTCTTCAGCTCTGTCCAGGAACCTCTATTATGATCCCTGTTAGAGCAGTCAGTGGTGGTAGCCAGGTACCATCTAGTTGTACTGTCTGTCTATGCTGTACAGTTTGGTGGAGGCTGTGGACTTTAATTCTGCAGCAGATTTGCCCAGTGCAATGCATCTTTTGATTTCTTTCTTTCTTTTTTTTTTAATTGTACTTTAGATTAAGGTTTACGGAACAAACCAGCTTCTCATTAAACAATTAGTTCACATATTGTTTTGTGACATTGGTTATCGCATCCTTTGATTTCTTAACTGCTCCATCCATGGGTGTTGATTGTGGATCCAAGTAAAATGAAATCCTTGACAACTTCAGTCTTTTCTTGGTTTATCATGATGTTGCTTATTGGTCTGGTAGTGAGAATTTTTGTTTTCTTCATATTGAGATGTAATCCATTCTGAAAGCTGTAGTCTTTGATCTTCATCAGTAAGTACTTCAAGTCCTCTTCACTTTCAGCAAGGAAGGTTGTGTCATCTGCATATTGCAGGTTGTTAGTGAGTCTTCCTCCAATCCTGATGCCCCTTTCTTCATCATATAGTCCAGCTTCTTGGGTTATTTGCTCAGCATACAAATCGAATAAGTATGGTGAAAGGATACAACCCTGATGCACACCTTTCTTGACTTTAAACCATGCAGTATCCCCTTGTTCTGTTGGACCAGCAGCCTCTGGGTCTGTGTACAGGTTCCTCATGAGCACAATTAAATGTCCTGGAATTCCCATTCTTTCCAGTGTTGTCCATAATTTGTTTTGATCCACACAGTCAAATGCCTTTGTATAGTCGATAAAACGCAGGTAAACATCTTTCTGGTATTCCATGCTTTCAGCCAGGATCCATCTGACATCAGAAATGATATCCCTAGTTCCATGTACTCTTCTGAATCCAGTTTGAATTTCTGGCAGTTCCCTGTCGATGTATTGCTGCAACTGTTTTTCAATTATCTTCAGCAAAATTTTACTTGCCTATGATATTAATGATATTGTGCGATAATTTCCACATTCGGTTGGATCACCTTTCTGGGAAATAGGTATAAATACGGAGCTCTTCCAGTCGGTTGGCCATGTAGCTGTTTTCCAAATTTCTTGGCATGCACGAATGAGCACTTCCAGTGCTGCATCCATTTGTTGAAACATCTCAATTGGTTTTCCATCAATAATTCCTAGAGCCTTGATTTTCACCAGAGCCTTCAGTGCAGCTTGGACTTCTTCCTTCAGTACAGTTGGTTCTTGATCATATGCTACCTCCTGAAATGGTTGAATGTTGACCAGTTCTTTTTGGTATAGTGACTCTGTGTATTCCTTCGATCTTCTCTTGATGTTCCCTGCATTATTTAATATTTTTCCCATAGAATCCTTCAATATTGCAACTTGAGCTTGAATTTTTTCTTCAGTGCTTTCAGCTTGATAAATGCCAAGAGTGTTCTTCCCTCTTGGTTTTCTATCTCCAGGTCTTTGCATATGTCATTATAATACTTTGTCTTCTCAAGCCGCTCTTTGAAATCTTCTGTTCAGCTCTTCTACTTCATCATTTCTTCCTTTGCTTTAGCTACTCGACATTCAAGAGCAAATTTCAGAGTCTCTTCTGACATCTATTTTGATCTTTTCTTTCTTTCCTGTTTTTTCAATGACTTTTTGCTTTCTTCATGTATGATGTCCTTGATGTCATTCCACAACTTGTGTGGTCTTTGGTCATTACTGTTCAATGCATCAAATCTATCCTTGAGGTGGTCTCTTAATTCAGATGGGGTATACTCAAAGTCGTACTTTGGCTCTCATGGACTTGTTCCAATTTTCTTCAGTTTCAACTGGAACTTGCGTATGAGCAATTGATGGTTTGTTCTGCAGTCAGCCCCTGGCCTTGTCCTGACTGATGATTTTGAGCTCTTCCATCGTCTCTTTCCACAGATGTAGTCGATTTGATTCCTGTGTATTCCATCGGCAAGATTCTCGTGTATAGTTGCCGTTTATGTTGTTGAAAAAAGGTAATTGCAATGAAGATGTCATTGGTCTTGCAAAATTTATCATGCTATCTCTGGTATCACTTCTATCACCTCGATCATATTTTCCAGCTGCCGATCCTTCTTCTTTGTTCCAACTTTCGAATTCCAATCACCAGTAATTATCAGTGCATCCTGATTGCATGTTTGATCAATTTCAGACTGCAGAAGTTGGTAAAAATCTTCAGTTTCTTCATCTTTGGCCTTAGTGGTTGGTGCGTAAATTTGAATAATAGTCGTATTAACTGGTCCTCCTTGCAGGCGTATGGATATTATCCTATAACTTGATAGTGTTGTACTTCAGGATACATCTTGAAATGTTCTTTTTGACAATAAATGCAATGCCATTCCTCTTCAAGTTGTCATTCCCGGCGTAGTAGACCACATGACTGTCCAATTCAAAATGGCCAATATCAGTCCATTTGGGCTCACTAATGCCTAGGATATTGATGTTTATGCGTTCTGTTTCATTGTTGACGATTTCCAGTTTTCCTAGATTTGTATTTCGTACATTCCATGTTCCGATTATTAATGGATGTTTGCAGCTGTTTCTTCTCATTTTTAGTCATGCCACATCAGCAAATGAAGGCCCCAAAAGCTTGACTCCATTCATGTCATTAAGGTCAACTCTACTTTGAGGAGGCATCTCTTCATCAGTCATATTTTGAGTGCCTTCCAACCTGAGGGGCTCATCTTCCAGCACTATATGAGACAGTGGTTTTGCTGCTATTCATAAGGTTTTCACTGGCTCATTCTTTTCAAAAGTAGACCGCTGGGTCCTTCTTCCTAGTCTGTCTTAGTCTGGAAGCTCAGCTGAAACTTCTCTGGCGTGAGTGACCCTGCTGGTATTTGAATACCGGTGGCATAGCTTCCAGCATCACAGCAACACGCAAGTCCCCACTGTACAACAAACTGACAGACTTATGGGGGAGTAAATATATAACAGTGATAAAATATAATCCAGAGATTTATAAACATACAAAAAGTGATAAAATTATTGTGATGTTGTTTGTAGATATTATATTTATGCTTTAGCATGATAGATTCATTTGAGTTCTTCTCTTTATTCCCTACTTTTATTATAGGATGTGAAGTTGACAGCAAGCAATGATGATTATTATTTTGTATTTGAAGATTATTTATATCAGGTAAGTGTAAAAATTAAAATAAGTTATATTCTGTTTAGGTTGTCTAAATCATATACTTTAGGACAGATCTCTGTTACTAACTAAACCCTTCTGAAATGCAAGCCATGTTTTTTTTTTATCAGTTAAATGTTGTAGGTTGGGATAAGGTTAACTTTTGATCTTCGAATGGGATCAGATAGAAGAACAAGAGTGTGCAATGAGTTTTTGGAGTGTTCTTTTAGTCATATTTGCTACAACCAGGAGAGTTTGGCAGGTAAGCTTTCTTTGTTTTGGGCACAGGTTTTTAACTGGATGTTAACTTCATATTTAAGCCACACAAGATGTTTAGGGAAATCATTTTACATGATACTTTTCTATTTAAGGTAGTTAAATATTTTTGAATCAATTTATCATGATTATTTTTTATTCATTTCATATGCTAATATTGTGGATGCTTGAACCCTTAGGTAGGTCTTTTGCATATTTATTTAAATAAAATCAGTTTATCATAAACATAAAATATGTAATTTCTGTAGAACTGCCTAGATTATGTTCTTTTTTTTAATGATTTCTCATGCATATTACTAATTGGATTTTGATTGAATGTCAGTGTAAATGCCATGGAGGAATTTCTAGATTCCACTTAGAAATTTCTGCTTAATTAAATGTAAATTAGTCCTGGCTGTTTGGATGGGCAGGCTTTTGTTTGATCTTGGTGGTGTGTGTGTATGTGTGTGTGTGTTTAAGAGAGAAGAAAATGTTACAAAGAAATGTCTCAGGAAGGTTTAATTAATCAAACATTCCAAGAGCTGAAGTCTATAGACTTTATAAAATTTATTTATAAAATTAAAATTTAAACCCTAGAAATAATTTTAAGATAATTTCAGTGATTTCAAATGTATGACTAAAATTTTTAAATTTTAAGATATAATAAAGATTTAAAATTCTGTATTTTAATATAAAGTTAGTTATTAATTAAAAGTTGGAAAATACAAAAATCTTAAAAGCTTATTTGCTTATATAGCTGATATGTAACGTGGTGCCTAATTCTTAGTAGTACTCGGTAAATTTTTGAATATACAAAGTGAATACTTCATTTATATGGAAATATTAGTTTACTGATAACCTCTACTTAAGAAATACTGAGTGGAAATTATTGCATAAGGAGTTTCACAGACCTGTTCCCCAATAGAAAAGGTGTAACTGGTGAAAATTATGTATATAAAAATTAAAGTCTCCGGAAACTGTCCTAAGTTCATAAAACAAATCAGCAAATGAGGAAACATTTATTCAAAAAAATCTACTAAATGTCAGTAAGAAAGAGCCTGTGGTACTCCTGCCATAACCAACTTCCTCCTTCCCCCCACCTCCCCACCAAGGATGATGGAAGCTTCACTTTGACCAAGATTGGCCAAAAAGAAGGGGACTCTGCAGTGCAGTGAATTACTTTGTTTGGCCCTTCCAGCCTTGGTCTTTGTGACTCCCACAAAATGATTGGGTGGGACTGTGCAAATATGCTGTTTGTGGCCCACCAAGGGGATTGGACAGCCTGCTAATAATACAAATAAGGTGTGTGGAACTCTTATGGGAATGGGACCATGCAAATAATGTATATGGAACCTAATGAGGGGATTGGTCAGTTTTGCCATCCTGATAGGCTTAAAATGAGCCAATCCCAGAGGTGGGAAGGGGACGTTACTAGCATCAAGAATAGCAAGGAACGGAGCATGACTTTTGGACCTTGGGTCCCTGCACTGAGAACCTCCTAGACACAGGAGACAGAGAGAGCTGTAACACCTGAGACTGTGCGAGATGGCGAGAATTGGCGGCAAGCACAGCAGAGTCCAACAGCAGAGAAACGGCGACAGTGGGACCAGGAGATTGGTGCAAGATGGCTCAGTGGGTTTCCCAGCCCATGGAGCAAGGCGACTGCAGTAGGCATGCCAATCCATAGACCAAGAGAGCTGAGCGCCCTCAGGACAAGGCTTACTGGCAGACTGGGGTGCCTCTGGGCACTCATTGGTGGAGCTAAAAAGCTGTAATACTTGCCCAGGCAGGGCAAAGGCCAGGCTGAGGGCTGAGAGCAGAGGGAGATGCCTGCCTGCAGGCACGGCTGAGAAGGAGCTGTCCTGATAGAAGAACTGTGTCTTGAGTCTTTCCTGATCCTGAATACTTCCCTAATAAACCTCATACCTGAGTATGGTCTATGAGTTGTGTATGGCCATTGCAATGAGTTATCAAACCCAGCAGAGAAGTAGAGAGTGCCATGGAGGGATGGCTGGTTTTTTTGTTTTGTTTTTATCCTTGCTGGTGATGATCTTATCTATTCTCATGGCTCTAATACCATCTATAAACTGACAACTCTCAATTTTATGTCTCTTCGTGGATCTCCTTCTTCAACTCCAGACTTGGCAATCTGCTCCTAAGGAGCTGTACCTTCTGCCTGTAATGTTATTACCCCAGGCTCACTTCCTGACCACCTCAGGTCCCTAATTAAAATAGCAAACTTCCCCCAACATACACATGCACACGCAGATGTACATGCACACACACCCCACCTCTGTGCTATCCCTCTTTTCTGCATTATTTTTCTCCATAGCACTTAAGAGTATATGGCATACTATATACTTCGCTTTTTTTGTTTTTTGTGGTTGTTCTGGTTTTTGCCTTGTTTTGTTTTGGTCTGTCTCCCTCCACAAAAAATAAGCAATATGAGAACAGAGATTTTGTTTGTTTTTGTTCACGACTGTCTTCTTGGTGCCTAGAATGGTGTCTGCCATATAGTAGGTGTTCAGTAAATATTTGCTGAATGAATTAATGAAGCTATCAAAAGTAGAACAGAAGGATTTGATGACTGGCTAAATATGCAGGTTGAGAGAGAAGGAAGAGTCAAGGATGAATAAGTTTTCAGGATTTGATAGTTATATACATGGTGATATTGATGGCTAAGGTTAGAAACACAGGATACAGTGACGGGAATTTTAAGGTTTATTAAAAGTTTATTTTTCTCCATAAGAATGTGATGAGAAAAGAGGATGAGTGAGACCCATAGCTAAGCAGAAAACTGGATCAGGAAAAGGTCCTTACTTTTTATTTTGCTTCTCAGTGTTCTATAATCATTGCAAGTGAAATTGTCAGCACTATCATTCTCGTATACTTTCAACAGCCCTGTAAGGTAGCTTTATTCCCATTTTACAGATGAAACAGAAGAGGCTCAGAGTCTAAGCTCATACAGTTATTAGGATCCGAAGCTATGTCTGTCCAATTCCAAAGCCTACTAAGCCACATTGCCCTTTAATTTATAGAAATTTAAATCAGGGCAGAGTGTTTTCAAATAGCATTCTTGAAAATTTATCTTTTGAAATTCTTCAGATTGGTTTGGATAAAAATACCAGAGCACAACAAATGGAAAATTATGTAACAGTTGTAAGTTAAAGTAATTGTAGTCATTTCTTATGTAAAACATTCACCATTATATATCTTCAAGAGACTGAAGAGAGCTATGTTGTTATTGTTAGGTGTCGTTGAGTCAGTTTTGACTCATAGCGACCCTGTGTACAATAAAATGAAACACTGCCCAGTCCTGCACCATCTTCACAATCGTTGTTATGCTTGAGCCCATTGTTGCAGCCACCATGCCAGTCCATCTCATTGAGAGTCTTCTTCTTTTTCACTGACCCTCTATGTTACCGAGCATTATGTCCTTCACCAGGGACCAGTCCCTCCTGATAAGTGTCCAAAGTATGTGAGGTGAAGTCTTGCCATCCTTGCTTCTAAGGAGCATTCTGGTTGTACTTCTTCCAAAACAAATTTGTTTGTTCTTCTGGCAGTCCATGGTATATTCAGTATTCTTTGCCAACACCATAATTCCAAGGTGTCAATTCTTCTTTGGTCTTCCTTATTCATTGTCCAGCATTCGCATGAGGCAATTGAAAATACCATGGCTTGTATGAGGTACACTGTAGTCCTCAAAGTGACATCTCTGCTTTTTAACACTTTAAAGAGGTCTTTTGTAGCAGTTTTGCCCGATGCAGTACATCATTTGACTTCTTGACTACTGCTTCCATGGGCATTGACTGTGGATCCAAGTAAAATGAAATCCTTGTCAACTTCAATCTTTTCTCCATTTTTCTTGGTATTCCTTATTGCTCTAGTTGTGAGGATTTTTGTTTTCTTTATGTTGAGGTGCAATCCACACTGAAGGCCGTAGTCTTTGATCTTCATCAATAAGTGCTTCAAGTCCTCTTCGTTTTCTGCAGTCGAGGTTGTGTCATCTGTGTATTGCAGGCTATTAATGAATCTTCCTCCAATCCTGATTCCTTGTTCTTCTTCATATAGTCTAGCTTCTCAGATTATTTGCTCAGCATACAGACTGAATACGTATGGTGAAAGGATACAACCCTGATGCACGTGTTTCCTGACTTTAAACCACGTAATATCCCCTTGTATTGTTCAAATGACTGCCTCTTTGTCTATGTACAGGTTCCTCATGAACACAATTAAGTGTTTTGGAATTCCGATTCTTTGCAATGTATCCATAATTTGTTATGATCCAGAGACCCCACGTATCTGTCACTTTGTTTTACTGTGGCAGCTTGCATGTTGCTGTGATGCTGAAAGCTATGCCACCTGTATTTCAAATACTAGCAGGGTCAGCCAGGTGGACAGGTTTCAGTGGAGCGTCCAGACTAAGACAGACTAGGAAGAAGGACCTGGCAGTCTACCTCTGAAAAAACTGGTCAGTGAAAACCTTATGAATAGCAGCGGAAGAAAGCTATAGGCCCCTATAAATCTTTTACAGCTACATGTAGATATTTTAGATATAATTCTGCTATGTTAACTATATTAACTATAGTTCAGACTTACACATCCAGTTTCTTACTGCTGTTTAAAATGAAGTAAATCATTGCTATGTATAACCTTTCCCCAAAAAAGTTCAATTTTTTACTTAATTAGTAAGTAATTAAAGTAAAATTTTCTAGTTATTTAATTGTAGTTACTATCTTCATATTATCAAAACATGCTCTAGCAAATTTACAGTTGAATTGTCATTTTCTTATAGATACAGCAATTGAAAACTCAGAAGTTAAAACAACAGCTCAGGTTAGAATAGGAGTTGGCAGCTCTTTGCTTATATCCCAGGATTACACACCACTACATACTATCTAACATACCACCTCTGGCATTATTACTTTATAGTCACCAATATTCTCCTTATGGTAGTCTCAGATATCGTGTCTTGTCTAGGGCAATAGTGATTCTATGGATATATATTTAAGCACAGAGCTTCTTCTGGAATTACTATGCTCCCGCTAGCCTGCTAAACTAAGGGAAAGTTAATGCAAACATTTCTTTAGGAATTGTTTTCCCTCTCAGCAATGATAGATGTTTATAAATGTATTTTTTAAAAAGAGATTTGTAAGTATATTTTCCCTTTGCATTGTTTTACTTTAGTGGTTGTATTCGTTTTCTATTGCTACTGTAACAAATTAACGCGCATTTACTGGTAATGGCTTAAAACAACATAAACTTATTCTCTTACTGTTCTGGAGGTCAGAAGTCCAAAATGGTTTCACTGGGCTAAAATCAAGGTGTTGGCAGGACTGTGTGTCTCTGGAACCTGGTTAACTATGCTCTGGGTCTTGAAGCTTCCACTTGGAAACATTCAAGTGATATATGTCCCTTCATTTCATTGAGCAAAACAGGTCACATGGCCACACATAACACCAAGTAGGCCAGAAAACGCAAGCTGAAATATGTTTCTGAAGGGGAAAACCCAGAAATATTTGATGAACAGCAGCAGTGACTTACACGATTTGGGTGAATATATGTAAAATATAAAGGTGGGGAGGGCCTTTTTAAGCATAAAAGAAAGTATTAATAGATTTGTTCATATAAAACATAAAAGCGGGAGGTGGGGCCAAGATGGCAGAGTAGTTAGACGCTTCCTGTGGTCCCTCTTACAACAAAGACCCGAAAAAACAAGTGAATTGATTCTATGTGACAGTCTAGGAGCCCTGAACATCAAAGGCAAAGTTGAGGAATCGGACTGAGTGGCAGGGGGAGGGAGAGACAGTTTGGAAGCAGCAAGGAGTTGCCAGACTTCACCCGACGGGTGCCGGCATCCTTCAGGTCGGTTCAGCTGGTTGTGCAATGAGGCAAGCAGTGGCGCTCGAGAGGCATTTTCCACATCGGGAGAGACCCAGAGGCAGAGAGTCTACTCGGGCATCCAGAACCATGAAAAGTGGCACTCAATTGGCAAAAGATAAGTACTTGCGTCCGACCTACCACATTGATCAAAAAGCACCTCCTTTGAGAAAAACCTGTCTCCCATTTACCTGCCCCCTCCCCACTCTGCACTGGGTTCCAGGCTGGCTTCAGTGATTACCACGTCCCCTGGGCTGGAAGTAGGACCTGTCACACACCCTGAACCATTCTCCTGGCCTTAGAAATGGAACAAATTAACAAAGAGGAAAAGAAAAATCTGCCGACTCCCCTAAACCAGGAACTCAGGGTAGGCACAGCTCCTTTGCCTAGGCATAGGCATAAGGGGTCCATGGACTTTGAATGCCTTTCACCCCTGCAGAGACCTGTGTGGGCCCATTTCAACAGTGTAGGCCCTCATTACCACAGTACAACAGGGTATATACCTGAAGCCTAATTTCAACTGTATCCTCTATATGGTGTAGTGGCAGGTTCGTAACATCTGACACTGCTCTGCCCATTAAGGAGGGTCTTCACCTAACCACATCAGTGGCCTGAGGACTGGTGGCTTCACCCACGCCACTAGTCATCAGCAACAGGGGTCCAAGAATAAGTGATGCCTCCCAATCCTTACAGCCAACAGCATTGGGTGCTTATAGTCTGGCTGCAAAACCCACCCACCTATGTGGTCTAGGGAACAGGGACACGCATTCTTCCCAGACACTCAGGGAAAGCTGTCAGCCCCCTGCCTTGCTCAGTGTGTGACCCACTACTGCAGCCAGATACTTGTACCTACACCAATCACCTATGCCTGTCTGGGACTATAAGTTAGAGCCTGCACCACACATTTGGTGACCGCCTACCTAGACAGCTGCTCTGAATCCATACAAGAAAAGTGAACACTCCTGGGTTCACATACCTAATAACAGATCTAACCACCTGGTAACAGGACTTTAGAGCTTCATAGGTGCCAATAATCAAACTAGCTCACACGAGCAGCCTATTTGGGCATATCAAAACACAACAAAACAAGAAGCTAGGACACAGTAAGCAAACACAAAACAAAGAAGTATGATAACTTATTGATGGCTTGGAGACAACAGTCAATATCAAATCACCAAAAGAGGCATACCATGATGGCTTCAGCAAGCTCCCAAAACAAAGAATCAAGAAATTTTTCAGAGGAAGAGAACTTCTTGGAATTACCGGAGGTAGAGTATGAAAGGTTAATATATAGAACTTTTCAGGAGATCAGGAAGGAAATTATTCAAAATGTAGAACATGCCAAGGAACATAGAGACAAAGCAATAGAGGAACTTAAGAAGATTAGAGAAGAGCATAATGACAGATTTAACAGGTTGCAAGAATACATAGAAAGACAGCAATCAGAAATCCAGAAGATTAACAATAAAATTTCAGAATTACACAACTCAATGGAAAGTCATAGGAGCAGAATTGAGGCAATGGAAGTCAGAATTGGTGAGATTGAAGATAAAGCACTTGATACCAACTTACTTGAGGAAAAATCAGATAAGAGAATTTTAAAAAATGAAGAAACCCTAAGAATCATGTGGGACTCTATCAAGAGGAATAACCTATGAGTGATTGGAGTACAAGAATGGGGGGGGGGGGAATAACAGAAAATACAGAGAGAATTGTTGAAGATTTGTAGGCAGAAAACTTCCCTGATACCTTGAAAGATAAGAAGATATCTATCCAAGATGCTCATTGAACCCCACAAAAGGTAGATCCCAAAAGAAGTCACCAAGGCATATTACAATCAAACTTGTCAAACCAAAGATAAAGAGAGAATTTAAAGAGTGGCTAGGGAGAAATGAAAAATCATCTACAAAGGAGAGTTGATAAGACTATGCTCGGACTACTCAGCAGAAACCATGCAGGCAAGAAGGCAATGGGATGACATATATAAATCCAAGAATTATAAATCCAGCAAAACTGTCTCTCAAATATGATGGCGAAATTAGGGCACTTCCAGATAAACAGAAATTTAGGGAATTTGAAAAAACCAAACCAAAATTACGAGAAATACTAAAGGGAGTCCTCCGGTTAGAAAATCAGTAACATCAGATAACAAACCAAGACTAGAATACAGGACAGGGCAACCAGATATCAACCCAGATAGGGAAGTCACAAAAGTAAATGAAAGCTAAAACACTGAAAATAGGGAAACAGATATGTCAATATGTAAAACATGACAACAGTAAAACAAAAAAGAGGGACTAAAAGACATAGTTGTAGATCTTTCATATAGAGAGGAAGTCAAGGTGATAGAAAGAAATAGAAGAGTGGTTTAAACTTAGAAAAATAGGGGTAAATGTTAAGGTAACCACAAAGGAAACTAATGATCCTACACATCAAAATAAAAAATGAAAAACATAAAGACTCAGCAAATACAAAATCAACAACAATGAAAAAGATGAAAAGAAAATACATAAAGAAAAATGACTCAGCACAGAAAATTAAGTGGAACAAAGAAACTGTGAACAACACACGAAAAAAGACATCAAAATGACAGCACTAAACTCATACCTATCAATAATTACGCTGAATGTAAACGGACAAATGCACCAGTAAAGAGACAGAGAGTGACAGAATGGATTAAAAAACACAATCCATCTATGTGGTGCTTACAAGAGACACACCTTAGACTTAAAGACACAAATTAATGATGGAAAAAAATATATCGAGCAAACAGCAATCAAAAAAGAGCAGGAGTGGCAATATTAATCTCTAACAAAATAGACTTTAAAGTAAAATGTACCACAAAGGATAAGGAAGAACACTATATAATGATTAAAGAGTCAATACACCAGGAGGACATAACCGTAATAAATACTAATGCACCCAATGACAGGGCTCCAAAATACATAAAACTAACAACGTTGAAAAGAGAGATAGGCAGCTCCACAATACCAGTAGGAGACTTTGACACACCACTTTTGGTGAAGGACAGAACATCCAGAAAGAAGCTCAATAAAGACATGGAAGATCTAAATGCCACAGTCAACCAACTTGATCTCATAGACGTATACAGAACACTCCACCCAACAGCAGCCAAGTATGCTTTCTTTTCCAACGCACATGGAACATTCTCCAGAATAGACCACGTATTAGGTCACAAAGCAATCCTTAACAGAATCCAAAGTATTGAAATATTACAAAGCATTTTTTCTGACCATAAAGCCATAAAAGTAGAAATCAATAAAAGAAAAAGCAAGGAAAAAAAATCAAACACATGGAAACTGAACAACACCTTGCTCAGAAACTACTGGGTTATAGAAGAAATTAAGGATAGATAAAGAAATTCACGGAATCAAATGAGAATGAAAATACATCCTACCAGAATCTTTGGGGCACAGCAAAAGCAGTTCTCAGAGGTCAGTTTATAGCAATAAATGCACACATCCAAAAAGAAGAAAGGTCCAAAATCAAAACATTAATGTTACAACTTGAACAAGTAGAAAGAGAGCAGCAAAAGAAGCTCTTGGGTGCCAAAAGAAAGGAAATAATAAGAATTAGAGCAGAATTAAATGAAATAAGAGAATAGAAAAACAACTGAAAGAGTTAACAAGACCAAAAGGTGGTTCTTTGAAAAGAACAATAAAATTGATAAACGACGGCCAAACTGACAAAAGAAAAAACGGGAGAGGAAGCAAATAACCTGAATAAGAAATGAGATGGGTGGTATCACCTCAGACCCAGCTGAAATTAAAAGAATGATAACAGAGTAGTATGAAAAATTATACTGTAACAAATTTGAAGACCTAGAGGAAATGGACAGATATCTAGAAACTCATTACCTACCTAAACTAACACAAACAAAGTAGAACAACTAAATAAACATATAACAAAAGAAGAGATTGAAAAGGTAATTAAAAAACTCCCGACAAAAAAAAGCCCCGGCCTGGACAGTTTCACTGGAGAATTCTACCAAACTTTCAGAGAAGAGTTAATACCACTACTACTAAAGGTTTTCAGAGTATAGCAAAGGATGGAAATACTTCCAAATTCATTTTCTGAAGCCAGCATAGCCCTGATACCAAATCCAGGTAAAGATGCCACAGATTCCACAAAAAAAGAAAATTACAGAACCACATCTCTCGTGAACTTTGATGCAAAAATCCTCAACAAAATTCTAGCCAATAGAATTCAACAACATATCAAAACAATAATTCACCATGATCAAGTGGGATTTATCCCAGGTATGCAGGGATGCTTCAACATTAGAAAGATAATCAATGTAATCTATCACATAAATAAAACAAAAGACAAGAACCACATCATCTTATCAGTTGATGCAGAAAAGGCATTTGACAAAGTCCAGCAATGATGCCTGATAAAAAGTCTCAACAAAATAGGAATAGAAGGGAAATTCCTCAATATGATTAAGGGCATTTATACAAAGCCAACAGCCAACATCATCCTAAATGGAGAGGCTTTGAAAGCATTCCCCTTGAGAACAGGAACCAGACAAGGATGCCCTTTATCACCACTTTTATTCAACATTGAGCTGGAGGTCCTAGCCAGAGCAATTAGGCTAGAAAAACAAATAAACAGTATGCAGATTGGTAAGGAAGAAGTCAAAGTATCTCTATTTGCAGAGGATATGATCTTATACACAGAAAACCCCAAAGAATCCACAAGAAAACTACTGGAACTGAAAGAAGATTTTAGCAAAGTTTCAGGATACAAGATAAACATACAAAAATCATCTGGATTCCTTTACACCAACGAAGAGAACCTCAAAGAGAAAATCATCAAATCAATACCATTTACAATAGCCCCCAAGAAGATGAAATACTTAGGAATAAATCTAACCAGAGGCATAAAAGACCTGTACAATGAACACTACAAGATACTACTGCAGGAAACCAAAAGAGACCTGCATGAGTGGAAAAAACATACCTTGCTCGTGGATAGGAAGACTCAACATTGTGAAAATGTCATTTCTACCCAAACTGATCTATAGATACAATACAATCCTGATCCAGATTTCAATGGCATTTTTTAATGAGATGGAGAAACAAATCAGCAACTTCATATGGAAAGGGAAGAGGCCCTGGCTAAGTAAAGCATTACTCAAGAAAAAGAAAGTGGGAGGCCTCACACTACCTGATTTTAGAACCTGTTATACTGCCACAATAGTCAAAACAGCCTAGTACTGATACAACAACAGATACATAGACCAATGGAACAGAATTGAGACTCCAGACATAAATTGATCCACCTATGAGCAACTGATATTTGACAAAGGCCCAAAGTCTGTTAATTGGGGAAAAGACAAGTCTCTTTAACAACTGGTGCTGGCATAGCTGGATATCCATCTGAAAAAAACTGAAACAAGACCCATACCTCACACCATGCACAAAAACTAACTCAAAATGGACAAAGACCTAAATATAAAATAGAAGACGATACTAAAAGAAAAAATAGGGACAATGCTAGGAGCCCTAATACATGGCAAAAATAGAATACAAACCATAAGTAACAATGCACAAACACCAGAAGAGAAACTAGATAACTGGGAACTCCTGAAACTCTGAACACTTAATGCCCATCAAAAGACTTCACTAAAAGAGTAAAAAGACAACCTACAGACTGTGAAAAAAATTTTGGCTATGACAAATTCAGTCAGCATCTAATCTCTAAAATCTACAAGATACTGCAAAACATCAACAACAGAAAGACAACCCAGTTAAAAAATGGGCAAAGGATATGAACAGACAGTTCACCAAAGAAGACATTCAGGCAGCTAACAGACACATGAGGAAACACTCAGGATCATCAGCCAGTAGAGAAATGGCAAATCAAAACTACAATCAGATACCATCTCACCCGAACAAGGCTAGCATTAATCCAAAAAACACAAAATAATAGATTTTGGGGAGGTTGTGGAGAGACTGGAACACTTATACAATGTTGGTGGGAATGTAAAATGGTACAACCACTTTGGAAATTTAGTGCTTCCTTAAAAAGCTAGAAATAGAAGCACCGTGCGATCCAGCAACCCCACTCCTTGGAATATATCCTAGAGAATTAAGAGCCATCACATGAATAGATACATGCACACCCACGTTCACTGCAGTACTGTTCACAATAGCAAAAAGATAGAAACAACCTAGGTGCCCATCAATGGACGAATGGATAAACGAATTATGATGTATTCACACAATGGAATAGTACGCAACAATAAAGAACAACAGTGAAGCCGTGAAACATCTTATAATGTGGAGGAAGCTGGAAAGAATTATTTATGCTGAGTGAATTTAGTCAGTCACAAAAGGACAAATATCATGTAAGTCCACTATTATAAGAACTCAGGAAAAGGTTTAAACACAGAAGAAAACATCCTTTGATGGTTACGAGGGTGGGAAGGGGGGGAGAGAGTTATTCACTAACTAGATGGCAGACAAGAATCATCTTAGGTGAAGGGAAGGACAGCACATACTACAGAAGTCAGCACAACTGGACTAAACCAAAGCTAAGAAGTTTCCTGAATACGATCAAACACTTCGAGGAACAGAGTAGCAGAGGCCGGGTTCTGTGGACCATGCTTTCAGGGGACATCTTGGTCAATTGGCATAAAAAGTTTTTTAAGAAAACATTCTGCATCCCACTTTGGTGAGTGGCATCTGGGGTCTTAAAAGCTAGTCAGCAGCCATCTAAGATGCATCAATTGGTCCCAACCCTTTTAGAGCAAAGGAGAATGAAGAACACCAAAGTCACAAGGAAAATATTAGCCCAAGAGATAGAAAGGGCCGCATAAACCAGAGACTGCATCAGCCTGAGACCAGAAGAACTAGATGGTGCCCGGCTACCACCAATGACCACCCTGACAGGAAACACAACAGAGCAGGAGAAAAGTGGGGTGCAGAACTCAAATCCTAGTAAAAAGACCAGACTTAATGGTTTGACTGAGACTGGAGGGACCCTGGAAGACTTGGCCCCCAGACTCTCTGTTAGCCGAAAACCAAAACCATTTCGGAGGCCAACTCTTCAGACAAAGATTAGACTGGACTACAGGACTTAAAATTATACTCGTGAAGAGTGTGCTTCTTAGCTCAAGTAGATACGTGAGACTAAATGGGCAGCTCCTGTCTGGAGGTGAGATGAGAAGGCAGAGAGGGTCAGGAGCTGGTTGGACACAGGATATCTGGGGTGGAAGGGAGGAGTGTGCTGTCACAGTATAGGGAGAGCAACTAGGGTCACATAACAATGTGTGTATAAATTTTTGTATGAGAGACTAATCTGAATTGTAAACTTTCACTTAAAGTACAATAAGAAAAAAACGAAAAACTTAAAAGCATCTCTGCATCAACAATAATTAAAATCGCCAAAGTTGGAAACAACTGAAATGTCCATCAGCAAAAAAAAGTGTTATATACACATAATGGAATACTACCCTGCCATAATGAAAAATAAAATCTACATGCCACTACATGGATGAACCTTGAAAACATCATGTTGAACGAAATAAGTTTGTTGCAGAAAGACAAATATCCTGTGATCTCAGTTATATGAAATAAGCAACTATATAGAAACCAAAGGTTATCAGTGGTTGCAAGGAGTGTGTGGCAGGAGGCACAGTTTTTGCTTAGGGGCTTTGGGATTATGTTAATGGTGGTGGATTGATTTGGAAAATGATAGCTGAATGGTTGCACTACTTGAAGAATGTAATCAATGTTACTGAATTGTACATGTAGAAATTGTTGAGATGGCATATATTTTAAGTATATTTTCACCACAAAAAGTTTTAAAAATTAAAATTGCAAACAACAAACTGAGCAATACCATTTGCAACATATACAGTAAAATCTGCAAAGGTAGAACCTGTGTCAGATGGACACCTGTCAGAGAAGGAAAACAAATATTTTCCACTAATACAAAGCGATGGAAAATTGGTAAGACTGCACCCTGTCAAAGGCAGAAAACGTGAGAGACCCAGAAAAGAAGACAGTCCAGCTGAGTTCCCGGCTCTCACAGGTGTCATGTAATTAGACCAAAGTTTACAAGCCTCAGTATAAAAAGAATTAAATCAGTAATCCTAAAAACATAAATTTTAAACTGCACTAAGATGAACTGGAAAATCACAAGAGAAATGCAAATGGAAAAGTATTCAACCTCATTAGTAATTAAAGCATTGCAGATCAAAGTAAGATACCATTTTTTACCTGTCAGATGATAATAACCAGTTTTAATAAGAGTAAGAGAAAAATGTGCACTGTTTTACTAATGAGTATGTGTAAAAAAAAAAAAAACAAAAAACTTTCCAGAGGGCAATTTGGTAATGTGTATTGAAAGTTTTAAATTTAAAATGCTCATAACTTTTGACCAGACAGCTAGTCCAGTTCTAGGAATTTAATTATACATAAAGATTTAGCTATAAGAAAGTTCATTGCAGCATTGTTTAGAATTGAGGAAAACTGGAAATGAAAGTTCAACAACAAGAAACTGGTTAAATAAATTATTGTTCATCCATGTAGTGGAATATTATGCAACATAAAAAATGTGGGTAGGAAATATTCATTTTATAATATTGAGATACAAAAGGTTTTAGAATAGTATGCATAATCCTATTTTGTTTAAAAATTTTAAATACACCCATTTTTATATGTGTAGAAGAAAATCTGAAAGGATATACATCAAAATATTAACACTGGTAGGATTGTAGGTGTTTTTCCATTTTTTGATTGTATGTATTTCTAATTTTGATCAGAAACATGTATTATTTATGTAGTATTTTAAAAATAAGGAAAAGTAAGGGGCGGAATGTCCAGAGGTTAGAGGAGAAGGCAGAGAGAGTAAGGAGCTGGTTGAATGTTCATGGGGAATCGGGCAGAGGGGAGGAGGGGAGGAGTGTACTGTCTCAGAATGGGGTGAGTGGTTGGGGTCTCATAACAATGTATGTTAAAAAAAAAAAAATTCTGTGTGGGATACTAACTTGAAATGTAAACCTCATTTAATTACATCAATTAAAAAAAAAATAAGGAAAAGTAGATCAGTGGCAATGGTTCGTACTCATTGTCACTGTTGGGCCTGGCTGATGCCAATCTCTTTTTTCTATCCCTTTCTTAAGTGTTAGACCCACAGTTCCTCTCTCCATTCACTCTTGCTGCTAGTCCAGCCCTGATTTTGTGCCCCTATTCTGCACCTGGGCTTCTTTTTTTTCTTCAGTTTTTCCTGAATTCCTTTCTTGGTAACATCTTTAGAAGCCCAGGTCTTCTAACACTAGGGCCCAGATTTCCTGTCACCATTCAGCTCCCAGGGATTGAACTCTTGCCCCCAAATCCCAGGTGGTATCAGTAATCCAGTTTGTCCTAATGAACATCGTTGATCCTGACTTTCTGCCTGCTTATTTTTGTCTCCAGATAAAGTTGCCACACTCTACCTGCAAGTCAGGTTCTGCACTGTATTAGGCTACCACTTGTTCTACTGCTGGTACCGCTCCTTCTAAATACCATGAATTGCCAGCCCTCCCACCCTGACATGCCCAGCTGTCTGTTGCAACCCAGCAATGAGTCTAATTCCAGTTTTCTTTACTCCCCAAATAGCTTTCTGCCACTGTAGTTAACTACAGTCTGCCTTAAACATTTCTCATCTATTAAATTTTCCCAGGCATTTCTCTTTTCCAGAAAGAAAACACAAGCAAGGATCAACTGGTAGTTACCAACTTGCATTTTCTTCTGTTATTGAAGGTGTAGGTGGCAAACAGTGAGAAATTTTTGAATGAACTTGGACCATCCACACTTGGCATCCCACTGTAACGCTTACCCTAGGTGGACCCATAGAGAGTGCTCTTGCTATTGCAAGGCATAGTACTGACTCAAAAGATTCCACCACAACTCCTCCTAAGCAGGAAATAGCAGTGGTTTATCTGGTTTTATTACTGTGCTTAATTTCTTTGTTTTTTCCAATATTATACACAGGTATTACTTTGTTTTTCCCGGGATACATCCGTGTTGGGTCACTTTGCATACAACAGTGCCTCACCACCGAAATCATACATAAGAGGTAAACTTTCAATAATATAAAGGAAGTATTCTTTAAGATTTACATAATCTGACCAAGAATGTTTATTTATTTTATAGCATATATTGGTGTTGTAAGTTTTTTAAATTGTAAGGTACTCAATCAGACTTCTCTTAGATGATTATAACCATCCTTTTACTTAAATAATCAGTGCTTGGCACCTCATCACAAATCACAGAATAGTGGTTCCCAGAAGCAGCCTGTGAAGATAGCTTTTTTGTTGTTCCTGTTTGCTGTCTCCTCTACTGCTGTTTCTGTCATATCTGATGACTTATTCTTCTTCTTACTATTAGCTTATCACAAGAATTTGCTTTTTCTACTTTTGTTTTTACCCTCTTTCAAAATTTTCTACTATACTTAAAACTTTTAGTATAATTTATATGCTATCAGCTCTCTATAATTTCTATTTTAGTGCTTTTTTGGTCTCCTCTTTAATCACTAGCTGCCTACAAGATCTTGCTGTTTCAATATCCTGCCATTACCTGAACACTGAACTAATTTTAGCTGTAAGCCCTTCCTGACTTCTTCTTTTTATTAGGGGGTGAACACTTAGCACCAAAAGCTCATACTGCTATTGTGTGTGGTCATTCTTCTGTTTCCATAAGGAAAGAAACTGTTTTGGCTGTATTTCCTAAGTATCAGCTCTGTTTAATTGCTCCAACCTCTTCTCTGGGCAGGCCCACGTTACCTGGTACTGAGGTCGGGCTCCCCTGAACTTGGGCTGTCTCAGTTCTGTTGCTCCTAAATTGAACTTATAGAAACGTGGTTTTGTTTTGTTTTGCTTCTTGTTTGTTTAACCTCATTTCATGCTGAAAAACTGGTTGTAGAACTTAATCATCTAACGGGCTCACTCTAAACTCAGCCCAGGCTTTTAAGGCCCTCCGTCAGTGGGCCCTAACTTAAGCCAGTTGACATTGTTTCCCTGATCGTTCCACAATACCCGTATTCATTCTAGCCTCCATCTATTCCCTATATATGGAAGGTGGCCCTCTCCTCTACCCCACAATTATAGGTTCTTGAAGAACTGGCCTAAATCTCACTAAATCCACCATTCCATCGTCAATTTCCCTCCCCTACAAACTTTTAAATGGATTCAGATATACCAGTGATTGTGCAGGTGACCCAGGATTGGGCAGCATTTTGTTCTGTTATACATAAGGTCACTATGAGCCAGAGCCAACTTGACAGCACCTAACAGCAACAATAAACGTTTAAAACACTTAAAGCCTGTGCCAGAAAATTTAGTAAACGTACCCTAATGTCTGGATTATAAGCCATATGGTTGAGGGACCATACTGTATGTTTTTTCTATTTACCTCTCAGCACCTAGCCCAGTATTGAGCACCCGGCATTGAGCACTCAGCACGTACTCTTTCTCCGATTATTCCATTCTCTCCTTGCCCACAAGATCAGGCTTTGTTGTCCTCCCCTAACCTAAACTGCTCATGTTTCTTACTCTTTGTCTCCTCCCTGCTACCAACCCCAACAAGATTAACAACAAAATTTTTAATTAAAAATCTTACTTCAAAGCCCCTGGCAAGAGTGCATGTGACTTTTCAGTAGACTAAAAGATATTAGAAAAACTGTCAAGATAAGTGCTACTTGAAGATAGTTAGTGGAAGGTGGGGAAAAACTCAGAACCTAAATTTTTTGAAGAAAAGAAACTCCTTTAAACATTCGATTATGGTGAATATATTTTAATTTTATGGTACAATTCTGATTTCAATATTTAGCCTCAGTCTCAGACCATATACACTGTTTTAGAATTTGGAAAACATGACTATCATACAATTAAAGACATTTAATTTTTAACTTTACAGCATATTCCCTAAAAATGAAACCTAGCAAGAATTGCAAAGCATGTTGTTGTTAGATGCCACTGAGTTGGTTCCAACTCCTAGTGACCCCATTCACAACAGAACCAAACACTGCCTAGTCCTGCGCCATCCTCGCAGTTATTGCTATGTTTGACTCATTATTGCAGCCACTGTGTCAATCCATCTCTTTCAAGGTCTTCCTCTTTTTCAATGACCCTCTACTTTACCAAGCATGATGTCCCTCTCCAGGGACTGGTCTCTCCTGATATGTCCAAAGTACATGAGATGAAGTCTTGTCATCCTCTCTTGTAAGGAGCATTTTGGCTGTGCTTCTTCCAAGACAGATTTGTTTGTTCTTTTGGCAGTCCATACTATATTCGATATTCTTCACCAACACCATAATTCAAATGCATCAGTTCTTCGGTATTCATTATTCATTGTCCAGCTTTCACATGCATACGAGGCAATTGAAAATACCATGGCTCAGGTCAGGCACACTTTAGTCCTCAAAGTGACATTTTTGCTTTTAAGTACTTTAAAGAGATCTTTTGCAGCAGATTTGCCCAGTGCAATACGTTGTTTGATTTCTCGACTGCTACTTTCATGGGGGTTGATTGTGGATTCAAGCAAAATGAAATCGTTGACAATTTCAGTCTTTTCTCCATTTATCATGATGTCGCTTACTGGTCCAGTTGTGAGGATTTTTGTTTTTTTTATGTTGAGGTGTTACCCATACTGAAGGCTGTAGTTTTTGATCTTCATCAGTAAGTGCTTCAACTCCTTTTCACTTTCAGCAACACTGATGTACATCTTTCCTGAATTTAAACCACCAGTATTCCCTTGTTCTGTTCGAATGACTGCCTTTTGGTCTATGTGTAGGTTCCATGTGAGCACACTTAAGCTCTGGAATTCCCACTCTTCGCAGTGTTATCGATAATTTGTTATGATCTACCCAGTCGAATGCCTTTGCATAGTCAGTAAAACACAGGTCAACATCTTTCTGGTATTCTCTGCTTTCAGTCAATATCCATCTGACATCAGCAGTAAGATACCTCTTTCCATGTCCTCTTCTAAATCCGGCTTGAATTTTGGCAGTTCCTTGTCGATGTAGTGCTGAAACCATTTTTTAATTATCTTTAGCAAAATTTTACTTGCATGTGATATTAGTAATATTGTCTGATAATTTCCACATTTCTCTGGAATGGGCAGAAATATGGATCTCTTCCAGTCACTTGGCCATGTAGCTGTCTTCCAAATTTCTTGGCATAGATGAGTAAGAGCTTCCAGCATTGCATCCATTTGTTGAAACATCTCAACTTGTATTCCATCAATTCCTGGAGCCTTGTTGTTCACCAGTGTCTTCAGTGCAGCTTGGACTTCTTCCTTCAGTACCATTGGTTCTTGATCATATGCTACCTCCTGAAATGGCTGAACGTCAACCAATTTTTTTTTTTTTGGTACGGTGACTCTGTGTATTCTTTCCATCTTCTTTTGATGCTTCTTGTGTTGTTCAGTATTTTCCCCATAGAACCCTTCAATATTGCAACTCGAGGCTTGAATTTTTTCTTCAGTTGTTTCAGCTTGAGAAATGCCTAGAGGGTTCTTCCCTTTTGGTTTTCTATCTTTAGGTCTTTGCACATTTCGTTATAATACTTTACTTTGTGTTTTCAAGCCACCGTTTGAAATTTTTTGTTCAGCTCCTTTCATTTCTTCCATTTGCCTTAGCTACTGTACATTCAAGAGCAAGTTTC
Source organism: Dugong dugon (assembly GCA_030035585.1). NCBI lineage: Eukaryota > Metazoa > Chordata > Mammalia > Sirenia > Dugongidae > Dugong > Dugong dugon. The sequence goes on along the minus strand of CM057463.1, from coordinate 107,876,068 downwards.
AGAGTCTCTTCTGACATCCATTTTGGTCTTTTCTTTCTTGCCTGTGTTTTTAATGACCTTTTGCTTTCTTCATATATTATTTCCTTGATGTCATCCCATAACTCATCTGGTCTTTAGTCATTAGTGTTCAGTGCATCAAATCTATTCTTGAGATGGTCTCTAAATTCAGGTAGGATATATTCAAGGTTGTACTTTGGTCTCGTGGACTTTTTCTAACTTTCTTCAGCTTCAACGTGAACTTGCATATGAGCAATTGACGGTCTGTTCCGTAATCAGCCCCTGGCCTTGTTCTGACTGATGATATTAAGCTTTTCCATCATCTCTTTCTACAGATGTAGTCGATTTGATTCCTGTGTATTCCATCCGGTGTTGTCCACATGTATAGTTGCCGTTTATGTTATTGAGAAAAGGTATTTACGTTGAAGAAGTCATTGGTCTTGCAAAATTCTGTTATGCAGTCTCTGACTGTTTCTATCACCAAAACCATATTTAACAACTACCGATCCTTCTTTCCAACTTTCAAATTCCAATCACCAGTAATTATCAATGCATCTTGATCGCATATTTGATCAATTTCAGACTATAGAAGTTGGTAAAGATTTTCAGTTTCTTCATGTTTGACATTAATGGTTGGTGCATAAATTTGAACAACAGTCTTATTTAACTGCTCTTTCTTGTAGTTGTATGGATATTATCCTATCACTGACCGCATTGTACCTCAGGATAGATCTTGAAACATTTCTTTTTGACAATGAATGCAATGCCGGTCCTCTTCAATTTGTCACTCCTGACATAGTAGACCATGTGATTGTCTGATACAAAATGGCCAATACCAGTCCATTTCAGCTCACTAATGCCTAGGATATCAATCTTCAAGCATTCTATTTCATTTTTGACAACTTCCAATTTTCCTAGATTCATACTTCGTACATTCCACATTCTGATTATTAATGGATTTTTGCAGCTGTTTCTTCTCACTTTGAGTAGTGCCACATCAGCAAATGAAGGTCCTGAAAGCTTGACTTCATCCACATCATTAAGGTCGACTCTAATTTGACGGGTTAAGAGTTCGGCTGCTAACCAAAAGGTCGGCAGTTTGAATCCACCAGCTGCTTCTTGGAAACCCTATGGGGCAGTTCTGCTGTGTCCTATAGGGTTGCTGTGAGTGGAAATCAACTCAACAGCACCAGCTTTGGTTTTGGTTTTTTCTACTTCGAGGAGACAGCTCCCCAGTCGTATTTTGAGTGCCTTCCAACCTGAGGGGCTCATCTTCAGGCACTACGTCAAACAGTGTTCCACTGCTATTCATAAGGTTTTCACTGGCCAATTTTTTTAGAAGTAGATGCCAGGTCCTTCTTCCTAGTCTGTCTTAGTCTGGTAGCTCCACTGATTCCTGCCCACCAGGGGTGACCCTGCTGATATTGGAAATACCTGTGGCATAGTTTCCAGCAACCACCACAGCAAGCCACCACAGTAAGAGAAACTGACAGATGAGTGCTGTATTGCAAAGCATAGGACTTGCTTTATAGAACAGATTAGAATTATTTATAATTAACAAAACAATTCTTTGCTTACAAATAGGTGCTTCTGCTTCTTAAATGCTTAAGGAACTTGAAAACATATTGCTTTATTATTTTGCATTACTTTCCTTAAACTTAAGTTTATACCATTGACTTTAATTAATAAAAGGGTTTGTTATTATCAAAGAATAGCTGACATCTTTTCAACATAATTATATATCATGAAATGAAATGAGATTATACTGTTTTTAAAATTTTATTTAATTAGCATATTCACAAAATAAATTAATTTTTAAATATGTATTTTATTTAAGCATCTTGAAAATCTTTGTGTTTTTGTCTTATAGGAAAACTAGGACTAGAAGAATATGCGGTCTTTTATCCACCAAATGGTAAGAGTAATGCTATTGCTTCCTCTAGTGGGAAATAGGAAAATTGCAGCTTTTGTAATAGAAATGTGATTTTCTTATTCTCTACCTTTAGTTGGATAATAATTTATTATCCAAAATAAACCTTCTATAGAATACATATTGTAATGAATTTTTCCACTTTTGTAGTAAATATATGATAAAATATGCATTCTCTCTATGGTTCTCCTTGGGAGCAATAGTAATATTTGTGAGAAAGCTAAGCCAACTTACATGTATACATCCAGGGCACTTAGTTTTTCTCTGAAGGACACTAACTAGTCCATCCACGACCTTCCTTTGGATTTATTGGAGCAGTACTTTAATCATTTGAGTGAATTGCCTTGTGTTATGTTTTATTGTTCTCATAATTTGACAAGTGTGATATTTATGAAAAAGATTATAAAGAAATATATCACTGAAATAATCCATTTTGATCCTGTAAAGTGATCAAATATATAATGACCTCATTAGACATTAAATATTCCTTTGAGATTATTTGGCAATTTTTAAGATACGCGTCTTGGAAAAGCAATGTATAGCAGTCCTTATTGTGATAATATTAAGTTGTATCCTGAAGAAGTTCTTTTACTCCAGCAGAGTTAAGATCATGGGCTTTGTAATCCAGCAGACCTGGGTTCAGATCCCAGTTCTGCCAGCTTACCCTATGACCTTGGGTAAGTTACATGACTTCTCTGAACTTCAGATTACTCATCTGTAGCATGTGGATAATAGACTAAATGAGATATGGTATATAAAATAGCACAGTGCCTGATGTGTAGTGAGTGCCCAAAAACTAATAGGTGTTATGAGTGTGTTTAACTACTTTATTGACCACTTGTCATGGCACCTGTTCTCTCCTTGGACCTCTCAATGTGGTGTCTCAGTTTCTTTCAAGGGCCTCCTACCTCTGCCCCTCTTTTAACACTGGTGTTCCCCAACATCCCACCCCATCCTTGTTCTACTGGATGTGTGAAGAGAAGAGCAGCAGACACGCTGCTTTTGTGGTTCTATCCATTTGTTAATCACTCTTAGATTTATATCTCCAATCTGACCTATCCTGTAATTACTTCAAACTTAGCATGTCCCAGCCTAAACTCATTAACTTATCTTCCCATGTCTACTCCCTAAAAGTGAAAAACAAAAACAAAACTAATTTTTTAAAAAAAATTTCTTTTCCTGTCTCAGTTAATTATAGTATCATCTAACCAGTAACTCAGATGTGAAACCTGGCAGTCATCCTAGACTCCTCTCAGTCTTGAACCACCCCATCCAATAAGTCACCAGGGCCTTCCAATTTTATTTTCCAAATACATTGGGGACCCCCTCTTCCTCACCATAGTTGCTTGCCTTGCCCTTGTTCAGGTCTTACTGTCTCTAGCTTATTAATTACAACAGCCACCTTATGGTCTCTTTTTCTCCGGCCTTTTCTAGCTTTGCTCTGACTTTCACAATGCTGTCTGCGTTATATATCTAAAATGAAATCTTAAAATTGCTATTTTTTTCCTTAAAGTTTTCTTAATGGCTCCCCATCTCGTAACAATTAATGTCTGACCTTCTCTGCATGATATAAAGGCCCTCTTTTGAGTTTGGCCTTATTCAGTCTACCTGCTAGTTTCATTTCTTACCACTCTCCATCTCACTTATTTCTCAGAAGTCAAATCTCATTCTTCATACAAACACCTGCATGCTCTCACAGAAGTACTATGCTGCTTCCTTCCTCATTACCTTTCCTGTTCCTGTGCTTGGAATAGCCCACCCAGCCTTTCTTCACCTGGCTGTCCTCAAGACTCAGTCTGGGCCCAGTCCTTTTCAGGAAGATTTCCCTGAACCCTTACCTTAGGCTGAGGGCCCTTCCTTTAGGCTCCTATAGTAACCTTGTGCGTAACTCTTTCATATTTCTTCCCATATGATCCTGACGTAGTTTGTTTATGCTTTATCTTCCCCTCTAGACTGTAAGTTTCTTGAGGTTCCAGACCATATAATTCACTTTTTTCACCAGTACCTAGCACGTAGTATGAGCTTAATGAGTATTTATTTTACCTAAATTAAAGGCTTGCTAATTTTAACATTTATGTATAACCTTTGTTACATCTATCTTCCAGAAACGTAATTTTCCAATAACTTTAAAACAGCATATGAGAGCACTTCAACAAATCAGCCTGGGACCATTTTATATAAAAGCTGATAGTAATAGTAGTCGTAGCAGCAGCAACTGATGTTCTCCAAGCAGTACTATGTGCGTGCACTGTGCTAAGTACATTACATGTATTGACACATTATTAACTTACAAGAACTCTATGAGGCAGGTATTAATCTTATCCTTTTATAGATAAAGAAACTGAGCCAGAGTGTTAACTTGCCCAGCTGGTGAGTGACAAAGCCAGGCTTTGAACCCAACCTGTCTGGTTTCCAATGTCATATTCTTAATCACTTCACCTTACTGCCTCAGAAAGTGTTACTGTGGAAGAAAGGAAAGTGGTTAATATATTGAAAAAGTAAAAGATGTATATAGTAAATTCTAGAAAGATTTTCATCCAGAAGAAAAATAGTTGGAATGCTTAATGGAGTAAACTCACAGCTGCTCATAAACTTAATTATTCAGAATCACTATTTCTCTTGCGGTTGTTTTCGAACCTTACCAGAATCAGGGAGGACTCTCTTCTCTGGTAAAGGAGTCTAACGTTACAGACTAAGGAGAGAAAAAGAGAAGTCTTCTGTCCCATTTGCTCTTTACCCAAAGAAATACAGTACTAAGCAACAGTCTTACTACCCAACCTATTTTTCAGCTTCTGCCAAAGGCAGGATTACTTTGAAATCTCAAGGACCCTCTTCTACCACCACCACCACCAAAACTGCGTGTGGGTCACACAGAGAGGTTTTCCTGTAGCTCACTGACACACTATCTGTCCCTGACTAGGCAGGTGCTTTCAAGGGGCCAGAGGTTTTCTCACCACCCATACCTGTGATGGAAATGATAGACCATAGTGGTGTTCGGCATTACTCTATTACCTAATTACCTCATTTGTCAGTGGACAGACTTTCTCTAGTATATCCATTAAACAGCAGCATCAGGATTAGAGGAAGACTAATTAACAACAACCCTGCAATACACAAATAACACAACCTAGCTTGCTGAAAGCAAAGAGGACTTGAAGGACTTTGAAGATCAAAGACTACAGCCTTCAGTATGGATTACACCTCAACATAAAGAAAACGAAAATGCTCACAAATGGACCAATAAGCAACATCATGATAAATGGAGAAAAGATTGAAGTTGTCAAGGATTTCGTTTTACTTGGATCCACAGTCAACACCAATGGAAGCAGCAGCCAAGAGCTCAAATGATGTATTGCACTGAGCAAATCTGCTGCAAAAGAACTCTCTAAAGTGTTAAAAAGCAAAAACGTTGATTTGAAGACTAAGGTGTGCCTGACCCAAGCCACGGTGTTTTCAGTTGCCTCATATGCATGCAAAAGCTGGACAGTGAATAAGGAAGATGGAAGAAGAATCGACGCCTTTGAATTATGGTGTGGGCAAAGAATATTGAAAATTCCATGGACTGCAAAAGAATGAACAAATCTGTCTTGGAAGAAGTACAGCCAGAATGCTCCTTAGAGGCAAGGATGGCAAGACTTCATCTCACATACTTTGGACATATTATCAGGAGGGATCAGTCCCGGGAGAAGGACATCGTTGTTGGTAAAGTAGAGGGTCAGTGAAGAAGAGGAAGACTCACAATGAGATGAATTGACACAGTGGCTGCAAAAATGGCCTCAAACATAGCAATGATTGTGAGGATGGCACAGGACTGGGTAGCATTTCGTTCTGTTGTACATAGGGTCACTATGAGTTGGAACCGACTTGACAGCACCTAACAACAGTGGTGCAAAAGGTTGGTGGTTCAAGTTCACCCAGAGGCACCTCAGAAGAAAAGCCTGGTGATCAACTTCCCAGATATCAGCCACTGAAAACCCTATGGAGTACAGTTCTTCTCTGACACGCATTGGATCGCCTTAAGTTGGAATTGACTTGACAGCAACTGACTTTTTTAAGCAAAATTTCTGAGCTGAGGGAAACTTGCAAGAATTTTATAAGCTTTTCTTTTTCTTTTTTCCTTGTTTAACATGTAAAACTTGTCTTTATTTATTCATTTAATAAATGTTTATTAGGCTCTGCTCTGGCTCAGACACTGTTCTAGGTGGGGAATCCACAGTAAACAACACAGATAATGTACCGGTTGCCAAGGAGCTTGCATTCTAGTGAGGGAGGCATACCGTAAACTAGTAAATAAATCATTACTAAAAATAATTTCAGAGAGTAATAAAGTGAACAATGAAAGGGGACAGACATTGAATTCAGGGAGGTGGGGTAAGTGTGGCTATTTTAGCTAAGGTGGTTGGAAGCATGTCTCTGAGGAAGTGACATATGAACAGAGACCAGAATGCAGAGTGATTCATACAAAGAAATTGGAGAAGAACATTCCAGAGAGAATACACAGCGTATTTAAAGGCCTAAGGCAGAGCAAGGCATGGTGGTTTGAAGAGCTAGTTGGCCACTGTAACTGGTAAGCAAAGCAGAAACTGGTACAAGATGAGGTAGGAGGGGTAGACAGGGGCCAGGTCAGGTAAGGAGCTTGGAATTATCCCTAAATTTAATGAGAAACCAATGGATATCCCTAAGTTTAATGAGAAACCAATGGATGTGGAGTGACATCATCTGATTAATTTTTTATTGTGATAAAATACACATACCATAAAATTTACTGTTTAACCATTATAAGTGCACAATTCAATGGCATTTAGTACAATCAGCACCACTATCCAATTCCAGAACTTTTTTTTTTATTGTTATGCTTTAAGTGAAAGCTTACAATTCAGATTAGTCTCGCATATAAAAATTTATAGGTACATGTTTTGTGACCCTGCTTGCTCTCCCTATACTGTGACAGCACACTTCTCCTTTCCACCCCTGATTTCCCATGTCCATTCAATCAGCTCTTGACTCTCTCTGTGCTCTCAACTCACCTCTGGACAGGAGCTGCCCATTTAGTCTCATGTATCTACTTTGAGCTAAGAAGCACACTCTTCACAAGTATCATTCTATGTTCCATAGTCCAGTCTAATCTTTGTCTGAAGAGTTGGCCTTGGGAATGATTTTAGTTCTGGATTGACAGGGAGTCCAGGGGCCATGCTCTCTGGGGTTCCTCCAGTCTCAGTCAGACCATTAAGTCAGGTCTTTTTACTAGAATTTGAGTTCTACATCCCACTCTCTGTGGTGTTCCCTGTCAGGGTGGTCATTGGTGGTAGCCGTGCACCATCTAGTTCTTCTGGTCTCAGGCTGATGCAGTCTCTGGTTTATGTGGCCCTTTCTGACTCTTGGGTTAATGCTTTCCTTGTGATTTTGGTGTTCTTCATTCTCCTTTACTCTAGGTGGATTGGGATCAATTGATGCATCTTAGATGGCCCCTCGCTAGCTTTAAAGACCCCAGATGCCACTCACCAAAGTAGTATGCGGAACATTTTCTTAGTAAACTTTATGCCAGTTGACCTAGATGTCCCCTGAAACCATGGTCCCCAGGCCTCCACCCCTGCTACCCTCTCCCTCGAAGCGTTTGGTCATATTCAGGAAACGTCTTAGCTTTGGTTTAGTCCAGTTGTGCTGACTTGTGTAGTGTGTGCTGTTCTTCCCTTCACCTAAGATGATTCTTGTCTGCCATCTAGTTAGTGAATAACCCTCTCCCTCCCTCCCCACCTTCATAACCATCAAAGAATGTCTTTTTCTGTGTTTAAACCTTTTCTTGAGTTCTTATAATAGTGGCTTATCCAATATTTGTCCTTTTGTGACTGACTAAATTCACTCAGCATAATGCCTTCCAGATTACCCTATAAGATGTTTCATGGCTTCATTGTTGTTCTTTATTGTTGCATAGTATTCCATTGTGTGAATATACCATAATTTGTTTATCCATTCGTCCATTGATGGGCACCTAGGTTGTTCCATCTTTTTTGCTGTTGTGAACATTGCTGCATTGAACATGGGTGTGTATATATCTATTTGTGTGATGGCTCTTATTTCTCTAGGATATATTCCAAGGAGTGGGATTGCTGGATCATATGGTACTTCTGTTTCTAGCTTTTTAAGGAAGTGCCAAATCTATTTCCAAAGTGGTTGTACCATTTTACATTCCCACCAACAGTGTATAAGTGTTCCAGTCTCTCCACAACCTCTCCAACATTTATTCTTTTGTGTTTTTCGGATTAATGCTAGCCTTGTAGTGTTGATTTGCATTTCTCTAATGGCTAATGATCATGAGCATTTCTTTATGTGTCTGTTAGCCACCTCACTGTCTTCTTTGGCAAAGTGCCTGTTCATATTCTTTGCCCATTTTTTATTTGGGTTATTTGTCTTTTTGTTGTTGAGGTTTTGCAGTATCTTATAGATTTTAGAGATTAGACTCTGATCGGATTTGTTGTAGCCAAAAATTTTTTCCCAGTCTGTAGGTTGTCTTTTTGCTCTTTTGGTGAAGTCTTTTGATGAACATAAGTGTTTGACTTTGTGGAGCTCCTAGTTATCTAGTCTCTGGTGTTTGTGCATTGTTACTTATGGTTTATATTCTGTTTTTGCCCTGTGTGAGGGCTCCTAGCGTTGTCCCTATTTTTTCTTCCATGATCCTTTTCATTTTTGATTTGAAATTTAGGTCTTTGATCCATTTTGAGTTAGTTTTTTTGCATGGCGTGAGGTATGGATCTTGTTTCAGTTTTTTCAGATGGATATCCAGTTATGCCAGCACCATTTGTTAAAGAGACTGCTTTTTCCGCAATTAACACACTTTGGGCCTTTGTTAAATATCAGCTGCTCATAGGTGGATGAATTTACTTCTGGAGTCTCAATTCTGTTCCATTGGTCTATGTATCTGTTGTTGTACCAGTACCAGGCTGTTTTGACTACGGCGGCAGTATAATAGGTTCTTTAGTGTGAGGCCTCCCACTTTGTTTTTCTTCAATAATGCTTTACTTATCTGGGGCCTCTTCTTTTTCCATATGAAGTTTGTGATTTGTTTCTCCATTTCATTAAAAAATGCTGTTGGAATTTAGATCAGGATTGTATTGTATCTATAGATTGGTTTGGGTAGAATTGACATTTTCACAATGTTGAGTGTTCCTATCCATGAACAAAGTATGTTTTTCCACTTACGCAGGTCTCTTTTGGTTTCTTGCAGTAGTGTCTGGTAGTTTTCATTGTGCAGATCTTTTACGTTTCTGGTTAGATTTATTCCTAAATATTTTATCTTCTTGGGGGCTATTGTATATGGTATTGTTTTGGTGATTTCCTCTTCGAGGTTCTCTTTGTTAGTGTAAAGGAATCCAGCTGATTTTTGTATGTTTATCTTGTATCCTGAAACTTTGCTGAAATCTTCTATTAGTTCCAGTAGTTTTCTTGTGGATTCGTTGGGGTTTTCTGCGTATAAGATCATATCCTCTGCAAATAGAGATACTTTGACTTCTTCCTTACCAATCTGGATGTCGTTTATTTCTTTTTCTAGCCTAATTGCTCTGGCTAGGACCTCCAGCTCAATGTTGAATAAGAGTAGTCATAAAGGGCATCCTTGTCTGGTTCCTGTTCTCAAGGGGAATGCTTTCAAAGCCTCTCCATTTAGGATGATGTTGGCTGTTGGCTTTGTATAAATGCCCTTAATCATATTGAGGAATTTCCCTTCTATTCCTATTTTGTTGAGACTTTTTATCAGGCATCATTGCTGGACTTTGTCAAATGCCTTTTCTGCATCAACTGATAAGATGATGTGGTTCTTGTCTTTTGTTTTATTTATGTGATAGATTACATTGATTGTCTTTCTAATGTTGAAGCATCCCTGCATACCTGGGATAAATCCCACTTGATCATGATGAATTATTTTTTTGATATGTTGCTGAATTCTGTTGGCTAGAATTTTATTGAGGATTTTTGCATCAGTGTTCATGAGGGATATTGATCTGCAATTTTCTTCTTTTGTGATGTCTTTACTTGGTTTTGGTATCTGGGTTATGCTGGCTTCATAGAATGTGTTTGGGAGTATTCCATCCTTTTCTATGCTCTGAAATACCTTTAGTAGTGGTGGTGTTAACTGTTCTCTGAAAGTTTGGTAGAATTTTCCAGTGAAACCATCTGGGCCAGGCCTTTTTTTTTTATTGTTGTTGGAAGTTTTTAAATTACCTGTTCAGTCTCTTCTTTTGTTATGGTTTATTTAGTTGTTCTACCTCTGTTTGTGTTAGTTTAGGTAGGTAATGAGTTTCTAGAAATTTGTCCATTTCCTCTAGGTTTTCAAATTTGTTAGAGTACAGTTTTTCATAGTATTCTGTTATGATTCTTTTAATTTCAGTTGGGTTTGTTGTGATATCACCCATCTCCTTTCTTATACGGGTGATTTGCTTCCTCTCTTGTTTTTCTTTTGTCGGTTTGGCCCGTGGTTTATCAATTTTGATGAACTTTTCAAAGAACCAGCTTTTGGTCTTGTTGACTCTTTCAATTGTTTTTCTATTCTCTATTTCATTTAATTCTGCTCTAATTCTTATTATTTCCTTTCTTCTGGCGCCCGAGGGCTTCTTTTGCTGCTCTCTTTCTACTTGTTCCAGTTGTAGGGTTAATATTTTAATGTTGGCCCTTGCTTGTTTTTAGATGAGTGCATTTATTACTATAAACTGACCTCTGAGCACTGCTTTTGCTGCAATTACAAAACATTTTTATCACCCATCCCAAAAGGAAACCTTGTAGGTATTAAGCACTCAGTACTCAGTCCCCCTTTTCCCCAGGCATGGAAATCACTAATCTGTTTTCCATCTTTATGAATTTGCCTGTTCTAGATATTTCATATAAATGGGACCATTCAATATGTGCCTTTTAGTGTCTACCTTTTTTTACTTAAGGTAGAAACGGTTTGTGCTTGACTGCTAACCTAAAGGTTGGTTGTTCAAACCTACCCTCTGTAGTGCCATGGAAGGAAGGCCTGGTGATCTGCTTTCATAAACATTACAGCTAAGAAAACCCTATGGAGCAATTCTGCTCTAACACGTGGGATTGCCATCAGTCAGAATCTACTCGATGGCGATACGTTTGGTTCTGGTGTTTTTTTCACTTAGCATAACGTTTTCAAGGTTTATTCGTGTTGTAGTATGTATCAGTACTTCCTTTCTTTTTATGACTAAATATTTTCCATTGTATGGATATGTCGCATTTGGTTTATCCATTTATCATTTGATGTATATTTTGGTTGTTACATTTTGACTGTTGTGAACATTGATACATTAAACATTCATGTACAAGTTTTTGTGTGAACACTTTTTTTTGATTCTTCTCGAATCAGTTTTGGTAGTTTGCATGTTTCTAGGAAGTTTTCCATTTCCTCTAAGTTGTCTAATTTTTTGGCATACAGTTGTTCATAGTATTTTCTTATATTTTTATTTTTGTAATGTCAGTAGTAATTTCTCCACTTTCGTTTCTGATTTTATTGAGTCTTCTCTTTTTTTTTCTTAGTCTAACTAAAGGTTTGTCAATTTTGTTAATCTTATTGAAGAATGAACTTTCGATTTCATTAATTCTCTGTATTGTTTTTCTATTCTCTATTTCATTTATTTCCACTCTAATCTTTACTTTCTTCCTCCTACTGTTGTTGTTAGGTGCTGTTGAGTCTATCCCAACTCATAGTGACCCTTTGTACAACAGAACAAACTTTGCCCAGTCCTGCACCATCCGCACAATTGTTGCTGTGTTTGAGCCCATTGTTGGCAGCTGCTGTGTCAGTCCATCTTATTCAGAGTCTCCGTCTTTTTTGTTGACCCTCTACTTTCCCAAATATGATGTCCTTCTCCAGGGACTGATCCCTCCTGATAACATGTCCAAAGTAAGAAAGATGAAGTCTCGCCATCCTTGCTTCTAAGGAGCATTCTGGCTGTACTTCTTCCAAGACAGATTTGTTCATTCTTGACAGTCCATGGTATATTCAATATTCTTTGCCAACACCATAAATCAAATGCATCAATTCTTCTTTGTCTTTCTATTCATTGTCCTGCTGCTAACTTTGGGTTTAGTTTGCTCTTTTTTTTCCCTAGTTCCTTAAGGTATAAAGTTAGGTTATTGATTTGAGATCTTTCCTCTTTTGTGATGTAGGCATTTACAGCTATGAATGTCGCTCAGAGTACTGCTTTCACTGAATATCTTGAATTGTGATATATTGTGTTTTCATTTTCATTCGTTTCAAAGTACTTTGTAATTTCCCTTGTGATTCCTTCTTTGACCCATTGGTAGTTTAAGAGTGTGTTGTTTAATTTCCACATATTTGTGAATTTCCTAAGTTTCTTTCTCTATGGGTTTCTGATTTCATTCTGTTGTGGTCAGAGGCTGGAGCCCTGGTGGCTCAGTGATCTACCAGCCACTCCTTGGAAACCCTATGGGGCAGCTCTGCTCTGTCCTTTAGGGTCACTATGAGTTGGAATCAACCCGAGGACAACGGGGTTTTTTGGGTTTTATGGTTAGAGGCATACTTTGTATGATTTCAGCCCTTTTAAATTTATTGATTCTTGTTTTGTGAACTAACATATAATCTATCCTGGAAAATGCTTCAGGTGCACTTGAGAAGGATGTGTATTCTCCTGTTGTTGGATGAGTGTTTTATATGTGTCTGTTAGGTCTAGTTGCATTATAATGTTATTCCCATCCTCTATTTTCTTAATGATCTTTTGTCTAGTTGTTCTATCTTTTATTGAAAGGAATATTGAAGTCTCTCACTATTATCGTACAACTATATATTTCCGCCTTCAGTTCTGTCAATGTTTGGTTCATACATTTGGGGGCTCCTTTGTTAGTTTCATACACATTTATAATTGATATCCTTTCTTGATGAACTGACCTTTTTATCAGTATATAATGTTCTTCTTTGTCCTAGGTAACAAATTTTTTACTTCAAGTTTATTTTGTTTGATATTAGTATAGCCACTCCAGCTCTCTTTTGGTTACTATTCCTGTGGAATATTTTTTCATTCTTTCTCTTTTAACCTATTTGGATCTAGTATGAGTCTCTTGTAGCTAGCATATAGTTGGATCATGCTTTTTTTAATCCATTCTGCCAATTTATGCCTTTTAATTGGAGAGTTTAATCCATTTACATTTAAAGTATTTAATGATAATAAAGGGCTTATTTCTACCATTGTTCTGTTATCCAGATATGTTTTATATCTTTTTGATTCATTAGTTCCTCTATTATTGTCTTCTTTTGTGTTTAATTGATTTTTTGTGGTGTGCTGTTGTGATTCCCTTCCCATTTCCTTTTGTGTATATTTTTTAGTTGTTTTCTTAGTGGTTATCCTGGGGACTGCACTTAGCATCTTTAATTTGTAACAGTCTTGTTTGAATTAATACCATCTTCACTTCAGTAAGGAGCCATGGTGGTGCAGTGGTTAAGAACTGCGACTGCTAACCAAAAGGTCGGCAGTTTGAATCCACCAGCTGCTCCTTGGAAACCCTATGGGGCAGTTCTGCTCTGTTCTGTAGGGTCACTGTGAATCAGAATCAACTCGACAGCAATGGGTTTGGTTTGACTTTTTGGTCACTTCAATAATATACCAAAACTCTGCTCCTACACAGCTCTACTCCAGTGGAAAGTAAATCTCAACACTTTTCATTTGGGATTACTTAGTACAGTTTATTTAATTTGTTTGTTGAAATAATCATTTCCTCTGTTTATTATTCCACATGTAGCCTAAAGGTCAGTAAGAGTAGGGATTAGGACAATGGTCACATAAATTATTTACATTGTTATCTTTGCAGATGCATATTTATACCTTGTGTGCTCATTTACATAGGTCTGTAATTATTGTTTTATGTATTTGTCATTTAAATTATATAGGAAAAAAAGAGTTAAAAACTAAAAATACAATAATACTTGCTTTTATATTTACCTATGTAGTTACCTTTACAAGTATTATTTATTTCTTGATATGGCTTCAAATTACGGTCCAGTGTCCTTTTATTTCAGCCTGAAGGACTCCTTTAGCTTTTCTTATAGGGAAAGTCTACCACTCAGGGTGGAGGGTGCTACTTGAACTCATGGGTAGAGGCCAGGGATGCTACTAAACAGCCTACAGTGCACAGTACAGCCCTTCACTACAAAAAATAAGAAGGCAACTTGGAAGAAATAATGAAAATGTATTATATTAAATCTACTTGCAAGTGTCACGTTGATAAGTAACAATCTACTTTATCATCTGTATTGACTAAATAAGTTAAAAACATCCCATAACCCAAAATTCACTTGAATTTTAACTAGACATAAATTAAAACCATCTTTTAATTAAAAATTCGTTTAAAGTATGATTTTTAGATTGATATTTAAATATGGTTGTGTTCTGATGTTTTGGAAAATTTTTACTGAAATAAAGTAACAGAGTCATATTCTGAAATTCTGATTCAGATGGATAGCAGAAATAGCTAGAAAATAATTTATGTGACCACTGTCCTATTCCCTACTCTTGCTGACCCTGTAGGCTACATGTGGAATGCGAATAAACAGAGGAAATGATTATTTCAACAAACGAATTAAACTGTACTAAGTAATCCAAAATGAAAATGAGAAAATTTACTTTCAGCTGGGGTGAAGCTGAAGTGAATCAAGTGTGAGTGTTGATGGCACAACTGTAAATGCTAAGTATTAACAGAGGCAGTGAGGAAATGAAGGGGAAATATATAGTAAGTGCAAAGCATGTTAATATTTAGGGTATTTTCTGAGTCATATTTACTATTTATAGCTCCTCTAGTTCAAGATTTATTTCTGTTGACAGTGTTTACCGTTCTGAGCTTTGTCAAATGACCATAAAATCATTACTTTGTAACGTTTGTCATATTGAGTGGAATAGACAGTTAATCTTTTACCCGTTCTTCAGATGGATGAGGGAAGACTAGGGTCTTAAAATAATCACTCAGACAGACTTATAGAACTGTGAGGTCAGATATGAGATGATGTCCCAAGCATCCTAATGCCTGTTAGAAGTATACCCTTGGATGGTGGCCAGGTAAAGGAAACTCGACCTTTGGCAGACTGAAGTGATGAGTGGCAAAGGAAAGGATTTTGAAAAACTTGCCAAGAACATGACATCCTCTAAGATCAAAGACATGTTCTAGGTGGTATGTGCCCTAGAGGGTGAATGGATTCTTCACTGCTTCTTATGTCTCCCTGCTTTTGTTTGCCAGAATTGACTGTGTCCTTCTTTGATAAAGCAGACTGTGCACCCTTTTTCTGGAGCCTTAAGCCCTGGCTTATCTTGATGAAGCTGAAGTATACCCTTATTTAATATTGATAAAGAAAGAGTTCCTTAGGTTTAAGCTGATGCTTAAACATGGTATCTGCCTTCTGAGGGCATAAAATAACAAAGGGTTATTGAGATTCTGCCATGTACTAAACACTATACTGATACACTTTAAATACATTAACTCATTTGTGCTTCAGTACCAAAAATCAGAAAACCAAACCTGTTGCTGTGGAGTGAATTCCGACTCATAGTGACCCTATGGGACAGAGTAGAACTGCCCCGTTAGGGTTTCCAAGGCTGTTATCTTTACAGAAGCAGATTGCCAAATCTTTCTCCTGTGGAGCAGTTGGTGGGTTTGAACTGCTGACCTTTTGGTTCTCAGCCGAGCACTTAACCACTGTGCCACCAGGGCTCCTTTGCTTCAGTTTGAGTGTTGAATATAACAAACAGTATGAGATGAGACCCTTAACCTCAAGTAGCTTATAGCCTAGCTGCTTAGAGAGCAGCTAAGGATTTCACAACTAGAGAGAAATGTGGTGAAAGTATGATTAACCCAAAGTCATCTTTCCCTTTTCACTGCTTTGTAGTTTACTGGTTTGTTCATTGTAAGCTTCCTAATTAAGAGTACCTTGTCTTGACTAAAGTATTCCTACACTTGAACCCACTGCTGTTGAGTCGATTCCAACTCCTAGCAACCCTATATGACAGAGTAGAACTGTTCCACAGAGTTTCCAAGGAGTGACTGGTGGATTTGAAATGCCAACCTTTAGGGTAGCAGCCATAGTTCTTAACCACTATGCTACCAGGGCTCCATTCCTTAACAAATATTTGTAAAAGAAGAGAATAAGAATAATAATGTCTTTATTTCTACCTAACCTGATTGTTCAAATGGTTCTTCAACAGCTTAACAGAAGAAGGTAAAAGTATTTTTGCAATAGAATGTAGGGATTTTGTATAATAGCAGTATGCTTTGATATTTAATATTTGGAAAGATATAATGTATTTATATTTAAAATTTGCAAAGCATCAAAATATGCCTCTATTTATTAACTATTTTTGTCTTTATTAGTTTTTCTTTCACATGTCAACATGTTTATTGGAGAAAAGTTATAAAATTCAGATAAATATTTTCATTATTTGTTGAAAGTATAATCAGAGTAAAATATGTCAGACAGAAAAGGACAAATATTATATGATCCTACTTATTTGAAATATCTAGAATTGGCAAACGCATAGAGACCAGAGTTTATTAGTGGTTAACAATTCAATTCAAGCCTGGATTCAGAAGAGGACATGGAACAAGGGGTATCACTGCTGATGTCATTTGGATCCTGGCAGAGAATACCAGAAAGATGTTTACCTGTGTTTTATTGACTATGCAAAGGCATTCGACTGTGTGGATCATAACAAATTATGGATAACGTTGCAAAGAATGAGAGTTCCAGAACACTTAATTGTGCTCGTATAGAACCTGTACATAGACCAAGAAGTGGTCGTTCGAACAGAACAAGGGATACTGCATGGCTTAAAGTCAGGAAAGGTGTGTGTCAGGGTTGTATCCTTTCACCATACTTATTCAATCTGTATGCTGAGCAAATAATCTGAGAAACTGGTCTCTGTGAAGAAGAATGGGACATGAGGATTGGAGGAAGACTCATTAACAACCTGCGATATGCAGAGGACACAACCTTGCTTGCTGAAAGTAAAGAGGTCTTGAAGCAACTTATTGATGAAGGTCAAAGAGCACAGCCTTCAGTATGGACTACACCTCAACATAAAGAAAATGAAAATCCTCACAACTGGACCAATAAGCAACATCATGGTAAGTGGAGAAAAGATTCAAGTTGTCAGGGATTTTATTTTACTTGGATCCAGTCAATACCCATGAAAGCAGCAATCAAAAATCAGACAACACATTGCACTGGGCAAATCTGCTGCAAGAAATCTCTTTAATATGTTTAAAAAGCAAAGATGTCACTTTAAGGACTAAGGTGCACCTGACCCAAGCCATGGTGTTTTCAGTCACATCATATGCATGTGAAAGCTGGATAATGAATAAGGAAGACCGAAGAAGAATTTTGATGCCTTTGAATTATGGTTATGGTGAAGAACATTGAATATACCATGAACTACTAGAAGAACAAACAAATTGTCTTGAAAGAAGTACTGCCAGAATGCTCCTTAGAAGCAAGGATGGTGAGACTTTGTCTCACATACTTTGGACATGTTATCAGTAGGGCAAGTCCTTGGAGAAGGACATGCTTGGTAAAATAGAGCGTCAGCGAAACAGAGGAAGACTCTCAATAAGATGGATTGACACAATGGCTGCAACAATGGGACCAAGCATAACAATGATTGTGAGGATGGTGCTGGACTGGGCAGGGTTTCATTCTGTTATACATAGTGTCGCTATGAGTCAGAATCGACTTGACAGCACCTAACAACAACAACAACAAGGGGCCAGTGAGGGGGGAAATGGAGAGTTATTGCTTAAGGGGTACTGAGTTTCTGTTAAGGATGATGAAAATTTTGGATTGGATGATGATGGTGATTGCACAACATGGTGAATGTAATTAATGTAACTGAATTGTACACATAAAAATGGCTAAAATGGCAAATGTTTTGTTATATATATTTTGCCACCAAAAAAGTCTATAATCAGTAAAGGAAATAAAATTAAACAGCAGAGAGGAAAGGCAGAAAAAGATTGGTGTTTGTCTTAGTCATCTAGTGCTGCTGTAACAGAGATATCACAAGTGGATGACTTTAACAAAGAGAAATTTATTCTCTCACAGTCTAGTAGGCTACAAGTCCAAAATCAGGGCATCATCTCCAGGGGAAGGCTTTCTCTCTCTCTCAGCTCTGGAGAAAGGTCCTTGTGATGCATTAGTCTTCCCTTGGTCTGGGAGCACCTCAGCACAGGAACCTCAGGTCCAAAGGATGTGCTCTGCTCCCGGCACTGCTTTCTTGGTGGTATGAGATTCCCCTGTGTCTCTGCTCGCTTCTCTCTTTTATATCTCAAAAGAGATTCGCTTAAGACAGTATCCAATCTTGTATACCTCATCAGTATAACTGCCACTAATCCATTTTTTTAGATTATAGTGATTGAATTTACAACACATAAGGAAATCACATCGGATTACACAATCATGTAATACTGGGAATCATGACCCAGCCAAGTTGATACGCACATTTTTTTGGGGTACTTAATTCAATCCATGACAGTGTTCACAGGAACAAAAAAAGAGACTCAGCCAAAGATATGAACAGAGAGGAAGACTTGAAGATGAAAGATGGTCTTGGATCCCTTCAGAACTCTAAGAAGGTTCTTCAATGCATGGAGGATTTTAGTGTTCTAAGTGCTCCATGGAAATGGTGCTGGTGACTATAGTATCATTAGGAATGTTGACTTACAATGTGAATCTAACCTAGTTTCTAATTTTTTCAGTTCTAAGAATGAAGGGACCTTTAAGTTTGAATATCTTCATTTGCCCAGTTTTTTTCAAGTCACACATTTTTCTGCATTAACACATACAATTTTAGAGTCAGATGATGCTTCAGAGAAAATCTTAGTCCCTTTACTTGGCAGTCAGGTGACTAAAGCTTAGGAGATTTGATGACTTTCCTGAGGTACGCAGCTGGTTTGTGGTAAGCCCACACTGGAATCCTGATTTCCTGACTAGACCAATACTTCCTCTTTTCAACATTTACTCATCCATCCATCCATTCATTCAGGAAACATTAATTTATCATCCACTATGTTTGTGGCACCTTGAGATGTATATAAAGATGAATAAAATACATTACCTATCCTTTGGAATAATCTATTAAATATCTAGTTATAACATAGAATATAGTGAAATCACAGTGATGGAAATGTGAACAAAGTATCATCAAACTGCAGAAGAACAAGTATTTAATTATAATTAAGAGATCAGAAAATATTTCTCTGAGGTTGAAGGCAACTTTATTAAGATTTTGATAGACTGAGTAGACAATAACAGAGCATTTCAAGATGTAAAACTATCAAGTTCAAAGCTACCAAAGTATGAAAGTATATGGTGGGTTCTGGGGATGATAAACAGTGTGGCTGTACCACAAGAGGTATGCTGTGAGTATGGTGTGAGGAAGGCGAGGCAGATGTATCTGAGGTTGCAGGACATAAGCATGAATGTGTAAGGCTAGATCAAAGGTTTTTGTTTCACTTTACAGACACTTAGCCTGTATTACAAAGCTAGAATATGAGTTTCACAAATGCAGGGACAATATCATTCATTTTAATATATCCAGAGGCTATTTAGTAGTTCCTAAATTTTGGTTCACTGAGTTAGTAGAAATTCAGTAAACACTTGGTGGATGAATGAATGTTCAGTGGAGAGCCCTCGATGGATGTGAAGGTCTTTGTCAGAGTCTCATCTATATTTTTGGAAGATAACCAGAGCCATTATGAAAGCTGGTTAGAGGGCTGAGAGATTGGAGGGGGTGGATACCAATTAGGAGGATCTTGCAGAGCCATAGGAGGATCTTGCAGAGCCTGAATTCAAGCCTGGCAATAGGCAGGAGATGAAAGGTTGAGAAATGGTACGTGTAGGTTCCCTAGGACATATGTTTGCTGTACAAACATATAATGGGTACCTATTATATTCTGGGCACTGTGCTTGTCACTGGGGATAGAGATAAACAAGAAATAATCTATATGACCTCCCCCACCCCATCCTTTCAACAGCTTCCAGGGCCTACCTTTCCTCTTTCTTGGGACCACTCTCCAGCGGGGTGCACACCCGTCTCCCCCAGCCTGGTCTTTTCTATTCCCCTTCCATCCATTATTTTTCACCATTGCACTTATCACTATTTAACATAATATATTCTACTTATTTGATTATTATTTGTCTGTCCCTACTAAAAAGTAAGATCCAGCTTTTAGAGCAGTGTCTGGCAAATAGTAGGGGCCTACTACATATTTGCCAAGTGATGAATATAAGAGGAAGGAGGAAATTGATGGGGCAAGATTCAGAAGCAGAGTTTGGCAAACTTTTCTGTAAAAGTCTGAATGGTAAATATTTTAGATTTTGCCAGCCATAAATGGTCTCTGTTGTATATTCTTCTACTTCTTCCTTTTTTAATAATCCTTTAAAAATGTAAAAGCCATTCTTAGCTCACAGGCCATACAAAAATAAGCTCTGCACCCTACCAGAGTTTGCCAATCACTGTGAGGAAAAGTCAAGGAAACAGAATCTAGAGCACAGATGAAGATGTTAACCCATTGCCATCGAGTCAATTCCGACTCATAGCGACCCTACAGGACAGAGAAGAACTGTCCCATGGGGTTTCCAAGGAGCAGCTGGTGGATTCAAGCTGCTGACCTTTTGGTTAGTAGCCGAGCTCTTGAACACTGCACTGCCAGGGCTCCGGGGAAGATGTAAGCTCTGAAAAAGAAAAGGGGTATGTCTTCTCTGAGACTAAAGGGAAAATGAGAAAGCAGATGAAATAAATGTGAACCTTTGAAGTAAAGAAAAGAGAAGTGAGTTCATTGCAGTGGCATCAGCCTCAGTGAGGAGGTTTGCAGTTGAGTGTTAAGCACTTATAGACTGGAAAATCTTGGAAAGAATGTGGCAACTAATCAAATAGAGATAAACAAGAAAATTGATAAGCATTACAAGATTCAGCCAAAGTTGAATAACACGAGTCTATGGTGTGTACTAGAAGACTAGAGAAAATGGGAAAAGGTAGAGCCCAAGAATTATAGCTTGTGACGCTGAAGAGTGATGTTGCACGAAATTCTAAAGATGCCTGGCATCTAGTTCAGAATCCTATTGGATTTTCCTCTTACTCTTTTTTGATGAAATTACTTCTAGAAACAATAAAGAAACATATGCTAATTAATGAAAATAATATCAACAATTAACATTTATTAAATACCTACCATATACAGAGACGCTGGGTGGCCCACAGAGGCCCTGGGTGGTGCTGATGTTTAAGCGCTCAACTACTAACTGAAAGGTTGGTAGTTCAAACCCACCCAGAGGTGGCTCAGAAGAAAGGCCTGGTGATCTGCCTCTAAAAGATCACAGCCTGGAAAACTATGGATTGCAGTGCTACTCTGAAACACATGCGATCTCCATGAGTTGGAATCAACTGAATGGCAGCTGGTTTGATTTTCTGGTTTTATGTGCTGAGCTATATGCATATCTCATTTAATCATATTATGTAGGTTCTATTATTTATTACCTCTGATTTACAGATGAGGAAACTAATCCTAGAGAAGTTAAGAAACTTATCTAAAGGCATAAAAGCCTCTTAAGCATCAGAGCCAAATGAACTCAGTCTGTCTGGCATCTGGCCCTTGCTGTTACTTTATCTCGGTAGGGTGCTGGTTAATGAATTGATACCAATATGGAAGGAGGTCTCTAGTGACAAGTCCTGTCTTCATCCCTATCTTGTTTAGCATTTTTATAATGCTTTACATGAGGGCATAGATAGTGTACTTATCAAATTTTCCAGTGATGTGGAACAAGGAAGGATAGAGAATACATTAGAATACAGGATGAGAACCTGGGATTATCTCAAGTTGGAATGGTTCACCCCAGAAGAAATGCAATGGAGATAAGAATATAATCCTTTACTTAGGTCCAGAAACAACTGCACAAGTGCAGTGTCTTAGCTATGGGGTGTGTAGGAAGGAAAAAATGCTTAGAGATTTTAGTCATCTCACTTTAATGAGTGTGGTGAACTGCAGCTTGTCCAGAAGGAAAGAGAAGAGGGAAGCTGTTGAAGTCCACTTCATCTGAGGAACAGTTAAAGAAACTCATAAAGTCTTAGAGCAAAAATGCTGGTGGTGGAGGGTGGGAAAGAGGGAGCAATGGGAGTGAGCATTGTCTTCAAATATTTCTGGAAGTTTTCCTAGAAGATAAATTAGACGTGTTCTCTTGGACCTTTGTGGTCAGAACTAGGAATAGTAAGTGGGGATAACAGAGATCCAGAGTTTGACTCAGTATGAGAGTAACTTACCCAAATTAGACCTGTTCAAAATTGTCATGCACTGTATTGGGAATTAATGTGCCCTCTATTGCTGGAAGTGTCTTAAACTGAAACTGAACAATCATTTATTAGAACTTGCTCTAAATGACCTCTGAAGTCCCTGCCAAAACTAAGAGTTTTTAGATGAATAAAGCATTTCTGTACTATTTTTCCAAAAAGTAAACTTCTCAGCTTTCTTCTGTTCTGTGTTTGCAACTTGATTTAGTACCATGTTAGAAATATGGTGATGTGTATTAACAGAACTTCTGTTTTGAAACCAAGCTGTGCAAATTCTAATTTTTCACTTGGAATATGACAAGATGTTTAGCATACACAGTTAGGTCTTGAATATTTCTTTGAAAAGGATGTGTATTTTACTTATATACAGTTCTTGCCAAAGATTGTACTAAAATTGTACCATATTCCTGCCAATATTTTTCTTTAACCACATCCCACGATATAATTTTTTTGTAATAAATTTTTGTATACAAGAAGTTGCCTTGAAACGGATAACTTATATTTTAAGTTGGATTGAATTCTAATACAAAGGATAAAATTGTTTCAGAAGGGACAATCTATTGACTTTCTGAAACCGTTGTACTATTCTTTGAGGTAGTTTAAAAACTTAGTTCTATGATCTGCCTGTTACATTTCTACTGGTTTTTTAGATGTATATTCAAAGTTTTTAATTTTTAACATATCAATAGAAAATTGATTGGATATATGTTGAAAACCTCATTTGCTTTTCAAAAGATATTTAAAAACATCTTATCACTGACATTCATAAAGTTGAAACAAAAATTAGGAAACCTGTCTATTTTCTGTTTTAATTTTTTCAAGTTTACTTAATTCAGTGGGTGTAGTACTTATTGAAAAGAATTACTCTTTCTTTTCCCCAGGTGTAATTCCTTTTCATGGATTTTCAATGTATGGTAAGTTGAGCTTTAAAATATTTATTGTTTTCATTACACTTTAAAAAATTAAGATGACTTTATATCATATTACCCAAACATTTAACAAGTAACTGAACATTTTTAAACATTGAATTTTAGTATTTGTTTATATGTCTAATTAAAAAATTAAATTGATGATAAGAAAAACAACAAAATAAGAAATAAAAAGTCATCATAATTGTTCATATGATGACTACTTGGCAAGTTAGAATTACAACATAGTGTGAAAATGGTTGTATGGTTTACCATTTTCTAATCCAGTGGAAGCTAGATATAAATTAATATTTAGTTCTAATAGGTATAAAATGAGTTTGTTTAAATTCCTAAACTAATTCTCATAAGAGTCTGTAAAAAATAATAGGTCAGAAAGAATCAGAAGAGAGGGATGGCAATGAATTTGAGCTCATGATATGTCCAGGCTACTGGCATGCACAGCAACAATCCCATTAAAGCATGCAGTTGCCCTGAATTTGAAGTATATGTGAGAAACACATGTGCAAGTTTGAGAGACATCAGTGCCTTTCTGGTCTCATGTGTCATTGGATGAGGAATGTAGGAAGCTCAGTGAAGATTAGCTAGAGGAAGAATGCCCTATGCCTAAATGCCACTTATTTTTAAATTTGCATGTATTACATATAAACTTGTTAAAGATTGTTGTCCCCGTTATTTCTAATGCTGTTCCCTTAATTTCTGTTGCTATCCCTGACTTCAGAATAAACAAAAATGCTTTAATATTTTACCTTTGTACCCAAAATCAGCAATGAATTAACATTTGTCTTTGTAAAAACCCCCTCAGTGTTTAATATCAGACAGTCATGGTGAATTACATAATATAAAACTTTAAAAACTAGCATACAGTAAAAAAGATTAAAAACTGCATTATTCTGCCCTGATGGTGTTGATCATGGGCTTGAATTTACTTTATTAAGTAACCAAAATTTCATAACTTAATACATACAGTTATAGTGCCATTCTTTTATAAATATGTGAGTGATTGAAAGATAGAAAACCTAAAAAAGATTAAAAATAATAAATTTTCACTTCTAATAATAAAAATATTAGCCCTTTTATTCTATTTTAGGAGTTACAACTGCAAAAACTGTTTAATAGTTTTTAAAAGGTGTACTTGGCTGATTTAGAGGAAACTTAATGATGTCATGAAATCTTAATTCTTCTACCTATTTTCGGTGTACAAAATATATCACTGACTCAGCCTCTGTCTATTCACATTTATAATCAAAGAGGCTAAGGTTTATACAGCCAAGGGGGAAATGTTTGCTAAGGAAATAAATTATGTAAAATTTTTGATACAGAGTTTATTTTTACTATTTTAGAAAAATATTTTAAGCATTCACAAATGCTTTAGCAGCAACTACTTATTTATATGTAAGTCATCCCTAAGGAACTCTAGTTAGCGCTTTGCCCCTTCAATTTTAGTCACTGTATTTCTTGGAACTAGCAATACTATGTCTCTTTTAATTGATTCAAAACTTTTCTGTTATTTAACTGGCCTTCTTCTTTCACATTTATGCACAGTAAGTTTTAGTATAAGTGTGCTATATTATGATTTCATAAATAAAGTCATATAGTATAATATTTAATTGGTTAGAAAGATAATGAGCTAAAGTCATTTTTATGGAAGAACCAAAGAGGGAAAGATGCTTAAGGCATATCATATTCACACTCACCAAAACCAAAAACAAGCAAAGAATCCTGAGAGCAGCTCGTGAGAAACAAGAAGTCACATACAGAGGAGAAACAATAAGACTAAGCTCAGATTATTTGGCAGAAACCATGCAGGCATGAAGGCAGTGGGATGACATATATAAAATCTTGAAAGAAAAGAATTGTCAGCCAAGAATAATATATCCTGCAAAACTCTCATTCAAATTTGATGGTGAAATTAGGTCATTTCCAGATAAACAGACACTAAGGGAATATGTAAAACTCAAACCAAACTTACAAGA
This sequence comes from Dugong dugon, assembly GCA_030035585.1. Classification (NCBI taxonomy): domain Eukaryota; kingdom Metazoa; phylum Chordata; class Mammalia; order Sirenia; family Dugongidae; genus Dugong; species Dugong dugon. Next base: position 107,850,906 of record CM057463.1, on the reverse strand, counting down.
ATTATTAAAGGGAGTTCTTCGATCTGAGGACAAACAGCTTCAGCCCTCAGGCAGGACCTAGGACGCAGGATTGTACGAGCCAGTTACCAATCTAGGAAATGAACTCTCGAGGACTATCTAAAACCAAAAAGAATACAACAGGGAATCAGAGCAGTCAATCGATGGATGACAACAACATCAAAACAATGAAAGAGGGAATAAACGGCATAGGTATAGAATCTTCTAATTGAGAGGAAGGCAAGGCGATACCAAGTAAGGGTAGACTGCTTCAAACTTAGAAAGATAAGGGTAAAATTCATGGTAACCACAAAAAAAGTTAACAAACCAACTCATAAAAATAAAGACGAAAAACATAAAGTCTCAGCAAAAACAAAACCTACAAAAACAAAAGAAATGAACACAAAATCTACACACAAAACTAACTCAGCACAAGAGAGTAAGAAGAACAAAGAAAACTTCAGCACCACAAAAAAAAAGCACTACAAAATGACAGCAACAAACCCACATCTATCAATAATTACACTGAATCTAAATGGACTCAATGCACCCATAAAGAGACGGAGAGTGGCAGAATGGATAAGAAAGCAGGATCCATCAATATGCTGTCTACAAGAGACACACCTTAGAAACAAAGATGTGAATTTATTAAAAATCAAAGGTTGGGAAAAAATATATTAAGCTAACAACTACCAAAAAAGAGCAGGAGTGGCAATTCTAATCTCAGATAAAATAGACTTTAAAACAAAATCCACCATAAAAGACAGAGAAGGACACTATATAATGATTAAGGGGACGATCCATCATGAAGACATAACCATAATAAACATCTACACACCCAGTGACAGGGCTCCAAAATACATAAAACAAACTCTAACAACACTGAAAAGAGAAATTGACAGTTCCACCATAATGGTAGGAGACTTCAACACACCACTCTCAGTAAAGGACAGAACAACTAAGAAGAAACTCAGCAAAGATACAGAAGACCTAAGGGGCACAATCAGCCCACTGGACCTCATAGACATATATAGAACAATCCATCCAACCGCTGCAAAGTACACATTCTTTTAGAATGCACATGGAACGTTCTCCAGAATAGACCACATCTTAGGCCACAGAGAAATCCTCAACAAGATCCAAAACGTTGAGATAATTCAAAGTATCTTCTCTGACCACAATGCCATCAAGGTAGAAATTAACAACAGAAAGACCAAGGAAAAAAAAATCACATACATGGAAACTGAGTAATACCCTGCTTACACATCAGTGTGTAATAGAAGAAATAAGAGATGGAATCAAAAAATTCCTAGAATCAAATGAGAATGAAAACACATCATACCAAAACCTTTGGGACACAGCAAAGGCAGTCCTCAGAGGACAATTTATAGCAATAGATGCACATATCAAAAAAGAAGAAAGGGACAAAATCAAAACATTAACTAAAGAACTCAAACAAATAGAAAGACAACAGCAAAAAAAGCCCACAACCACAGGAAGAAAGGAAATAGTAAAGATCAGAGCAGAAATAAATGAAATAGAGAACAGAAAAACAATAGAAAGAATCAACAAAACCAAAAGTTGGTTCTTTGAAAGAATCAACAAAATTGACAAAGCACTGGCCAGACTGACAAAAGAAAAACAGAAGAGGACACAAATAACCCAAATAAGAAATGAACTGGGGGACATTACAACAGACCCAACTGAAATAAAAAGGATTATAACAGAATATTATGAAAAACTATACTCCAACAAATTTGAAAACCTAGAGGAAATGGATAAAATTTCTAGAAACACACGACCTACCCAAACTACAACAAAGTGATGTTGAAAATCTGAACAGACCCATAACAAGAGAAGAGATTGAAAAGGTAATAAAAAAAACTCCCAACCAAAAAAAAGCCCTGGCCCGGATGGCTTCACTGGAGAATTCTACAAAACATTTACAGAAGAGCTTGTACCAGTTCTACCCAAGCTATTTCAGAGCATAGAAGAGGAAGCAACGCTTCCAAATTCATTTTATGAAGCCAGCATAACGCTGATACCAAAACCAGGCAAAGACATCACAAAAAAAGAAAATTACAGACCAATATCTCCCATGAATATAGATGCAAAAATTCTGAACAAATTTCTAGCCAATGGAATTCAGCATCATATCAAAAAAATAATACACCATGACCAAGTAGGATTCATACCAGGTATGCAAGGATGGTTTAACATTAGAAAATCAATCAACGTAATACACCACATCAATAAAAGGAAAGAAAAGAATCACACGATCATCTCAATTGACGCAAAAAAGGCATTTGACAAAGTCCAACACCCATTCCTGATAAAAACTCTCAATCAAATAGGTATAGAAGGGAAATTTCTCAACATAATAAAGGGCATCTATGCAAAACCAACGGCCAACATCATTCTTAATGGAGAGAGGCTGAAAACATTCCCCATGAAAACAGGAACAAGACAAGGATGCCTTTATCCCCACTCCTATTTAACATTGTGCTGGAAGTTCTAGCTAGAGCAGTAAGGCAAGAAAAAGAAATAAAGGGCATCCAAATTGGTAATGAAGAAGTTAAACTGTCCCTGTTTGCAGATGATATGATACTATACATAGAAAACCCTAAAGACTGCATGAGAAATCTACTGGAACTAATAGAAAGATTCAGCAGAGTAACAGGATACAAGATAAACATTCAAAAATCAGTTGGATTCCTATACACCAGTAAGAAGAACAATGAAAAGGAAATCAGAAAATCAATACCATTTTCAATAGCCCCTAAAAAGATAAAATACTTAGGAATAAATCTGACCAGGGATGTAAAAGATCTATACAAAGAAAACTATAAAACACTACTGCATGAAACCCAAAGGGATCTACATATATGGGAAAACATACCATGCTCATGGATAGGCAGACTCAACGTTGTGAAAATGGCAATTCTACCCAAAGCAATTTACAAATACAATGCAATCCCGATCCAAATACCAGCAACATTCTTCAAAGAGATGGAAAAACTAATCATTAACTTTATGTGGAAAGGGAAGGAGCCCCGAATAAGTAAAGCACTACTGAAGAAGAAGAATAAAGTTGGAGGACTCACACTACCTGACTTGAGAACCTACTATACAGCTACAGTAGTCAAAACAGCCTGGTACTGGTACAATGACAGATACATTGACCAATGGAACAGAATTGAGAACCCAGATGTAATTCCATCCACCTACGGTCACCTGATCTTCGACAAGGGCCCAAAGTCCTTCAAAGGGGGAAAAGACAGTCTTTTTAACAAATGGTGCTGGCAAAACTGGATATCCATTTGCAGAAAAATGAAACAGGACCCATACCTCACACCGTATACAAAAACTACTTCAAAATTGATCAAAGACCTGAATATAAAGCCTAAAACTATAAAGTCCATAGAATAAAAAATAGGACCAACACTTCAGGCCTTAATACATGGCATTAACAGGATACAAACCATAACCATCAACGCACAAACCCCAAAAGATAAGCTAGATAACTGGGATCTTCTAAAAATCAAACACCTATGCTCTTCAAAAGACTTCACCAAAAGAGTAAAAAGAGAACCTACAGACTGGGAAAAAATTTTTGGACAGTACAAGTCAAACAAAGGTCTAATCTCCATAATCTACAAGAAAATCCAACACCTCTACAACAAAAAGACAAATAATCCTATCAAAAAATGGGCAAAGGAAATGAACAGACACTTCACCAAAGAAGACATTCAAATGGCCAACAGACACATGAGGAAATGCTCGCGATCACTAGCCATTAGAGAAATGCAAATTAAAACCACAATGAGATACCATCTCACCCCGACATCAGTGGGATGAATCAAAAACACTGGAAATAACAAATGTTGGAGGGGCTGCGGGGAGATGGGAACTCTTATGCATTGCTGGTGGGAATGCAAAATGATACAACCATTTTGGAAAATGATATGGCGTTTCCTCAGAAAGCTAGAAATAGACATACCATTCGATCCAGCAATCCCACTCCTAGGAATATATCCTAGAGAAATAAGAGTCGTCACTCGAATAGACATATGCACACCTGTGTTCATGGCAGCATTGTTCACAATAGCAAAACGCTGGAAACAACGTAGGTGCCCATCAACAGATGAATGGATAAAAAAACTATGGTACATACACACAGTGGAGTACTATGCAACAAGAAAGAACAACAATGAATCTGTGAACCCTCTCATAACATGGATGAAACTGGAGGACATTATGCTGAGTGAAGTAAGTCAATCACAAAAGGACAAATATTGTATGAGACCTCTATTGTAAAAACCATGAAAAGGTTCACACACAAAATGTAACAATCTTTGTTGGTTACCAGGGATGGGAGGGGTGGGGGGGGGGAATACTAAATAGGCAACAGATAAGTGGTATCTTGGGTGAAGGGTGAGACAGTACACAGTACTGGGGAAACCAGCACATCCTGTACAAGGAAAGGTCATGGAAGCTCCGCAGACACTTCCAAACTCCCTGAGGGACTGAATTACTGGGTGGAGGGCTGTGGGGACCATGGTCTCAGGGAATATCTAGCTCAACTGGCATAACACAGTTTATAAAGACAACGTTCTACATTCTACCTTGGTGAGTAGCGTCTGGGGTCTTAAAAGCCTGTGAGCAGCCATCTAGGATACTCCGCTGGTCTCATCCCTTCGGGAACAAGGAAGAATGAAGAGAACAGGATACAAGGAAAAGGTTAGTCCGAAGGACTAATGGACCACAGCTACCAAGGCCTCCACTGGACTGAGTCCAGTACAGCTAGATGGTGCCCGGCTACCACCACTGACTGCTCTGACCAGGATCACAACAGAGGGTTCTGGACAGAGCTGGAGAAGGATGTAGAGCATAATTCTAACTCACACACACACAAAAAAAGACTGGAGAAACCTCAAGAGTATGGTCCCCAGATACCCTTTTAGCTCAGTGGTGAAGTTACCTCCGAGTTTCACTGTTCAGCCGGGGAGTGGACAGCCCTGTAAAACCTAATGAGACTAACGAGGTACAGGAGTCAAGTGACAAGGGCCAGAAGGCAGAAGGGGACAAGGAAGCTGGCGATAGGGAACCCAAGGTTGAGTAAGGATAGTGTTGATGTGTTGTGAGATTGTTAACCATTGTCATAGGGCAACATTTGTAGTAACTGTTAAATGAGAAACTATTTTGTTCTGTAAGCCTTCATCTTAAGTGAGAATAACAGCACAACTGGAAGAGCATAGTCAATGTCACTGAACTGTGTATGTAGAAATTTTTGAAACGGTGTATCTTTGGCTATGTGTATTTTCACTAAAAAAAAAAAAAAAAAGTTGAGAAGTTAGAAGGTTGATATGTTGTAGGGTTGTTAACCAGTGTCATAAAACAACATGTGTACTACTGTTTCATGAGAAACTATTTGTTGTGTAAGCCTTCACCTGAAGTACAATAAAATAAAAAGTAAAAAAAAAAAATAAAACAGAAAATTAAGTCACATAGAAGATTTTTTGCATATTATATACAATGGACTAAAACTTTTCCATTTTTGTAGCCGTATAAGGGAATTCAGCATAAATAATTGTGATATCTTGAATAGTAACTGATTGTAATTTTTTTAATTAGGTAATTTGTAGAAAAGTGCTTATCTTAAAATTCTGTTCTTCATTCCTTCACTGGAAATAATCATTAATGATGATTAAAACCTTTAGATTCAGATTACAGATTTTTATATATCAATGACTTAAAAATTAGAGGAAAAAATATACACCATAAAAAGTATATAAATTCCAATCCCTCACTTTAAATTTATAATAATACTATGTATTTGTACCACATGTGTATTTCTTTTTCTTAGGCTGTGATTGCAATTAGAACGTGAGTTCTTCTTTTTGAACATATGGAATACCCTAATTTAAGATATTTTAATAAGTAGTAACTTATTTTGATAATGAAATCAAATTTTTAAATTTGTTTTGAAGTGGAAAGACATACCTGTAAGTTTTTAAACATTTCTACGAATGTATAACTTTTTTCTGCATATACAGTATGTTATGACTTTTTATATATTTAGATGTGTATTGTATAAAACTGATTTGTCTCTCTTTTGCCTCTCAGAAAAAAGTATCATTTCTCACTTGCAATGCTAGTTTTTGTTATATTCATCAGTAATCACTGTGTGGTTACTCAGATAATAGAGCTTTTGAGTTATTAAGGAATTTTAAATTTTTGTCATTTTTCCCTTAACTTTTACAAAAAGAAGAGAACTAAGTTGGCCAACTGGTTTCCCTGCCTACTTAATGCCTACTGCTTGACAGTCATTTACCTATAGGTCATAAAGCCACAGAACTTCTTACCTGTCCAGTTTATATCATAGTTCAAATTACCATATAAATAAGTCATTTTTAATTAAAATTAATATTTATATGGTGCAGTTTTATGTATCTGCATTGTAAATGTGTTTATGCTGCCTAAAATTCTTAAGGCTTAAAAAGATGGAAGGTATGACCGTGTTTGTGCAGAATAATCACTTTCTGATATTCTACTGTGAGATATCTACATGGGCTTAATTGCCAAAAGCTGCGTACAAAAGAAACCTTAATTTAACATTTATTAGAGAAATAAGTTCTCTCCTTAAGGATTATTTTATTTTAAATCTATGAAAACTGTCTTAATACGTATTGATATATGGCAATATAGACCAGTAGTCTAAAGGTATTACTCAAAATGTTTATTTTCAAATTGAATTAACTGAAAACAGTATTCCAAAAGCTAGTCATAAATTATTTTATATCTTACCTACCTGAATTTACCTTCCAAAATTTAAAAATTTGAAAAGTAGCCTGAATCCTTTGTGGGGCAAAGTAAAAATGAGTTGCCTAATTGTTGCTTTCTTACTATTTAAATTAAAAAGAGAGAGAGAGACCGGACTTTGTATAGTTTTTAAAAGTTACTTTGGATTTTAAGTACTCCCACATAATTCTATTGTGTCTTTTTTATACTATTTTAAGTTGGGATTATAATAGTCTATAATTTACTTCTTTCTTTATAATTTTTAATGACGAATTTATTCACTGGTGGAAGGAAAAGTATAATTGTTCAGAATCAAGACAGTCTGTCCTTTAGGAACTTCTAGTTTTAATTGTACTTCAAAACCTAAATTTTTGAATGTTTAATTATATAGTCTCAATGGAATAGTGTTTATGATTAGAGGGATATATAAGAAGTGAGAAGATCTTTTCGGAGCAAGACAAAAACTGAGAATCTAAAATAAAGATTGATAAATTGACAAAATAAAACTAAAGTTCCTGCACACATGTGCATGCACACACACACACACACACACACACACACACACACACACACACACACACACACACAAGGATAAGAAAGTCAAAAGACCAAACCACAACAAATTGGGGAAAATATTTTGCATTGCATACAATGAACGGCAGAATACCTCCAACATGTAAATAAAACTTACTATTCCATAAGCAATCCAAAAAAAAAAAAAAAAGTAGTAAAAAGGCACAGAAGAAAAATGAAATAGAGACGGCTTATAAATATATAAAAAGATACTGAACCTCACTCATAAGTAAAGAAATGCAAATTAATATAATACAAAGACACCATTTTCATCTATCAGATAGGTTGGAGTTTGATAGTATATACTATTGGTCAAAGTATGAGGAAATGGGTGCTCTATAGACAGTTCTAATGACTATATAAATTGTGTTAGCTTTGACTAAGCAATTTTACTTTAAGGAATTTATCCTTGCACGAAGGTGTATGTGTAAGGATGTTAATTACAACTATGTTTTTTGGGGGAGGAGGTTAATAGCGAAGTATTACACACAACTTAAATATTCATCAGTGTGGAGCTGGTTAAATCAGTTATAGCATATGCAAAAAAATGGTATTTAGCTTTTAAATAATGTTGTAGATGTGTGTAAACTGATGTGGAACAACCATCTAGATGTATGTTAAGTGAAAAGTGCAAAGTATAGAATAGTGCATATACTCCAATTTGTGTGTGTGTGTGTGTGTGTTTTAAAGATGTATGTATTTAGATATGTTGTATTTGCATGGGAATTTTCTAGAAGCTATACAAGAAATCATTAAAAAGGTCATATAAAAGGAAACTGAAGGTCTGGGGTAAAAGGTAGACATATTTATTTTTCAGTTTATACCTACTTTACTGTTTGAACTTTTTACATGTGCATATATTACCTTTTCAAAATGAAAAAACAATATGATTTTAAAGTTGTCTATGAATATTATTAGTATAAAATAATGATTTATTCTCTCATATTTCATGTAATTATTCATTTAAAAAATTTTAGTAGCTCTGCAATATTATCAATTAACTTTTTTATCCTTTCAGTTGCGCCACTTTGTTTTCTATACCATGAACCTTCCAAATTGTATCAGATGTTCCGTGAGATGTACGTGCGTTTTTTCTTCAGACTCCATTCCATCTCTTCTCATCCTTCTGTAAGTTCATAAAAAAAAAAAATGGTTCTAATCTTTCTTTCATGGAAAAAATTTGTAGCAGCAACAGATTTTCTTTAATCTCACTCAACTGAGAATTTTCCTCATAAGTAAAAATCTATGCAAATTATAAAGTAAATATATATATATATTTATATTAAAATATAAATTTTAATTGGTGATGTCAACGCATTTCTACAGAATAAATGAAAGAGAAGAATAAATTGATATTTAAATAATTTTAGTAATATTCAGCGAGGAAAAAGTCCCTTATCAATTACATTTAAATTATCTTTTGTATATTTAAAAAAAAATTAGAAATGGCTGTATTATTTTCCTTGACAAAGATGCCTACCTTCTTTTAACCTTGATTTCTTCTCTGTGAAATGTGGTTAATATATTATCTGTAGTGCTATAGAAAAGTCTGCAAAGCATCCAGGATAGTGGTTGGCTCATAGCAGGCGTTCAATAAATAAACGGTTGTTTTTCTTGTTATTATCATCATCATCATCGTCTCTTCTTTGTTAATGAAAATCAAACAGTTATTTGTCACTTGTTTTCCAATTTCATATTTGGCTGATTAGCAGCTATCATACTAGATATTTCATTGTGCTTATCCAATAGAAAGCTTCTCTGGTCAAAGAAAAGCATATTGGGAGTTGAATATTTTTATGTTTTATTTTGGCTTCTCAATTATCGTATCTTTAATTTGTTTTTCTTGCCATGAGCCTGAATATTTTATTTCAATTTTATGGTTCCCACTTTGGGCCTGCTTTAGTCCACTTAGGGGTAACTGACTAACTCTCTAGAGTTAGAGTTAAATTGGAACATATATACCAAAAAAAACCAAAGCCATTGCCGTTGAGTCAATTCCGACTCATAGCAACCCTATAGGATAGGGTTTCCAGGGAGCAACTGATGGATTCAAACTGCTGATCTTTTAGTTAGCAGCCAAGCTCTTAACCACTGTGCCACCAAATTTCCTCAGAGGAGAATGTGTTACATCTACTAAATTAAATATCTGCTCTTTATCCTTCTGGTTTAATCCTACACGTTCCTATCCCACCTTCCTCAGTCTCCAATCTTGCTCTTAGGCATTGCTATCAACAGTGGGCAAATATCTTTGTATTCTTTACTCTAAGACAAGTTGATTTTGTTCCTATCTTCCATTGATATTTTATCTAAAATAATCAGAAACATAATGAATAATTCTTCCCATTTCTAATATCTCGTTCTTAGCATTAGATTTTCGACTCTAGTTTTCCATGCCATTTTATGCTTCAGAGTTTAAAAAAAGTAAAGTGAAAAATGAACTGCCCAGTGCTTGCCCTTGGTGTTCTCCCCATGCAGAGCATGAAGCTAGATGCCGAGCACCTCTGCCTATTCCTTCTCTATCTCCACGCTGAACCCTGAGGTGTCCTTTTTCAGCTGATTGAGTAGGCCAGTCCTGCCTGTGCTCCTTCGTTATTCACTGGAATAAAGACTTGCAGGCGGTCATCTCTTTTCCTGGCTTGCAGCCAGACTAAAATACTTGGAACCCTGACAACCTTTTTTCTTTAGAAACTCAAAGAGGATTAAAACTTCCTTACAAAGATCAACCCTGAGGAATGCTGAGCTGCAAGAAAGACTTTATTCAGAGTTGTCAAGTAATGAATGCACGTGAAAAACCATCTGTTTAAGTCGGTTATTTCTTATACTCTGCAAATAATGCCCTTTTAAAAAGGTAGATTTCAGTTAAAAAAAAAAAAAAAACTCTTTATACTAAGTAATCAAACATTCTTGTTTGATAACTTCCTGATGCAAATTTCAAGCAGTCAGTCTTTCCCTGGGAGTGGATTTAGAAAAGCAGGAAATGTTTTCCCCAGTGGGTGGAGGGGAAGGGACTGTATGGAAGGAGAGAGTAAAGGGGTGTGGGGATAGCAACTGGGAAATACCTGGAAACTGGAATTCATCCAGAGAAAACTAATTTTGCTGTGGTCTAAAGTGATAATACATGGCTTGCAAAGTAGCAGTTTTCTGAACATGATGTTTTCCTTGGACTGTGAATACTACATATCCGGTTCAGTGGGGGAGCCTATTGTGTTAAAACGACATCCCCGGCCATATCTACAAGAGTGGGGAATTCATAGAGGATAAAACTTACCTTTAAGCACAATGTTAGGGATCTGCTAATGCATTTCTTGGTTTTGACTCGTAAACAATATGAAGAATATTTATGTTGTTAGTCTTTTTCTCATTTTCCATTTGAATAATTTTTTTAGCGTAGTTAATTTTTAAATACTAAAAGATGTTTTACTCTTATCATTCATTACTGTGTCCAGGGTATTGTGTCACTGTGTTTGCTGTTTGAAACTCTTCTTCAGACATATCTTCCCCAACTCTTTTATCATCTGCGAGAAATTGGGGCTCAACCGTGAGTAATTTTCTCTCCTATTTGAAACATAAATCCTTTCACATCATAAGCTCTTTTTTCATCATTGTAAACACTTGTAAAGATACAGTCCTCAATAAAATACTAATTATCAAGTAGTAAATTGTAACCCTACATTGTGGTAAAAATACTTAGAAGAATTACCAAAATCCTAATAAATTCTTACTTGCTAGGATTTTGTGTCTGGTACAAGAATCACCAAAATGAACTAATTTCTATTTATAATGAAAGGTGTTAGCCAAAAATAAGGCAAAAATATATATATATGGAAACAAATACTACATGAGAAATGTGATAATACTAAAATTAAGTCAGTTTAGGGTAAATTTGTCAGAGAACAATCTACGAAAGCTAAATAAGCTAAAGTCTGCCCTCTTTTATTAAAAGAAACTAGATCAGTTACCTACCAGTGGGAGTACTCTTTGATTTCTCCCTCCGAAAGTTGAATGTTTAGTTACTGATCTCAGTAGAAGTTATCTGTGGATATGTAGGGTAACTCTGGACTTCAATATTATAGATTCTCTCTTTTTTTAACTAACAATGTCTGAAGCAACAGAAGTTTCCAAATGATGTATTAATCATTTTATTCCTGTCTTCCCCTCTAAGCAACTATTTTCCGCTATTAAGGAAGGCATATTTGAAAGGAGCATTTACTCTTTGAGGCCTGTAAAGGGGTTAATAGGAAATAGCATAGTTTAGTATTTGTCTTTGCCACACTTGAATTTCCAGCACCCTAAAGACTGCTCAATAAGTATTTATTAAATGAATGGATGAGTGAATGGGTGAATGAATAGATGAATGAGTGGGTGGATTTGAGACAGACCCAGATTCAAATCTCAGCTCTATTAAGCTGTGTAATCAAGAGTAAGTTATTTAATTTATCTAAGCCTCAATTTTCTTACCTTTAAATCAAGTTAATTCCATTTCTTTATTTTTAAATTCAAGTTCCTCACCTTTAAAATCAAGAAAATTGCTACCTCATGCAGTTGTTTCAAGATTTAATGATCCTATGTATATTTATATGTATGTGTGTGTGTATTCATGTGTATCTGCATATATGCGTATGTGTATGTATGCAGTTTAAAATGGTCAAAATTCAACAAAATTTGAATGTAAGGTTTATTCTAAGCAATTATTCTATATGCACATAGAGAGACCATTTTGATTCCAGCAAAAGCAAATGTCCAGAAGCCCAGTACAGTGAGGCTTATAAAGAGAAGAGGAGGGAGAAATATAGAAGATCAACCATTGGCTAATCTTAACATGATTAATGGAACCCTGCCCTGCCCCTTTTACTGAGGTCAGCTGGTACAAGGTATGGCCTCTGGCTCTCCACCTAGCCACGTCTTTTGAAATTCAAATTCGGCAAGCCTGGTGTCCAACAGGAAAGAAAGGATTTGCAGCTTTGAGTGAGAGAAAAACTGCTGGCAGGATTGATTTTAGTCAGAAATTTCTTTAGAGTGAATATTTGGTTTTGTGAGTAAGAAAACCCCAAATCAAAGCAAGATATCTGCTATCAATCCCTCTTTGATAATATATACATACATATATAGAGACAGACAAGTATAGTGCCTGGCAATCAATAAACGTTATTACCTTTCTAAAAAGTACTGTTTTAATATGCAGAAGGAAGAGTTTATTATTTGCTGTAAATCTGTTTGTTAGTGATTATTAGAGAGATCTTAGTGACCCAAAATAACTAGTAAACTTAACTGCGTCCTTTTGAGAAAATGTTACCTAAAAAGGATCTTACACAATGTTTAAGTGATGTTAGACCAAGGTTTAATGAAAATGAGAAGCAGAGCCAAGTGTGAGGAGAAATGGAAGAAGAGAGGCGGGAACAAGGAGGGAGACTAAAAGGAAACAGAGATACTTATGATGAGAGGAAAACATGAGTAGGCTTTAAAATACCAAAATAAAAATGTAAATTCCTCCTCCAAAAGAGTCTTACATACAAAAATCACAATTTTGAATTTCAGATATCTAAGAAATGCAACTTATAAAATAGCACCTCATATCATCCATTGGTAATACTTAGCTGAATACTCTTTCCTATGTAGCTGTTAAAAAACAGGATCTGTTAATGATTAAGATAAAACAAGAATGTGGCAGAAATTATTTCAGATTGTGCCTGAGTCTTTTTTGCTTAAACTTGTAGTAAATAGACCTCTTTTTATGAAATGAATATTTGAATATAACTAGGCTTTTTTTTTTTTTTTAACTAGGATGAAGACATTTAGTTTATTATTACTCGATTCTGACTCACAGCGACCCTATAGGACAGAGTAGAACTGCCCCATATGGTTTCCAAGGAGCGCCTGGTGGATTTGAACTGCCGACCTTTTGGTTAGCAGCCTTAGCTCTTAATCACTATGCCACCAGGGTTTCCAGTTTATTATTAGAAACTAAAACTCTGATATCTTTCTAGCCTATTTGTATACTTCAAGCATTGAAAGGAACAAATTTATCTCAATGACTTATGATAAACATTAAAATTCTATGTAGGAGAAAGTATAAAAAGTATGTCAAGGTAGAAATCAATTTTTAAAAGGCTTTCAACAGAGTTCTTATCAAAAGCATAGTTGAGTCATCCAGTGTGACAATTGATGCTGTTGGGAGGTTTTTAACTATAAATTTAATTTCTTTAATAGACATAGGACTAGGTTATTTATTTCTTCTTAAGTGAACTTTGGTAGTTTCTGCATTTTATCTAAGTTATTTATCGACATAAAGTTACTCATAATATTCTTTAATTATTATTAATTAGCCTTTTAATGCCTGTAGGGTCAGTAGTGATATCACCTCTGTCATTCCTGAGGTTGATATTTGTATCTTTTCTCTCTTTCTTGGTCAGTCTGGCTAGAAGTTTATCAATTTTCTTCATCTTTTCAGAGAACCAGTTTCTGGTTTCATTGATTTTCTCTATTTTATTTTTTCAATTTTAATTGATTACTGCTCAGATATTTATTATTTCTTTTGTTATGCTTGATTTAGGATAGATGAATGAGTGGGTGGGTTTGAGAGACAGACACAGATTCAGTTGCACTTAGAAAACCAAAAGGGAAGAACATGATTATAATTTCTCAAGCTGAAAGAACTAAAGAAAAAATTCAAGCCTCGAGTTGCAATACTAAAGGATTCTTTGGGTAAACTGAAGTTAATTCAAAAACAGTTGCACATTTGTAGTAACTGTTAAATGGGAGGCTATTTTGTCCTGTAAGCCTTCATCTTTAGTGAGAATAACAGCACAATTAGAAGAACATAGTCAATGTCACTTAAATGTGTATGTAAAAATTTTTGAAATGGTGTATCTTTAGCTATGTGTATTTTCACCAAAAAAAAATTGAGAATTTAGAGGGTTAAAATGTTGTGGGGTTGTTAACCAATGTCATAAAACAGCATGTGTGCTACTGTTACATGAAAAAAAAACCAGTTGCAGCAGTAAATCGACAAGGAACTGCAAGAAATTCAAGCCAGATTCTGTAGAGGACTTGGAACTAGGGATATCATTGCTGATGTCAGATGGATCTTAGCTGAAAGCGGAGAATACCAGAAAGATGTTTACCTGTGTTTTATTGACTATACAAAAGCATTCGACTGTGTGGATCATAGCAAATTATGGATAACATTGTGAAGAATGGGAATTCCAGAACTTAATTATGCTTATGAGGAACCTGTACATAGACCAAGAGGCAGTTGTTCAGACAGAACAAGGGGATATTGTGTGGTTTAAAATGAGGGAAGTCGTGTGTCAGGGTTGTATCCTTTCACCATACTTATTCAATCTGTCTGCTGAGCAAATAATCCAAGAAGCTAAACTGTATGAAGAACGCAGCATCAAGATTAGAGGAAGACTTGTTAACAACCTGTGATACGCAGATGACACAACCTTACTTGCTGAAAGTAAAGAGGACTTGAAGCACTTACTGATGAAGATCAAAGACTGTAGCCCTCAGTATGGACTACACCTTACCATAAAACAAAAATCCTCGTAACTGGACCAATAAGCAACATCATGATAAACAGATGAAATATTCAAGTTCTCAAGGATGTCATTTTACTGGGATCCACAGTCAACACCCACAGAAGCAGCAGTCGGGAAATCAGACAACATATTGCTTTGGGCAAGTCTGCTGCAAACGACCTCTTTAAAGTGTTAAAAAGCAAAGATGTGACTTTGAGGACTAAGGTGCCTGACCCAAGCCATGGTATTTTCAGTCACCTCATGTGCATGCGAAAGCTGGACAATGAGTAAGGAAGACTGAAGAAGAATGGATGCCTTTGAATTATGGTGCTGGTGAAGAATACTGAATGTACCATGGACCGCCAGAAGAAGGAACAAGTCTGTCTTGGAAGAAGTACAGCCAGAATGCTCCTTTGAAGGGAGGATGGCAAGACTTCATCTCATGTGCTTTAGACATGTTACTGGGTCGGACCAGTCCGTGAAGAAGGACATCATGCTTGGTTAAGTAGAGGGTCAGTGAAAAAGAGGGTCAGTGAGATGGATTGACACAGTGGCTCCAACAGTGGATTCAAATATAGCAGCAATTGTGAGGATGTCTGTTGTATGTGGGGTTGCTACAGGTCAGAACCAACTCAGTAGCATTTAACAACAGCAACAACTATGGGTAAAAAATTGAATGATGCAGTAAGCATCAAAAGGAGATGGAAGGAATATAGAGAGTCAGTGTACCAAAAAGAATTGGTCAACATTCAACCATGTCAGGAGGTAGCATGTGATCCAGAACCACTGGTACAGAAGGAAGAAGTTCAGTCTGCACTGCAAGCATTGACAAAAACAAGGATCCAGGAAATAACAGTGTTCACCATCTGAGATACCTCAAACAGATGCAACACTGAAAGTGCTTACTTGTCTGTGTCAAGAAATTTGGAAGACAGCTACTTGGCCGACCGACTAGAAGAGATCCATATTTGTGCCCATTCCAAAGAAAGATAATCAAATGTAATGTGGAAATCATTGAAGAATATTATTAATGTCATATGCTAGCAGAATTTTGCTGAAGATAATTCAAAAACAACTGGAGTCATACATCAATGGGGAATATCCATAAGTTCAAGCTGGATTCAGAAGAGGGCGTGGAACAAGGGGTATCATTGCTTTTGTCAGATGGATTTTTACCAAAAACGAGAATACTAGAACAATGTTTATCTGTGTTTTATTGACTGTTGAGAAGGCATTTGAGTGTGTGGATTGTAACAAATTATGGATAACATTGTGACGAATGGGAATTTCAGAACACTTAATTGTGCTCATGTGAAACCTGTACATGGTTCAAGAGACAATTGTTTGAACAGAACAAGAGGATACTGATTAGTTTAAAACTGGAAAAAGTATGTACAGCAGGATTGTATCCTTTCACTTTATTCAATCTATATGTTGAAAAGATAATCTGAAGCTGAACTATATGAAGAACACAGCGTTAAGATTAGAGGGAGACTCATTAACAACCTGCAATATGCAAATGACACAACCTTGCTTGCCAAAAGTTAATAAGAATTTGAAACACCTACCAGTAAAGATCAAAGAATACAGCCTTCAGTATGAATTACACCTGAACATGAAGAAAACGAAAATCCTCAAAACTGAACTGAGAAGCAATATTGTGACTAATGGAGAAGAAATTGAAGTTGTCAGTAAATTCATTCTACTTGGATCAGCAATCAGTGCCCATGGAAGCAGCAATCAAGAAATCAAACCATGTGTTACACTGGGCAAGTCAGCTGAAAATGTCCTCTTAAAGCTTTAAAAACAAAGATATCACCTTGATGAATCAGATGTGTCTGAACCAAACCACGGTCTTTTCAGTCACCTCATATGCATGCGAAAACTGGACAATGGAAAAGAAAAACGGAAGAAGAATTGATGCATTCAAACTGTGGTGTAGATGAAGAATATTGAATATACTACAGACTGCCAAAAGAATGAACGAATCAGTCTTAGAAGAAATACAACTAAAGTGTTCTTGAGAAGTGAGGATAGCAAAACTAACTCACTTATTTTGGACATGTCATCAGGAAAGACCAATCACTAGAAAAGGACATCATGTTTTGTAAAGCAGAGGGCCAACAAAAATGAGAGAAACCCTCAGTGAGATGGATTGACACAATAGCCATACAATGGACTCAAACATACCAACAGTCATGAAGATGGTTGCAGGACTAGGCAACATTTCATTCTGTTATACATAAAGTCACCATGAGTTGGCAACTAACAATAACCACATTTATTATTTCCTTCCTTATGCTTGCTTTAGGTTTATTGTGCTCTTTCTACTTGTTAAAGGTGGAAGCTTAGATTATTGATTTAAAATCTTTCTTCTTCTCTAATATAAACATTAATGCTGTAAATTTCCTTCAGAACACTGCTTTACTTCCACCAAGCTAATTTTGATATGTTGTGTTTTCATTTCCATTCAGTTCAAAATGTTTCTTAATTTCTGTTGTGACTTCCTCTTTGTTATATAGAATTATGTTGCTTAATTTTCAAATTTTTAGAAAGATATCTTTCTGTTATTGATTTCTGTTTTAATTCTGTTGTAGTTAGAAACATGCTTCATATGATTTCAGTTCTTTTAGATTTGTTGAGGTTTGTTTTATGGCTCAGAATGTGATCTATCTTGGTAAATGTTTCGTGTGCTTTTGAAAAGAATTTGTGTTCTGCTAGTGTTAGGCACCACTACGCATCTCAGTTTGTTGTACTGTGATGGCTTGCATTTTGCTGTGATGCTGGAAGCTATGTCACCAGTATTTCAAATACCAACAGGGTCTCCCGTGATGGATAGTTTTCAGTGGAGCTTCCAGGCTAAGACAGACTAGGAAGAAGGACCTGGCAGTCTACTTCTGGAAATACTAGCCACTGAAAACCTCATGAATAGCAGCACAGCATTGTCTGGTATAGTGCCGGAAGATGAGCCCCTCAGGTTGGAAGGCACTCAAAATACGACTGGGAAAGAGTTGCCTCCTCAAAGTAGAGTTGACCTTAATGACACGGACAGAGTCAAGCTTTCAGGAGCTTCTTTTGCTGATGAGGCAGGACTCAAAATGAGAAGAAACAGCTACAAACATCTATTAATAATCAGAATGTGGAATGTATGAAGTATGACTCTAGCAAAATTAGAAGTCATCAAAAATGAAATGGAAAGCATAAAGATCTACATCCTAGGCATTATTAAGCTGAAATGGACTGGTATCAGCCATTTTGAATCAGACAATCATGTGGTCTGCTATGCCAGGAATGACTAATTGAAGAGGAATGGCATCCCATTCATTGTCAAAAAGAACATTTCAAGATCTGTCCTGGAGTACAGTGCTGTCAGTAATGGGATAATATCCATATGCCTACATGGAAGACCAGTTAATAAAACTGCTATTCAAATATGCGCACTAACTGCTAATGCCAAAGTTGAGGAAATTGAAGATTTTTACCAACTTCTGCAGTCTGAAATTGATCAGACATGTAATCAAGATGCTTTGATAATTACTGGTGATTGGAATGCAAAAGTTGGAAACAAAGAAAGATTGGTAGTTGAAAAATATGGCTTGGTGATAGAAATGACACCGGAGATTGCGTGATAGAATTTTGCGAGACCAACAACTTATTCACTGCAAATACCTTTTTTCAGCAACATAGATGGTGACTATACACATGGACCTCACCAGATGGAAAACACAGGAATCCGGTTGACTACATCTATGGAAAAAGATGATGGAAATGCTCAGTATCATCAGTCAGAACAAGGCCAGGGGACAACTGCGGAACAGACCATCAATTGCTCATATGCAAATTCAAGTTGAAATTGAAGAAAATTAGAACAAATCAATGAGAGCCAAAGTACAACCTTGAGTATATCTCACCTGAATTTAGAGACCATCTCAAGAATGGATTTGACGTGTTGAACACTAATGACCAAAGACCAGATGAGTTGTCGAAGGACATCATACTTGAAGAAAGGAAGAGGTCATTAAAAAGACAGGAAAGAAAGAAAAGACCAGAATGGATGTCAGAAGAGACTCTGAAACTTGCTGCTGAATGTAGAGTAGCTAAAGCAAAAGGAAGAAATGATGAAGTAAAAGAGCTGAACAGAAGATTTCAAAGGGCAGCTTGAGAAGACGAAGTAAACTATCATAACTTCTGCCTTGGAAGAAGTACAGCCAGAGTGTTCTCTGGAAGTGAGGATGGCTAGACTTCGTCTCATGCACTTTGGATGTGTTATCAGGAGTCCCTGAGAGAAGGACCTCATGCTTGGTAAGGTGGAGGATCAGAGAAACAGAGGAAGCCCTTGTCGAGGTGGATTGACATGATGGCTGCAACAGTGGGCTCAAACATAGCAATTACTGTGAGGATGGCACAGGACCAGGCAGTGTTTTGTTTTACATAGGGTCGCTGTGAGTTGGAACCAACTCGAGGGCACCTAACGACAATAACCAGTGTTGGGCACAGTGTTTTGTGATTATCAGTGTGGTCAAGTTTGTTGATAATATTGTTCAGGTCTTCTATATACACTTACTGATTTGCTGTCTACTTGTTCTGTTGATTATCGAGAGGGCAACGTTAGAGTCTCCAGTGAAAGTTGTGGATTTGTCTGTTTCTTTTTTCAGTGCTATATGTTTTTATTTCATGCATTTTGAGGTTCTGTTTTTAGGGATATTGATCCTTTTATCATTATGTAATGTCCTTCTTCATTCCTGGTAATAAATGTACTATGTCTGATATTAATATAGCCATTCAGCCTTTCTTTTGATTACAATTTACATGGCATATTCTTTTCTATCCTTCTTAACATATCAGTGCCTTTATTTTTCAAGTGAATTTCCTCTCTAAAGTATAGTTGGGCCTTTCAGTGTGACAATAGCCATCTTCTAATTGGTTTTTTTTTTTTTACATTTAAGTAATTATTGATACGATTGGATAAAAATTTACTGTCTTGCTAGACAGTTTCTATGTGTTTCATATTGTTATTTTTCCTCTTTTTTCTGTCTGCTTTGAAATCAAACATTTTTTTATTCCATTTTATCTCCACTATTGGATTATTATCTATAAGCTTTTTTTTTTTTTTTTTTTTTTTTTTACTTTTTTTAATAAGTGCTCCAAGGTTTACAATATACATCTTAAATTACTAACATTCTACCTTCAAATAAACTACAGATCTGGATGGTCTCAGTGACAAATTCTATGAAATATCTAAGGAAGAAATAGTATCAATCCTCATTTTTCTCTGGCTGCTGTCGAGGTTTTTCTTTGTCCTTAGTTCTCAGTAGTTTGATAATAATGTGTCTTGACATGGTGTTCTTTGGGTTTATCCTGTTTGGGGTTCACTGAGCTTCTTAAATCTGTAGATTTGTGTCTTTTGCCAAATTTTGGAAGTTTTTAGCCATTATTTCTTCACATGTTTTTTTCTGCACATTCTTTCTCCTTTCCTTCTTTGATTCCAGTGACACAAATGTTAAACTTTTTGATATTGTTCACAGATCCCTGAAGCTCTGTTCAATTTTTTTTTTTTTCTTTTTTCTAATCTTTTTTCTCTGTGGTTCAGATTGAATGCTTTGTGTTGATCTATATTCACATTCACTGGCTGTTTCCTTGGTCATTTCTATTTTGCTATTAGACCCATCTAATAAGTTTTATATATGTACATATTGGGGAGTGGGGGAATGTGTGGTACTATTGTTCTAATAAGGCACTATGAGACATCTAGTAAAATGAAACTAGTTTAAATTAATAATTTAGGCTTAAAAGTCAAATGCATTTTTTTAAGCATTAAAATATCCAGTGATGAAAAGATTCGTTTACAATCATAAATAGATATTTTAAAACCAGCTAAAAAGCTTAATTTGTCAATACTATTGTGCCTACATGTTCTTTGTTATATCAGAATAGTAATTATCCAGTATTGAGGAATTTCTAAAATTTGGGCATATTTTTCAGTCTGAAGAGAATTAATACAATGGCACCAACAAAGGCAATTGCTGGGTCCCTTTTTCTCTTTTAAGAGAATAACAGATATTTATCTATATAATATTCCAGCAATTCCAGCAAAGAGTTTTGTTAGTACCTCTCAGGGAGAGTCAAGTGATTTTTAGATGCTAATAGATAATACAGAAATTTGAGACACTATTTTATCTCTTGAGGCATCAGAGCCAAACAGTTTGTTTCCTGATTCCAGAGATAAATTACTATTGTAATATAGCCTACTTATAAATAGGAGGATCTCATACCTCTTAGGCTGAACCTTCTGGTTGATCTTTTGAAGTTCTAATAGCCTCGTCTCTAAAATGAAGTGTTTAAAGTCAGAAATCTATTTATAAAATTCCTTATAGTTTTAAAACTATTTTTCTTTGTCCTTCAAAAACTGATGCCTATTGTTTTGTTTTATTCATCCTAAGTAATTACTCAACTAAAATGAAGGAGTATAATTTATTGTATTGGAAAAGTATAAAGCCATTGTGAACTCTTTCCAATATTTTGACCAAAAATTCAGATTACTATGGCTTATCTGGAATTGTTAAGAGTGTAATTGACTTTTAAATACCTAGGTGATTTCTAAGACTCTTAAAGGAGTTACCCTAACAATAGATTTGGTGGTGCTCTTCTGATATTACCTTTTTGAAAGAAAAAATCTACTGATAAAATTTATTTTCTATTTTCCTTGCTTACAGACTTCGCATATCATTTAAATGGATGGTTCGAGCTTTCTCTGGATACTTAGCTACAGATCAACTCTTGCTTTTATGGGATAGAATCTTAGGATATAATTCTTTGGAAATTCTTGCTGGTAAGAGTAAGTACTTGTTTATAAACACATACTGTTTCTATAGTAAGGCCCCTTTCCTTTCTTTCACCATATGTAACCTGAATTTGAGTCTACAGTTATATGTCATTTCTAATGCAAGAACATTTAGTAGGTTTATCTGGCTTAGAAGACAAGTATTGTGATCTAGTTACTTCTGACTGCTCAAAATTAGCATATTCCTAATCTTTTTGGCTCCCAGAAAAGTCTATTTTCCCCTCCCTTGTTTTAATCCCAGCCCCTATGAAGTCTGCGCAGCACAGTGTAGGTATGCTTCTGCTCTTCTCTGAACAACACTGGCTGTCTTAGCATCTGTTCTGTTATTCTCAGCTACTACTTAAAATCCAGACTGAAGCTGAGACTCTGTATAGCTGACATCAGTTACCTGGGTGCCACTCTTCTGGGCCCATTTGCCCTGAATTCAAAACCGTTTCCTTTTTTCTGACAGTCTCTGACTCCTGTTCTGGTGGCTGAATTTCCCCTTGCAGGTATTTCTTAGGTCAAAACATTTTTAATCTTTTTTTCAGGAAGCCACAAACTCATCTCTTATTTAATAATATAAGCCATACTTACAACAGACATACACAAAAGGCAACTGTATGATTACACCAGAGAAAACACAAAGAGCACAGATTACTTATCAATTTTATTATTTTGCTTTTCCTGTGCTAAATGGAGCCCTGGTGGCACAGCGGCTAAGGGCTTGGCTGCTAACCAAAAGGTCGGGAGTTAAATCCACCAGTCACTCCTTGGAAACCCTATGGGGTAGTTCTAGTCTGTCCTATAGGGTCACTATAAGTCAGAATCAACGCGACTGCAGTGGGTTTGGTTGGTTTTTTTTTGGTGGGGGGAGTTGTGCTAAATAGACTCAATTATTGCTATCATTGGGATTATCAGATAATCCAAATAATCATTATAAGGTTTTCACAACATGGATGAAGAGTAGAAAAGTTGGCAATCATGCAACCTTCTACAGTTGTATGATCTTGAACAACTTACTTAACCTGTGAGCCTTTGTTTCCTTACCTTAAATTGATAACAATGTAAAGTCACATCTCTGGACTATTGCGGAAATAATCCTCAGTTGAAGAAGACCATTTCCTTGCTGAAGATTCTCTGAGTATCATATTAACATATTCTTAAATGCTAAGAGCTCTGTAGTAATTGGGTATCATTTTGGGAGGGAAAGAGTATTAATAAAGTACTCCATTAATAAATGAAGATAAATGTCAACACTGGGATAACCAGAGACATCAGTTACTGATGTTTTTTACAACTCCTAGTATCCCTCTGGAGCTCTGGTGGCGCAGTGGTTAAGACCTTGGCTGCTATCCGAAAGGTCAGCAGTTCAAATCCACCATCCACTCCTTGGAAACCCTTTGGGGCAGTTCTGCACTGTCCTGTAGGGTTGCTGTGAGTAGGAATCAACCCGATGGCAACAGGTTTAGTTTTTTGTTTTTTTTGTTTTGGCATCCTTCTTTCTTTTCTTTTTTTTTTTTTTTTTTTCATGTCCATACACATATGAGGTAGGAGAGAATGGTCTGTGCTCATGTCTTTTGGCCAAATGGCAGTGATATGGAAGGAATCCTAGAGGTAATCTTTTAAATATTTCTGACAGGCGGTCTTCATCCTTTAGTGTTGGGTAATCCCTGTCTTACCAGGTAGGGCATCTCATTTCTAGGTAATATGACTCATTAAAATGTACTGCTGTTTAACCAAAGTCATTATCTGTTTTTTCCACTCTTGAATCCCCAGCCTCTCCCCAAAGTTTTCTATTTTCTAGGCTAAGTAGCCTCGGTTTCTGCTACCATTTCCCAGGCAACAGGATTTTAGATTTTTTTACCAAATAACTCCCCTAAAGGTATTCCAGAAATTTTGAAGAGTATTATGTATAGCTTTTGATATAATTTTGAAAAGATATCAGAGCTTGATAAAGAAGGAGTTTCAGTATAAGAAAATACTTTCTAATACTTAGGACTTCCTAAAAGTAGAATGGGCTTTTTAGCTGTCATTGAAGGGTAAAGAGGTTTTCTACTCTGGAAGGTGGGTTGAATTAAAAGACTTTTAAGACCTGTTCCAACTTAGATTGTCTTACTCTGTGCCTTATCACCCCTCAGCAAACTGAAGGAAAAGAGGAATAAATGTGTATTGAGAATTGTATTTGCACTAAGCCAGGCACTTTGCTCTGAGCTCAATACATTAATAAAAAAGTTACTGATGAATAAGCAGAAATGTAATCCATACTGTCACACCCACCCACTTTCCATGGGTGCTTTTTAAAAACCAACAGGAAAGAATTCTAGACCATCTAAAGATGGAACAAGACTGATAGATGCTCTCTTACTATGTAATTCAGATAAAGAGCCACAAATGTAGATAATTTCATATAGATGTATACAAATTAATTTTGATTATAACACATTTTTTTTGTATGAATATTTGGGGTTCACATTTTTTGCTCAGGTCGAGTTATTATATAGTCCTTAGAAATATTTTAGTAAATATAACTGGCTTTAATTGTGAATTGAGACTTTTGAAGAACAGTTTAAAGCAAAGGTGTTTTAATGCTCATGATAGAGTTTCTTAAAATTAATGAAAAGAATAGTTTAAAAGACTGAAAGTAAATACTAGAGTTTTTTACTCATGAGAAGATTTACACACAGAAAGAAACATTGATGATTACAAGGGAGTAGAAGGGTGGGGAGGGAAAAACACTAAATAAACAATACATAGGCGTAACTTTGGTGAAGGGTAAGACAGTACACAATACTGGAGAAGCCAGCACAACTTGTACAAGGCAAGGTCATGGAAGCTCCACAGACACATCTAAACTCCCTGAGGGACCAAATTACTGGGCTGAGGGCTTTGGGGACCATGGTCTCTGGGAACATCTATCTCAATAGGTGTAACATAGTTTATAAAGAAAATGTTCCTACATTCTACTTTGGTGAGTAGCGTCTGGGGTCTTAAAAGCTTGTGAGCAGCCATCTCAGATACTCCACTGGTGTCACCCCATCTGGAGCAAGGGAGAATAAAGAAAACCAAAGACACAAGGGAAAGATTAGTCCAAAGGACTAACGGACCACAACTACCACAGCCTCCACCATACTGAGTCCAGCACAACTAGATGGTGCCCAGCTACAAGCACTGACTGCTCTGATAAGGGGTCACAGTAGAGTGTCCCAGACACAGTGGGAGAAAAATGTAAAACAAAATTCTAACTCAAAAATAAGACCAGACTTTCTGGTCTGAAAGAGACTGGAGAAACCCTGAGAGTATGGCCCCCGGACACCCTTTTAGCTCAGTAATGAAGTCACTCCTGAGGTTAACCCTTCATCCAAAGATTAGACAGGCCCACACAACAAAATAAGAGTAAATGGGCACACACCATCCCAGGGGCAAGGATGAGAAGGCAGGAAGGGTCAGGAAAGCTGGTAATGGGGAACCTAAAGTCGAGTAGGGGAGAGGGTTGACATGTTGTAGAGTTGGCAACCAATATCACAAAACAATATGTATATCAATTGTTTAATGAGAAGTTGATTTGCTCTGTAAACCTTCATCTAAAGTACAATAAAAAATTTTAAAAGTAAATATTAGAGTTTTTAAATTTCATATGAAGCATGATTTCAGTTGGAAATATCCCAAAGTATAGATCTTTTCTCCTTGACAAACAATACTTTCTGCAGAAGGGCTGGGCAAACCAAACATGAAGCAAACAGAAGGAACTTCTGTGATATGACACCAAGATAAATAAAGGTTATGAGCACATGAGCATTTTGTATGCTGAGGTCAATTAGTAAACTGCTCTTTTTTTTACCCCTTCTCATCTACCTTTGGCAAAGCAGTCTCCCACCTTATAAAACTCCTTCCTGCTACAGCAAAAAATTTGACCATCCTGTCAAGCTTTCATTGACTCTGTTCAATTATACACACACACAAAAAGAAAGAAAGAAAGAAATGGTGCTCACACTCATTAGCTTCTAAAATGTCTCCATAATATGATTCCAGATATTGAGAAGCTGTAAAGAAGTTGCTAGTCCACAGAAATGGTTTTTATTTGATATTCCTTTAAACATGAAACTCAGTGACTTTAAAGTATTTACATTTTCTTTTTCAGTTAAAGAGTAAATACAAGATCTCTTGTATCCTTTGTTATATACTGAATAATACCAGCACACTTGACATTTTAAATTTTGTTTTACCACTGTTTTCTTTTTTTCACTGGAATTTTCCTCTCTAACTAATTCAAATGCTTTTTTGCCAGACTGTTCAAATTCTTTTGTCCCCTAGAAAAATGCCAGTGCTTCCTAGTCACTGGTTGCACTCTGCCTCTATCTGGGGAAATGAAGAAGCCTGGCTTCTGACTTCTACTCCTGAGGCACAACCACCTATCAGAACCCAGGACAGTCATGGCATCATCCTTGGTGCCGTCTCTGGAAAACCATCCTAATGGACAGCAGAGAGGGCAATTCTCAGGAAAGCATACAGATTTTCATGTTAGAGATGAGTCATCAGTGCTTACCTTCAGTCTCAATAGTATCACATTAGAAGTGCCTCTGTTGTGTTAGTGGGAAACACCTGCATCAGACTAAACCTTAATTTATAAGACAGTCATTGGATCTTCAGGCCATTTTAAAACATAATAATTTAAGTTGTAGATATGAAAGAAGCTATTTATAAAATGATTTTTAAGACCATTGAATTTTCCTTTTTTTCTAAAAATGTGGGATTCAGTTTGTCTAGCCATCAGGCACTGTTCTCTAGCATAGACAATTTCCATTCATCACAAGACCATAACTCAGAATGCTGGTGTGCAGTCGTGGAAGGTGCTAGTTCTGAGCTTTCCTGGTTGGTTGTGGGCATAGCAGTAAATATGTCAGGCTGATGAGGAGGCCAGCAGTTGAAATAGTGTGCATTCTTTTCCAGTCCTGGCAGCTGCTGTGTTTGCTTTCCGAGCAGTGAACCTGATGGAGGTGACATCACTGGCTGCAGCTGAAGTAAGGATAAGTTTCACTCAGATGGGATGGAAATAGTTCCTGAGAGAGTGCCAGCCTCGGGCACTTTAGTCTCAGATGCATAGAACACACATTTCTCGTAGTCTCATTTATTAACTTGGGTAAAACCTGTAAGTTCTGAGCTAAGTAATATTAAGTATTCAAAATTCCTTCATTACTTGGAAACAATCTTCTTGTGAAGGGGTCATAAACAAGATTATTATAGGAAACCATTATAAGAAACTAGATACCTAGTCATTTCAATAGAAGCTATCAGGGCTTATGTTGCATTTTCTTATTATTGTTCATGTCCACATGTTATACTCAAAGAACAAAGAAAGCCTAGTTGAGAGGGTAAGATGGCATGTGTTTGGATGATACAGTAATGATACATAGGTTGTTTTGGTTATTTTTATTTGTAAGTTAATTGTTTAAAGCAGATTTCTTTTCAATGGCATAATTTATACCTGAAATATGGTTTAATTAAATAGTGACTTACCATATTACTATATTTGGTATCTCTCATAGAAATTTAAATTTTATCCTTAAAATACCTGCCTACATTCTTTTTTTAAAAGGAAGAGGATGTTTATGCGTCTTGCAACTGAATAAACATTAGCTTCATCTCAAAATGATTTCCTGAAGTCAGTTACTCCTTATACTAGTATAACGGGACTACGATTCATAATGTATGTTTATTTATAGAAGCAACTTGAAATGTTAGACCTCTTATAAACTAATGCTACCTTGTATATTTGAAGAAGGCTAAAGGCTGAAGGCTAAATTCCAGGTTATTTTCTACTGCACTATTTAGCACTTTACACATGTACTAACATTGAGAAATTCAGGAAAGTTATAGCTTTAGTACAAAGATGTAGGACAAATCTGAAGAACTTAGAGTGTGTGTTGATGCCAGAATTACATTGTAATGGTATTTCTGTTGTACTTTATAGACTTTACTTTGCTGATTAGAATACTGATATTAATAATTCTTTTGTGTTTTTTTTTCAGGCAGTTCTTGCTGACCTTTCCACTTTAAAAGTTATGCCTCTTCTTCAAATTTTTCTGTTTGCTACTGTCACCTGATCTTCTTCAAGGTCACTGACAACACATCTAGTTTTTCATTAGAAACTAATCATGAACTATGCAAACTCTGCATAAAACCAAAATTAAACTTTGCATATAAGCCAATAAAGATCATGTTCCCTTTGCAGTTAAACCTAAGTAATTTTTTACTTTTTGAAACAATAACTGCACACCAAATATTGCACTGCATGCTGCTGATTTTCAAAAGAGAAGCAATAGACATAACTTCTGCTAAATTACACATACTGTATATATAATCCTGGCTTGTAAAAGGCATGTAAGAATATATGCAATAAGAACTGAAGATACTGTAATAAACTTGAAGAGGTAATGTAGCTTCTGGGACAGTTCTCTTATGTCAGTTTGTGAGTTTATCACTAGATAATGTTTTATTTTGTCTTTATGGATTGGTCTTCACTCAGAGCCTCTGGTGGGGTTTGGAGGATGGGGAGACTTGAGTAAGATAACACTTTTAAGTAGGAAGTCAAATGTACTTTGGTGTTTTGGGCAACTTCTCTCACCAGACATCTTCTAGATCCCTCTCCGTTTTATTTCTCCCTTAAAGGTCTCTACTGGTAACGTCAAGTACAATTATCTCCCTATGATAATAGTTTATTCTTCACTGTGAAAAAAATCAGAGAATTATGAGGTGATCCTTTTGAACTTCACAACCTTCCATCTCTTGGTTAGAAGACTTGGCACTGCTAAGGTCTGTTGCCAGATTCTGTTACTTTGGAAGCATACAAAGAGGATAGCCTAGGGAATGAAGGAAATGACAAATCAAAACCAAGCCCACCTCAACTGAAGTTTGATTTAAGGAGATTTAC
Source organism: Dugong dugon (assembly GCA_030035585.1). Classification (NCBI taxonomy): domain Eukaryota; kingdom Metazoa; phylum Chordata; class Mammalia; order Sirenia; family Dugongidae; genus Dugong; species Dugong dugon. The sequence goes on along the minus strand of CM057463.1, from coordinate 107,822,264 downwards.
TGTTAGGGGAGAGCAGCTGAGAGAGACTAGAAGGAGAACTGAAGACATTATACAAGGCATCAATCTTGTTTTGGTCTTTATTTAAAGTGACGGGTATTATTTTATGTTAGTTACTAAAGGCCTACCATTTCTATAAGATGTATTAGTAGTATGTAAGAAAAAAAGTCCAAAAACTATTATCTTTCAATTTTAGACTCAAATTTAAGATATTGATAATTTCAACAAAACTATAAATTGATAGATCGATACTCTTATGGGTTGCCTAGAATTCTATTAAGTTTTATCCAGATGTATGTAATGAGCCTTATTTAGAGAATATATATTAGGAAATGTGTGAGGTTTAGCATAAGATTGCAAGGGTGGTGGAGTTTGGTATATCTAGTTATTAATTTGAGAATCTGTAGTATATTTTTGTATTTATCTGGCACTTGTTAACTTACTGAGGGCTAAATAATTTATTCTGCTATTGACTCTTAAACCTGTTTTATTGCTTTTAAAGGTGATACAGTTACAGTCATATGCTTCGCCATTCTGTGTGTGCAAATGTACATCCATCAAGAGGGCAAAGCATACACCTAGAACTATTGTCTCCCTTCTTCTCCCACTTTGAGAAAATGAAAAAAAAAAATGTCAGGAGGAGAAGGGGTTTTTAAATGATTAAGAGTTTTGAATGATGTGTACAGATATGCCCATCTTTGGCTTTCTTCTTTGGTGGAATATTCATAAGCTTTTTTAGAGGAGACAGTGTAGTAGTCTAGTAGGAAAAACACTAGACTGGGAAGTTCTTTTTCTAGCTAGAAATCCTTAGATAATTTAATCACTCTTATCTGTAATTTTATGGGGCAAGGAGCAGTATAAAATTATTATACTTGCTCTGTTTACCTTACAAGGTTGTGTAGGACCAAATGAGAAAATATATTTGAAAGTAGTTTTTTAAACTGTAAACCGCCAGGCAAATGTAAGATATTATTGGTAATTAGTTTTAAATATGACATTTTAAGGTCAAGTGGTAGAGGATAATATATAAAGAATGCCCAGCCTCATTAGCGTTGGTATAATTTTACTTGATAATTTGGTACTATGTCTATAAAAAATGAATGGACCATGACATAGCAGATCCTTTCATTTGGAACAGGTAGCCTCAGCCAGTAGTCCTGAATCTGAATCCCAAAGCCAGTACCGGTAGGCTACCGCAAACCCCTCTCTACCATATACTGCTCTTGGCCGCTTGTTAAAATACTGCGCTGAAGCCACTCAGGCGGCCTTGCCCATTCCAGTTAGGAACTTAATCTCTAACTGTATCACCTTACCCTACCTCCCGTAGCTTCCTTCCTGCTGCACCCTCCTGAGCCATTCCCTACAAGCCCATGACCCTCTCCACATCTCTGCCAGTGATCACAAGGATCTGAGTCACCAGTGATACTTATGTAATTATTCTATGGCAATTGGCACTGATAGTGAAATAGCCTAATAGATGAATTGTATTTGGCTCTTCTGGATTTCAGTTCACCCACTGATATAATGTAATTCACTCTCCCGCCCTATAATATAACTTTATATTATGGAAGGGTTTATTGAACTCTTTCTGACAAGAATGTTTCTGTAATGCATCATTCTGGCTAATAGAAATTTCCAGGTTGCCTTAACTGCATAGCACCCCCTCACACTCAGTGTATGTTTGCCCATCCTATTTCACAGTGAAAATAAAGACAATAAGCCTTGAACTTCCTCAGCCTTCCACCTCAAAACTTAGCGTTATCTCCCAACACTTGTCTTAAGAAGTGTCTAATCTATACCTACTGTTTTCTAAATACAGATTTGATTATGTCACTTCCATGCTTAAAAAATTCAACAACTCCCCATTGCTTAAAGAATAAAACCCAGGCTCTGTGAGATGGCAGGAAGAGTTCTTCACATCTTGGTCTTTCCATTGTCATACTCCCACAACTGATCCATTATCCTATACCTCAGCCTTACCAGATCACATACTGATCCAGCCATGGCCATGCACTTTTGTCTTTGCCGGAAGGACCTTTCCCATTTTTCAAGGCCCCACTCAAAAATCTCCTCTATTGTGAACATACCCTGGAGCCTGTGAATTAGAATTAATTATGCCTTTCGCTTTGTTCTTATGGAACTGTTCATTCATTAGTATGGTGTTTATAATATTGAGTGATAGTATTTTGTCTACATGTTCTACAAGTTCTTAAGTCACCATGTTCTCAAGTCCGTTTTCATCGACCAGTCCCTAGGTATAGAAGATGGAGAAGAAAGTTGCCCACATGTGTTAGTATCCTCTGACTTGTTCTGAAAATTATTGGGATCTATTTTTCTTAAAACATAGTTCTACCTTAGTAACTATTCTACTTTCTTCCTCAAAGATTCTAATTTATATTTTAAGACTCACCCTTCCCTCATGTACCTCAGGTGAGGCTAATCCCCATACCTCACTCTGGGTCCAGGCCAAGCCAGTCACCATGTACCATCACTCTGTACACAGGAATTGCTTCCACAGTCAGTGTAAAGTCTAAGACCAATGACGGCTATGAAACTCAATTACAAGGCTTTGGTTTAATCTTTCAGGGAAGCTGGATATGAACAAGAGAAAATATGGAATTGCTTCAACCTAGAAATAGAGAATGTTGATCCCCAGATCACACTCCACCAGGCTGCCCCAGGACTACTTAATTATATCAGCCAAAAGATTCTGTTTACAACAGGAAAAACCCTAACTGATGATACAGTCATTTACTTTTTAGGGGATCCACCAAAACATGGGTATCATTATTTGGTACAGAACTCCTGTCTATATACTGCTCAAACTAGAGGAGTGGTTTTTTGTTGTTGTTGTTTTGTTTTTTACTTTTGTTCATTCAAAGACACAACTATGACCTTACACGGCTAAAGTCTATGTTCTAGACATACTAAACTACCTGAAGTTGCTTGAACACATGATATGTCTGTCTCCTTTGGCCCTTTGTTTATACAAGTCCCTCTGATTGGAATGCCTTCTCTTCCCTCTTTACCTAACTCTTACTTATACCTCAAAACCTAACTCAGACATTATATCATCAGGGAAGACTGCGCATCTATGAGTCCTCCTCATACCTTAAATAGTCATAAGCTGTATCATAATCATGTGTTAGCATGTCTTTCTCTTACACTAGACTGTGAGCTCCTTGATGGCAGTAACAGTTTTCTTTTTCAGCTTTATATCTCTAGAACCTAGCATAGTTCATGCCCCATAGTGTTGTTGTGGTTAGGTGCCGTTGAGTTTGTTCCAACTCATACTGATCCTGCGTACAACAAAACAAAACAAAACGCTGCCTGGTCCTGTGCCAGCCTCACAATTGTTGCTATGTTTGAGCCCATTGTTGTAGCCACTGTGTCAGTCCATCTCATTGAGGATCTTCTTTTTCGCTGACCCTCTAATTTACCAAACATGTTCTTCTCCAGTGATCGGTCCCTCCTGATGACATGTCTAAAGTAGGTGAGACAACGTCTCGCCATCCTCGCTTCTAAGGAACATTTTGGCTGTACTTCTTCCAAGACAGATTTGTTTGTTCTTCTGACAGTCCGTGATATATCCAATATTCTTCAACACCATAATTCAAATGCATCAATTCTTCTTCGTTCTACTATGCCCCGTAATAGGTGTTAATAAATGTTTATTAAATGAATGAATGAACTCATCTTATTCACTCATTTTACTGATGAAACTCACTCAGTTCAGAGTAATTATTTATCCAGTGTCACATGGCTGTTTTACCCACAAAATTAATTTGTAGAATTGTCTGTGGAACTGCAAAGGAGAGAGAGAAATGTAAAAGTTTACCTCTCTCTGGTTTTTTTTTTTTTTCTTTCATTTAAATCAAGTTTATTAAGGTATAGTTTACATACAATACAATGCACATATTTAAAGTGTACAGTTTGATGAGGTTTGGTAAATTAACCACCACAATCAAGGTGTAGGACATTTCCATCACCCCAAACACTTCCCTTTGTGTTCCTTCCCATTCAGTACCCCACACACACATTCACCCTAGGCAACCACTGATCTGATTACTGTCTATAAAAAATTAATTTTATCTTTTCTAGACTTTCATGTAAATGGAGTCATACAGTATGTACTCTTCTTTCTGGCTTTTGCTCAGCATAATATTTTTGAGATTCATCCATGTTATGTGATCAGCAGTTCATTCCTTTTTATTGCTGAATAGTATTTCATCATATGAATATTTTACCATTTGTTTATCTTTTCATCTGTTGATGGACATCTGTACTGTTTCCAGATTTGGTGTATTATGGATGAAGCTACTGTAAAAATTTATGTACAAGCCTTTTTGTGGCCATATATCTTCATTTATCTTGGGTAAATACCTGGGAGTAGAATTTCTGGATCATATGGTAAGCATATGTTTAACTTTCTAAGAATCCTTTTAATTGTTTTCTGAAGTGGTTGTACTAGTTTACATTCCCACCTGCAATGTGTAAGAGTTGCAGTTGTTCCAGATTCTCACCAACACTTGGTATTATCATGGTTGTGGTGGTGGTGGTGGGTACCGTTGAGTCAATTCCAACGCATAGCGACCCCATGTGACAGAGTAGAACTGCCGCATAGGATTTTATTGGCTATAAATCTTTATGGAAGCAAATTACCAAGTCCTTCTCCCATGGAGCCCCTGAGTGGGTTCGAACTGCCAACCTTTCTGTTAGCAGCAGAGTTCTTAGCCGTTGTGCCACCGGACTCCTTACTATCATGTTAGTCATTCTAATGGTTTTAATTTTCATTTCCCTAATTACGAATTATGTTAAGCATATTTTCATGCTTATTTGCCATTTCCCTTCATTATTTTGAAAAGTGTTCAAATCTTTTTACCCATTTTTAATAGATTATCTTCTTCTTATTGAGTTGCAAGAATTATTTATTCTGGATACAGTTCATGGTTTGAAAAATTTTTTTCTGGTCTGTGGCTTTTTTTTATTTTCTTAACTGTCTTAAAAGGACAAAAGTTTTAATTTTGATGAAATCCAACTTATTCATTTTTTTCTCTTATAGTTCATGTTCTTTGTGTCCTAAGAAATCTTTGCACAACTCAAGGTAACAGAGATTTTTTCCTGTGTTTTCTTCTAGAAACTTGATAGTTTTAACTTTTACATTTAGGCCTGTGATCCATTTTTTAGTAAATTTTTTTGTATGGTGCAAATTAAGGATTGAGGCTCATGTTTAGCACCATTTGTTGAAAAGACTATCTTTTTACTTTTATGTCGGCATCTTTGTTTAAAATCAACTGATCATATATGTGTGAACTGATTTCTGGACTCTCTATTCTGTTCTACTGATTTATATCTTTATTCCAATTCCACACTATCTAGGTTTCTCTCTCTTTTTTTTTTAATTGTACTTTAGGTGAAGGTTTACAGAACAAATAGTTTCTCATTAAACAGTGAGTATACATATTGTTTTATTACATTGGTTAACAACCCCACGACGTGTCAATACTCTCCCTTCTCGACCTTTTTTTTTTGTTTTTCTTGGTGAAAATATACATAGCCAAAGATACACCATTTTAAAAATTTGTGCATGCGCAATTCAGTGACATTGATTATGTTCTTCCAGTTGTTCTGCTATTCTCACTTTAGATGAAGGTTTACAGAACAAAATAGTTTCTCATTAAACAGTTAGTACACGTTACCCTATGGCAATGGTTAACAACCCCACTACATGTCAACAGTGTCCTTATTCAACCTTGGGTTTCCTATCACCAGCTTTCCTGTGCCATTCTGCCTTCTAGTCCTTGTCCCTGGACTGCTGTGCCTCATTAGTCCCATTTGGTTTTGTGGGGCTGTCCAGTCTCCTGCTGAATGGTAAACCTCGGAAGTGACTTCAGCACTGAGCTAAAAGGATGTCTGGGGCCCATACTCTCAGGGTTTCTCCAGTCTCTTTCAGACCAGTAAATCTAGTCTTTTGTGTGTGTGTGTGTTAGAATTTTGTTCTACATCCCTCTCCAGCTCTATCCAGAACCCTCTGTTGTGATCCCAGTCATAGCAGTCGGTGGTAGCCGGGCACCATCCAGCTGTACTGGACTCAGTCTGGTAGAGGCCTTGGTAGCTGTGGTCTTTTAGTCCTCTGGACTAATCTTTTCCTTGTATCCTATTCTCTTCATTCTCCTTTGCTCCTGAAGGGGTGATACCAGTGGAGTATCTTAGATGGCTGCTCACAGGCTTTTAAGACCCCAGACGCTACTCACCAAGGTAGAATGTAAAACATTGTCTTTATAGGTTTCTTTACCTTCATAGTAAGTCTTGAAATCAGGTACTCTAAGGCAACTTTGTTCTTCTTTGTCAGAATTATTTTGGCTATTCTAGGTTCTTTGCGTTTTCTAAATAATTTTTAGAATCAGCTTGTCAATTTGTCCAAAAAAAAAAAAAAAAAAAAAAGGAAAGAAAAGAAAAAGCCTGATGGGGTTTTTTATTAGGATAGCATTGCATCTATACATCAGGTTGGGGACAACTGATATCTTAGCAGTACTGAGTCTTAGAATCCATGTATCTTTCCATTTATTTAGGCCTTCTTTAATTTCACTCAGTAATGTTTTATATTTTTTGTGTATTGTTCTTGCACATATCTTTAATAATTCCTATTTTACATTTTTGATGCTATTGTAAATGGTATTTTTTAGTTTCTATTTCCAGTGGTTTGTTGTTAGTATATAGAAATACAATTGACTTTTTTATATTGATCCTGTATCTTGAGAGCTTGCTTAACTTACTACTTCTAGTAGCTTTTTTTGTAGCTTCCTTAGGATTTTCTTCATACATAATATGTCATCCTTAAGTAAAGACAGTTTTACTTCTTCCTTTCAAATCTGTATGCCTTTTATTTCTCCTTTTGCCCTTATTCAACATCTAGAACCTGCAATAGAATGTTGAACAGAAGTGTTGCAGCTCACCTGATTTTTTATTTAATGTAATTCTTTCTAGATTAAGTGCAACAAATATTTTTAAATACATATCAATATGATTGTTTGGCCCATTAAGGAATAAAATAGTTGAGAGAATGAAATAGATTTAGAATGAGGTAGGGAGAGATATTGATAGATAGTGAAGATAAATTTGGTAAATTTTTTATTGCTAATCATCTAAGTGGTTGCTTCAAATCATCCTTTTAACTTAGGCAGTTGGGTTCAGGTATTATTGATGCTTTTGTCATATTAATTAAATAATTGTTTTTGTGTTACTTCTTCAACTATTCTTTATCCTTAAAACTTTTTTCTAAGATATGTGGTGTGCATGTATTTATTCAACAAACAGTAAATGCTTATTCTAAGCAAGGTACTCTATTGGGCATTTAGTGTATATGTGTATTTATGTGTTTGCATTTCAGTAACAAATGTGATTAGAAACAGTACTCCTTCTGGAAATAGTCCTAGCACCTCTTTTTCAAAGTAATGGGGGTGCTGTCCCTCCTATAGTAGGCATAGTAATGACTCCCTGAAGTCCATGTCCTAATCCCTAAAATCTGTGAATATGTCATGGTAAAAGGCACTTTGCTGATATGATTAAGTTAAGGTTCTTGAGATGGGGTGATTATTCTGGAATATCATCTATGCCCAGTGTAATGACAAGAGTCCTTATCAGTGAAAGAGGAGGCAGGAAGGTCAGTCGGAGAGACACTTGAAGATGCTCTGCTGCTGGCTTTGAAAAGGGGCCGTGAGCCAAGGAATATAGGTCTCTGTTTGTTGTTGTTTGCCATCGAGTCGATTCCAACTCATAGCAACCCTATATGACAGAGTAGAACTGCCCTTGGGGTTTTTTAGGCTATAGTCTTTGCGGGAGCAAATCGCCAGTTCTTTTCTCCCGCAGAGCCGCTGGGTGTGTTTGAACCACTGACCTTTCAGTCATCAGCCAAGCACTTAACCATTGCGCCACCAGGACTCCTCGCAAGAGGTCTCTAGTAGCTAGCAAAGGTAAGGAAATGGATTATTTTCTGGAGCCTCCAGAAAGAGTGCAGCCCTGCTGACACCTCAATTTTAGGACTTCTGACCTCCAGAATTATAATAAATTTGCATTGTTTTAAGTCACTAAGTTTGTAGTAATTTGTTACAGCAACAGTAGAAAACTGATATACCACCTCTCAAGTAAATTGGGCTTACATATTACCTCTAACATGTGACAGTGACAAGTTCACATTGCTTTAATTCCCTTACCTATAAATGGATGAGTCTACCTGTCTGGTTTCTATGACAAGGTTTTTATAATTATTAAATGAGATAATATATGTAAAAAAAATTTTTTAACTCTCTTACCCTTCACCAAAGTTACCACTTATCTATTGTCCAGTTAGTGTTTTTCCAAAATATGTAACAGTATTTTGAAGACTACCTTCTGCTGCTCTGGTGCTGACTGCAGGAAGTTGGGCATTTACAAGTCCAGTGTGGTGGAGGAAGAGGTGTTGGGGGAAAATGTATTGCCTGCTCCTAATGCTTCCTTCCATGTGGAGGGAGCTCGCTGGTATCACACTCCTGACCTGTAGCTGCCCCTTACGTGGTCCTCCTCTGGAGAGGAGTGACTTATGTTATTGATGAGTTGGGAGAAGAGGGTAGGCATTTAAAACAAAACTCTTTCTTTCATCTTTCTCTTGGGATCCAGCAGCCAACAGCAGATATACATTCTGCACTGCACAGTTTTACGAAGGCAGCACCCCAAGGTAGGGGAGAGAGTAGGGGTGCTGCAGTTTTCAGTGCTGCCAGTGACTGAATGCATAAATCTGAGGCTCAGTTTTTAAAAACCCATCCTTGAAAAACTAAACCACAGTCCCTAGGATTAGCTTTATCAGTAACCAAGATGATACATCATCTGCTTTCATCTACCTATGTTTTAATCTTAATCTCTCAAGTAGTGCAGAACTCAGGCAAGAAGAAGAGGTTCTATTTATTGGACTTCCAAACCTTATGCAATAGGGGCAAAGAAGTTGATAGTGTCTGCAAGGAAGAAACTAATGATGGGTCATACGATATAAGGTAGAAAAAGAAAAGAAATGAAGGGGAAGGAAAGTTGGTGATGGATATAAAGAGGGATGGATAGATGGAAAGTCACAACAAAAAAGTAAAAGCACTTTTGAAGGGTGGATAACTTCAGTAAGTAACTCGGAAGGTTAATATTTATGGTCAGAATGACATATTTGCATTTAAAACTTTGGAGGTGGTGCCATTTTTGTTGATATCAAGTTCTAAGGTAAGATGGATAGCTGAAGTAGAGTTGTTGTTGTTAGGTGCCATTGAGTCGGTTTTGACTCACAGCATCCTATGCACAACAGAACGAAACTCTGCCCAGTCCTGCGCCATCCTTACAATCGTTGCTATGTTTGAGCCCATTTTTGCAGCCACTGTGTCAGTCCATCTCTTTGAGGGTTTTCCTCTTTTTCAGTGACCCTCTACTTTACCAAGCATGATATTCTTCTCCAGGGACTAGCCCCTCCTCATAATATGTCCAAAAGTAAGTAAGACAAAGTCTCACCATCCTCTCATAAGGAGCATTCTGGCTGTACTTCTTCCAAAACAGATTTGTTCATTCTTCTGGAAGTCCATGGTATATTCAGTATTCTTCGCCAACACCATAATTCAAAGGCATCAATTCTTCTTCAGTCTTCCTTATTCACTGTCTAGCTTTCACATGCATATGAAGTGATTGAAAATACTCTGGCTTGGGTCAGGCAGACCTTAGTCCTCAAAGTGACATCTTAGCTTTTTAACTCTTTAAAGAGGTCTTTTATAGCAGATATGCCCAGTACTGTACATTGTTTGATTTCTTTACTGCTGCTTCCATAGTGTTGATTGCGAATCCAAGTAAAATGAAATCCTTGACAACTTCAATATTTTCTCCCTTTATCATGATGTTATGCATTGGTCCAGTTGTGAGGATTTTTGTTTTCTTTATGTTGAGGTATAATCCATACTGAAAGCTGTAGCCTTTGATCTTCTTCAGTAAGTGCTTCAAGTCCTCTTTGCTTTCAGAGGTAGAGATCATTGAAAATATGTAGAAGTCAAACTGAGAGTCTGTGGTGTTGATGAATCATCAGCATGCATGTTGAAGTCACCAAAAAAGATGGCAGGAGTAGGGCCAAGGAAGAAAACTGAGTTGGAAGCTAGTTTTTTCCATGAATGAGAAGGGAAGACCCACTAGTAGATGACAGCAACATGGAAGGAGATGAGTAATAATAAGCAGATGATGGTGTGAGCCTCAAAGGGTTTGCAAGAGGGAAGGAGGAGTAACACCCTAAAATTGTCATTGAGAGTAAGGCGTACATCTCGTCTTGGTGCTGAAGCACTTTGGGTATTAGAGAGAAAAACATCATCTGTTTGGAAGAAGGGCTGCAGAGAAACCATGCCCCCAGGATACTGCCAGCTTTTAGTTAAGTAAGGAGGCGAATAGAAGCTTCAGAGAAGAGGGTGAAGAAATGGGAGTTTTATTGATTAAACATTGGGAATTGTGAATTCCAAGAAGCAGAGGGAAAAGATTTACAAGGGACAGGAGTGGAATGGGGTGGGAAGACAGTTAAGGTAACAATTGATGACTGCAGAGATTGGGATTCTGATGGGTAATGAGATAAACAGGGATGTGTGGATGGTCTGACCCTCTCCTGGAGGTGACTGAACAGTCAATTCTACTGTAGTGGTCCAGATCATTCTCTCTGTGGTGGGGTAACTGCTCTGTGAAGCAGCCTGAGGTGGATGCAGTCTAATTAAAGTCAGCTGCTTCTTCAGGCAGCATGAGTTGTGATCATCTATACTTTAGCACTGCCACTAGTACTGGTGATTTAGCTATTTTTTATCATCCATTTAATTTGGTTCTCTGTATTTTGCCTTCTGCCTGTTCACTATTTCTACTTCCTCAAGGTTTAGGGAGAGACTATTTTAATTATTCAGACTAAAGGAGCTTCCTTTATGAATGAGATCACTGCAAAAGTTTTCTTGAAATAGAAAGCATTAAGTTACTTTTAAAATGCAACTTAATTTGCGCCTGTAGTATGCACAGTATACTGCCAGAGTCTTGGGTGATACACTGACCATGCAGAACTCCGTGTGTGAGAGAGAGAGAAAGAGAATGAATGAATAAGAATGTCAGAGGTCTGTCTTTATAGGAAGAAATAGGCAGGTTTTCCCTTTCCTTCTGTCACTTTTCAAAGGACTGTGCCTACCTTACCCTCAAAGAAGAACATAGGCATTTTTTATGTGTGTTGTGGGCTTCCTGTCCTATTTTAAGAGAGAAAGGGCTGTTATGGATTGAATTATGGTATAAATCCTAACCCCTATACCTGTGGTTATAATCCCATTTGGGAATGGATTTTCTTTGTTAGGTCAATGAAGCAGTGTTACTGTAGGGTGTGTTTTAAGTCAGTCTCTTCTGAGATATAGAAGAGCAGATTAAGCAAACAGAGGGGAAGATGGAGGGAAAAATACATGCCACATGATCACCAAGGAAACTAGGAATAGAAGCTAAAAATAGACAACGACCTTCCCCTGTAGCCAACAGAGAGAGATTTCCCCTAGAACCAGCACCCTGAATTTGGACTTCTGGCCTCCTAAATTGTGAGAAAATAAATTTCTGTTTGTTAAAGCCATCCACTTGTGGTATTTCTGTTATGGCAGCACTAGATAACTAAGACAAGGTCTGAATGAGTATTTCATGTGTGAGGACCTATCAAAAATGGGAAGACCTAAATACATATATGGGAAGGAAGATTTGGGTCTGAAGATGGACTGATAAGACCCTGTCCTAGAATGGTCTGCAATTCTGGCAGAGGCCTGGATGATGTCAGACTAGTGACCCAGTACAGGATTGTTGCAAGGGATGTTTTAAGAGGGACAGGAACTGCCCTGGACAAAAGGCCAACCTAGCAGTTTGGCCCTCAAGACAAGGCCGGTGGTCTCATCAAGGGAGTAGGAAAAGCTTTCCTGAACTTCTAGACCTTTCTTACCGATATAAATATCCAACCATTGTGTGAGGATACCTCCCAGCAATACCATCATAGTTCTGTTCACCTCTAAGAAACAACCAGTCAGCTATTCCATGGGAGGGAGCTGGTTGGGAGTGGATGGGAAGAGTTCCTATAGCTGTACTGTGGAGAAACTGGGAAATATTAGTAACCTTTGTGCTGGAGACAGAAGTGAATAGTCACTGCTGTTACAAATATTTTTACACTATTCCCATGTTTTTTGTTTATAGTCTCCTGGACATGGTACTTTAATCCCAGTTCTACCATTTGCTAGCTGTGTGACCATGGTAAAAATTATTAACCTTTATAAACCTTAATTTCTCTGTCTGTAAAATGCTAATCAGTACCAAATAGAATTAGTAACTGTATCAGTCAAGATTCTCCAGGGAAGATTTATTTTAAAAAATAGGCTCACATGATTATGGGGACTGGCAAGTCTAAAATCTGTAGGGCAGACCAGCAGACTGGGAAATCAGGCAGGGTTTTTATGTTATGCTTTTGAAGCAGAATTCCTTCTTCCCTGGGAAACCTCAGGTTTTGCTCCTAAAACCTTCAGCTGATTAGATGATTGTAAGTGTTAATCAATATCTATAGAACACTTCGACAGCAACATCTAGACCAAACAACTGGGCACAATAGCCTACCCAAGTTGACATATTAAAATTAACCATCACAGTTACTCAAAAGATTAAATGAGATAATGCGTATAAAACACTTAGCACTAGATACTACAACTACAAAGAGAAAAAACTGTTCTTGCCTTCAAGGCATGTACAGTTTTACAGGTACATACCAAAAAAAAAAAAAAAAAAAAAACCTGTTGCTGTCGAGTCGATTCCAACTCATAGCGACCCTATAGGATAGAGTAGAACTGCCCGATAGAGATTCCAAGGAGTGCCTGGTGAATAAAAACTGCTGACCTTTTGGTTAGCAACTGTAGCTCTTAACCACTCCGCCATCAGGGTTTCCTTACAGGTACATAGTTATGCAAAGAGTAGCAGGCCCAGAACAGTAGACTCCATCCAAAGTACTCTGCCTTTTTTAGGATTTCATTATCAATTGTTGTTGTTAGATCCCATTGAGTCGGTCCCCACTCATAGTAACCCTATGTACAACAGAAAAAAACACTGCCAGTTCCTGTACCAGCCTCACAATCCTTGTTATGCTTGAGCCCATGCAGCCACTGTGTCAATCCATCCCTTGAGGGTCTTCCTCTTTTTCGCTGACCCTCTATTTTACGTACCATGATGTCCCCTAGGGACTGGTACCTCATGTCCAAAGTATTTGGGATGAAGTCTGGCCATCTTAGCTTCTAAGCATTCTGGCTGTACTTCTTCCAAAACAGATTTGTTCATTCTTCTGGCAGTCCAAGGTATATTCAGTATTCTTTGCCAACACCACAATTCTAAGACATCAGTTCTTCGGTCTTCCTTATTCATTGTCCAGCATTCACATGCATATGAGACCATTGAAAATACCCTGGCTTGGGTCAGGTGCACCTTAGTCCTCAGAGTGACATCTTTTTAACACTTTAAAGAGGTTTTTTTGCAGCAGATTTGCCCAAACCAGTATGTCATTTGATTTCTTGACTGCTGCTTCCATGGATGTTGAATGTGGACCCAAGAAAAATAAAATCCTTGACAACTTCAATATTTTCTCCATTTATCGTGTTTGCTTATTGGTCTAGTTTTGAAGATTTTTGTTTTCTTCATGTTGAGGTTGTATCTCTGCATAGTGCAGGTTGTTAATGCGTCTTCCTCCAATCCTAATGCCTTGTTCTTCTTTATATAGTCCGGCTTTTAGATTATTTGCTAAGCATACAGATTGAATAAGTATGGTGAAAGGATACAACCCTGATGCACTCCTTTTCTAATTTTAAACCACTAAGTATCCCCTTGTTCTGTTTGAATGACTGCCTCTTGGTCTATGTATAGGATCTGCATGAGCACAATTAAGTTCTGGAATTCCCATTCTTCACGTTATCCATAATTTATTATGATCCACCCAGTCGAATGCCTTTGCATAATCAGTAAAACACAAGTAAACCTCTTTCTAGAATTCTCTGTTTTCAGCCAAGATCCATCTGACAACAATGATATCCCTCATTCCATGTCCTCTTCTGAATCTGGCTTGTATTTCTGGCAATTTCCTGTCAATGTACTGCTGCAACCGTTTTTTAATTTCAGCAAAATTTTACTTGCAGGTAATAGTAATGATACTGTTCAATAATTTCTGCATTCTCTTGGATCACCTTTCTTTGAATGGGCACAAATGTAGATTTCTTCCAGTCAGTTGGCCAGTTAGCTGTCTTCCAGATTTCTTGGCATAGATGAGTTAATGCTTGCAGCATTGCATTTGTTTGTTGAAACATCTCAATTGGTATTCCATCAGTTCCTGGAGCCGTGTTTTTCACTGATGCTGTCAGTGTACCTTGGACTTCTTCCTTCAGTACCATTCATTCTTGATCATATGCTACCTCCTGAAATGGTTGAATGTTGACTAATACATTTTGGTACAGTGACTGTGTGTATTCCTTCCATCTTCTTTTTATGCCTTCTGGTTATTCAGTATTTTCCCCATAGCATCCTTCAGTATTGAAACTCAAGGCTTGAAATGTTTCTTCATTTCTTGCAGCTTGAGAAATGCCAAGCATGTTCTTCCCTTTTGGTTTTCTAACTCCAGGTCTTTGCACATGTCATTATAATGCTTTACTTTGTGTCCTTGAGCCGACCTTTGAAATCTTCTGTTAAGCTCTTTTACTTCATGATTTCTTCCTTTCGTTTTAGCTACTCTACATTCAACAGCAAGTTTCAGAGTCTCTTCTGACATCCATTTTGATCTTTTCTTTCCTGTCTTTTTAATGACCTCTTGCTTTCTTCATGTAGGATGTCCTTGATGCCATTTGACAGCTCATCTGTTCTTCAGTCCTTAATGTTTGACACATCAAATCTATTCTTGAGATGGTCTCTAAATTCACGTGGGGTATACTCAAGGTTGTATTTTAGCTTTCATGAATTTATTCTAATTTTCTTCAGTTTCAACTTGAACTTGTGTATGAGCAATTGATGATCTGTTCTGCAGTCGGCTCCTGGCCTTTTTCTGACTGATGATACTGAGTTTTCCAAAGTCTCTTTCCACAGATGTAGTCAATTTGATTCCTGTGTTTTCCATCCTGTGAGGTCCAGGTGTATAGTAGCTGTTTAAGTTGTTGAAAAAAGGTATTTGCAATGAAGAAATCGTTTATCTTGCAAAATTCTATCATGCAATCTGCAGCACCATTTCTATCAGCAAGGCCATATTTTTCCATCTTCCAATCCTTTTTTGCATTCCAGTTACCAGTAATTATCAGTGCATCTTGATTGCATGTTTGATCAATTTCAGACTGCAGAAATTGGTAAAAAAAATCTTCAATTTATTCATCATTAGTGGTTGGTGCATAAATTTGAATAATAGTCATATTAACTGGTCTTCCTTGTAGGCATACAGATATTATCCTATCACTGACAGCATTGTACTTCAGGATAGATCTTGAAATGTTCTTTTTGACGATGAATGAGACACTGTTCCTCGTCAATTTGTCATTGCCGGCATAGTAAACCATTTTTTCTGATTCATAATGGCCAATACCAGTCTATTTCAGCTCACTAATGCCTAGGATATCGATCTTTATGCATTCCACTTCGTTTTTGTTGACTTCCCATTTTCCTAGATTCATATTTCATACATTCCATGTTCCAATTATTAATGGGAGTTCTCAGCTGTTTCTTCTCGTTTTGAATCAAGCCACATCAGCAAATGAAGGTCTGGAAAGGTTTACTCCATCCATGTCGTTAAAGCCAACTTTACTTTGAGCAGGCAGCTTTTCCCCAGTCATGTTTTGAATGCCTTCCAACCTGAGGGGCTCATCTTCCAGACAGTGTTCTGCTGCTATTCATAAAGTTTTCACTCACCATGTTTTTTAGAAATAGATCATGAGGTTCTTCTTCCTAGTCTGTCTCAGTTTGATAGCTCCGCTGAAACCTGTCCACCATGGGTGACCCTGCTGGTATTTGAAATACCAGTGGCATAGCTTCCAGCATCACCACAACATGCAAGCCACCACAGTACATCCCAGAGCACATTTTCAATATATGTTATACCCTCTCCTGTTTAACCCTTGTTTAGTCTTAGTTTGGTTGTTGTTAGTCGCAGTTGAGTTGATTCTGACTCATGGAGACCCCATGTGTGCAGAGTAGAACTGCTCCATAGAATTTTCAAGTCTGTAACTTTCTGGAAGCCAGGCCTGCCTTCCGAGATGCCTCTGGGTGGGTCTCTACTGCCAACTTTTTGGCTAGTAGTCAAGTGCTTACCATTTGCACCACCCAGGGACTCCTAATCTTAGTTTTACAAGTTATTATATTGAATGCTAACCATCAATACCTACATGATGTCTCATTAATCATTTTGGTGGTCTGAAGCTTGTTTTCTAGTGGATTCCAGAAGGGCCTATGGAGGTAATAATAGTCCCTAAGTTCTGAATGTTGGTAACAGCTTGTATGTATCCTTTTCACTTGAAAGTAAGGTTTGCTGATATATAAAAATCATGGGCTCACATTTTCTCTCCTCAAATATCTTAAATATGTTACTCTTATTTCTTCTGGTTTAAAATTAGATGATAATATAATTGTCTTTCCTTTATAAGTCTCTTTTTACCTAGATTTCTAGTGGACTTTTTCTTTAATATCAAATAATTAACTAGAACATATCTTGATATATTAGTTGTTTTGTGTTGGTATTCTGAACTCCGTGGTGTGCTCATTTAATGTATACTTTCCATTTTTTTTAACTTCAAGGAAGTTATCTTTAATTATAGTTTTTAGTATCTGTTCTGGTTTTATTCTACAGGAAACCCTGGAACAGTTGGTCACTTCTGTCTTCACAGAGTTCTATAAAATAGGCCTTCTTATCCCTATTTTTCAATGAAGGAAACTGATAATTAGAAAGATTAAGTAATTTGTTCAAGGTTCCATAGTTGGTAGAGGAAAACTAGAATGCAAGTCGGCCCAATTCTGAATCCTAAGATCTTTCTCCTATACTAACCTGCTTCCTGGGTTCAGGTATTGCACATTTGGCTTTTCTCTGTGTTTATTTCATCGCCTTTCTTTCAGATAGTCCCTCTCATATGCCTCAAAGCCTTGTTTCTCAAAGTCCGTTCTTTGGACCAGCAGCGCTGGCATCACCTGTGAGCTCTTCAGAATCGCCGAATCTCAGTTGCCCCAGGCCTACTGAATCAGATATATCAGATTCTGGAGTTTAACAAGATCCCCAGGTGATTCATATATGCATTAAAATTTGAGGAGGATTGGTCTAGGAGAAGAATCTAAAGATACTTTAAGCAGGTTCTCAGTCTTTACTGCATATTAGAATCACCTTGGAATTGTTTAAAAATCCTAATGCTCAGGCCACATCCCCTACCAATTAAATCAGAATCTCTGGGGATGGAGACCAGGTATCAGTATATTTTAAAACTCCCCAGATGATTGCCAAGGTGCAGCCAAGTTTGGGAACTAGGGCTCTTCAGTCCTTATGTTCCTAGGAATCACCTGGGAACTTGTTATATTGCAGATGTGACTCGATATATTGAGGGTGGGGCCTGAGATGCTGCATTTCTAACAAGTTCCCAGATGACATTGATGCTGCTGGTCTTAGGAGTTTCTGGAGTGAAACTACCTGAAGTCTCCTTTGACAGTGTCAAGAAGTCAACTAGTACAGAATCAAGGCCAGCTTCTCTAAGGCACAGTCCTGGCCTGCTTATCTCCAAGTGAGATAAAGAACTCTGGGAGAAGGGGAGAAAGAGGGGGTTGCTACAGGCTCTTGAATGGCCCTTCAGGTTACTTCACACCTGGCGCTATGCTGGGCAGCCTCACCTGGCTAGGCGGGCCTGTGGTTCCTGGGCTGAGACAGCCAGCCAGGATCTGGCTGCTACACTGCAGCCACAGGGTGAAAGCTTTTGTAAGCACACACTTCTTGCTCACTGCCTATGCCTTCAGTCTCTGTCTACCTTATCCTTTCTCTCACTTTCCCTGGGTTCCTATGGCTAGGCCCGCAGCAGCCCCTGGGGCACTTGCCTGGACTCCTGGAAGTTTACTTGAGATTTGAACTAAGTCAAAACTGCCAGGGTTCAGGCCATAAGGCTGAGAAACTTAAGCTGGGAGAGTAAGAAGGGCCACAGAGATGAATACCTAAGACATGGCATGAGAGAACTTGCTTTGTTTTTCACCCTGGCTCCATTCATGACATGTGAGACTTGGTCTGATGCTTGTAGCTTGGCAGGACTGAACACTTTCTGTTCTCACTCCAGCTTATAATTTGCATATTTTCCCCCTTGGCAAGACCTAAACAACTGTCATCATCAGGTTGTGTGGGACATGTTGAATGTGAGGAAGGCCCATCTTGGGTTTAGCTGTGGCTTAGAGTTTTGACTTCAAATCCACTTGCCTGCAGTAGATTGGGGACAGTTGACTGTAAAGCAAAGGCTGGGTACGGGCTTCCATCTGGAAGGGCCAGGCTGAGGAATCCCCTGAGGCCCGGTTTCTGAGATGAGGGAACATTTACCCAGAATTCCACTGAAACAAAAGTTAACCTTTAATTCACTCTTCTCTAGATTTGATAGAAAAAAAAAAAAAGAACAATAGTAAAGGAAGTGAAAAATTGAGACCTTAAGATATCCAATGTGAAGGCAGCCAAGTAGGAAGATTCTTTAAATTTTGGTTTCTACTTGGGGAGCTTCATTTGCTTTAGTTACTCTGCGTTCAAGAGCTAGTTTCAGAGTCTCTTCTGACATCAACTTTGGTCATGATAAATGGAGAAAATATTGAAGTTGTCAAGGATTTCATTTGACTTGGATCCACAATCAGTGCCCATGAAAGCAGCAGTCAAGAAATCAAACGATGCGTTGCATTGAGCAAATCTGCTGCAAAAGACCTCTTTAGTCTGTTAAAAAGCAAAGATGTTATCTTAAGGACCAAGGTGCACCTGACCCAAGCCGTGGTGTTTTCAGTTGCCTCATATGCGTGCGAAAGCTAGACAATGAATAAAGAAGACCAAAGGAGAATTGATGACTTTGAGTTATGTTGTTGGCAAAGAATATTGATGATATCCCATGGACTGCCAGAAGAATGAACAAATCTGTCTTGGAAGAAGTACAGCCAGAATGCTCCTTAGAAACAATGATGGCACGACTTTGTCTCACTTACTTTGGACATGTTATGAGGAGGGACTAGTTCCTGGAGAAGGACATTGTGCTTGGTAAGGTGGAGGGTCAGCGAAAAAGAGAATGACCCTCAACAAGATGGATTGACACAGTAGCTGCAACGATGGGCTCAAACATATCCATGATTGTGAGAATGGCGCAAGACTGGACAGTGTTTCGTTCTGCTGTACATAGAATTGCTATGAGTTGGAACCGACTGGACCGCATCTAACAACAATAACAACAACAACCTCTGAAGATCATCCTTGTTTTTTATTTGGTGCTTGTTCACCTACACTTTTCTAAGCACTGCTTAACGAGGCATTTTACGAAGTACCAGATAAAACTGGTCATCAGAACATAACTTGTTTATCCTCTGGAAAGATACTTTTTTTCCCCAGATTCTTGAAACCCTCTTTAATTTTCTGTGAGTTTCTAATGAGATTCAGGGGAAGCCACTCTGGGACCTAAAACAGCTAATACAGCCCAAAGGCTGCATAGGTTTCTCCTCTGTCCTGATTGCATCAGAAGATAATTAATCCTTACTGTTCCCCAAAGGATAGCCAAGAGGAAGCAGCATTTCCCAGATGTGGTAGTTTAGCAACCTCCCCAAGACTTGTGTCCCAGCTAGCAAGTGACCAAGTGTCACAGTGCAATCTGTTCAACCTCTCAGGATAGGCCTCTGGTCTCCATTGACTAGTCTAAGTAGACTTATGTTCCTCTCTTCTCTTCTCCCAGCTTGATAACCTTACCCAACCGGTACTATTTAAATAGAGGATTTGAAGGTTGAAACAATAGAAGAAAGTTCCTGGCCTGTAAGTGAGTAATTGGCCTAGTGGAACCTCATCTAGGGGTGGGGCTAATTAGCCAATAGACACTGGAGGGTGGGAACTGCAAGCGGAGAAATGTCCTTGACAAGTGGAAAGTACCGAATTTATTTGGAGTTGGCTGTCTGTGGGGCTGGAGGTTTCACTGTGGCCTCTTAGGCCCTGTCTCAGTCCCTCTGGCAGCATTAAGCAACCAAGAAATTAGATGAACTTTTCAGGGCTCTAGGATCCAGGACTTGAACAATTTGTGTTGGAAGCCCTAGAGTTAAGGGCCTTGCTCTCGTCCATGGTTCTCGGTGTGGTCCCTGGATAGCAGCATCAACATCATGTGGGAACTTGTTAGAAATGCAAATTTTCAAGCACTACGCCAGACCTAGGAGTCCCTGGATGGCACAAATGGTTAAGTGCTTGACTACTAACCAAAAGGTTAATGGTTCAAACCCACCCAGAGGTGCATCAGAAGACAGACCTGGTGATCTGCTTCTGAAAGGTCACAGCTTTGAAAACCCTATGGAGCAGTTCTACTCTGCACACATAGGATCACCATGAGTCCAAATGGACTCAGGGACAACCAATAACAATTCCAGACTTACTGAACCAAAACCTTTGGGGATGAGATCCAGCTATCTGTGTTTTAATAGCCCTTCAGGTGGTTCTAGTGCAGACTCAAGTTTAAGGACCATTGCCCTGGAGAAACGTCCTCATTTTTTCAGGCTGATCCAGAGCCACCCAGACATAAGGGAGATTGAACCACACAGTGGGGCTTTCAAGACAGATCGCCTGATTGTGAATATTAGCTCTGCAACTTACTAGCTACATGGCCTTGAAGATCAGTTCCTTCAGCTTTAAAATGGGGGAAACATTGCCTCTTCCACAGATAGATCATGAGTGTCTGACATATAGTAATTTGCCAGGGTGGTACAAACTGTTAGCCATCAACTACTAACCTAAAGGTTGGCAATTTGAACCCACCCAGTGGTACTGTGGAAAAAAGGCCTGGCAATCTGTGTCTGTAAAAATACAATCAAGAAAACCCAATGGAGCAGTTCTACTCTGCAACGTATAGGGTCACCAAAAGTTGGAACTGACTTGACAGCAACAGGTTTGGCTTATTGGTCTCCTCCCTAATCCAATGTATCTAATAGGAAATTTACAGAACAGGACCTAAGGATCTACTATTCCTGGGGTAAAAATCTGCAGGACAGGAAACGGCCACACACTTACAGGATGCTGATGTTAATGCATTTTTAATTAACATTTCTAAATGATTCTAGGTTTAAATGAGTTCACTTTAGCCTTTGAGTCCAGGGGATAAGAATTATTTTTAGCACAAATGTGTTTCTCTGTGCTTTCTTCCAAATCATTATGAAGATTAAATTAAATTTTTTTTAAAAAGTGAAACTTAACTTCGTGCAGTTACACTTCCTTTTTTTTTTTTTTTCTTTTTAAGAGAGAGGAAGAACAGATCATGTGAGACTTCGTGTGTATGTACATATATGTAATTCAGCATTAGGTAAATTTAAGAAAACTAATCAAAATGGCCTTAGTGATAGAAATAATGCCAGAGATCACATGATATAATTTTGCAAGACCAATGACTTCTTCATTGCAAATACCTTCTTTCAACAACATAAATGGCAACTATACACATGGACCTAGCCGGCTGACATACACATGAATCAAATGGACTACATCTGTGGAAACAGATGATGGAAGGCTCAGTATCATCAGTCAAAACCAGGCCAGGGGCCGACTGTGGAACAGACCATCAATTGCTCACATGCAAGTTCAAGGTGAAGCTGAAGAAAATTAGAGCAAGTCCACATGAGCGAAAAAACAATCTCGAGTATATCCCACCTGAATTTAGAAACCATCTCAAGAATAGATTTGACGCATTCAACACCAATGACCAAAGACCAGATGAGTTGTTGAATAACATCAAGGACACCATACATGAAGAAAACAAGAGGTCGTTGAAAAGGAAAGAAAGAAAAGACCAAAATGGATGTCAGAAGAGACTCTGAAACTTTCTGCTGAATGTAGAGTAGCTAAAGTGAAAGGAAGAAATGATGAATTAAAAGAGCTGAACAGATTTCAAAGCATGGCTGGAGAAGGCAGAGTAAAGTATTATAATGATATGTGCAAAGACCTGGAGTTAGAAAACCAAAAGGGAAGAACACACTTGGCATTTCTCAAGCTGAAAGAACTGAAGAAAAAATTCAAGCCTCAAGTTGCAATACTGAAAGACTGTACGGGGAAAGTATTACACTATGCAGGAAGCATCAAAAGAAGATGAAAGCAATACACAGAGTCACGTACCAAAAAGGACTGGTTTACATTCAACCATTTCTGGAGGTAACATATGATCAAGAACTGATGGTACTGAGGAAAGAGGTCCAAGCTGCACTGAAGGCATTGTTGAAAAACAAGGCTTCAGGAATTGATGGAATACCAATTGAGATGTTTCAACAAATGGATGCAGCACTGGAAGCACTCACTCATCCATGCCAAGATATTCGGGAGACAGCTACCTGGCCAACCAACTGGGAAAGATCCATATTTATGCCTATTCCCAAGAAAGGTGATCCAACCAAATGTGGAAATTATCGAACAGTATCATTAATATCACACGCAAGTAAAATTTTGCTGAAGATCATTCAAAAAGTGGCTGAAGCAGCACATCTGCCAGGAACTCCCAGAAATTCAAGCTAGATTCAGGAGAGGATTCATTGCTGATGTCAGATAGATCATGGCTGAAAGCAGAGAATACCAGAAAGATATTTACCTGTGTTTTATTCCTATGCAGAGACATTCAATTGTGTGGATCATAACAAATTATGGATAACATTGCAAAGAATGGGAATTCCAGAACACTTCATTGTGCTCATGAGGAACCTGTACATAAATGAAGAGGCAACCATTTGAGCAGAACAAGGGGATACTGTGTAGCTTAAATTCAGGAAGGGTGTGCATCAGGGTTATAATTCACTATATTTATTCAATCTGTATGCTGAGAAAATAATCCAAGAAGCTGGATTATATGAAAAAGAGCAAGTGATCAGGATTGGTGGAAGACTCATTAACAACCTGCAATATTCAGATGACACAACACTGCTTGCTGAAAGTGAAGAGGACTTGAAGTACTTACTGATGAAGTTCAAAGACTACAGCCTTCAGTATGGATTACACCTCAACATAAAGAAAACAAAAATCCTCACAACTGGACCAACAAGCAACATCATAATAAACAGAGAAAAGATTGAAGTTGTCAAGGATTTCATTTTACTTGGACCCACAATTAACACCCATGGAAGCAGCAGCCAAAAAATTAAACGATGCATTGCATTGGACAAATCTGCTGCAAAAGACCTCTTTAAAGTGTTAAAAAGCAAAGACGTCTCTTTAAGGACTAAGGTGCACCTGACCCAAGCCATGGTGTTTTCAATCACATCATATGCATGCAAAAGCTAGGCAATAAATAAGGAAGACAAAAGAAGAATTGATGCCTTTGAGTTATGGTGTTGGCGAAGAATGTTGAGTATACCATGGATTACCAAAAGAATGAACAAATCTGTCTTGGAAGAAGGACAGCCAGAACACTCCTTGGAAGCAAGGATGGCGAGACTTTGTCTTACGTACTTTGGACGTGTTATCAAGAGGGACCAGTCCCTGGAGAAGGACATCATGCTTGGTAAAATAGAGGGTCGGTGAAAAAGAGGAAGACCCTTAATGAGATGGATTGACACAGTGGCTGCAATGATGGGCTCAAGTATAGCAATGATCATGGGGATGGTGCAGCACTGGGCAGTGTTTTGTTCTGTTGTACATAAGGTCGCTAGGTGTTGAGATCAACTTGACAGCACCTAACAACAACAATCAAAATGAATGATTTGAGTATTTTACCTTTTTCTCGTACTTAAACCCATTGCCGTCAAGTCAATTCCAACTCATAGTCACCCTATAGGACAGATTAGAACTACCCCATAGAGTTTCCAAGGAGCACCTGGTGGATTTGAATGGCTGACCTTTTGGTTAGGCAGCCGTAGCTCTTAACCACTATGCCACCGGGGTTTCCTTCTCTTACTTAAGGTAGAAATTTGTTGTTGTTGTTTAGTGTTGTAGTTTAAATGAAGTTTATGTCAAGTTAGTCTCCCATACAAAAATTTATACATACATTGTTATGTGACCGTAATTGCTCTCCCCATGCTATGACAGCACACTCCTCCTTTCCACGCCTAATTCTCCATGTCCATTCAACCAGCTCCTAATCCTGTCTGCCTTCCCATCTCACCTCCGGACAGAAGCTGCCCGTTTAGTCTCTTGGATCTACTTGAGCTAAGAGGCACAGCTCTCACGAGTATCACTGTATGTCCCACAGTCCAGTCCAATCTCTGAATAGTTGGCCTCAGAAATTGTTTTAGTTCTGGGCTGATAGAGAATCCAGGGGCCATGCTTTCCAGGGTTCTTCCAGTCTCAGTCAGACCATTAAGTCTGGTCTAGTTACTAGAATTTGAGTTCTGTACCCCACCTTTCTCCTGCTCCATCAGGGACTCTCTCTTGTGTTCCCTGTCAGGGCTGTCATTGGTGGTAGCCAGGCACCATCCAGTTCTTCTGGTCTCAGGCTGATGAAGTCTCTGGTTTATGTGGCCCTTTCTGTTTCCTGGGCTAATATTGTCCTGTGCCTTTGGTGTTCTTCATTCTCCTTTACTTTAGGTGGTTGAGACCAATTGATGCATCTTAGATGGCCGCTTGCAAGTTTTCTAAGACCCCAGATGCCACTCACCAAAGTGGGATGCAGAACATTTTCTTAATAAGCTTTGTTATACCAGTTGACCTAGATGTCCCCTGAAAACATGGTCCCCAGACCCCGCATCCCTGCTACTGTGTCCCTCAAAGTGTTTGATTGTATTCAGGAAACTTCTTAGCTTTGGTTTAGTTCAGTTGTGATGACTTCCCCTGTAGCGTGTGCTGTCCTTTCCTTCATCTAAGATAATTCTTATCTACTATCTAGTTAGTAAATAACCCTCACCCTCCCTCCCAACCCTTGTAACCATCAAAGAATGTTTTCTGTGTTTAAACCTTTTCTCAAGTTCTTATAATAATGGTCTTATACAATCCTTCTGTGACTGACTAAATTCACTCAGCATAATGCCCTCCAGATTCCTCCATGTTGTAAGATGTTTCACAGCTTCATCATTTTTCTTTATCGTTGCATGGTATTCCATTGTGTGGATATACCATAATTTGTTTATCCATTCATCTGATGATGGCCACCTAGGTTGTTTCTGTCTTTTTGCTTTTGTGAACAGTGCTGCAGTGAACGTGGGTGTGCATTTATCTATTCATGTGATGGCTCTTATTTCTCTAGGATATATTCCAAGGAGCGGGATGGCCGGATCATATGGTACTTCTATTTCTAGCTTTTTAAGGAAGCCCCAAATCTATTTCCAAAGCAGTTGTACCATTGAACATTCCCACCAACAGTGTATAAGTGTTCTAGTCTCTCCACAACCTCTCCAGCATTTATTCTTCTGTGTTTTTTGGATTAATGCTAGCCTTCTGGGGTGAGATGATATCTCATTGTATTTTTGATCTGCATTTCTCGAATGGCTAATGATTGTGAGCATTTCTTCATGTGTCTGTTAGCCACCTGAATATCTTCTTTGGCGAAGTGCCTGTTCATATCCTTTTCCCATTTTTCAATTGAGTTATTTGTCTTTTTGTTGTTGAGGTTTTGCAGTATCTTGTAGATTTTAGAGATAAGACACTGATTGGATTTGTGGTAGCCAAAAATTTTTTCCCAGTCTGTAGGTTGTCTTTTGACTCTTTTGGTGAAGTCTTTTGAAGAGCATAAGTGTTTGATTTTTCGGAGCTCCCAGTTATCTAGTCTCTCTTCTGGTGCTTGTGCGTTGTTACTTATGGTTCGTTTTGTGTTTATGCCATGTATGAGGGCTCCTAGCATTGTCCCTATTTTTTTTTTCCATGATCTTTATCGTTTTTGATTTTATATTTAAATCTTTGATCCATTTTGAGTTAGTTTTTGTGCATAGTGTGACGTATGGGTCTTGTTTCAGTTTTTTGCAGATGGATGTCCAGTTATGCCAGCACCATTTGTTAAAGAGACTGTCTTTTCCCCAATTAATGAACTTTGGGCCTTTGTCAGATAGCAGCTGCTCATAGGTAGATGAATTTATGTCTGGATTCTCAATTCTGTTCCGTTGGTCTGTGTATCTGCTGTACCAGTACAAGGCTATTTTGACTACCATGGCAGTATAATAGGTTTTACAATCAGGTAGTGTGAGGCCTCCCACTTTTTTCTTCAGTAATGCTTTTCTTATCTGGGGCCTCTTCCCTTTCCGTATGAAGTTTGTGATTTGTTTCTCCATCTCATTAAAATATGCTGTTGGAATTTAGATCGGGATTGTATTGTATCTGTAGATCGGTTTGGGTAGAATTGACATTTTCACAACGTTGAGTCTTCCTTTCCATGAACAAAGTATGTTTTTCCACTTACACAGGTCTCTTTTGGTTTCTTGCAGTAGTGTCTGGTAGTTTTCATTGTATAGATCTTTTACGTTTCCGGTTAGATTTATTCCTGAGTATTTTATCTTCTTGGGGGCTATTGTAAATGGTATTGTTTTGGTGATTTCCTCTTCGAGGTTCTCTTTGTTAGTGTAAAGGAATCCAACTGATTTTTGTATGTTTATCTTGTATCCCAAAACTTTCCTGAAATCTTCTATTAGTTCCAGTAGTTTTCTTGTGGATTCTTTGGGGTTTTCTGTGTATAAGATCATATCACCTGCAAATAGAGGTACTCTGACTTCTTCCTTACCAATTTGGATGCCGTTTATTTGTTTTTCTAGCCTAATTGCTCTGGCTAGGACCTCCAGCACAATGTTGAATAAGAGTGGTGATAAAGGGCATCCTTGTCTGGTTCCTGTTCTCAAGGGGAATGCTTTCAAAGTCTCTCCATTTAGGATGATGTTGGCTGTTGGCTTTGTATAAATGCCCTTAATTGTATTGAGGAATTTCCATTCTATTCCTATTTTGAGGCTTTTTATCCTGAATGGGTGTTGGACTTTGTCAAATGCCTTTTCTGTATCAATTGATAAGATCATGTGGTTCTTATCTTTTGTTTTATTTATGTGGTGGATTACAGTGATTGTTTTTCTAATGTTGAACCATCCTCCCATACCTGGTATAAATCCCACTCGATCATGGTGAATTATTTTTTTGATATGTTGCTGAATTCTGTTAGCTAGAATTTTGTTGAGGATTTTTACGTCAATGTTCATGAGGGATATTGATCTGTAATTTTCTTTTATTGTGGTGTCTTTACCTGGTTTTGGTATCAGGGTTATGCTGGCTTCATAGAATGAGTTTGGGAGTATTCCATCATTTTCTATGCTCTGAAATACCTTTAGTAGTAATGGTGTTAATTCTTCTTTGAAAGTTTGGTAGAATTCTCCAGTGAAGCCATCTGGCCAGGCTTTTTTCTGTTGGGAGTTTTTTAATTACCTTTTCAATCTTTTCTTTTGTTATGGGTTTATTTAGTTGTTCTACCTCTGTTTGTGGTAGTTCGGGTAGGTAGAGTTTCTAGAAATTTGTCCATTTCCTCTAGGTTTTCAAATTTGTTAGACTACAGTTTTTGATAGTATTCTGTTATGATTCTTTTAATTTCAGTTGGGTCTGTTTTGATAATCACCCATCTCATTTCCTGTATGGGTTATTTGCGTCCTCTCCTGTTTTTCTTTTGTCAGTTTGGCCCATGGTTTATCAATTTTGTTGATCTTTTCAAAGAACCAGCTTTTGGTGTTGTTAACTCTTTCAGTTGTTTTTCTATTCTATATTTCATTTAATTCTGTTCTAATTCTTATTATTTCCTTTCTTCTGGCACCCGAGG
This sequence comes from Dugong dugon, assembly GCA_030035585.1. NCBI lineage: Eukaryota > Metazoa > Chordata > Mammalia > Sirenia > Dugongidae > Dugong > Dugong dugon. Next base: position 107,794,305 of record CM057463.1, on the reverse strand, counting down.
GCTTCTTTTGCTGCTCTCTTTCTACTTGTTCAAATTGTACAGTTAATGTTTTGATTAAGGCCCTTTCTTCTTTTTGGATATGTACATTTATTGCTATAAACTGACCTCTGAGCACTGCTTTTGCTGTGTCCCAAAGGTTCTGGTAGGATGTGTTTTCATTCTTGATTCTATAAATCTCATTATTCCATGCTTAATTTCTTCTATAACCCAGTAGTTTTTGAGCAAGGTGTTGTTCGGTTTCCATGTGTCTGATTTTTTTTCCTTGCTTTTTCTGTTACTGATTTCTACTTTTATGGCTCTATGGTCAGAAAAGATATTTTGTAATATTTTGATGCTTTGGATTTTGTTAAGGCTTGCTTTATGGCCTAATATGTGGTCTGTTTTGGAGAATGTTCCATGTGCGTTGGAAAAGAAGGTATACTTGGCTGCTGTTGGGTGGAGTGTTCTGTATATGTCTCTGAGATCAAGTTGGTTGATTGTAGCATTTAGATCTTACGTGTCTTTGCTGAGCTTCTTTCTGGGTGTTCTGTCCTTCACCAGAAGTGGTGTGTTGAAGTCTCCTCCTACTATTGTGGAGCTGTCTATCACTCTTTTTAATGCTGTTAGAGTTTGTTTTATGTATTTTGGAGCCCTGTCATTGGGTGTGTAAATATTTATTATAGTTATATCCTCCTGGTGTATTGACCCTTTAATCATTCTATAATGTCCTTCCTTATCCTTTGTGGTGGATTTTACTTTCAAATCTATTTTGTCAGAGATTAATATTGCCACTCCTGCTCTTTTTTGAGTGTTGTTTGTTTGATATATTTTTTTCCATCCTTTGAGTTTTAGTTTGTTTGTCTTTAAGGTGTGTCTTTTGTAGACAGCAAATAGATGGATCATGTTTTTTAATCCAATCTGCCACTCTGTCTCTTTATTGGTACATTTAGTTCATTTACATTCAGCGTAATTATCAATAGGTATAAGTTTAGTGCTGTCATTTTGATGTCTTTTTTTTGTGTGTTTTTGACAGTTTCTTTGTTCCACTCAGTTTTCTGTGCTGAGTCATTTTTCTTTATGTATTTTCATATTTTTCATTGTTGTTGATTTTGTATTTGCTGAGCCTTTATATTTTTCTGGCTTTTTATGTTGACTTGTAGGATTGTTAGTTTCCTTTGTGGTTACCTTAATATTTACCCTTATTTTTCTAAGTTTATACCAGTCTTTTATTTCTTTATATCTCCTTGACTTCCTCTCCATATGAAAAATCTGTGTCTACATTTTTAAGTCCCTCTTTTTTGTTTCAATGTTTTCAGCTTTTACATGTTGACATCTGTTTCCCTAATTTCAGTGTTTTAATTTTGGTGACTTCCCTATCTGGGTTGATATCTGGTTGTTCTGTCCTATGTTCTAGTCTTGTCTTGTTGTCTGATGTTATTGATTTTCTAACCGGAGGACTCCCTTTAGTATTTCTTGTAATTTTGGTTTGGTTTTTGCAAATTCCCTAAACTTCTGTTTATCTGGAAATGCCCTAAATTTCGCCATCATATTTGAGAGACAGTTTAGCTGGATATATAATTCTTGGTTGGCAGTTTTTTTCCTTCAAGGCTTTATATATGTCATCCCATTGCGTTGTTGCCCACATGGTTTCTACTGAGTAGTCCGAGCTTGTTATTATTGACTCTCCTTTGTAGATGACTTTTTGTTTATCCCTAGCTGCTCTTAAAATTCTCTCTTTGTCTTTGGTTTTGGCAAGTTTGATTATGATATGTCTTGGTGACTTTCTTTTGGAAACTACCCTATGTGGGGTTCGATGAGCATCTTGGATAGGTATCTTGTTGTCTTTCACGATATCAGGGAAGTTTTCTGCCAGTAAATCTTCAACAATTCTCTCTGTATTTTCTGTTATCCGCCCCCTCCCCCCGCCCCATTCTGGTACTCCAGTCACTCGTAGGTTATTTCTCTTGATAGAATCCCACATAATTCTTAGGGCTTCTTCATTTTTTTTAATCCTTTTATCTGATTTTTCCTCAAATAAGTTGGTGTCAAGTCCTTTATCTTCAGTCTTACTAATTCTGACTTCTATTGCCTCAGTTCTGCTCCTATGACTTTCTGTTGAGTTGTCTAATTCTGAAATTTTATTGTTAATCTTCTGGATTTCTGATTGCTCTCTCTTATGGATTCTTGCAGCCTGTTAAATTTGTCATTATGCTCTTCTCTAATCTTTTTAATTTCCTTTATTGTGTGTTCTGCATTTTGTTTAATTTCCTTCCTAATCTCTTGAAGAGTTCAGTATATTAATCTTTTGTATTCTACCTCCAGTAATTCCAAGAAATTTTCCTCCTATGGAAAATTTCTAGATTCTTTATTTTGTGAGCTTGCTGAAGCCGTCATGGACTGCCTGTTTACGTGATTTGATATTGACTGTTGTTTCTGAGCCATCAATAAGTTATTATACTTATTTATGTTTGCTTACTGTGTCCTAGCTTCTTGTTTTGTTTTGATATGCCAAGATAGGCTGCTTGTGTGAGCTAGTTTGATTATTGGCACCTGTGAAACTCTAATGTCCCGTCACCAGGTAATTACTGTTACTAGGTATGTGAGCTCAGGATTCCACCCACTCCTGTATGGATTCAGCTTAGGTGCTCAGGTGGCTAGCCACCAAGTGTGTGGTGCAGGCTCTCACCTACAGTCCTAGACAGGCATGGGTGATTGGTGTAGGCACAGGCATCTGGCTGCAGCAGGGGGACACACTCTGAGCAAGGCAAGGGGCTGACGGCCACCCCCAGGTGTCCAGGAGGAAGGCGTGTTCCTGTTCCCTAGAACGCACAGGTGGGTGTGTTTTGCAGCCAGACTATGAGCACCCAGTGCATAAGGACTGGGGAGCAGCTCTTATTCTTGGCCCCCTATTGCAGATGGCTAGGTGGCGTGGGTGGAGTCACTAGTTCTCAGGCCCCTGATGTGGGTAGGTGTAGACCCTGCTTAATGGGCAGAGCAGTGTCGGATGTTATGAACTTAGCACTTCACAGCTGAAACAGTTCAAGGTAGACTTCAGCTATATACCCTGTTGTACTATGGTAACAAGTGTATGCAGGGGGAAAGGCACTCAAATTCCGTGGATCCCTTATGCCTGTGCCCAGGCAAAGGAGCTGTGCCTACCCTGAGTTCCTGGCTTAGGGAAGCCAGCAATTTATTTTTTCCCCGTTTGTTAATTTCTTCACTCTCCAAAGCTAGGAGAATGGCTCAGGGCATGTGATGGATCCTACTTCCAGCCCAGGGGACTTGGCAGTTGCCAAAGCTTGTCTGGGACCCAGTGCAGAGCAGGGAGCGGGGAGGTAAGTGGGAGAGAGGTTGTTCCCTAAGGCCGGAGGCAAGTACTTATCGTTTGCCGATCTAGGGCTGCTTCTCACTGGTTCTGGGTGGCCAAGTAGATTCTGCCTCTGGGTCTCTCCCGGTGCAGAATATGCCTCCCGAGCACCACTGGTTGCCTGCCTCACCGCTCACCCGTGAGCTGATCAGGCCTGAAGGGCTCAGGCTCTCACCAGCTCAGGTCTGGCAACTCCTTGCTCCTTCCAAACCATCTCACCCTCCCCCGGCCACTCAGTCTGGTTCCTCAACTTTGCGTTTGATGTTCAGGGCTCCTAGATTGTCATATATAATCAATTCACTTGTTTTTGGGGGTCTTTTTTGTAAGAGGGTCCACTGGGAGCGTCTGCCTACTCTGCCATCTGGGCCTCACCTCCAGGGTAGAAATTTTTTACTCTATATTGTATACTATGTTGCTTTTTAAAAAGAGTATTTTTTATAGCAGAAGTTTTAGAAAATACAGAGAAACATGAAGAGAAAGAAAATAACCATATTCTACTACCCAGAGTTAAGCACAGTTAGTGTTGTAGTATATTTCTTTGTGGCCTTTTTTTTCCTGCTCACACGTGTAAGTATTAATGTGTATGTGTGTGTCTACCTATTGCTGTCAAGTCAATTCCAACTCATGGTGGGTGGCACAAGTAGTTGTGATTGGCTGTTAACCTAAACGTTGAACCCACCCAGCAGCTATGGAAGAAAGCCCTGGTGAACTGATTTTGTAAAAATTACAGCCAAGAATACCCCATGAAGTAGTTCTACTCTGTAACACATTGGGTATACATGCATATGTACATATGTATAATTTTTTAAATGAGATCTTTCCATACTGTTGTGATTGTCCTGCAGAAGTGGGATAGACCCCTAGCCCAAAATTTAGCTTGGCTATGAAAATTGTTGCTGTTACACACAGACCAAGAGGGTCTGAAAAGGTTTATGACTAACATAATGAGGCTTTCTGAGAAGAGCAGGGCAATCTCCTAAGCAGGTTTGAAAATGGCTTGAGAGAACAGTAATGGAGAATGACTTGGGATTTTTATTATGGTTAGGGGATGGAGCTGGTGTGAGGGTTCTTGAACACAGGCTGGGGCTTGCATGGTTTGAACTTCCCACCAGCACCAAAAGACAGAGGACTTGGGCTTTCTAATCAGCACACCCACGTGTGGGGGCAGAAAAGGGAAGGGAAGTGATGAGACTTGAAAGTTGTCAGCAGTCAAATATCAAAAATGAATTTAGAGTTTTTATTACATGTACAGTTTTGTATCTTTGTCTTAAATTTAGCATTTACATTCTATGTTTAAGGAACTGCTACAAAAGCAGTCCACCAAAAGCTTTATTGTCAAATTTCTTCCGACATCAGCATCCTGTGTCTGTGCCAGTTTTCCCTATATCTGATCAGTTATTTATTCATATTCCAGAAGAAAAGGATGTGTGGGTTAAAAACAACATTGATTTTTTTCTTATAAAACAAAAATAAGGTCATTGAAGAAAAAATGTAGCATGTATCTTGAAGGTAATGGTTCAATAAATTTCCCTTGCAAAATAAATATAGTTTGCTCAGGGAAGAGGATACAAATAATTTTCTTGTTTGTGAATGTATTTGCATTTCTTATGATCACGCATGACTTTCAACTATACTGCAAAACATGACTGCAGAATATGTGAGTCATGTATCTAATCTGCTTTTAAATACTGGTCCTGAAGCGTGTAGATACTTATAATCCTACAGTTGGAGTCCACACCTTGTGACAACAACAGACTACTCACGTCAGCTTCAAACAGGAATCGTAACTAACCACGGGGCTATTTTTTCCATCTGTAATAAAGAATTTTCCAACATCTTTAATGACTGAAGATAATCCTTTGTCGTCATCTTGTGCATCTAGGTTATAAAAATATATACTCGGCTTTGAAGGAAGGTTGTGGTCCACTGATATCAAGTTAAGGTCAAAATATGGATAACTGGCAACGTTACAACAAGAAATGAAGCCTGCTTGTGTTTCCTCTTGGTATTCACGACATAGTTTCCAACTTGAAGATTTAATTAAGGACATGAGGAGTGATTGAGTCTAGGCTCTGATCACTGAGGCTGACTTACCATACATTGGTAAAACACCTTTTATTGAAACGTACGAGAGAAAAAAAAATCTGGTTTCAGACTGAAGGTCTATTGAAAAATGGTTTGAAAAGATCAGGAAGATTAAAACAATTTGGAATATCTTATTCCAGTTTTAAAAATTACTTTAAAAAAAGCTTTTGGTAGAAATATTAGCCAATCCTATTTTTTTCCCCTTTAATGCAAAAAACTTGTCAACTTTGAGAAGAAGTTTGAAAAGGAACTTGTTAACTTTGCTTCTTAAAGTGTAAAGACTGGCAATACAATGTCAAAATAATAGCTAGACGGGGGAGATATAGGATGGTAGGATAGCAGATGAATAAACTGAGAAGAAATGTTCTTCAAGGTTTTGAATTTAGAGAAATGGTGCTCCTTGTATCTCCTAAGATGTCAACCACCCATGGCAGACATTTCCCTGTCGACGTTTGCCATCTCCAAGTCGGAGCTCAGCTCATGCCTTCATCTTCCTGAAAGCCCAATGTGCTGACTGTATTGAGCTTTTTAGTCAGTCACTGGCTTTGGCTTCAAAACCTCTTCTATTTTCCACTCTCGGTAAGAATTCCTTCATCATTTTTACTGGCTGTGGAAAGCAACCAGAATCAACTCCTTCGCACGAAGCTGGGGGCAGGGAGATTGAACCCCGAATAGTTCCCTAGTAAAGAATCTTAAAACTGTCTTTGCTACCTTCTCTGTGCTCCATAAATCCAGTATTGGGAAGCCAGGGAGAGATTAAAGACTCTTGTCTAAGCCTCTTATCTCCCAGGCTTAAAGCCATCTCATGACTGCCCAAGGAGCTTGGCAAGAGTCCAGGAGCCCAGCCTCAGATCCTTAACAGTGGCCACCAGCATTATCATCTTGCCTCTCCAGCCTACTGGCAAATGCCTGGGATAGTGAATAACTGGTCAAAACACCCAATTGCAACCTAAAACACAACAGAAGTCTTTGTTATGGGCATTCCCAAAGCATTTCGCAGTATGTCTTTGATATACCCGAGGGACATTTCCAAGGGCCTGGTAGCTTCTTCTCCCCTCTGCCTGCAGAAAGCCTAAGGCCTTCAGCTGCTGCAGAGCAAGGGCTCCATATGGTTGGCTAACTCCCGGACCATAACCATCATGGTCACCCTAATTTAAAATGGATCCTGGGAATCTTCTTAAGACATGAAAGATCTTAACCGTAGACCAAAATAACATGTTTGAGTATCCTTACACAGTGAAACTTGTGAGAGTCGGAAATTGATGGGACTGCCTTGTTTTTCCAGCTCTTGCAAGTTTTCTGCCTTTGACGGTGCACTCTTACCACTTTTCTTTCACTTGTTTTAGTGGAAAATGTTTGAGTTTCCCTTCTCTTACAGGTTTCCACCTTACACAGTTTACAGCTTTCTCAGGTTTACTGTACCTCTCTTGGATGGCAAATTCGTGTTCTAATAATAAGCACTTTCTGAATTTATGAGGAGAGAAATAATTCCCTGCCTTGGGGAATACTGGCTAATTATTTTTGGAGAAGTAACAACTGCCTTGACATAAACTCAGGCTTCACTCCAGTTAGTATTACTTTTCTGATATTAAAGCATGAGGATTGACCATTAAAATAAGGGTAATAATTGTCATGATTTATTAAACTTCTACTTCACACCACACTAAACACTGTGCATGCATTCCTCCTAGTTCCCCAACAACACCATGAGACAGACATTAGCACTTCTACTTCATATGTGTAGGAACTGAGACTCAGAGTAATGAGGGGACTTGCCCGCAGTCACACAGTCTGTTAGAGGCAGACTCAAACCCAGGTCATCTGTCTTATGCCCTCCACCCCTGCCGTGCCCCCAGCTATTATTTTGACATTGCATTGCCATCAGTTGAAAAAGCATGCTTTAGTTCAAAATGTGATTTCTCAGGGACGACAATTTATGTTGCATTAAGGGAAAAATGTTGTTAGGTGCAGTCAAGTTGATTCTGACTCTTAGCGACCCTAGAGGACAAAGTAGAACTGATTGACTAATATTTCTACCAAGTAGCTTTTTGTTGTTGTTTTTTAAAGAGCTTTCACAGTAAGATAGATGGATATCTGCTGTTGACTTGACTCCAAGTCATGGCGACCTTATATACAACAGAATGAAAACTTGCCTGGTCCTGAGTCATCCTCACAATCGCCAGTCTATCTCGCTGGCCCTCTACTTCACCAAACATAATGTCCTCCTCCAGCAATTGATCCCTCCTGATGTGTCCAAAGCAAGCAAGTTGGATAATGTTTTCTTGTGGTCCATAAGGTTTTCATTGACAAATTTTCAGAAGTAGGTCACCAGGCCTTTCTTCCTAATCTGTCTTGGTCTGGAAGCTCCACAAGAACCTGTCCACCATGTGTGACCCTGCTGGTATTTGAAATGCTGGTGGCATAGCTTCCAGCATCACAGCAACACGCAAGTCACTACAGTAAGATAGACCTTGCTGAACTGTACATTTTGGAACTTCAGAGAATCAGATGGCTCCTGAGAACTGTAAAAGTACCTCCCTCACAGGATTGTTTGACAGAAATCCAATAGTGAATGTAGAGCAGTTAACACAGTGCCTGCCACATAGTAAGCACTGAAAAATGTTAGCTGTCACCATGACGATCGTGATCATGACAATAATGACATAGTTATTTCTCTCAAGAAGTTCACGGTCTAGTGGAGGAAGCATTCATGGAAACAGATGATCATAATACAGTGTGATAAAAACAATGCATAAGATGTGACCAGGACCAGAGAGAGGAGAACTCACCCCAGATCAGGCAATGGTGCATGTGGGGACCACGGCTGTCCATCACCACACAGACATAGTACAGTGTGCATATGCATCAATAGCTGTAAACATGACCGCTCATCTCTTCGTCTGTCTGTGTAAACAGGAACAGACTTGGATTCAGATAACAACTGCTTTTATCATTTCCTTTTCCTTGTGTTACAGAGGACCAGAGTCTCTAGAAGCTTTTAGAAAATACTACTGAAGAGTAAGGAGCCCTGGTGGTGCAGTAGTTAATCACTTGGCTGCTAACTGAAAGGTCGGCTGCTCCATGGGAGAAAGATGTGGCAGTCTGCTTCCGTAAAGATTACAGCCTCGGAAAACCTACAGGGCAGTTCTGCTCTGTCCTGTAGGGTTGCTATGAGTCAGAATCAACTAGACAGCAATGGGTTTGTTTGTGTTTCTTTGGTACTGAAGAGTATTTTGGATTTTTATTCCAGTCATCAGAGACACCATTGTAATATCGAGGGGCAGGCAGGCAGGCTGAAAAGAAAAAGAATTATGGTTGCTTAGGAAACTGAGCACTACATTTCCTGTGATTATAATCTCAAGGCTGAAGTTCCATGCTCACCACAGGATTTTCTTGACAGCAGGGTGTATCTTTCTTGACAGCAAGGTTATGAAAGAGTTTTAAACTAGTGATTCCTTTGGGTTCCAGAAAATGCTCTAGCTTAGGACTCTGGCAAGAGGCTCTTCATCTGCTGATTTTTCTGGAGGATCCTCCCTGGCCTGGTCACCTGGGGCCATGGCATCTGTCTTAGCCCGCCCATATAAGCAGGCTGAACAGTCAATTAGCCAGTTGTCAGTGAATGTCTACTCTGCCCAAAGTGCTGGGCTAGGCTTTGTGAGAGGCACCTAGTCCCTGTCCTCAGAGCTTCCAATCTAGTTAAGCAGGTAATGTCTGCACTAGGGAAGAAGTACCACAATTGGGCTGCCATAGAAGGGCTACAGACAACAGGTGCCACAGGATTTTGGAAGAGGGAAAAAGCTGCCTTGGTACATGCAGGAAATGGAAGAGGAACAAAGGGAAGAATGGATGGTCAATTGAATGGATAGAAGGGAGGGTGGATTGGTGATGGATAGGTGCGTGGGTACAGATGCATACATGCCACAGTGGCTTTAAAGTCAACTAGACTAGGGTTACAGTTCTGCCATTTATTATTTACCCAGTTTCAGGCAATTAACTCCTTCAAGCCCAATTTCCTCGCCTATAAAATAGGAATGATAATACCTTGCAAGCTTGAGAGAATCAAATGTGATAATGTTTGTGAAGCACCTGGTACATGGTAGAGACTCAATAAAGAGCACCTATGCTTATTCATATTAATAATGGTCTGGAAAAAGTCCCAGGTGGACACAGGATTAGAGCCTGAAGAAAAGATTGGATTGGGAAGCAGTAAAAAGAGCGAAAAAGGCAATCTCTGATGGGAGAACAGCCTGATGAAGGTGCAGAAGCAGAAAAGCTGAAGGCACATTCTGTGTTGGCGAAGGGAGGCTGGCTGGAGCCACAGTTCATGGGACTGGAAAGGGTCAACTGGGACCTGATTTTAGGGGATTTGAAGTGCTAAGGAGTTTTGGCTTTTCCTTGGAGACCAATGAACATTTCTGAAGGTTCAGAAGGAAGGAAGAAGGCTTCCTCTGGGCCCCCTTTCCTCCTCAGCCTGACCTTGACAACATCCGGACTTCCTTTGAACTTGGAAGCTCTCCTTTTTGCAGTATTTATAGTTGCCCTTACCTTCTGCAACTGGCCCTGGACTTCCTGTGCCCAGGACAGTTGCGGTACTCTCCCAGCCAGCTCTCTCCTCCATCCCCAGGGACAGAGCCGCTGAAGGGCTGCTGCAGAGAGAAGCCCTGAGGCTGACGGGAAGGAAATGGTTTGTAGAGATTAGATGGCACCTAGGAAGCAAGGTACCTTAAACCTCCTTTGCTACCTGTCAGCAGAGTGATCTGCTAGCGTTACTCAAGCTTTCCCAAGGCTCCACGGAGACAGCCACCCGCCTTTGGTGCTGGGATGGGGTTCCAGGAGCCCTGGGTTCTGGGGAGGTGTTGTGCTTTACAACCCCATCCCCACCCCACCGCACAGAGACTGGCACAGGAACTAAGTAGGTGCCTGGAAGTCTTCCTTCCATAGGAGGCAGTAAAGAAGAGAGATGATTTTTTTTACTGCTTATGGAAAGCAAAGAGCATTAGAAAAAGTGCCTACACTCCAGCTATTCTTAAACAGCTGTTTATGGAAGCCCTTCAGGCAGTGTGAAAGTCCTGCAAAATTGTGTGTGTGTACTTTGAAGGAACCCTGGGGGCGCAATGGTTAAGCACTTGGCTACTAACAGAAAAGTTGGCGGTCTGAACCCACCCAGCGACTCCATAAGAGAAAGACCTGGCAATCTACTTCCAGAAAGATTATAGCCTAGAAAACCTTATGGGGAAGTTCTACTGTGTCACACAGGGTTTTTATAAATCTGAATTGACTAAACAGCATGTACATTTTGTGGGGAAAGGACTCAGAGTTTTAATTAGATACTTTTGGTTCTAAAACACCACCTCCCTCCCCCCACCCCACCCCATGCGGCTTTTGATACAGTCCAAACTCCTCATTTTTCCAGAAAGGAAAAACTGCACTCCAGCAAGTGAGATTCAGTGACTTGTTCAAAGTCACACCACAGTGCACAGCAGAGAAGAATGGAAGCTACGTCTTCAGGGCTCTTTCCACTGCCCTGGTCCCACGAGAGAACCTAAAATAAGGCTTCATTCTGTGACATTCTGAACATTGCCTCCTAGACAGAAATTAAGTGTGTCAAGATGGACTAGTTTGAAAGTCTTCCTGCCACGAGCCCCTCTCCTCCTTCCAATTAGGCCCCCTCCCCATAGTCCCCCTACCTGTCAGGCTGCCTTCCTAGCAAGAGAACAGTGTTCTCTTGGTGACAGGCATTTAGCTTACAAACATGGGGAAGCCCTGATTGGAGTATGGTTGGGGCTGGAAGCTGATACTCAAACACCTCCAAATTGGGGAGAGGGCCCCCCAAGCTCCTAGCCCTCTTAGCTGTGCACTCAGGGGAAATAATGGCAAGGGATCAGGAAAATGGGAGTGTTCTGGGGTTCTGTGAGTCATTGTTGCTTGGGATTTTTTTTTTTTTTTTTCCATTTATTTGGATGAACAGTTGTCCCCTCAAGCTAACCTCAGTGGGTCATTGCCATAGTTGAAGGGATAAAGAGCCTTGACTGCTTGAGCTTGAATCTTGGCTCCATCACTTATTACTGATGTAGCTTTGGACACATTTTTTAATTTTCTATACCTTGGTTTTTGCATGTGTAAAATAGCATGCTGGTACCCTGCCTTTGCAGTCCCTGGGTGGTGCAAATGGTTAACGTGCTCGACTGCTAACAGAAAGCTTGGAAGTTTGAGTCCACCTGGAGGTGCCTTGGAAGAAATGCCTGGTGATCTACTGAAAAATCTGCCATTGAAAATTCTATGGAGCACAGTTCTACTCTGACACATATGCGGTCACCATGAGTTGGAATCGACTCAACTGGTTTTTACCCTGCCTTTGGTAGAGACTAATATGTGCCAGCCAAAACCCATTCCTGGGCACACATCCAGACTGTCCTTTGCAGCTGTCTTAGGCTGGGTTCTTTAGAGAAGCAAAACCAGTAAAGCATATAAATATCTATATAGAGAGGTTTATATAAAGGAAATGGCTCACGTGGTTGTAGAGGCTGAAATGTCCCAAATCCGTAGGTCAGGCTGGAAGCAGTTTTGAAACTGAATGGAAGAAGCTGGAAGAGTTTTAAAGTGCCTAATAGTAAAACTGTAGATTGCCTTGAGGAGACTGTTGGTGGAATTATGGACATCAGAGACAATTCTGGTGAGGACTCAGAAGGAAATGAGGAGAGCTGTAACACTGGAGACAGCACAGACGGGGAAAAGAAGCAGCAAAACCAGGAGACCAGTGCGAGACGGTGTCGGAGCCGACTCTGACCCACAAGAGAGAGAGCTGAGTGCCTTTGAGCAGGAGGCTTCCTGGTGGAGTGGGGTGTCCCCAAGCACTTATCGGTGGAGCTAGGCTTGCTGACCTATGGAGCAAGAGAGCTGAGTGCCTTCTGGCCAAAGTTTACTAGCAGAGTGAGGTGCCTCCAGGCACTTCTTGGTGGAGCTAAAGAGCTTTGGAACACTTGCCACAGCAGGGCAGATGCAGGCTGTGAGGCCCAAGGGGCCTAGAGGCCAAGAAATCAGGAAGCAGAAGCTGAAGAGACAAGGAACACAAGACAAGTCTCAAAGGGTACGGCCACAACCTCTGGGGTCTCAAAGGATGTAGTCTCCACTCAGATGGACTAGGAGAATGGGGCTGCCCAAATTCGAGGGAGGAGAGTTACCACTCCAGTGGGCCTGGAAAGTGGAGCTGAAGCCCAGGGCCGAGGGACCTCCACTCAGAAATCGGATAGTATGGCCAATACCTAGAGTGTGGAGGGCAGGGCCATTATGTAAAGGGTCTCAGAGAACAGAGGATTATTTTCAAGCCTTGAGGGCTAATGTAATATGTTCTGCTGACTTGCTTGGTGTCTGTTATCCCTTCTTTCCCTCCAGTTTCTCCCATTTGTAATGGAAATGTCTAGCTTGTGCCTGTTCCATCATTGTACTTTGGAAGCAGATAACTTGTATGCTGGATTTCACAGATGAAGAGGAATTTTTGGATGATACAGTGGGGGAAAGTGTTTTATTTGTGGCAAGGACATAAATTTGGGGGGTCAAAGGGTAGAATGTTATGGATTGAATTGTGTCCCCCTAAAATATATATGTCAGCTTGGCTAGCCCATAATTCTCAGTGTTGTGATTGTCTACCATTTTGTCATCTGATGTGATTTTCCTATGTGTTGTAAATCCTACCTCTATGATATTACAGAGGCAGGGTTAGAGACAGTTATGTTAATGAAGCAGGACTCAGTCTACAAGATAGATTGTATCTTGAGTCAATCTCTTCTGAGATATAAAAGAGAGAAGTGAGCAGAGAGACAGAAGTGAGCAGAGAGACGGGGAACTCATTACTACCAAGCAAGAAGAACCAGGAGTGTGGAAGTCCTTTGGACCTGGGGTCCCTGCACTGAGAAGCTCCTAGACCAGGGGAAGACTGATGACAAGGACCTTCCCCCAAAGCCAACAGAGAGAGAAAGCCTACCCCTGGAGCTGGCACCCTGAATTCATACTTCTAGCCTACTAGACTATGAGAGAATAAACTTCTGTTTGTTAGAGCATCCACTTGTGGTATTTCTGTTATAGCAGCACTAGATAACTAAGACACCAGTCTAGCCTCCCTTGCAGTTAGGTTTGCTGTGTCTGAATTCTGTACCCAGTAGAATGTGAGGGGAAGTGATGTGTGCTGCTTCTAGGCCTGGCCCATAAAACCTCCTGGGTGATCCTCTATACTCTTCTCCCATCTGCTGACTAGGGGTGCAACAGAGGTCTCTGAGGACCTGGGGGATGATGAAGCCACCAGACGGAAGGAGCCTGGGCCCCGAGTCACCATGTGGAAGACCACCACCAAACATCTTCACTGAACTATTACTTGAGCAAAAAATGAACTTCTATCGTGTTAAGATACTGCGACTTAGGATAGGTTCTTATAGCAGTTAGCCTACCTCATAAGGCTGTTGTAAATACTAAACAAATTAGCATATGTAAAGCACCTAGAACCATGCCTGGAATATGTATTAGTGAGCTATATACATGATTATTCTAATGACAGATGGATGGGTGGATGGATGGATGGATGGATAGGTAGATAACTAGAGAGAGAGAGACATATTGAGAAAGGAAAAGAGAAAATTATTTTAAAGGTTGCAAAGTAGTTAGATACAGAGTCTTGTTTCCTGTATTATCAAGATAATATTTAGAATATATTTTTAATGTACAGCTGTAGAGCTTGCATTTTATGGGCAAAAGATGGCATTGTAGGAAAAATATATTGGGTCTTTTTTTTTTAAGTACATTCCAATGTTTCTTGAAGGGGGCAGTGATGGTTTTTTGGTAGAATTCTCACCTTCCATGCGGGAGACCCAAGTTCAATTCCTGGCCGATGCACCTCAAGTGAAGCCATCACCTGTCTGTCAGTGGAGGCTTGTGTGTTGCCATGATGCTGAAGAGATTTCAGCAGAGCTTCCAGACTAAGATGGACTAGGAAGACAGGCCTGATGATGTACTTCCAAAAATCAGCCAATGAAAACCCTATGGATCACAGTAGTGTGTGGAGCCACCATGAGTGGGGACCAACTCAACATCAGCTAACAACAATAATGCATCTTGAAGAAAAACAGAAGACTACCACTTTCCTCAAAGACGTGTAGTCTGGATGGGACAGAAAAAAATTTTTTTTTGACATTTTTTTTTTTTTTTGTACTTCAGGTGAAGATTTACAGAACAAATAGTTTCTCATTAAACAGTAGTACACATATTGTTTTATCACATTGGTTAACAACCCCACGACATGTCAACCCTCTCCCTTCTCAACCTTTTTCTTTTTTCTTTTGGTGAAAATATACATAGCCAAAGATACACCAAAAAAAAAATTTTTTTAAAGTGTGCTGTTTATATAAAAGTAATACTTTTATTTTGTTTTCAAATAACTATCAAAATCATTTCCTTATATTGGGAATAATAAATAAATACATAAAGTTCACAACTCACTGCTACCCCCTACCCCCCAGCTCCCTCTGCTGCTGTTGGTATTTCTCTTACAGTGCTGTCTTTATGTCCCAGTCACAAAGGTTGGGATGCAAAGTCCCAAAGTCATCATTATCTCTTTTCTTGACCATTGAAAGGGACTCCTACTGGCAAACCTGTCCCCAGGACCCTCCAACTCCTCACTGCCCACCCTGTAATCCATCCTGCACACTCTCCCCAGAACAATCATCCAAAAATCCTCCTTTGTCACCTCTCTTTTCCCTGCTCCAAACTCTGCATGGCTCTGTGCCGCTGCCTGCAAAGAATCTCAAACTTCTCTAGAGGTGACCCCTGATAGAGTCTAGCCAAAGCGGGCAACAACCCTGACTTTCCCTCTGACCTGTCTCTGGGATTTGCTGTCAGTGCCTTCCGAGACAGGCCTGTAGTCTGCTAAGGCCATTCTTCAGCAGTTCTGCCTTTCTCCTGAAGAAGTCCCCTGGGAGCAGAGGAGCATAGCTGCCACCTGCCTCAAAGGGCACATCCCGGGAAGGTAGACTTTCCTCTTGAAAGACAGAGGCAATTTCACTTGTCTTCTTGTTTTACAACGGGCATCTTTAGGTTTCTGGCTGACTCCTACTTTCCTGCTGGATTCCTGTGCTGTCCCTGAGGCAGAAATGGGGCCTAGGTGGCCTCAGGCACCCGGTATCTTCTGTGTTCTCCCTCATGTAATGGTAGAAGAGAATAAACTAGTGCCATTCAATACTGGTTGAATGAATTCAATCTTTAATCACTAATTTAATTCATTCAAACAGTGTCTTTTATTTTTTTTATTTTTTTTAAGCACCTGCTATGAACCAAGGGGAGACCTGGTGGCACGGTGGTAAGGAGTTTGGCTGCTAACCAAAAGGTCAGCCGTTTGAATTCGCCACCTGCTCTTGGAAACCCTATGGGGGCAGTTCTACTCTGTCCTATAGGATAGCTATGAGTCAGAATAGACTCGACGGCAAAGGGTTTGGTTTTTTGGTCTTATGAGCCAGGGGATGCAACAGTGAACAAAACAGGCAAAAATCCCTGCCTTCATGGAGCTTACATTACAGTGAAAAAAAGTAGAGAATCAATGAATAAGTTAAATCATAGTTCACTAAGTGGTAATAAACATGAAGAAAAATAAATCAGGGAAGGGAGACAGCAGGAACTAAAAGTTGGGGTTGGAGGATACAATTTTAAATAAGGTGGTGAGGGCAGGACTCACTGAGATGTGATCTTTAAGCTCAGACCTGAGAAGGTGAGGGAGCCAAGCAACACAGAGCCTGGGGAGGAGCATTCTAAGAGGAGAAAACCTTGGGCCAGAGCAGGTCTGGTGTGTTTGAGGGACAGCAAGGAGTCTGGTGTGGAGTGAGTAAGGAGAAGAGTCCAGACCAAGTGAGACCTTGAGGACCATCATATAGACTTGGAGTTTTACTCTAAGCAAGTGGGAAGCCATTGGAAAGTTGTGAGCAGAGGAGTGACATGATCTGACCTACATATTGAGTGATCACACTGGCTGTCGGGCCTAAAGTGGGCAAAGGAGACCAGGGTTAGGAGACCAGTTAGAAACCTATGATAGTAGTCTTGGCAAGAGATGATGGGTGATGGTGACTTGGACCAGGGTAGTACTAGAGGAAATTCTGGATATATTTTGAACATAGAGCCAATACTATTTTCTGATTGAGTAGGTGTGGGGGTGTAAGAGTAAAAGAGAAATCAGTAATGACTCCATGGTTTGGGGCTGTCTTAGCTGGGTTCTCTAGAGAAGCAAAACCAGTAAAGCACACACATACACACACACGTGTGTGTGTGTGTGTATACATATATATATAGAGAGAGAGACAGAGATTTGTCTCAAGGAAATGGCTTATGCGGTCATGGGGGCTGGCAAGTCCCATATCCATGTGTCAGGCATCAGGCCGGAGGCTTCTCCTGGCTCACATGATTGCAGAGGCTGACGAACCCACAATCAGCAGGTCAGATGGCAGGCTACTGGCTTACAGGGCTATAGACGCTGGTGAATCCCAGAATTGGCAGGTCGGACAACAGGCTGCTAGCTCTAGTCCCAAAAACTGGGTCAAGTCCCAAGAAGGTCAGATGATGATAAGCTGGATGCAGGATCCAGAGCAAGGGATCACCTTGCCAGAACATCCATATATATATTGGATGCACGTCACACCCCAAAGGAAACTCCCCTTACATCAGAGTAAAAGTGTGACTTGAGTAAGGATGTGACTTGAGTAAGAGTGTGACTTGAGTCTTGCCCTCTTGTAAGGCTGTGACTCAAGATAAACCCCACACTAATCTTGCCTCACTAACATATAGAGGTTAGGATTTACAAAACACAAAATGGAAGATAATTACATCAGATCACAAAATGGAGGATAACCACACAATACTAGGAATTATGGTCTAGCCAAGTTGACACATAACATTAACCATCACAGGGGCCAAAAGATGGAGTTGAATGAGATGGGAGAGGAGCAGGTTTGCTGTGGGAAGATTAGAAGTTCCCTTTCTGGGTTTGTTTAGTCTGAGATGCCTATTAGACATCCAAGTGGAGATGTCAAGAATGCAGTTGGAATTCAGGGGAAAGGTCCAGGCTAGAGATGTAAATTGGGAAGTTGTTGGCATATGGTCAGTACTGCAAGCTGTGAGACTGACTGAGATCAACAGATCAGAACATGTAGATAAAGAAGACAACCAATAGTCAACATCATTCTCAATGGAGAGAGGCTGAAACCATTCCCTCTGAGAACAGGAACAAGACAAGGATGTCTTCTGTCACCACCCCTATTTAACATTGTGCCGAAAGTCCTAGCTAACGCAGTAAGGCAAGGAAAAGAAATAAAGGGCATCCAAATTGGAAAGGAAGAAGTAAAACTATCCCTAGTCACAGATGATATGATCCTATACATACAGAACCCCTAAGATTCCACAAGAAAACTGCTGGAACTAATAATAAGATTCAGCAGAGTAGCAGAATACAAGATCAACATACAAAAATCAGTTGGATTCCTATACTCCAACAACAAGAACTTCGAAAAGAAAATCAGGAAAGCAATACCATTTATAACAGCACCTAAAAAGATAAAATACTTAGGAATAAATCTAACCAGGGACATAAAAGACCAATATAAAAAAAAAAAACTACAAAACACTATTGCAAGAAACCAAAAGAGACCTACATAAATGGGAAAATATACCATGCTTATGGATAGGGAGACTCAACATCATGAAAATGTCAATTCTACCCAAAGTGATCTACAGATATAACACAATCCTGATCCAAATACCAGCAGCATTCTTTAAGGAGATGGAAAAACTAATCATTAAGTTTATATGGAATGGAAAGAGGCCCCAGATAAGCAAAGCATTATTGAAAAAAAGAACAAAGTAGGAGGCCTCACACTACCTGATCTCAGAACCTACTATAGAGCTGTGGTAGTCAAAACAGCCTGGTACTGGTACAACAACAGACACATAGACCAATGAGATAGAAATCAAGAACTCAGATGTAAATCCATCTACCTATGGTCAGCTGATCTCTGACAAAGGGCCAAAGTCCATTAAATGGGGAAAAGACAGTCTTTTTAACAAATGGTGCTGACAAAACTGGTTGTCCATCTGTGAAAAAAATGAAACAGGACCCATACCTCACACCATACACAGAAACTAACTCAAAATGGATCTAAGACCTAAATATAAAACCTGAAACGATAAAGATCATGAAAGAAAAAATAGAACAATGCTAGGGGCCCCAATACATGGCATAAATACAATACAAACCATAACTAACAATGCACAAAGATAAACATGTGACAAGGGTCTAATCTCTAAAAGCTATAGAATACTTCCACACCTCAACAACAAAAAGGCAATCCAATTTAAAAATGGGCAAAAGATATGAACAGACATGAGACTACAAAGAGATACCATTTCATCCCAACATTACTGGAATGAATCAAAAAAAGAAAGAAAGAAAGAAAATAACAAATGTTGGAGAGGCTGCAGGGAGATTGGAACTCTTATGCACTGCTGGTGGGAGTGTAAAATCATACAACTGCTATGGAAATCAATATGGCACTTCCTTAAAAAGTTAGAAATAGAAATACCATACAATCTAGCAATCACACTCCTAGGAATGTATCCTAGAGAAATAAGAACCGTCACATGAATAGACATATGAACACCCATGTTCATTGCAGCATTATTCACAATAGCAAAAAGATGGAAACAACCTAAGTGCCCATCAGCAGATGAATGGATGAACAAATTAGGGTACATACACACAATGGAATACTATGCAACAATAATGAATCCATGAAAATCTCACAACATGGATGAATCTGGAGAGCATTATGCTGAGTGAAATGTGAAATAACTGCAAAAAAAAAAAAATATTGTATGAGACCACTATTATGAAAACCCAAGAAAAGTTTTACGCATAGAAAAAAACAATCTTTGATGGTTATGAGGAAGGGGAGAGGAGGGGAGGGGAAATCACTAGCTAGATAGTAGACAACTTTTAACTTTGGTGAAGGGAAAGAGAACAAACAATATAGGGGAAGTCAGTACAACTTGATCAAGACAAAGTCATGGAAGCTTCCTAGACACATCCAAACACCTTGAGGGACCGAGCTTCTGGGGCTGAGGTCTGGGAACCATGGTCTCAGGGGACATCTAGCTCAATTGGCATAACATAGTTCATAAAGAAAATGTTCTGCATCCTACTTCAGTGAGTAGCGTCTGGGATCTTAAAAGCTTGTGAACAGCCATGTAAGATACATCTATTGGTCCCATTCCATCTGGAGCAAAGGAAAATGAAAAAAAAAAAACAAACAAGGAAAATATTAGTCTGAAAGACTAAGGGGCCACATGAACCATAGCCTCCATCAGCCTGAGCCCGGAAGAACTAGATGGTGCCCACTTACCACCACCAACTTCTCTGACAGGGATCACAGAGTGGGAGAAAATTGTAGAACAAAATTCAATTTCACACACACACAGAAAAGACCAGACTTACTGGTCTGACATAGATTAGAGGAACCCCCCAAGACTATGGCCCCTGGACACACTGCTGACTCAGAACTGAAGCCACTTACAAAGTCCATCTTTCAGCCAAAGATTAGACAAGCCTATGAAACGAACAGTAACACAGTGAGGAACAGGCTTCTTAGTTCAGTCATGTATATAAGAACGAATGGGCAACACCTGCCCCAAAGCAAAGACAAGAAGGCAGAAAGGGACCGGAAAACTGGACGAATGGATACGGGGAACCCAAGGTGGAAACGGAAAGGGGGAGAGTGCTGACACAATGTGGGGATTGCAAACAATGTCACAAAACAATTCGTGTATAAATTTTTCAATGAGAAACTGATTTGCACTGTAAACTTTCACCTAAAGCACAATAAAATTTATTTTTATATACTGTAGTCATCACAAGAGTCTGGTACTGGCATAACAACAGACATATAGACCAACAGAATAGAATTGAGAGTCCAGAAATAAACCCATACATTTATGGTCTATCAATATTCAACAAGGGTGTGAAGTCCATTCAATGGGGAAAGAATAATTTCTTCAATGAATGGTGCTGGGACTATTGGATGTCCACATGCAGAAGAATGAGGCTGGACCCTTACCTCACACCATATATGAAAATTAACTCAAAATGGACCAATGACCTAAAAGTAAGAATTAAAACCATAAAATTCTTAGGAAAAAAAACAAGGGTAATGCTTTAGGTCTAGTTTTTGACAATGAATTTTTAAATCAGACACCAACAGCACAAGCAACAAAAGATAAAATAAATTGTACTTCATTAAAATTAAAAACTTTTGTCACACTATACACAAAAACTAATTCAAAATGGATCAAAGATCTAAATATAAAACCAAAAACTATAAAGATAATAGAAGAAAAAATAGGGTCAACACCAGAGGCCCTTATACACAGCATAAATAGCATACAAACCATAAATAACAATACACAAACACCTGAAGATAAGCTAGATAACTGAGATCTTCTAAAAATTAAACATTTATGCTTGCTTATCAAGTCTTCACCAAGAGTAAAAAAGAGAGCCTACAGACTGGAAAAAAATGTTTGGCTATGACAAATCCGACAAAGGTCTAATCTTTAAAATCTATAGGAAAATCCAGCACCTCTACAACAAAAAGAAATAATCCAGTTAAAAAATGAGCAAAGGATATGAACAGACACTTCACCAAAGAAGACATTCAGGCAGCTAACAGACACATGAGGAAATGCTCAAAATCACTTGCCATTAGAGAAATACAAATCAAAACTACAATGAGATAGCATCTCACCCCTACATTACTGGCACAAATCAAAATAACAGAAAATAACAAATGTTGGAGAGGCTACAAAGAGCTCGAAACTCTTATGCACCGCTGGTGGCAATGTAAAATTTTACAACCATTTTGGAAAACGATATGGTGCTTCCTTTAAAAGTTAGAAATACCATACGATCCAACAATCACACTCCTAGGAATATATCCTAGAGAAATAAGAGCCATCACATGAATAGACATATGCACACCCATGTTCATTGCAGCATTATTCACAATACTGAAAAGATGGAAACAACCTGAGTGCCCATCAAAAGATGAATGGATAAACAAACTATGGTACATACACACAGTGGAATGCTATGCAATGATAAAGAGCAATGATGAATTCATGAAACATCTCATAACATGGATGAATCTGGAGGGCATTATGTTCAGTGAAATAAGTGAATCACAAAAGAACAAATACGGTATGAGACCACTATTATAAAATCTCATGAAAAGGTTTACACACAGAAAGAAACAACCTTTGATGGTTACTGGGGGGGAAGGGAGGGGAGGAAAAAACACTAAATAGACAATAGATAAGTGGTAACTGTGGTGAAGGGTAAGACAGTACACAATACTGGGGAAGTTAGGACAACTTGACCAAGGCAAGGTCATGGAAGCTTCCTAGATGCATCCAAACTCCCTGAGGGACTGAATTACTGAGCTGAGGGCTGGGGACCCTGGTCTCAGGGGACATCCAGCTCAACTGGCATAACATAGTTAATAAAGAAAATGTTCTATATCCTACTTTGATGAGTAGCGTCTGGGGTCTTAAAAACTTATGAGGGTGTTCACTGCGGCACTGTTCACAATAGCAAAAAGATGGAAACAACTTAGGTTCCCATCAATGGACAAATGGATAAACAAATTATGGTATATCCACACAATGGAATACTATGCAATGATAAAGAACAACGATGAAGCCATGAAACATCATATAACACGGTGGAAGCTGGAACTTATTATGCTGAGTGAATTTAGTCAGTCACTGAAGGACAAATACTGTATAAAACCACTATTATAAGAACTCAAGAAAAGGTTTAAACACAGAAGTAAACATTATTTGATGGTTACTGGGGTGGGGAGGGAAGGTGAGGGTTATTTACTAATTAGATAGTAGATAAGAATCATCGTAGGCTAAGGGAAGGACAGCACACACTACAGGGGAAGTCAGCACAACTGAACTAAGCCAAAGCTGAGAAGTTTCCTGAATACAATCAAATACTTTGAGAGACAGAGTAGCAGGGGTAGGGGTCTGGGGACTATGCTTTCAGGAGACATCTAGGTCAACTGGCATAACAAAGCTTACTAAGAAAATGTTCTGCATCCTACTTTGGTGAGTGGTGTCTGGGGTCTTAAAAGCTTGCAAGACGCATCAATTGGTCCCAATAAACCTGCAGTAAAGGAGAACAAAGAACACCAAAGACACGAGGAAAGTATTAGCCCAGGAGACAGAAAGGGCCACATAAACCAGAGACTTCATCAGCCTGAGACCAAAAGAACTAGATGGTGCCCGTCTACCACCAATGACCACCCTGACAGGGAACACAACAGAGAGTCGCTGATGGAGCAGCAGAAAGATGGGATGCAGAACTCAATTTCTAGTAAGAAGACCAGACTTAATGGTCTGACTGAGACTGGAGGTACGCCAGAAAGCATGGCCCCTGGATTTTCTACCAGCCCAGAACTAAAACAATTTACAAGGCCAACTCTTCAGACAGGGATTGGACTGGACTGTGGGACATAAAGTGGTACTCGTGAACAGTGTGCCTCTTAGTCAAGTAGATACAAGAGACCAAAGGGGCAGCTTCTGTCCAGAGGTGAGATGGGAAGGCAGAGAGGGTTAGGAGCTGGTTGAATGGACGTGGGGAATCAGGGGCGGAAAGGAGGAGTATGCTGTCGCAGAATGGGGTGAGCAATTAGGGTCACATAACAATGTATGTATAAAATTTTGTATGGGAGACTAACTTGAAATGTAAACTTCATTTAAACCACAACAATTAAAAAAAGAAAAAAAGCTTATGAGGGGCCATCTAAGATACTCCAGTGGTCTCACTCTTTCTGGAGCAAGGGAGAATGAAGAAAACAAAAGACACAAGGAAAAGATTAGTCCAAAGGACTAATGGACCACAACTACCACAGCCTCTACCAGACTGAGTCCAGCACAACAAGATGATGCCCAGCTACGACCACCTACTGCTATGACAGGGATCACAACAGATGGTCCTGGATAGAGGTGGAAAAAAAATGTAGAACAAAATTCTAACTCACAAAAAAGACCAGACTTTCTGGTCTGATAGAGATTGGAGGAACCCCAAGAGTATGGCCCCTGGACACCCTTTTAACTCAGTATTGAAATCACTCCTGAGGTTCACCCTTCAGGCAAAGATAAGACAGGCTCATAAAACAAAACAAGACTAAACGGGCACACCAGCTCAGAGGCAAGGACGAGCAGGCAGGAGGGGACAGGAAAGCTGGTAACAGGGAACCCAAGGTCGAGAAGGAGAGAGTGTTAACATGTCGTGGGGTTGGCAACCAATGTCACAAAACAATGCGTATTAATTGTTTAATGAGAAACTGATTTGCTCTGTAAACCTTCATCTAAAGTATAATAAAAAAAAATTTAAAACTTGTGCATCAAAGGACTTTATCAACAAAGAGAAGAAACAACCTACAGAATGGGAGAAAAAAATATATATAAAAAACTACAACTTAGCAACAAAAAGACAAAAAAAACAATTAAAAAAATTTGCCAAGGACTTGAATAGCCATTTAATCAAGGATGATATACAGATGGCCAACAAGTACATGAAAAGATGCTCAGTGTCATTAGTCATTAAACCAAACCAAAAACCCATTGCCATCGAGTCTATTCCAACTCATAGTTACCCTATAGGACAGAGTAGAACTGCCCCATAGAGTTTCCAAGGAAGGCTGGTGGATTCGAACTGCCAACCTTTTGGTTAGCAGCCAAACACTTGACCACTGTGCCACCAGGGCTCCCGTTAGTTATTAGGGAAATACAAATCAAAATGACACTGAGATACCACTTCACCCCTTCTAGGATGGCTAAGATCAGAAAAACAGAATACAAGTGTCGGCAAGGATGTGGAAAAATTGGAACCCTCATCCATTGCTGGTGGGATTGTAGAATTGTACAGCTGCTGTGGAAAAAAGTTTGGTGGTTCCTCAGAAAGTTAAAAATAGAATTACCGTTAAAAAAACAAAAAAAAAACCGGTTGCCTTCAAGTTGATTCCGACTCGTAGTGACACTATAGGACACAGTAGAACTGCCCCATAGGGTTTCCAAGACTGTAAATCTTTACAGAAGCATACTGCCACATCTTTCTCCCACAGAGCAGCTGGCGGGTTCAAACCACTGACTTTTGGTTAGTAGCTGTGTGCTTAAGCGCTGTGCTACCAAGGCTCCCTAGAATTACCATATGACCTAATAATTCCACTCCTAGTTATATACCCCAAAGGATTGAAAGCAGGAAAGCAAACAGATGCTTGTACACTAATGTTCATTGCAGCACTACTCACAATAGCCAAAAGGTGGAAGCAACCTAAATGCTAAATGTCCATCAACAGATAAATGAATAAACGAACAAAACTATATATATACATATATATATATATAGAGAGAGAGAGAGTTGTTGTTGTTAGGTGCCGTGGAGTTGGTTCCGACTCATAGCAACAGAGCCTGCGTACAACAGAACGAAACCCTACCAGATCCTGTGCCATCCTCACTATATATATACAACGGAATATTATTCAACCATAAAGAGAAATGAAGTTCTGATACATATTACAACATGAATGAACCTTGAAAACATCATGCTAAGTGAAATAAGTCACAAAAGGGCAAATATTGTATGATCCCACTTATAAGAAATACTTTTCATAAGCAAATGTATAGAGAGCAAAGTTTATTATTGGTTACCAGGGAGGAAAGGGAGTTATTTGTTAGAGGTCACGGAGTTTCTGCTAAGAGTGATGGAAAAATTTGCAAATAAAGAGTGGTAATGGTTGTACAATATGATGTACATAATTAATGTCACTGAATTGCACATGTAAAAATTGTTGAAATGGAAAATGTTTCATTATATATTTTTTAACCACAATAAAAATATTTCACATGATTCAATCTAATATTATTCTTGATGGCAAATCACTAAAACCATTTCCATTATAATCAGGAACTTGAAAGGAAAGTCATAATCATCATAATTATGTAACATTGTCTTGGGGTTCTGGCACATTCATTACAGCAAGAATATGAAATAATAGGTACAAATGTCAGAAGATTCTAATCTGTCTCTGTTGACAGATGATACAGTTGTATACTTGAAAAACCCAAAATGATCATATAAAATTCAACTAGAATTAATTAAAAACAAAAAAACTGGGTATGTTCTCTCTTCTGGCAATAAACACCTAGAAAAAAATGGGGAATATGTTTTATTTACAATAGAAAATTTTTTACTGGGAATAAATTTAATAAGAAGGCCACTTAAAGAAAACTATAACATCTTATCAAAGTGTCTAAACCAAGATCTTAAAAATTGGAAAAATGTTTCATAATCTTGGTTGAGAAGACAATATGATAAAAAAAAAATCATTCTTCCAAAATAAAATAGAAATTTAATGCAATCACAGTTGGAATGCCAGCAGTGTCGAGAAGGTTGGAAGTGGATAAAATCATCTTAAAATTTATATGGAAGAATAAATGTCTGAGAATAGGCAAGAAAACATTTAATATAAAATGAAAAATAAATTCAGAAATTATGCAGTGAAAACTATTCTCCTATCCTTGTCCCACATCCACCCAGTTCCACCTCAGCCCCAACCATATGTATCCTTCCAGAATTTCTTTATACGTTGTCTTAGGCATCTAGTGCTGCTATAACAGAAATACCACAAGTGATGGCTTTAACAAAGAGAAGTTTATTCTCTCACAGTCTAGTAGTATACAAAGTCGAAATTCAGAGTATCAGCTCCAGGGGAAGGCTTTCTCTGTCGGCTCTGGAGGAAGGTCCTTGTCATCAATCTTCCCTGGACTAGGAGCTTCTCCATGCAGGAACCCTGGGTACAAAGGACATGCTCTGCCCCTGGCACTGCTTTCTTGGTGGTATGAGGTTCCCCAACTCTCTGCTTGCCTCCCTTTCCTTTTGTCTCTTGTAAGATAAAAGTTGGTGCAGGCCACACTGCAGGGAAACTCCCTTTACATTGGATCAGGGATGTGACCTGAGCAAGGGTGTTACATCCCACCCTAATCCTCTTTAACCACAGGCAGAGATTATGATTTACAACGCATATGAAAATCACAAAATGGAGGACAACCATACAATACTGGGAATCATGGCCCAATCAAGTTGAAACATATTTTTGAGGGACCCAATTCAACATGACATACATATACAACCAAATACAAAT
The DNA here is from genome assembly GCA_030035585.1 of Dugong dugon. NCBI lineage: Eukaryota > Metazoa > Chordata > Mammalia > Sirenia > Dugongidae > Dugong > Dugong dugon. The sequence goes on along the minus strand of CM057463.1, from coordinate 107,767,587 downwards.
ATAGAATCTTGTTTTTTCCATCTTTTCACACAAAGTGTAGCATATTATACACACTGAATCCTGCTTTTTACTTAATGTCTCCAAGATATTTGCAGCACAAAAAGAGCTTTCTCGTCCTTAGTTACATAGTTGCCTCATATTCGATTGTATGAATATATCATAATTTATTTAACCACTGTTAAATAAACTTAAACTTTGTACTGAAGCCACACTAGGAGGTCACCTTTCAGCTAAATAATAAATTGGCTCAAAAAATAAACAATATCACCCATGAGTACTGTGTTCCTTTAAAAAATCATCTATATGAGACCAAACAATCAACATTTACCCTAAAGCAAAGATGAGAAGCTAAGGGGGAGAAGGGAAGCCAGATTAATGGAAACAGATAAACCAGAATGGAAATAATGAGAATGTTGACATATTGTAAAAATGTAACCAATGTCACTGAACAATATGTATAGAAATTATTAAACGGGAACCTAATTTGCTGTGTAAACTTCTGCCAAAAACACAATAAAATATCATAATTAAAAAATGACCTCTGATTGACTTTTAGTAATATTTAAATGTCATTCCACCCAGTATATATTTGTCATGTTATTTTTAATTCCTGAAATTCTGTATATAATCTATATAATAAAATGACATTTACATATATACATTTTTATAATAATTGGCACCATGGGTAACATATGACTATGCATTATTTTTTCATATTTGGTCAAAGTTATATTTGTCTTCATATATAGAAAAACCAGTAAAATAGTATCTTAAAAAATAAAATGAAAACCTAAATGTGAAAATGAAAATAATTTTAGAACACCAAATGTAAAATGTAGGGTTGGTAAGAGCTTTTTAATCAAGACTGGAAACCCAGAAGCTATTAAAGAACAGATATACATATCTGACCAAATAAAAATGAAACCTTTTGTTTGGAAAAGATACTATATATTAGTCAACATATAAACACTAGACTGGGGAGCAGGGGAAGACTTGCAACCCAGAGATCAGACAGAAGTTGAATAGCTATAATATACAAAGAACTCTTATAAAACAAACAATACAGAGATAAACATCTCAACAGAAAATTGAGCCAAGGATATGAATAGGCAATTCACAGAAGAGCAAGTCCAGGTGGCCAACATATATGAAAAGAAGCTCAAATTCATATGTGATCAGGGAGATACCAAATAAAGCTACAATAAGACAGCAATTTACACCCAACAGATGGGAAAGTGAAAGCCACTGATAATCCCCATTACCAAAGGGGATGTGAGGACTTTAGCACATTTCTGGTTGAAAATATGTATTAATGCAGTCTATTTTGGAAAGCAACATGGCGTATCTGTTGTAATTAAAAATACATCTTTGACCCAGAAATCCCACTCCCAGGAATCTATCCCTTAAGAATAAAAGCTATACTGGCTACCACCAATGACTGCCCTGACAGGAAACACAACAGAGAGTCCCTGATGGAGCAGGAGAAAGGTGGGGTGCAGAACTCAAATTCTAGTAAGAAGACCAGACTTAATGGTCTGATTGAGACTGGAGGAACCCCAGAAAGCATGGCTCCTGGATTCTCTATCATCTCAGAACTAAGACAATTGCTGACTCTTCAGACAGGGATTGGACTGGACTGTGGGACACAGTGATACTCGAGAGGAGTGTGCCTCTTAGCTCAAGTAAATACAAGAGACTAAATGGGCAGCTTCTGTCAGGAGGTGAGATGGGAAGGCAGAGAAGGCTAGGAGCTGGTTGAATGGACATGAGGAATCAGGAGTGGAAAGGAGTGTGCTGTCACAGTATAGGGAGAGCAATTAGGATCATGTAACTATGTATAAATTTTTGTATGGGAGACTAACTTGAAATGTAAACTTCATTTAAACTACAACCATAAACAACAACAACAAAAAGAATAAAAGCTATAAAACCTAAGGACATATTTACATATGGCAAAAAGTGACAAAAACAAACCAAAAAACTAAAAGTGAACATTATCTATATGGGAATGGTTGAATAAATTCTATACTTACTACTCACTTATTGACTATCTCGTTATCTGACATTTCACATTTATGACAATAATAAAAAATCTACTATCCAACTATTTTGCACATTAAGAATGTACTTCTGGCAATAATGAGCACCAAGGTGTGAGGTGAGAGTAATGCTGGCTGTGATGGTTAAATTTGGCTGGATCATGATTGTCAGTGGTTTGGCAATTAACTAATGATGTAATTTGGCAGTTAGGTAATGATGTAATCTGGCAGTTATATACTAATGAAATTTGGCAGTTATGTAATGATGTAGTCATCCTCCGTTTTGTGATCTGATGTAGTCATCTTCCATTTTCACGTAATGCCAACTTTTACTTAACGACCTGTTCTTTGGAATCTAATCATGTCGATAAGTGAAGAAGCGGGTGTAGTGTAGCCACACCACTGAGTTATATATAGCCATTAAAAAAAAAAATAAGTTGGAATTGTTGTTGTTAGCTGCCATCAAGTTAGCCCCCAACTCATGCACCCCATGTACAACAGAATGAAACACTACCTGGTCTTGCACCATCCCCATGATCTGTTGCAGATCAGACCTTTGTGATCCATAGGGTTTTCATTGACTAATTTTCAAATGTAGATTACTGGGCCTTTCTCCCTGGTTCCTCTTAGTCTGTTCAGCATCATAACAACACACAAGTTGGAATTAAACCAGGTGAATTAAGAAGGATTCAATTTAGGTGTTCGAGAAAAAAAGCAAGATACAGAAAAGTATATGTATGTATTCTATATCTTGTACACACACAAGTAAAGCAATGACAAACACCCTACATAAGTATCTGTATAGACATAGCCCGATGTTTATAGATGATTATATGAACATGGCAAAAAAATAATGGAAGGATAAGTACCAAGTTGTTTCTATAGAAGGAAAAGGATGAAAAAAAATCAATGCTTTTATCAGCAGATTTCAGTGCACCTGACAAATAGCTGGTAGATGGAAGATTTCTCTCTGTTTTCTAAATGGAGGAATGTAGGCTCAGAGGGAATATTTCCTGAGCCAGGGCCCCACAGCAAGACAATTACTGAACCATAAATACCACCCAAGCCTCCTGACTTTCCCATGGCTTCTCAGGACCATTCCCAGACAAATACAGCTAAGTCATTGGTGTAAAATTGACGAGCACAAATGCATAAGTGACAAAGGCTTGGCTTCCCAGACTTGGAGTTTGGAACTGGCCCTGTGACTAAAGAAACTTGTCCAGGGTCACTTCACTGGGTAGAACGTAGGGGGCTGCCCCTCCACGTTCGGAAAGAAACAGAACAAATGCGAGTGACTGGAGTCACATGAATCAGCCCCATGATCTCGCTCCCAGTTGTCTCAAACCATTTGTGGCAAACAGTGCCTTTGGAGGGATTAGCAGGGAGTAGGAGTGGGTGAACAGATGCAACAGATTAGAGAGGAAATCTGTTCCTGGGTGGCTCTTGGCAAACTGACAGGGTTTATGGCAGAACAGGGAGGAGAGAGGACGGTTGGGGAGAGAAGGATAGAGAAATGTCTCTTTTTCTTTTTTTGATTTTGCAGGGCCTTCTGAACAAGAGTCATGTCTTGATAAACTGCAACTGAATTACAAATAAAGGGAGGAGTGTGAGGTGGGAAAGATGGAATTTCTGGAAGCCAACCAGAATTCAGTGGCAGGCCACCTCAGCATTCTCAATTTCTCATTCAGTCAACTTGTCTCTGAGGGCCCAGGGATCTAACGCCTAAAGAAAGTTAACAGCTGCATTTTTCTGTGTTATTACCAAGTTTACAACTGGTGATATCTGACAGGAAATCTTGGGCATTGACTCTGGTATCTGGAAGTCTCTCTGGGGCAGGAGAGTTTTACCTGGAGGAAGCTGTGACAGAATTCAGCTAATTAAAAGTGTTGTGAAAGACCTTGACAGCAACCTTGAAAGACCAGGATAGGCCAGAACAACCAGGCAAAGCGGAGGACTGTGGAACCCAGGCCTGGCTTTGCCTGCTCAGGCTGGGAAGAGGTCAGCCAGGCTTGTCAGCCTACCTGTCTTAACCAAGGCCATTTGCCAGCACTCCACTTCACGAGTCCTCGTGGTGTGTGCAATTAATGGAGCTCTTAAATAAACGGGAAGCAGCAGACACAGTCCAGAGGGCAAAATTGATTTTTATTTAGAAAGGCTGAAGAGGAAAAGTTTAAATCCAATTTAAATATTTACTCAAAGAGGAGATCGACAGACAGCTGAAACATTCTAACCTAGACTTAGGACAAGGAGAAGCTGAAAATCACTTTTCTGAAGTTAAACATAGGTAGTAAAGAAACTCCCTGGATGAAAGACAGAAAAGGGGCCTGAAAATTCCAGGGCTTTGAACCAGTTTGTTCTGGTTTGATCCCCTGCTGAGAATTTGCACTGCTACCCCCATATATATTGAATCAGACTCTGCATTTTAATAATATCCTCAATGGATTCTTATAGATCACAAGGTGATTCTTATGTATACATTCTTATAGAGCTTGCTGATAAGAATCACCTGGAGATCTTGTTAAACTGTAGATCTGATTCAGTATATCTAGGGTAGAAACGCAAATTATCAGTAGGGGATCAAACCAGAATGAACTGGTTCAAAGCCCTGGAAAATTCAGAAGATTCATGGACTCAATTTACAGTCTGAGATTATGTAGCCCAACTCCTCATTCCACACAGATGCTGAGACTTGCTATCAGACTGGGGAAATTACTTAGCTGCTCTAAGGTTTAGTGTTTTTATTTGTAACATGAATTAGGGAAAGTACCCATTTCATAGAATGCTTACAAGACTAAAGTAAACAATGAATATAAAGAGCTGGCACATAAAAAGTGTTTATAAAAGTGAGGTGAGCTATTATTACTTAATTCTGCACTTTGTTGTTGTTAGCTGTCATCAGGCCAGCCCCCCATTCATGGCGAACCCATGCACAATGGGATTGGACTATTGTGATCTATAGGGTTTTCATTGACTGATTTTCAGAAGTAGATTGCCAGGCTTTTTTTCCTAGTCCGTATTAGTCTGGAAGCTCTACTGAAACCTGTTCAGAATCACAGCAAAATGCAAGCCTCCACTGACAGAAGGGTGCTGGCTGGGCTTGAGGTGTACTGGCTGAGAATCGAACCTGGATCTCCCACATGGAAGATGAGGATTCTACCCCTGAACCACTACTGCCCGCATAACTCTACATTAGTCCCGTTACAGTTACAGATTCTTGGACCCAACCCTCGTGTGTTATGACTCAGTGGGTCTGAGGTAGGGCCCAGGAATCTGCATTTTAGTATACTTTCTAGGATTTTCTGTTGGGAAACCAGGTTTGGGAACCAGGGTCCTGCAACCCCACACGGAAGTGACCCCAACCCCTATCATGGAGCCCAACATGATTCTCAACCCAGGTGTCCTTGTTCAGATTTGGACCCATGTCTTCTAAGACCAATGGACGCTTAATAGACATATCAAACGCAGCACTCCCTCCTGCCTCCACTCTTGCCCCAGTCCTTTCTTTGCCATCTCCCTTATGGCATCGTCATTCACAAAAGCTAGTTATTTCTCTTTCCCTTACCCTTTGCATCCATCAACAAGTCCTGTCAGTAACACCTGTTGTTGTTAGTTACCATCGAGTCAATTCCAACTCGTGCTGACCCCGTGTGTGCAGAGTACAACTGCTCCATAGGGTTTTCAAGGCTGTGACTTTTTGGAAGCAGATCACCAGGCCTGTCTTCTGAAGCACCCCTGGGTGAGTTCAAACCTCCAACCATTGAGCCTCATGCTTAACCATTTGTGCTTCCCAGGGTCTCCAGCAACACCTAGACCCAGCCTTTCCTCTTGACCTCCACCCTTACTATCCTGCTCTCTCCCCAGGATGATGGCAATAGCCACCTGGGTGATTTCCTAGCTTCCAGTCCTTTTCTACTATTGTTCATTCTCCATTCGCAGCCAAAGAGAACTTTATAAGGATCAGGCCCTAGTGTGTCCCTAAGGAGCCCTGGCAGTGCAGTGGTTAAGGTGCTCAGCTGCAAACCAAAAGGTTGGCATTTGGGGCCCACCAGCTACTCTGCAGAAGAAAGATGTGGCAATCTGCTTCCATAGATTTACAGCCTAGGAAACTCTATGGGGCAGTTCTACTCTGTCCTACAGTGTCACTATGAGTCAGAATTGATTCTATGGCAATGGGAATGGGGTGGGAGGGCATCCCTAATTTGCCCTAGTGGTGCAGTGGTTAAGCACTTGGCTGCTAACCAAAAGAAACCCTATAGGGCAGTTCTACCCTGTTCTTTAAAGTTGTTATGAGTCACAGTGGACTCAAGGATAACAAGTTTGTTGTTGTTGTTTTGGTTTAGCGTGTCCCTGCTTAAAAAGTAGGAGAGCTTTGGAAGAATCAGACCCAAATTCCTTTCCACAGCCTTGGAGGCCCTCTGAGCTACCTTGTACTAACCACAAGGTTCTAACCACAAGGGTCTCCTTTCTCTCCTTTCCATATGCTAAACTGATACCTGACTCAAGGTCTTTGTGCTGGCTCTTCCCTCTAGTCTCTACTCATGTGCTGACTTCCACAGCCATAGCAACTAGCTCTGTGATCCTGGGCTATTCCACATCTCTGGAACTCAGTTTCCTTATCAGTAAAATAGGGATAATACGATCACTCTGAGGATTATATGAGTTAAAATGTAAATCGCTTAGAATAGTGCTTGGCACTTAGTAAGCACTCAATAAATGTAACAGATTAGCTTGTATTATCATTGTATTTATCTTGTGGAATTATAATAATTTACTTGTGTGTCTACCTCACTCAACAGGCTATGAGATTATTTAAAAAAAAAAAAAAAAACCATTGCTGTTGAGTCGATTCCAACTCACAGCGACCTTATAGGACAGACTAGAACCGTCCCATAGGGTTTCCAAGGAGCGGCTGGTGGATCTGAACTGCCAACCTTTTGGTTAGCAGCAGAGTACTTAACCACTGTGCCATCAGGGCTCCTATGAGATTATTGGGGGGGTCTTACTCATTTTTAGGAGCCCTGGTGGTGCAGTGGCTAAGCACACAGCTGCAAACTGAAAGGTCGGCAGCTGGAACCCACCAGCCACTCAATGGGAGAAAGATAAGGCAGTCTGCTTCTGTAAAGATTTATAGCCTTACAGCCTTGGAAACCCTATGGGGGCAGTTCTACTCCATCCCATAGGGTTGCTATGAGTCAGAATCAACTTTATGGCAATGGGTTTGGTCCTTGGTTTTGTTCATCTTTATATCCAGGCTAACTGGTGGGTGCCTGGCATACAGAAGGCACCAAGTAACTGACTGGTGAGTGAGAAAACAAGTAAGGGAATAAATCAGAGACACCCCCTGCTCCCAGCACACTGACTCCCGTGAGAAGGCGAAGGTGTTCCTTCTCCTTTCCCTTATAACATTAGCAGCTCAGGGACCTCACTGGACATTTGCAGACCGGCTTTTCTCAGGAGACACAACAGGGATCCAGAATGTCTCCTACTTTCACCTTAGAGGCAAGACCAGTAAATGCCCTGCCTCAGCCAAGGTGAGCCCCCACATAGCCTGAGACTCCAGAGTTGCTACTCACCACCAAGGTAATATCCCCTGTCCAAGGAGGGAGGAAAGCCTCCACGACGGACATCCTTTAACCCTATCCATTCCTCGGCAACACTGATCGAATGCCCCCCATGCACCAGAGGCTAGGCCCAACTCAGCTCCCACAGCCCTCTCCTGGGAAACCTCTCCTTCCTCCCTGGCATCTTGGCTATTTATATATGTCGAGCTGCCTCATTTTCCCAAGGGGGTCATTTGGTGAAGATAAAAATGGCTCAGAGAAACCACAGACCAAAATATGTTTCTGACGAGAACTGTCCTCCCCATGATGGCCACTTGGTTGGTGGAGTGCATTCTCTGCCGTCACTTGTGACATTACCAGGTCACTCAGGTCACAAAACACCCAGCCCCTGTGGGTCTCTCTCTCTCTCTGGGGCCTGGATTCTTTTTTTTTTAATTGAAAATTTTTATTCATTCAATAAACGTTAAACACCTAGTACACGCCAGGCACTGAGGCTAAAGATAGATAATATGTCGTGGCTGCTGCCCTAAATGTAAAATACTGAAAAACCCTTGGGTCCTGGATTCTTGGTGCTGTAAGGTTGTTCCTATGTTCTCTAGGCCAGGTGATGAATTAAAATCATATTTACATAATCTATCATGTAGATTGGAGTCCCTGAGTGGTACACACGATTAATGCGCTCCACTGCTAACCTAAAGGTTGGAGGTTTGAGTCCACTCAAGCAGCCTTGGAAGAAAGACCTGGTGATCTACTTCCAAAAGATCACAGCCATTGAAAACCCTATGGAGCAGAGTTCTACTCTGACATGCACAGAATCTCCATGAATCAGTGTCAACTTGATGGCAACTGTTTTGTTTTTTTTTTTAATCAGGTCAATAGGGCAATGCACATTATAGGCTAATAATAATTACAGCTGATCTTATTGAGTGCTTGATCTATGCCAGCTGCTATTAGCCTCATTTAACATTCATAACAGAGGAGCCCTGCTAGTGTAGTGGTTAAAGCACTTGGCTGCTAACTGAAAGGTCACTGGGTTCGAACCCACCAGCCACTCCATGAGAGAAAGATGTGGCAGCCTGCTTCCGCAAAGATTACTGCCTTGGAAACCCTATGGGGCAGTTCTTCTCTGTCCTGTAGAGATGCTATGAGTAGGAGTTGACTCGACAGCAGTGGGTGGTAAGGTTCATAACAACCCTAGCGATAAGGACTAAATTAATCCTAATATAATGATGTGGAAACAGAGGCACAGAAAGATTGAATACTGGTCCAACGTTACATAGGGAATACGTGACAGCCAGGATCTGATGCCCGGTGGTCTGACTCCAGAGCCCAGGTTCTCAGCCAGTGCTGCCAGTGAAACTGGAAGGGCAAGTCGCTGCAAGAGGAATGATTATGCTGTCACTGAGAACCCAAAAGTGATTCCTCTCAGTGTGCTTATTTATGTTTGCTTGTTGTGTTTCCAAAAATAGCTAGTATTGATTTTCTTAGCAGTAATCCACAAGAAACATTTACTAAAAAGTAGAGTATGGAACTTGGAGTCAGTAAGGAATCATTTTCAATCTTGGCTCTGGCCTCACTAGCTGTGTGACCTTAAGCAAGTTACTCAACCTCTCTGGGCCATGATTTCTCCACGTATAAAGTGATGATAGGACCCCTGGGTGGAACTAACCTAAAGGTTACTGGTTCGAGCCCGCCCAGTGGCACCTCAGAAGAAAGGCCTGGTGATCTGCTTCCATAAATATTATGGACAAAAAACCCTATATAGCAGTTCTCGTCTGTAACACACTGCGTCACTGTGAGTCGAAATCAGTTCAGCGGCGATGGGTTTGATTTTTTTTCCAAGTGCTGATGTTGACATGTTGCCTGGCACATAGTAAGCATTCAACAATTTTGGTTCTGCCATCCACCCTCTGCCCAAGCAGATTTACATGAAACCCCACATTTGACAGAGGAGATACAATATATCCTCTTTAGATCACAACTAATTTAAGTCAGATATTTTATTGCATTAAAAAATGTGAAACCAAAGGAGACTTCCAGAGATCGAGGCATTTGGTTCCTGACTCCAAGTACTGACTAAACGATTACAAAGCTGTAACGATAAATATTAATAATTGGTGGAGCAGCAATGACTTATTTTCTGAGAAGACATGGTACACTGGAGTGAATGCTGGACTTTGAATCAAAAGACAGGATTTGGGCTCCTGGCTGAATAGAAAATGACTGTTAACACCTGCTCTGCCCAGCTGATCTGGTTATCTTGAGGCAAAAGGAGTATGGGGCCAGTGATAAGTTGGTAAATGGTAAACCAAACCACCAAACCCACTTGCCACTGAGTCAGTTCAGACTTAAAGCGACCCTACAGGACAGAGTAGAACTGTCCCATAGGGTCTCCAAGGCTATAAATCTTTACGGAAGCAGACCGCCACGTCTTTCTCCCATGGAGTGGCTGGTGGGTTCGAACTGCTGACCTTTTCGTTAGCAACCAAGCACTTTGACCACTGCACCACCAGCGTTCCTTGGTAAATGGTAAAAACCAAAAAAACAAACCCACTGCTATCGAGTCAGTTCCAACTCATAGCAACCTATAGGACACAGTAGAACTGCCCCATAGGGTTTCCAAAGAGCAACTGGTGGATTCAAACTGCTGACCTTTAGGTTAGCAGCCAAGCTCATAACCACTGCACCACCAGGGCTCCAAGGAAAAGCTGTGTGGTGTCATGAAGTCATGAGTTTCCTGGTAGATAGGGAGCCTATCTGAATAGCGCAGGTTAAAATCTACATTTTGGTATGAGACAGGTGTGCAGGAATATTCTCTGTATTTGCCCCTCAAGATGTGCTCTCCACCGTTTTCCTCACTGCTCACTGCCTGGAAGGCACTTCTCTTGGGACTGTACCAATGATGACCCCCTGCCCTCTGGATTTCAGTTCATATGGCTAGGGGTTCGGGGGTGAGTGGGACACAGTGTTTCTTCCCCAGCTGCCTCCCTACCAGCCCCAGTTGTCATCTAGCCAACACCAACTCATGGTGACCCCATGTGTGTCAGAGTAGAGTTGTGTTCCATAGGGTTTTCAATAGCTGATTTTTGGGAAGTGGATTGCCAGGCCTTTCTTCCAAGGTGCCTTAGGTGGACTTAAACCTCCAACCTTTTGGTTAGCAGCTGAGTGTGGTAACCATTTGCAGCATCCAAAGGCTCCCACAGCTTCCTCCCTGAAAGCAAACAAAAATATTGTTGAGTCGATTCCAACTCATGATGACCCCATCTGTTACAGAGTAGAAGTGCTCCATAGAGTTTTCTTGCCTGTAATCTTTACAAAAGCAGATCACCAGGCCTTTCTTCCACAGCATTGCTGGGTGAATTGGAACCACCAACCTTTAGGTTACTAGTTGAGAGCAAAATGTTTGTGCGACCCAGAGACCTTAGCTCAAAAAACTCATTGCTATTGAGTTGATTCCGACTCATAGCGACCCATATAGGACAGAGTAGAACTGCCCCATAAAGTTTCCAAGGAGCAGCTGGTGGATTCGAACTACTAACCTTTTTGTTAGCAGCTGAGCTTTAACCACTCTGCCTTAGCTAGAAGGCTGTGATTTAGTAGGTCTGCAGTTTTCTACATAAGGCTACACTCCTGTTAGGCAACCTATTTCCCTCAACACCAGCTATCACCAGATGCCACCAATTAGGTTAATTGGGAAGAGATTCCAATTAGGACTGTTGGGAGAGTGGGGAAGTGGCCCAGGAAAGGGAAGGCAGACAATCCTGGGTGCACTGATGAGCAAGTTGCTGCCTGTGAGGCCTGGGCTCAGATGTCTGGAAGACAGTGGGGAACGTGCCTCAGAGTCCTCCCACTTGAGGGGTGAGGAGGCTGTGGGTCCCTCCTCTTCAGGCCTGGGAGCACTACCTGGCCTCCCACTGATGCTACTTCCTGGCACCTCGCCTGCCTGGGGCTCACTCACCTGCCCACACCTCTGTGAATCATCCCTTCATCAGACTCTTCAGTTACCTCCTTGAGTATGCCACTCTTTCCTGCCCTGACTAAAGACAAGAGGGAAAGACCAAAAACCGCCATTGATTCTACATGAATACCCAGATGTAGCAGATGCTCATGTCCCACCCACACCCTCTCATCACTCACTGTTCCTACACATGGCCGAGGGCTTCCTCTTGCACCCATGTCTCTCTGCCTGGCTGAAGGCTTGTGCTTGCCCTCACCTGGGGCAGGCCACGGGTGTGGGGAGTTAACACCCCTGAGAGCAGCCTTCAAACAATGACCAGTGGGTGCCAGTGGATAATACCTGGCCTCCTCAGCCCTCAGGTGGAATGACTCTGAGGCATGTTCTCCACTGATCTCCAGAATCTGAGCGGACTGCTCACAGAGACATCCCTGTATTGGCTGCCTTCCCTAGCTTGACCCACCTCCCAGCTTCCCTACCAGTCCTTGGGATCATCTCCTATTAACCTACTTGCTCTTGAATCTGTGTTTCAGGACCTGCTTCTGTGGTAAATGAAACCTAAGACACCAGGTAATCATATTTGGACCTATGACCTAGTGGAGTGTCTTGTCTATACAGGTCACTCATGAGACACCATGGACTAAACTATGTAAATTCCCTAGCAAGGTCTATAAGTCCCTTCATGCTCAGGCCTCAGCTAACTGTCCAACTTCACATTTCCCTAATCCTTTCTCCACCACCCTGCCCTGCTTGACTTCTATACACCAGCCATGTTCAATTATTTGCAGTTCTTGGAACATATCCTGATTTTCAAGCCTCTGGCCCTTTGCCATGATGTTCTCTCTGCCAGGAATATCCTCCACCCACCATTCATTAGCCTACCTCTGACTTGTCTTTGAGGTCTCAGCCTTCCCTGACCACCTCCCACAAGCACACACCAAGACTAGGTACCATGTCCCTCGTATATGTTCCCAGATAGTCTGTTCTGATGTTGCCTATCATCTCTACTAGACATTAAGCTCCACGATGCAGGACCTCTGTCTTGTATGCCTTCAAATTCCCAAGCTTGGCATCTTGCCTACATGGTAGGTCTTGAATAAATGCCTTGATCAGTTAATGAAAACAAAATTAATTATTGAACAAGACTTTTAATTTTGAAAATGGAATAAAGCAATTCCTCTAAGACGAAATGAAATATGGGAGAATCATGAGGAAAGTCAAAGTCCGGACTGGCATAGTGAAGAGAAGGCAGTAATTGCATCCTTGCAGGAGAGGTGAGCGTTGCTGAGTTTTGAAGGTCTTGAAGGATAGCACTAGTTTGGCAGTGGGACTGGAGATGATGAGTAGTACGAGGAAGAAGGCCATCCAGAGGGAGGGAACCCTGAGTATAAATGCCTGTCTGAGACAGGACACTTGAGTCCTCCTGGGATGGGAAATGAGGAGTTACCCAGGCTGGCAAGAATACAGAGTAAATAGGAGAGCGTTGGGAGGCAGGGAGGAAGGTGTGGATGGGGGTGCTTCCTCTGACCACATAGTCCCAAGGCATCTGACTTTGCTTATTGTTTGAAACATTAACCCTCCACCAGCACTGCCATCTTTCCTTCCTTCCTCAGCTTCCTCTGTTAGTGGGTGAGGCTTCCTGTTAAGTCGTTCTGAGAATTGTGGTTTTCAGAGCTTCAGAGACCAGGAATGGCTGCCAGCAAAATTACCATTAAAGATCCACACTAAATTCCAAGTAACATTTCCTCCCTCTGCTAACCTGGGCACGCCAGATACTGCCAACCTTTCAGGGAGCTGGAGACAGGAGATGTTCCCTTCACTTTCAAGGGCCTGCCGTTGACTTCTTATCCAGACCCCCTCAGGAAAAGTAGTGTGGAACTCCATTTTTTGTCAAGAAAGCCAAACTGTAACTACCAGGATGCTTGCTATTTAAAGGAATCCTGTTCTGAATCATTTCCAGGACGAAGCCTCTCTAGTAAATTGCCATCCTCTTTTATATTTTAATAATAATTTTAAAAATTACATAAGGTAGATTCCCATTTTTCTGGAGTCCAGAAAATATATACATATATAAGTATTAAAAGAAAGGCAATGTAAGGACAACCACCATTCATAATTTTGACAATCAATTGCCACAAAAATCCTACGGTACCTTCTGAAAAGTGAATTACTGGTCAATAATCCCTTATCCACAATTCCAAAATCCTAAAAACTCTGAAATCCAATTTTTTCCCCTAAGTTTAGCACCCAAATTCGTTTGGTAGCAAAAATTGACCTGAATGAATAAATTACTTGCAAGTCATTTATTTATCTCACTTAGAGTAAAGAGTCATATATTTTGCTGCAGAAATATAAATGTGTTTTACTATACAGGGTGCTGCCCCAGACCCTGCTGGAGCACATTGTATAATATACAGTTGGTACAGTCTATTAATCTTTCTAGAACACAAAATATTCTGAATTCCAAAATGCATCTGGTCCAAAGGGCTTCAGATAAGGATGATGGGCCTGAGCTTATATAAATTATGTTAAATTTAATTATAATGTTGGGTCTTTTGGGGTTTTTTTTCCATCTTTATGACAGTTGGAGTGTTAGTTATTTCCTTTTTATTCTCCCTCCCTTGCAAGCCCATCCCTTCCTGGTTCCATACTCCATTGTCCTGCTCTTTGCCCAGAGAAGCTGACCCACATGGATGGCCTCATCCCTTGACAGCTCCAGAGGGCACTGGCAGGAGAATGAAGGGCCAGGGAAGAGGGAGGTTAGGGTGTTTCTTCCCCACCTCTGCCTTCTGGCAGTCCGTGGTATATTCAATATTCTGCACCAACGCACAGTTTGAATGCATCAGTTCTCCTTCTGTCTTCCTTTTTCATTGTCCAGCTTTCACAAGTATATGAGGCCATTGAAAAGATCATGGCTTGGGTCAGGCGCACCTTAGTCATCGAAGTGACATCTTGGCTTTTTAACACTTTAAGGAGGTCGTTAGCAGCAGATTTGCCCAGTGCAATAGGTTGTTTGATTTCTTGACTGCTGCTTCTATGAACATTGATTGTTGATCCAAGCAGAATGGAATTGTTCACTTGAATTTTTTCTCCACTTATCATGATGTTGTTTTCCAGCCCACTGTATCCTCCCCTTTCTCCTTCAACTCTTAGGGGTTGTAACTGCTTCCCTCTATTGCAGGTCTCTGGTGTCTGGACATCCTTGTTTGCTCTCTGTACCCTTGTAAGTAGACACTTTATTAGAAGCTATCCATTTGAACCATCTGGGGTAAACACTGTTTCATGCTGGCACACTGACTTACATGGCTGGCAAATCAGAGAGACCCCGTGGTGTCCTGTAAAATGCACAGTCTTAAATCCAGAGGCCTATGTTTGAGACTTGCTTGAGTTTTGGCAAGTCACTTTACTTTTCTGGTCCTCACTTTGCTTATTTGTAAGAAAGGGGCTGATAGTGCATATTTCTGTGTGTGCTGGGATAATAAGCAATGTATGTGAAAATACCTAGTAAACTATAGAAATGCAGGGGTTCTAGGAAACTAGAACATTCACTTATTATTCAGTTATTCTGAATAGCCCCCAACTGTTGTGGATAAAGGCGCCTTTCGCTTTGCTTATAGCAGATAACTCCTATGCCCTGTGCTGAGGCCAGAAGTGGCTACAGATGGCTAGAAAAACAAAAGACCATGCCCTGCCCTCTCTCTTTCTTAGGTGCCCATTTCAGGACACTGCCATTCTTTGCCAATGTTGTTAGTTGCCATTGAGTCAATTGCAATTCATGGTGACCCCATGTGTGCAGAGTAGAACTGCTCCATAGGAGTTTCAAGGCTGTGACCTCTCCCGAAGTAGATTGCCAGGCCTATCTTCTGAGGCACCTCTGAGTGGGTTCAAACCGCTAACCTTTCAGCTAGTAGGCGAGTGCTTAACCATTTGCACCACACAGGGAATCCTCATTCCTCTCTCTCCTTTATTCCTGTTCACCACCTTCAGTGAACATCTCGGGCAAACATTTCTATGCTTTGCTCTTATACTGATCAAGCTACTTTTCCTTTTCTGTCTTCTGTCATTCAGTAATCATTGGGGCTTCATCTTTATGTTCTTCCAAATCTTCAACTTTCAGTTTTTCAGTTGCTTTATGTGCTTTGAAATCACAAGCTTCATTTGAACATAAAGTAATAATTTCTAGTAAGAACTCTATCACTCACTGAAATTCTCCTCTACTTAGCCCCTCCTCATCCCAACACTATTTCAAGCAGGAACCTCCTGCGGAGGGTTTTTTACCAATAAGAACTCATTGCTTTGAATTTCAAAAAATGCAGATTGACCTTTTATGGCCAAAATTCACCAGAAAGATTGTTAACTCCCTACTTTGCTTTCATCATATAGGCCTAAAAACCTGATCTTTTCCTGGAGCTGGTCATTCCAACTCCACATGGGTGTTCCCCACAGAAGGGAACAATCAACAGGATTAAGTTACTTTGAGTTCTTAATTGATTTTCCAGAACTTCCTCTTCCTATCACAAAACATACCCCTCTGAGCAACACATTTAATTTAGCCTAATCCCAGAGGGAGATTTAGTGAACAAGATACATTTTGGAAGTAAAAATGATTTCACATGTAAATGAGTAATTGAGGCTTTTAGCTTCCCAGTAACCCTTATTATTTACCTTAACCAAACCAGATACCAAAACAGATTCTGTCTTCATGTTACACACAGCTAGGGTTGTTCAAATTCTTTTGATCTCTGGACTATTGTACCAAATGTTTGCTAGATATAAAGAGGACATTTTACAGTAGTTGGAAATACTTGGAATTGCAAAGATTTGGCGCAGGCTGATTATGATAATTGTATTTAATTACTATGACTTAATTTTCTTTCTTGTTGGTAATTTATATTGTTACACTTTAAAAAGCAGAGTTAATCTCTTGTAAGTAAGAGATGGCATGATACCTCTGTAGTATGTGTGGAGATCTAAATGAGAAGCTTTACATAGTATTAGGTTCTAGGGCAGGACTGGGGAGCCCTGTTGGTGCAGTGGTTAAGTACTCAGCTGCTAACTGAAAGGTTGGCCGTTTGAACCCACCAGCTGCTCTGAGGGAGAAAGATGTGGCAGTCTGCTTCTGTAAAGATTTACAGTCTTGTGAGAAACTATTTTGTTCTGTAAACCTTCATCTAAAGTGAGAATAGCAGCACAACTGGAAGAACGTAATCGATGTCACTGAACTGTGCATGTAGAAATTTTTGAAATGGTGTATGTTTGGCTATGTATATTTTCACCAAAAAAAAAGGTCAAGAAGGGAGAGGGTTGACATGTCGTGGGATTGTTAACCGATGTCATAAAACAATATGTGTACTGACTGTTTAATGAGAAAATATTTGTTCTGTAAACCTTCACCTGAAGTACAATTAAAAAAAAAAAAAAAAGATTTACAGTCTTGGAAACCCTATGGGGCAGTTCTACTCTGCCCTATAGGGTCATTATGAGTCGGAATCATCTCGACAGCAATGGGTTTGTTTTGGTTTGGTTTGGTTTAGGGTGTGACTGAGGAGGCATTTGTGGTTCAGTGTTAGAATTGTTGCCTTTCGTATAGGAGAACTGGGTTTGATTT
The DNA here is from genome assembly GCA_030035585.1 of Dugong dugon. NCBI lineage: Eukaryota > Metazoa > Chordata > Mammalia > Sirenia > Dugongidae > Dugong > Dugong dugon. The sequence goes on along the minus strand of CM057463.1, from coordinate 107,750,424 downwards.
CTGGCCAGGGCACATTATGCATAGCCACCACTGTTAGTCAGTGGAGGCTTGTGTGTTGCTATGATACTGAACAGGTTTCAGCAGAACTTCCAAACTGAGACAGACTAGGAAGAAAGGCCTGGCTACCTACTTCTGAAAATCAGTGAAAACCCTATGGATCCCAACAGTCTGATCTGCAGCTGATCATGGGGGATAGTACAGGACTGAGCAGTGTTTTGTTCCATTAGGCATAGGGTCCTCATGACTTAATGGCAGCTATCAACAAGGCAGACCCACCCCTAACTTGTACCCTCCAGGACTTACAGTTGATGAATACTCCCCATGTGTGAGTTAAACAAAACTGAAGTTCATTCAGAGTAGCATTCTCTGGGCAGGCCATATATCAGGGGTTAGCAAATATTTTCTGTAAAGGACCAGAGAGAGAATACATTCGGCTTTGTAGGCCGTGTGGTCTCGGTTGCAACTTAGCTCTGCCGCTGCAGCACAAAAGCAGCCATAGACAATAGGTAAGCGGACGGACATAGCTCTGATCCAATGAAACTTTATTTACAAAAATAGGCGTTAGGCTAGATTTGGCCCGGGACTCCTGCTTTATATTACTACAGAGTAATTGCACATTGTACTGTAATTATCTGTAAATTGCCCATCTCCTACATAAACCCATGCACTTCTTCTGAGGAAGATTCTCCACTATTAAACATTTTCCAAAAAGAAAAGTCCAGGCATTGGGCAACCCATCATCATAATAATTGATTCAGTCAAGAATCATCAATAGATGCTAAAACAAGGAAGAGAATTTAATAAGAAACAGGATATTTACATAGTCTCCAAATATTTCCCACAACATACTTACTAATTACAAAGGGGAAAATAGTAACCTAGCAGAAACCACATCAGTCTAGTGATCAGTTAATATGCCCTGTTAATGGGATAAATCAATACCATGTGCCTCACTTTTATGGTATTACTGTCAAAAATAAATAACCTGAGTAATCATGACATCAACTAAACCATACTGAGGGGTAGTCTCTATGGTATTTGGCATATATTCTTCACAAACGTCAATGCCATGAAAGGCAAAGACTGAGGAACTGAAACAGAGTAAAGAATCTTAAAGAGAGAGGACAATTAAATACAACACGTCATCTGGGATTTTCTTCTTAAGAAGGAAGGTTGGTAAGATTAGCAACACCTGGAAAAGGTCTGTAGCTTGGATAGTATTTTGTATCAAAGTTTCCAGCTTTTGATAATTGTACAGTGGTTGTGTCCTTCTTTTTAGTACATAAACTCTGCCCTGTTTACAGGTAAATGGATATTATGGCTGTAACCAGAAACCAATCATTCTGGTTTGTCAGGGACTAAAGGTTTATTGAGATGCAGGACTTCTAACGTTGAAATCGGGAAAGTCCAAGGCGAACCAGGAGGAGTTGATCAACCTAACTGCAACTGACTCTCAGAAGGTTTGGGAATAAAATGTGTATATGTGTGTGTAAAACAAGCATGGTAAAATGTTAACATTTGGGGTATATGAATGAAAAAAATCTTTGTACTATTCTTGCATCTTTTCTATAAGTCTGAAATTATATAAAAACAAAACATTGAAAGAAAAAAAAAAAAAAAGGTCCAACACAGTTGAGGAAATACCCCCAAAAGCAAATTCAAACTTATATTTGCATCTTGGCAATAAGTACAGTGGTCCAGAGCGGGGCAATACAAAGACTGAGTCTCTAGTTCGTGGCGTTGCTCACATAGCAGCAACACTTCCCACCACACTCCTGCAGCCTCCTCCTCAAGACACTGGAAGATTGTTTAGGACCACTTTTTCTAGTCCTATGAGTCTGAGGCCAGTCAGAAAATGACTGAAAGTCCACTTTTATTTATCTACTCAATTATTTTTCTTCACCAATTCTGTGTCAGACACTTTCCCTCAGGCAAGCTTTTTCAGTCTTCACAATCTTGTGGGAGACTGTTCATAACTTCATTTTACAGATGGAAGAAAAAAAGTCATAAAAAAGTTAAATAACTCGAGCAAGGTAACACAGCTACAAAGTGGCCAAGATGGGGTCCAAAACCTGCCTCAAATAATCGAAGACAACACAATGCCTATCAGTGGGGGGATGGCTAAATAATGTATGGCCCATTCCTACCATGGAATATCAAGCAGCTGTTTAAAAATATGAGATTTTACTGCATATACTGACAGGAAAGGCTATCGATGATACATTGTTGAGTCAAACTAACCAAGCTGCATTGAGTTTGTGTTGTATGAGTCCATCTGTGTTTAATCTCTACAAGTGTCTGTGTATATGTATATATATGTATTGAACTATGTATATATATACATATATATAGTTGTTGGAGCCCTGGTGGTGCAGTGGTTAAGAGCTATAGCTGCTAACCAAAAGGTTGGCAGTTAGAATCTACCAGCTGCTCCTTGGAAATTCTATGGGGCAGTTCTACTCTGTCCTGTAGGGTTGCTGTGAGTCGGAATCGACGTCAACAGCAATGGGTTTGGTCTTTGGTTTTTATAGTTGTTAGGTGCTGTCGAGTCAATTTGATTCATAGCAACCCCATTTGACAGAGTAGAACTGCCCTTAGGGTCTTCTAGGCTGTAATCTTTACTGGAGCAAATCTCCAGGTTTTTCTCCCAAGGAGCCCAGCGGAGCTGCTGAAGGGTGTGAGCCACCAACCTTCCAGCTAGCAGCCAAGCACTTAATCATTTCATCACCAGGGCCTCACGCTGTCTCTCTCTCTCTGTCTATATATGTATAAAATCCCATATATATCTCTGTGTGTATGTTAATGAACTGTTGTGTTAATAGAAAGGTCAAGGACAAATCAAACTTTAGAGTGCATGAGAATCACCTGGTGAACTTGTTAAAATGTGTATTATTATAGTGCTCTGCTCCCAAGCTCCTTCTTTAGTTATTTTGAAGGGGATCCAGGAATCTGCATTTTTCAACAAGCACCTAGAATCTGTAAGGAAGCAAATTTCTGGTGGCTTCACCTAGATAGTATAATTTTTTTTATTTTTAACATTATAAAAAGTAGCCCTGCTAGTACAGTGGTTAAGTGTTCAGCTGCTAGCCAGAAGGTCAGTGGTTCAAACCTACCAGCCCCTCCATGGGAGATAGATGTGGCAATTGTCTACCACAAACATTACAGCTTTGGAAACCCCATGGGGCAGGTCTACTGCACCTTTAGGGTTGCTATGAGTTGGAATTGACTTGACAGCAATGGGTTTCTTTTTTTTTTTTTTTTTAACATTATAAAAGTTCTGTATTGTGTGAATATTTTTTAATTAGCAAGTACCACTTTCATATGATTAAAATTTGTGGTTTGATCCCCACCTCGACACCAGTCCTGTTACCACAGCCCCCCACAGCCTGACAGTTGCCAGGACTCAAGACAATCCCATTTCTGGCAGCCAGAGACCTAGGCCACAGTGGGAGAGGGTACTGTAAGGCCATCCTGGGAAAACTGCATCCTTCCTGATGTCGGGCTCTTTTCAAGATTGTTGTTGTTGGCTGCCATCCAGCTGGTCCCCCACACATGGCGAGGCCGTGCACAACAGGATGGGGCCGTTGTGATCCACAGAGTTTTCAAGGTAAAGCCCAGGAATCAGTGATGTATTGAAAAATCATCTGAGCTTCTGGGGATCATGGCTGTGCAGCCCTGAAGAGATGGATGCCAGGGAAACCAACCCTCACAGTGATCTCCCAGGTTATCTGCAGGAAGCAAGGACAAAAGAAACCCCCTGCCACTTGCTGGTTCCTAAAACAAACAAGTAGCTGGGCTTTTTTCTTCCACATTTGTGAGCAGCTTGCTTTTACTTTGTTCTCCCAGGACAGTGGCCCCTTGAGGTTCCTGGGCACCACTGATGGGGCGTGGGAGCAGGGATGGATTACCCAATAAGCAAGGCACGCAGGGCTTACTTGTGCTTACTTACTAATCTGTAGTGCACAATTTCACCTGTTTTTCACCACATCAGAGACTATTAAGCCGGTGCGTACCTGCTTACTGGTTAATCGCCCCTGGTGGGAAACCAAGGGGGCAAGGATAGATCTAGATAGTGTTTCTGGGTTCTGGGTACACCCACTCCAACTTTAGGGTGCTATGTTTCTGTTTCCCCTGAATGGAGGGGGGGATGATGGCAAGAGGAGGGAGGTATCCACACAGAAGGAAGAAAGAATTGAAAGCTTAAATGTTTGCAGCGTCTCATGATTTGTCATCATCTCCATCACATACACTCTAGTCCAAGTCATCATCCTGTCTTGCTGGTGATTGCCATAGCTTCTGCTGTTGTTCCCCTTTAGTCTATTCCCAACACTGCAGCCATGGGAATTTTGTTAAAATCAGTCTCAGGTCATGTCACTGTTGTGCCTCCAACGGCATTCCATCTCACTATAGAATCCAAACACCTTACAATGGCCGCAAGGCCCTGGCCAGCCTGGTTCCTCAGCATCTCTCTGACCTTATCAACTGTTGGTCCCAGCTTGCTTTCTCTTCTGCAATTGCCCTGGCCTACTGGCATTCCTCAAACTACCCAAGCGTTTTATGCCTCAGGGCCTCTATATTTGCCGTTCCTCCCGCCTGGAATGCTTTTCCCTTAGATATCTGCATGACTTTCTTTTTCACCTCCTTCAGTTCTTTACCCAAACAGCCTCTCCCCCTAGCCACTATGTCTAAAATTACAACCTTCCACATTCTCCCTCTGCTTTACTTTTCTCTTTAACACTTACTTGTTAGATGCCGACGAGTCGGTTCTGACTCATAGCCATCCTATGTACAACAGAATGAAACACTGCCTGGTCCTGAGCAATCTTTGTTATGCTTGAGCCCGTTCTAGCAGCCACTGTGTCAGTCCATCTCGTTGAGGGTCTTCCTCTTTTCACTGACCCTCTGTTTACCAAGAATAATGTCTTTCTCCAGGAACCGGTCCCTCCTGATGACATATCCAAGGTATATGAGATGTAGTCTCACCGTCCTTGCTTCTAAGGGGCATTCTGGCTGTACTTCTTCCAAGGCAGATTTGTTCGTTCTTCTGGCAGTCCGTGGTATAGTCAATATTCTTTATTATATATTTAGCTTACTTGGTGATAGTCTTTGCCCCCATTAGACTGTGAACTCCATAAGTGCAGGAATTTTATGTATTTTCATGGATGTCTGTTTTCTTAGCACCGAGAACATTACCCGGAACATACTGCTGCTGTTAGTTGCCATCGATTCCAACTCATGGTGACCCCATGTGTGCAGAGTAGAACTGCCTTCTATAGGGTTTCCAAGGCTGTGACCTTTTGGAAGCATTTCTCCAGCCCTTATTTCCAAGGTGCCTCTGGGTGGATTTGAACCACTAACCTTTCGGTCAGTAGTCTAGCGCTTAACCATTTGTGCCACCCAGGGACTCTTTGAAACATACTAAAAACCCATTGCTATCGAGTTGATTCAAACTCATAGCAGCCCTACAGGACAGAGTAGAACTTTCTCCTAGGGTTTCCCAGGCTGTAATCTTTATAGAAGGAACCCTGGTGATGCAGTGGTTAAGTGCCGGGCTGCTAACTGAAAGGTCAGCAGTTCGAATCCACCAACCACTCTGCAGGAGAAAGATGTGGCAGTCTGCTCTCCTAAAGGTTACAGCCTTGGAAACCCTATGGGGCAGCTCTACTCTGTCATATAGGGTCGCTAGGAGTTGGAATAGACTTGACAGCAAGGGGTTTAATCTTTACGGAAGCAGACTGCCATATCTTTCTCGTGTGGTGCAGCTGGTGGGTTCGAACCCTTTCGGTGAGCAGCCAAGCACTTAAGCGCTATACTACCAGGGCTCCTTTGGAACATACTAGGCCCATAAATATCTGTCGAATGGTCAATAAAACAAGGGAAACCAGTCTACACAGGTTTCTGTGTGCTCCTGGCCCCTGCACCACATTTAGTGTAGCGATGTGTGGGTCCCAGTGTGATGCATGGAAGGAAGGACCTTGTCATCAATTAAACATGCATGTGACTAAACATCCTTGGGCTGTACAGTAAACACACTCCACTGCTAACTGAAAGGTTGGAGGTTCAAGTCCACCCAGAGAAGCCTCGAAAGAAAGGCCTGGCAATCTACTTCTGAAAAATCAGCCGTTAAAAACCCTATGAAGCACAGTTATACTCTGACACACCTGGGGTCACCATGAGTTAGAACTGACTCGACAGCAACGGGTTTTAGTGTGCCTAAACAACTAGCAAGGGCCCAGGCTGTTTTAAAGGCCTTTGTGTCCTAGTTGCCCTTTCTTTTGAAGGTCCCTTCCCACATCTTAGCAAAGATATTTAAGCATGCTCACCTTCTACATTAAATATAATTTTGGCTGAAAAAATGTTAATGGATTGTTATACTTTTGCTCTTGAAATCATTTGGCCATGAGTGACTCATTTATTTTGCAACTGGCTCTGATTTTCAGCAGACATCATGCACACTTAGAAATTCTTCTGAAAAACATCTAACTTTAACATTGGTATCAAAACGGGACTAATGAGGCACAGCAGTCTAGGGACAAGGACTAGAAGGCAGAAGGGGACAAGAAAGCTGGTGATAGGGAACCCAAGGTTGAGTAAGGACAGTGTTGACATGTAGCGGGGTTCTTAACCATTGTCATAGGACAATATGTGTACTAACTGTTTAATGCGAAACTATTTTGTTCTGTAAGCCTTCATCTAAAGTGAGAATAGCAGCACAACTGGAAGAACGTAATCGACATCACTGAATTGTACCTGTAGAAATTTTTGAAATAGTGTATCTTTGGCTATGTATATTTTCACCAAAAAAAAAGGTCCTCCAAGGCTGAGAAAGGAGCATGTTGACATGTCTTGGGGTTGTTAGCCAATGTCATAAAACAGTATGTGTACTGACTGTTTAATGAGAAAATATTTGTTCCGTAAACCTTCACCTAAAGTACAATAAAAAAATTTCTCAAAAATTGGTATCAAATGTAGCAAAATTTTTATAAATAATAAATAACAGCTAATTAAATTGGCTTTAATTCTATGCTTTGTGAGCATTTATTTAAACACTTATTAACTCAGATCTTGTAGAGTTTCTTGTGTATTTTAGTACCAATAATTGTTTTCTATCCAGGCTCACACATGTTTATTGTTCTTACGTTGTTAGCTGTGCTGAGCCAACCTCTGACTCATGACAGCCCCATGCACAATGAAACAAAAACACTGCCCAGTCCTGTGCCATCCCCACAATTGGTTGCAAATCGGACTGTTGTGGTATGTAGGGTTTTTATTGGCTGATTTTCAGGAGTAGATCACCAGTGCTTTCTTCCTAGTACATCTTAGTCTGGAAACTCTGCTGAAACCTGTTCAGCATCATAACAACACTCAAGCCTCCAGTGACTGACAGGCGATGGCTGTGCATGAGAAGCATTGGCCAGGAATTGAACCTGGGTCTTCTGCATGGAAAGCAAGAATTCTATGGGCCACCCATGTTTATGGCCCCTGAAATCTCCAAGGACCTATGTCTTGAGCCTAGAGAACCCAATGGATAAAACAGTCCTGGCAAGACTCAAAGCAAAACACCCAAATCAGTTGCCGTCTAGTTGATTACGACTCATAACACCCCTATAGGACAGGGTAGGGCCGCTCTGTAGGTTTCCAAGGAATGTCTGGTGTATTCAAACTGCTGACCTTTTGGTTAGGAGCCTAGCTCTTAACCATTGCGCCACCAGGGCAAGACTCAGGGATTGCAAAAAGGAATCTCTCTGTACTGCCTGCTAATGCAGGCTCTTGAGTAGACGTTGACCTATTGCTATGCTCTGTGAGCGAGGTTGGAGCCATCAAGCTATGACAGTGTTCACTGTGGTGGAGCTGGCCATCCTTGCCCCTGTCTACTCATCGGCACACGCCAGCTGGGTACTCATTTTTTACGTGTGGCCCATCTCTACTGGCCAGGCCTTCTTCTCGCTGCTGCCATCATCATCACCTCCTGGGCCTTGGTGGCAGAAATGTTTTCACTGACATTTTATGACACTTTTGCAGAATTCTGTTGACTCATGTGAGACAAGATGGGGATTTTTCCTGCAACAGTTGCTACATGGAAAAACAGATCAGTTAGTCACATCATATGCCAAGCCCCGCTGTTGTCTGTGCAGAGCATTTTAATCACGTAACCTTCAAAGCAGTCCCTCATTTACAATGATATTCGCCTTGGTGATGTTTTTCCTCTTGAGCTGTCAGTTGCTGAGGTTTTCTCCTTGCTCTCTCTGGCAGAGATACATTTATTTATCACAGAAGAGGCTGGCTCCAAAAGGATTCACGCAAACTCCCTTCTGTAGGTGAAAAGAAAACATCTCCTTCCTAGCCTTTACCATCTACCGAAAACCTTTGAAAAACCAGAAGCCGGTTACTGGCCTAGTGGGCAGATGTCACCCAGAGCTGAGATAATTTTGTTTGTTTTACTTCCTAAACCAGCACGACTTTGAACCCACTTGGTCAACAAAAGAGACAGGAACACAAAACTCTTGACACTTCCTGCTTTCCTCCCAGTGTGCTGACATTTTAAAGCTCCATATGGTTCTCTAAACAAAGTTCCATGACAGTACATGTTTTTAAAAAAAATAACTGTTTTTAGGTTTTTCCAGCCCAAGAGAAGAGAGGGTGGCTGTGGGCTGTGGAGGGCTATGTACACAACGCTCTGATTGTGTCTACCCCCTTGATAACAGCAGGCCTATTTGAAAGGTTTAAGGTTGAGATGCAGTTGAAGACCTTTGATAAAATCACGCTTCTTCATTTAGCCACACAAATTAGCAATAATCTGCCACACCAGAGATACGCTACTAAGCCACAGGCAGGAAATCACTTTAATAGCTACTTCCCCTCCCAAAACTGACAACTAGACAGAATTTAAAACATGTCATCTGGACTCCTGCAGAGTTAGACATTTTTGGATTACCTCCCCGGCATGGATTCCCCATGTCCCCACTCTGATTTTCCTTGAGCCAAAAAAAAAAAAAAAAAAAAAAAAAACTCGATTCATGGTGATCCCATGTGTTACAGAGTAGAACTGCTCCATATGGTTTTCTTGGCTGTAATCCTTATGGGGAGATCGTTTACTAACGTAAAAGTTGGAGGTTCAAACCCACCCAGCTGCACTGCAGAAGCATATTGCCAGGCCTTTCTTCTGCTGAGCCGCTAGGTGAGTTTGAACCCCCAACCTTTAGGTTAGTAACCAAATACAAAGCATTTGCGCCACCCAGGGACCTTTCCTTGAGATTTTCTTTAAGAATACCCCCCTATTCCATTCTTATCCATGGAATCTAGATGTCATGACCCCGCCCCTGGTTCCAGAGATGGACTCTAATTAGCTCAAGCCATCAACATACTCTATTCCTCATGTCACAATGACTGGCCAGGGATGGGACTCCTAATCCAATTTTGGGCCAGCGAGAGAGGTGACAATCACAGAACTAGTGTGGAATATACTAAAGGAGATTCTGTTTCCTTGAATGGTGTGGGCAAGGATGGGAGATGTGGAACTCCCAGAGCAATTTGCTATCATGGAGAGAATGCCTGGAGTTACCAGGGGCCTTTGTGTGGAGACGAAGTCACCATAGAAGGCAAACTGGAGAGATGGTGAGAAGCCAGATCCTTGAGTGACTTACACTCACCAGAGCCAGTCCTACGTACTTTTCAGTTATGTGAGCCAATAAAGTCTCTTTGTTATTTAAGCCAGTTTTAATTAGGTTTTCTGTCACTTGAAAACACAAGAGACCTAAGTAATTCAAAGCTGCTAATGCTATTCCTACATCACCCTTCTATCAGTTTGTCATACTGTGGTGGCTTGCATGTTGCTATGATGCGGGAAGCTATGCTAGTAGTATTTCAAAGAATAGCAGAGTCACTAATGGTGGGCAGGTTTCAGGGGAGCTTCCAGACTAGATACACTAGGAAAAAAGGCCTGGTGATCTACTTCTGAAAATTAGCCAATGAAAACTTTATGTATCACAACAGAATATTGTCCAACACAGTGTGGGAAAATGAGCCCCTAGGTTGGAATGTACTCAAAATACATAGTGGCAGTAACAATGGACTTAAGCATATCCCTGATCATGAACATAGCACAGGACCAGCAACGTTTTGTTCTGTTGTACATGGGCTCCGCCATGAGTCAGAGTCAACTCTATAGCAACTGACAACAATGCAACTCCCAGCCAGCATCTTAAGAAACTTTGAAATCTTGTGATGAATGTGTTTTGTTTGTTTGTTGTTGTGATTTTTTTACCTTCCGAGCATTCTTTCACTCTTCTTTTATGCGCAGTACCCTGTTGTCTTTTAGGGAACCACCCTTCCCCCATTCTCAGTCCACGCCATCCTGGCTGACTCCACCCCTGGCTCCGGTGGTGGGCATGTGACCAAGGCATAACCAATCAGGGCATTCCATTCAATGACTATTTGATTGGTCCAGGGGTGAGTACAGTTTCCCAAGATGACCAATGAAAATAAGATCCAGAACTTTTATTTTAACCGTTATTGAAACGGTCATCTGCCACGTTTGCTGAGAGAGGAGAATGTAAACTTCTTTATGGACGTTTTTGCTATACATGGGGAGAATAGCCCTGAAAATGAAGCAATAGAAAGGAAAGAGACAAGAGATGATGAGCAAAGGACCGACTCCTAACAACATTGTCTGAGGCCTGGATCCTTGTTGAGGCAGTTTAACCTGGGTTTTCTGTCATTTGTGGTTTACAAACTTGACTAATACGGACCTGAAATACTTTTTTTTCACACTGATATAAATATTTATATTTATTATAATTCTTTTTCCGGTGAGCAAAGGCTCCGACAATGAACAGAGACATCAATGAATTGAAAGCCCTATTACATAAGAATCAAAAGCAAGTTTGAATGCAAAAACCATTTACATAGCTATTGTACATATACATGGTGATAGCATTTTAAAAATTCAAACAATAGCAAAGACAATATCTAAAGAATGGAAGAAACTTGGGTTTGTGAATCCTAGAGTTTGTATGGCTAAAGACCTTTGAGAAGCAATAGGAGTTGGCATGTTCTGGTTCAGAGGGGCGTGTGGAAGGTGGGGCTCTTTAGAAACAAGGTTCAAATAGCCTACTGCTAACACTGAACCCAGAATCATCTTCATACGTAAAGGAGGTAACATATAGGTCAGAATTAATGTCTAATGATCAGTTACAGTGGTCAGCCAATTTTTAGTCATGCCTGAATTAACTGTGCTGTTGTTAATGGACTGGTTGATGACTACTGTCTTTACTGCCATTTCAATAGCTCATAGTATGTGTCTTTTATTCCATTCACCGTCTAGCCTTGAGAACACAAGAGTAAACACAAGTGAGGATGCTTACAGTGGCAATGTGACAATATGAACTAATGGAAAGAAAAAAAAACTACTTAAACTGGATTAACAGGAAAGTCAAAGGCTTCAGGTATGGTTTGATCAGGGATCCAGCTCTGTTTCTCTACAGTTCTCTCAGCTCTTCCCTCCTCTATGCTTCAGCTTTGTCCTCAACAAAATCCAAGCAGTTGAAAGCCTCACATCCTCAACCCACTCTACAGAAGAAGGAAGAGACTTTCTCTCCTACCAAAGTTTGGGTTTTATCCTAATTACATCCATTTATTCCATGTGGTCACTCTTACATCAGTCACTGTGGCAAGGGAGGCATGGGATTCCACTGACTGGCTCAGTCTATTTATTATAATATTTTTATTTTCTCTAATACGTTTCTGTCTAATTCATGGAAAAACAAAAATAAAATAAAATTCACTTTTAATCCTACAATTTGTGATTATCACTACTAGCCTCTTAGTAAACGTCCTTTGAGTCTTTTTAATATACAAAATAATATTTTTGCAATGTTATTTCCAGACTATATGGGTTCATGATAATTTATCTAACAATTCCTTCTTTTTAACAGTGAAGGTCATTTTCTTGCCCCACTTTTTACTTTTTTTTTGCTATTATTTGCTATGTACTATTATGAACATCTGTACTGATAAATCTTTGCACACATCCATAGCCATTTGCTTACAATAAATTCATAGCCATATGCATAATAAATTCCTCATTAGGTTTTTTCCAATTTTCTATTATAAATAATGTTTAAATGAATAGGCACAATGGTTAAGTGCTTGGCTGCTAACCGAAAGATTGGCATTTTGAACCCACCAGCGGCTCTTCAGGAGAAAAACCTGACTATCAGCTCCCGTAAAGATTACGGCCTAGGAAACCCTATGGGGCAGTTCTATTCTGCCACATGGGGTCACTATAAGTAGAAAATTGACTCGATGGCACCTAAAAACGACACCGACATGATTCCTTTGTATAGAATAAACTCCTAGAAGTGGAGTAGTTGGTAGAGGGTATGACTGTTTAAGGCTTTTGAGCTACATTGCTAAATCATCCTGAATCAAGGTTATTTGAATCTATACCTCCATTACCCCCTCCACACCATCACATACTATTACATTACTTCAATTACTAGTCAGGATTAACATTTTCTTCATATGTCGATTGGCTATTTATATCAATTTTTTTCTTGAATTACCTCTTCATATGCCAAGATTTGGGATTCTTTTCTTTTTCTTCCAGGAGCAACTGGTTATATAAGGGAATGCCTCGTTTTTCAGTCATTTTAGTTATTTTTCCAGTGGAATTTTCTGGATGTCCAAAAAAAATCCCAGGCCCCAGTCAATGCTTTTTTGGTTGGAAACGTCTGTTGCTCATTGTTTTCAATTTTTGCTGACAGTTTTCTGCCTCACTGACTTGCCATAAGTTAAGTACAATGACTTAAGAAGTACTGTCATGTAGTTATCCTAGTTAAGTACATGACTTTGGAGTCAAACTCTCTGGGTTCAAATCCCAGTCCTACCACTTAGCAGTTGTGTGAGATCAGAAAAATTGTTTAAAATCTCTGTGCTTCATTTTTCTCATAAAATGGGAGGTAGTAGTACCTACTTCACAGAATTGTCATGTTATCATTAAGATGAGTAACAGACTTCCAGCCAACATGGTGCTATAGACAGAAGCACCACACCATCCTTCCACAGAAAAGACCCAAAAAACTAAGTCAAATGAGACAAACGTCAGTTCTGTAACCCTAAGCATCAAATGAAGAGATAAAGATCTCAGCCAAGCACCGAATGGAATAAGAAACTGACAGAGAACAGAGACCGAGGAGAGACACGTGCAGAGGTCCCCTATCAGCTAACGCAGCATGGATTTGCCATCTTGGATTCCTGTCAGAGATCAGTGAACAGGGAGTACGGGAAAGCAGCTTCATGGAGCTTCCAGCAGGAGACAGAACAACCAGAAGCCAGCTATATATGCTTTCCCATCCCCCACCCTTCTTCACCCACACTCGAACTCCTCTGCCTCCTGCAGCCACAGTCTCTTGGCCAGGAGGCACAAGCTTCAGCCCTGTGCCACATGATTCCACCCGCCCACACTGGCTGGCTCCATGAGTGCCATTTGTTTGTTGCTGGTGTTTCTTTTATCTGCTTCTTTTGGTCTCTTCCATACCTCTCACCACCTCCCCTTCCTTTCTCTCAAATAGCTGGCTCCATGTACCAACTTTGCTTCTTCCTGAAAGGCTGTGAAACACCGTTTGACTGTGGAACTGCTTCCCAGCCCATGCCACAATGCTAGTGGGATCCCCAGGGCTTTTTGTTTGTTTTCATTTGTTCTGTTTGATTTGTTTGTTCTCTTTTTCTTTTCTTGGCTTCGGAGCCTGTTCTAGCTGGGCTGTACTGTGTGGCTTGCTAGCTACTCTCTCTGTCTGCACAGCCATGCAGTGGGATCCTGGGCATTTCTTTTTTCTTTTTCTTTGTTTTCTTGTCTCTCATTTTCCCTTTTTTTCTTTCTTCATTTCTCTGTTTTTCATATCTCTATACTTACCTTCTCTCTCTGCCTCGTGAAAACTTGGTGCTTTGTGCTACCCCTTCTAGCTAAGCTGTACTTCGTGGCCTGGTAGCCACTTCCCCAGTCATCGTAGCTGTACCAGTGGGATCCCTGGGGGATTTGCTTTCCTTTTTTCTGATTTTTATTAACTCTTTTCTTTTATTCTTTATCTTCTTTCCTTTTTGTTTTTCTCTGTTTCTTGGTCTCTCAGCTCTACACTCCAACAGTAAGCTCCCTTAGCACTCTTTCTTCTTAGTTTTTGGCTCCTCTTTCTCTCTTGTCTTTTCCATACCCATCTTATCTCCACACACCATACTCTTCCCCCATCCTTCCTGCCTACCTGCATCGTGCGCTGAACATCACACTCCCAAGCAGCACAGGCATGGCCTACCAAAACCTGCCCTGCACTGATTCCCAGCCCGTCTTATTGGCCTTAGTACATGCCACAAACAACCCATCCCAACAACTCCCCTAAAGCTGGACCTGCCTTGCTGCACCATAGGTGAACGATTGATCCTGCCCATTGGACAAGGAGGCAAAAAGTATCATGCACATAAATGGGAAAACAACAAAGAATGTACAGCCTACCTGTTCAGACATAACCAAATAAAACAAAAAAGCAGGACAAAACGAACAGATCTACAAGAAATAAATGAGGAAAATAACTACTGAATGCCCCAAAGACAGCAGACAATATCAAAACATATAAAAAAACAGGACAGGGTGGTTCCAGTAGACATCCAAAATAAACACCAGATGACTTTCCAGTAGAAGAAAAAGCACTAGAACTACCTGATAGAGAATTCAAATCTCTAATATTCAGAACTATCCAAGAGTTAAAGCAAAAAGCAGAAAAAATCAGGAAAAATAGACAAATTCATGGAAAATACGGACAAAAAAATGGAATATTTCAGGAAAGTTTACAGGAAAAAAATACCAAAATAAATTCATAATTAGAAATCATACAAAAACAACAATTAGAAATCCAAAAGATAAACAAGATTTCAGAAGCGGACGGTGTCATAGAAGGGCTGAGGAGCGAGTTTGAAACTGAAGACAAACACTTGGCTACAACTCTGCTTGAGAAAAAAATCAGAAAAAAGAATGAAGAAAAATGAAGAAACCCTGAGAATTGTGTGGAATACACTCAAACGCAAAAATTATTTGAGTGATCGGAGTTCCAGAACAGGTGGAGAAAATGGAAAACACAGAGAGGATCACTGAAAAACTGCTGACAGAAATCTCCCCCAATATCAAGAAAGATGAAAAGCTGACCGTCCAAGAAGCTCAACAAAACCCATGTAGGATAGACCCCAAAAGAAAATCACCACGGAATATCATAATCACACTCACTAAAACCAAAGATAAACAAAGATTCATGAGAGCAGCTCAAGAAAAACAAACAAATCACATAGAGAGGAGAGAAAATCAGATTAAGCTTGGATTATTTGGCAGAAACCATGCAGGCAAGACGGCAATGGGATGACATATATAAAACCTTGAAAGAAAAAGATTGCCAGCCAAGAATAATATATCCTGCAAAACTCTCATTCAGATATGATGGTGAAATTAGAACATTTCCAGACAAACAGAAATTAAGGGACTATGTAAAAAACAAACCAAAGTTGCAAGAATTATTAAAGGGAGTCCTTCGATCTGAGAACAAACAACATCAGACCACAAGCTGAATCTAGGACATGGGATCATACCAGCCAGATACCAACCTAGGAAATGAACTCTCAAGGACTATCCAAAACCAAATGAATTACAACAGGGAAACATAGAGATTAATCTGTAAAAGACAACAACACCATCAGAACAATAAAAGAGGAAATAAACAGTGTAGGTATAGAACCTTCTAATGGAGAGGAAGACAACGTGATACCGAGTAATAATAGACTGGTTCAAACCTAGGAAGATAAGGGTAATTTTCAAAGTAACCACAAGGAAAGTTAACAAACCGACTCATCAAAATAAAGAAGAAAAACATAAAGTCTCTGTAAAAACAAAATCTACAAAAATGAAATGAAAAAAAAAAAAAACCCACAAACAAAAGGAATTCAGCACAGGAGAGTAGGAGGAACAAAGAAAATGTCAGCACCACAAAAAAAAAAAAAAAAAAAAGGCACTACAAAATGACAGCAATAAACTCACACCTCTTAACAATTACACTGAATGTAAATTGCCTAAATACAGCCATAAAAAGACAGAGAGCGACAGAGTAGATTAAAAAACAGGATCCATCAATATGCAGTCTACAAGAGACACACCTTAGAAACAAAGACATAAATTTATTAAAAATCAAAGGATAGAAAAAAATATACCAAACAAAAAGCTACCAAAAAAGAGCAGAGGTGGCAATGCTAATCTCAGATAAAATAGACTTTAAAACAAAATCCACCATAAAAAACAGAGAAGGACACTAAATAGTGATTAAAGGGACGACCCCTCATGAAGACATAACCATAACAAACATCAACACACCCAATAACAGGGCTCCAAAATACATGAAATAAACTCTAACAGCACTAAAAAGAGAAATTGAGAGTTCCACAATAGTAGTAGGAGACTTCAACACACCACTCTTGGTAAAGGACAGAACATCTAGAAAGAAACGCAGCGAAGATACAGAAGACCTAAAGGGCACAATCAGCTAACTTGACCTCATAGACATATATAGAACACTACACCCAACAGCTGCAAAGTACACATTCTTTTCCAATGCACATGGAACATTCTACAGAATAGACCACATCTTAGGCCACAGAGCAACATCAGAACAATAAAAGAGGGAATAAACAAAATCCAAAACATTGAGATAATACAAAGTATCTACTCTGACCACAATGCCATCAAGGTAGAAATTAACAACAGGAAGAGCAAGGAAAAAAAAATCTATCACATGAAAAATGAATAACACCCTGCTTACAAACCACTGGGTAATAGAAGAAATCAGAGATGGAATCAAAAAATTCCTAGAATCAAATGAGAATGAAAATACATCATACCAAAACCTTTGGGACACAGCAAAGGCAGTCCTCAGAGAACAATTTACAGCAATATATGCACACAGCAAAAAAGAAGAAAGGGACAAAATCAAAACATTAACTACAGAACTTGAACAAATAGGAAGAGAACAGCAAAAAAAGCCCACAGTCACCAGAAGAAAGGAAATAATAAAGATCAGAGCAGAAATAAATGAAATAGAGAACAGAAAAACAACAGAAAGAATCAACAAAACCAAAAATTGGTTCTTTGAAAGGATCAACAAAATCTACAAACCACTGGCAAAACTGACAAAAGAAAAACAGGAAAGGATGCAAATAACCCAAATAAGAAATGACATGGGGGACATTACACAGACTCAACTGAAATAAAAAGGATCATAACAGACTATTATGAAAAACTATACTCCAACAAATTTGAAAACTTACAGGAAATGGATAAATTTCTAGAAACACACAACCTACCCAAACTACCACAAAGTGATGTTGAAAATCTGAACAGACCCATAACAAGAGAAGTGATTGAAAATGTAATTTAAAAGACTCCCAACAAAAAAAAAGCCCTGGCCCAGATAACTTCACTGGAGAATTCTACCAAACAATCAGAGAAGAGATTATACAGGTACTACTCAAACTATTTCAGAACATATACAAGGAAGCAACATTCCCAAATTCATTCTATGAAGCCACCATAACCCTGATACCAAAACCAGGCAAAGATGCCACATGAATATAGATGTAAAAATTCTCAACAAAATTCTAGCCAACAGAATTCAGCATCATATCAAAAAAATAATACAACACAACCAAGTAGGATTCATACCAGGTATGCAAGGATGGCTCAACATTAGAAAATCCATCAACATAATCCACCACATAAATAAAAGGAAAGAAACGAATCACATGATCATTCCAATTGATACAGAAAAGGCATTTGACAAAGTCCAGCACCCATTCCTGATAAAAAAAACTCTCTATAAAATAGATATAGAAGGGAAATTTCTCAACATAATAAAGGGCTTCTATGAAAAACCAACGGCCAACACCATTTTTAATGGAGAGAAGCTGAAAACATTCCCCTTGAGAACAGGAACAAGACAAGGATTCCCTTTATCACAACTCCTATTTAACATTTTGCTGAAGGTCCTAGCTAGAGCAATAAGGCAAGAAAAAGAAATAAAGGACATCCAAGTTAGTAATGAAGAAATTAAACTGTCCCTATTTGTGGATGCTCTGATACTATACATAGAAAACTCTAAAAACTCCACAAGAAAACTACTGGAACTAATGGAAAGATTCAGCAGAGTAGCAGGATACAAGCTAAACATTCAAAAATCAGTTGGATTCCTATACACCAATAAAGAGAATGATGAAAAGGAAATCAGGAAAACAATACCATTTATAATAGCCCCTAAAAAAATAAAATACTTAGGAATAAATCTAACCAGGGATATAAAAGACCTATACAAAGAAAACTACAAAACACTATTGCAAGAAACTAAGGGAGCTACATAACTGTGAAAGCAAAACGTGCTCATGGATATGTAGACTCAATATTGTGAAAATGACAATTCTACCCAAAGCAATTTACAAATACAATGCAATCCCGATCCAAATACCAACAACATTCTTTAAAGAGATGGAAAAACTTATTGTTAACTCTATATGGAAAGGTAAGACATCCTGGATAGATAAAGCACTATTGAAGAAGAAGAATAAGGTAGGAGGATTCACACTACCTGACCTCAGAACCTACTATACATCTATGTTAGTCAAAAGAGCCTGGTACTGGTACAACAACAGATGGATACATAGACCAATGGAACAGAATTGAGAACGCAGATGTAAATCCATCGACCTACTGTCACCTGATCTTCGAGAAGGGCCCAAAGTCCATCAAATGGGAAAAGACAGTCTTTTTAACAAATGGTGCTGGCAAAACTGGATGTCCACCTGCAAAGAAACAAAACAGGACCCATACCTCACACCATATACAAAAACAAATTCAAAATGGATCAAAGACCTAAATATAAAGCCAAAAACTATAAAGTTCATAGAAGAAAAAATAGGATCAATGCTAGACACCCTAATACACGGCATTTACAGGATACAAACCATAACCGACAACACACAAACTCCAGAAGATAAGCTACATAACTGGGATCTTCTAAAAATTAAACACTTATGCTCGTCAAAAGACTTCACCAAAAGAGTAAAAAGAGAACCTACAGACTGGGAAAAAAATTTGGACATTATAAGTCAGACAAAGCTCTGTTCTCTAAAATCTAAAAGAAAATCCAACACCTCTACAACAAAAAGACAAGTGATCCAATTAAAAACTGGGCAAAGGAAATGAACAGACACTTCACTGAAGAAGATATTCAAGTGGACAACAGACACATAAGGAAATGCTTGGGATCGCTAGCCATTAGAGAAATGCAAACTAAAGCCACAACGAGATACCATCTCACCCCAGCATTACTGGCACGAATCAAAAACACTGGAAATAACAAATGTTTGAGAGGCTGTGGAGAGAGTGGAACTCTTATGCATTGCTGGTGGGAATGCAAAATGATACAAGCATTTTAGAAAATGATATGCCACTTTCTTAGAAAGCTGGAAATAGAAATACTATACGATCCAGCAATCCCACTCCTAGGAATATATCCTACAGACATAAGAGCCGTCACACAAATACACATATGCACACCAACGTTCAATGCAGCATTGTTCACAATAGCAAAAAGATGGAAACAACCTAGATGTCCATCAACAAATGAATGGATAAACAAACTATGGTACATACACACAATGGAGTATTAGACAACAATAAAGAATAATGATGAATCTGCGAAGTGTCTCATAACATGGATGAAACTGGAGGACATTATGCTGAGTGAAATAAGTCATAAAAGGACAAATATTGTATGAGACCACTAGTGTAAATATTCATGAAAAGTTTTACACACAAAAAGAAATAATCTTTGATGGTTAGCAGGGATGGGGGGATGGGAGGGAAACACTAAATAGACAATGGATAAGTGGTAACTTTGGTGAAGGGTAAGATAGTACACAATACTGTCAAGGCCAGCACAACTTGTGCAAGGACAGGTCATGGAAGCTCCATAGGCACATCTAAACTTCCTGAGGGACTGAATTGCTGGGTGGAGGGCTGTGGGGACCATGGTCTCCGGGAACATCTAGCTCAACTGGCATAACATAGTTTATAAAGAAAATGTTCTACATTCTACTTTGGTGAGTAGCATCTGGGGTCTTAAAAGCCTGTGAGCAGCCGTCTAAGATACTCCGCTGGTCCCATCCCTTCGGGAACAAGTAAGAATGAAGAGAACAGAATACAAGGGAAAGATTAGTCCAAAGGACTAATGGACCGCAACTACCATAGCCTCCACCAGACTGAGTTCAGTACAACTGGATGGTGCCCAGCTACCACCACTGACTGCTCTGACAGGGATCACAACAGAGGGTTCTGGACAGAGCTGGAGAAAAATGTAGAACGAAATTCTAACTCACAAAAAAAGACCAGACTTACTGGCCTGACAGAGACTGGAGAAATCCTGAGAGTATGGCTCCCGGACACCCTTTTAACTCAGTATTGAAATCACTCCTGAGGTTCACCCTTCAGGCAAAGATAAGACAGGCTCATAAAACAAAACAAGACTAAATGGGCACACCAGCTCAGAAGCAAGGACGAGCAGGCAGGAGGGGACAGGAAAGCTGATAATAGGGAACCCCAGGTCGAGAAGGGAGAGTATTGACATGTTGTGGGGTTGTTAACCAATATCATAAAACAATATATGTACTAACTGTTTAATAAGAAACTACTTGTTCTGTAAACCTTCATCTAAAGTACAAAAAAAAATTTTTTAAAAAAGATAAGATGAGTAAAACACTTAAAATAAAAACACTGGCACAAGTTAAGCCCTCAGTAAGTTTTAATTATTAGTCATGGAGTATAATGATAGCTAAGCTGTATTGAATGCTTACTGTGACAAGCATATTATAAACATCCTGTTTGACCTTTGTCAACTCTCTGAATCAGATTCTTTTATTATGTTCATTTTATAGATGAAGAAACTAAGGTTCAGAGGGCTTAAATAGCTTATTCCAAGTCTCCTTGTTAATATGTGGAATTGGGACTCAAGCCTACTCATGTTGTCTCTGGGAGTATACAGAGACTGAAATTTTTTTTTTTTTTTTTTTTTTTTGCTTTTTGCCTTTGTTTTTTTGAGGACCCTGTTTTTGATCAAATCTTCAGCAAAATTTTACTTGCATGTGATATTAATGATATTGTTCAATAATTTCCACGTTCATTTGGATCACCTTTCTTGGGAATAGGCATAAATGTGGATCTCTTCCAGTCGGTTGGCCAGGTAGCTACTTGGAAAAAAAATTGACGTCAATTCCTGGAGCTTATTTTTCTCCAGTGCCTTCAGTGCAGCTTGGACTTCTTCCTTCAGTACTATCAGTTCCCGATCATATGCTTCCTCCTGAAATGGTTGAGCGTCGACCAATGCTTTTTGGTATAATGACTCTGTATATTCCTTCCACCTTCTTTTGATATTTCCTGCGTTGTTTAATATTTTCCCTGTAGAATCCTTCAATATTGCAACTCGAGGCTTGACTTTTTTCCTTAGTTCTTTCAGCGCGAGAAATGCCGAGCATGTCCTTCCCTTTTGGTCTTCTATCTCCAGGTCTTTGCACATGTCATTATAATACTTTACTTTGTCTTCTCAAGTTGCCCTTTGAAATCTTCTGTTCGGTTCTTTTACTTCATCATTTCTTCCTTTTCCTTTAGCTACTTGACATTCAAGAGCAAGTTTCAGAGTCTCTTCTGACATCCATTTTGGTCTTTTCTTTCTTTCATGTCTTTTTAATGACCTCTTGCTTTCTTCAGGTATGATGTCCTTGATGTCATTCCACAATTCATCTGGTCTTCAATCCCTAACGTTCAATGTGTCAAATCTATTCTTGAGATGGTCTCTAAACTTAGGTGGAATATACTTGAGGTCATACTTTGACTCTTGTGGACTTATTCTAATTTTCTTCAGTTTCTACTTGACCTTGTTTATGAGCAATTGATAGTCTGTTCCGCAGTCGGCTCCTGGCCTTGTTCTGACTGATGATATTAAGCTTTTCCATCGTCTCTTTCCACAGATGTAATTGATTTGATTTCTGTGTATTCCATCTGGCGAGGTCCACATGTATAGTCACCATTTATGTTGTTGAAAAAAGGTGTTTGCAGTGAAGAAATCATTGGTCTCGCAAAAGTCTATTATGCAATCTCCGGCATCGTTTCTATCACCAAGGACATATTTTCCAACTGCCGATCCTTCTTCTTTGTTTCCAGCTTTCACGTTCCAATCACCAGTAATTATCAATGCATCCTGATTGTGTGTTTGATCAATTTCAGACTGCAGAAGTTGGTAAAGATCTTCAATTTCTTCATCTTTGGCCTTAGTGGTTGGTGCATAAATTTGAATAATAGTCATGTTAACTTCATATTAATGAAGAAGAATTGATGCCTTTGAATTATGGTATTGGCAAAGAATATTGAATATACCATGGACTGCCAAAAGAACGAACAAATCTGTCTTGGAAGAAGTGCAGCCAGAATGCTCCTTAGAAGCAAGGATGGCGAGACTACGTCTCACGTACTTTAGACATGTTATCAGGAGGGATTGGTTCCTGGAGGAGGACATCATACTGGGTAAATTAGAGGGTCAGCGAAAAAGAGGAAAACCCTCAACAAGATGGATTGACGGAGTGGCTGCCACAATGGGCTCAAGCATAAGAACAATTATGAGGATGGCACAGGACCAGACTGTGTTTTGTTCTATTGTATATAGGGTTACTATAAGTTGTAACTGACTCAACAGCACCTAACAACAACAACAACAGCAACATATTTTTGATATAAAAGAAATAATTGCTACTGCAGATAGAACTTCACGTACTATCTGTCCATCACTTAAATCTAGTAGTAGAATATTCTTGTCCAGCAACTAAGTACCTACTTAATGACAGTAATCATGAGAAGCAGAGATATTTAAAACCTTTTTAAAGTTTATATATATTAGTGCCCTTATTGTCTGCTTATAGCAGGTAAGCATGATTTCAGAAAAAAAATCATTAATGGCATTATTACTAACCATGTTTTTAATTCTAAACAGGCTATCATTATTATGATATTAGAGGTATTACAATCAAAATACTTCTAATCTTTCTTCAAGACATTTTTCAAAATGCTCACCTGGAGAGTCACTGTTAGAGTTGATTCCTCTTAACTTTTGTTGGATCAAGTCCAGCTAGATATTCAACAACCCTGTCATGGACTGAATTGCGTCCTTCCAAAATGTGTATCACCTTTGCTAGGCCATGATTCCCAGTATTATGTAGTTGTCCACCATTTTGTGATCTGATGTGATTATTCTATGTGCTGTAAATTCTAGCCTCTATGATGTTAATGGAGCCCTGGTGGCATAATGGTTAAGAGCTAAGGCTGCTAACCAAAAGGTCAGCAGTTCAAATCTACCAGCTGCTCCTTAGAAACCCTATAGGGCAGTTCTACTCTGCCCTATAGGGTCACTATGAGTCAGAATAGACTCAAAGGCAAGTGGGTTTGGTTTTGGGTTTATGATGTTAATGAGGCAGATTAGAGACAGTTAAGTTAATGAGGCAGGACACAATCTACACAATTAGGTTGTACCTTGAGTCAATCTCTTTTGAGATATAAAAGAGAGAGGCAAGCAGTGAGGAGAGGGAACTCATGCCACCAAGAAAGAAGTACTAGGAGTGGAGCATGTCCTTTGGACCTGGGATCTCCGTGCTGAGAAGCTCCTAGACCAGGGAAGTTTGATGACAAGGACATTCCTCCAGAGCGGACAGAGAGAGAAAGTCTTCCTCTGGAACTGGTGCCCTGAATACAGACTTCTAGCCTCCTAAACTGTAAGAGAATAAATTTCTGTTTGTTAAAAGCCACCCTCTTGTGATATTTCTGTTAGAGCAGCACCAGATAACTAAGGCAAACCCTAACAACAAAATCCAGTAAAATTTGGCATGATGACATTTCAAGGTTTATAACCCTGTGGGTAGGTAGGAAAGACAATGCTGTTTTAACTTAATGAAGATTAGTGCCCTGGTATTGGGTACCAGAACCAAACCTGTTGCCATCAAGTCTTTAGGGAAGCAGACTGCCACATCTTTCTCCTGCCGAGCAGCTGGTGGGTTCACTAACTTTTTGGTTAGCAGGTAAGTGCTTAACCACTGGGCACCAGAGCTCCTCAGTGTTGGGTAGATGTTTATAATGGCTCTGGGTGTGAGTGTGATCATGTAGGTTGACAGAATAGGGGAGAGGAAGCAGATAGTGAAGTGTTCTTAGCAATAAAAGATAAACCCTTCCAGAAAAATAGTAACAGTAATAAAATAGGAATGAATCTCCTAGTCATGCAGCTCAGCCCTCTACTGAGATGTGGGGTGAGGGAAGTCTCTCCTTTAAACTGGTTACACAATATTTTTTCTTTAGGAAGTTTCACAACCTCTTTTATAAACTGTTAATGTGCTTGTTCAGTCGTATCATGGGGAAAGGTAACTAATTTTTAACTTTTAACCACAATAGCTTGACCTTTCCATGGTAACTCTGGTGAACCAACGCAGACTGCTGTTTTCATACCCTTTCTTTCTCTCCTCGTTACAAATTTTATCACAATAAGTGACAAATGTTTGCAAAAATTGAAAATGATTAATTTTCACTTTCATTTGATTAAAACACCCAGTTTTAAATGTGTTACTATTTAAATTATCTATCTTTTTAGTCACCAAATCCATCATTTGAGTCAATAACATTAGGCTAGCATCCATCGACCCAGTCCTACATTCAGGGAAACATTTTTGAGAATGGGATTTCACCGGGTTTAAGATTGACAGAGAATATCCAACAAATCCACATCTGATGAATCTTAAAAAAAAATCAAAACCATTAAATGGTTCCTCCAAGATCTTGTTTGGAAGACCTTTGATGGCTATGGGACTAAGGTAGGATAGAAAGTGCCCAGTCCTGGCCCTGGCTCCAGTCTTGTTTGGCGTACGGGGTCTAGGAAAGTTGTCTTGTGCTCTGAGGCTCGGTTTCCTCTTCTATAACGTGGGATTGGCAGAGGATCAAATGGGCTATGTGCGTGAGTTAAATGATGCCTGTTCTGATTACTGCTCCCAGGCAGACTTAATATATGTCAGCTGGGGAAATCAACTTCGGCCTCCTCGTCCCTAGCCTCAACTGCCTTAAAGGCAGGCAACCCAACTAGGGAACTCTAGCTTGGCCTGACAGCTGTCTCAGAAATCCATTATAGGAGCAGAAGTGAAAAGAAAGTACTGAAACTATATTGGCTATTTTCATGTAATCTTGGAGCTAGTGGTTTTCTCTAAAAGATTATCAGATGAAGACTGGTTTGGCATTTCCAAATCATCTTTGGATTAGCATATTGTTGGATGGTAAAATACTTGATGAAATGACAGTTTTAAAACTTCTGGTGTAAAACACTGCTCCCGAATCGAAGGGCATCCATGCATACACGATGCAGTATAGGAAAGTGGTTAAGAGTGTGGACTCTTGAGCCTGAACTTCTTTAAGTCCTGGTTTTGCCACTTACTAGCTATGTGACCTTGGGCACGGCACTTAACTGCTCTGTGCTTCAGTTTCTTCATAGGTAAATGGGGATGGTAAAAGGAGCTACCTTATAGGATTGAGAGGGAGAATTTGATGAATTAACAAATGTAAAGTGCCTAGAACAGTGCCGGGAATAAGTGCTATATGTAGTGTTAGCCCTTAGAACAGCAATTGGCAATTAGTAGGCACTGAGTAAATGTTAGCTGTTACATTACTGTTTTAGGTGATGGCGGCTATGATGCAGGAGAGTGAGAAAACCTCAGGAAGGGTGATTAGGACAAACCCATTTATTTATACCCCTTAGTCACTGTATCTACAACCCTTATCAAGCTAGTTAGCTTTCTTGAGAGATACGAACTTTGCCTGTGCATCCATAGATACCCAGAATTCAAGATTAGAAGGAAACATTACGTTCAAATAACAGATAATTGAAGGAGCTTACCTTGAAAAATATGTTTGCTCTTTAGTGGAGCTTTAAATGAGCTCCTGGGAAGTTTATTGTAAAATGCTTGCCTGCACCAAATGCCTTAATGGGAAAAGCCTTATCACAGTTCAGGTGTTTAAATAATACACAGGCTGTGTTCCTCTTAGGTCTCTGTTTCCGCTGTGGAAGTCAAAGGTTCTTTGAACATCCCATGGTATTCCAAAGCAATCACAAAATCCCATGTTAGAGCCTGAAGGGCACTTACATGTCGTCTTGGCCTAAACTCTTCTTTTATAGCTGAAAATAAAAAAAAAAAAAAAGCAAGCCCAGAAGGGCTAAGTGATTTGCTTGAGCCCGCTCAGTTAGTTCAAATCAACACCCACGTTCCTTAGCTCTGTTATGGATTGAATTGTTCCCCCTCAAAAATATGCTGTAAATCCTAACCCCTGTATCTGTGGTTATAATCCCCTTTGGGAATGGATTTTCTTTGTTATGTTAATTAGGCATTATTAGTGTAGAGTGTCTTCAATCAATCTCTTTTGAGATATAAAAGAGCAGATTAAGCAAGCAAACAAGCACAAACAGAGTGGAAGATACATACAACAATGATCTCCAAGGAACCTATGAAGAGAAGCTGAAAAGAGACAAAGACCTCCTCCCAGAGTGGACAGAGAGAGCCTTCCCCTAAAGCTAGTACCCTGAATTTGGACTTCCAGCCTCCTAAATTGTGAGAAAATAAATTTCTGTTCCTTAAAGCCACCCACTTGTGGCATTTCTGTTATAGCAGCACTAGATAACTAAGACAAGCTCCTAGTTCAGTGTCCTTTCCACTAACTCATCTCCAACTTTAAAGACTGATAGAGAAAGAGAGGGAGGAAGCTGTTATATGCAGACATGAATTTTCTGATTATTTTCCCCCTCTTTCACATATGCAAAAAAGAGAAACTAGTCCCATATCTGTAAAAACAATTATGATTTAGCAGAGCAAGTAAGCTAAGCAATGAATCCTCAAATGTCAAAGTGTATTAGAGGCAAGTAAGATTTCGTTTTGTTTATTTGTACTCCATCAGGACTAAAACCTGTTGCTATGTTGGGTCCTAGCAGCATTTGTGATGCGTGTGAAGTGGCTGACTAGAGAGCAGGTGGGGTTTTGCACTCTGGGAGGAATTACTCTAGCAAGCAATGCAACCTGATACAGGTGTTAGCCCAGGGCATTCCACTAGGACAGGGTTCTCTGGGTGCTTATAGCTTATCTTTGGCAATTCCTCCTGCACCTTGTCCACATGCATAAAGCAATACAGGAATTATCCAGGAACTGGATTCAAGGGACAGGGCCTCAGTAATTCAGGCCATTCCATCTGGTTATGGCTTCCTGATCTATAGTGTCCACGGCCCGCAACAGAGATTTCACTCAGTTTCGCACCTGAATTTGGAAAAAAGATTATATAACTGTTTTCTCAACTTGACAAGTACTTGCAAATCACCCTCTCTGTTCCCTTCTATGAATAAATGATGCTTATACACTAATGAAAGGCTCTCTAGTGGCGTAACAGTTAAGCGCTTGGCTGCTAACTGAAAAGTTAGTGGTTCGAACCCATCCAGTGGCTGGGCAGCTATCTGCTCCAGTAAAGATTACAGCTTAGAAAACCCTATGGGGCAGTTCTATGCTGACACGTGGTGTTGCTATGAGTCAAAAACAACTGGATGGCACCAATAACAACATACACAAATGAAGGAGTCCCTGGGTAGCCCAAATGGTTAAGTGCTTGACTACTAATCAAAAGGTTGGCAGTTTAAACCCACTCGGAAGAGCCTTGGAAGAAAGGCCTGGTGATCTGCTTCCAAAAGATCACATCCTTGAATACCCTATGGAGTGCAGTTCTACTCTGCAACACATGGGGTCGCTATAAGTTGGAATTGACTCCATGTCCATGGCAAATGGTTTTATAAAAAAAAAAAAAAAAAAAAAAAAAAGAACCCACTGCCATCAAGTCAATTCTGACTCATAGTCGACCCTGCCCCATAGTGTTTCTAAGGAGCAGCTGGTAGATTCAAATTGCTGACCTTTTGGTTAGCAGCCAAGCTCTTAACCACTGCGCCACCAGGGCTCCAAGTGGTTTTATTCACAAAAATAAACACCAATAAGTTTGACCAGGACTTCTGAGCACAACAAGTTAGTATTCCAGGGGACACTTCACCAGAGGGTTACTGGCTCCCATCTTTAACTTGGCTGGGTTATCTTTTAGTTACTTTAGTTACTTTCAGTGCGTATGATGTCTTCCTCTGCAGACTAGATGTTCCCACCAAACTGATTTCCACTAAAAACTGATGGGTAGATAAAACTGAAAAGGGCTAAGAAATGGGCAGTAACAAAAACAAAAACAAAACCAGTTGCCATCTAGTCAGTTCCTATTCATAGTGACCCCATGTGTTCCAGAGTAGAACTGCTCCATAGGGTTTTTAAAGTTGTGACCTTTTGGAAGCAAATTGCCAAGCCTTTCTTCTGAGGCACCTCTGGGTGGGTTCGAACCACCAACCTCTCAGTTAGTAGGGAAGTGCTTAATTTTGTGCCACTCAGGGAACCACGAGACAGGTAAGCCCTTGTAATTAGGTATGAGACCATCCTAGCACTCCGTGTTGTGCAACGTTTGCTTATTTCCGGCATCTTTACCACCTGACCTCTGCAGTTGTCTTCTATTACTGGAGATCCGCTAACCACCTGATCACAACTTCTGCAATTCTGAGGATCACAGAGGCTTGTGGCCAAGATCACACGTAACCAGGACTGGAATCATGGCATCTCCAGCCTAAAAACTACTTAATACTTCAGGTTTTGTAAAACAAAGTGACTGCCTACAAAGTGTGAGATCACAGATGCTGGCACTGCCCTGACACCCTCCACATCTCTCTCCTCAAACTGGCTTGTGCCTGGAGCTCTGCCTGTAAAGACACATCCTTCCATAAAAAATCTCATTGCCATCGAGTTGCTTCTGACTTATAGCAACCCTATATAGATGGGTAATTTACCTGGACAGCACAGGTGGGCTTCAAAATTCTGTGAACCCTTGAAATTATACACACAGTTTAGGTATGTGTGCATACACCCATTTTTAGCCCAGAGGAAAGGATTTTTAGATCTTCGCAGGTACCCAAAAGGATCTGTAACCCCCAACAACTTTAAGAAAGATTGCTTGTTACCATAAGCTGTTTTAAGTCATTTACTTCTCAGGATGAATGAAGACATACAGACACATAGACACAAATCTCATGTATCACAAAGAAGGTAAACTATAAATTTCCCTAAGGTTTTCTCCAGAGGAGAAAAAAAATTCATTAATGTTTAGTTTTTTCCATTTTTCATTCAAAGTAAAATAACAACACAGATGCTCTCTTTCCATTCTGACCTTCAAGTGTAAGGCCTGAGTTCAGGACTGACTGGAATTCTAGAACTGACCCAGTTGTTGTTGTTATTGTTCCCATTGAGTCTATTCCAATTCATGGTGACTCCATGTGTGCCAAGTAGAACTGCTCCATAAGGTTTTCGAGACTGTTACCTTCTGGAATCAGATCACCAGGTGCCACTGGGTGGATTCAAACTGCCAATCTTTGGGCTAGCACTCACATGCTTAACCATTTGTGTCACCCAGGGACTCCTAAAACTGACTCCAGAAAATGTAATCTCTTAAAGAAGGAGTCATCAAACTTTTTCTGTAAAGGGCCAGATAGTAAATATTTTCAGCATCTGGGCCACATACACTGTGCCACTACTGCAAAACGCTGCTGTTAAAAAAATACCCATAGATATTATGTAAATTAATGGGCATGGCAATATTCCAATAAAACTTTATTTACAAAAACAGGAGGCAGACTTCCAGGCAACATGGTGCTATCGACAGAAGCACCATGCCATCCCTCCACAGCAAAGATCCAAAAAACTAAGTCATGAAGAAACATATGTCAATCCTGAAACCCTAAGCATCAAATGAAGAGGTAAAGAACTCAGCCAAGCACCGAACAGAATAAGAAACTGACAGAGAACAGACAGCGAGGAGAGATACATGCAGAGGTTCCCTATCAGCTACCACAACACAGAGCCACCATCTTGGACTCCTGTCAGAGATCAGCAAACAGGGAGTACAGGAAAAAAGCTTTAAAGAGCACCCAGCAGGAGACAGAACAACTGGTAACCAGCGATATATGATTTCCACCCCTCACCGGTCTTCATCCCCACTAGGCCTCCTCTACTTCCTGCGGCCACAGTCTCTTGGCCAGGAGGCACTGGCTTCAGCCCTATGCCACTTGGATTCCACCCACCCACAAAGGGCCGGCTCCCTGAATGCCATTTGTTGGTTGCTGGTGTTGCTTTTTTCTGCTTCTTTTGGTCTCTTCCATACCTTTCACCACCTCCCCCTCCTTTCTCTCAAATACCTGGCTCCATGTGCCATCTTTGCTTCTTCCTGAAAGGCTGTGCAATGCCACTTGACTGTGGAACTGCTTCCCAGCCAGTGGTGCCACAATGCTGGGATCACCAGTGCTTTTTTCTTTTTTGATTGTTTGTTTTGATTTCTTCCATTTTGATTTGTTTGTTTTCTTTTTCTTTTCTCGGCTTGGGAGCCCCTTCTAGGCAGGCAGTACTGCGTGGCTTGGGAGCTACTCCCTCAGTCTGCACAGCCATGTAGTGGAATCCGTGGGGGCATTCTTTTTTCCTGTTTTTTTTTTTTGGGGGGGGGGTTGTTTGTTTGTTTGTTTCCTTTTCTCTCTTTTTCCCTTTTTGTCTTTCTCAATTTCTAGTCTCTATATACTAACCTTCCCTTCCTATCTCCTGAATACCTCTACACCTTCTAGCCAGGCTGTACTTCATGGCCTGGGAGCAACATCCCCAGTCCTCACAGCCACACTGGAAGGATCCTTTGAAGCTTTTCTTTTCTTTTTCTTTTTTTCCTAATTTTTATTTATTCGTTTTTTCTTTTTTTTACTTTTTGTTTTTCTCCAGTTCTCAGTCTCCCATCTCTCCATTCCAATGGCAAGCTCCCTGAGCACTCTTTTTTGTTTGTTATATGTTTTTGGCTCCTGTTCCTCTTTCCTCTCTCTCCTCTTTCCCATACCCATCTTAGCTCCACACATCACAACCCCCCCCCCCCCTTCCTGCCTACCTGCACAGTGTGCTGAACATCACACTCCCAAGCAACACAGGCATGGCCTACTGGAACCTGTCCTGCACTGATTCCCAGCCTGCACTTTCGGCCCTACTATGTGCCACAAACAACCCATCTCAGCAACTCCCCTTCAGCTGGATCTGCTCTGCTACACCATACCTAAGCAACTGACCCTGCCCATTAGTGAAGGTGGTAAAAAGTATCCTGCCCACAGATTAACAAACAACAAAGAATGCACAGCCTGCCTGCTCAGACATAACCAAATAAAACAAAAAGTAGGATAAAACAAACAAATCTACAAACAATAAATGAAGAAAATGACTACTGAATATCCTGAAGACAGCAGACAATATCATAACATAAAAAACAGGAAAAGATGGTTCAAGTAGGCCTCCAAAATAAAACACCAGATGACTTTGCAGTAGAAGAAAAGGCACTAGAACTACCTGATAGGGAATTCAAATATCTAATATTCAGAGATATCCAAGAGTTGAACCAAAAAGCAGACAAAAAGGAGGCAAAAATAGACAAATTCATGGAAAATGCAGACAAAAAAATGGAATATTTCAGGAAAATAATACCAAAATAAATTCATAACTAGGAATCATACAAAACAACAATTAGAAATCAAAAAGATAAACAACAAGATTTCAGAAATAGACAGTGTCATAGAAGGGCTGAGGAACAGATCTGAAATGACGAAAGCCAGGATCAGTGAAACTGAAGACGAACACTTGGATACAACTCTGTTTGAGGAAAAATCAGAAAAAAGAATGAAGAAACCCTGATAATTATGTGGGATACAATCAAAAGCAAAAATATGAGAGTGATCGGAGTTCCAGAACACGGGGAGAAAATGGAAAACACAGACAGGATCATTGAAAAACTGCTGACAGAAACCGCCCCCCCCCCCCCCCGCCCAGTATCATAAAAGATGAAAAGTGAGAAGCTCAATGAACCCATATAGGATAGACCCCAAAAGAAATTCAGCAAACATATCATAATCACACTAGCTGAAACCAAAGACAAAGAATCCTGACAGCGGCTTGAGAAAAACAAAAAGTCACATACAGAGGGGAAACATAAGACTAAGCTCGGATTATTCAGCAGAAACCATGCAGGCAAGAAGGCGATGGGATGATATATATAAAACCTTGAAAGCAAAAGATTGTCAGCCAAGAATAATATATCCTGCAAAACTCTCATTCAGGCATGATGGTGAAATTATGATTTTTTCCGAACAAACAGAAATTAAGCGACTATGTAAAAACCAAACCAAACTTACAGGAATTATTAAAGGGAGTCCATCAATCTGAGAACAAACAATATCAGACCACAGGCTGAGTCTAGGACACAGGCTCATACCAGCCAGATACAAACCTAGGAAATCAACTCTCAAGGACTTTCCAAAACCAAAAGATTTACAACAGAGAACCAGAGAGGTTAATATGTAAATGACAACATCAGAATAATAAAAGAGGGGATAAACAGTGTAGGTATAGAACCTTCTAATGGAAAGGAAGGCAAGGCAATACCAAGAAATAATAGACTGGCTCAAATTTAGGAAAATAAGGGTAAATTTCAAGGTAAGCTCAAAGAAAGTTAACAAACGAACTCATCAAAATAAAGAAGAAAAACATAAAGTCTCAGTAAAAACAAACCCTACAAAAACAAAGGAAATGAAAAAGAAATCACAAACAAAAGGAATTCAGCAAGAGAGAGAAAGAGGAACAAAGAAATCATTAATACCACAAAAAAAAAAGCACTACAAAATGACAGCAATAAACTCACACCTCTCAATAATTACACGGAATGTAAATGGCCTAAATGCAGCCATAAAGAGACAGAGAATGAGAGAATGGATTAAAAAACAAAACAGGATCCATCAATATGCTGTCCACAAGAGACACACCTTAAAAACAAAGACGTAAATTTATTAAAAATCGGAGGATGGAAAAAAAAATATCGAGCAAACAGATGCCAAAAAAGAGTAGGAGAGGCAATGCTAATTTCAGATAAAATATGCTTTAAAACAAAATCCACCATAAAAGACAAAGAAGGACAATATATAATGATTAAGGGGATGATCCATCATGAAGATATAACCATAATAAACATCAACACACCCAATAACAGGGCTCCAAGATACATAAAACAAACTCTCACAGCACTGAAAAGGGAAATTAACAGTTCCACAATAATAGTAGGAGACATCAACACAGCACCCTAGGTAAAGGACAGAATATCTAGAAAGAAACGCAACAAAGATACAGAAGGCCTAAGGGCACAATCAGCCAACTTGACCTCATGGACATATATAGAACAGTCCATCCAACCACTGCAAAGTACACATTCTTTTCCAATGCACATGGAAAGTTCTACAGAATAGACCACATCTTAGGCCACAGAGCAATCCTCAACAAGATCCAAAACACTGAGATAATTCAAAGTATCTTCTCTGACCACAATGCCATCAAGGTAGAAATTAACAACAGAAAGACCAAGGAAAAAAATCAATTACATGGAAACTGAATAATACCTTGCTTACACATCACTGGGTAACAGAAGAAATAAGAGATGGAATCAAAAAATTCCTAGAATCAAATGAGAATGAAAACACGTCATACCAAAACCTTTGGGACCCAACAAATGCAGTCCTCAGAGGACAATTTATAGCAATAGATGCACACATCAAAAAGAAGAAACGGACAAAATCAAAATATTAACTACAGAACTCAAACAAACAGAAAGTGAACAGCAAAAAAAGCCCATAGCCACCAGAAGAAAGGAAATAGTAAAGATCAGAGCAGAAATAAATGATATAGAGAACAGAAAAACAATAGAAAGAATCAACAAAACCAAAAGTTGGTTGTTTGAAAGAATCAACAAAATCGACAAACCACTGGCCAGACTGACAAAAGACAAACTGGAGAGGACGCAAATAACCCAAATAAGAAATGAAATGGGGGACTTTACAACAGACCCAACTGAAATGAAAAGGGTTATAAGAGAATATTATGAAAAACTATATTCCAACAAATTTGAAAACCTAGAGGAAATGGAAAAATTTCTAGAAACACACTACCTACCCAAACTACAACAAAGTGATGTTGAAAATCTGAACAGACCCATAACAAGAGAAGAGATTGAAAAGCTAATAAAAAAACACCCACCCAAATAAAGCGCTGGCCCAGACGGCTTCACTGGAGAATTCTACAAAACACTTACAGATGAGCTTGTACCAGTACTACTCAAGCTGTTTCAGAGCATAGAAGAGGAAGCAACACTTCCAAATTCATTCTATGAAGCCAGCATAACTCTGATACCAAAACCGGGCAAAGACATCATAAAAAAAGAAAATTACAGACCAACATCTCTCATGAATATAGATGCAAAAATTCTCAACAAAATTCTAGGCAAAATAATTCGGGATGATATCGAAAAAATAATTCACCACGACCAAGTCAGATTCATACTAGGTATGCAAGGATGGTTCCACATTAGAAAATCAATCAACGTAATCCACCACAGAAATAAAAGGAAAGAGAAGAATCACATGATCATCTCAATTGGCACACAAAAAGGCATTTGACAAAGTCCAACACCTATTCCTGATAAAAACTCTCCATAAAATAGGTATAGAAGCAAAATTTCTCAACATAATAAAGGGCACCTATGCAAAACCAATGGCCAACATCATTCTTAATGGACAGAGGCTGAAAACATTCCCCTTGAAAACAGGCACAAGACAAGGATGCCCTTTATCACCACTCCTACTTAACATTGCGCTGGAAGTTCTAGCTAGAGCAATAAGGCAAGAAAAAGAAATAAAGGGCATCCAAATTGGTAATGAAGAAGTTAAACTGTCCCTGTTTGCAGATGATATAATACTATACATAGAAAACCCTAAAGACTCCACGAGAAACCTACTGGGACTAATAGAAAGATTCAGCAGAGCAGCAGGATACAAGATAAACATACAAAAGTCAGTTGGATTCCTAAATACCAATAACGAGAACGATGAAAAGGAAATCAGGAAAACAATACCATTTATAATAGCCCTGAAAAATATAAAATACTTAGGAATAAATCTGACCAGGGATGTAAAAGACCTACCCAAAGAAAACTACAAAACACTACTGCAAGAAACCCAAAGGGAGCTACATAAATGGAAATACATACCATGCTCATGGATAGGTAGACTCAACATTGTGAAAATGACAATTCTACCCAAAGCAATTTACAAATGCAATGCAATCCCGATCCAAATACCAACAACATTCTTCAAACAGATGGAAAAACTAATCATTAACTTTATATGGAAATGGAAGAAGCCCCAAATAAGTAAAGCACTACTGAAGAAGAAGAATAAAGTTGGAGGACTCACACTACCCGACTTCAGAACCTACTATACAGCTACAGTAGTCAAAACAGCCTGGTACTGGTACAACGACAGATGCATTGACCAATGGGACAGAATTGAGAACCCAGATGTAAACCCATCCACCTACGGTCACCTGATCTTTGACAAGGGCCCAAAGTCCATCAAATGGGGAAAAGACGGTCTTTTTAACAAATGGTGCTGGCAAAACTGGATATCCATCTGCAAAATAATGAAACAGGACTCATACTTCACACTGTACACAAAAACTACTTCAAAATTGATCAAAGACCTGAATATAAAGCCAAAAACTATAAAGTTCATAGAAGAAAAAATAGGACCAATACTACAGGCCTTAATACATGGCATTAACAGGATACCAACCATAACCATCAACACACAAACCCCAAAAGATAAGCTAGATAACAGGGATCTTCTAAAAATCAAACACCTATGCTCTTCAAAAGATTCACCAAAAGCGTAAAAACAGAACCTACAGACTGGGAAAAAATTTGTGGACAGTACAAGTCAGACAAAGGTCTAATCTCCATAATCTACAAGAAAACCCTACACCTCCACAACAAAAAGTCAAATAATCCTATTAAAAAATGGGCAAAGGAAATCAACAGACACTTCATTAAAGAAGACATTCAAATGGCCAACAGACACATAAGGAAACGCTCGCGATCACTAGCCATTAGAGAAATGCAAATTAAAACCACAATGAGATACCATCTCACCCCAGCATTACTGGCACAGATCAAAAACACTGGAAATAACAAATATTGGAGGGGCTGCGGGAAGATCGGCACTCTTATGCACTGCTGGTGGGAATGCAAAATGATATAACCATTTTGGAAAATGATATGCTGCTTCCTCAGAAAGCTAGAAATAGACATACCATTCGATCCAGCAATCCCACTCCTAGGAATATATCCTAGAGAAATAAGAGTTGTCACTCGAATAGACATCTGCACACCTATGATCATGGCAGCATTGTTCACAATAGCAAAACAATGTAAACAACCTGATGCCCATCAACAGATGAATGGATAAACCAACTATGGTACATACACACAATGGAATACTATGCAACGAGAAAGAACAACAATGAATCTGTGAAGCATCTCATAACATGGATGAAACTGGAGGACATTATGCTGAGTGAAATAAGTCAACCACAAAAGGACAGATATTGTATGAGACCTCTATTGTAAAAACCCATGAAAAAGTTCACACACAAAATGTAACAATTTTTGTTTGTTACCAGGGATGGGAGGGGTGGGGGGGAAATACTAAATAGGCAATAGATAAGTGGTATCTCGGGTGAAGGGTGAGACAGTATACAATACAGGGGAAACTAGCACAACTTGTGCAAGGAAAGGTCATGGAAGCCCCATAGACACATCCAAACTCCCTGAGGGACTGAATTGCTGGGCAGAGGGCTCTGGGGACCATGGTCTCGGGGAACATCTAGCTCAATTGGCATGACAGAGTTTATAAAGACAATGTTCTACATTCTACCTTGGTGAGTAGCATCTGGGGTCTTAAAACCTGTGAGCAGCCATCTAAGATACTCCACTGGTCTCATCCCTTCGGGAGCAAGGGAGAATGAAGAGAACAGGATACAAGGAAAAGATTAGTCTGAAGGACTAATGGACTACAGCTACCAAGGCTTCCACCAGACTGAGTCCAGTACAGCTAGATGGTGCCCGGCTACAACCACTGACTGCTCTGACCAGGATCACAACAGAGGGTTCTGGACAGAGCTGGAGAAGGATGTAGAACAAAATTCTAACTCACAAAAAAAAAAACCAGATTTACTGGCCTAAAGGAGACTGGAGAAACCCCGAGAGTATGGCCCCCAGACACCCTTTTAGTTCAGTGGTGAAGTCATTTCCGAGGTTCCCCATTCAGCCGGGGAGTGAACAGCCCCATAGAACCAAATAGGACTAATGAGGCACAGCAGTCCAGGGACAAGGGCCAGAAGGCAGAAGGGGACAGGAAAGCTGGTGATAGGAAACCCAAGGTTGAGTAAGGATAGTGTTGATGTGTTGTGAGATTGTTAACCATTGTCATAGGGCAACATGTCTACTAACTGTTAAATGAGAAACTATTTTGTTCTGTAAGTCTTCATCTAAAGTGAGAATAGCAGCACAATTGGAAGAGCATAGTTGATGTCACTGAACTGTGCATGTAGAAATTTTTGAAATGGTGTATCTTTGGCTATGTATATTTTCACCAAAAAAAAAAAAAAGTCACGAAGGGAGAGGGTTGACATGTTGTGGGGTTGTTAACCAGTGTCATAAAACAATATGTGTACTACTGTTTCATGAGAAACTATTTGTTCTGTAAGCCTTCACCTGAAGTACAATTTAAAGAAAAAAATGGGCAAAGGAAATGAACAGAGACTTCACCAAAGAAGACATTCAAGCGTCCAAGA
Organism: Dugong dugon; assembly: GCA_030035585.1. Classification (NCBI taxonomy): domain Eukaryota; kingdom Metazoa; phylum Chordata; class Mammalia; order Sirenia; family Dugongidae; genus Dugong; species Dugong dugon. Next base: position 107,712,420 of record CM057463.1, on the reverse strand, counting down.
GACATGTGAGGAAATGCTCCCGATCACTAGCCATTAGAGAAATGCAAATTAAAACCACCGTGAGATACCATCTCACCCAGCATTACTGAAACAAATAAAAAAAACTGGAAATAACAAATGTTGGAGAGGCTGTGGGGAGATTGGAACTGTTATGCACTGCTGGTGGGAATGCAAAATGGTACAACCATTTTGGAAATGATATGGTGCTTCCTTAAGAAAGCTAGAAATAGAAATACCGTACGATCCAGTAATCCCACTCCTAGGAGTATATCCTAGAGAAATAAGAGCCATCACACGAATAGACATATGCACACCCATGTTCATTGCAGCATTGTTCACAATAGCAAAAAGATGAAAACAACCTAGATGCACATCAACAGATGAATGAATAAACAAACTATGGTACATACACACAATGGAGTATTACTCAACAATAAAGAACTATGATGTATCTGTGAAGCATCTCATAACATGGATGAAACTGGAGGACATGCTGAGTGAAATAAGTCAATTGCAAAAGGACAAATATTGTGTGGGACCACTGTAAAAACTCATGAAAACGTTTACACATCAAAAGACACAATCTTTGATGGTTACAAGTGACGGCAGGGGTGGGAGGGGAAACATTAAATAGACAATAGATAAGTGGTAACTTTTGTGAAGGGTAAAACGGTACACAATACTGTTGAGGCCAGCACAACTTGTACAAGGAAAGGTCACAGAAGCTCCATAGACACGTACAAACTCCCCGACGGACCGAATTGCTGGGCAGAGTGCTGTAGGAATCATGGTCTTAGGGAACATCTAGCTAAATTGGCATAACATAGTTTATAAAGAAAATGTTCTACATTCTACCTTGGTGAGTAGCATCTGGGGTCTTAAAAGCCTGTGAGCAGACATCTAAGATACTCCACTGGTATCCTTGGGAGCAAGGCAGAATGAAGAAAACAAGATCCTAAGAAAAGATTAGTCCAAAGGACTAACGGACCACAACTACCACAGCCTCCACCAGACTGAGTCCAGTACAACCAGATGGTGCCCAGCTACCACCACTGACTGCTCTGACAAGGATCACAACAGAGGGTCCCGGACAGAGCTGGAGAAAAATGTAGAACAAAATTCTAACTGACAAAGAAAAGACCAGACTTACTGGCCTGACAGAGACTGGGGAAACCCCAAGAGTATGGCCCCCGCACACCCTTTAACTCCGTTAATGAAGTCACTCAGTAATGAACTCACTCCCATAATGAAGGTTCACTCTTCAGCCAAAGATTAGACAGACCCATAAAAGCTAATGGGGCGCAACAGTCCAGGGACAAGAACTAGAAGGCAGGAGGGGAAAGGAAAGCTGGTAATAGGGACCCCAAGGTTTAGAAGGGACAGTGTTGATATGTCATAAGGTTGTTAACCATTGTCATAAAACAATATGTGTACTAACTGTTTAATGAGAAACTATTTGTTCTCTAAACCCTCATCTAAAGTACAACTAAAAAAACAAAACAAAACAGGAGGCAGTCCAGATTTGGCCCATGGGCCCCAGTGTGCTGACCCCGGTCTTAAATTTTAAAGAAACCATTGACTAAAAGCAATGAAGTTCACATCTGCCAGGTCTATGGTGTATACAACTTTAAGCTACTTTGCAAAAACAAAATACTTAATCATATTATTCTGTAGGTTGTTGTGTTGGAGTGAAAAAAATTTCAACAAGTATTTCTGCATGCTAGGCCAGCTATGGCTGATGTTAAACAGCTAACAGTTAAAAATCAAGAACTCCACATGCGAAAATTTGCCAGGGGATACCACAAGAATAAAACCAGACTCTATAAATCATGATTTGTCTTCCCATGCAACTCAAGGAGATCAGATTTTTGGCAAATTACAATGGTAAAACAATCCTTTTTACCCTGAAAGCATCACTCTAGGTGGGAAATCCCTCCCTCATCCTCCACAGGTAGACTTCTATTTTTTCTAGAAACCTAATCTCTTTTAGAATCACAGGCTTCTGGCATTGCAAACACAGGCAGGTAGTGTCTGCCAGGCTTTAGGCTGCTGCTTCTCTAATTGAGGAGAAAAGAAATCCTGAGGTGCTCCAAAAGCCTCAAGTTCCTTCCCTTTCCCAGGTAAAATGTTTGAAACCCTGGTCCTCTTTTAACTTTCCCCATTTAAAATAGTTAGGCATTTTATCCTTGTGTTTAATATTTAGTTTTGCATGTTATCTGGTTAGAACTTTCATATCTGTTTTGTAACGGTATTAAGTTTTTAATAAATGACTTAAGAGTAAAAAAGGGTGTTATGGATTGAAGTGTCTTCCCAAAATATGTATTGGGATCCTATCCCCTATACCTGTGAATGGAATGGAGTGGAATAGAATGGAACGGAATGGAATCACCTTCCATCATGCGATCAAATGTAATGTAATCAATTAGTTGAGGTCATACCAGTGTATGGTGGATCCTAAACCTAACCACTTCTGAGCTATATAAAGAGTAGATTAGACGAAGAGAGACATGGGCACGAATTGGGGGAGACAGAAGTTGTGTGGGGGTGGTCAAGAACCCAGGAAGGCCTGACAAGGACGAGACTCTGATTTGGACTTTCGGCCTCCTGAACTGTGAGAAAATAAATTTTTGTTCTTTAAGGCCACTGACTTATGGTATTTCTATTACAGAAGCACTAGGAAAAAAAGGGAAAGCAAAGGATTGAACTGGACATCCAATGAGCCTGAGGAAAGTCAATCAGAAGTCTATCAAAGAGTCAATCCAAAGAGAGGTCACTTTCCTGGTTTAAAGCATCCCTCCTCAAAATTAGTGAATGCTAAATTATCTAAATGCTAGCCCAGATGGTGCAACAGTTAAGTGCTTAGCTACTAACGGAAAGGTTGGTGCTTTGAACCCACACAGCGGCTCTGCAGGAGAAAAGATCTGGCAAACTGCTCCTTTAAAGATTGTCATTGTTAGGTGCTGTCGAGTTGGTTCCGACTCATAGCAACCCCATGTACGAAAGAACAAAACACTGCCTGTTCCTTCGCCATCCTCACAATCATTGCTATGCTCGAGCCCCTCACTGCAGTTGCTATGTCAATCCATCCCATTGAGGGTCTTCCTCTTTTTCCATGACCCTCTACCAACCATGATGTCCTTCTCCAGGGACTGGTCCCTCCTGATAACATGTCCAAAGTATGTGAGACAAAGTCTTACCATCCTTGCTTCTAAGGAGCATTCTTCCAAGATAGATTTGTTCGTTCTTCTGGCAGTCAATATTCTTTGCCAACACCATAATTCAAAGGCATCAATTCTTCTTTGGTCTTCCTTATTCATTGTCCAGCTTTCACATGCATATGAGGAGAATGAAAATACCATTGGTTGGGTCAGGCATCGCCTTAGTCCTCAAAGTCATATCTTTGCTCTTTAGCACTTAAAAGAGGTCTTTTGCAGCAGATTTGCCCAATGCAATGAATCTTTTGATCTCTTGACTGCTGTTTCCATGGGTATTGATTGTGGATCCAAGTAAAATGAAACATTGACAACTTCAGTATTTTCTCTGTTTATCATGATGTTGCTTATTGGTCCAGTTGTGGGGATTTTTGTTTTCTTTACATTGCGGTGTAATCCATACTGAAGGCTGTGGTCTTTGATCTTTATCAGTAAGTACTTCAAGTCCTCTTCGCTTTCAGCAATTAAGGTTGTGTCATCTGCATATTGCAGGTTGTTAATGAATCTTCCTCCATTCCTGATGACTCCTTCTTCTTTGTATAGTCCAGCTTCTCAGATTATTTGCTCAGCATACAGAGTGAATAAGTTATGGTGAAAGACACAACCCTGACGCACACCTTTCCTGATTTTAAGTCACGCAGTATCCCCTTGTTCTGTTCGAACAACGGCCTCTTGGTCTATGTAAACGTTCTGGAATTCCCATTCTTTGAAATGTTATCCATAATTTGTTACTATCCACACAGCCAAATGCCTTTGCCTGGTCAAAACACAGGTAAACATCTTTTCGTATTCTCTGCTTTCAGCCAAGACCCATCTGTCATCAGCAATGATATCCCTCGTTCCACATCCTCGTAAAGATTACAGCCTAGAAAACCCTATAGGGCAGCTCTATTCTGTCATATGGGGTCACTATGAGTTGAAATTGACTCTATGACACCTAACAACAACAAAAAGTTACCTAAAGGAAAAGAAACAATCAAAATAGAAGCTCTGTCCACTCTCCTCAAGGAGCTTAAACTGTAGTTGCAGACACACACAGAGATACGTGAGAAGAGGCTTTATTTTGCGTTGCTGAGTAACAGATCCATTTAAAAATTGATACGCGTAATCAGGCTCCACAGGTGTCAAGGAAGAAGGTGGCACAAGAGAGTGGAGTACCTTACATGCACGGAAGTCAGCAGGAAAGAAAAGTTTTTTTTTTTTTAAGTCAGGTTTATTGAGGTATAATTTATATGCACTAACATTCACCTTAGTGTCCAGTTCTCTCAGTTTTGGCAAATGTATACAATCATGTAGCCACCACCACAATCAGAATGTAGAACATTTCTCTCACCCCCTAAATTCCCTTGTACCCCTTTGTAAAGGAGCCCTGGTGGCCTAACGGTTAAGCGCTCAGCTTCTAACTGAAAGGTCAGCAGTTTGAACCCAGCAGTTGCTCCGCAGGACAAAGATGTGGCAGTCTGCCTCCGTAAACGTTACAGCCAGAACACTCTATGGGGCTGCACTACTTGGCCACACCGTGTTGCTACAAGTCGAAAATCGACCCCAAGGCACCGAACGACAACAATAACACCTCTTTGTAGTCAACCCCACCCCTACTTCTAGCCCCTGGCAATCACCAATTTTTTTTTCCTCATTCAAAAATTTATACACATGTTTGTTTTTGTGACTTTGGTTGCAGTCCACACAATGTGACAGCATGCTCCCCCTTTCCACCCCGGGTTCCCTGTGTCCATTCGACCAATTCCTGTCCCTTCCTGCCTTCTCATCCTGCTTTCAAAAAGGAGCTGCCTATTTGGTCTCATATATCTGATTGAACTAAGAAGCACGTTCCTCACGTATGTTATTTTTTGTTTTATAGGACTGCCTAATCTTTGTCTGAAAAATGGATTTCAGGAATGATTTCAGTTCTGGGGTTAGCAGAGTCTGGGAGCCGTAGTTTCAGGGGTTCCTCCAGTCTCTGTCAGACCATTAAGTCTGGTCTTTTCATGTGAATTTGAATTCTGTTCATTTTTCTCCTGCTCTGTCTGGGACGCTGTTGTAATCCCTGTCAGAGTGTTTGTTGGTGGTAGCTGAGCACCATCTAGTTCTTCTGGTCTCAGGCTGGTGGAGTCACTGATTCACGTGGCCCTCTACTCCTTTTGGCTAGTATTTTCCTTGTGTCTTTGGTTTTCTTCATTCTCCTTTGCTCCAGGTAGGATGGGACCAATAGATGTATCTTAGATGGCCACCCCCAGGCTTTTAAGACCCTAGATACTACTCATCTTCTTTATAAACTTTGTTATGCCAATTGACAGAGATGTCCCCAGAAACTATGGTCCCCAGGCCACAGCCCCAGCTACTCGGTCCCTCAGTATTTGGATGTGTCTAGGAAACTTCTATGCTTTTGCTTTGGTCCAGTTGTGCTGACTTTCCCTGTATTGTGTGTTGTCCTTCCTTTCACCAAAGTTGACACTTGTCTACTATTTAGTTAGTGATTTCACCAATTTGATCTTTGCTGTCCCTATAGTTTTGCCTTTTCCAGAATGTCAGATAAATGGAATCTTACGCTCTGTAGCAGAAAAAATGAGATTTTAATCTCAGGCAAAGAGGAGTTTTTTGGAGATGAAATGTCTTTAAAGCATCCTAAGGAAGCTGGGGAAGTTGGTACAGGAAGCTTGTGCTATTAAACCTGCCACAGACAATGGAACTTGTGCGGGTCCATTACTTCCACGCAAAGTGTTGCCAGACTTCTGTTGATTATTAGAGAACAGACAGGGATTCCCCAAAGCCCCAGTCAGTGAGTAAGTGGGTCCATGAAGATTTGCCGAGTGCCTACCAGGTGGTAGGAGTTGTACTAGGTAGGCTCTGAGCTGTGACTAGAGCAATGGACACCTTTCATACCCCACTCTCAATCTGAATGAAATCCGTCCCACCAGAGGTGGACCTCCCAGAGCCATGTTTGTACTCAAATATGCCTGTAGCCATAGGTGGTTGGAACAGGGATGACTCCCTGACTCATGTAATCATTTTCAACAAATACTGAGTGCCTACTATGCGTCAGGCATAGTCCTAGGGGTTGGATCAATGCTTAGGCTTAAACTGGGGGCATAAATTTTCTCTCCTAGAATTTTAAATTAAGAATGAGACAATAATCAGTATAGGCTGGGAGTTATTTGCCTGGAGCAACAGAGGAAGAAGGAGAGTCAGGAGTAGAAGGACGATAAGGAATGTGTCTCAGGCTGGGTTCTCTAGAGAAGCAAAACCAGAAAATGTATAAATATATATATAGAGAGATTTATATCAAGGAAAATGGCTCATGCAGTTGTAGAGACCAGAATCTCCCAAGTCTGTGGGTCAGGCTGGAGGCTTCTCCTGATTCACATAGCGGCAGGGGCCGGCGAATCCAAGACTGGCCAGGTCAGAGAGCAGGGCTTTTGCTCACAGGGTGTGAAGATAGATGAATCCCAAGATTGGCTGGCAAGATTGCAGGTAAGCTGATAGCTCAAGTCCCAAGAACTGGAGGTCAGATGAACAGGAGCCAGCTGCAGGATCCAGAGTGAGCAAAAGCCACAAGACTGGCCAGAATGTCCACTTATATTCAATAAGGAAACTTCCTTTCAACTGATTGGCTATTCACAGCAGATCCCATCATGGAGTGATCACAACATCATACGACTGCCAAACAACTGAGAATCATGGCCCAGCCAAGTTGACACAGAATATTCACCATCACAGAATGTGTAGCTAATTGCCTCCATGAACAAATGCCTCCTTTGCCATGAGACCAGAAGAAGTGGATGGTGCCTTGCTACCGTTACTGAATATTTTGATCAACAATTCTGTAGAAGAATCCTGATCAAAAGGGGTAAAATGCCAAACAGGATTTAAAATTAGTATGGAATCCAGACTTTCTGGAGCCATAGAGGCTGGATGAACCCCTGAAACTATTGCCCTGAGATAATATTTAAACCTTAAACCAAAAATATCCCCCTCAGGTCTTCTAAATGCCAAACAATAGTTCAGCCTCACTAGTAAAAAATGTCTGCCTTGAGCATTATGCTCTTTTAAGAACTATCTATATGAGATCAAAGTGACAACAGCAACTCAAAAGATTAATAGGAAACTTAGGGGACAGAGTTTATGAGGAACAACTCAGAAAAGGAGGATGAGAATGGTTGCACAACTGGAAGAATGTAAATAATGTCACTGAATCGTACATGTAGAAACTGTTGAGTATGCTTTGCTGTGTATATTCTCAACAGCAACAACAAAATAAATAAATTTTAAAAAACAAACATAAAACAATCAGTCTGGGATATGGCTAGGGGGTAGATAAGTTCACTAAGGGACAGAGCAGAGAAGCCAGACCCATAAGGATGCATGTGGGTGGGTGGGTAGATTAGAGCATGCCATGTCAGAGGCAAAAGAAAGGCTGGTTATAAAGGAGATGGAGAAGTATCAGGAAGATAGGTGGCAGGAGCATCAAGTCAGGTCTGTGCCATATAAGCCAAGGGAGTAGGTTTCATGAAAAATGGGACTTGCCAAGACTGTCACCTTCTGCCAGATGTTGAGGATAAAGGCTGAAGAAAATCCACTGGATTTGCAGGTGTCAGTTTCAATGATTTGGTGGAAACAGAATCTAGATTTCTAGTGGGTCAGACTAGTTAAATAATGAGGAAGTAAGACAGTAAGAATAGCCTGTGTTACCATCCTCTTAGCTCTTTTCCCACCCATTTCCTCTGCCCACTGAAAAGCCCTTCCCTCCCCACACCCTAGTGTACTCACCCACGAAACTCCTGATACCACCTTCATCCAAGTCTATTGCTGTTGTTAGCTGCCATTGAGTCAGCCCCTAACTCATGGTGACCCGATGCACAGTGATACCAACTGCTGCCCCGTCCAGCACCATCCCCATGATCAGCTGTGGATTGGACTGTTGTGATTCATAGAGTTTTCACTGGATGATTTTTGAAAAGTAGATTGCCAGGCCTTTCTTCCTTGTCTGTCTTAGTCTGGAAGCTCCTAAAACCTGTTCAGCATCGTAGCAACTTGCAAGTCTCCAATGAACAGACAAATGGTGGCTTCACATGAAGTGCATTGATCAGGAATTTAACCCAGGTCTTGCACATAGAAGGTGAGAACTCTACCACTGAACCACCACTGCCTTCATCCAAGTCTAGGATGGGCCAATTGTTGGGGTTATAGATGCAAAGCCAGCCCACTGACTTGCAATCTACTCTGCAAGTTTGAACTTCACGCATACACAGTCTATATGTAACCAGTATGAGCTGAAGGTATTTACAACGTCAAAGAATGGTGCTTCAAGTTGTAGATACTAGCTCAATTTTTTTTCTTTAAAGAAGTCTATCAATTTGCTAAATAAAGGCTAGCTGACTTCTACATCTTCTTTTAAAAAAATAAAAGAATTATACCATCCTTCCCTTTTTTATAAGTATAATTTGTTGCATATACTTGACATCCACTTACAGTCACAAAATCACACCAACACATACCATTAAGTGTTGAAAGCTGCATATTTCACAAGACCCTGGAGACCTGTACAGACTATATACTCTAAACATGTGGTGTGTGTTGGCCACAGGGGGAATGAGCAGGCTTCCTGTACTTTGATACAGTAGAGGAAGCAAGAGTTAAAAATCTGATTACTTTGCAAGGATTTCAAAACCTGACCTAAATCACCTCCGTAATTATATCCGTTAGTATATCAAACAAAGAATATTTCCAATGGCACCAAGCAAGAGGCAATAAGCCCTCACAATTCTGGTAAAATCCATTTTTGGGATAAGATCTACTTGACCAAGTTAGACCCTTCATAAAATGCAGAGCCTGCTAAATCCAAACCTAAATATATTCATAATAAAATAGCAGCCTTCTAAATTATACTCTGTATGAACAAACAAGCCTGTAAAAGATCAAACGATGGTGCAGTAGGTGGATACAAATGTCACCATTTATTTTAAGATTAGTTTATTCAACAATTGAAAGGGAGAGTGTTGCATGTTCTACAAACGTCTTAGGATTTAAGTAGCTTACCTATTTTGTTTTGGTTTTTAAAGGGCTAACAAATAGTTTTTCAGATTTTTTTTAGAGTAGTGCCCAATCTGCTTTGTTTCTGCAATATAAACAAAATCATTTTTTTCTGAAACCTGCCATAAAAAACTACGTTGTCATAGGATAACATTTTTTAAAGTAGCTAAAAGCAAAAGCAAAACAAGCAAAAAAACACTGTGAATTAGTCTCAAACAGCCTGATTTTTAATATTTTTTTAACACCAATACTGGCAGAAATAAATACTTACAATTGGAATCTCTGAGTGTGACTCTTCAACCAAAAAAAACCACCCCAAACCTGTGCCGTAGTGACCCTACAGGCTGGAGCAGAACTGCCCCCATAGAGTTTCCAAGGAGCAGCTGGTGGATTCAAACTGCCAACATTTTGGTTAGCAGCAGTAGCTCGCCGTAGCTCTTAACCACTGTGCCACCAGGTCTCTAACAGGGAGCAGTAAAATCCCAGTTCTGTTCTTCAATTGACTTTTTTTCCTGAAGTGTAAAATTCCAGAGATCTTCCTTTATTTCATGTTGTTTTATTTCTTTATTTAGTTATAGAGAGTGCGTGGGAAGGAGGGCAAGGGAGGGATGGGGTAGCTGGGTGGGTTTGAACTACTTTTCCATCACCCTCTGTTCTAATAAAAAGATGCTTGAAAATTCTTCTCTACCCTTGCTGTCTAAACTTCATCACCTCCCATTCACTTCTCAGCCTACTGCCATCTGGCTTCCATCCCATCACTATTCTTATTAAGAGTACCAATGCTTTCCTACTTGCCAAATCCAACGGGCTATTTTTAGGATCCCTCCTACTTGACCTCTCTGCAGCATTGCACACAGTGAAATCCCAGACTTGCAGGCCCACGGGGACAGGCAGCAATCTAAATGGGTGAACTGGGTCTGGCCCAGGTACACATGTGGATGCTAAGTGAGTCACAGGAAGGCTGTCAATGGGTGGACATGTGCTCCTTCCAACACAGCAGTTGTTGCTCATCTCTAGCTGATTTTGGTCATGGAGGAATGTGGACATGGGGCTGTAGAATCTTTTGATTTCTTTTTTAAGAAAAGTTGAAAATTTTGATTTTTATGAGAATATTTCCAATTTTTAAATACTAACTAAAATTTATAAAATGCTTGTGGGACAAATAAACATATCTGTAGCCCTCCATAGGGTTGCTAAGAGTTGAAAATTGAATCGATGGTACCTAACAACAGGCTTCCAAAGGGTCTCTGGGTGGTGCAAGTGGTTTGCAGTTGGCTGCTAAACTGAAGGCTGGTGGTTTGAACCCATCCAGCAGTGCCACAAAGGTCCGGTGATCTGCTTCCATAAGGACTCCAAAAACCAAACCCACTGCCATTGAGTTGAATCCAACTCATAGCAATCCTATAGGACAGAGTAGAACTGCCCCAAACTTTACCAAAGCAGACTGCCACATCTTTCTCCCGCAGAGCAGCTGTTGGGTTCAAACTGCTGACCTTTCAGTTTACAGCTGAGCGCTTAACCACTGCACCACCAGGGCTCCTCCATAAAGATTACAGCCAAGAAAACTCCATGGAGCAGTTCTACTTTGTAACACATGGGGTCACCATGAACCAGAATCAACTCTATGACAACGGGTTTGGTTTTGGGTTTGGTAGATCTCTAATGAGAGGACTCTGTGCAGACAATTCTCCACTTCACTTGGCTTCTGGACCCTGCTCTCTCTTTCTGCTTGATCATCTCTGCCTTGTTTTCACTCTTTTCCCCACCTACCTTTCTCATGGGGCTCCCTGGTGTTCCATCCTTGGCCCTCTTTTCATTCTCATCCTCTTGGGTAATGACATCTACTCCCAGGCCCAGAGGTGGATGCTCGGTGTAACCAGTGCTATGGCACAGGGCCACACTCTCAGAAAAACTCCATGTTGATGGAATGTCATGCTCTGTAGTCACCATCTTGAAACTGTTCTCATTTTATCTTTGAATTTGTGTTTTGTAAGTGAAGTCCAGAGTCCCTGGGTGGTACAAACGGTTAATGTGCTCAGCTACCAACTGAAAGGTTGGAGGTTTGAATCCATGCAGAAGGGCCTTGGAAGAAAGACATGGCAATCCACTTCTGGGGGAAAAATGAGCCATTGAAAACCCTATGGATCACAATTCTACTTTGACAAACATGAGATCACAATGATTCGGAATTGATTTGATGGCAACTGGTAAGTGAAATCCTATAGGATATTGGAGCACGAGCTGGAGATCTGGAATCTCAGTTTATGCATGATTTTTCCTCCCTTTGCCTCCCCAGGAAGGTTTCTTGGCCACTGGCTTTCCTGACCCTGATGAATCCTTGCAGCCTAGGTCCTGTGTGGCATCCCCATCCCTGTGCCCACCCAGAGAAGCCTGCTGCCCTCCCCCTGGCAGGGATCTGAGTGCAGGTATGAGGAGGGCCAAGTTTACAACCTGCAGTATCTCGAGGCAGCAGTCAGGTCTGTATTAGTTTCCTAGGACTGCTACAACAAAATACTACAAACTGGGTGGCTTATAAGAACAGAAATTTATTGTCTTACAGTTCTTGAGGCTAGGAGCCTGAATTCAGGCCATCGCAGGGCCATGTTCTCTTCCAAGGCTCTAGAGGAAAATCCTTTCTTATTTTTCCTGGCTTCTGGTAGCCCCAGGTGCTCCTTGGCTTGTAGCTGCACCAAAGCTCCCTACTCACATGCCCACCTTCCCTCTGTCTCTCTGTGTCTGTTCTCCTCCTTTATAAGACACCACTCAGATAGGTATGACCTCTTGTTAACTGATAACATCCTCAAAGACCCTATTTCCAAACAAAGTCCAAATGTTTCCAAACATTCATAGGTGCCAGAGGTTAGGACTTAACATATTTTTTTTGAAGATACAATTCAATCCATAACAAGGTCTGAACTCACCTTGCAAGTATCCCCCATATCTTCCAGCCCAGGAAGCATTCCTTTGGTTCCACTCCCTGCCTGGGGAAACCCTTTCCTCCTCCTCCTAACTCTTCAGAGTCTGCCTTTTGTTGACTCTTCTGGCCAGCTTAAGGTACCCTCTGGGGCTCAAGATACAGAATATGAATTGTGTAATTTCAGTGATTTTGCCCATGAGTTAAATGTTCTAATATTTGCATTTAAGACTGGCATTGCACATTGTAAAGATGGATGGTAAAGTTCATGCAAATAATTAAAAATGTTTCTTTATTTAAAATAACATTAACTAGCAAATAAAAAATACCATATGTTGAATGAGAGACCATGGAAGGATGGAAACTGGATATTTTAGTATTTTTAGTAGCTTTAATGGCACTTTTTTCCCTGCTTTTTGAACAAGTGGCCCCACATTTTCATTTTGCACCAGGCCCCACAAATTGTGTATTGGGTTTTGCCCAGGGTTTCATTTGCTGATGGCTCCCACTCCTACATCTTCAGCTGAACCCTGCTCCTCCTCCCAGACTTACCTTTCTGAGGGCACACTGGGTCAGAATACATGGAGGTTTTACAGACAACTCAACATGTTCTAATCTACTTTCAACCCCCAAATCTGTTTTTCCCCTTATGCTTCCTTTTCCTTTTAATGAAATATCATCTACTCATTCTCTTTCAGGAAACCAAAAACCAAACCAAATCCACTGCCGATGAGTTGATTCTAACTCATAGTGACCCTGTAGGCAAGGGTAGAACTGCCCCATAGGATTTCCAAGGCTATAAATCTATGGAAGCAGACTGCCACATCTTTCTCCCACAGAGCAGCTGGTGAGTTCAAATCACCGACCTTTTGGTTAGCAGCTGAGCACTTACCATCACACTACCCAGGCTCCTACTTGCAGGAAAGCAGGTGCTTAATATTCGTTGAATGAATGAAATCATAGGGACATTTTAATTCTCTTCTTTCTCTCACTTCCCATATTCAATTGGTCAGCAAGTTCTTTCAATTCTGCCAACCACTTCATGCTCTCAGATTTCCATGCCAACATATTGTGTGGGGGTCATTGGTGGTTCAGTGGTAGAATTCTCAGCTTCCATGAGGGACACCTGGGTTTAATTAATGAGCCTCATGCACAGCCACCATCCATCCATCAGTGGAGGCCTGCATGTTGCTATGATGTTGAACAGGTTTCTGCAGAGCTTGCAAACTGAGACAGACTAAGAAGTAAGGCCTGGTGATCTGCTTCTGAAAAACAGCCAGTGAAAACCCTATGGATCACAATGGTCCAATCCACAACTGATCATGGAAATGGCACAGGACCAGGCAGCATTTGTTCTTTTGTGCATGGGGTCACCACAAGTCAAGGGCTTGACCTGATGGCAGCTAACAAAAACAATACACTGTGCATGCTTTCTGGAATGCCTATTCATTCTTCAAAATTCAGTTCACACATTGCCTCCTCCAAGAGGCCTTTTTGTAATTTTCCAGGCAGAATTAGTCATTCTTTTTCTGTGATCCTATAGCCATCTATTACAACATTTATTGTGCTGTACTGTAATTACTTGTTTGCATGCCTGTCTTCCTCACTACACTGTGAACAAATCAAAGGCATGGTATATTTATTTATTGATATATTTTTTGGTGTCTATTATTGTCTTAGAGTCCTGGTGGTGCAGTGGTTAAGAGCTCAGCTGCTAACCAAGAGGTCAGCAGTTCGAATCCACTAGCCACTCCTTGGAAACCCTATGGGGCAGTTCTACTCTGTCCTATAAGGTCACTATGAGTTGGAATCAACTCAACAGCAATGGGTTTGGTTTGGTTTTATCATTGTCTTAGGCTGGGGTCTCTAGAGAAGCAAAATCAGTAAAGAAAATATAGATATATAGAGAGATTTATCTCAAGGAAATGGCTGATGAGGTTGTAGAGGCTGGCAAGTCCCAAGTCTGTGGGTCAGGCATCAAGCTGGGGGCTTCTCCTGACTCATGTAGTTGCAGGGGCTGACAAACCCAAGATCGGCAGGTAAGACGGCAGGTTGCTGGCCCACAGGCTGTGGAGGCCAACAAATTCCAAGACTGGCAGGCAATACAGCAGGCTGCTGGCTCAATTCCCAAGAAAAGAGGCCAGGGGATGGTGAGCTGGATCCAGGATCCAGAGCAAGCCACACCCCCGAAGAAACTCCCTTTGCAACTGATTGGCTGATCACATCAGATCACATCAAGAAGGATGACTACATCATTACATAACTGCCAGATTACATCATTACATAACTGCCAAACTATGTCATTACATAACTACCAAACTACTGGAATCATGGTCCAGCCAAGCTGACATACAAGCTTAAACATCACAAGCATAGTATGTTGCAGACTTTCTGTTTTCAGGGTTACCTGGAGCACCAAAAAAAAAAAAAATACTCGTTGCCGTTGAGTCAATTCTTACTTATAGTGACCCTATAGGACAGAGTAGAACTGCCCCATTGGGTTTCCAAGTAGCTAGTGGCGGATTTGAACCACCGACCTTTTGGTTAACAGCCAAGCTCTTAACCATTGTGCCACCAGGGCTCCAACCTAGGGCAGAAGGGAATAGAAAATGGAGGCAGGCCTCATATGTGGGTGGCTAGAGGTTTATTTTGAGGACAGATTTGTAATGGAGAATCAAAAGGGGAAGGAGGGAAGGCAGGAAAACAAATTATTTGCCATTGGCAGAAACATGATAAACGGAAGTTAATGAAGTTATGAGATAATTCCTGTATCAAAAAAAATTTTTTTTTTTTGGCAAATATTAATATGACACTTTTTAAAGCTTTATGCTTGTTTGGTTAAGATCCACTCGTGGAGAAAATATCAATGCCACATCCAGGTAAATCCATGTCTCCTCAAACTTTTCAGTCATAGCATGTCTTAAGACTCATCTGTAGTCATTAAAGAGAAGCTCTATTGGCACAGTGGTTAAAGCGCTTGGCTGCTCACTGGAAGGTTGGCAGTTTGAAGCCACCAGTAGCTCCAAGGGAGAAAGATGTGGTAGTCTGCTTCTGTAAAGATTACAGCCCTGGAAACCCTATGGGGCAGTTCTACTCTGCTATGAGTAGCTATGAGTAGGAATCGACTCAATTGCAAAGGGTTTGGTTTGGTTCATAGTCATTAAATGTTTTTTCCAGTGTCATACACATAACCCACCGTCTAGCAGGTATCAGCTGTCGGGATAAACATCTGAAGGAGTAAGAGAAAGGAGATGTGGTGCCAAAGCAGTCTGTGAAAACACCGTGATAAAATATTTTACCATTAATAGCATATCCTGTATTACATTTTTATCAACATTAAGTATGAAATCTAGGATAAAGTCCATTGTTAACAAAATCTTTTCTTTAAACTTTATTAGTAGTAGAGCAGGTGTTCTTTAAAGTTAAAAACAAAATCACATAAGCTTACTAAAGTCAAGAGGTATGAACCGCAACTACCTTAAAAATATAGTGTTTATTTTAAGTAGGTTAGTAGTATGTAACTTTAATCTCAGAAGTGAGGTTATCTACCTCTTCTTTTGTGGAGTACCAAACATTAACATGTTCTGAGCTGGAGGCTTAGTAAAACGGAGAACTGACTAGCAATTCCTAAATTAAGTCTTCCACTGTTTCAGGATTTCTAGACCAAATCGTCTGGGGTGTCAGTTAAAAATGCCAGTACCCTAGCTCCATCCCAGAGCTACTAAATTAGAATCTTGGAAAAAGGACTGAGGAAACTGCATTTTAATAAGCCCTCCAGTCTATCCAAGTGATACATTATGCATTCCAGATCTTGCTGTTGTTAGGTGCCGTCCAGTCGCTTCGGACTCATAGCAACCTTATATGTAACAGAACAAAACACTGCTCAGTCCTGCTTGAGCCCATTGTTGCAGCCACTGTGTCAATCCATCTCCAGATCTTAGGGAAAGCTAATTTCCAACATAAAACAAGAATTTTAGATTGTCAAATAAAAACTTTTCATTGCTCTCTAAAAAGATTGAGAAAATAAGAAGTTTCAGCTAAGTGAATTTTCCAGAAGAATTTAATTTGTTTATCCCTGTAAGTTTTAAAACTTTTAAAGCATTTTAAGCACTTTAATGAAAATTCTTCTAAACCCTGTTACATAACGCACCATCTTCTCAAACAGAATATACTGGTGACTCAGAATCATTATTACGATATCCATTATTAGAAAAATAGCTTTAAAAGTTAGTGAAGTCAGTAAAACTGTCTGTCCCTACACTAAATGGCCCCAGCCAGCTGTGTTTTTATGGGGCTGCCATTGCTTTTTTGTGTTTTGTTTAAATAATTTTCCAGTGTTCTCCCTCGCTGTCAGGTAACTTTTATTAATGGTACCACTACTTTTTCTGCTTTCTGCTTTTCTCTTTGATAAGCTCCGGGAAAGCATGAGGAAGTCTTTATAAATAAATTTCTTGTGTGGGTGCAAGGACCAGTTGGGATGCTTTCAGGTGTAATAAAAAGCCACAGCTCAGAATGGCTTAAATAATAAGGGAATTCACTATCTCACATAACAAGAAACTTGTTTTAAATACTTGAAATCAAATTGTGTATACAAGTTTTATCCTGCTTTTTTCACTTATTATATCAACTCATTTTTGTATGCCATTAAAATTCTTTATACATATTCTTATACATAGTGTTTCACCATATTAATTAATTTGACAAATGCCTAATGATTATCTGCTATGTGCCAAGCACAGGAAGGCGGTGGCAATGAAATGCAGAGCAAGAACAGACATGGTTCTCACCACCCGGGAGATCTTAATTTAGTGGGAGTGTGCCATCAGTTACCTGACCATTCTTTTTTTTCCCCAAGAGCTCTTTTGCAGTTAAAATTAACACCACGATAAACATCTTTGCTTAAATTTCGGTTTATTCCCACAAGAGTAATTTCAGTAAGAAGGAGTCCTGCTGGCAAAATGGTTAAGTGTTAGGCTGCTAACCAAAAGGTTTGTTGTTAGGTGCCATCGAGTCGGCTCCAACTCATAGCGACCCTATGTGCGATAGAATGAAACACAGCCCAGTCCTGCACCATCCTCTCAGTCGTTATGTTTGAGCTCATTGTTGCGACCACTGTGTCAATCCAGCTCATTGAGGGTCTTCTTTTTCGCTGACCCTCTACCTTACCAAGCATGATGTCCTTCTCCAGAGACTGGTCCCTCCTAATCACATACCCAAAGTATGCAAGATGAAATTTCACCATCCTTGCTTCCAAAGAGCACTCTGGCTGTATACTTCTTCCAAGACAGATTTGTTCATTCTTCTGGCAGTCCATGGTGTATACAATAATCTTCACCACCACCATACTTCAAAGGCATCAGTTCTTCTTAGGTCTTCCTTATTCATTGTTCATCTTCCACATGCATAGGAAGTGACTGAAAATATCACGACTTGGCTCAGGATACCTTAGTCCTCAAACTGACATCTACGAAAAGTAGGAGGTTCAAATCCACCCAGCTGCTCCATGGAAGAAAAGAGCTGGCAATCTGCTCCAGTGAAGTGTACAGGCTAGTAAATCTTACGGAGCGGTTCTACTCTGTCCTATAGGGTTGCTATCAGTTGGAATCGACTGGATGGTATCTAAAAACAAGAACAACAACAATTTTTAAAAGTGGAATTACTGGGTCATTTCAAAACTCTTGTTGTATCTGTAAACTGCTTCCTAAAATGAAGTTGGATATACGGTGTAAGATGGTCTACACTTATGTTTTTTTTTCTAAGTAGCCAAGCAATTTCTACGTACACTTTTTAGTTCTAATCTTACTTAACTTTTCCGCTGCATCTGACACTGCTGACCACCCCTTTTGAGAGTAGGTCCTCCTTTTGGTTGCTCACTCTCTCCTGATTCTCCTCCTGTACTCTTGTCACTGGTTTTCAGGCCCCTTCGAGGCACCTCTTCCTCTGCCTGCCCCTAAGGTTGGTTTGACCCCTTTCTTCTTCTCATGGGGTACTTACTCTCTGAGTAATATGCATCTTGATCATAATTCCAGCTACCACCCAGATGTGAAAGGCATCCCCTTTCTTTCTTTCTTTCTTTTTTTTTTTAATCTGTGGCAGGAACTCCCACCTGGGTTCCAGATCTGTGTGTTCAGTCATTAATTCATTCAGCACCCACCAAATATTAACTGAACACCTACTTTAGCTAACACTCTTCCAGGCTCAGGGGATAAAATGCCTACCTTCATAGGATTTACATTTTTGTGGGTGAAACTGACTATACTGTGCATATCTAAAAAATATATAGTATTTTAGGTAGTAATAAGGGCTGGGGAAGGAAATTAAAAAGTGTCTGTGGGTGGATGTGAGGACTACAACTTTAAACTGGGTGATCACTGAGAAGGTGGCATCTGTGCAAAGAACTGAAGGAGAGAGATGAGGGAGCAACCAATGGGGATATCCATCGGGAGAACATTCCAGGCAGAAGGAAAACCAAGTGCAAAGGCCCTGAAGCAAGGTTGTGTCTGGTTTGTTTCAGGAACAGTGGTTTGTTTTAGTGCTGTTGTAATAGAAATACCACAAGTGGATGGCTTTAATGAACAGAAATTTATTTTCTCACAGTTTAGAAAGGTGGAAGTCTGAATTCAGAGCACTGGCTCTAGGGGAAGGTGTTCTGTCTCTGTCCACTTGGGGGGAAAATCGTTGTCTCTGCTTCTCTAGTATTGTTCTTCTCTGCATTCCTTAGTTCCTTGGCAATCTCCCTACAGCATCTATCTTTCTTCCATTTGTGCTTGCTCATCTCTGCCTAATCTGCCCTTTTTATATTTCAGAAATGATCAGGTTTAAGATACACCCTACATGGATATGGCCCCATTAACATAGCAAAGAAAATCCTATTCCCAAATGGGATTATATCCGCAGGTATGGGGGCTAGGAT
Source organism: Dugong dugon (assembly GCA_030035585.1). NCBI lineage: Eukaryota > Metazoa > Chordata > Mammalia > Sirenia > Dugongidae > Dugong > Dugong dugon. Next base: position 107,693,351 of record CM057463.1, on the reverse strand, counting down.
TCCAACACATATGTGGAGGGCACATAATTCAGTCCATAATAAACAGTGAGGAGACTGAATGGCTCAAGCAGCTTGAATGAGGAGGAGATCAGTAGAAATGAAGTCAAAGAGGTAATTGGGGCCAGAGCACGTAGGACCCTGTCAGCTGTTTTGTTTTTGCTCCAAGTACGATGGGCTATTTGAGAGTTTTGAAGAGAGAAATAACATGATCTCTGGCAGATGTATTGCGAATTGACTTTGGAGGCAGACTTGTTGCGAATAGACTTTGCAGTGAAACAGTTAAGAGGGAATTGTGATAACCCAAGCAAGAATTGATGGTTGCTTGGACCAGAGTGTAGTAGAGGGGGTGAGAAACAGATTGCTTTTCTATTTCAAAGGTAGAGTCAACAGAGTTTGCCAAGCGATTAGATGTGGAAATGCAAGGAAGGATTGAATTGTCATTAACTGAGATGAGAACTATAGAGAGAAGCAGGTTTTAGGGAGAATATCAGGAGCCTGGTTTTAAACATGTTGAGATGATAATTAGGCATCCAAGTGGAGATGTCAAGTATAGTGACTGGCACATAATAATTCATTGATAAATATATGGCATAAGAATTAATGACCCTTGTAAATGAAAGAGCCTTGCTTACTACACAGATGAATTCAGGTTCTCTTGTTGTTGGATGGACTTCTAAATCCATATCATGTCAACTTTAAGTCGTAAATTATTTCCCAGGTTTTAAGGTCACTTCAAATACACTTATATTTGCAACTTTTGGTTGACTCTGAGGGAGAATGACGTCACTGTTTTTATAGCTATCTCATGTTTGAAATCATGCTAAGGAACATTTTTTTTAGGGATTATACTTAGATCATTATTGTTTGTTAAACCATATTCTCTGTTTGTTAAATCAACGTGATTGCTTATTATATGCCAAGTACTATATCACATACTGTATTTAACTCATTTAACCCTCACAATAGTCTTGAAATAGAGGTTTATTATTTTACACAGATATGTACTTTATTTTCTCAATATCAAACAGAGTGGGCTGATCCTAGGGTTGACTGGCTACAAAGATCATTTTTTTTTATTGTGAAATGTTCTCCTTGACATCTCAAACTTGGGGTGGGAGTGCAAGGGTTGTAAACCTAAACTACTGAATTTCCCTAAATAAACTCATTTTGGATTATTTGGCCATTAATTGAACTAAGCTTTTGTTGTTGTTAGTTGTTAGGTGCCATCGAGTGGGTTCTGACTCATAACAACCCTATGTACAACAGAACGAAACACTGCCCAGTTCTGTCAGATTATTTGCTCAGCATACAGATTAAGTAAGTGTGGTGAAAGGATACAACGCTGACGCACACCTTTCCTGACTTTAAACCACACAGTATCCCCTTGTTCTGTTAGAACGACTGCCTCTTGATCTGTGTACAGGTTCCTCATGAGCACAGTTAAGTGTTCTGGAATTCCCATTCTTCGCAATGTTATCCATAATTTGTTTTGATCAACACAGTCAAATGCCTTTGTATACTCAATAAAACACAGGTAAACATCTTGCTGGTATCTTTGCTTTCAGCCAGGATGCATCTGATAGCAGCTATGATATCCTTGGTTCCACGTCCTCTTCTGAATCCAGCTTGAATTTCTGGCAGTTCTCTGCCTATATACTGCTGCAGCTGCTTTTGAAGGATCTTCGGCAAAATTTTACTTGCATGTGGTATTAATGATATTGTTCCATAATTTCTGCAGTTGTTTAAATATCTATCTTGTACTACTTCTATGGATAATTAAGTCTATAAATGTGTTTCTGGCTGTGATAAGTACTATTTCTTTATTTGTACCTTTTTAGTTCATGAAGAGCAAGACAGAAAGGTCATGTTTGGAGAAAGTGTGAATAATCTTAGGGCTTTAAATATAACTGATTTGTATTTAAATACAAATACAAAATTTAAATAAGGTTATTTTATTTAAATAAAAAAAGAGAATCTTATATATCTGTGTGGTAATTGAGACTCTTTCATTTGCAAGGGTGATTCCTAAATTTAAATCTTCAGCCGAGGCTTTTCCTCTGAACTCCAGGACTGAATATGCAATTGCCCACTTGATGTTTCCACCAAGATGCCTAATGTTGCTGTTGTTGTTAGGCACCTTCGAACCGATTTTAACTCATGGCAACCCCATGTGACAGAGTAGAACTGTCCCATAAGGTTTTCTAGGCTGTAATCTTTACAGGCACAGATCACCAGTTTTTCTCCCAAAAGCCACTGGGTGGGTTCGAACCACCAACCTTTCAGTTAGCAGCCTACCACTTAACCATTGCACCACCAGGGCTCCTTGCACACCAAATGTTGTTAGGTGCCGTAGAGTCGGTTCTGAATGCTAATAGGCATCTCAAATTGAACAAACCCAAAACTGAGCTTCTGATCTCCTTCTGCCCCTACTAGCTCCCTGCTCCCAACCTACTCAGTCTCCCCCATCTTGATGGAGACTCCATTCTTCCAGCTGCTTAAGACAAAAATGTCAATGTTATCCTTGACTTTACTCTCTCACATGTTGTATTCAGTTGGCCTATAAATCCTGTTGACTCTATTTTCCAAATTTACCAAGAATTCCACCACATTTAACCACACTTCTGCCATCATTCTGGTCCACGCTGCCATTTTCTCTTGCCTAGATTGTTTCAGTAGCCCTCTTACTGGAGTCCCTGCCCCTAACATGAAGTAATATGATCCTATGAAAACCTGACATGGTCCTTTGAAAACATGTTAGATCACATTGCTGTACTCAAAACTTTCTAATGGATTTGGAAAAGCTAAAGTTCTTACTATGATCTATAAGACTGTCCCAGTCATCTAGTGCTGCTATAACAGAAATACCACAAGTGGATGGCTTTTAATAAAGAGAAATTTATTCTCTCACAGTCTAGTAGGCTACAAGTTCAAAATCAATTTATTCTCTCACAGTGTAGTAGGCTAGAAGTCCAAATTCAGGGCATCAGCTCCAGAGGAAGGCTTTCTCTCTCTGTCGGCTCTGGAGGAAGGTCCTTGTCATCAGTCTTCCCCTGGACGAGGAGCTTCTCTGCGCAGGAACCTCGGGTCCAAGGGACACACTCTGCTCCCAGCACTGCTTTCTTAATGGCATGAGGTCCCCCACTCTCTGCTTGCTTCCCTTTCCTTTTATCTCTTGTAAGATAAAAGGTGGTACAGGCCACACCCTAGGGAAACTCCCTTTACAGTGGGTCAGGGACTTGACTTTAGTAAGGGTGTTATACAATCCCACCCTAATCCTCTTTAATGTAAAATCACAATCACAAAATGGAGGACAACCATACAATACTTTGAATCATGGCCCAGCCAAATTGATACATACGTTTTTGAGGGGACATAATTTAATCCATGACAAAGACAGTGGATGATCTGGCCCCTAGTACTTCCATGACAGCTTTACTACTCTCTCCCTCAGACTGTTGTAGCCAAACCTGTTGTTGTTGTTAGCAGCCTTTAAGTTGACCCCAATTCATGGCGACCCCGTGCACAACATAACAGAATGCTGCCCAGTCCTGAGCTAGCCCCATGATGGGTTGCCAGTGAGACTGGACTTTGTGATCCATAGGGTTTTCATTGGCTAATTTTCAGAAGTAGATCAACAGGCCTTCTTTCCTAGTCCATCTTAGTGTGGAAGCTCTGCTGAAACCTGTTCAGCACACAAACCTCCACTGACAGACGTTGGTGGCTGTGCATAAGGTACATTGGCCAGGAATCAAACCCAGGTTTCTGGAAGGTGAGAATTCTACCACTGAACCACCCATGCCCCCTTATCAGTTAAGCTAAACTTATTGTTTTTGTTTGTCATCGAGTTGATATTGACTCCTGGCCATCCTATAGGACAGAGTAGAACTGCCCCCATAGGGTTTCCTAGGCTGTAATCTTTACACAGTTACTGTGAGTTGGAATTGGCTCAGCGGCAATTGGTTTGGTTTTAGGAGCCCTGGGGTGCAGTGGTTAGCACTTGGTTGCTAACCAAAAGGTCAGTGGTTCAAACTTACCAGCAGCTCTAATGGAAAAAGATGTGACAGTCTGCTTCTGTAAAGATTATAGCTGTGGAAACCCTATGGGGCAGTTCTACTCTGTCCTGTAGGGTCGCTGTGAGTTGGAATCAACTTGAGGGCAATGGGTTTGTTATGGGTAGTCTTAAGCGGAGTAGATCGCCAGGTCTTTTCTCCCTTTGAGCCACTGGGTGGGTTCAAACTGCTGACCTTTCAATTAACAGCCAAGTGCTAAACCATTGTGCCATGAGGGCTCCTTTTAAGCCAAACTTACCTCCTCACTATTCCTGGTGCAAGCAACACACACCCTTTCCTCAAAATCTTTCTGCTTGCTGTGATCCTCTTTCCACAGACCCCAGGTATCTGTATGACTATCTTTTGTTCAGGTCTTTACTCAAAAGTTACTTTCTCCTCCTTGTTCCCCCCGACCCCAGCCCCGCACTTATCACTATCTAATATACAATATATTTTACTTACTTGTCTTACATATTGCCAGCTTCACCAACTAGAATGTAAATTCCAGTAGGGCAGGTGTTTCCTTCCCTTGCCTCCCCTCCCCTCCCTTCCCTTCCCTTCCTCTTCTTCTCTCTCTCTCTCCCTCCTTTCCTTCCTCCCTCCCTTCCTTCCTTTGCCATATGGTAAAGAGCCCAATAAATCTTAACCAAATAGGTTTAATGTGTCCCAGTTAAAGAGATAACTTTAAAAGTCTTATCTTTTTCTTCTGGACTTTAAATAACACTATGGAAATGCGCTTCTCCGTAATTCAAACCCACAAGTTTCCACATCTTCTCTTTTCCTTTACTTTTGTTTCCTTTCTTCAAACAGATTTGTCCCCGAACTCTCCTTCAATTATTCCACTCACCCACTGCAAACACATTCTGTGCCACCTTTGTGTAAATGTTAAAATATTCAGAAAAATGCTTAATTTTACTAGCTCCTGGCAGCTGCATTACGTGAGGTATGAGAACATTCATAAACTCACTTGATATTGATTTTTTGAGGGAAGAACTTCTTGATCAAGAACTATTTTCTTGGGGTGATTTACCCACATCAGAGATTGAAGAGCCAGCATTTAATGGTGACAGATATTATTAAACAAATAACAAAGCATGAATAAAAGAATAAAATAAATATCTTTTTAATTGCTTTTGTGTGTCTATAAGCTCCTTGGGTCTTGGACATGGACATTCTTTTATTTATCTTTGATCCTAGAACCTAATATAGTACCTGAGCCCTAAAATGCATTCAATACCGGATGCATGAATCACAAAGGGCTTGTCTCAGTTCACAATGCCTTTTATGCCTTGATTCTCCTATGTCTCCACCATTATCATTGCGTCAAGCCCAGTTTATGTGCCACTTTGGATTTGCTTGACTATAGTTTTCTATTGGATGCTCCTATTACCATCCAGTTACATTACTGCATCCCAACAGCATCCTTCCAGGTTGCAGAGAGAATGCTGCAATCTTCATTGGAGGGAGGCTTGTTGTGCTCTGCTGCTGCCTTTGTGGTAGTGGCCAAGATGCTGTGATACTCTGCTTGCTCCAGGTCTCTCATGTTGTTTGTGGGCATGCCTTAATAATATCTTGCCAAATGCCTCAATCTCCAGCCTTTTTTTCCTGGGATTTCCCTGTTGCTACAGAAGTGGTTGTCTTAGGCATCTAGTGCTTCTGTGACAGAAATACCACAAGCAGATAGCTTAAATAAAGACGAATTTATTCTCTCACAGTCTAGTAGGCTAGAAGTCCAAATTCAGGATGTCGGCTCCAGGGGAATCCTTTCTCTGTCAGTTCTGGAGGAGTCCTTGTCATCAATCTTCCCTTGGACTAGGAGCTTCTCCGCACAGGAACCCTGGGTCCAGAGGATGCGCTCTGCTCCCAGCACTGCTTTCTTGGTGGTATGAGGTCCTCAACTCTCTGCTTGCTTCCCTTTCCTTTTATCTCTTGTAAGATAAAAGGTGGTGCAGGCTACACCCCAGGAAAACTCCCTTTACGTTGGATCAGGGATGTGACCTGAGCAAGAGTGTTACATTACACCCTAATCCTCTTTAACCACAGGCAGAGATTATGATTTACAGCACTTAGGAAAATCACAAAATGAAGGACAACCACACAATACTGGGTATCATGGCCTAACCAAGTTGACACACATTTTGGGGGGACACAATTCAATCCATGATAGTGGTAGACACTGCTAAAGAGCTGTAGGCTGCAGGCAGACAGTTGGGGAGTGCCACTCGCTTCCATTCACTTGTTGGATCAGCTCATACATGGATAATGCCACTGCTGTTGACGGATACGGCTTCCTTGGCAGCCGCCGGAGGGGCAGCTGGCATGATTCAAAAGTGTAGGGGAGTTCATGTCTCCTGCAGTAACCTTTGACTGACGGGAGCCAGGGGACAGAGGGAGCGCCATTGTTCTCCTTTCTTCTACCTACTGTCCCAAGACACAGTGGTTTTCTAAGGAGACATAGTAGGAGACTCAGCAGCCAGAGGTATTTCTTGCAAAAATGTGGCTGTCTCAGTGGTGCATCCCCTTGATTTTTTTCTCCCTCCTTCCCTGTCTCATTTTTCCTTTCCCCTTACTTTTACTTCCTGAGGGTTGCACTCTCTAATGAATTATTGTTATAAAAGACTTTGCCTCCAGCCCTGTTTTCTAGGGAACCTAGGTTAAAATATTACCATTAACTGTACCTTTGCATATGGCCCTGTGAAGTTTTTATGTGCTTACTTATGCTGTGTGTGTTCTTATATATTATCCTTTCCACTTGCCTCTTTCGGCCAATTTAAAGCCCACTGAAAACAAGGCTTTAGTTCTTAACATCCTTAGGGTTTGGATAATAAGCTATCCATGCACCAGGCACCTTACAATCATTTTTACCTCACAACAACCCACGTTTAGGTACTATTAAACAAAAAATAACCTGTTCTCTTGAGTCAATTCTGGCTCATGGTGACCCTATGTTTTACAGAGTAGAACTGTTTCATACAGTTTTCTTGGCTGGGCACCTAACAAAAACAACAATTTTTACAGAAGCAGATCATCAGGCCTTTGTTGTGCAGTGCTGCAGGGTGGCTTTGAACCACTAACCTTCAGGTTAGTGGTGGAGAACAAACTGTTGGCATCACCCAAGGACCTTTAGGTACTATTATTATCCCCTTTTTACAGATGAGGAAACAGGTTAAGACGCTAAGTAACTTGCAAAGGCACATAGTAAATGGCTGTGTGAACTCCAGAACCCGTACTCTTAAAGACATCACACTACAAGTAAGCCTTCAGCAAGCACCTGGCCTCCATGGAATTAAATATGGAGTTCTCCAGATGGCTGTACTATGTCCATTAAAAAAAAAAAAAAATCGTTCAAACTTACCAAGATGGGGTTTAAACCTGTGGTGTCTAGATGGATTTTCCACAAAAGGAGAGGGAGGTGGGCAGCCACCCTCCCTGTTCTGCTTTTTTAATATTTTATTGTGATTTTGGAGAAATTTACATAGCAAATTAGACTCTCATTTAACAATTTCACCTCAACATAAAGAAAACAAAAATCCTCACAACTGGACAAATAAACAACATCATGATAAATGGAGAAAATATTGAAGTTGTCAAGGATTTCATTTTACTTGGATCAACAATCAACACCCATGGAAGCAGCAGTCAAGAAATCAAACAACGAATTTCCTTGGACAAATCTGCTGCAAAAGACCTCTATAAAGTGTTAAAAAGCAAAGATGTCACTTTAAGGACTACAGTGTGCCTGACCCAAGCCATGGTGTTTTTAATCACTTCATATGCATGCGAACGATGGATAATGAATAAGAAAGCCCTAAAAAGAATTGATGATTTTGAATTAAGGTGTTGGCGAATGTCATGGATTGAATTGTGTCCCCCCAAAATATGTGTCAACTTGGCTAGGCCATGATTCCCAGTACTGATTGTGTGATTGCCCACCATTTTGTCAGCTGATGTGATTTTCCTATGTGTTGTAAGTCCTATCTCTATGATGTTAATGAGATAGGATTAGCAGCAGTTATGTTAATGGGGCAGGACTCAATCTACAATATTAGGTTGTGTCTTAAGCCAATCTGTTTTGAGATATAAAAGAGAGAAGCAAGCAGAGACACATGGGGGACCTCATACTACTAAGAAAGTAGTGCCTGGAGAAGAACATGTCATTTAGACCCGGAATCCTTGTGCTGAGAAGCTCCTCGTCCAGGTGAAGATTGATGTTAAGGACCTTCCTCCAGAGCCAACAGAGAGAGAAAGCCTTCCCCTGGAGGTGACGCCCTGAATTTGGACTTCTAGCCTACTACACTGTGAGAGAATAAACTTCTGTTTGTTAAAGCCATCCACTTGTAGTATTTCTGCTACAACAGCAGTGGATAACTAAGACAGCAAAGAATATTGAATATACCATGGACTGCCAGAAGAACGAGCAAATCTGTCTTGGAAGAATACAGTCAGAATGCTCCTTAGAAGCAAGGATGATGAGACTTTGTCTCATGTACTTTGGACATGTTATTAAGAAGGACCAGTCCCTGGAGAAGGACATCATGCTTGGTAAAATAGAGGGTCAGCAAAAAGAGGAAGACCTTCAACGAGATGGATTGACACAATGGCTGCAACAACGGGCTCAAGCATAACAATGATTGTGAGGATGGCACGGGACTGGGCAGTGTTTTGTTCTGTTGTATGTAGTGTCGCTATGAGTCAGAATCAACTTGACGGCACATAACAACAACACCATACATATTATTCAGTGACATTAGTTACAGTTTTCACAATGTGTCAGCATTCTCATTATTTCCATTTGACTATTCTGTTTCCATTAAGCTAGCTTCTTTATCCCCCCTTACCTTCTCATCTTTGGTCTAGAGTAAAAGTTGCCCATTAGGTCTCATTCAGATGACTGTTCAGAAGGGCATAGTACTCATGGGTGACATTTATTTTTTGAGCTATTTTGTCTTTTGGCTGATAGGTGACCTCCGGGAGTGGTTTGAGTTTCAAGTTTAAAGGGTATACTAGGGATATTTGGGGCCCTGGTGGTGCAGTGCTTAAGAGCTTGGCTGCTAATCGAAAGGTCGGCAGTTCAAATTCACCAGATGCTCCTGGAAACCCTATGGGGCAGTTTTACTATGTCCTATAGGGTCACTATGAGTTGGAATCACTCGGTGGCAATGGGTGTTGGTGTGTTGCTAGGGCGATAGTCTCTGGGGTTCTTCTAGTCTCTATGTCTTTCCTTTTTAGGAATTTGACTTTTGTTCTATATTTTTTCCCAATCTGTCCAGGACCATCTATTATGTCCCTGGTCAGAACGGTTGGTAACGGTAGCTGGACTTCATCTAGTTCTTCAGATCTCAAAGTAGGTGAGGCCATGGTTCACATACACTATTAGTCCTGTAGACTAGTTTCTTCTTTGAGTCTTTGGTTTCCTTCTTTCTCTTTTGCTCCAGACATGTAGAGACCAATAGTTGTATCTTACATGGCCAGTCACAAGCTTTTATGTCCTGTCTTAGTTATCTAGGGCTGCTAGACATATCAGAAATACCACAAATGGATGTCTTTCACAAAGAGTCTAGGAGACTAGAAGTCCAAATTCAGGTTGACAGCTCAAGGGGAAGGCCTTCTCTCCCTATTGGCTCTGAGGGAAGGTCGTTGTCATTGATCTTCCCCTAGTCTAGGAACTTCTCAGCACAGGGACCCTGGGTCCAAAGGATGCACACTCCTGGCTCTTCTTGTTTGGCAGTAATGAGGTCCCCTGTCTCTCTGCTTGCTTCTCTCTTTTATATCTCAAAAGAAATTGACTCAAGATACAATCTAATCTTGTAGATTGAGTCCTGCCTCATTAACATAACTGCCTCTCATTCTACCTCATTAACATCATAAAGATAGGATTTACAACACAAAGGATAACTACATCAGATGACAAAATGGTGGGCAATCACACAATACTGGGAATCATGGCCTAGTCAAGTTGACACACATTTTTGGCAACACAGTTCAATCACTAACAAGACCCCAGACACTACTCACCAAACTAAGAAATAAAATATTACCTTTATGAGTTATGTTATGCCAATTGACTGAGTTGCCCCCTGAGACTATAGTCCTAAGCCCTCAAACCCAGTACCTCAATCCCACGAAGCATTTGGTTATGTCTAGGAAACATTCATAACTGTGTCCTCTATGTGCTTTATATGTGAATATGTATTCAGCATATGCAAACATGTATATACATTTGCCTACAGGAAGACCTATACATGTGCACCTGTGTATTCATATGTGGTTACCTATACATATATAAGCATACATATCTACTATATAACCACACACGGGCGACCCTTTGAAACTTTAAAATCAGGCTTGCTTTTCTCCTCTTTGCTGATGTATGTTCTAGGGGTATTTTTTTTTAAAAATAGAAATTGAGGGTAAGTAAGCTGGACAAAGAACCCCTGATGGTGCTAACGGTTAAGCACTCAGCTGCTAATTGAAAGGTTGGCAGTTTGTACCCACCCAGTCGCTCTTTGAGAGGAAGACCTGGTGATCTATTTCCATAAAGATTACAGCCTAGAAAACCCCATGGGGCAGTTCAACTCTCTCACATGGGGTCACTATGAGTTGGAATTGACTCAACAGCAACTAACAGCAACACAGCAAAGCTGGACAATGAAAAAGGAAAACAGAAGAACTGATGCATTCAAATTGTGGTGCTGGCAAAGAATATTGACTATATAGTGGATTGTCGGAAGAATGAACAAATTAGTCTTAGAAGAAATACAACCAGAATGCCCCTTAGGTGTGAGGATAGCAAGACTTCATCTTGCTTTGAACACATCATTGGGAAAGACCATCGCGGGAAACAGGCATCATGATCGATAAAGTGGAGGGTCGTCAAAGTTAAGGGAGGCCCTTGGTGAGATGGATTTACAGTGGCTGAAACAATGGACTCAAACATAGTAACGACTATGAAGATGGCGCAGTACTAGACAATGTTACATTACGCAAAAGGTCAACATGCATAGGAGCCAATGCCAGGGCTGACAACAGCGACAATTCCCTCCTAGATAATCTCTGCAAGTGTTGTAAGAAATGCCTTAGCATTCTGATGCCGCACAAGCCACATATGATTGATTGGTGCCTTGAACCAGTGGAACCATATTTTTTCTGAAACATATATTTTACCATCCTAAGTTTTGGTTCTAGAACAAACTCTTGGCCTTCTGAGAATTAAGGTTGGGTTAGTAGGCACCTGACTTAGAAGCTTAGCTTCTTGCATCATATTCAAAAGCTTTTCCATTTCATCAATCACTTTTCGTGCCTCTTGCTGTCAAGTGCATAGGCATTATCACGTTTTACATGTTGCATCATTTGCCTGTCCTCTTCAGAACTGTCGTTATTCTCCAAGAATTCATCTTTGTGCAAATGAAATGGTTCTCATTTTCTCATTATTGTGAGTATCTCTACTTTTATCTTCATCACAACTTTACTCTTTTTACAGAACAGTCAACACATCTACTGCTTAACACTTATCAGACATCATGTGATCAATAATATTCATGTAACCTCTCACATTAAGCAGTACCAGAACAAACACATTCTGTTTAATCATAGAAATGACCACAGGCCCATTGACTTCCTTGGCTTTGGCGGGCAAAGTTGACTTGCTTTTGCTCTGTTGAATGGCTTTTAAAAACATATGTTAATAGGTTAAGAACTCTTGAGGAGTTTTTGAGTTCTTGTCTTGGATGGAAGACACATTTTTTAAAGACTGCCTTTACTGCTGGAGAAAGACGCGATGAGTTTTTTCACCTTCGCTGAAATAGTTGAGGAATAGTTCATGCCTTATAGGCTTTAGACAGAAAAGGTCTTGTTAATGTCCACTTGTCTTTTTTTCTTAATGCTTTAAATCATTCAACAAGAATTTGAGGATATACAAATACCCCGAGGCATCATTGTTGGAACCCTGACGCCATTTTATTGGCTGTTACCACTTTGGAGACGTTTCCAAAGTTCTGGGGACCTCAATTCCCTAGCAAGCTCGTGTGGAGAGCTAATGAGAAAACTATCTATACAGGTGAAGGGCCGGTACACAACAGGGCCTCCACCAAAGGCACTCTTTGCATTTCTCCCAACAGGCTTAACCGTAATGGGCAAATTGTGCTCGGCCAGCCCCCAACAGTCTCGGTGCATGGAGTTCAAGCCAAGAAATCCAATTTAAAATCAGCTTTTTGGCCAAAGGCGGGCCGGAGAAGCTACGTGGGCGGGCGAAAAGCAGAAGGAAGGCTGGAATTCCCCACTCTCTCCGGCCCGTTTTCTGCTCCACGCCAACCTGGGGTCCTCCCGGACCGCCCGCCGCGCCCGCCCACGCAATGACGTCATTACACAGCTGTCAGGCTCCTGGAAGCACCGCCCACGAAACGGGAGCCGGAAGCCCGGCGAGCTACGTGCGGCGTCCCGTAACCGCTGGAGCCTAAGAGATTTCGCACCTGGGGAAAGCCGACGAGGGGGTTGGGGGTAGGGTAGAGGAGCGGGCATGCGCGACTCTGCAGAGTGGCGCAGGCGCGCTGCCTCGTTTGCGCGGAATAGATCCGGTTCTCCGAGTTGTGGCAGAGGGTGCGTCGTGGGCTGTGCTGGCTGCGAGGACAGGCAGAAGAAGGAGACGATGAGGGGCAAGCTCAACTCTTGGAAAGGGCGGATTTGGCTTTGGGATGAGGAGGGTTGGGTGGATAGGTTCTGCTGTGCGTCTGCGCAAGGCGTGCCCCACGGAGTTAGGGTTTTATTTGCCGGAAGATGAAATCAAATATCGGCAAAACGAGACTCGTTTGTCGTAAACCAAGAACACGCTCACAGTACACGCCCAGCACCTGGAGACAGGCTCCCTGAGGGATGACACGCTTACCTGCGTGGTAGGCACCTTGCGAGGGCATTACGTGTTATTTCATTCATCCGCTGCCACCAACAATCCTGTGGAGCGGGCATTATTACATGGCCCCAATTTAATTGGTGGGAAAATTGAGGACAAATTAGTTTGCCCACAGATTACACAGCTGAAAAGTGACAAGAGTTGCCAGTTCCACCAGGTTTGTCTGATTCCAAAGCTCACTACTGGGCATAAAACGCTTGAAGTCATGAATAGGGGAAAATTAGATAGTAAAGACATTCTGTAGTCTTTACTACTGTAAATCGTGAGATTTGAACATTAAGAGATACAGGCTGGGCAGTAGGAGTTACGTAGGCATCAAGGAAAAGGGGCTCTAAGAAGATCTTGAATGACATTTGGCAAGAGGAAAGGAACTAAGAGAGCGAGGGAAAGGGAAACCCGAGAATAAAGGGGAGACGAATGCCTCAACTGGAGTCATGTGTTTATGGTTGGCTTGCAAATAGAACCATCTGTAATTCTACGGATGGGCTTGTCTCCAAAGCAATGGACTACCGTTTCAGCACTTAGGTTTATGCTGTGACGCATAGTGACACTGTACCTCCTTGACACTGTAAGAGAATGCATTGCGACGACTCATTTAACAGTTGGAAATTTTGGTAGCAGGGACAACGAGGCGGAGGATTTATTCCTCCATCGTAACTTGTCTAAGGGAGGTCTCTTCAGTGCTTACCGCTTACCGCGCTCCAGCGGTGAAAAGAATAAACACTTAACTCCAAATCCAGTCCCCTCTCAGTGCCAGCACTCTCCCTTTCTGTCTTTAAAAGAAAAAGAAAATCTTATGTATCATTTTAGTCTTGGCCTGGTGATTTGTTATTTTGATCACGGTTTTATACTACTGTTATTGCTCTGACATAGCTTGCACTACCCAATTTAGCAACTGATTAGCTACTACCTCGTGTTATAATCCTAAACAAGATTGTAAGAGTCCCCATGCAAAGACTGTGCTATCTCATTTCCTTGATTCAATTGACTCTCTCAAGTCTCTCTTATTAACGGTAGATTTCTCAGCATCCAGTACTTCACCTGGCACATAATAGGAGCTCAATAAATATTGAATGAATGAAATGATGCCTTCTGGAGAGCAGGAAACAAGGCTGCTGTTCTATTTTTTTTCCTGATCCTTCTAGCTGAATTATCTCCTTGTAGTGGGCATTCAGCAAACACGTGGTTGATTCCGATGCCTTTCAGCAGGGGGAAACGTAATCTCCCTGTTGCCCTACAAAGAATTGTCACCTAAACACCATGTCCCCAAGAAGTCGGCCAAGAAATAATTGTTGATAGATTGATTAGCCTCAAAGAAATTTTTGACTCTATTCTGAAGTGTGAATCTGCCCTTCCACAGTGAATGATATTCATGGTTATATTGGCCAGGTTGCTGAAGAAATTATTTGGGAGATTGTCTAATTCGCCCGTCTTTTTGAGTTGAGAGAATAAGTAAACAAACCAATAGAAAACAAAATCAAAACCCAAGCCAAGGACAAAAACCCAATACTAAACAGGATCTTTATGTTCAAGAACCCTCTCTGTAAATCTTAACAAACTTTGTGCCCCTGGGACAGACAATGCCTGTGTACGTGTGTTTGCAGGCTCTTACATGGTTTTAAATTTACAGTAAAATTACGTTCTGCACCTCCTTTTTTACTTGAGGGGCGATGGCCTGAAAAATGCGTTGGTAACTAGTTCGGATGACAAAGATCCTAGTTCTTTTTTCTTCAAACTAGTTATGTCCACCCTGAGCAGGTTCAATAATAGAAAGCAGATCTGGCTTCACAAGAATTGTGCTTCATTTGAAGTAGGCGAAGCCAAGTCAAGTCGGCCAACGGTTCTTCAGTCAATCCGTTCATTTCATGGCAGACTCCATGGGGCGCGGATGGGGAGGAGAGTGATAAGTGCAGATAATGTCTGGACCAACAGAGTCAGAAGCTAGAGCAAATCCTCCCCAATATTTCCGTTCAAAGTGACTGCCAAACCTGTCCCTGTTCTCATTTGTTAGCTGTGGGAGCTTGAGGGCAAGTTAATTAACATTTATGGACCTCAGTTTCCTCATTGTAAAATGGGGATGATAAGGATACCACCTAACTTTTACAGTTACAATAAGTAAATGTGTAAAGCGTTTGTAACAGTGCCTGGCACAGAGTAAGGGTAAGGTAAAGTGTTTGACAAATAAACAAAACGGTACGCTATGCTAATCTCCACTTCCACCCAACTAGCCACTTATAAGCCCCACCTATATAGAAAGTCTGGAGACGCCGCTGTTTCCAATAACAAACTTTTACATGCAATTATTTTTGCTGCCATCTCCACGGTCATAATCCGCCCAACTGATTTGGGATATACATACTCTTCTCCCAGCCCTCTTTTCCCCTAGCCAATCGCAGTGAGGGAGTAAATGGGGTATGTGAACTAGTTTTCCTTCCTCCCCACTCGCTTCCCCAATACTCGGCTAAAATCCGAGAAGCTACCCCGCGCCACATCGACCCATTAGGCAACGCCCCTGGGGGCGAGGCTGGGGAGCCGCGCAAGCGCCGTGCAGCAACGCTGCGCCTGCGCCGTGGAGGGATGCAGGAGGCGGGGGATTGGTACGCGAGCGAGCTTGTGAGGAGAGGGAGGTGTCGGGGCAAGCGTGGTACTAGGACGAGCGCGGGCCGGAGGGGGCGGGGGGATGCGCCGCGGTGGCGGCGGCGCGGGCGCTGGGCTGCTGTTTGCAGGCGCCGGAACAGCGGATCCCGGTCTCACCGCGGCAGCAGCGCGGGTGTCGCGTGCGGCCTGAAGACGCCGTACCTTTCTGCCTCCCACCTTTTTTTTTTTTTTTAAATAACCGGAACCAATGAACGCAGGCAGGACCCGAGCTCTGGAGGCCGCTGGTGCTGAGGGGATCAGGCTGGCGCCCGGCGGGAGCCCGCGTCTGAGGCAGCGGGGGCGGCCGGCGGAGTCGCCAGCGGCGGCACCGCGCGGAGCGGTCGAGTGGTCGGCTGCCGGGACGTTGCTGTGCTTTCTCCCCGCTCCCCCTCTGCGCCTTCATCCCTTCGCGACGCCTGGCCCGGCCTCAGGCTGGCTGCGGCGGCAGCGCTGGGCTGCGCTGCTAGTGCTCGGGCTGCTCGTGGCCGGAGTAGCGGACGGATGCGAGCTGGTTCCGAGGCACCTCCGCGGGCGGCGGGCAGCAGGCGCAGCGGCGGCTGCTGCCTCCTCTTCCGCGGCCGCGGCGGCGGGCGACAGCCCGGCGCTCATGACAGGTGAGGCCCCGGGGCGGCGGGCGGGGCTCGGCTGGCCGCTACAGGATCTCTTGTCCTGTTCGACAGCCCGGGTGAGTGCGCGATGGCAAGCTGGGCGTCTGGACGCCGGCGCCCTGGCCGCTGCTGCGTTGCGCTCCCCTCTACTTCGAGCGCCTTCCATTTTCGCCCTGACACCCGCTCTTGTCCTAGCCTCTCGACGGCACACGCTTCCCCCGCCCGTCAGTTATGCTCCCTCGTTTTCCAAGCTGAGCAATGCGGCGGTTTCTCTTCCATGCTGCAGAAGAGCCAGCAGGGTCTGCAGGATACTGGGCTGGTTTTTTTTTGTTTTAAAGCTGTAGAAAAAGTCAGTAGCAGCAATGCGGTATTGAGTCGGCCTCTGGTGTTGCTCTTGTAAAGGCAGCTGGCAGAGAGTCTCACCGATTCAATGCCCTGCTGAGCAGAACGTCCCAGGGGAGGCTGCTAAAGAGGATTCTTTGAGAGCCACAATACCTAGTGGTATTAGTGGTTCCTATCAGTATGCGGAAACCTGTAAGTCTAATTTGTGTTTTTTGAGAGGTAGGATGAAAAGCGTTTTAAAGGGTGGAAAGTATTTGCTGGTGGGAGCATCACTGGGTGACAAAGGTTGCAGAAAGCTCAGCAAGTAACCAGAAATAGAACACCTAAAATTTAACATGCAGGATATTCGGGGCTCGTGTTTGAACAGCACAGTTCTGATAGACTGCACCAGCACCTATTTTAATATAGAACGTTCATAAAATAATTGCAAATTTGTAAACATGTTTGGTAAGGTTGAGTAGAAAATTGTATCCTTTTAAAGCCTTTCAGTGTCATATACAACTGGTGTTTTGTGGTAAAAGTAATGCTGGAAGGATCCTGGGAGGTTTCTTTTGGAAATGTAGTGGAGATAAGTAATGTTTTGTTTTGTAGGTGCTTTATTTTTAAAGCAGATCTGTAAGTTCTTAGATCAATTGCAAGATTAAAAAAAAAAAAAAAAAAAGATGAAACCCGTTAATCCGTTGCCGTCAAGTCGACTCCGACTAAACAGGATGACCCATTATTAATTTAACCAAAGTGATAGTCCAGCAAGGCGTCTGAACGTTAGTAACAGCTGCTCTGAGAAGCTCAGGAGCTGTGTTCTTTCGAGCACAGCAGATACAGTCTTTGGGTTCTACGACATGATGTTTACTATTCTAGAAAGAGGAAGGATGTTGATAAATTTTGTCAAGCACTTTGGAAGTTGGAGTGTATAAAACGGTGATCAGAGTATTTAACTTGCATTACCCTGAAGCATATCCAGGCACTTTTAAACGAAACTTTTAACTTATTACTGGGTAATTTGGATAATAAAATATTCAGTATTAGGACATATTATTGTTTGAGTGAGAGGATAGGTTGGATAGTCTAATGCTTGAACATTTTCATTCTCTTCAGTGGCAAATAAAAATGTGAAGAATAGTGATTATCAGGAAAGTAGCTAGGGAAGTAGACTATAATTTAAAGGGTTAGTGTCTGATACAGGAAGGGAGGAAGCAGAAATGTCTGGGCTTCTAGAAACTATAGGAGTGTGACTTGGTTTCTTGAGCAGAAAAGTTTGACTAAAAAATAATTGGCTAATGCTTTATCAAAAAGTAATTGGTAGAAGGACATGTGATTCAGGAAATGTAGTATTTATTGATCACTAGCAGTATATTGTATGGTACGTCGATTATATCATAAAGAAAATTACTTCAGATGGGACTTTGATAAACTGTTTTATAATCCTTCCTTTTGAAGACCTAACTTCTTCTGTAGTTATTTATGGCATTGTTAAAAAAGAAAGGGTGATTCTTAGATGAAAAAAAGTCTGATACAATGCATAAAAAGAGATTGTGCTGTAGTGCTTTAAGATGAATTTACAGAAACAGTATTAATCTTGTAGTTTATTTCTAATGTTCTTATTCTTTTGTTAGAATTTTTTTTGACAAGTTAAATTCTATTTCAAGTTTATGATAATAAAATTACACGATGTGCAAGTTAAATTTTGGCCATTTTAATAAGTTTATGTAAATACAGTCAATAGGGCTGGTATCTCGGAAAAGGTAAATTGAAAGACTATAATAGAGTTAGAACATACTGAAAATTTCTTTGAACTGTATGGCTTCTCTAGGGCTCCTTTCCATTCTTTGATAGTATCAATAGTGCTTTCTTTTATGATTTCCATTTGCAAATGTGCTAAGCCGAACATAATTTATTACTGCAATTGTGAACTTCAGAAAGTAGATCCATTGACTGCACTTAAAAACTGCTGCATTGTCATATTCTAGGCAGTGTTAAAGGATAGCAGTGGAGCAGAGCATCAATAATAAGAGAACTAAATTTCATGGGAATTTTGAAAATTGAAAAATTTTAGAACAGTTCTGAGAGCGTAATTGTTCACTCTGGCTCCCGATTAGAGTTGTCATTTAACTGTGTGGATTCTTAATAGCTGTTACACTACAGCCAAAATCATGTCATTGTGTCTTTTCTGCTCTGGATTGATATTTTTAATCCTTATATGCCTTTAGAAATTTTTTGTAAGAGTTTGCCTTTTACTAATGAAATGTAGAAAACATTCTTGTCCGGTGAAGTTTGCCTTCTAAAGGTTTTACTTTAGGAGCTTAATGTGTTTTAAGAATAAATTACCTTTAAATCATCTATCATATGCTTCATTTTGAGCAAGCAATTGTTCTTATGACATGAGACAGACTATGACAGATCATGGAAATAAACAGAATCCTTGTCACATAGAACATCGATTTATATTTTTTCTTTACATTACTTCTTCAGAATTCAGTGTGCAGATGTTTTTGATAACCCCCCAAAAAAAAAAAAAAACCAAACCTGTTGCCGTCGAGTCGATTCTGATTCATAGTGACCCTATAGGACAGAGTAGAACTGCACCTCTGGGTTTCCAAGGAGCTGCTGGTGGATTCAAACTGCCAATCTTTTGGTTAGCAGCTGTAGCTCCTAACCATGGTGCCACCAGGGCTCTGTTTTTAATAAAGTGAACCAATATTTATAACGCTGTGTAGTAAAAGTTTTAAATTATATATATTTTAGGGCTCTTACTTTGAAAGTTACTGAAATTTCAAGCAAGTTAGGTATTGGTTACCAAGAGCTTCCTGATGATAGTCAAAGCAGTGCTTTAATAATTCAAGACATTCCTTTTTTTCCCTGCCTTGCCTAACAAGTTTAGAATTTGTCAGTTGATTCCAGTGGGGAGTGATTGATTTCATCCAGATAGTTTATGAAAGGGCGATTACTGTATATGTATACGCGTGTAGAATTATTGTTGGAACACAGTTCTTTATTCTGCAAAATAAGTAGAATAATTGAAACATTTAAAAATTCTTATAAGATATGTGGTTAATTTTTTCAGAATTTTTAAAAGACAAACAGCATTGTAAATATTTGCTTCTATCTTTTTTTTTTATGAATTAAAGTGATATTCTTTAGTGTTTATAGGTTTTATCTTAGCTGTAATACCATTTTATTAATTCGGTATGTTATTAGTAACATAATACTTGAATTTTTAAAACACATCTTTTGGAAGTATTAAGATGTCAGTGAATATTTAAAATATTCTTAGTTTCAAAGTATAATACCATTTAAAAGAGCCACTTTACCCAGTAGCATTAAAAGCATCTGTGCCGTAGGGCTTTCATTAATTTAGATGAAAATGTCTCAAATTAGCATGATTGGCATTGGGAAAAATCTGAAGTCTCACTTTTTATTATCTCACTTTGCATCTGTAACATTTACCTAGTAGATGTAGTCATCTTTAACATTTTTTTTGTTTTATTTTTATTTATTTATTTTATTGTACTTCAGGTGAAGGCTTACAGAACAAATAGTTTCTCATGAAACAAGTACACATGTTGTTTTATGACATTGGTTAACAACCCCAGAACATATCAACCCTCTAACTTCTCAACCTTTTTTTTTTTTGATGAAAATACACATAGCCAAAGATACACCATTTCAAAAATTTCTACATGCACAGTTCGGTGACATTGACTACACTCTTCCAATTGTGCTGTTATTCTCACTGAAGGTGAAGGCTTACAGAACAAAGTAGTTTCTCATTTAACAGTTAGTACACATGTTGCCCTGTGACAATGGTTAACAATCTCACAACACATCAACAGTATCCTTACTCAGCATTGGGTTCCCTATCACCAGCTTCCTTGTCCCCTTCTGCTTTCTGGCCCTTGGACTGGACTCCTGTACCTCGTTAGTCTCATTTGGTTTTATGGGGCTGTCCACTCCCAGGCTGAGCAGTGAATCTCGGAGGTAACTTCACCACTGAGCTAAAAGGGTGTCTGGGAGCCATACTCTCGGGGTTTCTCTAGTCTCCTTTAGGCCAGTAAATCTGGTCTTTTTTTTGTGGGTTAGAATTATGCTCTACATCCTTCTCCAGCTCTGTCCAGACACTGTTGTGATCCTGATCAGAGCAGTCAGTGGTGGTAGCTGGGCACCATCTAGCTGTACTGGACTCAGTCCAGTGGAGGCTTTGGTAGCTGTGGTCCATTAGTCCTTTGGACTAATCTTTTCCTTGTATCCTGTTCTCTTTAACCTCCCTTGCTCCTGAAGGGGTAAGACCAGCAGAGTATCTTAGATGGCCGCTTACAGGCTTTTAAGACCCCAGACACTACTCACCAAGGTAGAATGTAGAGCATTGTCTTTATAAGCTATGTCATGCCAGTTGAACTAGGTGTTCCCCGAGACTATGGTCCCCAGAGCCCTCTGTCCCGCAGTTCAGTCCCTCAGGGAGTTTGGATGTGTCTGTGGGGCTTCCATGACCTTTCCTTGTACAAGTTGTGCTTGTTTCTCCTGTATTGTGTACTGTCTCACTCTTCAGCCAAGATACCACTTATCTATTGTCTATTTAATATTTCCCCGCCCCACCCCTCCCATCCCTGGTAACCAACAAAGATTGTTACATTTTGTGTGTGAACTTCTTCATGGGTTTTTACAATAGAGGTCTCATGCAATATTTGTCCTTTTGTGGTTGACTTATTTCAGTCAGCATAATGTCCTCCAGTTTCATCCATGTTATGAGATGCTTCACAGATTCATTGTTGTTCTTTCTCGTTGCATAGTACTCCATTGTGTGTATGTACCATAGTTTGTTTATCCATTCATCTGTTGATGGGCATTTAGGTTGTTTCCATCGTTTTGCTATTGTGAACAATGCTGCCATGATCATAGGTGTGCAGATGTCTATTCGAGTGATGACTCTTATTTCTCTAGGATATATTCCTAGGAGTGGGATTGTTGGATCCAATGGTATGTCTATTTCTAGCTTTCTGAGGAAGCGGCATATCATTTTCCAAAATGGTTGTATCATTTTGCATTCCCACCAGCAGTGCATAAGAGTTCCCATCTCCCCGCAGCCCCTCCAACATGTGTTATTTCCACTGTTTTTGATTCATGCCAGTAATGCCGGGGTGAGATGGTATCTCATTGTGGTTTTAATTTGCATTTCTCTAATGGCTAGTGATTGTGAGCATTTCCTCATGTGTCTGTTGGCCATTTGAATGTCTTCTTTGGTGAAGTGTCTGTTCATTTCCTTTGCCCATTTTTTGATAGGATTATTTGTCTTTTTGTTGTAGAGGTGTAGGATTTTCTTGCAGATTATGGAGATTAGACCTTTGTCTGACTTGTACTGTCCACAGATTTTTTCCCAGTCTGTAGGTTCTCTTTTTACTCTTTCGGTGAAGTCTTTTGAAGAGCATAGGTGTTTGATTTTTAGAAGATCCCAGTTATCTAGCTTATCTTTTGGGGTTTGTGCGTTAATGGTTACGGTTTGTATCCTGTTAATGCCACGTACTAAGGCCTGAAGTGTTGGTCCTGTTTTTTCTTCTATGAACTTTGTAGTTTTAGGCTTTATATTCAGGTCTTTGATCCATTTTGAAGTAGTTTTTGTATACAGTATGAGGTATGGGTCCTATTTCACTTTTTTGCCGATGGATATCCAGTTTTGCCAGCACCATTTGTTAAAAAGATTGTCTTTTCCCATTTGATGGACTTTGGGCCCTTGTCGAAGATCAGGTGACCGTAGGTGGATGGATTTTTACATCTGGGTTCTCAATTCTGTTCCATTGGTCAATGTATCTGTCGTTGTAACAGTACCAGGCTGTTTTGACTACTGTAGCTGTATAGTAGGTTCTGAAGTCAGGTAGTGTGAGTCCTCCAACTTTATTCTTCTTCTTCAGTAGTGCTTTACTTATTCAGGGCTTCTTCCCTTTCCATATAACATTAATGATTAGTTTTTCCATCTGTTTGAAGAATGTTGTTGGTATTTGAATCGGGATTGCATTGTATTTGTAAATTGCTTTGGGTAGAATTGTCATTTTCACAGTGTTGAGTCTGACTATCCATGAGCATGGTATGTTTTTCCATTTATATAGATCCGTTTGGGTTTCTTGCAGTAGTGTTTTGTAGTTTTCTTTGTGTAGGTCTTTTACATCCCCGGTCAGATATATTCCTAAGTATTTTATCTTTTTAGGGGCTATTATAAATGGTATTGTTTTCCTGATTTCTTTTTATCGTTCTCCTTATTGGCGTATAGGAATCCAACTGATTTTTGAATGTTTATCTTGTATCCTGCTCCTCTGCTGAATCTTTCTATTAGTTCCAGTAGATTTCTCATAAGAGTCTTTAGGGTTTTCTGTGTATAGTATCATATCATCTGCAAACAGGGAGAGTTTAACTTCCTCATTACCAATTTGGATGCCCTTTATTTCTTTTTCTCGCCTTATTGCTCTAGTTAGAACTTCCAGCACAATGTTAAATAGAAGTGGTGATAAAGGGCATCCTTGTCTTGTGCCTGTTTTCAAGGGGAATGTTTTCAGCCCGTCTCCATTAAGAATGATGTTGGCTGTTGGTTTTGCATAGCTGCCCTTCATTATGTTGAGAAATTTCCCTTCTTACCTATTTTATTGAGAGTTTTTATCAGGAATGGGTGTTGGACTTTGTCAAATGCCTTTTCTGCATCAATTGAGATGATCATGTGATTCTTTTCTTTCCTTTTATTTATGTGGTGGATTATGTTGATTGATTTTCTAATGTTGAACCATCCTTGCATACCTGGTATAATTCCTACTTGGTCGTGGTGTATTATTTTTTTGATACGATGCTGAATTCTATTGGCTAGAATTTTGTTGAGAATTTTTGCAGCTATATTCATGAGAGATGCTGGTCTGTAATTTTCTTTTTTTGTGACGTCTTTTCCTGGTTTTGGTATCAGCATTATGCTGGCTTCATAGAATGAATTTGAAAGTGTTGCTTCCTCTTCTATGCTCTGAAATAGCTTGAGTAGTACTGGTACAAGCTCATCTGTAAATGTTTTGTAGAATTCTCCAGTGAAGCCATCTGGGCCAGGGCTTTTATTGCTTGGGAGTTTTTTTATTACCTTTTCAATCTCTTCTCTTGTTATGGGTCTGTTCAGATTTTCAACGTCACTTTGTTGTAGTTCGGGTAGGCTGTGTGTTTCTAGAAATTTATCCATTTCCTCTAGGTTTTTGAATTTGTTGGAGTATAGTTTTTCATAATATTCTGTTATAATCCTTTTTATTTCAGTTGGGTCTGTTGTAATGTCCACCGTTTCATTTCTTATTTGGGTTATTTGTGTCCTCTTCTGTTTTTCTTTTGTCAGTCTGGCCCGTGGTTTGTTGATTTTGGTGATTGTTTCAAAGAACCAACTTTTGGTTTTGTTGATTCTTTCTATTGTTTTTCTGTTCTTTATTTCATTTATTTCTGCTCTGATCTTTACTATTTCCTTTCTTCCGGTGGTTGTGGGCTCTTTTTGCTGTTGTCTTTCTATTTGTTTGAGTTCTGTAGTTAATGTTTTGATTTTGTCCCTTTCTTCTTTTTTGATATGTGCATCTGTTGCTATAAATTGTCCTCTGAGGACTGCCTTTGCTGTGTCCCAAAGCTTTTGGTATGATGTGTTTTCATTCACCTTTGATTCTAGGAATTTTTTGATTCCATGTCTGATTTCTTCTATTACTCACTGATGTGTAAGCAGGGTATTATTCAGTTTCCATGTAGTTGATTTTTTTTCCTTGCTCATTCTATTGATAATTTCTACCCTGATGGCATTGTGATCAGAGAAGATACTTTGAATTATCTCAACGTTTTGGATCTTGTTGAGGATTGCTCTGTGGCCTAAGATGTGGTCTCTTCTGGAGAATGTTCCATGTGCATTGGAAAAGAATGTGTACTTTGCAGCGGTTGGATGGAGTGCTCTCTATATGTCTATGAGGTCAAGTTGGCTGATTGTGCCCTTTAGGTCTTCTGTATCTTTGCTGAGTTTCTTCTTAGATGTTCTGTCCTTTACTGAGAGTGGTGTGTTGAAGTCTCCTACTATTGTTGTGGAACTGTCGATTTCTCTTTTCAGTGTTGTTAGAGTTCGTTTTATGTAGTTTGGAGCCCTGTCATTGGGTGCGTAGATGTTTATTATGGTTATGTCTTCATGATGGATCGTCCCCTTAATCATTATATAGTGTCCTTCTTTGTCTTTTATGGTAGATTTTGTTTTAAAATCTATTTTATCTGAGATTAGAATTGCCACTTCTGCTCTTTTTTGGTAGTTGTTAGCTTGGTAAATTTTTTTCCAACCTATGTCTTTTAATAAATTCACATCTTTGTTTCTAAGGTGTATCTCCTGTAGACAGCATATTGATGGATCCTGTTTTCTTATCCATTCTGTCACTCGCCGTCTCTTTATGGATGCATTGAGTCCATTTACATTCAGTGTAATTATTGATAGATGTGGGTTTGTTGTTGTCATTTTGTAGTGCTTTTTTTTGTGGTGCTGAAGTTTTCTTTGTTCTTCTTACTCTCTTGTGCTGAGTTACTTTTGTGTGTGGATTTTGTGTTCATTTCTTTTGTTTTTGTAGGTTTTGTTTTTGCTGAGACTTTGTTTTTTGTCTTTATTTTTATGAGTTGGTTTGTTAACTTTCTTTGTGGTTACCATGAATTTTACCCTTATCTTTCTAAGTTTGAAGCAGTCTACCATTACTTGGTATTGCCTTGGCTTCCTCTTCACTAGAAGGTTCTATACCTATGCTGTTTATTTCCCTTATTTATTGTTTTGATGTTGTTGTCCTTTACTGATTAACTGCCGTGATTCCCTGTTGTATTTCTTTTGGTTTTGTTTAGTCCTCGACAGTTTATTTCCTAGATTGGTATCTGGCTGGTACGATCCTGTGGCCTAGGTTCTGCCTGTGAGCTGAAGCTGTTTGTCCTCAGATCGAAGAACTCCCTTTAATAATTCTTGTAAGTTTTGTTTGACTTTTACGTATTCCCTTAGTTTCTGTTTATCTGGAAATGACCTAATTTCAGCCTTGAATTTGAATGAGAGTTTTGCGGGATATATTATTCTTGGCCGGCAATTTTTTTCTTTCAAGATTTTATATATGTCATCCCATTGCCTTCTTGCCTGCATGGTTTCTGCTGAATGATCTGAGGTTAGTATTATTGTTTGTCCTCTGTATGTGACTTCTTGTTTTTCACGGGCTGCTCTCAGGATTCTTTGTTTGTCTTTGGTTTTGGCGTGTGTCAATATGATATGCCTTGGTGATTTTCTTTTGGGGTCTCTTCTGTATGGTGTTCGTTGAGCTTCTTGGATGGTCAGTTTTTCATCTTTCATGATATTGGGGAAGTTTTCTGTCAGCAGTTCCTCAGTGATCCTCTCTGTGTTTTCTGTTTTATCCCCCTGTTCTGGAATTCCAGTCACTCGCAGATTTTTGCTTTTGATTGTGTCCCACATAACTCTCAGGGTCTCTTCATTTTTCTTTGTTCTTTTTTCTGAGTTTTCCTCAGGGTTGTATCCACGTGTTTGTCTTCAATTCCACTGATCCTGTCGTCCACCATTTCAAATCTGCTTCTCAGCCCTTTTGTGACATCGTCCATTTCTGAAATCTTGTTGTTTATCTTTTGGATTTCTAACTGTTGTCTTTGTATAATTCCTAGTTGTGAATTTATTTTAGCATTTTGTTTCTACATTATTTTCCTGAATTCTTCCAATTTTTTGTCTGTATTTTCTATGTATTTTATTTTTTCCTCATGTTTGTCAGCTTTTTGCCTCAGTTCTTGGAGAGTTCTGAGTATTAGAGATTTGAATTCCCTATCAAGTAGTTCTAATGTATTTTTTTCCAGAGGAGAGTCATCTGGTGTTTTATTTTGGACGCCTACGGAACCATCCTGTCCTGTTTTTGTAAATGTTTTGTTATTGTCTGCTGTCTTCGGGGCATTCAGTAGTTATTTTTCTCATTTATTGATTGTAGATTTGTTTGTTTCATCCCTATGTTTAAAAAAAAATTTGACTATGTTTGAGCAGGCAGACTGTGTGTTCTTTGTTGTTTGCTCGTCTGTGGGCACAATAGTTTTCGCCTCCTTCTTCAACTGGCAGGGTCAGTCACTCAGATATGGTATGGCAGGGCAGGTCTAGCTGAAGAGGAGTTACTGGCATGGGTTGTTTGTGGCACTTACTACAGCCACGAGAATGGGTCGGTAATCAGTGCAGGGCAGGTTCCAGTAGGCGGTGCCTGTGCTGCTTGGTGGTGTGATGTCAAGCGCACGGTGTAGGTAGGCAGGATGCAGCAGGGAGATTGTTATGTGTGGAGCTAAGATGAATATTGGAGAGAGGAGAGAGGAACAGGAGCCAAAAACATACAAACAAAAAAGAATGCTAGGGGAGCTTGCCGTTGGAGTGGAGAGATGAGAGACTATGAAATGGAGAAAAACAGAAAGGGGAGGAGAAAGAAAATAAAAGAATGAATAAATAAGAATGTGAAAGGTTAAAGAACTGGAAAGTTCCCAGGGATCCCACCAGTGCAGCTATGAGGTCTGGGGAAGTTGCTCTCAGGTGTTACAGTACAGCCTGGCTAGAAGGCGTAGAGGTATACAATGCCAGGTATTCAGGGAGCAGAAAGAGAAGGAAGATATAGAAAGACGAGAAACTGAGCTATGAAGAAAGACAAAACAGGAAAAAGAGGAAAAAGGAAACAAAATACATTAAAAAAAAAAAAAAAAAAAAAGGCCCCCCCCCCCCCCCAAAGAAACAAGGGGGAAAAAAAACATCGTAAAAAGAAATGCTCTCAGGGATCCCTCTGCACGTCTGTGGAAGCCGAAGGGGAGTCTCCCTGCCGCGCAGCTCAGTCTGGCCAGAAAGGGCTCGCAACTCAAGAAAAGGAAAAGAAAACAAACAAACAATTCAAAGGGAACAAAAGCCCCGGGAACCCACCAGCACGGCAGCCCAAACCGGGAAGCAGCTCTGCACTCGAATGGAGCTCCGCAGCCCCTCAGGAAGAAGCAAAGATGGCGCAGGGAGCGAGGTACTTGAGCGAAAGGAGGGAGAGGTGGGGAGAGGCAAGGAAGAAATAAAAAGAAGCGGAAAAAAAGCAACAGCAGCAGCTAACAAATGGCACTCAGAGAGCCACCCATTCGGGTGTGTGGAATCCAAGCAGCTGCTGTTTCCCGGTCAAGAGACTGTGGCCGCGGGAAGCAGAGGAGGCTGAGTCGGGGTGACGAAGTGTGGGGGGTGGGAAAGTATATATCGACAATTACCGGTTGTTTTGTCTCCCGCTGGAAGCTCCGTGAGGCTGCTTTCTTGTACCCCCAGTTTGCTGGTCTCCTGTAGGAGTCCAAGACGGCAGATCTGTGCTGCATTAGCTGGTAGGAGACCTCTGCATGAATCTCTACTCCCTTTCCGTTTTCTGTCAGTTTTCTCACTCCATTTGGTGCTTGGCTGAATTTTTTATCTCTTTATTTGGTGTTATAGGGTTTCAGGATTGTTGTATTCTCTGTTCGGCTTAGTTTTTTGCATCTTTGCTGTGGAGGGACGGCGTGGTGCTTCTGCCTTGAGTGCCATTTTGCTGGAACCCATCTTTAAAATTTTTTTATTATAATTTTTATTATGTAGTAGTTGGCACGAGTGTAGTATATGTATGCTGCCTTGAGGAAGATTTTAAAGTGAATTTACTGAGTTAATTTTTACATTGTGACAATAGTTAAAGTCACAGTATGGTTCACATAGTACTGGAAATCTTTGTTCCGCTATTGTGAAGTTATTCTTTCTGAATTTAGCTTATGTTTTCTGGAAGCCTTTTTTTGATGGCTGAGTGCTCTGCTGTATCCTCTTGTTTCTTCCCTGTAGTTATAGTTACCAGTCCTTTTCTTCACTAGTGTTTGACTATTGCTAGGGTCACCATGAGTTGGAATTGACTTGAAGGCCTCAGGTTTTTTTGGTTTGTAGTTGTATTGCTGTGGCTACCTACAGGATTAAAGATGCTGCTTGTATCCATCTTGATACAGCCTCGTCTGAACAATTAAGGATTAGCAGTAATTTTATTGGTCTGGAAACATTGCATTCCTTGGTATTCTTGGGAATAGTATGGTAGAACTGATTGATTCTCTGTTGGCATCTCTCTTCCATGGCATGGTAATAACTCAGAATGCCTATTGGAAGAGTTAGTTTACATTTAGCTAACTTTTAAGCAGTAAGGAGCATTCATACCAAAAAAAACCAAAAACCAAACCTGTTGCCGTTGAGTCAATTCTGACTCATAACAACCCTGTAAGTTAGAGTAGAACTGCCCCACAGGGTTTCCAAGGAGCCGATGGTGAATTCGTAACTGCCGACCATTTGGTTAGCAGCTGTAGCTCTTAACCACTACACCACCACGGTTTCCTCAGGCATGCTTTGTGACTGGATAAATGCTTTAAACTTTTCTTTTGAGTAACTATATCAAACACTCTGAATATTGGCCTACTTGTTGATAATAATGAGATGTAGAATACTTTCAAAATGATGCCTGGAGACCTGTTTTTATGTATATGATAGCCAGAGAATAAACTGGTTAAGCTAATGTTTAAATTAACAGCTAGTAATATGATTAGCAAGTCGTTTTTAACATTCACTAGAGTTTGAACCTGCCTTATAAGGTCTACCAAGGAGATTACTTCTGAATTGATCAGGTTTTGTCATTCATGCAATTATTGAGCACATGCATAATACCCCATACTAGGAATTGGAAAGAATACAAAAAAAAAAAAACAAAACAAAAACTCAAAAACACAGGTTCTGCCCATTGGGAACTCAGACAAGTATGGGTTAAGTAATAATGTTTTTTTGCAGGATTATTGTGAGTATTGTGCTACGTGTTTTTTATACATCACTACTTTTGATTCTGAGACTAAGCCTGTTAGATAACTGCTGTTATTTTCATATAAGAGATGAGAAAACTGATGCAGGATGATCTTAAGTAAGTTGCCCAAGGTCACACCTAGCAAGTGGCAGAGTCAGAATTGAACCTGGGTTTCTCTGACTCCAAAGCTTCTCTTCTTTGTTTAATTAGTATTTTATTTTTAGCAAAAATACATACAGCAAAACCTGTTCCCATTCAACAGTTTTAGGCTGAACAGTCAGTGACATTGGTGACATTCTTCCCATTGTGTCAATATTCTCATTATTTCTACTTACTCCACTCCCATTGACTTAAACTCCCTGCCTCCCAACCTTCTCGTCTATGCTTTAAAAGAGCTGTTGTCCATTTGGTCTTACATAGATGATTTTTTTTCAAGAACACAATACTCAGGGTGACAATCTTTACTTTTTGAGCCATACTGTTACTTAGTTAAAGGTGACTTCAGAGGATAGCTTCGATTTAAACTTTGAAGAGTAACTCAGGTCAGTAGTCTCAGGGACTCCTCCAGCCTTAGTAGGTCCAGCAAGTCTGGATTCTTTAAGGATTTGAAGTTCTGTTCCATGTTTTTTCTCCCTTTTTCTTGTTGTTAGCTGTTGTTGAGTTGGTTCCGACTCGTAGCGACCCTTGTACAACAGAATGAAACACTGCTCGGTCCTGCGTCATCCTCATGATCATTGTTATGCTTGAGCCCATTGTTGCAGCCACTGTGTCAGTCCATCTCGTTGAAGGTCTTAGTCTTTTTCACTGACCCTCCACTTTACCAAGCATGGTGTCGTTCTCCAGGGACTGATCCCTCCTGATAACATGTCCAAAGTATGTGAGATGAGGTATAGCCATCCTCGCTTCTAAGGAGCTTTCTGTACTTCTTCCAAGACAGATTTGTTCGTTCTTTTGGCAGTCTGCAGTATATTCAGTATTCTTCGCCAACACCGGGACTCAAAGGCATCAGTTCTTCTTCAGTCTTCTTATTCATTGTTCAGCTTTCGCAGGCATATGAGGCGATTGAAAACACCATGGCTTGGGTCCCCTTTCACTTAGGAGCCATCTATTGTGTCCCTGATCAGAATGTTCAGTAGTGAGTGGTAACCAGGCACCATTTAGTTGTGGTCTCAAGGTAGAGGAGGCAGTGGTTCATGCAGACAGTCCTGGAGTCTGGTTCCTTCTCTGATTCTTGGGTTTCTTTCTTTCTCTTTTTTCTAGACTAATAGAGACCAATAGTTGTATCTTAGATGAACGCTTGTAAGCTTTTAAGATTCCAGACACTACTCACCATACTGGGAGGTAGGACATAAACTTTTTAGGAACTATATTATCCCATTTGACTGGATTGTCCCACCAGGCCATGACCCTAAGAAGCTTCTGTTCTTAACTGATATGCTATATACTGCTATTCATAACGTTTCCACTGGCCAGTTTTTTCAGAAGTAGACTGCCAGGTCCTTCTTCCTAGTCTGTCTTAGTCTGGAAGCTACGCTGAAACCTGTCCACCAAGGGTGACTCTGCTGGTACTTGAAATACTGGTAGCAAAGCTTCCAGTATCACAGCGACACGCAAGCCACCATAGTACAATAAACTGACAGACGCGTGGAGGACCAGTAAGCAACATCATGATAAATGGAGAAGAGATTGATGTCAAAGATTTCATTTTGTTTGGATCCACAGTCAATGCCCACGGAAGTAGCAGTCAGGAAATCAAATGAAGTATTGCATTGGGCAGATCTGCTGCAAAAGATCTCTTTAAAGTGTTAAAAAGCAAAGATGTCACTTTGAGGACTAAGGTGCACCTGACCTAAGTGATGATATTTTCGATTGCCTCATACGCACGTGACAGCTGGACAATGAGTAAGGAAGACTGAAGAATTGATGCCTTTGAATTATGGTGTTGGAGAAGAACATTGAATATACCATGGGCTGCCAGAAGAACGAACAAGTCTGTCATGGAAGAAATACAGCCAGAGTGCTCCTTGGAAGTGAGAATGGTGAGATTCATCTTCCATACTTTGGACATGTTATCAGGAAGGACCAGTCCCTGAAGAAGGACATCATGCTTGGTAAAGTAGAAGGCCAGAGAAAAAGAGGAAAACCCTCAACAAGATGGATTGACACAGTGACTGCAACAGTGGGCTCAAACATAACAACAATTGTGAGGATGGTGCAGGACCAGGCAATGTTTCATTCTGTAGTACATAGGGTCACTATGAGTTGGAGCCCACTGGATGGCACCTAACAACAACAACAATGTTGTATACATCTTTATACACACAACTAAGTATAATATGAGACAGACTGTGATTAGTACCACAGTTGACTGCAAAATGTTGGGAAGAGGAAGAGGCTGTTAGGGAAGATTTCTTGGAGGAGGGTATAGTTTGAGCTGTGCCTTGATGTATAGATAGGACTTCATGTGGAGATGAGTGAAAGGGCTTTGTAGGCAGAGGCAAATGCAAGAATAAGAAGCAAATTAATAGTTTTCTTTAGAGTTAAGCACAGGGTATATGTAGAGTAGTGGGAAATGAAAGGAGAAGGCTGGACCAAATTTTTGAGAGCTTTAATATTCCCGGTTGCTGTTGAGTTGATCCTGACTCATGTCACCCCATGTGTGTTAGAGTAGCACTGTGCTCTATAGAGTTTTCATTGGCTGATTTTTCAGAAGTAGCTCGCCAGACCTTTCTTCCCAGGTGCCTCTGGGTATGCTTGAAGTGCCAGCCTTGTTAACCATTCTTTTTTCCAAGTAATACTGTTGTCTAGCAGTTCTCAAGTCAGGCAAAAACCTAAACATTTACTAAAAACAATCTTGGAGCCCTTTGGTAGTGCAGATGGGATGGAAGCAAGGAGATAATAAAGATAGGAAGGTTAGTTAGGAAGTTATGTAGAAGTAGAGATCTTGAGCATTTAAAGTATGCAATGGCTATGAAAGTGTTTAGAGGAAATTTTGTGTTTCTTTTGCTTAGATTTGAAAGTAATCTGGCTATTTATAGAAAGTCTAAGAAATAAAATTACCTTTTAATTTTAGTTTATAGAATGACTTATTTAAATTGGTACAAACCCTTGGAAAAGTGCAAGGAGAAACATATTTTTCATAAAATATCTTCTTTATTTCAAGTGTTCCTATTTATATAAAAATTAGCTATTTTTATATATGATTTGATTTATGAAATGATTTACAGAGTTGTTAACAGAAAAATAGTTGCAAATATATTCATCAGTTTTTTGCCAAAACAGATTTTTCTCATAGCAAAAGACAATATATTTGCCATAAGTATTCCATATTTAAAATGCATGTTAACAAAGGATAATTGCTTCCAGATTGAACTATGTTACAGTAGATGAGAGGTGAGCTTCCCCTAACCCAGCTTCATCACTTGTGAAAAACAGTGTCTGGTGGTATTGACATATTATTTGTTTCAAAATTAACTTTTGAATTTCATTAATGTGTGAATTTCAGCCTTGATCTCCTGTAGATGATTATTTTTACTGCTGAATCGAAATGTTTTTTTTTTCTTATCCTGTGAGATGTTTATATTAGTAGGTATTGTCTTTTCAGTCCTTGCTGACAGTTTTCTAATCCTGCCTTCAGTAACTGTTATCCTTGGCTGGTTTCATTGTTGCTGATTTTAAGGGTGTTACTCCCCTAAATCTCTGTCCTTAGTCTTTGTTCCTGTAGTCTAGTTGAACATTTCCTTCTCAGAGAACTTCATTACTAGGAAGGTTCTAAATAGGGGTTGGGAACCCTAAGCCAGTGATTGATTTGACTTCTGGCTTCATTGCATTTGGCCCTTGAGGTGGTGATACTGCACAACCCAACCATCATGGTTGTAGTCCTGAGAGTCATTTCCTTTTTTGCTAGGCTTCATCAACCATGTTGTCTAAAGTGAAATAACTTTAGGATTAAGGCTAAAAGCAGCTGTTGAATGTTTATTAGTGGATGCATAGGGTTTTCTTAAGATAGTGGTAACTTTTTTTTTTTCTACCGCAAGCCCAGGAAACTGTAGAATATGGCAGAAACAGTCTACTCTGCCTAACACCTCAGAACCTATGTGCCTGTATCTGTATGAGTGCTCTTGCATATGAATTTCTTTTTATGTGTGCTTGTGGATCCTGGCCTATGTGGACCCTGTTCTTTTTCCTCTAGTTGTTTTCACTTTCTTTCTCTACCTCTCTTTTTGATCTCCCCAAACTTGCCATTATAGGGAACTGAAACACTTCAAAAAGTATGTTACAGAATTTAGTGCTGGGTTTTTAATTTTAAAAATACTTGAAGTGACTCTTATTTATTTGATCACAAAATATTGAACAATTTTCATTACAAACCCCTAGAGTAATGGAAGTGATTTTTATTTAGATTTCTTAAATGATTCTCAATAGGCAACAAAAGTTTTGTTTTAAATCTTATTTGAAAATTTTATCTGCTACTCAACATGCTGTACGTTTCGCAGGTCCAGCTTTGCAGTCATGTTTTCTTTCCACTACTGTTTTTCTTTCCTTTTTAAAAACATCTGATGTTGAATTTAGCTACTCTTAACTCCCCCCTTCCTTATTCCTATTATTCAGCATTCAATCTCTAACTTTTCTGTTACTGACAAGTAGTTTTCCCCGTTTCCCCGTTGTCTTCAACCATTGTCATCTTCAGCTCTTCTTTCTACTTTGCCACAGACATGCAGACTGGTGTTAGTCCTTGCAAGCTATGGGTTAGAGTCTCCTCAGCAGCAGCTAGCAGCAACAGCAATCCTTGCTATTCTTTCTACTGTTTCCTGGGTCCTAAATTAAAAAAAAAAAAATCCACTTAAATCTGGTAAACTGCAGTTATAGCTACCTCTTACCATTTTTCAATTTGCCTTTTAAAATATATCCTCTTATGTTATTCATGCTTGGTTCTAGTTCTATTGTAATGGGTCCTTTAAAGAACTATAGAGGGTTAAAGTGAGAAAATCAGTCTGTGATGAATGTGTGTGTGTGTGTGTGTGTGTGTATTTTATAAGCATGTGCATATAGTTTTAAACATTATTTAGTGGCTGTCTTGTGCCAGGTATGATGCTAGGAGTGGGATATAGAGATGTAGAAATTGACCTTTTTATCATTGTAGGAAAAATATAAACTTGAAAATTGCCTGAAAATGTAGAATCTAAAAAAAAAAAATAGATACTATATCCTTTTTTTTAGAGGCCACTACTGTGGTAGCTAACATTTTTTTCTTATCTTTTTAGACCTTCATATCAGTAATTGCTATTATTAATATATTAATAGCATTACTATGTTTATTAAAGATGTCTGTTAGAATATTTAGTAAAGGTTTCTTGTACATTTGCAGTGTTAAAACCAAATTCCTCTTTTCATTATTGTTTTTTGGAAGATGTGATATGTAAATAAATGTACTTTCTGTTCACTCTTAAATATTACATCTTCTCTCCATTAAAAACAAGAAATGAACAAAAACTGCAGTGGCTGCTGTGTGCCAATCACTACGTTAGATGTTTGGGATTTCAAAATAAAAAACGATATTGACCCTGTCCTGTAGTCTACTAGGAGATATTGTTGTTGGTTGCCACTGATTTGGCTCTGACTCATGGTGACCTTATGTATAACAGAATAAAACAATGCCTGATGCTTTGCCTCTTTATGATCATTAGTATGTTTTGGCCCATTGTTGTGGCTGTTGTATCAGTCCATCTCATTAGAGTTTCCTTTGTTCTCCCTGACCGTCTACCAAACAGGATGCTCTTTTCTAGTGATTAGTCTTTCCTGATGACGTGTCCAAAATCAACGAGCTGAAGTTTCGCCATTCTTTCTTCTAAGGAGCATTCTGGTTGTATTTCTTCTCAAATTGATTTGTTCATTCTTTTGGCAGTCCTTGGTATATTCAGTATTCTTTTCCAGCACCTAATATGAATGCATCAATTCTTCTGTCTTCCTTTTTCATTGTCTAGCTTTTGCAGGCATGTGAGGCAGTTGAAAAGACCATGGCTTAGCTTAGGTGCACCTTACTCCTCGAAGTGATATCTTTGCTCTTTAAAGAGGTCTTTTGCAACAGATTTGCCCAGTGCAGTAGATTCTTTGATTTCTTGACTGCTGCTTCCATGGATGTTGATTGTTGATCCAAGTAGAATGGAATCATTGAGAACATCATTTTTTTTTCCTCCATTTATCATGATGTTTTCAGTCCAGTTGTTGGGATTTTTGTTTTCTTCACATCCAACTGTAATCCATACTCAAGCTGTAGTTTTTGATCTTCATCAGTATGTGCTTCAAGTTGTTTTTGTTTTCAGCAGGCAAGGTTGTGTCATCTGTATTTTGCAGGCTGTTAATGCATGTTTCACCAATCCTGATAATCACATTTTTCTTCATATAGTCAAGTTTTACTGATTGTTGAAAGGATGCAACCTTGCTGCACTCTTCTTGAAATTTTAAATCATGATGTATCCCCTTGTTCTGTTCGAACGACTACCTCTTGATACAGGTGTAGGTTCTACCAGAGTACAACTGAGTGTTCTGGAACTCCCATTCTTCTCAGTGTTAACCTATAATTTGTTATGATCCACAGCCCAGTGCCTTTTCGTAGTTGATAAAACACAGGTAAACATCTTTCTGGTATTCTCTGCTTTCAGCCAAGATCCATCTGACAACAGCAATGATATCTATTGTTTCATGTACTTTTCTGAATCTGGCTTGAACTTCTGACAGCTCCCTGTCAGTATTCGGCTGCAGTTGTTTGTGAATTATCTTGAGCAAAACTTTGCTAGCAAGTGATATTAATGATATTGTTTGATAATACCCACATTCCATTTGATCATGTTTCTTTGGAATGGGCACGAATATGGATCTCTTCCAGTTGGTTGGCCAAGTATTTGTCTTCCGTATTTGTTGACATAGACACGTAAGCGCTTCCAGTGTTGCGGGGTTTGTTGAAACATTTCAGTTGATAATTCCATCCATTCTTGGAGCCTTGTTTTTTTGCCAGTGCCTTCATTGCAGTTTCAGCTTCTTCCTTCAGTATCAGTGGTTCTTGATCATATGCTACCTTCTGAAATGATTGAATGCCAGCTAATTCTTGTGGTACGGTGACTGTGTATTCCTTATATACCCACTTAAAGAGTGATGGTACAGTGTGATGAGGGCTTAAGGATATATGTTGTCTTTTACAGAATTAACAAAAGTTGAATTCCTAACTTTGATGTGGAGGAAAAAAACCAAACCTGTTGCATTAGAGCTGATTCTGATGCATGGTGACCCCATGTGTTGCAGAATAGAACTGTGCCATAGAGTTGTCTTGGGTGTAATCTTTACAGAAGTAGATTGCTAGGCCTTTCTTCCATGGCACTGCTGGGTGGGTTCAAACCACCAATCTTTAGGGTAGTAGTCAAGTGCAAACTGTTTGCTCCACCTAGGGAGAGGTGGGTTAATAGTAAAGGGTTAATAGTAAAGAGTAGAGATGTTTGCTGAGAAGCATAAGAGTTTGTCAGATAGTGGAGGGAATAGGGGAAAGACCCACTGGTATGATAGGAGGAAGCTAAGTTTGGGGAATGACATTTATCATAGACATTGGCATTTGAGAATGCTAGGTGGAGACTGCGAATTACCAGATACCCAGCATAGCACCTTGGTTACTGATGAGCCTGTTTACACAGTGACTGACTGGCTCTAGCACGCCAACATTCATCTTTGAATGTGGAATTCAAATTTATGCCAGGCATTTTGTATGTTTTATCTCATGTAATCCTTATACAATCCTTGTGAAGTTATTCTTATCCCCATAGTAAGTTACTACATATGAGGGAGATAGAGAATTCCTTTCAAATAATTTATACTTTAAAAACTTCCAGTGTCAAGTATCATGATGAAGCATAGGTTGTGAATGGAGGTGAATCAGGAAATGGGGCTGGAGAATTAAACACTCTAATTAATATTAAATTTTAGATGGTATTTCCAACAACCTTGTTAGTTTCTTCTTCATTGAGCTTTGGTAAATCACCAGCTTTTCTTTCTTTTTTTAAAAACTTTTACTATCAAATATTCAGAAATCTTAAAACCTTTAAAATATATAATTTCTGAGGTCTGTTATTATTGGTATTAATGTATTAATTATTGTTAATTTATTAAGTGTTTTTTTTAAAGAAAACAATTAGTATCTTCAGTAGGTGGGTAATTCCTATTTGTGCTTTGTTTTCATGAATACTTCTTAAAGATGGGATGTAAATTTTAAGAAGCATAGCATGTTATATCTTGGACTTTTATCTGGGCCATAAATCTGTTTCCTCTCTTATAATATGGTTAAGAGCACAGCCTCTACACTAGAGCAAAGATTTCCTGGCCTAGAATCCCAGTCTGACAGTGGTTTTGAAATTTTGGGTATGTGATTTAATCTGTTAGTGCCCAAATTTCCTTACCTCTAAAATGGTTTTGAAAGGAGCCCTGGTGGCACAGTGGTTAAGTGCTCCACTGCTAACCTAAAGATCAGTGGTTCAAACCCACCTTCTGATCCTCAGGAGAAAGATGTGGCAGTCAGCTTCCATAGAGATTACAGCCTTGGAAACACTATGGGGCATTCTTCTCTGTCCTATAGGGTCACTGCCAGTCGGAATCTACTCGACAGCAATGTGTTTGGATTTAGGCCTGTTTGTAAGGAGCCCTGGTGGTGTAGTGGTTAAGCACTCCGCTGTTGAACAGGAGGTCAGCAGTTCAAATCCACCAACCTCTCCACGGGAGAAAGATGTAGCAGTGTGCTTCCATAAAGATTTACAGCCTGGGAAATCCTTTGGGGCAGTTCTACTCTGTCCAATAGGATCTCTATGAGTCGGAATTGACTTGATGGCAAAGGATTTGGTTAAAATGGGTTTGTGAAGAATAAATGAGTTAATCCAGGACAGAGCCTGGCAAGTATAAGTGTTCAAATATCATTGGTTATTATTATTGTTTTTTTTTTAATCTATAGATGTAGCTGTAGGATAGTTGTAGAGATGTTCTATGATCTATTTAAGATGTTTTATGTTGCATATTAAAAAGTATAAAGACATAGTTTGTGGCACTTCTGTGACCTAAATAATCTTAGACCTTTAATGAATGGTGTGAAATTAATTAAAATTTTGTAAAAATATGAAACAAACTATAGGCAGTAAGATCGAGAAGTGTTGATGTTTTTAAAAAGTTGTATCATTTGCTTAAGTCATTTTGTACCTTTATTATTTTACATGACAAAAAATTTAAGGTGTTTTGCAGTTGAAATGTCAGACTTAAAAATCTTTAATTTTATTTCTGGGTATAAAGATTTATTATAGAAAATTTAGAAGATATTGAAAAGTATGAAGTAGAAAACAGATCTAACCCCAACAGCTATAGATAACAACTGTTAACAATTTTCTCTGTAGTCTTTTTTTTTAGGTCCTTGAGTGGCGCAAATGATTAAGTGCTTGTCTATTAACCGAAAGGTTGGTGGTTTGAACCTACCCAGAGGTGCCTTGGAAGAAAGGCCTGGTGATCTGCTTCTGGGAAGGTCACAGCCTTGAAAACTCTGTGGAGCAGTTCTGTTCTGCACACAGAGTCGCCTTGAGTTGGCATTGACTCAGTGGCAACTAAGAATAATGACAACGTGGTGTGTTTTAAATCTGTATGTGTATTTTTATATATTTAATATTAGGCTTATAGAGTGCTTTTTTTTTTTAAATGTGAGATTAATCAGTCAGTATTTGAATGTTACGTATGTTTCAAGCATATGATTAAGTATTGGGGACACAATGATGAACAAAATTAAAGAGGTCCAGTGGAGCCTGCGTTTCAGTTGGAAAGGTTAATTAATTAATAGATAGATAGATAGTGAGAAATGCAATCAGAGAACAAAAGAGGTAAAATAGAAAATGTGGGTAGTGTGGGGATAACTACTTTAGGTAGGCTGGTTAGGGAAGGTTTCTCTGAGAATGTCACTTTTTAAGGTGACGTCTGAAAGATAAGGAGTCAACTCTGAAGACCTTGAGGCAAGAAAGAATTTGAATTTTTTGAAGAAGTGAAAGAGTATTATTTTGACTGGACATTTTGAGGGTTGAGGAGAGTAGCATGGCATCCAGCTGTGCATAGAGACAAGGGCCAGATGGTACAGAGTATCATAAACCTTGATGGTACAGTCTCGTAGACCTTGTTACCTTGTTTAGGTTTTATTCAGAAGGTAATGGGAAGCAGTTGCAGCATTTTAAGAAGAGGATTGACATACGATTTATGTTTTAAAATATCTCTTTGGCTGCTGCATGGGAATGGATTATTGGGAGCAAGAATGGCTGTTATTAAGAGTCCAGTTAAAAGTTGATAACGGCTTGGACTAGGATGGTAGCAGCAGAGGCTGAGAGAAGAGGAAGAGTTAAGGAGATACTTTGGAATAAGAATTGATTTGGCTTGCTGATGGATTGGGAAACAGAAGTGGAAGAAAGGGAGCAATCAAGGATGACTCTTAGATTGCTCACTTTAAGGTTCCCCGTGATCTCCATGTTTCTAATTTGTGTAGGAAAGTCAGCCCCAGAAGCCCCCAGCATACTTCTCATTGGTCAGACCTGGGTTATTGTCCAAGGGAAATAGAATTTCCCTTCTTTAGAACAATCGTATTTCATCTCCTTAGGGCTAGCGGTGTCGCCCACCTTCCTGAGCATGTACAGTGAAACCTGTGAGAGCTGGAATTCAACGGGACTGCCTTATTTTTCCAGATCTTGCAAGTTTTCCACGTTTGACAGGGTGCAGTCTTACCACTTTTCTATCACTCGTTTTGGTGGAAAATATTTGTGTTTTCCTTCTCTGAGAGGTTTCTGCCTTACACAGTTTCTGGCTTTTGCAAGTTTTACTATATTTGAACAAAATGGAGGTTTTTTTAGGAAGGAAGAAGGGAGGGAGTGATACGTAACTAATTAGCTTTGTGAGCTTTGGGGAGTATTTTGACCTCTTTTGCTTCATTTGTAAAATGGAGATGATAACTACCTCACCGGGTTGTTGAAGATCAAATAAAATCTGTTTTTGAAGTACCTAACAAGGAGTAAATACTCAATAAATCTTACTTTCTTTATTCTCTAGCCCACCACCCTGACTCCCAACCTTTTTTTTTTTTTTAATGATACTACTGTTTTTCTAATCAGCCACACACATGAACACATATTCTCGGAGTTACATTAGACTTCGGCCTTGGTGGCACAGTGGTTAAGTGCTCAGCTGCTAACTGAAAGTTTGTCAACTAAAAGGTCGGTGGTTTGCACCCACCAGCCACTCTGCAGAAGAAAGATGTGGCAGTCTGCTTCTGTAAAGTTTATAGCCTTGGAAACCTTATGGGGCAGTTCTCCTCTGTCCTGTAGGGTTGTTGTGAGTCAGGATTGACTCAGCTGCACACAGAAACAGCCCAGTTCTTTACATTTCATTGCAGCTGCATTAATTCTGAACTTCATCATTTGGGCTATAGGTGGCAGTAATCTTGTAATTTACTTTGCACTTTCTTATATACTACTTTCATTAATAAAACTTTCTGTGTTTTCAGTTAATGTAAAACTAAATC
This sequence comes from Dugong dugon, assembly GCA_030035585.1. Classification (NCBI taxonomy): domain Eukaryota; kingdom Metazoa; phylum Chordata; class Mammalia; order Sirenia; family Dugongidae; genus Dugong; species Dugong dugon. The sequence continues at coordinate 107,652,399 of CM057463.1, read as the reverse complement.
TGAACTTATTATGAAGTTCATAGGTGGGTACACACTCTTGCTGATCCTATGCATGTCTTCAGTATACTCCAGTGAAATTGGACAACTGCCAGTTCTTTGAACATGCCTTCTTTCCCCTTTTATTCCTGTATTTACATATGTTTCTCATCCTAGAGGGTCCTTTCCATCTCTCAGGGTTCTTTCCAAATGTTTGCTCATTCAGTCAGTAAATATTTATTGAGACTCTTCTGTGTTCAGTGCACTGTTATACAAGTTGGAGATGTAACGGTGGCAAAAATGGACATGGTTCTGGCTCTTCTGTGTTTCTTCTGTTGTCTTTCCAAAGTAATACTCACTAAGATGTAATTTGTTGCACACTGGAACTTCCTTAAAAGACTATTTTTGCCTTTCTTATTGCAATTTTAACTAACAATATCTGTCTACGTATTTTATTCATTCTGTTGTATTGTAACACAGTTCTTCTGTTTTCTTTTTTACCCAATTGAGCTATCAATTGTAGTATCTTTCTCATATAAGTTGTACCGTAGCTTTATAAATACTTTTTGACTTGAAAATTTGCCTTTGATTGTAGTCTATTGTAGTTGATGGTACCTGCTGTCTGTATAGTAATTAATGGTTTGCAAGTATTACTTTGACACAGTGTGTCTAACACTTTAAAATACATGGGTAGTTAGTTTGGGATATAGTATGATTTAATCATTGACGTGTTCTTCTTTAAGGATGTTTTATTGGCATTTTAAAAATTTGATGTGTTAAATACTTTTAGGACGCGGTGTGATACATCTTTATATGTGACTGCTAACTTCTTGTAGAAAACTGTTACAGGATCAACTTTCAGTTCTTCACTTACATAAACCTAGCAGTTATAATTTATGTATTACTCAGTTGGCTTAAATCGTGAACTCTTCTTCTCTACTTTTAGTTGATACTTTCATATCTGTTTGAAAGAGTTTAGACAAATTAGAATGATGTGATTATTAAAAAAGCTAAAATGTTATTCAACTTCTAGTCTCACAGACTTTCAAAAACATTTTTTAAAGTGCTTGATGATATGAAAGTAGTAGTAGTAAAGTCAGAGCCCTGGTGGCGCAGTGGTTAGAACTGGCCTGCTAACCAAAAGGTTGGCAGTTTGAATCCACCAGTCGCTGCTTGGAAACCCTATGGGGCAGTTCTGTTCTGTCCTGTAGGATCACTATGAGTTGGAATCGACTCAATAGCAAAGGGTTTGATTTTGTTTTTCATAATAGTAAAGGCAGTATTAGGCATCTACTGTAATTTACATTGTGCTACTTAGTTGGGAGAGTCTATTTATTCACATATTTGAATGCTTACCATGTGCTGGACTGTTTTTATGTGATGGAGAAATAGTAGAAAACAAAGCAAATGAAGTCTCTCATGATTTCACTTGTAATGCTCTGGTTATTTGTAGTGTAAGTGTAGTTTTGCTATATATGGTATGGTCCTTGAACAAATTGGCAACTTCCCGATTTTATGATTGCTACTGATCCCAGTATTCATTACTTCCTAGACTCCATTTTAATTGAAGCTGAGTGGCACATTGGTATTATTTATTAATGTTTTCACCAATTTCTAATATCAGTTATATAACTCACACTGATAAATCTGAGTCTTATACAAACCATATGTAAATACTCGTAGTCTAAAAGCAACTTGAACTCAACGTAATAGAATTAGAATCTAGATTTATTAAATCCTAGTTCTGTGTTGTTTTTGTCATATGCCATCTAATGGTGCTTTTATGGGACCTATTTTAAAATCTCATAGAAACATGCAGATATGCTTCTTTTCTGAGTTTGGTTAAACCTATAATGAATAATCTATGATAAATTGTTAAAGTTTATTTATAAAATTATCAGGTAGCTGTTACATTGTACTGAAAATTTAGTTTTACATTTGAAACCTTTAAAAGTTTGTTTTCAGGAAGGTGGGTGGTAGTTATGATAGATTCATTGTAAGCCCTGAATACTGAACTGTTAATTAATAATTAGGGCAGTTTTTTTCATATTCTAGATCAGTAAGGGAGCAAAAAACTGTTTTGGTATTCTAAGGCCTTTAATTTATAATGTAACAGCATGAAAATAGACTCTCCTCAGGAATTGAAAGATAAATAAGTCCTTTTTTGTCTTTGTTCAGTTTTTCAAGATTTCTAGATAAACAGCAGCTGTTTTTAGTTAAATACAAATTCCAAAGCAAGACATATGTTCGTAGATAATTTCTAATCATGATGAAGATGTTTCTGAAAAATCTTATCCTAGGAAAATATGAAGTTGAAGAACTGTCTTCTGGGAAAAACAGGCTTTGAAGTATAAATACCCCCATGAAAACTCTTACTAATATTTATATTTGTTAAAAAAAATGCCATAGTAAAGAATCATTTACATGTTCTGAATTAGTGATTCAGAAAAGTAATTTCCATTTATCATCTTTTTTTATAGAGAAGAGTTCAGAATTTCCTTTGGTAGTTTGGGAGATACATGAAAAGCCATTTTAGATTGTAGTAGACAATATGCATTGTAAGTAGCATATTAGTATGCTACTCAGTATCTAGCATATTGGCATGCTACTTAGTATCTAGTTCATTGAAATGTTAAATATCCTTGTTTTTGTTACTTGAAATTATTGATTCTCACGCTAGGGTCTGCAGTGGTCCCAAAGATGCTGATTAATTTGGATGAATAAATGGGAAAAACTTCATGTAAATTTATTTAACCAGTCTTTGAATTTCCCCACTGGTATTACTGAAACATCTTCAGTAATTCACAGGTATTGGTAAAGTCTGACTTCTTCCCATGGGGAAGAAGACATGAGGAAGTTGAACATCCTGACCTGGCTGTGTTCCTGCCATTTAGGTGAGTCTTTGGGTCTTTGCACTTCCCCAGCCTTCAGACACAGGAATACACTTCAAAGGCCAAGTGAACTTTATCTAGATTTCCTTTAACTCAAAATTTACCAAACCAAGCCCACTGCCATCGAGTTGATTCTGACTCATAGCAACTCTATGGGACAGAGTAGAACTGCCTCAGGGTTTCCAGGGCTGTAGTCTTTTTTTTTTTTTTAAATTGTGCTTTAGGTGAAAGTTTATAGCTGAAGTTAATTTCTCATTCAAAAATTTGTACACTTATTTTGTGACATTGGTTGCAGTCCCCACAATGTGATAGCACACTCCCCCTTTCCACCCTGGGTTCCTTGTGTTCATTTGACCAGTTCCTGTCCCTTCCTGCTTTCTCATCCTGTTTTTGGATGCGAGCTGCCCATTTGGTCCCATATATTTGATTGAACTAAGAAGCATGTTCCTCACATGTATTATTTGTTGTTTCATAGTGTTGTCTGATCTTTGTCTGAAGAGTGGACTTAGGGAATGATTTCAGTTTTAGGTTAACAGAGCATCCAGGGGCTGTAGTTTCAGGGGTTCCTCCAGTGTCTGTCAGACATTAAGTCTCGTCTTTTTACATGAATTTGAATTATGTTCTACATTTTTCTCCTGCTCTGTCTGGGACTGTCTGTTGTGTTTCCTGTCAGGGCAGTCATTGGTGGTAGTTGGGCACCATCTAATTCTTCTGGTCTCAGGCTGGTGGAGTCTCTCGTTCATTTGGTCCTTTAGTCCTTTGGGCTAGTATTTTCCTATGTATTTGGTTTTCTTCATTCTCCTTTGCTCTGAGTGGGGTGGGGCCAATAGATGTTTCTTAGATGGCCACTTGCAAGCTTTTAAGACCCTAGACGCTACTCACCAAAGTGGGATGTAGAACATTTTCTTTATAAACTATGTTATGCCAGTTGACCTAGATGTCCCCCGAAACTATGGTTCCCAGGCCCCAGTCCCAGTTACTGTGTCCCTCAAGGTGTTTGGATGTGTCTAGGAAACTGCTTTTGCTTTGGTCCAGTTGTGCTGACTTCCCTTGTATTGTGTGTTGTCCTTCCCTTCACTGAAGTTGACCCTTGTCTACTAGCTAGTTAGTGATTTCCCTTCAGGCTGTAATCTTTACCAGAGCAGACTGCCACATTTTTCTCCTGAGGAGGGGCTGGTGGGTTCGAACTGCTAAGCTTTCAGTTAGCAGCCAAGTAGTTAACCACTGTGATAGCAGGGTTCTCAACTCTGGCTCTGCTCTGTTTTAATCTTATTAATCTTTAAAAATCAGTTGCTATTGAGATGATCCTCACTCATGGTGACCCCATGTGTGTCAGAGTAGAACTGTGCTCCATAAGTTTTTTTTTTAATAATCTTTTAAAAATTACATTATTATTATCATTTTTAATTGTCATATATGTATAACACAATATTTGCCAATTCATCATTTTTAAGGTATACAATTCAGTGATATCGATTACATTAATCATGTTGTGCAAGCATCACCCATAGTTAAGTAGCCAAATTTCCTATCACCATAAGCAAACACTGCTTCCTAAACAATGACTCCTCCTTTTCCCCTCCTTCCCACCCCTGGTAACCACTAATAAACTTTAGTCTCTGTATATTTGCGTGTTCTTGTTATTTCATATAAGAGAGATCATATAGTATTTATCCTTTTGTGATTGACTTATTTCACTGAGCGTAAGGTTTTTGAGGTTGATCCGTGTTATAGCGCAGATCAGGACTTCATTTCTCTTCATGCCTGAGTAGTAGTCCATTGTATGTACGTACCATGTATGTTTTGTTTATCCATTCGTTTTTTTCTTTTGGAATTCTTTTTTTTTTAATTGTACTTTAGATGAAGGTTTACAGAACAAACTGGCTTCTTATTAAACAGTTAGTATACATTCTGTTTTATGACATTGGTTAACAAACCCATGACGTGTCAGTACTCTCCCTTCTTGACCTTGGGTTCCCTATTACCAGCTTTCCTTTCCCCTCCTGCCTTCTAGTCCTTGCCCCTGGGTTGGTGTGCCCCTTTAGTCTCGTTTTGTTTTATGGGACTGTCTAATTTTTGGCTGAAGGGTGAACCTCAGGAATGACTTTGTTACTGAGTTGAAAGGGTGTCCAGGGGCCATATTCTTGGGGTTTCCCCAGTCCCTGTCAGGCCAGTAAGTCTGGTCTTTTATTGTGGGTTAGAATTTTGTTCTACATTTTTCTCCAGCTCTATCCAGGACCCCCTGTTGTGATCCCTGTCAGAGCAGTCAGTGGTGGTAGCCAGACAACATCTAGTTGTACTGGACTCAGTCTGGTGGAGGCTGTGGTAGTTGTAGTCCATTAGTCCTTTGGACTAATCTTTCCCTTGTGTCTTTAGTTTTCTTCATTATCCCTTGCTTCCAAAAGGATGAGTGTGTCTCATAATTTTTGACTGAATGCGGGACATCATGTATAGAAGAACAGTTGAGACTGAGATACATAGAACTTATGTCCAAAAGTAGGCACGCTTCTTCTGTCAGGCTGTTAATATGGAAAGTTGAGTGAATTTTGTTACCAATTGAACTACGTATAGCTTTTGATGTTGTTATTGTCACCTTCAGTGTACCACAGACATAAAATTTCTCCAGTGGTGGGTTACTGTTCCCTTGGGCTTTGAATGGCCTGAGTAGTAGTCCTGCTCCATTGCGAACAATATGGAGATGGTAGATAGTATATCAGTTGTCTTTTTTAGATAATAGAAAATATTGTTTCAGCAGCATGTTTGTATGTGCTAGGTTTGTGGTGGGAGTGGAGAAGTTTTTGGTTCTCCTGGTCTACCTCAGTCTTAGGTGGGGCCTGTGAAACTGGGCATGGGGATGGGCTTTCTCAATTTTTCTCCTTCTAAACCCCCATTTGCAGCCAAACTTTGGCCTTGTATTTGAGGGAGGACTTAAGCCAGAGAGAATTTCCTGCCCTTCCCCTGGTGGTAGCATAATTCTGCTTTGTTTTGGTGTGGGATCCTGGGCTAAGAAGGTTTCTTTTCCCTTTCCAACATAGCGGGCTTCTACCTCTCTCCTAGGGACAGTTGATCTTTGCCTGGGCCATGCGGGTGGAAGGGTTTCCTCATCCTATCCCAGAGGTAGATATCTGCTTCTCCTGGTTCGTACTTGTCTCTCAGACTTTGACTAATCCTGCTTTTTGCTATATGCTACATATCTATGGCTTTTTCCAGGTTCTGGATTCTCTTCTTTTATCCTGGCGCTCACTTGTTTTCACCATCTAGCCTTTGATTCCCTGTTGGTAATTCCTTGCTGCCTAGACCCCTGTGGTCTAGCTAAATTCCTAATTCTGGCCTTTCTGCATTATATTCACGTTGATTCATCAGCCTCTAAGTAGGTGAATAAGCTTTTCAATTGTTTTTGTGACTCAGAAATGACCTATTAGTGAATCTACTTGACTCTGTATAATACAAAATCATCTAGACCTTTGATTGCTGTGTAATTTGTTCTCAAAAGTCTGTAATAGAGTTTTCCGTAGTTCTTTCTAGTTCCCTTCTCAGTCTGATGGTTCTTATATTTTTTTTATCTTCATTACTCATCTGCGGTGAATAGTACAGGGTTTTGTAGAAGGATTATAAGATTGAGTTAGATTACCTTGGTTTAAATTCCCATTTCTCTTTTGTTTTATTTGCCTGTCTATTCATCCACAGAACATTTATTGAATACCTTCTCTATTGTGGGTGCTGAGATATTATTATGACTTTTGGCAGTTTTAATTTATTGAACACTTAAATGCAAGTCATTGTTTTAAGTGTTTTTCATTCTACATTTAATCCTCCCAACAACTCTTTGAGAGGAGTAGTGTCTTAGTTACCTTCTGCTGCCATAACAGAAATACCACAAGTGAGTGGCGTTAAAGAATAGCAGTTTATTTTCTCACAGTTCAGGAGGCTAAACATTCAAATTCAGGACATGGCTCCAGGGGGAGGTCCTCATTTGTCTATTTCAGCTTCTAGTAGCCTGCAGTCCTTGGAGTTCCTGGGTTTGTAGAGTCATATATCTCCATCATCAGATGGCGTCTTTGTATGGTATCTTCTACCATCTGTGTCTGTTCTGCTGTTTTTATAACTTAGAAGTAATAAGGCTTTGGATCCACCCTTCTCTGGTATGACTCCATTAACATAACAAAAGAAAGCCCCTATTTCTAAGTAGGGCCATCTTTACAGGTACTCCTACCCCTTGCTTTTGACTTGACTCTGACTCATAGTGACCCTATAGGACAGAGTAGAACTGCCCCATAGGATTTCTAAGGAGCAGCTAGTGGATTTGAACTGTTGACCTTTTGGTTAGCTGCTGTAGCTCTTAATCATTGTGCCACCAGGACTCCAACTTTACAGGTACAGGGGTTAGGATTTCAACACATATTTTTGGGGGACACAATTTAATCAATAACATGTAGGTGTTATTTTCACTTTGTAGTTGAAGAAATTGAAGGCTTGACTAGTTAAGTACCATGTCCATTGGCTCATAGATAGTAAGAAAGGCAAACTTTCCACAGACATTAATAATGTTCCATCTGATGGATATTTCATAATATACTTAACCATTTGTTTTAAGTTTTAGTTTTGTAAATAATGATTCCCAGTTGCCATCAAGTCTGTTTCGACTCATGGTGACTCCATGTGTGTCAGAGTAGAACTGCACTTCACAGGATGCTCAGTAGATCTTTCAGAAGTAGATCACGATGCCTTTTTTTCTAGGCACCCGTGGGTGGATTCAGACTGCCAACCTTTCTGTCAGTAGCTGAGCACTTAACTGTTTACGCCACCCTAAGACTCCAGAAGCGAGGATGGTGAGACTGAATCTCACGTACTTTGGACATGTTATCAGGAGGGACCAGTCCCTGGAGAAGGACATCATGGAGAAAGGGTCAGTGAAAGAGGAAGACCCTCAGTGAGGTGGATTGACATAGTGGCTGCAACAGTGGGCTTAAACGTAGCAAGGATTGTGAAGATAGCGTAGAACCAGGCAGTGTTTCGTTCTGTTATACATAAAGTCACTGTGACTTGGAACGGACTCAGTGCCACCTAACAACAAACACAAATAATGATTCAGCCAGAATTTTAGTAGCTATTCTTGATTGTCCTTTTGTCCCTCATTTGGTCAGCAGATAAACTGTGGGTTTTAACCACCCACATATATTCTGAGACTCTTTACTTTTGTTTATTTTCATTGCTGTTATTCTTGTCCAGGCTACCATTCTCTCTCAGTGGTATTCCTTCAGTTGCTTCTTGACTATCTTCTTGTTCTAGTCCTTGACCTGCTGTAGTCTATCCTCTCAGAAGCCATGTACAGAAGATCATTCCCTAACCCCGCTCCACCTGCCAGCTCTTTTCAGCATCTTCCCATTGTAATTAATGATAAAATAGAAAACTCTTACCCTAGCCTACAAATTCCTGCAGGATCTGGCTCTTGGCTACTCTTCTAGCTTCATCTCTTTTTACCATCTTCCCCCAACACTGGCTTGCTTTCTGCTTTGACTATATGCCAAACTCCATTTCTGAACCTTGGTACTTGAAGTATCATATGTCTTGGTTGTTACGTCTAAGCTTTTTGCTTGACTATCATTTTTTAATTTTGGCTTAAACATATCTCAAACTTTTTTTTTTTGGTGGTCACCTGTAGGAGCAGTCTCCTTGCCCCCTTTCCCCAATAAACACATAAAGCGTGTTACTTGTTTCCTTCATAATACTTATTATAACCAGAAATTACATTGTTTATATATCTATTAGCTTGTTCTCTGTACTTTCTTATAGCAGTGTAAGTTATTGAAGAATTTAGCCCTTGTTAGTCTTGTTCATTTAATACCTAGATAAACTCACTGCTTTGCTGTCGAGTCAGTTCCGACTCATAGCAACCCCAAAGGGTTTCCAAGGCTGTAAATCTCTACGGAAGCATACTGCCACATCTTTCTCCCACAGAGCCACTGGTGATTTTGAACCACCGACCTTTTGGTTAGCAGTTAATCACTTTAACCACTGCGCCACCAGGACTCCTTAATACCTAGATAGTGCCCAGTATATCATAGGCACTTCTTAAAAACTTTTTGGATAATGAATGTCTTGATTCATACTTTTTGTGCATAAACCTTTTTCTATATTTTGATTTTTTTCCCCTAAGAATAGATAGCCAGAGCATAATTTAATGTATTTTTAACTTTATATGCTAATTTAAAAATTTCAGAAATGATTTTTTTTTAAGATCTTATACTTAAAAGAGGTGCTGTGTCATCTCAATGTTCATTCTTCTGTATATGAATAGTCTTATTATGAACTTGGCATGTATAGAAAAGCATAGCAAAGAGAATAAAACCAGTTTCACATCCCACTTCGATATTACTCTTTTTTAGTACAGTATCATTTTATATAGTTGAAATTCTCTTAGATGTAGTTTTGCTGCTTTTTTAATCTAACATGTCTTGAACTTTTTCTTAACTATTAAATGGAATAACCAAAATCTGTTGCTGTTGAGTCAATTCCAACTCATAGTAACCTGTACAACAGAGTAGAACTGCTGCTTAGGGTTTCCAAGGAGCGCCTGGTGGATTTGAACTGCCAACCTTTTGGTTAGCAGTCATAGCTCGTAACCAGTAAGCCAGCCACCAGGGTTTCATTCACTGGAGTAGAAGATATAAATTACTCATTCTTACTGTTGGATAGAGTCCGACAGTTGGATAGATTTTTTTTTTGTTGTTGTTGTTATAGTTACAAACGTCTATGTGCGTAAACCTTTTCTGCTTTTGCATTATAATGGTACATTTCCATAAGCGTACTATTAAATCAAGAAGGTGTGAATAGTTTAAGGTTTTAAATATATATATATTGTATATTATTGTATATTATATATATATTAATTGTTGTTGTCAGGTGCCATCGAGTCGGTTCCGACTCCTAGCAACCCTATGCACTACAGAATGAAACACTACTTGGTCCTGCGCCATCCTCACAATCGTTATGCTTGAGCCCGTTGTTAAAGCCACGTGTCAGTCCATCTCCTTGAGGGTCTCCTGTCTTTTGCTGACCTTCTGCTTTACCAAGCATGATGTCTTTCTCCAGGAACTGATCCCTCCTGATAACATGTCCAGAGTATGTGAGACGTAGTTTCTCCATCGTTGTTTCTAAGAAGCATTCTGGCTGCACTTCTTCCAAGACAGATTTGTTTGTTCTTTTGGCAGTCCATAGTATATTCAGTACTCTTTGCCAACACCACAATTCAAAGGCATCAATTTTTCTTCAGTCTTACTTATTCATTGTTCAGCTTTTATATGCATATGATGCAATTGAAAATACCATGGCTTGGATCGGGAACACCTTAGTCTTCAAGGCAACACCTTTGCTCCTCAACACTTCAAAGAGGTCTTTTGCAGCAGATTTGCCCAGTGCAGCGTGTCTTTTGATTTCTTGACTGCTGCTTCCACGGGTGTTGATTGTGGATCCAAGTAAAATGAAATCCTTGACAGCTTCAATCTTTTCTCCATTTATCATGATGTTGCTTATTGGTCCAGTTGTGAGGATTTTTGTTTTCTTTATGTTGAGGTGTAATCCGTACTAAAGTCTGTGGTCTTTGATCTTCATCAGTAAGTGCTTCAAGTCCTCTTCACTTTCGGCAAGCTAGGTTGTGTCATCTGCATATTGTAGGTTGTTAATGAGTCTTCTTCCAATCCTGATGCCCTTTTCTTCTTCATATAGTCCAGCTTCTCGGTTTATTTGCTCAGCATGCAGCTTAAATAGATATGGTGAAAGGATACAACCCTGACGTGCATGTTTTCTGACTTCAGACCACGCAGTATCTTGTTGTTCTGTTTGAACGACTGCCTCTTGATCTGTGTACAGGTTCCTCATGAGCACAATTAAGTGTTCTGGAATTCCCACACATGTATGTTTATTGCCAAACTGCTTTCTGGAAAGATTGTATTTTTTGAAGTCTGTGTTCTCATTGAAAAAGAATCTTTGCTATTTTGAGTGAAATATCATGTTTTCATTTCTTTATTAGAGTTTCAATGTTTTCCTCTTTGTGCATTGTTAAACACGTTTCCCTTGTGATTGGAGGTTAGAGTGGTACTGGCAACAGGTTGCTTAAGAAACTAATGAAAAGATGAAGATGGATTCTTTCCTGACATTATGGTGACTTATCCTAAAAATGTGTTATCATTAACATTGTGGAACTTTACAATAAGTTAATTGTGCTTCCGTTTTCTTTTCTTTTTATACTGTTAAAGTTTCAGCTTTTTTTCTTTTCCTTTCTTGTAATTCTGGTGTTATTGAGAAACCTAGTTTCTTGAAATTGTTAATTTAACAACTCAGATCTCTGAGGTTAACTGCAGATTACCATGAATATTACAAATGTTGGTTGCCTTTATTTTCTGTTGCAAGTTTCTCTTAAATATTAAAAAACTTTGAGGTTCCTGATACGTAATTGCATAGTTAGGCTGCAGTATCCCGTTGTTCTGTTCAAACGACTGCTTCTTGATCTATGTACCCGTTCTTCAGGAGCACAATTAAGTGTTCTGAAACTCCCATTCTTTGCAGTGTTATCCATAATTTGTTATGCCTTTGCATAGTCTATAAAACACAGGTAAACATCTTTCTGGTATTCTGTGCTTTCAGCCAGGATCCATCTGACATCAGCTATGATATCCTGATTCCACATCATCTTCTGAATCCAGCTTGAACCTCTGGCAGTTCCCTGTCGATATACTGCTGCAGCCACCCTTGAATGATTTTTAGCAAAAGTTTACTTGCATGTGTTAGTAATGATATTGTTTGATAATTTCCACATTTGCTTGAATCACCTTTGTTGGAAATAGGCATAAATATGGATCTCTTCCAGTCAATTGGCCAGGTAGCCATCTTCCAAATTTCTTGGCACAGGTGAATGAGCACTTCCAGTGCTGCATCCGCAAGTCCCCACAGTATGACAGACTGACAGATGCATGGTAGTTTAAGGTCATAGTAAGGATTACATTATACACACCTACACACATATATACTTGTATATAATTTGGTGTTCAGTAAACATATAGCTGTTTCTTTCCTTGTGAAATAGAGTAATTGTCACGGTACTTGAGAAAATCACATTGCATAAACACAGGTATGAGTTGTAATACGTGCTAGGTCATTACCTGAGGTGCAGAAAGTATACAATAAATTATATCATGGTAGGCAAAGCAAGGAGCCCTTGTGGTACAGTGGGTAAGTGCTTGGCTGCTAAGTAAAAGATCGGCAGTTTGAACCCACCACCCCCTCCGCGAGAGAAAGATTACAGCCTTGGAAACTCTATGGGGCAGTTGTGCTCTGTCCTATAGGGTCTCTATCAGTTGGAGTTGACTTGATGGAAGTGAGCAAAGCAGTTTAACAAATTCATTCTTTCTAACAAAGTTGTAGTGGAAGTAGAATTGTGTAATTTAAAAAAGATATGAAAAGCCTCTTTGAAAGTTGATATAAAACGAAAATCTGCTACATTTGTTAATTTCTTTGAAGGAGACTTAATGCTGTATCAAACAATGCTCCTTTTGTAATTGAAGGAAAAACGCAGCATGTAAGATATTGGAGTCTGTTGTGTATGTTGAGTGAGGCATGTGAATATGCATGGTGTGTGTTGTGGTATGACATTCATAACTTAATTTCATATTACGTGTCCATCACATTGTTTTATCTTATTCTCTGAACGTTTTTGTTAACAGTTGTTGCTAGTGGTGGTGGTAGTTGTTGACTCATAGTGACCCAGTGTGCAGAGTAGAACCGTTCCACAGAGTTTTCAAGCAGATTGCCAGACCTGTCTTCTGAGGTGCCTCTAGGTAGGTTTGAACCATCAACCTTTCAGCTAGTCGTTTAGTGCTTAAACTGTTTGCCCCACAAATTATCACCTGGATTAACACTTTATAAATATATGAGCCTCTCAACAAACCAAGAAAGTGTCTCAAATGGGACTAAAATATGGGATTAGATACTTGAGTTTCTTTTAGAAGAGATGAATTGCTTGCTGTAGAATTCACTCAGAGGCAGTCAGACTTGAAAGTTGTAGCTTCTTATCATGACAGTGACCCAGTTTCTGCAGACATTCCTGAGCCTTTCCTGTGTGACAGACCTGTTGCTCTGGGAATGCAGAGTTGAGGAATTTCTAGTCTAGTGTGGAAGAGCAGGTAACTACCAACCGTTGTGATAATCGATGTATGTTTAAAGAGTTGTGGAGAATAAGGTGAAGTGAATAAAATGAGCTCTGAGGTAAAATGGATCTAGGCCATTTTAATCAGTGTGAACAGGGCTATTGAGAGCAATAAATAAGATTAATATAGGAAAAATGCATAGCACAATGTTTGGTACATAGTAACTCTTACAGAGCATTATTTGACAAGGAAATTGGGACTGTGGAAGCTCATAATTTGTGGTTAAGTGAAAAAGTAGAGAAATATGACGGGTGGAACATTCACTTTCCTTTTAGATTCTCTGTAAAACCGAATCAGTAAGAAGAATGGAAGGAGAACTAAGAAAACATAAAATTTCCTACTCAAAGATTTTACTGATTAACAACATACTCATGTGATTGAGAAGATTGTTTGAAATATTAATTTAAGGCTATTGTCTTAACATATACATTGAAACCTGTGAGAGCCGGAACTCGATGGGATTGCTTGTTTTTCCAGGTCTCGCAGGCTTTCTGCTTGTGACAGGCTGCACTTATACCACTTTTCTCTCTCTATTAGTGGAAAATATTTGCGTTTTCCTTCTCTGACAGGTTTCTACCTACACAGGTTCCAGCTTTCACAGTTTTTATTGTATTTATTGAGGACTATTACTGGCATTTTGGAGGAGCCAGGGTGGTGCAATGGTTAAGAGCTTGGCTGTTAATGAAAAAGGTCAGCAGTTCGAATCCACCAGCCACTCCTTGGAAACCCTATGGGGTAGTTCTGCTCTGTCGCTATGAGTCGGAATCGATTTGATGACAACAGGTTTTTGGTTTATTACAGGCATTGTTTAGGGCACTGAGGCAATGAACAAAACACGTTTAAGTGGGGATAAGACAGATAGTAACCAGGTAGACAAGTAAATACATGTCAGGAGGTGATGAATACTCTGGAGAAAAATAGGTGAGGTGGGTAGAGAATGCCAGGTTGGGCAGTGCATGTGTACTTGCTTTTTATACAGGATGGTCAGGAAAGCTTCATAGGTGATATTCGAGAAGAGGCCTCAGGGAAGGGAGGGACAGAGCTATGTGGATACCCAGTAGGGAAGAGCACATGCATGAATCCTTGATGTGTTGAGCATGCTTGGATTTTAGAGAACCTTCAAGGAGACTGCTAGGCTGGGGTGAAGTAAGCAATGGAGAGAGAGAGAAGTAGATTAGGTCAGAGAAATAGCCAAGGCCAGATTGTACAGGTTCTAGTAGACCATTTAAGGACCTTGGTGTTTACTCTGAGCAAGATGAGGATCGACTGCAGGGTTTTAAGAGGAGGTACAGGGTCACTATGAGTCTGTATCGACGGCAACGTGTCTGATGTATGTTTTAAAAGGATCACTTTAGCTATTTCATTGAGACTAGAATGTTATAATCCAAGCACCAAACCAAGCCTCAGTGAGATAGATTAACACAGTGGCTGCAACAATAGACTCAAGCATAGCATCGATTGTGAGGATGGTGCAGGACTAGGCAGCGTTTTGTTCTGTTGTACATAGGGCTGCTATGAGTCAGAACCAACTTGATGGCACCTGACAACAGCAACAGATTGTAGAAGGTCTGATCTCAGGGAGCAGATAGACCAGCTAAAAGAGAGTGATGGAACTTGGGTGCTAATTGTGAAGGTGGTGAGAGGTGGCATAGGGGGCTCTATGTGCAACTACTGAAAACAGTGAAAGCCTGTTGTCCTAAATGTCAAGATCATCGTAATAAAATCTTCATTGTGATGTCAAAACATGACAGTTTATACTATATTATGTAATGTAAGGAGTTAAGACATGGGAACAAACCTGGAGTATTCAAATGCTGTATATTATGGTATAGCCCAAGCACCAAACCAGACAGTTAACCTTTATTGCCTCTCTCCACCTTCCAGTCTCTTTAAAATACAGAATTTCTTTTAGTTTTTCTTTTGTTAACTCTTTTGGTTGATAAGGCTTTCATTTCTCTTAACTTTCTTTTTTCCCCTCATCTTTAGCCTTTTATATGCTAATGTAATTAGAAATATATATTTGATCTGTTTTGTTCATCTGTAACTAGTTTTCTTTTAAGTATTAAGATTTTTGACCTTTCCTAATTTTGTAATATTCCTAAATTCTCTTAAATATATTCCATTATTACCAGTGTCCAGCTGATAAAAGTACTTACTAAATGCTTATTTTCTTTTGCTTTAATCCCTTTCTGTTTGTGTTTTTCACTCTTTCCTTATTCACTCCCATAAAGATTATATAGCCTAGGAAATCGTATGGGGCGGTTCTACTCGCTATGAGTTGGAATCAACACAACAGCAACACAACAACACATTTTAAAATTAATACACGTATGTAGTCCAGTTATTATAGTCTGTGGTAAGTATCCCAGCTTTTCGGTCAGATCAGCATGAGTTAGAATCTTTGTTCTGCTGCTTATTAGATTAGTCAGGGTATTATGAGCCTGTTAGCTATCTATAAGATAGACTATGTAATACCCTTCTTTACTGTGAAGATTAAATGAGAATTCATACAAACTGCATAGCACAGTGTCTGGCACGTATTAGTAGTCTCTCAAATCGTTATTATCTTTTTACCCTTAACCATTAAATTAATTTTTTAAAGAGTTAACAGATACTATAGATGGAAGTATTTCACTGAGTTTTCTACTTTTAGTTGGTATTCCCGTTGCTTGTTTTCTTTTACTTTGTTTTGATCTCTTTGGAAAGAACTGCAGAGATGCAAATGTAGCCTTATCTGAACCTGTGTTAAACATACCAAATCAAATAATGAAGTCCCTTAGGGAATGAACAGACGTTGATAACTTGCTTTTGATTGTTATTGTAGGTGCCTTGAGTCCTTACAACAGAACAAAACATTGCCTCCTCTGGCACCATCCTCGCAATCCTTGCTGTGTTTGAGCCCATTGTTGCAGCCACTGTGTCAGTCCATCTCATTGAAGGTCTTCTCTTTTTTGCTGACCCTCTGCTTTACAAGGATGATGTCCTTCTACAGGGACTGGTCCCTCCTGATAACATGTCCAAAGTACGTGGGACGAAGTCTCGCCATCCTTGCTTCTAAGGAGCGTTCTGGCTGTACTTCTTTCAAGACAGATTTGTTTATTTTTCTGGCAGTTTATGGTATATTGCATATTGAATATTCTTCCCCAACACCGTAATTCAAATGAGATAAGTGGGACAGGCAGTAAAAGTAGCTTCTGCTTGCATTGGGATTTGTTTATCTTGCTTATCTAAAATCAGATCTGTTACAGAATTTTAGATTTTGCAGTAGAGGTCTCATATAATATTTGTCCTTTTGAGATTGACTTATTTCACTCAGCATAATGTCCTCTAGTTTCATCCATGTTATGAGATGCTTCACAGATTGATCGTTGTTCTTTACTCTTGCTAAAGACTCCATTGTGTGTATGTACCATAGTTTGTTTATCCATTCATCTGTTGATGGGCATCATGGTTGTATCCATTTTTTGCTATTGTGAACAGTGCTGCAGTGAATATGGGTATGCATATGGCTATTCGTGTGACGGATCTTATTTCTCTAGGATATATTCCTAGGAGTGGGATTGCTGGATCGTATGGTATTTCTATTTCTAGCTTTCTAAGGAAGCAGCATATCATTTTCCAAAATGGTTGTATTATTTGCATTCCCACCAGCAGTGCATAAGAGTTCCAGCCTCCCCGAAGCCTCTCCAACGTTTGTTATTTCCAGAGTTTTTGATCCGTGCCAGTAATGCCGGGGTGAGATGGTATCTTATCATGGTTTTAATTTGCATTTCTCTAATGGCTAGTGATCATGAGCATTTCCTCATGTGTCTGTTGGCCACTTGAATGTCTTCTTTGGTGAAGTGTCTGTACATTTCCTTTGCCTATTGTTTAATTGGATTATTTGTGTTTTTGTTGTAGAGGTGTTGGATTGTCTTGTGGATTTTAGAGATTAGACCTTTGTCTGACTTGTAATGTCCAAAAATTTTTTCGCAGTCTGTAGGTTCTGTTTTTACTCTTTTGGTGAATTCTTTTGAAGAGCATAGGTGTTTGATTTTTAGAAGATCCCAGTTATCTAGCTTATCTTCTGGGGTTTGTGTGTTGATGGTTATGGTTTGTATCCTGTTAATGCCGTACATTAGGGCCTCTAGCGTTGATCCTATTTTTTCTTCTATGAACTTTATAGTTTTTGGCTTTACATTTAGGTCTTTGATCCAAATTGAATTAGTTTTTGTGTATGGTGTGAGGTATGGGTCCTGTTTCATTTTTTTTGCAGATGGACATCCAATTTTGCCAGCACCATTTTTTAAAGAGACTGTCTTTTCCCCATTTGAAGGACTTTGGGCCCTTGTCGAAGATCAGGTGACCGTAGGTGGATGGATTTACATCTGGGTTCTCAATTCTGTTCCATTGGTCAATGTATCTGTTGTTGTACCAGTACCAAGCTGTTTTGACTACTGTAGCTGTATAGTAGGTTATCAAGTCAGGTAGTGTGAGTCCTCCAACTTTATTCTTCTTCTTCAGTAGTGCTTTACTTATTCGGGGCTTCTTCCCTTTCTGTATAAAGTTAATGATTAGTTTTTCCATCTCTTTGAAGAATGTTGTTGGTATTTGGGTCGGGATTGCGTTGTATTTGTAAATTGCTTTGGGTAGAATTGTCATTTTCACTATATTGAGTCTACCTATACCTGAGCATGGGATGTTTTTCCATTTATGGAGACCCTTTTGGGTTTCTTGCAGTAGTGTTTCGTAGTTTTCTTTGTATAGGTCTTTTACATCCCTGGTTAGATTTATTCTTATTTTATTTTTTTAGGGGCTATTGTAAATGGTATTGTTTTCCTGATTTCCTTTTCATCGTTCTTTTTATTAGTGTATAGGAATCCATCTGATTTTTGTATGTTTATCTTGTATCCTGCTGCTCTGCTTAATCTTGCTATTAGTTCCAGTAGTTTTCTTGTGGAGTCTTTTGGGCTTTCTATGTATAGTATCATATCACCTGCAAACAGGGACAGTTTAACTTTCTAATTACCAATTTGGATGCCCTTTATTTCTTTTTCTTGCCTTATTGCTCTAGCTGGGACTTCCAGAACAATGTTAAATATGAGTGGAGATAAAGGACGTCCTTGTCTTGTTCCTGTTCTCAAGGGGAATGTTTTCAGACTCTCTCCATTAGGAATGATGTTGGCCATTGGTTTTACATAGATGCCCTTTATTATGTTGAGAAATTTCCCTTCTATACTTATTTTATTGAGAGTTTTTATCAGGAATGAGTGTTGGACTTTGTCAAATGCCTTTTCTGCGTCAACTGAGATGATCATGCGATTCTTTTCTTTCCTTTTATTTCTGTGGTGGATTTTGTTGATTGATTTTCTAATGTTGAACCATCCTTGCATACCTGGTATGAATCTTACTTGGTCGTGATGTATTATTTATTTGATATGATGCTGAATTCTATTGGCTAGAATTTTGTTGAGAATTTTTACATCTATATTCATGAGAGACATTGGTCTGTAATTTTCTTTTTTTGTGACGTCTTTGCCTGGTTTTGGTATCAGCGTTATGCTGGCTTCATAGAATGAATTTGGAAGTGTTGCTTCCTCTTCTATGCTCTGAAACAGCTTGAGTAGAACTGGTACAAGCTCTTCTGTAAATGTTTTGTAGAATTCTCCACTGAAGCCATCTGGGCCAGGGCTTTTTTTGGTTGGGAGTTTGTTTAAATTACCTTTTCAATCTCTTCTCTTGTTATGGGTCTGTTCAGATTTTCAATATCACTTTGTTGTAGTTTGGGTAGGTAGTGTGTTTCTCGAAATTTATCCATTTCCTTTAGGTTTTCAAATTTGTTGGAGTATAGTTTTTCATAATACTCTGTTATAATCCTTTTTATTTCAGTTGGGTCTGTTGTAATGTCCCCCATGTCATTTGTTTTTGGGTTATTTGCGTCCTCTCCTGTTTTTCTTTTGTTAGTCTGGCCAGTGGTTTGTCGATTTTGTTGATTCTTTCTATGGTTTTTCTGTTCTCTATTTCATTTACTTCTGCTCTGATCTTTACTATTTCCTTTCTTCTGGTGGCTGTGGGCTTTTTTTGCTGTTCTCTTTCTGTTTGTTTGAGTTCTGTAGTTAATGTTTTGATTTTGTCCCTTTCTTCTGTTTTGATATGTGCAACTATTGCTATAAATTGTCCTCTGAGGACTGCCTTTGCTGTGTCCCATAGGTTTTGGTATGATGTGTTTTCATTCTCCTTTGATTCTAGGAAGTTTTTGATTCCATTTCGGATTTCTTCTGTTACCCAGTGATGTGTAAGCAGGGTGTTATTCAGTTTCCATGTACTTAATTTATTTTCCCTTGGTCTTCCTGTTGTTAATTTCTACCTTGATGGCATCGAGGTCGGAGAAGATACTTTGTATTATCTCAGCTTTTTGTATCTTGTTGAAGATTGCTCTGTGGCCTAAGATGTGGTCTATTCTGGAGAATGTTCCATGAGCATTGGAAAAGAGTTTGTACTTTGCAGCTTTCGGGTGGAGTGTTCTGTATATGTCTATGAGGTCAAGTTGGCTGACTGTGACCTTTACGTCTTCTTTATCTTGAGTTTCTTTCTAAATGTTGTGTTCTTTACTGAGAGTGGTGTTTTGAAGTCTCCTGCTATTATTGTGGAACTGTCAGTTTCTCTTTTCAGTGCCTTTAGAGTTTGTGTTATGTATTTTGGAGCCCTGTCATTGGGTGCGTAGATGTTAATTATGATTATGTCTTCATGATATTTCGTCCCCTTAATCATTATATAGTGTCCTTCTTTGTCTTTAATGGTGGATTTTGTTTTAAAGTCTATTTTATCTGAGATTAATATTGCCATTGCTGCCCTTTTTTGGTAGCTGTTTGTTTGATATATTTCTTTCCATCCTTTGATTTTTAATAAATGTCTTTGTTTCTAAGGTGTGTCTTTTGTAGACAGCATGTGGATGGATCATGTTTTTTTATCCATTCTGACACTCTCCATCTCTTTATGGGTTTATTGAGTCCATTTACATTCAGTGTAATTATTCGTAGATGTGCGTTTGTTGCTGTCATTTTGTAGTGCTTTTTTCTCATGGTGCTGACATTTTCTTTGTTTCTCTTACTCCTGTGCTGAGTTCCTTTTGTTTGTGGATTTTTTTTTCTTTTGTTTTTGTAGGTTTTGTTTTAACTGAAACTATATGTTTTTCTTCTTTATTTTGATGAATAGATTTGCTGACTTTTTTTGTGGTTACCTTGAAATTTACTTGTGTCTTCCTAGGTTTGAAACAGTCTATTATATACTTGTTATCGCCTTGCCTTCCTCTCCATTAGAAGGTTCTATCCCTACACTGTTTATTCCTTCTTTTATTGTTCTGATGCTGTTGTCATTTACAGTGAAACCTCTCTGGTTCCCTGTTGTAGTTCTCTTGGTTTTGGGTAGTCCTTAAGAGTTTATTTCCTAGGTTGGTATCTGGCTAGTACAATCCTGTGTCCTTTATTCAGCCTGTGGTCTGATATTGTTTGTTCTCAGATTGAAGGACTCCCTTTAATAAGTCTTGTACGTTTGCTTTGGTTTTTACATAGTCCCGTAATTTCTGTTTATTTGGAAATGTCCTAATTTCATCATCATATTTGAATGAGACTTTTGCAGGATATATTATTATTGGCTTGCAATTTTTTTCTTTCAAGGTTTTATGTATGTCATCCCATTGCCTTCTTGCCTGCGTGGTTTCTGCCGAACAGTCTGAGCCTAGTCTTATTGTTTCTCCTCTGTATGTGACTTTTTGTTTTTCTCGAGCTGCTCTCAAGATTCTTTGTTTGTCTTTGGTTTTAGCGAGTGTGATTATGATATGCTTTGGTGATTTTATTTTGGGGTCTATCATATATGGGGTTTGTTGAGCCTCTTGGATGGCCAGCTTTTCATCTTTTATGATATTGGGGAAGTTTTCTGTCAGGAATTCTTCAATAATCCTCTCTGTGTTTTCTGTTTTCTTCCCGTTGTGGAACTCAAATCACTCGCAGATTTTTGCTTTTGGTTATAACCCACATAGTTCTCAGGGTTTCTTCATTTTTCTTCGTTCTTTTTTCTGACTTTTCCTCAGAGTTGTATCCAAGTATTTGTCTTCAATTTCGCTGATCCTGTCTTCTGTTGTTTCAAACCTGCTCCTCAGCCCTTTTATGACACTGTCCATTTCTGAAATCTTGTTGTTTATCTTTTGGATTTCTAATTGTTTTTGTATGATTTCTAGTCATGAAGTTATTTTAGCATTTTGTTCCTGTAGTATTTTCTTGAATTCTTCCATTTTTTTGTCTGTATTTGCCATGAATTTGCCTTTTCCATGAATTTGTCTATTTTTTCCTCGTTTTTGTCAACTTTTTGCTTCAATTCTTGGATAATTCTGAATATTAGAGATTTGAATTCTTATCAGTTCTAGTGCCTTTTCTTCTACTGGCAAGTCATCTGGTGTTTTATTTTGGACACATACTGGAACCATCCTGTCCTGTTTTTGCATATGTTTTGATATTATCTGCTGTTTTTGGGGCATTCAGTAGTTATTTTTTTGTTT
Source organism: Dugong dugon (assembly GCA_030035585.1). NCBI lineage: Eukaryota > Metazoa > Chordata > Mammalia > Sirenia > Dugongidae > Dugong > Dugong dugon. Next base: position 107,630,797 of record CM057463.1, on the reverse strand, counting down.
ATTGATTGTAGATTTGTTTCATCCTGCTTTTTCGTTTTATTTGGTTATGTCTGAGCAGATGGGATGTTCGTTCTTTGTTGTTTGCTCGTCTCTGGGCACAATACTTTTCACCTTCTTCTCCAGTGGGTAGGCTCAGTCATTCAGATATGGTACAGCAGAGCAGGTCCAGCTGAAGGGGAGTTGCTGGGATGGGTTGTTTGTGGCAAGTACTGGGACTGACATTGCAGTCTGGGAATCAGTGCAGGGCAGGTTCCAGTAGGCCATTCCTGTGGTGCTTGGGAGTGTGATGTGCAGTGCACGGTGCAGGAGGGCATAAAGGAGGGGGGAGATTGTGATGTGTGGAGCTAAGATGGGTATGGGAAAGATGAGAGAGAGGAGAGAGGAACAGAAGCCAAAACCATACACACAAACAAAAAAGAGTGAGCTTGCTGTTAGAGTGGAGAGATGAGAGATTGAGAAATGGGGAAAAACCAAAATGAAAGAAAAAAAAAAGGATAAAAGAAAAAAAGAGTAAATTGGGAAACGGGAAATGGAGAAGGACAAAAATGGAATAAGAGAGAAGAAAACAAAGCAAACAAAAACAAAGCAAACAAGAAAAAAGAAATGCCCCGCGTGATGGCCCTGTGCATTTGCACAGAGTAAGGAAGTAGCTTCCAAGCTGTGGGGTACTGCCCGGCTAGAAGGGGCTCCCAAGCCAAGAAAAGAAAAAGAAAAGAAACAAACAAATCGAAGCAGAATAAATCAGAGCAAACAAACAAAAGGTCCCGGGGGTTCCACTAGGGTGGCGGCACAGACCAGGAGGCAGTTTCACAGTCCAGTGGTGTTTCGCAGCTTGTCAGGAAGAAGCAAAGATGGCATACGGAGCCAGGTATTTGAGAGAAAGGAGGGGGGATGTGGTGAGAGGTAAGGAGGAAATCTAAAGAAGCGGAAAAGAGCAGTGCTGGAAGTCAACAAATGGCACTCAGAGCTGGTCAGTGCACGTGGGTAGAATCCAAGCAACACCAGGGCGAAACTGGTGCTTCCCAGCTAAGAGACTGTGGCTGCAAGAAACAGAGGTGGCCGAGTGGGGGTGAAGAATTGTGGGGACTGGGAAAGTGCATATTGCTGGTTACCGGTGGTTTTGTCTCCTGCTGGAAGTTCTCTGAAGCTGCTTTCTCATACTCCCTGTTTGCTGATCTCTGATAGGAGTCCAAGATGACGGATCCGTGCTGTGGTGGCTGGTAAGGGACCTCTGCATGTATCTCTCCTTGCTCTCTGTTCTTGGTCAGTTTCTTATTTCATTTGGTGCTTGGCTGAGTTCTTTATCTCTTCATTTGATGCTGGGGGTTTCAGGATTGACGTGTGTCTCTCTTTGACTTAGTTTTTTGGATCTTTGCGGCAGAGGGATGGCGTGGTGCTTCTGAGTATAGTGCCATTTTCCCCGGAAGTCCCGAATTTTAGATTTTGAATATGAGGAGATGGACAGACCATAATGCTCAAACTTTCTACTGATTACAGGAAGTCATATAGTGCATCTCTTCTAGGTGGTGGTAGTGGTTGTTAGGTTACTTCGAGTCAGTTTACACTCATAGTGACCCTATATATATAACAGAACGAGAATACTCAGTCCTATGTCATCCTCACAATAGTAGGTATGTTTGAGCCCATTGTTACAGCTACTGTATCCGTCCATCTCACTGAGGGTCTTCCTCTTTTTTGATGACCCTCCTCTACTTTACCAAGTATGATGTCCTTCTCCAGGGAATGGTCCCTCCTAGGTTACCATTCATTAACTTCTCAGACTTTTTTAGTAACTGGGAGCTCACTTGATTCCTGAGCAGCCTTTTCCATTTGTAGACAAATACCATTTTTGAAAAGTTCATTGTTGGATCAGCTGAAATCTTTCAGTGGTTTTCTCTGGGTTCTAGATCTGTCCTTTGAGGCAAATGGCTGCTTTTTCTCTTAAGATTTTGAAGGACCTCAAATACTTTTCCACCTCAAGTAATTTCCTGATGAATCATTTAAAAATTTTTTAATATGGGCATGTACTTCATAAGCTTATACATTAATTCACCTGATCCTAGACAGTAGCTCCTTTAATAGAAATACCTGTTAGGTTTTATTCATGGAGAATATATCTTTGTGAAATTTTAGAGTTAAAACTTTTGTGGAGTGAAATATATAAAAAAGAATGTATAATGTGTAAAATATATGTATAGTTTTAGTGAACGATAAAGGAAACTATTTTAAAGCTACCACCAGGTAGAGAAATATATTTCATCAGCACCCTCAGAAACTCCCTTCTCCCATGTTCTCTCTTAATCACAACCCCTGTCCAACAGAAAAATTACTTTTGTGGTAATAATTTCCTTTCTTTTCTTTATAACTTTTACTACTTGTGTATGTACTTCTAAATATTTAGTTTTGCCTCTTTTGAATTATATGTTAATAAAATCATATAGTATGTAGTTTTTGTGTGTCTTGCTTTTGCTTAAGAAAATTGTGAGATTTGTCCATTTTGTTGTGTGTAGCTGTAGTTCATTTTTATTGCTGTATAATATTCCATTTTTTAATATCCACAGTTTATCAATTTTACTTATGACCATTTATTTCCAGTTTTGGCCTTTTATGAACAATGCGTCTCTGAATATCCCTTTATTGCACATCTATGTGTTTCTCAAGGCTATATAACCAAGGAGGTTGCTGGACCAGAGGGTATCAGCCTTCCTTAGTTATGCCAGATTTCTTGTCAACCAGCATCACCAACATGGGTATTACTCCTTAAAATATTTTCTGTGGGTATGTAATGGTGTCCTTGTGAATTTAATTTGCAGTTCCCTCATTACTATTGAAATTGACCATCATTTTATATTACTGGTTATTTGGATTTTCTCTTTCAAAAATTGTCTCTTCAAGTTTTCTGTTGATTTTTCTATTGGGTTGGTCCATCTTTTTCTTTTAAATTTTTTGGAGTTTTTTATATTTCTAGTCCTTTAGTTACAATTGCAAATATCCCTTCTCAGTTTTTGGCTTGTCTTTCAGTCATTTTATGTTGTTTTAAAGAACAGAAGTTCTTAATGTTAGTGTAGTCAGATTAACCAAGCTTTTCCCTTATGATTAATGCTTTTGCGTCTTATTTAAAAAACCCTCCCCTACCCTGATGATATTATCCAATATCTTCTCAGAGCTTTAGTTTGTATTTTAGGTTTAGGTCTTTAATCTTTTAGGAATTGATTTTTGTGTGTTTTGTGAGAGAGGAATCTTCTGATTTTCTTTTTTTCCGTTTTCTTCTTGTGGACGTATAGTGAATTCTTTGTTGTTGTTGTTAGGTGCCATTGAGTCAGTTCCGACTCATAATGATCCTCTATACAACAGAATGAAGCGATGCCCGGTCCCGTGCCTCCTCACAGTCATTTCTGTGTTTGAGCTCATAGTTGGTAGCCGCTGTGTCAGTCCATCTCGTTGAGGGTCTCCTGTTTTTCACTGATCCCGTGCTTTACTGAGCATAAATGTCCTTCTCCAGGGACTAGTTCCTCCTGATAACATGTCCAGAGTATTTGAGACAGAGTCTCACCATCCCTGCTTCTATGGAGTGATCTGGCTCTACTTCTTCCAAGAACATATTTGTTTGTTCTTCTGGCAGTGTACGGTATAGTCAGTATTCTTTGCCACCACCGTGATTCAAAGACATCAGGTCTTCAGTCTTCCTTATTAATTGTCTAGCTTTTGCATGCATATGAGGTGAAAATACCATGGCTTGGATCAGGTGCACCTCAGTCCTCAGTGACACCTTTGTTTTTTTAATGCTTTAAAGAGGTCTTTTGCAGCAGATTTGCCCAATGCAGTATATGTCGTTTGATTTCTTGACTGCTGCTTCCATGGCCATTGATTGTGGAGCCAAGTAAAATGAAATTCTTGACAACTTCAGTATAGTTCCATTTATTTAACAAGTTCAGATTTTCCTCACTTACCTGCAGTGCTAATTTTGTCATATAGCAAGTTGCTATATGTGTATGGGTCTGCTTCTGGGCTCTTTATTTTTTCCACTGATTTGTCTGTTGCTTTGCTAATATCATTTTATTTTAAGTTACTGTTGTCTTATAAATCTTAATATTTGATATTAAAAAAACCAAACCCATTGCCATCAAGTTGTTCCAACTCATAGCGACCATATAGGACAGCGTAGAACTGTCCCATAGGGTTTCCAGGGAGCATCTGGTGGATTTGAACTGCCACCTTTTTGGTTAGCAGCCAGTCTCTTAACCACAGCACCACCAGAGCTCCAGTGTTTGTAGCAAGTTTTATTTGTTCTTTTTCAAAACTATCTTGGCTAGTCTTGATTTTGCATATTTGTATAGATTTTACAATTGACTTGTCAAACTCTGGGAAATAAAAACTTATTTGGAATTTGACTGGAATTGCATTGATTCTATTAAATTGATTTGGAGATCACTGATATCTTTTTAATATTGAATCTTCTAAAAATTTTGTATATAGCTCCATTTATTTAGGCCTATTTTAATGGCTCATAAAATTTTATGATATTTTCTTTGTACATTGTTTATTGGATGTACTCCTAGGTACTTTATGCTTTAATCTTCCCATTTTCATTGTTAAATATTCAAGCAGTTTTTTTTTTTTTTTTTTTTAAATGGGATTGTCAATCCTCAGTCTTTAGGATAACAGTCATCATGGATCCAGGAACTTTTGAGATTCTTTTCCACATCAGCAATAATGAACTGGGTAAATATTCCCGTTCTCTGAAGTTTTTTTTGGATAGCTAGGAAAAGGCAAGACTCTGGCCTTACAGTAGGCCTTAAAAACCCACCAGGGATGACAGATGTAAAAAAAACAGGAATTTGGCTCTAACCAAATTGCATCATTTTTAAGTCTCTTTCTGTCACATCTGAGGGCCAACTCCAGTTGTAATCTCAAACCATGGAAATTTTGGATAGTTCTTATGAAACTTAAGCCAGAATAAGCTCAGCTGCTAACTGAAAGGTTGGTAGTTCAAACCCACCAGGTGTTCTGTGGGAGAAAAAACCTGGAGATTTGCTCCTGTAAATATTACAGTCTAGAGAATCCTTTGGGGCAGTTCTGCTCTATCTTATAGGATTGGTATTAGTTGTACTCGACTGCCTGGCAAACAGCAACAACATGGCTCAGACAAATTTCAAATCAGTTGGAAAAAATAAGTGAATGTATTTTTGACTCATCCACTACTCCAAAGTAATTCTCGTTGTAAGCATGTGTGAAAAATCAGAATCAGACTCTGTGTATTCATTTTCTTTTGCTACATAACAAATTACCACAGATTTATAGCTTAAAACAACATACACTTATTATCTCAGTTCCTCTGGGTCAGGAGTCTGGCATGGCTTAGCTGAGTTTTCTGCTCAGAGTCTCACAGGCTGAAATCAGGTTGTCAGTAGGGCTGCATTCTCATCAGGAGCTTGGGATCCTTTTTCAGGCTCATTCAAATTGTTGGCAGAATCCAGTTCCTTTTGGTTATAGTGCTGAGGTTCCTGATTTCTTGATGGTTGTTGAGCTGAGGGGGTGGGGGAGGTGGGTCACAGCTTGTAAAGGATGCCTGCTGTTCCCTGCCATGTGACTCTTTCCACAACGTGGCAGTTTGCTCCTTCCAGGCCAGCAGATGAATCTCTCTCACACTTCACATCTTTTTGATCTCTTTTAAGGGCTCACCTGATTAGGTTCACCAGCTCAGGATAAATTCCCGTTTGATTAATTCAAAGTTAAGTACTTAGGGAACTTAAACCGTTGCCATTGAGTCAGCTCTCACTCATGGCGACCTGGTGTGTTGTGGAGTAGAGCTGTGCTCCATATGGTTTTCTTGTTGCAAGCAGATGGTAATCTTTATGCAAGCAGATCTCCAGGCTTTTTTTCCTTCAGTGCTGCTGAGTGGGTTTGAACTGTCAACCTTTAGATTGGTAGCCAAGACCAAACCTCTTGTGCCATCTAAAACCAAAAACCAAAACCACTGCCATAGAGTCGGTTCCTACTCATAGTGATCCTATAGGACAGAATAGAATTACCCCATAGGGCTTCCAGATCTTAACGGTTTCTGTAAATCTTTATGGAAGCAGATTGCCACATCTTTCTCCCTCTGAGTGGCTGGCGGGTTCTAACCGCCGACCTTTTGGTTAACAGCTGAGCACTTTAACCAATGTGCCACGAGAGACCTTATAATGTAACATAATTGTGGTAGTAATATTTCATCAAATTCTCAAATCCTGCTGATAAAATGAGTTCAGGATGTTTCTTCTTTCTGCTGTCTGGAAGAGTTTGTGTTGTTGTTGTTGTTGTTGTTATTTACTGTGGAGTTAATTCTGATTCATGGTGACCCCATATGCACAGAGTAGAACTGTTCCGTAGGGTTTTCAAGACTGTGACTTCAGAGCAGATCACCAGGACTGTCTTCCAAGGCGACTCTGGGTGGATTTGTACTGCCAACCTTTTGGCTAGTAGTAGAGCGCTTGATTATTTACACCACCCAGGAAGAGTTTGTGTAAGAGTGGAATTCTTTTTTTCTGAATGTTGATAAAACTCACTAATGAAAACATCTGGGTGTGGAGTTTTCTTTATAGGAAAAATTTCCAGATGGTTTAGTTTTTAGTTCTTTGAAGAATATAAAGTAAAGTAGTATCTTCCTGTGATGATACAGCTAGAAGTTATAAATGAACACTCTAGTGGCTGAGTAATACCTTTTTACTGAATTGTTTGTGTTGAGCTGTTTTGTCTCCACTTTTTGAGATACGTACTTCATACTTTTTTTTTTAGAATATCAATTGTGTTTTTTTAAAATATTTTTTGTTGAGAATATACACAGAACATACACCATTTCAACAGTTTATATGTGTACAATTCAGTGACATTGATTACATTCTTTGAGTTGTGTGCAACCATTCTCACTCTCCTTTTCTGAGTTGTTTGTCTCCATTAACATAAACCCACTGCCCCCTAAGATTCCTATCTAATCTTTTGAGTTGCTTTTATCAGTTTGATCCCATGTAGATAGATCTTAAAAGAGCACAATGCTCAAGGCAGACATTCTTTTCTAGTGAAGCTGAACTATTGTTTGGTTTTAAGAAGACTTTAGGGGATATATTTGGCTTAAGGTTTAAGGTTTAAAGATTATCTTGGGGCAGTAGTGTCAGGAGTTTAGCCTCTGTGACTTCCAAAGATCTGGATTCCATGTACTATATATTTTTTAACTTTTATTATGCTTTAGATGAGAGTTTACAGCGCAGATTAGATTCTCATTCAAAAATTTATATATATAAATTGTTTTGTGACATTGGTTGCAATCCCCACAATGTGTCAGTACTCTCCCCCTTTCCACCCCAGGTTCCCCCGTCCATTTGTTCAGTTTTCCTGTCCCTTTCTGCCTTCTCATCTTTACTTTTGGACAGGTGTTGCCCATTTGGTCTTGTACACTCCATTGAACTAAGAAGCATGTTCCTCACGTGTGTCTATGGTTGTTTTATTAAAAAAAAAACAAACCCACTGCTGTTGAGTCTATTCCAACTCATAGCGACCCTATAGGACAGAGTAGAACTGCTCTCATAGAGTTTCCAGGGAGCTCCTGGTGGATTTGAACTGCTGACCTTGTGATTAGCAGCTGTAGCTATTAACCACTATGCCACCATGGTTTCCGTTTGTTTTCTAAATTGTCTTGACTTCCTCTCCATATGAAAGATCTATGACTACGTTTTTTTAGTCTCTCTTTTGTTTTAATGTTGTCATCTTTTACATATTGACGTCTCTGTTTCTCTGTTGACAGTGTTTAAGCTTTGATTTATTATTGTGACTTCCCTTTCTGGGTTGATATCTGGTTGCTCTGTCCTGTGTTCTAGTCTTGGGTTGTTGTCTGATGTTACTGATTTTCTAACCGGAGGACTCCCTTTAATATTTCTTGTAATTTTGGTTTGGTTTTTTCAAATTCCCTAAACTTCTGTTTATCTGGAAATGCCCTAATTTCGCCATCATATTTGAGAGACAGTTTAGCTGAATATATAATTCTTGGCTGGCAATTTTTTTCCTTCAAGGCTTTATATATGCCATCCCATTGCCTTCTTGCCTGGCCTGCATGGGTTCTGCTGAATAGTCTGAGCTTAGTCTTATTGACTCTCCTTTGTAGATGACTTTTCGTTTATCCATAGCTACTCTTAAAATTTTCTCTTTGTTTTTGGTTTTGGTAAGTTTGATTATAATATGTTTTGGTGACTTTCTTTTGGGATCTGCCTTATGTGGGGTTTGATTAGCATCTTGGATAAATATCTTCTCATCTTTCATGATGTCAGGGAAATTTTCTGCCAACAAATGTTCAACAATTCTCTCTGTATTTTCTGTTATCCCTCCCTGTTCTGGTACTCCAATCACTCATAGGTTATTCTTCTTGATAGAATCCCACATAATTCCTAGCATTCCTTCATTTTTTAAAATTGTTTTTTTATCTGATTTTTCCTCAAATAAGTTGATGTCAAGTGCTTTATCTTCAGTCTCACTAATTCTGACTTCCATTGCCTCAATTCTGATCCTATGACTTTCTATTGAGCTGTCTAATTCTGAAATTGTATTGTTAATCTGGATTTCTGTTTTCTGTCTGTCTGTGGATTCTTGCAGCCTGTTAAGTTAATCATTATGCTCTTCTCTGATCTTCTCTAATCCTCTGTTGCTTTGTCTATATGTTCTTTGGCTTGTTCTTCATTTTGCATGATCTCCTTCCTGATCTCTTGAAGAGTTTTGTGTATTAATCTTTTGTATTCTACCTCTGATAATTCCAGGAAGTTCTCTTCCTCCAGAAGATTTCTTGATTGTTTCTTTTGGGAGCTTGCTGAAGACATCATAGTCTGCCTCTTTATGTGATTTGAGATTGACCGTTGTTTCCAAGCCATCAATAAATTATTTATTTATTTTTGCTTACCGTGTCACTGTGTCCTAGCTTCTTGTTTTGTTTTGATGTGCCCAAATAGGGTGCTCATGTGAGCTGGTTTGATTATTGGCGCCTTTGAAGCTCTAATGCCCTGTCACCAGTGGTTAGATCTGTTACTAGGTATGTGAGCCCAGGAGTCTGTTTACTTTTTTGTATGGGTTTAGCTCAGGTGTCCAGGTAGTTGGTCACTAGGTGTGTGGTGCAGGCTCTCACCTACAGTCCTAGATAGGCAGGGGTGATTGGAGTAGGCACAGGTGTCTGGCTGCAGTAGGGGGTCATGTGCTGAGCGAGGCAGAGGTCTGACGGCTGCCTCTGAGTGTCTGGGAGGAAAGTGTGTCATGTTTTCTAGAATGCATATGTGGGTGGGTTTTATAGCTGAACTATGGGCACCCAGTGCTATTGGCTGTAAGGAGTGGGAGGCACCACTTATTCTTGGACCCGTCACAGGTGGCTGGGTGGCATGGGTGGAGCCACCAGTCCTCAGGCCCCTGATGTGGGTAGGTGAGGACTCTGTTTAATGGGCAGGGCAGTGTCAGATGTCACAAACCTGCCACTCCATCATATAGCTGATATATAGTTGAAGTTAGGCTTCAGGTATATACCCTGTTGTATTGTGCTAATGAGGGCCTATGCTGTTGAAATGGGCCCACACAGGTCTCTGCAGAGGTGAAAGGTTTTCGAAGTCCGTGGACCCTTTGTGCCTGTGCCAAGGCAAAGGAGCTGTGCCTGCCCTGAGTTCCCGGCTTAGGGGAGCTGGCAGATTATTTTTTCCCTGTTTATTAAGTTTTTCCCTCTCCAAGGTTGGGAAAATGGCTCAGGGCACGTGTCAGGTCCTACTTCCAGTCCAGGGGACGGGACAGTCGTTGAAGCCGGCCCAGGACCTAATGCAGAGCAGGCAGGAGGCAGGTAAATGGGAGAGAGGTTCTTCCCACATGGGATGTTTTTTGTTCCACACAGTGGGTTAGACACACGTTCTTACCTTTTGCCAGTTGAGTTCTGCTTTTCAGTGGTTCTGGAGGCTTGAGTAGACTCTCCGCTGCTTGGTCTCTCCTGATGTGGGAAACACATCCTGAGTGCCACTGCTTGCCTTACCTTGCATGCCTGCCGATCTGGCCTGCAGGGTGCTGGTTCCTGCTGGGTCAGGTCTGGCAACCCCTTGCTGCTTCCGAACTGGCTCTTCCTCTCCCTGCCACTCAGTCTGATTCCTCAACTTTGCCTTTGATGTTCAGGGCTCCTAGATTGTCATATATAATCGATCACTTGTTTTTTCAAGTCTTTGTTGTAAGAGGGACCACAGGAAGCATCTGACTACTCCACCATCTTGGCCACACCTCTTTCCATTTGTTTGATAGGCCAGTCTAATCTTTGGTTGAAAGGTGGACTTAGGGAGTGCCTTCAGTGTTGAGTCATCAGGGTATCTGGTGGCCATAGTCTTGGGGGTTCCTGTAGTCTTTGTCAGACCAGTTAAGTCTGGTCTTCTTTTTGTGAATTTGAATTTTGTTCTACATTTTTCTTTCCCTCTGTCTGGGACCCTCTAGTGTGATTCCTGTCAGAGTAGTTGGTGGTAGTAGCCGGACACCATCTAGTTCTTCTAGGCTTAGGCAGGTGGAGGCTGTGGTTCAAGTGGTCCATTAGTCCTTCAGACTAATATTTCCTTGGTTGTTTGTTTTTTTTCATTCTCCTTTGCTCCGGACAGGATGGGACCAATAGATGTGTCTCAGATGGCCGCTCGCAAGCTTTTGAGACCCTAGATGCTACTCCCCAAAGTAGGATGTAAAACATTTTCTTTATGAACTGTGTTATGCCAGTTGACCTCAGTGTCCCCCAACACTATGGTCTCAGCCCTCAGTCCCAGTAACTTGGTCCTGCGAGGTGTTTGGATGTGTCTAGAAGCCTCTATGATTTTGCCTTGGTCAAGTTGTGCTGACCTCCCTATATTGTGTGTTGTCTTTCCCTTCACCAAAGTTGCCATTTGTCTACTATCTAGTTAGTAATTCCCCCTCCCTACTTCTCCCCTCCCTTGTAACGATCAAAGATTTTTTTTTTGTGTGTAAACCTTTTCTTGATTTTTTATAATAGTGGTTTCATACAATATTTGTTCTTCTGTGATTGACTTATTTCACTCAGCATAGTATCCTCCAGATTTATTCATGTTGTGAGTTGTTTGCTGAATTCATCATTGTTCTTTATCGTTACACAGTATTCCATTGTGTGTGTGTACTATAATTTGTTTATCCGTTCATCTGTTGATGGACGCTTAAGTTGTTTACGTCTTTTTGCTATTGTGGAGTAATGCTGCAATGAACATGGGTGTGCATATATCTAATTGTGTGACAGCTCTTATTTCTCTAGGATATATTCCTGGGAGTGAGATTGATGGATCATACGGTATTTCTAGCTTTTTAAGAAGATGCCATGTCGTTTTCCATAGTGGTTTACCATTTTACATTCCCACTAGCAGTGCATAAGAGTTCCAGTCTCCCTGCAAGTTCTCCAACCTGTCATTTTCTGATTTTTTTTTTTTTTAATTAATGCTAGTAATGTTGGGGTGAGATAGTATCTCATTGTAGTTTTGATTTGCATTTCTTTAATGGCTAATGATCATGAGCATTTCTTAATGTGTCTTTAGCTGCCTGATTGTCTTCTTTGGTGAAGTGTCTGTTCACATCCTTTGCTCATTTTTTTAGATTATTTGTCTTTTTGTTGTTGAGGTGTTGAAGTATTTTATAGATTTTAGCGATTAGACCCTTGTCAGATATATCATACTACCACATACTTCTTTTTTTCTGCAGCAGATCACAGTAACTTTTTACTTCTTACGTTATTAGATATTGGTCCAATCTTCATTTTTAGTCATCTACAGTTGATTACATACTGATAATCAAGCATGAGTAGCTGACAGTCATCTATAGGAATTATAAGTTAAACTATGAGGCTTTATTATTAGTCTTACAGACGGCTAAATGGTTAGCACTTTGCCGCAATCACTTTTTAATACTATTTATTTAACAGGATGCTAAAATGTATGCTGATTCTCACACAGTATAGATACAAGAATTTTGATAGTCCCTTTTCTTTAGTGGTTAGACGTATGAGCATATACAGTGAAATCTGTGAGAGCTGGAACTCGGCAGAACCTGCCTTGTTTTTCTGGGTCTTCTAAGTTTTCTGCCTTTGACAGGGTGCAGTCTTGCCACTTTTCTGTCGCTCTTTTTTTTTTAATTAAAAAAAAAATTTTTTATTGTACTTTAGATGAAGGTTTACATAACAAATAGTTTCTCATTAAACAGTACACATATTGTTTTATAACATTGGTTAACAACCCCACAACATGTCAGCACTCTCCCTTCTTGAGCTTGGGTTCCCTATTACCAGCTTTCCTGTCGCCTCCTGCCTTCCAGTCCTTGTCCCTGGTGTGCCCCATTAGTCTCGTTTTGTTTTACAGGGCTGTCTAATCTTTGGCTGAAGGGTGAACCTCGGGAGTGACTTCATTACTAAGCTAAAAGGGTGTCTGGGGGCCGTATGCTTGGGGTTTCTCTAGTCTCTGTCAGGCCAGTAAGTCTGGTCTCTTTTTGTGAGTTAGAATTTTGTTCTACATTTTTCTCCAGCTCTGTCCAGGACCCTCTGTTGTGATCCCTGTCAGAGCAGTGAGTGGTGGTAGCTAGGCATCATCTGGTTGTACTGGACTCAGTCTGGTAGAGGCTGTTGTAGTAGTGGTCCATTAGTCCTTTGGACTGATCTTTCCTTGTATCTTGTTTTCTTCATTCTCTCTTGCTCCCAAAGGGGTTGGATCAGTGTAGTATCTTTGGCTGCTCACAGTCTTTTAAGACTCCAGACGCTACCCACCAAAGTAGAATGTAGAACATTTTCTTAATAAACTGTGTTAATGCCAGTTGAGCTAGATGTTCCCTGATACCATGGTCCCCACAGCCCTCTGCCCAGCAGTTGGGTCCCTCAGGGAGTACTACGTACTTTTTGAATGTAAGTAATTACACTTGTTGAATACAACTATACTTTTAAAATTTTTAATAGGTTGTCTGTTATATTACTTTAATACAGTTGTTTAGATTTCATTTTAAGCTTTTCAAGTTTGGAAGATTTCTGACTAATTAATCTCCAAGGAATCTTTAAAGGTCTTTGAGCTAGATCATTTAGGTTGTAGTTCTGACTCTGTCTGTCACTGTCTTGTATATATCCCATTATGAGCCTCAGATTTCCTCATTTGTAAAACAAGTATTTACTTCACATAGTTTTCATTAGGATAAACTGAGAAATGCTTTATAAACCATAAAGTATATAAATGGAAGATTTTAAAGATACTGAATATAGGTAAAATACTTTAATGAAAGTTAGGCAACTAGACAGATCTTTAAGATCTGAGTCCTCCATTTTACAAGAAACGGAAACTAGAGAAATGCCCAAGGTTACCCATAACTCACTAGTGTACAGAATTGGCTACAACCCATGCTTCCTGCTTACCAAGTCATTGGGCTTTTTCTGTTGTGTCCTCTTTCAAATCAAACATTAATTGAGAGAAATTTTGACTTCTTCGAGTATACAGTTTAGTATATTATTCCCAAGAGGTTCGGTAGAAAAGTAGATGTGGTATGAAGGGGAAAAAAGGAATTTTAAGACTTTAGTTCTTAAGTTACCAGTAATTAAAAATGCTGCCAAAGTAGTTATTGAATTTTTTTTCTCCCTACAATTCAGACAAAGAGCTTCTTGTTATACTTTTCAGGGATTAAAATTCATCTAATACAGTAAAAGGTAAGGTCTTGTCTCATTGCTGCATAACTTTGTACGTAAAACTCAGTTGAAATTTTACTTTAAAAATCATTACATCACTATAATTTTAGTAAAATCTTATACTTAATGTGAAGATTTTCAAGCTAATTGTGTTTGTGAAAGACGTTTTCTGGAAATCCAATTTTTCTTCCTAATTCTTTATTCTATCTTAGTATAGCAAAAAACCTGTTGCTATTGAATTGATTCTGACTGATAGCGACCCAATAGGACAGAGTAGAAATGCCTCATAGAGTTTCCAAGGCTGTCATCTTAATGGTAGCAGACTGCCACATCTTTCTCTTGTGGAGCAACTGGTGGGCTCCAAACACTAACGTTTCAGTTAGCAGCCTGGTGTTTAACTACCAGGGCTCGTTATCTAAGTATACTCTTGAAAATTAATAATTCCTTCAAAAAATTTTAAGTTGATTTTACTAACTGAAGAGTTTTATTATTTGAGCTTGGAAGATTCTGTATATTATACAGTATTTGTGGCTTTCTGTCTCCTGGAACAGACTTCTTTCTCCTCACTGCCATAGTATACTGGATCCAACTGCACCCACCTCCTTTCCTCCAGCATTGTGTCTCCTCCTGCTTATCCATTTCGTAGGACGCAGCACATATTTTATTTGCAAAGCTCTATCTGCAATTCTGTTGTCTGATTTCGTTTGAGAACCTCCTTTTCTTCCCTTCTTACACTTCCTTTCCTAGGAAATTGACTCCCTGTGAAATGATGAGGCATCTAGGCTCACATTAAAGGGAGAAGCCCTGAAATAGCATTTGTGTTTAATAACAGATTTTCTAAAGCAATCTTAAAATCCCAGGGATTCACTCTTGTGTAGCTTTGCAGAAAATATGTGTAGCATATTTTAAATGAATTTTTTAAAATAAAGTCTATTTGATCACACTTGTGTTTTTTAGAGGTAGAACTATCAGGTGCTAGATTTGTCAATACCAAAAAACTCATTGCTGTCCAGTTGATTTGTCAGTAGTTACTGTGAATACAAAGTTTCTAACAGTGGATGTTGTGTTCTTTCTGTTTAAATACTAATTCTATAAGGATTCAAATTGAGCCCAGTGGTGCAATGGTTAAGTGCTTGGCTGCTAATGAAAAGGCCAGTGGTTCGAATCCACCAGCCCCAGCCTCTCCTGGGGAGAAAAATGTTGCAGTCTACTTCCTTAAATAAAGATTACAGTTAGTCGGAATCTATTCGACAGCACTTAACAGCAACAACATGGGGCAGTTCTCCTGTCCAGTGGGGTTTTTGTGAGTCAGAATTGACTTGATGGCACACAACAATAACATGATTCAGTAAGCATTTATATAAAAATTAACTGTAATTTTATTGACACAGCTGAAGGACATTTAGCTGTTGTATGGACTTGTGTCTGTTTTCTCTGAAAAACAGGACATTTTCCTTTAAAAAAAAATTACATGTCTTTATTACAAAGGTATAACTTGTGCCTACCATAGAGAAGGCTCTTGATTAATGGTTTCTTTTTAGATTTTATGGGTGTTAGCTGCATTATATTTCTCCATGTTTTCTAGAACTACTAATTATTCTTTAATTACATTTTTTCCCACTCTTCTTCATAGGAACCCATGAGGGTAAGTACTGTTAGTCTAATTTTAGACCTGAGGAAATAAGAGCCAAGGATGTTAAGAGATTTGCTGAAGATTACATGGCTAGTAAATAGTAGAATTGACATTTGAACTCAGGTCAGACTCAGATGTTGGTAGTGAACTGCCTTTGTTCTGCAATTGAATGAGGGTTGCAAGGTAAATGGTTATTTACTTCTCTAATAGCCCAAGCCAAGCCAGTTGCTGTGGAGTTGATTCCGACTCATAATGACCCTGTAGGACAGAGTAGAACTGTGTTTCAGAGTTTCCAAGGCTATAATCTTTACAGAAGCATACTGCTACATCTTTCTCCTGCAGAATGGCTGGTGGGTTTGAACTGCTTACCTTTTGGTTAGTAGTCAAACGCTTAATCACTGCACCACCAGGGCTCTTAAAACTGTAATAGGTATGCATAAAATGGTACAAGAGTAGCAAATAGCAAACACCTGACTGTTGAGGAACTTCAGGACGGCTTGATAGAGGGAGTGAATCACTGGTGAGTGATTCTTTAGGAATCAGAATGTGCGTTGTATTTCATGCTATGCAGATGGGCTTTATCCTTTGGGTCACTGGGAGCCCCTGAAGGATTTTGAACAGGAGGGGTGATGTGATCAGATTTGTATCCTGAAAAGATCTGGTGGCCATAAAGGAGGATACATTTATAGTATGGTGGTCCTAGAGATAGGGAGCCTGACTGGAAGGCTGGGCAAGAAATGATATGATTGTCTTTCAGGGCTGTGGTAGTGAGATGGAGAGGAGGGAATTGGATTTGAGTGAGATTGAGCTAGTAAGGACTGATAAAATTTGGTAACTGATTAGAGATGGAAGGAGCAGGTGAAGAGGTTCAGGGTCACTCCTGAATTTATGCCACTGAAGATTAAGTAGGAATTGATGTCATTATTAATTTGGGAAGATGTTTTTGTGTTTTAGGGAGAAAGGGTGGGGAAGGAAGCAGATAATGAGTTCAGTTCAATTCTTTAATTAAGGTTTGCTTAATGATTACTTGTTTCCTGTCTCTAACCTTTTCTCCGCGTAAGAATCGTTTTGATTGTGCCCGCATTACGGCTGATATTAAATTTTAACTGCTCTGGTCATTGACTTAATTTCTGTTACTAGTTGTAATTCTATGTTCTCTTTGTTAAACTTATTTCTATTACTAATTGTAATTGTATGTTCTCTTTGTTACTCATTATTTTTCCTGCATTTAAAAGTCTCTGAAACTGGAATTTCTCTTAAAATTGATGGTACATCGTAATTTAATTGATGGCATTCTTGTTAATAGAACCTAAAACCATGGTGCATCTTAAATTCGATGGTAACTTAGATTCAGTGAGAAACTATAATAGCATTATAGTCATCTTTTTCAAGCTTTTGTACCCAACTTTCCTCTGCCAATAGTCACTTCCAAGGGTGGTACCATTGTTGCTGTTGTCATCATTATCACTATCATCATCATTACTGTCTTCTAACCATCATTTATTGAATGTCGACTGTGGATGTGTCAAGTACTAATTCTAGATGCTTTATATATTATGTAAGACTGGTATTGCTAGTAAATGGTGAGTTAAGGCTTTTGGTCTTTCTTCTTTCCATTATTCCTCATTGCTTTTCTCTGAAAAGGTTCATTAAATGTTTAATTGTATACATGGTGTAAAATTATCATGGGGACTCTAAATCCTAATTTAGTGTCTACAGAGATTTAAACTCAGAAGAAACTTTAGAGATCAGGATTTAAACTACTCACCAGTCCTCAGAATCCTATCTACTGTTGTTATTAGGTGCTGTCGAGTTGGTTCTGACTCATAGCAACCCTGTGTACAACAGAACGAAATACTACCTGGTCCTGCCCCATCCTTACCGTCATTGTTATACTTGAACCCGTTGTTGCAGCCATTGTGTCAGTCCATCTTGTTGAAGGTCTTCTCTTTTGCTGACCCTCTGCTTTACCAAGCATGAAGTCCTTCTTCAGGGACTGGTCCCTCCTGATAACATGTCCAAAATATGTGAGACGAAGTTTCGCCGTCCTTGCTTCTGAGACCATTCTGGCTGTACTTCTTCCAAGACAGGTTTGTTTGTTCTTCTGGCAGTCCATGGAATATTCAGTATCCTTTGCCAACACTCTAATTCGAAGACATCAATTCTTTGGTCTTCCTTATTCATTGTCCAGCTTTCACATGCGTATGAGGTGATTGAAAATACCATGACTTCGGTCAGGTGCACCTTAGTCCTCAAAGTGACATCTTTGCTCCTCAACACTTCAAAGAGGTCTTTTGCAGCACATTTGCCCAATTTAATACACCATTTGATTTCTTGACTGCTGCTTTCATGGGTCTTGATTGTGGATACGATTAAAATGAAATCCTTGACAACTTCAGTCTTTTCTCCATTCATCATAATGTTGCTTATTGGTCCAGTTGTGAGGATTTTTGTTTTATGTTGAGGTATAATCCATACTGAATGCTGTAGTCTTTGATCTTCTTAAGTGCTTCAAGTCCTCTTCACTTTCTCCCAGCAAGGTTGTGTCATCTGCATATGGCAGGTTGTTAATGAGTCTTCCTCCAATCTTGATGCCACATTCTTCTCCGTATAGTCCAGCTTCTTGGATTATTTGCTGAGCATACAGATTGAATAAGTACGGTGAAAGTCTACAACCCTGACACATATTTTCCTGATTTTAAACCAGTATCCCCTTGTTCTGTTCAAATGACTTTTTCTTAGTCTATGTACAGGTTCCTCATGTGCACAGTGAAGTGTTTTACTGTATAACATGTATAACAATTACGTATTCTGCTGTATAATCATCTTTGTGTAACCCCAGTTTTGGGGAGAATGTTCATTGACTCGTAAGAGAACATGTTTTGTTTCTGAATTGGTCTGTATGAAAGTTCTGTTGTATATTGATTGAAAATATTTTCCCAGATGTTGATTTTAAGAATTTGTTGTACTCTTTTTTTTTTTTTTAATTTATTGTGGTAAAATATGTATAACCATTTGCCATTTTAACCATTTTTTTATGATTCAGTATATTAATTATGCTTACCATGTTGTGCAACCATTACCACTATCCATTTCCTGAAGTTATTTGCCACTCCAGATTGAAACTCAGTACCCCTTAGGTAATAACTCACTATTCCTCTCTCCTCCCAACCCCTGGTAACCACTAATAAACTTTTGTCTCTGTGCATTTGCTTATTCTAGATATTTCATGTAACTGGAATTGTATAATATCTGTCCTTTTATGTTTGACTTATTTCATCAACATAACGTTTTCAAGGTTCATCCATGTTTTAGCATTTATCCGCACTTCATTTCTCTTTGTGGCTGTATACTATTCCATTGTATAGATATATACCACATTTTGTTAATCCATTCATCTGTTGATGGACATTTGAGATGTTTCCACTTGTTGGCTATTGTGACTAATACTGCAGTGAACACTGGTGTACAAGTATTTCTGTGCATCCCTGCTTTCAAGTCTTTTGAGTATATAACTAAGAATGGAATTGCAGATCATATGGTAATTATATATTTAACATTTTGAGGAACTACCAAACCTTACTACAGCAGTTGCACTGTCTTACATTCCCACCAACAATGGACGACAGTTCCAATTTCTCCACATCCTCTCCAAGCCAACACTTCTGTTTTCCATTTTTCTGGTAATAGCTGTCCTAGTGGGGGAGAAGTGCTATTTCATTGTAGTTTTGATTTGCATTTCCCTGACGGATGACTTTGAGTATCTTTTCATGTGCTTATTGATCATTTGTCTATCTTCTTTGGAGAAATGTCTGTTCAAGCCTTTTGCTCTTTTTTTAATTGGGTTGTTTGTCTTTTTGTTGTTAACGTTGTGGGACTTCTTTATATATTCTGGATATTAAACCTTTATCAGATATATGGTTCCCAAATATTTTTTCCCATTCTGTAGATTGTCTCTTTGTTGATAAAGCCCTTTGATGCACAAAAGGTTTTAATTTTGATGAAGTCCAGTTTATCTATTTTGTCTTTTGTTGCTCATGCTTTTGGCCCTGTATCTAAGAATCCACTGTCAAAAAATGCTTTACCACAATGTTTTCTTCTAAGAGTTATATGATTTTAGTTGTTACAGTTAGGTCACATTTGAGCTGATTTTTGTATATGGTGGGGGGTATGGGTGCAACTTCATTCTTTTGCATGTGGAAATCCAGTTGTCCCAGCACCAGTTATTAAAGAAGCTATTCTTTCCATGTTGAATGGACTTAGCACTCTTGTTGAATATCAGTTGATCATAGATGTATGGGTTTATTTCTGGACTCTCAATTCTATTCCATTGGTCTGTATATCTATCTTTAAACCAGTGCCAGTTTGTTTTGATTTTTGTTACTTTATGCTGTTTCGTGATAGGAAGTGTGAGTCTTCTACTTTGTTCTTTTTCAAGATTGCTTTGGCTATTTGGGGCCCTTTGCAATTGCATATGAATTTAAAGATCAGCTTTTCCATTTCTGCAAAAAAGACTGTTGGAATTTTGATAGAAATTGCGCTTAATCTATAGATTGCTTTTCATGGTATTGACATTTAACAATATTAAATCTTCCAATCCATGAACATGGGATGTTTTTCCATTTATTTAGATCTTTAATTTCTTTCAGCAATGTTTTATAGTTTTCAGTGTACAAGTCTTTCACCTCCCTCATTAAATTTTTTCTAAGATGTTTTAGTCTTTTAGATGCTATTGTAAATGGCATTGGTTTTTAAATTTCCTTGTCAGGATGCTCTTTGCTGATGTATAAAAACCTGACTGATTTTTGCATGTTGACCTTGTACCTTGTGAATTTGCTGGATTCATTTATTAGCTCTAGTAGCTTTCTTATGGATTCTTTGGGATTTTCTACATCGAGAAGATCATGTGCTGCTTTTATTTCAGTCAATCAGTGAAATAAACCAAAATGTGGTTTATTATGTTGACTTATTTTCTGATTGATTGCATTCCTGGGATAGATCCCACTTAGTCATGATATATGATCCCCTTAGTATGCTATTGGGTTCAGTTTGCTGTTATTTTGTTGAGGATTTTTGCATTTATGTTCATAAAGGATATTGGTGTGTAGTTTTGTTGTGGTGCCTTTTTCTGGCTTTGGTATCAGGGTAATGCTGCTTCAGAGTGAGTTTGAATGTGTTCCCTCCTCTTGTATTTTCTGGAAGAGTTTGAGAAAGATTAGTATCAATTCTTCTTTAAATGTTTGATAGAATTCCCTAGTGAAGCGATCTGGTCGGGTTTTTTTCTTTATTGAGAGGTTTTTGATTACTGATTCAGTCTCTCCACTTGTTATGCATCTGTTGAGATTATTTATTTCTTCTTCAGTCAATTTAGTTAGTTCATGAGTTTCTAAGTAATTGTTCCTTTCATCTGGGTCGTCTGATTTGTTGACATACATTGTTCATAGTTTTATAATCCTTCTTATTTCTGTTATTGGAGCCCTGATGGTTCAGTGGTTAAGAGCTTAACTGCTAACCAAAAGGTCGGCAGTTCAAATCCACCAGCTGCTCCTTGGAAACCCTATGGGGACTCAGTCTTATATGGTTGCTGTGAGTCGGAATTGACTCAACAGCAGTGGTTTTTTTTATTTCTGTAGGGTCAGTAGTAATGTCCTAACTTTCATTTCTGATTTTAGTTATTTGTATCTTCACTCTTTTTTTTCTTTCATCTCTGCTCTGATGTTTGTAATTTCCTTCCTCTGATAGTTTTGAACTTACTTTGCTCTTTTTCTAGCTTCTCAGGTTGCAAAGTTAATTTATTGATTTGAGATTTTCTTTTATTTTTTTATTGTGCTTTAGGTGAAGGTTTACATAACAGATTAGTTTCTCATTAAACAGTTAATACACATTGTTTTGTGACATTGGTTGTGAACTCCGTGACATGTCAACACTCTCCCCTTCTTGACCTTGGGTTCCCCATTTCCATTTCCTATCCCCTGCTGCCTTCTCATTCTTGTCCCTGGGTTGGTGTGCCCATTTAGTCTCGTATACATGGTTGAGCTACGTGTATTATTGTTTGTTTTATGGACCTGTCTAATCTTTGGAGGAATGGTGAACCTCAGGAATGACCTCAGTACTGAGTTAAAAGGGTATCTGGGGGCCATACTCTTAGGGTTTCTACGGTCTCTATCAGACCAGTAAGTCTGGTCTTTTTTTGTGAGTTAGAATTTTATTGTACATTTTTCTCTAGCTCTGTCTGTGACCCTCTATTGTGATCCCTGTCAGAGGAGTCAGTGGTGGTAGCCATGCATTATCTAGTTGTGCTGGACTCAGTCTGGTGGAGGCTGTTGGTAGTTGTGGTCCATTAGTCCTTTGGACTAATCTGAGATCTTTCTTCTTTTTTAATGTAGGCGTTTACACTATAAATTTCCTTCTGAGCACTGCCTTTGCTGGAGCCTACAAGTTTTAGTATGTTGTGCTTTTATTTTCATTTATCTCTAAGTCTTTTCTGATTTACCTTTTGATATCTTTTTTAACTCATTGGTTGTTTAATAGTATATTGTTTAATTTCTAGATATTAGTGTAATTTCCAGTTTTCCTTCTGTTAATTGATTTTTAGTTTCATTCTGTTGTGGTCGGATAACATACTTTGTATGATTTCAGTCTTTTTAAATTTATTGAGACTTGTTTCATTACCTAGCATATGTTCTATCCTGGAGAATGATCCATGTGCACTTGAGAAGAATGTGTATTGTGCTGTTGTTGTTGGGTGGAGTTTTCTATATGTCTGTTAGGTTTAGTTGCTTTACAGTGGTCAAGAATTTGTTTTATTCTTGATATGAAGAACAGTGTGAGCAAAGGCCTAGAAGTAGGAAAGTACTTACTATTGTTTTGGTACCTTGATCAATTCTTTTAATTATAAGCCAGAAAAACCCATTTTGGCTATTTCTAACTTTTTTTAAAAAATGGATATAGTGTAAGGACATGGGTAGCTTATAAAATTAAAAGGAAAGCACATTCGGGCACAGGGCAGTGGCGGAGGTGGAGAAGATATCTTGTTGCATGTGTATGTGGCTCCAGCTGGCCTAGTTTGAGTCTTGGCCAGGGAAAGGCAGAACTTCTTGGTTCACAGTTCCAAGATTGTATGCATTGAGAGAGAGATAGTAGCTCCCAAAATAGAAGTGGTGTGACTAGAAGAAGGAGAAATGAATGGATGCTGGTCAGAACAACAGATATCCACTACAGTACCAATGCTGGCTAAGTTCAGGGCATGAACAGATTAATTAGAGTCACATTAATTGAAGCATAGAAATTACTTTGATGACTGAGGTGTGCCTGACCCAAGCCATGGTATTTTCATTCGCCTCATGTGCATGTGAATAATGAAGGCTGAAGAAGAATTGATGCCTTTAAATTATGGTGTTGGCAAAGAATATTGAATATACCAAGGACTGCCAGAAGAATGAACAAGTCTGTCTTGGAAGAAATATAGCCAGAGTGCTCCTTGGAAGCGAGGATGGTGAGACTTCGTCTCATGTATTTTGGATATGTTATCAGGAGGGACCAGTCTCTGAAGAACGGCATCGTGCTTGGTAAAGTAGAGGGTCAGCGAAAAGAGGAAGACCCTCCCAATGAGATGGATTCACACAGTGGCTGTAACAGTGGGCTCAAGCACATCAGTGATTGTGAGGATGGCATAGGACCAGGTAGTGTTTTGTTCTGTTGTGCATAGGGTTGCTATGAATCGGAGCTTATTCAGCAGCACCTAACAAGAACAAGAATAAGATTGAAATGTAAATTGGCAGTGTTTTGATGGTATTGCTTTGATCTTAGTGATTTAGGCGGTTAACAACTGAACTCTTCTAAGATTAAAAAAAAAGTAAGCTCCACCTCTGTTTTTTAACTAATGGGAAATTCTAGCTTGTAATTTGTATGTAGATGCTGCAGTATGTAGATGTTGTTATCAGTTATATTCCCTCTCTGCCAAAAATAGTGAGAGCTGAAAAAAAAGTTTGTGTTCAGAAGACTGACCCAGTTCTGATCATGTTTAGATTGCTTATCTGCAAAGATGTTTGCTTTTAAGCTGTTAAGAGTATGGCTATACCTAATGTTTTAGTGACAAAGCTGTTTCTTTAGAGAGAAGCTAAATTTATGCCTGGATTATGGAAATTATGGGAATAAGACTTTTCAGTATACGACCTACACAATCACAGCATTTTAGGAAGCAAAGCTAATATTACTTAAAATGATGAACACAGTATTATAAACAGCTTCTTTCATTCCATTCTAGATCATGCTAAATCATTTCTTAGAAATTTCTGATGGAGTTCTGCAGGCAGGAAGAATGTAGTGATTGTCAGTCTTTATGACAGCGTGTCCTCCTAGGCTAATAACGACCTGTTTGATGCCACCCTGCTTCTTGTCGTTTCCTCATATCCTGAGCTGAAATGGAGCTGCTGCAGTGTTCCAGTCTGTCATGTGATAGGTGGAGTTTTCTTGGATTGTCTAAGAACAGTCTTGTTAATGGGGCCAAAGAAGAAAGTTGGTAATAGTGAGTTTAGGTTTGAGTATTTAATCATTCAGAAATTTAGTTTATACACCTAGATATATCTTTTTCTAAAATTATAAAATGTAAAGGAAAATGATAATTATCTTTATGCTTGGTAATGAATAAGACCTTTTCCTGATTGGTGACATCTCTGTATTTAGGGAGGATATGCATTATAGTATCTCTATATTTGGGGAAGCTGGGTAGTATGAGTTCGAGACTAAGTTAAGTTTACCTTGTAAGTATTTTGTAATCTGCCCCATTCCCTCTTATCCTGTTACCACAGCCGTAGATCAGATCCTCATTGCTTGGACAAATAAAACAGTTTGCCTCTCTGCCTCTGGTGTGCTGTCCTTAAATCCACACTCTGCAGCTGCCCTGCATATTCCGTATAAAACACAAATCCAACAGTGTCCCATCCATGTCTCCTTGAGTCTCTCTTACTGCTAATGAGTTCTGCTAAATGCTTTGAGTTATGGCATAACCACAATGGCTCCTTGAAAATTTAATTTACAGGAAGTCTCACTAGCTCAACAATTATATGCACACGCTTAATTTTTGTGCAGTATTTTAATGAACTTAATTACATAAAGAAATATTTCTTTTATTTGATCTCAAGACTTGGATGTCATTAAAGTTGACTATCATATAACTACTTTTCTTTCTCCTAAATGCTTTAACTAATATTGGCTTATTTACTGCTAAATAGTATTTATTAAATTGTCTTTTATAGGTAGATGTTAATTTTGACAGGGTTGTAAAATTATAAGAGAAAATAGGACTCAAGACTGATAATAAATAAGGAAGTGACACAGCTTTCTGACAAATGTCTTCATAATTCTCAAGGCCAAACTTGGCTGAAGCTGGCAGAGTGCTAAGAATAATAAAAGGAGTTTTCAGATGTTATGATTGGAGAAGAAACAAGGCAGCAGATTTATTTCAGATACTGTAATGTTAATTAATAGGTGGCAAAAAGAAAGTCAAACTCAGCACCACCAATTTGATTCTCTCTTTGTTAGGAAAATAATTGTTTGGTTGAAAATGGTAGAGCCAGCATTATTGAGAATTTAAAGTCCAGGATGAAAAAATTATGAGAAAGAAACTAGCTGTTCTCTATGGTCAGGATTTTTTCATTCTAGGGCCTATAAGAACTTTAATAACCATGTTTTTGTGATTTCTGAGCAATCTTGGAGACTGTGAATGGTATATGAAGGCTGACAGTTTTTTTTGTTTGTTTTTGTGTTTTTTCACATTTTTTACTAAGGCATAATTGACATACAGTAAATGATTCATTTTTAACGTGTAGAATTTGGTAAGTGTTAACATATGTGTATACCCATGAAACCATCACCACAGTCAAGATAATAAACATAACTATCATTCTCAAGAGTTTCCTTGTGTTCTTTGTAAGAGAGGAGGAGACTGAGAAGGAGCAGTCAGTAAGGGAGGAGAACAAGGATATTGTGTTGTCCCAGAAACTAAATGAAGAAAAGGATGATCAACTGGGGCAAATACTTTCTGATCGGCCAAGTAAGATGAGATGAGAATTGACCATGGGATTTAGTAATGTAGTGATTGTCGGTTATTTTGACAAGGACAGTTTTTGATGGAGTAGTAGAGGCAAAACCCTGAGTAGAGTGGGTTTTAAGAAGAAAAGGGGAAGAGAAATTGGAAGTGGTAAGTTAGGAACTTCTTCAAGGAGATTTTCTTCAAAGGGCAGCAAACAAATGGGTTAATAGTGAAGTGGGATAGAGACTTTCTTTTTAAAGGATGTTTATATGCTGATGACAATGATCTGTTGTAGAGCAGAGAACTGTTAGAGCAATGCCCTTGAGGGGATAAATGGGATGAGATTTAGTTCAGAAGTATAGGGGTTGTGATTATATAGAAGCATGGAGAACTCATCTGTGGGAGTAGACCAAAAACACGGTTATGAGAGTGTAGACACTGGGAAGTGGTTCTATGGGTCATGCAAGCTTATGGAAGTTCTTTTCTGATTGCTTCATTTTTTTTTTTCTTTCAGTGAAGTATAGGAAGCAAAGGTCATTGCTGAGAGTGAGGATGGGGAGGAGGCATTGGGGTTGAGGAGCAAGAAGGTGTGAAATAGAGTGGGAGAGCGAATAGACCAAGGAGTTACACAGTATGACTGCTGGGCAGCATTAAGGGTGCAATTGAAGTCTGTGGTCGTAAATGTAAAGCATCACTGTTTGGTCTGGTTGTGTATGTTTCTCCAGCTATGTTTAGCTGGATGGGTGTAGGTACAGAGTAGGTGGAGAATTAGATTTAGCTGTGGTTAGGACTTTGTTACCACCACTAGTCTGTCAGCGTGTCCACTGTGGTGGCTTTTGTGTTGTGATGCTAAAAATTATGCCACTGGTATTTCAAATACCAGCAGGGTCATCCATGGTTGACTGGTTTCAGCAGAGCTTCCAGACTAAGGCTAGGAAGAAAGGCCTGGTGATCTACCTCCAAAAATTAGCCAGTGAAAGTCTTATGGATCACAATATAACATTGCCCTACTCGATTGCTTTGGACACATCATCAGGAGGGATCAGTTGATGTGTTAGAACATCATGTTTGCTGAAGTAAAGAGCGAGCGTGAGAGAGACCCTTGGTGAGATGGATTGGCACAATAACCTCAGCTATGGACACAAGCATACCAGTGATTGAGAGGATAATGCAGGACAGAGCAGCATTTCATTCTGTTGTACATAAGGGACGCCATGAGTTGGAGTTGATTAGATGGCATCTATCTTGTCTACGACTTTGATAATTGAGTATGAAGAAAACGCCAAGAGAGTTGAAGGTTTATGCAGGGAAGTGATTACAATAAATGACCATGGATTTAAGCTCTGAAAGGAGGGGAAAGAAGACAATAAAGAATGAGGAACAGTAATCTCTGCAAGAGACTATGGTGACTCTTGAGTAGCATGGATGTGGATAATATTTTGAAGGTAGAGCCACCAGATTTCCTGGCATTGGATATGGGATGTATGCGAGCAGAGTAGTCAAGAATGACCCAGAGTTTTTGGCCTGAGCAGTTGGAAGAACGGAGTTACTGTTAACTGAAGTGCTAGGTAGTTTACTGCATTTAATAGTTGGGTTACATTTTGTTGATCGATTCATTTAAAAACAAAGTTTTCTATTGTGATTAAGCCAAGTAAATATAAATCTTAAATTTTCATATTGATTCTTCATTTAGAAATGCATTTTGCATGCTTTGTGTGTGCCAGGTGGTGTTCTAGGTGATGGGAATATAGCACTGAATGAAACAGTAAAACCAATTTAATTTACATTGGTTTCAGTTCATATTGAGAAAATATTGCTTTAGAGAACTCAAGAAATAAAAAGGATTACTATATCTTAATCAATGAAAATGAAAATTTATATTGTCTTTGTATTAACACTAAATAACTGGTATAGTTGACAGTTTTTATATTTTTTCTTTAGCCAGTTTTGATATTTATGATTATCTTTAATACCGTTCCCCCAGGAACTTATATTATTATGGAGTCATTTTTCAGATCACAGTTTTTTTTTTTAAATGGTATATTGCAGAATATATAAAAGTAAGTTTGAGGAATAATGAATTAGAATTTGTTTTATGGTGTATGGACCACATGAGAAAATCTCTCTTTACTAGAACGTGACACCTCGTTTTGGACTAGAAATGATGTTCTGCAGATTGATTGCCTGAGCGGTTTCCAAAGTTTACATTCACCCTAAATGGAAGAAATTATGCTGTTATTAAGAATATGCAGAAAACCATTATACATGCTTTAGGATAATTCTTTTGGGTAATTCACAAGTACCATGAGCTTTAGACAGGGGCAAAATTGTTGGAGTATGTTCCTTCTTAAGAATTCTTTGAATAGGAAGGGCAGTATTCATTTGTATGCATATATTTTGATATATGGATTAAATAATTTCATTACTATTAGTGTTATCTCCAGTAAAATCTGGTGTTTGGAGAGAGTTCCCTTAAAAGTGATGACAGATTTTCATCCACTTTGAGGGAGAAGAGGTTATTCTGGCAGGTATTTTAGTTTACCATACTGTTTACTTAACAATGTTTGCTAAATACCAGGAATCTCCAGTAACCTCTAAAACTGATCTTGCTTCACTTCTGCTTACTTACTTTGAAGCAGAAAGAGACATTAGAATTATATGGTATAAAAAAAATCATGTGAAAGGGATAGGTAGAAAAGACGATGTTGAAGAATAAAGTTAATGATCTTAAGATTTAGGTGTTAGCTCTCAAACTAAACAGAAGCTTTGTCTGATTAAGCTGTTTTGCATGAAAGGTTTATTTTATTTTTAAAAATAAACTCTTTAAGACAACCAGTAAAAGTAAAGAGAAACTGGAGATGTCGGTACTTGTTAGCAGCCTGCAAATCAGTACAGTCACATGTCATGTGTCACTTAATGTCCACGGTACGTTACAGGATGTTATGTGATTTGAATGTTGTGCAAACACCATATTATGGATGAAGGTCCTTTCAGGTATTTGCTTCCAGAATAAGGAAGTTTTGTCCATGTTAAAAATTTGCTGGGGCAGATAACCTCCCTCTACACTTAGTTTATTTAAGGTCTCAACAAATTCTTCTGCCTTCACGTCAGCACTTGTGGACTCACCACTCACTCTCACATTATTTATTTGAAGTGCTTGAAAGACCCAGAGCTAGCACTAAACTCGATAATGTAGTCTGGTCCTGCGGTCCTGCTTTTTCTTTAAGCATCTCGAACAAACTTCATGCATTAGCAGTGATTGTCAGCTTGCTGGGAGGGATTCGCTTTTGTGTTTGGTCCTATATCCACGTCAATAGCAATTTCTCCGTATCTGATATAGGTCCCTCTCACATTTTTGTTAGCTTTGTAGCTTTCAGTGAAGCCGATCCTTTAACAGCTTGGAGAATTTTTTGTTTGTTTTTGAGGATCGTTGTGACTGTGGAGTGCGACGTGCCTAAATCCTCTGCCCTCTGTTCTCTGATTGGGATTTCTGAATGCTGTTATAACCTTATGGGACCATAGACTTTTATGTGGTCAGACATTGCCAGAATGGACGTTATGTGGCATGTGATTGTACTGACATCTCCAGTTACTCTTTGCTTCTGTTAGATGTCTTGAACAGTTTATTTTTTGAAATTCTATGGAGATAGTTTCATTAAAATCCAGAGACACCATTATAATGTTTTATGCTTTGATGTTTTAATTATCAGTAAAAATTTCAGTAAGCTTTGTAACTATACATTACTTTAGAGTCTTGTGTATTAGAAGCCGAATTTGTAAACCGTTAACAGAAGGATTTTATGAGACTCCCCCTCTACAAATAAAACAGAACAGTGGCTATCTGTTTTTGGAGGTTATTTCTATAAGAAAAAGAACTGGTCGGCTGTTATATAAGCAATTCTAAACTTTGAAGTATTTGATTTACAAGTATCCTGAACGTCAAGTTTCTGTCTGTGGTCTCATTTCTCTGCTCTGGCCACCAGCACTCCACACATATGCCTGGCTCTCCCCGTTTTTCTATAGCTATAGAAAGAAATATAGCTTTGTAAATGTTATTTTTGGTCAGGTAATAAGAAGAATGGGGATTGCAGAACACTTAACTGTGCTCATGCAGAACCTGTATATAGACCAAGAGGCAGTTGTTTGAACAGAACAAGGGGATACTGAGTGGTTTAAAATGAGAAAAGGTGTTGCATCAGGGTTGTATCCTTTCATTGTATCCCATCATTTATTTAGTCTGTATGCTGAGCAAATAATCTGAGAAGTTAGACTATGTGAAGAACACGGCATCGTGATTATAGGAAGACTCATTAACAACCTGTGATATGCAGATGACACAACCTGGCTTGCTGAAAGTGAAGAGAACTTGAAGTGCTTACTGATGAATATCCAAGACTACAGCCTTCAGTATGGATTACACCTCAACATAAAACAGAAATCCTCACAACTGGACCAATAAGCAACATCATGATAAATGGAGAAAAGATTGAAGTTGTCAATGATTTTATTTACTTACTTGAATCCACAATCATTACCCATGGAAGTAGCGGTCAGGAAATCAAATGACATGTTACGTTGGGCAAGTCTGCTGCAAAAGGCCTCTTTAAAGTGTTAAAAAGCAAAGATGTTACTTTGAGGACTAAGGTGCACCTGACCCAAGCTGTAGTCATTTCAGTCTCCTTGTATGCGTGTGAAAACTGGACAATGAATAAGGAAGACCGAAGAAGAGTTGATGACTTTGAATTATGGTGTTGACGAAGAATGTTGAATATACCACGGACTGCCAGAAGAACGAACAAAATCTGATTTGGAAGAAGTACAGCTAGAATGCTCCTTAGAAGCAAGGATGGCGAGACTTCATCTTACATACTTTGGACATGTTATCAGGAAGGACCAGCCCCTGGAGAAAGGGCATCATGCTTGGTAAAGTAGAGGACCACTGAAAAAGAGGAAGACCCTCAATGAGGTGGATTGACACAGTGATTGTGATAATGGGCTCAAACATAGCAATGATTGTGAGGATAGTGCAGGTTCGGGCAGTGTTTTGTTCTTTTGTACATAGGGTTGCTGTGAGTCAGAACCAAATTGACAGGATCTAACAACAATTTTATTGTACATGATTGTTGTTAACTTCTTGCACTGCGAGAGAAGTAGAAACAATGTAAAGGTCTTGAATTGATGCTTGGCACATAGAGAGCAAGCAGTAACAACAATGTTCTCTTTATTTCCCTGGTGTTAATATAGGTATGATAGTATTAATGATCTTTGTTTACTATAGCTTGTGTTTTGCATGATCATTATTCTCTCCTCCAAAACAACACAAAGTAAATAAAAAAAAGCAGAGTTCTTCCTTTATTCTGTGCATCTAATGTTGTTAATCAGAATGTTAGTCGCATGAGATACAGCCTCCGTAAAGAGGCTGTACTTCTTGGAATCCTGATTCTCATTTGTTTTGATCACATTGCTTTCAGTTGTATGTGTCAGTAAGACTTCTGATCTTTGGGGACAACTTGGGAATTGCTTCTGTGACACTGTATGTGTGTGTGCATATGCTTCTGTGTTTACATTTCCAAACTTCTCTCTTGTTTAAAATGTTTTTTATTAAGATGTTTAAAGCATCTTGGGAAACCAGAAACCAATACAATAAGTATATGCATGCACCTGTTTACTTTTCTTTTTGTCCCTAGTCAACTGCATTTTCCCACATATGGCAGATGCTACAAAGTTTTAAACAGATATGTTACTGCTCTCGAGGAGGTTATAGTATAAAAAAAAATTAGGCAACTCCCAGTGAATATAGAGATAAATACAGCTACATGAATACTCCTCCTACTCATTTATTTAGGTATGTTGAAGAAGCATATTTGTTAATCATGGATTTAAGTGTAGATTAAGGATACAAGATAAAGGGTGTGTTGGTAAATGAGTTGTATATTAAAATAATTTTGAGATGGTGTTAGCTTCTGGTTCCTATCTTTAGAAGGGATCTTTTGAAAAGATTAGAAGGAATTTTTTGAGGTGGCAAGGACAGAATGCTTTTTGGCTGGGGGTGGGTGGGCATAAGTGGAAGTAGAATAATCAAAAATGGTATATTAAAAAATGTCCCTGGAAAGTGGGAAGCAGCCTAGGAGCTGAGTTTGTATCAGTTAGTCTATTTAAAACATTTGAAAGGTACAGATGCATTTATCAAATTTTATGGAAGTTTGTAGTTAAAGATCAGGAAAACATTTCTTTTTGCTAGGGCCAGGTTAATTAATAGATACTTTTTATAGAAAACCAGTGATTAGAAAGATTAAGAGATCGAAATGTCACTCATTATCATATTTTTACACAAATAATGCAACCTTCTGTAGGGGGTGGTGCACAGTTGGCAAACAAACTTCGAAGGTGTGCGTTACTTAAAAATACAGTAGTCAGGGCTTTTCAGCAAAATGCCTTTATTTATCTTCGGTATAATACTTAAGGTATAACGGGGTACATCTGCATTGGTTTCTCAGCCCTCTGTTGGTAAGTTCCATTTCCCTTAACTGTTGAGCTTTTCAAAAGTCCAACAGAAATTAGAGATTCTAAATCCCTCTGACTGCATTTTTATGTATACCCATCCAGTTAACAACTGTCTCTTTCCCATTTGGTGTTCTGGCAAATAATAAGCTCTCAATAAAATGCTGACTGCTGTTGTTAGTATTAAGAGTCCAGATTCATTTATCTAGTATATATTTTTGAATGGCTACTGTGCATTTACACTCACTACTCTCTAAAAAAATATGCAGTAACATTTGTTATTTACTTATTAGAGTTTTTGAGAAACATCCATTAGTCAGACCCTGGTTGCGTAGTGGTTACGGCTGCTAACCAAAAGGTCGGTTGTTCAAAACCACCAGGCGCTCCTTGGAAACTCAGTGGGGCAGTTCTGCTCTGCCCTATCGGGTCGCTATGAGTCAGAATCGACTGAACAGCAGTGGGCATGTTTTTTTTTATTTTGCTTTAACAGAAATTTATTTTCTCATAGTCTGGGAGGCTAAATGTCTGAAATGAGGGTGCCACCTCTAGGGGAAGGCTTTCTCTCCCTGTCTGCTCTGGAGGAAGGTCCTTGTCTCTTTTGAGCTTCTGCTTCTGGGCAGTCTTCATGAGGCTTGGCATCTCTCTACCCCCATCACTGCTTGCTTGCTTGCTTGTTTAATCTCTCTTATATCTCAAAAGAGATTGACTCAAGACATACCCCATATCAGTCCTGTCTCATTAACATAAGAAAACCCATTCCCACATGGGATTATAACCGCAGGCATAGAGGTTAGGATTAACAACACATTTTTTGGGGGGACACAGTTCAATCCATAACATTCCACACTTTGACCTCCCAAAATTCATGTCCTTGCCACATGCAAAACATATTCACCCCATCACATCATCCCAAAAGTCTTAACTCCAAATCCAAAGTCTCATCTTCTGAATCATATAAATCAAATATGGGTGAGATTTTAGGTATATTCCATCCTGGAGCAAAATTCCTCTTCATCTGTGAACCTGTGAAATCTAGACTACAAGTTATTTGCTTCCAAAGTACAGTGGTGGAACTGGCACAAGGTAGATATTTCTATTACAAATGGGAAAAATTGGAGGGAAAGAAGGGATAACGGGCACCAAGGCAAGTCCAAAACCCAGCAGAACAATTTACATTAGCTCTCAAGGCTTGAAAATAATCCTGTGTTCTCTGAGACCATATGGGCAATAGCCCCGTACTCCAGACCCTGGGTGTTGGCCATGCTCTCTGGATTCTGGGTGAAGGCTTCTCAACCCTGGGCTTCATCCCCACCTTCCAGGCCCACTGAGATGGCAACTCAGCTCCCTTGGCTCTAGGTGGCCCCATTCTCCTAGTCCATCTGGTGACTTCATCCCCTCACCCCCAGCAGCCCTGTTCTTCTGTCGTTTGGGGATGGCAGCCTCGCTCCCTCACCTTTGGGCAGTGGCCCCATCCACTTGGCACATCTTAACAGCGGTGCGTTTGGTTTTTGTTTGATGTGTTTGGTCACTGTGATTATGCTAGGCATTGGGGTTATAAGGGGAGTAAGGCAGACTGCCCTAGAGCAGATATCAGAAGAGAAAGAAGACACTATTCACTTTCTTTTAGAGCTTGAGTCAAGTGCTTTCTTTGGTATATTGAAAAATGATACCAGCCATTAGAGAAATGCAAATCAAAACTACAGTGATATACCATCTCACCCCAGCAAGGCTAGCATCAGTCCAAAAAACACAAAATACTAAATGCTGGAGAGGTTGTGGAGAGACTGGAACACTTATACACTGTTGGTGGGAATGTAAAATGGTACAACCACTTTGGAAATCGACTTGGCACTTCCTTAAAAAGCTAGAAATAGAACTGTTGTGATCCAGCAATCCTGCTCCTTGGAATATATCCTAGAGAAATAAGAGCTGTCACACGAATAGATACATGCACACCCATGTTCATTGCAGCACTGTTCACGATAGCAAAAAGATGGAAACAACCTAGGTTCTAACAGACGAATGGTTAGACAAATTATGGTGTATTCACGCAATGGAATACTGCACAATGATAAAGAACAACGATGAGGCTGCGAAACATAATATGGAGGAAGCTGGAGGGCATTATGTTGAGTGAATTTAGTCAGTCACAGAAAGACAAATATTGTATAAGGCCACTATTATAAGGACTCTATTGAAGACCACTATTATAAGGACTCAAGAAAAGGTTTAAACACAGAAGAAAACATTCTTTGACGGTAACGAGGGTGGGGAGGGACGGGGAGGGTTATTCACTAACTAGACAGTAGACAAGAATTATCTTAGTTGAAGGGAAGGACAGCACACACTACAGGGGAAGTCAGCACAACTGGACTAAACCAAAGCTAAGAAGTTTCCTGAATACAGTCAAACACTTTGAGGGACAGAGTAGCAGGGGTGGGTGTCTGGGGACCATGCTTTCAGAGGACATCTAGGTCAGTTAGCATAACAAAGTTTATTAAGAAAATGTTCTGCATCCTACTTTGGTGAGTGGTGTCTGGGGTCTTAAAAGCTAACAAGCGGCCATATAAGATGCATCAGTTGGTCTCAAACACCTGGAGTAAAAGAGAATGAAGAACACCATGGACATAAACTATTAGCCCAAGAGACAGAAAGGGCCACATAAACCAGAGACTTCATCAGCCTGAGACCAGAAGAACTAGATGGTGCCCGGCTACCACCAGTGACCACCCTTACAGGGAACACAAGAGAGAGTCCCTGATGGAGCAGCAGGAGAACGGTAGGGTGCAGAACTCAAATTCTAGTAAAAAGATTAGACTTAATGGTCTGACTGAGACTGGAGGAACCCAGGAAAGCATGGCCCCCAGACTCTATCAACCCAGAACTAAAAAACAACTCCCGAGGGCAACTCTTCAGACAAAGATTGGACTGGACTGTGGGACATAAAACAGTACTGGTGAAGAGTGTGCTTCTTAGCTCAAGTAGATACATGAGACTAAATGGGCAGCTCCTGTCTGGAGGTGAGATGAGAAGGCAGAGATGGTCAGGACCTGATTGAATGCACATGGGAAATCAGAGTTGGAAAGGAGGAGTGTGCTATCACAGTATAGGGAGAGCAATTAAGGTCATATAACTAATGGATGTATAAATTTTTGTATGAGAAACTAGCTTGAAAACTTTCACTTAAACTACAACAATAAACAAATTTAAAAAAAAAGAAAAATGATACCAAAGAATTATCACTGAAGATTTTAAGAACATTTAAAAATATTCAGATTGCAATATTTGATTTGATAAACCCTTCTACTATTTGTGGAAGTATTAAATACAAACAGTATTTATTTTTAAAAAATCTTCTCAGTGGTAGTAATTAATAAAATAGTAATCATGAGATTCATAAGTATCTGTTAGTATGGTAAGAATGGTAAGATCCGTGGCAGTATATGATGTTGCAAATGTTAGTGAGCTACAGTCATTGGTTTGTGATTAACAGGTGACTGGTTCAGCTTCTCAGTTGTTATTTTCTACTTGAAATTTGCTGTGTTTAAAGGTGTTGTGGATTGAATTTGTGTCCCCCAGAAATGTCTTGTAAATCCTAACCCCTATGCTGTGAAAGGAGCTCTGGTGGTGCAGTGGTTAAAAGTGCTTGGATGCTAACCAAAAGGTTGGTGGATGGGAGAAAGATGTGGCAGTCTGCTGCCTTAAAGATTACAGCCTCAGAAACCCTACATGGCATGGCAATTCTCCTCTGCCCTATAGGGTTGCTATGAGTTGGAATCAATCTGATGGCAATGAATTTGGTTTAAATCCTTGTAAATGTAACCCCATTTGGGAATAGGGTTTTCTTTTTCATGTTAATGAAGTCATATTAATGTAGGGTGTGTTTTAAGCCAATCACTTTAGAGATATAAAAAGAGCAGATTAGGCACCGAAGCAAGGAAGCACAAAGGAGGGACAGATACGTGCTACCTGAAGGTTGCCATGGAACGCCAGAGAAGCTGAGACAAGGCTTTTCCCCCAGAGTGAACAGAGAGAGCATTCCCTTAGGTCCAGCACCTTGGATTCAGACTTCTAGCTTCTAAAACTGTGAGAAAATAGATTTCTCTTTGTTAAAGCCATCCACTTGTGGTATTTCTGTTATAGAAGCACTAAACAAGACAAAAGATTTTATAGGAGGGAAGCTAGTTCTAAAGACTGGATTTACTTTTTTAGCTTCATTTTTTTCTTAAACTCTTATTTTCTTAGGTTTCTGAACTGTTTTTCCTACATACATAAATTGGCAGGGACAACAAAATGTAGAATATGGCATAAATTTTTATTCCTTCAAATGAGGGCTTAATGGAATCACATTTGATGCATTTTGAAACTCTGTGTTGCTTGGTTTTGCTCAGCCAAATAGAACAGATGTGGAAAATGTACCTTTTACCTAGACTTTTAGACCTGAAATGTCAGTCATATTTGCCTCCTTTCTCTCACTATATTCAGTTGTCTTTTTTAAAAAAAGTTTTCTTTTTCTTTTATTGTTGAGAATATACACAGCAAAAACATACTCTGATTCATGTTTCTGCATGTACAGTTCAGTGACATTGATTACATTCTTTGAGTTGTGCAACTATTCTCACACTTCTTTTATGGGTTTTATCTCCCCCATAACATAAACTCACTGCCCCATAAGGTTCCTGTCTAATATTTCAAGTTGCTGTTGTCAATTTGATCTCCCATATAGATAGATTTTAAAAGAGCACAATGCTCAACGCAGACATTCTTTACTAGTTACGCTAAACTGTTGTTTGGTTTTAAGAAAACTTTAGGGGATATTTTTGGTTTCAGGTTTAAAAATTATCTCAGGGCTATAGTTTCAGAGGTTCATCCAGCCTGCATGGCTCCAGAAAGTCTGGAGTCCATGAGAATTTGAAATTCTGTTCTGCATTTTGCCCCTTTTGACCAGAATTCTTCTATAGAATCTTTGATCAAAATGTTCACAATCCAGCTCTTCTGGTCTCATGGCAAAGGAGACAGTTGTTCATGGAGGCAGTTAGCCACACATTCCATTTCCTCCTCCAATTCCTGACTCTCCTTTCTCTCTTGCTCCAGGTGAATAGAGACCAATTGTGCCTTGGATAGCCATTTGCAAGCTTTTAAGACCCCAGACACTACTCGGAACTAGGAGGTAGAACAGAAGCACTAAACACGGTACTAGGTCAGTTAACTGGGATGTCCCATGAAACTATGACCAAGGATCCAAATCCCATGAGGTGTTTGGATGGACATAAGCAGCCTCAGCAGCTACTCTTTTTGTTGTTGTTGTAGTAAATATATCTGTCATACAACTTTCGCCAATTCAACTTTTTTTTTTTTGGTCAGTTTAGCTTATTGACAGCGTTTATGATAATAAGCTATACAACCCTACCCTTAATCAATGCGATTATTTTCATCACCATAAACCGAAACTTACTACTCCACGGGCTGTAACCTTCCGTTTTTCCCCCTCTCTCCTGCCCCTGGTAACTACTAATAAACTTTGGTCTCTATACATTTACCTTTTCTTGTCTTTTTATATAAGTGAAGTCATACAATATTTGTCCTTTTGTGATTGACTTATTTCACTCAGCATAATGTCTTCAGGCTCCATATTGTAGCATGTATCAAGACTTCATTTCTCTTACTGGCTGAGAAGTATTTCATTGTATTCGTGTACCACATTTTATCAGTTCATCCATAGATGAGCATTTAGGTTGTTTTCACCTTTTGGCTATTGTGAATAGTGAATTGTACACTGGTGTATAAGTATCTGAGTCTCAGCTTTTAAGGCTTTTGCGTATGTATATAAACACACATAGAAGTGGAATTGGCTGGGTCATATGGTAGTTCTTAGGAGCATGAGATGCTTAGCAGATTCATTATTGTTCTTTATCGTTGCATGATACTCCATTTTGTGTATGTACCATAGTTTGTTTATCCATTCATCTGTTTATGGGCATCTAGGTTGTTTCCATCTTTTTGCCATTGTGAACAATGCTGCATTGAACATGGGTGTGTGTATGTCTATTTGTGTGATGACTCTTATTTCTCTAGGATGTATTCCTTGGACTGGGATTGCCGGATCATATGGTATTTATATTTCCAGCTTTCTAAGGAGGCACCATATCATTTTTGAAAATGGTTGTATTGTTTTGCATTCCCGCAAGCAGTGCATAAGAGTTCCGATCTTCCCACAGACTATCCAACATTTGTTATTTCCAGTTTTTTTTTTTTTTTAATTCAGATGAAGGCTTACAGAACAAATAGTTTCTCATAAAACAGTAGTACACATATTGTTTTATGACATTGGTTAATAACCCCACAACATGTCAACCCTCTAACTTCTCAACCTTTTTTTTGGTGAAAATACACATAGCCAAAGATACACCATTTCAAAAATTTCTACACGCACAGTTCAGTGACACTGACTGCGCTCTTCCGATTGTGCTGTTATTCTCACTTAAGATGAAGGCTTACAGAACAAAATAGTTTCTCAATTTAACAGTTACTACAAATGTTGCCCTATGACAATGGTTAACAATCTCACAAAACATCAACAATATCCTTACTCAACCTTGGGTTCCCTATCACCAGCTTCCTTGTCCCCTTCTTCCTTCTGGCCCTTGTCACTGGACTACTGTACCTCGTTAGTCTCATTTGGTTTTACGGGGCTGTCCACTCCCAGGCTGAACTGTGAACTTCGGAGGTAAGTTCACCACTGAGCTAAAAGGGTGTCTGGGGGCTATACTCTCGGGGTTATTTCCAGTTTTTTTGATTGTGCCAGTAATGCTGGGGGCGAGATGGTATCTCATTGTGGTTTTAATTTGCATTTCTCTAATGGCT
The DNA here is from genome assembly GCA_030035585.1 of Dugong dugon. Classification (NCBI taxonomy): domain Eukaryota; kingdom Metazoa; phylum Chordata; class Mammalia; order Sirenia; family Dugongidae; genus Dugong; species Dugong dugon. The sequence goes on along the minus strand of CM057463.1, from coordinate 107,592,088 downwards.
AGTGATCACAAGCATTTCCTCATGTGTCTGTTGGCCACTTGAATGTCTTCTTTGGTGAAGTGTCTGTTCATTTCCTTTGCCCATTTTTGAATTGGATTATTTTGTCTTTTTCTTGTAGAGGTGTTGGATTTTCTTGTGGATTTTAGAGATTAGACCTTTGTCTGACTTGTAACGTCCAAAAATTTTTTCCCATTCTGTACATTTTCTTTTTACTCTTTTGGTGAAGAATTTTGATGAGCATAAGTGTTTAATTTTTAGAAGATCTCAGTTATCTAGCTTATCTTCTGGAGTTTGTGTTTTGTTGGTTACAGTTTGTGTCTTAGTCATCTAGTGCGGCTACAACAGAAATACCACAAGTGGATGGCTTTAACAAAGAGAAATTTATTTCTTCAGAGTAAAGTAGGCTAAAAATCCAAATTCAGGTTCAGCTCCAGGGAAAGGCTTTCTCTCTCTGTCGTCCTTCTCATCAGTGTTCCCCCAGACTAGGAGCTTCTCTGTGCACAGACCCCGGGTCCAAAGGACATGCTCTACTCCTGGTACTGCTTTCTTGGTGGTATGAGGTCCCCAATTCTATGCTTGTTTTCCTTTCCTTTTATCTCTTGTAAGGTAAAAGGTAGTGCAGGCCACACCCTAAGGAAATTCCCTTTACATTGGATCAGGGATGTGACCTGGGTAAGGGTGGTGGTACAGTCCTACCCTAATCCTCTTTAACATAAAATTACAATCACAAAATGGAGGCCAGCCACACAATTCTGTGAGTCATGGCCCAGCCAAATTGATACACACATTTTTGGGGGGACATAATTCAAACCATGACAGTTTGTATCCTGTTAATGCTGTGTATTAGGACCTCTAGCATTGATCTTAGGTTTTCTTTTATCAACTTTATAGTTTTTGGCTTTATATTTAGGTCTGTGATCCATTTGGAATTACTTTTGTATATGGTGTGAGGTATGGGTCCTGTTTCATTTCTTTGCAGATGGACATCCAGTTTTGCAAGCACCATTTTTTAAAAAGACTGTCTTTTCGCCGTTTGATGGACTTTGGGCCCTCGTTGAAGATCAGGTGAGCATAGGTGGATGGATTTACATCTGGGTTTTCAATTCTGTTCCATTGGTTAATGTATTTGTTGTTGTACCAGTACCAGGCTGTTTTGAGTACTGTAGCTGTATAGTAGGTTCTGAGGTCAGGTAGTTAGTGTGAATCCTCCTACCTTATTCTTCTTCAGTAGTGTTTTACTTATGTGGGGCTTCTTCCCTTTCCATATAAAGTTAATGATTAGTTTTTCCATCTCCTTAAAGAATGTTGTTGGTATTTGGATCAAGATTGCATTGTATTTGTATATTGCTTTGGGTAGAATTGTCATTTTCACAATGCTGAGTCTGCCTATCCATGAGCATGGTATGTTTTTCCATTTATGTAGATCTCTTTTGCTTTCTTGCGGTAGTGTTTCGTAGTTTTCTTCGTATAGGTCTTTTCCGTCCCTGGTTAGATATATTCCTAGGTATTTTATTTTTCTAGGGGCTATTGTAAATGGTATTGTTTTCCTGATTTCCTTTTCATCGTTCTCTTTATTAGCGTATAGGAATCCAACTGATTTTTGTATGTTTATCTCGTATCCTGCTACTCTGCTGAATGTTTCTATTAGTTCAGTAGTTTTCTCGTGGAGTCTTTTGGGCTTTCTATGTATAGTATCATATCACTTGCAAACAGGGACAGTTTAACTTCTTCATTACCAATTTGGAGGTCCTTCATTTCTTTTTCTTGCCTTATTGTTCTAGCTAGGACTTCCAGCACAATATTAAATACGAGTGGAGATAAAGGGCATCCTTGTCTTGTTCCTGTTCTCAAGGGGAATGTTTTCAGCCTCTCTCCATTAAGAATGATGTTGGCTGTTGGTTTTGCATAGATGCCCTTTATTATGTTGAGAAATTTCCCTTCTATACCTATTTGATTGAGAGTTTTTATCAGGAATGGGTGTTGGACTTTGTAAAATGCCTTTTCTGTGTCAATTGAGTTGATCATGTGATTCTTTTATTTCCTTTTATTTATGTGGTGGATTACGTTGATTGATTTTCTAATGTTGAACCATCCTTGCATACCTGGTATGAATCCTACTTGGTTGTGGTGTATTATTTTTTTGATATGATCCTGAATTCTCTTGGCTAGGATGTTGTTGAGAATTTCTGCGTCTATATTGATGAGGGATATTGGTCTATAATTTTCTTTTCTTTGTGGCATCTTTGCCTGGTTTTGGTATCAGGGTTATGCTGGTTTCATAAAATGAATTCCAAGGTGTCGCTTCCTTTTCTATGTTCTGAAATAGTTTGAGTGGTACTGGTATAAGCTTTTTTCTGAATGTTTGGTAGAATTCTCCAGCGAAGCCATCTGGGCCAGGGCTTTTTTTGTTGTTGGGAGGTTTTTTTTATTACCTTTTCAATGTCTTCTCTTGTTACGGGCCTTTTCAGATTTGCAACATCACTTTGTGGTAGTTTGGGTAGGTAGTGTGTTTCTAGAAATTTATCTGTTTCCTCTAGGTTTTCAGTTTCTCATAATACTCTGTTATCATCCTTCTTATTTCATTTGGGGCTGTTGTAATGTTTCCCATTTCATTTCTTATTTGGGTTATTTGCATCCTCTCCTGTTTTACTTTTGTCAGTTTGACCAGTGGTTTGTTGATTTCATTGATCTTTTCAAAGAATCAACTTTTGGTTTTGTTGGTTTTTTTATTGTTTTGCTCTTCTGTATTTCATTTATTTCTGCTCTGATCGTTTTTATTTCCTTTCTTCTGGTGGCTCTGGGCTTTTTTTTTTTTTTGCTGTTCTCTTTGTATTTGTTCGAATTGTGTAGCTAATGTTTTGATTTTGTCCCTTCTTTTTTGATGTGTGTATCTATTGCTGTAAATTGTCCTCTGAGGACTGCCTTTGCTGCGTCCCAAAAGTTTTGTATGATACGTTTTCATTCTCTTTTGATTCTAGGAATTTTTTGATTCCATCTCTGATTTCTTCTCTTACCCAGTGGTTTGTAAGCAGGGTGATATTCAGTGTCTATGTAATTAATTTTTTCCTCTTGCTCTTCCTATTATTAATTTCTACCTTGATGGCGTTGTGGTCAGAGAAGATACTTTGTATTATCTCAGTGTTTTGGAATTTGTTGAGTATTGCTCTGTTCCTAAGGTGTGGTCTGTTCTGGAGAACATTCTATGTGCATTGGAAAAGAATGTGTACTTTGCATCTGTAGGGTGGAGTGTTCTATATATGTCTGTGAGGTCAAATAGGCTGACTGTACCCTTTAGGTCTTTTGTATCTTTGTTGAGTTTTTTTCAAAATGTTCTGTCCTTTACCGATAGTGGTGTGTTGAAGTCTCCTGCTGTTACTGTGGAACTGTCAATTTCTCTTTTCAGTGCTGTTAGAGTTTGTTTTTTGTATTTTGGAGCCCTGTCATTGGGTGCGTGTATATTTATTATGGTTATGTCTTCATGATGGATCCTCCCTTTAATTACTGTATAGTGCATTTCTTAGTCTTTTATGATTGATTTTCTTTTAAAGTCTATTTTATCTGAGATTAGTATTGCCACCCCTGCTCTTTTTTTGTTAGCTTTTTGCTTGATATATTTTTTTCCATCCTTTGATTTTTAATGAATTTACATCTTTGTTTCTAAGATATGTCTATTGTAGACAGTGTATTGATGGATCCTGTTTTTTTAATCCATTCTCTCTGTCTCTTTATGGGTGCATTTAGGCCATTTACATTCAGTGCAGTTACTGATAGGTGTGAATTTATTGCTGTCATTTTGTAGTGTTTTTGTGGTGCCGATGTTTTCTTTGTTCTCTTTTCTCCTGTGCCGAATTCCTTTGTTTGTGGATTTTTTTCATTTCATTTGTTTTTACTGAGACTTTGTTTTTGTCCTTATTTTGATAAGTAGGTTTGTAACTTCTTTTTGATTACCTTGAAATTTACCCTTATCTCCCTAGGCTTGAACCAGTCTATTATTGCTTTATATCGCTTTACCTTTCTCTCCATTAGAAGGTTCTATACCTACACGGTTTATTCCCTCTTTTATTCTGATGTTGTTGTCATTTATGGATTAACCTGTCTGTTTCCCTATTGTAATTCTTTTAGTTTTGGGTAGTCCTTGAGAGTTCATCTCTTTGATTGATATCTGGCTGGTACAATACTGCGTCCTAGATTCATTCTGTTGTTGGATGTTGTTTGTTCTCAGACTGAAGGACTCCCTTTAATAATTCTTATAAGTTTGGTTTGCTTTTTACATAGTCCTTTAATTTCTGTTTGTCTGGAAATGTCCTAATTTCACGATCATATTTGAACGAGAGTTTTGCAGAATATATTATTCTTGGCTGGCAATTTTTTGGTTTCGAGGTTTTGTATACGTCATCCCATTGCCTTCTTGCCTGCATGGTTTCTGCCAAATAATCTGAGCTTAGTCTTACTGTTTCTTCTCTGTATGTGACTTTTCGTTTTTCTTGACCTGCTCTCAGGATTCTTTATTTGTGTTCAGTTTTAGTGAGTGTGATTATGATATGCCTTGGTGAGTTTCTTTTGAGGTCTGTCCTATAATGGGGTTAATTGAGCTTCTTGGATGGTCCGCTTTTCATCTTTCATGATACTGGGGAGGTTTTCTGTCAGCAGTTCTTCAGTGATCCTCTCTGTGTTTTCTCTTCTCTCCCCCTGTTCCAGAACTCTGGTCACTCTCAGATTTTTGCTTTTGATTGTCGCCCACATAATTCTCAGGGTTTCTTCATTTTTCTTTTTTTCTGATTTTTTCTCAGAGATGTATCGAAGAGTTTGTCTTCAATTTCGCTGATCCTGTCTCCCATCATTTCAAACCTGCTCTTCAGCCCTTCCATGACACAGTCTGTTTCTGAAATCTTGTTGTTTATCTTTTGGATTTCTATTTGTTGTTTTTGTGTGATTTCTACTTGTGAATTTATTTTGGTACTTCATTCCTGTATTATTTTCCTGAATTCTTCCTTTTTTTTTTTCTATATTTTCCCTGAGTTATTCTATTTTTTCCTCAGTTTTATATGCTTTTTGTTTCAACTCTTGGACAGCTCTGAATATTAGAGATTTGAATTCCCTATCAGGTAGTTTAGGGCTTTTTCTTCTACTAGAATGTCATCTAGAGTTTTATTTTTGACACCTACTGGGAATATCCTGTCCTGTTTTTTTAATATGCTCTGACATTGTGTGCTGTCTTTGGGATATTCAGTAATTATTTTCCTCGATTTGTTTGTTTTGTCCTGCTTCTTTGTTTTATTTTGTTATGTCTGAGCACGTGGGCTGTGCATTCTTTGTTGTTTGCCTGTCTGTGGGCATGATACTTTTCAACTCCTTGTCCTATGGACAGGGTCAGTTGCTCAGGAATAGTGCAGCAGTGCAAGTCCAGCTGATGAGGAGTTGCTGGGATACATACTAGGGCTGACAGGGTAAACCGGCTATCAGTGCAGGGCAGGTTTCCGTAGGCTGTGCCTTTGCTGCTCGGGGATGTGATGTTCAGCACACAGTGCAGGTAGGCAGGACGGAGGGGGGAGATTGTGATGTGTGGAGGTAAGATGGGTATGGGAAAGAGGAGAGAGAGGAGAGAGAAATAGTAGCCAAAGGCAAAGAAACAAACGAAAGGAGTGCTAAGGGAGCTTACTGTCAGAGTGGAGAGATGAGAGATTGAGAAATGGAGAAAAATCAAAATACAAAAAAATGGTAAAAGAAAAAAATAAGTAAACGTTAGAAAAAAGAAAGCAAAGCATAGCTCCCAAGGATCCTGTTGGTGTGGCTGTGAAAACTTTGGAAGTAGCTCCCATGCTGTGAAGTACAGCCTGTCTAAAAAGGGTAACAGTGTACACAGCAAAGAGAAGGTAAGTATAGAGAGACAAGAAGCTGAGAAATGAAGAAACACAAAAAGGAAAAAAGAAAAACAAAAACAAAGAAAACCAAAAGAAATGTCCCCAGGGATACCACCCTATGGCTGCACAGACTGGGGAAGTAGCTCTCAATCCACGCAGTATAGCCCGGCTAAAAGGGGCTTCCAAGCGGAGGAAGAAGAAGAAAACAAACAAATCAAAACAAACAAAAAGCCGCAGAGATCCCACCAGTGTGGTGGCACTGGCTGGGAAGCAGTTCCACAGTAGAGGGCGTTTCACAGCCTTTCAGGAGGAAGCAAAGATGGCACTTTGAGCTAGGTATTTGAGAGTAAGGAGGGGGAGGTGGTGAGAGGTATGGAAAAAATCTAAATAAGCGGAGAAAAGCAACATCAGCAACAAATGGCACTCAGGGAGCCAGCCTGTATGGGCAGGTAGACTCCAAGCGGCCCGGGGCTTTAGCTGGTGCTTCCCAGCTAAGAGACTGTGGCCACAGGAAGCAGAGGAGGCCGAGTGAGTGTGAAGAAGGGTGAAGGTTAGGAAAGCATATATCATCGGTTACCAGTTGTTCTGTCTCCTGCTGGAAACTCTGTGAATCTGCTTTGCCATACTCCTTGTTCGCTGATGTCCAACAGAAGTCCAAGATGGTGAATCCATGCTGCGTTAGCTGATAGGGGGCCTCTGCATGTATCTCTCCTCGCTCTCTCAGTTTCTTATTCCGTTCGGTGCTTGGTTGAGTCCTTTATGTCTTTATTTGATGCTTAGGGTTCTAGGATTGATGTTTGTCTCTGTTTGACTTAGTTTTTCAGGTTTTTGCTGTGGAAAGATGGCATGGTGCTTCTGTCTGTAGCACTGTGTTGCCCAGAAGTCCCACAACACAGTAATTCTATTTTTAGTTTTTTGAGGAACCACCACACTGTTTTCCACAATGGCTGTACTATTTTGCATTCCCACCAGTAGTGGATAATGGTTCCAGTTTCCCCACATCCTTGCCAACATTTGCTATTTTCTGTTATTTTTCTTTTTTTAATCTTACCATCCTAGTGTGATCAGTTGTCTTTTTCATATGACATTTTCTTCTATCCCTGTTGCTATGACTGTAGTTTATATTCTGTTACTGCCTGCCTGGACTGTTGTAGTTGGTATTCTTTATTAGCAAACGTATAGGCTAAGACTATATAGTTTTTTCTCTAGATTAAAAGTTACTATTATGGGAAAGTTTTTTTTTTTAACTTGTAGGCACTGTGCAAAATATATTGTAATTTTTAATATATTTTTGTGTTACATCTTATGTCACACTCCTATTTAAAAACCGTCAGTGGTTTTTCTTAAACTCCTCTTGCTGATGTTCATTTTCCTTCACTGACTGGCCCTAAGCTATCTTTATGGAATCACATCCTATTGCCCCTCTACCCATCGTTTATTAGTATGTTTTCCCTACTATTTGAGGGTTCTATTGGCATTTTGTGTTGGATAATTCTTTGTGTGTGGGACCAGCTTGTGCATTGTAGGTGCTTAGCATCCTTCTGCCCCCGCCCCCAACCACTAAATGTCAGTAGCAATCCCCACACATTATGATAATGAAAAAACCTCACATGTAAACATTGGAGGTAGGGAGTTGATGGGTGAGGGAGGTGAGTGGCGAAGGGAAAAAGGCAGAGGGCAGTAACACTCCCAGTTGAGAACCAGTCAGCTATCTGATTTTTCAGAAGTAGATCACCAGGCCTTTCTTTTGAGGCACCTCTTGGTGGACTTGAATCTCCAACCTTTCACTTAGTAGCCGAGTGTATTAACCATTTGCATGAGCTGGAATCGACTTGACGGCAGCAGGTTTACTATGTGCCAGCCACTGTTTCAGGCACAGGGGAGGGAGGAAAGATCCAAACAAAACCTGTGATCTCATGGTTACATTATAGTGGGGGGACAGTAAGCAAATAAATAAATACATAATATAGCACACTGTTAAAGAGTGCTATGGAGACAAAGTAAGGTAGAGAGAGAAAAAGGGGAAGGCTGTTTTAGATGAGGAAATCAGGAATGACTTTTCTCAGGAAGCATATGAGTTGGAATAAAAGGAGTAAAGCAGCCATGGGTATATATGGGAGAAAGAGCTTTGCAGGCAGAGGAAAGTATTTCTCCTTTATTGTCACTTTAGATTTAACTGCATATCCCTCCATATTCTGACTGTTGCCGAAATTATCATTTTTCTTTATTATCTAATTAAATAGGAATAATAATATCTAACTTGTGGCAAAATGAGTATATAATACAGTATATAATCTATTTATATTATATGTAATATATAATAGGCACTCCATAATTGATAGTTGTTGTCATCATTGGGGGCCCTGGTGGCATGGTGGTTGAGCATTTATCTGCTAACCAAAAGATCAGTAGTTCGAATCCACCAGCCGCTCCTTGAAAACCCTATGGGGCAGTTCTGCTCTATCCTATAGAGTCGCTATGAGTTGGAATCAACTTGACAGCAGTGGGTTTACGGGTCATCATTGGAGCCCTGGTGGTGCAGTGGTTAAGCACTCAGCTACTAACCAAAATATTGGTGGTCCGAAGTCACCAGCTACACTGTGGGAGAAAGATGTGGCATTCTGCTTCTGTAAACATAACGGCCTTGGAAACCCTGTGGGACAGTTCTACTCTGTCCTATAGGGTCTCTATGAGTCAGAACTGACTCGATGACAGTGGGGTTGTTGTCATTATTAATATAATAACAGCAGCATAGGCTCTGTTCAGTGTTCCTAGAGAAAACTTGCTCATCTTTCAAGAATCAATGTGAATGTTACTTCATCCTTGAAGTTTTTCTTGGTGTGCATGTAGAAATGACTGTTCCCTTAGTTTTGTCACCATCATGTATTTATAACACAAACCTGTCATACTGTTGCCATATTTCACTTCATTTATTTTTACCTTTTGTACACTTCTAACCAGAGTCTGGCATTATATGTTTGCTAGATAAATGGCTTTTATTTAGGTATTAATTTATTTGGCTTCTAATATTTACAAAATAAAAAATCTGTTACTGTCAGGTTGATTCCAACTTATAGCGACCCACCACCTCCAATTCCTCATGCCATGGAACATGTTCAGGTACCTCACTTTCCTCAAACACACACATTCCCCTTTTCCTCTCTCCTTTAACATTTCTCTCTCTCCTAGCTACTGTCTTCTATATCTCCCTCTTCATATTGTCTCTACTTCTATCCATACTCCTCTTGAAAATGCCCCTATAATAAATGTCTTATACCGTATCATAACTTTACTCTAAAATTGACTGTAAGCACACATTGTGTTGATTTTCAATTCTTAATATTTACCACATTGGCATATTTGTTGAATGATTTTAATACATATAAATATTAGAAAAGGAGCCCTCATGGCGCAGTAGTTAAATGCTTGACTGCTAACTGAAAGGTTGGTGGTTTGAACCCACCAGCCACTCTGCGGGAGAAAGATGTGGCAGTCTGCTTCCATAAAGATTATAGCCTTGGAAACCCTATGGTGCAGTTCTCGTCTGTTCTGTAGGGTCACTATGAGTTGGAATTGACTTGACAGTAATGGATTTTTATCAAGTAGTTCGTTTACCATATTTCTGTGCAAATAATGTGTGCCTTTGGCAACGAAATATAGAAGGCACGTGTATTATTTTTGTAAAAGCATGGTATGTGTGTGTAGATGATTAATTTTTTAGGATATTTTAAATAATCGTTATCAAAATGGGAGGTGAAAATAGCATAATCACTAGTTAATACTTGGATAGTTTGGATATACAGGTAGCCCCCCACTTACTACATATTTGAGTTATGACAAATCACACTCACAACCCTCTGTTTTTTGTTTTTTTTGTACGACTTAGTAGTCCACCACTTGTCTGTCAGTTTGCTGTAGTGTGGAACGAGAGCTATCATTGCTGATGTCAGCTGAATCTTGACTGAAAACAGAGAGTACCGGAAAGATGTTCACTTGTGTTTTATTGACTATGCAAAGGCATTCAATTGTATGATCATATCAAATTATAGATAACACTGTGAAGAATGGGAATTCCAGAACACTTAATTGTGCTTATGCAGAACCTGTACATAGACCAAGAGGCAGTTGTTCAAACAGAACAAGGGGATACTGCGTGGTTTAAAATCAGGAAAGATACATCAGGGTTGTATCCTTTCACTATACTTATTCAGTCTGTATTTTGAGCAAGTAATTCAAGAAGCTGCACTATATGAAGAAGAATGTGGCATCAGGATTGGAGGAAGACTCATTAACAACCTGTGATATGCAGATGACACAACCTTGCTTGCTGATAGTGAAGAGGACTTGAAGCACTTACTGATGAAGATCAAAGACTGCAGCCTTCAGGACGGATTACACCTCAGCATAAAGAAAACGGAAATCCTCACAACTAGACCAATAAGCAACGTTATGATAAATGGAGAAAATATTGAAGTTGTCCAGGATTTCATTTTACTTGGATCCATAGTCAACGCCCACGGAAGCAGCAGTCAAGAAATCAATGTATTACATTAGGCAAATCTGCTGCAAAAGACCTCTTTAATGTGTTAAAAAGCAAAGATGTCACTTTGAACACTATGGTGCACCTGACCCAAGTTGTGATATTTTCTGTCACCTTGTGTGCATGTGAAATGTGAACAATGAATGAGGAAGACTGAAGAATTGATGCCTTTGAAGAATATTGACTATACCATGGACTGCCCGAAGAACAAACGTCTGTCTTGGAAGAAGTACAGCCAGAGTGCTCCTTAGAAGTGTAGGATGGTGAGACTTTGTCTCACATACTTTGGACATGTTATCAGGAGGGACCAGTCCCTGAAGAAAGGACATCATGCTTGGTAACGTAGAGAATCAGAATAAGGAGGAAAACCCTCAACGAGATGGACTGACATAGTGGCTGCAGCATGGGCCCAAGCAGTGATTGGGAGGATGGTGCAAGACTGGGCAGTGTTTCATTGTTGTGCATGGGGTTGCTATGTGTTGGAACTGACTCTACGGCACCTAACAACAAGAACATCGTTTGTAATATGTGCATACAGTGTGGCAATGCATAATATACCCATGTTATCATTCTCAGATGTTCACTCGCAGATGTTCAGTTTTATGATTTACTGTTGGCAAACACTGCTGTCTATCAGGCTGTGGCCTGACTGACAGTGAAGTCCATGTCAATGGCAGGAGTCCTAATGTATAGAAGGTTGGGCAATGTTCAACTCAGCGACATACGACAATTGAACTGCGCAGGTGCCTGACAGCCATTATGACTCCAACTTCACTGTTACGACACTGATGCTGATTTCATTGTAGGCCAGGACTGTAGCAAGATTTTAGTTAGCGTTTTGTACCTTAAGAAGCATGCATTGTTAATTTGAAGCTGAGTTGTTCAGGTTTCTCTGTAACACCTGCACTGCTTATAACCCCAACAATATATCTAACAAAAGAATTCATGCCACTGAAAGTTGTAATTTGAAAAAGAAGATGAGGAAGGCTGTAGACATGAATATAGAGATGAAGATCATTAAGGCCTATAATAATGGAAAGAAAGTTGACGAGATAGCGCATGAGGAAGGACTGTCAAATTCTACTGTTTTGACAATCATTAAATATAAGAATAGGATTTGGGAGGCAGTTAAAGGAGCGTTTGGCATAAAATCGACAGTTTTAACAAAGAAGCACAAAGACCAGTCCACGAGATGGAGAAGCTGTTGATGATTTGGTTAGAAGACCAAATCCAGAAAAGGATTCCTAGGAGTTTACTGATGATTCAATCGAACGTATGCAGTCTTTTTGAAAACCTGCAGAACAGCAAGGAGAAGACTGCCATGAGTACTTTAATGCCAACAATGGCTGGTTTCACAGCTTCCAATGCAGATTTGGCATACAACTGGAGAAGCAGGAAGCGCCCATTTTGAAGCTGCTGAAAAATTCAGTGATGAGCTGGGCAAGATGGAAGAGGAAGGAGAGAAGTTGTCAAAAGTTTACAGTTAAAGGATTAGCTGGAGTTTTTTCTAAACTAAATCAGGGGCTTCAGTTGCTTGAAAACACAGACCCAAATGCTGATCCCTTTAAAGTCCATAGCCAGATTTGGGAAGCAGTGAGATGTTACCATGAAATGTATGAAGAAAAAAAAAGAGCCATACAGACAACTCTCACTAATTTTCTGACTAGAAATGCCATCCACTTTCCCAGGGATAATCCAGATGATCCAGAACTTTTCACAAGTGGAGTTATTACCGCAACTGACAAAATGCCAGTGTCATCCAGTTCTTCATTGTCAGATTAAATTTTTGTGATTTGTGTATGTTTTTATGTACGTATTAAAATATATCTGTGAGTTTATATGTAATGCTTCCAATAGATAGGATTTGTAAAGATACTGGTAATAAAAGGCAATAATAATGAAATCTAAAAGAAAAATGAGGTGTTTGATGTAATGTCAGAATCGATCTGTGATGGAGTCATGGGAACGGGACCCCATCTTAAGTCAGGGACTGCCTGTCTTATTTTCTCTGTGTGATTAACTGAAGTCAGTGATGACTAAAACAACATATATTTATTTCTTTGTGCTTTCAAACTGAAAGGATCTGTCTCTGAACTGACTCTTACATTTTACAATAAATATGTATTTTAAAAATATGAGGATATGTTTTTATAATAAAAGTAGCTAAAGGATATTAAGGAAGAAAACCTAAAATGAGAAGCCTACTTATAGCAGTTTCACTTAAAGAATATGGGATTTGAAATCACTGAAATAGTGTTAAAGTACAAGCACATTGCCAGTCTCTCTTTAGAATTGTTTACCCTTTCTTTGGAGCTTGGCTGCTAACCAAAAGGTCAGCAGTTCAAATCCACCAGCTGCTCATTGGAAACCCTATGGGGCTGTTCTACTCTGTCCTGTAGGGTCACTGTGAGTCGGAATTGACTCGATGGCAACAGGCACCCTTTCTTTATCTTTATTTTGCAGATCAGAAAACTGAAATAAAGCAAAGCACCTCACAGAGTTGAGAATTACATGTGAGAATGTACATGTAGCCTCTGGCCCATAATGGATGCTCAAATCAAAGTTAATATTCATAAGTCTTGTTATTTTTCTTGAGATATGAACTTGAGTATTATTTTTAGCTTGAAACATAAAAGAGATACCAAAAGCTAAAACAGTTATTTTAAATTCTATCAAATATAAATAGGTGTTCACTTCAGATCAATTTGAGAACTTAAGGTACCAGGCTATGATGATAGCTCAGATTTTGCTTTCTTGCCCTGTTTGTGCATAGCCTGGGATAGAAAGACAAATATTCCTAGATTTTGTTCATTTTCCAAAATATATTTCAAATTAGAGTGAATTGATCGTTATTGTTTTTTGGGGCCGTCGAGTCGGTTCTGACTCACAGCGACCCTATGTACAACAGAACGAAATGCTGTCTGGTCCTGCACCATCCTCACAATCTATGTTATGCTTGAGTCTGTTGTTGCAGCCACTGTGTCAGTCCATCTTGTTGAGGGTCTTCCTCTTTTTTGTTGACCCTCTACTTTACCAAGCATGATGTCCTCCTTGTCCAAGGACTGGTCCCTCCTGATAACATCTCCAAAGTACGTGAGACGAAGTTTCACCACCCCTGTTTGTAAGGAGCTTTCTGGCTGTACTTCTTCCGAGACAGATATGCTCATTCTTCTGGCAGTCTGTGGTATATTCAGTATTCTTTGCCAATACCGTAATTCAGAGGTATCAGTTCTTCTTCAGTCTTCCTTGTTCATTATCCAGCTTTCACATGCATATGAGGTGATTGAAAATACCATGGCTTTGAGACCTTAGTCCTCAAAGTGACATCTTTGCTTTTCAACACTTTAAAGAGGTCTTTTCCAGCAGATATGCCCAGTGCAACACATTGTTTTGATTTCTTGACTGCTGCTTCCCTGGATGTTGATTGTGGATCCAAGTAAAATGAAATCCTTGACAACTTCAGTATTTACTCTATCATGATGTTGCTTATTGGTCCCATTGTGAGGATTTTTGTTTTCTTTTTGTTGAGATGTAATCCATACTTAAGTCTGCCATCTTTGATTTTCATCAGTAAGTACTTCAAATCCTTTTCATTTTCAGCAAGCAATATTGTGTCATCTGCATATCACAGGTTTTTAATGAGCCTTCCTCCAGTCCTGATACCACATTCTTCTTCACATAGTTCAGCTTGCCAGATTATTTTCTCAGCATGTAGATTGAATAAGTATGGTGAAAGGATACAACACTGATGTATCTTTCCTGATTTTAAACCATGCAGTATCCCCTTGTCCTGTTCAAATGACTGTCTGTTGGTCTATTTACAGGTTCTGCATGAGCACAATTAAGTGTTCTGGAATTTCCATTCTTGGCAGTGTTTTCTATAATATGTTATGATCCACACAGTTGAATACCTTTGCATAGTCAGTAAAACACAGGTACCCATAAACACTGTACCCATAAAGAGTCATTAAAAAGTTATTGGAACTTAAGAGCTTCGTTTAAAAATTCCTCCCCACAGCATGTTTACTTTACATGTGACTTTGATGTTCATCTTGTTTTTTCGCCACAGAAAATTAGGTAATGAACCTTGGTTAGCTTCAAATGTCTCAGTATTAAATTGTTTTTAATAAGTGTAGTTATTTTTCTTAACTGAAAACAGGAATAGTTTCTATAATTTGAGGTTTATGTACTTTTTTTATTACCAAATTTGGTAAAAATGTACTTAAAACTTATGTTTTCTATCTAAAATGTGTTAAGTATACGTAGTCCTACCAGCAGGTAACTGGAGCCCTGGTGGTGTAGTGATTAAGAGGTTGGCTGCTAACCAAAAATTTCGTAGTTCAACTCCACCAGCCGCTCCGTGGAAACCCTATGGGGCAGTTCTACTTCGAGAGATACTGTAGGGAGGCACCATGTAAATGCAGTTTTTCTTAGGCATTTTTTAGATCATTTACTTTGAATTATATAATACTTGGCTCCCAAATTCGTATTTGGCATCAGAATTGTTAATTGCTACTTAGAACGGGTAATAAACTGTATGGTTAGCTGCAGTGATCATTGAGAGGTCACAAAAGACTAATAGAAGATAATATTTAGAATGTCTTAGTGAATAATCAGTTTCTCATGAGAGATTGGCTAGGGATTTTTGGTTTTAGAGTCAGATAAACAGATTAATTACATTAGCCTGCCTCTTACGTTATTTATTCAGCAAGTGATTTTGTCCTTACTATGTGTCAGGTAGTGTTCTAATTGCTTTAGATTTATTTTCTCACATAATTATCATAACAATCTAATGAGGGAGGTACTATCATCATTACTGTTTTATAAATGAAGAAAATTAAGCCAGAGTAGTTAAATAACTTGTCTGTAGCTCAGACACCTGGTAAGTAGTAGATTTGTGGATTAGACCCAGGCAGTCTGACTATAGCATTTGTGCTCTCAACATCTACACTGTATGCTGCCTGTCTTAACCAATTCATCCCTCAACGAACCCCCTTTATTCTCCTGTTACGTGTTGCAGCCAGAGCAGGCAAATTAAGACCAATATTTAAAGGGGCCAGAAGTTCCAAAGTGTGTATGTATTATAGCATAGCAATAGTCTACTTTTAAATGATGTTGGAGAGGTCTGATTCGGGCAGGCAGTCCATCCTGGAACTCTTAAGAAGTGGTTTTGATGTACCTGAGATGTCTTAATAAGGGCTTTCCAACGAGCTAATAGTATACTTCCAAGTTCCCCAGTTTGTTTAATATGCATCCTTAGTCTGCCCTTGTTCTCACATTAAATATAGAAGTCTTAGGAGCCCTGGTGGCACAGTGGTTAAGAGCTATGGCTGCTAACCAAAAGGTCGGCAGTTCATATCCACCAGCCACTTCTTGGAAATCACGTGAGGCAGTTCTACTCTGTCCTATTGGGTCGGAATCGTCTTGACAGCAGTGGGTTAACAGGTTAGGGGAGGGAGGTTATCAAGAAAAGAAAGTTCTCTCCCTCCCACCAAACAGCTCCACCTTTTAAAATATACTAAAAATAATTTTATAGCCAAGTCAAGTTATAATACATTCTTACATGTATAAATTAACAAAATGAATTTTGATTTATAAAGGGTGTTCACAAGGGTAATATAATACTCTGTCATTTCTTTACCAAGTAGTCTACATTTCAGTAACTTTGTTATTATTTTGAGATACATCATTATCAAAAAAAAAAAAAAAAAGCATAGGAAGTATAGGTATACATACTAGATTGTGAATGTCATTCTCAAAGTATCCAGTGAACCCCTTCCATGGGACATATTTAAGTTTCTTGGTGCTCTCAGTTCACTAGAGGATGGTTTTACCCACATATAGGGCTAGGGAAGTCTTCTCAGCCAGGTCCTGGCAATATCTAAGATAGCAATACTTTTCTCTGATGCTAGTGATGGTGACCCATTTATGTTCATAATACTGACACTTGAGCATGGATTTGGAGTCTGGAAGACTTGGTTTGAATCCCAGCTCTATCATTTTCTAGGGGTGTGACCTTAAGCAAGTTACTCATAAGTCTCATTTCTTTTCTGATAAATGGAGATAATACCTGCCCCACACCGGGCTGTAGGGATTAAATTATGTACATAAAATAGAATTAGTTTCTTGAATATAGTGAATGTTTCCTATTAGGTGAAATCATTTTAATTCATTTAACTTTATTTCTGCAGGATCAGACTGCATGTTTGTCTAGCTTTGAGTAAAGCAAGGTGGATCTTAACACTGGTGTTGACTGGTTTGGCTAGGCCTCATTCTGTTTCAGCTGATTCCTGTATCCTCAGTAGAAAGTGCTGCTGTTGCTCCAGAGAAAAGAAAGGAATGCTAAATGCTAAAAAGATGCATCACACCATGTTTAGTTTAATACAAGGTGAGGGCACCAAGGGAAGGAAATATGTTTTTGTCATCATCATTGTATACCCAGCACTGGGCACAGGACCTGGCATGTTACAGACTCTCCATATCTAGTTTAAATGAGTGAATTGTGTTTAGAGAAAAACATGTTCTGGCTGTGGAATGCATGACTACACTGGTGCATTTCGGGTAGCTAAGGTAGTTGCCTGTGCAGTGTTGGCAAAGGAAAATGATTTTGGTATTTTAGCAGTTGTC
Source organism: Dugong dugon (assembly GCA_030035585.1). Classification (NCBI taxonomy): domain Eukaryota; kingdom Metazoa; phylum Chordata; class Mammalia; order Sirenia; family Dugongidae; genus Dugong; species Dugong dugon. The sequence continues at coordinate 107,575,060 of CM057463.1, read as the reverse complement.
TTTGAAACTGTTATACCTGATTCATTATAGGCATATATCTTTTATAGCTAGTATATTTTAAAAGAAATTTAGACCAGCTAACTTGAGTTGAAATGATCACTTGTGCTCTAGTTAAACCTAGAAGGTAAACAACTGAGAAAGACATAAAGACAAGTAATAGAGTTAAGAGTTCACAGCTATTCTAAATTAGATTTCTAGACCTTAAGTCATTTTACCAAGAGGAAATAAAATTTCATGTGTAGGGATAGACGACTTGTCATGGATTGAATTGTGTCCCCCCAAAATATCCGTCAACTTGGCTGGGTCATGATTCCCAGTATTGTATGATTGTGTACCGTTTTGTAAATCTGATGTGATTTCCTTATGTTTTGTAAACTCTATCACTATGATGAGGTTATACTGATGAGGTTTACAGGATTAGATAGTGTCTTAATCCAATCTCTTTAGAGATATAAAAGAGAGAAGCGAGCAGAGACACATGGGAACCTCATATCACCAAGAAAGCAGTGCCGGGAGCAGGGCGTGTCCTTTGGACCTGAGGTTCCTGCACTGAGATGCTCCCAGACCAAAGGAAGATTGATGTGTCACAAGGATCTTCCTCCAGAGCTGACGGAGAGAGAAAGCCTTTTCCTGGAGCTGATGCCTTGAATTTGGACTTGTAGCCTACCGGACTATGAAGAAATAAACTTCTCTTTGTTAATGTCATCCACTTGTGGTATTTCTGTTGGAGCAGCACTAGATGACTAAGACACCACTCTTGCCGTATCTTCATCTCCTGTGTTTTCTTTCTTTTGCTGCTTCAGTTTGGCAAAACACTAAACCCTAGAGCAGTCTTCATCATCTACCTTCTCCATTACTGGAGACATGGACTGCTGAGTGATGCCTGGATTGCTGTAGCACTTTCTGACAGCTGTGCCTTTCTCAATCCTGCCTGCCTCCATTCCATTTATCTTCCCCTGTTACCACAATGGTCTTTCTGTAATGAATCTGATTGTGTTAGTTCCCTCCTTGAAATCCCTTAATGGCTTCTGGTTGTTTTCAGGACAAAAATCTAAATTCCTTCATATGGAAAACAGAGCTTTTAGAGATCTGGTCCCTTCTTACCAGTCTCCTGCCTGATCTCTTATCTCTTTTCCATATATTCTCTGTACTCTAGACATATTAAAACATTTGCATTTCTCTGTTCCAAGTTCTTTTCCTGCCACTGAACATATGTTTCTTCTTCCAGGCATGCTTTTCTCTCATTCCCAAGGTCATCAACTACAGGTCATTTAAAGATCCCCAGAGTTACCTCCAGAAAACTATTACTGACTTCTTTTTTCCAGTCTGGATTAGGTACCTTTCCTCCATGCTCCCATAATGCCCTGCAATGAATGTTCTCAGTGGTACTAACAAAATATATTGCAGGAATCTACATGCCTTCTTCCTTTTTTATCTGTTTAATATCTAATGCCCAGAAGTTTGTGATTTAATTAATGTATGAAATAATAGAATTTATCAGAGGTCCAAAATATGCCCACCTAAGTCCTGGGTATTATGAACATGTGAGAAATGTAAGAACATGGCACTGTCTGCTCTTAAGTTTAGTTGTATGGACAGAGTGACATATAAAGCAATTAGATTAATATAGCATTAAGTGAGGACCTAGTTAGAATGATTTGAGAATAAAGATATAATCGAAACTTTCAAAACCTTTGGCATTTTATGTCTGGCCTTTTCTCTGTTTTTCTACCTAATACCACGTTTAACATGCTATATATTTTACTTATTTATCTTGTTATGTCTTTCTCCTCCACTAGAATGTAGGCTTTATGAGGGATTTTGTCTCTTTTGTTAAGGTATTTCCAGTGCCTGACGTATAGATGTTCAGTAGTTGTTTGCTGAATGGATCGAATGGGATTCAGAGAAGGAAGTGATCATTGGGAGATAGTACTTATTAAAGCCTTTGTGGGAAGTTACATCCTGAAATGGTTCTTAAAAGATAGTGTTTTATTAATAAGTGTTTATTAAATAAATTAAGTAAGAAATTACCAATTTTATTTTACATGAACTTTTTTCAGATCTTATGTTGTTCCTAATTTTCTCTTTATAAGGTTTGCACAGCCCTCACTATTGACTCTCATAGAGAGTTTAACAACAAGGCCTATTAATCAGAGTAAGTGATGCTGGCCCTTTCTTTATATGCCAGTTGTAATAAACTCTTCCATTTTATATGTTTATTAGCAAGATAAAATATGTTTAAAAGCATGGATCTGCTAGAGACAATTACAGGTTGTATACAGATCTTCCTTATGCTGTATGTTGTTATGGTACTTGAGAGCTTATCTTTTGCTCTGCATCCGTTCAAAATAACTACCAATAAATTTGAACTCATAAGCATATAGGGGTTCTGGTTGATTTGTGAATTAGAGATCATAATTGGCCATTATGCCTCCAGATTCTTAGATTTTAGCAGATCTTGATCAACATTCTAAAAATTTGTGTATATACATAATTTATAATTGCATTTTCCACTTCTATAGAATTTCTTTTTCTCTTCTGTTTTTCCTTTCCAGTACTAAAGAAATTAAAATTATATTTTGAACTAAAACTATTAAAAATGTTAAATTGCCAAAATATATTTTGGACTATAACTGGAACGTGAAATAATAGAGGGCTGCTGTGGTTTTTAGGAAATAAAATTATTAATGGATCTGAATCACTGGCTTTTTTTCTTGCAAGTTTTTTTTCCTAAGCACAGAATTAGATATTCTTAGGCTCTTATAGGAGCCCTGGTGATGCAGTGGTTAAGAGCTATGGCTGCTAACCAAAAGGTTGGCAGTTCGAATCCACCAACTGCTCCTTGGAAACCTTATGGGACAGTTCTACTCTGTCCTATAGGATTGCTATGAGTCAGAATTGACTCGATGGCAACGAGTTCGGTTTTTGTTTGTTTGTTGAGGCTCTTATAGCTGCAGTAGACCTTAGTAGGCATCTGGTTTACTCACTTTAAGTTAGAGATGAGGTGACTAAGACACAGGACAAGTGATTTGTCCACTGTCAAGCAGTTAATTCATAACAGAGCCAGAGCTATATAATAGATTTTTAACTGTTGTTGAAGAGATAATCAAACTATGGTTAAGTCCTCTATTATACTAACCACAATAAACTTTTCTAGAAATACATGGGTTCTGATGGCATTTTAAAAGAAAATATTTTATTAGTCACCTACTAAAAGTAAGTTCCTGGAATTTGTCAGTTTGCCAGTCAGCCAGATTATGGGTGTGAGTAAAGCTTTGGCAATACTTTTCCCGTTTGGTGTATAGGCTGTTTACCGGTTGGTTCAACAAGAGGTAATTTTCATCAGTCTGATTTTAAGCCACAAAAACTCATATTCTTTCTGAATCGTTAGTTTTTGACAACCTGAATGCGAGGATTCACACTTCCCTTTAGAACATTTTCCATAAAAAAAGGTTTAACTGATATATGTATGTTAAGGAAAACATGAGGAACAAGATTACAAAAAAAAATCAGTCATTTTCTTTTTTCTTGTTGAATCTAAAGAGTTATGTATTAAAAAAAAAAGTCATATAGGTGTACTTCTGGATTCTCTGCAGTAGAAAGAATCAAAAGAAATGTTTTAAAGGGTCATGTGAATATTCTGCAGTTCCTTTTCTTGTCTACTTTGTGATATTTTCCTAGAACTTACATTTTAATTAAATTATCTAAAAATACCACCTTGTATTCTGTGATTCTTATGCCCCCCTTACCTGGGTGGGGGTCCTTTGTTTTTTAAGGGAGAATATTTAGTAAATATAATGGGTTAAGTAAGAAGAAAATAGTTAAAGATGTGGAAGAATGTGGACAACTTGAGTTAGTACTGATGTAACTCCTTAATTAAATTGGGTTATTTTTCATCAGTTGTGTTCATATATTATACTCTTGATGTAAAGAATAGCCTGCTAGACATTTTAAAGCTTCTTAGTTTGATTTACTCTGAAGTTTAATTTTGTTGGTTTTCTTTTAAATTATATTCTGTAATTATAGCCTGTGTTTTGGTGTGGCAAGTTAGTAATTGCCCTTTATTCTATTTCAGATCCCTGCATGTCACTGAGTCCACCATGCTTTACAGAAGAAGACAGATTTAGTCTGGAAGCTCTTCAAACAATACATAAACAAATGGATGATGACAAAGATGGTGGAATTGAAGTTGATGAAAGTGTTGAAGTAGGTGGAAGAACTTGTCCCCTGATATTTTCTTTTTAAGATTCTCAGAATGACTCAATTTTTAGTCTTAAAATTTTCCGTTATTTCTCATATGACTCAATGCCTTCATCTTCAACATCTTTAGTTTTTCTCGTTTTAATTTTATCCCCTCTATTTGCATCATTTTGTGTTTTTTTTTTTATATGCATACAAGTCTCTCCCTAGTTTTACATGAATCCTCAGTCTCCTGTTCTTGAATTTCTTCAAATACATGTCCGGACTGTATCAGTTATCTATTGCTGCTTTATAAACCACCCCAAAATTTAGTGGCTTAAAACAGCAAAAATTTAATATTTCTCCTATTCTGTGGGTTGACTGGGTTAAGCTGGGCAGTTTTTCTGTTCTTCTTGGCATGGACTACTTCATTTGAGATCTCTGATGGGGCTAGAATATTTAAGATGGTCTCTTATCTGTCAAGATCTTTCTACACACATCCTCTCATCATTCAGGAGTCCAGCTCAAGCTTCGTTACAGCATGGTGACTAGCTTCCAAGTGGTAGTGTTCCAAGAAGACAAGTTCCAATGTGCAAGTGCTTATCATACCTCTGTTTGCCAATGCTTGCTAGTATCAAATTTGCCAAAGCAAATCACTTGGCCAAGCTCAAGAGCCTATGTGGGAGAGAATTATACAAGGGCATGATACCAGGAAATGTGGTTCATTGGAGGCCACTAGCGTAATAATCCACTGTACCCACTGTCTTTATTTATTACTTACACATTCCCATCTTTCTCCTGGTCTGGTTTCCCCCTTATTTTTCTCCATTGAAGTTGTTTTCTTTATTTGGCAGTGGCCTTGCTTTAACCAAATCCTCTGGTCATTTTTTTCAGGCCTCTTCAGATTTAGTATATCAAAAACCAAATCCCAGCTCTACTCTTTTACATCCCTCACTATTCAATGGCATTTCTGGAACTACCTCTCATTTTTTATTCTAAATCAGGGTTGGCAGATTTTCTGAAAAGGGCCATATAGTAAATATTTTAGATTTTGTAGGCCCTGTGGTCTTTGTTGTAACTTCTCAACTCTGCCATTGTAGTGCAAAGCATCCATAGACAATACATGAACTAATTAATGGTCTTGACTGTGTTCTAATAAAACTGTTCACAGAAACAGAGAGTGGGCCAGATTTGGCCCACAGGCTGTAGTTTGCTGACCCCTGTAAATCTGTATTCTTAAAGTTTATCCCTTTTTCTTTGCTTCTCACTATCTCTTCTCTGCTTTAGTTAGTTGCTTACTCTATATTAATTTAGATATTTATTACTTTAGACTACTGCTTCTTAAGTTTTCCCTCTAATCCATCATATCACTTTGAAAGTTTTTCTCTAAGAAACTTAACAGTGATTTCTAATTGCTTGTTAGATCACATATTAACTCTTCAGTCTTATGTTTAACGTTTCTGCATTAATTGATTTCTGCTTACTGAGATAGTCTCTTTTCGTTGTGGTTGAAATCATTTTGGTTAGAGGTCAGTGACAACAATACCAACATCATGGCTTTTAGTTCTAAATAGTCCAGCTTATTTCATTCATTTCTAGAACCACAGACTATGTGATAATCTTATCTTGCAATTAAAAAAAAATTTAAAAGTATGTAAATATATTCTGTTGGTCATAAGGAAGAGTAGATGAAATGAAATCAATTCAAGAGTTTTACTGTTACTAGAAATCAGTGTAAACTAGTTGTTATTTATTGTGGGCCATTTTATTACATTGAGTAGATAATTCATTCTGTAAACATCATTGTCATTCTCTTTCTCTTGATACACACAAGCGCACACGCGTAACATCAACATGTAAGAGTACTTATTAGTGAAAATAATCTAGATTATTAGAGACAAATTATTCTTTCTAATCCTCCACAAAAGTTTTAAGTGGTTATGAGTGGCCATCTAAGATACTCCACTGGTCCCACCCTGTCAGGAGCAAGGGAGAATGAAGAAAATCAAAGACACAAGGGAAAGATTAGTCCAAAGGACTAACGGACCACAACTACCACAGCCTCCGCCACACTGAGTCTAGCACAACTAGGTGGTGCCTGGCTACCACCACCGACTGCTCTGACAGGGATCACAGTAGAGGGTCCTGGACAGAGGTGGAAAAAAATGTAGAACAAAATTCTATCTCACAAAAAAAGACCAGACTTACTGGTCTGACAGAGACTGGAGAAACCCCGAGAGTATGGCCCTCAGACACCCTTATAGTGCAGTACTGAAGTCACTCTTGAGGTTCACCCTTCAGCCAAAGATTAGACAGGCCCATAAAATAAAATGAGACTAAATGGACACACCAGCCCAGGGGCAAAGACAAGAAGGCAGAAAGGGACAGGAAAGCTGGTAATGGGGAACCCAGCGTCGAGAAGGGGAGAGTGTTGACTTGTCATTGGGATTGGCAACCAATGTCACAAAACAATATGTGTATTATTTAATGAGAAACGAATTTACTCTGTAAATCTTCATCTAAAGTACAATAAAAGTTTTTTAAGTGGTCTATTTAGGTTGTCAGTATAGATATTTAAGAATTTGAATATTAGATAAATTATGGCATAAACAATTTGTTAGCATATTTGATACTGTTTGTAGAGGTAAATTATTCTGTAGCCTGAGTAGATTTTCTAAAATTATTGTGCATTTTCTTTGTCATTTACAGTATGACAGTATTAGTTCTTTTCAAGCAATTTCCATATTAACTCTCAGGGTGTATAGTATTTAGTAGATGAATGTCCTCTGCAGTTTCATAATTATTTCCAGCAGTTAAGTTGGAGACAGCTTTTAACCCTAAACCTTGTAGTTGTGGTTGTCATTAGGTGCCATCGAGTTGGTTTTGACTCATAGTGACCCTACGTTCCGCAGAATGAAACACCGCCTGGTCTTGTGCCATCCTCACAATCGTTGCTGTGTTTGAGCCCATTGTTGCAGCCACTGCATCAATCCATCTCATTGAGAGTTTTCGTCTTTTTCAGTGACTCTCTACTTTACCAAGCATGATGTCCATCTCCAGGGACTGGTCCCTCCTGATAATATGTCCAGAGTACATGAGACAAATCTTGCCATCCTTGTTTCTAAGGAGAATTCTGGCTGTACTTCTTCCAAGACAGATTTGTTTGTTCTTCTGACAGTCCATGGTATATTCAGTATTCTTTGCCAACACTGTAGTTCAGATGCATCAGTTCTTCTTTGGTCTTCCTTATTCATTGTCCAGCTTTCGCATGCATATGAGCTGATTGAAAATACCATGGCTTGAGTCAGGCACACCTTAGTCCTCAAAGTGATATCTTTGCATTTTAACGCTTTAAAGAGATCTTTTGCAGCAGATTTGCCCAACACAATACATCATCTGATTGCTTGACTGCTGCTTTCATGGGTGTTGTTTGTGAATCCAAGAAAAATTAAATCCTTGACAACTTCAATCTTTTCTCTGTTTATCATGATGTTGCTTATTGGTCCAGTTGTGAGGATTTTTGTTTTCTTTATGTTGAGGTATAATCCATGCTGAAGGCTGTAGTCTTGGCTCTTCATCAGTAAGTGCTTCAAGTACTGTGTTGAAATGAGTAACAGTAAATCTCATTTTGAACTAATTACATTGACGGTGCTGTTTTCCTTTAATTTTGATATTAGTTGCTAGGACCTAATCGTTGCCTAGCATTGTTTTAGGTTAAGAAGCATAACACAGGTAGTCCCTGAATTACGAACAAGTTCTGTTCCTAAGTGTACTTTTAAGTCAAAATTGTATGTAAGTCAGAACAGTTAGGTATGGTTTGTCTCTTACGTCAGTTAGTCAAATATTTTTCATTGTATATAGTGTACCTTTCTATGCATAAAAAAACATGTAAAGAAACACTTCCAGATACACTAGAACATTTTAACATAATAATGCAGTAATAATAATAATAATGTTTTCATGCGTATCTGAAAGTAGTACCCATGTGTTATCATGAGCGATTGTTTATGTACCTCAGATTTTTAACGTAATAGACTTTATGGGGGGTTGGTTCGTAACTGTGGGTTGTATGTAAGTTGAACATTCATAACCTGGGGACTGCCTGTAATTACTCATTTTTGGCAGGGAGAGAGGTGAGATTGAGGGAACAATACATGGTTGAGTTTCAGTATTTTGAAATGTTTGGAAACATTAGACTACAGTTCTACTTTTTAAAGCTGGTGTAGTTTTAGGGTTACAGATTAACTTATTGAGGTTGGTTAATATTGGGCCTAGAATAAGGGCTAGATTCTTTATTTTATAATTTATATAATAAAAATTGTTTATATTATTAGTTGCCAACAGGTACTTGAGTAGGTGCTATTATAAATATCTCTCAAATTTTAAATATTGCAAAAATATTTAAATCTGAAGAAAAATAGAGATTTGCATTTTACTTAACACTTAAAAATACTGGCAAAGGAAAGATCATTTAAAATAGTTTATGTAATATATGGACAGAAAGGGTATTAAGTGAGCTTATGCAGATAGTTGACAGCCTATTTGAGTGTATTTGATTGCATAATAGGTCTTAGAATTACAAGTTATTTTAATCTCTTTTACCTTATCATCAAATAGTAAATGATCACATGTGTAAATGATCACAAGTGTTATCACTATCAGTGAACCAAACGTATTAGGCATACATAGCTATATAATTTATATTTTAATAGAAGACTTGTTGAAACTCTAAATTTCAGTGGAATTCTGAGCCTTCTGTAATAAAAGTTAGAACTAAAAGCTTATGTGTAAGAAGTAGAGCTTAGAAAGATATCAGTGATAACTGAACTTTAACATTTAAAAGCTGAAGACAATATCTTTCACTCTATATTTCTTCTAATATTAATATTTAAAAGCAAATACACCATGCCATTTTTTTTTACATAATATTTTATTGTATTTTTGGTGAAAGTGTGCATAGCCAGTCACTCTGAGAGAGAAAGATGTGGCAGTCTGCTTCCATAAAGATTACAGCCTTGGAAATCCTATGGTGGGATAGTTCTGTTGTGTCCTTTAGGGTTGCTATGAGTCAAACACTTGATGGCAATAGGCTTGGTATTTTGGTTTGGGGTGTTTCAGAGTAGGATCAGAATGTAGAGCTTTTGCTGTCAAGGTCATTGTCTTCTGGCCCAAGCTCAAAAAGATTGTGTTAATACATGCTGAATCTTTGACCTGTTTAAATCAAGTTGTTGATTGTAGTTGTTTGCACATTGTCAATTTTGATGATATTTTGGAAAATATAGGTACTTAATGAACAAATAATTTAAATAAGAGTAATGAGTGAGTGATTTGGTTGCCCTGAGCACAGCAGTAGGTGGCAACAGGAATTTACATTGTTACTACCTACTTTGTGAATGAAAAATTTATTATAGTATTAGTGTGTATGAACTTTGTTTTCTGTTTTTACTTTTCCCTTTTTAAAGAAATTTCATTCATTCCCACTTTCAAAATTTTCCTCCTGTTTATTCATTCTTCTCTTTCATTGATGCTATTTGAATAGATAGTTTTAGAATTTTTGGTCTTATTAGTTGGTTTGATATATATAATCAGCCTTAAGACCGACTTATATGGCGAATCTGGTTGTACCTGGTATTTCCATTTTTATTATATCAGGTATTCAGCCTGAAAAACACTTTGTCATTTGTGAACATACATCTTGGAAAACTTAGTTAATGACACAGATATACCTGTGTCTTAAGCAAGGAGAGTCGCTTACGAAAATAGGCAAAAGTAAAGCTAGTAGAAAATACATTTAAAAATAGGAGAATGAATTTTGCATTATGTAGACTACTATGTCCAAAGGAAAAAACATGCATGTTTTTTTTTTTAACTAAAGTTTTCTAAGTTAAAATTTTAATTTGTGTATTAGTTATCTTTCGCTATGTAACAAATGACCCCAAAACTTAGCAGTTTTAAACAACGTGCATTTATCATCTCACAGGTTCTCTGGGTCAGGAATCCAGGTGCAGCTTAACTGGGTCTACCATAGTGCCTAATAAGCATTTAGTAAATGTTTGTTTAGTGAAAGGTGACTTTAATGCATGCACAGATGAACCAGTATAATTTTTTTGACTGAAGGGTCCCTTGTCAGAGGTAAGGTAAAGAAAGTAGGTGCTAAAGAATTGTTTCTACTCATTATAATAATTGAGGTATTTTCTCAAATACTAACATTTTCAGTTTTGTGAGAAACAATTAGTTAATATGGCTTAATGCCTTAAAAACAGACTTTTATTCTTTCTGGAAAGCAGTAGTATACAATTAGAGTAACAGAATGCTAATAGACATTTCATAGAAAAAAGGGTTGCATGGTTATAATTGTGAAATGTTGGATTAATCCAATTTTTTTACTATAGGATTTCTCAGACTTACGGATTTATATATTAAAACAACAGTAAACATTTGCTGAGCATTCACTATTTGTTCAGCACTGCAATAGGGCACTTTACACGTACTATAGTATGAATTCTTCCTGTGAGGTAAGAATATGCTGTTGTCCTATTTGCCATCTAAAGAAACAGGCTCAAGGATATTAGGCAGTATGCCCATGGTCACCAGCTTGTGAGTGATAGGACGGAGGTTTTGAAACCAGGCTTACTCCTCAACTTGTGCTCTTGAGCTCTAGGCTGTGTTGCTTCTCTATGTTAATGTGTATCATGAATCTTCAACAGGATGGTAAATTTTAAGTCTTTGAAAAAAAAAAAACTTTTCTAATTCAAACTATCTCATGGATGTAGAAGTATTTGCTTAATTGAATGCATTTTTTTCTCTCTGAAAATCCAGCTGATACTGGTTACATAATACTACATAGATTTTTAAAGTGACCTTAATGTAAGCCATTAGTACTGGAATAGATCAAGATCAAAGTCATTACTTAGCAGGTGATGTCTGAACGTTGTTGTTAAATTTGTTGCTTTTCTTTTTGCATTTATTAGATTTTTCATGAGCAGTAAAATCTTATCTGTAAGTGTCTACCACAGTGCCTAATAAGCATTTAATAAACGTTTGTACGTTGATTAGTTTGTACATCTCTGTGAATTCTGAGCAACCTAATTTAGAGATTTTTCCAGTAATGAATTGTAAAAGCAACGTTGTGTTATAAGTCACATAGGCTTCATTACATTTTTATGAGAACAAGGCAACTATGAGAATTTTTAAAGAAAGCAGTGAATATTGGGAAATCCGGCAATTGGAATGGCCTGGGCCTATAAGCAGATGGTGACCTTTGGTTGGGAGTACTCTCTGGAGCTAAGAAGCATCAGCCGCTGGATACTTGTTAACAAAAACAGCAAAACAGTGAATAACTGAAGAAAAATTCAGTTAAGCAGACCCTTATTGAGCACTCAATCGTAGCGTGAAGATGCTGGCATTGCGAAGATGAACAGAGACATCTGGTATGCCTATGACTAGTCGTTTCATGGAAAAAACACATATAGGGGTTGCCCTGAAAGAACAGAGAAATAGTGAAAAATCAGTAGTACGTAAGAGACTAGAATGAGAAAAAAGGCATGAGAAAGCAGCAAATTAGTGCTGGGGTGATCCATGAATAACAGAGAAGCGAGGCAGCAATAGAAAACACAAAAGAATTGGTGGCAGAGTGGATCAGAGCTAGTAGACCTGTGTAGCCCCAGTTGTATTAATGCGTTTGCAAAGGGCATGCAAGTCTTAGGCCAGCTCTTTTAGCCTGCAGAGCTCCTATTGGGAAACAACGTTAGTGTCTGGAATTCTTCGATTTTTTTCATATCTGCTCTTATAAAAACATTTTATCTCAAATATAAATATTAAGAGAATCTTAGAAAATTGCAGTTGAGGGGTTATGTTAACAGAAAGATTTACTGAGTGATGGTGAAGATTATGGATTCTTAGGCATAGGAGTAAGTCTTCCACAAAACAGATTAGTGTAAGTTGAGGAAAAAATGAAGAATACTGGTAGATTTGATGCAAATGTGGAGATGTCTGTGGTTCAAATATAATGCTTCAAATAGTGTTAAATCAGATGTCACTGCTGATACTGTGAAAAATAAAATGACTTTCCAGAGGCCAAAAATAGCCTCTATATAACCCATATTTCTCCAAGCTGTTTTGATCCTATAATTTTATTGGTAAAAAGTTTCTGAATACTCCTTTATGTAAATTTATAAATAAATAATTTTATGTAAGTTGTACACACACACGCACACATACACACACATCCCTAGATAATATTTTCTCCATCTCACGTGGATTAGTTTGTACATTCCTGTGGATTCTGAGCAACCTACTTTAGAGACCTCTATAACTGGTGGCGTAGTGGTTAAGTGCTACAGTTGCTAACCAAAAGGTCGGCAGTTCAAATCCACCAGACAGTCCTTGGAAACTCTATGGGGCAGTTCTACTCTGTCCTGTAGGGTCGCTATGAGTCGGAATCGATGCGACGGCAGCGGGTTTGGTTTTTTTTTTATACCAACGAATGGAGCCCTGGTGGTGCGATGGTCAAGTGTTGGGCTGCTAACCAAAGCGTTGGCAGTTTGAATCCACCAGCTGCTCTTGGAAACCCTATGGGGCAGTTCTACTCTGTCCTAATAGATTTGCTATGAGTCACAATTGACTCAGTGGTGATGGATTTGGTTTGGTTTGGACACTAATGAATTGTAAAGCAAGGTTATAAGTCACATAGGCTTCATTGCATTTTTATGAGAACAAGGCAACTATCAGAATTTTTTAAGAAAGCAAGTTCCAGAGATGCTGTTAATGTTAAAATTTATTCTTCTCTAATTTTTCAGTGTAACTATTTATTTAGATCTCTTAACTGTATAATATATCAGTTACTGATGTTCTTGGAATGACCACTCTCCTTTTCCTGTTTGAAATGAGCTCTGATACCTTGTAAGAAATGTTAATGTAAGAATGGTGCAAAGCTCATTCATTTATATTAACAGGGAAAAAAAAGGGAGGACAATGAATGAGGCAGAAAATTTAGGTATCATTTTGATAAGGGAAGACTTGATTAAAATCTATGCTTTATTTCCTTTTTTTATGAAAAATACATTTTTCTGTAAGTCAGCCACTATGACTTTTTATTTTAGCTGTACATTCTATTAATTTTTTTAAAATAATTTTTTGTTGTGGTAAATATATAGGTAACAAAACATTTGCCATTTCAATAAATCTTTACATGTAGTTTCTTTTAACTTTAATTTTTATTTGCAATGTCAGTATCTAATTATTGATCTGAAGAGATCCTAAATGAAAATAATGACTTTGAATGCATTTTAATAGCAGTCTGTGGAAGAAAGACCCTTCTCTTATGTGGGTAAATGCCGTCTGTTAAGATATGTTCAAGGTTTTTTGATACTCAACAACTCACCAAATATCTGCTGAGCACCAGATGTCTGTCTGTCATTTTCATTATCTCTTGTCTGTTCATCTGTACTTGGCCACATTTTAAGCTGTTCAGAATGAAATGGAGCTGTATATGTACTTGTTTTGGAAGGAAGGTAGAAAAAAAGTTGAGACACCTTTCTGCTTTGCTTTTAGTCTACCAAATGAAGAAGGAACGATGATGAACCATGTGACAAAGTGGATCATTGCAGCCAAATCCCTGGGCATCAAGGGAGAGACGGGATGAAAAGGAAGTTGGCATAGTTCTGAGAAATTGCTCTAAGGAATAAACCAAAGTACTGCCCCTGGACAAGCAACATTAGCTTCACATGAGACCTTGTTAGAAATGCAAATTATCAGGCTGCACTGCAGCCCTACTGAGCCATCCTCTGTGGGGGGGATCCAGCAATCTTTTAACAGGTCCTCTGGGTGATTCTGATGCCCAGGAAAGTTTGAGAACCACTAGGTTAAACCATCAGGATTGGTAGTTGCTGAAAGCCCTTTATATTGTCCTCTTATGAATACATAGTATAGTTATTTTTTTTCATAATTAGATCAATGAAAAAACTGTTCTTGACTTATTCTTTGTACCTTAATAAATCTTATAATTGTTTTTGTGCTATACTTTTATAACATTTTTATAATCTCAGCCACAACATTTGTACTTGACTGCTGTGCTTGCAACAAGACATTGTTTCCTGCCTCTGTACTTTATGATTTCACTTTTGTCTAGTTTCACCTTAAAAATGTCTTAGTATGTTCCATAGGAAGTCATGGACATACAGTTACTATAAAACAGGATTGTGTGTACATTTTTCTGGGGAGATGATCCATTGCTTTTGATAAAGTTACATTGTTCTGTATCCTAGAATGGTTAAGAACCATTTTTTAAAATAAATCAGTGACACAGATCTTAAGAAAATTTTTCATCATTTTATAGTTACACCTAGAATATGTCTTACTTGCATTGTGAAATGCCTTGCCTCAGCATTTGTTTAGTCGATTACCCAGGCTCTTATATCTTGCCTTGACGTTTGTAGTAGCTCTTTACTGGACTTGCTCCTCTGTCTCTTACTTTCCCAATCCATTTACCAACTACTGTTGAATTATCTTTCTGTTTATGACATTTAATAAGAGTCTGATTTTCCCAGAATGTTTCTAGTCATGTATCTGCTTGTTTCTCAAAGCATCCACCATAGAAACTAGTGTACCTTTATCAGACTTCCTCTTACCCTACCCTTTCCACCATCCAGTCAGTTTTACCTCTACCCCCAAATTCTATTATGGTGGACTCTCTTCTTGATGCTGCCTTAGTCATAGGACAATTGAGAATCACTGTTGGTATATAGTTCAGCTATATATGGATTAAATAGACTTTTGTGGTGAACTGGAAACTTAAACACCATATTTATAACAGTTTCTGTGGAAAGGTGTATTTCGATGACAGATAAACACTGTTGAATCCAGCCTGTTTATAAACTGGGCGTGAATGGCATAGACTATGAGATCTGTGTATAGAGTGAGAAAACTCTGAAATCATTGAATGACATCATAGAGTGTTGACACGTTCAACACAGTACCTTTTCCCTCTTTCTGAGAGATACCATAACCCCCATTTCAACTAGTAAGTCTTTTAAACCCCCACCCCAATTATTTTCACTTTCTTTAGTCAGACTGTGACTAAAGAATATATAATGAGAATTATATCTTTTCATTTAAAAAAATGATTTCTCATTCCTGTTCCGTTAGTTTTTAATTTACCTTGACAAGAATTTCAAATTAAGTTTTGTTACAGACTGGAAGAGGGCAGAGGAGTAGGAGTGTTAATCAGGATGGTGCATTTGTACTTGTCTTCTTCAGCCTGGTTGTACTGCCAGTCCTGCTCCTTTTCTCCCCCTCCTTTCCTGGGCATTTTCATAATCACAGAAAAAAATTTTATATTAATTTTTTTTTTTTTTTTTTTTTTTTTAGAGTTTAGCATGCTGTACACATTGGCTCATCTTCTAAAAGATCTCTGAGTTTGGGTTGATACAGAACCTACTTATTCCCATTTCACATATGGATTAATTAAATTGTATCTCTACATTAACACTATTTTACCTTAAATTATCACTATTATAGGTTGTTGTTGGGTGCTGTCGAGTTGATTTCAACTCATGAAGACCCCATGTAATAGAGTAGCATTGCCCCATAGGGTTTTCTTGGCTATATTCTTTACAAAGCAAATCACCAGGTCTTTCTCCTTTGGAGCCACTGGGTAGGTTAACAAACCAACCTCTCGGAAAGTGCTTAACCATTGTGCCACCAGGTGAGGTGACCATATACTTTATCATTCATACTAGGATAGGTTTGAGAATGAAAACGGATGATATTAATTCCACCAGGACAACAGGTATAAACAAGGACTGTCCCAGGAAAATTGGGATGTATAATTACCCTAGCTATGTGGCTTATCACAGTCTACTTTCTTTTTTTCCCTAAAAAATTTATACATCATTGTTATGTAACCCTAATTGCTCTCCCCATACTGTAACAGCACACTCCTCCTTTCCACCCCTGATTCCCCATGTCCATTCAACCAGCTCCTAACCCTCTCTGCCTTCCCATCTCACCTCTGGACAGAAGCTGCCCGTTTAGTCTCTTGTATCTACTTCAGCTAAGAGGCACACTCCTCACGAGTATCACTTTATGTCCCACAGTCCAGTCCAATCCCTGTCTGAGGAGTTGGCCTCGGAAATCGTTTTAGTTCTGGGCTGATAGAGAATCAAGGGGTCACACTTTCCGGGGTTCCTCCAGTCTCAGACCATTAAGTCTGGTCTTCTTAATAGAATTTGAGTTCTGCACCCCACTTTTCTCCTGCTCCACCCAGAACTCTCTGTTTTGTTCCCTGTCAGAGTGGTCATTGGTGGTAGCCAGGCACCATCTAGTTCTTCTGGTCTCAGGCTGACGAAGGCTCTAGTTTATGTGGCCCTTTTTATCCCTTAGGTTGCTACTTTCCTTGTGTCTTTGGTGTTCTTCATTCTCCTTTACTCCAGGTGATTGGGACCAATTGATGCATCTTAGATGGCCACTTGCAAGCTTTTAAGACCCCAGACGCCACTTACCAAACTAGGATCCAGAACATTTTCTTAATAAGCTTTGTTATGCCAGTTGACCTAGATGTCCCCTGAAAGCATGGTCCCCAGACCCCTACCCCTGATAGTGTGTCCCTCAAAGTGTTTCATTGTATTCAGGAAACTTCTTAGCTTTGGTTTAGTCCAGTTGTGCTGACTTCCCCTGTAGTGTGTGCTGTCCTTCCCTTCACCTAAAATAATTCTTATCTGCTATCTAGTAAATAATCCTCCCTCTCCCTCCCCACCCTCCTTACCATCAAAGAATGTTTTCTTCTGTGTTTAAACCTTTTCTTTAGTTCTTATATAATATTTGTCCGTCTGTGACTGACTAAATTCACTCAGTGTAATGACCTCCACCTTCCTCCATGTTATGTTTCACGGCTTCATCGTTGTTCTTTATTGTTGCTTAGTATCCCATTGTGTGGCTGTACCATAATTTGTTCATTTGTCCATTGATGGACACCTAGGTTGTTTCCATCGTTTTGCTATTGTGAACAGTGCTGCAATGAACATGGGTGTGCATATATCTATTCATGTGACGGCACTTATTTCTCTAGGATATATTCCAAGGAGTGGGATAGCTGGATCGTATGGTACTTCTATTTCTAGCTTTTTAAGGAAGCGCTAAATTGATTTCCAAAGTGGTTGTACCATTTTACATTCCCACCAACAGTGTAAAAGTGTTCCAGTCTCTCCACTCCAGCATTTATTATTTTATGTTTTTAGGTTAATATCAGCCTTGTTGGGGTGAGATGATAGCTCACTGTAGTTTTGATCTGCGTTTCTCTAATGGCTAATGATCGTGAGCATTTCTTCATGTGTCTGTTAGCTGCCTGAATATCTTCTTTGGCAAAGTGCCTATTCATATTCTTTGCCCGTTTTTTAATTGGGTTATTTGTCTTTTGATTGTTGAGGTTTTGCAGTATCTTGTAGATTCTAGAGATTAGATGCTGATCGGATTTATTGTGCCAAAATTTTTTTCCCGGTCTGTAGGCTGTCTTTTGACTCTTTTGGTGAAGTCTTTTGATGAGCATAAGTGTTTGATTTTTAGGAGCGCCCATTTATCTAGTCTCTCTTCTGGTACTTGTGCATTGTTACTTATGGTTCATTGTGTTTATGCCATGTGTTAGGGCTCCTAGGATTGTCTGTTTATTTTCCTCCATGATCTTTATCGATTTTGATTTTATATTTAAGTCTTTGATCCACTTTGAGTTAGTTTTTGTGCATTGTGTGAAGTATGAGTCTTGTTTCAGTTTTTTGCAGATGGATATCCAGTTATGCCAGCACCATTTGTTAAAGAGACTGTCTTTTCCCCAATTAACAGACTTTGGGCCTTTATCAAATAATCAGCTGCTCATAGGTGGATGAATTTATGTCTGGATTCTCAATTCTGTTCCATTGGTCTATGAACCTGTTGTTGTACCAGTACCAGGCTGTTTTGACTACTGTGGCGGTATAATAGGTTCTAAAATCAGGTAGTGTGAGGCCTCCCACTTCATGCTGCTTTTTGAGTAATCCTTTACTTATCCAGGGTCTTTTCCCTTTCTGATTTGTTTTTCCATCTCATTAAAAAATGCTGGTGGAATTTGGATCAGGATTGCATTGTATCTGTAGATCGCTTTGGGTCGAATTGACATTTTCATAATGTTGAGTCTGCTTATCCATGAGCAAGGTATGTTTTTATACTTGTGCAAGTCTCTTTTGTTTCTTGGAGTGTCTTGTAGTTTTCATTGCATAGATCTTTCACATCTCTGGTTAGATTTATTCCTAAGTATTTTATCTTTTTGGGGGCTATTGTAAATGGTATTGATTTGATGATTTTGTCTTCGAGGTTCTCTTTGTTGGTGTAAAGGAATCCAACTGATTTTTGTATGTTTATCTTGTATCCTGAAACTTTGCTGAAATCTTCTAGTTCCAGTAGTTTTCTTGTGGATTCTTTGGGGTTTTCTGTGTATAAGATCATATCATCTGCAAGTAGAGATACTTTGACTTCTTCCCTTCCAATTTGGATGCCCTTTATTTCTTTTTCTAGCCTAATTGCTCTGGCTAGGACCTCCAGCACAATGTTGAATAAGACTGGTGATAAAGGACATCCTTGTCTGGTTCCCATTCTCAAGGGGAATGCTTTCAGAGTCTCTCCATTTAGGATGATGTTGGTTTTTGGCTTTGTATAAATGCCCTTAATTATATTGAGGAATTTCCCTTCTGTTCCTATTTTGTTGAGAGTTTTTTTTATGAATGGGTGTTGGACTTTGTCAAATGCCTTTTCTGCATCGATTGATAAGATTGTGTGGTTCTTGTCTTTTGTTTTATTTATGTGATGGATTACACTGATTGTTTTTCTAATATTGAACTATCCTTGCATACCTGGTATAAATCCCGCTTGATCATGGTGAACTATTTTTTTGATACGTTGTTGAATTCTATTGACTAGAATTTTGTTAAGGATATTTGCGTCAATGTTCATGAGGGATATTGGTCTGTAATTTTTTTTTTTTTTTTTTTTTTTTTGTGGTGTCTTTACCTGGTTATGGTATCAGGGTTATGCTGGCTTCATAGAATGAGTTTGGGAGTATTCCATCCTTTTCTATGCTCTGAAATACCTTTAGTAGTAATGGTGTTAACTCTTCTCTGAAAGTTTGGTAGAATTCTCCAGTGAAGCTGTCAGGGCCCAGACTTTTTTTTGTTAGGAGTTTTTTAATTACCTCTTCAATCTCTCCTTTTGTTATAAGTTTATTTAGTTGTTCTACCTCTTTTTGTGTTAGTTTAGGTGGGTAGTGAGTTTCTAGAAATTTTTCCATTTCCTCTAGGTTTTCAAATTTGTTAAGAGTACAATTCTTCCTGGTATTCTGTCATGTTCTTTTAATTTCAGTTGGTTCTGTTGTGGTATCACCCATCTCTTTTCTTATATGGGTTATCTGCTTCATCTCCTTTTTGCTTTTGTCAGTTTGGCTAGTGGTTTATCGATTTTGTTGATGTTTTCAAAGAACCAGCTTTTGGTCTTGTTAACTCTTTCAGTTGTTTTTCTATTCTCTATTTCATTTAATTCTGCTCTAATTTTTATTATTTCTGTCTTTTGGCACTTGAGGGCTTCTTTTGGTGCTCTCCTACTACTTGTTCAAGTTGTAGGGTTAATGTTTTGATTTTTGTCCTTTCTTTTTTTTGAATGTGTGCATGTACTGCTATGAACTGACCTCTGAGGACTGCTTTTGCTGTGTCCCAAAGGTTTTGGTAGGATGTGTTTTCATTCTCATTTGATTGTATGAATCTCTTTATTCCATTCTTAATTTCTTCTATAACCCGGTAGTTTTTGAGCAAGGTGTTGTTCAGTTTCCATGTGTTTGATTTTTTTACCCTTTTTCTGTTATTGATTTCTGCTTTTATGACTTTATGGTCAGAAAAGATGCTTTGTAATACTTCAATGCTTTGGATTCTGTTAAGGCTTGCTTTATGGCCTAATATGTGGTCTATTCTGGAGAATGTTCCATGTGCGTTGGAAAAGAAAATATAGTTGGCTGCTGTTGGGTGGAGTGTTTGGTATACATCCATGAGATCAAGATGGTTGCCTGTGGCATTTAGGTCTTCTCTGTCTTTATTGTGCTTCTTTGTGGATGATCTGTCCTTCACCGAAAGTGGTGTGTTGAAGTCTCCTGCTATTATTGTGGAGCTGTCTGTCTCTCTTTTCAATGCGATTAGAGTTAGTTTTATGTAATTTTGGAGCCCTGTCGTTGGATGTGTATATATTTATTATAGTTGTGTCCTTCTGGTGTATTGATCCTTTAATTGTTATATAGTGTCCTTCCTTATCCTTTGTGTTGGATTTTACTTTAAAGTGTATGTTGTCAGAGATTAATATTGCCACTCCTGCTCTTTTTTGAGTGTTGTTTGCTTGATATATTTTTTTCCATCCTTTGAGTTTTAGTTTGTGTCTTTAAGTCTAAGGTGTGTCTCTTGTAGGCAGCGTATAGATGGATCGTGTTTTCTTTATCCATTCTGCCATTTTCTGTCTCTTCATTGGTTCATTTAGTCCATTTACATTCAGCATAATTATTTATAGCTGTGAATTTAGTGCTGTTATTTTGATGTCTTTTTATGTGTGTTGTTGACAGTTTCTTTGTTCCACTTAATTTTCTCTTGAGTCATTTTTCTTTATGTATTTTTTTTCGTCTTTTTCACTGTTGTTGATTTCGTATTTGCCAAGTCTTTATATTTTTCTTGTTTTTTATTTTAATGTGTAAAATTACTAGTTTCCCTTGTGGTTACCTTAATATTTACCTGTTTTTCTAGTTTAAACCAGTCTTTTGTTTCTATTTTATTGCCTGGACTTCCTGTCTATATGAAAAATCTATGACTACTTTTTTTAGTCCCTCTTTTTTGTGTTAATGTTGTCATCTTTTTCATACTGACGTCTCTCTTACTCAATTTTCAGTGTTTTAGCTTTGATTTATTTTTGTGACCTCTGTATCTAGGTTGATAGCTTGTTGCTCTGTTGTCCTGTGTTCTAGTCTTCGGTTATTATCTGATATTATTGATTTTCTAACTGAAGGACTCCCTTTAGTATTTCTTGTAATTTTGGTTTGGTTTTCACAAATTCCCTAAAGTTTTATTCATCTGGAAATGCCCTAATTTTACCACCATATTTGAGAGGCAGTTTTGCTGAATGTATAATTCTTGGCTGGCATTTTTTTTTTCCTTCCAGGCTTTATATATGTCATCCCCTTGCCTTCTTGCCTGCCTGGTTTCTGCTGAATAGTCCGAGCTTATTCTTATTAACTCTCCCTTGTAGACGGCTTTTCATTTATCCCTAGCCACTCTTAAAATTCTCTCTTTATCTTTGGTTTTGGCAAGTTTGATTATAATATGTCTTAGTGACTTTCTTTTGGGATCTACCTTATATGGGGTTCATTGAGCATCTTGGATAGATATCTTGTATTCTTTCAGGAAAGTTTTCTGCAACAAATCTTAAACAATTTTCTCTGTATTTTCTGTTATCCTTTCCTGTTCTGGTACTCCAGTCACTCGTAGGTTATTCCTCTTGATAGAGTCCCACATAATTCTTAGGGTTTCTTCATTTTAAAAATTCTTTTATCTGATATTTCCTCAAATAAGTTGGTGTTAAGTACTTTATCTTCAGTCTCACTAATCCTGATTTCTGTTTCCTCAATTCTGTTCTTGTGACTTCGTATTGAGTTTTCTAATTCTAAAATTTTATTGTTAATCTTCTGGGTTTTTTCTGATGGCTGTCTCTCTGTGGATTCTTGCAGCTTATTAAATTTGTCATTATGCTCTTGAGTAACCTTCTTGAAATCCTCTATTGCTTTGTCTGTATGTTCCTTGGCTTGTTCTGCATTTTGTCTGATCTCCTTCCTGATATTTGAAGAGTTCTAGATATTAATCTTTTGTATTCTATCTCTGGTAATTCCAAGAAATTCTTTTCCTCTGGAAAATTTCTTGATTCTTTATTTTAGGAGCTTGCTGAAGCCATCATGGTCTGCCTCTTTATGTGATTTGATATTGATTATTGTCTCTGAGCCATCGATAAGTTATTGTATTTATTTATTTTATTTTTGCTTACTGTGTCCTAGCTTCTTGTTTTGTTTTGATATGTCCAGATAGGCTTCTTGTGTGAGCTAGTTTGATTATTGGCTCCTTTGAAGCTCTAACATCCTGTCACCAGGTGCTTAGAGCTGTTACTAGGTATGTGAGCCCAGGAGTCTGTTTACTTTTCTTGTGTGGATTCAGCTCAGGTGTCCACGTAGTCTATCACCAAGTGTGTGGTGCAGGCTCACCTGTAGTCCTAGATAGGCATGGGTGATTGGTGTAGGCACAGGTATGTGGCTGCAGCAGGGGATCACGTACTCAGTAAATCAAGGGGCTGACTGCTGCCCTTAAGTGCCTCGGAGGAAAGCATATCTCTGTTCCCTAGAGCATGTGAGTGGGTGGGTTTTGCAGGCGGACTATGAGTGCCCAGTGCTGTTGTCTGTGAGGACTGGGGGGGGTACCACTTATTCTTCGACCCCTTTCATGGGTGGCTAGGTGACGTGGGTGGAGCCACCGGTCCTCAGGCCCCTGATGTGGGTAGGTGAGGACCCTTCTTAATGGGCATAGCTGTGTCCAATGTCACAAACCTGCCTCTTCATCATATAGCTGAAACTGTTGAAGTTAGACTTTAGGTATATACCCTGTTGTGCTGGGGTAATGAGGGCTTACCCTGTTGAAATGGGCCTACACAGGTTTCTGCAGGAGTGAAAGGCATTCAAAGTCCATGGATCCCTCATGCCTGTGTCTAGGCAGAGGAACTGTTCCTAACCTGAGTTCCTGGCTTAGGGGAGCCTGCAGATTATTTTTTCCGTGTTTATTAATTTATTCCTTGTTTAAGGCTGGGAGAGTGGCTCAGGGCGCATGATAGGTTCTACTTCAGGCCCAGGGGACTCGGCAATCACTGAAACTGGCCCGGGACCCAGTGCAGAGCAGGAGGGGAGAGGTAAATGGGATAGAGTTTTTTTCTCAAAGGGGATGTTTTTTGATCTACGTGGTAGGCCAGATGCAAGTATTTATCTTTTGCCAGTTGAGCGCTGCTTTTCACTGGTTCTGGATGCCTGAGTAGACTCTCTGCCGCTGGGTTTCTCCCGATGGGGAAAATGCCTCCTGGGCGCCACTGCTTGCCTCACTGCGTACGCAAGTCGATCCAGCCTGAAGTGTGCTGGCTCCCAGTGGGTCAGGTCTGGCATCTCCTTGCTGCTTCCAAACCGTCTGTCCCTCCCCCTGTCACTGAGTCTGATTCTTCAACTTTGCCTTTGATGTTCAGGGCTTCTAGATTGTCATATAGAATTGATTCACTTTTTGGGGGGGGGGGCTTTGTTGTAAGAGGGACCACAGGAAGTGTCTGTCTACTCTGCCATGTCAGCCCCACCCTCTTTTTAAAATAATCTTACATGTCTTTGCTTAATATGCTCAGGCTTTCCTGTGGCTCCTTGAACATATAAAATATAATTGTAATAACTATTTTAATGTCTTTTTTCACTGAATCTCTCCTCTGTGTCACTTTAAGGTTGGTTTTGATTGATAGAGTTTTCTCTTAATTTTGAGTTGTAGTTTCCTGTAACAAGCCCTGGTGGTTCAGTGGGTAAGCACTCTGCTGCTAACCAAAAGGTTGGTGGTTCGAACCCACCAGCTGCTCCATGGTAGAAAGATGTGGCAATCTGCTTCCGTAAAGATTAGTCTTGGAACGCTTACGGGGCAGTTCTGCTCTGTCATATAGGGTCACTGTAAGTCAGAATTGACTTGATAACAGTGGGTTTGGTTTTGTTTTGGGGTTATTTTCCTGTATCTCAGCATGCCTAGTAATTTTTCATTGGATGCCAGGCATTTTGAATTTTACCTTTTTGGATGCTAGGTACTTTCTGTTCCTATAAAAGTTCTTCAGCTTTGTTCTAGGATAGGGTTAAATTACTTGGAAACAATTCAGTTCTTTTGTCTCTTGCTTGTAAAGTTTTTTGGTATGTCCAATATACAGTTTAACATAGGGTTAATATTCTCCAGTATTGAGGCAAAACCTTCTGAGTATTCTACATAGTGACCTATGAATTAGGAGAATTTCCACTCTTTCTGGTTGGAGCAGGCACTGTTCCCTGCCCTGTCTTGATCTTCAGGGGTTGTTTCCTCAAATTCTTTTGGTTGATTTTTTACCCCTGGCTTGTAGTAGCTTTCTCACATGCATATGCTGATCAGTAGTCAGCTGAAGACTCAAGACAACCCTGTTTAGATATCTAGGGTTCTTTCTCTGTGCAACTTTCTTTTTTGGCACTTTGTCCTGTGATCTCTAGCCCCTTTGGTTTCCCTACACTCCCAGTTCCATCTCTTTGACTCAGAGAGACTGCCAGCCTCTGCTCTTGCACTTTGACTTGGAAACTCTCTCCAGGAACTAGTTAGGTACTATAGAGCACACTTTATTTCTGGTCTCTCAGGGATCTTGTCCTTCATTACCTGATGTTTAATGCTATGAAAATTATTGTTTCATATGTTTTTTCTGGTTTTTAGTTGTTTTAAGGTTGCTATTAAATCTGGTCCCTGTAGCCTCATCTTGGCTGGAATGACAAGTTCTGACTTATTAAATTTTAGTTAATAAAACTCAGAAGGAGATTTTTATTCATTATTTTTTGAATGCTTATTGCTGTTTAAAGTGACTATTCATATATTAACATTAATTCTGAATGACTCACCTTGCATATTACTGATGTTATGCTGATTGGGTATAATGTTAACTTACGTGATTGCACAAATATTGATCACACCCAAGTTCATGGATGGCAGAAAGGCATTCAAGTAGGCATTTGACTGTTCAGAGTTCTGGAATCTGAGGCCAAAACCTAATAATAGATTTTAGTCAGATACTGAGACTAAAGTTAGGCTTTGGTATATCTCAACTTGCTATAATACCTGCTTCTTGTAACTCCAATAATAACAGCAAATTTTCACCATAAATGTAAAGCTATGCTCTCTGTTGTTACGTTTATAACTTTATGAGGTTGAGAGCTTTTACCTTTTATTTTCCAAATAAAAACACAGAAGGTAAGTCATTTGTCTAGGCCTTTGGACTCTTTATTTTGGCTTTCTGTGTAATGACAGTGCAGTACCTTTTTTCGATTATTAATAGACAGACTGGTGGAATCATGGGTAATTTTGTTAGAGAGTTTTGGCTTCAAATCAACAATATTCTTGAAGGGTAGTCATGACATAGGTCATGTAGTGCTCCTCTGGAACAAATGATACAGGCAGACTTTAACTTAAAAAACATTGTGTTTCACAAGTTTCCTTGTAAATTAGTTGCTTGAATCTCTGTCTTCTCATTGTTTGTCTATTAATTGATCAGTCTTTTGAAACAGTGTTATAAGTAATGGTTAAGTTCTCCCACTAGCTCATAAAAGTCTATGATCTATTTTAAATGGTATTGACAATAATTGTTACTTGTTAAAATCAGAGCTATCTTGAGAATGGAATCCTAAGGGCATCGTTTTGGTAGAGTTATTGTAGGTAAACTGGAACTGGCTGATGGGTGTATGGATGTCGGCAGCTCAGGGAATGAGATTGAAGGCTGAAATGGTACTGTAGCAGCAGTGCAGGGAGTTACGGTGGTAGGAGGTGTAAAGTCATGCTTGTGTTAAAATGTAGGAACTGTCCAAATCAGCTCCAAGTTTTCTTTAGCATAGAGTTTAAATGTTTGAATTTGGAATCAGAGGAAGTTTTTTTCAGATGTTAAATAATTTACCTTATTTTCTTTCTTATATTCATGAAAATGTGTTCCATGTGTGCCTTTGTTCGCTGGTGTTTTTGTTTCATTGTCATCATCTGTTTTAGGTAAGTTCAAGGTTATTGAAACAAGAACGTCTTAGTACTAGCTCCTTTCTCTATCTCAGTTACAGTATCTTGTGTGGTGCATCTCAGTAAAGATTTGATGTGGCTGCTGTCCATAAATTTACTTGCTAAATCAGTGATTATCAACTGGTATTTTGTAGTATGTCAAGCTGTCTTCAGTCATTTCAAGAAATAAAAATCAAGATAAAAATTTAACTTATTATTTTTTTTTAAAAATTTACCATAAAATTAAAATAGCTGACATAATTGAATTTTTTCAATGTGCCAAACACTGTTCTTTATACTTCATGTGAAATAAATCACTTAACTTTACAACCCTTTGAAGTAGGATTTTATTACCATTTGCAGTTGAGAAGACTGAAGCAGAAAGTGAAGTAACTTACTAAAGGTTATACAACAAATAAG
Source organism: Dugong dugon (assembly GCA_030035585.1). NCBI lineage: Eukaryota > Metazoa > Chordata > Mammalia > Sirenia > Dugongidae > Dugong > Dugong dugon. Next base: position 107,548,592 of record CM057463.1, on the reverse strand, counting down.
TAGAAGATTTGGGATATCTGGGCAGTCTGGTAACCGAGTCTACGCTCTTAACCACTGTGCTGTCTGTTCAATGCAACAATTTTAGGACAAAGAGGGAAACATGAGAAATTCATGCTTTAGCATGTTCTCAGTTCTAAGAAATTGGGAATCAGTGCATCTGTATAGATGAGTTCTGTGCATCCATAAACTTTATAATTCTTTAAAGTTTACTTACAGTTTTGATTCCTCTTCTAAATAGCTATATTAAATGGGAATGAATTGCTAAACCTCCCTTAACCTTAACTTTTTCATCTTTAAAAATGGAAATGATAGTAGTACCTTTCTTGTGCATTCTTTCGTCTGAGGGATTATACTAAGCTAACCCTGCAATTGTTTTCAAGAACGCATCTGCTTTAACTGACTCACGTATCAGACCTTGAATACTGTGTTGTTTTGATGACAGGTGTCCTTTCGGGAAAGTGTCTGCTAACATTGTCAGAGAAGAGGCTGTGGCTTTCCTCTCAGTGTCTGTGTTACGTATTTTGTTTCAGAATGTCTGAAACAGAACTTTAACAGTATTGTGCAGTCTTACTTCTGTAAATGTCTGATATTGCCCCAAATCTTTTATTAAATTTACCCGTATAATCAGGGTGAAACACATTTATTCATGTTCTAAGCTTCAACAGCAATAACAACGTTAATATATAAAATCCACTCAAATATTTTTATTGTCTAATACTTCTGTGAACTTTTTTATAACCAGATGTGGTAGGCAGTTTTATTTTCCTCCTTTTACAGATGAGAGCTGTGAGGCTAATGAGAGGTAAACAGCTTGCAAATATCTCACAATATAAGTAGAATCAGATTTTGAATGTGTATGTCTGTCCAGAGCCTGAGTGCTTAACTCTGATGATAAATCACCTCTGCTGGGTATTGAGGTCTTAAAATATATTTCTTATTTAAAATGTGTATTTAAACATAAAAGTGGAAACACAGATTTATATCCTGGATATCAGGACAAGAATTTCATAGCCTAGGCCTCCTAAGGAACTGAAACTAGAAAGTCATGAAGAACCTCTGCAGCTTCTGGTGCTGTTTCTTTCTCTCTGGGCTCACCTCTGTTGGCTTTCATTATTTTTTCTCTCTGCATATTGGCTTCATCTGTTACACTTACTAGTTGGCCCATCTTGGCTGCTCATAAAATGGTACCTTCAGCACCAGTGTTTTTTATAATTTTAAAAATCCAGACCCAAGGCCAAGTGACCAACTTTTCACGGTCTCACTTCTACTTTCTTATGAGAAAGAATCTTATCCTGATACAGGCTCTGGATTATCTTCCTTTAGGTCAGGTGTTCATCCTCTGATCAGTTAGCTGTGGCAGTTGGTGATAGGTTGGGGAGATATAACTACAGCTATTCAGGGACCTACCGCTAATGTTTAAGGATAGTTCTGAAGGAATATGGGCTGAATACAGCCCCAAAATGTGTCTATAGTAACATCTATCAGATTTTATTAAAGCAGAATCATAAAAATAGAATAGTTGCAAAATGTGTGTTATAGATATAAGAAACTGACATCAGTTTATTATATAAAAACTAACTTCATGAAACTAGATATATAAATCAAATTCTTTGAATGGTACCAGATGAGTTTATTTAAAATAATCATACAGTTGAATCTTTTTGATAAGAATATTCAGTACTCATATATTTTTTGAGCATTCCTTTATTTGCATTGTAAATTGAGGTTTTCCTATAGTACGTTTGCATATGATTGGATATATTTACCAGGGAAGTCTACATTATTTGCTGTAGATTATTCGAAGATTTACTTCAGAGAATTTCAGATTCTGTTTTTAGATTTCTTAATTCATGGATTTCTATAAAAGTAGCAATTTTCTATAAAGTTTTAGGAAAGTCTGAGCAGTAAGAATTGTATGTTCTCATTCTGTAGGACATTTGGGAATAGGGCTTAATGGAAGCTGATTATTTTTAGCTTGTTTGACTCAGTTAAGCATTTTCTAACTTAGTTTCAGCATAAAGTAATTCTAATTATGGTGTTTTCTAGTCATATTCTCTGATAATAGTGTTGATGATCTATAAGATACAGATTATAATTTTATTTTATGTGTTTTTTATTGGTGATATCTTTAGGTCATGTTTTAAAATAAAAACGTATATTAATTCTTAGATGGTAATTTCAGGGAAAATATGAATCAGTGTATTTATTAACTTTTCTCCCAGCTTTCTTAGGAATGCATAGTTCTTTTATACCAATTGAGCTACCTTCTTTTTTTCCATATATCGATAAACTCATCTGTCCTTTCTAAAATGGTTCAGTAGCTAGAATGCCACATCTAGACTGCATATGGAAATTAGCTTTGTTTTCTAAAACATACTGATCCTGACCCACAGAACTCTACTTCTGGGTTCTTTGTGTTCTTGTGAAGACAATTTCTTATGGCATTTTTTTTTTTTCTTTTTGGTATCACATAAATAAAACAGTTACCATTTGTTTCAACTGACTGGACCATTTCCAAGACAGCCTTCTTCCCTTCTCTGTCCATCATCATTATTTTCAGTGTGGAATTTCTTTCTGTCTTTCAGACCTCTTTCAAAATATGGGTAGTTTTTGAGCCTCTCAGTGGTAGTGATGGCTCCAGGTATCTCTACTCTGAAGGGGTCAGTCAGGAAGAGAAGGAGGGATGGGCAGAAGTAGGATTGGAGAGGAGGAGTTGGGACACTGAGACAGGCCACCTTAAAATAACTTAAAAAAGAGGCATTGAGAATAGCAGAATATATGTGTTAGAATAGACCTTCTAGATTAGTGCTTTTCAGACTATCGATGGTGGACCAGATTTTTAATTTCCAGTTCGTTAAGGACAGGATCTACAAGATGAGTACATTTATCACATACCTGGATCTTATTATACTTTCAAAACATTGTCTAATTGCTGTAAAGTTTTCAGATTGCTACTCGCAATTTATATACGTATCGTAGACCAGTATCAGTTTTCCAACTGAGGACACCAGCCTACTGATCACATGTTAATGTTGAATAGTCAACCTCACCATGTGGCCATGGTAGATTATGTCATGCCTCCTGAGGCTTATTCTGCATGGGCCTCCCAGGTGGTCCCTCTTGGTCAGGTCGGTTCCACTTATTGCCCTGCTCTTAGGAACCAGGACCAAAGGCCAAATTGTTTACTGCAAAGGGACCCCACAACTCACAAGAAGCGTTGTTGATTCTAAAACCTAGTTTCTTTATTTTCATTCAAAGTCATTGAAGGTCAGAAAAGTGAGATGATTTGTTCTGTATTATACAACTAGTAGAATTTTCTTTGTTAGTTTCAGTAGAGAACAACTCTACTCAAAAGCAAAATTTAGCCTTTTGTCTGAAAGTGGTGTTCATTATTGGGATATATAAAAGTTAGAAAAATAGGCCCCTAGGGCTTCGGGTTATGGGGACTTTTGCTTTCTGCATTGTGGATTTCTGAAATAATCTTTTGTATGATCTTATTTTTGGAATCAGTAAAAAACCAACAGAGATACCAACTAAAACAACAACAAAACAAGAAAAATTAGAAATATTAAGGTAGAAAAGAATAACAATTTAAAAAACTATTAGTTTTATATAATTGGAGTAATGGGTTCATATGGGAAAAGCGCTTAGAGATAAGGCACAAAAGATTGTCAGGGACAAGATTGAGAAATGGTACGTAAGCCATAAAAAGGAGTTTGCTTTTTAATTTGGTAGACAGTGGGGAGCAATTGAATTTTATATAGTGATGTGAAATAGAGCAGGTTGTTTTTTAGGAATCCTAGTGCTTTTTCCTCTCTATATTTTAAGGTAAAATTAATAGAGGATATACTTCAATTTTGTAAAGTACTTTAGTTCATAGCACCATAATTGTGAATGTCTTTCAGTTATAAGTAATAGCTTAAAAGGTGGGGAACATAGAAATAAGACGGAATACTTGAGAAGATTAAGGTAGAAAAAGAATAATTTAAAAAAACTATTAGTTTTATATAATTAGAGTAATGAATTCATTTGGGGGAAGTGTTATGAGATGGGGCCTGAAAGATTGTCAGAGTCAATACTGGGAAATTTATTATGTTCTGAAGCATTCCTTTCACTGTTTTCTGACGAGACAGTGTATTATACTGTTGAGCAAAATCAAATTGTTTCAGTTGAATGTCAGCTTTGCTGTCCCCCCCCCCCCCCAACTTTGGGCAAATTACTTAACCTCTTTGGACCTTTGTTTTCTCATCTATAAAATGGGGATGATAATACTTTCCTTGGACTGTCATGAAGTTAAATGACTGCTTATGTATGTATGTTTGTGTATGTACAGATATGTAGCTATATAGACATGTATTTTGTAACTTAGAATAATGCATGGTAAATAATGAGCGTTAAATAATTGTTTTTACTGCTGTTGTTATTGTCACTGTTATTACAATAATAGAAGACATTTTATTAAATAAAATGTCGTTTTTTAAAATAATTTTCTTATAAACATGTAAGAATAATGTGAGTATAAAATATCAAAAAGGTACTAGTTGTTATCTAAAACTAGTCACCCCCTGGATTTCAATTTTTTTTTATGGAGACTAAAATAATTTAAGTATATTTGACTTAGTATTTTTTCTTCTATAGTTTATCAGAGAAGATATGAAATATAAAGATGCTTCTAATAAACACAGCCATCTCCACAGAGAAGATAAACATATAACTGTTGAGGATTTATGGAAACGATGGAAAACATCAGAAGGTAAGACTGTTAGTGATCCAGAGCCCTCACCTGCTGCTGCTTTCTGCCTTGCTTAGCCATTGTTAACTCACTAATTGCATATGGTTTCAAAAAAATAAATAAATAAATTTAACATTTCTGTGAGGATGTTTATATTTTAGTAAATAATTTTTCATTTTTGGTTTTGAAAGATGATATTTTTATCATTCTTAGGATTCATTAGAGGTCAGATGGTTCTTATATAATTTAATACTTTATGCTGGAATAAATAAGATTGTATGTCTGAGAGCTTTAAGTTATAAAGCATTGCTTCAGTTTTTAGATAGCATCATTATAAAAGGCTTATCAAATAAAAATGGATCCTGAGTTTTCTTTTTAGTTACGAAGAACAGTTCTTAAGGTCTTCAGGAGACACAGAACTTTTCAAGCTTTTCCTGAAGTAAATCCTTTATGAAGCCTAATAGTTGCATGATAAAGTTCTGTAATTTAAATTTGATGCCTTTTTTTTAGGCCTCAATTTTCAAGCTGTCTTATGAAAGATATTTACTTAGGGTAGGAAAAGTATGACCTAAAAACTGCAACTCAGTTTCTAATACTAGAAGGCTACCAAAAAAAAAAAAAAAGTCCATTAAGCTTTTTTTTAAGTACGAGTGAAGCAAGATTCCTTTTTTCTAATGTTTCCATTCTTTTATGAATGTCAAGTAGATGTGTTGTAGCATATATTTGTCTCTGCAAGTTTGAATAATGAAGTGAAATGAAAAGGAAACTAGAGAAGATTACCAACTAGGAGTATATAAAAAAAAATTTATTAGACTGTCAGTGGTGATATTTGGAAATGGAAAAATGTAGAAGACTATCCCACCAATGCCCAATATTTTTCTTGATGTGGAAGGTTTATAGCTTACTTACATGTTAGTTTTCACTTTTTAAAAGAGGTATCTGTTGAAATATATTGAGGAAGAGAAAAAGGAGGGAAAAAAATCACTGACTTAAAAGAAAGATATATAGACTTAAAAAATGTATTTCTCCTTTTCCCCTCCCCACACCATTTTAAAATAAATGAGTATAAATAGGAATAGGAATAAACTAGTGTAAATTTCATGGGAGAAAGTGATGGAATGGTAGAAAACTCCGTACACCTTATTTATGTGAAGTATCTCAGCAATATGTTGTTGTTAGGGGCCGGCAAGTCGGTTCCGACTCCTAGCAACCCTGTGTACAGCAGAACAAAACCCTGCCCAGTCCTGTGCCAGCCTCACACTCATTGCTGTCCTTGAATCCATTGTTGCAGCCATCTCATTGAAGGTTTTCCTCTTTTTCTCTGACCATCCACTTTACCAAACATGAAGTCCTTCTCCAGGGACTGGTCCCTCCTCATAACATGTCCAGAGTACGAGACAGGGTCTCCCCGTCCTTGCTTTTAAGGATCATTCTGGCTGTACTCCTTTCAAGACAGATTTGTTCATTCTTCTGGTAGTCCGTGGTATATTCAGTCTTCTTTGCCAACACCATAATTTAAAGGCATCAGTTCTTCAGTCTTCCTTATTTATTGTCCAGCTTTCGCATGCATATCCGGTGGTTAAAAATACCATGGCTTGGGTCAGGCACACCTTAGTCCTCAAAGCGACATCTTTGCTTTTGAACACTTTAAAGAGATCTTTTGCAGCAGATTTGCCCCGTTCAATGCATCCTTGAATTTCTTGACTGTTGCTTCCATGGAATTGATGGTGGATCCAAGTAAAATGAAATCCTTGACAACTTCAGTCTTTCCTCTGTTTATCATGATGTTGCTTATTGATCCAGTTGTGAAGATTTCTCTTTTCTTTATGTTGAGGTGTAATCCATACTAAAGGCTATAGTCTTTGATCTTCATCAGTAAGTGCTTCAAGTCCTCTTTGGTTTACACAAGCAAGGTTGTGTCGTCTGCCTATCACAGGTTGTTAATGAGTCTTCTTCCAATCCTGATGCCCTGTTCTTCTTCGTATAGTTCAGCTTCTCAGATTGTTTGCTCAGCATATAGATTGAATAAGTATAGTGAAAGGATGCAACCCTGATGCACACCTTTCCTGATTTTAAACCATGTAGTATCCCTGTGTTCTGTTTGAATGACTCTTGGTCTTGGTTCCTCATGAGCACAATTAAATGTTCTGAAATTCCCATGTAGATATTACTAAAGGAATTGAAGATCCACTGCAGAGTCTATTGATAGTAGTATTTTTTAGAATTTGAGTATGTGATAAGTTGAATGGAGCCTAGTTAACAGTGCTTGAATGAAGGAAAATGGATTTGACCACTTATCATCTCTTATGCTGTCACCCTGGTTCAGCCACCATCATCTCTCTCTCTCTCTCTCTCTCTCTCTCTCTCTCTCTCTCTCTCTCTCTTGTAATTGGGGTAAAAGACATATAACAAAACAATTGCCATTTCACACCATCATCTCTTGCCTGGTTAATTGCAGTAGCCGCCTAAATGGCTGTGTATTTAGCCACTTAAATTCCCTGTGTATATCTGTGCTCTGCTATAGTCTTTTCTTCACCTAGCTGAGTAATCTTTTAAAATATAAAGCAGATCTGCTCAGTACCCTGTAATAGCTCTGACAAAAAGCCAAAGTCTTTTTAAAGACTGATAAGCCCCTGTATGATGAGCCTTCCTCTACTCCTACCCACTGTCTCTCCCACCTCTTCTAATCCCTCCTTCCTCATTCACTGTGCTCCATTCAGAATGGACTCCTTGCTTTTCCTCAAATGCAAGGCCATTCTGCTTTAGGGCCTTTGTACTGGCTCTTTTGTCTGTTTAGAATACTATATTCCCAGATGTCCTCATGGCTAACTGCCTTACCTCCTTCACTCAAGTCTTTATGACAGACTACTTTCTCATTGAGACCCACCCTAACCACCCTATTAAAACTGCAAATCACACCCCCCTTTACCATTGTTTTTGGGCACTCTTGCCCTCCCTACTTAGCTTCACACTTTCTTTTTCCCATAGCATTTATCACCTTCTAAGATATTATATAATTGACTTATTCATTATTTTGCCTCCCTTCTCCCTTTTTCCTGCCCAAGAATGTGTAAGCTTCAGAGAGTGGGGATGGGTGGTGGTGGTGTCTTTGTCTATTTTGATTATATTAATGTATCCCAAATCTGAGGAGACTCTGTCTTCAAACCCCTCTTTGGTTTCCTACGCTAGTGAGTTTAGTGAGATCATTTGTGACCTGTGAGAATGTTTATTTTAGCTTAAGGCTTTTTCAAGTTGAGTAGCCTCTTAAACCTCTTTTTCTCTAGGCCTTCACCTTAATATCTACCCTCGAAGATCTCTGTGTTAAGAAGATTTCCCCCGTAAGTCTCCAATAACAGTTGGCCTAAGTTACCTACTCTCTGCTTCCTTTCTTTTGAACCCCAGACTCCCACATAACCTTCTTAGGGGGTCAGAGGCTGGGAGGAATAATCTCAGAGCTCCTTCTATGGAAACACTTGGATGGGAGGGGAAAGAGACGAGAGAGAAGAATGAAATGAGCTACGCTCACTAACAGCTCAAAAGTGGCTTAATTGATTTTCTCAACCCAGGTCGGAACCCTTTTTATTTGTTAAAGGGGTCATGTAAGGGTGGGGCATTGTTGCTAGAGCAGTGGTTTTTAAATCATAGTCTGACAAGCCACAGGATTCTGAGAGGTGTCTCAGGGACAGCAGGTACTGAAGGTAAAGGATTTGATTTTATCTGGTATATTTTGTTTCTGTTTAAGATTGCACTTGGGAAACAAAAATGATTCTGTTTAAAGTTTGAAAACTGCTGATGTAAAGATTAGAATATACCTCTAGCAATATTATGTAACTCAAGGTTGTTTAATTGACTATGAATACAATTATACAGCTACACACACCCACACATACATATACGCTCACATACACACACACAGACACATACATACATATACACACACACACACTTTGCCCATTGTTGTTGTGGCTCCAATGTCTAGTGCGGTGCTTTCCTTTGGTATTCAGTAAATATTTGTTGAATGAATGAGTGCATAATGCCTGAGAGCATTGGATGCTCAGTAATTCAGTTCATCAGATACCTTGAGTGTAGGCATTTTTGCTATAATACAATATATGCATTTTTATAACTTAGGTTTTGCAAAATTATGAACTTAAAAATAAGAGTTTATGGAACTCAAAACTTATGCAGTATAGTAACCAGAGTACTAACAATACTAATAAAAATACTAAGCAAACCCAATCCCAAACTTGTTGCCATCAAGTCTATTCCAACTCGGAGAAACCCTATAAGACAGAGTAGAAACTGCCCCATAGGGTTTCCAAGAAACAGCTGGTGGATTCAGACTGCCTACCTTTTGGTTAGCAGGCATAGCTCTTAACCACTGTGCCACCAAGACTCCAATAAAAATACTAGTACAGGTAAAAAGACATGTTAAATTACTAATCAATACATGCTATAGTACATATAGGACTTTATCTTAAAAAAAAAAAAGATAAAGATAATGCAAGGGAGTCATTAGGAAGGGTTGAGTTTGCTAAATTATGAGGATGAGGACAAAATGCACAAAAATGAGAACTGAGCAACAGGCATTCTTCCAAGGCAGAAGCTGTGGCCAGACTGAGCTTAGAGGAGGAAGGAGGGGTGAATGGACATCATGTTCATAGCTTGCTGTTTTGGCCGTTAGTATACTTTGCATCCATCTGCTGTTGCTTAGCAGGGTGAAATATTAACATTTTAGGAAAAGTAACATAAGAAATGACATGACTCTTGTATTGACATGAACCCTATTTACTTCTACATAGGCTAGTTCATGTTACAGAGACACATGTGGCAGAATAAACTATCTGTTATGTACAAAGCAGGCATTCCACTGGATTAAAAACAAAACGAAACAAAAAAACCAAACCAGTTGACCTGGAGTCAATTTTGACTCATGGTGACTCCATGTGTTTCAGAGTAGAATTGTGCTCCATAGGGTTTTCAATTATTGTGATCTTGGGTCCTAAAGATGAGTCAAACGTGGATCCAGGTTATAAGAAACAAATAATTGGGTAGGAAATAGAAAGTAAACAAATAATTACAATAATAGAAGTATTTATAGGATATGGAGGTAGCTCACTGGAGGGAGTGGTTAACTTTCTGGAAGGATTATACACAGAATGTAGTGGTTGGGACAGTCTGTGAAGGTTCAGTTCTGGAGTTCTGAAAGGGGATGAGGAGGTAGACCATAAATGGTAGCCTCCTCATGGCTCCTTCTTCAGTTACCTGGAATTTTTGCTAGAAGCCTTGCCATCCTCACTTCTAAGGAGCACTAGGTACATTATTTAATTCACTTATAAAATGTGATTCTTCTGTGATACAAATGAGTAATGTAGTGAAGTCCCTGACATAATTCCTGGCAATACCTGGTAGACACTTAGTAAATGTTTATTTGTCTTTGCAGTAATACTGAATAAACTAAAATGTTTCAGAAGGTTTTTTATTCTGTTTCATAATACTCATCAGTAAAATGAACAAGTAATATAAGGCTGTATACTTACCATCATGGTATGCAACTCTTTGGGGTGAGATGTACCTAACATCTTTATGGAATGTTGTCCATTGGGGAAAAATAAACTTGTGTTACCCAGAAGTTTATCCTGACCTTACATAGAAAGGTTACAATAGTGACCTGAATGCAATTTGTTGAAGTATGTAGAGAATGCTTGGTCACGTAGCACATGGCAGCAGCCCAATGCAAATGAAAGCCATTTTAAAAGATAGTAATAAATTTCAGATACGTTTTGATAAAGTGGAGGAGTTGTTAGAATCACTGAATGCAGTTAAGTAGTAGCCATATACCAAATGAAGAGAAATGTAGATAAGAGATTATTGGTTATGTGTAAGATTTATAGACCATAATAGATAACCGATTAAGTAATGTACTGTTTTTAAAAAAGATAACTCATTGGGCTTAATAATAATTATAACATGTGACTGTCATGAGGTAATCTTTCCATCCTGCTCAGCTCGGGTCTTATCTTACCTAAGGTCACTGTGTAATTTTGGGCTTTACAAACTGAATAAACATTTGGAAATTTTGGATTTATTTATTATTTATTTATATTTTCTTTTAGGATTAGAAAGTTAAAGGAACTGAGCTTCTTGGAGAAGAGAGATGTAGGCATTTAATAGTGGCTGTTTTCAAGTGTATATAAAACTAAATGAGAGAGAAATGATCAAGTACATTTTCTTTCCTTTTAGAACAGCAAGAATGTAAATGTTACATAATAGAGAATTTATAGGGAAAAAATTCCTGACAGTGGATGTTGTTAAATTCATTAAAAGTAAGGAAGATTGTATTTCCTTTGTATAGATCTGTAATATCTGTAAGATTTTTCCTCTGGGTGTGAAAATTTAAGTGGATCTCTAAATGTTGATAAAATCTTTCACCTTTTTAAAGTGTATGCTATTGGTTACAATGAGACTGGAATAAAAAATAATGTAAATGGATCACTACATTTTGTTTAGCATCACCAGAAGAGTAACTCAAACCTTGCAGATAGATAATAAGATAGCATTATTTTTATGGCATCCATCAACAGAATATTTATTTGTATAGTTACAATATGCATAGCACTCACTGTGGTGGAATACAAGGAAGTACAGGATATGGCCCTTCTCTTCCAGAAGCTTGGAATATTGTTGTAGATACACAGATGAAATGTTATGTAACAGTACAAGAAGATTTGATTGAGTATGGGTAAGTGGTACTATATGGGAGTTGAGAGAATAGACAAATTAACTATGGGGAAGGTTTCATTAGAGAGGTGACTCCACAGTGAGACTTTGAAAGATAGAATTTTCTTAGAAATTAAAAGGTTATAGAGGAATACAAAGGTTAGCACATTAAAATGAATATATGAACAGGTGTAATTTCAGATTTAAATCCTAAATCCCTCAAATAAGGACAATTTACCAACCAGAAATATAGTATTATTTTAGTGTGAGATAATAAATCACTATTTTAATACTTCTGCTTTAACATGTAGTGCTTCACCTTTCTGTGTCTTAGTTTCATCATCTTTTAAATGGTACAAAAGTAGTCAACCCATAAGTTGTTGAGGTTTAAATGTATTTATAAATGTGAAGTTCTTAGAATAACGCCTAGCACATAGTAGGTGCTCAGTGAATATCCACTGTTATTTGAGTGCTCAATGAATATCCATTGTAATTACTGTTTTTATAAGGTAAATGTGAACATGGCACATGTGGGAACATGAGAGACTGATATTGCTGGCAGAGACGTCTGAGTTAGAGAATAGTGGGAATTAGGTCAGCTAGAGAAGGAGATCCAGAAGCCCTGGTGGCACAGTGGTTAAGAGCTCAGCTGCTAACCAAAAGGTCAGCAGTTCGAATCCACCTGCTGCTTCTTGGAAACCCTATGGGGCAGTTCTACTCTCTCCTATAGGGTTGCTATGAGTTGGAATCGACTCGATGGCAATGAGTTTAGTTTTTAGAAAAGGAGACTAGACCCCATTGAGCCTTGATGTTTAAACCTGATGAACTGCCCCAAGATTGGCAAATAAGATTCCACTCATATACCAGCACTTGTCAATTGGTAGTGGTTGCCTGGAGCGCCACCGTATTAAGGAAGCTTGGTATGTGCCTGGTCTTAGTAGTGAAGAAGGATATTATAGCAATTATAGATTAGCAATGTTTACTATATGCATTAGAGGTGGTAGGATACTTTAGCATTTTTATTTTCATTGCACTAAGTATTAGGAGCTATTACAGCTGCTTGTTTTAGAAAGCCTTGTTGGATAGAACAGTTGTAGGAAGATGATTTGGCTATAGTCAGAAAGACCAGCTTTGGGTTTTATATACAGTGGGTTAGAAAGGAAGTATGAAAAATCATGAATTTTGAGAAATATTTTAAAGGAAGACTTGGATCAGTTTTTCCCTTTGCTTAGAATGAATTCCATTTCTTTTTTTTTCTCTGTGATTTTTAGATGCATTAGGCTTGAGGAGATTTATTTAACTGATTCCTGCAGTGTCTTAGTTATCTACTGCTGCTATAGCAGAAATACCGCAAGTTAGTGCCTTTAACAAATAGCAATTAATTTTTCCACAGTTTAGGAGGGTAGAAGTCTGAATTCAGGGTGCTGGCTCTAGGGGAAAGCTTTCTCTCTCTGTCAGTTCTAGAGGAAGCTCCTTGTCTCTTTGAGCTTCTGCTCCTGGGTGATCTTCATGTGGCCTGGCATGTGTCTTCTCCCGTCTCTCCTCTACTTATTTGTTTAATCTCTGTTATATCTCAAGAGAGATTTACTCAAGATACAACCTACACAAATCCTGCCTCATTAACATAACAAAGACAGCCTATTCCCAAATGGGATTATGACCACAGGCATAGAGGTTAGGATTTACAACATTTATTTTTGGGGGACATAATTCAATCCATAACATAAACATTTTTTGTAAATGCTTATTATGAGCAAAGCATTGTTCTAAGTGTTGAGAATACACAGATGAAGAATATGTTCACTATCCTTCCCTAGTTGACAATCTGTTGGTGGAGAAACACCTATTAGCAAGTAATTAAAGGATATGATGTGTTCTGTAGTTGAGATACGTAAGAGGCACTGTGGGATATAGAATAACATGTCTGTCTGCTTGTAGAGGTCAAGTAAGGCCAGAGGAGTTGCATTAAAGGACATTTACCTTTCCTTTCTTGTCAGTGTTTCACTGGAAGGCACCCTGTAGAATTAATAGCTTTAAGGATATTTGCCATTAATATAACACATTTAAAACCACAGGCTTTTCTATGCCACAAATGCTTGTGCTGTTTTATTAAATTAGATATTCACACTTTTCAACTTTTATTAACTAGGTTTAGCTGTAAGAGAAGCTTTTGTTAACCATCAGTAGAATTACTGGATTTTCGTCATCTGCAGAAAGTAATTTACACAAGGGAAACCCTGTTCTTGAGGTAGAATGCAGCTTCTGAATAACAGATGTCATTATCTGCAGTGCTGACAAAAGGTCTTTCTTTTGTAGGCAAAGTATCTTGTGTGTAGAGACTACGTGACACAAACATGATGCCTGTTTATTCTCTTAACCAACACTGAAGAGTGCTTAACATGGAAAAGTGTTGTAACCATTCCTTTATCAGTTTGCAAATTAGGCAAACTATTTTGCATTAATCAGAACTGAGTTTTGTCCTATATATAAAGTGTGTCCTTTATCCTTTTATGATCAAATAGCTTTTTTTAAATAAAATTATCCAAATGAATTCAGAGCACTCATAATAAATTGTTGATCGATCTTAATTATGATCCTATGCTAGCATTTTAGTCTCTGTTCCCTTTATTTCAGATCTGCTCACCAAACCCTTCTGATTATTTTTATAGTAGTTTTCTTCTTCCCTGTTTCTCTTTAATTGTTGACAGGACACTAGAATTTTGGAGATTTAGTTCCCAGTATTAATTATGTCTTTTTAATTTGTGGAAAATACTTGACTTTGAGAAAAATCCACCTTCCTTTTATAGATCTTTCTTGGTTTTTATTCTGAAATAGAGACCACCTTTCAAAATAGAGGTACACTATCACATCTCTCTCTGCTGTGTGCTCTAGAAAATTTCTGTTCTGTAGGAACTAATGAAATAGACATGTTGTGAGTCTCATTTTTCTCAGATAACAAGTTTTCCAGCATGTAATTCATCTTATGAAGCTTTTCTTATAATTTAAGGAAATACTATTCTAAAATTGTGAATTTGCCTTATTATGGTATTCTGTGCACCTGAATTATTCTACATTTCTCCTCTGCTGTGTTCACAGACTCAAGGGATACCTCACGTTTGGAGTACAGTAACAGAACCTTCTGCAGAAGGTAAACATGAGGGCTGTCCACTTTTCACTGTTTATGATGGACTGTCTAGAAAACAGTAACCTTTTTTGAACATCATATTGTTCTTTCCTCCCTTTTCACACTTCTTCCACCAGTTGGGAATCAGTTGCACGTGGACACATGCATTAAATTTTTGCTTTATCAGCCCTTGGTTTGGGAAAGGGGTGGGTAGGAGGGGCTTTGGATACGTCCTGGATGTTAAAATGTATGTTATTGCAAGAGATTCAGTATGTTAAATTCTATTTTAGGTGGAACAAATATTCCTGTTGCTTTTGGATAAGGCGGAGCCCTGGTGGCATAGTTGTTAAGAGCTAGGCTGCTAACCAAAAGGTCGACAGTTTGAATCCACCAGCTGCTCCTTGGAAACCTTATGGGGCAGTTTTACTCTGCCCTATAGGGTCGCTATGAGTTGGAATCAACTCACTGGCAGCAAGTATGGGGTTTTTGGATAAGGAACTTGTTCACAATAGTATTCTTCTCTTCAAAGAGAGTTTAAACAAATTTTTTTTTTTCTTTTCAAGAAAGTCTTATGCTTACTTAGGATGTTTTTTTCATTCCACTGATTGTTGCTTAGCAGTTTGGAAGCAACTGAAATAGGAATTATGCAAATTACAAATAAAATGAAAAATAAAAATTTCAAACACATCAACTAGACTTTTCAATTTGAATGTGAACCTGGCCCATTTTTAACATTTCCACAGTTCTGAAATGTATATGTATATGCATATACGTTATATATAAATGTATAGCTCACTGGAATATATATACGCATATAGCTCACCAGCAATGAATGATAAAAAACAGGACAAATCATACTGCATGTATATATGTTTCACACTTAATTAAAAATCTTTTCACTCTGTAGATGCTTACTCTGAATGTAATAGAACAGAGAAAGCCTATGTTGTCTTTCTCATCTGTTTTCATGTTTTATTTTAAAGATAAGGGCCTCTTCAATAAGAGGTCCTTAATAAGCACTCTTCTAACCCTTGACCAATCTTCTGTTTCTCTCTTTGCTGCAGCATGAATTCTTCCAGGATGTTGAAAATGGTGGACCATTTACATATTGTTGATTTCATAGTGTTTTAAATTAGCCACTTAAGTTATTGTTTGAAATTAAGAGTCTACATCAGTCTAACAGAATGAAGCCACAAATATCAGTGTTTCATAGAAGGAAATTTGGTTTTACTCACATCTTCAGTTTGTTTCCTTACCGTGTAATTAGCTTAAAAAACGAAGTATAAAACAAGTATCTATCACTAGGCACTTATGGCTGCTAAGGACTATATTCTAAAACAAAATTAATAATATAGATTTTGGATTCACCCACATAAAGGGATGATAGTTAGAATGATATGAATTGAAAGTTCACTTAGACGAAGAAAAGAGAAAGAATAACCCTCTGGGGAATACTGGTAGTAAGGCAAAGAGAAAGGAATGAGCAGTGGCTGTCAGAGACATGGGAGGAGAACCAGGAAGGTACAGTGTCAAGAAAGTCTAGAGAGGAGAGTTTTCAGGAAGGGATGGATAGTTGTATAGACAAGGGCATAATCTACTACATTGCAAAGTATCTGCCGAGAGAGCCTTCATGAAAAATATTTTTTTTTAGATCTCATTAATAAGAATAAATGTGCTTCTATCTGACAGCGACTGGAGAATCCCTGAGAATATGGCCCCGGGACACCCTTTTAACTCAGTACTGAAGTCACTCCTGAGGTTCACCCTTCAGCCAAAGATAAGACAGGCCCGTAAAACAAAATGACACTAAATGGGCACGCCAATCCAGGGGCAAGGACCAGAAGGCAGGAGACAGGAAAGCTGATAATGGGAAACCCAAGGTCAAGAAGGGGAGAGTGTTGACGTGTTATGGGGTTGGCAACCAATGTCACAAAACAATATTGTATTAATTGTTTAATGAGAAACTGATTTGCTCTATAAACCTTCATCTAAAGCATAATTTAAAAAAAAAAAAAAAGAATAATAAATGTGCTTCTGAACCAGGGCTTCCAACCGGTTCATTCTGGTTTGAACCCCTGCCAGGAATTTGCATTTCTAACAAGTTCCCAGGCAATGCTAATGCTGATGGTTAGGGATCATTTCTGAGAACTACTAGTAGAGCATTGGTTCTCAAAATTTATTATACACAAGAATCACCTGGGGATCTTGTTAAAATGTAGATTCTGATTCAGTATATTTGGGGTGGAAATGAGATTCTCAGCCTGGGTTTGAACCAGAACGAACTGTTTAGAAGCCCTATTCTGAACAGATATTTTGTGCTTATCTTGTGACTTCTGTGACTGATATTTCTTCCTTCTTTGCCCACCTTTTTGTAGCTGTTACTTAGGATCTTATGTATATTTTGTAATCAGTCTTAACCCAACTTTATTGTATTTTCTGATTCATTGATATCTTTCATTTTTTATTCTCTTTATATCATATGAATCTTTGTAAGTGATTTCTTTTCTCTCTTTTTCTTTAATTATTGGAGGGGTGGATAGAAAGAAGAAAAATGGAAAGTGGCTAGTAGTTTGATAATAGAGAAACACAGTGTATGAAAAGAAGCCTTTAGATTTGACAAGGAAAAAATCCTTAACCTTTGAGAAATCAATTTAAAAGTTGGCCTGAGGAATTGAATCACGTTAAAAAGACTTAGGGGAATGAGTAGATGTGAAATAGAAACAGTGGGCAACCCCATATTTAAGGGGTAGGGAAGAAAATGGAAAGAAATTAAATGGTAGTTACGTATTGGTAATATAATCAAGTAAAGAGTTTTCATAAGAACTAGTAAATCTGAATATGCTTGAAAGGAAAAGGGAAGGACTTTGATTTTTTTATAAGTTGAATGTTTAAAAAAAATTTCAATTCAGCAAGTGTTTTTTGTGTACCTACTATGTGTAAGAGGTGGTCTTATTATATCTTTCCACCTAATGTCAGTATCTATTTTCTTTACGGCTAATTGTATTGGTTATAGATTTTAGAAATGTTGCTAGGCTAATAAAAAATGAATTTAAGCTGAGACAGGTGAGAAACTTACTGACGGAATAATTCTCCTAGTTCTCTATTGCTGGATGGCACTGAATCACAGGCATGTTTCTAACCATTTTCAAATCCTTCTTAGAATTCATTTCCTACGAAGAATTTGAATGACAATCTCTGTTAAGCATTGTCTAGACCTTTTTGGAAGGGGCTAGAGGTGGAGTGGGCAAAAGTTTAGTGGATTTGAGAGGGTGAGCAGTTAGAGAGGGGGTGCCCAAGAAATCCCATACCTTTTAAATTTGTCTTTGCATTTGTTTGGTTTGTTTCTGAATTACATACTGTAAGCCTATAGAACTCTAACATTATTTTTCATGTTTTGACTAGTACCAAATATTTTGTGGCAGAATTTTAATGATAGTGCTACCGCTCTACTACAGAGAATAATAATAGGTTTCTGTGTACTAGCTGCATACCCACTGATCCAGAGCCTGTGACATTAGCAAAGGTAAGCATATCCCAGATTGCAGTGTGAGATAGCTGAAGATTGCTCTGCTTTGGTAGCTGTCTAAATTTCCCTCATCTCTTTTTAATGAGCATGCTCAGTTGCATGAATCTGACCATTACATTAGACTGCATTCTCTTTTAGATGTGTAATTGGAAGCTCTTGAAAGAGGGAAGGTCAAGTTTTAAATTAGTGAATATATATTTTAGGACTCTCTCTAGATTCTTTTGAGTGGTTTTTAAGAATGCCCACAAAAGTAATCACTCTAGTTTCTAATGGAACCTGCACTGTATTAAATACTGGAGGCTGTATTTATCACAAAACTAAACGCTTAATAAATTCCTGTGCATAACTGATTGTTCAGTTTGCTTTGTTGAGTGGCTTGGAATTACAGTATACTACGTCTTCTTTTTTACTACAGAGCTTTATTTCTTAGTCTCCTTTTAGTGGCAAAGGGTAAAGAGATCCAGATTATCTTGAGTAATGGCAAATGTGTTGTAAGGATATTCTACCAGTCAAGGATTTGATTGATTGCAAGTGACAGAAATCAGACTCATTAGTTCTAGTCGTTCTTTAAATCACCAGTATTTTATTTAGTACGTCCTGTGAGACAGGCACTATTCTAGACATTGGGGATAGAGCACTGAATAGAATAGATTTCCTACCCTCGTGGAGCTAGTCCTCTTTTAGGGAGCAGATAAGGAACAAGTTTGCACGTGTGCGTGTAGGTACATATGCTCACACAATTGTAAGTACAGATAGGCAATGTGATAACAATAAAGCAGAGGAGCAGGACAGTCAGTGACCAGGTAGCAAGGTAGGGACAAGAGCTATTTATTTATTTATTTATTAGCATTACGTTTTAGGATTTATTGATACTATTTGCCTGTGTATTTTCTTCATTGTAAATCATTAGGACTTAAAATACTTTACGTTTCAAAGCTACTTCCTATCACTTAGCAAACTAGTTCACAGCTGTCAGCATTTCAGCTCATAAAGGGAAGGAGGAAGATCTCCGGGCCATATGGGAAAAATTGTCATTATGTCATAATAATCTTTTAATTTGTGTAAAAACCTCTTGTTCATAATCATTGCGCAGTTTTTTTTCTAATTACAAAAGCAACACATATTCATTTTTAAAGACCTGGAAAATTCAGAACTATATAAGGAAGAAAATAAAATTCAACTGTAATTTCACCAGCCAAAGATAACCACTGTTAATATGATGGGATATTTCCTTCCAGACTTTTTTCTACATATTACGTGTTTGTGTGTGTTTAATGGTGGTTCTTTTTTTCTTTTTTAATAGAATTGATATCTATTTTGCTATTTATTTATTTTATTCTTTTAAATTGTGCTTTAGGTGAAAGTTTAGAGCCCAAGTTAATTTCTCATTCAAAAATTTATACACATATTGCTTTGTGAAATTGGTTGCAATCCCCATAATGTGACAGCATACTCCCCGTTTCCATCCTGGGTTCCCTGTATCCATTCAGCCAGTTCCTGTCCCTTCCTGCCTTCTCATCCTGCTTTTGGTCTCGTATACCTGACTGAACTAAGAAGCATGTTCCTCATGTGTATTATTTTTTGTTTTATAGTCCTGCCTAATCTTTGTCTGAAGAGTGGGCTTCGGGAACAGCTTCAGTTCTGGGTTAACAGAGTGTCCAGGGGCCGTAGTTTCAGGGGTTCCTCCAGTCTCTGTCAGACTATTAAGTTTGATCTTTTTATATGAATTTGAATTCTGTTCTACATTTTTCTCCTGCTGTGTCTGGGACTCTCTGTTGTGTTCTCTGTCAGGGAGGTAATTGGTGGTAGCTGGGCACCATCTAATTCTTCTGGTCTCAGGCTGGTGGAGTCTCTGGTTCATTTGGTCCTTTAGTCCTTTGGGCTAGTATTTTCCTATGTATTTGGTTTTCTTCATTCTCCTTTGCTCTGAGTTGGGTGGGGCCAATAGATGTATCTTAGATGGCCACTTGCAAGCTTTTAAGACCCTAGACGCTACTCACCAAAGTGGGATGTAGAACATTTTCTTTATAAACTATGTTATGCCAGTTGACCCAGATGTCCCCCGAAACTATGGTTCCCAGGCCCCAGTCCCAGTTACTGTGTCCCTCAAAGTGTTTGGATGTGTCTAGGACACTTACTTGCTTTTGGGGATGAGAGCTATTTAAATAACATAGTCAAGAAGAGCTTGCGAAGAAGTGATAAAAATTTGATTATAGACCTGAGCTGGGTGAAGTATATTTCAAGTGTAGAGATCAGTAAGGTTAAGGCCCTGAGATTGAAATAACGTTTAAGTATATAGGAGACTTTAAGAAGGCTAGTATAGCTAGCAGGTAGTGAGGGAAGGGGAGAATGGTAGGAGATAAAAAAAGGTCAGTCAGGTAGACAGTGGCCAAATCTCATAAGACATTGTAGGGCCTGGTAAGGAGTCTGGGGTTTATTGTAAGTATAATGTAAGTATATTGCAATCCATTTCAGGGTTTTGAACAAAGAAGTGATTTATATTTTGAAAAGATTGTGGTTACTGTGTGGATGTTAGATTCTTGGGTAAGGGGAGCAAGAGTAAAAGTGGAAGGTCTGTGGAGGCTCTTGAAGTGAACTGGTGAGAGATGATGGTGACCTGGGCTAGGAGAGTAGGAGGGAGGTTTGATTCGTGATGCATTTTGAAAGAATAACTGACAGGATTTGCTGTTGGATTGGATTCATAGAGTTGGGAGTGGGCAAGATAAAGGATGATCCCTGGGTTTCGAGCCTAAACAGTTGAGTACTAATTTGTGCCATTCACTGAGATAGGAAACACTGGGAAGATGAGGGAGGGAAGAGGTGGAAGAGTTGGGGGATCAAAGTTCACTTTTGGTTGTATTAAGTTTGACATGTTTATTAGATAGCCAAGTAAGGAAAAACTTAGATATGGAAGTCTGTCCCAGGTGGCAGATTTGGGAGTCATCAGTGAAGAGATGATCTTTTAAACTGATGGTCCTGAATGGAATCTTCTAGGTAGAGAGTTTAGATCATGCATTCTTAACAGGGCAGATATCTCTCCCAAGGGGTAAAAATTGGTTGTTGGAGACAGAGAAATCTTAGATATTACAATGACTCCAAAGAGCCATAGTACGTAAATTGATATACAGTGTACCTGTGATATTAAAATTTTATGGGGATAGAGGTAATTAGGCAAAAAAGTCTGAAACGCCTCCTTAGGGAGGATTGATCATGAAAGGAAAAAAGGTTGAAAAACATTGATTGAGATCATAATGAAAAGAGGTAGAGTTGAGAGGTCAAGAAGCAGAAGAGGAGCCAGGAAAGAAAACTGAGAAGCAGTGACCAGTGAAATAGGAGGAGACCCAGGAGGATGTGAGATTCTGGAAGCCTAGTGAAGAAAGTGTTTCAAAAAAGAGGGAACAGTCCATGTCAGATGCTCCAAAAGTTTGAATATGGTGAAGTCAGAGACCTCACCATTGGATTAGCATAGTTGAGGTTGAGATGGTTGGTGATCTTGACAAAAGCGGTTTCACCTGTAGTGGTGGAAGTGAAAGTCTGACTGGAAAGAATTAAAGAGGAAGGAAGGACAATAAATGTTACTGACTTTTGAAATGAGTAAAGAAATGAAACTATGATACCTGAAGGTAAATGTGATGTGAAGAAAGTTCTTCTATTGTTTAAAAGATGGGAGATTTTACAGCATGTTTACATATAGGAAATGACCCAGTTAAGAAATAATTGATATAGGAGAAAATTGAACTATCTTAATTTTAAAAAACTATCCTCATTTAATACGAAGCACACGTGAGTAGTAAGAGGCTTAATCCACCCTCTCTCTGTTTCTTTCTGGATTCTGATTGTATTTTCTCCTACTGCTTTCCCTAGAGGCTAGGTTTGTGGTGCTAGCAGATGTAGGCTTACGTTTTCCCAGGATCATGACTAAAGAGGAACAGGAGTCTTCCTTGCCTTGTCCAGTTAGAAAAACTCCAGCAAGTAACTAGCATAGGCCATGTGGTCCAGACCAGTAACTGTGAACCTCCAGAATGGGGTGCTTTGCTTTCACCCCGCTCCCCCACCCATCATCAGGAGTGTCATCTCAAAAGAAGGCAGGGAAGGGGAACTTAGTAGACAAGTAGCCACTATAGATTGATGAGCAAGAGACCAAACTTTGAGAAGAGCAGGTAGAAGAAAAGGGGCAGAGGGTTGAGGAGGTCTGGCAGCATGGGTCATGTGATATAAAATATAATTACTCCTTCAGAACAATCTGATATGTTCTGGATACTTGCAGTCCAAAACTTTTGGACTATAAATGGATTT
The DNA here is from genome assembly GCA_030035585.1 of Dugong dugon. NCBI lineage: Eukaryota > Metazoa > Chordata > Mammalia > Sirenia > Dugongidae > Dugong > Dugong dugon. Next base: position 107,526,194 of record CM057463.1, on the reverse strand, counting down.
TCTAAGGGACTCTCTTGGTCCCCCACTCTGAATTTTATGATAATTGAGTATATCATTTCCCAAATATAATGGCTTAAAAATCCCATTTTGGAATTGTAAAGAATTGCACTAATATAATTCTAGCCACTGGAAACTGCATCAAAAATTTTTGCACCGCCTCTCCCGTGGCTATTACAAAATCTTCCTGGCTATTACACATTTTCACTACTGTATGACACTTTGACAAGGTGAAACCCTAGCTATATTTTCCCAGAAATGTCTATACTGTGAAAGATGATACATTGGTGTTTTTAAAGCCATCTTTAGAGGAGCAGAAAAGTAAATTTGAAGTGGCAAAAAGTAGGCAGTATGCATTCTGAAGTTGGTTTGGAAATTTTGAGAAAGACATGCCCTCAAAATACCTGTAAACTCAGGAAATAGTTGGTTCTTGGCATGTAACCTAAACACCCCCAAAAGGCAAACATCACACTTTAGTAATATTCAAGAATACCAACTACTGTTCTTAACTTCTCTTATACTTTTCCTGTAAAACTTGAAAAGGTGGAATGTTTTTGCAGTGCTCTTTCTTCATGCTGACCTAGAGTTCTTGTTGTTTGAGTTACTTGTGAATTTTTGTCAACTTATGCCTCTTCAATAGGGAAAAACGAACAGAGATAACATTCAAGAGTCATTGAGTATAATTAAAGTTTATAAAGGCATCCAGAGAATTATCTAGGAGGGCATGCCTTTGTGGAATCACAAAAAGTTCTATTAAATTATAAGTGTGTATAGATAATTTGGAGCTCTGGTGGCTCAGGAGTTAAGCATTTGGCTGCTAACCAAAAGGTCAGCAGTGGGAGTCCAGCAGCCGCTCCTTGGAAACCGTATAGGGCAGTTCTACTCTGTCCTGTAGATGAGGTCTCTATGAGTTGGAATCAACTCGATGACAACAGGTTTGGTTTTTGGTTTTATAGGTAATATCTTGCTATTATCAAATTTAAGAAAAGCAATACTTTATGTTTCTTAGGTTACTATAAGAAATAGTAGTCTTATAACTTACAGTGCTGTATTCATTTTCTATATTTTTAATCAAAGATTTGGGTAGTGTTCTTTCAAAAATTAATTTGATGTCACTGTAAACAGTTTTCATTCTTCTTCATATTAATAGGAAGCAAATATCAGAATTCTCTGAAATACCAAACTGATAAAATATTTATATTAGCATTTATGTAGACTGAAGGCATGTATAAATTGCAAATAGGTTTTGTATTGGCCTTCTGGAATACAAGAATTTGTTTATTTTGCAAGTAAATTGATGAGGCAGGAATTAGACATCACTTTTATCATTTTTGGTTTGTCGACACTTCCATTAAAATGGTCATTACTTCTTAGACAATATTTTGTTTGCAAGGAATAACTCAGTGTAAGAAAGGGCAGTTTATGATTTAAGGACTCTGAATTTAATTATTTGGTAATAACTTGTTGGTTTGTTTCCAGCACTGTCTCACCACAGTAAGCAGAATTACTTTTTCCCCATTGGCACACCTGAGACCTGGAAAAAAACAAAACAAGAAAAATTTCAGATCTGGGAAGTAAGTGAGTTGCAACAGAGCAAAGAAATACAATGGAATAGAAGTGGGAATTACTGAACAGACAGAAAAAGCAACAATAATCTGAAACAGGTTGAGAAGGGGACATTTTCAACTCCAGCCCATGAAAGTTGAGAAATACTAGAGTTTAAATATTTCAGTAATTTAAACCAGTGTAATTATTGTGTTCCTAAAAAAGACTACTAAAATTTCAGATTGTCCCCACATGCAAACAAAGGCAAGAAAAGATTCAGTTTTCCCTTAAAGTCTAGCTTTCAAAAGATAGCAAATATTTTTGTAATAATTTGTTAGTAATTATTTACTAGATGTCATTAGTTGCTGACAAATCCATTCCGACTCATGGTGACCCCTTGTTTGCAGAGTAGAACTGTGCTCTATAGGGTTTTCAGGACTGTGAACTTTAGAAAGCAGAACGCCAGGGCTTATTTTTGAGTTGCCTTTGGGTGGGTTTGAACCAGCAGCCTTTCAGTTAATATTCCAGTGCTTAACTAATGTGCCACCCAGGATAAGCATCCTAAATCCATACTAGAAGCTTTCCATATTGTGGATTTAGGATCTTACATCTTTTCAAACTTGGTATTAAATGAATAGGAGTCTCTGGGTGGTTAATATGCTCAACTGCAAACTAAAAAGTTGGTGGTTCAAGTCCACCCAGAGGCACCTCAGAAGAAAGGCCTGGATGTCTACTTCCAAAAAATCAGCCATTGAAAACCCTAGAGAACACAGTTCGGCTTGATGGCAAATGAGGACTGAACAACAAGAAAACTTTCTGTGGGTTTTGAGGCTTTGTATTACTGAAGTCTCTCATCTTTTAAATACTAATACCTTGAGAAAACCCCAAGACACAGCTATGCTGTCCTAGAGAGACAATATCCCAAGGTAAGTAAGAGCATGGAACTTCACTGCCTGGATTCAAGCCTGTACATAACACATACTAGATTTATGACCTTGGGCAAGTAACTTAATCTCACTGTCCCTAACTTTACTCATCTATGAAATGTGGTGAGTAATAGTACCCACCTGAGAGGCTTGTACTGAGGATTAGATGAGCCAATGTATATAGGGAGCTTAGAACAATACTTAGTAGCTAATCAAGGCATAATATTTGCTATTATCATTTTAGTGTTGTTAAAAGATTATTATACTTTCTTGAAAAAGATCACAAGCTACAAGTAATAGAGAAGTTAGTAAGTGATAAAGTAATAGAGAAATTAGCAAGCAATACAACTCGCTATCTACATAATAGAAAAAGAATAATTTTTTTTTTAATTTTAACTTATTAGTTGAAAGCAATTGCAAATTGAGAGCAAAGTTGCAAGGCAGACAAAGAACTCCTGTATGGACCTTATCCAGAGGCCCTAATTCCAATTTTATCATTTGTCCTTAATGACCCTTACAGCCAGAGGACCCAGAATCTTCCATTATACCCAGTTATCCTGTCTCTATAGTCTTCTTCAGCCTGGGATGCCTTAATGTTTCTTGGACTTTCATGATCTTGGCCTGTAATCTTAAAAAATGTCAATCATTTCGTTGTTAGGAGCTATCTACTCAGTTCCAACTCATAACGACCTTATAAACAACAGAATGCCGCCTGGTTCTGTGCCATCGTCACATTCGTTGTTATTGCCCATTGTTGAATCCACTGTGTTGATCCATCTCATTGAGGGTCTTCCTCTTTTTTGCTGACCCTCTACTTTACCAAGCATGAGGTCCTTCTCCAGGGACTGGTCCCTCCTGATAACATGTCCAAAATATGTGAGACGAAATCTCACCATCCTTGCTTCTAAGGAGCATTCTGGCTCTTCTCCTTCCAAGACAGATTTGTTCATTTCTCTGGCAGTATGTGGTATATTCAGTATTCTTTGCCAATACCATGCTTTCACATGCAGTCATTTTATAGAATGTATCTATATTAGAGTTTGTTTGATACTTCCATGTGATTTAAACCAAAAACCAAACCAAACCTGCTGCTGTCGAGTCGATTCTGACTCTTAGCGACCCTATAGGACAGAGTAGAACTGCCCCATAGGGTTTCCAAGGAGCGCTTGGTAGATTCAAACTGCTGACCTTTTGATTAGCAGCCGTAGCTCTTAACCACTACACTACCAGGGTTTCTACATGATTAGATCCAGGTTATGTGTTTTGGGCTGGAATGTCATAGAAATGATGTTGTGTTCTTTTCATCACATCCTGTTGGCTGGCACATGGTGTCTATTACCAGTGGTGTTAACTTTGATCACTTGATTAAAATAGTGTCTATTAGGTGCCTGCAATAGTAAAGTTACCCCTCTCCCGTTTGTAACTAATAAGTATTTTGTGGAGAGATACTTTGAGACTGTGTAAAATCACATTTCTCATTTTAATTTATCCCACTAGATTTAGCATCCATGGATGTTTATTGCTTGAATTAATATCATTCTGATGGCTGCCAAATGGTAATTTTTATAATTCCATCATTCCTTCTGTTTATTAGTTGGCATTCAACTGTAAGGAAGAGATTGCAACAGAGTGTATTATCAGCACCTTGTCTTGTGAAGATGATGGGAGATAACAAAGACGTGAAAATAGAAATTGGAGAAATACTGAATTTCAAAATCTTAGAAGTTTTGAAGATTGACTGATGTTCTCCATTTATTCATTTATATCAGTTAGGACTCCTGAATTTCTGTTTTAGTCAACTGGTTTTAATTTGTTACTATCATTATTTTGATGCTCAAATTGTCCCAGATTTGGCCAGTGGGAGGACTTTCAGGCTGGCTTCTGTATCCTTTTATATGTCTCCATCATTTTTGGGCACATTCTTACATTCTGGCACAAAAAGATGCTGCAGGCTGATTTTGTTTTTTCTTAGCCCCAGCCCTAGAAACCATTTCTCTAAGGCATCCTGGTCACTTTTAGGTGAAAGTGGTATTTAGAAACCATGATCTGGGCACTAAGTGTGCTCATTGCTCCTGGAATGTTGTGTTTTGTTCCTAAGCACTCTAAGTGGACAGAGTTAAGAAATGCACATTTATATTTATTTCTGTATATTATAAACCATGAATTCACACTTTAATCTCCAATTTCAGTCCATCACTACAGGGTTAATTCTAGCTTAACCTCTTCCCCTATTTGTACCTCCCTTCATCTACAGGGAAAACTCTGGCTTTTGTTTTCTTCAGTATACGTACATTTTTGCTCCGTCCTCCTGTATGTAGCCATTCTCCTGCCCTATTAGGTGCTGCTTGCCACCACCAAGGTCCACCTTCTGTAGACCCTGGCCACTGCTGGCTTGTCTTCCAACCCTCACATGCGGCTTGGTTACTGTTGGGCAACTGAGAGATTTTGAAATGAATTTGAAAATTGGGGAGGGGGGAAAAAGCCTTTGGAGAGAAGTTTGAGCATTATCCAGCAAATCGTGTTAATGAGTACACCTTTGATATACTTTAGAAAGAGCGTATTTTTTAACTGCACTTTTGTGTTCATTTTTTGTTGAACTCCTGTAAAAGTTAATGCATTTTCTTACACTGCTCTTTCTGCTGTTCTTGGTAATACTTTCTTGACTCTGATTTTTTAAATATGTGTTTTATCTAGTGCCCAGTAGTAATTACTCAGTAAATATTTGCTGAATGAAGAAATCCCGAGTTGCCTGTACAGAAAATGTTTTGAACAAACTTTTAAATTCTAAGGAAAAAAAAATGAGCATTTCTGATAATTTTAATAGCAGAAAATTAAAAATTTATAAAAACTATAATTTAGAAGTTAATTGTTTTTTGAAAAACTCTTTGGAAAACATCCTTTCCATTTTATGAAATTTAGTCACATTTTTGAAAAAGTTTTTTGCTCATCTAGAAAATGCCACTAAAAGGAGTGAATGAAGGTGACATGCTCCTGGCATCCTTGGTTAACAGAATCATTTTGTCATCCATCTCATCCAGCAAATATTTGAGTTCCTACTGTGTACCTACCATTGCATGTTTGTTTAGTGCCTGCTGTATTTTTGGGATTGTGTAAGATGTTGGGAGTCTCTGGGTGGTGCAAACAGTTAACATGCTTGAATGCTAACCAAAAGGTTGACGGTTTGAGTTCACCTAGAGGTGCCTAGGAGGAGAGGCCCAGCAATCTACTTTGGAAAATAAGCCACTGAAAACCTTACAGAGCTCAGTTCTATCTTGTCACACATGGGGTCGACATGAGTTGGAATTGACCCACAGCAACTGGTGGTTTAATAAGATGTTGGGAAATTACAAATAAATAAGAAACATTGTATGCCCTTAAGAAACATAGCTTCATTTGATATGAAATACTTTTTTTATTCTCAGTTTGGTGTTTTTTTTTTTTAAAAAGCTTGAGTGTAAAATGGAAGAATGATCACCTGTTCTGCCTGTAAGTTAATACGACTATTATTCAAATTTATGCACCAACCACTAAGCCAAAGATGAAGAAACTGAAGATTTCTCCAGCTTCTGCAGTCTGAAATAGACCAAACATAAAATCAGGATGCATTGATAATTACCGGTGATTGGAATGTGAAAGTTGGAAACGAAGAAGGATCAGTAGTTGGAAAATATGTCCTTGGTGATAGAAACGATGCCGGAGATCGCATGATAGAATTTTGCAAGACCAATGACTTCTTTATTGGAAATAACTTTTTTCACCAACATAAATGGTGACTATACAGTGGAAACTCACAAGATGGAATACACAGGAATCAAATCAACTATATCTGTGGAAAGAGACGATGGAAAAGCTCAATATCATCAGAACACGGCCAGGGGCCAACTGCAGAACAGACCATCAGTTGCTCATATGTAAGTTCAAGCTGAAATTGAAGAAAATTAGAACAAGTCCACAAGAGCCAAAGTATGACCTTCAGTATATTCTATCTGAATTTAGAGACCATCTTAAGAATAGATTTGACGCATTGAACACTAATGACCAAAGACCAGATGAATTGTGGAAGGAAATCATACATGAAGAAAGCAAGAGGTCATTAAAAAGACAGGAAAGAAAGAAAAGACCAAAATGGATGTCAGAAGAGACTCTGAAACTTGCTTTTGAATGTCAAGTAGCTAAAGCAAAAGGAAGAAATGATGAAGTAAAAGAACTGAAGAGAAGATTTCAAAGGGCAACTCCAGAAGACAGAGTAAGGTATTATAATGACATGTGCAAGACCTGGAGATAGAAAACTAAAAGGAAAGAACACGCTTGGCATTTTTCAGGCAGAAAAACTGAAGAAAAAATTCAAGCCTTGAGTTGCAGTAGTGAAGGATTCTATGGGGAAGATATTAAACAACGCAGAAAGCATCAAAAGAAGATGGAAGGATAGAACATTCTCCAGCATAGACCACATATTAGGCCATAAATCAAACCTTCACAAAATTCAAAGCATTGAAATATTGCAAAGCATCTTTTCTGACCATAAAGCCATAAAAGTAGAAATCAATAACAGAAAAAAGAAGGAAAAAAATCAAACACATAGAAACTGAACAACACCTTGCTCAAAAACTACTGGGTTATGGAAGAAATTAAGGATGGAATAAAGAAATTCATACAATCAAATGAGAATGAAAACCCATCTTACCAGAACCTTTGGGACACAGCAAAAGTAGTGCTCAGAGGTCGGTTTATAGCAATAAATGCACATATCCTAAAAAAAGAAAGAGCCAAAATCAAAACATTAACCCTACAACTCGGACCAGTAGAAAGACCAGCAGCAAAAGATGTCATTGGGCACCAGAAGAAATAATGAGAATTAGAGCAGGGTTAAACAAAATAGAGAATAGAGAAACAGTTGAAAGAGTTAACAAGACCAAAAGCTGGTTCTTTGAAGAGATCAACAGATTGATAAACCATTGGCCAAACAGACAAAAGAAAAACAGGAGAGGAAGCAAATAACCCATATAAGAAATAAGATGGGTAATATCACAACGGACCCAACTGAAGTTAAAAGAATCATAACAGAATAGTATAAAAAATTGTACTCTAACAAATTTGAAAACCTAGAGGAAATGGACAAATTGCTGGAAACTCACTACTTACCTAAACTAACACACACAGGTAGAACAAATAAATAAACCCATAACAAACGAAGAGATTGAAAAGGTAATTTTAAAAAATCACAACAACAACAACAAAAAAAAGCCCTGGCCCGGAGGGTTTCACTAAAGAATTCTACCAAACTTTCACAGAAGAGTTAACACCACTACTACTAAAGGTATTTCAGAGCATAGAAAAGGAAGGAATGCTCCCAAACTCATTCTATGAAGCCAACATAACCCTGATACCTAAACCAGGTAAAGACATAACAAAAAAAGAAAATTGCAGACCAATATCCCTCGTGAACATTGATGCAAAAATCCTCAACAAAATTCTAGCAAATAGAATTCAGCAACATACCAAAAATATAATTCACCATGATCAAGTGGGATTTATACCAGGTAGCAGGGATGGTACAACATTAGAAAAATAATCAATGTAATCCATCACCTAAATAAAACAAAAGACAAGAACAACGTGATCTTACCAGTCAATGCAGAAAAGGCATTTGACAAAGTCTAACACCCATTCATGAAATAAAACTGTTAACAAAATAGGAATAGAAGGGAAATACCTCAGTATAATCAGGGGCATTTATACAAAGCCAACAGCCAACATCATCCTAAATGGAGAGGCTTTAAAAGCATTCCCCTTGAGAATGGGAACCAGACAAGGATGACCTTTATCACCAGTCTTATTCAACATTGTGCTGGAGGTCCTAGCCAGAGCAGTTAGGTTAGAAAAAGAAATAAAGGGCATCCAGATTGGTAGGGAGGAAGTCAAAGTATCCCTATTTGCAGATAATATGATCTTATACACAGAAAACCCCAAAGAATCCACAAGAAAACCACTGGAACTAATAGAAGATTTCAGCAAAGTTTCGGGATACAAGATAAATATACAAAAATCGGTTGGATTCCTTTACACCAACAGACAGAACCTTGAAAAGGGAATCACCAAATCACTACTATTTACAGTAGCCCCCAAGAAGATAAAATACTTAGGAATAAATCTAACCAGGGATGTAAAAGACCTATGCAATGAAAATTATAAGACACTACTGCAGGACACCAAAAGAGACCTGCGTAAGTGGAAAAACATACCTTGCTCATGGATAGGAAGACGCAACATTATGAAAATGTCAATTCTACTCAAAGCGATCTACAGATACAATGCAATCTTGATTGAAACGCCAACGGAAATTTTTAATGAGATGGAGAAATAAATCACAAACTTCATATGGAAAGGGAAGAGGCCCCGGTTAAGTAAAGCATTACTGAAGAAGAACAAAGTGGGAGGCCTCACACTACCTGATTGTAGAACTTATTATACTATCACAGTAGTGAAAACAGCCTGGTACTGATACAACAACAGATGCATAGACCAGTGGAACAAAATTGAGAATCCAGACATAAATTCATCCACCTATGAGTAGCTGATATTTGACAAAGGCCCAAAGTCCGTTAATTGGGGAAAAGACAGTCTCTTTAACAAATGGTGCTGGCATAACTTGATATCCATTTGCAAAATACTGAAACAAGACCCATACCTCACACTATGCACAAAAACTAACTCAAAGTGGATCAGAGACCTAAATATAAAATCGAAAACGATAAAAATCATGGAAGAAAACATAGAGACAATGCTAGGAGCCCTAACACGGCGTAAACACAGTACGAACGGTAAGTAACAATGCACAAGGACCAGAAGAGAGACTAGATAACTGGGAGCTCCTAAAAATGAAACACTTATGCTCATCAAAAGGCTTCACCAAAAGAGTCAAAAGACAACCTACAGACTGGGAGAAAAAATTTTGGCTACGATGATTCTGATTAGCGTCTTATCTCTAAAGTCTACAAGATACTGCAAAACCTCAACAACAAAAAGACAAATAACCCAGTTAAAAAACGGGCAAAGGATATGAACAGGCACTTTGCCAAAGAAGATATTCAGGCGGGTAACAGACACATGAAGAAATACTCATGATCATTAGCCATTAGAGAAATGCAGATCAAAACTACAATGAGATATTATCTTACCCAAAACAAGGCTAGTGTTAATCTCAAAATCACAAAACAGTAAATGCTGGAGAGGTTGTGGAGAGACTGGAACACTTTTACACTGTTGCTGGGAATGTAAAATGGTACAACCACTTTGGAAATCAATTTGACGCTTCCTTAAAAAGCTAGAAATAGAAATACCGTACGATCCAGCAGTCCCACTCTTTGGAATATATCCTAGAGAAATAAGAGCCATCACGTGAATAGATATATGCACACCCACATTCATTGTAGCACTGTTCACAATAGCATAAAGATGGAAACAATCTAGGTGCCTATGAACGGAAGAATGGATAAACAAATTATGGTTTATCCACAGTATGGAATACTACAATGATGCCATGAAGCATCTCCTAACATGGGGGAATCTGGAGGGCGTTATACTGAATGAATTTAATCAGTCTCAGGAGGACAAATATTGTGTAAGAACTCATGAAAAGGTTTAAACACAGAAGAAAACATTCTTTTATGGTTACGAGGGTAGGGAGGGAGGGTGAGGGTTATTCACTAACTAGATAATAGATAAGAATTATCTTACATGAAAGGAAGGACAGCACTCACTACAGGGGAAGTCAGCACAACTGGACTAAACCAAAGCTGAATACAGTCAAACAGTTTGAGAGACAGAGTAGCAGGGGTAGGGATCTGGGGACCATGCTTACAGGGGACATCTAGGTCAATTGGCATAATAAAGCTTATTAAGAAAATGTTCTGCATCCTACTTCGGTGAGTGGCGTCTGGGGTCTTAAAAGCTTGCAAGCAGCCATCTAAGACACATTGATTGGTCCCAACCACCTGGAGTAAAGGAGAATGGAGAGCACCCAAGACACAAGGAAAGTATTAGCCCAAGAGACTGAAAAGGCCACAGAAACCAGAGACTTTATCAGCCTGAGACCAGAAGAACTAGATGGGTGCCCCTCTACCACCAGTGACTGCCCTGACAGGGAACACAACACAGAGTATCTGATGGAGCAGGAGAAAGGTGGGATGCAGAACTCAAATTCTAGTAAAAAGACCAGATTTAATGGTCTGACTGAGACTGGAGGAACCCTGGAAAGCATGACCCTCAGATTCTCTATCAACCCAGAACTAAAACAATTTCTGAGGCCAACTTTTCAGACAAAGATTGGACTGGACTGTGGGACATAAAATGATACTCGTGAAGAGTGTGCTTCTTAGCTGAAGTGGATACATGAGACTAAACGGGCAGCTTCTTTCTGAAGGTGAGATGAGAAGGCAGAGAGGGTTAGGAGTTGGTTGAATGGACACGGGAAATCGGGTGGAAAGGAGGAGTGTGCTGTAATAGTATAGGGAGAGCAATTAGGGTCACATAACAATGCGTGTATAAGTTTTTGTATAAGAGACTAACTTAAAATGTAAACTTTCCTTTAAATAACAAAAAGAAAGATGAATATACAGAGACATTATACTAAAAAGAATTGGTCAGCGTTCTTCCCTTTCAAGAGGTAGTGTATGATCAGGAACCAATGGTACTGAAGAAGGAAGTCCAAGCTGCACTGAAGGCATTGGCAAAAAACAAGGCTCCAGGAGTTGACAGAATGACAGTTGAAATGTTTCAAGAAACAGATGCAGTGCTGAAAGTGGTCACTCATATATGCCAAGAAATTAGGAAGACAGCTACTTGGCCAACTGACTGATAAGAGATCCATATTTATGCCTGTTTCCAAGAAAGGTGATCCAACTGAATGTGGAAATTATCAAACAATCATTAATATCACATGCGAGTAAAATTTTGCTGAAGGTCATTCAAAAGCAACTGCAGCAGTATGTCGACAGGGAACTGCCAGAAGTTCAGTCCGGATTCAGAAGAGGATGTGGAACCAGGGATATCATTGCTGATGTCAGATGGATCCTTCCTGAAAGCAGAGAATACCAGAAAGATGTTTACCTGTGTTTTATTGATGATACAAAGGTATTTGACTGTGTGGATCGTAACAAATTATGGATAACGTTGCGAAGAATGGGAATTCCAGAACACTTAATTGTGCTCATGAGGAACCTGTACATAGATCAAGAGGCAGGGGGATACTGCATGGTTTAAAGTCAGGAAAGGTGTGTGTCAGGGCTGCATCCTTTCACAATACCTATTCAATCTGTATGCTGAGCAAATAATCCGAGAAGCTGGACTATATGAAGAAGAACATAGCATCAAGATTGGAGGAAGACTCATTAACAGCCTGCGTTATGCAGATGACACAACCTTGCTTGCTGAAAGTGAAGAGGACTTGAAGCACTTACTGATGAAGATCAAAGACCACAGCCTTCAGGACAGATTACACTTCAACATAAAGGAAACAAAAATCCTCACAACTGGACCAATAAGCAACATCATGATAAATGGAGAAAAGATTGAAGTTGTCAGGGATGTCATTTTTTACTTGGATCCACCATCAATGTCCATGGAAGCAACAGTTAAGAAATTCAAGGATGCATTGCACGGGGCAAATCTGCTGTGAAAGATTTCTTTAAAGTGTTCAAAAGCAAAGATGTCGTTTTGAGGACTAAGGTGTGCCTGACCCAAGCCATGGTATTTTCAGTTGCATCATATGCATGCGAAAGCTGGACAGTGAGTAAGGAAGACCGAAGAAGAATTGACACCTTTGAATTGTGGTGTTGGCGAAGAATATTGAATATACCATGTGCTGCCAAAAGAATGAACAAATCTGTCTTGGAAGAAGTACAACTAGAATGCCCCTTAGAAGCAAGGATGGTGAGACTACATCTTATGTACTTTGGACAGGTTGTCAGAAGGGATCAGTCCTTGGAGAAGGACATCATGCTTGGTAAAGTAGAGGGTCAATGAAAAAGAGGAAGACCCTCAAGGAGATGGATTGACACAGTGGCTGCAACAATGAGCTCAAGCATAACAACGATAGTGTGCATGGCACAGGACCGGGCAGTGTTTTGTTCTGTGGTGCATAGGGTCGCAATGAGTGGAAGCGACTCAACGGCACCTAACAACCACAACAACAGCCCCTAAGTCATTATCTTCAGTGATGCCCGTAATGAAATATTTATGGAAACATGATTGAACATTTAATTTTTATGGCTAATGAGTCTCCTGGTTTTGTTGAATCATATATAAAGACAGTGCATTCCTTGAATTTCCCTTAGTTACAAAAAATTTTTGATTATATACTTGTTACCTGGAAACCCTAGTGGTATGGTGTTTAAGAGTTTGGCTGCTAATCCAAAGGTTGGCAGTTTGAATCCACCAGGCGCTCCTTGGAAACACTTTGGGACAGTTCTACCCTGTCCTATAGGGTCGCTATGAGTTCGAATCGACTCGATGGCAGTGGATTTGGATTTTTTTTGGATGCTTGTTGCCTATTTTATTAGGATCATAATTTACACTTATAGAGCACTTTAACAATAAGCAACATCATGATAAACAGAAAAGATTGAAATTGTAAACGATTTCATTTTACTTGGATCCACAGTTAACACCCATGAAAACAGCAGTCAGGAAATCAAATGACATACTACGTTGGGGCAAATCTTCTGCAGAAGACCTCTTTAAAGTGTTGAAAGGCAAACATGTTACTTTGAGGATTAAGGTGCACCTGACCCAAGCCATGGTGTTTTCAGTCACCTCATATGCGTGTGAAAGCTGGACAGTGAATAAGGAAGACCGAAGAAGAATTGATGCCTTTGAATTATGGTGTTGAACAATATTGAATATACCATGGACTGCCAGAAGAATGAACAAGTCTGTCTTGGAAGAAGTACAACCAGAATGCTCCCTAGAGGCAAGGATGGTTAAGACTTTGTCTCGTGTACTTTGGACATGTTATCAGGAGGGACCAGTCCCTGAAGAAAGACATTATGCTTGGTAAGGTAGAGGGTGAGGGGAAAAGAGGAAGACCGTTGAGTAATTGGATTGACACAGTGACTGCAACAGTGGGCTCAAACATAGCAACAGTTGTAGGATGGCACAGGACTGGGCAGTGTTTTGTTCTGTTGTACATGGGACTGCTATGATTTGGAACCGACTTGACAGCACCTAACAACAACAACAACCATTCGTAAGAGTTATTTCTGCATATATTTTGTCAGTTAGTCTTCAGAACAGTGATATGCTTTTGGGACTCAGTATTAACTCCAGTTTCTATTTTCAAGATATGTCTTTGTTGTCTCCCACCACCTACATGGGAGAAAGTGTTGATGATACACTCTGTTTCAATGATAATTAGATTATAGTTCACAAAGGAAAAGATAGTAAGCCTTCCCTTAGTGTCCCTTTTGCCACTGATGGAAAGAGAACACCTTGGTAATTTTTAAGTTCTGAATGTTCAGACATTTACGAAAGTTTACCTCATGTACCTAAGAATTATATATAATTCTTGCATGATAAAGGATAAAGAGCTTATGAGAAAAAGTGTGTATTTATTTCTCTTTGATACAACTACTGATATCTCAATTTCTCACATCAGAGGGTGTGGCTTGGCTTTTAGGTATCCCAATATAGCACGTTCCAGGAATTTAGTCCATGTTACAAAGACATGCCCTGCTGACCACCGTGCGGATGAGGAGCTCACATTCTGGCACTGTTCTAAAGATAAGCCTGTCCTGACTGTGCTGAGCAGCTGATTGTCTAAAGTCTTACTCAGAAGTGACACCACAAGCTATAAAACTGAATGAGTTAAGATGAAGTTTGGCAGGCCCTAAACTTCTTCCGCTTTTAGATTTTGAAAAGTTGCTGGTTTCTTTCATGCTTATATTACATTTAGTTAAAGTTGCTTTTTGTTATCCAAACTCTGTTATATTGAACCTTAGGTTAATTGTGTTTTCCTGTGGTAAGTTATATTATTACCTCTCTGTCATATAAAGAGAACTGCTGAGGCTTTTATAATTTGAAATTCTCGTTTGAAATTGAATTTAAAAGTTGTGAATACTCTTACATGTCTGTATTGTTTGAGTATTTCATATAAACATGCCAATAATCCAGACATTTTTCAAACTGTTAATAGTTTTTAACTTCTATATAAAACATCAAAATATAGAACGTCTTTCCATAACCATTCCATATAGCCAACTTTAAATAGTTTTTATATAGTTACTTCTGTTAACAACGTTTATTATTTCTTCCTCCCTCCTGACTCCCATACAAAACCTTGTTGTACTTATAAAGATATTTTCATGCTTTAATAGGAAGTAGTGTGTATTTAGCTGTATACACATATTATGACATCAGAAGTTGTTATTCTCTAAATACATTAATTTGCGAAAAGAAACCGTTATGCCAGTTGCTTTCTTAACATTACTAATGTTTTTTATATCATAAATTTAGAATATAGCAGTTTTTAAAATGTAGTAGGAAAGCTATTAAAAAATGAAATGTAGAATAAAGATAATGTCTGTGTCTGTTATGTCCAAGGTCCTACACATCTGATAGGCAATTTGGCTATACTTTGAAATTTTCTCAGAATGCACTGGAGGAGGAACACAATAGTTAGAGTTGAGGCTTTAAAGTTAGCAGACGTGGTTTTGAATCCTGTTGCCACTACTTATGTAGTGCATACTTTTGGACAAGTTATTTAAAGTTCTGAGCCCCAGCTTCCTGATCTGTAAACCAAGGATAATGATATTACTTTTGATACCTTCTTCATAAGGTTGTTGAGATAATGAGTTTAATGAGATAATTCATGTAAAACATATAACATGTGACTGGAAATTGCCAAAATGTGCTTACAAAATGTTAGCTACTGCGGTTATTAGCATATGCCTACATGTTTACAAATAATTTATAATTAGAAATTAGGTGTAACTCTCCCAGTATTTAGGTGATTTCACAAATAATCTTTTAAAGTTTTTAGGACAGCATATACTTATATTAAATGTAACAGATGAAAATTTATATGGCGGTACTTCACTAAGCTGTTTTGTATTTTTAGGTCTGTAACTTAATACAAGTATATGGCTAAGTGCACTGAGTACATTGATTTTATGATTGCCTTTTATAGATGAAAGGAGCAAGTAAATACATGTATTTTAATCTTTTACAGTATATCTTTCATGTTGATTTGCCTGTATCAGCTTTCCCTAAGATTGGGGGCTAATCTAGTAGCACACAAATCCTCATCTCATCCTCCTATCAAGCACACAGCTGTAAATCGGCGCCTTCTAAGTTCCATTAAGTTATAGGTCTCTGTGATACTGTTTTGGAGCCGAGGATTCTGCAGTGCTGCTTTGAAATGAGATCCTAAAAATAGTATTGTCTTTGATGCATTTATACAACTACGAGAGAGCAAGTAGACTCTTAAAGACAAAACAAAATAGGTTCTTATCTTTAAGGAAGAAAAAAGTCAGTTATACATTCAGCTAATACTTAAATGGCAACTTTGTGCTGGCTTCTGTGCTAGGCTCTTATTGTTGTTACTTGCCATAGAGTCACCTCCGACTCCTGAAGACCCTATTTGTAACAGAAGGAAATATTGCCCGGTCCTGTGCCATCTTCATGACCATTGGTATATTTGAGTCCTAGTGCATTGCTAGACTCTTAGGCGATAAAAACGTAGCCTGTCCTACAAACGTTTATAGTATAGTAGGAATGTAAGGTAAAAGCAAGTAGTTACAAAACAAGATGGTACATAGGCTGTGCAATTTGATAAACATAGTAAGTACTATAAAAATTCAGGAGGAGGAGAGATCACTTTCAGCAGGTGTGCTTTGTCTAGTTATGACCTAGTTTGTACACCTGAGGATGTATCTGTGCATGACTTGTGTTTTTTTTAGAAGTCAGTTTCAGCTGGTTGGCCACAGGAAGCCAGTTACTTACCTTTGTCTGTTGCTAGCTATTTCCGGTCTTCTTATCCCCTCATTCTCCACATTACCACAGACACTACTGCTGTTCAAAAGTTCTCTTTTTCTTAGGCTCAGTTGCCATTTTTCACCTCTCTCAAGTGCTGGTACAAAATAGTGATGTGGTGGTGGGACTGACAGTAGCAAGCAGGAAGAGGAAACAGTGCAGAACCAGGAACCTGATCCCCTATTTACAGAAACAACCCGGTTGGTAGCAGTAAGCAGGTGGAGGGATAAATAATAGAAAGGAGACTCTTCATCTTGTCTCTGTTCCTGTGAAAATCCACAAACGTGTGACCTCACACACATCCTATGTCCTCACACCCCCTCGTCTCCTGGAGTTTTGATTCTGTTCATCATCCAGTCCCCACTTTCCCTGTCTTTCACCACCCCCTTTCCTCCAGAGTGCTGCTTCAGCTCTGAATGCCTTGGTTCTGAGCTTTTCTGTTATAACCTCCAGGCTTTCAGTATGCCACAATGTGTACTTGATGTTTCAAGTAGAACCCTGAGTCCATTAATGCAACTACCTATGGCAGATTGCTTGTATATAATGTTTAATTCTTGTATTACTGTTAGTACTGTAGGTCTGGAAGGTTTGTTTTTAAGGGAAAATATATTTCAAATTTTAGAGTAAAACAGTCATCTGTTTAAATCAGGAACCACCTGTATTTGCAATAGATGTGGAATCAGAAGGTTAGAGTTAAAGTTCTAGCTGTCTCAGTTGCTAGATGTGTGTGACCATGTGTGGTGTGGAATGTAGAGATAACAGCTAATTCTCAGAGGTGGTTCCAGTTGATTCCGACTCATGATGACCCCGTGTGTTTCAGAGTAGAACTACCTTCCATAGAGTTTTCATGGCTGAGACCTTTCAGAAGCAGATCGTCAGACCTTTCTTCTGAGGGGGCCTCTGGGTGTTTTTGGACCACCAACTTTTCTGTTAGCAGCCCAGCGCTTAACTGTTTGCACCACCCAGAGGGAGGTTAAATAAGAATGTATGTGAAAGTATAAATGTAAAGCCCTATATCAAAGGAATATAGCATTCAAAAAAACAAATCAGTTGCTGTCTAAGTCAATTCCAACTCATGGCGACCCTGCATGTTGCAGAGCAGAGCTGCACTCCATAGAGTTTCATGTCTGAAACCTTTTGGAAGTAAATCTTCAGGCCTTCTTTCGAGGTGCCTCTGGGTTCAACCACCACTCGTCAGTTTGAAGCACTTACTGATGAAGATCAAAGACTATAGCCTTCAGTATAGATTGCATCTCAACATAAAAAAAAAAAAAAAAAAAAAAATCACAGCTGGACCAGTAGGCAACATCATGATAAACAGAGAAAAGATTGAAGTTGTTAAAGATTTCATTTTACTTGGATCCACAATCAATACCCATGGAAGCAGCAATCAAGAAATCAGATGATGTATTGGGCAAATCTGCTGCTGCAAAAGATCTCTTTAAAGTGTTAAAAAGCAAAAATGTCACTTTGAGGACTAAGGTGCACCTGACTCAAGCTGTGATATTTTTAATCGCCTCTTGCGAAAGCTGGACAGTGAATAAGGAAGATCAAAGAAGAATTGATGTCTTTGAATTATGGTGTTGGCAAAGAATGTTGAATATACCATGGACTGCCAGAAGAACTAACAAATCTGCCTTGGAAGAAGTACAGCCAGAATGCTCCTTAGAAGCAGGGATGGTGAAACTTTGTCTCACATACTTTGGACATAGTATGAGGAGGGACCAGTCCCTGGAGAAGGACATCATGCTTGGTAAAGTAGAGAGTCAGCGAAAAAGAGAAAGACCCTCAAGGAGATGGATTGACACAGTGGCTACAACAATGGGCTCAAGCATAACAATGATTATGAGGATGGCGCATGACAGGGCAGTGTTTTGTTCTAGTGTGCATAGGGTCACTATGAGTCGGAACTGACTAGATGGCATCTAACAAAACTAACAACAACTGGGTTCAGACTGCTAACCTTTCAGTTACTTGCCGAGCACTTAACCATTTGTGCCACCTAGGGTCTCCACAAATGTGCCATTATAATGTTAAAAATCTGTTTGTCATTTATTCATCATCTACTGAGTGCTATGTGTCATACAGTGTACTTGGTAAAAGAATAAGTTCCTGCCCTGTAGAAACTCATCTTCCACAGGGCAAGACAGGCATGGACAATTATATTATAGCATGTAATAAATCTTGTGGCAGTTATGTGAACAGGTGATCAGGGAACACAAAGAAGAACTATAATCTGGAAATATATAACTATAATAAGGAGAACTTTGTGGACAAGGGAGCTCCTGATCCAAGTTGTGAAGGCTAAGAAAGTAAGCCTGGCAAAGAAGGAAAAAGAAGGGAGGCCTGGGAGAATATGGTATGTTGAGAAAGCTGCAAATATAGCTGCAAGTATGACTGGAATATAAGCTGTCTATCTGTGGTGCCTGATCTGGTTATTGGGACCACTTAGTTTACTCTAAAGAGGCAATGTGACTGCACAGTGGTCAGTAGCTCTAGAAACAGACTTGGTCTGTACCCTGGCTCAAGCATTTACTAATCTATTAAATTTAATTAAGAACTTAGCCTTTGTAAACTTCCAGTTCCAATATAATGATAAATGTACCTACTTCAAAGAATTGTTGCGATAATTATTTGAAATGACATTTGTAAATCATATGGTGTTTAATAAACTAAGTTTTAACAGTAACGCTTCTCCTGAAGGTCTTTAGAGTTACTCTTTTTCCTCCCGGTATTCTGTCATCTATTGTTTTGGGCTAACAGCTTAGTTAGCAATATTTTAAACACCAACTCTTGTTTGTTATAATGGAATCTTAGATACAGAATTTGAAGAAATTTTAAAGACCATCAGTTTCATTTTTTATATTAAGAAACCGACCTACAACCCCAACATTACGGCACTAATCCAAAATAAATAACAAAGAAAATAACAAATATTAGAGAGGCTTCAGGAAGATTGGAACTCTTATGCACTGCTGGTGGGAATGCAAACTGGTACAACCGTTTTGAAAAACGATATGACGCTTCCTTAAAAAGCTTGAAATAGAAATACCATACGATCCAGCAGTCTCACTCCTAGGAATATGTCCTAGAGAAATAAGAGCCATCACATGACTAGGCATATGCACACCCATATTCATTGCAGCATTATTCACAATAGCAAAAAGATAGAGACAACCTAAGTGCTCATAACAGACAAATGGATAAACTGTGGTATGTACACACAATGGAATACTACGCGACAACAAAGAACAATGATGTATCCATGAAACGTCCCACAGCATGGTTGAATCTGGAGGGCATTATGCTGAGGGAAATAAGTCAATCATAAAAGAACAAATACTGTATGAGACCACCATTATAAAAACTCTTGAGAAGGTTTACACACAGGAAGAAACAATCTTTGATGTTTACAAGGGAAGGGAGGGGTGGGGAAGGAAGAACACTAGTCAATAGTGGTAACGTTTGTAAAGGGTAAGACAGTACACAATACTGGGGAAGTCAGCACAACTTGTCCAAGGCAAAGTCTTAGATTCATAGACACATCCACACTCCCTGAGGGACTGAGTTACTGGGCTGAGGGCTGGGGACCATGGTCTCAGGGTACATCTAGCTCAATTGGTATAACATAGTTTATAAAAGAAAATGTTCTACATCCTACTTTGGTTAGTAGCGTCTGGGGTCTTAAAAGCTTGTGAACTGCCATCTAAGATACATCTACTGGTCCTACCCTGTTTTGAGCAGGGAGAACGAAGAAAATTGTAGACAAAAGGGAAGGATAAGTCCAAAGGATTAATGGACCACAAGTACCGCAGCCTCCACCAGACTGAGTCAAGCACAACTAGATGGTGCCCGGCTACCACCACCAACTGCTCTGACAGGGATCACAATAGAGGGTCCTGGACAGAGCTGGAGAAAAATGCAGGACAAAATTCAAATTCACCAAAAAAAAAAAAAAAAAAAACAGGCTTACTGGTCTAACAAAGACTGGAGAAACCCCAAGAGTATGGCCTCCAGCCACCTTTTTAACTCAGTACTGAAGTCACTCCTGAGGCTCACCCTTCAGCCAAATATTAGACAGGCCTATTAAACAAACAGTAACACAAGAAGTGCAGCCATGTATATGAGACTGAATGGGCACACCAGCCCAGGGGCAAGGATGAGAAGGCAGGAAGGAACGGGAACGCTGAATAAATGGAAATGGGGAACCCAAGGTCAAGAAGGGGAGAGTGTTGACACATCGCGGGGTTGACGGCCAGTGTCACAAAACAGTATGGGTATTAATTATTTAATGAGAAACTGATTTACTCTGTAAACTTTCACCTAAAGTCACAATAAAATCTAAAAAAAAAAAAGAAACTAAGCCACTGTTAAATAACCTGGCTACGATGTCACTGAATCAGCGACTCAGCTGAGACTAGAGTCGGATCTTCCAGAGTTCTTTCTGTTGGTCTTGAAATAAATTGTCAAAAATCAGTGACTCTGAGATACCAACCCATTGCGTT
Organism: Dugong dugon; assembly: GCA_030035585.1. NCBI lineage: Eukaryota > Metazoa > Chordata > Mammalia > Sirenia > Dugongidae > Dugong > Dugong dugon. Next base: position 107,505,193 of record CM057463.1, on the reverse strand, counting down.
GGCCACAGTTTCTATCAGAAACAATGTAAGTTAACAATGTAGAAATTGACATTTCTGTAGCTCTGTAGATTGGGAGGGAAATGTATTTCTAAAAGCCATGCTTCCCCCTCCCTGCAAAAAAACCTGTTGCCGTTGAGTCGATTCCAACTCATAGCGACCCTATAGGACAGAGTAGAACTGGTTCATAGAGTTTCCAAGGAGCGCCAGGTGGATTAGGACTGCTGACTTTTTGGTTAGTAGCCGTAGCTACTATTATGCCATCAGGGTCAACCTGCCCTCTCTGATGGAAGTGCTGTTTAGCAACAGCGCTTAGAAAAGAGTAGTGAGAGGTGAGTAATAAGAAAGTGGATACTTCTTAAAGGAATAGCTCCTTCACCTTCAAGAATTTCTTTTACAGACAATCCCTGTTCTGCTTATTTGTCTTTTCACTAAAATGTAAAAATAAATTTTCATAATATTTGTCAATTACACATGTTCAACTTATATATTCAGTTATTACTATTCATTTCCTCAGCAGCATCCAACAGATAATTTGTTAAGTACCTTTTATGTAGCAAATGATAGGGATAGAGTGGAAAAGAATGGTCATACAAATAAATACTTGTAAGCAGTTAAATGCTATGTACAAAAAGTACAAAGTAATTTATGATCGTATAACAGTGCCAGGGAAATTAAATTTTTAGTTGAGAAATGAAGTATGAATAAATAGGCAAAGCTGAAACCTATTTAATAAAGGTGAGGGTGGAGAAAAGGGTCTCACACTGATGGAACAGCCTGAGGAATGACAGAGAACTAAAGAACAGCTAGTGTATATGGAGCAGGGAAAGCAACTATAGGTCTTGGTCACAAGAAGAGAAATGAAGAAATTTACTAGGCGTCACCAAAGGAACCAGACAGCAGAAGGAGAAGTAAACTTCTCCCCAAAGTAAACTACATATTCAGTGTTAAAATTGTGTTGTTTTAAAGATCTTTGTAAAGAAAATTACTTTAGAAACACCACAATGTTTTTTCTGTTTACTAGGTATCATGTATATATAAGGTCGTCACGAGTTGGAGCTGACTGTACGGCAACTAACAACACTACCGCAGTGTAATCCTAGGATTTGGGCAGTTTAAATATATATTCTTTTTCATTTGATTTTTTTCTTTTTTCTGTGCTGACTCAATGCAAATTTCAGGAATGTTTTGATGTGCTAGAGTGTTTAGATCAAGGACTTTCGCTGTTGATCAGTTGAGCAGTCATGGAAATGACAGAATCTTATCCTGTGTTCTTGGCTGGGGTTTTTATGTGGGTGTGTGAGGTGCAGCTGCGTTGTGGGTTTCTTGGCATTCACGACAGGGCAATTCTCAGTGCAGTTCATCTTGAATAGGAAGAAACTTAAGCCTAAAAAGACTACTCTGAATGTATTAGATTCAGTGGAAAGCACCCAGAGCCCGAACTACTGGCTGATAGCCTAAGTTATTTGGCTACGTAGATACAGCCTCAGGCACATGCCCAGGCTTGTGGCAGGAACACATGAAGGCGAGAACATATAAAACAATAGTCAGAGCTTTGTCTCAATATAAAATTATAAATTACCATATGTAATTTTTAAATGAAGTTTTCGTTAGCCAATTGTTTATTTAATTAAGCTAATTTATTTAAGCTTTTTCTATAAAGAGCACTTAATGAAAAAGGCAGATTGCCAAGAACTAGCTGTGCTTGGCAAATGCGAATTCATAATTTTATGTAGTTTATCAGAAAGATATTTTCTCAGATTAATTTATACACAGATGGATTCCCAGATCTGCTTTTATTGCTCGCTTGTTTTCTTCACTCTCTGACCGGTTCTGTGGTCTAGAAACACTTTGTTTTCCCAAGCCCTCAGATTAAGTGCAGACAGTCTGGAACTCTTCATTTTCCAAGCACACTTTCTTTCTTACCTTTGGATAAATTCATCATTGTCCTTCATATTCTTTACACACAAACCTCTGAGTTGCTTTCAATGTTTAACTACTTTTTCACATCTTTACTGTTACTTAATTAATATTATTGCTCTTCCGGCAGCATAGAGTCAGATCCTGTGGTCAGTTTACCTTGGTTCAAATCTACCACTGCTACTTACCATCTTGGTCTCATTAATTTCTCAGTTTTTCATCTTAAACTGGGGGTAATCATCATGTTCGCACCTCATTTTTCTTTTCTTAATAAGGCTTAAAGGAGAAAATGCATATGAAGTGCTTAATTCAGAATAAATGTCCAAGAAAGGAGATGTTAGCTATCATTTTCTTTTTGAATCAGGCCTAGTCTCTTAGATAGCTGTTAATAGCTATCTTCATTCTTCTGGGTGATGTCATTCAATCTAAAAACCATCTGTATGCTGATGAAAATTATGTCTCTAGCCTTGGCCTCACTCCCCTAAGCTTCAGACTCACATATTGGACTAATAATAAAATGAAGTATAAATATGATAATTGTCCACATTTGGGGATGAGAAACTGTGAGATTAATGGGAGCAAGATGGTAAGTAGCAGCAGTAGATTTGAACTAAGGGGAAGTTTACATCTCCCCTTAAATGTCTAATACCTACCTCAAACATAATGTGTCTAAAAACAGAACTTTTGATCTCTGTCACCCACATCTACTCCCCTCTCCAATCCTCATTCTTTTCTTTCTCAGTTAATGGCGCCACCTCCTATTCCGTTTGTTTTTTCCTAGCTACAAACTCATCCATTTCATCAGCACATCTTATCACTGTTATCCTCAGAATATGTCCTGAATATATCCACTTGTCACCATCTTCTCTACTACCGCCCAAGCCAATAGCCTCTTTTGCCTGGACAGTTCTGTAAGGAATGGCCTCCGTATTGATCTCTCTGTTTCCAGTCTTGTCCCCTAAAATCCTTTCACCACATGTTGCTGTGTGCCGTCAAGTCAGTTTCAACCCATAGCGACCCCGTGTGATAGAGTAGAATTGCCTTCTAGGGCTTTCTTGGCTGTAATCTTTATGGAAGCAGATCACCATGTCTTTCTTCTGCAGAGCTTCTGGGTGAGTTCAAACCACCAGTCTTTTGGTTAGCTTAACTGTTGCACCACTGGGTCTCCTTATTTGCCATATAGAAGAATGATGTTTTGAAAACAGATTATTTTATTCTTGTTCTTCTTACTGAAATTAGAAAAATATCCATCATTCTTAAAAGTCATCCATGACCTGGCCCCTCTCTGACTACTTTCTTCCAATCTCTGAAACACAGCAAGCTTACTTCCTATCTTAAGACTTTACAACACTAGCTTTTCCCTCTATTGAGGATATTTTTCTCTCAGATCTTCATAATATTGGCATCTTGCATTTTTGGGGTCTCAGTTAAGTTGTCCACTTCTCAGAAGGGCTTACCTTGACATCTTCTCTTTCTTAATAGCAGATGGCTATATGAAACTTCCATGCCTTTTCTTCCTTTCATAAGCTGCCTATTCCCACCCCCAAAAGAATTGAAGTTCCGTAAAGGCAAGGACTTTGTATATCTTGTTCACTGCCATATTCCCAGTGCTTGGAGTAAAACTTGACACTTAACACTATTATTTGGTTGGACAGATGGATGAAAGAATGAAGAAAATATGTCTTCTACACCCAGGAAAACAATAGATTATTTCATCCTCTACAAACTTTGTTTAGATGTTTATTTAGAATTAACTGTATTAGTATTTTGTCCTTTTTTCTCTTTTATCTGTCTTCCCTGTTGTAGATTGTAAGCCCCTAAGGGAAGGAAAAATCTCTCTTCATAGAATGCTAGATACCATTTTGGTACTTGGTGTTTTCTGAATTGAAAATTTAATCTAACATCTGTGTTTCTCCTGAAGTTATAATAATTCTATGTTTTTTTTTTTTTTTGGTTCTGTAAAGCACGTGTGTTTGAAGTACACCTTCCTCTTTCATCTTTTGCAGTTCATAATTGGACCCTTGAGGACACCCTTCAGTGGTTGATAGAATTTGTTGAACTACCCCAGTATGAGAAGAATTTTAGAGATAATAATGTGAAAGGAACAACACTTCCTAGGTGAGTCTTTAATTGATTAACCAAATGTATTTTTCCACTAATGGAGAATTACATATTAGATGTCTGTCTTCAGTGATGACTCTGCAAGTTTACTTTGATGACTGAAGGCTCAAAGGAAATATATAAATATGTACATTCTTTACTTTTTTTTTTAAGGTATGAATTTTCAATTTTTAATACGTTTTTCTTGTCTAAGTAATCAGTCCACTCCCCGTTTTTTATTCTTAAGGAAAGTAATTTGAGAGTTACAAGGTGGGCTGAGTACATCTTTTTAAGATAACATCAAGGGGTCAACCTCTGACCACCTGGTAGCTATAACATAGCCTATTCATTTGGTATTGATTCACCTTCCTGAAAAGACCTGTTTGAATGGATTAATGTACAGATCTGTTTTAATTGGTATTCTTTTAATAACAACTGTAACTACTTAAAAAGAATAGTGACCATAAGTTATACCTCAATTAAAAAATGAAGTTTAATGAACAAAAAATAAATAGTAACAACCATTTTAAAGTATATGTTACATACCTGTTGCCGTCATATAAAGATACATTATCTCATTTAAGCCTCATGATTAAAATGAGGTATGTATTGCTGTCCCCATTTTACAGATGAAAAAATAAATCAGAGAGAAGTTAAATGTTTTGTCTAAGGCAGCACTGAACCCAGATAGACTTGATACCAAAGTCAGAATGACAGTTCTTTCCTTAGATGTTTGTAATCAATTGTTGCTGATTTGTAAATTATATTTTCTAAATAGCTATGAGTTGACCTCATAATTTTAAAGATTGAAATGTTAAAACTTACAGTGATTCCACTTGAACTTTTCCTTGATAAGATTGCTTATGTTCCATTTCTCCTTGGATGGTTTCCTGAATTAGAAAAGACTCTAATCAGTTACTGTGTAATGATTATAATTGGTAAAATGTACGTATTATATCCCTAATCAACTTGCTTACATACACTGTTTAAATAAATGCCTTTTGTTGCTTTGAGGTTTGTATTTTGGATTAAGTTGAAAGTTTCCATATTTCCCTTAAACGTATTCTAAACTTCCACATTAATATTTCTGATTTTACTATATGCGTATTTGAATGATGAAATTGAGGCAAGAGTCAATTCAACAAGTGCTTATCTTATTGAGTATAGTTTGTGTTCGTGATGCAGCTAGATGTGGGAGAGAAGACAAAAAGTAAATAAGATAAGGAGTCCCAGGGTGATGCAAACAGTTAAGCACTTGGCTACCAACTGAAAGGTTCATGGTTTGAACCCACGCAGAGGCTCCTCAGAAGAAAGGCCTGGTGATCTACTTCTGAGAAATTATAGCCATGAAAACACTGTGGAGCACATTTCTACTCTGAAACACATGGGGTTGCCATGAGTCAATGGCACCTGGTACGCATAGACACTCTAGATACTCATGTCCGCAACAATAACAAAAGTGTTTGAAATGGGAATGAAAAAATTTAATGAACAATAAACGAATAAAGAATATATGTCAGAAAATCAGGAAAAAAAATATATGAAATACAATTCTTGCTTTTAAATAAGACAAGTTTCTAAATTAAAACAAAACAGGGCAGAGCTTTAAAATAGGATTAGTTATACTTGAGAAAATAGTATTTTTTTATATTACTTTTTGGAAGTTTCTTTATATAACAACAATGTGAAATAAAATAGTTTGCCCTGTGTCTTGGAAATAAAAAGTATAGTCACTTTTTTGATTAAGTAAAAGTCGTGAGTGATGCCACATATTGGCAGAATTGTTTAGATAACATCATAAATTTATCGAGATTAATTTTTTAGTAGTGAACATTTTTTTATAGGAAAAAAACATAAATGTAGAAGTTCAGTTCTCAGGTCAGCTCACTGGAGCCTTTTTGAGTGGAGGAGAAGTGAAAACAGGAAGACCCTTTCTCTACCTTCTTTTATAGGGTAGTGGCAAGTAGATGAGTCAATTTAAAGGGTTAATATCAATTAACTTAAACTACTATGTAAGAGACAGAGCTTTCTGTAAGGTAACTGTAGAAGTAAGGGCTATTTATTGGAATGTATAAGAAACTATTAAGTTCCAGACAGTTGACCTACAGCAGCCCATTATTATGTTTCCTTTCTTTGATATTAAAACATTTTTTACATTTGTTACAGGTAGCCAAAGTTATGTTAGTTATTGATAGTGGTTTTCTTATGCCTAATGGACCCCCGTTGATGCAGTGGTTAAGTTCTTGGCTGCTAACCGAAAGGTTGGCAGTTCAAACCCACCAGCCACTCTGAGGGAGAAAGATGTGGCGATCTGCTTCCCTAAAGATTACAGCCTCAGGAACCCTATGGGGCAGTTCTAACTTGTCCTATAGGATCACTATGAGTCAGAATTGACTCGACAGCAACAAGTTTATCTTAAGCCTTTTACTGTGTTTTCAGCACTCTAATTCTTAGTACCAGAGCTTATACTAAGGCTTTCTTCACCTGACACATGCCTCCTCATTCCTTTCAGACTTGTGTGACCTTCCCTGACATTCTCACCCACTCAGGTAGAATCACTTCCACCTCTGGGCTCATAATGCACCTTGCATGAAATTCTGTTATATAGTTTCCTTTTCACTACATCTCATTATTATCTTTCTTAAATTTAGTCTGTTGATAATGTTGCTATTAATTAGTTTATGCATCTCTCCATGCATTCCTTCATCTATTATGCAAACACTTATCAAACATCTACTTTTGCCAAGCACCATGCTGGGCTTTGGGAATACAGAGGTAAGACATAGTTTCTGCCTTCAAGCAGTTAGGTAAGTGTCATGTTAAAACATACAGGAAGAGTACCTGTGGAGAAGATGAAGGAAGGCATTTTGTAAAGGGAGAGTTAGAGTTCTTCTTTATCTGCTAAAGTTTTATAGAAGCCTCATAGGAATTTCTGTAATGTCTTCATGCTCTGAGGTACTGATATCTTCCCAAATAAAATGTAGTGGTTCAGAGTACAGTATTTGGAGTCATTTGGGTTTCAGTTTCTGCCTTACTGCTTACTAATAATGTAAACTTAGCCAAGTTGCTTAACCTTGCAGAACCTTAGTTTTCTCATCTGTAAAATGGAGATATTACAATTAAGCCCATGGCACAGGGCCCGGCACATAGCACATGCTTGTTTTTAATATAGTTGTTATTAACAGTTGTATTAATTATTAGACTTTGTGTTATATGGCATCATACTAAGTTCTGAAGAAATCTTAGTTGAGTACTGGGTAACTTGAATTTGCAGTCCAAAGTGATTTAGTTTCCTTATTTCACCTGTGCCTTTTGTGCTGTTCCACATGCTTTCTTCATTCCTAATAAAATAGGTCAGTACTTTTTATTACATTAATCCCTAAATCTACCCCATGATGATGTCTTACTTCCCACTTAGGACTTCAGTGTGCTTTGTTTAATTTTTAAATAGTTTAAATATTAGAATGTAGATACTTTTAAAGAAAAACGACATTATCTAAATTGAGAATTTTTTTTTTTTGTATCTGCTATTTATGTTGGGTAAGTTACTTATAATTTTCTTGTTCTTTGTGAAGGAATGGTAAAATGCCAGAGACAGGTAATGATTATAAAGTATTTTGAAATAAATTCTAAATCATAAAAAGTTATAACAGAAAGCAACCTTAGGAAACAAAAATTTACCAATGTAGCAACTAAGCTATTAACATACAAGCATCTTTCTATAGCTAAGTTTGCACTGAAAAGGTTTTTGATACATGTAATAAAATATTAAATCATGTGCTGATGAACTGTTACAATAATCATCATAATAATGTAAAGTATTAAATATGTTGATCAAATATTTAAATTTATATGCTACAAATATTTTCATTTAATATACATGTATTTCTTCAACGAACAGGATAGCAGTGCACGAGCCATCATTTATGATCTCTCAGTTGAAAATCAGTGACCGGAGTCACAGACAAAAACTTCAGCTCAAGGCACTGGATGTGGTTTTGTTTGGACCTCTAACACGTTAGTATTCTTTCTTACTCAGAATATGATGCAAAAGAATTATCAGATCATCTATGTGTTATTTAAAGAAGGAAAAAGTAAGAAAGATAGTAGACCACTAAGAAAAATCTTGTTAGCTGTGAAAGAAATGTAATAACATCTTAAAATGAAAGATTTTTAGGGTGAGATGTTATGTTGTTGAAACATGGAGTGTGAAATTTTCAAAGCTGGTAACTTAAGTAAAAAAACTCTTAAAAATGATAATTAGTTGATAATTCAGAATTAAATTTCTCAATTTAAGACTTGAGATTTTTATAGCACTTTTTAAGTGTTGATGTTTTTATAGTTGGATATTTACTGACAAATCCCTTTAAAAATTGGTGCAGTCTAACTATCTTGATAACAAAGTAATAGATCCTAATTGGGTTTCATTATCACCAAGAAAAGGATGTTTTTTTAGATGTAGATGGAAAGCAAAGACCCTCTTGAAAAATTTTAGAAAGTAATAGACTTCCCTGGCAGAAGCAGAAGGTGGAGAATGTTATTTGATTGTTCTTCAGATTGTTCGGAGGAGGATCATTAAAGTGTTATGTCATATTTGTAAAGAAAATAAGCCTTGTGTTTCTTTTACTTTGGCAGGAATATTTTTTTCCCGGAAGGGAAGCTTAATATATTTATTTTATTTCAAATTTCAGAAAGCTTTGGGGGAGTGTTTGAAGAATCCATGTTTTAGATAGAATTATATTTTATTTTTCAGAAACCATAAAGGAATAAAAGCAATTAATACTAGAAAAGTGGCCCTCAAAAGTTGTAAATTAGGAAACTAATGTTTATTCTACCTGAATTCTTGGAGTTAGGAGACTTCTGGTCTCTATCATAAAATCTTGAAGGTGGCCCTGCTAGAAAAGGGTTACTGGAGTGATAGGATAGGGTCCGTGACTTCACTGGTGGTTCTTTTTTGGCCCAGGCTAAAAGAGCAGCTGGTGAAATGGCTGGAACTCCCCTTTATAAGGGTTGGTGGAAATGCACTGTTGGTGGAAATTACAAAGCCTAGGAAATAGAACACTACGTAAATGCCGAGCGTTCCACAGATATGATCCCTTTTCTAACCTTTTCCTTGTCCTAAGTTGTTGACTGAACCCATTGGTGAATTCTCTTTTGTGGGATTCTTATTTTTTTCATGTGAAAAAATGAAAGTAGGGATTAAAGTTTAAAATTTGTCTCTATTTACAGCTTGGTCAGGAATATCTATATTTTATTATCTGAGAGGGGAAAAGCACTTTGTAAGCAACAAAAAAATTATACGGTGAAACCTGTGATAGCCAGAACATGATGAGACTGCCTTGTTTTTCTGAGGCTCACAAGTTTTCCACCTTTGACAGGGTGGATGGAGTCTTACCACTTTTCTGTTGCTCTTTATTAGTGGAAAATATTTGAGTGTTCCTTCTCTGACAGATTTCCACCTTACACAGGTTCCAGCTTTTGCAGGTTTTACTGTATTATCAAGTCATTGGAAGAGAAGCTGACCTCAGAGAATGTTGAAAACAAATGTTTTAATAAACAAACCAGTTAAGAAGTTAATGAAGCATTACCTTTTTAATGTGTTTGTCATAGAATTGTTTGAGTGACTGAGTCCCACAGTTGGAACACCCACTTTAGTTTAATAAAAAACTAGTATTGTGAAATGAACAGAGAGATATTTTTAAGTTTTTACTTAAATCCTTTCTAGTTTGTGGTACTTATTATAGAGTTTGGATCTTGCTCATCCTTTTTGTTGTTATTTCTGTTAACTTAATATTTCAGCCAGAGACAGAGAATAGGACTCGTATTTGAACTAGAGCCTGAGCTAAACCTCTCAGCGTGAGGCAGAAATAAAAGCAAAACCTGAGAGGCTTTAGCTTACCCCAGTGGATCTCTCCCACTGTAGGTGAGGGCGTGCACTCTAGAAATGTGGAACACTGAGGGTTTCTGGCATGGAGCATGTGATTTATTGCACTATGCAGGCATAGATGTGTAACCCTAGACTTGTAAGCATAGAAACTTGTTTCTATAGAGCTCTTCATCTCATCAGACATGCAAAATGTCTTTCTTGTAGAGGCCTGGGCATTTAGGCAATTTTTCACTCTAAAATATATATTTTTGTAGCACTAAAATAGTGTACTATGTTGTGTTGGTTAACATTGTGTCTCCCATCCATAGAGCCCCCTGAAAATTAGCATGTCTTGACAACCAGGGATAAATAAGAAAATTTTTTGAATAGTAGATTTCTGTGTTTTATGTCACTGAAGCCTGTACGTCCTGGCTCCTTAGCTTAGAAACAATGCTGGGGGTTAGCAACATGCCTGGAATGGTGGGAAAGGAGCCCCTGCTGTTTCCCTCAGTAACCCAGAGATCTCTAGCAAATAGCCACACAAAACATAATACGTTATGACCATTTAACCCAAGGTTTCTTAACCTCGGCACTGTTCATGTTTTGGGTTGGATAATTCTTTGTTAGGAGGGGTAGTGGTGGTGGTACAGTTGTCCTGTGCATTGTAGGATGTTTAGCAACATCCCTCACCTATACCCACTAGATGTCAGTAACACCTCCTTTCTCCCAGTTGTGACAACAAAAAGTTGTCAGAGATCTACTGGGGGAGAAATTGCCCCCAGTCGAGAACCACTGATTGACTTAATCGGTTACATAGCTGCATGCTTGTGAAAAATGTGAATGATTGGGCTTTTAAAAGCATGGCAGCTGCCTTACTTGACTGAAGGAAAGGAGTTGGAATGATAATGGTATACTTTTTTATGACTCCCTTCACCCCACAGAGGACCATGTAATTGGAGATGCTCTTGCTTTTTCAAGGGTCCCCAGTACTTTGGTTATTATATCCTCTGCCATTAGCTGAGACATGGTGTATCCTTGTGGGTTTATCTCTGCCCTCCTACAAGCCTAGTATATCAAATAGTTATAATATGCACATTGATTATTTGAAGAAATTATTTTTAAAAAGCTAGAGCTTATGTATTGGGAGGAAGATCTTCACAGGTTTTGTTTTTGTTTTTAGATATCTATTACTAGAAAAAAAAAAGCCTCTGTGAACTGAGGTTCAGTTGTTCCATTAATTTAAAGATTAATTTAATCATCTGTAATTCTCTTTGTAGGCCCACCTCATAACTGGATGAAGGATTTTATCCTCACAGTTTCTATAGTAATTGGTGTTGGAGGGTGCTGGTTTGCTTATACGCAGAATAAGACATCAAAAGAACATGTTGCAAAAATGATGAAAGACTTAGAGAGTCTACAAACTGCAGAGCAAAGTCTAATGGACTTACAAGAGAGGTGAGTCAAAATAGCTGTAACTTTTGCTATTTATGTAGGAAAATACAATTCATAAAAATGTAATATGGGCATGTACTTACACATTTATATTTAGGTTAGCACACGCAGCAGGAATGTTTGCCCATTTCGTTTCATATTTTTAGAAAAGTATCAGTAGAAATAATCAAATATAGGTGGAATTGTATGTGTAGTTAAATTTTTTTTTTAGCTTGATTTAAACAATTATGAATTTCATAAAAGTCTCTTTGCTGAAGAGTATTTCTCTACTATCCCTGTGCTTTGAATCGAAATAGCTGTTTAGTAGGTTGCCTGATGTTTTTATCATCCAGACTTAAGGTTAATGAAAAACGTTGTGAATTCTGATTAAAACATGTATCCAGTTGATTGATGCATATTTATTCTTTGGTTAAAAAAATGAAATTTGGAAACTTTTGTGAGGAATGTTCATTTTTATTGTTCTGTAAGGCTTGAAAAGGCACAGGAAGAAAACAGAAATGTTGCTGTAGAAAAGCAAAATCTAGAGCGCAAAATGATGGATGAAATCAATTACGCAAAGGAGGAGGCTTGTCGGCTGAGAGAGCTAAGGGAGGGAGCTGAATGTGAATTGAGTAGACGCCAATATGCAGAGCAGGAATTGGAACAGGTATTTACACTTTTTGAAAAGTACTTGTTAGGATATTTGTATTGCCACTCTGAGGAGCCAGGTCCTGTTTTTGTGCAGTCTCTTACGTTTAGTTCCATTTTATACTGTTTCATAGTTAATAAGAGAATCATTTGCTCATATCATTAGCATTGAGCAAATGAAGTCCATATGGTAAAACAACAAAGTAGTAATTACAAGATGAAGTAACCACCATGTTTACTCATTCATGTTTTGAATCTTATCCCGTGTCATGTTGATCATCTTGAGCAAATTTAAGGTATTTATTTAATTTAAATCTGTAATATGTTTGTGTTTCCAGCTGTGACCTAGTAAAATAAAGTATATCTAATGTTGGAATTCTGTGCAAAGATAAAGACTCTCTACTGACCATCCATTTGAAATCTGTTAAATGGTTTTAGAACATAATCTGCTAAAAATCCTAAAACCATTTAAAAGATGTCCTTCCCCACATCTGCTTCTTCCATTCAGTTACTCAAGATTGAATGTAGTAGTCAGGCATTGCACAAAGTCCTTTGGAGAAGGGCACTCTGGAAGAATTTAAATTATAGGCAGACATTTAGTTTCCTATTCCCGTTGTAACAAATTACCACAAACTTAGTGACTTAAACAACACAAATTTATTATCTTACAGTTCTGGAGGTCAGAGTCTAAAATGGGTGCTCAGGGCTGTGATCCTTCTGGAGACTTTAAGGGAGAATCTGTTTCCTTGCCTTTTCTAGCTTACAGAGGCTGCCCACATTCCTTGGCTCATAGCTCCTTCCTCCATCTTCAAAGTGCATAACCTCTGCTTTCATCCCATCCCCTTCTTCTGACTTTGACCCTTTCTTTGCAGATAAAGAAATTGGGGAACAAAATGAGGATTTAGAAGACTTGCTCAAAATTAGAATGTGACTTGGTTTTAAAGCAGGGGCAGAACCCTTGATAGTCAGCCTCCTATTTTGCTTTATGTACTACTGCCTTCTCAACCAGACATTTAATGAGAAATGTCATGTATTATGTGATGAATGAGTTTTAATTTCAATTCATGGGAAAATATGCAGTGTGCATTACTGTTTCCTTCAAGATTGTCATTTTTTGTAAGATAATGAATGAAACCATCTCTTTTGTTAACTGTTAACTACTTTTCCTTATCCCCAGACATCTGTTTTTTGGCCTTCTTCCCTGTAAGGAGTTTCTTCTTTTAAATTGACTCTTGGACATATTTTGCAGTCATGCCTCATTTACCTGACAGACTTTATCTGTACAGAACGTAGTCAAGAACCAGGGAGTTAACAAAAAAAGGACCAGCCAAAATTAAACTGTGTCTAAGAATTAAGTCTTATGTCCTATACTCCTGGGAGAACTCCCTGCCTCTTCCCACCAAGGCTTCTAGCTTTTGGTTTGTTCTCAGTACTAACAAGCTTGTTAGTTATTTTTCTAAACTTTGCAGATAAGAAAAGCAAATCAGAAAGCAGTTGGAGATATACTGATAGCAATATTTGAAAAGCACTCAAGAATCACATACCTTCTACTCTGAGGTTTTTGGCATAGAGGCCTCGCACACCTCAGTAGACCCTAAGGTTACCATGATACCTTGTCAGAGTACAAACTTAATAATCCTAATGAAGTCCTGAGTCAGTTAGACATGGTTTAAAGGAGGGAAATGGGTAATGTGTTTTAGAAAGAACTCTTCAGCATGACTATAGTAAGAAACACAATTTTCTGAGTGCATATACTATGTGCTAGAAGTGTATGCTATGCACCCTGCAAATGGTTTACTCATAAATTTTTATCCTCATGGTATACAGAAATTATCCTCATTTACAGATGAGATGTGTAGAGAGGTTAAATAATTTGTCTTAGGTCACACAGCTATTACGTGACAAAGGCAAGATTCTGTGTGTCTTATTCCAAAGTCCATGTTTTTCCCATACTGCCATTAAAAGTTTTGTTTATAGAAGTAAGTTTAACTGGGAAATTATTTTATATATATATAACATCGCAAACTTCACAATTGTATAATTCAGAGTATTACTGTATTTTGTCTGGGAGATAATCAACTTCTCAAAATTAGAAGAAAGGCAGGAAAATCTGGTGCATATTTTGTTCAGATAGTGTTATTTCCCTGAAACATAGACTATTGGCCAATAATGGTAGCACTTTTATGTTTTGTATGGTTTAAATAGTTTACACATAAATTATTTTGTTTTTAAAAAAAGTCTTGAGAATCCTATAGCTGGGACAAGTAATACATGGAACAGTGAGCCTCAGAAGTTAAGGGACTTGCTGAAGGTCACAAAGGTAATAAGTAATAAAGTTGGGTTTAGAAGCCAGGTTTTCAGATATTTCGACTGTTTCTTTCTGTGGCATCATATTTTTATCTATTGTTATTTTATGACAAAGACCCACAAATTATGTAAATAATTACCATGATCATATTTAGAAATCCATCATTTACAAAAGCTCTTAATTACTCAAGTTTTTTCAGTGTATCCATTCCCTCATAAATAACAGTGTAATTCAAACTAAGGATTGGAATTGAGGTCAGGTGGTAAACTTATGAATTATAGAGAAGACGTTTAAAATAATCATCATTATTGGAAGATCAGATTTCCAATAGTTTGAGATGTAGTTTGACAGTCAATCTAAACATTGTATGGTTCAGTTTATCTATGTGTGAAATGTGTAGATTCTATTTAAATGCGTTTCTTTTGAGTTTTTTTTAGGGAAAATAAATTTATGGCGATAGCATTAAGGAAAATTTTCCGAATTAAAGAGAAAAAAATTGAGTGAAATCTATTCAGGCTTTCTGTATACTTCCTTGGAAATGAAAATTGTACAGAAATTTTAGCTTTAAAATCTTGTGCTCAAAAGGGCATGCTCTCCTACAGTTGGTGGTGGTATACAGAACCGTGTGTCACAGGACCCAAGCTCAGATTTCTCCCTTCCTAAGAGATCAGCCGGAACGCCACATAGCTTACCCAGCAGTCTTATTACAGAGTATTGTCCTGAGCACAGTGCACAATGACTCGTGTCAGACAAAGGTTGTTACTTAGGATTTGTTTTCTGTGAGTGAGTTCCAGCTTACCGTTACTTTTAATATCTCTCTTTTGAATTGTATACGTAGTGTTCTATTTTGGATTTTTTTTTAACTTTTAGAGTTTTAAAAAATATTTTGTGCGTAATTCACATCTTAATTGTCTAGTGCTCTGTAACAAATACCACAAGTGGATGACTTTCACAAACAAGTTTATTTTCTCACAGTTTAGGAGGCTATAAGTCTGAATTCAGGGTGCCAGCTCCAGGGAAAGGCTTTCTGTCTCTGTTGGCTCTGGAGGAAGGTCCTTGTCCTCAGTATCCCCCTGGTCTAGGAGCTTCTCAGCTTAGGGACCCTAGGTCCAAAGGATGTACTCACTCCTGGCCCTTCTTCCTTGGTGGTAGGAGGTCCTTCTCCTCTCTGCTTGATTGTCTCTTCTATATCTCAAAAGAGATTGATTCAAGATACAGCCTTATCCTGTACATTGAGCCCTGTGTCATTAACATCATAGAGGTTAGGATTTATAACACATAGGATAATCACATCAGATCACAAAATGGTGGACAACCATACAACACTAGGAATCATGGTCTAGCTAAGTTTGTACACATTTTGCGGGAGGTACAATTCAGTCCATAACAATTCTTTTTTTATAGTATTTGACAGCTGTTCTGTTTCTTCATCTGAAGTTTGTGTATAGCACTCTTCTTAGTCTGTTGTGGCACATAATAAAGTTTATTTAAATAAGTTGGGTTTGTTCAGAATAAACATTCCTCTGCATTTCAGTTTAGGAATGAAGTTTTAGTTACCTTACTTACTTTTCAGGACAATTAATTTGAAATTATGGACCTCTAGAAACAAGGTGCTCCCATAGTTCACTCATCACTTTGTCTGAAGGCATTGAGTGTGTGTATACAATTCCACAAATTCCGTCATGTGTCTTTACCCATCTTTAGTTTGAGCTCTTCCTAGTTTTTAACTGAATCATTACTAGAATGGATTTTCTTTTCCTTCTATGTCATTTTCTTAGTGAAGCTTTTATTAAGATTTTTTTTTTCTTAGCACTAATTAGCATCTTTGCATTTTAGTTTTTTCAATCTGACTTATTGTCTGGCTCCCCTAAAGGGCAGCTGGAAGAAATACTATGATGTCCTTACACTGAAGGTTATGCATTATCTCTCATAGAAAAATCAAGTAGGCATTTAACTCAGAATCTATTTTCTTGAAATGTAGACATAGTCCACAAATGCTTATTATCTAGTTTCTGGTATATTGGATGCAATGAATTAAATAGAAGTAGTAGTAAAACAGACCATAAGAGCAGATATTCTTATAACAGTAAAAATAACTGGCCACAAAGAAGATTTTGCAGAAAACTACCAAAAAGGTATACTTACTTTAAAAAATCAGTGTATAGTTAAGGAGTTATGGTAAGTTCTGGGAACATTAGAAGAGATAGTAATAGAAAGGTATCCACTCTATTTTTGACATTTCTTCATATCCTACTCCATAAACAAATACATTCATTATAGGAAAAGTGTGATCAGTTTTAGATTGTATATGCCCTGGATTTTTGTCTCTAAATGAGTCTGGCTATTATAAAATATAAAACTAAGTATTTCAACTTAAAAGTGTATGTGAGTCCTCTCAGGTTTCACAACTTTGCATAATGAATTTAAGATGCACTTAAAACTTCAGCTCCAGTTTTAGTGTTAGAAATATATTGTATTTTAACTTTATGATTTAAAAGATATTTATAAAGAGCATAGTTAAAATTGCCCTTTCTCTTAATTTTAGTATTAAAAAATTATATCTTAATTATTTCTACTTTTTTTTTTACTTCCAGGTTCGCATGGCTCTGAAAAAAGCTGAGAAAGAATTTGAACTCAGAAGTAGCTGGTCTGTTCCAGATGCACTTCAAAAATGGCTTCAGTTAACACATGAAGTGGAAGTACAGTACTACAATATTAAAAGACAGAATGCTGAAATGCAGTTAGCTATTGCTAAGGATGAGGTACTTTGTAATCTGTTGTATTTCAAAAGTTACTAAATTTGTTTCCTAGGCTGCATTCTAGAGGGATTAACCAACTGGGATACAAAGATCTGAATAAGATTTTTATGATTGTACTTTTTTTTTTTCTTAAATTAGTATTGTAGCCATAGGCTATAAAGTGAAATTACTTTATTTAGAGAAATGTATATTTCAAAATGACCTTAGTGTCATTTAAAAAAATGATTCACTATCATCATTATTGTAAATGTTTTATACAGAGCTTTTCTCCTCTAGGTTGCTGCTTCATATGTGATCCAGGTTAGTAGTTACTAGAAATTAATGTCTGACACTTATTAAATCATGTGAAATAAGATTAAGTCTTAATCTGATTTCTAGGGGGGGAAAAAAAAAGCTCAGTTCACTTCACTAACACCTCCATTGCAGTAGGATATAGTTCATGTTATTCTGTTAGTTTTAATAATATTCAGGTCTTTCTTAGCCATACAGATAAGAGAAAAATTCTCTAGAACAAAGTTTTGAATTACATTGATTGGCCTAGGAAAGCATGCTTCCCCTCTCTCCCATGTTTTCTTCTTGGAAAAATAGAGCTGTATCTTGGCTAATAATTCTTCACTGGTTTTATGTTTATTAATACATTCAAAACAAAATAAGCTTCACTAGTATAAAGGTATTTTTTCCAAACCTAGCCTTTGGATTTATTTTTCTTTTCTTGGGTTTCTAGGCAGAGAAAATTAAAAAGAAGAGAAGCACCGTGTTTGGAACTCTGCATGTCGCACATAGCTCCTCCCTAGATGAGGTGGACCACAAAATTCTGGAAGCAAAGTAAGAATGTTATTTTAGCTATCTGTTTATTTGTTGTGTTGAAATGAGTAATTTGTAGACTATTTGTATATTAATTTGTCATTTAATCATGTAAAATTACATATTTTAATTCCAAGACTGGGTAATTTCATCTTGAAATTAGAAAATTACCATGGTATGTTCATGTAGTTGCTTTTTTTCAGTGCCATATTAAACAGCCTTTGATGCAACAAGTAACTCCTTTATTTGCTTTTCCAGGAAAGCACTCTCTGAATTGACAACTTGTTTACGAGAACGGCTTTTTCGCTGGCAACAGATTGAGAAGATCTGTGGCTTTCAGATAGCCCATAACTCGGGGCTCCCCAGCCTGACCTCTTCCCTTTATTCTGATCACAGCTGGGTGGTGATGCCCAGAGTCTCCATTCCACCCTATCCAATTGCCGGAGGAGTTGATGACTTAGATGAAGACACACCCCCAATAGTGTCACAGTTTTCCGGTAAGTTGTGAGTTCAACAAAGAGAGTTGGTACAAGTTTTAAAGTAACTATCATGTCCTTTTATGAGTCATTTACTTTGAAATCTATGATAAAATCTTGTTCATCTTTCATTCTCTTTTTATTTTTGTTATTATATTTTAAGTGTTTTTGTTGAGAATATTATATGTAATTTTAAATATACATACAGATATATGGTTAGTCTGGGTGACGCATTTGGTTAAGTGCTCAACTACTAGCCGAAACGTTGGTGGTTTGAACCCACCCAGAGGCACCTCAGAAGACACGCCTAATGATCTACTTCGGAAAGGTCACAACTTTGAGAACACTATGGGGCAGTTCTACTCTGCACACATGGGGTCACCGTGAGTTGGAATCAAATCAAATGTGTGTGTGTATATATATATATATATATATATATATATATATATATATATATATATATATATATATAGTAGATTTTTTGTTGTTAGTTGCTGTCAAGTCAGCCCCAACTTGGCAATCCCATGTATGATAGAATGAGATGTTCCTCAGTCCTGTGCCATCTTCACAATGCTCAAGTCTGTTGATGAAGTACTGGATCATTTGCCTTTAAACAAATGTAAGTAAGCTGTGTTTATGTTTAGAAAAACATATTTTTTTGTTGCTCCTCCCAAACATGATTTTTTAATGTACAGTTTTCATTATACTGTTTTGTTATGCTCTGTGTTTTGAAAGTTTTTTCATTGTTCAGAGTAAGTTTTAGTAGGAGGTTTAATTTTAGCTTTTGATTTTTTGCAAAGTTAAAGAGAAGTTAAATTTCATATGGTGTCTGTCTTATATAAAAATCATTGAAAACCTTGTTATCCTTATTATTGTGTGACTGATTAATTTTCCCTTTCTTTGTGACCTTTTTGAGATAATATAGATTGAACAAGATTCCCAAGAGTGGAGATTAGTTGAAAATTTACCTGGAAATTTTCATTTTTGATATAAATCAAATTATTATATATGAGCTTTTACCAGTTTGATTTTTTATATGCAGTTGTTACAGCTTTCATGAAATTATGATTTAGAAAGAGTTCTAATTTTAAAAAACAATTTTATGAAGTTAAATCTTTAACTTGCAAATTTATTACCAGTCACTGATTGTCTGCTTGTATTCAGGTCTGTGGTTTAAATCTCTGGTTTAATGGCAGAAAGATAATGCAGGCAGATTGAGGAGGCACTAAACTCTGACAAAAGGATGAGGAGTGGGCAAATTGTCAATGCAGCAAGCACAAGAAGTGTGTGACCCACAGTCATTTCAGTTGTCCCACGCTGAAAGGCAGTGATGATTGCAAAGTTATAGCTAGCTCTTTACTAGTTCTGCAGTTTGAATACTGTCAGCTTGTGCTGATTTGGGAGCCCTGGTGGCACCGTGAAGAGCTACAGCTGCTAACCAAAAGATCGGCAGTTCGAATCCACCAGCCATTCCTTGGAAACCCTGTGGGGCAGTTCTCCTGTCCGATAGGGTCCCTGTGAGTCAGAGTTGACTCTATGGCAACAGGTCTTTTTTTTTGGTGGGGGGTGCTTATTTGAATTATATACCCTAAGCTTGCCAAATGAAACACTGATTGAGAAATTCATGCCTTTGTTTGAAAACCATAGGTTTTTAAAGTGCAGTTCCTTTTTAGAATCCATAATGACCCAATATTAAAATTGTGCATAAAGGTGCATTCCCTAAATTAACTAGTTTTTTTTTTTTTTTCCTTTGCCTTTTTTTTAAAAGCACATTTTTGGAGCAGGATAATCATATGTCCATTAGAAGAAAGCACGGATTTTAAATGTGATAAATAATTACCTTAAGTTCTAAGTGATTGTGTTATACAGAGAAATTTGGAATATAAAAAAGTACAAGAGTTTATGTGAATTTTAATTCGATGTTTTAGTAATGTTGCAGTCAGATTTATTGTCCGAAAAATAACTCACGCTAAGATTAGAATTGAAGAGCTCTGTCTCCATCCAGTGGTACCACTGTGTTTTTCTCCTTAGTTATAAAAGCACAATTTCTGGACCTGGTAAGCAAGAAACCCTTGGCAGTAGGGTTAGGATCTAGGGTAGGATGAAGGCTTTTCATTATATATCCTTTTAAGTTGTCCTAAAATTTTTACCGTGGATATGTGTAACTTTCATTACTTTGAAATAATAAGGAAATATGCCTGTGGTATGTTAAGAGCAAAGTAAAAGATTATAAAACAATATACAGAATAATATTGTCTACATTTAATTACACGCTCTGTGTGAGTAGAACAGCCAATGCTTATTTTGTTATTACTTTTTCAGCATTTATTAAATACTTTTTTAAAGGAACCCTTGTGGTGCAGTGGTTAATCACTCAATTCCTAACTGAAAGGTTGATAGTTGGAACCCACCAGCTGCTCCACAAGAGAAAGATGTGGCAGTCTGCTCTTGTAAAAGATTTCAGCCTAGGAAACCCCATAGGGGCAGTTCTACTCTGTCATATAGGATCACTATGAGTCAAAATTGACTTGACAGCAATGGGTAAATATTTTTCTAGTGGGAATGTAGTACCAGTGTATTTAAAGTTTCTTATTAGGTGTACTTAAAATTACTGAAAGTAATAAAGCATTACAGATGCAACTGAAATTGCCGTGTATCATTCCAAAGCATATTGTACTTTAATAGATACATATGTATCCATAAGCAATGCATAGTATTGTGTGTTTAAAATTTTACATAAATGTTATAAAACTGTAGTTATCCTTTTGCCAGTCTTTTCACTCAAGAGTATGTTCTAAAATTTTTCGTATTTATATATAGATTAATTTCATTCACTTTAACTGTTTAATAGGAGCCAAGCACAGTTTGTCTGTTTATTTATTGATACAAACGGTTAAGCACACAACTGCTAACCAAAAGGTTGGCAGTTCAAACCCATCCAGAGGCTCGTTGGAAGACAGGCCTGGTGATCAGCTTCTGAAAGGTCACAGCCTTGAAAACCCTGTGGTTGTTAATGGGGGAGGAATAACTTGGAAAAGGAGAGTGAAAGTGGTTGCACAACTTGAAGAATGTAACCAGTGTCACTGAATTGTACATGTAGAAATTCGTAATTGATGAATTGGTGTATGTTCTGCTGTGTATATTTTCAACAACAACAAAAATACAATGAATTATTTTAAAAAAGAGAGAGAAAGCCCTATGGAGCAGTTCTACCCTGTACACGTGGGATTCTGTGTACATGGGGTTGCCATGAGTCAGAATCGACTTGATGGTAACTAACAGCAGTTGTATTAATTAACTACAGTTTATTTATCCATTCTTCTGCCAGAAGTGTAAAATGATCTTACACTTTTTTGTTCTTACAAACAGTATTCGATGAACATCTTTATCTGTATCTCCTTGTGCATAAATTTAAGAGTTTTTCTAATGGACACCTAGAAATGGATTTCTGGGTCTTTGGGAAGGCACTTCTTCAGCTTTGCTAGGCATTGCCAACTTGCTCTTCAAATGGTTGTATCAGTTTACACACTTATTATTTATGAGTGACTGTTTGCTTGCATCCTCACCAAAACTTGGAATGAGCTGATTTATTTGGTGTGAAACTCTAATCAGGTGTGAAATAGTATCTCACTGTTATTGAAAATTTTATTTCCTTGATTACCAATGAAGTTGAGTACCATTTCATCCATTGGCATTGGGTTTTCAGATTTCTTCCTCTTTGAATTGCTTGTTCCTGTCATCAAATCCCTCTGAGGTTTTTTTTTTTTAAACTGATTTTGAAGAGTTCTCTATATTTTCTGGTTATTTGAAGGCTGAAAATATCTTCTCCTGGGCCTTGGCTTTTCTTTTTTATTGTAATAAGGTAGGTTTTTTTTTAATCATATGGGCTTTTCTAAAACATTTTTAATAACAAACTTATCAATTTGATTTGTAATCTTTATGTCCTTTTCAGGAGATGATAGGTTGTTTTACTTGCCCTCCTAAAAGATTTTAAGTTTTGCTTTACTCCCTTAGTTCTGTAATCCACTTGGAAACTATTTTTGTACATAGGATGAAGTAGGAATCTGTGTATCTTGATGTATGAATTAACAGTTGTCCCAGCCTAATTCCTGTCCTGTCCTTGCTGATTTGTCATATTACTTCTGCCCATATGTACACAGATGTTTCCAGCTCTCTATTTTGCTCCATTGTTACACTCTGTTTTAGTTGCTGTAACTTTATAGTAACTGTTACTGTTTGATATGGTAAATCTTCTTTATTAGTCAAATTCAGAATTGCTCCTCTTGGCCCATTACTCTTATGAACTTTAGGATCAGCTTATGAATTTCCATAAAACGTTCCATTGAGATTTTTATTGGAATTTCTTTGAATTTATTTATTTATTTGGCGAGAACTTATATTCATGAATTCCACTTACTGAGATCTTCTTTTATATCTTTAAATAAAATTGTATAATTTTCTCAGTATGGGCCTTCCATGTCCTTTTTTAAAAAGGGGTAACCAATTTCTAGGTACCTTACAGCTTATTCCTTGGGTGGGGGGCATTTGTAAATGGTACCTTTCTTTAAAAAGTAAACTTCAAATTGCTTGTTGTTGCTGTATGTTATTGTTGTTAGGTCCCGTGGAGTCAGTTCCAACCAATAGCGACCCTTTGTATGACAGAACAAAACACTGCCCAGTCCTGTGCCATCCTCACAATCTGTTGTTATACTTGAGCCTATGATTGCAGCCACTGTGGCAGTCCATCTCGTTGAAGGTCTTCCTCTCTTTCACTGACCCTCCACTTTACCAATCATGATGTCCTTCTCCAGGGACTGGTCCCTCCTAATAACATGTCCAAAATAGGTGATAGAAAGTCTCAGCATCCTCGCTTCTAAGGAGCATTTTGGCTGTACTTCTTCCAAGATAGTTGTTTGTTCTTCTGGCAGTCCACAGTATATTCAGTATTCTCAGCCAACACCATAATTCAGAGTTATCAGTTCTTCGGTCATCTGTATTTGTTGTCCAGTTTTTGCATGCATATGAGGCAATTGAAAATACCGTGGCTTGGGTCAGGTGCACCTTAGTCCTCAAAGTGACATCTTTGCTTTTTAACACTTTCAAGAGGTCTTTTGCAGCAAATTTGTCCAGTACAATATATCGTCTGATTTCTTGACTGCTGCTACCGTAGGCTTTGATTGTGAAGTTATGGGTAACATTGTGAAGAATGGAAATTCCAGAACATTTAATTGTGCTCATGAGGAGACTTGTACAGACCAAGAGACAGTCATTCGAACAGAACAAGGGGATACTGCATGGTTTAAAATCAGGAAAGGTGTGCATCAGCGTTGTATCCTTTCACCATACTTATTTAATCTGTATGCTGAGCAAATAATCCGAGAAGCTGGACTATATGAAGAAGAACGGGGCATCAGGATTGGAGGAAGACTCATTAACAACCTGTGATACGCAGATGACACAACCTTGCTTGCTGAAAGGGAAGAGGACTTGAAGCACTTACTGATTTTGTTTTCATAAAGAAAACAAAAATCCTCACAACTGGACCAATAAGCAACATCATGATAAACAGAGAAAATATTGTTGTTGATGTGTAGGAGATGCTGTTGATTTTGGTATACTGATCCTGTACTCAGAAACATTACTGAATTCTCTCAATTAGAGTTTTGGATTTTTTGTGTGGACGATAATAAGGAATTTTTATTTCCTTTTCAGTCCTCATGCCTTCTTTTTTCTCTTGTTGTCCAAGCTAAGACCTCCATTAAAGTGTTGTGTAAACATAGTGATTGCAGGCAATACCAAACCAAAAAAAAAAGCATTACTGTTGAGAGTCAGTTCTGACTCAGAGTGACCCTAAAGAACAGAGTAGAACTGCCGCATAGGATTTCCAAGGCTGTAATCTTTATGGAAGCAGACTACTTACTACATCTTTCATAGAGTGGCTGGTGAGTTCAAACCGCTAACCTTTTGGTTAGCAGCTGAGAAATTCAACCACTGCACTATCGGGGCACTTCTAATATTTCATCACCATGAAGTGTGATTTTTGTTTGTTTTTTTTTTTTTTTGCTCTGTACTTTTGGTGGATATCTTTATTAAGTTAAGGACATTAATTTTTAGTCCCATTTTGCTAGAAATGTTTTTTCTTTTAAATCAATGAACGGGTGTTAAATTTTACTACATTCTTTTTCTGCACAATTTACTTTTTCTTTATTTTGTTGAATTTTACACTATTTAAATAAATCCCTTTAAATTTCAGTGAAACTTTATCTTCCACAGTGTACTGTTTATAACAAACTGGATTGGTTTGCTATATTACTTTATTTAGGGCTTTAACATCTTTAATCATATAGTAGAATAGCCAATAATTTTCTTTCCCAGTATTGTCTTTGGTATCAGTGTTATATAGCATCATAAAATAAATTAGGTAGCATTCCTTTTTCTTCCATTCTGTTATTATCTACTCTTAGAGAGTCGGTATAATACAGTGGTTAAGATTTTGGAGTTAAGTATATTATTTTAGTTGGTGGTACTGATGAGGAGTTACTTTATTGGAAAGCAAATTTTATCGTCTGTCATAGGAAACACATCACAAAATACAGTTTGTAAATATAGGCGGTCCCTGGGTTAGGAATGTCGAATTTAGAGACAGTTGGTACTTGCCCTTTAATGTTATGTAAATTTACCTTCACTTTGAAAAGATTGAATCAACCCCTACTTGAAACAAATTCTTCGTCACACTCACTTTCATTTGCTGTGCAAGTAGCTTTTAAATCATTGAAAAGGCTTCAAGCCCTTTCTTGCACTTAAAGTAAGGCTAAATAAGAACCATGCGCACCAGTTCCATTGCCTACAAATTCAGTTTAAAGACACAGTTAGGAATCAGTCTTGTTCGTAACCTGAGGACTGCCTGTAGAGAGTCATATTAAACTGCTACAGTTCTCTAGACAATTAGTTATATTGGAATGAAAAGTTATCTCAGAAGTAAATTTCTATGAAGTAAACTTTAATGTCTTATTTAGCCACTCTTACAAATCACAAAACCAAACCCATTGCTCCCTTATAAATCACAGGTGGCAATGAATGTTCACCTTCATTGGGAATTAATTAATGTCATTAAAAACACTCACATTCACATTATTTAAAGGAAAACTTATTACACGGTCAAAAGCACATTGCTTTTTAATTCTACATTAATTCCATGGCACTGTAACTGGATAGACAGCCCTTTGTAAGCCTCTTAAAGGGACAAGGAAGATGGACCCTCAACACCAAGCATACTTAACTCTAATGGATGGATTTGTACATTTTTCTAGGCAAAAGAGATAGCAATATATATAAGAAGAAGATTTTGGGGAAGGATTGTGAAATCGTAAACAAGTTTTAGATGTGACACATCTACTGATTTTCATGTTTATGTTATTCTTTGTGGGATTACTTAGAATTTTCCTAATATATACTGCTTACTTTCCTCTTAAAACTTCTTCATGTACCATTTTTCCATTTCTGTGGGCAGGACTCGTTTTTCTTTTACTATCCAAGCAAGGAATCCTTGATTCTTCTTAAACCGTCTTATAACTCCTATAGTCATGACTGAATCTTGCTACATTTTAGTGCATTTTCCAAATAACCAGTGATTGCTGGGAATGTCTGCAGTATATGCTTAGAGTTGTAGAACTTAATTATCTATGTGACATTGGACACATTCTTCTAATATTCCTAGATGTAGTTTCTTCTCTGGCAAAGTGAGAACATCGAAGTAAGGATTTCCAGAGTCTCTTAGTTCTCTAATGTAGGAATCATTATAAATAAGAGAAAATTTTAATATTTACCTACTAAATTAAAAATACTTCCATATTATAGCATTTGTGTTTGAAAAACAAAAAAGCCTTTTGTGGTACTGAGAGAGTCAAAAATTCTGAAATATTCCCTTTAGTTTCACCTCATAGTCTCTCTTTCAATTCCATGAAGTTATTTTAATAGTCATTTCTGTTTGAATCATTCATTGATTCATTCAGTAAATACTTATTGAGCATCTACTTCTTGCCTGGTCCTGTGCTAGGTGTTGTGATGCAGTATTGAACATGATACACAATTATTGCCTCCATGGAGCTTAGTCTAGTGGAGGGCAGACAAGAGCAGTGCATTGAGATGAGTTATTTATTAGGGAAATATACTTTGTTATTGCTATGTGAGTAAAGGGGAAACACATAAACACGTAGAGTTTGAGAATCTTCCCGGAGGAACCGCCATTTAAACAACGATCTGAAATGGGAGGTCAAAGGAGACATAGGAAAAGGAGGCATAGAGGTGAGAGAGAACATTGTACCTCTGAGGAGCTGAGAGATGTATAGTGTTGCTGGTACTACTGTACAGCTAGAGCACTAGCTCCAAAATAGAGGGTAAATAATTGGCATTCTAAGCCATGTTAAGGAGTGTTTGACTTTATTTTCATCCTAAGTGTATTGGGGAACCATTCAAGGGTTTTAAGCAATAAATGTCAAAATCCTTTTCCATTTGCAGGTGATTGTGCAGGTTGCCATGTGGGAAATAAATTAAGAAACTGATAGAAAAGAGTGAGTTTGGGAAGGAAAACGTTGAGTTCAGTTTGGGGATTGGTGGTACATCCAAATGTCCAGTATGCAGTTGGATGTAAGGGTCTGAAGTTCAGGAGAGAGACTGAAGCTGGAGTTATAGATTTGGACTTCTGTAGGCTACCAATGATAATTGAAATCTTGGAAATGGATAAATTTACTAAGGAGGAATAACTGGAGCAAGACTAGAGCAAGGCCTAGAACAGAACTTTGTAGAAGTCCAAAAATTAAGGGACAGGTAAAGGAAGAGTGAGAATATGATCATAGAAGTCAAGGAAAGGACAAAATAATAATAAATGTCAAGTGCTGGTCAGATGTCAAGGAAGGATGAACATATTCTTTGGTTTTACACAAGTAGATAACGACCTTGGTGAGAACAGTTTCAGGGAAATTGTGAGTTTATAAGCACTTTACAATTTCTTTGAAGCATGAACGAAAATGAAGCAGTGGAGAAAGTAGCATAGATAATTCTTTTCCCAGGTGCAGTCATAAAAGAGAAAAGAGATATGTCAGCTAAAAAACAGTCTGGGATAGAGGAGATTTTTTGTTACTGTTAGTTTTTTAGATTTGTTTTTCACCATTTGTTTTTAAATGCTGATGGGAAGTAGCACTAAGGGAGAGGATGAAAATAAAGGCAAGAGAAGAAATAAGAGTAAGATCCTTGAACTTAAGGTAGAGAATGAGATGGTTAAGTAGAAGGGGCAGAATGTATGAACTAGAAAGAAAAAAAGTAGTCAGAATCCCAATGTCTTATGTCTGGATTTATAATTTCAAAGATGGAACAGTTCTGTGTGTGGAGTAGAGTAGAGGTAGAAGTAGAGGAGAAGGTTGTTAAGGTGTTGGATAGGTCTTACAAATGAGATTGCTCCTGTTGATTTAAGTTTGGATGGACAGGTAAAAAGAGAATGACTGGGAAGTGACCAGTGAAGTGAAGATTCATGTGGTTTAAGAGTATGGCCTTCAGAAGAAAGACATT
Organism: Dugong dugon; assembly: GCA_030035585.1. Lineage (NCBI taxonomy): Eukaryota > Metazoa > Chordata > Mammalia > Sirenia > Dugongidae > Dugong > Dugong dugon. Next base: position 107,477,320 of record CM057463.1, on the reverse strand, counting down.
TTTATAAGAGGGTGTAGGAATATGTATGGGTTTACAGATACCATTAAAAGATATAGGGGAAATTTGTTTACCACCTGGATAGGTCTAGACTGAGACTGCTAGCAGAAGCAATCTATAAGACTTCTAGTTAAGTCTACAGTGATCTATGTTCAAGAAACAGGTTCCGGTCTCAGTTCTGTCCCAAGTAACTAGCTGTGAGATTGTGCATACACAGTATTTTTTAAATAATTTCCTTGACTGCTAACTTCTTGGAGTTTAAGTAAGTTGCCGTATCTTAAGAGATACCCACATAGTAAAAATCTAGGTTACTTTCTCCTGATAGTTTTTCCCTTTTAATGTTAAAATTCATAAAAGGATTATCAATAAAATACAAATTCTTTGTAGGTATATTCTATTGATCTTTATAATTAAGGATTGGTCATCTTGAGTAAGTTTTTAAGCCTTTCTGCTTAGTAATGTTAGATTTGATATTAAAGCATCATGTGTTTATGTCCACTTCCATTTGTTTTTTAGAACTGTTTTCATTTTTATTATTTCTTAACTTTCCCGAGAAGCAGTACATGAGGTGGAAAATGGTAATAATTGTTTACTTCAGTAAAGGTGGATTAAATGGTGACATATTAGTGACGTCAGTTCTCTTTTGTACTGATTGGTGTTGTGCATGAAGGGAGCGTTGAGTTCTACGAGGGTTTTTATTCATTTATGTTTGGTTTTCAGGGACCATGGCTAAGGCTGCCGGATCGTTAGCCAGAAGCAGTAGCTTGTGTCGCTCTCGTCGCAGCATCGTGCCGCCCTCGCCACAGTCTCAGCGTGCTCAGCTTCCCCCGCATGCTCCACCACACCCCCGGCACCCTCAACATCCCCAGCACACGCAACACTCCTTACCTTCCCCTGATCCTGATATCCTCTCAGTTTCAAGTTGCCCTGCTCTTTATCGAAATGAAGAGGAGGAGGAGGCCATTTACTTCTCTGCTGAAAAGCAATGGTACTGGCAGTGAATAAACTACAATATATGTGGGGCTGGGTGGGACTGAGGTTGGGTGTGGGGTGGGTGGGAATGGTACATTGTATTAGTTTTCTATTGCTGCATAACAAGGTACTAAAATATAGTGGCTTCAAACAACATCCATTTATTAGCTCTCAGTTCTGTAAGTCAGAAGTCCAGGCCTGAGGTGGCTGGGTTCTCTGTACAGGATCTCGCAAAGCTAAAACGAAGGTGTTGGCTGGGCTGCATTCTCATCTGGCATGTGAGGTCAGCTTACAGTCACATGTTGTTCTGTAAAAATTCAATTCCTTGTGGATATAGGACTGAGGTCCCCATTTCCTCGCTTGCTGTCAGCCGAGGGCTGCTCTCAGCTCCTAGAGGCTGCCCACGTTCCTTGCCACATGACACCCCTCCATCTTCAGTGCCAGCAAAAGAAAATTTCCTTCCTATCAAATTCTTCCCTTGCTTTGAATCTCTGACTTCCTCTCTCTCTGACCTCTAGACCTAAATTTAAAGGGCTTATGAGTTCAGGCCAACCGGGATAATCTCCCTATATTTATATCAACTGGGTTGGAACCTAAATTACATCTGCAAAACCCTTCGCAGCACCACCTATATTTGTGTTTGATTGGATGATTGGAAGATGTTATATCAGCACCAGGGGCTGGGAATTTGGGTGCCATCTTAGAATTCTGCCTGCCACAGACATGTTGGTAGATATTTTGAGTTACTACTGTTTAAATATGACACAACTGGCTCAGGTCTGAGAACATAAACTTGTCATATGAACAGTTTTATATGTAAAATAAAAAGGCACAGGCTTACGTATACTTGGGCTGAAAGAAACAACAATGTGACTTAGTTTTTTAAAATATTTGTTGCTACTTATTAATTTATTCTGTCATGTGCTAGTATTTACTAGCAAATAAGCAGTATCAGATGTCAGAAGTTTAAGAAAATGTCAAGGACTTAAAGGAGGAAATAATATTCATCACTGATTTTTTTCTACAAAATGGGTGTAGCAGCAGTGTATTCCAGTCCATCTTAGTAACACCAGTGTTCCCTGGAGTATCATTTGATACCTGTTGCTGTTGTGGCGCTCTCTTTCAAAGCCACACTATTCCTTTTGAAGCAGCATGGATTGAGTGCCAGAAAAACTGGTGTTAGTTTCTGATTTTGCCATTTCCTAGCTGTTTGACTCCAGAATGTTACTGTCTTTATAGGAGAAACAAAGGGAATGGGCTGGATCCTCTCAGTGGTTCCTTGTAGCTCCATACCATGTGATTCTTTAGTTGACATCACCATCAAAGAATCATCGTTCATACTCAGTTGTTTTATCTTCTAGTGAAAGTAAACCGTATGATTAGCAAGTGATCATTAAAGCATGTTCCTAAAACAATAACCCAAGTTTTGTATCTTCATTGCTGCTGGAGAATGTAGTGTAGCTTTCCTTAGTTTGCACTTTATGGTTAACTTTTTGTATGCCTTTGCAATATAACTAGTCACCAGGAAGATGGCTTTATAGGAATTTTTGTTGATTTCTAGAAATTAGTAGGAAAACTCTTTGTTGTGCTTTCCAATAGAACTTTCTGCATTGATGGAAATGTTCAGTCCTGATTTCAAATAGCAATGCCAAAAATTCACAGCTAGCTCATTAGTGTGAGAGTTTTAATTCAGAAAACTTTTCTTCCTCTCCTTTTCAGTCTCTCAAATATTGAGAATACTTACAAAATAATGATAATAATAGCAGTTAATATTTAGTGATCTTCTGTGTTCTATTCATTATGCACATATGCACTCATTTAAACCTCACCTTGAGGTAAAAGCGTGCTATACATGCATTTAACTTAACATAATTTCAACTCCACATCACTGTGGGGCGAAAAGAAAATAATATAAATGGTATGGATGATTAAGTTCAACATTCCAAGCAACATATGCTGTAGAAACCAAGGGAAATTTTAAGGTGTACTGTATCTACACACCAAATCTGATTAGTTATGAGGAAGAAGCAATACTTCAGATTATTTGTTTTGAAATTAGAATGTTACAACTGTAAGCAACTTTAAAGATTAATCAGATTTCTTATTTTTTAACAGAGGAAAATTGAAGCCTAAAAAATTAAGTGATTTGCCCCAGATTGTACAACTGATTAATGGCAGGACCAGGGTGGTCATCTGAGCAGTCTGATTTAGATCAGTGTTGTTTTCACACATTATTTAGATTTTAAAGATTAATTTTTGAAATATTTTTAACCCAGCTTAGAATTTCACACATAACACAGCCAAGCCTTATAGAACAGAAAGTAAATTCATAAAATTGTAACTAAATCAGCTTCTAACTCTGGAAACTGACCACTTTCAGGTAATAGTGATATATGCTATTCAGCTGATGTCTGTCCAGTTCACAAAGAAGCCTAGCAGAAAAGTCCTACCAGTGATTGATTTCTGAGCCTGATCATTTCTTCATATCTGAACTGCCTCTTGCCCTCTGTAAGCGTTATCCATATCAGATTGTAAAAGCACCTGAAAATTACGCAGCAAATGTAACTGTATGATATGAAGCCATTATTTAAATCTTATTTGTCCAGGGATTTTGTATGTTTTAGTAGCTTGTAGTGTAGTAAAGACAGTCTTCGCATACATGTGTGAGTAAAGTACACAGAAATGACTGAATAAATTCAGCAATCCAGTTTATGTCTAACATAGGTATTAACATAAAATGCATGTCAAAGGTAAGTGCTATACCTCTAATTAACCTGCATGCCAATATCATAAATAATGATAGTAATCATAGGCCATCCAGTGTGAGAGATCTTCAGTTCATTCATTCAGTAAATACTAATTTAGCCCTTGCTATGTGCTGTGCATTTGCTAATAACTTGAGCTGCCAAGTCAAGTGAGACAGGGTCTTAGCTTAGTTCTAGCTAGTAGATTATAATCATATGTGTTCTTGCCTTTCTAATCTGTCTTCAGTGCTGCTCCTTCTCCCGCCTTATTCCTTTTGCCAGTTACTTTTTGCCTTGACCCCACCTTTCATAATCATTCCTTTCATAAAGTGAACGGTATTCATATCAGGCACTGTACACATAAAAATGAATAAGACATGGTCCCTATTCTTTATGATTCCATTCATTCATTCATTCATCTAGCACGTACTTACTAAGCACCTACTGTGAGCTTGCCACTGTTGTAGTGCAGAAGTTAGTAAGACTCCCTGTCATCATTAAGTTTCCTTTCTTCTGGGAAAACTGACTATAAATGAGTTAATGTAAAATGTCATTTTAGGTATTGGCAAATTCTAGGAAGGTAAACAAAGCCAGATAAAAGAAAAGAGAATGCTATTTTAGATAGGGTGGTCACTGAAGGCATCTCTGGAAAGAGCATTTGAACAGTGACCTGAATGACATGGAGAGGTAAGCCCTGTAGAGATGGAAGTAATACCAGGCAGAGGGAACAGCAAGTACAAATGGCCTGAGGGAGTCAGAAGATTGGCACACTGGAGGAACAAGAAGAAGATCATGGTGGAGTTAGGCAGAGAACCGTAGGGCATGCAGTTGAAGAGGTAACCAGGGGCCAGATTGTACAGCCTTTGTAGGTTTTGACAAGGAGTTTGGATTTTACCATGAGTGTGAAAGGAAACATTGAAGGGTTCTGAGCAAGAGAATGAAGTGGTCTGCTTGAATTTTTAAAAATCATTTTAAAGACTGTATAGAAAAGTGAATGAGAGGGAAGAATAAGAATGGACACCAGGAAACCAACTAGGAAGCTATTGCAGTCAGTTAGGTGAGTTCATGGTAGGTCAGGAAGAGGAGTGATAGTAGCGGGGATAAAAAGAAGTGGTGGATTTGGGGAATATTTTGAAGGAATAGCTGATAGCATTTGCTGTATATTGGATGTGGCGTTGTCAACTTTATTTTTCTATCCCTCTTTGTTTCTCTTCTCTTTCTGCTGTGGAAGGTGGGAGGGGGTAAATTCACAAAGGAATAAACCTTTAAGAATTTTGTCGAATGCCTACTTTTTAAAAAGTAGCATTGTATAGTTGCCTTTTACTTCCCGTCCATCCCTCCTACCTACCACAGCTTCCCCCTCACAAGGATAACATCAACATAAATCCAAATCCCCACTTTTTTACTTCAATCACACCAACTGAAACATGGAGCATTTCTTTTCCAACCGTAGCCACCCAGAGCTAGGTCACATCTCACAAGGAAAAAGGACATTGTCCTTCAGATCAGCTGCCCATGCAGCATTACTTTTCTCTGACTCCAGGCGCTGGAGCTAGGTCAGAGTTCACAAGTTAAAAGGACACCATTCTTCTGGCTCCCACCCTCTTTTTGGGTTCCATAATTACCGGAACAACTCACAGAGCTCACAGAAAGTGTTATACTTAACGATTATAGTTTTATCGTAGGAAAAAAGGATACAAATGAAGAGACACATAGAGCGAGGTCTGGGAGGGTTCCCAAAGTGGAGCTTCCATGTCCCGAAGGGATGAGCTACCCTCTTACGTGCATGGATGTCTTTCATCAGCCAGGAAGCCCATGGAGCTTCCCTGTATACAGCTTTATTGGGGATCTCATTAGATAATGCAAACACTCCAGCCCTTCTCCCCTAAGAACAAACGATATCAAGAGGCGATCATGAGGTATTATGTGATGGGTCTTTCTGGCCTGGAAAGCCTCTACCCAGAGCTACCACCTCATCACCTCAACTGACCTGTTAGGTTAGATGCCCTATTGAAGACACTTAAATTCGAAGCTTGCAAGAGTTACTTCTCAGGAACCAAGGACAAAGGCTAAATCACTTTAGGTAAAGCCAAATTCTTTGTCATATACCCCTCCTTTTTTTTAAACTCACAGGAATTTATATTTTAGCTTAGTATATATTCCTTCCTTTAGGAAGCCGTGTCATCAAATCAATGGCTAAAAAATTCAAGGGACAGGGTGGTGACTAAAATTCTGCTTTTCAAATACATAGTGTCAACTCTGATTTAAAAACGAAAATCTGAAATCAAAACACAACTGTAACTGAAATTATAAGAAAAGAATATAAAATTTAAATGTTTTCATTCTCTGACATTTTAAGAAGGCATAACTTATAATGTTTTTTAGATTGTAAAATTTCACTGTTACAGTTTATGTTAAAAATTAAACGCTGTTTTGATAGATTATCTTAAAGTAATAGTTTTTTTATTTTGTTGAAATATATATAACATTTTAGCATTTTCCCCTTTTAAATTCCAATAGATTAAGCAATGAACATTGTTTCAGTTAGAATTAGTTAGAATGGCTGATGAACATAATGATTTAAAATGTTTACCTTTGCCTCTCTGTCTCATTCAGGGAAGTACCAGACACAGCTTCAGAATGTGACTCCTTAAATTCTTCCATTGGAAGGAAACAGTCTCCTCCTTCAAGCCTGGAGATATACCAAACATTGTCTCCTAGAAAGACATCAAGAGATGAGCTCTCCCTAGAGGGTTCATCCAGAGGAGATTCGCCCATAACTGTAGAGCTCTCTCGGGGTTCTCCTGATTGTGTAGGCCTGACAGAAACTAAGAGTATGATCTTCAGTCCTGCAAGCAAAGTGTACAATGGCATCTTGGAGAAATCCTGTAGCATGAACCAGCTTTCTAGTGGCATCCCGGTGCCCAAACCTCGCCACACGTCATGTTCCTCAGCTGGCAACGACAGCAAACCAGTTCAGGAAACTCCAAGTGTTGCCAGGATCAACAGCATCCCACATGACCTTTGTCATAGTGGAGAGAAAAGCAAAAAGCCATCCAAAATTAAAAGCCTTTTTAAGAAGAAATCTAAGTGAACTGGCTGACTTGGTGGAATTCCATTCAAGTAGCATCTTTAAACTTTTGTCTCCCACCCTTCGCTCCCCCTTTTTTGTTTTAATTTTAGGAATGTAACTCCATTGGGGCTTTCCAGACTAGATGCCACAGTGGAATATCCTTAAGGGCAACTGTCTACTGTCTGCTTATTTAAACGACTAGATAATCAATTTGTCAAGGCAGTTATTACTGAAAAATCTTTAAGAGATGAGACAGTTTACAGTCATTTCTGCCTATTTATTTCTGCTTTGTTACTGGTGATGTATATATATTTTGTTGAAAGCCACTATGGACTTACAAGCTTTAATGGACTAGTAAGCCAGCATGGGCTTGCAAAAATTTCTTGTTTACCAGAGCATCTTCTTATCTTTCCACAGAACTATTTACATCCTGGACTAAATAACTTAAAAGAAGTAAAACTAATTGCACTAATGTTTTCCAGACTAGGGGGAGGGGAAGGGGAATCTCTGCAAGTGAAACTGTATAGAGTTTATAAAACGTCTATGGATAGGGGACTGTTTTCACTTTTAGATTAAAATGGGTTTTTAAGTAGAACGTAGAGTTTCTAACTGACTTGATTTCTGGAAATGAAAACCCACGATTTTATTATGGGAAGCTTCTTTAAATGCATTTAATATTATAAAGTTTCAAGTCCTGCTGTAAAGATCATGTTGTTTCGTTTTTCCCAGGGCTTTCACTGTGATTTACTGCATTGCAGGCTGTATGATAAAATACAAATAATTTACAGAGAGAAGGCTCTTGATTGCTTATATGCAAGTGGAAGAGTTGAAACTTGATTGAAGGACTTAAAACATTCACAAGCTTAAACTGAGGTGGGGGGATGTGGGGATCCAGGCACTTGTTTACAGACTTTGAATAACTGCAAAGAATTTATGGTTTGTGAAAACTTTGTACTGTGGAAAAGATAATAAATTGGAGACGTTATTCTGTGGGGTTGTGCTGATTTTTGTTGATAACACTCCACTAAAAACACTATATGTTTCTGGAGAGCCATGTAAACTGTCTTGTTGCTTAATTTCAATATAATAACAATGTTTTGGAAGTAAGTTGTCAAATTTCTTTCTATTTTATATTATTTGTCCTATTTTTATGTAGTTTGAAATGTTTAAATATTCTAACATCAAGATTAACAAATATAAATTTATGGTGCATTTAGATTGTGTTGTATTAATTTGTAAAGTTTGGGGCTCACAGAACTGGTAGGTTATAAAAATAGCTTTTGCTGTGAGGGTTGAGTCACACAGAACAACAAAGTACATTAACATTTGGGGAATTTCTGCTTAAACCACTTCTTTTAAAACTTAAGTCATAAATGATCTGGTTAATGCAGTATGAATGGATGTTTGGGTGAACACATGATACATGTTAGCTAGAATGGTTTTTCAGCATTATGACTGAAATATATACTGTCTAAAACCAGTTGCCATTGAGTCGATTTTGATTCATGGTGACCCCGGGGGTGTCAGAGTAAAATTAGTTTTCAGACATAGATTGTCAGGCCTTTCTTCTGAGGCACCTCTGGGTGGACTCAAACCTCCAACCTTTTGGACAGCAGCTGAGCTCATTAACTGTTTTCACCACCCAGGAAGCGTTATTTAAGTGAAAATGTTGATTGATAAACAAGAAGATTGAGATTTACTCCAAAGAAATGCTCTGTTAAGAATATTAACAGTTTCCTAAAGTCTCCTGTAAACTGTTATTGTTAATTCTTTGTAGTACAGTTATTAAAAACTATTAAGGTCTTTCATGATATTTATTGAAGAATAAACTGCTGTAAGGGCAAATATTGACTGAAATGAACATAGTGTTTTGGACTATTAATGAGGTAAGATAACGTAAAAGGCAAAGAATTGAGGACATAGAGTCTGACACTATTTAGGAAGGGGAAAGTATGCATAAAGAACTTCTTTCTCCTTCTTACAACCAGACAGTTGGAGTTATTCCCTTTGAAAATTGCAAAAAGGATGGAAAATTTGTAGTTTGGTGGATAGAAAAGGTTAAAGCTGCTGGCGCATGGAGTGAAGCTGGGAGCAGGAACAGCCTTAAGAGCAGCCAGCAGGCCAGCTGACTCTCTAGGGTTGGAAGGGAATTCTGGATCAGAACCACCTGGATACTGAAAGTCCTGGTTGGGGCTGTGGGGGGGCTGGCCTAAGTAGAGTCAGGGAATGCATTGTTTGTGCTAAATTTCACACTCATTTATAAACAAATTCAGTCAAGGAATATTTACTGTTTTATGTTGTTTGTATTTATTTTGCATTTATACAATGTTCTTTATTTGAAAATCCATCAGAAAATAATGGAGTTTTAGAAAGCTATGCTGATTTCTGTATTGCATCATTTACATATGAAGAGTTGGACATTTCTGTAAATTTTTAAATTACCCATTTGGTACCTCATTTTAACTTTTTTAAATCACAATGTTTTCCTGATTTGAAAAGTAATACCTTCCTATTGTAGAAAAAGAATAGCAATAGAAAAGTATAAAGAAAGAAAACAACAGCAAGAAGTTCAAATTTTACTACCCAAAATAACTGTTTTTAATATTTTGGTTTGTTTTCTTCTAGATCTTTTTCTGCATATTGATGTATATTTTACATGGTTGATACTATATATTCAATTTTATATCATGCTCTTTTGCTCAATATAAGCATTTCTCTATCATTAAAAACTATGAACAGCATTTTAATGGCTATATAATATGCCATTGTATAGATTTACTGTAATTTTTTAACCTTTTATTACTGAACATTAGACTTTCGAAATTTCTGATATGCTGAATAATAGCATTTAACACTTATTGAAAATTCTTTATGCCAGGCTCTGTTGCAAACTCTAATATATATACTCTATTTAATCTTCATACCAACCCTGTAAGATAGATAATTTTTCTTTTTAGATCACCATTTTACTGAGGAGGAAACAGAGCCCAGAAAATTAATAATCTGTTGAAGGTCGAATAGCTAGTAAGTGGCAGAGCCGTATTCTTAACATCCGAGTCATATTGCATAAATTCTGATCTACATTTTGATTTCTTAGAGGACATTTTTAGAAGTATATAGAAAAGTATGTTGTTGTTATTAGATGCCGTCGAGTTGATTCCGACTCATAGCGATCCTGTGTACAACAGAAAGAAACACTGCCCGGAGATGTTTGCAGCTGTTTTCTTCTGATTTTGAGTAGTGCCACATCAACAAATGAAGGTTCCGAAAGCTTGACTCCATCCATGTCGTTAAGGTCGACTCTTCTTTGAGGAGGCAGCTCTTCCACAGTCGTATTTTGAGTGCCTTCCAACTTGAGGGCCTCATCTTGCAGCACTATATCAGACAATGTTCCACTGCTATCCATGAGGTTTTCACCGGCCTTTTTTTTTTTTTTTCAGAAGTAGACTGCCAGGTCCTTCTTCCTAGTCTTCCCTCTGGAAGCTCCACTGAAACCTGTCCACTATGGGTGACCCTGCTGGTATTTGATATACTGGTGGCATAGCTTGCAGCATCACAGTAACACGCAAGCCACCAAAGTAAGACAAACTGACAGACGTGGTGGATAGAAAAGGATGTTACTGGGTGCTGTTGAGAGTCAGTTCTGACTCATAGAGACCCTGTGTACAACAGAACAAAACACTGCCTGGTTCTGTGCCATCCTCACAATCGTTATGCTTTAGCCCATTGTTGCACCCACTGTGTCAGTACATCTCGTTGAGGGTCTTCTTTTTTGCTGACCCTTTACCAAGAATTATGCCCTTCTTCAGGGACTAGTCCCTCCAGATAACATGTGCAAAGTGCATGAGATGAAATCTCGCCATCCTTACTTCCAAGGAGCATTCCGGTTGTACTTTTTCCAAGACACATTCGTTCCTTCTGGCAGTCCGTGGTATATTCAGTGTTCTTCACCAACACCGTAATTCAAAGGCATCGATTCTTCTTCAGGCGTCCTTATTCATTGTCCAGCTTTTGCATGCATTTGAGGCGACTGAAAATAGCATGACTTGGGCCAGGTGCACCTTAGTCCTCAAACTGACATCTTTGCTTTTTTAACACTTTCAAGAGGCATTTTGCAGCAGATTTGTCCAATGCAATACTTCGTTTGATTTCTTGACTGCTGCTTCCATGGGTGTTGATTGTGGATCCAAGTAAAATGAAATTCTTGACAACTTCAGTCTTTTCTCCGTTTATCGTGATGATGCTTATTGGTCCAGTTGTGAGGATTTGTGTTTTCTTTATGTTGAGATGTAATCTGTGCTGAAGGCTATAGTCTTTTATCTTCATCAGTAAGTGTTTGAAGCCCTCTCATCAGCATAATGAGGTTGTTAATGAGTCTTCCTCCAATCCTAATGCCACATTCTTCTTGATACCTTCCAGCTTCTTGGATTCTTTACTCAGCATACAGATTGAATAAGTATGGTGAAAGGATACAACCCTAACGAATACCTTTCCTGACTTTAAACCACACAGTATCCCCTGGTTCTATTTGGTCTATGTACAGGTTGTGCATGAGCACAATTAAGTGTTCTGGAATTCCCATCCTTTGCAATGTTGTCCATAATTTGCTATCATCCACGCAGTCAAATACCTTTGCATAGTCAATAAAACAGAGGTAAACATCTTTCTGGTATTCTCTGCTTTCAGCCAAGATCTAACTGACATCAGCAATGATATCCCTTGTTCCAAATCCTCTTTTTAATCTGGCTTAAATTTCTGGCAGTTCCCGGTCGATGTCCTGCTGCAACCACTTTTGAATGATTTTCAGCGTAATTTTACTTTGTGATATTAATGATATTGTTTGATAACTTCTGCATTCTGTTGAGTCACCTTTCTTTGGAATGGGCACAAACATGGATCTCTTCCAGTCGGTTGGCCAGGCAACTGTCTTCCAAATTTCTTGGCATAGATGAGTGAACACCTCCAGCGCTGCATCTGTTCGTTGAAACATCTCAGTTGGTATTCTGTCAATTCCTGGAGACTTGTTTTTTACCAGTGCCTTCAGTGCAACTTGTACTTCTTCCTTCAGTACCATCGGTTCTTGATCATATGCTACCTCCTGAAATGGTTGAACATCAAACAAATCCTTTCGGTATAGTGACCCTGAGTATTCCTTCCATCTTCTTTTGAAGCCTCCTGTGTCGTTCAATATTTTCCCCATAGAATCCTTCAATACTGCAACTTGAGGATTGAAGTAGAAAAATATAGGGATTTTTTTAGTTTACACTCTCTCATGTACATACCTTGAGTATTACTTTTTTTAAGGTTTTTTTAATCCGTATAGGCTGGACTAAAACTTAACAAAGATCATAAAGGTGGCATAGGACCAGACAACATTTCACTCTGTTATACATAAGATCCATGATTCGGAGCCGACATGACGGCAACTAACAACATCCATATAGCGTTGATATACCCCCAAATAGTGTATGAGATTCCAGAATACCCTTTTACTTCACACCATCATTTCTGAATTACCATTTGGTTAAAACTTTGCTAATTTAATAGGCAAACAATGGTAGTTGCATATCTAGTAAGGTTGGAAAGTTTTTTTTCCGTGTTTTATTAGTCTTGTGTATTTTTCCTTTTGGTTCATGGAATCATAGTGGTTTTCTAAATGTTTTCAAATGTAGCTGTTTTTGTATTTTTCATGTTATCAACTAAATACGATTATTTTAAAAAAGTATGGATTTTTCATGCTTATTTAAAAAGTAAGTGTAAGAAGATCTGAGTTTAAGGTGTAGTTTTATTGATCTGTTTTTAGATCTTGAACGGCAGTTTCACCTTGTTTATATGGTTGAGTTGGATTTTTCCCCAAAATTTACAGGTAAGAGAATCCAGAATCTGCTTAATTCATTCAACCAATGTTTAATAACCTACCATGTGCCAAGTATAATGATAGGGTCTGCAGGTATAAAGACTAATGTGATAGATACTGTGCTAAAGAAGCTGGGTATAATAGGGGAGACAGATCAGACAGAAAACCCTTGTAGTGAGTGCAATGATAGAAATGTAAACCAAATGTTGGAGAGGTGGGACTTAGTGGGGAGAGAGATTATATAGCTCAAAAGTACTTATTAAAGCAAGAATAAGTTAACGATTCTGTCTTGCTGACATCATGATAAATGGAGAAAATATTGAAGTTGTAAAAACCCAAACCCATTGCCTTCAAATCGATTCCAACTCAAAGTGACCCTATAGAACAGGGAAGAACTGCCCCACAGGATTTCCAAGGAGCAGCTAGTGGATTCAAACTGCCACCCGTTTGGTTAGTAGCCAAACTCTTAACCACTACACCACCAGGGCTCCTGAAGTTGTAAAGGATTTCATTTTACTTGAATCCACAATCAATGCCGATAGAAGCAGCAGTCAAGAAATCAGATAATGTATTGGATTGGGAAAATCTGCTTTGGAAGACTTCTTGAAAGTTAAAAAGCAAAGATGTCACTTTGAGGACTAAGGTGTGCCTGACCCAAACCATGGTATTTTCAGTGGCATCGTATGTGTATGAAAGCTGGACAATGAATAAGGAAGACCAAAGAGGAATTGATGCCTTTGAATTATGGTGTTGGTGAAGAATACTGAATATCCTATGGACTGCCAGAAGAACAAATGTGTTGACATGGATTAATTGTGTCCGCCCAAAATATGTGTCAAGTTGGTTAGGCCATGATTTCCCGTATTGTGTGGTTGTCCTCCATTTTGTGATTGTAATTTTCCTATGTGTTGTAAATCCTAATCTCTCCCTGTGGTTAATGAGGCAAGATTAGATTATATTAAAGGGGATTAGGGTGGGATTGTAACACCCTTACTAAATTCATATCCCTGATCCAATGTAAAGGGTGTTTCCCTGGGTTGTGGCCTGCACCACCTTTTATCTTACAAGAAATGAAAGGGAAGTAAGCAGAGAGTTGGGGACCTCCTACCACCAAGGAAGCAGTGCCAGGAGCAGAACGTGTCCTGTGGACCCAGGGTTCCTGCACGGAGAAGCTCCTAGACCAAGGATTGATAACAAGGACTTTCCTCCAGAGCCAACAGAGAGAAACTTCCCCTGGAACTGTCATCCTGAATTTCGACTTCTAGCCTCCTGGACTGTGAAAGAATAAACATTTGTTTGTTAAAGCCATCCACTTGTGGTATTTCTGTTATAACAGCACTAGATGACTAAGACGTGTCTTGGAAGAAGTACAGCCAGAATGCTCCCTAGAAACGAGGATTGCGAGACTTTGTCTCACGTACTTTGGACATGTTATCAGGAGGAATCAGTCCTTGGAGAAGGATATCATGTTTCGTAAAGTGGAGGGTCAGCAAAAAAGAGGAAGACCCTTGATTAGATGAATTGACACAGTGACTGCAACAATGGGCTAAAACATAGCAATGATTGTGAGAATGGTATGGGACTGGGCGGTGTTTTATTCCGTTGTACATAAGGTTGCTGTCATGGTTTGAATTATGTCCCCCCAAAAATGTGTCAATTTGGCTGTGCCATGATTCCCAGAAATGTGTGGCTGGCCTCCATTTTGTGATTGTAATTTTATGTTAAAGAAGATTAGGGTGGGATTGTAACACCACCCTTACCCAGGTCACATCCCTGATCCAGTGTAAAGGGTGTCTCCCTAGGGTGTGGCCTGCACCACCTTTTACCTTACAAGAGATGAAAGGTAAGCAAGCAGAGAATTGGGGACCTCATACCACCAAGAAAGAAGCACCGGGAGCAGAGCATGTCCTTTGGACCTGAGGTTCCTGTGCTGAGATGCTCCCAGACCAGGGAAAGATTGATGACGCGGACCTTCATCCACAGCTGACAGAGAAAGCCTTCCCCTGGAGCTGATGCCCTGAATTTGGACTTGTAACCTACTAGACTGTGACAGAATAAATTTCTCTTTGTTGAAGCTAACCACTTGTGATATTTCTGTTAGAGCAGCACTAGATAACTAAGACAGTTGCTGTGAGTTGAAACAGACTCAATGGGAGCTAACAACAACATATTGTTGAGGCCATGGAGAGAAGATTTGCTATGGCTAAAACCTGTAAGACGAAGAGCAAGTTAATTTTAAAGTTCTACCAACTAGTAGTCTGGTACCAGCAAGTGAGCTTGCAATTACTGAGTTCCAGCAAAACGCTATAAAAGCTTTGAGGATGCTCATTTTGGCCAATAATATGAGATTGTCATCATAGTGATCTAGAATGGGATAAACTGTTTGTCAGAGAGAAACAGCATTTGAGCAGTCCCACTGCTAATTTAGGACTACCCTCTTTCCCTTCTATCCAGCCCTTAAATGGGGTAGTCTTTATTGAAAGGCACTGTCCTTCAGATTTATCTAGGTAAGCCTTATTCAATCTTGAATCAATCTGGTGTGTCAAGTGGGCTTCAGGCCAAGTGTCAGGATTTTACCTCAGTCCAGTGATTGGGCTTTCCTGAGGTAATCTACAGGTCTCTCAAGTGACCCTTGAAGCATCCTTCTATGAAAATGCTCATTGCAGGCCCAGGTAGGACACTGGAGGAAGGCCTCAGTCCAGATCTTAACTCCTCATTAACGTGGAAGGCGTTGGGACCAAATGCTCAGGTTCCTATTAGGAATAACAGGGTTCTGAGTGTCAAATTCTTCAGCATCTCAGTGTTCCAGTTTGTAGTGGGTGTGTCACAATGTCTTCATCTGCCTCCAAAAGTGAAAGCTAGCAATTAGCTAGAGGTAAGGCAGGTGGTTCACCTCCACCTAGTGGGGGCAGCTCTGTGAGCATACCCCAGGGGCTCACAGTTGCTCAGCCATTCCAGATCCTCGTCCTTGAATAGTAGAGCTTCTGCTTCCCACCTCCTTCCTATTCCTGCAAACAAGAACATTTCGTAGATCACCATGAGTTGGCCAACTCCACTGCAGCTAACAACAACAAGAAATCTTTAACTAGATCAAAATAGTTCTTCCTCTCTTGCTTTAGACCACCTCATTTTATATCCTGTGCTTATTCCTTAAGTACCACCCTTTTAATTAAAGTATGAGATAGATTGACGCAGTGACTGCAACAATGGGCTCGAACATAGCAACGGTTGTGAGGATGGTGCAGGGCAGGGGCAGTGTTTCATTCTGTTGTTCATAGGGTCGCTATGAGTTAGAACTAACTCAACGGCACCTAACAACAACAACAACAGACCCGTTGCTGTCAAGTCAATTCCAACTCACAGCTACCCGGTAGGACAGAGTAGAACTGCCCCATAGGGTTTCCAAGGAATGGCCCACCTTTTGGTTAGCAGAACTGCCCATCTTTTGGTTAGCAGCCGAGCTCTTAACCACTGAACGACCAGACCTCCTATTTTCCCACATGTGAGAATGTTAACTGCTAATATACCTTTATAGCCCTCCTCTGGTCCTTGGGATGTAGTGGCACTAGATTCTAGGGAGATTAAGGTTTTCATCATTTAGGAAATGGAAAAGGTTTTCAGAATGAGAATGTCACTCATGGACATAACCTAATAAGTTACACAGAACTTGGCTCTGTTTCCTGAATGAGCCAGGCTACTTCCCACCCATCTCCCTGACTGCACTGGCTGCTGTTCTTGCCTGTAATGTCCTCTACAGTCTTTGGCTGCTAACTCTAAGCCTTGTAAGAAGTAGTTATCTCCAGCAAACTTTCCATACCTGCCCCCAACCTGGGTGAGTGACCACTTCTGTGAATGTCCAGAACTTTCTATGTTTATCACAGAGCTTGTCATGTCATATTACAACTACCTTTTTACTTTTTTTGCCCAATAGACAACTACTTAAGTGCATGGATCTTGCCTTATTAGCTTTGAACTCCCAAAAACTGCATTTTAGTCACTGAATACATTATACGCCTGATGAGTGAATGAATATCAGATACTATTGCTGCTTGAAGTTTCAGATTGTTAAGAGCATTCACAATTTGATGATTAGAAAACAGTTGAAGAATATTACCCAATGTAAATGAGCTTTGTAAACTGTGTTTCCATCGCCTTATATGGAGATTCTAAGAAGGAAAGAGATCATAATGGCATGAAGTGATTAGTATGTTTTCTTGGAGAAACGTATTTTTAGAGCTGGATTCTGAATGGTGGGTGGGTTTGAATAGTCCTAGTAGGGGGAAAAAATTCTCTCCTATCAGGCAGTGTTCAGAGTTTTGCTCAGTAGAGTTACTTAGTCTGTCCAGCCCTGGTGCTCTACCCCTTCTCCTCAGCTCAGTATTTAATAGCTATACTACATTATCTGGTATTAATGTGATATATTATTCGAACTTATTCTTTCAATAAATATGTACGGAGAGCCTGCAATGTGCTGAGTCCTGGGCATACAACAATAACTAAGATAAACATAGTCCTTACCTATCTTGTTGAACAAATCCATAAATAATTAAATTACCATGCTGTTAAAGTGCTCTAAAGAAAAAAGTTATAGGTCAATTGTCTATTTAAAGGAGGTCTAACTTGGGGATAAGCAAGGGCTTTGCAGAGGAAGTGACATTTGAGCTAAGCTGTGAAGAATTAGTAGGAAATAGATGGGGGTAGAAGGCAGGGCGCAGATTTCTGAGTGACCCAGGCAATGGGAGCCGCATGAGTAGAAGGACTCCAGGAGGAAAGGAATCGGGTGTGTTCAGGAAACTGAAAAAACGCTAGTGTGACTAGATTGTAGTGGGAGCGGGAGGTGGGGGCAAGATTGTGCAGTGCCTAGCAGGCCATATTGAAGATTTTGGATTTGATTATAAGATCAATGGAAAATCATAGAAAAAGTTAAGCCTGGGGGGTATTGATCACACTTTGGTTTAAATTAGATGCTCTGTAAATATTTAGCAATCTGATCTCCATACGGAGGGAGACTCAGAAAAGGGTGACAATGACTAGGTATTTCAGGGGAGTAGTGAGAAGCGTGGGGGGCAGTGGGGGTTCAGTGGTAGAATTCCCACCTTATATGTGGGAGACCCAGGTTCCATTCCCAGCCAATCCACCTCATGCAAAGCCACCACGGGTCAGCGGAGGCTTGTGTGTTGCTATGATGCTGAACAGGTTTCAGCAGATCTTCCAGACTAAGATGGACTAGAAGGAAAGGGCTGGTGATCTAATTCTGAAAATCAGCCAATGAAAACCTTATGAATCACAATGGTCTGATCTGCAACAGAGGCAGCGTTTTGTTCCATTGTGCATGAGTCCATTGTGCATCATGTAGTGTAAGTCAGGCGACTGACTAGGCGGCAGCTAGCAACAGTAGCATGAGGACCCTAGAAACAGCATGCGGAGCAGCAGAAAGCAAAGTTACTAAGTAGAGTGGTCTTCAGCTTTAGTCAGGGGCTTCATAATGTGAAACCACCGTAGCAGTGGTTCTGCACCAGTGTGCAAGTCAATAGAACTAAGGGAACTTTCTCAAAATTGGCATGTAGGGGAACTGTTTTGTGAGTTTCTGATATTTAACTCTGAGCTGAAGCCTCAGAATCTACGTTTAGAAAAAAGTCTCCCCACCGTGATTACCATTGTATCAGGGACCACTATGCATTTTATTCTTAGTCTTAAACCAGAGGTGACATCTCTCCTCTCCATTTAGGAAATATTGGAATGAACATTTCATTCCCTCTGTTCACCCTTCTCTGGGATTCTTCTGATTAGAGGAATTTGGGAGAACCCAACATCTGGACCTGGATAGAAAAAGCAGCTGGCCTTCCATGCTCTTGTATTCTATTAGCTGTCCTGCCATGAGTGGGTTATTAAATAAGCCACACTGTTTCACGTAGTTGGCTGAGTGGGGCCAAGTATACCCAACTTTTCCACAAGTTCAAAGCCTAGACTTGCAGGAGAGTGGAAAGCACAATTTTGACCTCAGAGTTGTAACAGGACTGCGTTCAGATGGAAGTCACAGAGAACACAACTAAACAGGGGCTTAAAAATTGGGCGTTTAGTTTTCCTCATATGACCGTAATCCCAGAGGAAGATGGTCCAGGGTTAGTACAGTGGCTCCATGACACCATCAGAGATTAGTTTCTTTCAATCTTTCTATTTATCCATCCTCAGTTGCCTAATGGCCCAAGGTAACTGCTTGACCTCCACATTACATTCACATGCCAGGCAGGAAAAAGGGGCAAAGGCAAAACGGTGTGTGCCAGCTGAGGCTACTTGTCAAGAGCTTTTCAGGAAACCTCAACCAGCAACCTCCTTTTTTAGCTCATTGGCCAGAACTGTGCAAGGATGGCAAGACTACATTTCACATACTTTGGACATGTTATCAGGAGGGATCAGTCCCTGGAGAAGGACATCATGCTTGGTAAAGTGGAGGGTCAGCGAAAAAGAGGAACACCCTCAACGAGATGGATTGACACAGTGGCTGCAACAATGGGCTCAAGCATAACAATAATTGTGAGGATGGCACAGGACAGGGTAGTTTCGTTCTGTTGTACATAGAGTAGCTGTGAGTTGGAACTGATTTGACCGCACCTAACACAAGAACATGCCACGTAGCTATCCTCAGCAAGAAAAGCTGGGAAATATAGTGGACTTTTTTTTTTTTTAAGCATATTGCCACCTTCAAACACAATTGGGGTTCTACTAACAAAAAAGAAGGGGAAGTGAATTTTGAGTAAGAAATCAGAAGTGCCTGCCAAAAGGAAAAGCTGAATTCTCATGTGTAGGTTTACCTGGGAGCTCTATCCTCTAGGGCTGGTGTGTGTGTGTGTGTGTGTGTGTGTGTATGTAGGGGGGTCATTGGAACACTTGCCTGACCTTGAGATAGATTTTAAAATATTTATGTACCTACCCTGTACCAGAACTGTTCTATGTGCTGGGAATACAACAGAAAATAAAACAGACAAAAAGCCACCCTCTCATGGGATTTACATTCTATTAGGGGAGATGATAAAATAAATGAAACATGTACTGTGTTAGATAAAGGGAACAGGGAGTGCCTGACACATGGGATTGCAGAGTTAACTCTATGGTAACTGGTTTGGATTGGTTTTTAAGTGATATTGGAGGCAGTGAGTTGCAGTTTTAGTTAGGAGGTCAGGGAAGGCCTACACTAAGCGGATGGTATTTGACCAATGGCATGAAGGAAGGGAAAGAAGGAGGGAGTCCTGCAGGTTCCTGGAAAAAGAGTATTCCAGGCAGAGCAATCAGCAGGTACAAAGGCCCTGAGATGAAGTTTTCTTTGTGTTTCTGAGGTACGTTTGTTTTATGAATTTTCTTTTTTTTTTTTAGTCCTAATTTCTTCATGTGAATGTTGGTACAGTTTTAATACCTGTAAAAGGGCAACTCTGTAGGGGTGCCTGGTACTTTCTTCCCCCTTTGGAAAAAAACAGGGTACTGAATGCACATCTTGATAAATTATTAAGTACTTTTTCACCCTTGGCTCCTCCTTCAGAGTCCTGTTTCCTTATTCTTTGAGGGACTATGTTCTGTAGTAACTATGAAAATGGTCTTCAGAGTCTGATGGCTGATAGTCCCTGCCTGTGATACTGGGCAAGTTATTTATCTTCTCAAAGACTGTTTTCTCATCGATGAAGATGGGATGCTAGTGCCTCCTTCATGACTGTTGTGAGTATTAAATTAGGTAATACAGGTGAAGGGTCTAGCACAGTGCTGGGTATATTCAGCTATCTCTACAATACCAGTGTCCTTCCCTTCTCTCCTTCATTGTGATCTTCAGCCTCTGGGTCACATGGACTGTCTGGGGGTAGGTCAAGTGCACTACCTATGGCAGGGGGTGGGGGACCTCATTACTCCTTATCAGTGTGTGAGAGCTGTTTTTCAGTGAGGTCATATTTTTCAGCCTGTCCCAGCACCTACCCAAAGTCTTCTGAAGGTTGAGATGAGACCCTTAATTACATGAATGACAGATACCACTGTTGCACTGTGGCCCTTGTTATCATCTGGTACTTTCTACCTGTGGACTTTTTATCGCCAGCTTCTCTATGTATCTCTTTGACCATAACTGCCTACTCTTCCAGTGTACTAGCTTCTTTGCTCCCATGCCTGACCTTCTCCCACCTGGTCTTGGATCCTAGTCTCTTGATACCATCTCTGTTCTCTATGTCCATCAGCCACATCCTGGCTTTCCTTTCTATGTTCTCTGACCTGGATTCCGCAATACATAACTGCAATCACCTGTAATGTCATTCCTCACACCCCTGATCCTCCATCATAGATTAGTGCAGCTAACTGCCTTTTCTCTCTTAACTCCCAGGTTGTTCCAAGCCAGCTCCCTTTCCCATTTGTATCAGTGACTATTCAAATCCTTATCATCTTTTCAAGTCACCTAGCACACCACCAAACCCTCTCTCAGTGGCACATGGCTTACCTGGTATGGACATCTTCAACTACCTTCCCTTTAACTTACAAACTTATCTGTGTATTTGGCCAATTTTTACTGCTTTTTTCACTATGAGAGGAAAAGTCGATTATGTTCCTAACCAAGGGTCATTTGTGTTTTGAGTTTTGTGCCCTTCTGCCTTTTCTGGGATTTGAGTCATTAATTGTCACCTCTTCACTGTGTCTTTAATGTGTCTCTTTCCTTGGCATTTTTTGCATTATGAAAGAGGCTCATATCTTTATTAATTATTAAAGGAGAAAACAAACAAACAAACAAACCTTCCTTAACTCTCTCTCTAGCTTTCATGTCTTACCCAAGTATCTAGGAAGGTAGTCAATGATTATTCTTTCTTTCTTCTTTTTTTTTTTAAGTCATCCTGTGTCAAAGATTTATTGAACTCATTAATGAAGGACCCAGCAGAATGCTAAAGCTGGGTTCCAGAAAATTTAAAAGACTGAATACCCCAGAGTTGACAGAGAGAGAAGCCTTTCCCTGGAGCTGGTGCCCTGAATTTGGGCTTCTAGACTACTAGACTGTGAGAGGATAAATTTCTCTTTAAAGCCATCCACTTGTGGTACTTCTGTTATAGCAGCACTAGATAACTAAGACAGAATTTGATACCAGGAGTGGTGTGCTGCTCTAACAGATACTTAGAATGTGGAAGTAGCTTTGAAACTGTGAGTGGTTGAGGCTGGAAGAGTTTTAAAGTGCCTAATAGTAAAATAGTAATAGAAAAATCAAAAGACACGTTGCATTGGGCAAATCTGCTACAAAAAAGCAAATCTGCTACAAAAGACCTCTTTAAAGGTGTTGAAAAGCAAAGATGTCACCTTGAAGACAAAGATGTTCTTGGCCCAAGCCATGGTATTTTCTTCTTTTTTTTTATACTTCAGGTGAAGGTTTACAGAACAAATAGTTTCTCATTAAACACTAGTACACATATTGTTTTGACATTGGTTAACAACCCCATGACGTGTTAACCCTCTCCCTTCTCGACATTTTTTTTTTTTTTGGTGAAAATATACATAGCCAAAGATACACCATTTCAAAAATTCCTACATGCCCAGTTCAGTGACATCGACTACGCTCTTCCAGTTGTGCTGCTATTCTCACTTTAGATGAAGGTTTACAGAACAAAATAGTTTCTCAATAAACAGTACACATGTTGCCCTGTGACAATGGTTAACAACCCCATTACACGTCAACACTGTCCTTACTCAACCTTGGGTTCCCTATCACCAGCTTTCCTGTGTCCTTCTGCCTTCTAGTGCTTGTCTCTGGACTGCTGTGCCTCATTAGTCCCGTTTTGTTTTATGAGGCTGTCCAATCCCGGCTGAACGGTGAACCTCGGAAGTGACTTCACTATTGAGCTAAAAGGGTGTCTGGAGGCCATACTCTTCAAGCCATGGTATTTCCAATTGGATCATATGCATGAGAAAGCAGGACAATGAATAAGGAAGACTGAAGAAGAACTGACACCTTTGAATTGTGGTGTTGGCGAAGAATATTGAATATACCATGGACTACCAAAAGAAGAAACAAATTTCCCACTTGTAATGGAAATGTCTAGCTTGTGCCTGTTCCACCATTGTACTCTAGTAGCAGATAACTTGTATTCTAGATTTCACAGGTGAAGAGGAATTTTGCAGAAGATGAGATTTTAGACTTGGAGTTGATTTAAGAGTTTTGCTGTGATATGATGGGGTGAATGTGTTTTACATGTGGCTATGACATGAATTTTAAGGGGATCTCATACCACCAAGAAACAAGAGCCAGCCAAGAACATAGCGCGTCCTTTGGACCCAGGATGTCTGCACTGAGAAGCTGTTCGACTGCGGAAGATTGATGACAAGGACCTTCCCCCAGAGCAGACAGAGACAGAAAGCTTTCCTCTGGAGCTGGCATCCTGAAGTCAGACTTCCAGCCTCCTAGGCTGTAAGAGTAAATTTCTCTTTGTTAAAACCATCCACTTGTGGTATTTCTGTTATAGGAGCACTAGATAACTAGCACAGTTACTAAAGAATGCTGGAATAAGATTGCTAAATTACATACAAAATAAACTGTAACCTTTGGTTTATAGTATTTTCATTTGCATCTCCATAGGGATATATTTCATCTTCATTCCTATCTAGCAAGAATAACTTACATCTCTATCAGTTTTCTACAAGTCAACACCTATCCTTACAGAGTTGAAAACTATCCTAAATAGTAAATAGCATGTCAAATAAAGGCACACACCCCTAGAGAGTCAGATGAACTCTGGGCAGACCTGCTACGCGATGTCCCACACAGCACTCAAAGGACACGCGGACATGCCTTTTGTCTATTTCCAGGTTTTGAACACCTTTTGTTAACAGTCATTCCTTGTGATCATAATTAATCTCTGAAGATTATTCTTGATCACAAAAAGCTGGTCTCATTGTATTTTGTTCTGTTCATTAGTGTTGGTGCAGCAAGCAGGTTTTGCCTGGAGTGCCTGAAAAACGTGCATGAATTTCTCTCTCCTTCAGGTCCCCTAGATACGCTGTGGTACCTGGTCAGCCCAGAAATGATTCTCTCCACCACCTGAAAGTCTGCAACCCTGAAAGCCGTAGAACAGAAACGTGACCAGTCTCCTGGGAGGGCATTCTGAGCCTCAGTTCCATATACAAATCACAGCCCTTGTTCCCCAATGAGGATTTGTCATACCTGATTAAATGAGGTTTATTCTCATGTGACACTTCAAGGAGGCCTTTAGTTACACAATTGATTTTTTTGTTCAAATTTTATTGTGCTTTAGGTGAAAGTTTATAGCTCAAGTTAGTTCCTCAATCAAAAATTTATACACATTGTTCTGTGACTTGGGTTGCAATCCCCACAATGTGATAGCACTCTCCTCCTTTCCACCCCGGGGTCCCCATGTTCATTCTTCCAGTTTTCCTGCCCCTTCCTGCCTTCTCATCTTCCTTGTGGGCAGGAGTTGCCCATTTGGTCTCATATATTTGATAGAACTAAGAAGCACGTTCCTCATGTTTATTATTGTTTGTTTTATGGGCCTGTCTAATATTTGTATGAAAATTGGGCTTTGGGAGTGGCTTCAGTTCTGGGTTAGCAGAGTGTCCGGAGTACACAATTGATTTTTATAGCCATATCCTGGTTAAAACAAAAAACAAATAAAAACCTCTTATGGACTTCTTGAAAAAACTACTTTGTC
Source organism: Dugong dugon (assembly GCA_030035585.1). Lineage (NCBI taxonomy): Eukaryota > Metazoa > Chordata > Mammalia > Sirenia > Dugongidae > Dugong > Dugong dugon. Next base: position 107,453,002 of record CM057463.1, on the reverse strand, counting down.
TTTAAAAGCAGAGACTTTGTAAAAAATATTTCTCCTTGAATTATGAGGGATCAGTGAGAACTAAAACTATTTAAATAATGTTTCATTTCAGTTTGCAAAAAGCATAGTCTAAATCAGAGATCAACAAAGTTTCTGTAAAGGGCCAGATAGTAAACGTTTCCAGTTTTGCAGATCATAGGGTTCCTGTTGCAAGATTTGTGCTCAAATCTGCCATTGTAGCATGAAAACAGCCATAGACAATATGTAAGCAGATGGGCATGGCCAAATTTGGCCCGCCATGGGGTGGATTTGACATGTGGTGAGTTAGATTTGGCCCATGGACTGTGGTTTGCTGACGCATAGTTAAAAATAAAGGTTAGGGAAAGATCAAGAAGAAAGGAAAAGGTCTTCACCATCTGCCCAAAAGAAAATAGGACATTAAATACAATGTTAACAATATTCCAAAACAAGTAACCACAATTATATTGCCCTTATCAGCTTATTCAATACATTTTACTCAGGCTTTTGGATATGCAGTTGACTTATACAAAGTTGCTGCATCTATAAAGAGTCCTGGAAATCCTAACTCAGTCCCCTGCTATAGTCTATAGTTGTCTAAGTGATGTTAGTTTGAATGTCTGTACCCATGAGTCTATTACTTAAAGTGAGTAATTTTATCTCTCTTGATTTAACATGAAGTGTCATGTACTAACAATTTGTATTTTTATAAATCTTGCCCTTGCTCATTATCTGCCTCCTGGGCATCTATACCTGTAGGTCACAGAGTCACTGAAAACTAACCTGTTTCAAGTGCAATATATTGGAGCTTCCATTTCTGGCCCTGACTGGTCTGGACTGGCTGTCTTGCATACACAAAAATAAAGCAGGTCAATCAATATGAGGAAGTTCGGTTCAAGCATTGAAAAACAGGTAATGCCAAACTGTGTTCCTTGAGAAAACAGAAACATATGAAGTGAGCCCCATAGTTCTCCCAGCTTTCTGCCTGTGGTACTTTTTGGACTGCAGTGCAGGGCAGTGGAACATAGGGGATTCTTTTGAGCCCTTAGCTGAGGGCTGGTCTATACTACACACGACGGAACTTCATGAGGCTTTGCAGAGGGTGGCTTCTAATGGGCTTAGAGCTGACTGTAGATGTTAAGGGTTGTATAGTGCTGTGAGACATTGGTGTTCTAGCCCATCCAGGGTGGAATGTTCTCAGTGAACACCACAGGATTCAGTTGAGACTTTATAAAGGCCATGTATTAGAAGTAAGGACTGTGCCCTAGAGGAGGCTTTGGAAAACTATGGTCACATCTGACTTGCACCCTTTTATTCACAACCCCTGAGCTAAGATTTTTTTTATATTTTCAAAGGATTTTTAAGAAGAAGGAGAACAAAGAGGAAGCACAGGAGGAAAGCGAGAAGGAGGAATAAGAGGAAAAGGAGAAGGAGAAGAATAAGATGTGAAGAAGAAGATGTGACAGAGATCATGGATGGCTCACAAAGCCTAAAATATTTACTATCTGAACCTTTACAGAAAATGTTTTGCAACCCCTGCAATAGACTAAAAGCCACATCCTAGGACAAAGAACAAAAATAAAATAGAGCCACCCTAACAAAGAATAAAACCAAGCCAGATTAAGAAAATTTGCCAATAATCAACTGCTTTACAGAACACAGCTAACTTTTAAAGAAAACAACATAATCCAGACTCCTTATCTATCACCTACAATGACCAGCATACAATAAAAAATTGCTAGATATGTGGGGAATTAGGATTATGTTTCCTATCATCAAGGTAACAAAAATCAGTCAATAGAAATAGACTTTGATATAATCCTGGTGTTTGATTTGACAAACTAGGATTTAAAGCTGTCATTACAAGTATTCAGGAATTAAAAGGAAAAGATGGACAAAATAAGTAACAGATTAAAAAAAAAAAAGGAACAGTTCACTTGAAGTGGTGCAATATTAACTCTATGTAGTGTGTGATAAATTAAGGGTGCATGTTGTAATCCCTAGAGCAATGACTATAAAAAATAAGATATAGCTAAAATCTCACTGGAGGAAATACAATACTTAAAATGGTTGATTAGCTCAAAAGAAAATTGTAGTTGTTAGATGCAGTCAAGTCAGTTCTGACTCATAGCAACCCTAAGTACAACAGAATGAAACACTGCCTGGTCCTGAGCTATTCTCACAATCGTTGTTATGCTTGAGCTCATTGTTGCAGCCACTGTGTCAATCCATCTTCTAAGGGTCTTCCTCTTTTTTGCTGACCCTCTACTTTACCAAGCATGATGTCCTTCTCCAGGGACTAGTCCTTCCTCATAACATGTCCAAAGTATGTGAGACGTAATCTTGCCATCCTTGCTTCTAAGGAGCATTCTCGTTGTACTTCTTCCAAGACAGATTTATTCGTTCTTTTGGCAGCCCATGGTATATTCAATATTCTTCACCAACATCAGAATTCAAATGTGTCAATTCTTCTTCCATCTTCCTTATTCATTGTCCAGCTTTCCCATGCATATTAGACAATTGAAAACACCACGGCTTGGGTCAGGCGCAGCTTACTCTTCAAGGTGATATCTTTGCTTTTTAACACTTTAAAGAGGTCTTTTGCAGCAGATTTGCCCAATGCAACACGTCTTATGACTTCTTTTTTTTTATTTAAATTTTTTTATTGTACTTTAGATGAAGGTTTACAGAACAAATAGTTTCTCAATAAACAGTCAGTACACATATTGTTTTATGACACTGACGACCCCACGACATGTCAACACTCTCCCTTCCCGACCTTGAGGACTTTTTTTTCTGTGAAAATATATATAGCCAAAGTTACACCATTTTGAAAGTTTCTACATGTACAATTCAGTGACATCGATTACATTTTTCCAGTTGTGCTGCTATTTTCACTAACCTTTTCCAAATTATTCCTTCACCATTATCTTCAACTCACTGTCCCCTAGGCTTCCCATCAAACCTGTTGAGTTGCTGTTGTCAATTTGATCTCACAGAGATAATTTTTTTTTTGTACCTTAGATGAAGGTTTGCAGAACAAATAGTTTCTCATAAACAGCACACATATTGCCATATGACAATGGTTAACAACCCCATGACATGTCAGCACTGTCCCTTCTCAACCTTGGGTTCCTTATCACCAGCTTTCCTGTCCCCTCCTGCCTTCTAGTCCTTGTCCCTGGACTGCTGTGCCTCATTAGTCCTGTTTTGTTTTATGAGGCTGTCCAATCCCCGGCTGAACCATGAACTTTGGGAGGGGCTTCACCACTGAGCTAAAAGGGTGTCTGGGGCCCATATTCCCGGGGTTTCTCCAGTCAGTCAGGCCAGTAAATCTCGTCTTTTTTTGTGAGTTGGAATTATGTTCTACATCCTTTTCCAGCTCTGTCCAGGACCCTCTATTGTGATCCCAGTCAGAGCAGTTAGTGGTGGTAGCCGGGCACCATCTAGCTGTACTGGACTCAGTCTGGTGGAGGCCGTCGTAGCTGTGGTCCGTTAGTCCTTTGGACTAATCTTTTCCTTGTATCTTGTTCTCTTCATTCTCCCTTGCTCCTGAAGGGGTGAGACCAGTGGACTATCTTAGATGGCCGCTCACAGGCTTTTAAGACCCCAGACGCTACTCACCAAGGTAGAATGTAGAACATTGTCTTTATAAACTGTGTTATGCCAAATGAGCTAGATGTTCCCCGAGACCATGATCCCCACAGCACTCCACCCAGCAATTCAGTCCCTCAGGGAGTTTGGAAATGTCTATGGCGTTTCCATGACCTTTCCTTGTACAAGTTGTGCTGGCTTCCCCAGTAATGTGTACTGTCTTACCCTTCACCAAAGTTACTACCTATCTATTTAGTTCCCTGCAACTCCTCCCAGCCCTCGTAACCAACAAAGATCATTTCTTTTTGTGTGTAAAGTTTTACAAGAGTTATACAGTAGAGGTCTCATACAATATTTGTCCTTTTGTGATTGACTCATTTCACTCAGCATAATGTCCTCCAGTTTTGTTCCTCTTACTCTCCTGTGCTGTGTCCCTTTTGTTTGTGGATTTTTTTTCTTTTGTTTTTGTAGGTTTTGTTGTTACGGAGACTTTATGTTTTTCTTCTTTATTTTGATGAGTAGGTTTGTTAGCTTTCTTTGTGGTTACCTTGAAATTTACCCTTATCTTCTTAGATTTGAAACAGTCTATTATTACTTGGTATCGCTTGACTTCTTCTCAATTAGAAGGTTCTATATCTACGCAGTTTATTCCCTCTTTTATTGTTCTGATGCTGTTGTAATTTACAGATTAACCTCTCTGGTTCCCTTTTGTAATTCTTTTGGTTTTACACAGTCCTTAAGAGTTCATTTCCTAGGTTGGTATCTGGCTAGTACAATCCTGTGTCCTATATTCAGCCTGTGGTCTGGTATGGTTTGTTCTCAGATCAAAGGACTTCCTTTAATAAGTCTCATAAGTTTGGTTTGGTTTTTACATAGTCCCTTAATTTCTGTTTATCTGGAAATGACCTAATTTCACCATCATATTTGAATGAGAGTTTTGCAGGATATATTATTCTTGACTGGCAATTTTTTTTCTTTCAAGGTTTTATGTATGTCATCCCATTGCCTTCTTGCCTGCATGGTTTCTGCTGAATAATCTGAGCTTAGTCTTATTGTTTCTCCTCTGTATGTGACTTTTTGTTTTTCTCGAGCTGCTCTCAGGATTCTTTGTTTGTCTTTGGTTTTAGCGAGTGTGATTATGATATGCCTTGGTGATATTCTTTTGGGGTCTATCCTATACGGGGTTCATTGAGCTTCTTGGACAGTCAGCTTTTCATCTTTCATGATACTGCGGAAGTTTTCTGTCAGCAATTCTTCAATGATCCTCTCTGTGTCTTCTGTTTTCTCCCTCTGTTCTGGAACTCCGATCACTAACAGATTTTTGCTTTCGATTGTATCCCACATAATTCTCAGGGTCTCTTCATTTTTCTTCTTTATTTTTTCTGATTGTTCTTCGAACAGAGTTGTATCCAAGTGTTTGTCCTCAGTTCGGCTGATACTCTCTTCTACAGTTTCAAATCTGCTCCTCAGCCCTTCTATGACACTGTCCATTTCTGAAATCTTGTTGTTTATCTTTTGGATTTCTAATTGTTGTTTTTGTATAATTTCTGGTTGTGAATTTATTTGGGCTTTTTGTTCTTGCATTATTTTCCTGAATTATTCCATTTTTTTGTCTATTTTCCATGAATTTGTCTGCCTTTTCCATGGTTTTGTCTATTTTTTCCTCATTTTTGTCTGCTTTTTGCTTCAAATCTTGGATAATTCTGAGTATTAGAGATTTGAATTCCCTATCAGGTAGTTCTAGTGCCTTTTCTTCTACTGGAAAGTCATCTGGTGTTTTATTTTGGAAGCCTACTGGAACCATCCTGTTCTGTTTTTGTAAATGTTTTGATATTGTCTGCTGTCTTCAGAGCATTCAGTAGTTATTTTTCTCATGTATTGATTGTAGATTTATTTGTTTCATCATTTTTATTTTTTTAATTTGGCTACACCTGAGCAGGTGTTCTTTGTTGTTTGCTCGTCTGTGGGCACGATACTTTTCACCTCCTTCTCCAATTGGCAGAGTCAGTCGCTCAGATATGGTACTGCAGGGCAGGTCTAGCTGAAGAGGAGTTGCTGGGATGGATTGTTTGTGACACTTACTACAGCCACCAGGGTGGGTTGGTAGTCAGAGCAGGGAAGATTCCAGCAGGCCATGCCTGTGCTGTTTAGTGGCGTGATGTTAAGTGCACGGTGCAGGTAGGCAGGATGGAGGGGGGAGATTGTGATGTGTGGAGCTAAGATGGGTATGGGAGACACGAGAGAGGAACAGGAGCCAAAAATATACAAACAAAAGAGTTCTAGGGGCGCTTGCCATTGGAGTGGAAAGATGAGAGACTATGAAGTGGAGAAAAACAAAAAGGGGAAGAAGAAGAAAAAAAAAGAAAAGAAAAGAAGGAATAAATAAAAATTAGAAAGAAAAAAGAACAGCAAATCTTCCAGGGATCCCACCGGTGTGACTACGAGGTCTGGGGAAGTTGTTGCCAGGTGTTGAAGTACAGCCTGGCTAGGAGGTGTAGAGGTAGTCACTGCCAGGTATCCAGGGGTCAGGAAGAGAAGGAAGGTATAGAGAGATGAGAAACTGAGTAATGAAGAAGAAAAAAAGAGAAAAAAGAGGGAAAAGAAAACAATACAAATTAAAAAAAAAAAAAAAGAACAAGAACCCCCCCCCCCCAAAAAAAAACAGGGAAAAAAAAAAACAAGAAAAAAGAAAAGCCTTCAGAGATCCCTCTGCGTGTTTGCACAAGCTGAGGAGGTAGGTCCCAAGCTGCACAGCACCGCTGGGCAAGAACGGGCTCCCAACTTGAAAAAAGAAAAAGAAAACAAACAAACAAAGAAATAAAAGCCCTGGGATCCCACCAGTGTGGCAGCATGCACCTGGAAGCAGTTCCACTCTCGAACGGAGCTCCACTGCCCCTTGGGAAGAAACAAAGATGGCTCATGGAGCCAGGTATTTGAGCAAAAGGATGGGGAGGTGGTGAGAGGTAAGGAAGAATTCAAAAGAAGCAGAAAAAAGCAACACCAGCAGCCAACAAATGGCATTCAGGGAGTCGGCCAGTGCAGGCGGGTGGAATCCAAGCAGCTGGTGCTTCCTGGCCAAGAGAATGTGGCCACGGGAAGCAAAGGAGGCTGAGTGGGGGTGAAGAAGGGTGGGGGGCTGGGAAAGCATATATTGCCAGTTACCGGTCGTTCTGTCTCTTGCTGGAAGCTCCATGAAGCTACTTTCTCGTACCCCCTATTTGCTGGTCCAAGATGGCGGATCCGTGCTGTGTTAGCTGATAGGGGACCTCTGCATGAATCTCTCCTCACTCTCCATTCTCTGTCAGTTTTCTCACTCCATTTGGTGCTTGGCTGAGTTCTTTATCTCCTCATTTGATGTTTTAGGGTTTCAGGATTGTTGTTTTCTCTGTTCGGCTTAGTTTTTCAGATCTTTGCTGTGGAGGGACGGCTTGGTGCTTCTGCCTGGAGCGCCATTTTTCAGCAGCCCTGAATGTTCTTTTTGATGATGCATGCAACACTATTCCCCTTCAATTTGTCATTCCTGGCATAGTACACCATATGACTGTCTGATTCAAAATGGCCAATACCACTTCATTTCAGCTAACTAATGCCTAGGATATCAATGTTTATGTGTTCTACTTCATTTTTGATGACTACTAATTTCTCTAGATCCATACTTCGTACATTTCACATTTTCATTATTAATGGATCTTTGCAGCTGTTTCTTCTTGTTTTGAGTCATGCCACATCAGCAAATGAAGGTCCCAAAAGCTTGACTCCATTCATGTCATTAAGGTCAGCTTTACTTTGAGGAGACACTTCTTCCCCAGTTGTATTTTGAATGCCTTCCAACCTGAAGGGCTCATCTTTAAGCACTATATCAGACAATGTTCTGCTGCTATTCATAAGGTCTTCACTGGCTAATTTTTCCCAAAGTAGACCACTAGGTCCTTCTTTCTAGTCTGTCTTAGTCTGGAAGCTCCACTGAAACCTGTCCACCATGGGTGACGCTACTGGTATTTGAAATACCAGTGACATAGCTTCCAGCATCATAGCAACACGCAAGCCACCACAGTACAACAAACAGAATGTGGAAATTATCAAATAATTATCATTAATATCACATACAAGTCAAATTTTGCTGAAGATCATTCAAAAGCAGTTGCAGCAGTACATCGACGGGGAACGGCCAGAAATTCAAGCCGGATTCAGAAGAGAATGTGGAAGGAGGGATATCACTGCTGATGTCAGATGGGGATCTTGACTCAAAGCAAAGAATAGCATAAAGATGTTTACCTGTGTTTTATTGACTACGCAAAGGCATTTGGCTGTGTGGATCTTAACAAATTATGGATAACGTTAGGAAGAAGGGTAATCCCTGAACACTTAATAATGCTCATGCGGAACCTGTACATTGACCAAGAGGCAGTCATTCAAATAGTGCCATGTTGCCGGAAGTCTCTCTTTTAACTTCTTTTTTTTTTTTTTTAATTACACTTCCGGTGAAGGCTTACAGAACAGTTTCTCATGAAACAGTAGTACACATATTGTTTTATGACATTGGTTAACAACCCCACAACTTGTCAACCTTTTTTTTTTTTGGTGAAAATACACATAGCCAAAGATACACCATTTCAAAAATTTCTACAAGCACAGTTCAGTGACATTGACTATGCTTTTCCAATTGTGTTGCTATTCTCACTTAAGAGGAAGGCTTACAGAACAAAATAGTTTCACATTTAACAGTTACTACACATGTTGCCCTATGACAATGGTTAACAATCTCACAACACATCAACAATAGCCTTACTCAACCTTGGGTTCCCTATCACCAGCTTCCTTGTCCCCTTCTGGCTTCTGGCCCTTTTCACTGGACTACTGTACCTCATTAGTCCCATTTGGTTTTACACAGCTGTCCACTCCCAGGCTGGACGGTGAACCTCGGAGATAACTTCACCACTGAGCTAAAAGGGTGTCTGAGGGCCATACTCTCGGGGTTTCTCCAGTCTCCTTTAGGCCAATAAATCTGGTCTTTTTTTGTGTGAGTTAGAATTATGTTCTACATCCTTCTCCAGCTCTGTCCAGAACCCTCTGTTGTGATCCTGGTCACAGCAGTCAGTGGTGGTAGCCAGGCACCGTCTAGCTGTACTGGACTCAGTCCAGTGGAGGCCTTGGTAGCTGTGGACAATTAGTCCTTCAGACTAATCTTTTCCTTGTATCCTATTCTCTTCATTCTCCCTTGCTCCCGAAGGGATGAGACCAGTGAAGTATCTTAGATGGCCGCTCACAGGCTTTTAAGACCCCAGACACTACGCACCAAGGTAGAATGTAGAACATTGTCTTTATAAACTGTGTCATACCAATTGAGCTAGATGTTCCCCGAGACCATGGTCCCCAGAGCCCTCCACCCAGCAATTCAGTCCCTCAGGGAGTTTGGATGTGTCTATGGGGCTTCCATGACCTTTCCTTGTACCAGTTGTGCTAGTTTCCCCTGTATTGTGTTCTGTCTCACCCTTCACCCAAGATACCACTTATCTATTGCCTATTTAGTATCCCCCCCACCCCTCCAATCCCTGGTAACCAACAAAGATTGTTACATTTTGTGTGTGAACTTTTTCATGAGTTTGTACAGTAGAGGTCTCATACAATATTTGTCCTTTTGTGGTTGACTTATTTCACTCAGCATTATGTCCTCCAGTTTCATCCATGTGATGAGATGCTTCACAGATTCATTGTTGTTCTTTCTCGTTGCATAGTACTCCATTGTGTGTATGTACCATAGTTTGTTTATCCATTCATCTGTTGATGGGCATCTAGGTTGTTTCCATTGTTTTGCTATTGTGAACAATGCTGCGATGAACATAGGTGTGCATATGTCTATTCAAGTGACGACTCTTACTTCTCTAGGATATATTCCTAGGAGTGGGATTGCTGGATCGAATGGTATGTCTATTTCTAGCTTTCTGAGGAAGCGCCATATCATTTTCCAAAATGGTTGTATCATTTTGCATTTCCACCAGCAGTGCATAAGAGTTCCAATCTTCCCGCAGCCTCTCCAACATTTGTTATTTCAGTGTTTTTGATTCATGCCTGTAATGCTGGGGTAAGATGGTATCTCATTGTGGTTTTAATTTGCATTTCTCTAATGGCTAGTGATTGTGAGCATTTCCTCATGTGTCTGTTGGTCATTTGAATGTTTTCTTTGGTGAAGTGTCTGTTCCTTTCCTTTGCCCATTTTTTCATAAGATTATTTGTCTTTTTGTTGTAGAGGCATTGGATTTTCCTGTAGATTATGGAGATTAGACCTTTGTCAGACTTGTACTGTCCAAAAATTTTTTCCAGGTCTGTAGGTTCTCATTCTACTCTTTTGGTGAAGTCTTTTGAAGAGCATAGGTGTTTGATTTTTAGAAGATCCCAGTTATCTAGCTTATCTTTTGGGGTTTGTGCATTGATGGTTATGGTTGGTATGCTGTTAATGCCGTGTATTAAGGCCTGTAGTGTTGGTCCTTTTTTTTCATCTATAAACTTTATAGTTTTAGGCTTTATATTCAGCTCTTTGATCCATTGTGAAGTAGTTTTTGTATATGGCATGAGGTATGGGCCCTGTTTCATTTTTTTGCAGATGGATATCCAGTTTTGCCAGCAGCATTTGTTAAAAAGACTGTCTTTTCCCCATTTGATCGACTTCAGGCCCATGTCGAAGATCAGGTGACCGTAGGTGGATGGATTTACGTCTGTGTGTTCTCAATTCTGTTCCATTGGTCAATGTATCTGTTGTTGTACCAGTACCAAGCTGTTTTGACTACTGTAGCTGTATAGTAGGTTCTGAAGTCAGGTAGTGTGAGTCCTCCAACTTTATTCTTCTTCTTCAGTAGTGCTTTACTTATTCGGGGCTTCTTCCCTTTCCATATAAATTTAATGATTAGCTTTTCCATCTCTTTGAAGAATGTTGTTGGTGTTTGGATTGGGATTGCATTGTATTTGTAAATTTCTTTGGGTAGAATTGTCATTTTCACAATGTTGAGTCTGTCTATCCATGAGCATGGTATGTTTTTCCATTTATGTAGATCCCTTTGGGTTTCATGCAGAAGTGTTTTGTAGTTTTCTTTGTATAGATCTTTTATATCCCTGGTCAGATTTATTCCTAAGTATTTTATCTTTTTAGGGGCTATTATAAATGGTATTGGTTTCCTGATTTCCTTTTCATCGTTCTCCTTATTGGTGCATAGGACTCCAATTGATTTTTGAATGTTTATCTTGTATCCTGCTACTCTGCTGAATCTTTCTATTAGTTCCAGGAGATTTCTTGTGGAGTCTTTAGGGTTTTCTATGTATAGTATCATATCATCAGCAAACAGGGACAGTTTACCTTCTTCATTACCAATTTGGATGCCCTTTATTTCTTTTTCTTGCCTTATTGCTCTAGCTAGAACTTCCAGCACAATGTTAAATAGGAGTGGTGATAAAGGGCATCCTTGTCTTGTGCCTGTTTTCAAGGGGAATGTTTTCAGCCTCTCTCCATTAAGAATGATGTTGGCCATTGGTTTTCCATAGCTGCCCTTTATTATGTTGAGAAATTTCCCTTCTATACCTATTTTATTGAGAGTTTTTATCAGGAATGGGTGTTGGACTTTGTCAAATGCCTTTTCTGCGTCAATTGAGATGATCATGTGATTTTTTTCTTTCCTTTTATTTCTGTGGTGGATTACGTTGATTGATTTTCTAATGATGAACCATCCTTGCATACCTGGTATGAATCCTACTTGGTCGTGATGTATTATTTTTTTGATATGATGCTGAATGCTATTGGCTAGAATTTTGTTAAAAATTTTTGCATCTATATTCATGAGAGATATATGTCTGTAATTTTCTTTTTTTGTGACTTCTTTTCCTGGTTTTGTTATCAGCGTTATGCTGGCTTCATAGAATGAATTTGGAAGTGTTGCTTCCTCTTCTATGCTCTGAAATAGCTTGAGTAGTACTGGTACAAACTCTTCTGTACATGTTTTGTAGAATTTTCCAGTGAAGCCATCTGGGCCAGGGCTTTTTTTGGTTGGGAGTTTTTTTTATTACCTTTTCCATCTCTTCTCTTGTTATGGGTCTGTTCGGATTTTCAACATCACTTTGTTGTAGTTTGGGTAGGCCATGTGTTTCTAGAAATGTATCCATTTCCTCTAGGTTTTCAAATTTGTTGGAGTATAGTTTTTCATAATATTCCATTATAATCCTTTTTAGTTCAGTTTGGTCTGTTGTAATGTCCCTCATTTCATTTCTTATTTGGGTTATTTGTGTCCTCTCCTGTTTTTCTTTTGTCACTCTGGCCAGTGGTTTGTCGATTTTGTTGATTCTTTCAAAGAACCAACTTTTGGTTTTGTTGATTCTTTCTATTGTTTTTCTGTTCTCTATTTCATTTATTTCTGCTCTGATCTTTACTATTTCCTTTCTTCTGGTGGTTGTTAGCTTTTTTGTTGTTCTCTTTCTATTTGTTTGAGTTCTGTAGTTAATGTTTTGATTTTGTCCCTTTCTTCTGTTTTGATATGTGCATCTATTGCTATAAATTGTCCTCTGAGGACTGCCTTTGTTACGTCCCAAAGGTTTTGGTATGATGTGTTTTCATTCTCGTTTGATTCTAGGAATTTTTTGATTCCTTTTCTTATTTTTTCTATTACCCACTGATGTGTAAGCAGGGTATTATTCAGTTTCCATGTAATTGATTTTTTTTCCTTGCTGTAGTTAATTTCTACCCTGATGGCATTGTAGTCAGAGAAGATATTTTGAATTATCTCAACGTTTTGGATCTGGTTGAGGATTTCTCTGTGGCTTAAGATGTGGTCTATTCTGGAGAACGTTCATGTGCATTGGAAAAGAATGTGTACTTTGCAGTGGTCTGATGGAGTGTTCTATATATGTCTATGAGGTCAAGTTGGCTGACTGTGCCCTTTAAGTCTTCTGTATCTTTGCTGAGTTTCTTCTTAGATGTTCTGTCCTTTACTGAGAGTGGTGTGTTGAAGTCTCCTACTATTATTGTGGAACTGTCAATTTCTTTTTTCAGTGTTGTTAGAGTTTGTTTTATGTATTTTGGAGCCCTGTCATTGGGTGCGTAGATGTTTATTATGGTTATGTCTTCATGATGGATTGTCCCCTTAATCATTATATAGTGTCCTTCTTTGTCTTTTATGGTAGATTTTGTTTTAAAGTCTATTTTATCTGAGAGAAGAATTGCCACTCCTGCTCTTTTTTTGTAGTTGTTAACTTGATATATATTTTTTCCAACCTTTGACTTTTAATAAATTCACATCTTTGTTTCTAAGGTGTGTCTCTGGTAGACAGCATGTTGATGGGTCCTGTTTTCTTATCCTTTCTATCACTCTCCATGTCTTTATGGGTGCATTGAGTACATTTACATTCAGAATAATTATTGATAGATGTGAGTTTGTTGCTGTCATTTCGTAGTGCTTTTTTTTTTGTGGTGCTGAAGTTTTCTTTGTTCTTCTTACTCTCTTGTGCTGAGTTACTTTTGTTCGTGGTTTTCTTTTTCATTTCTTTTGTTTTTGCTGACACTTTATGTTTTTCCTCTTTATTTTTATGAGTATGTTTGTTAACTTTCTTTGTGGTTACCATGAATTTTACCCTTATCTTTCTAAGTTTGAAGGTGTCTACCATTACTTGGTATCGCCTTGCCTTCCTCTCCATTAGAAGGTTCTATACCTATGCCGTTTATTCCCTCTTTTATTCTTTTGATGTTGTTGTCATTTACTGATTAACTGCTCTGATTCCCTGTTGTATTTATTTTGGTTTTGGATAGTCTTTGAGAGTTCATTTCCTAGATTGGTATCTTACTGGTATGATCCTGCGTCCTAGATTCTGCCTGTGAGCTGAAGCTGTTTGTCTCAGATCAAAGAACTCCCTTCAATAATTCTTGTAAATTTGGTTTGACTTTTACATATTCCCTTAATTTCTGTTTATCTGGAGATGACCTAATTTCACCATCAAATTTGAAAGAGAGTTTTGCAGGATATATTATTCTTGGCTGGCTATGTTTTTCTTTCAAGGTTTTATATATGTCATCCCATTGCCTTCTTGCCTGCATGGTTTCTGCTGAATAATCTGAGCTTAGTGTTATTGTTTCTTCTCTGTACATGACTTCTTGTTTTTCACGAGCTGCTCTCAGGATTCTTTGTTTGTCTTTGGTTTTGATGAGCATGAATATGATATGCCTTAGTGATTTTATTTTGGGGTTTCTTCTATATGGGGTTCATTGAGCTTCTTGGATGGCCAGCTTTTCATCTTTCATGATATTGGGGAAGTTTTCTGTCAGCAGTTCTTCAATGATCCTCTCTGTGTTTTCTGTTTTCTCCCCCTGTTCTGGAATTCCAATCACTCGAAAATTTTTGCTTTTGATTGTATCCCACATAACTCTCAGTGTCTCTTCATTTTTCTTACTTCTTCTTTCTGAATTTTCTTGAAACAGAGTTGTATCCCAGTGTTTGTCTTCAATTCCACTGATCCTGTCTTCCACTGTTTCAAATCTGCTTCTCAGCCCTTCTGTGACACTGTCCATTTCTGAAATCTTGTTGTTTATCTTTTGGATTTCTAATTGTTGTTTTTGTATAATTTCTAGTTGTGAATTTATTTTGACATTTTGTTCCTGCATTATTTTCCTGAATTCTTCCAATTTTTTGTTGAATGTGTCTATTTTTTCCTCAGGTTTGTCAGCTTTTTGCCTCAGCTCTTGAAGAATTCTGAGTATCAGAGATTTGAATTCTGTATCAGGTAGTTCTAGTGCATTTTCTTCCACTAGAGAGTCTTCTGGTGTTTTATTTTGGAAGCCTACTGGAACGATCCTGTCCTGTTTTTGTAAATGTTTTGATATTGTCTGCTGTCTTCAGGTCATTCAGTAGTTATTTTTCTCGTTTATTGATTGTAGATTTGTTTGTTTCATCCCCCCTCCCCCCTTTTTTTTAAAATTTGACTATGTCTGAGCAGGCGGACTGTGTGTTTTTTGTTGTTTGCTCGTCTGTGGGCATATTTTTTGCCTCCTTATCCAATGGCAGGGTCAGTCACTCAGACATGGTACGGCAGGGCAGGTCTAGCTGAAGAGGAGTTACTGGGATGGGTTGTCTGTGGCACTCACTACAGACACCAGGGCGGGTCAGCAATCAGTGCAGGGCAGGTTCCAGTAGGCCATGCCTGTGCTGCTTGGTGGTGTGATGTTAAGTGCATGGTGCAGGTAGGCAGGATGTAGTGGGGAGACTGTTATGTGTGGAGCTAAGATGGATATGGGAGAGAAGAGAGAGGAATAGGAGCCAAAAACATACAAACAAAAAAGAATGCTAGGGGAGCTTGCCATTGGAGTGGAGAGATGAGAGACTATGAAATGGAGAAAAACAGAAAGGGGAAGAGGAAGAAAAGAAAAGAATGAATAAATAAAAATTGGAAAGGTTAAAGAACCACAAAGTTCCCAGAGATCCCACCGGTGCAGGTATGAGGTCTGGGAAAGTCGCTCTCAGGTGTTGCAGTACAGCCTGGCCAGAAGGTGCAAAGGCATACAACACCAGGTATTCAGGGAACAGAAAGAGAAGGAAGATATAGAGAGATGAGAAACTGAGTAATGAAGAAAGACAAAAAGGGGAAAGAAAACAAAACAAATTTAAAAAAAAAACAAGAAAAGCCCCCCAAAAAACAGAAAAAAAAAAAAACCCACAAAGAAAGAAATTCCCTCAGAGATCCCTCTGAACGTCTGTGCAAGCCTAGGGGATAGTCTTCTTGCTATGCAGCACCGCCTGGCCAGAAAGTGCTCCCAACTCAAGAAAAGGAAAAGAAAACAAAGAATTCAAAACAAACAAATGAACAAAAGCCCCAGGATCCCACCAGTACAGCAGCCCAGACTGGGAAGCAGCTCCACACTCAAACAGAGCTCCACAGCTCCTCAGGGAGAAGCAAAGATGGCGCATGGAGCCAGGTATTTGAGCGAAAGAAGGAGGTGGTGAGAGGTAAGGAAGAAATCAAAAGAAGCAGAAAAAAAAAAAGCAACACCAGCAGCCAACAAATGGCACTCAGAGAGCCAGATAGTGTGGACTGGTGGAATCCAAGCAGCCAGTGTTTCCCGGAGAAGAGATTATGGCCACAGGAAGCAGAGGAGGCCAAGTGGGAGTGAAGAAGCATGGGGGGTGGGAAAGCATATATTGCAAATTACTGGCTGTTTTGTCTCCCGCTGAAAGCTCTGTGAAGCTGCTTTCTCGTACCCCCTGTTTGCTGGTCTCTGATAGGAGTCCAAGATGGTGGATCCATGCTGTGTTAGCTGGTAGGGGACCACTACATGAATCTCTCCTCATTCTCTGTTCTCTGTCAGTTTTCTCACTCCATTGGGTGCTTGGCTGAGTTCTTTATCTCTTCATTTGATGTTTTAGGGTTTTAGGATTGTTGTTTTCTCTGTTCAGCTTAGTTTTTCGGATCTTTGCTGTGGCGGGACGGTGTGGTGCTTCTGCCTAGAGCGCCATTTTGCCGGAAGTCCTCTCTTTTGACTTCTTGACTGCTGCTTCCATGGGTGTTCATTGTGGATCGAAGTAAAGTGAAATCTTCAACAAGTCCAATCTTTCTCTGTTTATCGTGATGCTCCTTACTGGTCCAATGAAGAGATCCATATTTATGCCTATACCCAAGAAAGGTGGAAGTTATCTAACAATATCATTAACATCACAGGCAAGTAAAATTTTACTGAAGATCATTCAAAAGCAGCTGCAGCAGTATATTGACAGGGAACTGTCAGAAATTCAAGCTGGATTCAGAAGAGGATGTGGAACCAGGGATATCATTGCTGATGTCAGATGGATCCTGGCTGAAAGCAGAGAATAATAGAAAGATGATTTATTGACTATGCAAGGTATTCGACTGTGTGGACCATAACAAATTATGGATAACATTGAGAAGAATGGGAATTCCAGAACACTTAAATGTGCTCACGAGGAATCTGTATATAGATCAAGAGGTAATCATTCGAGCAGAACAAGGGGATACTGCATGGTTTAAAGTCAGGAAAGATCTGCATCAGGGTTGTATCCTTTCACCATACTTATTCAATCTGTATGCTGAGCAAATAATCCGAGAAGCTGGACTACATGAAGAAGAATGTGGATTGGAGAAGACTCATTAACAACCTGTGATATTCAGATGACACAACCTTGCTTGCTAAAAGTGAAGAAGACGTGAAGCATGTACTGATGAAGATCAAAGATCACAGCCTTCAGTATGAACTACATCTCAACATAAAGAAAACAAAAATCCTCACAAGTGGACCAATAAGCAACATCATGAACAAAAGAAAGTAAGCTAGGAGAAATGAAGGAACAACAAAAGAAAACAAAGGAAAATAAAAACAAATAGCAAGACAGTAGAATTAAACTCGACTTAAATGTAAACTAACTAAACTATTTAAGAGACAGAGGCTGTCTGACTGTATAAGAATGCAAGACCCTACAATATGCTGTCTATAAATGATGCAATCTAAATATGTTGATGTTAGGTGTCATTGAGTCAGTTCTGACTAACAGCAGCCCCATGTAAAACAGAATGAAACATTGCCCAGTCCTGCACCATCCTCACAATCATTGCTATGTTTGAACCCACTGCTGCAGCCGCTGTATCAATCCATCTCATTGAGGATCTTCCTCTCTTTTGCTGACCTTCTTCTTTACCAAGTATGATGTCCTTCTCCAGGGATTGGTCCCTCCTGATAACATGTCCAAAATATGTGAGACAAAGTCTCGCCATCCTTGCTTCTAAGGAGCACAAAGGCTGCACTTCTTCAAGACAGATTTTCTATTTCTGCCGGCAGTCCATGGTATATTCTTCACCAACTCCATAATTCTAAGGCATCAGTTCTTCTTCTGTCTTTCTTATTAATTTTCCAGCTTTCACATGCATATGAGAAGATTGAAAATATGGCTTGAGTCAGGCGCACCTTAGTCCTCAAAGTGACATTGCTTTTTAACACTTTAAAGAAGTCTTTTGTAGCAAATTTTCCTAGTGCAATACATCATTTGATTTCTTGACTGCTGCTTCCATGGGCATTGATTGTGAATCCAAGTAAAATGAAATCCTTGACAACTTCAATATTTTCTCCATTTATCATGATGTTGCTCATTGGTCCAGTTGTGAGGATTTTTGTTTTCTTTATGTTGAGGTGTAAGCCATACTGAAGGCTGTAGTCTTTGATCTTTATAAGTAAGTACTTCAAGTCCTCTTCACTTTTTAAATATAAATACACACATATATTGAATGTAAAAAAAAGTAGATATGATATACCTTGGAAATAAATAGTATGCATAAAAAAGCTGATATGGTTATATTAATTTCACACAAAGTGGACTTTAAGACAAAGATTATTATCACATATGAAGAAGGACATTCCAGAATGATGAAAAGACTAATTCACTGGGAAGGCATAAAAATCCTAAATGTGTATGAAAGCACATGATATCAAACAAAACAAACAAAAAAAATAAACCAGTTACCATGGGGTTGATTCCAACTCATGGTGATACTATGTGTTTCAGAGTAGAACTGTGACCTTTCAGAAACAGATCACTAGGCCTTTCTTCCGTGGCACCTTTGGGTAGGTTCTAACCACCAACCTTTCAGTTAGCAGCTTAGCATTTATCCATTTGGGCCACTTATAAGAATATGATACTAGAGCTTTGAAATACATAGAAACACAGAATTAAAGCAAGAACTAGACAAATCAACAATTATAATTGAAGACGTTAGCACCCCTTTTTATAAGTTGATGTAGCAAGAAGACAAAAAACATTCAGTAAAGAAACAGAAGAGAAAGTTGGAAGGGGAAGTTCAGCCTTCACCCACCCCAACCACTCTTTTGTTGCAGTTTGCTTCCTCCTGGTCTATCCTGCAAGTATTTGTAATGTTTTTCCTTTATCTCTGTTTATTAAAAGTATGTGTGGAATCAGTTAAATAAATTTGTGAAACATATGTCATGATTTTCTTTGTTCTGTGACAGTATAAACCTGCAATTATTTAATCAAGAGGGAAAAAACAGAACAATGAGCACCTCGTACAAGTCAGCTGAAGAGTGCAAGTCAATTGCAACATCTCAACTTGCCTGATGTTTTGCTCACTGCCTGCAAAATTTATTTGCTCAGTAGAGACACATGTGGAATTCTGTGTCTGGTACACTGTTTTTTTTACTCTTTTTGGTTACTTGATATTGTGGTGATAGTCATTTTTTTCCTTGATAATTTCGATTATTTGAAAACAATTCAGAACAAATGCCCCTGTTTTCCTCCGTCTTTGGTATTTTTTTTTTTTTCTGAGCTCTCCTGTCTCTCTCATCGTGTCTTCTATCACCTGGTTCACTGTTCCTGGGGGAGATTTCTCAGGTGTAACCAGGGTTAACAGAAAGCACTGGCCTATTACGCTGATGATTCAGCATTACGAAAACTTTTACTAGTGCAGTGAGATGGGGAAACAGCTTGTTGCATTTGTACTTATGTTGTTGTTGTTAGGTGACATCAAGTCAGTTCTGACTCATAGTGACCCTACGTACAACAGAACAAAAACACTGCCCAGTTCTGTGCCATCCTCATGATCGTTGTTATGCTTGAGCCCATTGTTTCAGCCACTTCTTTAGGGTCTTCCTTTTTTTCTCTGACCCTCTACTTTACCAAGCATGATGTCCTTCTCCGGGGTTTGATCCCTCCTGATAACATGTCTAAAATATGTGAGACAAAGTCTTACCATCCTCACTTCTAAGGAGCATTCCGGCTGTACTTCTTCCAAGACAGATTCGTTCTTTCTTTTGGCAGTCTATAGTATATTCAGTATTCTTTGCCAACACCATAATTCAGAGGCATCCATTACACATATAAGATTGGGCATATTTTCATTAATTCCCACCATAGAAGCCTATAAATTACAGAGGGTTGGATAGCTAAAGCTCATGTTATTTTAGAATCTCATCCTCCCACTTGACTAGATTGGTCTTTCTAGGATAGCAGAAATTCTCACTGTAGAAATGGCCAAGCTGATAACAACCCCCTAAGTTCTCTATTCTTTTCTGGTTTGGTCAGCATTCACTGGCAATATTTTTCCTTCCATTCCTGGGGTCACAAATGGGCTGACTTTTCAGCCAAATCTAGTGCTCAGATATGTTTTATTAAGACTGCACGGTTACAGTTTTTTAAAATTGCTGAATTAAAATACCTGGGAATTTTACCTGATACTACATTTTCATCTTTTCTTAACAAACAAACCCAAAGTAACCAAAAAGGAAGACTAGGCAATACTGAAGGTGGACCTGCTCATTCATTCAGATTCCTGATGGGCCTGGTGGATGTCTGAGTTTGTGACTCTTCTTTGATAGTCCAAGGAGTCCTGGTGGCAAAATGGTTAAGCTCTTGGCTGCTGACTGAAAGGTCAGCTATTGGAACCCATGGGAGAAAAGACCTGGTGATCACTACTGTGAAGATTACAGCCTAGGTAACCCTGTAGGGGACTTCCGGGCAACATGGTGCTATAGACAGAAGCACCACACCATCTCTCCACAGCTAAGATCTGAAAAACTAAGTCAAACAGAGACACACGTCAATCCTGAAACCCTAAGCATCAAGTGAAGAGATAAAGAATTCAACCAAGCACAGAATGGAATCAGAAACTGACAAAGAACGGAGAGCCAGGAGAGATACATACAGAGGTCCCCTATCAGCTAACACAGCATGGATCCACCATCTTGGACTCCTATTGGAGATCAGCAAACAGGGGGTACAAGAAAGCAGCTTCTCAGAGGTTCCAGCAGGAGACAGAACAACCGGTAAGCAGTGATATACGCTTTCCCACCCCCTACACTTCTTCACCCCCACTTGGCCTCCGCTGCTTCCTGCAGCCCCAATCTCTTGGCTGGGAAGCACAAGCTTCACCCCTGTGCCACTTAGATTCCACCTGCCCGCACTGGCCAGTTCCCTGAGTGCCATTTGTTGGCTGCTGGTGTTGCTTTTTTCCACTTCTTTAGATTTCTTCCTTACCTCTCACCACCTCCCCGTCCTTTCTCTCAAATACCTGGTTCTGTGTGCCATCTTTGCTTCTTCCTGAAAGGCTGCAAAACACCGCTTGACTGTGAAACTGCTTCCCAGTCTGTGCTGCCATGCTGGTGGAATCCCCAGGGGCTTTTTTTGTTTGTTTGTTTTGATCTATTCTGTTTTGATTTGTTTGTTTTCTTTCTCTTTTCTTGGCTTGGGAGCCCCTTTTAGCTGGGCAGTACTACTACCTTACTCTGCGCAGACGTGCAGTGGGATCCCTGTGGGCACTTTTTTTCCTTTGGTTTTGTTTTTGGCTTTTTTTGTTTCTTTGTTTTGTTTTCTTCTCTCTCTTTTTCCCTTTTTGTCTTCTTTCATTTCTCAGGTTCTCATCTCTCTATACTTACCTTCTCTTCCTGTCTTCTGAATACTTGGTGCTATGGGACACCTCTATCCCTTCTAGACGGGCTGTACTTCACAGCCTGGGAGCAACTTATCCAGTCCTCGTAGCCACACCAGTAGGATCACTGGGGGCTTTTCTTTTTTTCCCTAAATTTATTTATTCATTTTTTTCTTTTACCCCTTTTCTTTTTCCTTTTTGTTTTTCCCCATTTCTCAGTCTCTCATTTCTCCTCTCCAATGGCAAGCTCCCTTAGCACTCTTTTATGTTTTTTTGTTTGTATGTTTTTGGCCCCTGTTCCTCTCTCCACTCTCTCCTCTTTACCATACCCATCTTAACTCCATGCATCACAGTCACCCCCTCCTTCCTGCCTACCAGCACTGTGCACTGAACATCACACCCCTAAGCAGCACAGGCATGGCCTATTGGAACCTTCCCTGAACTGATTCCCAACCTGTCATGTCAGCCTTAGTACGTGCCACAAACAACCCATCCCAGCAACTCCCCTTCAGCTGGATCTGCCCTGCTGTACCATACCTGAGTGACTGACCCTGCCTATTGGAGAAGGAGGTGAAAAGTATCGTGTCTATAGACGAGCAAACAACAAAGAACGCACAGCCCACCTGCTCAGACATAGCCAAATAAAACAAAAAAGCAGGACGAAACAAACAAATCTACAATCAATAAATAAGGAAAATAACTACTGAGTTCCCTGAAGACAGCAGACAATATCAAAACATATTTAAAAAAAGGACAGAATGGTTAAGGTAGGCATCCAAAATAAAACACCAGATGACTTTCCAGTAGAAGAAACGACACTAGAACTACCTGGTAGGGAATTCAGATCTCTAATATTCATAGCTATCCAAGATTTGAAGCAAAAAGCAGACAAGAGTGAGGAAAAAACAGACAGATTCATGGAAAAAGCAGACAAATTCATGGCAAATACAGACAAAAAAAAAGGAAGAATTAAGGAAAATAACAGGAACAAAATGTCAAAATAAATGCACAACTAGAAATCATACAAAAACATCAATTAGAAATCCAAAAGATAAACAACAAGATTTCACAAATGCACAGTGTCACAGAAGGCCTGAGGAGCAGGTTTGAAACAATGGAAGACAGGATCAGCAAAATTTAAGACAAACACTTGCATACAACTCTGCCTGAGGAAAAATCAGAAAAAAGAATGAAGAAAGCCTGAGAATTATGTGGGATACAATCAAAAGCAAAAATTTTTGAGTGATTGGAGTTCCAGAACAGGTGGAGAAAACAGAAAACACGGAGAGGATCATTGAAGAACTGTTGACAGAAAACTTCCCCAATATCATGAAAGATGAAAAGCTGACCATCCAGGAAGCTCAACGAACCCCATATAGGATAGACCCCAAAAGAAAATCACCAAGGCATATCATAATCACACTCACTAAAACCAAAGACAAACAAAGAATCCTGAGAGCAGCTCGAGAAAAACAAGAAGTCAAATACAGAGGAGAAACAATAAGACTAAGCTTGGATTATTCGGCAGAAACCATGCAGGCAAGAAGGCAATGGATGACATATATAAAACCTTGAAAGAAAAAAATCAACAGCAAAGAATAACATATCCTGCAAAACTCTCATTCATATATGATGGTGGAATTAGGACATTTCTTGATAAACAGAAATTAAGGGTCTTTGTTAAAAACAAACCAAACTTACAAGAATTATTAAAGGGACTCCTTTGATCTGAGAACAAACCATATCAGACCACAGGCTGAATCTAGGACACAGGACCATACCAGCCAGATACCAACCTAGGAAATTAACTCTCAAGGACTATCCAAAACCAAAAGAATTACAACAGGGAACCAGAGAGGTTAACCTGTAAATGACAACAACATCAGAACAATAAAATGGAATAAACGGTGTAGGTCTAGAACCTTCTAATGGAGAGAAAGGCAAGGCGATACCAAGTAATAATAGACTGTTTCAAACCTAGGAAGATACGGGTAAATTTCAAGGTAACCACAAGGAAGTTAACAAATATACTCATCAAAATAAAGAAGAAAAACATAAAGTCTCAGTAAAAACAAAACCTACAAAAACAAAGGAAATGGAAAAAAATCCACAAACAAAAGGAATTCAGCACAGGAGTTTAAGAGGAACAAAGAAAACATCAGCACCACAAAAAAAAGCACTACAAAATGACAGCAATAAACTCACACCTCTCAATAATTACACTGAATGTAAATGGCTTAAATGCACCCATAAAGAGACAGAGAGTGACAGAATGGATAAAAAAACAGAAACCATGAATATGCTGTTTACAAAAGACACACCTTAGAAACACAGACATGAATTTATTAAAAATCAAAGGATGGAAAAAAATGTATCAAGCAAACAGCTACCAAAAAAGAACAGAAGAGGCAATACTTATCTCAGATAAAATAGACTTTAAATAAAATCCACCATAAAAGACAAAGAAGGACACTATATAATGATTAAGGGGATGATCCATCATGATGACACAACCATGATAAACATCTACGCACCCAATGACAGGGCTCCAAAATACATAAAAAAATCTCTAACAGCACTGAAAAGAGAAATTGACAGTCCTACAATAATAGTAGGAGACTTTAACACACCACTCTCGGTAAAGGACAGAACATCTAGAAAGAAACTCAACAAAGATACAGAAGACCTACAGGGCACAATCAACCAACTTGACCTCATGGTCATATATAGAACACTTCACCTAACAGATGTAAAGTACACATTCTTTTCCAATGCATATGGAACATTCTTCAGAATAGACCACATCTTAGGCCACACAGAAATCCTCAATAAGATTCAAAACTTTGAGATAATACAAAGTATCTTCTCTGACCACAATGCCATCAGGGTAGAAATTAACAACAGGAAGAGCAAGGAAAAAAAAATCAATTACATGGATACTAAATAACACCCTGCTTACAAACCACTGGGTAATAGAAGAAATCAGAGACAGAATCAAAAAATTCCTAGGATCAAACAAGAATGAAAGCATATCATACCAAAATCTTTGGGACACAGCAAAGGCAGTCCTCAGAGAACAATTTATAGCAATAGATACACACATCAAAAAAGAAGAAAGGGACAAAATCAAAACATTAACTACACAACTTGAACAAATAGGAAGAGAAGAGCAAAAGAAGCCCACAGCCACCAGAAGAAAGGAAATAAAAACTATCAGAGCAGAAATAAATGAAATAGAGAATAGAAAAACAATAGAAAGAATCAACAAAACCAAAAATTGGTTCTTTGAAAGGATCAACAAAATCGACAAAACACTGGCCAGACTGACAAAAGAAAAACAGGAGAGGATGCAAATAACCCAAATAAGAAATGAAATGGGAGACATTACAACAGACGCAACTGAAATAAAATGGATCCTAACAGAGTATTATGAAAAACTATACTCCAACAAATTTGAAAACCTAGAGGAAATGGATAAATTTCTAGAAACACACCACCTACCCAAACTATCACAAAGTGATGTTGAAAATCTGAACAGACCCATAACAAGAGAAGAGACTGAAAAGGTAATAAAAAAAAAACTCCCAACAGCAACAAAAAAAACCTGGTGCAGACGGCTTCACTGGAGAATTCTACCAAACATTCAGAGAAGAGCTTGTACTAGTACTACTCAAACTATTTCAGAACATAGAAAAGGAAGCAACACTTCTGAAATCATTCTATGAAGCCAGCATAATCCTGATACCAAAACCAGGCAAAGACACCACAAAAAAAAGAAAATTACAGACCTATATCTCTCATGAATATAGATGCAGAAATTATCAACAAAATTCTAGCCAATAGAATTCAGTATCACATCCAAAAAATCATACACCATGACCAAGGAGGATTCATACCAGGTAGGCAAGGATGGTTCCACGTTAGAAAATCAATCAATGTAATCCACCACAGAAATAAAAGGAAAGAAAAGAATCACATAATCATCTCAACTGATGCAGAAAAGGCATTTGACAAAGTCCAACACATATTCCTGATAAAAACTCTCAATAAAATAGGTATAGAAGGGAAATTTCTGAATATAATGAAGGGCATTTATGCAAAACCAACAGCCAACATGATTCTTAATGGAGAGAAGCTGAAAACATTCCCCTTGAGAACAGGAACAAGGCAAGGATGCCCTTTATCACCACTCCTATTTCACATTGTGCTGGAAGTCCTAGCTACAGCCATAAGGCAAGAAAAAGAAATAAAGGGCATCCAAATTGGTAATGAAGAAGATAAACTGTCCCTGTTTGCAGACGATATGATACTATACAAAGAAAACCCAAAAGACTCCATAAGAAAACTATTGGAACTAACAGAAAGTTTTGGCAGAGTAGCAGGATACAGGAGAAACATTCAAAAATCAGTTGGATTCCTATACACCAATAAAGAGAACGATGAAAAGGAAATCAGGAAAACCATACCATTTGTAATAGCCCCTAAAAAAATAAAATACTTTAGAATAAATCTAACCAGGATGTAAAAGACCTATACAAAGAAAACTACAAAACACTACTGCAAGAAACCCAAAGGGATCTATATAAATGGAAAAACGTACCATGCTCATGGATAGTAGACTCAACATTGTGAAAATGACAGTTCTACCCAAAGCAATTTACAAATACAATGCAATCCAAATCCAAATACCAACAACATTCTTTAAAGAGATGGAAAAACTAATCACTAACTTTATATGGAAAAGGAAGAAGCCCTGCATAAGTAAAGCACTATTGAAGAAGAATAAAGTAGGAGGACTTGCACTACCTGACTTTAGAACCTACTATACAGCTGCAGTAGTCAAAATAGCCTGATACTGGTACAATGACACATATATTGACCAATGGAACAGGACTGAGAACCCAGATGTAAATCCATCCACCTACAGTCACCTGATCTTTGACAAGGGCCCAAAGACCATCAAATGTGGAAAAGACAGTCTTTTTAACAAATGGTGCCGGCAAAACTGGATGTCCATCTGCCAAAAAATGAAACACCATATACAAAAACTAATTCAAAATGGATCAAAGACCTAAATATAAAGCCAAAAACTATAAAGTTCATAGAAGAAAAAATAAGATCAATGCTAGAAGCCCTAGTACATGGCCTTAACAGGATACAAACCAAAACCAACAGCGCACAAACTCCAGAAGATAAGCTAGATAACTGGGATCTTCTAAAAATTAAACACTTATGCCTATCAAAAGACTTCACCAAAAGAGCAAAAAGAGAACCTACAGACTGGGAAAACATTTTTGGACACTACTAATCAGACAAAGCTCTAATTTCTAAAATCTACAGGAAAATCCAACACCTTTACAACAAAAAGACAAATAATCCAATTAAAAAATGGGGAAAGGAAATGAACAGACACTTCATCAGGGAAGACATTCAAGTGGCCTACAGACACATGAGGAAATGCTCGCAATCACTAGCCATTAGAGAAATGCAAATTAAAACCGCTATGAGATACCACCTCACCCTGGCATTACCGGCACAAATTAAAAAAACTGGAAATAACAAATGTTGGAGAGGCTGCAGGGAGATTGGAACTCTTATACACCGCTGGTGGGAATGCAAAATGATACAATCATTCTGGAAAATGATATGGTGCTTCCTTAGAAAGCTAGAAATAGAAATAGTATAGGATCCAGCAATCCCACTTCTAGGAATATATCCTAGAAAATAAGAGCTGTCACACGAATAGACATACGCATACCCACGTTCATCACAGCATTGTTCACAGTAGCAAAAAATGGAAACAACTTAGATGCCCATCAACAGACAAATGGATAAACAAACTACGGTACATACACACAATGGAGTATTACGCAATGATAAAGAACAATGATGAACGTGTGAAGCATCTCATAACATGGATAAACTGGAAGACATTATGCTGAATGAAATAAGTCAATCACAAAAGGACAAATATTGTATGAGACCTCTACTGTAAAAACTCATGAAAAAGTTTACACACAGAAGGAAATAATCTTTATTGGTTACGAGTGATAGGAGGGGTAGGAGAGGGAAATACTAATTAGACAATAGGTAAGTGGTAACTTTGGTGAAGGGTAAGACAGTACACAATACTAGGGAAGCCAGCACAACTTGTACAAGGAAAGGTCATGGAAGCTCCATAGACACATCCAAACTCCCTGAGAGACTGAATTGCTGGGCGGAGGGTTGTGGGGACCATGGTCTTGGGGAACATCTAGCTCAATTGGCATGACACAGTTTATAAAGAAATTGTTCTACATTCTACCGTGGTGAGTAGCTGTCTTAATCATCTAGTGCTGCTATAACAGAAAAACCACAAGTGGGTGGTTTTAACGAAGAGAAGTTAAAGTAGGGTAAAAGTCCAAATTCAGGGCATCAGCTCCAGGGAAAGGCTTTTTCTCTCTGTCAGCCTTCTTCTCTTCAGTATTCCCCCCCGGACTAGGAGCTTCTCCGCGTAGGGGCCCCGGGTCCAAAGGACGCGCTCTGCTCCTGGCACTGCTTTCTTGATGGTATGAGGTCCTCCTGTCTCTCTGCTCACTTCTCTCTTTTGTATCTCGAGATTGCCTCAGGACACAATCCAATCTTGTAGACTGAGTTCTGCCTCACTAACACAACTGCCGCCCATCTTCCCTCATTAACATCATAGAGGCAGGATTTACAACACATGGGAAAATCACACAATACCGGGAATCATGGCCCAGCCAAACTGACACACACATTTTTGGGGGGACACAATTCAATCCATGATGGTAGCTTCTGAGTTCTTAAAAGCCTATGAACAGCCATCTAAGATACTCTGCTGGTCTCACCCCTTCGGGAGCAAGGGAGAATGAAGAAAACAAGATACAAGGAGAGGATTAGTCCAAAGGACTAATGGACCACAACTACCACGACCTCCACCAGACTGAGTCCAGTACAACTAGATGGTGCCCAGCTACAACCAGTGACTGCTCTGACCGGGATTACAACAAACAAAGGGTCCTGGACAGAGCTGGAGAAAAATGTAGAACAAAATTCTAACTCACAAAAAAAGACCAGACTTACTGGCCTGACAGAAACTGGAGAAACCCCGAGAGTATGGCCCCTGGACACCCTTTTAGCTCAGTAATGAACTTACTCCCAAGGTTCACCATTCAGCCAAAAATTAGACAGCCCCATAAGACAAAAAGAGACTAATGGGCACAACAGTCCAGGGACAAGGACTAGAAGCAGGAGGAGACAGGAAAGCTGGTAATAGGGAACCCAAGGTTGAGAATGGACAGTGTTAACATGTCATAGGATTGTTATCCATTGTCATAAAACAATATGTGTACTGTTTAATGAAAAACTATTTGTTCTGTAAACCTTCATCTAAAGTAAAAAAAAAACAAAAAAAAAAAAACCCTATGGGGCAGTTATAGTCTGTCATATATAGTTACTGTGAGTTGGAAAGAAAAAAGTATTTCCGATGAATAGGTCATTGGTGTTGCAAAATTATTTCATACAGTCTCCAGTGTCATTTCTATTACCAAGGCTGTATTTTCCAACTACTGGTCCTTCTTCTTTAAGCCATCGACAGGGAACTGCCAGAAATTCAAGACAGATTCAGAAGAGGATGTGAAACAAGGAATATCATTGCTGATGTCACATGGATCTTGGCTGAAAGCAGAAAATATCAGAAAGTTATTTAGCTGTGTTTTATTGGCCACACAAAGGCATTCAACTGTGTGGATCATAAAAAATTATGGATAACATTATGAATAGTAGGAATTACAGAACACTCAACTGTGCTCATGAGGAACCTGAACATAGACAAAGTAGTTCAAACAGAACAAGGAGATACTGCATGGTTTAAAATCAGGAAAGGTGTGCGTCAGGGTTGTATCCTTTCACCATACTTATTCAATATGTATGCTGAGCAAATAATCCAAGAAGCTGGACTATATGATGAAGAACAGGGCATTAAGATTGCAGGAAGACTCATTAACAACCTGTGATATGCAGTTGATACAAACTTTCTTGCTCAAAGTGAAGAGCATTGAAGCACTTACTGATGAAGATCAAAGACTGCAGCCTTCAGTATGGATTACACCTCAACATAAAGAAAGCAAAAACCCTCACAACTGCAGCAATAAGCAGCATCAGGATAAACGGAGAAAATCCTGAAGTTTTCAAGGATTCCTTTTACTTGGATTCATAATGAACACCCATAGATGCAGCAGTCAAGAGATCAAATGATGCATTGTACTGGGAAAATCTGTTGCAAAAGACCTCTTGAAAGTGTTCAAAAGCAAAGATGTAACTTTGAGGACTAAGGTGCACCTGACCCAACCCATGGTATTTTCAATCGCCTCATATGCATGTGGAAACTGGACAATGAATAAGGAAGACCAAAGAAGAATTGATATATTTGAATTACGGTGTTGGCAAAGAATATTGAACATTCCATGGACTGCCAGAAGAACCAACAAATCTGTCTTGGAAGAAGTACAGCCAGAATTTTCCTTAGAAGCAAGGATGACGAGAGTGTGTCTCATATACTTTAGACATGTTATCAGGAGGGACCAATTGCTGGAAAAGGATATCATGCTTGGTAAAGTAGAAGGTCAACAAAAGAGAGGAGGCCCCTCAATGAGATGGATTGACACAGTGGCTGCAACAGCGGGCTCAAACATAGCAAGGACTGTGAGGATGACCCAGGACCAGGCAGTGTTTCATTCCATTGTACATAGGGTCTCTACGAGTTGGAACCCGCTTGACAGCACCTAACAGCAACAAGATGAGTTGGAATTGACTGGACGCAGGGGCAGATTATCAAACAGGCAAGGTAAGCACAGTGCTTACCTTGCTTACCAGATCATCTATAGTGAACAATTTCACTTTTTTTTTTTCTTTCTTACCACATCAAAGATTCTGCTTCTAGGCATGGCTGACATCTGTCTCTCTCCGATCCCAGTGCATCTACCTATAGCATCAAAGCCTGTTTTCAAATTTATAATCCCTGACAGGGGCAGATGACTAATCTGTGGTGAAACCCATGTAGAATTGTGTACAACAGATTTGTAAGTATGCACAAGTAAACCCATGCTTACCTTGCTTATCGGGTAATTCACCCCTGACTGGACGACACACAGCAAACAAAACAATTTCAACAGTCCTGTCTTTATTGTCAGCATCCCCCCACCCCCACCCCACCACCTCCTCAGAAACCCAAGGTTCAGGGAAATGAAGAAACGTTTGGAGATCTCTGATATACACATACAAGAATAATAGGTATCTCATTATTTGGAAATCCAAGTCTCTTTTCCTCATCATTCTCAGATATATGAGGGAAACCCTTAATTTTGCTTATTTTACATCACTGGAATAAAGCAAGCAGAGAAATAAAATAGGCATTGCAGTTTCCCATAGTTTCCTCTAGATGGCAGTATTGTACTGGTATTCTCTCAGCTATTTCCCAGTCTAGAAGCTTTCAAAATGCTAACTATATAATGTTTCAGTGGGAATAATTTTTGTCTCTAAATTTATTACAGTATTTTTTTTAGCAATGTCACATTTATCAGTAAGCAGGTAGAGTCCACAGCTACAATTTTTAAAAGAACAAAATGACAATCTTTTTTTCTTCCCTCCTTGAAGCTTCCTGAACTGATTAGTAGAAACAACATATTGCAACATATAATCGCCACGATTATGAGACTGTTCATTTAGAGTTTGCATGTGCACATGCATTAAGCTGCCACATCTGCAGTGCACGTTGGAAAAATAGCTCCTTCTCCCTACAGTTTGAAACATCAAATGTTTCTCATTTGCAGCAATTTCTTTATTTTGTTTTGTGGATAATGAATGTTACCCACAAATACGAGAGGCAAGGGAGCAGAATACAGCACGCGTTACAAGGGGAGGTTCTTAGAGGTACACATATACACAAGCAGACAAATGTGAGCTATGTGTTAGCCTCATACGTAAACAGGGCCAATGCTGTGAAAAGGAAGTTGTTTGTTAATTAGATTAATGGTTTGCCAACACATCCATTTCAGAGCAGCTCATTAAATATTTCATTTGGAGTTATGTAGTATAATTTGCCTTGGTATGCGATGGACACATATTAAGTGTTCAATTTTTATCTTCAAGCACAAACCACTACTATTTCTCTGGTTTAATTCTTCGGTTTTGGTGTGTGGGTTTTGAAAGTGCCCTCTTGTCAGTGTTGGTTAATCCACTTGACAGCCGTGTGTGAAACAGGGACCTTGTAGTTCTCTTTTGTAAAAGCCTGGTCAATTCAATCTTGGCTCAATCTAAGTAGGATTTGAGCTCACTTGTCTCCATCATCTTGATTACATTCTAAAATGTTAGAGCTGGAATAACTCCATGGGAGTCTCTCCCATCCAGTGTTAAAGTGTGACAATTTCCTTGACAGATTAACCCTCCAATCCTTGCATGAACTTCCCCGGGTATGGAAATGCTGTGGGCAGCATGGTGTCAACATGCTGGTGGCCCCGCTGAGGGACAGAACTGATTGTTGAGCTATTCTTCCTCCCAGTGAGCCAAGGAGAAAACAGTGGTAGGGAGTGGAGGTGCCCAGGGCTGCAGCCACCACCACTGTCAGTTTGTCCTACTATGGTGGCTTGGCTGTTGCTGTGATGCTGGAAACTATGTCACCACTACTGCAAATACCAGCAAGGTGACCCATGATGGGCAGGTTTCAGTGGATCTTCCTGACTAAGACAGACTAGGAAGAAAGGCTTGGCGATCTACTTCTGAGAATTAGAAAACGAAAATCCTATGGTTCACAACAGACTATTGTCTGACTCACTTGCTTTGGACATGCCATCAGGGTCGCTGGAGAAGGACATCGTGTTTGGTGAAGTAGAGGGCCAGCAAGGCTAGATGAATTGGTTCAATAGCCACATTGGTGGTCTTAAACATGGTGGCCATCATAAAGATGACAAAGGACTGGCAATGTTTTATTCTGTTGTACATAAGATCGCCATGAGTCAGAGTCAACTTGATGGCAGCTATCTGTCTATCTATCATCTATCGACCTATCTACCTATCATCTATCTGCCTACCTACCTACCTAACTACCTATCTATCTATCTGTCTGTCTGTCTATCTATCTATCTAGGACTGAGCATGGTGACCACTGTAGACAATTGTGAGGAGTCTGAGTCCTCAACATAGCCCTCTAGGCAGTTACTGTGAATTCATCAGAAATGGCCTGTGAGATGAAACCTGGCTGCCTTCCCAGGCTTATCCACACAACACAGTGTGCAAAGTCCTCTGTGACCTGGTCCTGTCATTATGAGAAAGGAAACCTTCCCTCTAATGGGCCCTGACTCCCCTGGTCCCTAATTTGAATGCCCAGCATCTTAGATGCAGATGATGTTTCTGCCATTGTTCCACTACAGCATACCCCACTTTCTGCAGCCTGCTTGGACTTCAGCTTTGAGTTCAAGTTTGGCAGCACCAATATCTACAAGGGTCATCCATAGCCTTTGCTCTTGGACATCTCCCGTCAGCTGGGTCCTACACTATAAATTCCAAGAAGAAGCCCAGCCTCCTCACCTCCAGCCCCTACTCACAGCCTGACCAGAGATCACCCATCTCATGCTGTTCCTGGCTTTCCCAAATGCCCTTCTTGCCTCCTGTCCATCAGACCTCTCCCTCAGTGTCCTTCAGGACTCAGGTTAAGACTGCACATCTTATAAGGAAAGGTCATGGAAGCTCCATAGACACATCCAAACTTCCTGAGGGACTGAATCGCTGGGCAGAGGGCTGTGGAGACCATGGTCTGGGGGAACATTTAACTTGATTGGCATAATACAGTTTATAAAGAAAATGTTTTACATTCTGCCTTGGTGAGTAGCATCTGGGGTCTTAAAAGCCTGTGAGCAGACATCTAAGATATTCCAATGGTCTCACCCCTTCGGGAGCAAGGGAGAATGAAGAAAGCAAGATACAAGGGAAAGATTAGTCCAAAGGACTAATGGACCACAGCTACCACGGCCTCCACCAGACTGAGTCCAGTACAACTAGATGGTGCCCAGCTACCACCACTGACTGCTCTGACAGGGATCACAACAGAGGGTCCTGGACAGAGCTGGAGAAAAATGTAGAACGAAATTCTAACCCCCCAAAAAAGACCAGACTTACCGGACTGACAGAGACTGGAGAAACCCTGAGTGTATGGCCCCTGGGCACCTTTTTAACTCAGTAAAGAGCTCACTCCCAAGGTTCCCCGTTCAGCCAAAGATTAGATAGCCCCATAAGACAAAAAGAGACTAATGGGGCACAACAGTCCAGGGACAACGACTAGAAGGCAGGAGGGACAGGAAAGCTGGTAATAGGGAACCCAAGGTTGAGAAGGGACAGTGTTGACATGTTGTGGGGTTGTTAACCATTGTCATAAAACAATATGTACACTGTTTAATGAGAAACTATTTATTCTGTAAACCTTCATCTAAAGTACAATAAAAAAATAAAAAAAAAAAAAGACTGCACATCTTCCGCTAAGCCTTCCTGGACCCACCTCCATCACTACACCAGAATTTTCCCTTCTGAGTGCCTCCAGCTCCTTGCTACGCCCCAGTAGAGGTAATTTGAAAGATTCCCCGAACAGATATAGGTCTGACTACCTTTTTGTCCAGATTTCAGAGGTTCTCTCCATTGCTGTCAAGTCGATTCTGGCTCATAGCCACTCTATCAGACAGAGTAGAACTGCCCCATAGGGTTTTCAAGGAGCGGCTGGTGAATTCGAACTGCGAGCTTTTTGGTTAGCAGCAAACTCTTAACCACTGTGCCATCAGAGACTCTAATCCGTGGGTAAATGGAATCTGAGTTACAGCAAATAAATATCCACCTTCTCTGGAGCGTTTAAAACTCTGACAACGTTTCTAGTTTCAAGAAAAATTTCAAGACAAGTCACCTTTTATACATAGCATATATTTTCAACACTCTTGCCTTTGGCTAATGGGATCCTGTTATAGGAAATGAGACGTCTGCATTTTCACCTTGGGACAATCTCATCTCGCCTCAGGTCTGGAAGTCCTGTGTTAAACCCGGCTAGTCTGTCAAAATGCTCCCGGTGTAACTGACAGAATTGGCGAAGGCTGAATGTCAAGGGAACAGGGGAGGAAGAGCTGGGCTGAGAAGCAGGTCTGGGGGAAAATGCCCTCACTTTAGTCTTATAGACTGTTAAAGGAAGAATAGGTGTTTTCTGAGAAGCTGATCTGAAGAGCAGTGTTCCTGGAAAATACAATAGTATATGCAAAGACATGGAAAAATGAAACAGCTAAGTATCTGAGTCCCTGGGTGGCACAAACAATTAAGCGCTCGGCTACTAACTGAAAGGTTGGTGGTTCAAACCTACTCAGGGGTTCCTCAGAAGACAGGCCTGGTGATCTGCTTCCAAAAGATCATAGCCTTGAAAACCCTACGGACTGCAGTTCTCCTCTGACACACATGGGGTTGCCATGAGTTGTAATTGAATTGATGGCAACTTGTTTGGTTTGGTTTTAGTTTAACTATTTAAGGAGCCCTGGTGGCACAGTGGTTAAGAGCTATGGCTGCTAACTAAAAAGTCGGCAGTTTGAGTCTACCAGCCACTCCTTGGAAATCCTATGAGGTAGTTCTAATCTACTATGAGTTGGAAACAACTCGATGGCAATGGGTTTTTTTTTTTTTTTTTTGGTGGCACAACAGTTAAGCACTTGACTGCTAACTGAAAGATGGGCGGTTTGAACCTACCCAGCAGCTCTGGAGGAGACAGACCTGACGATCTGCTCTTGTAAGGATTACAGCTTAGAAAACCCTATGAGGCAGTTCTGCTCTGTTACACGGGGTCACTATGAGTCAAAAATTGACTGGATGGCACCTAACAATAGCAACAACACCTAAGGACTCCCTTCGTTTCAAGGCTTGGCTAAATTCCTGCCTTCTTCAGGAAGCTTTTGCCCATAATCGCAGGCCTCATTGATGCTCACTGTTACTGCGTTTTACAGGTATCTCTTTCTTCCTGAGCAAGACTGGAAGCCCCCGGAGACCAGTTCCATCCTTTTCTGTATCTGGCCTAGTCTCAGGACTGCTCAAGACTGTCTCAGAGCCAGAGATCCTGCAGGGGGCATTCAGGATAAATGCAATCAACATTTCCAGGTTGCCAGCCTCTTATGGATTCTGCAACAAAGGAGAAGATGTTCCTTTTTAGAGTGTAAGAGGTGAAAACACTGCTTCAGTTTCTCTTGGCTGAAAACAAAGAAAAGTTTGCTTAAATATTACCCTCTGCCTCCTCAGAATGTAAAATGTTGTTTATCTGCAAAATGGGGTTTTTAATATTTGATAGGTTTTTGAGAACACTGCATGGTATCAACTCAGAATTGTTGGGCTTGGTTCAAAGGCTCGTATAAATATTTCTAAATGAGAGCCATATAAAAGAGTCCAGTTTCCCTGTCTTGGGCTTTAACTTTATTTACGCATGTATCTTCAGACGAGTTCCTCTGCCCGACTTTACATTCCTCCCCACTCAAGTGCTGGTCTTTTTATGGACCAGAAACGTGGCTGATTTGTATTCCTCCAGTATCTACAACAATAAAGCCACCCTCATTATGAAATAAAATTTAAAGCTGGCTCCCAATTGTGCAGTTGATTGGAATGAAATCTATTATGTTTGCCTTACTACACTATAATCAGTGATAGATGGCAAGGGGAGTTTTGGGAGCCCTGGGGATTTTGACACTCAACATGCTAACAAGAGTTGCAACAACGCAACCATCTATCATTATGGAAAATATGAAGCCGGCTGAACCAATACTGGCATGCACTGCTTAATGTGACAAGGCTCCTGTTTGCTCAGATCAGTCCTATGGTGACTTCAACATAGAAGGTCAGAGAAGGACTGAATCTGCTGAGAAAAATCATATTTCTTCATTTGTGCACATCTCTGAAGAAAACATTTCTGGTGTGTGTAGGCACGTGTGTGCGTGCATGCTTGCGTGTGTGCATGCATGTGTGTGTGTGTGTGTGTGTGCTTGGGTGTGTGTGTGTGGCACATGATCATTTTACTCACGTGGATACCCTTATTTTGGTTTGTACTGTCTACCCTGTGTGAGTTTGTCTGTAATCTGTGTGTTCCTGTTTCCCTGCTCAAATACAAATACAGCTCTGTGCATGAGCAGCTGCTACTTCCTGCTTTTTCGGCCTCTCTCTTTAAAATGGAATAGGAGTCACCTTCCCCTTGGTGTGGTGACCTTCTGGCTTGTCTTGCTCTCCCACTATTTTTCCTGATTCCTGCTTGGTGAGGAAATGTGATAGACTAGGACTGGCTTAGAATTCTAGTATGGCTTCTGTCCCCAGAGCCATTGCTGTCCTTAATTAAGCCACACAATATTGCTGGGTGTGGGGGCAGTTACTAATCATTTCTTTTTGATAGCTCAAAGTGTATTTGACTCAGAATAAAATGTGAATGGAGATACATTTCTTTCCCTAAAAGCATGGAATTATAGAAATATCGTACTGTGAGCAGGACTAGAAGCAGGAGGATATTTGAAGATTTGCTACTGGGTTTTCATCCAGGCAGTCACAGGCAGGGGATAATGGATAATTCAGGTGCCGGCTAAGCCCTTTTTGGTGCTTCTGTGGCTTAGGTCCTTGGCGGTGAAGTAGACCAGGTACATGTCTACATATACGTCAGATTAAAAGATAAAATGACACTCTTCATGGTGCAAAAGGCGGGGTTTAAAAAGGCTCTAGTTTCTCTTTTGACTGTCCTGTCTTCCCTAAAATAGACTTATTACCTTAGTTCAGGAAATAGGTGGCCTTTGAAAAATTAGACGCAGCAGATAGGTGAAATCTTACCTCGGGTCATTTGATTTTTTAACAAGGCTTTAGCATACTGAGTTTGGAAGAATTCTTAAAAGAGAACATTGACAAAGAGCTAGAATTTCTCTTTGCTTCTTGTAGAATCTTTGTTATCCTTCGTTTCCAAATAGGTCAGAAACAATTGAGTCACCTCCAAACAGTGCATGTGTTAGCTCTTTATCCACCAAAACAAAAAAAAATGCATTGGCGTCGAGTCGATTCTGACTCATAGTGAGCCTATAGCACAGAGTAGAACTGCCGCATAGAGTTTCCAAGGAGCGCCTCGTGGATTTGAACGGCTGACCTTTTGGTTAGCAGCCGTAGCGCTTAACCACGATACCACCAGGGTTTCCCTTTATCTGTCAGTTGCTATTTTTCAGGTGTCTGCCAACGTTTGGCTTCATATGGCACATATTTTATTAATTTCCATAGAAATTGACATTGGCAGTCACTGGAGGATTTACCCAAAGTGGGCGAGTTCTTTACCAGCATCACATGTTTAATTCTGTCTTGAGTTCTTTTGTGTCATATTTATACCCTTTCTGGTAGCAGCTTGTTTTATCATCATCTATCATTTCCCTTTGTCTCTTTAAATGCAGAGTGAATTTCTAGTGTGGCAAATTTCTGGAAGCTTACCATCCAAAATATGACTGCATGATTTGATAAGTGCTTTGCAAATATTGGAAGTAATAGGATTTGAGAGTAAACAAATGATTTTTGGTTTCTGACTTCTTGGTGAATGTACACAGGCAAATCAATTATGGTTCCTGTTCCTTCCTCTTCTTTTAAGGCTGTGCCTCTTATTTCCATCTTTGTTACCATGTAGTCAATGTAGAGTCTATTTTCCTTTTCTTTGACTATTCATCATCATTTAATAGGACTAGGTATGGACACCTTATGCAGGATGCGATCGGATTTCTTTGCAATCGCAAAGCCATTTGAAGAGGGCTGATTCCAACATACATGATAATCATTGTTCATCACCTCTCATCATGCCTTTAGCTCCACGTATTAGTGGCCCCTGTATGAAGTGGCCCTATTTTTCTTGGTTTAATTCAAGCCATTTACTCATATTTTTTGCATGCAAGAGTGTTGTTATGGAGTGAACTGTGTCCCCCCAAAAATATATGTTGAAATCCTAACCCCTGTACCTATAAATATGACCCTGTTTGGAAATACGGGCTTTCTCTTGTTTCATTAACGAGGCCACACCAGTATAGGGTGGGTCCTAAACCTAATCACTTCTGAGTTATAAGGAGAGTAGAATAGACACAGAGACACACACGGGGGAAGACAAACACCATATGAGGACCCATCTACAAGCAAGGAATGACAAGGATTGCTGGCAGCTACTAGAAGCTGAAATAGACAAAGAAGGACTTTGCCCTAAGCCACATCCTAAATTCAGACTTCTAGCCTCCTGAACTGTGAGAAAATAAATTTCTATTCTTTAAAGCCACTGACTGGTGGTATTTTTTGTTACAACAGCAATAGGTAACTAAGACAAATGTCCTGCAGTTTGCCGAGGTAGGAAAATGCACAAATTATAAGAAGTAATCTTTATCTTGAGGAGTTTAAATTCAATGGGGGGAGCCAAACACAGATGTCATTGTCTTTTATACAAAGCTGTTTATAAGCCAAGTCAAATACAGATGTACAAGCAACTTCTTACAGGAACACAGAGGAAGAAGTTGGAAGGAGGATACAAAAAAGGAACATTTATTAATGGCCACCTCTGTGCCAAGTGCTTTACTTGGGCAATTTCATTTCTTTTTCACAACCACCCTGCAGACCAGCTATCAGATGAGAGCGTTGACACTCAGACTTAAATCTCACACCCATGCCCGTGTAGTGGCAGAAATGAGATTTCAAACAGTCAAACTGCTGGTTAACTCCAAAGGCCAACCTCCACCTTCTACAATATCAAATGGAATCTATAAAAGTATTTTGTTTTGATTGAGTAGTTCTGAGACAGTTATCCAGCAGAAGGAAATTAAGCCTGAAAGGACTGAGAGTTGTCTTAGTTTCCCAGTGCTGCTGTAACACAAATATCACAAGGGGGTCGCTCTAAAGAACAGACATTTATTTTCTCACCGTTCTGGAGGCTGAAAGTCCAAATCAGAACCTTGGCCATGTTGATTCCTTCCTTGTCTGAGATTCCTTGGTTCCTTGGTGTTCCTTGGCTTGTAAATGATCCTCACATGGCATCTGTCTTCCTCTGTATGTATCTCTCTGTGTCCGTTTTACTCTTTTTATAACTCAAAAGTTATTAGATTTAGAATCCACCTTACTAGGGTATGATCTAATTAGCAAAGAAAACCCTATTTCCAAACAGGATTATATGCACAGGTATATGGGTTAGGATCTCAATATATATTTTTGTGGGGGGGGACACAATTCAGT
The DNA here is from genome assembly GCA_030035585.1 of Dugong dugon. Taxonomy (NCBI): domain Eukaryota; kingdom Metazoa; phylum Chordata; class Mammalia; order Sirenia; family Dugongidae; genus Dugong; species Dugong dugon. Next base: position 107,413,732 of record CM057463.1, on the reverse strand, counting down.
TCATAACAGGTGTAGTATTTGGCAGACATATAATAAAATAATAGCTAATATTGTAGAGTACTTACTACCCGTCAGACACTTGCTTAGCACTTTTAACTGTATAATCTCACTGAATCCTCATAAGAGCCAGCAGAGGTCGGGACTACGATTATCTCCTTTTACAGATGAGGGAACTGAGGCACAGAGTGGTTTAAACAACTTGTTTAGAGTCACAGAGTTTATAAATTTGGAGTGAGGATCTGAACCCTGGGAGTGTGTCTTCAACATCCACCTCTGCATGATACTTGGTGAGTGAAGGCAACAGGACTCCACGAAGGGCTGGTGTTGCCAAGGTGCAGAGTGCTGGGGATGGCATTGCTGGAGCTTGGGGTTTGTAGAGGCTTTAGGGAGATCTTCGGCTTATCTGGGTTTTGTACATTGTGCTAAGGGATTTGTATTTGGTTCTGTAGTCACTGGGTTGTCAGTGGAAGTTTCCAAGAAGAATGAAGGTGTGTTCTAACTTGTGATTTAAGAATCTGTCACATGCATGCACATGCATCCACACCAACACCTACCCCTCACTCCCCTCTCCACCCTCCTTCACACACTGGGAGCATGAGGGGTGGGGCTGTGTATATTGACAGCTCCTAAGCCAATTTGGAGGCTGTAGCAGTAATTTGTGAGTCTTGGGTGGTGCAAACGGTTAAGCACTTGACTGCTAACCAAAAGGTTGGTAGTTCAAACCCACCCAGAGACACCTTGGAAGAAAGGTCTGGGGATCTACTTCCAAAAGATCACAGCCTTGAAAACCTTACGGAGCACAGTTCTAGTCTGGCATAGGTGGGTTTGCCGTGAGTTTGGAATCAACTCAATGGCAACTTTTTTTTTTTTTTTTTTTTAGCAATACTTCAGGAGAAAGATGATGATTGTCTGGGCCAGGGCAATGACTGGGGGGACAATAAGGACAATTTGATTGTGGAGGACTTCATGGAAGTTAAGACGATTTAGTAAGCGAGTATAGATGTGAGGAATAAGAACGGGTTGAAGACAATAAATTTCACTCACAAATGAGCAATTAGTTAAAACACATGTAAAGACATACATTCACTCGTCATACTCAGGAACCAAAAAGAAGTGTTGTAGCTCACAATGATAAAAAGTATGTTGGTGTGGTCCCCTGGGGAACTCACAATGTCAGCCAATAGCTGCAAGTTGCATGCCATTCCCAGGAATGATGACACACTTGTCCGTCCATCTAACCCCCAGTGCTCCATGTTGCCTGTAAGCCACTCGTCGGCCCTCCTACAATGTGCCGTGATCTGGCCTTAAGGGTAACACCACTTCTGCTGAACAGGTGGCATCCCTTCTAGCTGTGACTCCCATCGTGGCCTCATTCCTTTGAGACCTGAAGGACTTGGGTCTTCCTGGAAGCCTGATTAGATTGTTCGCTAGGCCGGAGTTCTGCTTTAAATTATAATCCATCAGGAATATGAGTAGTACTTTTCCAAGGCAGTGCCAAAATGCAAATGAGGGTGAAGGGAGAGGAATGAAAGTGGGAGAGAGGTCCAAGAAAATTAATCCATTGAATGTTCTGCTGGGGGCTGGCTTTGGGTACATCCCTCCAGAGCTGCAGAAGAGGCCTTCAACAAAGTAAGAGCTCAATAAACATTTGATGAAAGAATGAACAAATGAATGAATGAAGGAGTTCCATCAGTTAGCATAACTTCGACTTAGCCATACTAAAATTATTTCTCAACATTCCACACATTACAAAGCTTTCTTCCGTTAATTGGGCCTTGGAAGGTACCAGGCTTAAGTACTCCTACTGGTTCCTAAGTTTTTATGTCATCCAATGTGTCTATTCTCATTTATCCAGGGTAGCTGTAGCTGGATTTGTGGCAACTCAGAGGGCTGGCTGTAGTTCTTGTTGCTTGATCATCGAGATATTTACTTCAAAGAGTCTGAGTTTTCAGTGTGCTGTGTAGCTCTTTGGATGTGGCAGGTTCTTCCCTTCCTTTATAAAGCAAAGCCACTCTGGTTGGTTTGGGTCGTGTGTGTGGCAAAACACACACTTAGGTAAGAGATCCTTTGAATATAAATTGGAAATGACGCCTGAATGCGATCGCCACGACTCCTCTGCAGCCAGTAGGTTTCCTGCGAATTTGTTCAGCTGCTAATGGAAATGGACTCCAGTTTAGCTGAGTGTTGGTGTAAGTACATTCTATTTAGAAAAGCAAATCTACATTTATCTCCTAATTGGATGTTGCTGTGAAGATACAAGGCCCTGGTAGAGACAACACGTACTTCCCTTCTCCCTTCTCGGTCCGTCTTTCACACTCTGTGAGATGTTGTGGCATCCTGTCTCAGCTTGGGGACACACTCTCTCCCTGAAGTAAGTGACGTTGCTGTGAACAAAATGCAAAATTAATGCAATTAGAGCCAGCTCTTCTTGGACACCTGAGGATTGGATTTAAAAACTGCACACATCAACACCAAAAACCAAGAGAAAAATAGAAAGAACAAAACCCTCTATGAAATGGAACAGCAAAAGCCTCGTTCGTGTCTGACCTGGAACACAGGTGAGGAAGTCCACCGTTACTACGGGAGAAGCGTGCAAAGTGCGCAGTGAGGTCTGTGGAGCGGGAGTGTGTCCAGGGAGTCTGACGACGTAGTGACCTTGGGCAGAAGCTTGATGTCACTTTGTCTCCCTTTGCCCACTTCACGTATCTGTCAAAGATGCATAATAACCCAGCCTCATCTCATGTGGGGGCTGAGGATTAATTAATTAGTGATTGTATATTACTTGGCACTCCTCGGAGGAAACGCAGTCTGTAAGTGTGAAGAATTGTTATTATCAAGCAATTCAGCTGGCTCTCAAGCAATAATGACTTCAGGGAGGCTGTTGGAACTCACGCTGTGGTCTTTCTAGGTTGGAAATCAAAGGTTAAGGGACTACATGGTGCTTTATTTCCTCTCTCAACCCTGCTAGGAAACAAGCCATTTTTCCCGAACAAAGAAGTCTGCCTCGTTCCTGGCATTTAATCCCTAAATTATGAAAACAGATGTCTTCCTTGATTCAGGTTAAGATTCACAATAGGGCAGAGAGGTATTTCAAGGGAATGATTCTCAGAGCCCCAGGCCCACAAAATGCACAAAACCAAAAGGGCATGAGAAACATCACACATTATGCCCTTCTCTTAGAGAGTAACAACCTGCTTCAGTGTATTAATGACGCAAAAGGAGTTCAAAAAAACATGTTGAACTCTATTTACTCCACTCTTTCCCAAAGTTACTGGATGAGTCTTGTAGACATCTGCAAAAACTGTAATCATTCCCCTCCTTGTGTATACACCCCACTGGAATGTGACTTTGCTACTCTTCTTGTCATAAGATGGAATCAATTTCTCCACCTCTTGAGTCTGGGCGGCCTTGTGATTTGCTTTGGCCAACGGAATGTGGCAGAAGTGACATTGTACTAGTTCTGAACCTAAGCCTCAAGAGGCTTTGCAGCTTCTGTTCACACTCTTGGAACCCTGCCAGCCTCCATGGGGACTAACCCAGCTAGGCTGCTTGAGGATGAGAGAAATGTGGCCTCACTTTCTCTATTGCCCCAGTCAGTGACTGGTGCTGTACTTGTGATTACAGTTTTATCATGGAGGATACAAAAGAAGAAATTCATAGGGCGAGGTCGGGTAGAGTCTCCATTGCGATGCTTCCATGTCCCAGGAAACACATGCATCAGTGTCTACCATCAGTCAGGAAGCTCACCTGATGCTCATTGTCCAAAGTTTTTTTTGGGATTTCATTATATAGACATTATTGATTAAATCACTGCCCAAGTGGCTGAACTCAATCTCCAGCCCTTCTCCTTCCCCCTGGAGATTGAGCTAATATCACACGGTGATGTGTGGCCAGTGCACACCCAAGATGACTCACCTCACGAGCATAACCTATCTGCTGTGGTCTAAAGTCCTCCATGAATAACAAAGACATTCCAGTCACTCTAGAAATCCCAAGAGTTTAGAGGTTGTCTCCTAGGAACCAAGGCCAAAGACCAAATTCCTTGGGTAAAGCAATTCTTCACCCTACATAAGCCAACAAGTTTTAGGAGGTCTGTTATGCATCAATAGATTAATAGTGGCACCTATTTTTAAAGTTAATGCCTTTTAAATAGTTCCAGGAATATAAATTGGGATTATAAATTGGTGATTATAAATTTCTTTTTAACTATCCAATGTTCACACGCGTATGAGGCGATTGAAAAGAACATGGCCTGGGTCAGGTGCACCTTAGTCATCAAAGTGAGATCTTTGCTCTTCAAAACTTTAATAAAGAGGTCTTTTGCAGCAGATTTCCCTCCCCCCCATACAATACATCATTTGATTTCTTGCTGCTTCTATGGTTGTTGATTTTTGATCCAAGTAGAACAAAATCATTGACAACTATTTGTAACATATAGTCACTGTCTAAATGAGTTGCCTCTGAGCTCAGGTCGGCAGTTTGAACCCATCAGCCGCTCCGTGGGAGAAAGATGTGGCAGTCAGCTTCCATGAAGATTTACTGCCTTGGAAACCTTAAGGGGCAGTTCTACTCTGTTCTATAGTGTTGCTATGAGTTGGAGTTGACTCGAAGGCAATAGGGAGTACATCTCCAAGGAACCCTGGTGGCACAGCGCTCAGCTGCTAACTGAAAGGTCGGCGGTTCAAACCCACCAGCGCTCTTCAAGAGACAGATGTAGCAATCTGCTTCTGTAAAGATTACAGGCTTGGAAACCCTATGGGGCAGTTCTACTCTGTCCTATGGGGTCACTGTGAGTTGGAGTTGGCACCTACCAACAGCAGTACATCTCAAGAAATTATCAGTAACTTTCAAAGCAACTGTATCTGACCCCTTTTATTCCTGATCTCTATATCTTATGCATGGCTTGTTTTTGTTGCAAAGATTGTTTTCTAACAAGCAAAAAACATTTAATCAGATGAATTTAAACACTATTGCTGTGGTGTTTCCCAGGGATTTGCCTCCCAGGGATTTGCCTTTGAAATCAGCAAACAAATCAAAGAGTTTGTTCCCCTGCAAGTATCTCAATAGGACTGCTTTGGAACTCAAAGGCAAGACGTGCAGGACAGGAATGAAAAAAAATATCATTCATTTTCACTTGTGCAGTAGTTGCTGTCTTCGCAGAGTCCCCCGCAAGGAGTCAAGACTATGTTAAAAACAAAAAATAAAAAATTTCACCTGATGTCTTGATGTTCTTGGTTTGTTGTTTGCTTACTTGTCAGGAGGCATGGGGTGCAGCGCTTCCCAACTTTGCTATGGAGGAAATGTCAACTGCAATCAAGAGCAAACTCGTCTCCTCAGAGATCTCAGTATACAACACAAGTCCACAGGACAGAAGCATGGCGTTTATTTGACCTTCACAATACATATTAATTTTTTCTATCCATAATGTATTCAAGGTCCTGGTGATGCAGTGGTTAAGAGCTATGGCTGCTAACCTAAAGGTCGGCAATTCAAATCCACCAGCTGCTCCTTGGAAACTCTATGGGGCAGTTCTACTCTGTCCTATAGGGTTGCTATGAGTCAGAATCGACTTGATGCCAATGGGTATAATGTATTCATGTTTATTTTAATATGTAAATAGTATTTCTGCCTAAATCTTTATATATAACTGAGGCTCCATAAAGATGTGTGTACCTGGTTTATTCCCTGTATGATAATACCGTAAGAAGAATGGATTCTGGTCTTCCACAGAGACCAATGTGAATTCTGGCTCCACCATTGAATAATTGCATGACCTGCAGAAAATGAATTAATTTCTCTGTGCTTGTTTCTTCATCTGCAAATAAAGATAATAACATTTTTCTGGGAAGGTTGTTGTGAGGATAAGAATTAAGTGAGATAATGTATGCGAAGCGCCAAACAAAGTAACTGATAACATGTGCACAGGCAGCAGCAGCTGTTATTTCTGTTATTACTATAAGCGAAGAAATGTTTTTAATCTTCTTGACGCTGAAAGATTACTTTGCTCTAGTTTTAAGCAAGGCTGAGGTCTCAAAATGGGACATTGTGGAACTTTGCTGGTGTAGAATTGAGCAAGGAAAACGGAATAGACAGAGAAAGGAAAATACACATCTGTAAAGAATGGACTCTGTTTGACTAGCAACTTTGATTTTCTTTAGATCATGCTTTCCAGGAAGGAGCCCTGATGGTGTAGTGGTTAAAGCACTCAGCTATAAACCAAAAGGTCAGTGGTTCAAACCCACCAGCCACTCTGGGAGAAAGATGTGGCAGTCTGCTCCTGTAAAGTTTACAGCCTTGGAAACCCTATGGGGCAGCTCTACTCTGTACTACACGGTTGCAAGGAGTCGAAACCTGCCTCTAAAAGACATGGTAATATGCTTATGTGGATCTAAATGTTTGCTCAAATAGTCATGCTTAGAGCAATGGAGGATTTATGTTGCACGGCTCCAGCTACCAGTATTCTTTTCTTTTAGCTTATCTGCTTGATTTCTGTGCCTCAGTAGATAAATTTTAGCCATCCAAATGCTTTGTTAGATAAATATGGTAGGATAAAATTAGAGATAATACCAAGATCTTGCTTTCTTTCTTTTATTTTTTTGCCCTGAAGTATTGTCTTTAGGGGAAGAGTGCAGTGAAGGAGAGCGTAAAGATATCTATGAAAGGTTTTCCAGCAAGTTTCTGAATGGATTTTTAAAGTTAGTGGAAGAGATAATTGTCTTGATAGCAAAGGCTTTCTACTTCAAGGCTTTTTTTTTTTTTTTTTTTTTTTGACATAAGGTGTTTTGAAGCCAGTTTGTCGTAACTCTTAGAGTGGTCTGGCCTTCTTAAAGCTATGTCCACAAATGCTTTGGTACTCCTCTCTGTAAGAGGTGGAGCTTATTTCCCTGCCCTTCAGTTTGGGCTGGACTTTCTGACTTTCTTCTAACAAGTAGAATCCAGTGGAAGAATTCCAAAAATAGAGTATAAAAAGACTGTGGCTTTCATCTTGGTGGCTGTCTGTCACTTCCTCTCTTGGAATGCTCCCTCTGAGGAAGCCAGCTGCCATGTCATGAAGCAGTCCTGTGGAGAGGCCTGAGTGAGTGTGCTTGGAAGTCAGTCTTCTGAGGCCTGCCGACAGCCATGTGAGTGAGCATGGAAGCAGATCTGATTTGAGATGACTGAAGCCTTGAGTGACAACAACTTGACTTTACTCTCATGACAAACATTGGGCTAGAGACACCCAACTAAGTCATGCCTGGATCCCTGACCTGTAGAACCTGTGAGATAACAAATGTTTGTTTTATTAAGCTGATAAATTTGAGGGTAATTTATTATACAGAAGTAGATAACTAACTGTTGTTGTTGTGTGCCGACGAGTCAATTCTGACTCATAGAGACCCTATGTCTTAGTCATCTAGTGCTGCTGTAACAGAAATACCACAAGTGAATGGCTTTAACAAAGAGAAATTTATTCTCTCACTGTCTAGTAGGCTACAAGTCCAAATTCAGGGCCTCAGCTCCAGAGGAAAGCTTGCTCTCTCTGTTGGCTCTGGAGAAAGGTCCTTGTGATGTATCAGTCTTCCCTTGGTCTGGGCGCATCTCAGCCCAGGAACCTCAGGTCTAAAGGATGCACTCTGCTCCCAGCACTGCTTTCTTGGTGGTATGAGGTCCCCAGGTCTTTGTGCTCACTTCTCTCTTTTATATTGCAAAAGAGGTTGGCTTAAGACACTACATAATCTTGTAGACCTCATCAATATAACTGCCACTAATCCATCTTATTACATTATAGTGATAGCATTTACCACACATAGGGTAATCACATCAGATAATAAAATGATAGATGATCTTACAATACTGAGAATGATGAGCTAACCAAGTTGATAGATATTTTTGGTGAACACAATTCAATCCATGACCCTATATGACAGAGTAGTACTGCCCCATAGGGTTTTTAGGCTGTAATCTTTACAGGAGCAGATTGTCAGGTCTTTTCTCCATGGAGCCATTGGTGAGTTTGAACCAATGACCTTTTGGTTAGCAGCCGAGCACTTAATCATTGTGCCACTAGGGATCCTTATATAACTAATACAAGTGGTCAATTCACGATGATATAAAATCAGTCTCCCTGTGCAAAGAGGAGATAAAGACCTGATAGCTTGTTGGTAAGAGACACGCAGCGAGAATGTCACTAGGGTTAAGACAATGATGGATCTCCATCCTGAGACCTGGACAAATGCCTGCTCTCTTAGTGGGGTTGATGGAATCTCCAGGTAAGTTAGGAGTATTCTGCAAAGTAGAGAGGACTTGAATCTTGCTTCCTGAGGAAGAGACAAACTTACTAAAGAAGAAAGCAATACCTACTGCATTTAAGTATCAGTAAGTAAAAGTAACAACCAATGTAAATTTTCTGGCCAAGGTAAACTTTTTCTGTGAAGAGGAAGATAATAAATACTTTATTTGATACTTAAAATGTTTTATTATTAAATTAAATAATTTATTAAAGTATTAAAAATAATAATTTATATACTTTTGTGGATCATACAGTCTCTGTTGCAGTTACTTAACTCTGCTGTTGTAGCATCAAAGCAGCCATGGGCAATGCATAAATGAATGGGCGTGACTGCATTCCAATAAAACTTTATTTACAAAAACAGGTAGAGGGCCAAATTCTGCCTCGGGCCATAGTTTGCCAACCCCTGATCTAGGCTAAGAGTGCTTGAGGCAAGCTCCCAAGTCTCCAGCAGACCAAGGAGAAATGAAAAGAGGCTGAGGCAGTCTGCTGGACATGGAAGGCCTCTCAGTGAGCAGGAAGAGGATACAGTCTCTGTAGACTGGAGAGCCAGAACAGAGATCGGACATTTTAGCTATATCTGCAGTGGGATGAGAAATGATGACCAAAGATCAATGGTAATTTTATATCTCAATTCAAGTCAGCATGGATGAATGCTGGTGACTGTAATAGGCCAGGAATTTCTTTCCAGAGTTTAACCACTTCCTGGTGAGTTGAGAAAGGCAGCCTAGTGGTGAAAACAGTTAAGTGTTCAGCTGTTAACCAAAAGATTGGCGGTTCCAACCCACCCAGCTGCTCTGTGGGAGAAAGACCTGGCAATGTGTTCCCATAAAGATTACAGCCAAGAAAACCCTATGGAGCAGTTCTACTTTGTCACACGGGGTCACTATAAGTTGAAATTGACTCGATGACACCCAACAACAGGAAGTTGAGGGGGAAAATGCAAGGAGAATATCCTGAATTGAGTGAGTTCAAATCCCAAAGTCTCTGAGTTTCCTTGAATTGGAAAAAAAAAAAACTACTATCAGTGATAAATAGAGTCTTCAGAGCTCAGTTTTGTTCAGTTATGGAGAAATGAAAAAAAGTGACATTTTTGCACACTTGAGCACTGTGATTATATACAATTTTTGTTTGTTGTATGCATATAAATAATACATAAAGAAATCTATCAGGCAGAACTACGATATGAACCAGCAATCCCAATCCTAGGTATATACCCCCAAAGACTTGAAAGCAGGAATGGAAACAGAAAGTTGTACACCAATGTTCACTGCAGCACTATTCACAACAGCTGACGGGTGGAAACAATCTAAATGTCCATCAATAGATAAATGGATAAACAAAATGTAGTATACATATGCAATGGAATACTACTCAGCCTTAAAGAGAGATGAACTCCTGATGCATGCTACAATATGGATGAACCTTGAAAATATGATGCTGAGTGAAGTAGGTTAGTTACAAAAGGATACATATGTATGATCGTATTCATATGAAATAGGCAAATACATAGAAACCAAAGCTGATTAGTGAAGTGGGAGGGAGGGAGAAAGGCGGAGTCATTGCTTAGGGGGCACTGAGCTTCTGTTGATGGTGGTGGAATGATCTGGAAAAGGATAGTGGTGATGGTGGCACGACCTCATGCACAGAATCGATGTCACTGAGCTGTACATGTAAAAACTTGAATTGGGAAATGTTTTGTTACGCGTATTTTTACCACGATAATTAAAAAACAAAAAGGAAATATATAGGGAGATCTAGCTTTTAGAATTGGGGAAAAGCAAAAGCTCAGAGCACCTGACTAGAAGGAGCATTTCCTGCAGCTCTTGGCTGATGCTAGAACTGGGCCAGCTACATAAGAGGCGAGGCTCAGTGCAAAATGAAAATGAAAGTCTCCTTTTTCAAAAAGCAATAAATTGATGTTAAAGGTACTAAAATATAAAATCTTTTCCTTTCTTCCATGGTCTCTTTCTCAACTTGTCATGGTGTTTTTTATTTGCTATTCAAAGTTCTAAGTAAAGAAAAATTAAAATTTTAATTTACACGAATTTTACGACTCCCGTTTATATTATGTGATGTCACTTCTAAACACACACAGAAGAGCGTTTAACTCATATGCAGAATCACCATAATTACATAGCTCCTATTTCACAGCTTGTACATGCATATGTATTTCATTCTTACCAGAACAGAAGAAACACTGCACAAAACTAACTCAGCTGCTTTTATTTCACTTCTTGGTTGGTGCACCTTCTACCAACCCTCTCTACTTTTGTATTACTCATCAGTTACAAAGGGCAGAAAAGAAAAAGAAATGATGAGTTGCCTCTCTTTCCCTTTCCTCCTTTGTCATCATTTTCAGCTTAAGTGGTTGGCTGACACAGGAAGGTTATACGTGAGAAAGAAAGGATATGATAGGATTCCTTGGTGGGTCATGTTTCTTAAAATGCCATTTTCTTCTTTCTGCATTTGAAGACTTGATTGAACAGGAAATATTACCCCTTGGGGCTGTCAGTGCCCCAGCGTACTCAGTTGTGAATCTTACCGAAGTCCCATGCATGGTGGGACTCATATGGAGTCAGCAGATATTTCTAAGTCTCTTGGAAGGGTAGGTTGTATTTAAGCATTTATTTATTTCTCTGTCCCCATGGTGCCTGGCACCTGTGTGGTATTGAACGTGGTTGTTGCTGTTATTGTTGTTATAAGTTGCCATTGCAACCCCATGTGTGCAGAGTAGAACTGCTCCATAGGGTTTTCAAGGCTGTGACCTTTCTGAAGCAGATCACCAGGCCTTTCTTCTGAGGTGCCTCTGGGTGGGTTTGAACCGCCAGCCTTTTGATTGGTAGTGGAATGCTTGACATTTTTACCACCCAGGGACTCCGTTGGAGATGGTAACGATGTTTGGAGCAGAGGTTCTCACCGTGGGGTTCATGTTCCAGCAACATCAGCATTCCTGAGAACTTATTAGAAATGCAAATTCTCAGTCCGTCCCACCCCAAACCCACGTGAACCAGAGACTCTGGGGTGGAGCCTCACAGTCCCGGTTTAACAAGCCCTTCTGGTGATTCTTTTTTAAGCCACAGCTTTCCTTCTCCTCTGAGGAACTCCCCTGGAGCTTCAATAAGTTCTGATAGGCAGACTTGCACTTCTAAAGATGGATATGCTTAGGGAAATAGAAAGGCTGGGTGTCCATCATGGTCACGTGACCGGTGGGGGGGGGGGCTCTCCCGAGGTCATTCTGATGCTCTCTCAAGTGCAACAACTCGGTGGAGGTTGGAGCCCGTCTTGAGCCAGGGGTGAGGTACACTGCTGTGAGGAAGGGACCCTGGGCTTATGGAACCTGGTACCATTTGCACATGTAAATGGGTAGGGAACGCTTAGCCCTGGCCAGACTGAACTGGTTCCAATTACACTGGACGAGCGTGCCCCTTGGCAGGGCCTTTCTGTGCTGCTAAGCTCATGGAGCAGGCCCTTCAAGTGGCCCTCTTCACCTGGGCCAACATATGCACAATTTGTTGCAGTTCTTATTTCTGCACTCTGGACTGGGCGTCTGGTCTGGTCAGGCAAGTTCTCCATGCTGATATTAAAATGACGGCTCCTGCTGGGTGAAAAAGCTCTTAAGTCAATGTCAAGATTTTCCCACCTTTCCTGAGCAGCTTTTAAAACTCTGTACCCTAGGTGGAGCGCTAAGGGCTTAGGAACTAGAAGGGCATTGGCATGAGGGGGCAGCCATTCCTGCAGAGTTTCAGACTCATGCTTAATTATTCAAGTGGGTAAACACCACGCGCGCATGCACACACACATACAGAATCCAGGAATCAAATTCCTTGAAGCCAATTCTGAATTACTGTGGTTTCCTGGATAGCTTGGCAAAGATGAGAGAGGAAAGCCCTTGCAGCCCAAGTTGGCCAATGGAGTTTTAGTTCCAAAAGGCCAATGAAAGAGGAGGGAGGTGTAAGAAGAAGGAAGGACATTGTCTTGGGGATTAAGAGTCTAGATTTCTAGCCCAGATGCACTACAGAGTTTTGAACCAGTTGCCCTGTCTCCCTGATGCTCAGCTCCTTACCTGTAAGATGAGACATATATATAGATTTTGCTTTGCCCTACCACATTTTGAAGATGCCTATAGTGTGTGTGTGTATTAGTTGCCGTCATGTTGACTCCGACTCATAATGACCCTATGTACAACAGAAAGAAACGTTGCGCAGTCCTGCACCATCCTCACAATCACGGGCATGTTTGAGATCGTAGTTGCAACTATTGTGCCAATCCATCTCACCAAGGGTCTACCTCGCCCTCATTGACAAACATGATGTCCTACTAGAGCAATTGATTCCTCTTGATGATGTGTCCGAAGTAAGCAAGTCAGACAATGTTCTGTGCTTATAAATACATGCAAAACAGAGAAGTTAGAAATATATAAACAGAAATCAGGAGTTTCTTAGGAGCAAGGAGCGTTGACCAGAGATTAGTGGTAGGAACCTGGAAAAAGAAAATATGAACAATAAATTAGAAAGTGAACATTGGACAGCCAGGGAAGGCTTGGAAGAGGTGGAAATGAAAGTTTTTTCTTGATCTATCAGGTAAAAAAAAAAAAAAAAAGGAAAGGGGTGAGAGTGGGTAGAGAATGCAGGTGGGACTTGGGGTAGCCCATGAGGAGAGAAGGGGGAAACACCGAGCCAAGTTAAAACTCCCCTACTCCAACCCCCATCCCTTGTTGCTATTCATTAGACAGTTGTGCTTTCCTCAAATCACACCATGGCTTTGCTTGATTTTTGTTTGGCTTATACTTTCTTGGGGAGTCCCTGGGTGGTGCAAATGGTTAATGCACTCAGTTGCTAGCCAAAATGTTAGAGATTCAAGTCCACCTAGAGGTGTCTCAGAAGAAAGGCTTGGCAATCTACTTCTGAAAAAATCAGCCATTGAAAAGCCTTTGGAGCACAGTTCTACTCTAACACACATTCAGGGTCAGCATCAACTCCATGGCAACTTGTTTACTGTGACCGTGCGGCAGTTAAGCATACCACTTCTCCCTTTACTCTCTTCCCTCATCACTAATGTGGTCAGGTGATGCTTAATTGCGACACTGAAACTGTCATGGTGAATGCAGTTTTGCTAATGGGATGTCTGTTTTCAGATGGGACTATAAAGGGGAAACTAATCTTTCAACTTGAAGAAGTACAAGACAGCCTAACCTTTGCTGAAACTGAAAATTAAGGGGAAAAGGAAGCTATTTTAGTGGGTTAAAGACTAAAGCAAGAAGCCAGTGCTGTGTAAACTCACTGGAAGAAGCTGCGTGGGGATGGGGTGCCTCCCATTCCTCACTAGGGGACTATTCTAGGAGATGCTAAAGGCTGATTATAGACAACTACCTGGTAGCAAGATATCTTGGGAAGCTGTAGTAAAGATGGTGTGGTACTGGCATGGACACAGGCAGGGAGGTCACTGGAAAAGGTTAGAGAGCCCAGACACAGCTCCATGCATATATGGTTGGCATTGCAGCTGTCAAAAACCTAAAGTGCTTAGAGAAACACCAAAAATTAGTGTAACAGAATATATTTATGGTGAATAGATATGGTTCAAATTAGACAGCATCACCCAAACATGTTGGGAAGGCGCTCCAAAGAGGGGAGAGTGAAAATGGGTTATATACGTCACTGTTGTGTTAATTTCCCAGAAGATAACATCAAAGCACAAGCAGGGTTTCAGAATGACCAAGGTCATGCCATACAAACTAAAACACAGCCTCTAATCAGGCCCTGAAGTTACTGTTTCTCAAAGCTGGATGCACATAGATAATTTTCCAAAAGAACCCAATGCCTAAGGCCAAAACCTCTCCACTAAGCTGCTTACTAAGCTACTGTTTGACCTGAAGGTGACTCCAGGGAACAAGTTCTTTTAAGGTTCAAAAGGACACTTAAGGGTGGACGGCCTAGGTGGGTCACCTCAATTTCATGAACCCAGAAATCTGGATTCCAAGAGAATCAAATCAATTTTGTTACAGCTCAATGAGGAAAGTACTCAACAAATGCATTTTATTTATTAGCAATTGGTTCTTAATATGGAGGAGAATAAGATGACATTCCTAGTATCATGTGGGCTAAAGACTGTTATGGATTGAATCGTCTACCCCCCCCTTGCATTGTGGTATTAATGTCACAGCAGCAGTAGGAAACTAACATGGACTGTATTAGTTTCCCAGAGTGGCCGTAACAAATTACCACAAACTGGGTGGCTTAAAACAACGGAAATTTATTCTCTCACAGTTCTGGAGGTGAGAAGTCCAAAATTAAGGTTTTTGGCAGGGCCTTGTTCCCTCAGAAACCTCTAAGGGAGGATACTTCTTTGCCTCTGCCCGCTTCTGACAGTCCCAGGCATTCCTTGGTTTGTGGCAGCATGGCTCCAATCTCTGCCTACCCTAACCCCCTATGTCCTTATCTTAACTTGATTCATATCTACAAGAATCCTATTTCCAAAAAGGTCACATTCACAAGTGTCAGGAGTTAGGACTTCAACATATCTTTTTGGGAGACACAATTCAACCCATAACAAAGATCTAAATGTGGAAGGACTTAAATATGAAAATCTAAAAACTTTTTTTTAAAAAAGAATATCTTTATGAACTTTGGGTAGAAAAAATTTAATAATATTCTATAGCAAAAATTAAAATATTTAATTTGTGTTGAATCAAAAAAGTTTTTGTTCCGCTAAAGATCCTTTTAAAAAAGTGAAAAAAATTTAGGAAGAAATACTGTATAAATATCCAGAATACATAAGGAGTTTTACTGATTAAAAAAGAAATACAAACAAGTTAATAAAAACGGATAAAATGGATGAAGAGATAATTTATAGATGTGGAAACATCATCTGCCAATAAACACATGAAAAAATGCTCCGCAATAGAAATGCAAATTAAAACTAAAATTAGACACAATTTCACAGCGTTGGACCAGCAAAAAATACAATCTGACTGTCCCAACTTTTGTTTTGGATGTGGAATAATGGGACCTCTTATCCATTGCTGTTGGAAATGAAAATTGGTATAACTACTTTGGAGAAAAATGTGGCAACTATTACTAGTGTACGCGTGTATGTGTGTGTACGTATATATACACATACACATACACATACATATATGCACATGTACACGTGCACGAACACATACATAAAACCAGTTTCCATCAAGTTGATTCTGACTCATGGCAACCCCATGTATGTCAGAGTAGAACTGTGCTCCACAGGGTTTTCAATGGCTGATCTTTCAGAAGTCAAATGCCAGGCCTTTCTTCTGAGGTGACTCTGAGTCCACTAGAACCTCCAACCTTTTAGTTAACAGCTGAGCACTTAACTGTTTGCCTTAGTCCTTTTTTAACACTTTAAGGAGGCCTTTTGCAGCAAATTTGCCCAATGCAATACATTGTTTGATTTCTTGACTGCTGCTTCCATGGGTGTCGATTGTGGATCCAAGTGAAATGAAATCCTTGACAACTTCAATCTTTTCTCTGTTTATCATGATGTTGCTTACTGGTCCAGTTGTGAAAAGTTTTGTTTTCTTTATGTTGAGGTGTAATCCATACTGAAGGCTGTGGTCTTTAATCTTCATCAGTAAGTGCTTCAAGTCCTCTTAGCTTTCAGCAAATAATGTTATGTCATTTACATATCACAGGTTGTTAATGAGTCTTCCTCCAATCCTGATGCTATGTTCTTCTTCATCCAGTCTGGCTTCTTGGATTATTTGCTTAGCATACAGATAGAATAAACCCACTGCCATAAAGTGGATTCTGACTCATAGTGACCCCATAGGATTTCCAAGGCTGTAAATCTCTATGGAAGCAGATTGCCACATCTTTCTCCTGTGGAGACCTTTTGGTTAGCAGTCAATTGCTTTAAACACTGCAGCACAAGGGTTCCTGTCACAGATTGAGTAAGTATGGTGAAAGGATGCAAACCTGATGCACACACGTTTCCTGATTTTAAACCACACAATATCTCCTTGTTCTGTTCAAATGACTGACTCTTGGTCTATGTCCAGGTTTCACACAAGCACAATTAAGTGTTCTGGAATTCCCATTCTTTGAAATGTTATCTATAATTTGTTATGATCCACACAGTCAAATGCCTTTGCATAGTCAATAAAACACAGGTAAACATCTTTCTGATATTATCTGCTTTTAGCCAAAAGCCATTTGACATCAGCAATGATATCCCTGGTTCCTCGTCCTCTTCTGAATCCGGCTTGAATTTCTGGCAGTTTCTTGTTGATGTATTCCTGCAACTATTTTTGAATTATATTCAACAAAATTTTATTTGTGTGTAATATTAATGATATTGTTCAATAATTTACACATTCTGTTTAATCACTTTTCTTTGGGATGGGCACAAATATGGATCTCTTCCAGTTGCTCTCCTCCGAATTTCTTGGCATAAACGACTGAGCACCTCAGCTCTGCACCTGTTTGTTGAAACATCTCAGTTGGTATTCCATCAATTCCTGGAACCATTCCTTCAGTGCAGCTTGGACTTCTTCCATCAAGACCATCAGTTCTTGATCGTATGCTACCTTCTAAAATATTTGAATGTCACCAATTCTTTTCGGTACAGTGACTTTTTGTTTTCCTTCCATCTTCTTTTGATGCTTCCTGTATCATTCAATAGAATCTTTCAATATTGCAACTCAAGGCTTGAATTTTTTCTTCAGTTCTTTCAGCTTGAGAAATGTCTAGTGTATTCTTCCCTTTTGGTTTTCTAACTCCAGGTCTTTGCACATTTCATTATAATACCTTATTTTGTCTTCTTAAGTCACCCTTTAAAATCTTCTGTTCAGCTCTTTTACTTGATCATTTCTTCTATTCACTTTAGCTACTCTACATTCAAGAGCAAGTTTCAAATAAGGCCCTTGAATTAGATTATTGTTGCATTCTAGCCAGCGGAAGGCTTTTAGCTGCGGAAGTTCTTTCAAGAGGACATTCGTTTGTTATAATTTAATGTAGCTTCATTACGGCAAGTGTCTTTAAGTAGTTTTTTTCTTATTGTGGATTTTTTTTTTTTAATGTGACTTCCCCCTATAGTATAATCATATCTGCAAGAGTGCTAGTCTCTAGTATGTGTTATGGGAGACTGACAGATGGTACTTGGAAAAAGCTGCTGGGGCTTTCATTTCTCAGGGAGGTGTCATTTCCAGCATGTTCTGTAATGTTTCTTGTATGTGTGCTGGCCCGTCAGCTGTGGATGTGCTGTGCGTGTGGAAGTCATCTTCTGGCTAGGGGGCTGGCCTCCAGTTCCTGCATAGGCTGATGCTGCTTGGATATAGCTTCTTTGGGATTTTCCAGTAAACATACTCACATAGCACGTGCAGCTGGGGTTTTCAAATAATCAAAGGGAACACACGTTAGTCTGGGTACATTAGGGCTGAGCCCAAGGCAAATGACAAACTCTACTCACATGCACGGACTGGCCATCCATTCATGAGGTTGGCAGCCCGTGAAGGATGTGGTGGCTCCAGAGATGATGGGTCATTCAGGTGCTTGAGATACAGGACAAGCTCAGGGTACCTGTAGGGGGTATCTGCTGGGTTATCTGTTTAGTTTCTCTGTTATGGACTGGATTGTGTTCCTCTAAAATAAGTGTCGGAGTCCTACCCTTTATTCTTGTGGATGTAATCCCATTTAGAAATAGTGGTTTCTTTGTTATGTTAATGAGGTCGTTTCAGTGTAGGGTGTGTCTTAAACCTAATCACTTCTGAGATATAAAACGATCAGCATAGACACAGAAACAAGGAAGCACAAATGAGAGGAAGATAGATGCCATATGGAGATCACCAAGGAACCAAGGAACAGAAGCTGAAAGAAACAAAGTTCTTCCCCCAGATCTGACAGAGAGCCTTTCCCTGGAGCCAGTGTCTTGAATTTGGACTTCTAGGCTTCTAAACTGTGAGAAAATAAGTATCTGTTCTTTAAAACAACCCACCTGTGATATTTATCTTACAGCAACACCAGGAAACTAAGATAAGGCTGGAGGTCTATATTGAAGAAAAATAGATCTTCCTACACTACTGTCCACTTGGCCACTTGTCTTGTGCTGTGGTCTGCTCTCTGGGGAGACTGGCAAGCAAGACATTTACAGTGCTGACCTCACGGTGCTTATGTTCAGATGAAGAAGAGATGGTGATCGATCATGTTACAAAAAGTGTTACAAAGGGGTTTCACAGAGTGCTTTGGAAATGCGTGTAATATCCTCTCCTTTTAAGGGTCAAGGAAGATTTGTCAGGGGAAGTGACATCATCTGAAACCCAAGGATGAATAAGTGCTAGCTAAGTTTAGAAAACTGAAAGAGTGGCATTTTCAACTCTTCAGCGGTTCTTCGGGAGAAGATGCAGTGGTCTGCTTCTGTAAGGATTGAACTCATTGCCGTCGAGTCAATTCCGACTCAGCGACGCTATACGACAGAGTAGAACTGCCCCATAAGGTTACCAAGGAGTGCCTGGTGGATTCAAACCACCAGCCTTTTGGTTAGCAGCCGTAGCACTTAACCACAACGCCACTAGGGTTTCCTCTGTAAAGATTACAGACTTAGAAACCCTCTGGGGCAGTTTTCCTCCATCCTATAGGGTCACTATGAGTCAGAATAGACTCCATGCCAATGGGTTAAGTTTATAAAACCCAAAAACCAAACCAGTTGCCATGGAGTCCATTCCAACTCATGGTAACCCCATGGGTTGCACAGTAGAACTGTGCTCCACATGGTTTTCAAGGCTATGACTTTTCAGAAGCAGATCACCAGGCCTTTCTTCTGAGGTGTTCCTGGGTGACTTGAACCACCCACCTTTCGGTTAGTAGTCAGGCGCTTAACCATTTGAGCCAAATCAAAACCAAACCCATTGCCTTTGAGTCAATTCTGACTCATAGTGACCCCATAGGACTGAGTAGAACTGCCCCAGAGGGTTTCTGAGGAATGGCTGGTGAATCTGAGCTGCTGGTGTTTTGGTTAGCAGCCAAGCTCTTAGTGCCACGAGGGTTAAAAGAACAGGATTAAAAGAACATGGCAGACAAACAGATGGATGAGCACTAAAGAAGATGGGAGTATGAGGGGCAAGAGAGCAGGAACCACCAATGAAACGAATAAAAGCCAAGTGTGTCTGGAACAGTGTATGGGGTGGTGGGGGCTGGAGAATGGAATGATAGCTGGAAAGGCAGGTGGGTTTCCATCAAGCCGCCCATGGCGCCACGTAGAGGACTTTGGACTCAAACTAGGAGCAATGGGACACTGTTGAAGGGTTTTAAGTGGAGGAGTAAAGTGACTTGATTTGCATTTTAAAATATTTCCTTGGTTCCCCTTTTTCTCTCAGGCCTCCAGCCCCTTCATTTTCAAATTATGGCCAACAATATTGTCAGTGAAAAATCTCCAGGGTGGCTGAGCTGAGGGTAGGTGCATAGGTTAGAACATATCAAAAACCACCTCATGAACATCTAATTTGCACTCTCCCCCACCCCTGGTCCTCATCTGCCTTATTTTGGTTTTAAAAATTGCAAATCAGTAAAATATTATCTCAATGCGTAACACACTGAAGGCAATTAATATTGTGAAAAATAAGAGGAGTCTTTGCTGTTCTGACATTTATTATTCCCGGGCTCGTTATTTTTCCTAGTGAACTTTCTTCCCCCCCTCTCCTTATGCTTATCGATTTTAACACATGCCATTTACCACCTCCGACCGGCTGATTAGGGTGCTGGGAGTGGACTTACATCACTGTCAGGGAAGGAGAGGAAAAATTGCAAAGTAAATGGCAAGATGTTGCTGCTATAGTGAGCGGGAAAATCTGCAGTGCTTTGGAGAATGCGAGACCCAGATGCAATTCCGCAGAGCCACTAGGGAGGGGCGGGGCCGCCATGTGACTGATTATTCAAATGGAGCCATGATTAACTCGGTTTATATTGATGCAAATAATTCTGCCTGAGCCGGCAACGACTAATGCATTTTGGAACTGTGGTTTTCCATTGATAGCACAAAACAGTGTAGAGGAAAGTCATTTTCATAATATTAATAATGGAATTACAGAATCAGGTCACTTAAAGGAACGGTGCTGACTCAGCGAAAGCAGCATTGAGTTGAATGTGGAGATTAATACCGAGCAAAACGAAATACAAGCCTTCTGCAGCTATCTCATTGCATAAAACACACATCCCCTTACCTTTTTCTTTTTAAAAGAGAAAGAGGTTTAAAAATGACTCGAGCTAAGTACAATTCTTGGATGAATTTATTACAAAGGAAAGAACTCATATGCCGAGAGAGCTCCCACGAAGGTGTTTTTCATTCTTCTTTGTCTTTGATTAAATATGGAATTTACTTTCCTTGATCCTGCCCTAGTTTTTAAAGTCCAGGTCCTAAAACAATGTCTGTAAATGCTTTCTCAATGAGCCACTAAAATTGCAAACGTAGATCGATACATGCCTTTTAATACGTTTGCAAACACATTTGCAAATGAAGATCCGGACTGAGGTGGAATTCTGTGGAAATCTCTCAGCACATTCAGCTGGGTAAGGCAGGTGACTGTGGATACTAAAAAAAGCCTTGGAAATATCCAGAGGAGGGCACAGAGTTGTATATACGATGATGTTCACTGCAGTATATTATAAGGATGAACAAACCAGAATGTTAAGGCTTATTAAGATACATCCAAAAAATGGACTATTATATGGATATTAAGGATCGTGTTAATGTGGTATGAGAAAACGTTCATAGTATATTAAGTGAAGAAGCAGGTTGCAAACATTTTTGGATGAAAGTCCTGTGGCCTCTGCCATGCACATTTGTTCTGTCTGCTTCAATCACTCCACCAGTGTCTTGGGGACTTCTTTGAATAGTGTGGACGCCAACTTAGTATAGTTACTGCTTCTCTTTCAGAAATATCTCTTCCTTTTCAGGCTAAGGAAAAGACTGGGGAGTAATTACAGAGCAAGGGACTTGGCAAGGTATCAAAGTCTATTAGAAGTTAACGCATGCCGTGCCATGTATATGTTTATATATAGGGACAGAGAGAGATAGCTGCCGTAGATTTGACTCTGATTCATGGCAACCTTATGTACAATATAATGAAACGTTGCCTGGTCCTGTGCCCTCATGATCACTGGCACGTTCGAGTTCATGGTTGTGGCTATTTTGCCAATCCACCTCACTGAGGGTCTCCCACGCCCTTGTTGGCCCTCTACTTCACCAAACATGATGTCCTTCTCTAGTGATTAATCCTTCCTAATGATGTGTCCAAAGAAAGCAAGGTGGACAATGTTCTGTTGTGATCCATAGGGTCTTCATGGGCTAATTTGCTAAAGTAGATCACCAGGCCTTTCTTACTAGTCTATCTCAGTCTGGAACCACCACTGAAACCTGTCCACATGGTTGACCCTGCTGGTATTTGAAACAGAGATGGCATAGTTTTCAGCAGCACAGCAACATGCAAGCGACCACAGTATGACAAACCGACAGACAGGTGGTGGATATATATTGACTCAACGGCAATGAGTTTTGGGTTTTATACACACACACACACACACACACACACACACACACACACAGTAGTAGTCCCTGGTGGTGCAAACAGTTAAGCATTCAACTACAAACTGAAAGGTTGGCAGTTTGATCCCACCCAGAGGTGCCTCAGAAGAAAGACCTGGCAATCTTCTCTGGAAACCCTATGGACTGCATTTCTACTCTGCAACACATGGGGTCATTATGAGTTGCCATAGGTCAGAATTGACTTGATGGAAACTGGTAACATATATCTGTGTGTGTGTGTGTGTGTGCGTGTGTACATACATATATAGTTATTATTAGTTGTTGTTAGGTCCTGTCAAGTTGACTCCAACTCATAGCTACCTTATATATAACAGAAGAAAACATTGTCTGGTAGATATATCTTCTTCTCTTCCATCCCTGCTTTGTGCTTTTCCCAACTATTTTCACTAGAATTCTTAGGATCATATGATGGTAGTAGAGAGCTCACCTAGCAGAACACTTGGCACAAAGGCAGTGGAGAAGAGTAAAGGGACCATGGCGAGCCACACTAGGGCTCCAGTGTTAACCCCTCCCCCCCTCCAATATGGCGTCTGTGTTGCTTAGTGACTGTGGACAAGGACTCTTGAGTCCAAAAGCCTTTGTTTGAATCCTGGAAACACCTCTTACTCATAAACTACCTTTCCTCTAAGCCTTAATCTTCTCAGTTATAAAATGGAGAGAGCAAAATTACACACCTCATAAAGTTGTGAGAATTAAATGATTTACACCTGGTGCTTAGAATAGACTTTGGCCTTGCACAAGTGCCCACTCAGTGTATCTTGTTTTAATAATGTGACCTCTGGCAGATGCTTAGCTTTCTGACATCGGATTCCTGGACAATAGGATCATAACACTTGATTGGCAAATTTGCTGTGGGGATTGAATGAGATAAGATTTGTAAGTTGATTGTCCCATTGACACAGAACAAGTGTTAGAGTCTTTAAGGGAGAGTCAAGGGCAGAGCTAGGAGAAGCGGTCTCCTGCTCATCATTCTCCCTGCCCTGCGCAGGGCCCAGAGGGTGTTTCCATTTTGTACCATCCAGGCCATCTTGCTGTGCAGACTCAGCAGCTGCAGGTGCAGGGATCGTTTCTCACATGACCTGATTTCTTGGCTGTTCCCCTAACAACCCAGTAATCTTTTTTATGTTCTGTCACTGTTTTTCTTAAAATCTGGGGCTCAGAGCTGAGCCCAACAATCTCCATGTGGACCTGCTTGCATTCTTAGTTCCTTTTTAGTTAGCATTTTGTTTAATCCAGGCTTCCCCCCATCTGCCCCATTCAAACTCTATTTGTGATGAAAACTTTTAGAGATTGGAGAACAGGGAGCGACGAGATGCAATTCACTGAGGGCTCACCCCAGGCCAGGCCCTGAATGCCAGCACTGAAGTTCTGGCCGAGCCTTCAAGGCCCTGTACGATCTAGCCCTTGTCCTCCCCTTTGTTCTCAGCCCTCCCTTTCCCTCTTCAGCTCTTACCACTGTCCCCTTTCTCATTGTTTTCCACCCACACTGGTTACTTTGCTTTTCTGCAAACATGCTAAGCTCACTCCATGCACAGGACTTTTGCACTTGTTTCTCCCACTATTGGGGATACCTTCCTCCAATATTCTCATGGTTGATTGCTTTACTTCATTTTGGTCTCTGTTTAAGTTCTGTCTTATAGAGATGCCTCCTTCTCTGAACACTGTATCCAAAATAGTCTATGTCACTCTCTAGCCCCTCACCGTGCTTCATTTTTCTTCTAGCATGTAGTTTTACATGAAATTTTCGTCCATGTTCATTTGCTTATTGCTAATTGCCTGTCTCCCTACTAGTATCTGCTCCACAGGGCAGAAGCATTGTTGGCCTTGTCATATATTCCTAGTGCCTAGAACAGGGCCTGGCACATAGTGAGCCCTCAATCAATCTTTGTTGAGTGAATAAATAAAAGTGGTAATTAATAATAATTAAGCAGTCCTGGTGGTTCAGTGGTTCAGAGCTCAGCTACTAATCAAAAGGTCAGCAGTTTGAATCCACCAGCCTCTCCTTGGAAACCCTACGGGGCAGTTCTACTCTGACCTACAGGGCTGCTATGAGTCGGAATCAACTTGACGGCAACGGGTTTGGTGTTTTTTTTTTTTTTTTTTTTTTTTTTTGAGTAGTAATTAAAAGAGTCCTAGTGGCACAACAGCTAAATGCTTGGCTGCTAACCAAAAGATCAGTGGTTTGAACCCACCAGCGGCACCAGGGAAGAAAAGATCTGGCGATCTGCTTCCGTAAAGATTACAGCCTAGAAAACCCTATGGGGCGGTTCTACTTTGTCATATAGGGCGACTACGAGTCAGAACTGTCTCGACAGCACCGCCATCACCATCGACAACAACAACAGTAATTAATAGGAAGAGAAAAGCAGCCCCTACAGCCAGGATCTGGCCTGGCACTGAAGCTCAAGACCATGGTGTTGTCCTTTTAAACACAAATATTTAAAATATTAAAAATAGAACATCAACATCAGTGAAGGCCACTCTGTGATCATAAGGGATCAAGGCAAAGACCAGACTGAAAGCAGACAAAAGCAAAAACATTGCCCAAACCACAGAAATGACTAAACACCCCCTTCTCCTGGCTAATATGAATGACTGCTGCTTCTTCACCTTACCATCTAGATAAGAGTTATTAGGATGCTCAATCACAGAATTACCCCCACTTTCTGACAGCACCCTATCCAGAACAAAGCCTCCATCTCTTGAGCCCTCCTCACAATCATTAACACAAGACCAAATCTTATATAATAAGGTCTTCCTAGCATTGGTACCTTGGTGGCGCAATGGTTAAGCACCCGGCTGCTAACTGAAAGGTTGGCGGTTTGAACCTACCAGAGGCTCTTTGAGAGAAAGACGTGGTGATCTGCGGTCATAAAGGTTACAGCCAAGAAAACCCTGTGGAGCAGTTCTACTCTGTCCTTATGAGTTGGAACCCAACCACAAGTGTGCTCCTGGTGGTCTTTTGTTAGAGGACATCAGGCAACATCATTATTTTTGTCATTATTCATTTTGGTATTCAATGTTCTTTCTCGCTTTTGGGTTCCTTGCAAATTTAAGAAATTTTCCTTTAACATATTCATTCTAGGCAATGGAACAGGGCTGAAGGCTTCTTAAGCACAGCACTCGGGGTTGCCTGTAGTTTAGGCGGATCACTGTGCATCGGACTGGGTTATCTCACTGTGAAGCCATCTGCCACCAGCAGGCAGAGCCACGCTGTACTAGAGCAGGGTCAGGTCAGCCATGGTTGTTTCTGTTGACTTCTCTCACTTTCCTGGGTTGTTAGCATGGCTGGGTCATTTACGGAGTCAGCTGCTTTCCCCTATCTGTGAATTGAGGCCAGTGATGCCCACCTGGCAGGCCACTGTGATACTGAAATAACATAATGCTGAAATAGTGCATGCGGACGGGCACACTCACAGTTGTTAGCTGCCGTGGAGTTGGGGACTGACTCATGCCAATTCATGGCAACCCCCAACTCATGGCAACCCCAGGCACAACAGAATGAAATGCGGCCTGGTCCTGCACCATCCCTATGATTGGCTGTGGATCGAACTGTTGTGACCATAGGGTTTTCATTGGCTGATTTTTGGAAGTAGATTGCCAAGCCTTTCTTCCTAATCTGTCTTAGTCTGGAAGCTCTACTGAAACCTGTTCAGCATCATAGCAACACGTAAGCCTCCATCAACTAAGCATGAGGTGCACTGACCTGAAATCGAACCCAGGTTTGCCCCATGGAAGGAAGACTTCTACCACTGAACCACCAATGACCTCTTACACTCAGTTACCAAAAAAACAAACACCCCAACCTGCTGTGGTTGAATTGAGTCTGACTCATGGCAACCCCATGTGTTCAGAGTAGAACTGCTCCATAGGGTTTTCTTGGCTGTAATCTTTACAGAAGCAGATAGCCAGGCCTTTCTTCTGAAGCATCACTGGGTGAGTTTGAACCACCAACCTTTAGATTAGCAGTTTAGCACTTAATCTTTGCACTACCTGGAGACCTATATTCACGGTTAAAGTTCTACAAATAAACCAGACGCTCTTTCCCTCATTCTCTGCTCAGCCAATAAATATTTATCAAGAGTCTTCTACAGGGCAGGTCTTGCACTAGGCTTTTCCTCTGGACGTGGATGGGGAGAGGGAGTGGTGGGAACTGCCTCACTGGAATTTCTCTTGTAAAGAGCAGAAAGAGTGGAGAATCCTACCCCATCCTGAATGTCTGAGGGGAAAAGGCTGAGTGAAAGGATAATCTGAAGATGTAATGAAAGGGACCCATAAAAATCCATTGCCTTTCGGTGGATTCTGACGCATAGCAAACCTAGAGAACAGAGTAGAACTGCCCCATAGGGTTTCCAAGGCTGTAATCTTTATGGACGCCGACTGCCACATCTTTCTCCTGAGTAGTAGCTGGTGGATTCAACCGCCTATCTTTCGTTTAGCAGCCCAGCGCTTAACCACTACGCCACCAGCACTCCCTGAATGAAAGAGACAGGTTCCTGGAAACATTTCTCTTGAGACAATTTTGCATGAGGGATGCTTTTAACATTTAAGTCTCCAGGATCTTCCTTCCTCCTTCATTATTATCATCTTGTGGTGGTTGTCTTGTTTTTGTTAAGGCGTCTGTTGGGGGCGATGTGTAAAAAGTCCACTTGCAGGTGCTCTTCGTACACAGCTGGGGATGCTACCCGGTTCCCTGTTAACTTTGCTAATGTAAGCTTAATCACCTTCAGGATAATGGGAACATTGGTCTTCATATTTTTAGCAGCCAGCATGCAATGCAGTAAGCAAAGGGTGATAAATATCACTTTATAGTAAATGTTTCACAGTAATGAAAAAGCAACCTCTGTCCTAAAATGGGCCATTCTTTCCAACGTGATTTTTTTTCCCTAGGCAGACAAATTGGCTGAGTCAGGGTGGGCAGACGTGGCTTTCATCAGCCCGGGCTAGATTTAATGGTGGTTGGCCCAATGGGGCGTGCAGAATTTCCGGCTGCGATCTTCTGTACACATTCATCAGGAAGCAGGCGCGGGAAAATGTTGCCGGCGGGAAGCAGCCCAGGAGAAGGTATTCACCTTTGCGAGTCAATAATTCGCAGCCCTGGGAGCAGCTGGAATGTTAGACAAAACCCCTTACCAGCCAGTCTCCACGCTGCACGTTCATTTGCACTTGAATATGAGCATTTAGGGGAGATATTACTGCGTTTTAAGGTGAAGGAGGAGCCAGCGGCCCTTCTGAGGGCGGGCCGGAGCGCGTGGTGGTTTGCCCAGGGGACACTTTTGGGCTTGGCAGGGGGGCTGCCTTGCTGGAGCAGGGAAGGTGACAGGGGTCTGCCACACGAGTGTATATAGGCCCAGGTGGGCTTTATTCTCCTGCATAGCGAAGATTGTCTTTGCCTGGCTGACATTTAAACCGATTTTTACTGGATGGGTAAGGCCGCACGTTCCGCTCTATGGAAAGCTCACAGGGCGAGTGAATTTTCGCTGTGCGGGTAGTGCCCTACGCACCTCCCCCAAGCAGTGTCAAGCTCCGGCTGGGGCCCTTGTTGAGCAGGCAAAGTGGACATTGGGGCAAGCTGTGAACAATGTCACTTGTCCCTGTTGGCTGGGGAAAGCAGACGTGGTCTCAGACATAAAGAGGGGTGTCACGAACAGCTCCGTTCCCCCTAAAACAGGTGAGGAGGCGTCCCACCCCCATGATTCAGCTAAATGCCCCTCCATCACCCTTTCCATCACCCAACTGTAAGTCTGTCATAGCGTGGCGGTGGTTTGGTGGTGACCTCTGTATTGCTGTGATGCTGGAAGCCATGGCAGGGGTGTTTCAAAAACCAGCAGGTCACTCATGGCGGACAGGTTCTAGACAAAGACAGACTAAGAAAAAAGTCCTGGTGACTTCTGAAAATGAGCCAATCAAAACCCTGTGAATCACAACAGAATATTGTCAGATATAGTGCTGGAAGATGAGCCCCCTAGGTTGGAAGTCCCTTGAAATACACAGTCACCACAACAGTGGACTTGAGCATAGCCATGATCATGAAGATGGCATGGGACTGGGCAGTGTTTCATTTTGTTGTAAATAGGGTTGCCGTGAGTCAGAGCTGACTTAACAGTTACTAACAAGAACATCAATCCTTGGGTTCACAGGTGTCTTGGGGTATTGGGAGGGGTGCATGTATTCTTCCTGGGCAGTTAGATGATGCCAAGCAGTTCTGTGGCATGGACAGGGGTCATATTGGCTGGACATTTCAGTATTGAGAAGCTGGTCCACTTGTGCACTGACAGGAACCACAGGTCTTGTGAAGGCAGTGGTCATTGCTGGCAGGGAGGACTCAGCTCCCAAGTGGCTACTGGACCTTGAGGTGGCCCTTCTCTAGGTCCCCTCACTTAGCTCTGCCTGGGTGACAGACAAAGCTTTTTTCTTGGGTGATATTTTCAGGATAAATTGCCAGAGTGTGGGGACCCATGGATTGTTGCTCCTCCAGCGAGGTCTCTCCAGGGGACCTATCCTTTCATCCTCCAAAAAGCTCTATTCCTATTTTCTTTCCCAGTGGAGTCCACCCCAATGGGCAAGATTGAGGGAATTTTGGGGTGGAGATATTTGATCACCCTGTTTGCAATCATCCTAATATTGAAACTTCTTGATGTTTTTGTTCAGGCCTTCAGTCAAAGCTTATCAAACACCACAGCCTGGGTTATCGGTGCTTGGAGAAAAAATAGAAAGGGGGTGTTTCCCATGCTCGGGGCACAGTAGAATTGGGAGAGGATAGTGGCTTGAAGAAGAGGGTACACCAAGACAGCAAGAGGGGAGCAGCAGAGAAGCCAGGAGAAGAAGTCTGAAGTGAGATCCAACCAGCAGCTTCTGGGACTACTTTGTGCAGCATAGAACACTCCCTAAATGCTCTCAGAAATATGAAGAGAGAAGAAGCCCATAAAAGTCATAGAATGGGGACGCAGACTACTTTAGATGAGTATTGGAGGGTTAGTCCTGGAGGCTGGAGAACCTTATATGCTCATTTTGCTGATCAGAAAAGGGAGGTTCAGAAACATGAAAAAAATGACCAAGGACACATACTGCCAAAGCCTGGAGCTGAGATTTTGAACGCTGGAAAACTGGCTTCTGTAGTCCTTGGTCTTTCCACTGCATCTTGATGAATTTTTGCAGCTGTCTGGGATAACTGGAGGAGGTGGGATGTTCATTAGGCTTTAAGAAAGGGTTAGTGAAATGAGCAAAGGTACAAAAGCTGGATATAAAAAAAGAGCCTGTATTTGCTGAACACTTACTATGGACCAGGGAGTTCCAAGAGCTTTCCTTTACATGGATTAACTCATTTCATCCTCAAAACAACAATGCTATTTTTGATTTTCACATGAGAAAACAGAGCTTTAGAGAAGTTAAATAGTGTAGTGGGCCTAGAACCTTATTCTGATCTACCACCAAGCTTGGCCAGGGCTGTAGATTAACGATCGAAGTTGCTATGATGGAGCCCCACTGCACGTGGGTCTCTGTGCCAGATACCAAAAATACCCCTAAATTTAATCCTCACCACAACTCTGAGGGAAGGCAGTTTTAATTCAGTTTTACAGATAAAGAATCTGAGTCTCAGACAGGTGAAGCAATGTGTCCATGGCCACATAGCTAATAAGTGGCAGATAGCTAATAAGTGGCAGAGCTGGGGCTTGAATCCAGATTAGTCTAATTTAAAATCTTGGGCTTCTTCCATACCTGGAAAGCCATCTGAATTACCCAGAGAGCCTTTATAAAATACTGATTCCTGAGCCCCATCCCCGGAGACAGATTCAGAAGGTCTGGGGTGGGCCTGGGAATAGGCATTTTATAGATGCATTCCAGGAAAGAAAACCCCTGCACCACACCACAGTGCATGGGCAAGTGAGTGGTCCTAAAACTGGAAAGAAGGCTGAAGCACACCTGAGAGGCAGGTAGGAGGCACGGTCCTTCATATTCTTGTCACTTTTGCAGGGACAGATTACCCAATAAGCAAGGTACTCATGGATTACTTGTGCTTATTTAACTAATATGTAGTGCATGATTTCACTTGTTTTTCACCACATCTGTGGTGAAAGCTGCTTGCATAGCTTGGTAAAAATGCAGATTCCACTAGAATGTAAGCTTCACGAGGGCAAGGGACCATTTGTTCAACACCACACCCCTAGCCCCAGGGGCAAAGCTTGGCATGCAGTAGGAACTTGTTAAAAATTTGTTGAATGAATGAACGAATTCTTAGAAACCACCCTAGATCTACTGAATTTGCATTTCTAGGTGGGGCTTGTAATCTGCATTTTTAATAAGTACACCAGGAGATTCTTAGGTGCATTAACCTTTGAGAACCACTGAATTAGGTATTTCTATAATTTTTTTTCTTTCCTAGAAGTTCCTTGGTGGTGCTAATGGTTAATGTGCTTGGCTGCTAACTGAAAGGTTGGTAGTTGGAGTCCACGCAGAGATGCCTCAGAAGAAAGGCCTTGTGATCTACTTCTGAAGAATCAGCCATTGAAAACCCTATGGAGCACATTTCTATTCTGAAACGCATAAGGTCACCAGGTCACTTGATGGCAACTGGTTTTTCTGGTATCACTTTGGACACTGCCCGGGCTTGTTCCCATATCAAATCTGGATCCTATGGTGATTTCCCTTTAAAAAGGGGAAAAGAACTACTAAAAGCCCCTATTTTTATTTGAAGTTACTGGGAAGGTCTTCCACCAGCCTGCTCCCCTTCACCCTGCAAAGGCCGTGGGGGGTTGATAGGCCTCCGGGGCATGTGGTAATGTAATAGATGGAAGCCACCAGGCAAAGCTGCTTCCAGAGGCGTGGCCAGACTTGAGGCCTCACAGGCGGCCAGGTGCATTCCCCTGAGGGCACACTGCCTTCTCAGTAGCACTGTGCTCTGGCTTGGGTGCAGGCCACATTACAACATTGCTCTGTGGCCCATTCTAGTTTAGAAAATTACCCTGATAATTCGAGTTGACGTGACTATCTGAGTTCTCATGTGAGCCACTTACCCTGGGAGCCAATCCATAATCAGAGGTCACTTTATTGGTTTACCGCATGGGCTCAGGGAATAGGGCATGCTTGAGATCTGCATGCCAAACCCTTGCTCTCCTCTTGCTAGTAGGAAGACCACAAAGGAACCTAAATCACACCCCAAAAGGTGACTTGGTGAGATCATAAACCTGAGCAAGGGGCATTATTTTGCTCAGTGTTTCTCAACTTTGTCTACACATCAGGTTGCTTTGGGGGACCTTTGAAAGAAAGATCCCCAGGTGGCGCAAAAGGTTGATGCCCGGCTACTAACCAAAAGGTTAGCAGTCTGAACACACCCAGCAGTGCCACAGAAGAAAGGCCTGGCAGTGTGCTTCCGTAAAGGTTACAGCCGGGAGAATCCTATGGAGCAGTTCTACTCTAACACATGGGGCCTCCATGAGTTGGAATTGACTTAATGGCAATGTGTTTGGGTTTGGTTTGGGTTTTTGAAAGAATACCAATACCTGCTCTCCCACAAGCTAATTAAATACAAATCTTTGAGCATGGCCATAGGGAAAAGGTATTTTTTAAAAGCTCTATAAGTGATTTTTTTTTTTTTAGTTTTAGTTAGATTTTATTTTTCTGAGGATATTAATCAGACATTTTAAAGGCTTTCTTCCTGTTCCTTTTTTGATGGGGTGGGGTTGGGGTGGGGTGGATGGGAGTGGTGGTGGTTTTTGCCTTTCTATTCTTATTGTAGGATTTTTTTTTTCAAATGTTTTGTGGTTCTTGACTGTCTTCTTATATTTAAGAATGTTGAAGTAGCAAAATGCTGACAGGTAAGCTCTTTGTGCGTGCATAAGGCCTGCTGATGGAAGGGCTTCCCTCTAATGGAACCACGCTAGGATAAGGCTGTTACCTTCGGAGACTCCCACATAGCAGCACGCGTGTTTATCTGGGACTTTCATATTCATAGGGTTGCTATGAGTCAGAATCCACTCGACCGCAACGGGTTTGGTTTTTGTTGTTTTTTTTTCATATTCTCCAGTTTAAAATTCTGCGATACCCTCTGTATAAGGGTGAGATGAGAAGGAAATCAGGCAGATACCTCGAGTCCTGCAATCTGAGATCACTGAATGGGAAGGGTCTATAAGTGATTGTAATGCTCAGGCAAGAATGCAAACTGCCGATTAGATATAGCCGGTGTTTAGTTGCCCCTCAAGATCACTTCCTTTGAGTTTTCTTGGCTTTTTTCAATACAAAGTTGCATGACTTGAAATGACCAAAGGATGACGCTCAGATTTTTCTCCTTGAAAGATGCTCCCTAAAATTGCTCATGCACAGACCTAGCATTGGCAAAGACTCTCGGCCCCTCCCTGAATGAGTGGCTGAGTCCTCGGCTTCTCTGTGGCCGTGGCGTCTGTGACCACCCTGGCCGCTCACCTTTGCCTTGCTGCAGGTTTTCTTCCTGTGTGAGCTATGGGTAAAACCGTTCTGTCTCCTGGGCGCGTCTGCACGGCACCTGCGTGAGCGCGCATAGAGAAAAGGGCTTAGAAACAGATTTAAAAAGAATCACGTTCCAACCACCTAGAAACAAAGGAGAAATTGTCTCCACCCCAGTTTTGCCCCCATTTCTTTCTAAAATTCTCTTCAGCTTTCAGAAAATCTTATCATGTATTTCTCAGCTTTTACAATATAAAAATCTTTCACTAGGGGGCACTTCAAGACTGAGTAAAACGGAAACCCCAGTGACTTGGCGATAATAGATTCCACTTCTCCATTAACTAGGTAAACAGTCCTGCACAAAACAAAATATAAAAAATACATAAGGAATTAAATATGTATTTAGTGGAAACTGTGATTCAATTTCTGTGGGTTGCTTTCTATGCCTGTTTTCTTGAAGCTGGGCATGGAGGAAAGCGGTATTCTTGGACTTAACGGCAATTCTGAATGGAGGATTAGAAGAAGAATAACGATAATGATAATAATAATAGTCTCTTGATCTGGTTCAAGACGGACACTTTGCTTACCGCAGTGCTTTAGTACAACTGGGTGTTTGAAGCTTTTACTCAGAAATTTATGTTTAAGAAATTTATGGTCCCCCCCGCCCCCCCACCCCAAACATTAATGGAGAGTGTTATTGTGGAAGGTAGCAAGTTAGCTGCTACAGAACTCAGGTTTTTGGTTAGTAGACAAATTCTTGGTTAGTAGCCAAGCACAATCAATTAGTGCCACGCAGAGACCTTTGTTTTCAAAGGTCCCCTGTAGCAACCTGATGTGTTGCCAGGATTCGAGAAACGCGGACTGATATAATTATGGGGGTCTTTCTACAGAGGAGAGGGAGAAGCTCTGCAAAGGCATCCAGAGACCTGAGTTCTAGAAGTTCTAGGCTTGGTTCTGTTTCTATCCAGCATTCTGATCTTGGGCCAGTCACTTCCCCACTTTGGGCCTGATAGCCTCATTTGTGAAATGATAAGATTGGACTAGGATGTCTCTCCCATCTGATAGACTGTTAAACTCACCCGAGGAGTTTCCAAATGGTGGATTTGTTCCCACTGCATTTCTCCTAGGTTTTTGCATGAAAAGTTAGACCAAAAGACAGCTCCGGGGAGAGGCCAAGAGATAGAGGGATGTGGGTGTGAATACTTGGGAGAGTATGTAACCTCAACCCCTTTCCCCGTAATGATTGAGAGTGAGGAGTACATAAGATGATGTAGAGGAAAGCACCTAGCACACAGGGCTTGGTGCCTAGTGGGTGCTCATCAACTGCTAGTTATTATTATTGTTATCAGCTGCCGTTGAGTTGGCCCCCAACTCATGGCTACCCCATGCACAACAGAATGAAATGCAGCCTGGACCTGCACCATCCTCATGATTGGTTGTAGATTGGACTGTTGCGCTCCATAGGGTTTTCACTGGCTGATTTTCAGAAGTAGATCACCAGGCCTTTCTTCCTAGTCCATCTTAGTCTGGAAACTCCACTGAGACCTGAAACCCAGGTCTCTCACATGGGAGGTGAGAATTCTGCCATGGAATCACCAGTGCCTTACTAGTTATTATGAGGAAGGAAAAGAGAGAGGAAGGAGAAAGAAAATTCCTGCTATGAAGCACCTGTTAGGTGCTAGAGGAACCTTACATATTTATCTTTAATTCTCACTAACACCCATTTTGCTGATGAGGAAGTGGGGGCTCTCCGAAGTTAAGTCCTTTGCTGAAGGTTACACAGCTAGGAAGTGGCAGACACTAACCCAGGTCTGTCTGACTCCAAAACCTGAGCTCTTTGTATCTGTCCTACTTGCTGTCAAGGACAAGTGTTGTTTATGCTGTCATGATAACCTTCGTTCATTCATTCATTCATTCATCTGCTCAAGAGACAGAGGAGAAGGAGCTGGTCTGGTCGAGTGAGCTCATGGCAGACTCAGCTCCTGTGAAATCATCATTGGGCAACTTTCTAGAATGGTTAAAGTTAATTGCCCAGAGGATTGTTCACTGCTGCAGACCAGAGTGAGGCTGTTTGGGGAAGCAGATCTCAGAAGACAAACTGTGAGTACTTTTGGAGTGACCAAACCAAAAACCAAACCAGTTTCCATCAAGTTGCTTCCGACCTATAGGACAGAGTAGAACTGCCCCAGCAGGTTCCAAGACTGTAATATTTACAGAAGCAGACTGGTACATCTTTCTCTGCGGCTGGTGGGTTTGAACTGCCACCTTTTGGCTAGCAGCCCAGCATGTAACCACTGTGCCACCAGGACGCCTTCTTTGGAATAAAGTACTCAAGTAATTCACACTTCTCCAGCTTCTTACCTAAATAAAAATGCCCACACTCTGTTTTAAAGGTCACGGATGACTCAAAACCAAGCTCATTCCAGGCAAACTCTCTAGAGAGCCAAACTCTCTTTGTTGCCCTGCTCCTGATTCAGTATTTTCCTTCTCTGAGCCCTCCTTATCCTCATCCTTGTCTTCCTGTCCTCTCCCACCCCACTCCTCTCTCATCCCAGTTCAGTTAACACTTACCTAGAATTGATTTTGTGCCAGGCCCTGGTGATATAGAAATCATCTGGAGAGGGAGTTCCAGCAGGTACTTGGGTCACTGCCATATGGTGGATATGTATGGATAACAAAGGGTGTGTAGTCAGACACTTGGATGTGGGGAATCCAGGAAGGCTTCCAGGAGGAGAGGATAACAGGCAGTGCGTTTGGGGAATGACAAAGGGGCAGGCTTAGGGAACAGCACGTGCAAAGGGCTAGAGGCCTAAAATAGCAAGGCAAGTATAAACAATGGGAAACGGTTTGGAGTAATTGGCATCAGGTATGAAAGGGGGAGGGGAGTGAGAGAAGGCTGGAGGGCTGGCAAAGGCCAAGTCGTCCAGTCCTCCTGGGTTTTCAGAGCTACCCTAAAATGTGCCCAGTCAGCCCATTTTCAGAAGACCATCTCCAGAAGTCTCCTTCTCAATAGTGCTTCTTCCCATGGCTCTTGTTTCCCTTCAGTTTAACTCTCTGGCCTTCGGGTGGGCTTTTCTCTTCTGTCTGCTTTTACTGAATCATCCATTCTTTTATTCATTCATTCAGTCAACAAATACCTATGGAATGTCTCCACTGTACCAGGCCCTGCTCCAGCCATAGGGATACAGTGCCGAACAATCTTGCCAGTGACAGAATTGACTCGACAGCAATGGGCTTGGTTTTGGTTTGGTTTCTTCTTAGGTCAGCCATTTCAAAAATAAACCAAAGTTTTGTAGCAGGCTGGAGGACGACTGTTTGAGGACAGGCAGCCTTCCTCTCCCTTGCAGCAGACCGCCGTATGATGTGGCTGTCTGGGCAACGGGTAGTTCAAGCCTCCTGCCTTCTTCCCAGCCTCCCTGGACAGCCGGCCCTCCTCTTGTGTCTCAGTTCCCTCCTGGTGAGGCCTCTGGAAACCCCCTCCTTATAGGTGATGTTGCTGGGATATTTCAGAGGGCAGGGATGCCCTGACCACATCCTGCAGGGTGGGATTTTGTTGGCAACTTCAGTGTGTCCCTGACTAGAAGCCTTTTTAGGGTCAGTTGTGGATACTTCCATCCTCACTGTGGGTCTCATCGGAGCCACTGACCTCAGAGAGTTTTCCTTCTTATTCCTGAGCTACCCAGTGTGTCTCTGAGTGAATTAATTTCTAGGACTTCTGTAACAAATGACTACAACTAGGCAGCTTAAAACAACAGAAATTTATTGTCTCACAGTTCTGGAAGCTGGAAGTTCACAGTCAAGGTGTTGGCAGGGTCATGCTGCCTTGAAAGACTTTAAAGGAAGAATCATTCCTTGCCTCTTCCAAGTTTCTGGTGGCTCTGGCAGTCCTTGGCATTTTTTGGCTTGTGGCATCATAACTCCAATCTCTGTTTTTGTCTTCACGTGGCCATTTTACCTGTGTGTCTCCAAATCTCCTCCCCTTGTAAGGACACCAGTGACTGGATATAGGGCCCACCTAATCAGGGAGCCTGGGTGGAGCAAGCGGTTTATGATCAGCTGCTATCTGAAAGGTTGGCAGTTTGAACCTACCCAGTGGCTCTGTGGAAGAAAAGTCCTGATGATCTGCTTCTGTAAAGATTACAGCCAAGAAGACCCTATGTAGTAATTCTACTTTGTAACGCAAGGAGTCACCAGGAGTCAGAATCAACTTGATGGCAGCTAACAACAACTCATCCAGTATAACCTCATCTTAACTTGATGACATCTGCAAAGACCCTGTTTTCAAATAAGGTCACATTCATCGGTACTGGGAGTTAGGACTTTGTCTGGGTTTCTTAATGCTGCTATAACAGAAATACCACAAGTGGGTGGCTTTAACAAACAGAAATTTATTTTCTCACAGTTTAGGCGGCTAGAAATCTGAATTCAGGGCACCGGCTCTGGGGAAAACTTTCTGGTGGCTCTGGGAGGAGGTCCTTGTTTCTTTTCAGCTTCTGTTCCTCCTCGGTTCCTTGGTGATCTTCATGTGTCTTTTATCTTCCCCTCCATTTGTGCTTCCTTCTCTGTGCCTAATCTGCTCTTTTTATATCTCAGAGGTGATTGGTTTAAAACATACCCTAGACTGATATGTGCTTCCTTACCATAACAAGGAAAGTCCTATTCCCAAATGGGATTGCATCCACAGTGATAAGAGTTTAGGATTTGCAACACGTATTTTTGGGAGAAACAATTCAATCCATAACAGACTTTAATGTATCTTTTTGGAGAATACAATTCAACCCACAACACTGTGTTGTAATTAGCTTGCCCTTGAAAAGTCTTAAGCCAGGCTCTCTTCCCTAGTATAAGAAGCAGGGCTCCAGAGTTCTCTTAGGACTTCTCAAGTTACTGAGGCCTCTAAGTTCTCTCCAAGGGCTTGATCCCTGACTTCAAGGATGCTGACAGCCAGGGCGTCCTGTAGTCTGAGCCTGAAATGAGAAATAGGTCTGCTGAATTCCGGGGTGGAAGGGACAGAGAATAGCAGAGACTCCATGTCTCCCTGTTCTTTCTTTTCTGCAGCTCCTGTGACAGTTCTGGGTTTAGGCATACACATTCCCCTTCCTGAGTGCTTAGTTCTGTTCTCTGCATCTATCCTGTCTCATTTCACCATTTAGTTCCAGGTGGTGCCTCAGGGTGAAAGAAACAAACCAAGAGGCATGCAGGCAGGGCTAGGGGAAGGCGGACTGTTTTCCTGACTGCAGATAAGCTTCAGAGAAACACGGGCTTCTCTGCACTGACTTGAGACCCAGAGCAAAACAAAACAGCTACCAAGTGTAGCCAACGTGAAGCCTGCTGCCCAGCAGCCTAGGAAAGCAATTCAGATTGATCAGTGCGCCCCTTCTAGACATGTCTAGGAAACAGCTGGGGTGGTAGACATGGCCTGAAGCAAAAGAGTGCTTTTGTTTCTCCGAGTTGGATGTTTATCAGATTGTTCCATAAGGCAAACCTCACTTATTTTGATGTGGTTATCTTTCGAGTGTCTCTTTAAATGGGTTCCTAGCCATTATGTATTCAATTTTGAGAACATCAGTTTATCTGACCATTTCTCCTGAGCACACAAGCCAGTTGAACGTGAAGGTGGGTGAAAGTTGAACTCTAACTCCCATCCACACAGAGCGAGCATGTTTCCTCTTAGAAGCAACTTTTTAATGTGACTTGACTAGACGCTGTGCTGAACTACCTCTTTCCCACCATGGCTGGCGTGTTCTCCACCAAAGCACTTAGGAGCCGTGCTGAGATGTTAAGTACCAGTGGTTGCGAGACATTTTTGTTGCTGTGCTCTGCAAAGCCGACTGCTTTTTACAAACACATTAAACATTAATATGTACAGAATGGGCAGTTTTATAGTGCATAAGCGTGGGTTTCCTGGACACGTATTTATTTATTTTTTATTAATGTAACCTTAGCATGCCACATATTTCTCTCAGAGCTGCAGATCTGAAAGGCCTTGGCTGGGCCCAATGAATACTTTATGATTCTATTTAAGAGTGAGGGAACCCATAAACTAACCCCAATTTACATTTCAGTGGAGTCTCATAAGTAATGCATGCCGCATGCCTCTGAACTGTCTCTTAGACAGCCCTTAACACCTCATCACATACATGACCTTTTCAGGAGACGGAGAACAGAGAAGTGTCTTCAAACTGTTTCCTTTTTCTTTCCTCAACTACTTGAACCCTCGCTGTCTGTGGCTGTGAATAGGTAATCACAAGGAGCTGGTTACTGGAATGTTCTGTGGTATCTCTCGTTTCTCTCCCTTGGTGAGCTCTCTCTTGCCCACGGTTTCAGTGACCACTTCAAAGCAAATGCTTTTGAGAGCTATAGCTGAACCTTGAGCCAGCGTGCCAACTCGAGTTCTGAATGTCCTGCTGCTTTTATCCTGGAGGGCTGTCTGATGTTCATTTGAGACCTGACTTTTCTAAAATGGGACCCCTAAGCCAGTCCCCATTTTGACTTCTTCATTACCGTGTGGTACCATGTACCACAGCTGACTGTTCTCAGTTAGCTGGCATGGAAAACACATGTTCCTTTTCACCCTGTCCTTGCCTAACTCTCCATGCTTGACCCCACCACACAACCACTAGTGCCATCTTTAAATGGTGTATATCAGACCACACCACTCCCCTACTCAGAATCTTCCAATGGTTTTCCAATCCTTCAGCCATGGACTGCAGTCCCTGGGTAGTGAAAATGGTTAATATGCTTGGCTGCTAACTGAAAGTTTGGTGATTCAAGTCCACCCAGAGATGCCTCAGAAGAAAGGCATATGGATCTACTTCCAAAAAGTCAGCCATTGAAAACCCTATGAAGCACAGTTCTACTTTGACACGTATGAGTCTGAGTCACATGAGTCTGACACACGAGTCTGACACATGTGAGTCTGAGTCAACTCAACTGTAACACTTTTTGTTTTTGGTAGCCATGGCCTGCAAGGCCCTACATGATCTCATCTCGTATGTAAACTCCATGGAGGTATTAAATACCATCTGCTATTAAATAGGCACTCCCTCATTACTCTCTGTGATGTCTACAAAT
This sequence comes from Dugong dugon, assembly GCA_030035585.1. NCBI lineage: Eukaryota > Metazoa > Chordata > Mammalia > Sirenia > Dugongidae > Dugong > Dugong dugon. The sequence continues at coordinate 107,374,401 of CM057463.1, read as the reverse complement.
TGTTCAACATTCCTCCCATAAAAAAGGTGAGGACTAGTCTCTATCCCTTGAATATGAGCCAAACTTAGTGACTCACTACTATGAATAGAAGGTGGTGGAAGTGTTGCTGCATGACTTCCGAGCCTAGATTAGGAAAGGTCACATAGCATCAGCCTGGTTCTCTTTTAGGATGCTTGCTTTTGGGATCTACCTGCCATATTGTGAGGAAGCCCACAGCTCATGGAGAGGCCATGTGAAGTTGTTCCAGCCTATAGTTCCAGCTAAGGTCCTAACTGCCAGCCAGTACCAACTCCAGACATGCCTTCAGATGGCTCCAGCCTCTCACCTTTGAGTGGAGCAGAGATGAGCTGCACCATTGAGCCCTGCCCAAACTTAGAGTCATGAGCAAAACCAAATTATTATTATTTTAAGCCACGGTTTGGTGGTTGGTTGTTATGCAGCCATAGCTAACTGAAACATTCTCTATTCCCTTTTACTGCTGGCTTTTTATTTTTATTACTTTTCAGCTTTTGGAATTGTATTATTGATTTGTTAACTTGTTTACTGTCAGTTTCCTTCTTTAATTTTAATTCTTCCTGAGAGACAAATTTTTCTATCTTATTTTATCCTGGTGTCTACATCAGTGTTTTGTAAATAGTAGGAACCTAGTAAATATTTCTTGAATGAACCATGCTCCTGAATATACTAAATTATATTTTTTCTTATTTTGTTTCTTCCCTCTCTTTCTGTCTTCCATCTGTTTCAATCTTTCTCTTCCTTTCCTTCTTTCTTTGATTCTTTCTTTCTCCTATGCTTCTTCCTTCTTTCCTTCCTTTTAAAAAATTTCATTACTTTCTAATCACTCAAGTAGTACATAATGCATTTCCCTTGTAAAAAACTTAAAAATTAAAATATTTCGAATAAAGCTAAATTCTCTTTTGCCCACAACCCACTCCCAAGCCCAACCCCCTTTCTGTTTAACCTCACCCTTCCTGGCTTTCGCTGTGCTGCCCCAGTTCATTCAGAGAGAGGTGAGGCCCTGGGCACCTCACTCTCTGAATGCTACCACTTCCTGGCAGGCTCCTCTGCCCTCACAATCTCTCTCTTTCCGCCCATCCTGCACATTGCCTGAATAATTGTCCCCAAACTCTGCTTTGAGGGGAACTTGCCCCTAAAATTTTCAAAGGCTCCCTATTACCTAGGAGACAGGTCCAAACTCTGTAACCTGGAGCTCAAAGTTCTACAATATGAGGTCTTCCTGGGTTTTTGATTCTTCCCTTCTTCCTTTGTGAATCATCTGCTCTAGCTACAAGGATTTCCTTCCTGCCTCCAAGGGTCCTTTTGCCGACTCAGTTCTTCATATCTTCATGATTCTATCCACCTACTCAGATTCTTCTGGTTTTGAGTCATCGGGGGAGGGGAGGGTTATCCTGCCCTCTCCCTGAAGAGACCTCCTTTCTGTAGGCTTTAACCATTGCCCATTGCCTTCCTTCTGCTGCTGTCTTCTAGGGTTGCACCTGGATTTCTGTGGTTTCCAGTCTCCCCAGTTGGAGTTCAGACTCATTGAGAAAGGGGACGGTGCTGTGATCTGTTTCATGCATCCAACCAGCCAGGTCTTGCTGTTACCTCTAGGGTCAGCTAGCTGCCCTGGGGTGAGAGCATGTGTGACATCCTCAGGATTCATGTATATATTTCCTGGATGTTGTACCAGTGGCCAGATGGATTGTAGGATTTAGAAAATTGATAGGTTTCTTCTTGCCAGGTCCCTTCTCCTTAGCCTCACCTGCCTGCCATTGGGATAGTTGGATTCTGCAGGCAGGTGTTCTGCTATTTGGAATCCACCAACAGGATGCACCATCAGAGTTACTTGCTGCTGCCAGAGCCACAGCTGCAGACTCTACAGCCTTTGATGGGATCGCTGGGAGGGTGTGGGGCCAAGGAAGAGAGAGGACCCATCTCAAGTGGTTGGACTAGGACTGACTTGGCTGTGAGTGGTTTATCAGGAGCCTCATTCATTCAATCACTGATTCAACACAGTCAACAAATACTTATTGAACACCTATTATGTGACAGGCACTGTACTTTGGGCTAGGGATGCAGTGGTGAACAACACAGGCATAGCTATTGTTCTCATTGAGTTTATAGTTCAGTGTGACAGACAGGCAGGTAAGTGACAAGTGAACAATTCTAATTCAAGATGATCAGGGTGATGCTTGAAATAAGTCAGGAAACTATGGTCACATAAAAGGGGCATGGATCTAACCTTGAGGGAACAGGAGAAGGCTCCCTAGAGAAGGAACATTGAAGGTGAGATGGGAAGGATGAAGAGGAGTTTCCGGATGAAGGAGGGATGTAGGGGAGGAAGAGAAAACAGGTGGAGGGAGGCACATCATAATGGCTTGGAAGAAGGAGGGAAGGTAGGAGGAGAAGAGAGAGAAAGAATAGGACTTCAGTCCAGGAAAACCAGCAAAGAAACAGGAACTTGGGACCTATTTACAAGGTCTAGACTTAACAGATGGAATTGTTGTTAAAACTTCCACTTGTTCCCTTAAGGAGCAGGGAGTGAAGGCCAGCTGTCCTCACCGTGGGCCCACCTGGGCTCCCAGCAGGTGTGGACTGTGTCGTTTTCACATTTGTATGTTGGGAACCTAAGCCAGCTGTTGGCCCCCTTTGTCCACATGGCCAGACTCTTCCTGTGCCCCACTCTGACCTTGAAATAGAGTCTATTTCATTCTCAGGCTTCTCCGAGAAGGCCATCAGGTAAGTGAATGCTAATTGCTGTTGTTTTGTATAAGTCTCATGGGGTCACGGGAAGGGGAAACGTAACAGAGCCCAACATACCCCACACCATTAGACATGTGTCTCTTTTTTTCTGAGGCTTCTCTGGACATGCTGCTGACTTGGAGCTTCCTCTCCCTGCTTCTCCACCTCCAGACAGGTCTACCCTCCTCCTTGACTTGGGAGCAGAGCAGTCAGTTTATCTCCTGCGGAGCAGCCCACCTGCGTCTCTAATCCCAGCAACAGCTGACCTGAGCCCCAGAGTGGCATTATCCAAGCATTCACCCGACAGAAGGAGGTCTGTCCCTGGGGGAGAGATTCTCAGATCAGCCGCTTAAAGGAAAATATAATATTATTTCAGGGGAAGATAAACTAAGCCCAGAAACACTGGCAACTGGAGAGCTTTATCAGTTTAGTCAGAGGGTTTGGCACCAACAGAGTCACCTGCGGGGAAAGATGTCCTCACTTCTCAACACTACAGCTTTCCTTGGACTCTCAGTAGCTTTTTTCTAAGTCATGAGCTCACCTGCAGGGAAAAGATGCTGTTTTGAACTGCAATCATGGACCAGTCCTGCCCTTTTGTCTATTCTGTTTACTTCCCTTTCCTTTCCTTCCCATTTCTTGCCCTTGACATTCATAAATATTTGCTGTTATTTGCTAAGTCCCCGAGTGTTGCAGACGGTTAAGTGCTAACCAAAAGATTGGCAGCCCAAACACACCCAGAGACACCTCGGAAGAAAGGGCCTGGTGATCTGCTTCTGAAAAGTCATAGCCTTGAAAACCCAGTGGAGCACAGTTCTACTCTGCAACACATGAGGTCACCATGAGTCAGAATCTACTTGATGGCAACTGGTTTAGGGTTTTTGGTTTTGCTTATACGGTAGGAATTACACCGTGTGTGTTGTGTGCCATTAAGTCAATTCTGACTCATAGCGACCCTATAGAACAGAGAAGAATTGCCCCCTAGGATTTCCTAGGCTGTAATCTTTATGGGAGCAGGTTTTTTTCTCCCTTGGAGTGACAGTGCGTTTGAACCACCAACCTTTCTGTTAGCAGCCTAGTGCTTAACCATTGTACCACCAGAGCTAGTTAAGCATTAAACTAGGCACTTAGTAAGGAGAGAAATATTTTTCAGATGGATATAGGAACTTTCTGCCACCCGTTGATCAGTTTGCCATACTCTGGTGGCTTGCATGTTGCTATGATGATAGAAATTATGCCACTGGTATTTAAAATACTAGCAGAGGCACCAATGGTGGAAAGATTTCAGTGGAACTTCCAGATTAAGACAGACTAGGAAAAAAGGTCAGGTGATTTACTCCTGAAAATCAGCCAGCGAAAATTCTATGGATCACAACAGAATACTGTCTGATATAGTGCTGGAAGATGAGCCCCCTAGACTGGAAGGCACTCAAAATACACAGTGGCCACAGCAGTGGACTTGAGCATACCAATCATTGTGAAGATGACGCGGGACCGGGCAACATTTTATTCTGTTGTACATGGGGTCGCCATGAGTCAGAGCTGACTCGATGACAACAACAATAACAACATAGGGAACTTTAAGGGGACTGCTGCCTCTGTCCCTTTTCTTCCAGAAGGTGCTCACCTCCCATGCCCATGGCTATCGCTGGTGCAGCATATCCTCCATGAGCCATCAGGTTGGGCACTTAACCCAGGCTAGGTCCATGAGTCTTCTCCCTGGAATGTTTGACCTTGAGATAAGAGACGTTGGTTTATCCCTCTCCTGAAGTAGAAGCTATACAATGTCAAGCTCAAGTGCTTTGGGGGCTCATGTTTCCCACAAAAACATGAAGAAAGACAGGTGTGCAATGAAGAAGAATGAACCAACACTCAGAGAGGAAAAGAGGTATCAGGAAGAGAATCCTGGTGATACTCAATCTCCAGGTTCCAGCTGTTGTAAAGCTGAGCTGCCTCCCTGCCCTTGGTCTGGCTTCTCAATTTCCCTTTGGAGTTGAGCCAGTAAATCTTTGTTTTTGCCAAAACTGGTTTGAATTGAGTTTCTGTCACTTGCAACCAAACCAATGCAAAGAGTAATTAAAACTAGATACATAATGTATTTTGTAGTGAATGGATTTCTCTGAAAATAAAGAAAAAGGCAAGAGGATTGATGTTTCCAAATCATTATGACCTAAATTGAATGTGCAGGTCTGCGAAACACTAGACATAGCGTCTGACGCAGAGCAGACCCCCACCAACGTTCATTCCCCCCCCCCCCCATCCTTATCTTTTCTTCCTGGAAACCTATTTCAAGTCAGATGCTGGAAAGCAAAAGACATTTTAAAGCAGGTTTTGTGTGCCCTTTTAGATTACTAATCTTCTAAGTGGTATGAAGTTGCCTGGGTGATATAATGCTTCTCTGATGTCCTACTTTTCCATGGGCTCAAAAAGAATGTGTACTTAATATATAGTAAAAATTATGTTGGAAAAATCTGAATTGCAGAAGCATATAAATGGGGAACTCTGCTACTGAAAAGTGATTGCTTTTAAGTGAATAGCTTTTATATAGAATGTCAATGCTGGGGCATACAGGATCTTAGATTGCTTAATATAATCAGAAACTATATATTTATCCAAAGTGAGTCCCTGACCAGCTTCTAGAATGTCCCAGGCCCCCACCTTTCAAAATGCTTTCCTTTTTTCTATGTAGTTTGCCATTTGTTGATTCCTGACTTCTATTAACATTGCATGTTTTGAGTAAGTCGTTACATGTGACCAAAGTGTGTTTAAACTGGATCTTCATCTTGTCAGATGGTTGCTAAATTACAGACTTCACCATGTGACTGGAAGCATTCAGATTATAAAAATTGGTAACAGATGGGTTAATCGGCAAAGCAACCATGAACACTTGGGTATGATAAGAACCAACTTAAAGGGAGTGAGAGAGCAAGAGCGAGAGAACAAAATCTATGCTCTTGCTGCCGATTCTGACTGACAACTCTTGTCAGAAATTCAGGGACTCTGATGTCTGTATTGAAATCCCAAGAAGTGTCACGCACGGTTTAAGCTGTGCAGCGGTTCTAATTACTATGCATAGCTTGCACATAACATAAATAGCTGTAACCTTTCTGCAAAGTGTAAAGTCAGGAAATGTTAATCCCTAGGGAAGCCATCCGTAGGCCAAGGCTCCAATCTGATTGGTAATTCCTGTTCTTGTTCTCTGATTAAAAAAAAAAGGGAAATTCCTCTCTCTACAGTAGCCCAGCCTCTATTATGCTGTGTGTGCATTAAGAAAATTGATCTCCATAAGAGTTCTTCAAACTGAACTACTTAACAGCATCGTTTAGGGCTGGTGCGGAGGGAGAGAAGTCAGTGGGGACAGGACTTAAAAAAGTTGCTAAGGCTGAAGCTTGTTAAGGCTTCCACACTTTGCAGACCATGCCTGGCCATCGCTTAGCCGGAGCCTGCTGCACTTTACACCTGGAAAACGGGCCCTTTGAGCTCAGAGCTCTTGGCAAATATTGCATTAAGACTACTCATTTGGAGGTAATGTGATTTTTACGTATTTGTTTCAATTCACTCCTCTGGCTCCTCAGGGTAATGATAAAATTCAAGCTGGTTTTCTAGTAGGGACTTCTCAGCCTTCGAATTCTGAAGTTTGGTTTTTTTTTTTTTTTTTCAATTTTATAAGATTCATAATAGGGCAAGCAAAAAAAAAAAAAGGTAAAACAGAAAAAAAGAAGTCAGATTTTACCAGATTGAGAAAATGTTTTTGTCTAGCTGTGGGAGCCCTGGTGGCGAAGCAGTTAAGAGCTCAGCTGCTAACCAAAAAGGTCGGTAGTTCGAATCCACCAGCTGCTTCTTGGAAACCCTATGGGCGGTTCTACTCTGTTGTATAGGGTTGCTATGAGTCAGAATAGACTCAGTGGCAACGAGTTTGGTTTTCTGGTTTGTGGGATGCTCATGGGCCCTCAGTACAGGCTGAGGGTTGTTATGGCTTGAATTGTGCCCCCCAATCCTAATCCCATCCTTTCCTGTTGGAGCCCTGGTGTCACAGTGGTTAAGAGCTCGGCTGCTAATCAAAAGGTCGGCAGTTCAAATCCACCAGCCACTCCTTGGAAACCCTATGGGGCAGTTCTACTCTGTGCTATAGGGTCGCTATGAGTCGGAGTCCACTTGACGGCAACGGTTTTTTTTTGGTTTAATCCTAATCCCTGTATCTGTTATGTAAATCCTGTTTGGAAATAGGGTTTTCTTTCTTATGTTAATGAGGCCATATCAGTGTAGGGAGTGTCTGAAACCAAATCACTTCTGAGTTATAAAAAGAGCAGATTAGCACAAACTGAGGAAGACAGACACCATGTGAGGATCCCCAAGAACCAAGGAACACCTGGGCTACTGACAAAGAGGGAATGGATAAGGTGGAGACCTCAATTTGGACTTGGAGCCTTCAGAACAGTGAGAAAATAAATTCTATTCTTCAAAGCTACCCCCTGTGGTCTTTCTGTTGCAGCAGTGCTAGGAAACAAAGACAGGGGTTGGAAGGAGGGCATTAAGCGAAGGTTGAACCTGTAAGAGCAACTTACCTGGCAGAGCTGGGACTGGAGTGGAGGGAATAAGGCATTTTCCTGGGTGCCAAATTTAAGGGGGTAACAAAAAGCTCAATCATCAAGATAAATGACACATTATAATATTTTTAAAAATCAAAATTAATGCAAAAAAATTCATAGTGAACAAATGCCAAAATGTTAAATAAAGACAGGACCCAACCCTCCAGTTGTGTGACTCACTCTCCTTGCACTCATCCTAGCCCCTCCACCCATGAGCACCTTGGCCAGGTGAGGTGATAAGGTGATAGATTCAAAGCGATTTACTCAGTAGTGTTTCCTACCTTTCACTGTAATGTAATATCATTGTTCGTGGTTACATATACTGGACTCATGTTGTGCTAAGTGCTCTGCACCATTAATTCACTTAATTCTAGCAGTTCTTCTATGCGGCACGCGTTAGAGTCCACAGGTGTAGAAACTGAGGTTTAGGAAGGTTCAGTACTTGCCCCCAGGTTCACAGTCAGTGCAAAAGTCAGGTTTCCAACCCATGGGTGTCTGATTTCAAGGCTGTGCCCTCCATTCCTGCACCATATTTGAACTTGAGTTATAGACTGTGGGGACCACCAAGAAGCCTAAGCAGAATTCGCCATGACTGTTCTCTTGTTGGCAGAGGGTTGTCTACATCCTGCTTGAACCTTTCCAGCAATGGGGGAGTTTCTTGCTTTCCAGGGTCAAACTCATCGCCGTTGAGTCAGTTCCGACTCATGGTGACTCTATAGGACAGAGTAGAACTGCCTCATAGGGTTTCCAAGGCTGTAAATCTTTACAGAAGCAGACTGCCACATCTTTCTCCCACACAGCACCTAGGGGCTTTGAACTGCTGACCTTTCGGTTAGCAGCTTAGCATCCAAGCTCTTTGATCACAGGGACACTAGAGCTTTCCAGGGCAGTGCTCTATTTTTGAGCTGTTGATGCTTTCATTGAGTCAAATCTACCACTTCATTGCTTCTGCATACTGTGTTCATGTTTGTCTTTTGGAATAACTGTTTCTTTGCCTGTAATACCTTTTCTTGACTTTGTCTGCTCTCTGAATTCCTAACCATTCCCCAAAACCCAGATAAAATATTCCATGTTTGGACTGGACAGCCTCATAAATGGGACTAATGAGGCATAGCAGTCCAGGGACAAGGACTAGAAGGCAGAAGGGGACAGGAAACCTGGTGATAGGGAACCCAAGGTTGAGTGAGGACAGTGTTGACATGTAGTGGAGTTCTTAACCATTGTCATAGGGCAACATGTGTACTAACTGCTTAATGAGAAACTATTCTGTTCTGTAAAACTTCATCTAAAGTGAATAGCAGCTCAACTAGAAGAATGTAATCGATGTCACTGACTTATGCATGTAGAAATTTTTGAAATGGTATATCTTTGGCTATGTATATTTTCACCAAAAAAAAAAAAAAAAAAAAAAGTCGAGGAGAGAGGGTTGACATGTCATGGGGTTGTTAACCAATGTCGTAAAACAATATGTGTACTGACTGTTTAATGAGAAACTATTTGTTCTGTAAACCTTCACCTAAAGTACAAATAAGAAAAAAAAGAAAAAAAAAAAAAAAGAAAAAAAATTCCTATGTTTATGTATCCTTGTTGGATATCTTTGTTGGAAGTGTTACTTCCCCATTTCTGATATCATGGCATTTTATACTCGCTTATATTATCACCCTTAGCAAAAAAATTTTTGTGTAGTTTTTTGCTTGCACATTTACTCCCTGTATTAATTTTTCAATTGATACCTTTGAATTATGGTGTTGGTGAAGAATTTTGAATATACCATGGACTGCCAGAAGAATGAACAAGTCTATCTTGGAAGAAGTACAGCCAGAGTACTCTTTGGAAGCAAGGATGGTGAGACTGTGTCCTTCATACTTTGGGCATGTTATCAGGAGGGACCAGTCCTTGGAGAAGGACATCATGCTTGGTAAGATAGAGGGTCGGAGAAAAAGAGGAAGACCCTCAGCAGGATGGACTGACCCAGTGGCTGCAACAAGGGGCTCAGACACAGCAAAGATTGTGAGGATGGCGTGGGACTGGCCAGTGTTTCATTCTGTTGTACGTAGGGTTGCTATGAGTTGGAACTGACTCCATGGCACCTTACAACAACAATTAGTTTCCTAGGGATGCTGCAAAAACTACCACAAATTGGGTGGCTTATAAGAACAAGAATTTATTGTCTCTCAGTTCTGGAGACTAGTAGTCCAAATTCACAGCGTCAGCAGGGCCATGTTCTCTCCAAAGGCTCTAGGAGAAGATCCTCCCTTGTCTCTTCCAGCTTCTGGTAGCACCAGGTATTCCTTGTCTTGCACTTGCAATAGAACTTCATCTTCACGTGGGTCACAACACCACCTTCCTTCTGTCTCTCTTTGTTACTTCTCCTCTATTATAGAACACTACTAAGACTGGATTAGGACCCACCTACTCCAGTATGACCTCAAGTTAACATAACTGATAAAATCTTCAAAGACAGTATTCCTAATTGGGTCAAGTTCATAGGTAGCAGGGATTAGGACTTCCACATAAATTTTTGGGGGACACATTTCAATCCATATGCCTCCCTACTAGACAGTGTGTTCCTTAAGGGTGAGAACTAGGTCTTGTTTATTTTTTGAGCCCAAGTATCCAGTTCATTGTCTGGCATGTATATGTCATTGTTGTTAGGTGCCATTGAGTCAGTTCTGACTCAGCAACTCAGTGTATAACAGAATGAAACACTGCCTTGTCCTGCACCATCCTCACAATCATTGCTACACTAAGGGCTACTAAAAATGCTTTTTTTTTTTTAAAAAAAAAATCAATAAAACTAAGATCAACTGGGAACTCTCCTTACTAGAGTGCCCTTCTTCTGCTGGTAGCCACCTGTGACAACTCTCCTTATCTCAGTAAACCTGTTATAAAGGAGAGAAGATGGACTTTGGAGTCAAATAGCTCCAAGTTTCAATCTAAGTCCTGTCTCTTCTACCTACTAGACAAGTGGCCTTGGACCAGTCATTTAAATCCTACTTTATTCCCCTCTCTCTTCTTCCTTTGTTATTGTTAGTTGCCATTGAGTTGGCTCCAACTCATGGCGACCTCATGTATGACAGAACAAAATGTTGCCTGGTCCTGAGCCATCTTCATGATCCTCGGTATGTTTGAGTCCACTGTTGTGGCTATTGTGTCAATCTGTCTCACTGAGATTTCCCTTATTTTTGCTAACCCTCTACCATGATATCCTTTTCTAGCAATTGTGTTTTTCCGTGCTCCCTCTTACATTCCCATTCTCTCTTTCTTTCCACTTTTACTTCCTACCTGTTCAAGGGCAGCCTCCCGCAGGACATCACAGCCAGAAGTCTTACAGTCCAGCACTTGGCCAGCGTCTGCAGACAGCTCTCCCAGACCCTATCTCCAGGGCGATTTCTAAAGCCTGAGGGTGGCACTGCAAAAAGAAAAGTTTTACATTATAAGGCTCTGCTTAATCCATTACAGGCACTGAATCAGCCCTGCAAAATCCCTCTCAGAGCATAGCATTTATCTTTGATTTTAATGGTGCAAAGGGCAGAAAACAGAAATCCTTCTGGGGAAACTTCTTCCATGGTGATGGGGAAACTATCAAATGGCAACCACTGAGGGCTTGATCTTTGGGGGCGGGTTTGCTTTGTGCTGCCATTTGCTGAAAGCAGGACTATTTTCATGAGCAAACCCTTCCTAAGCTAGATGATGTGCATCCCAGCAGAACGTTTGCCTCTTTAAACAAGAGGGAAAAACCAGCTGCTGTCAAGTCGACTCCAACTCATGGTGACCCCATGTGTGTCAGAAGAGAACTATGCTCCAGAGGGTTTGCAACAGCTGATTTTTTGGAATCAGATTGCCAGGACTTTGTTCTGAGGCACCTCTGGATGGTTAGTAGCAGAGTACATTAACTGTTTGCATCACCCAGGGACTCCAGACAAGAGGAAAATTGAATATAAAATTTTATCTTTCTCTCCCAAGCTTCTGTTACATTAAGAAAATGACTTTAGACACTGGTTGCATTGAAAGATTTTAATAGATAATGCTTGATTATGCCTGTGATAAGAAGACTGGAGCAAAACACATAATTCGTTGCTGAAGAGACAAACAAAAATCTTCTACAATTCTTTGCAATATGTGCACTCACGTTCATAGGCTTTACCTCTGAGCTGAAAAAGCAGACACCCAAAGTTTGGGGGGAAAACACAGAACAGACCAAACCCTTCTGAGGCTTCTGAGCTCGAGTCCTGTTATTTCTATGGCAAGTTTTTAGGAATTCTGCATTTTTTAAACTTGCAGCCCAGGTGATGGAGGGCATGAAATTCAAATCTCTTGTTCTACCGTCCCCTGTTGCGTTGGGGCTCAGGGAGAATTTCAGAGTGCCTTTCTTTTTTTTGTGCCTCCAGTTTATTCTGCACCACAACCCAAGGCGGTACTGATATGTAAAGGATGATCCTACAGAGTGTAGCCATTGTGCTGTTTTCCCATGTTTGACAAGCAAGCAAAGGGCAGTGAGAAACTGTGGTGGGGGCACGAGGAAGGAAGAGAAGTTTAGACTCCAAAGGGGCCAGAGGGAGGTTATGGGAAATAAGAATTGCGTGTGTGTGTAGATCTGTATGCATAGTGGAACTATCTGGCTTTTGTTTGTCCGCTATCATTTTGTTGAACCATTTTTTTCTCCTTTCTTGTTTTTATTCTGATGGCACTAATAAAACCTTGCATGAGATAGCTTCCCTTTGCCGCACCACATCCACACACCACCCTTCTCCTCCATCTCTGCCTGGGAGGCTGAGGTGCAGGAAGGCATCACCTGGGTTCCTTCTCTTTGACTTCTGGTTGGATTCGTCCAGTGAGAAGCACTGAGAAGAGATCAGAGCTGGGAGGGCAAGGTGAATCCTCAGGCCCTCTCCCTGCTGGGTAGCTACAGGTTGGCCTCACTCCTCACTCTAGTGCCCAGCTCCTGCAGATGCTTCAGCTGCCTCTGGGTTCTGGTAGCTGATCTCCCCTGTTGCCCTTTATGCCGGGGGAAGTAACCATTTCTGGCAGTTAGTAGCCCTGGGGAACTGCACCATCCCTTGTAAACTTCCCCTATTCCCACCACAACGTAATCAGTCCCTTTATTAACCGTCCCTCAATTACTCCATTGGGTGTACCGTCCGCTATTTATTTAGATCTTGACTGATTCACAGTGTATCCTATTTCCCCTCAGTGTCCCTCCAAAATCAAACCCAAACATCTTAGATGGGCATATGACCCAGGTCGACCCCTCATTCGTTCAGAGATATTTATTGACTGTTTAAGCCAGTGTCTTAACACAGCCAGTCCTGCCATAACAGAATTACCACAAGTGGGTGGCTCTAAAGAACAGAGACTTATTTTCCCACAGTTCTGGAGACTAAAGTCCAAATCAGGGTCTTGGCTGTGTTGATTACTTCCTTGTAGATAGTCTAGGGCATTCTGTTGTTCCTCAGCTTGTAGACAATCCTTACGTGGTATCTGACCCCCTGCCCCAGTGTATGTATCTTTGTGTCTAATCTGCTCTTTTTTATAACTAAGAAGTGTTTCGATTTAGAACCCACCCTACTCAGATATGATCTAGTTAACATGACAAAGAAACCCCTATCTCCAAACAGGATTACATCAACAGGTAGAGAGGTTAGGATTCCAACACATATTTTGAGGGGATGCTATTTAGTCTATAAGGGCTAATAATGTTCTAGGAATTAGGAAAAGAGGAATGAAAATGGCAGACTCAAACTCTCCCCTCATGGCGTTTACATTCTGATGAGGGAGACTAAAAAATAGACAAGTCAAGCATACCTACCTGAGGCCATTTCAGATAGTTAATCACAATATAAAGAAAATAACAGAGGAATGTGGTAGAGAACAGTTGCCAGGCATAGGTGGGTGAGCAATGCCAGATAATGTGGCCAGAGAATGTGTTTTTGGGAAGATGACAGTTAAGAGGAGCCCTGAATGACAAGAAAAATGGTGAAAAACACAAAATTATGTGCAAGGGGCAGCAAGGGCAGGAGTCTAGAAGCAAGAATGGTCTTGACATTTAAGGGAGAGAAAAGGCTAGTGTAGCTGAGGAACAGTAAGCCAGGGGGTAGGCACTGAGGTCAAGGAGGTGGCAGGGGGCCAGAACTGACTAACCATCTAGTCAGTTCCGACTGTTAGAGACCTTACGTACAGCAGAACTAAAGACTGCCCAGTCCTGTGCCATCCTCACAATCATTGTTATGCTTGAGCCCATTGTTGCAGCCACTGTGTCAATCCATCCCGTCAAGAGTCTTCCTCTTTTTCGCTGACCCTCTACCTTACCAAACATGATGTCCTTCTTCAAGACTGGTCCCTCCTGATAACATGTCCTAAGTAGGCGAGATGAAGTCTTGCCATCCTTGCTTCTAATGAGTATTCTGGCTGTACTTCTTCTAAGACAGATTTGTTCATTCTTCTGGCAGTCCGTGATACATTCAATATTCTTTGCCAACACCACAATTCAAAGGCATCAATTCTTTCTTCGGTTTTCCTTATTCATTGTCCAGCTTTTGCCTGCATATGAGAAGACTGAAAATACCATGGCTTGGGTTAGGCACACCTTAGTCCTCAATGTGACGTCTTTGCTTTTGAACACTTTAAAGAGGTCTTTTGTAGCAGATTTGCCAAATGCAATGCATCATTTGATTTCTTGACTGCAGCTTCCATGGTGTTGATTGTCTATCCAAGCAAAATGAAATCCTTGACAACTTCAATCTTTTCTCCATTTATCATGATGTTGCTTGTTGGTCCACTTGTAAGGATTTTTGTTTTCTTTATGTTGAAGCGTAATGTGTACTGAAGGCTGTAGTCTTTAACATTCATCAGTAAGTGATTCAAGTCCTCTTTGCTTTCAGCAAGTAATGTGCCATCTGCATATTGCATGTTGCTAATGAGTTGTCCTCCAATCCTAACGCTACATTCTTCTTCATATAGTCCAGCTTCTCGGATTATTTACCAGAATTTATGACAAGAAGAAAAATGAAACTTTTGAGAAAGGAAATACAGGCTTCACAGGGCACTCAGATCTGATTCTGAGCCCCAGGATATTCCTCTTGCCTCTTTATGTGTTCTGTCTAGCACACCCGGGCCTTTCAGAATCACTCGTCATGTGCTCTGTTTATTCAAATACAGTCTCAGTGCAGCTTAAATGCCTTAGTGTGGAAGCTCCACTCTAGCTTTTATATTTTTCTAGTCCAGTCCCCTTCCTACAATCTTTTTTTTTTCTGTCAGTGTTTAAGAGCAAATAACAAAAACACTCTGTGACTTTCAGTTGGAGCTGCTGTTATGGGTTAAGTTTTAGAAAAGCGTCAGCATGCTTGCTTTGCCAGTCAATCTGCAACAATTTTCAGGAGGCCGAGCCCTTCTGGCACTTTTATCTTCTTTCAAATGAAAATAGTTCCATTGTTTTCACTGATTACAAAGGTAAGCAATCTCTCTGGCTTTCAGCCTAGATTTCAAACTGAGGTTAAATCTCTTTTTCAATTTAAGTAAAACGGCTTGAGCCTCATCTTGCTATTGCATGAATGTATTTACCTGCCTGGAGTCCTCTGTTTCTGTGTCAAGTCCAAGAACTCCAGGCCCTTACTCAGAGTAGCCAGCGCTGGTTATACAACTGCCTTGCAGTGGGAGAAGTGGCAACTTCTCGTGTCTGTGTATTGCTGCCACACAGACTGAGGCTATAAGCAGGGTACCATCCTGGGCTGTGTGCGGCAGTGCTCACAGATGCAGTGATAGCAGCTGAGCAGGGTTTCTAACGGACCCAGAGATGAAGACGTCTCTTGTCCCACGATTACTCTTACTGATTTCTTGAGTTTCTTAGTTAGGCAACCTGCCTGCTATTAGAAAAATCAGTTGTCATTGGGTTGACTCCGACTCAGGGTGACCCCATGTGTGTTGGAGTAGAACTGTGCTTCCTAGTGTTTTCAGTGGTTGATTTCTCAGAAGTAGATCTCCAGGCCTTTCTTGTGAGGCACCACTGGGTGGACTTGAACCTCTAACCTTTTGGTTAGCAGCCGAGTGTGTTATCCAGTGTGCTGCTTGCACCACCAAAGGACCCTGCCCACTATTAGAATGCCCTCTAAAACTAGAGCTTCTCTACTTCTCATCTGATACTTATCAGTCCCTACTCTCAAAACACGAACACACTTGTGCACATAGCACATGCGTGTATGTGCGCGCGCACACACACACACACACACGCACGCACACACACACACACACCCCTTCCAACAACCAGTTACCAGATGTGTGTCAGACCAGAACTGTTCTCCATAGGGTTTTTTTTCTTTTTTGGTGTTCTTTTTTTTTCTTTTCTTTTTTTATTGTTGTAGTTTAAATGAAGTTTACATTTCAAGTTAGTCTCCCATAGAAAATTTTATACATACGTTGTTATGTGACCCTAATTGCTCTCCCTATACTGTGACAGCACACTCCTCCTGTCCACCCCCGATTCCCCATGTCCATTCAACCAGCTTCTAACCCTCTCGGCCTTCCCATCTCACCTCTGGACAGAAGTGGCCCATTTAGTCTCTTGTATCTACTTGAGCTAAGAGGAACACTCCTCACAAGTATCACTTTAAGTCCCACAGTCTAGTCCAATCTCTGTCTGAAGAGTTGGCCTCGGAAATTGTTTTAGTTCTGGGCTGATAGAGAATCTGGGGGCCATGCTTTCTGGGGTTCCTCCAGTCTCAGACCACTAAGTCTGGTCTTACTAGAATGTGAGTTCTGCACCCCACCTTTCTCCTGCTCCATTGAGACTCTCTGTTGTGTTCCCTGTCAGGGCAGTCACTGGTGGTAGCCAGGCACCATCCAGTGCTTCTGGTCTCCGGCTGATGAAGTCTCTGGTTTATGTGACCCTTTCTGTCTCTAGGGCTAATACTTTCCTTGTGTCTTTGGTGTTCTTCATTCTCCTTTACTCCAGGTGGTTAGGACCAGTTGATGCATCTTAGATGGCTGCTTGCAAGCTTTTAAGACCCCGGACGCCACTCACCAAAGTAGGATGCAGAACATTTTCTTAGTAAACTTTGTTATGCCAATTGAGCTAGATGTCCCCTAGCATGGTCCCCAGATCCCTACCCCTGCTACTCTGTCCCTCAAAGTGTTTGATTGTATTCAGGAAACTTCTTAGCTTTGGTTTAGTCCAGTTGTGCTGACTTCCCCTGTAGTGTGTGCTATCCTTCCCTTCACCTAAGATAATACTTGTCTACTATCTAGTTAGTGAATAACCCTAACCTTCCCTCCCTACCCTCGTAACCATCAAAGAATGTTGTCTTCTGTGTTTAAACCTTTTCTTGCGTTCTTATAATAGTGGTCTTATACAATATTTGTCCTTCTGTGACTGACTAAATTCACTCAGTATAATGATCTCCAGCTTCCTCCATGTTATGTTTCACGGCTTCATCATTGTTCTTTATCATTGTGTAGTATTCCGTTGTGTGGATATACCATAATTTGTTTATCCATTCGTCCGTTGATGGACACTTAGGTTGTTTCCATCTTTTTGCTGGTGTGAACAGTGCTGCAATGAACATGGGTGTGCATATATCTATTCATGTGATGGCTCTTATTTCTCTAGGATATATTCCAGGGAGTGGGATAGCTGGATCGTATGGTACTTCTATTTCTAGCTTTTTAAGGAAGTGCCAAATTGATTTCCAAAGTGGTTGTACCATTTTACATTCCCACCAACAGTGTATAAGTGTTCCAGTCCCACCACAGCCTCTCCAGCATTTATTATTTTGTGGTTTTTGGATTAATGCTAGCCTTGTTAGGGTGAGATGATATCTCATTGTAGTTTTGATCTGCATTTCTCTAATAGCTAATGACCGTATTTCTTCATGTGTCTGTTAGCCACCTGAATATCTTCTTTGGTGAAGTGCCTGTTCATTTCCTTTGCCCATTTTTTAATTGGGTTATTTGTTTTTTGTTGTTGAGGTTTTGCAGTATCTTGTAGATTTTAGAGATTAGACGCCGATTGGATTTGTCGTAGCCTAAAGTTTTTTCCCAGTCTGTAAGTTGTCTTTTGACTCTTTTGGTGAAGTCTTTTGATGAATGTAAGTGTTGGATTTTTTTGGAGCTCCCAGTTATCTAGTCTCTCTTCTGGTGCTTGTGCATTGTTACTTATGGTTTGTATTGAGTTTATGCTATGTATTAGGGCTCCAAGCGTTGCTCCTATTTTTTTTTCCATGATCTTTTGATTCTATGACTTTCTTTATTTCATCCTTAATTTCTTCTATAACCCAGTAGTTTTTGAGCGAAGTGTTGTTCAGTTTCCCTGTGTTTGATTCTTTTTCGTTGCCTTTTCTGTTATTGATTTCTACTTTTATGGCTTTATGGTCAGAAAAGATGCTTTACAATATTTTGATGTTTTGGATTTTGTTAAGGCTTGCTTTATGGCCTAATATGTGGTCTTTTCTGGAGAATGTTCCACGTGTGTTGGAAAAGAATACGTGGCTGCTCTTGGGCGGAGTGTTCAGTATATGTCTATGAGATCAAGTTGGTTGATTGTAACATTTAGATCTTCCATGTCTCTGTTGAGCTTCTTTCTGGATGTTCTGTCCTTCACCAAAAGTGGCATGTTGAAGTCTCCTGTTACTATTGTGGAGCTGTCTATCTCTCTTTTCAGTGTTGTTAGAATTTGTTTTATGTATTTTGGAGCCCTGTCGTTGGGTGGGTAAGTATTTATTATAGTTATGTCCTCCTGGTGTATTGACCCTTTAATCATTACACAGTGTCCTTCCTTATCCTTTGTGGTGGATTTTACTTTCAAGTCTATTTTGTCAGAAATTAATATTGCCACTCCTGCTCTTTTTTGAGTGCTGTTCGCTTGATATATTTTTTTCCATCCTTGAGTTTTACTTTGTTTGTGTCTTGAAGTCTAAGGTGTGTCTCTTGTAGGCAGTATATAGATGGATCCTGTTTTTTTATCCAATCTGCCACTCTCTGTCTCTTTATTGGTTCATTTAGTCCATTTACATTCAGCGTTAAATTATTGATAGGTTTGAGTTTAGTGCTGTCATTTTGATGTCTTTTTGTGTGTGTTGTTGACAGTTTTCTTTGTTCCACTTAGTTTTCTGTGCTGAGTTGTTTTTCTTTATGTATTTTCTTTTCATCTTTTTTCATTGTTGTTGATTTTGTGTTTGCTGAGTCTTTATATTTTTCTAGTTTTTTAATTTGACTTGTAGGATTGTTAGTGTCCTTTGTGGTTACCATAATATTTACCCCTGTTTTTCTAAGCTTATACCAGTCTTTGATTTCTTTATATCGCCATGACTTCCTATCCATATGCAAAATCTACATTTTTTAAGTCCCTCTTGTTTCAATGTTGTTATCTTTTGCATATTGACATCTGTTTCCCTATTTTCAGTGTTTTAGCTTTGATTTATTTTTGCAACTTCCCTATCTGGGTTGATATCTGGTTGCTCTGTCCTGTGTTCTAATCTTGGGTTGTTATCTGATATTGCTGATTTTCTAACCAAAGGACTCCCTTTAGTATTTCTTGCAGTTTTTGCAAATTCCCTGAACTTCTGTTTATCTGGAAATGCCCTAATTTCACCATCATATTTGAGAGACAGTTTTGTTGGATGTATAATTTTTGGCTGGCAGTTTTTTTCCTTCAGGGCTTTATATATGTCATCCCATTGCCTTCTTGCCTGCATGGTTTCTGCTGAGTAGTCCGAGCTTATTGACTCTCCTTTGTAGATGACTTTTCGTTTATCCCTAGCCACTCTTAAAATTCTCTCTTTATCTTTGGTTTTGGCAGGTTTGATTATAGTATGTCTTGGTGACTTTCTTTTGGGATCTACCTTGTGTGGGGTTTGATGAGCATCTTGGATAGATATCTTGTCATCTTTCACAATATCAGGAAAGTTTTCTGCCAACAAATCTTCAACAATTCTCTCTGTATTTTCTGTTATCCCCCCTGTTCTGGTACTCCAGTCACTCATAGGTTATTCCTCTTGATAGAGCCCCACGTGATTCTTAGGGTTTCTTCATTTTTTAAAATCTTTTTATCTGATTTTTCCTCAAATAAGTTGGTGTCAAGTGCTTTATCTTCAATCTCACTAATTCTGACTCCCATTGCCTCAATTCTGCTCCTATGACTTTCTATTGAGTTGTGTAATTCTGAAGTTTTATTATCTTCTGGATTTCTGATTGCTGTCTCCCTATGGATTCTTGTAGCCTGTTAAATTTGTCATTATGCTCTTCTCTAATCTTCTTAATTTCCTTTATTGCTGTTCTGCGTTTTGCTTAATTTCTTTCCTATTCTTGAAGAGTTCTGTATATTAATCTTTTGTATTCTGTTCTGGTAATTCCAAAAAATTTTCCTCATCTGGAAAATTTCCAGATTCTTTATTTAGGGATCTTGCTGAAGCCATCACAGATTGCCTCTTTATGTGACTTGATATTGATGATTGTCTCTGAGCCATCAATAAGTTATTATATTTATTTTATGTTTTTTTACTGTGTCCTAGCTTCTTGTTTTGTTTTGATGTGCCCAAATAAGCTGCTTATATGATCTAGTTTGATTATTGGCACCTTTGAAGCTCTAATGTCCTGTCACCAGGTGGTTAGATCTGTTACTAGGTGTGTGAGCTCAGGAGTCTGCCCACTCCTCCTGTATGGATTCAGCTCAGGTGCCTAGGTAGATAGCCTCCAAGTGTGTGGTATAGGCTCTCACCCACAGTCCTGGATAGGTGTGGGTGGTTAGTGTAGGCTCAGGCATCTGGCTGCAGCAGGTGGACACACTCTGAGCAAGGCAGGCAGCTGACGGCCACCCCTGAGTGTCCAGGACGAAGGCGTGTCCCTATTCCCTAGAGCACATAGGTGTGTGGGTTTTGCAGCTGGACTATGAGCACCCAGTGCTGTTGGCTATAAGGACTGGGGGGCACCTCTTATTCTTGGGCCCCTATTGCAGGTGGCTAGGTGGTGTGGGTGGAGCCACCAGTCCTCACGTCCCTGATGTGGGGAGGTGAAGGCCCTGCTTAATGGACAGAGAAGTGTCAAATGTCATGAACATGCCATTTCACAGCTGAAACAGTTGAAGTTAGACTTCAGGTATATACCCTGTTGTACTATGGTAATGAGGGTCTACGCTGTTGAAATGGGCCCACACAAGTCTATGCAGGGGGAACGGCACTCAAAGTCTGTGGATCCCTTATGCCTGTGCCTAGGCAAAGCAGCTGTGCCTACCCCGGGTTCCTGGCTTTGGGGAGCCGGCAGTTTATTTTTTCCCTTATTTGTTAATTTGTTCACTCTCCAAGGCTGGGTGAATGGCTCAGGGCGGGTGATGGATCCTACTGCCGGCCCAGGGGACTCAGCAATTGCTGAAGGTGGTGCAAGACCCAGCGCAGAGCAGTGAGCGGGGAGGTAAATGGGAGAGAGGTTTTTCCTAAGGGGGGTGTTTTTGATCCGTGCGGTAGGCCGTATGCAAGTACTTATCTTTTGCCGATTGAGGGCTGCTTCTTACTGGTTTTGGGTGGGCGAGTAGACTGTCTGCCACTGGGTCTCTCCTGGTGTGGAAAATGTGCCTCCTGAGCACCACTGCTTGTCTGACTACTCTGCCTTCTTGGCTCCGCCTCCTCCATAGGGTTTTCAATGGCTAATTTTTCGGAAGTAGATTGCCAGGTTTTTCTATCAAAGTGCCTCTGGATGAACTCGAACCACCAATCTTTCAGTTCGCAGCTAAGCACGTTAATAATTTGCACCAGCCAGGGACTCCTACTTCCCAATAGCTTCCTTGATATCCCCAAAGGGCTACACTTCCTATCACTAGGTTCTACCTCCTCGCTATTCAACTTGTGGTCTTCTGATGAGCAGCCCCAGCATCCTCTGAGCTAGTTAGAAATGTAGACTCTCAGGCCTTACTCCCAGACCAACCAACATGGAGTCTGCATTTGATCAAGATCCCCAGATGTTTCATAAGCATGTTCAAGCCAGAGAAGCACTGCTCTCTCATGGCTTGGAAACCCTCTCTTCTCCATCTGTTGGGGCTCTCTAATGCTGCCAGCCTTGTGTCTGGACCAGCACCCAACTATGTGATGTTTCATCCTGATTGGCAACTCTCATTGTAGCTACTGGCTTCCTCTCTAAGGACTCCTGGAACTTGGAGGGTGAGTCCTGTCTCTGGGTTCCAGACTCTCTCTGGCCTTCTTACACATAGCAGTCAATGGACGTGATTTGTCTTTAGAACAGTCCTCTGAAGGTCATGTTCTAAAGCTACTCCCCATGCTCCCATGATGCACTGGATTTAAGGCAGCAAACTCTGTGGTCATCTAAGTCATTGGGCTTTGGTGCAGTGTTCTCCTTCCATTAACAGATTTGCTTTGAAGGTTGTAGGCTCCTGGCAATTACCTCACAGAAATCAAGAGTTTGTATTATTGAAAACTCTCTTATTGTAGTGGCCTACCTGTTCTTCAGAACCTGATTCTCCCTTTGTTTTTGAGGCAATAAAGTTAGGGCTAAAATGTTTTATTATTACAAGTGAATTTCCCTGAGCTCATTGAGTTGATGAGGAAATATGTCCAGCTGCTTTTAACAGAAATCTATAGTGGTTTAACCAAATAGAAGTTTATTTTTCTTAGCTAAGAAAAAGTTCAGATGTAGCCTAGCTAGGGAGGGTCCAGGGGCTCAAAGATGCCATTAGGAACTAGGCTCCTTCTAGCTTGTGCTTCACCGTCCTCCTCACAGTTGCAGGGTGGCTGTTCTGCCTCCTGGAATGGTGTCTGTACTACAGGCAAGAGCTGGATAAAAGTCTTGTGCCAGTCAAGTCTGTTATTGTTTATATCATAAAAGAAATCCATATCCAGCAGACTTACATGCACATCTGACTGGGGCACAGGGATCTGTGACTAAGGAGGAAGGGTTGCACAGACACATGACAGTCACACTAGTGCCGGATTACCCAATAAGCAAGGTACACATGGGCCCAATTGTGTTTTCCTACCTATCTGCAGTTCACAGTTTCACCTATCTCCCACCACATCAAGACGTGGCAAAACCTGTGGGAAATCACTCACCACAGATTAGTAAGTAAATACAATTAAGCCCATGTGTACCTTGCTCAATGCAAGCCAGTGCATACTGTGCTTACTGGTTAACCCACCCCTGGCACAGCTATAATTTAGGATGTATTACCAGGTAGTGGTGTTTAGAATTGACTCGAAGTGGGAGAAATTGGGAAGTAAGGATAAGAAGTTCAGAGCCTACTGTAATAGACTAAGCAACAAGTGAGGATCTGCATTAAGGTGGGTGAAGGCAATGTGGATGGACAGAAGGAAGGACCGTCATCTCCATGGTTACATGCTGGTCTAAGCCATCATCTTCTCTTATCTGGACCCCTGTGACTGCCTCCTGATAGGTCTCTCAGCTTCCTATTGCCCTCTACACAGCAGTCATATTGATCTTGAAAAAATATCCAATCAGAGCAAATCTGTCCTTGGCTTTAAACATTTGAATGTCATTCCACCTGTAAACCCCTGAATCATTACCATAGCCAAGGAGGCTCTAGAGCATCTGGTGCTTGAAGAATTTCTCTGATCTCATCTCCTACCACTTCCCCTTTCTTATGCTCCAGCCACACAAGCTTTCTCTGCTTCTCAAATACAGCTTGATCCTGCCCCAGGGTCTTTGAACTTGATGTTTCCCTTTCCTGAAACGGTCTTCCTTCACATCTCTGCATGGCTGGCTCTTTCTCAATTTTCAAATATCATCTGTTCAGAGAGGTCATCCTTGATCACCTGTATTAAGGTGTCCAGACACCCCCCAACAACCACCTCTCTCTTATTGAAATTTCTTCTGTTTAAAGCACATAAGCAGCTTGAGAGCAGGAATCTTGTCCACCTTGTACATCGGTGTCTACTGCTTAGTTCAGGGGTGATGCACAGTAGGAGCACTATACCGATTTGTTAAATGCATGAGTTGTTATTGTTGGGTGCTGTTGAGTTGATTCCTACTCATAGCGATAGCGTGTGACAGAGTAGAACTGCCACAGAGGGTTTTCTTGCCTGTAACCTTTTATGGAAGCAGATCACCAAGCCTTTCTCCCACAGAGCCTGTGGGTACGTTCCAACTGCCAGCCTTTCAGTTAGCATCTGAGTGCTTAACCTTTGTGCCATCAGGGTACTAAATGAATAAAGCACTCAAAAGTCTCTGCAGAGGCAGGATCTGATGCACCTCCCTCAATATGAGACATAGTAGCACTGAAACCGGGCAGAGTGGGGGGTGGCAGGGTCAGTGCCAGAAATGTATCAAGTGAAGTTGATTCCTGGCTGAAAAGTCAAGGGCCAAGTAGGCAGTCATCAAAGTCATGTGGGAAGATAAGAACATAGATTTAGGACTGGAAAATAGATGAGACAACTAGAGACAGGTGATGAGAGCAAACACTGAGTGGGAAACTTCATTCCAGGTATGGTCTGACTCTGGCTACTTCATGAGTAGAATGGTCCTGTTTGCCCAGTTAAGGGCTGTCTTAAAAGACTTGCTTCTTGACTTACGAGTTGCCTTATTTAGTGACTGTTATAGATTGAATTGCTTCACCCCAAAATGTGCATCTTCTTGTCTAGGCCATGATTCCCAGTATTGTGTGATTGTCCTCCATTTTGTGATCTGATGTATTTATCATATGTGTTGTAAATCCTCTATGATGTTAATGAGGCAGGATTAGAGGCAGTTATGTTAATGAGGCAGGATACAATCTACAGGATTAGATTGTATCTTGAGTCAAACTCTTTTGAGATATAAAAGAGAGAAGCGAGCAGAGAGGAGAGGGACCTCATACCACCAAGAAAGAAATGCTGGGAGCGGATCACGTTCTTTGGACCCGGGGTCCCTGTGCTGAGAAGCTCCTAGACCAGGGAAAGATTGATGACAAGGACCTTCCCCAGAACCAACAGAGAGAGCCTTCCCCTGGAGCTGGAACCCTGAATTCGGACTTCTAGCCTCCTAGACTGTGAGAGAATAAATTTCTCTTTGTTAAAGCCATCCATTTGTGGTATTTCTGTTATTGTAGCAGTAGATAACTAAGACAGTGACTAACTGGATAGGGATGGTGAGGGAACAGGGAGAATCAAGTGTGACACCTAGGTTGTTAGCCAGGTGATGGAGACTAGGGTGGTTCCATTGACTGACAGAGGTCACAGAGTAGGAAACAAACAAACAAAGAAACCAAACCAGTGGCCATCGAGTTGATTCCTACTCATGGTGACCACGTGTGTATCAGAGTAGAATTGTGCTAGATAGGGTTCTCAATGGCTGATTTTTTGGAAGTAGCCAGGCCTTTTTTCCAAGGCTTATCTGGGTGGATTTTATCCACCAACCTTTACAGTTAGTAGCTGAGCACTTAACCATTTGCACTATGTGGGGACTTCCACAGGGTAGAATTAACTGGTTTATGGGATAAGATGATGAGCTGCTGGTTTTTTTTTTTTTTTTTTTTAAATGAGCAACCTTCCTACGTCTCCTATTCATGGGGATGACGATTCAGTAAGGGGTGGTTGCCTACCTCCGGTGTGCACCCTAGTTTCTTTCTCTTCTTGCAGTCTGGCATAATTTGTTTTTTTTTTTTTTAATGCCGTCTCTGGTAGCACTTCCCCCATGCCGAGCTCCTTCTGCCTGGTGATGGTTCACCTGGCCCCTTCTGGCGTCCTCCATGATAGACCCATGGGCCATATGTTTCTGGAAATAAAATCAGGAATTTTTCTTTTCTCCAGTTGTGAATTCTGGTGTGATGAAATTGCTTCTGCAGCAAAAAATAAAGAGTGCTGATGTAGAAATGAAAACCAGCCCTCTGCCTGCTGCTGACAACTTAATCTTATATTACATAAAGCCATGCTTGGAAAAATTCACCAGGCTGTATAGGCTTCATTTAATTAACCTCCTAGGGCTCTGAACAACAGGGGGAGGGCAGACACTGTTGGTCTTTGTAGAACAGTTGGGGAAACTGAGGCAGTGCTTATTCTTGCAAAAAACATCAGTGAGGCCAAGTCAAGCCCAATCCCATATCCTGAGCTAAATCTCCCTGGGAGCCCATGGGCCAGGTTGGTGGTTTGCCCAGCACCTTACCTTTCTTCAGGACCCTCAGGCCAATCTCAGCACGTGGAACCAAGCCCAAGCCTTAGCCATGGTGCTGGCTAGGCCAGATTTAATAGGAATTGCTGATTACAAAGAGCTTCCCAGGGAGAAACTCCTGTAAAGAAAGCAAGTTCCAATGGAGTCAAGATGAGACAAAGGGTCTGGAGAGTTTATGGGGGTAGGAATCTGGTGGCACAAAACCAAAATTATTTGGGACCAGATGTTTCAAACTACTTGAGGCTCCCAGAATGCATTCATTTCTCCTGGCTTCGTGGTCTGCCTGCATCTACCTTGGTGAGGATACTCTTCTCTTTTCCATCTGGTGGCTCATTCATTCTCCAAGTCATCTCTGCTTTATCTTCTCCACAAAACCTTTCCTTGGCTCTGGATGGAGGGAAGTGCACATTCCCATTGCAGGTTTATGCACTTGCTGTTCATTCTGCCTAGAAGCATTTGCCCAGGTATTTGCCTGGAGTCCTACTTCACTTCTTCTAGGGCTCAGCTCCAATTGCATCTTCTCAGAGAGGCTTTCTCTGATCACCTAGGACTTGACTGATGGTTAGACAATTCCCTGCTTCACTTTTCTTTGCAGGCATCAACATTATTTGACTCTATATCTACCTACCTACCTACCTATCTATTTATAATCTATCTAGTTACAATTTATCCACCTATCTAGCCCAAATGGTTAAGTGCTTAACTGCTAACTGAAATGTTGGTGGTTCAAACCCACACAGCTGCTCCAAGAGAGAAAGACCAGGCGATATGCTTCCATAAAGATTACAGCCAAGAAAACCCTATTGGGCAGTTCTACTCTGTCACGTGGGGTCATTATGAGTTGGAATTGACTCGATGGCACCTAACAACAACATGTATTATCTGTCTGTCTACTGTCTGTCTGTCTACCTACCATTTCTCTACTTGACTGTCATCTGTTATCTATCATTGGTCCAATTTTATTTTTATGCCTCCATCATGGGCACAGGGTCTTTAATGTTTACAGATGATCTACAGCACCTAGCCTAGTGCCTGGCACACAATCAGTGCTCAATAAATATTTGTTCAATTAATGAATTAATGAATGTCTGTCCCCTGCCTGTTGCCCACAGCACCCTCTTCTTACTTCTGTTATAGAACTTTCATACTATATATTATATTATCTATTATAGAACTTTGGCTTCTATAGAACTATAGTTTATCTGTCTATCTTCCCTTTCAGACTGCAAACTCCTTCCAAAAAGGAAGTACTCGTTTTCTCCCTTTAACACAATTGTTTTGTCCCTTAGCTCAGGATTTGGTGCATTTATGTGCTCAAAATATGACTGATGGAAAACCAGCAGACTGGCTGAATGTCCAGGTGAAAGATGATGAGGGACAAGGCAGTGGCACTGAGGGCAGAGGAGAGGGATCATATTCAAGAGACGTTTCTGGGTAGGCTCAGTACTAGTTGGTGACAACTTGTATGAGGGGAAGGAGCAGGAGGGATTGTGCTTGACTCTCAGAATTTCAGCCTGAAGGCTGGTGTGGGTGGTGATGATGTTAACTGAACTATCAAACACAGGTGGAGGTGCCAGTTGTTAGGGGAAGATTGGCTATAACTAGTCCTAGGTGGTTTGCAATATATGACTTCAAATAAGTAACAATCTTTCTGTACCCTATTTTCTCTACCTGTGAAGTAGAAATAAATTCTCCTCCTACCTATCTTGTGAGGAGGAGCCCCAGTGGCACAGTGGTTAAGTGCTCGGCTGCTAACTGAAATATTGGTGGTTCAAACCCACCAGCCACTCTGTGGGAGAAAGATGTGACAGTCTGCTTCCATGAAGATTTACAGCCTTGGAAACCCTATGGGGCAATTCTACTCTGTCCTATAAAGTCAAAATGAGTTGGAGTTGACTTGATGGCAATGGGTTTGGGTTTATCTTATGAAGATGTCATTTTCAAAATTCAATGAATAACTTTGTCAGCAAATACTGAGTGCCTATGATGTCCTAGATTCTTTGCAAAGACAATTAATAGAAAAGATGTTCATGTGCTTTGCACACTCTCTCTATTTGCGTGCCATTGCCTGTGTGTTTCTCCTTATCTTCCTTTATTAAGAGATGCTATCATTGTCATGGTTCCACGAAGCATGCCCTCTGCACAGTAACTAGTCTAAGGGTTTCTTCTTAGCACCCATAGGGCTGGCAGGAATTTGGGCTTACTCAGAAGTCAATACTACTGTTGTTTGAAGTGGGCCACTCTGGGATTGAATTGGAATGAAAATAGAATCTTTGCTTTCTCTACAGGGATTTCCCAAGAGGAAATGTACATGGTTACTTTCCCAAACAACTCTGCAGCAATGGTAAAATTTCCCTTTGGGGATCCTATTGATTAAGTCAGTCTTTTTCTTCTCCTGAACTTATGTTTTAGTACAGGGTATAATCAGATTTAGAGACCAAATGAGTGTCATTGGGTGACCAGCTAAGGTCAAGCACATTTTACATTCTAATGCCATTAATCATTTTACTCAGAGTCCCTTTCGCCTGGGTTTCCTTTGCCAGTAAAATGCTCCATGTAAAATTTCCTTGGGGAAAGTGCATCATAGAAAATACAAAGGAGAAGCTATTTTGCTCAGTGCTTTGGTGACCTTGGAGAATTTATTGTTCCTTGTTCACACTCTAATCTTTGCTTTATTTCCTTTCCCTTGATTCTTTAAAAAAGGAAATATAGGTAGAAATAAAATATAGGAGAATGAAAAGGATGAGAAACAAATATGACATGACTGTAGATTTAATAATTATAGTGACGGAGCATCTGATTTGTCTCAGAGCTTCCTGGTCACCAGGGCAGAAAGGGAAAAAAGAACAAAGGTATACAGGCAAGCCCCCGGATTACAAATGAGATCCGTTCCCAACTGTGTCTTTAAGTAGAATGTGTAGATAAGTTGGAACAAGTGCATACGGTTCTTATTTAGCCTTACTTTACTGCAAGAAAAGGAGCCCTGGTGGCGCAGTGGTTAAAAGTACTTGGCTGCTAACCGGAAAGTCAATGGTTCGAACCCACCAGCCGCTCTGTGGGAGAAAAATGTGGCAATCTGTTTCTGTAAAGACTTACAGCCTTGGAAACTCTATGGGCAATCCTACTCGGTCCTACAGAGTTGCTATGAGTGGGAATCGACCCAATGGCAGTGGGTTTGATTTTTTG
Source organism: Dugong dugon (assembly GCA_030035585.1). Classification (NCBI taxonomy): domain Eukaryota; kingdom Metazoa; phylum Chordata; class Mammalia; order Sirenia; family Dugongidae; genus Dugong; species Dugong dugon. The sequence continues at coordinate 107,345,794 of CM057463.1, read as the reverse complement.
ATTTTAGTGCAAGGAAAGGTTCTAAGGCTTGTCAATGATTTAAAACCTGCATGTGCAGCAAGTGAAGGTGATTGTGATGAAGAGTTTGTTGTGAGTGGGGTTGGTTCAGTCATTTCAAAGTGAGGGCAAATTTACATAACATTAAAGGGCAAGTACACGTTGTCCGTAAGTCAGACATTTTTAACCTGGGGACTGCCTGTACCTTTCATTATCACAGAAAGTCACTCAGGCTCCTTAAAAGGGACTTAATTTTTTCCTGATTCAAAGTTCTTAGAGAACAAAAGTCAGATAGGATTTTATAGACGTTGTAAGAGTTTTATGACGAAATTAGAAGTAGTTTTCAGTAGCTATTTTGCTTGTAATGGTCATAGTCGTCACATTAAAATATAACTCTGAAAAATGCTTGTGCCAGGGAAGAACCAATATGAGGTAATCATACAGACTTGGATTGTTCTAAATGATCTCAGGGATAAAACTCGGAATTCCTGAAACTTTGTCTTCAAGGATGAGCTACAGACCACCTACATTCAAACGACAGGGGAAACTCCTTAAAATGCAGATCCCCAGGCTCCACCCTAGAATTACGTCCTAGTTTAGAATCCCCAGGAACAGATTTGGAGACAAAGACTGAAAGAAGTAGATGTGGTGGAGAGTGCAATGAGGAGAAGGTGAGTCATCAACTCACCTACCACTGTGGGCCGAACCAAAAACCAAATCCATTGCCATCGAGTTGATTCCAACCCATAGCGACCCTACGGGACAGAGTAGAATTGCCTCATAGGGTTTCTAAGGCTGTATCTTTACAGAAGCAGACTGCCACATCTTTCTCTTCTGGAACGGCTGGTGGGTTTGAACCACCGACCTCTCCAGTTAGCAGGTGAGCACTTAACCACGTGCCACCAGGGATCCTCCTCCTCTCTGGGCAACTGGAAGCTAAGCCCCTGGAGGAACTCTGGCCAGGGCAGATTTATCAACCCTAAGGGGCAGGGGATCTGTGGTATTTACTTCTTTCCCTCCTTAGTTGAAGGTGGCTTCTGTGACACTGATACCCCAGCACTTTGGCCCCAGCATGCTTGGACAACCCAGGAATGCTCTCGGGCAAAGAAATGCAGGAGCTGTTAGCTGGACATCTGGCGACATTCACTGTGGTGACAAAGGGATGGGGATATGGGTGGGCACTGACAGCATGGGCTACACCAACCAAATCAGAACATCTGGGAATAAACCCTGGGCATCTGCATTTTTAACAAGTTCCCTGGGTAATTTTGTTGCACATTGAGATGTGAGAATCACTGACTTATAAGAGGGGCCTTTACCCCATGTTACCCAAATATCTATTCTCTTTGCTCTAATTTTGGTAGGAATGGGAAGGCAGACAATCTGAGGCTTTCTACAGATGTGAAAAGACAGTTCTGCTACTGAGAGTGAATTCCTGATCTTCAGATGCCACCATTGCACTGTAGTAGGTTAATCATATGGCCACCCCCCGCCCCTCCACTGGTCTGTGAGGATAGGGATTGGATTGAATTCATCTTTGCATACCCAAAACCAAACCCACTGCCAATGAGTCTATTCCGACTTACAGCAACCCCATAGGAGAGAGTAGATCTGCCACATAGGGTTTCCAAGGAGAGGCTGGTGGATTCAAACTGCTGAATTTTTGGTTAGCAGCCTGAGCTTTTAATAACTGTGCCACCAGGGCTCCATTCCTAGTACATAAACAAAACCAAACCCGTTGCTGTCAAGTCGATTCTGAATCATAGCAACCCTATAGGAGAGTATAGAGCGGCCCCATGGTATTTCCAAGGAGCGGCTGGTGGATTTGAACTGCAGACCTTTTGGTTAGCAGCCAAACGCTTAACCACTGCACTACCAGGTCCCCTGCTAGTACATAGCAGGTGCTGATACATGTTTGTAGGATTGAATCTATCAAATAATAGACTGCCAAAGAATGTTTGTTAAAGGAATGAAATATGTCTGTACGTGTTGGCCAATAAATGCTTGTTAAATGATAAAATATATGCTAAAAATAATAGAGAATCTCTGTCTCCCAACCTTTTTTAATAAGATACAAAATATCCCTGTGTTGTGGGCCACAATATGCCTTTTTTAATAAGATACAAAATATCCCTGTGTTGTGGGCCACAATATCCCCAGAGTTATCATTGTCAGCTCTAACAGAGAAACCACAATCTCCCACTGAAATTTATTTTATGAGAATTTCTCTAGGGAAATAAATTGAGCGATAACTAGATTTTAACACATTCTCAGACAGTTTTTTCTGTGTTTTCTTGTTAAGCAGCTTTCTGAAGGTCGATACATACATATTTAGCTCTATATAAAAAACCAACCAAACTTATTGCCATCAAGTCATTCCGACTCATGGCAATCGCATATATTACAGAGAAGAACTGCTGCATAGGGTTTTCTTGGCTGTAATTTTCATGGAAGCAGATCACAAGGCCTTTCTTCTGTGGTGCCGTTGGGTGGAATTGAACCTCCAAACTTTAGATTAGCAGCTGAACGCTTAACTATTTGCACCACCCAGGGACTCCCTTAGCTCTACATGTTGCTGTTGCTAGTTGCTGTCAAGTTGATTTTGACTCATGGCAACCTAACCTGTACAGAGTAGAATTCTTCATAGGGTTTTCAAGGTTATGACTTTTTGGAAGCAGATTGCCAGGCCTGTCTTCCGAGATACCTCTGGGTGGGTTCAAACCACCAACCTTTTGGCTAGTAGTTGAGTGCCTAACCATTTGCATCATTCAGGGACTCCTTTAGCTCTACATAGTTCTTATTAAGTAAAGGAATATAATGACAAGACCCATTTCAGTAGACACTATAGCTAGTTCACAAATATTCCAGTTTTCCTCTCCTTCCTGTTATGTGGTAGGTTTACATCTCTCTGATCCCTTTGAAGTTAGGCGTGGCAATGTGATTTGCTTAGGCTAATGAAATGTGGGCAGAAGCGACATTTGTTGCTTCTGAATGGAAGCTTTAAGAACCAGTGGGAGATTCACTGCCTCCTGTGGTGTTGATTGTAGAATCACCTGTTGAGATGAAGCGTCTATCAGCCTGAATCCCTTTGTGATAGACAGACATTATCCACTCTCACCCCACTACTGTATATGTAGTATGAGTGAGATATAAAATTTTTGAGTTAAGCCTTTGAGATTTTGTTAAATTATGCTACTGTTTAAAATTTCTCTTTTCTTAATTGATAGAACCATATTTTCTCAGATTTGAGTATTGTAGAAGTAATTTTGAATATCTGAGCCATCAGTAGAGACCAAAAAGCAGAATTGTTGAAGTAAGCAAATAATGACACAATACACTATTAATTACTTCTTTCTGTTATATTTTATTTCTTCTACATATTATTTCTTCTATTTAATTGTATATGTCATATCATTCATTTCAACAATTTTATTTTCTATTTAAAATAAGTTTGCTACAATAACCATCTGTTAAACCTGGCTTCAGCAACGACAGAGTAAGGACCTCTAAAAATCCACTCCTCCATAAATGTAATGAGAACACTGGAAAAACTATAAAAATAAACTTTTTCAGGACTCTGGAAATTAGTAAAGGCTTGCAACAATCTGAGGAGTATTTGTTCAAGAAAAATAGATGAATCTCAGTAAAAACAGCTAGTCTTGTAGTGTTTTAACTTGCTCTGATTCTGTACCCTCTCCCTAGCTCTGTGGTAGCCTTGAGAACCAATAGTCGTAGCTATGATAGCTGTGAAAACCACCAGCTTAGCTGGAAGAGGCAGAATGTGTTTGGAGCTCCCCCAAAGCCCCATGTCAAAAGAATGTTCAGTATTTCACCCGTCTGGTAGCTCACTGAAAGACCCCATTCTCAGGGCTTTATTTAACCTGACTCAGATCTTATTCTGTGTGAACAGCCTTACCTGCAGGGAATTTGTCAAAAATAATCAGCCACAATTGCTTAACATCAAAACTGCCTGAGGTGATATTACAAGTTGGGGCTAACAAGAAGCTGACCAGAAAAGTTAAACAGAAAAACTGGGGAATAAATTTTCCGTGGGGGACTTTGAAAAGCTGCAGTATATTCCCGGGCATGCCCAGGAAAGACCTGAGAAAAACTTAAGCTCTTAGTTCTGGCTGAGCTTGGGACTCTGGGAAAGCAGGAAACGAAGGCCTAGGCAGAGTTGTAAACTGCCTGCAGGCGCATTGATATATGTCCCAACATGCACACAGAGCCCTTCAACAAAGACTGAGAAACTTATTGGCTCCAGGTGGTTAAAGAAATTTCTGTCCAATAATCAGCTGACAAATAAGCTAACTGAACAGTGACTTCAGTGGCTGCACATGACAAAGAATAAAAACTTTATAGAATTAATTCAGGAAGGTCACTAAACAAACAAGTAACAACAGCAATAACTCAACAAATAGTAACAACAACAAGCCCTTAGAATAGAGGAATCTGATTTCCAGAGTTGATATATTATGCTTTTTAAAATGTCCAGTTTTCAACAAAAATCATGAGACATGCAAGGAAGCAAAAGGATGGCCCATATGCAGGAAAAAAGCAGTAAATAGAAACCGTCCTGGAGGGATCCCAGATGTTTGATTTACTAGACAAAGATTTTAAATCAGCTATTATAAATAGCTATCATAAATACCATTTCAGGAGGTAGCATATGATCAGGAACCAATGGTACTGAAGGAAGACGTTCAAGCTGCAATGAAAGCATTGGTGAAAAACAAGGCTTCAGGAATTGATGGAATATCAATTGAGATGTTTCAACGAATGGATGCAGTGCTGGAAGTGCTTACTTGTCTATGCCAAGAAATTTGGAAGACTAGCTACCTGGCCAACCAACTGGAAGAGATACATATTTATGCCTATTTCCAAGAAACGTGATCCAACCGAATGTGGAAATTATCAAACAATATCATTAATAACACACACAAGTAAAATTTTGCTGAAGATCATTCAAAAGTGGCTGCAGCAGTATATTGACAAGGAACGGCCAGAAATTCAAGCTGGATTCAGAAGAGGACATGGAACCAGGGATATCATTGCTGATGTCAGATGGATCCTGGATGAAAGCAGAGAATACCAGAAAGGGGTTTATCTGTGTTTTATTTATGTTATGCGTAACAAAATGAATACCATTGCGAAGAAAGGGGATTCCAGAACACTTAATCGTGCTCATGAGGAATCTGTACATAGACCAAGAGGCAGTCATTCAAAGAGAACAAGGGAATGCTGCGCGGTTTAAAGTCAGGAAAGGTGTATGTCAGGGTTGTATCATTTTACTATACTTATTCAATCTGTAGGCTGAGCAAATAATCTGAGCGGGACTATATGAAAAAGAAAGTGGCATCAGGATTGGAGGAAGACTCATTAACAATCTACATTATGCAGATGACATGACCTTGCTTGCTGATAGTGAAGAGGACTTCAGTATCGATTACACCTCAACATAAAAAAAAAAAAAGAAAACAAAACAAGACAAAAATCCTCACAACTGGACCAATAATCAACATCATGATAAATGGAGAAAAGTTTGAAGTTGTCAAGGATTTCATTTTACTTGGATCCACAATCAACACCCACAGAAGCAGCAGTCAAGAAATCAAAAGACGCATTGCATTGGGCAAATATGCTGCAAAAGACCTCTTTAAAGTGTTAACAAGCAAAGATGTCACTCTAAGGACTAAGGCGCACATGGCCCAAGCCATCGTGTTTTCAGGTGCCTCGTATGCATGCGAAAGCTGGACGATGGATAACGAAGACGGAAGAAGAATTGATGCCTTTGAATTGTGGTGTTGGTGAAGAATATTGAGTATACTGTGGGCTGCCAAAAGAATGAAGAAATTTGTCTTGGAAGAAGTATAACCAGAATGCTCCTTAGAAGCAAGGATGGCGAGCTTATGTCTCACATAATTTGGACATGTTATCTGGAGGGGCCAGTCCCTGGAGAAGGACATCACGCTTGGTAAAGTAGAGGGTCAGCGAAAAGAGGAAGACCCTCAATGAGATGGACTGACACAGTGGCTGCAACAATGGGCTGAAGCATAACAACGATTGTGAGGACAGCACAGGACCAGGCAGTGTTTCATTCTGTTGTACATAGGGTCGCTATGAGTTGGAACTGACTCACTGGCACCTAACAGCAACCGTATTATAAATATATTAAAGAACTAAATGAAATAATGTCTAAAGAACTAAAAGAAAGTATGAGCATGCTATTTCACCAACTAGAGAATATCGTCAAAGAAACAGAAATTATAAAAAAAGAATCAATTAGAAATTCTGGAGTTTAGAAGTATAACTGAAATAAAAAATTCACTACAGGGGCTGCGTAGCAGATTTAAATTGGATAAATAATCAGCAAACTTGAAAACAAGTAAATTGAGATTATCCAGTTGCAGGAACAAAAAGAAAAATAGAATAAAGAAAAATGAAGAGTCCCACATACCTGTGGGACACCATCAAGTGAATCAACATATTCATAATGTAAGTCCTATTAGAACAATAAAAAGAGAAAGGGGCAGAAAGAATATTTGAGAAAATAATGGCCATAACCTAAAATTTAATTGAAAGCGTTAATCTGCACATCTAAGAAGCTTAACAAACTCCAAGTAGGATAAAGTCAGAGATCTATACCAAGCCCATGATAGTCAAACTGTCTAAAGCCAAACACAAAGAATCTTGAAAGCAGCAAGAGAAAAATGACTCATCAGAAGACAGTGGGATGACATATTCAAAAGTGTTGAAGAAAAAGACTATCAAGCAAGAATTCTTTATCCAGCAAAAACTATCCTTCAAAAATAAAGGAGATATTAAGATATGCCCAGATAAACAAAAACTGAGAGAATTTGTCATAGTAGAACTGCCTTACAAGAAATATTTAAGGGAGTCCTTTGAGCTGAAATGAAAGGACTGAAATACAGTAACTCGAATCCACATAAAGAAATAAAGAGCACCAGTAAAAGTAACTGCATACGTAAATGTAAAAGACAGTATAAATGTATTTTTTAAAATAATTTATGTTCCTATTGTTGTTGAGAATATACACAGCAGAACATACACCAGTTTAACAATTTCTACATGTGCAATTCAGTAACATTGATTACATTCTTTGATTTTGATTACACTTCCAAGTTGTTCCTTTCCTATTAACATAAACTCACTGCCCTATAAGTTTCCTGTCTAATATTTTAAGCTGCTATTGTCAATTTGATCCCATATAGATAGGTCTTGAAAGAGTACAATACTCAAGGCAGACATTTTTTACTAGTTAAGCTAAACTATTGTTTGGTTTTAAGAAGACTTTAGGGGATATATATGTATTTTTTAAATTGTGTTTTAAGTAAAATTTACAGTTCAAGTTAGTTTTTCATGCAAAAACTTATACACACATTGTTATGTGACCCTAATTGCTCACAGCACACTCCTCCTTTCCACCCCGGATCTCCCGTGTCCATTCAACCAGGTCCTGTCCCTTTTTGCCTTCTCATCTCACCTCTGGACAGGAGCTGCCCATTTACTTTCATGTATCTACTTGAGCTAAGAAGCACTCTCTTCACAAGTGTCATTTTATGTCCCATAGTCTAGTCTAATCTATATCTGAAGAGTCCAGGGGCCAAGTCTTCCGGGGTCTCTCCAGTCTCAGTCAGATCATTAAGTCTGTTCTTTTTACTAGAATTTGAGTTCTGCACCCCATTTTTCTCCTGCTCCATCAGGGACTCTCTGATGTATTCCCTGTCAGGTCAGTCATTGGTTGTAGCCGGGCACCGTCTGGTTCTTCCGGTCTCAGGCTGATGAAGTCTCTGGTTTATGTGGCCCTTTCTGTCTCTTGGGCTAATATTTTCCTTCTATCTTTGGTGTTCTTCATTCTCCTTTGCTCCAAGTGAGTTGGGATCAATTGATGCATCTCAGATGGCTGCTCACTAGCTTTTAAGACCCCAGACACCACTCACCAAAGTGGGATGCAGAACATTTTCTTAATAAATTTGTTATGCCAATTGACCTAGATGTCCCCTGAAACCATGGTCCCCAGACCCCCACCTCTGCTACTCCTTCCCTCAAAGTGTTTGGTTGTATTCAGGAAACTCCTTAGCTTTTGCTTTAGTCTGGTTGTGCTGACTTCCAGGGGATATTTTTATTTAAGGTTTAAAGTTAAAGGATTATCTCAGAACAATAGTTCAGGGGTTCATCTAGTCTCCATGGCTCCAGAAAATCTGGATTCCATGAAAATTTGGAATTCTTTTCTACATTTTCCCCCTTTTAACCAGGATTCTTCTATAGAATCTTTGATCAAAATGTTCAGTAATGATAGCTGGGCACTATCTACTTTTTCTGGTCTCAATTCAAAGGAGGCAGTTGTTCATGGAGGCAATTAGTCACACATTACATTTCCTCCCCCTATTCCTGACTCTCCTTCTTCCTCTGTCGCTCCAGGTGAATGGAGACCAATCATCATACTTTGCATGGCCGTTTTCAAGCTAAAAGATGTATAAATGTATTTTTGTTTTTAACTATTTTTGTCTCCTATCTGGTTTAAAAGACAAGTGCGTAATGCAGCAATTATAAGACTGTGCTGATGGGTTTATAATGTGTAAAGATGTAATTTTTATGACAATAATAATACAAAGGAGGGCAGAGGGAATAAAGCTATATTAAAGCTAAGTTTTTATATACTATTGCAATTAAATTGGTATTAATCTGAACTAGGTTGTTTTAAGTTGTTAATTGAAATCCCCATAGCAATTACTAAGAAAATACCTCAGTACATGTAGTAAAAGAAACAAGAATGTGTTAAATATTTCTATTTGACACAAAAGAAGGCAAAACAGTAATGGAGGAATAGAGGAACAAAAAAGACATACGAAATAGTTAAAAAAAAAACCAAAATGATAGACATAAATCTTACAGTATTAGTAATTACATCATAAGTAGATGGTTTAAACTGTCCGATTTAAAAGGCAGATAGTGGCAGAATGGATTAAAAAACTGTGATCCAAGCATGTACCATCTACAAGAGACACACTTCAGATTTAAAGACACAAATAGTTTGAAAGTTTAAAGACAGAAAACAATATACCTTGTATACAATAAGAGAGCTAGAGTGGCTATATTAATGTCAGACAAAATAGACTTGAAGGCAAAAATTGTTACTAGAGACAAAAAAAGGACATTTTATAATCTGTCAGGAAGTCATAACAATTATAAACATATATACAACCTAACAACAGATCCCAAAATATGTGAAGCAGAAACTGACAGAATTTAAAGGAGAAATAAGTAATGTAATAATAGTTGGAATCTTCAGTAACCCCCTTCCGATAATGGATAGAACAACAAGGCATAAGACCTCCAAGGAAATAGAAGACTTGAACAACACTATAAACCAACTAGTCATAACAAACATGTATAGAACACTTCATCCAATGCATTTTTCTCAGGTGTACACGGAACAGTCTCCAGGATAAACTATATGTTAGAACACAAAACAAGCCTCAGTAAATTTAAAGGATTAAAATTCATACAAAATATGTTTTCTGACCACAAAGGAATGGAATTAGAAATCAATAATAGAAGGAAATTTGGGGGATTCACAAATATGTGGAAATTAAACAGCACTCTCCTAAATAACCAATGAGTCAAAGAAGAAATTACAAGGGAAATTAGAAAATATTTTAATATGAATGAAAATGAAAACACAACAAACCAAAATTCATTGAATGCAGCTAAATCACTGCTTACAAGAAAATACATAGTTTTAACCACCTATAGTAAAAAGAAAGATCTCAAATCAATATTCTAACCTTCTACTTTCAAAAACTAGAGGTGCAAACTAACCCCAAAGCAAACAGAGGAAGGAAACAAAGATTAGAGCAGAAATAGATGAAGTAGAGAATAGAGAAAACCAATAAAACTGAAAGTTGGCTCTGAGAAAATCAACAAAATTAAAAAACCTCACTAATCTCTTTACAGATTTTCTTGAGTCAGTTTAGGTAGTTTGTGAATATGCTGAAAATACATGAATTGAACACTTTAGAAGAGTGACCTTTAATGGCATGTGAATTGTCTTAATTATCTAGTGCCACTATAACAGAAATACCACAAATGATTGGCTTTAACGAACAGAAATTTGTTCTCTCACAGTTTGGGAGGCTAAAAATCCAAATTCAAGTTGCCAGCTCTAGGGGAAAGCTTTCTCTCTCTGTTGGCTCTGGGGGAAGATCCTTGTATCCTTTCCATATCTGTGGTCTTGGCGTTCTTTGGAAATCTCCACGTGTCTTGGCATAAACCATCCCTGGTTCTAGGAGCTTCTCAGCACAGGGACCCCAGATCCAAAGGGTGCATTGTACTCCTGGTTCTTCTTTCTTGGTGGTAGTGAGGTCCTTCTACTCTCTGCTTTCTTCTCTCTTTTATATCTCAAAAGAGATTGACTCAAGATTATGTCCTACCTCGTTAACATAACTGCCTCTAATCCTGCCTCATTAACATCGTAGAGGTTAGGATTTACAACACATAGGGTAATTACATCAGATCACAAAATGGAGGACAACCGTACAATACTGAGAATCATGGCCTAGCCAAGTTGACACACATTTTTAGGGGACGCAATTCAATCCATAACATGAATTGTATTTCAATAAATCAGTGTTTTTTTTTTTTTTAAACTGCCCATCAATTTTTCCTGCTTGATTGTTACGATTCCACAAGGAGTAAGTGGTAACATCAACATTTTACAAGGTACGTGTAACTGTCTTATTTGTATCTGTATTAGGGGTCATTTTAATCTCTTTGGGGATCAGGACAGAAAATGGGGAAATATTCAGAGGATGGCAAAGTCAATTAAGTGATGTCTTTACCATACATTTGATTATCGTTTGTATATATCTCTTAAATGATCCTCTATTTTTGGTTGTGCCATTTTCTATGCCTCTCAAACTTTGAACAGTAACATTACTTCCTTTTAATTTTATATTTTTTTTCTGAAATACAACATCAAAACCCTGAATAATCTAAAAAATATTTTAGAGTTTTCTTCTTAATATATTAGTTTATATGCCAATTGTTTAAATACATAGAACATAGAAGAAAGAAATGACTCCATGAAAAGATATGGGTTTTTAACCGGAAGATTTATACTTATATAGTTTAGAAAAATAATACAAGACATTGTTCCACTGAGGGAGAATGATCCCAGTTATAAAATTTCTATTTCCATTCCTGGGTTAATCATAACATATTAAAAACACAGACCTTAACTTCTGATTTTTCTACTCTTGCAAGTACAAATTATTTTCTAGATCTTCTAGTTTCAATTTGAAATATTAGTTTCATAAAAGTCTGAGGGGCGCAATTTCTTTGTAAATCCTTTTGTCTCATCATTCCTGCTGTGTATGATTTATGTAGAATCTCTGACATTCTTTGTGCTTTGTGTAGCTGAGATTCCAATGTCAGGTCTTATCCTGAAGAGCTTGTAATTCAGAATCCCAAACTCCATGCACTCTGAACAATAAGCAAGAGTTGATGGTGGTGGGTGGCAGTTTCAAGGTCTCTAAATCTGCTCTAACAAGACACTCAAACCATTGTTGTAATGGATTCTTTTTGTTACTCAGTAATACAGGACCTTGGGTTACCCTAGTCCATTTTTCCATGGAACCATACTAACTTGATAGGCTTTTTTCCCTAATTTCATAAAAACTTATCAGAGTGGCAGATTGTATAATTTATAACAATGAATGTCTAACCTTGGCTGCCATGATATGTATTATTTTAACTAGCATAGAAATTTCTTGTATTTTAAAATGCCTTTCAGAGTGTTAGATATATAATTATATACATTGGTATTTCCATGTGGATTAATGAAAAGCCCCAAGCCAAACATATTTAAACAAAAAGAGGAATTTATTGACTTAATAACTAAAAGTTTTAGGAGATGATCACTTCCAGATGTAGCTGGATTCAGGGGCTAAAATGATGTCACAAATAATTGTCAGATCCTGGTCCTTCTCTACCTTTTCAATTCCATTTCCCAGGGATTGTTTCTATGGTGGCTCAAGTCTGTCCTTCTTGGTGGCCACAGGTACCCAACAAAAATTACTGGTTTAATTGGATTCCATATCCATCCCTAACCCATCATTGTGACTGAAGGATATGATGTTCTCATTAGCCAGGCCAGGAGTGGGGTTAATACCATCTAAATACCACGAAAGTGAGGGAAGTAGTTCATTGAATAAAACTGGGATGCTGTTTCTGTATAAGAGTGAAGGATGCTGGATAGCCCATCTCAGTGGGAGTTACTAATCACTTATTGGTTGATTAATCTGAATCGTCATTTGGATTTAACAAATCCTCATCAGAACCTACTGAGAAGCATCATGTTCGTCTCCATTAAGTCACTATAGACTAAGAATATCTGCTAATGCAGGACGGTTCAAGACCGTTAGTATTGTCTTAGTTACCCAGTGCTGTGCTGTCATAACAGTGCTGGGTAGCTTTAAAGAACAGAAATTTATTTTCTTACAGTTCAGGAGGCTAGAAGTCTGAATTTATCATGGCTCTAGGTTTATGTTCTTTGTTGGTAGCCCCAATGAGTTCCTCAGCATTCCTTGGCATCTATATTTCCCTGTGTGTATTCTGTTCTTTTTCTAACTCAGAAGTGATTGAATTTAGGACCCACTCGACTCTGTTATGACCCCATAACATAACAAAAGAAAATCCCTATTTCAAAACGGGATCATATTTACAGGTATAACCAACCTGTACCATAACTTGTTGCCGTCAAATTGATTCCAACTCATAATGACCCTATAGGACAGAATAGAACTGTCCCACAGGGTTTCCAAGGAGCATTGGTGGATTCAAACTGCTGAACTTTTGGTTAGCAGCTGAACCCTTAGCCACTGAACCATCAGGGCTCCATTTACAGGTATAGAAGCTAGGATTTCAACACATATTTTTGAGGGGCCCAATTCAATCCATAACAAGTATTAACAGCCTTGTTTTTATGTCTAAACTAACCAGAAGAAAGTTACCACTGGTACACTCAGCCCTCATGTTTCTTTTTAATCAATTATCTAGATCAGTTTACCTGTTTAGCTGGTTTTGGGGTCAGAATCTTGTTTCCTCTGCATTGTACAACAGCATTTGGGACTTTGTGCTGGTGCTTAATATTGCTGTCATGGATTGAATTACATCCCCCCAAAAATGTGTGTATCAGTTTGGCTGGGCCATGGTTCCAAGTATTGTGTGGTTGTCCTCCATTCTGTGATTGTAATTTTATGTTAAAGAAGATTAGGGTGGGATTGTAGAACACCCTTACTAAGGTCACATCCCTGATCCAATGTAAAGGAGTTTCTCTAGGGTGTGGCCTGAACCACCTTTTCTCTCTCAATAGATAAAAGGAAAGGGGAGCAAGCAGAGGGTGGGGAACCTCATACCACCAAGAAAGCAGTGCCGGGAGCAGAGTGTGTCTTTTGGACCCAGGGTCCCTGCCCGGAGAAGCTCCTAGTCCGAGGGAAGACTGATGAGAAGGTCGACAGAGAGAGAAAGGCTTCCTCTGGAGCTGACGCCCTGAATTTGGACTTTTAGCCTACTTTATTGTGAGGAAATAAATTTCTCTTTGTTAAAGCCATCTGCTTGTGGTATTTCTGTTATAGCAGCACTAGATGACTAACAAACTGCTGTTGAATGAGAATAGTCAGTAGAAGTCTCTAGATTCCCTACGTTAAGTTCGAGTAACAGCACAGGGCAAGGCCGATGACAGTACATGCTGCTGCTTCTAATATGTTCAACCACTTTTGGATGGTTTGCTGTAAGTTAAAAGAGCTCCACTTTGCTCTTCCTTCAGGCTAATTCCCTTGCAAGGTAAGACATTTATTTCTGACCTTAAGGTGTCATTACAGGGAACTGACAGTGCCTTCTGGAAGGGATCTACCTTGCTTTCTTTGTGCAGCAGTCTCTGAGTTCCCAATTCCCTGTTCACCAGTTAAATCCCAACTCCAGGTTAACTGCACCTATTAATTTGTAGACACAAATAACAATTAAGTAGCAAGAAGGAATGGAGCAAGCCCTTAAGGGAATACCCGAACGCTATGCTGGAGTCTCACCAGAACCACCTGCATCAATTTAAAAACAGTTTTTACCAACACAGGAAGAATTTTCTGCAAACGTTTGTGTTTGTGAAGCTTGTTTACCTCAGCTGGAAATTGCAGCAGATCGCAATTTGAAGAGTGTTTACTTTTTTTCCCCCTAAATCATACTCCATGGTAATTATTGGCATACAGATTTTGTTACTGTTGCTTGAAAATGGGTGGGAACTAAACTTGGATTGGATTCAGGCTCTTGAGACCTAGATGGAATAAGACAAATGTGATTCCAAATGATTTCTGGAAGGAGAGAACAGATTGGGGAGAATTCCATGGTTTGAGCCCCTCAAGCTGAAGTCTTTTCTTCTTGCTTGGGGGGGGGGGGTAATCCTACTCTGATTACAGTGTCTTTTTAAAAATGATGGCCCTCAGGTGTTACCAGATTCAGAAGTCAAGATTGAGCACTGGTGGCTCAGTGGTTAAGAGCTCGGCTGCTAACCAAAAGGTCAGCCGTTTTGAATACATCAACTGCTCCATGGAAACCCAATGTGGCAATTCTACTCTGTCCTGTAGGGTTGCTATGAGTTGGAATCGACTCTACGGCAATGGGTTTGGTTTTTGTGGGTTAAGTCAAGATGGTCTACAGGTATTTTACAAAAAATTTGTGATAAGGTGTTGTTGAACAACATTTCCTTGCTTGATTCTTGGATTCGGAATTGACAAGAGTTTCCATTTTCCAGGATACCCTTTTTCCTGAGAATCCCAGCAAATGAAAATTTTATAGTATTTGGCTGGAAGTCAGAGGTGGGGTGTTGGACATATGCACCATCATGCCAGAAACTGTAGTAAGTCTGGAATCAAAGTCACAGAATGCTAGATCTTGGAGAACTTCAATATTTTTGTACAGTATAAGTTAAAAATAATTGAAAAATGTTTTCTTTACATAAAGTGATGAAATAACAGGATGGTGTATAGCCCAGAGAAAACCACCTCATATGCCCCCAAGAAACCTAAGAGGAGTTTGTCATGGTCTAATGATTAACTTTCAATCTTATGAGCTCAGTGACCCCTAAAAACAGTTGCTGTTGGGTTAATTCTAACTTATGGTGACCCGCTGTGCGTCAGAGTAAAACTGTGCTCCACAGAGTTTTCAGTGGCTAATTTTTGGAAGTAGATCACCAGTCCTTTCTTCTGAGTTACCGCTGGATGCCTTTGAACTGCCGACCTTTCAGTTAGCAGTTGAGCACTATCCAGGGACTTCATGAGCTCAGGAGTTTCCCTTTTTTAGTTTGCTAAGAGAAGTACCTTTTTTTACCCATACCAATTCCTGTTAACCAAGACTTTCAGTAAAAGTAATGCTCATGTAATACTCCATTTCCTCCCATGCAGTTTCTATTCTCCTTGTTGTAAGATAGGGCCACATGACTAGTTTGTTTCTGGTGGGTTCTGAACAGAAGTTGTATCTTTCTGTTCTGGGATAAGGCGTAGAAGAGTTGGTGTGAAATTTCTGTATGCTTTCCTTTGCTGTTGCGACTGAGGAGGCTGTCTATTTTGCATGGTATAGCTACAAGATGATGGATCTTCAGCCCTTTAGTAACTATGTGGAACCTTATTCCCCACCAACCCTTGATGGGCAAGTAGTATGCAAAGACACTTAGATTTGGGGATTATGTATCATTGACGAATAACCTAACCTATTCTGCCAAATACAACAAGTTCAAGTAATTGCTGTGCAGAAATTGAATGCCATTTTAAAAATGTTGAATGTCATGATTTAAGGGCTAGATACTTGAGTCCTTAAGTCAGTGCAATCTTTTTCTTAGACCATATAGGAAACAAAATCACAATCAAAAAGTTGCTTGTTTCAGCCAAATTGACAACAAATTGATCAAACTGACAACAATAATTTTAAAGATTAGATAGGAAACCTAGGGGGGCAGTGAGTTTATGTTTTAAGGGAGGAACAACTCATTAAAGGAGGGTAAGAATGGTTGTACAACTCAGGGAATGTCATCAATGTCACTGAACTATACACGTAGAAATTGTTGAACTGGTGTATGTTCTTCTGTTCTCAACAACAGAAGTAAAATAAATCATATTAAAAAAGTTCCTTGTTGAAAACGGATCTGAATTAAGGGAGTTAGCTACATTAGTTTTCTATTTCTTTGAGCTGACTTTGCTTATCTCTTCTCTGATAATTAAAGTCCTAATTTCAATTTTATTTTCCTTATTTCTAAATACTTGATGATGCCTCACTGGAGCCCCAAGTACTAATGATACCAAGAATTAGCCTACTTAACAATGAGGCAAACTTCTACTTTATGCCTGCTTCCTCCTTCACCTTGTGCCTAGCCAGTCTTATACTGTGTGGATTTAATGGGGAAACAATTCCACATCCTAAAAACCTTGAGAGTCATAGGAGCATCTTAACAAGGTGTTAATAAGTATTGACATATGCTATAAGTACCAGAGAATTTATCCCTGCTTTCTTCATATTTTCATATTTCCTATTGCTACCATGGAGCCTGGTGGCGCAGTGGTTAAGAGAGCAGCCTGCTAACCAAAAGGTCACCAGTTCGAATCCACCAGTAGCCCTTTGGAAACCCTAATGGGGCAGTTCTACTTGGCCCTAAAGGGTTGCTATGAGTTGGAATCCACTTGACGGCAACAGGTTTGGTTTGGTTTTAGTTACTGCTACCTGAGAGTTATCACAACATGTAGGATAACTTTTTGCCTTTTTCTCTCTACTGCTAATTTTTCTTCTTATTTTGTACAGTCTTTTTGGTATGGTTACTTCTGGCATAAAAGCATACCTAGACTATTGTTTTCTCCTACTTTATACATGTATGAGCCAAAGTTAGAAACAGAAACCTAGATATAGATTATTCTCATTACAAGTGTGCTTGCTGTTTAAACCCTGGATATTTGTTGGTACAGTGAAATCATCTGTCCTTTTTTAACCTATAAAACTGTGATCATTTTGGATCTTGAACACATAGCTTTTTCAGTTAGGAAAAGGTTAGTTTGTGATGACCTCTGTTTGATTTTTCAACCCAATAACTCTTCTCAATTTTACTCAGAAGCTGGAGGGTTAGATGGCCAAGGAAGTTGCCTGACATCAGCAATTTTGACCTGATTATGTTGAAGAAAGTCGTCATCACAGCATTTTCAACATGTCCATGCAACAGAAGACATATATAGGTACCATGTAAATGAGTAAGAGTTTTCTTAACGAGGACCTACTTTTTAGCTGCAGGTAGAGTAGAAGGGATGGTAGAGCCCTAGAGCTAATTAGAAAAGTGGATTAATCACCAGGCTGGAAGCCTGATTTTATACTCCTCTCTGGCTGCTGTAACTGCTTTCTCTTACAGAATACATAAATGCTTCTTGGTGCAGCCCATCAGGAAGAAAAAGGCCCTTTTCTTACTTGCCAACTCTGGATTGGTTCTATGGTTGTTATGCAAATGAAGTTGAGGTTGTCAAATATGTCATGTGCATAATGCCAATGGATGTCCTGCATCCGTGGCAGACATTGCTAATTGATTATTGTACTCTTTCTTACTGAACCTGGACCAGCCTCAGACTCCTCAAATTGGGACCAGAGTCTCACTTGCCAAGCCCTGGTTAATGAGTTTGAGTATGCTAAAATTCCTGTAGGTGGACTTCTGTAAGACAATTTCTCCACGTGTAAAATGTGGGGCCATGACTCATCTGTGGCTTGCATGTTGTTACGATGCTGAAAGTTATGCCACTGGTATTTCAAATACCACAGGGTCACCCATGGTGGATAGGATTTAGCCGGGGCGGGGGGGGGGGGTGGCTTCCAGACTAAGACAGGCTAGGAAGAAAGACACTTTCAAAAATGAGCCAATGAAAACTCTATGGATCACAACAGAATACAGTCCGATACAGCGCTGGAAGAGGAGCCCCCCCCAACCCCTAGAATGAAAGGTACACAAAATACTCAGTAGCCACAACAATAGACCTGAGCATACCAATGATTGTGAAGATGGTACAGGACCAGGCAGAGTTTTATTCCATTGTACATGGGGTTGCCATGAGTCAGAGGTGACTCAATGGCAACTAACAACAACAACATAAAATGGAGAGACAAAGGATTACTCAATAAAATTAGTCTACAGAACATACTGAAAGCAAGTAAAGGCAGGAGCAATATTCTTCATTGGTCTCAGTGAGTGCCAGTCACTACTGTCGTGAATATCTATTGGTTCATGATAAAACTGAGAATGAGGATACTAGACGGGTGATAGGAATTAGGGAGAGTTGGAATTTGTTCATGGATTAGCTACCAGGTGTCAGGATAACAAGAAAGCACCTGGAAATCACTTTCTGAGAGATGGGAAGGGAGGCAGGCGAAGGTCCCCGTTACTTTTTGCCAGCCCACACGGGAAGGCAGTTTACTGGGGCTGAGAGACTTTGGGCCTCATTCCGCTTAGTTGTGATCTACTGGTATGTTTAGGATCACAGACTTGTGCTTTGGAAACCCAACTATTTTTACATAATTTGCATTTCTGTAATTATTTCTTTTTCTCACTTACATTTTAATAAAGTTCTTTATAAAAGTGCCACAAAAGGACAAATACATGAGACCACTATTATAAGAACTCAAGAAAAGTTTTAAACACAGAAGAAAACATTCTTTGATGGTTACAAGGGTGAGGAGGGAAGGAGAGGAGAATTCACTAACTAGATAGTAGACAAGAATCATCTTAGGTGAAGGGAAGGACAACACACAATACAGGGGAAGTCAGCACAACTAGACTAAAGCAAAAGCTAAGAAGTTTCCTGAACACAACCAAACACTTCGAAGGACAGAATAACTGGGGCTTGGGTCTAGGGACCATGGTTTTGGGGGGGCATCTAGGTCAATTGGCATAACAAAGCTTATTAAGAAAATATTCTGCATCCCACTTTGGTGAGTGGTTTCTGGGGTCTTAAAAGTTTGCAAATAGCCATCTAAGATACATCAATTGGTCCCAACTCACTTGGAGCAAAGGAGAATGAAGAATATCAAAGACACGAGGAGAATATTAGCCCAAGAGACAAAAGGGCCACATAAACGAGAGACTCCATCAGCCTGAGACCAGAAGAGCTAGATGGTGCCCAGCTACCATCAATGACTGCCCTGACAGGGAATACAACAGAGAGTCCCTGATGGAGCAGGAGAACAGTGTGGAGCAGAACTCAAATTCTAGTAAAAAGACCAGACTTAACGGTCTGACTGAGACTGGAGAGACCTTTGAAGCCATGACCCCAGATGCTCTATTAACCCAGAACAAAAACCATTCCTGAAGTCCACTCTTCATACAAAGATTAGACCGGACTATAAAATGTAAAATAATACTCATGAAGAGTGTGCTTCTTAGTTCAAGCAGATATATGAAACCAATGGGCAGCTCTTGTCCAGAGGCAGGATGAGAAGGAGCTGGTTGGATGGACATGGGAAACCAGGGGTGGAAAGGGGGAGTGTGCTGTCACATTGTAGAGATTGCAACTAGTGTCACATAACAATATGTGTATAAATTTTTGTATGAGAAATTAACATGAGTTGTAAACTTTCACCTAAAAGCACAATTAAAAAAAAAAAAAAAGAAGAAGAAAGAAAATGTAAGGCTGTCTCAGGTCACAATTTTAAACAGAAAGCCAGAGAGGTCCCTTTAGTGGGAGTAGTTAGATTCACAGTGAGAAAACTTCAAGGAAAAAAAAAAAAAATCCTGTCTTGGCTATTGGGAATGTTTGCTTCTGTAACCTGACCTTGTATGCGCTTTTAGTTTCAGAAATTATCACACCAAACATATCCGGCAGAAGATGAGAAGTCTGTATGATTCAAGTGTTCTTTTTAGCAAAAGAAAGAAAAGTAAGGGAAATTCTTGCTTTCCTTCTGGGAGTGATAATAGGAGTGTAAGGGGCAACCAGCAAGCCTTGAGGCCTCAGTGACCTGTTCTTGTAAACTTTTCTCTGTCTGCAGGACCTGAAGGAGCCTTCACTAATAGAAAGTGGTTGGCAGGAGAAGGAGGCTTTCCCTCTATAGATAGAGGCCCAGTCTGAAATACTAGAAGAAAAGTGGAAAACACCTGGAAATCATGCTGCCACCCCTGTATTCCACGTCCCTGGCAAACATTGCTAATTAGTCCTAGTACTTTCCCACTGACCTTAGACCATAATCTTCAATGCAACACAGCATAGCTACCATCAACCAAAAGATCTGATATGCAAGAGAAAAGTAATAACTACCCCTGAAATAGACTGCTTCTCTCTTAGTTTCCAGAAGGGCAGAATCCGTGTCTTGTCCTCATTTGTGTCAGTTATAGCACCTAGCTCGTTGCTCAACCTGAGGTGATGCTCAGTGAATCATTGTCAATGGGATTGAGGTTAAGAGAATGCTGAGGATCGCTTTCTGTTATAGATTGAATTGTCTATCCCCAAAATGTGTGTCACCTTGGCTAGGCCATGATTCCCAGTGTTGTGTGATTGTCCACCATTTTGTCATCTGATGTGATTTTCCTGTGTGTTGTAAATCCTGCCTCTATGATATTAATGAGGCAGGATTAGAGGCAGTTATGTTATTGAGGCAGGAGTCAATCTACAAGATTAGGTTGTGTCTTAAGGCAATCTCTTTTGAGATATAAAAGAGAGAAGTGAACAGAGAAGCAGGAGGACCTCATATCACCAAGAAAGTAGTGCCAGGAGCAGAGCGTGTCCTTTGGACCCAGGATCCCTGCACACAGAAGTTCCTAGACTAAGGGAAGACTGATGACGAGGACCTTCCTACAGAGCTGACAGAGAGAGAATGCCTTCCCCTGGAAATGGTGCCCTGAATTTGGACTTCCAGCCTATTAGACTGTGAGAGAATAAACTTCTGTTTGTTAAAGCCATCCAGTTGTGGTATTTCTGTTATAGCAGCACTAGAAAACTAAGACATTTTCTAATTTCCTAGTCAAGCCAATCTCACTCAACCAGCCTGCAGAGAGCTGTGAGAATGTTTTCCAGATCCTGATAGTCAAATTTTGGTTGATTTTTAGAAAGAGAACCTCTTTGTGCCTATATTATTCTGAGTTTCATAGTTAAAGACAAGCTATGGAATACATTTCTTTTCAAGAAACATTATTTGAAAATATTTGTACTTAGTTATTACCAACAAATTATTATCTACTTCCCTGTCAAGAGGCTTGTCCATCTTTATGTCTTCAGTGCTTAGCACAGGGCTAGCCATATAACCTGGTACTCAATAAAGTTAATTTATGCATTAGATCTCTAAATCTTTGAAAGGCTCTTGAACTTAGAATCCTGGTGGCCAAACCTCTCTTGTTCCCCTGAGGATAAAATGAGAATATCTTAGTTATCTAAACCAAAAAAAACAACAACAACAACAAAAAAAAACACAACTTAGCCTATTCCCATCGATTGGATTCCTACTCATAGCCTTTGTTATCTAGTGCTGCTGTAACAGAAGTACCACAAGTGGGTGGCTTTAACAAACAGAAATTTATTTTCTCACAGTTTAGGAGGCTAGAAGTCCAAATTCAGAGTGCCAGCTCCAGGGAAAGACTTTCTCCCTCTGTTGGCTCTGGAGGAAGATCGTTGTCTTTTCTGAGCTTATTGTCCTGGATAATCTTCATGTGGCTTGGCATCTCCCTTCCCCTATCTCAAAAGAGATCGACTCAAGATACACCCTACACTAATCTTGTCTCATTAGCATAACAAAGAGAATCTATTCCCAAGTGGGATTATAATCACAGGCATAAAGTTTAGGATTTATAGCACTTTTTTTGGGGGGACACAATTCAATCCATAACAGAGAGGAAAGTCAATTAACTGGAATGAGAGTTACTTAGGTTAAATGAAGGAAGAGTTCCTTGCTAAGGAGAGTGGATGAAAATTGGAAAGGGTTACTGAGGGAAGTTCAGATTTCTATTTCTTTGGGACAGCTTCTAAGTACATTCCAGTCTGAAGGCCGGAAGAGACTAAACGACCTCTCCAAGTCCCTCTAGTCCTGGAGACACAATCTATCGAAGAAAGAAACCCTGGAGTGCAATGGCTGTTTGAGCAATTACTTATATCACAGAACATTGTTATCCCATGACCAATGGCTAAAAGGGAACAGAGTAAGGACTCTCAGTTGCATACTGAAAAATATAAGTAAAATCTTAAACGTAAGGGAGTTATATCCATTAAGCGTGGTCTCCTGGAGATGAGACAGTGTACTTACAGCACTAGTAATATTTTATCAAGAGTTAAGGACCCATTAGCATTTCCATTTGCAAGAGTGGGTTTACTTAGATCCTGGTACACAAATGTGGTCTCCTTGGCTAATATTATATGTGTGTGTTTTCTTGGTCTTTTATTTCCCTTCCTCGTTCTTAGGCTGTTTGTTAGGATATAATAACACAGTTTCAAAATATAGCTATTGATCTCTTCTTAATTGACAGTGAATGCTTAAGTGAGAAATCTTATCCAGGATAGGGGATTGACTAGGAGAAGGCGTTGTAATCTTAATGTGTAAATATTTCTCTCTGATTTCCTGGTTCCTTGGATGCCTGGATAAGAAGTTAGTAATTTTTAAAAAATTGTATGTAAGAGACTGTCCAGCTGCTCATCAAACCCATTTCCTCTTCTTTCTTAGCATCTGGCTGGACAATCTTTATCAGACTCTCTTGCAGTTAAGTGTGGCCGTATTATTAAGTTCTGGACAATAAAGGAGTCCTGGGTGATGCAAACTGTTAAAGTTCTTGGCTGCTAACCAAAAGCTTGGAGATTCTGGTCCATGCAGAGTTGCCTTGGAAGAAGTCCTAGCAATCTACTTCTGAGAAATCAGCCATTGAAAACCCTACGGAGAATAGTTCTATTCTGAAACACATGGGGTCTCCATGAGTCAGAGTCAACTTGATGGCAACTGGGATAGACAATAAAAAGTAAGCTGAAGTGATACATACTAGTGTGACTAAAGTGAGGTCCAAAGACTTGCAACATCAGTATCACCTGGGAGCTTGTTGAAAATGCAGATTCTTGAGCTCCACCTCAGATTTACGGAGTCAGAATCTCTAGGGATGGAGTCCAGGAATCTGCATGCCTGCTCTCCAGATGATTCTGATCCTTGCTACAGTTTGAGAGCCACTGATATGTACCACGTCCAGATCTACCCATAAAAGACTTTCCACGTGTGATCCTTCAGGTCCTTTCCCATCCCCTGGTTTGATGCAGATGGGTCTCTGCATTGTCTCTTGCAATTAGGAACACCATTTTGGACTTCACAAGAATGAGAAACAAATTTCTCTTGTGCTAAGTCACTGGGATTTATTTTTTACTGTAGATTGTATTACCCTAACTATTACAATGGTGGATGGGAAATTGATTCATTTTAATAACTCTATTGACTATGCAAAGACATTAGACTGTGTGGATCGTAACAAATTATGTGAAGAATGAGAACTCCAGAACAATTAATTGTGCCCATGCGGAACCTTAGCATAGACCAAAAGGCAGTTGTTCAAACAGAGCAAGAGGATACTGCATGGTTTAAAATCAGGAAAGGTGTGCATTAGGGTTGTATCCTTTTACCATACTTAGTCTGTATGCCGAGCAAATAATCCGTGAAACTGGACTATATGAGAAAGAACGTGCATCAGGATTGGAGGATGATTCATTTTAACAACCTGTGATATGCAGATGACACAACCTTGCTTACTGAAAGTGAAGAGAACTTGAAGCACTTATTGATGAAGATCAAAGACCACAGCCTTCAGTACAGGTTATGCCTTCATGTAATGAAAACAACAACCCTCACAAGTGGGCCAATAAGCAACATCATGATAAATGGAGAAAATATTGAAGATGTCAAGGATTTCATTTTACTTGGATCCACAATCAATGCCCATGGAAGCAGGAGTCAAGAAATCAAACAATGCATTGCATTGGGTGAATCTACTGCAAAAGACCTCTTTAAAAGCATTAAAAAGCAAAAATGTCACTTTGAGGACCAAGGTGCATCTGAACCAAGTCATGATATTTTCAATCGCCTCATGCATGCAAAAGATGGCAAATGAATAAGAAAGACCAAAGAAGAATTGATCTCTTTGAACTGTGGTGTTGGCAAAGAATATTGACTATACCATAGACTGCCAGAAGAATGAACAAATCTGTCTTGGAAGAAGTACAGCCAAAATCCTCCTTAGAAGCGAGGATGACCAGACTTTGTCTCATATACTTTGGATATGTTATCAGGAGGGCCCAGTCCCTGGAGAAGGACATAATGCTTGATAAAGCAGAGGGTCAGTGAAAAAGAGGGAGACCTTAGACGAGATGGATTGACATAGTGGCTGCAACAATGGGCTGAAACATAGCAGTGATTTTGAGGATGGCGCAGGACCGGGCAGTGTTTCGTTCTATTGAACATAGGGTCGCTATGAGTTGGAGCCAACTCGATGGCACCTAACAACAACAATAACTCTACTGAATTACTTTAAAAATTTATTGTGATAAAATATATAAAACATAAAATTTCCCATTTTGACCATTTTAAGCATACAATTTAGTGACATTAGTTACATTCATAATGTTGTGTAATCACCACCACTATCTATTTCCAAAACTTCTTCATTACCTCAGATAGAAACTCTGTACCCATTAAGGAATAACTCTCCATTCCCGTCTCTGGCCACTTCCTGATAATCTCTAATCTACTTTCTGTCTCTATGCATATGCCTATTTTAAATATTTCATATAAGCAGGATCATACAGTATTTGTCCTTTGTGTCTGACTTATTGTTTTAGCACAATGTTTTCAAGGTTCACCCATGTTGTAGCACATATTAGAACTTCATTTCTTTTTTTGACTGAATATTATTCCTAGTGAATTACTTTTAAGGCATAGGAATCTTTCACTTAGTTATGGTTAGTATTTTAACTCAATTATTTAAAATTCACTGAGTAGTACACAGTGAAGACCCCCTTACTGTACTTTCTTCTTTTTTTCTCTACTGAGTATTAAAATATCCAACCATGATTACGGATATTTCTATTTCTTTTAACATTGTTAAATTTTGAACAATTTAATATCCTTATAGGCATGCAAGGGGTCATGAGGCAGGGTGGATGGTGAGGAAGGAGCAGTGTTAGACCAACCAGTGTCTAAATCCTGATTTTGTCACTTTCTTGGTGTGTGACTTGGGGCAAATTTTGTAGTCTCCCTGAGTCTTGGCCTGCCATTCCTATAATTGGATGGAATGAACTAGACAGATATGGTCCCAGACCTTAGGTACTTTACTATGTAGGTAAGAGAGATTAAAAAAAATAATCAAATGAGCAACTGATTCAATAATTACAAAGTATTTTTATTGTTGAGAGAAAAGTTGCCTAGAGAAAAGAATGCTGATGAGGAGGGGAGGCATATATTTTAGATAGAGTGCTTAGGGATGTCCTCTCTGAAGATAATCTCATTTAAGTTACGATCAAAATGATACGAAGGAGCCAGCCATGACAGCTGTGGTAGGGTGCATCATGGTAATGGGATGGCAGAAGGGAGAAGAGAGTAAAATGTCTCTTTTCTTCATAACTTGCTGAGAGGTTCCTCTACTTGGAAGATCAGCACGATGATGGAGACATTCACTGGAACACCACAAGAGGGACCTAACTTTTCACTGTAGCACTGAGTAAGCCTGGATGTTTTATTTGGATGATCTTTGGAAAACAAGGAGAGCTATAAGAAGGGAAAACAGAATGGGTAACTCTCACCAGAATGGAAGAAAGAATTGTCACCCATTGTGAGTGGATTAATAAATGAGGTACCCTTTGGGAACAAATGATAACCCCATGGAGAATATCACTGAACCCTTGTTTTCCATAAGGAAGATCGCACTTTACTCTTGTCTTTTATCTCTACTAAGTGTTAAAATCTTCAACCATGATTATGGATTTGTCTGTTTTTTCTCTAAGTTCTGTCAAATATTGCTTAATGTATTTAGGAGCCTTGGTGGTACAATGGTTAAACACTTGGCTGTTAACAGAAAGGTTGGTGGTTTGCACTCACCAGCGGCTCCACAGAAGAAAAGCCTTGGCGATCTGCCTCCATAAAGATTGTTGTTGTGGTTGTTAGGTGCCGTCGAGTTGGCTCCAACTCATAGCGACCCAATATACAACGGAATGAAACTCTGCCAGGCCCTGTGTCATCCTACCAATTGTTGTTATGCTTGAGCGCATTGTTGCAGCCACTGTGTCAATCCATCTTATTGAGGGTCTTCCTCTTTTTTGCTCATCCTCTACTTTACCAAGCATGATGTCCTTCAGGAACTGGGCCCTCCTGATACCATGTCCAAAGTATGTGAGATGAAGTCTTGCCATCCTTGCTTCTAAGGAGCATCCTGGCTGTACTTCTTAGAAAACAGATTTGTTCATTCATCTGGCAGTCCATGGTGTATTCAATATTCTTCCCAACACCGTAATTCAAAGGTATCAATTCGTCAGTCTTCCTTAATCGTTGTCCAGCTTTCACATGCATATGAGGTGATTGAAAACACCATGGCTCAGGGTAGGCATGCCTTAGTCCTTAAAGTGACATTTTTGCTTTTTAATACTTTAAAAAGGTCTTTTGCAGCAGATTTGCCCAATGCAATGCATTGTTTGATTTCTCGACTGCTGCTTCCATGGATATTGATTGTGGATCCAAGTAAAATGAAATCCTTGGCAACTTCAATATTTTCTCCATTTATCATGATGTTGCTTATTGGTCCAGTTGTGAGATTTGTTGTTTTCCTTATGTTGAGATGTAATCCACACTGAAGTCTGTGGTCTTTGATCTTCATCAGTAAGTGCTTCAAGTCCTCTTCACTTTCAGTAAGCAAGGTTGTGTCATCTGCATAATGCAGGTTGTTAATGAGTCTTCCTCCAATCCTGATGCTGTGTTCTTTTTCATAGAGTCCAGCTTCTTGGATTATTTGCTCAGTGTACAGATTGAATAAGTATGGTGAAAGGATACAACCCTGACACACACCGTTCTTGACTTTCAACCACATAGCGTCCCCTTGTTCTGTGCAAATGACTGCCTCTTGGTCTATGTACAGATTCCTCATGAGCACAATTAAGTGTTCTGGAATTCCCATTCTTTGCAATGTTATCCATAATTTGTTATGATCCACACAGTCGAATGCCTTTGCATAGTCAATAAAACAGAGGTAAACATCTTTCTGGTATTCTCTGCTTTCAGCCAGGATCCATCTGGTATCAGCAATGATATCCCTGGTTCCATGTCCTCTTCTGAATCTGGCTTAAATTTCTGGCAGCTCCCTGTCGATATACTGCTGCAATGGCTTTTGAATGATCTTCAGCAAAATTTTACTTGTGTGTGATATTAATGATATTGTTCTATAATTTCCATATCCTGTTGGATCACCTTTTTTTGGAACAGGCACAAATACGGATCTCTTCTAGTTGATTGGCCAGGTAACTGTCTTCCAAATTTCTTGGCACAGACAAGTGATTGCATCCAGCACTGTATCCATTTGTTGAAACATCTCAGTTGGTATTCTGTCAATTCCTGGAGCCTTGTTTTTCACCAATGCCTTCAGTGCGGCTTAGACCTTTTACTTTAGTACCGTGGGTTCTTGATCATATGCTACCTCTTGGAATGGTTGAACTTCAACCAATTCTTCATAAAGATTACAGCCTAGATAACCCTATGGGCCAGTTCTAGTCTGTCACACAGGGTCGCTATAAATCAGAATCGACTAGACAGCACACAACAACAACACATAATATTTAGGATTATCTGTTTGAATGAATTCACTCCTTTATCATTATTAAATGTCTCTTTTTATTTTTATTTTATATATATATATTTTGGTCTTGAAATCTACTTTGTCTTAATTTATAGATTCATATCAGCTTTTTTATCCTTAGTGTTTGCATAGTATATCTTTTCTTACCCTTTTACTTTCACTCTACATGTTTCTTTATATTTAAAGTGTTTCTTGTAAGTAGCATATATTTGGATTTTTCTTTTGTATCCGGTTTTACAATATTTACCCTTTACATGGAATGTTTAGTCCATTTACATTTAATCCAGTAATTAATATGATTATATTCTCTTTGTTGCATCTACTTTTCTGTTCTCTGTTCCTCATTTCTGTCTTCTTTTGGGTTAAACAAGAATTTTTTAGTATTCTGTTTTATCTTCTCTTGTTGTCTCATGGATCTTATTGACTTTATGATTTTTATTTATTTATTTTTTTGGTGGTTGCTCTTGAAGGCATCATAGAGTATCTTCAAATAATATTGTACCACTTCATGAACAATGTGGAAACTTATGATATAATTTCATTTATACTCCTTCAATCTTTGTGATCTTGTGTCATATATTTTATTTCTAAAACCTGTGGAGTTGATTCCGACTCGTAGCGACCCTATAGGACAGAGTAGAGCTGCTCCATAGTGTTCCCAAGAAGCAGCTGGTGGGTTCTAACCGCCTACCTTTCAGTTAGCAGTCAAGTGCTTAACCACTGTGCCACCACAATTCCTGGAAAAATCACAGGCATTATATTTTCAAATATTTCTTCTCTCGCTAATCTTTCCACTCTCTCTCTCCTCTCCTGCAACTTCAAATACTTGATATTTGACCATTTGATATTGTGCCACAGATATTGTTAATCTTTTCTACTTTCTGTTCTTTTTTTTCCTCTTTGTATTTCAATTTAGATAATTTCCATGGAACTATTTAAAGTTTATTCCTTATTTTTTTCTATTGCGTCTAGTCTGCTTTTAAGCCCATCGAAAGAATTCTTTATTTCTAATACCGTAATTTTTATTTCTAGTATTTCCATCTGGTTCTTTTTTTATAGCTTTCACTTCTCTGCTGATATTCCCCATCGAGTCATGAATTTTGTCCATCTTTCCCACTAATTCTTTTAACAATTTGTCATAGTTATTTTAATGTCATTGTCTATTAATAATGATAGCTGAGCCATCTGTGAATATGCTTCTATTGATTATTATTCTCTGGATTATGGCTTATTTCTTAAATCAACATGTGTCTCACAATTTTTGTTTGTATGTTCAACATTATATGTAAAAAATAGTAGGACTGAAGTAAGCAATATATGCCTTTAGAAAAGGATCACCATTCCTCTTTCAGATTGTTAGGTGACTTAATCTAATTTGTAGTTGAGCTGGGTCTGGAGATTGCTGTAATTTTCATTAGATCCAGTTCACCCTGACTTCAAATATTTTAAGGGTGAGATCAGAATCTTCTCTTCAGAAGGGCTTCAGATCTTAGTACCAGAAAAACTCTGGTGGTATTTTTTATGCTTTACAGCTCAACCACCAGCTTTCTCAACTGTGGGGAACCTCCCTCTGCTTTATAGCCTGGTTACCAACTATTTAGGTCACTGGAGAGCTGTGTTTAATTTCCAGTCCTGCCCATGGTTTTATATACCCAGAATAATCTCTCCCCTGCTGCCCTGTTCTCAGTCTTCGTTGGGTATCTGCAGGGCACTTGGTGAAGGCCTAGGCTCCTGCCTCTAGCCTTCCTTGCCCTCCACGAAGGTTTGGTGTGCCACAGAGGGATTTCTCTCATGTATTCTACCCTGCTCTGAGCCTTTGGTTGCTATCCATGCATTCAGAGAAGGTCCTTGGCAAAGCTTTGACAAGTGAGTTCAGACTCATTCTGTTATTGGAGCTCCTTGGGATTCTAATCCATAATCCTAGCCCATGTATAACCATTAAAAGTTCACAGAAAGTACAGCTGTTTTCTCCAGCTATTGCCAATTCCTCCCCCTTCCATTGTTCCACCAGGAATAAAGGCAGCTGTGGTTTCTTTTCTCTGAGGAAGGCTTGCAACTTTTTGGAATTTGGTGTATTTAGGTTCCTTTGTCTCTTCAGTTCATTGATGGGTTATGAAAAACAAAACAAAACAAAACTGTGACATGTAGCTTATATGGCTTGTTTTTATTATTTAGCGTGCGCATGACGGTCGCTTGCAACTTTCTACAAGCTAACCAGAAGCAGTAGCCTTTTCACTGGGTTTTATGTGTAAGTATCACTAATGTCGATTGTCTGGGTATTCCCACATTCCCCCGCCTGCTGGGTTTACATAGCCCTTTACCATTAAGTTAAATTAGTTGGAATATCAATATCCCAGATGGTAGAGACCCAGGTTTTACCCTATTATCCCAATTGAGTCTTGGGGTGTTTACATTTTTTCCATTCAACTCTTGCTCTCATTTCATGTTTCCACTGAATTCTCTTTATTGCTTGCATCTCACTTCCTACAGCTGTTCTCTTTTCTTTGACTCATATCAACTGCACATTGAATTTCTCAGAACAGTACTCACACAAGGCAGAATTAAGGTTAGGGTAGCTCTTTATTGAAAATTCAAGGATATTAGCTGAAGATGGGGAATATGTAGGTGAGATATGTTGAAGTACCTCATGAAAAACAAATTAAAAATACAGATTAGAAATTCCTGTTCTTTAAATTTTCTCAGTCATACCCACTACTGGCAACTTCTCATAGTCTGTTTCTTCTCCTTGACTCTTACCTTCCAAACTTCTGCTCATCTGTCTCACTTCGGCTTTTCTGCTTCTGCTTCCCACTACCACCTAATCATTAGTCAGGTTGCCTTACGTAAATTCATTTCTGCTTGGTGCTTTTGGCTGAAGCCTAGGGTTGCTACTAAGTTCTCTTGAAATCTGGGAAGTCTAAGACACAGAAAACATACAGGTGGACTCAAAGGAAAGTATTTCCCAACATAGTTGTCTTAGTTATCTAGTGCTGCTATAACAGAAACACAAGTGGATGACTTTAACAAACAGAAATTTATTCTTTCACAGTTTAGGAGGCTAGTAGTTCAAATTCAGGGTGCTAGCTCCAGGGGAAGGCTTTCTCTTTCTGTTGGCTCTGGAGGAATGTCCTTGTCACTAATCTTCCCCCGGTCTACGAACTTCTCAGCACAGGGACCCTGGGTCCAAAGGATGCACTCCGCTCCTGACTCTTCTTTCTTGGTGGCAATGAGGTCTCTCCTCTCTGTTTAATTCTGTCTTTTATAGCTCAAAATAAATTGACTCAAGACCCAACCTAATACTGTAGATTGTGTCCTGCCTCATTTACATAACTGCCTCTAATCCTGCGTCATCAACATCACAGAGGTTAGGATTTACAACACATAGGAAACATATATCAAATCACAAAATGGAGGACAACCACACAATACTGGGAATCATAGCCTAGCCAAATTGACATACATTTTTGTGGGACACAATTCAATCCATAACACTAGTTTAACATAAATGTTCACTCAACATTTGCTGATTCCCTAGTCTTCAAAATTCGTGGATTGCTAACACCTGTCTCCTTCCCTTAGGTGGGAAAATCCATGGAATACATAGTTGTCTCTTTAAAAAAGAAAATCAATGGCCATCGAGTTGATTCCAACTCATAGCAACCCTATCGGACAAAGTAGCACTGCCCTATAGGGTTTCCAAGGCTGAAATCTTTACAGAAGCAGACTGCCACATCTTTCTCCCACGTAGCAGCTGGTGGGTTCAAACCACCAACCTTTCGGTTAGCAGCCAAGTACTTAGCCACTGTGCCACCAGGGCTCCAAACCCGTTGCCATCGAGTCGATTCTGACTCATAGAAACCCTATGGAACAGAAAGAACTGCCCCATAGCATTTCCAAGGAGTAGCTGGTGGATTCCAACTGCTGACCTCTTGTTTAGCAGCTGAGCTCTTAACCACTGTGCCACCAGGGCTCCAGTTGTCTCCTAGAATCACATTAATGGAAGAAAGCTTTGTCATGTAATCAATGTAATACAAATGTGAGAATGGACAAAATCTTTCTTTAAAGTAATAAGTCAAAGTTCTGATAGAGATATAACTCAGGGATATAGACATGGTGAGAACTTTTGGGAGGAGATAAACTTACACAATGTGAGATGAGTTTGATTTATATTTCTAAATGATTGGGTACAGTCAAAGAAACCAGACAAACAAAAAAAAAAACCACTTTAGTTTGAAATGAGGGATTTCCTCATCTCCTTTAACCTCTTTGAGCCTACTCTCAGGACTTGAAATTTAATCCTCTCCTAAGCTCAGTAGCGTAAACAGGAGAGGAGAGGTAACTGTGATTCATAGTCTTTTCAGAGGCTGTGGAAGTGTACAAAACAGAAGCAGCTGGGAATTTTCCAATTGCTATGAGAAGAGAGGAGTGCTTAGGTGGTACAAACAGGAGTCCTTGGTGGTGCAAATGGTTAATGAGCTCAGCTGCTAACTGAAACTTTGGAGGTTTGAATCTACCCAGAGTTGCCTTGGAAGAAAGGCCTACTTTAGAAAAATCAGCCATTGAAAACCCTATAGAGCACAGTTCTACTCTGACACCCATGGGGTCATCATGAGTCAGAAAAGACTCTTTGGCAACTGGTTTTATGAGAAGAGAGGAGATACTGAGAAAGGAGGAGGCCGGAGATTTCCATAAGAGAGAAAGAGTTAAAAGGGCAGAATATTTAGCGTAAGGGACAGGGAAATATGAGTTTAATGGGAAGGGTCAGCACTTGGCTGGTCTAGGGAAAGTCCATGTGGGGACATTCTGAAGAATGAGTGTGAGACCCTATGTTCTTCGTCTCTTTAATCGTGTAAAGAAATGTATTTAGATATGAAATGTATGATTTTAATTTCTGTCCCTCTTTGCTTTGGGAATTACGATTTCATTATTGAAAACTTTGAATAAAGAACTGCTTGAGCTCTGTGCGTGGTCACTCCTTGGGGGATATTAATCAAGGCAGTAACCGGCAAAAAGAATGGTATATTCGCTGCCAACACCAGCCAGCCATCTCCTGCCCTTCTACTGGTGGGTGACTGGACCCACTTGGAGAGAATACCATTGGAAAAACAGCATGGCTCATTCCCTTGACCTTTTCTCCTCCCTTCTTCCTCTCCTTTCCTGCCTGGATAAGTCTATTCCAAGAGTCTACACCCCAAGTTTCACCATCCACAACTTGTTCTTGTAACAAATAACTTAAAGAGAAAACTTTGTAACAGCTTCCTTAAAGTGAGTCAGAAACAACTTTTTTTATCTCGGGGCATAACTGTACTGTCAATTAGATAAAAACTCACTGTGGTTTTGAAAACATTAAATGTGACCGGAAGGTAAGATTCAAACTTGTGGGGTACATTTCACAAGGGCAGCTTTGTGGGAAAAAAACAGAAAGATCAAACCACAATAAGATGGAAAAACAAGACAAAGAAAGAGGAGACAACAAAAATTTTTCACGAACTACTTCTGTCGGCTGTTTCTTTAGAGGAATTTAAGCTGAGAATAAGAGAAAGGATTGTATGTGTGGCTGGTGACTTCATCAAATCACACTCTCACCTCCAGCCTTCTGTTTATTCATTCTTTGTGTGCACAGATGTGATTGCTCCTGGACTTCTTTTCCAAACAGAAGGAGCAGCTGTAATACCCAGCTGATGACTCGAAGGCCTCTCAAGCTGAGTGAGGACCTGGTCGTTTCCTTTCTGGATCTTTGCGAGTATGTTGCTATTTGCACATTTGCCTCCAGGTACCAGAGAAATAGCTCATCTCCTCCGGGATACTGCAGCTTCTTTGTTCAGACATTTATCATTGTGTTGGACACTTTGCACTATAGTGTCTATCTCCTTGCTTGGTCTCTCCTATTAAATCTGCACTTTATAGAGGAAGGGACTCTGTCGTGTTTGTCTAACATCCCCAGAGCCTAGCACAGTGCTTAGCAGGTCACTGGGGCTCAGTGAATAAATGTTTGCTAAAGGAATGAGTGAAAAATAAAATGAATGCATGAGAAAATGAATACATTTGTAACACGCTGAACACAATTTGGGATTAAAAAAGCAACAAACCCTGCTCTTCCAAAAAAGTCTAAATCAAAACTGAAAATAGGAGAAATGGGACT
This sequence comes from Dugong dugon, assembly GCA_030035585.1. Taxonomy (NCBI): domain Eukaryota; kingdom Metazoa; phylum Chordata; class Mammalia; order Sirenia; family Dugongidae; genus Dugong; species Dugong dugon. The sequence continues at coordinate 107,311,778 of CM057463.1, read as the reverse complement.
TTGACTTAAAAATCCTTAAAGTAGTTCATCAGTTGTATTATACTAGGGCTTTTGTTTGATTACAGAGAGCCAGTTACAGGGGCTTAATAAAATAAAATAAAATTAAAAATAAAATAAAATAAGGTGTTCATTCCCTCTTTTAAAAAAAAAAAAAAGCTAAAGCAGGGGAGTCTAGACCTGGTAGCAAAGGTTCATGAAGTTACCAGGAACCCACCAAGACTCTTTCTTTCTGCTCTGATCCATTCTTAGTGTGTGGCTTCCCTTGTCAAGGTTACCAGAGAACTGCTAGAGTTCCAGCTAATACGTCTGCATCAAGTCCAGATTCATCTTGTCAACCTCTCCTTCTGCTCGGTTTCAGCTAGGGGAGTTCTGAGTGGAGCAGAGCTTCAACCTGGGCCGCCACTTACTGCAATTCCTCCCAGGTCTCAGAAGTTATACAGATCCCAGACCAGATCTTCAATAAGCCTCACTGTTAGAGTCCACAGAGTTAAAACAGTCCATGTCCACAGGCAGGGCTGATTACCTAATAAGCAAGGTACGCACAGGCCCAATTGTGCCTTCCCACCAATCTGCAGTGCCCAATTTCACCTGTCCCCCACCACATCATTTGAGATGTTTCAACAAACGGATGCAGCACTGGAGGTGCTCACCGGCCTATGCCAAGAAATTTGGAAGACAGCTACATGGCCAACCGACTGGAAGAGATCCATATTTGTGCCCCTTCCAAAGAAAGGTGATCCAACAGAATGCAGAAATTATCGAACAATTTCATTAATATGACACACAAGTAAAATTTTGCTGAAGACCATTCAAAAGCAGTTGCAGCAGTACGGCAATAGGGAACTGTCAGAAATTCAAGCCAGATTCCAAGAGGATGTGAAATGAGGGATATCATTGCTGATGTCATGTAGATTTTGGCTGAAAGCAGAGAATTCCAGAAAGATACTTACCTGTGTTTCATTGACTATGCAAAGGCATTCAACTGTGTGGATCATAACAAATTATGGATAACATTACAAAGAACGGAAATTCCAGAACACTTAATTGTGCTCATAAGGAGCCTGTACATAGACCAAGAGGCAGTCGTTCAAACAGAACAAGGGGATACTATGTGGTTAAAAGTCAGGAAAGGTGTGTGTCAGGGTTGTATTCCTTCACTATACTTATTCAGTCTGTATGCTGAGCAAATAATCCGAGAAGCTGGACTATATGAAGAAGAATGTGGCATCAGGATTGGAGGAAGATTCACTAACAACCTGTGATATGTGGATGACACAACATTGCTCGATGAAAGCAAAGAGGATTTTCAGAAGTTGTCAAGGATTTCATTTTACTTGGATCCACAATCAACGCCATGGAAACAGCAGTCAAAAAATCAAATGACGTATTGCATTGGACAAATCTGCTGCAAAAGACCTCTTTAAAATGTTGAAAAGCAAAGATATCACTTTGAGGACTAAGTTGCGCCTGACCCAAGCCATGGTATTTTTAATCACTTCATATGCGTGCGAAAGCTGGACAATGGATAAGGAGGACTGAAGAATTGAAGTCTTTGAATTGTGGTGTCTGTGAAGAATATTGACTATACCACAGACTGCCAGAGGAACAAACACATCTGTCTGGAAGAAGTACAGCCAGAGTGCTCCTTAGAAGCAAGGATGTTGAAACTTTGTCTCTGTCTCACATACTTTGGAAGTGTTGTCAGGAGGGATCTGTCCCTGGAGAAAGACATCATTCATGTTTGGTAAAGCAGAGGGTGAGCAAAAAGAGGAAGACCCTAATGAAATGGATTGACACAGCGGCTGCAACAATGGGCATAAGCATAAGAACGATTGTGAGAATGGCCCAGGACCTGGCAGTGTTTAATTCTGCTGTACATGAGGTCACTATGAGTCAGAACCGACTCGACTGCACCTCACAGCAACCTAATCACCACCACATGAAGATGTGGTGAAACCCATGTGAAACTGCTCACCACAGATTAGCAAGTAAATGCAATTAACCCTGTGCAAACCTTGTTCAATGCAAGCCGGTGCATACCGTGCTTACCGGTTAATCCTGCCCCTGTCAGCAAGACTATCAGAACACGAACTCCCACACTTCTGGTCAGGAGTATGAACGTCTAACATCCTTACCTGAAATCAGGACAAAATCTGTGGCATAATTTATGCCCCAGAACACCCTTGAGGGTTCAGACTGAGGTGGGGACCTGACCTGAAATTGCACCTTTACTTGGCTTTTCTTCCCCCTTTCCTCTTATCAGTTTCTGAGGCAAGGTTCAAGGTCAAGCAAGAGTAGACTGCATCCTGTTGTTAGGTGCCATCTAGTCGGTTTCTATTCATAGCGACCCTTTGTACAACAGAACGAAGCACTGCCTGGTCCTGCTCCATGCTCATAATCGTTAGGCTTGAACCCATTGCTGCAGCCACTGTGTCAATCCGTCTCATTGAGGGTCTTCCTCTTTTTCATTGACTCTCTACTAAGTATGATCTCTTTCTCCAGGGACTGATCCCTCCTGATAACACGTCCAAAGTATGTGAGACATAGTCTCGCCATCTTTGCTTCTAAGGAGCATTCTGGCTGTACTTCTTCCAGGACAGATTTGTTCATTCTTCCGGCAGTCCATGGTATATTCACTATTCTTCTCCAACACTGTAATTCAAAGGCATCAATTCTTCAGTCTTCCTTATTCATTGTCCAGCTTTCACATGCATATGAAGTGATTGAAAGCACCATGGCTTGGGTCAGGCATACTTTAGTCCTTAAAGTGATATTTTTGCTTCTCAACATTTTAAAGAGGTCTTTTGCAGCAGATTTGTCCCATGCAATGCGTCTTTTGATTTCTTGACTGCTGCTTCCACAGATGTTGATTGTGGATCCAAATGAAATTAAATCCTTGATGACTTCAATTATTTCTCCATTTATCATGATGTTGCTTATTGGTCCAGTTGTAAGGATTTTTGTTTTCTTTATGTTGAGGTGTAATCTGTCCTGAAGGCTGTGGTCTTTGATCTTCATCAGTAAGTGCTTCAAGTCCTCTTCACTTTTCAGCAAGCAAAGTTGTGTCATCTGCATATTGCAGGTTGTTAATGGGTCTTCTTCCAACCCTGATGCCCCATTCTTCTTGACGTAGTCCAGCTTCTGGATTATTTGCTCAGCATACAGATTGAATAGGTACGCCTGCATCCTAAGACAGTCTTTATGCATTTTCTGTCGTGAAAACGGCCATTGCTAAAATCTGTATGTATGGACTGTGCCTGGTGAGGGCCCCTCCTGGCTGAGGTGATGTGGCCCAGCCTTTACGTAGGCCCTTCGTAGGGGCGGATTATCCAGTAAACAAATTAAGCAGGGTGATCGTTTGTAGTGAACAATTTCATATTTTTTGACCACATCAGAGATTCTGCTTCTAGGTATGGCTGGCATCTGTCTCTCTCCCTACCCCACAGCACCTCACTACAGAATCAAAGCCTCTTTTTAAATTTACAGTCCCTGACAGGGACGGATTACCCTGTGAGCAATTTAAGCACGGGCTAATTTGTGCTTACTTCCTAATCTGTAGTGAGCAATTTCATATGCTTTTCACTACATCATAGATGTGCCTGATTTTTTTTTTAACTAAATACAGGTGCAATAATCTTTCTATAACTCCAAAATACACTAAAATTGAGTGAAATCTACCTCTGCACACCTGTTTGGTAACTGTTAGAATTTCATTTCCAGACAAACAGAATTGTGTGGATTGTGAGTCACTTCTACTGGGGATAATTAGAAAGGAAATTGGGAGTTGGGAATAGAAAAGGGAGGTGAAGCAGATGGCAGAGGATGGGTAGGGATTTTTGCAGTGAATCCTTGGGAAGACAAAGGAAGATGAAGCAAAGTAAACTCAGAAGGGTATTCAGGTGACATCTGTGAGGAGGAGTTGAGGAGTCAGAAGCTGAGATGAGAGAGAGGGAGAGGATTTGACAGGCTCGTGATCCAGGGAGATGGTAGGAAGCATCTTTTGAGTCATGTAATCAGGAAGGCATTGATCATTTGAATGGGGAACCAGGCAAAGAAAAAAAAAATAAACACAATTTACAAGCACTTCACTAAAATTTTAAGAAATCCTCAAGCCTCAAGCAAGAATAGCAAATGGAAATTAATACCGTAGTATCCATTATTACTAATTTAGGAGAGTTAAAATGACTTTGTTCTTTTACTTTAGTGAATTTAAAATGTATTTCAAAGGACTTTCATAAGTTCTATTCTGATTTCAGTCTCTCAAGTTATATTTTTTATATGATTTTAATTTCCTTATTGCAAAATCTCTAGCTGCAAGGATTTTTCTGAAATCTACTCATGAGTTTCATAAATGATGACAATATTTTCATTTTTCGCTCTTCAATTTCATTTTGTTAGAGGCCATAAAAGATAGATTGACAGAGTTGATCACTTAAGATTGAGAACATCTGCACTGAAAAAAGGAGCCTTGGTAGCACAGTGGTTAAGCACTCTCCCGCTAACTAAAAGGTTGCCAGTTTGAAATCACCCAGCGGCTCTGCCAGAAAAAGATGTGGCAGTCTGCTTCCTTAAAGATTATGGCCTTGGAAACCCTATGGCAGTTCTATTCTGTCCTATAGGCCACGATGAGTCAGAATTGACTAGGCAGTGGGTTTGTTTGTTTGTTTTTATTTGTCATAGAAAAAAATTCACCAAAGTTTGGGGAGGGGGGGAAAGAGAGAAAAATCAAACAATAGATTGGGAAAGAATATTTGCAATCTTTCAAATTGACAAGGAAAAAGTATACAACTCAACTGAAAAGTGAGCAAGTGACATGAACGAGCGACTCATAGCACAGCAGTGATAAGCGGCTAGCAAACATATGAAAACTGCTCAACTTCTTTAGTAATCATGGAAATGGAAATGAAAAGAATGAGATACTCATATTAACAGACTGGCAAAAATTCAAAAAGTTGGTAACAGCCAGAGCCGGTGAAGATGTGAACAAATGGGTCTTCTCACACATAGCTGGTGGGATTATCTAAGGATATGTATACAAAGACGCTTTTTGCAACATTTTGCCATAGCAAACACCTGGAAGCATCCCAAATGCTCATCGCTTAGGGAGTAGGTAAATGAATTATGGGACATCTATGCTGTGAAAACTCCATGATGTAGGAGTCCATCAAATCTGAAATTGCTGGGGTGTCGGGGAAAGTTAAATGTGGAGGGAGGTTCTTGAGATGAGAAGGATGCTGAAGGAAGATGAAGACCATACTCAGTTTAGGGGGCGTGTGGGTGGGCCTTCATTCTCATACCCGGCTCTGTTTTCATTCCCTATTAACACATATTCAAACCAGATGAGGAAGTGTACTATTTGAGATCTGCATTATTGGCCTCATCTTGCTCAAGCCTAGACAGCAATGTTTCAGCTTTTTGGGTCTGGTGGAGCAAGATAAATTGTTCTTTATTATTAAGGCATTGGTTATGCAATGGTACAATTTTAAATCCATTTTTTTTCATTGTACTTCAGGTGAAGGCTTACAGAACAAACATTTTCTCACGTAACAGTGGTACACATATTGTTCTATGACATTGGTTAACAACCCCACGTGTCAACCCTCTCCCTTCTGGAACAATGGTACAATTTTAGCCTTTTATGAGGGAGACCTAGGTTCGAGTTCCAGCCAATGCACCTTATGTGCAGTCACCATCAGCCTGCCAGTGGAAGCTTGCATGTTGCTATGATCCTGAACAGGTTTCAGCAGAGCTTCCAGACTAAGATGCATGAGGAAGAAAGGCCTGTGATCTACTCCTGAAAATCAGCCAGTGAAGGTCCTATGATCACAATGGTCTGATTCGCAACCAGTCATGGAGATGGTGCAGGACCTTGCTGCACAAATAGAACTTCAAGAGAGGTCCCCAGCCTCTCTTTCCAACCGGATTATCACCCTCTAATCCTCCCCCCACAACCCAGTGGAAATTCAGGACCTCAAGTGGGCCCTGTCCTGTAGGGGATGACAGAGTTTCATTTCATTGTGCATAGGATCACCATGAGTCAGGAGGCCAACTTGAGGGCAGTTACAGCAGCAACAATAACAAGGTTTCCTAACTCTATATTTTTCCTAGCCATATTCTTTCTTCTTTTTGGATTAAGACATCCTAAGAAGTTTAACCACATATTCTGTCAGTACTTGGCAGTTCATGACTACCCAGCTAAGACAATAAAGGAGAAAGGTTGAAGAACAGAAAGTTTTTTTTAATAGATCAGTGTAGCATCCATTAGCATGTGTGGCTAATATAAAGTCATTCTGTTGTCTTGCAAATGGCATCGATGCTGTATTTACACTTACAAGGAGAACGCTGCTTCAGCATACTGTTAATTAGGACACTACCGGAGGCTAGTGCAGATTAATCTCCTCAAATATGCTTACTGTATAGAGTAATCATGATTAATTAGCACATAAGATTGGTCCAAAATGAGAGGATTTGTGGGGAATCGTGCTTTGTTTGTCTCCTGTTGGATAAGCAGTGGGAAGTTTCCAGCGGAGGCAAACTTTAGCGCAGTGCCTACTAGCTCATCCTAATAGGAACCATGGTGTTAGGTGACCAAGAGATGATAAACAGACAGCCAGTAATACCCTTTCAATTACATTTGTAAAGCTGCTACTTAGAGACCTCAAGGGTACTGGATCAAGACATCAGCAGGCTAATGGGCAAAATGTCTATGGAGAGAGCTTGGCGCCCCAGAGTCGAGGAACTTAAATTTGCTCTAATGTCTGACCAGCACTTGGTAGCACTGACATTTCCCCCTTAATTTTTAGAGTGGCTGCCTAAAGGTGACCTATTGGACGTCTTCGGTGATCAGCAGAATAGTTGTTAGTACTAGACTAATTTTTTTCTTAAGTATTTTTGCAGTCCTCCATCTGGGCGTCTTGGGCAGCTGCCTGATTGTGATAGTATGAACTGATCCAGCTTTGTGGGCTTGTGCCTTCTCCAGCTTTGATTTTCTATGTCCTCTGGTTCATAGATTCATCTCAGTGTGTTGTTCCATAGCCAAGCATTTCACTTGCAGTTATTGTATGTACTGTACCAGCGATACTGTGAAATTTGTCCATGAACAAAGCATAGTTTCAGCCACTGGCAGCTCCAAGGGTGACTGATGTGGGGGTAGGGGAGGTTAGGGAGGAGTGGATTTCATTTTGCCCGTAATTCCCACCATTCTCCCAAAGCCATTAAAAGTAAAAATTACCAGTAGCGATCAAGTCCATTCTAATTCATGGTGATCCCGTGTGTGTCAGAGTAAAACTGTGCTCCATAGGGTTTTCATGGCTGTGATCTTTTGGAAGCAGATCACCAGGGCTTTCTTCCTCGGTACCTCTGAGTAGATTCCAACTGCCAACCTTTTGGTTAGTAACCCAGTGCTTAATTGTTTGTGCCACCCAGGAAGGTCAAAGTAAACATAGAGTAGAAACAAACGTAGAAAGTTTGCAAGATAAGCAGCTTTAGGCAACTCCCAGTAGATATATAAAACCAAAGTAAAACCAGCGTGTTTGCTGCACAAATGGAACTTCAAGATAGGTCCCCAACCTCTCTTTCCAACCATTGTATCACCCTCTAATCCCAACTAAGCGGAAATTCAGGACCTCCACTGGGCTCTGTCCCACATGGGATGACAGGCTGGTGGAGGGGGCAGGTGAATTCCCAAACGGCCTCAGTAAAAAGCAGAATGTGAAAAGGACTCTAATTTAGATATAAGCTGAGTGCTGTGGGAGAAGAGAGAGTGGGTAAAAAGTTTTGACTTTTGTAATAGATAATGTTCAAGAGTGGGTGTAACTATTGATCCAAAGTATAATTTCCTCCTGGAACAAGAAAAAAGGGATAGATAACAGAGGATTGTATTTTGCTGATTCAGTAGGAGAAGAACATGGAAACTCACAGAAGTTAGCTTTAACTTAACTTCAAGGAACCCGAGGTGCATTTCATCTCCAAGCGCCCAAGGAAGGCCTTAGTCATCTGGGTAAAGTTAAACCAGAGGTGAAGAATTAAGCCTCAGGCTGAGGCTGTGGACTCATTAGTTGGGAAGTAAAGCCTGAAAACTAAGCTGTCTGGGCTTGGTCTGCGGCTCGGGCTTGTGCCAACAAGCTAATAAACTCTCCTCATACCTTCGTCAAGCAGGGACTTCCTCTGGGTGAAAATGGGGGATTATGTCCCTGGGATGTTATAGAGCTTGTCTTAGGGCAAGGAGTAAATCAATACTGATGCTGGCAACAGAATATATAATTCTACCTACTTGTAGTGGTGTCTCAAATATTATAGCGAGAGCTGGAGAGGTACCCCAGGTGGGGCCTGGTATGTGTGTGTGTATGTGCATGTTTGGGCATACACACACAGAGCAAGCAATAGCTGTTCAGCCTTCCTCTGGCTTTCAGAGCACTTGTGTGTTTGTTACCCCATCACGTCCTTTAGTGAAGGTGCTTGTGCTCTCACCATCCCCTCACTGGACTGTGAGCACTACAGGTCCTCACTTGGCTTTGTAACCCTCACAGTGCCAAGTCTGTGATGGTCTCAGGTACCTAGTGCTGCTGTAACACAAACACCACAAGAGGGTGGCTTTAAAGAAGAGAAATATATTTTATCACAGTTCTGGATGCTGAGAGTCCAAATCATGGTCTCAGCTGTGTTGATTCCCTCCTTGTCGCTAGTGCCCTGTGCGTTCCTTGGTTCCTCGGCATTCCTTGACTTGCAGACAATCCTCACATGGCATATATCTTACCCTGTGTGTGTCTGTGTGTCTGTGTCTATTCTGGTCTTTTTGTAACTCAGAAGTGATTAGGTTAGGCTCCATCCTATACTTGTATGAGCTTATTGATATAACGAGAGAAAAACCCGATTTCCAAACAGGATCACATTTATAGGCATGAGGCTAGAATTTCAACACATATTTTTTGGAGGCCACAATTCAGTCCATAAAAGTAACCATGTTCCAGATAGGTACACAGAGTTATAAATGCCCATTCAGCCTCTTCCCTGTATAAGGGTTAAGGTGATAGTGACAAAAAACAAGCACATCTCTAGGATAGATAGATGTAGATATAGAGAGCTATAGAAGGATACAGGTATCTTACAAAGCATGCATGATACTGAGCCACCCATGTAAATCCCTTTCAAATTCAAAGAAGGCCTTGCAACCCTTTCATTTTGGTCATATATTAAGTGTGTTTTCACTTATAGATGCTAGATGCTAATCTGAAATAGAAACAACGTCACTTTGGTCACTCCTTTTTTTTTTTTTTAACTTACTAATATCTCTTTAAAGTGTTAAAAAGCAAAGATGTCACTTTGAGGACTAAGGTGCGCCTGACCCAAGCCATGATCTTTTCAATTGCCTCATATGCATATGAAAGCTGGACAAGGAATAACGAAGACCGAAGAAGAGTTGATGCATTTGAATTATGGAGTTGGTGAAGAATATTGAATATAGCATGGACTGCCAGAAGAACAAATAAATCTATCTTGGAAGAAGTACAGACAGAATGCTCCTTAGAAAGGAGGATGATGAGACTTTGTCTCATGTACTTTGGACATGCTATCAGGAGGGACCAGGCCCTGGAGAATGACATCATGCTTGGTAAAGTAGAGGGTCAGTGAAAAAAGACTAAGACCCTCACTGAGATGGATTGACACAGTGGCTGCAACAATGGCTCAAATATAGCAATGATCGTGAGATTGCTGCAGGACTGGACAGTGTTTCGTTCTGTTGTACATAGAGTCGCTATGAGTTGGAACTAACTCGACAGTACCTAACAACATCAGTATATTTTATTTAACCTAACATATCCAAAATATTATCATTTCAGCAATAATCAATATAAAAAATCTATTAGTGAGATATTTTACATTCTCTGTGATGTATTAAGTCTTTGAAATCTGATGTATGTTTTACACTTATAGTACAATTTTATTCAGAATAGCCGCATTTCAAATGCTCAATAGACACATAAGGCCAGAGGCTACCGTATTGAATATTACAGGTCTAGACAATCTTCGAACAGCCACGGAAAAGATAATTTCAAAGTAATTTCATCATCTATGTGATTGTTTTATACCCTGTGGGACTAAGTTTTTAAGATATGCTTAGTTTAATGTTATTATTGAGACAAATAGACATGATTTAGTATAATATTCTACATAATTAACAGGTAATATTTCCTATAGATAGTCCTGGTTATTTATAGATAAGCAACAAATCACCTCAAACTTATTCATTTTAAACAAAAGTTTATTATTCTTTCTCCCTCTCTCTGGATTTTTAAAATTTTTTTTGTGGGTTAACTGGGTGCAATTGGACAGTTCTTGCTTGGGTTCTCTCCCATGGTTGCAGCCAAATGTTACTGGATGGCAGTTATCTGAAGACTCATCCAGGCTTAATGTCCAATTTGGATCCTTTATTCACATGTCTGGTGCCTGGGCTGTGATGGCTGGAAGAACTGGAGGCTGACTGAACATCTCTCTTTCTATGTGGGCTCATCACGTGGCTATCTAGGACTTCCTCATGTCATGGTAGTCTCAAGGTATATAGTCTTCTTACATGGTGGCTGGCTTCCCCCAAAGTGAGTGTTGTGAGAGATCAAGGTTGAAAATGCAAGGTTTCTTCAGATGTAGCCTCAGAAATCACTTCTGCCATAATGTACTGGTTATATATAAGTCAGAGGACCAGTCTAGATTCAAGGGTAGGGTAATGTACAGGGCATGAATATTGGAAGGCGTGGTCTACTGGGGAAGGTTTCTTTGGATACCAGCTACTACATGAATCCTGGCTGAATATTGCAATTGGATCCTAACCAGTTAGTTTCTGGGCTTTCACATAATGGTTCTAATCTGTTATTTACTCTGTATCTAGATTGGTTCTCCCAAAGCATCACAATGACTGCATAATTCGAAAACCTTCAATGTTTCCCCTCTATACAGATCCTGGAAGATCTCTAGCAGAAGCTTGCAATTTTACCCTCCTGACCTACCAATGTGAGGCAAAACCTGTGAACTGTGCTCAATTTTCCTCTAATAATAGTTAAAGAGCAAGAGTTGGGATTTTTATGAATTGTATAGTTAAAAATGTATTAGGATTATGCATTTGACAAAAGCCATAAGACTCTATGATACAAGTTGTGAACCCTAATATAAACTATAGACTTTAGTTAATAATAATGCGTGAATACTGGTTTATCACTTATAACAAATGTATCACAGGAATGCAAGATGTTAATAAAAGGAGCAACGATATGCAGGGGAGAGAAGGGTAGATGAGAACTCTCTGCACAGTTTTTCTATAAACTTAAATCTGCTCTAAAAAATAAAGTGTATTCAAAATGTATTAGGACATAGTCATACTTTTTCTTTTACAATAATGTCACTCTCACTTGTATTCTGAAATCCCCCTGGAGTAGGGAGGAAAGTGATGGAGGCCTGGAGAGCACATGGGGAACAGCTTACAACAACAGATTGTTGACACCCTGCCAGCTGTGCAAGGCCACTGTTGATATAGCATTAATAGTTGTGGTGATTCACCATTATCTGGGGCTCTGTTCCCAAATGATGCTCAGCGGAACACTGTTTACTGATACGTTAATAAGATTTCTGAATGTAAATAGAAACTGAATAAATAAAAATGAAAACGGGTCTATATTCAAATATATAACTAGAGTGCTTTTTAAAAGTGAGGATGGCGAGACTTTGTCTTATTTACTTTGGGCATGTCATCAGGAAAGCCGTATATCTAGAGAAGGACATCGTGTTTGGTAGAGGATGAGTGAAAATGAGAGAAACACTCAGTGAGGTGTATTAATTAGCACAATAGTCACAACAATTGACTCGAACATTCTAACGATCATGAAGATGGTGCAGGACCAACAGAAACCTTTTGTTCTGTTATACATAAGGTTGCCTTGAGTTGGAGCCTAGTCAATGTCAACTAACAACAACACAATATTCAAATAAATATATGATACATTGTGGCACTCCTGGTGATTTGACACTTTATTGTTAATTCCATTGCTATACAATTTGCTCATGGATGAATTTTCAATAAAGAATACGGTAAGGATGATTGAAGAAACTCCGAATAACAGTACCTACAGAGCCTAGAGGGGATTGAAAATGATGCTATGAACACTTCTGTTTTGCAACAATCCATAAGTTAGATTGCCAAAGAGAAATAGCCAAAATAACATGCAGGGAGATTTGTAATAAACTCAGTCTTAACACCATGAAAAGTCTGAAACTTGTCTGCTGTTATTTTAAACCATAAAACAACACTTATATATGTATGCTTATATATTTTACTAGAAATATTTAATAAAACTAGACAATTTTATTTTTATTTCCACATAAAATAATTTTTTTCAATATTTAATCATCTGATTTGGTTGTGACATACTTTTATACATACTACATAAACCAATGAGGACACATTTTTGCAGCTCTGTTTGTGCTACTTCTGTTTCAGTTATCTACTGTTGCATAGCAAACCACTCCAAAGTTTAGTGGCTTAAAGCAACACCAATTTCTTATTTCCCGTAGTTCAAAGCGTTGCTTCTTTTGCTAGTCTTTCCTGTGCTCACTGACATGGCTGCTTTCAGTCTGTGGGTCTATTGGGAGGGCTGATTGGTCTAGGATGGCCTCAGATGGTCTGGCAGGAATAACTGGGATGGCTGGTGTATTAGTTTCCTATGGCCACTGTAACAAAAAAACACGAAGTAGGTGGCTTTAAACAACAGAAATATATTGTCTCACAGTTCCAGAGGCTAGTAATCCGAATTCACCATGTTAGCAGGGCAATGTTCTTTCTGAAGGATCTAGGGGAAGATCCTCTCTCGTCTGTCATGTAGATGCAGCTTCACAAGGCTGTTTTTCCACTGTCTGTGTCTCTTCTCTTTTATAAGAACATCACTATGATTGGATTAGGAGCCAATGTTTACAGTATGACCTCCAGTAAACTTAACTAATAACATCTTCAAAGACCCTATTTCAAAACAAGGTCATATTCACAGACACCAGGGGTTAGGACTTCAGCATATCTTTTGGGGGGACACAATTCAACCCATAACAGCTGGGTTTCTTTCTGCACATGATCTCTCTCTCCAGGAGGTCTCTCGACCTCAAGGAGACTGGTTTGATATTCTTACTGGGTTCCAAGAATGGAAGTTACAAGGCCTCTGGTGGTCTGAGTCCAGAATTTGCACAATGTCACTTCTACTACATTTTATGGAATAGCGAAAGCTCCAAGGTGAGTCCAATCTGAGGGGTGGGGTAATAGACTCCTCCTTTCAATGGGAGGAGCTGTAAATAACTTGTTGTGATACAGTAGTCCCTCCTTATGTGCCAGGGCTACATTCCAAGACCTCCCATGGATGCCTGAAACCGCAGATAGTACTGAACCCTATATGTACTATGATTTATCCTATACATAACTATCTGTGATAAAGTTTAATACATAAATTAGGCACACTAAGAGATTAACAGCAATAACTAATAATAAAATAGAACAATTATAACAATATATGGTCATAAAAGCTATGTGAATGACAGAGCAGGACGACATGAGATTTCATAATGCTACATACTCATTTAACATTTTCGAACGGTAGTTGACCATGAGTAACTGAAACCATGGAAAGTGAAATCGCTGATAAGGAGGTGGGTCTGCTGTATTTAATCTACCACAGTTTCTTAGCATTTAACTAATTTGTATTTTTGATTAAAGTCTAAGTACCTGGTGGGAGTGTGTGGCAGGAGGGAAGGGACTGTTTACAGCTGACGGGATGCATGGGCACCTATTGTTTTTGCATGTTCTGCAATTTTACCTCTTCTTCTGATAGTAGCAACTTTCCTTTAGGCATGGTGTCTGAGTTATCTAGTGCTGCTGTAACAGAAATGCCACACGTGGGTGGCTTTAAAGAATGGAAATTAATTTTCTCACAGTTTAGGAGGCTAGAAGTCAGAATTCAGGGTGCCGTCTCTAGGGGAAGGCTCTGTTTGCTCTAGGGGGAGGTCCTTGTCTCTTTTCACCTTCTATTTCCAGGTTCCTTGTTGATCCTGTGGCATCTATCTTTACTTCTATTTGTGCTTGCTTTCGTAATCTGCTCTTTTTATATCTCAGAAGAGAATGACTTAAAACACTCCCTGCACTAACACCACCTCATTAACATAACAAAGAAAACTCATTCGCACATGAGATTATAACTAAGGAGCCCTGGAGACACAGTGGTTAGGGGCTCAGCTGCTAACTGAAAGGTTGGCTGTTCAAACCCACCAGCTGCTCCTTGGGAGAAAGATGTGGCAATCTGCTTCTGTAAAGATTTATAGCTTGGATACTCTACGGGGCAGTTCTACTCTGTCCTATTGGGTCGCTATGAGTCAGAATTGACTCGAAAACCAGAGGTTTGGTTTGCTTTTGTTTTTGGTATAGGTTAGGATTTACAACACATATTTTGGGGGAAATAATTCAACCCCTAATACATGACCAATCAGAGCCAGAGTAATTGATTTACAGATGGGCATGGGACCCTGGGCATCAAGTGTCTCAGCTAAGCCCCAAGTTTGTGTTGGAACTTTCTCTTTCTTCTGGGGCTGCTAAATTGGTAGAGTATAAACCTGGATCTACTGATGACCATTTTTTTTTTTTTTTGTTATTGTTACCATGTGGTAGGAGTAGCTAGAGAATGAAATCCAAGCAGAGAAAAATAGATATGAAAGTAGAAATTGATAAGATTCTTGATGATGTAATTTAAGGCCCTGAATACAGCTGTGCTTGAAGTCCACCTCTCCTTGAGCTTCTCCAATATAAGAGCCAATAAATTACTTTTATTTATTTATTTTTTAGTGGGACAGAGGTTAGCCAGAAAGAATTGGGTTCTGTTGCTCGCTACCAAGAGTCCTAATATATGGCCTCTGACCAGTCTGAACTGAAGATGTAGCCCGTCTGAGATTTTAGCAAATAAATTTTACTTAAGTAATTTTCATCCAAGATCAGATAGGCCAGCTCAGTCTACTACATGTCCCCTCTACCGTGTAACTGACCACCTTCAGTTCCTTGCTACCAGGTTGCAACCAAGCTAAACATCATTTTATAAACTTGGACTTCTCAAGTTTTATTCCACTGAAATGACGTCATGGAACTGAAGCATTATGAAAAGTTATTAAGAAGAGAGAAACAGATTTGCACTGGATTTACATTTAGCCCGTTTATGTACTAAGTGTGGATACTTCCAACTCATCATGACTGTCAATAAAAATTAATGGTGTTCTCCTATGGATTTAGGAACTTGTGGACCCTATGAATATTTTCAGGTGATCCTAACCTGGCAGATAAATTCCAGGTTCCATTGCCTGACATTTAAGTTTATTTATAATATATTCCTGATTTGCTTACACTAATTCAAGTCCAGAGCCAAACAGGACAATTTTCCACTTCCAAGAAATGATGCTTTTATTACATTTTAAATGTTATTTATAATATTTTTCCCAGTAAATATTTTCTGTTTGTCTCTTTCTTCCTTCATTTTTTAATTCCTAATGTGTCCTTTAAGACAAATAAAATACCATCTTCCTAATAACTTTCCTAAAATCTTGATTAGAAATTATTATCTTAACCTTCTATATCTAGGATAGTATCAATATTGCTATTTTGAACTGTGGTTCTTCTTACAAATCTGGCAAGGGTAGTGTCATGGATTGAATTGTGTCCCTCCAAAAATGTGTGTATCGATTTGGCTAGGCCATGATTCCCAGTGTTGTGTGGTTGTTCTCTATTTTGTGATTGTAATTTTACATTAAAGAGGATTAGGGTGGGATTGTAATACCACCCTCACCCAGGTCACATCCCTGATCCAATGTAAAGGAAGTTTCCCTGGGGTGTGGTCTGCACCACCTTTTCTCTCTCAAAAGATAAAAGGAAAGGGAAGCAAGCAGAGAGCTGGGAACCTCATACCACCAAGAAAGCAGTGCTGGGAGCAGAGCGCATCTTTTGAACCTGAGGTTCCTGGCAGAGAAGCTCCCAGACCAAGGAAAGACTGATGCATCACAAGGGCCTTTCTCCAGAGTTGAGAGAGAGAGGAAGCCTTCTCCTGGAGCTGATGCCCTGAATTTGGACTTGTAGCCTACTGGACTGTGAAAGAATAAACTTCTCTTTGTTAAAGCCATCCACTTGTGGTATTTCTGTTAGAGCAGCAGTAGATGACTAAGACAGGTAGAATCTATATGGCATAGGAAGTTGGACTTCAGCATCCATTAGAGTTCTCTGTCTTCTACCAGCTACATGACCTTAAACCTCAGTTTTCTCATCTTTATACCTGGGATAATCGTATCTATCTCATAGGGTTAGGGTGTGCATTCAATGAATTCTTCTAAACTACCAGTCACTTATAAGGCATTTAAACATAAGATTCTCCATCTTTTGTATTACCTATAATGCTTAGCACTGTACTTCGGAAATGGCTTACGATATTCAACAGATATTTGTTGAATGACTAAAGGAGTTATTAGACTATAATTTTGTGAAAGTTTTTCCAACAGGATAGATTTGACTCTGCTTTGTCTCTTCCCTACATGAAGGAAGAGGCTGTGTTAGTGATATTTGGAACTAAACTTCTAAGGATGTGATTAAAAAAAAAAAAAAAAAGACTACTAAACTGTATTTAAAGTCAAGCACAATGCCTAGTATATAATTTGTGATTTAATAAATATTTAGTCACCGAATAAATGAACAAATGAACTACTGAGTCTAAAGCCTATAATAGCTGATCTGGTGTGTAAGCTAGTGACTTCATTAAGGGAAATACTTTAAATTCATCAAAACTTATTCTTGATGCCATAGCACCTAATAAGCTGTATGCTTTTGTAAGCCAACTCTGTTCACTTTCTGTTTGAAGTGTACAGCTTGCCAGCTTGCCCTCCACTGTTTGTGGGTCCCTCTCCAAGCCTCGTCCATACCTGGGTCCAAGCGAGACTGGGTTGTGTGTGTGCCAGGGCCTGGGAGGAGTTGGGGGGTCAAAGAAGTAAGGGATATAATTGATTAAAATGTCTGCTTTTGTTAATGTGTTACTTTCCCTAGTTCCTATTTTAGTACCTGACCCTAGCCTGTTCAATGTTCTAAACTTACTTTTATTACCCACCCCACCCTGGGCCAAGCCTGCACCATCATATCTCCAGAGACACCACCCATATTCCCACACACCTAGAATGCAATGTAAGGCATAACAACTCACACACTTGGTGCTTTCTTGTTTCCTCGCTATCACGTTGTCATAGATTGAATTATGTCCCCTAAAAATATGTGTTAACTTGGCTAGGCCACGATTCCCAGCATTGTGTGATTGTCCACCATTTTGTTATCTGATGTGATTATCCTATGTGTTGTAAATCCTACCTCTATGACGTTAAGGAGGCAGGATTAGCAGCAGTTACGTTAATGAGGCGGGACTCAATCTACAAGATTAGGTTGTGTCTTAAGGCAATCTCTTTTGAGATATAAAAGAGAGAAGTGAGAAGAAAGACAGGGGGACCTCATACCACCAAGAAACAGGAGCCAGGAGAATATCATGTCCTTTGGACCTGGGGTCCCTGTGCTGAGAACCTCCTAGCCCAGGGGAGGATTGATAAGGACTTTCCTCCAGAGCCCACAGAGAGATAAAGCCTTTCTCTGGGGCTGACATCTTGAATTTGGACTGTGAGAGAATAGACTTGTTTGTTGAAGCCATCCATTTGTGGTATTTCTGTTATAGTGGCACTAGATAACTAAGACACGCTTGTATTATTTTACTTAGTTATTATGCCAGTGTTACCTCATTTAATCATCTCTGGTCGTATTTTATGATCTTTCCTATTTTTCAGATGAAAAAAACAAAGATGCAGAAAGGTAAAGGTGATCAGCTGAGGGTCACAGCCCAGTAGAGATTGGTGGGCTTGGCAATTAAATCTTTTGTTCAGAGTCAAATATAATTACATAGATTACATTACATTAAGGGCAATGAGGGGTTTGTTCTCTGGTGATAATAACACACACACACTTTCTCTTATTCTGTCTTCCCCAGTTGTGGTTCTCTGAACCAGTCAGTCCTGGTTGTTATTTCAGATAGGCTATCTTTAATTTCTTGTCCTTACTGGTATTTCTTACTAGAGCTTCTTTCAATTTATCTTCTAGAACTAGCTAGTTTTCTGGAGGATTGCTCAGGAACCGAACTTCCCTCTTCAGCCCACCTTCTTCTTTTTCCTCTCTGTGGTTGTTCTATTCTTTGTCTTAGTTAACTGGCACACCATCTGAGTGGTCATTGTGCAACAATCCTCAAAGTTATATCTAAGCTCACAAGAACTTAATCTTTTGTTGGAAGATGTTGGACAGCTGATGGTGAGGGAGCTCACTGTGTACCTCCTATGCGCCAGGCTCTGACCGAGGCATTCAAATTACATAAGCATGAAATTCCATAGAACAGACTACCAGTGTTGGTGGCTCCCACCATGGAGGAGATGGAATTTGAGATAAACTGGACAAAAGAGGGGGATTTAAATAGGTGAAAATAGACATTAGTAAACCAGGGAAAGACATAACCAAGAAACTAAGAACTATGTATCAATTAATGGTTGCATTTCGTGTGTATTCACAGCATCAGTTTTGTGATGAATTCCTGTATTAGGTAGGGTAAGACCAAGCTGCTGCAGTAGACACTTGGCTATACAATAACTTAATGAACAAAGAAGTTTATTTCTCTTTATGAAACAGTCCTGATGTGAATAATCCAGGTCTATAGGGTAGCTCATGGCAGCTCATAGCAACTTGACAGAAGTAGGTTTGGTTTTTTTTTTGGTATATGGTAGCTAATATGAGCTGGAATCGACTGGTCAGCAACAAGTTTGTTTGTTTTGGTTTGGTAGGGTAGTTACTTTCTAATACGTTGGAAGGGACCAAACTGGGTGAGGAAATGTAGTGTAACTGGGTATCCATGT
This sequence comes from Dugong dugon, assembly GCA_030035585.1. Classification (NCBI taxonomy): domain Eukaryota; kingdom Metazoa; phylum Chordata; class Mammalia; order Sirenia; family Dugongidae; genus Dugong; species Dugong dugon. The sequence goes on along the minus strand of CM057463.1, from coordinate 107,292,800 downwards.
GCCTCAATTCAGTTAATTTGGAAGATGGAGAGAATGAATTTGTGGAACAACCTGCAGTCTCGGCTCAATCCCAGTTACCTTTTCCACTCCTTTTAGAGTTTGTTGGGGGCGACAGTGGGGCAGTCAGGGTCAAGGAGGAGTGGGTGGTAGGCAAGAGGAGGAAAGGTCCATGGTACTATTTAGAGCAGAGGCGTGAGCCTCACACATTGCTCCCACTAAAACACTGGACAGAGATATTCTACTTCTAGAATCTAACAATGGGGACTGTTATGCATTGAATTGTGTCTCCCCAAAATATGCGTTGAAGTCCTTACCCCAGCACCTGTAAATATAACCCTGTTTGGAAAGAGGAGTTTTATTTTGTTATGTTAATCAGGCCATGCAAGAGTAGGTTGGGTACCAAACCTAATCACTTCTAAAACCAACTAATTGCTGTTGAGTTGATTCTGACTCATGTTTTGGGCCCATCTGTGTCAGAGTAGAACTGCACTCCATACAGTTTTCAATGGCTGATTTTTCAGAAGTAGATTGCCAGGCCTTTTTTCCATGGCACATTTGGGTAGACTCAATCTATCATCTTTTGAATAGCAGCCAAGTATGTTAACTGCTTGCACCACCCAGGGAATCCAATCACTTCTAATTGTTGTTGTTGTTAGGAGCTGTGGAGTCAGTTCTGACTCATAATGACCCTATGTACAACAGAATGAAACACTGCCCGGTCCTGCACCATCCTCACAATCCTTATTATGCTTGAGCCCATTGTAGCGGCAGCTGTGTCAATCCATCCCATTGAGGGTCTCCCTGTTTTTCGCTGACTCTCTACCAAGCATGATGTCCTTCTCCAGGGACTGATCCCTCCTGATAGCATGTCCAAAGTATGTGAGACATAGTATTGTCATCCTTGCTTCTAAGGAGCATTCTGGCTGTACTTCTTCCAAGACGGATTTGTTCGTTCTTTTGGCAGTCCATGGTGTATTCAATATTCTTTGACAACACAACAATTTAAAGGCATCAATTCTTCTTTGATCTTCTTTATTCATTGTCCACCTTTCCCATGCATATGAGACGTTTGAAAGCACCATGGCTTGAGTCAGGCGCACCTTAGTCTTCAAGGTGATATCTTTGCTTTTCAACACTTTAAACAGTTTTTTTTTTTTAATAGTTGTGCTTTAAGTGAAAGTTTACAATTCAAGCTGGTCTCTCGTACAAAAATTTTTACATACATTGTTATATGACCCTAGTTGCTTTCCTTATACTGTGACAGCACACTCTTCCTTTCCACCCAGGATTTCCCGTGTCCTTTCAACCAACTCCTGACCCTCTCTGCTTTCTCATTTCCCATCTGGACAGGAGCTTCCCATTTAGTCTCATGTATCTACTTGAGCTAAGAAGCACACTCTTCACGCTTATCATTTTATGTCCCATAGTCCAGTCTGAGTTTGTCTGAATAGTTGGTCTCGGAAATGGCTTTAGTTTTGGGCTAACAGAGGGTCCTGGGGCCATGTCTTCCAGGGTCTCTCCAGTCTCAATCAAACTATTGAGTCTGCTCTTTTTGCTAGAATTTGAGTTCTGCACCCCGCTTTTCTCCTGCTCCATCAGGGTCTGTCTGTTGTGTTCCCTGTCAGGGCAGTCATTGATGGTAGCCAGGCACCATCTAGTTCTTCTGGTCTCAGGCTGATGAAGTCTCTGGTTTATGTGGCCCTTTCTGTCTCTTTGGCTAACACTTTCTTTGTGTATATGGTGTTCTTCATTCTCCTTTACTCCAGGTGGTTGGGACCAATTGATGCAGCTTAGATGGCTGCTCACTAGCTTTTAAGACCCCAAATGCTGCTCACCAAAGTGGGATGCAGAACATTTTCTTAAAAAACTTTGTTATGCCAATTGACCTCGATGTCCCCTGAAAGCATAGTCCCCAGACCCTTACCCCTGCTACTCTGTCCCTTGAAGTGTTTGGTTGTATTCAGGAAACTTCTTAGCTTTGCTTTAGTCCAGATGTGGTGACTTCCCCTGTAGTGTGTGCTGTCCTTCCCCTCACCTATAAGATAATTCTTGTCTACTTTCTAGTTAGTGAATACCCCTCTCCCTCCCTCCCTACTCTCGTAACCATTAAAGAACGCTGTCTTCTGTGTATAAACCTTTGCTTGAGTTCTTATAATAGTGGTCTTATAAAATATTTGTCCTTTTGTGACTAAGTCCACTCAGCATAATACCTTCCAGATTCCTGTATGTTATACGATGTTTCACTGCTTCATCGTTGTTCTTTATCATTGCATAGTATTCCATTGTGTGAATATACCATAATTTGTTTATCCATTTGTCTGTTAATGGGCACCTAGGTTGTTTCCATCTTTTTGCTATCATGAACAGTGCTGCAGTGAACATGGGCGTGCATATATCTATTCCTGTGACAGCTCTTATTTCTCTAGGATAAATTCCAGGACGTGGGATTGTTGGATCATATGGTACTTCTATTTCTAGCTTTTTAAGGAAGCACCAAATCTATTTCCAAAGTGATTATACCATTTTACGTTCCAACAGTGTATAAGTGTTCTGGTCTCTCCACAACCTCTCCAACATTTATTATTTTGTGTTTTTTGGATTAATGCTAGCCTTGTTGGGGTGAGATGATATCTCATTGTAGTTTTGATTTGCATTTCTCTAATGGCTAACGATCGTGACCATTTCCTCATGTGTCTGTTAGCCGCCTGATTGTCTTCTTTGATGAGGTGCCTGTTCACATCCTTTGCCCATTTTTTAATTGGGTTGTTTGTCTTTTTGTTGTTGAGGTTTTGCAGTATCTTGTAGATTTTAGAGATTAGATGCAGCTCAGATTTGTCGTAGCCAAAATTTTTTTCCCAGTCTGTAGGTTGTCTTTTGACTCTTTCGGTGATGTCTTTTGAAGAGCATAAGTGTTTGATTTTTAGGAGCTCCCAGTTATCTAGTTTCTCTTCTGGTGTTTGTGCATTGTTAGTAATGTTTTGTATTCTGTTTATGCTATGTATTAGGGCTCCTAGCATTGTCCCTATTCTTTCTTCCATGATCTTTATCATTTCCATTTTATATTTAGATCTTTTATCCATTTTGAGTTTGTTTTTGTGCATGGTGTAAGTTATGGGTCATGTTTCATTTTTTTGCTGATGGACATCCAGTTATGCCAGCCCCATTTGTTGAAGAGACTGGCTTTTCCCCAGTTAATGGGCTTTGGGCCTTTGTCAAATATCAGCCGCTCATAGGTGGATAAATTTATGTCTGGGTTCTCAATTCTGTTCCATTGGCCTATGTTTCTGTTGTTGTGTCAGTACCAGGCTGTTTTTACTACCGTGGCGGTATAATAGGTTCTAAAATCAGGTAGTGTGAGCCCTCCCACTTTGTTCTTCTTCTTGAGTAATGCTTTACTTATTCGGGGCCTCTTCCCTTTCCATATGAAGTTGGTGATTTGTTTCTCCATCTCCCTAAAAAATGCCGTTGGAATTTGGATGGGGATTGCATTGTATCTGTAGATCAGTTTGCACGTAGAATTGGCATTTTCACAATGTTGAGTCTACCTATCCATGAGAAAGGTATGTTTTTCCACTTTAAGCAGGTCTCTTTTGATTTCTTGCAGTAGTGTCTTGTAGTTTTCATTGTGTAGGTCTTTTATGTCTCTGGTTAGATTTATTCCTAAGTATTTTCTCTTCTTGGGGGCTGTTGGTAAATGGTATTGATTTGGTGATTTCCTGTTCGAGGTTCTCTTTGTTGATGTAAAGGAATCCAAGTGATTTTTGTATGTTTATCTTGTATCCTGAAACTTTGCTGAAATTTCTGTTAGTTCCGGTAGTGTTCTTGTGGATTCTTCGAGGTTTTCTGTGTATAAGATCATATCATCTGCAAATAGAGATACTTTGACTTCTTCTCTACCAATTTGGATGCTCTTTATTTCTTTTTCTAGCTTAATTGCTCTGGCTAGGACCTCCAGCACAATGTTGAAAAAGAGTGGTGATAAAGGGCATCCTTGTCCGGTTCCTGTTCTCAAGGGGAATGCTTTCAGATTCTTTCCATTTAGGATGATGTTGGCTATTGGCTTTGTATAAATGCCTTTAATAATGTTCAGGAATTTCCCTTCTATTCCTATTTTGCTGAGAGTTTTCTTCATGAATGGGTGTTTGTCATGGTTTGAATTATGTCCCCCCAAAAATGTGTGTATCAATTTGGCGGGCCATGATTCCTGGTACTGTGTGATTTTCCTGTATGTTGTAAACCTGCCTCTATGATGTTAATGAGAGAGGATGGGTGGCAGTTGTGTTAGTAAGGCAGGATGTGATCTACAAGACTGGACTGTGTCCTGAGGCAATCTCTTGAGATATAAAAGACAGAAGTGAGCAGAGAGACAGAGGGACCTCATACCATCAAGAAAGCAGTGCCGGGAGCAGAGCGCGTCCTTTGGACCAGGGTACCTGCACAGAGATCCTCCTAGTCTGGTGAAACACTGAAGAGAAGAAGGACGATAGAGAGAAAAGGCCTTCCCCTGGAGATGATGCCCTTAATTTGGACTTTTAGCCTACTTTGACTATGAGGAAATAAACTTCTCTTCATTAAAACCATCCACTTGTGGTATTTCTGTTGTAGCAGCACTAGATGACTAAGACAGTGTTGGACTTTGCCAAGTGCATTTTCTGCACTGGTTGATAAGATCATGTAGTTCCTGTCTTTTGTTTTATTTATGTAATGGATTACATTGATTGTTTTTCTAATGTTGAACCATCCCTACATACCTGGTATAAATCCCACTTGATCATGGTGAACTATTTTTTTGATATGTTGTTGAAGTCTATTGACTAAAATTTTGTTAAGAATATTTGTGTCAATGTTCATGAGGGATATTGGTCTGTAATTTTCTTTTTTTGTGGTGTCTTTACCTGGTTTTGGTATCAGGGTTATGCTGGCTTCATCAAATGAGTTTGGGAGTATTCCATCCTTTTCTATGCTCTGAAATACCTTTAGTAGTAGTGGTGTTAACTTTTCTCTGAAAGGCTGGTAGAATTCTGTAGTGAAACCGCTGGGGCCAGGGCCTGTTTTGTTGGGAGTTTTTTAATTACCTTTTTAATCTCTTCTTTTCTTACAGGTTTATTTAGTTGTTCTACCTCTGTTTGTGTTAGTTTAGGTAGGTGGTGGTTTCTAGAAATTTGTCCATTTCCTCTAGGTATTCAAATTTGTTAGAGTACAATTTTTCATAGTATTCTGTTATGATTCTTTTAATTTCAGTTGGGAATGTTGTGATATCACCCATCTCATTTCTTATATGAGTTATCTGCTTCCTCTCCTGTTTTTCTTTTGTCAGTTTGGCTAATGGTTTTTTGATTTTGTTGATCTTTTCAAAGAACCTGCTTTTGGTCTTGTTAACCCTTTCAATCGTTTTTCTATTCTCTATTTCATTTAATTCTGCTCTAATTCTTATTATTTCCTTTCTTCTGGCATCTGAGGGCTTCTTTTACTGCTCTCTTTCTACTTGTTCAAGTTGTAGGGTTAATATTTTGATTTTGGCCCTGTCTTCTTTTTGGATATGTGCATTTAATGTTATAAACTGACCTCTGAGTACTGTTTTTGCTATGTCCCAAAGGTTCTGATAGGATATATTTTCATTCTCATTTGAGCTGATGAATTTCTTTATTCCATCCTTAATTTCTTCTATAACCCAGTAGTTTTTGAGCAAGGTGTTGTTCAGTTTCCATGTGTTTGATCTTTTTTCCTTGCCTTTTCTGTTGTTTATTTCTACTTTTATGGCTTTATGGTCAGAAAAGATGCTTTGTAATATTTTGATGCTTTGGATTTTGTTAAGGCTTGCTTTATGGCCTAACATGTGCCCTATCCTGGAGAATGTTGCTTGTGCGTTTGAAAAGAAAGTATACTTGCCTGCTGTTGGGTGGAGTGTTTGGTATATGTCTATGAGATCAAGTTGGTTAACTGTAGCATTTAGATGTTCTGTGTCTTTTGTTGCGCTTCTTTCTGGATGTTCTGTCCTTCACCAAAAGTGGTGTGTTGAAGTCTCCTACTATTATCATGGAGCCGTCTCTCTCTCTTTCCAATGCTTTTAGAGTTTGTTTTATGTATTTTGGAGCCTGTCGTTGAGTGTGTAAATATTTATTATAGTTATGTCCTCCTGGTGTATTGACCCTTTAATCATTATATAGTGTCCTTCGTTATCCTTTGTGGTGAATTTTACTTCCAAGTTTATTTTATCAGAGATTAATATTGCCACTCCTGCTCATTTTTGAGTGTTGTTTTCTCGATATATTTTTTTCCATCCTTTGAGTTTTAGTTTGTTTGTGTCTTTAAGTCTAAGGTGTGTTGTTTGTAGGCAGCATATAGATGGATCATGTTTTTTTATCCAATCTGCCACTCTCCCTTTATTGGTGCATTTAGTCCATTTACATTTATCGTAATTATATAGGTATGAGTTTAGTGCTGTCATTTTGATCTTTTTTTGTGTGTTGTTGACAATCTTTGTTCCACTTAATTTTCTGTGCTGAGTCATTTTTCTTTATGTATTTTATTTTCATCTTTTTGATTGTTGTTGATTTTATATTTGCTGAGTCTTTATATTTTTCTTGTTTTTTTATTTTGACTTGTAGGATTGTTAGTTTCCTTTGTGGTTACCTTAATATTTACCCCTATTTTTCTAAGTTTAAAACTGTCTTTTATTTTTTTACTTTGCCTTGACTTCCTGTCCATTTGAAAAATCTATGTCTTTTTAGTCCCTCTTTTTTGTTTTAATGTTGTGATCTTTTACTTATTGATATCTGTTTCCCTATTTTCAGCTTTGATTTATTTTTTTGACTTCCCTGTGTTTGATAGCTGTTTGCTCTGTCCTGTGTTCTAGTCTTGGATTGTTATCTGATGTTATTGATTTTCTAACCAGAGGACTCCCTTTACTATTTCTTGTAATTTTCGTTTGATTTTTGCAAATTCCCTGAAGTTCTATTTATCTGGAAATGCCCTAATTTCGCCATCATATTTGAGAGACAGTTTTGCTGGGTATATAATTCTTGGCTGCCAACTTTTGTTCTTTAAAGCTATATATATGCCATCCCATTGCCTTCTTGCCTGCATGGTTTCTGTTGAGTAGTCCTAGCTTAGTCTTATTGAGTCTCCTTTGTAGATGACTTTTTGTTTATCTCTAGTCGCTCTTAAAATTCTCTCTTTATCTTTGGTTTTGGCAAGTTTGAATATGTCTTGGTGACTTTCTTTTGGGATCTACCTTATGTGGGGTTCGATGAGCATCTGGGATACATATCTTCTCATCTTTGATGATATCAGGGAAGTTTTCTACCAACAAATCTTTAACAATTCTCTCTCTATTTTCTGTTATCCCCCCTCCCCACCCCCTGTTTTGGTACCAATCACTCGTAGGTTTTTTCTCTTGATATAGTCACACATAATTCTTAGAGTTTCTTCATTTTTGAAAATCCTTTTACCTGATTTTTCCTCAATATTTTGGTGTTAAGTGCTTTATCTTCACTGTCACTCATTGTGACTTCTACTGTCTCAATTCTGCTCCTATGACTTTATATTGAGTTGTCTCATTCTGAAATTTTATTGTGGATCTTCTGAATATCTGATTGCTGTTTCTCTATAGATTCTTGAAGCCTATTAAATTTGTCATTATCCTCTTGAATAACCTTCTTAAAATCCTCTGTTGCTTTGTCTGTGTATTCCTTGGCTTGTTCTGCATTTTGAATGATCTCCTTCCTGTTATCTTGAAGAGTTCTGTGTATTAATCTATTGTATTCTACCTCTGGTAATTCCAAGAAATTCTTTTCCTCTGGAAAATTTCTTGATTCTTTGTTTTGGGATCTTGTTGAAGCCATCATGGTCTGCTTCTTTATGTGATTTGATATTGACTGTTGTCTCTGAGCCACCAATAATTTATTATATTTACTTATTTTATGTTTGCTTACTGTGTCCTTGCTTCTTGTTTTGTTTTGATATGCCCAAGTAGGCTGCTTGTGTGAGCTAGTTTGATTATTGGTGCCTTTGAAGTTCTAACATCCTGTCCCTAGGTGGTTAGATATGTTACTAAGTATGTTAGCCTAGGAGTCCGCTTACTTTTCTTGTATGGACTCAGCTCAGGTGTCCAGGTAGTTGGTCACCAAGTGTTTCGTGCAAGCTCTCACCTACAGTCCTAGACAGGCATGGGTAATTCATGTAGGCGCAGGTATCTTGGCTGTAGTAGGTGGGTCCCATTGTGAGCAAGGCAGGGGGCTGATGGCTGCCCTTAAGTGTCTGGGAGGAAAGTATGTCCCTGTTCCCTCTAGCGTGTAGGTGGGTGGGTTTTGCAGCCAGACTATGAGCACCCAGTGCTGTTGGCTGTAATGACTACGGGGCACCACCCCAGTTATTCTTGGACCCCTGTCATGGGTGGTTAGGTGGCATGGGTGGAGCCACCAGTCCTCAAGCCTCTGATGGGGGCAGGTGAGGAAACTGCTTAATGAGCAGAACAGTGTCAAATGTCACGAACCTGCCACATCACAGCTGAAACAGTTGAAGTTAGACTTCAGGTATATACCCTGTTGTACTGTGGTAATGAGGGCCTATGCTGTTGAAATGGGCCCACACAAGTCTATGCACAGGTGAAAGGCATTCAAAGTCCCTGGACCCCTCATGCCTGTGCCTAGGCAAAGGAACTGTGCCTACCCTGAGTTCCTTGCTTAGGGGAGCTGGCAGCTTATTTTTTCCCTGTTTGTTAATTTGTTCCTTCTCCAAGGCTGGGAGAATGGCTCAGTGCACATGATGAGTCCTACTTCTGGCCCAGGGGACTCAGCAATTGCTGAAGCCGCCCTGGAACCCAGTGGATAGCAGGGAGAGGGGAGGTAAATGAGAGAGAGTTTTTTCCTAAATGGGTGTTTTTTGATCCCCATGGTAGGCCAGATGTAAGTACTTATCTTTAGCTGCTCGAGTGTTACTTTTTACTGGTTCCTGATGGCCGAGTAGACTCTCTGCCACTGGGCCTCTCCTGATGTGGAAAATACCTCCCGAGCGCCACTGCTTGCCTCAACATGCATGCTAGCCAATCTGGCTTTTATGGCGCTGGCTCCTGCCAGGTCAGGTCTGGTAATTCCTTGCTGCTTCCAAACCGTCTCTCCCTCCCTCTGCCACTCAGATTCTCAAATTTGTGTTTTATGTTCAGGGCTCCCAGGTTGTCGTATAGAATCGATTCACTTGTTTTTTTTGGGTCTTTGTTGTAAGAGGGACCCCAGGAAGCCTCTGACTACTCCACCATCTTGGCCCCACCTCCCCTAAAGAGGTCTTTTGCAGCAGATTTGCCCAGTGCAGTTTCTTTTGATTTTTTGACCGCTGCTTCCATAGGTGTTGATTGTGGATCCAAGTAAAATGAAATCCTTGGCAACTTCAATCTTTTCTCCATTTATCAGGATGTTGCTTATTGGTCCAGTTGTGAGGATTTTTGTTTTCTTTATGTTGAAGTGTAATCCATACTGAAGGCTGTGGTCCCTTACTTTCATCAGTAAGTGCTTCAAGTCCTCTTCACTTTCAGCAAGGAAGGCTGTGTCTTCTGCATAACGCAGGTAGTTAATGAGTCTTTCTCCAATCCTGATGCCCATTCTTCTTCACATAGTCCAGCTTCTCAGATTATTTGGTCAGCATAAAGATTGATTAGGTAAGGTGAAATAATATAATCCTGACCCACACCTTTCTTGACTTTAAACCACGTAGTATCCTCTTGTTCAGTTTGAATGACCGCTTCTTAATCTATGTACAGGTTCCTCATGAGCACTATGAAGTGCTCTGGAATTCCCATTCTTCACAATTTATCCATAATTTGTTACTTTCCACTCAGTCAAATGCCTTTGCATAGTCAATAAAGATCAAAATGGATTGCCAGAAGGGACTCTGAAAGTTGCTCTTGAATGTCAAGTAGCTAAAGCAAAAGGAAGAAATGATGAAGTAAAAAACTGAACAGAAGATTTCAAAGGGCAGCTCGAGAAGACAAAGTAAAGTATTATAATGTCACTTCTAAGTAGTCTCTTATAAAAACAGCAGAATAGACAGAGGCGCATACACACAGAGGAAGATGTATGCCGTGTAAGAACACATCCACAAGCACAGAAATGCCAAGGATTGCTGGCACACATCAGAAACTAGGAGAGGACACGACCCGTACCCTGGTTTGGACTTCTAGCCTCCAGAATTGTGAGAAAATAAATTCCTGCTCTTTAAAGCCACCCATTTGTGGTGTTTCTGTTATAGCAGCACCAGCAAGCTAACACAGGAAGTTTTTCTAATTTGCAGAGAACAATTAAGCCAGCAGTTAGATTGGAATGTACACAGTTTAAGAAAAATTTTCCCCATAATCTTTAATTAAAACTTTGTCACCTGTTAATGCTTAAATGCAGCTAAATGTGAAGAGATGAGAAAGTAAATGAACATGTATCAAGTGGATACTGATGCAAAAAACTCTCCCAGAAGCATGTAACCCTCTTAGATGAACAGTTTACTTTTATTCCAGGGACCTTTGAATTTCTGGTTGTGATTTTGCTTTGCATACATATAAGGTAGTCATATCTTTGGCTGGAAAACACGTTTCTTCTCTTGTACAATGGAATTAAACACACCATTAATCTTTGCATGTGGCTAAAACCCACAACTTCCAGGGGCTGCCCTAACTGATCGTTAGGAGACAGGGACTGCCTGCTGTTTTGTTTGCTTTGAATCAACCCTCCATCTGTCTCTGATGGCAGGTGATGGGGTGCTATGTGAGAGGCCTCCCTGACAAAGACATATCCTTAGAAACACTGCTAGAAGCTGTTCACATGCAGAAGAGAGGATTCACATACACACACACACACACTTTTGATACCTATGACACAATCCAAACTGTGGATGTAGGTGAACCTGGGTACCAGATGTTTTGCTCTTAATGTCCTCCCTGAAGCACATGTCAGTTGGTGGAAGTTTGCAAGTTTGTACTTAAGAAGTTTAATTTTTTTCCGCCCAGAAGAGGAAGACTCTTTGGGGTTGTCATATTCTTCAAATTTCAGCCTGGTAGGAATGAATCCTGGTAAAAATGAGAAGCAGACCACCTCTTATTGTGCCTGAGGTCAGGGAAGGGGCACTTTAGCATACTGCATTATGCGGTTTTCCCTCAGGGTCCCATCTGCCTCATCAAATTCTGCCTCTGATGTGCTGATACTAGCCCCCCAGGAGTTGTTCTCAAAATCCAAAATCAATAAACAGAGCTGTCAATCACGCCAGGCCTCCTCAGCTGTGAGGTGCTGCCTGTCTTGACTGGGGATTTCCAGAGAGGCCCAGAGCTTGGTCTTTGTGGCAGCCCCCTTAATTCTCAATGAAGTTTGCTAATTCTCACGATTAATTGCCTCATTAATGAAGGAAATTCACACAGCACACATATGCTTCTGTTCAGGTTGTCAGATACTTTTAAAAGGGTTTAATGTCAATCAAGTTTTCTACGTTGCCATTAGTTTAGTTAAGTATCCATTTAACACACCCCACTTGGACTATCACTGCTCTGGGAATGGACACATACCAGTTATCTGCTAATCTCAGTACTTGGCACATGGTACAATCTTTGATCCAAGTGTACAGAGGTTCCTATGTGAGGACGAGAGTAGGGGAGTAGGCAAAGCAGAAAGAAAACAAATAAAAACTAGTTCAAACTTGGACATTACTAATACATTATATAGCATGAAATTCAACATGCCATTGACTTACTAAATGCTTGGCTCAAGATTGAAAGCTTCAGTACTAGATTTTACCTGCTTCCTTTATTGCCTTGCCATAGACTTTCTGCCTCAGGACATTTGAATTGGCTTTTCTTTCTTCATGGGATGTTTTTCTTTAGGCCTTTGCATGGCTCCCTCTTGTGCTTCCTTCAGTTCTCTGTTTAAATGTTATCACCTTGGAGTTTACTTGATCATTCTAGTAAAAATAGTCCCACCCTTCGTCATGCTCTATCCCTTCTCGTTCTTCATTACTGGACATTGTTGTAAGTTGCCATTGAGTTGGCTCCGACTCATGGTGACCTTATGCATAACAGAACAAACATTGCCTGGTGCTGTGTTATTTTCATGATTGCTGGTATAGTTGAGTCCATCCATAGCTGTGCCTATTGTGTCAATCCATTTCATTGAGGATTTCCCTTGTTTTCACACTCTATTTTATCAAACACGATGTCCTTTTCTAGTGATTTGTCTTTCCTAATGACTTATCCAAAGTAAGTGAGTTGAAGTCTTAAACTATCCTCACTTCTAAGGAGCATTCTGATTGTATTTCTTCTAAGATTGATTTGTTCATTTTTCCTGCAGTCCATAGTATATTCAACATTCTTTGCCAACACCATAGCTCAAATGCATCCATTCTTCTTTTGTCCTCCTTTTCTACTGTCCAACTTTTGCATACATATGAGATGATTGAAAATATCATGCTTGGGTAAGACACAAAGTGATATCTTTGATTTTTAAAATGTTAAAGAGGTCTTTTGCAGCAGATTTGTCCAATACAATATGTTGTTTGATTTCTTGACTGCTATTTCATGGATGTTGATTGTTGATCCAAGTAGAATGGAATCCTTGACAACTTCAGTATTTTCTACATTTTGGTATGGCTTATTTGTTTATTTTCTCTCTCCCCTTCTGGAGCAGAAGCTCCACATGGACATGATCAGGTTTTCCAATTCTCATGGAATCCAGACTTTCTGGAGTGATAGAGGGTGGACGAACCCCTGAAGCTATTGCCCTGAGATAATCTTTAAACCGTAAACCAAAAATACCCTCTGAAGTCTTCTTAAAACCGAACAGTAGTGGAGCTTAAATAGTATAGACTGTCTGCTTTGAGCGTTATGCTGTTTTAAGATCTATCTATATGGGATCAAATTGACAACAACGACTCGAAAGATTTTTAGATAAGAACCTTAGGGGGCAGTGAGTTTATATCAATGAGGGAGGAATAACTCAGAAAAGGGGGATGAGCATGGTTGTACAACTCAAAGAATGTAATCCATGTCATTGAACTGTACATGTAGAAAAGGTTGAGTTGGTGTATGTTCTGCTGTGTATATTCTCAACAACAACAACAAAATTATATACATAAAAAAGAAAGGACTAGGTTTGTCCTTGTTTGTTCTGTGTTTTTCATGTCTACTGCTGTGTCTCCAGAGACAAGAACAACTTTTGGCATATTATAAGTGCTTAATAACTATGTGACAATTGAAAAACTGAAAAAAAATAAATAAATAAACAAACAAAACTAACCAAATACTATCATTAAGAAATAAGCACCATTCACATTAGAAAAACATGATTGCAGACATTGTTCTATATATATATCTATAAAAAACAGGACATTTGTACTATATGTGCCACTTTAGGAGCCTCGGTGGCACAATGGTTAAGTGTTTGGCTGCTAACCAAAAGGTTGGCAGTTTGAATCCACCAGCTGTTCCTTGGAAACCTGTGGGGCAGTTATACTCTGTCCTATAGGATTACTATGAGTCAGAATCGACTCAACGGCAATAGGTTTTCTCTGTGCTATTTTAAAAATGTTAATTATAATTTTATTTGAATTGAACAGAAGAAAAATGAAAATGAACTAAAAGGAGAATTTTAAATACATCTTTTTAAAATACATGGTTGATTTCCTCACAGATCCCACTAAAATTAAGAAAAGAGATAATGAAAAACATTAAGAAATTGCAGTCATTATAATTTTTTTAAACTGCACTTGGAGTTTGACTTTCTGCTGTAAAAGATTATTGTTCTCCCATTTCCTGCTACCTCCTCATCCTCTACTTCCCAGTTTTTGTTGCTTATATTATACGTTATTATTTATTTTATAATGTTCAATGTTTTTCTTTCCATTTAATGTCTATAATTAATGCAGTTGTCTAGTATCTGTGTATATTTAAATGGAGTCACAACTTACGATCAATCCTTTCTAATGTGCTTCTTCATTCCTGAGTTTTAAATTTGGATTAAACTTTTATTTGGCTGGATTTCATTGTCAAATGGATTTTTCTAGCAGGCCCATAGGGTGGCACTGTAGCGCTGCTGTTAAGAGTGAAGTTTCTAGCCTTGCCACCTGGGGATAACATCTCAGCTTCCCATTTCCTAGCTGTGTGGCTTTGGGAAATTTCCTTACTTTCTCTTATCTTAGTTTCTTTATTTGTAAAATGGGGATAATAACTGGGCCTACCCTATAGGGTTGTTGCTGTATGGATTAAGTGAGATAATTAATGCTTCTGATACACAATAAACCTGTTCCCTTACTCCGCTGAAGAGAGACCCTATTCCTTTCAGTGCTGTCTGTTCAAAATATCTCTCACCTTATTTAACTGTGGAGATTAATGGATTAAACAGTCTTCTCTCCTCAGACCTCCACTTAAATTACACGAATATTATCATTTTTTCATATCCAGTTTCCTCCAGTGAGGACCTGAAATTTCAAAAAACATTGGACCCCGATGACATTGAACCCGTAATAGCCATGAACATGATGACAGGAAGCCAAGTTACAACCAGCCTCAGAAAGTCTTGGGAGGCTGGGCCAGGTGCTGTTGAACCACTTTGGAATCATTCTTAGGAGCAAGCCCGGGAGAAGGTCTGTAGTCCCCGTCTGGCAAGTTTATTTCCACAGTTGGATGTGATTTACCTTAATTCTGATATCTCTCCTGCCAAGGTGCATGCTGTTTGCTCAGATTCTGGTCACATTTTGATAATCATTTAACTTTTATTTATTCTACTCACCCTGTGGAGTAGATAATTATCTCTGGCTGCCTGAGGAGATACACAGGAGTCCATGTGGAATCAGAGGACCCTTCCCAATGGGATTCTCTCCTAGAGATGGATGTCTCAATTTAAATGGAAAGTTCCTTACAAAATTGATTTAGAGACAGAACTGGCATTTTTAATTAACAGCAAGTGATTATATTTCCTCATATTTCCACTTTAGAGATTAGGATTAGACCCTTTTTTTGCTTGTTGTTATGCTTTGGTCATTTCTCCTTCATCTAGCCTGTGACATAAATATGCTTGAGTTCATCTATTTCTGTAATTGGATTAGAGAGCTCAGGGAATTGAGAAGAGTGAAATAGTACAAAGGATTTTCAAGTTTTATTGGTGAACTCCTGCATCTATTCATAAATGAAATTTGACATTTTAAATTTAATTTCTATTCTTTTATCGATGAAATCTGATTTTGGGCTTTGGTATAACGGTTATGATGGTTTGGCAAAAATGAATTAAGATGCTTTCAATATTCTTTTGTTTTCTATTGAAATAGTATTTAAATGGTATTGGATTTACCTACTATTTCTCTTTGATGCCATGAACCTTATAAAAAATAATACCTTTAATTGCTTTCACAACTTGATATATTTTCTTATTTTTACAAAGACCTAAGTTCTTGAGTGTATTTATCAATTTTCAGCCAGATAACTTTTAAAACATATGGATTATTCTTAATCGAGAAAAATGCTGCTTGAACTTGAGGCTCTTGCCTGTGAATACTTTCTTTGGCCTGTGGATCAAAGCTCAGTCAAGGTAAATAATATGGATCAAGAGCAGATTGAAGGACATTCTGAGAGTTCCCTTCATTCCAAATTATCAAAGGGTAGTATAAATGGATCTCATTGTCTTGGCTTTCTGCTTAATACTGAGTTGGACTTTGGCATTATGCCCTCAGCCGGTATGGAGGAATGCTGTATAAAGGTGTCCTAAGAAATAAAATACCACTGTAGTGGTATTGCTGAAAATATTGCAATGTATAATACTTTGTATCCTCTATGTGGAGACCTAGACAAGTCTTATTATTTAGACCTGCACTGTCTAATATGGTAGCCACTAGCCACATGTGGCTATTGAACACTAGATTTTACTTAATTTTTAATTAATTTAAATTTAAAAACTAATATTCAGCCATTGGAAAACTTTTATGTATATTTAGAACACCTTGTATATGGAATCTACTCTTTCAGGATCAGTCCTGGAGAAGGTCATCATGCTTGGTAGAGAGTCAGTGAAAAAGAGGAAGACCTTCAGTGAGATGGATTCACGTAGTGGCTGCAACAATGGGCTCAAGCATAACAACGATTGTGAGGATTGCACAGAACTGGGCAGTGTTTCGTTCTGTTGTACATAGGGTTGCTGTGAGTCAGAACCAATTCAACAGCACCCTAACAACAACAACAACAACAACATTATTATTGTTATTTTACTCTTTAAAATGTGGCTAGTAGAAAATTATATAGCTCACAGTGTATTTCTTTCGGACAGCTCTGGTATAAAGTTTCAGAAAGAAACTTTCTTTCTTTAAGGAATTAGTACATATATTCTTTTCTCAAAGGCAATGTGGATACTGTAACCAAATTAATTCATCTAAGAAGGTAAATTATTGGCCATAAGAATTTCACAGCTCTAATTTTGGCCCCGTATTATTTCCTCTAAGATCTTATCACCTTCATGTCTTCATTTATTTTTTCCTGCTAGCATTATCTTCCTCATCTGCCTATATTTTCCCTTGCTGTGATTTAATTTAGTTTACTTTTTTCTAATTTTCATATTGTATGTATTCTTATGAGCAATATCAAATCCTGCTACCGAAAGCCCATCTCACCTGCCTTGCCTCCTTGAGAACCTACCCAAGTTATAAACATGCTAGGACATGAACAATGATATGATGAAACCCAAACATTTGAAACGAGAAAGATGGAAACAGAAAAATGACTGGTATTTTGAAAGCCCAAAGCCCCAAGTCTTCTATTTCTATTTCAGCACAAGTCTTCTATTTCTAAAAGCCAATCCGGTTTGTGCTCAGTTTATGGAGATCTAGAAATCTTTTAATAGAAGTAGCTAGCATTTCACTAATTGAATGTCACCAGTAAACTGATAATGTCAGTGGAGCTGAATGTTATCATAAGGGAATGATTTCTAGCTGTTGGATAATGCTGAGGTAAAGCCTAAATATATGAGTGCAATGTGAAAGATGTTGATAATATGGCCACCTAATGCTACCATAATTGATTGGCTATTAAAGGAATTTATAGTACTTAAATCTTTTTCTCTAGTGAAACTCAGCTGAATGGTTGACACTGATGATTGTATTTTGAGCTAGGTTTGAAAGATCAGCTATTCTCATAAACTAGGCTATTATTGCTGTTGTCTTCTGCTGTCGAGTTGATTCCAACTCATGGCAACCCTATGTGTTACTGAGTAGAACTTCTCCATAGGGTTCTTCTTGGCTGTAATCTTTATGGAAGCAGATCAGCAGCCTTTCTTCTGTGGGGCTGCTGGGTGGGTTTGAAATGCCAACCTTTCGGTTATCAACCAAGTGCAAACAGTTTATGCCACCCAGGGACCTTTAAACTAGACTACTTTACTAAGATAATTCTGGGCTTTGGAGTCACAAAGACCTAGAATTGAATTCCAACTTTCCTCCTCCTTAGCTAAATGACTTTTAAAATTTTTTTTCCCATATGAAAATTTATACATACACTCTTATGTGACCCTAATTGCTCTCCCCATACTGTGACAGCACACTCCTCCTTTCCACCCCTGATTCCCCATGTCCATTCAACCAGCTCCTAACCCTCTCTGTCTTCCCGTCTCACCTCCTGACAGAAGCTGCCCATTTAGTCTCTTGTATCTACTTGAGCTAAGAGGCACACTCTTCACGAGTATCACTTTATGTCCCACAGTCCAGTCCAATCCCTGTCTGAAGAGTTGGCCTTGGAAATTGTTTTAGTTCTGGGCTGATAGAGAATCCAGGGGACACACTTGTTGGGGTTCCTCCAGTCTCAGTCAGACCATTAAGTCTGGTCTTCTTACTAGAATTTAAGTTCTGTACCCCACCTTTCTCCTGCTCCATCCAGGACTCTGTGTTGTGTTCCCAGTCAGGGCAGTCATTGGTGGTAGCCAGGCACCATCCAGGTCTTCTGGTCTCCAGCTGATGAAGTCTCTGGTTTATGTGGCCCTTTCTGTCTCTTGGGCTAATACTTTCCTTGTGTCTTTGGTGTTCTTCATTCTCCTTTACTCCAGGTGGTTAGGACCAATTGATGCATCTTATATGGCTGCTTGCAAGCTTTTAAGACCCCAGACGCTGCTCACCAAAGTAGGATGCAGAACATTTTCTTAATAAACTTTGTTATGCTAATTGACCTAGATGTCCCCTGAAAGCATGGTCCCGGATCCCTACTGCTGCTACTCTGTCCTTCAGAGTGTTTGATTGTATTCAGGAAACTTTTTTTAGCTTTGGTTTAGTTCAGTTGTGTAGACTTCCCCTGTAGTGTGTGCTGTCCTTCCCTTCACCTAAGATAATTCTTATCTACTATCTAGTTAGTAAATAACCCTCACAACTCCCCCACCTTTTTAACCATCAAAGAATATATTCTTCTGTGTTTAAACCTTTTCTTGTGTTTTTATAATAGTAGTCTTATACAATATTTGTCCTTCTGTGACTGACTAAATTCACTCAGTATAATGATCTCCAGCTTCCTCCATGTTATAAGATGTTTCACGGCTTCATCGTTGTTCTTTATCATTGCGTAGTACTCCATTGTGTGGATATACCATAATTTGTTTATCTATTCATCTGTTGATGGGCATCTAGGTTGTTTCCATCTTTTTGCTATTGTGAACAAAGCTACAATGAACATGGGTGTGCATGTATCTATTCATGTGATGACTCTTATTTCTCTAGAATATATTCCAAGGAGAGGGGTGGCTGGATTGTATGGTACTTTTATTTCTAGCTTTTTAAGGAAGTGTCAAATAGATTTCCAAAGTGGTTGTACCATTTTACGTTCCCACCAACAGGGTATAAGTGTTCCCGTCTCTCCACAACCTCTCCAGCATTTATTATTTTGTGTTTTTTGGATTAATGCTAGCCTTGTTAGGGTGAGATGATATCTCATTGTAGTTTTGATCTGCATTTCTCTAATAGCTAATGATTGTGAGCATTTCTTCATGTGTCTGTTAGCCACCTAAATTTCTTCTTTGGCGAAGAGCCTGTTCATATCCTTTGCCCATTTTTTAATTGGGTTATTTGTCTTTTTGTTGTTGAGGTTTTGCAGTATCTTGTAGATTTTTGAGATTAGATGTTGATCAGATTTGTCGTAACCAAAATTTTTTTCCCGGTCTGTAGGCTGTCTTTTTACTCTTTTGATGAAGTCTTTTGAAGAGCATAAGTGTTTGATGTTTAGGAGCTCCCATTTAGCTAGTCTCTCTTCTGGTGCTTGTGCATTGTTACTTATGGTTCATATTGTATTTATGCCATGTATAGGGCTCCTAGTGTTGTCCCTATTTTTTCTTCCATGATCTTTATCATTTTCAATTTTATATTTAAGTCTTTGATCCATTTTGAGTTAGTTTTTGTGCATGGTGTGAGGTATGGGTCTTGTTTCAGTTTTTTGCAGATGGCTATCCAGTTATGCCAGCACCATTTGTTAAAGAGACTGTCTTTTCCCCACTTAATGGACTTCAGGCCTTTGTGAAATATCAGCTGCTCATAGGTAGATGAATTTATGTCTGGATTCTCAATTCCATTCCATTGGCCTATGTTTCTGTTGTTGTACCAGTACCAGGCTGTTTTGAGTATCGTGATGGTATAATTGCTTCTAAAATCAGGTAGTGTGAGGCCTCCCACTTTGTTCTTCTTCTTGAGTAATGCTTACTTATTCGGGGCCTCTACCTTTTCCATATGAAGTTGGTGATTTGTTTCTCCGTCTCCTTAAAAATTGCTGTTGGAATTTGGATGGGGATTGCACTGTATCTGTAGATCGGTTTGGGTAGAATTGAAATTTTCACAATGTTGAGTCTACCTATCCATGAGCAAGGTATGTTTTTCCACTTACGCAGGTCTCTTTTGATTTCTTGCAGTAGTGTCTTGTAGTTTTCATTGTGTAGGTCTTTTATGTCTCTGGTTAGATTTATTCCTAAGTATTTTCTCTTCTTGGGGGCTGTTGGTAAATGGTATTGATTTGATGATTTCCTGTTCGAGGTTCTCTTTGTTGATGTAAAGGAATCCAAGTGATTTTTGTATGTTTATCTTGTATCCTGAAACTTTGCTGAAATTTCTATTAGTTCCGGTAGTGTTCTTGTGGATTCTTCGAGGTTTTCTGTGTATAAGATCATATCATCTGCAAATAGAGATACTTTGACTTCTTCTCTACCAATTTGGATGCTCTTTATTTCTTTTTCTAGCGTAATTGCTCTGGCTAGGACCTCCAGCACAATGTTGAAAAAGAGTGGTGATAAAGGGCATCCATGTCTGTTTCCCGTTCTCAACGGGAATGCTTTCAAAGTCTCTCCATTTAGGATGATGTTGCCTATTAGCTTTATATAAATGCCCTTAATTATATTTAGGAATTTCCCTTTTATTCTTATTTTGTTGAGAGTTTTTACCATGAATGGGTGTTGGACTTTGTGGTTATCTTAATATTTACCCTATTTTTCTAAGTTTATACCAGTCTTTTATTTCTTTATATCACCTTGACTTCCTCTCCATATGAAAAATCTATGTCTATTTTTTTTTATTGTTTAATTTTCTTTATTGCACCAGACCTTCAAAGCTATTTCTTTTTTTGACAGACTTTTTAATTTACTTATTTATTTTTATTTTTTTATTGTACTTCAGGTGAAGGCTTACAGAACAAATAATTTCTCGTGAAACAGTAGTACACATGTTGTTTTATGACATTGGTTAACAACCCCACAACATGTCAACCCTCTAACTTCTCAACCTTTTTTTTTTGGTGAAAATACACATAGCCAAAGATACACCATTTCACAAACATCTACATGCACAGTTCAGTGACATTGTCTACGCTATTCCAATTGTGCTGTTATTCTCACTTAAGATGAAGTCTTACAGAACAAAATAGTTTCTCATTTAAAAGTTAGTACACATGTTGCCCTATGACAATGGTTAACAATCTCACAACACATCAACAATAGCCTTACTCAACCTTGGGTTCCCTATCACCAGCTTCCTTGTCCACTTCTGCCTTCTGGCCCTTGTCACTGGACTCCTGTACCTCGTTAGTCTCATCTGGTTTTATGGGGCTGTCCTCTCCCAGGCTGAACAGTGAACCTCGGAGGTAACTTTGCCACTGAGATAAAAGGGTGTCTGGGGGCCATACTCTTGAGGTTTCTCCAGTCTCCTTTAGGCCAGTAAATCTGGTCTTTTTTTTGTGAGTTAGAATTATGCTCTACATCTTTCTCCAGCTCTGTTCAGAACCCTCTGTTGTGATCCTGGTCAGAGCAGTCAGTGGTGGTAGCCGGGCACCATCCAGCTGTACTGGACTCAATCCGGTGGAGGCCTTGGTAACTGTGGTCCATTAGTCCTCTGGACTAATCTTTTCCTTGTATCCTGTTCTCTTCATTCTCCCTTGCTCCCAAAAGGATGAGACCAGTGGAGTATCTAAAATGGCCGCTCACAGGCTTTTAAGACCCCAGACACTACTCACCAAGGTAGACTGTAGAGCATTGTCTTTATAAGCTGTGTCATGCCAATTGAGCTAGATGTTCCCTGAGACCATGGGCCCCACAGCCCTCTGCCCAGTAATTCAGTCCCTCAGGAAGTATGGATGTGTCTATGGGGCTTCCATGACCTTTCCTTGTACAAGCTGTGCTAGTTTCCCCTGTATTGTGTACTGTCTCACCCTTCACCCAAGATACCACTTATCTATTGCCTATTTAGTATTTTCCCCCCACTCCTCCCATCCCTGGTAACCAACAAAGATTCTTACATTTTGTGTGTGAACTTTTTCATGGGTTTTTACAATAGAGGTCTCATACAATATTTGTCCTTTTGTGATTGACATATTTCACTCAGCATAATGTCCTCCAGTTTCGTCCATGTTATGAGATGCTTCACAGATTCATTGTTGTTCTTTCTCATTGCATAGTACTCCATTGTGTGTAGGTACCATAGTTAGTTTATCCCTTCATCTGTTGATAGGCATCTAGGTTGTTTCCATCATTTTGCTATTGTGAACAATGCTGCCATGAACATAGGTGTGCATATGTCTATTCGAGTGACGACTCTTATTTCTCTAGGATATATCCCTAGGAGTGGGATTGCTGGATCGAATGGTATGTCTATTTCTAGCTTTCTGAGGAAGCGCCATATCATTTTCTAAAATGGTTGTATCATTTTGCATTCCCACCAGCAGTGCATAAGAGTTCCGGTCTCCCCACAGCCCTTCCAACATTTGTTATTTCCAGCGTTTTTGATTCGTGCTGGTAATGCCAGGGTGAGATGGTATCTCATTGTGGTTTTAATTTGCATTTCTCTAATGGCTAGTGATCACGAGCATTTCTTCATGTGTCTGTTGGCCATTTGAATGTCTTCTTTGGTGAAGTGTCTGTTCATTTCCTTTGTCCATTTTTTAATAGGATTATTTGTCTTTTTGTCATAGAGGTGTTGGATTTTCTTGTAGATTATGGAGATTAGACCTTTGTCTGACTTGCACTTTCCAAAAATTTTTTTCCAGTCTGTAGGTTCTCTTTTTACTCTTTTGGTGAAGTCTTTTGAAGAGCATAGGTGTTTGATTTTTAGAAGATCCCAGTTATCTAGCTTATCTATTGGGGTTTGTGTGTTGATGGTTATGGTTTGTATTCTGTTAATGCCATGTATTAAGGCCTGAAGTGTTGCTCCTGTTTTTTCTTCTTTGAACGTTATAGTTTTAGACTTTATAGTAAGGTCTTTGATCCATTTTGAAGTAGTTTTTGTATACGGTGTGAGGTATGGGTCCTCTTTCATTTTTTTGCAAACGGATATCAAGTTTTGCCAGTACCATTTGTTAAAAAGACTGTCTTTTCCCCATTTGATGGACTTTGGGCCCTTGTTGAAGATCAGGTGACCGTAGGTGGATTGATTTACATCTGGGTTCTCAATTCTGTTCCATTGCTCACTGTTTCTGTCGTTGTACCAGTACCAGGCTTCTTTGACTACTGTAGCTGCATAGTAGGTTCTGAAGTCAGGTAGTGTGAGTCCTCCAACTTTATTCTTCTTCTTCAGTAGTGCTTATTCGGGGCTTCTTCCCTTTCCATAGGAATTTAATGATTAGTTTTTCCATCTCTTTGCAGAATGTTGTTTGTATTTGGATCGGGATTGTGCTGTTTTTGTAAATTGCTTTGGGTAGAATTGACATTTTCACAACGTTGAGTCTGCCTATCCGTGAGTGTGGTATGTTTTTTCCATTTATGTAGATCCCTTTGGGTTTCATGCAGTAGTGTTTTGTAGTTTTCTTTGTATAGGTCTTTTGCATCCCTGGTCAGATTTATTCCTAAGTATTTTATCTTTTTAAGGGCTATTGAAAATTGTATTGTTTTCCTGATTTCTTTTTCATCATTCTCCTTACTGGTGTATAGGAATCCAACTGATTTTTGAATGTTTATCTTGTATCCTGCTACTCTGCTGAATTTTTCTATTTGTTCCAGTAGATTTCTCGTGGAGTCTTATGGTTTTCTATGGATACTATCATATCATCTGAAAACAGGGACAGTTTAATTTCTTCATTACCAATTTGGATGCCTTTTATTTCTTTTTCTTGCCTTATTGCTCTAGCTAGAACTTCCAGCACAATGTTAAATAGGAGTGGTGATAAAGGGCATCCTTGTCTTGTTCCTGTTTTCAAGGGGAAGGTTTTCAGCCTGTCTCCATTAAGAATGATGTTGGCCTTTGGTTTTGCATAGATGCCCTTCATTATGCTGAGAAATTTCCATTCTATACCTATTTGATTGAGAGTTTTTATCAGGAATGGGTTTTGGACTTTCTCAAATGCCTTTTCTGTGTCAATTGAGATGATCATGTGATTCTTTCTTTTCCTTTTATGTGGTGGATTACATTGATTGATTTTCTAATGTTGAACCATCCTTGCATAACTGGTATGAATCCTACTTGGTCGTGGTGTATTATTTTTTTGATACGATGCTGAATTCTATTGGCTAGAATTTCGTTCAGAATTTTTGCATCTATATTCATGAGAGATATTGGTCTGTAATTTTCTTTTTTTGTGACGTCTTTGCCTGGTTTTGGTATCAGCATTATGCTGGCTTCATAGAATGAATTTGGAAGTGTTGCTGCCTCTTCTATGCTCTGAAATACCTTGAGTAGTACTGGTACAAGCTCTTCTGTACATGTTTTGTAGAATTCTCCAGTGAAGCCATCTGGGCCAGGGCTTTTTTTGTGGGGAGATTTTTATTACCTTTTCAATCACTTCTCTTGTTATGGGTCTGTTCAGATTTTCAACATAACTTTGTTGTAGTTTGGGTAGGCCATGCATTTCTAGAAATTTATCCATTTCCTCTAGGTTTTCAAATTTGTTGGAGTATAGTTTTTCATAATATTCTGTTATAATCCTTTGTATTTCAGTTGGGTCTGTTGTAATGTCCCCCATTTCATTTCTTATTTGGGTTATTTGTGTCCTCTCCTGTTTTTCTTTTGTCAGTCTGGCCAGCGGTTTGTTGATTTTGTTGATTCTTTCAAAGAACCAACTTTTGGTTTTGTTGATTCTTTCTATTGTTTTTCTGTTCTCTATTTCATTTATTTCTGCTCTGATCTTTACTATTTCCTTTCTTCAGGTGGTTGTGGGCTGTTTTTACTGTTGTCTTTCTATTTGTTTGAGTTCTGTAGTTAATGTTTTGATTTTGTCCATTTCTTCTTTTTTGATATGTACATCTATTTCTATAAATTGTCCTCTGAGGACTGCCTTTGCTGTGTCCCAAAGCTTTTGGTATGATGTGTTTTCATTCACCTTTGATTCTAGGAATTTTTTGATTTCGTGTCTGATTTCTTCTATTACTCACTGATGTGTAAGCAGGGTATTATTTAGTTTCCATGTAGTTGATTTTTTTTCCTTGCTCATTCTATTGATAATTTCTACCCTGATGGCATTGTGGTCAGAGAAGATACTTTGAATTATCTCAACGTTTTGGATCTTGTTGAGGGTTGCTCTGTGGCCTAAGATGTGGTCTTTTCTGGAGAATGTTCCATGTGCATTGGAAAAGAATGTGTACTTTGCAGCGGTTGGATGGAGTGTTCTATATATGTCTATGAGGTCAAGTTGGCTGATTGTGCCCTTTAGGTCTTCTGTATCTTTGCTGAGTTTCTTCTTAGTTGTTCTGTCCTTTACTGAGAGTGGTGTGTTGAAGTCTCCTACTATTACTGTGGAACTGTCAATTTCTCTTTTCAGTGTTGTTAGAGTTCGTTTTATGTAGTTTGGAGCCCTGTCATTGGGTGCGTAGATGTTTATTATGGTTATGTCTTCATGATGGATCATCCCCTTAATCATTATATAGTGTCCTTCTTTGTCTTTTATGGTAGATTTTGTTTTAAAGTCTATTTTATCTGAGGTTAGAATTGCCACTCCTGCTCTTTTTTGGTAGTTGTTAGCTTGATATATTTTTTCCCAACCTTTGACTTTTAATAAATTCACATCTTTGTTTCTAAGGTGTGTCTCTTGTAGACAGCATATTGACGGATCCTGTTTTCTTATCCATTCTGCCACTCTCTGTCTCTTTATGGGTGCATTGAGTCCATTTACATTCAGTGTAATTATTGATAGATGTGAGTTTGTTGCTGTCATTTTGTAGTGCTTTTTTTTTGTGGTGCTGAAGTTTTCTTTGTTCTTCTTACTGTCTTGTGCTGAGTTACTTTTGTTTGTGGATTTTTTTTCCATTTCTTTTGTTTTTGTAGGTTTTGTTTTTGCCAAGACTTCATGTTTTTCATCTTTATTTTTATGAGATGGTTTGTTAAGTTTCTTTGTGGTTACCATGAATTTTACCCTTATCTTTCTAAGTTTGAAGCAGTCTACCATTACTTGGTATCGCCTTGCTTCCTCTCCATTAGAAGGTTCTATACCTATGCCGTTTATTCCCTTTTTTATTGTTTTGAAGTTGTTGTCATTTATTGATTAACTGCTCTGATTCCCTGTTGTATTTCTTTTGGTTTTGGATTGTCCTCCAGAGTTCATTTCCTAGACTGATATCTGGCTCATACGATCCTGCGTCCTAGATTCTGCCTGTGAGCTGAAGCTGTTTGTCCTCAGATTGAAGAACTCCCTTTAATAATTCTTGCAAGTTTGGTTTGACTTTTACATATTCCCTTAATTTATGTTTATCTGGAAATGACCTAATTTCACCATCAAATCTGAACGAGAGTTTTGCAGGATATATTATTCTTGGCTGGCAATTTTTTTCTTTCAAGATTTTATATATGTCATCCCATTGCCTTCTTGCCTGTATGGTTTCTGCCGAATAATCTGAGCTTAGTCTTATTGTTTCTCCTCTGTTTGTGACTTCTTGTTTTTCACGAGCTGCTCTCAGGATTCTTTGTTTGTCTTTGGTTTTGGCGAGTGTGAATATGATATGCCTTGGTGATTTTCTTTTGGGGTCTCTCCTATATGGGGTTCGTTGAGCTTCTTGGATGGCCAGCTTTTCATCTTTCATGATATTGGGGAAGTTTTCTGTCAGCAATTCCTCAATGATTCTCTCTGTGTTTTCTGTTTTCTCTCCCTATTCTGGAACTCCCATCACTCACAAATTTTTGCTTTTGATTGTATCCCACATAACTCTCAGGGCCTCTTTGTTTTTCTTTGTTCTTTTTTTTCTGAGTTTTCCTGAAACAGAGTTGTATCCAAGTGTTTGTCTTCAATTCCACTGATCCTGTCTTCCACCATTTCAAATATGCTTCTCAGCCCTTCTATGACACTGTCCATTTCTGAAATCTTGTTGTTTTATCTTTTGGATTTCTAATTGTTGTCTTTGTATAATTTCTAGTTGTGAATTTATTTTGGCATTTTGTTCCCACATTATTTTCCTGAATTCTTCCAAATTTTTGTCTGTATTTTCCATGAATTTGTCTATTTTTTCCACATGTTTGTCAGTTTTTTTTGCCTCAGCTCTTGGAGAATTCTGAGTATGAGATTTGAATTCCCTATCAGGTAGTTCTAGTGCATTTTCTTCCACAAGAGAGTCATCTGGTGTTTTACTTTGGATGCCTACTGGAACCATCCTGTCCAGTTTTTGTAAATGTTTTGATATTGTCTGCTGTTTTCGGGCATTCAGTAGTTATTTTTCTTGTTTAGTGATTGTAGATTTGTTTGTTTCATCACTTTTTTTTTTTTTAAAATTTGACTATGTCTGAGCAGGCAGACTGTGTGTTCTTTGTTGTTTGCTCCTCTGTAGGCACAATACTTTTCACCTCCTTCTTCAACTGGCAGGGTCAGTCACTTAGATATGGTTCGGTAGGGCAGGCCTAGCTAAAGAGGAGTTACTGGGACAGGATGTTTGTGGCACTTACTACAGCCACCAGAGTGGGTCGGTAATCAGTGCAGGGCAGGTTCCCGTAGGCCGTGCCTGTGCTGCTTGGTGGTGTGATGTCAATCGCATGGTGCAGGTAGGCAGGATGCCACGGGGAGATTGTTATGTGTGGAGTTAAGATGGATATGGGAGAGAGGAGAGAGGAATAGGAGCCAAAAACATACAAACAAACAAAAAGAATGCTAGGGGAGCTTGCCATTGGCATGGAGAGATGAGAGACTATGAAATGGAGAAAAACAGAAAGGGGAAGATAAAGAAAATAAAAGAATGAATAAATAAAAATCAGAAAGGTTAAAGAGCTGCAAAGTTCCCAGGGATCCCACTGATGCAGCTATGAAGTCTGGGGAAGTCACTCTCAGGTGTTACAGTACAGCCTGGCTAGAAGGCGTAGAGGTATACAACGTCTGGTATTCAGGGATCAGAAAGAGAAGGAAGATATAGAAAGATGAGAGACTGAGCAGTGAAGAAAGACAAAAAGGGAAAAAGAGGGAAAAGAAAACAAAACAAATTAAAAAGGAAAAAAAAAAAAAAAGAATAAGAAAGGCCCCACCCCCCAAAAAAATATAAAACCAATGAAAAAAGAAATGCTCTCAGGGATCCCTCTGCATATCTGTGGAAGCTGAAGGGGACTTCCTTGCCACGCAGCTCCGCCTGGCCAGAAAGGGCTCCCAACTCAAGAAAAGGAAAAGAAAACAGACAAACAATTCAAAACAAACAAATTAACAAAAGCCCCAGGATCCCACCTGTGTGGTCGCCCAGACTGGGAAGCAGCTCCACACTCAAATGGAGCTCCACAGCCCCTCAGGAAGAAGCAAAGATGGCGCACAGAGTCAGGCACTCGAGTGAAAGGAGGGGGAGGTGGCGAGAGGCAGGCAAGAAATCAAAGAAGGAGAAAAAAAAAATTGCAACACCAGCAGCCAACAAATGGCACTCAGAGAGCCATCTAGTGTGGGTTGGTGTTTCTGGACAAGAGACTGTGTCTGCGGGAAGCAGAGGAGCCCGAGTGTGGGTGAAGAAGGTAGAGAATGGGAAAGCGTATATCACAAATTGCCGGCACTCTGCAGCCCTTCAGGAAGAAGCAAAGATGGTGCATGTAGCGAGGCACTCGAGTGAAAGGAGGGGGAGGTGGCGAGAGGCAAGTGAGAAATCAAAAGAAGCAGAAAAAAAAGCAACACTAGCAGCCAACAAATGGCACCCGAGAGCCACCTGCTTGGGTGTGTGGAATCCAAGCAGCAGGTGCTTACCGGTCAAGAGACAGTGGACGCAGGAAGCAGAGGAGGCGGAGCCGGGTTGAAGAGGGGTGGGGGGTGGGAAAGCGCACACCGCAAATTACCAGTTGTTTTGTCGTCCCGCTGGATGCTCCATGAGGCTGCTTTCTTGTACCCCCGTTTGCTGGTCTCCGATAGGAGTCCAAGATGGTGGATCCGCACTGCGTTAGCTGGTAGGGGACCTCTGCATAGATCTCTCCTCGCCTCTGTTCTCTGTCAGTTTTCTCACTCCATTTGGTGCTTGGCTGAGTTCTTTATCTCTTCATTTGATGTTTTAGGATTTCAGGATTATTGTAGTCTCTGTTTGACTTAGTTTTTCGGATCTTTGCTGTGGAGGGACGGCGTGGTGCTTCTGCCTAGAGTGCCATTTTTCCGGAACTCTATCCTTTGCCCATTTTTTAATAGGATTATTTGTCTTTTTGTTGTAGAGGTGCTGGATTTTCTTGTAGATTATGGAGATTAGACCTTTGTCTGACTTGTACTGTTATGTCTACATTTTTTAAGGTCTCTTTTGTTTTAATGTTTTCATCTTTTACATATTGACATCTGTTTCCCTATTTTCAGTGCTTTAGCTTTGATTTACTTTTTTGAGTTCCCTATCTGGGTTG
This sequence comes from Dugong dugon, assembly GCA_030035585.1. Lineage (NCBI taxonomy): Eukaryota > Metazoa > Chordata > Mammalia > Sirenia > Dugongidae > Dugong > Dugong dugon. Next base: position 107,263,595 of record CM057463.1, on the reverse strand, counting down.
ATAGCTGGTTGCTCTGTCCCGTGTTCTAGTCTTGAGTTGTTATCTGATGTTACTGATTTTCTGACTAGAGGACTCCTTTTAGTATTTTTTGTAGTTTTGGTTTGGTTTTTGCAAATTCCCTAAACTTGTGTTTATCTGGAAATCCCCTAATTTCACCATCATATTTGAGACACAGTTTTGCTGGATATATAATTCCTGGCTGGCAGTTTTTTTCCTGCAAGGCTTTATATATGTCATCCCATTGCCTTCTTGCCTGCATGGTTTCTGCTGAGTAGTCTGAGCTTATTCTTATTGATTCTCCTTTGTAGATGACTTTTCGTTCATCCCTAGCTGCTCTTAAAATTCTCTATGTTTGGTTTTGGCAAGTTTGATTATAATATGTCTTGGTGACTTTCTTTTGGGATCTATCATGTGTGGGGTTCGATGAGCATCTTGGATAGATATCTTCTCATCTTTCATGATATCAAAGAAGTTTTCTGCCAACAAATTTTCAAGAATTCTCTCTGTATTTTTTGTTTTTCCCCCGCCCCCACTTCTGGTACTCCAATCACTCTTAAGTTATTCCCCTTGATAGAGTCCCATGTAATTCTTAGGGTTTCTTCATTTTTTAAAATCATTTTATCTGAGTTTTCCTCAGATAGGTTGGTGTCAAGTGCTTTATCTTCAATCTCAGTAATTCTGACTTCCATTGCCTCAATTCTGCTCCTGTGACTTTCTATTGGGTTGTCTAATTCTGAGATTTTATTATTAATCTTCTGGATTTCTGATTGCTGTTTCTCTATGGATTCTTGCAGCCTGTTAAATTTGTCAGTATGCTCTTCTCTAATCTTTTTTAATTTCCTCTATTATGTGTTCTGTGTTTTGCTTAATTTCCTTCCTAATTTCTTGAAGAGTTCTGTATACTAATCTTTTGTATTCTGCCTCCAGTAATTCTAAGAAATTTTCCTCCTCTGGAAAATGTCTAGATTCTTTATTTTGGGAGTTTGCTGAAGCCATCATGCATTGCATCTTTATATGATTTGATATTGACTGTTGTCTCTGAGCCATAAATAAGTTATATTTATTTATTTTATGTTTGCTTACTGTGTCCTAGCTTCTTGTTTTGTTTTGGTAAGCCAAAGTAGGCTGCTCGTGTGAGCTAGTTTGATTATTGGCACCTTTGAAGCTCTAATGTCCTGTTACCAGGTGGTTTGATCTGTTACTAGGTATGTGAGCTCAGGAGTCTGCCACTCCTTCTGGATGAATTCAGCTCAGGTGCCCAGGTAGACAGCCACCAAGTGTGTGGTGTAGGCTCTCACTTACAGTCCTAGACAGGCATGGGTGATTGGTGTAGTCACAGGCATCTGGCTGCAGTAGGGGGACACACTCTGAGCAAGGCAGGGGGCTGATGGCCGCCCCTGAGTTTCTGGAAGGAAGGCCTGTCCCTGTTCCCTAGAGCATGTAGGTGGGCGGGTTTTGCAGCTGGAGTATGAGCACCTAATGCTGCTGGCTGTGAGGACTGGGGGGCACCTCTTATTCATGGGCCCCTATCGCAGGTGGCTCGGTGGCATGGGTGGAGCCACCAGTCCTCAGGCTTCTGATGTGGGTAGGTGAAGACCCCGTTTAATGGGCAGAGCAGTGTTAAATGTCAAGAACCTGCCACTTCACAGTTGAAAGAGTTGAAGTTAGACTCTCAATATATATCCTGTTGTACTGCAATAATGAGGACCTACGTTGCTTAGATGGGCCCACATAAGTCTATGCTGGGGGAATGGCACTCAAAGTCCATGGATCCCTTATGCCTGTGCCTAGGTAAAGGAGCTGTGCCTACCCTGGGTTTTTGGCTTAGGGGAGCAGGCAGTTTATTTTTTCCTCTTTTTGTTAATTTTTTCACTTTCCAAGGCAGGGAGAATGGCTCCAGGCACGTGACAGATCCTACTTCTGGCCCAGGGGCCTCAGCAATTGCTGGAGCTGGGCTGGGACCCAGTGCAGAGCAGGGAGTGGGGAGGTGAATGGGAGAGAGGTTTTTCTCTAAGGCAGGTGTTTTTGATCTGTGCAGTAGGCTGTATGCAATTACTTATCTTTTGCCGACTGAGGGCTGCTTCTCACTGGTTCTGGGTGGCCATGTAGACTCTCTGGTGCTGGGTCTCTCCCGGTGCGGAAATGGGCCTCCCAAGGACCACTGCTTGCCCACCTCACTGCTCACCCCTGAGCTGATCAGGTCTGAAGGGCTCAGGTGCTCGCTGGGTCAGGTCTGGCAACTCCTCGCTGCTTCTGAACGATCTCTCCTTCCCACTGCCACTCAGTCCGGTTCCTCAACTCTGCCTTTGATGTTCAGGGCTCCCAGATTGCCATATATAATTAATTCACTTGGTTTTTAGGGTCTTTGCTGTAAGAGTGTCCACTGGAAGCATCTGACTGCTCCACCATCCTGGCCCCACCTCAGCTAAATGACTTTTGGCAAATTACATAAAACCTCCTTGAGCTTAATTTTCCCATCTGTTAAATGGAGATGTCTGCTATAAGCTCATGTGTGAATGGCACTTGGAGCTGTGTCTGGCACATAATAGGAGCTCACGATGACAGTTATCTTCTCTTTCCTTCTTCTCCTTGTTTTCCAGGCCATTGTTTATTATGTACAGACAGATCAATTTCAGACTACCACCTCTGCTGTCATTTTTCAAGCAGCTAACATCTATTGGTGGTTTAGTGGTAGAATTCTCACCTTCCCTGCAGGAGACCCAGGTTTGATTCCTTGCTAATGCACTTCATGGACAGCCACCACCTGTTTGTTGTTGTACGTTTGTGTGTTGCTCTGATGCTGAACAGGTTTCAGCAGGGTTTCCAGACTAAGACAGACTAAGAAGAAAGGCCTTGTGATCTACATCTATAAATCAACCTATGAAAATTATATAGATCACAATGGTCTGATCTGCAATTGATCCTGGGGATGGCGCAACACCTGATAGTGTTATGTTCCATTGTACATGGGGTCTCCATGCATTGGGAAGCCAACTCAAAGGCAGCTAACAGCAACAGCATCTATTGTGTGTTTACTATGAGCCAGACACTTTCCTCTTATCTCTTCATACAAGTTTTTGAATAATTGAGGAAATTAAGGCTTAGGGAGGTTAAACAACTTGCCTAGGAAAATTATTATTCCTTCTTATAGTTGAAAAGACATAGAACCAAAATTCAAAACTATGTCTGTCTGACTCCAAGTCATGTGCAGCTTCTTCAAATGCATTAGTAGCGATAATCCATTGACTTCAGTTCTCTGAAAATTGATTACTAAAAAGGCTCTGAATTTGCAGGGCAATTTCTCTGAAGAATTTTATCTGCATTCTGGGAGCTGCTTCACCCCCAATCCAGTGATCAGTGGTGGCCAATCTGGCTAGCAGCTCAGCATAGTTCTTTCTGGTGAGGACTACAGAGGAAAGAAGGAGTATGCCATTTTATGAGATGCAATTGCTTATTTAGAAAATGGCTAACTTTATTGTGAACATGAAATACCTCAGTTAGAGTAAGGGTCGAAAATTATACTCAAGCCTAACTGTAGGACTTAGTTTATAAAATAATTATAATCACTTTACGTATTACTATAAATGCAAAGGCCAAGATGGTAGTGATGGATTTTTCCCTGTCTAGTGAGTGCATGATGTTATTCATGATAGGTAAGTTTGTTATAGAGATAGCACCTCTTTCAGGGTACATCATCCATCTTTTAGTAGATAAGATTTAAAATGGACAAAGTAAAACAAAATAAACCATGCTAAACCAAAAGTGATGTAAAAAACATAATTTTGCCTGGTCCTAGATTTCCTACCCACTCCCTCAGGGTCCTCCATCCAAATGTATGACACCTTTTTAAAGAAGACAGATCCTTACTCTTGCTAGTTATCTTGAGAACATATAACCAACCAGTTGCTTTTGAGTTGATTCTGACTCATGGTTATCCCATGTGTGCCAGAGTAGAACTGTGCTCCACAGGGTTTTCAATGGCCGACTTCTCAGGAGTAGGTCTCCAGGACTTTTTCCCAAGTCACCTCTGGGTTACCAGCCAAGCGAATAGACACAGTAGATCTCATTTATTCGTTTGTTTATTCATTCAATCAACAAATACGTATTCATCACTCTATTTCAATAAATAAATAAATAAAATTTATAACCATTAGCCACACCCTGCCGTAGGTACTAGAGATAAAGCAAGAAATGAGTGGATATTAGAGCTTTGAGAAAACATGTTTTGAGGGAGGAGAAAATGAGGTAAGAGGTGGCCAGTGAGAATCTGAAAAGAGGGGATGGTGCTATAGGAAAAGTTCCCATGTTGGAGGGACAGACGGAGGCATGAAAAATACACTCTTTTCCTCAAACTGCCTTACATGTAACAGACACACAACAATTATTTGTTGAATAAACAAATAGATTTTGTCAAGAATTGGTTCCTCTCCAAAAATGTGCCCACAACAAGGCTTATTACTGAATAGATCCCCAGCCCCACTGGAGATACAAAAAAACAAAACCAAACCCATTGCCATCGAGTCATTTCTGACTCATAGTGACCCTACAGGACAGAGTAGAATGTCCCATAGGGTTTCCAAGGACTGGCTGGTGGATTCAAACTTCTGACCTTTTGGTTAGCAGCCGAGCTCTTAACCACTGTGCCACCAGGGAGCCATTGGAGGTGCAGTGCGTAGATAATGGTGGTGTTGAGCATGAGAGGCTTTGAAGGCTGTGGCCGAGGATCAATGAAAGGTGAGACTAAGAAGCTTCTAAAAATGCTCCTTTGTGAAAATACAGACACATATCCATTTGACTTGACTATTGTTATAAATTGTATTTGTTGATTTTAAAATATGGATTTTGAGATCAATGTGTGAAGTACAATGTTCTGAAGCAAGCCTTACTAATACAATGTTCTCTACAAGTGTACAGCTCATCCAGTCTGGCAGCACAATCAAAGTTATTGCTTCCTCTGACACGGTCTGCAAAGTACTCAGCAATATTTATGTATGACTTTGTTATTTTCCTGGTTTTACTTTAGAGCCATTTATTGTCCACTGTCATGTGGGATCCTTAAAATAGAATATCGGGTTTAAAATTCCTGTCACAGATTCCTAGACCATTTTCAACCATTCGCCATCATTTTCTAAGTAAAAGTCAATGTTTTGTCATTTTGAGAAGACATTTAAAAGTCTAAATATACTCTCTCACTTATTACAATGACCACTTTAATGTCGTGGGGACATTTATGTAACATTTAAAGAAAAACAACAAATTGATCCTCAAGAGGAAAATAACATTTTGCTGTAAACCATTTTCACTGTAAACCTTGGAGTGAATCCTTGTGGTGTTCTTTTCCCCTCTAGGTTCCTGAATGAATTTAGACTATATTCAGGATAACGTGGTTTTTGTCATTTCGTAAGAGTCTCACTTGAGCTAAGTTGTATGTCATTTCTTCATTAAGAAAATTTAGAAAAGGAAATAATTTCTGGCTGAGTGCCATGATGCTGTGTTTTACTTGGGGCAGGAGGGAAATAGAGCAATGTAAGAGATTATCTGCATGCCCGCAGGGATGGATTACTGTGGTCCCACAAGGCATCACCATGGCAATAAGCTTCCACTGGTTAGAGAAAGTTGACTCAAAGACTTGTTTGAGTTGGGGAGGACAATGCTTTTGATTCTTTTATTGGTTCTTTTATTCTTCTCACAAATGTTTTTACTTTCTTGTCAATGTCTTTAAACCTTTAAGAATTCATTTTAACCAACACAGAAAAATAAGACAAAATAAACTTTTCATCACCTCACACTTTATGAGTTAACTCCATTTCTGACATTTGTCTAGCTCCCGAGAGGAGCAACATCTACAAATGCTTTTAGTCAGCAAGAATGAAAAAGCCCAACTTTCTTCTCTAAGGGGACTTTGGTGCAATGACACAGCCTGTAACAGAGCTATAAACTATTACAGGCAACTTGAAAGGTAGGTTCCCCAGTATCTTCAGGGTGAGACAGTCACCTGAAAAGTTTCTTCAGAATGTTGAAATCAGCTTGACCAAGGTGTTTGGAAGCCACTGATATCATGAGGGTAGTTTAGAGGCCAGAAGATAATCAATACGTGTATACTGATTGATGTGCTTGAGGAGAGACGCCTCTGGCTGAATCTCAGTTCCATTTTCACTTTGACAGCTCGGGGCCCATCATTCTGTCTGTTCATCTTTCAACACTTTTCTTTACTCAAGGAAATTTATGACCTTTCTTTTTTTAATAGAAATTTTTTCTTAATGAAGGATAGTTTTTCCTATAGGAGGGGAGGCTGCAAATTTCCTAACTCGTCTTATTTCAAGAAAATTTATTGACTATTATGTGTTAAGTGATATGCTAGGCACTGGAATTTCCAAGATGAAAAAGAAACAATCTTGTCCCAGAGAAACTTAACATTAAAGTAAGGGAGCTTTGTTGTTGTTGTTAGCTGTCTCTTTGACTCATGGTGACCCCATGCGCAACAGAACGAAACACTGCCCAATCCTGTGCCCTCCATTGAAACCTGTTCAGCATTGGCTGGGAATAGAACCTGGGTCTCCCACATGGAAGGAGAGAGTGCTACCACTGAACCACCACTGCCCTCTAGTGAGGGCACTAGCTATTGTCTATATTCAGGGAAGACTTACCTGAAACACAAGAGCTGTGATATTTCTTAGAGGTTGGATGTGCAAGCTCTGGACACAGACAGCCAGGGTTCAGACACTAGCAGTGCAACTTATTAACAGTGTTTTGGGGGAATGGGAGGAGGTGGATTTCTACTTACTATCTCTGAGCCTTGGTTTTCCCATCAGTAAAACATGAAATTGTATCTAACTCAGAGAGTTGTTATGAGAATTAAGAGATACCATTGGTGAAGTTTCTGGGTGGCACACAGTCAGCACTCAAGAACTAAGGTACAAAGAGTCCCATGCAGTTTCAATCTATTTGCACGATTATCTCAAACAATCTACAAGGCAGACACTATCCCTATTTTATAGATGATACTGAGACTTATGGAGGTTATATTGCTTGCTTCCAGCCCCATAACTAGTGAGAATGCTGTTGGAATTTGAAGCTAGACTGTCTAGTCACAGAACTTGTATTCTTATCCACTATTATATACTACCTTTCATTGACACAACTAATGTCCTGCAGCCACACACTCAGAGGAGTGATTCTTTATTGTTGGGACAATCATGGAAGCTTCCTGGAAGGATTAGACCTTGAGGTATAACAGAAAAAAACTTGAGTTACGCTCTCTCTCTAACCTCTAGTTTAAACACATTGTGTTGTATTAACACTACATGGGTGAAGAACAGTATTTTGGTTGTTTTTAAAAAATACCTTGGGGTTACAACTGATCTGTTAGCTTCCTTCTGATGTATATTAAACTCAACCAGTGCTACATGTCTCTAACCGTCACATTTCACTGTTCAAAACTGTGAATGACAGAGTCTCCCACAAGGGCCAAGGTGAAAAGTAGAGAATGAGGTCCTGTCACCCCGGGTGAATGCTTTCAACACCTGCAGGAGGATGCAAAAATTGTAGGTTAAAAGGGGGCAGAAGCTGAACTTGCTTCTCCAGGGCTATTCTTAGCTATCCAGTAAATACTCTTGATATTGGAGAAATGTAAAAAAAAAAAAATCTCAAAACCCCAAAACGTTGCGGTCTGATAAAAATGACAGCTGACACCATCCAAGTGAGAACCCCGCCAAGCTGTAAGTCCGTCTGTTTACTGGTTGATAATATGCATAGCACATGATTACGGGATTTAGCCCAATTTGTACCCACCATGATTAGCTGAGCACATTCTTCTGACATGACTGACAGCACACAGTATATCAAGATATTTTTATTCCCTGTATTAATATAATATGAACTGTGAGAAGATTAAAGCCTCATTTACATAACCTGAGATAAAAGGAGGTGAAATATTGTAATTATCCTTTCAAGCTAAATTTTCTCTGCTATTTAAATTAACCTATGAAAAGTGCAAGTTAATCCCAAGGAGAGCTCTTGCCCCATAAAATTGTCTTGTGAGATTCAGGAGTGTTTATAAACTGGTCAGTCAATTAGCTGTTTGCTGTTGAGATGCAGACTGTGAGTTAGGCTGCTGTAGGGCATTTTAATTTTTCTCTGATGGTGTTCCAATCTTATTTGGGTAAAATGGACAACATTACTGTAGCTGGCCATGATTTCTTAGTCTTTCAAAGCAGTAAGTTGGAAAGAGCAATGATTTGGTAGTCAGAAAATGTGTGTTTTAGTCTGATGTCTGCCACCAACAAATTCTGTGACCACAGGAGAGCCATTTAACCCCTGTGAGTCTCAGTTTGCTTCCATTTCTATTGGTCTAGATGATTCTATGCACTCTAACATGCTGTGATTCTCAAAGAAAACTTATGCATGCTTACAGAGAGAAAGATAGTTAAGCTAGTATTTTAAAATCCACTCTATCACATAACACTTGAAATCTAACATTGATTAAAGAAAACGGAAGCTGGGAATTATAGAAGCCAGAATGTTCTAACACCTGTTTTTATTTTAGCATTAGAAAAAGTAACAGAAAACAAAGAATGTATAACGTGTCCGATGTTTTGAATTTCATTAAAAATCTTAGATATTTTTATGGTCATGAAAGTCACAGTTAAATTCTTAGTGACTTTAAAAGGAGTAAAAAAAAGAAAAAAAGACACTTGTATTAGTTATTAGTTATGTCCACCACTCACCTGTCAGTTTGCTCTACAGTGGTGGCTTGCGTGTGGCTATGATGCTAGAAGCTATGCCACTGGTATTTCAAATACCAGCAGGGTCACCCCTGGGGGACGCACTTCAGCAGAAGTTCCAGAATAAGACAAACTAGGAAGAAAAATTAGCCATTGAAAACACTATGGATCACAACAGAATAGTGTCTGATATAGTACTGGAAGATGAGCCCCTAGGTTGGAGGTCACTCAAAATGCACAGTGGCCTCAACCATGGATTCAGACATACCAATACCATGAAGACGGCACAGGACCAGAAGATGTTTCATTATGTTTTGCATAGGGTCACCATGAGTTGGAGCCAACTCAACACAACTAGCAACTACAGCAATAAGGTAAGTATTGCTTTGTAACAAATCACCCCAAAAATTAGTGGATTAAAATACAGTTGTTAATTCACAATTTCTATGGGTCAGGAACCTGGGCATGGCTTATTTGGGTGCCTCTGGTTCAAGGTGCCTTGTGTGGTTGCACTCAAGCAGTAAGCTGGAGCTACAGTCTCATCCGGATGAAGGCTCAGCCAGGGAGGATTGGTTTCCAAGATCACTCACGTGGCTGTTGGAAGAATTCAGTTCCTTGCAGCCTACTGGACTGAGAGATAAATTTCTTGCTGGCTGTTGGTTGGAGAGCTTCCTCAATTCTTAACTATGTGGACTTCTTTATAGGGTAGTTCTAAACATGGCAGCCGGCTTCCTCAGAGCGAGTGAATGAGAGAGCAAAAGAGAGCGAATACCTAAAACAGACGTCACGATCTTTTCATAATTTAATCTCAAAAGTGACGTCTTGTCGTTGTTGTTGTTAGGTGCCGTTGAATCGATTTCAACCCATAGTGACCCCATATGACTGAGTAGAATTGCCCCATAGAGTTTTCTAGGTTGTAATCTTTACAGGAGCAGATTGCCAGGTCTTTCTTCCATGGAGCTGCTGAATGGGTTTGAACGGTCAACATTTCAGTTAGCAGAGGAGCACTTAACTGTTGTGTCACCTTGCTCCTTGAAATCTCATTACTTTTGCCATAGTCTATCCATTATAAGCAAGTCAATAAGTCCAGCTTACCCTCAAGGGAAGGGGCTTGTATGAGGGTTTCAGGGATTGTGTAAGGGTGTAAAAACCAGGAGGTGTGGATGTTAGGGTCTATCTTAAAGGCTGCCTGCCTTTAACACTGCATATTCTTTTACCTTATTTATTTCAGGAAAATGATTTTAGATATTTTGTTGTTTTTTTTTTCTCTCAAACAGAAAAAAAAATCTTTACAACTAAATATGATTTATTTAGGGATGGTAAATTCCAGCCCTATCTTGAAATATGTGAAATATTGGTAATTTCAATGACTTTAAGGGATTGTGAACATTAATTATTAAATAATTCCAGGGGAATAAAAGAAGAAGAGAAGGTGGTTCATCTTTTTAACTGAGGTAAGGTGGCTACAGGTAGCTTGTAATGATAGTTTACCAATCTTCTCTTCTCTCAGAAAGGAACGTGCTCAGCTATTAACTGAAAGGCTGGTGGTTCGAACCCATTCAGAGACTGTGGAATAAAAAACCTGGCAGTCTGCTTCCATAAAGATTACAGCCTAGGAAATCTTATGGGGCAGTTTTACTCTGTCATGTAGGGTCGCTATGAGTCAGAATTGACTCGACGATACATAACCACAACTTCTTTCAGAAGATACATGAAAACTGGTATCTTTCAGTTTGATTATTACTGTAGCCTTTTTATCTCTACAGAGCATATATTATATATTAGGCATGGTCAGGAATGGTCTTAGTTCTGGGTTGAATAGCTAAGTGGACACAATTGTCTTTGTACCTTGATTATCTTTCCCTCTCTGGTAACCACTGCTATGGAGAAAAGTTCTGAAACCAGTAACTTACAGTTTATCTTGAAGTCACATCAAAGTATTAACTCATTCAAAGGTATTTGCATTTTAAGCCTGGCTTCATAGAATGAAACACTTCATCCCCTGGGGAAGAAATTTCAGTAAACAGGTGAGAGAGATGTTTCCCCTCCAGAGGAGGTGGAATTGTTTTGGGAAATCCTTCAGTACACACTTAGTAAGCAATGGCCTACCTCTCCTAAAGTCCTGATTTTTGTTTGTGAGTATCATGGTGTTGAGCTGAAGGTCATTATGTTTCTGGGACACAGCAGATATAACCTCTGTTTCCTTTAAAAATAAAATAGTGCTTAGTTCTTCTACATCATGGAGGAGAGAAAGAAGGGCCGATATTTAATTGCTGGAGAGGAGCACAATTCTTTCTTTTACTTAGCTGAGTGAAGATTCCGGGGAGAGCCAGAAACTGTGGGAAATAGTAAACAATGTGGGTTTGTCAGTGAGGCCAGGAAGGAAGGAAATGGATATCAATTGAGAGCACACTTTATGCGGTGCGTTTTATTTCCTTTCTTCCTTGAGAAGTATTATTATCTCCAGTTTTTAAATGAGAAAACTTGGGCTTAGAGAGGGTAGGTGATTTTTCACATCTTTATAATGGGGATGACGGTAGTATCTACCTTAGAGAGCTGTTGTGAGGAGTAAATGCATGTCTTAGGCTGGGTTTTCTAGAGAAGTAAAACCAGTAAAGTGTATAAATCTATCTATTTATCTATATATATAGATTTATATCATGGAAACAGCTCATGCGATTGTAGAGGCTAGAACATCCCAAGACTGTGGATCAGGCAGAGCCCACTCCCAATTCACTCAGCCACAGAAGGTGGCAAACCCAAGGTTGGCAGGTCTGAAAGCAGGGCTCCTGCTCACAGACTGTGAAGGTTGACGAATTCCAAGATCGACAGGTAAGCTGCTAGCTCAACTCCCAAGAACTGGAGGTGAGATGACAAGAGGCAGCTGCTGGGTACGGAACAAGCCAAAAACCTTGGCAAGGCGAGCAGGAAGGAAGTAGCTGGTGGAGGGCAGGGAGATGAAGGCTGAGGGGGCGGTGAGCTGCCACAGGATGGGCCCCCTACTGGTACCACTCAGCAGATGCCTTCATGGGGGTGATCACATATTAAATTTCAACAAGAAAGTGATCACAACATTATACAACCGCCAAAACACTGAGAATCATGGCCTAGTCAAGTTGACATACAATCTTAACCATCATAATACATTAAAACCTAAAGTGTTTGATAAATGCTTGCTGATGTTATCATTACTATCATGATTTTCCCAAGGTCACACAGTTAGGAATTAGTAAGGTAAGAACATGAACTGAAATACCTGACTCAACCTTTTCTGCTTCCTCTCAACTAAGTAATTTGATAGGTAGTGATGGGAGGTTGATATAGGTGGGGGAGCAAACAAGGAGGGAAGGGAAAGAATCGCAAGTAATGGAGGAAGAGGGCTGTGAGAAGGTTTATGTAACGAGCAACTGAAAAGTGTGGGAGTTGATGTAGGCAGACATGAATTGCTGGAGGGTTTTAAAGTCAACACTGATTTATTTGAATTTGAAATGATACTGAGCGCCAAGGAAGGATTTCTGGAAGGTATATTATTTGGTCAAAGCAGGGGTAAGAAGAAAGTTTTGGAGGTGACATTCTCAGCAATTAATAAGGAAGGGAGGGCAGTGGATAAGAGGCTCATTTTCAAAATAAAACTAGACCTGGAATAGGAAAGATAATAACTTAGAATGGGCTAGATAAACATGGGCTGCAGAATGCTGCCTCAGTTCCTGGCCCTTTTCCTCCTAGATTTAGAGTCCATGGTGGGTTTCTTAGAAATAGAGCACTTGGCACCTGGGCAGGACATTAGCACTGTGGGTGTGAGCGGTTTTGCATGAGGCAGAAATCCAGCGGAGAGTTGCCAACACCTCTTCCTGGTCTTATATTTGCCAGTAGCCAGGACCGAACAAGGTACAGGTTCTTGCAAAAGGCTGCATCAGCAACACAGGTGAGGTTTGCAGAATTTGAAAAAGGTAGAATTACCCACAGAGGTAGGGTGGTTGCCCGCCTGAAAGTGGGGTGAAAACTATGATCCATGAGTTTGGGACTTGCACTGGGGCCAAGACTGAGTAACATAAGTTAGAGGCAATGAAAATGATGGCAATGGGGAGGGGCTGTGGGTGTGTGTGCCTGCAGCAACAGGGAGTCCTAATCTTGAAGGAACCTTTAAACTAAGCAACATATTTGTGGAGGAGAATGGTAAATGTTATAATCCTGTTCTCTTCTCTGTTGTCTGACCTACAGATTTTAGACTTGCTGGTACCCCACAATCCCATAAGCCAATTCCTTAAAGTCAATCAATCTCTCTCTCTCTATGTGTGTGTGTGTTATATAATATATAAGTTGTTGTTGTGTGCTGTCATGCCTATTCTGACTCAACATGACCTATAGACAGAGTAGAACTGCCCCATAGGATTTCTAAGGCTTTAGTCTTTATAGAAGCAGATTGCTACATTTTTCTCCCTCAGAGCAGCTGTTGGCTTTGAACTGCTGGCCTTTTGGTTAGCAGCCACGTGCTTAACTACTGCACCACCGGGGTTCCTTACATAATATATATACATATGTATGCACACACACACATACGACAAGTCTCTGGGTTATGCAGATGGTTAAGTGCTTGACTACTACCTGAAAGTTTGGCGGTTTGAACTCACTCAGAGGCTCCTTAGAGCACAGGCCTAGAGATCTGCTTTCAAAAGTTAACAGCCTTGAAAATCCTATGGAGCACAGTTCTACTCTGCACATGTAGTATCACCATGAATCAGAATCAACTTGATGGCAACTAACAACACACACACACACACACACACACACACACACGTCTATATATATATATATATATATATATATATATATATATATATATATATATATATATATATGTATGCAAGCCAAACCTGTTACTGTCAAGTTGATTTCAACTCAGCTATAGTGACCCTATATGACAGAGTAGAACTGCCCCATAGGGTTGCCAAGTAGTGGCTGGTGGATTCGAACTGCTGACTTTTTGGTTAGCAGCTGAGCTCTTAACCACTACGCCACCAGGGTGTGTGTATATATGTTGTTGCTAGGTGTCGTTGAGTTGGTGCCGACTCATAGCGACCTATGTACGATAGAACGAAACTGCCCAGTCCTGCGCCATCCTCAGAAATCTATCTACCTGCCTATCTATCTATAATATATACTGGTTCTCTAGAACACCCTAAGACAGCCTCTATTTTCCAGATGTGGGCATTGAGGTTTAGACTTTAAATAACTTTGTTGAATGTCAAACATCTTGGGAGTAGAAGAGTGAGCAGTCTCTCACGTCAGTATGTCTTTAAAGCCTACTTTTTATTGCTACACCCCACTGTGTCTCAGCCAGCAGCTGAGCCATCAGAAATAAGCTCAATTACATCCAATGAACTCTGTTGAAGAATGTGGGAAAGGAGGTAGTACACTTGAGGCGTATTTAAACACACAGCTGGCACTTAATCATGTAAGCTTTCGTTATCTGGGTAAGTCACTTAGGTGGACTAGACAGATAAAAAAGAGCTACTGTATGGCTTTATCATATCAGGTGGCATCCTGAGCAATTACATCAAATATTGAATAGTCACTTTTCATTTTGTCACACAGGTGGTGACATCAGCCTTTCACTTCTCTCTGTCTCTGTAGAGATCTGTTTACTCTGTCCCGTATCTCTGCAGAATTTCCCAGCTCATTATTCAGATCTTGAATTTACTTTGCTCCTATAGTTTGTGGGCTTTGAGGCCTTGATGCTTCTTCTTAAAACAGTATCAAGGATATTAAAATTTTAGTAACTGAATTTTCACAGATCCAGATATGGGAGTTAGGCATCACAATGAGAATGCCTTCGAAATCAATTTGTGAGGTGTTGAACAACTGTGTCTATTACAAGCTTATGGCTACTTATTCTGAATTTTTTATCTGATGTCATAGGTTAGTCTCAGTCTATTTTTTTTCCCCAAGTTATATACATTTTTTCTGGTATAACATCAATTTCTTCAGCATTGCAATTTTGATTTTTCCATGAAATAAAGGCCTGAGCTCCTATAAGTAATCCTTCAGAATGTTTTCTTCCCCTTTTATATAAAATGCTTTGATTGTTTTTGAAATCATTCTCAAGATCTATAATGTGTCCATTCCATTTGCCCATGGCACCTAATTTTCTGAAAACACTGAATCGTAAAAGTGGTTACAAATCTACAAGTTAGTCTTAAAGCTAGTATCAAAATACAAATTTTGCTGAGACATATTCTAAAGAGTATTTTTGTTGGCTGTTAAAATAAAAGAGCATATTATTTTAAAAACAGCCACTTTGCTTTTGAATGCTGTGGCCAAGTCATTTTTTAATTCCTTCCTCCCTGGTTCCCTTCCTTCTTCTGTCTCCCTACCTCTGTCCCTTCTCCCCTCCCTTCCTCCCTCCCCCTCCCCCCACTTCCTTCCTTCCTTCAAAGTAGCTATCTGTGGCAGACCCCTGTTCTAGGCTCTGGTGTGTTTTGAGGAGGAGCAGGGAGGCCTGTGTGGCTGGAGCAGGGTGAGTGAGGAGGGGATGAGGCTGGAGAGGTGGACAGAGGCCAGGCAACCAGACCCTGCAGGGCCTTACATGTCGTTGAAAAATCCTCAGCTTTTGCTCTGAAGAGATAGGAGCTGGTGGAGAGTTTGAGAAGAGGAGTGACATCATCTAGTTTATAAGATTGCTCTGTGTCTGTGTTGAAGCTAGACTGCAGGGGGAGAAAAGTTGGAAGCAGGAAGATGACTTCACAAATTTCCATAGTGATCCAAGTAGTAAAATGATGGATCTAGGATTAGGGTGGAGGTGGCAAGGAGGAGTCACTTTCTGGACGTATTTGAAAGGTAGAATCAACAGAATTTGCTGGTAGAGTAGATGGGAGGGAAACACAGGAGTCAGGGATGGTTCTAAGGAGTTTGGTCGGAGTAACTGAAAAGAAAGAGTTTCTATGACAAGAGACAGGAAGAATAAAAGTTCAGTTTTGAATATGTTTGATTGGAGTCGCCCATTAGGCATCCAGGTGGAGGTATTATTTAGGCAGTTGGATTTACAACTCTAGACTTTGATGGGTGAGTTTGGATTGGAGATATGCATTTGGGAGTCTTTTGTATTTAATTGGCATTTAAAGTTCTGGGACTGGATGAGATCTCCAAAGGAGTGACTAATGATAGGGAAGAAGTTCAAGAAATTAACTGTAGGCACACAAATGTTTGGAGGTTAGAGGGATGAAGAGAAACCAGGCAAGAAGACTCAGATGTGGGTGAGTGAAGAAAGTGGCTTATGGAGGAGAGATTAATAAACTATGCTACAAGCTGCCTTGAAGTCCATTAAGGTAAGGAGTGAAAACTGCCTATTGGATATAGCAATGTGAAGAATGGACAGAGATAGCAAGAAAAAACAATTGTGTTGAGGAGATTTGCTCTGAAGAGGAGCAGAAATGTGTGGTAGTTTCTGGAGGAGGTTAATCCAATGTAAATCGATATTTAACTAGTGGCTTCAAAATGAGCTGCAGTAGATGCTAGAAATATGAATTACCAAGAACATCTTGACTGCGTTTCATGTTGTCCAAGAGGACTGCCTATCCTGTGCACTCTTTTTATTGACCCTCTGAGATTTACCCTTGGTCAACCTTGGGATTTCAGGTCAAGAAGTTTTTGTGATGAAGGAATTCTGTTAAGAGAACTTGTCTGTGGATAATTAAATTGTCAGAGCTCAATCTAATTAGGACCCCTGGGTGGAAGCACTGACTAAGTTTCAGTTATTTTGTTTGCCTTTTTTAAATTAAATTACTAATTCATTTGTTCAAGTATGTTGAGCACCCACTGTGTGTATGTGAGTCAGTTGCTAAGAACTGAAAGATGGATAAGAGGTACTCGTGAAGGTAGAAACATGTAAACCAGTAATGACAGTACAAATCAATTTGGGCTATAATGGAGGCGCATTCTAAGTGTGGTAGTAACAGTAGCAGTACATAACGGAAGGGGCAGCTGAACGATTTATAGGGCAACTGGAAGGAGATTTAGATCTTCAACGGGGGGTTAGACTGGGTAATGTTGAGAGGACTGTACCAAGTTGCCCATCTGTGAATTCACAGAAACAGTGAATGCAATTCTCTCTCCAGGCTGAGGAGCCGGGCTCACATATCCATGGGAAAATATTTAACAGGATACTGGAGGTGAGATAGGTTGTGCACCCTTGTGGGTACTTAACAGGGACAGAGTAAGGCCAATGAATGCCCTAAGAAAAACAACGCAACAGTGGTGTTCCACTGCATAAAATTAAGGTCTTAAATGTCCCTTACACCAATCAGTTGATGAGTTAAATGCTAGCCAGACCCAGCCAGCTGTGTTTACCCATGAGGGAAGCTAAATTCTCACACTGTAAGATGGAAAAAAAAAATGTAATAACTGATGACACCTTCAAACCAAAGTTTTCAACTATGGTTACTCACGATGCCCATTAAAAATTTAAAAAAAAATCCAGATTAAAGTAGAACATCGCACGTAAAGACAATGACAAGACATTGTACTAAAACTGAGAGAACAGTGAAAGAGGAAGCTAGCTAGGAGAAAGACCACCTAGTGGTGACCTCCTTTCCTTGGTGCTCCACGCACATGCTTAATTTGCATAATGATTAACCAGGGCTGGTGTTTAATGCTTGTAGATGAGCAACATGAGTCAGATTTGAAGGATGGTTTGAGGCGGCAGATATTACATATGGCTGAGCCTAGAGACTATCAGGATAATCATGGGAGAGGGTAATTTGAAAGGACGCAGATCTGGGTAATAATAAGCCATCTTTTCCTGTCACATGCTAAGAGCTCAGGACCTAGCAATTACTGCTTTGGACAACACCACCACCACTATAAGAGGAAGAGGAATTAACTTTTTATAGAGAATTTACTATGTATTTGCTAAGAACTTATGAATTATCTTACCGAATCCTCACAACACATTTATTATGTAAGTAATATCAGTATTCAGACTTCACAGGTGAGGAAATTGAGATTTGGAGAGGTCAGATGGAGCTGGGGTCTGAATCCAGGTGTTTTTGGCTCAGGAGTCCCTGGGTGGCACAGACAGTTAAGCGCTCGACTACTAACTGACAGGTTGGCAGATGGAACCCACTCAGAAGCACCTGGGAAGAAAGGCCTGGTGATCTGCTTCCGTAAAGATTACAGCCAAGAAACTCTATGGAGCGGTTCTACTCTGTAACACATGGGATCACCAGGAGTTGAAATTGACTTGACAGCAACTAGTTTGGTGTTTGGCTCAGCTGCTATGCTATAAAGTCTTGTCCATGTAGTGTCTTGCTTGCTAGAAGGTAAACTCCTTTCAGCCAGAATTACGTTTGGTTGACCCTTGCCACCCTCCTGGTGCCTACCATAGTGTCTTGCAGGTAGTACGAGTTGTTTGTTGAATGAATGAATGAATAAGGAGAGCCTGCATCAACAATAACAAATAGTTTCCCTTAAGAACTTGTAATTCCTAAGGTATTTGAATTGTAACAGAACTGCTCAAAAGGGGCAATAATAGAATAATAGAAGACTGAATATCTAAAATATTGGGTTGGCCATCATCTTATTTATTTTCAATGCTGTTCTGGAATTTCTCATTTAAAAAGGGATAAATCTCATTAAACAAGAATCCAGAAACAAGCCGTATGCAATATATACTTACATGTATAATTTTTTCCTTTCATCTGGTGGTGCTTTGTGTTTAAATTTTATCTGTAATAAAGAGTTAAATTGTTTAGCAACCTGAAACTTAAAAATTTGCCCTGCACCAAGACAAAAAGTATCATTTCTGAACTGAATATGAATAAATGTTCCCTTATTATCACTTTGGTTCTTCACCAGTCAAACGTCAGAAAGTTGTATTTTCCAGATTAATTATTAGTGTGGCAAAGACTATGTGCTGTCAGGCTTCACAATTAATACTCAGACTGTTTTGAAAGAAAGATAATTTGGTGTTTTGAAAGGGAGATAATTTAATGTTTTCGGGCTCATTCTTCAGGGATAAAAATAAAGTGGAGAATACGTGCTTCTAGTCTTTATTGCAGTAGAGACAGACAGCAGTTGATTAATTAAGTTGTCACCTAACTGTAAACAACCCATGTCAGTGGTTTTACAACTTTAATAAAGTTTTTAGAAATTTACATCAAAATTTTAATCAACATTACATTTATTATTTATAATACCCGGGTAGTAACAGTGTGGTGTATTTATAAGCATTGTGCACTGGTGTAGAATTACGAACTTGAATCTTCATTAAACTTTAATTCCCGAACTTAACCCCTCTAGGTGAGCACGTATGAAATAACAAAGTCCTTGCCCATCTTGGAAATAAAAATGCTTCCCAGGCTGTTCAGGGCTTCTTCAAGCCCAGGGGGAAATGCCTAATGGGCGTTCCCAAAATCCACCAGTGACTTTGACACTTTCTTTCCATTTTTGCCTGTTGAATTGCTGAGTTTACCTAGATTCCTGTACACTCAGCATTGTCCAAGCTAACTGGGGGTACAACTACTTTACACAAACACCAAATACCATGGAGAAAATAGATTATTTAAAATCAAAGGAGGATGGGGGAGAAATGCAGAAAATAGCAGGAAGGGACTGAGTAGGTGGAGGGGTGTATCTGACACATAAAAAATTCATGCTGAGCCTTCCTATGTGGCTCAAAGGAAAAGTGATTAAGGCGAAATGAATGTCTTCATGTCATTTCGAGGAGGAGAGACATACTTTTTAGAGCTGACTTTAATTTTATTCTTAGAATTTATGTGAGAGGAAGGGAACATGGGAAATGCAATTAAAATCAAATTTTTGTTCGACATGGGCTGTCTAGATTGGCACTTGTATTAATTCAAAGAACTGGAAGATTATCATCAAATATTTATAACAAGTTCAGTAAACATAGTCTCTAACTCTGGAGAGTTATCTTTTTAAGCCAGAATTAAGATATGGTATGCAGAAATCTGACCATTTAGAGATAGGGACAATATTCACTATGGTTTGAGATAAGCAGAAAAAACAAATCTCTACTTATGCAGGAACAAGATTTGGTCATTTGAAAAGCACAGCCTTCAAAGCCTGACTGTATCACAAGCATGCTTCCAATGGGATAATAGTTTTGTTCATTTTAAAATAGCTTTGAAATGACTAAGACCCCCTTTCAAAGATTATTGACACCTTGGTTGAATACACAGAAAAATGTTTCTTAAATTTACTAATGTGCAAATTGTTCCACTTTCAGATTAAATGACGAATAATTTTCCAGAAAGGGGCAGCGTGGATAATGCTTTCATTCTTTGTCTAATGTAGCTGATTAAACCAGTTGCCACTGAGTTGATTCTGACTCATAGGGACTCCATGTGTGTTGGAGTAGAACTATGCCCCATAGGGTTTTCAATGGCTGATTTTTCAGAAGTAGATTGCTAGGACTTTCTTCTGAGGTGCCTCTGGGTGGACTTGACTCTTCAGTCTTTTGGTTAGCAGTCAAGCACGTTAACTATTTGCACCACCGTGAGACTGTCAGTTTTACTGATTACCGGTACCTGTTGCCATTGAGTCGATTATGACTCACTGAGACCTCCTAGAACAGAGTAGAACTGCCTCATAGGGTTTCCAAGCAGTGGCTGGTGGATTCGAACTACTGACCTTTTGGTTAGCAGCTAAGCTCTTAACCATGTCCAAGGATGTACCAATTCCTTTAAACTTCCCCTGAGGAGACTTCAATTGTCAGTTGGCAGGCCACCTGCCCCTTGAGATGTATTTTGTTTGGCCCACACAAGGCCCTTGTCTTTTAAAACAAACCAGCATTTTAAAATTGGAATATTTTATCTAAACACCTGGATTTCTCATTTCTCTTGAAAAATATAGTCCTGCATTTTCACCTGGCCACAATCAGTTGGAGCTAAGAAATGACTGTCCCTTTTATATGCCTGAGTTCTCCAGTCTTGGTATTTCTCAACTTTTTAATCATTATTACTCTCCTAAGCAATCCCTGAGTGGTACAAAAGGTATATGCTTGACTATTAACCTGAAGATTGGTGGTTCAAACCCACCTAGTGGTGCTACAGAAGTAAAATTTCCTAATGAGGAGTTTTAAATAACCAACCTTTGAAATTGTAATCAGAAGTGTCAGCAAAAATGGTAGGCTGTTCTAATTTGCCAGTCGATCATGGATGCAGGCTTGTATGTAGATTCGATTTGTCCGTGATGTTTTTCCTTGTGAATTAAGCTTGTACCATAGTTAAGGACAGAACAAGAAGTACGTAAATAATATGCTAACAGTGGGGAGTTAGATATTGGGAAGAAGTATCTTTTGATCTCATGGAAGCAAGGGTAGGGTTCAGCTGTTGGGGTTTATTTGACAATTAGAGATGGGCTACATCAGAGGACTAGTGCTGAGCTAGTATGCTCACCAAGGGGCTTTTGTTAACAATACAGATTCTTGGGCCCTGCTCCTGTAGGTTCTGATTCTAGAGTCAGTTGGGGCCAGAACCTACAGGAATGGAGTGCACTGGGCTAGATGAACTCTTGAGATTCCAGGTGTCAGCTCCTGAAGAATATTTTTTGGTACCTGAAGGATTAATCTAGCTGGAATTCAACAAGTCTGTGAACTAGCATTACCTGGTAGCCTGTATTCTGATGCTTAGTGTCTGTAAAAACAGGTAAGCAATACCACTTGGAGAGGTTTTTTTCTGCCCACGTGTGCTACGTGTTCTAGAAGTGTAGGTGTTCCGAGTGAACCAATTCTCAGCTTTAAATAGAATAAGTGTGGGTTGACTGCTATGGCAATTAAATACTATATAAGGACTCATTTAGTTGCTTGTGGCAGAAAATCAATTTAAGTGGCTTGAGAAAAAAAAAAAAAGAAGTTATTTCATTTTGAAAAGGATCCAAGTATTGATTAATTAGGAGCTGTCCTTTATTTTTCAGTTCTGCTTTCCTTTGTAATGGCTTCATTCTCAGGCCAGATCTTCGCATTCTGGGGCAAGATGATCTCCAGCAGCTCTAAGTTGACAAACCTGCTGGTTTAGCAACTCCAGGGCACAGAGGGTTTGTCTTTCCCAAGAGAGCCACCAAAAGGGCCAGAGTAAGTTCTCGTTGGCCATGCTTGGGTGATGTGATGATCCCAGAACAAATCACTGTAGCCAGGGAATATAAGACTTTGGTTGGCCTTTCAAGGGTCATATGATTATTTCCGGGCCTGAGGGTTAGGTCAGCCCCACCTGAAGTGCATGCTCTCCAAATGAAAATACGATAGGTTTGCCAAAGGTAGGGTGAATGACTGTTGGGTAAACAAAACTCACGAGGGTTCACCACAGATACCATAAAGAATTAGCAGTTATCATCATCTGTGAGTTTTCTGAGATAATCAAATCTATCTTCAACTCTAAGAGAACAAATTAATACATGGGGAGAGGTAAGACCGGTTTCATTCTCTTTTGGTTATCTTCAGTGACAGATCATTTCAGAGTCATAGATTTACTCAAGGAAAACAAAGTTGTCCTATCACAAAACAATTATCAACTTACCCTAGGAAACTGAGTTTGAGTCTGAAAATATTTTTACCATCCTCCTGTTTGTGGGTCCTGAGTTAGAATGAAAAGGTAACGTTTCCCTTCTTGCAAAATGATCAGTATAAAACCTGAGAATTCTAAACACTTAAAGGAAATCTGGGCCTCAGAAGTCAAGAATGCCAAGACCTGGAAAGAAGATACTTGAGAAAGCCAGAAAGCCATGACTTGCACATGTATTAAAAATCTCTGCAAAGAAAAATAATGATAATAAAAAATAACAGGTGGTCATCTGTTTATAGGGTTGACAATAGAGAAAATGGAGAGAAATTTTTCTATACACCTTTTAATATTTTTGATGTTTTAATTATTATTAACTACTAAAAGATTAGTAAATAAAATTTAAAATGTTATTGGTCCATGACAAAAAAAAAAAAAATGCGCAGGTCATATAAGCAGATCACTATCTAGTATCCCTGCTGTGCTGGTTCCATGCATGCTCTTCTGTGCTTTATGTTGATGCTGTTAGCGTAAGTGAAGTTGGCCCCCTACTCATGGTGACCCCATGTACAATGGGATCGGACCATTGTGATCCACAGAGTTTTCAGTGGTTGATTTTTTAGAAGTAGCTCTCCAGGACTTTCTTCCTAGTCTGCCTTAGTCTGGAAGCTCTGCTGAAACCTGTTCAGCAACATAGCCAAACACAAGCCTCTACTGACAGATGAGTAGTGGCTGCGTTTGAGGTGCCTTGGCCGAGAATCAAACTCAGGTTTCTTGCATGTTATTGTTGTTGTTAGCTGCTGTCAAGGTGATTCTGACTCATGGTGACCCCGTGTCTGCAAAGTAGAACTGCTCCATAGGGTTTTCAAGGTTGTGACCTTTCAGGAGCAAATGGCCAGGACTTGCTTTTGAGGCACTTCTGTATGGATTTGGACCACCAACTTTCAGTTAGTGGTTGAGGGCATAACTGTACCGTCCCTGAACTCTGAGTTTCCCGCATGGAAGGTGAGAATTCTACCACCGAACCACCACTACATCCCTGCCTACTTCCTAGGCAAGTCATAATTTTCCCAAAAGCTGAGGACCATGCCTCTGGTCAGCCATGTGGTTCTTCTATGTGTGATACACCAGAAACTTCCACATGTAAATTTCCAACCCCTCAATGATGATGCTTACTTCAAGGAGAAGAGGTTGCATAAAAGCTTAGATGGCAAGCTGGTGAGATAGCCTACAGAGAAAAGAGAAAAATGGCATTGCCTCAGGGGGTTAGGCAGATCAGAAAACCCTGGGCTCAGAAACTTCTGCTAAAAATCTGAAGAATTCCGCAGCTCACAGCCATCCATGTTTTCTCTTACTCATGGAATTCTTCCTCTCCTATGTGGATTCCTACTGAAGAATGCTAATTAAAGTAGACAAAGGGGAGAAAAAAAAAAACCGTGCAATGATGTGTATATTTTGTATGGAGAAATTGTGTTTTAAAAGATTTCTGGAAAACTGAGGCTGATAAGAAAGTCTATCCATACAAATGATTAACTTTGAGTTATGCAGAAACCTGGCCATCCATAAAGATTCATTTGGGAGGATTCAGATAACTGAGGCTTTGCTGGTAGTTATTTTGGCTTCTTGGGCTTACTCAGATATACTGAGCACTTGGATTATTAGTACTTTAATTCTGTAGGGCCACTTCCTGATGACATTTTTTTCCCTTCACTTTTCCATGATACCAGTACCAGCTGCCATCAAGTCAACTCCAACTCATGGTGACCCCATGTGTGTCGGAGTAGAACTGTGCTCCAGTAGGGTTTTCAGTGGCTAATTTTCAGAAGTAGATCACCAGGCCTTTCTTCCAAGGCAGACTTGTACCTTCAACCTTTCTGTTAGCAGCCAAGTGTATTAACCATTTGGACCACCCAGGGACTATATCACATACTAAACACCAATTATGCAAATTGAAGAATAAAACTAAAGCAATTTGGGGGGAAGAAGCAAGAAAAACCTCCACCCAAATTAAATATGATTTTGGAAAAGATACTTTGATGAAGAGAGAACTACTAGCGCTGAAACATTCTTGGAGTTGCACTGACAAAGGAATGAGTTAACCTTGCTTTACCTTTTTGAGGCCTGAAGAGGGCCTAATGGCTGAGAAGTCACACCTAACTTTATTTTCTATTCAGAGCTGATACCTCCTTCTCCCTGTCTTTATTTTGTAGGTTCTCTGCTGATCTGGCACAAGTGTGCAGGTTTTTAAAAATGATGATGTTATCTGTTTACTATTCAAATGCAATTTTAAATGGCTTGGCTCAGCACATTTGAATCAAAAATCCCATTAAAGATGCAATATTCATCTGCTACCTTTTTGCCGAGTGCATTTTCATGGCATTCCTTTCTCAGTCAGAATATAACACTGTATACCTGCTCAGAGTGATGTGATTTCCAGCACTGAATTTGCGGTCGTTAAACAGTCTGTTCACCTTCCTATCATGGAAATTTGGTATTCATGCATACTTTTCTCCCCTACATTTACAAAATACACTATTAGCTGCGCGATCTTGCCCTTGCTTTGCTGGATAGCCTTTTCATTTGAAAATTTCCAACTTACTATTTTTGTTCCTACCATCTGACAGAAATCATGAAATTGCTGAGTTAAGCTAAACATCCGCTGTTTCTTTCTCTTCTTCCTTCTGTTTTTCCTTCCCTCCTCCCTTCCTCCCTTCCTCCCTTCCTTCCCTCCTCCCTTCCTCCCTTCCTTCCTTCCTCCCTTCCTTTTTAAAAGTATGATTGGAGATGGATAGGGATGAGAGATGAAGATGATGGTTTAATTTAAAATAAAACATTCTGATCACTGGGTTGATGAGAAGCATGTTTAATTTTAAATATTTAGTATCTATTTTAATGCCTAATTGCATGGTTAAATGAGCTGTAAGAGAAGGAATGCAGCTGAAACCTGAGAATAATTTTAACCAGTTCTAGAACACCAGTGGTAACCCTGTGTTTCTCCTCCGGTAATTTTTGAACCTCTTCAGAAGGTGCTGTTTATTAAACAAGGCAGACATTCTGCTTGGGCAGGATTTTCCAATTACCGAGACTTCCCTGCAGTACCTGGGGATGGAATCAGAAACTGTACATGCGTCCTGGGCTCTGCCAGGCAGCCCGAAGCCGGCAAGTCCAATGCTCAGCTTCTCTCTGTGTGCTGCAGCCTACGGTTGTTTCCAAGTATATTTTGACATGTTTTCCGTGTGGTGAGTATATGAGTACAGGCGGCCTGCAGTAATTGGCCAGCTGGGATTGCTTGGGCAAAACTCCTTGAATTCACCATTATCAGTTGCAATGCAGTTATGTTGCTGTTGTTCACAAACTGTGTATGTGTGTGTGTGCACACATGTGTACTTGTGTGTGTGTTTGCTCATGTGTGTTTGTGTGTGTGTATGTGCTTACATTCACACACATCTGTGGCTGCTTCAGAACACTGGTTTTTTTCAAGAACTGGTAATTATTTAGAAATCTGGTCTAAATCGCAGTGGTGCTCATTTGGGGAAGAAAATCCACCTAGGTTGCTTTGGAAGGTGGTTAACATGGGATATCTGAAGGAAGGCTGTTGGTTAAGGTAGAAAATAGATAATAGCTGGGCAATCTCAGCTGCAATAATTATAAGAAAAACAAATATAGTATTGCCAATAATATAATAAAAAATAATAACAACAGCTAACACATAATGGAGGAAATCTTGCCAAGCTTTTCTGAGCTAAGTCTTTTATGAACTAAGTCTTTTATGAACTCAATCTAATGCAATGGTCAAAAACATGGATTCTTGTCTTGAATACTGGCCCTACCCCTTACTAGTTATGTGATTTGGGGCAAATTGAAAAGCCTCTTTATGTCTCAGTTTCCTCCACTGTAAAATGGGATACTAATGATAACTAGACCTACTAAATTGTTGTCAACTTGGTGCATGCCCACCATCTTCTAAGTCTCCTCTGCATTGTGGAGAAGCCAGGAACTACTGTCCTTAGAATATTTCTTCGTGTATGGTTTTGGGTAGAGTCTGCCATACATAAAAGACTAGTGTCAAATTTTCCTGGCAAAAGAGGAGAGGCTAGTATGTTCCAGAGGAGGAGGTTGCAGGCAGACATGTGGCAGGCAGATGTGAGGTTGCAAGTGACTTTCAGGTAAGCCTATTGAGAATCAACTGTGAGTTACCAGCTGAGATAGCCAGTAAGAGCCGCCCCGAGGTTCTTAAGATGCTCAGGAGCCTCTGGGAGAGTGTCAGGACCCACTTGCATAGATGCAGCAAACTGAGACGGACACCATGGCTTCCCTGACCTTGGTCGTCCAGCCTTTCCAAAAGGCACTGTCAGCCTTTAATTCCCTGCATTAAAACTATCGATACTTGGAATATGCAGAGTGGCTTCTACTTTCCTCACCGAATACTAACATACTACCTCTCCCGGTTGTAAACATTTTATGTGTTTAAGCAAATGTTTGGACTAGTGCTTTCCACGTAGGTCCCAGTTCATGAGTTTTTGCTGTTCAGTTCACACTTGAACCCAAGAGGCAGCTAAGTGGTAAAGTGTGACCAGTGTAGGTTCTGGAGCCAGTGTGCCCAGGTTTGAAATTTCCAGCTCATTCTATTACAGACTGCATGACTTTGGAAAATTTATAGATATATAGAACTGACTTGACAACAACAGGTGTAGTTTTTTATATATATATATTGGGGCTGGGAATAGCACTTGCTTCATGCAATTTTTGAGAAGAACAAGAGAGTTAACATCACATAAAACAAAAATAACCTGCGACTTAAGCCATTATGGAGCCCTAGCGTCACAGTGGTTAAGAGCTCGGCTGCTAACCAAAAGGTTGGCAGTTCGAATACAGCAGCTGCTACTTGGAAACGCTATGAGGTTAGTCATTCTGTCTATTCTGTCCTGTAGGGTCGTTATGAGTTGGAATCGATTCGATGGCAATGGGTTTAGTTTTGGTTTTTTTAAGCCACTATTATTAATAGTATGTTTTGATAGTCCCTGGATGGTACAAATGGTTAAGTGCTAGGCAACTAAACCAAAGGTTCAAACTATCTATCCAGAGGCGCCTCAGAAGAGAAGTCTGATGATCTGCTTCCAAAAGATCACAGCCATGAAAACTTCACGGAAGACAGTTCTATTCTGAAACTCATGGGGTTCCCATGAGTCAGAATTGACTCAATGGCAACAGAAAAAAAAAGTCCTGATAATTAGTTCAGAAGATTGAGTCCTCAAAGATTAAGGCTTTGTCCAGCTTTCTTGAGTCATTTGGGAGACTGGAGACTTGCTTCTGCAGATGATACCTGGGTCCCACAGAAATGGTCCCATCTTTGCTTCTTGTTAATGTGCAATTTCCTGCAGACTGGCCTCCAAGTTTCCCTGTTGCCACTTGCACCTCTTTGCTGGGCCTTCCTGCCATTGAGTGGCTGACCTGGATTGCCCTCATGATATGCCATTGCATGATCCAAATTCCTGGCTCCACTGACCCACTTGAAGTCCTTCCTGGTTGTCTGTGGTATGTTGACTTTGGCCAGGGGACCAAGAAATACTTAGAGTCTCCCATCAACCAATGACTAACCCATATAAGACCTTAAATGAAAACCAGTGCACTGAACAAAGCAAGTTAAATGGATTTTTTCTTAGCTGAGTGTTGGGCTCCAGACCTGGGTGTAGAAACCCCAGTGAGCCTGGCTAGCACCATGCAAATGATGCCTTTTTCCTAAGTGAGGTCAGCAAACATAGGCCTAATGGCCATTCCAGAACTTGGAATCATTCAAATCGGATAAAAGATATGTACACTGTCCATCTCTGCTGCCTCCTCCGTGATCAGTCAGGGCAAAGTGAATCACCACCAAAGCTGATATATAAAAAGATGGCTGACCTTTGATGAGATGCTATACCAGGTGTCTTAGTCATCTAGTGCTGCTATAACAGAAATACCACAAGTGGATGGCGTTAACAAACAGAAGTTTATTCTTTCACAGTTTAGGAGGCTAGAAGTCTGAATTCAGGGTACCAGCGCCATGGGAAGGCTTTCTCTCTCTGTCAGCTCTGGAGGAAGATTCTTGTCATCAGTTTTGCCCTGGACTAGGGGCTTCTCAGTGCAGGGACCCTGAGTCCAAAGGACGCTTGCTCCTGCTGTTCTTTCTTGCTGGTATGAGGTCCACATGTCTCTCTGCTCACTTCTATCTTTTATATCTCAAGAGAGATTGGCTCAAGACACAATCCAATCTTGTAGATTGAGTCCTGCCTCATTAATATAACTGCTGCTAATCCCAACTCATCAACATCATAGAGATAGGATTTACAACACAGGAAAATCATATCAGACCACCAAATGGTGGACAATCACACAATACTGGGAATCATGGCATAGCCAAGTTTACAGATATTTTTGGGGGCCACAGTTCAATCCTTGACACCAGGCTAAAGGTTGAGTACAAACTGGCAGGAAAGTATTTTAACAATAATCTAGACTTTAATACCCTTTTCTAAAGGCAAGGTCCCTGGGTAGCTCAAATGGTTTGCATTCACCTACTAACCTAAAAGTTTGTGGTTCAGACCCACGCAGTGGTGCCACAGAAGAAGGGCCTGGCAGTCTGCATTCTTAAAGATTACAATCAAGAAAATCCTATGGAGCAGTTCTACTCTGTAACATATTATGTCATCATGAGTCAAAACTGACTTGACAGCAATGGTTTGGTTTGGTTTGGTTCTAAAGGCAAAGGTAGGGATTGGCATGGTGGGACATTGAGAAGTGGTGAATTTGGAATCTGACAGATATAGGTTCAAACGCTGGCTGAGTGACCTCCCTTAATTCATTAACCTTTTGGATCTTTAGCTTTTTTCATCTAAGAATATGTAGATTATAATATCTACCTTTCAGTCTTGTGGTCCGCATTCCAAAGACAATTCATAGAGATTGCGTATATTGAATACACTTAATTTCCCATTCCATTTAGACAGTTTTTCCTAAATACCCTCTTTGAAAGTAATAAGGAACGTAGGTTTGGTTTGAAGATTAACATATGTGTGCATATACTCTGAATAGATCCTGAAATATCAGAAATGCTATATGGGTGTTAGCTACAAAAAGTGATTTAAATTACATCAAGAAAAGATAAACACATTTGATAATAAGATGGAGAGAATTTAAAATTATAAATTTGTAGAGGTTTAAGGATGGGTTTTGCAGCTTGACTTGTGTGACAACATTAATACTTTGTGGGAATGTTTCTAAATTATACATTTTTAAAAATAGACAATTGAATAAATTTTCCTCAAAAATGGAAACTTTACAATTAAACTTGAAGGCTTTTAGCTAATGACACACTCCTGCCCTAAGGCTCTCTTTCAATATGTTTAGAGATTCATGGGTAGTTGTGGAATTTACATCTTGGTAAAAAATTCAAAATGGTGGCTGGAGCACAGATGATTCTGTGCAAACCCCTGAAGTTTTATCATTTGCAATGGTGACATTTTTCAAGTGACATCCCTGTAAATACTGAATAATAATATGTCCCAGACAGAGCCCTCAGGGGACAGGAGAAGAGAATAAGAATGGAGCAGAATTAAAACTGACAAGAGTGAGAGACGGCATGTAAGATAAATAGCGAGCGCGGCTCTGTCAGACCAGCCCAGGCTGCAGAAGCATTCAGATGATTGCATGATTGATGGAATCAGCTGTGGAGGAAATGTCCAGTAATGCAGGTCAGATCTGTATTGAGAGATAAATCATCCTGCAGTCATACGCTGCTATCTCGACACTAATGGGGTTGAAAAACAGCCTGGTTTTGAGGGAGGTCCTGAGATAATTGTTTTCTAACAACCTGCTCCCGTGTACTGGCAAGAAAGTTAAATCAACTCAGGACAGAGTTGAGGTGCCACTGGTGTGAGGCTGGAAGAGCATCAGACTTTTGCCATTGAATGGAAAATTCAGCAGTTCTTGGGCTATTTGCTAATCTGAAGATGGGATAGCCTCTTTTGGTTGCAAATAGAATTCAGATTTTAATGCCAAACTCCTGCCTCACTTTCCTGTTTTCCTCATGAATTTTTACCAGTAATCCCCAGAGGAACATCCTAGCTGTCAGCCCACAGCTGGTCTTCAGGGACATTGGGAAAACTGTTTTATAAAGAATGCTAACTGTGACCTAACTTGAGCTAGCAATTGTGTAAGAAGGAGAAAGTAGGGTAAGAAAGATAACTGTCGTTTACTGAGCACCTAATGTATGTATGGAGTCCCTGGATGGTGCAAATGGCTAATGTGCTGCTGCTAACAGAAGGGTTAGCAGTTTGAATCCATCCAGAGGCACCTCGGAAGAAAGGCCTGGTGACCTACTGCCAAAAAAAATCAGCCATTGAATACCTTAAGGAGCGTAGTTCTCCTCTGGCACACGTGGGGTTGCCAGATGTTGGAATTGACTCAAAGGCAACTGGTTTGTTTTTTAGTTTAATGTGCTGAGCATATATTAGCCTCAGAAATCCCAAAGAGTGAAATCAGGGAGGTCAATAATGAGCTGAATCTGTGAAGATGTATTAAGTAAAGGCAAAACAGTCTATCTTAGTAGGAATGCATGAGTTCTCTGTTTCTGAACATGCTCAAGCAGAAAGTGGGTGAGCCTTTGGCTGGTTGGAGCAGACATCATCAGACAAGTGGACTCTAGAGACATTTCTAATCATAAGATTCTATGGATGGTGGGTTATTCTCACATTGCTTTTTGTTCTCAATGATTTAAGAGTAGATGCTGCTCAGAGACATGGAAGTGATCTCAGTGACACCTTATTGCCATTTTAATCTGGGTGGCTGTTTGGATTATCCAAAAAACTCATCTGATGGGACTTGAAAGAGCTAAAGAGAATGATTCTGGAACCTTCTATTTCACAACATATTTCTCTAGATTTACATGGTATTTTCAACATTTTGAAATGTTTTTTATGTCTAGGAATGTGACTGGCACCTAGTAGGTATTCGCTCTCTATAGATACATATTCGTATATTCATGTATTCACGCACACATATGTGTGTATGTGCATTTTTTTTTTAAATAAAAGAAATTTATCCTCACATGACCCTGTAAAGTATGCTGTCTGCCCATTTTACAGATGAGGATATTGAAATCCAAGAAGTAAGGCACTTCTCCAAGCTATTGTTAGAATTAGGATCACCCTTTCTTCCTTTTTTTTAATTCTAAATTCGGTACTTACGATATTTCCAAGGAAATGACTGTTCATGCTGTGAGTGTGCTCCTTAATTCCCTTTACAATCTTGCCTCTGATATAAACTCACCTGAAGACCCCTGGTGGCGAAATGGTTAAGCGCTCTGCTGCTGACCTAAAGGTTGGCAGTTGAAAGCCACCAGCTGCTCCATGGGAGAAAAACCTGGCAATCTGCTCCTAGAAAGATTACAGCCTAGGAAACCCAATGGGCAGCTCTACTCTGTCCTATAGGGTCACTATGAGTCAGAATCAACTCCACGACACACAACAACAACAATGGCAACAAAGGCCTAATTCACCTGAAATATTTTGAGGTCATCACCTGGTTTGATTGCTAAAGTAACCCAGCTAAATATAATTTTGAACTCTTTTGCAAACATACTGTAGGATTCTCTGCCACAGTTTCTGAATAGAAGTTTTTCTGTATTGGGCTAAGTTTATCCAGGCACCCAGGCAAAGAGCTCTGATACTTAGTTAAAAGGAAAGGCTTAAATTTAGATTAGATCATTGTAATTATTGGGAATCTAGTTTCAATTTGGTACCATTTTTATGGACAGGACTTGTAAGTGTTAGCCTGTACCTTTGTAACACCATAGGAACCCATTTTGATCTTGAAAAGGTGTTAAATTCACTCCTGGAATATTAACGCTAAAAGGTAATCCTGAGAGACGATCTAGTATTGCATCTTCATTCTACAGATGTGGAAAATGAGGCCCAAAGAATTTAAAAGATTTCAAAGGACACTGTTATGTATTGAATTGTGTACCTCTAAAACGTGTGTTAGAAGCCTGACCTCTATACCTTTGGCTGGAATTGTGTTTGAGAATCGGGTTTTCTTTGTTATGTTAATAAGGTATTATCAGTGCAGGATGTGTCCTGAAACTAATCACTTCTGAGTTATAAAAAAAAGCAGCATAGACACAGAGATAAGCAAGCACGAGAACGGGGGTGGGGGAATAGATACAGATGTCACATGGAGATCACCAAGGAATGCCAGGGCTACTTTGTTGTTGCTGTTGTTAGGTGCTGCCCAGTCAGTTCCAACTCATAGCGACCCTATGTACGACAGAACAAAATGCTGCCCGGTCCTGTGCCATACTCACAATCGTTATGCTTGAGCTCATTGTTGTAGCCACTGTGTCAATCCATCTCATTGAGGGTCTTCCTCTTTTTCGCTGACCCTCTACTTGACCAAGTGTGATGTCCTTCTCCAGGGACTGATACCTCCTGATAACATGTCCAAAGTATGTGAGACAAAGTCTCCCCATCCTTACTTCTAAGAAACATTCTGGTTGTACTTTTTACAAGACAGATTTGTTTGTTCTTTTGGCAGTCCGTGGTATATTTAACATTCTTCGCCAACACCATAATTCAAAGGTGTCAATTCTTCAGTCTGCCATACTCATTGCCCAGCTTTTGCATGCATGTGAGGCGATTGAAAACACCATGGCTTGGGTCAGGTGCACCTTAGTCTTCAAGGTGACATCTTTGCTTTCCAACACTTCATTATTTTATTTTTTCCCATACAAAATTTATTCATACATTGTTATGTAACTCTGATTGCTCTCCCCATACTGTGACAGCACACTCCTTCTTTCCACCCGATTCCCCATGTCCATTCAACCAGCTCCCAACCCTGTCTGCCTTCCCATCTCACCTCCAGACAGAAGCTGCCCATTAAGTCTCTTGTATCTACATAACCTAAGAGGCACACTTCTCATGAGTATCACTTTATGTCCCACAGTCCAGTCCAATCCCTGTCTGAAGAGTTGGCCTCGGAAATTGTTTTAGTTCTGGGCTGATAGAGAAACCACGGGCCATGGTTTCCAACTTCTCAACGCTTAAAAGAGATCGTTTGCAGTAGATTTGCCAGTGCAAATTTCTTTTTCTTTTTTTACTGTTGTGCTTTAAGTGAAAGTTTACAATTCAAGTTAATGTCTCATACAAAAATGTATACAGACATTGTTATGTGACCCTAGTTGCTCTCCCTATAATGTGACAGCACACTCTTTCTTTCCACTTGGGATTTCCCATGTTCATTCAATCAGCTCCTGACCCTCTCTGCCTTTTCACCTCGACTCTGGACAGGAGCTGCCCATTTAGTCTCACGTATCTACTTGAGCTAAGAAGCATGCTCTTCACGAGGATCATTTTATGTCCCGTAGTCCAGTCTAATTTTTGTCTGAAGAAATGGCCTCGGGAATGGTTTTAGTTTTGGGCTAACAGAGAGTCCAGGGGCCATGCCTTCCTGGGTCTCTCCAGTCTCAGTCAGACCATTAAGTCTGGTCTTTTTTCTAGAATTTGAGTTCTTCACCCTACTTTTCTCCTGCTTTGTCAGGGACTCTCTGTTGTGATCCCTGTCAGGGCAGTCATTGGTGGTAGCCAGGCACCATCTAGTTCTTCTGGTCTCAGGCTGATGAAGTCTCTGGTTTTTGTGGCCATTTCTGTCTCTAGGGCTAATACTTTCCTTGTGTCCATGGAGTTCTTCATTCTCCTTTACTGCAGGTGGGTTGGGATGAATTGGTGCACCTTAGATGGCCGCTTGCTTGCTTTTAAGACCCCAGACGCCACTCACCAAAGTAGGATGCAGAACATTTTCTTAATTAACTTTGTTATGCCAATTGACCTAGATGTCCCCTGAAAGCATGGTCCCCAGACCCTTACCCCTGCTACTCTGTCCCTTGAAGTGTTTTGTTGTATTCAGGAAACTTCTTAGCTTTGGTTTAGTCCAGTTGTGCTGACTTCCTCTGTAGTGTGTGCCGTCTGTCCCTTCGCCTAAGATAATTCTTGTCTATTTTCTAGTTAGTGAATACCCCTCTACCTCCCTCCCTACCCTCATAACAGTCAAAGAATGTTTTCTTCTGTGTTTAAACCTTTTCTTGAGTTCTTATAATAGTTGTCTTATAAAATATTTGTCCTTTTGCAACTAAGTTCACTCAGCACAATACCTTCCAGATTCCTCCGTGTTATGTTTCATGGACTCGTCCTTGCTGTTTATTGTTGTGTAGTATTCCATTGTGTGAATAGACCATAATTTGTTTATCCACTCATCTGCTGATGGATACCTAGGTTGTTTCTATCTTTTCACTATCGTGAACAGTGCTGCAATGAACATGGGTGTGCATGTATCTATTTGTCTGATGGCTCTTAATTTCTCTTGGATATATTCCAAGAAATGGGATTGTTGGATTGTACGGTAGTTCTATTTCTAGCTTTTTAAGGAAGGGCCAAATCGATTTCCAAAGTGGTTGTACCATTTTACATTCCCACTAACAGTGCATAAGTGTTCCAGTCTCTCCACAACCTCTCCAGCATTTATTATTTTGTGTTTTTGGATTAATGCTAGCCTTGTTGGGGTGAGATGGTATCTCATTGTAGTTTTGATTTGCGTTTCTCTAATGGCTAATGATCATGAGCATTTTCCTCATATGTTTGTTAGCCACTTGAATGTCTTCTTTGGTGAAGTGCCTGTTCACATTCTTTGCCCATTTTTTGATTGGGTTATTTGTCTTTTTGTTGTTGAGGTTTTGCAGTATCTTGTAGATTTTAAAGACTAGATGCTGATTGCATTTGTCGTAGCCAAAAATTTTTCCCTGGTTTGTAGGTTGTCTTTTCACTCTTTGGTAAAGTCATTTGAAGAGCATAAGTGTTTGATATTTAGGATCTCCC
Source organism: Dugong dugon (assembly GCA_030035585.1). Lineage (NCBI taxonomy): Eukaryota > Metazoa > Chordata > Mammalia > Sirenia > Dugongidae > Dugong > Dugong dugon. Next base: position 107,228,453 of record CM057463.1, on the reverse strand, counting down.
AGTTATCTAGCTTCTCTTCTGGTGTTTGTGCATTGTTAGTAATGTTTTGTATTCTGTTTATGTTACGTATTAGGGCTCCTAGCATTGTCCCTATTTTTTTTTCCATGATCTTTATCGTTTTTGATTTTATATTTAGATCTTTGACCCATTTTGAGTTAGTTTTTGTGCATGGTGTGAGGAATGGGTCTGGTTTAAGTTTTTTGCTGATGGATATCCAGTTATGCCAGCACCATTTGTTAAAGAGACTGTCTTTTCCCCACTTAATGGACTTTGGGACTTTGTCAAATATCAGCTGCTCATAGGTGGATGAATTCACGTCTGGATTCTCAATTCTGTTCAGTTGGTCTAAGTATCTGTTGTTGTATCAGTACCAGGCTGTTCTGACTACCATGGCAGTATAATAGGTTCTAAAATCAGGTAGTGTGAGCCCTCCCACTTTGTTCTTCTTCCTGAGTAATGCTTTACTTATCCAGGGGCTCTTCCCTTTCCATATGAAGTTGGTGATTTGTTTCTCCATCTCCTTAAAAATGCCATTGGAATTTGGATGGGGATTGCATTGTATTTGTAGACTGCTTTGGGTAGAATTGACATTTTCACAGTATTGAGTCTTCCTATCCATGAGCAAGGTATGTTTTTCCACTTATGCCGGTCTCTTTTGGTTTCTTGCAGTAGTGTCTTTTTTTTTTTTTTTTTTTTGTACTTTAGATGAACGTTTACAAAACAAATAATTTCTCATTAAACAGTACCCATATTGTTTTATGACAATGGTTAACAAACCCATGACAGGTCAACACTGTCCCTTCTCAACCTCGGGTTCCCTATTATGAGCTTTCTTGTCCACTTCTGCCTTCTAGTCCTTGTCCCTGGACTGTTGTGCCCCATTAGTCTCGTTTTGTTTTATGGGGCTGTCTAGTCTTTGGCTGAACAGTGAACCTCTGGAGAGACTTCATTACTGAGCTAAAAGGATGTCCAGGGGCCACACTCTCGGGGTTTCTCCAGTATCCGTCAGGCCAGTAAATCTGGTCTTTTTCTTGTGAGTAAGAATTTTGTTCTACATTTTTCTCCAGCTCTGTCCAGGACGCTGTGTTGTGATCCCAGTCAGAGCAGTCACTGGTTGTAGCCAGGCACCATTTAGTAGTGCTGGGCTCAGTATGGTGGAGGCCGTGGTAGTTGTTGTCTGTTATTAGTCCTTTGGACTATCTTTTCCATGCATCTTGTTTTCTCATTCTCCCTTGCTCCTGAAGGGGTGAGACAAGTGGAGTATCTTGGATGGTGGCTCACAGGCTTTTAAGACCCCCGATGCTACTCACTAAGGTAGAATGTAGAACATTTTCTTTATAAACTGTGTTATGCCAATTAAGCTGGATGTTCCTGAGACCATGGTCCCCACAGCCCTCAGCCCAGCAATTCAGTCCCTCAGGGAGTTTGGATGTGTCTATGGAGCTTCCATGACCTTTCCTTGTACAAGTTGTGCTGGCTTCCCTGGTATTGTGTACTGTTTTACCCTTCACCAAAGTTACCACTTATCTATTGTCTATTTAGTTTCCGCTCCCCCACTCCCCCATCCCTCAACCCAGCAAAGATTGTTTCTTTTTCTGTGTAAACTTTTTCATGAGTTTTTACAGTAGAGGTCTCATACAATATTTGTCCTTTTGTGATTGACTTATTTCACTCAGCATAATATCTTCCAGTCTGATCCATGTTGTGAGATGCTTCACAGATTCATCATTGTTCTTTATCGTTGCATAATACTCCATTGTGTGTATGTACCATAGTTTGTTTATCCATTCATCTGTTGATGGGCATCTAGGTTGTTTCCACCTTTTTGCTGTTATGAACAGTGCTGCAATGAACATGGGTGTGCATATGTCTATTCGTGTGATGGCTCTTATTTCTCTAGGATGTATTCCTAGGAGTGGGACTGCTGGATCGTATTGTATTTCTATTTCTAGCTTTCTAAGGAAGCGCCATATCATTTTCCAAAATGGTTGTACCATTTTGCTTTCCCACCAGCAGTGCATAAGAGTTCCGATCTCCCCACAGCCTCTCCAACATTTGTTATTTCCAGTTTTTTTGATTCATGTCAGTAAAGCTGGGGTGAGATGGTATCTCATTGTGGTTTTCATTTGCATTTCTCTAATGGCTAGTGATCGCGAGCATTTTCTCATGTGTCTGTTGGCCGCTAGAATGTCTTCTTTGGTGAAGCGTCTATTTCCTTTGCCCATTTTTTAATTGTATTGTCTTTTTGTTGTAAAGGTGTTGGATTTTCTTGTAGATTTTAGAGATTAGACCTTTGTCTTACTTGTCCAAAATTTTTTTCCCAATCTGTAGGTTTTCTTTTTATTCTTTTAGTGAAGTCTTTTGATTAGCATAAGTGTTTAATTTTTAGAAGAACCCAGTTATCTAGCTTATCTTCTGGAGTTTGTGTGTTGTTGGTTACAGTTTGTATCCTGTTCATGCTGTGCATTAGGGCCTCTAGCATTGATCCTATTTTTAATTCTGTGAACTTTATAGTTTTTGGCTTTATATTTAGATCTTTGATCCATTTTGAATTAGTTTTTGTGTATGGTGTGAAGTATGGGTCCTGTTTCATTTTTTTTGCAGATGGAAATCCAGTTTTGCCAGCACCATTTGTTAAAAAGACTGTCTGTCTTTTACCAATTTGATGGACTTTGGGCCCTTGTTGAAGATCAGGTGAATGGTTTTACATCTGAGTTCTCAATTCTGTTCCTTTGGTCAATGTATCTGTAATTGTACCAGTACCAGGCTGTTTTGACTACTGTAGCTATATAGTAGGTTCTGAGGTCAGGTAGTGTGAGTCCTCCTCCTTTATTCTTCTTATTCAGTAGTGCTTTACTTATTCGGGGCTTCTTCCCTTTCCATATAAAGTTAGTGATTAATTTTTCCATCTCTTTAAAGAATATTGTTAATATTTGGATCAGGATTGCATTATATTTGTAAACTGCTTTGGGTAGAATTGTCATTTTCACAATGTTGTGTCTACCTATCCATGAGCATGGTGTATTTTTCCATTTATGTAGATAGCTTTGGGTTTTTTGAAGTAGTGTTTTGTAGTTTTCTTTGTAAAGTCTTTTAGATCCCTGGTTAGATTCATTCCAAAGTATTTTATTTTTTTAGGGGCTATTATAAATGATATTATTTTCCTGATTTCCTTTTCATCGTTCTGTTTATTAGTGTATAGGAATCCAACTGATTTTTGTATGTTTATCTTGTATCCTGCTACTCTGCTGAATCTTTCTATTAGTTCCAGTAGTTTTCTTGTGGAGTCTTTAGGGTGTTCTATGTATAGTATCATATCATCTGCAAATAGGGACAGTTTAACTTCCTCATTACCAATTAGGATACCCTTTATTTCTTTTTCTTGCCTTATTGCTGTAGCTAGAACTTCTAGCACAATGTTAAATAGGAGTGGTGATAAAGGGTATCCTTGCCTTGTTCCTGTTCTCAAGGGGAACGTTTTCAGCCTCTCTCCATTAAAAATCATGTTGGCTGTTGGTTTTTCATAGATGCCCTTTATTATGTTGAGAAATTTCACTTCTATACCAATTTTATCGAGAGCTTTTTAATCAGGAATGGGTGTTGGACTTTGTTGAATGCCTTTTCTGCATCGATTGAGATGATCATGTGATTCTTTGCTTTTATTTATGTTGTAGATTACATTAATTGATTTTCTAATATTGAACCATTCTTGCATACCTGGTATGAGTCCTACATGTTCATGGTGTATTAATTTTTTGATATGATGCTGAATTCTATTGGCTAGAATTTTGTTGAGAATTTTTGCATCTATGTTCATGATAGATATTGGTCTGTAATTTTCTTTTTTTGTGGCGTCTTTGCTTGGTTTTGGTTTCAGGGTTATGCTGGCTTCGTATTATGAATTTGGAGGTGCTGCTTCCTTTTTTATGTTCTGGAATAGTTTGAGTAGTACTGGGTATAAGCTCTTCTCTGAGTGTTTGGTAGAATTCTCCAGTGAAGCCATCTAGGCCAGGGTTTTTTTTTGGTAGGAGTTTTTTTTAATTACCTTTTTAATCTCTTCTCTCATTATGGTTTGTTCATATTTTCAACATCACTTTGTGGTAGTTTGGGTAGGTAGTGTGTTTCTAGAAATTTATCCATGTCCTCTGGGTTTTCAAATTTTTCGAATATAGTTTTTCATAATATTCTGTTATGATCCTTTTTATTTCAGTTGGGTCTGTTGTAATCTCCCCCATTTCATTTCTTATTTGGGTTATTTGCATCCTCTCCTGTTTTTCTTTTGTCAGTCTGGCCAGTGGTTGGTCGTTTTTGTTGATCTTTTCAAAGAACCAACTTTTGGTTTTGTTGATTCTTTCTATTGTTTTTATATTCTCTATTTCATTTATTTCTGCTCTGATCTTTATTATTTCCTTTCTTCTTGTGGCTGTGGGCTTTTTTTTTGCTGTTCTTTTTCTATTTGTTCAAGTTCTGTGGTTAATGTTTTGATTTTGTCCCTTTCTTCTTTTTTGATATGTGCATCTATTGCTATAAATTGTCCTCCGAGGATGACCTTTCCTGTGTCCCAAAGGTTATGGTATGATGTGTTTTCATTCTCGTTTGATTCTAGGAATTTTTTGATTTCATCTCTGATGTCTTCTATTACCCAGTGGTCTGTAAGCAGGGAGTTATTCAGTTTCCATGTACTTGGTTTTTTTTCCTTGCTCTACCTGTTGTTAATTTCTACCTTGATGGCATTGTGGTCAGAGAAGATACTTTGTATTATCTCAACATTTTGGATCTTGTTGAGGATAGCTTTGTGGCCTAAGATGTGGTCTATTCTGGAGAACATTCCATGTGCATTGGAAAAGAATGCGTACTTTGCAGCTGTTGAGTGTAGTATTCTGTATGTCTATGAGGTCAAGTTGGCTGATTGTGCCCTTTAGGTCTTCTGTATCTTTGTTGAGTTTCTTTCTAGATGTTCTGTACTTTACTGACAGTGGAGTGTTGAAGTCTCCTACTATTATTGTGGAACTGTCAATTTCTCTTTTCAGTGCTGTTAGAATTTGCTTTATGTATTTGAGAGTTCTGTCATTGGGTGCTTAGATATTTACTATGGTTATGTCTTCATGATAGGTCACCCCCTTATCATTATATAGTGTCCTTCTTTGTCTTTTATGGTGGATTTTGTTTTAAAGTCTAATTTATCTGAGATTAGCATTGCCAGTCCTGCTCTTTTTTGGTAGTTGTTTGCTTGATATGTTTTTCTCTATCCTTTGAGTTTTAATAAATTTATGTCTTTGTTTCTAAGGTGGATCTTTTGTAGACAGCATATTGATGGATCCTTTTTTTTTAATCCATTCTGTCACTCTCTGTCTCTTTATGGGTGCAGTTAGGCCATTTACATTCAGTGTAATTATTGACAGGCATAAGTTTATTGCTGTCATTTTGTAGTGCTGATATTTTCTTTGTTCCTCTTACTCTTCTGTGCTGAATTCCTTTTGTTTTGGATTTTTTTTTTCATTTCTTTTGTTTTTGTAGGTTTTGTTTTTACTGAGACTTTCTGTTTTTCTTCATTTTGATGAGTAGGTTTGTTAACTTTCTTTGTGGTTACCTTGAAATTTACCCTTATCTTCCTAGGTTTGAACCAGTCTATTATTACTTGGTATCACCTTGCTTTCCTCTCCATTAGAAGGTTCTATACGGTTTATTCCCTCTTTTATTGTTCTGATATTGTTGTCATTTACAGATTAACCTCTCTGGTTCCTTGTTGTAATTCTTTTGGTTTTGAATAGTCCTTGAGAGTTCATTTCCTAGGCTGGTATCTGTCTGGTATGATCTTTTGTCCTAGATTCAGCCTGTGAGCTGATGTTCTTTGTTCTCAGATCGATGGACTCCCTTTAATAATTCTTGTAAGTTTGGTTTGGTTTTAACATGGTCCCTTAATTTCTGTTTATCTGGAAATGTCCTAATTTCTCCAACATATCTGAACGAAAGTTTTGCAGGATATATTATTCTTGGCTGGCAATTTTTTTCTTTCAAATTTTGTATATGGCATCCCATTTACTTCTTCCCTGCATAGTTTATGCCGAATAATCCGAGCTTAGTCTTATTGTTTCTCCTTTGTATGTGACTTTGTTTTTTACGAGCCTCTCTCAGCATTCTTTGTCTTTGTTTTTAGGGAGTGGAGTGTGATTATCATAAGCCTTGGTGATTTTCTTTAGGGGTCTATACTTTATGGGGTTGGTTAAGCTTCTTGGATGGTCAGATTTTCATCTTTAATAATATTTGGGAAGTTTTCTGTGAGCAGTTTTTCAATGATTCTCTCGGTGTTTTTTGTTTTCTTCTGCTGTTCTTGAACTCTGATCACATGCAATTTTTGCTTTTGATTTTATCCCACGTAATTCTCAGGGTTTCTTCATTTTTCTTCGTTCTTTTTTCTGATTTTTCCTCAGAGTTGTATCCAAGTGTTTGTCTTCAATTTTGCTGATCCTGTCTTCCATCATTTCAAACCTGCTCCTCAGCCCTTCTATAACACTGTCCATTTCTGAAATCTTGTTGTTTATCTTTTGGATTTCTAATTGTTGTTTTTGTATGATTTCTAGTTGTGAATTTATTTGGGCATTTTATTCCTGTATTAGTTTCCTGAATTATTCCATTTTTTTTGTCTGTATTTTCCTTGAATTTGTCTATTTTTTCCTCATTTTTGTCTGCTTTTTGCTTCAACTCTTGGATAGCTTTGAATATTAGAGATTTGAATTCCTTATCAGGTAGTTCTAGTGCCTTTTCTTCTGCTGCAAAGTCATCAGTTGTTTTATTTTGGTTGCCTACTGGAACCAACCTGTCCTGTTTTTGTATATGTTTTGATATTGTCTGCTGTTTTCTGGGCATTCGATAGTTATTTTCCTCGTTTATTGCTTGTAGATTTGTGTGTTTCATCCTGATTTTTTGTTTTATTTGGTATGTCTGAGCAGGTGGGCCGTGCATTCTTTTTTGTTTGCTCGTCTGTGGGCATGATACTTTTTGCCTCCTTCTCCAATGGGCAGGGTCAGTCGCTCAGGTATGGTAAAGTAGGGCAGGTCCAGCTGAAGGGAAGTTGCTGGGATGGGTTGGTTGTGGCATGTGCTAGGGCTGACAGTGTGAGCCAGGAATCAGTGCAGGGCAGGTTCTAATAGGCTGTGTCTGTGCTGCTTGGGGGTGTGATGTTCAGTGCACATTGCAGGTAGGCAGGACGGAGGGGGGAGATTGCGATGTGTGGAGCTAAGATGGCTATGGGAAAGAAGAGAGAGAAGAGAGAGGAACAGGAACCAAAAACATACACACAAACAAACAAAAAAGAGTGCTAAGGGAGCTTGCCATTGGAGTAGAGATGAGAGACTGAGAAATGGAGAAAAACAAAAAGAAAAAAAGGGGAAAAGAAAAAAATTGAATAAATAACAATAAAAAAAAAAAAAAGAAAGAAAAAGAAAAGCCCCTAGGGATCCCACCAGTGTGGTTTCGATGATGGAGGATGTTGCTCCAAGGCCGTGAAGTACAGCCTGGCTAGAAAGGGTAGAGGTGTTACGCAGTGCCAGGTATTCAGGAGACAGGAAAAGAAGGTAAATATAGAGAGATGAGAAACTGATAAATGAAGAAAGACAAAAAGGGAAAAAGAGACAGAAGAAAACAAAATAAATAAACAAAAACAAAGCAAAAAAACAAAACCCAAAAAAATAAAAACCAAGAAAAAGAAATGCCCCCAGGGATGCCAGTACATGAGTGCACAGAGTAAGGGAGTAGTTCACAAGCTGTGCAGTACTGCCCAGCTAGAAGGGGCTCCCAAGCTGAGAAAAGAAAAAGAAAACAAAGGAACAAATTGAAACAGAACAAATCAGAACAAACAAATCAAAGAGAAGCACTGAGGGTCCCACCAGCGTGGTGGCACAGGCTGGGAAGAAGTTTCATGGTCGAGCCGTGTTTCACAGCCTTTCAGGAAGAAGCAAAGATGGCACACAGAGCCAGGTATTTGAGAGAAAGAAGGGGGAGGTGGTGAGAGGTAAGGAAGTATTCCAACGAAGCGGAAAAAGCAACACCAGCAGCCAACAAATGGCACACAGGTAGCTGGCCAGTGGGGGTGGAATCCAAGCAGCACTGGGGTGAAGTCAGTGCTTCCCAGCTAAGAGACTGTGGCTGCAGGAAGCAGAGGAGGCCGAGTAGGGGTGAAGAAGTGTGCGGTGGGAAAGTGTATATCACTGGTTAATGGTTGTTCTGTCTCCTGCTGGAAGCTCTGTGAAGCCGCTTTCTTGTACCCCCATTGCCGATCTCTGATAGAAGTCCAAGATGGTGGATCCGTGCTGCGTTAGCTGATAGAGGACCTCTGCGTGTATCTCTCCTTGCTTTCTCTTCTCGTTCAGTTTCTTATTACATTCGGTGCTTGGCTGAGTTCTTTATCTCTTCAGTTGATGCTTAGGGTTTCAGGATTGACATGTGTCTCCATTTGACTTAGTTTTTCGGATCTGTGCTGTGGGGGGAAGGCATGGTGTTTCTGTCTATAGAACCATGTTGCTTGGAAGTCCTTGCAGTAGTGTCTTGTAGTTTTCATTGTATAGGTCTTTTACATCTCTGGTTAGATTTATTCCTAAGTATTTTATCTTCTTGGGGGCTATTGTAAATGGTATTGATTTGGTGATTTCCTCTTGGAAGTTCTCTTGATGTAGAGGAATCCAACTAGTTTTTGTATGTTTATCTTGTATCCTGAAACTTTGCTGAAATCTTCTATTAGTTCCAGTAGTTTTCTTGTGGATTCTTTGGGGTTTTCTGCGTATAAGATCATATCATCTGCAAATAGAGATACTTTGACCTCTTCCTTACCAATCTGGATGCACTTTATTTCTTTTTCTAGCCTAATTGTTCTGGCTAGGACCTCCAGCACAATGTTGAGTAGGAGTGATGATAAAGGGCATCTTTGGTTTGTATTCTCAGGGGGAATGCTTTCAGACTGTCTCCATTTCAGATGATGTTGGCTGTTGGCTTTGTGTAAATGCCCTTGATTATGTTGAAGAATTTCCCTTCTATTCCTATTTTGCTGTGAGCTTTTTCCATGAATGGGTGTTGGACTTTGTCAAATGCCTTTTGTGCATCAATTGATAAGCTCATGTGGTTCTTGTCTTTTTTTTTTTTTATTAATGTGATGAGTTACATTGATTGTTTTTCTAATGTTGAACCATCCCTGCATATCTGGTATAAATCCCACTTGATCATAGTGAATTATTTTTTTTGATATGTTGTTGAATTCTATTGGCTAGAATTTTGCTGAGGATTTTTGCATCAATGTTCATGAGGGATATTGATCTGTAATTTTCCTTTTTTTTTGTGATGTCTTTACTTAGTTTGGTATCAGGGTTATGCTGGCCTCATAAAATGAGTTTGGGAGTATTCCATTCTTTTCTATGCTCTGAATACCTTTAGTAGTAATGGTGTTAACTTTTCCCTAAAAGTTGGGTAGAATTCTCCAGTAAAACAGTCCAGACGAGGGCTTTTTTTTTTTGTTGGGAGTTTTTTAATTACCTTTTTAATCTCTTCTTTTGTTATATGTTTATTTAGTTGTTCTACCTCTGTGTTAGTTTAGGCAGGTAGTGAGTTTCTAGAAATTTGTCCATTTCCTCTAGGTTTTCAAATTTGTTAGAGTACAATTTTTCATAGTATTCTTTTATGATTCTTTTAATTTTGGTTAGGTCTGTTGTGATATCACCCACCTCACTTCTTGTACGGGTTATCTACTTCCTCTCCTGTTTTTTTCTTTTGTCAGTTTGGCCAATGGTTTATAAATTTTGTTGATCTTTTCAAAGAACCAGCTTTTGATCTTGTTAAGTCTTTCAATTGTTTTTCTATTCTGTATTTCATTTAATTCTGCTCTAATTCTTATTTTTTCCTTTCTTCTGTTGCCCGAGATCTTTTGCTGTTCTTTTCTGCTTGCTCAAGTTGTAGGGTTAATGTTTTGATTATGGTCCTTTCTTCTTTTTGGATGTGTGCATTTATTGCTATAAACTGACCTCTGAGCACTGCTTTTGCTGTGTCCCAAAGGTTCTGGTAGGATGTGTTTTCATTCTCATTTGAGTCTATGAATTTCTTTATTCCATCGTTAATTTCTTGTATAACCCAGTAGTTTTTGAGCAAGGTGTTGTTCAGTTTCCATGTCTTTGATTTTTTTCCTTACTTTTTCTGTTACTGATTTACACTTTCATGGCTTTATGGTCAGAAAAGAGGCTTTGTAATATTTCGATGCTCTGGATTCTGTTAAGGCTTGCTTTATGGCCTAATATGTAGTCTATTCTGGAGAGAGTTCCACGTGCATTGGAAAAGAAAGTATACTTAGCTACTGTTGGGTAGAGTGTTCTGTATATGTCTATGGGGTCAAGATGGTTGATTGTGGCATTTAAATCTTCCATTGAGCTTCTTTCTGGATGTTCTGTCCTTCACTGAAAAGTGGTGAATTGAAGTCTCCTACTATTATTGTGGAATTGTCTATCTCTCTTTTCAATGCTGTTAGAGTTCGTTTTATGTATTTTGGAGCCCTGTCACTTGGTGGGTAAATATTTATTATGGTTATGTCGTCCTAGTGTATTGACCCTTTAATCATTATATAGTGTCCTTCCATATCCTTTGTGGTGGATTTTACTTTAAAGTCTGTTTCGTCAGAGATTAATATTGCACTCTTGTTCTTTTTTGATATATTTTTTCTATCCTTTGAGTGTTATTTGTTCGTGTCTTTAAGTCTAAGGTGTGTCTCTTGTAGGTGATATATAGGCAGATCATGTTTTTTATCCATTCTGCCACTCTCTGTTTATTGATGCATTTAGTCCATCTACATTTAATATAATTGTGGATACTTACGTGTTTAGTGCTGTCATTTAGATGTTTTCTTTCTTGTTTTGTTGACAGTTTCCTTGTTCCACTTAATTTTCTGTGCTGAGTCATTTTTATTTAGGTATTTTCTTTTCATCTTTTTTATTGTTGTTGATTTTGTATTTGTTGAGTCTTTATATTTTTCTTGTTTTATATTTTGATGTGTAGGATGGTTAGTTTCCTTGGTGGTTATCTTAGTATTTGCCCCTTTTTTTCTAAGTTTAAAGCAATGTTTTATTTCTTTATATTGTCTTCACTTCTTCTCCATATGAAAAATCTATGGCTGTATTTTTTTAGTCCCTCTTTTTTGTTTTAATTTTGTGATCTTTTACGTATTGATGTCTCTGTTTCTCTAATTTCAGCACTTTAGCTTTAATTTATTTTTGTGACTTCCCTATCTTGGTTTATATCTGTTAGCTCTGTCCTGTGTACTAGAGTTGGGTTGTTATCTGATGTTACTGATTTTCTAACCAGATTACTCCCTTTACTATTTCTTGTAACTTTGGTTTGGTTTTTACACATTCCCTTAAACTTCTGTTTATTTGAAAATGCCCTAATTTTGCCATCATATCTGAGAGACAGTTTTGCTGGAGATATAATTCTTGGCTGGCAATTTTTTTCCTTCAAGGCTTTATGTATGTCATCCCATTGCCTTCTTGCCTGCATGGTTTCTGCTGAGTAGTCTGAGCTAATTCTTATTGACTGTCCTTTGTAGATGAATTTCTGTTTATCCCTACCTGCTCTTAAAATTCTCTCTTTATCTTTGGTTTTAGCAAGTTTGATTATAATGTCTTGGTGACTTTCTTTAGGGATCTACCTTGTGTGGGGTTCGATGAGCATCTTGGTTAGATATCTTCTCATCTTTCATGATACCAGGGAAGTTTTCTGCCAACAAATCTTCAAGAATTCTCTGTGTATTTTCTCTTTATCCTCCCTGTTCTGGTACTCCAATCACTTGTAGGTTATTTCTCTTGATAGAGTCCCACATAATTCTTAGAGTTCCTTCATTTTTAAAAATTCTTTTACCTGATTTTTCCTCAAATAAGTTGGTGTCAAGTGCTTTATCTTCAATCTCACTAATTCTGACTTCCATTGCTCTGTTCTGCTCCTATGACTTTCTATTGAGTTGTCTAATTCTGAAATTTTATTGTTAATATTCTGAATTTCTGATTGCTATCTCTCTATGGATTCTTGCAGCCTGTTAAATTTGTCATTGTCCTCTTCTATAATCTTCTTAAGTTCCCCTATTGCTTTGTCTGTATGTTCCTTAGCTTGTTCTGCGTTTTGAATGATCTCCTTCCTGATATCTTGAAGAGTTCTGTGTATTAATCTTCTATATTCTACCTCTGGTAATTCCAAGAAGTTCTCTTCCTCTAGAAAATTTCTTGATTCTTTGTTTTAGGTGCTTGCTGAAGCCATAATGGTCTGCCTCTTTATGTGATTTGATATTGAATGTTGTCTCCAAGCCATCAATAAGTTATTATATTTATTTATTTTATGTTTGCTTACTGTGTCCTAGCTTCTTGTTTTGTTTTAATACGCACAAATAGGCTGCTCTTGTGAGCTAGCTAGATTATTGTTGCCTTTGAAGCTCTAATCTCCTATCAAGTTGATTAAATCTGTTACTCGGTATGTAAGCCTAGTTGTCCATTTACTTTTCTTGTATGAATTCAGCTCAGGTGTCCAGATAGTCGTCATCAAGTGTGTGGTGCAGGCTCTCACCTACAGTCTTAGACAGGCAAGGGTGATGGGAGTAGGCACAGGTATCTGGCTGTAGTAGAGGATCATGGGCTGAGCAAGAAAGGAGGCTGACAGCTGCCCTTGAGTGTCTGGGAGGAAGCATGTCCCTGTTCCCTAGAATGTGTAGGTGGGTGGGTTTTGCATCTGGACCGTGAGTACTCACTGCTGTTGGCTGTAAGGACTGGGAGGCACCACTTGCTCTTGGACCCCTGTCGCAGATGGCTATGTGGCGTGGATGAAGCCACCAGTCCTCAGGCCCCTCATAAGGGTGGGTGAGGACTGTGCTTAATAGGCAGAGCAGTATCAAATGTTACAAACATGCCACTCCACCATATAGCTAACACAGTGAAGATAGGCGTCAGGTATATACCCTGTTCTATTGTACTAATGAGGGTATATGCTGTTGAGATGGGTCCACACGGGTCTATCCAGGGGTGAAAGGCATTCAAAATCCAAGAACCCCTTATTCCTGTGCCTACGGAAAGGAGCTGTGCCTTCCCTGAGTTTCCAGCTTAGGGGAGCTGGCAGATTATTTTTTCCTGTTTGTTAATTTGTTACCTCTCCAAGGCCAGGAGAATGGCTCAGGGAACATGATGGGTCCTACTTCTGGCCCAGTGTAAGTGGTAATCGCTGAAGCTGACCCAGGACCCAGTGCAGAGCAGGGAAGGAGCAGGTAAATGGGAGAGAGTTTCTTCCCAAACGGGGTGCTTTTTGATTTGCATGGTAGGGTAAGTGCAAGTACTTATCTTTTGCCGATTGAGCGCTGCTTTTCACTGGCTCTGGAGGCCTGAGTAGACTCTCCATCGCTGAACGCCACTGCTCACCTCACTGCGCATGCCAGCTGATTTGGCCCACAGGTTGCTGGCTCCTGCCAGGTCAGATCTGGCTACTCCTCACTGCTTCTGAACTGTCTCTCTTTCCCCCTGCCACTTAGTCCAATTCCTCAACTTTCCCTTTGATGTTCAGGGCCCCTAGATTGTCATATATAATTGATTCATTTGTTTCTTCAGGTCTTTATTATAAGAGGGACCACCGGAAGCATCTAAGTACTCTGCCATCTTGGCCTTGCCTCCTAACCTGTTTCCTGTCTTTTTAATGACCTCTTACTTTCTTCATGTATGATGTTCTTGATGTCATTCTACAACTTGTCTTGTCTTCAGTTGTTAATGTTCGATGTGTCAAATTCTATTCTTGAGATGGTCTCTAAATTCAGGTGGGATATACTCAACATCATACTTTGGCTCTCGTGGATCTGATCTAATTTTCTTCAGCTTCATCTTGAACTTGCATATAACCAATTGATGATCTTTTCCACAATTGGCCTCTGGCCTTGTTCTGACTGATGATATTAAGCTTTTCCATCATTTCTTTCCGCAGATGTAGTCAATTTGATTCCTGTGTATTCCATCAAGCAAGGTCCACGTATGTATAGTAGCTGTTTATGCTGTTGAAAAAGGTATTTTCAGTGAAGAAGTTGTTGTCTTGCAAAATTCTATCATGTGATCTCCGGCATCATTTCTATCACCAAGGCCATGTTTTCCTACTACCAATCCTTCATCTTTGTTTCCAACTTTCCTATTCCAATCATCAATAATTTTGAATGCATCCTGATTGCAGTTCAATCAATTTCAGACTGCAGAAGTTGGTAAAAATCTTCAATTTCTTCATCTTTGGCCTTAGTGGTTGGTACATAAATTTGAATAATAGTCATATGAAATGGTCTTCCTTGTAGGCATATGGATATCATCCTGTCGCTGACAGTGTTGTACTTCAGGATATATCTTAAAATGTTCTTTCTGATGATGAATGCAACGCCATTCCTCTTTAAGTTGTAATTCCCAGCATGTTAGACTATATGGTTGTCCACTTCAAAATGGTCAATACCGGTTCATTTCAGCTCACTAATGCCTAGATGTCTTAGTTATCTAGTGTTGCTGTAACAGGAATAGCACAAGCGGATGACTTCAACAAAGAGAAATTTATTCTCTCGTGGTCTGGTAGGCTATAGGTCCAAATTCAGGGCATCAGCTCCAGGGAAAGCTTTCTTTCTCCATCAGCTCTGGAGGAAGGTCTTTGTCATCAATCTTCCCCTGATCTGGAAGCTTCCTGTGCAGGAACCTCAGGTCAAAAGGACCCACTCTGCTCCCAGAGTTGCTTTCTTGATAGTATGAGGTCCCCTACTCTCTGCTCGCTTCCTTTTTATCTCTTGTAAGATGAAAGGTGATGCAGGCCATACCTCAGGGAAACTCCGTTTACGTTGGAGCAGGGATGTGACCTGAATAAGGGTGTTACATACCACTCTAATCCTCTTTAACATAATCTAGTCTTGCCTCATTAACCACAGGCAGAGATTAGGGTTTACAACACATAGGAAAATTACATCAATCACAAAATGGAGTAGAACCACACAATACTAGGACTCATGGCCTAACCAAGTTGGCACAGATTTTTGGGGGACACAGTTCAATCCATGACGCTAGGATATTGATGTTTATGTGTTCCTTTTCATTTTTGCCAATTTCTAATTTTCTTAGATTCATACTTTGTACATTCCACATTCCAGTTATTAATGTACGTTTGCAGCTGTTTCTTTCCTCAGTTTGTCGTACTATGGGGGCTTATGAGTTACTGTGATGCTGGAAGCTATGCCACCGATATTCAAATACCAGCAGGGTCACCCATGTTGGATAGGTTTCAGCTGAGCTTCCAGACTAAGACAGATTAGGAAGAAGGACCTTGTGGTCTACTTCTGAAAAGAATTAGCCAGTGGAAACCTTATGAATAGCAGTGGAACATTGTCTGATATAGTGCTGGAAGATGAGCCCCTTAGGTTAGAAGGCACTCAAAATATGACTGTTGAAGAGCTGCCTCCTCAAAGTAGAGTTGACTTTAATGATGTGGATGGAGTCAAGCAGGGCTACCTATAGAAGCTGAAAGAAGCAAGGATCATCCCCCAGAGCTGACAGAGAGAGCCTTCTCCTAGAGTTAGTGCCCTGGATTTGGACTTCTACCTCCTGAACTGTGAGAAAATAAATTTCTGTTCTTTAAGGATATCCACTTGTGGTATTTCTGTTATAGCCACACTAGGTAATTAAAAGTCAGTCACTTGGTAACAGATTTGAAATTTATATGCATGTCTTTTTCCAAGCCTATTGCTAGGGTGACCAGCTTGTCCCTGCTTGCCCAGGAATTTCCCAGTTATAAAACCTACCCAGTGCACTCTTCATGACCTCACTTATTTTACTGGCATAAATGCAAAGTGGACAGAGTTGGAAGAGAATCACATGCTGTAGTTATTGACAGTACTTTAGAAACTGGGCAGAGAGAGCTCAAGTGTTCTCCTTTGATTGCCTGGCATGGAGCAAACACTCCACAAACATTTGTTGGATAAACGAAGGAATGAATGGGAGCCACTGGAATGAGGAGTCATCACCATTCCATTTTTCTCAACACCACTCTATTTGCCATCCAAAGGTTATCAATGCTTTTCTGCTTTTTAACCTGCCCAGATTTTGATCTTGAATTACTGGGTAAGACTAAGCCATATTTAACCTATGGGGCTGCTGTTTTGCTTTCCACAATGTTTTTGAATCATCTTGCCAATATTTCAGGAAAAGTGGCAAAAAGAAGGGAAAGAAAAGCCATCATAATGAGAAATGACAGGAAGGTAACTCCCTCCTAGGGCTTATCAGGGGAAGAATTATTGAATAATTCAGATAACAGATTTACTCATTTCTCAGCCAGTTCTCATTCCAGCTTTGGAAACATTTGCAGAATAGTTTTGGACTAGGAATTATCCAAGACCTGATTTCATTACTACCAGGGAATCAATTGAAGGGACAAGTTCTTTCCGGCAGCTTGGGGAAATTACCAGGGTTTTAGGTTACTAACAGAACTTTCTGGGTTGGCAGGCCCTTGTTGCTTCTTCCTTGCCCCAGGAAAATGTAGATGGGCCAGTACCCCATTGGTCTCTGGGAACAAAATGTACTGAGCTTTGCAGGGTAGTTTAGCATTATTTATGGAATCTGCCCCAGCATTTCTGTTAGCTGTTTTTTTTTTTTTTTTTTTTTTTTTTGCACCTATGCCTGGGCATGGATGTTTGTTGTTGTGTGCCATTGAGTTGATCCTGACTCATAGCAACCCTCCAGCACAGAGTAGAACTGCCCCATGGGATAGTGATTGGTGGTGCAACTCATGTAGGTTATCAGTCCAGGTTAAAGTAATTTGGCTCCTTTTAAGGAATTTCTGCAAAAGTTTAGAGGTCACAAATGGTGAAAGTTATATTTTTGTATAATCTGTGAAATCCACTTATCCATATTATCCCTGGCCTTGTTGTCACAGATCACTGAAGGCTGGCTATCTTTGTTCCTTATCTGTCCCAAGAGGACTCAGGGAGGATTTATTATCTCTTCCCACTAAATCCCTGACCACACGTGTATCAATTTACCAAGCAACCTCACATGTGCTTGGGCACATCTCTGAGAAATAGCACCTTGCATTTGATAAGCTTTTACCTTTTTTTCAGGGTAATTTCACAGGTATTATATTTTTATCCACAAAACGCTGTGAGGGAGGTAACAATGGTATAAATATTCCCACCCTGACAGATAAGAAAACTGGGGGACAGAGAAATGGGGTGATTTTCCAGAAGTTACTCATGTCAGAGCTGGTTCCAGAATCCAGGTCTCCCATTAGCCAGCCCTGTTTGCCAAGTTTTATATGGGGAAGAAGAATTTAAACATTCATCTCTTTCCACTCCTATTGGCAAATTCTCCTCATATCACCTATTGAATGGTAACTGTATTCATTTCCTAGGGCTGCCATAACAAGATTCTACAAAGTGCAGTGGCTTAAAATGACAGAAATTTATTATCTCAATGTTTTGGAGACCAGAAGTCTGGATTCAAGTTGTCAGCAGGGTCATCATGTTCTCTTAGAAGGTTCTCAAAGTCCTTTCTTATCTCTCCCAGTTTCTGGCAGCCCCAGTCATTCCCTGGCTTGTGGTCACATAACTCTATTTTTGCCTCCTTCTTTGTGTGGTGGTTTCCCTTCTGTGTGTCCCCCTGTGTGGCTTCTTCTCTTTTATAAGGACACCGGTCAGACTAGATTATGGTCAACCCTACACTAATGTGACCTCATGTTAAATTAACTGATAACATCTTCAAAGTCTATTTTCAAACAAAGTCATGTTCACAGGCACCAGAGTTTAGGACTTTGATATTGCAGTAAGCCTTTGATGAGATGGGTTGGATGGAACTGGCTTTGTTGAAAAATCTTACCGCAAATTCTATCAAACATACACGAAGACTATCTTATTTTAAATCTAAAAAATGAAAGGATACTCAAAATTAAGTTAGGAGGACTGTGTGTTTAGTCAGCAGTTTTAGATGCCTGTCACTGTGATAAGTGTTTTATGTATATTATTTCCGTTAATGCTTGTGAGGTGTTTGCACAGCATCTGTTTTGTTTGCGATAGGTAGGGACACTTAGGGGATGCCTAGGACAGTTCATGAGGGCATTGGTGGTTCAGTGGTAGAATTCTTGCCTGCCATCCAGGAGACCAGGTTTGATTCCCAGCCAATACACCTGAAGTGCAGCCACTACCTGTTTGTTAGTGGATTGCATGTTGCTACGATGCTGAACAGGTTTCAGCAGAGCTTCCAGATTAAGATGCACTAGGAAGAAAGGTGTGGTGATCTATTTCCAAAAATCTTCGAATGAAAGCCCTCTGAACCACAACGGTCTGACTCGCAACTGATCATGGGCAGTGCTTAGTTCAGTGGTGCATGAGGTCACCATAAGTCAGGGGACTTTCAATATACAACTTGATGACAGCTAACAACAACAAGAATGGTGCATGGTTACTGAAATACAAAGTTTTGTTAGCTACTTGGTTTGATTTCCTCAGATAAGCTCATACAAATATGTATTTCTCTTGTATGAACTCAAACAATAAGCAGTTCAATTTAAAGAAAAGTCAGTGGGTGTTATCTGGGAATCACTCACTGTGCTAGGCACTGAGTGAAGTATAATCTTCTTTCTCAAGGAGTTTGTGGTCCAATGAAGGGAATAGAACACTAATTAAAATACAAGGAAAAAGACAATGAACAAATATGCTTGTAGTAGAAACAGCCCACAAGAATGCAGGCTTCACAAGGACAGGAGCCTCTCAAACTGCCAACCTTTTGGTTAATAGCTGAACTCTTAACCACTGCACCACCGGGGTCCCTTCAATTATGTTACTCATGGCCAAATCCTGGAGAACTTAACTGCTTCTTAAAGATTTGTTGAATGAAAAGAATGAATGGATGAATAAATCAATGTTTTAGGGAAGCATGTAGGAAAGAAAATTGAACTCTTCTAAAAGATTCAGAAAGCTTCATAAAAGGTGATGGTTGAGCTTCATATTAAAAGATGAGTAGGATTTCAATATATGAAGTTGGGAGTTCCAGGCAGAGAAAAGAGCTAACAAGAGAAATGTTTCCAAGTGCATGGGACATTTGAGGATTCAAGGGATGGCAAATAATAGGTGTTTTGGGTGGACTCTAGAAGATGAGAAGGATGAGGGGGCGGTTTCAGAGATGAAGCTGAAGAGGTAGTAAGTACCAATAAAGGCTTTGGACTCTATCTTGTGCTACAAGGGACCATCATGTATTTTTAAACAGAAGAGCAGGCTTCAATCTGTGCTTTAGTAAGTCACCTTTTGTGTCCATGTGCAGGAGAATTTGGAGGTAGGAAGGAACTGGGATCAGGTTAACTACTTACAGTAGCCCACTTAAAAGGTAATGAGATCCTTAATTGCCACAGCAATAACACAAGTGGAGGCAGGGGAATAGATTCCAAAATCATTAGAGAGGTAGAATGTGTAGAGTTTGTTGACTCCCTAGAAGTGGGTGAGGACGAGAGGGTGAAGGTAAAGATGACTAAGATTTCTAGTTAGGGTGGATATACTAAAATTGTACATTTACATAGTCTGTGGGTTTCTGAAAAACCCAACTATTTATAACCCTGCTGACTTGATGGAAAAACTCTTAAATTAGAAGTGGAATTTCGATCTCAAGTTCGTGAGTACTTTCTCCTGCAGTTTTGCTAGCTTTGATTTCCATCAGTATATACATTTAAAAAAAGGTCAAGATAATGGTTATTTTCATTCTGCAAAGAAAGCAGGGATGATAGTAATTTTTGCTTTGACATTTGCACATTTTAGACATGCCTCATAACTAGCTTTCAGGGCTTCAATAAGTAATGCAGTGACCAGAAGCTCCAAAATGGGATTTAGAAATTTCCAAATGACACCCAATTAAAAAGTGTTCCAGGCAAAAAGGCAGCAAACCTTGCTTTGAAATGGTACTCACAGTTCCATTTCCTTAAGATGGGGAGGGAGCTGCAACTTGGGGCTGATGTTCAGGCTAAAAGCATTTGACTGCAACTATAATTACTGACAAGCAAACTATGAACCAGAATTAGGATTATTGGCAATTACATCATATGACTCAGGGCTTGATGGGTTCATGGGTTTCTGTCAACCATTTTTGCTTGAGGCACACAGATATATAAAGTGTCAACTTTACAAAATTCAGCACAGGAGAATAGACCAGGAAAGAAATTGTCTCAATAAGCTGCTTGAAAATATAAAATTAGGTTTGTCTTATGAAACTTTGTCTAAGGACAATTAGTTGATCACTCTGATTTTTCTCATTAATGTTACATTGAATAAATGAGAAGCTCAGAGTCATAAGATTTTAAATTAGGACGAACTTCAGAGTTAATTTATTTTAATCACTTTACTGAGAAAACTGAGGCCCAGAGAAGGTAAGAAACTTGCCCAGGGTTTCATTACTGGTTAGTAATAAAACTAGAACAAAGAGATAGGCATTCTAGAGCGGAGGTATAGACCTCATCCAAAATGGTTTATCTAAAATACATTGACTTTGTAAAACGTATGTAATGCATATGTGTGACTACTGCTGACAGAACTTTTTGCTTTGTTTTGTTTTAGTGGGAAAATAATTACCCCTCTGTCCACAGAATTCTTAAGAGGAATTCTCTCTACTATTATGTTTACACTGCTTGTCTTGAGATTGGGTTCCTCTGCAAGCCAGCTTTGAGACAAAGAATTGAGTCATGTAGTTTATTTGGGAAGTGATGCCAAGAAACACCAGTAGGGGAGCAGAGAAATGAGGCAGGGAAAGAAAAGGAACCAACACAGAGTGCATTAATGTACAGGTTACCACTGTGGGCAACTGCAGGTCTTTTCTGATGGGGACCACTGAGAGACTGTATAGAACATGCCTCAGTAGGGTCTCTCCTAAGGGGTGAAATAGCCTGGGGTATTCTTCTCCAACTTTCATCATTGAGAGGACTTCCCCAAGGCACAATAAGGCCCCAGCATCTCTAGCTTGCCTGGCTTGTGGGCCAACTCCTCTAAATCTCTTAGAAGAAGAGTCTCGGTGTTCATGAAGCTATCCAGTGTACAGGGATTTTGAGAGCATGATGGGACCTGCCAGCATCTGCTGTGCTGGGCTGGCCACTAGAAATGTCATGCATTTTGATCTGGAAATCCTACATCAACAGATAACGGAATAACAGTCTCCATGAAGAATTTGGGGATATTTTAGGAACCCTGAGGAGGTCAGGTAGGGGGAAAGTTATGCAAATCAGAGCTCAGGTATTTCTTTGGAGGATTCTCTAGAGTTTGGTAAAATTATGGGTCTGGGTAGTACCTGTATTAAGTCCTAAAGAATATACATTAAGTTGGGTGAGATTCCCATGAGAAAACCACCCCAGTTGGCACTGGGAATGGAGAGATTACTAGCTGAATGACTTCTGCTGAAAGCATCCAGCATTATCACTCTCATCTAAGCTATCATCATCTTTCTCCTGGTCTACTGCGATAGTCTCCTAATGGGTCTCCCTGCTTCCCCCTACTCCCCTCACCATCTAGTCTGTGTATTCTCCAGAGTGGCCCATTTAACACTAACCCACTGGAACCCATTGCTATTGAATTGATTCTGACTCATGATGACTCCATATAGAATTGCCGTAGGGTTTTCTTGGCTGTAATCTTCATAGATACAGATCACCAGGCCTTTCTTCCATGGCACCTCTGGGTGGGTTTGAACTACCAACTTTTAAGTTAGTAGCCTATGGAAAACCATTTGTGCCACCAGAAACCTTCATTTAGTGCTAAGTCAGATTACATTATTCCTTTGTTCATAGCCTACCAGTGGCTTTTTATTTCACTCATAGAAACAAAACCAAAGTTCTTTAAATGTCTTACACAACCCTGCAAAATCAGTGCCCACTTCTCACCTCTGATATCACTCAGCTCTAGCTACACTGTTTTGCTATTCCATGACCACAACAAACATACTACTTCTCAGGGACTTTGTATTTGCTGTTTCCTCTCCCTGGAATGCTCTTTTTCATTTCCTTTCTTACTTCTTTGGTTCTCTGCTCAAATGTTGACTTTTTTGGCTACCTGTATAAAATAAAACTTCCCTATCCTTCCTACACAGTTTTATTTTTCTCCACAGCGATGATCACCCTCTAGCTTAACATGTTTCTGGCCAATGCACCTTATGCACAGATACCACCTGTCTATCAGTGGTGGATTTTGTGTTGCTGTGATGCTGAACAGGTTTCAGTGGAGCTTCAAGGTTAAGACAGACTAGGAAGAAAAACTGGGAGATCTACTTCTGGAAATCAGCCACTGCAAACTCTATGGATTACAATGGTCTGATCTGCAGTTGATCATGAGGATGGCACAGGACCGGGCAATGTTTTGTTCCATCGTGCATGGAGTCACCATGAGTTGGAGGGCCAACTTGATTGCAGTTAATAACAACAATAACAACATTAGTATTATTGTTATTATTATTATTTAGTCATTGTTGATGTCCTCCAACTAGAATGTAAGCTCACTAGGGCTAGGATTTTGTGGATTATATTGCCTGCTGTATACCCAATGCCCAGAATAATGTCTGACTTTCAATCACAATGAATATTTGCTGAAAAAATATGAATGAAAGTATTGACATGCTGATGTTGTTGAACATAACTGAGATGTGCTCAGGAGGAAAGTGGCCAGACCAGAGAGGTCCAAACCATAAGAAACAGTTGATCCTAATAGTAATTGATTCCTCCCTACTCCGTTATTACTTACAACCTATGATATACAGTCATGCTGAGTCTGGAGAAGAGAAGGTATGGTGAGTAGCTTCAGACCATTGAAAGACTAGCTTGTGGAAGAGGAGCTGAAGTTATTCTGTGGATTCCAAAAGCCAGAACACTAGCTCCAGTCTCACAGGAGAGGAGCCACAGAGAGGCATGTTTATGAAGTCAAAGGAAGAGGGAAATCTCATCCATTTGTACTTTCATAAAATGAATGGGCTACCTTGCTGTAGGTAGTGAGTTCCCCATTCTCAGAGGTGCTCAAGCAGAGACCAGATGACTAGTTAGAAGATGGTGGAGGTAAGATACAGAAGACCTTTGAGGTCTCTTTTAATCTTGTAATTCTAGGATTCCATAAATGTGAGGGAGAAACAAGAGCGTCTAACAAAGCACCTCACTGTGCGGCAGTGGCCATTTATTGAATATTCATCTATTAGAATGTTTTTTATAGCTGCAGAGTATTCCATTACATGGAAGAATCAAAAAAAAATTTTTTTAGCCAATGTTAGATGTTTATTTTCAATTTTCCCACATTAAAAATATTTTACTCAGTCATAAAGAGGAGTGAAGTCCTGATCCATGCTGCAACATGGATGAATCTTGAAAACGTTATGATGAGTGAAGCAAGACAATCATGAAAGGATAAATATTGTGTGATCTTACTTATATGAAATATCTAGACTAGGCAAATGGATAGAGACCAAAGTGGTTAGCAGGGGTGGCAGGTAGGGAGAAATGGGGAGTCATCGTTTAGGAAGCATTAAGCTTCTGTTTATTGTGATGGAAATTTGGCAATGGATATTGGTGATGGTTATATAACATGATTCATGTAATTGGTGTCCCTAAATTGTACATGTGAAAAACATTGAATTGGAAAATGTTGTGTTATATATATTTTAACAATAATAAAGCACATACTCAGAGGAAAACTGGATACTACATCAGGGAAAGAATTACAAGATATAAAAAATATTCCTGGAAAAAACAACAATAACAACAACAACGATTGACCTGAGTTGGCCTCTGCCCTGGATGGACATTCTAACAACAGTGGTCTGGTGTGTTTTCAAGGATAGCTCCTAAGAGCAGGCACAGGCTTAGACAAAACGGGGAGTAGGTCTTTAAAAATCCTCTTTCTCTGATCAAACCCTTTCTCTGCATTCAACATTGCATACCCAGTGGCTAAATCCCAAATCTATCATGATGGAGACTATGAGCTGCCAACCTTCCAGTTAATAGTCTAGCACAAAACCTTAGGCCACCAAGGACCTGTCTCCTAGGTTAGAGCTTCTCATATTTTAATGTGCACACAGTCACTGGGTTTTTGGTTATAATGAAAATTCTGATGCAGTAGGTCTGGGGTGGACCTAAGTTTCTGCATTTCTAACAAGTTCCTGGGGGTGGCTGGCCAGTTGACCACATTGTGAATAGCAAGGTCCTAGGACATACTCCTTAAGGAGTTATGAAATTGCCTGTCTTTGGAGTCAGAGGCAAAAAAATCTCATTCCAAGCCTAAAAGCATTCTGAATCATTATGATGTTTACTCTGCACCAAGAAAAGCAATGACAAGTGCTTACTAATGAAAATAAGCTGTTGAAAGGAACTGCCAATTAGGTGGAAAAAATTCAGCTTGTATCTCACTACCAAGGACAAAGTTAATCATGCATAACATTTCTAATATGCTTTAAGTAAATTATTTAGTATTTATATTTTGTAGTGTTTCATGCCTAATAAAATCAGTGGTTCAGTGGCTAGTTATAGTACGTCACCAACATCACCCAGAGTCCAGACCTGCTGCCTTGTTGTAGGACTTGGTGTGTGGAAACCCTTGACTCTCCTGAATTTCATTGTATTTTCTTTGTGGCATCCCAAGGTGTGATGAGTTTGGCTTGGGTTTTGTGGTTACCTAGGTCAATCTTCCGACTTGTTAAAGGTACGTGCCTTCATGGAGCCCTGCACTTATCTCTATCATAGCTATTGATCACAATACATGGTAATTGCTTCTTTGTCTGTTTCTCTCACTCTAACACGGGAATGAAAGTGTCAGTGTCTAGTTCATAGCCCAGGAAAATACTAGGGAACTAAAGAAATATCTTTTAGACTGAAGGAATGAAATCTCATTCTGGAAGAAGCTCTATTTGTGAGTCTTAGTCAAGCCATCCGCTACCCCACAGAACACAGACTAAAGCTCCTCCCACTGACAGATCTTCCTGCAATTGCATCTTCCTGCAAGGTGCTGCCTTTTAACGCCAAATGCTCAAGTCTTCCCCTTCCGATCTCATGTGAACATCAAAAGAAAGAAAGGAAATTTAAATACTCTGAAGAACCCAAAGTTGAATTCTGTAAAAGAAAAATGAGGAGTACTCTTTTATATGTAAAAAAATACTATAAAAATCTTAGAAATTAAAATACCATGGAAGTTGTACAAGTGCAGAAACAGACCTAAATACACATAGAAAATATCCACTAGATGGTTTAGAAAAAAAATGGCTATTTATTAAAGCAATTAAGTTAAAAAAATCCAAAAGTTTTATCCAAAGAAATATTAACAAATGAAATAATAAAAGAATTAGAAGAAAATAGACTAGTTGCTGTTGAGTCAATTCTGACTCATGGAAACTCCATGTGTGTCAGGGTAGAACTGTGCTCCATAGGGCTGTCAATGACTGATGCTTTGGAAGTAGATTGCCAAGCCTTTCTTCCAAGGTGTCTCTGCTTAGACTTGCATCTCCTTTCAGTCAGCAGTCGAGTGTGTTAATCATTTGCACCACCCAGGAATTCCAGAATAAAAGGTAGATAACTATATTTTTGATTTTGGGATAGGAAAGACATTTATAACAAAGAAAGACAACAAAAAACGGTAAGAAGGATATTTTGAATGCATAAAAATTGAATACTCAAAGAAATTTGGAACCATTTTCACCTGTGAGAGTGTTGGTGAATTTACAATACTGGTGAGGATGTAAGAAATAGATACTCTCATATATTGCTGGATGAACAAGAATGGTTCTTACGTTGCTGAAGTATGGTTAGGCAAAACGAATCAAAAGGCTTTAAATTTTACATAGTCTTTAACGCAGCAGGATTCATTTCTAGAAACTAGTCTTAAGAATGTTCCATTGCTATTCATAAGGTTTCACTGGCTAATTGTTTTTTTTTTTTTTTTTTTTTTAAGAAGTAGATCGCCAAGTCCTTCTTCCTAGTCTGTCTTAGTCTGGAAGTTCCACTGAAACTTGTTCACCTCGGATGACCCTGCTGGTATTTAAAATACCAGTGGCAAAGCTTTCAGCATCATGGCAATACACAAGCCACCACAGTATGACAAACTGACAGACTATTATTCAAATTTGTGCACCAACCACTAATGCCAAAGATGAAGATATTGAAGATTTTTACCAACTTCTGCAGTCTGAATTTGATCAGACATGGAATCAAGATTCATTGATGATTACTGATGATTGGAATGACAAAGCTGGAAACAAAGAAGAAGGATCAGTAGTTGGAAAATATGGCCTTGGTGATAGAAATGATGCTGGAGATCATATGATAGAATTTTGCAAGACCAGTGACTTATTAACTGCAAATACCTTTTTTCAACAACATTAACGGTGACTGTACATGTGGACCTTACCAGATGGAATACACAGGAATCAAACTGACAACATCTGTGGAGAAGATGGAGAAGCTCAGTATCATCAGTCAGAACAAGGCCAGGGGCCGACTACAGAACAAATCATCAATTGCTCATGTGCAAGTTTAAGATGAAGCTGAAGAAAATTAGAGCAAGCCCAACAGAGCCAAAGTAAAACCTTGAGTATATCAACCTGAATTTAGAGAATGTCTCAAGAATAGATTTGATGCTTCGAACACTAATGACCAAAGATCAAATGAGTTGTGGGATGACATCAAGGACATCATACATGAAGAAAACAAAAGGTCATTAAAAAGACAGAAAAGAAAGAAAAGACAAAATGGATGTCAGAAGAGACTCTGAAACTTGCTCTTGAACATAGAGTTGCTAAAGTGAATGGAAGAAATGATGAAGTAAAAGAGGTGAACAGAAGATTTCAAAGGGTGGCTCGAGAAGGCAAAGTAAAGTATTATAATGAAATGCAAAGACCTGGAGTTAGAAAACCAAAAGAGAAGAACACGCTTGGCATTTCTCAAGCTGAAAGAACTGAAGAAAAAATCTAAGCCTTGATTTTCAGTATCAAACGATTCTATGGGAAAATATTGAATGATGCAGGAAGCATCAAAAGAAGATGGAAGGAATACACAGACTCACTAAGCCAAAAAGAATTGGTCAATGTTCAGCCATTTCAGAAGTTAGCATGTGATCAAGAACTGATTGTATTGAAGGGAGAAGTTCAAGATGCACTTAAGGCATTGGCAAAAAACAAGTCTCCAGGAATTGAATTAAGATGTTTCAACAAATGGACGCAATGCTGGAAGCGCTTACTCGTCTATGCCAAGAAATTTGGAAGACGGAAACCTGGCTAACTAACTGGAAGAGATCCATATTTGTGCCCATTCCAAAGTAAGGTGATCCAACCAAATGCGGAAAATATAGAACAATGTCATTAGTATCACACGCAAGTGAAATTTTGCTTAAGATCATTCAAAAGTGGTTACAGCGGTACATCGACAAGGAACTGCCAGAAATTCAAGCCAGATTCAGAAGAGGATGTGGAACCAGAGACATCATTGCTGATGTCAGATGGATCTTGGCTGAAATCAGGGAATACCAGAAAGATGTTTACCCGTGTTTTATTGACTATGCAAAGGCATTCGACTGTGTGGACCATAACAAATTATGGATAACATTGCAAAGAATGGGAATTTCAGAATACTTAATTGTGCTCGGGAAGCTGTACATAGACCAAGAGGCAGTCCTTCGAACAGAACAAGGGGATATCGCGTGGTTTAAAATCAGGAAAGGTGTGCATCAGGGTTGTAACCTTTCACCATACTTGTTGCATTGGGCAAATCTGCTGCAAAAGACCTCTTTAAAGTGTTAAAACGCAAAGATGTCACCTTAAAGAGTAAGGTGCACCTGATCCATAGTATTTTCAATTGCCTCATATGCATGCAAAAGCTGGACAATGAATAAGGAAGACTGAAGAAATATTGATGCTTTTGAATTATGATGTTGGTGAAGAATATTGAATATACCATGGGTTGCCAGAAGAACAAACACATCTGTCTTGGAAGAAGTACAGAGAGAAGGCTCCTTAAACTTGAGGATGGCCAGACTTTGTCTCACATACTTTGAACATATTATTAAGAGGAACAAGTTCCTGCAGAATGACATCATGCTTGGTAAGGCAGATGGTCAGACAAAAAAAGGAAAACCCTCAACGAGATGGACTGATGCAATGACTCTAACAATGCACTCAAACATGGCAAAGATTGTGAGGATGATGCAGGACCAGGCAGTGTTTTCTTCTGTTGTACATAGGGTTGCTCTGAGTAGGAACTAACTTGATGACATCTAACAACAACAACAGTCTTAAGAAAATTATAATTATGGATACGGGAAAATATAAATAATTAGAAGCAATTGAGTGTTTAACAGTAGGAGGTTGATTAAATAAATCATTACACAGCTGTGTAACGGGATGCTATTTGACCACTAAAGCGATGGTGAAAAATACTTAATGGGAAGGAGAAATGCTGGCAATACTTTGTTAACTATCATAGAAGATTGGAAAGCTGTTTGGAAAATGTGGTTGCTACTTTAAAGATTGAGAAGATATATGCCAAATATTAATAGCAACTATCTCTGAGTTTGGGGAGTGTGAGTAAATTTTGATTTCTATTTATGCTTTTTGTATTTTCATATTTTCTCCAATAAGTGTATTTTACTTTTGGAGTCAGAAAGAAGTATTAGTAAAAACAAAAATTGCTTACAGATGAACGTTATATAGTGTAATTTTTAAAAATGAGTAGATGCTAATATTAACAATTTTACCAATTAAGAACATATTTACAGTACTATTGTCAACTAGTTTTTTTTCTATTAAATTTGTTTTTTAAAAAAGTTTATTACAAAATAAACCAAAAAAATCATGTTGAGCAATTTTCAAGTAGTCCAGAAAATATGCCTGTTTATATTAGTAGGGACAGGTCAGGTTTTGCTGTGGTAACAATTCCAAGCCTTAGTGTCTTAAGACACAAAGTCCTATTTCTCATTCAGGCTTCAGGCCCATTGTGGATCTTTAGTTGGGGGAGAGGTGGGGAGACCTGTTCATCTTGGTCACTTAGGGACACCTCACCTTGAACGTTGTCAGAAAGTTTGCAGTTAAAGAGAATTCAGGAAAATCTCACACTGACTCAGAAGTGACATAGGACAGTTCTGCTCATAACTCATTAGCCAGAACTAGTCACGTGGACCCACCAATTATGGGGGCCAGAAAGGTGGAGAGCTAGAAATATTTGGCAAATAACATTTATGACTTTCACCCTCTTCTTTCTCGATTTGGGAAGGTGGGTCTGGAGCTACAATCTAAAAACCAGGAAGGGTGTAATCTGGCAATTACTGTAAGGAAGGCTGACAGGATCAGTATGAGCCAAAGAACAGAATTGAGACAGAGAAAATACTGAACATGTTTCTAGAAGAGCTTAAAAAAAATTCCTGCATTTCTCTTCCCCAGCCATTTATTAACAATGGATCCTATATGTTGCTCTTTGTTAATGTGCAATAATTCAGTAATTACAATTAAAAAATTATAAGGTAATAATGCCTTTAGTATTTTGGAAGATTCTGCCATTCCCCTGGAGACAGTTGGGTTAGATGGCCCTAATCAATCTCGCTTCAACAGAAGCTACCTGTTTACTGTGCTGGTCATCTTCTGCAGACATGGATTGCTGTTCTAAAACTTGACAGTCGAATCTTATTGTAGAACTACTTCCCTATGGCCCATGTTTAATTCAGTCCATTCTGAATTCTCTACGAGGGACTTTGTTTTAAGAAGACCTCTTCCAAATATCTGCCTCTTATGTAGCAAGGACTGGATTAATGAGAGAAATGCAGTGTCTGCCCCATTATCATGTGAAGTTCTTCTACAATATCTAAACTGATAAGCCCATCTTCTTTGATACAGCAACACAGATGCTATATGGAGCTGCATTGCTTAATTGGAGTAGTCAAAAGCAGTATGCAGAGATTAGGACACAAAGGTGATCTAACTGTACAGCAGCTTGATCAGTGGCCTGCCTGTGAGCTCAAGTAGGATTTCAGATGTTCCTGTCCTGTCCCAGGATGAGCAATGTCAACTGATGCCAACCTGAAGAAAGATGTTCCTTCTTTAGTGGAGGGATCGCTCCCACCAGTTATGCTCTGATGAAAGTGGTACATGATTTTCAGTTTGCCATATATATATTTAAATATTGCCCTGAATAATCCTGAAAAGGCCAAACAGATCAAAAAACAGAAGGAAGACCTCATCTTTCACAAATAAAACAAAAATTGCTTGGCTTGATGGTATGCAAATTGTATTTCACTTGCATTCTGGTCAACATAAAACATAGTATCAATGGGTAATTAAAAAGCTCTTACAACTTCAGAGACAAACACTAGAACACTAATCATAAATGACTAGAGTTTTCTTTTTTTTTAAATAAGTATTTCGAAGGTTTCTAGACCAGCCAGATCTAGTAGAAAGGTCATAGACATTTGAATTAGACGTAATGTACTACCAATTCAATATCTTCAGTTTAGATCTTGCTCATGAGGTTCAGACCCTCATCATCAATAATTGTCTCCACCAGCCCCATACATTCAACATGTTCTAAACTGAGCTCGTATTTTCCTCTAAACTTTACGTCTTTATCTTCCTTCTATTCTTCTTCCTCTCCCTGCTGTGTTGACTGTGGGAGTGAGTACCCCACATATCTGCTAAGCAGAAACCTGGGCAATAGTCTTGATTATTTCTTGCCATGAAATCTGATCAGTCTGTATGGCAGACACTGTTAGTTGCCATTCTTCCCTTCTTCCTCATATAGAATATGGACTTTGTTTAAGTGTGGCTAGGTGCTTCAAAAAAAATACGCACCTCTTCAGGAAAAGGCAAAACCATAGAGACAGTAAAAAGATCAGTGGTTTCCAGGGATTCAGGTGAAGGGGAGGAGGGATGAATAAGCAGAGCACAGGACATTTTTAGGGTAGTGAAACTGTTCTGTATGACACTGTAATGATGGACACGTAACATTTTGCATTTGTCAAAATCCAAAGAACTATACAATATGAAGAGTAAACCCTAATATAAACTATGAACCTTCCCAGCCTAACTTCTTGCCACTCTCTGTCTTGAATTCTGAGGTCAGGCCATGTTCAACTTCTAATTCCTTGAATGTGTATTCTCTCTTTCCTTTGGACCTTTGCAAATGTGCTTACTCCCTTACTGGTTCTACCTTTTGGCTGGCCAACTACTACTCATTCTACAGGCCTGAGCAACTGAGTACTTGAGGATGCCATTTAATGAGATGGAGAAGACTCAGGGAAGAAGAAGTTGGAGTGTAAAAAAACAAGGGTTCTGTTTTGGATGTGTTAAGTATGACATATTGATTAAAGACCAAAATGGAGATGTCCTGGATGCAGTTCAATACAGGAGTCAGAAGCTGAAAGGAAAAGTCACAGCTGGAGATGTGCTTTTGGGAGTCATCAGCATCTAGACTACATTAAAAAGCTATGGGAAGCATGAGGACAGTTGGGAAGGAAAATAGAGCAGACGGTGGGACTAACAACACTTGGTGGTCCAGAGAGGAGGAGCTGGTAAAGGAGACGATTTATCTTACTGCAGTGTATTTGTTGTTGTTTGTTTATTTTTGTCTTTATCTAGAGCTGGATGTTAAGTTCCATGGATGCAGTGTCCATGTGTGTTTGATTCACTGTTGTATTTCTGATGTCTATCAAAATGCCAGGTATAGAGTAACCACTCAATATAACTTTCCTCAAAGAGAGAATGAATAGATATGAATTCAAATCCTGGCTCCATTATTAGCTGGATGACCTGTATGCCTTAGATTTCTGTTCTGTGAGAAAAGAAGGTTAAACAGGATGTTTTCTAAGGTTCTTTCCACCTCTAAAATTCTGATCCCCAAGTAACTGTGTTCTATACCCAGGCAATCTTTCTCAGATTTTTGCATTTATCTTGTGATTCTGCATTGGTAAGTTGCACCCACCAGCAAGATAGAAAATTAAAGGTTTTGATGGGGCTTCTGATATGTCACTTTTCATCTAGGCTACAAGCTTCCTCATCTATAAAGTAGAAGGTATTGACTTCTGGGCCTCTACAGCCTTTTAAAGCTTTAAAATCCTGCATTCTTCATGCACTGGAAATAATACTAATAAGCACTATCTTGGATTTTGTACCCTCTGTGGGCTTCATACTTCATATTTTTTCAAGATACAGTTTTTGGATTTTCCGCTTAATACATGTAAAAAAACCTATGAGATTGGCACTATTTACTGTTCACCTTTACAGGTGTCTTAGTCATCTAGTGCTACTCTAACAGAAATATCACAAGTGGATGGCTTTAACAAAGAGAAGTTTATTCTCTCACAGTCCAGTAGGCTACAAGTCCAAATTCAGGGCGTCAGCTCCAAGGGAAGGCTTTCTCTGTCGGCTCTGGAGGAAGGTCCGTGTCATCAATCTTCCCTTGTTCTGGGAGCTTCTCTGGGAAGGAACCTCAGGTCCAAAGGATGCGCTCTTCTCTCGGCACTGCTATCTTGGTGGTATGAGGTTCCCATGTGTCTCTGCTCGCTTCTCTCTTTTATGTCTCAAAAGAGATTAGATTAAGACACTATCCAGTCTCGCAGACGTCATCAGTATAACCTCATCATAGTGATAGAGTTTACAACACTAATTGAAATAACGAAAGTGGAAGTAAAATAATACAATGCTTTTTTACCTAGTAATAGTTAATATTTCTTGAACATTTGGCAGGCATTGTTGTATACACTTTGTATGTATGAATTTAAGTATTTCTTATAGCAATAGTAGTTATCTATTACTTCGTAACAAATTATCCCCAAATGTAGTTGCTTAAAAAAAGCAGAAACCCAGACCAACCCCATTGCTGTTGAGTCGATTCTAACTCATAGCAATCCTATAGGACAGAGTAGAACTGCCCAGTATGGTTTCCAAGGAGCAGCTGGTGGAGTCAAAATGTTGACCTTTTGGTTAGCAGCCAAGCTCTTAACCACACACCACCGGGGCTCTGACAAAAAAAGCAAACATTTATTATCTCAGGGTTTCTGTGGTCAGGAATTCAGGCAAGTCTTTGCCGGATGCCTCTGACTCGGGGCTCTCAAAAGCTGCATTGAAGGTGTTATCTAGGGGCTGCAGTCATCTCAAGGCTTGACTGTATCCAAGCTCACTCATGTGATAATTCGTTGTTGGCAAGATTCAGTTCCTTGAAGACTATTGAACTGAGGGCTTTAGGTCCTTGCTGGGAGTTGGGAAGAGGTCTGTCTGAGTTCCTTGCCTTTATATTTCTCCACAGGGCATCTCACAATAGGCAGTTGGCTTTCATTGGTATGAGCAAGAGAGTGTAAGAGAGGGAGAACAAGACAGAAATCTCAGTCTTTTTGTAACCCACTCTCAGAAGTGACATCCCCTCACTTTTGTCATGTTTTATTCATTAGGAGTAGTGGTGATTCAGTGGTAGAATTCTTGCCTCCCATGCAGGAAACCTGGGCTCGATTTTCAGCCAAGTCATCTCATGTGCGGCCACTATCTGTCTGTCTATGGAGACTTGTGTGTTGCTATGATACTGAGCAGGTTTCATTGGCATTTCTAGACTAAGATGAACTAGGAATAAATGACTGATGATCTACTTCCAAAAATAGCCAGTGAAAACACTATGGATCACATGATGGCCCGATCTGCAACTGATCATGGGTATGGCACAGGACCAGACAGTGTTTCATTCTGTTGTGTGTGGGGTTGCCATGAGCCAGCGGCTGACTCAGTGGCATCTAACAACAACAATTCACTAGGAGCAAGCCACTAGATCTAGTACATACTCAAGGGAAGAGGATTACAAAAGGTCATGGATATCAGGAGGTGGGGGTAGAGGCTGCCTAACACAGATTAGCAAACAGACTCAACCAATTAACCTAAAGTCATACAACTAGTAAGTTGCAGAGCCAGGATATGAACCTCAACTTCAGGGTCTGTGCTCTTAAAATGCTTTCCTAGGCTTAGTAAATCAAACGCTATCAGCAAATATTTCTTAAAACATCTTTGAACTACAGGTGTTGGTCCATATCCGGCGTCACACTGCACTATCACAAAGTCAGTTACAGTGGTTTGGCGGCTGAGGCAACAGTTGTGTATATCAAGGGTCAGCAAAATTTTTCTGTAAGGGGCCATACGGTAAGTACTTTAAGCATTGTGTTTCAGCTACTCAAATCTGCCTCTGTAGCACAAAAATAACTATAGACTATAGTAAATGAATGGGCTTGAATGTGTTCCAATAACATTTTGTTTAAAAAAATAGTGATGGTTGAACAACATGATGAACATATTTAATGTCACTGAACTGTACACGTGAAGATGGTTGAAATGGCAAATGTTTTGTTACCTATATATTTATCAGAATAAAAAATATATATAGGCACAAGCTGGATTTGGTCTTCAGACTATAGTTTGCCAACTTTTGCTCTGAGTCATTGTGGACACACAGCTGTACCAAGGCAATTCTTAATGTTGTAAAAGCAAACAAACTAGAGTTACTTGCTTTACTGAAATCCCATGAGTCACTGAACCAAAAGATGGAGCACAAGTTATGTTGAAGCTCTACAAAAGCAGGAAAGTTTAATGTATTATTCTATGTTCCCCATTCTCTCCAGGACAACCCTTTAAAGCATTCAGACATCTCCACCTCTTAGCCTTAGACAAGTTGTCTCATCTTGAGGGAAGAAATGCTCCCTTGCATTTCCTTTTGGGTTTTTATCCTGGTGTGGGCTGGTATTCCTTTCTTTGTCCAATGCCTGAGTCCTTCTCCCTTCTTATCCACTTCCTTGACCAAGGACAAGTGTTTTCAAATTTTAAACAACTTTGCATAGTATCCACAGTTTCTCTTGGAATCCTTAGTAAGCTTTCCCAGGTGGAAGGAGAAAAGAGCCCTGGTGGCGTAGTTAAGTGCTTGGCTGCTAGCTGAAGGGTTGGTGGTTTGAACCCACCAGTTGCTCTGTGGGAGACAGATGTGACAGTCTGCTTCCTAAAGATAACAGCCTTGGAAACTCTGTGGGGAATTCTACTCCGTCCTATAGGGTCACTGTGAGTCAGCACCGACTTGGTGGCTTTTTTGGTTTAGGTGGAAGGAATCAGGAGTCCCTGGGAGTTCCATGAACTTGGAAAATTTCCTCCTCTAGGAGACCCCCTAAGTAAGATCTTATCATAGAACCTTTCTAAAATTAAGAGAGAGCCCTGAACCCTAGGGAATTTCTAATTCTGGAGGATGCCTTTATTTTTATTTACTTTTTTATTGTGCTTTAGGTGAAGGTTTACAGACCAAATTAGTTTCTCATTAAACAGTTAATACACAAATTGTTTTGTGACATTAGTTGTCAACCCCATGATGTGTCAACTCTCTCCCCTTCTCCACCCCAGGTTTCCTGTTTCTATTCTTCCAGTTTTCCTGTTCCTCCCTGCCATCTCATCTTTGCTTTTAGGCTGGTGTGCCCATTAGTCCAATACATGATTAAATTATGAAGCATGATCCTCACTTGTGTTATTGTTGGCCCTATAGACCTGTCTAATCTTTGGCTGAAGGGTAAACCTTAGAAGTGACTTCAGTACTGAGTTGAAAGGGTTTCTGGGGGCCATACTCTTGGGGTTTCTCCAGTCTCTGTCAGAGTAGTAAACCTGCTCTTTCTTGTGTGTGTGTGTAAATTTGAATTTTGTTCTACATTTTTGTCCCACTCTGTCTGGGACCTTCTATTGTGATCCCTGCCAGAGCAGTCAGTGGTGATAACCGGGCACCATCTAGTTGTTCTGGGCTCAGTCTGGTGGAGGTTGTGGTCCATCAGTCTGGAGGATGTCTTTATTGATACACACAGCATATAAGAAGCAAGGGTGGAGTAGTTGGAAGGGGAGTAGAGCCAAGAAGGTGAAGTTTCAAGAAGTGGTAATGTGCCCTTGCAAATGATCCTCGCTAGACTTTTAAAATATAGTTAAAAAAATTAACCACTTATGTTAAGATCCCATCAAACAGTAAACAAGCAATTACATTTTTAGTATGTTTTCTTTCTCACTGGAGAAAATCATCTGCTAGGTAAAAATATTAGCAGCTTCTGCCTCAGCTTTTATATATTCTAGTGTTGTCAATAGTAACATTATTAACAGTTTCTTAGTTCTTTGCCTAGGGCATTGTTAGTCTTTTATACGTATTTATTTTATTTTGTTTTGCATCTTGGACCTTCTGGCACTTAATGATATTATTTACCTTGATTACACTGCAGATGGGACTCTCTTTGACTCAATTTAAAAAAAATTAATGCATTTAATTTTAGTGGAAGTGTTCAATGAGATACCAGGTGACTCAGCTAAGTAAAAGAAGGGTTCCTAATTACATGCCTAAATCAAATTGTGCTCTGAGTGCCCTTCTGGGTTTATATACTGCAGAAGTCTAGGGCAACTGAAGAGTGCTGACTCAGTTTTCCCAAACTCTAAAACGGAGGGAGGAGGGATCTATATTCAAGGCATCTTGAGGTTTCTAAATATTTAAAATTCATATTTACTACTCTTCCTAAAGCATAGTGTTTAGGGATGCTTAGCAATGAATGACTCTCTTTTTTTCACCTTAAGGAGTTTTCTGAATTCCATTCAGCGTTACTTGCTGTTTTATTACACATTTTCTCATAATTGCTTTTGTGTAATCAGGCGTTGAGGGATAAAGAAAAGAATGACTAGTCATATCTCAAGGTACATAATCCAGGGAGCACCTCAGTATTATTTTAGGATGATTTAAAAATGGATTAACTATAAGCTTTTCTCATTTCTCATAACCATATTTTCTCATTAGAATAGATTTATCACATTTTCTCCTCATGTTATGGTTTGTGACATGAGTATGAATTATAGGCCTTTTCAGGGGGATTTTTAAAAATGACTGGATAGTACTTTCTCCTTGTGCCATTTTTTATTGTCAAAGCAATGAAGAAAACAAGTTTATAATGATCTTTCTGAGATACAGGTATAATGGTAAGAAACTGAGATACAGGTAGTCCCAGATTTATGACAGTTCTTTTCTGATGACTCCATTGTTAAGTCAGTTCTGACAATTTAAATACTTCTTCTTTTTTTTTTTTAGTTTTCATTATTATTGCCTTTTATTATCAGTATCTTTATAAATCCAGTCTTTGAACATCTGTGGGTAAACAGCTGAGAATGATAACATCATCAGATTATGCACTGCAACACTGTATGGAGTACATATTACTAGCAATAAAATGCACCCAAAAATAAAAGGGATCGTCCTAAGTGCAGTTTGTTGTAAGTCAAATGCATCGTAAGTATATTCTCGGGAAGGGTATAAATCATGCTTTCAAGGAGCCAGATCCAATTACCAAATTTCAAGGAGGAAGCTGTTTGAGATGAAGCCTTGATTATTTTGATGGAGATGGTGTTTTGTTGGCAGTTGGCTTGGTTGATAAGCATGTTTCAAAAACTTTCTGGCCATTTGACTGGAACTATGGATCTCTTTTAATTGCTGAAAAATGACTTCATAGTTGGTAAAGTAGAAGGTCAGCAAAAAGGAGAGAAACCCTCAATGGACTGACACAATAAGCACAACAATGGGCTCCAATATACCAGCAACCGAGAAGATGGCACAGGACCAGAAAATATTTCATTCTGTTATATATAAGGTCGTCATGAGTCAGAGCTGACTCCACAGAAGCTAGCAACAACAACAACATGGACCTCTTAATTAAATCTTGGCAAGGAGAGAAGAAAACAGAGATAGAAGTGAGTATATCATATGAGCACTAACCTAACAAAATGAAAAACTTTCACTTAACAATCTCAAAGCATACTATTAATTGACAAAGTGGCCCTGGATAAGTGATTAATATTCTTTTGTATGAAATTGAAAATGGAGGACAGGGATCATATGGCATTTTCCAAATAGAAGCTTTAAGAGCTATGGAATTAGGAATTCAAGAAAGGAGACAAAAGTGGATTTACGATCCAGAAAAAAATGATGCAACTTGAAAAGATATGACAAAAGGACACGTTAAAGTCTTGTTACCCAAAGTGGGATCCATGGACCAGAGCCATCAGCATCACCTATGAGCTTGTTAGAAATGTACAGTCTTGGCCCCCACCCCAGCCAACTATATTTTAACAAGATCCTCGGGTGATTTGTGTACACATTCATTTTTGAGAAGCATTGCTTTAAAGTAAAACATAGGAAGATTCTCCCTTACTTAAATAGCATAGGATTACATTCTTTTCTATATACCCTGAACTATTTGTTTCTACTGTGAATATATGCAAAATCATCATAATAAAAATGCTGTTTTTAAATTTTCAGTTTGGGCAGCACAGTCATGTGTCTGTTATTATCCACCATACGTTCTGTGAAATAAGGTGTTGCGTGATTTGGATGTTGTGCGAACATCAGAGTTAGCGCTAAACTTGATATTATAGTCTGGTCCTGCTTTTTCTTTAAGTGTCTCCACGTCATTAGAAATTTCTCCACATCTGATATAGTTCCCTCTTGCATGCTTGTTAGCCTTGTAGCTTTCAGTGGAGCCCATCCTTTAACAGCTTGGAGAAGTTTTTCTTTGTTTTTGAGGATCTTAGTTGATTGTCAAGTGCAACATGCCTAAATTGCAAGCAATAGCATTCACTGATTTTCCACCTTCATGTTGTTTAATAACATTTTGTTTCACTTCCAAATCGATACTTCTGCTTTGCCTTCTGCTGCTGCTATCACTAGCACTGGTTTTGCTGCGTTTGGGAGCCATGATGCACTTCATAGTAATATTTTTGAAAGAAAATTAAACAGAGAGGTAACACTACAACACTCAAGAGACATGGAATACAGGAGATTGGATGCTGCTTTCTATGAGTCGAAGCATATACTGTTATATGGTAAACTTTTTGTTTGTAAGTAGGCAAAGTTCGTATTGAAATAACAATAGAAAGTACAGTACAGTACATACATAAGCCAGTAACATAGGCATTTCTTATGACTATAAAGACATACATATCATAGGTTACATATGTACTGTACCATTTTACGCCTGACAATGCAATTTTTTTTGTATACAAGAGATATGAAATATACTTGTTGCATGTGGGAAGCTATTGCCTTCACTACGTCTGCTTATAGCCACTAAGTCCCATTCTCCAGTCAGGATTTCTGAAATCTATTA
The DNA here is from genome assembly GCA_030035585.1 of Dugong dugon. Classification (NCBI taxonomy): domain Eukaryota; kingdom Metazoa; phylum Chordata; class Mammalia; order Sirenia; family Dugongidae; genus Dugong; species Dugong dugon. Next base: position 107,189,287 of record CM057463.1, on the reverse strand, counting down.
TAACCTTTTGGGACCATGGGCGCATATGCTGTGGGACATTGCTCAAACAGATGTTAAGTGGTGTGTGACTGTAATATGTAGATAAAGCCTGGAATACTGGAATAGCATTATAGAACAGATAGTAAAAGTTATAAACCTCAACAATTTAAAATAATAACAACAACAAAATAAGGGGTAGGGAAGGGAAAGAGAATGAGAAGAAGACTAAGTAAACAGTAATTTTCTCACATTTTATAGCAAAGAGCCTATAGATACTAGTTAAAGTAGAAAATTCAGGAAACAGTTTATTTGCTGTATTTCAAGTGATAAGAGAAATAAATATAATCATCAACAAAATTTGGCTGTTGAAGTGGGGAGAAGAGGTAGAAGGCAGTGTAAATAAAGCAAATTCTTCACCTTTTGTAGCAAGGAGCTAATAGGTGATGTCTTAGGTTGATAAATCATGATATAGCATGTAGCAAATATGAATCATAACTCAAAATCCTGGGTATGAGAAAAATATCATACTTCTTATTTTCTTTAAGTCTAACTAAATCAGACTACAATCACTACCTTCATTAATTTGGCAGGAACTCCATCATAGCTATTATTAGGACTTCTCTACTCCATACTGCACTCATTGTGTGTAGTGTACAGTTGAAGAATGGGTAGAGATAAAAGACTGTATTTCCCAGGCTCTCTAAGAAATGGTTATGGCTGTATCATTGAATTCTGGCTATTGGATCATGAACAGAAGTGTTGTGTCACCTTCAGGCCTGGTCAAAAGAACCTACCACGTCTGATCTTCCATTTGTCTTCCCTCTGCCAGCTGAATCAAGAAGACACTGCAGTCTTAGAGGACAGTGGAGTCACAACAAGGAAGGAGCCTGAGTCCCTGAGTGATCATGTGGATTGCCGACTGGGAACTACCAGATAGACTCTACCTGAGCAAGAAATAAACTTCTATTTTGTTTGGTGTCAGAAATGGTAGGTTCTTTAGTAATTACCATTAGCCTATAAGAATAACATAAAGATTCTGCAGCTTTGACACAGAACTGAATGTAGAGTCCCTCTTGACCCAGCCCCAAAGTCACTGTGACTCCTTGAAATCAGGCATTTCACCATTTTAATGCCATACTAGAGTATGGGCATTTTAGCTGCAGCTGAGAAGCCCAGGTGCTGGTGTCTAATCTCCCCAGTTGCACCACTTTAGAAAACTATCCATTTCTAATGTTCTGCCACCTCTCCTGGTATTGACAGATTAGGGTGGGGATCCCCTTTAAACACACGACATGTAAACCTCAACCTCCTTCCCAGTACTAGAAACTCTCTCCAACTCTCTAGCTGATTCTGCAGTCCCACCTCTCCCCTCCTTGGCATACTGACCCCACTGAGAGCAAGCTTTCAGAAAGCAAAGGCTAAACAAGCAGGTGGTCTTCAGCTGACACCTGCTTTTACCCTTACAGTTTAAAAATCCCCTGGTGTAAAGGAATCAAAGGATCTGGATATATTCTTGGAATGGAGGATGGAGAAATACAAATTAACAAGCCATCCAGATACAAGTGTATTATATCATGCCACAGTGTAATCTATGAAAAGAAGAATGAAAACTGAAACTGTTACTCTGGGGAGCCTGAATGAAAAATGAGGAGAGAATGTACCCTTCATTCTGTGCTCCGTTTATTGCCTACATTGTTAAAAATCATGTGTAGGGGCTATTTCTATGAGATTATTAATAACTACTTCTACTGTCCCCATTGTATTGCAGTTCCTTGAGACTTAAGGAAAGGACTTAGATATATGAAATATAAATGGAAGTGAGGCGTTAAGGTTCCGATCTATTTGAAGGTTTTCTCCTGGAAGAGGTTCAACAACAAGGGCAAAATAAGCATGTTCTAGCTTAGTTATCCTGCCAGTTTATCGTACTGTGGTATTTTGCATGTTGTTATGATGCTGGAAGCTATGCCACTCGTATTTCAAATACCAGAAGGCTTACTCATGGTGGATAGGTTTCAGCAGAGCTTCCAGGCTAAGATAGACTAGGAAGAAAGGCCTGGTGATATACTTCTGAAAATTAGCCAGTGAAAACATGATGGGTCACAACAGAATATTGTTCAATATAGTGCTGGAAGATGAGCCCCCTAGGTTGGAAGTCACTCAAAATACACAGAGGCCACAACAATCGATCCCAGCATACTAACGATTGTGAAGATGGTGCGGGGCTGGGCAACGTTTCATTCTGTTGAATGGGTCACCATGAGTTGGAGATGATTTGATGGCATTGCACAACAACAACAGCCCCATTATGTAACTTGTATAACATTGGAAATGTCCCTTTACTTCTCTGAGCCTCAATTTCCTCACCAGTTTGCTACTGCTTGCCCCGCCTAGTGCCCAGAGTTGCTATGGGAATCAAATCCAACTGAATGTACTGTTAGTGCTTAACATAGGGGAAGTCAGCACAACTTGACCAACACAACATCATCGAAGCTTCATAGACAAACCCAAACACCCTGAAGGACTGAGTAACTGGGGCTGAGGGCTGGGGACCATGGTCGCAGGGGTCATCTAGGTCAATTGGCATAACAAAGTTCATAAAGAAAATGTTCTACATCCAACTTTGGTGAGTAGCGTCTGGGGTCTTAAAAGCTTAGGAGTGGCCATCTACTGGTCACATCCTGTCCAGAGCAAAGGAGAATGAAGAAAACCAAAGACAGAAGGGAAATATTAGTCCAAAGGACTAATGGACAACAGTACCACAGCCTCCACCAGCCTGAGGCCAGAGGAAGTGGATGGTGCCCGGCTACTACAAACCACTCTGACAGGGATAACATTAGAGAGTCCTGGACAGAGCGGGAGAAAAATGTAGAACAAAGTTCATATTCACACACACACACAAAAGACCAGATTTACTGGTCTGACAGACTCAGAGAACCCCTGAGACTATGGCCCATGAATACTCTTTTAACTCAGAACTGAAGCCACTGCCGAAGTTCACCCTTCAGCCAAAGATCAGACTGGTCTATAGAACAAGCAATAACACACAAGAGGAATATGTTTCTTAGTTCAATCACGTATACAAGACCAAAAGGGCAACACTTGCCCAAAAGCAATGATGAAAAGGCAAGAGGCGACGGGACCAATGGACAGATGAAAACAGAATTGAGGTGTGGTAGGGGAGAATGTTGACATATCGTTAAGATTGCAACCAATGTCACAAAACAATTTGTGTATAAGTTGTTGAATGAGAAACTAATTTGCTTTGTAAAATTTCACCTAAAGCACAATAAAGAAAAAAAAAATAGATACAGAAATAAAGAGACACAGAAACATATACTACAGTGTCTCTACTCACAAGGAGAATATACTGTAGGTGGTGGTGGGAGAAAGATTTGTACAAATAACAAACGAGTCTGTGCATGTGAGAGAATTTTGACAACGTGAAGTACGACTGTAAGATGCTATTAATTTTCCCTAACTTCATCTAGCTGCAGACTTTCTGGTTGCTAAGGAGATAGAAATATAGTCCTAATCACGGGCTCATGTAAATCTCTTAGTTCTTAATCAAAAGGAAAAAAAATCGCCACAGCCCTGGCTGCTCCTAAAATGAACAAATTGTTCAGGAATGAACTTCTCTTGAGGGTAAATGGGAAAAACTTGTTGGTCACGTTAAAAAAAATCCATATGTTCAAAATGCTTGCAAAATTGTCTCCCACTCTGCTCAGTTCAGAATTATTTTTTCCACCTTTTTCATTTAGGAGAAAAGACTCATAGTTTTGAAATTGGGTCCTTACGTACTCATGGAAAGACTTGGAGCCTTTATAAAAAAAGCTACACTTCTTTTAGGACCCTAGAGTCTCCTTCAGATCAGTATCAATTGAATTTTTTTTTTTTTTAAATGTGCCAGGCTTGTATCAGTTCATTATGAGCATTAACTCACTGAATTTCATTCACTGATGGGGTCCAGAGCGTAGAATGGTGTAGATAGAAGAAGGTAACATTAAGCTTTTGTTTATGGGAGTGGGAAATTTGACAACAGATATTGGTGATGGTAGCACAATGTGATTGATGTAATTGTTCTCGCTGAATTGTACACGTGAAATATGCTGACACGGCAAATGTTGTATTATCTGTATTTTACAACAATAAAAAAAGTGGAGTTAGTATCATGTTGAGGAATATTCACTTTATTTTGTAGGCATTGAGCAGCTGTGAAAGGTTTTGGAGACAGGCAAGTGTATTTGTTAAGGCATAATGCAAACTTATATCCCAAAGAGACTCCAAGAGTAGTGGCTTAAAGATTATAGATATTGATTTCCTCTGCTTTTACCTGAATGAGGTATGGGATCAGGTCGGTGGGTCAGCTCAGCTCCATGTAGTTATTTAGGGACTCTGCTGTTCCCAAGCTGTTCCTTTACCATCCCCTGTGCATTGTCTTCTGCATGGTCAATGCCGGGTCACTGTCACGTTCTGGGGTCCACCAATAGAAAGAGGCAAGAGAATGTAAGCAAAGGGTGTCTGTTGTCTGAAGCCCAGACACAGATGTGCCACTCATCACTGCTACTCACTTTCCTCCAGCAATAATTAGTCTTGTGACCACAGCTGACTGCAGTCTGGCTGGGTGTCCAAATGCCTGGCCACACTTCTATTCTTACTAATGATTTTGGTGGACACCCAGTCATCTTTACCACAACAGGGAAATAAACAGGTACATGTTTTAGAAAGAATAATGTGATTGTTGTTTGTTTTGTTTTGTCTTTTCTGTAACACCTAGCACAGAGCTGTCTATGTGGTAGGCATCAATCAATAATTGTCAGCTCATTAATTGACTAATACATTGATATACCCACAGCCAGACTTGAGGGCCATACCATTTACTTATGGTGACATGTATAGACACATGATTTATTGATAGTACCTGGCCAACTGATGGCTTAACACGCCATAAGGAGGGTCTACTGAAGCTTTGTTCACTGTTAGAGTCATGTCTGGGGAATCTGTAACTCTCATTAGATAAAAGGGAATGATATATAAACCAAACGAAGAAGCTGGGAAATGATACAATGTGTCATTCTACCTATTTCTAGGAAGGGGCTAATGATAGTTTTTACATTATATTTAACTCACTGCCATGGAGTCAATTCTGACTCAGGGTGATCCCATGTGTCGGAGTAGAACTGTGCTCTGTGGGGTCTTCGATGTCTGATGTTTTGAAAGTTGATTTCCAGGCCTTTCTTCTGAGGTGCCTCTGGGTGAACTCGAACCTCCAACCCTTTGGCTAGCAGTCAAGTGCGTTAAATATTTGTACCCCCCAGGGACTCCTACCACAATTTGTAGAGAATGATTTTATGTGGAAGTAAAGATAAGTTTCTTTCTTTCATGCTTTTTTCTTCTTTCCAATCATGAACTAGAGGGGTGGGTGCGGGCAAGAAGTCTTCTCTGAAGGCAGGAGAATTTTATCACTGACGTTGTTTATAATAGCTGTTCCATGGTGATACGGTTAAAACAGACTAATTTTAAAAACTATTTTTAAATTCCCTACAGGCAATGTATCACCTCACTGCTTGCACCAGAGTGGACTCCTCTCACCTCCCTCATTCCTTGGCATACCACCCATTTCTTCCTTCCTTCATCCCCCCCTCCCTTCATTCTCTATTAGACTCCAGCTTCTAAAACACAACCAAGCACACACAGATGATGTGAAGACACAAATGAGACAAAACCAAAACCAAACTCATTGCCATTGAGTCGATTCCAAATCATAGTGATCCTATAGGACAGAGTAGAACTGCCCCATACAGTTACCAAGGAGTGGCTGGTAGATTCAAACTGCTAATGCTTTGGTTAGCGGCCATAGATCTTAACCACTGCACAATCAGGGCTCCTCAAGGGAGACAAAAACCAGAAAACCAAACCTGTTGCTGTCAAGCTGATTCCAACTCATAGTGACCCTATAGGACAGAGTAGAACTGCCCCACAGGGTTTCCAAGGAGCGGGTGGTAGATTTGAACTGCCGACATTTTGGTTAGCAGTCAAACGCTTAAACCACTGCACCACCAGGGATCCCAAATGAGACAAGGTTATGGATATTCAGGAGAGAAGGCTGAAAGTGCCCTGGGCTGGGAGAGTTAAGGAAGGCTTGGTGGAGGAGGTGGTGCAAGGCTGTAACTTGATGATGGAGAGGATTGGAACCCAGAATCAGTAGCAACCTGCCATGTTATGATGGTAGAATTGATCCCTTCTAAATGTCTTTATAGCTCAAATTCTGTGATTCTCATTATCTCAACAGTCCTCCACTAATGCTGATGAGTCAAGAAAAAGGGAGAAGAACAAAACAAAACAAAACAAAAAGTGCAGGGCTCAGAAAATACTTGTTGAGTGAATGAATGACTGTCCTTGCCAGTTCATCCCATTTATTTTCCTTTTTTTATTTTTTATTGTTGCAGTTTAAATGAAGATTATTTTTCAAGTTAGTCTCCCATATAAAAATTTATACATACATTGTTATGTCACCCTAATTGCTCTCCCCATACTGTGACAGCACACACCTCCTTTCCACACCTGATTCCCCATGTCCATTCAACCAGCTCCTAACCCTCTCTCCCTTCCCATCTCACCTCTGGACAGAAGTGGCCCGTTTAGTCTCTTGTATCTATTTGAGCTAAGAGGCACACTCCTCAGGAGTATCATTTTATGTCCCACAGTCCAGTCCAATCCCTGTCTGAAGAGTTGGCCTCTGAAATTGTTTTAGTTCTGGGCTGATTCAGAGTCTGGGGGCCATGCTTTCTGGGGTTCCTCCAGTCTCAGTCAGACCATTAAGTCTGGTCTTCTTACTAGAATTTGAGTTCTGTAACCCTCCTTTCTCCTGCTCCATCAGGGACTCTCTGTTGTGTTCCCTGTCAGGGTGGTCATTGGTGGTAGCTGGGCACCATCTACTTCTTCTGGTCTCAGGCTGATGAAGTCTTTGTTTTGTGTGGCCCTTTCTGTTTCTTGGGCTACTACTTTCCTTGTGTCTTTGGTGTTTTTCATTCTCCTTTACTCCAGGTGGTTGGGACCAATCGATGCATCATAGATGGCTGCTTGGAAGCCTTTAAGACCCCAGACTCCACTCACCAAAGAAGGATGCAGAACATTTTCTTAGTAAGCTTTGTTATGCCAATTGACCTAGATGTCCCCTGAAAGCATGGTCCCAGATCCCTACCCCTGCTACTCTGTCCCTCAAAGTATATGTATTCAGGAAACTTCTTAGCTTAGGTTTAGTCCAGTTGTGCTGACTTCCGCTGTAGCATGTGCTGTCCTTCCCTTCACCTAAGATAATACTTGTCTACTATCTAGTTAATGAATAACACTCACCCTCCCTCCCCACCATTGTAACCATCAGAGAATGTTGTCTTCTGTGTTTAAAACTTTTCTTGAGTTCTTATAATAGTGGTCTTATACAATATTTGTCTTTCTGTGACTGACTAAATTCACTCAGTGTAATACTCTCCAGATTCCTCCATGTTATAAGATGTTGCTTGGCTTCATCATTGTTCTTTATCGTTGCGTAGTATTCCATTGTGTGTATATACCATAATTTGTTTATCCATTCGTCCATTGATGGGCACCTAGGTTGTTTCCATCTTTTTGCTATTGTGAACAGTGCTGCAATGAACATGGGTGTGCATATATCTATTCGTGTGACAGCTCTTATTTCTCTAGGATATATTCCAAGGAGCGGGATAGTTGGATTGTATGGTACTTCTATTTCTAGCTTTTTAAAGAAGCACCAAATTGATTTCCAAAGTGGTTGTACCATTTTACATTCCCACCAACAGGGTATAAGTGTTTCCGTCTCTCCACAACCTCTCCAGCATTTTTTATTTTATGTTTTTTGGATTAGTGCTAGCCTTGTTGGGGTGAGATGATATTGTAGTTTTGATCTGCATTTCTCTAATGGCTAATGATCATGAGCATTTTTTCATGTGTCTGTTAGCTTCCTGAATATCTTCTTTGGCAAAGTGTCTGTTCATATCCTTTGCCCATTTTTAAACTGGGTTATTTGTCTTTTTCTTGTTGAGGTTTTGCAGCATCTTGTAGATTTTAGAGGTTAGATGCTGACTGGATTTGTCATAGCCAAAAATTTTTTCCCAGTCTTTTACTCTTTTGATGAAATCTTTTGATGAGCATAAGTGTTTGATTTTTAGGAGCTCCCAGTCATCTAGTCTCTCTTCTGGTGCTTGTGCATTGTTACTTATGGTTCGTATTGTGTTTATGCCATGTATAGGGCTCCTAGCATTTTCGCTATTTTTTCTTCCATGATCTTTATAGTTTTCTATTTTATGTTTAAGTCTTTGATCCATCTTGAGTTAGTTTTTGTGCACGGTGTGAGGTATAGGTCTTGTTTCAGTTATTTGCTGATGGATATCCAGTTATGCCAGCACCGTTTGTTAAAGAGACAATCTTTTCCCCAGTTAATGGACTTTAGGCCTTTGTCAAACATCAGCTCCTCATAGGTGGATGAATTTATGTCTGGATTCTCAATTCTTTTCCATTGGTCTATGTATCTGTTGTAGTACCAGTACCAGGCTGTTTTCATTACCATGGCAGTATAATAGGTTCTAAAATCAGGTAGGGTGAGTCCTCCCACTTTGTTCTTCTTCTTGAGTAATGCTTTACTTATTTGGGGCCTCTTCCCTTTCCATATGAAGTTGGTGATTTGTTTCTCCATATCCTTAAAAAATGCCATTGGAATTTGGATGGGGATTGCATTGTATCCGTAGATCGCTTTGGATAGAATTGACATTTTCACAATATGGAGTCTACCTATCGCTGAGCAAGTTATGTTTTTCCACTTATACAAGTCTCTTCTGGTTTCTGACAGTTGTGTCTTGTAGTTTTCATTGTATAGGTCTTTTATGTCTCTGGTTAGATTTATTCCTAAGTATTTTATCTTCTTGGGGGCTATCGTAAATGGTATTGATCTGGTGATTTCCTCTTTGAGGTTCTTTTTGTTGCTGTAAAGGAATCCAACCGATTTTTGTATGTTTAGCTTGTATCCTGAAACTTTGCTGAAATCTTCTATCAGTTCCAGTAGTTTTCTTGTAGATTCTTTGGGGTTTTCCGTGTATAAGATCATATTATCTGAAAATAGAAATAGTTTGAATTCTTCCCTACTAATCTGGATGCCCTTTATTTCTTTTTCTAGCCTAATTGCTCTGGCTAGGACCTCCAGCACAATGTTGAATAAGAGTAATGATAAAGGGCATCCTTGTCTGTTTCCTGTTCTCAGGGGGAATGCCTTCAAAGTCTCTCCATTTAGGATGATGTTGGCTGTTGGCTTTGTATAAATGCCCTTAATTCTATTGAGGAATTTGCTTTCTATTCCTATTTTATTGAGAGTTTCTATCATTAATGGGTGTTGGACTTTGTCAAATGCCTTTTCTGCATCGATTGGTAAGCTCATGTGGTTCGTTTTTTGTTATATTAAAGTAATAGATTGCATTGATTGCTTTTCTAATGTTGAACCATCCCTGCATACCTAGTATAAATCCCACTTGATCATGGTGAATTATTTTTTTGATATGTTGCTGAATTCTATTGGCTAGAATTTTCTTGAGGATTTTTGCATTAATGTTCATGAGGGATATTGGTCTGTAATGTTCTTTTTTTGTGGTGTCTTTACCTGGTTTTGGTATCAGGGTTATGCTGGCTTCATAGAATGAGTTTGGGAGTATTCCATCCTTTTCTATGCTCTGAAATACCTTTAGTAGCAGTGGTGTTAACTCTTCTCTGGAAGTTTGGTAGAATTCTCCAGTGAAGTCATCCGGGCCAGGGCTTTTTTTGTTGGGAGTTTTTTAATTACTTTTTCAATCTCTTCTTTTGTTATGGGTTTATTTAGTTGTTCTACCTCTGTTTGTGTTAGTTTAGGTAGGTAGTGAGTTTCTAGAAATTTGTCCATTTCCTCTAGGTTTTCATATTTGTTAGAGTACAATATTTCATAGTATTCTGTTATGATTGTTTTCATTTCAGTTGGGTCTGTAGTGATATCACCTATCCCATTTCTTATGTGGGTTATCTGCTTCCTCTCTTGTTTTTCTTTTGTCAGTTTGGCCAGTGGTTTATCAATTTTGTTGATCTTTTCAAAGAACCAGCTTTTGGACTTGTTAACTCTTTCAATTGTTTTTCTATTCTCTATTTCATTTAATTCGGCTCTAATTCTTATTATTTCCTTTCTCGTGGCACCTGAGGGCTTCTTTTGCTGCTCTCTTTCTACTTGTTCGAGTTGTAGGGTTAATGTTTTGATTATGGCCCTTTCTTCTTTTTGGATGTGTGCATTTATTGCTATAAACTGACCTCTGAGCACTGCTTTTGCTGTGTCCCAAAGGTTCTGGTAGGGTGTGTTTTCATTCTCGTTTGATTCTATGAATTTCTTTATTCCATCCTTAATTTCTTCTATAACCCAGTAGTTTTTGAGCAAGGTGTTGTTCAGTTTCCATGGGTTTGATTGTTTTTTTTCCTTTCTTTTCCTGTTGTTGATTTCTACTTTCATTGCTTTATGGTCAGAAAAGATGCTTTGTAATATTTCGATGCTTTGGATTTTGTTAAGGCTTGCTTTATGGCTTAATATGTGGTCTATTCTGGAGAATGTTCCATGTGCATTGGAAAAGAAAGTATACTTGGCTGCTGTTGGGTGCAGTGTTTGGTATATGTCCATAAGATCGGGTTTGTTGATTACAGCATTTAGCTCTTCTGTGTCTTTTTTGAGCTTCTTTCTGGATGTTGTGTCCTTCACCAAAAGTGGTGTGTTGAAGTCTCCTACTACTATTGTAGAGTTGACTATCTCTCTTTTCAATGCTGTTAGAGTCTGTTGTATGTATTTTAGAGCCCTGTTGTTGGGTGCATAAATATTTATTATAGTTATGTCCTCCTGGTGTATTGACCCTTTAATCATTATATAGTGTCTTTCCTTATCCTTTGTGGTGGATTTTACTTTCAAGTCTGTTTTGTCAGAGATTAATATTGCCACTCCTGCTCTTTTTTCAGTGTTGTTTGCTTGATATATTTTTTCTATCCTTTGAGTTTTAGTTTGTTTGTATCTTTAAGTCTAAGGTGTGTCTCTTGTAGGCAGCATATAGACGAATAGTGTTTTTTTTTAATCCAATCTGCCACTCTCTGTCTCTTTATTGGTGAGTTTAGCCCATTTACATTCAGTGTAATTATTGATAGGTATGATTTTAGTGCTGTCATTTTGATGTCATTTTTTATGTGTTTTTGACAGTTTCTTTGTTCCACTTAATTTTCTGTGCTGAGTCGTTTTTCTTTATGTATTTTTTCATCTTTTTCATTGTTGTCGATCTTGTGTTTGCTGAGTCTATAGTTTTCTTTTGACTTGTAGGATTGTTGGTTTCCTTTGTGGTTACCTCAATATTTAGCCGTATTTTTCTAAGTTTGTACCAGTCTTTTATTTCTTTATATCACCTTGACTTCCTCTCCATATGCATAATCTATGTCCACATTTTTTAAGTCCCTCTTTTTTTGTTTTAATGTTGTTATCTTTTACATATTGACATCTGTTTCCTTATTTTCAGTGTTTTAGCTTTGATTTACTTTTGTGACTTCCCTATCTAGGTTGATATCTGGTTTCTCTGTCCTGTGTTCTAGTCTTGGGTTGTTATCTGATGTTTCTGATTTTCTAACTGGAGGACACCCTTTAGTATTTTTTGTAATTTTTGTTTGGTTTTTGCAAATTCCCTAAACTTCTGTTTATCTGGAAATGCCCTAATTTCATCATCATATTTGAGAGATAGTTTTGCTGGATATATAATTCATGGCTGGCAGTTTTTTTCCTTCAAGTCTTTATATATGTCCTCCCAGTGCCTTCTTGCCTGCATGGTTTCTGCTGAGTAGTCCGAGCTTATTCTTATTGATTCTCCTATGTAGATGACTTTTTATTTATCCCTAACCACTCTTAAAATTCTCTCTTTATCTTTGGTTTTGGCAGGTTTGATTATAATATGTCTTGGTGACTTTCTTTTCGGATCTACCTTATGTGTGGTTCTATGAGCATCTTGGATAGATATCTTGTCATCTTTTATGATATCAGGGAAGTTTTCTGCTAAGAAATCTTCAACAGTTCTCTCTGTGTTTTCTGTTCTATCCACATCCCCACCCCCTCCCCCGTTCTGGTACTCCAATCACTCGTAGGTTATTCCTCTTGGTAGAGTCCCACGTAATTCTTAGGGTTTCTTCATTTGTTTAAGTCCTTTTATCTGATTCTTCCTCAAATAAGTTGGTGTCAATTGCTTTATCTTCAGTCTCACCAATTCTGACTTCCATTGCCTCAATTCTACTCCTATGACTTAGTACTGAGTTATCTAATTCTGAAATTTTTATTGTCAATCTTCTGGATTTCTGATTGCATCTCTCTATGGATTCTTGCAGCCTGTTAAATTTGTCATTATGCTCTTCTCTAATCTTTTTAATTTCCTCTATTACTTGTTCTGTGTTTTGCTTTATTTTGTTCCTAATTTCTTGAAGAGTTCTCTGTATTAATCTTATGTATTCTGCCTCTGATAATTCCAAGAAATTTTCCTCCCCTAGAAAATTTCTAGATTCTTTATTTTGGGAGGTTGCTGAAGCCATCATGGTCTACCTCTTTATGTGATTTGATATCGACTGTTGTCTCTGAGCCATCAATAAGTTATTATGTCTGTTTATTTTATGTTTGCTTACTGTGTCCTAGCTTTTTGTTTTGTTTTGAGATGCCCAAATAGGTTGCTTGTGTGAGCTAGTTTGATTATTGTCACCTTTGAAGCTCTAATGTCATGTCACCACGTGGTTAGATCTGTTACTTGATATGTGAGCTCAGGAGTCCACCCACTCCTCCTGTATGGATTCAGCTCAGGTTCCCTGGTAGATAGCCACCAAGAGTGTGGTGTAGGGTCTCACCTACAGTCCTAGACAGGCATGGGTGATTGGTGAAGGCACAGACATCTGGCTGCAGCAGGGGGACACACTCTGAGCACGGCACGGGGCTGACAGCCGTGCCTGAATGTCCAGGAGGAAGGCTTGTCCTTTTTCCCTAGAGCGCGTAGGTGGGCGGGTTTTACAACTGGACTATGAGCACCCAGTGCTGTTGTCTATAAGGACTGGGGGCCACCTCTTATTCTTGGGCCCCTATTGCAGGTGGCTAGGTGGTGTGGGTGGAATCACCTCACACCCCTGATGTGGGTAGGTGAAGGCCCTGCCTAATGGGCAGGGCAGTGTCAAATGTCACGAACCTACCACTTCACAGCTGAAACAGTTGAAGTTAGACTTCACGTATATACCCTGTTGTACTGTGGCAATGAGGGCCTATGCTGTTGAGATGGGCCCACACAAGTCTCTGCCCAGGAAAAGGCACTCAAAGTCCATGGATCCCTTATGCCTGTGTGTAGGCAAAGGAGCTGTGACTACCCTGGGTTCCTGGTTTAGGGGAGCTGGCAGTTTATTTTTTCCCATGTTTGTTAATTTGTTCACTCTCCAAGGCTGGGAGAATGGCTCAGGGTGTGTGACAGATCCTACTTCCAGTCCATGGGACTTGGCAATTGCTGAAGCCTTTCCAGGACTCAGTGCAGAGCAGGGAGCAGGGACATCAATGGGAGACAGATTTTTCCCTAAGGGGGGTGTTTTGGTCTGTGCAGGAGGCCGTATGCAAGTAGTTATCTTTCGCCGATTTATGGCTGCTTCTCACTGGTTCTGGGTGGCCAAGTAGACTCTCTGGCACTGGGTCTCTCCTGGTGCAGAAAACATGCCTCCTGAGGACTGCTGCTTGTCTGCCTCACCTCTCACCCATGAGCTGATCAGGCCTGAAGGGCGCAGACTCTCAATGGGTCAGGTTTGGCAACTCCTCACTGCTTTCAAACTGTCTCTCCCTCCCCTTGGCGCTCAGTCTGGTTTCTCAACTTTGCCTTAGATGTTCAGGGTTCCTAGATTGTCATATATCCAAGCCCTTCATTATGGTAAGTTTTCTCTTTGGTTTCATAGTTTTTAATTCACCCTCCATTCATTGATCCTCTGCTACAACAAGTATTTACTGAGTATCTTCTTTGTGCCCCTAACTGTGTTAAGAATCAAAGGTAAGAAACAGTTCCCCCCCCCTCAAGCTCACTTCCTGTGGCTGCCTAGAGACATCTAGAATTAGACTTGGCTGCTAATAAGTCCACCTGTCAGATAAAGAACTGAACCCATCATCTCCTTATAGCTTTCTGGAACCATTGTCCCTAATGGGGTTTGCAAGGGCTCTTGGCCTGGTTGGGAGAAAGGGCTGAGAACCACTTGTTTCCAACAGTAATGCAATTCTGCCCTCCTGGATTTGACCTCCTCTCCTATTTTCTGCAGGAAATGCAGATGTGCTGATTTGGAGTCTTATCATCTGTTACTTTGTCCACCATGGAAACATAAGATAGCTCTCTTACCTTTCTGCTCAGGCCAGGTAGTCACATGTGTGCCCCTGATGAATGTGGGGCTTTTGGGAAACAACAAGAAGAGGCTTTTGCTGGTCACAAGAAGACATTGCTGTTTCCTGAGCCTCTAGTGCTGTTGAGTAGATAAAGTCCATGCTAGCGAGAACCCCTCTGCTTGTTACTCAGCTTATTGATTGTCCTTCTCACCACTGCCTAAATCTGATTCATCCCTGGAGGCTGAGGGGCGTGCAATATGTGGACTGAAATAGGGAGCGTTGTGCATGGGGAATCAGTTACCCCAGCTCTTTATCAGAAACTCCCAATTCAGAGGCCACCTCTTCATTTCAAGGGCAAGGAATGTGGGCTTTGGGATCAAATAAACCAAGGATTGCATCCTGGCTTTGTATTTTCTAGCTATTTGACCTAGAGCTAGTTAATTTGTTCTCTTTGAGCTTCATTTTCTCCATCTTTAAAGTGGGGATAATAACAACTGCTTTATTGTAATGCTGAGTGGTTTCAATGATCTAATGCTTGCAAAACATTTACTTCAGGGGCTGACATGTAATAATCATGTAGTATATGATGACTGAAGTCCCTGGATGGTGCAGTTAGCATATTAAGTTGGAGGTTTGAGTCCACTCAGGGGCACCTCAGAAGAAAGGCCTGGTGATCTACTTCTTAAAAATCAGTCATTGAAAACCCTGTGGAGCACAGTTATACTCTCAAGCACATGGGATTGCCATGAGTCAGAGTTAACTCCATGGCAACTGGTTTTTTATTACTATTTTAAAAATTAAGATTATTTTACTTACTGTATTTTTATGCAAATAACGTGCCTTCTGTTTGTTTGCTTACCGTGCTCTCGTCCCACAAGGTATTTGCAGAAGTATGCTATATTAGTTTTTGTCTTTTTTTTTTTACAGCAACATGTAAAATAAAATTGGCATAGTGGCACTTATGAAAATACCTCATGGTGGCGGGGTGAATGGTGCAGTTGGCCAACAAATGTAGAAGGTGTGCATTATTGGCCTAAAAATATGGTATATGGAAAATTAGTTGTTTTTGTTGTGCTAGGTGTCAATTATTTTGGAGGAATGTCTGAGAGGCACAAGGTTTGAAAGTTATCATTACCACAAAACAAAGCAAAAACAACAAACAACAGGCTCCCAGCTTGATGTTGTTTCTCAATCATCGTGGCTGCTAAAAGGAAAGAGAGGGCCAGGATGGCTCTTATTCTCTTGTGGTTCTTGAGGCATTCGAAGTGCTTCAAATAGATTCCTGTGTGTGGAACAGCAGCCCACCCCATCAGGCCAGGAAGCATCTCATCTGACAAAGGAAAGAAATGTGCTTCCTGGCCTGTGTTCTCCCTATACTATCTCTGTACTTACAGTTGCCTTCAACGGCTCTGTGCTGTTAGGGACTGTTTCTGGGCATCTTGCTCTATTTATAATGCCAGCTTCTAAAACGGGCCCAGACATCTGATTAGAGGCTAATGCCTGCACAAAATAACACGTTTTTATTTTTTCCCTTTTTTTTTTATTACTAAGTCGGGTCTCCGGAGTTGAGTGAAGGCTATGACAATTTTTGTAGTGGAGGGGCAAGTCGTCCTCATTGTGTCTTTTCACAGCCCAGAGAGGTATTAACAGAATCCTGTTCCTCCACTCACAGGGCAAGGAGGGGTAGGACCTTAAGAACCCTCCACTCCCCTTCCCTCCCCTCCCCAAACCCCTATACCTATTACCCCTTTTAGTCATCAGAATATTATATTCTGGCTTGTAGCAACCAAAAAATAAACTGAACCCATTGCTGCCCAGTCAATCTCAACTTACAGTGACCCTATAGGACAGAATAAAACTGCCCCATAGAGTTTCCAAGGCTGTAATCTCTAAGGAGGCAGACTGCCACATCTTTCTCCCGTGCAGCAGCTGGTGGGTTCAAACTGCCCACCTTTCAGTTGGCAGTCAAGCGCTTTAACCACTGAGCCACCAGGGCTCCTGCAGTTCTTTGCCAGAAACTTCTCTAATTTTTCCTGAAACATTTTCCCTTGTTTTACTCACTCGGCAAAATTGTGAGAGGCAGTAGCTATAATAGGAGAACATGCTTTGGTGTTGGCTCAGATCCCAGATCTATTACTGTCTAGCTGTGTTTCCTTGGGCAAGATACTCAACCTCTCATAGCTTCAATTATCCCTCCTGAAAAGAAGGGATGATAATACTAGCCTTTAAGATTGTTGAGGGATTAGATGAGATTGTGAATGAAATGACTGCACAAATGTTAGTTACCGTTTGTTGTTTCTCTATGACCTTCTGTAAAACTAGTGGAACTGCCTCATAGGGTTTCCAAGAAGTATCTGGTGGATTTGAACTGCTGACAGACATTTTAGTTAGCAGCGGATCTCTTAACCACTGTGCCACCAGGGCTCCATTGCCATCAGCCTTGCATACCTTATGGGGAAGTTCTACTCTGTCCTGTAGGGTCACTGTGAGTCAGAATTGACTTGACAGCAATGGGCTTTTTGTTTTTTAATGCCAATAGGAAAGTGAGTACAGAATCAAAGTTGTTGTTGTTGTTAGGTACCGTCAAGGCAGTTCCAACTCATAGCAACCCTGTAGGACCCTAATCATGGAAGACATTGACATATTATTATATTTCTCTAGTTTTTCTTTCAAAGCACTGTGGCCTTCTTTTCCTTTTGTCTACTCTCTTATCATGGAGCCCTGGTGGCGCAAATGGTTAAGTGCTCGTGAATATTACAGCCTAGGAAGCCCTATAGGGCAATTCTACTTCTACCTGTAGGGTCACTATTAGTCAGCACGTAACAACAACAGTCTTTGCCGAAGCAGTCTCCAGGTCTTTCTCCCACAGAGCCACTGGGTGGGTTCAAACTAGCCTTCAGTTAGCAGCCAAGCACTTAAACATTGTGCCTCCAGTGCTCCTTTCCATGAAGACTGTTGTTGTTAGATGCCATGGAGTCAGTTCCGACTCAGAGCGACCCTATGTGCAATGGAACAAAACACTGCCTGGCCCTGCACCATCCTCCCAATCTTTGTTATGCTTGAACCCATTGTTGCAGCCACTGTGTCAGTCCATCTCGTTGAGGGTCTTCCTCTTTTTGTTGACCCTCTCCTTTACCAAGCATGATGTCCTTCTCCAGGGACTGATCCCTCCTGATAACATATCCAAGGTATGTGAGACATAGTCTTGGCATCCTTGCCTCTAAGGAGAATTCTGTTTGTACTTATTCCAAGATAGATTTGTTCATTCTTTTGGCAGTCCATGGTATATTCAATATTCTTTGCCAACACCACAATTCAAAGGCATCAATCCTTCTTCAGTCTTCTTTATTCATCAAACAGTTTTTAAATGCATATGAGGCGATTGAAAACACCATGGCTTGGATCAGGCACACCTTAGTCTTCAAAGTGACATCTTTGCTTTTCAACACTTTAAAGAGGTCTTTTACAGCAAATTTGTTCAATGTAATGCGTCTTTTGATGTCTTGACTGCTGCTTCCATGGGTGTTGATTGTGGACTCAAGTAAAATAAAATCCTTGACAACTTCAATCTTTTGTCCATTTATCATGATGCTGCTTATTGGTCCATTTGTGAGGATTTTTGTTTTCTTTATGTTGAAGTGTAATCCATACTGTAGGCTGTGGTCCCTTATTTTCATCAGTAAGTGCTTCAAGTCCTCTTCACTTTCAGCAAGCAAGGTTGTATCATCTGCATAACACAGGTCGTTAATGAATCTTCCTCCAAACCTGACGCCTCATTCTTCTTCATATAGTCTAGTTTCTTGGATTATTTGCTCAGCATGCAGATTGAATAGGTATGGTGAAAGGATACAAACTTGACATGCATCCTTCCTGACGTTAAACCATGCAGTATCCCCTTGTTCTGTTCAAAGGACTGCCTTTTGATCTATGTACAGGTTCCTCATGAGCACAATTATGTGTTCTGGAATTCCCGTTCATCCAAATGTTATCCATAATTTGTTATGATCCACACAGTCAAATGCCTTTGCATAATCAGTAAAATACAGGTAAACATCTTTCTGGTATTCTCTGCTTTCAGCCAGGATCCATCTGATGATATCCCTGGTTCCACATCTTCTTCTGAATCCAGCTTGTATTTCTGGCAGTTCCCTGGAGATATACTGCTACAGCTGCTTTTTAATGATCTTCAGCAAAATTTTACTTGCGTAAATTTTGTAATTAATGATATTGTTTAATAATATCTGCATTTGGTTGGATCACCTTTCTTGGGAATAGGCATAAATATGGATTTTTTCCAGTAGATTGGTCAGATAGCTGTCTTCTAAATTTCTTGGCATAGACGAGTGAGCAGCTCCAAGGCTGCATCCGTTTGTTGAAATATCTCAGTTGATATTCCATCAATTCCTGGAGTCTTGCTTTTTGCCAATGCCTTTGGTGCAGCTTTGACCTGTTCCTTAAGTACTATCAGTTCCTGATCATATGCTACCTCCTGAAATAGGTTGAATGTCTACCAATTCTTTTTGGTATAGTGATTGTGTATTCCTTCCATCTTCTTTTGATGCTTCCCGTGTCATTTAATATTTTTCCCATAGAATCCTTCAATATTGCAACTTGAGGTTTGAATTTTTTCTTCAGTTCTTTCAGCTTGAGAAATGCTGAGTGTGTTCTTCCCTTTTGGTTTTCTATCTCCAGGTCTTTGCATATGTCATTATAATATTTTACTTTGTCTTCTGGAGCCACCCTTTCAGATCTTCTGTTCAACTCTTTTACTTCATCATTTCTTCCTTTTGTTTTAGCTACTTGCCGTTCAAAAGAGCAAGTTTCAGAGTTTCTTCTGACCTACATTTTGGTCTTTTCTTTCTTTCCTGTCTTTTTAATGACCTCTTGGTTTCTTCGTGTACAATGTCCTTGATGTCATTCCACAACTTGTCTGGTCTTTGGTCATTAGTGTATGATGCATCAAATCTATTCTTGAGATGGTCTCTAAATTCAGGTGGGATATACTCAAGGTCATACTTTGGCTCTTGTGGACTTGTTCTAATTTCTTCAGCTTCAACTTGAACTCACATATGAGCAATTGATGGTTTGTTCTGCAGTCGACACCTGGCCTTGTTCTGACTGATGATACTGAGTTTTCCATCGTCTCTTTCCACAGATGTAGTTGATTTGATTTCTGTGTATTTCCATCTGGCAAGGTCCACATGTACAGTTGCCATTTACACTGGTGAAAAAGGGTATTTGCAATGAAGAAGTCGTTGGTCTTGCAAAATTCTACTATGTGATCGCCAGCATCGTTTCTATCACCAAGGCCATATTTTCCAACTATCGATCCTTTTTCTTTGTTTCCAACTTCTGCATTCCAATCACCAGTAATTATGAATCCATCCTGATTGCATATTCGATCAATTATAGGCTGCAGAAGTTGGTAAAAATCTTCAATTTCTTCATATTTGGCCTTAGTGGTTGGAACATAAATTTGAATAATAGTCATATTAACTGGTCTTCGTTGCAGGTGTATGGATATTATCCTATCACTGACAGATTTGTACTTCAGGATAGATCTTGAAACATTCTTTTTGTCAATGAATGGATTGTCATTTCTCTTCAAGTTGTCATTTCCGTCATAGTAGACCATACAATTGTCTGATTCAAAATGGCCAATATCCGTCCAATTTGGCTCATTAATGCCTAGGATATTGATGTTTATGCATTCCATTTCATTTTTGATGATTTCCAATTTTTCAAGATTCATACATTGTACATTCTACGTTCTGATTATTAATAGATGTTTGCAGCTGTTTCTTCTCATTTTGAGTTGTGCCTTCATCAGTAGATGAAGGTCTCAAAAGCTTGACTCCATCCAAGTTATTAAGGTCGACTCTACTTTGAGGAGGCAGCACTTCCCCAGTAGTATTTTGAGAACCTTCCAACCTGAGGGGCTCATCTTCTGGCACTGTATCAGACAATGTTCTGCTGCTATTCATAAGGTTTTCACTGGCTAATTCTTTTCAAAAGTAGACTGCCAGGTCCTTCTTCCTACTTTTTCTTAGTATGGCAACTCGGCTGAAACCTGTCCACCATGGGTGACCCTGCTGGTATTTGAATACCGGTAGCATTGTTTCCAGCATCACAGCAACATGAACTCACACAGTACAACAAACTGACAGATGCATGGGAGTCCATAAAGATTACAGCCTAGAAACCTCCATGAGGCAGTTGTACTCTACCACATGGGGCTGCAATAAGTTGGAATCTACTCAATGGAACCCAACAACAACAACAACAACACAACTCTCTTATCCTTGGCAATTGTTCTTATTTGATCTTTCTAAGAGGTGAAGAGACTTATCCCTCAACTTGACTATTCTAATCCTATTTCATCCACCACTCATCCCTCAGTTTGCTGTACTGTGGTGGCTTGCATGTTGCTGTGGTGCCGGAAGCTATGCCATCAATATTTCAAATACCAGCAGGGTCACTCACGGTGGATAGATTTCAGGGGAGCTTCCAGACTAAGGCCTACTAGGAAGAAAGACATGGTGATCTACTTTTGAAAATTAGCCAATGAAAACCTTATGGATCACAACAGTACTTTGTCTGACTTGCTTGCTTTGGGCACATCATCAGGAGGGATTACTTGCTGGAAGACGACATCATGTTTGGTGAAGTAGAGGGCCAGTGAGGGCTAGGGACACCCTCAGTTAGATGGATTGATACAATACCCATAATGATGGATTCAAACATGCTGACCATCATAAGGATGACACAGGATTTAGCAATGTTTCATTCTGTTGTACATAAGGTCCGCATGAGGCAGAGTTGACTTGACAGTATCTGTCTATCTACCTACCTACCTACCTACCTATCTCTCATAGATAGATATCTGTCTGTATCATCTGTCTCTCTCTCTATCTAAACATAGATTTCTTTTTTACTTGGAGCTTTCGTTTCTTTACTAGTAATAAACATATATATGAACTTTACGAAAGATTAACATATATTAGATTCTTTACTTACTGGAGGGTGAAAAGACACTGGAAGTAATAATGGTAGTCATAAAGAAGTAAGAAATATGCTTTCCTTAAATAGTGAAAGAGTCTTTCCATTTAGAACATTTGTTTCCTAGTGAAAGCAACAGCTCTATCAGTTGAAACAATGTAATTTGTGAGCAAATTGTTCAGCAACATTTCCTGGGCCAGCCAACAACATTGGTATATACGGAGCAAATCATTACAGTTTACCAAATGTTCTGAAATTATCTAACCAAGCAGAAAGCATTAATCCGAATCCTGTTACAAACGGACTTTGAAATAGGGTCATGAACGTTGAGGGAAGATGAGGAGGAATCGTCTTCTCTCTGATTTGGAATGGCCTCTTTTATCCTTGTTCAGTGTTTTTCCTCTTTTTATTTGTAAGTAATGGCATATAGCAGCTCAGGTCTGCCGGTCTTAATCTACAAACTAGGCCATTAGCAGCCCCAGTCTGCATGATGGCATACCAATTAAAATTAGGAGATTAAAGAGTAATGTTCCTTGTCTGAGACTAGTTTGCATACCAATGACAATTTCTCTAGCCATTAAATGAAGACTTAAATGACAGTGAACTCGATATCAATAAATTTAGGAGACAACGGGGAGGGGTTTGAAGAGCAAGACTGCTAGGGACTGGGAATTAAAAGCCAGACACAGAACATTTAACACATGTTTTACTGTTGAATATTTATCCATTTATCTTTTTACTTTCAACAAATATTTACTGAAACTCCATCTAAATTAAAAGGGGGTCAGACTGAGGGAAAAGACAGTTAAATTCCATATTTCTCTTCCAAAAAAACACTCAGAACTTCAGTTTTTCTCTCTGTGAAATAAATAAAAGGATACTGAACCCTGCATTACAGTAAACTGTGGAGAGGAGATACAGTAAATAAGTTTGGGATCCAATCTTAGAATTTTTAAGAAGAAAAATGTCTGAAAAAAGGGTTCAGAAACAAATGAAAATTCACCTAAGTTAGCTTAAATAAGGGAAAATTATGGTAAGCCTAACTCAAATAAATCAAGAGGTCTTATGTGACTGTGTCTCTATATCCAGTCATTTTTACATTAGTGAGGTCCAGCATCCAGAGTATATTAAATAAGAATGTTATGATTTTCTTAGCCTTTTGAAGAACATTTAAAATAACCGAGTTTGTAAACCATAGCAACACTTTCTCAAATCCCCTTTCTACTTCTCCCCAGTTCTTTGGATCCCAGTGCTTTTCCAGAGTCTCCCTCAATAATCCTCCTCCAGAACTCTTCCTGATACTCAGCCCTCCCAGAATGCTTTCTCTCTTTTTACAAGTTCTCTAGATTTTTTTTCTTTTCCTTTCTGATATCTGCATTGATTCTTTTACCTGATTCTTCCTAGTTTCCTCCCATCTTGCCGGAACTTTACCTAAGCTTCCAATTTAAAGGAAAACTAGCAAAGTAATGTTAGTTGTTGTGTGTCATCAAGTCAATCCTGACACATAGTGACCCAGTATGATGGAGTGGAACTGCCCATAGGGTTTCCTAGGCTGTAATCATTATGGGAGCAGATCACCAGGTCTTTTCTCCTGTGAAGTGGCTGGTGGGTTTAACCACTGACCTTTTTGTTAGCGGCCGAGTGTTTAACCACTGTGCCACAAGGGCTCCTTAACAAAGAGATAAGCTTCCTTGAAGGGAGAGGATCTGAGGAGATGTTGTTATTGTTAGTTCCCATCATGTCGACTCCGACTCAAGGTGACCCCATGTACAACCGAACGAAATGTTGCCCAGTCCTATGTCCAGTCATGATCGTTGGTACATTGGAGTCCGTTGTTGTAGCCACTACAGGGTGTCATCTTTCAACACTTATTGAGCAACATTCTGTTGTGATCCTTAGGGTTTTCATTAGCTAATTATCTAAAGCAGATTGCAAAGTCTTTCTAAGTAGTTTGTCTTAGTCCGGAAGCTCTGTTGAAACCTGTCCACCACGGATAACATTACTGGTATTTGAAATACCAGTGGCATAGCTTCCAGCCAGCATCCCAGCAACACGAAAGCCAACACAGTATAACAAATTGACATATGGGTAGTAGAGATAGGGGAGCATGAAGGGGGTAGTCTGGGAACAGCCATATGTTTATACTTATCTCTGATATACTTGGGTCATTGAGAAGCTCTCAAGAATTGGAATAGTATCAGATAGCTACTGCTTTTATTTTTCTTGATCTTGGGTCATATTGTCTATCTTTTCTGCTGAATATTTGCTTAATTTTTCTCAGACTTAAGTCTTGGTTCTCTGTTGATTCATCTGTTTGCATATGGTCCTTCAAAATGTGCCTCCTCAAAATGGTGGCCTTGACCCCCAAGTTTTTATGAACTTATAGTTTGAATTGCCTTACTTAAGTGATTCCCAGGTGAGAAAAGTCTCAAAAGGAGAGAATCTAATGGCACAGTTTGGTTTAGTTATATGCCTCTGGTCCAAAAAGCATTAGCTAAAGGGGCAAGGTTATGGGGCACGTGTATTAGAACATAATCCTGCTGGTAAAAACAAAACAAAACAAAAAAAAAATGCATCCATAGCACTTAACCACTCTGCCATCAGGGTTTTCAATCCTGCTGGTAGAATTGACAAATTGGAACAGGGACAGTGTGTGGAAGGAAGTAAATAATGTGATATATCTAGTCCAGAAGATAAACTTTTATAAAGTGTTGTAGTTATCTCAAACTCATTTCAGCCATCAATCCTTTGAGCTTTGCACTAAGTCCTGATTCTGTACTGCCTGCCTTTGGACACTGATACCAGGATTATTTGGGCTTGACCTAAATCTTATTGGGAAGCTTCTATAACTCAGGGATCAGTGCTACTACCCTCCAAGATTATGCGAACCCCTTGTGACAACTGTGGGACATTTGTCCTTGGAGGAAACTTGTATGGGGAGAAGACAGGGTTAGTGCAATGTAAGTAGTATCTAAAATCAGGGGAAGTTCCAAGCCCCCATGGTATGTGTTCTGGAGAAACTAGTGGCTTGCTTTCTTTTGCTCTGGCAAAATTTTCATTAACCGAAGCAGGAAAACATACTATTCAAGCTATAATCATCAGACTATTGAACTAAGCCCAGATACAGGTATCTGAAACTCAATGAGTCACAAGTAGTACTCAGTACTCCCTCCCACACCCAGACTAAGACAAGAAACACTTCTCATTCTGCATTCCTCAACAGAGACTATGTGAAGGAGACAGTTTTGGGACATTTGAAAAAATCAGTCTTCATAGCAGATACAGGTGTGAGAAGAGTATAGCGAAAGGGAGAGGGAATACTGACGTGGTGGTGAGATGAAACGGGTTTGAACTACTTTTTAATCACTTTGGTAGCTGTACTATTTTTTCTTGAATGGGAAGTTCTCATTGAACCACACAAGCCTCCAGACTTATAAGGGCCAATCTACAAAGAACATAACAACACTTTTATAGAAACATTTCTAATACATTTTGGCTACAGATTGGAATATACACACACGTATACGTCTGTCTACCTTTATATCTATCTCTGTCTGTCCATCTGTCTGTCTGTCTAACTATCTATCTACCTACCTACCTATTAAAAAAAAAAGCCAAACCTATTGCTGTCAAGTCAATTCCGACTTAAGCGGTATCTATATCTATATCAGTTTTCCCTTAAAGGTAAGAAGAATATCGGGAAAAATCTCCCCTCCTCCTTTTAATATATGAAAGATTGATTTCACATGGCTTTAGTGACAGATTGTAAAGAGCATTTGTCTAGAAGGTATTTTGTGGTCTGTCCACAATGATACAGACTGTCCAGCAAGACATGCCTGGTTCAAATGTCTAAACTGGCTTTATCCATAAACATGATTAAGTTCCTTAATAACCATGAATACAAACTTTTCAATAGGAGTTAATTGTAGCTTAGATAGATATAAATGTTAGTGTCTGGAACAGATGAGCACTTCCTTTTAAGACAAACGCTCATGCAAATAATGAGCAAGTACATCTAGAAGACATTTCATGGGGGATTTTTTTTCACTGATGTATTTCCTGGTTTAAACTACATGCAAAAAACACTTTAACACTGCACCTTGCAAATAATCATTGGAAAAGTTTCAATTTCCTTTGCTTGGCAGAGATGCAATGTTCTTTAAAGTACAAAAAAACCTGATCCCTATCTTCTCTGCATGGAGCACGCCGTATTCTGAAAAACTCACCCTCCCCTTTTTTTTAGGACAAAAAATGTACTTGGGTTCATTTGTGGTGTCAATTGCAAAGAAGATTCTGCAGGGAGAAGGGCTTTCAGAGTTTCCGGAAGGCTAAAGGTGGAGATACTTCTCACTCTTTGGTAGATGTGGCCTTTCCCAGCTGCTATGGAGTGAATTTTGTCCCTCAACAAGATATGTTGAAGTCCTAACTCCTGGACCTGTGAACACTATCTTGTTTGGAATTAAAAACCAGTTGCTATCAAATCTAAGCATAGTGACCCCATGTGTGTCAGAGTAGAACTGGGCTCCATAAAGTATTCAATGCTGATTTTTTGGAAGTAAATCCCCAGGCTTTTATTCTGAGACACCTCTGGGTGGACTTGAACATCCAACCTTTTATTACCACTTCATGTCGTGGATTAGCAGTGCCCTCTTTACTACTGGAGGCAAAATCATCAACACCTTTAAGACTAGGCAGACTTGAGAACCAACTCAGAAAACTCATCCTTAAGATTTTGTTCCTCTGGAACCACTCTCAGTACCAAATGACCTAGGCCAGATTCTCTAGAGGAGAAAAACCAGTGAAGCATACATATAAATATATATACACCAAAAAAAACCTTGTTGCTGTCGAGTTGATTCCAACCCATAGCCAACCTATAGGACAGAGTAGAACTGACCCATAGGGTTTCCAAGGAGTGGCTGGTGGATTCAAAATGCTGACCATTTTGTTAGCAGCTGTAGCTCTTAACCACAGCACCACCAGGGCTCCAAGAGACATTTTATTTCAAGGAAATGGCTCATGTACTTGCAGAGGCTGGCAAGTCCCAAATCCCTGGGTCAGGCAACACGCTAGAGGCTTCTCCTGACTCACGTGGTTGTAGGGGCTGATGAACCCAAAATCTACTGGTCAGATGGCAGGCTGCTGGCTCATGTCCCAAGAACGGGAGGTCAGAGGGTGACGAGCTGAATGCAGGGTCTAGAGAGAGTGAACTTTTTTTTTTTTTTAAATTTTTTCACTCTTTTTTTTTTATTGTTGTAGTTTAAGTGAAAGTTTACAAGTCAAGTTAATCTCTCATACAAAAATTTATACATACATTGTTATGGGACCCTAATTACTCTCCCTATACTGTGACAGCACACTCCTCCTTTCCACCCCTGATTTCCCATGTTCATTCAACCAGCTCCTGACCCTCTCTGCCTTCTCATCTCGCCTCCGGACAGAAGCAGTTCATTTAGTTAGAGAGGGTGAACTATGCCAGAACTTCCATATATGTTGGATGCAGGCCACACACCCAAGGAAATTCCCCTTCCAACTAATTGGCTGCTCACATCAGATCACAAAATGGAGGATAATTACATAATATCTGCCAAACCACTGAGAATCATGGCCTAGCCAAGTTGATACATAACATTAACCATCACACTCCAGTTAGTATCCTCATGTACTCCTTTCCCACATTGTACCAGTCTTGGTCTGTGTGACAAACAGAATATAGCAGAAGTGATGGTTTGCAATTCTGTGATATTACTCGTTGCTGTCGAGTAGATTCTGACTCATAGCGACCCTATAGGACAGAGTAGAACTGCCCCATAGGGTTTCTAAGGAGCAGATGGTGGATTCAAACTGCTGATCTTTTGGTTAGCAGCCAAGCTCTTTAACCACTGCACTACCAGGGCTCCAAAGCTACCAAGAAGGGGATACCCAGATTGAACCAGGGACCTCTTGATCTGCAGTTAAATGCTCTACCCCTGAGCCATAATATAAAAAACACTCTGGTTTCTATTTTGATTGCACGCTCTCTCTCGGATCACTTGCTCTGGGGGAAGCCAGCTGCCATCTTGTGAGCATTCCTAATAAGTGTTTGTTGTTTTAAACTGCTAAACTTGTTATGGGGAGAATGCTGAGGGGATTAGTATGAGGTTTGTAGCCAAGTCATTGTAGAAGCAACTAGTGACTGGTTTAAGGTTAGATGCTAGAACCCCATTTATTGCTTTATTCAAGGCAGAAATTTTGGGTCCATTGTGACATCCAATCATTATGTTATTTTACCTTATTTAGGACATTGAGAGACAAGTTTTTACCTAATTTTATATGATCACAAAAAGCAAACAAGCATGGCTTTAAAACAAAGGAGTTTGAGCATCTACATGTAACTCTCTTTGTTGCAGGCAGTCTGTCTTTTTTAATGGTATACAGAGGCCTTTGCCTACCTTCCTTCAAAAAAAATAGACCCTAAACATTGTCTTTTAATTCTTTCGGATTTCCAGGAGAAGCAAAACCATTATCTGGAAGAGACAGGGATGTGCCAGACTGATTGTAAGAATTTCTTCCCAAAGGCCTCCCAAAACACAAACACACCCAGAATAAACTCTAAAACAAGACAAAACCTGGTAGGTATGTTATTTCAAAGTGCCTTAGAGACCTGGGAACCTCATTGGGTAGTTTTAATAAGCAGGTCCATCATCTCAGTGAAGAAGAAGGTCAGCTGGGTGCACTGAGGTGGAACTGATTGGCCAAATTGCCAATGGCCTCAGAATGATCCAGCAACATTCTGGAGCCAGGAGGACAGAAACAGCTGTATCCAAGCTACACCGAAATCTGTTTCTAATTACATTCACCCAGTAAAAGCTTGCTTATTTACCATTGGAGAGAGGCTCATAATGGCACACATCTTTTATCTTTCCAAATAATTTTGCCAGGTTTGAAGCACCAAATGTTGAGAAAGTACATTTCCACAACGTCCTGTTTCTTTCCCAATACAGTGTAAAATCTAGTAACTGCAAAAGCTAAGGGGTTGTCTGCTTCTTGAAAAAGAGAATGGGTTGGTTCTCAAGGGCACAACTGTATCTGTGTTGTTGCCCTGGGAAAACTAACCAGCCAAAGATCTTCGTTTATCTGATGGCAGCCAGCCCAGGTTAACTGTATGTTTCTGAGTTAATCCTCGTGACTACCATTGGATACAGATCTCCACAGTTCCATTACGGATAATGTACTACTCCATTTGTGCTGAGAGTGACATAAATAGGTCAATAAAGACCTCATAGAGTGGTTGATATGCTGATGCAAGCTTGCACATAGAGGATGGTGATAGCCAGTAAACAGTTTGGGTCTAATGAAAGGTGTTGGTTTTTAGAGCCTGTCAGTGTTATGTTCCTAAATATAAAGAAGTGTTAGCCTGACACATGGAAGTTATACTGTTTCCTGAAGCCTCAGTCTTAGCCCAACTGCCTGGCTGTAATTTGAAAAACGTCGTTTAGCATTTTCTATATGACATAGTGGTTACAATGGTTCACTTTGGAACCAGACAGACTTGGGTTCAATTCTATCTTTGTTTCTTGCATGATGTGAATGCAAATTTCTAAATCTTACTGAGTTTTGGCTTTTGTAATCTGATAACTGGGGACAATAACATGAAAAAAGGTAAGGGGAATACCTTTTTACCACTCCTGGCTCCAAAAGAGGTATACACCTGGCTTCCATAATATATGCAAAGTGCTTAGAATACTACCTAGCACAATTAAGTATTCAATAAGTGGTCATTAGTGTTATTGGTGGATTGACTGCAAGAATGTGCTCAAACATAGCAATGATTGTGAGGATGGAACAGTACCAGGCAGTGTTTTTTTCTGTTGCACACAGGGCTTTGAACGGGTTATTTGCAGTTCCACCACCTGCTGAGAATTTGCATTTCACATAAGAATCACCTGGGGATCTTGTTGAATTTGAACAAGATCTTGTTAAATTGGAACAACATCTAGTTACACTTATGTATACAGAAGAATCACCTTAAGGGATCTTGTTAAAATGTAGATTCTGATTCAGTACATCTGGAGTGGAAAAAGCAAATTCTCAGCAGGGAGTCAAATTGAAACTAACTGGTTTGAAGCCCTGGTTGTAGGTAGGTTCGCCGTGGGTCAGAAACGACTTGACAACACCTAACAACAACAATAACAACAATTGTTATTGGAAGTTATTTTTACGTTCAGGTTACTAATAGAGAAATTGAGGGGTGGCTGGTATTATCTCTGGCTACGCTATGAATTCGTTGTGAGAGCAAGGTTAGATATTCTAGTTTTGTAAAAAAAATTATTATTATGTTAAATATTTATGTAACAAATCATTTGCCTTTTCAACTTTCTTTATGTGTACATTTCAGTGACAATTATATTTATCATTTTGTTCAACCATTAACATTGTCCATTTCCAAATTTTCCCATCATCCTTAACAAGCTCAGTGATCCTGAAGGAAGTCGCAGTTCTTGCTTTCTGGTCTGATGTGGTTTTCATAACCCTTCTTGCCTTAGATGGCATATGTACTGAAAAGATCTGTGTAGGAGGCATCCTTGCAGATTTTATGTTAACAAAAATAGGGCAAGTTTCTGCTTTTAATGTCTTTTTTTGCTCTCTTGAGAGCTCTTTTGCTCTCAAAATATGCACTTTGCATAGGCTAATCTACCCGCTCCTCTCTCAACCCATGCAGGCCTACCCCATGCTGTTACTCACCCTGAGACTGGGGACCTGCCAGCCAGCATCTGTTGACTTCAGATGCTCTAGCTTTCCTTCATTAGGGCAGAGTCCCAAGAAACATTATTAAAGTGGCAGTAGGAATAAAAAGTAGAATATAGCTCTATTTCATTTTATTGCCTGGTTTCTTTCAAATACCTTCAATATATTGGTAGACCTAAGGATAGGTGAATGGGTCCATTTCCCTGTCAGCTCTGATCCATTGACAATGACATTCTGAAGAATTGTGCTTGGAAGGCTTCTAAGAATGTGTCCATGCTTAACAATGAAAAACTGCCGTGCTTAATTAAAAATGACTGCTATGGGTGCAGAAAACGAAGGGAAGGTAGTGGCATTTGTGTCAAGTATTTGCCAGCTGTACCTTATGATTTTGGGTTAACAGTAATGCAAACAACTCTTAGAGCAGGATTCATCTAAACACATATTTAGTGCTTTTCATTTTTCCCCAACTAATTTATTTATTTATTCAGCAAATAGTTGTGGAGTGTATACAACATTCTAGGAACCTGGCTATTCAACCAGAAAAATGGGTTCTACAGACCATTTACAAAACCCGTTACTGTAGGGTGGGTTTCAATTCACAGTGACCCGATAGGACAGAGTAGAAGTGCCCCATAGGGTTTCCAAGGAGCTGCTGGTGGATTCAAACTACCGACCTTTCATCAGCAGTCAAACACTTTAACCACTGTGCCACCAGGGCTCTGACCATATGCAGTGCATTACCAAAGTCTGTAGCTTATCATCTCTTTGTTCTACCTCCTCCTCTCCATCTCATTTCTATCATCTCAGTTCAGCTGTCATTATTTTGAACTGAACCTTCATTATCATGGTTTTCTGGGGGAAGGAGGAATACCCTAGCCTCACTCACTGTAGAACTGACCAAAGTTTTGTAGCACCGTGTTTATGAGTTTTCTAGGAGAGGAGTGAAGAAATCATGATGAAAAAGAAAGAGCAAGGAGAGACAAATGGCGGAAGCAGTTGGATAAGCACAACCATTGAAAGAGTACTGGAATACAAAAAAGACACTTTATTTGGTGACAGTTTTCAAATAGCCACAGACACCAAGAAAGACTAATTCTCTCTCTCTTGGAATTAGACAGATGAACACATGGCCCTCTGATCTTTCTTTTTAAGCTGTACAAAACTTATGACTACTATAGTCTCCCCAAATGGTGTCCTTGCCATCATCTTGCCCCATCCATTCCATCCATCCAAATGTTTCTAGAGAGATTTTTGTAAAGTGTTCATTTCTACTATGTCACTCCTCTGCTTAAAACTCTTTGATGGCTCCCATTCCCACAATAGCAGTTCTTTGTCAGGGCCCATCGGTGTGCTAGGATAATTCATGAAGTGTGCACCAAATGTCTGCTACTAATTGAGTTAAAGTATCAAACATAGATAGTGATGAACTTTTTTTAATGTCAATTTCATAATTTTGAATTCCAGTATTCATTTGTGAATGGAAGAGAAAGATATGGGGTAGTGTGTAATCATCAGTTAATCTTTTCTACATCGTAGGCTACACCATGTGGCAACTGCCATCAATGCTTGTGGTACTGTCATTGCTATTATTTCTCTCAAAATCTGAGATTGCCCTGAGATATGTTTCCTGTACTTCACCATCAATTGTCATAGGTTTCACAGTAGAAAAAGCCTCTGGCCCACTGAATAAAGCCCAGATTCTATAAAGTCTATATAAGGACTTACCTGATCTCATCTTGTTTATCTCTTCAGACAAATCTTTGAGCATACCATCCCCCACTGCTTTGACTTATTCAAGCTGCTCTCTCTGTTTGAAATATTCTTTTACAGCCCCCCTCCCCCAACTTGGTAAACCCCTTACATATTTTAAAATCAAGACTCAGTTCAAGTGTAACTTCTGTATGAAATCTACCTTGATATCCTACTCCCCACCCCTTGCAGAACTGAGTACTCACACAATTGCACAAAACTGGAAGAAACGGGGATTTTCCTTGTCATCTCTTTTTATTTCTCATTCGTTTGATCAGATCCCAGTAGGAACTACCTACTTTATCAGTCAGGATAGTACAAGGCATACTGTGGGAACAAACAACTCAAAAATCTCTGTAGCTTGCAGCAATACAGGTTTACTTATTGCTCATGTTCCATGTCCATCATGAGTTGGCTGGAGTCTCTCTCTACACCATCATCAGAGATTCAGGAGAGGTAAGCAGCCGCTGTCTTAAACATAGCTGGTTACTGTGTCAGAGGTACAAGAAAGAATCTCAAAGAGTCAATTAAATTCCAGTGTCACTCCTATTCCTGATCCATTAATCATAACTAGCAACATGATCCCATCCTACAAACTCAGAAAATGCAAGACACCATTTTGCTTGAAAGGGAGAGAGCCAGAAATATTTGGCCAATAGCATTAATTATGACCATGTATGTCCAGCATAAAACCAATCATGGTTATCCCTTGGGGTTAGGGGAGGGATCAGGACACATTTCCATGGCATATATGGACACAATTGGCATTCCTTTAGCAAGGAAGAAGCTGGTGAGTAGGGAGTATATGGCTGTTGGATAGATAACCAACAATGTCTGTTACACCTTGTTCGTTCTTTCAACCCTTGTATCCAAATTCAGAGGTGGGAGGGTCTAAGAGCTCCATAGAGTACACTATATATTCAGTTTCATGGAGAGCCAAGACAGGCTTTGCATAACTAAAAACTCTTCATGGGAACCATTATGCTGGGAACTGCACGATATTGGGGAAGTTTTCTGTCAGTGGTTCTTCAACGATCCTCTCTGTGTTTTCTGTTTTTTCCCTCTGTTCTGGAACTACAATCACTTGCAGATTTTTGCTTTTGATTGTATCCCACATCATTCTCAGGGTTTCTTCATTTTTCTTCATTCTTTTTTCTGATTTTTCCTCAGAGTTGTATCCAAGTGTTTGTCTTCAATTTCGCTGATCCTGTCTTCCATCGTTTCAAACCTGCTCCTCAGCCCTTCTATGACATTGTCCATTTCTGAAATCTTGTTTATCTTTTGGATTTCTAATTGTTAGTTTTGTATGATTTCTAGTTGTGAATTTATTTTAACATTTTCTTCCTGTATTATTTTCCTGAATTCTTCCATTTTTTTGTCTGTATTTTCCATGAATTTGTCTGCCTTTTCTGTGAACTTGTCTATTTTTTCCTCATTTTTGTCTGCTTTTTTGCTTCAACTCTTGGATAGCTCTGAATATTAGAGATTTGAATTCCCTATCAGGTAGTTCTAGTGCCCTTTTTTCTACTGGAAAGTCATCTGGTGTTTTATTTTGGACGTCTACTGGAACCATCCTGTCCTGTTTTTGTATATGTTTTGATATTGCCTGCTGTCTTCTGGGCATTCAGTAGTTATTTTACTCATTTATTGGTTGTAGAACAGTTTGTTTCATCCTGCTTTTTTGTTTTATTTGGTTATATCTGAGCAGGTGGGCTGTGCATTCTTTGTTGTTTGCTGGTCTGTAGGCATGATACTTTTCACCTCCTTCTCCAACGAGCAGGGTCAGTTGCTCAGGTATGGTACAGCAGGGCAGGTCCAGCTGAAGGGGAGTTGCTGGGAGGGGTCATTTGTGACACACACTAGGGTCGACAGGGTGGGCTGAGAATAAGTGCACAGCAGGTTCTGGTAGGCTGTGTCTGTGCTGCTTGGCGTATGATGTTCAGTGCACGGTGCAGGTAGGCAGGAAGGAGGGGAGAGATTGTGATGTGTGGAGTTAAGATGGGTATGGGAAAGAGGAGAGAGACAAGAAAGGAACAGGAGCCAAAAACATACACACAAGCAAACAAAAACAAAGAGTGCTAAGGGGGCTAGCCACTGGGCGGAGAGATGAGAGACTGAGAAATGGAGAAAAACAAAAAGAAAAAAAAAGAAAAGGGTAAAAGAAAAAAACAAATAAATAAAAATTAGAGGAAACAAAAAAGCACTCAGGGATCCCATTGGTGTGGCTGTGAGGACTTGGGTAGTTGCTCCTAGGCAGTGAAATACAGCCTGGCTAGAAGGGGTAGAGGTGTCACACAGCACCAAGTATTCAGGAGACAGGAAGGGAAGGTATGTATAGATAGATGAAAAACTGAGGAATGAAGAAAGACAAAAAGGGAAAATGAGAGAGAAGAAAACAAAAGAAACAAACAAAAAACAAGAAATGGCCCCAGGGATGCCACCGCGAATGTGCGCAGAGTAAGGGAGTGGCTCCCGAGCTGCACAGTACTGCCCGGCTAGAAGGGACTCCCAAGTCAACAAAAGAAAACAAAAACAAACAAACAAATCAAAACAGAACAAAGAAACAAACAAAAAGCCCCAAGGGTCCCACCAGTGTGGTGGCACAGGCCGGGAAGCAGTTTCATAGTTGAGCCGTGTTTCACAGCCTTTCAGGAAGAAGCAAAGATGGGACACAGAACCAGGTATTTGTGAGAGAGGAGGGAGACGCGGTGAGAGGTAAGGAAGAAATCTAAAGAAGCAGAAAAAAGCAACACCAGCAGCCAACAAATGGCACTCAGGGAGCTGGCCAGTGTGGGCGGGTGGAATCCAAGTGGCTCTGGGGTGAAGCCAGTGCTTCCCGTCCAAGAGACTGTGGCCACAGGAAGCAGAGGAGGCTGAGTTGGGGTGAAGAATAGTGGGTGGTGGGAAAGAGTATATCACTAGTTACCAGTTGTTCTGTCTCC
This sequence comes from Dugong dugon, assembly GCA_030035585.1. Lineage (NCBI taxonomy): Eukaryota > Metazoa > Chordata > Mammalia > Sirenia > Dugongidae > Dugong > Dugong dugon. The sequence continues at coordinate 107,154,469 of CM057463.1, read as the reverse complement.
ACCTGGAAGCTCCGTGAAGATGCTTTCTTGTACCTGCTGTTCACTGATCTCCAATAGGAGTCCAAGGTGGCAGATCCACGCTACGTTAGCTGATAGGGGATCTCTGCATGTATCTCTCCTTGCTCTCTGTTCTCTGTCAGTTTCTTATTCCATTCGGTGCTAGGCTGAGTTCTTTATCTCTTCATTTGATGCTTAGAGTTTCAGGATTGACGTGTGTCTCTGTTTGACTTAGTTTTTCAGATCTTTGCTGTGGAGGGACAGCATAGTGCTTCTGTCTATAGTGCCATGTTGCCCCAGTATGCTGGGAACTTCACATTTAACATCTCACTTATAGTTCAGCAAGTTTCCTAGGTGGCGCATGGTTTACACTTGACTACTATGCGAAGGCATTCAACTGTGTGGATCATAAAAAATTATGGATAACATTGTGAAGAATGGGAATTCCAGAACACTTAAGTGTGCTCATGAGGAACCTGTACATAGACCAAGAGGCAGTCATCCAAATAGAACAAAGGAATACTGCGTGGTTTAAAGTCAGGAGAGATGTGTGTCAGAGTTGTATCTTTTCACCATACTTGTTCAGCCTGTATGCTGAGCAAATAATCTGAGGAGCTGAAATATATGAAGAAGAACTGGGCATTAGGATTGGAAGAAGAGTCATTAACCACTTATGATATGTGGATAATAAAACTTTGTAGAAAGTGAAGACGACTTGAAGCACTTACTGACGAAGGTCAAAGACTACAGCCTTCAGTATGGATTATGCCTCAACATAAAGAAAACAAAAATCGTCACAACTGGACCAATAAGCAACATCATGATAAATGGAGAAATGATTGAAGTTGTCAAGGATTTTATTTTACTTGGACCCACAATCAACATTCATGGAAACAGCTGTCAAGAAATCAAAAGACACATTGCATTGGAAAAAATCTGCTGCAAAAGAGCCCTTTAAAAGCAAAGTTGTCACCTTGAAGAATAAGGTGCACCTGACCCAAGCCATGGTGTTTTCAATCACCTCATATGCATGTGAAAGCTGGACTATGAATAAGGAAGACCAAAGAAAAATTGACACCTTTGAATTACGGTGTTGACAAAGAATATTGAATATACCACGGACTGCCAAAAGAACAAACAAATCTGTTTTAGAAGTACAGCCAGAATGTTCCCTAGAAGCAAGGATGATGAGACTTTGTCTCACATACTTGGTATACGCTATCAGGAGGGATCAGTCCCTGGAGAAGAACATCATACTTGGTAAAGTAGAGGGTCAGCAAAGAAGAGGTAGACCCTCAATGAGATGGATTGACACAGCGGTTGCAACAATGAACTCAAGCATAACAACGATCATGAAGATGGCGCAGGACTCGTCAGTGTTTTGTTCTGTTGTACATAGGCTTGCTATGAGTTGGAACCAACTCAATGGCACCTAACAACACAACAACAACAAACCTAAAGGTTGGCAGTTCGAACCTACCCAATGGCACTGTGGAGAAAAGGCCTGGAGATTTGCTTTTGTAAAGACTACAGCCAAGAAAACCCTATGGAGCAACTTTACTCCGTAACTCATGGGGTTGCCATTGAGTTGCAATTGACTCGACGGCAATAGGTTTGGTTATAGTTTTTATAGTTAAACAACTCAATGAGCTAGGCATTATTTTCCAGATAGAGAAACAGAAGATCAGACAGGATAGATATCTTGCTGAAGATTACCCCCCAAAAAAACCAAACCCACTGCAGTCAAGTCAATTCCGAGTCATAGAGACCCTGTAGGATAGAGTAGAATTGCCCCATAGGATTTTTAAGGAGCAGCTGGTGGATTCAAATTGCTGACCTTTGCTTAGCAGCCAAGCTCTTAACCACTGTGCCACCAGGGCTCCTGCTGAAGTTTACAGAGCTAAAATGCGGTGAAACCAAATTTAATACAAGCCTGCCTCCTGACTCTGGAACTCTTGCTCTTTTCTTTGTCTCTCCAGTATCCTTCATGAAATTCCTGAAATTGTGTTGTTAGGTGCTGTCAAGTCGGTCAAGCATGCAGTACATGAAGATGAAGATGATGGAATTATATTAATCTTCATTCAAGTTAAACGTATGTTTAACCTGTACCCAACACCTTCTGAGGTTCCTCTAAGTCTTGGGTTTGTTTTCTACTGTGAAAACCACATTTTTCTTTGTTTTAAACATTTCTCAATCTACAGTTTTAAGGGAGGGTATCAAGAGCTTATTTTCTTACACAGCCCTGTTTCGACAACACAGGGGCATTTTGCAGTGACAGTGTGCTTTAATTCAGAAAAATGGATGGCACAGCGGTTCTCCTGCAGTAGGAGATTTATGCTTATTTCCTCCTCTCTGTTAAAGGATTTATTCTCAGGCCCTGAACAACACATGCCAAAGGCTGCATTTTCTCTCACCCATCGTACCACCCCCTTCCCTGCAAGATAGCTTTTAGTATTTAATAAATAATCATTGTTATGACTTGAAATGCTTGCTATAACCAGATCCAACAAGCAATTGAGTTTTATTTTTTAAAGCAATGAAGAATAGTTAGCTTATTGTGTCTCTTTCGGAGAGCTTGGGTGGGGGTTTCAGCTACGACAGTGCCACTTTATTATGGATTTCTATCAGTTGAATAGACTGAAATTAACGTTTGATGACTTCTTCATTGATATCTGACATTTTTTTCAGAGGCCGACTCTAATAAAGAAGTCAGTTAGAGCTATTAGACGTATTTTAGAAGAAGTTTTTGATGCATATCTTCACTTGGATTATGAAATTAAAATCATTGCAGCTATCAGTGTGAATACTAATGATATAGCTTTTGCCAGATGGAAATCTTTCATAAATTTTCACTTTTCTCTTACAGTCGGTTGTAAATCTTAAGTAAATGACTTCTTGGGTGAACTACGTTGATGTCAGCTTTAATGCCTTATGTCCACACTGATTTCAATGTCATAAGTACCTGGGAGGCAGGCAACTCTGTTAATTAAATGTCATTTTCTTTTTCTATTATTGAACTAGAGCGGAGTGCAGACTCTACTCGCATTGTCTGTGGCTTAGTTGCGAATAGCTCTGCTCTTGCTTTGTCACGAGTGGGTTCTTTGCGAGCTATTTAAATGCTTTGGTGTCATGTGATTTCTCTCCTCTCTTAACTAAAACTGTCTTCCTCAATGTGTCTTTCAGATAGTAAAACACTGTTTCCTTAGCCCTTTGTTCTCCATCTTGACAAAACACATTTTGTAGGTTCCTGCCTCCTTTTAACAATATTTTCCCCTCCAGAAATTGATGTTTTAGTTCTCTTCAGGAATGCTAATCTGCACATGAGAAGTACACTGGATAAAACTTCCTTTTTCCCTGAGGCAATATCAGTATTCAGATTAAATCTTCCCAAGAACTTTTCTTACCAATTATGAGGTGCTTCTGGTAATTTATGGTTGCTTTTCCCTAGGAATTTTTCCTTTCTTTTTAATACAGAACAAAACTTTGAAAGGTATAATCACTTATTCCTTTAAAAACACTGCAACAATAGACCAAACAAAAGAAAATTAAATGAAAAATTGTTCCAACTTTATAGTCCTTGGAAGCTCTAAGGAAAAAGATGATTAAAAAAAATGCAACAAAAGTATTTAGGTGAGTCAATAACTATTCCCGGTAGAAACCTTAGAAATCCCACAGGTAAAATAACTTTTCCCAGTTATTGAATTATTTTCTTACCAGTTGTTTATTTATTGATTTGTTTTACATTAAACCCATGAATCGAGTGATAAATGTGCTTCCTCTGTTGTTACAGTGTAATGCATTGAGCTCTCCTTGAAGCTTCATTAAAATTATACCTAAAGCACCTATTATAAGAAAATGATTAATAATACAATAACATGGAGCAACTGTTCTCTAGAGCTGGTTGGCGTTGTGGGCGTTTTAATCAACACTCTGTTTTGTTCTTTGCTCCTATCCCAGCAGGATAGGATATCCAGGAAAGCCAGTGCCCATCACCTTTTCTTCCCCATCAATCAACAAGAACCATCATTCTGTGGAAGCAAAGGCATCAACAAAACATTTCAAACCATTAAAATAATTTTCTGACATGGTTTCAGTAATTCATGTATTTCAGTTTCAACAACTATAATTAAACCTGACCTTTAAGCTAATTATGTCTTGACATTTATGATTTTAAACTGGCTTTCCCTGTGGTGATAGCATATTATATTCAGGTTCTAATGAATAGTTTTGTAGTATTTACCTGTTGTCAAAGGGTCCCTGTTGTGGCTTAGAGGGGTCTGCTTCATCCAGCATCCGGTCATTGGAAGCATAATGGTGCCACTCTGAAGGAGCATTATCTGTCACAATATCAGGCTGGTATTGAAGTTTTGTAAGAGTGTTTTGATATAATTTCAGGTGCAACAAAATCCCTGCAGGAAATTTTCAAAGAACAGGCCAAAAAATTAATTCACAGTTTGAGTGCAGAAAAAGTGGGCTTTTTGGGAAATAATAATCTGTAGTGGATGAGTAGAATGAAGTTTCCTAGCTGCTATGGGAGAAAAGCAGAATCCAAGAGAGACTGGGAGGGCACTGGGAGGAGAAACCAAGATGGTGGGCTTGGTCGTGCTAGCCCTCATTAGCTTGAGCAGTGCTGGAGTTTTTCTTTTTTTTTTCTTAAGTGAGCTTCCAGGCTATTTCCAACTCAATTTTCTCTTTTCTAATGATGATAACAATAGATAACATTTATAGAGCACTTGCCATGTGCCAGGGACTGGGTTGAACATGCACAGTGAAATGTGTGAGAGCCAGAACTCAACAGAACAACCTTGTTTTTCCAGGGCTTGCAAGTATTCCACCTTTGACAGGGTACAGTCTTACCACTTTTCTATTGCTTATTTTAGCAGAAAATATTTGCAGTTTTTCCTTCTCTGACAGGTTTCCGCCTTACACAGTTTCCAGTTTTCGCTGGTTTTAGTGTATTATCTTAATACTTTGAATAGCCCAATGAAGTAGGGCATACTCTGGCACCTAGCACAATCCATCCATAGACCTTTGATTTTCTTCAAGTGTTAAATGTCAATAATTGGTGAAGCAAGATAATATTGTGAAATATTAATGTTAGTGTTTCTTTTCTTCCTACTTCCTTTATATGATTGTTTCTCCATTAGTCAGAAGCAGCTGCATTGCTTTCAGGAAAAGCACCACTGTTTTAGAGAGAATGAAACCAATAAGAAACTGTCAAGTTTGATTTTCTGACTTCCAGATCTGGTCCTGATAGAAATAGGGCCATAACAAGAAAACTAGAAAGGGAATAAAGAAGAACCAGAGAGCCTGGCTGCTCATCTCCCCAACCCACTTTAGGCAGGTCATTACATGAAACAGAGGGAGAGCAGATGGAGGGGTGACCTTAGTGGAGATGGGGCAATGAGGTGAGTTATAGGGGATAGTGGCTGTCTTAGGCTGGGTTCTCTAGCAAAGCAGAACCAGCAAAGCATATAAATATATGTGGAGAGGGATTTATATCCAGGAAATAGATCATGCAGTTGTAGAGGGTAGAATGTCCCAAGTCTGTGGGTCAGACTGGAGGCTTCTCCTGATTCATGTAGCCACAGGGGCTGAGGAATCCAATTTCGGCAGGCCAGACAACAGGGCTCTTGTTCACGGGCTGTGAAGACCAATGAATCCCCAGACTGGCAGCCAAGATTCCAGGTAAGCTGCTAGCTCAAGTCCCAAGAACTGGAGGTCAGATAAGCAGGAGCCAGCTGCAAGAACCAGAGCAAGCAAAAACCGGCAAGTATTGTTAGAAAGTCTGCCTATATTGGATGCAGGCCACACCCCCAAGGAAACTCCCTTTCAACTGATCGGCTACTCACAGCAGATCCCATCATGGAGGTGATCACATTATATCAAATCTCATCATGGAAGTGATCTTGTCATCATATGACTGCCAAACTATGTCATAACTGCCAAACTACTGAGAATCATGGCCCAGCCAAGTTGACACACAACCTTAATGATCATAGTGGCACAGATCAGGTGGAGAGGTAGTGTGGGTTTGGCAACAGAATTGGTCAAACAGAGCACCAGGGAGTCTCCTATAAGCACAGCCACCACAAGTAAATCATTGGCTGCCAGCAGGGAGAGTACCGTCTATTTTCAGGTAGTCAGAGAAGCCATGCTACTGGAGCCATTTGTCCCATTGCCCCTGTGAGATGTGGACTTCTCATGGTGAGCTGCCCGCAGGTGGCTCATGGATTGTCCAGAAGGAAGATACCTGAAGCAAGACTGCAATGAGGTCATCTGATCTGCTCGAGGGTGGGAGGGGGTACCCACTTTTTCCATGGCCTGGGAATATGTAAGAGCTCCATAATATAGGGTGAAGGTCATTATGCCCAGAGAACTGGAAATGTTGTGGAAAGGAAGGCCCAAGCTTTGTGCATGGGTGGGACCAGATGGTGTGGAAACCCTCTTCTGTTACACCGATAAAGATTTAGGTTCTTGCTGGATATCTATTTCTCACCAAATGATTTTGGTGGGGAAAAAAATACCCTTCAAGACTCAGTCAAATGGTTCTCTATGGTGGGATTAGAGGCAAGGGAATATTTTGGCTCAAAAGGAAATTCCTCTGAGATTAAACTCTGAATTTCCACCTCTTTGCATAATATAAGGTGCATCTGCTGTCTAGACAGCACCAGTATCACCAGAAAGCGAGATGTGTGCTTCACTCTGAGTGACACAAAGGAATAGGCACTAGACCAAGTATGTCCACTGAGGGAGCAGCGGGAATAGGACTGGGGGTAGGATTAAATAAGGCAAAAGGGGAACATGTGGCTATGATGTGAGTAAAAAAAAGGGCATTGATTTTGGCAAAGTTATTTTAATTTCAGGATTTCTTTCGTAGTCTTCTCTAGTGCTGTCTTCTTGAAAATGTGGCACCTCTATTGTGGACTGTAATAAGCCAAGTTACTAGAACATTATATGAAGAGACTTGGCCCTTTGTCTCATTTCAGGCTCCAGACAATGTCATTTAGCTGTATTTTACTCAGTTTATCTGCATAGAGGGGAACTGATAAAGGGGTGGTAACTCTAAACTACTGGGAGTGAAAAGGAGGAACACTGGTTAGAAAAATACTAAAAGTGTTGAAATCAACAGCCATTAGAATTTGGGGTCAGCCCCAGGGATCCATCTTAGACAAATGGTTAGGTGGTAGTGTCACATATCATTTACTTATTCACCTACCCGACTAGATGGTGAGCTCTATGAAATTAGGGCCAATTGTTTGCTTTGCTTTAGTTTGCTTTGTTTTTCCATCTGCAATGGTTACCCAAACCCAAATCCATTGCTGTTGAGTCGATTCTGATGCATAGTGACCCTATAGGACAGAGTAGAACTGCTCCATAGAGTTTCCAAGACTGTAATCTTTATGGAGGAGCCCTGGTGGCACAGTGGTTAAGCACTCAGCTGCTAACTGAAAGGTTAATGCTTTGAACTCACCAGCTGCTCTGCAGGAGAAAGATGCAGCAGCCTGCTTCAGTAAGGATTACAGCCTAGAAAACTCTATGGACAGTTCTACTCTGCACTATAGGGTTGTTATGAGTTGGAATCAACTCGATGACAATGGGTTTGGTTTTCTGGTTAATCTTTATAGAAGCAGACTGCCATATCTTTCTCCCACAGAGTGGCTGGTGGATTCTAGCTGCCAACCTTCCGGTTAGCAGGCAAGTGCTTTCACCACTGCGCCACCAGCGATCCTTGCAATGCTTACAACTGGTCATAAATGCTTCTGTTTGAGTGAGGCCAGCCTTTGGACAGCATTTGCCCTTTCCTGAAAAGGCAGTCCTAGTTATGTCCATTCTCTCCATCGTTCTAATCACCATCTCTGTTCCATTGCCTGAGAGGAGTCAGGTAAATGATTTTTGGAGGCCAGGGCTACAGGAAGCTGTAAAGATTCCAAGAGTGCTGACTATTTGGTGTTTAGGAATCTGTTCCCATCAGCATGCCTACAAGAAGTGTCAGCAGCTGATGTCTCCCAGGTGCACTTACTGTGACAGAAAATCCCAGCCTGCTCTGCCAACGCTGGCTTCCAGAGGAACTGGCTGTATGGAAGGGTGGTCAGTTTATTCACCCTCCGGGGAAGCCTTTATAACAAGGGATCTTCTATTAACAGCACCTCACAGGAAAGAATGGACAAGCCCATTCAGCATAAACACTTTTTATAGATCAGATGTCTGACATGATTTTGTAACTCTGACCCCTGGTGGATTATTATCTGGGTCTTATGGTCCCTCAGTATCTTGATGACTATGAGCTGTAAAATGTGTGGTGGGTAAAACAGCTAGCCATATTGCCGTTTCTGACATGTTATTGTCCTATAACTATGCCAAGAACACTCACAAAGTCGTCAATCTGATGTGAATTGATAGTAGCAGACGATAGTGTAGCCAATGACAAGCTGTCCTCATCACTTACTGACATGGGATCACCAGCACACTGAGAGCACAGAACTTGGCCTATCATGAGTTAAAAGTAACATCCAATTTAAATTGCTCTTAACCCAGACCGGCTCTCAATATTCACTGTGTGTTTATTTACCTCTCCACTTCTGAGCCTTTCCTGACTCAGATCTTTACATTTCTATGCTGCCAGTTCTTTCTTTATTAGTAATGATCTTTCTGCAACAGTTTGATTTGACTGTGCAGTGACACATGATATTTGGATAAGCCATGATGTATTTCCTCTCTGGCTCTGCACATAGAGTTTGTGACACGTTTCACAGGAGATCACCTGTGATGAGGACAAAGGTTAGTGGAAAGCTGTTCAAACAGAGTGGCTTGGCCTCGAGGAGCTGATCTGAACCTCAACTCTCGACCTGTTCATTGACTGTGTTTGCTAATTGGGTCTTCAGTGCAAAGCAAGAAACGCTCAGCATTGCTGTTTGTTTAACCAGAACATGAAAATCAATCTACCAATGACCGAAAGGGCACAGCAAACAACATCCCTATAGAGCTGGGTGTTTTTGGCCTTGGCAATTCAACAGATGTGGTCTGAGAGCTTTCAGAACCCGTGTGCAGATGCAGTTCATATAATTAATGCGTTGTTTGCTACTTGCATGAAGATTTTCTTCACGAAGCGTAGAACCGGTGAGACGGGTAAGCATGAGGGAGCCGGAGAAGTTAGCAGATGTAAGTGACCTACAAACATTGTTTGGATCCAGTAGAATTCATTGGGCATACACCACCAAGTGATGTGATGTATTCTTTTCTTTCATAAGCGAGATATGAAGAATTCTACAACTTGTGAAAGAAAATAGTCAACACAAACACAAAACAAACAAACAAACAAAAAAAACCTTTCTCTGAATAAATTCCTTGGTTAGACTCTAAGGAGGTAACTTGTCTAGCTGCACCCACATGATGTGTGAAATACCAACTAGCTGGGTACCAGGGAAAACAGAACCTGGTGGCCTCGAGTCCAGAAGTTTCCCTGTAGTTCTATTGTTAGCATTTGAGAGAAATAAAACAACTGATCTCTGAAAATCGTATGGAAAGCAGGATTGTTTTCATCATACAGAAAATGAAAAAAAATAAGCTCTGGACTTTTCTCGGCTTCATACTGTCAGAGCCAAAAGAAATGAAAGAAGCATGCATTTGGATTTAGAACCTGATTAAAGACATAACTGGGAAGTTAGCCCCGTGGCGCTGGGCTTCCTCAGGTAGAGTTTATTAGAAGGATCCTGAGCTTCAGGAGACCGTTTTATTTTCTCTTCCCATTTAAGGTTTCTTTTTAAGAAAGGAGCTCTTTGCTCCTTTCTTGGATGCTTGATGCTGAATTCAGTACAAAACACAGAAGCATATTTTAATCAGGGGATATTTTCAAGGCTTGCAACAATAAGTTACATTCATTCAATCTATCCAGGAAGTTTTTTTTTCTTTTCTTAAATAGCAGCACCTTTTTTCTCTGCTGTAACCCATGAAATTTAGCCCCAGCCAACCCCACCTCACATACTTTCTTTTTAACAAACGAAGGAAAGAGAAGAGAGGAAATAAAGAAGGAATAAATTGGTTATAATGTGGCAGATGCCTTTCTCGCTGCCTATAATTGTGTACAGAAACAATGCAATGAGTAAAAACTCGCAGATTTTATTAGGTTTATCAGCTCTGACTGCATCTTAAGTTGTCTCACTGCTCCAATTTTAGACAGCACATGATATCATAATTGCTTCTGGCATTTTACAGTGATACTGGTGAGGGTTGTGTGAGGTTTGTTTTCTTTCTTTCCCCCTCTTCTCACCTTATGAGTACTTCTTTGGAAAATAACAAACTCTCATTTGCAGAGTATGCACATTTTTTTAAATTTTATTGTACTTCAGGTGAAGGCTTACAGAACAAATAGTTTCTTATGAAACAGTAGTACATATATTGTTTTATGACGTTGGTTAACAACCCCACAACATGTCAACCCTCTAACTTCTCAACCTTTTTTTTGGGGAAAATACACGTAGTCAAAGATACACCATTTCAAAAATTTCTACATGCACAGTTCGGTGACATTGACTACGCTCTTTCAATTGTGCTGTTATTCTCACTTAAGATGAAGGCTTACAGAACAAAACAGTTCCTCATTTAACAGTTACTACAAATGTTGCCCTATGACAATGGTTAGTAATCTCACAACACATCAACGATATCCTTACTCAACCTTCGGTTCCTGGTGAGCTTCCCTGTCCCCTTCTGCCTTCTGGCCCTTGTCACTGGACTACGGTACCTCATTAGTCCCATTTGGTTTTACTGGGCTGTCCACTCCCAGGCTGAATGGTGAACCTCAGAGATAACTTCACCACTGAGCTAAAAGGGTGTCTGGGGGCCAAACTCTTGGGGTTTCTCCAGTCTCCTTTAGGCCAGCAAATCTGGTCTTTTTTGTGTGAGTTAGAATTATGTTCTACATCCTTCTCCAGCTCTGTCCAGAACCCTCTGCTGTGATCCTCGTCAGAGCAGTCAGTGTTGGTAGCCGGGCACCATCTAGCTGTACTGGACTCAGTCTGGTGGAGGCCTTGGTAGCTGTGGACAATTAGTCCTTAGGACTAATCTTTTCCTCGTATCTGTTCTCTTCATTCTCCCTTACTCCCGAAGGGATGAGAACAGTGGAGTATTTTAGATGGCTGCTCACAGGCTTTTAAGACCCCAGACACTACTCACCAAGGTAGAATGTAGAACATTGTCTTTATAAACTGGGTCATGCCAATTGAGCTAGATGTTCCCCGAGACCATGGTCCCCACAGCCCTCCACCCAGCAATTCACTCCCTCAGGGAGTTTGGATGTGTCTATGGGGCTTCCATGACCTTTCCTTGTACAAGTTGTGCTAGTTTCCCCGTATTGTGTACAGTCTCACCCTTCACCCAAGATACCACTTATCTATTGCCTATTTAGTATTTTCCCCCCACCACTCCCATCCCTGGTAACCAACAAAGATTCTTACATTTTGTGTGTGAACTTTTTCATGGGTTTTTACAATAGAGGTCTCATACAATATTTGTCCTTTTGTGATTGACTTATTTCACTCAGCATAATGTCCTCCAGTTTCATTTATGTTATGAGATGCTTCACAAATTCATTGTTGTTCTTTCTCGTTGCATAGTACTCCATTGTGTGTATGTGCCATAGTTTGTTTATCCATTCATCTGTTGATGGGCATCTAGGTTGTTTCCATCGTTTTGCTATTGTGAACAATGCTGCCATGAACATAGGTATGCATATGTCTATTCGAGTGACGACTCTTATTTCTCTAGGATGTGTTCCTAGGAGTTGAATTGCTGGATCGAATGGTATGTCTATTTCTAGCTTTCTGAGGAAGCGCCATATCATTTTCCAAAATGGTTGTATCATTTTGCATTCCCACCGGCAGTGCATAAGTGTTCCGATCTCCCCGCAGCCCCTCCAACATTTGTTATTTCCAGTGTTTTTGATTCGTGCCAGTAATGCTGGGGTGAGATGGTATCTCATTGTGGTTTTCATTTGCATTTCTCTAATGGCTAGTGATCGCGAGCATTTCCTCATGTGTCTGTTGGCCATTTGAATGTCTTCTTTGGTGAAGTGTCTGTTCATTTCCTTTGCCCATTTTTTAATAGGATTATTTGTCTTTTTGTTGTAGAGGTGTTGGATTTTCCTGTAGGTTATGGAGATTAGACCGTTGTCTGACTTGTACTGTCAAAAAATTTTTTCCCAGTCTGTGGGTTCTCTTTTTACTCTTTTGGTGAAGTCTTTTGAAGAGCATAGGTGTTTGATTTTTAGAAGATCCCAGTTATCTAGCTTATCTATTGGGGTTTGTGTGTTGATGGTTATGGTTTGTATCCTGTTAATGCTATGTATTAAGGCCTGAAGTGTTGGTCCTATTTTTTCTTCTATGAACTTTATAATTTGAGGCTTTATATTCAGGTCTTTGATCTGTTTTGAAGTAGTTTTTGTATACGGCGTGAGGTATGGGTCCTGTTTCATTTTTTTGCAGATGGATATCCAGTTTTGCCAGCTCCATTTGTTAAAAAGACCGTCTTTTCCCCATTTGATGGACTTTGGGCCCTTATCGAAGATCAGGGGACCGTAGGTGGATGGATTTACATCTGGGTTCTCAATTCTGTTCCATTGGTCACTGTTTCTGTCATTGTACCAGTACCAGGCTGTTCTGACTACTGTAGCTGTATAGTAGGTTCTCAAGTCAGGTAGTGTGAGTCCTCCAACTTTATTCTTCTTCTTCAGTAGTGCTTTACTTATTTGGGGCTTCTTCCCTTTCCATATAAAGTTAATGATTAGTTTTTCCATTTCTTTGAAGAATGTTGTTGGTATATGGATCGGGATTGCTTTGTATTTGTAAATTGCTTTGGGTAGAATTGTCATTTTCACAATGTTGAGTCTGCCAATCCATGAGCATGGTATGTTTTTCCATTTATGTAGATCCCTTTGGGTTTCATGCAGTAGTGTTTTGTAGTTTTCTTTGTATAGGTCTTTTACATCCCTGGTCAGATTTATTCCTAAGTATTTTATCTTTTTAGGGGCTATTATAAATGGTATTGTATTCTTGATTTCCTTTTCATTGTTCTCCTTATTGGTGTATAGGAATCCGACTGATTTTTGAATGTTTATCTTGTATCCTGCTGCAGAGTATGCACATTTTGACAGAGGTAGTTTTCCACTATGTTGCCTGCAAAGATATTCTGCCCTATTTAAGTCTGAAAGCAGCTTTCTCCAATCCACCAAATAGACTCCCAAGATCTCACAAACACATCTACTGCTTTTTCGGTGGGATTCACATGTCCAGGGTTCTGAGCTGAGGAGGTTTGCAATATTAGCCAGTACCAGGGTAGCAAATGATCTATTCTCAGAAAACCCAAATCCCTAGAATGATGCCTTGGACTACTTTGTAGGAGACTAAAATCGTATCTAGATTCTCGAAATGTATGGAGAGATTTATGTTCCCTCTGCATGAATGACCTCTGTTATGTGCTGAAGATCTACCTAATGAACCAGTGCCAGCGAGATGGCTAAATGAAGTTACCAATGCAAATATGAGTTTTAAATTGACCCTAGCACTGGATGATAAGGACATCTTTATAAATATGTGAAGCTGATGCTGGCTTTGACTGCCACACAGTTGATTAGCATTGTTAAACCATGTTACAGTCCAAACAGTGCCTGGCTTGAATATCTATTATGTTCCTTAATCTTGCTGAGCAAACAGACTATATTTATCAGCAAAGGGAAGGTGCTTCTCTTTTAAGGGCCAACGTGTTCAGAAAGGCTTTATAAAGACATATCTTGTTAGAGCTGGCAGGATTGGTGGAGACCGTTTAACCTAAACTTCTCCTTTACAGGTGAGGAGTCAGAGAACCAGAGAAGGAAAGTGACTTGCCCAAGGTCACACAACTATTACATGGCAGCGCTGAGACTGGTTTTTCTAGTCTTCTGATTCCTAGAGAATTGTTATCCCCATTGAGACAAGTACCCTCATAGCTGAGGAACTACCTATGAGCAGTTTATACTGTCCTGAAAAGCCACATGATGATAGTGGTCATGAGCTACTTTATATGATTTCTCTCTGATATCCATGAGCACTGGCCTCTGGGAGGGATAGAGCAAATTCTTCCAGTTGTCCTGCTGCCTGAGCCACAGCTGCATGCTGTGCCTCTGACCTTCTCTTTACCTCCATCAAAGTGCATTTAGGGCTCATTCCTTTCAGACCCTGCCCTCACTTGTGGCTGAAATTAGGGTGGGACTAAATGGTTGTATACAGCAATGTGAGGCCAGAGCCAATGGGAAGTTACCACCCTCCTGGATCCCCAGAACCACACCTCCCTCTTTTATGGTTCTTAACACTTTCTACTTAGACTTATTATCTTTTGTTCTCATGTAGTGTTGCTTTTTACTATATTGTAAATGTCCAAGATTGGTATCATTACCTCCATTGTACATGTGAGAAAACCAAGATTCAGGGAGTTTAAGAGACCTGTCCAAGATAAATGGAAATGAACTAATGGACTGACTAGCTAACAAGTACCCAAAACAAGATGTTGGCGCCTATTCTAGTCTTAATCCTACAACTGCATAGCTCCATCTCCTTGCAATGCCTTGCACATAGACAATGATTAATAAATTTGTTTTGAATGAATGAGGCAAAAGCTGACTTCCAAAAGCTTCTGTTTTCATTTTTAATGATACCTTCATCTCAGAGTTCCTGGAATGAACTTTTTTCATCTTCCCCCACAAATTTGCTTTCCCACCTATGTCCCTTATTTTAGAAGGAGAACACTCTGCCTAACCAGCTGCCCAAAGCAAAATCCTGCAAGTCATTTAAGTTACAGGCAATCATCCCCGAAGTCTGGCCAATTTTCTTGCTTGTGTATCTTGGTTCCCTTTCTCTCTATCCCTGCTGTTACTATCCTGGGTCAGGTCCTCATTATTTCTAACCTAAACTAATGCAATAATCTTCTTAGGGGACTCTCTCCCAGCTCATATCTCTTCCAGCTTGTTCCTCACAGAGCTGTCGGTTGTAATTCATGAATCTGATTATGTCCCTCTTCATCATCAAGAATCTTCATTTTTCAAGGGTCAGAATCTTAAGCCACTTACATGGTATACCAGAGGCTTCA
This sequence comes from Dugong dugon, assembly GCA_030035585.1. Taxonomy (NCBI): domain Eukaryota; kingdom Metazoa; phylum Chordata; class Mammalia; order Sirenia; family Dugongidae; genus Dugong; species Dugong dugon. The sequence goes on along the minus strand of CM057463.1, from coordinate 107,139,355 downwards.
AGAACTGGCCATTGCTTATCTGTGTAGAGTTATATGATGCTAATGTATATTTCACACTCTGTATTTAGTATTATTGGACTATTTTGCATTTGTCTAACATGTTCTATCGTATCTCCAAGCTTTTGCATGTGTTCTTTTCTCTGTCTAGAATTCCCTCCTTCCTTGACAAAGATGTAAATAAAGAAATGATGTTTGTGAAGACTTGTAACCAGGTCTTCTATCTTCAGAGCCCGTGTTATTTTCCAATGAAAAAGTGACATTTTAAAAGTGGGTTCTGGGACTTCTTCTTCTGGCCAATGAGATACTACTCAAACTTATTAAAATGGCTTAAATTAAAAAGGTTTACTATACAAAGTGTTGGCAAGGATGTGGAGGGAGTGGAACTCTCATACATTGTTGGTGGGAATACAAAGTGGTATGGCTACATTGACACAGAGTTAGACACTTTCTTAAAAATCAAACATACATCTACCATATGACTTAGACATTCCATTACTAGGTATTAACCCAAGAGAAATGAAAGCACTTCTCCATGCAAAGACCTGTACATAAATGTTCATAGCAGCTTTATTTGTTATAGCTCCAAATTGGAAATGATCCAAATTTCCATCAAACAATGAATGAATAAACAGATTGTGGTGTATCCATGCAGTAGAATACTACTCGGCAATAAAAAAAAATGGACTATTGACACATACTACAATATGAATGAATATCAAAATAACTATGTTAAATGATAGAAAACACACAAAGATTAGTGTAAACAGTATGATTTCATCTACATACAAATCTAGGAAATACAAACCAATGCATAGTGACAGAAAGCTGGGGATAAGGGTGGTAAGACAAGAGAGTGGGGAAGGAAGGGAGGAAATGATTAAAAGAAGCATGAGAAAATTTTTTGGGGTGATGCATTGGTTATTATCTTTACTGTGGTGATTATTTAAAGAATATGTATGTATATATGAATATTTATTAAGTTGTACACTTTAAATATATGTTGTTTATTGTATGTGCATTAAACCTCGACAGAGCCGCGTTAAAAAGTGGGTTCTGAAACTTAAAAATAATGAATTTTAGTTGTAAGAATTTCAGGCATTTTGGTGGGTGGGTAGGTGACATGACCCTGGTCAGAGAACCCTTCTGGTTGTCCTTTGTCTATCTGTACCACCTAGGCATAAGGCTAGTCCCAACTATAGCCATTGACCGTTTCCAGTAAAGTATTTTCAGAAATATGCTTTATGTCTGGAAATGAGGAAAGAAGTGGAATATCTTGCTGAAAAGGATTAAGAAATGTTAGACAGCCTTATCTGGGATTCTCTCCCTGTGTTAGTGAGGATAAGCTAACTGCTTTAACAAAGTACTCAAGACAATAGAAATTTACTCAGTGACTCAAGACAATAGAAATTTGGTTCCATTCTCTTGCAGGCAATTGACTGCAAGTCTTCCATATGGTGATTCAGGGGCCCATACCCTTCCATCTAATGGCTCCACCATCTCCCAGGGCCTCAGTGTCCTTGTTTGCATCTAGTTAGCAGGAGAAGAAGAGTGAGTAAAGGATGGCACTGAAGGTTTTATATGGCCTTGGACAGGGAGTGGAGGATTTCACGTTTACCCACATTGCATTGGCTAGAACCCATCCTCAAGACCATACCTAACACAAGTGGGTCTAGCTGAGTGTCCAGGAGAAAAGAGAAATGCATTTCATAGGTAGCCTGCCAGTCTCCACCACACTCCTCAATATTCACCCCCACCTCATGCATTTGTTGAGGACCCAGCACTACTGTTTGACAAATATACTCACTCATTATTCAGCAAATATTTTTGGTGTACTTCCTATGTGAGGATACCAAGCAGACCTTCCATTTTCTCATTTCTCAAGGGAAGCGGGATATTAAAACGATATATTTATAAATGGTTAATTACAATTGGGGTAAGTGTTACAAGGAAAACAGTCAAAGAGACTACCCATTTCTCCCATATGATAAAGATGACTATTCACTCATTCAACACTTTTTATTAAACATCTAAATGTGGGATACTGAGCTCCTATGGTGCAAAACATCTCATCCCATAAGTTCTAGTCATTCCCGCACTTCTCATGAGTTTACAATGAGTTGAGTAGATAAAAATTCTATGCAAGTAACTCTAATAAAAGGCCTTTTAGAAGTGCTATATAAGAATTTGGGGTGGAGACAGCCAGTTACCCACAAGGTCTATTTTCCCTTTCCTTTGATGAAAAACTACATTTCCAGCATTCCATATATTGGGTAGGACCATGAGACAGTTCCACCAGTGGAAGTTAAGCAGAAATGATGTGTTTAATTCAGAGAAAATTACTTGCCCTGGATTTCTGCTGTTTACATTTTCCCCAAGTTCTTTTATGAATGTATTATTTTGGACCCAGATTTGACCATGTGGAGAAGCCAATGACCAAAAAGATGGTAAAGTGAAAAGATGGAAGGAGTCTGAGTCTCCAAATGAATGGAGGGAGCAGAGATGCCCCACCAAGCTGGGCTGCTTGTTTCAGGAATCTTATGAGAGAAAGAAATAAACTTCTCTTATTTAAGCCGCCATATTTCCAGGTTTCTTTGTTACAAGAGCTTAGTCTCTACTCCTAAGTCATTCTGCAAAATAAAATAAGAAGTATAGTGACTTTCAGAGAAGAAAGATAGCTTCTGGCTGCAGTGAATAGAGTATACTTCAAAGAGAAAGTGGCGTTAAGGTGCAACATTTTTTAATTTTCAGAGGAAAGGGGACTTCAAAAGAAGGATGAGCCTAAACAAGTGTAGGAACTAGCAAAGCATACATTAAGCATAGAGTGACTTCATCTCACACAGCTATAGACAAATTCATCTTCTCCTCCCTCCCACCATATAGATACAGACTTCTCTAATTTTAGAAGTTCTTTTTTTCTTGTTTGTTCTATTCTGAGGATGTTTAATAACCTGTAGGGTTGCCAACATATTTAGAATTATTTTTAGACCTTTTTGGTGAAATTTGCCATTATAATTAATCTTCTTTTATAATATTACTCATAATCCCTGAACTCTCACTGCAGTGAAATGAGGATAATTGAGATAATTGGCTGTATGACTCAGCCTAAAGCCTCATGATGACCTACATAATCTGGATTGCTTAGAGTTTGGGACATAAATACTCTGAACATCTTCCCATCACTTAGCTGTACCCACTTTTGGTGGGTCATTGGGTACAGCTGACACTTTCTTTTAAACATACTTCCACAACACTTCTTACCCTCTTCCTCCAACATAAAATTTGAGATTCTGTTATGTTTGGGCTCATGGTTATTTTGCTATACAGGTTACCAATAAACAAAACCCCAAACCAGTTGCTGTTGGGTTGATTATGACTCATAGCATTCCCATGAGTTTCAGAGCAGAACTGCGCTCCATAGGGTTTTCAATGGCTGTGATATTTCAGAAGCAGATTGTCAGACCTTTCTCCTGAGGTGCTAGTCATTAGCTTGTTTGCCTGAGTTTTTACCAGCAGATGATAGTGGATCCAGCAGTGAATCTTAGGCCTCTTGATTCCAACTCCTGGGCTTTTAAGATACCAGGCTTGCTCTCCTTAAAGTAATTTGTTCTTAGGAGGCTTTGGTAGCAACATTTCCACTGTGTGCAGAGAAGTGTTAGACAGCCTTATATGAGATTCTCTCCCTGTATTAGTCAGAATAAGCTAACTGCTTTAACAAAACTACTCAAAATATCAGTGACGCAAGATGATAGAAATTTAGTGTGGGTTCTGGAGCCACACTGCGTGGGGCTAAATCCTGGTGTGTCACATCCTAGCTCAATTGTTGTATGCAAAAAATGGTATATTGAAACATGTATGACACAAGTTGAAGTACATACATTTGCTATATGTATATTATGAAATAGATAAATTTTGATGTGTGTTTTGAAAAATAAGTACATTAATTTGTATACGTTAGTATGGGCATAAAGTGTGGAATAAGACACATTAAACTTCTAGCGTAAGTTCCTTAAGGAGGTACAATTAGAATTGGGCAGGTAGAGACTATTGACATTTTATATATATGATGTGAATTGTTTGGCTCTGTAGACCAACACGGAGCCCCGGTGGTGGTGGTTAAGAGCTCAGCTGCTGACCAAAAAGTAGCAGTCTGAATCCGCCAGCCACTCCTATGAGACAGTTCTACTCTGTCCTATAGGGTAGCTGTGAGTAGGAATCAACTCAATGGCAACTTTTTTTTTTTTTTCTTTTTTGGTAGACGAAAACATATTATTCTCACAATTAAAAGAAAAAGTGAACAGCATATCACAGAAAAAAGAAATGAAAGAAAGAAGGGAGGAGGTAAGGAATCATCTCAGTTAATTCTTAGGCTTTCCAACTGGAAAAACACTCTAAAGGGAGGACCTCAGATGTCCTATAAACCAAAACCAGTTGCTATCAAGTCAGTTCAGACTTATGGTGACCTCACATGTGTCAGAGTAGAATTGTACTCTACAGAGTTTTCAATGGCTGATTTTTTGGAAGAGATCTCCAGGCTTTTCTTCCAAGGAATCTCTGGGTAGATTTGTACCTCCAACTTTTTGGTTAGCAGCTGAGCTAGTTAACCATTTTCGCCACCCAGCAACTCCAGATGTGCTATAGGTAGATCTTTTTCATTGGTAAAAGGCATGTCAGGCTATGTACCTGGCCTAGACTATAGGCCATCAGTAAATACTTGGGGAATGAATAAATTTGTGAAGGTGTTTTCCTGAAAGGAAGAAAAAAGATAGATGACAATGACTATTTTTGTCACTTTTTTCTAATTTTTATATGGAGGAAGGCAGTTTAGAGTTGTAGATAAGAGTATGTGTTTGAGTCCTTGCCATACCCCTTATTGGTTCTTTAACCATGAAGTTTCTTAACTTCTCTGTGCCTCAGTTTCCTCATCTGTTCAGTGGGAATTATATTAACCAACAACCTGCCACTGAGTTGATTCTAACTCCTGGAGACCCCAAGTATTTCAGAGTAGAACTGTGCAGCATAGAATTTTCAGTGGTTGCGATCTTTCAAAAGTAGATTGCCAGACATTTCTTCTGAGGCACTCCTGGGTGGATTTGAATCACCAACATTTCAGTTAGAACCGAGCACTTAGCGGTTTACACCACCCAGGGACTCCAGTGATCGTAGTAATACCTACCAATTAAGAACTGTTGTGAAGACCCAATGAGACAATGCGTATAAAGTGCATAGAAGAACGCTTACAGAGAAAAGATTGAACCAAACAAAATTAATATTTGACTCTTTGACTTAGAAAAATGGCAATTTAATATAGTAAAACTCCGTAAAGATTAGATCTTATTACTTTTACTTTAAGGTCTTGTCAGTCTCCCCAGATCTTGCCAGTTTCAGGGGGCTGGAGTGGATTGTTGGGATAAGAGTCTGCCATGGATATGGGCATGGTGTGCTGGAGACAAAATGTAACCGTGAGACAGACCTGACTTTCATCTTGATTCTACTAAATGTGTGATTTGGCAAGTGAGATACAGTCTCCTTATCTGCTGAATGGGGATAATAATGGTCTGTAGCTCCTAGGACTATTATGAGGATCCTGTAGAAAATACAAATGCCTGCACACGGTTGGTATCCACAAAAAGCAGTTAAGTTATGACTGATCCCACATTTGACTGATACCCTGCCTTTCTCCTTGGGCCTTTGGTAGCTCATGTGCTCTTCTCTGAGTCTGTTAACATTCTGCTTTGTTTCCACTGGTGAAAAACTTCACCTGCCACTTTGTGGCCTCCCTTGGAGTTTTGCCTCCAATACCTTGCTGTTCTTGTTGTTGTTAGATGCTATCGAGTCAGTTTTGACATGAACTGACCCTATGTACAACAGAACAAAACACTGCCTGGTCCTGCACCATCCTCGCAATTGTTGCTATGTTTGAGCCCATTGCTGCAGCCACTGTGTCAATCCATGTCATTGAGGGTTTTCCTCTTTTTCATGACCCTCTGCTTTACCAAGCATGATGTCCTTCTCCCGGGACTGGTCCCTCCTGATAACTAACATGTCCAAAGTACGTGAGATGAAGTCTCGCCATCCTCACTTCCAAGAAGCATTCTGGCTTTACTTCTTCCAAGACAGATTTGTTCATTCTTCTGGCAGTCCAGGGTATATTCAATATTTTTTGCTGATACCATAATTCAGATGCATAAATTCTTCTTCGATCTTTCTTATCATTATCCAGCTTTTGCGTGCGTATGAGGCGATTGAAAATACCATGGCTTAGGTTAGGTGCATCTTACTCCTCAAAGTGACAACTTTGCTTTGTAACACTTTAAAGAGGACTTTTGCCGCAGATTCGTCCAATGCAATGTGTCGTTTGATTTCTTGACTGCTGCTTCCATGGGTGTTGATTGTTGTTATTAGGTGCTGTCAAGTCAATCTTGACTCATAGTGATGCTCTGTGACAGAGTAGAACTGCCCCGTAGAGTTTTCTAGGCTATAAGGAAGGAGCCTTGGTGGTGCAATGGTTAAGTGCTTGACTGCTAACCGAAAGGTTGGTGGTTTGAACTCTCCCAGTGGCTCTGCAGGAGGAAGATTTGGTGATCTGCTTTTGTAAGATTACAGTTAAGAAGACCCTATGGGGCAGTTCTACTCTGTCATATAGGGTCACTATGAGTTGGAATAGACTCAATGACACCCAATAACAACAATATTTATAGGAGCAGATCCTGAGGTCTTGCTCCCATGGGGCCGAAGAGCTCCAAACAGCCAACTTTTCTGTTAGCAGCTGAGTGCTTAACCGTTGCACCACTAGGGCTCCGATACCTGTTGTTCCCATTTTCCCTGAGCCTGTCTGCCATAGGTTTGTCTGCCATGAGTCTTTTCTCCTGCTCTCTGTAGCTTCTCTGCTCTTAGCTCCAGTTGCTCCTGGCCCACTGGAGTCTCTCTCCTCTAATTACTGCAGCTCTTGAAGAGGACCAGCTTCTTCAGAAAATAGTTCGTTTGGCCCGGTGAACAAGCTCACAGGGCCTGAAGAGCACCAGAGCATCAACTTCCTCAAATAGTGTCTCTCAGCGACAACCCTGAAAGCTAGTGATGCTATAGACAGAGTCTGGATGCTTTGCTGGTCCTCTTCTCAGGGTGAATCATCTCCAATACAACATATCCAGTTCCCACATTCCTTCATGTACTATTTTTCCCGTTCTTGTCTTCCAGAAGCGTTTATCCTGATATCTGAGGAACTAACCATCTTTCCTAAAATTCTCTTCTCATTTCTACCCAAAGGCCTATCTGGTTTTCATGCACAGGAAACTCTTTGTAAACTGTCTTCATATGCTAGAATTTCTGGGGAGTGTATGCAGCTGTAGTGCATTCCACCCCAGCTCCCCATTCAAAGGACATAGAACTTTGCCACATGATGAACTTACAATTTTCTTGGACATGTTACTGTGGGGTGGACGTGAGAAAGCAACCCATGAGAATGAATGGATTCTTTTTCTTCAATTTTTAGTATTTTTGCTGGTGGCAACAGACTTTGCTATCAATTAGAAATGACTGGGGTTTCAGAGTTGGGAAATTTCTCCAGATAATATTCAGAAGATGCCAATTCCTTCTGCTATCACAGCTGCCTCAGGTGACCTCTCCTGTATGTGAGATTAGCTGCAAAATTCATGTGTGTCTGGCTTCATAAACATTTACTATCCCCTATCCATTTCATCTCAGTGGTTAAGAGCTTGACTGCTAACTAAAAGACTGGCAGTTGGAATCCACCAGGGGCTCGTTGGAAACCCTATGGGGCAATTCTACTCTGTCTTATATGGTTGCTATGAGTCAGAATCGACTTGATGGCAACAGGTTTTGGGTTTTTTAATCCACTTCATCAGAAAATAGGAGATTACGTTGTGGGTCCAGAGATCACAGAAGAGGCTGCAACTACTTAAAAGAATTGTGCTGAAAATTAATGCTGTGCTCAAGGAAACTCAAGTTTAAGGACCAAAGTCAGAAACAGATTTTGCTTAGTATTCACCCGTCTAAATAACCCTTTGTTTCTTCCCAACTTTCCACCTTGCTCAATTCGTCCCATTAGAAGAGCACTGGTCTTGGAATTCAGAGGCCTTGGTGGACTTACTTTGTATGTGTCTTGGGAAAATTACCTAATCTCTCTGGGCTTTAGTTTTACAGTTGGCCCTCTGTATCCGGGGGTTCTGCATCCATGGATTCAACCAACCACAGATAGAAAATCTTTGGAAAAAAAATGTTACAGTGTTCCTGACATGTACTATAGAGTTAGGTCTAGGATGGTTGCATCTGAACTGAACATGTCGACTTTTTTTTTCCTAGTCATTATTCCCTAAACAATACAGTATGACAACTATTTACATAGCATTTACATTGTATAAGGTATTATAAGTAATCTAGAGATGATTTAAAGTATACAGGAGGATGTGAGTAGGTTATATGTAAATATTACACCATTTTATATAAGGTATTAGGACATCCGCAGATTTTAGTATTTCCAGGGGGTGGGAGCTGGAAACAATCCCCCACAGATAATGAGGGATGACTATACTTCCTGGCAAAATGGGGACGCTATTTGGGGAAGCTTAGTGAGTCAGGTACTTGCCTAAGTGCATTTTTTATTATAGTGGACTTCTGTCATCTTGCTGACTATGTAGCATCCATTCTCCTTTCCTGATAGCATTTGATTTCCTTTGGGAGACTCCCTCTCTCCCAGTGTGTGCACTCTTGGTGGGAATGTAGATCCAGGAAACTCCTTTCTCACCATTGAAACTAAAAGGTTGCTTTGCCAGATATTTCTTTGCTCCAAAGGGAAGGTACATAAGAATATCCAAAGAGAAGGTACATAATGCAAATCTGGCTAATCAGGCTTTCTGGTTTCAAAACCTTAAATAACGGGCAAAGTAGCCGGAAGGTATATCTATAATTCATTCACCATAGGAACAGCTCTGTCAGACTGTGGCATGTTTCCTGCTATGAGCACTTCCTGTAGTCTCCAGGTTGCTGTGGGTGAGAGCCTGGTCCTTCATCTTTCTCATTAATCCTGTGAGTTTCTCCATATTTTCTCCAAACGTTGTTTCTGTTTTTTTTTTTTCCCCCAACCTCAACTCTCTTTTTTTTCATCTGATTGCAACCAAAAAACCCTTATTTATACACTTAAGCATTATTTGATTTGATTCTCATGGTAATACTATGAGGATGAGTAAAGTAATTACTCCCATTGTAGCTATGTGGAGACTGAGACTGAGAAATGTTAAGTAACTTACCCAAATCATGCAAGATGAGGAGAAACTGGAATTTGAACCTAGGTGAGGAGTGAAAGATTAAATAAGAAACACATATTTGAAAGCACCTTGCACAGTCCGTGGCACACAGACACTTTTCAGTACTAGTTAATTTTGCTTTGTGTCTAGTAAAAAGTGATGACTTAGTATGAGAAAAGAAAAGTAACACCCAGCACGAGGGAAAAAAAAAAAAAAAGCAGTGATTCTGTGGTTTATAATTTTATATGAATATTGTTCATCATTGTTATGAGTTGATTTGTGCCTCCCAAATCCTGTGGATGTGACCTTATTTGGAAATACAGTTTCTCTGAGGTCATACTGGAGTACGGTGGGCCCTAATCCAATATGACTGATGTCTTTATAAAAACAGAAGAAGAGACACAGAGAGAGGCACCGGGAGAATACCATGTGATGATGGAGGCAGAGATTGGAGTAATGCAGCTGCAAACCAGGAATGTCAAGGACTGCGGGAACCAGAAGCTAGGAGGAAGGCATGGAAGAGACTCTCCCTCAGGGCGCTCCAGAAGAAACCAACCTTGCTGTCTTAGTCATCTAGTGCTGCTATATAACAGAAATACCACAAGTGGATTGCTTCAACAAAGAGAAGTTTGTTCTGTCACAGACCAGTAGGCTACAAGTCCAAATTCAGGGTGTCACCTCCAGGGGAAGTCTTTCTCTTCTCTGCCGGCTCTTGAGGAAGGTCCTTGTCATCAGCCTTCCCTTGGCCTGGGAGCATCTCAGTGCAGGAACCTCAGGTCCAAAGGACGCACTCTGCTCCCGGCTCTGCTTTCTTGGTGTTATGAGGTTCCCATGTGTCTCTGCTCCCTTCTCTCTTTTATATCTCAAAAGAGATCGGTTTAAGACACTATCTAATCTTGGAAACCTCATCAGTATAACTGCCACTAATCCATCTTATTAGATCATATTGATAGAGTTTACAACACATAAGGAAATCACATCAGATTACAGAATAGTACACAACCATACAATACTGGGAATCATGACCCAGCCAAATGGATACACACATTTTCTGGGTACATAATTCAATCCATGACACTTGCTGACACCTTGATTTCAGAATTCTAGCCTCCAGAACTGTGAGACAATACGTTTCTGTTGTTTTAAGCTGCCAGATTTGTGGTCATTTGTTATGGCATCCCGAGGGAACTAACACAATCATTTTTGTTAATTTCTTTAAAACTTGTGCTTCTTAAGGCAGAGTCTGTGCTCTGGAATCTCATTGCATTTCCAGAGAACATTAGGAAATTTAGACTCTCTGGCTGTATTGGACAAGGTCTGGTAGACAGACACCACAAAGCCTGGGCTAAGATCCTTTTCTTGTACGGAGTGTGGTCCAGAGCTTAAAATAGCAACTGCCATAGTTTTAGGATCCTGCTGACACATTTGATCTCCTGGAATAATAAGCAAGAAGAATCACCTAGCCTTCCCAATCTCCCCTTGAAGAGTATATACGACTAACAGTCTGGGTAATTTCTCAGAGCTAATTACTCAACAGAAATTTCACAACAAAGCAGTGACTACTCACCAGGTATTTGAAACTGGTCAAAATCTAACAGCATGACAACCATTTCAACAATCCCTGTTATGAAGCTTATCTGGAAGTTCCTCTGTATTTCTCAAGAGCCCAGTTTGATTTCTTTGGAGGTGTATTTCCATTCCAACAATCTCAGTTTTAGATTTACTTATTGCATATACTTATTGCTCCACTGATATACAATAAAACCCCAGGCTCTTGAGTGCTGATTATGCATGGAGAAATTTTTAATAGAATGAATTCCTAAGGGAAAGTTAAACAGTGCCTACTCTTTTCCTCTCCGTCTTTAGGTGTTTTCTACATTTCTTTTCCTTCCTCTTCTGTTTTTTAATCCAAGGCTACCAGTTAATCAACTCCAGCCTTCCTGTGGGCAATTGTGTCAAATTAAATCTGACCTTTTCAAAATCGTCATCCTGGTCTTTGGGAAATGATGAAGAATGGATAGCTGTTGGCCTTCTCTTACTTAGCACCATCAGCATCGTGCTCTCCAGCTTCCTTGCAAGGGTATTTCCCATTACAATAAAGTGGTGTAGATTCAGAAGACTCAGGGATGGCCTGACTTTCTGGCTGTTCTGCGTCAGTCAATATGTCAATAATCAGTGGGGGAGCCTGTTTTGTCTAACTTAACCCCTGGCCTTTGCACACACTCGCTCTTCAGCAGGCTCCCTGATCGCTCTGGGGTTGGCTTTCACATGTTCCTCTTGTTAAGGTTGTGGTTGTGTTTTAAAATAATGAGACCAGCCTGAAAGGAGTGCTCTGGGAGGGAGCAGGCTTCTTCAATAACACTCGGACTTGGTTTCTGATGTTCTTTCTTATAAAAGTTTTACTTTCAGAATTTTGCTGCAGCTTGGCTCAGCTTGAGAGCTGACCATCTCCTCTGATGGGGGAAAGTTTTCTTTTTTGGATCGGTATCCTCAAGTGGGGTGATGTGGTGCCAAGGTCCTTCTATGAGGGTCTACAGGCAAAGCCAAAACACATATCTGTCCTCTGATTAAAGGGCTCCTCATTGGGCATGATTTATTCTACAGAGTAATCTGCCCAGAGGAATCCAGGAAAGGGACTTGAGGACATTGTATTCATTCTCCATACGAGGAATGAGTAACACTCCCCAATAATGGTTAGTGTACTTAAACCAAGATAACATTTCTGTCATCCATCTCTAAAGAGATGTTTGCAATCATTCTTTAAATGGGGAATTGTGAACACAGATTTTGTTAGTTTTCTTGAATGTTAATTTACTGCTCTCAGTATTAAGGTATATCTTGAATTGTTATGAAAACCCTGGTGGCGTAGTGGTTAAGTGCTACGGCTGCTAACCGAAAAGTCGGCAGTTCAAATGCACCAGGTGCTCCTTGGAAACCGTATGGGCACAGTTCTACTCTGTGCTATAGGGTCGCTATAAGCTAGAATCAACTTGACGGCAACGGATTTTTTTTTCAGAGTTGTTATGGAGCCCTGGTGGTGCAGTGGCTAAGCATTCAGCTGCTAATCAAAAGGTTGGTAGTTCGAATCTACCAGCTGCTCCTTGGAAAGCCTATGGGGCAGTTCCTCTCTCTTCTACAGGTTTGATATGAGTCAGAATCAACTTGATGGCAACAGGTTTGGTTCGGTTTTTGTAGCTGTTATGGTTTAGGTGTTAAGGATATCATGTTTGGTAAAGTAGATGGTCAGCAAAAATGATGGAAACTCAGTGAGATGGACTGACACATAGCCGTAATAATGGGCTTAAAGATATCAATGATCACAGAGATGGCACAGGACTGGCAGCGTTTCATTGTGTTATACATAAGGTTGCCGCAAGCTGGAGCCTATCGATGACAGCTAACATCAACATAGGTGTTAAAGAGGATGCTAAATAAACCCCCCCCACAGAGAATGCATAATACATTTAAGGCATTTAGCATAGTAATCACACAATGAATGTTAATTCGTATTATTGCTATTGCCTTCTTAAAAATGAAGCATTTGAAGAAATGCAGCTGAAGTCATTATTTTTATATATTTGACTTTTAGACACTAGCATGAAAAATTTTGATAATTTCTTGAATCATAGAACGCTAGAGGTTAAGTGACTTGACCAAAGTCATTGCAGTGGTTTTAAAAATCACGACATAAATTCTAACATTGCTCCCCTCTAAAAGTGGATCCTAGTCCCTTTCCCCTTGAATGAAGGCAGGCATTAGTGACTTAATTTCACGGAATTGAATGCAGCAGAAGTGAAGGTTAGGCCATAAAAAACAATACAGCCGACACACACACTCTCTCCCTTGGAACGCAACCGTTGTGTCTTAGGGTTCTGTATAGAAAAAGAACCAGTGATATATATAGATAGAAATATGGATATAGATACATATACTGATACAGATCAAGATATAGATAAAGACACAGAAACACACACATATACACACACATGGCACACACTCACGCAAGGGAGAGAGAGAAAGCGAGAGGTGTCCCTGGTTGGTGCAAACATTTAATGCACTAGGATGCTAACCAAAAGAGGCTCCTTGGAAGAAAGATCTGGTGATCTACTTTTGAAAAATCAGCCACTGAAAACCCTATGGAGCACAGTTCTACTCTGTCACATAGTGGGTTACCATGAATCAGAGTTGACTCAATGGCAACTGGTTAACTGGTGAGAAAGAGACAGAAAGAGAGATGGAAAGAGACAGAAATTGGGAAAAAGAGATTTACTTCAAGAAATTGGCTCACATGATTGTGGGGTGCTGGCAGGTCCAAAATCCATAGGTCAGGTGACAGGCTGGAGACTCCTGCACACTTGTGTCCCAAGCTTCATAGGTCAGGTGGTAAGAAGAGTGAGGTGAGAGTTCTGCCAAAATATCTATTTAGAGTCTGAGGCAGAGCACATCTTAGGGAAACTACCTATTTGCTCTTAAGACCTCCAACTGATTGATTTTATTGCATTACATTATGGAAAGTAACTACATTACATTACATTAGATGTAATCACATTCATCACATTATGGAAGGCAATCTGCTTTATGTAAAGCCAACTAATTCAATCGCATGTAACTACTCCATAACAGCAACTAGAGTAGCATTTGGCCAAAGAACTGGGAACCATAGCCTAGCCAAGATAGCTCATAAAATTAACTATCACACCTTGGAACTCTGCTGCTATGCTATGAGGAAGTGCAGGCCATATATAGATATTCTGGCCAACAGCCTCTGTTGAAGTCTTACCTTAAACAGCTGGCACCAATGGCTAGACATGTGAGTGAGAAAGCCTTAGAGATGATTCTAGTCTCAGCCACAATCTGTCTGCAACTGCATTAGAAAACCTAAACAAGAACCACCTACCAAACCCAGTCCACTTTCAGAACTATGAGGTGTAATAATAACTGATTACTGTTGTTTATGGCACTACATTTGTTGTATTTTTTATGTAGCAAGAGATAAGCAGAATGGGTGATAGAAGTATCAGAATTAGAACCCAGTTCCCTTGACTTCTGTCCATTGCTTTTATTGCTTCAATAAAAAGATGTCTTTTATTTGATTTGAATTAGCATTTACAAAATGCTTATATTCACAGATATACTCAGGGTCTTAGACTTTTTAGAGAGTGAGATAGCTGGGAAGGATATCAGAGATTATTTATTTGAAACACCTCATTATCCAGATGAATAAATGAAGGCTCAAAAGTCATTATTTAGGACCATTATAAATGGCGAGACACAATAGTTATTTAATGTTTATTAAATATCTAAATGTTGCACTGTAGACGGCAGTGATAACAGTCATAAGCAATGGCACTCAGCCAAGTTATCCCCATACACGATTGATTAACAGTGCATGATTAATTATTATCAGGTTCACCTGATCACGTTATTTGGGCTTCAGCTTGATTGTGGAAGACCTGAATTATGCCTGAGACGCAAATTTGTTTCCTGGTATCCACTTCATTTTGTGCTTTGTTGGCAGGATCTAAGATACTCACTTCAGTGCGTACAGAAGTGCACATGCACGTTGGTATTCATTTAGATCCTTTTACATTACAGTTTGAAAGCATTTTTTTCTTTTTTCTCTTGGAAGCTATTGGAAGAAATGGATTAGAAAATTGAAAAATACAAGAGACAGAATCAAGGTGTGTGAAAAACAGGGTGTTTGCTGAAGAAGCCAGTCAGTTGTGGTTGTCTGAGGAAATACATACAACTGTAGTCGACAATACAGTGGTCTCAGAGAATCCTGGGGGAAGATGTGCAAGAGGGTGACGGGGAATTGTTATTTTTCGCTTTTGCCCACTCTGCATAAATCTCCCTGAGGGATAGAAAGTTAATCTCAAGTTACCCAGGGTTTTTTTTTTTTTTTTTTTTTTTTTTTTTTGCTGCTGCCAGTGCTTTCTTGGTGGCTGCATCTCTTCTGGTTCCCTGGGGCTGAGCGGAAGGAGGAGGCTGCTGGTCTTGAGAGGCCCAAGTGCTTCTGCCGAGAGCATTGATACCTTATACACAGAGCCAGCCCTTCCCTTCTGTGAGCTGGCTGGGGGCAATTTTATTGGCATCCAAATATCCCTTTATAATGGATGCATTCTTAAATTTCCAGACTATTTACACTTTTAAATTTGATTTTAGTTGAATTATTATGGGCCTTTCAGTATCTTTTATTCTGACTTTGGTTGGGGTGCTGATGGGTTTGATTTATGATTTCCATAGGTGGTATGTACTTTTCCACTAGCTGTTGGGGAGGAAGAGTCACTTCTGAGAGAGGACACTATAACTTTTGGATATGTGTGAGGCCTTAGTGTAGTGGGCTATAGAGAGGAGGGCTACAGTGTTTCTTCTTTGCCAGTTATGGTCAAATTGATTCTGATTCATGGTGACCCCATGGGAGCAGAGTAGAACTGCTCCATAGGGTTTTCAAGGCTGCAATCTTTCAGAAAAAGATCATCAGGCCTTTCTTCCGAGGCGCCTCTGGGCGAGTTTGAAATGCCAACCTCTCAGCTAGTTGTCAAGTGCTTAACTTTTTGCACCACTCAGGGATTCCTATTTCTTCTTCACTTCTTTCTTTTCTTTGTCAGTCACTGAGAACATAAGTAGAAGTACCTCTGATGATGAGAAGAAAGTGAAACTAGCTACCTTTGTTCCTGTCCTACAGTTCAAAGAGTTGAGTCACATGGGCGAAAACCACGGATTTGGCATGAGAAGAACTAGGTTCAAATCCCGACTCCAACATTATGGCGTGGGGAGATCATTACGTTACTTAACTTCCCTGAACCGCAGGTTCCTTATCTGTAAAATGGAAATAATAATTATCAGTTAAATGAGTTAACAGATATAAAGAATCTGGTGATGGCTGATGATTGATCAACAATTGCTGTATTAGCTATTATTAATGAGACACCTTAGCCACATCTCAGAGAATTGTATACTGCTATGTTGATTTTCAAGTACATGAATCAGATCACACCAATTCCCTGCTTGAAATTCTCCAGTCGTTCCCCATTGTATTTAGAGTGAAATTTGAACTCCTCCCATGGCTTACCAGGTTCTGCTGGATATGGTTCTGCCCCATCTCACAAGCTGGACCTCCTTCCATTTCCTACCGTGCTCTTAGAGCCCCCAAACTTTGTTCCTCAAATGTCACAGGCTTTGTTACACTTCAGTACCTTCTCCAAAGCTATTTCTGTAGAGCTCTCCTCTCCTTCCTTTCTCTATCTAGCCAGCTTGTGGTATTGTTGTTAGGTGCTGTTGAGTTATGCCGACTCATAGGGACCCCAAGTATAACAGAATGAAACATTGCCTGGTCCTGGGCCATCCTCACAATAGTAGGTATGTTTGAGCCCATTCCTGCAGCCACTTTGTCAATCCATCTCATTGAGGGTCTTCCTCTTTTTCACTGACCCTCTACATTACCAAGTATTATGTCCTTCTCCAGGGACTAGTCCCTCCTGAGAGCATGTCCAAAGTAAACGAGATGAAGTCTTGACATCCTCATTTCTAAGGAATATTCTGGCATTACTTCTTCCAAGACAGATTTGTTCATTCTTCTGGCAGTCATGGTATATTTAATATTCTTCAACAATTACACAATTCATATGCATCAATTCTCCTTCAGTCTTCCTTATTCATTGTCCAGCTTTCGCATGCATATGAGGCTATTGAAAACACCCTGGCTTGGGTCAAGGGCACTGTAGTCATCAAAGTGACATATTTGCTTTTTAAGATTTTAAAGAGGTCTTTTGCAGCAGATTTGCCCAATACACTATGTCATTTGATTTCTTCACCGCTGCTTCCATGGGCGTTGATTGTGGATTCAAGTAAAATGAAATTCTTGACTTCTATCTTTTCTCCGTTTATCATGATGTTGCTTATTGGTCCAGCTGTGAGGATTTTTGTTTTCTTTATGTTGAGGTGTAATCCATGATGAAGGCTGTGGTCTTTGATCTTCATCAGTAAGTGCTTCAAGTCTTCCTCTCTTTCAGCAAGCAAGGTTGTGTCATATGCATATCGCAGGTTGTTAATGAGTCTTCCTCTAATCCTAATTCTGAGTTCTTCATATAGTCCAGCTTCTCTGATTATTTTCTCAGCATACGTATTGAATAAGTATGGTGAAAGGATACAACACTGACACACACCTCTTCTGATTTAAACCACACATTATTTCCTTGTTCGGCTTGAACAACTGCCTTTTGGTCCATGTACAGGTTTTGAATGAGCACAGTTAAGTGTTCTGGAATCCTTATTCTTCACAACTTGTACCTGTAAACAAAAAACCAAACCCATTGCTGTGGAGTCGATTCCGACTCATAGCGACCCTATAGGACAGAGTAGAGCTGCGCCATAGGGTTTCCACGGAGCAGCTGATGGATTCGAAAAGCCAACCTTTTGGTTAGCAGCCGAGCTCTTAACCACTGCACCATCAGAGATCCTTCAATACTACACTGAGCAGAATGTCCTAAGGGAAACTTGACCTCACTTAATTTTCAGACAAAGTCAGATGTTGCAATGTAAACTATTTTGGCTTCCTGTATTTCTTCTTCATGGCTTTTCCTACTAATAGGGTAATTAGTCTTTTTGTAAAACAATGAGAATGCCATTGAGCACCTCTGTTGTGCCAGGTGCTTTGTCAAACCATACACACATATTATTTTACTTAATTTTCACAATCCTATAAATACTATTATTAAGTGAGACTCAAATAGGTTAATAACTTGTTCAAGGACACGCAGTAAGAAGTAGAGCCTGGATTTGAATGAAGCCACCTCACTCTGGCATTGCATTCTTTTTGGATCCTCTGTACTTCTCTCTTGCTGCTTAATATCTCTTTCCCAGAGGCTCATCAGACTGGAGGAAATGGACAGAATTCAGCAGGTGCTAATGCAACATTTGGGATTTTTGCTTTATTATGTATTTATTTTTGTTTTGTTTGCATTTTGAAAACATAATCTAGGCCAAAATTAGAACTTAATATACTGACAAGCAAGTGGAGAAAGAGAAAATAAGATAATTCCAATTTTATTTAAATATAAAACTTCAAGTTTAAGAAATGTTAACTCTAATGAAAACAGAAATATCATTTGCCTGAATCTCCTCTGTGGTAAATGTTCTGTCTTAGTCGTCTAGGGCTGCTGTAACAGAAACACCACAAGTGGATGGCTTTAACCAAGTGAAATCTATTCTCTCACAGTCTAGGAGGCTAGAAGTCTGAATTCAGGGTGCCAGCTCCAGGGGAAGTCTTTCTGTCTGTGTTGGCTCTGGGGGAAGGTCCTTGTTATTAATCTTCCCCTGGTCTCAGTGCAGGGACCCTGGATCGAAAGGGCATGCTCCCCACCTGGTTCTTCATTCTTGGTGGTATGAGGTCCCCCTGTCTCTCTGCTTGTTTCTCTCTTTTATACCTCAAATGAGATTGACTCAGGATACAACCTGATCTTTTAGATTGAGTCCTGCCTCATTAACGTAACTTCTTCTAATCCTGCCTTGTTAACGTCATAGAGGTAGGATTTACAACACATAGGAAAATCTCATCAGATGACAAAATGGTGGACAATCTCACAATACTGGGAATCATGGCCTAGCCAAGTCGACACACATTTTTGGGGGCCACAATTCCATAACAGTTTCTATTTCCAGAAGGCTCTTTGAGTGTGCTTGTACAGACACACACACACACACACACACACACACACACACACACACACACACGGTTTCCTGGGAGGAGTGAGGAACTTCAACCTGTTCACTCTAAATTAGTTTCAGATATACTTAAAGCAAGTCCTACTGACAATGTTATCACTTTCATACCAGAAAATGAAAGCATATTAGCATTGTTGATGTTAGTTACCATTGAGTTGGCTCCAACTCATGGCGACCTTATGTATTAAAGAATGAAATGTTGCTCAGTCCTGTGCCATCTTCATGATTATTGGTATGTTTGAGTCAATTGTTGCATCTACTGTGTACTGCGTTCCTACCTAGGGGGCTTATCCTCCAGCGCGAGATCAGACAATAATCTGTTGTGATTCACAAGGTTTCATTGGCTAAAATTATGAAGTAGATCAGCAGGCCATTCTTCCTAGTCTGTCTTAGTCTGGAAGCTCCACTGAAACCTGTCTACCATGGGTGACCCTGCTAGTATTTGAAATACCAGTGGCATAGCTTCTAACATCATAGCAACATGCAAGCTACTGCAGTATGATAAACTGACAGATGGGTGGTGGCACCGTCACTTTAGTCAGTATTTATAAATAAAAACTTGTAAGGCAGCCAGACCTGGGGAATGTAGTTGGGTGCACTATAGTTATGCTAAATTTTTCTCTAAGAAATTACTCCTAATGAGTTTCATTATTGCAAACGTGACATTCCATCTCAGGTATGCCACTAAAATCCAGTGGTTGCAGGTTTAGTGCACTAAGTCACCTGGATGGAATGAAGGCATAATAGTTCTTAGGACTGATGAAACAGTGACAGATACTTCCATTTTCCTTTCCTTGTACAGGATTGCAATTCTATAAATCATCAAAATGTAACCCAATTAAATTTATGGTTATGGATTCAGAAGACACGATCTTTACATTACGGAAGGGCTAAAGTTTCTTTCACCTAGATTATATTAAGGACCCAGAAAGAAAACAATATTATGTAAATTCTAAGAAACATAGGACAATGGAGTTGCATATAAGGTGGAATTTTGTTGAGATTACATTTGAAAATCCTTAGGAAAGTGTTATGGATTGAATTGTGTCTCCTGAAAATATGCATTGAAATCCTAAACCCTGTAGCTGTTAATATGACCGTGTTTGGAAACAGGGGTTTTCTTTTGTTACCATAATGAGGTCATGCCAGTGGAGGATGGATCCTTAACTTAATTACTTCTGAGTTATGAAAAGAACAAACTAGACCCAGAGACTCACACAGGGGGAGGAGGAAGGCAGAAGACGGAGACAGATGCTTCTATGAGCCCAGAACACCAAGGATTGTTGGCAGCTAGAAGATGAAATAGACAAGAAAGGACCTGTCTCTAGAATTATGCCCTGAATTCAGACTTCCAACTTCTTGCCATAGTGGCGCAATGGTTAAACACTCAGCTGTTAATCGAAAGCTTGGCAATTTGAACTCACCCAGCGGCTCTGACAGAGAAAGACCTGGCAGTCTGCTCCCTTAAAGATCACAGGCTAGAAAACCCTACTGGGCAGTTCTACTGTGTCACATGGAGTTGCTAGACTTGGAATTGACTTGACAGCACCTAATAATAACAACAAGGCTCCTAAACAATGAGAAGATAAATTTATGTTCTTAAAAGCCACTAACTTGGGGTGTTTCTTGCTATGGCAGCACTAGGAAACTAAGATGAAAGGCACCTGGTTGGAAGCTGACATCTGTGTCAGAAAATCCACTGTGACCACTTTTTCCTCCTGGGTTGGAGCAGATGGCTTTTCTTCTGTTGAGCACCAGAGGAAGACGCTGGCTTATATTCAGGCCCAGGTTGTATGAGAAGCAGCTGCCCTTAGTCCTCTCACTCACATCCATTGTGGTGTGGAGATGCTTGCACTCTGAGAGATGTGTGGGAACCTACTGAGGGGATAGCAGAGCCACAGCCCCATGTCACACATTCCCAGACATAGGATCATCCAGGGGAATTTGGGTTGGAATCAACTGTTCTCCTTGTGTAGCTCTTTCTCTGTCTCCCTGTCTCTCTGGGGTTTTTTCTCTCTCCTTTTACCTGAGAGCATATTTTTAGAGTCTAGTAAGTTAAACATGCATCTAATGAAACTCCCCTGTGTATAAGATTTGAATCTCTGTCTTTTTTTTTTTTTTTTTAATCCCTTTGTTTTCAGACTCAGGATATATTAACGTTTCTAATTGATTTTCCCCTTTATCCCTAGAGCTCAGAGTCGTGGAGGCTGATGGAGGGTGATACCAGTGTGCTGAATGGCTGACACACAGTCTTAGTTCTCTGAGACATTGATGCTTAAGGGTGTCTGCTCACCTCCACAGGGGACCATGGAGCTTTCTTTGGTGGTCCAGGGATGTCTCTTTTTTGTTAAAAATGCACGCATTTACTTCTATCATGGTGAAAAATTTATTTAATGCAGCCAACTACAGTCAGACCAAAAAAATTTCATTTGTGTCTCATCAAAGCAGAGAAAAACTCTCTATTCAGTCTGTTAAATATTTTTCTTCTTCTTCTTAACAGTGCCAGCTAAGAGAGGGTTCGTTTGTTGGTTCAGAAACTGGACATTTAGATTCAACGAAATAGCCCTGGAAACTCTAAAGTTTTGAAGTTGTGTGGTACAGTAAAAAGAACACTGGGCTTGTAGCCTATTGTATGTCAGTTATACGTCAGGCTTTAAGTAACAAGAGCTGATACTTATTATAAGCAGATCCTGCTATAAGAGATTGCATGCATTAAACAAACAAAGAAAAAACAGTTGTCACCGAGTCGATTCCAACTGTTGGTGATCCCATGTGTGCAGAGTAGAACTTCACTCCATAGGGCTTTCAAGGCTGTGACCTTTTGGAAGAAGCAGATCACCAAGCGTTTCTTCTGAGGTATTTTAGGGTGGGTCCAAATCACCAACTTTTCGATTAGTAGTTGAGTGCCTAACCATTTGTGTCACCCAGGACACTTTGAATATATTAGATCATCTTTAATCTTCCCCTAAATCCTTTGAGATAGAGGCTTTTATTTTTATCTCCATCTTAAAGTTATAAAAACAGGGGCACAGGGAAGTTTAATAACTTGCCCAAGGCTGCCCAGTTTGGAAGTAGCATAAATAGGACTTGAACCTGAGCAACATGGCTCACAGCCTATATACTTACATGCTGCTTTCTATTTTTCCTCTATCCTATCTCATTTAATCCTCATAACAACTCTGTAACACAGCTACTATTATCCTTCATTCACGTATGAGGTTACAGAATGTGCTCAAATTCACCTGCTTAATAAGAGGAAGACCCAGGGCTTGAATCCAGGTTCCTTCATAAAGCAATACTTATCAGAATCCTGTTTCAAAGACAGACCTGAGTTTAAGCCATGGTTATACCACCTACAAGCTCTTTGACCTTGTGCCAATTACTTATTCTTCTGGATCCTCAGTTTCCTTATCCATAAAGTGGAGATAATAATACAGCTCTGCTCACTCAGGTTTGGGGATACGATCGAGTGAAATAATACAGATAAAAGCTTATTTCTCTCCAGTGTCCTTGGTAGTGAGTAAGGGAGCCTGTTTGGATCATTTCCCTCTTTCATTTTCAAAGAGACGATATAGTGAGCAGAAACCTGGAAGAGTTAACGTCTTTTCTTAAGGATGTAAGTTTCTTCCTGGGAGGAACATGGGCATTGATGTACTTGGATCTGCCTCATCAATCTATGTGATAGAGCAGTTTCTAATTTTCCTGAGACTTTGCTTGGGAGCCCAGGCACAGGTAGAACCTGAAGGAAAAAGGAAGGTACTTAAAATAACATGAGATGTTCTTGCAGAAATGACAAAATATTTTGAGGGAAAGAAGTGTCTTCAAAAACAAGCTACTATGGAAGTTCCTTTTGATGAAGAAGGTTTATTCCCATGACATACTTATAACTTTTTAACTAGGATTATTATAATACAGAAGGCCTAAGGATGCATTTAAGGCATCATATGATGATTGATGTTATTTTAAAAACTCATTAAACGTTGACCAAGTATTGTCAAATATATTCCAAAGTCCATAAAGTATGACCTGGAGTCTTAGGGTGAAGACAAGTGAGAGGCAGGAGTTAGACTATGATTATGAGAGATGGGGTTATGAGAGATAATCCATGACAAATGGAAGGGAAGCTGGTGTGTAGAGTAGATAGGGAGGTAGGCTGGCTCCAGGTACGTGGCAATTTGTCCATTGCTGTGAAATGATTCTTGTTGACTGGATGTTTTTTCTGCTGGTTTTGCCTGTGCACCTTCATATGACTGCACTGACCTGGATGATTGACTGGAGAGTGGGCTCAGCTGGGTAGCTGAGATGACTGGCCCCTTTCTCCATGTGGTTCCCATCCTCAAGGAAGCTAGACTGAACCATTAATGGGGCAACATTACAAGAGGACAAGCCTCAAACAAATAAGCTCTTCTCAAACCTCTATTTGTGTCACATTTATTGATACTCCATCGGTCAAAAAAATTCACGTAGCCACACTCAGAGTGAGTGTGGGAAGAGACTCAACAAGGGTGTGGATACAGAGAGGTGTGATTTATTGGGGGCAATTAATCTAACAATCTACCAAGGCCTGCTCTCTATTCTCTCCCTTATGCAAATATACTTACCCCTTCTAAGACCTTCAAAGTCTTAACCAATCATGACATCAAGAATGAAGTTAATGAATTCTTGATCTGAATTAGGTCTGGATGTGGATGAGGTTCTTTGGGTACAGCTCCTCTTTAGCCTGAACCTATGAATTAAAAATATTAGTTATCTGTTCCCATACCAAATATACAGTAGTGCTCTAGAGTCAAGATAAAGAAAATAGACACTGTCACTCAAAAAGGGGAAGGATAGGAGGAGGCATATAGCAGTCTCTGTCCCATAGCATTCTGAAATCCCGGCAGGCGCATAATGTCGAGGTCCCTTATTCTGAGGAAGGGAATGTTCATAGATTAGGGCCAGTCCTACTCCATGGGAGTAGTTTTCTAATCCACTGCTCTCTGTAGCCATTGGCTCCACCCTCAGGTCTTTCCTTTTCCAAAAGAAACGGCCTATGTTTGCTGCCGAGTTGTTTTTCTAGCCTTCTTTCTGCTTGCAGAAAATTGGGGCCCCAAGCCTCTTTAATTTCAAATTGTCTCTGCCTCCTTTAGTCTAAACTGGTATAACAGCCTTCACACTTGGTCACTCAGTGGGCATTCTATGAATCTGAATAGGTTCACTTCATGCCTCAAAAGTTACATCCACAGTTCTTTTTGACCCAGTCTGCTTTAGACTGAGTGTCAGGGTATTGTGGCATATCGCCTTTAAGATTTCTAAGAACTCTTTAGTTTAGTTGAGAGAGTCTAACCAGGCACTTTGCTAAATCTTTCTAAAGTCTTAACAAAAGCCCTTATAGATACACTTTTGATCCTACCCCTGAGGCTATTTCTTACTCTTTGAATCTTTTACTGACTGAAGATAGTGAAAATTATTTCTTTTTATTTTCCAACCAAGTACAACCTGGTTCTTCTGTATTTCTTTGAAATTTGGCTTGCAAACTAAGCAGTTCTCTTTGTAGCTAATCTCTTCCTTGTATGCAGCTACAAGAAGCAAGTTGGCATTTTCAACATTCTTCTTGGAAATTTTAGTGAGATCCACGATTCCATTTTATATCTTCCAAGTTAATACTGGCAATAGTTTCGTCAATTGTTTTACTACAAACCATGAGTCATTATCTTTCCAAGCTCCAATAGCAGTTTTTTCATTGTGGTAATTGGAATAATTCTGCCTCCCACCCCCACTCCAAGATGTTCATGTTCTAATCTTCCAAACCTGTGAATATGCTATCTTCCATGAAAAAAGGGACTTTGCAAATGTCATTAAGTTAAGGACCTTGAGATGGGGATATTATCCTGGATTATTTCACTGAACCCAATGTAATCAAAGGGTCCTTATAAGGAAAAGAGGGAGACAGGAGCGGCAGAGATAGGAAAGGAGCTGTGATGATGGAAGTGGAGCTCGGAGAAAGGGAGTGATTTGAAGATGCTATGCTGCTGGCTTTGAAGATGAAGGAAGGAGTTACAGCTGAGGAATATATGTGGTCTCTAGCAGCTGGAAAAGATTAAGTTTTCTTCCCTAGAGCCTCCAGAAAGAGTGCAGCTCTGCTAACTCCTTGATTTTAAGCTCGTGAAGACCCATTTTAGTCTAAACTCCAGAACTAATCTGACCTCCGAAACTGTAAGCTAATAAATTTTAATTGTTCTAAGCCAATAAGTCCGTAGTAATTTGCTACAACAGCAATGGGAAATTAATACACTCACTATTGTTCCAACTTCTGCTATCAGTTTACTTACCATTTCTCCAGCATTCATCAAAAGCTTATTGCTCATTTTCCAGTCTCTGCCTACTTTCTGGCCCCAAAGTTAATGCTACATGTTTAGTTCACTTCTGGTACTGATTTCTGTGGCTTAAACAATAAGAATTTATTTGCAATCTTTCGTGATTATGTGGATTGCGTGGGCATTTCTTCTAGTTTCACCAAGGCTCACTCATGTGGTTACACTTGGTTGTAGAGTTGGCAGGAGGCTGGAATCCGCTGGGAAAGTGAGATAACTGGACCTACCTTATCATGTGGTCTTTCATTCTCAAGGAGGGTAGGCTGAATTTGCTTCCTCATATAGTGAAAGAAGCATTCCAGGAGAGTGATCCCAATGTACAAATACTTATCATAACTCTGCTTGCATTATACTTACTGACATCCCACTACCCAAAGCAAGTCATATAACCAAACTCAAAGTCAATGAGGGGTGGGGGTGGGGGGCAACAGATGGGCAAAGAGACTGGGAGATGTGATTTATTGGGGGCTGTGATGGTTAAGGTTGTGTGTCAACTTGGCTGGGTTATGATTTTCAGAGGTTTGGCAGTTATGTAATGATATAATTTGGTAGTTATCCTCCATATTGTTATATAATGTAATCACCTCTATGATGTAATCTGATGTGATCAGCCAATCAGTTGTAAGGGTAGTTTCCTCAGGTGTGTGGCCTGCATCCAATATATATGGATGTTCTGGCAAAGCTCACAGGTTTTTGCTCATTCTGGATCCTGCATCTGGCTTGTAATCATCTGACTTCCGGTTCTCGGAACTTGAGCCAGTGGCCTGCCGTATTGCCTGCCGATCTTGGGAGTCATTGGCCTCTGCAGTTTGTGAGTCAGCAGCCTGCCATCTTACCTGCCAATCTTGGGTTCATCAGCCTCTGAAGCTATGTGAGTTGGGAGAAGCCTCCAGCCTGACACCTGACCCGTGGACTTGGGACTTGCCAGCCTCCACAATCATGTGAGCTATTTCCTTCAGATAAATTTCACTCTCTCTCTCTATATATGTGTATGTATATATGCTTAACTGGTTTTTCTTCTCTACAGAACCCAGCCCAAGACAGGGGCCATGAGTTAAAAATCTATCACAGTTCCTAAGTATCAAAACACTGGCTTGTCCTCACAAGAAAATAAAGTGAATTATCTGTAGAGAATAGGACATATTTCAGGTATATTCATCCTTGTAATACTTCACTAAATTATTGGAAAATATTCCATATCAGACTTACCTTCAAGGTCAGTTAAGTAGACTTTTTATTATTTCTGGTGTTTTTTTGACTGGAAAAAAAAAATCTACTAAAAACTACTTCTTACTTTCCAGTCTAATTTCTATGTTAAAAAATGCATTTGATAATTGAAAAAAAAAAGTCTCTCAGTACAGAATAAAAGCTGGAAGATTTTAAAAGCAATTTTGGATTGAATTGTCATGTTATTGGATGGGTATCTAAAAAAAAAAAAAAAAAAATCAGGAAATCAATCAGAAAAGGTAATTGTCTTGTAAGCGGATAGAAGGCCCAGAAAATAGAGGAGCGTACCATGAAAAGCGAGAGGCTAGGGATATAGAAAAATGTTGCAGGACATTCTACTGCTCACCTTCAATTGGCTGTTGACAAAAATAGAAGCCAGAGTATTGGGACATTTGTTACATGCTGTAGATGCAAAAGTAGAAAGGCCTCCTTCTCAGTGACTTGTGAAGATTTTTTTAATGTGACACTTTTCATTCACTGTGAAATAAAAATACACTTTGTGGATATGTTAACAAAAATGGTGAACATTTAATATGCTCTGTCCTGTAGAGTCACTATGAGTTGGAATTGACTTGACGGCAACAGATTTAGTTTTTGGTTAGGCGTTTTGACAGGTCCAGGAATACAAAGATAAAACGTGTTTCCTTCTCTTTAGGGTCTTACAGTCTATGAAGAACAATGACTTGTGAACAGAGCAATACAATTGTATGTAAAATTTCAATATGGTGCTTGATCCTTAATGACACTTGTGGAACTATCAGTACCTGTGGTGGTCTGCCTGGCCCCTTACCCTTGCTTCTAAATCTACCCATTGGCCGGATCCAGATCTCAGCTTTTCTAAAGTCTTCTCCAAAATGTTCCTGTCTTTCGTCATTTGTTATTGTGTGCATGAGAGAAGGTAGTGACCCACCCCATCTAATGAGTTTGAGCAGATAGAAGTCTGGTCTGAAAGATTTTCAAGAGCATCTGGACTCAAAGAAACAACGGCGGCATTGTCTTTTCTTTCCCTTTTTTTTTTTTTTAACCACCCCAGGCAGCCTGTTAGCATTTCAGAGTTTTTCTTAGAATAGACATAAAGAGAGGTTTAGTATTCTACCAAAGATTTTGTGAGCTGTTTGGTCCTAGTGGGCTATTTTAAGCAGTTTCTAAATGTCTTGATCCCTACTCAATTCTTTTTTTTTTTTTTAACTAAAAATAAGAAACAATTCAAGAAAGATTTTGTTTGATAATGCATCCTAGCAGAGAAAGTGTTAATATCCACATAACTTAGCATAGCTAAAATTTGTATTATCTTAACCATAAAATTTTCATAAATCAATGAACAAATGAGATCGGTGTGATAGAGTCATAACCTGCAAATCTTTTGTCTGTCAGTTCCACGCTTGGGTGATTGTTAATGATGGCTATTTAATGCATTCATGTGGAAGGATACTAATTCACAGCAGGGAAGTAACATGTCTCACTTAGATTTAACTGTGGGGTTTGTGGAATGTGCATCAATCAACACACTTGAATGCTAAATGTTTACTGGGGGCTGAGCATCAGGGACATACTTGCAGGTATAGTCTGCCCACTATCAGAATTACTGAGGAAAGCATTGTAACTCTTCCAAAAACCTTAATGGTTTGACAAATGGACGTGTGAGCAATTTATAATAAGCTGCTCAAGAGTTTCTAACTTAATTCCTTATTTTAATTACTGTGGGAGTTCAGGATGTCAAAGTGTCTTGGGAGTATTTCAGCAAAAATGAGAATTAGAAGGAATATTTCAGTCTTTTCTTTCTTAAGATAGAGGAAAATGCCTATCATCCATGAGTCTCAGATTAGTGGGTTTTTTTTTTTTTTGCTTATTAGCAAAGAAATACTCCATGAATGTTTCAAAGTGTTTGTCTGCGGTCAGCCAGAGGCTTGAATGGAGACCCTACCTTCTGCACCCACCGTCAATGCTTGATTGTTGTTGTTGTTCGCTGCTGTGGAGCTGGCTCCCAACTTGTGGTGACCCCACGTGCAATGGAATGAAACACAGTTTGCACTGTGCCATCCCCATGATCAGTTGCAGATTGGACTTTTGTGAACCAATGCTTGGTTGTTGTTGCTGTTGTTGTGTGGTGGTGTTGTGCTGATTCCGGTTAGAGGAGGTGAATTATTGGGTTGTGGGCAAGGCTGTAAATATTTAACAGCCAGCTCTCAAGAAAACCGAAACAACTCTAAGTAGTAGCATTTGCTGATTTCCATGGTGTCAATACTCCCACCCTGACCAATTTCAAGCTATTCAACCTTATGCCACTGAACGCAGATATGAGGAGGGATGTGCTCAACTGACTCTCATCAGCTGGTACAATGTGGCACCAGCACACTACTGAGGAGAGATTTCAGAGGCATAAAAATGATTTCACAGTCTTTTACATTCAGAGTTCTTTTTAACACTTGCATTTGGGCTTTCAAATATTGTAGATACAATGAAGGTGAGCAGTTTAAGGATTTTTTTCCCATTACTTTCATTTATTTGATTTGTCCAAATGAAAAATAACTGGAAATTGTATTGTTTTACATTAAGGGCAATGCCATTCATATCCTCCTGGATATGTTTTACCTTAAAGACTAGGGACAGAGTACCCAATAAGCAAGATACACATGGGCCTGCTTGTGCTTACAGGTGAAACGGTGCACTACAGACAGATTAGTAAGTGAGTACAAGTAAGCCTGCACCCACCTTGCTTACTAATTAATCTGCCATTAAAGTTCATTGAGTCTAAGTCCTGAATTGCCTCAAAAATGTGGGATGTGTTAGGTCTTCTAGTGAAGCAGTCATACTAAATGACAAACCCATATAGGTGACTCAAATTCTTGCTGGTTATTTTTTTTTTTTTAATTGTATTACGATTCCAGTTTTAATTTTTCAGATATGTTACATGAGAGATTAAAGGACTTTTTTTTTCAGTGATTCATTTAAAGCAATCATATATAAGTTGACACCACTAGTTTGAAGCCTTTGAATATTTTATTATGGGTATGGATAATACTTCTAATTGGAGATAGTTATACACACCTACTCCAGTTCACTCTTTCCCTGGTGCAGTCTCTCAACCCAATCAATCTTAGAGTTGTTATGTTTAAAAATTATCCTAAAACCATTTAAAATAGAGTAGGAGTAAGAGAACCATATAATATAATCTCATTGTTCTAAATCCCTTAAGGTGGATGCTGGAAGAGTCAGTTCTGACCTAGATTCATTATAGGTTGGGGGTTGGTGAAGTATAACCTCCATGGTGCCCTGGCTGTGCTTACCAGGAGTTATGGTTTTAAATTTTGTCACCCCAAAAGATAGGTTGAAGTCTTAACACCCGGTGCCTGTGAATGTGACCTTATTTAGAAATAGGGTCTTTGCAGATATAATTAGTCAACATAAGGTCGTGCTGGAGTAGGATAGGCCCTGATACAATATGAGTGGTGTCCTTATAAGGAGAAGAGACACAGAGCCAGACACAGAGGAAAGATGGCCATGTGAAGACAGGCAGAGATTGGAGTCATGCTGCCACAAGCCAAGGAATGCTTGGGGCTACCAGAACCTGTAAGAGACAAGGAAGGATCTTCCTGCAGAGCCTTTAGAGAGAACATGGCCATGCCAGTACCTGGAAATCTGACTCCTAGCCTCCAGAACTGTGAGACAATACATTTCTATTGTTTTAGGTGACTCATTCAGTGGTACTTGGCTATGGTATCCCCAGGAAAACAATACATCAGAATAGAATCAGCCAGTCGGGCTGGGAAGCATTTGTCCTGTGTGTCCCTCACAAAGCAACTGTTCAATAACAATTTGAGCATGACAATAGTGGTAGAGCTTCTAAGGGTGCCTACAGTGAGGCAGCTCCTGGAAGCTTTTTGGATCTCCTTTACCCCAGGCAACAGCCCAAGCCTGCACCACCTATTATAATTCAGGCACTGAACGAGGGTCTGGGGCAAGAAGGATGATTAAGTCATACTCCCTGCCAGGATATTTAGACCAATGCATAAGAATATGTGCTCAAAAATGCCCTTCCCAACTGCTTACAATAGCTGAAAGCTTGGAAACAACTTAAAAGTCTTTAATCAGAAACTAAAACATGAAATTATGGTTTAGTAATGCAGTGGGATTCTATGCAACTACAGTGGCTGCAACAACGGGCTCAAGCATAACGATTGTGAAGATGGTGCAGGACCTGGCAGTGTTTCTTTCTGTTGTACATGGGGTCACTATGAGTTGGAAGCGACTCGACAGCACCTAACAACAACAATTAATGTAAATGTGTATTTATTAACCCAGATGAATGAATGATGTATAATTAACTAAAAAACATTTAGACTATGTCTCATTTATGTGAAAAGTACATATTAACATTGATACATGTATAGCAAAATGGCTGGAAGAATGTATAAGGAATTGGAAGATTATGGATATTCTTTTTTTATGTTGTTTGTCTACATTTCTACAGTGAACAGACATCATGTAATAATGAAGTAATAGCTAGAAAAAGACACCCTGTCTGATAAAGTAGAAGGCCAATGAAAATGAGGGAAATCCTCAATGAGCTGAATGGACACCATAGCCGCAACAACGGACTCAAACATACCAATGATCATGAAGACGGTGCAGGCGTGGGCAACTTTTTATTTTCTTATAGATAAGGTCAGAGCCGACTCAATTGCAACAAAAAACAATAAAAGTTTAAAAATGAAAAAAAGAATTTATAAATATGCAATGTAAGAGTGATGTTTATGAGGCTTGGCCATGCCTCCATCCTCCTGGCTTATTCCATCTTCCTCTGTTCCTATGTGTGCCTCTCCCCATCACGCCTTATGGGAATGTGACCTGAATCCAATATTGTGTGTTCGGTGGTTTCACTTCTTACTCCTGGTTTTGCTTCCTACACCTAAGGACTCTCCAGACTGTATTGTGAGGATAGAGACCAGGATACCTGAGTTTTCTCATGAAGGTTAGGGTAGTTGAAGCTATTTCAGAAAGTCCAGCAGGGAAGGGGGCGGGGGTGGTCACTGCTGGAATCCAGTGGCTGGAATGCAGGGGGATGGACTAACCTGTCCTGCCAGGCACCATCACTGTTGCAGGCACCCGGGGCTTTCTCTCTCAGTTTGCCTTGGCTTCTCTTCCACTCCTTCCACTGACATGCTCTTGCCACAAGAGACTGCAGAGCCTGGAGAAATCCTCAAGTAGCTAATCAGGATGCAGCTGCCCTCTCGGCTCAATCCCACTTAATGTCTATGTCAGCATATCCCTCGCCTCCTCTAAGTCTCAGTCTGCGAGCTGTGTTTTTAGCTTTCCTAAATGGAAGCATGTCTCAAGAGGAGGATTAGCCAACTGGCTAAAGAACAAAGAATCAATTTAGTTTAAAATAGTTCCCTTAATGGTGGTGTTTTGCATCTACAGTAATTTTTCAAGGCACTGTGTGTTTTGTCCGAACTCCTTTGGGAGCAGAGTGGGTTTGCCTTTCCCCATTAGGCAGGGAGGGTCTGTAGTGGATCCCCTGCTTTCTGTTGGAGTGAAAAGCTGCGCCAGAAAAAGATATGACTTTAAACTATCTGAGATGCAATGGGAAACTGCTTAGGGTGTTTCTTGGGTGTTTTATCTTCAATAAAAGGAAGAAAGGAAATTATCAAAAACTATAGGGAGAAGACAGCAAAAGACTTATAGCCTTGCCTGTACACTGACAAATTAATTACAAGAAATGGTTTTCTAACAAGGCTCCAAGGTAATGAAATCTATCCCTAGCAACACAGGGACTCATAACTGATGTTTAAAAAAGTCTCTCATTGCATGGTTAGCCAAATAACTAGGACATATATCTCATTTTAAGAGAAAATCAAACTTAAAATTCAGGCAATACCACCAATAACGGAAATCAGGCACAATGTCAAACATTGTCATATAAGAAGAAGGTATTGGTTAATTCTTCTTTAATGTTACCACAAAAACTCAGTCTTGTTTTTGTTGTTTTCCCTTTTTTCCTGGATATTATAGTAGTTTTGCTGTTAATAAAAATTTTCAGGTAGGTTTTTTACCTCTAGGAGATAAAAATACAAAACTATGCTCATAAACCATCACTTGTTTGTCAGTTTGTCCCACTGTGGTGGCTTGCATGTTGTTGTGATACTGGGAGGTTTGTCACTGACCACCACCTGGAGAAGACATCATGCTTGGTGAAAGAGAGGGTCAGCGCCAAAGAAGAAGACTGTCACGGAGATGGATTGACACAGTGGCTGCAACAATGGCCTCAAGCATAGCAATGATTGTGAGCATGACACAGGACTGGGCAGTGTTTCCTTCTGTTGTACATACGGTCGCTGTGAGTCAGAACTGACTTGATGGCACCTAAGAACAACAGCATGCTCATAAAAATGGAAAAATAAATATAGTACAATTTTATAAACAACTACTAAGTGCCAAACACTGGATATAAGTTATTTCCTTTCCATACAAGGATTGTGAACTATAGACATTATTACTCCCACCTATGAAACAGATCCAAAATCAGAGGCCAGAGAGTTTCATCTTCATGAAGAACTTCCAGCCATGAAGTGGCTGAGCCATGTTTTCAACTTTCTAGCTGGAAAGTTGCCTGACTTCCAATAAGCCCTAACATGTTCTAAAGAACACTCACATATAAAGATAGAGTTGTATTTTATAAGTTTGGAGGTGAGAGTGAAAATATCGAAAAAGGATTTGCCCACCAGGCATATGTGAGGTAA
The DNA here is from genome assembly GCA_030035585.1 of Dugong dugon. Lineage (NCBI taxonomy): Eukaryota > Metazoa > Chordata > Mammalia > Sirenia > Dugongidae > Dugong > Dugong dugon. The sequence continues at coordinate 107,106,049 of CM057463.1, read as the reverse complement.
ATCAAATATATAGGCTGAGGAAAAGAAGTGACAAGGTGATGGAATATGTTCTGAAGTCTGCAAAATGATAAGGTCTTCTATAACACAAGGAGACAGCAAGGTTAGGTGATGAACAGAAAAGTCAGGGTGAGATTGAAGACTTTGTCATGAGTTCTTTGGAGACTGGATCCTGTCTTAGCCTGTTTCCTCATTGCACATCACAGGACCTTTCTTGCATATCCTTGATCTTCTATAAGTAGTTCCTAAATGAAGGAACAGAATACTTCCGGACACAGAAGTTTGGGAAAAGCCCTCCAGTGCAGTGCAGAGTTTGGCAAATTCCTGCTCCGATGGCTTCCTAATTCCTCAGGAGGGTGGCAGCAATTGCAGCAGTGGGTTTGTGTGTGAGGTGGGGGGCAGCAGTGACTACAAGATATGGTAGCAGTTGGGGGAGCAACCAGTGTGACAAGGAGAGGTGCCAAGGCTGAGCATCAATGAAGAGGTCTTCCCTTGTCGCAGTGCAGAATAACTCCCAGAGGCCACCATAGCAGCCAGAATTCCAAACTTTCTCCCTTCAGCTTTGCTGAGAAATTAAAGTTCTTAGAGGCTGGGGAAAACTGGGGCTGTAGCATTTATGCTGATAGGGGTCTTACCAAGACATATTTGGTTTTGCCACCATAGGAAGAAGGTTACATATGCCTTTAGAATCTAGGTCTGTGGTGTGATTGATTACTTTTGTGTGACCTTTCTAGCTATGGTCTTGTAACCCCCACCCAGGTGATTGGGTGGGACTGTGTGATAGGGTAATTGTGGCCCATCAAGGAGACTGGTCAGTTTCACCTTAAAAGAGAGCCAACTCCAGAGCAGAAAGGAGAATCCTGGCACCACCAAGGAAGAACAGCCAGGAGCCAGCACATCTTTTGGACGTGGGATCCCTGTGCTGAGGAGCTCCTGGACTCCGGAGACAGAGAGCGAGCTGTAAGCTTGAAGACTGTGAGAAGTGGTGGCAGGAGAGACCTGACAGCAGAGACCCAGCAGAAGGAGACTGCAGGTGGGCTTCCTGGCCCACAGAGAGAAAAAGCTGAGTGCCTTTGGGCGGAGGCTGAGGGCCAGGGAGAGGTGTGCCTGTGAGCACAGCTGGGGAGAGGCTGTCCTGATGGAAGAACTGTATCCTGAGTGTTCCTGAGCCTGAATTGTAACTGTTACCTCCCTAATAAACCCCATAATTGTGAGTATGGTCTGTGAGTTCAGTGCGGCCATTGCAATGAATTATCAAATCCAGCAGAGAAGTAGAGAGTGCTGTGGAAGGGATGGTTGGTGGCAGAATTGGTAAAGATGGTGGAGAGAAGAGGCATGTCTGACCTTCACCTCATAGGAATCAGCCTGCGGCTATTGATTTTGGTTCTCCTTCCCCTTGTGATGTTAGAGAAGGTCAGACTCCGCCCCCGTGCCATTTTTACAAGGTTTTAGACTGTCTTTTCAGCTACGAAATGAAAGCTACCCAAATGCCTGAGCTAACACCCTAAAGCTGTAGTTAAAATTTTTGTGTGTGTGTGTGTGTACACAAACACACAGGTACACGAGGTGCACTGTATGTGTGTGTATATATGTTGTTCTTGTTTGTTGCTGTCAAGTTGATTCCGATTCATGGCGACCCCATATGTGGGCAGAGTAGACCTGCTTCATAAGGTTTTTAACGCTGACTTTTAAGAAGCAAATTACCGGGTCTGTCTTCCAACGAACCTCTGGGTGAGTCAGAACTGGCAACCTTCAGCTAGTAGTGAAGCACATAACCATTGACACCGCCCAGGGACTTCATGTGCGTGTGTGTGTGTACATATATCATCTCTGAGTGGCTCAGGTGGTTAATGCACTTGGCTGCTAACCAAATTTGGTGGTTTGAGTGCATCCAGAGGTGCCTCAGAAGAAAGGCAGGGCAATCGACTTCTGAAAATCAGCCTTTGAAAATTCTACGGAGCACAGTTCTACTCCGACACACATGGAGTCATATACACGGTCATATGCTGCATAACATCCATTCAGGCAAAGTCCAACTGCATATATGTCTGTGGTTCCATAAGGTTCTAACAGAGTTCAGAAATCCTGATTGGAGAATGGGATGTAGTGGACGTAAGAAGGCGTAGCGAATGCAACAGCTTTCCGCAGGCAAAATGTTTATCTAATCTCTCTTATATATAAAGCGAATGCACTGCTAGGCATATAATGGTACGGTGACACTACAGTATCCCATATAGTTTTGCTAAGTACAGGCAGTCCCAGGATTGTGAACGACTTCTGTTCCTAAGTCTATCTTTAAGTCGAATTTGCATGTAAGTTGGAACAGTTGGGCATGGTTTGTGTCTAATGTTAGTCAAATGTTTGTCTTAGTATATACTATATAGTGTACCTTTCTATGCAAGAAAACATTAAAGAAACTCTTTGAGACACTGAAACATCTTTAACATAATAATACAGTAATAATAATAATAATGTTTTGATGCATGTAGCAAAGTAGTACTTGTTTGTTATTACAAACTGTTGTATGTACCTCCAATTTTTAAAATAATAAGCTTTACATGGGTTGGTTCGTAGCTATGGGTTTTACATAAGTTGGATGTTCATAACTCAGGGACTGCCTTTTATAATATGTTTGTACAACATCCAAATCACATAATGTCCTATTTCACAAAACGTATCATGGATGTTAAGTGATGCGTGACTCTTTACGTAAGTACACACATACATACCCACACACAGTATCTATAAATCATTGTATGTTGGTAGTCGCAAAGATTTATAAGGCTTGGTTCCATCCAATTTTTTTCTCTCTATGCAGATGATTATTTCATATAGCTAAGGTTGTAGTGATCATGTAAATGTTACTTCTGAGGTATTTTTCAGAATAAAAATTCACCCTCTTGGAGGCAGGGTCTTTTGAGACTTTGTTTTTAAACAACTTTTTTCCAAATAAATGATTACAAAAGTGTTGCTTGCTCATTGAAGAAAATTTGAAGAAGTGTAAGAAAAGCCAAAGTAGAAAACTAAAGTCACCCGTAAGGAGACCTCTTTGAGGGAAAAGTGATCTGTTTGCTATTTCAATATAAATTCCTTTGCATCTAATTCAACTCAAAAAGCATTCAGTGTGCCCCCATAGACCTCTCTGTGCAAGGGTGTAGAGGGGAACAATATTGGAATAACACTCAGCCCCTGCCTTCGAGGACCTGGTAATCGAGTAAGGGCTATAACAACCCTCCTTGTATGAAATTCTGCTACACTGGGATGACTGTTATAATGAGGTTCCAGCCTATTCACACTAGTCGAATTTGCCAAGCCACTGAGGGCTTTGGTGAAGAAAAGATGCTTTTAAAACTCCAGTCGCAGGCTAAATAAAATGTGAAAACAGCCTTTTACCCTGTGTTTCTCATCAAGTTTCAAATAAAGAAGTGCACGAGCTAAGAAAAGACTGCATCGTAGAAAAAATGTAATGGCAAAGGTGCACTAACTTGTTTTTTCATTTGCGTGGCCCGGGGAGGAAGCTATTGCCAGAAAGATCTGATGCAGATTGGGGCAGACTATTAACCAGCTGGGTGTCTCCCACATGCGGGTTGAAATCACACTTACAAAATTGCCTAAGACAGGTTGTACAAAAGCTATCAGCTGGTACTAGCTTTTGACTTGCCACCAGTTCCTTCTAGTCGTTTCTTATTATCGTCTCGATGCATAAACACTTCTGTACAGACGACTGAATTTGTTCTTTGGGTAATAGATGCTCAGGAAGAACTTATACTTTCAGGGGACAACTTGAAGTATTGGGAGTGGGATGGAGGGACAGCATAGAAGCTGCAAATGAGGTTGGCAATTATGGGTATGCACAAAGCAACCATGTTTATAAAGGATTCCAGGAAAGTCAGGCAGTACCTGTGCCTCCTGGAGGTGGTTTTACTGTCTGTGTAGCTGGGTCTTTGCTTGGAGGAGACAGTGCTATAGGTGAGACAGGCGCAGTATAAGTGCCTCCATAGGCACCAACCCAGGCCCACCCGCATACCTTACATTAAGTTTGAGCAGAGCAACCAGAGAAGGGGGAAAAATACACCAGAACAAAACAGCGAAACAAATATTGCACACAGCAATGAAAATACACAAGCTAGAGAGGATTAGCAAGCAACTGTAATGAGGGGTTTCAGCTCAGCTCTATGTTTTAAATTAAAATCTGAAAATAAATTCCTGTCTGTTAAGAAGAGCTAAGCATCTCCTTGTGAATTGTCTACAGCTGCTCAGATGCTGATTATCTTTCTTTTCCGCAGGCATTTTGGGGAGACAAGCAAGGAAATGAAATAAACCCAATTGTTTAAAACATTTCCTTCATAAGGTGCCATATTGTCTGCAGGGCTTTATCACCTCAGACAGGTGCTGGAGGTAGGGGATTTAAACATGTGGGCCTTTTACCTGCAGTTTACTGTGGCTACTCTGTTGTGCTAAGGTTAGAGACCAGGGCCTTTGGAAGACTCAGGGTATCTTTCCCTTTTAAGGATCCAGGATAATAAGACTCTGCAGCTACCTTTGCTCCTTTTGGCCCCTGGAGCAAGAATGATCCAGTCCTCACATTCTGTGGCTTCTGTTTTAATGGGACACTCCTGGAACTCACACTCCATCCCTAAGGATTTCATACCTCCAAGCTTTATTTTGGATTCATCAACGTTGGGCTAAAATGTGGTTATATATTTTTCATAGCCCATGGACTGGCAGGAGCCCTGGTGGTGCAGTGGTTAAGAGCTCAGGCTGCTAACCCAAAGGTCAGCAGTTGGAATCCACCGACGGACGACTCCTTGGAAGCCCTATGGGGCAGTTCTGTTCTGTCCTATAGGGTTGCTATGAGTTGGAATCAATTCAACGGCAACAGGTTTGGTGTTTTTTTTGTTGTTGTTGTTTGTCTCTCTCCTCCGTTCCACATCTTTCTAATCTTGGCTCCTTTAGAATGAGTTTCAACTGTGACTCATCCTAGTTCTTGGTAGTGCACCATGGGAAGTTGGCAATTAGGAACAAGCAATGTTTCAGGAGAGGGAATTGGTGGTCCGGTGGTAGAATTCTTGCCTTCCATGTGGATTTGATTCCCATCCAATGCACCAATGCACTTCATGTGCAGCCACCATCCATCTGTCAATGGACGCTTGCATGTTGCTATGATGCTGAACAAGTTTTAGTGGAGCTTCCAGACAAAGCTGGGCTAGGAAGAAAGGCCTGGTGATCTACTTCCAAAAATCCATAAATGAAAACACTATGGATCACAACAGTCTGATCTGCAACTGATGGCGAGGATAGGGCAAGACTGGGCAGTATGTCATTCCCTTGTGACTGGTGTTGCCATGAGTAGGGGCAGACTCCACGGCAACTACTAACAACATTCCAGGAATCAGAGCAGAAGAACTGGGTTCTAGTCCCTATTCTAATATAGTCTACACATTCTTGAATTATCTTCTTGGAAACCTATTTAAACTCTGAAAGCCTTTGTTTCCTTATTTGTTAAATAGGACTAATATCTCTACCACAGATACGTGAGGATCAAATGCAGTAATAAATGTGAAATCATTTAAAATCTTACGTACAGTTGAAATAATACCACTATTGTCTTTGTTTTAACTCATTTTGTATTAGAAAAAAGTGAATTTCTCTTGCCAATAGGCCTACATTGCCAGGATTCTAGCCTCTAGATTTATGTTTTTGCACAGCTAAAATGGAGGCTGTCATTAACCACCAGATTCCATGCAACTTTCTTGGATGTGTATTTCTGTAGGACATTCCTATTTTTTACCATTATTTGAGCCTAGTAAAAAGGGAGCCATAAACTGAGGGTAATTTTTAATTGAATGTACTTCAGACAACTTAAAATCAGTAGTTTTCTTTGTGGAAGGTAAGCAGGAAAGTAGAATGTAAGGAATCACAGGGGTTTACTATTGCTTTTTGAGGCTGATGGTAAAACTTCATGGTTTCCTCATAAAATGCATGGTTGAGTACAAGTGAAATTGTATTTCATTACAGTTTATCATTGTCTGATGATGGATAACACTGCATTTTGCTACACTTGACATCTAGTATATATGTGGTCAAGAAACTGAACTCTCTGCTTCTCTCCTCCTGGTGTACATTGGATTTATAAGGCCACTAGAAGACCCGAGGGTGGGATTGATGAAGGGGATGACAGACTGTGTGAAGGCAGCTGTGACTTTCCAGAGACCCAAAGGCTCCAGAAAAAATATTTCTTAATAGTAACCCGTAGGTCAGAATGCCCTTGGCATGAAGGTGGGTAAAATACCAGTAATAATGGTAGTAATAATAAAAGTAACTAGTGTATATTTATGGAGCACTTACAATACTCAGGTTTTGGGCTTATCGTTTCACATGCTTCATCTAATTTGAGCCTCACCTCATAACCTGCCTGTGCTGTTGTTGTTAGGTGCCATTCATTTGGCAACCTTATGTACCAAAGTCCTGTGCCATCTTCATGATTGTTAGTATATTTGAGTCCATTGTTTTGGCTGTTGTGTCAGTCCATCTCATTGATGGTTTCTCTCATTTCACTGATCCTCTATTTCACTGACCATGATGTCCTTTTCTAGTGATTGGTCTTTCCTGATCACGTGCCCGAAGTAAGTAAGCTGAAGTCTCGTCATCCTCGCTGCTAAGAGCGTATTGGTTATGTTTCTTTTAAGACTGACTCGTTTGTTCTTCTGGTAGTTCGTGGTATATTCAATTACTATCCCCATTTTACTGGTAAGAAAGTTGGATCTGAGACTAAGTAACTTGTCCAAGTTTGCCCATAGTAGGGGGAAATTTTGTTTTAGTGATGTGATAGAAACTGACTAGCTACTCACCACTTATTAGCTTCCCTTGCAGTGAGGTGTGGCCATGTGACTGAGTTCTAGCCAGTGGGATGATGGGAGAACGATTTGCAGCAGCCCCTTCAGGACTGGTCTATACAAACTCCCATAATCTATACTCTTTTCCTGTTTGCTGCCTGGATTTAGAGGACTCCGACTTCAAAAGTATGGCAGAGCTTCAAGAATGAAAGCACCTAGGACCCTGAATGAGAGTCCGAGACCCTGAGTGACCACATGGAGGAAAGCTGCCTGCCAATCAAGAATACTTGCATTCAAAATCCACCTCATGTATGAGCTAGGAAACTTCTCTTATGTTAAGATATTGAAATGTTGTGGCTTATTTGTTACGTAGGTAGCATTTACACTAATGCAAATGGATTTTAGTCCCGGTCCAATATATATCTGAAAAACATATCCTAATGGATAGTACATTGTTCTCTATTTCCAATCATTGTTACAGAAAGAGATCTACTTATGAGAAAAAAAAAAAAATCAGCAGATATTTGATCTTCAAAAGATATTTGGTGACTAAGCATCCCAAGTTATCTCCGTCTGTTGGGATTCAACAATATGTTTAAATATAACAAATCTTCAGTCTCTTATTCTTTCTTTCTCCCTACTTCCCTTTATTATTAAAAAGTGCTTATTGTGTTCTGGAGTCTCTGGGTAGTGCAGATGGTTAATTCCTGGCTACTAACTAAAAGGTTAGAGGTTCAAGTCCACCCAGAGTTGCCTCAGAAGAAAGGCCTTGTGATCTACTTCTGAAAAAGTCTTCCACTGAAGACTCAATGGAACACAGTTCTACTCTGACACACATGGAATCTCCATGAGTGGAAGTCGACTCAACAGCAACTGGTTTATTGTGTTCCAGGTACTGTGCTATCTGGGGATAGAGAAAAGAAGAAAATGAATAACTGTAGCCTTTATCCTTCAGATACCCAGAGTCAAGGGGTGGGTCAAGATACATAAGCACATAATTTGCTATAATGTGGTAATAACAGAAGACCTGCATTATGAGAGCACAGACTAGGGGTACTGACCTGACCAGAGAGTGGCAAGAAAGGCTTTGAGAAGGTGAGGAGTGAGACCAGTTCCAGGGAATGTGGGACATTCAAAGCTAAAACCAGGAAAGTCCGGCTGGTCACCCCAGGTGAAAGCAATGCCATTATCTATTCTTAAAGGATGAGCAGAAGTTTGGGCAGACCATTCTACGTCAAAGGCAGCATGCCTGGAAGCAAGGAAGAGAGAAACAGCACAAGGTGTTCTGGGGAACTGTAAGCAATCTGGAGTTGCTGAAGGATAAAGTGCAGGACAGAATGCTGTGGGAGGGTAGGCTGGAGAGTTAGGCAAGAGAGGGATTGTGAAGGGCTTTGCAAACTGTGTTAAAGATCATGGAAGTATTTCAACTATTCAGTAGCCATGATATTGTTGGAAAAGAGTGAAGGCAAGGAAATGAGCAAGGAGCCACTGGAGAAGTCCAGCAGAAATCAGGGTAGAGAGGAAGGATAGTTTAAAAAAAAAAATTTGGAAGGCAAAATCTTCAGTACTTAGTTGCTGAAGAGACGAAGGGGTCTAGGAAGACAGCAGATCCAAGATGATTTGCAGATTTTTAGTAGAGTGAAAAATCTACTATATAGTTGTTAGGTGCTGTTGAGTTGGTTTCGACACATAGTGACCCTATGTACGACAGAATGAAACACTGCCCGGTCCTGAACCATCCTCACAATCATTGCTACTATACAGGAGAATAAACAAATCTGTCTTGGAGGAAGTACAGACATAATGCTCCTTAGAAGTGAGGATGGCGAGACTTCGTCTCACATAATTTGGACATGTTGTCAGAAGGGATCAGTCCCTAGAGAAGGACATCAAGCTTGGTAAAGTTAGAGGGTCAGTGGAAAAGAGGGAGATCCTCAATGCAATGGATTAACACAGTGGCTGTAACAATGGGCTAAAACATAGTAATGATTGTGAGGATGGTGCATGACTGGGCAACATTTTGTTCTGTTATACGTGGGGTCACTACGAGTCAGAGCTGACTCGAGGGCATCTAATGGTGACAGTAGAATGACCAGTCCCAGTGACTAGCAAGTTGGAAGAGAATCTTTCTTTCTCCAGGCCTGTGTTTTGTGCTATGTACCTAGCCTAGCTCCTCTGAGGTCTGGCTATCTCTCAGCTCTTTGCTGGAGGTATCTTATCGTCCAGGGGAGAGCAGCTCTTCATTCCCAGCCCTTCAGTCTCAACACAGGGGTACCTTCTGCACTGCCCCTGAGCACCATACTGGCTCTTGCTTTATCCTCCAAAAGCCTCTACATGGAAAAGTACACCCCCAGGAATTTCCTCTCCAGACCTCTGTACTTTTTAAATCACTCATCAGAGTAACTGTTCTACCCATCACTCAGGGAAAGTTGCTTTTCTCAGAATTCTACCCGTCTGAACCTTGGGGGTCTGTTTCCATTGCCTTCACTATCCCTAGTAGAGTTGTGAAGGGGCAATTGGAGTCACAAAAAACACAATGTAATAATTAAAGAAGTTAAAGATTTTTCTTCACCTAAGAGCTACCGGTACCTGAGATCAAGAACTGCATTTATTACTCACTTTCACATTCGGCAGAGTGGCTGACCAATGTTAGATGCCTCAGGAATGTTCACAGGATTAGTGAACAGATTGACTCCTAGGGAAAACACAGGAAAAGGTAGGAAGAGAATGCAGCCCTGGTAATCAGCTTCCTAAACCATCCTGAGCATGCCAGTGGCAGGAAAACCAAAGCATTTTCTCCCCCAAGTTTCTCTGCTTTTCAATATTTGATCAATGAGCAATTGTATCCCATCACATTCTCTGTTGAGATAAAATAGCATATTTGTTCAGAGAAGTGTTATCACAAGGGCTAGCTCAGTGAAATAAAGGGGGAAAAACCGCTGATGTGCACAGAAAACTGAGTTTAAGAATTGTTGAGTTCGTGTCTCATTAGATGATCAAATTAGAACTAGAGCTTGGGTTATTTGGAGTTCCTGGGTGGAGTAAAAAGTTGAAGGTTAGAGTCTACTCAGAGACACCTTGAAAGAAAGGTTTGGTGATCTTCTTCCAAAAAATCTGCCACTGAAAACCCTATGGAGCATAGTTGTACTCTAACACACATGGGGTCACCATGAGTCGGAATTGACACTATGACAGTTTTTTTTTTTTTTTTTTTATATTTTATTGTACTTCAGGTGAAAGCTTACAGAGCAAATAGTTTCTCATGAAATAGTAGTACACATGTTGTTTTTTGACATTGGTTAACAACCCCACAACGTATTAAGCCTCTAAATTCTCAACCTTTTTTTTTGATGAAAATTACAGATGGCCAAAGATACACCGTTTCAAAAATTTCTACATTCACAGTTCAGTGACATTGACTACGCTCTTCCAACTGTGCTGTTATTCTCACTTAAGATGAAGGCTTACAGAACAAAATAGTTTTTCATTTAACAGTTACTACACATGTTACCCTATGACAATGGTTAACAATCTCACAGCACATCAAGAATATCCTTACTCCACCTTGTGTTCCCTATCATCAGGGGACTTCCTTGTCCCCTTCTGTCTTCTGGCCCTTGTCCCTGGACTACTGTACCTCTTTAGTCTCATTTGTTTTTTTGTTTTTTTTTTTTAATTATTTTATTTTATTTAAACACCATTTCAAAACTTTTTACTTACACATTTAAGTGATATTGACTATGCTCTTCCAGTTGTGCTGCCATTCTCGCCCAAGATGAAGGCTTACAGGACAAAACAGCCTCCCATTTAATAGTTACTACAAATGTTGCCCTATAGCAGTGGTCAACAATCTCACAATACATCGACAGTGTCCTTATTCAATTTGTGTTCCTTATCATCAGTTTCCTACTCTCCCTCTGCCTTCTGGCCCTTGTCACCGGACTCCTGTACATCGTTAGTCCCATTTAGTTTTACTGGGGTGTCCATTCCCAGGCTTAACATCGAACCTTGAAGGTAACTTCCCCTCTGAGCTGAAAGGGTGTCTGGGGGCCACACTCTCGAGGTTTCTCTAGTATTCTTTAGGCCAGTATATCTGGTCTTCTTCTTTTTTTTTTTTTTGGGAGTTAAAATTATACTCTACATCCTACTCCAGCTCTGCCCAGAACCCTCTGTTGTGATCCTGGTCAGAGGAGTCATTGGTGGTAGCCGGGCACCATCCAGCTGTACTGGGCTCAGTCCCGTGGAGGCCTTGGTAGCTGTGGACCATTAGTCCTTCGGACTAATCTTTTCCTTGTATCCTGTTCTCTTCGTTCTCCCTTGTTCCCGAAGGGATGAGATCAGTGGAGTATCTTGGATGGCCGCTCATAGGCTTTTAAGACCCCAGACACTACTCACCAAGGTAGAATGTAGAGCATTATCTTTATAAGTAGTGTCATGCCAATTGAGCTAGATGTTCCCCGAGATCATGGTCCCCAGAGCCCTCCGTCCAACAACTCAGTCCCTCGGGGGGTTTGGATGTGTCTATAGGGCCTCCATGACCTTTCCTTGTGCAGGTTGTGTTAGTTTCCCCTGTACTATGTACTATCTCATCTCTCACCCAAGTTACCACTTACCTATTACCTATTTAGTATTCCCCCCCCCCATCCCTGGTAACCAACAAGGATTGTTACATTTTGCATGTGAATTTTTTCATGGGTTTTTACAATAGAGGTCTCATACAATATTTGTCCTTTTGTGATTGACTTATTTCACTCAGCATGATGTCCTCCAGTTTCATCCATGTTATGAGATGGTTCACCGATTCATTGTTCTTTCTCGTTGCATAGTACTCCATTGTGTGTATGTACCATAGTTTGTGTATCCATTCGTCTGTTGATGGACATCGAGGTTGTTTCCATCATTTTGCTATTGTGAATAATGCTGCCATGAACATAGGTGTGCATATGTCTATTCGAGTGATGACTCTTATTTCTCTAGGATATATTCCTAGGAGTGGGATTGCTGGATCGAATGGTACGTCTATTTCTAGCTTTCTGAGGAAACGCCATATCATTTTCCAAAATGGCTGTATCATTTTGCATTCCCACCAGCAGTGTATAAGAGTTCCCGTCTCCCCGCAGCCCCTCCAACATTTGTTATTTCCAGTGTTTTTGATTCGTGCCAGTAATGCCGGGGTGAGATGGTATCTCATTGTGGTTTTAATTTGCATTTCTCTAATGGCTAGTGATCGCGAGCATTTCCTCATGTGTCTGTTGGCCATTTGAATGTCTTCCTTGGTGAAGTGTCTGTTCATTTCCTTTGCCCATTTTTTTGATAGGATTGGTTGTCTTTTTGTTGTAGAGGTGTTGGATTTTCTTGTAGATTATGGAGATTAGACCTTTGTCTGACTTGTACTGTCCAAAAATTTTTTCCCAGTCTGTAGGTTCTCTTTTAACTCTTTTGGTGAAATCTTTTGAAGAGCATAGATGTTTGATTTTTAGAAGATCCCAATTATCTAGTTTATCTGTTGGGTTTTTTGTGTTGATGTTTATGGTTTGTATCCTGCTAATGCCATGTATTAAGGTCTGAAGTGTTGGTCCTATTTTTTCTTCTATGAATTTTATAGTTTGAGGCTTTATTTTCAGGTCTTTGATCCATTTTGAAGTAGTTTTTGTATATGGTGTGAGGTATGGGTCCTGTTTCATTTTTCTACAAATGGATATCCAGTTTTGCCAGCACCATTTGTTAAAAAGACTGTCTTTTCCCCATTTGATGTATTTTGGGCCCTTGTCAAAAATCAGGTGACCGTAGGTGGATAGATTTACATCTGAGTTCTCAATTCTGTTCCATTGGTCAATGTCTCTGTTGTTGTACCAGTACCAGGTTGTTTTGAGTACTGTAGCTGTATAGTAGGTTCTCAAGTCAGGTAGTGTGAGTCCTCCAACTTTATTCTTCTTCTTCAGTAGTGCTTTACTTATTCGGGGTTTCTTGCCTTTACATATAAAGTTAATAATTAGTTTTTCCATCTCTTTGAAGAATGTTGTTGGTATTTGTATCGGAATTGCATTGTATTTGTAGATTGCTTTAGGTAGAATTGCCATTTTCATAATGTTGAGTCTGCCTATCCATGAGCATGGTATGTTTTTCCATTTATGTAGATCCCTTTGGGTTTCATGCAGCAGTGTTTTGTAGTTTTCTTTGTATAGGTCTTTTATATTCCTGGTCAGATTTATTCCTAAGTATTTTATCTTTTTAGGGGCTATTGAAAATGGTATTGATTTCCTGATCTTCTTTTCATTGTTCTCTTTACCTGTGTATAGGAATCCAACTGATTTTTGAATGTTTATCTTGTATCCTGCTACTCTGCTGAATCTTTCTATTACTTCCAGTAAATTTCTCGTGGAATCTTTAGGGTTTTCTATGTATAGGATCATATCATCTGCAAACAGGGAGAGTTTAACTTCTTCATTACCAATTTGGATGCCCTTTATTTCTTTCTCTTGCCTTATTGCTCTAGCTAGAACTTCCAGCACAATGTTAAATAGGAGTGGTGATAAAGGGCATCCTTGTCTTGTTCCTGTTTTCAGGGGGAATGTTTTCAGCCTTTCTCCATTAAGAATGATGTTGGCTGTTGGTTTTGCATAGATGCCCTTTATTATGTTGAGAAATTTCCCTTCTATACCTATTTTATTGAGAACTTTTATCAGGAATGGGTGTTGGACTTTGTCAAATGCCTTTTCTGCATCAATTGAGATGATCATGTGATTTTTTTCTTTCCTTTTATTTATGTGGTGGATTACGTTGATGGATTTTCTAATGTTAAACCATCCTTGCATACCTGGTATGAATCCTACTTGGTCGTGGTGTATTATTTTTTTGATATGATACTGAATTCTATTGGCTAGAATTTTGTTCAGAATTTTTGCATCAATATTCATGAGAGATATTGGTCTGTAATTTTCTTTTTTTGTGATGTCTTTGCCTGGTTTTGGTATCAGCGTTATGCTGGCTTCATAGAATGAATTTGGAAGTGTTGCTTCCTCTTCTATGCTCTGAAATAACTTGAGTAGAACTGGTACGAGCTCTTCTGTAAATGTTTTGTAGAATTCTCCAGTGAAGCCATCTGGGCCAGGGCTTTTTTTGGTTGGGAGTTTTTTTATTACCTTTTCAATCTCTTCTCTTGTTATGGGTCTGTTTAGATTTTCAATATCACTTTGTTGTAGTTTGGGTAGGCCGTATGTTTCTAGAAATTTATCCATTTCCTCTAGGTTTTCAAATTTGTTGGAATATAGTTTTTCATAATATTCTGTTATAATCCTTTTTATTTCAGTTGGGTCTGTTGTAATGTCCCCCATTTCATTTCTTATTTGGGTTATTTGTGCCCTCTGCTGTTTTTCTTTTGTCAGTCTGGCCAATGGTTTGTCGATTTTGTTGATTCTTTCAAAGAACCAACTTTTGGTTTTGTTGATTCTTTCTATTGTTTTTCTGTTCTCTATTTCATTGATTTCTGCTCTGATCTTTACTATTTCCTTTCTTCCAGTGGTTGTAGGCTTTTTTTGTTGTTCTCTTTCTATTTGTTTGAGTTCTTTAGTTAATGTTTTGATTTTGTCCCTTTCTTCTTTTTTGATATGTGCATCTGTTGCTATAAATTGTCCTCTGAGGACTGCCTTTGCTGTGTCCCAAAGGTTTTGGTATGATGTGTTTTCATTTTCATTTGATTCTAGGAATTTTTTAATTCCATCTCTGATTTCTTCTATTACCCATTGATGTGTAAGCAGATTATTATTCAGTTTCCATGTGTTTGATTTTTTTTCCTTGCTCTTTCTAGTGTTAATTTCTACCTTGATGGCATTGTGGTCAGAGAAGATACTGTGAATTATCTCAGCATTTTGGATCTTGTTGAGGATTGCTCTGTGGCCTATGATGTGGTCTATTCTGGAGAACGTTCCATGTGCATTGGAAAAGAATGTGTACTTTGCAGCAGTTGGATGGATTGTTCTATATATGTCTATGAGGTCCAGTTGGCTGATTGTGTCCTTTAGGTGTTCTGTATCTTTGCTGAGTTTCTTTTTAGTTGTTCTGTCCTTTACTGAGAGTGGTGTGTTGAAGTCTCCTACTATTATTGTGGAACTGTCAATTTCTCTTTTCAGTGCTGTTAGTGTTTTTTTTATGTATTTTGGAGCCCTGTCATTGGGTGCATAGATATTTATTATGGTTATGTCTTCATGATGGATCATCCCCTTAATCATTATATAGTGTCCTTCTTTGTCTTTTATGGTAGATTTTGTTTTAAAGTCTATTTTATCTGAGATTAGAATTGCCACTCCAGCTCTTTTTTGATAGTTGTTAGCTTGATGTATTTTTTTCCAACTTTTGATTTTTAATAAATTCACATCTTTATTTCTAAGATGTGTCTCTTTTAGACAGCAGATAGATGAATCCTGTTTTCCTATCCATTCTGCCACTCTCCGTCGCTTTATGGGTGCATTGAGTCCATTTACGTTCAGTGTAATTATTGATAGATGTGAGTTTGTTGCTGTCATTTTGTAGTGCTTTTTTTTGTGATGCTGAAGTTTTCTTTGTTCTTCTTACTCTCTTGTGCTGAGTTCCTTTTGTTTGTGGATTTTGTGTTCATTTCTTTTGTTTTTGTAGGTTTTGTTTTTGTTGAGACTTTATGTTTTTCGTCTTTATTTTTATGAGTTGGTTTGTTAACTTTTTTTGTGGTTACCATGAATTTTACCCTTATCTTTATAATTTTGAAGCAGTCTACCGTTACTTGGTATCGCCTTGCCTTCTTCTCCTTTAGAAGGTTCTATACCTATGCCATTTGTTCCCTCTTTCATTGTTTTGATGTTGTTGTCATCCTTTGATTGATTTCTCTGATTCCCTGTTGTATATCTTTTGTTTTTGGAAAGTCGTCTGTAGTTCAGTTCCTAGAATGGTATCTGGTTCATGTTAACCTGCGTCCTAGGTCCTAGGTCTTGCCTATGGGCTTAAGCTGTTTGTCCTCAGATCGAAGAACTCCCTTTAATAATTCTTGTAAGTTTGGTTTGACTTTTGCATATTCCTTTAGTTTCTGTTTATCTGGAAATGACCTAATTTCACCATCAAATCTGAATGAGAGTTTTGCAGGATATATTATTCTTGGCTGACAATTTTTTTCTTTCAAGATTTTATATATGTCATCCCATTGCCTTCTTGCCTGCATGGTTTCTGCTGAATAATCTGAGCTTAGTCTTATTGTTTCTCCTCTGTATGTGACTTCTTGTTTTTCCCGAGCTGCTCTCAGGATTCTTTGTTTGTCTTTAGTTTTAGCGAGTGTGAATATGATATGTCTTGGTGATTTTCTTTTGGGGTCTCTTCTATATGGGGTTCGTTGAGCTTCTTGGATGACCAGCTTTTCATCTTTCATGATATTGGGAAAGTTTTCTGTCAGCAGTTCCTCAATGATCCTCTCTGTGTTTTCTGTTTTCTCCCCCTGTTCTGGGATGCCAATCACTCGAAGTTTTTGCTTTTAATTGTGTCCCACATAACTCTCAGGGTCTCTTCATTTTTCTTTGTTCTTTTTTCTGAGTTTTCCTGAAACAGAGTTGTATCCAAGTGTTTGTCTTCAGTTCCACTGATCCTGTCTTCAATGGTTTCAAATCTACTTCTCAGCCCTTCTATGACACCGTCCGTTTCTGAAATCTTGTTGTTTATCTTTTGGATTTCTAATTGTTGTTTTTGTATAATTTCGAGTTGTGAATTTATTTTGGCATTTTGTTCTTGCATCATCTTCCTGAATTCTTCCAATTTTTTGTCTGTATTTTCCATAAATTTGTCTATTTTTTCCTCATGTTTGTCAGCTTTTTGCCTCAGTTCTTGGAAAATTCCGAGTATTAGTGATTTGAGTTCCGTATCAGGTACTTCTAGTGCATTTTCTTCCACAGGAGAGTTATCTGGTGTTTTAATTTGGACGCCTATTGGAGCCATCTTGTCTTGTTTTTGTAAATGTTTTGATATTGTTTGCTGTTTTCGGGGCATTCAGTAGATATTTCTCTCGTTTATTGATTGTAGATTTTTTTTTTTTTTCGTTCTTGTGGTACAGCTGGGCAGATCTAGTTGAGGAGGAGCCACTGGGATGGGTTGCTTGTGGCACTCACCTCAGCCACCAGGACGGTCGGTAGTCAGTGCTGGGCAGGTTCCAATAGGGCGTGCCTGCACCGCTTGGTGATGTGATGTCTAGTGCATGGTGCAGGTAGGTAGGGTGCAGCGGGAAGATGGTTATGTGTGAAGCTAAGCTGGATATGGGGGAGAGGAGAGAGGAGGAGGAGCAAAAAGCATACAAACATAAAAGAATGCTAGGGGAGCTTGTCGTTGGAATGTACAGATGAGAGACTATGGGATGGAGGAAACCAGAAGGGGGAAGAGAAAGAAAAGGAAAGAATGACCAAATAAAAATCAGAAAAGTTAAAGAACTGCAAAGTTCCCAGGGATCCCACCGATGCAGCTATGAGGTCTGGGGGAGTCAGTCTCAATTTTCACAGCTCTGCCTGGCCAGAAGGTGCAGAGGCATACATCGCCTGGTATTCAGGGATCAGAAAGAGAAGGAAGAGATAGAGAGACAAGAAATTAATCAATGAAGAAAGACAAAAGAGAAAAAGAGGTAAAAGATGACAAAACTAATCAAAAAAGGAAGAAAAATAAAATTGAGAAAAAAAAAAAAAGGCAACACCAGCAGTCAGTGCTTACAAATGGGACCCAGAGAGCCCCCACTCAGGGGCGCGAATTCCAAGAAGCCGGTAGTCTCGGGGTTAAGTGACCGTGGCCATGGGAAGCAGACGGGCCAACGAACAAAGGCCCCAGGATCCCACCCGCGCGGGAGCCCAGACCTGGAAACAGCCACACGTCCGAACGCAGCCCTACAGCCCCGCAGGAGAGAGCAGAGACGGCACTCGGAACCAGGCACCCAGGCAAAAGGAGGGGGAGGCGGCAGAGAAAGGTTCGCTAGGTGCCAGCAAACGGCTCCCAGAAAGCCGCCAGCCCAGGCGTGCGGAATCCAAGCACCAGCACCCCCCAGCCCAGGGACCCTGGCCACGGAAAGCAGGGGATCCCCAGCTGAGGCGGAGAGGGGTGGGTGGTGGGAGAGCGCGCACCGCAGTTTACCAGTCGTTCTGTCTCCGACCAGATACTCTGCAAGGCTGCTCTCCCGTTTGCTGGTCTCCGATAGGAATCCAAGATGGTGGATCCGCGCTGCGTTAGCTGGTAAGGAATCTCTGCCTGAGTCTCTCCTCGCTCTCCGTTCTCTTTTAGTATTCTCACTCCGTTTGGTGTTTGGCTGAGTTCTTTATCTCTTCATTTGGTGTTCTAGGGTTTCAGGATTGTTGATTCTCTGTTAGGCTTAGTTTTTTGGATCTTTGCTGTGGAGGGACGGCGTGGTGTTTCTGCCTAGAGCGCCATCTTGCCCCTCCTCATATGACAGTTTTTTTTGGGGGGGTATTTGGGGTGTTTTTGTTTACTGCAACCACAGTCAGGTCTCTGCCCTGATTCTCTGTTATGTGTTGAACAGCGCTTGACGAGTCTGGGACATAAATGGTAATCTGCTGCACGAATTCAGTCAATCAATTATACAATAAAAATGTATTGAGTGCCTACTGTATTTATAGCAATGTGTTAAGAGGGAATCAGAGAAACAAAACAAACGTGGTGCTGATACTTGCCTTGTGGAATACACATTTTAGGGGGGGTTTTAAAGAATTCAATAATACATTCATATGAATTGTTGCTGTTGTTAGGTGCCATTGGTTGGTCGTGACTTATCATGATCCTATGTACAACAGAACAAAACACTGCTCATCCTCACAATTGTTATGCTTGAACCCATTGTTGCAGCCACTGTGTCAATCCATCTTGTTGAGGGTCTTCCTCTTTTTTGCTGACACTCTATTTTACCAAGCATGATGTCCTTCTCCAGGGACTGGTCCCTCCTGTTAACATGTCCAAAGTACGCCCGTTTCGCTTCTAAGGAGCATTCTGGCAGTACTTCTTCCAAGATAGATTTGTTTGTTCTTTTGGCAGTCCATAGTATATTCAATATTCTTCGCCAACACCGTAATTCAAAGGCGTCAATTCTTCTTTGGCCTTCTGTATTTGTTGTCCAGCTTTTGCATGCGTATGAGGCAACTGAAAACACCTTAGCCTGGGTCAGGTGCACCTTAGTCCTTAAAGTGACATCTTTGCTTTTGAACACTTTAAAGAGGTCTTTTGCAGCAGGTTTGCCCAATGTAATGCATTGTTTGGTTTCCTGACTGCTGCTTCCATAGACGTTGATTGTGGATCCAAGTAAAATGGAATCCTTGACAACTTCAGTCTTTTCTCTGTTTATCATCATGCCACTTATTGGTCCAGTCGTGAAGATCCTCCAAGAAACCAAAAATTTATATGAATGGTGATCTTTTAATATGGAGACCTGGTGATTCAGTAGTTAAGAGCTCAGCTGCTAACCAACAGGTCGGCAGTTCGAATCTTTGGCAACCCTATTGTGCAATTCTATTCTGTGCTATAGGGACAGCAACCGGTTTGGTTTTTTAAATCCTTTAATTTGGTTTTAACTTTGTCATGAACTTTAAGGGACAATTCACATATTTTATGGAGGTTGGCTGTGCTAAATCACTAAATAACATAACAGTATTGATTAGAGATTGAGTAGAGATTAGGGTCGATGATTGATTGAGTACAGATACTTTTGAGCATACCAAATTCATCATTATTATTCAGATGAAGAGATTGACAGCAGGGAAACCATGACTAGTGCTAAAAAGTAGTGGGCAGTCTTCTGGAGGCTGGCCAGTGAAATATATATTATGTTTATGTTTGTTATATTAATTTCGTGCATAGTCTTAAAAATAAAGAAGCATCTATTTTTTTTGAATCAATTTTAGCCTATTTCTGAATTAAAAACAGAGGCATACATTTTAGTATTCTTAGCCAATTTTAGACTCTGTTCTGCTTTGAAATACAGAAAAATAATAAAAACTGATAGTGTACTATCAGCACTGGAATAAAAAACAATCTGAGAGTAAATCGTTGTGACTCTTGACAATGGTAGATTCTTCCTATAGATGAATGTAGTTTTACACAGAGTAAATTCATTTGCTTATAAATAAATGTAAATATAACATGGGTTATATATTTTAAAGATGCAAATTAGTCGGCAAAACAAGTTCCAAAATAGAAATATCTGTAAATGAAATTGCAGAGGGTATAAATTACTACTTTGGGTTCAGATTAGACTGTTCAAAATAATAACGGGATCAGGGAGAAAATCAACAAAAGAAAGTACGTAGTTGACTTAGTTGACCTATTTGTTGGTTTAAGAGGGAACTTTGTAGCCCTTGAAATGAAAATACCCTTTTTGCACAGGAAGGTGGTAATGGAGTCATATTCCAGTTGCTAGTGGTTACAGGCATAGGACTGTACCCCACATTCTAATTATCTCAAACTTGATTTCTTCTCTCTTTGCAAAGGAGTAGCAGCCCATGAAGAGGTGGAAATGTGGTCTAGTGTAAAACTGGTTGCTGTTTGTGCCTTTGAGAAACGTTCTTTAGATCTCAGTGATTTTCACAAAATAGGCAGTTAGACCAAGAATTTATCTGAACCAAGAGAACTTAAGACTGACGACATATTAAGATCAGAGTTAGAAACCTTAGACTTTCACAGTAAAATGGAGAGGGTGGCTCAAGTGATATACAGTCAATAAATGATTCCTACTGTAATATGCAGGAGTCCCTGCATGGCACAAACAGTTAAGTGCTCAACTACTAGCTTGAAAGTTTGGCAGTTCAAACCCACCCAGAGGTGCCTCAGAAGACAGGCCTAACAATCTGCTTCCAAAAGGTCAGAGCCTTGAAAACCCTATGGAGCAAGTTCTGCTCTGCACAACATGAGCTGGAATCGACTTGAGGGCAACTAATAAAAACCACAACTGTGATATGGAGCTCATTAATTTAAAGGAGCAATGGCCTGCCATAATTGTAGGGTTGTGCTACCATGTAATATCCCATATAGTTCTGTGCTTACTATCTGCCCCATTCCACGTCATTATGACTATATTTTCTTAACCATCCCCTTCCCTCTCCAGCATAACAGAGTCTCAAGATCTCAGCCTCCCATCTTGCATTTTTTTCACCCCTCATAGTCAATGGGGGTGATCTTTCTAAAAATGTAGACTTGACCATACCACATTCCTGCTGAATATGCTTCAATGTCGAACTCCCTGGCATGGTGAAGGAAGTTTTTCACGAAATAGTCCCTACTTACTTCACTGGTCTCATCTTTTATCACTGCCCTCTCTCACACATGATCTGGCCATTCCAACTACCCTTGGTTTCTGTTATCATAACATTTTGTCACTACCAGTTCTTATAATTACCATTCTGTTCTTGTCCATCTGGAAAGTTTCCCTCTCTGGAAGCTTTCTGAGCAGAGGTGAATGCTTCTTCTTGTCAGAGGTCTAATTTGTTATCATATGAACCTCACCCAGGGGAGCATGGCCTCTCAGCTGGGAGGCAGTACAAGACCTCCTACACTGTACCAACAAGGAATCCAAAAGGAAAACCTTTTTTTTAAAAAGCCACACCTCATGGATGCTAGAACTTTAAATGCTTTGCGAGTCACACATCATCATGACCATGATGATCGCCGTCATCACAGCTCCTGGAGAGCTTGTTATGGACCAGACAGTGTGCTAAGTGCTTTTACATGAACTGTCTACTGTAATATTCACTGCTTTCTCATTAGGGCATTATTATCATTACCCTCATTTTATACATGATGTAAGTGGAGCTTAGAGAACTTATGTGACTTGTCCAATGTTACGTAGCTAGTAGGCAAATGAGTAGGAGTTGACCCCTAGCTATCCAGCTCTGCTCCTAATTTGATGCAATGCTGTTTTTTATTCTGATCCATTCTTAGGCAGGGATGAAGGGGTGGCTTGAATTTCTTATAAAGTTTGATATCTGCCTTCCCAAATTAAACACATGGATTACCTCTTTTTCAAATTTATATTCGCAGCACCTGGCATTGGGTTTAGCATATGTGAGTAAGTGCTTAATTAAATTGTTAATGATTAATAGCCAACATGGACATTTAGCCATTGTAGAAGCATACAAGAGAGGAGCCCTGGTGGCGCAGTGGTTGAGCGCTGGGCTGCTAACCGAAAGGTCAGCGGTTTGAATCCACCAGCTGCTCCATGGCAGAAAGAAGTGGCAGTCTGCTTCCATAAAGATTACAGCCTTGGAAACCCTGTGGGGCAGTTCTACCCTGTCCTAAAGGGTCACTATGAGTTGAAATCGACTCCATGGCAGCGCGTAGAGTAGGTGAAGATTAGGAGTATGGAGCACAATTATCCTAAACGTAGACGGTTTCTATCTTACAGCAAGAAACTGGAACAAAATGATGTACAGCCCAGAGATGTGTATGTATGTATTTATCCTGACTTCCTTTTTGGTTTTGTCTTTGTTTTGAGACTTGTCAAAAGAATAAATTAACATCCGAACATACTCAGTGTTCATAGGTATCCCCAATATCAACCAAGAACCTGTAGGAAATGATTATTTTTTGTTTTTTTAAAATAAAGCCAAAGATTTTAAGATTGATTTTAGTTTTTTACTCATAACTGCATCTAAACTTGCCAGAGTGGTTCTATCAAGGAAATATCACACTAGGTTCCGTCTACTCAATCACATGGTAACATTGAGGCCCAGTTAACTGTGTGGACCTTATACTAGAGGAAGAAAAAAAAAAATCTCATTGAGATCCTAGAGATTTTCACTGGCAGCAGCACTGCTTTGAGGAGAGTGGTTTGAGTGCTCTGTCCTGTAACATAAAATATCACTCAGCAAGCTGCTCTCTCTGATAATTTTTATAGCAGAACATAACATACGTTTCCAGCAAGGTCAGAAATGTCAATAAAAAGGTACAAATGGACTTGCCTGAGTTTCTCATTTTTGAAAACAGACTGATCTCTTTAGTGCATTTGTGCTGAGGCTTGAAAAGCAAGTATATTTTCAAAGTAACTCTTGCGGCTGTTTTAGACTTTTAACCAGGACTTCTGCCTTTGCTGTCAGAATGTCCTGTGGAGCATTATGCAGTACTTTGACCTTGGGGCAGGGTGTGTGGGCACATGTGAGAAAGCCCCGTTGTATAGCTGCTCCGGAGTCCTTTGGTTTGTGTTTGAATGTGGTAAAACAATGTTTTGGGGGCAGGGGGGAGCTTTACACGTACTTGGTTGTTAGCTGTCGCTGAATTGGCCTCTGGCTCATGGTCACCTCATGTACAATGGAATGAAATGCTGTCCAGTCCTGTGCCAACCCCATGATTGGTTGTGAATCAGATCATATGATCCATAGGGCTTTTACTGGCTGATTTTCAGCAGTAGATTACCAGGCCTTTCTTCCTAGTCTGTCTTAGTCTGAAAGCTCTACTGAAACCTGTTCAGCATCATAGTAACAGGTAAGCCTCCACTGATAGATGGCGGTCACTGTGCATGATGTGCATTTGCCAGGAATCAAACCTGGGTGTCCTGTATGGAAGGTAAGAATTCCACCATTGAGCCACCCCTATTTCACACTAAGAGCCTGTATTAGTTTTCTATTGATGCCTAACATATGACTACAAACATAATGGTTTAAAACAACACCCATTTATGATCTCACAGTTCTGTGGGTTAGAAGATGAGGTGGGCTCAGCTGGGTTCTTTGCCTAGATTCTTACAAGGCTGAAATCAAGATGTCACCCAAGGTGCACTTTTATCTGGAGGATTTGGGGAAGAAACCACTTCTAAGCTCATTCAGGGTTTTGAGAAAATTTAGTTTGTTGGGGTGTAGGACTGGTTTTCTTACTGGAGTTAGGGATGGGGTGGTAGAGTCATTCTCAGCTCCTGGAGGCTGCCGTCAGGTCCTTTCCATGGGGTCTCTTCCATCTTCAAAGACAGCAACTGCATGTTGAGTACTTCTCGCATCTGAAATCTCTCTGACTTCTGTAACCAGCCAAGAAAACTCTGCTTCTAAAAGCTCATGTGGTTAGACCCATCCAGATAATCTCCATATCTTACGTTCAACTGATTTGGACTTTAAATGTGTCAAATGCAGTACTTAGAGTAGTGTTTGACTGAATAACCAGGGGCCACAAATCTTGGGAGGTCATCTAAGAATTCTGCCTACCACAGGGTCAAATGTGAACCATTCACTTTACATATGCTATTTAATTCAAGCCACTCAGCAATCTGTGAAGAGACAAGCTAATTGCCTAGATCACTTACCCATTAAATTATGGAGCTGGCATTTGATCCCAGACTTTTGTGACTCCAAAATCAGGGCTTTTTCATAGTAGTAATGATAATGATATTAATAATAATAGCACTATCAACGTACCAGGAACTATAGATAGTACTATTATTGGTCCCATTTTGCAGGAGAAGAAGCCATAGAGGAGCCAGCCAGACATCAATGAGATTTTTACGGGTATAATTAAACCTCTCTGTTTATTCTCCATCTCATCTGTCAGGGCAACACGTAGGAATTCAAATAGGAATAAAAAGCTTCATCAACACCAGATTTAGGTGCTCATGGATTTCTGGGATTAGTTACTTGTTTCTCAGTCACGGTTTCCTCACCCGCACAATAGGAAGTGATACCTTCTGAGACATTTCTGTGAGGACTAAATAGATAATGTATGTGACCATACCTTGAAACCTGAAAAGCACCATTCAAGTGTCACTTCCTCCAGGAATATCCTTGATCCTTTAATTCCAGTTTCTGAGCATCTCTTCTCTGGTCCCATAGCTCCTAAACCTTCCCCGTTATAGTGCGTTATGTCATGTTATTTAAAGCTGCTAACAGCCTAAGTGCCCATCAATGGCAGACGGGTATAAACAGATTATGGTACATCTTCGCACATGAATACCGTAAGTCTTTAAAGATTATGTTAAAGAAGAAATTTAATAACTTGGAAAAATGTTCATAGTAGATTGTTAAGTTAAAGCAAGTTTAAAACACTGTAAAAAAGAATATACCAATTATGTAAATAAACAAACACACAAATAAGCAAAACCTTCTGGAAGGATATACACCAAAACTGCAGTGTTTGTCTGTGAGTGATGGGGTTATGGATGTTTTTTATTTTCTTCTATCTGCTTTATTTATTTATTTATTTATTTTGATTTTCTACAATGAAAATATATTACTTCTGTCATCACGATAAACAATACAATTTTACACAAAGAAAAGAGAAAAAAATCCACAAAGGTAATTTTTATAACTTCCCAGCTATAATCCAACGGAAGTAGTACAGTGTTTTGTAATGTTTTATGAGTAATTTCTTGTCTTTCTTTTGATGTTATCCTTCTGGTGGTTCAAATCTAGGCAGAGAGCAAGGTGATGAAAAGGGCTCCCCTCTTCCTGGTCCATTGATGTGAGCACTGGCTGCCAGCCCATAGGGAAGAGGCTCTGGGGGGAAGTTGTGTAAAAGGATCATGATAACGCTTTCTTGCTCTGCCCTCATCAACACCTTCTGCCTCGACTTAATGTCACGAATTAACTGATTAATTGATGGAAATGCTTAGGTAAGCATTTCCGTCAGTTACACCCCCCACCCCACCACTGCATGCACCTGGCCAGGAAGAGTAGTTTGGAAATGGCATGGGCTACACTGGTAGGTAATGAGTTTGCTGTCACAAGAGATATTCAAGCAAGGTCTGAATGGACACTTGTCATAAACGTGATGGAGAGACTTCAAGCCTCATATAAACTCATCATTTACCTTTATAAGATTTGAGACCTCCTTCAAAGCTGGTTCAAAAAGAAGGAAGTTTATAGATTTCTGTCCTGTAATTCCTAGACAGAAAAAGAAGTACAGCTCAGCTAGGCCTTCTAGAAATGGGGATGGGAGAGTGGGAAAGCCATCCAGAGCCAGGGCAGTCACTGTTTATGACTTTTTGGAGCCCAGGTGGTGCAGTGGTTAAAAGCTCATCTAACCAAGAGACCAGCAGTTCAAATCCACCAGCTGCTCCTTGGAAACCCTATGGGGAAGTTCTACTGTGTCCTATAGGGTCGCTATCGGGTCACTATGAGTCAGAATTGACTCAACGGCAACAGGTTTGGTTGTTTTTTGGTAGATAGAAGTCTCTCTGATCTCTGTCTTCCTCTGCAGCTAGTTACTCATCTTGCATGACCCTTGCTAGCCCCATCTCTAGGCCACAAAATCCCGTCTCCAGCAAACTACCAGAGACTGTGTCCCTAGGTAAAATTAGAGAGAGAGAGATTGTGATTGGCTCAGAATTCTGATCTAATCACCCACCTATGGCCAGAGGGAGAAAGAATGGACCCAACTATCACAACAGTTTAAAGAAATGAAAAATATGTCTCTGTGTAAACATGCTTAAACCTTCCAAAAAATGTACCTATGTATGAGGCAGCTTTTCATACCAGTTTCTATTTACCAGAATCTACTCATCATCTCTCCTTTCTTGGTTAGACTGTTTTACACTGTAGTGATAAGTAGAGAATCCTACCCAGGCCACAGCATAGTTAATGAAAGAGCATTCTGAGGTTGCCTCTCTGAATTGAATCTGTCTAGAATCCAAATGGCTTATTTGAATATTTCAGCTCAATTATTCTGATTATAGGCATGTACTTGTATTTTTATGTAAGTCTTAAGTAATTTCCTGTATCTATTCAGTGGGCAGAGCCAGATAATCAGGGAATTGAAGACATCTTTGAAAATATAGAAACCATCAAAAAAACTAAGAAAACATTAGGAGTAAAACCCCTCCCCTTCGTATCACAACAAGGCCTCGGTTTACCACTGCTGGTTCGTTCTACAACCTCACTGGTCGCCTTTGCCTGGAGCAGCTTGGGTTTGCTTAATAATTTATGCCATGTTTTGCATTTCTATTCACTTCATCACTTAATCAGCAGAGTTGTAATTCCTCTTCCCCTAATACATCTTCATTTTCGACCCCATTACCTATGCCGGCTCTGAAGGCTCGCCTATTCTTTGCATGGTGTTCCTGTTCTCAAGGTGCTCTCCTGGGTCTTGGGCAATCTGCTTCCTGCTAATTGGTGCAGATGCGAGTGGGGGGACCAGCTGAACACACAAGGGATGGAGCAGATTCTCCTGGTAAGTAAGGAGCCCTTGGGGACAAAGGCATTTTAAGAAGCTGCTTTAACTCTGTCAGGCACATTGAAAGAGGGATTTATGGAGCCCTGGTCCATGACATTGTTCTTATCCTTCCAAGGGAAACTTCCAGAGGTTATACTGGTGTTGGCTCACTTGCTTGAGATTTACACATAAACAAACCCTGAATAATAATAAAAATAAAAAATATCACTTTTTGAGCCCTATTTACATGCCCAGCATAATGTTAAACACTTTGCACATACTAATTCATTTATTCCCCATGTGTCTGTCAGTTTGTTGTACTGTGGGGGCTTGTGTGTTGCTGTGATGCTGGAAACTATGTCACTGGTATTCAGATAACAGCAGGGTCACCCGTGGCTGACAGGTTTCAGCTGAGCTTCAAGACTAAGACAGATGAGGAAGAAGGGCCCGGAAATCTACTTCTGAGAAGAATTCACCAGTGAAAACCTTATGAATAGCAGCAGAACATTGTCTGATACAGTGCTGGAATGTGAGCCCTCCCAGGTTGGAAGGGACTGGGAAAGAGCTGTCTCCTCAAAGTAGGGTCAACCTTAATGACGTGGATGGAGTCAAGCTTTCGGGATCTTCTTTTGCTGACGGGGCACTACTCAAAGTGAGAAGAAAACAGCTGCAAACATCCTTTAATAATCAGAACGTGGAATGTATGAAGTATGAATCTAGGAAAATTGGAAATCAGCAAAAATGAAATGGAACACATAAACATCAATATCCTAGGCATAAGTGAGTTGAAATGGATGGGTATTAGCCATTTTGAATCAGACAATCATACAGTCTACTATGCCGGGAATGACAACTTGGAGAGGAGTGGCATTGCATTCATCATCAAAAAGAACATTTCAAGATCTGTCTTGAAGTATAATGCTGTCAGTGATAAGATAATATCCATATGCCTACAAGCAAGACCAGTTAATATGACTATTATTTAAATTTACATACCAACCAATAAGGCCAATGATGAAGAAGTTGAAGATTTTTACCAGCTTCTGCAGTCTAAAATTGATCAAATACCAAATCAGGATGCATCAATAATTACTGGTGATTGGAATGTGAAAGTTGGAAACAAAGAAGAAAGATCAGTAATTGGAAAATATGGCCTTGGTGATAAAAATGATGCAGGAGATCGGTTGATAGAATTTTGCAAGACCAATGACTTCTTCACTGAAAATACCTTTTTTCCCCGACATAAACGGAGACTATACCCATGGACTTTGCCAGATGGAATACACAGGAATCAAATCGACTACATTTGTGGAAAGAGATGATGGAAAAGCTCAGTATCATCAGTCAGAACAAGGCCAGGGGCCAACTGTGGAACAGATCATTAATTGCTCATATGCAAGTTCAAGTTGAAACTACTGAAAATTAGAGCAAGTCCACAAGAGCCAAAGTATGACCCTGAGTATATCCCACTTGAATTTAGAGACCATCTGAAGAGCAGATTTGGCACTTTGAGCACTAATGACCAAAGGCCAGACAAGTTGTGGAATGATATCAAGGACTTCATACATGAAGAAAGCAAGAGGTCGTTGAAAAAGACAGGAGAGAAAGAAAAGACCAAAATGAATGTCAGAAGAGACTCTGAAACTTGCCCTTGAATGTCAAGTAGCTAAAGCAAACGGAAGAAATGATGAAGTAAAAGAATTGAACAGAAGATTTTGAAGGGTGGCTTGAGAAGAAGTAAAGTATTATAATGACATGTGCAAAGAGCTGGAGATAGAAAATCAAAAGGGAAGAACATGCTCGGTATTTCTCAAGCTGAAAGAACTGAAGAAAAAATTCAAGCCTTGAGTTGCAATAGTGAAGGAGTCTATGGGGAAAATATTAAACAACGCAGGAAGCATCAAAAGAGGATGGAAGGAATACACAAAGTCATTATACCAAAAAGAACTCGTTGATGTTCAACCGTTTCAAGAGGTAGCATATGATCAGGAACCAATGGTACAAGTCCAAGCTGCACTGAAGATATTGGCAAAAAACACGGCTCCAGGAATAGACGGAATACCAGTTGAGATATTTCAACAAACGGCTGCAGCTCTGGAAGTGTGCTCACTCATCTACTCCAAAAACTTGGAAGACAGCTACCTGGCCAACTGACTGGAAGAGATCCGTATTTATGTCTATTCCCAAGAAAGATGATCCAACTGAATGTGAAAATTATCGAACAATATCATTAATATCACACCAAGTAAAATTTTGCTGAAGATCATTCAAAAGCAGCTGTAGCAATATATTGACAAGGAACTGCCAGAAATTCCAGCTAGATTCAGAAGAGGACGTGGAACCATTGCTACTCTCAGACAGATCCTGGCTGAAAGCAGAGAATACCAGACAGATGTTTACCTGTGTTTTATTGATTATGCAAAGCCATTTGACTGTGTGGATCGTAACAAATTATGGAAAACATTTCAAGGAATGGGAATTCCAGAACACTTAATTGTGCTCACAGGGAAACTGTACACAGATCAAGAGGCAGTTGTTCAGACAGAACAAAGGGATACTGTGTGGTTTAAAGTCAGGAAAGGTGTGAGTCAGGGTTGTATCTTTCTCCATAACTATTCAATCTGTATGCTGAGCAAATAATTCAAGAATCTGGACTATATGAAGAAGAATGGAGCATCAGGATTGGAGGAAATCTCATTAACAACCTGCACTATGCAGATGACACAACCTTGCTTGCTGAAAGTGAAGAGGACTTGGAGCACTTACTGAGGAAGATGGAAGTTCACAGCCTTCAGTATGGATTACACCTCAACATAAAGAAAACAAAAATCCTCATAACTGGACCAATAAGCAACATTATGATAAACAGAGAAAAAATTGAAGTTGTCAAGGATTTCATTTTACTCAGATCCACAGTCAACACCCATGGAAGCAGAAGTCAAGAAATCAAAGAAGCATTGCATTGGGAAAATCTGCTGCAAAAGACCTCTTTAAAGTGTTGAAAAGCAAAGACACCACCTTGAAGACTAAGGTGTGCCTGATCCAAGCCATTGAATTTCAATTGCATCATATGCATGTGAAAGATGGACAATGAATAAGGAAGACCGAAGATGAATTGATGCCTTTGAATTGTGGTGTTGGTGAAGAATATTGAATATACCATGGACTGCCAAAAGAATAAACAAATCTGTCTTGGAAGAAGTACAGTCAGAATGCTCCTTAGAAGCAAGGATAGTGAGACTGTATCTTACATACTTTGGATATGTCAGGAAGGATAAATCCCTGGAGAAGGACATTATGCTTGGTAAAGTAGAGGATCAACGAAAAAGAAGAAGACCCTCAATGAGATGGATTGACACAGTGGCTACAACAATGAGCTCAAGCATAACGATTATAAGTATGGCACAGGACCGGGCAGTGTTTCGTTCTGTGGTACATAGGGTTGCTATGAGTTGAAACTGA
This sequence comes from Dugong dugon, assembly GCA_030035585.1. Taxonomy (NCBI): domain Eukaryota; kingdom Metazoa; phylum Chordata; class Mammalia; order Sirenia; family Dugongidae; genus Dugong; species Dugong dugon. Next base: position 107,075,636 of record CM057463.1, on the reverse strand, counting down.
CTCAATGGCACCTAACAACACAACAACATTCATCTCAAGAAATCTATGAGGTGTGTTATTATTACCCCAGCTTCACAGATGAAGAAACTGAGGTTCAGAGATGTTAAGCAATTTGTCCAAGTTCATGCATCTGGAAATGTGCATGTTCCTAGGATCCTCCTTACTGCTCGAAGTAGGTGGAATTTATCTTTGGATCCTTCTTATTTCTCCTTATACACCTTCCTTCCTCGTTGCCAGTACCCCTTGTAGCCATCACATTTCCAGGAATCTGTGCTGTGCTACATGGTCCCTGAGCAATGGTCATTTTGGAAAGTATCTGGCAAAATGATCCCAGTTAGAGTATGACATATAAGGCGTCCCTTACATGGAATCACACTGGGATAGAGCACTTTTGAGAATCAAAAGCTGATAGCATAATTTTCGGTCACTCTGTCTGGAAGCAAGTGAAATAGTTTTGAGCAGAAAGTTTGTCAGAACATGCCATATTGTACTGGTGGTAGTGTCTGTTTTGCTTATATGATGACTAGCACATTGAGGATGCTTAGTAAATGTTTATCGAACTGAATTCCAGTGAAATCCCAAGTCTAAGAAACATCTCAACATTTTGGTATGCGTGGAATTAAGTACCAGAGCGTTGGCAAGTTCTGGAGCTCCTAAGATTTTGCCTTGGGACACAGCCGAACCAGGCCAGGAACCTATTTCAAAAGATCGGATAGTCCTCTAGGTTATCATTCAGTCTCAGAATTTCTGTTGGGTGGACATATGGGGCTGGCAGGGGCTGGGAGTGATGGGTTTAAAGAGCTTGGCTGCTAACTGAAAATTTGATGGTTAGAACCTACCTGGCAGCTTTGTGGGCGAAAAATGTAGTGATCTGCTTCTGTAAAGATTACAGCCTAGAAAACCCTGTGGGGCGGTTCTACTCTGTCACATGGAGTAGCTATGAGTTCAATGGACTAGGAGGCACCCAACAACCAACAAAGGGCTGGGGGCGGTGGGGTAAGGGAGCAAGAATAACTTAGGGATCTGAGCTCAAATTTACTCATTCCTGTACTGACTCTACAAATACTCATGCAAGCCTAATGTTGATCAGATACTGTTGCCAGCATTTGAACTAGAGTGGCAAATCAAGTACATAAGGCCACTTACTGCTCTTAAGCATTTTACACTGTGGTACGGGACACAGGTCCTAAACAAAATAAAACAAACTAAGCCAAACCAAACCAAAACACTATACTATTTTCAGATACTGATAAGTGCTGTGGTGGGATGGAGACAAACTGGTGCGGGGGACAGGTTTCATTTGATAGGATGATCAGGGAAGGACTCTGAAGACGTGACAGTTGAGCTGAGAACTGAATGACCAGAAGGAGTGCAGACACTGCGGTGATTGCCCTGTTACAGCTCATTTTTGCATAGATATCGCTCTGTTATCGGTCACATCTCGGCTGCTCAAATTCACTGACAACATAGATTGAAATCTGTGGGCGGAGCTTGACAGGCCAGCCTGTGACACGGGTGTTACTCCTATCACCCATAGGAGGCCGACTTACCACTAGGCTTAGCATTGTTATTGTGTGTCGTTGGATCTATTTCAACTCATAGTGACCCCATGTGACAGAATAGAACTGCCTCATAGGGTTTTCTTGGCTGTAATCTTTATAGAAACAGATTGCCAGGTCCTTCTCCCGAGGAGATGCAGGGTGGATTAGAACCACTGACCTTTCAGTTACTAGCTAAGTGCTTAACCATTTGTACCACAAGGGCTCTATAGTGTAGCTCCTGGGAAGTGAGAAAGGAGTGGTAAAGAGTTGTGTCTGGGAGTTGGAAAAAGCACCACTAGCTTACTAAAAAATCTTGGGCAAATTATTTCACTTTTAAGGATTTCAGTTTTCTTACCTGTTGATGGCAACGGGTTTTGTTTGTTTGTTTGTTTTAAACTGGTAGGATGGAGCCCTGCTGGCACAGAGGTTAAGTCCTCAGCTGATAACTGAAAGGTTGGTAGTTCAAACCCACCAGCTGCTCTTCGGGAGGAAGATGTGGCGGTCTGCTTCCATGAAGGTTTACAGCATTAGAAACCCTATGAGGCAGTCCTACTCTGTCCTGTGGGGTCGCTATGAGTCAGAATCAACTTGATGGCAATGGGTTTAATTGGTAGGATTAGGCTAGATGAGGTGTGGACCCTGGAAGAAGAGGATGCCAGTTCATTTCTATGGTACTTCTTTGATTCCTCACTTTGACTTATTCGTTAAAGATGCTCCCAGAGGTATTTGCATTTGTAAAAACAACTAAAACTGATGTTTACTAAGTGCCAAGCCCTATGCATTTTACATGCCCTCTTAACCCTCACAACACCTCCTCAGAGTTCCTGCCATTATTATTTCCATTTTCCGGATTAAAAAAGAAACCTGAAGCTCAGTGAGATTAAGAAAAGGAAAGGTAATTAACATTTATTGAACATCTATGACGCACTTGGGGCTGCGTTTGGTGACTTTAAGGCATAGTCTTATCTTATAGAAACCGCATAGTGGGTCCCTTAATGGCCCCGTTGAGACACTGTTAGTTCAGTGGTAGAATTCTCCCCTTCCATGTGGAAGACCTGGGATTGACTCTCGGCCAGTGTGCCTCATGCACAGCCACCACCTGTCTGCTTGTGCATTACTATGATGCTGATAGGTTTCAGCACAGCTTCTAGACTAAGATGGACTAGGAAGAAAGGCCAGGTGATCTGCTTCTAAAAATCAGCTAATGACAACCCTATGGATCACAATGGTCTGATCTGCAAATGATCATAGGGATAGTGGAGGACGGGGAAGCGTTTTGTTCCGTTGTGCATGTGGTCACCATGAGTCAGATGCCAACTCGACGGCAGCTAACAACAATGTCACTATTGGACACATAGGGAAGCTGAGGTTCAGTGACTTTAAGTAATTAGTTTAAAGGCTGTAAATAAAAGGCAAGAGGCACGGTTTGACTCCAGCACTGTGCTACTGGAAACACCCTTCTTTTCCTACAAATCATGTGTAGCTGGTTCCTGGGTGATGTTCTTTTATCAGCATGAGGGCTGTGGACCCTTCTCTCTGGTCTAGCAGATACATCACTCCCAGAGGACTCAGTGCATTTCTAATTAAAATGGGCTTTGCTCCTACACCCCTGTCATGTCGGTTTTGGGGTTACAGTGTATAATAGTAGCTACCAACATTACCAGGGAGGTAAAAGTGCAAACGTCCTGGAATTCTTGGGAAGATTGAATAACTTGATAGGTCTTAAATGCCTTCTTCAGGTACATATAGGAGGTACCCTATAATTGGTCGTTTTTGTTATTATTGGGCCATATTTTTTTTTTTCTTCTTGTCTCCCTAGTCTTAAGCTCAGCACTTTACATTAAGTACAAAATATGTACTTGATGATTAAATGCGTTTGATGAATGAATGAAAGAAGTAATAAATTCTCCACCAGAGCCTGGGGACCTGAATTCTAGTCCAGACTCTGCCTTCACCACCGTAAGACAACTAAGAGGTCACTTAACTGTTTCTGGACCTGAGCTACATTGCATCCTAAGGGGTTTGTCCCAAATGATTTCTATGCCCCCTTCTAACTGTGGAATTCTTTAAATGCTTTCATTCAGATTCAGTAAAACTTGAGTTCGTTCCCTCAATCTGTCACTACTTAGACACCCCTTCTGAAGCACTTAGAGCTTTTCACCTTGGCATGGGAGGATATAAATACTTGCTTGGTTGCTCTACATGTGGGTTTCTCTATTTGTAGATTTGGTTTTATATTTTGGGCTTTAGGGCAAGAGAGGCTATCTCTCCTCCCATTTCATGTTGTTTTATGTCAGAGATTCTCTACCTGTGATCATTAAGGTTATGTGTCAACTTGACTGGGCCATGATTTTCAGTGGTTTGGCAGTTATGATGTAGTTTGGTAGTTGTATGATGTTATGATCACTTCCATGATGAAATTTGATACAATGTGATCACCTCCATGATGGGATCTGCTGTGAGTAGCCAATCATTTGAAAGGGAGTTTCCTTGGGCATGTGGCCTGCATCAAATATGAATGGACATTCTGGCAAGGCTCATGGGCTTTTGCTTACTCTGGATCCTGCAGCTGGCTCTTATTTGTCTGACCTCCAGTTCTTGGGACTTGAGCTAGCAGTTTACCTGCCGTTTCTTGCCTGCCAATCTTGGGATTCGTTGATCTTCACAGCCTGTGACCAAGAGCCCTGCTGTCTGACCTGCTGATCTTAGGTTCACCAGCCCCTATGGCTATGTGAATCAGGAGAAGCCTCTATCTCGATCCACGGACTTGGGATGTTCCAGCCTCTACAACTGCGTAAGCCATTTCCTTAATATAAATCTCTCTATGTATATATTCATACACTTTGCTGGTTTTACTTCTCTAGATAACTCAGCCTAGGACAATACCAAAGATGGTTTTGCCCTCCAGGGGACATTTGGCAGTGTCCATGGTCCTTGGGTAGCACAAATGATTTGTGATCAGCTACTAATCAAAAGATTGGCAGTTTGAACCCACCCAGTGGTGCCGCAGAAGAAAGACCTGGCGATCTGCTTCTGTAAAGATTATAACTAAGAGATTATAACTTGGAGGTCAGTTCTACTCTGTAACATATGGGGTCACTATGAATCATAATTGACTCAATGGCAATGGATTTTTAGGGGGGGCACTTTGATTTTCACAACAGGTGGGAGGGGTGCTACTGGTATCTAGAGACCAGGGATGCTGTTGAACATCCTACAGTGCATAGGATAGCCCCCCACCCACACCACCCCAGCCCAAAATGTTAATAGGGTTGAGACTGAGAAGCAGTCTTGTACGTGGAGAAAATATTTTGCAAGGGACAAGACTCTCCTGACACCGACCTTGAGAGCACTGATTCCTGTCATCTGCCCTGGTAGCAGGATGCTCACCTGAGCCCAGTGATTAACCACACACATAAAAATCCCCCGGTCTTCAAAAGATTCAAAGGCATGACCAGGGATGCTATTCTAGCGCCTTAGGCTCCTATACAGAGTGCACACACTATCTACCTATAATGAAGGATTTCTGAGTAGATTAGAGCTACAGCCTCAACAGGGGAACGTTTTAGCTGGGGGCATGTGGATTTTAGCTGCATGAATAATATCAACATTAATGGGAATCATTATGCCACCCTGCACTGAAAATTTACTCCTGAATGGGTAGCAATATCCCACAGACAGAGGCCCTTGAAAATCTGTTTCACTGGCAGTTTACATGGAGAGGGATTGAGTGGGAAGCAGAGTTGGCTGCCAGCTCCTGAATGGCTTCAGGCTGACTGGTCTGCGTGAGGACAGGGTAGGGCAAATAGGACAACCTTATCCAATGACCAGCGGGAACTCGCGGTGACATTGGGATGAGTCAATGGTCTCTAGCACCCCCTCCTCCCATTATGGAGCTCTTTCTGTTCATTTTGTCATGCACCCTTCTGGCTTCTCTCTCTTCCCAAGGACAGCAGGAAAAATAGGCTGATAAACTCATTCTCTCTAAGGTGGAAGGACTCAGGTATTGCCAGAACCAGAAAACACTAAGGCACTGGAGCTAAAAAGAGTAGGGTAGTTAAGTTACTTTGCTAACTGGCACCGTACCAGATTCAGTGGGAATGGATTCATTTTTCAATTCTCTAAATAAATAGTCACTGAGTACCTTCTAACCAGTTGCAACTAAGTTGATTCCGATGCATGGTGACCCCATGTGTGCAGAGTAGAAGAACTGCACTGCATAGGGTTTTCAAGGCTATGACTTTTCAGAAACAGATCCCCAGGCCTTTCTTTTGAGGTATCTCTGGGTAGGCTTGAACTATCAACCTTTTGGTTAGTAGTCAAGCACTTAACTCTTTGTGCCAGCAAGGGACTTCAGTCTATGTACCAACTATTCCTCTAGGTGCTGGGGAAAAGAGGTTAAGTAATTCCTGCCTTCAAGGATTTTATATTCTAGTGGGGTGGGGGCACGGAACAAATAAACCCAAAATAAATGAATACCATATGTAATCGGTGAGTTTTATAAAATAATGCAGGACGTGGAACTAGTGGTGTGTGTGTGTGTGTGTGTGTGTGTGGCGGGGGGTAGGGGGATTAGTGGCTAGCTAAGATAGAGTGGCCTAGGAGACCTTTTCAAGGAAGTGGTCTTTGAGCTGAGTGAGACAGAATGACAAGCAGGAACACTTCAAGAATCAAGGGCTGGGGAATGAGAGTTCCAGGCAGAGGGCACAGTCATGGTAAAAGATCCCAAGGTGAGAAGGTAATCAGCCTACCAAAGAAACAGCAAGATGCCCCATTTTTGCCTTTGAAAAGTTTTAAATCTCCTCTCACCAGGTTTTAGGAGTTCTTGGCCTAGTGGTTAAGAGCTGTGGCTGCTAACCAAAAGGTCTGCAGTTCAAATCTACCAGGCTCTCACTGGTTATCCTATGGGTCAGTTCTACTCTGTCCTTTAGGGTCACTATGAGTCTGCAACGGGTTTGGTTTGGTTTGATTTAGGGTGATGCAAACAATTAATGTGCTCGGCTGCTAACCAAAAGGTTGGCTGTTTGGATCCACCCAGAAGTGCCTTGAAAGAAAGGCGTGGAGATTTACTTCTAAAAAATTCGCCACTGAAAACCCTACGGAGTACAGTTCTACTCTGACACACATGAGGTTTCCATGAGTTGGAGTTGACTGCAACTGTTTTTTTTTTTTTTTTTGGGGGGGGGGTCAATTTTTAGCTGTTTTTGGCAATTTTGATGTTTTTTGGAATATTTGATGCTTATCTTAAGACTGTGAGGCTTAGTGCAATATATCATTAGCTATTTTTTCGTATGTGGAAGTGTGGCTTGGGGAAGTGAAATGACTTGGCCATGTGATGATGCTTGGAAGTGTGGAAGCAGCAAGGCCAGCCACAAAACCCAAGTCTGACTGTCACTCGTTGGGAATTTTGCCTGCTCATCTTTACCTAGAAACCAAAGGATGTATGAGGAGTTACAGACATATTTTGAGTGCTTATTTTCAGCCATGTTAAGCACTTTTTAAGGGATGATTTTATTCAGTCTCTATAGCAACCATATGTGGTGGGTACCATTATGATTCTTGTTTTGCAATGAGGAAACTGAGACACGTAAAAGGGTAAGTTATTGGGCAAAAGTTATAACTAACAAGTAGCAGAGACAGAATGTGAACCCAGACTAGTTTCTAAGCCTACATCTTGAAGATGACCAGGATCTCCATGCCAATGAAGACATGGCTTTTAAGGAAGTTGATACAGCCTTTTCTTACTTGAAGTCAAGTGCTTTGCTGGAGTGCTGGTTAGGTTTAGCTTAATTTTGGCAGAGAGCTGTCCAAGTCCTCACTTAACTTTGCAATGGTTTTCATGTTTAAGTACAAGATCTGGTACCTATTTTCCCTAAAGGTAGGCTTTTCTGTCAGCCAGTAGGGAAGTCACAATTACTGCTGACTTGGAATGCAGTTCAGGCTACCCTCTACTGACCAAGTCTATTTATTGAGATACGTAAGCAATGGAGGATAGGAAGAATTGACTGCAAAGCATTAGACTCTTCTAGCCACCTTTTTGTTGTTGTTAACAATTATTAATGCCCCTATTTATTTTTTATTTAATTTTTTAAAAATTATTTATTTATTGTTGTTGTTGTGGATATACATAGCAGAACATATGCCAATTCAACAACTTCCACGTGTACAATTCAGTGACAATGACTATATTCTTCAAGTTGTACAACCATTCTCACCCTCCTTTACCAAATTATTCCTCCTCCAGTAACATAAACTCAATGCCCCCTAAGATTCCTACCTAATCTTTTGAGGTGCTGTTGTCAATTTGATCCTACATAGATAGACCTTAAAAAAGGATAATGCTCAGGGCAGACATTCTTTACTGGTTAAGCTAAACTATTGTTTGGTTTTAAGAAGATTTCAAGGCATATTTTTGGTTAAAGATTATCCCAGGGCATCCAGTTGCCTTTTAACGTGAAACAAGGAACATTTTCTACATGCAGAAATGATGACCTCACATTCTGCAATGAGGTTTCCCCCTCACTCCATCACCATGTCGTCACACACCTGTGATGCCCAGCCTCCTGATTCATAAAAGTTGCAGATTTCCTGAGTCTTGGTGTGTTCAAACATAAGAAATTCCTGTCACCCTTCTTAAAGCCTCACTTGTTGTAGAGTGATCTGAGCTGGAGTTCAGATGAAGCTTTCTGGAAACTCTTGTAGCTAAACTCCGTGGAAGGAACCTAGACTGGTGGCTTTGAGGAAACATCAATGCAGCAATGTCAATATCAAAACACACAATATTACATCAAAAGGAGCTCACCTGTACATGGGATAGTCAGGGTATTTCTTCAGAGAAGACAGTGTAGGATACTTGTACACTAATATTCATTGCAGCATTAGTTGCAATAGCTAAAACGTGAAAACCACTCAAGTGTCCATCAGCAGATAAATCGATAAACAAAATGTGATGTAGCCATGCCGTTGTTACCATTAGGTGCCGTCTAGTCTGTTCCAACTCATAGCAACTCTGTGTATAACAGAACAAAACACTGCCTGGTCCGGCACCATCCTCACAATCTTTGCTATGTTTGAGCCCATTTTTTGCAGCCACTGTGTCAGTCCGTCTTGTGAGGGTCTTCCTCTTTTTCACTGACCCTCTACTTTACCAAGCATGATGTCCTTCTGCAGGGCCTGGTCCCTCCTGATAACATATCCAAAGTATGTGAGATGAAGTCTCGCCATTTTGCTTCTAAGGAGCATTCTGGCTGTACTTCTTCCAAGACAGATTTGTTTTTTCTTCTGGAGGTCCATGGTATGTTCAATATTCTTCACCAACATCATAATTCAAATTCTTCTTTGGTCTTCTGTATTCATGGTCCAGTTTTCACATGCACAAGAGGTGACTGAAAATACCATGGCTTGGATCAGGTGTACCTTAGTCCTCAAAGTGACATCATTGCTTTTTAACGCTTTAAAGGGGTCTTTTGCAGCAGATTTGCCCATGCAATGTGTCTTTGGATTTGACTGCTGCTTCCATGGGTGTTGATTGTGGATCCAAGTAAAATGAGATCCTTGACAACTTCAGTCTTTTCTCTGTTTATCATGATGTTGCTTATTGGTCCAGTTATGAGGATTTTTGTTTTCTTTATGTTGAGGTGCCATTCATACTGAAGGCTGTAGTCTTTGATCTTCATCAGTAAGTACTTCAAGTCCTCTTTACTTTAGGCAAGCAAAGGTGTGTCAGACATCTGCATGCCACAGGTTGTTAATGAGTCTTCCTCCAATCCTGATGCTGCGATCTTCTTCATGTAGTATGGTTTGTCAGATTATTTGCTCAGCATACAGATTGAATAAGTGTGGTGAATGCACAACTGATGCACAACTTTCCTGATTTTAAAGCACACAATATCTTCTTGTTCTGTTAAAAGCATTGCCTCTTGGTCTATGTACAGGTTCCTCATGAACACAAGTGTTATGGAATTCCCATTCTTTGAAATCTTGTTCATAATTTGTTATGATCCACACAACCAAATGCCTGTGCATAGTCAATAAAACACAAGTAAACATCTTCCTGGTAGTCTGTGCTTTCAGCCAGGACCCATCTGACATCAGCAATGATATGCCTTGTTCCACGTCCTCTTCTGAATCCAACTTAAATTTCTGGCTGTTCCCTGTGGATGTACTACTGCAACCATTTTTAAATTATGTTTAGAAAAATTTTACTTGCATATGATATTAATTATATTGTTCGATAATTTCTGCATTCTGTGGGATCACCTTTCTTTGGAATGGGCACATCTTACAAGATAAAAGGTGATGCAAGCCACTCCCCAGGGAAACACCTCTTACATTTGATCAGGGCTGTGACCTGAGTAAGGGTGTTTCATCCCACCCTAATCCTCTTTAACATAACTAATCTTGCCTCATTAACCACAGGCAGAGATAAGGATTTACAACACACAGGAAAATTACATCAATCACAAAATGGAGGACAACCACACAGTACTAGTAATCATGGCCTAGCCAAGTAAACATATATTTTGGGGGGACACAATTCAATCCCAGACACTAATGTATAGGAAGACTTGATGGACCACAATTTGACCACTTACACTCTGTCTCTTACAAGCTATGTAACCTTGGGTAGGTGATTGAATACCTGTTCCCTTAGTTATAAAATAAAAAACAAACCCATTGCTGTTGAATCAATTTTGACTCACAGCGACCCTGTAGGACAGACTAGGAGCTGCCCCATAGTGTTTCCAAGGCTGTGATCTTTATGAAGCAGACTGCCACATCTGTCTTCTGTGGAGTGGCTGGTGGATTTGAACCACTCACCTTTATGTTAGCAACTGAGCTCCTAACCACATGCCACCAGGGGTCCTTAGTTACAAAATAGGAATAATAATACTCATGCCAAAGGATGGATTCTTGTGAGGTGGATCAGTCAGGGTTCTGAGTTGCAAGCTACAGAAACCAACTTTGGTTGATTAAGCAGAAATGGGATGTATTGAACGCATCTGCAGGAATAATGGAGAACCAGGTATGCAGGTTGGGCAGAATGAACAGCCAATTTGAAGTCACAGGGCTGGTCTGGAAAGTGCACCCCTGCCACCTCCACTGAACAATATACAACACAGTGGGCACCATGGACAGTGGGGTCACTGCTGCCACTGTTACTGTTACTCAACACTGGAGAGAATTTTCTTCTGCCCCTGGTTCCTCCTTTTACTGGTTTCTTGTTCAAACTCCGGGGCAAGTTCATGTGGTTGTCTGAAACTGGAGCATATTCTTGGCCCTGGCTGCAAGGAGACTGGGAAAGCCTGTATCTGGCCCTTCCAGCTTCCAAAGTAAAAGGCTAGCTCAGCCTCCCTCCTCCATTAATTAGAGGAAGAATTCCTTAAACATAGGAAGGGACTTTAATGATGGGAAGCCAAAAGCTAATATAAAGGCCCACTCTTTGATTAAACGGGATTACATTCCCAAACAGAACCAGCACACAGTGGGCTGTGAACACACTGAGCTTCCCTTTTCCTTCCTTTGATTCAATAGCTTTACTGTTGATGCTGTTATTGATATTTGTAGCACTTTCCCATTTATTATTTCTTTGCTTTCTTCATTGCTGTTTTAGGAGAACTGTCCCTCATGCCTGTAAAATGGTGAATATTTGAAAGACTGAAAATAGTTTTATGCAAAACTTGGAAAAAAACCCCAGTTTATTTCACTTGCATGTTTTTCAGACCTTAAGATAGTGTGTCTCTGCCCTTATGTTCTTCCATTCACTGTGTAAAAACACAGCTTATACTTTCAGCATTTCAAATATGACAGTGACTTAAATTTGAGGCTGATGAGCACTGATCAGTGGACAGGAGTACTTTGGAAAGTGATTTGTGCCTCTGGTACTCTTCAGCTTGTTTTCCTCCTTAATGCCTAAGTCACTCCCTGAAATGAAAGAGCCATTTACAGAGAGACTTGCAGGCTTTCAGGCCCCCAGGACACTGCTTTGGTGACTGGGGAATAATTGACTAAATGTGCTGGCCTTGAGTCCTTGTTACCAAAGCCAAACCCCTTGCCGTTGAGTCGATTCCGACTCATAGCGACCCTATAGGACAGAGCAGAAATGCTCCATTGGGTTTCCAAGGAGCAGCTGGTGGATAAGAACTGCTGACTTTTTTGGTTAACAGCCATAGCATGTGGTAGCTCTTAACTACTGCGCCACCAGGGCAGCCCAATTTATCTGCTCTGTGTTTCCCTTTGGCTATTCAAGTTGCTAAGGAGGCAGGAGAAATTAATATTGCAAGAGCAGAACCGAGTTCAAAACTCTTCTTCATCACTTAGTAGCTGGGTGACCTCAGGCAAATTACTTAACCTCTCTGAGCCTCAGTTCTCTTATCAGAGGGTTATTCTGAGAATTTTGTGAGACAGTGTCTATAAAGTGGCTAGCAGAGGCCTGGTTCATAATTTATTCTTCATAAATGAAAGACACCCAGACTATTGAGGATAAATTTACTTTCTGTTCTATTAAATCTATTGCACTTACTTTCCTTTCCAGTAAAGATGTGGAATAACAGTACGGTGATGACAAAAGACAAATCCTTTGAAGGCAGGGATAGCAATTAATTAATTTGCCTGCCTCATGTTAGGGAGTTCTCTGCACAGAGAACAGAATCTGGTTCTGTTTAATGATGGATGATAATGACTAGAACCCACAGATGGATCTTTTGGATGGATTAAAACACAACTCTGGAGTTTTAGACAGTCATGCAACAGGCTTTGGACAAATTCCACAGTATCACAGGGCATGGTTAAGGAACAGGCTTTACTTGGGAAACTTACAAAATAAGCATTAGAAAGCAAAGAAGGTATACAGTCCTGCAATCTCTCTTGATCCCATGGAGAGGCACTCTGGGGCCAGGGTACTCTGCTGGACACACCATGGGGATACATTCCAGGGCAGGAACTGCGTCTCCCATTTCCATGCTTTCTTAGGGGACTAATACGGGAAAGTGACCTTGTCAAGTGGGTGTGATGTGTGCTGAGAAGACAAGAATACTATATAGGCACCAGGAACTCTGGTTCTGGTGCTGCTGTTTACAGGGTAGTCAGGGAAAGTAGCTGCCCAGTTCCTGGAGACCTTGGGATCTGTTGATCATGGCAGCAACTAGGAAGGCCCTAGTCCCATAGGATACTAAGTTATGGAGCAGCTTTTCCCACTGGGAGAAAGGGTGAGTTCCAGTTTCTGCTAGCTCATGGTTTGGACAATTCAGACAGAACCCCCAAAGTCATTTTTTAAAGGTAATCCTGCTTCTAACACCACATAGAGCTACATACAGATGTCGCATTTAAACTCTGCTGACGACATATTCTAATAATGATAATAATAGAAGCACTATTGTTATTGCAGTGGGTTGAATGTGACCTTATTTGGAAATAGGGTTTCTGCAGATGTAATTAGTTAAGAATCTCAAGATAAAATCATTCTGGATTTAGTGTGGTTTCTAAATACAATGAGTGGATTCCTTATAAGAAGAGGAGGGACACAGAGAGATAAACAGAGGAGAAAGACTTGTGAAGATGGAGGCAGAGATTGGAGTGATGCATCTATGAGTCAAGAATATCAAGGGTTGCCAGCAATCACCAGAAGCTAGGAGATAGGGAATGGAACAGATTCTTCCTTAGAGACCCCTGAAGCAACCAATCCTGATGGCACCTAGAGTTTCAACTTCTGGCCTCCAAAACTGTGAAAGAATAAATTTCTGTTGTTTTAAGCCACTGAGTTTGTGGTAATTTTTATGGTAGCCCTGGGAAATGAATACAATTGCTTTGTTGCTCTGGATAATAATATTGGGATTATTCTTTTTCTAGAGTGCTTCTGTTTTTTAGATTTTCCCCTCACTTCCTCTCAAGTTTTAACCAATAACTCTTTTCTGAGCTTCTATTTTATGCCAGTCACTTGACATAAAAATCTCCCAGGAAGTCTGGATCCCATTTGAATTTGGATTTTTGTTCCACATTTTACCCCCTTTTGGTCAGGATTCTTCTATCGCATCTTTGATCAAAATTTTCAGTAATAGTAGCTGGGCCCCATCTAGTTCTTCTGGTCTCATGGCAAAGGAGGCATCTGTTCATGGAGGGCAATTAGCCAAAAATTCCATTTCCTCCTCCTATTCCTGACTCTCTTCTTCCTCTGTTGCTCCGGTGAATAGAGACCAATTGTTGTACCTTGGTGGCTGCTTGTAAGCTTTTAAGATCTCAGGCACTACACAACAAACTAGGAGGTAGAACAGACTTTCTGGAGCCATTGAGGCTGGATAACCCATGAAACTATTGCCCTGAGATAATTTTTAAAACTTAAACCAAAAATATCCCCTGAAATCCTCTTAATACCAAAAAATAGTCTGGCTTAACCAGTAAAGAATGTCTGTCTTGAGCATTGTGCTCTTTTAAGAACTATCTACGTGGGATCAAACTGACAACAACAACTCAAAAGATTAGATAGAAAACTTAGGGGGCAGTGAGTTTATGTTAACAGAGGAGGGTGAGAATGGTTGCACAACTTGATGAATGTAATCGATGTCACTGAACTGTACATGCAGAAATTGTTGAACTGGTACATGTTTAGCTATGTGTATTTTCAACAACAACAACAAAATAAGGTTAAAAATGAATAATTTTTAAAATTAAAAGAAATTTTCCCAGAAGCCCTAAAAATTAGCATCATTAAGTACATTTTGCAGATGAGGAAACTGAGTATCCTAGAATTGAAATGATTTGCTAAAGTCCCAAGAGCTAGAATCAGGTTAGAGCGGATGGACCTGAAACCCAGGTTTTACAGAGGCTGAGCTCTGTCTGCCTGTCAAACACTTCCCTAGAGATATGGAAGAGAGAGGAAGAGTTGTGCCTTTGCTGGATTTTCTTTTGCCAACGAAAGCAGCAGAATACAGTATTTTTTCTTTTCTTCTTATTTTTGTGAGGCTCAGGGAATGGGAGTTCTTGACACATGGGGCTTTTGACACCAGGAATGCTAGTTAGCTGGCATTCCCAAAGAGGAAGCAACTATGTCCGCTTTGCCCTTGTGCCACAGAGAATAGCAAGAGTGTGGATTGGAATGCTATGGATACAAACCAAGCTTGTTCATGCATATGAACAAGCCTGCTAGTAATTCACTAACAGCTCATTTGATTCAGTTGGTCAGCCAAATTAGTCCGAGCATGCTATCTTTCACAATGCCTTCCTCAATCATTGATGAGAAAAATCGAAAAAAAAAAAAAAAAAAATTGGATATCCAGAAACCATGCCAAGAAAAGTGAACATCGCCGTTTTAACTTAGCACAAAAGTTGTCATAAAAAAATGCCTATTGTTCTAGCCCGATCCGTTGCTTTGACCTGCATTCTTAGCTGGACATTTATCATGTCTTACAGTATCAGACATCCTACCTGAAATCTTGACATTGCTGTAAAGCCTCAACCTAATATTAAAAAGACCTGTCACTTAAATGAGAACCTTTAGCTGATGGTGAAGTAAGAGGGAAAGCTAAGGGGACCAAAAGACACATTTTGGGCTTAGAAAAAATTAGACATTGTCAAACTGTATACTGTTCCAACTATTTATTGTGATACATAGGCTGGGGGGATTAGACAGAGATAGATAGACAGACAGACAGACAGATCACGAGAGGAAAAATGCAGTTTCATCAATGTTTTTGAGACACTTGAACATGCAAAGGCAGAGATAAGAAACTCTTAGTCTCTCCGTCAGTAACTTATTGACTGCATGAGTTATTCAGTAATGAGCCGACTGTGAGAAGGCCAAGACCAAAGAGTTTCTATCCCAAAATGTGCTGACATGTTTAAAACAGAATGTGTGTTTGCAAGAACACTGGTTTGTGGAATTGGGGATAAAACTCTTTGGAACTTTTGGCTTGTTTCTTGGACTCACAGTCATATATTATTCATGTTGATAATTAATTGCAAGGTCTATTCACATCACAAACAAGGGAGAAGCAGAGTTCAAAAGAACACTTGAAGTTCATTGCCACAGTGTTTTTCTAAGAACGGAAGTTTGTTACTGAGTTATTATTATTTTTTTATTTGTGCTCTGCCTGGGATTGAGATGGGCAAAGGATTTCCTCAAAGAGTAAAAGCTTGGCAATATCATTGTGCTAGAAATTATGAAGGACACAGGTCATCATCATTTTTGAACCGTGGATTGAAGAATTGAATTGGCAGTATTCTGACTGTAGCTGACACAGCAAAACATAACATCTTGATTCCTCTAGAATCTAAAAAGTAAGCTAACATGTACATACAAAGGCACATATATTTAAAGAGGCAATCAAATCATAGTGGGTACTGTTGAATCCTATATGGGACTTTCAGAGCAGAGGAAGCAACCCCTTTAATTAGTCTCCAGTAACTGGGGCTCCCCCAGGTCCCTGGTGTGCTTGGCCAAAAGAAGTGAGGTGTTTCAGTGACTGCAAGTGTAGCCCAAGTGAACTTTGCACTTTTGATTCAATGACACACGCATCAAAGGCCATGCCATGGATTGAATTATGTCCCCCAAAAATATGTGTATCATTTTGGCTAGGCCGTAATTCCCAATATTGTGTGATTGTGCACCATTTTGTCATCTGATGTGATTTTCCTGTGTTGTAAATCCTGTCTCTGTGATGTTGATGAGATGAGGTTAGTGGCAGTTATGTTAATAAAGGACCTTCATCTACAAGATTAGACTGTGTCTTGAGCCAATCTCTTTTGACATATAAAAGAGAGAAGTGAGCAGAGAGACATGGGGACCTCATACCACCAAGAAAGCAGTGCTGGGAACAGAGCGTGTCCTTTGGACCTGAGATTCCTGCATGGAGAACCTCCTAGACCACAAGAAAATTGATGACAAGGACCTTCCTTCAGAGCTGACAGAGAGAGAAAGCCTTTCCCTGGAGCTGGCACCCTGAATTTAGACTTCTAGCCTCCTCGACTGTGAGAGAATAAATTTCTGTTTGCTAAAACCATCCACTTGTGGTATTTCTGTTATAGCAGCACTAGATAACCAAGACAGGCCGTAAACTATATTCCCAGTTTCACTTATAACTAATGTCTACTAGCAAACAACATGTGATTATGGAGTACTTGTTATATCCTGTTCTAGCAACATTGCATTTACAAACTAACTTAATGCTCACATTAGCCCTGTGAGGGAGGTATTAATATTATCCCCATTTTACAGATGAGGAACCACCACCCATCTATCAGTTTGTCCTGCTATGGTGGCTTACATGTTGCTATAATGCTGGAAGCTATGCCACTGATATTTCAAATACCAGCAGGGTCACCCATGGTGGACAAGTTTTAGCAGAGCCTCCAGACTAAGACAGACTAGAAGGAAAGGACTGGAGATCTACTTCTGGAAACTAACCAATTACTTGATGAAAACTAACAACAACAACAGGTGAGAAAACTAGATCATAGTTAGGATGGTGTCCTTCCCAAATCACAGGCCCAGCTCAGCATTTCCTGGAATGCCCATCCCACCCTTTATACTTTACTCGCAGTTCTCACTCCAAAACCTCTTAATTGACCATTTCTTTCCCCTAAACAGCATGAAACTCCAGCATTGTATTAGTCCCTTTTTCTGGTTTCAAGTGAAAGAGACATAGCCCAAACTATTGTTATTATTAAGTGTCATTGAGTCAGCCCCAACTCATAGCGACCCTTCACATCATAGAATGAAACAGTGCCCGGTCCTGCGCCATTCTCACAATTGTTGCTATGTTTGAGCCTATTGTTGTAGCCACTGTGTCAGTCCATCTCATCGAGGGTCTTCCTCTTTTTTGCTGACTCTCTACTGGCATGATGTCCCTCTCCAGGGATTGGTCCCTCATGATAATGTGTCCAAAGTAAGCAAGACAAAGTCTCGCCTTCCTTGCTTCCAAGGACCCTTCTGGCTGTACATCCTCCAAGACAGACTTGTTCATTCTTCTGGTGGTCCATGGTATGGCCAATATTTTTCAACAGCACCATAATTCAAATGTACCCATTCTTCTTTGTGTTTCTTTTTCATTGTCCAGCTTTTGCATACGTGTGAGATGATTGAAGACACCATGGCTTGGGTCAGGCACGCCTTGGTCATCAAAGTGAAGTCTTTGCTTTCTAGCACTTCAAAGAGGCCTTTTGCAGCAGATTTGCCTAATGCAATATGGCATATGATTTCTTGACTGCTGCTTCCATGGGTGTTGATTGTGGATCCAAGTAGAATGAAATTCTTGAAACTCAAACTACTTTAAGTAAAAGCACGATTTTTTCTCCAACTCATATAACCGAAATGTTTAGGTGTAGAGTCAGGCCTAGTTTTAGACTTAACTGTGTTGAGAAGTCCTAAAGGTGTCAGGATTCTGTCTCCAGCTCTCAGATTCACTTTCCTCTGGGTTGGTTTCATCCTCAGATAGAATGGTTTTCATATGTGGCGGATAACCTCTTGCATTCTGCCAGCTGAGCAATGCTAGAACTTGCTGCAAATTGAAGTCGCCTTAACAGTTCCTTCCCCCTACAATTGCAAGTGTATAAGTCTAGGAACCCAATACTGCAAGACATATTTGAGGTTACCATATTCTAAAGGTTTATTTGTAAGAGTCCCTTTAAGTTCAATCCTTTTACTTACTGCTGATGAAATAGATATGAAGATATAAAGAGGAGGTCTGGAAGTGGGAAAAATAAACAAAACTGGATTTGTGTGTCAGAATAGCTTTAAATTCCATTTCTTATATATGTGGTTTTGAGAAGTCTTGCTATATAGAAGGGATCATAATAGATGGGGTCATGTCAGATGATCTTTCAGGTGCTTGCCAACACTAAAGGTCCACGACTCTACATGAGATGACTATCCTAGGGAATCATGACTATTTAATGAAAGAGTTAAAGTATCAGCCAGAACTTCTGGTTTCCGATACAGAATCCCAGTCTCCTTTTGGAAGGCTGCTGCTGGTGGGTTTTAGTAGAGGCTGAAGTCAGAAGGGCGGGGGTGGTGGTGGGGAGGTTCATGGTAGAATTCTTGCCTTCCATGCAGGAGACTGGGGTTTGATTCCCAGCCAGTGCATCTCGAGTACAGCCACCATGCCTCTGTCAGCTGAGGCTCGCTTATTGCTATAATGCTGAACAGGTTTTAGCGAAGCTTTCAGACTAAGAGAGACTAGGAAGAAAGGCCTGGAGACTTACTTCCAAAAAATCAACCAGTGAAAACCTTATGGATCATCATGATTAGATCTCTTTGTACATGGGGTCGCTATGAGTAAGGGGTCAACTCGACAGCAGCAACAAAATCAGATTTCTTTGTTCTAATTTTTTACCTCCATTTCTTCTTGATGCAGGCTGCGTCCTCCATTATCTCATCCATTCTTCTAGTTAGCGGAAAACAGGCTGTGTCACTGTTCTGGATATCAGGGAGCCTGTCACCCATTATTGTATACTAGAGAACGAAGGCATCAAAACCGGAGGGGTGAGGAAGATCAAAGCCAGGTAGTCAGTATGGAGCTGCAGGGGTTGTCATGAGGTGCTAGGTGGCAAGCGAGAGACAAGAGGTCATGAAGGTGGACAATGAGAAACCAACGATGCTGATGTAGAAGCACAACATAAAAGGCAAAAACATAGAAAACAGTTCTTAGGCAGTCTGAGGCCTAAATTGTTCAGATATACTCTATCATTTTCCAGTTGTTTAGGTAAACAAGACTCAGATACACTGGCATGCATTGAACAGACTCCCCAAGGGAGTATCGATGAGAATGCCAATTTCAGTCATTTACCTGACTGATGAATTTAACTATCATTATAACTGGACTAGAATGTTGGCAACCCTATTTTAGAAGTGAATTTTAAGTTAGAGATTTGTGTGGTAAGCACAGAACTAGAACAAAAGGAAGTTAAAGGACATAAATGTTTACTGACAATGGGCTAAGATAGCCCAGGGTGTCTTCTCCACTGAGGGACACATGGGGACCTACCTCAGAGCTTAAGATCATAAGCCAGGTCACCTCTCCCCTGCCAACATTTGGCTCTGTTTTCTAAAGTTCTGAAGAGCCCTTTCCCACCCCAGCACTTTAGCTTACTCATTCTTTAGATAAATTAATACCTTTTATTATTCATTTTAATTTTCTTGCTTGTTTACTCCAAATCATTTTGTCTCTAAGGCATCTTTTGCATTTTTACATCTAAGTTATGCTGATTTTATAGTTTAATTCCCAGAGTTCACGCTATATGTTGCTGTCGTCCTGTCTATTTCCGTCACTCGTAAAGACAATTTGATCAACCAGCTTCCTATAGGAGTGTTACTGATTGATTTGTGGAAAGAAGCACAAATTATTAACTATATGTATTTTGAATCTGCCCCTTCCTGCTACCTTGCTAAAGAGAATTTGGCTACTCGCATATACTTCTGGACTCTGAAGTGGGTTCTTTGGTTGCCAGATTTGTTCCATGGACTGTTACCTTGCTACATTAACCTTTGGGACTTGTAACATTCTCATTAGGGGGCAGTGGTAGTTCACTGGTACAATTCTCACTTTCCATGCGACAGAGCTGGGTTTGATTTCTGGCCAATGCACCTCAAGCACAGCCACCACCCATCTGTCAATGGAGGCTCGCATATTGGTATGATGCTGAACAGGTTTCAGTGATGCTTCCAGATTAAGACGGACTAGGAGGAAAGGCCTGGTGATCTACTTCCAAAAATCAACCAATGAAAACTTTATGGATCACAGCAGTCTAATCTGCAAGTCATCATCGGAATGATGCAGGACTGGGCAGCATTTTGCTCTGTTGTGCATGAGGTCACTATGAATCGGGGGCCAACTCAACAGCAGCAAATAACAACAAAGTCTTCGTTAGACATTGCTTCTTGATTGGTAAAACGAGAAGTTGGAGCTACGGGATCTGAGGGGATAAATTTAGTTGAACATTCTGTCATTATATGGTTCTTCTCCTTGGGCTAGGTTTCATGACATCATGAGACTGGACTTCATAATAGAAAACTTTGCAATGATGTTTTAATTGACCATTTAGAGAATGAGAGAGAACCACTCTCATAATCAGTTACCAAATGTTTTTCTAAAAATATTCTGTAGCTGCAACTACACTTCAAGAGAAAGGGGAATACAAAGCATGCCGTTAATTGAGGTTTCATGAGAGTTACTTTTTTTTTTTTTTTCTGACTAGATGCTTTTAGTAGTCATGCTCCAATAATCATTAGCCTGGCAAATAGAATGATAACAGTGGTTTTGTTGAAGTGACTTGGTTCATCTTCACAGACCACAAAGGATAATACGCAAGTATTATGAAAGGAATTATTTTAAGAGTTAATTAAACAACAAAACAAAACAAAACATTTTCTACACACATGAGGAGACATTCTGACTTTTCATATTTATTTTCTGTTAAGGGATTTTTATAGATTCTGCAGTCAAAAAATTAATGAGATTTCCTGGAACACACTGAAGCCCTACCAGTAACAGATATGCCCACAAAGCTATTACAACAACACTATTTTAAAATGATGCTGGGAGAATATTAGGTTAATTCTATAATGGCTGTAGCATCCTCTGCCTAGAAGAGGAAATGCCAGCACCAAAAATTACTGCTGCTGATAACAAAATGGAAGCAGATGACTAAAACTGTCAAGTGACCAGAAAGCTATACATCAATGGGTGGTATTAAAAGTAAACCTTGACAGCAATACAAAAAATATATTCATTCAAAAGTATACTACTTCTTTTCCTGTGTTCATAACACAGGAAATAGGAGAACTTAATGGGAAATCAAAAGAACCTTTAAGGCGGTCTGTGATTAATGAAGGACCAGGCATGCCCACTCTCCTATTTTTCTCTACATAGCTCTTCAGCATGGCTCTGAAACCTTACATAAGTTACTTCCTCTCCCTGTCCTTCAATTCTCCCATCTGCAGGACAGAGCCAGCAGTCCTGTCCTTGTGCAGAGAAGCCATGAGGCTTGCTTGATGTTTACAGGGTACGGTGACATCCTTAGGGGGCAGTGGTGGTTCAGTGGGAGAATTCTCGCCTTCCAGGCTTCCATGTGGGAGACCGGGGTTTAATTCCTGGCTAACGCACCTGAGGCGCCTCCACAACCTGTCTGTCAGGGGAGGCTTGCGTGTTGCTGTGATGCTGAACAGGTTTTTCGATGGAGCTTCCAGACTAATACAGATTAGGAAGAAAGACCTAGCGATCTACTGCAAAAAATCAGCCAGTGAAAATTCTGTGATTCACAAGTGTCTGATCCACAACTGATCTGGTGATGGTACAGGACCGGACCTAAAACAGGAAGTAGGGGAACTGAATGTTAAATTAAAAGAACCTTTAAGGCAGTCTGTGTTTAATGAAGATTCTATTGTGCATGGGGTTGCCATGAGTAGGGGCCAAACTGATGGAAGCTAACAACAATAATAACACCCTTGGTTGGAAGACATCATCACCAATGCTTAATATTATTACTTACAGGTTGTGTATCTTAAATACACCTGAAACTCAGGATGCTTTGAAGAGTTGGATGCTGACAGGTAGCCGCTTCCTGAAACTGGAATGAGTCGGGTACAGTGTGCTTTGGGAGACCACAACGAGATGGGCACACGGATGTGCTCATCTCCCAGCAGATGTGAGAGTAAGAGGATATGCTTAGATTTTAATATCTGTACGCTGCTTAGACAGCCTTTTAGACTGAATCAGCAACTTGCCTTTAGGTAAATATTTTGAAGGTTATTATTATTGCTTAAAATCTTGTGGTTAGAAGTGAGCACAGTGCTTAATGATATTCATATCATATCTTATTAGTTCATTAAAGGGTGGGGGACTTACATTCCATGGAGACCCATTAAGGGAAGTAATTTTATTAAAATCCTAATTATTATTTTAGGGCATATAAATTAATATTCTTGCTCCCACTCCCTGCTTAGGATGCTGCGTTGACAATTAAAGTATAATAAAGATGATTAATAATGAATAAACATAAAATTAAAATATCATAAAATATGCAATTAAAAAACACTAAAAATCCTAGCTGAGCAGAATCATTAGAAAAGCCTAATCATGATTGGAAGAGGAGTGTTTCTGGAAGATGATGGTTTTAAGTATTTATTTAACCATGCAGAGTTTTTATAAAATGCCTAATCCATGACTTCTCAGGGATAATGATGTGAGTCTTGTTAGATCCTTGATAACCTACATGAGAAAACCAAAAGTGACCTGGGTCTTCCGGTGATACATAGATTGCCCTTCCAATTACTTGTGTGTCATAAACAGGCCCATATTAAACCCGGAGGTAATAATGAATTTTAATATTATTTTATTAAATTTAATACTATTAATTTAGGAAGTATTGATATGCATGCATTATTGAAAGCAGCTTTCTAAAACTAGACTGAATAATCTCTAAAGTCCCTGCCTGCTTCAACATTCTATCCCATGCTAGTAATTTGGGGGCTGTGGTATAATGAAAGAGCCTTGAACAAGGATTCAAGACACCTGGGTCTGGTTCAATGGCCATGTGGTCATGGGAGATGGTTTTACTTACAGGGACTGCATTTTCCTCATCTGTAAAATGGACAGTGTAACACGTTCCTCACTGGATTGCTGTGAAATGCCTGTGAAAATGCTTTAAAAGTGTAAATTGCTAGAAAAAAAAACAGGACACCATTGCCTTTGCCGACAAGTTACTCAGATCCAGGTCTGACGTTTAGGTCTCATGGCTCTGCGTGATCGTTCAGGAGAGCAAGTTGTTCCTTCCCTCTCCTGGTTTTTTTTTTTTTTCCCTGTTTATTTCTTTGTGTTCCCTTCATTTCTTGGCAACCTCAGATCCTTTCTGGAAAGAGAAGAGGTGGAAATAATTAAACAAAAGAAACAGATTTGACCCACCGAATATCCTTATGGGGATAATAACCCACTGTGCTCAGGGATTTTATATTTTTCTATTAGAAGTGGATTACTTTGTGTTTTTAAAGTTGACTTGATTTTCAAGATGCTGCTCTGGGAAGAGAAATCGTTTAAATTCTTGCCTGTACCTTTTATGTGTTGGGGAGGGGGGATTTTGCTCTAACTGAACAGGTATCTGAAAGTGAGGCTATGAGGTTAGTGAAAATAACAACCTACTTTGTGCCAGAAAAGACCCCTGGTGGCACAGTGGCTAAATGCTCACCTGCTAATCAAAAAGTTGGAGGTTTGAATCCACCAGCCACTCCTCAGGAGAAAGATGTGGCAGTTTGCTTCCATAAAGATTAAACAAACAATTCCACTCCGTCCGATAGGGTTACTATGAGTTTGAATCAACTTGACAGAAATAGGTTTGATTTTTTTGTGTGTGTGCCAGATATAAAGTGTTGTATATAACTTTTCTCAACTCAATATAAAAATATTGAAAGGTTGATATTTTTAGTTCACTTGTACCAATATGGAAATTAAAGCGTAGGGAAGTTAAGCTGCTTAGTTTATAGTGTTGTAAGATCACGTAACTGGTACTCTGAGAAGCTGGGAAGCTGGAATCTAGGGTAGATCCTTAGGAAAAGGAGACGGCCAGCACAAGGGGGAAAAACAGGTACCCCCAAACCTGTATCACAAGGTTACCTGAAAGCATGGCTGTTCTGCTTGTCTGATTTAGAGAAGCAAACAACTAGGACCAGGGAAATATATGTTTTCACAGGATAGTGTTTCATGAGTATTAGGCTGATATTTCTACCCCCTTTCCTGGTCGCTTTCGTTGTTTCACTTAAGACAAAAAAAATACAATGCTTTATTACTCTTCCTTCTCCTTTAACTAAGGAGCCCTGGTGGCACGGTGGTTAAATGCTCAGCTATTAGAAGAAAGGTAGGCAGTTCGAACCCACCAGCCACTCCACAGGAGAAAGATGTGCCCGTCTTCTTCTGTAAAGATTGTTATTGTTGTTGTTATGTGCTGTGAGTCAGATCCAACTCATAGCGACTTTATCTACAACAGAAGGAAACACTGCCCTGTCCTGCACCAGCCTCGTAATCACTGTTGTGCTTCAGCCCATTATTGCAGCTACTGTGTCAATCCATTTCATTGACGGTCTTCTTCTTTTTCACTGACCTTCAACTTTACCAAGTATGATGTCCTTCTCCAGGGACTGGTCCCACCTAATAACACGTCCAAAGTATATGAGAGAAAATCTCTCCGTTTTTGCTTCTAAAGAGCATTCTGGCTGTACTTCTTCCAAGATAGATTTGTTCATTCTTCTGGTAGTCCATGGTATGTTCAATACTCTTCGCCAACACCATAGTTTGAAGGTTTCAATTCTTCTTTGGTCTTCCTTATTCATTGTCCAGCTTTCACATGTATATGAGGCAATTGTAAAGATCATGGCTTGGGTCAAGCCTACCTTAGTCCTCAAAGTGACATCTTTGCTTTTGAACACTTTAGAGAGGTCTTTTGCAGCAGAATTGTCCAATGCAATGCATCATTTGATTTCTTGACTGTTGCTTCCATGGGTGTTGATTGTGGATCCAAGTAAAATGAAATCCTTGACATCTTCAATCTTTTCTCCATTTGTTGTGATGTTGCTTATTCGTCCAGTTGTGAGGATTTTTGTTTTCTTTATGCTGAGGCATAATCCATACTGAAGGGTGTAGTCTTTGATCTTCATCAGTAAGTGCTTCAAGTCCTCTTCACTTTCAGCAAGCAAGGTGTGTCATCTGCATATTGCAGGTTGTTAATGAGTCTTCATCCAATCCTGATGCTTTGTTTTTCTTATAGAGTCTAGCTTCTTGGATTATTTTCTCAGCATACAGGTTGAATAAGTATGGTGAGAGGATACAACCTTCACAGACACCTTTCCTGACTTTAAACCATGCAGTATCCCCTTGCTCTGTTCGAATGACTGCCTGTTGGTCTGTGTACAGGTTCCTCATGAGCACAATTAAGTGTTCTGCAATTCCCATTCTTCACAATGTTATCCATAATTTGTTACGAACCACAGTCAAATGCCTTTGCATAATCAATAAAACACAGGTAAACATCTTTCTGGTATTCTCTGCTTTCAGCCAGGATCCATCTGACATCAGCAATGATGTTCCTTGTTCCACATCCTCTTCTGAGTCTGGCTACAATTTTGAGTAGTTCCCTGTCAAGGTACTGTTGCAACTGCTTTTGATTGAGTTTCAGCAAAATTCTACTTGTGTGTGATATTAATGATATTGTTCAATAATTTCTGCATTTGGTTGGATTGCCTTTCTTTGGAATAGGTGTAGAATGGTATTTATGCACATTCTGCAATGATTACAGCCTTGGAAACTCTATGGGGCCGTTCTGCTCTGCCCTATAGGGTTGCTATGAATCAGAATGGACTCAGCAGCAACAGGTTTTCTCCTTTAACTACTACCTCTACTCTTATGAAGAAAATATTGAAGTTGTCAAGGATTTCATTTTACTTGGATCAACAATCAATGCCCATGGAAGCAGCAGTCAAGGAATCAAAGGATGTATTGCATTAGGCAAATCTGTTATGACAGACCTCTTGAAAGTGTTCAAAAGCAAAGATGTCACTTTGAGGACTAAGGTGCACCTGACCCAAGCCATGATATTTTCAATTGCCTCATATGCATAGGAAAGCTGGACAATGAATAAAGAAGACTGAAGAAAAATTGATGCATTTGAATTATGGTGTTGGCAAAGAATATTGAATATACCATGGACTGTCAGAAGAATGAACAAATCTCCCTGGGAAGAAGTACAGCCAGAGTGCTCCTTGGAAGCAAGGATGTTGAGACTTCATCTCAAGTAGTCTGGACACATGTTATCAGGAGGGACCCCTCCCTGGAGAAAGACATCATGCCTGGTAAAGTAGAAGGTCAGCAAAAAAGAGGAATACCTGCGGCAAGATGAATTAACACAGTGACTGCAACAACGGGCTCAAACGTAGCAACAATTGTGAGGATGGCGCAGGACAGGGCAGTGTTTCGTTCTATTATACATAGGGTGGCTTTGAGTTGGATGGCACTGAACAACAATTACTCTTACCTTATAGAGAAAGAATGCTGAATTTAGAATCAAGTAGTTACTTTACCTCTTTACTTTAGATTTCTCATCTGTGAAATAGAAATAACAGTATCATGTGTCTACTTAGGAGGATTAAACTTGATAATCCTTATAAAGTGCTTACTTACCCTAGTGCCTGGCAAAATCAAGGGTTCAATAAATGTCAGCTGTTACCATTCTCATTTTCTGCTTATCTCATGTTCCTACTGGGAACAGCTAGAGCACACACAATTTGAGCCTTCTGTGACTGAACTCATCCTAGCTCATGAGCCCTCCATTGCCCTTTATGGCAGAAAGCATAATCTTGGGCTGTAAAGTTCTACTGGTTCAAAGTTTTGTGTCTTTGGGGTTGATATTCAGTGAGATTCAATACTCTACTTCTGCTTCTCCTGCTCCCCAGGATGGCAACTGGTTGTGGCAGGAAGGGGGGTTGCAGGTGTGGTTCCCTTCCTGGGTTTCTACTGGCTACCACTGTCCACAGCATCACTGAGTTGGTCCCTGCTGTGGACATTGTTCATTGCTCCGGCTACAGTGAGATCTGGAAGCAGGCAGGGGATGCGGAGGCATCTCACATCTCCATCGACGGTGGTTTTGGATTATGGGGTGCACACAGGCCCCACCCATGCTGCTGCTGTATTTATTCTGTCTTCCTGTTGAGAAGGGGCTGTCACTTCTTTTTTTGGGCTCTGCCACCGCTAAGTACCCACCTCCTTCTACCTCCTCCTGGGTGCTCACCCTGCCCTGGGCTGATTTCAGAGTACTGTGCCAGCACTGAGTCTCCACTGACCTCTGTGCCTCTCCATTCAGGATCCCCAAAACACTCTGAGAGCTCTTCGGTGCCCTGCAGAGCACAGAGAATGGGATAAGGCCATTTATTTTGGTGAGGTACACCTCTCTCTGACTCCTTTATATCCCATTATGGGAGGGGTCATTTGTAAGCATTCTATTTTTAGACAACTTCTGTGAAAAGTAGATGCCAGTTTTCTAATTTTGAAATCACCCCACATGTCTGGGGATATTCTCTTGTAGTGCAGCATAAGTTCCTCTTACTCTCCCTCGCTCATCTCTACCTCTGCTCTTCCCAAGACTCATCTCTGTCTTTTTTTCCAAGAGTGGATGGAGAAATGAGAGACACTGGAATGTTTCCAGGAGCCCTGGTAGCTCAGTGGTCAAAGTGTTGGACTGCTAACTGAAAGGTTGGTGATTCAAAACGACTAATGGCTCCATGGAAGAAAGATGTGGCAGTCCACTTCTGTAGAGATTTACAGCCTTGGAAATCCTATGAGGTCACTATGAGTTGGTATCGACTCGATGGCAGTGAGTTTGGTTTTTTGGTTTGGAATGCTTCTACACTCAGGTTCACAGTCTCTCTGTCTATCCTACCTTGTCCTCCCAAAGCGGTATATCTGGCACCTGAGAAAAGTGCTTTCTTGCATGTCGAGACTTAAGAATAGAGTCCTTTTCTTGTTCACATTAGTCTGCTTTAAGTTCTGCTCCACCATCATTTGTTGGATGCTTACCGCATTCCAGGAGTCCCTGGGTGATGCAACTGGTTAACGCATTGGGCTGTTAACTGAAACACTGGTGGTTTGAGTTCACCCAGAGGTTCCACAAAAGAAATTCCTGGCGATCTGCTTCCGAAAGTTCACAGCCATTGACAAGCCTGTTGAGCACAGTTTTACTCTGATGCACACGGGGTCACCATGAATTGGAATAGACTTAATGGCAACTGGGACCGCGTGCGAGGCATTGAGCTCTGTGCCTCACATGCAGCACCATGCTAACGCCTGAGAGCCCCTCTCAAGAGGTGGACATTGGTATTCTCCTGCTTTTACAAAGGATGAGGCTGAGGCTTAGAAAAGTTAAGTGGCATGACCAGGCCAGTTAGTGGTGGGCCTGGGACTATCACCCTAGAGATCTGTCTCCAGAGGCTCAATAAGTAACTGGGAAGCTGAATATCTTGTAACGGCAAGCACCATATTGACCATATGATGTTTACTCAGCTCTCTTTCTTTTTCTCTCCCTGTCCCACTCTGTGAGAAGGAGTCTTGCCTAAAGCAACAATGAATGAATATTCTGTGCTCCTTCCTGCCCCCATGTCTTACTTGTGTTGTTCTTTCTGGATTCTCCTCTGGAAAGCTCAGTGACATCACTAGGGAGGCACGAGGGAGTTCAGACTGCACCTGGTGACACTGTCAAGAGGGTGACACCAAAATGACTGTCTATACAATTTCTGTGCAGTGTTTCAGCAGAAATTTATTATTTTTTATAAAAACATCCCTAAAGTTAGTTATAATGTCAAAAACATTTTTTGTAAGCCCAGCTTACATGCATCAATACACTACAAGGCTAAAACTATATGCTAATTTACTTTTTGAAGCTTCTAATGCCCTCCAGTCAGAGTTGTCATTATTGCCCAGGTACGACGACACTTAGAAATATGTGGTTTTGTCTGCACACACTACAAGCATGAGGAGATGTTTTTGTTGCTGCTAGTGTTTTTACAGTCACTGATTTTGTCAAATTTTCTGGTGTTTTAGCTACAATATTGTGGTAATTACTATCTATAAATCTATATCAATAACTTTTGACAATGAAGTAGTAATTAAAGGAAAAGAAGGAGTGATATACAGCAATTATGATTCACAAGTAACAGTAGTATACAAAAAACATTACCAAGGATTCTGTATGGTCTGGTACTAGAGAAGGTCCACGGGGGGTGACACCATGAGCTACAACACTCGGTAACACTACCTTAGTGACACCACTGGATAAGCTCCAATTCGCTTTTCAGAGCTCTAATTTAAAATGTTACCATCTCTACTACATCATCCCTCATGTCCCTCTTGTAGAATGAATTGTTCACTCATTTGGTGTCTCTACAAAGCATTGTGTATGTCCTGTATTCTACCACTTTCACTGAACTGTGGTTGGCAGCCCTCACCTCTTCTGACACTCTTTTGCCACCTAGGTTGGTATAATTCTTAAATTTATACTTATTTTAAAATGGACAAGTGCATTTAATGCTTCCTTACTTTTTCTCCCCTCCTCTCCCTCAGTATGACTTGTATGTCTTCCAATAGATGATATCTTGGAATTACGGAATATGGCCAGTTCTCGCCTTTTGGGAGCCCTGGTTGCACAATGGTTTAGAACTACAGCTGGTAACCGAAAGGTCGGCAGTTGAAATCTGCCAGCTGCTTCTTGGAAACCCTATGGGGCAGTTCTACTCTGTCTTATAGGGTCGCTATGAGTTGGAATCAACTTGATGGCTATAGGTTTGGGTTTTTTGGTTTTTTGCTTGCCTTTTGATCTTGCCTGGTGAATCATAAACTCAGGAGTGCAGGCTGAGGTGAATATTGTATTTTTATTTTTTTTAGTTCCAAGTACCTGACAAATTGTCTGGCTCATAAGAAGCTATTGAATAAATGGATGAATAAACAAATGAATAAGATAGATAGATAGATAGCTGCCATCGGGTCCACTCTGCCATGGGGTCAAACTTATACACAACTGGACAAAATGTTTCCCAGTCTTGAGTCAGCCTCACAATTGCCAACATGTTTGAGTCCATCAATGCAACTATTGTACCGATTCATCCCTCTGAGGGTCTCCCAGGCCCCTGTTGGCCCTCCACTTTACCAAATATGATGTCCTCCTCCAGAGAGTGATCTCTCCTGATGATGTGTCCAAAGCAAGCGAGTCAAACAATGTTCTATTGTGATACATAGATGTTTTTATCAGCTGATTTTCAGAAGTAGATTGCGCTCTAGGCCTGCTGGTATTTGAAATACCTGTGACATAGCTTCTAGCATCACAATAACACATAAGCCACCACAGTATGACAAACTGACGGGCAGATATCGGAAACAAATGAATACATTATGTACCAAAAGAATGTGTTATAATAAGCAAAATTTCATTATCTTGTGGTTTCATAGGGTATGAGGCATCTGTCTGAAAGTTTTATTTTAAAACTCTGTGACTTGAAATTTTTATTTCAATGAACCAGACAAATCTTTGCTAACTAAATATTTGACTTCCCATATGCAAGTTCCACTTCCTATCTCTACATTTCTGTATGTCTGGTGAACTTTAGTTTCCTTATCTGTAAAGATGGGGTACTAATATTTATCTATTTCAGAGATTTAGAAAGGCTTTATAAGCTCTCAAGTACTATGCCCATGGGGGATATTTTTCATAGGTTTACAATAATCTTCACATGTTACAGAGCTAAACTAGGTTGGTAATTTATTGTTGATGTTCTTGCTCTGCAGTACTGGTGGTTGCCCACACATCTGTTACCCCTTCTTCCTCCCTGTGAGTGTAGCCCATGCATTTTCCTTTTTTAGGTAGTCACCCCTCCCCACCCAGCCATGTGCCTCAGCAGAAGTTGACCACACCTTCCGTGAGGTTAGCAGGAACTTTCCATTTGCCTCATGTGTGATTTGTTAAGGATGGTCATGGCATCTGATTCTGGCCAATGAAATGCGAGGGAATGACGTGAGGGGAGCCCGCTGGAAAGTTTCCTTGCTGCAGGCTCTGCCTTTAAGAATTATGTTTGCTCAGATTCAGGGAAAAAACTATAGTCAGGGGATTATAAGCTTCATTAATAGTAATAAACAGCATGCATTCTGCAAAAATAAATGAACAGTACATACATAAATAAAATAGAGAGAGCCATAGGGAGTGAGGACTTTTCTTCTTCCTATGGGCATTATTATCTGTATGTCACACTTGTTTCTGCCATTTTGAGTCTCTGAATCACCAAAATCAGAAGTCCACCTACCCTGGACTACCAGTGATATTAGAAAATACATGATCTTATTTAAGCCATCAGCATCCATCTTCATGCTTATATATCCCAATTACTCTTATCCTCCCTGATAAACAACTTGCTTCTTGTACCTTTTAACTATGTGAGGCATTGGTGGTTCAGTGGTAGAATTCTTACCTTCCATATGGGAGACCTGGGTTCAGTTCCCCACCAATGTACTTCCTGCACAGCCACCACCTGTCTGTCAGTGGAGGCTCCTGTGTTGCTATGATGCTAAACAGGTTTCAGTGGAGCTTCCAGACTAAGATGGACTAAGACGAAAGGTTTGGTGATCTACTTCCAAAAGTCAGCCAATGAAAATCCTATGGATTTGCAACAGTCTGATTCCTAACAGATCATGGGGATGGTGCTGGATCATGTAGTGTTTCGTTCTGTTGTGCATGGGGTCTACAGGAGTCGGGCGCCAACTCAATGACAGCTACCAAGAACAACTTTTTAACTATTCCTCTGCAATACTAATATTCTCAGCTAGAAGGGAGTCTCTTCCCTTGTAGTGTCAAAGACTTTTCGGCAAACCTCTTCCCTACGTGACTTAGCTTGGTTCTATTTCTACAGCATTTCTGAAGGGTCCTTCCAGGCACCTTGTACCTCAGCTCAACTCAGTAGAGGAGTCCTGGCAGCAAGGAGCATCAAACCATGGTAGAATACATGGCTGTTTATTGCGCCATAGACTCTTATATTTTGGCTATGTGTTATCTTGGTGAAATTCTCATTAATTTATAAATATATATAGAACACCTACAGGAGTAGACATTAGGCCAAGCTCTGAGGACACAAAAATGAGTGAATGGCAAGATCCTTAAGGGGAGGTCAAAGAAAACTGTTCTGGACAGTTCTGGAAGAGGAAGAGTTCTGAGAAAAGTTTAGAGAAGGGCTAGCATTCTATTTGCTCTTGACTGATGCTTCCTCAGGAGGAACTGAGAATTTCCCTATTATTCCTAAAATGAGAAATAATGGCTTAGGTGAGTAGTCTTTCTCTAGCTAAATGCTGAATTCATTTCCTCTTTCCCAAATCTCCTGGAGAGGAGGAATACCTCTCAGGTAGTAAAGCTACCACAGAAATGCAGGGTCTAGTAACTAGCCACCAACCAGTTGTCATTGAGTTGATTTCTACTCATGGCAACTCCATGCGTGCCAGAGTAGATCTGTAGTTCATAGAGTTTTCAGTGACTGATTTTTTGGAAGCAAATCACCAGGCCTTTCTTCTGAGGTCCCTCTGGGTGGACTCAAACTTCTAACCTTTAGAATGTGAATGTGTTAATCACTTACACTACCCAGGGACTCTGGTAACCAGCAGGAGAGTAGTATCGTAGGTGTTTTTAAAGACTTGGATATAGGATATAGGAACACTAGGGGAGGAGTTAGAAAATAGGATAGAGCACTCATAGACCTCCAGTAAGCTAATGCTTTGAGTATGTCATTGAATCTCCCTGTGTCTTGCATCTTAAGGAATCTGGATTGGATATTTTCTAAGCTCCCTCTGATCTCCCACTATCTGAGACTTTATCACTATGGTTAATAAAGTTCAGAATCAATCAGGAGAAATTTACCAAATACTCAAGAAATTCAGCCCAGGCAAATGTGAGGAAAGTTATTTTAGGTGCCAAAGCCCAGGTTTTTAGCAATCGTGACCAAAGCTCATACAGGTTTGATTCCCATTGCCTCCTCTTTCAAGCAATAGCTGCTCACAGATCATGCCTATTTGTCGTTTTCTTGCTGCTTAGGTGTTTTCCTTCTAGGTTTCAAGGAGAGAAATGGCTGCAACCAGTACCTATGCTCCCGTAGATTCTGTTACTTGCTCTATGCTCAGTTCTTTGCAAGTTTTGATGTTTCCAGCCTCTTGGGCATGGCAGTTAAGAGGCTGCATAAGTGCCTCTTTCCCAGGTTCTGTATATCAAGCCATGGGCATGTATCCATTGACAACACATCCATACGATATATTGTCCAAACTGGGACACTCTTGAGAGTGAATGAGGACACTACTAATAATTATGCTGAGAAACAGGTATAAACTGGGCTTGGCTTGAGCAAACTGGACCTTATGCATACATAATCCATGGAGCACCAGCCGTTCAGAAGTGGAGAGGTTACATATAATATGGAGATATACACACTTGCCCAGGTCAACATTACCAGCAAGACACCAGCTTTTTCAAAATGGGGAGATTATATATAATATGGAGATGTAAATCTTTGCCCAGGTCAACATCACTTACATGCATCATCATCCCCACTTGGCCAACACCAACCAAACTCATTGCCGCCGAGTTGATTCCGACTTGTAGTGACCCTATAAGATGGAGTAGAACTGCCCACAGGGTTTCCAAGGAGCGACTGGTGGATTCGAACTGCTGATCTTTTGGTTAGCAGCTGAGCTCTTAACCACCTGCAAATGCCCCTGCATCCTCCTTACACCTGCCAAACACCTTTAAAAGGCCGATTCATATGCTTTGTTTGAAATAACAAATGATGGATGATTAATTGGTTCATAGAAAGTCCCTTCCATTGTCAGTTTGCTGAAAATGAAATAAATAAATGAATCATCCCAGCATCATCCCCTGTTCGATATAATTAATTCTAATCTTGTGCATTTTCATTTTCTCCATGTTTAATTCCATCATTTAAAAGGCACAAACAGAAGAGAAACCTTTTAAAATTAGTGGAATAATTGCGCTGCTCATGCACCTCTGCAAAAATGCTCTTGAAAAAAATACCGTGACCTGAACTCAAACATTAAATGGTTCAGAAGTGAGACTTTCAAAATCTGATTGAAGGGATCACATTGAGAATTGTTTTTATCTTGGCTTATGTACTTTTCTGATGTTTCCTATCTCCCCAGCACAGAGCTTTACTCTTGGAGAATATTAAGCATGGACTTCTAGTTAATTGGTTAATACCATGGATAGCTTCATTTTTATATTTCCAACTCATTGTTTCTGGCATTGAAGGGTATCATAAATAAACTTCAGCTTTATGGCAAATAAACTGACTATTGAGATAACCTGAAAAGTGTTTTGGTAATTTCATCGATGCATACAGTGCTTGTCACTACCATGGAGGGAAATTTTAGGGAATTTCTAAGCATCTAAGTTGGAGGAAATGGTCACGATTGCCCTGACTTTAAAGTATAGTCTGCAGATTCTGCTTGATCCAAAAATTTTAAGTACCTTTGAAACCTATAAGCTCTCTTATTTCTAAGGGGGCTATCACTGCCTGATGGTAAGGTATTCACAGAGATATTGCATATAGTAATTATAATAAAAATAGTTCTCTATATTTGCATAACAGTTTAAAATTTACAAAGCATTTTTGCATACCCATTGTTTCATAGGACCTCTCCACAACTATTAAAGTACTTGTTAATGACAGAACAGGCTGTGAGTTCAATAAACTCATTTCCTTTTCCTCCTGGGCAAACACAAGACATTTCTCAGGCTTCTTTGGCGCTAAGTGTGTGTCCTGGTTGATGGAATGGGCAGAAGTGATATATTCCGTGTGTAATTTCGGCCCATTAAAAACTCTTGACAATTCCTTCATGCTCTGGCTTTCCCCATGAGCTAGCTGGTTGCAAAGAATCCAGCTGAAGTCTTCAGTTCCCAAGGTAGGTGTTGGCAAATTATGGCCCGCGGACCAAATCTAATCTGCCCCTTGTTTGTGCATATAAAGTTTTATCGGAAATTGTTTATTTATTGTCTGTGGTTGTTTTCATACTAATACAACGGAGTTGAATAGTTTCAACTGAGATTGTATGGCTTGCAAAACCTAAAATATTTACTACAGGGACCTTTGTAAATAGTAAAGGGGATGGCAGAACCACAAAATAGAAGGAGCCTAGCTCCCTGAGGAAACCCTGGTAGCGTAGT
Organism: Dugong dugon; assembly: GCA_030035585.1. Classification (NCBI taxonomy): domain Eukaryota; kingdom Metazoa; phylum Chordata; class Mammalia; order Sirenia; family Dugongidae; genus Dugong; species Dugong dugon. The sequence continues at coordinate 107,040,372 of CM057463.1, read as the reverse complement.
GATTAAGAACTACGGCTGCTAACCAAAAGGTTGGCAGTCGGAATCCACCAGGCGATCCTTGGAAACTCTATGAGGCAGTTCTAGTCTTATAGGGTTGCTATGAGTTGGAATCGACTCCATGGCAATGGGGTTTTTTGCATCCCTGAACTCGTCTGTCAGTGTCGTACTGTGGTGGCTTGCCTGTTGCTGTGATGCTGGAAGCTATACCATCAGTATTTCAAATACCAGCATGATCACCCATAGTGGACAGCTTCAGTGGAGCTTCCAGACTAAGACAGACTAGGAAGAGGGACCTGGCAGTCTACTTCTAAAAACATTAGTGAAAACTGCATGAACAGCAGCAGAATATTGCCTGATATAGTGCCGGAAGATGAGCCACTCTGGTTGGAAGGCACTCAAAATACGAATGGGGAAGAGCTGCCTCCTCAAGGTACAGTCAGCCTTAATGATCTGGATGGAGTAAAGCTTTCAGGATCTTCATTTGCTGATGTGACACAACTCAAAATGAAAAGAAACAGCTGCAAACATACATTAATAATTGGAAAGGGGAGCGTACGAAGTATGAGTGTAGGAAATTTGAAAGTTGTCAAAAATGAATTGGAATGCATAAACATCAATATCCTAGGCATTAGTGAGCTGAAATGAACTGGCAATGGCCATTTTGAATCAGACAATCATGGTCCACTATGCTGGGAATGACAAATTGAAGAGGAATGGCATTGCATTCATTATCAAAAAGAACATTTCAAGATCTATCCTGAAATACAACTCTGTCAGTCATAGGATAATATCCATACGCCTACGAGGGAGGCGAGTTAATATGACTATTATTCAAGTTTATGCACCAACGACTAAGGCCAAAGATGAAGACATTGAAAATTTTTACCAACTTCTGTAGTCTGAAATTGATCAAACATGAAACCAAGTTGCATTAATAATTACTGGTGATTGGAACGCCAAAATTAGAAACAAAGAAGGATCAGTAGTTGGAAAATATGGCCTTGGTGATAGAAATGACTCCAGAGATTGCGTGATAGAATTTTGTAAGACCAGTCAATGACTTCTTCATGGCAAATATCTTTTTTCACCAACATAAATAGCAACTATACAGGTGAGCCTCGCCAGATGGAATACACAGGAATCAAATCGACTACATCTGTGGAAAGGGACGATGGAGAAGCTCAGTATCATCAGTCAGAACAAGGCCAGTGGCCAAATGTGGAACAGACCATCAATTGCTCATATGCAAGTTGAAGTTGATGCTAAAGAAAATTAAAACAAGTCCATGAGAGCCAAAATATGACTTTGAATATACCCCACTTGAATTTAGAGACCACCTCAAGAACAGATTTGACACATTGAACAGTAATGACTGAAGACCAGATAAGTTGTGGGATGACATCAAGGACATCATACATGACATCTAGGATATCTTGACTTTCAGGTTCATGGCCTTTTCAGAGTCTATTGTAGGTTACATCAGGGTTGCTTGAGAGTAGTTGTTAAATCTGAATGCCTTTTATTTTTGTAAAATAATAAGGTGCTGTGACTCATTAAGGAGTCCTGGGTGGTGCAAATGGTTAACATGCTCAGTTGCTAACCAAAAAGCTGGAGGTTTGGGTTCACCCAGAGAAGCCTTGGAAGAAAGGACTGGCAATCTACTTCTGAAAAATCAACCGTTGAATCAACCCCGTGGAGCACAGTTTTACTCTGACACACATCTGGTTGCTATGTGTCGGAGTCGACTTCATGGCAATTGGCGACTCATCATTAGATGAATTTTAAAATATCTACCCACTTATCAACTATCCCTAACCACCCCTGTGCCCTGCTCTATTCATTCTTACATGGAGGCTTATTCTAGCCAACTGAGAAGGAACATTTATTCAAGCCAGACATCAAATAAAGTGGCTCTGAACAAATGATGTTAGAACTGCCTGACCAGTGTCTTCTGTCACAAAATACTTATGGGATAAATATGATCAATACATCCTAGAGGTGCTGTTTAGGAGCCCTGGCTTTGACAGGCACGTAAGTATATATGACAAGGTTGCTTCTTTGGAGGTAATCCAGTTTAATTAATCGGTGCCTGCGGTACCTAGGAGACTGTGAAAAACTCAAAGTAAATACAACGGTACGTCACAAAAGCTAATTGCTTACCTGCCTTAAAAGAAAGTAGCCTTGACTTTGGAAATATATTGTCTGGAATCACACAAAAGTGCTATTTTTATAGGTCAAAAATGGTTGAATATCAGGACTTTCATGTGGTTCAGCTTCATGTGCGTTTTCCCATTGGTTGATATAATTTGTAAGATCTTCAGCGGTCATACATAAATGCTAAATCTGAAATTCCACATTAGTGGTGGGAGCATGCTGGTTGAGGCTGGAGTGTAATGTGGATTGGAAACCCTGTTCGTGCATTTCCTAATGTGCTACCTTGGAGGAGACATTCCACCTATCTTTGTTTGAGTTGCCTTCTCTGTAAAGTGAGAATTAAATATTTTTTGGGATCAGAGTTTTTTGGGGGAAGGATTAAATGCAATAATTTATGGGACAGTGCTTAGCGTAGGGTCAACACACAAATAGGCACACAGACCTTTCCAGAAACTTGCTTATGGTTAACACAGACTACTGCAATTGGTTCACATATAGTTCATTAGAAAGAGATGGACACCAGACATTGTCAATCATCACCATCTAGAAGCTACTGAGCTCTGATCAGTATAACAAACACTTATGAGCGACTTCTATCTGCTAGACATTGTGCGAGGGGCTGGAGGTAGAGACTTACCGTCCTTGGAAAGTGTCAGTCACTCTTTGGTTTTCTCTTCAGCTTCTAGGGGCACTTGCTGGATTATATATGTACATGATTAGTATATAGGCACTGGGTACCCAGAAAACACATTTAAAAAATGTTAACAAATCTTGCTTGATTTGGTTTTAGAAAGGGGCATTGAGTTAAATGCAGAATTTTTTTCTCTCATGGTTATGTTTGTGAAATATTAGCTACAAAGCATGGGCGCAATCTTATACATTTTTCTCATTTAGGCATTCCCCTGACGCAGCACCGTGTGTAACCTTGCTCTGCTATCCAAACTGTAAAGTAAAAGATTACCCAAACACTACTGGATATGTATAAGAAATTACTTTGTGAGTTGTAGGTGATTCCTCAGCACTTATTTTTCTCTTCCCTTTCAACGGACAGTTTTTTCCTTGGTCTGAAATCCCCTAGATGGCACTAGAGAATACGATATTTAAGTGGCTTATATAATACTCCTAAGTAGATGAGGTAAAGTGATTTTTATCTTGCGGCAAATAAATGTTAAGAAGACGTTGAACAGGATGGAATGTAATGTGCAAGGTTAGCGTCGGTACATTCGGTATTTAAAAGATATACTAGATGCTCCTTGAAAGTGAAAATAGGTAATTTTATCTGTGTTTGTCTCAGAACTGGTCTTTGGTGTCTTAATTAGAATAAAATTCATCTGATGTAGACAAAAAGACATATAAACAGGAGAGATCCTTGGGCTGATTGTCAGCTCAAATGACATTTTCATCAGTGCATAAAACACAGTATCAGAGTCTTATAGGATAGAAGGGAGTGGATTTAAATAGGACCCTGAACTTGGCTCAGGAATAATGAGCTAAGGAGCCTGGAAGTAAGACAGTGGGGGATAGTGGCATATATGGCAGAACTACAGAGCTACCAGGCACCTGTGCCAGCCAAAGAAAGCCCCTGCAAGTTCAGTGTGGCCCACAGATCATGAGTGGACAACTTTTTGAAATCCACTCCCAGTAGTTTTTTAGGTAAGAAATATAAGGCTGAGATAATGTGACTTACTCAAGGTCACAGAGTTATTTCGTGATAAAGTCAGTTTCAAATTCCATTTTCCTGACTCCATTCTCCCTTTTTAATTGTAGCCTAAGGTGCCAAAGTTGTCTCCAACACCTCACACTCCTCTAGCCTCCTCATTGTTCTCTCCTTGTCCTCTCTCCAGGGGTCCGATGTGTTTGTAGTCACAGGATAGTTTGGGTGATCTGAGCTGCAAGTGGCTTGAGTGCTCCCAGCTCAAGAGGCTTAAATAATAACACAGTTCAATTTCCGTGTAGCAGAAATTTTTACGCAGGGCAGCTCCAGAGTGTGCCAATTCAGCAGCTCACAATATCATAAAGGGCCCAGGATTTTTCCTTCTTTCCACATCTTTTCCTTCTCACTTTTTGCTCTCAGTGGCTGAAAAATAATGGCTGCGCTCCAGACTTCAAGTGCAGACATGAAACACTTCAGTGGTGAAGGAGGAACCGTTCTTTTCTTGAGTCTCTTTTCAAGTGTGAGGAAACCTTTCCCAGAAGCCACCAGTAGACCTTCTATCATGCCTCATTGGCCAGGACTGAGCAACTCTGTCCACTAAACCAATAACTACTAATAGGAAATGACAACCACAGTTGCCCTGGGCTGTCAGCTGGAGGAAGTACCTATTCCCCAACAGAAGTATTTGGAAACACGTGGCAATGTTTTTGGTTTACAAAGTGGCTAACTGCCTGTCTGCAGTTTCTAGGGCCCAGGGCACTGAAATTCGAAATGTCCTGCAATGCTCAGGTCAGTCCCTTAAGTGAAGAATGTCCTCACCCAAATGCTAATACTATTGAGAAACTTCCTACTGTGTCACAGGGGCAGGGGTGGGCCTCTGAACCAATTAGGACTCTGGCAAGAGGGAGGAAAGGAGGAATGGCTATTGAGTGGACAACGAATAGCCCACTTCTCCCTGTTCCTGCTTGGGTCCTGTGTTACTGCTTCCTGGAATTTGGCACAAGTAGCATAAGGGCAAGTGTTCAAAGAAAACGAGTTTCCGTGGGTCTTTTGGCAACAGACTACCATAAAATAAAAGAACATAATAATTACGAAGAACTTACTTGGATCACATGAATGGGGAAAGACCTGTTGTTCCTCTTCAACAGGCAAACGTGCTCTTATTTTTCTACTGGATAGGAATGGAAGAAAGGAAATAATTGGTGAAGATAAACGGGTTTGTTTACTTGTTTGTTTGTTGTTGTTGTTTGGGAGGAGTTGAGAGGACACCTGCATCCAGAGAAAGGCACTGATTTCTTCCACATTCCCTAGGTGTGAAGGGAGAAAATTAACAAAGGTGAGGCAATGCCATCATTTTATGGAAAGAACTCAGGCCTTGGAGCCATAGTGACCTTAGCCACTGTGATGGTTGATTTTATGTGTTAATTTGGCAAGGTTATGGTGCCCAGTTGTCTGGTAAAACACTAGTCTAGTTGCTGTTATAAAGTAATTCTATGTGATTAAATCAGTTGGCTTCAAGTACAGTAGATTCCCTTCCATAACGTGGGAAGGCCTCAGTCGATCAGCTGAAGACCTTAAAAGTGAAAAGGGAGTTTCTTTAGGGTGCATTCAGCCTCCAGTCTATAAATAGACATTTTGCCAGAACACTCTTACTCTTCACTGTTCTAGCTGTCTGATCTATAGATTTTGGAACACAAACCTGCAGGAGTCTCCAGCCTGCAGCCTGACCTACAGATTTGGGACTTGTCAGCCCCCTACAATCATGTGAGCCAGCAGAAGTCTTCAGCCTGTGGCCTGACTTAAAGATCTTGGACTTGCCAGGCCCCCGCAATTGTGTGAGCCATTTCCTTGAAGTGAATCTTTCTCCGTATATATCTCACTCATTCTGTATCTCTAGAGAACCCTAAGACAGTCACCAAACTACAAAATCCAGGTGCTTTGGAAACTAAATAACCTTGAGCAAATCACCAAAGTTCTCTGAGCCACAATTGTGTCCTCTTTGAAGTATGATTAATAACAATATGTACCTACCTGATAAGTTGTTGCCGTAATTACATGGGCCAACAGAAGGCAAGTCCCTATCACAACGCCTTTCACAAAGTAGCCCAAGCCTATTGCCACTGAGCTGACTCTGACTCATATGACAGAGTAGAACGGCCCCATAGGGTTTCCAAGGAGTGGCTGGTGGATTCGAACTGTCAACCTTTTTGTTAGAAGTCATAGCTCTTTGGTGCTCAGTAAATGTCAGTTCCCATCTCCTTTTTCTAAACATGGTATTGTTATTTATTCACCCCTTCTCCTCATCTAGGGTTTCCAGATTTAGCGAAGATTCGCCTCCATGGCACCTGACAACAATAACAACTTCCAGTTAAGTTTGACGTTCAGATAAACAACAAATAATTTGTTAGTATAAGTATATCCCCAAAGCTGTTGCTTATCTGAACTTCACAGTTAAGGTATATACTTGTGCTAATAAATAATTTGCTGCTTATCTGAACTTCAAAGTTAACTGAGAATCCTGCATTTTATCTGGTAACGCTATCCCGAAATCTCTTCTCTTCCCTAGGTTCTCTCCAGCCAAAGAACAAGTAAATTAAGCCTAAATTAAATATCACTGTCTTTCTCACATGCTTCGACCTTAGAGAGAACCTGGCTGAACAATGGACAGCACCCTCAACCTCTTTTAATGAACAAGAGCCCTCCAGGCTCAGGAGGAGAGGTCCCTGCCTTGGCTGAGACTTGAGCAAGTCTCATCGCTTGACTTCGTCTTCAAGAACTTTGTGATTAATCTCCCTCCAGAGTGTTTTCTTTCACAGTTGGCTGTTCCATGTCTGCATAGATCTGCAGTAAATACTGTACTGCACTGCTGAAAAGAGAGGAAAAACATTACCATCTGCATCTGCAGCTTGCAAATTACAGCTTGCAATCACCTGCTATTAAATAAAGACACTTGAACAATATTTTGGGTTTTAAATTAGCAATTTACATCACAAGGCTCTGAAAATACTAGTCTTTTAATACTGCAATTTTCTTTCCTTTTAACCAGGCATCAACATGTATTGATTTTTTTAAAAAAAGAAATACAAAGTAATGTTTATTTAAACAATAGCCACCAGTGGTATGAGAGACACAGACGGGGAGCCAACAGCTCCTTGACCAGTGGGAGGTCTCATTGGAGGACCTTAGTGGGGCTGCAAGTCTCCAATTTAATCTTGGGAGGAATTTGGGCACGCCTGTTCTTTTTTTTTTTTAAATTATTTGGCCACACTAGGCTATGTGTCATTTAAGAATATGGTCTCAAGCCACGAATGAAAGGCAGTCTTTGTTTGAAGGAGACTTGAAGCAGAAAAAAAAAAAAAAGTATTTCCCTTAGTCACTTGACATCAAGGCTGAATTTGAGGGGACTGGCATTTGTGCAAAGCACAGTGGATGCGAAATGAGATGGGATTTGGAAGCATAAGGAGATAGATTCAGCAGCTTTGTGCCTCCCAGACACTACTTATATCCATAGAGGGTTATATCTATATCTAAATATAGTGGTTTGTCTTCAGTTTTGTACTACTGGCCCTTTATTCCCCCTTTCTCTTGACATCTGAATTAGGGAAGGGGAAAACACCAGGAGCTGGCGCATGTTGCAAAGAGATAAACAGAAGCTTTGCAGTGTGAGTCATTGGGTTGTAAATTCCTTCACACAAACAAAAAGCATTCTGTAGCATTATAACTGTTAGCAGACAGTCTGCTTTCCTGCGTGTCCCTGGCTCTTCCATGCAATCAGCTGCTGTTGATGAACAGCTGCTTCTCATAGATTCCCAGTTCAGGGCTGCTTTCACTGCTAGCTTTTCTTTAATCCTAAAAAAATGGACACTACTCTTTTCTTCGTTGATCGTGCTTTGCCATTTTTGCTTTTTATAACCCAAGACACCCGTTAAAACTTAAACCCTTTTGCTTTTCACCGTGTATTGAGTCGTGATTCCTACACGTCATACGTTCTCAATAAATGTCAGATATTATATTATTATTTTTATGAGTGTTAAAGGTTTAATGCTACGTGACACAAAATTCTAAATTTGAAAGGGAAAATATCTTTGGGAAAAACCACTCAATTTAGATTTTCAGCTCACGCCATGAACATGTAGGGAGTTACTGGCGAGAGAGTTGGGCAGTGTTATACTTTTCCAAAGTTCCATTAATTATGCTGTTCAGCTCCACAGGTTCTGTCATGGGTCAAACCAACACAGCTCCGGTAAGGCTGGCTGTGGCCATTAGTGATTTACTCAGAAAAGCAGCAAATTGAATGACTCTCAGACTTTTTCAAGCCTCTTAGGCTTATTGGTCACCTCTGATGCCATTTATCACCCTGTCTAGTTATCTCTGTTAAGATCTAATATTAGTCTCTCTGTTTAAGGATTAAATTGGTTTCAATATAATCTTCTAAATAGAATTCAGATGATTTGGGGCCCAGCTCAACAGTTTCATGGCCAGAGGGTTTTGTTCAGGTCCTTTTATTAGGTGCTATTTATAGTACCATTTGCTGATAGAATCAGGGGATAATGGATAGATTTTTATTTTGTGTTGATTATATACACATTCTTTTTAAAGGCGTTTAAAAACTACATGTACAACTTACCAGCAAAGCATAACACTGGAATCATTCTCATAAGCTTAACTAGAACCCACAAAGAATGAAATTCTTTCTTCAGAAGTATATACACGTGTCTGAGTGAAGGGATAGTGATAGGTTTTCTGGATTTGTGGCCTATCTCATCAAGTCTCTTAATGAATATTCTAAGTGTGGTTAGAAAGCACTTAGAAATAATCACTGTCTGAAACACAAAAAAATCATCAGTATCTTTGAGTGTTTTCTGAGTGGTGCACGTTGTTTTATATCAGTGTGTTGGTATAGTACAAGGACTAGAGCTGATCCTCAGTGTTTGCCCTGCTTAGCTCAGCTTACTTTATCCTGAAGAGAGGATAAAGTAAGGTAATTTATGTGAAAGTCCTTTGAGAACTGTGGAATGCTATTTGTAAAAAAGTGATTAGAGTTTCCTAGTGCAGTTTCGTCATGGCATGGATGTCGAGGCTTGAGACCAACACGTAACTTTGGTAGTCTTATAGCAGAATCTTAAAAACAAGTTGCCCTGAAAAATCTTGGACCATGGATGAACCTGAAGGATATTGTGAGGAGTAAAATAAGTCAAAACAAAAATATTGTATGTTCTCACTTTTATGAAATGACATGAACAATATACAGAAACTAATGTTCACTAGTCCTTACCAGAGATGAGGGAGGGAGAGAGGGGAATTTCCCCTCTAGATGGTAGATACTTGTTGTCTTTGGTGATGGGAAAGATAACACCAAATGAGGGTAAAGTACGCACAGCTTGATGAAGGTAAACAATGTCTCTAAGGGACACACAAGAAAAAAGGAACTTATGGTAATCTCTATGACATATATAACCTTGAAACAACAGCAACAACAACCAAAAAATATATGTGGATATATATGTAGGCACATAGGCATACATGTATATAGATATGTATAAGTAAGTATATATGTATGTAAATATAGGTTTATGCATATGTATATGCAAGTAAGTGACTATATGCACATATATTCATGTATGTAATAAAGCACATATGGGACACAGTCATGGATATTTCTTAGACAATCACCTTGTCCGATTGGTTTTCTAGGTTTGAAGCCTTAGGACCATAGTCTCGTGGGACATCTCGGTCAATCGGAATAATATAGTTCATAAAGTTCATGTTCTCTATCTTAGTTTAGTGAATAGTGTCTGGGGTCTTAAAAACTGGTGAGCAGCCTTCTGAGATACAATGTTGGTCTCTACATGTCTGGAGCAAAAGAGAAAGACTCAAAGAAGAAACTATTCTATAGGACTAATAGTCTACACAAACTGTGCCCTCATCTACCCTGAGATTCGAAGAGCTAGACAGTGCTCGGCTACCACTACTGACCGTTCTGATCAGAGCCACAAAAGATGGATCCTGACAGAGTGGGATAAAAATGTGGAACAGAACCTCATATTCTTAGAACAAAAAAAGACTTTCTGGACCGGTAGAGACTGGAAGACTCTCTGATATTGCCCTGAGCTACTCTTTAAACCTTGAACTGAAACTAGTCCCAGAGGTCACCTTTTAGCAAAATAACAGATTGGCTCATAAAATAAAGAATACCACCCATGAGTACTGTGCTTCTTTAAACAAATAATCAATGTGATAGCAAACGGTCAACTATTACAAGAATGTGAAGGGGTAAGGAAAATAGATTAATGGAAATGGGACAACCGTAATGGAAATGATGAGAATGTTCATTTACTGTAAAGAATGTAACCAATCTTAGTGAACAATTTGTGTAGAAAGTGTTGAAAGGCAACCTAAACTGCTGTGTACACCTTCAGTGAAAACACAATAAAATATTATATTGAAAAAAAGAAAAAACAGTTGCCATTGAGTAGATTCAGACTCTCGGTGACCCTATCTGTGTCAAAGTAGAACTGTGCTCCATAGGGTTTCCAATGGCTGTTTTTCAGAAGTAGATCACCAGGCCTTTCTTCTGAGACATGTCTGGGTAGACTCAAACCTCCAACCTTTCAGTTAGCAGCTGAGTGTGTTAACCGTTTGCACCACCCAGGGATTCCAGCAGAATATTAGAATCTGTAACGTGTGTGTGTTTGTACGTTGATTTGTGGAAATCAGGTTTGTTTCTAATGCTTTTATTGAATTTTCCTCATAAATAACGTTTTTTCCAAAGTTCCTACTATAATTTCTTTTTAGTTTTGATACTGCTAAAACCCATTAAACCTGTTGACTCATATTGACCCTATAGCACAGAGTAGAGCTGCCTCATGGGGTTTCAAGGCTGTAATCTTTACAGGAGCAGACTGCCACATCTTTCTCTCATGGAGTAGCTCGCGGGCTCAAACCACTGAACTTTCAATTAGCAGCTGAATGCTTAACCACTGTGCCAACAGGGTTCCTTCATGATACTGCTAATTTCTTGTTTCATGATATGCTTTTGGACCATTTTGAAGAAGATAGAGAGTGAGTGTAAAATCTAGTGAAAGAGCAACCTGCTAATCTTTACTAAGACTTTGTTTACCCCTTTGGTAGGATTGTTTCAGAAGAGTTACAAGCATAAGTTGAATTGTTGGATTTTTATGCTTTTTAAAACAATTCATTGATTGAAATTCTGTGGTTCTGTGATCATTACCAGCCCAAAACAGGATAAAGGAGGAAATTTCAAAAATGAAAAAGGAAATCCATCAATTTGGTCACATGTTCTTTAAAGCCACCTTTGAATACCTGTAGCCATGGGGCACTCACTACCTCCCAAGAGAGTTCAGTCCATTTCCAGACAGCCTTAGTGGTCAGAAAATTATATGTGATGCTTTGAAAAAATCCCCTATCGACTTTTGTTCTGTTCTCACATTCTTAAAACTCAGCAGGCTCACTGATCCTGACATTTTACAAATCCTTGGATACTTGTTACCATCCTTCACATCCACTTTTATGATCTCTCTGCTGGAAATAGATGGTTTACCTGTTTTAACTATGTTAGCTAATTAAGTAAACATTATTCCCTGTAATGGGCTTTGCCATTGATTTTACATTTTAAACAGACTCTCATACTCTATCCGTTCACTCAAGTTTTACAAAATGAATTTGGCATTACAGGACTATAGCTGAGAAAAGCATGTTTAAGAGCCATGGTAAACGGGAAGATGCAGAGAGTCACAATCCCCCATCTTTAGTTTCACTAATGTTGCAACCATTTTACCTCATCTATCTATCTCAGAAATTGCTAGCAGGTAACCAAATTGACGGATTTTCCTTTAGTCTTTTTGAAATTTCCTCCTGTATTCTCTTTTGGGCTGGTAATGATCACAGAGCCATTGAATTTCAATCACTGAAGTTGTTTTAAAAGTCATAAAAATCCAGCAATTCATCTTCTGCTAGTATCTCTTGTGCAACATCTCTGCCAAAGGCTAGCCAAGTTCCTCTTGAATACCTTTAGCCATGGGGCACTCACTACTTTTCAAAGGAGTGCATTCCATTTCCAGACAGCCCTAGTGGTCAGAAAATTATTTGTTATGCTCTGAAGAAATTCTCCTATTGGCTTTTGTTCTGTTCTCAGAACAAAGCATGTGTAATCCATTTTCTTTGTGGCATGTATTTGAAGATTAATATCCTGTCCTCTGCACGTTCCTTTCTCCATGCCAAATATCCCTGATGATAGAAGACGTTTCTATGATGTGATTTGGAGCCTTGTCATCCCGGACACTTCAGCTCTATATCTGTGTAGTTAGCCAATAAGAATAATAATGATAATAAAAAGCTACCATATTGAACTCTTAATACATGCCAGATGTTTATTTTCTTTAAAATCTATCAAAGTCTGAGTTAGATATTATCATACTCATTGTACAGATATGGAAACCAAGGAAAAAGAAAGGTCGAGTAGGTTTCCCAAGGCTACACATCTAGTCGTTGGCAGAGCCTGATGGTTGAACTGATGTCTTTATTGAATCAGAGTGCATGTTTTTAACCCTACATCATAATGCCATTTATGAGATGTCGTCCTGGTTACCTAGTGCTTCCTTACCTAACTTGTACTACAAATGCCTGGCTTTAAAGAACAGAAGTGTATTTTGTCACAGTTCTGGAGGTTAAACAACCAAATCAGTTCTTAACCATGCCAATTCCTTTCTTGTTAGTAGCTCCAGGCGTTCCGTGGTTCCTTGGCATGCCTTGGCTTATAGGTGATCCTCACATGGCTTCTGTCTTCCCCCATGTATGCATCTCTTTATCTAGTCTGGTCTTTTTATAACTCAGAAGTGAGTAAGGTTAAGATACACCCTACACTGCTATGGCCTCATTATTATATAAAAAGAAAAACCTTATTTCCAAACAGGATCATATTCTACAGGTCCAAGGGCTAAAAACTCAACACATATTTTCAATCCATAACAGATGTGAGGAAAAAAAACAAAACAAAAACAAACCTCACTGCCCTATGAACTAAATAAATGTTCCAGGTCTGATTTGAGCAGTTCAGAGCAGAGAAAGGTTGTCACTTAGCCTTGTTCTAGAAGTAATACCAAATCAATGAACTGATTAGGATGAAGCCAGCCAGAGATGGAAGGGGAAACAGAGGAGCTAAATGATTAATAGGATGTCTCATGAGCCTCAGAATAATTGAAAGTGGTGTGTCTGGCAGGTGGGAGGCAAGCCCTACATATGTAACGGCTGAAGTAGAAAGTTGGTAGGTAAAAAGTGCAGGGCATGGATGCTGTTTCACATATCCCCAGTGTAGGCTCCAATCAGAAACCCAACTCCGAAAAGCACATTCCCTGGCAGCATTTTAGTGACTGAACTGTAGTGCACTGTGTGCCTGCCCGTTGCCTTTGCAATGAGAACAATACAGGGTGGGGCCAGGTACCAGCACTTAAATGTCTTGCCTGCACGTCAGTATTCTGGGCTCCTTACCATCATGCTTTTACTTAAAATGACTTTTTTTGGGGTGGGGAAATGGCTGTAAGAAAATACTTATTCAAAGCATGCTTACTCTGGGTATACCTGTGTCTCCCTTTGAAATGATATAGTTTTCCCAGGAAAATACAGACCTGAAAGGGGAAAGGAAAACCTTCATCACCGTCCCTAGCAAACAACTGAAATTGATTAGAGATGAAAGAAAAAAAAAAAAAAGGAATGTCCTAGTGTTATGAATTGAATTGTATCCCCAAAAAGATATGTTTATGTCCTAACCTCTCTGCCTGTGAATGTGATCCTATTTGGAAATAGAATTTTTCTTTCGTCATGGTAATGAGGCCATACTGGAGTAGGGTAGGTCCTTAACCTACTCCCTTCTGAGTAATGTCGTAAAAAGGGTGGCATAGACACAGACGCACATACAGGAGGAAAACACCATATGAGGATCCATCTATAAGCCAAGGAATGCTTACAAACACCAAGAAACATCAAGAAATTCCCGGGGCCGTACAAGTTGAAGGAGGCAAGGGTTTTCTCCTAGAGACAACAAAGAGACAGAACCCAGCCCTGCTGACATCAGAAATTTGGACTTTTTGTCTCCAGATGTAAGAAAATAAATTTCTGTTTTTTAAAGACATCCACTTGTGGTATTTTTGATACAGCAGCACTAGGAAACTAAGACTCTTAGTGTCTTTTGCTTATTTCTTAACAGAAGCAAGTGGACCACTATGTTATAGGATATTATTACAAAGAGACATAAGAGATTGTTTTGCTAAATGCTCTCATTTTATATTTGAGGAAACTGGAGGTCCAGAGGTGAGAAGTGTCTTTCTCAGTGCTATACAACCAGACAGTGACTGAGACCAGTGTTTGACCTGGGGTTTCTGATTGCAAGTCCAGGGATCTTTCTACTATAGTCTCTCACACTTAATATTCTTTTGATGAAACAGATAATAACTGTTCTATTGAAATGCATTAATACAATGAATGATGTTACCTAGATGTGCTAGAAGCTTGCTGTGTGACATGATGCAGAATTTAGTGTACAAGGCATCTTCTCTGGGGACGATTGCTGAAAGTTCCAGGGGGTTTTGTTATAACATCATTTCAGCCAGCATTATGCTTCCCTGTACCTCACAACACTGTTCCTTGGGAGCCTGGCTTTAGTGTTCCTCAAAATGTAGTCAGTAGAACATTGGAATCAGAATCATGGGAGGATGGAGAGGGATTCTTTAAAAATGCAGGTTCTCAGGCTCCCAAACAGTCTACCTACATCAGAATTTTAGGGGCATGGAGACTGAAAAGCTGTATTTGACAAACGTCCCAGATAATGCTTAAGCATACTAACGTTGGAGAAATATTTGTTTTCATCCATTTTTGTACGGGTTTCCTATTGCTGCTATAACAAATTACCACAAATGTAGTGACTTAAAATAACACAAAGTTATTATCTTACATTACAGTACTATATGTCAGAAGTCCAAAATGGGTCCTACAGAGCTCAAATCAAGGTGTTAGCAGGGCCGTGTTCCTTCTGGAGTCTCTCAGGAAGAATCTGTTTCCTTGCTTTATCTATTTGGTAGAGGTTATCTGCATTCCTTGGCTCATGGCCCCTTCCATTTCTCCATCCTTGGCACCTGTCGTCATACCTCCTTTTCTGATTCTTACTATCCTGCCTCCTGCTTTTTGTTATAAAATCCTTATGCTTACATTGGGACTGTCTGGATAATCCAGGATAATCTCCTCATCTCAGAATCCCTAATTTAATCACATCAGCAAAGTCCCTTTTGCCATGTAAAGTAACATAGTCCCAGGTTCTGGGGATTAGGAAGTACACATCTTTGGCGGGCCATCATTTTGTCTATCACAATTTGTTTTAAAACAGTTCAAAGTAAGAAAAAGATTTTTAATCGATGGAGTTTTATGTGGAACCTATACATATAAAAGCTGTTAGGGGCATCTATGATCAACTGATTTTCAACAAGAGTGCTAATTCATTAAGGAAGGAAGAGTCTTTTCAATAAATGGTGCTGGGGAAGCTAGATTTCAGCATGCAGAAGGATGTAGCAGGACCCATGCCTCACATCATACACAAAAATCAGTTCAAAGTAGATCAAGGACCTAAATGTGAAAACTAAAACCATGAAATTCTCAGAAGAAAATATAGGGGCATGGCTGCAGGACCTAGTTTTTAATGATGGATTATCTAATATGACAACAAAAGAATGAGCAACAAAAGGCAAATAGATCAATGGGACTTCATAAAAGAACTTCATCAACAAAGTGAAAGTAAACTTAAGGATTGGGAGAAAATTTTCAGGAACTATATATCCAATAAGGGTCTAATATCCAAAATACATAAAAACTTCAACTTAACAACAAAAAGAGAAACAACCCAATCAAAATTTTTGCAAAGGACTTAACAACATTTCACCAGAAAGGATATTCAAATGGCCAACAAGCACATGTAAAGATGCTCAGTGTCTTTAGTCAGTGTGCTGTTGTTGTTCCTGTCCACCATGGGTGACCCTGCTGGTATTTGAAATACTGGTGGCCTAGCTTCCAGCATGACAGCAACATGCAAGCCACCACAGTATAACAAACTGACAGACCAGTGGTGGTTTTGGCCATTAGGGAGATGCCAGTTAAAACCACAATGAGCTACCACATCACCCCCATTAGAAAGGCAACAATAAAAAAGAAAGAAAATAACGGGTGTTGGTAAGGTTGTGGAGAAACTGGAACCTTCATTCATTGCTAGTGGGAATGTGAAATGGTACTGTTGCTGTTGAAATGGTTTTGGGCTTCCTAAAAAATGAACACAGATTCCTCAAACAGCTAGAAACAGAAATGCCTTATGATCTAGTAATCCCATTCCTAGGTATATACCCCAGAGTTTTAATAGCGGTGACACAAACAGACATATGCACACCTAAGTTCATTGTAGCATTATTCACAATAGCAAAAAGATGGAAACAACCTAAGTTCCCATAAACAGCTGAATGGATAAACAAAATCTGGTGCTCTGGTGGATACATATGATGGAATATTATGCAGCTATAAAGAATAACGATGAGTTCTCGAAACATAACATAGATGAATCTGGCAGATGTTATGCTGAATGAAACAAATCGCAAAAGGACAAATATTGTATGATCTCACTTTTATGAGACGACAAGAATATGTATATGTATAGAAATCAACATTCATTGTTGGTTACCAGAATGGGAGGAGGAGGAAGGTGGAATCACTCTATACGTAGCAGACACTTAATATTTTTGGTGGTAGGAATGGTAATACCCACTGTGAGTGAAGTATGTGCAACTTGACATGACTCTAAGAAGAACACAAAGAATAAGAGACTCGTGTTTGTCAGTTTGTTGTACTGTGGGGCTTGCGTGTAACTGTATTTCGTGTGTGTAACAGTTTACTTTGCAATTATTGTTCAGCCTTCCGATTTCTGGAATTCCTAAGAAACTCTTATCAAATCTACTACAGAAAACCGAATGTGGTCTTGCTTTATCAGTGATAAAACCACTGTCGTAACTAATTGTAAAAGGAAATGTCTATCAGGAATCTTTGCAATCCTTGTATTATTTTCTAAAATGTTCCCATTAAAAAGAAAAGAAACACGTAATCAGTGGCGTTTTTTAGGTATTCTCTCTTTTTTTTTTTATGTAAATCTGTATAACTCTGTCTCTTGTCATTACGCGCCTCACCTTCCTCCCCCTTTTTTGTACTAAGCTCGGCACTGATCGTGAAAGCTTAGTTTCTTTTGGAAATGATTTCTCTTTAAGATACTGTTAGAGTTCTGACAAAACTTTGTAGGTGTTTCTGACTTCATCTGAGAGAAATGGCACTGATTTTTATACTGTAACCAGTACATAACATCAGTAAAATTTATCTAATGGTAAATTAACAAATGGCAGAAAATTATCATCTTTTTCCATAAGAGACCTTTTTGTATGTCACTGTATCAGGAGACCCTTGGTCATCTGCCCTGTGACAGTACTTTTTTCACTTGGAAAAAGACGGATTTGATAATTCTAAAACATCACAAGTGTTTATAGAATACTGCAAGACTTTAGTCATTTTATCACAAAAGAGAGTTTATATATCTAAGACAACAGAAAAAGCAGAAGCACAAATAGGTTGTTAAAACTGTTACACGTCATTCTTAGTTCAGAGAAATTAGTTATGCTAGCTACCCGGGAAGATTTCTATTAGGTAACAGAAAACTTCTGCCTTCAGTGCCCCACAATACAAGACAAACAGCAAATTTATTATGTTCCTAAAGCTTGACTGTGGATGTTTTTCTCTCTTCATTTTCCTTCTAAGATGGAGTGGAAGGTTCATTGCTCAATAAAAAAGAGAACTTAACCAAGAGAAGTCTGGTAAGGATACTCTTATCGATATTAGTGAGGATAATATTGGTTATTGTTACCTTTGGGTAAAAGCTTCTTTCCTTAATATTTGTCTCTTGGAGTTCCAAATAAGTTGAGGGGGGCAGGAGTAGGCAAGGGGATCCTCCAGACCATGGTACAGCCCTGACCCTATGAAAGGAGAGAAGGAAGAATGGAGGATTGGGAAGAAGATGCGTGTTGCCATGTAACGCTGAGAAAGTCTTGGCCAGGTCAGCGGGGAATCCCAGAGTGGAGATTGCTGGTCAGAGATGTCCACATTGGGCTGGAATTGTCGCTATAGTACTCTGCTGTGCTCAGTCAATAGCTGAAAGCAGCTCTTGGGAGAACATGGCTTCAGCAACTAGGCAGGAACATTATGGCACATTCACAGGTGTGGCAGCTGTCGGCAGTTGGCTACCGGTGCTCCTCATAGAAGAGTCTCCTGAAGAGAGATCTGAGTAGTGCACATTCATGAACACCACACGGATCCTGCTCATTCTACATTATAAAAAAGACTAATGAGTTAATTGGGACCTGGCAAAAGGAAACATATTTTACTGGATCTCTGGCCAGAAATCCCTAAAATAATTATATCTTTACCTACATCTGTGCCTATATCTACCTACTATCTATCTGTCCAGGAGCCCTGGTGGTGCATTGGTTAAGCTCTTGGCCGCTAACTGAAAGGTCAGTGGTTTGAACCCGCCAGCTGCTCCATGGGAGAAAAGACCTGGTGATCTGCTCCTGTAAAGATTACAGCCTAGAAAACACTGTGGGGTAATTCTACTTGGAATCGACTCAACAGCAAACAACTACCTACCTATCTCTCTCTCTCTTATATTTACGCAGTTGGCTATTCCAAGGATAGGACTCAATTCCATCCTTGAAATAGAAGGAAGTTGCTTTTTATCAATCTAAATATCTGTATTTCCCAGCCTTAAAATTTTCTAGTCTTCGTGTAAACTCTTCTCATTCCAAGGAGGTTTTACTTGACCATCATCAAATTAAACTATTTTAAAAATAACCTTTATTGAAGAATAAACACATTTTTTTTTTTAAAGTAAAATGTTTGTTAAAGCTATTTTAAAATCTCTTCTACTTTCTCTAGTCACATAAACCTAGGCCTGTAAACTTGCTGGAACAGAAATATCAACAACACTAGACAAAAAAGGAACATGTAAAGACAATGAAGCCTGTCCCCAGCCCCCTTCAATATAAAGCCTCATAAGTGTTCCTTGAGGTCAATGTCTCTGTTTCTATCTCTGTACTTTTTTCTTAGAAACAAATTGGCAAAATGCAGAATCCTATATAAATGAATGAACAAATAAATGAATGGAAGGATAAACATTTGATGGCGTGTTTCTTGTGTGCGTGGGAGGAAGGCAGCAGGGGAAAGGAAATACTTGATGTAGAAATTTTTTTTTAAAAAGTCCCATCTTCAAAATTACGGGAAATCATGAACTTATTTACAGGTGATTGATTTCATAATCTGTATATCTCAGGCTAATACTTTGAGGAAGAGCCAAAAGAATCATTCCTTAAAGTTGGCCAGAAAAACAAGTCTTGCCTAATTTGGTTGGCCACCATCCGCCTGTCAGTTTGTCATACTGTGGTGACTTACGTGTTGCTATGATGCTGGAAGGTATGCCACTGGTATTTCATATACTAGCAGAGTCACCCATAGTGGGCAGGTTTTGGTGGAACTTCCAGACTAAGATAGACTAGGAAGAAAGTTCTGGAGATCTACTTTTGAAAATCAGCCAGTGGAAAACCCTATAGATTACAAAGAAAACACCGTCTTATACAGTGTTGGAAGATGAGGTTGGAAGGCAAGAATAGACTCAAGCATGCCAGTGATCATGAGGATGGCATGGGACGAGGCAGCAATTCATCCTGTTGTTCATGCACTTGTAATGAATTGGAGTCGACTCAATGGTAGGTAACACCAACAACTTGGATGAAGCCTATAAGAAATACGGATATCTTTGTCAATTGTTGCGGAAAGAACACTCAGCTCTGAGTCAGAAGACAAGGGTTGAAATCTGGCTGTGTCATCCACCAGCCTTTCCCCTGAACAATCACCTTTCTTCCTTAGTTTCAGTTTTCTCATCCTTTCAATGAGTGGATCAGATGAAATCATCTCTGAGTCCCCTACCAGTGCAGAAAATCCAAGAAGCTAAACTGAAGAATGTAGACTCTTATTGGAGTGGATTGTGGTCCTGAAGAGTATCGTTGGGGCATGCTGTAAAGAAAGAAGCAGTTTAGGTTAATGTGGACAAACAGACAATTAAAAATCTAGTTGAGGAAATACTGCGAAAAGCTGCCTAGGAATATCAAAGAGATTTTCAAATAACGCCAAGTATTTCTAGGGATGCCTGGGGCAAGGCAGTGCTCTATTATTTCTCAAAGGAAAATATGTGCTGTGTTCTGTGAACTTGAATATAGTCAAGGACATACATCATCTGTGTCCTAAACCAGCCTCATCAGAATAAGGTACTTTCTTGGAACAACACCTTTCTGCAACAAAGCTCTGTGAGATGTACAGAAGTGTGTAGTACTTTGAATATTATCTCTATGCTAATGTAAGGTTTTTTTTTGTTACAAATTTTAAAAGAATTAAATGTGAATATTATGGATATTATGCATAGTGATGGAAGTCTTTGAAAGTCATGTGATAAATTATGTTTTAGATATTACGAGAAATTCAAATTTATTACAAACCTCATTTATTCATCAATACAGTCAAAAAAGATGTATTGCTGACCTACTACGTTCCCAGGAGTCCCTGGGTGACACAAACGGTTAATGAGTTCAGCTGCTAACCAAAAGATTGGAGGTTCAAGTCCACCCCAAGGCACCTTGGCAGAAAGGTCTGGTGATCTACTTCTGAGAAGTCGATCGTTGGTAACCTTATGGAGTGCAGTTCTACTCTGACACACATGGGGTCAGCATGAGTCAGAATCGACTAGATGGCAACTGGTAGTTATATTATGTTTCTTCCACTGATTAGATGCTGGGACTACAAAGATGAATAAGACAGGTTCCCACAAATTTATTTGTGAGGAATGTGGGCCTAAAGTAGCTGCACCTATATAAAAAAGGAGCTGATCAGTCAAAAGTTTGTATGCATTCAGGAGAAGTGGAGTGATCAACTAGAGCTTTTGAACTCTTTGACAGTCGCATTTACCACCACAGGAATTCTAGGGAATAAAGAAAATCACTACCCTTTTTAGACTTGCAAATAGCACTTTAAGTGATTTGAAATATAACAAGCTTTCCCTACTAGGGCACGCGTTCACAAAGCCTGAAGTCACTAAATCAAGAGGGAGACAGAGACCACACGTCATGCTTTTACTTGCTCTGCGGACAGTGCCTCCCTTGACTATATTAGGGCCAAATAATCTCCTGAAAATGACTGAACGAGTTCACAGAAGTCTTCCCACTGCGCACAGGCTTTAGGATTGAAAGACAGTATTGTTTCCACCTTCTGGTTTAATCCTTTAAAGATTCTGCTCACATCAGTTCATTGAAAATAAGGTTACTAGTCCCATATTACTTGACCTCTTGCAGTTATCAGTTTGGATCAGTCCTTTCATGGAGTTATTTCATCCCTTAGTTCTATGACTCCGCCCTCTCCCGATTCTTCTTTACCTCTTTTATCCTTCCTTTTTAATCTCCCTGGAATATTCCTTTTTTGCGTTACATCTCCAAGCTAGATACGGGGGAATTATCTAGACTCCTCTTTTGCTTTTCTATTGTTGCCATAAAAATGGCTACAGATTTAGTGGCTCAAACAACATAAATTCATCACTTTTTAAAAGTTCTCTAGGTTAGCAGTTTGACATAATCTTACCAGGCTAAAATCAAAGTGTCAGCAGGGGTATGTTCTTTTTTGAAGGCCTGGTGGTGAAGTGGTTAAAGTGCAGGGCTGCTATCTGAAAGGTCAACGGTTCAAATCCACCAGCTGCTCTGTGGGAAAAAGATGTTGCAGTCTAATTCTGTGAAGATTTATAGCCTTGGAAAGCCTATGGGGCAGTTCTACTCTGTCCTATAGGGTTGCTATGAGTCAGAATTGACTCTATGGCAGTGGGTTTTGGTTTTTTTCTAGAGGAGGATCCACTTCCTTGCTCGTTTGTTTTGTTCTGTTTTTTTTTTGGCAAAGTTCAGTTCCTCGTGGTTGTAGGACTGAGATCTCTGTTTCTTTGCTGGCTGTCAGCTAAGGACCATTCCCAGCTTCTAAAGGCCACTCGCATTCCTTGGCTCACGGCCCCTCCCTTCATCTTCGAAGCTATCAGTGGATGGTTGAACATGTCACTCTTTGAATCACTCCTCTTTTGCCTTCTATCTCATCTCTCCCATGCCACAGCTGGAAAAGGTTCCCTGCTTTTAAGGACTCATGATAAGTTTGGACCAAACTAGATAATTCAGTAAAATTTTCTCATCTCAATGTCCATAACCTTAATTACATCTGCCAAATCTCTTTTGCCATGTAAGGTAACATATTTACCGGCTTCATGGATTAAGGCATGGACATGTTTGGAGAACTATCATTCTGCCCACCACAAAGTCCAAAATACAATTTATTATTAGATCCTGTAGATGGTATCTCCTTTCAGCTTTTTATCTAACCTCTACTGTTGCTTCTAGTCCACAACTTAAAGCATTGCCTGGACTATAGAGTGGTACCAGCTGTGTAATTGATGTCCTTACTTTGTCACATCTTTGCAGTTAACCCAAAATATAATCAAGTCCTTCCACTGCTAAAAAAAACTTTCAGTTTCTTCCACTGCCCACAGGATAAATTTTAAAATTCTTATCATGATGCTGAAGACTTTATGTGATTTTTTTCTTTCCTATCCATTTCTGTCTATCCCCAGCTCCACCTCTTTTTTCTCCCACCTCCTTTATCCCAGTGCTGTGTAATATGCCAGGTTGCACCATGTCTCAGTGCTTTTTCCAGTTTCCATTTGGAACATAACTCTTCTTCCACTGCTTGATGAGTGTCTTTCATGTTAAGATGCTCTATAAACTGACTCCTCTGTCTTTGATCACCATGTCTATGCTAACATCCTTCCATAGGACAGAGATTTCTGCTGTAGTAACTTTTCTACTCGGTTGTTCTTCTTTTTCTGTGTCTGTCTCTCTCTGTTAGTCTGTAAGTTCATGGAGCATAAGGATTTGGAGTTATTCAAATCCCCATTTTCCAAGACAGTGCCTGAAAAATATTAGATACCTAATATATTTACGGAACTCCTCGTGGTGTAGTGGTTAAGAGTTCAGCTGCTAACCAAAAGGTCAGCAGTATGAATCCACCAAGGCGCCCCTTGGAAACTCTGTGGAGCAGTTCTGCTCTGTCCTATAGGGTCGCTATGAGTCGGAATGGACTCGGTGGCAAAGGGTTTTGTTTTTGGTTTTTTAATATATTTATGAATAAACAAATAACTCAGTGAATGAATAAAAAATCATTCGCCCCTTGAGGAGCTATGCACTTTTCATTCAAATCAATTTTAAAAAGTAGTTGTTTGTAATTTACTATTTATTAAGCACTTGCTCCCATTAGGTATTTGATCTGTGTACGGCAGTTGGGTTATCACTTTGGTGAACTGTAGGAAAACCGACACGTTCATCTATATTTTCTTCCAAATGCATTGAATTTTGTACATGGGAGGTGCTCAATAAATGGCTATTACATTGAATTTCTGCCCTGATTCTCTAGAAGGAAAGATGTGTTGAGGGAGCTGGAACTGTGGAACCAAGCATCTCCTGCACTGAGAATTGAAGTGGCTGGGTTTAGAGGACCAGGTTGCTGGAATATGAAGAGCTATGACTGTTAAAACCTGAGAGGAAAGTAATGATAACCAAACAGGCCAGTATAAGTTAAGAGACAGCATAATGTAGGCTTTCTCTCATGCAGGTTGGTGGCCCCTAAACATAAAACAACGGAGGAAATGGTGGTTCAGTTGTAGAATTCTCATCTTCCGTGCGGGAGGCCCAGGTTCAATCCCCACTCAACACACCTTAAGCACAGCCACCAGCTGTCTGTCAGTGAAGGATTGCCTATTGCTATGATGCTGGATAAGTTTCAGCAGAACTTCCAGACTAAGACAGACGAGGAAGAAAGGCCTGGCGATCTACTTCCAAAAACCAGCTAGTGAAAACCCTATGGATTACAACAGTTCTATCCCCAACCAATCACGGAAAGTATGCAGGACTGGGCAGTGTTTCACTCAGTTATGCATGGGGTCGCTGTGAGTAGGCGGCAACTCCACGGCAGCTGGCAACAACAACAAAACAGAATATTCCTCCTCTCCCAAAACCATAGGGTAGAAACATCTAAGCTACCTCCTTCAAAACACCCAAGATCAGTTCCATGAGTGTGAAATCAGAAGTAGATTTTGCAGGAGAGCACTCCAAGGCAGATATTTAAGATAGGTAAGTTAAAATGGCAGTAAAACCTCAGCTGTGCACATAATTGAGACATAAGGGTTACATGGAAAAAAGGTATTGAGAAGCAAATACTGGGTTTCCGGATTCCAGATCTATCTCAGTCACTGGTTGTTTCTGTATGTGACTTTAGACACTCTGCATCATTGTTTTATACTCTGTTTCACTATTTGTAAAATAAGGGCTTCTAATTACGTAATTTTTAAAAGCCCCACCAAGTTTTCTGTTCTTTAGTGAGGATTTGTTGATCATTACTGTGTGACTGATGCTAGACTAGGTGCTGAGAGAGATGTAACAAAGTATCAGTCATGGCCCTTGCCCTCAAAGAATAATCTAGCTCAGGGGCCAGTGTGGTTTGGTAACAATCATACATTTGAAGCATAGCTTGGGAAAAATACTCATACTGTTCTTGGCTTTTATTCTTTCACTTTACCACCCACCAGAGAAGGCAGATTCTTGGCTTTTAGCTCTCTCACACACAGGCGTGCAATCTTGAATCAGGAGGGATGCATATTTGCAACAGGGGCTAAGAGATGTCAGCTGTGAGTACATGGAGTTAGCGTATGCCGAGTGGTCCAGGCTTCCAACAGAATAGCAGGGATAGTGGTGAATCAGCACTCTGCAAATAGCTGAGGAGAGCAAAGATCAGACAGACCTTCTCTTGCCTTTCACTAAATTTGAAAAGGCTGTGGCCAATATGCATTTCAGAAGCTACCAAACAGAACAAAACAAAAATCAGCTTTCTTGCTGGTAGCAAGAAAAAGAAGCAGGAATAGATAACTGTGTTCTAGAATGGTTTTAAGACAAAAATTGAAGATTTGTTCTCACTGGATTACTTCAGTAAATTGAGATCTTTGTGACTTCCACTTTCTTGATAGTGATTTTGTGGCTTATTATTCTTGATAGACTATGTCCCTGGGTGGCATAAACAATTTGCACTTAACAAGTAACCTAAAGGTGATGGTTCTATCCCACCCCGAGGTGCCATGGAAAAAAGGCTTGGTGATCTACTTCTGTAAAGATCACAGCCAAGAAAACCCTATGGAGCCTATCTACTCTGTAACACATGGGGTCGCCATGAATCCGAGTTGGCTCAATGGCAATGGGTTTAATTTTTTTTGAGCTTGATGGAGTGACTGGTGTGATCCAGCTTGGTTTAAAAGGAGTACTGTTTACATAAATGGTTGGCTTACCAAAATAGTGCTTTACAGATATTCATAATAAATCCTACTTCTGAAATCTTGTTCTCAGTTAAAAGAGCACTCTTTGGAAAGGATGATGCCTATGAAGCCCTTTAGTTTTGGGCAGAGCAGAGGGAAATGTAAAAGTCTGTTTGTAGGTAGCTCTAGAGAGTACACAGGTAAAGAAGAGAAAACCATTGCCACTAGGAGAAAATAACATTTTTATTCTTACAGCTTCTCATAGGCAAAGGAAATCTGATGAATGACCCCCTTCTCTTGGTGGTGTCAGAATGGAAATAGGAAAAGAGAAGGATTCAAAGTGGTAATGATATAACCTTTCAGAAAGAAGCAAAGCCAGGTTTTAATCCAGGTGTGTGCATTTTCTGTTGATTTAAATGATCTGTGCCAGTGTTCTCTTACTGGAACAGATAATTGAGACCTAACTCTATTCATAAGAACTATGATGTAGGGCTGCATCAACTCTTCAGAAGTGCTCCTCATAGAGAAAATAGTGTTGTTAGTTGCCATTGTGTAGGCTTTGACTCATAGTGATCCTATATATAACAGAACAAAACATAGCCTGGTCCTGCAACATCTTCATGATAGTTGGTATGTTTGAATCTGTTATTGTAGCTATTTTGTCAATCCACCTAACTGATGACTTCCATTGGCCCTCTACTCAACCAAACATGATGATGTGTCCAAAGTAAGCAAGTCGAAGTCTCGCCATCCTTGCTTCTAAGGACCATTCTGGATCTATTTCTTCCAAGACTGATTTGCTTGTTCTTCTGGCAGTCCCTAGTATAGTCAATATTCTTCATCAACATCATAGTTCAAACACATCAATTCTTCTGTCAGGGAAAAGAGTAGAAGACCCCAATAAACACAATGGTTTGACTCAATAATGCTCTTGGAGTCGGTTACCCCATTTTCTCTGGTCTACCCTTCTCTTTCACATAGGTACTTTTGACTGCTATAGACACATAAAGCCCTCATTTACTTAAGAGTTAGGGTGCCTTAGAAGGTGTCATTGGAGAGTCACTGCTTTTCTTAAAACCAGATCAATTATTCTAGCTTTATAGATAAGAACAGTTTCTCTCATTCGATGGGTCCCTTTACCCCCATACCCTGTGTCTGTTGATCAGAAATTGAAACCCATCTGCCATATTAAAAAGGTTTTACTCACCCTAACCCACAGGACTAAGGTTACTTATGTTTCTGACACCAGTAAAAAACCTCAAGAAAAGCAGAGAATGATTATTATTGCATTTCTCTCTGCTGGGGCTGGAGATAATGAGCCTGCTCCTGCTGCCCTTTCACATGCATAATGCCTACTGATGTCAACGAGAGCCTCATGGTGTGCAAGAGCTTGAAAATAATAAGGACAAAGGGACACCTTTTTTTTTTTAAACTTGGCAAAGACAGCCTTTATGGTTCCAAGCCTCTCTAGATGGTCCCAATTAAGAAGAAATAATTTTCCGAGAATACCGTGGCTGCCATTGTTTCAAGGTGAACTTTTCATGAGGAAGAGATTGAGCAGTTCCTGGGACTGTTTTAGATTTGCAAAGTCACTTCTCCTGGAGGACAGGATTAGGAAGTGTTAGCAGTCCTCTTGGAGATTGATCAAAAACATGTACCTTCTACATATTTGATGCGAAATGAGGAAAGTAAAAAGAAGAAAGCGAAAAGAAAAACTGTCTCATTTGCGGGAGGTGAACTGCTTCTTTTGGAAATTACTTAACTACTCTGGGCTTTTTGTTCTCTCTTTTGTAAGGAGGGTTTGGGTTTAGATGAGTGTTTCCAACTTGCCTCATCATTGATATAACTCAGGGGAACTTGTTAAAGAAAAGGAAAAAAAAAATCCAGGTTCATAATATCCTCTATGGGAGATTCTGATTCAGTAGGTCTGGGAAGAGTCCAGGAATCCGCATTTTAAACAAGTGATTTTGATAATTGTGTATGTTTGGAGAACATCTGTAAATGATTTATAATATCGCAAATACTAGAATTATTTCTTCTTTCAATGTTCTTTATGTGTTAGACTATGGACTGGCCTAGCCTAGTTAATGTCTGGGCATATTTGGAGAGACAATGCCCTGAAAGTAAGTCTAGTTATTGGCTAGGGTTGGCATAGGGAGGGCATGTTTCAGAGGTTGAGAAGTCTAGTCTGTCTGGAGGACATAATATTAAATATTATAGCCACAGAAAGCAGAAGCTTGTTCTAGCAAGAAAATGGAACTGTGCAAAAAGTTAGGTAGAGAGAAGTGTTGGTCATTCATATTCAGGTATATAGTTGGGTGTTTGACTTCAAAGACATCTTCCAATAGTTTGTACAACACAAAGGACTGGCTTCTGCAGAGTCGCTTCAAACAAAAGCCTGGAGTTATCCTTGATTATTCTGAAACACTGATCCTTAGGATGCTCCCACATCTGATATCCATCAATACTTCACAGGTAGTATCTACCCCACCTCTAACATACATTCTGAACCCACTTGCTTCTCTCACTGTTAGTGCAACAATACTAACCCACAAATTGATGTAGAGTCAAATCTGACTGATGGCGATCTCACATGTGTCAGAGTAGAACTGTGCTTCCATAGGGTTTTCACTGGAAATTCTTTTGGAAGTAGATCGTCAGGTGCCTTTCAAGGTGACCTGGGGTGGATTCAAATGACCATCTTTTCAGTTAACAGCCTAGCGTGTTAACAGTTTACACCGCCCAGGGACTCAGTCCTAACTCAAGGCCCCACCCTTTCTTGCATGAACTACTGTAATAGCTTCCTAACTAAATCTCGCTTGCTTTCTATTCTATAGAAAATAGCCGGTGTAATCTTTTTAGAACATAAACCAGATTATATCGCTCTTTTACTTAAACTTTGACCAGTTCCTTTTCAAAATTTCTCTTGGACCCAGGTTACGGATAGAGAGTCCATTTTTCTGATGGAGAAACAATTTTGGAAAACTTAAGTGGCCCTTTCAAGGTCACTTAGTGACTAAGTGGCACAAAGAGTGTCACTTAATCCAGAAAAACAAGGTTATTCTGAGTTCCCATCTGCTGTATTGCCTTTGCTGGCTCATAATTAACTGAAGCTTCTGCATATGTGAAGCCTTCATCTTTCTCACTCATATCAAATGAACTCAGGAATGTAATTATGTGCACTGCTTTTCATAAATGTAATTGATGTTCTGCAGTTTGTTGTTAGAACTTTTTCTAATCAATTATTTATAGTCACTTTTTTTTTCTTTCCTAAAGTTCTTTTTTTCACTAAACACTGGATTAAGTGACTTCATAGTAGAAGTCAGTCATGTGGAGTGCTGGGGAAAGGCATTATGGGAAGAAGAACAGACATGTGTGAAGTAGTGTGGGGTTATCCTGAAAGATAATCTCTAAAACCTTAGAGATTTTCCAGTAATTGAGAGGCCTTTGATGAGGCCTCTAGACCACAGGTGAGGGCTTATGCTAATGATGTGACTCGGGTAGGTGCTGCCCAGGCCAGAAAGATCACTGAATGGCATGATACCAGCTGACCTCAAGAATGAGGGCATGATGCAGTCAATCATGCCTACACAATAAGGCCCCAGGAAAGGCTCTGGATAGGGAAGCTTCATGGGCTTCCTGCTTGGCTACAGACATCCATGCCCATGGGAGTGTAGGGTATCCTTTGGGACATGGAAGCTCTGTGATGGGAACCTCCTAGATCTCTCCTTATGCATCTCTTCGTTTGTATCATTTTGCTATAATGAAACTGTAATCATAAGTATACCATTTTCTGTGAGTTCTGTGAGTCATTTTAGGGAATTTTCAAACCCAAAGGGACCCCTCAATTTACAGCTGGTATCTTGTGGAAGTAGAGGAATCCCCTGATTTGTAGCCAGCAGGTCGGAAGTGAGGGTGTCGTTAAGACTCCCAAGCTTGCAGCTGACGTCTGAAGTCTTGGGCTGCCTGTGCAGTCTGGAGGACTGTGCCCTTTCCCTTGTGAGGTCTGACCTGGTTCTGAGTGATGAGGGTCAGAGGAAGAAGTGCTGCAGGTGCAGCTGGTGTCAGAATAGAAATGGAACGGAGGGAAACAGAATCGAGAATTGCTTGATTGATACATGTATTTTGTGTCAGAAAAGTGGGAATTGTATTTTTTCCACATAAGTAACTAGACAAATTCAGGGAAGTGCAAGTCCCTTGGTGTGCTCTGATTGAAGCAAAGGGAGCTGACGGAGGAAGAAGAAGCGATGAGGCTGGGGATGTGGACAGGTGCCAGCTCATGAAAGGTCTTGTATGCTATACTAAAAAAATTATTTTATAAAATTTATGGAAGGCCTTAGAATGTGAACCAGGGAAGTGGGGTGATGACATTTGAAGTGTAGAAAGATTTATCTGACATCCATATGGTGGTAGCATGGTGATTGGGGGGAGGAGGCAAGACAAAACAGAGGGAAGAGACTGACAAGACAGAGAGAGTAGATTGAAATAAAGTATCAGGGAATCTTGTTTGCTTTACCTTCAAACAATAAACAGAATGTGAACAATCCTCACATTTAGATTGCTACCATCTTGGTATAAGACATCATCATTGCTCTCCTGGATTACTGAAGTAGTCTTCTAACAGAATCCTGCTCCTGTCCTTGCCTCACCTCACTCCATAGTTGTTTGTCAAAACAGTAGCCAGGAAGATACTTTTAAAACATAAATTACATTATGTCATTCCTCTCCTCGTAACCTTCCAATGGCTTCCCATTTGACTCAGAATAAAAGCCAAAGTCATTGTAATAACTACAAGGTCGTATACAAAATAATCTCTGTGATCTCATTCAATGAAACTTCTCCACATACTTTGCTTCAGCTTTACTAATCTCCTTGCTGTTCTTCCAACATAATAGGCATGCACCTTTCTTAAGGTCTTTGCAACGGCTGTTCCCTCTGCCTGGAATTCTCTTACCGTAGATATCTACACAGCTAACTCCCTGACAGCCTTTAAGTTTCTACTTAAATATCACCTTTTTAAAGGGCCTACCCTGACCCCTCTATTTCAAATTGTAACCTGCTGCACCTCCTACCCTGGGCACTCTAGATTCCCTCATTTTTCTCCATTATTTCCCACAGCACTTACTCATATTACAACGTACCATATAATTTACTTATTTATATATTTGGATATGAAATACAAGCTCCATGAGGCCAGGGATATATTTCAGTTTTATTCACTGATACATTCCAAGGGCCTCGCAAAGACAGTGGACTTGGGAGAAACTGTAGGAATGGAAAAGGTGAAGCATCCTAGAAATGTTTCCAGAATGATAAAGGGAAAGATTAAGGACATAGGTGTTATTTGGGAGTTCTCTCCTACGGTGCTAGCCCTTTGGGGAACAGCAGTCCCCTGATTGCCTTCAGGAGAGGTTGGAATTCAAGCGCCCTGCTGTTATTGTTAGCTGTCATAGAGTTGGCCCCCAGCTCATGGTGACCCTATGCACAGTGAAACACAGTGCTGCCTGGTCCCACACTGCCCCTTTGTTTGCGGATCGGAACATTGTGATTCATGGGTTTTGCATTGACTGATTTTCGGAAGTAGATTGCCAGGCCTTTCTTCTCAGTCTGGAAGCTCCACTGAAATCTGTTCAGCATCAGAGAAACACTCAAGCTTCCACTGACGGATGGGTGGTTGCTGCATATGAGTTGCATTGGCTAGGAATCAAACCCAGGTCTCCATATAAGGCGAGAGTTCTACCACCGAACCACTCTTGCCCTTTCAAGTGCTCTAGCTCCAGGATATTTGAATTCCTTTCTGTTTTTATTTATTTCTTTACCATCTATCCAAATTGGGGGGGAGGGGGGGGCGGGTACTACAGCTATGCCAAGAGTGAGACCCACCAAGTTGTGTGACCTTATTCTCCCTTTGTTATAGCTCAGGGGGAAACTAATGTCAATAGGCAACATTTTTTTGACTGTTCACTAAGTTCTTAGCAATTAACTCTCACAACAATCCCATAAGATAGATGCTAATTATTATTGTCCTCTTTTTATATATGAGAACACTGAGGCACATAGCCATTAAAGAACTTGCTTAAGGTCACATATCTAGGAAGTAGCAGAGTCAAGATTTGAACCAGAGTCCATAATAAAAACTGCTATGCTTTATGTCCACTTTTACAGCAGTGGTTCTAAACTTGTTCATGAGCTAAAATTCTTGGACATCATGAAAAAAATACTGTAACTATTGACCTATTTAATTTTTGTATAATTCAAGGAGCTTTATTGCAAGCAACAGAAACCAAGTCCGGATATTGAAACAAAAAAGGAATTTATTAAGATACAAAGTTTTCTGGATGCATGGAGAACCAAGCTTGGAGGCTCAACAGCCAGGAACAACGTCCAAATTATGCCTTGGGACAAGACAACCTCCTAGGCACTTTGGCTGGGCACTGCTCCTGAGCATAGTCATCCTAGCTGCCACTGCAAGTTCTCAGATGCTGAACACTGAGCATTAGAGCTAGAACCATAATTGACCCTGTGACCTATGCAAGATGGATCTCTAGGAAAGGTCACCCCTTCTGGAACTCTCACCAGAAAGTATTCTGCACAGGCTTTGTTTTGTATTCCTAATTTGCGTTTCAGCATCTGCAATGGAGCGGCTGATTGGTGTAGCACAGACATATGCTTATACTCTGGCTTCAAGGTAGATTGGAATATAGATAATAATGCCATTTTCAACTTTTGTTGGTGCATATTTGTCTTCTTTTTTTTTAGCTTCCCATTGAGAGATCCAATTCATTTGTCTTGTGAAATTAGGGTTTCAGAAGACAAAGGAAAGAAGTTTAAGAATGGGAAGCTAAAAAGAATGACATAGTCTGCCAAACTGTATATTAGCAAAAAATATAATGGCTGCATTATATGTACTGAATGGAAAAATCACAACTTCCAATAAACATGCATGTAAGTAGTGAAAGCTGTCAAACTATATGTGATCGGGTCTCTTGTCAGGTAGATATTGATGAATAGCAATCACTGACTATTTTGCAGAAGAAAATTTTCAGATTGAGATTCTCTTAACCATGAACATATTTTTCTTCTGTGAATTGTTGTTGTTATTTTTAGCTGCTGTCGAGTTGGTTCCAACTCAGTGACTCTATGTACAACAGAATGAAACACTGCCTGGTCCTGTGCCATTCTCACAATCAATGCTATGTTTAAGCCTATTGTTGCAGACACAGTGTCAATCTATCTCATCAAGGGTCTTCCTCTTTTTCACTGACTCTCTACTTTACCAAGCATGATGTTCTGCTCCAGGAATCAGTCCCTCCTGATAACATTGTCTTAGTCATTTAGTGCTGCTACAACAGAAATACCACAAGTGAATGGCTTTAACAAAGAGAAATTTATTTCCTTACAGTACAGTAGGCTAAAAGTCCAAATTCAGAGTGTCAGCTCCAGGGGAAGGCTTTCTCTCTCTTGGCCTTCTCATCAGTGTTCCCCCAGGCTAGGAGCTTCTCAGCATAGGGACCCTGGTCCAAAGGATGCATTCTGCTCCCGGCACTGCCTTCTTGATGGTATGAGGTCCCCCTGTCTCACTGCTCACTTCTCTCTTTTATATCTCAAGAGATTGACTCAGGACACAATTCAGTCTTGTAGATCCAGTCCTGCCTTACTAACACAACTGCCACCCATCCTCCCTCATTAAGATCATAGAGGCAGGATTTACAACATATAGGAAAATCACACAGTACCAGGAATCCTGGCCCAGTCAAACTGATATACACATTTTTTGGGGGGACATAATTCAATCCTTGACAAACATGAACAAAGAATGTGAGATGAAATCTCACCACCCTGACTTCCAAGGAGCACTCAGGCTGTACTTCTTCTGAGGCAGACTTGTTTGTTCTTCTGACAGTCCACGCTATATTCAATATTCTTTGCCAACACCATAATTCAAAGGCATCAGTTCTTCTTCATTCTTGCTTATTCATTGTCCAGTTTTGCTTATTCATTTTACCAGTGATTGAAAATATCATAGCTTTGGTCAGGCGCACCTTAGTCCTCAAAGTGACGTCTCTGCATTTCAACGCTTTAAAGAGGTCTTTTACAGCAAATTTGCTCAATGCAACATGTCATTTGATTTTTTTTTTTTTTTAATTGTACTTCAGGTGAAGGTTTACAGAACAAATAGTTTCTCATTAAACAGTAGTACACACA
This sequence comes from Dugong dugon, assembly GCA_030035585.1. Lineage (NCBI taxonomy): Eukaryota > Metazoa > Chordata > Mammalia > Sirenia > Dugongidae > Dugong > Dugong dugon. The sequence continues at coordinate 107,006,842 of CM057463.1, read as the reverse complement.
TTGTTTTATGACATTGGTTAACAACCCTATGACATGGCAACACTCTCCCTTCTTGACCTTTTTTTTTTTTTTTGGTGAAAATATACATAGTAAAAGATACACCATTTCAAAAATTTCTACATGCACAATTCAGTGACATCAATTACGTTCTTCCAGTTGTGCTGCTATTCTCACTTTTGATGAAGGTTTACAGAATAAAATAGTTTCTCATTGAACAGTTAGTACACATGTTGCCCTATGACAATGGTTAACAACACCACTACATGTCAACACTGTCTTTACTCAACCTTGGGTTCCCTATCACCAACTTTCCTGTCCCCTTCTGCCTTCTAGTCCTTGTCCCTGGACTGCTGTGCCTCATTAGTCCCGTTTGGTTTTATGGGGCTGTCCAATCCCCGGCTGAATGGTGAATCTCAGAAGTGACTTCACCACTGAGCTAAAAGGGTGTCTGGGGGCCATACTCTCAGGGTTTCTCCAGTCTCTTTCAGGCCAGTAAATCTGGTCTTTTTTTGTGTGTGTTATAATTCTGTTCTACATCCTTCTCCAGCTCTGTCCAGAACCCTCTGTTGTGATCTCGGTCAGAGCAGTCAGTGGTGGTAGCAGGGCACCATCTAGCTATACTGGACTCAGTCTGGTGGAGGCCTTGGTAGCTGTGGTCCATTAGTCATTTGATTTCTTGAATGATGCTTCCATAGGCATTGATTGTGGATCCAAGTAAAATGAAATCCTTTACAGCTTCAATATTTTCTCCATTTATCATCATGTTGCTTATTGGTTCAGTTGTGAGGATTTTTGTTTTCTTTATGTTGAGGTATAATCCATACTGAAGGCTGTGGTCTTTGATCTTCATCAGTAAGTGGTTCAAGTCCTCTTCACTTTCAACAAGCAAGGTTGTGTCATCTACATACTGCAGGTTGTTAATGATCTTCCACCAATCCTGATGCTGCGTTCTTCTTCATATAGTCCAGCTTCTGGAATTATTTTGCTGAAATATGGTGAAAGGATACAACTCTGATGCAGAGCTTTTCTGATTTTAAACCATGCAGTATCCCTTTGTTCTGTTTGAATGACTGCCTCTTGGTCTATGTACAGGTTCCACAAGAGCACAGTTAAGTGTTCTGGAATTCCCATTATTTACAATGTTATCCATAATTTGTTATGATCCACACAGTCGAATGTCTTTGCATAGTCAATAAATCACAGATAAACATTTTTCTGGTATTCTCTGCTTTCAGCCAAGATCCATCTGACATCAGCAATGATATCCCTTGTTCCACGTCCTCTTCTGAATCTGGCTTGAATTTCTGGCAGTTCCCTGTCAGCGTACTGCTGCAACCAGTTTTGAATGATCTTCAGCAAAATTTTACGTTGCATGTGATATTAATGATATTGTTCAATAATTTCAGCAATCTGTTGGATTACTTTTCTTTAGAATGGGCACAAATATGGATCTTTTCTAGTTGGTTGGCCAAGTAGCTGTCTTCACAATTTTTTGGTGTTGAGGAGTGAGCACCTCCAGTATTAAAATTGCATCCAGTTTTAAAATATCTCAATTGGTATTCCGTCAATTTCTAGAGCTTAGTTTTTTTGCCAATGCCTTCAGTGCAGCTTGGATTTCTTCCTTCAATACCATCAGTTCTTGATCATATGTTACCTCCTAAAATGTTTTAGCAATGACCATATTTTTTTTGGTACAGTGACGCTGTGTATTACTTGCATCTTCTTTTGGTGATTCTTGCTTCGTTCAATATTTTGCCCATTAAAAAAAAACAAAAACAAACAGAAAAAAAAAACAAAAAACAAAAAACATTGTGTGGAGTTGATTCCAACTCATAGCAACCCTATAGTAGAATCCTTCGAAATTGCAACTTGAGAGTTGAATTTTTTTCTTCAGCTTTTTTAACTTGAGAAATGCTGAGCGTGTTCTTCCCTTTTGGTTTTCTAACTCTAGGTCTTTGCACATTTTCTTATATTTTACTTTGTCTTCTAGAGCCACCCTTTGAAATGTTCTGTTCAGCTCTTTTACTTCATCATTTCTTCCATTCTCTTTACATATTCTACATTCAAGAGCAAGTTTCAGAGTCTTTTCTGACATCCATGTTGGTCTTTTCTTTCTTTCCTATCTTTTTAATGAACTTTTGCTTTCTCCATGTGTTATGTCCTTGAGGTTATCTCACAACTCATCTGGTCTTCTGTCATTAGTGTTCAATGCAGCAAATCTATTTTTGAGATGGTCTCCAAATTCAAGTGGGATATACTCAAGGTCATATTTTGATTTGCATGAACTTGCTTTAATTTACTTCAGCTTCAACTTGAACTTGCATATGAGCAATTGATGTTCTGTTCTGCAGTTGGTCCCTTGTTCTGGCCTTGTTCTGACTGATGATACTGAGTTTTTCCATCATCTCTTTCTGCAAATGTAATCAATTTGATTCCTGTGTTTTCCATCCGGTGAGGTCCGTGTTTATAGTCACAGTTTGTGTTGTTGAAAAAAAAGGTATTTTCAGTGAAGAAGTGGTTGGTCTTTTGTTGCAAAATTTTATCACGTGATCTGCATCGTTTCTGTCATCAAGGTCATATTTTCCAACTACCAATCCTTCTATGTTTCGAACTTTCTCATTCCAATATCCAATCTGTCAGTTTTTAATACTGTGGTAGTTTGTATGTTGCTGTGATGCTAGAGGCTATGTCACCGGTGTTCCAAATACCAGCAGGATCACCCATAGTGGACAGGTTTCAGCAGAGCTTCCAGACTAAGACAGACTAGGAAGGACCTGGTGGTCTACTTCTAAAAAAAGTTGGCCAGTGAAAAACTTTATGAATCGCAGTGGAGCATTGTCTGTGAATTAGGCAATGATAGTATTTCATTTTATCAGCTTGACAAACTGGATTCATCTTGTCATGCTCTATTTTAGAAAGGGCATAGTTTGAAAACCAGAACTTACTAGTGGGGTAAAGAGGAGATGACAAGGAAAAGGAAGAGGAGGAAGTAGTGGTGAGATGGGGTGAGGATTAAAAGTAAATTTTTCCAAAGGGAAGACTATTCATTTACATGGTTATCCTATAGTCTCAAAGATAGCAATTGTAGTTGTTAGGTGTCATCAAGTAGATTCAGAGTAGAACTGCCCCACAGGGTTTTCCAGGCTATGATCTTTGCGGAATCAGATCACCAGGTCTCTTCTCCCAGGGAGTCGCTGGGGGCAGGGAGAGGGTTCCAATCTCCAATCTTTTTGTTAGCAGCCAAGAGCTTAACCATTATGTCACTAGGGCTCCTTATGATAGCAATTAGTGGCCTATACCTCAATTCAATTCCTAAATGTGTTTTGTTTGGCTTGCATAAGTTGATGTTAAAAACAATCTGGAGATTTCCCATGAAAATCCAGATTTCAGGTTTCTCTTAAAAAATCAGAAATATTTTTTCTATACCTGCATACTTGTGTAGCACTAATTGGATGGAACTGAGTAGCTTTCCCATTTGGGCAGGTGCTACAATCCCCTACTCCCCAATATTTCCCACAATTGAATTGAGTGCCAGTTGTCCCATACCATCATGCCTGCACTGTTGTCTTATACCAGAGAAACATTTTTCTACTTACATCTCCATCAAATGTTGGAAAATGAGGTCTAGATGAGTATGTTTCAAGAACAATGAGGGAAAGCAAATTATTTTTTTGGAAGTGTAGAACATTTCTACATTCTTAGCATACAAAGTGTTTCTCTTGAAAATTCAATGCAAGATGCTCATGTAAAAAAGCTATAATGACAATTATGATAATTACCTGGAAAATGCTTATGAAAAAGATACATGATAAAAAATTTAATGACTTGGGGCGTGGCCAACATGGTGGAGTAGTTAGACTCTTCCAATATCCCTCTTACACAAAGACCTGGAAAAACAAGTGATTTCATTCTATATGAATATCTAGGAGCCCAGAACTAGGCAAAGTCGAGGAATCTGTCTGAGTGATAGGGGAGAGGCAGATGATTTGGAAGAAGCGAAGAGCGCCAGAGCCGCAGCGGCAAAACTGCAGTGCTGCAGCCACGCCGGTCCGCAGTGAAGCAGGAAAACAGCTGTGCTGTGCGCACACTTGGGAAGCAGTTTCCACATTGAGAGAGACCCGGAAGCAGAGATTCTGCTTGGATACTCCGAACCAGTGAAAAGCAGCTCCCAAGAGGCTAAGATTAAGTACATGTGTGCACCCTTTCATGGGGATTAAAACAAAAAAAAACCCATTTTGGAAAACCCTCTCTCCCTTTTACCTCCTCCCTCCATACTCTGAACCAGGAGTCCACTGGGCTGGAAGTAGATCCCAAAAGGCTCCCTGACCCATTCTCCTGGCCTTGGAGAGGGAACAAATAAGCTACTGGCTCTCCTAAGCCAGGAACACAGGGTCGGCACAGCTCCTTTGCTAGGCACAGGTATCAGGGGTCCACAGACTCTGAGTGCCTTACACCCCTGTATAGACTAGTGGGGACCCATCTCAACAGCGTTAGTCCTCGCTACCACAGTACAACAGGGGAAATATCTGAAGTTTAACTTCAACTGCTTCAGCTGTGAACTGGCAGATTTGTGACCCTTGAAACAGCCCTGCCCCTTAAGTAGGCACTTTCATCGATCTGCAGCAGGGGCTTGAGGACTGGTGGTACCACTTAAAGCACCTAGTCACCTCCAACAGGAGTCCAATAAAAAGTGGTGCCCTTAAATCTTTACACCCAACAGAGTAGGGTGCTCGTAGTCTGGCTGCAAAACTCATCTACCTACTCACCCTAGAGAATAGGGACACGCTTTCCTGTCAGACTTTCAGGGGAAGCCATCAACCCCCTGCCTGGCTCAGTGCGTGATCCCCTACCACAGCCAGAGTCTAGTGCCTGCACCAATCACCCATGCCTCTAGGACTGGGGGTGAGAGCCTGCATCACACACTTGGTGACTGACTGCCTGAACACCTGAGCCGAATCCATGTAGGAAAATTTAATGGACTCTTGTGTGCACATACTTACTTACAGAACTACCTACTTGGTGACAGGACATTAGAGATCCAAAGGTGTCAAAAATCAAACTAATCACACGAACAGCCTATTTGGGCATATCAAAACAAAACAAAATAAGAAGCTAGGTCTCACTAAACAAATACAAAATAAAATTATAATAAATTATTGATGGCTCGGAGACAACAGTCAATATCAAGTCACATAAAGAGGCAGTCTATGATGGCTTCAGCAAGCTCCCAAAATAAAGAATCAATAAATTCTCTGGAGGAAGAGAACTTCTTGGAATTACCAGAGGCAGAATACAAAAGATTAATATACAGAACTCTTAGAAATTAGAAAGGAAATTCAAGAGAATGCAGAAACCTCCAGGGAACATACAGACACAGTAGTAGTGGAACTTAAAAAAGTTATTCAAGAACATAATGCTAAATTTAATAGGCTGCAAGAATCCATAGAGAGACAGCAATCAGAAATCCAGAAGATTAACAATAAGATTTCAGAATTACACAACTCAATAGAAAGTCATAGGAGCAGAATTGAGGCAGTAGAAGTTAGAATTAGTGACATTGAAGACAAAGCTCTTGATGCCAATTTATTTGAGGAAAAATCAGATAAAAGAATTAAAAAGAATGAAGAAACTCTAAAAGTCATGTGGGACTCTATCAAGAGAAATAACCTACGAGTGATTGGAGTACCAGAACAGGAGGGGATAACAGAAAATACAGAGAAAATTGCTGAAGATTTGTTGACAGAAAATTTCCCCAATATCATGAAAGATGAGAAGAGATCTATCCAAGATGCTCATAGAACCCCACATAAGGTAGATCCCAAAAGAAAGTCACCAAGACATATTATAATCAAACTTACCAAAACCAAAGATAAAGAGCGAATTTTAAGAGCAGCTAGGGATAAAAGAAAAGTCATCTACAAAGGAGAGTCAATTAGAATAAGTTCAGACTACTCAGCAGAAACCATGCAGGCTAGAAGGCAATGGGATGACATATATAAAGCCTTGAAGGAAAATAACTGTCAGCCAAGAATTATATATATAGCAAAACTGTCTCTCAAATATGATGGCAAAATTAGGGCATTTCCAGATAAACAGAAGTTCAGGGAATTTGCAAAAAACCAAACTGAAATTACAGAAATACTAAAGGGAGTCCTACGGTTAGATAATCAATAACACCAGCTAACAATGCAAGAGTAGAACACAGGACAGAGCAATCAGATATTGACTCAGATACGGATATTGAGAATACATCAAAGCTAAAACATTGAAAATAGGGAAACAGATATCAATATGTAAAAAAGGATAATATTAAAACAAAAAAGAGGGACTGAAAATGGAGACACTGATTTTTTTATATGGAGGGGAAGTTAAGGCGATATAAAGTAATAAAAGACTGGTATAAACTTAGAAAAATAGGGGTAAATATTAAGGTAACCACAAAGGAACCTAACAATCCTACGAATCAAAATAAACAGTAGAAAAACATAAAGGCCCAGCAAATACAAAATCTACGTCAAAGAAAAAGATGAAAAAAAATACATAAAGAAAAATGACTCAGCACAGAAAATTGAGTAGAACAAAGAAACTGTGAACAACACACAAAAAGAGATATCAGAATGACAGCACTAAACTCATACCTATCAATAATTACACTGAATGTAAACGGACTTAATGCACCAATAAAGAGACGGACAGTGGCAGATTGGATAAAAAAGCATGATCCATCGATATGCTGCCTACAAGAGATGCACCTTAGACTTAAAGACACGAACAGGCTAAAACTCAAAGGATGGAAAAAATATATCAAGCAAACAACACTCAAAAAAGAGCAGGAGTGGCAATATTAATCTCTGACAAAGTAGACTTTAACATAAAATCTACCACAAAGGATAAGGAAGGGCACTATATAATGATTAAAGGGTCAATACACCAGGAGGACGTAACTATAATAAATATTTATGCACCCAACAATAGGGCTCCAAAATACATAAAACAAACTCTAGCAGCTCTGAAGAGAGAGATAGACAGTTCCACAGTAGTAGTAGGAGACTTCAACACATCTCTTTCGGTGAAGGACAGAACATCCAGAAAGAAGCTCAGTAAAGACACGGAAGAGCTAAATGCTACAATCAACAAACCTGATCTCATAGACATATACCGAACACTGCACCCAACAGCAGCCAAGTATACTTTCTTTTCCAATGCACATGGAACATTCTCCTGAATAGCCAAGTATTAGGCCATAGGCCACATATTAAGCCATAAAGCGAGCCTTAACAAAATCCAAAACATCGAAATATTATAAAGCATCTTTTCTGAACATAAAGCCATAAAAGTGGAAATCAACAACGCAAAAAGCAAGGAAAAACAGTCAAACCCATGGAAACTGAACAACACCATGCTCAAAAACTACTGGGTTATAGAAGAAATTAAGGAGGGAATAAAGAAATTCATAGAATCAAATGAGAATTAAAACACCTTCTATCAGAAACTTTGGGACACAGAGAAAACAGTGCTCAGAGGTCAGTTTATAGCAATAAATGCACAGATCCAAAAAGAAGAAAGGGTCATAATCAAAGCATTAACCCTAACTGGAACAAGCAGAAAGAGAGCAGCAAAAGAAGCCCTCAGGTGCCAGAAGGAAGGAAATAATAAGAATTAGAACAGAATTAAATGAAATAGAGAATAGAAAAACAATTGAAAGAGTTAACAAGTCCAAAAGCTGGTTCTTTGAACAGATCAACAAAACTGATAAACCATTAGCCAAAGTGACAAAAGAAAAACAGGAGAGGAAGCAGATAACCCATATAAGAAATGAGATGGGTGGTATCACAACAGACCCAACTGAAATTAAAAGAATCATAACAGATTATTATGAAAAATTGTATTCTGACAAATTTGAAAAACGAGAGGTAATGGACAAATTTCTAGAAACTCACTACCTACCTAAATTAACACAGAGTTAGAACAACTAAATAAACCCATAACAAAAAAGAGATTGAAAAGGTTATTGAAAAATTGCCAACAAAAAAAAAGGCCTGGCCGGGATGGCTTCACTGGAGAATTCTACCAAACTTTCAGAGAAGTGATAACCCCACTTCTGCGGAAGGTATTTCAGAGCACAGGAAAGGATGGAATACTCCCACACTCATTCTATGAAGCCAGCATAACCCTGATAACAAAACCAGGTAAAGACACCATAAAGAAAAGAAAATTACAGACCAATTTCCCTCATGAACATTGATGCAAAAATCCTCAACAAAATTTTAGCCAATAGAATTCAGCAACATATCAAAAAAATAATTCACTATGACCAAGTGGGACTTATGCCAGGTATGCAGGGATGGTTCAACATTAGAAAAAAAATCAATGTAATCCATCACATAAATAAAACAAAAGACAAGAAGCACATGATGTTATCAATTGATGCAGAAAAAGCATTCACAAAGTCCAACACCCATTCATGATAAAAACTCTCAAAAAAACAAGAATAGAAGGGAAATTCCTCAATATAATTAAGGGCCTTTATACAAAACCAACAGCCAACATCATCCTAAATGGAGAGACTTTGAAAGCATTCCCGTTGAGAACAGAAAGCAGACAAGGATGCCCTTTATCACCACTCTTATTCAACATTGTGCTGGAGGTCCTAGCCAGAGCAGTTAGGCTAGAAAAAGAAATAAAAGACATTGAAATAAGCAGTGAAGAAGTCAAAGTATCTCTATTTGCAGATGATATGATCTTATATACAGAAAACCCCAAGGAATCCACAAGAAAACTACTGGAACTAATAGAAGATTTCAGCAAAGTTTCAGTATACAAATAAACATACAAAAATCAATTGGATTCTTTTACACCAACAGAGAGAACCTTGAAGAGGAAATCACCAAATCAATACCATTTACAATAGCCCCCAAGAAGATAAAATACTTAGGAATAAATCTCACCAGAGATGTAAAAGATCTTTCAGAGAAAACTACAAGACACTACCACAAGAAACGAAAAGAGACATGCATAAGTGGAAAAATATACCTTGCTCATGGATAGGTAGACTCAACATAGTGAAAATGTCAATTCTGCCCAAGGAAATCTACAGATACAATGCAATCCCGATCTAAATTCCACCAGCATTTTTTAATGAGATGAAGAAACAAATCAACAACTTCATATGGAAAGGGAAGAGGCCCCTAATAAATAAAGCATTACTAAAGAAGAAGAAAAAAGTGGGAGGCCTTACACTACCTGATTTTAGGACCTATTATACTTTCGTCATAGTCAAGACAGCCTGGTACTGGTACAACAAGAGATACATAGACCAATGGAACAGAGTTGAGAATCCAGATATAAGCTCATCAACCGATGAGCAGCTAATATTTGACAAAGGCCCAAAGTCCATTAACTGGGGAAAAGACAGTCTCTTTAACAAATGGTGCTGGCATAATTGGATATCTACAAGCAAAAAACTGAAACAAGACCCATATCTCACACCATGTACAAAAACTAATTCAAAATGGATCAAAGACTTAAATATAAAATAAAAAGTGATAAAGATCATGGAAGAAAAAATAGGGACAATGCTAGGAGCCCTAATACATGGCATAAACACAATACAAACTGTGAGAAACAATGCACAAGCATCAGAAGAGAGACTAGATAAATGGGAGCTCCTAAAAATGAAACACTTATGCTCATCAAAAGACTTCACCAAAAGAGTAAAAAGACAACCTACAGACTGGGAAAAAATTTTTGGCTAGGACAAATCCGATCAGCATTTAATGTGTAAAATCTACAAGATACTGCAAAACCTCAACAGCAAAAAGACAAATAACCCAATTAAAAAATGGGCAAAGGATATAAACAGGCACTTCACCAAAGAAGATATTCAGGCAGCTAACAGACCCATGAAGAAATGCTCACGATCATTAACCATTAGAAAAATGCAGATCAAAACTACAATGAGGTATCGTCTCACCCCAACAAGGCTAGCATTAATCCAAAAAACACAAAATAACAAATGCTGGAGAGGTTATGGAGAGACTGGAACACTTATACACTGTTGGTGGGAATGTAAAATGGTACAACCACTTTGGAAATCTATTTGGCGCTTCCTTAAAAAGCCAGAAATAGAAGTATCATACGATCCAGCTATCCTGCTCCTTGGAATATATCCTCGAGAAACAAGAGCCATCACACGAATAGATATATGCACACCCATGTTCATCCCAGCAGTATTCACAATAGCAAAAAGATGGAAGCAACGTAGGTGCCCATCAATGGACGAATGGGTAAACAAACTGTGGTATATCGACCCAATGGAATATTACCCAACAATAAAGAACAATGATGAAGCTGTCAAACATAGTATAACATGGTGGAAGCTGGAACTTACTACGCTGAGTGAATTTAGTCAGTCACAGAAGGACAAATACTGTATAAGACCACTATTATAAGAACTCAAGAAAAGTTTTAAACACAGAAGAAAACATTCTTTGATGGTTACACAGGTGGGGAGGGAGAGTGAGGGTTATTCACTAACTAGATAGTAGATAAGAATCATCTTAGGTGAAGGGAAGGACAGCACACACTACAGGGGAAGCCAGCACAACTGGACTAAACCAAAGCTAAGAAGTTTCCTCAATACAATCAAATACTTTGAGAGACAGAGTAGCAGGGATGCAGGGTCTGGGGACCATGCTTTCAGGGGACATCTATGTCAATTGGCATAACAAAGCTTATTAAGAAAATGTTCTGCATCCTACTTTGGTGAGTGGCATCTGGGGTCTTAAAACTTGCAAGCAGCCATATAAGATGCATCAGTTGGTCCCAACCACTTGGAGTAAAGGAGAACGAAGAACACCAAAGACATAAGGAAAGTATTAGCCCAAGAGACAGAATGGGCCACATAAACCAGAGACTTCATCAGCCTGAGACCAGAAGAACTAGATGGTGCCCTGCTACCACCAATGAACGTCCTGACAGGGAACAGAACAGAGGGTCCCTGGTGGAGCAGTAGAATGATGATGGGGTGCAGAGCTCAAATTCTAGTAAGAAGGCCAGACTTAATGGTCTGACTGAGACTGGAGAAACCCCGGAAAGCATGGCCCCTGGACTCTCTATCACCCCAGAACTAAAACAATTTCAGAGGCCAACTCTTCAGACAGGGATTGGACTGGACTGTGGGACATAAAGTGATACTTGTGAAGAATGTGCCTCTTAGTCAGGTAGATACAAGAGACCAAAGGGGCAGCTTTTGTCCAGAGGTGAGATGGGAAGGCAGAGAGAGGTAGGAGCTGGTTGAATGTTCATGGGTAATCAGGGGTGGAGCAGAGGAGTGTGGTGTCACAGAATGGAGTGAGCGGTTGGGGTCTCATAACAATGTATGTTAAAAAAAAAATTTCTGTTTGGGAGACTAACTTGAAATGTAAACTTCATTTAATTACAAAGATTAAAAATAAAAAAAAAAAATTTAATGGCTTAAAGAAGGAAGTTCTCCTTTTTTGTAAAGTGAATAAGTAAATCTACTTGCATTAACTAGCCCATTTCATTCACCAGTGTAACCTTTCTAGCCCCCATAGGCGTGTGAGTTTGTTACCAGACTTAGTAGTTGGAGGCTTTTTACTCCACAGGATGTTTGTTCAGATGGCTAATTCTCAGAGTAGAAGGGCAAGGAAAGAAATTTTACTTTTTCTCAATAAGCCTCCTTCTTATTCCTCAAAATTTCCTTTTGATCACTCCAGGAATATATATACATACATACATATGTATATGTATAGTTGTGCTTTAAGTGAAAGTTTGCAATTCAAGATAGTCTCTCATACAAAAATTTATACATACATTGTTTTGTGACCCTAGTTGCTTTCCCTATACTGTGATAGCACACCCTTTCCACTCTGGATTTCCCGTGTCCATTCAACCAGCTCCTGACCTTCTCTGCCTTCTCATCTCACCTCTGGACTGGAGCTGCCCATTTAGTCTCATGTGTCTACTTGAGCTAAGAAGCGCACTCTTCACAAGTATCATTTTATGTCCCATAGTCCAATCTAATCTTTGTCTGAAGAGTTGGTGTTGGGAATGGTTTTAGTTTGGGGGCCATGTCTTCCGGTATCCCTCCAGTCTCAAACCATTAAGTCTGGTGTTTTTACTAGAATTTGAGTTCTTCACCACACTTTTCTTCTGCTCCATCAGGGACTCTCTGTTGTGTTCCCTGTCAGGGAAGTCATTGTGGTAGCCAAGCACCATCTAGTTCTTCTGTTCTCAGGCTGATAGTCTCTGGTTTATGTGGCCCTTTCTGTCTTAGGCTAAGACTTTCTTTGTGTCAGTGGTTTTCTTCATTCTCCTTACTCCAGGTGGGTTAGGAACAATTGACGCATCTTAGATGGCCACTCACTAGATTTTAAGACCCCAGGCCCCACTCACCAAAGTGGAATGCAGAACACTTTCTTAAAAACTTTGTTATGCCAATTGACCTAGGTGTCCCCTGAAACCATGGTCCCCAGACCCTGCATCCCTGCTAGTCTGTCCCTCGAAGTGTTTAATTGTATTCAGGAAACTTCTTAGCTTTGGTTTAGTCCAGTTGTGCTGACTTCCCCTGTAGCGCGTGCTGTCCTTAGCTTTACCTATGATAATTATTGTCTACTTTCTAGTTAGTGAATACCCCTCTCCTCCCTCCCCACCATTGTAACAATCAAAGAATGTTTTCTTCCGTGTTTAAACCTTTTCTTGAGTTCTTATAATAGTGGTCTTATACAATATTTGTTCTTTTGTGACTAAGTACACTCAGCATAATACCTTCCAGATTCCTCCATGTTATAAGTCATTTCATGGATTCATCGTTATTCTTTATTGTTGCAAAGTATTCCATTGTGTGAATATACCATAATTTGTTTATTCATTCAGCTGTTGATGGGCACCTAGTTTGTTTCCATCTTTTTGCTATCATGAACAGTGCTGCGATGAACATGGGTGTGCATATATCTGTTAGTGTGACGACTCTTAATTCTCTAGGATATATTCCAAGGAGTGGGATTGCTGGATCCTATGGTACTTCTATTTCTAGCTTTTTCAGGAAGCACCAAATCAATCTCCAATGTGGTTGTACCATTTTACATTCCCACCAACAGTGTATAAGTGCTCCAGTCTCTCCACAACCTCTCCAACATTTATTATTTTGTGTTTTTTGGATTAATGCTAGCCTTGTTGGGGTGAGATGGTATCTCATTGTAGTTTTGATTTGCATTTCTCTAATGGCTAATAGCATTTCCTCATATGTCTGTTAACTGCCTGAATGTCTTCTTTGGTGAAGTGCCTGTTCATATCCTTTGCCCATTTTTTAACTGGGTTGTTTGTATTTTTCTTGTTGAGGTTTTGCAGTATTTTATACATTTTACAGATTAGATGCTGATCAGATTTGTTGTAGCAAAAATTTTTTTCCCAGTCTGTAGTTTGTCTTTTTACTCTTTTGGTGAAGTCTTTTGATGTGCATAAGTGTTTGATTTTTAGGAGCTCCCAGTTATCTAGTTTCTCTTCTGGTGTTTGTGCATTGTTTCTCACGGTTTATATTGTATTTATGCCATGTATTAGGGCTCCTAGCATTGTCCTTATTTTTTCTTCCATGATCTTTATTGTTTTAGATTTTATATTTAGGTCTTTGATCCATTTTGAGTTAGTTTTTGTGCATGGTGTGAGATATGGGTCTTGTTTCAGTTTTTTGCAGATGGATATCCAGTTATACCAGCACCATTTGTTAAAGAGATTGTCTTTTCCCCAGTTAACGGACTTTGGGCCTTTGTCAAATATCAGCTACTCATAGGTGGATAACTTTATGTCTGGATTCTCAATTCTGTTCCATTGGTCTGTGTATCTGTTGTTGTACCGGTACCAGGCTGTTTTGACTACTGTGACAGTATAATAGTTTCTAAAATCAGGTAGTGTGAGGCCTCCCACTTTGTTCTTCTTGAGTAATGCTTTGCTTATCTGGGACCTCTTCCCTTTCCATATGAAGGTGGTGATTTGTTTCTCCATCTCATGAAAAAATACCATTGGAATTTGGATTGGGATTGCATTGTATCTGTAGATTGCTTTGGGTAGAATTGACATTTTCACAATGTTGAGTTTTCCTATCCGTGCGTATGGTATGTTTTTCCACTTATGTAGGTCTCTTTTGGTTTCTTGCAGTAGTATCTTGTAGTTTTCTTAGTATAGACCTTTATGTCTCTGGTGAGATTTACTCCTAAGTATTTTATCTTCTTGGGGGCTATTGTAAATGGTATTGATTTGGTGATTTCCTCTTCGAAGTTCTCTTTGTTGGTGTAGAGGTATCCAACTTATTTTTGTATATTTATCTTGTATTCTGATACTTTGCTGAAATTTTCTATTAGTTCCAGTAGTTTTCTTGTGAATTCCTTGGGGTTTTCTGTGTATAAGGCCATATCATCCTCAAATAGAGACACTTTTACTTCTTCCCTAGCAATTTGGATGCCCCTTATTTCTTTTTCTTGCTTTATTGCTCTGACTAGGATGTCCAGCACAATGTTGAATAAGAATGGTGATAAAGGGCATCCTTGTCTGGTTCCCATTCTCAAGGGGAATGCTTTCAGACTCTCTCCATTTAGGATGATGTTGGCCATTGGCTTTGTATAAATGCTGTTTATTATGTGGAAGGATTTCCCTTCTATTGTTATTTTGCTGAGAGTTTTTATCATGATGTATGTTGGAGTTTGTCAAATGCCTTTTCTTCATCGACTGATAAGATCACATGGTTCTTATATTTTGTTTCATTTATGTGATGGATTACATTAAGTGGCTTTCTAATGTTGAAACATCCATGCATACCTGGTATGCATCCCACTTGGTAGTGATGAATTATTTTTTTGATATGTTGTTGAATTCTATTGGCTAGAATTTTGTTGATGATTTTTGCATCTATGTTCATGAAAGATATTGGTCTTTAATTTTCTTTTTTTGTGGTGTCTTTACCTGGTTTTGGTATCAGGGTTATGTTGGCTTCATAGAATGAGTTTGGGAGTATTCGTTCCTTTTCTATGCTCTGAAATACCCTTAGGAGTACTGGTGTTAACTCTTTTCTGAAAGTTTGGTAGAATTCTCCAGTGAAGCTGTCTGGGTCATGGCTTTTTTTTGTTGGAAGTTTTTTCTTTTTTTTTTTTTTAATTAAACCTCTTCAATCTCTTCTTTTGCTATTGGTTTATTTAGTTGTTGTAACTTGGTTTAGGTTAGTTTAGGTAGGTAGTGTGTTTCTAGAAATTTGCCCATTTCCTCTAGGTTTTCAAATTTGTTGGAGTATATTTTTCATAGTATTCTGTTATGATTCTTTTAATTTCACTTGGGTCTGTTCTGATATCACCCATCTCATTTCTTATTTGGATTATTTGCTTCCTCTCCTGTTTTTCTTGTGTCAGTTTGGCCAGTGGTTTATCATCTTTGTTGATCTTTTCAGAGAACCAGCTTTTGGACTTGTTAATTCTTTCAATTGTTTTTCTATTCTCTATTTCATTTAATTCTGCTCTAATTCTTACTATTTCCTTTCTTCTGGTGCCCAAGGGCTTCTTTCGCTGCTCTCTATTTGTTTGAGTTATAGGGTTAATGTTTTGATTTTGGCCCTTTCTTCTTTTTGGATATGTGCATTTATTGTTTTAAATTGACTTCTGAGCAGTGCTTTTGCTGTGTCCCAAAGGTTCTGGTAGGTTGTGTTTTCATTCTCATTTGATTCTGTGAATTTCTTTATTTCATCCTGATTTCTTCTGTAACCTAGTAGTTTTTGAGCAAGGTATTGTTCAGTTTCCATGTGTTTGATTTTTTTCTTTGCTTTTCCTGTTATTGGTTTCTACTTTTATGGCTTTATAGTCAGAAAAGATGCTTTGTGATATCTAGATTCTTTGGATTCTGTTAAGGCTGGCTTTACGACCTAACATGTGGTCTATTCTTGAGAATGTTCCATGTGCATTGGAAAAAAAAGTATACTTGGCTGCTGTTGGGTGGAGTGTTTGGTATATGTCTATGAGATCAAATTGGTTGATTGTGACATTTACATCTTCTGTGTCTTTATTGAGCTTCTTTCTAGATGTTCTGTCCTTCACTGAAAATGGTGTGTTGAAGTCTCCTACTACTATTGTGGAGCTGTCTCTTTCTCTTTTCTACACTGTTAGATTTTGTTTTATGTTTTTTGAACCCCTGTCGTTGGGTGAATAAATATTTATTATGGTTATGTCCTCCTGGTGTATTGACCCTTTAATCATTATATGGTGTCCTTCCTTATCCTTTGTAGTGAATTTTGCTTTAAAGTCTATTTTGTCAGAGATTAATATTGCCACTCCTGCTCTTTTTTGAGTGTTGCTTGCTTGATATTTTTTCCATCCTTTGAATTTTAATCTGTGTCTTTAAGTCTAAGGTATGTCTCTTGTAGGCAGCGTATAGACGGATCGTGTTTTTTTTATCCATTCTGCCATTCTCTTTTTATTGGTACATTTAGTCTGTTTACATTCAGTGTAATTATTGATGGGTATTATTTTAGTGCTCTCATTTTGATGTATTTGTTTGTGTGTGTGTGTGTGTGTGTGTGTGTGTGTGTTGTGACAGTTTCTTTGTTCCAATTAATTTTCTGTGCTGAGTCATTTTTCTTTATGTATTTTTCATCTTTTTTACTGTTGATTTTGTCTTTGCTGAGTCTTCATGTTTTTCTTTTTTCTTTTGATGTGTAGATTTGTTAGTTTTCTTTGTGGTTACCTTACAATTAACCTCTAATTTTCTAAGCTTAAACTATTCTTTTATTTCTTGATAGCACCTTAACTTCTCTATATGAAAGTTTTACAAATATACTATTTAGTCTCTCTTGTTTGTTTTATGTTGTCATCTTTTACATATTGATGTCTCTGTTTTCTTATTATCAGTATTTTAGTTTTGACTTATTTTTGTGACTTCCCTGTCTGGGTTGCTATCTGGTTGTTTTCTCCTGTGTTCTAGTCTTGGGTTGTTATTTGATATTATTGACTCTCTAGCCAGAGGGGTCCCTTTAGTATTTCTTGTAATTTTGATTTGGCTTTTACAAATTCCTTTAACTTCTGTTTATCAGAAAATGCCCTAATTTCGCCTTCATATTTGAGAGAGAGTTTTGCTGGATATATAATTCTTGGCTGGCAATTTTTTTCCTTCAAGGCTTTATATATGTCATCCCATTGCCTTCTTGCCTGTAAAGTTTCTGCTGAGTAGTCAGAGCTTAATTTTGTTGAGTCTCCTTTATAAATGCCTTATTGGTTATCTCTGTTGTTGTTGCTGTTGTTAAGTGCTGTCAAGTTGGTTCCAACTCATAGTGACCCTATGCACAACAGAATGAAACACTGCCTCATCCTGCACCATTCTCACAATTATTGCTATACTTGAGCCCATTGTTGCAGCCACTGGGTCAATCCACCTCCTTGAGGGTCTTCCTGTTTTTCACTGACCCTCTGCTTTGCCAAGCATGCTGTCCTTCTTTAGGGACTGGTCCCTCCTGATAACATGTCCAAAGTATGTGAGATATAGTCTCACCATCCTTGCTTCTAATGAGCATTCTGGTTGTACTTCTTCCAAGACAGATTTGTTCATTCTTTTGGCAGTCCATGGTACATTCAATATTCTTCACCAACACTACAAGTCAATGGCATCAATTCTTCTTTGCTCTTCCTTATTCATTGTCCAGCTTTTGCATGTATATGAGGTGATCGAAAGCACCATGACTTGGGTCAGGCTCACCTTAGTCCTCAAGGTGACATCTTTGCTTATCAATGCTTTAAAGAGGTCTTTTGCAGCTGATTTACCCAATGCAGTGCGTCTTTTGATTTCCTGACTGCTGCTTCCATGGGTGTTGATTGTGGATCCAAATAAAATGAAATCCTTGACAAACTCAATCTTTTTTCCGTTTATCATAATGTTGCTTATTGGTCCAGTTGTGAGGGTTTTTGTTTTCTTTATGTTGAGGTGTAATCTATACTGAGGGCTGTGGTCTTTGATCTTTGTCATTAAGTGCTTCAAGTCTTCTTCACTTTCAGCAAGTAAGGTTGTGTCATCTGCATAATGCAGGTTATTAATGAGGTTTCCTCCAATCCTGATGCCCTGTTCTTCTTCATATAGTCCACCTTCGTTTATACCTAGCTGCTCTTAAAATTTTCTCTGTATCTCTGCTTTTGGCAAGTTTGATTATAATATGTCTTAGTGACTTTCTTTTGGGATCTACCCTGTGTGGGGTTCGATGAGCTTCTTGGATAGATATCTTCTCATCTTTCACGATATCAGGGAAGTTTTTCTGCCACCAAATCTTAAACAATTTTCTCTGTATTTTCTGTTATCCCCCCCTGTTATGGTACTCCAGTCACTCATAAGTTATTCCTCTTGATAGAGTCCTACATAATTTTTAGGGTTTCTTTATTTTTTTTTAATTCTTTTATCTGATTTTTCCTCAAATAATTTGGTGGCAAGTACTTTATCTTCACTCTCACTAATTGGCTTCCTTTGCCTTGATTCTGTTCTATGACTTTCTTCTGAGTTGTCTAATTCAGAAATTTTATTGTTATTATTTTGGATTTCTATTTGCTATCTCTCTATGGATTCTAGCAGTCTGTTAAATTTATCATTCTGCTCTTGTTTAGCTTCCTAAATTCCTCTATCACTTTGTCTGTGTGTTGCTTGGCTTGATCTGAGTTTTGGCTGATCTCTTTCCTTATTTCTTGATGAGCTCTGTATGTTAATCTTTTTTTTTTTTTTTAGTAAGTATCCTTTCTATTAAACTATTTCTATTAAACTTTCTATTACATTGCAAGCAAGAACTATGAAAAGTATTTAAATTCAATACTTTTGGAAATCAATCTTTTTTTTGTTTTATTGTACTTCAGATGAAGCTTTACAGAACAAACTAGCTCCTCAGTAAACAGCTAGTACACATATTGTTTTATGACATTGGTTAACAACCCCACAACATGTCATCACTCTCCCTTCTTGACCTTCGGTTCACTATTACTAGCTTTCCTGTTCTCTCCTGCCTTCTAGTCCTTGCCCCTGGGCTAGTGTGCCTCTTTAGTGTCATTTTGTTTTATGAGCCTGCTTAATCTTTGGCTAAACGGTGAACCTCAGGAGTGACTTTATTACTGAGCTATTCAATTTATTACTGAGTTATTCAATGGGCCATACTCTCAAAGTTTCTCCAGTCACTGTCAGGCCAGTAAGTCTAGTCTTTTTTTGTGAGTTAGAATTTTGTCCTACATTTTTCTCCAGCCCTGTCTGGAATCTTCTATTGTGATCCCTGTCAAAGCAGTCAGTGGTGGTAGCTGGGCACCATCTAGTTGTACTGGACTCAGTCTTGTGGAGGCCGTGGTAGTTGTGGTCCATTAGTCCTTTGGACTAATCTTTCCCTTTGCCTTTTGTTCTGTTCATTCTCCCTTGCTCTCAAAGGAGTGAGATCAGTGGAGTATCTTAGATGGCTGCTCAGAGGCTTTTAAGACCCCAGACGCTCCTCTCTAAAGTAGGATGTAGAACATTTTCTTTATAAACTATGATAAGCCAACTGAGCTAGATGTTCCCTGAGACTATGGTCCCCACAGCCCACAATCCAGTAATTTGGTCCCTCAGGTAGTTTGGATGTGTCTATGGAGCTTCTATGACCTTGCCTTGGACAAGTTGTGCTGGCTTCCCTGGTATTGTGTACTGTCTTACCCTTCACCAAAGTTACCACATATCTATTGTCTATTTAGTGTTTTTCCATCCCTCCCCCTCCCCCCCTTCATAACCATCAAAGATTGTTTCTTTTTGTGTGTAAACATTTTCATGAATTTTTATGGTAGTAGTATCATACAGTATTTATCCTTTTGTGGCTGACTTATTTCAATCAGCATAATGCCCTCCAGATTCATCCATGTTGTGCGATGCTTCGCAGATTCATCATTGTTCTTTATCATTGGGTAGTACTTCATTGTGTGTATTTACCGTAGTTTGTTTATACATTTATCTGTTGACGGGCATCTAGGTTGTTTCCATCTTTTTGCTACTGTGAGCAATGCTGCAACAAACATGGGTGTGCATATGTCTATTTGTATGATGACTCTTATTTCTCTAGGATATATTCCTAGGAGTGGGATTGCTAGATCATATGGTATTTCTATTTCTAGCTTTCTAAGGAAGCGTGCCATATCATTTTCCAAAATGGTTGCACCATTTTGCTTTCCCACCAGCAGTGCATAAGAGTTCCAATCTCCCCACAGCCTCTCCAGCATTTGTTATTTTCTGGTTTTTTTTTTTTTTTTTTTTTTTTATTCATGCAGCAATGCCTGTATCTCCTTGTGTTTTTGATTTGCATTTCTCTAATGGCTAGTGATCACAAACATTTCCTCATGTATCTGTTAGCTGCTTGAATGTCTTCTTTGGTGAAATGTCTGTTCATTTATTTTGCCCATTTTTAATTGGATTATTTGTCCTTATGTTGTAGAGCCATTGGATTTTCCTGTAGATTTTAGAGATTAGAACTTTATTGGATTTGTAATAGCCAAAAATTTTTCCCGCTCTGTATGCTCTCTTTTTACTCTTTTGGTGAAGTCTTTTGATGAGCATAAGTATTTAATTTTTAGAAGATCCCAGTTATCTAGCTTATCTTCTGGAGTTTATGTGTTGTTAATTATGGTTTGTATCCTGTTAATGGTGTGTATTAGGGCCTCTAGTGTTGATCCTATTTTTCCTTCTGTAATCTTTATAGTTTTTGGCTTTATATTTATATTTTATATTTTAATCCATTTTGAATTAGTTTTTGTGTGTGGTGAGAGGTATGTGTCCTGTTTCATTTTTTTGCAGATGGACATCCAGTTTTGCCAGCACCATTTGTTAAAAAGACTATCTTTTCACCATTTGATGAACTTTGGGCCCTTTTCGAAGATCAGGTGACTGTAGGTGGATGGAGTTACATCTGGGTTCTCAATTCTGTTCCATTTGTCAATGTATCTGTCTTTGTACCAGTACCAGGCTGTTTTGACTAGCACAGCTGTATTGTAGGTTCTGAAGTCAAGTAGTGTGAGTCCTACTACATTCTTCTTCTTTTTCAATAGTGTTTTACTTATCTGGGGTCTCTTGTATATTAATATTTTGAATTCTACCTCTGGTAATTCCAAGACATTCTTTTCCTCCGGGAGGTTTCCTGGTTCTTTGTTTTGGTCACTTGCTGGAGCCATCATGGTCTGCCTCTTTATGTGATTTGATATTGACTGCTGTCTCCAAGCCATCAATAAGCTATTAAATTTATTTACTGTATGTTTGCATACTGTGTCCTAGTTTCTTGTTCTGTTTTGTTTTGATATACTGAAACAGGATGGGCATGTGAGCTGCTTTGATTATTGGTGTCTTTGAAGCTCTCACATTCTGTCACTGGGTGGTTAGAGCTGCTACTAGGTTTGTGAGCACAGGAATCCATTTACTTTTCTTATGTGGATTCATCTTAGGTGTCTAGGTCATAGGTCACTGAGTGCGTGGTACAGGCTCTCACCTACAGTCCTAGACAGGCAGTGCTATGTAGGGGTGGTTGGAGCAGACACAGGTATCTGGCTGCAGTAGGGGTTTATGTGCTGAGCAAGGTAGGGGGATGACGGCTGCCCCTGAGTGCCTAGGCAGAAGGTGTGTCCCTATCCTCTAGAGCATGTGGGTGGGTGGGTTTTGCAGCTGAACTTTGGACACCCAATGCTATTGACTGTAAGGACTGGGAGGCACCACTTATTCTGGGACCCCTGTCATGGGTAGCTGGATAGTATGGGTGAAGTTGCCCATCTTCGGACCCCTGATATGGGTAGGTGAGGACCTTGCTTAATGGGCAGGGAAATGTCAAATGTCACTAATCTCCCACTGCTTCTTAGCTGTTGCAGTTGAAAATAGGCTTTAGGTATGTACCCTGTTGTACCATGCTAATGAGGGCCTACACTGTTGAATGGGCCCACATAGGTCTAGGCAGGGGTAAAAGGCATTCAAAGTCCACAGACCCCTTGTGCCAGTGTCTAGGCAAAGGGGCAATGCCTTCCCTGAGTTCCTGACTCAGGGGGTGTGGCAATTTTTTAAAGCCACAAGACTGGTTTGAGCGTGGTAAATCCTGAGCTCCCAGTTTAGGGGAGATAGCAGCTTCTTTTCTTTTGTTCGCCCGCTTGTTCACTTGTTCCCTCCCCAAAGTCAAGAGACTGACTTGGGCACATTGGGTCCCAGCTCCAGCCCAAGGGGCTCAGCAACCATCAAACACTGCCAGACTGACACAGGAACAGAATAGGAAGGGGGTGGGGGAGGGAAAGAGAGGCACCTGTCCCCTTAGGGAAGTCTCAGGGGGAAACGATTATTTTGATCCTGTGCTGCAGGTCAGACTCTTGCACTTAACTTTTTTGCAGATCCACGGCCACACACCACCCCCGCCCCCCACAACTTCGTCTCTCTGGAGGAGGTAAAACACACCCAGAGCGCTACTGCTTGCCTCAGTCCATGTGTGCCAAATGGTCCAGCCTGCAAGGTGCTGGCTCAGTCAGGTCTGACACTTCTTCCCTGCTTCTCAGCTGTCTCTCCCTTCCCCTGCTGCTCAGTCTAACTCCTCAACTTTATCTTTGATGTTCAGGGCTCCTAGATTGTCATATATAACCGATTCACTTGTGTTTTCAGGTCTTTGTTGTAAGAGGTACAATAGGAAGTGTTTGACTATTCTGCCATCTTGGCCCCGCCTTCAAGGAATATATTTAGATAGACCCACGTAGTCGTTGGCGGTTCCAACCCTCCCAGAGGTGCCACAGAAGAAAGACTCGGTGATCTGTTTCTGTAAAGATTACAACCAAGAAAACCCTATGGAACAGTTCTACTTTGTAACACATGAGGTCACCATGAGTTGGAATCAACTTGATAGCAACTGGGTTTTTTTTTTTTTTTTTTGGTTTTGTTTTTTCAGTCTTAAATCATCCTATTTATTCTTCTGATTCTTCACTGTCAATGACGTCCATTTACAGCCATAGGCAGCATGCTTCCCTATTAGACTCTAGTTCTTTTATTTTTCCTCAAGAAACTTAGGAAATTACTTTTCCAATCCATTAAAGTGTGTGGTTGAAAGCCACCTATCTGGGTCTTATATATACAGAGAATGAATCTCTGAGCATTCAGAGGGAAGCCGCCTCCTCTCTCTCAACCAGGGGCATGTTTAAATGTTACATGCTATGTGCTAATTTGAAAGACAGTTTCAGCTTATCTTTTATCAGTATACTGTGATAAAGGGAGGCTCTAAATTGCTTGCTGACCCTACTAAGCAGGTTTACTTCACTACTGAAATAATCATTCTCCATAGAAAACTGCTGCTTAGGCTCCCGTGGAGTTACCATTTCACTCCCTTAGAGAAGATAACACGGTAGGTTGAATAGTCTGAAGTAAATTGACTAAGATTATTTTCTCAGTGACAGCTTTGTTGTCATTCTGTAATGCATTCTTTGATGCTGATGAACTTGATAAAATAAACAGGGACAGTTTCTTTAACTAAAGAAAAAAATAAGTCTTGAAAAAGGCAGTTTTACCTTTTGTTTCATATCAGACATCTATTCAGGAGCCGTCTCATTTGCCAAAGGAGAATTTTACTAATGGTCTCAGTTTAAACTTTCCTTTGTTTAACTTTCTAAAATGCAGACTCGTTGATAGAGAACTAAGAAAGGATGTAGACATCATACTTCATTAGCTAGACTTCATTCACCCCCATAGTGTCACCTAATCATTTTGAAAATTATTTTAATATGCTTACGCAACCTTAAAAATGATTTAAGATGCTTTTCATGCTTTGCTTTACTTTCTGTATATAAATTATTTAAATTGTCATAAACTGGGCTCCTTTGAAGTACATATGGCAAATGAGGGGCTGCCTCACTAAGAGAGAAAAACATTTTTTGGCAAAATTTTCTTAGAAATTGAAATAGTTTCTGAGCAGAACGGGATCATGATTAATGATTTGTGATTTTTATTTGCTAGAATGTTCCAATCTTGGCTGTCCACACTGTATTATAAAGGAGAGTTTCTATTCAAAGTACTTAGAACAAAGTACGTTTAGTTTGGAGCCCGAGTGGTGTAGTGGAGCCCTGGTGGCACAGTGGTTAAGAACTACGGCTGCTAACCAAAAGATCGGCAGTTCAAATCCACTAGCCACTCTTTGGAAATTCTGTGAGGCAGTCCAACTCTGTCCTATAGGGTCATAGACTCGCTGTGAGTCGGAATCAACTAGACAGCAATGGATTGGGTTTGCTTTGGTTGCTGACATAGTGGTTAAGAGCTCAGCTGCTAACCAAAATGTCAGCAGTTTGAATCTACAAGTGGTTAAGCTCTGGACTACTAGGTGAACCCAACCACAGGTACCTTGGAAGACAGGACTGGCAATCTGCTTCCAAAAGGTCACCATCCTGAAAACCCTTTGGAGCAGTTCTACTGTGGCACATATTGGGTTGCCCTGAGTTGGAATCCGCTTGATGACAACTAATAACCAACAACAACACATATATTTTCTTTTCTTTTTTTCCTTCTTTATTGTTTGATATACTCTGCTCATTGATCAATGCATGCTTCACACACACACACACACACAGGCACATTAATAATGTGATAAGCACCTGTGAACTCCCCATGCTAAACAGAAGCTAGGATCTTGAACATGATGGAATCCAACTATATCATTCATCCGTTTCCTTCTGTCCTCCTACTTATCCCCCTCATTCTGATTGTTGTGTTCATTCCTTTTTACTGAATCTGTATTTGTTCCTAAAAAAGTCATGTCTATTTTAGTTATATTTAGCTCTTAAAATAGGGTATAATGTTTCCTGTAATCATTTAAGACATAGAATTTCACTTAATATTACATAGTTAAGTATGATTAAGATTCATTTACTTTGTTGCCTAACTCTGGAGTTGATTAATTTTCACTGCAATGTAACATTCTATCCTGTAAATACAGCACATATTGTTTATTCTCCAAATGAGGGTCAGTTGGGTTATTTCCAAGTTTTTGCTATTGTGGATAATACCACTGTGAATATTTTTGAATATATCTTGTATTATACACATGCAAAGGATTCTATTGTGTAGACAGTAGGAATTGAATTGCTTACTCTTGAGATATTTGAGAGACTATAGTCTGTTTTGTAAAGTGATTGTGCTTATTTACATGTTGTTGTTAGGTGCTGACGAGTCACTTCCAACTCATAGCGACCCTGTGTACAACAGAACAAAATATTGCTTGGTCCTGTTCCATTCTCACAATCATTGTTATACTTGAGCCCATTATTGCCGCCACTGTGTCAATCCATCTCCTTGAGGGTTTTCCTCTTTTTTGCTGACCCTCTGTTTTACCAAGCATGCTGTCCTTCTCCAGGGACTGATCTCACCTGATAACATGCCCAAGGTATGTGAGATGAAGACTCACCATCCCTGCTTATAAGGAGCATTCTGGCTGTACTTCTTCCAAGACAGATTTTTTGTTCTTTTGGCAGTCCATGGTATGTTCAATATTCTTTGCCAACGCTATAATTCAAAGTCATCAATTCTTTTTTAGTCTTCCTCATTCATTGCCCAGCTTTCATACACATATGAGGCTATTGAAATCACCACAGCTTGGATTAAGTGCATCTTAGTTCTTAAAGTGACATATTTGTTTTTGCTTTGTAACACTTTAAAGAGTTTATTGACGTACCCACCGGCGATGTATTAGAGATCTTGTGGATCCCCTGTAACACTTGAAATGTTCAGACATTTTAATTTTGTGAATCAAAGGGTTATAAAACTGCTTCTCATTATAGTCTTAATTTCCATAACTCTGATAAAAATGTACATCTCTTCATATGTTTATTGGTCATATGTGTTTCTTATTCTATAAAGGGTTCCTTCATTTCTTTTGCCCATTTTTCTATAGTGTTATTTGTTTTTGATATTGATTTTATATGTTCTTGATATTGATCCTCTGTCTGTTGTGTATATTGTAAGTATATAGTGCAAATATGTAACCTGTACTTTCACTTTAAGGTTTTTTTTTTCTGAACAAAAATCATTCATTTTTATGTAGCTTAGTTTATCAATTTTTAATTTTCTATAGTAAACAATGTAAGAAATCTTTTCATACCCCAACCATGAAAGATTGTAATCTATATTTTCTACTGAAAGTTTTAAAATTTTATTTTTCATATTTAAGTCCTTAATTCAGCTAGAATAGATTTTTGCATATTGTTTTAGGTAGGGATCCAATTCCCTCATTCCCTGTACGGATAATCCCTTTTCCCCACTGATCTTACATAATATGTCTGTTGTACCAAAGATCCATCCATACATGGTCATTATATCTACCCTTGTAACACAATATCATAATTAACGTAGTTTAAATATCAATCCTGATATATGTTAGCATGAATCTCCCCCATTTGCTCTTCAGAAGTGTTTTGGCTAGGCTTGGCCTCTATTTGCCGCACATATCTAGAATCATCTTATAAAATTCTATTAAAAAGAAAAAAAAGCATTGCGGGGCATTGCTGGGGATTTTTTTTTTTCTGAAATTTTATTGACTTTATAGATCAACTTTTGGAGAAATAATATTTCATGATATTAAGTCTTTAATGTCTCTTCATAGAATTTTATAATCTATCCTGTAGAAGTCTTGGGCATCGGTTTTTGGATTTATTTTTATGTACTTGATATTTACTGTATTTTTATGCAAATAATGGAAGCCTTCTATGTTTGTTTTCCAACCTCTACCGACTCCCCTTCACTCCCCCCTGCCCCCACCCCGGGTATTTTCATAAATGCCGTTGTGCCTTTTTATTTTTAGCACAGCACTCTTAGTGAAATACCTTGAGGGAGCAGGGCACAGCTGGCAAACAAATGTAGAAGGCACACGTTGTTTGCATAAAAATGCAGTATTTGATGTGGTTATAAATGGAGTCCACTCTTTAAGGATGTTTTCTAGTTTTGTGTTGCTGCAAAATAGAAATGCATCTGGCTTTTGTATGTTAATCTTATATCCATCTATCTTGTAAAATGCTGACATTACTTCTAATAATTTTTCTGTAGATGTTTCTGGCCTTTATATGTGAAGATGGTATCTCCGAATAATCACAATTTTATGTCATCTTTTCTAATTGTATGACTATAATTTTTTTTGTTTTGTTTAATTGTGCTAGCTAAGACATTCACCACACTGCTGATTTGAATTGTGATAAATATGCTTCCATGTCTTGCTCTTTATTTTAAAGCTAAGGCTTCTAACATTTCTACCTTTAGCATAATGTAGGGATTTTTTTACAGATTCTTTTTTTTTAAATCAGATTAAGAATGTTCCTCTCTATTTCTAATTTACTAAGAGCTTATTACCATTAATGGGTTTTGAATTTTATAAAATTTCTGCAACTATTGAGATGATTATATCATTTTCTCTTTTAGTCTGTTATTAGAGTAAATTACATTAATGGATTTTCTAATATAAACTTTTCTTGCATACCTGGAATAAATTTAATTTGGTCATAGCGTATTATGTTTTTAATTCACTATTGGCTTTAATTTCATACCTTTTTAAGGTTATTTTGCATCTATACTTACGAGTCAAGTAGGTCCATAATATTTTTGTCTAGTCTTGATATCAGCATTATGTTGGAACTGTAGTTTGAATTGAGGAATAATTCTTTCTTTTATTGTCTAGGAGAATAGATACAGAAATTTCTTGAAAGTTGGTGGAACTTGCCTTTAAAACCATCAGGGCCTGGTATGATATTTATGTGAATATTTTTTAAACACGACTTCAATTGCATTAATAGTTACAGGACTATTCAAAATTATAATTCCTTCTTGATAAATTACATGGCATACAGTCTTTAATATTATTCTTTTATCTTTTATTCTCTGCTGTATCTGTGATTGGAGCCCTGGTGGTGCAGTGATTAAGCCTTAGGCTGCTAACCAAAAGGTCAGCAGTTCAAATTCACTAGATGCTCCTTGGAAACCCTAAGGGGCAGTTCTGCTATGTCCCATAGACTCATTATGAGGTTGGAATCGACTCAATGACAAGGGATTTGGGTTTTTTATTTTTTTAATTATTTGTTTATCTGTGATTATATTCTTTTCATTCGTAACATTGCCACTAGTCAATTCATCTTTCGAACAGAATTGCCAGAGATTATTTTATTAAGGAGCCCTGGTGGCACAACAGTTAAGCACTTGGCTGCTAACCAGAGGTTGGTGATTCAAACCCATCTAAGGGCTCCTCAGGAGAAAGACCAGTGATCTGCTTCTATAAAGATTACATCCAGAAACACACAATGGGACGGTTCTACTCTGTCATATGGGGTCACTATGAGTCAGAATTGACTTGCTGGAACCCAACAACAACAATAATTTATTTTATTAGACTTTTTATTAAAAGAACTGAATTTTGTCTTTGTTGATCTTTTAAAAAATTATGCAGTTCTGTTTTATTTTATTTATTATACCTTTACTTCTACTATCTTATTTTGGTTTATTCTATGGCTTGCTTTCTAATTTGACTCGTTAATTTTGAGGGCTTTCTTTATTTCTAATATAAGTAATTAAGACTATAAATTCCCTCAAGCCACTGTGTTTGATGCATTCTACAGCTTTTGATATGCAGTATTTGTCATTATCCTTTAAAAATGTACAGCTTTATTTCTTCTTTAACCTGTGGCATGGTTAGCAGAATGTCTTTTTAAATTTCTGCTTGAAATACTTAGCGTAGTCTTTGTTTACTGGGATGAAACCTGACTGATACTCTAAATTTTGTTTCCTCATTTGTAAAAAAAAAGGATCATAATAGTATATATACCTTTTAGGTTTGTTGTAAGAATACAATGAGTTAATGCAGATAAACCATTTAACATAGTACCTGCAACATAATAATCTACCAAAAATATTAGCTGTGTTTAATCCCTAGCCCATTGTCAACTCCTTCCCTACATGCATTTTTAAGCTTTAATCAAATTAGCCTACTCATCTTATGTATGCTTATGTATCGTGTTCTTAAAAGGCAGGGGCATTTTAGAGGACAGATGTGTCTTTGTATCTTGAACAAGAACAACACTGTGTCTTGCTTGATTGGGAATAAAGCTATGAACTATTGAACTTTTGAATAGATGGTAATACCTGTTTAAAGAGATGATTTTCTATCAACTCTCACATATGTTATATTATATATTTATGAATCATGGTATTTGTTCAAAATTGGAGAATTTAGGGCTTGTAG
This sequence comes from Dugong dugon, assembly GCA_030035585.1. NCBI lineage: Eukaryota > Metazoa > Chordata > Mammalia > Sirenia > Dugongidae > Dugong > Dugong dugon. The sequence continues at coordinate 106,977,594 of CM057463.1, read as the reverse complement.
AGACACTCTAAGCATGCTTAAAAATAACATGATTGGTAAATTCTATATGAGCAAATGTATTTTGTTCAATCCACATTAAGGGAAAAATAACTTAGAAAATGCTGCCACATGGACATATTATTATATTTTCATATAGCTTAATATGCCTCTCTATACATATAATAGAAAAAGCTTTCATTCTTTGTAACATAAGGAATTATCCAAGTTCAGTAACAAGACATTTCTGAAAAATATATATTTATAAATTGATCTTAATTGAATAACTCCAGTGCACAATCAATGAGCAGAAAATCAGCATCACAATGCTGGTATGAATTTAACATACTCATTGCATAGATTTGAATTGCAGAGTTTTGGAAAAAATAAAATAAAACAGAAAGGCTAGACTTTCACTTCTGCAGATAGTTAATTAGTATCCTCCCTCTAGTGTGAAAAACCTCTTTCTAAAAACAAGACCCTATTCTGAAGAAAATACATATATCTAAGTATAAAAACAATGTATTTATGTTTTGAGCTTGGTTTTCTCTATTTGCTATAATTAAACCCACTTAATTTATATTCTACTATCCTTTACAGGTTTTAAGACTCTTCCTATCCACAATCTCATATGATCTTCACAGTTTTTGGTGAGGTAGACCTGGCAATATTACGATGCCCATTCTACAGGTTAAAAAACTGAAGCCTGAAGCAGTAAAATAACTTACTCAAGATGGAGGAGTCTGTAAGTAGCAGAAACAAGACAAAGCCCAGATTTCTTGATTTCCTAGTCAGTGCCCTGTTTAGTATACCCTATTCCCAAACTTACTGCCCACTCCTTCTCTATATCCATTTTAAGCCTTAATTAAACTAGCTTATTTGCCTTATTGTATTCTTACATGGCAAGGGCCCTCTAGAAGAAAGATATATCATTTATCTTCAATATGACAATACTATGTTTCACTCAACTGTCAATAAGTGCTATAAACTATTAAGTAATGCAATGCCCTGTTTAAAGACATGATTTTATCTAATTCTCATATGATAACACTTTGATGAAGAAACTGACTCAGTGGTGTTAAGTAATTTGTCACACAATCTGTGAACATTGGAGCCAGAAGTCTTTGTGCTTAGTGTGTATGTTAGTTATCTAGTGCTGCTATAATGGAAGCGCTTCAACAAACAGAAGTTTATTCTATTACAGTCTCGTACGCTAGAAGTCCAAAGCCAGTGTGAGGCTTTCTCTCTCTGTCGGTTCTGAAGGAAGTTCTGGTTGAGGAGCTTCTCAGTGCAGGAACCCCAGGTCCAAAGGACACACTCTTCTCTTGACTCTTGTTTCTTGGTGTATGGGATCACCCTGTCTCTCTGCTTGCTTCTCTCTTTTATATCTCAAAAGAGATTGACTTAAAACACAACCAAATCTTGTAGATTGAGTCCTGCCTCATTAATATGACTGCCGCTAATCCTCCCTCATTAACATCATAGAGGTAGGATTTACATCACATAGGAAAATCACATCAGATGACAAAATGGTGGACAATCACACAATACAGGGAATTACGGCCTAGCCAAGTTTACACATATTTTTGGGGACTTCATACCACCAAGAAACAAAAGCTAAGAGAACAGCGTGTCCTTTGGACCCAGAGTCCCTGCACTGAGATGCTCCTAGACTGGGGGAAGACTGATAATAAGGACCTTTCCCCAGAGCCAACGGAGAGAGAAAGCCTTCCCCTGGCGCTGGCACCCTGAAGTTGGACTTTTAGTCCCCTAGATTGTGAGAGAATAAATTTCTCTTTGTTAAATTTCACTTTGTTAAAGCTATCCACTGGTGGTATTTTTATTACAGCACCACAAGATAACTAAGTGTGATTCCAAAGTCATGCTTTAGTCATCATATTACACTATATATGATAATTATATACAAAAGGATGAAAACAATGAATAAATTGAATTGAATTTGGTAGCAATGTTATTTTTATGCACTTCGTTGTTGTTAGGAGCCATCCAGTCAGTTCTGACTCACAGTGACCCTATGTACAACAGAACAAAACACTGCCTGGTCCTGCGAAATCCTCACAATCATTGCTATGTTTGAGGCCATTGTTGCAGCCACTAGGTCAATCCATCTCTTTGTGGTCTTCCTCTTTTTTGCTGATCCTCTACTTTAGCAAGCATGATGTTTGCCTTAGGCTGGGTTCTCCAGAGAAGCAAAACCAGTAAAGTATATATAGAGAGAGAGATTTATATCAAGGAAATGGCTCACATGGTCATAAAGGCTGGAATGTCCCAAGTCCGCAGGTCATGAAGGAGGCTTCTCCTGATTCACGCAGCTGCTGGGGCTGGCGAACCCAAGATTCGCAGGTCAGAAAGCAGGGCTCTTGCTCACAGGCTGTGAAAAATCTATGAATCCCAAGATTGGCAGGCAAGATGGCAGGTAAGCTGCTAGCTCAAGTCCCAAGAACAAGAGGTCAGATGAACAGGAGCTAGCTGCAGGATCCAGCATGAGCAAAAAAACCCCCAAGCCTTGCCAGAATGTCCCCTTATATTTGATGCAGGCCACACACCCAAGGAAACTCCCTTTCAACTGACTGACTACTCACAGCAGATCCCATCATGGGGGTGATCACATATTGAATCTCAACAGGGAAGTGCTCACAACAATATATGACTGCCAAAACACTGAGAATCATGGCCCAATCAAGTAGACACACAATATGAACCATCAAAACATCCTTCTCCAGGGACTGGTCCCCCGCTGAGAACTTCCAAAGCACACGAGATGAAGTATCGTCATCCTCACTTTCTAAGGAACATTCTGGCTATACTTCTTCCAAGATAGATTTGTTTGTTCTTCTCGCAGTCCATGGTGTATTCATAACTCAAAGGCATCAATTCTTCTTTGATCTTCCTTATTCATTGTCCAGCTTTCACATGTATATGAAGCAATTGAAAATACCACGGCTTGGGTCCAGCACACCTTAATCCTCAAGGTGCCGTCTTTGCTTTTCAACACTTTAAAGAGATATTTTGAAGCAGATTTGTCCAATGCAATATGTTGTTTGATTTCTTGACTGCTATTTCCATGGGTGTTGATTGTGGACCTCAGTCAAATGAAATCCTTGACAACTTCGGTATTTTTTCCGTTTATCATGATGCTGCTTATTGGTCCAGTTGTGAGGATTTTTGTTTTCTTTAGGTTGAGGTGTAATCCATACTGAAGGCTGTGGTCTTTGATCTTCATCACTAAGTGCTTCAAGTCCTCTTCACTTTCAACAGGCAAGGTTGTGTCATCTGTATACCACAGTTGTTAATGAGTCTTCTTCCAATCCTGATGCTGTGTTCTTCTTCATATAGTCCAGCTTCTTGGATTATTTGCTCAGCATACAGATTGAATAAGTATGGTGAAAGGATACAACCCTGATGCACACCTTTCTTGACTTTGAACCACGCAGTATTCTTTTGTTCTCTTTGAAGAACTACCTCTTGGTCTGTGTACAGGTTCTGCATAAGCACAATTAAGTGTTATAAATTTACATTCTTCACAATGTTATCCTTTTTTTGTTGTTTATAATTTTCACTTTATAATTATAATTATGCACTTTAGGGAAAATAAAACAATTTTGGCTTTGTAGCTTTTTAAAATTTTATAATAAAAATGATTATTCTTCAGTCTTATTTACATTTTGCTTGGTGTTTTGCATATATCATTTCTAATTTCCACATCATTACTGTAGGGGTGGTATTATTTTTTTCATTTTACACATGCAGTAATAAGAGTGTGAAATGAGATGTACTCTACTCAAAACTAGCTTGTAACTGGTTGAAATAGATTGTGAGCTCATTTTCATTCACCTTTAAAGTCCATACCTTTACATTTATTCATGTCTAAATTTATTGTGAAAAGAAAATATATTTGTTACAGAAGATTTTTTAAAAAAAATAGTTATTTAACCAGAATGAGTTATATGGTTAATCCAAGTACCTGGAATAGTTCCTGAGGTCTTGGAGTAGAAATAAAATAATTTTTAAATATGTATGGGTGATGGTTGCACAGCATTGTAAATATAATTAATGTCATTGAATTGAACACTTAAAAATGTTAGCATGGCAAATTTTATGTTATGTATATTTTACTACAATAAAATTACAAAATATAATACGTGCCTGCAATTATCAGTTGGAAAGTTTTGGGGGAAGTACATGTGAATACTCTGACAGTCATCTAGCATTAGGCACACAGTCAATGTTGTGAGAGACCCTGCTACTACAGAACATCTACATACTCTTTAATGCATTGCTGGCCCCGTGAAAGGGTGGGAATATCTCTATGAATTCTTTCTCCCCCTTTACAATAAAATGAGCTGTTCATTAGCTGGAAGTCCTGGATTGTGGACAGCTGGGAGTAGCAGATGACTTTGAGGGAAAATGCCAAAAGTAAGGCTGCTAGTATCAGGATAATGAGGTTTGGACTAGCAGTGAGATGTAGAGGCTAACCATGGTTCTTTAGAGTTGAGCAAGGACCTTTGAGAGTGGATGTATTTAGTTACTTACTGATGCAAAACAATCAACTCATTTTAGTAGCTTAAAATAACAATAGAGATAGGTAGCTGTTGTCAAGTTGACTCAAACTCACGTTGACTTTATGTACAACAAAACTAAATGTTACCTGGTTCTGCATCATCCTCAAGATCACTGGTGTTTTTGAGTCCATCATTGCAGCTATTGTGCCAATCCATCTCACCAAGTGTCTTAGGCTGGCTTCTCTAGAAAAGCAAAACCAGTAAAGCGAATAAATAAATATATATATATATATATAGAGAGAGAGAGAGAGAGAGAGAGATTTATATCAAGGAAATAGCTCATGTGATTGTAGAGGCTAGAATGTCCCAAGTCCGTAGATTAGGGTACAGGCCTCTCCTAAGTCATGCAGACGCAGAAGCTGACAAGCCCAAGATCTGCAGGTCGGAGAGCAGGGCTCCTGCTCACAGGCTGTGAAGGATGATGAATTCCAAGAGTGGCAGGCAAGACCACAAGGTTTTTCCTGATTCACATAGCTGCAGGGGCTGGTGAACCCAACATTGGCAGGTTAGAGAACAGGGCTCCGCTCATTGGCTGTGAAGACTGACGAATCCCAAGTTCAGCAGATAAGCTGATAGCTCAAGTCCCAAGAACCAGAGATAAGATGATAGGAGGCAGCCGCAGGATCCAGAGTGAGCAAAAAGCCAGAATGTCTGTTTATATTCAGATGCAGGCCACACCCCCAAGGAGACTCTTTCATCTGATCGGCTACTCACAGTATATTCAATCATGGGAGTGATCACATTAAAACACTGAGAATCCTGGCCCAGCCAAGTTGACACACAATCTTAACCATCACATTGAGCATCTCCTTTGTCCTTGCTGACCCTCTACTTCACAAACACAATGTCCTCCTCCAGCGATTGATCCCTTCTGATGATATGTCCAAAGCAAGCAAGTCAAACAATGTTCTTTTGTGATCCATAATGTTTTCATTGGTTAATTTTGAAATTAGATCACCCTGCCTTTTTTCATAGTCTGTCTTATTCTGGGTGCTCCTTTGAAACCTGTCCACCATGGGTGACCCTGACGGTATTTGAAATTCTGGTGGCATAGCTTCCAGCATCACAGCAACATGCAAGCCATTACAGAACAACAAGCTGAAAGACAAGTGGTGGGAAACAACAACGATCTTCTATTATCTCACAGTTTTTGTAGATCAAAAATTCAGACATGGCACAGAGGGAGTGGCTTATTTCTGCTCCATGATGTCTTGAGCCTCAGCTGGAAGACTTGACAGTTGGAGGCTGAAATCATCTGAAAGTTTGACTGAGCCTGGAAGATCCATTTCTAAAGTGGTCCACTTACATGACTGGCAAGGTGGTGCTGGCAAATTGTTCCTCTCCACAAGGGCCTTTCTATAAGGGTCCTCTGCCCAGGTCTGCTTGAGTGGCCTAAGAGATGGTGGTGGCCTCACCAACAGTGATCCAAGAGTGACCAAGATAGATATTTCAATATCTTTTGTAAGTCACACCTCATTACTTTTGCAGTATGCTATTGCTCAGACAGGCCAACCATGATTCAGTATAGGAAGGAACTGCCAGGAAGTAAGATTATTGGGGACATCACCACAGTGAATGAGGGGGGCCAAAGTTATTGTTTTCTCTAACTACTGGCAAAAGTGGAAACAAATTTCCTCTGGAAAAAGTTTCCTTTTTTAGGATTTTAGTGCTCCTGCAGATTAAGATCAAACAAAACACTTAAAATTAAGGGTCCCTAAATATGCCCTAGAAGGCCAGCCAAATACAAGGAAGACTTAGCAGAAAAAAAAAAAAACCAAAATAAAGCAAAACAATAATTTAAGTATCTAAAGACTTCAGGTACTATAATTTTCAAATATAAAATATAAATAAACATATGTAAAATATTTAAGAAAATAAAGAATGTGCTGAGACAGTAGACTAAACACAAAGATAAGGAAAATAGAAAATGAGAAAAAGCAAAGATATTTTGGAAGCTATAAAGTAGATATTAAAATAGATGTGAAAAACCAAAGACACAAGAATAGGTCATATGTAGAAGTTCTAGTTGACAGCCCCAGCCTTCAAATCATGCCAGACCACGTGCCAGACATGTGAATAAATAAACCATCCTGGAAATGGCCCAGTTGTCATATATCACAGCTTTTTGAGTCACCCCTGGCTCTTCAAATCTTCCCTGAGGCCTTAAACATCTTGGAGGAGATACAAGACATCCCTACTGTGCTCTGTTTGAATTACTGACCCAGAGAATCTGTGAGCATAATAAAATCATTGATGTTTTATTCCACTAAAGTTAAGAATTCTTTTAAATGCAGAAATAGCAACTGGACCAAAATAATTGACATTCGAAGTTGGATGCTGCTGTAACAAAAACTTAAGCTACGGCTTTGAGACTGTCAGTAGTGTTAGCTGATTTCATCAACTGCTTGTTACATGATATGAATAGAGAGAAACAAGTAAAAAAAAAAAAAAAATTCACTTTCAAGTAGTATTTAAAGGAACAAAAAAGAATCCAAGACTTTCTGTGCTTTAAAATACAACCACTAATCATCCTCAGTCTCTCCTAGGGCAGCTGAAATCCAGGGCACTGTCAGAAAAATGTGACAAGATAAAGAAGCCAAGGGTGGGACTGTAAAACCTTTTGTTAGGATCTCAGAAAGATTTAAGATGGTGCTTCATAATTCCTCTCAGGAAACAGGCCACTTTGGGTGGGGTGGGGGACACCTCACAGACCCTCTATATTCAACAATAGGATTTCAGGAATCTGAAGGGTATTGAGCTTCACACCAGACCTCAGGTAAATAAGTCTTATTAAGAAATTTTTGGGTATTATAATTTATAATGGAAGGGATTATAAATTGATATATAAGAAACTGACAACATTTTTGAGAGAATTATATTGGCAGAACACCACCAACTTGGACTGAAAGTGAAAGAGACAGAACAAAATAAAAAACAATTATTGGACCTCCACATTTCAATGGGCAAGGAGCAGGCTGAGAAAAATGCTCAACAAATATGGGCTAATTTTATGGAAAAAGAAGAGTGACTAAAAAGAAGAATCCAGAGCCTAGAGCTTGGAGCTAAAATCAATGGAGAACAACTCCCATAGAATAGGACGGGACCATAATCAAGGAATTACCAATATGTGCCCAACTGGCTTTCAGAATTATTATGATCCAACGATAGCTATGTGAGTTTCATTAGACATTTGTAACTATTTATAATGCTTATCCTATGTATTTCCCTTAGTGATTGGTGAGTAAATTTGAATAATAGTGGTATTAACTGGTCTTACTTGTAGGCGTATAGATATTATCCTATCACTGACAGCATTGTACATCAGGATAGATCTTGAAATGTTCTTTTTGATGATGAATACAATGCCATTCCTCTTCAAGTTGTCATTCCTGGCATAGAAGATCATATGATTCTCCAATTCAAAGTGGCCATTTCAGCTCCCTAATGCCTAGGATATTGATGTTTATGAGTTCCATTTCATTTCTGATGACTTCCAATTTTCCTAGATTCATACTTCATACATTCCAAGTTCTGATTATAATAGATGTTTGCAGCTGTTTCTTCTCATTTTGGGTCATGCCACATCAGCAAATGAAGGTACCGAAAGCTTGCCTCCATCCATGTCATTAAGGTTGACTCTACTTTGAGGAGGCAGCACTTCCCCAGTCATATTTCGAGTGCCTTCCAACCTAAGGGGCTCACCTTCCAGTACTATATCAGACAATGTTCCGCTGCTATTCATAAGGTTTTCACTGGCTAATTTTTTTCAGAAGTAAACCTCCAGTTCCTTTTTCCTAGACTGTCTTAGTCTGGAAGCTTAGCTGCAACCTGTCGACCATGGGTGACCCTGCTGGTATTTGAAATACCAGTGGGATAACTTCCAGCATCACAGCAACATGCAAGCCACCACAGTACGACAAACTGACAGGCGTACCAACCATGAAGGCCAAAGATGAAGAGATTAAATATTTTTACCAAATTCTGCAGTCTGAATTTGATCAAACATGCAATCAAGATGCATTGATAATTACTGGTGATTGGAATGGGAAAGTGGGAAACAAGAAAGAAGGGACAGTAGTTTGAAAATATGGCCTTGGTTATAGAAATGATGCCAGAGATCTCAAGATAGAATTTTGCAAGACCAACGACTTCTTCCTTGCAAATACCTTGTTTTAACAACATAAACAGTAACTATACACATGGACCTCGCCAAGTGGGATACACAAATCGACCACATCTGTGGAAAGACATGATGGAAAACCTCAATATCATTAGGCAGAGCAAGGCCAGAGGCTGACTGTGGAACCGACCATCAATTGCTCATCTGCAAGTTCAAGTTGAAAGTGAAGAAAACTAGAACAAGTCCTGAGAACCAAAGTTCAACCTTGAGTATATATCACTTGAATTTAGAGACCAACTCAGGAATAGATTTGATGCATTGAACACTACTGATGAAGGCCAGAAAAGTTGTGGAATTACATCAAGGACATCATACATGAAGAAACAAGAGGTCTTTAAAAGACAGGAAAGAAATATAAAACCAAAATAGATGTCAAAAGAAACTTTGAAGGTTACTCTTGAAGGTAGAGTAGCTAAAGGGAAAGGAAGAAATGCTGAAGTGAAAGAGCTGAACCGAAGATTTCAAAGGGTGGCTCGAGAAGACAAAGTAAAGTATTATAATGAAAAGTACAAGGACCTGGAGATAGAAAACCAAAAGGGAAGAACACGTTTGGCATTTCTCAAGCTGACAGAACTGAAGAAGAAATCAAGCCTCGAGTTGTAATATTTAAGGATTCCACAGTGAAAATATTAAACGATACAGGAAGCATCAAAAGAAGATGGAAGGAATATGCAGACTCACTGTACCAAAAAGCATTGGTGACGTTCAGGTAGCATACGATCAAGAAGCAATGGTACTGAAGGAAGAAGTCTATGCCAAGAAATCTGGAAGACAGCTACCTGGCCTACTGACTAGAAGAGATCCATATTTTTCCTCATTCCAAAGAAAAGTTGTCCAGTAGAATGGGGAAATTATCAAACAGTATCATTTATACCACTCACAAGGAAAATTTTTGCTGAAGATCATTCAAAAGTTGTTGTAGCAGTACATCGACAGAGAATTGCAAGAAATTCAAGCCAGATTCAGAAGAGCACATGGAATAAAAGATATCATCTCTGATATGTTTAGTTGTGTTTTATTGACTATGCAAAGGCTTTTGACTGTGTGGATCATAACAAATTATGGATAACATTGCAAATAATGGGAATTCCAGGACACTTAATTGTTCTCATGATGAACCTGTACATAGACCAGGAGGCAGTTGTTGGACAAGAACAAAGAGATACTGGGTGATTTAAATTTAGGAAAGGGGTGCATCAGGGTTGTATCCTTTTTCCATATTTATGCAATCTGTATGCTGAGCAAATAATCTGAGAAGCTGGGCTATATAAAGAAAAATGAGGCATCAGGATTGGAGGAAAACTCATTACTAACCTGCGATATGCATACGACTCAACCTTGCTTGCTGAAAGTAAAGAGGACTTGAAGCACTTTCTGGTGAAAATAAAAGACTACAGCCTTCAGTATGGATTACACCTCAACATAAAGAAAACAAAAATCCTCACAACTGGACCATTATGTAACATTATGATAAATGGAGAAAATATTGAAATTGTCAAGGATTTCATTTTACCGAGATCCACAATCAACGCCCTTGGAAGTAGCAGTCAAGAAATCAAACAACGTATTTCATTGGGCAAATGTGCTGCAAAAGACCTTTTTAAAGTGTTAAAAAGAAAGATGTCACTTTAAGGACTAAGATGCAACTAATCCAAGCCATGGTGTTTTCAATCAGCACATATGCATGTGAAAGCTGAACAACGAATAAGGAAGACAGAAGAATTGATGCCTTTGAATTATGATGTTGGTGGAGAACTTTGAATATACCATGGACTGCCATAATAACGAACAAGTCTGTCTTGGAAGAAATATAAACAGAGTGCTCTTTTGAAGTGAGGATGGTGAGACTCCATCTCACATACTTTGAACATGTTATCAGGAGGGACCGGTCTTTGGGGAAGGACATCAGTGTTGCTAAAGCAGAAGGCCAGTGAAAAAAGGAAGACCTTCAACGAGATGAACTGACATAGTAGCTGCAACGATGGGCTTATGCAGAACAACTATCATGAGGATGGTGCAAGACCGGGCAGTGTTTCCTTCTGTTGTACATAGGGTTGCTATGCGTTGGAACTAACTTGATGGTCCTAACAACAACAACATGCCTGTCTCACCATTGTATTTAAGTCTCATGCAAGACAAACAGCTGGTCTTTTTAGTTTACCAATTTGTAGATTGAGATGAACCATGCTTTATGATTCTTTTGTAAATCTGGATATGATTTATATAAGAAAATTCTGACTTTGAGCCTGAGACTGATGCTATAATGGGATGATCCTTTTGCGTTCTTGAGAGAGGGTGAGTGTATTTTTAATGTGGTGGGATGTAAGTAAATTTGTGTCCAGAAGGCAGAGTGTGAAGGTTTTGATATACGATACCAGTATATTTTGACACTCCCTCCATTGAGATGGGGTGACTATATTCCCTTCCCTTTGAATCTGAGAGGTCTTGCCACTGTTTTGACAAATAAGGGAAAGTGGAAGTGACACCATGTGACTTTTGAGGCTAGGTCAAATAAAATGCTTTGAAGATTCTGTCTGGGTCCCTTGAACACTCCCTCCCAAGATGCTCATGCTCTGAGTAGCCTAAGCCATATGGAAAGGTCGTGTATAGTAACCCTCGTTCATAGTCTCAGCGGATCCCAGTCTTTAGGTCATTCAGCCAGATGCCAGATATGTAGGTGAAGTTATCATGGAAGCGGATTTTTTTGTTCTCAGTTGTTCTAATCCCTGTCCCTAGGAGTTATCCCCGGCTATTTGAATTCTCCTAGCTGAAGCCATAGACATAGTGGAATAGAAACAAAGCATTCCGGCTGTGTCCTGTCCAAATTCTCAACCCACAGAATTCACCAGCATAAGAAAATTCTTGTTTATTTAACCAAGTTTCAGAGTGGTTTGTTAGAAAACAACAGTAATTGGAACACTATGAAACAATGTATGTATATACATACATATACACATACATGGATATACATGTACATACATATTCTTAATTCCACAGTAGCTGCCACATAAGCTATAAGTAACAGGGACTTCAGTAAGCATAATTTATATCTCCCGTAAGTTTTACACATCTAACACCACCATTAAAGACAATACTTGTAGATACTCTGTAGGTTAAATTTGTATTGGAGATGGACATCTCTCTCTATGTATCTATATATATTTATCTTGTTTTTTATTCTCTGGGACTGATGTCAAACCTTTGCTGTGTATTCCACTCCTAAAAGAATAGTATATATTAATGATGCTTGTCTCAGTTTTAGCCTTTGAGGAAAGAAACAAGATGAAAATCTAGCATTCTTCCTATCTGGTAGAACCGCATATTAGATGCTAAGATGCCATTTTACCAAACAGGTCTTGTAAAAATTTTGATCACAGGGGCACAAGATTTGGCCCATCAAAAGTCCTAATTTATATATCTCAAAATTCTGAAACTTCTCAAGTTCAGAGTACCCTCAGTGAAAAGAATCCAGAGACTTATAGAAAACTTGTGTTTTTTATTTAATTATGAGATAGGAAGCACAGAATATTCACAGAAAAAGAAATGGAGGAAAAAAATTCTTTAGAAGTGTTTCTTTTTCTACCTTAGACTTCATTAAAGGGAAAGAAAAAATATTGGTGTTTTCTCTGTTAGAGGAAAATGCCTATACACTGTAAATATGAACTGTTTAGATGATAATGCAGTGTACCAGATATTGAAGTTCTTTTTATATTAGTTGAGAGTGTTTCAGAATCCCCCAAAGAAGTGGAATTATGTCGTGGGGTAAACCAAGCCTCTGTCTGTTTGAAGAATATATTATACTCTTGTATTGAACGCCATTGAAAATAACAAACAACATCAACGGCAAAGGCTAAAGTAAATTCCAGCTAGAGAAAATAGAGTGAATTTAGAATACTTTATGTCCCATGACTCCAGGTCAGCCAGATCAAGGTCTGCAAGGCCAAGTATTCTCTCTGGATCCCTCGACATTTTCTCTCAGGCTGTGGGCTGGGCAGGCATTGCCAACTAAGAAAGGTTGTGTTTTATATATGCGTGTGAGTAGCCACAAGCAAGCTTAGAGGAACCTTGGTGGTGCTGGTATTCATGGTTCTCCTGTTGAGAACCCCTGACTAAAGGGTCACCTTAGGGTTTCTCTCTCAGTGTTTTAAGAATGTGCTTGTATCTTTGTTTCTTCTGCTCCTCCATTTCCAAAAACAGGCAAATAAGCAAATTATATAACAGCCCTTCCTCATGTCAGTTTGCTTTCTTGTATTTGTCTCAGTCAGCGAGTTCCATGCCCATCGAGGGCTGGGTGGCTTGCAGGGTTGGTTTAATTTTTCTCTGGACACCGAACATCCTTGTACAGGCTTTCCCTGATCATCTACTATCCGAAGGCATTTTGCCTGGCCCCTTCTTCTTTGTCTTAGCATTTTCTCTCCTTCATTCTTCTCATTATAATTGCAATTATTTTTTGGTCTTTATTTCGATCTATTTACCCTATTGCAATAGATGTTTCACGATCGCCAGAACCATGCCTTTTTGATCAAATTTATAGTCATAGAGTATGTATTAGATGGTCAATATATATTTATAAAACAGTGAATGATTCTAAGAAAAGAGTAGCTATTTGCCCCCCTCCCCACTCCCCCCCACCCTCACCCAGGGTTGTTATATTTCTCTGATCAACCACATTTACTCTTCATCTAAGATTCTGGATTGTAACAGAATTCAAAAATTTTAATATTCCTCTGCATATCAGGTAAAACTTAATGTAAGAATTGCCTTTCATTTCAGATAACTGATAAATCTCAAGTTCTCTGATGAAAACACTGCATCCCCTGGCATTGGCATGATGTTACCTTTATCGCTTTCATAGAAGCTGAAAAGGCAACTTAAGCAGATTTTCTGAAGGTTGTCTCATTTTAATTAAGTGGGTGCTATAGGGTCACTAAGAGTTGGAATCAACTCAAAAGCAACAGGTTTGTTTTTTTTTTTTTTGGCATTGTGTGACTGGAGCCCTGGTGGTGATTAAGAGCCCAGGCTGTTCAGCAAAAGGTTGGCAGTTTGAATCTACCAGCTGCTTTGTGGAAACCCTATGGGGCAGATCTACTCTGTCCTGTAGGGTCACTATGAGTCTGAATCGACTCCATGGCAAAGGGTTTTTTTGTTTGTTTGTTTATTGTGTACACGGACTATGTTTTGTCATAAATAATAAGATACATCATTGTTGACTGTGTCATAGAAAGTATATAGACTTTATGTTTGCATAACACTTTCTTTGTCTATAAATAAATGTAAAACAAAACAAAATAAAATCTTAATCTAATGTGGACAACTCCTAAAAGGAACTTGCAAGGAAGAGAGGGGGTTTATTCGTGATAGTTTAGATCTCTCAGCTGATTGGAATCTTAAGTTTAGATTGTGTTAGCTCCTTTTAGTGAGTGTATTTGTTAGATTTGCTCTGTACTGCACATATAAACTGTGATTATAAAATTTTAAAACCTGGCTTTCACAGATCATTGGAGCTATGGGAGGTTTGATGATACAAAGGACTCTATAGTCTGGCTACTATGATATATATACATTACTTCAAGAAAGGACTATTTGTCTGCATTGCAAGCATGAGTAAGAAAGTTTTGATAATATGGAGGATTATACCTCACATTAGTCACAAAAGTCAATTCAATGTGAATTACAGACTTATGTGAAAGGTAAAATAATAAAGCTTCTAAAAAAAAACAGGACAATCTTTATAACTTGGGGTCAGTGAAAATTTCTGGACAAGATGCAAAAAGCACTGGCAATAGAAGTAAATAACAATAAATTGGTCCTCTGTTTGTCAAAAGGCATCATTAGGAAAGGCCAAAAGCAAGCCACAGACTTGGAGGAAATATTTTCAAAATATTTGTCTGACAAAGGACTTATATCCAGAATACAATAAAGAAAATTCTTCAAATCAAATAAGAAAAATACAGAGAATTCAACTGAAAAAATGGCAAAAGTCTTGAAGAGGCACATCACAAAAGAAAATACCCAAATGACCAGCAAGCATATATAAAGGTGCTGGATATCATTGCTCATCAGGGAAATGAAAATTAAAACCACAGTTGAAAACAAGTATCTAACTACCAGCATGGTAAAATTAAAAAGATTGACAATTACAAATACTGGCAAGAATGCAGAGCAATGGGAACTCTTGTACATTGCTGGTGGGATTGTAAATTGTTTCAATCACTTTTGAAAATGTTTGGCAATATCTACTAAAACTAGAAAAATACCTACTCTATGATCCAACAATTCCACATTAGGTATATACCCAAGAGAAATGAGTGCATATGTCCTACAAAAACACGTACAAATATTTTTGTACATGGCAACCTAATTGTTAGAGAATGTGATATATTGGTATTAGCAATACTCCACAGCAATAAAAATAATTAACTATGATAAATGCAACAATATGAATGAATCTCATCGAGATAACGTTGAATGAAAGAAGACAGATATAAGAGTTTGTAATGTACAATTCCATGTATATGAAGTTCAAGATCAGGCAAATCAAATCTACAGTGATAGAAGTCACTATAATGATTACCCTGTTGGAGGGTGGAGGGGGGGCAGGTATTAACTGGGAAGGAAATCAGTGGAAGCTTCTGGGATAATGACAATGCTTTATACCTTGATCTGGGTGATGATTACATGGGTGTATACAAATGCAAATAATTTATTATGCTCTGTACTTAAGAATCGTTCATTTTACCTTACTTAAGTTATAACCCAATAAAACAAAACAAGCAAAAATTGTGGTGTTCAGATGTTTTATGAGTCTTACATGAACAACCATACATAATTAAGATACAGTTAATTAAATAGTTTGGGTTAGGTAGGAAGATTTAAATGAATAATTAATCAATCAATAATAAATAAAAACTTAACATCCTAAAAAAGATTCACAGTATTTGACTTCCGGGATAGTAGGTGATGGTGATGAGGAGAGGTATTGGATGATGAGGCCAAATGACATAAACATAAACGAACATAAAATTTTTAAAAATGGCTGTTTGTATCAACGTATCAATGTATATGTGCCCCATGTTTTACATTGCATTTCTAGGTAACTACTAATATAGAAGAACGTAGCAACATTAGAACTATTTGTATCTTGCAAGCAACTGGAATGGCAAATAAAACAGATTAAAAATAAGTAAATAATGACAATTTGCGGGCTCCCAGAACTAGGAAGTCTAGAAGCTGTGTGCATTTCCAGGCCAGTTTGATTCCATAATATTGGAATTTGGTTTGATTCCATCAATAATATCAAGTATCCTATTTAGTTAACTGTCTTCTCCCTGCCCCTCTGCTGTGTTCACTTAATCCTACTGAGATGGCAGCACAAGACAGCAGCACTTCTAGTCCACACATCTTCATATAAAGACTCCAGAAGGGGACAGAATAAGAGCCTGGCCCTGAAGACCCCAGAAAATATCTTCTAATCTTTCACTGACCTGGAGTTTGTCACTAGTTTACTCATGAAACAATGATTTTGACAAGTGGGTGGGATAATGAATTAAATATATGCCCATGGTTAGGAGAAAGTGGCTATGAGTTGGAATCAACTCAATGGCAATGGGTGTGATTTTTTTTTTTGTTTTAAGAAGGGGAAGGAGGTTTCTTATCCCCAAATAACATGGGTAGCCTGGGGAAAGAATTGTTGGACACCTGAATAGCAATGAAGTCTTTAACAAGAAAAGAAGAAAATGATTTTTTTTTGGTGTGGGGGTGGGGGTAGGGGTGTGTGTGTGTGAGTGGGTAGAGGTTGAGGAACCATTTGTAACAATTTAATGTCCATTACAAAGTTGTTCTTGGAGTATCTATCTCTTATCTCTGTCCCTTCAGATAGCATTAATTCTTACTAGAAATATCTGAAATACGAACCAGAAAAATCTCACCCTTGTCTTTTTTTTTTTTTTTTAGTAAAACAAAAAGAAAGTTTTATTCAGCATATATTCAAAAAGGCAGAAGTGAGAAGCAGACAACCATGCTGTCAGAGCCATGTCTGCCCGAGTCCTAGCAAATATCACCGAACAGACAAAAGTGGGAAAATGGATAAGCATGCTGCTAGAGCCACATCTGTCCAAGTCCAAAGAATATTACAGAGTAGGCAAGAATGGGAAAACAGACAAGCATGCTGAGCCATGTCTGCCTGAGTCCAAAGAACAATTACAGAGTCATCAGTATATATTAACATTACAAATGGGCAAAACCATTGAGAGTTTAGCCTTTTCAGACTGGCTAGAAACTGTGATCTTACATTTTGAATTGTCTTTCTTAACAATCATTGGTACAGGTTTCAGTAAGGAGAGTCAGGAGGGTCTTCACTGGTCCAACAAATTTTTATTCACTAAATGCTAATAGAAAAAGATGAGAGTGGAAAGTCCTTTGTGTTGTGTCTGATCAGCTTTATGTGAAAGTTTCCCTAAAAGATATTTTCCAAGATTATCTTAGCTATTGTCTTTCACCCTTGTCTTTTAAAGATATTTGATGGTTCACCAATATACACATGTATGACAAACTCTCTTTTTTGATTATAGATAAAATTCTGATTTAATTTGCCTTCGACAAGGTAATTTAAAATGCTCGAAAGTGTAGTGAGTTTACACACACATACTTTCTCAGAAGTTTGCCCTTCTGTATTTTTACCATGATTTCTGGGATTCATCCATTTAGACATTAGTAGGAAGGAGAGATTGCAGCTGACAATTTCATAAAGATGAGAAGGATTGATGTGAACTTCTCAAAAGACCACCAGATTAACTTGCTATTCAAACAAAGCTAAATTCATTAAAGCTACTACAGTAAGGGAGAGTACCACTTTGACAGTCTTAACAGTGTCTTAGAGGAGGTCATTGGCAGATATTTGTAGAGGTTCAGGTTCTTAGACTTGGGATCAAGCACTTTAAGGCAGGTCTTTCAATGCATAAATCCGAAGGGTACTGGGTAATTTTCATAATGTAATATTTTTGGTTTGGTGTACAGAGTGAGGTAAAAGTCTTGAAGTGAGTCCTGATCAATAAACAATTGTTTGACAAGTGAGCTGTTTGGCCAAGTGAGTAATCTATTATTCCTAGAGCAGGGCTGTTTGCCCAGATGTACAAATTATTTATTCCAATGAATTGGTTTTTAGAAAATTTTTGGAGCCAAAAGTGAAATTATTTATTGGTTTACAGCCCTATCTTCCTGCCAAGAATCTTCTGGAACAAATAGGAAAGTCACATTGACACATGTGGCCTCAGTTCTCAATCCCAGTGGTTAAGCTATGTGGATGCAGGTGGTCTCAGTTCTCAAAATTAAATGCAGAGAACGGAAAATACTGTTATGGATAAGAATCCTGAAAATATTTGGATGGCATGAGGGTTTGAGACAAGTCTATCAGAAAGAAAATAAAATTTAAAAATATTTTAGGTGCTTTCAAAGATTTGAAGCTAGTCCAGGACTTTCTCAAATATGAAGCATAGTTATCACCCAAGTGTATATGTTATATTATATATTATAGAGTGGTTCTGAGTCAAAATTGACTTGGTGGCAATGGGTTTGGTACGTATTATAACTGACTGTGTTTTATTTCATCAAATCCAAGGCCACCATTGCCTCAGGAGATTAGAAGTGGAAACCTTCCATGTTCCCATTCAGATGTATGTCCATGTGGGATGTCATTGTTTTGTACCTTGCTATTCTTGCTTCTGAGGCTGACAATTTACCTTCCTCTGTTTGGTGTTTTTGTTTGTTTAGTTAGTTTTGCCTTATTTTCACCTCAGATGCATAATAGCTTAAAAAATGTGACCCATCCTGCTTTCAATACAATAGGCTTTGATAATCCCAGCATATCATCACTGAGTGGCTGGTCCTTCAACATAAATTCACCTGCCATGACTTAAGGCAATTTAATCACCATTAGCCTTTTTCCTCACATAGGCTAGTTGAGATGAAAAATTCTGAAGATGTGGAGAAAGGAGAGTAAGTTGCCTTTACCTGAGTCTTTCTATAATATCATGGCTACAACACAGGCTCCTGAGTATAAAAGAGTTGGGCTGGGGTTGTGATACCAGATTAAAGGCGACATAGTTTTTGAATTGCTAAGAGGCCACTGTTGCAGACAGTACAGACAAATAGCTTATATTCATGTGGACTTTCAAAGTGATAGGTGTAGAAAGCTAAAAAATGCATCAAAAGAAGTACTTAACTTGATAGTTGATTTTGGGATCTCTTACTCTAATACCACTAATATCTATGTGACATCACTTAATACTCTTGTTGGTTAGGATTTGGAGCTGACTTCTCTTAGGTTGCCTAGGAACCCAACACAGGAAGTTAGGGCTTACTCAAACAAATGGTTTGAATGAGATGAGATCAGAAGAAAAAATTATGATGTTTATCCAAGAGATATCCCCACTGGAGAAAGTGTGTAGGGAGAATAGTTGGAACTTGTATTGCCAGCTGTTTCTGAATTCGTAATGGTAAATATTGTGTACCTTGGATAATAAACTAGAATTTCAAGCTGTGCTTAGGAAGAAAGCTTCTGCAGCTAGGTCCAAACTTCATTTCACTCCTACCTACATCCTCAGTCAAAGACATGATAGGTAACTTCAACATTGATTTCTCCCTCCTCTGAATAGCACATTCTACTTATGTCATTTATAGCAGAACTACATAATATATCCGACTCCTATCATGGTTATATATTGTCCTTTCCTGTCTCATTCAATATTAAGGTCCTTTAAGCCACAGACTTGATGCATTCATAAAAATTTTAGTAGGTGCCAACTATGTGACAGTTCTGTGACAGTTACTAGGGGAACAAAAAACGAAGACATCATGCCTGTCTTCAAATAGCCTATTTAACATATCTGCATTTTACTCATGGCTATAGCTTCTCAAGTCCTTCACATTTTGACATGCATAGTATAAACATCCCATAAATGTATCTAGCCTATAGATCTAGATGGTAGCTTACTGTTTGAGAAAGGAGACAATAAAGGCAGCATACATGAATTTGAACGAGTTCCCTCAAATGAATTTAGGAACCAGTCTAAAGTTCAGTCCCTTTTTTTATTTTTCATAAGTTTTTACAAATATAAACGAAACAAGGCATATAAAGTTGTTAACACAGTGTGTGGCGTATGTAGGTGCTCCACAAATGTGAAGTCTTATTGTGTACTATTGTTTACTTTAAACCAAAACCAAACCCGTTGCCACAGAGTTGATTCTGACTCATGGTGACCTGGTAGGACAGAATAGAACTGTTCCATAGAGTTTCTAAGGCTGTAAATCTTTATGGAAGCAGACTGCCAGATTTTTCTCCCAAGGAGCTGCTGGTGGTTTTGAACCGCTGACCTTTCAGTTAGCAGTCGATCCCTTTAACTACCGTGCACCAGGCTCCTTATTATCTACTTTAGAGGTTGGTAAACATTTCTGTAATAGGCCAATGTTATGGATTGATTAGTGTGCCCCAAAAATGTGTGTCAACTTGGATAGGCCAAGATTTCCAGTACTGTGTGATTATCCACCATTTTGTCATCTGATGTGATTTTTCTATGTGTTGTAAATCCTGCCTCTGTGATGTTAATGAGGCAAGACTCAATCCGCAAGACTGAGTTAATCTCTTGAGTCAATCTCTTTTGAGATATAAAAGAGACAAGTGAACAGAAAGACAAGGGGACCTCATACCACCAAGAAACAAGAGCCAGGAGAATAGTGCGTCCTTTGGACCCAGGATCCCTGCGCTAAGAAGTTTCTAGATCTGGGGAAGGTTGATGATAAGGACCCTCCCCTAGAGCTGACAGAGAGAAAAAGCCTTCCCCTGGAGCTGGCACCCTGAATTTGAATTTGAACTTCTAGCCTCCTAGATTGTGAGAGAATAAATTTTTCTTTGTTAAAGCCATCCACTTGTGGTGTTTCTGTTATAGCAGCACTAGATGACTAAGACAGCCAGACAGGAAATATTTTCTGCTTTGTGGGCCATATGGTCTCTGTGGCAACTGCTCAGCTTTGACTTTGTAGCATAAAAGCAGCCATAGACAATATGTAAACAAATGGGTATGGCTATGTTCCAATAAAACTTCATCGCATATGAATTCAGATGGCAGACTGGATTTGGGGGAAGGCTATAGTATTCTGACCCCTGATCTAGTCCAACTTCCCAAATTTATAGAAAAGGAAATTAAAACTGTGGCATCAAAGTGAATTATTCCATATGCCATATCTACGTTCGTCTTGTTAAAGGCATTACATTAGTTTCCTCAACATTTGAGACACTCATGGAAAGTTTACATAAAACAGTCTGACATTTCCTGCCAATCCCCTTGATTTGATACTTAATTCTTCAATTTATTTCAAGAGCGGGGTCTAAAGTCTAAGGCCATAAGTAATACATCATTATGTGCCTCTCAGACGAGAAGGACTTTATTTCAAAACCCTAAGACTAAGAAAACTACATTGTGCCAACTAGATAGGAATGAAAATCAGTTTCCATTGACCACTCTTTTCAGTGTAGGAGAGCTCAGGCTTTTCCAAATTATTCAGTCTAAATATTTTTGGGCTTCATTTTAAATTTTATTTCAAAGATTCCATGTTTTCTCTTTTGATGTAAACATATTTTGCACACTTTCTGTTTTGGCTTCAAACAGCAGTGCTACAAAGAACAAATAGTCCATGTGGGAATTATAATAAGAAATAAACAGGTAGAAAATAACTTTGCACTTTGGACGAGGTCCACTGTCAATACTTCCTCCAGTCTCATATCCATGACAGAACAGTCATATCCATACTGGCGATAGCACTTTTCTTGTTGCTGTGGTAAACTCCTTTTCCAAGATATGTAAGTGGTTTGCAATCAAAATTGAGAATTGACTTTCTTTGGTGTGTCTGATATTTTAAAGGTAATCATTCCAGAATGATAATCCGTCTCCCAACACTCAAACATAAAAGGAAAGGTCTCAGTATTGATGCACATTGTTGAGATGATTTTTTTTCCTGAGTATTTGAAACAATTTCTAAGTTCTACTAAGTGAAAAAGCAAGGTACAGAACAGTGTGTATGAAATGCTACCTTTTTTTTTTCCTAATGGATATGTGTATGTGTGTGCCCAGAAAGATTAAGAAACTTGTAAGAGTGGTTGCCTCTGAGAAGAAGAACAAAGGAACAACGGCAAAAAACAAAACAAAACAAAAAAAACTCTTCTGATTACCCTTTTATAATTTTAAAATTGCACATTGTACTATGAAAAATCTATTTTAAAATTATATTTAAAAAATCACAATACACACCTCAGTGCCTACATATCTGCTCAACACTACTGATCACAATCTTTGGGGACTGGACCTAAGCTTTTGCAATTTCAAACTACCCGGGTGATTCTGATGATTAGTCATGTTTAGGAATCAGCCATCTATACCATTCACTTGGTTGGTACTTAATGACTTATATTAAGGTGTTCACATGAGAATATAATTTTTTAAAATAATATTTTATTGAGTTTTGGGTGAAAGTTTACACAGCAAGGTAGGTTCCCATTTGACAATTTCCACACAAACTGTTCAGTGACATTAGTTACATTTATCACAATGTGCCAACATTCTCTAATTGTGTTCTGTTTGTTCCATTTCCAGTACTCTAGTTTCCCAGCCCCCTTAACCTCTCATCTTTGCTTTTGAGTAATTGTTGACCTTTTGCTCTCATGGTGCCCTGGTGGCACAGTGGCTAAGCATTTGGCTGCTAACCAAAAACTAACAGTTCAAATCCACCAGTTGCTCCTTGGAAACCCTACGGGGAAGTTCTACTTTGTTCTGTAGAGTCACTATGAGTCGGAACTGACTTGACGGCAAAGGGTTTTTGATCTCATACAGATGGTTTTTCAGTACAGCACCAATGTTATGGGTAATATCCTTTATGTTGTGCGCCACTCTGCTATTTACTAAAAGGTGATCTCAGGGGATAGGCTGTGTTCTAGGTTTAAATAGTGTCTCGGAGATAGTCTCATGAGTCCTCTGCTCTCTATTGTTCTGGTTTGTCTGGCTTTTTTTCCCCCCAAGAATTAGAGTTCTGTCCTACATTTTTCTCCCATTCTATTTGGGACCATCTATTGAGACCCTAGTCAGAATGATTAGTGGTTGTACTAGGGCACCGTCTAGTTCTTCTGGTCTCAGTGTAGATGAGGTCATGGTTCATGTAGACTCGTTTCTTCTCCAAAATTTTGTTTACTTTCTGTTTTGCTCCTGGTGCATAGAGACCAGTAGTTGTATCTTAGAGAGCTGCTCACAAGCTTTTAAGGCCTCAGATGCTATCCACTTCATGAAAATGCGATCATGATTTTTGTGAACTATGTTTTGCCAGTTAACTGAGTTGTCCCACGTGACTATGGTCTAAGCTTTCAAACCCAGAAAACTAATCTTGAAAAATGTTTGGTTATGTCTGAGGAGTATCTGAATTTGTGTCTTCAATGAATATATGTGCCTGTACCCACACATTTGTATTTACATGTACCTATAGATACTTCTGTCTGTTCTCACCTATGTATACACTTGTACCTACACATATATCAATATGCCTATACCCATCCATATGTGTTCAAACACTCATTTTACCTTGGTTGTGCGGTGCTGACAGTATCCACATTCAGTGTCACTTTTCTAATCACCGAAAATAACAAGTCTCTATGATCTAAAGCATACTTTCCCCTCTCTCGTCTTCTCCCTGGTAATCACCAATGAAAATTGGTCTCTCTCTATATATCTATTCTTGCCTTCTCATAAAAGAGAGGTCATACAATATTTGTCCTTATATGCTTGACTTATTTCTCTTAGCATTATGCCTTCCAGATCCATCCACTTTATAATATGTTTCAGGGACTCATCATTGATCTTTCTGGTTGCATAGGATTCCATTGTACATATGAACCACACTTTGCTTATCCATTCATCCGTTGATGGGCGCTTCAGTTGTTTCCATTTATTTGCTATTGAGAATAAAGAAGCAATGGACATAGGTGTGCATATGTCTGTTCGTTCATGTCATTATTTTTAGGTATCTAGGGTATATGCCAGCAATTATCAATGTATCTTGATTGCATGCTTGATCAATTTCAGACTGCTGAAGTTGGTTAAAAAAAAAAACTTCAATTTCTCCATCTTTGGCCTTGGTGGTTGGCGCATAACGTTGAATAATAGTCATATTAACTGCTTTTCCTTGTAGGCATATGGATATTATCCTATCACTGACAGCATCGTACTTCAGGATAGATCTTGCAATGTTCTTTTTGACAATGAATGCAACGCCATTCCTCTTCAAGTTGTCATTCTTGGCATAGTCAACCATATGATTGTCTGATTCAAAATGGCCAATACCAGCCCATTTCAGCTCACTAATGCCTAGGATATCAATCTTTATGCATTCCATTTCATTTTTGACGATTTCCAATTTTTCTAGATTCATACTTTGTACATTTCATGTTCCAATTAATAAAGGATGTTTGCAGCTGTTTCTTCTCATTATGAGTTGTGCCATATCAGCAAATGAAGGTCCCAAGAGCTTGACTCCATCCACATCATTAAGGTGGACTGTACTTTGAGGAGGCAGCTCTTCCTCAGTGGTATTTTGAGTAACTTCCAACCTGAGGGGCTCATCTTCCAGTACTATATCAGACAATATTCCACAGCTATTCATAAGATTTTCACTGGCTAATTTTTTTTAGAAGCTGACTGCCAGGTCCTTCTTCCTAGTCTGTCTTAGTATGGAAGCTCAGCTGAAACCTGTCCACCAAAGGTGACCCTGCTGATATTCGAATTCCAGTGGCATAGCTTCCAGCATCACAGCCACATGCAAGCCACCACAGTATGACAAAGTGAGGTAGCATATGATCAAGAACTAATGATACTGAAGGAAGAGGTCCAAGCTGCACTGAAAGCATTGGTGAAAAACAAGGCTCCAGGAATTACGGAATACTGATTGAGGTGTTTCAATTGATTGAGCTGGAAGTGCTCCATCGTCTATGCCAAGAAATTTGGAAGACAGCTACCTGGCCAACTGACTTGAAGAGATCCATATTTATGCCTTTTCCAAAGAAAGGTGATCTGATAGAATACAGCAATTATAGAAAAATATCATTAATATCAAACGCAAGTAAATTTTTGCTGAAGATCATTCATAAGCGGTTACAGCAGCAGCATATTGACTGGAAACTGCCAGAAATTCAAGCTAGACTCAGAAGATGTGAAATGAGGGACATCATTGCCGATGTCTGATGGATCATGGCTGGAAGCAGAGAATACCAGAAAGATGTTTACCTGTGATTTATTGACTATGCAAAGGCATTCGACTGCGTGGATCATAACAAATTATGGATAACACTGGGAAGAGTGGGAGTTCCAGAACACTTAATTGTGCTCAGGAGGAACCTGTATAGAGACCAAGAGGCAGTTATTCAAACAGAACAAGTGGATACTGCATGGTTTAAGGTCAGGAAAGGTGAGAGTCAGGGTTATATCCTTTCACCATACTTGTTCAATCTGTATGCTGAACACATAATCTCAGAAGCTGGACTGTATGAAGAAGAACGCAGCATCGGGATTGGAGGAAGACTACTTAACAACTTGCAATATGCACAAGACACAACCTTGCTTGCTGAAAGTGAAGAGAACTTGAAGCACTTACTGATGAAATCAGAAACTACAGCCTTCAGTATAGATTACACCTCAACATAAATGAAACAGATATCCTCACAACCAGGCCAATAAGCAACATAAACGGAGAAAAGATTGAAGTAGTCAAGGATTTTGTTTTACTTGGATCCACAACACCCATGGAAGTAGCAGTCAAGAAATCAAATGATGCATTGCATCGGGCAAATCTGTTGCAAAAGACCTCTTTAAAGTGTTAAAAAGCAAAGATGTCACTTTAAGGACCAAGGTGTGCCCGACCCAAGCCATGATGTTTTCAATTGCCTCATATGCAAGCAAAAGCTGGACAATGAATAAGAAAGACTGAAGAAGAACTGATGCCTTTAAACTATGGTGTTGGTGAAGAATATTGAATATACCATGGACTGTCAGAAGAACAAACAAATCTGTCTTGGAAGAAGTGCAGCCAGAATGTTCCTTAGAAGCACAGATGGTGAGACTTTTTCTCACATACTTGGAAATGTTGTCAGGAGGGACCAGTCCCTGGAGACAGACATCATGCTTAGTATAGTAGAGGGTCGGGGAAGAAGAGGAAGACCCTCATTGAGATGGACTGACACAGTGGCTGCAACAATGGGCTCAAGCATAACAGTGATTATGAGGGTGGCCCAGGACAAGGCAGTGTTTCGTTCTATTGTGCATAAGGTCGCTGAGTCAAAACTGACTTGACAGCACCTAACAACAACAATAAGGGTATATACCTAGAAGTGGGATTGCTGGATTATACTGCAGTTCTAGTTTTTTGAGAAAAGGCCATAGAGAATATAACTTTTATCCTCTAACTGGGGAAGCATATAGGGGAGCTACACCACTTTTTGTTTTCCCTACAGTTCCCAGCATGGAGAACTTATTTGTTACATACATTGATTTCTGTCCCCCACAAACAATAATGTTGAAATCCTACTCCCCATATCTGTGTATGTGACTTAGTTTGGAAATAGGATCTTTGAAGATGTTATAAGTGACTAAGTTAACATGAGGTCGTACTTGAATAGAGTGAATTCTAATTTGATCACAGTGGTTTCCCTATAAAAGCAAAGAGACAAAGATAGACAGACAGAGGTGCATTAACCAATAGGCAAGGTAAGCACAGTGCTTACTTTGCTTACCAGATCATTTGTTGTGAACAATTTTTTTTTAATATATCTTTTTAAATTGTACTTCAGGTGAAGGTTTACAGAACAAAGAGTTTCTCATTAAACAGTAGTACACATATTGTTTTATGACATTGGTTAACAACCCCATGACACGTCAGCCCTCCACCTTCTCGACCCCCTTTTTTTTTTTTTTTGGTGAAAATATACATAGCCAAAGATGCACCATTTCAAAAATTTCTACATGCACAGTTCAGTGACATCGACTTCGCTCTTCCAATTGAGCTGCTATTCTCACTTTAGATGAAGGTTTACAGAACAAAATAGTTTCTCATTAAACAGTTAGTACACATGTTGCCCTATGACAATGGCTAACAACCTCACTACACATCAACACTGTCCTTACTCAACCTTGGGTTCCCTATCACCAGCTTTTTTGTCTCCTTCTGCCTTCTAGCCCTTGTCCCTGGACTGCTGTGCCTCATTAGTCCCGTTTTGTTTTATGGGGCTGTCTACTTCCCGGCTGAACTGTGGACCTCGGAAGTGACTTTCACCACTGAGCTAAAAGGGTGTCTGGAGGCCATATTTTCGGGGTTTCTCCAGACTCCTTTAGGCTAGTAAATCTGGTCTTTTTTTGTGTGTTAGAATTTTGTTCTACATCCTTCTCCAGCTCTGTCCAGAACCCTCTGTTGTGATCGCAGTCAGAGCAATCAGTGGTGGTAGCCGGGCACCATCTAGCTGTACTGGACTCAGTCTGGTGGAGGCCTTGGTAGCTGTGGTCCATTAGTCCTCTGGACTAATCTTTTCCTTGTATCCTGTTCTCTTCATTCTCCCTTGCTCCCGAAGGCGTGAGACCATTGGAATATCTTAGATGTCTGCTCACAGGCTTTTAAGACCCCAGATGCTACTCACCAAGGTAGAATGTAGAACATTGTCTTTATAAACTGTGTTATACCAACTGAGCTAGATGTTCCCCGAGACCATGGTCCCCACCGCCCTCCACCCAGCAATTCAGTCCCTCAGGGAGTTTGGATGTGTCTATGGAGCTTCCATGACCTTTCCTTGTACAAGGCGTGCTGGCTTCCCCAGTATTGTGTACTGTCTCGCCCTTCACCCAAGATACCGTTTATCTATTGCCTGTTAAGTATTTCCCCCCCCCACCCCTCCCATCCCTGGTAACCAACAAAGATTGTTACTTTTTGTGTGCAAACTTTTTCATGGTTTCTTACAATAGAGGTCTCATATAATATTTGTCCTTTTGTGATTGATTTATTTCACTCAGCATAATGTCCTCCAGTTTCATCCATGTTATAAGATGCTTCACAGATTCATCATTGTTCTTTCTCGTTGCATAGTACTCTATTGTGTGTATGTACCATAGTTTATCTATTCATCTGTTGAGGGCATCTAGGTGGTTTCCAACTTCTTGCTACTGTGAACAATGCTGCCATGAACATAGGTGTGCATATGTCTACTCGAGTGATGACTCTTATTTCTCTAAGATATATTCCTAGGAGTGGGATTGCTGGATCGTATGGTATTTCTATTTCTAGCTTTCTAAGGAAGCGCCGTATCATTTTCCAAAATGGCTGTATCATTTCGCATTTCCACCAGCAGTGCATGAGAGTTCCGATCTCCCTGCAGCACCTCCAACATTTGTTATTTCCACTGTTTTTGATTTGTGCCAGTGATGCCGGGGTGATATGGTATCTCATTAGGTTTCAATTTGCATTTCTCTAAAGGCTAGTGATCGCGAGCATTTCCTCATGTGTCTGTTGGCCATTTGAATGTCTTCTTTGGTGAAGTGTCTGTTCATTTCCTTTGCCCATTTTTTAAATAGGATTATTTGTCTTTTTGTTGTAGACGTGTTGGATTTTCTTGTAGCTTATAGAGATTAGACCTTTGTCTGACTTGTACTGTTAAAATTTTTTCTCAGTCTGTAGGTTCTCTTTTCACTCTTTTGGTGAAATCTTTTGGAAGAGCATAGGTGTTTGATTTTTAGAAGATCCCAGTTATCTAGCTTACTTCTGGGGTTTGTGCATTGATAGTTACGGTTTGTATCCTGTTAATGCCGTGTATTAGGGCCTGTAGCATTGGTCCTATTTTTTCTTCTATGAACGTTATAGTTTTTGGCTTTATATTTAGGTCTTTGGTTCATTTTGAAGTAGTTTTTAAATATGACGTGAGGTATGGGTCCTGTTTCATTTTTGCAGATGGATATCCAGTTCTGCCAGCACCATTGTTAAAAAGACTGTCTTTTCCCCATTTGAAGGACTTTGGGCCCCTGTCGAAGATCAGGTGACCATAGGTGGATGGATTTACATCTGGGTTCTCAGTTCTGTTCCATTGGTCAATGTATCTGTCGTTGTACCAGTACCAGGCTGTTTTGACTACTGTAGCTGTATAGTAGGTTCTGAGGTCAGGTAGTGTGAGTCCTCCAACTTTCTTCTACTTCTTCAGTAGTGTTTTACTTATTCGGGGCTTCTTCCCTTTCCATATAAAGTTAATGATTAGTTTTTCCATCTCTTTGAAGAATGTTGTTGGTATTTGGATCAGGATTGTATTGTATTTGTAAATTGCTTTGGGTAGAATTGTCATTTTCACAATGTTGAGTCTACCTATCCATGAGCATGGTACGTTTTTCCATTTATGTTGATCCCTTTGGGTTTCTTGCAGTAGTGTTTTGTAGTTTTCTTGTATAGCTCTTTTACATCCCTGGTTATATTTATTCCTAAATATTTTATGTTTTTAGGCATTATTATAAATGGTATTGTTTTCCTGATTTCCTATTCATCATTCTCTTTATTGGTGTATGTTTATCTTGTATCCTGCTATTCTGCTGAATCTTTCTATTAGTTCCAGTAGATTTCTCATAGAGTCTTTAGGGTTTTCTATGTATAGTGTCATATCATCCATAAACAGGGACAGTTTAACTTCTTCACCACCAATTTGGATGCCCTTTATTTCTTTTTCTTGCCTCATTGCTCTAGCTAGAACTTCCAGCACAATGTTAAATAGGAGTGGTGATAAAGGGCATCCTTGTCTTGTTCCTGTTTTCAGCCTCTCTCCATTAAGAATGATGTTGGTCATTGGTTTTGCATAGATGCCCTTTATTATGTTGACAACTTTCCCTTCTATACCTATTTTATTGAGAGTTTTTATCAGGAATGGGTGTTGGACTTTGTCGAATGCCTTTTCTGCATCAGTTGAGATTATTATGTGGTTCTTTTCTTTCCTTTTATTTATATGGTGGATTACGTTGATTGATTTTCTAATGTTAAATCATCGTTGCATACCTGGTATGAATCCTACTTGGTCGTGGTGTATTATTTTTTTGCTATGATGCTGAATTCTATTGGCTAGAATTTTGTTGAGAATTTTTGCATCTATATTCATGAGAGATATTAGTCTGTAATTTTCTTTTTTTGTGATGTCTTTTCCTGGTTTTGGTATCAGCATTATGCTGGCTTCATAGAATGAATTTGGAACTGTTGCTTCCTTTTCTATGCTCTGAAATAGCTTGAGTAGTACTGGTACAATCTCTTTTGTGAATGTTTTGTAGAATTATTCAGTGAAGCCATCTGGGCCAGGGCTTCTTTTGGTTGGGAGTTTTTTTATTACCTTCTCAATCTCTACTCTTGTTATGGGTCTGTTCAGATTTTCAGCATCACTTTGTTGTACTTTGGGTAGGCCGTGTGTTTCTAGAAATTTATCTATTCCTGTAGGTTTTCAATTTGTTGGAGTATAGTTTTTCATAATATTCTGTTATGATCCTTTTTATTTCAGTTGAGCCTGTTGTAATGTTGCCTATTTCATTTCTTATTTGGGTTATTTGTGTCCTCTCCTGTTTTTTTTTTTTTTTTTGTCAGTCTGGCCAGTGGTTTGTCGATTTTGTTGATTCTTTCAAAGAACCAACTTTTGGTTGTGTTGATTCTTTCTATTGTTTTTCTGTTCTCTGTTTCATTTATTTCTTTTCTGATGTTTATTATTTCCTTTCTTCTGGTGGCCGTGGGCTTTTTTTGGTGTTCTCTTTCTATTTGTTTGAGTTGTGTAGTTAATGTTTTGATTTTGTCCCTTTCTTCTTTTTTGATGTGTGCATCCATTGCTATAAATTGTCCTCTGATGACTACCTTTGTTGAGTCCCAAATGTTTTGGTATGATGTGTTTTCATTCTCATTTGATTCTAGGAATTTTTTGATTCCATCTCTGATTTCTTCTATTACCCATAGATGTGTAAGCAGGGTATTATTCAGGTTCCATGTAATTTATTTTTTTCCTTGGTCTTCCTGTTGTTAATTTGTACTTTGATGACATTGTGGTCAGAGAAGATACTTTGAATTATCTCAGTGTTTTGGATCTTGTTGATGATTGTTCTGCGGCCTAAGGTGTGGTGTCTTCTGGAGAACATTCCATGTGCATTGGAAAAGAATGTGTACTTTGCAGCAGTTGGATGGAGTGTTCTATATATGTCTATGAGGTCCAGTTGGCTGATTGTGCCCTTTAGGTCTTCTGTATCTTTGCTGAGTTTCTTCTTAGTTGTTCTGTCCTTTACTGAGAGTGGTGTGTTGAAGTCTCCTACTATTATTGTGGAACTGTCAATTTCTCTTTTCAGTGTTGTTAGAGTTTTTTTTATGAATTTTGGAGCCCTGTCATTGGGTGCGTAGATGTTTATTATGGTTATGGCTTCATGTTGGATTGTCCCCTTAATCATTATATAGCGTTCTTCTTTGTCTTTTATGGTGGATTTTGTTTTAAAGTGTATTTTACCTGATATTAGTATTGCCACTCCTGCTTTTTTTTGGTAGTTGTTAGCTTGATATATTTCTTTTCCAACCTTTGACTTTTAATAAATTCATGTCTTTGTTTCTAAGGTTTGTGTCTTGTAGACAGCATATTGATGGATTCTGTTTTTCTTTAATCCATTTTGTCACTCTCCATCTCTTTACGGGTGCATTGAGTCCTTCTACATTCAGTGTAATTATTGATAGATGGAAGTTTGTTGCTGTCATTTTGTAGTGCTGACATTTTCTTTGTTCCTTTTAACTCTCCCGTGCTGAACTCCTTTTGTTTGTGGATTTTTTTTCATTTCTTTTGTTTTTGTAGGTTTTGTTTTACTGAGACTTTATGTTTTTCCTCTTTATTTTTATGAGTGTGTTTGTTAAATTTTTGGGGTTACCATGAAATTTACCCTTATCTTTCTAAGTTTGAAGCAGTCTATTATTACTTGGTATCATCTTGCCTTCCTCTCCATTAGAAGGTTCTGTATGTACACGATTTATTCCTTCTTTTATTGTTCTGATGTTGTTGTCATTTAGATTAACTGGTCTTATTCCCTGTTGTATTTCTTTTGGTTTTATATAGTCCTTGAGAGTTCATTTCCTAGATTTGTATCTGGCTGGTATGTTCCTGCTTCCTAGATTCAGCCTGTGGTTTGAAGTTGTTTGTTCTCAGATCGAAGAACTCATTTTAATAATTCTTGTAAGTTTGTTTGGTTTTTACATCTTCCCTTAATTTCTGTTTATCTGGAAGTGTCCTAATTTCACCATCATATTTGAATGAAAGTTTTTCAGGATATATTATTCTTGGCTGGCAATTTTTTTCTTTCAAGGTTTTATTTATGTCATCAAATTGCCTTCTTGCCTGCATGGTTTCTGCCAAATAATCTGAGTTTAGTCTTATTGTTTCTCCTCTGTATGTGACTTCTTCTTTTTCAGGAGCTACTCTCAGGATTCTTTGTATGTCTTTGGTTTTGGCAAGTGTGATTATGATATGTGGTGGTGATTTTCTTTTGGTGTCTATCCTATATGGGGTTAGTTGAGCTTCTTCGATGGTCAGCTTTTCATCTTTCATCGTACTGGGGAAGTTTTCTGTCAGCAGTTCTTCAGCGATCCTCTCTGTGTTTTACATTTTCTCCCCTTATTCTGGAACTCTGATCACTTGCAGATTTTTGCTTTTGATTGTATCCCAGATAACTCTCAGTGTCTCTTCATTTTTCTTTGTTCTTTTTTCTGAGTTTTCCTCAAACAGAATTGTATCCAATTGTTTGTCTTCAATTCCACTGATACTGTCTTTCACTGTTTCAAATCTGCTTCTCAGCCCTTCTGTGACACTGTCCATTTCTGAAATCTTGTTGTTTATCTTTTGGATTTCTAATTGTGGTTTTTTTATAATTTCTAGTTGTGAATTTATTTTGGGATTTTGTTCCTGCATTATTTTCCTGAATTTTTCCATTTTTTTGTCTGTATTTTCCATGAATTTGTCTATTTTTTTCCTCTTTTTTGTATGCTTTTTGCTTCAGCTCTTGGAAAATTCTGAGTATTAGAAATTTGAATTCCCTATTAGGTAGTTCTAGTGCCTTTTCTTCCACTGGAAAGTCATCTGGTATTTTATTTTGGGCACCTACTGGAACCATCCTGTCCTGTTTTTGTGAATGTTTTGATATTGTCTGCTGTCTTCAGGGCATTCAGTAGTTATTTTTCTCGTTTATTGATTGTAGGTTTGTTTGTTGCATCCTTTCTTTTTTTTTTATTTGGCTGTGTCTGAGCAGGTGGGCTGTGTGTTCTTTGTTGTTTGCTCATCTGTGGGCACGATACTTTTCACCTCCTTCTCCAATTGGCAGGGTCAGTAGCTCAGATATGGTACTGCAGGGCAGGTCTAGCTGAAGAGGAGTTGCCTGGATGGGTTGTTTGTGGCACTTACTACAGCCACCAGGGCAGGTTGGTAATCAGTGCAGGGCAGGTTCCGGTAAGCTGTGCCTGTGCTGCTTGGTAGTGTGATGTTAAGTACATGGTGCAGGTAGGCAGGATGGAGGTGGGATATTGTTATGTGTGGAGCTAAAATGGATATGGGAGAGAGGAGAGAGGAACAGGGGCCACAAACATACAAACAAACAAAAAAGAGTTCTAGAGAAGCTTGCCATTGGAGTGGAGAGATAAGAGACTATGAAATGGAGAATAACAAAAAGGGGAAGAAGAAGAAGAAAAAAGAAAGAATGAATAAATAAAAATTAGAATGAAAAAAGAACAGCAAAGCTCCCAGTGATCCACCGGTGTGGCTACGAGTTCTGCGGAAGTTGTTCCCCGGTGTTGTAGTACAGCCTGGCTAGAAGGCGTAGAGGTATTCAGCACCAGGTATTCAGGGAACAGGAAGAGAAAGAAAGTATAGAGAGATGAGAAACTGAATAATGAAGAAAGACAAAAAGGGAAAAAGAGGGAAAAGAAAACAAAACAATTTTAAGTAAAAAGAAGAAAAGCCCCCCAAAAAACAGAAAGAAAAAAAAAACACAGAAAAAGAAATGCCCTCAGGGATCCCTGTGTGCCCCTTAGCAAGGTGAGGGGGTAGGCCCCAAGCAGTTTAGCACTGCCCAGCCAGAATGGGCTCTCAACTCGAGGAAAGGAAGAGAAAACAAACAAACAATTTAAAACAAACGAACAAAAGCCCCAGGATCCCACCAGCGTGGCAGCCGAGAACGGGAAGCAGTTTCATACTTGAATGGAGCTCTGCAGCCCCTTAGGAAGAAGCAAAGATGGTGCATGGACCCAGGTATCTGAGCAAAACAAGGGGGAGGTGTGAGAGGTAAGGAAGAAATCAAAAGAAGCAGAAAAAGGCAACACCAGCAGCCAACAAATGGCACTCAGGGAGCCGGCCAGTGAGGGCGGGTAGAATCCAAGCAGCTGGTGCTTCTCCGCCAAGAGACTGTGGCCATGGGAAGTAGAGGAGACCGAGTGGAGGTGAAGAAGGGTAGGGGGTGGAAAAGTGTATATTGCAAATTACTGGTTATTCTGTCTCCTGCTGGAAGCTCTGTGAAGCTGCTTTCTCATACCCCCTGTTTGCTGGTCTCTGATAGGAGTCCAAGATGGCAGATCCGTGCTGCATTAGCTGATAGGGGACCTCTGCATGAATCTCTCCTTGCTCTCTGTTCTCTGTCAGTTTTCTCACTCCATTTGATGCTTGGCTGAGTTCTTTATCTCTTAATTTGATGTTTTAGGGTTTCAGGATTGCTGTTTTCTCTGTTTGGCTTAGTTTTTCAGATCTTTGCTTTGGAGGGACAGTGTGGTACTTCTATTTAGAGCGCCATTTTCCCAGAAGTCCTGTTGTGAACAATTTTTTAACCACATCAAAGAATCTTCTTCTAGGTATGGCTGGCATCTATCTCTCTTCCAGTCCCACAGCACCTTTCTCTAGAATCAAAGTCTCTTTAAATTTACAACTCCAAACAGGGACAGATGACCCAGTAAGCAAGGTGAGCACAGGCTTACTTGTGGTTACTTACTAATCCATAGTGAACAATTTCACTTGGGTTTCCCCCACAAGATGTAATCTTCCCCTGGACAGAGGGTAAATGACCATGTGATGGTGGAGTTATGCTGTACCTCTGAACTGTGAGGGAGATGAAGATCCAGGACCTGGAACCCAGAGATTTTGGATATTCAAAGACCAAACTCTTTCTCTATGTTTCACAACAATCTTGCACCGTACCTATTCTTATTACTCCACAGAAGAGGGATTTTGAGGTTTGGAGATGGAATTGATTCACCAGATTTCACACACCTGAGGAGATGGTGGAACCTGTATTAGAGCCAAAGTCCTCCTGATCTGAGAGTGACTGAGTAGTTTGCTTCCTGAGGGGCAGTTGCACTGTCTTGCTTGAAACATGGCATGTTTGTGTAGACATTTCCAGGGAACTTTCTTACCTTCTCTGGAAAAGGGGACCCTGCAGGGAAAAAGGTAGCATCAAAGAGGAAGGAAGAAGGTGTTTGCATAGCAGCTCAGATGACTCTTTTAAGCAAAATATGCTCCCATGCAGTAATGGAGCTTTTTGTTATGGTAAGACATGTGAGAGTCAACTTCATTTATGCCAAATGCTTTTTGGAAAAACATCCCAGAATGGGTCAGCTATGTACTATCATGAAGTATATAAAAGAGTTGAAATTTTGGCCATGAGCTTTTGAAACCATTAAGTGTCATCTATGTCTAAACTTGTGTATATTGTGTAACAAATTGCAGCAAGTCATTCACTCTTTCCCTTGTTCATCCTCCTTCTAACAGTTTTGGGCATCCATCTAGCATCACTTTCCTTGAACCTAAAGAATTTTCCTTAGCATTTCTTTTAGTTCATTCAGGTGACCAGTTCTCTGGGCTTCTGTTTTGTCTGAAAACATTTTATTTCCCCTTCATTTTTTTGATGGATGTTTTTACAGGATATAGAATTCTAATATGACAACTCTTTTCTTTCAGCACCATAAAAATATCATTAACTTGTCAGTTGGCTTTTATGGTTTCTGTTAAGAAATAGCAGTCTCATAGGTGTTCCTTTCAAGGTGATGTGTCTCTATTACCTGTGTTCATTTGAGATTAAAAAAAAAGTCTTCATTTTTTTAAAAAAGTTTGAAAATGATGAGTCCACATGCGTCTTTTTTGCATTTATCTTGCTCAAGTTTTCCTTGGGTTTTGAATTTGTGAGATAGTGTCTTTCATCTGTTTTGGAAAATTCTCAGGCATTAGCCATCCAATAATGCTTCTACCACATTGTCTCTCATTTTCTTCTGAGAATCCAATTACACTTATGTTGGAACTTTTGACCCTTTCCCACGTGTCTATTAATTTTTTTTTTTTCCTTTTCATTATATAAGGGTCCTTCTTGTAAGAAGGCAGTCTTGAGCATGGGCTTCCCCTTGTGAAAGGGAAAGCTATCAGTCTAGCCATTGTTAGGCACCTGAGCCTCCAGGGTTATTATACGTTTATTCTTGCTTTGCACATAATTTCTTTAGAAGATAAAAATCAAGGAAATCTTGTTAAAAGTACAAAAAATAAGGTAAATGGACAGTGGTGGAGGACATTATGAAAACTGAAGATCAATTCAGGAGGAACAGCATCAGAATAATTGTATCAGAAATGAAGAACACACCGACAGAGGGGAGTACATATCAACAAAATAGTACAAAAATTTCCAGAACTGAATATGATTCTCAATATTGAAAAGGTCTAATAAGAGACTAGAAAAAATAGATGAATAATACTCACACCCAGGGAGATGACTGTGAAATTTCAGAATGCACCACTGAAGAGAAGAAGCTAGAAGCTACCAGAGAGAAATCTACATATGAAGGACTGAAGATGAGAATGGCATTGAACTTCTCATGATCAACACTGGAAAATAGAAGGCAACAGAAAAATACTTAACATTTTAAGGAGAGCATCAGAATCTAATTCTGATATTCCAGTGAGTTGTTTTGCTTTTGGGTCCCCTGGTTTGTTCATGCCAATCGTATTATCAAATGGCAATAGTCAAAGAGATTGACAGAAGGTCAGACACAGAAATAGTTTTGGTTAATAAAACAGTATAGCAAAGAACATGCAGTTAGGTTTCACTTTTCAGAGAAACCAGCAATATTCTCCAGAACAGACAGAGGTGCAAACACCTTGGGCCAAAATCTCACTAGTGGATGTAGAGTTGATGATGATACTGGTTGAGTGAGTGTGGTCTTATTATATTTTACGGAAGAATCATGCTTTATCTGTGTTTTTGTTTTTGCCATCGAGTCAGTTCTGACTTACAGCAATCCTGGATACAACAGAAGGAAACACTGCCAGATCCTGTATCATCCTCACAATTGTTATGCTTGAGCCCACTGTTGCAGTCACTGTGTCATTCTATCTTATTGAGGGTTTTCTTCTTTTTTCCTGACCCTCTACTTTACCAAGCATGACATCCTTCCCTAGGGACTGATCCCTCCTGATAACATGTCCACAGTACGTGAGACAGAGCCTCCCCACACTTGCCTCTAAGGAGCATTCTGGCTGTACTTATTCCAAGACAAATCTGTTCATTCTTTTGGCAGTTCGTGGTATATTCAATATTCTTCATCAACACCATGATTCAAAGGCGTCAATTCTTCTTCAGTTTTCCTTATTCATTGCCCAGCTTTTGCATGCATATAAGGCGATTGAAAACACCATGGCTTAGGTCAAGTGTACTGTAGTCATCAAAGTGACATCTTTGCTTTTTAACACTTTAAAGAGGTCTTTTGCAGCAGATTTGCCAACTGCAATGCATCTTTTGATTTCTTGACTGCTGCTTCCATGGTTGTCAGTTGTGGATCCAAGCAAAATGAAATCCTTGACAACTTCAATCTTTTCTCCATTTATCATGATGATGCTTATTGGTCCAGTTGTGAGGATTTTTGTTTTCTTTATGTTGAAGTGTAATCCATACTGAAGGCAGTAGTCTTTGATCTTCATCAGTAAGGGCTTCAAGTCCTCTTCACTTTCAGCAAGCAAGGTTGTGTCATCTGCATAATGCAGGTTATTAATGAGTTTTTCTCCAATCTTGGTGCTGCGTTCTTCTTCATATAGTCCAGCTTCTCGGATTATTTGCTTAGCATACAGACTGAATAAATATGGTGAAAGGGTACAACCCTGACACACACCATTCCTGACTTTAAACCACACAATATCCCCTTGTTCGTTTTGAAGGACTGCCTGTTGATCTATGTACAGGTTGCTCATGAACACAATTAAAAGTTCTGGAATTCCCACTCTTCTCAATGTTATCCATAACTTGTTATGATCCACACAGTCGAATGCCTTTGCATAGTCAATTAAACACAGGTAAACATCTTTCTAGTACTCTGTGCTTTCAGCCAAGATCCATCTGATGTCAGCAATGACATCCCTAGTTCCGTGTCCTCTTCTGAATTCGGCTTGAATTTCTGGCAGTTCCCTGTCAATGTACTGCTGCAGACACTGTTGAGTGGTCTTAAGCAAAATTTTACTTGCGTGTAATATTAATGATATTGTCAGATAATTTCCACATTCTATTGGATCACCTTTCTTTGTAATAGGTGTAAATATGGATCTTTCCCAGTTGATTGGCCAGGTAGCTGTCTTCCAAATTTCTTGGCATAGACAAGTGAGCACTGCCAGTGCTGCATCTGTTTGTTGAAACATCTCAATTGCTATTCCATCAGTTCTTGGACTTGTTTTTTGTCAGTGCCTTCAGTGCAGCTTGGACCTCCTCCTTCAGTACTGTAGGTTACTGATCATATGCTACCTCCTGAAATAGTTGAACATCGACCAACTATTTTTGGTATGGTGACTCTGTATTCCTTCCGTCTTCTATTGGTGCTTCCTGTGTCATTTAATATTTTCCTTGTAGAATCCTTCGGTATTGCACCTCGAGGCTTGAATTTTTTCTTCAGTTCATTCAGCTTCAGAAATGCTGAGCATGTTCTTCCCTTTTGGTTTTCTAACTCCCGGTCTTTGCACATTTCCTTATAATACTTTCCTTTGTCTTCTCGAGCTGCCCTTTGAAAATCTTCTGTTCAGCTCTTTTACTTCATCATTTTTTCCGTTCATTTTAGCTACTCTATGTTCAGTAGCAAGTTTCAGAGTCTCTTCTGACATATATTTTGGTCTTTTCTTTCTTTCCTGTCTTTCTAATGACCTCTTGCTTTCTTCATGTATGATGCCCTTGATGTCATTTCACAGCATCTGGTCTTTGGTCATTAGCGTTCAACGCATCAAATCTTGTGATGACCTCTATATTCAAGTGGGACCTACTCAAGGTTGTACTTTGACTTTAGTGGACTTGTTCTAATTTGCTTCAGCTTCAACTTTAACTTTCTTATGAGCAATGAATGATTTGTGTTGCAGTCGGCCCCTGGCCTTCCTCTAACTGATGATATTGAGCTTTTCTGTGGTTTCTTCCACAGATGTAGTCGATTTGATTCTTGTGTATTCCATCTGCTGAGGTCCACTGTATAGTTGCCTTTTATATTGTTGAAACAATGTGTTGGCAATGAAGAAGTCGTTGGTCTTGCAAAATTCTATCATGCAATCTCTGGCATCATTTCTATTGCAAGGCTATATTTTCCAACTACCGATCCTTCTTCTTTATTTCCATCTTTCACATTCCAATCACCAGTAATTATCCTGGTTGCATGTTCGATCAATCTATCTATAAAAGAAAAAACAAAAAACCAAACCCGTTGCCATCGAGTCGATTCTTACTCATAGCAACCCTATAGCTCCAGCCTAATAAACCTGGAGCAGTTCTGATTTTTTTAAGAGACTTCCTGATTTGATTCAGATTAACTTTATCATTCTCAGAGTTATGAAATTTACAATATAATTATCACTCCCAATAGAGTAAACTCAGTCACAAATGAACTTCTCATTTGTCATCCTCAGCTCCCTTGGGCTAATGCAGGCTAGTTGAAAAGCATTTCAGAATTCACTACTGGGAACCAGGACAGGGATCAATTTCCCAGATACCTCCAAGAGTCATGCTAACAAGACTTTGACCAGCCATGAGGTTAATCTGGCCATCCGCCAGCCTACCTAGTTTTCTGGAAATCTGTGTTGTAGAATCAGAATGGAAGTTAATTTCATGTATGTCTTCAGGAACCAGCTTAACAAATCTTCAGACCAGCTCTAGGGATAATACTACCATTCACGTTTCACCCATGTTAAGGATCCTTGCAGTTTAACTCCTCAGAATTAGATTTTTCTCTTAAACAACTTTTGCACCCTCAAAGACAAGATAAATATAATCACAGCTTGCTATTTTTACATATATTTGAAATTTACAAAGAATATGCTATAGAGTGAGTAAAACATATGTAATGCATACAACTATATGTTTTATTATACTATTATACTATTTTATAATGTTTCTCCCATACAAAAATCTTAATTTTTACATTTTTATATTTTATCACTGAATTGTTCTGGGTTTGCTTTAAAACTTTTAAAATTAAAATGTTCTTCTGTAAAATTTCTATTTTTGTTATTTTTCATCTGGCCAAATATTCTCTATGCAAGCTTCATTAGGTAGTGGTCAGAGTTTAATTTCTTATTCTATCTAATTCACATAAGTTACAAACTCATTATTATATCATATTCTAAATTTTCCTAATTCAAAATGAAAACCGTTAAGCCAAAAATTATATTGGTATGTAGTTTTGTATACAGAACTTTCCAAAGAGTAAGTTTATTTTCTATATGCCATTTTAATTTTCAATCACAATGGGAATAAACCAAAAACAAAACAAAACAAAACAAAAACAAAACAAACCCCCAAACTCTTTGCCATCGAGTCAATTCTGACTCATAGCTACCCTATGGGACAGAATAGAACTTCCTGGTGGCACAGTGATTAAACATTTGGCTGCTAACCAAAAGGTCAGCAGTTTGAATCCACCAGCCACTCCTTGGAATCCGTATGGAGCAGTTCTACTCTGTCCTATAGGGTCTCTAAGAGTCAGAATAGACTAGAGGGCAATGTGTTAATGATGTTAATGAGGTAGGATTAGAGGCAATTATATTAATGAGACAGGACGCAGTCTATAGGATTAGGTTGTATCTTGACTCAATCTCTTTTGAGATATAAAAGAGAGAAGGGAGCAGAGAGGAGAGGAACCTCATATCACCAAGAAAGAAGAGACTGAGCAGAGTGAGTCTTTTGGACCTGGGATTCCTGAGCTGAGAAACTCCTAGACCCAGGTAACGATTGATGACAGTGACCTTCCCCTAGAACCAAAAGCGAGAGAAAGGCTTCCCCTGGAATCAGCTCCCTGAAGTCAGACTTCTAGCCATCTAGACTGTAAGAGAATAAATTTCTGTTTGTTAAAGCCATCCATTTGTGGTATTTCTGTTATGGCAGCACTGGTTAACTAAAATAGCTGGTAACTAAAAAGTTGGTAGTTCAACTTCACCCAGAGGTGCCTCAGAAGAAAGGCCTGGATATCATCTTCTAAAAAATCAATCACTGAAATTTCTCTGAAGGATAGTTCTACTCTGTCACCTATGGAGCCTGTGAAAACCCTTTGGATCACAATGGTCCAATTCGTAACTGATCATGGGGATAGTGTAGGGCTGAGCAGTGTTTCAGTCTGCTGTGCATGGGGCTGTGCATTGAGTTGCCATGAATCAGTTGGGGGAGAAGGGGCAATCTGATGGCAGCTAACAACAACAGCATTCTATATACATAGTCCAGGAACACAAGAACCTTCTCCCAACTACCTTCATAATGAGGCAAAAACACATCTGAAAAGATTCTAAATCAATAGCTAATTACATTTTCATTATTTATTCTTTAGAGTTAGATGCCAAGGTAACAATGCTTAGTATTCCAACTTGAGGCTCAAGTTTCTTTTGCCATAAATTAATCTCTACTTCACTGGAAGCTCTCTTGGCCTTCAGAGGAGATCTTTGAACTCTCATTTGAGGCCATGCACCCAGATCAGTGTACCAAGTACAAAACTTTATCCCCTATTTCTGTCTATGCCACCTTGAAACATTTAATGACTTTTCTGCAAAATGTAAGGATTAGGGTAAATGTGATTATGAAAGACAGGGTGCTGGAGGTTCCTGCAGCCACAGAAGTAAACAGAGCTGGTATCTTTAATGTCAGATGGTGGTTTTTTTGCAGCTAAGAGAGATAACAAAGTCAGGGAAGAACCATCTGCCTGGGAGACCTCCCAAGCAAATTCTTTTTTGCAAAATGGAGTTGGGGAGAGACACACCAAAGTGCCTCCGAGATAATGGCCAATGAAAGTGTTCCACATCCTCTCTCCTGAAGATGTTTTAAGGCACTATGAATATTATCAGAATTTTTGATATGCTACATGATCTAAAAGGCACAAACTATGCTATTGGTTCTGGGTAATAAATAATATCAATCTGGATTTTAAATAATTTTTAATTGGATTATTTAGAACTAGGATTTCTGGTGGATGTAAGATAGAGAAGTAAATTTATTGAGTGGTTGTTGTTGATTTTAGGTGCCGTCCAGTAGATTTCGACTCAGAGAGACACCTTGTGATAGAGTAAAACTGCCTCATAGAGTTTCCTAGGCTGCACAGCCACTGGTTGAGTTCAATCTGCCAATCTTTCAGTTAACAGCTGAGCACTTAACCATTGTGCCAGCAAGCTCCTTTATTTAGTGATAGTGGTGGTCATATTGTCAAGCAGGAGCAGACTGAATATTACTTTATGTCTTTATGCTTACTATATGGTAACATCCATCCTTTAAGG
Source organism: Dugong dugon (assembly GCA_030035585.1). NCBI lineage: Eukaryota > Metazoa > Chordata > Mammalia > Sirenia > Dugongidae > Dugong > Dugong dugon. The sequence goes on along the minus strand of CM057463.1, from coordinate 106,935,014 downwards.
AAAAAAAAGAATCTAATTTAGGAGATGTAAAAAATAAGTAAAATTTGTGAATTTGATAAGGATTTTTACTATTTTTTTTTTTTTAAGTCTCTTCCTAGTAATGTTCCTGGCAGATTATTCCATATTCAGCATAAGGACTACATGAGTAGACACTAATAATGGTAAAAGGAAAACTAAAAGTACACTTTTCTTTTCTTTTTTTCCTTACCCTTCACCAAAGTTACCACTTATCTGTTGTCTATTTAGTGTTTTTCCAACCCCACCTCTCCCTTCCTTTGTAACCGTCAAAGATTGTTCCTTTTTGTGTGTAAACCTTTTCATGAATTTTTATAGTAATGGTCTCATGCAATATTTGTTCTTTTGTGATTGACTTATTTCACTCAGCATAATGCCTTCCAGATTCATCCGTGTTGTGAGATGCTTTGCAGATTCATCATTGTTCTTTACTGTTGTGTAGTACTCCATCGTGTGTATGTACCATAGTTTGTTTATCCATTCATCTGTTGATGGGCATCTACGTTGTTTCCATCTTTTTGCTATTGTGAACAATGCTGCAATGAACATGGGTGTGCGTATGTCTATTCATGGGATGACTCTTATTTCTCTAGGGTATATTCCTAGGAGTGAGATCGCTGGATCATATGGTATTTCTATTTCTAGCTTTCTAAGGAAGCGCCATATCGTTTTCCAAAATGGTGGTACCATTTTGCATTGCCACCAGCACTGCATAAGAGTTCCGATTTCCCCACAGGCTCTCCAACATTTGTGATTTTCCGTTTTTTTGATTCGTGCCAGTAATGCTGGGGTGAGATGGTATCTCACTGTGGTTTTGATTTGCATTTCTCTAATGGCTAGTGATCGGGAGCATTTCCTCATGTGTCTGTTAACCTGCTTTGCTTCTCTTAATCACCAATAAAAGTGTTCATGAAATGAAAAAGACTATTGACCATCTTTATTTACAGCCTAGATAAACAGAATGTTTCCGCAGTTCCACTTCACTCACTATTTGACTACTTGGCTTGATTTATCAACTTGTATATTATTACTGGACTTTGTTGAGGAATAAGTATTTGGGTCATTTTGTTCTCTTTACATGATCAACAGTGCCTCTTAAAAGGAAGGAATTGTTGCTAACATTTCTCAGAAGGGATCTCTCAGCCACTTCCCGTGTCATTACTTGCAATCTTTATAATCCTCTGAGGTAGGTATTACTATTGCCAACATTACAGTTCAAGAAATTGAGGCTCAGAAAGGTTAAATGAATTGCACAGGGTCACGTAGCTCATAATGTTGGAGCTGGGGCTTGAAAAGAAAAGATTTTGTTCTTGTATTTTCAGGTTCCTAGAAAGACTTTTGAGTCATTTAAGACCTAAGTTATTAAGGCAGAGACATCAGCATACAAAGTCTGTAAGTGGGAGGGGTCTCCCTGCATCTCATCAGGATGCATGGGTTCTAGATTCTTTATACCACAGATATACTGAGATCAAATAGTGTGTTTCATCAATTGTTCAAGGAGGTCTGCCTTGGACATGCTTTGCAGGACTGCTATGAGGTACGAACATCAAGAGAAAAAATTTACATGAAAGTGCTTTGTAGGGAGTAGGGCCAAGTAGATATGGGCACCCTAGGTATTGTTCTTGTCATTCTTCGGCGTTTCAGGGAAGGGTTGAGTGAACAAGGTATTGCATATTCTCATATGGATTTAGTATTTTTATGAAAAGTGGAACATACTGATTTAAGATTTCACTGGGTTCTAAAATAGGTATCAGCACCTTGTTAGTTATCTGTGGTCCATCGTAGAAGTGTAAGTTAGCAGGTACCACAGGCAAACTAAGCTGCTACTCCCTGAGGTGTCCCTGTGTCAGGAGTGAAACAAAGTAAGAAAACAAATTGTTTTTTAGATATTTAATTGGATATTTCTTAAGGGAAGGCTATGAAGAATAATTTTTAATTTCAAATGACTACAAGAACAAGAACAAAAATAGCAAACATTTATTAAATTCTTACTATGTGGCAGTTAGTGTGCTAAGGCATTTTTATACAATTATTCCTTAATATCCAAAAACAACTCTATGTGGTATGTACTATTATTATCATTACACTATTCAAGAAAGGGAGCCAAAAACTTAAAAGCATTATATGATTTTTCCTGAGCCCCAATGTTAGTGAGAGATAGAACCCAAAGTGAGATCTGCCTGACTCAAGGCCTGCAGGTTCAGTAGTTAGCGAACATTTACATGTAATTAATTCATTTATTTATTAGGCAAACCCATAGTGAGTGTTTATTATTTGGTTGGAATTATGCTATTAAGGTCGGTTTGTTTATTTGGTGTCCAAAAGTAATTATAATAGAGAGTAGTAAGTGCTATGGCAGAAATAACTAAATTCTGGATTAGGGTCCGTGCCCTGGAACAGTAGAGCCAGTGAAACATACTCCAAGTCAGAAAGAGAGACAAAGTTTATTTAGGAGGTGACACCAGTGGGGAGTCCGCCAGCAATGCAGGCTGTCTTTATGGAGTCCCAAAAAAGCAATTTTACATTAGAGCTTATATATGGCTGTTACAAGGGTTAAAAGTGCCTTTTGGCACATAGCCTGCAGATGGCATTGTCGGATGAGTTATTCATTACAAGATAATTACAAGAGACTCTTTATCAGACTAAAGGGATACATGCTGGACATCTTATCAGGCTAAAGATTTACAGACTGGACATCTGGTCTCTAATCTTTATGTGGGGGGTTGTAAATCACAGGTGGCTGGACAGAGCAAAACAAAGCCATTAACAAAGGTATGCAGAAAGGAGAAGACAGGCAGAAAAAAACCTCACAGGTTCATCATGGTGTTAGTTATGTCAAGCTCTCAATCGCCCATCTTGAAAAGGAGAAAACATGTTGTAGAGTATTTGGGTCACAATATATATCCACCACACATCTGTCAGTTTGTCATATACAATGGGGGCTTGCATGATGCTGTGATGCTGGAAGCTGTGCCACCAGTATTCAAATACCAGCAGTGTCACCCATGGTGACATGGACTGAGCTTCCAGACTAAAATAGACTAGGAAGAAGGACCTGATGGTCCACTTCTGAAAAATAAAAATAGCTAGTGAAAACCTCAAGAAGGCACCAGAACACTGCCTGATGCAGTGCCAGAAGATGATCCCCACAGGTTGGAGACACTCAAAACACGAATGGGGAAGAGCTGTCTCCTCAGATTAGAGTCAACCTTAATGACATGGGTGGAGTCAAGCTTCAGGGCCTTCATTTTCTGATGTAGCATGACTGAAAATGAGAAGAAAACAGCTGCAAACATCCAATAATAAGAATGAGGAATATAAGAAGCATGAACCTAGGAAAATTGGAAGTCATCAAAAAAAGAAATGGAACGCATGAACATAGATATCCTAGGCATTTGTGAACTGAAATGGACTGGTATTGATCATTTTGAATCAGACAGTCATTTTGATAATGACAAATTGAAGAGGAATGGCATTGCATGCATCATCAAAAGGAACATTTAAAGATCTATCCTGAAGTACAGCAATGTCAATGATAGGATAATATCCATATGCCTACAAGACAGACCAGTTAATATGACTGTTATTCAAATTTCTGCACCAACCACTAAGGCCAAAGATGAAGAGATGGAAGATTTTTACCAACTTCTGCAGTCTGAAATTGATCAAACATGCTATCAAATGCATTGATAATTACTGGTGATTGGAATGCAAAAGTTAGAAACAAAGAAGGATTGGTAGTTGGAAAATACTGCCTTGGTGATAGAAACGACGTCGAGATTGCATGATAGAATTTTGCAACACCAATGACTTGTTCACCCAAACACCTTTTTTCAACAACACATTTGACAACTATACACATGGACCTTATCAGATGGAATACGCAGGAATAAAAATGATGGTATCTGTGGAAAGAGATGATGGAAAAACTCACTATCATCAGTCAGAACAAGGCCAGGAGCCAACTGTGGAAGAGACCATCAGTTGCTCATATGCAAGTTCAAGTTGAAGCTGAAGAAAATTAGAACAAGCCCATGAGAACCAAGGTGCAACTTTGAGTATATCCCACCTGAATTTAGAGATCATTGCAAGAAGAGATTTGATGCATTGAACACTAATGACCAAAGGCTGGACGAGTTGTGGAGTGACATCAAGGAGATCATACATGAAAGCAAGAGGTCATTAAAAAGACAGGAAAGAAAGACAAGACCAAAATGGATGTCAGAAGAGACTCTGAAACTTGCTCTTGAACATTGAGTAGCTAAAGCAAAAGGAAGAAATGATGAAGTCAAAGAGCTGAACAGAAGATTTCAAAGGGAGGATGGAGAAGACAAAGAAAACCAAAAGGGAAGAACGCTCAGCATTTCTCAAGCTGAAAGAGCTGAAGAAAAAATTCAAGCCTCAACATGCAGTCTTGAAGGATTCTATGGGCAAAATACTGAACGACGCACAAAACACCAAAAGAAGATGGAAGGAATACAGAGTCACTGTACAAAAAAAGAATTAGTTGACATTCAACCATTTCAGGAGGTAGCATATGATCAGGAAGCAATGGTATTAAAGGAAGAAGTCCACTGAAAACATTGGCAAAAAAACAAGGCTCCAGGAATTGACTGAATACCAATTAAGGTGTTTCAACAAATGGAGGCAGCACTGGAGGTGCTCACTCATCTATGCCAAGAAATTTGGAAGGGAGATACTTGGCCAACCAATTGGAAGAGATCCTTATATGTGCCTATTCCAAAGAAAGGTGATCCAACAAAATGTGGAAATTATCAAACAATATCATTAATATCACACGAAAGTAAAATTTTGTTGAAGATCGTTCAAAAGCAGTTGCAGCAGTACATCGACAGGAAACTGCCACTAATTCAAGCCAGATTCAGAAGAGCATGTGGAACCAGGGATATCACTGGTGATGTCGGATGGAGCCTACCTGAAAGCAGAAAATATCAGAAAGATGTTTACCTATAATTTGTTGACTGTGCGAAGGCATTCAACTGTGTGGATCATAACAAATTACAGATAACATTGTGAAGAATGGGAATTCCAGAACACTTAATTGTGTTCATAAGGAACATGTGCATATACCAAGAGGTAGTTGTTCATACAGAACAAGGGCATATTGTGTGGCTTAAAGTCAGGAAAGCTGTGTGTCAGGATTGCATCCTTTCACCATACCTATTCAATCTGTATGCTGAGCAAATAATCCGAGAAACAGGACTGTGTGAAGAACGGAGCATCAGGTCTGGAAGAAGATTCATTAACAACCTGTGATATGCAGATGACACAATCTTGCTTGCTGAAAATGAAGAGAACTTGAGGCACTTACTGATGAAGATCAAGACTATAGCCTTCAGTATGGATTATACCTCAACATAAAGAAAACAAAAATTTTTACAAACAGACCGATAAGTGACATCATGATAAATAGAGAAAAGATTGAAGTTGTCAAGGATTTCATTTTACTTGGCTCCACAATCAACACCCATGGAAGCAGCAGTCAAGAAATCAAAGCATGTATTACATTGGAAAAATATACTGCAAAAGGCCTCTTTAAAGGGTTAAAAAGCAAAGATGTCACTTAAGGACTATGGTGCGCCTGACCCAAACCACAGTGTTTTAAATTACCTCATATACATGCGAAATCTGGACAATGAATAAAGAAGCTAACAGAAGAATTGATGCCTTTGAATTATGGTGCTGGCTAAGAATATTGACTATACCATGGACTGCCAGAAGAATGAAAAAATCTGTCTTGGAAAAGTACAGCCCAGAATACTCCTTAGAGGCAAGGACAGCGATACTTTGTTTTTGGACAGGGGGGACCAGTCCTTGGAGAAGGACATCATGCTTGGTAAAGTAGAGTGTCAGCAAAAGAGAGGAAGACCTTCAACAAGATGGACTGACACAGTGGCTGCAATAATGGGCTGAAGTATAACAATGAATATGAGGATGGCACAGGAATGGGTAGTGTTTCCTTCTGTTGTATACAGGGTCACTGTGAGTCAGAACTGACTCCATGGCATCTAACAACAACATATATATATATAATATTTGTATTTTATATATGTATAATTTATAGCCTATATTACCTGTTCAACATTATAGTAATATTATAGCACGTATATTTTATATGTTTTATATGTCTGTGTGTATATATATATATATGTCTGTACAGAGCCCTGGTAGTGCAACAATCAAGTATTTTGCAGCTAACAAAAAGGTTGGTGGCTCGAACCTGCCCGGTGGCTCCACAAGAGAAAGACTCGGCAGTCTGCTTCTGTAAAGATTACAGCCTAGAATACCCTATGGGACAGTTCTACTCTATCACGTGGAGTTGCTATGAGTCGGAATTGACTCGAGGACACCGAACAGCAACAATGTATATATGTGTGTGTGTGTGTGTGTCTCCAGGTGACACTAACAGTTTGTCCTTGACTGCTTACCTAAAGAGTGGGTGTTTGGACCTACCCAGTGGTACCACAGAAGAAAAAGAGCCCTGACAGTCTGTTTCCATTGAGATAACAGCCAAGAAAACCCTATGGAGTAGTTCTGCTCTGTAACACATGGGATCACCATGAGTTGGAATTGACTCTACGGCAATGAACAGCAACAACAACATATACATGTGGTGGTGGTAGTATGGCAAATGTGATCCACTGTGTTATTTGATCCATAAGATAGATAGAGAAGACATTACTATTTCCCTTCAACAGAAGTGGAAATAAAATCTAGAAACATTAAGTAATATGCCTAAGATCACAAATCTACTATTTGATAGGTAGACTTGGAAGCTTTAACCCAGGTATTTTGACACCTAAGGCAGAAACAGTTAAACTATATAAAGTTTATTTGATAATGTAGCTTGAAGTAGTAAGGTAAATGGCTAAATAGTAAAAGTCTAGGTCTAATGGAGAAGAGAAAGTCTCATGACTTCTAATGACATAGTTAAAAAAATAACATGTATATATATATATATAAAATATATATTATACATATAATATATACCCCCAAAAAAAAAAAAAAAAAAAAACCCAAACCCTTTGCTGTTGAGTCCATTTTGACTCATAGTGACCCTATAGGACAGAGTAGAACTTCCCCATAAGGTTTTCAAGGAGCAGCTGGTAGATTCAAACTGCTGATCTTTTGGTTAGCAGCCAAGATCTTAACCACTGTGCCACCAGGTCTCCATATAATACATGGAGTGTATCTATCTATCTATATCTCTGTATGGCATTAGTGGTTCAGTTGTAGAATCCTTGCCTTCTATGCAGATGCCCAGATTCGATTCTTGGCCTATGCACCTCATGCCCAGCCACCACCAGTCAGTGGAAGTGTGTGTGTTGTTAACAATGTTGAACAGGCTTCAGCAAAGCTTCAAGACTAAGATGAACTAGAAAGAAAGCCCTGACAATCTACTTCTAAAAATCAGCCAGAGAAAACCCTGTGGATCCCAGCAGTCTGATCTGCAACAGATCTTGGGGATGATGCAGGACCAGGTAGCATTTCATTCCTTTGTGTATGGGGTGGCCATGAATAGAGGACCGACTTGACAGCATCTAATAACAATCACAGCAATGAATATATCTCTATCTCTACATCTACCTACATCTATATCTATGTCGTTGTTTTGTTATCCAAACTTCCCAACTATGGATGGACCTGTTCCATTACCTCTCTCTATGTCTCTGTCTCTAACTCTGTCATCTCTATCTTTGTCTCTATTTCTGTATCAAGCTATAGGTATATCTTGGAAACACTCCTTGACCTCCTTAAGCCTCAGTGTTTTCACATGCTAATTGTAAATATCTATATAAGCATCTCAAATACCTAGCACAATGCCTAGAACATGGTCAACAATGCACGGTAGCCATCAGTTTTAACAGCAGCATTAGCAGAAATAGTATCTGTAACAGTCACTGTGGCACAATGGTGGAAACCAGTAGTACAAGCATGTAAATAAGAAGCTATGGAGGGACTAGAAGTGAAAAGGCCAGCAGGCTTTATACCAGCCAAGGATACGGAGCCGTGGCCCAGCACTGTTGTCACTGGCTGTCCTCTCTGAAATGCCACCTCAAACTTCTCTCCTTTTCTAAATTATTTTCTTCAGCCCAGTTCTAAACCATCAATTCCTTGAAGTTTCCTTTGATGAATTATAATTCTTTTTGATACAATTTATTTAGTCCCAAGAAAATGCTGTCTTGTTTCATATTCTCTTCCAAGTGATGGTTAAACAGAGGTAGAGGAAAGAGCCACAGACCCTTGCTTCTTTCATGAAGTGTACAATCCAATAATCTTGAAAGCATATATCTTTCTTAGCCAACCTGGAAATCCTATATCCTACTTTGCTTCTAATTCCTACTTGTAGTTTAAAAATCATTTTAAGAACAATTTTTCCACAAAACTTTTCTTGATATTTTATTCCCCATCTCCTATTTTGACTTCGATGTTGTGATGGTTTTTTTGACAGGCCAGTTTAGCTAGGCTAGTCCCAGTCATTCAATTAAGCATTGATATATATGTTGATGCAAAGGTATTTTATAGATGTGATTAAAATTCATAGTAAGTTGACTTTAAATAAGGAAGATTATCTAAAATGATCTGGGTGGGCCTGATCCAATCAGTTGAAAGATCTTAAGAGCAGAGCTGAGGCTTCCCCCATGAAGAAGAAATTCAACCTATGGACAGCATCGTCAGCCTGCACTTGAGAGTTCTAGGCTGCCCTTTCTGATAGTCTGCTCCACAGATTTTGAATTTGCCTAGTCCCCACAATAGCATGAAACATAAAACAATTCCTTACAATAAATCTCTCTCTCTGTCTACAGACAAATTGTTTTTTTTTTTGTTTTTTTGGACATTTAATTGGATATTTCTCAAGGGAAGACTATATAAAGTGTAGTTTATAGACAGAGAGAGGCAGTGGGTTTGGTTTGGTATCCCGTGGATTTGATTATACAGCTCTAACTCATTGCTACTGCACTATGAACAGAAACAAAACAAAATTCCTTGAGCCTTTGTATGAACCAGGCATTCTTTAAGGTATTTTATATGACACACTGACCCTCCAGATGAATCAATTATCCCCATTTTTATAGGCTAGAAAACAAAAGCAGAGAGAAATTAATTAAATAAATTGTCCAAGGACACGCAGATTTTAAGTCCTCGAATAAGTATTTCAATGCGGTGGTACTTCTTGCCTCTCCCAGAAGGTACAATTTTCCCTGAAGGTAAGCCACATGTACTAATAGATGAACGATATTTTCTCTGTATATTTGTAATCTGTTTTCAAGAGCTAAAATTCAGCTTCATGTGCACAGAAGAAAAACACAGTCATTTTGCACAGTCTGGATGCCTGCATTTTAACCTTTGGCATCAATTAGGTAAAACGGCTGCTTGAATTTACTGGTAACAACTTATATTGGCAATTCAGAGGGAACATGGTAGTATTTTTCAAGAACATAAAAACTGGAACTTGCAATAATTTATCAGGGGTATTCTTCAAAACTCCAAGCTATTTTTTGTTATGTGTTTTTCACAGTGGCTGCCAAAAACGGGGACAGTTTATCTATATTGCTTTCATTTCAAGACACTCTGATTTGTGAGATAGCAGATAGAACTTTTCAGTCTTTTCATTCAAGTGTACTCCACTGACACCCATGAATGCAAAGGAACAGGCGGAAAAAAGGTATATATGTATAGAAAATAAAGCTTTCTGAAAATGGAAATGTATCTATTGTGGGATTCTGTAGTAAGGGCAGCTGCCTTAACAGGATGCAGAGAAAGAATTGGAGTTGGAAAAGTGAAAGGTAAAACTTCTATAAGATTTCAGCAAGTTTGACTAGGCCCTCATACTCCAGTGCTATTCATTCTTAGTGCTTGTTATTGACTGAATTGTGTCCACCAAAAATGTGTGTCAACTTAGCTAGGCCAAGATTCCCAGTATGGTGTGATTGTCCACCATTTTATCATCTGATGTGATTTTCCTATGTGTTGTACATCTTCCCTCTGTGATGTTAATGAGGCAGGATTAGAGGCAGTTATATTAATAAGGCAGGTTGTATCTTGAGTCAATTTCTATTGAGATATAAATGAGAGAAGAGAGCAGAGAGACAGAGGGACCTCCTACTACCAAGAATTAAGAACCAGGAGGGGACTGTTCTTTGGACCCCAGGTCCCTGCATGAGAAGCTTCTAGACCAGGGGAAGATTGATGACAAGGACCTTCTTCCAGAGCCTACAGAGAGAGAAAGACTTTCCCTGGAGCTGGCACCCTGAATTCAGACTTCTAGCCTCCTAGGCTTTGAGAGAATAAATTTCTCTTTGTTAAAGCCAACTACTTGTGGTAGTTCTATAGCAGCACTAGATAACTAAGACAGTGCTCAAAATATATTCATCTCTAACCAGGTAGCTTCTTCCAGTTTCTTTGGTTTAAATAGTAGGAAGGATCACTTGGCAAAATATATCTGATTATTAAAAATGTGCATATGCTTTGATCTATTTCCTTCTAGAATTTTATCCTAATGATATACATATATGTGTGTTTGAGAATCTACGTACAAGAATATTCATTGTACTTGTAAAAATGGCGTGACGGCGTCGTCATTGGACTCCTCCAACTCCACAAGGGGGAAGGAGAACCAAGATCAACAGCCCAAGGCTGATTCCTTTGAGGAAGAGGTCAGACACGCCTTCTTTCTCCACCATTTTTACCAATTCTGCCACCAAACATCCCTCCCATGGCATTCCCTAATTCTCTACTGAGTTAATAATTCCTTGCAATGGTCACGCAGAACTTACAGACCATACTCACAATTATAGGGTTTATTAGGGAAGTAAGAGGTTACCATTTAGGTTCAGGAACTCTCAGGATACAGTTCTTCCATCAGACCAGCCTCTTCTCAGCCGTGCAGTCAGACATGCCTCTCTCTGGCCCCTTGGTCTCTGTCCTGCTCAGCAAAGTGTCACAAAGCTCTTTTAGCTCTGCCAATAAATGCCAGAGGCTCCTCACTCCACCAGTAAGCCTTGGCCTGAAGGTACTCAGCTCTAGCTCTATGGGTTGGCAAACCTAGCTCCACCAACTGCCCAGAGGCACCTTACTCCACCAGCAAGCCTCCTGCTGAAAGGTACTCAGCTCTCTCTCTTCATAGGCTGGGGAGCCCACCACACTGTCTCCTGGCAGTCTCCTGGTTCTGCTGCCTCTGCTGCTGCCATTTCTCTGCCATTGCTTCTTGTCATCTTGCTGTCTTTGATATTACCGCTCTTTCTCTGTCTGCTGGGTCTAACAGGTCTCAGTGCAATGATCCCATGTCCAAAGGTCACACTCCACTCTTGGCTCTTCTTCCTTGGTGGTGGTGAGATCCTCCTTCGGTTCTAGAATTGGCTCTCTTTTAAGCCTGGTGGGATGGCAAAACTGACCAATCCCCTTGGTGGGCCACAATTACCTTATCTGCACAGTCCCACCCAATCACTTGGGTGGGAGTTACAAGTCCACAGCGAGAAAGGCCACACAAAAACGATTCCTTGGAATTCAGTGTTGTAACATGATTTATAATAGTAAATGTTTAGAAACAAATCTTTATAAATAGGGATCCAACAATATAGCTCTGATGCATGTAAAGCAAAAATTGACAGAATTTAAATGAGAAATTGAGTAATCAACAAACATTTCTCTGAAGATTTTAACATACCTCCTTCAATATTGATTGATTAAGCAGTCAAATTATTAAGGCTACAGATGATTTGGATAACACAGTAAATGGCTGTTCTAATGAAAATATATTAAACATTATACTCAGTGTTCCTGGACACACAATTTTTTCAAGCACAAATGGAGCTTTTACAAAAGTTGAATATATACTAGAGCTCAAAATAGACCTAAATAAATACTAAAGAATCTGAGTCCACCAAATACCTTCTCCAACCATAAGCTAATAAAATTAGGAATCAATAAAAAAGATTGGAACTGAAGAATCCAGCAGAAGATTACTAACTAGAATACGTAAAGAACTAATTAAAACAAATAACAAAAATAAAATAACCTCATGCACAAATAGGCAAAGAATATGAACATGCAATTCTCAGAGAAGGAATCAGAACACTCAATAATTAAATGAAAAAAAAATTGATCACATTAGTTATAAGAGAAATTAAAATTAAAATAGCAAGAAGATACCATTTCACAAATTGACAAACTCTAAGAAACCTGATAAGGCCAAATGTTTGCAAAGATGTGGAGGAAAAAGACCTCATTCATTGTTAGTGAAGTGTTGGTTGCTGTAAAGAAGTGCATGCCACATGGAGCCAGGAATACCACATGAAGTTTCTACCCTAGAGAATGGCTTGCCCTCTCATAAATTCCATGTAGATGAATGTTTATCATGGTGCTGATAGCAATAATGAAAACATTGAGACAACCTAATTACCCCACAGTAGGGGAATGGGTGAATTAACTTTACTATATTCATATAATGGAAGACTATACAGCATTTAAAATAAATACGATATTTATATGCTGTGATAAAAAATCTAAAAATATAATATTGCATGAAAAAGGAAGCTGCAAAAAGGTATGTAGAGTATGATAACATATGATACCATATATAGTATGGTATGGTATAATACTATAGAGAGTTTAAATATGTAGAGTTTAAAACATACGAGAAGATTAGTATGTATTATTTTTATCCAAAAACATATTAGTAAAAAGTTCAAAAAATATACGGAAATAATGCATACCAATATCAGTAAAGAGGTAGTATCTGGAGAGGAAATGAGAAACAATGGATGAAGGTGGAATTTTTTTGTATATTTAAATTTTCCATTCCGCCCTCAATGCCTCCCTCCCTCCCTTCCTTCCTTCCTTCCTTCCAAAGTTTTTAAGCATGTATGGTATCATTTTAATACTTAACATTTTTGTTGGTGGATAGACAGGTTTGGTTATATTATTTTCCATATCTTTCTATGTTTTAATTATTTCATAAATTAAAAGTGACAAAATGATTAAGTGCTCGACTGCTAGTTGAAAGGCTGACTGTTCAAACCCATCCAGAGGCACCTCGGAAGACAGCCCTGACGATCTGCTTCCGAAATATTGCAGCCTTGGAAAAACACTATGAAGTAGTTCTATTGTGCACCCATGGGGGCGCCATAAGCTGGAATTGACTGAACGACAACTAACAACAACAATAAAGTTCTTTTCGTTCACAAGTTTCTGGCTCTGACCCAGGCCCTTATAACTGCTTGCCCAATCGCTGGCCTCCACTGCAATCTAGTCCACATATTGCCTCTGGCATCTTCCTAAAAATACTGTGAAGTTGATAGAGCAAGCCTCAGTAAATTCTCCATTTTATAGATGAGGAAAGAGAAACTTACTTGCCTAATGTCTAACAGGCAGAACTAGGACTTAAACCACTGGTCTCGTTTTGTTATTGCACATTGATTATTTCATGTGTTTCTGTATTATTATTGCATAGATGATTATATATAGTATACAATCTATATATCCTGCATAGATTATTGCATATAGTATGCAAGCACGCTTAAGAGCGGCAGGGCAAATAGATTTCACTACTTATGTCAAGCCAAATTAATTAGTAATGAATGTCTACAATGTGTGGTTCTGGCATTCACTGGGGCTTAGCAGATACTGGATCCTGATTATATCTATACAGTCCTGGGAGCTGGAGGTGTGTTGCTTATGTTTCATATTTGACATCCCGGATAGTAATAGCCACATGGAAGGTACTTATTTAATGACAATCCTTAATTACTTAAGTGTAAGATAATGTTTGTGTTTCCCATGCATGTGCACACAGAAACATGCATAGGATAAGCATGACTTTTATCTCTTGCCTGATCTATTTTAAACCTTGGGCCTGTGACATTTTACACTGATGTTTATAACCATTATCCCACTAAAGTGCTTGCAACGTTGAAACTTTGGGAGACTCGCCCCATGTCATACAGTTCAGTGAGATCTTTTATTGATTCCACTGCAACTTCTTCAAATCCAAGAATGACTTTTTCTCCCTGAAAAGTGCTAAGATGATTAAAGTTAGGCTGAAATTCTATAGGTGAGTCACTGTGGTTCTTGGTACTTTGAAATCTTTCCCCATGCCAGTCACCTTAAGCAGAGCAACAGCAGTCTGCCAAATTAAGCAACCATGCCAGCTCACTTGCATTTTTCTACTAATTGTAATTTACCTTTTTCCTAATGTTCCAACAGCATTAACCTAACAGAGTCGTCATAGCTTCCAGATTTTTCTCTTTTAAAAATTTTGTGTAAAGAATCTCTTAAAGTCTCAGCCTCAGCCAGTGATACCAGTGGTATGCCTCTGTTAAGAGAGAATTCCTGACCCCGTTCCTCTGTTAATCTCTGACAAAGTCAAGGCAGTGGGTGATGGGGTGCCCCAACAGCCCTTCCAGAGAGAAGAGTGCCTCTTGAAATCCTCTCACCTAGGTCAGGAGGTTCCTTTTCTCCTACCTACTCAGAATAAAATCTGGGTGTTAAGTCTTGCTCTGTTGACATATCCATCATATCTCTCACTATCTATTTCCATTATCACTGCTGAGCACAGCTGGGCTTAACATTATCTTGCAGCAAAGTAAGTGGGAAGGGAGGACCATACAAAGAGAGAAGGAAAGGATTAGGATGTCTTTCTCCATAGAGCAAACACCTCATGAGGAAGAAAAAAAAAAAGGTAATTTCTTTTTCATTCTCAGAATGAAAATCAAGCTAATAAATCACATGCCCTGGATTTTACAGAAAAAAGAGAAATTACAGTAATTCCTTAAATTTAGGAAGTACCCATTTTCAATGTAGTTCAAAGCTTTTAATAGGCTTTTTCTCACACTCAAATCCTTCATGCCTTAATGAAGCCTTCTTCAACCATGTGTGAAGAGATTATATTCTTTTACTGCTTATTTCCTTATGCACATACTCCTGAAATTTAAGGTTTATAGACACTAAATCTTTAATAGTGGAAACATTTTGTTTCTATTTATTCATGAGTATTGATCTTTCTGCTCCCGTGGCCTTTGGCAGTTTCCCCTGGGGGTTTATTTTTATAAAATTTTCTCTAAGAACGTTACTGATGCCCTCTAAGAACACCATGCTGATGTTTGCATCTGAAGGCGAGCTCAGTAACGGAGAGGAACAGCCACAATATTGAGTCCTAGTTTAGCCACATCTTATTTGACTATGAGCACATTAATTCATCTTCCTGAGGCTCAGTTTTCTTGTCGGTGTAATGAAATGATTGTTCTGACTGGTACACCCTCCATCTAGGATAAGTTATCTTAACTTTCTTTTTGAGTTATTCATTTGCCCTATTACTGATCAAATAAAATATTAGTTTTCTCAGTGAGTAGACTAGAAATGATTTGAGTACTTGTGTTACTTCTGAAAATTACAACACCTTATAACACGATAGTGCAGGAGTTTCAAATTCCCATCTCTGTCCGCACCTTTCCATCACCTGTTCCTATTCTTCTGTTCTCCTGTGTTGTGTTGTTGCTAGGTACCATAGAGCTGGTTCCGACTCATGGCAGCCCTATATACAACAGAATGAAACACTGCCCATCCTTCACCAACCTCACAGTCACGGTTATGCTTGAGTCCATTGTTGTAGCCACTGTGGCAACCCATTTTGTTGTGGGTCTCCTTTCTTTTTCACTGACCTTCTACCAAGCATGATGTCCTTCTCCAGGGACTGATCTCTCCTGATAACATGTCCAAAGTATGTGAGACATAATCTCACCATCCTTGCTTCTAAGGAGCATTCTGGATGTATGCTTTCCTGGTAGATACTCTTTTTGTTCTTCAACCACACTTCCGCATTTTCCCTCTCTGGTAGTTCATTTTATGCATCAACTTGGCTACGCTATGGTACCCAGTTCTTTGGTCAAACACTAGCCTACATGTTTTTGTGAAGGTATTTTGTAATTGTGATTAACATTCACAATCCCTTGACTTTAAGGGAAGAGATTGCCCTTCATAATGTGAGTGGACTTCATCCAATCAGATGAAGGCTTTAAAAGCAAAACTGAGGCTTCCCAGAAAAGAAGGAATTTTTCCTTAAGAATGAAACATAGAAATCTTTACTGAGCTTCCTGCCCTACAGACTTCAAACATGCCAGCCCCGGCAATCACATGAGCCAATTCCTTTAGATAAATCTCATAGTTGTTAGGTGCCATTGAGTCGGTTCCGACTCATAGCCACCCTATGTGCAACAGAACGAAACACTGCCCAGTCCTGCACCATTTTCACAGTCACTGTCATGTTTGAGCCCATTGTTGCAGCCACTGTGTCAATCCGTTTTCTTGAGGGTCTTTTTCTTTTCACTGACCCTCTACTTTACCAAGCATGATGTCCTTCTCCGGGGACTTGTCCCTCCTAATAAACATGTCCAAAGTACATAAGACAAAATCTTGCCATCCTCACTTCTAAGGAGCATTCTGGCTGTAATTCTTTCAAGACAGATCTGTTCTTTCCTCTGGAGGTCCATAGTATATTCAATGTTCTTCTCCAACACCATAATCCAAATGCACCAATTCTTTTTTAGTCCTCCTTATTCATTGTCCGGCTTTTGCATGCAAATGAAGCGATTAGAAAAACCATGAGTAGGGTCAGGCACATCTTAGTAATCGAAGTGACATCTTTACTTTTTAACATTTTAAAGAGGTCTTTTGCAGCAGATTTGCCCAATGCAATGTTTCCTTTGATTTTTGAACGGATGCTTCCATGGACATTGATCTTGGATCCAAGTAAAAGGAAATCCTTGACAACTTCAATATTTTCTCCATTTATCTTGATGCTGCTTATTGGTGCAATTGTGAGGATTTTTGTTTGCTTTGTTCAGGTGTAATTCATACTGAAGGCTGTAATCTTTGCTCTTCATCAGTAGGTGCTTCAACTCCTCTTCACTTTCGGCAAGCAAGCTTGTGTCATCAGCATATCACTGGTTGTTAATGAGTCTTCCTCCAATCCTGAGGCCCCATTCTTCTCTGTATAGTCTAACTTCTTGTATTATTTTCTCCACATACAGATTGAGTACCTATGGTGAAAGGATATAACCATGACAAATACCTTTCCTGATTTCAAACCTTGCGGTATCCCTTGTTCTGTTCAAACAGCTCCCTCTTCATCTATGTAAGTGTTCTGCATGAACACAACCAAGTGTTCTGGAATTGCCATTCTTCACAATGTTATCTAAAATGTGTTATGATCCATACAGTTAATATGCAATATGACTATTACACAGTTGATAAAACACAGGTAAACATCTTTCTAGTATTCTCTGCTTTCAGCCAAAATTCACCTGACATCAGCAGTGACATCTCTTGTTCCATGTCCCCTTCTGAAACAGGCTTGAATTTCTGGCAGTTCCCTGCTGATGTACTGCTGCAACCGTTTTTGAATTTATCTTTTGCATAATTTTACTTGCATGTGATGTTAATGATATTCAATAATTTCCACATTTTGTTGGATCATCTTTCTTTGGAATAGGCACATATGTGGATTTCTTCCAATTGGTTGGCCAGGTAGCTGTCTTCCAAATTTCTTGGCATAAAATGAGTGAGAACTGCCAGCATTGAATCCATCTCTTGAAACATCTCAGTTGGTATTCTGTCAATTCCTAGAGCCTTGTTTTTCACCAGTGCTTTCAGTGCAACTTGGACTTCTTCCTCCAATCCCATTGGCTCTTGATCATATGCTACCCTGAAATGGTTGAACGTTGACCAATTATTTTTTGTATAGCCACTCTGTGTATTCCTTCCGTCTTCTTTTAATGCTTCTTGCATCATTCAATATTTTGTCCATAGAATCCTTCAGTATGGCAACTCGAGGCTTGAATTTTTTCTTCAGTCCTTTCAGCTTGAGAAATACTGAGCATGTTCTTCTTTTTTAGTTTTCTAACTCCGGGTCTTTGCACATTTCATTATAACACTTTACTATGTATTCTCGAGCTGCCCTTTAAAATCTTCTGTTCAGCTCTTTTACTTCATCATTTCTTCCATTTGCTTTAGCTACTCTACATTCAAGAGCAACTTTCAGAGTCTCTTCTGACATCCATTTTGGTCTTTTCTTTCTTTCCTGTCTTTTTAATGACCTTTTGCTTTCTTCACGTATGATGTCCTTGATGACATCATACAACTAGTCTAGTCTTCAATTATTAATGTTCAGTGCATCAAATCTATTCTTGAGATGGTCTTTAAATTCGGGTGGGATATACTCAAGGTTGTACTTTGGCTCTTGTGGACTTGTTTTAATTTTCTTCAACTTCAGCTTCAACTTCCATAAGAGCAATTGATGGTGTGTTCCACAGTCGACCTCTGGCCTTGTTCTGACTGATGATATTGAGCTTCTCCATTTTCCCTTTCCAACACATGTAGTTGATTTGATTCATGTGTATTCCATCTGGTAAGTTCCACGTGTATAGTCACCATTTATGTTGCTGAAAAAAGGTATTTCCAATGAATAGGTCATTGGTTTTGCAAAATTCTATCGTGAGATCTCTGGCATTATTTCTTTCATCAAGGCCATATTTTCCATCAATATCTTTCTTCTTTGTTTCCTACTTTTGCATTCCAATCACCAGTAATTATCAATGCATCTTGATTGCTTGTTTGATGAATTTCACACTGCAGAAGTTGGTAAAAATCTTCAATTTCTTAGTCTTTCACATTAGCAGTTGGTATGTAAATTTCAATAATCATCATATTAACTGGTATTCCTTGTAGGCATATGGATATTATCCAACCACTGACAGCATTGTACTTCAGGATAGATCTTGAAAGGTTCTTTCTTACAGTGAATATGATGCTGTTCCTCTTCAGTTTGACATTCCCTGTATGGAAGACCAAGCGATTATCTGATTCAAAATGGCCAATACCAATCCATTTCAGCTCACTAATACCTAGGATATTTATCTTTAAGTGTTCTATTTCATTTTTGACAACTTCCAATTTTCCCAGATTCATAACTTTGTATATTCCACCTTCCAATTATTAATGGATGTTTGCAGCTTTTCCTCCTCATTTTGAATTGTGCCACATCAGCAAATCAAGGTCCCGAAATCTTGCCTCCACTCATTTCATTAAAGTCAGCTACTTTGAGGAGGCAGCTCTCCCTCAGTTGTATTTTGAGTGCCTTCCAACTGAAGGGGCTCATCTTCTAGCACTACATCAGACAGTGTTCTGCTGCTATTCATAAGGTTTTCGATGACCAATTTTTTAAAGAAGTAGATAGCCAGGTCTTTCTACCTAGTCTGTCTTATTCTGGAAGCTCCACTGAAACCTGTTCCCCATGGGTGACCCTGCTGGTATTTGAAATACAGGTGGCATAGCTTCCAGCATCATAGCAACATGCAAACCATCATAGTATGACAAACTGAGGCACTAGTGATCTTCCTCATAGACTATGTATATTATCCTGTCACTGACAGCATTGTATTTCGGGATACAACTTGGAATGTTCTTTTTGACAATGAACGCAACATCGTTCCTCCAAAAGTTTTCATTCTTGGCATAATAGTCCATATGATTATCTGATTCAAAATGGCCAATACCAGTCCATTTCAGCTCACTAATGCCTAGGCTAGCAATCTTCAAGCTTTCCATTTCAGTTTTGACAACCTCTAATTTTCCTAGATTCATACTTCATACATTCCTTGTTTCCATTATTAAAGGATGTTTGCAGCTGCTTTTTCTCATTATGAGTTGTGCCACATCAGCAAATGAAGGCCCCAAAAGCTTGACTCCATCCATTTCATTAAGGCTGACTCTACTTTGAGGAGGCAGCTCTTTCTCAGTCTTCTGAGTGCCTTCCAACCTGAGGGGCTTATTTTCTGGCACTATATAAGACAGTGTTCTGCTACTAACTGTAAGGTTTACACTGGCTATTTTTTCAGAAGTAGATTGCTAGGTCCTTCTACCTAGTGTGTCTTAGTTTGGAAGCTTTGCTGAAACCTGTCCACCATGAGTGACCCTGCTGGTATTTAAATACTGGTGGCATAGCTTCCAGCATCACAGCAAGCCCCCACAGTATGACAAACTGACAGATGAGTGGTGTCTTACTGAGATACCCCCATCTAGGATCAGTTACATTAAGATTTTCTTTTTGAATTATTTATTTGCCCTGTTACTGATTAAATAAAATATTATTTTTCTCAGTGAGTGGAATAGAAATGTTTAATTTGAGTACTTTATTGTTTTACTACTGACCAACATTAAAATTTTTTAACTCCCTTTGGGATAGGGGGATATTCTAGGATTGCCCTATTGCACTCACACCAGTTCTCCTATGATTATTCCTGCAAACGTGTGGATACAGCTTGGTGTTCCATATATATGTGGGAGATATTTTTACAGACTGAAGTTGTTACTGGAGACGTCTTTATTGCCTTTAGGAAGTAACTCAATTAAAAACAACTAAATAAAAAATGAACGTTTAAAATGTATTTTAAATTTATTTCTTCTTTGTAGATCATATTTTTCCTGTAAATTTCTTTTTCTATACTTTTAAACCAGCAGTGCTCTTTCTGGAAGATATTTTCATTCTTCTTGGTTTATATAATAAGTTCATGTTGGCTTTTGAAGTATATGCCTTTGTAGAGTAGAATATGGTTGACTTTTTTACCTTTTCTCTCCTGCTTATCCCTGAAGTGAGAAGTTGGAGCTTGATGTAGAGAGAAGCAAAGGTTTCCAGTCATTTTTGCTGACTTTGTAATATTTCAGAATGGCTCTGTGCATTCTCGGCATGGCAGACACTGAACAGAGACTCCTCTGTGGTGTATTCATGAGTTGTTTGGAGGCTTCCCTCTTGAACCTTTTGGATGTGGAAAATACATTTTCTTCTGAATGTGGAAAATACATTTTCCTCTGAATGTGGACTGCCTTTGAAATTCCAGTTCACAGAGACCCACTGGAGTCCTCTTGCCCTATTATTCCAGGACATATTTAATGGCAATAGCCATGGCATGGATCATCATGTATGAGTTAATATGAGGAAGACACAGAATATTTGAAATTTAGAAATCCATAGTGGACAAAAACTATCTGGCTCTATCTGAAGTTTAATATCTAATCTTTCTGTTTCATGGTAAATAATAGAAATATCATCTTCATGCAGGAAGTAAGAATTTATTGGAGGAGTAGAGATGCACTAGGTTTCATGGAAAACTGGAAATGGCCTTGAAGACCTAGGGACCTTTCTTGACATAACCCAGATCTGCTTCCTACAAATCCATGACCAATGAGAAGATGATTGGTATTCTTATTATATTGTTAGGTGCTGTCGAGTCAGTTGTGACTCATAGCCACCCTATCTACAACAGAAGAAAGCACTGCCCAGTCTTGTGCCATCCTCACTATCATGCTATGCTTGAGCCCACCGTTACAGCCACTGTGTCAATCCATCTCCTTCAGGGTCTTCCTCTTTTTTACCAAGCATGATGACTTTCTCCAGGGGCTGGTCCCTCCTGGTAATATGTCCAAAGCATACGAGACAAAGTTTCACCAACCATTTGTTCATTCTTTTGACAGTCCACGGTATATTCAATGTTCTTTGCCAACGCTATAATTCGAAAGCATCAATTCGTCCTTATTCATTGTGCAGCTTTCACATGCATATGAGAAGATTGAAAATACTATGGCTTGGGTCAGGCTCACCTTAGTCCTCAAAGTGACATTTTTACTTTTTAGCACTTTAAAGAAGTCTTTTGCAGCAGATCTGCCCAATGCAGTGTGTCATTTGATTTCTTCACTGCTGCTTCCATGAGCATAGATTGTGGACCCAAGTAAAATGAAATCCTTGACAACTTCAGTCTGTTCTCCTTTTATCATGATGTTGCTTATTGGTCCAGCTGCGAGGATTTTTGTTTTCTTCATGTTGAGACGTAATCTATACTGAAGGCTGTGGTCTTTGATCTTTTTCAGTAAGTGCTTCAAGTCGTCTTCACTTTCAGCAGGCAAGGTTGTGTCATCTGCATAAAGGAGATTGTTAATGAGTTTTCTTCCAATCCTGATGTCTCATTCTTCTTCATGTAGTCCAGCTTCTCGGATTATTTGCTCAGCATACAGATTGAATAAGTATGGTGAAAGGATACAACCCTGACACACACATTTCCTTGCTTTAAACCACAAAGTATCCCCTTGTTCTCTTTGAACAACTGCCTCCTGGTCTAAGTACAAGTTCCTCATGAGCACAATTAAGTGTTCTGGAATTCCCATTCTTTGCAATGATATCCATAATTTGTTATGATCCACACAGTCGAATGCCTTTGCATAGTCGATAAAACACAGCTAAACATCCTTCTGGTATTCTGTGCTTTCAGCCAAGATCCATCCAACAACAGCAATGATGTTCCACATCTTCTTCTGAATCAGGCTTGAATTTCTGGCAGCTCCCTGTCCATGTAATGCTGCAACAGCTTTTGAATTATCTTCAGCACAATTTTACTTACGTGTAATATTAATGATATTGTTTAATAATTTCCAAGTTCTGTTGACACCTTTCTTGAGAATGGACACAAATACGGATCTCTTCCAGTCGTTTCCTTGGTAGCTATCTTCCAAATTTCTTGGTACAGACAAGTGAGCACCTTCAGCCCTGCATTCTTTTGTTGGAACATCTCAGTTGGTATTCTGTCAATTCCTGAAGTCTTGTTTTCCACCAGTGCATTCAGTGTAGCTTGGATTTCTTCCTTCTGTGCCATTAGTTCTTGATCATATTCTACCTCCTGTAATGGTTGAATGTTAACCCATTATTTTTGGTATAGTAACTCTGTATTCCTTCCATCTTCTTCTGAAGCTTCCTGTGTCATTTAATATTTTGCCCATAGAGTCCTTCTGTATTGCAACTTGAGGTTTGAATTCTTTCTTCAGTTCTTTCAGCTTGGGAAATGCCGAGCGTGTTCTTCCCTTTTGGTTTTCTAGCTTCAGGTTTTTGTGCGTGTCACTATAATAGTTTACTTTGTCTTCTCCAGCCACCGTTTGAAATCTTCTGTTCAGCTCTTTTACTTCATCACTTCCATTTGCTTTATCTACTGTACTTTCAAGAGTATGTTTCAGAGTCTCTTCTGACATCCATTTTAGCCTTTTCTTTCTTTTTTGTCTTTTTAATGACCTTTTGCATTCTTTGTGCATAATGTCTTTGATGTCATCCCACAACTTGTTTGGTTTGTGATCTTTGGTGTTCAATGCAACAAATCTGTTCTTGAGATGGTCTCTAAATTCAGGTGGAATATACTCAAGGTCGTGCTTTGGCTCTCATGGAGTTGTTTTAATGTTCTTCAGCTTCAATTTTAACTTGAATATGAGCAATTGATGGTCTGATTATGATAGATAATTATGATGTTAATGCTATCTAATTTCTTGATTAATTTGGACATATTTTCAGGAAATACTAATAGCTAGAAAAGTATATCATTTTTGGTGAAGTAGACAGTCAGCAAAAAATGAGAGAAACCCTCAGTTAGTTGGATTGACACAATAGCTGCAACAAGGATCTCAAACATACCAATGATCATGAAGGTAGCCCAGGACTGGGCAACATTTTGTTCTATATAAGGCTGACATGAGTTGGAGCTGATTCTACCAAACTAAGCACAACAACAATTTTAATTGAGAAGTTACTCTATGTGAAAAGCTATAAGAAATGTTTTATATGCATTAACTCATTAAATCTTCATGATAACCCTGTGAGGTAGGTGGTTGTCATAGTTAGGTGTCATCAGGTTGATTCTGACTCATAATGACCCCTAGCGACAGAGTAGCATTGACCCATAGGGTTTCCTGGGCTATAATCTTTAAGGGAGAAGCTTGCCAGGTCTTTTTTCTTACAGAGTTGCTGGGTAGGTTCAAATTGCTAACCTTTCGTTTAGTAGCTAAGTGCGTAACCATTGTGACATCAGCTTTCCTTATGAGGTAGGTACTACTACCTTATTAATATCATTTTACAAATAAGGGAATAGACACTGAGAGGTTTATTAATCTCTCTGGTTACATCGAACTTGAAGGAGAGAAACTGTGACATGAATGTAAGTGTCAGGTGCCAGGCCAAAATCTTCAAAGCTACACCATAGTGTGCCTCTTGGATCCAGGTTGACAATTATTAGGAAATGTCTCTGACAGCCCTTGTTGACTTGTTTGCCCATTGCTAGACTAATAAACTGTATTCAGAGATCTAGGGTCAAATAAATACGAATTGGAAACCTGTGGTGGGAGCATGGAGAAAGTATTTCATAGAGGAAAAGGGGAGAAATGCTGGGCCGACAGAGCAGTGGGGGCCACTACAGCTCCCAGCAGTCTTGAGGCAAGGTTTTCTGGCATCTGCTTAAATCTTTAATGATGGGAAAAGCACTACCTCCAGGACCAAACAGTCTGATCTTTTTTTTTTTTTTTGAAAAATTCCCTCTGTGCTTTATGATCAGTGAAGAGATGCTGTTATGTTAATTAAAACACATATCTAACTTGGAATCCTTTGCTTTCTTAAGATCTTTGAAATGGCAAATCTAACTCCAAGAGCAGCAGGACTGAGGGATTTGGAGAGCCCTTATGCTGCATTTGTTGTCAGAGGAACTGAAAATGAAAAGACCAACAGTGTAGCATTTCTATACACTTGAACTCCAAAAAGTTTTGTTTGTGAGGACTTTGTTTTACCAATTTTTTTTTTTTTTAAATCTAAGTAAAGGCTAAGGTCAAGTGACTGAGCTACCTTGGTTTAAGCAAATGGAAGAAGAAAATAGAATCAGCTTGATCCTTCATGACAGCTAGGTGGTGCATTGTGAATGCAGAAAGGGCTCTGAGCAGCCTTTTGGACACAAGGGAATTGGCTTTATTTCCTATTTTTTTCCTGGGTGGTGCAAATGGTTGATGCCCTCGGCTGTTAATCAAAAGGTTGGAGTTCACGTTCATCCAGAGGCACCTTGAAAGAAAATCCTGGTGATCTACTCCTGAAAAATCAGCCATTGAAAACACTATGGAGCACAGTTCCACTCTGACACACATGGAATTGCCATGATTCAGAATCAACCTGATGACAACCGTTTTTTTTTTTATGTGTGGGGCAGAGGGTAAAGGAAGAATATGTGTGGGCAAACAGCCACCAGTGGGCAATGTGAAGAGAAATGGAGGTGGTGGAGTGATGCAGGACCATGTCTTGGTTTTGCCCTCCAGAACACGTCTTTGGTTTCCATTCCCTAATACTTCATGTAAGTAGGATGTTTCAAGAATAGGAAAAATAGATATGAGGGGTTTTTAGCCATAGCCTGAGGAAAGCTCTAGAAGAAGGGTTGGAGGACCTGGATTTGAGCCCTGGTTTCGATATTTTATAAGCTGTTTGTTTTTATTCTCCCTCTTTATTAAATGATCACAATATGTCAGACATTGTTTTAAATGCTTTATGTGTAGTAACTGCTTTAATCCTCAAAACAAGCTTTTGAACATACTGTTACTGTTTTTTTTTCCATTTTACATACGAGGAAACTGAGAAACATAGAGATTAAGTACTTGGTCAAAGTCACTGATCTAGTAAGCAGGGGAGGCCGGGTTCAGAGTCTAGTAGTGTGACTCTAGAGCTCATACTCAACTCCTCAACTGTGTACTGCCTTTCCGTAGCTCACATTTATGGAACACTTACTACATAAATGATATTGTTTTATGCACTTTGCATGTTATTTAATTTCATCTTCAAAACCCCAAAATCCAAACCTATTGTTTTTGAGTTGATTCTGACTCATAACGACCCTATAGGACAGAGTAGTATTGCCCCATAGGGCAAGGAGAGACTGGTGGATTCAAACTGCCAACTTTTTGGTTAGCAGCTAAGCTCTTAACCATTGTGCCACCAGGTCTCCAATTTCATCACAGTCCTAATTAAATCATGGCTTAAACTATGAGGGTTTGATGAGATAACATAGGTGAAAGGAGTAAAAAAAAAAAAAAAAAAAATTGAATGCAAGGCATTATTATTATTTTACTATTCTTTTCCCCATTCAGAGTAAATTTATATAGCAATATTATTTATATGATAAATTTGTATAGCTAATATTTATTAGAGTCAAGTACCACTCTAAAAGTTTTATATCTGTTACTCATATAGTCCTGAAAAAAAATGCTGTGAAACAGTGTTATTACTTATCCTAGTTCATTGATGAAAGGAGAGGTTCGGAGAGGAATGGTAGAGTCAGCATTACACAGATACTTGTGATTACCAAATCCAAGCTTTTTATTGCTCTAAGATTCTGCCTCTAACTGCCCTAATTTTCTAATTTTTTCTTATTTTCTTCTTCCCTCTCAAAATTGTACTTTTTTACTTATTTAAGTGTCAGCTAACTAATCCATGCTAAAGTGTTCAGTAAGTTCTGGTGAACTGATGTGGTGACTTTCTCAGAATATATTGGTGCATAAAAATGACTGTAATTTATTGAGCGCTAATTATGCACCATGGGAGAAAAGACCTGGTGATCTTCTCCCTTAAAGATTACAGCCTAGAAAACCCTATGTGGCAGTTCTACTCTGTCCTATAGGGTCACTATGAGTCTGAATAAACTTGACAGCACACAACAACAACAGTTATGGTCCAGAAAATATGCTGAGTGCATTATATATGGGGTTATCGTTCTCTTTCCATGTCTATTTGAAGGACTCAAGGTTCAGAAAGCTGAAAGTATTTGCTTCAAGTCACTCAACTAGTGGGTCAGAATCAGCAACCAGATAGGAATCCCTTGTCTTTCTACCACCAAATTAGTTTCCGTATGTTTCCCTTCCCTTATCTAACAATGAAAGTATTTTCCCTATTCCTAAAGCCAACCATCCTACTATGCTCTGATTGCACCTACTGTTCTTCTCTCACTCAAGGATTTACTCGTGCAATTATCCTTCCTCCCCCCACCCCATGAACAATTTCTCCAGTATTGTATAATTCCATTAGTACACAGGCTCTGGTATCCTTCATATATATATATTTTAAAGTCCTCTTTGACCCCATGCCACCTCTAGCTCCATTCTCTGGTCACCCATACGGTAGAAGTTTTTAAACAATTGATAAAGACTCTCTTTATACACTTCTTTGCCTCCCCTTCTCTATCCATTCTACTCCCATCAAATTTTTGCCTGTCACTTAAACAGTTCTCATCAGGGACCTCCTATTGTCAGACCCACTATTTTACGTCTTTACGTTCATCTTTTAGGTCAAGAGGTAGTTGTTTGGAAGGAACAAGGGGTACTGCATGGTTTAAAAAAAAATGTGTGTGACAAGGTTGTATACTTTCACCATATGTATTCAATCTGTATTCTGAGAAAATAATCCAAGAATTTAGACTATGTGAAAAAGCACACAGCGTCAGGATTGGATGAAGATTTATTAACAACTTGTGATATGCAGATGACACAACCTTGAATACTGAAAGGGAAGATGACTTGAAGCACTTCCTGATGAAGATCAAAGACTACAGCCTTCAGTCTGGATACACCTCAACACAAAGAAAACAAAAATTCTCCCAACCGGACCAATAAGCAAAATCATTGTAAACAAAGAAAATATTGACATTGTAAAGGATTTCATTTTACTATGATCCACAATCAATGCCCATGGAAGAAGCAGTCATGAAATCAAAAGACAAACTGCATTGGGCAAATCTGCTGCAAAAGACCCCTTTAAAGTGCTAAAAAGCAAAGATATCACTTTGAGGACTAAGGTGTGCCTGACCCAAACCATGGCGTGATGGTTAAGATCGTGTGTCAACTTGGCTGGGCCATGCTTCTCAGTGTTTATACGTGATTACCCCCATGATGGGATCTGCTGTGAGTAGCCAATCAGTTGAAAGGGAGTTTTCTTGGGCATGTGTCCTGCATCTGAATATAAGTGGATATTCTGGCTTTTGCTTGCTCTGGACTCTGCAGCTGCCTCTGTTTGTCTGACCATTAGTTCTTAGGACTTGAGCTAGCAGCTAATCTGCTGATCTTGGGATTCCTGGATCTTCACAGTCTGTGAGCAAGAGCCCTGTTTTCAGACCTACCAATCTTGAATTTGCCAGTCCCTGCAGCTATGTGAATCAGGAGAAGCCTCTAACCTGATCCATGGACTTGGAACGTTCCAGCCTCTACAATTGCATGAGCCATTTCCTTGATATAAATCTCTCTCTCTATATATTTGTATGCTTTACTGGTTTTGCCTCTCTAGAGAACCCAGCCTAAGACATATGGTATTTTCAATCACCTCATACACTTGTGAAAAGTAAACAATGAAAAAAGAAGACTGAAGAAAAATTGGTGCATTTGAATTGTGGTGCTGGTGAAGAATATTGAATATACTATGGACTGCAAGAAGAACAAACAACTGAATCTTGGAGGAAGTACAACCGGAATGCTCCTTAGAAGCAAAGATGACAAGACTTTGTCTTGCTTACTTTGGACATGTTATCAGGAGGGACCAATCCCTAGAGAAGAATATCATGGTCAGTATAGTAGAAGTTCAGCTAAAAAGAGGAAGACCCTCAGTGAGATGGATTGACACAGTGGCTGCAACAATG
Organism: Dugong dugon; assembly: GCA_030035585.1. Taxonomy (NCBI): domain Eukaryota; kingdom Metazoa; phylum Chordata; class Mammalia; order Sirenia; family Dugongidae; genus Dugong; species Dugong dugon. The sequence goes on along the minus strand of CM057463.1, from coordinate 106,906,464 downwards.
GGTTCAAACAAAGCAAAAGTTGTGAGGATGGTACAGGACCGAGTAGCGTTTCATTCTGTTATACATAGGGCAGCTATGAGTTTGAGCTGACTCGACGACACGCTGACAAAAACAACTATGTTCATCTTATTTGATTTATTAACTCATCTGTAATGAAACCTCCAGGGAGGTGGTGGTGGTTCAATGGTAGAATTCTTGCCTTCCATGCAGGAGACTCATGTTCTAGTCCCAGCCAATACACCTCAAGCACAGCCACTTCTCATCTGTCAGTGGTGGTTTGTGTGTTGCCATAATGCTGAATGTATTTCAGCAGAGATTCCAGACTAAGACAGACTAGGAAGAATGGTTTGGTGATCTACTTACAAATATCAACCAATGAAAATCCTATAGATCACAGTGGTCTGATCCACTGACTGATCATGGGGATGGCACAGGACCAGACAGTTTTTCAATCCATTGTGCGTAGAGTCACCGCAAGTCTGGGGCCGACTAGACAGGCAGCAAACAAAAACAGTAGTGTTACCTCTATATATACCAAGCTGCCATGCACGTACGGATCAGATTTTAGGCTTGCTCATCTATTTATATTCTTGTATCAATGCTTTTTTATTTACTAAAACTTTATAGAAATTCTTGATATCTGGCCTAAAGAGTATTTCTTTCTCTTTCTTATTGTCCTTTTCTCCCCCATCTCTCTCTTTCTCTTTTTCTCTTATCTGCCTCTCCTCCTTATTACTCTTTAAAAATTGTCAAATTTCAATTCTGCTTTTCCACAATGATTTTAGGATGGATTTTTAAAGTTTCTTGAAAAATCTTATCGAAATTTTTGTTGGAATTACATCAAATATAGAGATTAATTTGGGGAGAATTGCCATCCTTATGTCTGTGCTGTCACAGAAGGATACTTATTATGTGAATAATATTATACTGTTCCTGATATCAAATCTGTGTGTCTTCTCTTTTGCTCTTCATCAGTCATACCAGAAGGTTTTCTATTTTATTATTCCTTTCAAATAGTACATTTTGTTTATAGTGAGTTTTTCATTTTACAAGTTTGTGCTCTTTTCTTTCTTCCTACTTTATTATTTTACTATGTTATCCTTTGTCTGAAGTGTTCAGTTATATGATAACTTCATTAATTTTCATTTATCTTTTGTTTTGTGAAGTATACATTTAACATTGTAAATTTCCATCTCAATATTCCATTATCTATATTCCACAGAATCTGATATCTGATGTTTTCACTGTAGTTTGGTTTTAAGTATTTTCTAATACTTATTGTAATATTTTTACTAGTATGTTATTTTAAAACAGACACTTTTTTTTTGATAATTTTTCTCATTATTAATCTTTTATAATTAATTTCTAATTTTTAATTTCACATATCATCAGATAATATGGTCATTGGGATGCACATTTTTTTGCATCAAATCCCCAATCAGGTAAGTCATTTTTCCCTGGGGAAGAAAAGGGCTGTAAGGATGCTTTGAAGGTTACAATAATGGTTGATCTTTGCAAGGAAGCAGCCATTTGAAATAGGGAAGAAGCATTCCCCCAACATGAAAGGCTGCTGTGTCATTTAAAGAACAATCCTACAACTACACTTGAATTTTCTACTGTTCTCTCTGCCTTCTGTTTCTTCAGAGAAGGAGGACTGGGTTAAGGGCAAATAAAGAGAAAACAGGCAAAGTATTCTGGCTTTAGACATTAAAAATTCTCAGAGTGTGGATGTAGAAGTATGTGTGTGAGGAATATGAATAGAATTTTCTCTTAATGAGCATTTATCCTCCACCATTTCTCTACCAGAATGCTACCCTGTCATCTGCAGGAAAACCTAAGCTGATAAAAACTGCTTCAGCACCTGAAGGAAGAATGAGAACTTTAAGCTGGAAAAAAGACAATGATTCAAGTGAATAAAACTCTGAATTTTAGGGAAAAGAGAGTTTCTCGTTTTTTGTTTGTAAACCAAATTATTACTGGACATACAGCAGACCAGTCAGCCCCAAAATGTGCTGTCTTGTCATAATGGACACTGCAATGCAGAGGTGGGAGTGAGGACACCACAGGGGTAAAGGCAGTGGCTTCCCGACATTCATGTAAGGCCAAGAGGACCCCATGGTTTCAGATGTACCTTCACACTCCCATCTGCTTCATCAGCAAAATGTAGCTTCACTGAGATGGAGTATAGAGTGTGTGTTATGGACTGAATTGTGTTCCATAAAAATATGTGCTATAAATCCTAACCCCTGTAGTCAGCCCTGGTGTCACAGTGGTTAAGTGTTTGCCTGCTAACCAAAAAGATCAGCAGTTCAAATCCACCTGCTGCTCCTTGGAAACCTTATGGGACAGTTCTACTCTGTCTTATAGGGTCGCTATGAGTCTGAATCGACTTGCCAGTGAAGAGTTTGGTTTTTGGGTTTGGTATAGTCAGAATGGACTTGATGGCACACAACAACAGCAGCAACAACAGCATACTTTTGGGTGTAATCCAATTTGAGAATATGGATTTCTGTGTTATGTTAATGAGGTCATATCAGTGTAGGGTATGTCTTAAACCAATCACTTCTGAGATATAAAAAAGAAGATTAGGCATAAAAGAGGAAGTACAGATGGGGGAAAATAGGTGCCATGCCACAAGAAGATCACCAAGGAACCAAGGAACAGAATCCGAAAAGAGATGAGGACCTTCCCCCAGAGCTGACAGAGAAGGCCCTTCCCTAGAGCTGGTGCCTTGAATTCAGACTTCTAGCCTCCTAAACTGTGAGAAAATAAATTTGTTAGTCAATGCTACCCACTTATGGTATTTCTGTTACAGCAGTACTAAGAAATTAAGAATGTGTGTGTGTGTACAGCAAGGGTTATTGGATGAACTAGAGCATGGGTTCTAACATTAGAATGCTTGGGTTGAAAATTGGCCTTAGCCTCATGATATGTGTGCAAACTTGGACAAGAGAAATAACTTTCTGCATCTGAGTTTCCTATCCTTAAATACGGAACAATAAAAATAATACAAAATTTACACAGTTGTGAAGTTCAAGTGATATACTCTATAAGAAACATTTAACAATGTGCCTGGTATCCAGTGCTTAAAAAAATATTAATGATATTATTACCACTATTTTTATTTATTATTTCACTGAAATGAAGGACTCAGTATATAACCTCTTGATTGCTGGCCAAAGCGATCAGTGCTTTCTGTAAAAAGGCTAAACTATGACCACAGGTTGAGATAAAATGTAAAAAGTGTTTTTTGGGAAATTTCCACTGTTCTGAAATCACTCACTTTGGCCCATAGGAAGTAAAAGATAGGGTCATGTCTTTTTCTGGAAACATAGGCATTCTCATATAATGGATTTTGTCACAAAAACTAATGGTCCTTTGTAACTACAACCACTCAGATATATAGATTACCGAACAAATTTGCCAAAATGTTTAATCTCACATAATTTGCAAGTTATAAGGGGCCACATTTTCTCTATTGCATATGAAGAAAATGATGCAAAGAAAATAATCTTTCAAAAATGTAGATTTAATTATGTTGTCCTTTGGAATGAAATGGAATGCAAAAAGATTGCTATCCTAGGCATTAGTGAGCTGAAATGGACTGGTTTTGTCACTTAGAATAGGACAATCATATGGACTAGTATGCAGGGAATGACAAACTGAAGAGAAATGGTGCCACATTAATTGTAAAAAGAACATTTCAAGATCTGTCCTGAAGTACAACACTGTCAGTAATAGAATCATACTGATACTCCTACAAGGAAGACCAGTTAATATGAGTATTACTCAAATTTATGCACCAACCAGTAATGCCAAAGATGAAGAGACTGAAGATTTTTAACAACTTCTGCAGTCTGAAATTGATCAAACACACAATCAACCTGCACTGATAATTACTGATGATTAAAATGTGAAAGGTGGAAACAAAGCAGGATCTGTAGTTGGAAAATATGGCTTTGGTGATAGAAATAACACTGGAGACCGCATGAATTTTGCAAAACCAATGAACTATTCATTGCAAATACCTTTTTTTCCACCAACATGAACAGTAGCTATACATTTGTGGAAAGAGACAATGGAGAAGCTCAATATTAGCTGTCAGAACAAGGCCAGGGGCTGACTGGAACAGATCATCAATTGCTCATATGCAAGATCAAGTTGAAGCCGAAGAAAATTAAAACAAGTCCACCAAAGCCAAATAAAACCTTGAGTATATCCCTCCTGAATTTAGGGATCATTTTAAAAATAGGTTCGACACATTGAACATTAATGACCAAAGATCAGGTGAGTTGTGGGATGATATCAAGGACATCATACAAGAAGAAAGAAAAAGATCATTAAAAAGAGAGGAAAGAAAGAAAAGATTAAAATGGATGTCAGAAGAGACTCTGAAAGTTGCTCTCAAACACAGAGCAGTTAAAGTGAGTGGAAGAAATGATGAGTAAAAGAACTGAGCAGAAGATTTCAAAGGGCAGCTCAAGAAGACATAGTAAAGTATTATTATGAAATGTGCAAAGACCTGGAGATGGAAAACACAATTCAGCATTTCTCAAGCTGAAAGAACTGCAGAAAAATCCAAGCCTCAAGTTGCAATACTGAAGGATTCTTCCAGGAAAATATTGAACAATGCATGAAGTATCAAAAGAAAATGGAAGGAATATACAGAGTTACTGTACCAAAAATAATTGGTGGATGTTCAGCCATTTCAGGAGGCAGCATATGATCAAGAACCAATGGTCTTGAAGGAAGAAGTCCAAGCTGCATTGAAGGCATTGGCAAAAAAGAAGCCTCCAGGAATTGACAATACCAACTGAGGTATTCCAACAAATGAATGCAAAGCTGGAGGTGCTCATTTGTCTGTGAGAAGAAAATTGGAAGATAGCTACCTGGCCAACCGACTGGAAGAGATCCGTATTTGCACTCATTTCAAAGAAAGGTGATCCAACAGAATGCGGAAATTATCAAACAATATCATTACTATCACATGCAAGTAAAATTTTTCTGAAGATCATTCACAAGCGATTGCAGCTGTACATTGACAGGGAATTACCAGAAATTCAAGCAGATTCAGAAGAAGACGTGGGACAAAGGAAACCATTGCTGATGTCAGATGGCTCCTGGCTGAAAGCAAAGCATACCAGAAAGATGTTTACCTGTGTATTATTGACTATGCAAAGGCATTCGACTGTGTGGATCATAACAAATTATGGATAACATTGTGAAGAATGTGAATTCCAGAACACTTAATTGTGCTCATGAGCAACCTGTTCATAGACAAAGAGGCATTTGTTCGAACAGAACTAAGGGGATACTGTGTGGTTTAAAATCAGGAAAAGTGTGCATCAGGATCATATCCTTTCACTGTATTTATTCAATCTGCATGCTGAGCAAATAATCTGAGAAGCTGGACTATATGAAGAAGATCATGGGTTCAGGATTAGAGGAAGACTCATTAACAACTTGTGATATGCAGATGACACAACCTTGCTTGCTTGCTTGAAACAGATTTTATGATAACTAGTGGAATAGTGGGGTGGCACAGTGGGTAAGAGCTTGGCTACTAACCAGAAGGTCAGCAGTTCGAATTCACCAACTGCTCCTTAGAAACCTTAAGGGGCAGTTCTACTCTGTCCTGCAGGGTCGCTATGACGGAAGTTCTTGTCTCTTTTCAACTTCTGTTCCTCAGTTCTTTGGCAATCGTCTTGTGGCATGGCATCTACCTTCTCCCATCTATGCTTGCTTTTGTGCCTGAATTGCTCCTTTTATATGTGAATGGTTTACGTGAATGGTTAAGTGAATGTGAATGGTTTAAGACACAATCTACACTGATATGACCTCATTAACATAACAAAAACTCTATTCCCAAATGTGATTACATCTATAGTATAGAAGTTAGGATTGCAACACATATTTTAGGCGGACACAATCAATCCATAATACCCAGTTACAACCGTGGTATTTTCTTTGTCAGACTGTGACTGGAGTTGCCATTTTAAGTGCAGATGCAAGAAGCAAATGGACCATGATTCTCAGTGGTTTGGCAGCTATGATGTAGTTTGGCAGTCATATAATGATGTAATCACCTCCATGATGAGATCTACTGTGAGTAGCCAATCAATTGAAAGGGAATTTCCTTGGGGGGTGTGGCCTGCATCCAATATAGGTGGACTTTCTAGTAAGGCTCGTGGGTTTTTACTTGCTCTGGATCTTGCAGTTGGCTCTTGTTCATCTGACCTCCGGTTCTAGGGACTTAAGCTAGCAGCTTACCTGCTGATCTTGGTATTTGTCAGCCTCCACAACCAGTTAGCCAGAAGCCTGTTGTCTGACTTGCCGATCTTGGGTTTTCCAGCCCCTGAAGCTATGTGAGTCAGGAGAAGCCTCCGGCCTGACCCACAGACTTGGGACTTTCCAGCCTCTATAATTGCGTGGCTGCAACAATGGACTCAAGCATAACAATGATTGCAGTGTTTCATTCTGTTGTACATAGGACTGCTATGAGTTGGAACCGACTCAACAGCACCTAACAACAGCAACAACCATGTGAGCCATTTCCTTGATATAAATCTCTCTCTATCTCTCTATATATTTATAGATGCTTCACTGGTTTTGGTTCTCTGGAGAACCCAGCCTAAGACAATCACCTTCCCACTCATAACACAGGAATACCTATGACATTCTTTGAAGTTCCTGGTTTGTTTTATTTATTTCTCTCAGGGCATCACCATGAAACCAAAACCATTGACAACATTAACCAAACTATAATGTTTCTTTATCGATGAGAAAATATAACTAATGTCAGAAATATGATAAGTTGAGCCTGATTTTAGGGCTGGCACGAGTAGCCCAATGAGAAGCGAAACTACATTATGGTAGCATCTGCCAGAGGCCAATACTGGCAACCAGAGGTCAGTGCCAGGGATGGCAAAGAATTGGAACAGGAAAGGAAGTTAAGAAACACCCACCATATACCACCTAGGTTCTCATCTATAAACAACACTTCATTTAACTTATGTCATACATTAACCACTCTGGTAGATCTAAGACTTAGAAAGTAAAGCAAAGAAAAAAGTTCTTACTGAGGAAAATTACAGTCTTTATGAGAAGACTAGACAAATTCATTAGAGCTAGTAATTGAATAAATGCTTAATAGTCATGTCAATTGGAAATATTTGCATAGTCAGAGATAGTAAAGTGGCTTATTCAAATAAGCAATACCCAAAGGCAATAAACATGTGATAGAAGAATCAGGTACTCAGTCATCAATTTACTTCCAAATATTTAGACATTTTTTGTTATAGTAGCATAAACAAAGAATATAAAAAGGACACTGAAGTGTTTTAATTCTTTTAGTGGTTGAGTTAGGGTTTACAATGTATATCTCTAATTAATTAGAGTTTACCTTCAAATAATATTATACACTTAATATGTAGTGCAAACCATTTTTACAGTATGTTCCCAATTCCTTTCTCCTGTCCTTTGTGCTATTGTTGTCATATGTATTACTTTTATATTTGCTAAAACCAAAAACCAAACCCTTTGCCATGGGACTCATAGTGACCCTATAGGACAGATTAAATATGCCCCATAACGTTTCTAAGGCTGTAATCTATATGGAAGCAGACTGCCACATCTTTCTCCCATGGAGTGGCTGGTAGATTTGAACCACTGACCTTTCCGCTAACTGTCAAGCACTGAACCACTGCGCAACCAGGACTCCTTTTCATATGTACTGTAAGTATACAATACATAGCTACTATTATTCTTCAGATAGTTATCTTTTAATACAGTTCAGAACAAATGAAATATCATTTTTACCTTCATCTATTCTATTTCCAGGTCCCTGGGCTTGTACCCCACTACTAACCTTAAGGTTGGCTGTTTGAGTCTACCCATTGGCACCATGGAAGAAAGGCCTGGTGATCTGCTTCTGTAAAGATTTCAGCCAAGAATATCCTATGGAGCAGTACTACTCTTTAACACACTGGGTCATCATATGTTGGAATCAACTCAAACTTGATAGCAATGGTGTTTTTTTTTTTTTTTTTTGAATTCTGTTTCTAGTGCTCTCTGTGTCTTTGTTTAGATATAAATTTCTGTCTGCTAGCACAGTCCATCCTGCTGAGAAATTTTCTTTAACATTTCTTGTACTGCAGATTCAGGCAGAAGGTCAAGAGTTGAGAAGAGTTAGAAAGTTTAGGTAAGAAAATAGGTAACTGTTGGAGCATATTTCCGGAGGTCATGGTGGAAAATGTTACCAGGGGCATAGAATGGATTACCCTGCCTTGCACAGAAGAAAAAGACTACCTATCTGAGACAGAAGGAAAAAGAACAAAGATATGTCTCAGAGTAACTAACTTTGCATGAGGAGGGTGGTAGTTGAAGTCATTCTCCTTGAATGTCATTGGTTCTCTTGACGAGGTAAATGGCAAGGTAATTTGCTGATAATTATGGAAGTAGTGGCTTGAAGGTGATTGGTAGAGATTTAGAATAAACTCTGGTCAATGAGAGAATTCATGATCAGGGATGAGGGTACAATGGTGGAAATAGAAATTTATAGTGGCAATTAAGGAGGAAATGATAAAAGAGAGTCATACAGGGAAGAGCATGTTTAGGGTTTCATTTTTGAAGGATGAATCGTAACATTGTGGAAAATGGAGTACAGGAGATTAGATTAGAAGCAGGAACCCCTATTATGTGGCTGTTTCAGTTATTATTGCTGCATAACCAATTTTCTCCAATTCAGTAGTTTATTAGGACAACCATGTTAATATATTCATGGATTCTGTGGGTCAGGAATGCAGAAAGGGCACAATAGGGACTGCTTATATCTATTTCATGACATCTGGGATTTAGAGTTGAAGCTTAGAAGTAGCAGAGATGGAGAGACAGGCTTGGGTTTGTAAGATACTGGAACTATGTAATTGATAAGACTGATTACCTAAATTATCTTCCTTACTGAGAATGTTGAGAATACAAATGTATGGTCAAAAATTCCTACTCATTAAAACTATACTCTATGTTGCAATAAGGAGCTCTGTTGGCACAGTGGTTAAGCCCTTGGCTGCTAACCAAAAGGTCAGCGGTTAGAACCCACCAGTGGCTCCACAGGAGAAAAGACCTTGTAATCTGCTGCCATAGAGATTACATTTTAAGAAACTCTATGGGGCAGTTCTACTCTTATAATACAGGGTCACTATGAGTCACTCAATGACACACAATAACAATAATATGGCTCAATATTTCCATTTCTCTATTTAAGCAAGTCTTATAGTATATATTCATTCATTGTATGTAACACTGTAATTGTAAAGGCTTATGAAGGAAAAAGAATTTATGGTCTCTTCACCTGGGATACACAGAAGCTATTAAGAGATATGGTGCTAAAGTACCTGGCAGAAACAAAATGGTTATATACAAAGACTCCTTTTAAAAATGGAATGCAGTGACAACCTTTTAGAGTGGCATACATAAATCAGTGCTAAAGGGAAAGAAAATTTGAATATTTGAAGAGATAACTGACTCACTGAGTTGGGGAAATGCAAAATACTTGGGTGAAATGTAAATCTGTTTGGTACAAAGTAAAACTCAGCTTTCTCCTCAGGCCTTTATCCTGTCTCATTCTGAAGGTTACAAAGGAAGGTTCTTTATATTCTTCATGCAACCTGATGACCTGGTGTGCCTTTGTTTTTAACTAATTAAATACATTTATTTAAAAAAATCTGTTTTCTGCCTGTGGAGCTCCTTCAAGAAAGGTGACATGGCTGAGGGAGCCTCATATATGGAAGCAGAAACTCTTAAATTCCCTTGGCGGTTTTTACTACTTTGGTATTTATGCATTTCGTGCCTCAGTTTTGTCATTTAAAATAAAATGAGCCAAAGGCCATTGTGACTTGAAAGATCTTTATAAAGATAACTGGGTGCAATAATGCTGAATGTTTATACACTCGTTCAAAAGACTTGCCATCTCAGGTGAAGCCAAAGTATTTGTCCCCTTAACGAGAATTCAGAACCGGAGCTGAGATTTGGCAAATAAAAGTGCATGTCATAAAAAGCTATGAGGGAGCCTTTTCTCATAAATATTTACCCGTGAATCTCAGGAGGCTGCAAATCTCTAAATGTCAAATACTAACAACTATGTAGGCTCTCATTTCTTACACTCAAAATAATCAACTCTCCACACTAATACGATTTCAAAGGGAATTTTAAAAAAATGAAATGAATAGAGTAGCAAAATCAAAATTAAGATCTGGGGTAGATGTTGGGTGTTCTGATGTTTATGAAAAGAATTGCTGCTTTAATTAGCCTGTAAAGTGAACGTTTCTAGGAGTTTTCAGTTTTGGTCTTGTTTTGTTTCCTGAAAAGAAGCTCTTTTTTCTAAATATGGACATTGTAACAAAGATTATTTTGTGCATTAAAATGTAGTGATGTACCTGGGCTGCCAACTATTTGTGCCTAAAAGCTACCTTTAAGTGTAAAACTTTCCCATTGGGTTTTTCTCTCATTCACTTTGAGATCAAGTGTCCTAATTTTAATATTTAAAAGATGCTTTTACTGATGAAAAATATTAAAAAATATTGGTGTTTTTATAAGTGCCTGAAGGGCCAGTTGAAGCTGAAATGTAGGAATATTGGAAGGTGATTGACTTACTAACAGTGAGACTTTGGAAAATTTACTTAATCTTCAGTTATCTTGTTGCAAAATGAGGATAAAAAGCCTCCTTTACCTCATGATTTATGAGTGTTAATTGATATACTTTTATTCAACAGTTAATTTTTAAACACCTTACAGTCTGGGAATAAGCAGATGAACAGGGCGTAGTCTCTGTGCTCCAGGACCACTCTGTCTGGGTCAATATAGCTGATTTCTCCCCTGAGTAAACAACTGATGGTTATAATGTCACACACACCGAGTCTTTGTCACCTATTCTGTTAACAAAAAGAAACAAAAAAAACCCATTGCCGTCAAGTAGATTCCAACTCATAGCAACCCTATAGGACAGAGTAGAATGGCCCCATTGGGTTTCCAAGGAGCTCCTGGTGAATTGAAACTGCCGATCTTTTGGTTAGCAGCCGTAGTAGCTCTTAACCTCTCTACCAGTGTCTTAAAAGAAATAGAAAATACTATCCTTTCTTCAATACAGAGTTCTAGCCACAAGATAACCAAAATCAAACCAAACTAAACCCACTACTATTGAGTCGATTCCAACTTATAGCAACTCTTTGGACAGAGTAGAACTGCCTCATAGGGTTTCCAAGGCTGTAATCTTTAGGGAAGCAGACTGCCACATTTTTCTCTCGTGGAGCTGCCGATGGGTTCAAACCGCTGAACTTTTGGTTAGCTTCTGAGTGCTTTAACCACTGTGCAACCAGGGCTCTCTAGCCACAAAATAAACTTGATATCAGTTGGTAGTTGACATACACATAGAGAGGGAGAGAGATCTGATGAGCCAATGGTTAAGTTCGTGGTGCTAACGGAAATGTCAGCGGTAGGAACCCACCAGCTGCTCCTTGGGAAAAAAGGCCTGGGGATCTGCTCCTGTAAAGGGTGCAGTCTAGGAAACCCTATAGAGCAGTTCTACTCAGTCATATAGGATCTCTATGAGTTGGAATCAACTCAATGACACACAACTACAACTGTTTTTATATACATACATATATGCATAATGTCTAGAATAGACACACACACGCACACATATAGTTTCTTGAGTAAATACCTGGTGTTTGTTGTCTTTCATGTTAACACATTAATATATTCATTCTTCTAGGCCTAGCAAAAAATTATACCTCAGTTTTGATCCCTCTTCCTAGTGTCCTCTGAAATTTGTCACTGACTTCTTCTTTCAAATCTGAAATGAGGCACTTATTACATAATGTTTTATTTATTTGTCCCTCTATTTGACTTCACAAGTGGTTTGTTAGGGATCCAAGGATCCAAGAGAAGTAAGAGTTTTACAGAGAATGTCGTGAGTAACTGAGTCAAATGCTGCTGAAAGATATATGGTAGAAGTAAGTAGTATGGTATAGTAAGGAAAGGGAATGTACTCTCTTTTTAGCAAAACTAAGAAAACTGGTGACTTTGAAGGAGGCCTGGTGGTACAGTGGTTAAAGCACTCTTCTGCTAACCAAAAGGTGGGTGGTTTGAACTCACCAGCCACTCTACAGGAAAAAGATGGGGCAGTTGGTTTCTGTAAAGATTGACAGCATTGGAAACTCTGTAGGGCATTTCTACTCTGTCTTCTATGGTCACTATGAGTAGGAAGACTCAGTGGCAGTGGATTTTGGGGTGACCTTCATAAAAGGTGGTCTAGTAGAATGCGAGAAACAGGAGCCTGAATGAAGCAGGTCAAGGGAAAATACGGGAGGTAAGGAATCAGAGGATCAAGTACAGATGAATATTTTTGGAATTTTCTTATTAAGGTGCTAGAATAACTCTGAAGTACCTAAAAGATTCTGGAGCCCAAGAGTTTGTTGTTGTTGTTGCTAAGATAGGAGATAGTTATAGTGCTGTGATGCACAGGGTGATTTAGTAGAGACGGAAGAATGATAATGTAATAGAGAAGAAAAATCAATGTAATTGTGGGAGGGAATTGGATACAGTGCACAACATTAAACCTTGGCCTTGGAGAGAAGCAAGGGATTCCATCCAATGAAAAAAGAGTGAGCAGAATATATAAATATAGATGGGTAGATAGATCTAGTGAAGGGATGATGAAGTAGTATCTTCTGTTGCTTCTATTTTCTTAGGAAAATGAGATGCAAAGTCAATATCTGAGAGTCAGGAGAAGGGATATTGCAGGTAGGAATTGAGAGTGCAAGACACACAGTTGTGTTTTTGGAGAGGTGAACAATGAACTGAATAGAGGATGAATTAGGGCTTCCAGGCAAGGCTAAAAACTTCACGTTTTATGATTCTTAATTAAAAGTTGCGTGTTTTTTCTCCCATCACTCCCATCCATCAGCTGTGCAGGTTTCGTCTTGTAGCAGGATGATTGAGTTAACCAGGGATTGGGATTTCCTATTAAGTAAACAGACAAGGTGAGGGACAAGGGAATTGAAAGTGTATGGAAAGTTTCCCAAGGCCAACTCTTCAGACAAAGGTTAGACTGGACTATGGGACATAAAATGATACTCGTGAGGAGTGTGCTTCTTAGCTCAAATAGATACGTAAGACTAAATGGGCAGCTCCTGTTCAGAGGTGAGATGAAAAGGCAGAGAGGGTCAGGAGCTGGTTGAATGGACACGGGAAATCCAGGGTGGAAAGGAGGAGTGTGCTTTCACAGTATACAGAGCGCAACTAGGGTCACATAACAGTGTATGTGTAAACTTTTGTGTGAGAGACTAACTTGAATTGTAAGCTTTCACTTTAAGTACAACAATTAAAAAAAAAATTGTGTGTGGAAAGGTGATAAAACACTCTTTCCTCTATCTTTGATGATCTCATTTGGTCCCAAGGCCTGAAATATCACATATACTCAGACATCTTCCAAATCCTAAACTAATACCAACCTCCTCCCTAAATTCTAGATTCACATTCCCAGCTTCACTCTTCTATGTCTAACATGCATCTCAAACTTAAAATATCTTAAATTGAAATCTGTATCTTCTCTCTAAAACTTGCTTCCCCTCACAGTCTTCCTCATGTCAGTAATGACAACTCCATTCTTCCTGCCCTATATGAAGTCTTGGAGTCATAATTAAGTGCTCTCTTGCTATTATACCTCACACCCTCTTTGTTTGCAAATCTTGTTACCTCTTTCCTCAGAATATATCAGAACCTGATGATGTCTCATCTCTTTCTCTGCCACTATCCAGTCCGTGCTACCATCATCTCCTGTCTGCATTTATTCTCTCAGCTTCTCCTCTTACCTCCCTACACTTTAACATCAACTTAATAGGCAGAGTGGTCTTTTAAAAATATAAATCAGATTATGTCATTACTCAGCTCAAGGCATGCTAATGGTTTCTCATCTCACTCAGAAAAATAAAGTCTTCAAAATAGATTACTGCAATGCCATTGAGTCAATTCTGACTCATAGCAGCCCTATAGGACAGGACAGAACTGCTCCATAGGGTTTCCAAAGCTGTAAATGTTTATGGAAGCAGACTGCCACATTTTTCTCCTGTAGCAGTAATGGCTGGTGGGTTTGAACTCCCAACCTTTAGGTTAGCAACTGAGCGCTAACTGCTATACCACCAGGGCTGCCCTTAAAACATATTAATAGAGTTTATATTTCTGGTGGAACCCTGGTGGCACAATGGTTAGGAGCTTGGCTGCTAACTAAAAGGTCGGCAGTTCAAATCCACCAGCCACTCCTTGGAAGCCTTATGAGGCAGTTCTACTCTGTCCTACAGGGTTGTGATAAGTTGGAATTGACTGATGGCAATGGTTTGTTTTGTTTTTCAATTAATTAGTGTATTTATTTCTTGCAGGGGACCTATTGGTACAAGTGGTTTGGCATTGGCTGCTAACCTAAGGGTTGGCAGTTTGAACTCACCCAGCGGTCCACGACTGCTTCTGTAATTATCATGTATAGCCAAGAAGCCCTACAGAACAGTTCTATTCTGTTACAGATGGGGTTGCACGAGTTGAGGTCTGACTCCAGGGCAGGTAACGACATCAAAGTTTTGGCTCCTTTCCATCTCTCTGACTGACCTCTTCTTACACCACTCTCCCCCTACCTCACTCTTGCCACACTGGCCTGTTTCTGGAATAGACCAGCTATTCTCTTTTCTCAGAGATATTCCTTCATAGAATATTCCTTCCTCAGATTGTTGCATGGCTTGCTCCCTCACCCTCATCAAGTCTGTGCTAAAATGCTGCTATGTTGGTGAGGTCTACTCTAATCACTCTACTTCACCAAGTACTCCTTGTCCTTCCCCCTATGGCCTTCCCAGACTTCTTTTCTGAGTTTAACTTAGATGTGATGTGCCGATTTCACTTTTTGGCCAAATGGTCTGGTGTTTTAGGCAACAATTGGTGAAAGCTGAGTGTCACTACTATAGAATAATGCATATGAATTATATACAAATATTATTTATTTTTACAATTTTTATATTACATTATTTAAAATATAGTTACCAATTTTGCAAAGCTTGACTTTCTAGAACTGAAACACTACCTCCTCAGTGCTGTCAGCTGCTAGATTATTCAGGCTGCAATTATGTTCCATCTTTGTGTAGTAAATAGATGTTAACTTTCAAAGAATATGATTTTTTTCTGCCCTTGCTCCCATGAGGTATTGGTGATGAGAATGTTCTCAACAGCTTTTTAAGTTTTCATCCCTCTCCATGAGTAAGTATGTAATGACTGATCTTATTTTCATCTCCTAGATCAGAAGATTTTTGTCAATGATGATAATGTAGTTTCACTGAAACAATCCCAGAAATCATTGGTACTGCTAGGAAACAGATGTAGATGCTTATTGAATATTTTCAGAAGCAGACTTTAAGATTCTTACTCCACTTATATCTTTTATTTCTGATACTTTTGTTATACACAATAATAAGAAAAATGTTATTTTGTTTACGCAATAAAAGGAAAACATAGATATGGAAATAGAGTTTTAAAAAATTGGCTTAAAGATAACAAAACCATCTCTCAACTTCCATTGTTGTCTCAGATTTTATTGCATAGGTACTAATTTTAGCAGCTGTTCTGGCAAAAAATTGTATAAAAATTATTAGGTAAAAAATACATATACTGTCAAGGTTTATCAAGTTTATTTGAAGTTTTCATAAAATAAAATGTTTTCTCTGCAAATAAAAATCCATCTATTTGTGTATTATATGCAAAATAACAACACGAGGCATTCTTTTACTCCAGAATCTATTTTTTAAGCAAGTATTTGCTGCTATTCCACCTTGTCATAATAGCATGACAAGGCAATAACAATATCTGTTTTATGCGAAGAATTTGGCTGAGAAGAATGATGACAGAGGCCAACTGACTTCTTTTTTTTTTAAATACTGGCCAGAAGTTCACTTAGGTTACTCTGGGCTATAGTCAGATTATAAACACTCAGCTGAAGGGTGTCATTTTCTATTCTGTAAATATTTCTTCTATCAGAACCACCATGTTGTTATCTGTGTGAAAGCAAGAAATCTCTTGGCCAACTGGTAAAATAAGAGTATTGTTGATTTCATCAGTAATTCACTGTGCTGTCAAATGTTAAAAAAAAAAAAAAAAATCTGTTGTTTCTGTATATGCAAATGACTGATAGACCAGGCTCAGACCAGATGGAGAGGATTGCATGTAATAATATCCCAGAAGTTTATGAGTATAGCAAAATATAAAGAACAAAGAAAATAAGATTTCGGTAACTTGTTTCACAAAAGGAATTTTGAACCTAGAATTGATAGGTTATATAAATCCCTCAAACTCTTTCTTTCTCAGGTACTAAAAAATTGCCAGTTTGTGTAACAAAAATTTTCTTAAGGATTTCATCTTATAGAGGGTCAAAACTTCAAGGAATTTTCCCTTAAAGAATTTTTTAAAGTCTTTTAATTTTAGGTTTGACTAGTCAGAAAAAAATTGTATTGTTTATACCTCATTTTTCTCTTATTTCTATATTCTGCATGATGTGTGGATTAAAATATACTTGTCGTGGATATTGTGATATGTAATTTTTGTGTCTTTCCTCTTCATGAAATTCTATGCTGGCAAAGTTGATGCACTGGTTTTCTTTCTTTCTTAAAAGTTATGAATAATACCTAAATAAAACTTGTTCTTGAAAAATTTATGGTGAAAAATGGAATTAAATGATTAAAAAATAAATACTGTTCTCAAAAGTTAATTTTTAATCTGAGGAACACTATTAATATTAGAATTATTATTATTCTTTATTTCGTTTTAGTATGCTGTTCACTAAAACTAGATTTAATATTCTTTTTAAAGTTTTATAACTTAAAACTAGTACACTGTCCTAATTATTTTTATTAACTATAAATCTACCTATTTGTTTAACTATTTGAAAGTCTTCCAAATATGCTTTGTTCATAAAAGCAGTAACTTTAACAATCATATTTAATATTGCAATATTTTACTATTTCAATAAAAGAGAAATACCTGTCAACTATCTGCCAATTGCACACATATATAAAATGAATTCCTCTCCAAGTTAAATACAGAATGCTCATCTGTATTTAAAATTTATATTAAGATATTAGCAGTACATTTGAATTACTCTGCTCAAATCATGTGCACTTCAGATATGATTGTAACCTGTACAATTATAAAATAATTATCCATGCAGATTTCAGTGTTTTCAGTCACTCAGTATTTAATGGTCCAAAGCTAGAGACTACCTACTAGATTTGGTTCATGTGTCAGGATTAAGACTGAAATTTGCTGCTAACACCATTAAGATATGACATATAATAGACAAAGATATATATTTCTATACTGTAAAGATGTTAAATATATCACATATTTTTACTGTTTACTTATTTATCCCTGCCTATCCAATTGTAAGTAAGCTCCATGGGAGCAGATCTTTTATCTATTTTATTCACTTCTCCATCCCTAACATTCAGAGCAATGCCTGATATATTCATATTGCTCAATAAATATTTGTTGAAAGAAGGAATAATGGTTGAATTACTTATAATAAACAACCACTATTAGGCCCAAGAAGGGATGTACGCAACTGAGAAGGCTAAAGAGAAGACTATGAAAAAACTGATAGAATTAATGTATTAGAAGTCCCTACGAAGTTCAAAATTTTTTGGACTTGTATTAATAGAGATAGAAAGATAGAAGGTGGTAGATAGACAATGGAAAACTTAAACTGAAATTTTGTAAAGAGGGCAATTATTGGTAATGGCAAAATGTAGGGTATGACAAGTGAGTGCATATTTGCAGCAGAGTAAAAGGGAGAAATAATTGGAAGTGAAGAGGTTCAGAAACTGAGAAGCCCGTGTCCTGGGTGGATGAGGTTTGCTCTGAGGATATACTAGGCTTTCAATTTTGGCACATTTGCTTTGGCTGAGTGCTTAACCATTATGATACATTACTTTTATTCATTTTTCATTGGCCACAAATGTCATAACTTCCTGTAAGAGCTCTTTAGCTTGGCAGGTATGTTTCCAGCTAAAATTTTGAGATTCTGTTACTGGAAGAAGAGAACAGATAGTAGGTGTCTTAATGTTGAGCTTATTAATGACCATGGGGGTAATGAGGACCCCAGAGTAATGGAAGTCAGGTAGTAGTATTTAAGCAAAAGGGCCACAGTTACCATAAAAAATAAAAAGATTGAGGGACCTGCCCTTCAGAGATGGTTAATGGACCCTTGTATATGGGCAGCCGCTATTCATAAGGTTTTCACTGGCTAATTCTTTTCAGAAGTAGACTGCCGAGTCCTTCCTCCTGCTTTGTCTTAGTCTGGAAACTCAGCTGAAACCTGACCCTATGGGTATTTGAATACCAGCAAGATTATCCTGAAGTACAATGCTATCAATGATGGGAAAATATCCATATGTCTACAAGAAAGACCAGTTAATGCGACTATTAGTCAAATTTACAAACCAACCACTGAGCCCAAAGATGAAGAAATTGAAGAGTTTTACTAAATTCTACAGTCTGAAATTGACCAAATATGCAATCAGAATGAATTAATAATTCCTAGTGATTGCAGTGTGGAAGTTGGAAACAAAAAAGGATCGGTAGTTTGAAAATATGGCCTTGCTGATAGAAACCATGCCAGAGACTACATGATAGAATTTTGCAAGACCAGTGAAACTTCTTCATTGCAAATACCTTTTTTCACCAACATAAACAGCGACTATACACGTGGACCTCTCAGATGCAATACACAGGAATCAAACTGACTACATCTGTGGACAAGAGACAATGGAAAAACTCAATATCATCAGTGAGAATGAGACCAGGGCCAAATAAAGAACAGACCATCAATTGCTCCTATGCAAACTCATATTGAAAGTAAAGAAAATTAGAACAAGTCCATGAGAGCCCAAGTATGACCTTGAATATATCCCACCTGAATTTAGAGATCATCTCAAGAATAGATTTGATGCGTTGAACACTAATGACAGAAGATCAGATGAGTTGTGGAGTGACATCAAGGACATCATACCTGAAGAAAGTAAGAGGTTGTTAAAAAGACAGGAAAGAAAGTAAAGACCAAAATGGTTGTCAGAAGAGACTCTGAAACTTGCTTTTGAATGTCAAGTAGCTAAAGCAAAAGGAAGAAATGATGAAGTAAAAGAGCTGAACAGAAGATTTCAAAGGGTGGCTGGAAAAGATAAAGTATTATAATGACATGTGCAAAGACCTGGAGATAGAAAACATAAAGGGAAGAACATGTTCAGCATTTTCTCAAGCTGAAAGAACTGAAGAAAAAATTCAAGCCTCGAGTTGCAATAGTGAAGGATTCTACCAAAAAAATATTAAACTAGACAGGAAGCATCAAAAGAAGTTGGAAGGAATACACAGAGTCACTATAACAAAAAGAATTGGCTGATATTCAACCATTTCAGGAGGTAGCATACAATTAGGAACCCATGATACTGAAGGAAGAAGTCTAAGCTGCACTGAAGGCATTGGCAAAAAACAAGACTCCAGGAATTGATGGAATACAAAGAGATGTTTCAACAAACAGATGCATCACTTGAAGTGTCCACTCACTTATGCCAAGAAAGTTGAAAGAGAGCTACCTGGTCAAATGACTGGAAGACATCCATATTTATGCCTATTCCCAAGAAACGTGATCCAACCAAATGTGGAAATTATCAAATAATATCATTAATATCACGCACAAGTAAAAATTTTTTCGAAGATCATTCAAAAGTGGATGCAGCAGTATATTGACAGAACTGCTAGAAATTGAAGTCAGATTCAGAAGAGGACCAGGGATATCATAGCTGATGGCACATGGATCCTGGCTGAAAGCAGAGACTACCAGAAAGATATTTACCTGTGTTTTATTGACTATGCAAAGGCATTCAACTGTGTGGATCATAACAAATTATAGGTAACATTGCAAAGACTGGGAATTTCCAAACACTTAATTCTGCTCATGAGGAACCTATACATAGATCAAGAGGCAGTCATTCAAACAGAACAAGAGGATACTGCGTGGTTTAAAGTCAAGAAAGGTGTGCATCAGGGTTGTATTTTTTCACCATACTCATTCAATCTATACGTTGAGCAAATAATCCAGGAAGCTGGACTATATGAAGAAGAACGCAGAATCAGGACTGGAGGAAGATTCATTAGCAACCTGTGTTATGCAGTTGGCACAACCTTGCTTGCTGAAAGGGAAGATGACTCGAAGCACTTACTGATGAAGATCAAAGACCACAATCATCAGTATGGATTACACGTCAATATAAAGAAAACAAAAATCCTCACAACTGGACCAATAAGCAACATCATGATAAATGGAGAAAAGATTGAAGTTGTCAAGGATTTAATTTTACTTGGATCCACAATCAACACCCATGGAAGCAGCAGTCATGAAATAAAAAGATGCAATGCAATGGGCATATCTGCTGCAAAAGACCTCTTTCAAGTGTTGAAAAGCAAAGATGTCACCTTGAAGACTAAAGTGCGCCTGACCCAGCCATGGTGCTTTTAGTCGCCTCATACGCATGCAAAAGCTGGACAGTTAATAAGGAAGACCAAAGAATAATTGACGCCTGTTGGCAAAGAATATTGAATATACCACGGACTGCCAAAAGAATGAACAAATCTGTCCTGGAAGAAGTACAACCATAATGCTCCTTAGAAGCAAGGGTGGTGAGACTACATCTCACATACTTTAGACATGTTATCTGGAGGGATCAGTCTGTGGAGAAGGACATCATGCTTGGTAAAGTAGAGGATCAGTAAAAAAGAGGAGGACCCTCAGCAAGATGGATTGACCCAGTGGCTGCAACAATGGGCTCAAGCATAAAAATGATTGTGAGGATAGGGCAAGACCGGGGAGTGTTTTGTTCTGTTGTACATAGGGTCGCTATGAAATGGAACCTACGTGATGGCATCTAACAACAACATATGGGCAGCAAATGATAACAGTAATTAAATAAACTCAGATGAAAGCAAGAATGGAGTATGTGAAGCAGAGGGAAGTCACTCTAATAAAAACTTCCCATCCTTTGCTAGTTGTGGGACCTAAGCCAATTTTCAGATTTGGGACCCAACAAAAGACGAGATAGGCAGGACCCTAGGAAGGAGGACCCTGAGACATAACAGCAAGTATATACCATAATGATTTCTCAAACCTTCCCAAAGAGACTTATAGCTATTTACTTAGGTGACTATATGCTGGGAAAGGAGCCTCCACAGACCTATTAAGGACTGTTAACCACATAGCCACCACTTGTCTGTCAGTTTGTCGTACTGCAGTGGCTTGCATATTGCTGTGATGCTAGAAGCTATGCCACCAAAATTTCAAATACCAGCAGGGTCACTCATGGTGGACAGGCTTCAGTGGACCTTCCAGACTAGGACAGACTAGGAAGATGGAAATGGTGACCTACCTCTAAGATATTTGGCCAGTGAAAACCTTATGAACAGCAGCAGAACATTGATATAATGCTGGAAGATGAGCTACTCAGGTAGGGAGGCGCTAAAAATATGAGCGGAGAAAAGCTGCCTCCTTGAAGTAAAGTCAACCTTAATGACATGGATGGAGAAAAGCTTTTGGGATCTTCACTGGATGATGTGGAAATGACCCAAAATAAGAAAAAACAGCTGCAAAAATCCAATAATAATTGTAATGTGGAAAGTATGAAGTATAAATCTAGGAAAATTGGAAGTTGTCAAAAATGAAATGGAATGCTTGAAGATTGATATCCTAGGCAGTAGTGAGCTGAAATGGACTGGCATTGGCCATTTTGAATTGGAAAATCATATGATCTACTGTTCTAGAAACGACAAATTAAAGAGGAATGTCGGTGCATTCATCATCAAAAAGAACACTTCAAGATCTATCCTGAAGTACAACACTGTCATTGATAGGAAAATATCCATATGCCTACAAGGAAGACCAGTTAATAAGACTATTATTCAAATCTACACACCAACCACTAAGGCCAAAGATGAAGAAATTGAAGATTTTTACCAACTTCTGTAATTTAGAATTGATCAAACATGGAATCAGGTGCATTGATAATTACTGGTGACTGGAGTGTGAATGCTGGAAACAAAGAAGAAGGATTGGTAGTTGCAAAATATAACCTTGGTGTTAGAAAAGATGCCAGAGATTGTATGATAGGATTTTGCAAGTCCAATGCCGTATTTCAAATACCCTTTTTCAGCAACATAAATAGCAACTGTACATGAACCTCGCTGGATGGAATACACAGGAATCTAATAGATTACACTTGTGTAAAGAGACAATGACAATGCTCAATATCCTCAATCAGAACCAGGCCTGGGGCTAACTGTGGAATAGACCATCAATTGCTCCTATACAAGTTCAAGTTGAAGCTCAAGAACATTAAAATAAGTTCATGAGAGCCAAGGTACAACTTTGA
The DNA here is from genome assembly GCA_030035585.1 of Dugong dugon. NCBI lineage: Eukaryota > Metazoa > Chordata > Mammalia > Sirenia > Dugongidae > Dugong > Dugong dugon. The sequence goes on along the minus strand of CM057463.1, from coordinate 106,883,965 downwards.
GTATATCCCACCTGAATTTAGAGACCATCTCAAGCATAGAGTTGACGCACTGAACACTAATGACTGAAGACAGAAGAGTTATGAGATGACATCAAGGACATCATCCATTAAAAAAGTAAAAGGTCATTAAAATATAGGAAAGAAAGAAAAGACCAAAAAAAAAAGGATGCCAGAAGAGACTCTGAAAGTTGCTCTTGAACGTAGAGTAGCTAAAGCAAATAGAAGAAATGAAGTAAAAGAGCTGAACAGATTTCAAAGGAGGGCCTGAGAAGAGAAAGTAAAGTATTATAATGAAATGTGTAAAGACCTGGACTTAAAAAACCAAGAAGGAAGAACACACTAGGCATTTTTCAAGCTGAAAGAACTGAAAAAAAGATTCAAGCCTCATGTTGCAATATTGAAGGCTTTTAATGGCAAAATACTGAATGACGCAAGAAGTATCAAAAGAAGATGGAAGGAATACACAGAGTTCCTGTACCATAAAAAATTGGTCAAAGTTCAGCCATTTCAGGAGGTGGCTTATGATCAAGAACTGATGGTATTGAAAGAAGAAGTCCAAGCTGTACTGAACACGTTGGCTGAAAACCAGGCTCAAGGAATTGAAGGAATATCAATTGAGATGTTTCAACAAACAGATGCAACAATGGAAGTGTTCACTTGTCTATGCCAAGAAATTTGGAAGACAAAAACTTGGACAACCAACTGGAAGACATCTATACTTGTGGCCATTCAAAAGAAAGGTAATCTGATGGAAGGTGGAAATTACCAAACAATATCATTAATATCACACACAAGTAAAATTTTGCTGAAGGTCATCCAAAAATGGTGGCAACAGTACATCCACAAGGAACTTCCAGAAATCCATGCTGGATTCAGAAAAAGACATGGATTGAGAGATATCAATGCTGATGTCAGATGGATCTTGGTTGAAAGCAGAGAATACTGGAAAGATGTTTACCTGTGTTTTAGTGACTATTCACAGGCATTTGGCTGTGTGGATCATAACAAATTATAGGTAACATTGCAAAGACTGGGAATTCCAGAACATTTCATTGTGCTCATGAGGAACCTGTGCATAGACTAAGAGGCAGTCCTGCGAATGGAACAAGGGGATACTGCATGATTTAAAATCAGGAAACTTGTGTGTCTGGGTTATATCCTTTCACCATACTCATTCAACCTGTATGCTATGCAAATAATCCAAGAAGCTGTACTATGTGAAGAACTGGGCATCAGGATTGGAGGAAGACTAATTAACAGCCTGCGATATGCAGATGGCATAACCTTGCTTGCTGAAAGTGAAAGAACTTGAAGCACTTACTGATGAAGATCAAAGACTACAGCCTTCAGTATGGATTACACCTCAACATAAAGGAAAAAAAAAATCCACACAACTGGACCAACAAGCAGCATCATGATGTAAACGAAGAAAATATTGAGGTTGTCAAGGATTTCATTTTACCTGGATCCACAATCAACATCCATGGGAACAGCATTGGGTAAATCTGCTGCAAAAGACCTCTTTAAAGTATTAAAAGCAAAGACGTCATTTTGAAGACTAACGGGCAACTGACCGAAGCCATGATATTTTCAGTCACCTCATATGCATGTGAAAGCTGGACAATGAATAAAGAAGACCAAAGAAGAACTGATGCCTTTGAACTATGGTGTCGGCAAAGAACATTGAATATTCCATGCAGTGACAGAAGATCAAACAAATCTGTCTTGGAAGAAGTACAGCCAGAATGCTCCTTAAAAGTGAGGATGGCAAGACTTCATCTCACATACTTTGTACAGGTTATCAGGAGGGACCAGTCCCTGAAGAAGGACAACATGCTTGGTAAGGTAGAGGGTTAGTGAAAAAGAGAAGACCTTCAACAAGATGAATTGACACAATGACTGCAACAATGGGCTCCAGCATAGTCACAATTGTGAGGATGGTGTAGGACGAGGCAATGTTTCGTTCTTTTATATATAAGGTTGCTATGTGTGTTGGAACAGACTAGACAGCACCTAACAACAACAATTAGACATAGTGTTTGAGATGACATTGAAATATGGAAACCAAAACCTCTTTATGGTTCCCCTGTGAAGGTGGGGGCTTACAAGGACCAGGCAATAAGCAGAATCCTGACTAACGTACATCTTAGAGTGTGTCTACTGAGTCCCTGTATCCATTTGGTTATTATTTTCCTGGTTTCCACGAGATTAATTGGGCTAGACATAATTGGCAATAGGAATAATGCCCATATGACGTCCTTGGCCTGTGTGATAATAGGTATTAAAGTGGAGAAGGCTCTGCAACTGAAGATAACAATAAAACAATAACAATAACAATACAAGATAACAATAAAACAAAACCAATCCAAATGCAAACAAACCAATATCACATCTCAGGGAGAATGGTGGATATATTAGTGCCACCTTTTAAATACATAAACTATGTTTCAATTTTATTCACCATTCTAGCATCAGCAGAAACCAGAGTGATCATTGATATAACTATAGATTACCATATATTTCACCAAGTGGTTGCCTTAAATGTTATTATTGGATGTGGTTTTCCTGTTAGAGATGATTATTAAGGCTTCACGTACTTGGTATGCAGCTATTGATTTGGAGAATGCGTTCCTTCCCATTCTTATCAGAAGAGAGAATAAAAAACGAATTACCTTCACAAGGAAAGAACTTGTTTATTTAGTTAGTTTTAGTTTTATCCCAGAGTTATGTTAACTATCCTACCCTTTGTCATAATTTATTCCAAAGAGACCATGATCTTCTGGATGTCTTGCAGAATATCACATTAATCCATTACTTGGATAACATCACACTGATTGGACAGGCCAAGCAAGAGGTGGCTAAAACCCTGGTGACCTGGTTAAGACCCACGCTCTCCCAAAATCAGGAGATAAAACTACAAAGATTCATGGGCCCAGGGATCAGGGGCATGTTAGGATACTCCCTCAAAAGTGAAAGACAAATTATAGCAGCTTGCATCTCTCACCCAAAATAGGAAGCACAACATCTGGTAGGCCTCTTTGAGTTCTGGAGGCTACTCATTCCATACCTAGAAATAATGATCTGGCAAATATGCTGAGGAATATAGAAAGCTGCTAGATTTGAGTATGACTTGAAACAGGAAGGTCCAGGCTGTGGTGGAATCTGTTTTCCTTCTTGCATCATATGAACCAGCAAATCCTATGCTATTGGAGGTGTCAGTAGTGTGGACTTTATGACAAGTTCCACTGGGGTTCTGAAGAAAGGTCAGGTCATCTGCAGCAAAAAATTACACAACTTTTAAGAGAGAGTTCCTGTATGTTACTGACCACAGGGCGCAAAATGACAATGCAAATTGAACTGCCTATTGTCAACTATCTACATATGAACTTTCAAATTGTAAAGTTGGACATCCCTAGCAGCAGTTAAAGCACTATTCCTTGAGGAGATTAATTGGTTTCTTGGTGGTGAGTGGGCTCCTTTTGTCCTGGAGGGACCAGAAGCTTGTCCTCAAAGATGTACAACTATTCTGGGTATGGTTTTTTCCTTTTTTGTCTGCAGAGCCCCAGTCAATACCAATAGCTAGAGGTTATGGTTTCTTGTGGAATTTAAGGAATGCCTGGTCCATATGCATGGATTCTCACACTACCTAGCATCTGACCAGGAGATTTATTTCACTGCAAAGTAAGAGTAGGAATGAAGTCATGACTTTGGGATCCACTGGTTATATCACATACTAAATCATCCAGAAGCATCTAGCTTTGTAAAACATTTGAACTACCTACTAAAGTTACAGCTAAAGTGTGAGCTCAGAGGTGGTAGTCTTCAAGAATGGGGCCCCATTGTTTAGGACACAGTATATGCACTGAACCAGCTATCTCTATTTGGTGCTGTTTCCGTAATAAGAAGAATACATGAGCTAGTAACTACAAGGTAGAAGCAGAAGTAGCCCCACTTACCATCTTTCTCAAGGATCCACTGTAAAGCTTTGTGCTTTGTGTTGCTACGATGCTGATATCTGTCACGTTAGAGGTCCTGGTCCTTAAAATGAAAGAACTTTTGCCAGGGACATAGCTAAGGTCCTATGGAGCTACAAGCTATAGCTGCCACCTGAGCATGTTCAACTCTTGATGTCCAGTGGCAAGGCAAGAAGAAAAGATACCATCTTGGCAGAGGTATTTGACACTGATTAGTAGTCGAGAAAGGGCTATTTTTACACAGTGAGGACAGGGAGAAATGTATGAGGAATCCAGGTGATCAACTTCGGTAACTTTTGATATTCTCTTGCCCCATTACAATTGTGATGGACATGTACAGCAACCTTGGCTTGAGAAGGATATGATTACCAAAGGCTCAAACCACTCAGGGATGAAGGCTTGAGTTATACTACCATGTAAGCCACCAAGGGAGCCCTGGTGGTGCAGTGGTAAGAGGTATGCCAAGCTAAGTCAGCTAACCAAAAGGTCTGGAGTTTGAATCCACCAGCCACTCCTTGGAAACCCAATAGGGCAGTTCTATCCTGTCCTATAGGGTCGCTATGAGTAGGAATCTGTGAGATGGCAATGGATTTTGTTTTTGGGTTTTTAAGCCACCGAGACCAACAGAGGCCATAGCTGAAGGTGAGAAGAATTTATAACGTATAGTGAAGGAGGGAGAGCCCTCGTGGCACAGTGGTTAAGAGCTTAGGCTACTAACCAAAAGGCTGGCAATTTCCTCCTTGGAAACTCCATGGGAAGATTCTGTTTTACTCTGTCGTACAGGGTCATTATGAGTTGGAATCGACTCGACTGCAAGAGGTAGTGGAGGAGGGAGAGAATGAATACCAGTTGAGGCCCTGAGACCAACTGAAACTGACTCATGTATTTACTACTCAGGTTAAGACAGAGATTATTACCAACATGCAAAAGCCTCTGTCACAACCCCTCCCAGTCACACTTCTCCCTCTTTTCTCTTTTGGAAAGTTAACCTCTATTATGAGTTTTAACATCATGGATCAGCTTTTCCCTGTTTTCAGGACTTTATAGACATTTAACCATACACTGTATATTCTTTTGTTTCTGGCTTCTTTTACTCAAGGTTATGATTGTGTGTTTATATATGTTATAGAGTTTGGAACTACTTTGTTTACTGTATGTTATTAAATTTTATATACAACCAAAATTTATTTATTCATGCTAGAGCTGATGGACATTTGGATTATTTTCCAGCTTGAAGCCGTTACAAATATTGCTATCAAGAATATTCTTGTACATATATTTTGGTGGAAATGTGTACATATTTCTGTTGAGTATGTACCTGGGAGTAAAATTGCTCAGCCTTAGAATATGCACATGGTCAACTTTAGTAGATAATGTCAAACAGTTTTCCAAAGCAATTTTATCAAATTACACTTCCACCCATAATGAATCAAAGTTGATCCATTTTCTTGCTAACACTTGCATAAATACTAATAGCAGAAATACTAACCGAATTATATAATTAAAATAATAAATAATTAACACAACTACAGTTCAAAAAGAAATTGAACAGACCTACAAAATCTGTGATTGATTTCATCCAGAAATTTCTATTGACTCTGCCCAAGTGTTCCTATTTTAAACATCACCAATTACATCTTTTGGTGAAGGATTCTTAAATAAATCTATGTCTATTTCAAAAGAATATAAATCTAAATCCTTAACACTCATTCTGAAGTAAATTTATAAAATGAGTATAAATTTATAAAATTCTTATTAAAAATGGAATCATTCTTTCAAACAATAATGAATTTTTATAAATATATTAATCAATTTGAAATTACACTAAATATCAAATATGGTTCCTCCTGACAGTTTCTGAAATTATGTCCCCTTCATTTTGTAAACCAAATTTAGACAAAATGTTTAGAAGCTGTGTCTTCATCTAAGTGTAAGAGTTATATCAAAGTACTTAAAGAATGGTTGAACAATATGATGTGTGTAATTAATAACTAATGTTACTGAATTATACATGTGAAGATTATTGAAATGGCAATTTTTTTAACCTATATATTGACCACAATAAAAAAAAAAGGGTAGTTGAAGACTATATTGGAATAAAAGAACAATTTTAAATTTATTTTAAAGGCTATTAGGTGGTTGTTCACTTTTACCAACTGCATGGTTTTATACAGTAATTAAAAAAGTTATTTTGAATTAACACTATTACACAGTTGATAGAAATAAGAGACTGGTGTTTATTATTAATCAAAGTGAAAATGTCATCATGCAGAGAAAATACGGAACAAGTCAAGACTGAAGCCACATTAAGATTTTTGAGATTAAGCATCATGTAAGAAATACTAGGGAGTCCCTGACCACATCTTTGACTCCAAGTTTGAAGGAAGAATTAGTCAACCAGTCCATGGGGATTATTCTAGTGAATGCAGGCACTGAAGAGCCAAAGCTAGTGCTCAATCAATAACTATAGAGAATGCTGCTACACTGTAAAGAGCAAACACCTGTTAAAACAAGGCTCTGCTAAATAGAATATTATGTCGCTAACATACCGCTAACGCAGCTATGATAAATCAGGTCTTCTTTAGAAATTAACAAATTCTTTAAAAGTTGTCTTCTATGTCTAAAGCAGCTTTGTATAAAAATTGTCTTAACAGGACCTAAAACTGAGCTGTCCAAAGGGTAAGTTGGGTGGTAACAACTGAGTAGGAAACAACATTTAGCTTTATCTAGGCTGGCTATGGAACAATCACAGGTGGAATGTTAAATTGACAAAAGAACTTGACAATGTCAGAATTTTGAGGTTTTGAAAGAAAAGGAAAGTTCAAGTTTACTATTAGCGTGCTAAGATGGAATGTAATTACAAAGTGTTGATAAGATCCATAGCATAAAATATTAGTATACTCAGATGTATTTTTGATCAATGAAACAGAGGGCTCTAGAGTACTCTTGTAGCCAAAAGTTAATATTAATTATACAAACATATTTTCAATGTAAAAAAATGATATAGTGGATTACTAGAGAGCATACACTGACACATTCAAATATAAGTGAACATTATCTCAATCAATCATTCCTCATTTGCTGTGCATTGTATTGTTATCTTTATTACTTTCCTACCATGATTATAACAGGTATCAATCTAACCTTTTCCAAAATGTTCAAGTATTTTGTAATAGTTTACCAAAAAACCAAAAAAATGACAAAGTTGAAAATGATGATGAAAATCTATTTTAGACCATTTAGATAAGGTAGAAGTCATTATAATTGGAGTTAGGGATGAAATAGATAGTTTACTTGAATACATAAAATTAGCTCTGAACATACTAGTCATAAGATAGAAATAGAAATGATCTTAAATAATTATCAACTATTATTAATGAGAAATATACGAGGTTCCCATAGATTTTCTCTCCCGCTTTTACAGTCCTTCTTTGAGTTATTACATAAATTGTAAAGAATAGCTAATTCCATTTGACATTTTGTGTTTCTCCTTAGCAATTGTATCAAAATCCATTTTATTCTCTCCATCTTCCCTGCACTGATGTGAAGTAATATCACAGAATGAGTCTACATGGGAGGATGGATGAGTCCTTCAAAAGATGAAATCCACATAGGTAGCATCCATAAGTGCCATAGATTCTTTATGTTGTTTCAAAAGGTAGGGCTAAGTATCCTGAATAGGGATGCTAGTGCTGCTGGTTTTATATTTATGGATTTGGGTAAATTATTTGATTTCTTTGAGGTTCAATTTTTACATTTGAAAGATGATGCTAATAATATACACCTTGAAATTTTGTTATAAGGATTAGAAAATAGTAAACCACTTAAAAAATACTTGGAGGATCAATGAGTTCTTGAAAAATATATGTACATCTGAGCCTCCCATACCTCACAGTAACCTTGAAGTATCATGAGTAAATTTGAGTGTCTCTAAAACCAACATTTTATCAGATTTATTTCTAAATGCAAGAATACATTTTGTACTTACATTTAAATCTAGATTGTACTTACATTTAAATCTAGAATCCTTTTGGAAAGATTGAAAAAAACTATACATCTTCATTTGTTACCATGCTACCCTGAAATATTTAACATTGCTCCCTGAGCCACTTTACTAATTGCTTTAAGACTCAAGCTCAGAGTAGTGAAATGGTGTATGTAGCTTTACTAATCCTAGTTTTTGGTTTGTCTTGTTTCCTCCCACAGGATAACCTCAAACTTTGAGTATTTATTTAAAAATCAATATCTTATAAAAAGAAAATTGCTTTTATATGTTACTTTACAGTGTTATGCTACACACAGCATTATTGGTCTAAATGAAGAAATGTTAACTGTTTAAACAAAAGTAAACATAGCTTATTTATAGCAAACTCAGCAAGCATGGGCTACTGGGTGACAAAGGAAAATACATTAACAATATAGTTTGTCATCTACTTATTTTCCAAAATTCATTTAAAATTAGGCTCAACTCTGCTAATTGATAGCTTGTTGTATTATCCATTTGTTTTTATGTTTACGTGATTGTTTGCTTGTTTCTTTTTAATGACACATGATTTTAAGAGTTTGGTATTCAGAAACTTTTAAATTTCCACTGAGTAACTTATTCTATGATTAAAACAGTGGCCTCTCATTCATTCATACTGATTATGTGTATTTGGAGTCCCTGGGTAGTGCAAATGGTTAACGTGCTTGGCTGCTAATTGAAAGGTTGGTGGTTCGAGTCCACCCAGAGGTGCGTTGGAAGAAAGGCTTGGTGATCTACTGCTTCCTTGTAGAGTTCTACTCTGACACGCATGGGGTCACACAGCTGAGGTAGAACTGGAGCAAAGCAGAGGATTGATAGCTTTTGACTGCTCCAGGCAGAAGAAGCTGATCCAGTGAAAAGAGCTTACATTAAGTTGAAACTAGCCAAGAAATCATGGGCATACATGGGATCACCAGGAGTCAGAGTCAACTTGATGGCAACTGGTTTTATTTGTATTTACTTTATTTACTTCTTCAGTCTTCCGGAAGAAGTTAAGTTCAAAGACTTTCATATTCTCATTTCCGTTTTCAGCACTTATTACACGAGCATTCTGAGTCTTGTTTTTTTTGTTCCCTATATAAATTAGCTCTGCTGAAGTTTGTCTCTTGGCCTAGGCTCTGAGTGAAATATAGTTACAATGTTTAAGGTCTTTGTTAGAGGTGAAAATGCCATTCTCATGTCTATACTCTTTTTGGAAGAAAGTGAAGACATCGACTGAGTTCCCATGTATGTAACAAGTTCACTGATTAACAGGATACTGGACTTGAGGAAGGGCTCATTCATTCTTAAGAGTGCCAACAAATTGGACCTTGGGGTAGTGTGGAAACATATAATTATAAAACATTTGGATAAGCAGGCAAAATATCACACAATGATGTTAATGGAAACAGGCAACATTGAGAATATAAAAATAAGCGAAATGAAGGGAATAAATTTTGTAAAGTAAAAAGGAATCCAGAAATGTCTTGTTTTCTATAAACTGGACATATTTTAATGCTTACAATATACATAATGCTTCCAGAATTGACCCATGAAGGAACCACTGGCTGTTCTTTCTGAAAACAATTTATAATTATTCTGTTAAATGGTATAATTATATAACTACTTGTAAGCAATGCTGGTTATTTATTTATTTTTACTTAATGTGGCATGACGTTCCCAGTGCTATTGAAAGAGCTTGGGGTTTAGGTTTAAAACTCAGCTTTAACACTTACTGGCTATATTAGCTTGAGCCCCCAAGGGAAGAATTTTCTTCATCATGTGGCTAAGAGAACTTACAGAAGACAAATTCATGTTAGAGACCTAGCACAGAGTAGATGTTCAATGGATATTAATTGTTCCTCTTATCCTTCCCCTCATCTGTTAAAAAACAATGCATTCGATCCGCTTCTTCAGGGTTGAAGCTAATGGAGAACAGCTGAGATAGAACTGGAGCAAAGCAGAGGATTGATAGCTTTTGACTGCTCCGGGCAGAAGAAGCTGATCCAGTGAAAAGAGCTTACACTAAGCAGAAACTGGCCAAGAAATCATGGGCATACAAGAAATAGTAATGCTTAGAAACTTAGTGAGTTTCAAGGTAACATCAATATGGAATTGAAATATAATAAAACTAATAACTTAGAACAGCTAAGGGGGAGAGAACAAAAAGAGTGCTAACATAAGTTATAAAGAAAAGCCCATGTGACTTTTAATACTTAAAGGATTTTTTTTCTCTCTATTCACTACTTAGCAGGATTATTTATGTCTGAAAAATTAAATGTATTTTAATGCATTGGTTCTAATACTTGTTTATTTTTAAATAAGCTTTTATGTGATAGTTATCTCATGCTTTTGGCATTTTCCTGAGTTTTCTAGGATCTCCTAATAAGAACTACATAGATTAAAGATGAGGGTTTGGCTTAAAAAGGAGAATTTTAAAAACAGTTAAAAAAAATGAATTTTTTAAGAATAATGGTGATAATGTTATAGATACACTTAATAATAATTGTAATTTAGACTCACTTTTGAGTATAGTGATATGAGGATTCGGGATATTGAAAAGAGTAAATAACTGTATGTAAAAAATATGGAAACTTGGGCTTGCAGGATGTGGCAGAAATAGAAACAACTATGAGAGTCAATTGTAACACAACGGAGAGAAAAATGAACTTGGAATCTCTGGATCATTGTTCAAATCCTAACTCTACATTCTATGTAACCTCTCTCTCAGATATTCCAACTATAAAAAAGACAGTAAAAACACATACTTAATCTTATGGCTGCAGCTATGACAGAATAACTGGTGTCAGACTTGCACTCCTATTGTAAACAACTATACAACTGGATAGAACATAAGAAACAACTGTTTTTACTTATTGGACAGCAGAAGTCACAGTATTGTGATCTCTGAGAGCAGAAAAAACACATTAGTTCCACTCAGTGTTCTTTCTGGGAACAATTCTTGATATCAGCACAAGCTGGTGAAGCCCAAGCAGAAGACAACAGTCTAGCTGCACTGACAAGGCCGAGATCTGAGTCTGGGGCTGCTTCAATAGCTAGGATTTGTAGGGTGGGGTCCTGGAGAGGGGAAAGCAGCAAAGAGGAGACTTGAGAAGTATAAGTGAGAGTTTCCCACATGGTCCTTGGCTGGTATCTGGACTGTATATGCTTAGGGCAAGAAGATTTCATGAGGCCAAGTAAAGAGATGCAGCTGCAGGACTGAGAGCTGAAAGGAGAGCTCAGAGGTCATTCAGTGCTAGGAGTGATAGAGTTCTGGCCAAGCAGAAGTAGCAGAAATCACTGAAGACATCAGACATTCAGTGAGTATCCCAAATGTAAACATTTTACAAATTAAGGGGATATTTACATGTGTTAAAACTCAGAGGACTGTACATGAAAATAGACAGTTTTACTATACAATAATTAAACGATAAAATTGAGCAAAAACCAGTTATTAGAAATATGTTACTTTAGGGGAAAAAAAAAGTTCACATAATGGGAAAGCAGAGAGGTTCTTAGTAGAGAAATGGAAACTTTGAAAAGCAACTAAATGGTAATTCCTAGAATTGCAAGGTACAATATCTGGAATGAAAAATTTAGTAGATAGACTTAAAAGCAGATCCAACACTGCAAAAGAAAGGGTAGGTGTATTTGAAATCAGATCAATAGGAATTATTCAACTGGAAGAAAAATGGCAGAAATATATGCTGAGCCTAAATGTCCTGTGAAACAATGTTAAGCAATCTAAAGTACATGTAATTGGAGTCCTAGAAAAAAAGAGAACCCCCCAAAAAAAAACAACAGAAAAAAAAAATTGAAGAAATAATGGTAAACGTTTTTCCTAAATTTCTGAAAACCATCAAACTATATTTTCAAGAAGAGCAGTGAAACCTAGGCTCTGATACATTCAAAGAAAGTCCATCCAGGAACATATGGCATGTCAAAATACTGAAAACCAAAGACAAACAGAAAACCTTGAAATCAGCCTGAGCAAAAGGAAAAATGATATGAATTATAGCTCAAATCTCATTAGAAACAGTGAAAGTCAGAAGTCAATAGAATGACACATTTAAAGTGCTTGAAGAACAAAAAAAACCTTAAAAAATGAAACAAACACACTTCCATATAAACAAAATCTAAGAAAAGTTGCTACTAGCAGACATAAATTATAATAATTGATAAAAGACATTTTCCCACTGAAGGAAAATGATACCAGATAACTGCTTTATTTAAAAGGAAGAAAGAAAGAACACTGGAAATCATATATATGCATGTGAAAAAATGCCAATTATTTTTCTCTTAAGTTCTTTAAAAGACAAGTAATAGTTTAATCCAAAAACCAACATAAAATGAGGGCCTTATAGTAGATGCAGAAGTAAAATGTAGTGAACAATAGCAAAAAAAGCTGGGGACAGGAGCTAAAAAAATTAAATTTTGCAGGGTTTGTACATTTTTCATGAAATGGTACAACATTAATTCTAGGTAGACTGTGGTAGTTAAACATGTATATTGCAATATCCAAACTGTGAAGATTATGAAAGGTAGACTGTCATAGTTAAACATGTATATTGGAATACCCAAACAACTGTGAAGATTATGTAGAATAATAGCTAAATAGCAGTAGATGGAATAAAAAGAAATCCTAAAATAAAGTCAAAAAAGAAGCAGCAGAGGAACAAAAAGAGATGAAATAAATAGGGAAATGCTAGCTAGATGGTACATTTAAACTCAACTGTATTGACTTTGGAAACCCTGATGGGGTAGTGGTTAAGTGCTATGGCTGCTAACCAAAATATTGGCAGATCGAATCCACCAGGCACTCCTTGGAAACTCTATGGGGCAGTTCTACTCTGTCCTATAATGTTGCTATGAGTCGGAATCGACTTGATGGCAATGGGTTTGGTTTTGATCTTTTTTTTTTTACATTGACTTTAACATGAAACGTAAATGTAACCCCAAACAGATAGCAAAAACATCTCAGACTACATACAAAGGCATAACTCAATCATATGCTATCTAGGAGAAATGCACTTTATATATGACCAAAAAAATCCAAACCCATTGCTGTAGAGTCTATTCCGACTCACAGTGACCCTGTAGGAAAGAGTAGAACTGCCCCATAGAGTTTTCAAGGCTGTAAATCTTTGCAGAAGCAGACTGTCACATCTTTCTTCCTCAGAGTGGTGGTGGGTTCAAGACGTCGATCTTCTGGTTAGCAGCCCAGTGCTTTAACCACTGCACCACCAGGGCTCTGTCACTTTATATATAAAGGCATAGATAGTTTACAAAGGGTTTGGAAAAAGGTATACCTGCAAACCACAACATAAAGACAGTTTAATAGCAGAGAATGTGGACATCAAGACAGAGAATTACCCTGACATAAAGGATATTTCATTATGAAACAAGTAGCAATTCATCAGTCACACAGGACAATACCTAATGTGTATACATCTAATAACACAGTTTTGAAATGCATGAAACAATGACTGGCGGAAGTAAAAGTTGTCTATTCCAACTCATGGTGACTCCATGAGTGTTGAGTATAACTGCTCCATAGGGTTTTCAAGGCTGTGACCTTTTAGAAGCAGATAGGCAGGTCTATCTTCTGAGGTGCCTCTGGGTGCCTTCAAACCACCAACCTTTTGGCTAATAGTCAAGACCTTAACCATTTGTGCCACCCAGGGACTCCACAGAACTGAAAGAGAAAATAAAAATCCATACTCATATCTAGTTATTTTTTCTCAGAAATTAAAAGTAGAAAAAAGTATATAGAAGACACTATCAACCAACTTTACTCAATTGATATTTGCTGAATCCTATACTCCAAAAGGGGAACTGGTGGGGCAGTGGTTAAGAGCTATGGTGAGCTACAGCTGTTAACCAAAAAGTTAGCAGTTTTAATCCACCAGCCACTCCTTGGAAACCCTATGGGTCAGTTCTACTCTGTCTTATAGGGTCACTATGAGTCGGAAACTACTTGATGGCAACGGGTTTGATTTTTTTGGTTATACCCCAAAAAAGCAGAATAGAAATTCTTTTCAAATACACATAAAATGTTCTGCATGATAAACATATACTGAACCTTAAAATAATTCTCAGTAAGTTTTAAAGATGGAAAATTTTCAGATTATGTGAAATTTAAATTACAGAATTAAGTTAGCAATAAATTACATGATACATAAAAAATCATCGAATATTTATAAACTAAATAACACACATCTAAAAACCAAGGAGCAAAAAGAAATCAGAATAGGAAACAGAAAATATTTTGAACCGAAAAATAATGAAAACATAACAAATCAATATTTTGGAGGTATGGCTACAGCAGTGCATAGACGGAAATGTATAGATATAAACTCTACATTAGAAAATAATATAGGTTTTAAAATCAATGACCTTAGTGCCACTTCAATATGCTAGGAAAAGAGGAGCAAATTAGCCCAAAATAAGAAAAAAAGAAATAATATAAATAAGAAGATAAAGTAAATAAATAGGAAAAAACAAAACAAAGAACAATAAAGAAAATTAAAATGGCCAAGAGAAGGTTCTTTGAAAAATGTAATAAAGTTGATAAACACACAGCAAGACTCAAGAGGAAAGGAGAGGAAATAAATTACCAATTTTAAAAATAAAATATTGGCTATCATTCCAGATCTTATAGATATTAAAAGGATGAAAAAGGAATTTTTTAAAACAATTTTTGGTAATAAACTGGACAATTACTTGTAATGAATAAATTTATTAAAAAATAGAACTTACTGGAATTGAAATCAGATGAAATAGAAAATGTCATCAAGAAAGCTCAATCCCCCATGGCATCACCAGTAAATTTTTTTGAGTATTTAAAGAATAAATTGTACTAATCTTACCCAGATTTTTTAAGAAAAGAGATGACAGTTGTAAGCTTCCCAATTTGTTTTATGAGACAAGTATTATGCTGCTACAAAAGATGACAAAGATATTCTGAGAAAAGGACATTTCAGACCACTCTTTCTCATGAGAGCCCTTGTGGTGCAAATGGCTAAGTGCTTGGCTGCTATCTGAAAGGTTGGCAGTTTCAACCCACGAGGTGGCTCCACAGGAGAAAGGCCTGGTGATATGCTTCTGCACGGATTACAGCCAAGAAAACTCTGTGGGGCGGTACTACTCTGTCACATGGGGTTGCTGTGAGTCTAAATTGATTCAATGGCATCTAACAACAACATCTCATGAAATAGACGCAAAAATCCTTAGTGAAATAAAACTTGAATCTAGCAATGTATAAAAATGATAGTACATTATGACCAAATGAGATTGGTACTAGTAATGTATAGTTGATTCAGCAGTAGAAAATTAATCAGTATTATTCACCCTATTGACAGAAAAAAAGAAAAAAAATTATATGATTATTTTAATAGATGCAGAAGAATAGTTTGCTAAAATTCAACACCAAGTTATGATAAAAATTCTCAGCAAAACAGGACTAGAAAGAAACCTCATCAAACTGAAAAATGTTATCAACAAAAAGCCTACAGCTAAAATAACAGTTGATATTGAAATACTGAATACTTTCTCTTGAAGATCAGGGTCAAGGCAAGAATATATGTTCTTACAACTTTATTCTATAGTGTGCTAGATGTCCAGCCAATACAATAAAGCAATAACGAAGAAATTAGAGGCAAAAAATTTGGATAGGAAGAGGTAAAGCTATTTTTATTTGTAGATTAGTGATTGCTTTATACTGCTTATAAAGTGATTGTTTATTTAAAACCCTTTAAAAATTACCAAAAAAGAAAATTACAGGCACTAATAAGCAAATTTATCTCGGTGGAAAGATAGTATACAAAAATCAGTTGTAGCAAATATTGAAATGGGAAATTAACAATACCATTTGTAACATGATCAAAACATAAAATACTTCGGAATAAATTTAACACAAGACGTAGAAGACCTATACTTTAAAAAGAGAAAATTAAACAAAAAATGTATCTAAATAAAGCGAAAGATACACCATATTCATTGATTGAAAGGTTCAATTCTGTTAAGAAGTAATTTCTTTCCCTCAATTTGATCAAATAAATCCAATCCCATCCAAAACAAAATTCCATCAGGCTATATTGTATAACTGACAAGTTGATTCTAAGTTTTATATGGAAATGCAAAAAAACTTAGAATTGCGAAAACAATCTTACGGTCTTGAAAAAGAAACATGCACATGTGTGCACGAACACACACACACACACACGAAAACCAAAGGAAGAACAAAAGATACAGGACTCACACTAATTGATTTCAATACTAACTATGTACATACAGTAATCAAGACAGTGTTGTATTGGCTGTATGTATATATATATATACATACACAAGTTGATCAATTGAAGAGAATAGAGTCAAGTATAACCATACATATACAAGTTTCATCAAAAGTGCTAAGTCAATCCAATGGGAAAAACAAAGATAACCAAAGATTTCTTAAAGAGGATCCCCTAAGCACTAACTTTATAAAAATTTGATAAATTTTACTTCATAAAACATATGAACAAAAGATGGAATTAAAAAAAAAAAAGAAAACGCAAGATTGAAGGAAGTATTTGAGAAACATATACTTAGTAAAGGACTTCTATCAAGAATATTGGTGCCCTGGTGGTGCAGTGGTTAAGAATTTGGCTGCTAACCAAAAGGTTGGCAGTTTGAATCCACCACCTGCTCCTTGGAAACCATATTAGGCAGTTCTACACTGTCCTATAGAGTCGCTATGAGTTGGAATTGACTCAATGGCAATGAGTTTGTTTTTTTTTTAATCAAGAATACATAAAGAAATGTACAAACCAGTAATAAACAGACACACAACTCCATAAAAAAGACAAAAAAACTTGATAGACACTGCCCAGCACTATACATGTGGATGGCCAATAAAAACAAAACCAGACCAAACCCATTGCCGTGGAGTGGGTTCAATTCATAGCGACCCTATAGGACAGAGAACTGCCCCATAACATTTCCAAGCAGCAGCTGATGGATTCAAGCTGCTAACCAAACACATACAAAACATGCTCAACATCATCAGTCCTCTGGCAAACACAGTATAAAAGCACAAATGGGATAACATCACACACACACACACACACACACACTCACACACACACACACACACACACACACACACACACACACACACACACTAGAGGAGCTACAACTAAAAAGGTGCACAGAACCAAATATTGGTGATGATATGCAGCAACTGAGATTCTCATAAACTGTGTGTAAAATACCCAATCATATCCACTCCTAGGTGTGTACCTAAAAGAAGTAAAAATATGCCTACAAAAAGACTTGTGTAGGAATATTTATAGCGCTTATGTTCGTCATAGGCTTACCCAGAAACAACTAATTGTTTTATATGGATACAATGGGCTTTTACTCAGCAATAAAAAAGATTTAATTATTAATACACTCAACAACATGGCTGAATCTCCAGAGCATTACACTCAGTGAAAGAAGCCAGGCACATAAAAAAGCACATATCGTATGACTCCATTTATCTGAATTTCATTCAAGAACAGACAAAACTATGTTACAGAAATCGGAACAGTAGTTATCTATGGGAAGGGGAGTAGAATAACTGGTAGTGAACATGATGGAACTTTCTGAAGGGTTGGAAATCTTCGGTATCTTGATTTGAGTGTTGATTATACTTGAGCATATATGTATGTCAAAACTCATCCAATTGTACACTTATCTGTGCATTTCATTCTATGTAAATTTTACTCTAATAAAAAAAATACATACCTCACCAAGTTTTGGAATTAAGTAAAAAATAATAATAATAAAATAAATTGAAAGTACGTAGCATTTAGTGGAAATGTGAATGTTTTTCTTTTGTATTTTATTTTAATTCAGAAACTACACTCTATCCAATCATAAATAGATGACTTGGGGAGTATCTAATTTCATTTCTATCATTCACACAACAAGATGAATGTAATTCCTCTAATGTAGTCAAATTTAGTTTAACAAAAATATATTTTATGATCACTGTGACATTTTAAAGATAAGAGTTAATGAGGTATATCCTAGGTAGCTAACACTGGGAACATGTCTGAGTATACTATGGCATTGAAAACATACATACAGATACTTCTGCCAAGTTTTAATATAAGATTGAGTGAAAACCAAAAAAAAAAAAAGGAATCCAGAATCATATGCATATAGTATGATACAAGCAGTGTGAGTGTTTGGATGTGTATGTGAGGTTATGTATGTGTGTAACTAACTGTGCTCTAACTGTGCTCAGAGGAAATGGAGAAAAAACATTATTTTATTATTACCTCTGATTGGTGGGATTATAGATGAGTTTAATTTTCTTTTCCATTCTTTTTGTTATTTTTCATAAATATACATTATTTTTAAAATAAGCAAAATAAACAATATTGAACTATTTTTCAAATTTTACAGCACTGCACATTTTCAAAGCTTCCTTATAAGAATGAATTAATTTTACAACAATTCTATGTTGCAAACAGGATAAGTGAAGTTATCCCCATTTCACAAATAGAAAGCTTATAAACGTAACTCGGAGAGGTGAAAAGAGAAAACCAAATGCAAATTATCTAGTAAGTAGCAGCACAGAGAGCAGGTCTCAGGTGTTGCAATTTCTGATTTTTGTTTAGTTCACTTTTGTTTTTACTGTGCTTCGTTGCTCCTGCTCATTAATAAGGCAGGTGCTCTTGTGAGTGAGATGTGTTTCTTAAGAGACAGTTTAATAAAGCCTTAGTTGAATATGGTAGTGGCAAACAAACAAACAAAAAAAGCAGGAGGGGGAAGGCATCAGATCAATAACAGAAAAACAAGGTGACTTATAAAGTTATTGGTGAGTTTCCTATGCACGGAAGCTTGTTGAAGGTGTAATCAATAGAATTGTAAAGACTCCCTGTAAGAGCATTAGAATGGGAGGAGAAAGTTGTTAACTGTTTTTTTGTCTTCTACCTCTTAGCTGCACATGGCTTTGTTTCTAGTGGGGATTTGCAGTGTCTGAGACGAATAACACACACTGTCATTTCTCCAAAAAAATGTATTTTGTGTTTCTTTTTTTGCTGCCAGTTGTTTTTAGGCAGCCATGGGACATACTAAGTTACAATTAGTAGCTATTTTAAAATGCAATTTTGCCAGAACATATTGTTCACTAATAGAACTCAGAGGAACAATTTTATCTTTGCTCAGCGTATCCTTCTGACAAAAGAATTCCTATCGTCCAAGAATTCTTCTCTCTCAAGACAATAGCCTTCTAAAACCAGATTTCCTCTAAACTTTCTGCCTTGGCATTATAGCTCTTATTGTAACTGGTATATGTTGTTATATTCTTGGTATCTGGAGTAGAGCTACCGAACAGTGTATTTCTAGGTCTTTGGGTTCGCAATTTGAACCTACCCAGAAGTGCTCCAGAAGAAAAGACCTGTAGATCTGCTTCCATAAAGATTACAGCCGTTAAAAACCCTATGGAGCAGTTCTACTCTGTAACACATGCGGTCGCCATGTGTCGGAATTGACTCGATTCACAGTTTTATTTTGTTTTTTTGGTTTTGGGTAAATCGTAAATTTGTTAACTAATCCCTAGTTATTCTTTTCAAGAACAGTAGTTTTTCTTTTTTCGGAAAAAAAAAAATTAAATAAAAAGACATGTTTTTGGAAAAGTAGATTGCATGATGAAGATGTCAATTGTCCCACAATTGTTCATAAATTTAACATGATTTCAATAAACTTACCAGCAGGCTGTCTTATTTCTGGGGCTATAGATGTTGATTATAAAGTTTATACGAAAAAATATACAAGAAAGTGGTGGTGGGGGGGTCTAAAGAAGAAAAGCAATAGGGTGGGAGAAGGGATTTGTCCTATGATATATTAAAATATACTTTAAAGCCTACATAACTAGAAGAGTGTTGTATTTGAATATGAGTAGAAAGGCCAATGTGATTCATTAGAATATTTAGAAAGAGATTCAAGTACACTTGGCAATTTACTACCTGATACAGGTAGCATCTCAAATCATGGAGAAAAAAAGTAAATCTTGTTAATAAATGATGTTGGGACAACTATATAACCATTTGTTGGAAAATTAAAACTGGATTTATACCTTACATGGTATGTACTAGGATAAATACCAAATGGATCAACTATCTAAACGTATAAAACACAAATCCATTCAAGTTGTAGAAAATATGATGGGTGAAATTACTTTATAGCTGGGATTGGGAAAAACCTTCCAACTTATGAAATTCTGAAGCAATAAAAACAATGATGAATTAAAATTTTTTAATAAAACACTTTTTCATGATTTAAGTGAAAGAACAGGAGCAAAGTCAAGAGACATAATGTGGTGGTATTGAGTTGCTCAAATCAATTCCAACTCATGGCAACCCCATGTGTGCAGAGTAGAACTACTCCATAGGTTTTCAAGGCTGTGACCTTTTGGAGGCAGATCACCAGGCTTGTCTTCCGAGGCACCTCCAGGTGGGTTCAAACCACCAACTTTTCAGCTAGTAGTCAAATGCTTATCTGATTGCGCCATTAGAAACATGATTCAAAATCAAAACCAAACTCGTTGCTGTCAAGTCAATTCTGAATCACAGCAACCCTACAGGGCAGAATAGAACTGCCCCATAGGGTTTCCAAAGCTATAATATCTTTAAGGAATCCCACTGCCACATCTTTCTCCTGCTGAGCAACTGGTAGGTTCGAACTGACTACCTTTTGGTTAGTAGCGAGTGCTTAACCACTGTGCCACCAGGGCTCCTTCTATATCTCAGGCAAAGGGCTAATATTCCAAATATTAGCTCCTAAATATGGAAAGTAGTACCTGGTTTGTGCAAATGGTTAACATACTTGGCTGCTATTCAAAACCCAGAGACACAAGGGAAGAAAGGCCTGGCAATCTATTTTAAAAAATTAGCCATTTAAAACTCTATGGAGCACAGTTCTACTCTGAAACACACGGGGTTTCTGTGAGCTGGAATTGACTTGATAGTAACTGGTTAAATATGGAAAGGAAAATTCTCAACAAATGAACGGAACAAGTGGGAGAAAGATATGATCAGAATGCTCACAAATAAATAAAAATAACCGTTAACTATACAAAAAGTACTCATCCTGATGCATAATAAGAAAAGTGCAAATTAAACTCCATTGAGACTCCATTTCTCAATTATCAGATTGATAAAAATCCAAAAGTTTGACAAAATACCATGTTGGCAAGGCTGCAGGGTTTATTCCATCCAGGTGGGAATATAAACATGAGAGAGCAGGTGCGTGTAAGCTCATATTTGCAGACAGAAACAATTTAAGTCACCTAAAGTTGGCTGTCAACACTGTTCTGGCAGATCAATATCATGCAGTCCTGAAAAAAAAAAAAAAAAATCCGTCAGCCAGAGGGTATTGATCAATTTAGCAGGCTGCCCCTTTGAATTTGGGTCTAGTTATGGCATCCCAGAACAAGTCCATATACATGTGTCCTGGAGTTCCTTGTGGGGCGTATGGTCAACCCTACAGGAAGGTACAGTGTCAGAGAACACTCTGAAGGGGACCAGGGCACCTGCTTTAATGGCATTGCTGGGCCCTAATTCCAACCACAAAAAAAAAAAAAAAAAAAAAAAAAAAGAGCCAAACCCGTTGTCATCGAGTTGATTCCGATTCATAGTGACCCTATAGGACAGAGTAGGACAGTCCCGTAGGGTTTTCAAGGAGTGGCTAGTGGATTTGAACTGCTGACTTTTAGTCAGAAGTTGAGCTCTTAACCACTGCACCACCAGGGCTGCATTCCAACCACAGAAGGGAGAATTAGAAAATTTCAAGGGAGACATTTCAAAGTGTGGTGTTCTCTGAGCACAAGAGCCCCATTTACCAGGTCTAAGGACAGTACTTTTTGTTAGTTGCCATCAAAGTCAATTTCGACTGATGGAGACCGTGTGTGTGTCAGAGCAGAACTGTGCTCATCTGATTTTCAAGGCTGTGAACTTTTGGAAGCAGATCACCAAGTCTGTCTTCTGAGGCGTGGAAAGATTGGTGGTTGAAACCCACCCAGAGGCACCTTGGAAGACAGGCCCCTGGTGATCTGCTTCTGAAAGCTCACAGCCTTGAAAACACTAAGGAGTCATTTTACTTTACATACATGGGGTCTCCATGAGTCAGAATCTACTCAGCAACTAACAACAGCAGTACTGGTAGAAGAGACTAGCAACGAAGTGAGAATCCTATATACTTTTGACTTTGGAATCTGTAAACCTTTACCAATTTAAAAAACAAAAATTAATTTAAAAAGAAACAATCCCTGAAAGTTTAAAACACATGGAACCAATGATCCTTACTACATATCAGGTTGCTAAAATAACCATACAGAGAAAATAACTATTCCGGTGACCTTAAAAAAATTGTCATTGAATCAATTTTGACTCATAATGACCCTATAGCACAGAGTAAAACTGCCCTGTAGGGTTTCCAGGGCTGTAATCTTTATGGAAGTGGACTGCTACTTCTTTCTCCTGTGGAGTGGCTAGTGGATTTGAACCACTGACCTTTCAGTTAGCAGCCAAGTGCTTAACCACTGCACCACTAGGTCAGCTTCAATTGACATTAGAACACAGTATTTTTGTGATATACTTTAGGGACAAAAACTTGCAAACAAATCTTAAACTTCATTCAGCGGCCCTAATGTTAGTAAATCATGCCGGTATTGTTATTTTGAAATTATTACATGCCCAGTCAGTTTTGCTATAACATAACATAAGTTAAAATCAGTACTCTCTGCAAAATCCCACAATAAAAATCACAGGGCTTGTGGGAAAAAACAGGGTTATGAACATAACACTGAAAAACTTTGTAAATAATGTGTAAAAAAGAAAGGTAGACAATAATTAAAAATAGTAGCATAGTTTTGTTGTTACTAGCTGTCAGTCAAGTTGGCCCCTAAATCATAAGGACCCCATGTACAAAGGGATCAGATGGTTGTGATTTTCATCGGCTGATTTTTGAAAGTAGATCACCAGGCCTTTCTTCCTTTCCTCCTAGTCTGTCTGAGACTGCAGGCTCCACTGAAACCTGTTCATCATCATAGCAACACACAAACCTTCACTGGCAGATGGGTGGTGGCTGTGCATGGGGTGCATTGGCCTGGAATCAAACCCGGGTTTCCAGCATGAAAGGCGAGTATTCTACCACAGAAACACCACTGCTCCATCAGTTTTACACTTGTTAAATCCTTAAGAAATAAATACTACAATAAAGATTGCACTTTGCTTTGAATAAAACCTGCAGTTTGCCAGTGGAAGTGGGCCTCGAAACTATTGCAGGTTGGGAGTTATTATGAGGCGGTGAAATGACAGTTATGTGAAATCAGAAGGAAAGTTATTCCACCAGATGTGGATGAATGTAGCTCATAGCACAGGTACTGACTTGATATAGCTGGTAAATGAGATGTGTGTGCTTTGTGTTTTGTGTAGTTCTACATGGTTTGGTTCTGCTGGGGGCAGATGTCTGCATTCACCTAGCATTTCACACAGATGAAATCATGCATAGGCAAATGAGAAATTCATATTTATGCTCCAGTGGTTTTCTACGATATCAATCACATTAGAACAAATTTGCATTTTCAAAGTAAGTGTTACAACCGAACTGACTATATATTATCATAGGAAAAAGCACCAGTTATGTTAATGTCTCTATGTAGCAAGGATTTTTGCATAAGAAAATAAAATAAAAACAAAGATGTTAATAAAAATATTGTAAGGGTAAATATAAAAAGTAAATATGAACATTAGTTTATAATTATTTTCTTTTAATAAAATATGTATTTCCTAGTTTGTCCACTTAAAGCCCTGGAAACAATGATAATTTATCGGCACCTCTAGTGCAGATATATCTGTTGCTGCCAAGTCGATTTGGACTCATAGAGACCTTATAGGACAGAGTAGAGCTGCTCCATAGGGTTTCCAAGGAGCGGCTGGTGGGTTCTGCCTGCCGACCTTTTGGTTAGCAGCAGTAACACACCATAGCTCTTAACCACTACGACACCAGGGCTCCATAGTGCCCATATAGCAGTATCTAAATAGAGTTCTCCAATAAAATAATCCATGGATCTTTAGAGAAATGATTCATTACAGGCCTGGAAAAGAGAATGTTAAAGATGAGGTTTGAACATCTTGTTTTTCAAAAGACTATCGGCGACATGTCTAAAGGACACAGAGGGGCTAGCTTGAAAGGGCTCCCGACTGACTCCGGGTAGGACAATTACAGCATCAAAATAAAATTGTGACAGTAACTAATTAAAACATATCATTAAATATATAAACAGCATGAGCTCATAATGAAATTTTAGAAGGAGAGAGGGAGAGACAAAAATAAAACTAAGCTCACTAGTCACTATTGGATATTGCACGACACCAGTTCATTCATCTGAAATGTGGTAACTGAGGGGAAATAATTACGTATTTATTATGTCTTTTTTTTTTTTTTTGCCTTTAGTGTAATGCAAACAGCCACAGTAGGTGAGACTAACTCAAAAATAACTTTCCTGATCAGTTTACACAAAACAACATTCTCTCTGACTCTAACACACTGATATTCTCTATTCTCCTAACCCTGCTTTAATATGTTCTAACCTTTTTTTAAAATTGTAAAGTGGAACACATTTAATGAATCATGGCACACTTAATGAATCATGGGTAAAATATAATCTTGTTGTGCCATCGAGTTGATTCCGGCTCATAGTAACCCTATTGACAGAGTAGAACTGCCCTGTAGGGTTTCCTAAACTGTAAATCTTTATAGGAGCAGATCACCAGGCCTTTTCCCTGCAGAGCGGCTGGTGGGTTGCAACCACTGACATTTTGGTTAGCAGCTGAGTGCTTAACCATTGTGCCTCTAGGGCTCTTTAAAATATACCGTACAATATAATAAATAATTATAAAACAAAGCTGTATGTAACCACTTTGAAACTTATTTTTCATAAGAATAGTGTAACCCAATTAGGGTGGGTCCTGCCAGGTGTGACCTCTTGAGTCAGTTGAGAGACACCAGGCCTTTGAGAAAGAGAAAGTAGACTTTATTGCAAGCCAGTCAAGCAAGGGGCTTGGGGACGAAGTCTCAAATCAAGCTCCCCAAGGTTGGAGATTCCAGGGTAATTATGAGGCTTACGATAGGGAAGTTATGTATAATTCATAAAGCTTCTGAAAATAGGCAAGCAATTCCAGGAACTAATTAACAGGTGTAGGGGTACAGTGGGGGGTGCAACATGGCAGCTAAGGGATGTGTTTTTTTGGAGGATAATGAATGAAGTTCATCTAAGGACAGATTGGCGGCTTATTGAGCATGTCTGAATGGAGGGGGAGCAGTGAGGTGGTCTTTGGCTGCTACGCAGGATATCTTATCAGGAACTCACAGACACGGGGTGTGATGGAAGGAGGCAGAACAGTTTAACCCTGTCATTTACAACAGTACATCCATATTACCATCTGACATGTATTTTCATTACTTATTTAATGTCGGTCTCTTTCTTCAACTATTGTAAATTCCATGAGAGCAGCACTTGTACTGTTCGAATCCTGCTATATCCTCAACAAGGAGAATAGAATTAGGAAAACAATAATTCTTTGTAGAATAAATCGATTAACATATGTTATTATTTTGTGAATGTATGTCATTCTATTGAGAGTAGAAAAAATAAAGATTCATCATAGTAACTTCTATTCAATTCAGCAGTTTTCAGTGAGTATTTGCTGCTAATATGTGGGGGTTTCTATCAGTCAGGGTTCAACTAGAAAAGCAGAATTAGAAAAAGATAGATAGATAGGAAATATATCTTTTCTGGGAATATAAACTAACTTACATTTTCATAAAGCAAAATTTAAAGCTGTTAGTAGACTTTTTTTGGATTGATAATAAAGTAGAGCATGCCAAGAGTGTTTGAAATGATAGGAGATAGGTAGGTAGATAGATAAAGAAAATGGACAGCTAGAGATACACACAGAGTTATTACAAGGTATTGGCTTATATGATTTGAGGGCTAGTTAAGCAAGTTCAAAGTTTGTAGTGCAGGTAATCAGGAAGTAAAGATCAAGCACAGGCTGGGACCCACAGGCACACGCCGAAGCTGTTCTTCACAGGCAGTCAGTAACGGAAGATGCAGAGAAGGGAGAACAATTGCAGACTTGGCTGCTTTTTAGGTTTCATTCACCAAGAAAAGCCCAGACCCTTTAGGTCAAGCCTACTAAGGGTAATCTTCATATTTTAAGGTCAGCTGATTAGAGACTTTAATTACATCTGCAGAATTCCCTCACAACAGCAACTAGATTAGTGTTTGATTGAATAGCTGGAATAGGGTGTGTGTGTGTGCTGTGGAATGGCTGCCGGCCCTCCATTCTGTTCTCATAGATCAGCCTGGTATTCCTATGAAGCAATTTTTCAAGTCTGCTGTGTAAAGAACTTTTAAATACCGAGATGCCAGTAGGTCTAATTGGGGAGATTTCAGAACTAAAATTAAGCACTCTATTCAGAAATCAAACTAAGCATTTTACTTCTGCACTCCTGATAAGCATTAGGCTTCTGTCAAAGTTGCCATTTGAAAAACAAATCTCAGTCGTGTTTGTGTTAAGAGTGTTGCTACAACTGGCCTTAGAAAAAGGTTCAGTGAATTGTTAAAGTAAATTAGAGCCTATAGATAAACATGGTGTCTTAACTACCTTACAAAGTTCCCCAGCAAGCACCTAGGCGTTATCTTTATTCTCTCATCTAAATAAGCAGAGTTTATTAACACTTTCCTAACTAATGGTCAGAGCCCTGGTGGGACAGCGGTTAAGCATTGACTGCTAACCAAAAGGTTGGCAGTTCAAATCCACTAGCAGCTCCTTGGAAACCCTATGGGGGCAGTTCTACCCTGTCCTATAGGGTCGCTATGAGTTGGAATCAACTCAACGGGCAGCTGGTTTGGTTTTGGGTTTTGGAACTAATGGTCAGTTCTGTATCCAAAGTTCCAATTAAGGTGGCCCAGCTGCAATTATATCACTAACTTCCATATCACTAAACTTTCATGTCAAAATTGTTTACACTTTTAATTTAAGAAATATCGTTTTAGTTAAATGTATCATGTATGAGAGATTTGTTAGACTAGAAACTGATGTAAAGGAAGATTCACAGCTAATTGCCACCCTTGTAGATCTCACCTCCTCTCCTGCCGTTGCTTTGATGTGAAGTTGTTATCTGTACTCACTCTACTTGATAAACATCTCTGTTTTGCCTGCAAGGCAGAACATACTATTACAGCCAAACTAAATGCATACTCTCCTGTGGTTCATTCTTTCAATAAATTTTATTTGTTGAAATATCAAATTAGAGTGTTGGTCCAGTGACTTCAGGAGGACAGTGCATAGCTGCTTTTGGTCTATTCATTACAGAGTGCAAATGAATAAAAGGCTAACTTTTAGGCCTCAGGTTATATTATGAGGTGTTAAGACACCAGGGTTCAAAGGGAGACCCCCGGCCAGTTTATAAGTGGGCCAAGTGTGGGCCTTGCCCGGCCTGCAAGGAAAGCCAATGACCAAGACACTGGCCTCTGGGAAATCCAAAGCAACATTTATTGCGACCCAGCAAGCAAGTATCCAGGAGAAATTTTCTCAGATCTCAGTTGACATTAGTTGTCAAAGTGGAAACTGTGGTGGTGTAGTGGTTAAGAGTTCGGTGGCTAACAAAAAGGTCAGCAGTTTGAATCCACCAGGTACTCCTTGGAAACCCTATGGGGCAGTTCTACTCTGTTCTATAGGGTCACTATGAGTCGGAATTGACTCAACAGCAACGGGTTTGGTTTGGTTTTAGGTGATAACAGTATCAGAAGAAGGACCAAAATAAAATGTTTATGAGATGTGGCTTAAATTCTGAATTTTTTGTTTGTTTGTTTTTATGGGTTCCACCAATGTCAAGTTCAAGGAACTTTGTCACCAGACTGAAAAGTCTTGATTCTCTGAATGATTTTTAAGTAGTCAGATTGGCAGTAAATCATCAATCTTATTTAAAGCTGTAAGAGTGACAAGCAAGAAACTCTGAACGCTATTTTAAGTTGTTTTTCAGCTTCCGATCTTCCTGAAAAATCTTCTCCTGGATGTTAGAAACTGCTGGCTAAAACTGGTAAAGACCAGCTGCGGCCTGCAACGCATGCACAGAAGAGACCCCACATGTCCTCCAGATGAGGCTGTGGAACAAAAGTGCCATTAAAAGATTGGAAGGAACCAAAGTGCTGCAGTGCAAAACTGAGGGAAAACATTCAGAAGTGAGAAGCCTGACACCAGCATCTGCCCAGAGATCTTTCCTGCCTCATTGTTATTACACTTATGATTCCCCAGAAAATGAATGAATATGTATAACTTCCTTATTCTGCTGCCCCATAAACGTGTAGTGTAACCAGACTTTTCCAGGCCTGCTTGGCATGGCCATAGAGTCACGAAATGGGTGAAAGCCAAAGAAGAAGCTTTATTCTGCTGGCCAAGCAAAGGAGCACACCAGGACTTGTGTCACCAAGACAGCTCCCAGAACAATAACCCAAGGGGCTTATATGGGTGAAATAAATCAGGTCTGGGGTCTTCAGGAACGCCTTGAGGTGGGGCCAGCTTGCTGATTGGTCTGGCTTGAAAAGGCATTCCTAGGGCAGTCCAGCCTTTCTGTGCCTGCTTAGTCTAAAAAGCGGGGGGGGGGGGGGGGGGGTGTCTCTCAAATCAGATCTTAGGCTCAGACCGCTCACTTCTGAAAGCCCTCCCCTAATCTTGGGTCACTGAAGTTTGGTTCTATCGGTGGGAGAAGAATTCTGGGGTCACCCAGAGGACAGGGTCTATGGTTCTGCGCATGTCAGGCGGGTCAGATCTAGTTCTTGCCAGTTTCAGCTAGTCCTGCGCCCCAGTTTCCTGTTTTGCTTTAACCACTGCATCACCAGGGCTACTTTGCGATCTTATAGAACATTTAAATGTCAAGTATATGCTTTTCATATTAAATTTCCATAATGTCTTTGTAATGGATTGACTTGTGTCCCCCCAAAAATGTGTGTATCAGCTTGGCTGGATCATGATTGCCAGTATCGTATGATAGTATACCATTTTGTAATCTGATGTGATTTCCTTATGCATTGTAAACTCTGTCACCATGATGTAATAAAATGGATTAGTGGCAGTTATACTGATGAGGTCTACAAGATTAGTGTCTTAAGCCAATCTCTTTTGAGATATAAAAGAGAGAAGCAAGCAGAGAGACATGGGGACTCATACCACTGCCAAGAAAGCAGCACGGCGAGCAGAGCACTTCCTTTGGACCCGATGTTCCTATGCTGAGATGCTCCCAGACCAAGGGAAGACTGAAGACAAGGACCTTCCTCTGGAGTCAACAAAGAGAGAAGGCCTTTCTCTGGAGCTGATGACCTGAATTTGAACTTGTAGCCTACTAGACAGTGAGAGAATAAATTTCTCTTTTTTAAAGCCATCCACTTGTGGTATCTCTCTAGCGGCACTAGATGACTAAGACAGTCTTGTTCTCTGAATTGCATACTGTACTTGCACTGGTTTTCTGAAAGCTAAGCATTGCTGGCTTACACAAGGTAACTTGCAGGCAGTTGGTACGATTAAAGAGAAACCCAATGACTGCATGTAATGACGGCTTTCTTTAAAACCTGATGGTTTAAGGAAGTTGAATGGAATGAAATTACCTTTCTTGCTCAGTAACTTAGACCATTCCTTTTCTTCAATGACACAAATCCTAGAGCAATTTGGTCGTAAAAATTGCCCAAGTGAAAGAAAACTTGAAAATCAGCAAGTTTGTCTAAAACTAGGTAAATTTTGTGACTCATTTACAGAGTGTCTTGGTCATCTAGTGCTGCTATAACAGAAGTACAAGTGGATGGCTTTAACAAAAAGAAATTTACTTTCTTACAGTCTAGTAGGCTAGAAGTCCAAATTTAGGGCATCAACTCCAGGTGAAGGCTTTCTCTGTTGACTCTGGAAGAAGGTCCTTGTTGTCAGTCTTCCCCTGGACTAGGAGCTTCTCTGCACAGGAACCTCGGGTCCAAAGGATGCGCTTTGCTCCCAGCGCTGCTTTCTTGGTGGTATGAGGTTCCCGTGTCTCTCTGCTTGCTTCTCTCTTTTATATAGCAAAAGAGATTGGCTTAAGACACTATCTAATCTTGTAGCTCTCATCAATATAACTGCCGATAATCCACATTGTTACATCATAGTGATAGGATTTACAACATATAAGGAAATCACATCATACGACAAAATGGTAGACAATTATACAATATTGGGAATCATGACCCAGCCAAGTTGACAGATATTTTTTGGGGACACAATTCAATCCACGACCCAGAGTAAAAAGTAGCAAGTAAGACTCTAAAGTGTGTTATTTAGAATCTAACTTTCAGAGGAATTCTTTTATTAGCAAATTCCTATCCACCCAGTTTTCAGCTGAAAATACCGTTCTTTTCAAAGGAGAATATAGCACTGCATGCTTATCCTTCATCAGTGGTGATCTTGAGGGCAACTATGTGTTCTACTGCATAGCCAGGGATCCATGCCTGGAAGGCACTTATAATGCTTAGAGTCAATTGGATTATAAGCTTTCAAGCACAAAGGTTTTCTTAGGTAGAATGGCATTTTTTTTTAAATCACTACTTGGGAAATATAAGCTAGGCTTTCGGATTCATAATGCAAAATTTAAAGCTATTAGTCGAATATTTCTTAAGTGCAAATGAAGTAAAATATGCCAAGAGTATTGGAAATGATTGATCTTAAAAATTCAGCAATGTGAGATCAAAAGCAGACACACCTTTTACTTGTTCACGTTGGTTTAGTTGTTATAAATAACTTTATAGCTTATTTGTACCAAAAAAAAAAAAAAAAAGGTATTAAATAGTAATTGGTTTCACTGAAATATCCATTCCTTAGAAAAATTTCTGTTTAGTTGGGGAATAGCAGTAATAGATAAACATAAATTCAGTACTATATAAACACGGAATCCTGGTGGTGCAGTGGTTAAGAGCCTGGCTGCTAACCAAAAAGCTGGCAGTTCGAATCTTCCAGCTGCTCCTTGGAAACCCTATGGGGCAGGAGTACTCTGTCCTACAGGGTAGCTATGAGTCAGAATCAACTCAATGGCAACAGGTTTGTTTTTTCTTTTTTTTTATATATAAACGTAGAAGTAGTAAAAGAAAAAAATACACTCGTGGAAAATACTGAAAGTAACTAATCTGCCTCATGACATATTTCTTTTTCTAATCAGTGGCTGTTTAATTTTTTAAATCTGTATTAATAAAAATAAAAGGTAATATTGAAAACTGTGATTATCATTGTTATCACTAAAAAGTTCTTAGATTAATTTTAATTGAAACATTTTTGCTTGAGAAAGACATAATAGAGGTGCTAATAATAACAGAATCTTCATAAGAGCTTCCTAGTAAGTGCTTCTTAAATATCTTCCATGGATATCTTTTCATCTCACTTTTTTATGACAAAGTAGATCTATGGAATCTATAAAATCTCTAAGAATATCAATTACTGGTAATAATGAAGAAGACTCTCAATTATCTGCCAGACCAATGATTTCCTTCTTTGCTAGTCTATCCTTTGTTCCTTTTAGGTGGTACAAATGTGAATTAGGATTTCATACTTCTTAAAAGTCCCTGATTCTCTTTTAAAATTATTTTTGCTCACAAGTTTAGAGCATAATAATCATGTTCTTAAAAAAATGTTATACTAATAATGTAACAATGTCTATTTTATTGAGGAGCTTGGGTGGTTCAAGCAGTTTGCAATCAGCTGCTAAACTAAAGTTTGGTAGTTCGAACCCAGCCAGTGGCTTCGCAAAAAAAAGCCTGACAAACTTCTTCCATAAAGATAACAGCCAAGAAAACCGTATGGAGCAGTTCTGCTCTGTAACACATGAGATCTCCATGAGTCAGAATCAACTCAAAGGCAATAGATTTGATCGTTTTTTGTTTTGTTTTGGTCCATTTCATTGGGTTTCTTTTTTTTTTTTCTTCATTGTGTTACATTGATTTTTTAAAAATTTTTATTGTTGTAAAAGTATACAGAACACAACATTTGGTAATTCAACATTTTTCATGAGTACAATTTGTCCCTTTGAATAGTTCCTGTAAATGCAAACAGCCCTAGAAAGTCAGGCTAGTAAAGCTAGTGTTTGACAAGAAATCTAGTAGTCTATGCAAAGAGCGTTCACAACGTGGCAGTAATTACCATCATGAATTTTCCTCAGTCCAGAGTCTGGCCTGCTCTTCCTGAAGCCTTCAAAACTTGACTCATCACTTTCTCAAAAGTAGATTTATCTCAGTAGATTCATACTGTTGTTGTTACTTGCCCTCAAGTTGGCCCCCCACTCATGGCAACCCTATGTGCAGTGGGATCGGACAGTTGTAATCCACAGGCTTTCACTGGCTGGTTTTCTGGAAGTAGATATCCTGGGCTTTCTTTTTAGTTCATCTTAGTTTGGTAGCTCCACTGAAGCCTGTCAAGCATCAAAGAAACATGCAAGCCTCCAGTGACAGGCCGGTGGTGGCTGAGCTTGAGGTGCAATGGCCGGGAATCCAACCAGAGTCTCCCCCATGGAAGGTGAGAATTCTCATTCACAATAACTGTGTCCAAAGATTGATACACAATGTCAGAAGAGGCTGAAAACCATAATTCTGTGAAATACCTCTATACCCAAAATCTTTTCTTCCTGAAGTAGACCCCTCATGTGAAGCCAGGTTGTAATGAGAATTCTGCTGTTGAAAAAAGGAGTGAGTATTAGGGTCATTATATAATTGAGGTTTTAATGACATCAGGCAAAAATGACCAGAAAACTCAACATCAGTTGACCACACCTACTTACATATATGGTCACTCTTGGAATTTCCTTGCCCTGGTAAGAGTCATATTCAAACTGAGAATCCCTCTTTCCTGCCATACTAGCATGGGCCCTCCTAAATTTGCCTCTATGACTTCCCTTTTTTTTAAGGATTAATATTAATCAATAGTCATCCTCACTGACAGTTGTCTTTAAATTTGTGTGTATTTAGTCAAATCATACTTAAGTCTACTGGTTCAGCAGCCATACCACCTCTTGAAGGTAACTTTGCTTTACTATGCTGCTCCATTTGTGTATAAATTTTAACTTTAAAACTCAGAAGACTTGGGAGGCCATCTTGCTGCCATTACACTTAGTTTCCTAACCACTTTTCCAAGGTGAGTAACAGAGATTTTGGGGGTAGTGAGTGGAGGCTTTTAGAATTTGTACTTTCCTTCATTCATTAGTTTAGTTATCACATCAATTCTTTCCATGTTTTTTTCCCTTTGGTAGTCAACATTTTGGTGAGTACCTGGCAGTTTCTACTATTTTCTGCTAAATGATTACTTGTGCCTCAGAAACTTGTATAAACTTGAAGAGCCTCCAAAACCCACAGAAAATATGAAAAACATCTACCAGACATAGGTGCCTTACAATTTTCAAGCTTACTGTAAAGATATTTCTGACAAAATATATTTCTAACTTCTCACTCTGATGATGAATTTGTTAAAATAACAATGTCTACCTTTAAAAAAAATTAATTGAGGGGGCGGGGCAAGATGACCGTCTAGGCAGAAGCACCACACCGTCCCTCCACAGCAAAGATCCGAAAAGCTAAGCCTAACAGAGAATCAACAATCCTGAAACCCTAGAACATCAAATGAAGAGATAAAGAACTAAGCCAAACACCAAACAGAGTGAGAATACTTAAAGAGAACGGAGAGCGAGGAGAGACTCATGCAGAGATTCCTTACCAGCTAACGCAGCATGGATCCACAATCTTGGACTCCTATCAGAGACCAGCAAATGGGAGAACGGGAGAGCAGCCTCACGGAGCGTCCAGTGGGAGAAGGAACGACCATCTCTCATCTGTCCATTCCAACGACAAGCTCCCCTAGCATTCTTTTATGTCTGTAGGCTTTTTGCTCCTGCTCCTCTCTCCTCTCTCCCATATCCAGCTTAGCTTCACACATAACCGTCTCCCCGCTGCATCCTGCCTACCTGCACCGTGCACTTGACATCACACCACCAAGCTGTGCAGGCACGCCTTATTGGAACCTGCCCAGCACTGACTACCGACCGTCCTGGTGGCTGCGGTGAGTGCTACAAACAACCCATCCCAGTGGCTCCTCTTCAGCTAGATCTGCCCAGCTGTAACACAAGGATGAAACAAAAAAAAAAATCTATAATCAGTAAACGAGAGAAATATCTACTGAATGCTCCAAAAACAGCAAACAATATCAAAACATTTACAAAAACAAGACAAGATGGCTCCAATAGGCGTCCAAATTAAAACACCAGAAAACTCTCCTGTGGAAGAAAATGCACTAGAAGTACCTGATAGGGAACTCAAATCACTAATGCTCGGAATTTTCCAAGAACTGAGGCAAAAAGCTGACAAACATGAAGAAAAAATGGACAAATTTATGGAAAATACAGACAAAAAATTGGAAGAATTCAGGAAGATGTTGCAGGAACAAAATGCCAAAATAAATTCACAACTCGAAATTATACAAAAACAACAATTAGAAATCCAAAAGATAAACAACAAGATTTCAGAAATGGACGGTGTCATAGAAGGGTTGAGAAGTAGATTTGAAACCGTGGAAGACGGGATCAGTGGAACTGAAGACAAACACTTGGATACAACTCTGTTTCAGGAAAACTCAGAAAAAAGAACAAAGAAAAATGAAGAGACCCTGAGAGTTATGTGGGACACAATTAAAAGCAAAAACTTACGAGTGATTGGCATCCCAGAACGGGGAGAAAACAGAAAACACAGAGAGGATCATTGACGAACTGCTGACAGAAAACTTTCCCAATATCATGAAAGATGAAAAGCTGGCCATCCAAGAAGCTCAATGAACCCCATATAGAAGAGACCCCAAAAGAAAATCACCAAGACATATAATATTCACACTCGCCAAAACTAAAGACAAACAAAGAATCCTGAGAGCAGCTCGTGAAAAACAAGAAGTCACATACAGAGGAGAAACAATAAGACTTAGCTCAGATTATTCGGCAGAAACCATGCAGGCAAGAAGGCAGTGGGATGACATATATAAAATCTTGAAAGAAAAAAATTGTCAGCCAAGAATAATATATCCTGCAAAACTCTCGTTCAAATTTGATGGTGAAATTAGGTCATTTCCAGATAAACAGAAACTAAGGGAATATGCAAAGGTCAAACCAAACCTACAAGAATTATTAAAGGGAGTTCTTCGATCTGAGGACAAAAAGCTTCAGCCCTCAGGCAGGGCCTAGGACCTAGGACACAGGGTCATACGAACCAGATACAATTCTAGGAAATGAACTATTGAGGACTATCCAAAAACAAAAGAAATATAACAGGGAATCAGAGCAATCAATCAAAGGATGACAACAACATCAAAACAATGAAAGAGGGAACAAACGGCATAGGTATAGAACCTTCTAAAGGAGAGGAAGGCAAGACGATATCAAGTAAGGGTAGACTGCTTCAAACTTATAAAGATAAGGGTAAAATTCATGGTAACCACAAACAAAGTTAACAAACCAACTAATAAAAATAAAGACGAAAAACTTAAAGTCTCAGCAAAAACAAAACCTACAAAACAAAAGAAATGAACACAAAATCCACACACAAAAGTAACTCAGCACAAGAGAGTAAGAAGAACAAAGAAAACTTCAGCACCACAAGAAAAAGCACTACAAAATGACAGCAACAAACTTCCATCTATCAATAATTACACTGAATGTAAATGGACTCAATGCACCCATAAAGAGACGGTGAGTGACAGAATGGATAAGAAAACAGGATCCATCAATATGCTGTCTACAAGAGACACACCTTAGAAACAAAGATGTAAGTTTATTAAAAATCAAAGTTTGGAAAAAAATATATCAAGCTAACACCTACCAAAAAAGAGCAGGAGTGGCAATTCTAATCCCAGATAAAATAGACTTTAAAACAAAATCTACCATAAAAGACAAAGAAGGACACTATATAATGATTAAGGGGACGATCCATCATGAAGACGTAACCATAATAAATATCTATGCACCCAATGAAAGGGCTCCAAAATACATAAAAAAAAACTCTAACAGCACTGAAAAGAGAAATTGACAGTTCCACAATAATAGTAGGAGACTTCCACACACCACTCTCAGTAAAGGACAGAACAACTAAAAAGAAACTCAAAAAGATACAGAAGACCTACAGGACACAATCAGCCAACTGGACATCATAGCCATATATAGAACAACCCATCCAACCACTGCAAAGCACACATTCTTTTCCAATGCACATGGAACGTTCTCCAGAAGAGACCACATCTTAGGCCACAGAGCAATCCTCAGCAAGATCCAAAACACTGAGATAATTCACAGTATCTTCTCTAACTACAATGCTATCAAGGTAGAAATTAACACTAGAAAGAGCAAGGAAAAAAAAAATCAAACATATGGAAACTGAATAATACTCTGCTTACACATCAATGAGTAATAGAAGAAATCAGAGATGGAATTAAAAAATTCCTAGAATCAAATGAAAATGAAAACACATCCTACCAAAACCTTTGGGACACAGCAAAGGCAGTCCTCAGAGGACAATTTATAGCAATAGATGCACATATCAAAAAAGAAGAAAGGGACAAAATCAAAACATTAACTACAGAACTGGAACAAATAGAAAGAGAACAGCAAAAAAAAGCCTACAACCACCGGAAGAAAGGAGATAGTAAAGATCAGAGCAGAAATCAATGAAATTGAGAACAGAAAAACAATAGAAAGAATCAACAAAACCAAAAGTAGGTTCTTTGAAAGAATCAACAAAATCAACAAACCACTGGCCAGACTGACAAAAGAAAAACAGCAGAGGACACAAATAACCCAAATAAGAAATGAAATGGGGGACATTACAACAGACCCAACCGAAATAAAAAGGATTATAACAGAATATTATAAAAAACTATATTCCAACAAATTTGAAAACCTAGAGGAAATAGATAAATTTCTAGAAACACACAGCCTACCCAAACTACAATAAAGTGATATTGAAAATCTGAACAGACCCATAACAGGAGAAGATATTGAAAAGGTAATAAAAATACTCCCAACCAATAAAAGCCCTGGCCCAGATGGCTTCACTGGAGAATTCTACAAAACATTTACAGAAGAGCTTGTAACAGTTCTACTGAAGCTATTTCAGAGCATAGAAGAGGAAGCAACACTTCCGAATTCATTCTATGAAGCCAGCATAATGCTGATACCAAAACCAGGCAAAGACATCACAAAAAAAGAAAATTACAGACCAATATCTCTCATGAATATAGATGCAAAAATTCTGAACAAAATTCTAGCCAATAGAATTCAGTATCATATCAAAAAAATAATACACCACGACCAAGTAGGATTCATACCAGGTATGCAAGGATGGTTTAACATTAGAAAATCCATCAACATAATTCACCACATAAATAAAAGGAAAGAAAAAAATCACATGATCATCTCAATTGATGCAGAAAAGGCATTTGACAAAATCCAACACCCATTCCTGATAAAAGTTCTCAATAAAATAGTTATAGAAGGGAAATTTCTCAACATAATAAAGGGCATCTATGGAAAACCAACAACCAACATCATTCTTAATGGAGAGAGGCTGAAAACATTCCCCTTGAAAACAGGAACAAGACAAGGATGCCCTTTATCACCACTCCTATTTAACATTGTGCTGGAAGTTCTAGCTAGAGCAATAAGGCAAGAGAAAGAAATAAAGGGCATCCAAATTGGTAATGAAGAAGTTAAACTCTCCCTGTTTGCAGATGATATGATACTATACATAGAAAACCCTAAAGACTCCATGAGAAATCTACTGGAACTAATAGAAAGATTCAGCAGAGTAGCAGGATACAAGATAAACATTCAAAAATCAGTTGGATTCCTATACACCAGTAAAGAGAACGATGAAAAGGAGATCAGGAAATCAATACCATTTTCAATAGCCCCTAAAAAGATAAAATACTTAGGAATAAATCTGACCAGGAATGTAAAAGACCTATACAAAGAAAACTACAAAACACTGCTGCATGAAACCCAAAGGGATCTACATAAATGGAAAAACATACCATGCTCATGGATAGGCAGACTCAACATTGTGAAAATGGCAATTCTACCTAAAGCAATCTACAAATACAATGCAATCCCGATACAAATACCAACAACATTCTTCAAAGAGATGGAAAAACTAATTATTAACTTTATATGGAAAGGGAAGAAACCCCGAATAAGTAAAGCACTACTGAAGAAGAAGAATAAAGTTGGAGGACTCACACTACCTGACTTCAGAACCTACTATACAGCTACAGTACTCAGAATAGCCTGGTACTGGTACAACAACAGAGACATTGACCAATGGAACAGAATTGAGAACCCAGATGTAAATTCATCCACCTACAGTCACCTGATTTTCGACAAGGGCCCAAAGTCCATCAAATGGGGAAAAGACAGTCTTTTTAACAAATGGTCCTGGCAAAACTGGATATCCATTTGCAGAAAAATGAAACAGGATCCATACCTCACACCATATACAAAAACTACTTCAAAATGGATCAAAGACCTGAATATAAAGCCTAAAACTATAAAATTGATAGAAGAAAAAATAGGACAAACACTTCAGGCCTTAATACATGGCATTAACAGGATACAAACCATAAACATCAACACACAAACCCCAACAGATAAATTAGATAACTGGGATCTTCTAAAAATCAAACACCTATGCTCTTCAAAAGACTTCACCAAAAGAGTCAAAAGAGAACCTACAGACTGGGAAAAAATTTTTGGACAGTACAAGTCAGACAAAGGTCTAATCTCCATAATCTACAAGAAAATCCAACACCTCTACAACAAAAAGACAAACTATCCTATCAAAAAATGGGCAAAGGAAATGAACAGACACTTCACCAAAGAAGACATTCAAATGGCCAACAGATACATGAGGAAATGCTCGCGTTCACTAGCCATTAGAGAAATGAAATTTAAAACCACAATGAGATACCATCTCACCCCGGCATTACTGGCACGAATCAAAAATACTGGAAATAACAAATGTTGGAGTGGCTGCGGGGAGATGGGAACTCTTATACACTGCTGGTGGGAATGCAAAATGATACAACCATTTTGGAAAATGATATGGTGTTTCCTCAGAAAGCTAGAAATAGACATACCATTCGATCCAGCAATCCCACTCCTAGGAATATATCCTAGAGAAATAAGAGTCGTCACTCGAATAGACATATGCACACCTATGTCCATGGCAGCATTGTTCACAATAGCAAAATGATGGAAACAACCTCGATGTCCATCAACAGATGAATGGATACACAAACTATGGTACGTACACACAATGGAGTACTATGCAATGAGAAAGAACAACAATGAATCTGTGAAGCATCTCTTAACATGGATGAAACTGGAGGACATTATGCTGAGTGAAATAAGTCAATCACAAAAGGACAAATATTGTATGAGACCTCTGTTGTAAAAACCCATGAAATAGTTCACATGCAAAATGTAAGAATCCTTGTTGGTTACCAGGGATGGGAGGGGAGGGGGGGAAATACTAAACAGGCAATAGATAAGTGGTATCTTGGGTGAGAGGTGAGACAGTACACAGTACAAGGGAAACTAACACAACCTGCACAAGGAAAGGTCATGGAGGCCCCATGGACACATCCAAACTCCCCGAGGGACTGAGTTGTTGGACAGAGGGCTCTGGGGACCATAGTCTCGGGGAACATCTAGCTCAATTGGCATGACACTAGTTATAAAGATAATGCTCTACATTCTACCTTGGTATGTAGTGTCTGGGGTCTTAAAAGCCTTTGAATGTCCATCTAAGATACTCCACTGGTCTCATCCCTTCAGGAGCAAGGGAGAATGAATAGAACAGGATACAACAAAAAGATTAGTCCAAAGGACTAATTGACCACAGTTACCAAGACCTCCACCGGACTGAGTCCAGTACAGCTAGATGGTGCCCGGCTACCACCGCTGACTGCTCTGACCAGGATCACAACAGAGGGTTCTGGACAGAGCTGGAGAAGGATGTAGAGCATAATTCTAACTCCCCCCCCCCAAAAAAAAAAAAAAAAAAGACCAGATTTACTGGCCTAAAGGAGACTGGAGAAATCTCAAGAGTGTGGCCCCCAGACACCCTTTCAGCTCAGTGGTGAAGTTACCTTCGAGGTTCACTGTTCAGCATGGGAGTGGACAGCCCAGTAAAACTAAATGAGACTAATGAGGTACAGGATTCCAGTGACAAGGGCCAGAAGGCAGAGGGGGAGTAGGAAGCTGATGATAAGGGACACAAGTTGAGTAAGGATACTGTTGATGTGTTGTGAGATTGTTAACCACTGTTATAGGGCGACATTTGTAGTAACTGTTAAATGGGAGGCTATTTTGTCCTGTAAGCCTTCATCTTGGGCGAGAATGGCAGCACAATTGGAAGAGCATAGTCAATGTCGCTTAAATGTGTAAGTAAAAAGTTCTGAAATGGTGTATCTTTGGCTATGTGTATTTTCACCAAAAAAAATAAAAAAAGCTGAGAATTCAGAGGGTTAAAATGTTGTGGGGTTGTTAACCAAAGACATAAAACAGCATGTGTACTACTGTTCCATGAGAAACTGTTTGTTCTGTAAGCCTTCACCTGAAGTACAATAAAATATTTAATTAAAAAAAATTAACTATTATGCAAATAAATAATTTTTTGTATTATTATCATGTTATTCTTTTTACGACGTGTATATTGAATGTCATTCTGATCCAAAATATGAAGCTGGGGAGATAATTTAAACAAAATATCTTCATCTCAATTGTCAAATAACCTTCTTTGATCATTTTGTTAGTGGTTACTTTCAGGAAGACTCTAATAGTTATTTGAACAGCAATAAAAGTCATGTTTTTCATTGTAGATAATTGACAAAAGACATTACATACATAGAGATGTGGGAATTATTTTCATTCATTTATTTATTCAATATATATTGAGCACCTTCGGTGCATCAGGCACTATGCTAGGTTCTAGAGCTGTGCCATCCAATGTAGGAACCATTAGCTACTTGTGACTATTGAACCTCTGAAGTGTGGTAGTGTGGCCCAGAAACTGAATTTTAAATTTAATTTAGTTTTAAATAGTTTAAATTTAAAAAAAATTTCCACTTTAATTTTTTTTATACTGATTATATGTTGCAATGATAATGTTTTGGATATATGCATTGAAATAAAATATATTATGAAAATTAATTTCAACTATTTCTTTTTTGCATTTCTTAATGTGGCTACCAGAATATTAAAGATAGATAGTTCACATTTTTGTAGGACAGCTCTCTTCTAGAGTTTCTGTGGCAATAGGCATGGTCCTCACGATCATGAAGCTCTAGTGCATGATTTATTGTTTGTCTTGAGCTTCACTTATGAAAGACTCCTTTTGACAATTAACTTTAGCAATGAGAAATATACCAAATATGGTGAATTGCTAACAAATCAATTAATGAGTGAAAAGTAAATAAAGAGCATTTGACTATTTCCATCCCCCCATCTACCCCCCCAAAAAAAAATACTTACAAGAACATAAGAGACCTTAAAATTCGGGATAAATCAGGGTTTTAATCTTTTGTGTGGCTGTGTTGCAACCCATTTTATTATGGCATATTAACCATTTTTGATACTGGTCAGAAGCCCTTTACTTTACAAAAGGGATTATTTAATTATTATAATGATCCTGGTAGGTAAGCATTACTTCCCTTATTTTATAAAAAGGAAAGTTAAGCTTAGAGTGGTTATTAAGCTTTTTAAAATTTATACAAAGAGGATTCAAACTCATATTTGTCTTATTTCAAATTTAATATCCTGTCTTCTCTACCAAGGATAATGACCTTTGAAGTTGAAGAAGAGGCTTTTGCAATGCTATTTTCAGGAAATAGTACTCTACTCACAGCTGTGGTCCAGAATATTTCTGTGACATATAAAATGAATTTGTATTTTACGCCAGAAGAAGAATTTACCTCCTCCATTCTGGAATTTTTGGTTATTGTAACCAATTAGCTGAAGTTACTCAGTCTTATTATAATAGGGAGCTTTCTCTCTTTCCTTTCACTTGCCTCGTTACGCACAATAGCAGTTCCTGGTAAGTGTTGATACTACAGGAAATAAATTAGTGGAAGCAGGTTTCCCAGT
This sequence comes from Dugong dugon, assembly GCA_030035585.1. Lineage (NCBI taxonomy): Eukaryota > Metazoa > Chordata > Mammalia > Sirenia > Dugongidae > Dugong > Dugong dugon. The sequence continues at coordinate 106,841,716 of CM057463.1, read as the reverse complement.
AAAATCTGACATTGTCTCTAGGAAAAGGCAGAGTGTACCAAAGGACTGAGTGATGGCTTCCAGGAGTCTCTAACTGCAGAACCAAACGGCTTCATGAAAGTAGACTCCTTAAGTCAACATCAGCAAAACAGTTTATTTACCTCAGGCTAAAACAACTTATGGTTAATATGGTTAATATTCTACTTATTTTTTTAATGAATATGTGAAAAAAATGCCTTCCAATTTAACCTCTAATCCTCAATTTAAAGGCTTTACTTGTATAAACTGAAATGAAACACCACAGAATTCAGAAAAAAAATATATTTTAGGAAACATCTTATATAAATTACAAGCTTATAAATCATCATGGAGACTTAAAATAATTATTTTGTAAAAGGAAATGCCATATGTTTATTGATCTAATAAGCTCCTCAAAACAATGGTTAAATATTATAGAAGCTAAGTATCTTTATTTTCATAGTTGCATTGCTATTTCTGGAGTCCTGGTGGTGCAGTGGTTAAAAGCTCAGTTGCTAACCAAAGAAGTCGGCAGTTTGAATCCACCAGGTGCTCCCTGGAAACCCTATAGGGCGGTTCTACTCTATTTTATAGGATCACTATGAGTTGGAACTGACGTATTTTTTTTTTAATTGCTATTTATGAAGATTCAATAAGAATCTATCTTCCTTCCCAGCAGGACATAATTCAGTAATTAAAGTTGTAACCTAGACCATACCATGAACCTTATTTATTTAGATATGAAAACTAAAAAACAAACCAGTTGCCTTTGAGTTGATTCAGACTCATGGTGACCCCACGTGTGTCAGAGTAGAACTGCACTACAGAGGGTTTCCATGCCTGTTACCTTTCAGAAACAGACTGCCAGGATTTTCTTCTGAAGTACCTCTGGGTAAGTTTGAACAGCCAGCCTTTTGGTTTGTAGGCAAGCATTTAACTGTTTGCACCACCCAAGGATCCACATTTAGATATGACAAAAGCTTCACTAAGGAATAAGAACACACTTCACACATGGTCAAATGAAGCAAAACAGTAAATTAATAATATTGAATTAGAAAAATCAGTAACAAACTTTTGTATGTATTATGGAAGGAGACTTGAACACAAATATCAATAATAGCTAAGCAGGGAGAACAAAATATCTTCCACCTTGAGATACATCCAAAATAAATAGGATCATCCTGTCTCCTTTGTGTCCCCAAAGATAATGAACCGTTGAATATGTCCTATAATTGGATGTTTCTCTAACAAAAATATTATTCTTGACTTTTGCAATGTTGAGGTCAGATTTTATGTCACAAACTTTGTAAACTTGTTTTCTTTGTTAGATGCTTTTGTCTCTGAGGCTTCTTTTTAAAACAGGTAATTGTGAGATTAGCGAGGCTTATCAAAGTCAATGAGATTGGGACATAACAATAAAACCAAAAATTCTCTATTTTTGGTGTGTGATTTGACTCACGGGCAGAAAACCTAAATATTTTAACAACAATATAAGATGGAAGAACTATATTTAAAATAAAACAAAGATGAGGGAAAAGGCTTGCTTTTACCTTCATAAAGCGTTTTCAATTCAGCTTAGGAAACTCCTGATTATCATCATAATTAAAATCAAGAAGATAAATGGAATTGCAGTTTTATATTGCGTCAAGCTTTCACTAATGGGAAACTGTTTTTCATTGGCATCAACACAGAGATACTATAAATAACCACCTGATAACAACCATTTGATATCACTGTGCCCGGTGTCATCACTGTCATGAAGCCTAGATCTTAATGTGCCTTTCCAGTCCATTGTTGCACTTAACCCATTTCAGTAAATGTAGTGGACTACAACTAATTCAATGAGTGAAAATGATTTTCATGTTGTAGAAATTAATTAAAGATGCCATGTCTTTTAAGCTATTTTATGTTTACATATTGTAGATACAGAAATCTGTTTACTTTTGCCAAGTTTTCAGGTGGAAAATAATTGTACTTTCTTTTTTGGCACACACAATGTAAAGCATCTGGAATGAGCACTTTCATGGAATTCCACAAAGTGAAAGTTTTTACTATACTGCCCCTTAAAACCCATTGCCATCAAGTCGATTCTGACTCATAGCAACCCTATAGGACAGACTACAACTGCCCCATAGAGTTTCCAACGCTATATATCTTTATGGAAGCAGACTGCCACATCTTTCTCCTGCAGAGGAGCTGGTAGTTTTGAACTGCTGACTTTCGGTTAGCAGCCAAGCACTTTAACCACTATGCCATCAGAGCTCCTATATTGCCTCTTACCCATTGCCCTCGAGTCTATTCTGCCTCATAACGAACCTATAGGACAGAGTAGAACTTCCCCATAAGGTTTTCAAGAAGTGGCTGGTGGATTTGAACTGCCGACCTTTTGGTTAGCAGCCAAGCTCTTAACCACTCTACCAACAGGGCTCCATATTGTCCCTTAGGAGATGTTATTTTAGTTCTCTTAATGAGTTACCACTCTTTACTACTAGTTGTAAGAGATGGTAATTTTTCTGCCTAATTTTGGATATTTGTGGGGAGTGAAAGAAGGTATGACGAGGAAGCCAAATCTCTGTATTGCTTTTCTTCAACGTAAACGACAACACAATTTGTTTTCAGTGATAGAGATGATTTGCTTTTTATATCCTCTTGTTAATCCAACTTAAAAATACACAATGTAGAATGTCGCATGTAAGAACCAATAAAAGCTTCAAGTGAATGTCACATTTCCCAAAGGTTGTGATGGAGTCCAAGGGAAAACATCTATGAGAATGGAAATGGCCAAGAACTAGAATTAGATGAAAAAAAACAAAGAAATAATTTACATTTATAAACAACCATGACTCAGGAACTCTAATAACAACAACAACAATAATAATAAATTTACTAATTCTAAAAACTCAAATTGTTTTACAACATTAGTGAAATGTAAGTACAGCAAATAATTTCATTCTGGTTCAATGTTATCACTGCTAAATCTGCTAATGGTTTGAAAAATAATTAGGAAGATCAGTGATAGTGCTTATAAATCTTCAAAAATGTTTCTAGATTGTCCCTTCCAGACTGTGACTCTATGTAAATTCTACTCTGCTTTGCAGGCATTCATTCTTTCTCCCTTTCCCTCAACCATTCCAAATATTTACAGAGTTGCTATTACATGTTAGTCACTGTTTTGGGTGCTCAAGTATAAATGCTGAACAAGAGAGGAAGGTTGATATTCTCTTGGTAAATGTTGTAAAAAATAATTGGGCCGTGTATTAGAGACTGGTTGGTGGGAGATGTTGTAGAGAGTTTGGATAGGGTGGCATTGGCTAAGTCTTGAAAAGTGACATAAGTCAGATGAGAGAAGGAGTCAGAGCTTTCCTTTTAGAACAAATGAAAGTGCCTGCAGCAGGGACAGACTTGGAGAGTCTGAGGAATAGATATGCTGTGTGGCTGGAGTTTCCAGCATAAAAAGAGTCATGTATAAGGAGGTTAGAGAAGTAGGCAGGACCCAAATTGTAGGGTTGTTTGGAGGTCATGTGAAAGAGTAGGAGTCATTCTAATTTCAAAGATCAGCAGCTAGAACATTTTAAAAAAGGGAGTGCTATGATCTAATACACAGCCACAACAATGGGCTCAACGTATCAGAATCATGAAGATGGTGCAGGACTGGGCAACATTGTGTTCCATTACACATAAGGTCACCATGAGTCTGAGATAACTTGGGAGCAACTGACAGCAACATAATCTGATACACATTTTAAAGATCATCCTGGTTAATGTCTCTTTTTCCCCTCCGTGAAGGCCATCTAATCACTTCAGCTCTTTGTGATCTCTCTTTTTCTCAACATCTAGATCATTTATTCTCATTCCTATTTCATGGATCTAACAGCAGAAATGAAGGAATCAAACACTATTAGGTGGCTATGTTCACCCAATGCCTCCACTGTCATCTTTACAAAACAGCCTTCTTTCAAAACAGTACACTAAGTGGTCACTACACTTGGTATCACTTGATTTTATATATATTCAATCGGTTTAGAGATCAAGCTCTTCATGGACTTTTCTTTTTCTTTTTCTTTTCTTTTAACTCAGAACCAAAAGATCATCCTTCTAGGTCCAGGCTAAAACTCACGCTCTCTTTGATGCTTCCGTCAATATCCCCATAGCATCTATTGCTTCCTTCATTGTTCAAACCTTAACTTTAACACTTTTTATATTTGCTATCTGATTTCAGGAATAGTCTGTGAGCAACTTTAGAGCAGGAAATTTGATTTTATTTATTTTTCATCTTTTTATAACCAGTAAGTTCCATATCCCTGACAATAAGAAGGGCCTAAGTGTATTTTGATGACTATAATACATTCTTTAGGACTGTATTCCAAAAGAACTTTATTTTTCACCAACCAAAAAAAAAGTTATAAGTATTTAAAATAAAAACAATGAGATTTTAATAGCACACTTTTAATGGTTTTATTATATCCTCTCTAGACATTGGTCCACTCCTATTCATAAGGTTTTCACTGGCTAATTCTTTTCAGAAGTAGATCACTGGGTCCTTCTTCCTAGTCTGTCTTAGTCTGGAAACTCAGCAGAAACCTGTCTGCCGTCGGTGACTCTGCTGGCATTTGAATACCAGTGGCATAGCTTCCAGAATCACAGCAACATCTAAGACCCTACAGTATGACAAACTGACAGACGCATAGGGGAAAAATTCAAGCCTCGAGTTGCAATAGTGAAGGATTCTACAAGGAAAATATTAAATGATGCAGGAAGCATCAAAAGAAAATGGAAGGAATACACAAAATCACTATACCAAAAAATTGTCTGACGTTCAACAATTTCAAGAGCTAGCATATGATCAGGAACCGATGGTACTGAAGGAAGAAGTCCAAGATGCACTCAAGGCATTGGCAAAATCAAGACTCCAGGAATTGACAGAATACCAAATGAGATGTTTCAAAAATGGATGCAGCACTGGAAGAGCTCACTCATCTATGCCAAGAAGTTTGGAAGACAGCTACTTAGTCAACCAACTGGAAGAAATCCATATTTAGGCCTATTTGCGAGAAAGGCGATCCAATCAAATTATCAAACAGTATCATTAATATCACAAGAAAGTAAAATTTTGCTGAAGATCATTCAAAAGCTGCTGCAGCAATATATCAACAGGGAACTGCAGAAATTCAAGCCAGATTCAGAAGACTTGGAACCAGGGATATCATTGCTGATGTCAGATGGATCCTGGTTGAAAGCAGAGGATACCAGAAAGATGTTTACCTGTGTTTTATTAACTATGCAAAGGCATGCGACTGTGTAGATCATAATAAATTATGGATAACACTGCAAAGAATGGGAATTCCAGAACACTTAATTGTGCTCATGAGGAATCTGTACATAGATCAAGAGGCAATTGTTCGAACAGAACATGGGGATACTGCGTGGTTTAATGTCAGGAAAGGTGTGCATCAGGGTTGTATCCTTTCAACATATTTATTCAATCTGTGTACTGAGCAAATAATCCAAGAAGCTGGACTATATGAAGAAGAACAGGGCACCAGGACTGGAGGAAGACTCATTAACAACCTGTGTTATGCAGATGACACAACACTGTTTGCTGAAAGGGAAGAGGATTTGAAGCACTTACTAATGAAGATCAAAGACCACAGCCTTCAGTATGGATTGCACCTCAATACAGAGAAAACAAAAATCCTTACAACTGGACCAATAAGCAACATCATGATAAAGAGAGAAAAGATTAAAGAGGTCAACGATTACATTTTACTTGGATCCACAATCAACACTCATGGAAGCAACAGTCAAGAAATCAAAGGATGCATTGCATTGGACAAATCTACTGCAAAAGACCTCTTTAAAGTGTTGAAAAGCAAAGATATCTGGAGACTTCTGGCAAAATGGCTCTCTAGGCAGAAGCACCATGCGTCCCTCCACAGCAAAGATCCAAAAAACTAAGCCAAACAGAGAAAACAACAATCCTGAAACCCCAAAACATCAAATGAAGAGATAAAGAACTCAGCCAAGCACCAATGGAGTGAGAAAACTGACAGAGAACGGAGAGTGAGGAGAGATTCATGCAGAGGTCCCCTATCAGCTAATGCAGCACGGATCCACCATCTCGGACTCCTATCAGAGACCAGCAAATAGGGGGTATGAGAAAGCAGCTTCACAGAGCTTCCAGCTGGAGACAGAACAACTGTCTCTCATCTCTCCACTCCAACAGCAAGCTTCCCTAGCACTCTTTTTTGTTTGTTTGTATGTTTTTGGCTCCTGTTCCTCTCTCGCCTCTCCCATATCCATCTTAGCTCCACACATCAATCTCCCCCCTACATCCTGCGTACCTGCACCATGCGCTTAACATCACACCACCAAGCAGAATAGGCATGGCCTACTGGAACCTGCCCTCCAATGATTACTGACCTGCCCTGGTGGCTGTAGTAAGTGCCACAAACAACCAGTCCCAGTAACTCCTCTTCAGCTAGACCTTCCCTGCTGTACCATATCTGAGCGACTGACCCTGCCAATTGGAGAAGGAGGCAAAAAGTATTGTCCCACAGACAAACAAACAACAAAGAACACACAGCCTGCCTGCTCAGACATAGTCAAAGAAAAAAAAAGAATGAAACAAACAAATCTACAATCAATAAATGAGAAAAATAACTACTGAATGCCCTGAAGACAGCAGACAGTATCAAAACATTTACAAAAACAGGACAGGATGGTTCCATTAGGCATCCAAAATAAAACAACGGATGACTTTCCAGTGGAAGAACAGGCACAAGAACTACCTGATAGGGAATCGAAATCTCTAATACTCAGACTTCTCCAAGAGTTGAAGCAAAAAGCAGACAAAAATGAGGAAAAAATAGACAAATTCATGGAAAATACAGACAAAAAATTGGAAGAATTCAGGAAAATAATGCAGGGAAAAAATGCCAAAATAAATTCACAACTAGAAATTATACAAAAACAACAATTAGAAATCCAAAAGATAAGCAACAGGATTTCAGAAATGGACACTGTCATAGAAGGTCTGAGGAGCAGATTTGAAATGGTGGAAGCAGGATCAGTGGAATTGAAGACAAACACTTGGATACAACCCTGTTTAAGGAAAACTCAGAAAAATGAACAAAGGAAAATGAAGAGACCCTGAGAGTTATGTGGGATACAGTCAAAAGCAAAGGACTATTCAAAACAGAAAGATTTACTACGGAGAACCAGAGAAGTTAATCTGCAAATTGACAACATTAGAACAACAAAAGAGGGAATAAACTGTGTAGGTATAGACCTTCTAATGGAGAGGAAGGCAAGGCGATACCAAGTAATCATAGACTGCTTCAAACTTAGAAAGAAAAGGGTAAATTTCATGGCAACCACAAAGAAAGTTAACAAACACACTCATAAAAATAAAGAGGAAAAACATAAAGTCTCAGCAAAAACAAAACCTACAAAAACAAAACAAACGAAAAAAACAAAAAATCCACAGACAAAAGTAACTCAGCACAGGAGAGTAAGAAGAACAAAGAAAACGTCAGCACTACAAAATGATAGCAACAAACTCACATCTATCAATAATTACACTGAATGTAAATGGACTCAATGCACCCATAAAAAGAGAATGACAGAATGGATAAGAAAACAGGATCCACCAACATGCTATCTACAAGAGACACACCTTAGAAACAAAGATATGAATTTATTGAAAGTCAAAGGTTGGAAAAAAATATATCAAGTTAACAACTACCAAAAAAGAGCAGGAGTGGCAATTCTAATCTCAGATAAAACCGACTTTAAAACAAAATCCACCATAAAAGACAAAGAAGGATACTATATAATGATTAAGGGGACAATCCATCATGAAGGCATAACCATAATAAACATCTACACACCCAATGACAGGGCTCCAAAGTACATAAAACAAACGCTAACAACACTGAAAAGAGAAATTGACAGTTCCACAATAATAGTAGGAGACTTCAACACACCACTCTCAGTAAAGGACAGAACAACTAAGAAGAAACTCAGCAAACATACAGAAGACCTAAAGGGCACAATCAGCCGATTTGACCTCAAAGACATATATAGAACACTCCATCCAACCGCTGCAAAGCACACATTCTTTTCCAATGCACATGGAACGTTTTCTAGAATAAACCACATCTTAGGCCACAGAGCAATCCTCAACAAGATCCAAAACGTTGAGATAATTCAAAATATCTTCTCTGACCACAATGCCATCAAGGTAGAAATTAACAACAGAGAGAGCAAGGGGAAAAAAAGTCAATTACATGGAAACTGAATAATACCCTGCTTACACATCAGTGGGTGATAGAAGAAATCAGAGATGGAATCAAAAAATTCCTAGAATCAAATGAGAATGAAAACACATCATACCAAAACCTTTGGGACACAGCAAAGGCAGTCCTCAGAGCACAATTTATAGCAATAGATGCATGCATCAAAAGAGAAGAAAGGGAAAATTCAAAAAATTAACCACACAACTCAGACAAATACAGAACAGCAAAAAAAGCCCACAGCCACTGGAAGAAAGGAAATAATAAAGATCAGAGCAGAAATAAATGAAAAGAGAACAGAAAAACGATAGAAAGAATCAACAAAACCAAAAGTTGGTTCTTTGAAAGAATCAACGAGATCCACAAACCACTGGCCAGACTGACAAAAGAAAAACAGGAGAGGACACAAATAACCCAAATAAGAAATGAAATGGGGGACATTACAGCAGATCCATCTGAAATAAAAAGGATCATAACAGAATATTATGAAAAACTATATTCCAACAAATTTGAAAACCTAGAGGAAATGGATAAATTTCTAGAAACACACTACCTATCCACAGTACAACAAAGTGATGTTGAAAATCTGAACAGACCCATAACAAGAGAAGAGATTGAAAAGGTAATAAAAAAAAAAAAAAAACTCCCAACCAAAAAAAGCCCTGGCCCAGATGGCTTCACTAGAGAATTCTACAAAACATTCACAGAAGAGCTTGTACCAGTACTACTCAAGCTATTTCAGAGCATAGAAAAGGGAGTAACACTTCAAAATTCATTCTATGAAGCCAGCATAACGCTGATACCAAAACCAGGCAAAGAGGTCACAAAAAAAGAACAGACCATCAATTGCTCCTATGCAAGTTCATATTGAAAGTAAAGAAAATTAGAACAAATCCATGAGAGCCCAAGTATGACCTTGAATATATCCCACCTGAATTTAGAGACCATCACAAGAATAGATTTGATGTGTTGAACACTAATGAGTGAAGACCAGGTGAGTTGTGGAATGACATCAAGGACATCATATATGAAGAAAGAAAGAAGTCATTAAAAAGACAAGAAAGAAAGAAAAGACCAAAATGGATGTCAGAAGAGACTCTGAAACTTCCTTATGAATATAGAGCAACTAAAGTGAAAGGAAGAAATGCTGAAGTAAAGGAGCTGAACAGAAGATTTCAAAGGGCAACTCAAGAAGACAAAGTATTATAATGACACTTGCCAAGATCTGGAGTTAGAAAACCAAAAGGGAAGAGCACGCTTGGCATTTCTCAAGTTGAAAGAACTGAAGAAAAAATTCAAGACTCGAGCTGCAACAACGAGGGATTCTATGGGCATAATACTGAACAACACAGGAAGCATCAAAATAAGATGGAAGGAATATACAGAGTCACTGTACCAAAACAAATTGGTCGATGTTCATTCATTTCAGGAGGTAGTATACGATCAAGAACCAATGGCACTGAGGGGAGAAGTCCAAGCTGCACCGAAGACATTGGCAAAAAACAAGGCTCCAGGAATTGACAGAATACTAATTGAGATGTTTCAACAAACTGATGAAGCATTGGAAATGCCCACTTGTCTATGCCAAGAAATTTGAAAGACAGCTATCTGGTCAACTAGAAGTGATTCATACCGATGCCTATTCCAAAGAAAGGTGATCCAACAGAATGCAGAAATTATTGAATAATATCATTAATACCACACAAAAGTAAAATTTTGTTGACGATCATTCAAAAGCGGCTGCAGCAGTACACGGACAGGGAACTGCCAGAAGTTCAAGCTGGATTCAGAGGAGGACATGAAACCAGGGGTATCATTGCTGATGTCAGAAGGATCCTGGCTGAAAGCAGAGAATACCAGAAAGATGTTTACCTGTGTTTTATTGACTATGCAAAGATATTCGACTGTGTGGATCCTAACAAATTATGGATAACGTTTTGAAGAATGGGAATTCCAGAACACTTAATTGTGTTCATGAGGAACTGGTACATAGATCAAGAGGCAGTCATTGGAACAGCATAAGGGGATACTGCATGATTTAAAGTCAGGGAAGGTGTACATCTAGGCTGTATCCTTTTGTTATACTTGTTCAATCTGTATGCTGAGCAAATAATCTGAGAAGCTGGACTATATGAAGAATGTGGCATCAGGATTGAAGGAAGACTCATTAACGACCTGCATTATGCAGATGACACAACCTTGTTTGCTGAATGTGAAGAGGATTTGAAGCAGTTACCGACGAAGATCAAAGACCACAGCCTTCAGTATGGATTATACCTCAACATAAAAATAAAAAATAAAATAAAATCTTCACAACTGGACCAATAAGCAACATCATGATAAAGGGAGAAAAGATTGAAGATGTCAAGGATTTCATTTTTCTTGGATCCATGATCAATGCCCATGGAAGCAGCAGTCAAGAAATCAAAAGATGCATTGCACTGGGCAAATATGCTGCCAAAGACCTCTTTAAAGTGTTTAAAAGCAAAAATGTCAATTTAAGGACTAAGGTGTGCCTCACCCAAGTCATGATGTTTTCAATCACCTCATATGCATTCAAAATCTGGGCAGTGAATAAGAAGACCAAAGAACTGACACCTTTGGATTATGGTATTGGCAAAGAATGTTGAATATACCACAGGCTTTCAAAAGAACAAACAATTCTGTCTTGGAAGAAGTACAGCCAGAATACTCCTTAGAAGCTAGGAGATATCTATCTTTCTGTCTGTCTGTCTATCTATCTGTCTAACTATCTACCTATCACTAGTTCTGTTTCTCTAGAGAACCCTGACTAAAATAGTGGGTCACCCAGGAAGTGAGTAATTCAGATTTTCTGTTTGAAAACTTAGAAGTAATCATGTAGAATTGAATAATTCATCACCTTTTACTCAAATCTCTTTCTCTTTATGCAAAATGCACATGAATTTATGCTGCCTCCTACTTCAGTGGTCACACATTACCTACAAAAAGAAGTGCATAGTTTTCACCATTTAAGCCATTCCCCAAAGATTTCATGCCATGCTATCTATGTTACAAGGCCCCTTTATATGGACGTTTGTCTGTATGAAACATCTTGCTTTCTTCACTTCCCCTCTGCCACCATTTATTCCTTCTTCACCTAAATAAATCTTAGTAATTCTTGGAAATACATGTCTTGTATTACTATCTCTAGGAAGGTTTTCTAGTGTGCTCAGACCCTATCTCCCAAATCCTAATTAGGAGTATTTCTTCTGTGTTTCATAGTATCCTATGCAAAATTCTGTTATTCTATCTATCTCACTATCTGACAGTTGTCAGTGTTCTGGTCTGACAGAAAGTGAGAGTGAAAGCTTATTAATGGAAGAAGCATTGAGCCATTTCTTTATATTCATTCCTTAGCCACTGCCTGGTATAAAATAGGTACTAAAACGGTTTTTTAATCTATCAATTGTAGCAACAGTTCACCTTATACACTATTTGAAAGGAGTCATGTTTTCAGGGTAGGGTGGGGCAAGAAGTTGTGTGTGAGTAGATGCCGGTCCTCCCAAAGAGATAGAAGATGCTGAATTTCTTGTCCTGTATCTTTCATAAAGCTAAACCAATATGGTTCTTAAATTAAAATCATTTCGTGCCTTATGAGTGCTATTGCCAGTGTAAATCGAGTGGTGTTCTAGTAAGGTTTTATGATGGGTGTGAATCTGGACATTGTGAGAAGCAGAGGGAAGTTGTCATGGATTGAGTTATGTACCCCAAACATATCTGTCAGCTTGGCTGGGTCATGATTCCCAGTGTTGTATGATGGTGTAATCTGATGTGATTTCCTTATGTGTTGTAAACTTTTATCACTATGATGAGATTATATGTGATCTCCTTATGTGTTGTAGATTCTGTCACTGTGGTGAGGGTATACTGATGAGGTTGACAAGATTAGATAGTGTCTTAATGCAATCTCTTTTGAGATATAAAAGAGAGAAGCGAGCAGAGACACATGGGAACCTCATAGCACCAAGAAAGCAGTGCTGGGAGCAGAGCACGTCCTTTGGACCTAAGGTTCCTGCGCTGAGAAGCTCCCAGACCAAAGGAAGACTGATGCGTCACAAGGACCTTCCTCCAGAGCCGACAGAGAGAGAGAGCCTTCTTCTGGATCTGATGCCCTGAATTTGGACTTGTATCCTACTGGACTATGAGAGAATAAACTTCTCTTTCTTAAAACCATCTGCTTGTGGTATTTCTGTTGGAGCAGCACTAGATGACTAAGAAATATTTCATGGAAGTGCAATTATATGACTTTTATACTATAAAAGGCTGTAGGTAGAGGTACATGAGCATGTTGGGGAAGGAGTTTGGCTGAAATGGAGGGCTCATAAAACTCTACTGCTGCCGCCTGATGAGAAAATGCCAGATGGAGGAGCAGGAAGGGGCCGAAGGTATGGGGTCAGGATGGAGTGTGGAGGAGAGTAGGAAAAGAGGGTCTAGCATATGAAAAGGATACTGACATGAAAGTATATGGTAAACTTGAAGAATAATACAGGAAAATCAGATACAGATGAATGGCAAGACCGTTTATTGAAAGATTTTGCTATCTGCATTCTGAGACTTTTATTTCTGGTTATCTCTTACATTGTGGGTAAATATAAATGACTTTTTTTTTCCCCCCCTATGATTTTGTAAATTTCAGCTTGACAAATGACTTTACAGCTTCTCAAATGTGGATAAATGAAAGGGCAGTTCGTGAAGATTATTTTCTTTGTACTTTAATACAAAACGACAATCTTATGCACTACTATGTCTCCTCCCAATGCGCCTGGTGTCTCCTAGTGTGCCTGTGGTGAAATGTGTTTCTTTTTGTGGTCTTTTGCCTTGGTTCTTTGTAAAAACAGCTTGAGAGATTTTCCCCCTGAGCCCTGAGGAGTTACCTTTGCCTTAGTTTTTATTCCAGAGGGTTTGTTACTTTTGTCTAGGTTGATTGGCATTTCCTGGGTAAGCTGTAAACAGCTCGACTTTTTGTCTGGCCCTGGGTTGCAGCCTGCTCTGTGATTGGTGTACACCTTTCAGGGACTGGTCAATACACCCATGCAAATGAAGTGACCAAATACTATGTAAATGAAGTGACTGTAGCCTACTATGCAAAGGAAGTGTCTGTGGCCTACTGAGAGGGGATTGGTTAGTTTGTGGCTCCCACTGGGAGGGGCCACACCTTGCAATTGACAGGGAGTGTGTATATAAGCAGCCAATGCCACAGAGGTTTTTCAGACAGAAAGAAGCAGGAAGAAGGAGAAGAAGAGAGAAGAGAGAAGCAGAGAAAGAGAGAGAGAAAAGAGGCAAGGAACCTCCTAAAAGAGCTGTAACATGAGTCAAGAGCTATAACACTAAAGGCAAAGACAGGCCCAGAAGGGTCCCTGCAGGAGACTCGGAGGTGACAGATGGCTGGCCCAAGAGGAGCCTGTCCTGAAGGGGCGAGAGGAGGACTGCATGACTGAGAAGAGCTGAGAGGGCTATCCTGCACTGAAGAAGGGAGACTTTGCCTACATCTTCCTGATCCTGATCCTGAGGTGTAGTCTATTGATCTTGATCCTGAGTTGTACCCTGTTACTTTCTTAATAAATCACTTAACTAAGTATGGTCTGTGAGTTCTGTATGGCCACTGCAACCCAGAGAGAAGTAGAAAATGCTGTGGGAGGGATGGCTGGTGTCAGAATTGGTAAAAAGTTTGCAGAGTAGAGGTATGTATAACCTCCACCTCATATGAATCAGACTTAGATTGATCTTGATTTAAATTATCCCTCCTGAAGTTACAGGTTGTGAAGCTACTACTACCTTCACCATTTCATAATGCCTCTCTTGCACTTGAATAACTATAGTTCCTTTTTTTAATTAATTATTTCCAGATTCTTGAAGGCTAAAAGATGGCTTTAATATTCTAAAAAAAATGATAATAACTGGAGAGTGAGGAAAACCCTGAGTAATGAGCAGGGTTTGTCCCCGTGATTACTAGTCACATGATTTATAAATCATTAGAGGCTACTCCTCTGAGTTTACTTCTTTGGTGATGAATGTATGTGCCCTGAATCTTGCTATAGTTGCTCTAACATTTGAATGAATTCTCACAAGTCCTTCAGGGCAAAGGGACGTGCAACAGAACTAAGATTTTAGTCTATCCTCCGTAATTAATTGGTTGTCTTTTGAAGAAAGTGCTTTCAACTCTGTGTTTTTTTCATTGTTGTTGTTCATCCTGAAAATGGGAATATGATAAACGCTTTAAGTGAGATAATATATGTAAAAGCCCAAATTGCCTTGGCAAGGATAATATGTTATATAGCTATGCTATTTCTAGAAAATAGTTTTATCATTTGCCATCTTAAAATAAAATCAATTTTATACTTTTAAATAGTTATCTATACTCATATACACACACAGATATATTCTTTTTACTTATTCAATTTGATATTTTTTATTAGATACAAATTTCTTGATTTTTCTAATCTTTTTTTAGATTGTACATTTTTAAAACAGCAACTTCACTCTGCTTCCTTGAATGTGAATTGGAGGCTTTCTCTAGGGAAACTGACTAAAGGCTTAAGTGTAGATATTCAAGGTAAACATCTTCAGCTTGAGGAATGAGGATGATTTAGTAACCTGAATACAGAATTTGAGCTGGTATTTGTGATGTGTTTCTGTCTTTCATTTTAACGATCTAAGAAAGGATTTAATGGGGCATAAGGAATGATGGTGTGACTTGTTGAAGAAATCAAGAGATTTATGATCAATTTGAATTTCAATATTTGTACTAACATTTAATTTTTATACCAACATTTTTATTCTATAATGTGTTCATATTTGGAGTATAAGGAGAATAATATGCTTTCTCTCAAGATTTCTCAGTTGAGCAAATACTTAACTGGCCTGTGCCTAAAATAAGATTCCTAAAATAGCTTCCCAGTCTCCAAATACGGCATGTTCTAGGCCATGCTCTGCTTTCTTCTTTATCCCTGAACTCAAGGAATTCTGACCATCTGTGGTAAATTAGCAGCCCTGTGGCTCAGTGTTTAAGTGTTCAGCTGCTAACCAAAAGGTCAGCAGTTTGAATCTATCAGCCACTCCTTGGAAGCCCTATGAGGCAGTTCTACTCTATCCTATAGGGTCACTATGAGTAAGAATTGACTTGATAGCAACAAATTTGTTTTTTTTTTTGTTTTTTTTGCTGTAGATGAGGAAACTAGAAAGGGAGTACAAAGTGACTGGACATAACTTTGTGTACCTCAGCTGGATACATCATCCAGTTGCTTTATAGACGGGGCAAACTGTCTTTGAATTGGATAAACTTGTAAGAGCCAGGCTGCTGGACCAAAAGCTGGTGTTTTCTTTGCCCAGGACAGGGAAGTTACAAGAACCAAACCATGTAATAATTATTTTAATATCTCTCTGTATTTGCATATGAAGGGAGTGACAGAGTCCTGCTTGCCTATAAGCTTAATGGAAAGCTTTTATTGAATATGTACAAGTCAAAAATAAGAACTTAAGTCAAGTATTCATTGTCATCTGAGAGATTAATAAAAATCATGTACAGAGTAAGAGAAAAAAATCAAATCAACCTATATTCAGGTTTTCATTTCTTTGCTTGTTCCTAGGAGGCAAAACACTGGGTTTTATTTTCTTGTTTTTAGGGGAAGAGATCTGAAGAAGAATGAATAATTTGGTTTTAACACTTCTCAGCAGACAATTCTGCAGGTAGTTAATCACTTTTCACTTCAACATTTGCTCTGTTTGGGTGAGTAGAATTAGAAATATTTCTTGCAGACATATGGAGAGTAGGTGTGAAGCAATTCTCACTCTATTAACACATTTTTTAACAGAATCTCACAGTGGTCAAGAAATGGTAACAATTTTCAGGGAACTAAGAAGTGTGTCACCTGGAGGTGAGGCATGTTCTGGAGACTGTTCAGGAAAAGTCCAAGAGTTAGATGATCTTCTTTTTAAATAACTTGGGTTGTTGTCAAAAGTATGCGACTGAATAGTATAACTGGAAGAAGATATCTCTGTCAATTTATATTTGGGTTTTTCTTTTTTGATGTTTTCCACCATGGATTAGTGTAAAAATTATGAGGCTGGACTGAGTTTTTCAAACAGTTTTTTAACATTTGGTGAAAATCTTACCTCTGATGTGATGGGCATTTATAAAGTAACATGCTGAAATGAAGTGCCTCGCTCAGGAAAATAGATTGTCCTGGCCTCTTCTTCTCTACCATCACCTCTATTGTCAACCTGAGAATAAAGAGATACAAGGTAGAAAATACCATTTCCACCCAACAGAGTATTCTGCTGCTGGGTGTGTTTTACCTGTGCTTCCTTCTCTTGAACTCTCAAACATTTATTTGGAGCCAAGGTACCTGAAAGTAACAGAGGGTAGCTCTTGCAGACATAAGGGTTATATTTTCTCACTATCAGATCCTATAAATATTTGGAAATGAAATCTTTTTCTGAAGAGTTTTGTAGTACTTTTTTCTTTGGGACCAGCTTCAGTGCAGACAGAAGACAGGTAGGATGGCCACAGATTTGTAAAAAGAGAACGGGGAAAAAGAACCATTTATGAGAAGGGTGTTTGGTGGTTTTCTCTTTTGCTGCTGGGGCAAATGAATGGGTATTGTTACTGATTTAGTAAAAAAATAAAAAAGCAAGACAAAACTCTGAAGCCTTAAGTAGTACTTTCCTCATTCCAGGGGGCTGTGTACGTAACTAAATCTTCTTTTGCCCACCAATTTGTATAAACTCACTAGGTTTAAAAATAGAAAATGCGTTCTTCCTTGTGGCTTTGAATTAGTGACTTGGAGTAAACTGAGCCATAGAAACATTGGATTAAAAAAATGGATAACCCAGGGTGTTTCACTTATTTTTATTAAAGAGGGAGATAAAGTGTGACTATTACGTCAAGTGTGGGCAAGTGCCAGACACGTGAGATAGGAAAATATTCAACAAAGGCCACATTGACATAGTGAACATGTGGTTTACTAAATAGTAAAGAAAAACAGAATTTGCTTTTCCATGAACCTAATGAATTGTGAAGGAGCACTGGTTGTGCAACAGTTAAGTGCTTGACATAGGGACAAAATTATGGGACCTAATTTTTTGCAGAAACAGACTATCAAGCACAACTACAAATGCACAAACAACAGTTAGATAACTGGGACCTCCTAAAAAATAAACACTTATGCTTATCAAAAGATTTTATCAAAAGAGTAAAAAGAGAACCTACAGACTGGGAAAACATCTTTGGGAACAACATAGCTGATAAGGATCTAAGCTCCAAAATATATAGAAAACTTCAACAACTCAACAACAAAAAGACAAATAACCCAATCAAAAAAGGACAAAAGACATGAACAGACACTTCATCAAAGAGGACATTCAGCTGATTAACAAACACATGAAAAGATACTCACAATCACTAACTTTTAGATGGATGCAGATCAAAACTACAATAAGCTACCATCTCACCCCTGCAAAAACGGCACTGATCAAAAAAACAGAAAACAACTGCTGACAAGGTTGTGGGAAGACTGGAACTCTTACATGCTGCTGGTGGGTTTGTAAAATGGTACAACCACTATGGAAAACAGTATGATGCTTCCTTAAAAAGCCAGAAATAGAAATTCCCTATGATCCAGCAATTCCGCTCCTAGGTATATACCCTAGAGATCTAATAACTACGACACGAATAGACATATGCACACCTAGGTTCATTGCAGCATTATTCACAATAGCAAAAAGATGGAAACAACCTATGTACCCATCAATGGATGAACGGATAAACAAATTGTGGTACATACATATAATAAGACGCTACACAGCTATAAAGAATAATGAAGAGTCCTCAAAACATAACATGGATGAATCTGGAGGATATTATGCTGAGTGAAATAAGTCAATCACTAAAGGACAAATATTGCATGATCTCACTTTTATAAAAAGATAAGAATAGGTACATACACAGAAAGCAACGTTCTTTGATGGTTACCAGGGATAGGAGGAGGAGGATGGAGGAATCACTTTTTGTTTAGTAGACACTTGTTATTTTTGTTGATGAGAAAGGCAATACCCAGTATGGATGAAGTCTTGACCACGGTAAATGACGATGCTAAGAAGTACACAGGGATAATGGATAATTTTGGTGAATACTATAACACATACAATTTTGCAACAACAGTAATAACAACCAAAAAAGTATGTGTGTCGTTACTTAGGTGGATGTGTACGTATATATATGTATATGAAGGCATATGTGAGTATATAGGTGTGCATGTATAGGAGTATCTATAGGCATATGTGTATACATATTTCTGTGTGCTGCATATATAGTCATATATGTAATAAAGCACATAGGGGGCACAGTTACTGATACTTCCTAGACATGACCAAACATCTTGTGGGTTGAAGGTTTAGGACCATAGTCTTGGGGAACAACTCAGTCAATTGGCATAACATAGTTCATAAAGATAGTGTCCTAGATCAGGAAATCAATACCATTTTCAATAGCCCCTAAAAAGATAAAATACTTAGGAATAAATCTGACCAGGAATATAAAAGACCTATACAAAGAAAACTACAAAACACTGCTGCATGAAACCCAAAGGGATCTACATAAATGGAAAAACATACCATGCTCATGGATAGGCAGACTCAACATTGTGAAAATGGCAATTCTACCTAAAGCAATTTACAAATACAATGCAATTCCGATACAAATACCAACAACATTCTTCAAAGAGATGGAAAAACTAATTATTAACTTTATATGGAAAGGGAAGAAACCCCGAATAAGTAAAGCACTACTGAAGAAGAAGAATAAAGTTGGAGGACTCACACTACCTGACTTGAGAACCTACTATACAGCTACAGTACTCAAAACAGCCTGGTACTGGTACAACAACAGAGACATTGACCAATGGAACAGAATTGAGAACTCAGATGTAAATCCATCCACCTACGGTCACCTGATTTTTGACAAGGGCCCAAAATACATCAAATGGGGAAAAGACAGTCTTTTTAACAAATGGTGCTGGCAAAACTGGATATCCATTTGTAGAAAAATGAAACAGGACCCATACCTCACACCATATACAAAAACTACTTCAAAATGGATCAAAGACCTGAATATAAAGCCTCAAAGTATAAAATTCATAGAAGAAAAAATAGGACCAACACTTCAGACCTTAATACATGGCATTAACAGGATACAAACCATAAACATCAACACAAAAAACCCAACAGATAAACTAGATAATTGGGATCTTCTAAAAATCAAACATCTATGCTCTTCAAAAGATTTCACCAAAAGAGTTAAAAGAGAACCTACAGACTGGGAAAAAATTTTTGGACAGTACAAGTCAGACAAAGGTCTAATCTCCATAATCTACAAGAAAATCCAACACCTCTACAACAAAAAGACAACCAATCCTATCAAAAAATGGGCAAAGGAAATGAACAGACACTTCACCAAGGAAGACATTCAAATGGCCAACAGACACATGAGGAAATGCTCGCGATCACTAGCCATTAGAGAAATGCAAATTAAAACCACAATGAGATACCATCTCACCCCGGCATTACTGGCACGAATCAAAAACACTGGAAATAGCAAATGTTGGAGGGGCTGCGGGGAGACGGGAACTCTTATACACTGCTGGTGGGAATGCAAAATGATACAGCCATTTTGGAAAATGATATGGCGTTTCCTCAGAAAGCTAGAAATAGACGTACCATTCGATCCAGCAATCCCACTCCTAGGAATATATCCTAGAGAAATAAGAGTCATCACTCGAATAGACATATGCACACCTATGTTCATGGCAGCATTATTCACAATAGCAAAACGATGGAAACAACCTCGATGTCCATCAACAGACGAATGGATACACAAACTATGGTACATACACACAATGGAGTACTATGCAATGAGAAAGAACAATGAATCGGTGAACCATCTCATAACATGGAGGAAACTGGAGGACATCATGCTGAGTGAAATAAGTCAATCACAAAAGGACAAATATTGTATGAGACCTCTATTGTAAAAACCCATGAAAAAATTCACATGCAAAATGTAACAATCCTTCTTGGTTACCAGGGATGGGGGGGGGGGGGATACTAAATAGGTAATAGGTAAGTGGTAACTTGGGTGAGAGATGAGATAGTACATAGTACAGGGGAAACTAACACAACCTGCACAAGGAAAGGTCATGGAGGCCCTATAGACACATCCAAACCCCCCGAGGGACTGAGTTGTTGGACGGAGGGCTCTGGGGACCATGATCTCGGGGAACATCTAGCTCAATTGGCATGACACTACTTATAAAGATAATGCTCTACATTCTACCTTGGTGAGTAGTGTCTGGGGTCTTAAAAGCCTATGAGCGGCCATCTAAGATACTCCACTGATCTCATCCCTTCGGGAACAAGGGAGAACGAAGAGAACAGGATACAAGGAAAATATTAGTCCGAAGGACTAATGGTCCACAGCTACCAAGGCCTCCACGGGACTGCGCCCAGTACAGCTGGATGGTGCCCGGCTACCACCAATGACTCCTCTGACCAGGATCACAACAGAGGGTTCTGGGCAGAGCTGGAGTAGGATGTAGAGTATAATTTTAACTCCCAAAAAAAAAAAAAAAAAAAAGAAGACCAGATATACTGGCCTAAAGAATACTAGAGAAACCTCGAGAGTGTGGCCCCCAGACACCCTTTCAGCTCAGAGGGGAAGTTACCTTCAAGGTTCGATGTTAAGCCTGGGAATGGACACCCCAGTAAAACTAAATGGGACTAACGATGTACAGGAGTCCGGTGACAAGGGCCAGAAGGCAGAGGGAGAGTAGGAAACTGATGATAAGGAACACAAATTGAATAAGGACACTGTCGATGTATTGTGAGATTGTTGACCACTGCTATAGGGCAACATTTGTAGTAACTATTAAATGGGAGGCTGTTTTGTCCTGTAAGCCTTCATCTTGGGCGAGAATGGCAGCACAATTGGAAGAGCATAGTCAATATCACTTAAATGTGTAAGTAAAAAGTTTTGAAATGGTGTTTAAATAAAATAAGAATAAATAAATAAATAAATAAATAAATAAACAAATGAGACTAAAGAGGTACAATAGTCCACTGACAAGGTCCAGAAGACAGAAGGGGACAAGGAAGCCCCCTGGTGATAGGGAATACAAGGTGGAGTAAGGATATTCTTGATGTGCTGTGAGATTGTTAACCATTGTCATAGGGCAACATGTGTAGTAACTGTTAAATGAAAAACTATTTTGTTCTGTAAGCCTTCATCTTAAGTGAGAATAACAGCACAGTTGGAAGAGCGTAGTCAATGTCACTGAACTGTGAATGTAGAAATTTTTGAAACGGTGTATCTTTGGCCATCTGTAATTTTCATCAAAAAAAAAGGTTGAGAATTTAGAGGCTTAATACGTTGTGGGGTTGTTAACCAATGTCAAAAAACAACATGTGTACTACTATTTCATGAGAAACTATTTGCTCTGTAAGCTATCACCTGAAGTACAATAAAATATATATTAAAAAAAAAAAAAAAAAAGAAAAAAAAAAAGATAGTGTCCTATATCCTAGTTTGGTGAGTAGCGTCTGGAGTCTTAAAAGCTTGCGAGAGTCCATCTAAGATACAAGTATTAGTCTGTACTCATCTGGAGCAAAAGAGAAAGAAGGAAACCAAAGACTCAAAGAAGAAACTAGTCTACAACTAATAGCCCACACAAACAATCTGCCTCATCTTTCCTGAGATGAAAAGAACTAAGATGGTGCTTGGCTACCACTAGTCACCATTCTGACCAGGGACACAATAGATGGTCCCAGATAGAATGGGAAAAAATGTAGAACGACCACAAATTCCTAAGAAAGCCCTGACTTACTGGACCAGTAGAGACTAACAGATATCCTGGGACTATTACCCTGAGATACTGTGAACTTGGAACTAAAGCCACTCCCGGAGGTCACCTTTTAGCCAAATAATAGATTGGGTCATAAGATAAACAATATCATCTGTGAGTATTGTGCCCCTTTAAATAATTATCTATATGAGATCAAACAGCCAATATTTACTGTAAAGCAAAAATGAGCAGGTAAGGGGGGCAGGGCAGGGAAGTTAGATGAATGGAAAGAGAATAACCAGAATGGAAATAATGAGAATGCTAACACATTGTGAAAAATGTAACCAAGGCCTCTGAACAAGATGTGTAGAAATTGTTAAATGGGAACCTAGTTTGCTGTGTAAGCTTTCACCAAAAATACAATAAAAGCACAAACAAAACAAATGCTAGCTGCTAACCGAAAGGTTGGTGTTCAAACCCACGCAGCAATTCTGCAGGAGAAAGACTAGGTTATATGCTCCCATAAAGATCACAGCCTAGGAAATCCCATGGGGTAGTTGTATTATGTCACATGGGGTCACTATGAGTCAAAATCGATTAAAAGTCACCTAACAACAACAACAATGAATTCTTGGAGAAATACAGCACATTTGTATGTGAATAAAATGGTGACTTTGGCTATGACTTTTACCAGAGAAAGTAAAGTGGCTGGCTGCAGGGGATGTCATAGAAGATAGGTAAATTGAGATTTACATTCGATTTTTATTTAGCTTCTTTCTTTGCCTTGGATTTGTCACTGGGATAATAAGTAGTCATTTAAGTTTTCTTTGTATCATAATAATTGATGCTAAATGTGTTCAGTCTCCTAACCTGTCCTATAATCATGGCTCGGGAGGCGGGGTTGGGGGAGAGACAAACCTTGAAGAAAGAAGGATTAGTGATTAGAAAAACACTTCTTTTCCATTTTTAGTTTTCAAACTATTTTCCTCCTTTATCCCTAATAGCTAATAGTTTCATTAAGTAGCAGTCTGTTGATCTCTTGTAGGTAAATAAGAACAACTATAGACTTTATAGGAGTCCCTGGATGGCACAGTCTAAGCACTTGACTACTAACTAAAAAGGAGGAGATTCTAACACACGCAGAGGCACCTCAGGAGAAAGTCCTGGCAGTCAGCTTCTAAAGATCAAAGCTCTGAAAATCCTATGGAGCAGAGTTTTACTCTGCAACACAGGGGGTTGCCAGGAGTCACAACTGACTTGAGCAATTTGACTGTTTTTTTTTTTTTTTTTTTTTTGGTATGTGTGGTTGATGTCAGGTGCCTTCAAGTCAGTTTCAACTCATAGTGACCTTGCGTACAACAGAAGGAAACAGTGCCTGTTCTTGCACCGCTCTCACAACACTTGCTATGCTTGAGCCCATCAGTGCAGCCACTGAGTCAATCCATCTTGTTGAGAGGTTTTCTCTTTTCTGTTGACTCTCCATCAAGCATGATGTCCTCCTCCAGGGACTGGTCCCTCCTGATAACATGTCCAAAGTATGTGAGACGAGATTTTGCAACCCTCACTTCTAAGGAGCATTCTGGCTGAACTTCTTCCAAGACATATTTATGTGTTCTTCTGGCAGTCCAAGGTATATTCAATATTTTTTGCCAACATCATAATTTAAAGGTATCAATTCTTCAGTCTCCCTTATTCATCATCCAGCTTTCACATACATATGAGGTGACTGAAAATATCACGGCTTGGGTCAGGGGCACCTTCGTCCTCAAAGTGACATCTTTACTTTTAACACTTTTAAAGAGGCCTTTTGCAGCAGGTTTGCCAAAGGCATTTGATTTCTTGACTCCTGCTTCCATGGGTGTTGATTATGGACCCAAGTAAAATGAAATTCTTGACAACTCAATCTTTTCTCCATTTATCATGATGTTGCCAATTGGCCTAGTTGTTAGGATTTTTGTTTTCATTATGTTAGGTGTAATCCATACTGAAGGCTGTGGTCTTTGATCTTCATCAGTTAAGTGCTTCAAGTCCTCACTGCATTCAGTAAGCAAAGTTGTGTCATCTGCATAATGCAGGTTGTTGGTCTTCCTCTAATCCTGATGCTGCATTCTTCTTCATACAGTCCAACTTCTCATATTATTTGCTTGGCATGTAGATTGAGTAAGTATGGTGAAAAGATACAACCTTGAAGCACACCTTTCCTGATTGTAAACCACGCAGTATCCCCTTGCTCTGTTCGAATGACTGCCTCTTGGTCTATGTACAGGTTCCTCATGAGCACAATTAAGTGTTCTGAAATTCCTATTCTTTGCAATGCTATCCATAATTTGTTATGAGCCACACGGTCAAATGCCTTTGCATAGTTAATAAAACACAAGTAAACATCTTTCTGTTATTTTCTGTTTTCAACCAATATCCATCTGACATCAGCAATGATATCTCTTGTTCCATGTCCTCTCTCCTGAATCCTGCTTGAATTTCTGGAAGTTCTCTGCTGATGTATTGCAGCAACAGCTTTTGAATGAAATTCAACAAAATTTTACTTGCATGTGATATTAATGATATTGTTCGATAATTTCTGCATTCTTTTGGATCAACTTTCTTTGAAATAGGAACAAATATGGGTCTCTTCCAAATGGCTGGGTAGCTGTCTTCCAAATTTCTTGGCATAGAGGAGTGAGCACCTCCAACACTGTGTCTGTTTGTTGAAACATCTCTGTTAATTCCTGGAGTCTTTTTTTTTTTTTTTTTTTGCCAATGCTGTCAGTGCAGCTTAGACTTCTTCCTTCAATACTGTTATTTCTGGATCATATGCTACTTCCTGAAATTGTTGAATGGTCATCAATTCTTTTTGGTACAGTGAATCTGTATGTTCCATCCATCTTCTTTTGATGTTTCCTGTGTTGTTCAATATTTTGCCCGTAGAATCCTTCAATATCACAACTTGAGGAATGAATTCTTTCTTCTGTTCTTTCAGCTTGAGAAATGTCAAGCGTGTTCTTCCCTTTTGGTTTTGTAACTCCAGGTTTTGCACATTTCATTATAACACTTACTTTGTCTTCTGAAGCCACCCTTCAAAATCTTCTGTTCAGCGCTTTTACTTCGTTTCTTCAATTTGTTCAGCTGCTCTACAATCAAGAGCAAGTTTCAGAATCTCTTCTGACATCTGTCTTCACCTTTTCTGTCTTTCTTGTCTTTTTGATGACCTTTTGCTTTCGTCATGTATGGTGTCCTTGATGTCACGCCACAACTTGTCTGGTCTTTGGTCATTAATGTTCAATGCATCGAACCTGTTCTTGAGATGGTCTCTAAATTTAGGTGGGATGTACTCAAGGTTGTATTTTGGCTCTTGTGGACTTGTTTTAATTTTCTTCAGCTTCAACTTGAACTTACATATGAGCAGTTGATGATGTAGTCTGCAGTTGGCCCCTGGCCTTGTTCTGACTGATGATATTGAGTTTCTCCATCCTCGCTTTCCACAGATGTAGTCGATTTGATTCCTGTGTATTCCATCCCCTTCTGTAGTTACTGTTTACATTGTTGAAAAAAGGTATTTTCAATGAATAAATTGTTGGTCTTGCAAAACTCTATCATGTGATCTCTTGTGTCATTTTCATCACCAAGGTTATATTTTTCCTCTGCAGATACTTCTTCCTTGTTTCCAATCTTCAAATTCCAATCATCAGTAACTATCCATGCATCTTGATTGCATATTTGATCAATTTCAGACTACAGAAGTTGGTAAAAATCTTTAATTTCTTCATCATTGACATTAGTAGTTGGTGAATAAATTTGAACAGTAGTCTTAACTGGTCTTCCTTGTACTCTTTTGGATATTATCCTATCACTGACAGCGTTGTACTCTAAGATAGATCTTGAAATATTCTTTTTGATGATGAGTGTGACACCATGGCTCTTTAATTTGTCATTCCCAGCACAGTAGACCACTTGATTGTGTTATTCAAAATGGCCAATACAATCTATTTCAGCTCACTAATGCCTAGGATATTGATCTTTATGTCTTCCATTTCATTTCTGAGGACTTCCAATTTTCTTAGATTCATACTTTGTACTTTCCACATTCTGATTTTGGTACAGGCTTACCTCGTTTTATTGTACTTCCCTTTATTATGCTTCACAGATATTGTGTCTTTTACAAATTGAAGGTTTTTGGCAGCCCCTCTTTGAGCAAGTCTATCAGCATCATTTTTCCAATAGCATGTGCTCACTTCATGTCTCTGTGTCACATTTTGGTAATTCAAGCAATATTGCAAACTTTTTCATGATTATATATCTATTGTGGTGATCTTAGATCAGTGATCTTTGATGTTATGTTTATATTATTTTTCTACTGTAATTGTTTTGGGGCTTCAGAAAATGTGCCCATGTAAGACATTGAACTCAGTTGATAAATGTTGTGTATGTTCTGATTACTCTAATGGCCAGCCATTCCCCCATCTCTCTCCCTCTCCTCAGGCCTCCCTATTTCCTAAGACACAACAATATTGAAATTCGGCCAATTAATAACCCTACAATTGCCTGCCAAGCGCTCAAGTGAAAGATTAAGGTTAGTGAGGAAGGCATGTGAAAAGCCAGGATAGGCTGAAAGGTAGGCCTCTTGTACCAAACAGGTAGCCAAGATATGAATGCAAAGGAAAAGTTCTTGGAGGAAATTAAAAGTGCTCCTCCAGTGAACACTTGAATGATAAGAAAGAGAAAGAGTCTTATTGCTGATACGGAGAAAGTTTTAGTGGTCTGGGTATAAGATCAAACCAGCCACAACATTCCCTTAAGCCAAAGCCTAATCCAGAGCAAAGCCCTAACTCTCTTCAATTCTATGAAGGCTAAGTTAGGTGAGGAAGCTGCAGAAGAAAACTTTGAAGCTAGCAGACGTTGGTTCATGAAGTTTAAGGAAAAAAGTCATCTCCATAACGTAAAAGTGCAAGGTGAAGCAGCATGTAGAAGACACAAAAAGTTATCCAGAAGGTCTAGCTAAGATAATTGATGAAGGTGGCTACAGTAAACAACAGATTAGCGATGTAGATGAAATAGCCCTATATTGGAAGAAGATGCCATCCAGGACTTTCATAGCTAGAGAGGAGAAGTCAATGCCTGGTTTCAAAGCTTCAAATGATAGGCTGACTCTCTTGCTGAGGCTAATGCAGCTGGTGACTTTAAATTGAAGCCAATGCTCATTTACCATTCTGAAAATCCTAGCGCCTTTCAGAATTCTGCTAAATCTACTCTGCCTGTGCTCTGTAAATGGAACAACAAAGCCTGGATGACAGCACATCAGTTTACAACATAGTTTACTGAACACTTGAAGCCCACTATTGAGACCTACTGCTCAGATAAAAAGATTTCTTTCAAAATACTACTGCGCATTGACAATGCACCCGGTCACCCAAGAGCATTGATGGAGATGTACAAGGATATTAACGTTGTTTTAATGCATGCTAACATAACATCCATTCTGTAGCCCATGGATGGAGGAGTAATTTTGACTTCCAAGTCTTATTATTTAAGAAATACATTTTGTAAGGCTATAGCTACCATAGGTAGTGATTCCTCTGATGGATCTGGGCAAAGTGAATTGAAAACCTTCTGGAAAGGATTCACCATTCTAGATGCTGTTGAGAATATTTGTGATTCATGCCAGAAGGTCAAAATATCAACATTAACAGGAGTTTGGAAGAAGTTGATTACACCCGTTATGGATGACTTTGAGGGGTTCAAGACTTCAGTGGAGGAAGTAACTGCAGATGTGGTAGAAATAGCAAGAGAACTAGAATTAGAAATGGAACCTGAAGATGTGACTCAATTGCTGCAATCTCATGATAAAACTTTAACGGATGAGGAGTTGATTCTTATGGATGAGCAAAGAGAGTGGTTTCTTTAGATGGAATCTATTTTCTGGTGAAGATGCAGTAAACATTGTTGAAATAACAACAAAGGATTTAGAATATTACATAAACTTAGTTGATAAAGCAGCGGCAGAGTTTGAGAGGATTGATTCCTATTTTGAAAGAAGTTCTACTATGGGTAAAACGCTATCAAACAACATCTCATGCAACAGAGAAATCTTTCATGAAAGGAAGAATCAATCCATGCAGCAAACTTCATTTTTTGTCTTATTTTAAGAAATTGGCACAACCACTCCAACCTTCAGCAACCACCACCCTCATCAGTCAGCAGCCATCGACATTGAGGCAAAACCTTCCACCAGCAAAAAGATTACGACTCACTGAAGGCTCAGATGATGGTTAGCTTTTTTTTTTTTTTTAAATTAAGATATATATTGATTTTTTAGACATAATGCTATTGCACACTTAATAGACTACAGTATAGTGTAAACATAACTTTCATATGTACTGGGAAACCAAAAAATTCATGTGACTCACTTTATTGTGATATTTGTTTTATTGCGGTGGTCTGAAACCAAACCTGAAATTTCTTGGAGATATGCCTGTATATAGTTTATGGTAAATACTGTCTTATTCTGGTCTTCAGATTTTCAAATTTATATCCTTTCTCAAAATTGATTATTTGACACTTTTTACATTTTTTTTCAACTAATGACTGTCATGGATTGAATTGTGTCCCCCAAAAATGTGCGTAGCAACTTGGCTAGGTCATGATTCCCAGTATTGTATGATTGTATTATCTGATGTGATTTCCTTATGTGTTGTAAACTCTATCACTATGATGAGATTATATGTGATCTCCTTATGTGTTGTAAATTCTATCATTGTGATGAGGTTATAGTGATGAGGTTGACAAGATTAGATAGTGTCTTAATGCAATCTCTTTTGAGATATAAAAGATAGAAGTCAGCAGAGACACATAGGAACCTCATACCACCAAAAAGGCAGTGCCGGGAGCAGAGTGTGTCCTTTGGACCAGAGGTTCCTGTGCTAAGATGCTCCCAGACCAAGGGAAGACTGATGCATCACGAGGACCTTACTACAGAGCCGACAAAGAGAGCTTTCTCCTGGAGTTGATGCCCTTTATTTGGACTGGTAGCATATTGGACTATGAGAGAATAAACTTCTCTTTGTTAAAGCCATCCACTTGTGGTATCTCTGTTAGAGCAGCACTAGATGACTAAGACAATGACTATTTTTAAAATTCTGATAATACATAAATGTATAAAAAAAGAAAATGAAGATCATTCAATAGTTTTCTACTCAGAAATAGGCACCATTTACATTAAAGTGGAGATCTTTCTATTCTGCTTTAATTTAGACATTTTTTCCCAAACTATGACTTCTAAATTCTTGAATATGATACTAAGTCAACTCAGTGGACCATCAACATTAAAAAGAAATGAAGTAGAACAGAACAGAAAATATCAGAGTACACTGCACGTAATATGGGTGTTTTAATGAAACTTCTTAGTTATTTACTTATGTATGTGTGTGTGCGTATGTGTGTGTGAGTGAACTGAGTTTGATGTACATTTTATGTCTTCCTATATGTAGTTCATAGTCAAATAAGTTTGAAAGCCATTGACTTAAACGATAGCCTCAGTGGGTGAACGACAATCTTAATCTGAGAGACCAGAACTGGAGAGCACTGCAATGTATAATTATAGTTGAAAATGAAAGACTATCCAGGGCCAGAGAGGTAAGAGTGAGACTGAGATCAAGAAGAATAAGAAGAAAAGAACAGAGATAATGGAGTAGTGCTTAAGGGCTACTGCTGAAGACCATCCTTTGCCTTTGACTCATTTCTTATTTCACATAGCCTCTTCAGCTGAGCCTACCACCTATCAGTCACTTTGTGGTACTGTGGTGACTTGCATGTTGCTATGATGCTGGAAGATATGCTACCTGTATTTCAAATACTAGCAGGGTCACCCATGGTGGACATATTTCAGAGGAACTTTCAGACTAAGCTAGCCTATGAAGAAAGGCATTGTGATCTACTTCCTAAAATTAGTCTGTAGAAACCTTGTGGATCACAACAGAAAGTCATCCGAATCACTTGCTTTGGGTGCGTCATCAGGAGGGATTAATCTCTTTAGAAAGACATCATATTTGGTGAAGTAGAGGGCCAGTGAGGGTGAAGGAGATCCTTTTTGAGATGAATTGGCACAATAGCCACAACAATGAACTCAAATGGGCTGATGATCATGAGGATAATTTAAGACCTGGCAACGTGTTGTTCTGTTGTACATAAAGTCTCCATGAGTTACAGCCTATTCAAAGGCAGCTATGTATCTACCTACCTACCTATCTATCTATCTTCAGATGAGTTTTTTGGACTTGACACAGGCAATGAAAATGGGAAGTGTTATCAGAGTTTTGACTGCTTTTAACACAAGTGAAAAGGAGCTCTGGCAGCTTAGTTAGTTCAGGTGCTAACTGAAAGGTTGGTGGTTTGAACACACTCAGTGGCTTCACAGCAGTAAGACCTGGTGATCTGCTTTCATAAAGATTATAGCCAAGAAAACCCTATAGGGGCATTTCTACTCTGTCAGTAGGGTCCTTATGAGTGGAAATCAACTCGACGGCACTAACAACAACAACACCACAAGGGAAATGGGGGATGGTCTGAGAGGTATGATTTTAGCATCTCCTCCCCCTGCCAAGTGTCCTCTCCAGGAAGACAGAAGAATGAAATTCACTCCAAGCTTCTTTCCCTTTTTAAAGCCTTGGCGCCCTTGTGAAATGAACATAGTTCCAGGTTAGGACATAATTGAAGTTCATACCAGTCATCTATTTCCTTGCCTGAGCTGGATAAGATGAGTTCAAAATTCCCTTCTAATCCTGAAGTTCCATGTTTACATGTGAGATGACTGAAGAAGTGGAAAAGAGGTTTCTATAGGAATAAAGCATTATCAAGCTGGAGGTAGAAACTCATATGTAGGTAGGAAAATACTGGAACTCAGAATTCAAAACAGGCTTTCCAAACTTTGCCAAGGACTGACTGAAGAGAAGGACAATGTAATACTAGCTCCACTTATTTGATCCTTTGCAATGTGTCTAGTGCCATACTTAGGTCTTTCCTACATTTTTTTATCCAATCTCTAAAACAACTTCTATATTGTAGGTACTATTAACCTTGCATAAATATCTGGGATGCAAAGTAACTCAGAGATCAAGTGATAGAATCAGAGTCCAAATACAGCTTTGTCTGATTACCAATTTTTTGCTTTTTAACATTACCATGCCAAGTCCCTATTTTAAAACCAAATTAGAATTTTATATCATTTAGAATCCTTACCAATTATCTCAATACACATATTTTAGAAGTATATACTTTATAATGGAATATACAGAACTAGGAACCATGGTGGTACAGTGGTTAAGTGCTTGGTTACTAAATGAAAGGTCGGTGGTTGGAAACTACCAGCTGTTTCATGGGAGAAAGATCTAACAGTCTGCTCCCATGAAACCATTGCCGTCACGTAGATTCCAACTCATAGCGACCCCATAGGACAGAGTGGAACTGGCCCATAAGGTTTCCAAGGAGCAGCTGGTGGACTCAAACTGCCAACTTTCGGTTAACAGCTGAGATCTTAACCACTGCGCCATCAGGGTTCTCTGGTAAAGATTACAGCCTTGGGAACCCTATGGGGCAGTTCTACTCTGTCCTATAGGATTGCTATGAGTCAGAGTCAACTTGGTGTCCGTGGATTTGGTTTGGTGTTTTCTTACTACAGTATAATAACAGTGATGAAGATGGAGCAGGATTGGGCAACATTTTGTTCTCATATATACAAGGTTGCTATGAGTTGGAGCTGGTTTGAAGACAACTAACAATCACAGTAACAACACTATAGTATGAAGCAAAGAGTGAGGAGAGTCAGAAAATACGGGCTTTAATATTTAGGTCAGGAGCCCTAAAGTTACTAGGGAGAATTTTGGTGAGCTGCATAAACCCCTAAGTTAGACAGTTCCTTTAATTGAAAAGACAGTTTTTTTTTGTTTGTTTTTTAATTGTACTTCAGGTGAAGGCTTACAGAAAAAATAATTTCTTATGAAGCAGTAGTACACATATTGTTTTATGACGTTGGTTAACAACCCCACAACATGTCAACCCTCTCCCTTCTTGACCTTTTTTTTTTGGTGAAAATATACATAGCCAAAGATACAGCATTTCAAAAATTTCTACATGCACAGTTCAGGGACATCAACTACGCTCTTCCAATTGTGCTGCTATTCTCACTTTAGATGAAGTCTTACAGAAGAAAATAGTTTCTCACTTAACAGTTAGTACACATGTTACCCTATGACAATGGTTAACAACCTCACAACACATCAGCACTATCCTTACTCAACCTTGGGTTCCCTATCACCAGCTTCCCTATCCCCTTATGACTTCTGAGCCTTGTCCCTGGACTGCTGTACCTCATTAGTCCCATTTGGTTTAATGGGGCTGTCCACTCCCCAGCTGAATGGTGAACCTCGGAGATGACCACCACTGAGCTAAAAGGGTGTCTGGGGGCCATAGTCTTGGGGTTTCTCCAGTCTCTTTTAGGCCAGTAAATCTGGTCTTTTTTTTTTGTGAGTTAGAATTTTGTTCTACATCCTTCTCCAGCTCTGTCCAGAACCCTCTGTTGTGATCCTGGTTAGAACAGTCAGTGGTGGTAGCTGGGCACCATTTAGCTGTACTGGACTCAGACTGGTGGAGGCCTTGGTAGCTGTGGTCCATTAGTCCTTCGGACTAATTTTTTCCTTGTATCCTGTTCTCTTCATTCTCCCTTGCTCCCGAAGGGATGAAACCAGTGGAGTATCTTAGATGGCTGCTCACAGGCTTTTAAGACCCCAGACACTACTCACCAAGGTAGAATGTAGAACATTGTCTTTATAAACTGTGTTATGCCAATTGAGCTCGATGTTCGCCAAGACCATGGTCCCCACAACCCTCTGCCCAGCAATTCAGTCCCTTAGGGAGTTCGGATGTGTCTATGGAGCTTTCATGACCTTTCCTTGTACAAGTTGTGCTGGTTTCCCCTGTATTTTGTACTGCCTCACCCTTTACCCAAGATACCACTTATCTATTGCGTATTTAGTATTCCCCCCCACCCCATGTCTGGTAACCAACAAAGATCGTTACATTTTGTATGTGAGCTTTTCCATGGGGTTTTTACAATAGAGGTCTCATACAATATTTGTCCTTTTGTGATTGACTTATTTCACTCAGCATAATGTCCTCCAGTTTCATCCATGTTAAGAGATGCTTCACAGATTCATAATTGTTCTTTCTGGTTGCATAGTACTCCACTGTGTGTATGTACCATAGTTCGTTTATCCATTCATCTGTTGATGAGCATCTAGGTTGTTTCCACCGTTGTGCTATTGTGAATAATGCTGCCATGAACATAGGTGTGCATATGTCTATTCGAGTGATGACTCTTATTTCTCTTGGATATATTCCTAGGAGTGGGATTGCTGGATCGAATGGTATGTCTATTTCTAGCTTTCTGAGGAAGCTCCATATCATTTTCCAAAATGGTTGTATCATTTTGCATTCCCACCAGCAGTGCATAAGAGTTCCGATCTCCCCGCAGCCCCTCCAACATTTGTTATTTCCAGTGTTTTTGATTCATGCCAGTAATGCCGGGGTGAGATGGCATCTCATTGTGGTTTTAATTTGCATTTCTCTAATGGCTAGTGATCGCGAGCATTTCCTCATGTGTCTGTTGGCCATTTGAATGTCTTCTTTGGTGAAGTGTCTGTTCATTTCCTTTGCCCATTTTTTAATAGGATTATTTGTCTTTTTGTTGTAGAGGTGTTGGATTTCTTGTAGATTATGGAGATTAGACCTTTGTCTGACTTGTAGTGTACAAAAATTTTTTCCCAGTCTGTAGGTTCTCTTTTTACTCTTTTGGTGAAGTCTTTTGATGATCATAGGTGTTCGATTTTTAGAAGATCCCAGTTATCTAGCTTATCTTTTGGGGTTTGTGTGTTGATGGTTATGGTTTATATCTTGTTAATGCCGTGTATTCATGATGGATCATCCCTTTAATCATTATATAGTATCCTTCTTTGTCTTTTATGGTGGGTTTTGTTTTAAAGTCTATTTTATCTGAGATTAGTATTGCCACTCTTGCTCTTTTTTGGTAGTTGTTAGCTTGATATATTTTTTTCCAACGTTTGACTTTTAATAAATTCACATCTTTGTTTCTAAGGTGTGTCTCTTGTAGACAGCATATTGATGGATCCTGTTTTCTTATCCATTCTGTCACTCTCCATCTCTTTATGGGTTCATTGAGTCCATTTACATTCAGTATAATTATTGATAGATGTGAATTTGTTGCTGTCATTTTGTAATGCTTTTTTTTGTAATGCTGACGTTTTCTTTGTGCTTCTTACTCTCTTGTGCTGAGTTAGTTTTCTTCGTGGATTTTTTAAAATTTCTTTTGTTTTTGCTGAGACTTTATTTTTTTCCTCTTTATTTTTATGAGTATGTTTGTTAAGTTTCTTTGTGATTACCATGAATTTTACCCTTATCTTTCTAAATTTGAAGCAGTCTACCATTATTTGGTATCACCTTGCCTTCCTCTCCATTAGAAGGTTCTATACCTATGCTGTTTATTCCCTCTTTTATTGTTTTGATGTTGTTGTCATTTACTGATTAACTGCTCTGGTTCCCTGCTGTATTTCTTTTGGTTTTGGATAGTCCTTGAGACTTCATTTCCTAGATTGGTATCTGGCTAGTACGATCCTGCGTCCTAGATTCAGCCTGTGAGCTGAATTTGTTTGTTCTCAGATTGAAAAACTCCCTTTGATAATTCTTGTAAGTTTGGTTTGACTTTTACATATTCCCTTAATTTCTGTTTATCTGGACATGACCTAATTTCACCATCATATCTGAACAAGAGTTTTGCAGGATATATTATTCTTGGCTGGCAATTTTTTTCTTTCAAGATTTTATATATGTCATCCCATTACCTTCTTGCCTGCGAGGTTTCTGCCGAATAATCTGAGCTGAGTCATATTGTTTCTCCTCTGTATGTGACTTCTTGTTTTTCATGAGCTGCTCTCAGGATTCTTTGTTTGTCTTTGGTTCTGGCGAGTGTGATTATGATATGCCTTGGTGATTTTCTTTTGAGATCTATCCTATATTGGGTTCTTTGAGCTTCTTGGATGGCCAGCTTTTCATCTTTCATGATATTGGGGAAGTTTTCTGTCAGAAGTTCTTCAATGATCCTCTCTGTGTTTTCTGTTTTCTCCCCCTGTTCTGGAACTCCAATCACTCGAAAATTTTTGCTTTTGATTGTATCCCGCATAACTCTCAGAGTCTCTTCATTTTACTTTATTCTTGATATTGTCTGCTGTCTTTGGAGCACTCAGTAGTTGTTTTTCTCACCTATTGATTGTAGATTTGTTTGTTTCGTCCCTTTTTTAAAAAATTTGACTATGTCTGAGTAGGTGGGCTGTATGTTCTTTGTTGTTTGCTCATCTGTGGGCACAGTACTTTTTGCCTCCTTCTCCAATTGTCAGGGTCAGTCACTCAGATATGGTACTGCAGGGCAGGTCTAGCTGAAGAGGGAGTTACTGGGATGGGTTACTTACTACTGGGATGGGTGGCACTTACTACAACCTCCAGGGCGGGTTGGTAATCAGTGCGGGGCAGGTTCCAGTAGGCCGTGCCTGTGCTGCTTGGTGGTGTGATGTTAAGTGCACAGTGCGGGTTGGCAGGATGTAGTTGGGAGATTGTTATATGTGGAGCTAAGATGGATATGGGAGACAGGAGAGAGGAACAGGAGCCAAAAACATACAAACAAACAAAAACTAATGCTAGAGGAGATTGTCTTTGGAGTGGATAGATGAGAGACTATGAAATGGAGAAAAACAAAAGGGGAAGAGGAAGGAGAAAAAGCAAAGAAAAGAATGAATAAATAAAAACCGGAAATGTTAAAGAACAACAAAGTTCCTGAAGGGAGGGGCAAGATGGTGCTCTAGGCAGAAGCACCACGCCATCCATCCACAGCAAAGATCCAAAAAACTAAGCCTAACAGAGAATCAACAATCCTGAAACCCTAGAACACCAAATGAAGAGATAAAGAACTCAGCCAAACACCAAACGGAGTGAGAATACTAAAAGAGAACGGAGAGCGAGGAGAGACTCATGCAGAGATTCCTTACCAGCTAACGCAGCGCGGATCCACCATCTTGGATTCCTATTGGAGACCAGTGAATGGGAGAGCAGCCTCACAGAGCGTCCGGTGGGAGACAGAACGACCGGTAAACTGTGGTGCGTGCTTTCCCAACCCCCACCCCTCTCCGCCTCGGCTGGGGCTCCCCTGCTTTCTGTGGCCAGGG
Organism: Dugong dugon; assembly: GCA_030035585.1. Taxonomy (NCBI): domain Eukaryota; kingdom Metazoa; phylum Chordata; class Mammalia; order Sirenia; family Dugongidae; genus Dugong; species Dugong dugon. Next base: position 106,805,296 of record CM057463.1, on the reverse strand, counting down.
TCCCTGGGCTGGGGGGCGCCGGTGCTTGGATTCCGCACGCCCGGGCTGGTGGCTTTCTGAGAGCCATTTGCTGGCTGCTGGCGAAGCTTTTTCTGCCACCTCCGCCTCCTTTTGCCTGGGTGCCTGGTTCCAAGTGCCGTCTTTGCTCTCTCCTGCGGGGCTGTGGGGCTGCGTTTGGGCATGTGGCTGCGTCCAGGTCTGGGCTGCCGCACTGGTGAGATCCCGGGGCCTTTGTTCGTTTGCCCCTCTGCTTCCTGTGGCCACGGTCTCTTAACCCCGAGACTGCCGGCAGCTTGGAATTCGCGCCCCTGAGTTGGGGCTCTCTGGGTCCCATTTGTTGGCTGTTGGTGTGGCATTTTCTGCTTCTTCTGGTTTCTCGCTTGCCTCTCGCTGCCTCCCCCTCCTTTTGCTCGGGTGCCTGGTTCTGAGCGCCGTCTTTGGTCTCTCTTGCGTGGCTGTGGGACTGCGTTCGGGTGTGTGGCTGATCCAGGTCTGGGCTGCCGTGCTGGCGAGATCCAGGGGCCCTTGTTCGGTGGCCCCTCTGCTTCCTGTGGCCATGGTCTCTTAACCCCGAGACTGCCGGTTGCTTGGAATTCGCGCCCCTGAGTGGGGGCTCTCTGGGTCCCATTTGTTGGCACTGACTGCTGGGGTTGCTTTTTTTCTGTTTAATTTTATTTTTCTTCTTTTTTGATTAGTTTTGTCATCTTTTCCCTCTTTTTCCCTTTTTCTTTCTTCATTGCTTAATTTCTCGTCTCTCTATCTCTTCCTTCTCTTTCTGATCCCTGAATACCAGGTGATGTACGCCTCTGTACCTTCTGGCCAGGCTGTGCTGTGAAAACTGAGACTGACTCCCCCAGACCTATTAGCTGCATTGGTGGGATCCTTGGGAACTTTGCAGTTCTTTAACTTTTCTGATTTTTATTTATTCATTCTTTCCTTTTCTTTCTATTCCCCCTTCTGGTTTCCTCCATCCCATAGTCTCTCAACTGTACATTCCAACAACAAGCTCCCCTAGCATTCTTTTATGTTTGTATGCTTTTTGCTCCTGCTCCTCTCTCCTCACTTCCATATCCAGCTTAGCGTCACACATAACCATCTTCCAGCTGCACCCTACCTACCTGCACCGTGCACTTGACATCACACCACCAAGCTGTGCAGGCATGCCCTATTGGAACCTGCCCAGCACTGACTACCGACCGTCCTGGTGGCTGCGGTGAGTGCCACAAACAACCCGTACCAGTGGCTCCTCTTCAGCTAGACCTGCCCAGCTGTACCACAAGGATGAAAAAGAAAATCTACAATCAATAAACGAGAGAAATATCTACTGAATGCCCCGAAAACAGCAAACAATATCAAAACATTTACAAAAACAAGACAAGATGGCTCCAATAGGCGTCCAAATTAAAACACCAGATAACTCTCCTGCGGAAGAAAATGCACTAGAAGTACCTGATAGGGAACTCAAATCACTAATACTCGGAATTTTCCAAGAACTGAGGCAAAAAGCTGACAAACATGAGCAAAAAATAGACAAATTTTTGGAAAATACAGACAAAAAATTGGAAGAATTCAGGAAGATGATGCAGGAACAAAATGCCAAAATAAATTCACAACTCGAAATTATACAAAAACAACAATTAGAAATCCAAAAGATAAACAACAAGATTTCAGAAATGGACAGTGTCATAGAAGGGCTGAGAAGTAGATTTGAAACCATGGAAGACAGGATCAGTGGAACTGAAGACAAACATTTGGATACAACTCTGTTTCAGGAAAACTCAGAAAAAAGAACAAAGAAAAATGAAGAGACACTGAGCATTATGTGGGACACAATTAAAAGCAAAAACTTACGAGTGATTGGCATACCAGAACAGGGGGAGAAAACAGAAAACACAGAGAGGATCATTGACGAACTGCTGACAGAAAACTTTCCCAATATCATGAAAAATGAAAAACTGGCCATCCAAGAAGCCCAACGAACTCCATATAGAAGAGACCCCAAAAGAAAATCACCAAGACATATCATATTCACACTCACTAAAACCAAAGACAAACAAAGAATCCTGAGAGCAGCTCGTAAAAAACAAGAAGTCACATACAGAGGAGAAACAATAAGACTAAGCTCAGATTATTCGGCAGAAACCATGCAGGCAAGAAGGCAATGGGATGACATATATAAAATCTTGAAAGAAAAAAATTGTCAGCCAAGAATAATATATCCTGCAAAACTCTCATTCAAATTTGATGGTGAAATTAGGTCATTTCCAGATAAACAGAAACTAAAGGAATATGCAAAAGTCAAACCAAACCTACAAGAAGTATTAAAGGGAGTTCTTTGATCTGAGGACAAACAGCTTCAGCCCTCAGGCAGGACCTAGGACGTAGTACGCAGGCTCATATGAACCAGATACCATTCTAGGAACTGAACTACAGAGGACTTTCCAAAAACAAAAGAAATACAACAGGGAATCAGAGAAATCAATCAAAGGATGACAACAACATCAAAACAATGAAAGAGGGAACAAACGGCATAGGTATAGAACCTTCTAAAGGAGAGGAAGGCAAGGCAATACCAGGTAAGGGTAGACTGCTTCAAAATTATAAAGATAAGGGTAAAATTCATGGTAACTACAAAGAAAGTTAACAAAACAACTCATAAAAATAAAGACGAAAAATATAAAGTCTCAACAAAAACAAAACCTACAAAAACAAAAGAAATGAACACAAAATCCCAACCCAATGACAGGGCTCCAAAATACATAAAAAAAAACTCTAACAGCACTGAAAAGAGAAATTGACAGTTCCACAATAATAGTAGGAGACTTCAACACACCACTCTCAGTAAAGGACAGAACAACTAAAAAGAAACTCAGCAAAGATACAGAAGACCTAAAGGACACAATCAGCCAACTGGACCTTATAGACATATATAGAACAATCCATCTAACCGCTGCAAAGTACACATTGTTTTCCAATGCACATGGAACGTTCTCCAGAAGAGACCACATCTTAGGCCACAGAGCAATCCTCAAGAAGATCCAAAATGCTGAGATAATTCACAGTATCTTCTCTGACCACAATGCCATCAAGGTAGAAATTAACACTAGAAAGAGCAAGGAAAAAAAATCAAAAACATGGAAACTGAATAATAATCTGCTTACACATAAATGGGTAATAGAAGAAATCAGAGATAGAATTAAAAAATTCCTAGAATCAAATGAAAATGAAAACACATCCTACCAAAACCTTTGGGACACAGCAAAGGCAGTCCTCAGAGGACAATTTATAGCAATAGATGCACATATCAAAAAAGAAGAAAGGGACAAAATCAAAACATTAACTACAGAACTGAAACAAATAGAAAGAGAACAGCAAAAAAAGCCTACAACCACCGGAAGAAAGGAAATAGTAAAGATCAGAGCAGAAATAAATGAAATAGAGAACAGAAAAACAATAGAAAGAATCAACAAAACCAAAAGTTGGTTCTTTGAAAGAATCAACAAAATCGACAAACCATTGGCCAGACTGACAATAGAAAAACAGCAGAGGGCACAAATAACCCAAATAAGAAATGAAATGGGGGACATTACAACAGACCCAACCGAAATAAAAAGGATTATAACAGAATATTATGAAAAACTATATTCCAACAAATTTGAAAACCTAGAGGAAATGGATAAATTTCTAGAAACATACGGCCTACCCAAACTACAACAAGGTGATATTGAAAATCTGAGCACACCCATAGCAGTAGAAGAGATTGAAAAGGTAATAAAAAAACTCCCAACCAAAAAAAGCCCTGGCCCAGATGGCTTCACTGGAGAATTCTACAAAACATTGACAGAAGAGCTTGTACCAGGTCTATTCAAGCTATTTCAGAGCATAGAAGAGGAAGCAACACTTCCAAATTCATTCTATGAATCCAGCATAACGCTGATACCAAAACCAGGCAAAGACATCACAAAAAAAGAAAATTACAGACCAATATCTCTCATGAATATTGATGCAAAAATTCTGAACAAAATTCTAGCCAATAGAATTCAGTATCATATCAAAAAAATAATACACCACGACCAAGTAGGATTCATACCAGGTATGCAAGGATGGTTTAACATTAGAAAATCCATCAACGTAATCCACCACATAAATAAAAGGAAAGAAAAAAATCACATGATCATCTCAATTGTTGCAGAAAAGGCATTTGACAAAGTCCAACACTCATTCCTGATAAAAGCTCTCAATAAAATAGGTATAGAAGGGAAATTTCTCAACATAATAAAGGGCATCTATGCAAAACCAACAGCCAACATCATTCTTAATGGAGAGAGGCTGAAAACATTCCCCTTGAAAACAGGAATAAGACAAGGATGCCCTTTATCACCACTCCTATTTAACATTGTGCTGGAAGTTCTAGCTAGAGCAATAAGGCAAGAGAAAGAAATAAAGGACATCCAAATTGGTAATGAAGAAGTTAAACTCTCCCTGTTTGCAGATGATATGATACTATACATAGAAAACCCTAAAGACTCCACGAGAAATCTACTGGAACTAATAGAAAGATTCAGCAGAGTAGCAGGATACAAGATAAACATTCAAAAATCAGTTGGATTCCTATACACCAGTAAAGAGAACGACGAAAAGGAGATCAGGAAATCAATACCATTTTCAATAGCCCCTAAAAAAATAAAATACTTAGGAATAAATCTGACCAGGAATGTAAAATACCTATACAAAGAAAACTACAAAACACTGCTGCATGAAACCCAAAGGGATCTACATAAATGGAAAAACATACCATGCTCATGGATAGGCAGACTCAACATTGTGAAAATGGCAATTTTACCTAAAGCAATTTACAAATACAATGCAATCCCGATACAAATACCAACAACATTCTTCAAAGAGATGGAAAAACTAATTATTAACTTTATATGGAAAGGGAAGAATCCCCGAATAAGTAAAGTACTACTGAAGAAGAAGAATAAAGTTGGAGGACTCACACTACCTGACTTGAGAACCTACTATACAGCTACAGTACTCAAAATAGCCTGGTACTGGTACAACAACAGAGACATTGACCATGGAACAGAATTGAGAACCCAGATGTAAACCCATCCAACTACAGTCACCTGATTCTCGAGAAGGGCCCGAAGTCCATCAAATGGGGAAAAGACAGTCTTTTTAACAAATGGTGCTGGCAAAACTGGATATCCATTTGTAGAAAGATGAAACAGGACCCATACCTCACACCATATACAAAAACTGCTTCAAAATGGATCAAAGACATGAAGATAAAGCCTCATACTATAAAATTCATAGAAGAAAAAATAGGACCAACACTCCAGGCCTTAATACATGGCATTAACAGGATACAAACCATAAACAGCAACACAAAAAACCCAACAGATAAACTAGATAACTGGGATCTTCTAAAAATCAAACATCTATGCTCTTCAAAAGACTTCACCAAAAGAGTCAAAAGAGAACCTACAGACTGGGAAAAATTTTTGGACAGTACAAGTCAGACAAAGGTCTAATCTCCATAATCTACAAGAAAATCCAACACCTCTACAACAAAAAGACAAACAATCTTATCAAAAAATGGGCAAAGGAAATGAACAGACACTTCACCAAGGAAGACATTCAAATGGCCAACAGACACATTAGGAAATGCGATCACTAGCCATTAGAGAAATGCAAATTAAAACCACAATGAGATGCCATCTCACCCCGGCATTACTGGCATGAATCAAAAATACTGGAAATAACAAATGTTGGAGGGGCTGTGGGGAGATGGGAACTCTTATACACTGCTGGTGGGAATGCAAAATGATACAACCATTTTGGAAAATGATATGGTGTTTCCTCAGAAAGCTAGAAATAGACATATCATTCGATCCAGCAATCCCAGTCCTAGGAATATATCCTAGAGAAAAAAGAGTCATCACTCGAATAGACATATGCACACCTATGTTCATGGCAGCATTCTTCACAATAGCAAAATGATGGAAACAACCTCGATGTCCATCAACAGATGAATGGATACACAAACTATGTTACATACACACAATGGAGTACTATGCAACGAGAAAGAACAACAATGAATCTGTGAACCATCTCATAACATGGATGCAACTGGAGGACATTATGCTGAGTGAAATAAGTCAATCACAAAAGGACAAATATTGTATGAGACCTCTATTGTAAAAACCCATGAAAAAATTCACATGCAAAATGTAACAATCCTTGTTGGTTACCAGGGATGGGAGGGGAGGAGGGGGAAATACTAAATAGGCAATAGATAAGTGGTACCTTGGGTGAGAGGTGAGATAGTACACAGTACAGGGGAAACTAACACAACCTGCACAAGGAAAGGTCATGGGGGCCCTATAGACACATCCAAACCCCCCGAGGGACTGAGTTGTTGGACGGAGGGCTCTGGGGACCATGGTCTCGGGGAACATCTAGCTCAATTGGCATGACACTACTTATAAAGATAATGCTCTACATTCTACCTTGGTGAGTAGTGTCTGGGGTCTTAAAAGCCTATGAGCGGCCATCTAAGATACTCCACTGGTCCCATCCCTTCGGGAGCAAGGGAGAATGAAGAGAATAGGATACAACGAAAAGATTAGTCCAAAGGACTAATTGTCCACAGCTACCAAGGCCTCTACCGGACTGAGTCCAGTACAGCTAGATGGTGCCTGGCTACCACCACTGACTGCTCTGACCAGGATCACAACAGAGGGTTCTGGACAGAGCTGGAGAAGGAAGTAGAGCATAATTTTAACTCCCCCCCCCAAAAAAAAAAAAAAAAAAAAGAGTAGATTTACTGGCCTAAAGAATACTGGAGAAACCTCAAGAGTGTGGCCCGCAGACACCCTTTCAGCTCAGAGGTGAAGTTACCTTCGAGGTTCGATGTTAAGCCTGGGAGTGGATAGCCCAGTAAAACCAAATGGGACTAACGAGGTACAGGAGTCCTGACACAAGGGCCAGAAGGCAGAGGGGGAGTAGGAAACTGATGATAAGGAACACAAGTTGAGTAAGGACAGTGTCGATGTGTTGTGAGATTGTTGACCACTGTTATAGGGCAACATTTTAGTAACTATTAAATGCAAGGCTGTTTTGTCCTGTAAGCCTTCATCTTGGGTGAGAATGGCAGCAGAATTGGAAAAGCATAGTCAATATCACTTAAATGTGTAAGTAAAAAGTTTTGAAATGGTGTTAAAAAAAAAAATCAGACTAATGAGGTACAGTAGTGCAGTGACAAGGGCCAGAAGACAGAAGGGGACAAGGAAGTCCCCTGGTGATAGGGAACACAAGGTGGAGTAAGGATATTCTTGATGTGTTGTGAGATTGTTAACCATTGTCATAGGGTAACATGTGTAGTAACTGTTAAATGAGAAACTATTTTGTTCTGTAAGCCTTCATCTTAAGTGAGAATAACAGAACAGTTGGAAGAGCGTAGTCAATGTCACTGAACTGTGTATGTAGAAATTTTTGAAAAGGTGTATCTTTGGCTATCTGTATTTTCATAAAAAAAAAAAAAAAAAGGAAAGGTTGAGAATTTAGAGGCTTAATATGTTGTGGGGTTGTTAACCAATGTCATAAAACAACATGTGTACTACTGTTTCAGGAGAAACTATTTGTTCTATAAGCCTTCACCTGAAGTACAATAAAATATATATATATATATATATATATATATATATAAAAAGAAGAACAGCAAAGTTCCCAAGGATCCCACCAGTGCGGCTATGATGTCTGGGGAAGTTGTTCTCAGTTTTTGCTGTACAGCCTGGGTAGAAGGCATAGAGGTATACAATGCCAGGTTTTCAGGCAACAGAAAGAGAAGGAAGATATAGAGAGACAAGAAACTGATTAATGAGAAAGACAAAAAGGGAAAAAGAGGGAAAAGAAAAGAAAACAAATTTAAAAAGAAAATAAAGAACAAGAAAAACTCCCTAAATAACAGAAGAAAAAGAAAAAAATACCAAAGAAGAAAGAAATGCTCTCAGGGATCCCTCTGCACGTCTGTGCAAGCCAAGGGGGTAGTTTCCAAGCCACACAGCACCACCTGGCCAGAACGGGCTCCCAACTCAAGAAAAGGAAAAGAAAAGAAACCAACAATTCTAAACGAACAAGTGAATAGAAGCTCTGGGATCCCACCAGACCGGGAAGCAGCTCCACACTCAAACAGAGCTCCAAGCCCCTCAGGAAGAAGCAAAGATGGCGCATGGAGCCACGTATTTGAGCGAAAGGAGGGGGAGGTGGTGAGAGGTAAGGAAGAAATCAAAAGAAGCAGAAAAAAGCAACACCAGCAGCCAACAAATGGCATTCAGAGAGCTGGCCAAGTCAAATGGGTGGAATCCAAGCAGCAGGTGCTTCCCAGACAAGAGATTGTGGCCGCGGGAAGCAGAGGAGGCCAAGTGGCGGTGAAGAAGGGTGGGGGGTGGGAAAGCATATATTGCAAATTACCAGTTGTTTTTTCTCCCACTGGAAGATCCGTGAAGCTGCTTTCTCGTACCCCCTGTTTGCTGGTCTCCGATAGAAGTCCAAGATTGCGGATCCATGCTGCGTTAGCTGATAGGCGACCTCTGCATGAATCTCTCCTTTCTCTCCATTCTCTGTCAGTTTTCTCACTCCATTTGGTGCTTGGCTGAGTTCTTTACCTCTTCATTTGATGTTTCAGGGTTTCAGGATTGTTGTTTTCTCTGTTTGGCTTAGTTTTTCGGATCTTTGCTGTGGAGGGACGGCGTGGTGCTTCTGCCTAGAGTGCCATTTTGCCAGAAGTCTTGTTTTTTTTTTTTTTAAAACCTATCCTATGTACCTCAGGATTGTAGCTAGGATAAAACAAATTGATCTACTTAAAAACATTTTGCGAAGTATAGAGCAGTAAATAAATAATGAATTGCTTAATTTATTATTGGATTTACTCATTACCTGCAACAGAAAAGGAAGTTTATAAAATGATGACGGGAAATCACTAAGCATTTTCTTAACTATAAATTTTGCATCCACATAAAAAAAATGAAAATAATGTGAATTTTTAAATTTGATAAGGTAGCTGCATTAAAAATATGCATGTAAGAAGCATGTGGTTATATGAGAAGGGTTGTCTGATAGTAGGTACTCTGAGATTAAAACTACAAACACAATGAGAAATAGTATGACCTGAAATAGGAAGATTGAGATCAGATGCCTTGGATGCCTGATGGAAGAGGCAGCTTGATAAAAGGCCAGGAAGATAAAAGATCATAGAATCAAAGAAGGAACTGTTTGTTCTCAAAGAAGAGGTGTAATGACATTTTGACCATGAAAGATGTGGTTGTTATTATATGAAAAAAAAAGAAAATCCACAAGGGGCTTTAAGCTAACTGTGTTGTTGTAGGACAAGAGAGAAACAAGTTAGTGAGTTTTACTGTAAGAAATTTGAAAAAAAAAATCAATGCTTTCTTTATCAAGTGCTTGTTCTCCCTCTCTTTGAATTCCATGTGAAGTACTAGTCATACGTATAAACTCTGCTCAGGGTTATAAGACAGAGATTAAGCTTCAACTACCTGTGCTGGAGAAAAACTGGGCAAGTTGCAGTTTTTCTCAATAAAAATTAACCTTGCCTTGACTACAAAGAATTTGAAAATCAAGTAAACAGAGCTAAATTAGACCACATTCAGAACTGAAAATAATATTGATTCAAAATGCAAAAAAGGATGAAGAATTTAAGATATTTTGATACAAAATCATTTGGAGATTAAAAACTGGGGCTTGTAAGTAGGTACAAAATTGACTTTATTTTTTTAATGGGTAAGCAAAGGTACTCACTGGCAACTCAAATTGGAGGATGGTATTGGCAATAACTCAGCTAAGGCCTTACTAAAAAAAGACATGAGCATTTTATAAAAGACACAGTATCAGATCAGAAAAAGGGAATTCAAAGAAGTATTGCTTTGATTAATAATTTTAATAAAACCATAAACCAACCTTACTAGTAATAAATATGAAAAACAGTAGTAACATATCAATAGCTCATTTACTGAATATACACTACATACTAAATGTTGCAAAATACTTGCATATGCTAGCTCTTTTTGTCAAAAACAACATTGAGAGGTTGATATGTCAATTATTTTACAAACGAAGGACTTGAGGCTAGATCAAAGAATGTTGTGGCCTGTCTAGTTAAACACAGGTAGATTTTGTCAATGCCCAAGCTAGAAGTCAAAACTTTGTCTCATTATGTCCAAAGACTCTTTGCCTCTTTATATTTGTTTTCATTTTTTTCTTTCCTTCTTTCTCCTATATGATCTACTTCCAAAGGCAGAAGTCCATGCGCTTTTAAAGAAAGAAGCCATCAGGTAGTCTGCTGGAAGGTCCAGGGTTGAGAGACATGGGTCCGGAAGCTAGCTTTGCCTCTTTCTCTTAGCTAGTGTTTAACTTGGGAAAATAAGTAACTTCTCTTTAAAAGTGAGAATTAATCGTGATGCTCTCTGCCCCTGAGCAATGCAAGTGCATAGTTCTGGGAAAAGCCTATTTGGGTCATCCCACACATAAATATACATTTCTGAAACAGGCCTTGGTGATGAGAAAAATGGCCCTGACTCCCTGCCTTTAAGTTAAGTGGGTGCAGAGCTTCTGATTTGAAATTTATCACAGTAAATAAAAACTGATACCCTTACAGAAGTAAACCCCCCAGCATTTAGAAATACTGCATAAAATGTAGCAAAAAGTCTATTAAAATGTTACGTGAGCTAGGAAGAAAGAATGGAAAAGAGGGAAGGAAGGAAGGGAGGGCAGGAGGGAGGAAGGAAGGAAGGAAAGAAGGAACTCTTCAACTACAAAAGCAAAGAGAACAATAAAAATCAGAGCAACTGAGCACTTCATCTCTAGCCACAGATGCACCTGGGATGGGAATAGGCATGTGGGGACTTGGTATAGCTATATTTTTTTGTATCTGTTTCAGTTTCTGTATCTGTATCTACCTGTAAAATAAAAACAAACCTGTTGCAGCTAGTTCATTCCAACTCATGGTTACAGAGTAGAACAGCTTGACAGGATTTTCTTGACTGTAATCTTTAAGAAAGTATATCACCAGAACCTTCTTCCCTGGCAATGTTGGATGGGTTCAAACTGCCAACCTTTAGTTAGTAGTCAATCACAAACCATTTGCAATACATTTTATTTACATCTACAACTTCACCTTTATCTACATCTATACGTACATCAAAAAAAGATGAAAGATAAAAAAGGACAAGAAAATTTGGGAAATGGTCAAGGAGGTCCAATATGAATAACTACATTTCAAGACAGAAAGAAGACAAAATATAAAGGAGAGAGGTGAAAGTGTAGTCAACCAACAAGAGAAGAAAATGTCACAGTAAAAGAAAAAGCATAGTTTGGAAGTACTAAGTGATCAAAACACTACAAAGAAAGGGAATTCCAGAACACACAATTGTGCTCATGAGGAACCTGTACATGGACCAAGAGGCAGTCATTTGAACAGAACAAGCGGATACTGTGTGGTTTAAAATCAGGAAAGGTGTGTGTCAGGGTTGTATGCTTTCACTATACTTATTCAATCTGTATGAATCTACTTGACAGCAACAGGGTATTCAACCTGTATGCTGAGCAAATAATCCAAAAAACTAAGCTATATGAAGAAGAACGTGGTATCTGGATAGGAGGAAGACTCATTACCAAACTGCATATGCAGATGGCACAACCTTGTTTACTGAAAGTGAACATGACTTGAAGCACTTACTAATGAAGATCAAAGACTGCAGCCTTCAGTATGGCTTGACCCTCAACATAAAGAAATCAAAAATCCTCACAACTGATCCAGTTAGCAACATCCTGATAAATGGAGAAAATACTGATGTTGTCAAGAATTTCATTTTACTTAGATCCATAATCAATGCCCATGAAAGCAGCAGTCAAGAAATTAAACAACAAATTGCACTGGGCAAATCTGCTGCAAAAGGCCCCTTTCAAGTGTTAAAAAGCAAAGATGTCGCTATGAGGACTAAGTATGCCTGACCCAAGCCATGGTATTTTCAATTGCCTCATGCACATGTGAAAGCGGGAAAATGAACAAGAAAGACTGAAGAAGATTGATGCCTCTGAATTACGGTGTTGTCAAAGAATATTGAATACACCATGGACCACCAGAAGAATGAATAAATATGTCTTGGAAGAAGTATAGCCAGAATGCTCCTCAGCAGCAAGGATGGTGAGATTTTGTCTCACATATTTTGGACATGTTATCAGGAGACACCAGTCCCTGGAGAAGGACATCATGCTGGGTAAAGTACAGGGTCAGGGAAAAAGAGGAAGTCCCTCAACAAGACTGATTGACACAGTGGCTGCAACAATGGGCTCAAACATAGCAACTATTGTGAGGATGGTGCAGGACTGGGCAATGTTTCGTTCTTTTGAACAGAGGATTGATATGAGTCACAACCAACTCACGGGCACCTAAGAACAACAGCAACAACATATACTGGCAGAGATGTAGAGACACATTTCCTGTCCTGAAAGTTTCTCCATATGGCAGGTTATTTTCGCACTGCATAGAATATGTTTTGACTGTTGCTATCAGATTCACCTTGTGCTGAAAGCCTCATGTGTTGGAGCAGAAAAACATCTGAAGTTCTGTGAACTGAAGTATTGACTTTATTTTTTTGTTTAGTAAGTTAGGGGTATAATGAAAAATAAAAATATGTGTAAATCATAACAGATTCTTCAAAGCTTACAATTATAAAGTTAATGTTGAAAGACCAGGAAGGCAGTATAAGTTTTAGATAAATCACATAATATTAACTTCCTGATTTGGCTAACATGTACACAGATTGCACAAGTGGAACTATAATTTACACTGAACTTTTATTTTCTTTCACTATTCAGAGAGAGAGAGACCTTCCAAAAGAAGAAAAACTGGGGGCTATATCATATCTCAAAGGAGCCTTGGTGGCAAAACAGTTAAACGTTCAGAGGCTAACTGAAAGGTTGGCAGTTTGAACCCACCCAGAGGCTGGGAGAAAGACCTCATGATCTGCTTCCATAAAGATTACAGCCAAGAAAATCCTATGGGGCAGTTCTACTCAATGGCACCTAACTACAAAGGCATTCTATCGCTAAGGACTGTCTCTTTTTCCTCTTTTATGAAAGAAAAGGCCAATGAGAGGTAATGTACAGTCAATTTCCCCTGGAAATAAATCTTCATGCATCCCTTACAAAGGTCTAGCCCTGGAAATGAGTATGGATGTCATTATTGTAGTCAGAGCCAATGTTTTGCTACCCTACTGAGCCATCAGACCAATGCCTTAGTGCCTATTAGGGTAAATAATATTATCATGCCCAATTTGATATAGCTGTGTAATATGATTGTGGTTGAAAGCACTTTGTGTTTGTTTATTAGGTTGACCTAGATCAGTGATTCTCAAGTAGGAATGATTTTATTCCCAGGGCAAACATGTTTGGAGACCTTTTATGTTGACACATTTGTAGGGGTGTTCTCTTGACATCTAGTGGGTAGAAGCCAGGGATGCTGTAAAACATCCTACAAGGCACATCAATTATCTCACAACAAAGAAATATCTGCCCCAAATGTCAATAATGTCAATGGTGAGAAATCCTGACCTAGAATGGTACTGTTTACTTCACATATATATGAAAACAGTCCCTATCTCTTGTGCTAGAGGTTAAAAATCAAGTTTGAATATCAACCCATCAGGCCCTACTTCTGTCTTAAAAAGTTGATAACCTTTGAAATTGGACTCCATTTCTCCCTACGCTAAATCCTGACACAGAGAACAAATTACCTATCGTGTCATTCCCTTTTCTCTTGCTCTGTTTATCTGGACTCTGTTTTTACACACTCCCCATGCCTGACCCTCCAGGCACCAATTCCTCGTCCCACACCTCTGCTGGCCCCATATGTTAATCACTGGATCATTAACCCTTCAAAGGCAGAAGAGACACAGACTGGAAAGTGAAGGCCCTGCGTGGAGAGAGTGAACTTTTGTTTCTCCATGTTTGCTCCCCAAAGTTCTTTCAACTTAATTCACTTCACCAGGCAGCTGCAGTCATGGGTCGATGGGGGAGACATCAGTTAGGCCGGATGGCAGTGCCTTCCCCTCTGGTTTCGGTTGCTACTTCCCACTGTTTCCTACTGCTTCGTCACTTGGCTTGATGAGTCTCACCAGGAGTTCTGATTTGGCTGGCTGTGTAACCCTTCAGTTCATTTATGAACGATGAGCTTGTTATTCAGCATTTATGTTTCTTATGAGCAACATTGCCTTTTGAAGTTGGGTGAATTATCAAGCGGTAAGTTTGAGCTGAAGTTAAACGGTAGTGTTCTATTTCAAGAGTTGTTGACTTTCTTTGTTTTTTGAGAACCTGGAAAAGATTAGTGGAGGAATTATTTTCTCTTCCTTATGAAATGATGTGATGTAACTGAAGGCAACACCCACCAAACATTTCGGGGGCCAGTTGAAAGGTAGGGAGAAGTACTTGGATAATCATAACATTTGTTTCCAAATTATTATATAAACACAGCACATGCTAATATCATATCCAAAACCATATCCAAAGAGTAATCAGCACCCATGGAAGTGGGTAGTGTCATTTCAGAAGGTAATATATTGAAAGAAGAGAAATATATGGACTTTGAAGTCAGAAAATGTTGACATTAAATCATATCTTCTTCATTTCCTCTGCTTCTATAATCTAGGGTGGGCTATTCAACTTCTCTGAGCTTCAGTTTCTTCTGCGTTTATTAAAACTGAGAGGGTAACACCTAACTCACATTGTTGCAAGGAATACATATATGAGTGCCTCCAAAATATATATTACATATATATTTTTTAAATTCTCTCTGTAACAGAACAAGATACGGAAACTGAGAGGATTGAAAAAATACTGAAGTAGAATTTTAAAAAACTTCAATTTAAAGTCTTGCTCTTTTACTTCCTAGCTCTCTGAACTTAGAGAAGCCATCAAGCTTCTCTGGGACATGCTTTCCCAGGTAGTAAAATAAGTACATTGAAGCATTTGTGGTTTTCAGACTGTTGTATGTTTTCAGACGACTAACCGTGAGGCGTTCTTCAAACTGAAGCTCACTTAGAAACCCAATATGAAAAAAATAATAATTCTGGAAATTCTCTGATTGAAGGGAGCTGGGGAAGACTCCTCTGTGGGCTCTGCAGAATATAATTTGGAAATCATTGAGGTTTATGGCTCTCAAGAGTCTTTCAGATCTAAAATTCTATGAACAACAAACCTACTGCCATGGAGTCAGTTCCAACGTGTAGTGACCACGTACATTTTCCACGGCTGTAATCTTTATGGGGAGCCCTGGTGGCACAGTGGTTAAGAGATACGGCGGCTAATCAAAAGGTCAGCAGTTTGAATACACCAGTTGCTCCTTGGAAAACTTATGGGGTAGTTCTACTCTGTCCTATAGGGTGACTATGAGTTGAAATCAACTCATTGGCAAGGGTTTGAATCTTTACGAAAGCAGACTGCCACATCTTTCTCCCTTGTAGCCACTGGTGATTTTGAATCGCCAGCCTTTCGGTTAGCAGTTAGTTGCTCTAACCACTGTGTAATGGATTCCTTATAAGCAAAAAGCATTTTTAAAAAAGTAATTTATTATATTTTTGTTGTTGTTGAGCAACAAGTCTTAACTCAGATCTTGTCTTATTTACAGAAATGGATAGATTAACATGGCCATTCTAACCTGACCAGCCAGCTACTTCAATAGCAGAAACATGTCTAAGTCTTGGGAATGATCTTGACTTTAGAAGTTGAAGTGCCAGATTTCTGGTATAATTCACACTAATTACTAAGTTATGAAAAATAGGCAAGATAATACTCATTGAATTCCTCTGTAATGTCTAATTCTCTGTGCTTATGTATGCATATTCACATATTGTTCGTTATTCTTCATTGTCTCTACCCCTATATTTCCCCTCCTCACCTCTAATAACGTGCTTCCATTTAATTGCAAAAAAAAAAAAAAAAATTAGGTTTTATGTTCTATTTTAGAGATAATACTTTTCAGTACACAGAATAACATTCAGAAGGTGGCAGTCTCTGGTTTCAGTTTTAGATATAAAATCACTCAAAACAAACTCATTGCCATTGAGTCGATTCCAATTCAGACCGACCGTATAGGACAGTGTAGAACCACCCCATAGAGTTTCCCAAGGAGTGGCTGGTGGATTCGAACTGCTGACCTTTGTAGTTAGCAGCTGAGCTTTTAACTATTGAACCACAAATCAGAACTTAAAATTCAGAAGAGATTATGATCAAAGTTAATTAATATGTATTATTTTCTCCACATCACTTTATTTTTTTGTAGTTTTTCATCACTGTTGGAAATCTGATTCTCCATTTATGTTTATTTTCTGTAACTCCAGCCCACTAGACTATAATCTTAATGAGGACAGGGAGCTTGTTCAGTGTTTTATCAGCAACAGTCAGGAAAGCATCTGGTATAAAATAAGTGTTCAATAGATAATTGTTGAATTATTCTGAGATTGAATTATAGAGTTTTGAGTATTTATTATCATGGGTTAGTAAGGATGACATGACATATTCATCACAATGCAGCTAACAATCAAAACACAATAACCCAAAAAAACCAAACCAAAGTAAACTTGTTGTTGTTGAGTCAATTCCCACTCATAGTGACCCCAAAGGACAGAGTATAACTGTCCAGTAGGGTTTCCAAGGAATGACTGGTGGATTCGAACTGCCGATGTTTTTGTTAACAGCTGAGCTCTTTAACCACTGCACCACCAAGGCTCCACAATCACCAGTAGCCATTAATTATTTATGATGGTGGATATACAACTGTGATAGTCTGTCTTATACAGATTATGAAAAACTCGGAAGGGTTAACAATAGTTGACATACACTTTGATTTTCTTTTAAAATGCAATGTGTTTACCACACATTTGTGAAGTGCGAGATTCAAGGCCATTGCCTGAAAACCCAAAAGCACTTTAAGGCTTTTATGAAGATGCCTGAGTCTTAGTAAACATTTTTGTGCAGTCTGTGGAGATATTACTTAAGTTTCAAGTGACCTTTAGGGCCAACAAATATCTCTTGCAAAGTTTATTTTAGTTTATTTGAAATGGGAAGTGAGTGAGTGATAAATTCTGTTTATTTTTCAGCTAGGATAAATGAAAACAATGCAAGTTCCTGGCATAATGTTAATTGGCTGGACAATTTCGTCTGAATGGTCAAAGAACTTTGAGTGAGCTTTAAATATCTCCAAATTTTTTGACTATTTTTGAGAAACTGTGTTTAAATCCTTCAAAGTGCATAAATTACTGTTATAAGTAACTATGAGCTTCTGATTTTCTTTGGAAAAAAAAAGAAATTTTTTGTGAGAAATTTTGAAAAATACGATGGAAACTGTAAGAACTGAATTGCATTTATATGTGTGCACTGTATTCTGTTGTATAGCATAGATAGTGTGTTATATTTTAATGATTTTTATTGGATTCCTCTTTCTCATTAAATTTTTTGCATAATACTTTTGTTATTGTTGTTGATAGGTGCCTTCGAGTCGGCTCCTACTCATAGCGACCTCATGTATAACAAAACAAAATGTTGCCTAGTACTGCATTATCCTCACTATCATTGCTATGTTTGAGCCCATTGTTGCAGCCACTGTGTCAATCTATCTCACTGAGAGTCTCCCTCTTTTTTATTGACCCTTTGTCTTACCAAGCATGATGTCCTTCTCCAGCAATTGGTCTCTCCTGATGTTGTGTCCAAAGTAAGCAAGATGGAGTCTTGCTAGCCTTTCTTCTTAGAAGCATAATATTTAAGAGCATGATTTTAAATTTTGGCAGACTACAACTGAATTCCCAGCTCTGCTACTTATTATGCATGGGCAAGTTACCTAACCTTTCTAACTCTCACATCTTTTTTATGGATTGTATTGTTGCCCCCTAAAAGTTAAGTTGAAGTCCTAGCCCCTGTAACTATGAATGTGACCCTGTTTGGAAATAAAGATTTTCTTTTATTATGTTAATTAGTCCCTTACCAGAGTGGACTGAGTTCTAAATCTAGTCATTTTTGACAGTAATTAAAAGACCAGAATACATACAAAAACTCATACACACAGGAGGGAAGACAAACACGAAGGTATGCGAAGAAACTCTAAGGAACCCTCTAGGCTACTGACAAGGAAAGACCCTTCCGTGGAGCTGATGCCCTGATTTGTTCTCCTAGTCTCCGAAACCCAGAGACAATAATTCCTGTTCTTTAAAGCCACCTGCCTGGTATTTTTGTTTGTTTGTTTGTTTTGTTTTGTTATAGCAGCACTAGGTAACTAAGACATCCTCTGTTTGCTTATTGGTATGTATAATAGCACATATACTTCATGGGGCTACCCTGAGAAATAAATGATAAAGTGTATGTAAAGTTCTTAGGTGATATTGTACATATTATGAATTTAATACATTTTAGCTATTTTTTGTAGGGGTTTTATTTGTGCATGGGCATGTGCCTGTGTGTGTGTGTTTGTGAGCTCCTAAAGGGCATAGGCTGTGTCTTTTGGTTAATCCCAGTTCTAGCACAGCAGATGCTAAATTAATATCTATAGTTGTTGTAAATTTAAGAATTTGATAATCTACTCATCATTAGACTGACACATTACTTTAGTTAACACTTTACAGGTTATGTTTTATGTTTAAAAAAGATTGCATGATCTTTTTTATGTCTACCAAGAGAATAACTTATTTTTTTCTTTATGTAAATTACTACAAGGAAGATTTTTAGCTAATTTTTTTTAAAATAGAGGAATTTCTACTTTGTTTGAAATTATAATACGACTCTTTATGGAGTTATTAAGCAGACTGTTTTTATTTGAAGTTAAGTTATAGTTTTGTGTAACTTTGCTGGAGAAGAGGGGGTTTTTGAGGAAGAAAATGATGAGGTAGAAATTTGCAGGCAGAAATATTACTCATCATTGCTCTGCGATAAACAACTGTGAAGGAGGAGTGGATAAAACAGTATTAGGCAAAGAGAGATGTTAGGCTACTGTGTAGTAACAACCAAGGTCTTAACTGACCCATGGGCTTCTATACCTCTGCATTTCCCAGTCATTGAATGGAGACTACCCCATTCTGATGAGGTTCTTTTCAGATGAGATGGCGCTTTTCAGATGAAGCCAATCTCTGGAAAGGTGTGAGCTTCAGAGTGCAGCAGTATGTAATAAGACCCTGGATCTCATATTGATGTGCCCACGTTTGTACCTCCTTTGTTGTAAAGTATATTTGATGCAAAGTTGTTTAGCATTCCATGTGTCGTGGATTGAATTACGTCCCCCCAAAAATGTGTGTATCAATTTGTCATGGCCATGATTCCTGGTATTGTGTGGTTTTCCTATATGTTGTAAATCCTGCCTCTATGATGTTAATGAGGGACGATGGGTGGTAGTGGTGTTAGTAAGGCAGGACTCAGTTTACAAGATTGGATTGAGTCCTGAGACAATCTCTTGAGATATAAAAGAGAGAAGTGAGCAGAGAGACAGGGAGACCTCATACCATCAAGAAGCAGTGCCAGGAGCAGAGCACGTCCTTTGGACTTGGGGTCCCTGCCCTGAGAAGCTCCTAGTCCAGGGAACACTGATGAGAAGAAGGCCAATGGAGAGAGAAGGCCTTCCCCTGGAGCATACGTTCTGAATTTGGACTTTCAGCTTAGTTTACTGTGAAGAAATAAATTTCTCTTTGTTAAAACCATCTGCTTGGGATATTTCTGTTGTAGTGGCACTAGATGACTAAGACACCATGTCAGGAGACACATTCCATTAGTCTTTGAATAGTAATGTTAGGCAAATTCCTTTACGGAGGAATATGTATCCAGAATATGTATCAATACCCATCAAGAAGAATCACTGCTCCTTCCAAAGAAGAATGTGTCTAATGGACTTTGGACCCCTGAGTATTTGGCCCTCTGGAGGAATGGTGCCATACTGGAGAGTCAGTATTGCTCTTGGTTGTTGGCAGTTGTATTTTTAGCAGCAGCAGTGGCTAGATCAGCTTTGGTAAGAGAAGATCCATGCTGTTGGACCCAAATAGCCTCTATCTCTGCTGCTATGGCTATCTAATTCATAGGCCCATTGTGCCAGCACTGGCTAGCTATGGACAATCTGAACGATGTCAACTGGCCTAGCTAATCTAATTGGTTGTTTAGTGCTCTGTCTGTAGTGGATGCTTTCCGATAGGTGTTAACATACATTACAAAGATCTTCACATTTCATGCTTATTCTCAATATGCCTATTCTGCAGACTTCATTTTCCTCCCCATCTGAATCCTTCTAAGCCCCTAGCCCCTCAGCCCAACCATTCATCAATGTTCATGAATCTATGTATATTCTAAACAGTGGCCACTTCTCTTTGCACATAAAGGTAATGACCCAGTTAACCACCAATTGGGAGTTATTTTCTCTCTGTTCAGTGCTGTCTTTTTCAGGGCCATCACTGAGTGGGGCCATTAGGCAGCCAAGTCCATTTTCAGCTTGTGCCCAAATACCTTGCTGAGACATCTGTAAAAGACCTTGTCCTTTTTTCTCTTTATGCAGCAGTATTTGTGATCTAAAGTTGAAGCACTGGTAAAATAGTGGTGGATAACATGGAGGTCTTGACCACCTCTCATGTACTTCCACCCTGCTCATGTGTAATCTTGAATGTATTGCTCTTATTTTATAACGGATTGCTGCTGGGCACACCTGGCCTTATGACACAGTGCGTCTGGCAGAACCCAGGTGTTATGGTCAGTTTTATGTGCCAGCTTGGCTAGGTTATAAAGATAGATAGCTGCTGTTGAGTCAATTCTAATGCACAGTGACCCTGTACAACAGAACAAAACGTTGCCTGGTTCTACGTCATCCTCACAGTCTCTGGCATATTTGAGTCCATCATTGTGGCTACTGTGTCAATTCATCACACCGAGTTCTCCCTTGCCCTCACAGGCCTTCTACTTCACCAAATATGATATTCTCCTCTAGCCATTGATCCCTTCTGATGACAAAGCAAGTCCGTCAGAGAATGTTCTGTTGTGATTCATAAGCTTTTCAGTGGCTAGTTTTCAAAAGTAGATTGTCAGGCCTTTCTTCCTAAATTATACTTGCCTAGCCAGCCCCAAACCTATTCTTGAGATGGTCTCTAAATTAAGGTGGGATACACTCAAGGTCATACTTTGACTCTCATGGACTTGTTCTAATTTTCTTCAATTTCAGCATGAACTTTCATATGAGCAATTGATGGTCTGTTCTGCAGTTGGCCCCTGACCTTGTTCTGACTGATGATATAGAGATTTTTCATCATCTCCTTCCACAGATGTAGTCGATTTGATTCCTGTGTATTTCATCTGGGGAAGTCTATGTGTATAGTCACCATTTATATTGGTGAAAAAAGGTATTTGCAATGAAGAAACCATTGGTCTTGCAAAATCCTATCATGTGATCTCCAGCGTTGCTTCTATCACCAAGGCCATATTTTTCAACTACTGATCCTTCAATTCAAAATGGCCAATACCAGTCCATTTCAACTCACAAATGCCTAGGATATTGATGTTTATGTGTTCCACTTTATTTTTGACAATTTCTAATTTTTCTAGATTCATACTTCCTGCATTCCACTTTCTGATTATTAATGGATGCTTGCAGCTGTTTCTTCTCATTTTGAGACATGCCACATCAGCAAATGAAGGTCCTGAAAGCTTGATTCCATCCACGTCTTTAAAGTCAACTCTATTTTGAGGAGGCAGGTTTTCCACAGTTGAATTTTGAGTGCCTTTCAACATGAGGGGCGCATCTCATCTTCAGGCAGTATATCAGACAATGTTCCACTGCTATTCATAAGGTCTTCATTGGTTAATTCTTTTCAGAAGTAAACCACCAAGTCCTTGTTCCTAGTCTGTCACAATCTGGAAACTCAGCTGATACCTGTCCACTGTGGGTGACCCTGCTGGTTGGTATTTGAATACGGGTGGCATAGCTTCCAGCATCACAGCAACAAGCAAGCCCTCACAGTATGAAGAACTGACAGATCAAAGATCAGACAAGTTGTGGAGTGACATCAAGGACATCATACATGAAGAATGCAAGAGGTCATTAGAAAGAAAGGAAAGACCAAAATGGATGTCAGAAGAGATTCTGAAAATTGTTCTTGAATGTCAAGTAGCTAAAACAAAAGGAAGAAATGGTGTAGTAAAAGAGCTGAACAGAAGATTTCAAAGGGTGGCCCAAGAAGACAATGTAAAATATTATAATGACACGTGAAAAGACCTGGAGATAGAAAACCAGAAAGGAAGAATATGCTCAGCATTTCTCAAGCTGAAAGAACTGAAGAAAAAACTCAAGACTTGAGTTGCAATATTGAAGGATTCTATGGGGAAAATATTAAACGACACATGAAGCATCAAAAGAAGATGGAAGGAATACACAGAGTTACAGTACCAAAAACAATTGGTTAACAGTCAGTCATTTCAGGAGGTAGCATATGATCAAGAACCAATGTTACTGAAGGAAGAGGTCCAAGCTGCACTGAAGGCATTGGCAAAAAACAAGGTTTCCGGATCTGACAGAATAACAATTGAGATGTTTCAGCAACCAGATGCAGCACTGGAAGTGTTCACTCATCTATGCCAAGAAATTTGGAAGACAGCTACCTGGCCATCTCACTGGAAGAGATCCATATTAATGCCTAGTCCCAAGAAAGGTGATCCAACTGAAGGCGAAAATTATCAGACAATATCATTAACAGCAGACACAAGTAAAATTTTGCTGAAGATCTTTCAAAAGCAGCGGCAGCAATATATCAACAGGGAACTGACAGAAATCCAAGCTAGATTCAAAGGAGGATGTGGAACCAGGGATAACATTGCTGACGTCAGATGGATCTTGGCTGAAAGCAGAGAATACCAGAAATATGTTTATCTGTGTTTTATTGACTATGCAAAGGCATTCAACTGTGTGGATCATAACAAATTATGGATCACATTGTAAATAATGGGAATTCCAGAACACTTAATTGTGCTCATGAGGAACCTATACTTGTTCAAACACAACAAGAGGATACCGGATGGTTTAAAGTCAGGAAAAGTGTGTGTCAGAGTTGTATCCTTTGACTCTACCTATTCAATCTGAACAAATAATCCAAGAAGCTGGACTATATGAAGAAGAAAGGGGCATCAGGATTGGAGGAAGACTATTAGCAACCTGCATTATGCAGATGACACAACTTTACTTGCTGAAAGTGAAGAGGACTTGAAACACTTACTGATGAAGATCAAAAACCACAGTCTTCAGTATGGTTTATACCTCAACATAAAGAAAACAAAAATCCTCACACTAGACAAATAAGCAACATCATGATAAATGGAGACAAGATTGAAGTTGTCAAGGACTTCATTTTACTTGGATCCACAATCAACACCCATGGAAGCAGCAGTCAAGAAATCACAAGAAGCGTTACATTGGGCAAATCTGCTGCAAAAGACCTCTTTAAAGTGTTGAAAAGCAAAGACATCACCCTGAAGACTAAGGTGCACCTGACCCAAACCATGGTGTTTTCAATCACCTCATATTCATGGAAAGCTGTACAATGAATGAGGAAGACTGAAGAAGAATTGATACCTTTGAATTGTGGTGTTGGCGAAGAATATTGAATATACCATGGACAGCCAATAGAACAAAAAAGTCTGTCTTGGAAGTACAACCAGAATGCTCCCTAAAAGCAAAGATGGTGAGACTATGTCTTACATACTTTGGACATGTTGTCGGGAGAGATAAGTCCCTGGAGAAAGACATCATGCTTGGTAAAGTACAGGGTCAGCGAAAAGGAGGACTACCCTCAATGAGACAGAATGACCCTGTGGCTGCAACAATGGGCTCAAGCATAGCAACAATTGTGAGGATGACACAGGACTGGACAATGCTTCATTCTATTGTACATAGGGTCAGTATGAGTCAGAAACCACTCAACGGCACCTGTCTTTAACTGGGTTCTCTAGAGAAGCAAAACCAGTAAAGAGTATGAATATATATATATAGAGAGATTTATATCAAGGAAATGGCTCACACGATTGTAGAGGCTGGAATGTCCCAAGTCCATGGATTAGAATAGCAGCTTCTCCCAATTCACTATGTGCAGGGGCTGGTGAACCCAAGATCAGCGGGTAAGAGAGCAGGGCTCCTGCTCGCAGGCTCTGAAGATTGACGAATCCCAAGATCAGCAGATAAACTGATAGCTCAAGTCCCAAGAGCCAGAGGTCAGATGAACAGGAGGCAACCACAGGATCCAGAGTGAGCAAAAAGCCAGTAAGTCTGCTTATATTTGGATGCAGGCCACACCCCCAAAGAAAATCCCTTTCAACTGATTGGCTACTCACAGCAGACCCCATCATGAGAGTGGTCACATATGAACACTGAGAATCATGGCCCAGCCAAGCTGAAACACAATCTTAACCATACAGTCCACCCCTTGTCAACTTGGCACATGTACATATCTCCTTAAACTATACATAATCTCTGAATAAACACAATTATAAAGTCATACGTGCACCTAACACGATGCAACTAACATGCATACAACCAAAAAACACTAGCCCCATTTACATCTTATATTTTATAAGTGAAGAAAACACAAATATTTAATGCACACATACAAAGCAGAAATACTCATAACAATTACAGTCTTCGTTTCTGCAACTGGTCACGTGGCTGTAACTGGTATTTAGAACTACCTTCTTCCACCCCCCATTCTGTATTCCCTTTACCCTCATCAGGCACCTCAGCTGGTTGTGTTTCTTTGACTGATGGGGTGACCCAAACCTTCATTCCTGAAGGGTCTGGGTCATCCATAGTCATGTCAGAATTGAGTTGCTGTAGTTTTCCATTTACTTTAATCACAGGGCATGGTAGTACTAAGAGACACCCTAAGGGATCTCCTGCATTCCAGGCATACTCTTCTATACCTCCATTATGTAATATCACTCCAATTTCCTCTTGGTAATCAGGATGAATTACACCAGCCAGTATGGTAACTCCTTTTCCTTGCCTGTTGATCCAGAGGCATAAGGAGCCCAAAGTGGCCAGGTGGCATTCTTGGCTTCCAATTCAATGGAATCAGTGATGTGTCTCCAGGTGGGAGCATTCCTTCCTTTGGAACTAAGACCTATAGACCTGAAGAGCATAAGGTCGTGGGAACAGGAAGCAAAAATCTTGTGAGTGGGTCACTATGGGTAATAGTGAGTGGTGCTATTCCCATTTCCACCCCTTGATTCCTGGACCCGTGAATCCTGGTTATGGGAGAAACAGCACCATATACTGGTGCTGGTTTAGGGCATATAAAGCCTCCTGGAGAACACTGTCCCAAACCTGCAAGGTATTGCCACCTAGCTGGCGCTGTAATTGTGTTTTTAGAAGGCCATTCCATTGTTCTATCAAGCCAGCTGCTTCAGGATGATGGGAAACATGGTAAGATCAATGAATTCCATGAGCATGGGCCCACTGCCACACTTCATTTGCTGTGAAGTGAGTCCCTTGATCTCAGGCAATGCTGTGTGGGATACCATAACAGTGGATAAGGCATTCTGTAATTCCATGGGTGGTAGTTTTGACAGAAGCATTGCATGCAGGGAAGACAAATCCATATCCGGAGTAAGTATCTATTCCAGTAAGGACAAAACACTGCCCTTTTCATGATGGAAGTGGTCCAGTATAATCAATTTGCCACCAAGTTGCTGGCTGATCACTTCAAGGGATGGTGCCGTATCGGGGACTCAGTGTTGGTCTCTACTGCTGGCAGATTGAGCAGTCAGCAGTGGCTTTAGCCAAGTCAGCCTTGGTTAGTGGAAGTCCATGTTGCTGGGCCAATGCACAACCTCCATCCTTGCCACTATGGCCACTTTGTTCATAAGCCCATTGAGCAATGATGAGAGTAGCTGGGGAAAGAAGATGACTGGTTTCCACAGAACACGTCAGCCTATCCACTTGATTATTAAAATCATCCTCTGCTGAGGTCACTCTTTGGTGAGCATTCACATGAGACATGAATATCTTCACTTCTATGGCCCATTCAGATAGGTCTATCCACATATTTCTTCCCCATAAATCCTTGTCTCCAATTTTCCAATCAGGTTTCTTCCATGTCTCTGACCATCCAGCCAAACCATTGGCCACTGCCCAAGAATCAGTATACAATCACACATCAGCCATTTACCCTTCCAAGCAAAGTGAACAGCCAGGTGTCCTGCTCAAAGTTCTGCCCAATGAGAGGAATTCCCTTCACCACTGTCCTTCAAGGAGGTCCCAGAAAGGGGCTATAGTGCTGCCATTCTCCACTTTCCAGTGTTTCCTGCATACCATGGAGACCCATCTGTAAACCAGGCACGACTTTTCTCTTCTTTAGTCAGCTGATCATAAGGAACTCCCCATGAGACCATAGGTGCAGACTGGGAAAAGGAAGTTATTGTGACTGGAGTGGAGACCATGGGCATTTGGGCCACTTTCTCATGCATCTTATTTGTGCCTTCAGGTCCTGCTCGGGCCCTATCTAGTATATACCACTTCCATTCAATGATGGAGTGCTAATGTGCATGTCTGACTGTATGACTCTGCGGGGCAGAGAACACCCAGTTCATGATGGGTAGGCTGCATGGTGACTTGTTGTCCCATGTTTAAGTGTTTAGTCTTTACTAAGGCCCAGTGATAAGCCAAAAGCTGCTTCTCAAAAGGAGAATAGGTATCTGCAGAGGAAGGCAGGACTTTGCTCTGAAATCCTAAAGGTCTGGGCTATGATTCACCAATAGGGGCCTGCCAAAGACTCCAAACAGCATCTCTATCTGCCACTGACACTTCAAGCACCACTGGATATGCTGGATCATATGGCCCAAGTGGCAGAGCGGCTTGCCCAACAGGCTAAACCTGTTGCAGATCCATCTTTTGTTCTGGGACTCACTCAAAACTAGCAGCTTTTTGAGTTACTTGATAAATAGGATGGAGTAGCAGAGCCAAATGAAGAATATGTTGCCCCCCAAATCCAAAGAAGCCCACTCACTAGGTGTTGTGCCTCCTTTTTAGTTGTGGGAGCAGTCAGATGCAATAACTTATCCTTCACTTTAAAAGGAATAACTCAACATGCCCCACACCACTGGTCCCCTAGAAATTTCACTGAGGTGGTAAATTCCTGAATTTTTGTGGGATTAATTTCCCACCATGTAGCACGCAAAAGTTTTACAGAATAAGTCCAGAGTAATTGACACTTCTTTACTAGGTCCAATCAGCATAATGTCATCAATGTAATGGACCAGTGTGACATCTTGTGGAAGTAAAGGCGATCAAGGGTCCTGTGGACTAAATTATGACATAGGGCTGGAGAGTTAACGTAGCTCTGAGGTAGGCAAGTGAAGGTATACTGCTGGCCTTGCCAGGTGACGGCAAACTGCTTCTGATGGTCCTTTGAAACAGGTATGGAGAAAAAGGCATTAGCCAGATCAATAGCTGCATATCAGCTACCAGGAGATATATTAATTTGCTCAAGCAAAGAAACTACATCTGGAACAGCAGCTGCAATTGGAATCACTACCTGGTTAAGTTTTTGATAACCTACTGTCATTCTCCAAGACCCATGTGGTTTTTGCACAGGCCAAATAGGCGAGCTTGTGGTGGGAATCAGCACCCCTGCATCCTTCAAGTTCTTGATGGTGGCAGTAATCTCTTCAGTTCCTCCAGGAATGCAGTATTGCTTTTGGTTTTCTATTTTCCTAGGTAAGGGCAGTTCTAATGGCTTCCACTTGGCTTTTCCTACCATAATAGCCCTTACTCTGTTTGTTAGGGATCCAATGTGGGGGTTCTGCCAGTTGCTGAGTATATCTATTTCAATTATGCATTCTGGAACTGGGTAAATCACTACAGGATGGGTTCAGGGACCCACTGGACTTACTGTGAGATGGACATGAGCCAAGACTCCATTAATAACCTGACCTCCATATGCCCCCACTCTGACTCTTTGGATCTCCTGGAATTAGTGTCAGTTAAGAGCCAGTATCTAGTAATGCCTGAAAAGTTTGATTATTTCCTTTTCCCCAATGCACAGTCACTCTCATAAAAGGCCTAGATCCCTTTGGGGAAGGCTGGGAGAAAGATTAACAGTAAAAATTTTTGTCAGTGTATTGGAGTCCTTCCTCAAAGGGACCTGGCCTCCCCTTCATTCAAGGGGTTGTGGGTCTTTAAACTTACTCAAATCTAGGAATTGATTGAGGGACCGTAACTCTCTATTTTGGCACTTTGAGTTAGACTGCTGTTCACCAGACCTAGAGTTTATCCATTTGTACAGATCAAGTAAATGTTTAGTAGATTTCCTATCTATTTCACTCCTAGGGACACCATGACTAAGAAGCCAACACCTTAAGTCCATATGAGTCAGACTATTCTGATTACTGCTTTGACTCCGCTGTCCATTAATATAACCATGCCCACCTTGTCTTTGTTGATTGAGTGCAGCCACTTGGCCCCTACTACCACAGGGTCCAATCAGCCCCATTGTAGTTAGGTGTCTTAATTCAGCTAGGACAGTTCCTACTGTCAAATCTGATTTACATAAAATAGCAATCAGAGCAGCCTTCAAGGATGCTGGAGCTCCCTTCATAAATAAAAGGTGTGTCCTCTGGGCATTCCATACGTGGGTCTGCGGGTCTAACCTGATAAATCCACTCTAGCATGCCAATTTCCCTAAGCCTTTGGATACCTTTTTCTACAGTACACCAAGGCAGGTCTGGTAGTTCAGCTTGATTTAATGTAGGTCACTGTGTAATCTATGCTTCAGCAACCCAACCAAATAAACTATTAGATCCTTTTGTAACTTCTCGAGCTGAAACATTGAATGAGAAATCTGTGCTTAGTGGGTCCATATCAATAAACTCAGACTGATCCATCTTTGTGTTCCTTGCACCATTATCCCACACCCTTAATAGTTATTCCCACACATATTCCCCAGGTTTCTGTTTGTACATATTAGAAAAGTCAAGCAGTTCGTTTGGAGTGTCGTGTTCACCCAGAGCCTCACCTTTCAGCAATACCTGATCTACTGGTGGTGATATTTTGCATATTTGTATTGCCACCTCACGCCATGGATTAGCAGTGCCCTCTTTACTGCTGGAAGCAGAGTCATCAACATCTTTAAGACTAACCAGACTTGAGAACTAATTTAGAAAACTCATCCTGACAATTTTGTTTCTCTAGAACCACACTTCACCTTTTGGGGCTCACTGGAACTTAAGTCTAGTTATAGGTCTAGAAGCCAGAATCAGTGGTGTGGAATTGTTTTGAGAACATTCAGTGTTCTCTGGTAAAGCATCTGCTTCAAATGATGCCCAAGTCAATGACTCAGGCAAGGGCTCAATAGAGGCAGCTGGGCTAGGGCTAATCTCATTAGGTGGGAGTTGAGGGGCTAATGGTTTTTCTGGGCAGGGTGGTGTAGCAGACAAACATAATGTAATCTCTTCAGATTGAAGTGGTTGTGTTGGTAGGAGTGATTCAATGGAATTTGGGGGCTCAGTGTCTCCAGCTTCCTGATTATCTGCCCATATGACCCCATTCCAAGCATCAGGATCCCATTTCTTCCCAATCAATGCCCTCACCTTAACTTCAGACACCTCTTGATGTTGGCAATCGAGGTGGCGTTGTAATTCAGTCACTCTTACAATAAGATTCAGGGTTTGGTTTTCAGAAATTTCATCTCTGTTACTACAAGAAGTAAGTCTTTCTTTCAAAGTGCAAGTGGAAGACTTGAGGTCATTTACGTGGCACTTGAGATTTGACTCTGAAGCCCTGAGCGCATCTCTGTCTTTCACCAGTTTGTCTAGTGAAAGTAGGACTAACCAACCAACCAGTCTCCTTATACTTCTCATTCAGACAAAACTGTAGAAAGATATCACACATGTGTTTACCCAGAGCCTCACCTTTCACCAATACCTGATCTACTGGTTGTGATATTTTGCATATTTGTATTGCCACCACACACCATGGGTTCGCAGTGCCCTCTTTACTGCTGGAAGCAGAGTCATCAACATCTTTAAGACTAACCAGACTTGAGAACCAATTTAGAAAACTCATCCTTACAATTTTGTTTCTCTAGAACTACTCTTGGTACCAAATGCCTTAGGCTGGGTTCTCTAGAAAAGCAAAACCAATAAAGTGTATATATATATATATATATATATATATATATATATATATATATATATATATATATATATATATATATATATAGATTTACATCAAGGAAATGGCTCATGTGATTTTAGAGCCTGGAATGTCCCAAGTCTATGGATCAGAATAGAGGCTTCTCCTAATTCACATAGCTACAGGGGCTGGCAAACTCAAGATCAGCAGGTCGGAGAGCAGGGATCCCAGTCACAGGCTGTGAAGATCAATGAATCCCAAGATAGTTAGATAAGCTGATAGCTCAAGTCCCAAGAACCAGAGGCCAGGTGAACAGGAGGCAGCAGCAGGATCCAGAGCAAACAAAAAGCCAGTATATCTGTTTATATTTGGATGCAGGCCACACCCCCAAGAAAACTCCCTTTCACCTGATTGGCTACTCACAGCAGATCTCATCATGGGAGGGATCA
Source organism: Dugong dugon (assembly GCA_030035585.1). NCBI lineage: Eukaryota > Metazoa > Chordata > Mammalia > Sirenia > Dugongidae > Dugong > Dugong dugon. The sequence continues at coordinate 106,774,642 of CM057463.1, read as the reverse complement.
CATATAAACACTGAGAATCATGACTGAGCCAAGTTGACATCACAGCTCCTAACAACAATAGCCAGCCCCAATCATCATATAAGCCAATTCCTTGCAATGAATCTCTTCGTGTGTGTGTGATACACACATGCATACACACATAAGTGCATATATACACTAGTTCTATTTTTCTGGTGGAACATTGACTGATACACCATGATGGGGTGTTCTAACCTCACAGAAACTTGGTGTGCATTGGTCAGATAAAATATCTCTTCCAAGGCCTGTGACTGTGCCATAAACGGTTTTTTGAAGGACATGTAACTCTCTGCTACAGATGGCGTGGCTTTTCTCCAGAACCCTAGGAATCTATGCTATGATTCTCTCTTTAGGTTTGCCATAAACTCTTCACAACCCCTTTTTCCAACAGATACCTCTGATAGAATCATATGGCCGAAGTGGCAGGGCTTTTGACACTGCAATCAGATGGCATTTTCTTCCTGGGTTCCACTCAAGGCTAGCAGCATTTCACATTACTTAATATATGAGTCAGGGCACATTCCCAGGGATGGAATATACTACCTTAAGAATCTAAAGGGAAAAATTAAAAACCTGGGTGGCACAAAAGATTTGCACTCATCTGCTAATCCAAACGTTGGCTTTTGAATCCACTCAGTAGCACCTTGGAAGAAAGACCTTGCGATCTGCTTCTGTAAAGATTACAACAAAGAAGCCCCTATGGAGCAGTTCTACTCTAACACGTGATTGATATGAGTTGGAATCGACTCAATGGCAATGGATTTAGAATCCAAAAACACTTAAGAAGTGTTATGCTTCTTTATTAGTGGCCAGAGTGCCAAATGCAAAAATACATCCTTTACATTAGAGATGTCCTGGCATGACCTAGAATTCCAGATCATACAAACACTTCACTGATATCACGAGTCCCCATATCTTTATACAGATTATTTTCCATCCTCTGTGGTATATTTACCTTACCAAGGCTTCCAACCTGTCTGTGACTCCTAGACCAATTAAAGTGAAGTAATTGATCAGTGGGATATCCACATTGTCCAGCTCTCTTCAGCCTATTATTGTGTCAGAAGTCAGTGGACTTATCATAGGCCTGTGGCAAGAAGGATTTACTATTATCTGTTCTAAGTGAATATTTATAAATACTACTTTTAGTCCTCCCTTTCTGATAGGGATGGAATAGAATATAGTTGCAAGATCAACAACTGCACACTATGTACCTGAGGCTTTGCTAATGTGCAAAGTTACCCCATTCCACACAGCACCTGCAGTTTTCTTGCTCATAGGGACAGTATGTCATTAATTAATTCTAGAGTTCTCTATATTTTATCTGGCAAATCTATTGACATAGACAACTCATTGCAAATAAGAATTTAATCTTCTCAGCCTTCTCTCAGACTTTTTTATTTTTATGATTATGTCTGATTTTTCTGGCCTCAGGCTTCAGAAGGTAGAAGTCTTTTTCTATGTTGCCAAGAAGGACCTCTTAGAATTTAATTGCTATTAATCACCTTCAGTCTATGATACTTTTTTCTCCAAATCTATTTCCCCATAATGGCCATCCAATTGCATTGTTCTTAAAAATGCCATTTCCTATGTGCTTCTTAAAAGCAGTGCATTTCCTTCCAGACTGTCCAAGTTTCCCCCAGTGAAAGTTTTAACAAATTTCACTGCCACTGCATGCCAGGAGATATCAGTGTTCTGCCTGCTGTCAGCAATGGGTTCCTCATTGCTAACCAGCTGACAGTCCAGTCTGCTTTCTTGTAAGACAAAGATTTGAGTGCAGGAAGCTTACTGGGTAGTGCTCTTGAGATTAACACCAGTGAGGAAGTGAAGACAGCGGCAGAGGTTGACCTAGTCTGTGATTGAGTCACAGTATAGATGAGCTCTGGAGTTGGGATGGTTCTGCAGAATTATCCACTTACTTGGTGTGGAATGCCTCTGGAAATGGGGTTTTAACTTGGGCAAGGTGGCTCTCCTTATTCTATGGCAATTTTTGGGAGAAGAAGTTCACCTGAGAGCATCAGCCATCATTATCCCTGGCAGCTAGGAGGAGGGATGCTTAGTCCTGAAATGTGTGTGTGTGTTTGAGTGGAAGGTGAGCTGGATGTTGCACCACCACATCCACTACATCTGCTGATCCTTCATTAAGCAGGTTATGTGATGGTAAATCCTTTTTACTTTCCCCTCTGTCTTGTTTTCCTTTGTTCTAAAAAAATAAACATTCATAGTTATATAAGACAGACTAGGTAATTGTAGAAAGAAACCTAGGAGGATAAAGAAGAGTAGTCCAATTTATCTGGAGTTCCACGTAACTTTTTTTCAATTGCACTTGAATGCGTATCAGGGTATGGATTAAAAGAAGAAGACAAGGAAGGTGAGTTATTCTCTAGATTTTGTATGATGTCTTTTAAAATATAACTGCATCAAAATATTTGGTTTAAAACTTGGCAAATCTCTAGAAGATAAATAACATGTCATATTTAAATCTAAGTACAGAAGCTAATTCCAAAGTCATATAGAAGCATTTTTTAATAGCTCTTGTATCTCATTTCCCTTCCATTAGCATGGATTTCTGAGCTTTGGCTGAGTGTAGAATAAGGTACTGGGAGTGGGGAGGGGCGGAGGTTTAAAAATGCTATAGTAGGTAATACGAAATGCATAAATACAACTAGTCCCTGATTTACGACGGGATTCCGTTCTGACGACTCAGTCGTAAATTTGATCTGATGTAAATAGAATACAGCGTGATTCCGTCTTTAAATGACTTGAAACCAGATATCCACTCCACCTCTTTGTGAATATAGGTCTGTTCTGGTATCCTTTTCCAAAACAGGCCTGTTTCGTCCACACTGAAAATCTTATTGTTCATAATATAGACTACGTACAACTATGCAGCCTGTGATTTGCTGATGTTAAAAAAAAAAAAAAAAAAAAAGACCATTTTAAGTGCAGTCATAACACGCGGTAAGTTGAGGACTTCGTGTACTGTCCCCTGCTACCTTTAACAATGTGGAATTTTATGATGGCTTATTTGAAAGAAAAAAAGAAAATTGCTGAAATAACAGAAGAACATTACACTCTACCTTCAAAAAATGGAGTCAGTTTGCAGATGCAGAGATTCTGTGGATGTGTGGCCAAAATATGACATTATCCTTAGACATAGATAGCATAGGTGAAATTGGACCTAGGTCTTATTTGGACCAGTTTTGTATTAAAAGAAGTAGGAGTAAGGCTTTCTTCTTCTTCTTTTTTGTCTTTTAATGCAATTGAGTTGAAAACTATCCAAATTTGACATGAAGATTCACTTGCATTCACTCACGATGGGAGGTGATACTTACTGCTTCCCAACTTCCATATGTGAAATTTTAGTAGGGGAACACTTTCATCTCAAGTACTGTTGTATTTGTCCCTGTGAGCATCTTTCAGGTTCTGCCACCAAATCAGCAAGCTGCCTTCAGTGCCAGTGGTGGCATTTTATCATGTTGTTTCCCCATGGTAAATTCCAATTCTGCCCTTGCTTGGCTGTGACCACCTGTTCTTCCACACCTGTTTCAATTTATAAACCATATGCTGTAGTCACAGCAGAGAACCACTGTAGACGTGATGTGATTTCTCATAAATATTGCATAAATTTAAAGTTCCCTGCACTTCAAAATAATTTGAAGGCATTGGTTTTGCTGAAAACCTCAACAGAGATTGATATACACTCTTTACTGTCATCACTATTTAGGCAAACAAAGATGGAGTTTACTGCCTTATAAAATAAGTTTTACCAGTCCTAGGATAACACTATCTAGTATTTATACTTTTAAATAAACACTACTACAGGCTATGTTAAAATAATTTGAGTGCAATAATTGATATGAAATATATATATGCTCAGGAAATCCAGAGGAATATATTTTTTTCCGTTGCACTTCCTACATGAAATAAAAGACATACCTCATGAAACAATCATGTATTCACTAAAAAATAATGTATGCTAATTGATATAATATTTTCATTTTTGAGAATTTAAATTAAGTGAATTTTTATAAATCATGCTTTGCAAATAACAGATACCTAAAATCAAATTGGATAAATAATAAAGAAAATTGCCTGTCTTATTAACCGAACAGACAAGAGGTAAGTCTGTTTAATTTCAGGCTTTGATTGATTCAAGAATAAAAGAATTGTGACCAGGACTTAGTTTCCTATCTCTGCTTCTCAGCTTTCTTTTTATAGCAGAGACTCTACCTGTATGTATAGTGGATACTCAATTGTAAGTATGGAAGAGTCTCTTATGGGAGCACCATAAAACAAATAACAATAACCATCACGACAAAGAAGTCTTCGTTTTCCTCAGGAGTCTCAGAAAACATTTCCTCTCATCTCACTGATTATAACCAAGATAAATGACCACCTCTGAAAGAAATGTTTTGAACCAAGGAATGGGGTCTGCAAAGTCATTCAAGATCTACCCCTATGAGTCAATCCCACTAAAACCACATTTTTGATAGTAGGGAAGGGGTGAATTCCTCTATGCGGAGTCCGAGTACATTGGATGGGAGGGAGGACATGGATGTGGGAGTAAGCAAGTTGTATCTGTGTCTATCTATATCCGTATCTACAGACACACACACATGGACAACACAACTGGGGTGATGCTGTATTATTCTGTCTTGCTCCTTAAACTTGGCATTTTACCGTGGCTGTTTTTTCATACCAATAAACAGTCTAAAGAAACTTTAGGCTTTCATATTAAGGTGGCATGAGGAAAAAATCCATCTCAATTCCCCATCGAGGCCCTCTGCTCAATTCCATTGGCTCGACTATTAATAAAAATTATTTGGTTCTCAATCTTTGTTTTCAAAGTGACTATAAGAAGAATTGATGCATTTAAATTGTGCTGGTGAAGAATACTGAACTTACCGTGGACTGCCAAAAGAATGAACGAATCAGTATTAGAAGAAATACAACCAGAATGCTTCTTAGAAGTGAGGATAGCGAGATTTTGGCTCACTTGCTTTGGACATGTCTTCAGGGAAGACCAATCACTAGAAAAGGACATTATGTTTGGCAAAGTAGAGGGTCAATGAAAATAAGAAAAATCGTTCAGTGAGGTGGACTGACACAATGAAGATGGTACAGGGCCAAGCAATGTTTCATCCTATTATGCATATGTCTACCTAAGTTGGAGAGCCAACTTGACTGCAACTAACAACAACATTAGGTTTTTATTTTTTCTGTCACATGAGTACCTTTTTTTTTGTGGGAAGTAGGAAGATGTTAAATTTAGAGTCACTAATCAGATGTCATTTTAATTCTAAATTTTATTTTTATACTAGATATTGAAGGTGGAATTGAAATATCATAAAGCTGTAATCAATCAACGAAGACAAGGAGTATTGCTAAATTGATCACTTTTGCATTGATGGGGAAATAATAGAGTATACTTTAATCCTATTTTCCTGAAATTGTTTGAAAAGACATGACAATGTACAGAGAAATCAAGCAGTTTTGAGATTTAGGCATATTTCTTAATTAAAAAAAAAAAAAAAAAAAGACCAGAATAAATACCATGTTGTCAGTACATCACTTAAACCTTCACTGTGTATGTGTGCATGTGTTTTAGTCATCAATTTCTGTTTTGTGGCAGAAATACAATACATTTCATTTCTTTCTTGATTTTATTTATTTGCTTTACTACTACACTGTGAAGAATGCTTGTCATCATGACAAAGGTATGCCAAACAGATCCATTATGTCTTTTTGTAAGTACACATAATCATGGAATATTGGTTTGGAAAAGTTTCCTCAGAGATCATTTGGAGATGAAGGAGCTTGGCACGCAAATCCAACTCAATGAAGGCCAGATTTTGCCTCACCAATTTCCTTATTCTTTTACATACTATCTATGGCTACATTCATGCTATAAAGGTAGAGTTGACTAGTCTGCAAATTTGAAAATATTTACTAGTTGGCTCTTTACAGAAGATGTTTGCCAACCTCTGATCTAAACTATGCATGGCAAAAAGATTTCTTATCACTTGCAATCTTGGATAAACTAATGGTCATTTCCTGGAGTGCTATTTACAGGATTGGGGAAGAGAACAACAAAGAACTGCTGATGTTGGCTTTGGGTTTCAGAACACCAGTATTTGTACAGAGTCCCTGGGTGGTATAAACAGTTAACGCACTTGGCTACTAACCTAAAGGTTGGAAGTTCATGCCATGAGTTAGAGTTGGCAACTGGTTAATGTTTGTACATATGTTGGGTATTGACAATAGCCCTTAGCATAAAAATAAAGGAATATCATTGTAGTGTGAAAGGAATGCTGGTCTAAGAGATAAGAAAATGTGTGTCTACCTATCACTAATTGTATGTTTTTTGGATAAGTCATTTAACTTAGTCCAGATTCCTCCTCTGTAAGTAAAAAAGCATAACAATGTCCGGCCTAATTATATCATAGAGTTGCTGTCAAGATCAAATGAAAAAACATGCAGAAATGCTTTGCATACTATTGAGCTAAAAGAAAGAAATACTAATAATTACTTCATCCTAAATTTTGTTGTAAATGGCCACATTAATCACATTAATAACCAGCGGCTACACCAAGCCAGTTTTCACTGCATTATTACTAAGTACTATTTGTAACGTTTGTTCTAGAATTATTACAGTATATACACTTTTTAAAAAGTTTCTTGAATAAGGTCATGGGTTAAATTTTCACCCCCACTAAAATATGTGAGATCCTAACCTCCAGTAGCTATCAGTGTGACTGTGTATGGAAATAGGGCCTTTGAAGATGTTGATATGAGCCCATACTTGAGTATGGTGGTTCTTAATCCAATATGGCTGGTATCCTTATAAAAAGAGGAGAAGAGACATAGACACAAGAGGAAGACACCACATGAAGATAGATACAGAGATTGAAATGATGTATCTACAAGCCAAAGAATGCCAAAAATTGTGAATAGCCGCCAGAAGAAAAGATCTTACTCTAGATCATTCTGAGAGAGCATAGCCCTGCTCACACCTTACATTCAGACTTGTAGCTTCCAAGACAATAAATTTTTGTTGTTTTAAGCCATGTAGGTTGTAGTGTTTTGTTACTACATCACTAGGAAACAAATAATATAACAAAAGAATGAAGAGAACATTTGTATTGCTAACCCCAAACCAAACTCGTTGCCATTGAGTTGATTCCAACTCATAGTGACCCTATAGGAAACAGTAGAACTGCCCCTTAGGATTTCCAAGGAGCAGCTGGTGGATTTGAACTGCTGATGGTTAGCAGCCAAGCTCTTTACCACTGTGCCACCAAGGCTCCTTTGTATTGCTAGTGAAGATAATCGAATAACACAACCAATTCAAGTGAGCCTAAAAAATATATGGTCAAACTGGACAGAATTTCTTTTCTTCCCCAAATGTATTTACTTATGTGGAACTGTGAGAGTTGAAAAGTAACATTTATTGAGCGCTTATTCATTTAAGACAGTATGGTGAGCACTTTACATTTGTTGTCAAAATTAACTTTCTTCTTAGTTTGCACTTTAAGCCAAACCAAAAACCTGTTACTGTCGAGTAGATTCCAACTCATAGCAACCCTATAGGACAGAGTATAACTGCCCCCTAGGGTTTCAAAGGAATGGCTGGTGGATTTTAACTGCTGACCTTTTGTTTAGCAGCCAAGATCTTAACCACTGTGCCACCAGGGCCCCACCTAATAGAGAGTGCTACTATATCTAGGGCACCTTAGGGTTTCTTCCCTGAAAAAGAAAGGACCAAACAGTGCTAGACAGGAGCCTATCACTAATATACAAAATGATCAGGCTAACTAGAATAAAGAAAATCTCTACACAGTTTCCTCCCTTTTTTTTTTTTTGCTGCAACACATACTCATCTCCAGGAAGCACCACTGTTCCCTCCCGGATAAGCCAACTGCATAAAGGATATAAGCATGGGATTTTCAAACCCTGGTGTCTGAGACAGACCCAAGCTCAACTGCTTCAACTGGCACAGTGATGAGGCTTGCTCCTGTGTTTGCATAAAGAATTTCTCCATACACTGAAGTAATGAGTTAGTAATGATAACAGTGAGCTTAATGAGCAACTCTTCACCTAATAATGCATGAGGTGGCGTAGGAGATCTGGGGGAGAAGTTTGGAAAATCTGTCATCAGTAAACATTGTGGGAAGAGGTGGTGCCAACTTTAGAAAATACCCAATACCATAACTTCAACCTCAAACATTTCAGATTTTTCTTTCCTATTTGTGGCATTCTCATCCTATAATTAGCCATCTTGTACTGAAAATTGAGTTTTGTTCAACCCAACCTCCACCTCCAGCCCATACCACTTTACCCTTATACTCCCTCAAGATCCTGCTCATTTGTCTTAAGACTCTTTTGCCTTGACTTTTTAAAATAATACTCATTTTTTCCCAAATTTTAGAAGTTACTCTGTTAATTATGGAAAAAAATAAGCAAAGAACATAAAATCATCCATAATTATAAGCAGTTTATGTTTTGATGTATCCTTCTAGTCCTTTGTGTCTGTGTACATATACAGTGGAGTATACATTTTCTATGAGATGTTACAGTATATTTCACACATTTTTTACACATGATGAATATTTATTAATACAAAGTCTCAAAGCCATGTGTAGTTTGATTATCAAGAATACACTACACCACAACAATCAGGAAAGAATTGTAATTCTGCCCTTTGTTGGGACAAAAATTTCTTGAAAGGCAAAATGACAACAGGCCTCTGGATATAGATGTTAGCAGAGTTACAATTAAAATACTCTATTCCCTTAATGCTCAGTTTAAAATGAGACACAAAGTTATTGGGTACAAGAGTATAACCAAACCAAACTAAACACATTGTTGTTGAGTCAATTCCAACTCATAGTGACCCTATAGGACAGAGTAGAACTGTCTTATAGGGTTTCCAAAGCTGTAAATTTTTACGGAAGGAGACTGCCACATCTTTCTCCTACAGAGAAGCTGATGATTTTAAACCGCTGACCTTTCAGTTAGCAGCCGAATGCTTAACCACTGCACCACCAAGGCTCCAACAAGAGTATAAATCAAAAAACCAAATCTGTTGCCATCGAGTTGGTTCTGACTTATAGCAACCCGGTAGGGCGGAGAACTGCCCCATAGGGTTTCCAAGGAGCAGCTGGTGGATTCAAACGGCGGACCTTCTTGTTAGCAGCCAAATGCTTAGCCACTGGCGCCACCAGGGCTCCAAAGCTTTTAGGTATTAAAATAGTAGTATAATAATAGTAGCAAGAAGGTATGCTACTATTTAACTGTTTTAAAATGTATTCATATGGTATGACCAAAAGAAATGTACACACATATCAGTGGTTACGGTAAAAAATGTAAATATGAACCCATCTGCATTGATCCCTTCCCTTGTACTTCCTTCTGCCTCTCCATCACTAACACAATGTTCAAGCTCTGAGGGATATTGCTCAAAGGTAGTTTATCAATTCCATGTTCAAGATGCTTCTTTCCTATTAATTATAACACAAAAGGTATTTGCAAGTTGTTTAATTCACCAGCTCTACCTTTTATTATACAATATCACTTCCAAACATCTAGAAAAACTTAGCTATTACAAAAATAAAGATTGAAATTTCTCCACCATAAATACAGGTATTTATAAAAACAGATATATAGAACTGTGGTTATAATCTGAAACTGTCTTCTCAATATGGAGATACTACAAAGAAGCCCTTCCTTTCATCCTTTCTCTCCCCTTTCCCCTTCAAACTTAAGGATGGTAAATGATCTCTGCTACTGCTAGCCCTGAGGTGCTGCACTATGTCTTGATAGCTTTTCTAAAATCCTCCTATAACTTTTCAATTTGTTCTTTTTTTATATTAAACTCCTCTCATATTTCTAAATACATGTCAGGTGATGATGTCATGAAGAAAAATAGTTATCACTCCAATAGATTGTCAATTTCTTGAGAGCAGTCACCATCTCTATCTTGTTTATCAGTGTATTCCCATTGCTTAGCACAACAATTAATACAGAAACATATAAGATACTTTTTAAATAAAATATTTGAAAGAAAGAAAGAGGATTGGAGAGACATGAGAAGATCATTCAAGTCTTTTAATTCTTTACCATGATATTCAGTAATTATAAGACATGGCATCCTAGTTATATCCTGCAATTATTCTTGTATGGATTGAAAAAATAATAATCTTTATTATTTGATACAAATATAGCTATACTGAATTGAATAATGTCTCCCAAATTCATGTCTACTGGGAACCTCAGCCTGTAACCTCATTTGGAAATAGGTTGTTTGAAGATGTAATTAAAGTTGAGTTCCTACTGGATTAGGGTGGGTCCTAATACAAAGCCTGTGTCTTTATTTAAAAAAAAAAAAAAAGGAAAATTTGGACATGGAGACATGCATAGAGGGAAGATGATGTGAAGACATACAAGGAGAACACCACGTGAAAATGGAGGCCAGGTGAAGACTGGAGAGATGCATCTACAAGCAAAGAACGTCAAGGGTTGCCAGCAACCACCAGAAGCTAGGAGAGAGGCATGGAAAAGATTCTCCCTCTGAGCTTTGAAGAAGGAACCAATTCTGCTGCTGTCTTGATTCTAGACTTCTGGCCTCCTGAGCTGTCAGACAATCAACTTCTGTTGTCTTTAGTCACCCAACTTGTAGAAGTCTGTTTCAGAAGCCCTAGGAAACTAATAAACACAGATGTTTACCAGTAAAACATTGCAAAGAACGGGAATTCCAGAACACTTAATTGTTCTCATGAGGAACCTGTACACAGACCAAGAGGCAGTCATTACAACAGAACAAGGGGATACTGAGTGGTTTAAAATCAGGAAAGGTGTTCAACAGGGTTGTATCCTTTCACCGTACTTGTTCAGTCAGGATGCTGAGCAAATAATCTGAGAAGCCAGACTGTATGAAGAAGAACGTGACATCAGGATTGGAGGAAGACTTGTTAACAACCTGTGTTAGGGAGATGACACATCCTTGTTTACTGAAAGTGAAGAGAACTTGAAGCACTTACTAATGAAGATCAGAGAACACACAGCCTTCAGTATGGATTACACCTCCAAGTAAAGAAAACAAAAATCTTCACAACTGGACCAGCAAGCAACATCATGATAAACGGAGGAAAGTTTGAAGTTGTCAAGGATTTCATTTCACTGGGATCCACAATCAACACCTGTGGAAGCAGCAGTCAAGAAATCAAAAGACACATTGCATTAGGCAAATCTGCTGCAAAAGGTCTCTTTAAAGTGTTAAAAAGGAAAGATATCTCTTTAAGGACTAAAATGTGCCCTACCCAAAGCATGGTATTTTCAATCGCCTCATATGCATGCAAAAGCTGGACAATGAGTAAGGAAGACCAGAGAAGATTTGTCACCTTTGAATTATGGTATTGGCAAAGAATATTGAATAAACCATGAAGGAACAAATCAGTCTTGGAAGAAGTATAATCAGAATGCCCATTAGCAAGGATGACGAGACTACATCTCACATACTTTGGACATGTTATCAGGAGGGATCAGTCCCTGGAGTAGGACATCATGCATGGTAAAGTAGAGGGTCAGCAAAAAAGAGGAAGACCCTCAAGGAGGTGTACAGACACAGTGGCTGCAAAATGGACTGAAGAATATCATCGATTGTGAGGATGGTGAAGACCGGGCAGTGTTTCTTGCTGTGCATGGGATCTCTATGAGTCGGAACTGGCTCAACGGCATCTAATGACAACAACAACAGGAAACTAAGGCAATAGTTCATTTATTCCACAACTATTTATGAAACCCTAATATGTGCCAGCACTAGTCTAGGTACTGCTGATATAATGGTGTGCAAGATAGAGCAAGTCCCTGTCTTCATGAAGCATATATTGTGGTGGAATGACGGCAGACAAATATACAAATAAGTATGGGAAACTCTGTCAGGGAGTAATAACAAACTACAAAGAAAAGTAAAGCAGAGCATGATAGACAGTTATTGAAGGGTATTATTTTATATACAGGAATCAGAAAGAACTTTGTAAGACAGTGATATTTGTTGAGAGACCTAATTGAAATGAAGAATCAAAATATGTGAAGTTCTGGAATAAAAGTGTTATAAACCAAAAGAATACAAGCACGAACGCACTCAGTTGTGAACAAGCATGGTATGTTTGAACACAGCAAGAAGGCTAGTGTTGGCTAGAGCATAATGAAAAAGGCAGAGGGAATTATTTTGGAGAAATATGTATGGTAATTTCACGGAGGGCCTCATAAGCCTTAGTAAATAATTTTTATTTTATTCTAAGGATAATTAGAAGCTATTGTAGTTTGTGTGTGTATGTGAGAAAGGGAGTTGATGGGTATAAATTATTTACCTTACATTTTAAAAACATCTCTCTGGCTTCTGTGTGAATAATAAGATGTAAATGTGGAAGTAGGAAACCAGTTAGAAACCTGTTGCATTACTTTAGGCAGGAGGTCGTAATAGCTTGGCCTAGAGTGTTAGCAGTGATGGTCATGAAAAGTGGCCAAAATCAAGACAAATTTTGATGGAAAAGAAAATATGACTTGCTGATTGATATGACAATACGGCATGAGGTGTGAAAGAAAGACAAGGCTTAAAGATGATTTCTAATTATTTGACCAAAGCAGTTAGTAATGCAATTTACAGAAATGTGAAATAAGAAAAAATCAAGAGTTTAGTATCGGACAAGTTGAGTGTGAAGTGCCTATAGCATATTCAATGGGAAAAGTCAAGTAGATAGCTGGATATTAGAGTCTGGGTCAGGGAGTAGTTTTTCTATGAGGTTGAGTAGAGAAATGTGACAATATTTTCAAAGACAATATCACAGAAAATCAATCATTTTTATATTTTAAACCTGGGAGATATCACCATGTTTGTTTGATGATGGTTGCTATAAGTCGGAATCGACTTGATGGCACACAACAACAACAAATAGTCCAGAAAACAGGGATAAATTTACTATGTAGGAGAGATGGGAAATTGCAAGGGTATTGTCACAGAAGCAAATGGGGAGTATCCAAATGCACCAGTGGAAGGTTGGGTTTAGCTAGGAGCAGGATCAGTAGGTTCACTTTAGCCATAGGAAAAGACAGGATGGATATAAATCTAGAATTCATCGTATATTTGTTGCTGCTAAATTAAGTAGTTTTTTTTTTTCTTAACTACTTCTATTTTTCTTAGTGGCAAGGAAGCTTAGAATGAGGAGTAGGGGAGAGGAGCATGAGATTTGAGAAGAAAAAGCTACAACAAAATCATGCCAGAGAGTAGAGAGTGAAATATGAAGCTAACTCGAGGGGATCATAGCCTGGCAGTGCTGAGAATCCAATTACTAGCTGTGGTTGCTCAGTTAAAGTGAGATGGGCTGGCAGGGTTCTAGGTTTTTCTGCGGTTATATTCAGCTGCTTGGGTACAGGTAAGGAGGAGTCAGAGAATTGGGTTTAACTGGGTTCAGATTTTGTGAAGCCCAAACAATGAAAGGTCAAGACAATTATAGATGTATCCAACGTCTGAGACCCCTTGATTTAGACTGGAAAAGAGGAAAATAGGGATATCAAGATGGTGAGGGACAGCTGAAAAATGGTGTGGTTAATTATTGCAAGTAAAATTTTGCTGAAGATAATTCAAAAACGGTTGCAGCAATTCACAACAGGAAATTACCAGAAATACAAGCTTGATTCAGATGAGGACATGGAATGAGGGATATCATTGCTGATGTCAGATGGATCTTGGCTGAAAGCGGAGAATACCACAAAGATGTTTACTTGTGTTTTATTGACTCTGTAAAGGCATTTGACTGTGTGGATCATAAAAACTTATGGATAACATTGTAAAGAATGGGAGTTCCAGAACACTTAATAGTGCTTAAGAGGAACCTGTACATAGACCAAGAGGCAGTAGCTGGTACAGAACAAGGGGATACTGTGTGGTCTAAAGTCAGGAAAGTTGTGAGTCAGGTTTGTATCCTTTCACCATACTTATCCAATTTGTATGTTGAACAAATAATCAGAGAAGCTGGACTGTATGAAGAAGAATGGGGCATCAGGATTGGAGGAGGACTCATTAGCAACCCGGAATATGCAGATGACTCAACCTTGCTTGCTGAAAGTGAAGAGGACTTGAAGCACTTACTGACGAAGATCAAAGATTTCTTTAAAATCTGCAATATATATACCCATTGCCATTGAGTCAATTCCAACTCATAGTGACGCTTAGGACAGAGTAGACATGCCCAGTAGTGTTTCCAAGGCTATAATCTGTATGGAAGCTGACTGCCACATCTTTCTTCCACAGAGTGGCTGGTGGGTTCAAACCAAGGACCTTTTGGTTAGCAGCCAATTGCTTTAACCACTGCCCCAGCAAGGTTCCTTACTATAACATGTATATATATATATATATATATATATATATATATATATATATATGTATGTATATTCACACACACACACATAACAAGCCAATTAAATTGAATTCAGGATCACATATAAACTTTGACTGCTATATTAGGAAAAATGTTTAGAAACTATTAAAAATTTTCTCCAAAATTTGTAAAATAGAAGTTGATTTTAAATGAATGTTATTATGTCTCCTTATCTGTTCTTAATTTAAAATTGTAGGATGTTTGGGCAAAACTATTCAGTAGTATAAAACACTGTTTATATAATACTAATAAGAAATATTCATTCCTTCACCACACAAATGAGCTTTGATTTTTCTAGAATCAAGAGTCCATATATATAGATAGATAGATAGATACACATAGATACAGATATATTATTTCATTTAGGTTTTGTTTTCCTGTTACAATGCAGCAGGAGAATTTAATTTTTACTATGCACCAATTCTATTTACATCATAAATCAGGGTGGGTAAGAAATAGCTCATCTATTCTTTGAAATATGCCTTGATCTTATTTTGGCTCAAACCTTTTGGAAATTTTTTTCTTCTCTTTTTTCATACATATACTCTAGGTGTTTTAAAAAGAAGTTTAAATCTGGATCCCTAAGACTGAAGTAAATATTATAGCAAGTATTGGTAAATAGAGGGTGAAGTCTTTTATCATTTTTTGACGCATGTCATCACAAAATGCTAAGAGAAATTACATTATTGTATTTTATCTGTGTATCATAATTTTTGGTCATGAAGATCAACTCATTATCAAGAACAGCACATTGGTAGGATATATTTTACACCTGCTTTCAACCTAATAGGTTTATTTATTTCACTGGTGGTTGTTTTCTAGATAATTAGAATATCAAGAAAACAGTATGTAGTTTTTTATAAATTCCCTCTTACCAGTCATAGTGCATTTTTTTCCATACTCATGTTTTAATATATTTTATCTGAAAATCTCAGTAATTATTTTGCGAGCTAATACTTTCTAGTTCTGTTCTCAATAACATAGCTACCGTATTTTTATTCGAATTACTTGCACCTTCTGTATTTCCTTGCTGGCTTCGCCCTGCCCCCGAGAGGCATCTTCACATGAGCTGTATGCTAATTTTTCTTCACAGCAACATGTTAAAAAAAAAATGGCATAGTGTTGCCTATGAAAATACCTAGGGGAGGGGGCGCAAGGCCAGAGAACAAATGTAGAACGTGCAAGTTATTTGCCTAAAAACACAGTAATTTCAAAAATGTTTTTGTTGAAACTTCCACTTCTGCTTAGCATGGAGAAAACTGCAAATAATACTACTCCCACAATAACAATGAGGAAAAAAACAATCTACAAAATGGAACATTTTTTTCCAGCCCATCGGAGAACTGAAGTTGCAGAGAAACTCAAGTACACAGGACTAGCCCCTCCAATGAGAAATGGGACCACAGGTCATTGCAACCTTTGGCAGAACACAGAGAAAAGATGTGGCCACCACAGAGAAGGGTTATAAGAAATCAGTTACAGTTATAATAAATTCTTAAAGGCTGAGTGTGGGCCAGTGTTGGTTTGGAAGCTCATAGCCACTTCCAAACTTTTTCCAAGCTTTTCCCACAGGCCTCCACTGGTCAACCGCATTAAGGATTGGGGCAGAGCATTAAGAGCCCTCCACCGTGGAATAGGCATGAAACAAGTGATTGACACTGCAGTAGGGGTGAAAACAAAGAGCATCATTTACTTCCCAATCCCTTTTTCTCTCCTGTAAATAAGAAGCTTTAAGCCACTTGGAAAGCTGCTGTACACATTAGCCGAAGATCTGTTGCTTCTTGGGAGGAATAGAAGTAAAGCCTTCTGCCTCTGTAGGAGTAGTATTTAGATAGTGCAACTGGTTAATGCTCTCGGCTCTTAACAGAAAGGTTGGAGGTTCAAGTTCACCCAGAAGCACCTAGGAAAAAAGGCCAAGTCATTTATTTTTGAAAACCCAGCCACTGAAAACTCTCTGTAGCACAGTTCTTCTCTGATACACGTCGGGTCGCCCTGAGTCAGGATCGATGCAACAACAATTTTTTTTTTAACTGTTACCTCCAGAGGAGGGATAAAAAAAATCCTCTCCCAAGATTCAGAAATTCGTTAGCATTGGGGAAAGAGTAGAAGCAAATATTCCTCATGCCTGGGGAAGAGTTAGAAAACTATCTGGAGTGAATTTAAATGCCCAGTTATAGAGGCCCAGGTGAACATGGTCTGCCTAACAGTGAGGTGGAACCAGAAAAAACAGGGAACCTTCTGTGCCTCCAGCAAGATAATCTGGTTAGGTGTGCAGAGATAGCTCAAAGCTGAGGAGGAGAGGACAGACATACTGAATAAAGCCCTCTGGTACCACAGCCCTTAGTCTAACCACACATCGTCTACCGCTAAAGAAATTTAAGACCTGTACTGTACTGAAGGTAACAATAGCAACAACATAGCCCAAACCCAGTCTAACTCTTGACTAGATTAGCTTAACCTCCTACACTAATGGTCTGACAGAAGAACAGGAGTGCTCATTCCCAAGGATAATTACTATTTGCTTCTGTTTCCACTGTTCTTTTACTTGGTGTATGACATTCAAGTGAAAATTATCAGGCACACACACAAAACAAGATAAAAGCAATTAATTAAAGAAACTCAGAGATGACCCCTATGTTGAGAATGTCAGACACAGTACTTGATTTCAGAGCTAATGTAAAGCTACAGTAACGATGATAATGTGTAATTGGAAAAAGGATAGACAGAGATCAGTGGAGCAGAGTAGACAGTCCAGAAATAGACCCACACGTGTATGGTTATTTAATTGATTTTTGACAAAGTTGCCAATGATAATTCAATAGGATTTCAACAAATGATGTTGAAACATTGTACGTCCATGTGTGAAAAATGAACCTCAATCCATGCAAAATTAACTCCAAATTGATCGTAGATGTAAGTATAAGGCCTGAAACAGTAAAACTTCTCAAAAGAAACGGGAGAAAAATATTTGTGACCTTCAGTTAAGCCAAGATTTTTAGATAAAACAAAAATTACAAGCCACAAAAGAAAAAGAAAATGATAAACAATTTCATCAAAATTAAGGGCTTTTATGCATTGGGTAATACAGTAAAGATTAGGAATATAGAAGCCCCACACAAGTAAAATTTTTTGTAAAATAAACACATATCTGATCAGCTACATGTATCCAGAATACATAAAGAACTCTCACAAATCAATACTAAGAAAGAAAGCACAAGAAAATTTTTTTTTTGTAAAATATTTGAATATACATTTCATTGAAAAACAAATACGAGTGGCAGGCAAACTTTGGAAAATGTGCTCAACATCATCAGTATTCATCAGGCAAATGGAAATTAAAACCACAGTATAGTGCTAGTACTGTATTCCTTTATTAGCGTGGTCAACATGAAAAAACATGACAAAATCAAATTGTTACAAGGATATGGAGCAACTGGGACTCCCATATGTTGCTGGTGGGAATGTGAATGGCACAAGTACTTTGGAAAACAGTGTGTCAGTTTCTTGTAAGGTTGAACACACTTACTTCATGATCCAGATGTCCCTGGATAGTGCTAGTTGAACACTGGGCTGATAACCCAAAGGTTGAAGGTTTGAGTCCACCCAGAGGTGCCTCAGAAGAATGGCCTGGTGATCTACTCCCCCAAAATCAGCCATTGACAACCCTATGGAGCATAGTTCTACTCTGACACACTTGTGGTCACCACAAGTTGGAACTGACTTGCTGGCAATTTTGTTTTAATGATGCAGCAATCCCACTCCTAGGTATTTATTCAATGGGAATGAAAACATATGTCCGCACAAGACTTTTATCTGAATTTTTATTGCAGTTTCATTTATAATGGCCAAAATCCAGAAGCAATCCAAATGTCCATTAACTTGTGAACAGATAAAAAATTGTGGTGTATCCATACTATAGAATATTATTGAGCGATCAAAGGGAGTAAGTTACTGATAGATGCAATAATACGGATGGCTATTGAGATCATTATTCTAAAGGAAAGTAGCCTGACATTGAAGACTGCATACTACGATTTTATTTATATGACATTCTTGAAATGCAAAACTATAGACATAGAAACAGACCAGGGATTGTCATAGGGCTGAACTGGGGTGAGGAGCTTGACTCCAAGGGGCACAAGGGAAACTTTTTTTGGTGGATCTATATCTCAATTGTGGTGGTGGTTATACACTGGATACACTTGTCAAAATTCAAAATGTTACACCTCTAAAGGGTGAATTTTACTATATGTAAACGTGATGTTTTAAAAAAGGATTCCAAAATATACAGAATAAAATAACTAAAGGCTGTCTGTGAACTTTGTTGCACTAAATTAAATGAATGCTTAATAAAAACTAACTTAATAATCGTATTAAAAAAATGGCTATTTACTCAATAAAATTCAAGTAATACGTATCGAAAACATAACTTGGCCTAAGCCCTATATGAGGAACCTCATAGGGTTTAGAAAAGAAAATGTGTAAATGAGTTAGAGCCCTTGTCCTGAAACCAACTATTGAGGGAAGCATTTAAGATCACAAATAATACATGCCATATATGAATTATTCCCTAAGTGCTATCATATCACCCAGGATAGAGCAGTTAATTCTGACTGTTAATTCTGACTGAAGATACTAGGGAGGCCTTCAGTGAGGAGGTGGCATTTTAACTGAACTCTGCAATTTTCAGCTGTTAATCATTTTCTTGATAGCTATAAATGTATATTTGCATAATGTAAAATCCCAAGATATCGCCATATGATTTTTTACAAATGTAAGATGTTTAGAGACACTGTGAATTTGCAATTTGCAGTGAACTTGTGGGTACCATTAAGCCCTTTTTTTCCCCAAAGATTGTATTGTTTCCATGGTAACAAATGTACTTCAAAGTGAGCATCAACTTTGGAATCACTCAACTAGTGCGCATAGACTCTGGGCTGGCATCTTAGCAGCAGTAGACTCTGGTAAGAAAAATGGTAAAGGGCTCTATCTACCCAACTCTTGTGTCTTACATGAGAACATATCCAAAAGAAGTGACCCCATCTCTGTTGTTATATAGATTAATGCACAAGAAAAACATGCTTGTTTCCTCCTATATAAGGCAGTCACAGTAGTTCTTTGTCCTTGGTCTTTTCATTTCTATATTTTATTTATTAATTCATTAAATACACAGTTATTGAAAGTCTACCATGTAATGTTGTTCTTAGCTGCTGTCAAATAGGCTTCAACTCATGACAGCCTTGTATGTAACAGAACGAAACATTGTCTGGTCCTGTGCCATTTTCACAGTCTTTGGTATGCTTGAGCCCATAGTTGCAGCCATTATGCCAATAAATCTCATGGAGGGTTTCCCTCGTTTTAAAGAACTGACACTCGACTTTAGCAATGATGTCCTTTTCTAGAGATTGGTGTTTCCTAATGGCGTGTCCAAAGTAAGCAAGACAAAGTCTTACCTATATAGTTGCATCTTTACAATTACCTTTGAGGGAAGTATTATGATTTAGATTTTATAGATGAAGAAACAGACTCAGAGAGCTTATATCACTAT
Organism: Dugong dugon; assembly: GCA_030035585.1. Classification (NCBI taxonomy): domain Eukaryota; kingdom Metazoa; phylum Chordata; class Mammalia; order Sirenia; family Dugongidae; genus Dugong; species Dugong dugon. The sequence continues at coordinate 106,754,635 of CM057463.1, read as the reverse complement.
TGTGATTTCATAAACAGAAAAGTTCTCTTGATTAAAGATGCAGTATATATTTCCCTTGTTGACAATTGCTCCTCTCAAGGGTGGTTCACACAAGGGAAGGTTTGTCTTTGGTTTTGAGCTAGACATCAATATATTTTGCCTAGGTTTCAAGGTTCCATATAAATGCCTATTATAAATGTGGTTATCATAAAATTGGGAAAAACAAATGGTCATTAAGCTGCAACTAGCTTTTAAAGACGAGATAAAGGTTAGGAAAAAATTTGGTCTTCTCCGACTTTTGAGTTATTAAGAGTGATACTCTCCCGGGATCAGTGATAGCACTCTGCAGAATTATTTAACCATTTTTTAATATAAAAGCTCTGGAAGAAAGCGCACTTAATGAGACGATCAAGTTTACAGATGAAAGTATGGCCTCCTGGGTTGAGAAATGCCATGCTAATGAGAATAAACTTCAGCAATTGCTCATGAGGCTGTGTGAATGCTCAGAGCCAGCATAGACGAACTTGAGAGCAGGCAAGCATGAAAGTTTTACTTTTAGTCAAAAACAGTTCAGACTAAATGATAAAATTAAGACCTCTAAGTGGTGGCTATGACCCAGGAAAAGATCCTTTCAGTCACTATTAGCTCAGGATGTTTCCTCTGGACAAAAAAATAGCCCTCTATTGAATATCCTTAGGGGGAAAAATACAATAAAATGAAAGCAAAATGAGCTTACTCTTTTGCTCTTGAATTCTGCACACAGTTTTGATTGTTGCACTTCAAGATAGAGAAGGTCTTGCTAAAGGCCACTAAAACAACCAAGGAGTTGGAATGATTTTTCTTGTAGGAACAATTAATAAATATAGGCACAAGCTGTAGGGGAACATTTTTAGTCTAAGAAAAGAATAAAGTGTCGATGTGCCGTTATCTTAGACGAATTCAACACATTTAATTTCCTACTTAAGCCCATATTTTTAAACTTGTGATTTTATGTCTACGAAAAATTTGATAGAAAAACATATATTTTATTCACTGCATTTTCTGGAAGAAAAAGAACCAGGTGGTGGGAAAAGGAGGCCCTTTCTACTTAGACTTTTTTCTCATTTAACTCTTTCAAAACTCTAGGATGCAGAGATTCTTATTCTCTTTTGGGAGTTAAGGAAATTAACTCTCAAATAGCTTCATTGACTTTCTTTCTTCTGTTCAAATAGGTAGCCAGGGGTATAGCAAAGATTGGGCTTATTTCCTCTGTTTCCAAGTCCAGTGCTTGTTCTGCACCATGGATGTGGTACTAAGTAGAGGGAACATGGGGAGTCTGCAGTGCAAAGCTATTTACTCAGTAATCACACCTAGATTTGAAAAGAAAAACTCTGAGTTATTTACACAAAAGAAAGAGACAGAGTCTCATACAATTTTTAATTCATATTTTCATCACTACGCTAAAGAGCAAAGTTTTCTGATTCAAATATTAACGTGCTCACTACATACACCTAATTGGTGGTTCAGTGGTGAATTCTTGCCTTCGGCATGGGGGGCTTGGATTCCTGGCCAAAGTTCCTCAAGCACAGTCACCACTTGTCGGTCAGTGGAGGCTTGCATGTTGCTCTGTATGATGCGGAAGGTTTCCCCTTGTGTCTCGGGGTTTAAAATCTTTCTCTTCCTTCTTTTATCAGGATGTCAGTCTTTTTATTTAGGACCTCCTAAATTTAGCATGATCTCGTCTCAAGATCTTTAATTTAATTACACCGGCAAAAACTCTATTTCTATATAAGGTCACATTCACAGGGACAAATAATTTAAATAGATTATTTATTTTTAATTTTTATAGTCATCCTATGAAAAAGAGATTTTTCTTTTTATTAATTTTATTGTGTGCTTTAAATGTAGGTTTACTATTCAAGTTAGTTTCTCATGCAAAAATTTATACATACATTGTTATATGGCCCTAATTGCTCTCCCTATACTATGACAGCACACTCCTCCTTTCCACCCCTGATTTCCCGTGTCCATTCAACCAGCTCCTGACCCTCTCTGCCTTCTCATCTCACCTCCGGACGGGAGCTGCCCATTTAGTCTCATGTATCTACTTGAGCTAAGAAGCACACGCTTCACAAGTATCATTTTATGTCCCATAGTCCAGTCTAATCTTTAACTGAAGAGTTGACCTTGGGAATGGTTTTAGTGCTGGGTTGACAGAGAGTCCGGCGGCCATGCTTTCGGGGGTTCCTCCAGTCTCAGTCCGACCATTAGGTCTGGTCTTTTTGAGTTCCACACTCCACTTTACTCCTGCTCCACCAGGGACTCTCTGTTGTGTTTCCCCGTCAGGGCAGTCATTGGTGGTAGCCGGGCACCATCTAGTTCTTCTGGTCTCAGGCTGTTGCAGTCTCCAGTTTATGTGGCGCATTTTGTTGAAAAAGAGATTTTTCTTAACAAAAAACTTGACAGTCATTCTTGGCTCTCATTTCTTACTTTCTACTATCAGTTAGATCTTTACTCTTTTCCATCCTTAATATGCTTTTTAGGCCTGCTCCCTGAACTACTTCCATATACTTCTAGTATTGGATCCTGGCTCCAGTCATACACCATCAAACATTTCTCTATACTCATCCTGTCATTTTCCTGAATGCAACTTCTAGCCTTATTGGAATACCCATCGCCCATGAAGTACAGTCAGAATTCTTTAGTATGAACTTTTCTTCTGCCCTGTTCATTCATATCTTGATGGAGTCAGTGAACAAACAAGTAGCTTGAGTAGATTGAGGGGGAGCTGGTGCTAACAAAACACCTTTTTTATTGCCCGTTGTGTTGAATCAGGGTTAAGGATCAGTGGAAAGGGAAAGAGTGGATGAAAATAATTAGAAAAATGAAGTCCTGGGGGATCCATATCAGGGATAGAGGTAATAATCTCTATGAGTATGTGTAGATGCAGGTAAATTTATATAAGAATGAGTGCGTGTGTATGTCTTCAGATACATGGACACATGTGATTGGTAGTGAAGAAAGGACTACAGAAGTTTCTGTCCAGACTCCCAGAGGGAACACAGGTGTCTAACATCAATCACATTGTTTGCACAATCTTAGGAAGGCCGGCGGAGCAGATTTCAGTGCTCCAATAACACAAAACAACCTTATACACAATAGACAACAATTCACAGACCAAGTTCCCAAGAGCCATTCCAACGGTCAGTCTCAAAAGCAAGCAAGTTTGTTATTGCCTTATAGTGCTATTTTGGAGTTCCTAGGTAGTGTAAGGAAATGCTGGTGGTGTAGTGGCTAAGTGCTACAGCTGCTAACCAAAGGTCAACAGTTCGAATCCACCAGGCTATCCTTGGAAACTCTATGGGGCAGTTCTACTCTATGAGTTGGAATCAACTCATTGGTAACAGGTTTTTTTTTTTTTTTTTTAAGGTGGTATAAAGATGTTACTTTAAGGACTAAGGTGCACCTAACCCAAGCCATGGTGTTTTCAATTGCCTCATATGCATGTGAAAGCTGGACAATGAACAAGGAAGACCAAATAAGAATTGATATCTTTGAATTATGGTGTTGGTGAAGAATATTGAATATACCATGGACCTTCAGAAGAATGAAAAAAACTGTCTTGGAAGAAGTACAGCCAGAATGCTCCTTAGAAGTGAGGATGGCAAGACTTCTTCAGAAGATAGGCCTGGTGATCTACTGAAAAATTAGCTATTGAAAACCCTGTGGAAGACAGTTCTGCTCAGACACACCTGGAGTTGCCATGAGTCAGAATTGCCTTGACGGTGACTGGAAAAAGAAGATGTGTTATTTTATTAAGATATTAAAAAAAAAAACAAACCATACCTGTTGCCGTCTAGTTGACTCCAATCATAGTGACCCTATGAGCCAGAAATAATGGGTGAATTTATATGAACTTTTGTATCAGGCTTGTTATGTTAACTCTTTCCTGTATAACATGATTGTCTGAAAAACATTCGTTTTTGGCTTCCACATTTGATAGATATATTCTCTGGGTATTCAGAATACTTGATATACATTTATTTTCTTTTGGGACTTCGAAGGCACTTGTCTATTCTTATGGTTTCCAGTGTTGCAGTTGAGAAACCAGATGTTATCCTTATTCACGATGCTTTGAATGTGACCTGCCTTATTTATTTTTCTTTCTACAAGCTTTAGGTTCTTTTTTGTGAACTCCATATTCTAAAATTCTAGATGATATGACTTGCTTGAGAATTTTAAAGATTCTTTTACTGGACAAGAATTAGCTTTAATCTGGAGGACACGTCCTTTAGTTTGGAGAAATATTCTTGTGTTATTTTTAAATTGTCTTGTCCTCTGTTTTTTCTGTTCTTTGTTCATGAGTCCCATTATTTAGATTTTGTACTTTAGGGTGGGTTGTCTCATTTTCTTGAGTTTTTTTCTCATATTTTCCATATCTTTGTTTCTTTATTCTGAGTTAGGATAACTTCTCTCAATTTTATCTTCCAATGTCAGGCATTGTTCCGGGAATTGGGAACACAATTATGTACAAATTAGAAAATAACCTTACCTTTATAAAGCTTGCATTCTACTAAGACAAAAAAGAAGGCAAATAAGTATATGTGTAGAATATATTGCTGTTCTTGGGTGTCGTCAATTTGATTCTGACAGAGTAGGGACCTGTGTGATGGAGTAGAACTGTCCCATACAGTTTTCTTGGCTGTAATTTTTATGGGAGCAGATAGCTAGGTCGTTCTCCCACAGGGCAGCTGAGTAGGTTCAAACTGCTAGCCTTTCACTTGGCAGCCTAGTGAATAACCATTGCCCCACCAGGGCTCCTTCTATAAGATATTAAATACTGATAAATGATACGGGGAGAAAAAAAGGGTATCCTAGCCATCTAGTGCTGCTCTAACAGAAATACCACAAGTGGATGGTTTTAATGAAGAGAAGTTTATTTCCTCACAGTTAAAGTAGGCTAAAAGTCCAAATTCAGGGCCTCAGCTCAGCCTTCTTCTTTTCAGTGAGCCCTCGGACTAGGAGCTTCTCTGCTCAGGGACCCCAGTCCAAAGGACGCGCTCTGCTCCTGGCACTGCTTTCTTGATGGTATGAGGTCCCCCTGTCTCACTGCTCACTTCTGTCTTTTATGTCTCAAGAGATTACCTCAGGACACAATCCAGTCTTGTAAATTGAGTCCTGCCTCACTAACACAACTGCCGCCCAGCCCATCCTCCCTCATTAACATCATAGAGGCAGGATTTACCACACATGGGAAAATCACACAATACAGGGAATCATGGCCCAGCCAAGTTGATACACACATTTTTTGGGGGACATAATTCAATCCATGACAGAGGGGGAAGCAAAGAAGAAGAAATTAGGAAAGTTTGTAAATGAAGGAGTTCAAATTTCAGGGACTGTGGTCAGGGAAAGATTTGAATGCCATAAAAGAGACACTGTTTCATGGATAAGTGGGGTACAAGTATTCTAGGCTGAAGTACTGACACACACAAAGTCCTGAGGTGGGATTGTTATCTGACATATTCCAGGAAAGCAAAGTAGTAGGATAATGAGAAGAGATTTCTAATAGGAGAACAGATCATGAACATCACTGGAAAAATGAGGTCTGAAAAAGATGAGAAGCCATGGTGTGGTGTGAGCAGAAGAATGACCTGATCTGAATTACATTTCTTTCAATGATTTCTCTGCCCGATATTTTGAGAAAAGATTGAAGGGGCAAGAATGAAGGCATAGAGACCAGTGATAGATGAGGCATAATGGTAACTTTCTGGATCAGGATGGTAGCAGGAAAAGTGACAAGAGGTAGTCTGATGACAGATGATATTTTGAAGGTGCAGTAGACAGGATGTGTTGATAGATTGAATGTTCAATGTTCAAGAGAGGAGTCAAGGATGACTCCATGTTTATGATTTGAGTAATTGGAAGGATGAAGTTGCCAGTAACTAAAGAAGAGAAGAAGGCAGAAGAAGCATATTTTTGAAGATGTGGGAAACATGGTCTCAGTTTTGTACATCTAAGCGAAGATGTCAAGTAACCATTTAGAAAAGACAGTCTGGACTGTTATCATTTACCATTAGCAGTTTGTTTTTGTCTTTTACCCACTGTTTTTTTTTCCCCTGGGTTGGTTGCCTTTATCTATTTGATTTGTATGATTACTTTATGTATTCTGGATACTGAACCTTTTTTATACATGATATAAATATCTTTGTCCAGTTTGTGGCTTGTATTTTTAATTTCTCTACAATGTCTTTGGATGAGCAAAAACTCTTTATTTTAATATATCTGAATATAATTATATTTTACTTTATGCTCAGCATTTTGCATGTGGTTAAATAAATTATTTCATATGATGTGGTATATCCTTAATCTTAAGGATAAGATTGTATGCTATGTTGGTTAGGTGTTGTCAAGTCGATTCCAACTCATAGTGACCATATATACAACAGAACTGCCTGGTACTGCACTAGCCTCAGAGTTGTTGTTATGCTTGAACCCATTGTTGAAGCCATTGTATCAATCCACCTCCTTGAGTGTCTTCCTCTTTTTTGCTGATCCTCTACTTTACCAAACATGATGTCCTTCTTCTGGGACTGGTCCCTCCTGAGAACATGTCCAAAGTATGTGAGATGAAGTTTCGCCATCCTTGCTTCTGAGGAGGGTTCTGACAATATTTCTTCCAAGAAAGATTTTTTCTTTCTTTTGGCAGTCGTGGTCCATTCAATATTCTTTGCCAACACCACAATTCAAAGGCTTCAATTCTTCTTCAGTCTTCCTTATTCATTGTCGAGCTTTCTCATGCATATGAGGTGATTGAAAACACCATGGCTTGGGCCAGGAGCACGTAGTCCTTAAAATGACATCTTTGCTTTCTAACTCTTTAAAGAGATCTTTTGCAGCAGATTTGTCCAATGCAATGCGTCAATTGATTTCTTGACTGCTGCTTTCCTGGGCGTTGATTGTGGATCCAACTAAAATGAAATCTTCGACAACTTCAATCATTTCTCCTTTTATCATGATGTTGCTTATTGTTCCAGTTCTGAGGATTTGCATTTTCTTTATGTTGAGTTGTAATCCATACTGAAGACTGTAGTCTTTTATCTTCATCAGTAAGTGCTTCAGGTCCTCCTCACTTTCAGCAAGCAAGGTTGTGTCTTCCGCATAATGCAGGTTGTTAGTGAGTCTTCCTCCAATCCTGATGCCATGTTCTTTGCCATATAGTCCAGCTTATCGAATTATTTGCTCAGCATACAGATTGAAAAGGTATGGTGAAAGGATACAACCCTGACTCACAACTTTCCTGACTTTAAACCATGCAGTATCCCCTTGTTCTGTTCAAGTGACTGCCTCTTGATCTACGTACACGTTCCATCTAAGCACAATTAAGTGTCTGGAATTCCCATTCTTCTCAATGCTATCCATATTTTTTTATGATCCACACAGTCAAATGTCTTTGCATAGTCAATAAAACACAGATAAATATCTTTCTGTTTACCTGTGATATCCCTTGTTGCAAGTCCTCTTCTGAATCCACCTTGAATTTCTGGCAGTTCCCTGTCAATGTACTGCTGCAACCACTTTCGAAGGATCTTCTACAAAATTTTACTTGTGTGTAATATTCATGATATTGTTTGATATTTTCTGCATTCTGTTGCATCACCTTTCTCTGGAATAGGTATAAATGTGGATCTCTTGCAGTCGGTTGGCTAGGTAGCTGTCTTCCGAAATTTCTTGGCATAGACTAGCAAGCACTTCTAGTGCTTCATCCGTTTGTTGAAACATCTCAGTTGGTATTCTGTCAATTTCTGGAGACTTGTTTTTTGCCAATGCCATCAGTGCAGCTTACTTCTTCCTTCAGTATCATTGTTTCTTGATCATATGCTACCTCCTGAAATTATTGAAGTTGACCTTTTTTTTTCAGTACAGCAACTCTGTATTCCTTCCATCTTCTTTTGACGCTTCCTGTGTTATTCGGTATTTTGCCCATAACCAAACTCATTGCTGTTGAGTCGATTCTGACTCATAGGGACCCTATAGGACAGAGTAGAATTGCCCCATACGGTTCCAAGGAGTGCCTGATGGATTTAAACTGCCGACCTTTTGGTTAGCAGCTGCAGTACTTAACTCCTACACCACCAGGGTTTCCGTTAGAATCCTTCAATATTGCAACTTTAGGCTTGAATTTTTTCTTTGGTTCTTTCAGCTTGAGAAATGCTGAATGTGTTCTTCCCTTTTGGTTTTCTAACTCCAAGTCTTTGCACATGTCGTTATAATATTTTACTTTGTATTCTCCAGCCGCCCTTTAAAATCTTCAGTTTGGCTCTTTGACTTCATCCTTTCTTCCTTTTGCTTTAGCTAGTCTGTGTTCAGGAGTAACTTTCAGAGTCTCTTCTGACATCCATTTTGGTCTTTTCTTTCTTTTGTGTCTTTTTAATGACTTCTTGCTTTCTTCATGTATGATGTCCTTGATATCATTCCATAACTTGTCTGCTCTTCAGTCATTCGTCTTCAATTGTATGCTGTATTTATTTCTAAATGCATTAAAGCTTTAGATTTCACATTTAAGCTTTTAATTACTCTGGCTTCATATTTCGTGTTTCAAATGAAGAAAAGATCAAATTTTATCTTTTCCATAATGATAAATTTATATTTGTAGCATTGGTTAAGTAAATTGTTCTTCATTTGCCTGGCAATCTCCAGTGCCATCTCTATCTTTAACACATTTCCACATATGCCTAATTTGGTTTGTCTCTTCTTGCAGCCATACCAATGTCTGGTTGGATGATTCACTCTACATGTTTGTTATTGTCTTAGCTAGTCTTGACCTGTAACTAACTCGTTCATATGAATTTTGGGATCAACCTCTTACAAACAAGCAAAAAAAAAAAAAAAAAAAAAAAACTTGTCAGGATTTTGATTGGAATCATGTAAAGTATATGGGTTAAATTAGGAAGGTTTTGCATTTTTAAAACACTGAGGCTTTCTATCCATGAATATAGTTAATATCCCCCATATGGCATTATAGTTTTCTTCTTTCAGATCCTATTTAAATTTGTATAATTAGTCTTAGATTCCTTAAAGTTTTATTCACTATCTTTTGAAATAATATTTCCAAAAGTTGGTTACTCGTATTTAGGAACCATATTGATTTTTTTTTACAATGATATTTAATCTATGATATTATTTCTTTGAAGAAATAGTATCATCTGTGAAAACATTTTTGTTTATTTTTCTTTCTAAATTTTATAATTTTTTTATTTCATTTTACCTTTTCTTTCTTTAATATTGATACTTTCATTTTACATTTTATTACTCTAGTATCAATATTAAAATGCTGAAGATAAATGAAGTTAGTGGAAATCATAGACTTTTTTCTAATTTTATTAAGAACGTGTACATTTCACATGAAATTTCAATTTTATTAATATGATTTTGTTTGCACTATATTCTTACTATATTTGAAATCTCTAATACATCTATAGTTATTGTACTGTTATGGTTCTAATGTTGTATATTTGTGTCATAATTTTCTTGATAATTCTTGATAGAGTTTTGTCTCTTTTATTTATTTTTCTTCAAAGATTAGTCTTTTTTTGCCAGTTTCTTTATTATTTCAAAAATATCTTTTATTATTTTGGAATGGAATATAATTTTTAACCCTTCTAAATTTTCTGAGTTTCATGTTATTCTTTTTCTACATTCTTGAGATGAATGCTTAGGTATTTATTTTGTTATATTTTTCATATAATTTTTTGTTACATATTTCCTTCTATGTACTTTTAGTGGTATCTCACAAATTTTGCAAGTAATATATTTATGAAATCAACTCAATAGTAATGGATTTGGTTTCAAGTTTTGGTATATTTATTTCAATTCAATTCAAAATATGAATTTAAGTACATATTTTCCTTGATATATGATTCATTAATAAACCTAAAAACTTTAAGGCTTTTAGATAGTCTATTATATTTTGTATTTTCTTCTAGTGTTATTTTATTAAGATATGATGAGCTAGAAATAATGGGCTGAAGCATCTGTTATGGGCTTGGGAACTGGGGCCAGACTTCCTCATGTTTGTCCAATGGGTCCAAATGACACAATTTGGGAATGTTAATGCTCCACATATCCACCTTTTATGGAAGACAGCATCAGAAATAAGCACGCAGAAAAACTTCTTTCATTCCCCTGAAAGACAGTTCTGAAGCATACTAGCTTTATATTCTCAGTCCAGACATGCATACATAACCAAGTATTCCTTGGGACTTTGTTCTGAAAATATAGTCAGTTTATTAATGCAATGCATTGATTTACTTTCTCTCCTTCTTTGCCTCATTTATGTTTCTTGGTATTGCACCTCCAAACAAAGCATTAGCATGTCAACTTTGACTCAGACTTTGTTCTATTCTGATCCAAGACTGATTCACTATCTATTCAGTTTACATACTGAATTCTTTTTTTTATTGTATTTTAGATGAAGATTTACAGAGCAAATAGTTTCTCTTACATACTGAATTCTTGATAACTTAGTCAATTATATCTTTCAGTTCACAAATTTTCTCTTCCCTGTCACTTTATTTTCAATTCAATCTGTCCATCTAGTTTGTATACCAATGATTGTATATATATTATTTCTAGAAATTCATTATGGTTATTTTCAAATATATTTATGCTTTTAATCATATTAACTGGATATAATTTTTTAGACTTTATTATCATCCTATCATTAAAAATTTTTGAAGCTCAGTGCAAGATATCTTCCATTTTCCTTGCAGGTCAATTCTCTACCTTTCTTTACCCTGCTCTATATCTCAGGTGGGTGTTCAGTATAAATTGCATAAAAGGGTTCCCATTTTCTGGTTTTTGGTTGGATTTGATTAATCTGAGGGAAAGAGTGAAGGAAATGAAGTCAGAGTATTTAATTCCCTGCTTGCCTTGGTGTAAATGGCTAAGTATTCGAGTACTAACTGAAAGGTTGGCAATTAGAATCCACACAGAGGTGCTTTGGAAGAAAGACCTGGAGATCTACTTTCGAAAGATCACAGCCATTGAAAACTCTCTGGAGCACAGATCTACTCTGAAACACATGGAGTCTCCATGAGTTGCAATCGATTTGATGGCAACTTTTTTTTATGTGTGTTCTTTGTTTTGTCTTCTTTCAAATTGTTTTAAACTTGTTGTATCCCTCAAAAAACTACACTATACCTTCCAGCAGCCTGAAAGTGTTTCTCCATCCCTCCATTTCCTGATTTTTCTCTTCTCATTATCCTGTCAGAACTCAGCTGCCTGCTATAGGGAAAGATTACCACACTGCTCCTTCTATACCCGGTCATTTCCTTTGAAATCCATCCCTTCTAAGATAATTTCTTCTTGATTTCCTTTAATATGAGTGTGTGATCTCATTCTGCCTGGGACTCTAAGTGATACATGGTGTCTTAGGCTTCTAGTGCTGCTATAACAGAGATACCAGAGATGGCTTTAACAAAGAGAAGTTTATTCTCTCACAGTCCAGTAGGCTACAAGTCCAAATGTCAGCTCCAGGGGAACACTTTCTCTGTCAGCTCTGGAGGAAGGTCTGTGTCATCAACCTTCCCTTGGTCTGGGAGCTTCTCCGCTCAGGAACCTCAGGTCCAAAGGACACACTCTGCTCCTGGGACTGCTTTCTTGGTGGTATGAGGTTCCCGTGTGTCTGCTCGCTTCTCTCTTTTATATCTGAAAAGAAATTGGCTTAAGATACTATCCAATCTCATAGACATCATCAGTATAACCTCATCATAGTGACAGAGTTTACAACACATAAGGAAATCACATCAGATTACATAATCATACAATACTGGGAATCATGACCTAACCAAGTTGACAGATATTTTGGGGGGACAAAATTCAATCCATGACACACAGTATACTGTATGTTTATACAAATAATGAGCTCGTTCTACATTTGTTTGTGTCTTAGGCTGGGTTCTCTAAAGAAGCAAAACCAGTAAAGCCTATAAATATATCTATATATAGAGAGATTTATATGAAGGAAATGGTTCACATGGTTGTAAAGGCTGGAACATCCTTAGTCTGTGGGTAGGATAGAGGCTTCTCCTGATTCATGTAGCTGCAGGGGCTGGCAAACCCAAGATCAGCAGGTCAGAGAGCAGGGCTCTTGCTCACAGGGTGTGAAGATCAATGAATCCCAACAGCAGCTGGCAAGACCACAGGTAAGCTGCTAGCTTAAGTCCCAGGAACTAGAGGTCAGAGGAACAGGATCCAGCTACAGGATCCAGTGCCAGCAAAAAGTCCCTGAGTCTTGTCAGAACCTCCACTTATATTCGATGCAGGCCACATGCCCAAGAAAACTCCTTTTCAACTGATTGGCTACTCACAGAGGATCTTATCATGAGGGTGACCACATATCAAATCTTTTTTCTTTTCTTTTATTGTGCTTTAAGTGAAAGTTTACAGTTCAAGTTAGTTTCTCATACAAAAATTTATACACACATTTTTATGCGACCCTAGTTGCTCTCCCTATAACGTGACAGCACACTGCTCCTTTCCACCTCGGATTACCTGTGTCCATTCAACCAGCTCCTGTCCCTTTTTGTCTTCTCATCTCACCTCTGGACAGGAACTGACCATTTAGTCTCCTATATCTACTTGAGCTAAGAAGCACTCTCTTCATGAGTATCATTTCATGTCTTATAGTCCAGTCTAATCTATGTCTGAAGAGTTCACTTCGGGAATGGTTTCAGTTCTGGGCTAACAGAGAGTATAGGGTCCATGTCTTCCAGGGTCACTCCAATCTCAGTCAGACCATTAAGTCTGGTCTTTTTACTAGAATTTGAGGTCTGCACCCCACTTTTCTCCTGCTCTGTCAGGGACTCTCTGCTGTGTTCCCTGTCAGGGTGCTCATTGGTGGTAGCTAGGCACCATCTAGTTCTTCTGGTTTTAGGCTGTTGGAGTCTCTGGTTTATGTGGCCCTTTCTGTCTCTTGTGCTAATATTTTCCTTGTGTCTTTGGTGTTCATTCTCCTTTGCTCCAGGTGGGTTGGAATCAATTGATGCATCTTAGATGGCTGCTTGCTAGCTTTTCAGATCCCAGACATCACTCACCAAAATGGGTGCAGAACATTTTCTTAATCAACTTTGTTATGCCAAATGACCTAGATGTCCCCTGAAACCAGGGTCCTCAGACCCCTACCCCTGACACTCTGTCCCTTGAAGTGTTTGGTTGTATTCAGGAAACATCTTAGCTTTTGGTTTAGTCCAGTTGTGCTGACTTCCCCTGTATTGTGTGTTGTCCTCCCCTTCACCTAAGATAATTCTTATCTACTATCTAGTGAATACCAGTCTCCTTCCCCCCCATCTTCACCATAATGATCAAAAAATATTTTCTTCTGTGTTTAAACCATTTCTTGACTTCTTATAATAGTGGTTTCATACAATATTTGTCCTTTTGATACCGACTAATTTCACTCAGCATAATGCCTTCCAGATTCATCCATGTTATGAGAAGTTTCACAGATTCATAGTTGTTCTTTATCATTGTGTAGTATTCCATTGTGTGAATATACCATAATTTGTTTATCCATTCATCCATTGATGGGCACCTAGGATGCTTCCATCTTTTTTGCTATTGTGAACAGTGCTACAAGGAACATGGGTGTGCATATATCTATTCGTGTGACAGCTCTTATTTCTCTAGGATATATTCCAAGGAAAGAGATTGCTGGATTGTATGGTACTTCTGTTTCTAGCTTTTTAAGGAAGCACCAAATTGATTTCCAAAGTGGTGGTACCATTTTTCATTCCTACCAACAGTGTATAAGTGTTCCAGTCTCTCCTTAACTTCTCCAGCATTTATTACTTTGTGTTTTTTGGATTAATGCTAGCCTTGTTGGGGTGAGACGGTATCTCACTGTAGTTTAAATTTGCACGTCTCTAATGGCTAATGATCGTGAGCATTTCCTCATGTATCTGTTAGGTGCTTGAATGTCTTCTTTGGTGAAGTGCCTGTTCATAACTTTGCCCATTTTTTAATTGGGTTGTTTGTCTTTCTGTTGTTGAGGTTTTGCAGCACCTTGTAGATTTTAGACATTAGACATTGATGAGATTAGTTACAGACAAAAATTTTTTCCCAGTCTGTAGGTTGTCTTTTACTCCTTTGGTGAAGTCTTGTGATGAACATAAATGTTTGATTTTTAGGAGCTCCCAGTTATCTAGTCTCTCTTCTAGTGTTTGTGCACTGTTAGTAACGTTTTGTATTCTGTTTATGCCATGTATTAAGGCTCCTACTGTTGTCTCTATTTTTTCTTCCATGGTCTTTACTGTTTTAGATTTTATATTTAGGTCTTTGATCCATTTTGAGTTAGTTTTTGTGCATGGTGTGAAATATGGGCCTTGTTTCAGTTTTTCGCAGATGGATATCGAGTTATGCCAGCACCATTTGTTAAAGAGACTGTCTTTTCCTCAATTAATGGATTTTAGGCCCTTGTCAAATATCAGCTGCTCATAGGAGGATGAACTTATGTCTGGATTCTCAATTCTGTTCCATTGGTCTATGTTTCTGTTGTTGTACCATCCCAGGCTGTTTTGACTACAGTGGCAGTATAATAGTTTCTAAAAGTAGGTGGTGCGAGATCTCACACTTTGTTCTTCTTCTTGAGTAATGCTTTACTTATTCGGGGCCTCTTCCCTTTCCATATGAAGTTGGTGATTTGTTTCTTCATCACATTAAAAAATGTGATTGGAATTTGGATCGGGATTACATTACATGTGTAGATTGTTTTGGGTAGAATTGACATTTTCACAATACTGAGTCTTCCTCTCCATGAGCGAGGTCAGTTTTTCCACTTATGTAGGTCTCTTTTGGGTTCTTGCAGTAGTGTCTTGTAGTTTTATGTGTATAGGTCTTTATGTCTCTGGTTGGATTTATTTGTAAGTATTTTATCTTCTTGGGGGATGTTGTAAATGATATTGATTTGGTGATTTCCTCTTCGAAGTTCCCTTTGTTGGTGCAGAGGAATCCACCTGATTTTTGTATATTTATCTTGTATCCTGATACTTTGCTGAAATCTTCTATTAGTTCCAGTAGTTTTCTTGTGGATTCTTTGGGGTTTTTGGTGTATAAGATCACTTCATATACAAAGAGAGATACTTTGACTTCTTCCCCACCAGTGTGGATTCCCTTTATTTCTTTTTCTAGCCTAATTGCTCTGGCTAGGACCTCCAGCACAATGTTGAATAAGAGTGTTGATAAAGGGCATCCTTGTCTGGTTCCCATTCTCAAGGGGAATGCTTTCAGACTCTCTCCATTTAGGATGATGTTGGCTGCTGGCTTTATATAAATGCCCTTTATTATGTTGAGGAATTTCCCTTCTATTTCTATTTTGCTGAGAGTTTTTATCATGAATAGGTGTTGGACTTTATCAAATACTTTTTCTGCATCAATTGAGAAGATACGTGGTTCTTGTCTTTTGTTTATTTATGAGATAGATTACATTGCTAGTTTTTCTAATGTTGAACCATCCCTGCGTATCTGGTATAAATCCCACTTGGGTCATGGTGAATTTTTTTTGATATATTGTTGAATTCTACTGGCTAGAATTTTGTTGAGGATTTTTGCGTCAATGTTCATGAGGGATATTGGTCTGAACTTTTCTTTTTTTTCTGGTGTCTTTACCCGGTTTTGGTATCAGGGTTATGCTGGCTTCATTAAATGAGTTTGGGAGTATTCTGTCCTTTTCTATGTTCTGAAATACCTTCGGTAGTAGTGGTGTTCACTCTTCTTTGAAAGTTTGGTAGAATTGTCCAGTGAAACTGTCCAGCCCAGGGCTTTTTTTTTGTTGGGAGTTTTTTTTAAATACCTTGTCAATCTCTTTGTTATAGGTTTACTTAGTTGTTCTACTTCTGTTTTTGTTAGTTTAGTTAGGTAGTGTGTTTTTAGAAATTTGTCCGTTTCCTCTAGGTTTTCAAATTTGTTAGACTACAATTTTTCATAGTATTTTGTTATGATTCTTTTAATTTCAGTTGGGTCTGTTGTGATATCACCCATCTCATTTCTTATTTACTTTGTTTCCTCTCCTGTTTTTCTTTTGTCAGTTGGGCCAATGGTTTATCTATTTCACGTATCAGATCTCAACATGGAAGTGATCACAACATATATGACTGCCAAAACAATGAGGATCATGGCCCAGTCAAGTTGACACACAATCTTAACCATCACAGTCTGTCAGCCATGTCCCCCCTTCCCCTCCCTCTATTTACAAAAATACTTGGGGTGAGGGAGGAGGGGCTGTTGACAAACAAATGTAGAAGGCATATTATTTGCATAAAAATACACAGTAATCTTCTATGGTTGATTTTGTTACTCTCTGTCATGAAGTGTTGATACTTCATGTTTTAGATTATTTATAAGTAATTTTAATTTTTACTTCAGCATGACTCTTTCTGTGGCATATTATGTAGCTTGGTGAGGGTATGATTGTCCACAGTGGTTTAACAATTGCTTTTAACAGACACACAGGGTATTTTTCTTTTGGAAATATCTATGTTAATATATCTGCTTCAGGTTCCTAGAAAATTCAAGTAGTGTAAATTAAAATTCCAAATTCATGTAAGACACATAGCTGTAGTTATAAACTCAAAAAACTTTTTTTTTTTCCCACTCAGAGGCCATACCAAAATAGATGTGCTTTTTTCTTATCTTTTTGTCATGTATTATTATGCCAAATTATTTATAATCTCTCTGTGCCAGGGGGTGTATTCCTCCAGTCTTTCAACAAGGATGCAGCCCTTTGAACTTGCATGTTTCTGTATGTACTTCTATCTCTCCATTTCACACAGGCAGAGGTTCACCTTTCCCTGTGGGCTTAAAAAATTTAATCCTTAGATAATAAAGCTAGCACCTTCTCCCTTACTCTGTCAAACTAGATTAACTGTAGCATCAGCTCACGTCATAACTGGTCATAGTTTGGTTTTTGTTTCTGACCCCAGGGAAATTCCCATTCCTTCCTGGTTAGTTAAACTTAGCATTTTAAAGCATATTTCTTAGATTTTGTTTTATGTTTTTACGTGTTTGACCAGATTATCAAGTTATTTAATCTGTCACGTTGACAGAACTGTGTATTTCTTCATTTCTGAAAATCTTGTATTTTAGACATGATTTTTTCCTACTGGGAAACATGTAATTTAGAGTATTACACATTTTGTGTCTCAAATGTCTAAGATATATCAGGCATTTAATAAATATTTAAGTAATATAATTGAAACAATCAGTGATGAGCTACTCTTTCCTTGGAATATATTTATCTTTACAGTGAAAGTGGACTTAATAGCAAAAGTATACAGAATGAGCACATATAAAGTGCAATTACTGCATATAGTGAAATTTACATGGTAGAATCTCCAGTAATGGGATCACCTGTAAACCAGCAGAATCAATTCATGTCAAAGTACCTAAATCAGTAAATTGATACCATTAATAGTAAATGCCACGTCAGAATCTCTCATAGCTAAATGTGTTTTTATTTACAACTTTCAAAAAAGCATTTCACACATGCACACACACACACGTGCACACACACAGTAATTTTATACTTAATATGGCAGTTCTTAAGCATCAGAGCAACGTGCAAGATCACTCGTGGCGGAAAGGTTTCAGCCTGAGCTTCCAGACTAGGATAGGTTAGGAAGACCTGGCGGGCTACTTCTGAAAAGAATTAGCCAGTGAAAATCTTATAAATGGCAGCAGAACATTATCTGATATAGTGCCAGAAGATGAGCCCATCAGGTTGGAAGGCACTCAAAATACGACTCGGGAAGAGCTACTGCCTCAAAGTAGAGGTGACCTTAACGACATGGATGGAGTCAAGCTCTCGAGACCTTCATTTGCTGATGGGGCCAGACTCAAAATAAGAAGAAATAGCTGCAAACATCCAGTAATAATTGGAACATGGAATGTATGAAGTATGAATCTAGGATAATTGGAAATAGTAAAAAACGAAATGGAACACATAAACATCTATATCCTAGGCATTAGTGAGCTGAAATAAGCTGGTATTGACCATTTTGAATCAGACAATCATATGGTCTACTATGCCGGGAATGATAACTTGAAGAGGAATAGCGTTGCATTCATTGTCAAAGAGAACATTTTGAGATCTATCCTGAAGTACAACACTATCAGTGATAATATTCATATACCTACAAGGAAGACCAGTAAATATGACTATTATTCAAATTTACACACAATCAATAAGGCCAAAGATGAAGAAACTGAAGATTTTTATCAACTTCTGAAGCCTGAAATTGATCAAACATTAAATCAGGATGCATTGATAATTGCTGGTGATTGGAATAAGAAAGTTGGAAACAAATAAGAAGGATTGGTGGTTGGAAAATATGCCATTGGTGATAGAATCGAACCATAGATTGCGTGATAGAATCGAACCCTAGATTGCATGATAGAATTTTGCAAAGCCAATGATTTCTTCATGGCAAAGACCTTTTTTCACCAACATAAGCGGTGACTGTACACATGGACCTCACCAGACGGAATACACAGGAATCAAATAGACTACATCTGTGGCAAGAGACTACAGAAAAGCTCAATATCATCAGTCAGAACAAGGCCACAGGGAGTACAGATCAGGCCACCAATTACTCCTATGCAAGTTCAAGTTGAAACTGAAGAAAATCAAAACATGCCCATGAGAGCCAAAGTACCACCTTGAGTATATTCCACCTGAATTCAGAGACCATCTCAAGAATAGATTTGACGTGTTGAACACTAATGATCAAAAACTAGACGAGTTGAGGAATGACATTAAGGACATTGTCTTAGTCATCTAGTGCTGCTCTAACAGAAATACCACAAGTGGATGGCTTTAACAAAGAGAAGTTTATTCTTTCACAGTCCAGTAGGCTACAAGTCCAAATTCAGAGTGTCAGCTCCAGGAGAAGGCTTTCTGTCTCTGTTGGCTCTAGAGGAAGGTCTTTGTGATGCATTAGTCTTCATTTGGTCTGGGAGCATCTCAGTGCAGGAACCTCAGGTCCAAAGGATGCACTCTGCTGCTGTCCCTGCTTTCTTGGTGGTATAAGATTTCCCTGTGTCTCTGCTCGCGTCTCTCTTTTATATCTCAAAAGAGATTGGCTTAAGACATTATCCAATCTTGTAGATGTCATCAGTCTAACATCTTCACAGTGATAGAGTTTACAACACATTAAGGAGATCACACATAACCTCAACATAGTGATACAGTTTACAACACATAAGAAAATCACATCAGATTACACAATCATACAATACTGGGAATCATGACCTAGCCAAGTTGACAGATATTTTGGGGGGACACAATTCAATCCATGACAGACATCATATGTAAAGAAAGCAAGAGATCATTAAAAAGATAAGAAAGAAAAGACCAAAATGCATGTCAGAAGAGACTCTGAAACTTGCTCTTGAACACAGAGTAGCTAAAGAAAAGGAACAAACGATGATGTAAAAGAATTGAACAGAAGATTTCAAAGGGCAGCTGGAGAAGACAAAGTAAAGTATTATAATGACATGTGCAAAGAGCTGGAGATAGAAAACCAAAAAGGAAGAACACACTCAGTATTTCTCAAGCTGAAAGAACTAAAAAAAATTCAAGCCTCGAGTTGCAGTATTCAAGAATTCTATGGGGAAAATATAAAACGACACAGGAAGCATCAAAAGAAGATGGAAGGATACACAGAGTCACTATAGCAAAAAGAACTGGTTGATATTCAGCCATTTCAGGAGGTAGCATATGATCAGGAACCAATGGTACTGAAGGAAGAAATCCAAGTTGCACTGAAGGCATTGGCGAAAAACAAGGCTCCAGGAATTGACGGAGTACCAATTAAAACGTTGCAAAAAATGGATGCAGCACTGGAAGTGCTGACTCGTCTATGCCAAGGAATTTGCAAGAGAGCTACCTGGCCGCCTGATTAGAAGAGATCCATATTTATGCATATTCCCAAGAGAGGTAATCCAACCGAATGCAAAAATTATGGAACAATATCATTATTATTACAAGCAAGTAAAATTTTACTGAAGAACATTCAAAAGTGGCTGCAGCACTATATCAACAGGGAACTGCCAGAAATTCAAGTCAGATTCAGAAGAGGATGCGGAAACAGGGATATCATTGTTGATGTCAGATGGATCCTGGCTGAAAGCAAAGAATACCAGAAAGTTGTTTACCTGTGTTTTATTGACTATTCAGAGGTATTTGAATGCGTGAATCACAACAAATTATGGACAACATTTTGAAGAATGGGAATTCCAAAACACTTACTTGTGCTCATGATGAAGCTGTACATTGATCAAGAGGTAGTCGTTTGAACACAACAAGGGGATATTGCATGGTTTAAAGTTGGGAAAGGTGTGTGTCAGGGTTGTATCCTTTCACTGTATTTATTCAATCTGTACACCGAGCACATAATCCGAGAAGCTGGACTATATATGAAGACGAATGGGGCATCAGGATTGGAGGAAGACTCATTAACAACCTGCATTATGCAGATGACACAAACTTGCTGCTGAAAGTGAAGAGGAGTTGAAACACTTAACTGATAAATATCCAAGACCACAGCCTTCAGTATGGATTACACCTCAACATAAAGAAAACAAAAATCCTCACAGCTGGACCAATAAGCAACATCATGATAAACAGAGACAAGATTGAAGTAGTCAAGGATTTCATTTTACTTGGATCCACAATCAACATCCATGGAAGCAGCAGTCAAGAAATCAATACACACATTGCATTGGGCAAATCTTCTGCAAAAGATGTCTTAAAAGTGTGGAAAACAAATATGTTACCATGAAGACTAAGGTGTGCCTGATCCAAGCCATGGTGTTTTCAATCACCTCATATGCATGCAAAAGCTAGACAGTGAATAAAGAAGACCAAAGAAGAATTGATGCCTTTGAATTGTGGTGCTGGTGAAGAATATTGAATACACCATGCACTGCCAATAGAACGAACAAATCTGTCTTGGAAGAAGTACAGCAAGAATGCTCCTTAGAAGCAAGAATGGTGAGACTACATCTTACATAATTTGGACATGTTGTCAGGAGGGATCAGTCCCTGAAGCAGAAGATCATGATTGGTGAAGGGTCAGCAAAAAAGAGGAAGACTCTCAAAGAGATGGATTGACTCAGTGGCTGCAACAATGGCCTTAAGCATTAAAAAGATTGTGAGAATGGGGAGGACCAGGCAGTGTTTCATTCTGTTGTACATGGGTTTGTTATGAGTTGGAGCCTACTTAATGGCATCTAATGACAACAACATAGCATTTCTTCTGTTAGTCAGCACCCAACTCATGGAGACCCCATACACAACTGAACTAAATGCTGCCTGGTCATGAATCATCTTCATGATCACTTGCAGATCAGATCACTGTGATTTATAGGGCTTTCATGGGCTGATTTGAAGAAGTAGATCTACAGGCCTTTCTTGCTAGCCCATTTTAGTCTGGAAGCTCAGCTGACACCTGTTCAGTATCATAGCAACACATAACTTTCCATTGACAAATGCATGGTGGCATCACATGAGCTGCACTGGTCATGAATTGAACTGGGGCCTTCCTGTGTGCAAGGCTATTGCATTGGTGGTTCAGTGGTAGAATGGCATTTCTAGAGTCTATCCCAACCCCAAAACCCATTGCCATTGAGTCAATTCCGACTCATAGTGACACTATAGGATAGAGCAAAACTGCTTCATAAGGTTTCTAGTGCTGTAAATCTTTATGGAAACAGACTGCCACATCTTTCTCCCATAGAGCAGCTAGTGGGTTTGAACTCCCGACCTTTTGGTTGGCAGCTGAGCTCTTTAATCACTGCGCCACCAGGGCTCTTAGCTAGAGTCCTATAAATCCAGGTAAATCAAAACCTGTATGCATAAGAGCCATAATTTGACTTCAGCAACATTTTTGGACTTTTCATGGAATTTTTTTCTTGAGAAGTCAGTGATGTGTGTACTAGATTAAAACTTCTTTAAGAAGCAAAACCCGAGTTTAAGGAATTAATTTGAAGCATTCTCTTTTTTAACTATTCTTTACGTGTATTTTGTAACTTCATAAATTTAAATTGAGTAATTGAAACTTTTAAAAATGTTCACCTTTGAGGAAAAAAATACAAATTCAAAAATATGCAATTAGTCCATGAAGATGTATTATAGACTATCTCCAAGTAGCTGACATGCGAGCTAGCTAGTAACTTTAAATAATGACATTTTATCGCCATACAATCAAATGTTTCCATTTTGAACATAAAATTTACAAAAAAGCATATCGGCTGGCCTTATTCTAAAAGTCATAAGAATGAAAAAATTTTGAGAGACTAATTTAATAGTGAAATTGTTTATTGACATAAGGCAGTATTTTCTGGTAGTGGGTAATTCACTTCCAATATATGAGGCAGAAAAGCATCTATTATGAAGAATAGGGGAAAAATGGCTTGTTGTAATGACAAAAAGCAAGATTAAACCCAAGAAGGAGATAGTAGGGATACGGAAGTTTCAACTTCAAAATTCCACACTTCTAAGGAGCATATAGGAGTCCATGGGTGGCAAAAATGGCTACTGTCTTAGTTTCTTAGTGCTGCTATAGAAATACCACAAGTGGGCAACTTGAAGCACAGAAATTTATTTTCTTATAGTTTAGGAGGCTAGAAGTCCAAATTCAGGACTTCAGCTCTAGGAGAAGTCATTCTTTCTCTGTCAGCTCTGGGGGAAGTCCTTGTCTCTTGTCAGCTTCTGTTTCTTGGTTCCTGGGCAATTTTTATCATTCTTGATTCCTTGCTTCTGTGTTTAATCTACTTTTTTTAAATATCTCAGTGTTGTCATTTTGTTGTTGTTAGGTGCCGTTGAGTCTGTTCCAACTCATAGAAACCCTATAGGACAGAGTAGAACTGCCCCATAGGGTTTCCAAGGAGCGGCTGGTGGATTTGAACTGCCAATCTTTTGGTTAGCAGCTGAGCTCTTAACTGCTATACCACCAGGGTTCGAATATATCTCGGTAGTGCTTGGTTTAACACACACCCTACACTCATACTGCATCGTTAACATAACAGAGAAAGCATTATTTCCAAATGGGATTACATCCACAGGTATTTAAAAAAAAACCATTGCTATCAAGTTGATTCCGACTGATAGCGACCCACAGGTATAGGGGTTAGGGTTTACAACATACATTTTGGAGGACACAATTCAATCCATAACATTCTAACCTTTGACTCCCCAAAATTCATGTCCTTCACACGTTAAACTCATTCACTCCATTACATCATCCCAAAATCTTATCCCATTCCAACATCAACTCTAAATCCGTAATCTCGTCTTCTGGATCATCTAAATCAAGTATGGGCGAGACTTTGGGTGTGTCCCATCCCGGGGCAAAATTCTCCATCTTTGAAACTGTGAAACTTAGGATACAAGTTATCTGCTTTCAGAGCATATGGTTGAAAAAGCCTAGGGTAGACATTCCCTTTACAAATGGGAGAAATCATGGGTACCAAGCAAGTTCAGAACAATTATATTAGCTCTTGAGGCTTTTAAACGCCCATCAGCAGCACATTTAATATCCACATTTCTAGCAACATTCTGTTGATGGTGCCATATGCATTTTCCAAGATGAGAGAGACTTTCTCTATAGCTCTCACTTCCTTTTCAGTTCTCATCAGAACTGCCTTTGATGTCTATAATTCTATCAACAGTCTTGTCAAAGCATTCTAAAATTTTACTGTTAAGCACCTTATAACTCCTTCAGCCTCTGCTCACTACTCAATTAAAAAACCACATCCACATTTTAGGTATCTGTCAGAGCAGCAGCCCCGCTTCGTGTTACCAAATTCTGTTTTAGTTTCTTAGTGTTACTATGATAGATTGCAAAACAACGTACCAAAACTACATGTTACTCATAGGTTGTACCCAATTTACAGATAACCAGGAGGTCATTAGAAAAAGGGCACCAATAACTAATATAGATTTCTCCATGAACATCGTGTCCTTCCCATCAGAGCTTAGACACATGTAAGTGAATGGAAATTATCTTTTATTACATGCAATAAGAAGCAGATAACATACAACAGATAAACAATCTCCACTGGCTCAAAAGTTGTCCAGGCAGGTTTACAACAGGGTTTATAACACTCTATTTTGTGTCGTGGGTGAGAGACTTAAATGGGACAGTCACAGGAGACATCATTTTCCCCTGGGTTCTGAAAACTGTCCTGGTGGAGATAGATTACTTTCATGCAAGCCCTCCACTTGGCATCCTGGGTGAGGGACATATGGGAGCCTACTTACTGCCAGTCTCCCCCAGCCAGGTAGATGCGCTTAGGTAGCCTGTAAGCTTAATCCCTCCTCCAGCTCTTTCAAACCCCCAGCCTATATGACCAGTTCCATGGAAATTTTTTCCTGCTTGACTACCCCAGGAAGATGTGCTCAAACATCCTGACACCTAACCTGGAATTGTATCTCTTTTACCCTGCTGACATTTAGATAAGCTATTAGTCTTGGGGGTGAGGGGATGTGAGGTAGTTTGTCAAGCCCAAAGATGTCAAAAGGAGAAGAAAAGGGGGAGACCATAGCAGCCGAACTCGTCCAAAAGACTATCTCCTTGCAGTCCACACCTCAGTGAACTATAAGCACTGTGTTAACATTAGCCAGGTTCCCCATGAATTGGGTAGCCAAATAGCAAACAGATTAAACAAAAGAAAGTAAAGTGGGCTCACTGTCTACAGCCAGTGAGCTTGTTACCTAAATATTTAAGCTAAACATTTAACTCAAACATTTAAGGGTCCAGTCCAACCAGGGTTTTTCCAGTCCTGGCATAATTGCATAAGTCCTGGCATCACCTACATAGAAGCTCCATTTGATCCAGGCACGTTCCACTGTCACCAGTACAACACTTGGTTCCACCACTGTTCACATGGATGGCATTGTGGACCTGAAGCCTCATTTGACTATGAGATCTTGGAGTCAGCTGCTCAGAGTCTTGCTGTGAACAAATGGGATAGATCCTGGAGAAAGCCTTGCTGCTTACATCCTATCTCTGTAAATTTCACATAGGCATAAGTGTTCTTCTGGCTCCCTAGGAGCTCTAAAGAACTAAATGGAAAAAACAGAAAAATATAAAGGCAGACAGAAGAGAGAGTAACGCTTAAAATTTTTAAATATAGAGAAACTAAAGTGAAAATCCTAAGTTTTCAAATCTAAAACTCCTTTCAATTCCCAGCTAAGATGGAAGTGGAAGTCTAGGAACATTCTGTCAAAATGTATAAATTGCAAAAATAAAGTAGAAGTAAAAAAAAATTCTGTTGCTTCCTGACATAATGAGTACATTACTTTCAAAGGAAGAAAATTTGGCTGGGAATCATCTTCTCAACTGTAACAGCAAAGTAAGAAACAATGGAGTGATGTTTACAGATTAGTTAGAGAAAAGGAGCACAACCCTAAGTTCCATACCCAGTCAACACATTACTTAACTGTCAAGGAGAAAAATAAACGTGGGTTAGTAAGAATTCAGAAGATATATTCCTAAAGAAGAGAAATGGTGGCAGATTCGTCATCAAAAAGAACATTTCAAGATCCATCCTGAAGTACAGTGGTGTAAGTGATAGGATAATATCCATACACCTACAAAAGATACAAGTTAGTACAACTTTTATTCAAATTTACCCACTAACCCACTAAGGCCAAATATGAAGAAATTGAAGATTTTTAGCAACGTCTGCAGTTTGAAAGTGATCGAACATGCAATCATGATGCATTGATAATTACTGGTGATTGGAATGCAAAAATTGGAAACAAAAAAGTAGGATCAATAGTTGGAAAATATGGTCTTGATGATAGAAATGATGCCAGAGATTGCATAATAGAATTTTGCAAGACCAATGACCTGTTTATTGGAAATACTTTTGTCAACAACATAAATGGAAAATCTACACGTGGACCTCACCAGGTGGAATACAGAGGGATCAAAGCGATTACTTCTGTGAAAGGACAATGGAGAATCTCAATATCATCAGTTGGAACAAGGCCAGGGGTGGACTGTGAAACAAACCATCAATTGCTCATATGCTAGTTCAAGTTGAAGTTAAAGAAAATAAAAACGAGTCCGTGGACTGAAGACCAGTCCACAAGTTGTGGGAAGACACCATACACAAAGAAAGCAAAAGTTCATTAAGAAGACAGCAAAGACAAAAATGGATGTCAGAAGGGACTTTGAAACTTGCTATTGAACGTAGAGCAGTGAAGGGAAGAAATGGTGAAGTCAAGAGCTGAATAGAAGATTTCAAAGGGCAGGTCAAGAAGACAAAGTAAAGTATTATAATGAAAAGTGCAAAGACCCGGAGTTACAAAACCCAAAGGGAAGAACATGCTTTGCGTTTCCTGAGCTGAAAAAACAGGAGAAAAAATTCAGACCTTGAGATGCAATATTGAACAATTCAGGAAGCATCAAAAGAAGATAGAAGGAATACACAGAGTTACTGTACAACAAGAATTGGTCAATGTTCATCCATTTCAGGAGGTAGCATATGGTCAAGAATCAACGGTATTGAAGGAAGAAGTCCAAGCTGCACTGAAGGCATTTGCAGAAAAACAAGGCTCCAGGAATTGACAAAATGAAATTGAAACGTTTTAACAAACGGATGCAGCCCTGGAGGTGCTCACTCATCTATACCAAGAAATTTGGAAGAAAGCTACCTAGCCCACTGACTCAAGGAGATCCATATTTTTGCCCATTTCAAAGAAAGCTGATGCAACAGAATGTGGAAATTATGGAACAATATCATTAATCTCTAGGAGCCCTGGTGGCCCAGTGGTTAAAGTTCTTGGCTGCTAACCAAAAGTTTGGCAGTTCAAACCCACAAGCCTCTTTGCGGAAGAATGATATGGCAGTCAGCTTCTGTAAAGATTTACAGCCCTGGAAACCCAATAGGGTCACTATGAGTCTGAATTGACTCAATGGCAATGAGTTTGGGATTTTTTTTGATTTGGGGGATCATTAATATCACACGCGGCTCCAGGA
The DNA here is from genome assembly GCA_030035585.1 of Dugong dugon. NCBI lineage: Eukaryota > Metazoa > Chordata > Mammalia > Sirenia > Dugongidae > Dugong > Dugong dugon. The sequence goes on along the minus strand of CM057463.1, from coordinate 106,727,630 downwards.
ATTGATGGAATATCAATTGAGATGTTTCAACAAACGGATGCAGAGCTGAAGTGCTCATTCATCTATGCCAAGAAATTAGGAAGACAGCTGCCTGGCCAACTGACTGGAAGAGATCCATATTTATGCCTATTCCCAAGAAAGGTGATCCAACCGAATGTGGAAATTATCAAACTGTATCATTAATATCACACGCAAGTAAAATTTTGCTGAAGATCATTCAAAAGCAGCTGCAGCAGTATGTTGACAGGGAACTGCCAGAAATTCAGGCTGGATTCAGAAAAGGACGTGCAACCGGGGGTATCATACCTGACGTCAGATGGATCCTGGCTAAAAGCAGAGAATACCACAAAGATGTTTACCTGTGTTCTATTGACTATGCAAAGGCATTCAATTGTGTGGGTCAAAACAAATTTGGATAACATTGTGAAGAATGGAAATTCAAGAACACTTAATTGTGCTCATGAGGAACCTGTACACAGATCAAGAGGCAGGTTTTTGGATAGAACAAGGGGATACTGTGTGGTTTAAAGTCAGGAAAGCTGTGCATCAGGGTTGCATCCTTTCACCATACATATTCATCTGTATACTGAGCAAATAATCTGAGAAGCTGGACTATGTGAAGAAGAAAGGGGCATCGGGATCGGAGGAAGACTCATTAACAACCTGCATTATGCAGATGACACAACCTTGCTTGCCGAAAGTGAAGAGGACTTAAAGCACTTGCTGGTGAAGATCAAAGACCACAGCCTTCAGTATGGATTACACCTCAACATAAAGAAAACAAAAATCCTCACAACTGGACCAATAAGCAACATCATAATAAACAGAGACAAGATTGAAGTCATCAAGGATTTCATTTTACTTGGATCCACAATCAACACCCATGGAAGCAGCAGTCAAGAAATCAAAAGACACATTGCATTGGGCAAATCTGCTACAAAAAACCCCTTTAAAGTGTTGAAAAGCAAAGATGTCACCTTGAAGACTAAGGTGCACTTTACCCAAGTCACGGTGTTTTCAATAGCCTCATATGCATGCAAAAGCTGGACAATGAATAAGGAAGACCAAAGAAGAATCGTTGCCTTTGAATTGTGGTGTTGGAAAAGAATAGTGAATATACCATATCCCATCTGAATTTAGAGACCATCTCAAGAATAGATTTGATGTGGTGAATACTGATGACAAAAAATCAGACGGATTGTGGAATGACATCAAAGACATCATACATGGAGGAAGCAAGGGGTCATTAAAAACACAGGAAAGAAAGAAAAGAACAAAACAAATGTCAGAAGAGACTCTGAAACTTGCTCTTGAAAGATGAGTAGCTAAAGCAAAAGGAAGAAATGATGAAGTAAAAACACTGAACAGACGATTTCAAAGAGCAGCTCAAGCAGACAAAGTAAAGTATTATAATGACACGTGTAAAGAGCTGGAGATAGAAAACCAAAGGGAAGAACACGCGCAGCATTTCTCAAGCTGAAAAAACTGAACAAAAAATTCAAGCCTCAAGTTGCAATAGTGAAGGATTTTATGGCAAAAATATTAAAAGATGCAGGAAGTAGCAGAAGAAGATGGAAGAAATACAGAGTCATTATACCAAAAATAACTGTTCCACTTTCAACCATCTGTATCTTGCCTTTACTAAGTATAGGAAGTTTGGTGCTTGGTGGATTAAATGGTGAATAACTGAAAAACAAACAAAAAAACCAAACCTGCTGCAGTCAACTTGATTCCAACTCATAGTAACCCTACAGGACAAGGTATAACTGGACAGAATAGAACTGCCCTATAGGGTTTCCAAGGAGCAGCTGGTGGATTCAGATTGTCTACCTTTTGGTTAGCAGCCAAGCTCTTAATCACTGTACCACCAGTGTTCCAACACTGGCAAAATTCCTACTGTCCTTGTTGTTGTTAGGTGCTATCGAGTCGGTTCTGAGTCATAGCAACCCTATGTACGACTGATGATACTGAAGGAAGAAGTCCAAGCTGCACTGAAGGCAGTGGCGAGAAACAAGGCTCCAGAATTGACAGAACACCAACTGAGAACTTTCAACAGATGGATGCAGTGCTGGAAGTGCTCACTCATCTATGCCAAGAAATTTGGAAGACAGCTACCTGGCTACCTGACTGGAAGAGATCCATATTTATGCCTATTCCAAGGAAAGGCCATCCAACCCAATGAGGAAATTATTGAACAATATTGTTAATATCACATGCAAGTAAAATTTTGCTGAAGATCATTCAAAAAGGGCTCCAGCAGTATGTGGACAGGGAACTGCCAGAAATTCAGGCTGGATTCAGAAGAGGACATGGAACCAGGGAAATCATAGCTGATGTCAGATGGATCCTGGCTGAAAGCAGAGAATACCAGAACTATGTTTACCTGTGTTTTATTGACTATGCAAAGACATTCGACTATGAGGATCATAACAAATTTGGATAACATTGTGAAGAATGGAAATTTGAGAACACTTAATTGTGCTCATGAGGAACCTGTATATAGACCAAGAGGCAGTTGTTCGAATAGAACAATGGGATACTGATTGGTTTAAAGTCAGGAAAAATGTCTGTCGGGGTTGTATCCTTTCACCATACCTATTTCACCATACCTATACAATCTGTATGCTGAGAAAATAATCCAAGAAGCTGGATTATATGAAGAAGAAAGGGGCATCAGAATTGGAGAAAGACTCCTTAACAACCTGCATTAGGCAGATGACACAACCTTGCTTGCTGAAAGTGAAGAGGACTTGAAGCACTTACTGATGAAGATCAAAAGCTACTGCCTTCAGTATGGATTACATCTCAACATAAAGAAAACAAAAATCCTCACAACTGGACCAATAACCAACATCATGATAAATGGAGACAAGATTAGAGTTGTCAAGAATTTCATTTTACTTGGCGCCACCATCAACACCATGGAAGCAGCAGTCAAGAAATCAAAAGACACATTGCACTGGGCAAATCTGCTGCAAAAAACCTCTTTAAAGTGTTGAAAAGCAAAGAAGCCACCTTGAAGACTAAGGTGCATCTGACCCAAGCCATGGTATTTTCAATCGCATCATATGCATTTGAAAGCTGGACAATGAATAAGGAAGACCAAAGAATTGATGTCTTTCGATTATGGTGTTGGCGAAGAATATTGAATATACCATGGACTGCCAAAAGAAAGAACAAATCTGTCTTGGAAGAAGTACAACCAGAATGCTCCTTAGAAGCAAGGATGTCGAGACTATGTCTTACATACTTTGGACACATTACCAGAAGGGATCAGTCCCTGGAGAAGGACATCATGTTTGGTAAAGCAGAGGGTCAGTGAAAAAGAGGAAGACCTTCAACAAGATGGATTGACACAGTGGCTGCAGCAATGGGCTCAAGCATAACAATGATGGTGAGCATGGAGCAGGACGGGGAAGTGTTTTGTTCTATGGTACTAGGGTTGCTATGAGTCAGAACTGACTCCACAGCAACAAGACAATAAAAATGAAAGCTTCAAAGTCCTTTGAGACCTAGTCTTGGAAGATGACCAGCATCACTTCTGGTAAAAGTAAGTCACAAGACCAACCTAGATTCAACAAGTGAGGAAATAGGTGCTATCTCTTTTATGAGACAAGTAGCAAAGTCACATTGCAAAGATGGACTCAGTTAAGAATCAGAGGATTTTTTGCTTTCATCTTTGCAAACAATCTATCACAATGGATGAATGTGATAGGGAGTGATTGAGAAAGGAGGAGAGTGAAAACAGGCTCAATATTGTAAGCCAATATTTGTGCAATTTCAGAATAAAAATATGATAGTTTCAGAACACAAATGAGGCACGCAGCCCAAACTATGTGGAACAAACTTGGTGTGGGATACACAAGTATTCTAGGTCTATAAATAATTTACTTAGAAACTCTGGTTAAGGGTTATTACCAGTTTCCTGAGAAGTAGAAATTGAAGACTTATATCAGACCTCTCTGAAATTTTTTTAATTAGTTGTATATTTAGTACACTGTGTATCTTATAAAAATAATTTTAAAACTTCTTTCACTCCAAATTAACCTACATAAAAAGCCAAACAAAGCCCATTGCCATTGAGTCGATTCCAACTCATAACAACCCTGTAGGACAGAGTAGAACTGCTCCATAGGGTTTCCAAGGCTGTGATCTTTAGGGAAGCAGACTGCCACATCTTTCTTCCATGGTAAATTTGAACTGCCAACTTTTTGGTTAGCAGGCAGCGCATAACCACTGTGACACCAGGGCTCCTTCTAACCTACATAGTCAATGCAATTTATGGCATTAGACTAGATAATCCTCAAATAAATGCTGAAGAATAAATGTTCAGGGATAACAAACAGTTATAATGAAGAAAAATGAGGAGGAAAATGGCTTTGCAAGTTATTTAGTTTTATTACAAAGTAAAAGTAATTAAAGTATTGTAATATTTGCTCAGAGGTAGGGAATTAATTAAAAGATCAGAATATGATGTCAGAATCAAACTGACACATATATGAACATTTGTAGTTGTTGGGTGCCATTGATTCGATTCCAACTTTTAGTGACCCCATATGACAGAGGAGAACTGCCCATACCGTTTTCTTGTCTGTAATCTTTATAGAAGCAGATCACCAGGTCTTTGTCTAGCAGAGCCACAGGGTGGGTATAAACGGCCAACCTTTCAATTAGCAGCCAAGCACTCAACGGTTGTGCCACCACCAGGATTCCTTACAGGAATACTTAGCATATGATAAAAATGGTATTACTACTCAAGCTAAAAAGAAAAAATATATATATATGGGAACAGGCTATAAACAAGAAGAAAAAACTACTGATCCACGAAGCATATGAAAGATGTTCAAACACACTGGAAATCAGGGAAATACAAATTAATATAATAATGAGATACTATTTTTACCCATTAGATTGGCAAAAAAATAAAATGCCCAACGTTATCAAATCTGTCAAAACATAAGGTAAAATAAAATTCTCATTCACTCTAGGTAGAAGTATAAATTAATAAGTCACTTTAATAGCAATTTGGCAGTATGTAGTAGAGTTGAAAACTTGTAGACCATATGATAAAGCAATTAAGTACTTATACTACTTCAGAATTTCTTGCATAAAACGTGGCTAAGTATGTTGCCCCATCTTATTTTGTAAGGGTGAAAAATTAAAAATAACCTAAATATCCATCAGTAATGTTATAGATAAATTATAATGTATTCATAGGAAGAAATAATATACTCTAGTTAAAATGAATAAAATATATAAAATGTTTCAAGTATAGACAGATTGCAAATAATAATATTGAGTGAAAAACAGTTTAATGATGATACTTAACATGTATTTATATAAATGATTATACTACACAATGCTGTGTTGTTTTTATATCTATGTTGGTGTAACAAAATACTAATCATGAATGTGGAGCTATGCCTTGACCATTTGACAACCTTTGACTCTGGAACAGAAAGGAAATGAGATGAGGAGAAGAAACATAGTCTTCAACTCAACATAGAACAGTTTATTTCCTTCAAAAAACATTTGAAGCAAATGTAATACAATACCTTTAAATTCTGGTCAATGTTCAAAAGGATATTTGTCACATCCAGGGCTTTGAACTGGTTCATTCTGGTTCGACCCTCTGCTGAGAATTTGCATTTCCACCCCAGATAATACTGAATCAGAATCTACAGTTTAACAAGATCCCCAGGTGATTCTTACATATAAATCTTGGCAAAATGTAGATTCTGATTCAGTATACCTGGGGTGGAAAGGCAAATTCTAAGCAGGTGGTTGAACCAGAATGAACTGGTTCAAAGCCCTGGTCATTATCACCCTATACTTGTCTGTAGATAAGAAAAAGGAAAAATATAGAATTTGCCTTATATGCATCATTGTAGATGAAGAGAAAGAATAGTTGCAATATGGTGCTCTTTTCATAGCCCATATAGTGATCAAGTCATGTGAGTTCAGAAAATGTCTCATAATATTTTTGTTTTCTCCACCTACAACTGAGTAAAAACCAAAACCAAATCTGTTGCCGTCAAGTTGATTCTGACTCATAGCTACCCTATAGGACAGAGTAGAACTGCCCAACAGGGTTTACAAGGAGCTGCTGGTGGATTTAAACTGCTGACCTTTTGGCTAGCAGCTGTAGCACTTAACCACTGCTCCACCAGAGGCCTTTATTCTTGGTATAGTTTCAATTGGCATATTTTTAAATAATTAAAGAAAATATCCTGAATTTTTTAAAATTTTAATTAGGATAAATATGAGGGCACTGCCTGTAAACTATTCCTACGCCATATGAACACAGATGCAAAGTGAAGCTTGGTGTTTTGTCAAAACACAGAACCTGCAGCCAACATCCCTACCCTATGTGGACCAGATCATCTTTGCTCTACATTGAGGTCACAGATGGCAAACCCAAGTCTAGCTAGGTTTATTATAAATATCTACTATTGGTATCTAGAGTGAAAGAGAAGATCAAATATCTCAGAATAGCAGTCCTCACTACAACTAGAAGTTTTTTGTTCTTTTTTTTTTAAACTACGATGATTTGTTATCTCCTTAGTATAACGATCATGGCAACCCTACATGTGTGGAGTAGAATTGCACTCCATAGTGTTTTCAAGGTTGTGACCTTTTGGAAGGAGATCACCAGGCCTTTCTTCTGGGTGGGTTCAAACTGCCAACCTTTTGGCTAGCAGCTGAGCACTTAACCATTTGTGCCACTTAGATTGCCATGAATCAGAATCAGCTTGACAGCAACTGTTTTTGTGTGTGTATGTGTGTGTGTGTTTTAAGTGTGAAGATATCACATTACTTTTAAATTCACTTTTGCATATTTTTAAAATCATATTATTATATATACTCAATATTCTCCAAGAGTGAAGCATTATAATAAAACAACAACAATTCTGAGTAGATCTGTGCTCCATAGGGTCTTCAGTGGCTGAGTTTTCAGAGATAGAGGACCAGGTCTTTCTTCTGAGACACCTCTGGGTAGACTTGAACCTCTAACCTTTTAGTTAGCAGCTGAATGTGCTAACCCTTTTGAACCACCCAGGATCCAGCAGCACCAAAGGAGTCCTTATGGAAATATGCATAATATCCACATATATCCACATAACTTGACATCTATCATCATATAGATATCTATATGACAAGTTCACCTTGTCCTAGTGACAAAGGAATGACTTATTAGTCCAAAAAGATAGTAGAGAAGGGTCTCAACTTTGTGTCGTTCATGCTCACTTGTGACACCTACATAGCTGTAAATAGTAGCAGCCAATTCAAACCTTCCTTCAAGTTCTTCCAGTAGTTGATATTGGTCCACCTCGTTTGCTTGCCTACGATGGCAAAAATGATTATCATGACTAAACTTAACAGTGAAAAAACATCATGAGGCATTTTGCTATCTAGCTTACCAATTTTGCCAAGACTATACAATAACCTGATAAACCCATTGCCATCAAGTGGATTCTGACTCATAGCGACCCTGTAGGACAGAATAGAACTGCCACTTAGGGTTTCCAAGGAGCAGCTGGTGAACTTGAACTTCCAGCCTTTTTTGGTTAGCAGCCATAGCTCACTGTAGCTCTTAACCACTGCACCACCAGGTTCTGACTATACAACAGATACAAAAAAGACAACTCCGTTGGAAACTGGCTCTGCAGACTATAGACCAGCTCCGTCCAATAGAACTTTCTGAGACGTTAGAAATGTTCTATATCTGTGCCTTCTCATAGGGTAGCCACTTGTGGCTAGGGTGACCAAAAAAAAAAAAAAGTTTTTAAAATTTTATTTAATGTTAATTAACTTAAATGTTAAGTAGCCACATGTAACGCCTTGCTACATATTGGACTGTGCAAGTGAAACCATTTTGCAATTGAAATGCAATATGCGTAATGTAACTGTGAAGCAATATAAATAAAAAAAAGATTTAATGGTGAGGCATTGAGTGTCTTGAATGCATCTCAAACTGGGACCTATCATAATAGCTAACATTAACTGAAAATGCTTTCTATGTGCCATATATTGATTAAAGGGTTTTGTACGCACTAAGTCATTTACATTTCATAATTATCCTTTGGAATAAGTGCTATTATTACACCCACTTCATTGACAAGGATAATAAGGCACAGAGAATATAAGTAACTGTCCCAAGGCCACCTAGCTATTAAATGTTGGAGCCAATATACAAACACAGGCAACTTGGCACCAGAATGCAACATCATAGTATAGTTTTCATCTTTTCTGGGGCATATATCATAATTTACTAAATCTAAGATATTGTTGATTTAATATTCTCCACTATTTTTTGCACCTCTAAGAAAATAAATACAACCCAAAATATTGCCAATAACTAACAGGACATTAACTGTAAGATACAATCAGAAATATAATGTGGGAAAAACGTGTGATTTAGGATAGATGAAATATTTTAGCATTACTGACAAGACACAGGTCTTTTTAGTTAAAACTGATCATCTTTTCATGAGCAAAAGACACAGAATTGTGACTGTTATTTGGGCTATTTAACAGTTCATAAAAGGGAAAGTAAACTTACATGGCCTGAACATGAGAGAATAGAACAAATACTAAGACCGAGTTTAATAAAAGTTTCTTAGGAGTTATGCCTTTTTACAGGGATTAAGGACAGTAAATCTGCTGCAAAAGACCTCTTTAAACTGTTAGAAACAAAGATTTCACTTTAAGGACTAAGGTGTGCCTGACTCAAGCCATGGTGTTTTCAATTGCCTCACATGGATGTGAAAGCTGGCTAATGGATAAGGAAGACCAAAGAAGAATTGAGGTCTTTGAATTATGGTGTTGGTGAAGAATATTGAATACACCACGGACTGCCAGAAGAACAAACAAATCTGTCTTGGAAGAAGTACAGCCAGAATGCTCTTTAGAAGCAAGGCTGGAAAGACTTCGTCTCACCTACTGTGGACATGTTATCAGGAGATACCAGTCCTTGGAGAAGGACATCATGTTTGGTAAAGTAGAGGGTCAGCGAAAAAGAGGAAGACCCTCAAGGAGATGGATTGACATAATGGCTGCAACAATGGGCTCAAGCATAGCAGAATTGTAAGGATTGCTCAGGACTGGGCAGTGTTTCATTCTGTCGTACATAGGGTTGCTATGACTCAGAACCGACTCGATAGCACCTAACAACAACAAGGACAGTAGGAATTTTGCCAGTGTTGGAACCCTGGTGGTGCAGTGATTAAGAGCTTGGCTGCTAACCAAAAGGTAGACAATTTGAATCCACTAGCTGCTCCTTGGAAACCCTATAGGGCAGTTCTATTCTGTCCAGTTATACCTTGTCCTGTAGGGTTACTATGAGTTGGAATCAAGTTGACTGCAGCAGGTTTGGTTTTTTTGTTTGTTTTTCAGTTATTCACCATTTAATCCACCAAGCACCAAACTTTCTATACTTCGTAAAGGCAAGATACAGATGCCTCAACTCTGTTTGCAGGGATAAAATAAAATTACGTTCTCCTAGATTTTGATAGGGTAGCATTGTAATATACTCCTGCTTTATCTCATACTTTCAAAGACAAAAGAGTGGTGCATCATTAGGCATGTCCTGGGGCGGGGTGTGGTGAGGAATCCTATATGGCTGCCAAAGCATAAAATATTCGTATAAGAGGAGATGGTTGGAAATGTCCCTTTCGCTTAGTACATTGATACAATTTGTTTTCAGTGGTGCCTAGATACTTTATCTAGAAAGCTTTCTTTTCTCTCTATGGTGATGTGTGCCTTATCCTAAGCTCCAATTGGTCTTCATAGCATCTGCATTATAACAATGACGTCATGGTGTCGTAATCATGAGTTTTCAAGTCTATTCCCTTTACACAATACACTATACATGTCAGTGGTTGTATCTTTTCATGCTGTATTCTTTTTTTTTTAATTTTATTGTACATTAGGTGAAAGTTTACAGATCAAGTTAGTTTCTCATACAAAAATTTATGCACATATTGTTTTGTGATATCAGTTGCAATCCCTGCAATGTGACAGCAGTCTCCCTCTTTCCACCCCGGGATCCTCGTGTCCATTTGTTTAGTTTTCCTGTCCCTTCTTGCCTTCTCATCTTGCTTTTGGGCAGGAGTTGCCCATTTGATCTCATATATTTGATTGAAATAAGAAGCATGTTCATCATGTGTGTTATTGTTTGTGTTATAGGATTGTCCAGTCTTTGTCTTAAGAGCGGGCTTCAGGAGTGGCTTCAATTCTGAGTTAGCAGGGTGTCCAGGGGCCATAGTCTCAGAATATTCTTAATATCCTGAAAACTGGAACATACTTGAAAATCACCTTTATTGAATAACAAACAGCTATTCAATAATCAGCATCTAATGGCCACCAGGTAAAGAGAAAAAAATTAAAGTTTCTTAGTTGCATACGTCACTGTCTAAATGCATTTGATACCCCAGAACCTCTCTCACTTTTACTGATATAATAGTTAAGTTGATATAGTGGTCAAGTGTTGTTTGATCCTACCAGAAATCAATTTTCCCTTCTAGTACAAGAGGCTCTCATTCTGGCGGGGCTGTTGAACTTGTAGCATGTAGATCTTGAACTGCCTGTATTCTTTTGGCTCCTATGTTAGGAGAGTCTGCATGAGAATGAAACAATCACAAAAAAGTGGAAAAACAGAGTACTGATAGCCTAATTTGAGCATCTATATCTAGCAGTAAGACACATGATTCAATTACATAAGCCAACAATTCCTGCTTTTTTCCAAGCTAAAATAAATATTAGGTGAACAACTTCTTGAATTGGAATGTAGATCATCCAGTGAGGTTGTATTGAAACAAAATATTTCAAACGCTATCCTTCAACAAATGTTTGTTGAGTTACTGTTATATGCCAACACTTTTCTAGGCATTGGGTATACTATCATGAGCAAAATACCTGCTCGGGCAGTTAGGATAGCATAATGGAGCAAAACTTACTCTCATCCAAAATATGGACTATTTTATTTAATTGTTCCAATATTGAAACATTTAACATGTCTCCGTGATACTCCGTATCCAGTTGTTAGGTTCTGTTGAGTTGGTTCCAACTCAAAAAGACCTTATGGATAACAGAAATAAATATTGCCTCCTCCTGTGCCATCTCCACGATTGTTGCTATGACTGAGTACGTTGTTTTGGCTGTTGTGTCAATCCATTTCATTGTGGGTTTCCCTCATTTTCAATAACCCTCTAATTTACCAAATATGACATCTTTTTCTAGTTATTGGTCTTTCCTAATGATGTGTACAAAGTAAATGAGCCATCCTTAACTTCTAAGGATCATTATGATTGTATTTTTTTCTAACACTGATTTGTTCATTCTTCTGGAAGTCCAAGGTATAGTCAATATTCTTCATCAACAACACAATTTTTTTTTTAATTTTACTGTTGTACTTTAAGTGAAAGTTTACAATTCAAGTTAGTGTCTCATATAAAAATTTATACATTCATTGTTATGTGACCCTAATTGCTCTCCCTATACTGTGACAGCACACTCCTCCTTTCCACCCCTGATTTCTTGTGTCCATTCAACCAGCTCCTGACCCTCTCTGCCTTCTCATCTCACCCCCAGATAGGAGCTGCCCATTTAGTCTCATGTATCCACTTGAGCTAAGAAACACACTCTTCATGAGTACCATTTTATGTCCCATAGTCCAGTCTAATCTTTGTCTGAAGAGTTGGCCTCGGGCATGGTTTTAGCTCTGGGTTGACAGAGGTTCTGGGGGCCGTGCTTTCGCGGGTTCCTCCAGTCTCAGTCAGACCAGTAAGTCTGTTCTTTTTACCAGAATTTGAGTTCTGCACCCCACTTTTCTCCTGCTCCATAAGGGACTCTCTGTTGTGTTCCCTGTCAGGTCGGTCATTGGTGGTAGCCAGGCACCATCTAGTTCTTCTGGTCTCAGGCCGAAGCAGCCTCTGGTTAATGTGGCCCTTTCTGTCTCTTGAGCTAATATTTTCCTTGTGACTTAGATGTTCTTCATTCTCTTTTACTCCAGGTGGGTTAGGGCAAATTGATACATCTTAGATGGCTGCTCACTAGCTTTTAAGACCCCGGACACCTCTCACCAAAATAGGATGCAGAACATTTTCTTAATAAACTCTGTTATGCCAGTTGACCTAGATGTCTCCTGAAAACATGGTCTCCAGACCCCTGCCTCTGCTACTCTGTCCCTTGAAGTGTTTGGTTGTATTCAGGAAACTTCTTAGCTTTGGTTTAGTCCAGTTGTGCTGACTTCTCCTGTAGTGTGTGCTGTCCTTCCCTTCACCTAAGATAATTCTTATCTGCTATCTAGTTAGTGAATGATGCTCTCCCTCCCTCCCCACCCTCGTAACCATCAAAGAATGCTTTCTTCTGTGTTTAAAACTTTTTTTTGAGTTCTTATAATAGTGGTCTTATACAATATTTGTCCTTTTGTGACTGACTAAATTCACTCAGCATAATGCCTTCCAGATTCCTCCATGTTATAAGATGTTTCACAGATTCATTGTTGTTCTTTATCATTGTGTAGTATTCCATTGGGTGAATATACCATAATTTTTTTATCCATTCATCCGTTGATGGGCACCTAGGTTATTTCCATCTTTTTGCTATCGTGAACAGTGCTGCGATGAACATGGGTGTGCATATATCTATTTGTGTGATGGCTCTTATTTCTCTAGGATATATTCCAAGGAGTGGGATTGCTGGATCATATGGTACTTCTATTTCTAGCTTTTTAAGGAAGCACCAAATCAATTTCCAAAGTGGTTGTACTGTTTTACATTCCCACCAACAGGGTATAAGTGTTCCAGTCTCTCCACAACCTCTCCAACATTTATTATTTTTGGATTAATGCTAGCCTTGTTGGGGTGAAATGGTATCTCACTGTAGCTTTGCTTTGCATTTCTCTAATGGCTAATGATGGTGAGCATTTCTTCATGTGTCTGTTAGGTGCCTGAATGTCTTCTTTGGTGAAGTGCCAGTTCATATCCTTTGCCCATTTTTTAACTGGGTTATTTGCCTTTTTGTTGTTAAGGTTTTGCAGTATCTTGTAGATTTTAGAGATTAGAAGCTGATCGGATTTGTTGTAGACAAAAATTTTTCCCAGTCTGTAGCTTGTCTTTTTACTCTTTTGGTGAAGTCCTTTGATGAGCATACGTGCTTGATTTTTGTGAGCTCCCAGTTATCTAGTTTCCCTTCTGGTGTTTGTGCATTGTTACTTATGGTTTGTATTCTGTTTATGCCATGTATTAGTGCTTCTAGCACTTTCCCTATTTTTAATTCCATGAACTTTATTGTTTTTGATTTTGTATTTAGGTCTTTGATTCATTTTGAGTTAGTTTTTGTGCACAGTGTGAGGTATGGGTCTTGTTTTAGTTTTTTGCAGATGGATATCCAGTTATGCCAGCACTGTTTATTAAAGAGACTGTCTTTTCCCCAATTAATGGCCTTTGGGCCTTTGTCAAATATCAGCTGCTCATAGATGGATGAATTTATGTCTGGATTCTCAATTCTGTTCCATTGGTCTATGTATGTATCTGTTGTTGTACCAGTACCAGGCTGTTTTGACTACTGTGGAAGTATAATAGGTTCTAAAATCAGGTAGTGTGAGGCTTCCCACTTTGTTCTTCAATAACACAGTTTTAAGACATCAATTCTTCTTTGGTCTTATCTTTTCATTGTCCAGCTTTCACATGCATATGAGACAATAGAAAAGACTATGGTTTGGATCAGGTGCACCTTAGTCATCAGACATCTTTGCTTTTCAGGAGGTATTTTGAAGCAGATTTTCCCATTGCAATGCATCCTTTTATTTCTTGATTGCTGCTTCCACAGCATTGATTGTTGATCCAAGTAGAATGAGATCATTGACAACTTCAATTTCTTTGACATTTTCATGATGTTGTTTATTAGTCCATTTGTAAGCATTTTGTTTTCTTTATGTTCAGGTGTAATCTGTATTGAAGGCTGTAGTTGTTGACCATCATTAGTCAGCGCTTCAAGTTGTCTACACTTTTGGCAAGCAAAGTTGTGTCATCTGTGTATCGCAGGTTGATAGAGTCTTCCTCCAATCCTAAAGCTTCATTCTTCTTCATGTAGTCCAGCTTCTTGGATTATTTGTTCAGCATACAGATTAAATAAATAAGATGAAAGAATATAACCCTCTGCACACAATTTCCAATTTTAAACCACACCAAAACCCAAAAACAAAACCTGTTACCATTGAGTTGATTCTGACTCATAGCAACAATATAGGACAAGTCGAACTGTCGCATCGGGTTTCCAAGGAGTAGCTGGTGGATTTGAACTGCTGACCTTTTGGTTAGCAGCCAAACACGTAACCACTGTGCCACCAAGTCCCCTTAAACCACACAGTGTCCTCTTTTTCTGTTCTAATGACTGCCTCTTGATCCATGGACAAGTTCTGCCTGAGCAAAATTAAGTGTTCTGTAATTCACTTTCTTTGTAATGTTATCCATAATTTGTTACAATCCACACAGTCAGTGCCTTCATATGGTTGATAAAATACAGGTAAACATCTTTCTGATATTCTCTGCTTTCAGCCAAGATCCATCTGACATCATCAATGATATCCTTTGTTCCACATCCTCTTCTGAATTTGGCTTGAACTTATGTCAGTTTCCTGTCAATGCATGGCTGTGGTCCTTTTGGAATTATTTGCATCAAAATTTTGCTAGCATGCAATATTAATGATATTGTTCATTAATTTTCATATTCCATTTGAGAGCCTTTCTTTGGACTGGGTAAAAATATGGATCTCTTCCAGTTGATTGGCCTGCTAGCTGTCTTCCAAATTTCTTGACATAGATGAGTAAGTTGTTCCAGTGTTGCGTTGGTTGGTTGAAGTATGCCAGCTGGTATTCCACTCATTTCTAGAGTCTTGTTTTTTGCTAACATCTTCAGTGCAGCTTCAACTTGGTCCACGTCTTTGCATAGTTCATTATAATACTTTACAGTATCTTCTCGAGTCACCCTTTGAGATGTTCTCAGTTTTTTTGTTTCATCGTTTATTCTGTTCACTTTAACTATTCTGGGGTAAAGAGCAAGTGTCAGTTATTACATACAAAAAGTGGTATTCCCTTGCTAGGCTTCGGTAGAGGAGGTGCATGTAGTAGTGGAAGTAATGTGGGAATATCCTAATGTATATTTCTCATCACATACTGAATCTTGAAGCATATCTGTCCTATTGAAGAGTACTATTTATCCCATTTAGCCAATATTTATTTAATTTGCACTATTTTCCAAATGTTGCAATAGATATTGACTTTTGAGAGTAAATAGGAGCACAATCTAATAAATATTGTCTAATTCTATAGCTTTAAATAAAACAGGACTATTTTCACTTTTTTTACTTACTAAGTAGAAATTAGGAGATACATGAACACCGGAAATCATGGCTGAGTGGAATAGAAAGCTGAATTTTCATCCAATCTTGGAAGTAGTGTCTACAAAATCAGGCACGCTGGATAATTCACTTAATTTTTCTGAGCTGTGGTTTCTTAAAAATAAACAAGTAAGATTAGATGATGTCCAAGATCTCTTCACTCAACATTTAATCATAACATGTGTGAAGATGCCCTTAAGAGGTCATCTGTGAGAGTCCTCCACTTCTGAACAGAAGTAAATTTAAATTAACCCTGGGGAGGTGCCATGAATTAAAGCATCTCATATCACATTTTATGCTGGGAGTTTTTACTGTAATGTATTCTACCTTTTCTGTATTCCTTTGTATTGCTAAAATATTCTCTCTGAACCAGTGCTAACCAATTTTGAACTGATATTAATTGCTAAATCATTACACTGGTTTATGGAAAGAGCATAAATAAGGCTAAAAATAGGATTCAGAAAAAGCTTGATGTGTAACTTACACCCAAAATAGAACTTAGTTCTATTTTATCTCTTAGTAACTGAGAATAATACCTACCTTAGTTGAAAATTAACTGTATTTTGTGCATTGCGCTAAATGCATTACATGAATCATCTTACTTAATCCTCATTCTAATACATAATAAACATACAACTTTATGGATAAAGTCATAGAGCCAGTTAGTGGTTGAGTAAGGATCCACTGTTTTGTCTATTTGCCTAAATTTAAACTTAACTTCCCAAACCAAAATTACATCCTGTTAAAATATTTTCTTTATTCTCATAATTTATATAGTTTTAAAGAATATACTTAAGTTATCTCTATTTTATTTATAACTCCAGAGAAAACCACATGATTGGGAAACAAAGAATTTCAAATTACTTATAACTATTATAGTAAAATCTCTCCTTTTGGAGTGCACTGCATTTGTTCTTGAAACTTACAGCACCACCAATGTTTCATTCAGAATGGAACAGATTATGCCATAGTAACAAGTAACCTCAAAAATCTCAATGATGTTACATAGCAAAGGTTCATCTTTGATGTAAAGTCCCTTGCAAGTCTGAACAATTTTCCAGGACAAGTTATCTCCATGCAGTCCAGAGTGAAGAAACTTCCACCATCCTGCAACTACATCATCTCAAATATGTGTAGCATGTTGGTCATTGTAGCAGAAGAAAGAGAATAACTGGCAATTAAATTCTTCAGCCTATAAATTTAAAAAAAAAAAATCGCTTTTGCTTATAACTCATTGACCATAACTGGAAAAAAAGGGGATCTGGAAAATAGTCTTCCATTTGTCTAAAGAAGAGGAGCCTGGATATAGGGAGCACTGGTAATGCCTACCACAACCAACTTCAACATGTGATTTCCAAATCACTGTGCACGTCTATGGAGTCACTGGGTGGTACAAACAGTTAAAGTACTCCATTGCTAAAAGCTAACTGAAAGGTTGAAAGTTTGAGTCTATCCAGAGGTGCCATGAATTGGAGTCAACTTGATGGTAACTAGTTACTGGTGCATGTCTGTATCAAGCTGGCAGAGGATGAGTGAATAAGAAGGACCACACATTAGAAATTTGTTTGCACCAGGCTTGGGAGTGACACTTCAACCAGAACTCAGTCACACCTAACTTCGAGGAAGGCTAGGAAATGTAATCTAGCTATGTGGCCAAGAAGAAAAGGAACTGTGTTTTTTATTTAGCTAGCAATCTTTGGCTCATGGGTTTTGCCAGTTTTGTTTCCTCTCCCGACATCACTCTCCACCCAAATTCTAATGTGAGGACTTTATTCTCATCATGCAATGAATATTGCTAACCCAAATCTCCCCCTACATTCCAGTCTCATATAGCAAATTGGATATTTCAAAATCATGTCCAAAACTGAAACTTCATCCTCATACCAGCCTATCTGCAGCCCAGATCATTTTTAGCTTGACATGATCAGGCAAAAAAAAAAAAAAAAAATCTGGAGGCATCCTTGTCTCTCATTTTATTTTTTTTGCTCTCACTTTATAGACAATCACTTCACTCCCTTGGATCTACCTTCAAAGTATATCCAGAATTGGAGTACTTCTCAGCACTTTCACTGCTAGTCCCTGATCCAAGCTAACATCATCTCTCACCCAGATAATTGCAAAAATTTAATTGCCCACCTGTTGCCTCCCTTGACCCTACATTCACTTTTCATCACTGAAGCCAGAGTAATCCATATAAAGCATGACGTGGATTTTGCCATACTGCATTTTCCTTTCTTTCTTTACTTTCCCTCCGATTTTGCCCATTAGTAATGGAAATGTCTACCTTGCACCTGTTCCATCATTGTACTTTGGAAACAGACAAGTTGTATTCTAGATTTCACAGGTTCAGAGGTGAAGAGGAATTTTGCCCCAGGATGGAATTTGGACTTGAAATTGATATAAGACTTTGGGATGATGTAATGTGGTGACTGAGTTTTACACGTGGCAAAGACATGAATTTTGTGGGCCAAAAGGAGAAACGTTATGGTTTGAATTGTGTCCTCCAAATTATGTATTGTAAATCCTAACTTCTAGTCCTGTGGTTATAATCCATTTGGGAATGGTTGTCTTTTTTATGTTAATGAAACAGGATTAGTGTAGGGTGTGTTTTGCATCAATCTCTTTTAAGATATAAGAGATTAAACTAGCAAGTGAGAGAAGCAGAGGTGGAGGAAGAGAGATTCCAAGCCACATGAAGATTGCCCAGGAGCAGAAGCACAAAGAGACAAGGGATTTCCTCCAGAGCTAACAGAGAAAGAAAGCTTTCCCCTAGAACCATGTCTTAGTCATCTAGTGCTGCTATAACAGAAATACCACAAGTGGATGGTTTTAACGAAGAGAAGTTTATTTCCTCACAGTCAAAGTGGGCTAAAAGTCCAAATTCAGGGCATCAGCTCCAGAGGAAGGCTTTTTCTCTTTGTCGGCCTTCTTCTCTTCTGTGTTCCCCTGGACTAGGAGCTTCTCTGTGCAGAGACCCCGGTCCAAAGGACGCGCTCTGCTCCCAGCACTGGTTTCTTGATGGTATGAGGTCCCCCTGTCTCTCTGCTCACTTCTGTTTTATATCTCAAGACATTGCCTCAGGACACAATCCAACCTTGTAGACTGAGTCCTGCCTTACTGACACAACTGCTGCCCATCCTCCCTCATTAACATCATAGAGGCAGGATTTACAACATATCGGAAAACCGCACAATACCAGGAACACACACTTTTTGGGGGACATAATTCAATCCATGACAAACCAGCACACTGAATTTGGACCTCTAGCCTCTAAACTGTGAGAAAATAATTTTATGTTTGTTAAAGCCATCCATTTGTGCTATTTCTGGTGTAGCAGCAGTAGATGACTCAGACAGTTGTACATAGGGTTGCTATTAGTCTGAGCCAACTAGACAGCACTTAACAACAACAAACCACATATGGAGTATAACTGGTCTTTTTTCCACTTACTTTTTATTTTTTTTCCTTTGAAAATTTAAAGTAAGCTTTGTACAGGATAAAGAAACCATATATTGTGTGAAGACTTATAACAAACACTATTATTTAACTTTCTCCATTCTAGAAGATAGTTGCAGGTTAGGCAAATGTCAGTTTTGGTCAGTGTATTCTTGAGGAGCCAGTTAGGAACACTTTTTCTAATTATGGAGCAATTTTCTTCTTACAAAACATATAAAGCTGTTTTGAAGAGTATGCAATTTTCTGTTGAAAGGTTGTGCTTCCAGCAAAGCTATTGTAATTGCATGCAAATTACTTTACTTTCTAGTTTATGCAGTTATTTAGCAGATATGTAGAGTATTTATCATGAGTAAAATTTTGTGTAGGGACCTGGCAAAAAATAAAATGGCAATTCCTACATGTGATTTGTCCTGAATGGGTTTGTAGTCTAGAAAGTCAACAATAAATGAGGTAAAATCAACTCATGAAGTCTAGCTTGATCTACCCCTTCCCACAAAAATTATCTCTTTCTGTTTGTTTCTTATTGTGCTTCTTCCATTTGAAGAACCATTGTTCTTTATCATGTTGTTACTGATTGCTTTGGCAATCTCTACAGGACTTAAACAACTTGGAGGTAGTTAGGGAGTATATTTGATTACATACAATATTATTTGCCACTCATTGAATACTCAGTAAACATTTATGGAATCAACAGACAGCACATGTTTAAAAGATATATATGTATTTATTTTAAAAGATTTACATAATGCACAATGGAATTGTGAATAATAGAGAAATCAGACTAACATTTTTGGTATCTTGAGAATCAGAGGGAAGACAAAAGACAAAATGCTTCTTTCATTTGATAAAATTTATTAATTTTATTAATAAATTAAATTAATTAAATTAATAATAAAATTAATTTATTAAAATTTATTAATGTATTAAGTATCATTAACAGGTAACCATCTACCTTTTCTGTGGAGAAATTTTCTCTGAAGTTTCTCTCTCTTTTCTTGCTAACTGCCTCTCTTGAGATGATCCAGTGATCAACTGGAACCACCAATGCGTACAAACATTTCTGTTGTTGTTTGGCTCCCTCGAGTTGATTTTCACTCACAGTGACCCCTGTGACAGCGTAGAACTGCCCTATATATGTTTTTTTTTTGACAACTTTAAATCTTTGATAATCAGCTGTTAGTTTTTATCCACAGACTGTAAGTTTTTGAAAGTAGTGACAGGTACATAGGTATAAAGACGGCATGGGGTCAGACCTCATCTAACCTCAGCAGGGGGGAGGAGAATCGTCATCAATATCAGCCCAAAGCTGATTCCTGTGAGGTGGAGGTCAGACATACCTCTACTCTCCAACCTTTTTACCAGTTCTGACACCAGCAGTCCTTCCCATGGCATTCTCTACTTTTCTGGTGGCTTCAATAATTCATTGCAATGGCCATACAAAACTCACAGACCATACTCACTATTATGGGGTTAATTAGGGAAGTAAGAGGTACAACTCTGGATCAGGATCAACAGGCTACAACTCAGGAGCAGGATCTGGAAGCTTGTAGGCAAAGTTTGGAAATTTACCCCGAAGAGGAGAGCACATCTCTTCCTTCTTCAGTGCAGGACAGTTTTCTCAGCTCCTCTTGGCCGTGCAAGCAAGCAAGCAAGCCCTTCTCTCTGCCGTGAACACTCCCTGAGGACAGACTTTTCTTAGCCCTGGCCTCTGTCCTGCTTGGGCAAGTGTTACTGATAAGTGCCTGGAGGCACTCTACTCTGTCAGCAAGCCTTCTGCCTGAAGGTTCTCAGCTCTGTCACTCTGTGAGCTGGGAAGCCCACTGTAGCTGCCTCGCTCCAATGGCTGGGAGGCCACTACACTGTCTTGTGCTGGTCTCCTGGTTCTTGCCATCTCACACCAAGAACTGTTTGACTGCTAATGGGAAGGTTGGAGGTTTGAATCTACCAGCTGCTCGGTGGGAAAAAGATGTGGCAGTCGGGTTCTGTAAAAATTTGCAGCTTTGGAAACTCTATGGGGCAGTCCTACTCTGTCCGGTAGGGTTTCTATGAGTCAGAATTGACTCAATGGCAATGGATTTGAAGCCCAGTGGGATGGCAAAACCAACTAATCCCCTACAAGTGTTCCATGTACCTTATTTGCATGGTCCCACTCCCACCAGGATCCCATGTACCTGGGAAAACTGTCCAGTCCCCTTAGTGGGTCACTAGCACCTTATATGTATAGTCCCACCCAATCCTTTTGTGGTTAGAAGGGCCACACAATAATAATTCACTGCATTGCAATAGGTAACCAATATATAGATTTCTTGGTTGCTGCTTCCATGGGTGTTGATTATGGATTCACATAAAATGAAATCCTTGACAACTTCAATCTTTTCTCCATTTATCATGATGTTGCTTATTGGTCCACTTGTGAAAATTTTTGTTTTCTTTATGTTGAGGTGTAATCCATACTGAAGTCTGTAGTCACTGATCTTCATCAGTAAGTGCTTCAATTCTTCTTCACTTTCAGCAAACAAGGTTGTGTCATCTGCATATCAAAGTTGTTAAAGAGTCTTCCTCCAATCCTGATGCTGCATTCTTCTTCTTGTAGTTCATTCTCAGATCATTTGCTTAGCATACAAATTGACTAAGTGTGGTGAATAAGATTTTAAACCATAAAGAATCCGGTTGTTCTGTTCAAACAACCGCCTCTTTGTCTATGTACAGGTTCTACATGAGCTCATTAAGTGTTCTGGAATTCCTGCAATGTTATCCATAATTTATGATCCACACAATCGAATGTCTTTGTATAGTCAATAAAACACTGGTAAACATCTTTCCGGTATTCTCTGCTTTTAGTCAGGATCCATCTGACATCAGCAATACCTTTGTTCCACATTCTGCAGAAACACACAACCTCCACAGTATGAGAAACTGGCCGATGAGTGGTGGGTTATACACTGACCAGTAGGTTATTTGCTCTCTTTAAATCTCCGTTTCCTTATCTGGAAAACTGGGACTATACGCTCTGCTGCTATCCAAAAGTTTGGTTGTTCGAACCCACCAGCCGCCCCAAGGTAGAAAGATGTGGCAGTCTGCCTCCGTAAAGATTTACTGTATTGGAAATCCTATGGGGCAGTTCTACTCTTTGCTATAGTGTCACTAAGAGTCAAAATCAACTAGACAGCAATTTTGCTTTTATTTTGTACTACTCACACCCAAGGGTGTTTTGTAAGTATATAGTAGTTATAGCTGACTCATAGGATGCATTTCATGAATCATGGCTGAGATTTTCATTGTTTTATTATTATTTTAAATATACATATATTTATATTTATTTACTTACTAGCTCTGTGAATCTTTGGTAAGATAATTTAACTCTCAGTTTCTTCATGTGGAAAATTGGGACTATGCTATTATGCATAGGGATTTTTTTGTAAGGACAAATAGGTGTGTGGTGAGCTCATAGTAAACATTCAACAAATAATGGCTACAATTATTTTCATACTGTTGTTGTTTTGTGTTATTATTATCACTACTATTATTATTATTACATGTTATTGTGCTGATCTACCAAGGGATAATCCGGTGTATTATAAAACACTCAGTTTTATAATGGGGACCTGATTCATTGAATCAGTTCAACAAAACTCTATGCATTGAAACAGTCAAAAAGATTAATTGATTGAAGAGACCAGATGTGTTGTCCTCCAGAATCAAACAGTTTTAATATTATACTATGTAGTATATTTTATTTTATAAATCTCTACAGGTAGAGACATTTTCCTTTTATTTGCTATAGCAATTATATAATACTTGTCACCATTTTCAAAACAAAATGTCATATCCAATGGTGAAACTGAGATTTTAGATGTCATAATTGTCAGGAGATTCATAACACATTTTTTAAAGCTTAACAGATATGCTTGAAGATACGGGAAATATGGCCTTCTTTCTCCCATAAGGAATTCGATTTGTTGGCACATAACACCTGTCTGTTGGACAAATGGCAGATTTAACTTCCTTTACGGCATTTGCCGAGCATAGTTTCCTATTGTTGTTGTTAGGCGCTGTTGAGTTGGTTCCAACTCATAGCAACCCCATGGACAACAGAACAAAACACTGCACAGTCCTGCGTCATCCTCATGAGCTTTGCTATGCTTGAGCTTACTGTTGTAGCCACTGTGTCAATCCATCTCATTGAGGATCTTCCTCTTTTTCACTGATCCTCCAATTTAGCAAGCATGATGTCCTTCTTCAGGGATTGGTCCCTCCTGATAACATGTCCAAAGTATGTGAGTTGAAGTCTCACCATCCTCGCTTCTAAGGATTATTCTGGCTCCTTAAAAGTGAGGATAGTTTCCTTTAGCTAAGAACAGTAAAGAGCTGTTTTTAAAATTTCGATAGAACTTAATCAAATTTTATATTAAATCATTCATTATGACAAATACGTAATTTCCAAGGTTGATGATGAAAAATTCAGAGGTACCCTTTTTTTCTACAAACAACAAACCATAGTTCAATAATCAAAGATAGGATTGTACAGGACAGAGCAATGTTTTGTTCTGTTATACATGAGGTCACTATTAGTAGGAGCTGACCATGACACCTAACAACAACAACAACAGCTCTATAAAAAGTCAAAAACATTAAAAAAAAAATCTTACTAATGGAACACATCTGAATTGAACCAAGATAAAATGGCGGACAATTAAAAATAAGCTAATTTTTAAAGGATTAATTTGTTGAGAAGAATTTTGCAAACAGAGTTGAAATAATTACAATTCTTACTCATAAGCCATGGTGCTGGAAAGGGCTTTAGAGAAGGTGTCCTTACCTCCTAGTTTGTCTATGACAGTCCTGGTTTACACCACTTGCTATGTGATTTTTGGAGTCCCTGAGTGGCACAAACAGTTAAGCATTCAGCTACTAACTGAAAGGTTGACAGTTTGAACCTACCCAGAAGCTCTTTGGAAGAAAGGCCTGGGCGTTCTACTTCCAAAAGATGAAAGCCATTGAAAATTCAACGGAGGACAGTTCTACTCTGAAACACAGGGGGTTATCATGAGTCAGAATTGACTTCACAGCAACATTTAATTTTTTTTTTTTTAACATGATTTTTAACATCTTTCCCTTCTCTCTTCAAATTCCCCTACATTGAATAATATATTATATTCTCACCCTATTTACATCAAAATAAAAAAGAACATTGCAAGATCTATCCTCAAGTACAACACAGTTAGTAATAGGATAATATCCATATGCCCACAAAGAAGACCAGTTTATACAACTATTATTCAAATTTACTCCTCTAACCACTAAGGCCAAAGGTGAAGAAACTGAAGATTTTTAGCAGCTTCTGCAGTTTGAAATTGATTGGACATGCAATCAGGATGTGTTGACAATTACTGGTGATTGGAATGCAAAAGTTAGAAACAAAGAAGGATTGGTAGTTGGAAAGTATGGCCTTGGTGATAGAAACAATGAAGGAGATTGCATGATAGAATTTTGCAAGACCAACAACTTCTTCACTGCAAATACCTTTTTTCACCAACATAAACGGAGACTATACATGTGGACCTCACCAGATGGAATACACAGGAATCATATGGACTACATCTGTGGACAGAGACAATGGAAAAGCTCAATATCATCAGTCAGGACAAGGCCAGGGAGCCACTGCTGATCAGACCATCAGCTGCTCATATGCATGTTCAAACTGAAGCTGAAGAAAATTAGTATCAGTCCATGAGAGGCAAAGTACAACCTTGAGTATATCTCACCTAAATTTAGAGATCACCTTAAGAATAGATTTGATGCGTTGAACACTAATGATGGAAGACCAGACGAGTTGTGGAATGACGTCAAGGACTTCAAAAACAAAGAAAGCAAGAGGTCATTAAAAACACAGGAAAGAAAGAAAAGACCAAAATGGATGTCAAAAAAGACTCTGAAACTTGCTCTTGAACATCAAGTAGCTAAAGTGAAAGGAAGAAGTTATGAAGTAAAAAGAGCTAAACAGAAGATTTCAAACGGTGGCTTGAGAAAACAAAGTAAAGTATTATAATGACATGTGCAAACACCTGGAGATAGAAAATGAAAAGGGAAAAACGTGCTTGGCATTTCTCAAGCTGAAAGAACTGAAGAAAAAATTCAAGCCTTGAGTTGTAATATTGAAGGATTGTGTGGGGAAAATATTAAACGACACAGGGAGCATCAAAAGAAGATGGAAGGAATACAGAGTCACTATAACAAAAAGAATTGGTAGACAGCTGTTTCGGGAGGTATCATGTGATCAGGAACCGATGGTACTGAAGGAAGAGATTCAAGCTGAACTGAAGGCATTGGCAAAAAACAAGGCTACGGGAATTGATGGAATACCAATTGAAATGTTTCAACAAACAGATCAGCTCTGGAAATGTTCACTTGTCTATGCCAAGAAATTTGGAAGACAGTTACCTGGCCATCTGACCGGAAGAGATCCATATTTATGCCTATCTCCAAGAAAGATAATCCAACGAGATGTGGAAATTATCAGACAATATCATTAATATCACATGCAAGTAAAATTTTGCTGAAGATCATTTAAGAGCAGCTGCAGCAGTATATCGACAGGGAACTGCCAGAAATTTAAGCTGGATTCAGAAGAAGACTTGGAATGAGGAATATTATTGCTGATGTCAGATGGATCCTGGCTAAAAGCAGAGAATACCAGAAAAGTGTTTACCTGTGTTTTATTGATGATGCAAAAGCATGCCACTGTGTGGATCATAACAAATTATGGATAACATTGCAAAGAATGGGAATTTGAGAACACTTAACGTGCTTATGAGGAACCTGTACGTATATCATGAGGCAGTCGTTGGAACAGAACAAGGGGATACTGTGTGATTTGGAGACAGGAAAAATGTGCGTCAGGGTTGTATCCTTTCACCATACCTATACAATCTATGTGCTGAGAAAATAATCCTAGAAGTTGGACTATATGAAGAAGAATGGGGCATCAGGATTGGAGGACAACTCATGAATAACCTGGATTATGCATATGACACAACCTTTCTTGCTGAAAGTGAAGAGGAGTTGAAGCACTTACTGCTGAAGACCAAAGACCACAGCCTTCAGTATGAATCAGACCTCAATATAAAGAAAACAAAAATCCTCACAACTGGACCAATAAGCAACATCATGATAAATGGAGAAAAGTTTGAAGTTGTCAAGGATTGCATTTTTACTTGCATCCACAAGCAACACCCATGGAAGCAGCAGTCAAGAAATCAAAAGATGCATTGCATTGGGCAAATTCTGCTGCAGAAGACCTCTTTAAAGTGTTCGAAAGCAAAGATGTCAACTTGAAGACTAAGATTCCCCTGACCCAAACCATGATGTTTTCAATCACCTCATATGCATGTGAAAGCTGGACAACGAATAAGGAAGACCTAAGAAGAATTGACGCCTTTGAATTATGGTTTTAGCAAAGCATACTGAATACACCATGTACTGCCAAAAGTATGAACAAATCTGTCTTGGAAAAAATACAACCAGAATGCTCCTTAGAAGCAAGGATGGGGAGACTATATGTCACATACTTTGGGCATGTTAGCGGGATTGGAGAAGGATATCATGCTTGGTAAAGCAGAGGGTTAACACAAAACAGGAAGACCCTCAGCGAGATGAATTGGCCCAGTGGTTGCAACAATGGGCTCAAGCATAACAATGATTGTGACCATGGTGCAGGACCAGTCAGAGTTTCATTCCATTGTTCATAGGGTTGCTATGAGTCAGAACTGACTCGAGGGCACCTAACAACAGCTTTAAAAAGGGACAAAACCTTAGCAGAATTCTGAAGGATGAAAAGAAGTTGGATGAAAAGTTTGCAAAGGTATAAAGAATATACAGAAAAGGAAATCATACGTTCAAAGACCTGCAGGAACTTCTGGGCAATATGACACTCTAGACAGAAGCACCATGCCATCCCTCAGCAAAGATCTGAAAAACTATGCCAAACAGAAAAAAACAGCAATCCTAAAACCCTAAGCATCAAATGAAGGGATAAAGAACTCAGCCAAGCACCAAACAGAATAAGAAACTGACAGAGAACAGAGCGTGTGGAGATATACATGCAGAGGTCCCCTATCAGCTAACACAGCACAGATCTACCATCTTGAACTCCTATCAGAGACCAGTGAACAGGGGTTATTAGAAAGCAGCTTCATGGAGCTTCCAGCAGGAGACAGAACAACTGGTAACCAGCAATATACACTTTCCCACCCCACCCTTCTTCACCACCACTCAGGCTCCTCTGCTTCCCACAGCCATAGTGTCTTCACCAGGAAGCACCGGCTGCTTGATTTCCACCTCCCTGCACTGGCTGGCTCCCTGAGTGCATTTGTTGGCTGCTGGTGTTGCTTTTTTCCACTTCTTTTGATTTCTTCCTTACCTCTCAACACCTCCCTCTCTCAAATACCTGGCTGCATGCACCATCTTTGCTTCTTCCTGAAAGGCTGTGAAATTCTGCTTGAATATGAAACTGCTTCCCAGTCTGTGCTGCCATGCTTCTGGGATCCCAGGGCTTTTTTCGTTTGTTTGTTTTGAATTGTTTGTTTGGTTTCTTTTTCTTTTCTTGAACTGGGAGCCTGTTCTAGCTGAGCAGTACTGCGGAACTTGGGACCTACCACCTGAGGTTGCGCAGATGCGCAGAGGGATCCCTGAAGGCATTTCTTTTTTTGTGTTTTTTTTCCTGTTTTTTGGGGGGTTTTCTTGTTCTTTTTTGTTTGTTTGTTTTATTTTCTTTTCCCTTTTTTCATCAATAAGTTTCTCATCTCTCTATACCTTCCCTCACTTCCTGTCCCCTGAATACCTGGTGCTGAGTGAAACTTCTAGGCCTTCTAGTCAGGATGTACTTCAATGCCTGGGAGCAACTACCTCAAACCTCGTATCCACACCAGTGGGAACCCTGGGTACTTTGTTTTCCTTTTTTCTTTCTAATTTTTATTTATTCTTTTTTCTTTTCTTTTGTTTTTTTCTCTTCTTCTTCTCCTTTTTGTTTTTCTCCATGTCATAATCTCTTATCTCTCCACTACAATGGCAAGCTCCCCTAGCACTCTTTTTTGTTTGTATGTTTTTGGCTCTTGTTCCTCCCTTGTGTCTCTCCTCTCTCCCATACCAATCTTAGCTACACACATCACAGTCTCCCCCCTCCAGGCTGCCTACATGCAACATGCACTTAACATCACACCACCAAGCAGCACCGGCACGGCCTACTGGAACCTGCCCTGCACTGATTACCGGCCCACCCTGGTGGCCATAGTAATTGCCACAAACAACTAATCCCAGCAACTCCTCTTCAGCTAGACCTGCTCTGCTGTACCATATCTGAGCTACTGACCCTGCCAATTGGAGAAGGAGATGAAAACTATTGTGCCCACAGATGAGCAAACAACAAACAACACACAGCCTGCCTGCTCAGACATAGCCAAATAAAACAAAACAAAACAAAAAACAGGACAAAACAAATCTACAATCAGTAAATGAGGAAAATAACTACTGAATGCCTTGAAGACAGCAGACAATATCAAAACATTTACAACAACAGGACAGGATGGTTCCAGTAGGCGTGCAAAAGAAAACACCAGATGATTTTCCAGTAGAAGAAAATGCACTAGAACTACCTGATAGGGAATTCAAATCTCTAATACTCAGAATTCTCCAAGAGTTAAAGCAAAAAGCAGACAAAAATGAGAAAAAAAATAGACAAATTCATGGAAAAGGCAGACAAATCCATGGAAAAGGCAGACAAATTCATGGAAAATACAGACAAAAAATGGAAGAATTCAGGAAAATAATGCAGGGAAAAGATGCGAAAATAAATTCACAACCAGAAATCATACAAAAATAACAAGTAGAAATCCAAAGATTTCAGAAATGGACAGTGTCAAGAAGGGCTGAGGAGCAGATTTGAAACACTGGAAGACAGGATCCGAGAAATTGAAGACAAAAACTTGTATACAACGCTGAGGAAAACACAGAAAAAAAAATGAAGAAAAATGAAAAGATACTGAGAATTATGTGGCACACAATCAAAAGCAAAACTTTCTGAGTGATCAGAGTTCCAGAACAGGGGAAGAAAACAGAAAACACAGAGAAGATCATTGAAGAACTACTGACAGAAAACATCCCCACTATCATGAAAGATGAAAAGCTGGCCATCCAAGAAGCTCAATGAACCCCATATAGGATAGACACCAAAAGAAAATCACCAAGGCATATCATAATCACACTCGCCAAACCAAAGACAAACAAAGAATCTTGAGAGCAGCTTGTGAAAACCAAGAAGTCACATACAGAGGGGAAATAATAAAACTAAGCTCAGATTATTCGACAGAAACCATACAGGTAAGAAGGCAATGGGATGACATATGTAAAATCTTGAAAGAAAAAAATCACAGCCAAGAATAATATATCCTGCAAAACTCTCAAATATGATTGCAAAATTAAGATATTTCCAGATAAGTAGAAATTAAGGGAACATGTAAAAACCAAACCAAACTTACAAGAATTATTAAAGGGAGTCCTCTGATCTCAGAACAAACAACTTCAGATCACAGGCTGAATCTAGGACTCAGGACTGTACCAGCCAGATACCAATCTAGGAAATGAATGCTCAAGGACTATCCAAAACCAAAAGAAATACAACAGGGAATCAGGGAAGTTAATCTGTAAACAGAAACAACATCAGAACAATAAAAGAGGGAATAAACAGAGTAGGTATAGAAACTTCTAATGGAGAGGAAGACAAGGCAACACCAAGTTGTAATAAACTGCTTCAAACTTAGAAAGATAAGGGTAAATTTCACGGTAACCACAAAGAAAGTTAACAAACATACTCATAAAAATAAAAAGGAAAAACATAAAGTCTCAGCAAAAACAAAACTTACAAAAACAAAAGAAATGAAAAAAAAAAATCCACAAACAAAAGTAACTCAGCACAGGAGAGTAAGAAGAACAAAGAGAATGTCAGCAACACAAAAAAAAAAAAAAAAAAAAAAAAAAAAAAAAAAAAAACCACTACAAAATGACAGCAATAAACTCACAATTATCAATAATTACACCGAATGTAATTGGACTCAATGCACCCATAAATAGACGGAGAGTGACAGAATGGATAAAAAAAACAGGATTCATCAATATGCTGTCTACAAGAGATACACCTTAGAAACAAAGATGTGAATTTATTGAAAATCAGAGGTTGGAAAAAAATATGTCAAGCAAAGAACTACCAGAAAAGAGCAGGAGTGGCAATACTAATCTCTGATAAAATAGACTTTAAAACAAAATCCACCAGAAAAGACAAAGAAGGACACTATATAATGATTAAGGGCATGATCCATCGTGAAGATATAACCATAATAAACTTCTACACACCTAACAACAGAGCTTCAAAATACATAAAACAGACTCTAACAACACTGAAAAGAGAAACTGACAGTTCCACAATAATAGGAGACTTCAACAGACCACTCTCAGTAAAGGACAGAACAACTAAAAAGAAACTCAGCAAAGATCCAGAAGACCTAAAGGGCACAATCAGCCAACTTGACCTCATAGACATATATAGAACACTCCATCCAACAGCTGCAAAGTACACATTCTTTTCCAATACACATGGAATGTTCTCCAGAATAAACCACATCTTAGGCCACAGAGCAATCCTCAACAAGATCCAAAATGTTGAGATAATACAAAGTATCTTCTCTGACCACAATGCCATCAAGGTAGAAATTAACAACAGAAAGAGCAAGGAAAAAATATCAATTACTTGGATACTGAATAACACCCTGCTTACAAACCACTGGGTAATAGAAGAAATCAGAGATGGGATCAAAAAATTCCTAGAATCAAACTAGAATTAAAACACATCTTACCAAAACCTTTGGGACACAGCAAAGGCAGTCCTCAGAAGACAATTTATAGCAATAGATGCACTCATCAAAAAAAAAAAAAAAAAAAAAAAAGAGAGAGACAAAATCAAAATTTAACTACACAACTCAAACAAATAGAAAGAGAACAGTAAAAAAAAGCCTGCAGCCACCAGAAGAAAGGAAATAATGAAGATCAGAGCAGAAATAAATAGAGAATAGAGAAACAATAGAAAGAATCAACAAAACCAAAAGTTGATTCTTTGAACGAATCAACAAAATCAACAAACCTCTGGCCAGACAGAAAAAAGAAAAACAGGAGAGGACACAAATAACCCAAATAAAAAATGAAAGGGATGACATTACAACAGACCCAACTGAGATAAAAAAGATCATAACAGAGTATTATGAGTAACTATATTCCAACAAATTTGACAACCTAGAGGAAACAGATAATTTCTAGAAACACACTGCCTACCCAAACTACAACAAAGTGATGTTGAAAATCTGAACAGACCCATAACAAGAGAAGAGATTGAAAAGGTAATATGAAAAACTCTCAACAAAAAAACGCCCTGGGCCAGATGGCTTCACTGGAGAATTCTACAAAACATTCAGAGAAGAGCTTGTACCAGTACTACTCAAACTATTTCAGAACACAGAAAAGGAAGCAACACTTCCAAATTCATTTATGAAACCAGCATAACCCTGATACCAAAACCAGGCAAAGACTCCACAGAAAAAGAAAACTACAGAATAATATCTCTCATGAGTACAGATGCAAAACTTCTCAAAAAATTCTAGCCAATAGAATTCAGCATCATATCAAAAAAATAATACAGCATGACCAAGTAGGATTCATACCAGGTATGCAACGATGGTTCAACATTAGAAACTCAGTCAACATAATCCACCACATAAATAAACGGAAAGAAAAGAATTACATGATCATCTCAGTTGATGCAGAGAAGACATTTGACAAAATCCAACACCCATTCCTGATAAAAGCTCTCAATAAAATAGATATAGAAGAGAAATTTTTGAACATAATAAAGGGCATCTATGCAAAACCAATAGCCAACATCATTCTTAATAGAGAGAGGCTGAAAACATTCCCCTGGAGAACAGGAACAAGACAAAGATGCCCTTTAACACCACTCCTATTTAACATTGTGCTGGAAGTTCTAGCTAGAGCAATAAGGCAAGAAAAAGGAATAAAGGGTATCCAAATTGGTAACGAAGAAGTTAAACTGTCCCTGTTTGAGGATGATATGATACTATGCATAGAAAACCTAAAAGACTCCACGAGAAATCTACTGGAACTAATAGATTCAGCAGAGTAGCAGGATACAAGATAAACATTCAAAAATCAGTTAGATTCCTATACACCAATAAAGAGAGCAATGAAAAGGAAATCAGGAAAACAATACCATTTATAACAGCCCCTAAAAAATAAAATACTTAGGAATAAATCTAGCCAGGGATGTAAAAAACCTATTGGAAGAAAACTACAAAACAATACTGCAAGAAACCCAAAGGGATCTACATAAGTGGAAAAACATACCATGCTCATGGATAGGTAGACTCAACATTGTGAAAATGACAATTCTACCCAAAGCAATTTACAAATACAATGTAATCCTGATCCAAATACCAACAACATTCTTCAAAGAGATGGAAAAACTAATCATGAACTTTATATGGAAAGGGAAGAAGCCCCGAATAAGTAAAGCACTACAGAAGAAGAAGATTAAAGTTGGAGGACTCGCACTACCTGACCTCAGAACCTACTACATAGCTACAGTAGTCAGAACAGCCCGGTACTGGTACAGCGACAGATACATTGACCAATGGAACCAAATTGAGAACCCAGATGTAAATCCATCAACTTATGGTCACTTGATCTTCGACAAGGGCCCAAAGTCCATCAAACGGGGGAAAAAACAGTCTTTTTAACAAATAGTGCTGGCAAAATTGGATATCCATCTGTAAAAAAAAGAAACAGGACCCATAACTCACACCATATACAAAAACTAATTCAAAATGTATCAAAGACCTAAATATAAAACCCAAAACTATGAAGTTCATAGAAGAAAAATTAGGACCAACGCTACTGGCCCTAATACACGGCTTTAACAGGATACAAACCGTAACCATCAACACACAAATGCCAAACATAAGCTAGCTAAGTAGGATCTTCTAAAAATCAAACACCTATGCTCTTCGAAAGACTTCACCAAAAGAGTAAAAAGAGAACCTACAGACTGGGAAAAAATTTTTGAACATTACAGGTCAGACAAAGGTCTAATCTCCATAATGTACAAGAAAATCCAACACCTCTACAACAAAAAGACAAATAATCAAATTAAAAAATGTGCCAAGGAAATGAACAGACACTTCACCAAGGAAGACATTTGAGGGGCCAACAGACACATGAGGAAATGTTTGTGTTCACTAGCCATTAGAGAAATACAAATTAAAACCACAATGAGATACCATCTCACCCTGGCATTACTGGCAAGAATCAAAAACACTGGAAATAACAAATATTGGAGAGGCTGTGGGGAGATGGGAACTCTTATGCACCGCTGGTGGGAATGCAAAATAATACAACCATTCTGGAAATTGCTATGGTGCTTCTACAGAAAGCTAGAAATAGAAATACTGTGAGATCCAACAATTCCACCTCTAAGAATATATCCTAGAGAAATAAGAGCTGTCACACGAATAGACATATGCACACCCACGTTCATGGCAGCATTGTTCACAATAGCAACACAATGGCAACAACCTAGATGCCCATCAACAGACGAATGGATAAACAAACTGTGGTGCCTACACACAATGGAGTATTATGCAATGATAAAGAAAGATGAGGAATCTGTGAAGCATCTCATAATGTGGATGAAACTGGAGGACATTATGCTGAGTGAAATAAGTCAATCACAAAAGGAGAGCTACTGTATGAGACCTCTATTGTAAAAACTCATGAAAAAGTTTATACACATAAAGTAACAATCTTTGTTGGTTACGAGGGATGGGGGGTGGGGGGGAGAATCCTAAACAGACAATAGATAAGTGGTAAGTTTGGTCAAGGGTAAGACAGTACACAATACTGGGGCAGCCAGCACAACTTGTACAAGGAAAGGTCGTGGATACTCCATAGACACATCCTAACTCCCTGAGGGACTGAATTGCTGGGTGGAGGGCTGTGGGGACCATGGTCTCAGGGAACATCTAGCTCAACTGGTGTAACACAGTTTATAAAGACACTGTTCTACATTCTACCTTGGTGAGTGGCATCTGGGGTCTTAAAAGCCTGTGAGCAGCCATCTGAGATACTCCACTGGTGTCACCCCTTCCGGAGCAAGAGAGAATGAAGAGAACAGGATACAAGGAAAAGATTATTCCAAAGGACTAATGGACCACAGCTTCCAAGGCCTCCACCAGACTGAATCCAGTACAACTAGATGGTGCCTGGCTACCACAGCTGACTGCTCTGACCAGGATCACTGCTCTGACCAGGGCTCTGGGCAGAGCTGGAGAAGGACGTAGAACAAAATTCTAACACACACAAAAAGACAAGATTTACTGGCCTAAAGGAGACTGGAGAAACCCTGAGAGTATGGCCCCCAGACACCCTTTTAGCTCAGTGGTGAAGTCACTTCCAAGGTTCCCCGTTCAGCCAGGGATTGGACAGCCCCATAAAACAAAACGGGACTAATGAGGCACAGCAGTCCAGAGACAAGGACTAGAAGGCAGAAGGGGACAGGAAAGCTTGTGATAGGGGACCCAAGGTTGAGTAAAGACAGTATTGACATGTAGTGGGGTTGTTAACCATTGTCATAGGGCAATATGTGTACTAACTGTTTAATGAGAAACTATTTTGTTCTGTAAAACTTCATCTAAAGTGAGAATAGGAGCATAACTGGAAGAACATAATTGACTTAACTGAATTGTACATGCAGAAATTTCTGAAAATGTGTCTTTGGCTATGTATATTTTCACCAAAAAAAAAAGGTCCTCCAAGGCCGAGAATGGAGCGTGTTGACATGTTGTGTGGTTGTTAACCAATGTGATAAAACAATATGTGTTCTGTTTAATGAGAAAATATTTGTTCTGTAAACCTTGACCTAAAGTACAATAAAAAAGAAAAAATTAAAATAAAAACAACAAAGACCCACAGGTATGAGCATTTTTGAGGAACTACAATTTCAGAGTGAGTGGTGTATAGTATTTTAGTGATACAGAGTATTGGGAAATAAGTCTATATACAAAGGCAAAGTTCTCCAATTCCCTTTCCTTGCGAGATTTTAGTAGGTCTATTTAACTTACTTTTCTTTAATCATTTTATTTTATTCTGTGTTGTTATATTATTTTATTTTGTTTTATCATTATTTTGCTTTGTTTTAAATTTGGACTTGTCCTTGATCTTCCAGCATCATGGCCCTGATCACTCAGCTGGCTGCCAACAACAGACATCTTGTAAAGACACTGATTCTATCATAAAATAGATTTCCTCTCTGTGGCTATTAATTATTTGTCCACAACCCCTGTATAACCATAAATATGGGCCTGGTATGCAGCTTTTGAATGTGTTACAGTCAGCATGTATTATTAATGAACTTGTTCCTCCCACCTTACAGGAAGCGCAAATGTCCATGGTCCACTGGCATACTTTCCCTCTGTATTTGAAATACAGTTTTACCAAGAAGGGACTCATGCAGGTTGTTGGATGCCCTTGAAAGAACACTCAAAAGTAAGGAGAATGAGTTAGAAGTTAAATGGAGTTTATGACCATTTCATCTATAGGTGGCTATGAGTTGGAAATGACTCTACGGCAATGGGCTTGATTTTTTGGTTTTCTTTTATTTGTCTGTACGACTCTGAATCAACTGGACGGCAATGGGTTTTTTTATTTTTTTTTTATTTTTTGGTGCCTATAAACAGAGCCCTGGATTGCACAAACAGTTAAGTGCTCAGTTGCTAACTAAAAGGTTGGCAGTTCAAATCCACCCAGACACACCTCAAAAGAAAGGCCTGATTTGCTTCTGAAAGGTCACAGCTTTATGGTCCTTAACCCTTATGGAACTCAGTTCTAGTCTGCAACACATAGGGTTACCGTGAGTCAGAATTAACTTTACGGCAACTGGTTTGTTTTTATTTTTTGTTTTGGTGTCTATAAACTATGTTCATATGCCCACCCATCTCTATATAAAAATTCCCATATTGCAAGGCATTTTGAAACAAAGAATTAGAATTTAAGACCGTAGTCGAAATTTCTCCTAATACTTGCTATATGACCTTGAGCTAATGCCTAAACTTCTCTTAGCTTCAGGTTTCTCTGTTTTCATGATAAGAGAGTTGAATGGTAACAACTCCTGCCCTCTGGGCTTTAAATTTCTACAAGATTTATAAATCTCTTGAGTTGTCTCTGTGCCCTGGGAAGAGTGTCAAGCATGTGGACTGTGTTTGGCCTGCTG
The DNA here is from genome assembly GCA_030035585.1 of Dugong dugon. Taxonomy (NCBI): domain Eukaryota; kingdom Metazoa; phylum Chordata; class Mammalia; order Sirenia; family Dugongidae; genus Dugong; species Dugong dugon. Next base: position 106,691,391 of record CM057463.1, on the reverse strand, counting down.
AACCAAGCACTAATCATTGCCTGAGGCTTTGGGAGCAGGATGCATAAGGTGTGCCCTCCTGACGGCATTCATGATGAATCACGTGGCAGTCTCTAAGCACAGGAGACAGTGCTGACCTGTACCATAGACAGGAAATCTGTCCTGTGCAGCCTCACGAGCTGACACTTGCTGCTCCTATGTTAAAGTAATAGCTTGAGGCCAAATTATACATGGCAGTCCACACAAAGGACTTGGATTCAAGGTCCTTACATGAAAAAAATCGAAGCAACAAATCTTCAGATAACAACCTCAGAGATACTAGGGGTCAAGATCTTCAAGTGTCTATGACAGATATAAATTGAAGCAGCTTATTAACTTTTTTTCCCTGAGAATACAAGTTAGCAAAGACATTCTGAAGATTCTAAGAGACTTATTAATCAATTTTTGTGCACTTTATGAACTATAAATGTGTGTGAGAGTTCTAAAATTGAGGCACTTGACTCATATCAGAATGATTGGCCCAGGTCTGATCCCTGACTCCATCATAGCTTTTGCTTCTTTCCCTTGAAATCTTCAAACTCTTAAGACAGATTTCAGTACATAACAAAGGATTTCCCTTTCAGTTGTCAAACCCTTAGACAGACTTAAGTATGCAACAGAGGAAATTTTTTTCTCTGTGGTTTAACTAAAATATGGAAAGAATGTTCCTATGGGAGGGTCTTGATACAAGAAACCCTTATCAGAAATTCCCTCGGCAGCCCTCAGGAAATGTTTTAAGATAATTACCTTATGACAACCATGTGAAACCTACTTTAGTCATGTATTTAAACTAACGGATCCAAATAGCCTACATTTGTGTTTCCAACCAATTACTATAAAGCCCACCTCTAGCTTCTCTGATTTTGCAGCTTTCAATCAGAAAGTTGTACGTTCAGCTTTTAAATATGCCTTTTAAATAGGCTCATAAATATGCCTCTGTTACTGTACCATTTTGGAGTGTTTGATTTCACTTTGGGAGATCAGATGTGTCCCCGGTTGGAACTGTTTTGAATCTTCAAGAAATCTCTTTTATTTTAACAGAGTGTGTATTCTTACTCACTGACAAATGAAATGAGCAACTTGTAACCCTGTTGGTGGGCTTATTTTCTACATAATTCATGACACTTCCTAACTTAACACAGAAATGTTAAAAAAAGGAAAGATCAAGGGCAACTCTTTTGTTCCTTGTCTCCTTGTTTAGCAAATGAAGTAGAGAGGAAATGTTCTGTGTAGTCCTCAACATCTTCATTTATTTCCTTTATTTTTTAAAGTCTAATCATAGAGATTTTATGTTTAACAGTTTTTAAGTATCTATTATGAACCAGGACTTCCATAAAGTAATTGTGTTAGGTATGTTTTCCAGAATTTGAATCCAGACCTAAAAAAGGTCAATATAAAACCTCTCCTCTAAGCCACAATGCCTCAAAGATATACAATAGATGGTAGAGTAAGGATAATTTTTTTTGTAGCAGCTATAATATGGAGGAGTATCATGTCAACATAAAGGTATTCAAACATTTAACCAGCCACTTAAATGCTTATTTCTTCAAAAGTAAGAATTACATATGTCTATAAGGAGCCTGTGGAGGCCTGGTTGCACAGTGGTAAAGTGCTTGGCTGCTAACCAAAAGGTTGGCAGTTTGAATCCACCAGCCGCTCCTTGGAAGCCCTATGGGTTTTTTTTGTTTGTTTGTTTTGTTTTGTTTGTTTTTTTAATATGGAGCCCTGGTGGCACAATTGTTAAGTAGTCAGCTGCTAACAGAAAGGCCGAAAGTTTGAACTCACCAGCAGCTCCACAGGAAAAAAGGCCTGGCAATCTGCCCTAAAAAGATTTCTGCCTAGGAAACTCTATGGGGAAGTTGTACTCTGTCCTATAGGGTTACTGTGAGTCAGAATAGCTTCCATGACACACAATGTATGTGTCTATAGTACATAACCAGAGACACTGGTGGTTCAGTGGTAGAATTTTTACTTGCCATATGGGAGATTTGGGTTCAATTTCTGGCCAGTTCTCCTCAAGTACAGCCACTGCCCATCTGCCAATGAAGGCTTTGTTTAGCTATGATGCCAAACAGACTTCAGCAGAGCTTCCAGACTAAGATGCACTAGGAAGAAAGGGCTGGTGATCTACTTCTAAAAATCAGTCAATTAAAACCGTATGGATCAAAAGATCCACTCTGCAAGCAATCACGGGGATGGCATAGGACTGGACAATGTTTAGTTATGCCTGGGGTACATGGTGTTGCCATGAGTCTGGGTTCGACTCAAGAACAGTTAAAAGCAACAACATGGTTTTTTCTACACTTCGATGTTGCACTGAAAATTAGGCATAAAGCCCTGTTTCATATGCTGCTCTACCTCTGATAATCCATCTTAAAGCTGTTTTACGTGACTCTGGTGATTTATAGAATTTCCCGGTCATGTACAAAAATTAGAACATATTATTTCATTCATTCATTCAACAAATATTAATTTCACTTCAACCAAATAATACTAGAGACCCTGTGCACATCCAGGGAATGACTCCTTATATCTGTCGGAGCACACAGTCTACTTTATACTTTTTCTGTTGCCTGTCCCACATGTTTATATCCCCAGTTTTTAGTATAGTTCTTATCACATGGCGTGCACTCAATACTTACCTATTAAAGCTATGAATCATGCTAACTCTCATGCCCAACTTCACCGAATAACAAAATGCTGAAGTAAAAAAAAAGAACCTCATTGTTCATCTATCCAGATGCCCTGATTTTATAGAGGAGAAGGCTCTCTGCTGGATGAATAAAACCAGAGAAATGTGTTATATAAAAGGTCACAAGGAAAATTAAGAGCAGAGCTGAGACTGTAATCCAGGTATTTTCATTCTCTTGTCTACTGCCTATTACAATACCCTCTTACAATGGGATATACTTTCTAAACTAAAGGTTAAAAACAGCATAGAAATTAGTAATGATAAATATTTACAACTTAAAGTACACTATAAAGTACATTTTTTAAAAAGGCGATATAGTTTGCTTTTTGAAAATATAATAGGCTTTCATACAATACTTTTTTATTTGATGCCTGTAACAGTTATAATACTGGGTAAAAACTCGGTTATAGCTACTGTAGGTGTCAACTCACATCTGTCAACATGTCTCAGCAAAATGACTGTCACCAGGTATTGATAGAAAAAAATGAGTTTCAGAATTAATCTCTTCAACAGTAGAAACAATGACTCCCTCAGACACCCTCTTTGAAAATGTAGCTTGGGGATATATTCACATTTAGGTCAAAATGAAGCATTTAGGGTAAGAAGTATCTAATTCTCTTCAGGCAAGAGCAGAGTACTAATGCTTGAAGGCAAATACATTTCACCAGTGAATTGGATAGAGATTTAAAAAAATAATAATAACCCTGTTCTTAAAAGTTTAATATTATGGATACACACCACTTTTGTTTTGTTTTTTGGGTGGTTCCTTCTACCTTTTACAGAGTTTCTCTGTCTCGTATAGGTACAGGTGTTGAGTTGTTTGGTGAAGATTCCCTGTGACATTTCTGTGTCGGGATCTGGTTTGTTCTCACATAGCAAAAGCCATCCATGCATTCATTCTGAGGACAAATGGTAGTGAAAGTTCTTTTAAACATGTATAAAGATGAAAAATCTAGTTTATTTAGTTTTCAGGGTAATAATAATAAAAAAAATCTCACATTTATTAAGGGCTTATACAGTTGAAGATTTTATGCTAAAAATTTAATGTTCATTTGTACAGTTATTCATTACAACAACTCTCTAAGGTAGTTTATATTATAATCTGCATTGTATATACAAGGGAAATTATATTAAAAACAGTCATAGAGTTAAAAAAAAGGTCACTTGGACATCCAGCATTTTGCAATAATAATGAACCTTTATGGAATGGACTGTTACTTATGCTCAACTCAAAATGACTCCATATAGTAGGCACTATTATTATCATCAAGAAACCCTGGTTTCTCAATGGTTAAGCACTTGGCTGCTAATCAAAAGGTTGACAGTTCGAACCCATCCTTCAATTCCTCAGAGAGAAAGACCTAGCGATCTTCTTCTGTAAAAATTAGAGCATTGGAAACCCTATGAGGCAGTTCTACTCTGTCTCATAGGGTCTCTATGAGACAGAGCCGACTCGACAGCAACGGCTTATTATCATCACCCCTATTTTGCAGATGAAAAGACAAAAATAATGCAACATGCTTAGTCTTATTGCTAGTAAGTAGATAAGCTGGGATGTTGAGATTTGAAGCCATACGTTGTTCACTTTGAACTTTTGCACATATTGACCAGGTATAGTATCACTGCAAGTATTATCTCTAATACAGCAAATAAAATATAAATTAGGCATATTATATACTGTAGTTTTATCATATCATAAATACCATTTCTAAATTTGAAAGACTGAATTACAGATATAAAGTAACAGTTAGCCATAATGGTTATTCAAATTCTAAATTATTTTTCTCCAGTAACTGGTATAGACTTCAATTCTGTTAGAACATCTACAATCATTTGATCATCACATTATAGTAAAAAAATATACCATGTAAATTTTAAACTTTAATTAAATTTTCTTTTACACAAACTTTAAAATTTCAGTAAGTATTATGGTAGAAACACATTATACGGTTCTTTGTGATAACCTTTATATTTACATGCACAGCAATTTCCAGTTTAATTTCAGTAATCTCTTCCTGAAAATCAGATATTCTGTGCCAAAATCCTAACAGGAAGCCCATTTTTTATTATATCAAAAGGGGAAAATCCTAACGCATTACGTATAAACCTGAACCTCCAACCAACATCCTAAAATGTAACTAAAACAAGAAAGAAAATGTCTATTTATAAGTAATAAACTGTGATATTCAGATGTAAAATTCTTAAAATATTGCTTTTAGATCACCAGTTAATATGGTTTGTTAAATTTTTTTTTCTTATTCTCTTTATTTCTTTTTTCCACAATTTCCTGTAGTAGTTTCTCAACATTTTAGGAACCCATAAAACACTAGGCAAAAACAAGGACTAGTTAAGAAAGGTCCTATGGAAACACCTTCAGGATGAACATATAATGTCTAAGAATTGCTTCCACTAAGCATAAGACTGTGTTGACTCAGACTCATTAATATCCAAGAGACATAGTTCCTATTCTGGCACTCAGCAACCTTTTCAAAATGTCTGCATGTAATTGTGTCTTATGACCAATGGTGTTGGGAATATAATTTGACTCTTTTCCCACCGTCACTTGGTGAAAAATATTGTGTTACATTATGGGGATGTGAATACAAAATGTCCTTATATAAGCATTAGCTGAATAATGATTTGTTAAGATATAAGAATATTCTGTGAAGCCTGGGTATTAAAAACTAAAAGGCCTTCTACCGGAGAGATGCTTACTTGGAAGAAGTTCTCCAGGGTATGCCTGTATTTCATTTTGAAAATCAGTTAGTAGGCATTAACATTTGTTTATGCAGAGTGTCTGCATTTCTGTCTATTTATCTAGCTTTTTGGTGGTAAGATAGAAACATAAATGTGAGAATCATACATTTTCTGGTATTTCCTCTTAGCTTTCTGTCCCTGTAGAGAAACATTTTTTTCAATGCACACTAAATCCTGGAATTGCTTGGAAAGCTTTGCAGTGGCTCCATTACAGTTTTGAGCAAAACTCTCTGCCCTTGTGTAAGTTCAGATGAGGAAGAGAATCTAAGATATGCCACAAGAGTACAGACAGCATTTATTACTGAGCCTAAAAATAAGAATAGCAAATTCCCTTATGCTTAATGAGGTCACAAGTTCCATATTTTGAAGATTAAGGATGTTCAGAATTGTGAAATGGTTTGTGGTAGAAGGCGGAATAAACCAGTTTTTCATGGTGATTTACATATGTTTATATAATCTTTTGCGCTGTGCAATCTTACAGCAAGGAACTCACATACCCTTCGAAGTGAGAGAATAACCAAGTCTCATAGTTATATAGTGCAACAATTACAACTGACCTTGCTTTCAAGGAGTTCAAGAAATATTATTGTATCATAGGTGGCAAATATTATCATCAAACTTATGCAAATTTTTCTCTACCTATGGATTTGTCTGACACTTGAATATAAGGGAATTAACAACGAACAAGTGCTTAACGAAAGTATGAAGGAAGATATGCCCATTTTCCTTTTCTGTTATGGAGCATGGATGAGAGGCAAAATCTCTGACTGGCAATGTGGGTTGATTGTTCTAGAACTAGTGATTCTTCAGGATTATCCCTAGATGTAAGTGTGTAGGTTGAGAAAGTCTGATTAATTACTCTTACTGTCAAAAGCTGGCATCAGTGAGCAATACTCTCTGTGAAATGGGATTGAAGCAGGAGAACTGCTATAGATTGAATTGTGTCCCCCAAAAATATTTGTTGTAAATCCTTCTGTACCTGTGGTCATAATCCCACTTGGGAAAAGGGGTTTGTTATGTTAATGAGGCAATATTAGTGTAGGATGTATCTTAAATCAATCTCTTTTGAGATATGAAAGAGCAGACTAATTCAAACAGCAAGAAAGCAAAGATGAGGGAAGATAGATGCCACTCTACATAAGATTTCCAAGGAACCAAGAAACAGAAGCTGAAAAGAGACAAGGACCTTCCCCCAGAGGCAACAGAGAGAGACAGACATCCTTCCCCTAGAGCCTGCACCCTGAATTTGGACTTCTGGCCTCCTAAACTGTGAGAAAATAAATTTCTGTTTACTAAAGTCATCCACTTGTGGTATTTCTGTTATAGCATCACTAGATAACTAAGACAAGAACATTGACCTATTCCTTATATATTTCTAGATTTTATATTACTTTCAAACACTGGTGGCACAGTGGTTAAGAACTATGATGAGCTACAGCCACTAACCAAAAAGTCAGCAGTTGTATTAAAGTTTTAAAATGTGTATATGGAATATATGTAAACATATACATATATACAAACATATGCATATACATATTCACGTGTGTCCATGTATAAAGACAAGAACAATTTCATCTGAGCCTTGATGAAATCACTTGTTAACTCTGAACTTTTACATTTAATATCAGTTAAGTAAATCTAATTGTGTTAGAACAATTTACCAGTTAGCAGGCTTGAGACTTAACCAAAGGTAATCTTAAGGCACAATGACCCTGTATAAACATCTTAATTTAGATTCAGTACATTTAATTATGTAGAAAACCAACAGTTAACTTTTAATTTAAATTTTTTTTTCCTAGGCGTTTTCTTGTTTTCTCTAGGAATACATTTATGAATATTTTCAAGATGTTGGTCTCAGAATTAGAAAATACTTTGCTTTTCTACTAATTACAACATACACTTCAAATCCCAGGTTTACAAATTGCATAAAAATAATGCAAAGCTATTACTTATAACTCTACTATATTCATAACTCATTTTTTTTCAGTGACTAAGGATAAGACCACTAAAGCCATGCCACTGAATCTAGACTTAAGGAAACATCATTCTTTCCTTATTATTGCATGACGTAATAATGGTCCTTAAAGAAAATCATCAGTCAAAACAGCCTGGTACTTGTATAATGACAGATACATTGACCAATGGAACAGAACTGAGAACCCAGATGTAAATCCATCCACCTACGGACACCTGATCTTCAACAGGGGCCTAAAGTCCATCAGATGGGGAAAAGACAGTCTTTTTAACAAATGGTGCTAGCAAAACTGGACGTGCATGTGCAAAAAAATGAAACAAGACCCATATCTCATACCATACACAGAAACAAATTCAAAATGGATCAAAGACTTAAATATAAAACCCAAAACTACAAAGATCATAGAATAAAAAATAGGATCAATGCTAGATGCCCTAATACATGGCATTAACAGGATACAAACCATAACTAACAACACACAAACTCCAGAAGATAAGCTAGGTAACTGAGATCTTCTAAAAATTAAACACGTATACTATTCAAAAGACTTCACCAAAAAAGTAAAAAGAGAACCTACACACTGGGAAAAAAGTTTTGGCTATTACAAATCCAACAAAAGTCTAATCTGTAAAATCTACAGGAAAATCCAACACCTCTACAACAAAAAGACAAATAATCCAATTAAAAAATAGGCAAAGGAAATGAACAGACACTTCACCAAAGAAGACACATGAGGAAATGCTCGTGATCACTAGCCATTAGAGAAACGCAAATCAAAACCACAATGAGACACCATCTCACCCCAACATTACTTGCAAGAATCAAAAAAACAGAAAATAACAAATGTTTGAGATGCTGCGAGGAGACTGGAGCTCTTATGAACTGCTAGTGGGAATGCGAAGTGGTACAACCATTATGGAAAACAATATGTTGCTTCCTTAGAAAGCTAGAAATAGAAATACTATATGATCCAGCAATCCCACTCCTAGGAATATGTCTTAGAGAAATAAGAGTCATCACATCAATGGATATATGCACAACTATGTTCTCTGCGGCACTGTTCACAATAGCAAAAAGATGGAAATAACCTAGACACCCATCAACAGATGAATGGATAAACAAACTATGGTACATATACACAATGGAATACTACACAGCGATAAAGAACAATGATGAATCTGTGAAACAACATGGATGAATCTGGAGGGCATTATGCTGAGTGAAATAAGTCAATTCCAAAAGGACAAATATTATATGAGACCACTACTATAAAAACTCATGAAAAGGTTTACACATAAAAAGAAACAATCTTTGACGGTTATGAGGGAGGGGAGGGGTGGGAGAGAAAAACACTAAATAGACAATAGATAAGTGGTAACTTTGCTGAAGGATAAGACAATACACAATAATGGGGAATCCACAACTTGTCCAAGGCAAGGTCATGTAAGTTCCATAGGCACATTCAAACTCTCCGAGGGACAGAATTACTGGACTTAGGGCTGTGAGGACCATGGGCTTGGGGAACATCTAGCTCACTGGCATGACATAGTTTATAAAGAAAATGTCCTACATTCTGCTTTGGTGAGTAACGTCTGGGGTCTTGAAAGCTTGTGAGTGGCCATCTATGATACTCTAGTGGTCTCACCCCTTTGGGAGCAAGGGAAAATGAAGAAAACTAAAGACACAAGCGAAAGATTAGTCCAAGGGACCAATGGACCACAACTACCACAGCCTCGACCAGACTGAGTCCAGCACATCTAGATAGTGCCTGGCTACCACCACTGACTGCTCTGAAAGGGATCACAATAGAGGGTCCCCGACAGAGCTGCAGAAAATTGTAGAACAAAATTCTAACTCACAAAAAATGACCAGACTTACTGGTCTGACAGAGACTGGAGAATCCCCAAGACACCCGGACACCCTTTTAGCTCAGTAATGAAGTCACTCCTGAAGTTCACCCAGTGGCCAAAGATTAGACAGGCCCATAAAACAAAATGAGACTAAAGGGGCACACCAGCTCAGGGGCAAGAACTAAAAGGCAGGAAGGAACAGGAAAGCTGGTAATAAGGAACCCAAGGTTGAGAAGGGAGAGTGTTGACATGTTGTGGGCTTGATAACCAATGTCACAAAACAATATATGTGCTAACTGTTTAATGAGAAGCTAGTTTGTTCTGTAAACTGTCATCTAAAATACAATAATGAAAAATTTTTTTAAAAAAGAGAAAGGTTAGGAAAAAACATCAGGAGTAGATGTCTGGGGAGTTAATTTTCAGAAAATAAAATTATAATGAAAGAGTAATATCTTGTGTTAATAAAGTCCTTTTGCTAATGTTATATTACTCCAGTTTCATAAAAGTCAACTTACTAGGCATCTGACTTTGAGCTAGATCATCATTTTTGTAGCATGAATTAGTGTCTTGCTTTTTGTTGCATTAGTTTGCTCTGACTCATGGTGACACCATGTACAACAGAACAAAACATCGCCTGGTCCTGTGCCGTCTTCATGATGGTTGGTATACTTGAGTCCATTATTGTGGCTACTGTGTAATTTGAGTGTCTTCCGACTTAGAGGGCTCAACTTCCAGCACTGTAGTGGGCAATATTATATTTTGATCCATAGGCTGAGTTTTGGAAATAGAATGCCAGTCCTTTTTTCCTAGCCTGTCTAATTCTGGAAGCTGCACTGAAACCAATCCACCATGAGTGACTATGCTGGTATTTGAAATACTAGTGACATAGCTTTCAGCATCATAGCAACATGCAAGCCACCAGAGTATGACAAACTGACAGATGGGTGGTGGATGAAATAGTATAACAGTTCTCAAATAAGATTGTCAAAATGGCATATTAAGGAAGAAATGAGAAGGAATTACAGTAGGGTTCCTGGGAATTTTGTATAACAAAATGCTTATCTTATCAGTATAGTACCTCATAGTAGAAAATGGTGACTGTAGATCACACAGGTGAACATTTAATCTGAAGTGTATCAGTGAGTGAAAACAAGTTTGAGAACCACATGTGTAGTGGAAAGATGTCTTCTCTAAAGAGTCTTGTTTATTTATCCATTTCACCCAACATGCATACTATTATAGAGTGCCTACTGCCTCCATGGATTGTGTCTTAATCTAAATTTGCCTAAAACCAACTATGAGATCTTTAAATGCCATGTAATTTCTCTGCACCAGTTTCCTCATTTGTGTAATGAGAGAGTGCACTCAGAATATTAGGTTCGGGGAGGTGGAGCTAAGAGGGCCGAGTAGTCAGATGCTTTCTGTGGTCCCTCTTACAACAAAGACCCGAAAAAACAAGTGAATTGATTATGCATAACAATCTAGGAGTCTTGAACATCAAAGACAAAGTTGAGGAATCGTTCTGAGCAGCAGGGGGAAGGAGAGTTAGTTCAGAAGTAGGAAGGAGTTGCCAGACCTGACCTGGCCAGCTCTGGTACCCTGTAGGCTAGATCGGCTGGTACGCAAGGGGTGAGGCAAGCAGTGGTGCTTAGGACGTGTTCTCCACATCAGGAGATACCGACCAGCAGAGAGTCTGTTCAAGCTTCCAAAACCAACAAGAAATGGTGCTCAGTTGGTGAAAGAAGTACAACAAAATTCCCATTTTGAGAAGTGCCTCTCTCCCATTTACCTGCCCCCTCCCACTCTGCTTCAGGTCCTGGTCCTGCTTCAGTGATTTGTTGGTGTGCCCCTTGGGCCAGAAGTAGGACCCCTTGTGCACTCTGAGCCATTCTCCCAGCTTTGGAGAGGGAACAAATAAACAAAGAGGAAAAAAAAATCTGCCAGTTCCCCTAAGCTGGGAACTCAGGGCAGGCACAGCCCCTTTGCCTAGGCACAGGTATAGGGGCTCCACGGACTTTGAATGCCTTTCAGCCCTGCATAGACCTGTGTGGGCCTATTTCAAAAGGGTAGGCCCTCATTAGAACAGTACAACAGAGTATACACCTGAAGCCTATTTTCAGTTGTATCAGCTATAAGGGGAAGTGGCAGATTAGTGACATTTAATACAACCCAGCCCATTAAGCAGGGTCCTCACCTACCCACATCAGGGCCTGAGGACTGGTGACTCCACCCACGCCACTGAGCCACCCATGACAGGGGTCCAAGAATAAGTGGTGACTCCCAATTCTTACAGCCAACAGCATTAGGTGTCCATAGTCTGACTGCAAAACCCACCTACCTATGCACTCTAGGGAACAGGGATATGCCTTTCACACAAACACTCAGGGGCAGCAGTCAGCCCCCTGCCTTGATCAGAGCATGATCCCCTACTGCAACCAGATACCTGTGCCTACTTCAATTACCCATGCCTGTCTAGGACTGTAGGTGAAAGCCTGCACAGCACACTTGGTGACTGACGATCTGGACACCTCAGCTGAATCCACACAAGAAAAGTAAACAGATTCCTGGGCTCACATAGCTAGTAACAGCTCTAGTCACCTGGAGACAGGACGTCAGAGCTTCAAAGATGCCAATAATCAAACTAGCTCATACGACCAGCCTATTTGGGCATATCAAAACAAAACAAGAAGATAGAACACAGGAAGCAAACATAAAATAAATAAATATAATAACTTGTTGAGGGCTCGGAAACAACAGTCAATATCAAATCACATAAAGAGGCAGATCATGATGGCTTCAGCAAGCCACCAAAACAAAGAATCAAGAAATCTTCCATGGGAAGAGAATTTTTGGAATTACTGGAGGTAGAATTCAAAAGATTAATACACAGAACTCTTCAAGAAATCAGGAAGGAGATCATACAAAACACAGAAAAAGCCAAGGAACACACGGACAAAGCAAGAGAGAAACTTAAGAAGGTTATACAAGAGCATAACGACAAATTTAACAGGCTGCAAGAATCCATAGAGAGACAGCAAACAGAAATCCAAAAGATTAACAATACAATTTCAGAATTAGGCAATGCAATAGAAAGTCAGAGGAGCAGAATTGAGACAATAGAAGTCAGAGTCAGTGAGACTGAAGATACAGTACTTGGCACCAACTTATCTGATGAAAAATTACATAAAAAAACTGAAAAAAAATGAAGAAACCCTAAGAATTATGTGGGACTTTATCAAGAGAAATAACCTATGAGTGATTGGAGTACTAGAACAGGGAGGCATAACAGAAAATACAGTGAGAATTGTTGAAGATTTGTTGGCAGAACATTCTGATATCATAAAGATGAGAAGATATCTATCCAAGAAGCTCATCAAACCCCACACAAGGTAGATCCCAATAGAATATCAGATTCTCTGGCTAGAAGTGCCTTCACTTTCTAAATGACTCCATTAGCTGCTTCAGCACTTTGAAAACCTCCTTTATTTTCCTATTCTTGCTACTGTATAGAGTTTGATTACCTGAAAAAAAGCTGGGTTTACAGTTTCTACTGAAATATTCACTCATACACTTTACCACCCAACAGCATTTTTCGTCTTAGTAAATGTGCCTTCTCTGAGTTAAAAAACAGTCATTCTTGGATGTCATCATACCCAACATATTTGGAAAGGCAGAGAAAGCACAGCACATTTCTATATTGATGCATACAAAAGAGCATGATCTAGTCAATGTAGTGAATGTAGTAAACAATCAGAAGGGTAGTACATTGACCAATCAGGATGGAAGCATAACTAATTGAAGCACCTACTGGCAAATGTGTTGTGGGTGCCTAAGTTGCCTTCGAATCGACTCCAAAGCATAACCCCATGTGTGTCACAGCAGAGTTGTACTTCACAGGGTTTTCAATGGCTGAATTTTTGGAAGTAGATTGCCAGGCCTTTCTTCCAAGCTACCTCTGGGGTAGACTTGAACCTCTAACCTTTCCATTAGCAGCTGAGCACATTAACTCTTTGCATGATCCAGGGACTCCAATGTCCAAATAAAAAAAAAAAAAAAAAAATCAAACCCTTTGCCTTTGAGTTGATTCTGACTCATAATGATCCTATAGAACAGAGTAGAACTGCCACATGGGGTTCCAGTGTCCAACTACCAATCATAATTTCAAAAAATCTAATATTGTTGTGTTTTTAAAAATACCAGTTGCATGGATGATAACATTTGCAGTGTAACTTTTATTTCTTGCTAAACAATCATGCTTCTTTTGTTCTCAGTTTTTATTAGGAAGAAGTTCCATAGCACTCAAGTTATCCTCATAAATATAGACCTAATTGTTTTACACAGCACCTTGTTGGTAGCATGGTTGGGGATGTGAATTCATCCATGGGTGCCCTCACTTGGGCTAAGGTGCCAAGGAGGACACATTAAAGAGAAAATCTGCTGTGAACTTTGCAAACATTATCAGTGACAACTCAATGAGTTTTAAAAATACAACATACTACATTATGAATTCTATACTTGTGGCATATGCATTTTTTATATTGGATGCCACAAAGTCCTTAAAAAACTAAAGCTTTTAGGGACTCTGTGCTTATTCTATTAATAATTATTTTAGAATAACTTTAATAATATAATTTAATGTCCTTATATTTTAGAGAATGACAGTGATATATTTTACTATCTAGTGCTATATTTTAAATTTATATTTTCTTTTTAAGATTTATGTCCCTTTATGATGGCCTCCATTGGATACATGGCCTCATTTTGTGTTGTATGAAAATCAATATACAATTTGGAAATTGCCTTTTAATTTATTCATCAGGTTCTTATGCATACTGAAAGCATATTACTACATCTTGAGGGGAAAGAAAGGATTTTTTCCTCAGCACGGATTCATATTTTCTCATTTCATAATAATATTCAATCTCTTAAGAAACTAATTCAGACATAGTGAAATAAAGTTCATTGCAGTAGCCACAGCATAACAGAAAAAGCCTAATGAAGCTTGAATTAGAAGGTGTTTGAAGGTGAACGTTTAAAATCATTTAAGATTTTAAAATGTAGAAACTGGAATTGATGCTACAATTTTCAAATGTGGTAGGTTTTACAGATTTTTCACAACTTAAGCAGTTTGAGCAAATGACTGATTCAGAGGGCTAAAGTATCGAATTTCTATTAAGGGCAATGAAGCCAAACCGTCTGTGCAGTGTATCTTTGTACATTTCCAGGGGTTATTTACTGGGTCTCAACCACTAGTTCTTGAAAGCCAGCCCTCAAGCTGGATGCATAAGATATAGATTCCCGGAACCCACTCAAAATTGATCGGCTCAAAATCATGAAGTTTGGGTCCAGATATTATATTTTTAAAGATGCTCTTTAGGTAATGCTATTCTAGGTGCATTACAGCATGTTTTTCACAAAATTTCACAGGATACATTTGAACCTTGTTTTGATATTTAGTAAGAGAAAAAGAGAGAGGTAGCAAGTGATAAAATTGGTTTCCCTTAATGCATACACAATGCATAAACACCATGCCCGAAGCTGTCTGCCAAATGCACTTCTCTCAGAGCACTGCACCATTTGTTCCTGCTCCGTTACTCTTCCTAGTCATCATTTGTCACCTTTTGGCGAACTCATTCTGTGATTTGAGGAGACATAGATGCCCCAAATCCGTGTGAATAAGAGTTTTAGACATTTTCAGCTTTCTTCTGTTTGTTGGGAGCAGCAGAATTTCTCAGACCTTTTGACTACCCTTTGCTTGACAAAATGACACAATAAAGAAGATTGATATCAAAGTCTTTTAGATAATTGCGTAGGGAGAAACTTCAGGAGCTATACATTAACTCCACTGTATTTGTCAGCAAGTAGTCATTTAAAACAAATGACTCTACATTTACTTTAACACTAGTGTTAATAATAGCATTAAGCACTGGCTTAGTTTAGCTCCATAAATAGACTTGAAATCTTACATAGTACATGACTGTTAATTACAGCAATGGAATTTGGGGAAAGGATAAAGACTAAAGGATTCAAATTATTCCGACCTTAATATATGCATACCTAGAGTCAAAGAATAGAATAACTTGTTATAAAGGAAAAATCCATCCAAAAGTCTTTCATTCTACTCTTTTTGACAACCCTCATATTTGCTGTTATTGCGAAGTGCTGTCAAATCAGTTCCGACTCATAGCGACCCTAAGCACAGCAGAAAAGAACACTGTAGGATCCTGTGCCAACCTCACAATTTTTGTTATACTTGAGCCCATCATTACAGCCACTGTGTCAATCCTTCACATTACAAACCCATTTTCTTACTGGAGATTTCATCTAACATGATTAGCATTTTCCTTCTTACATGTCTTAGACTTACGGGGAAATATCCTACATGAGAAATAGGTAGAATTTAAATCAAGCTCTTGCATTAGTGACTATTTATTTTATTTTTTTATCATCCTGGAATAAAACTAGTTGGAAAAAAATTAAAATGTTTTCACTTTTAACTGATCTTTTTTGGCCTATAAGTCTATGGATTGAAGTTAGCGTTCAAGGTTACTTATATTTTTACTGCTGCAACTGTGGCTGAAAATGTATATATATCATCAAGAGAACAATGAGAAACTTCAAAGGGATGATTTGATTATTGCCTTTCCAACTGAGTGGATTACTTTCTCCTAGCTTCTGCTAGCTCCAGACATTCCTTGGCTTGTAGCTACAGCAAACTTCCTCTGTCTCCCTGTCTGTATATCTTCTGTTTATAAGGTGAGAAATCATAAATGATGAGGATTAACTCTACTCCAGTATAACTTCGTAGTAACTGATAACATCTTACAAAGACTCTATTTCCACAGGTAGGGTCACAGTCACAGGTACAGGGGTTATGAGTTCAACATATCTTTTCTGGGGACACAAATCAACCCATAACAATTTATAATAACTGAAAACTGGATACAAACACAAATGTACCTCAATAGCAGAATGAATAAATTAATTCTGATCTATTTGCCCAAAGGAATACTATTTAGCAATAAGAAAGAATGAATTATTACTTCATGAAAAAACCAGAATGAATCTCATAAACGTAATATTGATCCAAAAAGAAACCAAATTAATCCATGATATGAAAAATTGAGATATTGATTCTCCTTGGGGCAGAGGCTAATGCCTAGGAGGGAACATGAGCAAAGCTCTGTGATGATAGGAATGTTTCATATCTTGCTCAAGGATGAGATTACACGTACTTCCTTTTCAAAAATAAGTAAAACTATACAATTCTGATTCTCACACTTTTCTATATGTATATTTTACTTCAATGAGAAAGCTAGGATAAACAAAACAAATCAATATGTAGGTTGGTTGTTGTTGTTGTTAGGTGCCGTTGAGTTGGTTCTGACTCACAGAGAGCCTATGTACAGCAGAATGAAAGATCCTGGTCCTTCATCATGCTCATAATCGTTGTTATGTTTGAGGCCATTGTTGCAGTCAGTGTATCAATCCATCGCCTTGAGGGTTTTCCTCTTTTTTGCTGACCCTCTGCTTTACCAAGCATGATGTCCTTCTCCAGAGACTGGTCCCTCATGATAACATGTCCAAAGTATGTGAGACAAAGTCTAGGCATCTTCTAAGGAAGAATCTGGCTGTACTTCTTCCAAGATGTTGAATAAATAAATGTTGTTTATTGCTGTTGTTCATTGCTGTTGAGTCAGCTCCAACTCAGAGTGTGTGATCATTAAAGTTGTGCGTCAACTTGCGTGGGCCGTGATTCTCAGTGGTTTGGCAGTTATGATGTAGTTTGGCAGTCATATGATGATGTAATCACCTCAGTGATGAAAGCTGATATAATGTGACCACCTCCATGATGGTGTCTCCTGTGAGTAGCCAATCAGTAGAAAGGGAGTTTCCTTGGGGGTGTGGCCTGCATCTCATATAAGTGGACTTTCTGGTAAAGCTCGTAGGATTTTGTTCACTCCGGATCCTGCAGCTGGCTCTTGTTCATCTGACATCTGGTTCTTGGGACTTGAGCTTGCAGCTTGCCAGCTGATCTTGGGATTCATCAGCCTCCACAGTCTGCATCTTGGGTTCACCAGCCCCTGTAGCTATATGAGTTGGGAGAAGCCTCCAGCTTGACTCATGGACTTGGAACTTTCCAGCCTCTACAACTGCATGAGTCATATATATATACAAAGATACTTCACTGGTTTTGCTTCTCTAGAGAATCCATGCTCAGAAAGAGTGACACCATGTACTCATGATCAGTGGTAAGCTCAAGTACACTGTTTCAGCCACTGTGTATTTTGAGTACCTTCCAACCTAGAGGGCTCATCTTCCAGTACTATATCAGATGCTTTTCCATTGTGATCGATAGAATTTTCACTGGCTAATTTTTGGAAGTAGATCAGCAGGCCCTTCTTCCTAGTCTGTCTTAGTCTGGAAGCTCTGCTGAAACCTGTGCATCATGAATGACCCTGCTGGTATTTGAAATATCAGTGACATAGCTTCCAGCTTCATAGCATAATGCAAGCCACCACAGTACAACAAACTGACAGAAGGGTGGTAGATCTGTTGGTTAGGTTAGTCAAATAAAAAGATGGATAGGTGAGTAGATGAATAATGAACCAACGAGTGAACGTAGATCAACATCTTACCTGTTTTGTTTCTGGCAGTCTTTTTCCTTCAGAAAACAAACAAAAAACAAGACTTTTTGAGCTATAAGGGATCTGGGGAATAGGAAGGGGGCACAACTATACTATATTTTCCAGAAGGTACATGTTAACAGTATCACAGTTGTTTATTACTGGAATGGGAATTTTCCAATAGGTACCAACATTGTGGGGGAAGAAAGCACTGATGACCTTACCAGGGTTGTGGATTCATGAAACATACCAAATAATTTCAAAATTTGGGGACATGATTTAACACTAAATGCATCTTGTCAATGTTCATTTAAAAATCCATTTTAGGTCAGAAACTTGATTGTGTCCTTTCCTCTAGGGTCAATGGAAAAACAGGCCTGACTTTATGTGTGTAGTTGCAATTGACCTTCCATGACTCACCTGTGTGCCCACTGCTGCCCTCTACCGTTTACTGTTTTATTAATAGAGTTAAATCTTTCCTTGGTTTTGTCTGCGAAAGATAAATTCCAAAAATGATTGACTGTATGCCAACTTTTGCTTGTGTAGAGAACATCATTTGTGCACTTCAAAAATAAATAAATAGAGGTTTCGGCAACATGGCGCTGTAGGCAGAAGCACCACGCTGTCCCTCCACAGCAAAGATCTGAAAAACTAAGCCAAACAGAGAATGCAACAATCCTGAAACCCTAAAATATCAAATGAAGAGATAAAGAACTCAGCCAAGCACCAAATGGAGTGAGAAGACTAACAGAGAACGGAGAGTGAGGAGAGATTCATGCAGAGGTCCCCTACCAGCTAACGCAGCACGGATCTGCCATCTTGGACTCCTGTCAGAGACCAGCGAACAGGGTGTACAAGAAAGCAGCCTTCCAGAGGGAGACAAAACAACCAGTAATTTCACCCCGAATCGGCCTCCTGTGCTTCCTGGGGCCTTAGTCTCTTGACCAGGAAACAGAGGCTGCTTGGATTCCACATGCCCAAACGGGTGGCTTTCTGAGTGCCATTTGTTGGTTGCTGGTGTTGCTTTTTTTCTGCTTCTTTTTATTTCTTCCTTGCTTCTCCCCACCTCCCCCTCCTTTCCCTCGAGTATCTTGCTGCGTGCACCATCTTTGCTTCTTCCTGAGGGGCTACAGAGCTCTGGTAATTTGTGATATACGCTTTCCCACTCTCTACCCTTCTTCACCAACACTCAGCCCCCTCTGCTTCCCATGGACACAACCTCTTGTCCAGAAACACCAGCCTGCACTAGCTGGCTCTCTGAGTGCCATTTGCTGGCTGCTAGTGTTACTTTTTTTCTTCTTCTTCTTTTGATTTCTTACTTGCCTCTCACCACCTCCCCCTCCCTTTGCTCAGGTACCTGGCTCCATGCGCCATCTTTGCTTCTTCCTGAGGGGCTGCGGAGCTCCGTTCGTGTGTGGAGCTGCTTCCCGGTTTGGGCTACTGCGCTGGTGGGATCCCGGGGCTTTTGTTCATTTGTTTGTTTTGAATTGTTTGTTTGTTTTCTTTTCCTTTTCTTGAGTTGGGAGCCCTTTCTGGCAAGGCTGAGCTGCGTGGCAGGGAGACTCCCCTTCGGCTTCCACAGACATGCAGAGGAATCCCTGAGAGCATTTTTTTTACTTTTTTTTTTTCTTTTTCTTTGGGGGTCTTTCTTGCTTTTTTTTTTTAATTTGTTTTGTTTTGTTTTTCCTCTTTTTCCCTTTTTGTCCTTCTTCATTCCTCAGTTTCTCATCTCTCTATATCTTCCTTCTCTTCTCTTTCTTTTCCCTGAATACCTGGCATTGTATACCTCTACGCCTTCTAGCCAGGCTGTACTGCAACACCTGAGAGCAACTTCCCTAGACTTCATAGCTGCACCGGTCAGATTCCTGGGAACTTTGTGGTTCTTTAACCTTTCTGATTCTTATTTATTCATTCTTTTCTTTTCTTCCTCCTCCACTTTCTCTTTTTCTCCATTTCATAGTCTCTCATCTCTCCACTCCAACAGCAAGCTCCCCTAGCATTCCTTTTTGTTTGTTTGTATGTTTTTGGCTTCTGTTCCTCTCTCCTCTCTCCCATATCCAGCTTAGCTCCACACATAACAGTCTCCCCACTGTATCCTGCCTACATGCACCATGCGCTTGACATCACACCACCAAGCAGCACAGGCACGGCCTACTGGAACCTGCTTTGCACAGATTACCGACCTGCTGTGGTGGCTATAGTAAGTGCCACAAACAACCCGTCCCAGTAACTCCTCTTCAGCCAGACCTGCCCTGCCATATCTGAGTGTCTAACGCTGCCAGTTGGAGAAGGAGGCAAAAAGTATTGTGCGCACAGATGAGCAAACAACAAAGAACACACAGTCTGCCTGCTCAGACATAGTCAATTTTTATTTAAAAGGGATGAAACAAACGAATCTACAATTAATAACTGAGAAAAATAACTACTGAATGCCCCAAAGACAGCAGATAATATCAAAACATTTACAAAACCAGGACAGGAAGGTTCCAGTAGGCGTCCAAAATAAAACACCAGATGACGTTCCAGTGGAAGAAAATGCACTAGAACTACCTGATAGGGAATTCAAATCTCTAATACTCAGAATTCTCCAAGAGCTGAGGCAAAAAGCTGACAAACATGAGGAAAAAATAGACAAATTCATGGAAAAAACAGACAAAAAATTGGAAGAATTCGTGAACATAATGCAGGAACAAAAGGCCAAAATAAATTCACAACTAGAAATTATACAAAAACAATTAGAAATCCAAAAGATGAACAACAAGATCTCAGAAATGGACGGTGTCACAGAAGGGCTGAGAGGCAGATTTGAAATGGTGGAAGACAGGATCAGTGGAATTGAAGACAAACACTTGGATACAACTATGTTTGAGGAAAACTCAGAAAAAGAACAAAGAAAAATGAAGAGACCATAAGAGTTATGTGGGATACAATCAAAAGCAAAAATTTATGAGTGATTGGAATTCCAGAACAGGGAGAGAAAACAGAAAACACAGAGAGGATCACTGAAGAACTGCTGACAGAAAACTTCCCCAATATCATGAAAGATGAAAAGCGGGCCATCCAAGAAGCTCAAAGAACCCCATATAGGATAGACCCCAAAAGCAAATCACCAAGGCATATCATATTCACACTCGCCAAAACTAAAGACAAACAAAGAATCCTGAGAGCAGCTCGTGAAAAACAAGAAGTCACATACAGAGGAGAAACAATAAGACTAAGCTCAGATTATTCGGCAGAAACCATGCAGGCAAGAAGGTAATGGGATGACCTATACAAAATCTTGAAAGAAAAAAATTGCCAGCCAAGAATAATATATCCTGCAAAACTCTCGTTCAAATTTGATGGTGAAATTAGGTCATTTCCAGATAAACAGAAATTACAGGAATACGTAAAAGTCAAACCAAACTTACAAGAATTATTAAAGCAAGTTCTTTGATCTGAGGACAAACAACTTCAGCTCACAGGCAGAACCTAGGACGCAGGATCATACCAGCCAGAAACAAAACTAGGAAATGAACTCTCAAGGACTATACAAAGCCGAAAGAAATACAACAGGGAATCAGAGCAGTTAATCAGTAAATGACAACAACATCTAAACAATAAAACACGGAATAAACGGCATAGGTATAGAACCTTCTAATGGAGAGGAAGGCAAGGTGATACCAAGTAATGGTAGATTGCTTCAAACATGGAAAGATAAGGGTAAAATTTATGGTAACCACAAGGAAAGTTAACAAACATACTCATAAAAAAAAGAGGAAAAACATAAAGTCTCAGCAAAAACAAAACCTATAAAAAGAAAAGAAAAGAAAAAAAAAAAATCCACAGAGAAAAGTAACCCAGCACAAGAGAGTAAGAAGAACAAAGAAAACTTCAGCACTACAAAAAAAACACTACAAAATGACAGCAACAAACCCACATCTATCAATAATTACACTGAATGTAAATGGACTCAATGCATCCATAAAGACACGGAGAGTGACAGAATGGATTAGAAAACAGGATCCATCAATATGCTGTCTACAGGAGACAAACCTTAGAAACAAAGATGTGAATTTATTAAAAGTCAAAGGTTGGAAAAAAATATATCATGCCAACAACTAGCAAAAAAGAGCCGGAGTGGCAATTCTAATCTTAGATAAAATAGACTTTAAAAAGAAATCTACCATAAAAGACCAAGAAGGACACTATATAATGATTAAGGGGACGATCCATGATGAAGACATAACCATAATAAACATATACGTACCCAATGACAGGGCTCCACAATACATAAAACAAACTCTAACAACACTGAAGAGTGAAACTGACAGTTCAACAATAATAGTAGGAGACTTTAACACACCACTCTCAGTAAGGACAGAACAACTAAGAAGAAACTTAGCAAAGATACAGAAGACCTAAAGGGCACAACCAGCCAACTTGACCTCATAGACATATATAGAACACTCCATCCAACTGCTGCAAAGTACACATTCTTTTCCAATGCACATGGAACGTTCTCCAGAGGGACCACATCTTAGGCCACAGAGCAATCCTCAGCATGATCCAAAACGTTGAGATAATTCAAAGTATCTTCTCTGACCACAATGCCACCAAGGTAGAAACTAACAATAGAAAAAGCAAGGAAAAAAAAATCAACTACATGGAAACTAAATAATACCCTGCTTACACATCACTGGGTAATAGAAGAAATCAGAGATGGAATCCAAAAATTCCTAGAATCAAATGAGAATGACAACACATCATACCAAAACCTTTAGGACACAGCAAAGGCAGTCCTCAGGGACAATTTAGAGCAATAGATGCACATATCAAAAAAGACGAAAGGGACAAAAACAAAATATTAACTACAGAACTCAAACAAATATAAAGAGAACAGCAAAAAAACTCCCACAACCACAAGAAGAAAGGAAACAGTAAAGATAAGAGCAGAAATACATAAAATAGAGAACAGAAAAACAATAGAAAGAATCAACAAAACCAAAAGTAGGTTCTTTGAAAGAATCAATAAAATCGACAAACCACTGGCCAGACTGACAAAAGAAAAACAGGAGAGGACACAAATAACACAAATAAGAAACAAAATGGGGGACATTATAACAGACCCAACAGAAATAAAAAGGATTATAACAGAATATTATGAAAAACTATAGTCCAACAAATTTGAAAACCTGGAGGAAATGGATACATTTCTAGAAACACACAGCCTACCCAAACTACAACAAAGTGATGTTGAAAATCTGAACAGACCCATAACAAGAGAAGCGATTGAAAAGGTAGTCTAAAAACTCCCAACCAAAAAAAGCCCTGGCCCAGATGGCTTCACTGGAGAATTCTACAAAATATTTACAGAAGAATTTGTACCAGTACTACTCAAGCTATTTCAGAGCATAGAAAAGGAAGTAACACTTCCAAATTCATTCTATGAAGCCAGCATAACGCTGATACCAAAACCAGGCAAAGACATCACAAAAAAAGAAAATTACAGACCAATATCTCTCATGAATATAGATGCAAAAATTCTCAACAAAATTCTAGCCAATAGAATTCAGCATCATATCAAAAAGATAATACACCATGACCAAGTAGGATTCGTACCAGGTATGCAAGGATAGTCCAACATTAGAAAATCTACCAACGTCATCCACCACAGAAATAAAAGGAAAGAAAAGAATCACATGATCATCTCAACTGACACAGAAAAGGCATTTGACAAAGTCCAATACCCATTCCTGATAAAAGCTCTCAATAAAATAGGTATAGAAGGAAAATTTCTCAACATAATAAAGGGCATCTATGCAAAACCAACAGCCAACATCATTCTTAATGGAGAGTGGCTGAAAACATTCCCCTTGAAAACAGGAACAGGACAAGGATGCCCTTTATCACCACTCCTATTTAACATTGTGATGGAAGTTCTAGCTAGAGCAATAAGGCAAGAAAAAGAAATCAAGGGCATCCAAATTGGTAATGAAGAAGTGAAACTCTCCCTGTTTGCAGAGGATATGATACTATACTTAGAAAACCCTAAAGACTCCATGAGAAATCTATTGGAACTAATAGAAAGATTCAGCAGAGTAACAGGATACAAGATAAACATTCAAAACTCAGTTGGATTCCTCTACACCAATAAGGAGAACGATGAAAAGGAAATCAGGAAAACAATACCATTTTCAATAACCCCTAAAAAGATAAAATACTTAGGAATAAATCTGACCAGGGATTTAAAAGACCTATACAAAGAAAACTACAAAATACTGCTGCATGAAACCCAAAGGGATCTACATAAATGGAAAAACATACCATGCTCATGGATAGGCAGACTCAACATTGTGAAAATGACAATTCTACCCAAAGGAATTTACAAATAGAATGCAATCCCTATCCAAATACCAACAACATTCTTCAAAGAGGTGGAAAAACTAATCATTAACTTTATATGGAAAGGGAAGAAGCCCTGAGTAAGTAAAGTACTACTGAAGAAGAAGAATAAAGTTGGAGGACTCACACTACCTGATTCAGAACCTACTATACAGCTACAATAGTCAAAACAGCCTGGTACTGGTACAACGACAGATACATTGACCAATGGAACAGAATTGAGAACCCAGATGTAAATCCATCCACCTACGGTCACCTGATCTTCGACAAGTGCCCAATGTCCATCAAATGGGGAAAAGACAGTCTTTTTAACAAATGGTGCTGGCAAAACTGGATATCCATCTTCAAAAAAATTAAACAGGAACCATACCTCACGCCGTATACAAAAACTACTTCAAAATGGATCAAAGACCTGAATATAAAGCCTAAAAGTATAAAGTTCATAGAAGAAAAAATAGGACCAACACTTCAGGCCTTAATACATGGCATTAACAGGATACAAACCATAACCATCAATGCACAAAACCCAATAGATAAGCTAGATAACTGGGATCTTCTAAAAATCAAACACCTGTGCTCTTCAAAAGACTTCACCAAAAGAGTAAAAAGAGAACCTACAACCTGGGAAAAAATTTTTGGACAGTACAAGTCAGACAAAGGTCTAATCTCCATAATCTACAAGAAAATCCAACACCTCTACAGCAAAAAGACAAATAATCCTATTAAAAAATGGGCAAAGGAAATGAACAGACACTTCACCGAAGAAGACATTCAAATGGCCAACAGATACGTGAGGAAATGCTCGGCATCACTAGCCATCAGAGAAATGCAAATTAAAACCACACTTAGATATCATTTCACCCTGGTATTACTGGCATGAATCAAAAACACTGGAAATAACAAATGTTGGAAGGGCTGCAGGGTGATCGGAACACTTATGCACTGCTGTTGGGAATGCAAAATGATGCATCCATTTTGGAAAATGATATGGCGCTTCCTCAGAAAGCTAGAGATAGACATACCATTCAATCCAGCAATCCCACTCCTAGGAATATATCCTAGAGAAATAAGAGTCGTCACTTGAATAGACGCATGCACACCTATGTTCGTGGCAGCATTGTTCACAATAGCAAAACGATGGAACAAACCTAGATGCCCATCAACAGATGAATGGATAAACAAACTATGGTATATACACACAATGGAGTACTAAGCAACGAGAAAGAACAACAATCTGTTAAGCATCTCATAACATGGATGAAACTGGAGGACATTATGCTGAGTGAAATAAGTCAATCACAAAAGGACAAATATTGTATGAGACCTCTATTGTAAAAACCCATGAAAAAATTCACATGCAAAATGTAACAATCCTTGTTGGTTACCAGGGATGGGAGGGGGGGGGGGGGAAACACTAAATAGGCAATAGATAAGTGGTACCTTGGGTGAGAGGTGAGATAGTACACAGTACAGGGGAAACTAATACAATCTGCACAAGGAAAGGTCATGGAGGCCCTATAGACACATCCAAACCCCCCGAGGGACTGAGGAGTTGGACGGAGTGCTCTTGGGACCATGGTCTCGGGGAACATCTAGCTCAATTGGCATGACACAGCTTATAAAGACAATGCTGTACATTCTACCTTGGTGAGTAGTGTCTGGGGTCTTAAAAGCCTGTGAGCGGCCACCTAAGATACTCCACTGGTCTCATCCCTTCGGGAGCAAGGGAGAATGAAGAGAACAGGATACAAGGAAAAGATTAGTCCGAAGGACTAATTGTCCACAGCTACCAAGGCCTTCCACTGGACTGAGTCTAGTACAGCTAGATGGTGCCCGGCTACCACCACTGACTGCTCTGACCAGGATCACAACAGAGGGCTCTGGACAGAGCTGGAGAAGGATGTAGAGCATAATTCTTACTCACAAAAAAAAGACCAGATTTACTGGCCTAAAGGAGACTGGAGAAACCCGAGAGTATGGCCCCCAGACACCCTTTAAGCTCAGTGGTGAAGTTACCTCCAAGGTTCACTGTTCATCCTGGGAGTGGACAGCCCCATAAAACCAAATGAGACTAACGAGTTACAGGAGTCCAGTGACAAGGAACAGAAAGCAGAAGGGTACAAGCAAGCTGGTGATAGGGAACCCAAGGTTGAGTTAGGATACTGTTGATTTGTTGTGAGATTGTTAACCATTGTCATAGGGCAACATTTGTAGTAACTATTAAATGAGAAACGTTTTGTTATGTAAGCCTTCATCTTAAGTGAGAATAACAGCACAATTCGAAGAGCGTAGTCAATGTCACTGAAGTGTGCATGTAGAAATTTTTGAAATGGTGTATCTTTAGCTATGTGTGTTTTCACCAAAAAAAAAAAAAAAGTTGAGAAGTTAGAGGGTTGATATGTTGTGGGGTTGTTAACCAATGTCATAAAATAACGTGTACTTCTGTTTCATGAGAAACTATTTGTTCTGTAAGCCTTCACCTGAAGTACAATAAAAAAGAAAATAAATAAATAAAAATCCTTTCAGATGACAGGAGCTATTTGATGTGTGAGACTTTGCAGTGTCCTGTTTTCTAACTAAGTCCTTCATGTCCCTAAAGAGGGGATATATATCCATTTGTTTCTCTCAAAATTTAACTCAAAGTTCACCTACATGTGAAGTCCCTTTACATGTTGGCAACATGAGTAATTCCCAGTTTTTCAATTCCAGAAAAGGCCTAGAATGACCAAGGATACTTGAGGGCATGGTTCATGTGGCACTAAAACAAGGGAAAATTTACAGCACTGAACTTTTACTGCATGCAAGGTATTTTCCTAGATTCTTTGCTGTTGTTGCTGTTAGCAGACATAAAGTAGTCCCTGACACATGGTGACTTTATGAGCAACTGAATGAAATGCTTCCTGGTCCTGTACCAACCCCATGATTGGTTATAGATCAGACCATTGTGATCAGTAGGGTTTTTACTGGCTGAGTTTTGGAAATAGATCACCAGGTCTTTTTTCCTAGACTTTACCAGCTTGGAAGCTCCCCTGAAACCTGTTCAGCATTATAGCAACCCACAAGTCTCCATTGACAGATGGGTGGTGGCTGCATATGAAGTACATTGGTAGGGAAGTGAACTGGGTTCCCCACATGGAAGGTGAGAATTTTCCTACCGAGCCACCAATGCCCTCTTGCTAGATTATTTACCTATGTAATAATATTAAGTCATAGTACATGAGTGACATGCATTTCTAGTCCCTGATAGGGCATTTGGGGCAATTATGTGAGGTAGATGTGTTAATCCCATTTTACAGATGTGAAAATTGAGGTTCACAAGTTGAGTAATGTGCTCAAGGTTCAAATCCTGAAAGTGGTGAAGCCCAGTCTTGGGTCTGAGGGAATCAGAAGTTCATTTTTACTTTATTATGTAACCTAATGGTGAAACTGAGAAGATTTTTTTGCTTAAAATAGTTGTGAAATGTAAAAATAAAAAACACATCTAACTAGGTATCCAATAACCTGCAAAACCATCTTGAGTAGTATCTGCAGTTAATAATTTTATACAGAAATACCGCAATCTTAGTTTGTACATTTTCATAATTTCTTTATTAATTATTAGCCCCTGTGATTTGTCAGACATTATACTGGTCATTGCAAATACGGAACTGAATCAAACTTTACCCTAGTGGAACTCCCAAAGCTTCTTTGCATCTCTCTTTCATATGTCTAACATGAGCTCAGAGAATTTTCTTAGTGAAATCAGTCAAAAACCTTAAATAATTTTGATATTTCAGCGTATCAATACTTAATTTAATTTTTCCCAAAATTTGGTGACAATTAAAAAAGAAAAAAAAAAAAAAAAAAAAACACTAACACTATTTACCCCAAAATAAAAGTAAAGTATGCATCACTGCTCTAACTGGGCGTAAAATTTCTATTAAAGCACTGACAAGGAGAAATATATATATATTCAGTATATATAGAATGTCATTAGGTATTCAGAATAGGCCTTCTGCGTTATTAGTCACCACTTGCTCTAAATGCAGGTGAACTCTTTTTCTTTTAAATAAAACTGGTTAATAGGTTCATAGTTAACAGGTGACAATAATTAATGTATGCTTTCATTTACCTTGGAATGACCCATTACAATCTTAAAAGTATAATGGTAAGATGTACTTGCTATATCATTTTCATCTTGGATATCAATACTTTTTAAGAGTATATTTCACAGGCTAACATCTTCTTCTAGAAGATATGCTGTTGAAAATAGAAGCATTTGATATCACTTCCCGGCCCTCCATCAATGTTAATTTAGAATACTAGAATAGTCATAATTTACATCAGATGATGTTGTTGTGTCGTTAGGTGCTGTCCAGTCAGTTCCAACTCACAGCGACCCTATGTACAACAGAATGAAACACTGCCTGGTTCTGCATCATTCTTACAATCGTTATTATGCTTGAGCCCATTGTTGTAGCCACTGTGCCTGTCCTTCTCAATGAAGGTCTTCCCCTTTTTTGCCCACCCTGTACTTTACCAAGCATGATGTCCTTCTCCAGGGAGTGATCCCTACTAATAACATGTCCAAAGAATGTGAGACATAGTCTTGCCATCCTGGCTTCTAAGGAGCATTTTGGTTGTACTTCTTCCAAGACAGATTTGTTCATTCTTTTGGCAGCCCATGGTATAGTCAATATTCTTTGCCAATACCACAATTCAAAGGTGTTGATTCTTATTTGGTTTTCCTTATTCATTGTCCAACTTTCGCATGCATATGAGACAATTGAAAATACCATGGCTTGGGTCAGGCTCACCTTAGTCTTCACGGTGAAATCTTTGCTTTTTAACACTTTAAAGAGGACTTTTGCAGCAAATTTGCCCAATGTAATGCATCATTTGATTTCTTGACTGCTGCTTCCATGGGTGTTGATTGTGGATCCAAGTAAAATGAAATCCTTGGCAACTTCAGTCTTTTCTCCATTTGTCATGATGCTGCTTACTGGTCTAGGTGTGAGGATTTTCATTTTCCTTATGTTGAGGTATAATCCATACTGAAGGCTGTAGTGTTTGGTCTTCGTCAGTAAATGCTTCAAGTCCTCTTCACTTTCAGCAAGGAAGGTTGTGTCATCTGCATAATGCAGGCTGTTGAGTCTTTCTTTAGTCCTGATGCCAAGTTCTTCTTCATTTAGTCCAGCTTCTCGGATTATTTGCTTAGCATACAGATTGAATAAGTATGGCAAAGGGATACATACCTGACACACACCTTTCCTGACTTTAAACCACGCAGTGTCTCCTTGTTCTGTTTAAACGACTGCCTCTTGATCTATGTACAGGTTCCTCATAAGCACAACTAAGTGTTCTGGAATTCCCATTCTTGGCAATGTTATCCGTAATTTGTTATGATCCATACAGTTAAATGCCTTTACATAGTCAATAAAACACAGGTAAACATCTTTCTGGTACATAGTAGATGCAAAGTACTTGTGGTACTTCTTTGTCCTTATCCCACTGTTATGGGTTGATCTATGTCCCCCAAAAAGGTATGTTCAAGTCCTGACCCCGAGTATCTGTGAATGTGACTTTATTAGCAGTAGAATCTTTGCAGATGTGTTTAGTTTAGATGAAGTCATAATGGATTGGGGTGTGCCCTACCCTAATATTACTGGTATTCCATTAAGAAAAGAATAGACACAGACACACAGATACAGAGGGAAGAAAGCCATGTGAAGATGGAGGCAGAGATGGAGTTATGCTTCCACAAGTCAAATAATGCCGAAGATTGCTGAAGAAGCTAGGAAGAGGCAAGGAAGAATCCTCTCCTAGAGCCTTCGGAGAGAGCAGGGATTACTTAATCCTTTATTTCAGACTTCTAGCCTCCAGAACTGTGAGGTGATAAATTTCTGCTGCTTTAAGCCATCCACTTGGCAGCATTTTGTTATGGCAGCCCTAGGAAACTAATGTCACCTCAAAGTAAGTAGGACTTTTACTTATTTCACATCCTTGTTGCACCACTTACTAGCTATGTAATCTTTAGTTGTTCAATACACATTTCTGAGCATAAGTTTCTCATATGTTTCAATGGATTGTTATCTGCCTTAGTGACTTCACAGGATTGTTTTGAGGATTTCAAGAGATTATATCTATAAAAGGGTTTCATATAATAATAGATGTTATTATATCTGTGCTCTGAGATGACAGCATGATTCAGGGTAAAGATCATAAGTCTAGGAGGCCTCTTATTAATTATGAAACTATCAACCAGTAATTAAGGTCTTGATCTTCAGTTCCTGTGCTCTGAGCACTGCCCATCTCTCCAGTCTTACTCTGTTCCACTTGATCCCTGTTTCACTGGGCTTTAGCTGTTCTGATCTTCATTCACTTCCTCTAAGATATTTAGCTATTTTATTCTTCAAGGCCTTTGCACTTATTTTTCATTGGCCTGGAAGGCTATTTCTTTACTATTCCCATTCTTTAGATCTTAGCTTAAATGTTGTTTCAACCAAGTAGCATTTGTTTCACTGACCACCTAATCCAAAGTAGGATCCCCACAGTTATTTACTATGCCTAGCTTGCCCAAAGTTTTATCATTCCAAAGTTTAGAAGTGCTTACATTTCTTTTTTTTTTTTTTAAAGGCCTAACTCTAACCATAAGAACTGCCAATTATTTAGCACTTATTATGTGACAGGCACCAGAATAAGCTCTTTCATACCATATCTTGTTTGACCCTCACAGAATTCCAAAGAAGTAACTGAGATTTTCACCATTTCATAGCCTAGAAACCTAAGGCTTGGAAGTGATTGATTACTGCCCAGGGTGTCACAGTTCATACATGGTAAAGCTAGAAATCAAACTCAGTACATTTCCACCTGTGGCAAAGACATGAAATAACTGAGTTTTCCTGCATTTCTTAATCTTCTTTAAAGTTAAATTGGGTCATGTGATTAAGTTCTGGAAAATTAGAATATGAGAACAGGTACATGCCATCACTTCTAACCAGGCACACTCTTATGAATTGAATTGTGTTCCCCAAAATATGTTTTGAAGTCCTCTACTGTGGATATGATCCTGTTTGGAAATAGGATTTTCTTTTGTTATATTAACAAGGTTATAGAGGGTAAGGTGGGTCCTAAACTTAATCACATCTGAGTTATAAAAAGAACAGAATAGACACAGAGATACACACACAGGGAAGGCAGGTCAGCAAGGAACATCAAGGAATACCAAAGAATGCCAAGACCTCACGGGCCTACCAACAAGGAAGGACCTCTGCCTAGAACCACACCCCGAATGAGAACTTCTAGCCTCCTTAACTGTGAGAAAATAAATTTCTGTTCTTTAAAGCCACCTACTTGTATTTTTTGTTATGGCAGCACTAGGCAACTAATACGATACCACCAGTGGCTGTGGAGTTGACGCCTATTCACAGCAGAGTAGAACTGTGCTCCATAAGGTTTTAATGGCTGATATTTTGGAAGTAGATCACGAGGCCTTTTTTTCAAGGTATCACTGGATGTCTTGAACTACCAACCTGTTGGTTAGCAGCTGAGCACATTGCTGATGCCAGATGGATTTTAGGTGAATGCAGGTAATACCAGAAAGATATTTATCTGTGTTTTATTGACTAAGCAAAGGCGTTCAATTATGTGGATCATAACAAATTACAGATAACATTTTGAAGAATGGGAGTTCCAGAACACTTAATTGTGCTCATGAGGAAATCTGTATATGGATCAAGAGGCAGTCCTTCAAACAGAACAAGGGGATACTGTGTGGTTTAAAGTCAGGAAAGGTGTGCATCAGCATTGTATCCTTTCACCATACTTATTCAATCTGTATGCTGAGCAAATAATCTGAGGAGCTGGATTATGCAGAAGAACAGGGCATCAGGATTGTAGGAAGACTGAATAACAACCTGTGATATGCAGATAACACAACCTTGCTTGCTGAATGTAAAGAGGACTTGAGGCACTTATTGATGAAGATTAAAGACTACAGCCTTCAGTATGGATTACGCCTCAGCATAAAGAAAACAAAATTCTCACAACTAGAACAATAAGCAACAACATGATAAATGAGGAAAAGATTGAAGTTGTCAAGGATTTCATTTTACTTGGATCCACAATCAACACACATGGGAGTAGTGGCCAAGAAATCAAACGACACATTGTACTGGACAAATCTAATACAAAAGAACTCTTTAAAGTGTTAAAAAGCAAAGTTGTCACTTTGAGGACTAAGGTGCACCTGACTCAAATCATGATATTTTCAATAGCCTCATATGCATGTGAAATCTGGGCAATGATAAGGAAGACTGAAGAAGAATCAACGTCTTTGAATTATGGTGTTGGTGAAGAATATTGAATATACCATGGACTGCCAGAACAAACAAATGTCTTGGCGGAAGTATATCCAAACTTCTCCTTAGGATGGAAAAACTTCGTTTCATGTGCTTGGACATGCTATCAGAAGGGACTAGTCCCTGGAGAAGGATATCATGCTTGGTATAGAGAGTTTCAGTGAAAAAGTGGAAGACCCTCATGAAGGTGGATTGACACAGTGGCTGCAACAATGGGCTCAAGCATAATAACGATTGTGAGGATGGTACAGGACCAGGCAGCATTTCATTCTGTTGTACATAGGGTCCCTATGAGTAGGAACTGACTTGATGGCACCTAACAACAACAAGTCATAATGTGGTATTAAAGAGAAAATAAGATTATGTAGATGAAAGCATGTTGAAAGAGAAGACTATATCCTAATTGTTACTTATAAAGTAATGAATGGCTTTGAATATCTGAAGTATGAATTAAATTGGACTTTCTGTTACTGGAGAATAAATTTGTTAATGAGTCTTACTCCAATCCTGATGCCCTGTTTTTCTTCATATAGTCCAGCTTCTCAAATTATTTGCTCAGCATGCAGAGTGAATAAGTATGGTGAGAGGATACAAAGCTGATGCACACCTTTTCTGACTTCATACTATACTGTATTCCCTTGTTCTATCTGAAGGACTGCCTCTTGATCCATGTACAGATTCCTCATGAGCACAGTTAAGTGTTCTGGAATTCCCATTCTCCGAAATGTTATCTGTAATTTGTTATGATCCACACAGTCCAATGCCTTTGCTTAGTCAATAAAACACAGATAAGTATCTTTCTGGTATTCTCTGCATTCACCCAAAATCCGTCTTACATCCGCAATGATGTCCTTTGTTCCGTGTCTTCTTCTGTATCTGGCTTATGTTTCTCACAGTTCCCTGATGATGTACTGCTGCAACCACTTTTGAATGATCTTCAGCAAAATTTTAGTTGTGAGTCATATTAATGATACTGTTTGATAATTTCTACATTCTGTTGGATCACCTTTCTTTGAAATGGGCACAGATATGGTTCTCTTCCTGTTGGTTGCCCAGAAAGCTGTCTTCCAAATTTCTCGAAATAGACTAATGAGCACCTTTAGCACTATATCTGTTGGTTGAAACAACTCAACTGGTATTTCATCAATTTCTGGAGCTTGTTTTTCACCATTCCCTTCAGTGCAACTTGGACTTCTTCCTTCAGTGACATAGGTTCTTGATCATGTGCTTCCTGCTGAAATGGTTGAACACTGACCAATTGTTTTTGGTATAGTGACTCTGTATATTCCTTCCAACTGCTTTTGATGCTTACTGTGTAGTTCAATATTTTCCCCATACAGTCCTTCAATATTACAACTCAAGGCTGGAATTTTTTCTTCAGTTTATTCAGCTTGAGAAATGCTGAGCATGTTCTTGCCTTTTTGTTTTCTAATTCCAGGTCTTTGCACATTTCATTATAATATTTATCTTCTCAAGCTGCCCTTTGAAATCTTCTGTTCAGCTCTTTTATTTCATAATTTCTTTGTTTTGCTTTAGCTACTCCATGTTCAAGAGCAAGTTTCAGAGTCCTTTTTGACATCCATTTTGGTCTTTTCTTTCTTTCCTGTCTTTTTAATGACCTTTTCCTTTCTTGTGTATGATGTCCTTGATGTCATCCCACAACTCATTTGGTCTTCTGTCATTAGTGTCCAGTGCATCCAATCTATTCATGAGATGGCCTTTAAATTCAGGTGGGATATACTCAAGGTCGTACCTTAGCTCTTGTAGACTTGTTTTAATTTTCTTCAGCTTCAACTTGTACTTGCATATGAGAAATTGATGGTCTGTTCAGCAGTTGGCCAGTGGCTTTGTTTTGACTGATGATATTGAGCTTCTTTGTCATATCTTTCCACAGATGTTCTCAGTTTGATTTCTGTGTATTCCATCTGGTGAAGTCCAGGAGTATAGTAGCTGTTTATGTTGTTGAAAATAAGTATTTGCAATGAAGAGGTAGTTGGTCTACTTGCAAGATTCTATCATGCGATCTCCAGCATCATTTCAATCACCAAGGCCATAGTTTCCAACTACTGATCCTTATTTTTTGTTTCCAACTTTCACATTCCAATCACCAGTCATTATCAATGCATCTTAATTGCATGTTTGATCAATTTCAGACTGCAGAAGTTGGTAAAAATCTTCAATTATATTATGATGTAAAACCAAAAACCAAACCTGTTGCTGTCAAATTGATTTTGACCCATAGGGATCCTAGAGGACAGAGTAGAACTGCCTAGTAGGGTTTCCAAGGAGCAGCTAGTGGATTTGAATGGCTGACCTTTCGGTTAGCAGTTGTATCACTTAACCACTGCACCACCAGGGCTCCATATTATGACTAGGTAGAGTAATTTGCTAATTTCATTTGAGATGGAGGAAAGAGATCAGAGAAGTAAAGTGACTAGCTTCAGGTCATAAAATAAGCTACTAAGTTAGGACCCAAATCTGGATATTGAAATTTTGATTCTTACAAGTACCAATGAGCTGAGTATATTAAAGAATTTCTCTGTGTTCCACCAAAAACACACTGAGGCACCTTCTGCACTCAAACACACAGAGACACAAACAGAAGCTTGAAATGTGCTTGTGTGGTTGTCTTTCTTGTGCCACTTTACCACTATAAGAAGAATTTTTTCATGGCAAATGATTGCCCCTTTAGCCTGGGCCCTAGAAAGAACAGGCACGGAGTGGATCTGAGCCCAACCCTTAGCAAGAAGCCAAGTCCATGAGAACCACCCACAGCCTGAAGCCAAGAAGTCTACCTGAGCACAGCCAAAACCAGCCAACCCCCAGCTAAGCCAAATAAAGGTGAACAAGAAGAGATGGTTTTTGTTTTAAGCTACTAAGTTTTGGGTGATTTTTACATAACATTCTTTGGCTTTCACACACACACACACACACACACACATGCACACACACACCCCAGTCGCTGTCCTAGAAGTGAATATAGTTTGAATAATTAGAGAGGAGGGCTGCAATGCTATGGTGCCAAGACTGCTGGATTCAGGAGTTTCAATATGATCTAAAGTACAATTGATGGGAGACTTTATAGCTCAGAATTATTTCAGTTTGAAGCTACAGAAACCCTAAAACCATATGGTTTGGCAAATAACAGTACACAAGACAGAACAGTTTAGAAGGGCCTCTAGTTTCCAATAGAACTTGATCAGTGGCTCAAAGATGTCAACCAAAATCATCTTTAAGTGCTGTTTCCTCTGAGTTGATTTAATCTTCAGGTTGCACATAACGGTCTGTTGGGTTGGAATTTTCAAGCTCTCACTCCTGGAGTTCAGCAGTTTTAAGTCTCACGAATTTGAATCACCAACTCCGATGGAGAACTGAGAGTCTGATTCTAGCATTCCCAGAAAAAATCCTGATTCTGTCTGTCCACAACTCTGAACTGTAACTGTGGCCAGGGAGTGAGATTGCTAGTTGCCTCAATCTTGAAATCAAATCCTGAAGTTGCTCGTGTGAATAATCCTATCCAAATCACTTGGGCAGAGTTGTTCACTACAATCTACACGTTATCCATAATACAAAGAGAAAAATAACCTATTAAAGCTATGACTGCCTTCTGCTGAGGAGTGAGTTGAAAGAAGAATGGACTGAGATCACTATTGGTTTTCACTTGGTCAAGTATTTTCTAGTTTGGACAAGTTCCACAGCACTTTGCAAACACTGTAACATAATTGAAGACCACAAGGCAGACTTTTCAGGGAGTCTAGACTATTGTGCTGACCATTATTCCAATCAAAAAGATAAAACCATGCCACCCCAGAGGCCTCCAAGCTAAAGCTGATTTGTTTTCTGGGATAATTTACACATGGATAACAATCAGTCAGCTTAACAATATGACACAGCTACTCACTAAAAGCGTGCCAAATGCTGAGTATTCTCTTCCTGTGGGAGTTAGAGAAACATGAAAATCAAGAGCGTAGCACACACAAATACACTCTCTTGACAATAATTATTCAAAAAAGAAAGACACCACTAGATTTATATATTATCCATGAAGTATTATACATGTAAAAAAATTTAAAACACCAATAACCATTATAAAACTGATGCCTCCTGCTATGTACT
The DNA here is from genome assembly GCA_030035585.1 of Dugong dugon. NCBI lineage: Eukaryota > Metazoa > Chordata > Mammalia > Sirenia > Dugongidae > Dugong > Dugong dugon. The sequence goes on along the minus strand of CM057463.1, from coordinate 106,654,633 downwards.
TGATTTGGTACTAAATGCTCTTATCATCATTAAATATTCGCAGTTGTATGACTGTCTTCATTTTCCACAAGGAACTTATCAGGTCATGTAGCCAGTAAGTGGTAGAACCAAGATGGAAGCCCTATTGTCTCACGCCAGTCTGAATGTCCTCATGATATGTTGTGTTGCCAGGGAGATACAGAATGCTATCAGAACGAAAAAATAAGCTGTGTGGAGTGAGTTTAATGCCAAAAATCTTCCCAAATGACACATTTTGACTTGAGTACTGAAAACAGAGATGAATATGGGTTAGGTGACAGTGGGAAAGGAGGTATCATAGGCCATCTTAATTACCTGGAAGTATCAATTTCTCCAAGCTATCAAATGTTTTTATTTAAAAATCATCCGTTTGGGTGTGTATTTCACATGGTGGGGCCTTGTGTATTAGTGCTTAATATTTATTTGTTGAATGGAAATAGTATTCAAAGAGGCTAGATCTTTTATTAGAAATACACCATTTTTCTTGAAGTCCACTTGGTATGGGGTTAGCTAGGTTCTTACAGTGAAATTAAAGAAACTTTCCAATTTGTTTTGGTAAAATTATGTTTTGATTAGTTTATAAGTTATTGAAATAATCAGGAAGCCAAGAAGTATTTGACAAAATTTTGTTAAATAGAACTATTTTGTTTTGAAATACCCAAAGCATATACTTACAGATTTTATTTATTTATTTTTAACTCAGAAAGGATCTTCATTAAACGTAGGATTACAATAGGAATCTATTTTAAATGAGAAAATAATTTAAAAAATTTTTAAACCTACAAACAATTCAATATTGTATGTCAACGTATCTACTTCTCTTTCTACTGATCACAATGTCCAAAGTGTTTTGAAACTATAAGAATCTATGGGGCTGTGTGTGTGTGTGTGTGTGTGTGTGTTGTTATTGGGCATTTTTTGTTATTGTAGTATTTTTTGTTGTTATTGATAGTTTGTATTTTTCATAGTACTGATCAATAGACAAATCTATTGTGTGTTTGCAACATGTGATTTTGCAGTAAAGATCATTTCTTAATTTAATGTCTTGCCACTTTCTTGCTCTCTTTTACATCTATCAAAATAATTTTGGGGACCCTGATTTTCCTCCCAGTTTTCAGTTCAATCTTTTTGTTGTTGTTAATAATCCCAAATTGCATACATTGCTTCCACAGGAAAATATTTGATACCAATGAACAACAGGCTTCTTAAAGTAATTCTGATGGACAGACTAAATGTTGGATTTTTTTCCCCCACAAGCCCAGTTCTTGTCTTAACCATGAAATTGCTTTGCTATGCATTTTATTAGGCTAGAAGTCTTAATACTCGTTCTCTCCTGAGAAATGAAGAGGGTACAGGTCCCTGGATAAACTTATCTGCTGAGAAGTGAACATAGAAATGTAATTTCCTAACTGGCCTCATATCATTTGGCTGTGCTCTGCACAAATACACCTGAGGATATTTATCTGACTCAAAAGCTGAGATCTTCACGAAAGCAGGTTAGCTCTCCTAGATTCAAATGACTGGGCTCATATCCTCTCACCTAAGGGTGACTTTTGAGTATTAAACCAGACCTGTGGGTTAAAAGAGAAGTGACCATAAAATAGTTTAGATTTATTGTGAATGGCAAAGAGGTGAACAATGAAGAGAGAAAGAAATGGCTGTACAACATTTCCCGCTGTAAAAGAGCCTACCTTGAACTTGCTGACTGAGAAGAAATAATACAGTGTCTTGCAAATAAACCATGCTGATGGATGTCTTCTGCTAGAATGGAGCTCACTGTATTTACTCTCTTTCTGTTTGATGCCAGCATCTTAGTTAGCACTCAGCATGGATTCTACTACAACTAAGTGTCTAAATAAGTTATTTCTAGTTGATAATGAATGTTTCCCTAACATGTTGTTATTGAAAATAACAAGTTCCGAATATGTGACTGTATGGTATGAAATAAATTTTCTTCCTCCGTAAGAATTGGATTTTCTTGTCATGAGAGTTCAATTGAGTGTTGACACTGTGCTAAGATGGAATATCCAGAATCCAGAACAAAGGCAAACAGTTGCATTGAAAGAGTGTAATAACAAGTGCAATTGAACAGTAGTTTACAATATGCAAAGAACTTTTACAGTACTATCTTTGGAATATCCCATCACCCTCTAAGGAAGCTAACTTATGTATTTTTATTCCTATTATTGCAAAGAATGGATTTAGGCTTGGAGTGCTTAACCTACTTGCCCAAAGTCATAAAACTAGTCATTGTGACCACCAAGGCTCAACCCTGGGCATCTAGTTCTCATTCTAATGCTCTTTACCTACTCTAAAAGTAAAATATAATTATCTGGATATTACTTGCCTACTCTGAACAAATAAAAAGGAGAAGCACAAAAGCCCATGAAATTATAACCAAAAGATCACAGAGAATGTGAGTGCATATAACTTTCTTATAGTCCAAAGTGACACAGCTAGATATGAAGTTGTGTAGACAAGATTTAAGACAATTTTGACTTATTTAAAATCACACTTCAAATATACATTTAAGAGTCAAACCACTTAGAAAAACCTCTTTTTTCAACTTTTTCTGTTTTCCAAAAGGAAAGAATACACTCGGTATTTCTCAAGCTGAAAGAGCTGAAGAAAAAATACAAGCCTCAAGTTACAATATTGATGGATTCTATGGGCAAAAACTGAATGATGCAGGAAGCATCAAAATAAGATGGACAGAATACACAGTCATTCTACCAAAAAGAATTTGTCGACGTTCAACCATTTCAGGAGGTAGCATATGATCAAGAACCAATGGTACTGAAGGAACAAGTCCAAGCTTCCCTGAAGGCATTGGTTAAAAACAAGACTCCAGGAATTGACAGAATACCAGTTGAAATGCTTCAACAAATGGAAGCAATGCTGGAAACGTTCACTTGTCTGTGCTAAGAAATTTGTAAAACAGCTATCTGGCCAAATTGGAAAAGGTTCATATTCACGCCCATTCCAAAGAAAGGTGATCTAAAAGAATGGGGGGAAATTATTGAACAATATAATTAATATCTCATGCAAGTAAAATTTTGTTGAAGATGATTCAAAAATATCTGCAGGCTTACATCAACAGCTAACAGCTAGAAATTCAAGCTGAATTCCTAAAAACACTTGGAAGGAAGAATATCATTGCTGATGTCAGATGGATCCTGGCTGAAGGTGGAGAATACCAGAAAGATGATTACCTGTGTTTTATTGCCTATGCAAAGGCATTTGATTGTGTGGATCATAACAAATTATGGATAATGTTGCAAGGAATGGGAATTCCAAAACATTCAATTGTGAGGAATCTATACATAGATCAAGAGGCAGTGGTTCAAACAGAACAAGAGGATACTACAGGGTTTAAAATCTGAAAAGGTGTGTGTCTGGGTTCTCAGAGGCTTAGGGGTGATAAAGAGCACCCAGGTGCAATCTCTAAATTTGCAATGGTGCCCAACCTCCACCCCACTGGCCTTGTTGGGAGGGTGTGATTCGCTGGCTGGCCTCCCCTGGCATCCCCCCACCCTGGAACTTGCACCAGAGGGCAAATGCTCCCTCTGTCCCTCCTTCGCTGTGTCTCTGTGGGTTATATCCTTTCACCATACTTATTTAATCTGTACTCTGAGCAAATAATCTGAGAAACTGGACTATGTGAAGAAGAACACAGCCTCAGGATTGGAGGAAGACTCATTAACAACCTACAATACTCAGATGACACTTTTCTTGCTGAAAGTGAAGATGACTTGAAGCACTTGAAGATCAAAGATTACAGCCTTCAGTACGGACTATACCTAAACATAAAGAAAATGAAAATCCTCAAAACTGAACCAATAAGAAACATTATGATAAACAGAGAAAATATGTAAGTTGTCAAGGCTGTCATTCTACTTGGATCTCTGGTGGCACAGTGGTTAACAGCATGGCTGCTAACCAAAAGCTTAGCAGTTTGAATTCACCAGCCACTCCTTGGAAACCCTATGGGGGCAGTTCTACTCTATTCTGTAGGGTCACTATGAGTCGGCATCTACCTGACGGCAATGAGTAGTAATTAGGTAGTCATTCTACTTGATTCAACAATGTCCATGGATGCAGCAGTCAAGAAATCAAACAACATATTTCATTGGGCAAATCTGCTGCAAAAGACCTCTTGAAAGTGTTAAAAAGCAAAGATGTCACTTTGAGTATTAAGGTGTGCCTGACCCAAGCCATGTGGTTAGGAGCTCAGGGCTGCTAACCAAAAGGTCAGTAGTTCAAATCCACTAGCCTTTCCTTGGAAATCCTGTGGGATGGTTCTACTCTGTCCTATACCGTCGCTATGAGTCTGAATTGACTCAGCAGTAAAGGGGTTATGGAACCCAAGCCATGATACTTTCAATAGCCTCATATGCATGAGAATGCTGGACAATGAATAAAGAAGACCAAAGAAGAATTGATGCCTTTGGATTATGGTGTCGGAGAAGAATACTGACTATACCATAGACTGCCAGAAGATTAAACAATCTGTCTTGAAGGAAATACGGTCAGAATATTCTTTGAAGTGAGGATGGTCTCACTTACTTTGGACATGTTATCTGGAATGACCAATCCCTATAGAAGGACATCATGCTTGATAAAGCAGAAAAAAAAAGAAAAAAAAAAACCGCGTTGCCATCAAGTTGATTTCGCCAACCATTTGATTAGCAGCTGAGTTCTTAACCACTATGCAACCAGGTCTCCTGGAAAAGCAGAGGGTCACTGAAAAAAGAGAAAGACCCTCAACAAGATGGATTGACACAGTGGCTGCAAAAATGGTATCAAATATAGCAGTAAGTTGAAGACGACACAAGACTGGGCACCATTTTTTTCTGTTATACATAAAGTCAGTATGAGTCTATAGCAGCTAACAACAACAGCAAATACGATGTTAAATAATTATTAGGCCAACTTAAATACACACAGCACAAAAAGAAGCTTCCTTAGTAAATTCTTGTAGACATTCACACAAGATTCATGGCTTCATGAACACAGGTGTGTAAAAAGAAATGTATAATGCCTTCCTTCCTCTCTCCTTGTCTTCCTTCCTCCCTCCATCTGTCCTTCCTCCTTTCCTGCCTTTCCACTTCTCTTCCTTTCCCCTTTCCATCTTCGCTTCCTTCCACAATTGTTAATTGAGTACCTAATATTGATTCACAACCAATCATGGGGATGACACAGGACTGGGAAGCTTTTCGTTCTGTTGTGCATGTGTTTGCTACGACTCGGAGGCCAAATCCAGGGCAGCTAACAACAATATTAACCTAGGTACAGTGAACAATAGACATTGTTTTTGACTTTTAGTTGCCTATTTGAGTTTACTCTACCATACCAGCTAATGAATTTCTTTCTCTTATTCAATTTAATAGACTATTGAAGAAATTGCTTTTCCTAAAATGTTCTTATCCCTACAATCTTGCTAGCAATGAGTGATAGTAATTACTACCCATTCTTACATACATCAGACTTACCTCCTGTAAAAGTGTCTTTATTTGGCATAACACTGGGTTTCAGTTCAACTCTGATGATCAAAATAGCATCATATGATGGGTAAAGTACGATGATGAAAAATGACAGAATAGTTACAGTGAGTCTGCAGTTCTACTCTACTAACTGATTACACTCAATTTAGCAAGGGAATCATGGGTTCATTTTTGTAGAATAGATAAATTCCTGGAAATAGCTAGATGTTTGTAAATAGAATACTCTTACCTCCAAACTAAGGAGGTTTGTTCTTTAAACAACGCTCTGTTCTGTAAAAAATCTAGAAAATTTAGAACACACCTAATAGCTGATATTTTACGTAAATTCATATTTCCAAAGTATTAAGATATGTTATGGAAGAAAGTAAATTATAAATTATGAGCTAAATCTCTGTATTGTTACCAGGTGGAAACCCCAGGTTCTTGCTTGGCATGACTCGTATAGGCCAATAAACGAGAGACCGAGGTGAGCGAACAGGAAAGCACCTTTATTTTGTTGTATAAGGAAAAGGAGTCAGTCAGAGCTGCTGCTGCCAAGATTACTCTCCAAGGGTGAACAGACAAGTTACTTTTAAGGGGTTTACAAGTAGGGAGTTCATACAAGTTACCTCGGCAACACTGTTAATCATACTAAGAAGTTGCAATGAGGTTTACATATAACCTCCAAACAAAAGCAGGATTCCAATGCAAAACTGGGGATGGGGGGTGGGGGAAGAAGCCCAGCAAAAGAAATAGGATTTTTAATGCAACATTGTGGGGACTCTGTCTCAGTATCATTTGCTCTAATAGTTTAATGCGAAGCTAACATTTTATGCACTTGTTTCTTCAGTATTTCATTGATAAAATACGGCTGGTCTTTGTAGCAATATAAACAGAATAATGGGTTAGCGTCTGATGTATCATTTCTCAATAATGTTATAAATAATATTAGTCAAACTTAATAGATTTTACTATGTATAAATCACTTTTCTAAGTGCTTTACATGTATCTGCTATCATCTCATTTAATTTTTACAACAAAGCAGGAATCAGATCTATTGTCCTTGCCACATAGTCCTGGTCCTCTTTAAGGATTTCTTCGTCCCCATGAGCTGGAATCAACTGGATGGCAAAGGGTTTAGGAATACTTATTTTTTAAATTTGGCTATTCCATATCTAGAACACTGTAGTATATTGTTGTTCATTAGTCCTCCCTCCTTAGTATATAAAAATAGAACTATTCACTTTGTCATGTGTAATACAACTCAATTTGTCCTTTGTTTCTGGTTTCTTAAAGATAACCCTTGGAATTTACTGACCAATCAGGGTGACTTTGTTTTTTAAAACAGCCAGGCAACACTTAAACATGTGCAAATGAGCGGGAGCTCTAAAGATCACACCTAGTTATAACTATGCAATAAGACCCCCCCTCATGACTATGCAGTGATGTCAATAAAAGTCCCTGAACATGGAAGTTCCTTTGAGCTTCCAAATGGATGATGCATGTGGAAGCGTTGCACGTCTCTGAGGATGTAAAGATTATCACCCAAAATATCTCCCAGACCTCACCTGTGCATCCTTTCACCTGTGTATCCTTTTGTGGTTATGTTAAAATTGTTATAGTGAGTACAGCTCTTTCTGCGAGTTCTGTGAGTCCTAGAAAATTATTGAACTTACAGGGGGCAGTGAAAGCCAGCAAACCTTGGCATCTGTTATTTGAGTCCTAACTTGCGAAGAGCCAGCTCTGGGTAGCTGAGGGTCAGAGAAAGGCTATGGTGGCAGCTGATCTGAAGAACGGTGTCCTTTTAAGTTGTAAGATATGACGTAATGCCAGATGGTTAGTGTCAGAGAGAGAAAGTGCTGTTTGGTTGGTTGTTGTCACAGATAATGGAGAAGGGTGAAAGTGGGTATTAGTAGTCTTTGCAGTTTTGGAATTGACTTTACATTGATTTTTAATTGTAAACCATTTAATTTAATCATGCCTTCCTCTTCCATAGGCTAGTTAGTTTTTCCTGCCCCAGTAATACTTGGCATGGCCAGTGACTTGCTTTCGGCAATGATGCCAACAACCGTAATGCCAGAAGAAGCTTTAAATGTACTTGAGTGTTTCAACTTGCCCTCTTGTCCTTCTGTCATCCATCATGAAAAGAACATACTCCACATTGCTGTTGACCCCAGAATAGAGAGACATTTGCACAAATTTGAGCTAAATACAAAACCTAAAGCAAAGCCTGGATGAGGCCAGGGAAGCCCAGAAGAGCAACATTTAATTTAGAGATTCATGAATGAGAAAAAATAAAATTAAAAAAAAAAAAAAATATATATATAATTTCCTTTAAGCCACTAAGGCTGTGTGTTTGTTTGTTATGCAGCATTGCTACAGAAAATCTAACTAAACCTCCATACACTATTGGACATACATTTTATTTTTTCCTAAATCATCGTATATCATTTCAAATTTAAACACTCCACACACCATGTCTTTGTTACCAAGGATAAATTGTTTGTTTTCTATGTATATCTATGTAAGATTCTTTAGTAGGCTTCGCCAGCCATTGTACTGGTGAATGTACAAAAGCCATATACATATTTGGAATACAGACATAATAGTAGATGATAATTTTGGAGGAATAGCTGAGAGTGACTAGAATGGGTTGAGGTTTCAATTAGACTTAGAGATCTAGTGGGCAGTAGTAATGGGTTTGGAAATTTCTCTTATCTGTAGGAAATTTTTTCTTTTCCCCCAACATGAAGAAATAATGACAGCCTTGGATATGAAAATATTCACTCTATCGTAAGAGAATATAAACACCTTCCCTACACATTTAGCCTCAAATATATGTTCCAGGATCTTATGCTCTTTATGTTTTAGTAAAAGGGAATTTATCCTATCACTAACAGCATTGTACTTAAAGATAGATCTTGAATTTTTTTTTTTTTTTTTTTGACAATGAATGTCTCTTCAATTTCTCATTCTCAGCGTGGTAGACCATATGATTGTCCAATTTAAAATAGCCAATACCAGTCTATTTCAGCTAACCAATGCCTTGGATATCAATTTTGATGCATTCCATTTCATTTTTTAAGACTTTCAAGTTCCATGTTCCAATTGCTTACAGTTATTATTAACAGTTTGTAGCTGTTTCTTCTCATTTTGAGTCATGCCACATCAGCAAATGAAGGTACCAAAAGCTTTGCTCCATCCATTTCATTTAGGTTGACTCTACTTTGAGGAGTCAGCTCTTCCCCAGTTGTATTTTGAGTGCTTTCCAACCTGAGGGTCTCATCTTCTGACACTATACCAAATGATGTTCCGCTGGTATTCATATGCTTTTCACTGGCCAATTTTTTAAGAAGTAGGTCGCCATGTCCTTCTTCCTAGTCTGTCTTTGTCTGGAAGCTCCTTTGAAATCTGTATACCATGGGTGACCCTGCCAGTTTTTGAACTACTGATGGCATATTTCTAGTATCACAGAAACATTCAATCAAGAACAAATAGTATTGAAGGAAGAAGTCCAAACTGCTTTAAAGGCACTGGTGAAAAACAAGGCCCCAGGAATTGATGGAATACCAGTTGAGATGTTTCAACAAACGGATGCGACGCTGGAAGTGCTCACTCCTCTATGTCAAGACATTTGAAGACAGCTTCCTAGCCAACTGACTGGAAGAGGTCCATATTATGCCCACTCAAAAGAAAGATGATCCAACAGAATGCAGAAATTATCAAACAATATCATTAATATCACATGCAAGTAAAATTTTGCTAAAGATTATTCAAAAAACGGTTGCAGCAGTAAATCAACAGGGAACTGCCACAAATTCAAGTCAGATTCAGAAGAAGATGCGTGTCATCGATTGAATTATGTCCTCCCAAAAAAATATGTCAACTTGGTTAGGCCATGATTCCCAGTATTGTGTGGTTGTCCTCTGTTTTGTGATTGTAATTTTATGTTAAAGAAGATTAGGGTTGAATTGTAACACACTTACTAAGGTCACATCCCTGATCCAACGTAAAGGAAGTTTCCTTAGGATGTGGCCTGTACTACCTTTTATCTTACAAGAGATAAAAGGAAAAGGAGGCAAGAAGAATGCGGGGGACCTCATACCACCAAAAAAGCAGTGCAAGGAGCAGAGCATGTCCTTTGGACCTGGGTTCCCTGCACCGAGAAGCTCCTAGTCTGGGGGAAGATGGATGAGAAGGCCAACATAGAGAGAAACGCTTCCCCTGGAGCCGATGCCCTGAATTTTGGACTTTTAGCCTACTTTACTGTGAGGAGATAAACTTGTCTTTGTTATAGCCAGTCACTTGTTGTATTTCCGTTATAGAAGCACTAGATGACTAAGACAACATGGAACAAGGGATATCATTGCTGACATCAGATGGATCTTTGCTGAAAGCAGAGAATACCAGAAAAATGTTTTCTTGTTTTATTGACTATGCAAAGGCATTTGACTGTGTGGATCATAACAAATTATGGATAACATGGTGAAGAATGGAATTCCAGGACACCTAATTGTGCTTCTGAGGAATCTGCACATACATACACTAGGAGGCAGTCATTGGAACAGAACAAGGAAATACTGTGTGGTTTAAAGTCAGAAAAGGTGTGCATCATGGTTGTACCCTTTCACCATATTTATTCATTCTGAATACTGAGAAAATAATCCAAGAAGCTGCACTATATGAATCAGAATATGGCATCAGGATGGGCAGAATTCTCATTAACAACCTGCGATATGCAGATGACACTAACTTGCTTGCTGAAAGCAAGGACTTGAAGCACTTACTGATGAAGATTAAAGATTACTGATAAAGAGTTCATCTAACCACAGCCGACAATAACCACAAAAAGCCAATTTTTTTGGTCGGAATCTGTAGGACTTCAAACGATAAGAAACTACATCAAAGGGTAAAACAGTGTTCTCTAACCAGTTCAGTGGACTGCAGATGTGTATATCAAAACTAGATAACAATTTACCCCAGGAAAGGAGTTAAAGATCTACCTAATATCACGTGTAGCCCACAGAACAAATAAAAAACACCATCATATGACAGACCCAGAACTCCTGAGCCAAGAGACCAAATTGTTAGAGAAGAACAACCAGAAAAGATCACCCAATCATGATCTCAGTTCTTTGTCTTTTCTTTAACCAGTCAGAGTCTGTAAGTAATTTACTCATAGGTATGGGTTCCAATAATTGTAAAGGGCATGCTGAAAGACTCTTCCTCATAATGAATCTGCGCCTGTCGAAACTGCATAAAAAGCACTTATCGGTTGTACTTCTTTGGATTTTGGTTTGTTTATAGCCTGAATGCCTGCAGCCGATTTCCCGTTTTTGTTTTCTGATATGTCAGAATAAAAATCGCTTTGTTGTAGAAGGCTTTGGTGAGAGTTGTTACTCTACAACATTACATACAGCCTTCAGTATGGATTATAGCTCAACATTAAGAAAACAATCCTCACAACTGGACCAATTAGCAACATTGTGACAAATGGAGAAAATATTGAAGTTGTCAAGGATTTCATTTTACTCTGATCCACAATCAAAGTGCTTGGAAGCAGTAGTCAAGAAACCAAATGATGTATTTTATTGGGCAGATCTGCTGCAAAAGACCTCTTTAAAGAGTTAAAAAGCAAAGATTTCACTTTGAGGGCTAAGGTGGGCCTGACCCAAGCCATGGTATCTTCAATCACCTCATATGCATGCGAAAGCTAGGCAGCAGATAAGGAAGACTGAAGAAGAATTGATGCCTTCGAATTATGGTGTTGGTGAAGAATATTGACTATACCATGAACTGCCAGAAGGACGAACTAATTCGTCTGGAAGAAGTACAGCCAGAATGCTGCTTAGAAGACAGGATGGCGAGACTTTGTCTCATGTACTTTGGACACGTTGTCAGGAGGGACCAGTTCCTGGAGAAGAACATCATGCTTGGTAAAGTAGAAATCTGTGAAAAAGAGTAACACCTCAATGAGATGGTTTGACACAATGGCTGCAACAATGGGCTCAAACATAGCAACAATTGTGTGGATGGTGCAGATCTGGACAGTACTTCCCTCTCTTGTACCTATGGTCACTATGAGTCAGAACTGACTTGACAGCACCTAACAACAACAAAGGGGCTTTACCTTTTGATTCAAATATACTGAATGCCAATTATTTCTCTGTAATGACCCCACATGTCTTGAAAATACAAGAAACACTTTTGCTTCCTGTTTCTCAGCAGTAATTCCTGGAGGGTTATATCCTGGCTTGCTCAAGAATTCTCATCCTATTTATTGCTACTGGCCTTCTTATAGAATGCAGAATGAGCATAATAATCTTACGGAAGAATTAATGTTTATGTAACCAGTTCTATTAAGCTCATATTGTTTGTTTATGAAATTTTTAAAAAATCACCATAAATTAATAATAATCCTTTAAAAAATCTTATAGTTTGACTGCTATGTGATGTGGTTTGTAAATTGTTTTATTCCTTATTCTTTTTTTATTATTATTCTTTCCTAAAATGTGTCAGTGGTTTTCAAACAGTTTTCAATGGTTTATCCCAGAGGGAGGAATAGTAGAAATGGAACAGAAATATTTTATAGTCTATGGTTGTATTAGCCAACAGTATTAGCCTATTAAATACATAAAGAGTAAGTAACAGAAGTAAATCAGATTACTCTTTCATGTTTCAAGCACTTTTTAAAAACTCTGGAATTTTCCAGACTTCAGAACAAAGTTGAATGCCATACATATAATAAATGAATAACATAAAGGTATGACATCTAAAAATTTGTGGACATTTGACTCTGTATGATATTGTTGTAGGAAAGTAATTAAACAATATCTTGGATTTAAAAACTGTATGAGTGTCAATTCAGAATGTTATTTGTTTTGACCCCTTTCAGTTCCAAATGAAAACCCGTGGATGGGTGGAGAAGCCACAGTAGTCTTCTCTGCACCTTTTTTTCTGTGAAACAGATGCATTTGAAAGATTTTCCAGCTAAAGCTCAATTACGAAGGAAGCCTTTTGTAAGTGATGATGACAACACGTGTTAATACCAAATGGATCTATTATATGATTCAAAATAGAGAATGAATAATTAGGGAGCTCATTTTTATATGCATTAATTTACTTATATTACCTTTCATTGTACTTTTTAGCACTAGTACTATATGTGAATAGTAATAGAAAAATAGTAATTTCTCTATATCTGTAAGTCAGGGTTCTCCAGTCATTTTTCAAGTTACCTATTTGTTGACTAAATCAAGACTGAAAATATAAAATTTTCTTTTAGTAAACACATTTAGATTTTTCTCAATTACATTATTTAACATTTATTTAATAAAATAGTTTGTATTTCTATTTATTATTATTTATTGATTACTATTAATTTTTTTTCAAATATATTGTATCAGTCTTATTTACTAAATAGATCAGTCAAAGCAAAAACAAAAGCAAAATCATTAATGTGGCATTTTATTGTGAATCTTTTTTTTTAGGTTAATTCACCATAACATGCTTTCCAGATTTTTTACTGAGTAGAATAAGGTTTTCTCACACATTATCTCTTCCAATCTCATATAGGAGGTTTGGCACTCAGATGACATTGCATTATTAATGTGTCAGTTGCAATCAGGTTGACAATTCTCTGAAGACAGATGGCTCCCATGAAGCAGGTGGGAAACTCTCGTGATAATATTTCTTGAGGCAGATTTCATGGTACTACCTATTAAGGTACTTTGGAAAACTCCTTTATCCATATCTAGGCAGACAGGCAGATCTTTTAATACCCTCTGGGATAGTTCAGCCCTACTTTCAATTGGCAAAGACCACAAATGAACACTGAATTTTTCCTTTTAAAATTATATACGTGTGTGTAAGCATGTTCACTTGTATGTGAAATATATCAAACATGAAGAATATATTTTTTGAATATGTACCATTTAAAGAATAATAATGATATAAACTCTCAGGCCAGCTTAAGAAATGGATGATTACTAGTATCACTAATCACTTTACAGACTCTTCAAGAACACAGTAGCGGCAGCATGAATCCAGATTTTAAGGAATCAAAACTGTTCCTATAGGTCTGCCGATTCTTCCACTTTCTAATTAGAAAGAAAGAAAGCAAAGAAGAGAGATATGCACATAAGGGGTAAAAGTAGTCACAAGGTGGGCCAAAAGAAGAAATCAGGGAAGACAATAATAAAGCAATCACAGTAGAATATCAGGGGTGAAATAAAGAACACTGTTATCAAATCAGGGTGGGGTGTGTGTGTGTGTGTGTGTGTGTGTGCGCATGCACACGCTAAAATTTCCTCATTTACCTCTCTTCCCTTCTTGAGTGCTCTTCTAGGGAGATTATTTGTAGACACCTCTATAATAGAGTAGGTTTTCAGGTATTGCTTTTAAAAGAGATTGGACCAGAATGTGATTAATAACAGTTCTAACTCAATCATCACCCCAAAGTACAAAAGCTACTTTGGTAAAAGTTGGTTTGAAAAATATTTCTTAGAACAGAATGTTTAAGAAAGACTTCTTCAAATTTACAGTGGCCACGTCTGTGGAGCAGACACTGGTCCATTTCCTTATCTAACATTCTTTCTATCTGATCACTGGCAGAGAAGATGGTAGACGAAGAGTAGGATGTATTTAGCTTTTCTTTTAAACGACAGGCCCTTTTGTGTCTGCTTACAATTTGCAGATAGAAGGAAAAACAAAGGAGGAAGAACCAGGAAGAACATTTATGGACCAGTATGTGGCCTGGAGTTAGAAAACCAAAAGAGAAGAACTCACTTGACATTTATCAAGCTAAAAGAACTGACGAAAAAGCCTTGAGTTGCAATTTTGAAGAATTCTAAGGTCAGCAGTTCAAATCCACCAGCTGCTCCTTGGAAACCCTGTGAGGGAGTTCTACTCTATCTTTTAGGGTCGCAATAAGTCAGAACCAACAAGACAGTAATGCTTTTTTTTTTTTTAATAGGCAAAATATTGAAAGACACAGGAAGCATCAAAAGAAGATGGAAGGAATACTCAGAGTTACTGTACCAAAAAGAATTGGTAGACATTCAATAATTTCAGGAGGTAGCATATGATCAAGAACCAAAGGTACTGAAAGAAGTCCAAGCTGCACTGAAGGCATTGTTGAAAAACGGTGCTCCAGTAATTGACGGAATACCAACTGAAATGTTTCAACAAACAGATACAGCAGTGGAAGTGTTCACTCTTCTATGTCAAGAAATTTGGAGGACAGTTACCTGGTCAACCGACTGGAAGAGATCCATATTTGTTCCCATTCCAAAGAAAGTTGATTCAACAGAATGCAGAAATTAGTGAATAACATCATTAATATCACACGCAAGTAAAATTTTACTGAAGATCATTCAAAAGAAGTTCCAGCAGTACCTTGACAGGGAACTGCCAGAAATTAAAGTCAGATTCAGAAGAGGATGTGGAACAAGGGATATCATTGCTGATGTCAGATGGATCCTGGCTGAAAGCAGAGACTATCAGAAAGATATTTACTTGTGTTTTATTGACTATGCAAAGGCATTTGACTGTGTGAATCATAACAAATTATGGACAACATTACAAAGCATGAGAACTCCAGAACACTTAATTGTGCTCATGTGGAAACTGTACATAGATACCGAGGCGGTCATTCAAACAGAATAAGGGGATACTGCATGGTTTAAAATGAAGACCAGTGTGCATCAGGGTTGTATCCTTTCACTATACTTATTCAATCTGTATGCTGAGCAAATAATTTGAGAAGATGGACTATATGAAGAAGAATGCAGCATCAAGTTTGGTGGAAGACTTATTAAAAACCTTCTATATGCAGATAACACCTCCTCGCTTGCTGAAAGCAAAGAGGACTTGAAGCACTTACTAATGAAGATCAAAGACTATAGCCTTCAATATGGGTTACACCTCAAGATAAAGACAACAAAAATCCTCGCAGTTGAACCAATAAGAAACATCATGATAAATGGAGAAAAGATTGACGTTGTCAAGGATTTCATTTTACTTGGATCTACAGTCAGTGCCCATGGACTGTAGGAAATCAAATGATGTATTTCATTGGGCAAATCTGCTGCAAAAGACTTCTTTAAAGTGCTAAAAAGCAAAGATATCACTTTGAGGACTAAGTTGCTCCTGACCCAAGCCATGATATTTTCAGTTGCCTCATATGCGTATGAAAGTTGGGCATTGAATAAGGAAGACTGAAGAAAAATTGATGCCATTAAATTATGGTGTTGGTGAAGAATATTGAATATACCATGGGCTGCCAAAAAATGAATGTCTGTCTTGTAAGAAATACAGCCCAAGTGCTCCTTGGAAGCGAGGACGGTGAGACTTCTTATGTACTGTGGACATGTTATCAAGAGGGATCAGCACCTGAAGAGGGACATCATGCTTGGTAAAGTAGAAGGCCATGAAAAAAGTGGAAAACTATCGATGAGATGGAATGACACGTGGCTACAACAATTGGCTCACGTATAACAATGATTGTGAGGATTGCACAACACCTAGCAGTGTTTCATTCTATTGTACATAGGGTTGCTATAAGTTGGAACTGACTCGATAGCACCTAACAACAACAACAAAGTGACCTATAAGAAAAACATAGTGTGAGCACCATCTAGTTCTGGTCTCAGGCTGGTGGCATCTCTGGTCATGTGGTCCTTTAGTCCTTTGGGCTAGTGTGTTCCTTGTGTCTTTGATTTTCTTCTTTCTCCTTTGCTCCTGGTGGGATGGGACCAAAAGATGTATCTTAGGTGGCCACTTGCAAACTTTTAAGACCCCAGATGCTACTCACCAAGGTGGAATGTAGAACATTTTCTTTTTTTATGAACTATGTTAAGCCAATTGACCTAGATGTCCCCTGAGACTATAGTCCCCAGGCCTTAGCCCCATCTACTTGGCCCCTCAAAGTGGATGTGTCTAGGAAACTTCTATGTTTTTGCTTTGCTCCAATTGTGCTGACTTCCCCTATGTTGTGTGTTGTCCTTCCTTCACCAAAGTTGACATCTATCTACTATCTAGTTAGTGATTTCCCCTCTCCTTCTCTCCCCACCTTCATAACCATCAAAAAATGCTTTTTTCTGTGTTTAAACCTTTTACTGAGTTCTTATAATAGTGGTCTCATTAAATATTTGTCCTTTAGTGTCTGACTTATTTCACTCAGCATAATGCCCTCCAGATTCATCCATGTTGTGAAATGTTTCATGGATTCATCATTGTTCTTTATTGTTGCATAGTATTCCATTGTGTATATGTAACATAATTTGCTTATCCATTCATCTGTTAATGAGTCTTTATTTTCTTTCCATCTTTTTGCTATTGTGAATAGTGCTGCAATGAACATGGGTATGTGTATGTCTATTCGTGTGATGGTTTTTATTTATCTAGGCTATATCCCTAGGAGTGGGATTGTTGGCTTCTATGGTATTTCTATTTCTAGCTTTTTATGGAAGTGCCATATCGTTTTCCAAAGTGGTTATACCATTTTACATTCCCACCAGTAGTACATAAGAATTCCAGTCTCCGCACAACCTCTCCAACATGTGTTATTTTGTGCTTTTTGGATTAGTGCCAGTATTGTCAGGGTAAGATGGTATCTCGTAGTTTTGATTTGCATTTCTCTAATGGCTAATGCTTGCAAGCATTTCCTCATGTGTCTGTTAGCTGCCTGAATGTCTTCTTTGCCCATTTTTAAATTGGATTATTTGTCATTTTGTTGTTGAGGTGTTGCAGTATCTTGTAGATTTTAGATATTAGACCCTTATCAGATATGTTGTAGCCAAAAATTACAAAATCATTTCTAACATCTAAACAGATGAAAGTGAACATTAACTTAAAAAGATGAGAGAATTTGGAGACAAATACATAGATACAGAGAGATAGATAAAAGCACAAATGATACCACCACTCATTTGTCATACTGTGGTGTCCTGCATGTTACTATGATTCTGGAAGCTATGTCACTGGTATTTTAAATACCAGCAGTGTCACTCATGGTGGGCAGTTTAGTCAAGCTTGTAGACTAAGACAGACTAGGAAGAAGGACTTGGTAATCTACTTCTGAAAAATTGGCCAGTGAAAACCTTATGCATAGCAGCAGAACATTGTCTGATATAATGTCAGAAGATGAGCCCCTCAGGTTTAAAGCCACTCAAAATATGACTGGGGAAGAGCTCCTTCCTCAAAGTAAAGTTGAACTTAATAACTTTTATGGAGTAAGACTTTCAGGAACTTCATTTGCTGATATGGCATGATTCAAAATGAGAGGAAAGAGCTGCAAATATCCATTAGTAATAAGAATGTGGAATTTAAGAAGTATGAATCTTGGAAAATTGAAAGTTGTCAGAAATGAAATGGAATACTTAACGATCGATATCCCAGACATTAGTGAGCTGAAATGGATTGGTATCAGACAATTTGAATCCAATAATCATACAGTCTACTATGCTGGGAGTGAAAAATTGAACAGCAATGGTGTCACATTCATTGTCTAAAAGAACGTTTCAAAATCTCTCCGGAAGTACAACACCCTCAGTGATAGGATAATACCCATATACCCACAAGGAAGACCAGTTAATATGAGTATTATTCAAATTAACTCACTAACCAGTAACACTAAAGGTGAAGAAATTGAAGATTTTTAGAAACTTCTACAGTCAGAAATTGATAAAGCATGCAAACAAGATGCATTGATAATTACTAGGAATGGAATGCAAAAGTTGGGAACAAAGAAGAAAGATCAGTAGTTGAAAAATACGGCCTTACTGGTAGAAATGACATGGGAGATCACATGATAGAATTTTGCAAGACCAGTGACCTATTCATTGTAAATACCTTTTTTCAAAAACATAAACAATGACTTTATACAGGGACCTTCCTAGATGGAATACACAGGAATCAAATTGACTTCTCTGTGGAAAAAGGCAATGGAGAAGCTCAATATCAGAACAAGGCCAGGGGCCAATTGCAGCATAGACCATCAGTTGCTCATATGCAAGTTCAAGTTGAAGCTAAAGAAAATTAAAACAAGTTCACGAGAGCCAAAGTGCAACCTTGAGTATATCCCACCTGAATTTAGAGGCTGTCTCAAGAATAAATTTGACATATTGAACGCTAATGACCAAATACCAGACAAGTTGTGGGATGACATCAAGGACATTCTACCTGAAGAAAGAAAAAGGTCATTAAAAAGACAAGAAAGAAAGAAAAGACTAAAATGGATGTCAGAAGACACTCTGAAACTTGCTTTGAATACAGAGTAGCTAAAATGAATGGAAGAAATGGTGAAGTAAAAGACCTGAGGAGAAGATTTAAAAGATGGCCCAAGAAGACAATATAAGGTATTATAATGAAAAGTGCAGAGACCTGGAGTTAGAAAATCAAAAGGGAGAACACTCTCAGCATTTCTCAAGCTCAAAAAACTAAACAAAAATACCAAGAATCAAGTTAAAATATTGAAGGATTTTATGAACAACACAGAAAACATCAAAATAAGATGGAAGGAATACACAGAGTCACTATACCAAAAAGAATCAGTCAATCTTCAACCATTTCAGGAGGTAGCATATGATCAAGAGCTGACTGTATTGAAGGAAGAAGGCCAAGCAGTACTGAAGTCATTGGCAAAAAACAAGGCTCCAAGAATTGACTGAATACCAAGTGAGATGTTTCAAAAACAAATTCACCACTGGAAGCACTTACCTGTCTAGGCCAAAAAAATCTGGCCAACTGACTGGACGAGCTCCCTTTCCATGCTCATTCCAAAGAAAGGTGATCAACAGGATGTGGAAATTACCGAACAATATCATCAATATCACATGCAAGTAAAATTTTTCTGAAGATAATTAAAAAGTGGTTCCAGCAGTACATTGACAGAGAATTGCTGGAAATTCAAGCCAGATTCAGAAGCTGTCATGGAACAAGGGATATCATTGCTGATGTCAGATGGATCCTGGCTGAAAGCAGAGAATATCAGAAAGATGTATACCTGTGTTTTATTGACTATGCAAAGACATTCGACTCTGTGGATCATAACAAATTATGGATAACATGGGAAGGATGGGAATTCCAGAACACCAACCTGTGCCCAGAGGCAGTTGTTTGAAGTGAACAAGAGGATATTGTATGGTTTAAAAAGGAAAGGTGTGTGTCACGGTTGTATCCTGTCACCATACTTATTCAATCTGTATACTGAGCAAATAATCTGAGAAACTGGACTGCATGAAGAAGAACATGGCATCAGGATTAGAAGAAGCTCATTAACAACCTGCATTACGCATTTGACCTAACCTTGCTTGCCTGAAACTGAAGAGGACTTGAAGCACATACAGATGAAGATCAAAGACTACTGCCTTTAGTACGGACTACATCTCAACATAAAGAAAACAAAAATTCTCACTGCTTGATCAATAAGCAACATCACAATAAATGGTGAAAATATAGAAGTCGTCAAGGATTTCACTTTATTTGGATCTACAATAATTTCCAATGGAAGCAACAGTCAAGAAATCAAACAACATATTCCATTGGGCAAATCTGCTGCAAAAGACCTATTTAAAGTGTCAAAAAGCAAAGATGTCACTTTGAGGACTAAGTGTGCTTGACCCTGTTGTTGTTAGGTGCCGTCAAGTCAGTTCCAACTCGTAGTGACCCTATGTACGACAGAGCGAAACACTCCCTAGTCCTAAGCCATCCTCACAATCTTTGTTATGCTTGGGCCCATTGCTGCAGCCATTGTGTCAATCTATCTCATTCAGGGTCTTCCTCTTTTTCAATGACCCTCTACTTTACCAAGCGTGATGTCCTTCTTCAGGGACTGGTCCCTCCTGCCAACATGTTCAAAGTATGTAAGATGTAGTCTCACCATCGTTGCTTCTAAGGAGAATTCTGGTTGTACTTCTTCCAGGACAGATTATTCCTTCTTCTGGGAGTCCATTCAATATTCTTTGCCAACACCACAATTCAAAGGCATCTATTCTTCTTCAGTCTTCCTTATTCATTGTCCAGCTTTCACATGTGTATGATGCGATTGAAAATACCATGGCTTGGTTCAGGCGCACCTTAGTCTTCAAGGTTACGTCTTTGCTTTTCAACAAGTTAAAGAGGTCTTTTGCAGTTGATTTGCCCAGTGCAATACATCCTTTGATTTTTTGACTGCGGCTTCCATGAATGTTGATTGTGGATCTAAGTAAAGTGAAATCCTTGACAACTTCAATCTTTTCTCTGTTGATCATGATATTGCTTATTGGTCCAGTTGTGAGGATTTTTTGTTTTCTTTATGTTAAGGTGTAATCCATACAAAAGGCCATGGTCTTAGATCTTCATCAGTAAGTGCTTTAAGTCCTCTTCACTTTCAGCAAACAAGACTGTATCATCTGCATAATGCGAGCTGTTAATAAGTGTTCCTCCAGACCTGATGCCTTGTCCTTCTTCATGTAGTTCAGCTTCTCAGATTATTTGCTCAGCATACAGATTGAATTAGTATGGTGAAGGGATGCAACTCTGACCCACACTTTTCCTGACTTTAATTCACAAAGTATCCTCTTGTTCTGTTCGAATGACTGCCTCTTGATCTAACTACAGGTTCTGCATGAGCACAGTTGAGTGTTCTGGAATTCCCATTCTTCTCAATGTTATCCACAATTTGTTATGATCCACACAGTTGAATGCCTTTACGTAGTTAATAAAACACCGGTAAACATCTTTCTGGTAGTCTCTTATTTCAACCAAGAACCACCTGACACCAGCGATGATATCATTGGTTCCACATCCTCTTCTGAATCTAGCTGGAATTTCTGGCCGCTCCCTGTGCTTGACCCCGGCTATGGTATTTTCAATCACCTCATAGTCATGTGAAAGCTGGACTGTGAGTAAGAAAATCCAAAGAAAAATTGATGCATTTGAATTATAGTGTTGGCGAAGAATACTGAATATACCATGAAATGCCAGAAGAAGAAACAAATCTGTCTTGGAAGAATTACAGCCAGAGTGCTCCTAGAAGTAAGGATTGCAAGACTTTGTCTCTCATATTTTAGATATGTTATCAGGAAGGATCAATCCCTGGAGAAGGACACCATGCTTGGTAAAGTAGAGGTTCAGTGAAAAAGTGGAAGACCCTCGTGAAGGTGGATTGACACAGTGGCTACAAGATTGGGCTCAAACATAGGAAATGTTGTGAAGATCATGCGGGACTGGCCAGTGTTTTGTTATACTGCACATAGGGTATCCATAAGTTGGAACCAACTCCAAGACACTTAACAACAATAAAAATGATAATTTTAATGACACCTCGGGATACTGGGGTTTATGATTATATTGGCCATACAATGTGTTATTCTGTGTTTGTGCATGTGTGTGGTGTGTGTGTGTGAGAGAGAGAGACAGACAGAATGATAGTAGAAAAATATTTAAGAGATAAATATACTTAAAATATTTTTTTTATCGAGGTAAAATTAATGTAACATTAAAGTTTACAGGGGAAATTAATACATTCACAATGATGTGCAACCACTACCTCTATCTAGTTCCAAAATATTTTCATCACACCACAAAGAAATCTTGTACCCATTGAGCAGTTGCTTTCCATTCTTCTCAACCACCAGTGCCAGGCAACCCACCAATCTGTATTCTGCCTCTATGTACAATATGTGGCCTTTTGTATCTGTTTTTTTTTCACTTAAAGGAATGTTTTTGATGTCCATCATGTTGTAGCATGTATCAGTACCTTATTATTTTTTATAGATAAATAATATCCCATTGTATGTACGTCACACAATATGCTAATCCACTAATCCATTGATGAACATTTGCGCTGTTTCTACCTTTTGATTATTGTGCATTGTGTTACTATGAACATGTGTAAACATGTATTTGTTTGAGAAAAGGTTTTCAATTCTTTTCGAAATATTCCTAAGAGTCATATTGCCTGATTTCATAGTAATTCTATGTTTAAGTTTTCGAGGAACTGTCAAACTGTTTTCCATTGTGGATGAATCGTTTTATATTCCCGTCAATACATAAGAATTCCAATTTTCCCACTTCCTTGTCAACACTTGCTATTTTCTGCTTTTTTGTTTTTTTTGTGTGTGTGTTTGGGGGTGTGTGTTTTAATTACAGCCATCCTACTGAGTGCAAAAGGAGCCCTGGTGCTACAGTGGTTAAGTGCTTGTTTGCTAACAAAATGTCAGTGGTTTGAACACACAAGCTGCTCCATGGGAGAAAGATGTAGGAGTCTAATTCTGTAAAGATTACAGCCTTGGAAACCCTATTTGGCAGTTATAATTTGTCCCATAGGGTTGCTATGAGTCAGAATCAACTTGATGGCAATGGGTTTGATTTTGGTTTATTGAGTGTGAAGTGATACCTCATTGTGGTTTTGATTGGCATTTCCCTAATGACTAATGATGTTGAGCATGTGTTTTCATGTGTTTGTTGGTTATTTGTATATCTTGTTTGGAGAAATGTCTATACAAGTCTTTTTATCATTTTTTAATCAAGTTGTTTGTCTTTTTGTTATTGAGGTGTAACAGATGCTTAGAAAATTCCAGATACTAGATCCTTACCAGATATGTGATTTGCTCCGTTCTCTAGGTGTCTTTTCACCTTTTTGTTAATGTTTTTTGATGTACAAAAGTTTTGATGTTGTCACATATATCTTTTTGTTGTTGTTGCACATGATTTTGGTGTTATATTTAAGAATCCATGTAATGAAGATTTACTCCTATGTTTCTTTATGGTTTTAGCTCTTACAATGGGTTGTGATACATTTTAAGTTAATTTTTGTATATGATATGAAATAGAGTTTCAACTTCATTCTTTCGCATGTAGACATCTAGTTGTTCCAGCACCATTTATTGAAGAGACTATTCTTCCCCCATTGTAGGGTCTTGACAACTTTGTCAAAAATCACTTGACCACAGATGTGTGAGGGTTTATTTCTGGACTCTTAATTCCATTCTGTTGATCTATATGTCTATCCTTGTGCCAGTACCACACAGTTTTGATTAGTGTACTTTAGTGACTTTTCAAAACTATTTCTGCAAAGTCTGTATTTAATGTCATTTGTGGTCATTAAAGTCTATAGTTTGTTATCTTAGTAATCAGCTACTGATCTGACAAAAATTTCTTTAAATTTCTGGATCCAAGAATGAAAAAAAGAAAAAAAAAGTTCTGTCCTGATCTTTAAAACTTGCCTGAGTTGGTGCATTTTTTCAGTCGTAATCCATGCCACCAAAGACTTTGCTTTAGCCTTTAGCTCCTTCTTGTGGGAGCTCAAGATCCATCAGAGGTGGAAGCCTAAGGTCTTCTCAGGTCTTTTCTTAGCACTAGTGAAGTGCTGGGCATGCACATTGCACTCTTTCTTCCCCAGTATAAATGATAACCTTTCTAATCCTTTATTCCCCCAATAACCTTTCTGCTTGACCTCCTCCTTCCCTAGCTTTTGGATTCTCTATGCCACTTGTCCTGTCTGCTGTCCCTTGCCTCAGGAAGGCTTGTGGTGTATATGTCTTTAACTCTTTTGACAGATGCCACTGCTACCTGGAAGGTTGCTCCACTCCAGGGATAGGGGGAAAAACAGAAGTCAGCCTCTGCATCAATCTCTCCGGGAACCACAAGGCAGGTCAAAATGTACAGCCAAAGCATTTGAAGAACAAGGTTTGTATTAACCACCTCTACCACCAAGACACACAGTTATGCAGGCCACCGTCCCCACAGCCACTGTTGCTGTGGCTGACACTGCACTGGGG
This sequence comes from Dugong dugon, assembly GCA_030035585.1. NCBI lineage: Eukaryota > Metazoa > Chordata > Mammalia > Sirenia > Dugongidae > Dugong > Dugong dugon. The sequence goes on along the minus strand of CM057463.1, from coordinate 106,630,368 downwards.
GATGAGAGGTGGTAGTCAGGTAGACAAAGACACTGCAACACTCTCTCACTGCGCTTCGCCCTCTTTTTCTTCAATTGGCTGCCTTCTGTTTGCTGTAAATTTCAGAGTTTCCAGACTTCCAGAAGAGTTGATTCTGTCCATCTTTGCTAGTTTATGTTTATTGAATTGGGAGGAACTGATTCTTTAAATGCCCGACTCCATCATAATTTGTATCACTCTTAATTCCAAAGGCTGGCTTACAAAGGTTTCTTTCTTTTACACAGTTTTACTTTTTTAAAAAAATTTTAAATGTATGCTAATCAGTGAAAGGTGATAGTATTCTACCATAGCATATTGTTAACCTCTTGTACCATGCTTTTATTTATTGTGTTGCACTACCTTATTTATTCCTTTTGTTGTACTAATGGTCTTTGATGATAAAATCAAAGAAATACATGCAAAGATAATGAGCTTCTGGTCAAAGGTGAAAAATGCATGCTATATTCTTCTGCGTACCTGACGTGGCAATTGTCAGCATCCTATTAATTGGATCTTTTTATACAATTAGATTCTATTGTTTGTTTACATCCAAACAAAATTATATAAGACATTTAAAAATTTGTCAGGTCTTTGCACTTATTCTGTACTATAGGACATTTTTCTTTAGCAATCCAATTCCTAACACAATCTGTAAGATGAGCAGTTTACTGATTTCAAGAGAGTCTTCACGCAGTTACTTGTTGACTTACAACATGAACATTCACTTGGATAGTTTCAAAGACATTTTCTTACTATGCCATGGAGCTTTATTACTTGCCAACATTTTATCAACATGTTTTCAATGGAAAATTTATTTTACACTTTCTTAAAACAGCATCTAAATAGCCCACATATCTCCAATCTGATAGGTCAGAATGCCTGTGTACTGCTATGATAAGGGGAAAATCCCAGTATGACAGTTTGGACTTTTTTCATTCTAGTGTACCAAAGCCAGCACTTTTCCTGGTTATCATTTATTGGGTATTATATTTTAAATAGTAGGATACAGTTTAGCAAGGGGATATTCATGTCAATTAGAGATCCTCAGAGCTATTCTATGCTTGCCATAAAAAACCAAAAATAAAACAAAAAACCATTGCAGTCACATCAATTCCAACTCATAGAGCCTATAGGGTGGAATAGAACTGCCCCAGGGGGTTTCCAAGCCTGTAATTTTTACTTCTTCTAAGAAAGATTTGTTTGTTCTTCTGGCAGTCCATGGTATAGTCAATATTCTTCGCCAACACCATGATTCAAAGACATCAGTTCTTCTTCTTCGGTCTTCTTTAGTTCATTGTCCAGCTTTCCTACGGATATGAGTCAACAGAAAATACCATGGCTTGGGTCAGGCATACCTTAGTCCTCCAGGTAACATCTTTGCTTTTTGACACTTTAGAGGGGACTTTTGCAGCAGATTTGCCCAATGATGTATACATGTCATCTCATTTAATCCTGTAAAGAAGCCCAAGTATTAGCTCACCATACTTATTCAGTTTGTATACTGAGCAAATAATCCAAGAACCTGGACTAAAAGAAGAAGAAGGTGGCATTAGGACTGGAGGAAGACTCATTAACAACCTGCAATATGCAGATGACACTACCTTGCTTGCTGAAAGTGAAGAGGACTTGAAGCACTTACTGATGAAGATCAAAGACTACAGCCTTCAGTACAGATTACACCTGAAGATAAAGACAACAAAAATTCTCACAACTAGACCAATATGCAGTATCATGACAAACGGAGCACAGATTGAAGTTGTCAAGGATTTCAGTTTACTCGGATTCACAATGAACGCCCGTGGAAGCAGCAGTTAAGAAATCAAACAACGCATTGCATATGGCAAATCTGCTGCTAAAGATCTGTTTAAAGTGTTAAAAAGACATCACTTTAAGGACTAAGGTGTGCCTGACCCAAGTCATGGTGTTTTCAATCGCCTCATATGCGTGTGAAAACTGGACAATGAATAAGGAGGACCAAAGAAGAATTGATGCCTTTGAATTATTGTGTTGGAAAAGAATATTGAATATACCAGGGACTGCCAGGAGAACAAACAAATCTGCCTTGGAAGAAGTACATCCAGAATGCTCATTAGAAACCAGGACGGTAAGACTTCATCTCACATACTTTGGACATGTTATCAGGAGGGACCAGTCCCTGGAGAAGGACATCATGCTTGGTAAAGTAGAGGGTCAGCAGAAAAGAGGAAGACCCTCAAGGAGATGGACTGACACAATGGCTGCAACAATGGGCTCAAACATAACAACAATTCTGAGGATGGCACAGGACCTGGCAGTGTTTTGTTCTGCTGTACATAGGGTTGCTATGAGTGGGAACTGACTAAATGGCACCTACCAGTAACAATGACGACAAAAACATTAGCTAAGAAATGACAGAATAAGTATTCAAGTTTTATTGCCTATAATATTTCCTCCCTTCTTGACTTGAGTTAGAATTTAATTCCAACAACTAAAATGAAGGAAACATATTTCTAAGATCATCAGGGAGAATTCTGAGAAAATGTCAGCTGACTCACTTCCATTCTGTACTCCAATTCTTCTGTTTCTTCTGTTCCAAAAGCCTACACACATATACAACTATTTATATATCTATATGTGCATATTTATTTTAATCAAAATCAAGAGTTCGTACTGATATTTATAATTCCAACCCAACACTTCAGGATACTTTCTAACCTTCCTCTTTTCCATACTTGTGTAACACTTCTCTGACACTGAAAAACCTGACTTATGTTATTTTCAATATCTTTACTCATTTTTAATAATTTTGTTTATTTGCTGCATGCTACTTGTCTCAAATAGCCAGCTCCCTCTACCCACGATCTCTGCTTTCCTTCTATGCTGCATCCTAGGCTATCAGATGCCTCCCCTTCGAAACCTTCGGCTTACCATCCACTTGCCTTCTTTGCCACCTCCCACACCAACCTGCGGCACACCTCCCATGGTCCTCTATCTTTTGCACGCATACTGATGCCTCCTCACCAACTCCTCCTTCTATTTTCCTGCTTTCTTGGCCACCAGAAACTGATGACTTTAGACTGTCTTCCCTACTTTATCTTCTTTGAATGCCAGGCTGACTCCATTTCTGACATACCACCCTGTTTTTGGTCTCTGACACACAAGCAAAAAGGATGAAGGAAAAGAAGAGACTAGGAAGATGGAAGAAAAGGAAAAATGAAAGAACAGGGAGGATGAAGGGACAGGGAAGAAAGAAGGAAAAGGATGGGGAAATAAAGGGAAAGAGAGAAGGGAAGAAGCAAGAGAAGAAGAAAACAGGAAAGGAAGATAAGACTTAAAAAATGAAAAGACTGTAGAGAAGGGTAAGAGAAGGCGAAAGAGTAGATGAGAAAAGATTCTTAAAAAACTACTGAGCCAGACTAGAGAACCTAAAACGGGGACATAATGGCATGAGGAAAAGCCTTGCTATAAATGTAGAGATACCCATTTATTCATATAAACTTTCCAGTAGCTTCTCATCATACTTGGACTATAAACCAAATGACTTAATTTGACTGACAATATTCTCAATATATTTGTTTGCTCAACATAATCGTTCTCCCATCCAAGCCACCAAGTGGCAGTCGTATCCACCAGAAATCTATGTTAGTAATCTAGGACATATCTTTTTATGTTTTCCTCAAGTTCATGTAGTCATATGCAACCCTGTCAATGGACACATGCATATATACACACTTACCTACATATAAGGAATATTGGGATCACTTTTTGTTTTACAAAAATATCATCCTAATACATTAACAAATGTCAATCCTTTATTCTTGCTCAACAATACATTATTGTGTCAGATATCTTTTTTTTTTTTTAGTAAAGCAAAAAGAAAGTTCTATTTGGCATATATTCAAGGCAAAAGTGTGAAATGGACAACTGTGCTGCCACACCCATGTCTGCTAGAGTCCAAGGAAATATCACAGAACAGGCAAAAGTGGGAAAATGGACAAGCATGCTGCCACAGCCATGTCTGCCCAAGTCCAAAGACCATTACAGAGTCATCACTATATATACATTACAAATGGCAAAACCATTGGAAGCTTCACCTTCTCACAGATTGGCTAGAAACTCTGATCCTACATTTTAAACTGTCTTTCTTAACAGTCATTTGTACAAGTTTCAGTAACAGGAGGGTCTTCATTGGTCCAACAAATTTCTATTCACTAAACACTAATAGAAAAAGAGAAAAGTGGAAAGTCTTTTGTGTTCTGTTTGATTGGCTTATGTGAAATGTTCCCTAAAAGATATTTTCTAAGATTATCCTACCTATTGTCTTTCTTTATACCTCAGGGCCCAGTTGATGTGTCCTTGTGAGTCCTTGTGAACCCTTGTGAGCCCAACTCCAGCTGGGTCACACTCTCTATGCTCAAGGACTGGGGATAATGACTCCAATATTATTTCCTAAATCATTCCCTCCTTTTGATTGGAGATTGGAGATAACACATTGATGATCAATACCTGGACTTAGTCAAGCTCCTAGATGGTGGCCATTGCAAGCTGTTTAAACTCATGGTGCTGGTTTTCCACCAGAAACCATCTGGTTCTTCACCAGGTTATTAAGTAAAGATGATGTTTTCATCATTTACATTGCCAGAGTGAGCAGACTCAATGTACATCAGCATTTTAGCCCAAGTCCTTCTTTTGTCGTTTAGGTGTGTAAGACAATAGAAGATAAATTTTATTACACGTAAGGCTATCAGGATATAGACTAAGAATATTACTATTCCTTGCAATAGTGATTTAGACCTTGTACTTATTCCTGATAGTAACTAACCAAAAAAATCTGGTGTTTGTAAGAGTGTTACAGTGTGTAACCAAGTAGCTTGCTAATTCTACAGCACAGGCTACTTTCTTGGGATAATAAAAATCTAAGGTTATTTTGTTATCTCATGTCACCTTGGCTTATGTGATCAGAGCTCACTGTTGTGCTTCCATCTCACTAGCAGCTTCAGGCATATATCTTTTAAAAAAGGCTTAATCGATGCACATGTGAAACAGTAATACATGAAAGAAACTTGTGCCTCACATGCACAGGGACAATTATCTTCACTCATTTTATTATTTACTACTCTGTAGGGCATAAAGTGATAGCACACTGTTACTTTAATTTGTGTTTCAAGTTTTTGAATTTGAGCATGTTTTAGAAAAATATTTATTGGTGATCCATAATTGCTTTCTGTGGATTGTCTATTCATGTGATTTGACTGTTGGAATAATTGCGTTATTTGTCTTTTTACTCACTTTGTTAAGAACTCTTTGTTAAGAGAGCTAGTAGATGGTTATCTATTCTTTTACCTACACTGCAAATCTGTATTCCAAATCTAGTGTATGTTAATTGAGTTGGCCCACTTAGTAATCTGCCATCAAAAAAGTGTTAATGTTTTAAATATTTGAAATGCAGCTATCTTTTCTTTCTATCCTCTGGATTTTAAAGTTTAGTTTAAGAAGGTCCCCTTGAACTTGCATTGTATGGTAGTTTCTCTCTCTCTTTTTTTTTAAAATTGTTCTTGCCAACATTTAAGTCTTGAACACATATGTAATTTATCTTTTGTGTACAGTGAAAGATAAGTTCACATTCTTATATATTTTCCAGATACGTAATATGTTCTGCCAAAAGCTATATAAATAATTCCTTTCACTGAATTGAAATATCACCTTTGTCCTATATTAAATACTCTAATATTTTCTAATATTTTGGTGATGGCTATAGGGTGACTATGAGTCGGAATCGACCCGATGACAACAGGTTTTTGGTTTTTTATTTCTGTTCCAATTTTATACTAATATCATATTGATTTGATAACTTATAGTATGTTTAATTATTTTTTACACATTATTTTTTACACATCATTTGAGTCTTTTGTTTTGTTTTTTATTTTAATTTTTTTGTTTATTGCAGTAGTTTAAGTGAATGTTTACAATTCCAGTTAGTCTCCTACACAAACATTGTTATGTGACCCTAATTGCTCTCCCTATACTGTGACAGCATCTCCTCCTTTCCATCCTGATTTCCCAAGTCCATTCAACCAGCTCCTAACCCTCTCTGCCTTCTTATCTCACCTCCAGACAGAAGCTGCCTCTTTAGTCTCATGTATCTACTTGAGCTAAGAAACACACTCTTCACGAGTATCATTTTATGTCCCACAGTCCAGTCCAATCTTTGTCTGAAGAGTTGGCCTCAGAAATTGTTTTAGTTCTGGGCTAATAGCGAATCCGGGGGCCATGCTTTCTTGGGTTCCTCCAGTCTCAGTCAGACCATTAAGTCTGGTCTTTTTTCTAGAATTTGAGTTCTGCACCCCACCTTTCTCCTGCTCCATCAGGGGCTCTCTGTTTTGTTCCCTGTCAGGGTGGTCATTGGTGGTAGCTGGGCACCATCTAGTTCTTCTGGTCTCAGGCTGATGAAGTCTTGTTTATGTGGCCCTTTCTGTCTCTTGGGTTAATACTTTCCTTGTGTCTTTTGTGTTCTTCATTCTCCTTTACTCCAGGTATTTGAGTCTTTATAACTACTTATAAATTCTAATATCATTTGATTAAACTTTTGAAAAGAAACATACCTTCATTTATTACACATGGAATTGCTTCAAATACATATACTGTTTTTTGGAAAATGGACAGTTTTCTAAGTTCTTAATTTCAAAATAGAGAATAACTATTGATTTTAAATATGCATGATAATTCTAGTCAATTTATTATTATTATTAATGAATAATTTTAGTAGTAATTTCAAGACTGAAATCTTTTAAAATTTCTCATTAAGAAAACATATCTTTAGCCAAATAATTAAAAATAATAAATTGCTAGTGTTTAATTTGTATAAATTAAAGATTAGTTGGATTGAGTTAGCATATACTTTTATGTAAAATCATATAAACTAGAAAAATAAATGATCATAATAAACTCTATTTATGTACTATATCATACCATAGGAAAATAGAATATATTTTTGTAGTATATCTTAAAACATATTTTACATGTTACCTGACACTTTTTATTTCAGGAAATATATTTGGCATCATTAAGGGGGTAGAAAGGGAATTAAATGTTTTCTATAGACATACTTATTATTGGTGACATAATTGGGGCCTAGTAGGTTAAATCAGAGAAAAACGTTGGCCTAGGATATAAGGCTCTTAACTCTAATTTCAGCACTTAATTCACTGTGATAGCTCATTCTAAAATGTGATGAGATCATGATTTGATCATTTGAAACTTTAAACTGGAATTTGTGTGCATAGCTTGTATTTGTCTACATAAACATAATAACAGCCAGGTTCACCCTCACCAGGACCACTCTGAGGCATGTATTTAATCATTGAAAAGTGAAGTTGAAGAGAATATAAAGTAAGAGACATAAGATGGCTGAGAGTCAAACAGTTCACTGGCTGACAGTAATGTTTTACTATTTACAGTCAATTCACAAGCATCTTTGTTATAGATTGAATTATGTTCTTCCAAAATATGTGTTGGAATCCTTAACCCTATGCCTGTGGATGTAACCTAATCTAATGTAATGGAATCATCTTCCATAATGCAATCTAATGTGATGTTATCATTCAGTTGAGGTCATAGTATAGGGAGGATCCAAAACCTAATTATTTTCTGAGTTATGTAAAGAAGAGCATAGACACAGAGACATGTGGGCACAAAGGGAGAAGTAAGATGCCATGTGACAATAGTCTACAATCCAAGAAACTAAGGAAGGCACAGGACCATGTACAAGGAAGAAATTGAAATAGTGATGACCCTAGTTTGTACTTTTAGCCTCCAGAACTGTTAGAAAATAAGATTCTGTTTTTTAAAACCATCCACTTGTGATATTTGTGTTACAGAAGCACTAGGTAACTAAGATAAACCCCAGCGTAATTGCTGTTGTTAGGTACCACCCAGGTGGTTCCCACTCATAGCAAATCTATGTACAACAGAACAAAACACTGCCCAGTCCCGTGCCATACTCACAATCGTTGCTATGTTTGAGCCTATTGTTGCAGCCACTGTTGAGGCTCTTCTTGAGTGTCTTCCTCTTTCTCACTGACCCTCTACTTTACCAAGCATGACGTACTTCTCCATGGACTGGTTCCTCCTGATAAAACATCTGAAGTACAGAAGATGAAGTCTCACATCCTCACTTGTACAACGTTTTGATTGTAATTCTTCCAAGACAGATTTGTTGGTTCTCCTGGCAGTCCATGGTTATTCAATATTCTTCACCAATGCCATAATTCAAAGGCATCAGTTCTTCTTTTGTCTTCTTTATTCATTGTCTGGCATTTGCATGCATATGAGGAGACTGAAAATAACATGGCTTGGATCAGGTGCAACAAACAGACGTCTTTGCTGTTTGACACTGTAATGAAGTCTTTTGCAGCAGATGTTCCAATTTAAAATGTCCTTTGATTTCTTACACGTTGTTTCCATGGGCTTTGATTGTGGATCCAAGTAAAACGAAATCCTTGAGAACTTCAATCTTTTCTCCTTTTGTCATAGTGTTGCTTATCCATGCAGTTGTGAGGATTTTTGTTTTCTTTATACTGAAGTGCAATTCCTACTGAAGTCTGTAGTCTTTGATCTTTAACAGTATGTGCTTCAAGTCCTCTTCACTTTCAGCAAACAAGGTTGTGTCATCTGCATATTGCAGGTTGTTAAACAAACACCTTTCCTGACTTTAATCCACCCAGTATCCCCTTGTTCTGTTCAAACAATTGCCTCTTGGTCTATGTACAGGTTCCTCTTGAGCACAATTAAGTGCTTGGAACTCCCATTCTTTTCAGTATTATCTATAATTTATTATGATCCACACAGTCGAATGCCTTTGCATAGCCAATAAAACACAAATAAACTTCTTTGTGGTATTCTCAGCTTTCAGCCAAGATCCATCTAACATTAGCAATGCTATCCCTGGTTGCATGTCCTATTCTGAATTTGACTAGAATTTCTGGAAATTCCCTGTTGATGTACTGCTGCAAACATTTTTGAATTATCTTCAGCAAAGTTTTACTTGTGTGTGACATTAGTGATATTGTTCAATAATTTCTGCATTCTGTTGGATCACCTTTCTTTGGAAGGGGCACAGATATGGATTTCTTCCAGTCAATCGATCAGGTAACTATCTTCCAAATTTCTTGGCATAGACAAGTGAATGCTTCTAGCACTGCATCCATTTGTTGAAACATCTCAAATGATAGTCCATCAATTCCTGGAGCCTTGTTTTTCATCAATACCTTCAGTGCAGCTTGGACTTCTTTCTTCATTAACTTTGGTTCTTACTGTATGCTACTTCCTGAAATGGTTGAATGTCCACCAGTTATTTTTTGGTCCAATTAGTCTGTATATTCCTCCCATCTTCTTTTGATGCTTTCTGCATCATTCAATATTTTTGCCTATAGAATCCTTCAACATTGCACCTGGAGTCTTGATGTTTTTCTTCAGTTCTTTCTGCTTGAGAAATGCAGAAGGTGTTCTTCCTTTTGGGTTTACTAAGGTCAGGTTTTCTCACCTTTCATTATAGTACTTTACTTTGTCTTCTCGGGCTGCCCTTTGAAATCTTCTGCTCACATTTTTTACTTCATCATTTCAGCTGTACGCTTTAGCTAGTCCAAGTTCAAGAGTAAGTTTCACAGTCTCTTCTGACATCCATTTCAGACTTTTCTGTCTTTTTAATGACCTTTTTTGCTTTGTTCGTGTATGATGCCCTTGATGTCATCCCACAATTTCTCTGGTCTTTGGTCATTAGTGTTCAATGCCTCAAAACTGTTCCTGAGATGGTCTCTAAATTCAGGTGGGTTATACTCCAGGTCATATTTTGGTTCTCATGAACTTGTTCTAATTTTCTTCAGCTTCAACTTGAACTTGCATATGAACAACGGATGGTCTATTCTGCAGTTGGCCCTTGACCTTATTCTGACCAATGATATTGAGCTTCTCCATTGCCCCTTTCCACAGATGTAGTGAATATGATTCCTGTGTATTCTATCCAGTGAGGTTCACTTGGATAGTGTCTGTTTATGTTGTTGAATAAAGGTTATTTGCAACAAAGAAGTCATTGGTCTTGCAAAATTCTATTACACAATCTGCGGTGTCGTGTCTGTCACCAAGGCCATATTTTCCAACTACTGATCCTTCTTTTTTTCCAACTTTTGCATTCCAATAAACAATAATTATCAATGAATCTTGATTGCATGCTTAATCAATTTCAAACTGGGGAAGCTGGTAAAAATCTTCAGTTTCTTCATCTTTGGTATTAATGGTTGGTGGGTAAATTTGAATAACTGTCATATAAACTCATCTTCCTTGTAGACATATGGATATTATCCTATAATTGACAGCATTGTACTTCAGGATTGATCTTGAAATGTTCTTTTTGACAATGAATGTGTTTCCATTCCTCTTCAATTTTTATTTCTGCCATAGTAGACCATAGGATTGTCTGATTCAAAATGGCTAATACCAGTCCATTTCAGATCACTATTGCCTAGGTTATAGATCTTCAAGTGTTCCATTTAATTGTTGACGACTTCCAGTTTTCTTAGATTCATATTTTGTACATTCAACCTTCTGATTATTAATGGATGTTTGCAACTGTGTCTTCTCATTTTGAGTCATGCAACATTCACAGATGAAGGTCCCAAAAGCTTTAATCCATCCATGCCATTATATTCGGCTCCACTTGAGGATGCAGTATTCCTCATTCGTATTTTGAGTTTCTTCCAACCTGAGGGGCTCATCTTCCAGCACTATATCGGACAATGGTCCACTGTTATCCATAGGTTTTCACTGGCCATTGTTTTTTGGAAGTTATCAACATGTCTTTCTTCCTAGTCTATCTTAGTGTGGAAGCTCTACTAAAACCTGTCCATTGTGGGTGACACTGCTGTCATTTGAAATATCGGTGGCATAGCTTCCAGCATCACAGCAACAAGCAAGCCACCACAGTAGGACAAAAATGACAGATGAATGGTAGCCAGTGAGATTAACATGTACCAGTCATTTGGTAGATGCTGAGGAGACAAGATGAATATGGCATATTTTCTCTTCTTAGTATTTCAAAGTATCTCAGAGACTATGTATGTGCCAACTTGGCTAAGCTATTATTCCCAGTGGTTTAACCAAATACTAGATAAGTTGCTGCTCCCTAAAGTTATGTAATATAACGTAGTCACTTTCTATAACGTAATTTAATGTGATCAGTTAGTCAAAAGTAGAGTTTCCTTAAGGTGTGGTCAATCTTCAGACTATAAGTAGATATTTTGGCAGAACTCTCTTTCTCTTTCTCTCTCCCTCTACTCTGCACTCTTCTCATTGCCTGACCTACGGATCCTGGGAAGCAGTCTTATAGAAGTCTGCAGCCTGCTGCTGCCCTATGGATTTTGGACTTTCCAGCCCCCACAATTGTGTGAGCCAATCCCTTGAAGTAATTCTCTCTCTCTCTCTCTCTCGTATATGTATGTGTGTGTATATATACATGTATATGTGTGTGTGTGTGTGTATGTATGTGTGCATTGCAGGGTTATACACATATCTTAGTCAGGATTATAACTGGTTCTATTTCTTTAGAGAACCCTAACTAAGATAAGTGTGTAGCCCTGAGAGGAAAATAAAGTGATTTTATAAAGTGATTTCAGATAATCTTGGGTTCAAAATTACAATTAAAAAGATAACATCTTATCTTACGTAGCACTTTGGAATTTGCAAAGAACTTACTCATGGGTCATCTCATTTAATACTGAAAACAACCTTTGTATTAAAATAGGTCCCATAGTTTTTGAAATGCAGAGGCCTTGGGACTTCCAAAGTTTAAATATGTAGTCAATAAGAAAACTGGACAAGTTCTAGGTTCTCTTACTCCAAAATAATTGCTCTTTTATATGCTTCTTTTCAGGGCATTTTTGCTTCATGATGTAAATCATAATGCTGTTGTTAGGTTGTTAGATGCCCTTAGGCAGTTCTGACTCATAGTGACCCTATGTACAATAGAATGTAATACTGCCTCATCCTGCGCCGTCCTTACAATCGTTGTTATGCTTGAGCCTATTGTTACAGCTATTGTGTCAATACATTTTGTTGAAGAGCTTGCTCTTTTTTGCTGACTTTCTACTTTACCAAGCATGATGTCCTTCTTCAGGGAATGGTCCCTCCTGAGAACATGTTCAAAAAACGTGAGATGAAGTCTCACCATTGTTGCTTCTAAGGAACATTCTGGCTGTATTTCTTCCAAGACAGATTTGTTCATTCTTCTGGCAGTATATGGTATATACAGTATTCCTTACCCACACCATAATCAAAAGGCATCAATTGTTCTTCTGTCTTCCTCATTAGTTGTCCAGCTTTCACTTGCATATGATGCAATTGAAAACACCATGGCTTGGGTCAGGGGCACCTTTGTCCTCAAAGTGACATCTTTGCTTTTTCATACTGTAAAAAGGTCTTTTGCAGCAGATTTGCCTAATGAAATGCATCCTTTGATTTCTTGACTGCTGCTTCCATGGGCATTGACTGTAGATCCAAGTAAAATGAAATTCCTGAGAACTTTAATATTTTCTCCATTTATTATGATGTTGCTTATTGGTCCAGTTGGGAGGATTTTTGTTTTCTTTATGTTGAAGAGCAATCCCTACTGAAGGCTGTAGTCTTTGATCTTCATCAGTAAGTGCTTCAAGTCCCCTTCGCTTTCAGCAAGCAATGTCATGGCATCTGCATAATGCAGGTTGTTAATGAGTCTTCCTCCAATCCTGATGCCTTGTTCTTCTTCATGTAGTCTAGCTTTACAGGTTATTTGCTCAGCCTCCAGATTGAATAAGAATGTTGAAAGGATACAACCCTGACACACACCTTTCCTTGTTTGAAACTACCCAGTATCCCCTTGTTCTATTTGAATGACTTTCTCTTGTTCTATGTACATATTTTGCATGAGCATAACGAAGTGTTCTGGAATTTCCATCTTTTGCAATGTTATCCATAATTGGTTATAATCCACCCAGTCAAATGCCTTCTCATAGCCAATAAAACACAGGTAAACATCTTTCCGGTATTCTCTGCTGTTAGCAAAGATCCATCTGATATCAGTGATGATATACCTCATTCCACATACTCTTCTGAATCTTGTTTGAATTTCTGGCAGTTCCCTGTAGATGTACTGCAGTAACCACTTTTGAATTGTCTTCAGGAAAATTTTACTTATGTGTGATATTAGTGATATTGTTCGATAATTTCTGCATTCTGTTGGATCACCTTTCTTTGGAATGGCCACAAATATGGATATCTTTCAGTCAGTTCTCCAGGTATGATATCATGGACTTCAAAAATGAAGAAAAAAGCAAGAGGTCATTAAAAATACAGGAAGGAAAGAAAAGACCAAAATGGATGTCAGAAGAGTCTCTGAAACTTGCTCTTAAACGTCAAGTAGCTAGAGTGAATGGAAGAAATGATGAAGTAAAAGAGCTGAACAGAAAATTTCAAAGGTCTACTCGAGAAGACAAAGTAAAGTAATGTAATGAAATGTACAAAGACTTGGAGATAGAAAACCATAAGGGAAAAACACGCTTAGCATTTCTCAGGCTGAAAGAACAGATGAAAAAATTCATCAGAACACCCATGCCTACAGCTCCCAAAGTTATTTTTCATTTATCATTTGCATTTATTTTTGCTCTGTTTTTAAGGTGATTACCATCATCCTGAGAAACAAATGTGCAAAAGTGATTTTGAGTACCATTTCTCCAATTATTATATAGTTCTTCCCTGAGCCCTCCCCTGAGTTTCCCTTTAATACTGGAAAAACTCTGGCATCAGATGTAAGAAGGTTTTATTTTATTTCTAACTGTGGAGTTCTGACAAAGTCCTTAGGTATACAAATGGGAAGTGATGCCACATCTGAGACTTTGATGGAAAAAAGTAGAGTTAAAGCTGGCTGTTTTATCATATACTTTCTTTCCTGGTTTTTTTGAGGGGAGGGGGGTTCTTTGGCTTTCTCTGGGTTATTCACCTTGTCTCCCTTTTTTCTTTTCTGTACAGGTGAATGGAAGAATGGTTCAGGGTTTCTCCTGCTCAGGAGCACGCACCCTTGTGAAGCATTTCTGATGAGAAGGCTAGCGGTAAGGGGGAAAAGGAAGTAATTGACATTCTCTCTCTTTGCATAACTGGAATGACTCAGTGTTAGTGCCTAGCTACTGAGTCCTACCTTTCTTCTTGGGGAAATGTTAAGATTCAGCAAAATCATAGTTCAATCCCTGCTCTAGCTCTTATTATACCATTTCTAGCCATGGAACTAAAAGACAAATGATACCTCCTTCCTTCTCCTCTGTTTCCAAAAATGTAAAAGGAATTGATTAAACTGCACAATTTTTGAGTTCTCTAAGAGTACTACTGTTTTCTATTTCTAAATCAGGAGTTACTTACACTGGCTGATTATAGGAAAATGAGGACATCTGTCTCATGTCTATAATTTGTCAGTGCATTGACATGTAATATCTTTATGTACTGATTTAATGATCAAAATTTAAATTTAGAGCTTGATTTTAATATGTTTTACCATGGTTTAATACAAAAATTTAACTCTATGTGATTCAGTTTTGATTAGTCACTCTCTCTGGCAGAATTGTTCCCATTATGATTGAGGTTTTATGGACAACTCAAAAGTCATGATTTTGGCACAAACTTTTAGGTTAATGCAATAAATTTGATTTTGTTAGGTCTTCCTATTGCTAACAGTATATTCTGAGTCATATTTGCTAAAATTATTTGGCTAAGAAAAGCTGCTTAAAAACCTGAAGGTAACATGTCCTTTAGGTGAGGATGATGAGGAATACAGAAACCATGCAATTAATTTTAATTGGATTAAGTAGAGCTGACTGACTTTCATATTAATTTGGGCTCATGACTGGTTTTTGGGGAGACTATCCCAGATGAAAAAGGTGATTGTGGTGAGAGTATAGGAGATACTTCAACATATAAACTGAACCACAAATGATACAGGTATCAGAATAACCAGAAAAATTTTCTAAAATAGCTCTCACTGATATGTTAAAATAGAATTAAAAATATGTTAAACAGATAAAGAGATGAAAAAAGTCAGCAGAGAATTTGAATTTAGTTTAATAGATATTCCAGAATTGCAAAATGAAATATCTGAAATTAAGGACCCAATAAATGGACTTAAAAGCAACTGCCCAAAGCAGAAGACAGGAGTAGTAACTGCATATGCATATCAGTATAAAACACAAGTGCAGATCAATATAAACTAAAATAAAGCTCAGAGAGAATAAAATAATAGAAATGATAGAACAGAGCATAAGTGATACATGTAGAGTCAAATGATACACATAATTGGAGGAGTGGAAGGAAAAGAAAAAAAATAGAATGGAAGTAATATTTGAGGAGATAATAGCCAAGACTTTTATAACATGGATAAAAGACATGAAGTCATAGGTTACTGAAGCTCAGCAAACCCAAACAGATAAATCCAAAGATAACTTCAGAACACAGAGCCAAACTGCTGACACACAAAGACAAAGTGAATATCTTAAAGGCAACAAGACAAAACAGACACATTTCCTTCAAAGAAGCAACAGGCGCTAAGACCTAAGACTGATTTTTCAGTAGAAAAGATGGAAGCCCCAAGACAATGGATGAACATTTTTAAAGGTCTGAAAGAAAATTGTCAATTTAGAATTTTATAGCCAATGAAAATATTCTTAAAAAAATTCAATAAAAATAAAGACTTTTTCAGATAACAAAAGCCAAGAAGTTTGTCAAGAGTGGCACTGTTTTATAAGAAATACTATAAAAAGTTTCTCATGTAAAAGGAAAATGACCTCACCTGGAAGCATGGAGATGTAGGCCAAATGAAATATCATTTTAAAATATTGTCAGTTTAAGCAAATAAAAAATAGTAAGAGTCTTGTGGCAATTGGAATATATATATATATATATAAATAAATATAGGATGAAATAGAACAAAGGACAGGAAGGATCAATTAAGTTAAACTACTCTAAGTTTCATACATAGTTTGAGGGAATTAAAAGAGTACTAATTTAAGGCACACTTAAAGTAAGTCAAGGTTTTATTTTTTAATACCAGGTAGCTACTAAAAGAGAAGCCTTTGTGGCACAATGGTTAAGTGCTCAGTTGCTAACCCAAATGTTGGTAGTTCAAACCCACCAGCTGCTCTGCAGAAGAAAAGACCTGACAATCTACTCTCTTAAAGTTTATAGCCTAAGAATCCCCATAGGGCAGTTCTACCTTGTCCTATAGCGTCACTATGAGTTGGAGTTGACTCAACAACACATAGCAAGGACTACTAAAAGAAAAAAAATCACTATAATTAGAAGTTAATAAAGAAGGAAAAATTGAACAGAAAATGTATAAAATGGAATATTAATATTTGATTAATCCAAAAAGAAACAAACAAATGAAATATTAGACAAATCAAAAACAAACAACAGTATTTTATACTTATTATATTGATAAATATTCCGAAATAAATAGATTAGGCACACCCATTAAATTACAATGATTGGGTTTCTGGTTTCAGCTCTGATATGTAAAGAGATTGGAAATTGTCACTTCCATACGTAAAACAAAATAAAAGCTAAACAAACTGAAAGTCAATAGCTTTTCTTGGGCCCATCAGAAAATTGAAAATATAGAGAAAACCACAACCCTAAAATCTGGAGGACAAATACAGAGGATCACACCTGAGATCAGCGTACCTGAAGCTGAAGCTATGGGATCATATTCTGGTAGGAACATTCTGACAAATTGCTGGGGGGTGAATGTGGACCCGCTGGAAAGCGAAAACCTCCTGGGGCCTAGTCTTAGGGCCTTTTGTATGTTTTGCCTCCAGGAACCAACTAAGTTCTCATAGTGGTGATATGAGAAAAATTTCCTTTTTTTTTTTTCCTGCCAGAGGGAGGGGAAAGGTAACCATTTTAAAATATACCCAGAGAGTTCTCACTAACTAAGATTTAAACAGAGCTTTATGTGACTTGAGGAGTCCCTGGGTGCCACAGATGGTTAAGGGCTTAGCTACTAACTGATAGCTTGGCACTTCAAATTCACCCTTGGAAGAAAGGCCTGGTGATCTACTTCCGAAAGGTCACAGCCTTGAAACCTTATAGAGCACAGTTCTACTTTGACACATATGGGATTGCCATGAGTTGAAATTGACTTGAAAGCAACTGGTTTTTAATGTTGAATGGAGGGTAATTTGTTATAATTACGCTAAAGATTGGAGATGCATAATAAATTGAATTGGTCTAATTGACATATATGGACATCACACCCAACAGTTCTGAATATAGACTCTTTTCAAGTGCATATAGAACATTTTTCAAAATAGACCAGATTCAGGACTGTTTTAATAGCCTGCTTTTCACACCATTGGAGAGATTCACATCTAGGGTTATGAGGATGGCCAGACATGCGGCAAATGACACTGGACAAATGAGATCTACAGCAGTTTATTAGTCAGATAAACTCATTGCCCGGGAAAAGAAGAAACCACATGTCTCACAGGACCACACAGGAGATGCACTCAAGAATAAAATGAACAACTAGTGGGAGATCAGCTTTGTAGTAGCAAGAAGATGGGGTGCCCCCTGGTTCCTGTAGAAGAATGTGATTAGTTTGTTTGAATAATTCTGTGAGTGGCAGGAAACTCAAATCCACACTATTCAAGGATAAGCAGGAACGGCACCTGGTCTGTTTGATAAAAAAGTTCTTTAGCTAGAGGTCCTTATCTTTGGGAAGAGAGTGAGGAGGGAAACCTGGTGTTAGACCATTCAAAATCCTTCTGATTTTATCATATGTCAAAGCTGCATGTAATATCAAACATTAATTTAGGCCTTACACCACAGAGCCATAAAGCAATCTCAAAAAATTTCAACAGATTGAAATCATATAGGTTCTCTTCTGCGTATTGTTAGAATTCTTCAGTTTGGTATTATATAACTCCATCTGCTAAGAAATTAATTTGAAAGTTAAAAAACTATTTGGCTATATTTATTAATGGATTATATTCAGAACAGGAGAGAAGTAAAACCAAAAAAACCCCACAAAAAACCAAACCCTTTGCCATTGAGTCGATTCCGACTCATAGCAACCCTGTAGAACAGAGTAGAATTCCCCATACGGTTCCCAAGGACAGTCTAGTGGATTTGAACTACCAACCTTTTGGTCAGTAGCCGGACTCTTAACCACTATGCCACCAGTGAAGAGAAAAATGAATGAAGAAATGACCCACATTATTCATGGATACACAAACAAATTAGTGGAAGATACTAGATGTCTTATTACAAAATCCACAAGATCATCAAACCTGATATATTATAAAGACAGATTGTAGAACAGTAGGATTTTTTTTTTTTAACAACAACAAAAAAATATGCTGGCGGGAAAATGTCAATTTCTGGTATCAGTATGACTAGCTTGCTACAGATCATTCTTCCCACTGAGAACAGCAAAAATCTTGCTAAAATATTTTTAGAAATCTCTCTGTAACTATTGGAGAGCTACAAGGGAGCAATCACTTGCTACCTGGTAAATTTGCTGAGTGCTGATTAGCATAAGGACCAGACCAAAAGGAATACATCTCCTATTTCACGAGTAATTTATGCTTCCTCAAAAACAGAGTTTGATTTGCTCGCAAGGATCATCCTTATTGTATAGAATTTGAGATAACTCAGGTCCAACTAGATGTCTTTTCTTGCATCAAAAGCATCTATATTTTTCTTTGGCACCTGCATGGATCCTCAGTCAAATCAGGTGGAGTCAATAATATAGGTTTGATTTTGGGTAATTACCATATCTAAAGCTTGGTAATTTTTGTGGGGAAGAAACCATTTGAACCACTTTCTTTACAATGGATATTGAGATTTTAGAGACCCTTCCTGAAGCCTAATCAGCAGTGTTTAAAGTCAAGGAAACATAGATGCAGTCAATTTCATCCTATTCAAGTCTTATGACTTAAAATATTCTTACTCAGTTTGATCAATACCTTTGTGCATTCAACTCAACAGACATGTTTTACGGACTATTGTATGTTAATAAATGTTTTTGGTCCTGTGGGAGCTCTACAGCAAATAGGATGTAATCTCTCATAAAATCATATATATATGGATATATATATCCTTATGCAAACTTACTGGAATTACCTGGACTATAAGTTTCTAATTGAGTATTAAAACTTATTGCTTAACTCATTTTACTATTACACTCCTACAAAAAACTAAATAATTATCACTTGAGAATGAATTGTCAAATAATTAAAAACAATTCAGACTTTTACAGGGAGAAGATTTATTCAGAAAGAAAAAGGGGGAAAGGAAAAGGACTATTGTAATAGTGCAGGAAGGAGGGCTACTACAATAGGGTGAATACTCCGAACATAAAATCTGCAAGCTTCTCAGAGTTAAGGAAAACACTTTTTTTTTAAGTAGAGATTGAGAGTAAACAAGGCTAGAGAAAAGCCAGGCATAGGGCAGTGGAATGAAAGAGTAACATCCAAAATCAAAACCAAACCCTTTGCCCTGGAGTTGATTCTGACTCATAGAGGCCCTGTAGGGCAGACTAGAACTGCCCCATAGGCTTTCCAAGGCTGTAATCTTTAGGAAGCAGACTGCCACATCTTTCTTCAGTGGAGCTGCTGATTGGTTTGAACTGCCAACATTTTGGTTAGCAGCCTAGTACTTTAACCACTGCACCACCAGGGCTCCTAGGGTGACATCCAAAATAACTAAAAACCAAACCCGTTGCCATAGAGTAGATTCTGACTCATAACGACCCTATAGGACAGAGTAGAACTGCCCAATAGGGTTTCCAAGGAACCACTGGGGGATTTGAACTGCTGACCTTTTGGTTACACCATGCCAGCAGGGCTCCAGGGTGACATCAGTGGATAGTAAATCAGAAAGTTTTATGCTGAGGTCAGTCTATTCTCCAGGAGAGGCCATTAAAGAGGGTTAGGGAGAGTATGTTGGCTGAGGTTCAGGGACTTGTGGGAAGGAGAAAGCTTAATCAAAGTTTGATCAACCAGCACTTTGTTTCTGATTGATCAATGGGAACAATTACTAAGCTATAAGGCAAGGAATGAGGATTTGAAGGTTCTGTGCCTGGCCTAGGACCCCTGGTAGCACAGTGGTTAAGCCCTCCACTGTTGTCTGAAAGGTGGGTGGTTCAAATCCACCAGCCCCTCCATGGTAGAAATATGTGGCAGTGGGCTTCTGTAAAGATTGTTGTTGTTAGGTGTGGTTGAGTAGGTTCCGAACCCTAGGTGCAACAGAAAGAAATACTGCTGGGTCCTTCTGCGCCATCCTCGGAATCATTGCTATGTCTGAGCCCATTGTTGCAGCCACTGTGTCAATCCATCTTACTGAGCGTCTTTCTCTTTTTTGCTGACCCTCTACTTTAACCAACAGGATTAAGACTGATGTAAAGATTACTGTCTTGGAAACCTTATGGGGCAGGTCTACTCTGTCCTATAGGGTCCTAGGAATTAGAGCCAACTTGAGGGCAATGTCATAGGTAAACAAAGGGGAATCATAGTCTTATCTAAGTCATTTGGGAAGAGTGGTTATTTGCAGTAAGCCATTTTTCTCAGCACAGATGATGAGGGCATTTCTTTAACCACTGCTGTTTTCCAGTATCATAGGGTTCAGGTAAAATTCAACATTGTCAGAATTTAAGGTTCCAAGGGAATCCAGAAATCCAGAACAGCAATTCTGTTCAGGGAAGAGTAAGGATATTCTCATTTCCTATTTCTTAGGAAGAAACTCTTTCTAGTAATGAATGTCCTAGAAAACTTTGCTTATTCCTAATGCTGTCTCCAATTTTTCTATAATTAACTTCAACTTTTTGTAATGTGTCTCAAAAAAATTCTGGTGAAAATAGTTGTCTTTTGAGTTTTTTTAAATTTTTTCCTTTTAAACTCCTTTTAAAGGATGCACTAAAGAACTGTGGAAATAATGTCAGAAAAGTTTCATAGGATTGAATTAAATATTGGATATGGATGTTGTTAGCTGCCATCCAGTCTGCCTCCAACTCATATTGACCCCTTGCACAATTGAATGAAACACTGATCCTGTGCCATATCGATCATCGGTTGCAGATTGGACCATTGCAATCCATAGAGTTTTCATTGACTGACTTCCAGTGCAATCCATAGAGTTTTCATTGACTGACTTCCAGATGTAGATTACAAGGCTTTTTTTCTTAGTCCATCTTATTCTGGAAGCTCCACTGAAACCAGTTAAGCATCATAGCAACACGCAAGCCTCCAATGACAGACGGATGGTGGCTATGCATTAGGTGCATTGGCCAGGAATCAAACCTGTGTCTCCCTCATGGAAGGCAAGAATTCTATCACTGAACCACCACTGCCCCAGATACTGATAGAATCTCTGAATATCATAAAGAGATACAAATAGGAATACTCCACATATCATTTTGAGAGAGATTATAGCCTCTCAAGTTGGAAGGTATTCAAAACACGACTGGAGAAGAGCTGCCTCCTCAAAATAGAGTTGATTTTAATGAAGTAGATGGAATAAAACTTTCGGGACCTTCATTTGCTGATGTTGCACAGTTCAAAATGAGAAGAAACAGCTACAAACATCTGTTAATAATCAGAACATGGAATTTATAGAAGATGGATTGAGACAGTGGCTGCAAAAATGGGCTCAAATATAGCAACAATTGTGAGGATGGCGCAGGACAGGCCAGTGTTTCACCATGAGTCAGAACCTACTTGATGGCACCTAACAACAACAACATAGACGTACATAGATAGATTATGGGTGTGCATAGATTGATTACATGACGTGTTAATTCACTCATTCATTCTTCACCAAACCTTCATGTAACTACAGTACTTAAAATGTGTAAGTATTATGCTAAGCACTGGGGACACAAAGATGAATCAGACATTGTTCTTACACTCAGGAGCTCAGTTTAGTTGGAAAAACAAATAAGAAATATCAACCAGTGATTACAGTAGTGTGATAAATAAGAGAACTTTGCACATAGGTGGCTTTAGTAGCATTTAGGAGCCTGGCATGGGCTAGAGAGATTCTCCAGAAAGGCGTAATGCCTTGGGCTCAGTCATTAAAAAGAAGTACGAGTTATCCCGGTTAGAGGTGGGATGTGAGTGGTGAGGGGCAAAGACTCAGTGGTGTAAAAACAGCCTGATGTGAGAACTTGCAAGCAATGCAGAGGTCTGATACTCCTCACGTTTCGTTAGAGCACTTTTCACAGTGAATTGAAATTATGCATATCACTCTTTTGCCTGTTTCTCCTCCGGGTGAAATGTATACTTTTAATGTATTACATATATGTAGCAGATGCTGTTGACGGCGCATTTCATCGCTGTGGTCACACCAACTTCCTTTGGCTCAAAGCTCATACCTGTTGCCTTCTCTGGAGAATCTGCCATAGAGGATTAAAGATACTAATTAACTCACAGGGCAAGAAACACATTTTCCGTATTCTTATCTCAAGGCAGAGGGAACCACATTATAATTCAGTCTTCAGAGATCCCCTTGGGGTCAGCCTGAAACTAGACTTCACCTAACAACATATTGTATAGCTCCTTCTTTCCCTGAGTTGCACCCCTTACACTGAGATCATTTTCTCCGGAAAGCACTTCTTCAACAAAGTACTTTCATACAATACCTATTGCAGCATCTGTTTCTAAGGAACCCATCCTAAGACAAGTAGAATCGGGGCTTCATTTATCTTTGTGTCAAACTACTGGAAAGTGGAGAAATCTTGTCAACATTGAAAATGAATTCTTAAATGAGTGATTCTGAAAATTACTTACATTTGGCTGGATGCAAGCATACATGACAATTTAAAATCAGATAGCAACATTTATTGACTATTTACTGTGCTCTTGTTAACTTGTTACATATATAATCTTATTTAAGCCTCCAAAGAACCCATGAGGTAGATTGAGCATTAGCTATATTTACTGGAGAAGAAACTAGGGGTTAGAGAGTTTGATTCATTTGCCAGAGACTACCAGCAAATATGACGTTTTCAATTCTATTTAAGATATTTTTTTCTTTAATGCTAGTGTACATCTGATAATTTGAACTGTACTAATCATAATTAAGTCAATTTTGGGAAAAAATTCAAAAACTCTGAGAGTCAAATGTATAACATATATTTTAGGGCTACTGGAGTTATTAAAAGATACCATATTAGGTCTGGGGGCAGTGGTGTTTCAATGGTTAGAATTCTCTCCTTGCATGCCAGAGAACTGGGGTCGAATCGCAGCCAAAGTATTTCATGAACAGCCACTACCCATCTGTCAGCGGAGGCTTACATGTTGTTATGATGCTGAGCAGGTTTCAGCAGAGCTTCCAGACTAAGTGGGGCTAAGACTGTGATGAAAGCTCTAGCTATCTACTTCTGAAAATAAGCCAATGAAAACCCTGTGAATCACAACAGTCTGATCTGCAACCAATCACGGCGGGAGCAGGACCAGGCTGCATTTTGTTCTTTTGTGTACAGGGTCACCATGAGTTGGGGCCCAACTAGAGAGCAGCTAACAACAGCATATTAGGTGTATTTATGTGAAATATTTAATTTCTGCTCTAATGTTCATTATTCATAGTAAAAAAATTCTGCCTTCTCCCTACCTCCTCTTTCAAACATGGGATACTACCACATTGCCCACAGCTAGTACCCTGAGCATCAGGTTGACATCTGGATTATGTAAGATATAACTGCATTTACTCTATGCAATTAAAACTGTGATTTTTTGTTGTTGAAGCCCTATGCTGCAGTTTTTGCTGAGAAGCAAGTATTAAGCATTTTATTTGGTACTTGGAAAATCTGCCTTGACACTGCTTCATAATAGAACCAATTATCAAGTATGCTGTTACACATAGTGTTCCAGACCACAATTTAATAAAAAGTAATGATAATTTCTTTTGTGAAACAGTCTCCATAGCACTTAAAATCAACCATATGTGAAGACCTACACACTTATCAGGCGACATCTAAGGACCGAGGATACTTGTTACATACGCATGTATTTTAAGGTTGCAGTGATGAATTGCCAACTAAAGAGAATGACAGATATTAACACCACCTTCCAAAGCCACTTCTTCCTGAATTTCTTTAATATCTATTATCACAGTTACATTTATACTTTACATGTATTATTCCTCTGAAAGAGAAAAATCACTTTCATAAATCCCCATCACAGGTTCTGCTTCTTATTGATGGAAGGCCAGTATGTCCTTACGTAAGTATTTTGATCTTCTCTTTGTACATTGACTATGTAAGCATTAAAAAAAAAAAAAAAAAGGCCATTCACCAGAGAAGTAGGATTGCATGATGAAAATGCAAACTTAAACCTGGTAATGGAATGTACTGCTCTTCCCACCCTGTTTGGAGTAAGAGAGAATGAAGAAAACCAGACACAAGGGAAAGATTAGTCCAAAAGACTAATGGACCACAACTAACATAGCCTCCACCAGACTGAGTCCAGCACAATTAGATGGTGCCTGGCTACCACCACCAACTGCTCTGACAGGGATCACAAGCGAGGGTCCTGGACAGAGCTGGAGAAAAATGTAGGACAAAATTCTAATTCACAATTAAAAAAGACCAGACTTACTGGTCTGACAAAGACTGGAGAAACCCCAAGAGTATGGCCCCCAGACACCCTTTTTAACTCAGTATTGAAGTCATTGCTGAGGTTCACCCTTCCGCCAAAGATTAGACAGGCCCAGAAAACAAAAGAAGACTAAATGGGCACACCAAGTCAGGGGCAAGAGGGCAGGAGGGGACAGGAAAGCTGATAACGGGGAACTCAAAGTCAAGAAGGGGAGAGAGTTGGCACGTCATGGGGTTGGCAACCATTTTTACAAAACAATATGTATATTAATTGTTTAATGAGAAACTAATTTGCTCTGTAAACCTTCATTTAAAGCACAATTTAAAAAAAGACATTTATTACTCTTTATATAATTTGCAAGAAACATTTCTCTGAAAATCATTAGACAATCTTTATGTGTGGCTATTTACATGTCACAAGTGAATGTGACACTGAGGAATAATATTCAAATACATATAAGCTGGCCAGTGCTTAAGAATTTTCAGATTCCACCCTCTGAGACTCTGATTCAGCGATCTAAAGTGAAAGACAGGAATCTGTATTTTATTTTTTAAACTTGCTAGGAAATTCATACTCGTAGTTATATTTGCAAACCAGCATCTTGGTGCCTACTATAAACCCGTTGCCATTGAGTCGATTCTGACTAATAGCGACCCTGTCAATTTATAAACACTTTCAGATATGTTGATAGTTATACTACACATTACACACTCTGATTACCAAGATATGATTATCAACATATATGAAATTAATTATAGATCTATACATGCAGTATATTCAACTTTAAACCTTTGGAAAGCCTTTTCTGTTTTTCTTCATGCATGCAACCAGTTTTTAAATATTGATCTTCAGGGATTTTTGACGCATCCGAACTGTGACGTTGGTGAAGATTATTGGATATACCATGGGTTGCCAAAAGAATGAAAAAATCAGTCTTAACAAAAATACAACCAGAATGTTCCTTTGAACCAAGGACAGCAAGACTTCTTCTTGTTACTTTGGACACATCATCAGGAAAGACCAATCCCTACAAAAGGATATCACATTTGGTAAAGTAGAGGGCCAAGGAAAACGAGGAGAACACTCAGTGAGATGGATTGTCACAGTAGCCACAACAATGGTCTCAAACACACCAAGGATCATGAAGGTGGCACAGGACAGGGCAATGTTTTGTTCTGCTATACATAATGTTGCCATGAGTTGGAGCTGACTTGACATTAACTAACAACAATGGCTGAAAAAAGATTCTGAATTCTCAACATGCTTATTCTGTTGCTTCAAGACAAAACCACATTCAGGTTTCAAGTGGATTAAGTATTGTTGAGAGGAGATCCCATGCCTACTATAAGATCCTGATTATTTTAATGAGCTGAAATATGAGGTGACTAAGAAAAGCAGAAGATATAGAGTATCTTGGTGCAAAAAGAGAAACAAAAAGGAAAGAACGCCCACAAAAAAACCCACTTCCATCGAGTTATTTCTGACTTACGGTAACCCCACGTGTTACAGAGTAGAACTGCTTTATAGGGTTTTCTTGACTGTAATCTTTACAGAAACAGATCACCAGGTCTTTCTTCTGAGGCACCGCTAGGTGGCTTTAAAACAGCAACCTTTAGGTTAGTAGTTGCAATGAATTGAATTATGTCCCCCCAAAAATGTGTGTATCAATTTGGCTGGGCCATGATTCCCAGTATTGTGTGGTTGTCTTCCATTTTGTGATTGTAATTTTATGTTAAAGAAGATTAGGGTGGGATTGTAACACCGCTACTAAGGCCACATCCCTGATCCAATGTAAAGGGAGTTTCCCTGGGGTGTGGCCTGCACCACCTTTTGTCTTACAAGAGATAAAAGGAAAGGGACGCAAGCAGAGAGGGGGACCTCATACCACCAAGAAAGCAACACCAGGAGCAGAGTGTGTCCTTTGGACCCGGAGTCCCTGCCCTTGAGACACTTCTCGACCAGGGGAAGATTGATGAGAAGGACCTTCCTCCAGAGCCAAAAGAGAGAGAAAGCCTTCCCCTGGAGCTGATGCCCTGAATTTGGACTTTTAGCCTACTTTACTGTGAGGAAGCAAATTTCTCTTTGTTAAAGCCACCCACTTGTGGTATTTCTGTTAGAGCAGCACTAGATGACTAAGACAGTGGTCAAATGCAAACTGTTTGCACCACCTAAGAAAGTAGGATATGTTTACACCTAGGAGTGCATAAAAATGTTCCAAGAGTTTGAGAAACACTGACAGTTGGGAGAGATTCAATGTTTAGATTCTCATTTCCCATGTATACTCTTTCCTATAACTTACCTGCCTATGGGTGCCTGTATCATTATGCAGATTCTTGCTTTCCATTTCACCTTTAAAAATCACCTTTCTCACACTTCTCAAAACAATAGAAAATCTCTAATCTACTTCTAATTCATTATAGTAGATTGTGCTGGATGTAAAAATCTCTAAGGTACCAAGGAACAATTCACAAGATTGATACAGGTGTTGAGATAGTGAATAATTCAAATGACTGTGTAGTAAAGCCTTTTGCAAATCAGTTGTTTTCCAGCTTTTGATTTCAACAATATTGATACAAGACCAAACGGATTTGTCAGTGCAGAGTTCATTTATAATAATTTTTGCTGCTAGGTCACTGTAATTTTTGGGTATAACACAGAGGTAGTTCAAACAATTGAGAAAGCTTTTTCCTATCTATCTACTTGTTAATGTGAACAAGGTTATGTCATCATTTTATATCTCTAAAATGAATGCGTGGATCTGGGTATAAGTAATATTTCTTTGCATGTTTTAAGTAAAAACAGTCCATTCACTTAAATTCCCAGCCTAGTCTACTTTCACAATCTGTATCCATACTGAAATTTAAGATAAAATGAGTTAGAGCTCGCAGTATCTACTTATATGTATTTATTGAGTGTATTGATATCTTCACAAGAGTCAGCTTTCCAGTCCATTAAAGTGCTATATCTCTTGATTTATTTAGGTCTAATTTAATTTCGCTCAATGATGTTTTTAGTTTTCAGATGTATGCCTAGGTATTTAATAGACTTAGGTGCTACTTCAGTGCTATTGTAAATACTGTCATTTTAAAAATTTAATTTTTATTTGTCACTGGTATAGACATGTTTTTTATGTTGAGTTTGCATCTAAAATTTTGGAATTCACTGATTAATACTAATAAGCCCACTGCCGTCTAGTTGATTCCAACTCATAGCAACCCCATAGGGTTTCCAAGACTGTAAATCTCTTTGGAAGCACACTGCCACATCTTTCTCCCGAGGAGCCACTGGTGGTTTCAAATCACCAATCATTTGTATTTTTTTATTTTTAACGTATGCAATCACGTCATCTATAAATAATGACAGTTTTATTTCATTTTTCAAAATTTCATGTTATTTATTTCCTTTATTGCCTTATTGCACTTCCTAGGTCTTTCAATAAAATGTAGCATAGAAATACTGGTGATCCTTGTCTCATTCCTAGTCTCAGCGGAAAGTCTTGAAATATTTCACCAGTAAGCTTTTTGCATACACTCTAATTCAGATTAAAGATGTTACCTTTCGTCTCTGATTGTCTAATAGTTGTGGTTGTACGTGGTGGTATTTTTAAGCATGTATGGATTTTGCGTATTGTCTAAAGTATTTTTTTTGCTTCCCTGAATCTATCTAAATGATCATATAATGATTCTTTTTTAGTTTTTCCTTTATGTTTCAATGTAGTAGATGACATTCATTGATATTTTGAATGGTAGACAAAACCTGCATTCCAGGAATAAACCTACTTTGTCATGATGCATAATTCTTTTTTAATATATTACTTATTATAGTTGGTTAATATATTTCAGTGTATTTAAATCTATTTTTATGATAGAAATTGCCCTTTCTGTAATGTCCTTTTTAGTTATTTTTATCTAGAGTTTGTTGGCCTCAGAAAGATAGGAAGTATCTCCTCTTTTTCAATTCTCTGGACTATTTTCTGTAATACTGGTATTATTTCTTTTTTAAAAGTTTGGAATAATTCACTATTAAAACCATCAGGGCCTGAAGGTATGATTCCATTTATAGAACATTCTGGGAAAGGCAAAACTAAATTTATTATTGATTGTCAAGGACCAGAGGGTGTGGAAGGAGACTGACTATTAAGGGACAATAGGGATTTCATTGGGATGACAGAAATATTCTATAACTTGATTGCAGTGAAGGTTACATAAAAAGTCTTTAAAGTGTATAATCTCCACTGAACACTTAAAAAATAAATTTTACTCCATGCAAATTATACCTCAATATATGTCTTATTAAAAAAGGTATTGCATAATTATACATCAATATTATATCTCAATTAATTTGAATTTTAAAAATAGGTATACTCATCTTGAAGAAAATTCATGGAGAAAAAAGTGTTTTGAAAATGATCTGGATTTGAATTAAAAAAATGATTTTTAATTTCAACTCTCCCAATGAGCTATGTGATTTTAGGAAAGTCGTTTAATCTCCTAGGGCAATCTCATTTGTAAAATGAAACTTAGATTTATATCATAGTGTAACTGCCCGAACCGGACTAAAACCGGGTCAGGTCCAGGTTCCCGCTCAGCGCAGCCTGTCTGAACAGAGAAACGGACATGGCTGTTAAGGCAAAATGAAAGTGTTTATTTAGTTGGCCAAGTAAAGGAGCGTGCAGGGACTAGTCACCAAGGCAGCTCCCTGAAACTGGGCGGGGTCAGGTTTTATGGTATCGTCATAGTAAGCAGAATCAGGAAGTTATGCATATTCATTTCTTGCTGATAGTCCATTGCTGGGCAGAGCTAGGAAGTGGCACAGAAGCAACTGACCGAATTCCTCGCTTCCAAAATGGGCTCGGCTACTGCAGATGACGTTAAGTCAGGTGATTTTTTGTTCTTTGGCGTGAGTCTTTTGGTTCCTTGACGTGAGTTTTCCGATTCATCTGCACATGTCTGGTGGTCTGAGGCCAGTTTTCCTGGAACTTGTTTGTTTTCAGCTGTGAATTTCCCTGAAGTTAAAGCAATGTAAAGAATAAGGAAGTTGTTAAATACCATCAGTTCTAAACTGAAACACTAATATAGCCTGCCTCTATTGTGAGGGCAGAAATGCAGTCTAGCAACTATCTCAATAGCTCTTTTAAGAACTCTATTAAATATTATTTAAAAATATCTTTATTACACACTGCTATGTATTGAATTGTGTCTTCCCAAAAGATAGGTGGAAATCCTATCACATGTGAATGTGACATTGTTTGAGGAAACGAGATCTTTCTTTGAAGATATTGTCGCTTAAGTCATACTGGAGTAGGGTGGGTACTAGCTGTAATCCATTCTGAGTGATGTCTTATAAATGGGAGAACAGACTCAGAGAGAGAACCACACACTGGGAGAAGACAGATGCCATGTGAAGATACATCTGCAAGCAGCAAAGGAATGCCAAGGACTGCGAGCAGCCACTAGAAGCTAGGGGAGAGGCATGGAAGAGTTCTACTCTCAAAGCCCTCAGAAGGAATCGGCATGGCCAATTTCTTGATTTTGACTTCTAGATTTCAGAACTACCATCTACTTTTGGCATTTTGTTATGGCAGCCCTAGTAAACTAAAATGCCCACATTCTCCACAAAAAAAATCAAGGACAGAGCAGGCGTACAAGTGTCCATCAAACTTAAATAAGGCATAATGATGTCTTCATTAAGCTCTTGTCTTCTCTTGAATGAGGATTCTAAAAACAATTCATTGAGATAACAGCTTTTAAATTTGTAAAAGGCATTCACAAAAAAGAAGAAACTAATTCTTTTGTTTGTTTCAATTAGCCCTATTGAATAAAATAGAGCTTTATATCTTTTTTTTTTTTTTATAATTCAATAAGTACAAGTTAGGCATTGTGCTAAGATCTGGGGGAACAACAGTTGCGGTGAGTTTTTGTGAGAATTTCTGCCAAGTTTTCAATCCTTGGGTTGATTCAAGATGCCTCAAAAAAATCTTCCAGAAAATATCCTTTTTAAATTTTATATCAGCAAGTGTTAGTTTATGTTTTCCACAAGAACAACCTTGATTTATACTACAGTGAACAAGAAATGCTGTTTGTGTCAAGGATATTACAGTCTAGATTGGTTGGAAACTTAGATAACTCTGTTTTGCAAAGTAAAATTGATGGTCATGTTTCAAATGAATGAATATGTTGAAATAAAAATGAATAAAGGCGACTTCCACTTCTCATAATGATAGATTTTCAAAAACCAGATTTACTCTCATACTTTAAACAAAATAAACAAATGACAAAATACATGAAATAATAGTTTTTGGATTTGGGCAACAATGGATTACAGTGATAGCTGTAAAATGAAGATAAATGAGGCGAGCTATACGTGTGCCCCATTCTATAGTGTAGGATGGAGGGGAGGAATGTACTCAAATAGAGCCCAGCAGTCCATTTGAGTGAAGGAGACAAAGTTCAGAGTTTGAAGAGTTCAAGTTTTCTAGAGTCAATGGAAGAGAATACTAGAAGTAAGAGATGTGTACAGAACACTGGAGAACTGAAGATTCCTCTCGTTTTCATCTGAGTATTGATAAGTGCATATGTGTAAGAAAACTATTTAAAGCCAGGCAAGACAATTAAGGAGGATGAGCAGCACAATACCTGGAACTCATACAGGGCCAGGAAAAATCTGTGGTCCCCCCACCAGAATGGAACTGCCTCCTAAAACATGGGACATTTCTAGAGTTTTGAAGGGGATGCATTAATACTTTGCTGGTCATCAAAGACTATTTTGGAACTGCCTGAGAAAGCTTATAAACAAGGCTTATAATAATGAATCAAATTGTTTCAAAAACTGCATCACAGAACAAAGGCTAAACATATTTAGAGGAATAGAAAAACAAATACGCAAATCAATGCACAAACAAAACTCTAGAACACAAAGACATGAAATTTACAATAACATCCAGTAAAAATAACAAGAATGCAAAGAAGGAAAACATGATCCAAAGTAAGAAGAAAAATCAGTCAATAGAAGCAGAACTTGATGTGACACAGGTAACATAATTTGCAGATAAAGATGATGAAAGAGTTATTATAAGTATATTCCATAAGTTCAAGTAAACAGAGGAGAAAAGATTAAAATAAGAAAGGAGAACAAGTGAAATATATATATATATATATATATACATATATATAAATCCAAATCAAACTACTAACAACAGAAAACACAATATATGAAATTAAATATCTATGTACATATATATTCTTGTGGATAAATATATATATGATCATCATCAGACTAGACATTGCAGAAAATCAGTGAATATGAAAATATACCGATAGAATCTATCCAAAATGAAAATCAGAAAAAGTAAAATAAGAAGTAAATCAATGAGCTGTAGAAAAACATTAAACAACCAAAAGTGCATATACTTACAGTCTCAGAAAGGAGTGGGGGGAGTGGAAGAAAAATATTTTAAGAAATAATGGCCAACTTTTTCCAAATTTGATGAAAATTATAAACCCACATGTTCAAGAAGCTCTAAAGAAGTCAATCTGAAGAAAAAGGAAGATAATTACACCATAACACATTAATATCAAGTTGCTTAAAAATAATGATAAAGAAAATCTTAAAAGCTGAGATAAAAGCACATTATGTATAGAGGCACAAAGATAAGAATGACAGCAAGCCTCTTGTCGGAAACAATGCAGGCAAGAAGAATACCGGAAAAAGAGACGATATCACTGCAGAGCTTACAGACTTTAAAAAGATAATTAGGATAGATTATGAACAACACTGTGCTAATAAATTTGACAACTCAGATGAAAAATATAAATTCCGTAAATGACACATCTTCCATAATTCAGTTAAGAAAAAATAGAAAAAAAAAAAACTTGAATAGCTCCTCTATTAAAGAAAATAAACCAAACTTAAAAACTTTCACACAAAGAAAACTTCAGGCATAGAAAGCTTCAAAATTGAGATCTATTAACTAGTAAGAAAGAACTAATACCAATACTACACAAACTCTTCCAGAAAATTGAACAGATAAAATGTCGTAGTTATCTAGTACTGCTGAAAGGGGCTGCGTGGAAATTTCACATTTACTGTGTTTTGCCGGCAGTATAGGCCTAGTTTCCTGGGTATTGTGGTATTGTTAATGCCTAGCTTGTATAGTTCACTTTTGCATACTCTTATGATTTTGATTTGTTTTCCCACATCCCTTCCCTCTTGCTTTCGCATGACTTTGAAGTTTAACTAAGTTTCCCTTTGAGAGGTAGAACAACCTTGGAGGGTAGAGTAACTTGTCTGAGATGTGATAATAATGGGGCAAGATGACCTTCAAGGATTGCCAGGTGCAGAATGTAACCACCAGAAAAAAAAACTATAATCTTGACAATATAAAAACTTTCAGCAAGTCTCCAAGGGGGAGACAGGTCTTTTGGAGGAGCTCATTCTCCTGTCTCCTGTATATGGATATATAATAAAACACTCTTGCTGCTCATCTCACCCCGTCTCATTATTGGCTCCTGCGGCAGGCGGCTCAGACCTGCCATTGTGGTAACACTGCTATAACAGAAATACCACAAATGGGTGGCTTTAACAAACAAATTTAATTTCTCACAGTTTAGTAGGCTAGAAGTCTAAATTTAGGCTGCCGGACCTAGGAGAAGGCTTTCTTTTTCTGTTGGCTCTGGAGGAAGGTCCTTGTCTCTTTAAGCTTCTCCTGGGACATCTTCATGTGGCTTGGCCTCTCTCTTCCCAGTTTAATCTCTTGTATTTCAAAAGAGATTGACTCCAGATACACCCTGCACAAATCCTGTCTCGTTAACATAACAAAGACAACCCATTCCCAAATGTGGTCATAATCATGAGCATAGAGGTTAAGATTTACAGCACATATTTTTTGGGTGACACAATTCACTCTATAACAAAGAGACACATCCTGACTGATAAGAAAGTTGTAGACAAATATTTAGCATGAACATAGATGCCAAAGTTCTGACCAAAAGCTTAGCAAATACCATATGAACATATATTAAACAGATGGAACATCATATCTAAGTGTAGTTTATCTCAGGAAAGGAAAGTTGGTTTAGCATTCAGAAATCAGTCAATGTAACTCATTATCATATGATTATCTCAATAGATGCAAAGAAAAATTTGACAAAATTCAATAAATATTCTTGATAAAAAATTTCAATAAATAAGATTTACAAAGGAATTTCCTCAACCAGATAAAGTACATCTATAAAAATACAAAAAAAATCCTACTCTTATCCTCAGACTTAACGGTAAAAGGCTGATTTTCCCCCCCTAAGACTGGATCCAGAAAGAGGATATCTGCTTTCACCATTTCAATTCATCATTGTACAGAGGTCCTGGGTGATACAAATAAGTACAGAAAAAGTAACAGCCAAATGACAACCAACAGGTGAAGGAATAAATAAATTGTGGTGTGGTACATACATTGTAGGAGCAGTCAGTAGTAAAAAGAAATAAACTATTAATATATGCATAAAAATGTATAAATCTCATACTAATGCTGCTAAGTGAATAAAACCAGACATAATATTTTATTCCATTTTTATAAAATTCTAGAAAATGTGATCTAATTTATAATGATAGAAAGCGTATCAGTGGTTGCCTGAGGACTAGGAGGAGATAAATTGCAAAGGGTTATGGGAGACTTTTGAAGTGATGGATATGTTCAATATCTTGATTGTGATGAGGTTTCACAGCTTATATAATATCTTCCAATTGTACTGTTTAAATATGTACAGTTTATTGTATGTATGTTTGTGATCTGGGACAGGCTCTTCTGGCTTTGACTGTTCTTGCACAGTATTCTGCAAGGCAGCTGGTAGGTAAACTGAGGGTTGGCTAATCTAGTTTATTTCCATAAAAAAATCCATCTCTGCTCCATGTGATCTCTCATTCTTCTGCGGGTTGGTTCACACTTGTGTAAATGGTGGTGGCTCCGATTCAAGAAAGTGAGCAGAAGAGTGCAATGCCTCTTGATGCCTAGGTTTTCACCTGGGACAGTCACTTCAGCCTTGTTATTTTTAGCAAAGCAAGTAGAAAGTCAGTCCAAATCCAATGGTGGGAGAAATTAACTCCAACTACAGGCATACCTCGTTTTATTGTGCTTTGCAGATGTTACATTTTTTACAAATTTTTTACAGATTTGTGGCAAAGCTGCATCAGGCAAGTCTGTTGGCACCATTTTTCCAACAGTATGTGCTCACATCGTGTCTCTGTGTCATATTTTGGCAATTATCACAATATTTCAAACTTTTTCATTATTAGTATATTTGTTATAGTAATCTGTGATCAGTGATCTTTGATGTTACTGTTGTAATTGTTTTGGGTCTCCCCGAACCATGCCCATATAAAACACCAACTTAATAGATAAATATTGTGTGTGTTCTGACTGCTGCCTCTCCTTGGGCCTCCCTATTTCCCGAACATAACGATATTGAAATTAAGCCAATTAATAAGCCTACAATGGCCTCTAAGTGTTCAAGTGACAGGAAGAGTGGCACATTTCTCACTTTAAATCAAAGCTAGAAATGATAAAGCTTAATGAGGAAGGCATGTCAGAAGCTGATACAGGCCAAATCTAGGCCTCTTGTAGCAGTCAGCTAAGTTGTGAATGCAAGGAGAAGGTTTTGAAGGAAACTAAAAGCGCTACTCCAGTAACACATGAATGATAAGAAAGAGAAACAGCCTTATTGCTGATGTGGAGAAAGTTTTAGTGGTCCGGATAGATGATCAAATCAGCCACAACATTATCTTAAACAAAAGCCTAATCCAGGGCAAAGCCCTAACTCTTTTTAATTGTCTAAAGGCTGAGAGAGGTGAAGGAGCTGCAGAAGAAAAGTGTGAAGCTAGTAGAGGTTGGTTCATGAGGTTTAAGGAAAGAAGCCATCACCGTAATATAAAAGTGCAAGAGGAAGAAGCAAATACTGATGTAGAAGTTGCAGCAAGTTATCCAGAAGATCTAAGATAACTGATGAAAGTGTCTACACTAACCAACAGATTTTCAGTGTAGTCTTATATTGGAAGAAGATGCCACGTAGGACTTTCACAGCTACAGAGGGAAAGTCAATGCCTGGCTTCAAAGTTTCAAAGGACAGGCTGACTCACTTGTTAGGGGCTAATGCAGCTGGTGACTTTAAGTTGAAGCCAATGTTCATTTACCATTTAGAAAATCCCAAGGCTCTTAAGAATTATGCTAAACTTACTCTGCCTATGCTCTGTAAATGAAACAACAAAACTGAATGACAGTACATCTGCCCACAACACGGTTTCCTCAATACTTTAAGCCCACTGTTAAGACTTACTGTTCAGAAAAAAAGATTCAAAATGTTACTGCTCATTGACAATACACCTGGTTACCCAAGAGCTTTGATGGAGATGTACAAGGAGATATATATTGTTTTCATGCCTATTAACACAATATCCTTTCTGCAGCCTGTGAATCAAGGAGTAATTTTGACTTCCAAGTCTTATTATTTAAGAAAATACTTTTTGTAAGCCAATAGCTGCCACAGATAGCAATTCCTCTGGTGGATATGGGTAAAGTAAATTAAAAACCTTCTGGAAAGGATTCACCATTCTAGATGCCTTTAAGAACATACATGATTCACGCGAGGAGGTCAAAATATCAACATTAACAGGAGTTTGGAAGAAGTTGATTCCAACCCTCATGCATGACGTTGAGGGGTTCAAGGCTTCAGTGGAGGAAGTAACTGCACACGTGGTAGAAATAACAAGAGAACTAGAATTAGAAGTGGAGCCTGAAGTCGTCATTGAGTTGTTGCAATCTCATGATAAAACTTTAATACATGAAGAGTTGCTTCTTATGGATGCGCAAAGGCAATGGTTTCTTGAGATGGAATCTACTCCTGGTGAAGATGCTGTGCACATTGTTGAAAAGACAACAAAGAGTTTAGAATATTACCTTAACTTAGTTGATAAAGCAGTTGCGGGGTTTGAGAAGATTGACTTCAATTTTGAAAGAAGTTCTTCTTTAGGTAAAATGCTTTCAAACAGCATCGCATGCTACAGATGAATCTTTCATGAAAGAAAAGAGTCAATTCATGTGACAAACATCATTGTTGTCTTATTTTAAGAAATTGCTGCAGCCACTCCAACCTTCCCCAACCACCACCCTGATCAGTCAGCAGCTATCAACATCGAGGCAAGACCCTCCACTAGCAAAAAGATTATGACTCTCTGAAGGCTCAGATGATGGTAGCAACTTTTTAGCAGTATAGTATTTTTTAATTAAGGTATGTAAATTGGTTTTTTTTTTAGACATAATGCTATTGCATACTTAATAGACTACAGTACAGTGTAAACATAACTTTTTTATGTACCGGGAAACCAAAAAATTTGGGTGATTCACTTTATTGTGATACTCACTTTATTGCAGTGGTCTGGAACCAAATCCACAGTATCTCCGAGGTATACCTGTATTGATGGAGTCATATTGTGGGGTATCTGGTGATATTTTTATTGTTGTTAGGTGCTCTCAATTCTTTTCTGACTTACAGTGACCTATGTACAACAGAGGAGCCTTGGTGGCATAGTGGTTAAGAGCTACTGCTGCTAACCAAAAGGTTGGCAGTTCGAATCTACCAGCCAATCCTTGGAAACCCTATGGGACAGTTCTACTCTGTCCTGTAGGGTCACTATAAGCCGGAATATACTCGTTAACAATGGATTTTTTTTTTTTTCCATTTGTACAACAGAACAAATCACTGCCTGGTCCTGTGCCATCCTCATAATTATTGCTATGTTTGAGCCCATTGTTGCAGCCACTGTGTCAACCCATCTTGTTGAGAGGCTTCCTTTTTTTCACTGACCTCTACTTTACCAAG
Organism: Dugong dugon; assembly: GCA_030035585.1. Taxonomy (NCBI): domain Eukaryota; kingdom Metazoa; phylum Chordata; class Mammalia; order Sirenia; family Dugongidae; genus Dugong; species Dugong dugon. Next base: position 106,592,843 of record CM057463.1, on the reverse strand, counting down.
CATGATGTCCTTCTCCAGGGATTGGTCCCTCCTGATAACACGTCAAAAAGACGTCAGATGAAGTCTTACCATCCTCGCTTTTAAGGAGCATGGCTTTACTTCTTCCAAGACAGATTGTTGGTTCTTTTGGCAGTCCATGGTATATTCAATATTTTTCGCCAATACCATAATTCAAAGGCATCAATTCTTTGGTTTCCCTTATTCATTGTCCAGCTTTTGCATACATACGCAGTGATTGAAAATATCATGGCTTGGGTCAGGTGCACCTTTGTCCCCAAAGTGACATCTTTGCTTTTTAAGATTTTAAGGAAGTATTTGATACAAGGGGGAGGGGGTGGGGGGGATTTGGGGAAATTTTTATAATTCATATATCTTGTATATTTTAATAATTATCAATAATCCTGTGTTATGTTGAGGGGCACTTTGTGGTTTCAATATTATTCTCCACCTTCTATTTGAGAAATAAATGCGTAGTTTAGATAAAAGAAGTTTTGGCTCACTAATATTTTAGTTTATGAGTTTTTTCTGTGAATACATTTCACTTTAAGTGGTCACTCCCCTTTTCACAATATTTCTAATATTACATATCTGTATTTACTTGGATTTTTAGGTAGAACCTGAGCTCCTTACCATTCGTATAATTTAATTATATTTTTAAACCAAGATTGTGTATCTGTCAAAGAACCATACAGCTAAGGTTGATCTGGGAATGATTACAAGTCATTTCACTTGTTTTCTTAAGCAATGATTATTATGAGATTAGAATACTATAGACATGAATTGTCTGAACAATATATAATGTGCCAAACAATGGTAATACTGAAGTGAGCTGATAGCTAGTGACTCCAATCTCTGACTGCTGAAGCCCTCTAGGCTTGCTTTGAAAAGCTTCATATATACTATCATTTATGCTCTATAGAAGGATAAAATAGAGAGCCCAAGAATTTTCTATGATTATATAATTTATTCTCTTTATCTAAAAATAAACCCAGTTAGAAAAAGAATTTCAACATTCAGATGAAGATAGCACACTTAAGGACTTAATTTGTTCTTTATTAGGGAATGATTTTTAGCGAGTTGGTATAATATTTCTTCATCGACTAACCCAAAATGAAGAAAATTGACAATGCACAAATGCTAAATATTTTGCTAATGTGGGAGAACTAGGCAAGAGACATTTTAATTATTGTTTGAAAATAAATTACTTATTGTTTCACTTTAAAATACTTGTGTTACAAATACTTCACTCGAATTAAATCTAACTGAATGTAATGAGCTAATGGAGCTACTCACATTTCCAACTCTTAGGTGTAGAATGTAGCGGACATTCATTGTTTAGCTACCCACTACTGTTAAATGCCCTCCTTATAACTGTTAATTGCCCAGTTTATGAGTCTTGTCTTCGCAAGACAGAAAATCGAAAGCTTGCATTCCCAGTCTCCCATGAAGCTGGCATTTGTGCGTATGACCTAGGTTTACCAATCAGATGAACTCACAAAACAGATTCAACAGTCAGCGATATAAGAGAATAAATCTTCTAGAAAACCTGTTGTAGAATCCATTTATTTCTTTGAGAGAAGCAGTAGTAGGGGTTTTGGCTTTCAGTATTAATTATTACAAGTGCCTAGAAGCAATGGCATGTATGTTGTCATGAGCAAAGCTCCGGTGTGCTTGGTAGGACTGCCAGACACAATGCAGGATGCTCATAAGTCATGCCCATGAAATGATAGGGACAGCCACATCAAAATAGTAAACCAAAACCAAGATTGCATCTCTGATAAATTACAAAGATCGATGCCACTATCGAAGACTTGGAGGTGCAGTGTTTGTGATTCTGTTTATATTCAAACATCCATACCTCTGGAATATGCTGGTTTATAGTATTCAAGAACACAACACAGCTCCATTAAATTGATAGCTGGAACTTCTGTTTGGTTATTTCAGACTTTCTGGCACTGAGATATAAAAGAATTAAAAGGTTATTGTGTTGGCTGGGTTGTTTCTCTTGATTATTAAGGGGATATAGACTTTTTATTAACCCAATATGGGAAAACTAATTACAGGTAAACCCAGAGGATTCTCTGGGTACCCTGGGGTACTGCTATGTCTTTTGGAAAAGGTCAAGTATAGTAAGATCACCACAATCAATGTAAAATAACTAAGGACTCCCCTAGGAAATCCAGTTTTGAGCCATCATGTAAATAACATTGACCAACAGAGACGTAAGGTAAGAGCAAAGTGACTAGGATGTGAGTATTGGAAAAAGTCTCAATATCAACTGTGGCCTTTTCATCAGTTGCAGAAATAAAGACTGTAGTATCTATCTATCTGTCTGTCTGTCTTTCTCTCTACCTGTCTACCTGGCTATCTACCTACTTATCTGTCTGTCTATCTATCTGATGTTCCATTTTCCCCCTCCCCATCCCCTTCTACTCTATACAGGGTTTATTGGATGGAGGCGAACTTTATAATTTAGTTAATAAGTTATAAAAATATCAAGACATGATTATGGTCTAGAAAAGCAATGGATATTACTCAGGTATCTTGGACTAGTGATTTCAAGTAAGTGATTTGACTTTTTTTTTTTTTTTTAATGGAGATCCCTTTTTATTTATATGAACAGTTGTGTTATGTTAGTTTGGGTGCATGCTGTTTGAAAATTTAAGTTGGGATGAAATGTGAATGTTAATATTGCCCAGCCAATATTAAGGGGCTCTAATGGACATTAATTCTTACAGTGGTCTCACATCTTTAAGCAACCTGTCTATATTTGAAAATAATCCTCATTTTGAACCTTGCCTTGCTAAGTTAGAGGCCAGGAAATTTGCTTCTCAAGACTCTCTCAGCACAGACACAGGGTAGTGATGCACATTCTACTAATCAGATGTTCTTAAGTAAGACTTGGAGGTGAGCAAAATGAAATGATGTTCACATGAAAGGTAATTGATATATGAAAACTATGTTGATAGACATAGATGATTCTTTGTGGGAGGCAAAAATTAATACTTCTGTGCTCATTTCTAAACATTATGATTAGCAAGTGAGACTGGGTAAGGGTTTTCTAGAGAAACCCAGCAGTGGTATTGGCAATAGTTGCTGCCTGTGTAAGTCTTTTAGAATATGGCACTGCCTTATGTGAGCAAGTCAGCACTTTCCAATAAATTGATTTTCTACTATTTTGGATTTTTTTGTTTAAATTAAGCTAATTGGTAGTATGGATGTCTTCTGTCAACACTAAAATTCAGTTTACCGTAAGATGATTTTACTATATTTTCCTTGAAAAAAAAATGATCCTTATGAATTTACCAGTTTTACTACTAACACCATCAAAAGTTTCAAGAAACAGAATTTTAACTTTCAAATTCAATACAATTTCATCTCCTTTTCTATCTCTCCATACCAGTTGATGGAGCTCTGATGGCGTAGTGATTAAAGAGCTTGGCTGCTAACCAAAAGGTCGGCAGTTCAAATCCACCAGCTGCTCCTTGGAAACCCTACAGGGCAGTTCTACTCTATCCTGCAGGGTGCCTATGAGTTGAAATGGACTCAGCGGCAACGAGTAACAGGTGGTATACCAGCTGATAACCTAAATATCCACTCTTTTCTCTCTTAAAAGAGAAACCATCTTGGAAAATGTCCAAATTATACATATACAATGATATATACAAATTTTCCTCATAGTTGTAAGTTAGTATTGGGATAGGTAGGCAGAAAAATAACATAACATAGAAGAAAAAACTTCTCAGGTTAAATAATACAATGGCTATTAGCTTTGTATTCTAATTCTAAATTTTGATTCTAATACCAAATTCTCCTACTTATGTGTAAACTTGGACAGGTTCCTTAAAATTTTTGTCACTATCCTCATTCCAATTGTAATAGAATATATTTTACGTGGCTTTCATGAGAATAATTAATATTCATAAGTGTATCAATCAGTATAATGCTTGATATCTAGAAGGAATTTTGATAGATACCTCTTCCCTTTCTCTCCCTTTGCTCTTCTTCTCATTGATCCTGTTTGCTAAATCCTTCTTCAAAACCTCATTAGCTCTTGTCTTGACTATTGAAACACGCTCTAGATTTTTTCCCTCTTTTTAGTTATTCTTCATCATTCAAACTATCATGTTCACTATTGAAAATATAATCCCACTAAAGTGCAATTGTAATCATATTTTCCTGTTCAGTGCTTCTCCTTTGCCTCGCAAATATTAGTCAAACTCTTCTCTTTATAATTCAGTGATCTCTAAAATATGATCTCTTTTTTAAATTTTCAGGTGTTTCTCTCACTACTTCTCTATACGTGTATTTAGGTTAAATCTAGCTCTGCCTACTAGGATATGTCAAATGTGTCTCTAAATTTCTCAGTTCGTGTCCTACTTCATTTTTCTCCTTTCAGAGTGCTCTCCACCTTTTTTTTTGCTACAGATCCCATGCATAGCCAAAGGTAACTCATCAAGAAGTCTTTCCCAAACATCCAACTCTAATAATCTCTTATCTTATTCTGTCTTGGTCTTGTATTATGGGAATCTCTGTTTTTCGTTGCCTTATCTATCACCCTTTATCTTCCACTTTTGCCTTCCATATACAGTTTGATGTTAAACTCCTTAAAATAATAGACTTTCAGGATTGGGGAAGGTTTTTAAATCATCTAACCTTATTTCAAAGTAAACATTTTTTTTAAAATATTGCATCTAGACCTTTGTACAGAGCCACTATGTAATCTGAGTATAAAGACTAACTCTGCAGTTATTCTTAGAAGTATGCCTTTATAAATTCAACTGAAAATCAACACTTATATTAAGATATATAACATCAGCATGACAGGTCCCATATTAATTTATAGTCAATTAAAACTTTTTTTTTTTTTTAAATCACTTTACTGGACACTCAAGCAGATTTTTATTTTTTTTTTGGCCCAGGTGGAGGAATGCAAATACACCTTTTAAATGATTAAATGTCTTCTTGATAAAGGTGTAGGAAGTTCCTGGACTTAGAAAATGCTGGAGGACACTTTGAAAATTATTTAGCAGATAGTAAATAAAACACTTATATACACAAAAATTAAAATCAAGTAAATACAATTTTTAAAGGTGTTTAACTTACCTCTCTAGAAAGATGGTTGTGAAATTCTCTACTGTATATGTCAATGCATTGAACAGTATAGTGTAAATAGATCCCAGGTGATCATAAAGGTGATTGTCATTACAAGTTGGTTTCAATGATGTTAGAGTGAATCCTCAGTGGGCTGTGGATGAATAGCTATTCATATGTTGGTTAGAAAGTATTCTACATTTACTTCCTAACATTTAAGTTTACAGCCACTGAGATGCTTTGGTTTCAAAAGTTTGCTGCATTTATGACCCCCAAGCATCCTCTATTCAGAATATTTACTTACTCCGCCTGGTCAAAAACAATAAACCCCAGAACTTGCTATTATTTTTGAAGGATGCAATAACACACATACTTGCATTTGGGTTGGCATCCTTTCTGCCCCTGATAAATACCAAGGGCCCCTGATCATTAGATCCTTAAGAACTTCCCAGGATCCCATTTTCTAGGCTAAATTGCAAAAGAAAAATCATAAAAATGGAAATTCATAAAAGAAATAATATCGTGTTGCCAGTGTTCAATGGGAAAGAATTGCATGGCCAGCAGTCCAAATGCAGGAAGGAGCATTTTTCAATATTGTATGTGTACTGGCCCCATCAATTTATACTGAAGACAGCTGGTGGAAAAAGCAACTACAGCATGGGTGTGAGAAACTAAACACTAAAAACATGTCTGAAAGACTGAACTGACTTTAAAAGTGAATCTGAAGGACTTTTTACTTAGCTAATATTTTAGAATATTCTCATTAAATCAACATGGCTTAGTATTGAAATCTTCCCTAAGGATCCAAATCAGACATAGATAGTTCATCAGTTTGACAGTCTCTGATTCTTTATCATTAATGAAAGCCTTTATATGTGTTTTAACTGTCCTCTGAACTGGCATCTGGAAAAGTGCAATTAGGAGGGCAAAGTAGAATAGTTAGTGTTTAAAGGTCTTCCATATAAAACAGTGACTAAATATTTTCTACAGACTCTAGAGAATGTATCTGGGACCAATTAAGTGCACTGAGAGGCCAATAATTTTTGGCTTAATATAGAAGATACACCCTTGGAATTGCTCATTAACTGGAATAATGTGGCTTGTGAGGTCATAAGCTCCCTGTCAAAGAGATGCTTCATATGTTTAAAAGTTTTATATTTTTGCATTGTGTGGGGACTCTGCATAATTATTTCAAGCCTAAATTTCAAATCTCTTAACTGTTTTACTTAACTTTTGGCAAGATTGAGCTAAATGATGTTTAATTTTAATGAATACTACAAAACAGCCTGATTTCATAAACATCAAATATTCTTTTATTTGTAATATCAGACAGACTATCTTTAATGCAATGTCCTTGCATTTATACTGAGCAGGGGATTGGATAATATTAATTTATTTCCATTTATTATCCCAATTTATAATGATGGAAACCAAAAGGTTGAAGAAATTGTTTTCATTTGCTTACTTAGTTATGGTATTGTATTTGTTCCCAATTGCTTTATGATGCTTCTATGTTAGTGAAAGCAATTTTTTATGGAGACCTTTAACAAGAGGGGCTGGAATAAACCAAAAAGAATACATTGAATGATAACAAGGCAATTACTAAAGGTTATTTTTTTTTCCCTTGGATTTTAGATTTTTTTTTTTGTTTCACTAAGAAGTTATTCCCTCAGAGCTCAATTTCTCCTTCAACTTGGTGATTCTTTGATATCTCAGAACTGATTCCATTTTTATGTGACTTTTCATAGAATTGCATAAGATAAGAGGAAGGTATATTTGATTTGTCAGGGAACTGGTTTTCATCAAAGGAGAATGATCGATGCATTTACTGAAAAAGCCAGAACAAACTTTGATCAGAATACCAAAGACATAAGAAAGATGAAGTGCAGAATGACTTACTTGCTTCTGAAGACAAAATTCCAACAGAAAGCAGAAATTTCACACTGTTGTATATACTTCGCCTTGATCAAATTATTCATTTGGTGTGTTGAGAATAGTAAAGATGGAAAAATGAAATAATTGATATGGTGAGATGTCTTTTTGGTGAATCCAAGTGTTACACTGTCCTAGTCAATAGGCATAAGATTTAAGAACTGGGAGAATTAAGTCTTCTTGTGCCTTTTTCATAGTTTGATCACTTGCAATCATTTCTAACTTCAAAATAAATTTATCAGTAGTTTTATAAAATGCAAAACTTTGTAATTTCATAGTGACGCTTATTTCACATTAGAAGAGAATTCATTGTGAAGGAAAAAACTTAATGAAAGAGTGAAAGAATACCTGTGAGATTTGTTTCTGTGTATTTTGGCTGAATTGTTGCAGACAGTATGGTGCTTGTTTGTTTGTTTAATAAGCTCTTCTATGGAGCATATTTGCCACACATTATTCAAGATGCCTTTACAAAGGTACTGCATCCAATAGTCCTAGCATCCTTATGAGGCAGGTATCATTTTTAGTTGCATTTTACAGACAAAGAAACAAATTCACAAAGTGGTTAAATAACTTGTCCAAATTTATCTCTTAACCACTACACTATATTCTTCTATGATATTTAAGCATATATTGAATTTTATTTAAGCTTGTGAAAAGCCCAAACTAAGGTTTACTCACCACAATTAGTTACAGAAATTTAAGACTAATTCACAATTTGAATTTAACTTACCTTGAAGACCCAGTGTGTTGTACTGAGGATGTCAAAATCAATCACCTCTTTCAAAGATTAAACTGGAAACTATCAAACGCACTGGGATAAAATGACAAACTGTGAGGTAGAAATAGAGGTCAGAGTTTTATAAAAAAATTATTGATAGAGACTCATTTCTATACACTATCAGGATTATCAATTCATTCTTCTCACAAAGACTATAGAATACATACAGGGTATATTTCCTTGGTATTGTTATGGGTAAGAGCAAGAAGTAATTCTTGAAGAATTTTCAGACTGGTTAGGGAGACAGAATTTAAATGCTTGAAAGCTAAATAATCCAAGCAATGGAAAAGTACAGAGTGATTTGCAAAATGTATCCCTAGTTTTAATTTTAATGAATTTTCTATTGATACATAGAAATATGATCATATACACAGTATCCTGTGATAAGATATTTAGACACATTTGTTGCATGCCTTATATTAAATTCATCATGTACATAAAAAAGAAATTCAAATGATCAGAATCACTTTTCACTTCTGGGAAAACTCATTAATTTAAAAATGTTATTGGGACATGTTATTGCATTACATACATGTTGAAGATACAACTTTGAAATTAAATTACCAATATAGATAACCACTTTCAGTTAACAGATTCAGTTTGAGACACTATTTATAACATACTCATTATCTGAACTTGGAGTCAATTAAAGTGGAAGTGTAGGGATACAGACAAGTTAAAAGTGCATTTAACATATGTAGAGAAACTGAAGATAAACATTTTTAATTTTATTATTTTACTTAATTTATGTGCTAAGTTTCCACCAGATTTTGTCAAATAACATGCATTAGTTACTGTATTTTTTGCATCTCATATATGCTCAAGGTTGTATTAGGCTCTTCTGATAAGGCGAGTAAGAAAGAAACTAGTTAGTTTCTCACGATTCTTACAATAGACTAGAATATAGGATACACAAAACAAACTTGTGTCATATATGTGTACTGACTGAAAGGATTTGCTGTCTACTGTAAATCCATTGTATATTTGGGCCATTCTTTCAGCGCTGGCATATAATTGCACATGGCAATTATATTTCCTTTATGGGAAGATATTTATAAGTTTGTCTAACAGGTATAGAAATCTAAAGAAAAGAAACCTAGGAAAATTTCTAGAGAAGTGGAATTTTCAAGTTATATTTTTTAAGATCACCATATAAGTCATATAAGAGATAAGCACTGTTGGGGCAAAATGGTGCTCTAAGCAGAAGCACCATGCTGTCCCTCCACAGCAAAGATCTGAAAAACTAAGCCAAACAGAGAAAACAGCAATCCTGAAACCCTAAAGCATCAAATGAAGAGACAAAGAAAGCCAAACACCAATGGACTGAGAAAACTGACAGAAAACGGAGAGCAAGGAGAGATTCATGCAGAGGTCCCATATCAGCTAACACAGCACGGATCCGCCATCTTGGACTCCTATCGGAGACCAGCAATTACGGAGTATGAGAAAGCAGCTTCACGGAGCTTCCAGCGGGAGACACAACAACTGGTAATTTGCGATATACGCTTTCCCACCCCCCACCCTTCTTCATCCCCACTCAGCCTCCTCTGCTTCCCGCAGCCACAGTTTCTTGTCTGGGAAGCACCGGCTGCTTAGATTCCCCCCACCCACACTGGCCGGCTCTCTGAGTGCCATTTGTTGGCTGCTGGTGTTGGTTTTATTTCCGCTTCTTTTGATTTCTTCATTACCTCTCACCATGCCCCCCTCCTTTCACTCAAATACCTGGCTCCGTGTGCAATCTTTGCTTCTTCCTGAGGGGCTGCAGAGCTCTCGTAATTTGCGATATACACTTCGCCACCCCCCACCATTCTTCACCCCCACTCGTCCTCCTCTGTTTCCCGTGGCCACAGTTTCTTGTCCAGGAAGCAACGGCCACTTGGATTCCACCCACCTGCACTGGCTGGCTCTCTGAGTGCTTTTTGCTTTTTTCCTGCTTCTTTTGATTTCTTCCTTACCTCTCACCACCGCCCCCTCCTTTTGCTCAAATACCTGGCCCCGTGCGCCATCTTTGCTTCTTCCTGAGGGGCAGCAGAGCTCCGTTTGAGTATGAAACTGCTTCCCGGTCTGGGCTGCCACACTGGTGGGATTCCGGGGCTTTTGTTTGTTTGTTTTGAATTGTTCTTTTGTTTTCTTTTCCTTTTCTTGAGTTGGGAGAACGTTCTGGCCGGGTGGTGCTGCACGGCTTGGAACCTACCACCTCAGCTTGTGCAGACATGCAGAGGGATCCCTGCGGGAATTTCTTTTTTCATGGGTTTTCTTTTTTTTTTTTCTTTCTGTTTTTTGGGGGGCTTTTCTTGTTCTATTTTTTTTATTTGTTTTGTTTTCTTTTCCTTCTTTTTCCCTTTTTGTCTTTCTTCATCACTCAGTTTCTCATCTCTCTATACTTTCCTTCTTTTTCTGTTCCCTGAATATCTGGTGCTGAATACCTCTAAAACTTTTAGCCAGGCTGCACTACAACACCTGAGAACAACTTCCCGAGAACTCATAGCTGCACTGGTGGGATCCGGGAGAGCTTTGCTGTTCTTTTTCCTTTCTAACTTTTAGTTATTCATTCTTTTTTTTTTTTCTTCTTCTCCTTTTTGTTTTTCTCCATTTCATAGACTCTCATCTCTCCAATCCAACAGCAAGCTCCCCTAGCACTCTTTTTTGTTTGTTTGTATATTTTTGGCTCCTTTTCCTCTCTCCTCTCTCCCATATCCATCTTAGCTCCACACATAGCAATCTCCCCCCTACATCCTGCCTACCTGCACTATGCGCTTAACATCACACCCCCAAGCAGCACAGGCACGGCCTACTGGAACCTGCCCTGAACTGATTACTGACCAGCCCTGGTGGCTGTAGTAAGTGACACAAACAACCCATCCCAGACACTCCTCTTCAGCTAGACCTGCCCAGCTATACCATATGTGAGCTACTGACCATTCCAATTGGAGAAGGAGGTGAAAAGTATCATGCCCACAGATGAACAAACAACAAAGAACACACAACCCACCTGCTCAGACATAGCCAAATTTTAAAAAAGGATGAAACAAACAAATCTACAATCAAAAAACAAGAAAAATAACTAATGAATGCCCCAAACAGCAGACAATATCAAAACATTTACAAAAGCAGGACAGAATAGTTCCAGTTGGCATCCAAAATAAAATACCAGATGACTTTCAAGTGGAAAAAAAGGCACTAGAAATACCTGATGGGGATTTCAAATCTCTAATATTCAGAATTCTCCAAGAGTGGAAGCAAAAAGCAGACAAAAATGAGGAAAAAATGGACAAATTCATGGAAAATACAGACAAAATATTGGAAAAATTCAGGAAAATAATGCAGGAACAAAATCCCAAAATAAATTCACAACTAGAAATTATACAAAAAAAAAAAAAAAAATTAGAAATCCAAAAGATAAACAACAAGATTTCAGAAATGGATGGTGTCATAGAAGGGCTAAGGAGCAGATCTGAAATGGTGGAGGATAGGATCAATGGAATTGAAGACAAACACTTGGATATAACTCTGTTTGAGGAAAACTCAGAAAAAAGAACAAAGAAAACTGAAGAGACCCTAAGAGCTATGTGAGATACAATCAAAAGCAAAAATTTTTGAGCGATTGGTGTTCCAGTACATGGGAAGAAAACAGAAAACACAGAGAGGATCATTGAATAACTGCTGACAGAACACTTCCCCAATATCATTAAAGATGAAAAGCTGGCCATCCAAAAAGCTCAACGAACCCCATATAGGATAGACCCCAAAAGAAAATCACCAAGGCATATCATAATAACGCTTACCAAAACCAAAGACAAACAAAGAATCCTGAGAGCAGCTCATGAAAAACAAGAAGTCACATACAGAGGAGAAACGATAAGACTAAAAACTAAGCTCAGATTATTCGGCAGAAATCATGCAGGTAAGAAGGCAATGGGATGACATAGATAAAACCCTGAAAGAAAAAAATTGCCAGCCAAGAATAATATAGCCTGCAAAACTCTTGTTGAAATATGATGGTGAAATTAGGACATTTCCAGATAAACAGAAATTAAGGGACTATTCAAAAACCAAACCAAACTTACAAGAATTATTACAGAGAGTTCTTCAATCTGAGAACAAACAACTTCAGCTCACAGGAAGATCATGGGCGCACGGTCATACCAGCCAGATACCACTCTAGGAAATGAAATCTCAAGAACTATCCAAAACCAAAATAAATACAACAGGGAATCATAGCAGTTAATCAGTAAATGACAATAAAATCAGAACAATAAAGAGGGAATAAATGGTGTAGGTATAGAACCTTCTAATGGAGAGGAAGGCAAGGTGATACCAAGTAATAATACAATGCTTCAAACTTAGAAAGATAAGGGCAAATTTCATGATAACCACAAAGAATGTTAACAAACATACTCATAAAAATAAAGAGGAAAAACATAAAGTCTCAGCAAAATAAAAAATACAAAAACAAAAGAAATGAAAAAAAAAAATCCACAAACAAAAGTAACTCAGCACAGGAGAGTAAGAAGAACAAAGATAACGTCAGCACCACAAAAAAAAGCACTACAAAATGACAGCAACAAACTCACATCTATCAATAATTACAATGAATGTAAATGGACTCAATGCACCCATAAAGAGACAGAGAATGACAGAATGGGTAAGAAAACAGGATCCAACAATATGCCGTCGACAAGAGATACACCTTAGAAACAAAGACGTGAATTTATTAAAAGTCAAAGGTTGAAAAAAAATATATCAAGCTAACAACTACCAAAAAAGAGCAAGAATGGCAATACTAATCTCAGACAAAATAGACTTTCAAACAAAATCCACCATAAAAGACAAAGAAGGACACTGTATAATGATTAAGGGGACAATCCATCATGAAGACATAACCATAATAAACATCTATGCACCCAATGACAGGGCTCCAAAATACATAAAACAAACTCTAACAGTACTGAAAAGAGAAATTGACACTTCCACAATAATAGTAGGAGACTTCAACACACCACTGTCAGTAAAGGACAGAACATCTAAAAAGAAACTCAGCAAAGATATAGACAACCTAAAGGGCACAATCAGCCAACTTGACCTCATAGACATATATAGAACACTCCATCCAACCGCTGCAAAGTACACATTCTTTTCCAATGCACATGGAACATTGTCCAGAATAGACCACATCTTAGGCTACAGAGCAATCCTCAACAAGACCCAAAACAGTGAGATAATTCAAAGTATGTTCTCTGACCACAATGCCATCAAGGTAGAGATTAACAACAGAAAGAGCGAGGAAAAAAAAATCAATTACATGGAAACTAAATAATACCCTGCTTACACATCACTGGGTATAGAAGAAATCAGAGATGGAATAAAAATATTCCTAGAATCCAATGAGAATTAAAACACATCATACCAAAACCGTTGGGACACAGCAAAGGCAGTCCTCAGAGGACAATTTTTAGCAATAGATGCATACATCAAAAAAGAAGAAAGGTACAAAATCAAAACATTAAGTAGACAACTCAAACAAATAGAAAGAGAACAGCAAAAAAGGCCCACAGCCACCAGAAGAAAAGAAATAATAAATATCAGAGCACAAATAAATGAAATAGAGAACAGAAAAACAATACAAAGCGTCTACAAAACCAAAATTTGGTTCTTTGAAAGAATCAACAAAATCGACAAACCATTGGCCAGACTGACAAAAGAAAAACAGGAGAGAACACAAATAACCCAAATAAGAAATGAAACGGGGGACATTACAAAAGACCCAACTGAAATAAAAAGGATCATAACAGAATATTATGAAAAACTATACTCCAAAAAATTTGAAAACCTAGCGGAAATGGATAAATTTCTAGAAACATACGGCCTACCCAAACTACAACAAAGTGATGTTGAAAATCTGAACAGACCCATAACAAGAGAAGAGATTGAAATGGTAATGAAAAAAACTCACAACCAAGGAAAGCCCTGGCCCAGATGGCTTCACTGGAAAATTCTACAAAACATTCACAGAAGAGCTTGTACCAGTACTACTCAAGCTATTTCAGATCATAGAAAAGGAAGCAACACTTCCAAATTCATTCTATGAAGCCAGAATAACGCTGATATCAAAACAGGCAAAGACGCCACAAAAAAAGAAAATTACAAACCAATATCTCTCATGAATATAGATGCAAAAATTCGCAACAATATTCTAGCCAATATAATTCAGCATCATATCAAAAAAATAATACACCATGACCAAGTAGGATTCATGCCACGTGTGCAAGGATGGTTCAATGTTAGAAAATCAATCAACTTAATCCACCACATAAATAAAAGGAAAGAAAAGAATCACATGATCATCTCAAGTGATGCAGAAAAGGCATTCTACAAAGTCCAACACCCTTTCCTGATAAAAATTCTCAATAAAATAGGTATAGAAGGGAAATTTCTCAATATAATATAGGGCATCTATGCAAAGCCAGCAGGCAACATCATTCTTAATGGAGAGAGGCTGAAAACATTCCCCTTGATTACCACTCCTATTTAACATTGTGCTGGAAGTTCTAGCTAGAGCAGTAAGGCAAGAAAAAGAAATAACAGGCATCCAAATTGGTAACGAAGAAGTTAAACTGCCCCAATTTGCAGATGATACGATAGTATACATAGAAAACCCTAAAGACTCCACGAGAAATCTACTGGAACTAATACAAAGATTCAGCAGAGTAGCAGGATACAAGATAAACATTCAAAAATCAGTTGGATTCCTATACACCAGTAAAGAGAGTGTTGAAAGGAAATCAGGAAAACAATACCATTTATAATAGACCCTAAAAAATAAAATACTTAGGAATAAATCCACTCAGTGATGTAAAAGACAAAGAAAACTACAAAACACTACTGCAAGAAATCCAAAGGTATCTACATAAATGGAAGAACATACCATGCTCATGGATAGTAGACTCAACATTGTGAAAATGACAATTCTACCCAAAGCAATTTACAAATACTGCACAATGCTGATTCAAATACCAACAACAGTCTTCAAAGAGGTGGAAAAACTAATCATTAACTTTATATGGAAAGGGAAGAAGCCCTGAATAAGTAAAGCACTACTGAAGAAGAATGAAGTTGGAAGACTTACATTACATGACCTCAGAACCTACTATACAGTTACGGTAGTCAAAACAGCCTGGTATACTGGTACAACGACAGATACCTTGACCAATGGAAGAGAATTGAGAACCCAGATGTAAATCCATCCACCTATGGTCACCTGATCTTCGACAAGGGCCCAAAGTCCATCAAATGGGGAAAAGACAGTGTTTTTAACAAATGGTGCTGGCAGAACTGGATATCCATCTGCAAAAAAATGAAACAGGACCCATACCTCACACCATATACAAAAACTAATTCAAAATGGATGAAAGACCTGAATATAAAGCCTAAAAGTATAAAGTTCATAGAAGAAAAAATAGGACCAACGCTTCAGGCCCTAATACACAGCATTAACAGGATGCAAACCATAACCATCAACACACAAAGCCCAGAAGATAAGCTAGATAACTGGGATCTTCTAAAAATCAAACACCTATGCCCTTCAAAAGCCTTCACCAAAAGAGTAAAAAGAGAACCTACAGACTGGGAAAAATTTTTGGACAGTACAAGTCAGACAAAGGTCTAATCTCCATAATCTACAAGAAAATCCAACACCTCTACCACAAAAAAGCAAATAATCCTATTAATAAATGGGAAAGAAAATGAACACTTCACCAAAGAAGACATTCAAGAGGCCAACAGACACATGATGAAATGCTCGAGTTCACTAGCCATTAGAGAAATGCAAATTAAAACCACAATGAGATACCATCTCACCCCCGCATTACTGGCACTAATCAAAAACACTGGAAATAGCAAATGTTGGAGGGGCCGTGGGGAGATAGGAACTCTTATGCACTGTTGGTGGGAATGCAAAATGATACGACTGTTTTGGAAAATGATATGGCTCTTCCTTAGAATGCTAGAAATAGACATGCCATAAGATCCAGCAATCCCAGTCCTAGGAATATATCCTAGAGAAATAAGAGTCATCACTCAAATAGACATATGCACACCTATGTTCATGGTAGCATTGGTCACAATAGCAAAAAGATGGAAACAACCTAGATGCCCATCAACAGATGAATGGATAAACAAACTATGGTACTACACACAGTGGAGTACTATGCAATGAGAAAGAACCATGATGAGTCCGTGAAGCATCTAATAACATGGATGAAACTGGAGGACATTATGCTGAGTGAAATAAGTCAATCACAAAAGGACAAAGATTGTATGAGACCTCTATTGTAAAAACCCATGAAAAAATTCACATGCAAAATGTAACAATCCTTGTTGGTTACCAGGGATGGGAAGGGTGTGGGGGGGAAATACTAACTAGGCAATAGATAAGTGGTATCTTGGGTGAAGGGTGAGACAGTACACAATACTGGGGAAACCAGCACAACTTGTGCAAGGAAAGATCCTGGAAGCTCCATAGACACATCCAAACTCCCTGAGGGACTGAATTGCTGGCTGGAGGGCTGTGGGGACCATGGTCTCAGGGAACATCTAGTTCAATTGGCATAACACAGTTTATAAAGGCAATGTTCTATGTTCTACCTTGGTGAGTAGTGTCTGGGGTCTTAAAAGCCTGTGAGCAGCCATCTAAGATATTCCACTGGTCTTATCCCTTCGGGAGCAAGGGAGAGTGAAGACAACAGGATACACGGAAAAGATTAGTCCGAAGGAATAATGGACCACAGCTACCAAGTCCTCCACCAGACTGAGTCCAGTACAGCTAGATGGTGCCCAGCTACCACCACTGAATTTTCTGACCGGGATCACAACAGGGTTCTGGACAGAGCTGGAGAAGGATGTAGAACAAAATTCTAACTCACAAAAAAAAAGACCAGATTTACTGGCCTAAAGGAGACTGGAGAAACCCCGAGAGTTTGTCCCCAGACACGCTTTTAGCTCACTGGTGAAAGTCACTTCCGAGGTTCCCCGTTCAGCCAGGGATTGGATAGCCCCATAAAACCAAATAGGGCTAATGAGGCACAGCAGTCCAGGGACAAGGACTAGAAGGCAGAAGGGGACAGGAAAGCTCGTGATAGGGAACCCAAGGTTGAGTAAGGATAGTGTTGATGTGTTGTGAGGTTGTTAACCATTGTCATAAGGCAGCATGTGTACTGTTTAATGAGAAACTATTTTGTTCTATAAATCTTCATCTAAAGTGAATAGCAGCACAATTGGAAGAGCGTAGTCGATGTCACTGAACTGTGCATGTAGAAATTTTTGAAATGGTGTATCTTTGGTTAGGTATATTTTCAACAACAAAAAACAAAGGTCGAGAAGGGAGAGGGTTGACATGTCGTGGGGTTGTTACCCAGTGTCATAAAACAATATGTGTACTACTATTTCAAGAGAAACTATTTGTTCTGTAAACCTTCACTAGAAGTACAATTAAAAAAAAAAAAGAAGGATAAGCACTGTATTAATCATGAGATAACTAAAGACAAATAAATCATTGGTTCAACCCTCAAGGAACTCACTGTCTTAGAAGGGTTAGAAATTTATAAAATGTATATAATACCAGGGAGACTCTAATAGTGCTTCATGTAAGTTTTTATAAAGATGATTGGTGAGCATGGCAGTTAGAAAGAATAATTTGACTTATGATTTGAAGGAACCCAACTTAGTATTTAAGAAATAGAAATCTCAGGCATTGTCTTTGGCTGAGTTCTCTAGAGAAGCAAAACCAGTAAAGCATATAAATATATAAGGAGATTTATATCAAGGAAATGGCTCACATGATTGTAGATGCTGGAATGTCCCAAGTCTGTGGATCAGGATAGAGGCTTCTCCTGATTCACATATCCTCAGGGGCTGGCAAACCCAAGATCAGCAGATCAGAGAGCAGGGCTCTTGCTCACAGGCTGTGAAGCTCAACCAATCCCAAGATCGACAGGTAAGCTGCTAGCTCAAGTCCCAAGTACTAGAGGTCAGATGAACAGGAAGCAGCTCCAGGATCCAGAGCAGGCAAAAGCCAGAATGTCCACTTATCTACTGATGCAGGCCACATGTCCAGGGAAACTTCCTTTCAATTGATTGACTACTCACAGCAGATCCCATCATGGGATGATCACATATAAACACTGAGAATCATGGCCCAGCTAAGTTGACACAAAATCTTAACCATCACAAGCATCAATACAGGAGATCAATAATATAATAATAACTATTAGCCATAGCTCTATAGCAAAAGGTTGAATGCCCCCACCCCATGCTTCATGACACACGTTCTTTAGTTCCTCAATAATTATATGATGAGAGAACTGAAGGGAGGGAGTGGTGAAGTTCAGAAAGTAGGAATACTTTTAAGAGCTCAGAATAAAGGCTATGTACTAACTAGTATAAAAACACTTTGATACTTTAAAAGCTAGTATCATGTGGATAGAGATATGCTAAATATATGCTCTGCTATGCTGTGATGGAACTTAAAATATAAATAATATTTCATCAGTTGGGTATTATATGCAAGGCTGAGAGGCTAGATTTATTAAGCACATAAATGTGTCATTTTTAATAAGGTGAATATTATAACCATCTCACTGACTCCACACCAACTTTGTAAAATAGATGTATTACCATTGCAACCTGTTGCTTTCAAATTACACCTTTCACCCTCTTCAAACACTGAATTCTTAGTAGATATCCTGCTTTCTTTGTCCAAATTTTCAGTGATCTGTTTGGCCTTTCTTTCTTACTTACTGTGGCATAGCCCACCAGGTTGATGACTCTAACCACTGTCTTAATTCAGACAGATGTAGCTGCAGAATACAACAAGAGTGAGCATCCTTGTCTCTGGCCATTGAAGAGCACCTCACCATCAAATATAGCCTGCCATAACTTCAGTAACGCAATGGAAAATTTCATCCTAAATTTGATATTGAGAGCAACTTGGAATTGGCACCACAGAGAAGTATTTTTTCCCTTATTTTTTAACCTTAACTGCAATGTAATATTACACTTTGCTCATTTTTCCTGTTGAAATAACGGGCATATATCTAAACACAAACACATCTTTTGTCTATTATTATTTGAATAAATATGACAGGAAATACCTTATAACATTAGCTCTGCAGAACAGATTTCCCTTCTGTGTTCAGATGTCATGAATATTTATGAACCCAGAGATGGAAGCAGTAAAATAAAATGAATTGGCTTGAGCCAAACACTCTTCTGCGGTCTTTTCCAGTTCATTCAACTGACTGCCACTTGACCAAGACCTCACTCAAATGAACTTACACATTAAACTAGTCACTGAAAAATTGATTTCCCAAATGTTTTTCAATTACAGAATCACATGGAATTTTACAGAAGCAGTCTGCAAAACAATCGGTATTGGTAAGATTTTAAATTTTGACCAAAAAAAAAAAAAAATTCATATCAAATATTGGTCGTCTGTTGGTTCTCAGGCCTTTCTTCCCAATCCAACAGTGTGCTCTTGTAATAGGTTGTATTTTATTTTAGAAAAATTTACATTCTCTTCTTTGTAAGAGAAGTATATATCCTTCTCTTGGCTATGTGAGTTGGAGGGCTTCTTGTGGGAGGAGTGTAATTCATGACCCCATTGTCAGGCATGGCCATTTGACTTTTTTGGGGTCAATAAAATGTGTGCAGAAGTGGTTCATGTCTGTTCTAGCAAGTTTTGCTAGCTAGTGTGTATTTCTAAATTTCTTGCCATCTCCCTCTGCCATGATAATGTTGTTGTTTTTCCCTCCAGTAGGCCATGAGTTGTGGTGGACCCCAAGCACCAAGGAACAAAATGCTGCCAGTCCTGTACCATCCCTGTGATTGGTTATGAATCAGAGCATTATGATCCACAGGGCTTTTGAAAGTAGGCCTTTCTTCCTAGCTCATCTTGGAAGCTCCACTGAAACCTGATCAGCATCATAGCAACATACAAGCCTCCACTGACAGATGGGTGACAGTTGTAAAGCAGGGGCATTGGCCAGGAATCAAACCTGGATCTCCCACCTGGAAGGTAAGAATTCTACCACTGAACCACTGATGCCTCATATCATGATAATAGCATGTCTCAAATAGAGCCTATTCTTTTATCTCAAATTCCAGAATAAGGTGATACATGGAACTAAGACACATGGAACCCAAAGCTGAGAACAAGCACTACGAGTAACAATTGAACCAGTGTGTTAATAAGCCTTTGAGATTTGCAAGTTGTAACTGAAACATAACCTAGTAAAAATGACACTGGAAATGCGATACTTCCATAAGATTAACCTAAAGTATGTGTTAATGGCTTAGTATATAGGGAACAGATAATGCAGAAACTATTATTGAATGTTTGAAGAATAGCCACATGATGTTATAAAGATGCAAAATAATTTGTAAAACTCTCACCTATGATAGTGTTCTGAAGGAGCTGTGGTTCTTGACAAAGAGGTTTGAATAATGTTACTGATGAGACTTAGTTTTTATTAGCTACATTTGACAAGATATTGCAAAGAAGAAATAGGCTTACAAAAAGTTGGCTGGTTTAAAAGAAGGGGAAAAAGGTAGGATACATAAATTTCAGGACTTGCAAGATGAGAGGTGCAATAAGTAACAGATAAATTAACGTTTAGACACAGGGCAAACACCAAATCCAGGATGTGGTTGTCAGTGACTTATTAAAAATCTCTGAATGGATTAAAGTGACACACTTAATTGACCATTAAATCCTGTTAGATGGACAAAATGTCTCAGGGAAAAGAGACTGAGGGGGTGGCACTCACTAAGAAGACGGATGTACTCAAATGATCTGTATCTTGGTTTAGAAAGAGAAGCCTATCTCAAAAAGAATTGTAGGTCAAGTCTTGGGACGATTAGCCTGACTGGAGTTAAATAAATATAAATATGGCCAAATTTTTGAGTGAGTGATACTACCAACAAAGCTTTTTGTTAGATGCAGTCAAGTTGGTTCCAACTCATAGCAACCCTACGTACAACAGAACAAAATGCTGCCTGGTCCTGTGCCGTACTCGCAAACATTGCTATGTTTGACCCCACGTTACAGCACTGTGTCAGTCCATCTCTTTGAGCATTTCTCTCTTGTTTTGCTGACCCTCTGCTTTACCAAGCAAATGTCCTTCTCCAGGGACAGGTTCTTCCTGATAACAAGTCCAAAGTGAGTGAGACAAAGTCTCACCATGCTCACTCTAAGGAGCATTCTGGCAGTACTTCTTCCAAGACAGATTTGTTTGTTTTCCTGTTGATCCATGGTATTTGATAGTCTTCGCCAACATGATAATTCAAACGTGTTAATTTTTCTTCAGTCTTCCTTATTCATTGTCCAGCTTTCGCACATCTATGAGGCCATTGAAAATACCATGACTGGGGTCAGGCACACCTTAGTTCTCAAAGGAAAATCTTTGTTTTTTTAACACCTGAAAGTGGTCTTGTGCAGCAGGTTTGCCCTATTCAATACATCGTTTGATTTCTTGACTGCTGCTTCCATGGGCATTGATTGTGGATCCAAGTAAAATGAAATCCTTGACCATTTTGATATTTTCTCTGTCACGATGTTGGTCCAGTTGTGAGAATTTATATTTTCTTTATGTTGAAGTGTTATCCATACTGAAGTCTGTGGTCTTTGATCTTCATCAGTAAGTACTTTCAGCAATCAAGCTCCAATCAAGCTACCAGCCTGAATTAAAAGCTATTGTGACTGATTATGACATAAAATAATCTTTGGCTGCCAAGCCTGCATGGTATAATGAAGGCTGAAAAAAATCTCTCAGCATCTAAAGAAATTGTATTATCAATGCTCACTTTATACATGGCCAAGGAGGATAATGGAAGCAAAGTGTTTCTACGTTTTTTGTTTTTTTTTTTCCTCTCATTCTCTATTTGTATGATTTGTCCTAAGGTACCTTACCTACAAAAAAACAACAAAAAAAAAACAAACAAACAAAAAAAAAACGCCTAGGGCATCTATGCAAAACCAACAGCCAACATCATTCTTAATGGAGAAAGGCTGAAAACATTCCCCCTGAAAACAGGAACAAGACAAGGATGCCCTTTATGACCACTCCTATTTAACATTGTGCTGGAAGTTCTAGCTAGAGCAGTAAGGCAAGAGAAAGAAATAAAGGGCATCCAAATTGGTAATGAAGAAGTTAAACTCTCCCTGTTTGCAGATGATATGATACTATACATAGAAAACCCTAAAGACTCCACGAGAAATTTACTGGAAGTAATAGAAAGATTCAGCAGAGTAGCAGGATACAAGATAAACATTCAAAAATCAGTTGGATTCCTATACACCAGTAAAGAGAACGATGAAAAGGAGATCAGGAAATCAATACCATTTTCAATAGCCCCTAAAAAGATAAAATACTTAGGAATAAATCTGACCAGGAATATAAAAGACCTATACAAAGAAAACTACAAAACACTGCTGCATGAAACCCAAAGGGATCTACATAAATGGAAAAACATACCATGCTCATGGATAGGCAGACTCAACATTGTGAAAATGGCAATTCTACCTAAAGCAATCTACAAATACAATGCAATTCCGATACAAATACCAACAACATTCTTCAAAGAGATGGAAAAACTAATTATTAACTTTATATGGAAAGGGAAGAAACCCCGAATAAGTAAAGCACTACTGAAGAAGAAGAATAAAGTTGGAGGACTCACACTACCTGACTTGAGAACCTACTATACAGCTACAGTACTCAAAACAGCCTGGTACTGGTACAACAACAGAGACATTGACCAATGGAACAGAATTGAGAACTCAGATGTAAATCCATCCACCTACGGTCACCTGATTTTTGACAAGGGCCCAAAATACATCAAATGGGGAAAAGACAGTCTTTTTAACAAATGGTGCTGGCAAAACTGGATATCCATTTGTAGAAAGATGAAACAGGACCCATACCTCACACCATATACAAAAACTACTTCAAAATGGATCAAAGACCTGAATATAAAGCCTCAAACTATAAAATTCATAGAAGAAAAAATAGGACCAACACTTCAGACCTTAATACATGGCATTAACAGGATACAAACCATAAACATCAACACAAAAAACCCAACAGATAAACTAGATAATTGGGATCTTCTAAAAATCAAACATCTATGCTCTTCAAAAGATTTCACCAAAAGAGTTAAAAGAGAACCTACAGACTGGGAAAAAATTTTTGGACAGTACAAGTCAGATAAAGGTCTAATCTCCATAATCTACAAGAAAATCCAACACCTCTACAACAAAAAGACAACCAATCCTATCAAAAAATGGGCAAAGGAAATGAACAGACACTTCACCAAGGAAGACATTCAAATGGCCAACAGACACATGAGGAAATGCTCGCGATCACTAGCCATTAGAGAAATGCAAATTAAAACCACAATGAGATACCATCTCACCCCGGCATTACTGGCACGAATCAAAAACACTGGAAATAACAAATGTTGGAGGGGCTGCGGGGAGACGGGAACTCTTATACACTGCTGGTGGGAATGCAAAATGATACAGCCATTTTGGAAAATGATATGGCGTTTCCTCAGAAAGCTAGAAATAGACGTACCATTCGATCCAGCAATCCCACTCCTAGGAATATATCCTAGAGAAATAAGAGTCATCACTCGAATAGACATATGCACACCTATGTTCATGGCAGCATTATTCACAATAGCAAAACGATGGAAACAACCTCGATGTCCATCAATAGACGAATGGATACACAAACTATGGTACATACACACAATGGAGTACTATGCAACGAGAAAGAACAATGAATCGGTGAACCATCTCATAACATGGATGAAACTGGAGGACATCATGCTGAGTGAAATAAGTCAATCACAAAAGGACAAATATTGTATGAGACCTCTATTGTAAAAACCCATGAAAAAATTCACATGCAAAATGTAACAATCCTTGTTGGTTACCAGGGATGGGAGGGGGGGGGGGGAATACTAAATAGGTAATAGATAAGTGGTAACTTGGGTGAGAAGTGAGATAGTACACAGTACAGGGGAAACTAACACAACCTGCACAAGGAAAGGTCATGGAGGCCCTATAGACACATCCAAATCCCCCAAGGGACTGAGTTGTTAGACGGAGGGCTCTGGGGACCATGATCTCGGGGAACATCTAGCTCAATTGGCATGACACTACTTATAAAGATAATGCTCTACATTCTACCTTGGTGAGTAGTGTCTGGGGTCTTAAAAGCCTATGAGCGGCCATCTAAGATACTCCACTGATCTCATCCCTTCGGGAACAAGGGAGAACGAAGAGAACAGGATACAAGGAAAAGATTAGTCCGAAGGACTAATGGTCCACAGCTACCAAGGCCTCCATGGGACTGAGCCCAGTACAGCTGGATGGTGCCCGGCTACCACCAATGACTCCTCTGACCAGGATCACAACAGAGGGTTCTGGGCAGAGCTGGAGTAGGATGTAGAGCATAATTTTAACTCCCAAAAAAAAAAAAAAAAAAAAAAGAATACCAGATATACTGGCCTAAAGAATACTAGAGAAACCTCGAGAGGGTGGCCCCCAGACACCCTTTCAGCTCAGAGGTGAAGTTACCTTCAAGGTTCGATGTTAAGCCTGGGAATGGACACCCCAGTAAAACTAAATGGGACTAACGATGTACAGGAGTCCGGTGACAAGGGCCAGAAGGCAGAGGGAGAGTAGGAAACTGATGATAAGGAACACAAATTGAATAAGGACACTGTCGATGTATTGTGAGATTGTTGACCACTGCTATAGGGCAACATTTGTAGTAACTATTAAATGGGAGGCTGTTTTGTCCTGTAAGCCTTCATCTTGGGCGAGAATGGCAGCACAATTGGAAGAGCATAGTCAATATCACTTAAATGTGTAAGTAAAAAGTTTTGAAATGGTGTTTAAATAAAATAAAAATAAATAAATAAATAAATAAATAAATAAACAAATGAGACTAAAGAGGTACAATAGTCCACTGACAAGGTCCAGAAGACAGAAGGGGACAAGGAAGCCCCCTGGTGATAGGGAACACAAGGTGGAGTAAGGATATTCTTGATGTGCTGTGAGATTGTTAACCATTGTCATAGGGCAACATGTGTAGTAACTGTTAAATGAAAAACTATTTTGTTCTGTAAGCCTTCATCTTAAGTGAGAATAACAGCACAGTTGGAAGAGCGTAGTCAATGTCACTGAACTGTGAATGTAGAAATTTTTGAAATGGTGTATCTTTGGCCATCTGTAATTTTCATCAAAAAAAAAGGTTGAGAATTTAGAGGCTTAATACGTTGTGGGGTTGTTAACCAATGTCAAAAAACAACATGTGTACTACTATTTCATGAGAAACTATTTGCTCTGTAAGCTTTCACCTGAAGTACAATAAAATATATATATAAAAAAAAAAAAAAAAAAAAAAAAAAAAAAAACAAACAAAAAAAAAACGCCTGTCTATTAAAACTCAGTTTTATCTGGTAAAAGAATGATAATGAAAAGCTACCTGTGTTAGCACTATCAGAGAAAAACTATAACATTTGGGAAACACAAAGTGAAAAATCCCAAGTTGAGTGTTCTGGGGAAAAAAAGGTTGCATATTCTATGTTTTTATTTTAAAGGGAAAAGTAGCAATATCACAAAATGTGCAAAACAAAATATGCTTCTAGCATATGGTACTGAACCCAGAAAGTGTGAAGACAAGAGGAACATCTACTTCCAATTAAATATCAGTGAACTATACTAAAAAGCAAATAGGCCTATTGAATGCTTACTTCAAAGAATAAACATCTATTGACTGAATATCAGGAGAACTATTAAATTTGAGCATGAAATACTTTAGATCTTAAGACTGATCTTTAATTAAACATTTTCCCTAAAAATAACAGTAGATGATGAAATTTAGTAATTGAGGTTCAGAGGTAATAATTAATATGAAAATGGTTGCCACCTGAAAAAGATATTCTGGACAAAGGAAATAGGGCCGTATTTCATAAGCTTACATACAAACCTTCACAATATACATTGGAGACTAAATTTAATGTTAAAATCTTACCTTTAATCATATCAGAGTGAATTGTTCTTATGTAAGTTCTAAATAAAATAGGTAGATAAAATAGAACCATCTAAATTCTGGATCTTCATTTGATATGAAGAGTTGAAAATCTACTTTTTAAAGCATATACAATATTTATATATATAAAATGTCCTAATCGGAGAGTTAAGAATTTTTGTTTTGACATTTATTTTTCTTTAAGTGATTTATCACTCTAAACTTGTTCAAACTTCTTTACTATGTGTCATGATTATACCTTATATTTTACCTTCATGTTCCTTGTAGGCAAGCTGACCAGTTCTGTTTTCTAAGGAAAAGGTTCATTTTTCAAGTTACCATAAAAATATTCCTTCTTCATAAGATTTGGCTCATTTGCTTTTGCCCTTCCAATTTTATGGCAACAGATGAGATAACTTAGGGCAAAAATAAAAGAATAATAAATCTCTAAAAGACACGCTTGATTCAACAGTTAATGACAACAACAAAAAATATGTATGCTCAGTCTTCCACCTCTGGTACGTTGTTGTTAGTTGCCCTGGAGTTGGCTCCGACTCATAAAGACTTTACGTATAATCGAATGAAAAGTTGCCCAGTCCTGTGCCTTCTTCCTAATCATTGGTATGTTTGAGTACATTGTTGTGGCTATTGTGTCAATCCATGTCATTGAGGGTTTCCTTCGTTTTTGATAACCCTCTTCTTTACCAACCATGATATCCTTTTTTAGGAATTGGTTTTTCCTGACGACGTGTCCAAAATAAGTGAGCTGAGATCTCTCCATCCTCGCTTCTAAGGAGTATTCTGGTTGAATTTCTTCTAAGACTGATTTGTTTGTTCTTCTATCAGTTCAATATTCTTTGCCAACAGCACAATTCAAATGCAGCAATTCTTCTGTCTTTTTGCATTGTCCAGCTTTTGCAGGCATATGAGGTGATTGAAAAGTGATATACAGATCTTTATATCAGGTATTTTTATAAACTATTTTGATTAAGTTTTATAAACTATTTTGCCCAAAACTGGATTTACATGGATATATTATTCCATGGAAATTACTCCTCCCATGCCCATAAAATGAATTTGAATAATCCTTATTCATAAGAATGTAAAATGTTTTATGTTTGTTCAAGAGAATTTAAACAATTTTCTTGCAATAGATAAAAATGTAATTGAGTGACTTATCTGTTATTGATCAAGTTGTTAATTATTATACTACTCTTATAGAAATATATTGCACCCAATGCACTCATTTTTTTAAATAACATTTAAGATGTTGTTGTTAGGTGCTATTGAGTCGGTTCCCACTTACACTAGTGTACAGCAGAATGAAACACTGCCTGATCCTGTGCCATCCTCACAATTGTTGCTATGCTTGAGCCCATTGTTGTAGCCACTATGTCAGTCCATCTCACTGAGGGTCTTCCTGTTTTGCACTGACCCTCTACTTTACCAACCATGATGTCCTTCTCCAGGGACTGATCCCTCCTGATAACATGTCCAAAGTATGTGAGACTCAGTCTCACCATCCTTGCTTCTAAGGAGCAATCTGATTATACTTCTTCCAGGACAGATTTGTTGGTTCTTTTGACAGTCTATGGTATGTTCAATATTCTTTGCCAACACCACAGTTCAAAGGCATCAGTTTTTCTTTGGTCTTCCTTATTCATGGTCCAGTTTTCACATGCATATGAGGTGATTGAAAACACCATGGCTTGGGTCAAGCAAACCATAGTCTTCAAGGGGACATCTTTTCTTTTCAACACTTTAAAGAGTTATTTTGCAGCAGATTTGCCCAAAGCAATGAATCTTTTGATTTCTTGACTGCTGCTTCCATGGGCATTATTTGTAAATTCAAGAAAAGTGAAATTCATGAGAACTTCAATCTTTTCTCCATTGATCATGGTGTTGCTTATTGGTCCAGTTGTGAGGATGTTGGTTTTCTTTATATTGAGGTGTAATCCATACTGAAGGCTGTGGTCTTTGATCTTCATCAGTAAGTGCTTCAAGTCTTCTTCACTTTCTGCAAGCAAGGTTGTGTCACCTGTATAACACAGGTTGTTAATGTGTCTTCCTCCAATCCTGATGTCGCATTCTTCCTCATATAGTCCAATTTCTCCAATTATTTGCTCAGCATAGAGATTGAATAGGTATGGTGAAAGGACACAACCCCGATACAAACCTTTCCTGACTTTAAACCATGTAGTATTCCCTTGTTCTGTTTGAATGACTGTCTCTTGCTCTATGTACAGGTTCCTCATGAGCACAATTAAGTGTTCTGGAATTCCCATTCTTTGCAATATTATCCATAATTTGTTATGATCCACAAAGTCGAATGCCTTTGCATAGTCAAAAAAAAACAGGTAAACATCTTTCTGATATTCTCTGCTTTCAGCCAGGATGCAACCAACCTCAGCAATGATATCCCTGGTTCCACATCCTCTTCTGAATACAGTTGAATTTCTGGCAGTTACCTGTTGATGTACTGCTGCATCTGCTTTTGAATGATCTTCAGCAAAATTTTACTTGCATGTTGTATTAATGATATTATTTGATAATTGCTGCATCTGGCTGGATCACTTTTCGTGACAATATGTATAAATATGAATCTCTTCCAGTCGGTTGGCCAGGTAGCTGTCTTCCAAATTTCTTGGCATAGATGAGTGAGCACTTCAGGGCTGCATCCATTTGTTGAAACATCTTGTGATGGTTAAGATTGTGTGTTAACTTGGCTGAGCCATGATTCTCAGTGTTTTAATGTGATCACTCCCATGATTGAATATACTGTGAGTAGCCAATCAGATGAAAGGCAATCTCCTAGAGGGTGTGGCCTGCATCAGAATATAAGCAGAAGTTCTGGCTTTTTGCTCACTCTGGATCCTACAGTTGCCTCCTATCATCTCATCTCCCCTTTTTGGGACTTGAGCTGTCAGCTTATCTGCCAAACTTAGGGTTCATCGATCTTCAC
Source organism: Dugong dugon (assembly GCA_030035585.1). Taxonomy (NCBI): domain Eukaryota; kingdom Metazoa; phylum Chordata; class Mammalia; order Sirenia; family Dugongidae; genus Dugong; species Dugong dugon. The sequence goes on along the minus strand of CM057463.1, from coordinate 106,563,979 downwards.
AGCCTGTGAGCAGAGCTCTGCTTTCTGACCTGGCGATCTTGGGGCACCAGCCCCTGCAGTTATGTGAATCAGGAGAAACCTTGTGGTCTTGCCTGCCAGTCTTGGAATTGATCACCCTTCACAGCCTGTCAGTGGTAGCCCTGCTCTCCGACCTGCTGATCTTGGGCTTATCAGCTTCTGCAGCTGGGTGACTTGGGAGAGGCCTCTACCCTGATCCATGGACTTGGGACATTCTAGCCTTTATAATCGCATGAGCTGTTTCCTTGATATAAATCTCTCTCTATATATTTATACATTCTCTAGAGAACCCAGCCTAAGACACATCTCAATTGGTATTCCATCAGTTCCTGGAGCCTCGTTTTTTGCCAATGCTGTCAGTGCACCTTGGACTTCCTCCTTCAGTGCCATCAGTTCCTGATGATGTGCTACCTCCTGAAATGTTTGAATGTTGACCAATTCTTTTTGGCATAGTTGCTCTGTTTATTCCTTCCATCTTCATTTGATGCTTCCTGTTTTGTTTACTGTTTTTCCCGTAGAATCCCTCAATACTGCATCTCTAGGCTTGAATTTTTTCTTCATTTCTTTCACCTTGAGAAATGCTGATCATGTTCTTCCCTTTTTGTTTTATATCATCAGATCTTTGCACATGTCATCGTAATACTTTGTCTTCTCGAGAAATCTTCTCTTCAGCTCTTTTACTACAATATTTCTTCCTTTTGCTTTAGCTACTCAGTGTTCAAGAGCATGTTTCAGAGTCTCTTCTGACATCCATTTTGGTCTTTCCTTTCTTTTTAATAACTTCTTGCTTTCTTCATGTATGATGTCCTTAATGTCATTCCACAACTCTTCTGGTCTTTGGTCATTAGTGCTCAATGCATCAAATCTATTCTTGAGATAATCTCTAAGTTCAGAGGGAATATACTTGAGATTGTTCTTTGGCTCTTGTGTACTTGTTCTGATTTTCTTCAGCTTCAGTGTGAACTTGCATATGAGCAATTGATGGTCTGTTCCAAAGTCTACCCCTGGCCTTGTTCTGACTGATGATATTGAGCTTTCCATCATCTCTTTCCACAAGTGTAGTTGATTCGGTTCCTGTGTATTCCATCTGGTGAGACCCATGTGTATAGTCACCATTTATGTTGTTGTAAAAAGGTATTGCAATGAAGAAGTCATCTTCTAAAATTCTATCATGTAATCTCTGGCATCCTTTCTATCACCAATGCCATATTTTCCAACTACCAATCATTATTCTCTGTCTTAAACTTTCGCATTCCAATCACCAGAAATTATCAATGCATCCTGATGCATGTTTGATCAATTTCAGACTGCAGAAGTTGGTAAAAATCTTCAATTTCTTCATCTTTGGCCTTAGTAGTTGGTGTGTAAATTTGTATAATAGTCATATTAACTGATCTTCCTTGTAGGCATATGGATATTATCCTATCACTGACAGCATTAGACTTCAGGATAGATCTTGAAATGTTCTTTTTGAGGATGAATGCAACGCCTTTCCTCTTCAAGTTATCATTCTCGGCATAGTAGACCATATGTTTGTCCGATTCAAAATGGCCAGTACTGATCTGTTTCAGCTCACTAATGCCTAGGGTATCAATTTTTATGCATTTCATTTTTGAGGACTACCAATTTTCCTGGATTCATATTTGGTACATTCCACATTCCAATTATTAACGGATGTTTGCAGATATTTCTTCTCATTTTGAATCGTGCCACATCAGTAAATGAAGGTCCCAAAAACTTGACTCCATCAATGTCATCAAGGTTGACTCTACTTTGAGGACGCAGCTCTTCCCCAGTAGTATTTTGAGTGCCTTCCAACCTGAGAGGCTCATCTTCCGGCACTATATTAGACAAAGTTCTGCTGCTAATCTTAAGGTTTTCACTGACTAATTCTTTTCAGAAATAGACCGCCGGGTCCTTCTTCCTAGCCTGTCTTTGTCTGGAAGCTCAGCTGAAACCTGCCTGCCATGGATGACCCTGCTGGTATTTGAATACTGGTGGCATAGCTTCCAGCATCACAGCAACACATAAGCCCCCACAAGCTCCCACAGTACAACAAACTGACAGATGCATGAGGGAAATATTTGAGTAGCAGGAAAAAAAAACGGTTCGTTAATCTGAAAGACAATCAGATAATAAAAGGGTTCACATGCTTCTATTGTCTATGAATATTTTTATTTAATCACATAAACTGCAGAACCATAGAGTGCTTTAAGTCCTATATGAGCTTTATATATGGACTTCTGTATTCACTATATTGATTATTTTATAAGACACACTGGAAGATATAAAAAGACACACATTCCATTTCCTCCTCTTATTCCTGACTCTCCTTCCTTTGTTGCTCCAGGTAAATAGAGGCCAGTTGTGCTTGGATGGCCAGTTGCAAGCTTTTAAGACCCCAGGCACTATGCAAGGAACTAAGAGGTAGAGCAGAAGCACTAAACATGTTAAAAGGTAATTAACTAGGATGTCTCATGAAACCATGAACCTAAACCTTCAAAGAGACTTGTACTCCAATTTCATAGCAGCACTATTCACAGTAGCCAAAAGATGGAAACAACCTAAATGACCATCAACAGAAGAATGGACAAACAAAATGTGGTACATACATGCAATGGAATACTACTCAGCCTGTAGGAGAAACAAAGTCTTGATACATGCTATAACATGGATGGAGCTTGAAGACATTATACTGAGTGAAATAAGTCAATCACAAAAGAACAAATATTGTATGACTTCATTTATATATTAGAAAAAGAAAAGGCAAATGTATAGAGACCAAAGTTTATTCGTGGTTACCAGGGGTGGGAGTGAGGGGGAAAAGGGGAGTTAATGGTGAAGGAAAAATCTCATTGATTAAGGGCAGGGTTGAGAGTCAATTATTGTAATTGCTATAAATAAGTTGTACACCTGTTAAAAGTTGAACTGGGAAAAGTTGTGTGAGAGATATATTTACAACAATGATGAAAAAAAAGAGTAGCTGCTGAGGCTGCTTATATACAACCAAACACCTCATGGGATTTGGTTCCTTAGTTAGGCAGTAATCTTTACAAGAGCAGATTGCCAGTACTGTCAACCTTTCAGTTAAAAGCCACGTGCTTAACTATTGTGCCGCCAGGGCTCCGTAGGGCCCCAAGTTTAGGGTTCCTCATTATCTCGTTTCTACCTACCAGTATAGCTTCATCTCCTGACTCTTTCAATACTCGCCACAGAGTTTACAATAACATGCCACAAACTCCATGAGTTTCCTGAAATCGTAGGCTTTTACATTGGATGCATTTTGTTGTTGTTTCTTTAGTGCTTTTACAACACCCGTTTGCTTGTGCAGCAACTACAGCTTTCAAAGCCTGCCTTAAATGTCAACCCCTGTGCAGCCTTTCAGGATTTACTGAATCCTGCCCACCACATAGTTCCCTCTTACCTGTCCCTTTTCCGTTAAGGAAGGGTAAAGTATCCCAAGTTTAAAGAGAAGTGTGGAAAAATAAAAAAGATGCAGAAAGTCAAGCATGTTTATGAGAAACAGAGTTCAAGAAAAATGGAAAATGAGGTAATAGAAGAAAAGGTGTGAACTATTTGAGAAATCTGGTTTGACAGAAATGAGACTTTAAAAAGTTATTTACTTTAGGTTAGGCAGAGTTCTGTGGATGGTTATGAACTCTGATTGAGGCCTTTAGTTTTCTCCAACTCGGTGCTTCTCAAGCTAATGTGCCCACAGATCACCAATAAACCTGATAACATGTGTTTTTTGATTCAGAAAATCTAGAGTGGGATTGTTCTGAACACCACACGTTGAATCATTAGACCATAATATCTGTCTAGAGAGCTGTTGTTCCTCTTTTAGTGCTTTTGTGACACTTGTTTGCATGTACAGCCACCATAGTTTGCAATGCAAGCAGAGACTATATCTATCTTTTTCATCACTGTATCTCCAGCGTCCAGCACAGTAGACAGATAGCTGCTGGGCTGTTAAGTCGACTCCAACTCATGGCTAACTTATGTACAACAGATCAAAACGTTGTCAGCTTTTGCATTATCTTCGCAATCACCAGTAAGTTTGAGTTCATCATTGTAGCTATGGTGCCAATCCATCTCACTGAGGATCTCCCTTGCCCTCATTGGCCTTCCGCTTCACCAAACATGAGGTCCTCTCACAGTGATTGATCCCTCCTGAGGACAAGTTCAAAGCAATTGAGTGGGACAATGTTCTGTTGTGATCAGGTTTTCATTGGCTAATTTTTGGAAGTAGATCACAGAGCCTTTCTTCCTAGACTGTCTTCGTCTGAAAGTTCTGCTGAAACCTGTCCACCATGGGTGAACCAGCTGGTGTTTGAAATACCAGTAGCATAGCTTCTAACATCATAGCAACACGGTGCTCAGCACATAATAAGTACTCAATAAATATCCAATGAATGAATTAATAAATGACTAGAAAAATAAGTATGAAAGTATGAAGACACAGAAATTTTAGATATAGAAGAGACAAGCAATGATTAATGAAATATCTTTCCTGGTGATGAGAAAGTGGGGCAGAATCAAAAATATAGCCAGTGTAGATAAGTTTTGACCAGGAAAAGAAACAACTCTTCTGTGGAAAAAGGAGAAAAATATACAAGGAAACTATTTTGAAGTAAAAAGAAGAGGGGAGAAATGGAGTCAAATTGGATGACCTGGATCGCATAAAAAATTATATTCAAGCTACTCACCTCCTAATCCCATCTCCACTCCAAAAAAAGCTCAAATCTCCTAGTACTTTGTGGTGTGAGGCAGTAAATAAGGACTTAAACTTGAACCACAGAATGCTAATCTCAGACTTGTCAATAAGTAGTGTGATTTTGTACAAGTCACGCAGTCCATCTGTGTGGGCTAAAGGCTCTTTATCTCTAAAGAAGGCCATAAATCTTCCAAAAATGATTTGTTTTGTTTTTTGAATACATATTCTCAAGTTCAGTTCAAATTTATGGAATCAACCAACATCTTTATGTGGAAGTCCCTGGAATATCTATTTAAAGAACTTTACAGTGATTACCAGTGATATCCTGGCTCAATGTTTTGTTATGTTATACATAGGGTCACTGTGAGTCTGAGCTGACTCCACACCACTGAAGAACAACAACGAAGTTAAATATAAACTAGCACTTAAGAGAGCAGAAACTCAAAGCTATTATAACTGAAACTTTCAGTGTTTTTATGCACCATTGTCTTCAGAAGAGTGCTTATAATTTGTCTACTACTATTGCTAATACATCATTTATATATTTCTAAAAATAAAGTGTTCAAAATTAATAATATTAATTCGGGGAAAAAAATAGGGGAAAAAGTGGACCCAGAAGTGTATTTTGCAAACTTTGTTCTAAAACTGATGACTTCTGTTTGGATTTTCTTAATACACTTTTTCTGATCTCTTGATTACTCACAAAAACTGTATCATCATGAACACAGTAAAGCGTTATTTGAAAGCCATTTGAAAAATGCTACCTTGTCCAAACAAATACTTTGTCTTATTAGAATGATACCCCTATTGCTTAAAATCAGCCTGATATTCGGATTTAAATGCTTACAAATTTAGAGAAAATTATCCAATCAATGGCATCTTGGTTAGTGAGGGTGGATATGTTTACCAAGTGCTGGTTCAGTTCAGACTACATATTTTTATTTCTGAAGGTGTTCTGTTGTACCGATCTAAGAGTGCTTAAAATCAACTTGGAAGAAACAAGGACATTTTAGCATTGGTATATTACTGATAAATTAAAAAAATTTTGTTTTTAAGAAATTGCCAGGATAGTATGTAGATGTTGACTCAATTAAAATACTTTAAAGAAGAGGCATAGAGGAATGTATGGCAGTGAATTAGAAGTTGTGAGCTTTGAATTAATTCCTTTAATGTTTTATCTTTATATATTTGTCTTAAAAAGGGAGAGTAACTTCTTAAAATACAGGTGCTATATTAGATTAGATGTGTTTTCTTTCTGATGTGGCTGAGAGGATTAAATCTATACAAAAATCTAAGAATCTTGCTCTATGTGAAACATAATGAGATTAAATTAGGAAAATCTAATTAATCAAAACATTGACTCTGCAAATGTATATAATTGTATATAAGTTATTATTGTATGCAATTTTCTCTTCCTCTGCATTTTATCCTTTTTTCCCGTATATCCAATATTTTCTAGTTTTTCACTTCTTAACTACTCAATGATAATTTTTTTAATTGTGAAAATTGCTATTTTTGAATTGTGAGTACTGCTATTTTTTTCTGATTAATTAATTTCTTTCATATTACATAAAAAACCATAATTTTGTATTAGAGCCTTGTTTCCAAAATTTCATTTGCTCAGACAGAGCATTTTGTCAAATTTAATTCCATACACCAGAAATTCAGAAAACAAAACAAAAAGAAAAAGAAAAGCTCAATTTTTGCAAGTATGACAATTCTTCTTTAAAAAATCAGTGGGTTAAATCGATCAGTTATTTTAATGCCCCCAACAAACTGTTCAGTTTTAGCCTTGCCTAATAACCCCTCATGTTTCATAAACTGCATGATTCTAGTCATTTACATTTTTTATTTTACTCAAACTTTTCCCTTGCCTAAGTTCCTGTTTAGTGTACTTGCATGTTGTGTTAGAATTTTTGAGGACTGTTTTGGATTCAAGGTTTTCCCAGTGAGAATTACTTGAATCATTATTGAAGGAATTCATCTTGACAATGTACCTTAAAGTATGCTTAATGGTTTAAATGGTATTTAGCATTTAATTAACATGTAGTATTTGTTTCTCATTATATCCTCTTTGCAGTTTAGTAGCTTTAATTGATGATACATAAGGGCAGGTTTTAATCTACTGTAGATGGTTTCCTAATATAAAGGGACTAGGGACTTGAATGATTATTTTTCTTTATTACTGAAAATTTTAAAATCGTCCCTTAAAGAATCTATCCTTCTATATTCTAAAATAGTCACAAAATCAAATGTCCTTTGTATGCCCAAGTAATACTGAATTAACGATTTTGACAGTGTCCGCAGACATTTCTGAGGGGGGCTTTGTGAAATCTGCAAAAACAACCTGAATGTTGTATGAAGTTTCCCATGGAATCTTATTTGGTATTAATAGTTGTGTTCCTTCCATGACAGTAATATTAATGGGTAGAACTCGAATCTCTAAGAGAAATGAAAGTTAAGACTGCAGCTAAATGAGGATTAATGGTGTTAAGGAGAATAACAAGAAAAAGCAAAGCATCTACAATGTAATTAAAATTAGAGTTGCTTTCTTGATTATAGGTAATTGTTTCTCTAGAGCAGAATTGTTCAGAACTGTTTACTTTTAAAAAGTAAATTATGTTTCACAAGCCCCTCTTTCTCTAAACATCTTATACTTCCAGAAAAGGAGCCATCCTTAAGAAAATTATGCATTTTAGATCTTACAGTAAAGTTTTATGTTGACATACACCTGTCTTTTCTTCTCCTGTTTTTTTTTTTTTTTTTTTTTGGTTTTGTTTTTGCTTTATAGAAGAAAACTAGTGTTTGCTTGAAAACAAAACCAATGTTATTAGTATGAACTGGAATTGATCTATTAATCTTTGAAGTCTGTCCTGGATTTAAAAGTGGTGTAATTTTTACCATGCTTTATTGCAATGCTACTCAAATCGTAGTCCAATGCTTGTCTTCCCCCTGAAATTTGTTATTGATAAGCAACATGAGAAGTACAGAAATTGAGAGTGAAGGGTAAATTTTGGGAAGTTTATAAAGCACTGGGGCTGGTGAATTGTACCTGTTCATCTAAAAAAAAAATTGGGGGCTTGTACTTTGAAATCTTTTAGTCTCTATTTTATTTTTCAATCAGCTATTTTATCCGTTTAATTTCCCCAAAGTATAGATTTTTGAAAGACTGAAAATTAAAAACAAAGCCAAACTAAATAAATAAAACAACCAACATAACCTTCAACATGGAGAGAGAGTGACAGTGTTCTATGCAATGGGAGCAAGAGCTCAAGATATGATTCAGGCAGACCTGGATTTGACCCAGCCCCTGCTACTTACAAGCTATTGTGACTTTGGAAGAACTACTGACAGTGATAATAAATGGAATTTTGTTTGTACAGTGCATAAAGTCTAGCCCAGCCTCTCAACATCAGCACTATTGTCATTTGAGGCCAGATAATCCTTTGTTGTGGGGCTGTCCAGGGCATTGTACCATGTTTAGCAGCATCCCTGGCCTCTACCCTCTAGGTGCTAGTAGTACCCCTTCAGTTGTGACAATGGAAAATGGCTCAAGACATTGTCAAGTGTCCTTGTGGGAGTGTCCAAAATTGCCCCTGGGTAAGAGCCACTGGTATAATCACACCACATAAGGCAACATTCACTTATGGTTAACCTAAACTTTGTAATGATCTTAAGAAGACATTGTGATGAAGACCAGCATACTATATCTTATAACTCAGAGTCATTTTTTTTCTTTTCCCAACATTAACAAGCTTGCATGTTGTCTTTCCTTTATAAAAATTTTAATTATGGTATATTTTTAGATTAAGTGCTAGATGAAAAATTGGCATCATTTTTGAAAATGTTATATATATATGCATATGCACGCTTACATACTTATCTATAGATCTAAACACACATAAATACTATTGTATAATATATATTACAAAATAATCATATATGAATTATATATAATGTGATGTAATATGAGAAATATTGTGTAATATAATACATTTACTACTGATATAAAATAGTATAGAATAGTGTAACATAACATAACATAAAATAATACAATATTAGATTTGCTGAGGGAACAGCAAATTCACTTTTCTAACCACATTCTCACTGTAGTTATGCTGTTCAATACATTAGCCACCAGCCACATGTCAGGTCTTGAAGTGTATCTAGTTTGAGATGTGCTGTATATGTAAAATACACACTGGACTTTGAAGACTTAGTATGAAAAAAGAATGCAAACCATCTCATTAATCACTTATATACCAATAACTTATTGAAATGAAAATGTTTTGGATATCCTATTGTAAAAATACATTATGTAATTAATTTTACCTGTTCCTTTTTACCTTTGTTAATGAGACTATTAGAATATTTTAAATTCCGTATTTGACTTTCATTTGTGTTTCGCATTATACTTCTATTGGACAGAGTTGCTGTACATCATGTATTCTTTGAATAAAATATTGGACTTAATCATCTGTTCTACTTTACATTCACTTTATATTAATATTTTTTCTGTCTTTTTACTTTTTTATGGTGATATTTAATTGAGTTAAATGGATCAAAGATTTTATTTCGGGGTGAGGTAAACAAATACGTACATGATGCATAGCAAATAATAAAATCAGTTAATAATTGCAACTAGTATTACTTCTGTTCTTACTATAGAGTAAGAACTAGAGTTATTCAATGCTTGAAACAGTAAAAAAGAAAAGGAAGAAAAGATTTCTGAGTTCACATTCTTTTTATTGTGCACATTTATAAGCCAGTTGTGAATGCTTTACATTTCTAAATGAGATGAGAATAAAAACCTAAATATGAGCTCCTTGAGTCCACATCTGTGTCTGTTCATTTTTATTCTTTTACCTTGTCTTCCTAGCATTGCAGAGTGAATATGGAGGTGCAGGGTATATTTTTACTGAATACTTTCTGTTGCCTTTAGAGAATTAGAAAGTTAATGTCCTCCTCTGAATTTTTTTGATTAATTTGCTCAAGCAATTTTTATTGATGGTTATAGTTTTCATAAAATAATCAGTAGAAAGCATTTTCAACTTAATTGTATGTAAACACACAATCTTTTTCTTTTCTTTAATTGAACACTAAATGAAGATATTTCTTTCTGTATGGAAAAATATGATCAAAATAGTTACAAAGAATATATGCAGACAAGACAAAGGTAAGAGTGGTCTTGTTGCTTTTCTAGTTTTTCTTATAACTCTATAGTTAAAAAGGCCAATGGAGTTAAAACAAAGAAACACATGAATTTTTTTTCAGCAGAGATTCTCTGTGAGAGAATTCAAACCTAATTCCCTAAACATTCATAGTATGGAATTAATTAACTTCTCTCTTATGCAATCTAGAATAGTGAAAGTAATATAACCATCTTGGGAGAACTGAAAAAATAGTAACTCCATCATTTTCTGTGCACCTTTGTTCAGATGAGGAACCCTATTGAAAATGACCTGGATAAGTTTCTACAGAAATCCTTCACTTTTTCTGTATTCCAATATTTGTCTTTCCTTATGTAATTGAGGCTTGAAGAAAGAAGCCCTTTAAAGCAAACAAGTACCAAAGAAAATGTGATGGTTGGTTTATTAATCAGAAGAAAGAAACACAGCTTTTTGCTGTAAAATGAATCCTCAAAGACAGAAACAGGGGCCAAACATTCAAGGAAAAGTTGTATGTGTGTGTGTGTGTGTGTGTGTGTGTGTGTGTGTACCTATATATGTGTACGTATTGGAGCCCTGATAACACAGTGGTTAAGAGCTCAGCTACTAATCAAAAGGTCAGCAGTTCAAATGCACCAGCCACTCCTTGGAAACCCTATGGGGCAGTTCTACTGTGTTCTGTAAGGTTCCTATGAGTTGGAATCAACCCGATGGCAATGGGTTATATATATATACACATACATATATACACGGAGAGAGAGAGAGAAAGATGAAAGACAAGGCAGAAGACATCAGAAGTATTCGAGGTTTGAACTGAGTTTGCAAAGAAGAAATAGAAATTAGACAGAACAAAGGAAAAATGCTGAAATTCAGTAACAGTAGGAAGGAGAGCTAGCTTCTGGAAGATATTTGAAATTCCACATTAACATTTAAGTTAACTCTGTGTAAAAATGACTGCTCTGTGGACTATGGGAGCAATTAGTGTAAGGACAAGCTGAGTTAGAGTTTTCTAGGTCTCTGGAAGTCTTATATTGCTATACACAGGCTGCTTTAAAAGAAATACCAAATAGTAACTTGTATCCACTTGTGGAGAGTTGTACTGTAATTTTAGTACACGGCAAGTTAAGCTAAGATAGTGTGAATGCCTGTAATGTGAACAATGATCCATACAAAAATAGACCCAAAAACTAGTAGCAGTGGAAGACACATATTTAAATATGAATCCAAAGAAGAATATAAACAAGATAGAATATTACAGCGGGAAATAAAGACTTATAAATAATTTTAAAAAGAAATTCAAGGACAATAGGACTTGGAAGGAACAATTTATCATGCTTTTTACAAATTTGGAATTATTCAATGTTATTATATGTTACATAAAGTCCCTGGAGGTGGTGCAAACTGTTAAGCTCTTTGTTGACAGTTCGAGTGCACCCAGAGGTGACTCAGAAGAATGGTCTGGCAATATAGTTCTGAAAAAGCACCCTTTAAAAACCTATGGAACACAGTTCTACTCTGACACACATGGGGTTGTCACCATGAGTTGGGATCAACTTGAAGGCAGCAGATTTGGTTTTTTTGGTTTTATGATGCACATGGATAAGTCACAGTATATTGTATTTATTTATATTAATGGGAAATACCAGAAGACATCTACAACTGATTAATTTATTCATTCATTCATAAATATGTGTTGAGCTGCTACCACATTACAGGCACCAGAGTAGGCATCTGAGTGGTGGTCAAGATAGAAAAACTCCCTGCCATCATGATACTTATAATCAAGTTCATTGCAGACAATAAACAAGAAAGCAAACCCTATGGAACAAAAGTAGGAAACAAAACAAAACAAAAAATTTAATATTATTCAGGTAGTTATAAAGACTACAAAGAATAGAAAATCAGTATGAAGGGATAGAAAATAATGCAGGAATGTTTATATTGTTTGGTTAAGGAAGATTTCTTCGAGGGGGTAATGACTGAGCAGGGACCTGCATGAAATAACTAATCTGAATAAATGTCTAAAGGAACATTTGAGAAATATCTGAGGAATATCCAAAACAAGGGGTGGCCTGAGGTAGGAATGTCCTAGGAAGAGGACACTATATGTGCAAAGACTTTGACAAAGAAACAAGATTATGGTATTTGATAAATAGCAGAAAGGCCAGAGTGGTTGGACTGGGCTGAGCAAGGGATAGCTGGCAGGAGATGATTTAAAATATTCAGGCAGGAGCCAAGTCTAGTAGGATCTTACAGGTCATGACAAGGATTTTTGTTACTCTAAATGTGAAGGAAGGTCTCTGGAGATCTATGAACAAACACATTACATGATTCATATTGAAGATAGAAATAAGGGACAAGAATGAAAGGTAGATAGACCAGTTAAGGAGCTGTGGTATATACCCATCTAGTTTATGATAGTAATTTGGTTAAGGCTGGTTTTTGTGGAGGTGATGCAAAGTGATTGACGGTGACATGATTTACTCATAGACTGGATAAAAGGATAAAGAAAGGAATTAAGGATGACTTATAAGTTCTGGGTTTGCAACAACTGCATGAAGGACATTTGCATTTAGGAGGATGAGAGAGATTTTGTAAAGTCAGCGAATCAGTCATTGGTTTTGGACATGGTAAGTTAGATACGCCTAGTGGGGATGTCAAAGTGAGAGTTGGAAATAATGAGTCAATCTCAAGGGAAAAGTCTAGGTTTCAGATAAAAATTCAGAATCGTCAACATAGAGATATATTTAATGGTATTTGACTGGATGAGATCATTCAGAGATATGATGTAGACAGGGAAGAGAAGAGGGTTGAGGATTAAACTTCAGGATACTCCAATCCAAAGGTCAGGGAAAGAAGAAAACTCCGGTAAAGACTACTGTGAAATGGCTAATGGATTAGAAGCAATATTAGGAAAAGGAGGTATCCTGTAAGCCTAGTAGATTAAGTGGTTCAAAAAGGAAGTGAGATCAACCGTCTCAAATTCAAATCCTGCTGAGGAGGTTTGGGGCCTGAGAATTGACCACTGGGTTGTCAAGTCAGAAGCCATTTTTTATTTTGACAAGAGCATTTTCAAGAATAAAGTGAGGATAAAACCTAAGTAAAGAGGATTTGTTATGGATTGAATTGTGTCCCCAGAAAAGATATTTTGAAGTCCTAACTTATCTGTAAATAACAGTGTAACTGTGAATGTAAACTTGTTTGGAACTAGGGTCTTTGAATATGTTATTAGTTAAGTTAATATGAGGTCATACTGGAGTAGGGTGGGTCACAATCCATCTGAGTGTTGTCCTTATAAAAGAGAAGAAGAGACACAGAGAGAGAGGCAGAGGAAGGAAGGCTATGTGAAGATACTTCTACAGGCCAAGGACTGCCTGGGACTTCTAGAAGCTGGAAGAGACAAGAAAGGGTCTTCCTCTAGAGACTTCAGAGGGAGCAAAGCCCAGCCAATACCTTGATTTGGACTTCTAGTCTCCAGAATTGTGAAATAATTAAGTTTCTGTTTTTATAAGCCATCCAATTTGTGGTGCTTTGTAACAGCAACCTTAGGAAACTAATACAGGGCTGATGGTAGAAGTCAAGGGGAAGAAGTAGAGAACATAAGTATAGTCAGCAACTTTTGACCAATAACTGGAAAAAGGTGGAAGATCAAGGGAATTTCTTTTTAATAACAAAGAATAGAACATGTCTGTATTGATAATGAGAACGTTGATACTATATGAAAGGGATGGTATAACTATCAAAAAGAAATTCTTCAAATTACGAGTCAGAAAGAAATTTTGAGCACCAGTAGAAGAGGGATTGACCTTAGGTAATAGGGACAATTTATCAATTTAAAAGTCAGAATGCCAGAGTACGTCAGAGCAGACAGAAGCAGCCTTGTGTTTTCTCGCTGGGAAGTCAGGGATGGTGGAGAGTTATGTGGAAAGTCTGGGAAGAGAGAAGAAAATGTGAATATTTCCTCTCTGAGAGGGAGAAAGCAAGCTCTTGAGAGAACAGTATAGGAATTTTGAGAGTACAGCTGTTATCTGTACTCATCAATTTGTGTTAAGTTTTAATGGAAATGGCAACATTTTTCATGAGCTCATGCTGTTGAATGAGATGTTTGTGCTTTTAAATGCAAGACTTCGGCTTTGTCTCAAACTTACCGTTTGACCTGGGTAAAAACACCTACCCTTCCCATGCTTCAATTGTATAATGGGAATCATGTTACCCTTCTCAGAGGATCATCGTGAGCATTAAGTGACATAAAACATTTAGCCCAGTACCTAGCAATAGTAAGCATCCATCCATTGTAAGCTATTATTATTGGTATTGATATTGTTTCTGTTATAAAATTAACAATAACCAGCCACCTTCTGTGGATAAGATACTTGGGATTCAGGAGCGTATAGTGGTTAAAGATGCAACTGGTATCCATAAACAGAAAACCCACTCATGATGTCTCAACTAGATAGGAGTTTATTTTTTTCACCAACATGATGATAGTCAAGGGCTGGAGCAGCTGCTCAAGGATGCAATAAAAAACACCATGCTCCTTCTATCTTTTCTACTCTCACCTTAGTATGGGATTTTTGTTCTCAGGGTTCCAAGATGGCCACTATCTGAATAACTTTTGTATTGTATCAGAGCTCCAGGTAGAAAAATGAAATAAATGGATGGTTAATGTGTGGGCCTGTTGAGACATTATACATGTAAGGTAAAGAAATTACTTTCTTGAAAGAACCAGCCCCAGCCTGTTGACTTCCTCTTCCTTCTCATCGGCTTGAACTTCATAAAACACAAGGCAGTCTGGAGAGGTGAATATTTTATCAGGACAGATTTTACCCTGAATAAAATCGGCATTATCTTTTTAAGGAAGAACGCTGGAATGTATATTTGTTAGGCAGCCAACTGTGCCTAACGCAGAATGTTAAGATGAGTACTTTTCCTCAGGATAGTTCATCATTTAGTGGAGTTATGATGAACATAAGCTACATTAGAAAACACAAATGTGCACAGAGCAAAGCTGAGAACAGAAATGAGGGCAGTGGGTTGCAGGACAAATTGCAGAGCACATGTCATAACTAAAGACGGCAACAGTAACAACTCAAAAGAACTTAGGTCTTTTGCTTTTGCAACAGAAGTCCAATCTGAATTTTTCATTAATTCTATCTTTTTTTACAGAATTATAAACTAGGTTAATTTTCTTTAAAAATGTACAAACCAAACAAAACATATTGAGACCTGGATTCAATACTCCATTCACCGCTGATGTGTACATTCTGATATCTTGAATCGTGGTTGTGGTGCAATGAGTTTCTTTTATGTGGCCTTTCTGGCTCTGAGTTTGCAATTCTCCCAAAATGATTGGTTGGGCCACAATTTGCCAAGTGATTTGTCAGCAGCTTGCAAAGATTAGTCATTTTGCTATCCACATAAGTGGCTTGCAATTTATCCGTTATGATGGGTCCTGCTAGAAAAGCCACACCTTGAAATTGACAAGGAGTTTTCAATTTCACATCTCAGAAATTGACAAGGCCAGTCTCACAGAGGTTATATAGGAACCTCCCAATCAACAAAAGCCTGGAGATGAATGCATCTTTTGGATATGGGATCCCTGTGCTGAAAACCCCCTAGATACAAATAAAAGAACGGTAATACCAGTCAAGACTGTAACACTGAGTTGATAACACTGAAGACCAAGACAAATAGCAGCAGACACAGCAGAGACCAGTGGCAGAGAAATGGCAGAAGCAGTAGCAGTGGTGGGACCCACAAGGCAGACAGATGGCAGTGTTGGGCGAGTTGGCCCACGGAGAAAATGGGTAGTGATGGGAAGAGTTGGTCCATGGAGTGGAGCTAAGCACCTCCAGGCAGGAGGTCACCAACAGAGCTGGACACCCCATTAAGGGGAAGAAGCCACAGTCTGGGCCCCTGCAGGTAGACACCTGAGCAGAGCAAGTGGCAGCATGGGGGCTGAGCTGGCCTGCCTTTGGCAGTGGCAGATGCCCCAGCTATGCTGAGAGCTGTAACGTTAAGACTGAGAGGGCCAGTCCTGAGGGGGCTGAAAACAGGAGGCTTGTGCTGAGGGGGCCTGCACTGAGGGGGCCAAGAAGAGGCCTGCAGAGATTTGGGCATACAATTTATAACAGCTGCACGTAAGACATTTTGCCTTAAGAGCTGTTGTAATGCTGGCCTAACCCTGGCATTGGCCCAGGGTTGTTTCGAAGCTGCTGGTTGAAAGAGGACCAGTAAGCACAAGGGACCAGAGCCAGCCAAGAAAAGCCATAGAGAGAGACAGAGAGAGAGAGACAGAGAACAAACGCAGCCATGCTGCACCTGAAGTGAACCAGTGACACATGTTCTGAGAGAAACACCTGCTGATACCTGATCCATGGTGTGCTTGCCCCTTGACACGGAAATGGACATGGGCCATTTGGGAAGGGAGAGCAGGTCCCCTTTTAGACATAAGTGGGTTCCTTTCCTACGATGCTAAGTGGGGTCCTCTTTGGGGTGAAAGAGACTTGTTCACTTCAGATCTGTTCCTATTGTTTATTGTTTGCTTTCTATAAGTAATCTGTTCTTGTTAGTTGCTGTCTACCTTCTATAAATAATAATAACTTTCAACTGCCAACACTTTGTAATGTGTCTTTGTGTGTGCAACCCAGTTAGATTGGATACTAGAGTCCTTATTGTAGCAGTCCCATGATTCCTTGGGATAAACAGGTTCGACCTGTTGGTATGCCCGTGTGTACACACACACACGCACAGTTAAATGATAAAGGCTTCAATATAGGTACCAGCAAAATGCGACACAAACATCATGGAGAAACGAAAATACAGTGAAGGACTTTGTTTTTCTTTACATTGTACCAAAATACAGGGTGTCATAGAATTATAAAACTTTAAGTGGAAGAGACCTAAGTGATCATCAATTAAATGTCTTTGTTTCATATATGGGAGCCCTGGGTAGTGCAAATAGTTAAAGCAGCTAGCTGCTAACATAGAGGCTGGCAATTTGAGTCTACCCAGAGACGCCTCAGAAGAACGGCCTGGTGATCTACTTCCCAAAATTCAGCCATTGAAAACCCTATGGAGTACAGTTCTACTTTGAT
Source organism: Dugong dugon (assembly GCA_030035585.1). Classification (NCBI taxonomy): domain Eukaryota; kingdom Metazoa; phylum Chordata; class Mammalia; order Sirenia; family Dugongidae; genus Dugong; species Dugong dugon. Next base: position 106,546,982 of record CM057463.1, on the reverse strand, counting down.
ACACATGAGGTTGCCAAGAGTCGGAGTTGACTCTATGGCAACTCTTTTGTTTGCTTTTTTAATTTCATATTTAAAGAAATTGAGGCCTAAAGAAATAAGGTTCCTGTCAAGGTTACAGAACAAAGCTCTAGAATCCAGGTCACCTGATTCCTAGACCAGGACTCTCTCTACCTCAGCATTCATCTTCATACAAATGAGACAGAGGAGTGGATTGAAACAGACAAGACGATTGACCTAATCCACAGGGCTTGTGATGCAGAAATAATAGATAATGTTTTAGACGCTCCTGTCAACTCATCGTGGTGATAATGCCAGGAAAAGAGAGGAGGTTTGAGAGATTGTGAAAATAACTCAGTTGAAGGCTATTTCACAGCCCTTGAGTCAATAATTAATTCTGCCAACAGGTACTCATGTTATCCTTCTCAGAAGGTCATGCAGTTGCTCAACTTTTATTAAGATTTTATGAGAAAGAAACAACTGACCCCAAATAAAGCTTGTATCAAGGACTTTCTTCCTGTAATTGAACAATTGCATTGGGTTCTTTACAAACAATCCTATCTCTGAGAGGATTTTTATCTGAATCTCAGGGTAAATGCGGTATCAGAGGTTTTTGAATCATTGAAAATTCATATACATCAATATATAAAAATATATACAAATGTATTATATGTAACATATAAATATTAGTATATTAAATTTTCCAAAGATCTGCTATAAACATAGGATAAATTATATTTATTTTACTGAGTTTGCTCAGACAAAGAAAAGTGCGAAATTTTAGAAATATTTTATCACGATGGCTTAAATTAAAGAAAAATTGATTAAATGCTTTCAGGAATTGATTATTTAAAAAATGTGTCAGTTCAGAATACCTCATTCTTAGAATAGTCCAGGTTACTATTATTAGTAACTTTATCTGATTTAGCCTACTCATTAAACATTATTGATGAGAAATTTAGTTCTATGTCTTTTTTTAACATGAGTTTTGCTCTTAAACATAGTCAGGATGTTTCAGAAACAAAAATAGGTAGAGTACCTGGCAATTAGTTGAATAGAAACTCATTTATTTAAGCTGAAGAATTCTTCATATCCTAATTTCTAGGCCAGTTGGAACCTATGCTTTCTCTGTTTTTCAAGTCAATTGTTTATTTAGCTCATCTCTTGTCAACTTTGTTCTTTACATGATACTAATGCTCGTATAAATGAGAATTCATTTGCTTTTTTCCTCTATAACTCTCCCAATTTGTGCTAGGCACAGATCCACCTAAACCATCACAGGCAGATGTACATCTAGCTTTTTTTTTTTTTTTTTTATTAAAAGCTCTCTAGGGAAGAAGATCCTATAAGCTCCCTTGGTAACCAATTCTAGTGTTTAATGGAACATGTCCATTCATCTATAATAACATTTGTAATTATACAGCACATTTCTTCTGAGTAGCTCCTGGCACTTTAAAATAGTATGTCAATCCCCAAGACATTCCTAGAAGTAGGTGGTAAGTTTCATCATGCTCCTAGAGGGCACAAACAATGTCTTTATACATGCTGTATTCGATGCTCAGGATATTGTGAAGACTTTAGAAATGTATAATAATCAGAATGGATGGATTGAGAGAAAGTGGATTTAATTCCTCTCTCCAAGCAGCCACAATTGAGAAGCAATTCAGAATTTCTGACAGACTTACTGGAGGCTGTAATACTCCTCCATAAGCCTCCGTTGTTTTGTTTTTTTTTAGGGCTGTGATTAGAAATTAGATGCTTTTAGGGACCTAAAGAAAGGCAAATAAATCTGTCCACGTATCTTCTCCCTAAGTCTGATTTTATACAGTGCATTATTATGAGTTTAGACTTACTGGAGACCAATAAACTGTCAATTAGATGACTTCATCATGAGGACTGTCCGTCTTGGTATACCTTTTCTGCATCTGCCTGCATCTGATTCCCCATTATAATGGGAAAGCCCTATATACATTGCATATGAGCAAACTGTCTCTAAGGAGAGTTCTGAAACCTTCAAAATTTTGCCAATTAAAACATTCCTGATTTGTCCGCAGCCCCTTAGGATCCTGGTAAGCTTCTATAATGCTATTAGATAATTGCATTAGAAATTACTGATATGGTCTGAATCTTGGCATACATTTGCATTTAACAGGAAACTTTTATATGCATAGTGGTTTAACCCAAAAAGTAAAAGGAGAAATTTCAAGAACAAAGTCTTGGGTCGGTGGGAAAAAATGTTTTTGGACATCTAGTTTCCTTAGGACCACTTGAATTGTATCTCGTAAATGGCTACCTACTTAGTCTTTGAGTAGGAATAGTCATAGGCAGAGGTATTCATTAAATTTGAAGGCTTCGAGTTGTCATTAAAGATTAAATTTTACTGTACCATCAAGTTTGAAGTGCTCTGGTGGCACAACAGTTAAGCGCTTGCCTGTTAACCCAAAAGTTGGTGGTTTGAACCCACCCAGCGGCCCCTCAGGAGAAAGACCTGGTGATCTGTTCTTGTAAAGATTACAGACAAGAAAATCCTATGAGGCAAGTTGTACTCCGTCACAAGGGGTCACTATGAGTCAAATCAACTGGACAGCACCTAACAACAACAACAATCAAATTTAGTTATCTGGAAACCTTGTCTTTCTAAAAAAAGAATCTGGCAGCCTGAAGTAGGTAGTTTGTGGGACTTGGATGACTCGACTTATGTGATTGGCAAGTCATTTTTATGGGTAATGTTTTTTTAAATAAGAATATTGTTTATTCAAAAGCAAACATTCTAAGCAGATTCTAAAAATAGGTCTGAATCAGAGATTCATATGTAACCTGATTCCTCTCACCTGTTTGGAAGTTTTTTTAAAAAAATTTTGTTGTGAATTATGTGAAAGTTTACAGAGCAAATTAGTTTCCCATTCAATGATTTGTACATAAAGTGTTCCATGATATTGGTTTCATTCTCCACAATGTGTCAGCACTGTCTTCATTTCCATCCTGGTTTCCCTATTTCTTTTCATCCAGATTTTCTACCCCTTCCTACCTTCTCATCTTTGCTTTTGGGCAAATGCTGCCCTTTGGTCTCGTATAACTGAATGTTCTAAGGAACATGTTCCTCTCAGGTGTTATTGTTTATTTTATGGGCCAGTCTATGGTTTGGCTGGAAGATGGTCTCCAGGAATGGCTTCAGTTCCAGTTCAGAAGGGTGTCTTAGGGCCATAGTCTTGGGGCTTCCTCCAGGCTGTCAGACCAGTATGTCTGGTCTTTTTTGTGAATTTGATTTTTTGTTCTACAATTTTTCTCTCACTGTGTCTGGGACCCTCTGTTGTAATCCTAGTCAGAGTGGTCGGTAATGGTAGCCAGGCACTATCTAATTCTTCTGGTCTCAGGGTCATGTAGGCTCTGGGTCATGTGGTCCATTAGTCCTTTGGACTAATTGCTCCCTTGAGTCTTTGGCTTTCTTTACTCTACTTTTGCTCCAGACAGTTAGAGATCAATAGTTGTATCTTAAATGGCCACTCGCAAGCTTTCAAAACCCCAGACATTACTCACCAAAGTAGGATGCAGAACTTTGTCTTTCTTTATATACTATGTTGTGCCAGTTGATACAGATGTCCCCCAAGTCTATGGTCCTTCAACCTGGATCCTAGTAACTTTGTCCCACGAGCTATTTGGTTATGTCTAAGAAGTTGTGCTGACTGTGGCCCTTGTGTGCACTATTGTCTATATTAATACATAAGCAGCACCTGTAGTTATGTATGTAGAAATATCCACCACCAAACCTATATCTACAGGTGAGTGTGTTAGCTTATGCCTTCTCATGCTTCTTGGAATATCTACCTGTGTATTCATTTGTAAATTAGTGTTTGTTAATATTGTTGCAGGATTTTTTATGCTATAATAATTACCATTGTCGCCCTTTGTTCTCGAGTTCTTCTCAGTGTCTTCCTATGCCTTGGTCATGTTTTGCTGACCTTACTTACATTGTGTATTGCCTTTCACTTCACCAATATTAACACATGTCTTCTATTTGCTTAGTAATTTTCCCTCTCTCCCCTCACATCCACGGTAACCATTAAACAATGTTTTGTTTTGATTTTTCGAGTGGGTAAAATTTTTCTTGCTTTTTTATAATAGTGGTCTCATGCAATATTTGTATTTTTGTGATTGACTTATTTCAGTTAGCATAATGTCATCCAAATTCATCCATGTTGTGAGATTTATCTCAGATTTGTCATTATTCTTCACCATTGCATAGTATTCTGTTGTGTGTATGTACCACAGTTTGTTTATTCATTCTTCCGTTGGTGGGTACTTAGGTTGTTTCCATCTTTTTGCTATTGTGAATAATGCTGAGATAAACATGGGTGTGCATATGTCTATTAGAGTCATGGCTCTTATTTATTTAGGGTATATGCATAAGAGTGGAATTTCTGGGTCATAAGTTATTTCTAGCATTTTAAGGAAGAGTCATACTGTTTTCCATAATGGTTGTACCATTTTACATTCCACCAGTGGTGTTTAAAGGTTCCAATCTCTCCACAATCTCCTCAACATTTGCTACTTTCTGTTTTTGTTTTATTTTTTTGTTTAGTACCAGAAATGTCAGGATGAGATGGTGGCATCTCATTGCAGTCTTGATTTGCATCTCTCTAATGGCTAATGATCATGAGCATTTCTTCGTGTGTTTGTTGTTGCTGTTGTTAGGTGTTGTTGAGTCGGTTCCAATTCATAGTGGCCCTATGCACAACAGAGTGAAACACTGCCCTGTGCTGCACCATCCTCACAATCATTGCTATGTTTGAGCCCATTGTTGCAGCCACTGTTTCAATCCATCTTGTTGAGAGTCTTCTTGCTGTTTGCTGACCCTCTATACGCGTTTATGAGCCATCTGAATGTCTTCTTGGGTGAAGTATCTGTTCAAATACTTTGCCCATTTTTTCGGTGGATTGTTTTCACTTTATTGTTCAAGTGTTGAAGTTTTCTATAAATTTTAGAGATTAGAACATTGTGGAATATACTGCAATCATAAATTATTTCCCAGTCTGTAAATTCTTTTTTCACTTTTTTGAGAATTCTTTTGATAAGCATAAGTGTTTAATTAAAGGATGTCACATTTACCTAGTTCATTTTCTACTGCTTGTGCATTTTTAATTATGTCACGTATTCTATTTATGCCTTATATTAAGAGTCATAGCATTGTCAGAACCTGGAATCTATGAAGTGTGAGTCTAGGAAAATTGGAAATTGTCAAAAATGAAATGGAATACATAAACATCAATATCCTAGGCATTAGTGAGCTGAAATGGACTTGTATTGGTCAATTTGAATCAGACAATCATATGGTCTGCTATGCTGGGAATAACAACTTGAAGAGGAATGATGTTGCATTGATTGTCAAAAAGAATATTTCAAGATCTATCCTGAAGTACAACGCTGTCAGTGATAGGAAAATATCCATACACCTACAAGAAAGGCCAGTTAATATGACTATAATTCAAATTTATGAACTAACCACTATGTTGAAATATAAAGAAATTAAAGATTTTTACCAACTTCTGCAGTCTGAAACTGATCAAACATGTATTAGGATGCACTGATAATTACTGGTGATTGGAATGCAAAAGTTTGAAACAAATAAGAAGATCAATATTTGGAAAATATGGCCTTGGTGATGGAAACAATGCCAGAGGTTGCATGATAGAATTTTGCAAGACCAATGACTTCTTCTTTGCAAATACCTTTTTTCACCAACATAAAGGGTGACTATACATGTGGACCTTGCCAGATGGAATACACAGGAATAAATGGACTACATCTGTGGAAAGAGAGGATGGAAAAGCTCAATATCATCAGTCAGAACAATGCCAGGGTCCTACTTCAAAACCGACCATCAATTAGTCATATGCAAGTTCAAGTTGAAACTGAAGAAAATTAGAAAAAGCCCACAAGAACCACAAGTATGACCATGAGTATATCCCACCTGAATTTAGAAACCATCTCAAGAATAGATTTGACGTGTTGAACATTAATGACTAAAGACCAGATGAGTTGTGGAATGACATCAAGGACATCATGCATGAAGAAAGCAAGAGGTCATTAAAAAGATAGGAGAGAAGGAAAAGATCTAAATGGATGTCAGAAGAGACTCTGAAACTTGCTGTTGAATATCAAGTAGCTAAAGCAAAAGGAAAAAATGAAGTAAAACAGCTGAACAGAAGATTGCAAAGGGCAGCTAGAGAAGATAAAGTAACGTATTATGATGACATGTGCAAAGACCTAGAGATAGAAAACCAAAAAGGAAGAACACTATCCACACTTCTCAAGCTGAAAGAACTGAATAAAAAATTCAAGCCTCAAGTTGCAATATGAAGTGTACTATGGGGAAAATATTAAATAACGCAGGAAGCATCAAAAGAAGACAGAAGGAATACACAGTCACTATACCAAAAAGAATTGGTCGACGTTCAACCATTTCAGGAGGTAACATATGATCAGGAACTGACAGTACTGGAGGAAGAAGTCCAAGCTGCACTGAAGGCATTGGTGAAAAACAAGGTTCCAGGAATTGGAATGAGATGTTTCAACAAACGGATGCAGTGCTGGAAGTGCTCACTCGTCTATGCCAAGAAATTTGGAAGACAGCTACCTGGCCAACTGACTGGAAGAGATCCATGTTTGTGCCTATTCCAAAGAAAGGTAATCCAACAGGATGTGGAAACTATCAAACAATATAATTAATATCATATGCAAGCAAAATTTTTCTGAAGATCATTCAAAAGTGGTTCTAACAGTATATTGACAGGGAACTGCCAGAAATTCAAGCTGGATTTAGAAGAGGACGTGGAACAAGGGATATCATTGCTGATGTCAGATGGATCCTGGCTGAAAGCAGAGACTACTAGAAAGACGTTTACCTATGTTTTATTGACTATGCTAAGGCATTTGACTGTGTGGATCATAACAAATTATGGATAACATTGCAGAGAATGGGAATTCTGGAACACTTAAACGTGCTCGTGAGGAACCTGTACATGGATCAAGAGTCAGTCATTCAAAACAGAACAAGGAGATACTTTGTGGTTTAAGGTCAGGAAAGGTGTGCATCAGGGTTATATCATTTTACCATACCCATTCAATCTGTATGTTGAGTAAATCATTGGAGAAGCTGGACTATATGAAGACGAACAGGGCACCAGGATTGGAGGAAGAGTCATTAACAAACTTGCATTATGCAGATGACCCAACCTTGCTTGCTGAAAGTGAAGAGGACTTGAAGCACTTACTGATAAACATCAAAGACCACAGCCTTTAGTATGGATTAAACCTCAATATAAAAAAAACAAAATCCTCACAACTGGACCAATAAGCAACATCATGATATAAATGGAGAAAAGATTGACGTTGTCAAGGATTTCATTTTACTTGGATCCACAATCAACACCCATGGAAGCAGCAGTTAAGAAATCAATCGACGCATTGCATTGGGCAAATCTGCTGTCAAAGACCTCTTTAAAGTGTTGAAAAGCGAAGATGTCACCGTGAGGACTCAGGTGTGCCTGACCTAAGCCATGGTGTTGTCAATTGCCTCATATGCATGCGAAAGTTGGACAATGAACAAGGAAGATCAAAGAAGAATCGACGTCTTTGCGTAGTGGTGTTGGCGAATAATATTGAATATACCATGGACTGCCGAAAGAATGAACAAATCTGTCTTGGAAGAAGTACAACCAGAATGCTCCTTAGAAGCAAGGGTGGTGAGAATACATCGTACATACTTTAGACATGTTTGTCAGGAGGGCTCAGTCCCTGGAGAAGAACATCATGTTTGGTAAAGTAGAGGATCAGCAAAAAAGAGGAAGACCTTTGATGAGATGGACTGACACAGTGGCTGCAATAATGAGCTCAAGCATAGCAACAATTATGAGGATGGCACAGGAGCAGGCAGTGATTGGTTCTGTTGTGCATAGGGTTACTCTGTGTCAGAACAGACTTGACTGCACCTAACAATAACAACAGCATTTTCCCACACCATTTATCTTTCAGTTTGTCATACTATAGTGGCTTGTGTGTTGCTATGATGTTGGAACCAGAATTTCAAATACCTTCAGGGTCAGCCATGGTGAACAGGTTTCAGTGAAGCTTCCAGACTAAGACAAACTAGGAAGAAGGATCTGGCAGTCTATTTCTCAAAAAATCAGTCAGGGAAAACATTATGATTAGCAGCAGAACATTGTCTGATATAGAACTGGAAGATGAGCCCATCAGGTTGGAAACACTCAAAATATGACTAGGAGAGAAACACAACTCAAAATGAGAAGAAATAGATGCAAACGTGCATTAATAATTGGAACATAGAAAGCGCAAAGTATAAAACTAGAAACGTTGGAAGTTGTCAAAAATGAAATGGAACACGTAAAAGTGGATATCCTAGGCGTTACTGAGCCAAAATGGACTGGTATTGGCTACTTTGAATCTGACAATCATACAATCTACTATGATGGGGGTAACAAACTGAAGAGAAATGACGTTGCGTTCATTGTCAAAAAGAACATTTTAAGATCTATCCTGAAGTACAATGCTGTAAGTGATAGAATAATATCCATAGGCCTACAAGGAAGACCAGTTAATACGACTATTATTCAAATTTACGCACCAACCACTAAAGATAAAGATGAAAGAAATTGAAGGTTTTTACTAAATTCTGCAATCTGAAATTGATCAAACATGCAATCAAGATGCATTGATAATTACTGGTGATTGGAACGTGAAGGTTGGAAACAAAAAAGGATTAGTAATTGGAATATATGGCCTTGGTGACAGAAATGACATCAGAGAGCACATGATGGAATTTTGCAAGACCAATGACTTATTCTTTGAAAATACCTTTTCTCAACAACATAAACAGCAATTAAACAATTGAACTTCATTGGATGGAATACACAAAAATCAAAATGACATCTGTGGAAAAAGACGATGATGGAAAAGCTCAATATTATTAGTCAGAGCAAGGCCTGGGGCCGAATGTGGAACAAACCATCAGTTGCTCATATACAAGTTCAAGGTGAAGCTGAAGAAAATTAAAACAAATCCATGAGAGCCAATATACGACCCTGAACATATCCTACCCGAATTTAGAGACCATTTCAAGAATAGATTTGACACATTGAATACTAATGGCCAAAGAGCAGATAAGTTATGGAAAGACATCAGGGACACCATACATGAAGAAAGTAAAAGGTCATTAAAAATACAAGAAAGAAAGAAAAGACCAAAATGGATGCCAGAAGAGACTCTGAAACTTGCTCTTAAACGTAGAATAGCTAAAGTGCCTGGAAAAAATGAAGTAAAAGAGATGAACAGAAGATTTCAAAGGGTGGCTCAAGAAGACAAACTAAGGTACTATAATGAAGTATTCAAAGACCTGGAGTTAGAAAACCAAAAGGAAGAACATGCTCATAATTTCTCAAACTGAAAACTGAAGAAAAAATTCAAACCTGAAGTTGCAATATTGAAGGTTTCTATGGGCAAAATATTGAACGACACCTGAAGCATCAAAAGATGACGGAAAGAATACAATACTAAAAAGAATTGTTCAATGTTCAAACATTTCAGAAGGTAGTATATGATCAAGAACTGATAGTATTGAAGTAAGAAGTCTAAGATGCATCGACACATAGGCAAAAAACAAGGCTCTAGGAATGTACATAATACCAAATGAGATGTTTTAACAAATGGATACAGTGCTGGAGGTGCTCAATCTTCTATGCCAAGAAGTTTAGAGACAGCTACCTGGCCAACCAACTGGAAGAGATCAATATTGGTGCCCATTCCAGAGAAAAGTGATCCAACAGAATGCAGAAGTTATTGAACAATATCATTAATATCACACACAAGTAAAATTTTGCTGAAGATAATTTAAAAATGGTTGGAGCAGTACATCTACAGGGAACTGCTGTCCAGAAATTCAAGCTGCATTCAGAAGAGGACTTGGGACAAGGGATATCATTGCTGATGTCAGATGGGTCTTGGGTGAATGCAGAAAATACCAGGAAGATGTTCACCTGTGTTTTATTGACTATGCAAAAGCATTGGACTGTGTGGATCACAACAAGTTAAGGATAATATGGCAAAGAATGAGTATGCCAGAACACTTAACTGAGCTCATGCAGAACCTGTAAATAGACCAAGAGTAAGTCGTTCAGATAGAACAAGGGGATATTGCATGGTTTAAAATCATGAAAGGTGTGCATCTGGATTGTATCCTTTCACCATACTTAATTCAATCTGTACGCTGAGCAAATAATTCGAGAAGGTGGACTATATGAAGAGAACACGGCATCAGGATTGAAGGAAGATTCATTAACAACCTGCAATCAGCAGATGACACAGATTTACTTGCTGAAAGCAAAGAGGGCTCGAAGCACTTACTGATGTAGATCAGAGACTACAACCCTCAGCATGGATTACACCTCAACATAAAGAAAACAAAAATCCTCCCACGTGGACCAATAAGCAACATCATGATAAATGGAGAAAATATTGAAGTTGACAAGGATTTCACTTTGCTTGAATCCACAATCAATGCCTACAGAAGCAACAGTCAAGAAATTAAATGGTGTATTGCACTGGGCAAATCTACTGAAAAGACTTTTTTAAAGTGATAAAAAGCAAGAATGTCACTTTGATGATTAAGGTATGTCTGACCCAAGCCATGGTATTTTCAATCATCTCATGTGCACATGAAAGCTGGACAATGAGTAAGGAAGACCAAAGAAGAATTGACGCATTTGAAGCATGGTGTCAGTGAAGAATGTTGCATATACCATGGACTGCCAGAGGAACAATGTAGTCCGTCTTGGAAGAATTACAGCCAGAATGCTCCTTGGAAGCAAGGGTTGCACGACTTCATCTCACATACTTTAGACATGTTATCATGAGGGATCAATCCCTGGAGAAGGACACCATGCTTGGTAAAGTAGAGTGTCAGCAATAAAGAGGAAGACCCTCTATGAGATGGATTGATACAGTGGTTTCAACAATGGTCTCAAACTTAGCAGCAATTGTGAAGATGGCACAGGCAGGACCAGGCAGTGTTTCATTCTGTTATATATAGGGTCACTATGAGTTGGAACTGACTCAAAGGCACCTAACAACAGCATTGTCACTATTTTTCTTCCATAATCTTTATAATTTTAGGGTTTTATTTTGACATTTTTGATCCATTTTGAGTTAGATTTGCGTATGGTGTGAGGTATGGGTCTTGTTTCATTTTTTTACAAACGGACATCCAGCTTTGCCAGCATCATTTGTTAAAGATACTATCTGTTTTAGTCATCTCGTGCTGCTATACCAGAAATACCACAAGTGGATGGCTTTAACAAAGAGAAATTTGTTCTCTCACAGTCTAGTAGGCTACAAGTTCAAATTCAGGCATCAGCTCCAGAGGAAGTCTTTCTCTGTTGGTGCTAGAGGAAGGTCCTTGTGATTCATCAGTTTTCCCTTGGTCTGGGAGCATCTCAGCACAGGAACCTGTGGTCCAAAGGACACGCTCTGCTCCTGGCACTGCTTTCTTGGTGGTGTGAGGTTCTCATGTGTCTCTGCTCGCTTCTCTCTTTTATATCTCAAAAGAGATTGGCTTAAGACACCGTCTAATCTTGTAAACCTCATCAGTATAACTGCCACTAATCTGTTTTATTAGATCATAGTGATGGAGTTTAAAACACATAAGGAAATCACATCAAATTACAAAATGGTACACAATCGTACAATACTGGGAATCATGGCTCAGCCAAATTGATACACACATTTTTGGGGGGACATAATTCAATCCATAACACTATCTCTTCCTCATTTAATGGACTTTAGTCCTTGGTCAAAGATTAGCTATCCTTAGGTGGATGTATTTATGTCTGGGTTCTTCATTATGTTCCATTGGTGTCTATGTCTGTCCAAGTATTAGTACCAGGCTGTTTTGACTACCATGGCTATATAGTAGGATCTGAGGTCAGGCAGTGTGAGGCTTCCTACTTTGTTATTCTTCTTTTTTTTCAGTACATTTAAAACATTTCTTTTCTTTTTTTTATTATTGTATTTTAGATGAAGGTATACAGAACAAACTAGCTTCTCATTAAACAATTAGTACACATATTGTTTCATAACATTGGTTATCAACCCCAGGATATGTCAACACTCTCCCCTTCTTTTTTTTTAAATTTTTTATTGTACCTTACATGAAGGTTTACAGAACAAATATTTTCTTATTAATTTTTTTATTGTACCTTACATGAAGGTTTACAGAACGAATATTTTCTTAGTAAACAGTCAGTACACATATTGTTTTATGACATTGGTTAACAACTCCACAACATCTCAACATGCTCCCTTCTCGGCCTTGGAGGACCTTTTTTTTTTTTTTTTTTTTTGGTGAAAATATACATAGCCAATGATACACCATTTCAAAAATTTCTACATGCACAATTCAGTGATGTCAGTTATGTTCTTCCAGTTGTGCTGTTATTCTCTCTTTAGATGAAGTTTTACAGACAAAATAGTTTCTCATTAAACAGTTAGTACGCATATTGCCCCATAACAATGGTTAAGAACTCCACTACATGTCAACTCTGTCCTTACTCAACCTTGGGTTCCCTATCACCAACTTTCCTGTCCCCTTCTGCCTTCTATTCCTTGTCCCTGGACTGCTGTGCCTCATTAGTCCCGTTTTGTTTTATGGGGCTGTCCAATCCCCCGCTGAACGGTGAACCTTGGGAGTGATTTCACCACTGAGCTAAAAGGGTGTCTGGGAGCCATACTCTTGGTGTTTCTCCAGTCTCTGTCAGGCCAGTAAATCTGATCTTTTTTTGTGTATTAGAATTTTGTTTTACATCCTTCTCCAGCTCTGTCTAGAACTATCTGTTGTGATCCAGGTCAGAGCAGTCAGTGGTGGTAGCCAGGCACCATCTAGCTGTACTGGACTCAGTCTGGTGAAGGCCTTGGTAGCTGTGGTCCATTAAGCCTTGGGACTAATCTTTTGCTTGTATCCTGTTCTCTTCATTCTCCCTTGCTCCCGAAGGGGTGAGACCAGTGGAGTATCTTAGATGGCTGCTCACAGGCTTTTAAGACCCCAGATGCTACTCACCAAGAATGTAGAACATTGTCTTTATAAACTGTGCTATGCCAATTGAGCTAGACGTTCCCCAAGACCGTGGTCTCCACAGCCCTGTGCCCAGCAATTCAGTCCCTCAGGGAGTTTGGATGTGCCTATGAAGCTTCCATGACCTTTCCTTGTACAAGTTGTGCTGGCTTCCCCAGTAATGTGTACTGTCTTAACCTTCACCAAAGTTACCACTTATCTATTTAGTTCCCCCCCAACTCCTCCCATCCCTGGTAACCAACAAAGATTGTTACATTTTGCATGTGAATTTTTTCATGGGTTTTTACAATAGAGGTCTCATACAATATTTGTCCTTTTGTGATTGACTTATTTCACTCAGCATAATGTCCTCCAGTTTCATCCATGTTATGAGATGCTTCACAGATTCATTGTTGTTCTTTCTCGTTGCATAGTACTCCATTCTGTGTATGTACCATAGTTTGCTTATCCATTCATCTGTTGATGGGCATCTAGGTTGTTTCCATCGTTTTGCTATTGTGAACAATGCTGCCATGAACATAGGTGTGCATATGTCGATTCGAATGACAACTCTTATTTCTCTAGGATATATTCCTAGGAGTGGGATTGCTGGATCGAATGGTATGTCTATTTCTAGTTTTCTGAGGAAGCGTCATATCATTTTCCAAAATGGTTGTATCATTTTGCATTCCCACCAGCAGTGCATAAGAGTTCCGATCTCCCCGCAGCCCCTCCAACATTTGTTATTTCCAGTGTTTTTGATTCATGCCAGTAATGCCGGGGTGAGATGCTATCTCATTGTGGTTTTAATTTGCATTTCTTTAATGGCTAGTGAACTCGAGTGTTTCCTCATGTGCCTGTTCGCCGCTTGAATGTCTTCTTTGGTGAAGTGTCTATTCATTTCCTTTGCCCATTTTTTAATTGGATTATTTGTCTTTTTGTTGTAGAGGTGTTGGATTTCCTTGTAGATTATCGAGATTAGAACTTTTGTCTGACGTGTAGTGTACAAAAATTTTTTCCCAGTCTTTAGGTTCTCTTTTTACTCTTTGGGTATGTCTTCTGAAGAGCATAGGTGTTTGATTTTTAGAAGATCCCAGTTATCTAGCTTATCTTCTGGGTTTGAGTGTTGATGGTTATGGTTTGATACTGTTAATGCCATGTATTAGGGCCTATAGCATTGATCGTATTTTTTCTTCTATGAACTTTATTTTTTGGCTTTATATTTAGGTCTTTGATCCATTTGGAGTTAGTTTTTGCATATTGTGTGAGGTATGGGTCATGTTTCATTTTTTTACAGATTGATATCCAGTTTTGCCAGCACCATTTGTTAAAAAGATTATCTTTTCCCTGTTTGATGGACTTTGAGCCCTTGCTGAAGATCAGGTGACCGTAAGTGGATGGATTTACATCTGGGTTCTCAATTCTGTTCCATTGGTCAATGTATCTGTCCTTGTACCAGTACCAGGCTCTTTTGATTACAATAGCTGTATACTAGGTTTTGAAGTCAGGTAGTGTGAGTCCTCCTACTTTATTCTTCTTCTTCAGTAGTGCTTTACTTATTCAGGGGTTCTTCCCTTTCCATATAAAGTTTTTGATTAGTTTTTCCATCTATTTGAAGAATGTTGTTGGTATATGGTTGGGTTTGCATTGCATTTGTAAATTGCTATGGGTAGAATTGTCATTTTCACAATGTTGAGTCTACCTATTCATGAGCATGGTATGTTTTTCCATTTATGTAGATCCCTTTGGGTTTCTTGAAGTAGGGTTTTGTAGTTTTCTTTGTATAGGTCTTTTACGTCCTTGGTTAGATTTATTCCTAAGTATTTTATGTTTTTAAGGACTATTATAAATGGTGTTGTTTTCCTGATTTCCTTTTCATCACTCTGTTTATTGGTGTATAGGAATCCAATTGATTTTTGTACATTTATCATCTATCCTGCTACTCTGGTAAATCTCTCTATTAGTTTCAGTAAATTTCTTGTGGAGTCTTTAGGGTTTTCTATGTATATTATCATATCATCCACAAACAGGGACAGTTTAACTTCTTCATTACGAATTTGGATGCACTGTATTTCTTTTTCTTGCCTAATTCCTCTCACCAGAACATCCAGCACAATGTTAAACAGGAGTGGTGATAAAGGGCATCCTTGTCTTCTTCCTGTTCTCAAGGGGAATGCTTTCAGCCTCTCTCCATTAAGAATGATGTTGGCTGTTAGTTTGTGCATCGATGTCCTTTATTATGTTGAGAAATTTCTCTTCTATACCTATTTTATTGAGAGTTTTTATTAGGAATTGATGTTGGACTTTGTTGAATGTCTTTTCTGTGTCAACTGAGATAATCATGTGATTCTTTTATTTATGTGGTGGATTACATTGATTGATTTTCTAATGTTGAGCCATCCTTGCATACCTGGTATGAATCCTACTTGGTCGTAGTGTATTATTTTTGTGATATGATACTTAATTCTATTGGCTAGAATATTGTTGCAAATTTTTGCATCTATATTCATGAGAGATATTGATCTGTAATTTTCTTTTTTTGTGGTGTCTTTGCCTGGTTTTGGTATCAGGTTTATGCTGGCTTCATAGAACGAATTTGGAAGTGTCGCTTCTTTTTCAGTGCTCTGAAATAGTTTGAGTAGTACTGGTACAAGCTCTTCTCTCAATGTTTTGTAGAATTCTCCAGTGAAGCCACCTGGGCCAAGGTTTTTTTTTTTTTGTTGGGAGCTTTGTTATGATCTATTCAGATTTTCAACATAGCTTTGTTGTAGTTTGGGTAGGTAGTGTGTTTGTAGAAGTTTATCCATTTCCTCTAGGTTTTCAAATTTGTTGAGTATAGTTTTTCATAATACTCTGTTATGATTCTTTTTATTTCAATTGGGTCTGTTGTAATGTGTTCCATTTCATTTCTTACTTGGGTTACTTGCGTCCTCTCCTGTTTTTCTTTTGTCAGTCTGACCAGTGGTTGGTCGATTTTGTTGATTCTTTCAAAGAACCAACATTTGGTTTTGTTGATTCTTTCTATTGTTTTTCTATTCTCTGTTTCATTTATTTCTGCTCTGATATTTCTTTCCTTTCTTCTGGTGACTGTGGGCTATTTTTTGCTCTTCTCTTTCTATTTGTTTGAATTGTGTAGTTAACGTTTTGATTTTGTCCCTTTCTTCTTTTTTGATGTGTGCATCTATTGCTAAAAATTGTCCTCTGAGGACTGCCTTTACTGTGTCCCAAGGTTTTGGTATGATGTGTTTTCACTCTCATTTGATTCTAGGAATTTTTGGATTCCATCTCTGATTTCTTCTATTACCCAGTGGTTTGTAAGCAGGTTGTTACTCAGTTTCCATGTAATTGATTTTTTTTCCTTGCTCTTTCTGTTGTTAATTTCTGCCTTGATGGCACTGTGGTCAGAGAAGATACTTTGTATTATCTCAGAGTTTTGGATCTTGTTGAGGATTGCTCTGTGGCCTAAGATGTGGTCTATTCTGGAGAACCTTTAATGTGCTTTGGAAAAGAATGTGTACTTTCCAGATGTTGGGTGGAGTGTTTTATATATGTCTATGAGGTCTAGTTGTCTGATGTGCCCTTTAGGTCGCCTATATCTTTGCTGAGTTTCTTTTAGATGTTCTGTCCTTTACTGAGAGCGGTGTGTTGAAGTCTCCTACCATTATTGTGGAACTGTCAATTTCTCTTTTCAGTGTTGTTAGTTTGTTTTATGTATTTTGGCACCCTGTCATTGGGTGCATAGATGTTTATTATGGTTATATCTTCATGATATATATCGTCCCCTTAATCATTATATAGTGTCTTTCTTTGCCATTTATGGTGGATTTTGTTTTAAAATCTGTTTTATCTTATTTATTTTAGTATTGCCACTCCTGCTCTTTTTTGGTAGTTGTTTGCTTGATATATTTTTTCCAACCTTTGATTTTTAGTAAATTCATGTCTTCGTTTCTAAGGTGTATCTCTTGTAGACAGCATTTGATGGACCCTGTTTTTTTATCCACTCTGTCACTCTCCGTCTCTTTATGGGTGCATTGAGGCCGTTTACATTCAGTGTAATTATTGATAGTTGTGAGTTTATTGCTGTCATTTTGTAGTTTGTTTTTTATTTTTTATTTTTGTGATGCTGACATTTTCTTTTTTCTTCTTACTCTCCTGTGCTGAATTCCTTTTGTTTGTGGATTTTTTAAAATTTCTTTTGTTTTTTTGGTTTTGTTTTTACTGAGACTTTATGTTTTTCCTCTTTATTTTTTTATTTTTTTAATATTTTATTGTACTTCAGGTGAAGGCTTACAGAACAAATAGTTTCTCATGAAACAGTAGTACACATGTTGTTTTATGACATTGGTTAACAACCCCACAACATATTAAGACTCTAAATTCTCAACCTTTTTTTTTTTTTTTTGATGAAAATGCAGATAGCCAAAGATACACCGTTTCAAAAATATCTACATACACAGTTCAGTGACATTGACTACGCTCTTCCAACTGTGCTGTTATTCTCACTTAAGATGAAGGCTTACACAACAAAATAGTTTCTCATTTAACAGTTACTACATATGTTGCCCTATGACAATGGTTAACAATCTCACAACACATCACGAATATCCTTACTCCACCTTGTGTTCCCTATCACCAGGGGACTTCCTTGTCCCCTTCTGTCTTCTGGCCCTTGTCACTGGACTACTGTACCTCATTAGTCTCATTTGTTTTTTTTTCTTTTTTTTTTTGAACACCATTTCAAAACGTTTTACTATTCTCGCCCAAGATGAAGGCTTACAGGACAAAACAGCCTCCCATTTAATAGTTACTACAAATGTTGCCCTATAACAGTGGTCAACAATCTCACAACACATCGACAGTGTCCTTACTCAATTTGTGTTCCTTATCATCAGTTTCCTACTCCACCTCTGCCTTCTGGCCTTTGTCACCGGACTCCTGTACCTCATTAGTCCCATTTAGTTTTACTGGGCTGTCCACTCCCAGGCTTAACATCGAACCTCAAAGGTAACTTCACCTCTGAGCTGAAAGGGTGTCTGGGGGCCACACTCTTGAGGTTTCTCCAGTATTCTTTAGGCCAGTAAATCTGGTCTTTTTTTTTTTTTTTGGGGGGGGGAGTTAAAATTATGCTCTACATCCTTCTCCAGCTCTGTCCAGAGCCCTCTGTTGTGATCCTGGTCAGAGCAGTCAGTGGTGGTAGCCGGGCACCATCCATCTGTACTGGACTCAGTCCGATGGAGGCCTTGGTGGCTGTGGACAATTAGTCCTTTGGACTAATCTTTTCATTGTATCCTGTTCTCTTTGTTCTCCCTTGCTCCCGAAGGGGTGAGACCAGTGGAGTATCTTAGATGGCCGCTGATAGGCTTTTAAGACCCTAGACACTACTCACGAAGGTAGAATGTAGAGCATTATCTTTATAAGTAGTGTCATGCCAATTGAGCTAGATGTTCCCCAAGACCATGGTCCCAAGAGCACTCCGTCCAACACCTCAGTCCCTCAGGGGGTTTGGATGTGTCTATAGGGCCTCCATGACCTTTCCTTGTGCAGATTGTATTAATTTTCCCTGTACTGTGTACTATCTCACCTCTCACCCAAGGCACCACTTATCTATTGCCTATTTAGTGTTCCCCCCCCTCCCCTCCCATCCCTGGTAACCAGCAAGGATTGTTACATTTTGCATGTGAATTTTTTCATGGGTTTTTACAATAGAGGTCTCATACAATATTTGTCCTTTTGTGATTGACTTATTTCACTCAGCATAATGTCCTCCAGTTTCATCCATGTTATGAGATGCTTCACAGATTCATTGTTGTTCTTTCTCGTTGCATAGTACTCCATTGTGTGTATGTACCATAGTTTGTGTATCCATTCATCTGTTGATGGACATCGAGGTTGTTTCCATCATTTTGCTATTGTGAACAATGCTGCCATGAACATAGGTGTGCATATGTCTATTCGAGGGATGACTCTTTTTTCTCTAGGATATATTCCTAGGAGTGGGATTGCTGGATCGAATGGTATGTCTATTTCTAGCTTTCTGAGGAAGCGCCATATCATTTTCCAAAATGGTTGTATCATTTTGCATTCCCACCAGCAGTGTATAAGAGTTCCCATCTCCCCGCAGCCCCTCCAACATTTGTTATTTCCAGTATTTTTGATTCGTGCCAGTAATGCAGGGGTGAGATGGTATCTCATTGTGGTTTTAATTTGCATTTCTCTAATGGCTAGTGATCGCGAGCATTTCCTCATGTGTCTGTTGGCTATTTGAATGTCTTCCTTGGTGAAGTGTCTGTTCATTTCCTTTGCCCATTTTTTGATAGGATTGTTTGTCTTTTTGTTGTAGAGGTGTTGGATTTTCTTGTAGATGATGGAGATTAGACCTTTGTCTGACTTGTACTGTCCAAAAATTTTTTCCCAGTCTGTAGGTTCTCTTTTGACTCTTTTGGTGAAGTCTTTTGAAGAGCATAGGTGTTTGATTTTTAGAAGATCCCAGTTATCTAGTTTATCTGTTGGGGTTTGTGTGTTGATGTTTATGGTTTGTATCCTGTTAATGCCATGTATTAAGGCCTGAAGTGTTGGTCCTATTTTTTCTTCTATGAACTTTATAGTTTTAGGTTTTATATTCAGGTCTTTGATCCATTTTGAAGTAGTTTTTGTATATGGTGTGAGGTATAGGTCCTGTTTCATCTTTCTACAAATGGATATCCAGTTTTGCCAGCACCATTTGTTAAAAAGACTGTCTTTTCCCCATCTGATGGACTTTGGGCCCATCTCGAGAATCAGGTGACTGTAGGTGGATGGGTTTACATCTGGGTTCTCAATTCTGTTCCATTGGTCAATGTCTCTGTTGTTGTACCAGTACCAGGCTGTTTTGACTACTGTAGCTGTATAGTAGGTTCTCAAGTCAGGTAGTGTGAGTCCTCCAACTTTATTCTTCTTCTTCAGTAGTGCTTTACTTATTCGGGTTTTCTTCCCTTTCCATATAAAGTTAATAATTAGTTTTTCCATCTCTTTGAAGAATGTTGTTGGTATTTGTATCGGGATTGCATTGTATCTGTAAATTGCTTTAGGTAGAATTGCCATTTTCACAATGTTGAGTCTGCCTATCCATGAGCATGGTATGCTTTTCCATTTATGTGGATCCCTTTGGGTTTCATGCAGCAGTGTTTTGTAGTTTTCTTTGTATAGGTCTTTTACATTCCTGGTCAGATTTATTCCTAAGTATTTTATCTTTTTAGGGGCTATTGAAAATGGTATTGATTTCCTTATCTCCTTTTCATCGTTCTCTTTACTGGTGTATAGGAATCCAACTGATTTTTGAATGTTTATTTTGTATCCTGCTACTCTGCTGAATCTTTCTATTAGTTCCAGTAGATTTCTCATGGAGTCTTTAGGGTTTTTATGTATAGTATCATATCATCTGCAAACAGGGACAGTTTAACTTCTTCATTACCAATTTGGATGCCCTTTATTTCTTTCTCTTGCCTTATTGCTCTAGCTAGATCTTCCAGCATAATGTTGAATAGGAGTGGTGATAAAGGGCATCCTTGTCTTGGTCCTGTTTTCAAGGGGAATGTTTTCAGCCTCTCTCCATTAAGAATGATGTTGGCTGTTGTTTTTGCACAGATACCCTTTATTATGTTGAGAAATTTCCCTTCTATACCTATTTTATTGAGAGCTTTTATCAGGAATGGGTGTTGGACTTTGTCAAATGCCTTTTCTGCGTCAATTGAGATGATCATGTGATTTTTTTTCTTTCCTTTTATTTATGTGCTGGATTACGTTGATGGATTTTCTAATATTAAACCATCCTTGCATACCTGGTATGAATCCTACTTGGTCGTGGTGTATTATTTTTTTGATATGGTACTGAATTATATTGGCTAGAATTTTGTTGAGAATTTTTGCATCTATATTCAGGAGAGATATTGGTCTGTAATTTTCTTTTTTTGTGATGTCTTTGCCTGGTTTTGGTATCAGCGTTATGCTGGCTTCATAGAATGAATTTTGAAGTGTTGCTTCCTCTTCTATGCTCTGAAATAGCTTGAGTAGAACCGGTACAAGCTCTTCTCTAAATGTTTTGTAGAATTCTCCAGTGAAGCCATCTGGGCCAGGGCTTTTTTTTGGTTGGGAGTTTTTTTATTACCTTTTCAATCTCTTCTCCTGTTATGGGTCTGTTCAGATTTTCAGTATCACTTTGTTGTAGTTTGGGTAGGCTGTATGTTTCTAGAAATTTATCCATTTCCTCTAGGTTTTCAAATTTGTTGGAATATAGTTTTTCATAATATTCTGTTATAATCCTTTTTATTTCGGTTGGGTCTGTTGTAATGTCCCCCATTTCATTTCTTATTTGGGTTATTTGTGCCCTCTGCTGTTTTCCTCTTTATTTTTATGAGTGTGTTTGTTAACTTTCTCTGTGGTTACCGTGAAATTTACCCTTATCTTTTTAAGTTTGAAGCAGTCTATTATTACTTGTCATAGCCTTGCCTTCCTCTCCACTAAAAGATTCTATACCTACACTATTTATTCCCTCTTTTATTGTTCTGATGTCATTGTCATTTAGAGATTAACTGCTCTGATTTCTTGTTGTATTTCTTTTGGTTTTGGATAGTCCTTGAGAGTTCATTTCCTAGATTGGTATCTGGCTGGTACGATCCTGCATCCCCAATTCAGCCTGTGACCTGGAGTTGTTTGTTCTCACATCAAAGGGCTCCCTTTAATAATTCTTGTAAGTTTGGTTTGGTTTTTATATTTTCCCTTAATTTCTGTTTATCTGGAAACGTCCTAATTACACCATCATATTTCAACAAGAGTTTTGCACCATATATTATTCTCGGCTGGCAATTTTTTTCTTTCAAGGTTTTATATTTGTCATTCCATTGCCTTCTTGCCTACGTGGTTTCTGCCAAATAATCTGAGTTTAGTCTTATTGTTTCTTTTGTATGTGACTTCTTGTTTTTCATGAGCTGCTCTCGGGATTCTTTGTTTGTCTTTGGTTTTTGGCAAGTGTGATTATGATAAGCCTTGGTGATTTTCTTTTGGGGTCTATCCTATACTGGGTTTGCTGAGCTCCTTGGATGGTCAGCTTTTCATCTTTCATGATATTGTGGAAGTTTTCTGTCAGCAGTTTTTCAATGATCTTATCTGTGTTTTCTGTTTTCTCCCCCTGTTCTGGAACTCCAATCAATAGCAAATTTTTGCTTTTAATTGTATTCCACGTAATTCTCAGGGTCTCCTCATTTTTATTTGTTCTTTTTTCTGGGTTTTCCTCAAACTGGGTTGTATCCAAGTTTTTGTCTTCAATTCTGCTGATCCTGTCTTCCCCCATTTCATATCTGCCCCTCAGCCCTTCTATGACGCTGTCCATTTCTGAAATCTTGTTGGTTATCTTTTGGATTTCTAATTGTTGTTTTTGTATAAATTTTAGTTGTGAATGTATTTTGGCATTTTGTTCCCGCCTATTTTCCTGAATTCGTCCATTTTTTTGGCTGTATTTTCCATGAATTTGTCTGCCTTTTCCATGAATTTGTCTATTTTTTCCTCATTTTTGTCTGCTTTATGCTTCAACTCTTGGATAATTCTGAGTATTAGAGATTTGCATTCCCTATCAGTTAGGTCTAGTGCCTTTCCTTCTACTGGAAAGTCATCTGGTGTTTTATTTTGAAAGCCTACTGGAACCATCCTGTCCTGTTTTTGTAAATGTTTTTATGTTGTCTGCTCTCTTCGGGGTATTCAGTAGTTATTTTTCTCATTTACTGATTGTATATTTGTTTTGTAGTTTGTTGGCTATGTCTGAGCAGGTGGGCTGTGTATTCTTTGCTGTTTGCCCATTTGTGGACACGATACTGTTCACCTCCTTGTCTAATTGGTGGGGTCAGTCACTCAGATATGGTACAGCAGAGCAGGTGTAGCTGAAGAGGAGTTTCTTGGATGGGTTGTTTGTGGAACTTATGATAGCCACCGGGGCGAGCCAGTAATCAGTGCAGGGCAGGTTCTAGTGGGCTGTGCCTGTACTGCTTGGTGGTGTGATGTTAAGGGCACAGTGCAGGTAGGCAAGATGTAGGGGGGAGATTGTGATGTGTGGAGCTAAGATGGATATGGGAGACAAGAGATAGGAATAGGAGCCAAAAAACATATAAGAAAACAAAAAAGAGTGCTAGGGGAGATTGCCATTGGAGGGGAGAGATGAGAGACTATGAAATGCAGAAGAAAAAAAAAGGGAAAGAAGAAAAGAAAAGAATGAGTAAATAAAAATTAGAAAGAAAAAAGAAAAGAAAAGCTCCCAGGGATCCCACCAATGCAGCTACAATGTCTAGGGAAGTTGTTCCCAGGTGTTGATGTACAGCCTGCCTAGAAGGCATAGAGGCATCACTCAGTGCCAGGTATTCAGGGGACAGGAAGAGAATGAAAGTATAGAAAGATGAGAAATTGTGTAATGAAGAAAGACAAAAATGTAAGACAAAACAAAACAAATTACAAAAAAAGGAACAAGAAAACCCCCCCAAAAAACAGGAAATAAAAAAACATGAGAAAAGAAATGTTCTCAGGGTTTCCTCTACGTGTCTGCACAGAATGAGTGGGTAGGTCCCAAGCTGCAGAGTACTGCCCAGCTAGAATGGGATCCCAATTTGATAAAAGACAAAGAAACCAAACAAGCAATTCAAAACAAACAACAAAAAAAGCCGTGGGGTCCCACCACCATGGCAGCATGGATCCGGAAGCAATTTCACGCTCGTGTGGAGTTTCACAGCCTTTCAGGAAGAAGCAAAGATGGCGCACGGAACCAGGTATTTGACAGAAAGGAGGGGCAGGAGTGAGAGGTAAGGAAGAAATCAAAAGAAGCTGAAAGAAGCAACATCAGCAGCCAACAAATGGCACTCAGGCAGTCGGCCAGTGTGGGCAGGTTGAATCGAAGCAGCCAGTGCTTCCCAGCCAAGAGACTGTGGCAGTGGGAAGCAGAGGAGGCTGAGTGGCAGTGAAGAAGTGTGGGGGGTGGGAAAGCATATTTCGCTTGTTACTGGTTGTTCTGTCTCCTGTTGGAATCTCCATGAAGCTGCTTTCTCATATCCCCCACTCGCTGGTCTCTGATAGGAGTCCAAGATGGTGGATCTCTGCTGCATTAGCTGATAGGGGACCTCTGCATATATCTCTCCTCGCTCTCTGTTGTGTCAGTTTCTTATTCCATTTGGTGCTCGGCTGAGTTCTTTATCTCTTCGTTTCATGCTTAGGATTTCAAGACTGCTGTTTTCTCTGTTTGGCTTAGTTTTTCAGATCTTTGCTGTGGAGGGATGGTGTGGTGCTTCTGCCTACAGCGCCATGTTCCAAGGCTGTAAATGGTCTTCTTCTTATAATGTTTTACTTAGCTGGAGCCTCTTTCTTTTCTATATAAATTTGGTAATTAGGTTTTCCATCTCATTTCAGAATACTCTTGGAATTTGAATCGAGATTTCACTTTATCTGTAGATTGCTTTAGGTAGTATTGACATTTTCACAATGTTGAGTCTTCCTAATCATGAGTATGGTATGTTTTCCTGTTTATGTAGGTCTCTTTTGGTTTCTTGCAATAGTGTTTTGCAGTTTTCTTTGTATAGGTCATTTACATCCCTGGTTAGATTTATTTCTAAGTATTTTATCTTTTGGGGGGCTATTGTAAATGGTGTTGTTTTCCTGATTTCCTTTTCAAAGTTCCTTTGTTGGTGTTGAGGAATCCAACTGATTTTTGTATGTTGATCTTGTATCCTGCTACTTTGTGGAATCCTATTAGTTGCAGTAGCTTTCTTGTGGAATCTTGTGGTTTTCTATGTATAGGATCATGTCATCTGTGAAAAGGATAATTTTACTTCTCCCTTTCCAATTCTGTAGTCCTTTTATTTCTTTTTCTTACTTTATTGCTCTAGTTAGGACTTCCAGCACAATTCTGAATAAAAGCGTTTTAAAACTCCATCCTTTTCTAATTTCTGTTCTCTAGGAGAAGGAATACTTTCAGTGTCTCTCCATTGAAAATAATGTTGGCTGTTGGTTTTGCATAATACCCTTTATTATGTTGAGGAATTTCCCTTCTATTCCTATTTTGCTGACTGTTTTTATTAGGAATGCATGTTGGACTTATCAAATGCCTTTTTGACATTGATTGAAATACTCATGTGATTCTTTTCTTTTGTTATATTTATGTGGTGGATTATTTTGATTGATTTTCCAATGATGAACCATCCTTGCATACCTGGTATGAATCCCTCTTGGCTTTGATGTATTATTATTATTTTGGAGATTCTGCTACACTTTATTCCATATCATGTTACAAGAAAACAACAGTGACAGTTGAGAAACCATTACATCTTTTATAATACAAATTACCATTGGTAACAAATATGCAAATCTATTATTCCATTTTCCTCATGTGCCATTTTGAAGTATAATCATTTTCTGCATGGTGCTAGCACATCTCTTAGGTACCAAACACTATTTGAAAGTATACATCTCAGTGTAACATACAAAAAAAGAAATAAGAAAAATTAAAAAATGCTCTTCTAACTAGAGAATATAATTTTGCATATGCCTCTAAAATATACTGTTGTGAGGAGGAGAAATGAGAAAGGGAGATTGCTTAGTTTGAGCTTGTGTGTGAGAGACAGAGAGAGAGAAAATTGCAAGGCATTCACAGACAGTTTCCTCCATCTATAAGCCAGTGAGAGAGATGGAAGTTATGGGTGATTATGCTGCATGTTCCTATGTATTGGGGCTAAGCAGTATTCTACCCCAATATGTACAGCCTAAACATTCTCTTATATAACAAAGATTACAAAACCAATAATATTCACAGGTCAGTATCTTATTTAGAAGCATAACCTGGGGTATTCATTAAGCTGACTGTCACAAGTGACATATTATTTTTTTTAAATGATACTGAATTCTATTGGCTAGAATTTTGCTGATAATTTTTGCGTCTGTATTCATAAGGGATATTGGAGTGTTTTTTTTTTTTTTTTTGCGGTGTCTTTGGCTTTGGTATCGCGGTTATGTTGGCTTCATGCAATGAATTCAGGAGTATTCATTCCTTTTCTATACTCTGAAATAGTTTGAGTAGTATTGGTGTTCACTGTTCTCTGAATGTTTGCTAGAATTCTCCAGTGAAGCTGTTCAGGCCAGGGCTTTGTTGTTGTTGTTGGGAGTTTTTTTTTTTTTTTTTTTAATTACCTCTTCAGTTTCTTCTTTTGTTTTATATCTGTTCAGTTTTTCTACCTCACTTTGTCTTACTTTAGGTAGGTTGCGTGTTTCTAGAAATTTGTCTATTTCCTCTAGGTTTTCAAATTAGTTAAGAGTATAATTTTTCAAAGTATTCTGTTATGATCTTTTTTATTTCAGTTGGTTCTGTTGTAATGTCACCCATCTCATTTCTTATTTGGTTATTTGCTTCCTCTCCTGCTTTTCTCTTGTCAGGTTGGCCAGTGGTTTGTTGATTTTGTTGATCCTTTCAAAGAACTAACTTCTTGTTTTGTTGATTCTTTCAATTGTTTTTCTGTTCTTTATTTCATTTATTTCTGCTCTAATCTCCATTATTCCCTTTCTTCTGGTGATTGAGGCTTCTTTTGCTACTCTCTTCCTATTTGTTCAAGTTGTAGCATTAATGGTTTGACCATTTTTTTCTTTTTTGATTTTGCGTTTATTCTTATAAATTGACCTCTGAGCATTGCTTCTGCTATGTCCTAAAGGTTTTGGTAAGATGTATTTTCATTCTCATTTGATTCTAGAAATTTTTTTTTATTCCATATTTGATTTCTCTACTACCCAAGGGTTTTAAACAAAGTGTTATTCAGTTTCCATGTATTTGATTTTTTTCCTTGATATTCTTGTTATTGATTTCTACTTCTATGGCTTTGTGATCAGAGAAAATGGTTTCTGTAATTTTGATGTTTTGGATTTTGTTAAGGCTTGCTTTATGGCCTAAAATGTGATCTATTCTGGTGAATGTTCCATGTGTGTTGGAAAAGAATGTATACTTTGCTGCTGTTGGGTGGAGTGTTGTGTATATGTCTATGAGGTTGAGTTGGCTGATTATGACGTTTAGATCTTTTGTATCTTTGTTGAGTTTCTTTCTAGACTTTCTGTCCTTCATTGAAAGTGATGTGTTGAAATCTCCTACTATTATTGTGGAAGTGTCTATTTCTCTTTTCAATGCTTTTAGTGTTTGTTTTATGTATTTTGGAGCCCCTTCATGAAGTTCATAGCTGTTTATTATGATTATGTCTTACTGGTGGATTGACATTTTAATCATTATATAATGTCTTTCCATATCTTCCATGGTTGATTTTGCCTCAATGTCTCTTTTACCAGAGATTAATATTGCTACTCTTGCTCTTTTTTGGTTCTTGTTTGCTTGATTTTTTTTTTTTTTTTTTACTCCTTTGAGTTTTAGTTTGTTTATGTTTTTGTTTCTAAAGCATGTCTCTTGTAGACAGCATATTGATGGGTAGTGTTTTTTAATCCATTCTGCTAATCTGTCTATTTACTAGTGTATTTAAGCCATTTACAGTCAACATTATTATTAATAGGTATGAGTTTACTACTGTCATTTTGTTCTTTTTTTTTTTGTGGTATCAATGACTTCTTGGTTTTGCTAAATTTTCCTTGCTGAATTGTTTTTGTTTGTAGATTTTCTTTTCATTTTTTTCATTGTTGATTTTATGTTTACTGAGTCTTTACGTTTTTCTTTTTTCTTTTGATGAGTAGGTTTGTTAACTTTCTTTGTGGTTACCTTGAAATTTACTTTTATCTTTCTAAGTTTAAATCAGTATTTTATTTCTTTATATCACCTTCACTTCCACTCCATATTAAAGTTCTATAACTACACTGTTCATTCCCTTTTTTTTTTATGTTGTTATAATTTACAGATTGACATCTTTAGTTTAGTTTTTTTCAGTCTTTTAGCTTTGTTTTATTTGTGAGAATTTTTTATGTGGGTTAGTATCTGGCTGAAGCTATCCTGTGTCCTAATCTCAGGTTGTTGTCTGATGTAGGTTCTGTATCTGAAGGACTCAATTTAATATTTCTTGTAAGTTTGGTGTGGATTTTACAAATTCCCTTAATTTCTGTTTGACTGGAAATGTCCTAATTTCACCATCATATTTGAGAAACAATTTTGCTGGATATATAATTCTTGGTTGACAAATCTTGTATTTCAAAGTTTTATATATGTCATCCCATTGCCTTCTTGCCTGCATGGTTCTTGCTGAGTAATCACAGCTTAGGCATATTGGCTCCCCTTTGTAGGTGATAGTTCATTTTTCCTGAGCTGCTCTCAGGATTCTTGTTTTGGTTTTGGCAAGTTTGATTATATGTCTTAGTGATTTTATTTTGGGGGTCTATCCTATATGGAGTTCGTTGAGCTCCTTGGATGAAATTTTCTGCCAGCAAATCTTTGACAATTCTCTCTGTGTTTTTCATTGCTTCCTCATCTTCTGGAACTCCAATTATGTGCAAATTTTTCCTCTTGATAGTGTTTCACATAGTTTTTAGGCTTTCTTCAGTTTTCTTCATTTTTTTTCTGATTATTCTTCAAACAAATTGGTGTCAAGAGATTTGTCTTCAAATTTGCTGATTCTGTCTTATTTATTTTGTCATTTTGTTCTCATATTGTTTGCCTGAATTCTATAATTGATTTGTTTGTGTTTTCCTCGGTTTTGTCTGTGTTTTCCTTGATCTCTTGGAGAGCCCGGTGGATGGATACCCCTGTCTTTTGAATTTCTTATCAGGTAGTTTCGTTGCCATTTCTTCCTCCAGATTTTCTAGTTCTTTATATTGGTTGCTTGCTGGAGCCATCTTCTCCTGCTTCTTTATGTGATTTGATATTGTCTGTTGTCTCTGAGGCATCAAGTATTTATTATATTTATTTAATGTTTGTTTGCTGTATCCTGAATTTTTATTTTGTTTTGACATATCCAAGTAGGCTGTGTGTGTGTGTTACTCAGGTTGCTAAAATGGCACACTAAAGCTCTCATTTCCTGTCTCCGGGTGGGTGAGGCAGTGACTAGGTGTGTGAGCATGGATCTCTGTTCACTGGTCTTGTGGAACTGCCAAGGATGTAGCTAGTGTTTCTGGTGAGATAATGTACCTGTTTTTCTGGTCACCTGGCTGTAGGTGCAGGGGATGTTCTCCCTGGTCACAAGGGCTGGATATTTTTTGTGTGCTCTGCCAATTGCTGGGTGGTCAGGATGAGGGGGCCTAGGTCATTGGTTACTGAGTGGATGATGTGGAAACTCTCATTGATAGTCCTGAGCAGGCAGGGCTTCATGGGGGTGCTTGAAGTGGGCATAAGCCTACAGGTGCCGGGGGGAGATGCATGGGAGGAGGTGGGGGGATGTCACCTCTCCATGAATGACAGTTGGAAGGTGTGCCCCTGTCTTCTAAAGCATGTCATGGGGGAGGTTGTGCAGCAGGTCTTTGGGCCACTGGTGCAGGTAGCTGTAGGGAATAGGAGGCACCCCTTGTCGTTGGTTCCCTGGCATAGGCAGCTGGAGGGAGTGGGAGTCACTGCTGGCCCTCAGGCCCATGTCATGGGTGGCTGAAGGGAGTAGAAGATCTTACAAGTCCGTGGACCCCCTCCTTAGGAGGCAAGGTGGTGATGGGTACCATTGGACTGTGATCATGTGTGGGAAGGGAGGATGGATAAGAAGGGTGGTTGTCTGTGGGCCTCCAGCATGGGGAGCTAGGGTAGGTATGGCGGTTACAGTGTGTGCACTTAATTTTTGCAGGGCAGGAATCACTTCTGCCTGGCTCTGGATGTGAGTACAGTCACTCTTGTTTGGCTGCACCAGGTGTGGAGGTTTCGGCTGGGAACATTGTTTGCTTTGTCTCAATATGACCGTGCTGTGCAGGTTAGGCTAGCAGAGTGCCAATAATCTACTTCTCTGGGTCCACTGTTTTTATACTGTCTCTCCTTCCACTTGGCAATTGGTTCAATTCTTCAAGGTTACAAAGTTGTCATCTATATCCTAGTCACTTGGTTTCTTGGGTCTTTGTTGTAGGAGGGACATTATAAAGTGTCTGACTACTCCACCATCTTGGACCGCCTAATGTTTGAAAATTTAAGATTAAATCTAACTGATCTGTGGGTGAGTGAATATATTTTTATGAAACAGAGGAAAGAGACAGAGAAAGGGAAAGAGAGAATAAAGAGCACAAGCACTTAAGTGCTTATTCCAACAGGGTGAATTTGAAAGCATCATCCACAGGGATATAAATGGAACTACTCTCATCATCTCTCTAGGGAGCATCTGTTATAAAGCTCTTAAGTACCTTTTGAAGAAAATTCTGTAACTGAATGGAAAATATGATTTCACTCAGACCTGTAACCCCATACATACTATGAAGTATCAAAGATTCTTATGAAGAAACAGGGACTGAAGAATTTCATAGAGATAGTGTTGAGAAAACATTCATGATCTTCATCCAACTGCCAGCAGAGTGAAGTACATCATCCTTGAGAAAGTTTGCTTTAGTGTCTGACTCAGTGGGAGTCAGCTGGAAGTGCAAACATGGCAGAATGTCAGGAATCATGCTGAAGAAATACTGGAGAAAGTAACAATGCAGTGGATTATTTTTAAAAACCCAAACAGAATTAATTACGTCTAAAATATAAATTGAAATTGTGAATATGTCTCATTGTGTCCACATTTGAGGTTGGTGCTAACATGAATATATTAACAGGAATATATTAGTGAAGTAATAATATAAGGGGAACAACAGAGGAGTCTTTATTATCATGTCACTGAGCAACAGGACTGAAGCTGACATATAGGGAAAGTGTACCGCCCAAACTTCTCATATGTAATCACTAGATTCCACGGAGGAAAATAGTGTGTGTCAAATCTAAATTCATACTGTAACAAATCCATTTTTCCCCCAACCTATTCCTAGGTGGGTCACTGAATATTCATTCCACATAAAAGATTGTATAAATTAATGAAACATACTTTTAAATACAAAATAGAGTAACTATATCCTTCAGAAGAAAAAAAAAACATATTCTCTTTGCTTAATTATGTTTCTCCTTTGAATTATCAGAACCACCTACACACGTCAGTGACATGGTAATAGTGCCTATAAATTGAAATGGTAGGAGTAGAACTTGCATGAGTATTATTCAAATAATGGGATGCAGATGTAAATAGAAGCATTCCATCTAATTGACAATCTTGGTGCTGTGAGGAGAAAGGTGAGCTGTCAGCGATGACACTAATGAACTATTTGGCTGAGTAAATAGAGTCTCTATGTGCAATGCAAAGCATGTTGTATTTAAGGGTATATTCACAATTAAGTGTTGCTAATAATATTGGGCAATCTTATATACATAGCCAAAGGCACATCAAATAATGAACCCAGAGAAATAAGTCTCAATTGTCAGACAATGATTTTCATCACAAATCCCAGTTCTACTTTCAAGCTTATGTCCTTGGCTAGGTAATTTAACCCAATTAAATTTTACTTTATTATCTGAAAAATGGGAATAAAACTTCTTACCTTACAGGTTGCTGTGTGATTTAAATGCTATTAAAATGGTACATAGCCTTGTGTCTGTAGCATAGTAAGTGTTCTGTAAATGGTAGTTATCTATTAATAAAATTCTTGAAAAATAACTAAAATACTGTATTGCAGAGATTTTTACTGACTGAACTGTAAATACTGTGTACTAACAGTAAGCTTTGTATGATGAAACCTCTTCAGTGACAAGTAAAAGTTTATATATTTGTAATTTATTATACAACGATATTCTTTATAATAATAATAGTAGGCATTGCAGATAAATTCCAATGGCTCCAAATTTCCTATCAAATAAGCTACAAAAATTGTAACTCTGAAAATTTGGGACAGGTCTGAAGAATGTCCTACTAAATATGAAGATGATAATGATAAAATAAATTATACCTTTCGTAGGACAATGCTTTATATTTTTGAAAGTCTTTTTTTTCTTTATTTTAGTATGGATTAGAATACTATAATGGCAAGATTTTGAAGAAGGTGCGTAATTTAACCAAGAAGGCAATTATGATGACAATGACCAGAGACTTTGTGTCATGTATTTTGTTATATAAAAAACTTATTAAAATTATTTAGTTCATTGATACTTGGGTTTCTAAAATTAATTTGGTAATTCAACCAGCATATATTGGGTGACTGCTTTGTTCAGGGCATATCATCTAGGTAAATGAGGAAAGTGAGAGAGTATAAATGAGACTCTAAAAGAAAGCACAACGTCCCTATCGGAGCACAGAGAGAAGGCATCCATTTCTCTCATTGAAAGTGCTCTTCAGATATAATGTGAATATTTTTTGGAGCCACTGTATTCGTTTACTAAATTCTGGCCTTATTCTACAATCTCCTTATTCTATCACTAAAGGCTGAATGTGTTTTTCATTAGATTTTGTTTATTTTTAAAATTACAGTCTCTGTCCCAGTTCACTTCATGAAGGGACTCTAGAATTTTGCTTTCAGATTTATCCTACCCCCTAAGCCTGCTTGCCCCCCACACTGCCAGGTGAGGTCCAGGGCTCCTCTTCTGCATTTCCTAGAGCTCATGGAATACCCCTACTGCAGCGCTTCTAGGTATGGCTCCTTCACGAGACTATAACCTTCTTGCAAGTCAAGGCCATGTGTTACTCATCACTGCATTCACAGGGTCTGTCACAGTGAGGAACAACTCATATTCAGTGGTATTAGCAGATATCAGTGTCATTGTTACCAAATTCAAGTCTTCACATTTCTAGGGCTGCATCTGGTATCTCTGTTTCCATGGATGAATTAAACTATTCTCAGTAAATCCGACTTTTTAATTATTTTTTTCCCCACATGTTTTTCTAATAGCTTGCTATATTTATTGAATGTATCAATGGTTGGCTGAGTGAATTAGTCAATAAATTTTGTATTTTCATACATAAAAAAGGAATTCATTAGAACCCATTAAAAAAAAAGAAAAACTAACAAACAAAAAAGACTAAATATACAAAAGCTTTATGTAAGCGTAAGTGGAAAGCGCCTGTCAAGTGATTCCAGGAAGAGTAAGTGAGGAGTTGGCCATTACGGCTTAGCTCTCCTGTACTTAGACCCATGGGCTTATCTTATGCCATTCTCCCTAGTTTCATTACTTGTTTATCTTGTGGTAATTGTTGTTTTTGATGTATGTTTTTGTTTTATGGGTGTCTGCCTCGAGTTTTTGTTCATGTGAAGGTTAGGGTATGGAAGTCACAGTTTCATCGATGTTTTTGTCATTAATTGCCACTGAGTTGACTAATTCATGGTGACTTTATGTATAACAGAACAGAATGTTGCCCTGTCCTGCACCATCTTCATGATCCTTGGACTATTTGAGTCCCTTGTAGTAGCTATTGTGTCAATCCATCTCCAAGAGGTTTTCCCTTCTTTTCATTGATCTTCTGCTTACAGTTTTATCTACCCCACGAGAGATCTCTTGCTGTCGATTCCAACTCACAGCCATCCTACAGGGCAGAGTAGAACTGCCCCATAGGGTTTCTAAGGAGTGGCTGGTGGATTGGAACTGCCAACCTTTTGGTTAGCAGCCAAGCGCTTAACCGCTGAGCCCATTGTTTCTGAGTCCAGATCTTGTCATCAATTTTTTTTTATATTTTTTATCGTACTTTAGATGAAGGTTTATAGAACTTACTTTAGACAAAGGTGTACAGAACAAACTAGTTTCTCATTAAACAGCACATGTATTGTTTTATGATGTTGGTTAACAACCCCATGACATATTAACACTTCCCCTTCTTGACCTTGGGTTCCCTATTACCAGGTATCCTGTCCCTTCCGGCCTTCTAGTCCTTGTCCCTGGGCTGTTGTGTCTCTTTAGTCTTGTTTTGTTTTATGGGCCTGTCTAATCTTTGGATGAAGGTTGAGTGACTTCACCACTGAGCTAAAAGAGGCCATACTCTAGGATTTCCTCCAGTCTCTGTCAGGCCAGTAAGTCTGGTCTTTTTTTGTAAGTTATAGTTTTGTTCTACATTTTTATCCAGCTCTATCTGAGACCGTCTGTTGTGATCCTTGTCAGAGCAGTCAGTGATGGTAGTGGGCACCATCTAGTTGTACTGGACTCATTCTGGTGGAGGCCATGGTAGTTCTGGTCGATTAGTCCTTTGGACTAATCCTTCCCTTGTATCTTGTTTTCTTCATTTTTCCTTGCTCCTGAAGGGGTGAGACCAGTGGAGTATCTCAGAAGGCCGAACACAGTCTTTTAAGACCCCAGCCACTACTCATCAAGGTGGAATGTAGAACATTTACTTTATAAACTATGTTATGCCAATTGAGATAGATATTCCTCAAGACCATGGTCCCCACAGCCTTCAGCCCAGCAATTCAGTCCCTCAGGGAGTTTGGATGTGTCTATGGAGCTTCCACGACCTTTCCTTGTATAACTTGTGCTGGCTTCCCCAGTATTGTGTACTGTCTTCCCCAGTATTGTGTACTGTCTTATCCTTCACCAAAGTTACCACTTATCTATTGTCTGTTTAGTGTTTTCCCCCTCCACTCGTCTCCACTTTCATAACCATCAAAGATTATTTCTTTTTATGTGTAAACCTTTTCATGAATTCTTACAGTAGTGGTCTCATACAATATTTGTCCTTTTGTGATTGACTGATTTCATTCAGCATAATGCCCTCCAGATTCATCCATGTTATGAGATGCTTCACAGATTCATTGTTGTTCTTTATCATTGGGTAATGCTGCATTGTGTGTATGTACCATAGTTTGTTTATCCATTCATCTGTTGATGGGCATCTAGGTTGTTTCCATCTTTTTTGTCTATTGTGAACAATGCTGCCATGAACATGGGGTGTGCATATGTCTATTAATGTGGCGGCTGTTATTTTTCTAGGGTATATTCCTAGGAGTAGGATTGCTGGATCGTATGGTATTTCTACCTCTAGATTTCTAAGGAAGCATCATATCGTTTTCCAAAACGGTTACATCATTTTACATTCCCACCAGCAGGGCATTAGAGTTCCAACCTCCCCGCAGCCTCTCCAACATTTGTTATTTCGAGTTTTTTTTTTTTGATTCATGCCAGTAATGCCGGGGTGAGATGGTATCTCATTGCAGTTTTGATTTGCATTTCGCTAATGGCTAGTGATTGTGAGTATGTCTTAATGTGTCTGTTGGCGACTTGAATGTCTTCTTTGGTGAAGTGTCCATTCATTTCCTTTGCCTATTTTTAATTGGATTATTTGTCTTTTTGTTGTAGAGGTGTTGGGTTTTCTTGTAGATTTTGAGATTAGGCCTTGTCTGATTTGTAATGGACAAAAAAATTTCCCAGTCTGTATGTTCTCTTTTTACTCTTTTGGTGAAGTCTTTTGATGAGCATAAGTGTTTAATTTTTAGAAGATCCCAGTTATCCAGCTTATCTTTTGGACTTTGTGTGTTGTTGGCTATGGTTTGTATTCTACTAATGCTGTGTATTAGGGCCTCTAGTGTTGATCCTATTTTTTATTCTATGAACTTTATAGTTTTAGGCTTTATAGTTAGGTCTTTGATCCATTTTGAATTAGTTTTTGTATATGGTGTGAAGTATGGGTCCTGTTTCATTTTTTTTCAGAAGGATATCCAGTTTTACCAGCACCATTTGTTAAAAAGACTGTCTTTTCCCCATTTGATGGACTTTGGGCCCTTGTCGAAGATCAGGTGACCGTAGGTGGATGGATTTACATCTGGGTTCTCAATTCTGTTCCATTGGTCAAAGTATCTATCATTGTACCAGTACTAGGCTGTTTTGACTAGTGTAGCTGTATAGTAGTTTCTGAGGTCAGGTAGAGTGAGTCCTCCTACTTTCTTCTTCTTCTTCAACAGTGCTTTACTTATCTAGGGCTTCTTCCCTTTCCATATAAAGTTAATGATTAGTTTTTCCATCTCTTTAAAGGATGTTGTTGGTATTTGGGTCAGGATTGCATTGGATATGTAAATTGCTTTGGGTAGAATCGTCATTTTCACAATGTTGAGTCTACCTCTCTGTGAGGATAGTATATTTTTCCATTTATGTAGCTCTCTTTTGGTTCCACGCAGTAGTGTTTTGTAGTTTTCTTTGTATAAGTCTCTTACACCCTGGTAAGATTTATTTCTAAGTATTTTATTTTTTTATAGGCTATCATAAATTGTATTGTTTTCCTGATTTCATTTTCATCATTCTCATTATTGGTGTATAGAATCCAACTGATTTTTGTATGTTTATCTAGTATCCTACTACTCTTCTGAATCTTTCTATTAGTTCCAGTAGTATTCTCTTGGAGTTTTTTGGGTTTCCTATGTATACTAGCATATCATCCACAAATAGGGACCATTTAAGTTCTTCATTACTAGTCCAGATGCCCTTTATTTCTTTTTCTTGCCTTACTGCTGTAGCTAGGACTTCCAGCACAACATTAAATAGGAGTGGTGATAAAGGGCATCCTTGTCTTGTTCCTGTTCTCAGGGGGAATGTTTTCAGCCTCTCTCCATTAGCAGTAATGTTGTCCATTGGTTTTACAATAGATGCCCTTTATTATGTTGAGAAATTTCCCTTCTATCTCTATTTTATTGAGAGTTTTTATCAGGAACGGGTATTGGACTTTGTTGAATGCCTTTTCTGCATCAATTGACATGATCAAGTGATTCTTTTCTTTCCTTTTATTTGTGTGGTAGATTACTTTGATTGATTTTCTAATGTGGAAACATCTTTGCATACCTTGTATGAATCCTACTTGGTTGTGGTGTATTATTTTTTTTTGATATGAAGCTGAATTCTATTGGCTAGAATTTTGTTGAGAATTTTTGCATCTATATTCATGAGAGATATTGGTCTGTAATTTTCTTTTTTTGTGGTGTCTTTGCTTGGTTTTGTAACAGGGTTATGCTGGCTTCTTAGAATGAATTCAGAAGTGTTGCTTCCTTTTTATGTTCTGAAATAGTTTGAGTAGTACTGGTGTAAGCTTTTCTCTGAATGTCTTGTAGATTTCTCCAGTGAAGCCATCTGGGCCAGGGTTTTTTTGTGTTGGGAGTTTTTTATTTTTTATTACCTTTTCGGTCTCTTCTCTTGTTACGGGTCTGTTCAGATTTTCAACATCACTTTGTGATAGTTTGGCTAGGTAGTGTGTTTCTAGAAATTTATCCATTTCCTCTAGGTTTTCAAATTTTTTATAGTTTTTCATAATACTCTGTTATGATCCTTTTTATTGCAGTTGAGTCTGTTGTAATGTCCCCCATATCATTTCTTATTTGAGTTATTTGCATCCTCTCCTGGTTTTCTTTTGTCATTTTGGCCAGTGGTTTGTCAATTTTGTTGATATTTTCAAAGAACCAACTTTAGGTTTTGTTGATTCTTTCTATTGTTTTTCTATTCTCTATTTCATTTATTTCTGCTGTGATCTTTATTATTTCCGTTCTTCTGGTGTCTGTGGGCTTCTTTTGCTGTTCTCTTTCTTTTTGTTCAAGTTATGTAGTTAATGTTTTGATTTTGTCCCTTCTTTTTTGAGGTGAGCATCTACTTCTATAAATTGTCCTCTGAGGACTGCTTTTGTTGTGCCCCAAAGGTTTTGGTATCATGTGTTTTCATTCTTGTTTGATTCTAGGAATTTTTTGATCCCATCTCTGATTTCTTCTATTACTTAGTGGTTTGTGAGCCGTGTGTTATTTAACTTCCATGTAATTGATATTTTTTTCCTTGCTCTTCCTGTTGTTAATTTCGACCTTGATGTCATTGTGGTCAGAGAAGATACTTTGTGTTATCTCAATGTTTTGGATTTTGTTGAGGGTGGCTCTCTGGCGTAAGATGTGGTTTAGTCTAGACAAAGTTCCATGCACATTGGAAAAGAATGTGTGCTTTGCAGCTGTTGGGCCGAATGTTCTATATATGTCTATGAGGTCAAGTTGCCTGATTGTGCCCTTTAGATCTTCTGTATCTTTGCTGAATTTCTTTATAGATGTTCTGTCTTTTACCGAGAGCAGTGTGTTGAAGTTTGCTACTATTATTGTGTAACTGTCAATTTCTCTTTTCAGTGCTGTTAGGGTTTGTTTTATGTATTTTGGAGCTCTGTCATTGGGTGCATAGATGTTTATTATGGTAATGTCTTCATGCTGGATCATCCCTTTAATCATTATATTGTACCCTTCTTTGTCTTTTATGGTGGATTTTGTTTTAAAGTCTATTGTCTTAGTTATCTAGTGCTTCTATAACAGAAATACCACAAGTGGATGGCTTTAACAAAGATAAGTTTATTCTCTCACTATCCAGTAGGCTAGAAGTCCAAATTCAGGATGTCAGCTCCAGGGGAATGCTTTCTCTGTTGGCTCTGGAAGAAGGTCCACGTCATCACTCTTCCCTTGGTCTGGGAGCTTCTCTGCAAAGGAACCTCAGGTCCAAAGGACGTGCTCTGCTCCTGGCACTGCTTTCTTGGTGGTACGAGGTTCCCAGCTCTCTGCTTGCTTCTCTTTCCTTTTGTCTTTTGTAAGATAAAAGGTGGTTCAGGCCACCCCCCAGGGAAACTCCATTTACATTGGAACAGGGATGTGACCTTAGTGAGGGTATTACAATCCCATTCTAATCCTCTTTAACATAAAATTACAATCACAAAATGGGGGACACACAAGACTGGGAATCATGGTCCAGCCAAATTAATACACATATTTTTTGGGGGACATAATTCAATCTATGACATCTATTTTATCTGAGATTACTATTGCCATTCCTGCTCTTTTTTGGTAGCGGTTTGCTTGATATATTTTTTTCCATCCTTTGATTTTTAATAAATTTATGTCTTTGTTTCTAAGGTGTGTCTTTTGTAAACAGCATATTGATGGATTCTGTTTTTGTATCCATTCCATCACTCTCTCTCTCTTTATGGGTGCATTTAGGCCATATGCATTCAGTGTAATTATTGATAGGTGTGAGTTTATTGCTGTCATTTTGTAGTGCCTTTTTTTTTTTTTTTTTTTTTTTTGTGGTGCTGACCTTTCATTTGTTCCTCTTACTTTCCTGTGCTGAATTCCTTTTGTTTGTGGATTTTTTTTTTCATTTCTTTTGTTTTTGTAGGTTTTGTTTTTACTGAGACTTTATGTTTTTTTTTCTTTCTTTATTTTGATGAGTAGGTTGGTTGACTTTCTTTGTGATTACCTTGAAATTTACCCTTATCTTCCTAGGTTTGAACCAATCTATTATTACTTGGTATCACCTTGTCTTCCTCTCCATTAGAAAGTTCTTTACCTACACTGTTTATTCCCTTTTTCATTGTTCTGACGTTGTTGTAATTGACAGATTAACCTCTCTGTTTCCCTGTTGTAAATCTTTTGGTTTTGGATAGTCCTTGAGAGTTTATTTCCTAGGTTGGTATCTGGCTGGTATGATCCTGTGTCCTATATTCAGCCTGTGGTCTGATGTTGTTTGTTCTCAGACTGAAAGACTCCCTTTAACAATTCTTGTAAGTTTGATTTGATTTTTACATAGTCTCTTAATTTCTGTTTATCTGGAAATGTCCTAATTTCACCATCATACTTGAATGAGAGTTTTGCAGGGTATGTTATTCTTGGCTGGCAATTTCTTTCTTTCAAGGTTTTATGTATGTCATCCCATTGCCTTCTTACCTGCATGGTTTCTGCTGAATAACCTGAAGTTAGTCTTATTGTTTCTCCTCTGTATGTGACTTTTTGTTTTTCTCAAGCTGCTCTCAGGATTCTTTCTGTGTCTTCGGTTTTAACAAGGGTTTATGATATGTCTTAGTGATTTTCTTTTGGGGTCTATCTTATATGGGGTTTGTTGAGCTTCTTGGTTGGTCATCTTTTCATCTTTCATAATATTGGGGAAGTCTTCTGCAAGTTGTTCTTCAAGGAACCTCTCTGTATTTTCTGTTTTCTCCCCCTGTTCTGGAACTGCCATCACTTGCAAATTTTGCTTTTGATTATATCCCACATAATTCTTAGCATGTCTTCATTTTTCTTATTGTTTTTTCTGATTTTTCCTCAGAGTTTTATCTATGTGTTTCCCTTTAATTTCTCTGATCCTGTCTTCCATCTTTTCATACCTGCTCACCAACCCTTTTATGACACTGTCCATTTCTGAAATCTTGTTGTTTATCTTCTGGATTTCTAATTTTTATTTTTGTGTAATTTCTAGTTGTGAGTTTATTTTGGCATTTTGTTCCTTTATTATTTTCCTGAACTCTTTCATTTTTTTGTCTGCGTTTTCCATGAATTTGTCTTCCTTTTCCATGAATTTGTCTATTTTTTCCTCATTTTTGTCTGCTTTTTGCTTCAACTCTTGGATAGCTCTTAATATTAGAGATTTGAGTTCCCTAATGGGTAGTTCTAGTGCCTTTTATTTTACTGGAAAGTCATCTGATGTTTATTTTTGATGCCTACTGGAAGCATCCTGTCCTGTTTTTTAATATGTTTTGATATTGTCTGCTGCCTTCGGGACATTCAGTAGTCATTTTCTTTGTTTATTAATTGTAGATTTATTTGTTTTGTTCTGCTTTTTTGTTTTATTTGCTTATGTCTGAGCAGGCAGACTGTGTGTTCTTTGTTGTTTGCTCATCTGTGGGCAGGATACTTTTCACCTCTTGGTCTAATGGGCAGGGTCAGTCACTCAGTTATGGTGAAGCAGGACAGGATCCAGTTGGCCATGCCTGTGCTGCTTGTGGGTGTGATATTCAGTGCATGGTGCACGTAGGCAGGAAGGAAGGAGGAGATCATGATGTCTGGAGCTAAGATGAGTATGGGAAAGAGGAGAGGAGAGAGTAACAGGGGCCAAAAACAAACAAAAAAGTGCTAAGGGAGCAGTTGTTCTGTCTCGTGCTGGGAGCTCTGTGAAGCTGCTTTCCCATATTCCCTGTCTGCCAACCTCTGATGTGGGCTAGGCAAATCCAAACTGCAGGGTTCCTGCACTTCCTGGCTGGCTGAGCTACTGCAGCCAGCTATGAAGTGGCAGAGGTTGATCAGGTGGGAGAAGGATGAAGGGTGGAAAGGTGTATATTGGTGGTTTCTGGGTGCCCTGTCTCCTGCTGGGAACTCAGTGAAGATGTTTTCCCATACTCTCTGTTCACTGATCTCTGACAGAAGTCTAAGTTGATGAATCTGTGCTCCGTTAGCTGATAGGGGACCTTTGCAAGTATCTCTCCTTGCTCTCTGTTCTCTCTCAGTTTCTTATTCCATTCAGTGTTTGGCTGAGTTCTTTACCTGTTCATTTGATGCTTAGGGTTCCAGGATTGATGTTTGTCTCTGTTTACCTTAGTATTTTGGGTCTTTGCTGTGGAGGGATGGCATGGTGCTTCTATCTGTAGCACCGTGCTGCCTGGAAGGTCTTCGAGAAAATTTCTTAATTATTTTTGTTTTCGAGAGACGGAGCACAGTCTAGCTTTCTGAGAATTAAACTCTTAGAGGCCTAGCTTTTGCGGGAGGGGCATAGGAGGGCAGACTTTCAAGTGTTTTCCCTCTAGGACTTGCCATTAATTTTTATTGCACATGGTGCTTCAGAGTGCCAAGCCTCCCCAGGGCTCTATAGCACTCATGAGCATCCTTGTTTGCTTTGATGTTTAATTTTTATTAACTGGCTGCGTTAGTTATCAGTATTCTTTTCACTTTCTGTTTTTAATACACTTCTTAAAATCCCTTGGACATGAACACTTCCACACCTTTTGTTCCCTCTTTTCTGATGGTTTCCTGCTTTTTATTATTAGTAGAATTCGTTTACTATCATTTTAATGGGTATTGGGAGTGAAAAAAGGCAAATGTCTATTTGGCTTGATCTTGCATATTATTCCAACCCCTCTCTCCCAATATTGTTTAAATATTTGTTCAACTTTTGTAACACGTGGGTAGTGCATTGTTTTATAGTAAAAATTACACATATTAGAGTGAACATAAAGTAAGAAACTTATCACATACTCTGATCATAACTGAGCATCTTATTTAGAAACTTTTCAGTTTTTTTTTTCTGTTACCAATACTTAGGTTCAATAGCTTTCATACTTAGTGGAGATGGAGGTCATTTGTATGAATTGAGTACCAGTGAAATTATTTTTCTATCTTTCATACTTACCAAATAGTACCCAAGTCTGTGTTTTTTGCTCTTGCTTCTGTTTCGTTTTTTAATTTGCCTAATCACAGTATTTCTTGGAAGGCATATTAAAAGGTATGAAATGTAGATAATAAAATAAATCCTGTATTTCTGGAAAATAGCAGTATGACATGCATTGTCTGTTTTCAGAATTTCAGCTGACTTAGACTTTCTTCAGGAAACTCAAAAGGTCTTCAGGATCTTAAGTTTGAGGTCTAACCTGTGGTTGCAGGGAAGATTTGCCCTCATACTCCACTGAGATTGGTTGTGGTTAACCAAACGTTTGTTTGTTTTTAATTTATCACCAAAGTCATAGCCTATTTCCTTCATGAAACATCCTCTCAGCTCCCCAGCCAGAAATAATCACTTGCTTACAACCACCATGGAATTATTTTTGATACAGTGCATAATTTTGTGTTATAAATTATCTGATCTCCTCTTACAGATGATGAGTCCCTCAAATATCAGGACCTGATAATAATGATAATAATAACAATAATAATAATAGCACCAACAACTATGCTAACAAACATATATTGAATGGTTTCTCTATGTAGACACTTTGTTAAGGGCTCTCTTAACATTACCTCATTAAATCCTCATAACCTCCTGAGTTAGAACCAAGCCAACATTAACCTCCTTTACAGATAAGAAACCTGGGCCCAAGAGAAGTTTTATAAATTGCCAAGAATTTTACAGCTACTAGGATTTAGAGATATTTTCAAACCCAGATCTATCTTAATTCAACTCAGTATTTATCCCTTCTAAAATATTAGGCAAATATAAGACTTGTACATAGTAGATTATTAATACAAATGCTCGGAATAAAACAGTGAGTAAATTAATGGCTTTTATGAACATTTTAAAATCAACTTTATTAAATTTATTTTTCCAGAGCACAAAGAAAAAATTTTTAACCTAGATTTTATATTTCCTTTTTGCAGTCATACAGGGTACATATTAACATCACAAAAAGAGCCATCATGTGATACTCTAAAATATCCTTACTGTCTCTTTATTTAGCACATCC
The DNA here is from genome assembly GCA_030035585.1 of Dugong dugon. Taxonomy (NCBI): domain Eukaryota; kingdom Metazoa; phylum Chordata; class Mammalia; order Sirenia; family Dugongidae; genus Dugong; species Dugong dugon. The sequence continues at coordinate 106,503,758 of CM057463.1, read as the reverse complement.
AAGCGTAACAACCCATCTGCCTATACTTTAAAATGTAAACCCCTTCTCATTGCACTCCTATAAACAGAATTTTGGGGAGGTAGTCTTTGCCTACAGAAAAAGACACTGCATTAGTTAGTATATAGAATTGTTTCCAATCAGAGACCCAAAATAAAACTCACTCAGATAAGATGTAAGTACTTATCTGCGTAGCTCAAGATGACTCACAACCATTAGCCGTAGTCAGTAATGGAGGATGGGGCTGAGAGAATGGAGGGCAACAGGGTGCGTCCTTTCACTTTAAGGTGCCAATTTGGAACGTTCACATGTCTATTCCACTCACATCCCATTGTTCATAATTTAGTCCTATGGGCACATCTTGTTACAAGGTATGCTAGAAAATGTAGTTTGTATTCTAGGTGATCATATGGCAGCTAAACATTCTATTACTATGAAAAAAGGGGGGATATATATTGGTGAATACGCAGAAATGATGATCGTATTATATTTGCTTTTATATGCTGAGAAAGCTTGCCCGAGTCTCTACTGTTTATTTTTGCCTTTAATATATACAGATGGTATACAACTTCAAGTTGAAATGCAGCACAGAGCATAAAATCAATTGAAAAATGTATATTATTCATTCCTAAGTACATCTTAGGCATTTCTAAGTTCAGTTTGTAATTGGTGCTTGATGCTAGATTACAAAGAAATGATGGCACTTTATCTTAAGAAATGTTTCCATACCAGGGAGACTTTGCTCCAACTGCTCCTTCTTTGAGTGGTCATTTCAGCGCATATGCATAAACTTTAACAGTATTAATGGAGATTAAAAATCCCCAAAGCCATAGAGAAGTGCATGGAGTATTTTGTGCATGGAATGAAATTTTGTCAGTACTTTAAAATGCACTGTATGAATAGAATAACTTTGACATAAAATAAAGGATTTTTGTTAAAGCTATTAAACTCTCTTTTCTGTGTTTCGGTGAGAAGGATCAATGAGCAGTCGCTTTTTGTCTAGGAAAAAAGAAGGAAAAAATGAAAATTATGCTATGATCTATAGAATCAAAGTTTGATGGACAGGTAGAATAGAGTTTAGAAACAAAAAGGAAAAGTGCATGTATTAACTATCTAGGGATGGTAGAAAAGACTGTGAAGGGCAAAGTGAAATTTCTAGAAATGGATGTAACTTTACCAACAGTAAATGGGTATTGTGATGAAATTATAAACGTTTTATACGCCTAATGAATTGCCTCTTAAGCTCATTTGTTATGAAATTTTATTTCTGCACACACTGACTTCCCTATTTGTAAAGGACTTTATTCAATCAATGCACATTTCAAAACCTCTTGCAGTGCACTGCCTTTATATATATTTAGTGAATGAATGTATGAAAGTCCAGTGTCAATTTTTTTTTTTTCAATATACTTACTTAGTTTCTTAGTGCTACCACAACAAACTGCTACAGACTGGGTTGGCTTTAAAAAGCAGAAGTTTATTGTCTCACAGTTCTGGAGGCTAGAAGTCCAACATTAACGTGCCAGCAGGGCCATTCTCTCTCTGAAGGCTCTAGGGGAAGATCCTTCATAGCTTCGGACGCTTCGTGGCAGTCTGGTGCATTCCTTGTCTTGTAGATGCCTTACTTCCATCTCTGCCTCTGTCTTCACATGGTCATCTTCTTCTGGGTCTGTCTGTCTCTGTATCTCTTCTCTTCTTTATTTAAGGACACCAGTAACAATGGTTAGTAACCATCTACTTCAGTATTACCTCATGTTAAGTTAACTGATAACATATTCAAAAGGCCTATTGCCAAACCTGTGAATGGTCATGTTCACAGGTATCAAGGGTTAAAGTATCAACATATCTTTTTTGTGCGACAGAGTTCAATCAATAACAATACCAGTATTTCCAATAGTGTGGAAATATTTGCTAATATGTAATTACAGGAGTAAGATAACATTGTTCATCTACCCCTTCCTTTTTTTAATCTCTATTTTGATTTGAGAAATTCAAATACGGATGTATCTTAGCAGGAAGAATAAAATTGGAACACTTACACCAAATTCTTAGTGATGATTTTGAAGAATTTCCTTTGGAATGTCCATTTTCATTTTCTGATATGCACTGCCTAGCTCTCTTCTTTCTACGAGTCTAGTTACTTGGCAACAACATTTCTTCTTCCTAAATCTTAGCAAATGCTTTTTTAAAGATGGCATGATTGTGAAATGTATCTGAAAAACAAATGGACTAACTTTTAATAGAGGGCCTAGTTACGCAGAAATACATGGTCTGTTTTAGTTAAGTGCCATCACAGAATCAGAGGGTTAGAGCTCGAGGCGGCTTAGAGATTTGGTGGTTGATTCCCCATATTGCACAGATGAAGCAAAAGAAAATCCTGTTTTTGCTTCTTAATGTTCATTTTCATTTCAATTTTTCTTACCTGAATCAGAGCATGGAAAACATTAGGAAGAATACAGAGATGACAGAGAGGTGTGTTTCCAAAAGAGCTTATTACTGTGTTCATATAAATTCTAACACTGGATGAAGAGTTTACATTGTTTTTTGAACTTTCCTTAAAAACAAAAAAAGTTTTCATCCTTTCATTGAGGTTTTTGTTTTAGACATAGCACATTTGTCCAACAGTTGATTAACTAATAGCATGTTCAACTCTACTCCTATAAACAACAAAGGTAGAACACCTGAATTTATAGTTCTATCTGGACTGCACCACAACCACCAGCCATCTCTACATGAGTGTCAAGTGATAATCTCAAATTCAAAATATCTAAAACAGAACTCTTCTCCAAATCAAATGTTCAGGCCAAAAATATAGATGCTATTTTGAGTCTTCTTTTTCTCTCTTACCTCCAATCCAATTCATCAGTAATTTCTATTAACTCTACCTTCAAAATATGCCCCAAATCCTACTGTCTCTCATTACTCCACCACCACTGCACTAGCTGAAGGCACAGTTATCTCTCATTTGGATTCGCATGACAGCCTCCTAACTGATCTCCCTCTTTACTCTCTTCCCCTGTGCTCTTTTCTCCACTTAGAGGCCAAAGTGATCTTTTCAAAGAGTAAATCATGTCCTAGCATCCCCTTGCTCCAACAGGAGAAATTAAGGCACATTCAAGAGAAAGAATAGATGCTGGGAGAATGGGGCGGGGGGGGGCGGCAGCAGGAAATAAACAGCGAAGGTCCACTACAGATGGAGGGAATAAAGTCAATATCACTTATACTTTCAATGATATCTGTCTAAAGAGTTTGCTCTCATTGTCGTTAGCTGCCATCGAGTCAACTCCAACTCACGGAAGCCTTACATACAACAGAACAAAACCCTGCCCAGTCCTGTACCATCCTCATAATCAACAGCGTGTTCCAGTTTATCATTGCTGCTATTATGCCAATCTGTCTCAACAAGGGTCTCTCTCACCCTTGTTGGCCATCTGTTTCACCAAACACGATGGCCTCCTCCAGGAATTGATCCTTCCTGATGGCATGTCCAAAGCAAGTGAATCAGACAATGTTCTGTTGTGATCCATAAGGCTAAATTTCAGAAGTAGATCACCAGACCTTTCTTCCTGGTCTGTCTTAGTGTGGAAGCTCATCTGAAACCTGTCCACCATGGATAAGTCTTCTGGTATTTGAAATACTGGTGGCGTAGCTTCCAGCATCACAGGAACACCCAAGCCACCAGAGTACAACAAACTGATAGATGGGTAGCAGTCTAAAGAATTTACATACAAAGGCTGAATTTAGTGTGGGGAAAATACCGAAAGCCTCAGAGTATTTGATAAACTGATGGACTTCCATAAGAACGTTATATTTAAAAGTAGCAAGAGAGAAAGAAATACATTGTTATTTTTCTTAAGAAATAACCCCTTTGAGTCCAAGTTGAGATTATATACAGTGTTTAAATTGTGAAGTGTAATGGAACAAGCAGTCAAGTATTTTTGCCCTGGGCGATTCTTAAGTTATTTGGAATAAAAGTTACAAAACTGAAAGGATGAGAAGTTACCCTTGACAAGCAAGAGTTCTAAAATAAATGGTAAACAAATATATGCTTGCTAATAGGAAAGAGGAGATGACCGTGAGCAGATCGAAAGCTGAATACAGGTTATAAGGAAGGCTGCCAGTCTATGCAGCGGCAGTAGATGGTGCTGATGTGCTAGAAGACAGGTTTTGCTTAGGCCTGCAGGAGGTAGTTTATGCAGGCATTCGAAAAAAGACACTATCCTGTCTGAGGAACTGTAAATTGTATTCATGATTCACGTATCATTATTAATTCATTTTGTATTCATTATCGTATGGCAGATTCATTTGGCATTTATGCAGATGTCAGAGTGCAGGCACTTCCAGGAGCTACGGATGCAGGTTCAGACCAGGCTATCTGCGTTCATGTTTTCACGAAAATGTAAGCGGAAAGAAGAAATGCTTTTTTAGCCACGACAAAATTTGGCTGTAGATTGTACCAGGGATAGACCAGCTAATGGCTTTCAGTGTCTAATTCTGCGACTACTGTGTGTTCATTACTTACCTCCACATATTTTTGGCAGATTAAGTCTGGCAGACGAGAATCGCCCAAGTTGGAGAGCTCTGAGTGAGATCAAAATTTAATAATCTTATTACTGACCCAGCCACCAAGGGTAGGACAGATAATCCTTTAATAATGCACTTCAGAAGACTTGTTTGCGTAGCCAGAGACTGGAGGTGGCCTGGAAGAATGGAGAGAGAGCCTTTGAGATGGTAGAGATGGGTTCTGGTGTTGACTCTGCCACTAACTAGCTCTGAGGCTTTGGGAAAATCAATTAACCTTCCCTGGTCTCAGGTTCTTAATCTATAAAATGAGGGGACTGCATAAGATCATCCCAAATGTCCCCTTCAGAGCTAAAAATAGCAAGATTTCCTGGTAGGAAAACACACATACCAGATAGAGTTTTGAAAGTCTCACAGTTTCTTGTGACCTACTTCAAATCAGATGAGTTATAAAGCTCACCATGAATTATAAAATGCATATTATCTGTGAATAAATGCGCCTCAAGTGGTTACAAGTGTTATTTATTGCCAGTGGCTGGTGCAGTATCACATCTAAGTGACAATACTTGGTCTTGAAACATTTCTTAAGTCTCAGAAATGACAGACGAGGAACTTTGGGGTGGAGGTCTAACTCCAGGCCTGCTTTCTCACAGATGAACACAATTTGACAGATTGTATGTCGTGCCATGGCATGCACTTCACAAATGAGCAAAGAGATGATCTAGCTTGCCGTGTCCCTGAACTCTGAACCAGATTTTCCTCAGTGCTTAAGTCACTCTAGAAATAAAGCAGATGCTCAGAGAAGCTCGTTAACTCTTTACGGGACAGCAGGCTTTTCCCTACGCTGCAAGAATATGGAAATCAAGTTCTCTGAAATGGTTTACATACTGTTATATGTTTCCTGATTAACACAGGAAATGGTGGGCCAATTGGTAAATTCCCAAATAAAGGACACTAACATTGAACAGTTAAACAGATCTATTAGATGCAGATGGCCAGTTCGTTAGGGGAAAATTGAATTTGACTAATTTCTTTTTAAAAAAGAGATGGTCAATAAACACGATATGAAAAACTCCAAAACAACCAAACCAGTTACCTTCAAGTCAGTTCTGACTCATGACAACCCCAAGTGTGTCAGAGTAGAACTATGCTCCACAAGGTTTTCAATGGCTGATTTTTTTGGGAGTAGATAACCAGACCTTTCTTCTGAGGTCCTTCTGGGTGGGTTTGAACCTCAAAATTTTCAGTTAGCAGTAGAGTACTTAACCATTTGCATCACCCAGAGACCCTAGGAAACTTAATAGGGACACATATTTGCAATATCAAAAATCTTAGGGTTCAGAAAAAGGTATTTTTTTTAAGAACTGTCAGAAAAGGGAGAGATATTTTGTCACAGGTAGTATACTTACATCTCTTTGGAAATGAATAGATGAGTGAAGCATGAGAAACATCAGTGTTAAGACTCTTTATTTAGTCTTATTGCCCAAGATCTGATAGAGGGAGTCCCAGTGTCCCTTCATATTTGCAGGTGATTTTAAGCTCTTCAATACTATTAAATGCTGGATCAATTGTGCGTAAGTTGGATAAATATCTCTTTAGATTAAAGGGGTTGAAAAAATTGGAAGACGCTTCATTCTGCAAATGCTAAGCCACTACTACATGCCTAGTACTCTGCTGGTGGTTGGAGATCCCAAGATATTCACATACAGTTTTGAAGAGAGGTAGATACGTAATCAGAAATGTACCATGTGTCACTGTGATAAGTACTATCTGAAGAGATGTTAGGAGCAATGAGAGGGGGAGAGCATCTGGAGGATTGCAGAAGACTCTTTAAAAGAAACAAGGCCATTGCTAGTGAGTAGATGGAGGATGGGTAGGAGGAATCTAAGTTAAAGGCAAAAGAAGCAGTGCATAGAAAGGCATGGTAAGCTAAGAGCGCATGTGATATAAATTATTAGTTAGTGTGGTGTTACAGGAAAAAATAAAAGGTACCTGAAGTTAAGCTGTGGGAGATGTGATTAGAGAGCCAGTTCTTGGAGGATGTCCTGAGGGAAGAGTACACTCTTTGAAGGGAGACGATGCCTTTGTGAATTCTTGCTTATCATTCACTGTGTGACTCTAAGAAAACTGCTACATTCTAAGTGATGGTTTCCTCATTTTTAAAGGCAGGGCAGTGATGCCAACCTCAGAGGCTCATTGTAAGGTGTGATGGTTAAGGTTGCATGTCAACTTGAAATGACAAACGGGTCTCTGGTTGTCTGTCAGATGGAGGGCAACAGCTCAACTTTTTGCTCAGAAGAATGAATGAATGTGGTTGATAGGATAGCTAGATATATGACTTTAGAGGAAGCATGACTAAAATGATGACAGGGAAATACCCCCTAACATCTATAGTTTTGTTCTTTTACTCTTTTGGGTTTCAAAATCAAGGCTACACTCAACCACAGATATGGCTGTCCTTTCTAAGAAGGCCATGGTCTATGAAGACCTTCCCGTCCCTACCTCATGAGAACACTCACACAGCACCAACTTTATTTATCTTCCTCTGACCTCTGGTGCCGTGAGCTTGGGCCCCAGAAAGCTCAGAAATGAAGAATTTAGCCAAAACTATAATCTTCCAAAAAGTTCACTTCTCTCTTCTACATTTTATCTAAAATATGACCAGTCAGTTTATTGACTATACCGTGGAGGAAGCATGGCAACGTGTGCAAATGACAGCTTAAAATTATTACAAGTAATGTAATTTTAAAAAATGTTATATATTTAAGCTATGAATCCTGCCTATTGTTTTTAAATTCATAAGAAGAAATCAAAGCCCAATATTTAAACTTTCATTCTGCTTTAAGTTAAAAATGAAAAAAAAAAAAGTTTCAAGATAAATTCAGAAATGAAAGTTTTGTTTTTTTTCTCTTCAATTTCTTATTCTGCAAAATCTCAGTCAGATATGTCCTGGTCAAATACCTTGGGGAGTTTAAGTTCCCTTAGAAACTGCAGCTTGGGCCCTTTTATTGGAAGGGCTATGGTCCATTCAAGGAGCCCTAGTGGTGCAAATGTTTAAGTGCTCAGCTGTTAAACAAAAGGTTGGTGGTTTGAACCCACCCTGTGGATCCATGGGAGAAAGACCTGGTGATCTGCTTCCATAAAGATTACAGCCAAGAAAACCCCACTGAGCAGTTCTACTCTATCATATGGGGTTGCTATTAGTTGGAATGGACCGACAGCACTTAACAGCAACAACAATATGGTTCATTCAGGGCCTATGGAGTTCAAATACTTTCCACTCAAAGTTTCTCATGTGTGTCAATTTTAAAAGGTTAGATTTTTATAGGATTGGCTCCACCCCCTCAGTATTTAGAAAGTACAGGAAACCTCAGCATCTGCATGAGTTATTCCAAGTAAATACTATTCTTACAACTCAGTACTTGATTAAAGTCAGATCCAAATTACTGTGAAAGACTAAAACAGAAAGAGAAGATGAAGTCTCCTTGATTATATTCTTACTAGATTCTCAATCAACTTATTTTGGTTGTCAGGTTCTAAGACCTGTGAGCTTAAAGTGAACTTGAAGACATCCCCCAACATGTTAGTGTTAATTATAAAAACCCGTTGCCTTCAAGTTGACCCCTACTCATAGTGACCCCATTTGTGTCAGAGTAGACCTGTGCCCCAAAGAGTTTTTGGCTAATTTTTTGGAAGTAGATTGCCAGGCCTTTTCTCTAAGGCACTTCTAGGTGAACTCAGACCTCTGCGTTAACCATTTGCACTACCTAGGGATTCCTGTGTTAATTATAACTGTTTTTATCAGATTGGGGATGAGCAAGACCTATGCAAACTGACTCCCGTTTCTCAGAACAATATTTGAGATATTTGAGCCTTCTTGATGAATCTGTAAATTAGTAATCATGGTACCCTCACTGGTTCTTTTTCTCCCCAATCTCAATATTTTGAAAGCCATTAAAGTCCCCCTGTGAACCCAGACTTCACTTCCTACTCACACATTTGTTTCAGCTGGAGTATCATAATCAGCATCAGCAGATCCATGACCTTAGTTGCTGTTAAGACCTCAGGAGGCATTGCCCCTTGGAGGCCTAATGAAAGCTAAAACCTCACTGCATGTGCCTGCCTCGATAGTGGATAGTGACCTTTTCTATGCTTTGCTTTTGGATTTTTTCAGAATTGGAATAACTTGTTTTATTTTGGTGGCTAAGTACATATTTTTCTTCTGCTACATCTTTTTCTGTTGTAGGGGGTTATTCCTCCAATGCTTTGATCCTCTTCTATTTGTCCTTTCCAGAAAACCCAGTTGAGTTGGAACATTTCTCATGTGCTTCCTAATGCTTTCATGACCCGTGGGATATACAGTATATCAACCACTTTCTATGCCTCTGGAGTTCTTTGGGAAGGAGGCAGCCCAATTTTAACACATTTAGCCCTAGGTTGGGTACCTTTTGAAATGCTTGAACCTCAAGAACCCTGAGTTGGATTCTCATTTTTCTGCAGATTGAGCATTATCTTAGGTGATGCCTCCTAGACGTGTGAATATTCTAAACCCAGGTTTGCCTTTATTTCTGTGAGATAAGCCTCCTCACTATGCTTCCCAGTCACTATATTCTCGTGAGAATTTACTTATCGTGAGAATAAGCTATTCTTAAGTCTTCATTCAGTCAGAGTGGTATTTTCTCCTTGATGCCATTCATCGTTTCCAGGTGTTACTGGCTCCCTGCCTTTTTCAACCAGTGGGCACTTTCTAGTTTTCCCTGCTCTCTTATTCTCTATACTACTATATTTCCAACTATGCCAATAGACTTACTTAGCAACGAATCTGATAATGCCGAAAGTACTTTATGATGTTGTCTCTAGATTTCCCCTCTCAGACGATCTATAACTGCTTGATATAGCTGCCCCAGTCTTCACATGATGGTTACCTAACTGCTGTTGCTACAAGCTTCCCATGTACTGTTTTAAAATGACTCCTGTCAATGCTTGCTTGGATATGAGCTCCTTTCTGAAAAATCATTCAAGTTCACTCATGAAACATTTTACCATTTGGTGTAAATATAGCTCATTTTCCCTTTCATCTGGTTCTGATTAGGTAATTAAGACCTAAAAGTGCTTCTCAGATAGGCCCCTTTCTCTCTTGAAAATTTGTTCTCTACTCTTTCCAAAGTTAAAACCATTTCCTGAGTGATTGCCATTTAACGCGTCCTTTTACTCCTATTTTTTTTGTGGTAAATTATCTGCCCATCTTATTTCTAAGATGAATGCAGGCACAATGTTTCATTGCTGAATTTTGGGTTTTAACTTTGTGATAATTGCCAGTATTCTTTAAACCTAAGTTCAAGTAAAACCTTTTATAACGTAATATGCCTCTTTCCCCTCTTCTTTCTTATTATTTGAATCAACCTTTGAAATCTTATGTCACAGTCATAGTTCATTCAGTGACTGAACCAGAGTCAATTTGACACTATGTGGTAGGAGGTAGCTCTCAGACATTGTGAACATGCCACATGAGTCTGTGGTTTATGGTTCTTGACATGTCTCATCTTAAGCTTTTTGGGAATTAGACGCCATTTCAAGCATGGCAAGAGGAAGGAATATGAAGCAGCTAAGCGAATAGCCTCTGCTGATGTCAAACCCTAACAGTACAGAGGCTAAAAACTCGCCCACTCACTCTACAGCCCACATGGATATCAACTGCCTTTGCAGATTGAAACCTCGACCTGTAGTCCTTCATAAGAAACACTATAAGGAACAAAAATAATTTCACCCCTCAGTGCCTGAAGAGCCTGTGTCAAGTGAGCCTTGACTGAAACTAAAAGACTCCCTTTCTCTGAATAATCCAATCCCTATCTCATTCATGCCTGCTTAGGTCAAAGCTGTACCTGCATCTGTCAAGGTCAGCTACAAAAGTCACTGTGCGATGTGCTGACTAAGCCCTATGCTACTTACAAAATAGCTGCTAAATCATAGACATCTGCTGCAAAAGGCTGACATAACTGGCTTCTGTGATCTCAAGAGGTCAAGGACTGCAGCCTCCTGATCTGGCCATGCTAGAAGCATCAATTTACCTACGCAGTATTTTGTTTCACATAGCATTTACCCATTCCTGGTTTTTTCAAGATTCAATACCAATGTATTGAAATTTTAGGATCCCGATCAATTGTAAATATTATACATGTTATAAATATGTCCTTCCTTCTTCCTACGTTAGGTGCAATGTAGATACATAAATTACCAGGTGACTATTAAAATGACAATTTTATTGTTAAAAGAGCTAGATTTCAGGAGAGAGTTTAGTTGTGTGTTCAATATTAAGAAAAGAAAAAACCTCATGGTGACCCCATGTGTTTCAGGGTAGAACTGCCCTCCCTAGGGTTTTCAGTGACTGTGTCACTTATAGATTGTCAAGCTTTTCCTCCAAGTTGCCTCCAGGTAGATTCGAACTGCCAACCTTTCAGTTAGTTGCTGAGCTCTTAACTATTTGTGCCACCCAGCAACTTCATGTTCATTACAGCACTTTCTAATTCTACCTTTTGTTAATGGAATTTATCTACTCCAAACTATAGGCCCAGCTTGCTAAGGACAGAGATTGTCTCGGTCAGTGTTCTATAATAAAGAATAGAAAATATGTGCATGAGAATGATAACCTCTACCCTAAAGAAGAGGGAGGACAAGGCAAACACACATTCAAGTTGAACAACCAATGAGGTAAGGGGGGTATGTAACAAACCATCTGGGTGTTTCCATACTTTACTCCCTCCAGGCTTGGCACTGGGTCTACACTTGTGATCAAAACTAAGACAATCTATATCACCATGGTATTTAAAGTCTAGTGCAGGGAGACAGCAAAATTAAAAAAAAAAAAAAAAAAGATCCAGGTAATAATAATGTACGTGATGCTCAGAAAAAGCTGTTTTTTTGAGAAAATAATATGTAAGACATTACCTTAAGGATGAGTAGGAAGAGATGCTTTATTTAACACAGAGATTGAAGCATGGGAAATATTAATGTTGGATTGTAGATGAAAATAATATGACAATAAATAAATTGCATTAAAATACGAAGAAAAAGACTCAAAACTACCTCATGAAAAATAAAATAAAGCTAAATTACAAAGTTAATTTGGTAACATCACAAAACTTCCTTAATTTTGTTTTAGGGAAGTCATCATCACTACTAAGAAATAGTATATCCATTAGTTTTACACAGACAAAGGAATGAGGTAACCATCTGAACCTGGGGAAATGGCAATTAATAAAGTTAATACAAATTATCTATGTATCTTACACTGAGAAAGAATAGACTACTTCTTTTTTTCGTATCCATAAATCTGGCATTTGTACTTTGGTTCTTTATTGAATGACAGACACAAAGTTTCTCCAAGTTTTGCTGGCTGGATAGATGTAGCATTGTGGAAACAGCCATACTAGACTACTTTCCATTGGTAACAAGTCACTTTCACTTTTTTGTTTCCTGGTCTCATGCTGAAATTGGTCTCCTTAATATTTTATTTGTGGAGATTTTAAGAAATAACTTTTCATTTGCCATGTCTATTAAATTTTTATTTAGTTTTCCAATATAAAATATGGTAGATATTTAAAATTCTTTTGCTCCTAAAAAAATTAATACATCCACTCCTCAGTTACCAATATGGTTAGGTTCCAAAGACCAGGTTGTTATGTGAAAATCAGTGTTATATGAAAACGGAGGATGACCACATCAGATCATAAAACAGAGGATGACTACATCGTTACATAACTGCTACATTGGATCATTATATAACTGTCAATCTACTGAGAATCGTGGCCCAGCCAAGTTGACCAAGTTGACCATCAGAGCCAGTGTTACTCTTGCTTTGCAAGTTGGCTTTTGTTACTGCCATTATTGTCAGATGTACACTGTTAATGTGCAAAATAGTGGGGGTAATAGATTTCTAACTATTGTCATAAATGCAAAATGTTGGGTGATGAGACAGTCAGTAAGTGAGGAGTAGGTGTAAATGTTTATCAAAAATCGTTGAATGAATTCATAACTCAAGGGCCTTTTGAAAAATAGAAATCCCAGAATACCCATCACAGATCTGCTACGCAAAATCCCAAAATTTCTTGAGGTTTGGACAAATAGATACACAAACAAATAACTAATAAAACACACACACACACACCAAATCCCTAGATAGATGATTCTGGAGAGAAGTACCACAGGGAATTCACAAGTTTGTGAATTTCTAAAAGTCTCTGAATGTTTAAGTGATCCATTATTATTTTGGTGTATGCAGTTGCTGTCGTTGGGTGCCATGGAGTCCATTTTGACTCTGGCAACCCTATGTGTGTCAGAGAACTGTGCTCCATAGGATTTTCAATGAATGATTTTTCGGAAGTAGATTATCAGGCCTTTCTTTTGGGGTGCCTCTGGGTGGATTTGAACCTCTAATCCTTTGGTTAGCAGCTGAGCATGTTAACTGTTATACCACCCAGGGACTCTTGGCTGAATATGGCCTGCTAAGATGTCACCCCTGGTGGCGAAGTAGTTAAGAGCTCAGACTGCTAACCAAAACTTGGCAGTTCCAATCCACTAGCCACTCCTTGGAAATCCTACGGGGAAGTTCTACTCTGTCCTATAGAGTCACTATGAGTCGGAATCAACCTGATGGCACACAACAACAACAACAAGATATCACCCAAATCCCCAGAACTTTGAATATGTCACCTTATATGGTAGAAGAGACTTTGCAACTCTGATTAAGTTAGGGATTTTGAGATGAAGATGTATCCTGGATGATCTGAATGGGGCCAAAATAATCACAAGTGCTGTAATAAGAGGGAGAGAAGAAGGGCAAATGCGGGAGAAGACGGTGTCATGACAGAGGCAGATTGGACTGATGCAGCCAGGAGCCGTGGAATTCTGCAGTTTCTAGAAGCTGAAAGAGGCAAAGAATGAATGTTTTAGCTTCTTAAGACTCATTTTGGAAACCGTGGTGGTATATAGTCGTTAAGAGCTATGGCTGCTAACCAAAAGGTTGGCAGTTGGATTCCACCAGGCATTCCTTGGAAACCATATGGGGCAGTTCTACTCTGTCCTATAGGGTCGCCATGAGTTGAATCAACTCGATGGCAATGGTTTTTTCTAAGGCTTATTTTGGACTTCTGACCTCCAGAACTGTAAGAGTACAAATTTGTATCATTTAGGCAAATAAGTTTGGTAATTTGTCATAGTAGCAATAAGAAACTAATACTGTCTACCAATATTAATAAGAGTTAATACATGATGCTTGTTTACTTCTAGCATCAGACACTCTGCTAGACCCTTTACACAAATATTATATAATTTAATCTTAAAAATTATGTGAGGCAGATATTAGTATTATGCTTATTTTTATATAGGAGGAAACTGTACTTAAAGAGGTTAGATAAATTCCCCATATTCACATAGCTAGTACAATGTAGAGCCAGAATTCAAACCCATGGAGTCTGGTTACCACCCTTATCACAACCAGATGCCTCTTCTTTTTCCTTGCTTATTCATGTTATTCTCTGAGATTCTTGGTCATTGGGTGAGGATAAAGTCTATGGCCACAGAAGGTAATTGTTTTACATGAGGTTAAAAACTACAACGATTAACTGAACAAATAAGTTCCTAACATATAGTAGTCATTTTACCAGACAGCAGACCACCCAGCTTAAAAAATAAATGTGGCTCCAAACCTTGGCAAGCTTATGTTGTTGTTGTTATTAGTAGCCATCAAGTAGGCTTGAACTCGTGATGAACCCATGTACAACAGAATAAATTGTTGCCTGATCCTGCACCATCTTCATGATCTTTGGTATTCTCAAGTCCACTGTTGCGGCCACTGTTGATGATCGGTGCCTTCCAATGTGGAAACCTCCTCTTCCAGAACTATATCAGACAATATTTTGTTGTGATCTATAATGTTATCATTGGCTAATTTCCAGAAGTAGATAGCCAGGCCTTTCTTTCTAGTCTGTTTTAGTCTGGAAGCTTCACTGAAACCTGTCTACAAAGGGTGACCCTGCTAGTATTTGAAGTATCCGTGGCATAGCTTCCAGCATGCAAGGCAACACAGTACGACAAACAGTCGGGTGGTTGTGGAAAGCTTCTAATCACAGCAAAAATGGTACCATCTTTAGTACTTATTACATTTCCAGTCTGCATTCAGCCCTTTTTTTTTTTTCCCCCCTGGCTGCTTTTCGGCTGTTTTTCTAAATCTTACAAAATGTATTACCAGTGCTGGGTCACTACAAATGCACTGCGTACAACTCAGCCATCTCAGTTTTTATAATGTTGCTATTTGAAGTGGATGAGGAGGGGTGTTTTAGAAAGATGGACAGCAAACATGTAAATACCATTTTTCTGATAATATTGTCATTGAAATCTCTGCATTCTAACATTCTTTACTAGTGGTAGAACCACTTTTAATTTTCATTTCCTTTATTCCCTGGAAAGCAAAATGAATTAAGCAGCTTCTGCATTTGTTTTTAAACATGAAGGAAAGTTTCAAGTGAGGCACTTGGGAGAATAGAAAGATTTTTCAATGAGGCAGCAGCGAGTTCAGGGGACAGATTCCCAACCCCGGAGAAAAACAAAAGAATCCTTTTAAAAAGGTTGGGTTTCTTCTTCCCTCCCTTTTATTTCCTAATCTTAATGGTTTTATGAGCCAAATATTTTACTACTTTATGTTAAATGGAGACAAAGGGCTGCTTTGCATATTATTAAATATAGAATTATAAAAATAATTACATAAAAAGATATTGCACTTGGATTCCCTCAGCTCTATTTTTACAATGGATTTGAGCTGATTATATTCAGCTGGATCTGTTGATTGTATTTCTTTCGATTCTAAGTGATTCCTTGCAATATATCAATTGTTCCTTTTTTAATGAACAGCGGCTATATAATGCAGCAGTAGGTAGTATTTATTCCACAGTATTAATTCGGCACTGTCACAGAGACATGGCACTTTATACTAAACAAACACACAAGCTAAGCTGCATGCCCTATAAGGTAAAGCTCTGTAGGATACCTTGCAGTGTGATTTCCTGACTGGGATTCTAGAAACAAAGGGTTCTGCTCCTTTCTGAGTTAAATGTGTCGCATTAACTGCCCGCACCACAACTCAAAAATAAGGATTTCGGAGGGTTCTTTTTAACATCTATGCATCAGCCTTCTGGCTCATGTTGTATTTACTGAGAAATGTTATTCTCTAATGCTCTCTGGAAGGAATCATCCTTGGACTCTTCTAGACACATAGAAAAGTCCCCTTAAAACATGATTGACACCAAAATTTGACTATAGGAGGGTCCTCTCAGGACCTCTTGGGAGTAAAAGAGTGACAAGTTCATTCACAAATAAAGTCCTGCCTCTTATTTTCTCTTCATTTTGTTGGATAGCAGGTGCTAGCCCACTCGGTGGCAGAATAGCTATAGCTACACCCCCAAGGGGGCTTACACACACTTCATAAATTCCCATGTCCTGGCTCCATTTTGAAGCCTTGAGTCTTAAAACCCCTATTCATGAAGCCTATACAGAGGAAACAGTCCTCTTCCCAATTGTGTTTCCAAGAAGCATTACATTCTAGAGCTCTCTTCCTTGATAGGGAGAAGAGAACACGGTACATATTTCAAGCAGTCTTAGGACTGAGTAAGAATAAACAGGGTCAGCAAAAGACTGATTTATATTGACTTGAAGAACAACAACAACAAAAAAGATTCTACACTCCATGTAGTTAATAAAACAACCTTTGAAGCCAAAGACTTCCAGTAGTCATGCACTATCTCTGAAATTCAATTTTCCTTTAGAGTTGCAATCAGTTGAGAACAAACAGACAACAACAACAGCAGAAACTTTAAATGTGGGTACATTTCCAAGTCCCCTTTATCGGTAGCAGCTCCCTTACCCTTAATCTGTAGTGCTTCTGCCTTTCAGACAGCAGTGGTGAGTGCCCCACCTGACCCTGTTTAATACTATCGGCCATTATTATTAGCGGTTGAGGGCAAGGAAAGTGCTGATGTGGAGACAGTTTTTGGAAAATAGGGACACCTTTCTCCCCATTCCATCACGTGTTGCCTTTTCTGATGCAAAAACTATGAAAAATGAGTATTGTTACTCACAAGTCAATTTTCCTGGAAAAAACGGGGATGATAATACCTACCTCCTACTATTATTATGGGGATCAGACAAGATAAGGAACATAAATGCAGAAACATGGCAAGTCCTCACAAAATGGCAGCTGCTGCTATATTAGTTGTTGTTGTTGGTAGTAGTACTTCTCTTTTGAAATGAGATACTATGATTTCAGTTTCTTCCATGCAAAGATCTGCATGATTTACTGGGTTTCTTTCAAGCTATTTTCCCCAGTCTGAAAGGAAACAGGAGAAGAAATCCCAAATTCAGCCTGTTTCCTTTAGAGACCAATGTCATGAGATAATGCATTATATCTCTAAACTTTCAGGAGATGATCCTGAGACAGAAGCTGGAATTCCAGAAAAATCATTATTGGTAATCACGCTAAATGCAAGACTTTTTTTTTCTAAAGGTAGAAGAAAGAGACGCCTTCTTCATTGCACTTTTGGGTTATATGTAAGAAGCATTCTCCCCTTCCTCAGCCAGCATAAAATTAGTTTGTATCCTAAAATTTAAATATCACTTTATAATAGTTTCCCATATGGGAAATGGGAAAAATAGCACCCTAAGGAGCATTGGTGGCACAGTAGTTAAGAGCTACAGCTGCTAACCTAAAAGGTTGGCAGTTCGAATCCACCAGCTGTTCCTTGAAAACCCCGTGGGGCAGTTCTACTCTGTTCTATAAGGTCACTGAGTGTCAGAATCGACTCGACTGCAACGGGTTTGGTTCTAGGCTTTTAACTAATAAGAAGAGATGTATTCTGAAAAAAAAAAATCCTATAATCCAGATTTGATAAGTGAAAAATTTAGTCATGAACTAATATAATATGAATAGAGAAAACATTTACCAGAGGAAAGCTTTTCTTAAATTGAGATGCATCACAAACAATGCCTTTCTAATCCTGGAAGCTAGCACTCATTCAATAAAACTAATTTCATAAAACAAAATAAAACATTTGGTCAATAACATTAATGTATTATAATTACACATTTTATAAGGGAACACTTTTTCAGACTAAACATCATATCTGCTGTGATGTGTTTTAATTCCCAGAGCAGATTAACCCTGAGCCTAAAAGACCTTAGCTTCAGGGCTCCTGTGGATCCTTTGAGTGCTGGAAAATGTTGGAAGTAGTAGAGTGTTCTAGGTGAACAAGAAAAGTCAGGTTTAATTAGAAGTATTTCTATGTAAGAATTTCTTGTAGATTTCAGAAAAAGGACTTGAATCTTAAAATAGGAAATAATATGATATCATTTCTTTTCTCATTCTAAATAAATATTCACTTTCATACTGTGGTAAGCAGAATAACGGACTCCCAAAGATGTCCATGTCCTAACACCTGGAACTGTAAATATGCTAGTTTACATGGTAAAGAGTAATTAAGGTTGCAGATGTTGAATGAAGGTTACTAATCAACTGACCTTAAGGTAGGGAGAATATCCTGGATTGCCCAGGTGGGCATAATATAACCACAGCGTCATTAAACATGAAGAGGGAGGCAGAAGAGTCAGTGTCAGAGTGATGCAGTATGAGACTTAACCAGTTATTGAGCGCTTTGAAGATGGAGGAAGGGCACCATGAGCTGAGGAATGTGGGCAATCTTTAGAAGCTAGAAAAGGCAAGAAAGCATATTTTGCCCTAAAACCTCCAGAAAGGAGCACATTTTAGCCCAGTAATACCCATTTCACACTTCTGACCCTCAGAACTGTAAGATAAAAAATTTACGTTGTTTTAAGCTACCAAGTTTGTGGTAATTTGGTACAGCAGCAATAGGAACTTAACATACATATCTAACTTTGGGTTTATAATATGGTATTTGTTTTCTTAAAGGGAGCCCTTGAATTGTATAATTTTATGCACCCACTGGTGTCCTTGGGTGGTGCAAATAGTTAATGTGCTTGGCTGCCAAATGAAAGGTTGGAAGTTCAGTACCGCCCAGAGATGCCTCAAAGGAAAAGCCTGGTGATTTACTTCTAAACAATCAACCACTGAAAATCCTGTGGAGCACAGTTCTACTCTGATACACATGGGGTCGCCATGAGTCGGAGTCAACTCTATTTCTCTCAATACTACACATGAATGGTGGTTTTATTAACATATAGATATTTTTCCACAATATACATTTATTTCTCCAAGGGCCATAGATATATTTTATGATGTCATTGGTCTTTCTCCTGGGGACATTTGATCTTTCTTAATGTTATCGGACTTCCTTGTCTTTCACTAAATCCACCATCCATAGGACAGCAAAAGAATATTAGTTATTTTGCAGCACTGCCTACACAAAGGAAGGAAATAAAAGATTCATCCCTACAGAAGAATGCATAGGCCTTAATCGTAGTAAAAACATGATTAAACACTCCAGCAAATAAATTTCAGGTAAGTGGGCTTATACCTGAAAATGGAAGTGAATGAGCACACCTAAATATCTCAGCAGTCAGTACGGCTATGGGTTAGGGATCGGAGAACAATGTGGAAATCTTATCCTTTTGTAATCTTTAACCCAGTTTGGCCTGATGGAGACACGTGATCTCTGCTCCAGCCTGCTGTTTTCCTTAAATTGGCCACCACTTAATGTCTTTCAATCTAATTACTGATATTCTAATACACTTACACTGTGTCTAGGCAAATTGTTGTTGTTAGTTGCTGTCAGTCAGCTCTGGCTCATGGCAACCTTCTGTGTAACAGAATGAAATGTTGCCTGGTCCTGTGTCATCTTCATGATCATTGGTATGTTTGAGTCCATTGCTGCAGCTAAAATTGTTAGAGGGGGCTATTGTCTTTCCCTTTAATAGTAGCCAGTGATATACTCCAATTTATAGTTACAGATTTGTCTTTTCTCTACCTCTTTACCCCATTGTTGGGCACAGAATCGTATCACTATCCACCTTTTTTATAATATTTGTGACATGAGCAAAATCTAAAGTGAACAGGGGAAGATTACGTTGTTTGAAAGACTAGTATCTATCAACCATACTGCTAAATGCTTTACAAACCTGTTATCCTTGAATTCTTTCAACATTCCTGTGGGTTGGATGCTACCATACTCCTTTTATAGATGAAGATACTGAGGTTTAAAAAGCAGTATTTATTTTGCTCTAGGTTAAAAAATTAGTAGGCTGTCAAATTGGAATGTGACTTGCATTTTGGTGTGTATGATTCCAAAACTCATAATACTTGAAGACCAATATTACCTACTTCTACCTGTGCCTGAATTGACTCTTTGGGATTCCAAGCTAGCTCTCACCTGTATGTACCAAACCAAACCCACTGCGATCAAGTCTATTCCGACTCACAGCCACTGGATAGGACTGAGTAGAACTGCCCGATAGGATTTCCAAGGCTGTAAATCTTTATGAAAGCAAACTGCCACATCTTTCTCCCATGCAGCAGCTGGTAGGTTTGAACCACTGATATTTTGGTTAGCAGTAGAGCACTTTAACCACTGCACCACCATGGCTCACACCTATGAATAGAGCATTTATTTATCTAAACTGCCAAACTCTCTCTTCTGGTCCCAGGGTGGGCTTTTCCTGACTTCCTTGCCTTCCCTTCATCCCCTTTCTGCTTAGCCTACTCCTGATTAATTTCTTCTTTATAATTCAGAAACACCTCCTCTGGAATCTTGCTGAACATTCTTCCTAATTAGGCTAGATGTCCTTTAAATTACCCACATGATTTCCTGGCTTATCTTTCTCATAGTGACCACATCAGATGATGATTTCATGCCTGCCTCTTTGTCTTCGTCACTAGACTCCTTAAGAAAAAGAGCTGTGTTAAACTGATCCTTATAACCCTAGAAAAATGTAAGACATAGTCTATGCTCAACCCATATTTGCTGAATTTATAGTTTTATTTTCAGGTTTTATGTAAAATAATTTTCTAGAATGAGAAAAAATAAAGAGTGTCCTGCATTAGGTTTATAAAAATTAAGGACCATAACAGCTTATTATGCATATTTTATGGGTCCTTTTTGCTTATACTATCATAGTTACTTCCCAAAATAACTGTATGAATTCAGATAATTTTATCCTCATTTCACAGATGAGCAAACTGAGGCTGAAAGTTTGATAATTGGGATTCAAGTTCTTCTGGTTCAGGTGATACTGCACCAGAAAAGTAACCATTACTGTTACTAATCGAAGGCAGACACAATGGACTTGACTCTTTCTGCTTCAGGGGTGACACCCTCTGGTCACATGGAGAGGGATAGACTCTTCAGGACACCAAGGTCTCCACAGCCTGCTTCCTTCAGAATATCTTTTGCCTTTCATGGATCTTGATAAAATTTTCTATCACAGTTTGGCAAAATGTTCTCACTCCAGGTAAGAGTTGTGTTATTTCTTGTTTCCTAAAACATCACTTACTGGTATCCTCCTTTGGCCATTGAACAGTTCAGAGCACTGTCAACTGAGGAAGACAGATCACAGGCAGCAAATCCTCTAAGAATTTTTGAACAATTCTATCAAGGAGTAGTGCTTTTAAAAATGCACAAATTATGACACAGTAATTGTAGTCTATACGTGTTCATCAAAATGAGAATGGATAAAATGGAATATTATCCGGCAATAAAAAGGGACAAACTACTGATATATATACAATGACGTGGATGGACCTCAAGCACATTATGCTGAGTAAAAGAAGTGTATTAGTTGCCTGTTGCTGCTGTAACTAGTTGCCAAAAAATTAGTGGCTTAAAATAACACAAATGTATTATCTTACAGTTCTGGACATCAGAAGTCTGAAATGGATCTTACTAGGCTACAATCAAGATGTCAGCAGGGCTGCATTTCTTTCTAAAGGTTCTAGGGGAGAATTTGTTTTCATGCCTTGTGATTCTAGAGGCAGCCTGCATTCTTTGGCTCACGGTCCCCTTTAACCTTCCGATCCAGCAGTCTTCAGTCAAGTCTTTCTCATACCGCCATCTCTCTATTTCAAACTCTTCTTCTTCCCTATTCCACATTTAAGGACCCTTGTGATCATATTGGAGCCCTGGTGGCACAGAGGTTAAGAGCTTGGCTGCTAACCAAAAGATTGGCAGTTTGAATCCCCCAGCCACTCCTTGGAAACCCTATAGGGCAATTCTACTCTGTCCTATAGGGTCGTTATGAGTCGGAATTGACTCAACGGCAATGGGTTTGTTGGTTGGTTTTGTAAACACATTGGGCCCACCTGGATAATTCAGGATACCAAAAAACAAAAACCAAACCCATTCCATCATTACCTAGTGACATTCTATATAAGCATTTAGGGGAAACTGTAGTGATGTATGCAACTTGCTAAGGAATGCATTGACAAATAGACTGATGGATGAGTAGAGCAATGGAAAGGAGCCCTGGTGGCACAAATGATTAAGTGCTTGACTGTTAACTGAAAAGTTGGAGTTTGAACTCATCCAGCAGCTCCACAGCGGAAAGACATGGCAGTCTGTTTCCATAAAGATTGCAGCAAAAAAAAAAACCCTATAGGGCAGTTCTATTCTGTCACATGGGGTTGCTTTGAGTCGACATCCACCTGAAGGCACATAACAACAGCAACAGAGTGATGATAAACAGATATGTGATGAATTAAGTATAGTAAAATGTTACTTTTAGATAGTGGATACATGGGTGTTCAGTATTATTTCAATTTTTCTTCATTTAAAAGTAATCATAATGATATGTTGGGGACATTGTTTGGAATAGTAAGCTGTTTAATGCCTCTGTTTAATATTCCTGTTTGATCTTTCAACTCTCTTTCTGGACACTGAGGTTGAACTTCACTACAATACTCAGATTTTGCAATGGGCTCAGTTTCACACGTTTAAGAGCTCACATTAGCCAGACCTCAAGTCTCTCTCTTTCTAATGTCCAAATGTAGATATGCAGAAACTTTAGAAAGACTTAATTCTACTTCACATCCCTACTCCATACAACTGTACGTGAGTAAAAGTAGACCTCTTGACCATCAAGCATGGCAAGACAGCATATGTTCATGGCGGGCAGGTAGGGATGGATGGTGGAGTCATGGCAATGGGTGTGGGGTGGGTATGGATAGTCAGGAATTTTCTAGAGAACTCAACATACACCCCTACCATAGAAGAAATTCAAAACAGATTCTGCATCTATGCTCTCACTATAAGACGTTTTACCAAACCTGATTCCTGTACCCTCCAACAGAGACTGTGTGTAAGGAGAGAAAACAGAAACCCATTGTCTATCCAACGATAGAAATGCCTGCCACTTTATTCCATCCACCATCTTTGATGTCTATGTGCAAACCCATTCATTTATCACATTCAGCTCTAGTGGAGCACATGAACAGCCCATTCCACTCTCATAAAGAATGCAGTCCTTTACCGTATCACAGCCAATGGTACATTTGGATATGCCCTTTGAAAAATTCTGAAATGTGCCTTCAACTTCAGGGCATCTCAAGCTACTTCTGCAAAGTCTGAACAGTCCTCTTCTCTGATGGCTATATACAGGCTTTTCAATATGCACATGCAGCTTCTCATTATCTGTTTATGGGTGTTTCTCTATAGGCATTGTCAGTGGGACTACATTCCATTCTGGTTTTAAAAAGAAAAGAACAGAGTTGTACTTTTAATGTTTTCTTTTCCTTTTAAAACACATTTTCTGTATTTTTTGAAGATTTGTGAGCTTGTGGCCCTCAAAAATCTCTGGCTTAAATTAGGCCGTCTATGTGGAAACTACAAGGTTAGTAACATGGCGCTCATTAAAACCAAATTCTAATTTGTCTGCAACTGTGGCTACACGCATCTTTCCTTCCCTACTCCTCCAGACTATGACAGACTACAATAACTAAGATAACATCACTACTAATAAGATGGGGCTTTTCCCTTGACACTGAGTTTAGTAACTCTCCACAGCCCAGACAAATTCAATACTTTTATATGAAAACCCAGGCTTGGTAAAAACACAACCTCAGCTTGTCCCCAGTGATGCTTTTGTTGGCAGTTGTTCATGGATGATAAATTGCTTTGATTCCAGAGACAGGTGGTGCCTGTTACTTAAGATGAAGCTTATGAAAGTACCAAAATCTACTTCACATGAATAAAGTTAACTTCTAATTATTCTTTCCTCCTTTTTCCTTTGTCCCTCAGTGTTTCAAACAGCATCATGATTTTTTTGTACTGTAAAGTTACTAATCCAGGAATGCTAAGGTTTTTGTCAACATCAACTTGCCCTTCTTAAAGGACTGATCACTTTGATTTTTGTTTCTTCTCACATTTCCTCTGATTTCCTTTGCTATTTCTTCAATTGGAGTTCTTATAGTTAATGAAATTTTTATTCATATTTCTCTTGTTGTTTACTTTATATTTGAGAAGCTTAGAACAACCTAATGATTGGTCAAGCAGACATATCAGAAATTTTCCTTGATGCAGAAATGTGTGTGTACAATTTAAATCACTGGACCCATTCTTTTGTTCTTTTATTCATTCAGTATTACTGTAGCCTTCACATGTACATTTGCTGAGCACTTTTGGACACTTAGAGTTCCTTTCAATCATATAAAGAATAAATCTTCAAACTATAATATCTGACAGAATGTGTTATGTCATAAAAGAAATAGAGTTCATGTTATAACACAGATGAAGTGCCATGAAAGTTAAAAGAAAGTGGTAAGGAAAGAGCAGCCATATGTATACTGTGGAAAAGAGTGGTTATGAAAAGTAGGAAGGGACGAGTATATTAACTTCCATCTTAATGCAATCAATTCAATCAACAACGATTCTTTAATTATTTTCCATATGCCAAACTGTCAGACTCTGAAAACGTAAGGTGGATAAAACACAATATCTGAGATTGTATTAAAGAAGCTAGTAGTCTATATAAAATTTATTATTGAAACATTATAAAAGGGATACATACTGGCAGAGTAATTCTAGGACACCTAAGAATTTGTGGAATCGTCTAAGAATTTCTTGAGAGAAAACTGTAAGCTAAGATTTGAATTTGGAGTTATTTTGGGGAAAGAATAAGGGAAAGACCATTCTAAGAAGAATGATTTTGTCATTTGAGTGAATAAATGTGTATTTCATTGGCTCTGCATTAGAATGTATAAAATACTGTATTCACCAAAACAATTTTTAAGAACAATTATGTCCCAATTGTAAAACCCAGGAAGCTAAAGATCAGAAGAAGAAAGAAAAAAATCAGTGACTTGCCTATGACCAAACTATGAACAAGTGGTATGGTTGAGTTAATAGACCCTGAAGTCAGGCAGGTGTAAATTCAAATGCTGTTTCTGTCAATCACTGGCTGTGTGATCTTTTGTTATTGCTTCCCCAAGACTCTGTTTCCTCTTCTCTAAAATGGGACTAACTATATTGTCTACTTCACATAGTTGCAAGGATTAAATGAAATTTTGGATTTTGTTAGTGCATTTTTGGGGCACAATAAGTGAGAGTGAAATGTTAGCTATTTTATTATTGATCCATCACATGTTCTTGATTTTGTATACCTATACTTGAGCCAGCTTACTAAAGGAGGTTTTTAAAAACTTGTTGTTTTTAGGGACTGTCGAATCACTTTTAGACTCATAGCAACCCCATGTGACAGAGTAGAACTGCCCTGTAGGGTTTACTTGGCTGTAACCTTTACAGAAGCATATCACCAGATCTTATTCCCATGGAACTGCTGGGTGGGATCAAGCTGCCAACATTTTGGTAGGCAGCCAAGTACTTAAGTAGAGAAATAAGAAAATTGGGTTTTGTTTCTTTGTGTTTTCCATTCTTGCTTAGACTGACGTCCAGTCAGTAGCTTTCCAGGTCCACAGTGGAGAAAAAAGCATAATGAATAAAAACTACTTGCTTCCACATTTTCCAAAACATGAAGAACGTCTTTCTGATTAGTCTTAATTTTACCTTCCCTCAAGTTGGCCCCTGACATATGGCAACCCAACACAATCGATCTTAGGATCAGACCATGGTGATCCAGATGGTTATCATTGGCTGATTTTCAGAAGTAGATCACTAGGCCTTTCTTCCAAGTCCTTCCTAGTCTAGAAGCTCCACTGAAAACTGTTCAGCATCATAGCTGACTCCAGTGACAGACGGGTGGTGGCTGCACAAGAGTTGCAGTATTGAAGGATTCTATGTGCAAAATATTGAATGATACAAGAAGCATCAAAAGAAGATGGAAAGAATACACGGAGTCACTGTACCAGAAAGAATTGGTCAATGTTTAACCAGTACAGGAGGTTGTATATGATCAAGAACCGATGGTATTGAAGGAAGAAGTCCAAGCTGCACTGAAGGCACTGGTGAAAAGCAAAGCTCCAGGACTTGATGGAATACCAATTGAGATGTTTCAACAAATGGATGCAATGCTGGAAGTGCTCACCCATCTCTGCCAAGAAATTTTAGAAGACAGCTACTTAGCCAACCTACTGGAAGAAATCCATATTTGTGCACATTCTGAAGAAAGGTGATCCAACAGAGTGGAGAAATTATTGAACAATATCATTAATATCACATGCAAGTAAAATTTTGTTGAAGATTATTCAAAATAGGTTGCAGCAGTACATGGTTAGGGAAGTGCCAGAAATTCAAGCAGGATTCAGTAGAGGACATGGAATGAGGGATATCATTGCTGATGTCAGATAGATATTGGCTGAAAGCAGAGTGTCTTAGTCATCTAGTGCTGCTCTAACAGAATTACCACAAGTGGATGGCTTTAACAAAGAGAAGTTTATTCTCTCACAGTCCAGTAGGCTACAAGTCCAAATTCAGGGTGTCAGCTCCAAGGGAATGCCTTCTCTGTTGGCTCTGGAGGAAGGTCCATGTTAATCTTTCCCTGGTCTGGGAGCTTCTCTGCACAGGAACCTCAGGTCCAAAGGACGAGCTCTGCTCCCAACACAGCTTTCTTGGTGGTATGAGGTTCCCATGTGTCTCTGCTCGCTTCTCTCTTTTATAACTCAGAAGAGATTGGATTAAGACACTAATCTAATAAACCTCATCAGTATAACCTTATCATAGTGATAAGAATTTACAACACATAAGGAAATCACATATTACCTCATCATAGTGATAGAGTTTACAATACATAAGGAAATCACATCAGATTTACAAAATGGTACACAATCATACAATACTGGGAATCATGACCCAGCCAAGTTGACAGATATTTTTGGAGGACACAATTCAATCTATGACACAGAGAATACCAGAAATATGTTTAGCTGTGTTTTATTGACTATACAAATACATTCGACTCCGTGGATCATAACAAATTATGGACAACACTGTGAAGAATGGGAATTCCAGAACACTTAATTGTGCTCATGAGGAAACTGTATGTAGACCAAGAGGAAGTCATTCAAACACAACAAGGGAATACTGCATGGTTTAAAATCAGGAAGGGTGTGTGTCAGGGTTGTATCCTTTCACCATATTTATTCAATCTATATGCTGGGTAAATAACCTGAAAAGCTGGTCTATGTGAACGAGAATGTGGCATCAGGTTTGGAGGAAGACTAGTTAACAACCTGCGATATGCAATAACACAACCTTGCTTGCTGAAAGTGAAGAGGACTTGAAGCACTTATGGATGAAGATCAAAGACTACAGCCTTCAGTATGAATTAGACCTCAACATAAAGAAAACAAAAATCTTCACAACTGCACAACTGAACCAATAAGCAACATCGTGATAAATGGAGAAAAGATTGAAGTTGTCAAGGATTTCATTTTACTTGGATCAATGCCCATGGAAGCAGCAGTCAAGAAATCAAACAGCATATTGCATTAGGAAAATCTTGTGCAAAAGTTCTGTTTATAGTGTTGAGAAGTAAAGATGTCACTTTAAGGGGTAAGGTGTGCCAGACCCAAGCCATGGTATTTTAAATAACCTCATACACATGCAAAAGCTGGATAACGAATAAGGAAGACCAAAGAATTGATGACTTCGGATGATGGTGTTGGTGAAGAGTATTGAATATACCATGGACTGCCAGGAGAACAAACAAATCTGTCCCAGAGGAGTACAGCCAGAATGCTCTTTAGAAGCAAGGACTGCGAGACTTTGTCTCAGATACTCTGGACATGTTATTAGAATGAACCAGTCCCTGGAGAAGGACATCATGCCTGGCAAAGCAGAAGGTCAGCAAAAAAGAGGAAGACTGTCAATGGGATGGATTGACACAGTGGCTGCAACAATGGACTCAGACATAGCAAAGATTGTGAGGATGGCCCAGGACTGGACAGTATTTCATTCTCCTGTACATAGGATTGCAATGAGTCAGAACCAACTCGAGGTCCTCTGATAATATAGTACCAGGCCTTTCTTCCGAGTCCATCAAAGTCTGGAAGATCCACTGAAACCTGTTCAGCATCACAGCTGAACTTCCACTGACAGACAGGTGGTGACTGCACAGGAAGTGTGTTGGCCGGAAATCAAACACAGGTCTCCCCGTGGAGGGCAAGACTTCTACCATTGAACTACCACTATCTCATCTGATTAGTCTAATATATGTTAATTGTTCCTCTTCTCCTTCTGACTATAGAGATGGATCTCTCACATTTCTGCAGGACTGCCCTGTGAAGCTGGCGCTTTCCTCTGGCTGGCTCTCACCTGCTGCTTTCAGCAAGCATTCTTGTGTAGCTGTCCTGCTGTGGTTTACCCTAGTACATTTATTTCTGAAAGTTCTCTCCCACTCTTCCTCAGTCCTGGGTGGAATAACAGGTATCTGATAAATATTTGTTGATTTATTAGTTGTTGACCTGGAGTGAATCACTACTTATATTCAGCTGTATTTTCTCCCAATATATGCTGATTCTTGAAACACTATAGCTTTAGTGGAAAGAGTATTACCTTTGGTAGTATGTAAACTTCACTACTTAAGGACAGGTTCTTTAGCACCTCTCTGTGCCAATTTTCTTATCTTTAAAATGGGGACACTAAAGTCAGTCTCATGGACTTACTCTGAGGAATTATGAGCATGATGTGTAAAGTACTGTAACATTCTCAGAACATAACTGTTAGACTGTTTTTTTAATTTGATGTTATAGCAGTCTGATGTTATATCTGATTTTGATAAATTAATTTTGTATATTGACTACCATGCCAAATTCCAAATTTTCACTCACTCTCTTCCTCAAAGAAGTATCGAAAAAAGAAGTTCCTATTCTTTTTACAGTTTTCACCCTTCTACCTTCTCAAGACTCCCCCTAATTATGTGCTCATATTTCCTTTACCCTTATGAAGCCTGTAGGACTGCATATCTTTCTCTTTTCATCATTTTCTATTTCTGCTTCTCCATATGCTCAATTTTCTCAGAAGCCAAAATAAATCTTGATCCTCTTTCTTCCTTAAGCTGTACTTCCATTTCTTTTTTACTTTGCTAGCTGCATTGTCTGCAGTGTAGACGAAGTGCTTTCCCTGTACTTTTTCATCTCAGATTCATTTTTCAGTTCCCTTCAGTCAAATTCTGTCTTCCTTCTCTCACTGAAGCTGCTCTTACAAAGTCACTAATAAGAACTCAATGACCAAATCCCATAGCCTCTTCTTGCCCTTTGTTTATTTTGACCATCCAGTAGCTATTAACATTATGGACCATATTATTCATTGAAATTATCACCTTTCTTGCTTTTTATGACGCTGTATTTTTTAGAATGCTTCTTCATTCATAACTTCCTTTTTCTCTCCTCTGCTTACCCACTAATGGTAGCAAATTTTTATAATTCTATCCTTGACCTTCTTTTATGTAAAATCTTTTCCAAGTTAAATCTCCTCACCCACTTCACATTTTATACATCCAAAAATTGTTTCACTCCTTTAATCTTACTCCTGTCCTTGTGCCCCTTATCTAGACTAATAGTTCTGTCATCCGACTAGTCACAAAGCCATATTTGATTCCCAACCCTTCTTTAAATCACTGCAATCATTTCTGTTTTTTTCCAAGTTCAGTACTCTTTCATTAGATCAGATCTTCATCATCTTCCCATCAACTTATTGCAATAGCTTCTTAATTATTGTCATTGAATCCTTAATTCTCTCCTTTCTATCAGAATTATAAAAATAATTTGACTCTTCCTTGATTCCATTGTAGGGTCTGTAGAGAAAAAGGGAAAAAATCAAGTTTCTGGGGAACTATGATAAGTAGAGTTGCCTGGGGGTCTTGGTGAATCATGGAAACTCTTTTCATAGGTGGTATAAGACAATCAAATCTAAAAAAGACTCCATATTATGCTTGAGGAAAGAATGTCTAGAGGTGGTTTTGAGCCACTGGTAAAAAGAGAAGATTTAAATGAGGAAGTAAATCACAAGTTCAAATGCTAGGGTGTGCTAGCAGGTGCGAGATTAATTAAGGCAAGTGGATTAGGACTTTAGCTGTGCACAAGGTGGAGATTCAGGTATCCAATCATAGATAAGATGGATGGTATAATAGGGTGGATCAGATAAGGTTCAGCAGATCAAGGAACAAGATCATGTCTCATCCTTCCACAAGTGCCAACCAAATTAACTAACTGTTCATAGAATAACTCCCAAACTCTTATTATGATAAACACAGACATTTTGCATTTCTGTATCCCAGCTTCAGAATCCATCTCAGCTATGGCAGTTACTAACCACGACATTTGGAGAAGTCACTTCAGTTCTCTAGGTTTGTTTCTCTACCTATAAAATGGGGTTAATAATATCATCCTTGAAAGTGTTGTCTGAAAAATAAATAATTACAATATCTTGCCTGGAATACATGTAAATCTCTCTGAATTAAGACCCTTGTGAATTAGCCTCTGTCTAACATGCCATACACATATCCAAGGCTTCTATCTTTCTGCTGTACTCACCATTTCATGAATGGACCATGTATGTTCATAGCCATGTACATATCTTCATGTGTTTCCCCTTCTGCTATATTTGTGCTCGTTGTCCTCATTCTGAAATCTTAGTCTAATGCCAAGGTCCCACGTTCTCTGTGAAGTATTTCCTAATATCCCCACTTAGAATCAATCAATTACTCCCTTATTTGTACCCTGTCCCATGCTTGCTTATACCTTGATTTACACTGCATTCCCCTGGGTGGTGCAAACAGTTAAGCACTTGGCTACTAACCAAAAGCTTGGTGGTTTGAATCCACCCAGAGATACCTCAAAAGAAAGGCCGAGAGATCTAGTTCCAAAAAATTACAGACATCGAAAACTAAACGGAGCTCAGTTCTACTCTAACACACATGAGGTTGCCATGTGTTGAACTCAGCTGGACAGCAACTGGTTTTATCTTTTCCTCTAGTTATAAATGTTTGTTGGAATTTGGAAGTCCTCCATCAGGTTATAAGCTGCTGGTGTGCAGAGTGTCTGACTTCCCTTTCTATCCCTATGCCACTCAATGAATACTTCATCTGACATGTGGAAGTTTCACTGAATAACCCTTGAGACTGGTTCTTACTTTCTCCTGACTTGTAAGAAGCAGATAAAACTCAATAATTACAAAACGGCATTTTCTGTGTTTGAAAAAGTTTTACATTTCAATTTATGTGGATATTTTTATTATTCTCTATTTTTTTCTATCCCCTAGATTTAATATAACCTACTTTATTGCCATTTAAAGGGATAAGGATTGATCTTGTTCTTTCAATCTGAAAAAATATATATGTGTATATATATATATATATATATATATATATTATATATATACGCGTGGAGACAGCGTTATTCCACTTTTTATATTTAAAATAATTCACAGAAAGAGCCATTTTTCTCAAGTGTATTAACCAATGATGATAGAGTAAGTCGCAGTTATAGGACAGGTTAGCTATTAAAACATCAAGTATTTAAGGTGAACAAGGCCACTTAGCTGTTCTCATTGTTATATAAATTGGAACTCCTATATAACTAATGATGCATGGCAGACACACATGCTTTTTCTCATATTGCTTTCCATACTCTTAATTACCCTCTGCAAGTTAACTATACCCTGAAGGAGTAAACTACACTATCCTTAAGAATGTTGGCTCTTGAATCTCATACCCGGTGACATTGTGGCCCTAGATATATAGAATTACCAGGTTCCTTTCAATAAGAAATGCTTTGAAGTAGTTGTAGTCACCAAAGGGGAAGTCAGTATATACACCGAGGTGTTTTTCTATCTCTTTCTCAAACCACAGGTCTGGGGAACTTTAACTCGTATTAGAGAATGAAAGAACCAATCAAAGCATGGGGGTCTGCTAACTGCTTTAGCATCCTCCTCACTAACAGAATTGAATGCAGAATCTTGTTCTTTCTCCAGACTTCATTGCTATAATACCCATCATGATTTGAAGTCCACTTGGCATACTTCTATCTTCCTGGCTCCTTTGCTGGTGTCTTCTCAGCCTCTGGAGGATATCCACATATTGGATGTCCACAAGAGATCCATACATTTTCCCCCTCTATCCAGAAGTGAGTCAGAACTTCTGTATAGCATGTTGCAGGGGGCATTAATGTTTGGGGATAGAGAGGCCTCTAAGTCTCATGTCCTAGATTGACTGTGATACACTTGAGCCACTAAGGGAAAAGAATAAATCCCTTTCAGGCAATCCATAGTTCAATATTGGAAGGAGCATTAGAAGAAATTTCAGATTGCCTATTTCTGCTGGCTAAAATGTCCTGTAATTGTGGCAGGCAGGGGGCAGAACGCCTTTGGTAGCTGACTGAGTGGAAATACTTGATCCAAGCTCTCAAAGTCTTTGTAGATATTTCTAACCTGAGAGGAACACCAAGGCTGCATTAGCTGAGTCCTTGAGATGCAATTGAGGAGGCAATGCTATTTTCTTTCTGACTGAGAGAAATGGCAGAGCCTCTTTTCAACAAATGATCATAAATTGCCCGAGTGTCTCCCAGGCAATAAGAGCGCTTGCATGTTAGCACTAATGCAAGCTGCTCTCATACTTTTGAGTGGTACTTGCTATTGGGAAGAAATAAGGGCCTGCGGATAAAGCTACCAAGACATGTCTGTATGCTCCAAGTAAGCACGATCAAAAATGAAAGGTTTTCCTGCTATGAATTACTACAGAAGGGCCCTGCAGTGAAGTCTCCTCCCGTAGTCAGCACTCTACCTGTCTCCCTGTGCACCCCATATCTCTGGCTTCTGAAACTAACAAGACAAACTTCCCTGGGGGTCAGTTAGGGTTAGCGTTCCCCCACTTCCAGTTGGTACTAAGGACTACTGACTAAGGTTGCTGTGTTCTAGGTAGCAGGAGTCTTGAGCAGAAGCTGCACTCACAGCCAGCAATGTATCAGGGGGACTCTGATAGCAACAAGGCAGACCTCCATGGAAATCTGACCAGAGGATAACACCCCTTACCCCATCTGGTAATTGTTGGTTTCCAGGCAGTTGTCAACTGCTACAGAAGTTCCCCGTAATGGAGTCTTCTCCCATAGTCAGCACTCTACCTCCCTCCCTGTGCACCCCATTGCTAAGGCCTCTGAAACCAACAGGAGAGACCTCCCTGGGATCAGTTTGGATCTGTCTGATCCCCCTTATAGTTGGTGCTGAGGACTACTGAACTGAGACTGCCGTGTCCTAGGAAGCAGGCATCTTGAATAGAGGCTACATCACAGCCAGCATACTACAGGGAGGGCTCTGAAAGCAACCAGGCAGATCTCCCTGGTGGTCTGTTTGGAGTGTAAGCACACTGCCCACAACTGATAACTGTTGGCTGATAGACTAATATACACTTCAAAGAAGATTTCCTACTGTGGAGTCAGGAGTTGGGTCACCTGAGTGGAGACTGCTTCCCCAACCACCACAGGGCCACTGGGGCTCTGAAACCAACAAGACATCTTCCAGGGTTCCTTCTGGGGAGTGCCAGCTTCTCCACCTCTTGAAATGGAGGGAAGTTTGATTGTACTTTCTCTGAATGCCAGATCAGATACAAACTGCCCCCACAGAGCAAGGAAGGAAACCTTGGGCAAAACCAGAGGGCAACATCCAGCCCTGAAGGAAGCTTGCTGGGTGTGGGTTTTACAGCTAAAAACTTATTTGTGGAAAAGAGAAGGGAAAGGACCAATAACCATAGAGGGGACTGTTTCCTCTGCTGGACAGATTGATTAGTACACTAAATGTCGCCTGAGTGGTGGTTCCTGCTGGTGGGCAGACTGACCACAGAGTGTTTTCTGGTGTGTTTGGGAGAGATTGAAAGTTGAAAAATGAGATCTGGATCTTTCAAATCCCAATTAAACCGTAAAAAGAGAAGGAGGTATCACAGAAATGGAGAAGAAATTGTAAGCAAAGGTCGAAGGCTCTGCTCACGTAAGAGTTTCTTGCAGAAAGTTGTGTAAGCAAAAAAAAAAACAAATACTGGGGAAAACTGAGAAAGTTAACACCCTCAAAAAATCCATTGCTCCAGCAAAAAATCACAAGACACATAAAGAACAGAGAAACAATGGCCAATCCAAATGAGCATGACAAAGGGAGTGAAAGTGCATCTAGGGATGACCAAATAATGAAAAAAAGTGGGATAATATAATACAACTACATAAATATAATTAAAGAACTAAGGCAAAATGACAAAAAGCTTAAAGAAATAAGGAAAACAATGCAAGAACAAAATGAGCATCTAAAAAAGGATATTGCAACTGAAAGGGACAATAACTGAAATGGGAAACACAATAAATGGACTTACCAACAGATTTAATCAGGCAGAAGAAAGAATCAATAAATTAGAGAATAAGATAGTTAAAATTACAGATGCTGAATAGCAACAAGAACAGTGGCTCAAGAAGGCTGAGCATAGTTTAAATGCATCGTGGGAATTCCAGAAGGAGGAGAGAGAGAGGAGATAAAAAGAATATTTGGAGAAATAACGACAGAAGACAGAAAATTTCCCCAATCTAACAAAGGACATGAATCTAAAAATCCAAGAAGCTCAAAGAATCCCAAGCAGTATAAACTCAAAGAGATCTACACCAGGACACATCATAGTTAGTCTCTCAAAAATTAAAGATAAAGAGAGAATCCTGAAAGCAGTGAGGGAAAAGCAAACAGTCACATACAAAGGCTCTCCAATAAGAGTAAGTGGCAATTTTTCCTCAGAAACATTGGAGGGCTGAAGGCACTGGAATGATATATTTAAAGTGCTGTAAGGAAAAAAAGACAACAAAAAACTGTCAACCAAGAATACTATACCCAGCAAAACTATCCTTCAAGAATGAGGGTGAAATTAAAACATTCCCAGAATAACAGAAGCTGAGAAAATCCATACCCACCAGACCTGCCCTACAAAAATATTAAGGAGAGTTCTGTAGATGGAAGGGAAAAGACACTAGAAAACAATTTAAAGCTATACATAAAAAGAAAGATTCTTAATAAAGGGAAATGCATGGACAAATGTAAGGGCTAGTAATAAGGTATTCATGCTTGTTAATTCTAAATGTTTTGTCCTTCATGTTTTTAAACAAATATATAAAAGGTAAGATAAGGATAAAATTATGTTACAGGGCAAATGAAATACAAACACATACTTAGTGGTAACAACAACAAAAAGGGGAGGAAAGGAATGGCATAGATATAGAATTTCTTGTGTGTTACTGAAGTTAAGTTGATACCTATTTACCTTTGAATATTATAAATGCAAACTCTTAAATGTAATATTCCTAATAAACACTAAGAAAATATATAAAAATATACACAAAAAGAAAGGAGAATGGAAACAAAAAGGCTCACTACAATAAACTAACAAAAAAAAAAAGAATGAAAGCCTTACTAAAGGACAAAAACAATGAAGGCCTAAGACACACAAAAAACAACAAAATGACAGAAGATAGTCATTTTCTACTGGTAATTACAATGAATGTAAATGAACTAAATGTTCCAATCAAAAGGCAGAGAGTGGCAGAATGGCTAAGAAAAAAAAATATGTATACATCCAATTATATGCTGTTTACAAGACACACAGCTTAAACCCAAGGACTCAAATAGACTGAAAGTGAAAGAAGGGGGGAACAAAATATTCCAGGCAAATAATAATCAAAAGAGAGCAGAGGTAGCAAGCTTAATATCAGACAAAATAAACTTTATGACAAAATCTGTCAGAAGAGATAAAGATCGGCATTATATAGTGCTAAAAGGGTCAATTAATCAAAAAGACTTAGCAATCATACACATATATGCACCCAACACTGGGGCCCATCTGGTAATTGTTGGTTTCCAGGCAGCAAACACTGATGGAATTGAAGGGAGAAATAAATAGTACTACAATAATAGTTTAAAAAAACAGAACAACAAAAAAAAAACCCTCCTGTGGCTGAGTAAATTCCAACTCATAGTGATCCCATAGGACAGAGTAGAACTGCCTCATAGGGTTTCCAAGGGGTGGCTGGTGGATTTGAACAGCCAACTTTTTGGTTAGTAGCCTGAGCTCTTAACCGCTGTGCCATAAAGTCACTATGAGTCAGAATTGACTCAATGCCAACAGGTTTGGTTTTTGGTTTGTTACAATAATAGTTGGAGATTTCAATATGTCACTTTCAGTATTGGACAGACATATAGAAAGATCAGCAAGGAAACAGAGGACCTGAATGATGCTATAAACCAACTAGACTTAACTGACATGTATAGAACACTCCACCCCAAACCAGCACAATATACATTCTACTCCAGTGCACATGGATCATTCTCCAGGACAGACTACATTTTACATCACAAAGCAAGTCCTGATAAATTTAAAAAGATTGAAATTATACAAGATATTTTCTCTGACTACAATGGAGTGAAGTTAGACTCAACAACAGAAAAAAACCTGGAAAATACACACAAAAAAGGAAATTAAACAACACACTACTGAACTACCAATGGGTCAAGGAAGAAATCAAAAGAGAAATCACAAATTTCTTCAAATCAAGCGAAAATGAAAACAAAACATACCAAAACTTATGGGATACAGTGAAGGCAGTACTCAGAGGGAAACTAATAGTAATAAATGCCTACATAAAAAAAAGGATACAGACCTCAAATTAACGGGCTAACTCGACAACTCCATGAACTAGAAACTGAAGAGCAAACTGAGCCTAAACCTACTAGAAGAAAGAAAATAACAAAGATCAGAGCCAAAATAAATAAAATTGCCAAAGAAAAAATGATAGAATCAATAAAACCAGAAGCTGGTTCTTTGAGAAGATCAATAAAATTGGCAAACCTTTAGGTAAGCTGGCAAAGAAAAGATACAAATAACCAAGATAAAAAAATAAGAGAGATGACATCACAACTGACCCTATAGAAATAAAGAGAATTATGATAGAATGTTATGAACAACTCTATGGCAATAAACTGGATAACCTAGATGAACTGGACAAATTCTTAGAAGCGCACAACTTACCCAAACTGACTCAAGAGGAAATAAAAAGTCTCAACAGACCATAACAAGTGAAGAGATTGAATCAGTGATCAAAAACCTCTCAACAACAACAAAAAGTCCTTGACCGGATGGCTTCACTGGGGGATTCTATAAAACTTTTAGAGAAGAACTGACACCAATACTGTTTAAACTCTTCCAAAAGACAGAGAAGGAAGGAATACTCCCTAATTCATTCTATGAAGCAAACATAACTCTGATACCCAAACCAGACAAAGACGCCACAAAAAAAGAAAACTGCAGACCAATATCTCTTTTGAATATAGAGGTAAAAATCTTCAACAAAATACTAGTAAACAGAATCCAACAGCATATTAAGAGTCATACACCATGACCAAGTGGGATTTACTCCAGGAATGCAGGAATGGTTCAACATTAGAAATTCAATCAACGTAATACACCACATCAACAGAACAAAGGAAAACCACATGATCATTTCTGTGGTTGCAGAAAAAAGCATTTGATGAACTCCAACATCCATTCTTGATGAAAACCCTAGAGAAGATTGGACTAGAAGGGAAATTCCTCAATATGATTCAAGGCGTATATGAAAAGCTAACAGTCAACATTATACTTAAAGGAGAAAGACTTAGGGCTTTCCCCTTGAAATCAGGAACAAGACAAGGGTGCCTGCTCTCACCACTTCTATTCAATATTGTATTAGAACCTAGCCAGAGAAATAAGACAAGAAAAAGAAATAAAAGGTAACCAGATTGGAAAAGAAGAAGTAAAATTATCTCTATTCATGGAAGATATGATCCTATATATAGAAAGTCCCAAAGAGTCCACCAGAAAACTTCTAGAGCTAATAGAGGAATTTAGCAAAGTTGCAGGGTACAAGGTCAACAACCGAAAATCAGTTAGGTTTCTATACACCAGCAGTGAGAAATCTGAAAGGGAAATTAGGTAACAATTCCATTTACAACAGCGTCTAAGAGAAAAAAGTATCTAGGAATAAATCTAACCAGGGAAATGAAAGACTTACACAATGAAAACTATAAAACATTGCTGAAAGATAACAAGAAGACTTAAATAAATGGAAAGATGTTCCATATCCATGGATTGGAAGACTTAAACACGGTTGCTGAAAGTGATCTATAGATTCAATTCAATCCTGATCAAAATTCCAACAGCCTTCTTTATAGAAACAGAAAAATCAATCCTCAACATTATATGAAAAGACAAGCGGCTCCAAATAACTAAAACAATGCTGAAAGAGAAGAACAAAGTAGGAGGATTCATACTTCCTGATTTTAAAACATACTATACAACTACAGGGGTCCTGGTGGTGCTGTGGTTAAGGGTTTGGCTGCTAACCAAAAGGTTGGAAGTTGGAATCCACCAGCTGCTCCTTGGAAACTCTATGTAGCAGTTCTACTGTACCCTACAGGGTCACTATGAGCCAGAATCGACTCAACAGCAGAGGATTTTTGGTATACAGCTACAGTAATGAAAACAGCCTGGTACTGATATAACAATAGACACATAGATCAATAGAATATAATTGAGAGTCCATAAATAAACTCACATATCTATATCAACTGATTTTTGACAAAGGTGCTAAGTATATTTGATAGGGGAAGAAGAGTCTCTTCAAAAATTGTGCTGAGAAAATTGGATTTTCACAGGCAGAAAAATGAAACGGGAGCCTTGTCTCACACTCTACACAAAAACAAATTCAAAACGGATTGATGACCTAAATGTGCAAAATAAAACCATAAAATTCTTAGAAGAACAAGCAGGGACAACCCAGTCAGGCCTAGGTTTTAACAATAGATCATCTGATATAATAACAAAATCACAAACAGCAAAAAATGAAATAAATAAATAAATAGGACCTTGTAAAAATTAAAAAATTTTGTTCATCAAAAGATTTTATCGAAGAAGTGAAAAGGCAAGCTAACGACTGGGAAAATATCTTTGGAAACCATATATCCAACAAGAACCTAATAACCAAAATATATATAAAAAGTTGACAATGAAACAACAGAAAAAACAAATAACCCCAGCATAAAATGGGCAAAGGACTTGAATAGACATTTCACTAAAGAAAACATTCAAAATGGCCACCAAACATATGAAAAGATGCTTAGCGTCATCAACCATCAGAGAGATGCAAATCAAAACCACAATGAGATATGATTACACTTCCACTGGGATGGCTAAGATTAAAAATTAATGAATTAATTAATTAATTAACAGAAAATAACAAATGTTAGCAAGGACATGGGGAAACTGGAACCCTTATCCCTTGCTAGTGGGAATGCAAAATGGTACAGCCACTGAGGAAAACAGTATGGTGATTCCTCAAAAAACTAAAATTAAAACTACCATATGATCCAGCAACTTCACTCCTAGGTATATACCCAAAAGACTTGAAAGCAGAGACTCAAAAAGAGACTTGTACACCAATGATCATTGCAGCTCTATTCACAATACCCAAAAGGTGGAAACAACCTAGATGTCCATCAACAGATGAATGAATAAGCAAAGTGTGCTGCATACTTACAATGGAATACTACTCAACCAGTAGGAGAAATGAAGTCTTGATACATACTACAGCATGGATGGAGCTTGAAGACGTTATGCTAAGTGAAATAGGGCCAATCACAAAAGGACAAATATTGTATGACCTTACTTATATAAAAAGACAAGAAAAGGCAAATGTATAGAGACCAAAGTTTATTAGTAGTTACCAGGGGTGGGAGAGAGGGGGAAAAGGGGGATGAATGGTGATGGAAAAAATTACATTGATTAAGGGTGAGGGTTGCACAGTCAATTATTGTAACTGCTGTCAATAAGTTGTGCACCTGTAAAAAAAGCTGAATTCTCAAAATCTGTGTGATAGATATGTTTACAAAGAAAAAAAAAAAAAGGAGTAGCTGCTGAGGCTACTTGTGTACTACTAAACAACTCATGGGATTTGATTCCTTGCTTTGGAGGTTTAGGGTCATAGTTTCATGGGACATCCCAGTTAATTGGCCTAATAATGTATTTAGTGCTTCTGTTCTACCTCCTAGTTCGTTCCGTGGTGTCTGGGGTCTTAAAAGCTTGCAAGCAACCATCCAAGGCACAACAATTGGTCTGTATTCACCTGGAACAACATAGGAAGGAGAGTCAAGAAAAGGAGGAAGATATGGAATGTGTGGCTAATTGCCTCCATGAACAGCTGCCTCCTTTGCTGTGAGATCAGAAGTGGATGGTACCTGTCGTGGATTGAATTGTGTCCCCCAAAAATATCTGTCAACTTCGCTGGGTCATGATTCACAGTACTGTATAATCGTGTAATCTGATGTGATTTCCTTATGTGTTGTAAACTCTATCACTATGATGAGGTTATATGTGATCTCCTTATGTGTTGTAAGTTCTATCACTGTGATGAGGTTATACCGACGAGGTTTACAAGATTAGACAGTGTCTTAATTCAATCTCCTTTGAGATATAAAAGAGAGAAGAGAGCAGAGACACATGGGAACCTCATACCACCAAGAAAGCAGTGCCAGGAGCAGAGCGTGTCCTTTGGACCACAGGTTCCTGTGCTGAGATGCTCCCAGACCAAGGGAAAACTGATGAATCACAAGGACCTTCCTCCAGAGCTAACAGAGAGAAAGCCTACTCCTGGAGCTGATGCCCTGAATTTGGACTTGTAGCTTACTGGACTGTGAGAGAATAAATTTCTTTTTGTTAAAACCATCCACTTGTGGTATTTCTGTCAGAGCAGCACTAGATGCCTCAGACAGTACCTAACTACTATTACTGAACATTTTTAATCAAAGATTTCATAGAAGAATTCTGATCTAAAGGTGGAAAATGCAGAACAGGATTTCAAATTCTCATGGACTCTAGACTTTCTGGAGCCATCAGGGTGGATGAACCCCTGAAACTATTGCCCTGAGATAATCTTTGAACTTTGAACCAAAACTATCCCTTGAATTCTTCTTAAAACTGAACAATATCTTAGATTAACTAGTAAAAAAAAGGTCTGCTTTGAGCATTATGCTCTTTTAAGAACTATCTATATGGAATCAAATTTACAACAGCTATTGGAAATATTGGATGGGAACCTTTGTAGGCAGTGAATTTATGTTAATGGGGGAAGAGCAACTCAGAAAAGGAGGGTGAGAATGGTTGCATAACTCGAATAATTTAATCAATGTCAACTAAATGATACACGTAGAAACTGTTGAATTGATGTATATACAT
Organism: Dugong dugon; assembly: GCA_030035585.1. Classification (NCBI taxonomy): domain Eukaryota; kingdom Metazoa; phylum Chordata; class Mammalia; order Sirenia; family Dugongidae; genus Dugong; species Dugong dugon. The sequence goes on along the minus strand of CM057463.1, from coordinate 106,462,559 downwards.
TCTCAACAACAGCAGAATAAATAAAATTTAAAGAAAAAAGTGAAAGTCTTTCAGCTCTTATGTTACTTTAAAAACAGATACTCAAAACTCAATAATCAAATCCAGAGGAGACCAAAGCCAGAAACTAAGAACAAGTGAAATTTGTAAAGTGGAAAGTGAGAGAATAAGTAAGATCTTTAGCATGAGTCAAGCCTGGCTGTCAACCTTGCCTTGTATCTGGTTTTTGTTTTGAAATTCTGTGTAAGGCCATGTGAGTAATGTGGTAGAAATGTGTAATCAGAAAGCATGCATCTATGTCAAGTTTAAATTCAGAGAAAAGTTCTTGTTCAGTGCTGCCTAAGGCCATTTTGGCCAATTTTGAAAATTTTCCGGTACCCTATCTAGGTCATCTTTAAGATTTCCAAGCTGCAGTATTCACTTGTTCTTTGCAAATCATTTTCTGAGTACACTTCAAATGCACAGACTTAAAGTGACTTTTGATGTACTTTGATTATGCTCACGTTGTGGTTATAAAGTTCCCTAGAAACCCGAGAGTACCACATCTGTTTCTAGGTTGCATTTATGAGCTTTAGTTTAGCATAACACAGACATAAGGATTTTGCAACTTGGTCATTCTATGATTTTTAAGGACATGATGATAATGATGTTTATGATGTTGACAGTAGTACATTTCATTTGGGAGGAATTTATTAGATGTAAGATTCTCTGCTAGACACTTAGCATATATTATCTCATTTAATTTTCTCAACATTCAAACATCATCATTACCCATATTCTTTGAAGAAACTGATGATGAGAGATGATAATTAGCTTGCTTAATCATACTAGATGGGAATGATAGTCCTTAATTCACATTATACTATTCCCAAATACAAAATGCCAACAAGGAATGTGGAATTGTAGGGCAAAAAGGCACTAGCGTATTTGTTGAGGGATCTGGGGTAAAGTTCTCACTCTCATGAACTAGCAGTGCACAGTGAAACTTCTTTTGTTGTTGAAATCCAACATATGTTCATCCTAGTTCTGGAATGATTATCCTAAGTTTGCTTTGGTAAAACACCACTTCTAATGGTCACCCATAGTTTGAGTGCTATTGACTCTACTTCTACCTGCAGGGTTAGGTCCTGATTGGCTTAAGTACTATTTTTATGGCTTTTTTATGTTTGCTTAAGCTTCTGGGAAAAATCAGTCAATCTTTTTCTTCCTCTTCTGACAGGACTACCAAATTATACGCTATCTTTCATTGGATGGTATGGTGTTGCTTGAAAACATGAGATTTGGAAATAAAGCAACTATTTGGGCATTGTGAAAAAAATGAGTCACAAATTCCTTGTGATCTTGCCTTGTGACTTTCTGACATCTTTTATTAAGAGATGGAGGCGATTAACCTATCCGTTGAATCTAGGCTGTGTTTCTGACTTGTTTTGTATGATAAAAGGTGAAAGAAATGACATTGTTCAACTCTGAGGCCGAGAGTTTGCATCTTGCATTTTCATTCTATTGGAATTCTGCCCAGAGACTAGCATGTAAGGAAGTTAGTCTAGTTGACTGAGGATAACAGATCATGTGGATGAGATCCATGATATTCAAGACAACAGCCAACTTGAACTGTCAGATCCGTGAGTCAAGCCATCTTGAAGCATCGAACTCAACTGACACTCAGCTTAATGAAGTTATATGAGCAGCATAGTAGAGGAGCCACAGCCAGCCAATATTATTGTGAGAAATAACAAACCATTGTGTTTTAAGCCATTAAATTTGTGGTGGTTTACTACACAACAACGATTGACTGATACAGTTATCATGGCTAGGGAATTGGGTGGGGCACAGAGAGTGATTACAGATCAAGATGAAGAAAGAAAAATGAATTCTTATGCTGTCATGTGAGTTATTAAATCAAGCCTTACCTTAAATCTGCCCTATATCTAGACCTACATTTTTTGTTTGTTGTTTTTTGTTTTTGTGGAAGTGGCTTAAGACAATTATATTTCACTAGGTCAAAATATAAAGAAATGCATTATCCTAATCACTATTCTATGTTATTGATTAATTCTCATAAACATTTCGATTTGAAAGTTATTTTATCATTTCTGGGTCTACTCACTATAGGGATTAATAGGAAGGTCATTATGAATAACAAAATTCAAAACCCAACATTATTCAAGTTTGAATAGGGTTAAGCTCTAGAAGCTTTAGTAACATCTTTCCTTTGTTCATTTCTGAAATAAATAAGCTCTTAAGTGACTCATGACCCATTTAGAATTGGCACTGTGACACAACAGCTGAAGCCTAAGTTATTTTAATGTACAACCTGTTACGAAAAGTTTCCTGGGTGCAAGGGTAGTATTTTTTAGGCAGGTGATGACTTCTAAGTCTTTCTCTGTGGAGAAGAGAGGGCATAGTTTTCAATATGAAATCAAAGTTTAGTGCATTACTTTATCCATATGGTGGGGCAGGCCCAACATTTAGAAAAATATCAAGTAAAACGGAGGTGGCAGAAAAGAGAAAATATACACTTTTTTGTTAAATCAATTGTATTAAAAGTTATGTGTATGTCTTCTGGTGATTTAATTAAAATAATCTTCAGGAACATCTAAGACTCTAAGATTTATTATTAAGTCTTTGGCACTGAATTCTAGAAACAAGTCCTAAAATTGTTTCTAGACATTGGCTTCTAAGATAACCCATTCGCAAAAATATCTCTTTAGCTGTGACAACAAATATGAGTATAACATAATCTAAGTATTTCAAACTGATGATCTAACCATCTATGGAAGTTGTTGATTCAATAACTAGACTGAATAAGGTGATGTTATAAAAATCTATAATTTAATGTTATTTTTAAGAAATAATCAGAATTGAGTGCAGTATAAATCTTGCTCAGCTCTCTGATTTAAAGATTCCAACCATTCCAAGAGCCATTCATTTACTTATTAAATTTGTTGAGTACCTATAATATGTCAAGCCCTGTGCTGAGAGGAACAAAAAATAATAAATTTTCTCAGGAATCTCACAGTCTCAGGGATGAGCCAGACAATTTTTATAGACTGTACAATGAAGTGACTCAGGATAATGAGAAGCAGTCAATAGTGCTGAACAAAGAGAGAGAGTTAATTGGGTGTTCTCTTCAAAAGAAAATGCCAGCCATGTTGCCCAGTCTTGTCACCTTGGTTAGTAGGAATAACCAACGCAATGGAAATACTTTATGCCACTTCTGGTGTGGAGCTTTTAACTTAGGGAACAAATCTCTACAAAGCTCTCTCCTTTCTCTCCAGCATGGTAACCAGCAATATTCAAGATGGTACCTGCTCTAATTCTGAGTAGTAAGTTGTTCAGAGGGCCCCCTGATGATCTGCAAGGGACATGTTAGATAGAGCAAGGAACGCACTTTTTTTATGTTTGTTGTTGTAAGCCGTTGAGATTTTGATGTTATTTATTACCACAACATTAACCAGCATATCCTGACTAAAATGTTTTTACAGTTTTTTTAGTTTTTATATCATTTTTACAGTAGTTTTAGAATTATTTGCTTATGTGGATTGAATAATTAAGCAAAAGAAAGGAGGAGTTTTGAAGGAATAATGCTTACCTTTCCCTATTTCTTCAGACTTATATATGCACCATTCCCAGCATTGTGAACTACTGAGCAGGTCCCAAAAGCTACAGATTGCACATTGCAATCATATGCTTTCAGGCATATACATGTAAGGCATTTTGCTTTCTTCTTCTCTTTATTTAATATATAATTGTTCACATGATGAGTTTGGAAGGCAGTTTATGATACTTGCTCATTGGATGACACTTGGTGTCATGAATGTTTTAAAAATAGACTAAATAAGGTTTATTTTCAGGACTTTGCAAAATTCATTTCACCTCACTTAAAGCTTATATACTAGTGGAAAGGAGCCCTGGTGGTGCAATAGTTAAGCTCTCACCTGCTAACCAGATGGTCAGCGATTTGAACTCACTCAGTGGCTCCGTGGGAGAAAATACCTGGAGATCTGATACTGTATAAAGATTACAGCCTAGGAAACCCTATGGAGCAGTTCTACTCTGTCCTATAGTGTCGTATGAATAGGAATGGACTTGAAGGCACACAAGAGCAACAACAACAAAATACTAGTATAAGCTGGTACTTACGGATGATATAAGGAAAATGAAAGAACAGGAGAACTGAAGAATAGAAGGCACGTTGATCTAAAAAAGTTGAGTATGGGTATAGGCTTCTCTCCACATGTGTTTCACGGTTTTTAGAAAGGAGTTTGACTACGTGCCTCCAAAATCAACTTTTCTAGAGACTTTGATATGAAAGGGGTTTTTATTTCTAATGTAAGCTTCAATATGAAAGCTTCTCTTTTTATTTCTGAAAGTTCTTGGTGCTCTGTTTATGTAATGATGTTTTAGTGATGTTATAAAATGCTATAGCTTCACATTATACTTATGTTTGATTAATCCTTCTTGTACTGGAGATGGGATGAGATTCTTTCCCTAAGGGTGCAACTTGAGGTTTCTGCAATATTCATGTAAAATACAATTTGACAACAGAATGTAGCTCAGAGAATAAAAAATGATGACTGTTCTGAAGGTCTCTTTGGATAAAGAAACTAAAATAAGCATTTCATGTGTAGAAAAATTAAGCCTTAAGAAGCTAAACTCCTACAACACAAGCTACTTCTAGAGAATATATAAGGCATTTTAGAAGCTGTGTTAATTCTTTAAAGACAAATTACTATCTGTTATTTAATAGTGCCCTAAGAGGCCACATTTTTCTCTAGTTTTTTCAGACTAAATATACATTTAGTTGGAATAGTTGGGAGCATAGGTTTAAAAGAAACCTAGAATGCATGTTTCCATTTCCTTTTCTTTTTTCTGCTGTTATTATTATTATTTTTTCTTAACGTAGACACTCAACAATTTGTGGTTATAATTTTACTACACCTAAATATCTGTATAAAGTCCCTGGGTAGCACAATTGGTTAGAGTCTGACTGCTAAGCTAAAGATTGGTTGTTCTATCCCACTCAGCAGTACTGTGGGGAAAAAAAGCCCTGTTGATCTGCTTCCATTAAGATTACAGCCAAGAAAACCCTACGGAGCATTTCTACTCTGTACCATGTGGGGTCACCATGAGTTGGAATTGACTGGATGGCAACTAACAACAACAACAACAAAAATCTGTATAATTCAAACATAAATACTGAGGCAGTTTAATGATGTATCCTAAACATTTCACTTCACCGTTTGGTTCTGTTTGGCTCACGTTTATTAAGCACCTGTTCTGATCCAGCATGTGACATTGGAATGGCAATGATGAATAAAAGGTGGCCTTTTACTCAAGGAATGCAGTCTAGTTGAGAGTTCAGCTCCATGAACAGGTACAATGCAGAAAGACAGTGGCTGCACTACCTTAATGTCCTGTGTATGTTTCTGAGAAGACATTCTTTCCTCTTTATTTAGAGGTTTGTGCATGTGCATATTTTTCAGTATTCTTGCGTAGAAAGAATTGGAATCTCACAAGACTGCAGCTTGTGAAGCAAAAACAGCACAGAAAACTCAGTTATGGTACAGAGTAATTATGTCAGAACTTATATCTAAAAATCTCTCTCTTTGTACATGCATTTGAGCTGATTGTCAAAAGCTGACCTTTTCTGAAAATGTTAATAATCAGAACAGTACGTAATGAAGTAATAATAACTTCTGTTCATTCTTATATACAAAATATTAATCAGTATAGCTGGCATGGCATTAATATCATGTAATGATTGATTCTGAAAGGGTGAAATATAAATTTCTGGAGCTCCTGTGCTTGTCTAAATTTTTTAAATCTCTGATTTGAACAAATTGTCATTTATATCTTCCAAGGAACACATTACCTCTGCCGTATGAAAAACCCATATGATCTGCACTGTCAGATTTTATTATTATTGTGACAGATACTTTAGCATATAAATCTTCAACTAATGAAAAAATGTCATCTCCTTTTTGGAATTAAGTGTTCCAAGTGCATCAACTATTTGATTTGATAGACATTTCTTCAGAAGACTTGGGAGGAATTACATATTAAAAATACTTTGTGTTTGAAACTCTTATCATTTAGATCCGCCTCCACAGGGGATGAACTAATTGTAAACCACTTTTGAGAACTAGATTTGCAAAAAAGACTTTTACCTGTAGAAACAGAACTGCAGAAATGCCAGATAACATTTCTGTGCATTTTGCAATATGCCAAGAGATTTCTTTTTTATTGATTGATTTAAGATAAAAAAAACAGCACAGTAAAAGATATTTGGGAGCAGAGGCAATATCTTATATATCTTTGAAGCCATCATAGTGAGAGTACATAGGACATGGTCAACTGAACTAATGAATGAGTGAATCTTTGGTTGCCCTATGCTTTCGAACATTTTTTAAATGATAATGACAATTATGCATTTCTAGGACAAAACAAAAAACTAGTGTAATGTAACTCAAAATTTTACCTAGATGTTTATTACATTGCGGATTCTCAAACAGATCTTCAGAAATTTTTGGTTAAGAATTGCCTCTGATGGGGTGCCCTAGAAAATTCTGATGTAGTTGGTTCAAGGAATACCTTAGGATAGAAGGTTATGCCAAAGGTTCATATTTATTATTATATGGTTCAAGAAATTCAGGTGCTACATGAACTTCTGAATTGTATCTGAAGTTGTAATTGATTAAGAAAACAAAGAATATGAGAATGGACATTTATTTCATAATTACTTTCTTCTTTAAAAGAAGTTACTATTGTTATTGTTGTTTCTAAAAGGCAGAATTGCTCAAAGTTAAATATCCAAAGATCAGTAACATTCACTTTCATTTTTCAAAATAATTTTCCTAAAACTTGCTCTGCCATATAAAATGACAGCCTAGCAGGTGATCTCTGCTCTTAATCCTTCTAGCTTAGTACTCTATGTCTCTCGTCGCATATTGCTCTGAGCTTTTGTTGCCATAACCTGAATGTCAGTATAAGTAGGGTTTTTTCTGTTAAAGTGCAGGTCAAGCAATTCAAGGACAATCCAGTATGTAGTGAAATTTTCTCCTCTGGAGAACTCATGTGTTCCATTCCATTGGCATACAAACATTAAAACCCATCCTCCCGGTCTTCAGTGAGAGAACCACTCAAGGGTATGGGCAGTTGAACTGTATCTCTGAAAGAAGGTGATAGCCATTTTCATTTTTATAGTCATTCTAAGCCACGTTGATACAGTGCAATGTGCATCTTCTAGTTCTAGTTGAATGACTTTAAAGTGGAATATTCTGAATGATATTAACCATGCAGATAACATTTTGACTCCAAGAAAGTTCTACATTTAGCAGAATTTCACTTTACATTTTAAGTCATATTAGTTCATAGAGGTTTCCCTCTAAAAAGGGGTTTTATGACCATATAGGTAATTCTGCATCCCATAATGCTGCTCTTGAACATTCATGCTGAACATCAGTATATTAAAGTTTGAGTTTCCCTGGGGATAAGGTACTTCCTAACCTTGTTTAATTCACCATTTCCCAAATGTATTTGTCTATATAGTCCCCTTTTCATGTAATACCTACTGATTGCATAGGACAATCCAGTATGTAGTATAATTTTCTTCTCTGGAGAACCCATGACAGATGCTTAATTCAAAAGTAATGGAAAGTCCATGAGCTGATTCTCCTGGTTCACCAAGCATCCACTCAGAAGGGTGAGCATTTTATTTGTAACTCTAAAAAAAAATTATAACCATTTTTATTTTTTAATCTTTCCAAGCCATATTAACACATTGTCAATATGAGAAAGCTATTTTTTTAAGAATTATTTGTTCACAATCTCACCCCATATCTCTATTTACCCTACATAAAATCAGACTAAAAATCCAATCAACTCAATTTTACACTGCAATTCTCCTTTCCAGTCTCCATGCCACAATTCTAAGCCATCACTTCTTACCTGAACCACTGCAATCTCTTTTGAAGAGGTCACTCTGTCTGTATTTTGCTTCCATATGAATCTACCTATAAATACTACTAATCATGCCATTATTTAAATATTTTAAGGACCTCCCCTTGCGTAAAGAAAAAAGTTCTAAGACCTTGGAATCTTTCAAAGTTCTCACAATCTCATCCCAACTAAGTTTTCTGTCTTTGTTATCCTTTACACTTCTACAGTATTTAAGTCATTACATCTAAAATAACTCAGATGCTCATCAAATATTTGCTACTTACATGAACCCGTGTAGAGTGTTTATTCCAAGTAGTTCCCTTTTTGTAGAAACTATAGCATTTCATCCTATCCTGATCACCTGGTTGCACCCATGGAACTCAAAGAAACCATCTTTTTCAATGTAAATCCAATACTTTAGAAAACTTGCTTGGACTAGGGATGAGACCTTAATCAAAATGGGTCAATGACCATTTTCCCTGGGAAATTTGGAATTGAGGCTGAGAAATTCCAGCCTCAGTTAGTCAGTGTTGAATGAAAGAGAAATAAACTCTAGAGCTCTAGGAAGCCATGTAGACAGAAAAGCTAGTCTGGTTTTCAACAAAACAATGCAATGAAGCAGAATATAGAGGCAGAACTAGAATTTTCACAGTATTTAGGCACCTAAGTGCAGTTCATTCCTGAAGTTTTACATGCTGTAACTGTATCCTCAAGGTGTATGTTTTTTTCCGTTAAGCAAGTTCATATCCATCTTGGATTCCTTGTGATTAAAAGAGCAAGAACTAGTACAGACCATAGACCCACATATACCATATACATACCCTACATTACTTTTCCAGTGCTAGGAATGTTTACCTGTCTGTACCTCTGCTTGTCAAAATCCTATCCATCATTTAAAGTCTGACTCTTCCTCAAAGCCCATCCTAACCTGCTGTACACAGGCACTCTCTCTAAGTCCATCATATTTAAAGTAGTTTTATAACAGATATTGTTACATATATTTGAGTGTAAGGATTATGTCAAAGTAATCATGTATAACCTAATGCTTATACCTAACATGGCAGGCATTAATAATGATATTTGAATTGAAGAATAAATAAGACTACATAACCTTACCTATATCTTCTACAGACATAAACTTCTTGATAGGAAAAACTAACCGCAAATCAACTTCATAGCAGTCATGATGATCATTTCCTGGAGAGTGCATCTATTTTCCCATTGTTATCTCAGTGAGTGCCTCAGCCCCAGAGGTGACGAAGCTTTGATTGTTTATTTGTAACTCCATAGGAAGGGTGAGAAATCACATCTAGATTGTTGGTATAAATAAGAGAAATAACAAAGGCAAGTTTTTGAAAGGATCCCCATCATTATTGTGAGGGAGGGAATCTGATGGCTGAATATAGCTGTGACAGTGATTGAAAGACTCTTCCAATGCAGAGGGAATAAACTGCTCCTATGCAACACCTTTGAAGTGCATGCATAATGTTAAAACGGTAAAATTCGGTAGACATTAGCAAGTTGATAGATGAATAATTGTTAAATGTGCGTTCCAAAAACTAAAGGTCATCTGAAATTATCAAAATGATAGTGTTTAACATCTGAATCAATTTTTGGTAGTTTAAACAATGCATTATCCAAAAGTGTGACTCATATGAAGAAATAAAATTATTTACCTAACACAGAGACACAGCTTCTCTCCTTGTGCCCTACAATAGCTCCTGCTCAGTTAGGGACTATTGGTAAATACATGCCAGAGGACAAGTCTTTATAACAGGAAAAATGGCATGGGCTAGAAAGGCATATAAAATTTGCTTCTTGCAGTGTACTCTACCAAAAGTCCAATTGGAATTAGTCAGTAGGAATTACTCTAACGTAGTGGAAGGACAGGACAGGGCAGGGTAGGATATACAAAAGACAAATCATATTTTTGACCATCTTTTGGGTACCACCAGTCAATGTACTGATTTACTGGTGTCTCATTTAATATTTTCAATATACTCCTATTAGATAGGGTTCACCTATCTTTGAGATAATAATACAGATTTTCTGACAAATTAAGTAGCTTGTCTCCATTTTGTCCAGCTTAGTGGTTCCTACATGATTTATACTGACTCCTGTGTTATTTGAACTACACACCTCTGTCCCAAAATAACAGTTTTCTAACTTCTACTTTATTTACCAAAGCCCTGGGTGGTACAGTTAATGTACTCAGCTGCTATACAAAAGATTGGAGGTTTGAGTCCACTCAGAGGCACCTTGGAAGAAAGGCCTGGCATTCTACTTCTAAAAAGTCAGCCACTGGAAACCCTATGGAGCAATCAATGTGACCGCAGCTGGTATGGTATGGGTATAAGTATTTTATTTACTTATATCAAAGGCCTTGAGTGTTCCTACCACAAACTGTCTGACAGTTGGGTTTGGTCTTGAGTACTGTTTTCATTTGATAGGGGAAGGATGGTAAACAAAGGGTTTCCTTCCATCTACACACAAGATAAAGCAAACAATATTATGCAATGAATTATTATTTAATTATCTAATTCTAATATTGAAACTCTTTGATAACTACAGTGATGGGTATGTTCCTAACAAGGTAGCTATGATGATTACATGATATGATTTAAGTTAAAGATGTTAAACCCATTGCCATCAAGTCAATTCCAATTCATAATGAATATTATAGGACAGAGTAAAACTGTCCCATAGGGTTTCCAGGGAGCAGCTAGTGGATTTGAACTGCTGACCTTTCAGTTAGCAGCAGAGCTCTTAATCACTGAGCCAAGAACCTGTAGGTTCTTTAAGCATAGGCCAGGCTACTATATTTTATATCCTGCACTTCCTGGTATACTATCCATGCCACTAAATGATAGACAAGAAATCTCTTCAAAAGTAACAGACCTGGGACTTCCGGCAAAAAGGCGCTGTAGGCAGAAGCACCATGCCATCCCTCCACAGCAAAGATCCGAAAAACTAAGCCGAACAGCGAAAACAACAATCCTGAAACCTTAAAACATCAAATGAAGAGATAAACAACTCAGCCAAGCACCAAATGGAGTAAGAAAATTGACAGAGAACAGAGAGCGAGGAGGGATTCATGCAGAGGTCCTCTACCAGCTAACGCAACATGGATCTGTCATCTTGGACTCCTATCAGAGACCAGCAAACAGAGGGTACGAGAAAGCAGCTTCACGGAGCTTCCAGCGGGAGAAAAAACAACTGGTAATTTGCAATATATGCTTTCCCACCTCCCACCCTTCACCCCCACTCGGCCTCCTCTGCTTCCCGCAGCCACAGTCTGTTGTCCGGAAAACAGGGGCTGCTTGGATTCCACACACACAAATGTGCTGGCTCGCTGAGTACCACTTGTTGGCTGCTGGTGTTGCTTTGTTCCACTTCTTTTGATTTCTTCCTTACCTCTCACCACCTCCCCCTCCTTTCGCTCAAATACCTGGCTTCATGTGCCATCTTTGCCTCTTCCTGAGGGGCTGGAGAGCTCTGGTAATTTGTGATATATGCCTCCCCACTCCCTACCCTTCTTCACCCACACTCGACCCCCTCTGCTTCCCGTGGACACAGTCTCTTCTCCGAGAATCACTGGCTGCTTGGATTCCACAAGCCCACACTAGCTGGCTCTCTGAGTGCCATTTGTTGGCTGCTGGTGCTGCTTTTTTCCGGTTCTTTTGATTTCTTCCTTACCTCTCACCACCTCCCCCTACTTTCGTTCAAATACCTGGCTCCGTACACCATCTTTGCTTCTTCCTGAGGGGCTGCGGAGCTCCATTCCAGGCTGGAGCTGCTTCCCGGTCTGGGCTGCTGTGCTGGTGGGATCCAGGGGCTTTTGTTCGTTTGTTTGTTTTGAATTGTTTGTGTGTTTTCTTTTCCTTTTCTTGAGTTGGGAGCCCTTTCTGTTCGGGCGGTGCTGCGTGGCAAGGAGACTACACCCTCGGCCAGCACAGATGTGCAGAGGGATCCCTGAGAGCATTTGTTTCTTTGGTGGGTTTTTTTTTCCCTGTTTTTTTCGGGGCTTTTCTTGCTTGTTTGCTTTTTTTTTAATTTGTTTTGTTTTGTTTTCCCTCTTTTCCCTTTTTGTATTTCTTCATTACTCAGTTTCTCATCTTGCTATATCTTCCTTCTCTTTCTGTTCCCTGAATACCTAGTGTTGTATACCTCTATGCCTTCTAGCCAGGCTGCACTGCAACACCTGAGAGCGACTTTCCCAGACCTCATAGCTGCACCGGTGGGATCCATGGGAGCTTTTCAGTTCTTTAACCTTTCAGATTTTTATTTATTCACACTTTTCTTTTCTTCCTCTTACCCTTTCTGTTTTTCTCCATCTCGTAGTCTCTCATCTCTCCACTCCAATGGCAAGCTCCCCTAGCATTCTTTTCTGTTTTTTTGTATGTTTTTGGCTCCTGTTCCTCTCTCCTCTTTCCCATATCCATCTTAGCACCACACATAACAATCTCCCCACTACATCCTGCCTACCTGCACCATGAGCTTAACATCACACTACGAAGCAGCACAGGCATGGCCTACTGGAACCTGCACTGCACTGATTACCGACCCGCCCTGGTCACTGTAGTAAGTGCCACAAACAACCAGTACCAGTAACTCCTCTTCAGCTAGACCTGCCCTGCCATACCATATCTGAGTGACTGACCCTGCCAATTTGAGAAGGAGGCAAAAAGTATTCTGCCAACAGACGAGCAAACAACAAAGAACACAGAGTCCGCCTGCTCAGACATAGTCAAATTAAAAAAAAAAAAGGGATGAAACAAACAAATCTACAATCAATAAAAGGGAAAAATAAATACTGAATGCCCCAAAGACAGCAGACACTATCAAAACATTTACAAAAACAGGACAGGATGGTTACAGTAGGCATCGAAAAGAAAACGCCAGATGACTTCATAGTGGAAGAAAATGCACTAGAACTACCTGATAGGGAATTCAAATCTCTAATACTCAGAATTCTCCAAGAGCTGAGGCAAAAAACTGACAAACGTGGAAAAAATAAACAAATACATGGAAAATACAGACAAAAAATTGGAAGATTTCAGGAAAATAATGCAGGAACAAAATGCCAAAATAAATTCATAACTAGAAATTATACAAAGACAACTATTAGAAATCCGAAAGATAAACAACAAGATTTCAGAAATGGACAGTGTCATAGAAGGGCTGAGAAGCAGATTTGAAATGGTGGAAGACAGGATCAGTGGAATTGAAGACAAACACTTGGATACAACTCTCTTTCAGGAAAACTCAGAAAAAAAGAACAAAGAAAAACAAAGAGACCCTGAGAGTTATGTGGGATACAATCAAAAGCAAAAATCTGTGAGGGATGGGAGTTCCAGAATAGGGGGAGAAAGCAGAAAACACAGAGAGAATCATTGAGGAATTGCTGACAGAAAACTTCCCCAATATCATGAAAGATGACAAGCTGGCCATCCAAGAAGCTCAACGAACCCCATATAGGAGAGACCACAAAAGAAAATCACCAAGGCATATCATAATCACACTCACCAAAACCAAAGACAAGCAAAGAATCCTGAGAGCAGCTCATGAAAAACAAGAAGTCACATACAGAGGAGAATCAATAAGACTAAGCTCAGATTATTCGGCAGAAACCATGCAGGCAAGAAGGCAATGGGAAGACAGATATAAAATCTTGAAAGAAAAAAATTGCCATCCAAGAATAATATACTCTGCGAAACTCTTGTTCAAATTTGATGGTGAAATTAGCTCATTTCAGGTAAACAGAAATTACGGGAATATGTCAAAGTCAAACCAAACTTACAAGAATTATTAAAGGGAGTTCTTCAATCTGAGGACAAACAACTTCAGTTCACAGGCAGAATCTAGGATGCAGGATCATAGCAGCCAGATACCAATCTAGGAAATGACCTCTTGAGGACTATCCAAAACCAAAAGAAATACAACAGGGAATCAGAACAGTTAATCAGTAAATGACAACAACATCAAAACAATAAAAGAGGGAATAAACGGCATAGGTATAGAATCTTGTAATGAAGAGGAAGGCAAGGCGATACCAAGCAATGTTAGACTGCTTCAAACTTAGAAAGATAAGGGTAAAATTCATGGTAACAACAAAGAAAGTTAACAAACATACTCATAAAAAAAGAGGAAAAACATAAAGTCTCAGTAAAAACAAAACCTACAAAAACAAAAGAAATGAAAAAAAAAAATCCACAAACAAAAGTAACTCAGCACAAGAGAGTAAGAAGAGCAAAGAAAACTTCAGCACCCCAAAAAATGCACTACGAAAAGACAGCAACAAACTCACATCTATCAATAATTACACTGAATCTAAATGGACTCAACGCACCCATAAAGACATGGAGAGTGACAGAATGGATAAGAAAACAGAATCCATCAATATTCTGTCTACAAGAGACACACCTTAGAAATAAAGATGTGAATTTATTAAAAGTCAAAGGTTGGAAAAAAATATATCAAGCTAACAACTACCAAAAAAGAGCCGGAGTGGCAATTCTAATCTCAGATAAAATAGACTTTAAAATGAAATCTACCATAAAAGACAAAGAAGGACACTATATAATGATTAAGGGGACGATCCATCATGAAGACATAACCATAATAAACATCTACGCACCCAATGACAGGGCTCCAAAAGACATAAAACAAACTCTAACAACACTGAAAAGAGAAATCGACAGTTCCACAGTAATAGTAGGAGACTTCAACACACCACTCTCAGTAAAGGACAGACCAACTAAGAAGAAACTCAGCAAAGGTACAGAAGACCTAAAGGGCACAATCAGCCAACTTGACTTCATAGATATATATAGAACACTCCATCCAACCACTGCAAAGTACACATTCTTTTCCAATGCACATGGAACATTCTCCAGAAGAGACCACATCTTAGGCCACAGAGCAATCCTCAACAAGATCCAAAATGTTGAGATAATTCAAAGTATCTTCTCTGACCACAATGCCATCAAGGTAGACATTAACAGTAGAAAAAGCAAGGAAAAAAAATCAACTATATGGAAACTGAATTATACCCTGCTTACACATCACCGGGTAATAGAAGAAATTAGAGATGAAATTAAAAAATTCCTAGAATCAAATGAGAATGAAAAGACATCATACCAAAAGCTTTGGGACACAGCAAAGGCAGTCCTCAGAGGACAATTTATAGCATTAGATGCACATATCAAAAAAGAAGAAAGGGGAAAAAAAAAACATTAACTACAGAACTCAAACAAATAGAAAGAGAACAGCAAAAAAAGCCCACAACCACTGAAAGAAGGGAAATAGTAAAGATCAGAGCAGAAATAAATGAAATAGAGAACAGAAAAACAATAGAAAGTATCAACAAAACCATAAGTTGGTTCTTTGAAAGAATCAACAAAATTGACAAACCACTGGCCAGACTGACAAAAGAAAAACAGGAGAGGACACAAATAACCCAAATAAGAAATGAAATGGGGGACATTACAACAGACCCAACTGAAATAAAGGGATTATAACAGAATATTATGAACAACTATACTCCAACAAATTTGAAAACCTAGAGGAAATGGATAAATTTCTAGAAACACATGGAGTAACCTAACTACAACAAAGTGATGTTGAAAATCTGAACAGACCCATAACAAGAGAAGAGATTGAAAAGGTAATAAAAAAACTCCCAACCAAAAAAAGCCCTGGCTCATATGGCTTCCCTGGAGAATTCTACAAAACATTTACAGAAGAGCTTGTACCAGTACTACTCAAGCTATTTCAGAGCATAGACGAGGAAGCAACACTTACAAATGCATTCTATGAAGCCACCATAATGCTGATACCAAAACCAGGCAAAGACATCACAGAAAAAGAAAATTACAGACCAATATCTCTCATGAATATAGATACAAAAATTCTGAACAAAATTATAGCCAATAGAGTTCAGCATCATATCAAAAAAATAATACACTACGACCACACAGGATTCACTCCAGGTATGCAAGGATGGTTCAACGTTAGAAAATCAATCAGTGTAATCCACCACATAAATAAAAGGAAACAAAAGAATCACATGATCATCTCAATTGATGCAGAAAAGGCATTTGACAAAGTCCAACACCCATTCCTGATAAAAACTCTCAATCAAATAGGTACAGAGGGGAAATTTCTCACCATAATAAAGGGCACCTATGCAAAACCAACGGCCAACATGATTCGTAAGGGAGAGAGGCTGAAAACATTCCCCTTGAAAACAGGAACAAGACAAGGATGCCCTTTATCACCAATCCTATTTAACTATGTGCTGGAAGTTCTAGCTAGAGCAATAAGGCAAGAAAAAGAAATAAAGGGCATCCAAACTGGTAATAAAGAAGTTAACTTGTCCCTGTTTGCAGATGATATGATACTATACATAGAAAACCCTAAAGGCTCCACGAGAAATCCACTGGAATTAATAGAAAGATTCAGCAGAGTAGCAGGATACAAGATAAACATTCAAAAATCAGTTAGATTCCTATACACCAATAAGGAGAATGATGAAAAGGAAATCAGGAAAACAATAACATTTATAATAGCCCCTAAAAAGATAAAATACTTAGGAATAAATCTTACCAGGGATGTAAAAGACCTATACAAAGAAAACTACAAAACACTAGTGCATGAAACCCAAAGGGATGTACATAAATGGATAAACATGCCATGCTCAAGGATAGGCAGACTCAACACTGTGAAAATGACAATTCTACCCAAAGGAATTTACAAATACTACACAATCCCAATCTTAATACCAACAACATTCTTCAAAGAGATGGAAAAACTAATCATTAACTTTATATGGTAAGGGAAGAATCCCCGAATAAGTAAAGTACTACTGAAGAAGAAGAAGAAAGTTGGAGGACTCACACTACCTGACTTCAGAACCTACTATATAGCTACGGTAGTCAAAACAGCCTGGTACTGGTACAACAACAGATACATTGATCAATGGAACAGAATTGAGAACCCAGATGTAAATCCATCCACCTACGGTCACCTGATCTTCGACAAGGGCCCAAAGTCCATCAAAAGGGGAAAAGACAGTCTTTTTAATAAATGGTGCTGGCAAAACTGGATGTCCATCTGCAAAAAAATGAAAGATGACTCAGACTTCACGCAGTATACAAAAACTACTTCAAAATGGATCAAAGACCTGAATATAAAGCCTAAAACTATAAAGTTCATAGAAGAAAAAATAGGACCAACACTTCAGGCCTTAATACATGGCATTAACAGGATACAAACCATAAACATCAACGCAAAAACCCCAACAGATAAACTAGATAACTGGGATCTTCTAAAAATCAAACACCTATGCTCTTCAAAAGACTTCACCAAAAGAGTCAAAAGAGAACCTACAGACTGGGAAAAATTTTTGGACAGTACAAGTCAGACAAACGTCTAATCTCCATAAGCTACAAGAAAATCCAACACCTCTACAACAAAAACACAAATAATCCTATTAAAAAATGGGCAAAGGAAATGAACAGGCACTTCACCATGAAGACATTCAAATGGCCAACAGACACATGAGGAAATGCTCGCGATCACTAGCCATTAGAGAAATGCAAATTAAAACCACAATGAGATACCATCTCACCCTGGCGTTACTGGCACGAATCAAAAACACTGGAAATAACAAATGTTGGAGGGGCCGTGGGGAGATCTGAACTCTTATGCACTGCTGGTGGGAATGCAAAATGATACAACCATTTTGGAAAATGATATGGTGCTTCCTCAGAAAGCTAGAAATAGACATACCATTCGATCCAGCAATCCCGCTCCTAGGAATATATCCTAGAGAAATAAGAGTTGTCACTCGAATAGACATATGCACACCTATGTTCATGGCAGCATTGTTCACAATAGCAAAGCAATGAAAACAACCTAGATGCCCATCAACAGATGAATGGATAAACAAACTATGGTACATACACACAATAGAGTACTATGCAACGAGAAAGAACAACAATGAATTTGTGAAACATCTCCTAGCATGGATGAAACTGGAAGACATTATGCTGAGTGAAATAATTCAATCACAAAGGGACAAATATTGTATGAGACCTCTATTGTAAAAACCCATGAAAAAGTTCACACACAGAATGTAACAATCTTTGTTGGTTACCAGGGATGAGAGGGGTGGGGGGGAAATACTAAATAGGCAATAGATAAGTGGTATCTTGGGTGAAGGGTGAGACAGTACACAATACAGGGGAACTAGCACAACTTGTATAAGGAAAGGTCATGGAAGCTCCATAGACACATCCAAACTCCCTGAGGGACTGAATTGCTGGGCGGAGGGCTGTGGGGACCATGGTCTCGGGGAACATCTAGCTCAATTGGCATAACACAGTTTATAAAGACAATGTTCTACACTCTACCTTGGTGAGTAGTGTCTCGGGTCTTAAAAGCCTGTGAGCAGCCATCTAAGACACTCTACTGGTCTCATCCCTTCGGGAGCAAGGGAGAATGAAGAGAACAGGATACAAGGAAAAGATTAGTCCAAAGGACTAATTGTCCACAGCTACCAAGGCCTCCACTGGACTGAGTCCAGTACAGCTAGATGGTGCCCGGCTACCACCACTGACTGTTCTGACCAGGATCACAACAGAGGGTTTTGGACAGAGCTGGAGAAGTATGTAGAACATAATTCTAACTCACAAGAAAAAGACCAGATTTACTTGCCTAAAGGAGACTGGAGAAACCCTGAGAGTATGGCCCCCAGACACCCTTTTAGCTTAATGGTGAAGTTATCTCTGAGGTTCACCATTCAGCCTGTGAGTGGACAGCCCCCTACAACCAAATGGGACTAATGAGGTATGGTTGTCCAGTGACAAGGGCCAGAAGGTAGAAGGGGACAAGGAAGCTGGTGATAGGGAACCCAAGGTTGAGTAAGCATATTGTTGATATGTTGTGAGATTGTTAATCATTGTCATAGCACAACATGTGTAGTAATGTTAATCGAGAAACTGTTTTGTTCTGTAAGCCTTCATCTGAAGTGAGAATAGCAGCACAATTGGAAGAGCGTAGTCAATGTCACTGAACTGTTCATATAGAAATTTTTGAAATGGTGTATCTTTGGCTTATGTGTATTTTCACCCAAAAAAAATGTTTGAGAAGTTAGAGGGTTGACATGTTGTGGGGTTGTTAACCAATGTCATAAATCAATATGTGAACTACTGTTTCATGAGAAACTATTTGTTCTGTAAGCCTTCACTTGAAGTACAATAAAAAATAAAAATAAAAATAAAACAGGACTAATGAGGCACAGCAGTCCAGGGACAAGGACTAGAAGGTAGGAGGGGACAGGAAAGCAGGTGATAGGGTACCCAGGTTGAGAAGGGAGAGTGTTGACATATCATGGGGTTGTTAACCATTGTCATAAGGCAATATGTGTACTAACTGTTTAATGAGAAACTATTTGTTCTGAAAACCTTCATCTAAGGAAAAAAATAAAAAAAGAATTATCTATGAGAGATCAAATCGACAACAGCAACTCAAAATGTTTGATGGGAAGCCTAGGGGACAGTGAGTTGAAGATAATGGTGGTGGAATGACTTGGAAAAGGATAGTGAGAATAGCAGCACGACTGAAAGAATGTAATCGATGTCACTGAATTGTACATGTAGAAACTTTCAAAATGGTATAACTTTGGCTATGTATATTTTCACCAAAAAAAAAAAGTCCTCATGGTCGAGAAGGGAGAGTGTTGACATGTCGTGTGGTTGTTAACCAATGTCATAAAACAATATGTGTACTGACTGGCTAATGAGAAACTATTTGTTCTGTAAACCTTCATCTAAAGTACAATAAAAAAAAAAATAAAAGTAACAGACCTACAGTAATAAAAAGAACAGGAGATGGGTCTTTAAAAGAAAATATATTTTAATACATTCCTGGATGTAAGAAGTGAATAGAGGAGTGACAAAACAGGCTGAGGAAAATGTTTAGGCGTACCATGAAGGCAGAGGAGGCTACATTTATAGTCTAGGGAGCATGTGTTCCAAGAGGGGGCAGTGGTGGTTCAATGGTAAAATTTTATCCTCTCATGTAGGAGACCTGGATTTTATTTTCAACCAATGCACTTCACGCACAGGCACCACTAGTCTATCAGTGGAGGCATGTTGCTATGGAGCTGAACAGGTTTCAGCAAAGCTTCCAGACTAAGACAGACTAGGAAGAAAAGACTGGTGTTCTTCCAAAAAAAAAGTCTATTAAAACTCTGTGGATCACAACAGACAATGAGACCTTCAACTAATCATGGAAATGGTTCTTGATAGGACATTATTTCATTCAGTTGTTCATGGGGTTGCCATGAATCAGAGGCTGACTCAAAAGCAGCTAATAACAACAACACATGTGTTCCCAGATGCATCTAGGAAAGGCTCAGAGCCTGACACTCTGGATAAAAGAGAACGTAGTAGTGAAACTTGGAACTGAAAACAGAGGATTCATGGAAATCTACATGGAAAAATTTTTCGAACATTTTATTGTGCTTTAGGTGAAAGTTTAAGAGCATGTTATTTTACCATTCAAAAACATACACAAATTGTTTTGTGATATTGATTGCAATGATCTTTGCAATGTGTCAGCACTCTCCCACTTCCTCCAACCCCTCCCCGCCCCCTCCCAACCGGGTTCCCCATTTCCATTCATAGGGTTTTCCTGTATCTCACTGGCTTGCTTTGCCTTAGTCAACTTGTGCTGACTTCCGCTATATTGTGTGTTGCCTTTCTCCTCACCAGAGTTAACACATGTCGGCTACACAGTTAGTGGCTTCCCCTCCCCATGCCTTCTCTCCCTGGTAACCATCAAAAAATAGTTTCCTTCTGTTTGCAAACCTTTTTTTGAGTTTTTATAATAGTGGTCTCATATGATATTTGTCCTGTTGTCATTTGCTTATTTCACTCAGCATAATGCCCTCTAGGTTCATCCATGTTGTGAGATGTTTCATGGATTCATCCTTGCTCTTTATCTTTGCTTAGTGTTATTGTGAGCATCTTTAATGAAGTGTCTGTTCATGTCTTTTGCTTATTTTATGATTGGGTTGTTTGTCTTTTTGTTGTAGAGTTATTGAAGTTTTCTACATATTTTAGAGATTAGACCTTTATCCTATATGTAGTTGCCAAATATTTTCTCACAGTCTGTAGGTTCTGTTTTTACTCTCTTGATAAAGTCTTTTGATGAGCATAAGTATTTAGTTTTTTGGAGGTCCCAGTCACCTAGTTTATCTTCTGGAATTGGTGCATCTTTAGTTACACTTGATATTCTATTTATGCCATAAATAGGGGCCCCTATCATTGTCCTTATCTTTTCTTTCATGATCTTTATTGTTTTAGGTTTTACATTTAGGTCTTTGATCCATTACTAGTTTTTGGGTATAGTGTGAGGTATGGACCCTGTTTCATTTTTTTGCAGCACCATTTGTTGAACTTTATACCTCTTCCCCATCTAAAGGACTTCAACCCTTTGTTGAAAGTGCCATAGGTGGATGGATTTACTTCTGAGTTCTCAATTCTGTTCCATTGTCTATGTGTCTGTTGTTGTACTAGTAGCAGTCTGTTTTGACTACTATGGTTCTGAGATCAGGTAGTGTGAGGCCTCCTACTTTGTTCTTTTTCAGTAATACTTTACTTATCTGGGGGTTCTTTCCTTTCCATACGAAGTTGATGATTAGTGTAACCATCTTGTTAAAGAATGTTGTTGGAATTTGGATCTGGATTGCATTTTATCTACATATTGCTTTGGGTAGTCTTGACATTTTTCCAATGTTAAATCTTCCTATCCATGACCGTGGTATGTTTTTCCATTTATGAAGGTGTTTTTGGTTCTTTCAGTAGTATTTTGTAGTTTTCTTCACATAGATCTTTTATATTTCTACTTAGATTTATTCCCAAGTATTTTCTTTTTGGGGGGCTATTGTAAACTGTATAGTTTTCCTGATTTCCTTTTCAGAGTTCTCATTGTTAGTGTAGAGGAATCAGACTGATTTTTGTATGTTGATCTTAACCTGCCACTTTGTTGAATCCTACTCTTAGTTCCAGTAGCTTTCTTGTGGATTCTCTAGGGTTTTCAATGTGTAGGATCATATCATCTGTGAATAGGAATAGTTTTATTTTTTTCCTTACCAATTTGGATGCCCTTTATTTCCCTTTCTTGTCTTATTTCTCTAGCTAAGACTGTCAGTACAAAGTTGAATAATAGTGGAGATAAAGGACATCATTGTCTAGTTTCCATTCTCATGGGGAATGCTTCCAGTCTCTCTCCATTAAGAATAATGCTGACTACTAGCTTTGTGTATATGCCCCTAATTATGTTGAAGAATTTCCCTTCTATTCCTATTTTGGTAAGAGTTTTTATTAAGAATGGGCATTGGACTTTATCAAATATCTTTTCTGTATCAGTTGAGATGATCATGGATTCTTTTTCTTTGTATTATTGGTGTGGTGGATTACACTAATTTGATTTTCTAATGTTGAACCATCCTTGCATACCTGGTATGAATCCCACTTGGTCATGACGTATTATTTTTTTGATATGTTGTTGGATTCTATTGGCTAGAATTTTGCTGACAATTTTTGCATCAATGTTCATGAGGGATGTTGGTCTATAATTTTCTTTTTTGTGGAATCTTTGCCTGGCTTGGGTAACAGGTTTATGCTGGCTTCATAGAATGAATTAGGGAATATTTCTTCCTTTTTTATGTTCTGAAATAGTTTGAGGAGTATTGGTATCACCTCTTCTCTGAATGTTTATAGAATTGTCTAGTGAAACCGTCCCAGCCAGGGCTATTTTCAGTTGGCAGTTTTTTAATGACCTCTTCAATTTCTTCTTTTGTTACAGGTTTGTTCAGGTTTTCTACCTCAGTTTGTGTTAGCTTAAGTAAGTAATGTGTTTCTAGGAATTTTTCCACTTCATCTAGGTTTTCAAGTTTGTTGGAGTATAATTTTTCATAGTATTCTGTTATGATCCTTTTTATTTCTGTTGGTTCTGCTATAATGTCATCCATCTCATTTCTTATTTTGGTTATTTGTATCTTTTCCTTTTTTTCCTTTGTCTGTTTGGCCAGTGGTTTGTCAATTTTATTGATCTTTTCAAAGACCCAGCTTCTACTCCTGTTGATTGTTTCTTTTGTTTTTCTGTTTATATATGCAAAATTTTAAATACACCAACACACAGTCACAGGTACATCCTTCACATAGAACCACTTTACAGTACGTAGCAGTCAAATGTTTGCCAAATTAAAAAATAATAATAATAATAAAAATAAAATAAAATAGTGAGGATTTCCTTTTCTGGCAACATGGTCATCTAAATATTTGTAACCTCCTAGAGAAAACACCTAAAACTGTTAGACACTTAAAAAAAACAAACAAACAAAAAAAAAATTTTTATGTATATTGCTAAGGTGGAAAAAAGTAAAGATAACCTATAGGGCCAAGTGGAAGAGAGTAGTGATGTAAAGGGATAAGTAGGCTCTGAATCTGTCCTCTGTTCTGAGAGCATCTGCTGTCCTGTTTTACTCCAATGTTTTCAGGGACAGAAATAAAGCCTGGAGCCAAAGCCCAGGGGAAATCCATACTAAAGGTCCCACATACTGCCAGGATTAACAAGATGATATGCTATATGAATGACTTGGGAGAAAAAAGTTCCCCTACTAAAGGAGACTATGAGGAATTGTGCTTATTCCAACTTACTTTGGATGGAGGTAAAATAATATACCTTGAAAATACCCAACAACAAGTTAGTGCTCTCACTGATTTGTATCCAAATTTCCACTATTTATGTAGATTTAGTGGTGCAAATTGTTAATGCACTCAGCTCCTAACTGAGAGCTTGGAAGTTTGAGTCCACCCAGAGAAACCTCGGAAGAAAAGCCTGGTGGTTTACTTAAAAAAAAATTAGCCATTGAAGACACTGCGGGGCACAGGTCTACTCTGACACACGAGGTCACCATGAGTTGAAATCGACTCAACAGCAACTGGTTGGTTATGTGGCCTGAAACTCTCAAGACAGAAATGTGGTTGAAAGTGATTAAAGTTCATAAGTCCCCAGAAGACTTGCAGACGCAATTAAAATAAATGATCTACAGCTACGTATATCAACATTGACCTGTCACATAAAAAAAATTATGTTGTATGGAAAAAAAGTTACAGAAGAATATATATATATACAACACACATCCACTGACATAAAGGTCACAAAATTGAAAAACAGAATAATATATAATTTAAGGATACTTATACATTTTGTGAAATTCTCAGTTACCTCTACAGAGCACAGATTTTGAAGCTATTATAAAAGTCAGTTGAATCAACAATCAATGCCCATGGAAGCAGCAGTCAAAAATCAAACTACATATTGCATTGCTCAAATCTGCTGCACAGTCAAAAACAAAGATGTCACTCTGAGGACTAACATGAGCCTGACCCAAGTCATGGAATTTCCAGTTCCCTCATATGCATGCAAAAGCTAGACAATGAAAAAGGAAGACTAAAGAGGAACTGAGACATTTTAATTAGAGTGCTGTCGAAGAATATTGAATATACCATAGACTGCTAGGAGAACAAACAAATCTATCTTGGAGGAAGTACAGCCAGAATGCTCCTTAGAAGCAAGTATGACAGGACTTCGTGTTACATACTTTAGACATGTATCAGGAGGGACCAATTCCAGAGAAGGACATCATGTTTGGTAAAGTAGATGGTCAGTAAAATAGAGGAAGACCCTCAATGCAATGGGTTGACACAATGACTGCAACAATGGACTCAAACATACCTACTATCATGATGATGGCGCAGGAACAGGCGGGTTTCATTCTATTATGCATAGGGTTGCTATGAGTCGGAGATGAGTTGATAGCGCCTAAAATCAGTAACATTGTAAGAGTCACACTGGGGGCTTCATGGTAGGGTAGTGCTGACATAGATGTTCTTTTTATTATCATTATTTATGAAGTATCTTTGTACTAAAAATACTGTTTTGTATGTTGGATATGCTATAAGTAATTCAAAATTAGTTACCCAAGAGTAAAGGACATTAAAATAAAATACTGACTCTGTAGATCCACGCTATAAAGTTGGAGCTGCCAGTCAAGTAGATACCGCCACATACACAGAAACTTTCAGTCAGTGTGTCTCTTGCTATGTATGTAATCATGGTCAAACCACAAAGGTTCTACAGATACTTGATAAAAGGCAGCAAATCAATAGAAAAATATCAAGAAAAATAAATACAGAAAATGACCATAAAGGGAAAATGAAAGAGAAAATTAAATTTAATCATTATAAAAGGCTTTTACACCAACATCTAATTAGTACCTTCCAAAGGATTAAACAATAAGTCTCTATAAAACAAGAATACTCTATAAAAGTAAAACTTGGACAAAATTTGAAATTAACAATATGACTGCTGAAACTAAATAAAAGTTCTATACAATAGTTGTAGCATAGAGTGGAGATAATCTTCAATAAATTAGAACAGAAAAACAAGAAAAGAAAATATGAAAGAAAAGTTAAAAGTCAGAAAGGATCAAGCCGGAAATTTCATCATTTTATTAACAGGAGAGTCAGGAAAAAGAGAAGAGAAAAACAAAACAAAGCAAAAAACAGGCAATTATCATAAAAATGATAAAATTTCTCACAGCTGAAGGAGAACATTATCTTCAGACTGGAAAGGCAATTCAGCACTTAGAAATAAAAATAAACAAATAAAAAATCAAAAAGAACCATACCCAGGTACAGTATTTTGAAATTTCATAATAATACCGATTAAGAAAAGTCCCTAAAAGTGCTTCAATAAGAAAAAAATAACTCATCTAAAAAGAAATGAAATCAGAAGAGAATCCAAATTTCTTTAGCCAAACTAAAAGTAGGCGAACAATATCTTTTTTTTTAAATTTTTTTATTGTACTGTAGACGAAGGTTTACAGAACAAATAGTTTCTCATTAAACAGTCAGTACACGTATTGTTTTACAACATTGGTTAACAACCTCACAACATGTCAACACTCCCTTCTCAACCTTGGGTTTCCTATTACCAGCTTTTGTGTCCCCTCCTGCCTTCCAGTCCTTGTCCCTGGGCTGTTGTGCCCCATTAGTCTCATTTTGTTTTATGGGGCTGTTTAATCCTTGGCTGAAGGGTGAACCTCAGGAGTGACTTAACTACTGAGCTAAAACGATATCTGGGGGCTGTACTCTTGGGATGAACAATATCTTTAATACTCTGAGGAAAAGAGTTTTTTTTTTTTTTCTTTTAAATTATTGTAGTTTAAATGAAGTTCACATTTCAAGTGGTCTCCCATACAAAGATTTATACATACACTGTTACATGACCCTAAATGCTCTCCCCATACTGTGACGGCACACTCCTCCTTTCCATGCCTGATTTCTCATGTCCATTCAACAAGCTCCTAACCCTCTCTGCCTTCCTATCCCACCTCTGGGCAGAAGATGCCCATTTAGTCTCTTGTATCTACCTGAACTAAGAGGCGCACACCTCACGAATATCACTTTATGTCCCACAGTCCAGTCCAAACCCTGTCTGAAGAGTTGGCCTTGGAAATTGTTTTAGTTCTGGGCTGATAATGAATCTGGGGCCCATGCTTTCTGGGGTTCCTCCAGTCTCAGACCATTAAGTCTGGTCTTCTTACTAGAATTTCAGTTCTGCACCCCACTTTCTCCTGCTCCATCCAGGACTCTCTGTTGTGTTCCCTGTCAGGGGGGTCATTGGTGGTAGCCAGGCACCATCTAGTTCTTCTGGTCTCAGGCTGATGAAGTCTCTGTTTTATGTGGCCCTTTCTGTCTCTTGGGCTAATACTTTACTTGTGTCTTTGGTGTCCTTTATTCTCCTTTGCTCCAGGTGGTTGGGACAAATTGATGCATCTTAGATGGCTGCTTGCAAGCTTTTAAGACCCTAAACTCCACTCACCAAAGTGGGATGCAGAACAATTTCTTAATAAGCTTTGTTATGCCAACTGACCTAGATGTCCCCTAAAAGCATGGTCCCCAGAGATCCCTACCCCTGCTACTCTGTCCCTTGAAGTGTTTGACTGTATTCAGGAAACTTCTTTGGTTTAGTCCAGTTGTGCTGACTTCACCTGTGGTGTGTGCTGTCCTTCCCTTCACCTAAGATAATGCTTGTCTACTATCCAGTTAATGAATAACACTTACCCTCCTTTCCCCCTCTTGTAACCATCAAAAAATGTTGTCTTCTGTGTTTAAACCTTTTCTTGAGTTCTTATAAGAGTGGTCTTATACAATATTTGTCCTTCTGTGACTGACTAAATTTGCTCAGCAAAATGCCCTCCAGATTTCTCCACGTTACAAGACGTTTCACGGCTTCATCGTTGTTCTCTATCGTTGCGTAGTATTCCATTGTGTGGACATACCATAATTTGTTTACCCATTCATCTGTTTGATGGACAGCTAGGTTGTTTCCATCTTTTTGCTACTGTGAACAGTGCTGCAGTGAACATGGGTGTGCATATATCTATTCCTGTGACAGCTCTTATTTCTCTAGGATATATTCCAAGGAGCAAAATAGCTGGATCGTATGGTCCTTCTATTTGTAGCTTTTTAAGGAAGCACCAAATCGATTTCCAAAGTGGTTGTACCGTTTTACATTCCCACCAACAATGTATAAGTGTTCCAGTCTCTTCACAACCTCTCCAGCATTTATCATTTTGTGTTTTTTGGATTAATGCTAGCCTTGTTGGGGTGAGATAATATCTCATTGTAGTTTTAATCTGCATTTCTCTAATGACTAAAGATCAGGAACATTTCTTCATGTGTCTGTTAGCCAACTGAATATCTTCTTTGATGAAGTGACTGTTCATATCCTTTCCCTATTTTTTAGTTGGGTTATTTGTCTTCTTGTTGAGCTTTTGCAGTATCTTGTAGGTTTTAGAGATTAGACATTGATCGGATTTGTCATAGGCAAAAATTTTTTCCCAGTCTGTAGGTTGTCTTTTCACTCTTTTGGTGAAATCTTTTGATGAGTATAAGTGTTTGATTTTTAGGAGCTCCCATTTATTTAGTCTTTCTTCTGGTGCTTGTGCAATGTTATTTACAGTTCATATTGTGTTTACGCCATGTATTAGGGCTCTTAGCATTGTCTCTATTTTTTCTCCCATGATGTTTATTGTTTTCAAATTTATATTTAAGTCTTTGATCCATTCTGAGTTATGGTGTGTGGTATGGGTGTGTGGTATGGGTCTTGTTTCAGTTTTTTGCTGATGGATATCCAGTTACGCCAGTACCATTTGTTAAAGAGACTGTCTTTTCCCCAATTAATGGACTTTGGGCCTTTGTCAAATATCAGCTGCTCATAGGTGGATGAATTTATGTCTGGATTTTCAATTCTGTCCCATTGGTCTATGTATCTGTTGTTGTACCAGTACCAGGCTGTTTTGACTACTGTGACGGTATGATAGGTTCTAAAATCAGGTAGTGTGAGGCCTCCCACTTTGTTCTTTGTCTTCTTGAATAATGCTTTACTTAGTCAGGGCCTCTTCCCTTTCCATATGAAGTTGGTGATTTGTTTCTTCATCTCATTAAAAAATTCCAGTGGAATTTGGATCAGGATTGCATTGTATCTGTAGATCACTTTGGGTAGAATTGACATTTTCACAATGTTGCGTCTTCCTATCCATGAGCAAAGTATGTTTTTCCACTCATGCAAATCTCTTTTGGTTTCTTGCAGTAGTGTCTTGTAGTTTTCATTGTGTAGGTCTTTTAAGTCTCTGGTTAGATTTATTCCTAAGTATTTTATCTTCTTGGGGGCTATTGTAAAGGGTGTTGATTGGGTGATTTCCTCTTTGAGGTTGTCTTTGTTGGTGTAAAGGAATCCAACTGATTTTTGTATGTTTATCTTGTATCCTTAAACTTTGCTGAAAACTTCTATTAGTTCCAGTAGTTTTCTTGTGGATTCTTTGGGGTTTTCTGTGTATAAGATTGTATTATCTGCAAATAGAGATAGTTTGACTTCTTCCCTACCAATTTGGATGCCTTTTATTTCTTTTTCTAGCATAATTGCTCTGGCTAGTACCTCCAGCACAATGTTGAACAAGAGTGGTGATAAAGGGCATCTTTGTCTGGTTCCCATTCTCAAGGAAAATGCTTTCAAAGTCTCTGCATTTGGGATGATGTTGGCTGTTGGCTTTATGTAAATGTCCTTAGTTATATTGAGGACTTTCCCTTCTATTCCTATTTTTTGAGAGATTTTTTTATCATGAATGGATGTTGGGTTTTGTCAAATGCCTTTTCTGAATCGATTAATAAGATCATTTGGTTCTTGTCTTTTGTTTTATTTATGTGATGGATCACACTGATTGTTTTTCTAATGTTGAACCATCCCTGCATACCTGGTATAAATCCCACTTGATCGTGGTGAATTATTTTTTTGCTACGTTGCTGAATTCTATTGGCTAGAATTTTATTGAGGATTTTTGCGTCAATGTTCATGAGGGATATTGGTTTGTAAGTTTCTTTTTTTGTGGTGACTTTATCTGGTTTTGATATCAGGGTTATGCTGACTTCATAGAATGAGTTTCGGAGTATACCATCCTTTTCTATGCTCTAAAACACCTTTAGTAGTAGTGGTGTTAACTCTTCTCTGGAAGTTTGTAGAATTCTCCAGTGAAGCTATCGGGGCCAGGGCTTTTTTGTCGGGAGTTTTTTAATTAATTTTTCAATCTCTTCTTTTGTTATGGGTTTATTTAGTTGTTCTACCTCTGTTTGTGTTAGTTTAGGTAGGTAGTGAGTATCTAGAAGTTTTTCCATTCCCTCTAGGTTTTCAAATTTGATAGAGCACAATTTTTCATAGTATTCTGTTAGGATTCTTTTTGGGTCTGTTGTGATATCACACATCCCATTTCTTATATGGATTATCTACTTCCTCTCCTGTTTTTCTTTTGTCAGTTTGGCCAATGGTTTATCAATTTTGTTGATCTTTTCAATGAACCAGTCTTTGGTCTTGTTAACTCTTTCAATTGTATTTCTATTCTCTATTTCATTTAATTCTGCTCTAATTCTTATTATTTCCTTTCTTCTGGCGCCCGAGGGCTTCTTTTGCTGCTCCTCTCTTTCTACTTGTTTCAGTTGTAGGGTTAGTGTTTTGATTATGGATCTTTCTTCTTTTTGTCTATGTGCATTTATTGCTATAAACCGACCTCTGAGCACTGTTTTTTCTGTATCACAAAGGTTCTGGTAAGATGTGTTTTCACTCTCGTTAGATTCTATGAATTTCCTTATTCCATCCTTAATTTCTTCTAAAACCCAGTGGTTTTTGAGCAAGGTGTTGTCTAGTTTCCATGTGTTTGATTTTTTTTCCTTGCTTTTTCTGTTGTTGATTTCTACTTTTATGGCTTTATGATCAGAAAAGTTGCTTTGTAATGTTCTGAAGCTTTGGATTTTGTTAAGGATTGCTTTATGAACTAGTATATGGTCTATTCTGGAGAATGTTCCATGTGCGTTGGAAAAGAAAGTATACTTGGCTGCTGTTTGGTGGAGTGTTTGGTATATGTCTATGAGATCAAGTTGGTTGATTGTAACATTTAGTTCTTCTGTGTCTTTGTTGAGCTTCTTTCTGGATGTTCTGTCCTTCACCGAAAGTGGTGTTTTGAAGTTTCCTACTACTATTGTGGAACTGTCTATGTCTTTTTTCATTGCTGTTAGTGTTTGTTTTATGTATTTTGGATCCCTGTTGTTGGGTGCATAAATATTTATTATAGTTATGTCCTCCTGGTGTATTGACCCTTTAATCATTATATAGTGTCCTTCCTTAACCTTTGTGGTAGATTTTACTCTAAAATCTATTTTGTCAGAGATTAATATTACCACTCCTGATCTTTTTTGAGTGTTGTTTGCTTGATATATTTTTTCCATCCTTTGAGTTTTAGTTTGTTTTTGTCTTTAAGTCTAAGGTGTGTTTCTTGTAGGCAGCATATAGAAGGATTGTGTTATTTTATCCAATCTGCTACTCTCTATCTCTTTATGGGTGCATTTAGTCCATTTACATTCAGTGTAATCATTGATAGGTATGAG
Source organism: Dugong dugon (assembly GCA_030035585.1). Classification (NCBI taxonomy): domain Eukaryota; kingdom Metazoa; phylum Chordata; class Mammalia; order Sirenia; family Dugongidae; genus Dugong; species Dugong dugon. The sequence continues at coordinate 106,431,543 of CM057463.1, read as the reverse complement.
TCTAGTGCTATCATTTTGATGTCTTTTTTTAATGTTGTTGATAGTTTCTTTGTTCTACTTAATTTTCTGTGCTGAGTCATTTTTCTTTATGTATTTTCTTTTCATCTTCTTCATTGTTGTTGATTTTGTGTTTGCTGAGTCTTTCTATTTTTCTAGTTTTTTATTTTGACTTGTAGGATTGTTAGTTTCCTTTGTGGATACCTTAATATTTACCCTGACTTTTCTAAGTTTATACTAGTGATGTATTTCTTTATATCGTCTTGACTTTCTCTACATAATACAAAATCTATGTCTACATTTTTTAAGTCCCTCTTTTTTGTTTTAATGTTGTCATCTTTTACATATTGACATCTGTTTCCCTATTTTCAGTGTTTAGCTTTGATTTATTTTTGTGACTTCCCTATCTGGGTTGCTATCTGGTTGGTCTGTCTTGTGTTCTAGTCTTTGGTTGTTATCTGATGTTACTGATTTTCTAACTGGAGGACTTCCTTTAGTATTTCTTGTAATTTTCGTTTGGTTTTTGCAAGTTCCCTAAACTTCTGTTTACCTGGAAATGTGCTAATTTCGCCATCATATTTGAGAGACAGTTTTGTTGGGTATATACTTCTTGGCTGGCAGTTCTCTTCCTTCAAGACTTTATTTATGTCATCCCATTGCCTTCTTGCCTGCATGGTTTCTGCTGAGTCATCCGAGCTTATTATTATTGATTCTCCTTTGTAGATGACTTGTCGTTTATCCTTAGCTGCTTTTAAAATTCTCTCTTTATTTTTCGTTTTGGCAAGTTTGATTATAATGTGTCTTGATGACTTTCTTTTGGGGTCTACCTAATGTGGGATTCGATAAGCATCTTGTATAGATATCATCTCATCTTTCATGGTATCAGGGAAGTTTTCTGCCAACAAATCTTCAACAATTCTCTCTTTAGTTTCTGTTATCCCCCCACCCCATTCTGGTACTCCAGTTACTCATAGGTTATTCCTCTTGATAGACTCCCACAGAATTCTTTATGTTTCTTCAGTTTTTTCAATCCTGTTATCTGATTTTTCCTCAAATAAGTTGATGTCAAGTCCTTTATCTTCAGCCTCACTAATTCTGACTTCCATTGCCTCAATTCTCCTCCTGTGACTTTCTACTGAGTTGTTTAATTCTGAAATTTTATTGGTAATCTTCTGGGTTTCTGATTGCTGTCTGTCTATAGGTTCTTGCAGTATGTTAAATTTGTCATTATGCTCTTCTCTAATCTTTTTAATTTCTTCTATTGCATCTTCTGCATTTTGCTTAATTTCCTTCCTAATTTCTTGAAGAGTTCTGTATATTAATCTTTTGTATTTTGCCTCCAGTAATTCCAAGAAATTTTCCTCTTCTGGAAATTTCTAGATTCTTTATTTTGGGAGCTTGCTGAAGCCATCATGGATTGTCTGTTTATGTGATTTGATATTGGGTGTTGTTTCCAAACCATCAATAAGTTATATTTATTTATTTTATTTTTGCTTACTGTGTCCTAGCTTCTTGTTTTGTTTTGATATGCCCACATAGGCTGCTCGTATGTGCTAGTTTGATTATTGGCACCTTTGAAGCTCTAAAGCCCTGTCACCAGGTGGTTAGATCTGTTACTAGGTATGTGAGCTCAGGAGTCCATCCAGTGCTCCCGTATGGATTCAGCTCAGGTGCCCAGGTAGATAGCCACCAAGTGTGTGGTGTAGGCTCTCACCTACAGTCCTAGACAGGCATGGGTGATTGGTTTAGGCACACGCATCTGGCTGCAGCAGGGGGGCACACTCTGAGCAAGGCAGTGTGCTGACGGCTACCCCCGAGTGTCCAGGAGGAAGGTGTGTCCCTGTTCCCTAGAGTGTGTAGGTGGGTGGGTTTTGCAGCCAGACTCTGAGTACCCAGTGCTTTTGGTTGTAAGGCCTTGGGGACATCTCTTAGTCTTGGGCCCCTATTGCAGGTGGCTAGGTGGTGTACGTGGAGCCACCAGTCCTCAGGCCCCTGATAAGTGTAGGTGAATACCCTGCTTATTGGGCACAGTAGTGTCCAATGTCAAGAATCTGCCACTTCACAGCTGAAACAGTTGAAGTTAGACTTCAGGTAGATACCCTGTTGTACTGTGGTAATGAGGGCCTGCACTGTTGAGATGAGCCTACACAAGTCTCTGCAAGGGGAAAGGCACTCAAAGTCCGTGCATCCCTTATGCCTGAGCCTAATCAAAGGACCTGTGCCTATCCTGGGTTCCTGGCTTAGGGGAACCAGCAGTTTATTTTTACCCCTGTTTGTTAATTTGTTCACTCTTGAAGGCTGGGAGAATGGCTCAGGGTATGTGATGGATTCTACTTCTGGGTCAGGGTCTCAGCAATTGCTGAAGCTGGTCTGGGACCCAGTGCAGAGCAGGGAGCGGGGAGGTAAATGGGAGAGGGTTTTTCCCTTAAGGGGGGTGTTTTTGATCCATGGGGTAGGCTATATGCAGTACTTATCTTTTGCTGATCTAGGGTTGCTTCTCACTGGTTCTGGGTGACTGAGTAGACTCTGTGACACTGGGTCTCTCCTGGTACAGAAAACATGGCTCCTGAGCATAGCCGCTTGACTGTCTCACCACTCACCCATGAGCTAGTCAGGCCTGAAGAGCTCAGGCTCTCACTGGGTCAGATCTGGCAACTCCTCACATCTTCCAAACTGTCTCTCCCTCCCCCTGCCACTCAGTCAGGTTCCTCAACCTTACCTTAGATATTCAGGGCTCCTAGATTGTCATATATGATTGATTCACTTGTTTTTTGGGTCTTTGTTGTAAGAGGGTCCACCAGAAGCATCTGACTAGTCCGCCATCTTGGCCGTGCCTCCAGTAAATTTTAAAAGATTCAAATTATATAAAAAATCTTCTCCAACCATATTGGAATGAAACTAGTAATCAACAATAGAAGGAAAACTGGAAATTACACAAAAACTTGGAAATTAAACAATATACTGTTAAACAACCAATGTGTTAAACAAGAAATTCTCCAGTGTTTCATTTTGGTTGTTGCATTTTTCAGCTCCATTAATTCAGTTCAGTTCTTTTTTATAGTGTCTATCTTGTTTTTGAAATACTTGTTTTGTTCCTGTAGAATTTTTCTGATTTTATTTAGTTATCTTTCTGTGTTTTCCTTTACTTCTCTGAGCATGTTTAATATTGTTGTTATAAAATCTTCTAGTAGGTCCATTATCTCAGCTTTCATAAGAACAATTTTTCTCACTGTGTTTTGTTCTTTTGATTGGACCATACTTTCCTATTTCTTTGTATGCCTTTTTATTTCTTGGTTGAAACTGTGACATTTGAGTATTATAATGTGGTAACTCTGAAAATCAGATGTATCTCCTTCCACAAAGTGTATTTTATTTTTTAATTGTTGAAGGCTGTAATAGTCTATCTGCTCAGTGTTGTTATTGTTGTTGTTACATGACTTCCAGTTGGTTCTGACTCGTAGTAACCCTATGTAAAATGGAACGAAACACTGCCTTGTCCTGCGCCATCCTCACAATCATTGTTATGCTTGAGCACATTGTTGTAGCCACTGTGTCAATCCAGCTTGTTGAGGGTCTTCCTCATTTTTGCTGGCCCTCTACTTAACCAAGCATGATGTCCTTCTCCAAGGACTGATCCTTCTTGATAACATGTCCAAAGTATTTGAGATGAAATCTCACCATCCTTGCTTCTAAGGAGCATTCTGGTTGTACTTCTTCCAAGACAGATTTGTTCCTTCTTTTGGCAGTCCATGGTATATTCAATATTCTTCTCCAACACCACAATTGAAAGGTGTGAATTCTTCTCCAGTCTCCTTATTCATCGTCCAGCTTTCACATGCATATGAGGCAATTGAAAACACCATGGATTGGGTCAGGCACACCTTCATCTTAAAGGTGACATTGTTACTTTTCAACAATTTAAAGAGAACTTTTGCAGCAGATTGGCCCAATGTAATGTGTCTTTTGATTTCTTGATTGCTGCCTCCATCGGTGATGATTGTGGATCCAAATGAAATGAAATCCTTGACAATTTCAACCTTTGCTCTGTTTATCATGGTGTTGCTTATTGGTGCAGTTGTGAGGATTTTTGTTTTCTTTATGTTGAGGTTTAATTCATACTGAAGGCTGTGGTCTTTTATCTTCATCAGTAAGTGCTTCAAGTTCTCTTCACTTTCAGCAAGCAAGGTTGTGTCATCTGCATAGCGCAAGTTGTTAATGAGTTTTCCTCCGATCCTGATGCCCCATTCTTCTTCATATAATCCAGCTTCTCTGACTATTTGTTCAGCATACAGATTGAATAGGTATGGCAAAAGGTTACAACCCTGACGCACACCTTTCCTGACTTTAAACCACACAGTATGCCCTTGCTCTGTTCGAACAACTGCCTCTTGGTCTATGTACAAGTTGCTCATGAACACAATTAAATGTTCTGGGATTGCCATTCTTCACAACGTTGTCCATAATTTGTTATGATCCACACAGTCAAATGCCTTTCATAGTCAAGAAAACACAGCTAAACATCTTTCCGGTATTCTGTGTTTTCAGCCAGGATCCATCTGACATCAGCAATGATATCCTTGGTTCCATGTTCTCTTCTGAATCTGGTTTGAATTTATGGCAGTTCCCTGTGAATATGCTGCTGTAGCCACTTTTGAATCATCTTTAACAAAATTTTACCTTCATGGCATATCAATGACACTGTTCAATAATTTCCACATTTAGTTGGATCATCTTCCAGTCGTTTGGCCAAGTAGCTGTCTTCCAAATTTCTTCACATAGATGAGTACACTTTCAGTGCTGCATCTGTTGGTTGAAACATATCAGTTGGTATTCTGTCAATTCCTGGAGCCTTGTTTTTTGCTAATGCCTTCAGTGTAGCTTGGACTTCTTCCTTCAGTACCATTGGTTCCTCATCATATGCTACCTCCTGAAAGGACTGAACATCGACTAATTCTTTTTGTTACAGTGGCTCTGTGTATTCCTTCCAACTTCTTTTAATGCTTCCCTGCATCATTCAGTGTTTTTCCTGTAGACTCCTCCAGTTTTGTAACTCAAGGCTTAAATTTTTTCTTCAGTTCTCTCAGCTTGAGAAATGCAGAGCATGTACTTCCCTTTTGGTTTTCTACCTCCAGGTCTTTGCACATGTCATTTTAATATTTTATTTTGTCTTCTCGAGCCACCCTTTGAAATATTCTATTCAGCTCTTTTACTTCATCATTTCTTCATTTTGTTTTAGCTACTCGACATTCAAGACTAATTTTCAGAGTCTCATCTGACATCCATTTTGGTCTTTTCTTTCTTTTCTATCTTTGTAATGGCCTCTTCCTTTCTTTATGTATAATGTCTTTCATGTCATTCCACAACTCATCTGGTCTTCAGTCATTCATTTTCAATGCTTTAAATCTATTCTTGAGATAGTCTCTCAATTCAATTGGAATATACTCAAGGTCGTTCTTTGGCTTTCATGGACTTGTTCTAATTTTCTTCTATTTCAACTTGAACTTGCATAGGAGCAATTGATTGTTCCACAGTTGGCCCCTGGCCTTGTTCTGACTGAAGATATTGAGTTGTTCCATCGTCTCTTTCTACAGTTGTAGTCGATTTGTTTTGTCTCCCACTCACTCATTCCAATCACCAGCAATTATCCATGCATCCTGATTGCATGTTTGATCAATTTCAGACTGCAGAAGTTGGTAAAAATCTTCAGTTTCTTCACCTTTGGCCTTAGTAGTTGGTAGGTAAATTTGAATAATTGTCATATTAACTGATCTTCCTTGTACATCTATGGATATTATCCTGTCACTGACAGCACTGTAAGTCAGGATAGATCTTGAAATATTCTGTTTGATGATGAACGTGATACCATTCCTCTTCAATTTGTCTTTCCCAGTGTAGTAGACCACATGATTGTCCAATTCAAAATGGCCAATACCAGTCCATTTCGGCTCACTAATGGCTGGGATATTGATGTTTATGTGTCCCATTTCATTTTGGAAGATTTACAACTTTCCTAGATTCATACTTGGTGCATTCTAAGCCCCAATTGTTAATGGATGTTTGCGGGTGTTTTTTCTCATCTTAAGTCATGCCACATCTGCAAATGAAGATTTTGAAAGCTTAACTACATCTATATCATTAAGGTCTACTTTACTTTGAGGAGGTGGCTCTTCTCCAGTGTGTTTTGAGTACCTTCCAACTTCAGGGGCTCATCTTCCTGCACTATATCAGCAGTGTTCCCTGGTTATTCATAAGGTTTTCACTGGCTAATTCTTTTCAGAAGTAAACCGCTGGGCCCTTCTTCCTAGTCTGTCTTAGTCTGGAAGCTCAGCTGAAACCCGTCTGCCATGAGTGATCCTGCTGGTATGTGAATACCAGTGGCATAGCTTCCAATATCACAGCAGCACACAAACCGCCACAGTATGACAAACTGAAAGATGTGTGAGGGATCTGTTCAGAAGGATCTGCTCAGTGGCATCTTGTAATTATTTTTGCAAGGACGTCCTTCTAGATGTGTGTGGTAGTGAACACTATTCTATTTGTATAATCAGTATCATTCTATGTTGATTAGTTGTATTTACTCTAATTTTTCTGAGGCAATTATTGACAAATATAATTGTAATGAATAGATGTGAGTCTATTTATATTTACGTATCCAGCCTATGTTAGTATGTCAACTTTGGGTATGTTCAACTATTTATTGTATTTATTTTTGCAGTAATATTTATTATGCATTGGATAGAAAGCTGTGTTTCCATTTTTTAGAGCAAAGAATAACAGACATGAAAAAGGGAAAAATCATTTCATATAAGTATCAAGATAAAAGAAAAAAAAAAAACTTATTGCCGTCTAGTTGATTCAAACTCATAGCAACCCTATAGGACAGAGTAGAAATGCCCCATAGGGTTTCCAAGGTTTGGCTGATTCTAACTGTAGGAGAGTTATGTAGATATGTCATTTCAGGTTATGGGAAGAGCATCAATAAAATCTAATAAAGGACAAAGATTATGCAACTGATGTCAAGGGAAAGTGTGGGTAGTGAAAGAGCCCACACAATAGAAGTAATAGGTTCATAATGGGAAAAGAAGAAATAAGCTGTATTGGAGATAGATTATTAATTACTCAAAAGTGGCTGGTAGAATTTGTAAATAATAATCAAAAAATGGAATATGTTGAGGAGTAGGTTGTACTGGTCTCTCAGGAAATCCTTCCCTCCTTCATAGAATTTTAAGAAGATATTTGGAAGCAGTTATTTTTGGTATACAAAATTTCCACAGGAATGTATTTCTTAATAAAATACGAATCTGTTAATGAAAGTATTTGCTGTACATCTTGTGTGGAAGCTATATACATCTGCTTAAATCATTATTTATTGGTAGAATTGCCCAAGCCAAAAATATTAATAAAGAATGAATATGCAACTTTAAACAAGTCATTGAAGGATTTATAGAGTTTTTATGTAGAAACGAAGAAAATCTCTCATTCCCACACAATTTATCCATTCATTATTTTATTCAAACACATTTATTAAGCACCAAGAGGTAGTCTATGAACAACTTTGAATAAAGTTGACCAAATCCCTGACTTCATGAATGCTATATTCTAATTGGATGACACACAATGCAAACAAAACAAGTGAATTATACAATATATTACTTGATAATAAGTACAATGGAGAAAAAGTAAAGTAAAAAAGAGGATAAGAGCATGTGTGTTATGAGAGATCAATTTTAAATAGGGTTGTCAGTGAAGGCTCATCTGAGAAGGTATATACCGATGGAGAGGAAAAAGCAAACCATTCATATACTTGAGGGTTGAGTGTAAAACGCTTCTTATCCAGAAGTATGGTTCATCTGATTGAGGAAAAGCAAATAAACTATTGTAACAATTTTGGAATTTACTCTGACTGGGATAGGAAGGTATAAAAGGGTATGTATAAAGGAATGAGGGAATGTGACTGTTTCAGTGTGATAACTCTGGTAGCTTTTTGGAGCATAGTATGTTGGCAGATAAGGGCAGAAGCAGAGACATTTAGCTAGCTAATGAGTCGTGGTAATGACCTATTTCAGTATTATTGTGCTGGGGATGGTAAAAAATAATCAAATTCCTCATATATTGTGAAAATAGAGGCAGCATATTATTGTGAAGTATAAGATGTACAGTCAGTGAAAAAGAAAAAATGAAATATATTTAGTTAGTTTATCGATTTTGCCTGAGCAACAGGACTAATAGAGTTCTCATTAACCGAGATTGGAAATACTATGGTAATAGCATGTTTCACAGGAAAGATCAATGTTTACATTTTGAACATGCTAATTTTGAGATGCTCAAGATAGGATAAGTAAAGATATCATATAGGCAGTTGATTATACAAGTCTGAAATTACAAGGGGAAATCCAGACTAGAAGTATAAACTTAAGTGTCATCATTGTTGTTGCATATTTGTAATTAAAGTTATGATATTGGATACAATTTTCAAGTTAGCAAGTTTAAATTTTCAAGTTAGGATAAGAAGACCAAGGATAGGGTGCATTTGAGACTTGGAAGGGAAAGAACCAACAAAAGATAAAGAGAAGAAGGAAAGAATCAGATTTCTCTAGCACTCATCGGATGCTTTTAAATTGCCAAACATTTTCACATGTGATTTAATTCTTAAAAAATAGTATACAGGATATAATATCTCGCTGATATAAATGAGGAAAAAAATTTTTGAAGATCAGCTTACTCAAACTTATATATTTTAAGTAGTGGATGCTATATATGAATTCTAACATTGGCATTTAAAATCAGGGGAAGTTCTACTCTGTCACACGGGGTCGCTAGGAGTTGAAATCACCTCTGCGACACCTAACAACAACAGAAGCAAACTTTGAACTATTTAAAGAGATCATAGACACTTTGCATTTGTATCTTTGGGTTCAATTGATGCAAACATTAACCAAAATAGTGTCTTAAAAGGAGATGTGGCAGCATGAGCAATGAAGAGTTTCACTAACCCACTCCCCGATGAAACTGGTGAAAAATTTTAAAAATTAAAAATAAATAAATAAATAAAGCCTCTGGAAACAATTCTGTGAATAAAGAGTAAATAATAAAACATCTATTTAAGAAAATCTAAAGAAATTTGACAAGAAAGTCAAATGTCTATAGCATTTGAACCAAAACTACTATCTCCTTTCCCATTCCCAGCTTAGCTATGCAGAGACTACACTCTAAACTGCTGCAGCCAAGGACACAGAGTTTCCTTTTTTCCCCAGCTCTCAGTCAGAGGGGTTTCTTTATGGAAGGAGTACGGCACCAACCTTTCTAATCCTGTACCTATTACTTATTGCTTAACCTAAGTACTGGGTAAGTATTGTTGAGGGGTGGGGATCCTTTCTTATACCCTGCCCCTGCACATAGAATGGAGGCTCTATCTTGGGTACAGCACTGTGAGAATGCTGGAACCCTAATCCCCCTTCCCTGATTTATGAGGCAGTAGTCCCATGCCAGGAGAGATAAGCTGACAGGATGTCCAACTGCTGACTACCCACTTCTACTAAGCACTCAGCTCCTAAAGTAGGAATGTCCTTGAAAAGGAACTTATCATTATCTCCACCCCCAAATCCAGAGTACTACCTCAGAGATTTTGCCTGGGAGAAGAAGCAGGCAATAAAACAGCTTCTAATATTTTCCCAAGGAAAGTGACTTCATCTGAAACAGGATGGAGAAATTCAAGCAAAAGCATACTGTCAGGAACAGTGGAGATAGTGGTGAAAAGGAATTTTGAGGAGATTCAGGGAACACTGATCTCAAAAACTTTTCCATTAAAAAAGCCAGAATTGGTCTTCAGAGAAATCTGTGCTCTAGGACACTGTGGTAAACAACTGAGCAAACAATTAGTGGAGTTTAACAACTGAGTGTGATCAGGGAAAGAGAAGAAAAGAACCCTAACAAACTCATTGTCATCCCAAGATGAGCGTTGTCATGTCCAAACCTGCTTCTGCCTGAGGAGAAACATCAAAGGCTTAACACTATGGGGGTGAAAGATAGACTTTATTAAAATAATTTAGCAAGACACTAAAGAAATAAACAAATAACAATAAAAAGTCCCCAAGGACAAAGAATTACCCAGATTTGCTACAGAGTTATCTAAAATGTCTAGTTTAAAAAAAAAATTTCATGACATACAAAGAAACAAGAAAGTATGATCTACACAAGAACCAATCAATAACAACAACAAAAACTAAACTAAAGGAAAAAAAAAGCGCAGCAGAAATTGCCCGTTTGAGAGACTAGATGTCAGATTTATCAAAAAAAAAAAAAAAAAAAAAAAACAATTCAAAGAAGCAATTATAAAGGAAACCATGATTAACTAATTACAGAAAGATACAATAACACTGTCACATCAAATAGAGAATGCCAACGAAGGATTTAAAAAAATTCAAAAAATAGAAATGGAAATTCTATAGTTGGAAAGCACAATAACTGAAATAAATTTACTAGAGAAGTTTACAAGTAGATTTGAATTTGCAGAAGAAAGAATAAGTACATTTGAAGGTAGACTGACAGAGATTATTCAAATTTACAAACAGAGAGAAAAACCAAAGGGTGTGGGAATGAAGAGAGCCTCAGAGAAATGTGGTACACCTTTAAGTGCACCACCATACGTGTAATGAAAGTATGAGATAGGAAGAAGAGGGAGAGAGAAAAAAAAATATGAAGACACTATGGCCGAAAACATGCAAATTTATTAAAAAACAATAGTGCATGCATTCAGGAAGATCAACAAACAACAAGTAAGGTAATCATAAAGATATCCACATTTGGAAAGTCAATACACAGAGAAAATCTTGAAAAAAGCAAGAGAAAAGTGTTTTGTTACTTACAAGGCAATTCCAATAAGACTAAAAACTGACTTCTGAGCAGAAACAAAAATGGCAAGAATGCAGTGGGATAATATATTCCAAGTGTTTAAAGAAAAAAAAAAATCAACTAAGATTGCTATGTCTAGTAAAATTATCTTTCAAAAATGAAAGTGAAAAGAGGACTAACCAATGTGATGGTTACTGTTATGTGTAAACTTAGCTAGGCCATGATTCTCAGTGATTTGGCAGACGCTCTGTAATCGCCTTCCATTTTGCGATCTGATGTAAGCAGCCAATCAGTTAAAAGGGGAGTTTCTTTGGGAGCGCTGCCTGCCTCCAGTAGATAAATGGATGTTCTGGCAAAGCTCAGTCTCTCTCTTGACTCTGCATTCTTCTCTTCACCTGACCTCTGGTTCTTGAGACATAAGCCTGCAGATGTGTTCAGCCTGCTACCTGAACTGCATATTTTGGATTCGCTGGCCCCTACAACTCCATGAACCAGTAGAGGCCTAACAGCCTGCCACCTGACCTGCAGATTTTGGGTTCATCAATCCCTGCAACCAAGTGAGCCAGCAAAGGTCTTCAGCCTGCCACCTGATCCACACATTTGGAACTTGCCAGCCTCCACATCGTGTGAGCTATCTCCATGAAGTAAATCTTCCTATATATATTTATATATACACTTCACTTGTTTTGCTTCTCTAGAGAATCCAGAGTAAGACACCCATGTGCACAAAAACTGAAGAAATTTGTTTCTAGAAGATCCATATTACAAGAAATACTAAAGGAATTTATTCAGGCTGAAAGCAAGAAAACCCAGTTGGTAAGTCAAATAGACACGAAAAATCAAAGGGCACCAGTAAAGGTAATTTTGTAATTATAAAAGACAATATAAATGCATATCCTTTTTTCTTTCTTTTCATAACTTAGGTAAAAAACAGCTTTATAAAATAATATATATATAATGTATTATTGGGCTTATAACATACAGAAATGTAATACATGTGTAATATATTTGCCAATAACAGCACAAAAGAAATGTATGGGAGCAAAGCTGAATTGGGCTAAGGAAAAGACTATAGGTGGTAAAATATTAATTATAATAATTCATTAATGTGTTTGTAATATTAGTAGATTTAATGTGTATAAATGTAATATCACACAAAGTGAAGAAAATTTATAGAGCTATAAGGAGTAACATTTCTATATATCACTGTAATTAAGCTATTATACATATGAAGCTGATTCTGATAGTGAAACAGCAAATCATTAAAGAAATTACAGTGATACATTAGAAAATATTCACCTAATACAAAAGAAAAGTGTGAAAGAGAGATTTTGTTGTTGTTGTGTGCTGTGGAGTCAATTCTAACTCATAGCAACCATATATGACAGAGTAAATATGCCCCACAGAGTTTCCTAAACTGTAATCTCTGCAGGAGCAGATCACCAGGCCTTTTCTTCTATTAAATGGCTAGGTTCAAACTGCCTACTAGCAGCCTAGTGCTTAATCACTTCACCACCAGGGCTCTTCACGGGAGGGATGGTTGTCGTTGTTCGGTGCCATCAAGTCGGTTCTGACTCATAAAAATCCTAGATACAACAGAGCCAAACACTGCCTGGTCCTGCCCCATCCTCACAACTGTTGCTATGTCTGAGCCCATTGTTTCAGCCACTGAGTCAATCCATCTTGTTCAGGGTCTTTCTCTTTTACGCTGACCCTCTATTTTACCAAGAACGATGTGTCCTTCTCCAGGGACTGGTCCCTCCTGATAACATGTCCAAAGTATGTGAGACGAAGTCTTGCCATCCTTGCTTCTAAGGAGTGTTCAGGCTGTACTTCTTCCAGGACAGATCTGTTCATTCTTCTGGCAGTCCATGGTATATTCAATATTTTTCACCAAAACTCTAATTCAAAGGTATCAATTCTTCTTTGATCTACCTTATTCATCGTTCAGCTTTCGCATGCATATGAGTTGGTTGAAAATATGATGGCTTGGATCAGGAGCACCTTAGCCCTTAAAGTGACATCTTTGCTTCTTAAAACTTTAAAGAGATCTTTTGCAGCAGATTTGCCCAATGTATGTGTCTTCTGATTTCTTGACTATTGCTTCCATGGCCGTTGATTGTGGATCAAAGCAAAATGAAATCCTTGACAATTTTAATCTTTTCTCTGTTTATCATAATATTGCTTATTGGTCCAGTTGTGAGGATTTTTGTTTTATTTATGTTGAAGTGTAAACAATACTCAAAGCTGTAGTCTTTAGTCTTCTTCAATGAGTGCTTCAAGTCCTTTTCTCTTTCAGCAAGCAAGGTTGGGTCATCTGCATATCACAGGTTTTTAATGATTCTTCCTCCAATCCTGATACAGTGTTCTTCTTCATATAGTCCACCTTCTCATAGTATTTTCTGAGCATACAGAATGAATAAGTATGATGATAAGATACAACCCTGATGCACACTTTTTTTTATTTTAAACCATGCAGTATCCCCTTGCTTTGTTCGAACAACTGCCTGTTGGTCTGTATATATACAGGTTCTGCATAAGCATAATTAAGTATTCTGGAATTCCCATTTTTTGCAGTGTTATCCACAATTTGCTATGATCCCCAGGCGAATGCCTTTGCATAGTCAATAAAACACAGCTAAATATCTTTGTGGTATTGTCTGCTTTCAGCCAGGATCCATCTGACATCAGCAATGATGTCGCTTGTTCCACATCCTCTTCTGAACCCAGCTTGAATTTCTGGCAGTTCCCTGTTGATGTACTGTTGTAACCGCCTTTGAATGTTCTTCAGCAAAATTTTACTTGTGTGTGATGTTAATGATACTGTTCCATAATTTCATCATTCTATTGGTTCTCTTTTCTTTGGAATGGGTACGAGTATAGATCTTTTGTAGTCAATTGGGCAGGTAACTGTCTTCCAGACTTCTTGGCATAGACAAGTGAGTACTTCCAGTGCTGTATCTGTTTGTTGAAACATCTGAATTGGTATTCTGTCAATCCCTGGAGCCTTGTTTTTTGCCAATGCCTTCAGCGCAGCTTGGACCTCTTCTTTCAGTACCAGTGGTTATTGATCATATGCTACCTCCTCAGATGGTTGGATGTTGACCAGTTCTTTTTGGTATAGTGACTTTGTATATTCCTTGCATCTTCTTTTGATGCTTCCTGTGTCATTTAATATTTTCCCCATAGAATCCTTGAATATTGCAACTTGAGGCTGGAATTTTTTCTTCAGTTATTTGAGCTCTAGAAATGCCGAGAATTTTCTTCTCTTTGGTTTTCTGTCCTCAGATCTTTGAACATTTTATTAAAAGAGGATAAAAGAACGTAAAACACATCAGACGTACAGAAAACAAACAGTAAATTGGCAGACATAAATTGAATTATATTCATAACAACTATAAATGTAAATGAACTAAATAATGCAATCAAAGACAGAGATTGTTAGACTGGATTAAAAACATGATGTTGTCTACAGGAGACACGCTTGAGAACCAAAGATACAAATAGATTGAAAATGTTGTTGTTGTGTGCCATTGAGCTGATTCTGACTTTTAGCAACCCTATATGGCCTAGTAGAACTGTACTGTAGGGTTTCCTAAGCTGTAATGTTTAAGGGAACAGATATCCAGGTTTTTTATCCTGTGGAGCTGCTGGTGGATCACACTTCAGACCTTTGGTTAGCAGATGAGTGCTTAACCATTGTGCCACCAGAGCTTCTTAGACTGAAAATATAAGGGTAGAAAAAAGATATATTATGCATCAACAACCACAAGAAAGCTGGAGTTGTTATATGGATATCAGAAAAAATAAACTTAAAAGCAAAAAAGGTTACCAGAGATACAAATGGGCATTTTATAATGATAAAAGAATCAATACACCACAAAGATGTAACAATTTATATATATATATCTATACATAGACATACACACCTAGTAACATAGCATTAAAATACATGTGGCAATAAATGACAGAAATGAAGTAGAAATATATGTTTCAACAAAAATAGTAGGAGACTTCAATGTTCATCTTTTAGTAATACATAAAACAACTCGGCAGATCAACAAGAAAATAGAAGACTTTAAAAACACTGTAAACCACCTAGAGTGAAGCAACATCAGTGGAACACTCCATCCACAAAAACAGAATATATATTTTTCTCAAATGCACATGGAACATTTTCTAGGATAGACAATATGCTAGGCCATAAAACAAATCTCTGTATATTTAAAAGGATAGAAATAATGCAAGAATGTTCCTGACCACAATGAAATAAACTTAGAAATCAAAAACAGGAAAAAAAAATGGGCAAATTACAAATTTGTGAACATCAAAAAGCACACACCTAAATATCAATGGGTCAAAGAAGAAATCAACAGGGAAATCAGAAACCATTTTGAGATGAATGATAAACAGGACACAACATACCAAAACTCATGGGTTGCAGCTAAAGCAGTGTTTAACCGTTGCCATCAAGTTGATTTACTCACTGGGATGCTATAAGACAGAGTAGAAATGCCCCATAGGGTTTCCAAGGAGCAGCTGGTGAATTCAAACTGCCAACATTTTGGTTAGCAGACAAGCTCTTAACCAGTGCACCACCAGGGCTCCAAAGCAGTGCTTAGAGGAGCATACTTAGCTGTAAATGCCTATGTTAAGGAAGAAGAAATATCTCAAATCAATAATCTAAGCTTCTACCTTAAGACACTGGAAACAGATGAATAAACTAAATCTAAACCTAGCAAAAGAAGGAAATAATAAAGACTAGAGTGTAAAATAATGAAATAGAGAATAGAAAAACAATAGAGAATATCAATGAAATCAAAAGTTGATCTTTGCAAAGATCAATGAAATTGATGAATATTTCGCTGGATTAAAAGAGATAAGATTCAAATTACAATCAGAAATGAAAGAGAAAAAACACGACTACCAATCTTACAGAAAAAAAAAATTATAAACAAATACTACAAACAAAACAGACCAAAAAATTAGATAACTTAGATGAAATGGAAAATTTTTAAGAAAGACAAGCTACCAAAACTGACTCAGGAAGAAATAGACCATTTTGAACAGACCTATAATAAGTGAACAGATTGAATTAGTCATCAAAGAACTACTTCCCATCCTCTATCACACATACTTGTTCTCCCTGTTTCCATATTATATGGACACTGTCTGTATGTGCACCACTGATAGTATGCACATTTACTGAGTTTGTTGGAAACTTGCTTTTTGCCAGGCATTGTGCTGGATGCTTAAGGATGATGATAAGGATGATGTTAATATGGACCAGATGTATATAACTTACTATCTTTGATATTACTTCCTAGTGTTGTCAAAATTTCTGTGGTACTAGTATTATTCCAAATTTACAGAGAGAGAAACTGAGGGACAGAGAAGTTGCTCAGGTTGTCCAGTGCCCCATGGTCTCACAGCTACTAAAGGGCAAAGCAAGGATTAGAACTCAGGTATTCTGTCTCCTGAGACAGAACTCTTAATCATTATACTTTGCCAACTCTCTTAAATCTCCTAAAATTATTCAAAGATTTAAATTAAACTATTATAAACACTATATATAATTTTAGGAGTCCTTGGATGGCTCAAACAGTTAAGCTCTTGACTACTAGCGGAAAGGTTGGTGGCTCAAATCCACCCAGAGGCTCCTCAGAAGACAGGCCTGCTTATCTCTTTCCAAACAGTCAGAGCCTTGAAAACCCTGTGAAGCAGTTCTACTCTGCACACATGGGGTCACCATGAATCAAAATACACTCAATGGTAACTACAAAAATAACAACAATATATAACTCTTACTTATTATATCAAATTTCCAATAAAAGAGGTGAAGGATCTCTCTATAACATAATTCACAGGGCACCCTTGGAAATCCCACTTTGATGGGAAGAGGAGAGACAGCGGAAACATATTTCTTGTGCACTTCCCTGGGCATCTTTATATGAAATTTCTAGGAAAATTAATATTCATACCTGGATTGTCTGCAAATATCTTTAAATTCAATGGAGCATGAAGGGTCCAGATTTATTTTTGCTGCATACATTCTAAAAGTTTCCAGGACAGATCATTACCTACACAAAGGAGAATCATTCCTTTTAATATCACCCTCAAAGCAGTATCATAAATTATCAGTACTTTTCTTCCAATTAACCTCCAATGTTGTAGAATTACAGTCCTAGATGTTAATTGGCCATGTTCAGGAAATGAAATGATCTCACAATCTTTTTTTCCCTGAGATTTGTAAAGTAATAATGTAAATTTGATTATAATAACATTATGCAGTGTTGTTAGAAGAGGCCCTGAAAATCATATGTTCTCTGCCTGGCTTTACAGAGACACTGAAAATTAGAGGGCTTGGGTGAGTTGTTCAAGATCACACAACCAATTAATTACATAGCATGTATGAGAACACATCTTCTAAGTCTAGAGTTCTTCATCAGGATTATGTGATATCCAACAAATCTGGTATACATTAACATAATCACATTTCATGACCACTCCCCTTGATGAGGACATATAATAATATTGTTGACATTAGGTGCCGTTGAATTGGTTCCCAAAAAGAGGAAGACCCCATGCACAAAAGAACGAAACACTGCCCAGTCCTCTGCCATCCTCACAATCATTGTTATGCTTGAGCCTACAGTTGCAGCCACTGTGTCAATCCATCTTATTGAGAGTCTTCCAATTTTTCACTGACCCTCTACTTTACCAAACATGATGTCCTTCTCCAGGGACTGATCCATGCTGGGTAACATGTCCAAAATATGTCAGATATAGTCTTGCCATCCTTGCTTCTAAGGAGCATGCTGGTTGTACTTCTTCCAAGACAGATTTGTTCATTCTTTTGACAGTCCATGGTATATTCAATATTCTTTGCCAACACCACAATTCAAAGGTGTCAGTTTTCCTTAATCGTGTAGTAATATATATAATAATAGTGACTAGATATTAAAATTTATTCTCCTTTCCTTTATTTTCCTAAAATAAAGAGTTGAGGTCAAGGAAAATGTTATAAGTTTTAAAATATGACATTTTTGTTGGCTTGAATAGTAGTCATAAAGTAGTGAAAACAGAAGCTCTACTTATACTTAATTATAGATATACCAGTAGTTCTTTATAGTCAGCTCTTAATTTGCATGTATTATCTTTTCACATTTAAATGCAGTAAAGGAAGGGGAAAAAAAGATTGTTAAACAAGTCTACGTACATTAAGCAAAGACTTTCCCTCTATGCTTTGAAAAATACATTGCCCCACAATGGGGTTTAAAGAAATTAGAATATTTATTCATCCACAAAGAACTTATATAGCTTTGTGTTTATGTACAGGGAAAAAATACGAGAAAAGACAGTATTAGCCGCCCCCAAAAATTTAAAGTAAGCAAAAACTCCACATCAGTCAAAAACATTGAACCTAGGGTGCTCTCAAACTCCAACTGCTAAGCCTTAGGCATAAAACAAGAAAGTGATGAGGTTAGCTGAATGAAACACACACATTCACCAATGGTTGGCAGGCTTTGAAAGGGATACAATATGAAAGTTGGGCTTTATTTATGTATAATTACGTATTTGTGCTTGTCTATATGTATGTATTTGAAATTATTTAGAGATACCATTCTTCAGGAAAATTGAGAATATAAAAATATTATTCATAGTTCAAAAATGCCATGAAAGAAGCACTAAGAGTAATATTTAGGACAAAATATTGACAACTGTGAAGACCATTAAGTCTCAAAACGTTTAAAAATTATGTCTCTCGACCTGGAATATTTAAGTTTAATTTGAATTTTAACCTTTGCTTTTCCTTAAAATGCAGAAAGTCATTTCCTTTTTCTTAATCAAGTGCAGAGTTATGCGTACCAAGCACTACTAAGACAGGACAAAGTGGTCATCAGACAGCCAATGAAAAATAGGGAAGCTGAATTTCAACTTGAGAGTGCCTGGTAGCCCAAATATAGGATCTTGCAGCTAGGGATTTAGAGTTGGCCCTTGAGTAAAAAGGATCATTAGGGTCATTATCAATGCGATGTCACTTTGGGAGATGTCAAATAGGACTCATTCTGGAGGAATAAATAATTAATTAATTTACGGCCATTTATTAAACTAAAATTGGTCAAGACATCGGCAGAAAAATAGTATTTTATTCGCTTTCCCTCCACAGGCAAACGTTTTTTGGAACAAATCAAGAATATTGTGGAAGGTGTTCTACTATATGAGAATATAGTAACCTACCCTGGGCTAGCCCATCTTGATTCAACTGCTCTTCTCCCATTCCATGTTACTATTTTTTAATTCCATCTAATTTAGTCTCATTTTTCTTCTCATGCATGCTATTATTTCACCATTTCTTGTTCATCCACTCTATCCTCATGGCTTCCTTTTGATATATTCTCATACTTGAACAGACTCTCTTCTTCAATCACGTTTATACAATGCTATTAATACCACTGTCATAGATATTCAATAGCGTGAAGTAATATAAGTTAAAAGAATACATCATAGATGCCCCCTAAACTTCCACAATTTGCAAGTGGATTCAGCTGAATGTCTACTATAATAAACTATCATTAGTATTTTAACACATTTTACATCATACAATTTCTTATTTTATATTTCAGTCTTATACTTAGCACTGGTATTTAACACCTTGCAGATTAATGAGATGGAGAGCTCCCAGATTTAAAAGACTCCATGTCTTTGAATCATATTCTCTACTAGTTGGAAATGACATTATTACTCATCTAGTCTGTTCTCTCCCCAGAGTAGAAATCCTTAATAACCTCCTGAAGGGTCAGCAGCTTCTTCTTGAGGGGTAAAAATGATGGAGAGAGAGTACCTCCAAAGACAATACCAGAATACTATCCAGGATACCTTATTACATACAGTCATCATGTCTCCTTAGGCTCCTCTTGGCTGTGACATTTTCTCAGACTTTTATCTTGCCTTTTGGAATGCCTTTTAATTTTTTTGTTGAAAGAGAACATGTTGTATCAGAAAACAGGAACTGAAGTGAATTGGATTTATGTTTGAGGATTTATGTTAATCTGGCTAGGAGTTGGGCTTTATTATTTGCTTTAGCTACAGGTGCATGGAATTCCTCCAGTGTCCTTGTGTTTGTCTTCTCTCTTGACTTTGGGCTTCCCTAAGTACTCTCCCTAAGATAGAATCTTTGTCTTGCAGCTCTTTCTGCTGTAATCAACCATTATTATACTGTGGTCCTATTGATGTGGTGGCAATCTTTTAGTTGGCTATGTCTCTGGGTTATTACCTTCACAAGTGTTTCTCCTGTGGTATATATTGCTCCCTCTGTCTGTCTCCTACACTTCCCAACCTCTTTTCCCTTCCTTAACTGCAGCATTCTCAATCTATTTCCTTGAAGCTTTGACTCATATTAACTGCTTTATGTTGGGGTGTGTGTGTGTGTGTGTGTGTGTCTGTTTTCCTCATAGGTAATACAGGAAGGCTAGTGTGGACTGGAGTGAAGGAATGCCATTCTCCCTAGACAGAGTAAGTCTCTGTTAAGTATTTACTCCTGGAGCGTGGGTCTTTGCTATGGAGAAAGCTCTAAGTATATTTTACAATGATTAATCTTTCTCTCGCCCTGTCAGAATCATGAGTGGAATATTCTTAGGTCTTTACTGTAAAAAAAAAAAAAAAAAAAAAAAAAACCTAACTGGGTTCCTGGAGATAAAGCCCATGAAGCTGTGGGAGAGGCGGTCCTAAGACTATGGCCCCCAACAATTTTTCATTGTTTTACTATGCCACATTCAGCCTCTAGCAACTTCTCAACATTGCCTTTTAAATATCCCTTGGGGTTTATGGCTCTAGAAGCTTTTGTTCCACGTTAAGCAGATCTCAACCATGATTCTCTGTGTTCCTCTCACTCTCCAGATTTTAGGTGGTCATTTGCCCTGTAATCTCAGTTCATTGATGGCTCCAAAAAAATGTTTTGACTTTCAGTTTGCCCAACGTTTTCTTGTTCTATGGATGGAAATGCAACTCCCAAATTCTTTATATGTTGGAGCTGAAACCATAAATGCCATTAAGGAAAATGTTAATGTCAATCTTTTATGTCCAGTGTCTGGGTGTACTAAACATTATCAGTAAAGGGACCATGGTGAATTATCAACGAAGGGTCTACGGTGACATTCACACTACTTAATTAGTCAGAGACATGTGCTTCATATGTACTGTGAAGATGACATGTGAGGATTAGATACCCTATGTGCCCACAATAGTGTATGTTGAAGAATTAGAACTAAATAATTGTTAAATGTCGTTACCAAAGCCAAAAGGATAACTTCTTAAACAGAAGAGGAATATGACTCAATACCAAATTATCTCTCAAGTAATTGTGACTTCAGAATGGAAGCAATTATAACTTTCAATGTTATGAAGCATAAAAATAAAACAGCACAGATTTTAAAATAATTTTTTTCATTGCTCGAGCATTTTGGTTATATACGAAGGATGTCCTAATCAAGTGTATGTTATATGCTTTCAAAGACAATAAAAATACTAAGAATCCCAGAATAGTCACCTTTAAAATCAATGTATGCACAAACTGATTTTCATTTGGAACTGGGAAAGAAAATTTGGGGTATTTCTAGATTTATTGAGACAGTAAAATAAATCTCAAACAAGAATCTTTCTATTGCATGTGCGATGATTAAACAAGCAGATAACCTATATTTCAAAAAGTAATGATTCTCAAAACTTCACCTAAGAAAACTTACAAAAATGCGCGTTTCAAGTAACAATCCTAGAATTTCTGATTCAGTATGTTACCTGTGTGGAGCCCTGATGGAGTAGCGGTTGAGAACTCGGCTGCTAACCAAACGGTCAGTAGTTGGATTCCACCAGCTGTTCGTTGGAAATATTAGGGGGCAATTCTGCTCTGTCCTATAGTGTTGCTGTGAATCGGAATTGACTTGACAGCAACAGGTTTTTTTTTTTTTTTTACTTCCCAGGTAAAGTCTATGATCCTGTATTTTAAATAAGCTAAAACAAACAAGGAAAACAAAGCCCGTTGCCGTCACCTTGATTCTGACTCATAGCAACCCTATAACTAGTTAAGGTAATTCTTCTTTACATGAACTTCAGACTGCTTTGAGGAACATTTCTATATGGTTAATTTGGAGGGAAATGTTAAATGTTGTGAAAGAAAGGGCAAGTGTTTGATACGGTAAAAAACAAAAAACAAAAACCAAAAAAATAAACCTGAGTATTTTAAGTAGCTTCTCTTCTGAGAGCTGCCATTGAATATTCCTAAAAATTATCTAGACAATTTCTGAAGTTGCCTAGGTTTTCATCTTTAGAAGATTTTAATTTAATTGCACAATCTTAAGGTCTCGGTTAAGTTCTAAAATTTTATGATCATACATAAAGTATCTAGTGTTTTTGTGAAAAAGTCCTTTTGCTACTTTTAAAATCACCGAAACTCTCATAAATATAAGAATACCTTCAAATTTTGAGTTGGTGCATCTTTAATTAAAATAATTCTATAATACAAGAGGCATACCTAACCTTACCACTACTTGTCTGTCAGTTCGTCATGCTGCGGTGGCTTGCATGTTTCTATGATACTGGAAGCTATGCCACCAGTATTTTAAATACCAGCAAGGTAACCCACAGTTTCAGCAGAACTTTAGGCAGGACTTTCAGACTAAGACAGATTAGAAAGAAAGGCCTGGTGATCTACTTCAACAATTAAGAAGTTAAAACCCTATGGATTACAGAATATTGTCTGAGACTTCAACTCTCTTACTTTGGATGCATCATCAGGAGAGACCAGTTGCTGGAGAAGGACATCATGTTTGGTAAGGTGGAGGGCCAGCAAAGGGAAGGGAAAGCCTCAGTGAAATGGAATGACTCAGTGGCCACAAAAATGGACTCAGACATAACAATGATCCTGAACGTGGTGCAGGACCAGGCAAAATTTCATTCTGTTCTACATCGTGTCAGCATGAATAGGAGCCAACTGGATAGCAACTAACAGAGCATCAACAACAATAGCACAATCTCATGTACTTAAGGGACGTTGTTGTTGCTGTTACTTGCCATTGAGTCAATTCCAACTCATGGCAACCCCATGTGTGTGGGGTCCATAGGGTTTTCAAGCCTGTGACCTTTCAGAAACAAATTGCCAGGCCTATCTTCCAAGGCACCTCTATATGGGTTCGTATAGCCAAACTTTCAGCTACTAGTTGAGCACTTAACTGTTTGTACCACCCAAGAACTCCCACTTAAGGGAAACACTCCCTGAAAAGAAAGTGCTCACCACAGTGTAGCTCTTTTTGCCTGAGGTGATGTGTTTCTGCTTCTACTCACTGGTAACTCCATTCTCTTTAAATCTTCTGAAGTAATGATATGCTCTACTCAGGATTTCTTCAAATACTTTTCATTCAGTTGTTAGTTCTCCTGGGCTGCCATCATATCAAAGATAACCTTCACAAAACCAAAGAACTTATTTCTGCCCCTAATTATCTGCAATTTTTACCCTCTCTTTCATTAAGCTTTTCTTTGAGTATACCTGTAAATCTGGCTGTTGTGAAACTTGCATTTTAATATTCAAATAACTATTTCTTGTTTTTTTGTGACAAATCCAGAATATTACATACACACACACTGTCTACCAGGATTTCTCAAAATGATTTATTAAAACCAAAAGGAATAGCAAAAAAGAAAGGCCACACACACATACCCACACAGACAACAAACAAGCAAACAAAAGCATGGGTCTCAAAATACCTTAATTTAGGATAGTATGAAAAAGGGTTCACTGACTGAGAATATTGAGAATAAGCATTCATTTATCGACTCAGTCTCTCAGCCATTTAGCCAACATTTATTATTGTATTCACCTGTTATTATTAGTTTAAGTATGTGGTGGTAGTATGGGTGGAGAAGATTAAATTACTATCCTTAAGACTGTGTTATCCATTGAATACAGAAATACATAAAGTTTTTAAATTCAGTACAATAAGGGAAATGATTTTTTAAGTATCTGTTTATTTAACAAATAAAATTGAGAAACTACTATGTGGTAAGAACAGTATTAGCAGGAAGGAACAAAACTAGTACACATTCTTGTTCACATATAGCATAAAGTATGGTGAGAGAAGGGAACAGTAACTTACTCAATTACATTTGTAATAATGTTGTACAGAAAATGTACAAGGAACTATGGGACAATATAAATAGGCAGTCAAGGAAGAATTCCTTGATTAAGTGATATTTTGAGCTGAGATCTACAGTACGTGTAGTCTTGAATAGGCAAAATGGTTGGGCAGGATACAGGAAGAGAACATCACTCGCAAAGGATGAACCTGTACAGAAACCTAAATGGAGGAGGTAACAAGGGACATTTGAAGAACTAGAAGAATGTCGGTGTGGCTGAAACTCAGAAAATGAGGGAAAAGATGTCTAGAAGGGTGTTGATGCTGTAAAGGCAGAAAATGTCAGTCAGTACAGGGCCTTGTAGGCCACATTTTAAGGAAAGAACTGTATGAAAAATTATTTTTAACTACTGTGGAAATGATATTTTAAAAATAACACTCAGCTTCAGGGTAGAAATAGTATCAGAGGCAAGGCAGAGAAGATGCTAGGGAACCAGTTAAAAGGTTAGTACAAAACAAACCCATGGTGAAGATAATCAAAACAGTGTTTGCCTCTGAATGGAGGGTGGGGTGATAGTGGAAATGACTGAGAAGGGAAGTGGTTCAAGTTTCTGGGGTGATGATAATGTATATCTTGATAGGGGTTGCCTTAAATAGATTTAAACATTTTTCAAAACTCATTGAATGGTATACATAAGATTTGAATATTTTGATTAATACAAATTTTACCTAAAAAAAACAGAAACAGATATAAAACTCTAATTCAGTTCATGGTATATTCAGTATTCTTTGCCAACACCACAATTTAAAGACATCAATTCTTCTTCTGTCTTCCTTATTCATTATCCAGCTTTCATATGCATTTGATGGGATTGAAAATAGCATGGCATGGCTCTGGCACACCTTAATCTTCAAGGTGACATCTTTGCTTTTCAACACTTTAAAGAGATCTTTTGTAGCAGATTTGCCCAATGCTATGTGTCTTTTGATTTCTTAACTGATGCTTCCATGAGTGTTGATTGTGGAATCAAGTAAAATGAAATCCTTGACAACTTCAATCTTTTCTCCACTTATCATGATGTTGCTTATTGGTCCAGTTGTGAGGACTTTTGTTTTCTTTATGTTGAGGTGTAATCAATACTGAAGGCTGTGAACTTTCATCTTCATCAGTAAGTGCTCCCAGTCCTCTTCCCTTTCAGCAAGCAAGGTCGTGTCATCTGCATAGCACAGGTTGTTAATTAGATTTCCTCCAATCCTGATGCCCTGTTCTTCTTCATATAGTCCAGCTTCTCAGATTATTTGCTCAGCATACAGATTGAACAGGTATGGTGAAAGGATACAACCCTGATGCACACCTTTCCTGACTTTAAACCACAGAGTATCCCCTTGTTATGTCTGAAATACTACCTCTTGATCTATGCACAGGTTTCTCATGAGCACAATTAATTGTTCTGGAATTCCCATTCTTTGCAATGTTATCCCTAATCTGTTATGATCCACACAGTTGAATGCCTTTACATAGTCAATAAAACACCAGTAAATATCTTTCTGGTATTTTCTGCCTTCACTCAGGATCCATCTGACATCAGCAATGATATCCCTTGTTCCACGCCCTCTTCTGAATCCGGCCTGAATTTCTAGCAGTTCCCTGTTGATATGCTGCTACAGCCACTTTTGAAAGATCTTCAGCAAAATTTTACTTGCATGTGATATTACTGATATTGTTTGATAATTTCCGCATTCGATTGGATCACATTTATGCATCTAGGCATAAATATGGATCTCTTCTGGTCAGTTGGCCAGGTAGCTGTCTTCCAAATTTCTTAGCATAGACGAGTGAGCACTTCCAGTGCTGCATTCATTTGTTGAAACATCTCAATTGATATTCCATCAATTCCTGGAGCCTTGTTTTTTGCCAAAGCCTTCAGTGCAGCTTGGTCTTCTTCCCTTCAGTACCATCAGTTCCTGATCATATGCTGCCTCTTGAAATGGTTGAACATTGCCCAATTCTTTTTGGTATAATGACTCTGTGTATTCCTTCCATCTTCTTTTGATGCTTCCTGCGTTGTTTAATATTTTCCCCATAGAATCCTTCACTATTGCAACTTGAGGCTTGAATTTTTTCTTCAGTTTTTTCAGCTTGAGAAATGCCAGCCTGTTCTTACCTTTTGGTTTTCTATCTCCAGCTCTTTTCACATGTCATTATAATGCTTTATGTTGTCTTCTTGGGCCACCCTTTGAAATCTTTTGTTCAGTTCTTTACTTCATAATTTCTTCCTTTTGCTTTAGCTACTTGACATTCAAGAGAAAGTTTCAGAGTCTCTTCTGACATCCATTTTGGTCTTTTCTTTCTTTCCTGTCTTTTTAATGACCTCTTGCTTTCTTCGTGTATAAAGTCCTTGAAGTTATTCCACAACTCGTCTGGTCTTTGGACATTAGTATTCAGTGTGTCAAATCTATTCATGAGATGGTCTCTAAATTCAGGTGGAATATACTCAAGGTCAAATAAGGAGGACCAAAGAAAAGTTGACATCTTTGAATTGTATTATTGGCAAAGAATATTGAACATACCATGGACTGCCAAAAGAATGAACAAATCTATCTTGGAAGAAGTACAACCAGAATGCTCCTTAGAAGGGAGGATGGTGAGACTACATCTTTTTTTTTTTTAATTGTTATAGTTTAAGTGAAAGTTTACAATTCAAGTCAGTCTCTCATACAAAAATTTATACATACACTGTTATGTGACCCCAATTGCTCTCCCTATACTGTGACAGCACTCTTGCTTTCCATCTCTGATTTCCTGCATCCATTCAACTAGCTCCTAACCCTCTCTGCCTTCTCATCTTACCTCTGGACAGAAGCTGCCCATTTAGTCTCTACTTGAACTAAGAAGCACGTTCTTCAGGAGTATCATTTTATGTCCCACGATCCAGTCCAATCTTTGTCTGACGAGTTGGCCTCAGGAATGGTTTTAGTTCTTGGTTGACAGACAGTCCGGGGGCCATGCTTTTTGGGGTTCCAATGAGACTACATCTTACATACTTCGGACATGTTGTCAGGAGGGATCGGTCCCTGGAGAAGGCTATTATGCTTGGTAAAGTAGAGGGTCAGAGAAAAAGAAGAAGACCCTCAAAGAGATGGATTGACACAGTGGCTGCAACAACGGGCTCAAGCATAACAATGATTGTGAGCATGGTGCAAGACTGGGCAGTGTTTCAACTTGTAGTACACAGGGTAACTATGAGTCGGAACCAAATCGATGGCACCTAACAACAAAACCAACAACAACAATTATATGCATGTTAAAGTGTTTAGGAATGAAGTGTAGTGATGTCTACCACTTATTTTGAAATGTGTCATAAAATAGATTGAGTAATGAATGGATAAAGGAATGAATAAATACGATAAAGCAAATATTTGTTGTTGTTGTATGCCATTGAGTAGATTCCAACTCTTAGCCACTCTATAGGACAGAGTAGAACTACCTCATAGTGTTTCCTAAGCTGTGATATTTAAGGCAGCAGATTGCCAGGTGTTTTCTTCTGCAGAGAAGCTGGTGGGTTCAAACTGCCAACTTCTTATAATCAAGAGCTTAACCATTCTACCAGCAAGGCTCCTTAAAGCAAATATAGCATAGTGCTAACTGCAGAAATTAGAAAATAGATATGAGTATTCACCACACAATTCTTTCAGTTTTTATGTATTTTAGAAAATTTTCATCATAAAATAACTTAAAATAAAGCTATTGTAAAATATAGGCAATAGATGATAAGAATTTGGATGTGGATGGCATTGGTGGAAATGGAGAGACATTAAAGAAAGTAACTTTGCCTGGATTTGATTATAATTTGTGTGCTGAAATTAGAAAGAAAGAAAGGATTGCTCATAGATGCTGGGCTTATTCAACTGGCAAACTAAGAGTACTAGTTCATGTGTCTTATGAATAGAAGGAGGACGTAGTTGGAGTATCTTATGGTTTTGGTTGCTGAAATGTTGAATTTGAGGTACTTTTAAAATCTAAAAAATGTTAAACAGATATTTTGCTATCATCAATGATGTCCACTTAAATATTTAGGTCTCCACTCACCTATATGGGGAAAAAAATATGCATAGCCAAATATTGGTAAACCATATAAATGATCACTAAAAAATTATAAATTGTACTATAGTTTTTTGTAAAAAAGCTACAAAAAGAAGTAATAAGCTTTATTTTTCCTTTTTATAAATAAAATTGGTTAGTTTACACTTATCATATAGGAATGCCAGAGAATAAAACAACAAAAAATGGGTGGGAGCCCAAGAATTAGGAATAGGGTAAGAAGTAGTAGAAAGTATTTTCAAGAAAGGGACCTTATTATTTTACAAAATTTACTGGCATCCTGATGTAGTGTGCTAGCTATAAATGTGACAAGAGCTGTTTAAAAATCCCAAGTCAATGCTATTACAAATTCTGGCAGACATAAGATACTCATTACCCCACAAACTCAGAGTAAGTGCATACATATAGACAAGATGATAATTTAAATTATCAAGTTAAATGTTCTATCACATAATTTACCTCTACTAAATTCAAGATGCCTTACGTCATTTGGCAGGTAGCATTATGAAATATTTCACAATTGCTAACTTCTTTTAAATATATTTCAAAGTTGTTAATCAGGCAATACTCACAGTGTTATGGGAAGTAAACCAGTAACCTGTCTTTAAAATATTAGAAAAGAACTCTTCCTGCTGGCCCACCACATCCAACTCTGGTTTAACAAGAGTAAAAGTTCAGTACAGAATCATTACCAAGAAATAGAGAATTTTGTCTAAACTATTTATATATTCTTCTCTTCTATACTTATGTTATTCAGATTCCCAGTGTCTTTGGTTTTCACAAAGACCTAAGTCTGATAGACCAGGTAGATACCCTATTCATCTTTCTCTACTTTAAAATGCATACATTCATTTGGTCCTTCCTTTATTTAGTAAAAGAATTTGTGATACGCTAAGATGTTAGATGGAACCATCATGTCCTTGAGAAACAAAGCTCCCCACATGCTGATCATGTACTCTGCTAAAGCAGAGATGTATAACCTGCAAGCTGCTGATGCAAAAGAGTAACAGTAATCAGTGACTCAGCTTGGAGCTTGTGCTAGACACCACATGGGAATGAATTCTAAGGAGCTTCTTCTATCGTCATGAGAAGAGCATGCCCCGGGTGGCTATTTGGTCTAAGGAGGATGACAGACATATGGAGCAGATCAGGACTCAGTCTGTAGCTTGGAGCCTGAGCAGCCTGTAAACACAATAATGAGAATAAATGATAGTTCTTTAAAAAAAAAAAAAAAAGATTTCCAGAAATCACAACTATTGTGGTGATCCAGTTGAGGGTACAAAAATGTGATCCCTTCATACAGCTAAGTAGGTGCAATGAGATTTTTAACACAAGTTAAATGAGATTTTTTACACAAGTTCCTTGGGGTCCTACAAGAAAGGCTGACCAGTATATTTGGAATTGTTATTGGAAATGGGTATAATTTCACCTGGCCCAGGATGATAAGGGGAGATTTAGCAACCCAAGGTGGAGGTTTGGGAGAATTTGGAAGTGAGGATTGGAGATAAGAGGAAATAGGAATTGAATATAATACAGCTCAGGAAGAGATGGGGCATCCTTCTAAAGAAATCACATAGCATCATCATAGAGATGGATCTGGAAATGAGTATTCTGTTTGTGGGATTTCAAAATGTCTAGACTTAAGGTTGAATTTCAAAAGAGGTAGGGGGTAATGTGTGAATAAAAATAACCAAACTTCTCTTGCAGTAGATGGGATCCATTGAAGACTGAAAAGAAGACTGACATAATCAGAATTGTATATTAGAAAGAACAACAGCAAAAATGCAGTGAAAATAGCATATAGGAGGAGTCTGACCTCCTTTAACTTCACAAGAGGGAAGGAGAATCAATATCACAGCCCAAGGCTGACTGCTATGAGGTGAAGATCAAACATATCTCTTCTCTTCGCCATCTTTACCAACTTTGACACCAACCATCCTTCCCATAGCACTCTCTACTGGGTGCGATAATTCATTGCAATGACAATACAGAACTCACAGTCAATACTCATGATTATGGGGTTTATTAGGGAAGTAAAAGATTACAATTCAGGCTCAGGAATGCTCAGGATACAGTTTTTCCATCAGGACAGCCTCTTTGCAGCCATGCTCGCAGGCATGCCTCTCTCTGGCCCTCTGTCTCTACCCAAAGGCACTCAGCTCTCTTGCTCTGTGAGCTGGGAAGCCCAATATGTGGTCTCCTGCTGCCGGGTCTCTGCTGCCTGGTCTTGCCACCCTCAGTGTTACACTCTCTCTATGCCTCCTGGTTCCAGGAGCTTCTCAGTGTAGGGATCCCGAGTCCAAAGGACATGCTGGCTCCTGGCTGTTCTTCCTTTGGGGTGGTGGGATCCTCTTTCCTACCTCTGGAGTCACTCATTTCAAGCCCAGAGGGATGGCAAAACTGACCAGTCCTTTTGATGGGCTACAGTTACCCTATCTCACAGTCCCACCCAATGACTTGGATGGGAGTTACAAGACCATGGCTAAAAAGGCCACAGAAAAGTCATCCATCCACTCTCTGGCTTTTCTAGCCATGATTCTTTCATATTTGGAGGATGATGTCCCCCTCCCAATCATTTCACCAGTCCAAAGCAGTCACTAACAATTAGTCCCTCAGTAGGGCAAAAAGTACTAAGGGTGAGGTTACTCATGTATCAGCCATTCAGGTCTGTGCAGGTATCCATCTGATTTGATCAGATTCTCCAATTGTCATCTCAGCTTCACCCTACTTGTTGTCTGATAAAATTTAATTCACAGAGGATTATTCCCTTGCTCTGAGTCTCACCAGGTTTCAACATAGCAAAACCTCTAAGGGGCTTTAGGTTCATTAGCTGTACTATAGTCCAGCAGTGCCTCCCCGTTAGTTCACTCTTTCACAGTTACAGCTTCTACAACTACAGTTTTTACAATCACAATTAATCCTGTTAACAATCAACACAACTGAATCATATGATTCTATCATCTTCTTCCCCTATCCTCTCTTCCCCAGAGCCATCAGGAAAAGAGGAATCTATTAAGTGGGGATCCTCTCATGCCCCCCTCATTTTGTGTAAGATGATGTTGCTTCCTGGTGTAAAAAGCTTTCAATATGTAACATTGCATTCAGGGTAAAATTTATAACTTTTACGATTGCTTTATATTCTTGTTCTTTATTTATGCAGCCTAATTTTCACCACCTTTAATGGCATAGATTGTGTTCAAGCCATATGGAATTACAGTATAGTCACATCTTCTATCATTTGGTTCTAAAGACAGAATCAGTGTTAGAGCAGATCGCTGTTTCTCTCACCCAGCACCAGGTAAAGTAGTTTTATTGCATTTAATAATATGAAAAATACATATCTTTAAGTATAGTAATCCTATAGCGTCATGCTCCCATTCTGACAAGTACATGGGAATTGAGACTGACAAAGTGAAAACAGATTCAAGTCTCCCATCTTAGGCCCATTCCAGGCAAGTGTATTTTTGGTATTGTAATTCCACTCCTCTAGAAATATCTAGAACATACCATGTTCCCTCATGTCTTTGTGCCTTTCACATACAGCCTTTTGTCTAGAAAAGGGGTCAGGAAACCATAGCTATCCCAGGTCATGGACCAAATATGTTTAACTACCTATTTTTGTAAATAAAGTTTTATTGAACTACACTCACATCCATTTATTTACATATTATCTATGACTGCTTTTGCACTACAACAGCAGAGTTGAGTAGTGGCAACAGAGACCATATGGCCCAGAAAGATGAAAGTTTATAGCAAAAGTTTGCTGATTTCTGATCTCGAACATACATCCCCCCCTTTGTCGGGTTAAGTCCAATTCACCCTTCAAAATTAAGCCAAGATATCACTTCATCAAGAAACCTTTAGTGTCCTCATACTCATAGTTAGATGCTTGGACAACTCTAAAACAGGAAATGAAATAATAATTGTTCAGTGATTAGGAAAAATACTACATTTTTCTCCTAATGTGTTGACGTGAGGTACTGGGATGGATGGCTTTTTAGAGTACTTACTCTGCTTTTCTCATTCACTATTGAGAGTCATTCTCTCAAGAAATTAAATAGAAAAGAGTTTCTCAAACTTTATTGTACATACAAAACGCTTGAAGAATCTTGTTAAAAAGGAGATTTTGAATCAGAAGACCTGTTCTAACAAACTTCCTGTGATTACAGTGCTGCTGGCCCACAGAACACACTATGGGTAACAGAAATATGTATTAAGAGCTCAGTATTACCTTCCTCCTACAGCTAAGTCTCATTACTCTAGATCCTTAGACAAAAGAAAACCCTTTTGGTTTTCCTGTATATTGTTCTCATTGCATATCTCTACATTTTGTTCTGCCACTCTGATGTAAACCATGTACCCTCCTTTTGTGATCAAATGTCTTTACCAGTATCTTCTTAAGTGTAGTCAATAGGTTTGAAAAGTTTACTCTTGGGAGCTGAAATAGTTGTTGTTGTTAGCTACCATCGAGTTGTCCCCTGACTCACTGCGACACTATGCACGACAGAATGAAACTCTGCCCATTTCTTCACTACCTTCATAATAAATTATATATTAGATTATTGTGTTTCATGGGGTTTTCACTGGATGATTTTCAGAAGTAGATCACAAGGACTTTCTTGCTAGTCCAGTTTAGTCTGGAAGCTCTGCTGAAACTGGTTCAGCATCATAGCAACATACAAGATTCTGCTAACAGTATGAGGTACACTGGCTGAGAATCAAACTTGGGTCTCCCACATGGAAGGTGAGACTTCTACCACTGAACTATCAATGCCTCAAATAAACAAAAAACAAATAAATAAGTACGTAAACAAAGAGATAAATAAAACTGGGCTTTCCTCATCATTGACACCCTAACTAAATGTTGAATATTGGTAAGAGTTCTCTATTGGGTGTTAGCTTCAGCAAGTTGCTAAACTTCCCTAGATCACTTGATTGCTGATTTTTTAAATGATAGATTTGGAGTAAAAAATTTATAAAGTCCTGTATTAGTCCCATACATTCTATTTTCCTCAGTTTTTAGAGTTAATCGCTTTTTCAATGTGGTGGTCTTCTGGAGACCTGTGATCATCTGCTAACAGCTTCAGACAAAAATAACATTGAATCAACGAATATGAACAATTATTAAAAAAAATTTGTTCGTGTATTTTGTGTTTAGAAGAACAGTAAATGCTTAATTTATTATTATCATTTGTTTGGTAACATTCAAACATTCCTGGAATCAGCCCAATTTCCTTATTAAAAGACTTGTGTCATGATAAATCATATTTATTGATTTGTGTATTACCTGAAAGATTCTGTTTTTTGAAAAAAGCTTGGATTATTTTCTTTAATTACTCTTGATAAGGAGAGGGTAGATAATAATGGCAAAAACAAGACATTTTAGTTAATTCTTATGTAGTATGCATGTGTATAAATATGTATATGCATATATATATGTACACATATAGTATACATAGTTATACTATAGTCTCACATACTTTGAACATGTTATCAGGAGGGACCAGTCACTGGAGAAGAACATCATGTTTGGTAGAGTAGAGGGTTAGTGAAAAGGAGGAAGACCCTCAACAAGATGGATTGACACAGTGGCTGCAACAATGAGCTCAAGCCTAACAACAATTGTGAGGATGGTGCAGGGCTGGGCAGTGTTTTGTTCTCTTATACAGACAGTCGCTATGAGTTGGAACTGACTGAACAGCACCTAACAACAGCAGCAATATATATATATGCATATGTGTTTTGTGTATGTATATACAAACACAGAATGTTGGGTTTTAGAGTGTTCTTATTAATGAGACTATAAATTTTATTTTGATTATGGCCAGTTGGTAGAGAGAAACTTCACTATTCTCAGAAGGTTTCAGCGGATGGGCTAGTATAAACAGAAATGCAATGTAATGAAAATGATGCCAACCTGATAACCAGAAAACACATTCTGATCATGATTTTAATAAGGTCTGTATGACTTTGGATAACTAACTTGACTTCTCTGAGATTTGATTTTCTTATTAATAAAGGGTGCTGGAAACTAGTGATTCAAAACAGATTTTTTTCCTAAGGTCCTTTTCAGCTTATTTTGTCTGAAAATTACTTCTACATTTTTAAGAGTTTCAAAGAAGGCTGTAAATTATTTTTAAATAAAGTTTCTCAGGTAAGATGTAAAACAATACTTAGCGTGTGGGAATCATGAAGAAGTCTAAGGTTGACTTGAAATTTTTAAAACAAAGAGCAGGAGTTTAAAAATGTAGCAGAAATTTCAACAGATGACATTAACGTGGGAGGAAGAGTAAATAATAAAGAAAAATACAGCAAGATGCATGAAGACTTAGATCATTTAAACGCTAAAAGATGAAAGCTAGTTCAAAATAGCTCCAAGTCAGAACAGTGACACATCTCTGCAAAAGGGAATATCAAATAATTGCATATAATTAAGTCTAAGGTTTCAAAAAGTAAAAGCATAAAGGCAATTCTGTGTACATCATTAAATATGAGTGATCAGTAATACTAACAAGATTTTTAAAAAGTTGTAACATTAGTAAAAAAAAGACTAACTATGATTAAGTAGGGCAGAAAGAGTCTAAAAATCACTGAACATCGGTAATCTCAATAATAGAAAAAATACAGAGAAACCAGGAGAATGTCAGCAGTGCTCTACCAATAAAACTGTAAGTGATTTCCATTATGTATCATTTACTAAAAAAAGTATTTTGCCTATTTTCCCAAGTAAAAGAAACTTCTTAGAAATTATTTTTCATGTTTTCCTTTAATCTCAGACTAATTGGGTGTGTGGAGAAAGCAGGTGAGCCCTGCCTCTCCAAGTTTTGAAACCAGAGTCATATGTGTTCATCTTTTACCAGTGTGGATCGTCCACAACAAATCGCTGGCAGTTAATCAACGGGAGGTTGTACCTCTACGATTCTTAATGCTCATTCATGCCATCAGCACCTAAAACCTTCCACGGGATAACCCTCCACAAGACATCAAGGGGAAAGCAGACGAATAGACTCTGCTAGAGATGATATACACCCTGTTCAGGTTACTCATCTGTAATTTATTTTCTCTCTTATTATATTATTATTGACAGCAATACATTATTTTATTTGCATCAATATGTGTGAATGTTGTAGCACATACGTGTGTGTGTGTTTGGAGAACTGAAATAAAAATGGAAAGTAGGAGCATTTTTCCTGAGAACTTGTGTAGTTCTTTATTGTTGGGGGCTGGAGATTAATAACTGGTCTCCCTCTTAATTCATTCCAGAGTTTTGAATCATTTAAGAAATAAGTCACAAAATCAGATAGAAATAAACCACAGAATACAGTGTATGGATTTCATCAGGGATAAAGCTGATTAAAGAATGAGATTTGGATCAGTGGGAAAATGGGCTCTCTAATCACTGTTCTCCTCACTCGGCACTGTAGCTGTCTTTGGCAGAACTAGGTATCTATAGGGAATGGGCACTAAGAGAAAAAACAAATAAACACAAAAAAGAAGGACTGAGCAATGTGAACTTTTTCCTTTTGCCCAAAGAGATAAATGAAGAAGAATGAGTGAGGGGTTGAAGGAAGCTGGAAGTGTTCTTCACAGTCGACCTTCCTCAGAAGTGAAGTAGAAGCTTGTGAGGTCACTTCACACCCCTGACTCCACAAAACAGAAGACTAGCTCATTTGGGGGACACCTGAGGATCCCCAAGACAACAGAATAATAGCATTCTTACTTTATTTTTTTACTTTCAACCTTTCTGTTCATTTTTAAGTGTGACTCTTCAAGGAGCATAGAGAATTTTTTCTTAGTGACAGCTGACAATCTTTTCTCTTAATTACAGTAGTTCATTCATTTATTTTTAATGCAGTTACTGATATATTGAGTTTTCACCTAAAAAAACCCATTGCCATTCA
The DNA here is from genome assembly GCA_030035585.1 of Dugong dugon. Classification (NCBI taxonomy): domain Eukaryota; kingdom Metazoa; phylum Chordata; class Mammalia; order Sirenia; family Dugongidae; genus Dugong; species Dugong dugon. The sequence continues at coordinate 106,395,565 of CM057463.1, read as the reverse complement.
GTCGATTCCAACTCATAGAAACCCTATAGGACACAGTAGCATTGCCCCATAAGGTTTCCAAGGAGTGGCTGGTGGATTTGAACTCCAGACCTTTTGGTTAGCAGCCAAACACTTATCCACTGTGCTTTTGTTTTCTGTTTGTCTTACATATATTGTGTCTCTTACTCTTTTTATTTTTTCCACAATTGGACTAATAGAGTATTTTATTTTTGTTTTTGTTATTTCATTATTGTTATAGTCATATTTTTAAGGTTTCTCTAGAGATTGCAACATATATCCTTGCCTTATTTTGTTCTAACATAAATTAGTATTTTCACCAGTTTCTAGACAATTCTAGGATTTTACAACACAGCTCCATTTATGCCTCTCCTGTCTTTTGTGTTCTTGTAGTCATATTTTTATTTCTACATATATTTTGTTTATATTTATAGAGATTACTGGAATTTTAAAGTCAGTGTTTATTTATAGTCCTTAACGTATTAACCCTTTATTTTTATGCTTCATTTTCCCCTGCAGTTTCATGTTTCCATCTGCAATAATCATACTTCTGGCTGAATATCCTTTTAAGTATTTCTTTTAAGGTAGATTTACTTATGACAAAGTCCATCAACTTTTTATTCATGTAGTAATAGTCACTTTAAAAGAATATTTTTTCTAGAAGATTTGTAAGATAGCACTTTTTTTTTCAACTCTTGAAGATGCTGTGTCATTACTGTTTGTGTTGAGAAGTCAGCTCCCTCTTTTTAAGAAAATGTATTTTTGTGTGTGTATTTGTGGTAATCTTTAATATTTTAACTTAGTCTTGGATTGTCAGCCATTTCATTATAATGTGAGTGGTATAGTATTCTTTGTATTTATCCTTCTTGAGGCTTGCATACTTCTTGAATCCTTACATTGTTATCTTCTATCAGTTTTGGGAAATATTCATCTGTTACATCTTCCCTATTCTCTTTCAACTTTTCTCTCTGGGACTCTATTTAAATGGACTTTAGACCTTTTACTTTGTCCCAAATGTCTGCTACCCTTTACACTCTTTATCTCTCCATATTTTTAGCCTGTATAATTTCTACCGACCTGTTTTCCAAGTTAATAACCCTTTCTTCTGCTATGTCAAATCTGCAGTTTAACCATGTATTGAGTTATTTTCAATTGCAGATTTTTGTTTTCCTTTTAGGTATTTCATTTAATTAATTTAGTTTTTAAAAAGATTACAGTTATTCATTGAAAGTTCCATCTTGTCATTTATTCTCTTGAACATATTAATCACTGCTATTTCAACAAATTGTGTCTTCTAAATCCTACAAATACACCAGTCACTTGTGGGTTTCCTTCATTTTTTAATTTTTTGATCCATTATTTTTAATATGCATAACAGATTTTATTTGAATGTCCAACATTGTGTATGAAAAAATAACTAGTCTCTAGTAGTGCAATGCCTCTCAAAAGAGGCTTTATCCTACCCTTTGATAGGCAGGTTGAGTGGGAGAATAGGATCTTAATCTAGTAAAAGAGTGAAATGACTTGTGAGTGGGCTAAATTTTTATGAAGCTCAATCTAATTCTACTTCCTATATTCTACATTTCTCTCTGGCTCACTGTCTCCCAATTAAGAGAAATCATTAAGAGATTTAGATAAGGGAGCTACCTTAAAGATCATTATCCAGACACCTTCATTTTTATAGTAGAAAAAATGCCAAGGAAACGTATGTACCTTGCCAGGATTTCATGCAGAAACTAAGTGAAAGTTCTAGAACGGGAACCCAAACACCCCTGGCTTTTGTATACTGTTCTTAAATCTCCTGATGTGGTAAACTTTTTACTCTCTTTTTGTACCTGTGAAGATCATGTTGCCTACCAAAAAATCAATTCTGGACAAAAGCATCCTATTAGCCAAGCTTGGGTCACATGACTTTTCCATAGTAATTGAGGATACAGGGTGAAGAAATATGAGGAAATCGAAGGATTCATTGGGCTTCTCTGGTGAAAAATGGGACCCTGAGTCTCATAACGTTACAAAAAAAAAAAAAAAAAAAGGTTTCAACTATTGGTTTAGTGTGGAGTACAGAGATCTTTCAGTAAAGAGTCCTGGTTTCTCTTCTTTCGTCTGGAATCTAACCTGTCAAAAGTTTAGACAATTAATAGGGCCTTTGTAATTCTTTCTTTTCCCAAGGCTGTAAATCTTTCTGGAAGCAGACTGCCACATCTTTCTCGCATGGAGCGGCTGGTGGGTTCAAACCACCGACCTTTCAGTCAGCAGCTGAATTCTTTAACCATTGTGCCACCAGGGCTCCATCTGTAACACAGGGATAATAATTCTGGCCTTTTCTTAACTGAAAGAGACATTGTGACGATCTTAGAAATCTTACCAACTAAACAGAATATATAAAGAACATTTTTGATATATGTTAAAAAAAAAAAAAAAAACCTGTTGCCATCAGGTTGATTCCAACTCATAGTAACCATGTAGGACAGAGTAGAACTGGCCCATAGGGTTTACAAGGAGTGGCTGGTGGATTCAAACTGCCGACCTTTTGGTTAGCAGCCAAGCTCTTTAACCACTGCACCACCAGGCCCCCTTGCTATACGTAACTACTATATAATTGTGATCTTATTAAGATGAGGACAATGGTTAAAAAAAAAAAAAAGGAAAACTATCATCACTTCCTTTTCCTATAGCTATCTAACCTATAAAAGTAAACTCTTAAAATCAGCAATGCTTTCATGAAAATTCAAGTAATAGATTCAAGTAATAGATTAAAGCAACTATAAGATGATTTTAAAAATATGTTCAATATATACAAAAAGCCATAATCTGTGGTTAAACTGGAGATTATTTGTAGCTGAAAGAGATCTATATTTTTAGTTTTATTTGAAGCCCCATGCCTAAAACCTTTCTATTATTAAAGAGGCAGCATATCAATTTCTGGATTTCATTTTGTCCAATCAATTGCTGGTAAGAAATTTCAGTTTCTAGGCCATCATTCTTATACCTCCAGCACGTTGTCCATTATAAATATGTCTGTGTGACCAATTACAAAGCAGAGTAGATCGTCTGTGGCAAGGGGATATATATTAGATAAGAGACTCTATTCATTCTGCAGACAGTTTCAGCAAAGAGGTCAATGGGTAATTGAGTGTTAGACTGAACTCTCTTTTCCCCATTAGGTGTTTGCTCTGTGTCTAGACTGAGGTTCATCAACATTGTTGTGAAATAAAATTGCAGTATCATTACTATAAGTTGCTTGATAACTTATTTTCAAATTCTTGGATTGAAACCATCCTAAATCAAAACATCTACATCCAAAAACACAAACACATGTAATAAGGTTATATTTTGGGTCAAAGTCTTCCCCTGTCTTTAATCAGCCTATTATAACTATTGGAATGAAATGATAAATAAGTCCATCTTCCAAAAAGACATTAATATGATAAAACAGAAAGTAATTTTAAATAAATATTTTTTAAATCAGTGATTACAACGGTAACATTTTAATATATGAATTCTCTTGTTAGGTGTCATGGAGTTGGCTCCAACTCATAGTGATCTTGGACATAATAGAACAAAATGTTGCCCAGTCCTGCACCATCTATGAATTATGCAAGAAAACCTATACTATATTTCAAAAAATGAATTTACATATAGATGTCTATAGTAACAGCAAAAAATCATAGATGATAAAGAGAAAACATGGCTAAATTCTCTCCTTTGGAGCCCTGGTGAAGAACTACAGCTAAGAGCTGTAGCTAAGAGCAAGCTACAGCTGCTAACCAAAAGGTCAGCAGTTCGAATCCACCAGCCACTCCTTGGAAACCCTAGGGGGCAGTTCTGCTCTGTCCTATAGGGTCACTATGAGTCTGAATCAACTTGATGGCAATGGGTTTGGGTTAACTATATTTTATATTATTATGGAGCCCTGGTGGCATAGTAATTAAGAGCTATGGTTGCTAACCAAAAGGCCAGCAGTTCGAATCCTCCAGCTGCTCCTTGGAAACCCTATGGGGGGCAGTTCTAGTCTGTCCTATAGGGTTGCTATGAGTCAAAATTGAATCGACTCAACAGCAATGCGATTTATAATATTATGATGAAAACCAGAAATAGTGGGATGATAATGTATTTATTTTAATAGGCAACAAAAGTTTAAAAAAATTTTCTAAGAAAATTTTCAAGAACAAATTGAAAGCTGTCACTTCAAAATTATCCTAACATGAAAAACAAACAATTAATGACTTTTGTCTTTGCATAATGAGTCATTAAAATAACAGAAAGACAGAGTGATATAGTGAAATTCACATTATGTTACCAACGCTTGTTTTATACTTGACATGATACCAGCAAATTAATGCATTTTATGTTTAATAAAATGTTAAAACATTCTACTGTAATTTATGAACAACGTATATAAAATCATTGATACATTAATTTGTTATAATAAAATCTTGGCAATTTTTAAGCTAAAAAACCAGTATGAAGCAAAATTATTGGAAAAACTGACTGGATGTGAGAGAATGTTTATGGAGTGTAAAGGCAACATTATTATTATTTTTTTTTTTATTGTACTTCAGGTGAAGGCTTACAGAACAAATAGTTTCTCATGAAACAGTAGTACACATATGTTTTATGACATTGGTTAACAACCCCACAACATGTTAACCCTCTAACTTCTCAACCATTTTTTTTTGGTAAAAATACACATAGCCAAAGATACACCATTTCAAAAATTTCTACGTGAACAGTTCAGTGACATTGACTACTCTCTTCCGATTGTGCTGCTATTCTCACTTCAGATGAAGGCTTACAGAACAAAATAGTTTCTCATTTAACAGTTACTACACGTGTTGCTCTATGACAATGGTTAACAGTCTCACAACACATCAACAATATGCTTACTCAACCTTGAGTTCCCTATAATCAGCTTCCTTGTCCCCTTCTACCTTCTGGCCCTTGTCACTGGACTACTGTACCTCATTAGTCCCATTTGGTTGTAGGGGGCTGTCCACTCCCAGGCTGAACAGTGAATCTCAGAGATAACTTCACCACAGAGCTGAAAGGGTGTCTGGGGGCCATACTCTGGAGGTTTCTCCAGTCTCCTTTAGGCCAGTATCTGGTCTTTTTTTTTTTTTGGGGGGGGGGGGAGTTAGAATTATGCTCTGCATCCTTCTCTAGCTCTGCCCAGAACCCTCTGTTGTGATCCTGGTCAGAGCAGTCAGCGGTGGTAGCCGGGCACCATCTAGCTGTACTGGACTCAGTCCGGTGGAGGTCTTGGTAGCTGTGGACAATTAGCCCTTTGGACTAATCTTTTCGTTGTATCCTGTTCTCTTCATTCTCCCTTGCTCCCGAAGGGATGAGACCAGTGGAGTGTCTTAGATGGCTGCTCACAGGCTTCTAAGACCCCAGACACTACTCACCAAGGTAGAATGTAGAACATTGTCTTTATAAACTGTGTCATGCCAACTGAGCTAGATGTTCCCCGAGACCATGGTCGCCACAGCCCTCCACACAGCAGTTCAGTCCCTCAGGGAGTTTGGATGTGTCTATGGAGCTTCCAAGACTTTCCTTGTACAAGTTATGCTAGTTTCCCCTGTATTGTGTACTGTCTCACCCTTCACCCAAGATACCACTTATCTATTGTCTATTTAGTACTCCCCCCCCCATCCCTCCCATCCCTGGTAACCAACAAAGATTGTTACATTTTGTGTGTGAACTTTTTCATGGGTTTTTACAATAGAGGTCTCATACAATATTTGTCCTTTTGTGATTGACTTAGCATAATGTACTCCAGTTTCATCCATGTTATGAGATGCTTCACAGATTCATTGTTGTTCTTTCTTGTTGCATTGTGTGTATGTACCATAGTTTCTTTATCCATTCATCTGTTGATGGGGATTTAGGTTGTTTCCATTGTTTTGCTATTGTGAATAATGCTGCCATGAACATAGGTATGCATATGTCTACTCGAGTGACGACTCTTATTTCTCTAGGATATATTCCTAGGAGTGGGATTGCTGGATCGAATGGTATGTCTATTTCTAGCTTTCTAAGGAAGTGCCATATCATTTTCCAAAATGGTTGTATCATTTTGCATTCCACCAGCAGTGCATGAAAGTTCCTATCTCTCTGCAGCCCTTCCAACATTTGTTATTTCCAGTGTTTTTGATTTGTGCCAGTAATGCCGGGGTGAGACGGTATCTCATTGTGGCTTTAATTTGCATTTCTCTAATGGCTAGTGATCATGAGCATTTCCTCATGTGTCTGTTGGCCATTTGAATGTCTTCTTTGGTGAAGTGTCTGTTCATTTCCTTTGCCCATTTTTTAATAGGATTATTTGTCTTTTTGTTGTAGAGGTGTTGGATTTTCTAGTAGGTTATGGAGATCAGATCTTTGTCTGACTTGTACTGTCCAAAAATTTTTTCCCAATCTGTAGGTTATCTTTTTACTCTTTTGGTGAAGTCTTTTGAAGAGCATAGGTGTTTGATTTTTAGAAGATCCCAGTAATCTAGCTTATCTATCGGGGTTTGTGCATTGATGGTTATCGTTTGTATCCTGTTAATGCCGTGTATTAAGGCCTGTAGTGTTGGTCCTATTTTTTCTTCTATGAACTTTATAGTTTTAGGCTTTATATTCAGGTCTTTGATCCATTTTGAAGTAGTTTTTGTATACTGTGTGAGGTATGGGTCCTGTTTCATTTTTTTGCAGATGAATAACCAGTTTTGCCAGCACCATTTGTTAAAAAGATTGTCTTTTCCCCATTTGATGGACTTTTGGTCCTTGTCAAAGATCAGGTGACCGTAGGTGGATGGATTTACATCTGGCTTCTCAATTCTGTTCCATTGGTCGATGTCTCTGTCGTTGTACCAGTTTTGACTACTGTAGCTGTAGAGTAGGTTCTGAAGTCAGGTAGTGTGAGTCCTCCAACTTTATTCTTCTTCTTCAGTAGTGCTTTATTTATTTGGGGCTTCTTCCTTTTCCATATAAAGTTAATGATTAGTTTTTCCATCTCTTTGAAGAATGTCCTTGGTATTTGGATCGGGATTGTGTTATATTTGTAAATTGCTTTGGGTAGAATCGTCATTTTCACAATGTTGAGTCTGCCTATCCATGAGCATGGTATGGTTTTCCATTTATGTAGATCCCTTTGGGTTTCATGCAGTAGTGTTTTGTAGTTTTCTTTGGATATGCCTGTTACAACCCTGGTCAGATTTATTCCTAAGTATTTTATCTTTTTAGGGTCTACTATAAATGGTATTGTTTTCCTGATTTCCTTTTCATCGTTCTGCTTATTGGCGTATAGGAATCCAACTGATTTTTGAATGTTTATCTTGTATCCTGCTACTCTGCTGAATCTTTCTATTAGTTCCAGTCGATTTCTCATGAAGTCTTTAAGGTTTTCTATGTATAGTATCATACCATCTGCAAACAGGGACAGTTTACCTTCTTCATTACCAGTTTGGATGCCCTTTATTATTATTATTATTTTTTTGCCTTATTGCTCTAGCTAGAACTTCCAGCACAATGTTAAATAGGAGTGGTGATAAAGGGCATCCTTGTCTTGTTCCTGTTCTAAAGGGGAATGTTTTCAGCCTCTTTCCATTAAGAATGATGTTAGCCATTGGTTTTGCATAGATGCCCTTTACTATGTTGAGAAATTTCCCTTCTATACCTATTTTGTTGAGAATTTTTATCAGGAATGGGCATTGGACTTTGTCAAATGCCTTTTATGCATCAATTGAGATGATCATGTGATTCTTTTCTTTCCTTTTACTTATGTGGTGGATTACGTTGATTGATTTTCTAATGTTGAACCATCCTTGCATACCTGGTATGAATCCTTCTTGTTCGTGGTGTATTATTTTTTTGATATGATGCTGAATTCTATTGGCTAGAATTTTGTTAAGAATTTTTGCATCTATATTCATGAGAGATATTGGTCTGTAATTTTCTTTTTTTGTGACATCTTTGCCTGGTTTTCCTATGAGCATTATTCTGGCTTCATAGAATGAATATGGAAGTATTACTTCCTCTTCTATGCTCTGAAATAGCTTAAGTAGTACTGGTGAAAGCTCTTCTGTAAATGTTTTGTAGATTTCTCCAGTGAAGCCATCTGGGCCAGGAGTTTTTTTTGTTGGGAGTCCTTTTATTACCTTTTCAATCTCTTCTCTTTTTATGGGTCTGTTCAGATTTTCCACATCACTTTGTTGTAGTTTGGGTAGGCCATGTGTTTCTAGAAATTTATCCATTTCCTCTAGGTTTTCAAATTTGTTGGAGTTTAGTTTTTCACAATATTCTATTATAATCCTTTTTATTTCATTCGTGTCTCTTGTAATGTCCTCCATTTCATTTCTTATTTGGGTTATTTGTGTCCTCTCCTGTTTTTCTTTTGTCAGCCTGGCCAGTGGTTTGTCGATATTGTTGATTCTTTCAAACAACCAACTTTTGGTTTTTTTGATTCTTTCTATTGTTTTTCTGTTCTCTATTTCATTTATTTCTACTCTGATCTTTACTATTTCCTTTCTTCCAGTGTTTGTGGGCTTTTGTTGCTGTTCTCTTTCTATCTGTTTGAGTTCTCTAGTTAATGTTTTGATTTTGTCACTTTCTTCTTTTTTGATATGTGCATCTATTGCTCTAAATTGTCCTCTGAGGACTGCCTTTGCTGTGTCCCAAAGGTTTTGGTATAATGTGTTCTCATTCTCATTTGATTCTAGGAATTTTTTGATTCCATCTCTGATTTATTCTATTACCCACTGATGTGTAAGCAAGGTAGTATTCAGTTTCCATGTAATTGATTTTTTTTCCTTACTCTTTCTATCATTAATTTCTACCTTGATGGCATTGTGGTCAGAGAAGATACTTTGAAGTATCTCAAGGTTTTGGATCTTGTTGAGGATTGCTCTGTGGCCTAACATGTGGTCTATTCTGGGAACGTTCCATGTACATTGGAAAAGAATGTGTACTTTGCAGCGGTTGGATGGAGCATTCTATATATTTCTATTAGGTCTAGTTGGCTGATTGTGCCCTTTAGGTCTTCTGTGTCTTTGCTGAGTTTATTTTTAGTTGTTCTGTGCTTTACCGAGAGTGGTGTGTTGAAGTCTTCTACTCTTATTGTGGAACTGTCAATTTCTCTTTTCAGTGCTGTAAGAGTTTTTTTTGTGAATTTTGGAGCCCTGTCATTGGGTGTGTAGATGTTTATTATGGTTATGTCTTCATGATGGATCATCCTCTTAATCATTATATAGTGTCCTTCTTTGTCTTTTATGGTAGATTTTGTTTTAAAGTCTATTTTATCTGAGATTAGAATTGCCACTCCTGCTCTTTTTTGGTGGTTTTTAGCTTGCTATATTTTTTTCCAACCTTTGACTTTTAATAAAATCACATCTTTGTTTCTAATGTGTGTCTCTTGTAGACAGCATATTGATGGATCCTGTTTTCCTATCCATTCTGTCACTCTCCATCTCTTTATGGGTGTGTTGAGTCCATTTAGATTCAGAGTAATTATTGATAGCTGTGAGTTTGTTGCAGTCATTTTGTAGTGCTTTTTTTTGTGGTGCTGAAATTTTCTTTGTTCTTTTTACTCTCTTGTGCTGAGTTACTTTTGTTTGTGGATTTTTTTTTCATGTATTTTGTTTTTGCTGAGACTTTATCTTTTTCCGCTTTTTTTATGAGTATTTTTGTTAATTTTCTTTGTGGTTACCATGAATTTTACCCTTATCTTTCTAAGTTTGAAGCAATCTACCATTACTTGTTATCGCCTTGCCTTCCTCTCCATTAGAAAGTTCTATACCTATGCTGTTTATTCCCTCTTTTATTGTTTTGATGTTGTTGTCATGTACTGATTAACTGCTCTGATTCCCTGCTGTATTTCTTTTGGTTTTGGATTCCTTGACAGTTCATTTCCTAGATTGGTATCTTGCTGGTATGATCCTGTGTCCTAGATTCTGCCTGTGGGCTGAAGTTTTTTGTCCTCAGATCAAAGAAATCCCTTTAATAATTCTTGTAAGTTTGGTTTGACTTTTACATATTCCTTTAATTTCTGTCTATCTGGAAATGACCTAATTTCACCATCATATTTGAACAAGAGTTTTGCAGGATATATTATTCTTGGCTGGCAATTTTTTTTCTTTCAAGATTTTATATATGTCAGCCCATTCCCTTCTTGCCAGTATGGTTTCTGCCGAATAATCAGAGCTTAGTCTTATTGTTTCTCCTCTGTATGTGACTTCTTGTTTTTCACCAGCTGCTCTCGGGATTCTAGGCTTGTCTTTGGTTTTGGTGAGTGTGATTATGATATGCCTTTGTGATTTTCTTTTGGGGTCTCTCCTATATGGGGTTCATTGAGCTTGTTGGATGGTCAGTTTTTCATCTTTCATGATATTGGGGAAGTTTTCTTTCATCAGTTCTTCAATGATCCTCTCTGTGTTTTCTGTTTTCTCCCCCTGTTCTGGAATTCCAATCACTCAAAAACTTTTGCTTTTGATTGTATCCCACATAACTCTCAGGGTCTCTTCATTTTCCTTTGTTCTTTTTCCTGTGTTTTTCTGAAATAGGGTCATATCCAAGTGTTTGTCTTCAATTCCACTGATCTTGTCTTCCACCATTTCAAATCTGCTTCTCAGCCCTTCTATGACAGTGTCCATTTATGAAATCTTGCTGTTTAACTTTTGGATTTCTAATTGTTGTCTTCTTATAATTTCTAGTTGTGAATTTATTTTGGCATTTTGTCCCTGCATTATTTTCCTGAATTCTTCCAAATTTTTGTCTGTATTTTCCATGAATTTGTCTATTTTTTCCTCATGTTTGTTAGCTTTTTGCCTCAGCTCTTGGAGAATTCTGAGTATTAGAGATTTGAATTCCCTATCAGGTAGTTCTAGTGCATTTTCTTCCATTGGAAAATCATCTGTTGTTTTATTTTGGAAGCCTAATGGAACCATCCTGTCCTGTTTTTGTAAATGTTTTGATATTGTCTGCTATCTTCGGGACATTCAGTAGTTATTTTTCTCATTTATTGAGTGTAGATTTATTTGTTTTGTCCCTTTTTATTTTAAATTTGACTACGCCTGAGCAGGTGGACTGTGTGTTCTTTGTTGTTTGCTCATCTGTGGGCACAATAATTTTCACCCCCTTCTCAAATTGGCAGGGTCAATCACTCAGACATGGTATGTTAGGGCAGGTCTAGCTGAAGAGGAGTCACTGGGACAGGTTGTCTGTGGCACTCACTACAGTGACCAGGGTGGGTCGGCAATCAGTGAAGGGCTGTTTCCAGTAGGCCATGCCTGTGCTGCTTGGTGGTGTGATGTTAAGCGTACGGTGCAGGTAGGCAGTATGTAGCAGGGAGATTGTTATGTGTGGAGCTAAGATGGATATGGGAAAGATTAGAGAGGAACAGGAGCCAAAAACATACAAACAAACAAGAAAGAATGCTAGGGAAGCTTGCCATTGGAGTGGAGGGATGAGAGACTATGAAATGGAGAAAAACAGAAACGGGAAGAGGAAGAAAAGAATGAATAAATGAAAATCGGAAAGGTTAAAGAAGCACAAAGTTCCCAGGGATCCCACCCGTGCAGCTATGAGGTCTGGGGAAGTCGCTCTCAAGTGTTGCAGTACAGCCTGGCCAGAAGGTGCAGAGGCATACAAAGCCAGGTATTCAGGGAACAGAATGTGAAGGAAGATATAGAGAGACAAGAAACTGAGTAATGAAGGAAAACAAAAAGGAAAAAAGAGGGAAAACAAAACAAAACAAATTAAAAAAAAAAAAAAAAAAGCCCCCCAAAAAACCAGAAAAAAAAAAAATGAAAAAAGAAATGCCCTCAGGGATCCCTGTGCAAGTCGAGGGGGTAGTCTCCTTGCCATGCAGCACTGCCTGGCCAGAAAGTGCTCCCAACTCAAGAAAAGGAAATGAAAACAAACAAACAATCAAAAGTTCCAGGATCCCACCAGCATGGCAGCCCAGACTGGGAAACAGCTCTACGCTCAAACAGAGATCCACAACCCCTCAGGAAGAAGCAAAGATGGCACACGGAGCCAGGTATTTGAGTGAAAGGAGGGGGAGGTGGTGAGAGGTAAGGAAGAAATCAAAAGAAGCAGAAAAAAAAGCAACACCAGCAGCCAATAAATGGCACTCAGAGAACCAGCCTGTTCGAGTGTGTGGAATCCAAGCAGCCGGTGTTTCCTGGTAAAGAGATTGTGGCAGTGGGAAGCAGAAGAGACCGAGTGGGGGTGAAGAAGGGTGGGGGGTGGGAAAGTGTATATTGCAAATTACTGGGTGTTTTGTCTCTTGCTGGAAGCTATGTGAAACTGCTTTCTCGTACCCCCTGTTTGCTGGTCTCTGATAGGAGTCCAAGATGGTGGATCTGCGATGCGTTAGTTGGTAGGGGACCTCTGCATGAATCTCTCCTCACTCTCCATTCTCTGTCAGTTTTCTTACTCCATTTGGTGCTTGGCTGAGTTCTTTATCTCTTCATTTGATGTTTTTAGGTTTCAGGATTGTTGTTTTCTCTGTTAGGCTTAGTTTTTCAGATTTTTGCAGTGGAGGGACGGCGTGGTGCTTCTGCCTATAATGCTATTTTGCTGGAAGTCAAGGCAGTATTATTTTTAACAAATTTGAATGTAATATTTACATCTGACGTATCTCAAAACACGTAATATGATATATAGGTCCTAAATCAGAAGGCATAAACTCAAGGCACCATTCCCATGTCTGTGTTGTGGTTTAACATGCATAAGCTAAAAGTTTGTCTTCTAAGCCTCACTGCATTGAGTTTACCAGTTCCTACACTTGCCATTGACTAGTCATTTGAAACATTTATTTTATTTGCTTCTTTAAGTATGCAAAACCATTTAGAGGAAAAGAATTCTAAAATTATTCAGTTTAATACGCCACTTTGTGTTAAAGACTGGATAAATTTCAAACTCTTCAGAAAAAGAGCTAACTGAACTTTAAGTCGAAAAGCCACCAAAAGTCCAAAATACATCACTGGCCCTAAATTTGGCATACTACATATATAACGTCAAGCAACAGTCTCTCCCTCCATCATATGTTAAATGACTTTATGAGTATACAGAATTGAGGATTTTATACAGATACTTGAATTGAAAGTGGTAGTTCTGCCTCATTGAGTTCATTTTGGTAACATATTGAAAAGTATTTTTTGATGATATCTGCGACTGCGGAACCATAACCTCCTCAGTGTTATAGTTGAACTTAGCCATTGCCTATAATCATTTCTTCTTGTATGTCCTGCAATGTTTTTGGGGATTATGCTGTGAGACTTCTTTAAAATGTCACATACTTGTGAGGTAAAGAGACTTTTAAAATGTCTTGTGGAATTTTTCTGACGAAATTTTTTGTTTCCAAAGAGGGTAATGACGTTGTGCTGGAGGTACTAATAGTGCTTTGCATGGGGTCAGCTGCTGGGTTCCAGGGATCCTCCGAAAAGGGAAATTTATGAAAGCAACTTGCCTGGAGATCAAGCAGTACATGTTTAAGATGAAATATCAAATCATGATTGACCTGGCAGAAACGCTGCTTCAAATTTTAAGAAAATTTCCTGTCTTTCCTACCTTTTAACTCAGTGACTGACGAAACTTTAGAAAGACTGGATGAATTTCAAACACTTCAAAATAGTTAAGATGATTCATTTTTGTTTATTTTTGTTCTAGTGTCTGATTTGTACATGTAGGGAATGTACATGGGTCTCAGTAGGTGAAGGTGGGGAAGAATGAGAAAAGATTATAATACTGAAGTGACTCATGTTAAAAATGTATCCGATAATCTGGAAATTGTGAATTGGGGAGATAACTATTAGGGATGGAATGATTTACAATATTAAGAAGCTGCTTAATATTCAAAGGGCAAGGTTTCTTTTGGGTGATAAAGCAAAAATTAGACAATTCTTCCATATTGTCTTTTTGTTATTGTGATTTTGTACATGCATTCACAAACACATGAAATTTACTAATTGAATAACAGAATTTGTAATACCTGTATATTTCTCAAACACAAATTTCCTAAGTTATGTATAAATTATACCAAAATTCTGAGAAAAGGAAACCTGGACATATTTTACTGGGAATTGTGGGTTTGGTGTACTGGTTTCAGTCTTGCATAGTAACAGGAGACTTAGTTTCAGATATGCAGTTAAATTTTTAGCTCTGTAATTTATTAGCATTGTTTTAGAGAAGTCTCTTAGCCAGTTTGAGCTTCAGTTTTGTCATCTCTTCAAAGGAGGTAACTCTCTACCTTGTTAAGTTAATACAAGTATCAGGTAAATTGACATACACTGTAACTGATAAGCATTATATGAATGCTACTAGTGCAGCCATGAAAAATGACCTTTGAAAAGTGGTGGGTGTCAGTACTGCTTAGCTGTTTTTATTCAATCATCATTAAGATAAATTTACTTAAAATCCATAGTTAATTTTCTGAAATCTAGGTAGCATCCTTGATGGTTTTGGCTTTTTGAGGCTTGGGGTATTGTCATTCATTTTGATTTAACACATATTTATTGAGCATTTACTATGTACTAAGCTTAATCTAAGGAGCCCTGGTGTCGTAGTGGTTAAGCACTAAGCTGCTAACTGAAAGGTTGGTGGTTTGAACCCACCAGCTACTCCAAAGGAGAAAGATGTAGCAGTCTGTTTCTGCAAAAATTTACAGCCTTGGAAACCCTACAGGCAGTTGTACCCTGTATTACAGGGTTGCTATGAGTAAGAATTGACTCGATGACAATGGGTTTTGGTTTAAGCTGAAACTAACTACAGAGAGAGAGAGAGAAAGAATACAAAAGGAGAGATATTTTTTAGCCTGAAAATATTTGGAGATAGAGAACCCAATAAAAATGATAATGATAATATGATAATACCACCAATTTCCATTTATTGTGCATTTAGGGCCAGGAAAAATGCTAACTATATTATATCACTGATTTCTCATGGTAAAGCCTATGCAATAGTCACAATTATCTCTACTTTCTATGAGAAGAAACTAAAGCACAGAAGTGACTAAATTGTTATAGGTCACACAGCTAGAATGATAAAAATTAAAAATTGTAGTTGCTCACATAGATTCTAAGGGACAGCACCTGGGTCTCATCTCCAGAGTGACTGGCTATTTCAGTAAAATACAGGTTGAAAGTGCTAAGGATGAGGTTTTAAAACCAAGTCAGGAAAGATTTTTGAAGAACTTGGTAACTAAGTTTGCTTCTTAAAGAAAACCAAAAAAAAAAAAAAGTGGCTAACATGTATGAGAGTGCAATTTTAAGCTTGGAAAGTTTATGAGAAAAGGCACTGGCTAAAAGACAAATGGCTAAGCACTCAGCTGCTAACCAGACGGTTGGCAGTTGGAACCCACCAATTGCTCCTCAGGAAAAGAGACCTGGCGACCTGCTCCTGTAAAGATTTCAGCCTAGGAAATCTTACGGGCGGCTCTACTCTGTCCTACAGGGTCACTATGAGTGGGAATTGATTCAACCTCACACAATAACAGCAAAAGACAACCTTGCGTATGCAAAAAACACAAGCTGTTTGGTGGTGCTGGGTGAGAAAATGGGAAGTCTTGAGTGGTAAAAAAGATTACTAATGCCAACTCACAGGGGCTGGGTATGCCCTATTAGGAAGCTTCAACTTTATCTTGAGAATAATTAGGAGATTGAAGAGATTTTATATAAAAAGGGGACAGTTTAATATGAATAGTTAGATAGTTCACTGGCTATTTTAGCAAAGAGGAATTCAAGGTTGATGAGATTGGAGTTAGGGAGATGAATTATGAGGATTTTGAAACTCTCTGGGGGAGAAATGATTGGGATCTAAGTTAAAATAGTGATAGTAGAAATGGAAAGAAACTAATGATTTTAAGACACAGGAAGAGAAGCCAACAGAAACTGGTGATTGTGACAGGAAGGGTGGGTGAGCAGCGAAGGAAAGGAAGGTCTATGATGACTCCCAGTTTTCACACTTGTATTACTTAAAGTGGTGCCTTCAAAGGAGATAGGTTGTTCCGGGAGGATAATGAGCTTCTAGAGCCTATAAACCAGCCAATGGGAGTTGTTTCGCAGGCAGATAAAGTAGGAATCTAAAGCTTAGAGGAGCAATCTCAGCCGAGATTTGGGAGTCATTGAATACAGACAGTCATTAAAACCGTGAGAATTGATGAAAAAGCTTATGGGCAACTTAGGATAATGGAACTGAGAAACTCCTTTGCAATGATGATGGTGCTAAAGTAACTTCAATTCCTAGGTCACCTGAATATGTCTCTTCACACACTCAAACATTAATGAAGAATTAAGCCTAGCACACTGCCAAAGTATATTCTGGGCATCATCTACTTTGAAATCACCAGGCCATTTTTTGAACATGGTACTTCCTGAGTCCTGCCCCTGACATAATGAATTAAAATCCTCTGAGAGTAGAATCTAGGAGCATGCATTTTCAACAAACTCTCCAAGTGATTAAGTTATTCCAAACTTGAGAAAGATCTACTTTAGCCAAACCAAACTAAAACTGTTGCTGTCAAGTCAATTCCAACTCATAGCAACCCTACAGGACAGAGTAGAACTGCTCCAAAGGGTTTTCAAGGCTGTAAATCTTTAAGGAAGCAGACAGCCACATCTCTCTCTTGAGGGTCAGCTGGTGGGTTCAAGCTGCCTACCTTTCATTTAGTAGCCAAGCACTTAACCACTGCACCACCAGGGCTCCTTCTACTTAAGCCAACATATCTCAAGTATTAATGAGGATGTGAATCACCTGGGTGTCATGTTAAAATGCAAGATTCAGATCTCATCAGTCTGGAGTGAAGTCTGACAGTCTGCTTTTCTAACAGGCTTGTTGGTAATGATGATGCTGCTGGTTCAGGCAAGACCTCAGAGCACACAATATAAATCACATTTTTGTTATTATTTCATTATTACCATTGTTCTTTTTATTACCTAAAAGGATATGATAGCTTCCACTCCACTGATTAATTTTGGAACACCATCCATATTCTTTTGAGTTTGTTTCCACAAGTTAAAAGAGCAAAATATTCTGCTGGTTATATTGCTGGCTTATAAAATTTGATCATCTTAATTTATTTAATAATTTTTAAAAAGAAATTTTCAAAGATTGAAATATGCAATACAAGTATCCCAAAAGGGGAAATAGTAAGTTACATTATAAATGTATTTGACCACAGGTCTTTTTTGCATGGAGTACTTACGAAGTTGCCTTGAAAATTCTTTTGTTATTTTCAGTTTGCAGTAATAGATCTATGATTAAACTATTGTAAACCAGGCTCTTTGAAGTGTTATGGTTATGAGGTTAATCTCAGGACTATGGCTATCTGGCTTCAAATCCTGAGTTCACCACCTAATTTTGTTTGGGCTTTAGTGAGTTGCTTAGCTCTTAGGAATTCCACTTTTCTCTTCTGTAAAAAAAGGATAATAATAGTTTCCATCTCAGAACATTGTAAGGGTTCAGTAAGGTAATCCATGAGAAAGTACTTAGTATGTTGCATAGTATATACTGAACATTCACTAGATGCTACGTCATAACTATTGGGAATTTAGTCACTTTCAATTAACTCTGCTTTTGTACCTATGAATTCCCAAGTTTCTTTTAAAAAAGTTATATATATATACTTGAATGTGTGGGCACTATCTGAGTATTATATTGGGGCTTCTTATAATTACAAAAGAAATAGTGACACTCCTTCCAGAACCCTGTTTGAGTGTACACCACTATTTGGCCCAACTGCATACTCACTCCCATCCCAAGAGGTATGCTCACTACTGGGTGTTCAGCTCTAAGCACTTGTGGAGGTTATCACTTTATTTATATTATTTTTATTTTGCTATACTCATTTGTTCTTACTAGGTTACTGCTTATAGTTATTTATTTAATTTAAATAAAAGTATGCTTTTCAATTAATTTATAAATTCCCTTAATTCAGGGATAATGTCATCTTATCCTTTGGTATTTATTCATAACTTAAAATTTAAAAAGTGATTAATAAATCTAAATCATTAAATACCTTTCCAAATAATGAAAAATATCTAAAGCTTCAAAAAAATATCCACACTGAATTTACCTATAAAAGATGTTTTGCATAACTGTACATTTTCTGATTTTTAGCAAAACTGTCAAATGCAAAAAGGACTTGAATTAAATTACATTTAATTTGATTTTGTGCTCTAAACCATGACACTATAGTGGGGAGAGCCATTAGAATCAAATTGCAACGAGATATGATATAACCTGTGTCTTAGTTAGCTAGCGCTGCTATAACAGAAAAGCCACAAGTGGATGGCTTTAACAAAGAGAAATTTATTTCTTCACCGTAAAGTAGGATAAAAGTCCAAATTCAGGGTGTCAGCTTCAGGGAAGACTTTCTCTCTCTGTTGGTCTTCTCATCAATGTTCCCTTGGACTAGGAACTTCTCCGCCCAGGGACCCCAGGTCCAAAGGACCAGCTCTGCTCCCGGCACTGCTTTTTTGGTGGTATGAGGTCACCCGTCTCTCTGCTAGCTTGTCTCTTTTATATCTCAAGAGATTGCCTCAGGACACAATCCAATCTTGTAGACTGAGTCCTGCCTTACTAATACATCTGCTGCCCATCCTCCCTGATTAACATCATAGAGGCAGAATTTACAACATACAGGAAAATCACACAATACCAGGAATCATGGCCCAGTCAAACTGATACACACATTTTTGGCAGGACATAATTCAATCCATGACAACTTGGATTAGGGTTTTAGAAATAAAGATGGAGTAAAATGGACCAATTCAGGGTATATTTTGGATCTCATATCTTAGAGTTTCTCTGATAAATCTGTTATAAGAGGTAAGAAAAAGTGGGAATACATGATTTTCCTAGATATTTTGCTTGAGTGATTTGGTGAGCTTTTATCCGTCTTACCGAGACAGGAAAAACTAAAGAAGCACTTGGAGGTGGGGAGGATGGATCAAGTGTTCTTTCTGGTGTTGTTTTGCATTGCCTAACAAATACACATGTGGGTATGTCAAGTAGACAGACAAGTGCTTTGGTTCCTGTAGTTCGAAGCAAAGCTTGTCGTTGTTGTAGGTGCCATCAAGTCATTTCCCACTCATAGCAACCCTATGTACAACAGAACAAAACACTGCCAGGTCTTGCACCATCCTCAACATCTTTGCTATGTTTGAGCCCATCGTTGCAGCCACTGTGTCAATCTATTTTGTTGAAGTACTTCCTATTTTTAGCTGACCCTCTACTTACCAAGTGTGATGTCCTTCTCCAGGGACTGGCTCTTCCTGATAACATGTTCAAAGTACATGAGATGAAGTCTTGCCATCCTAGCTTCTAAGGAGCATTCTGGCTGTACTCCTTCCACGACAGATTTGTTCTAAATCATTATGCTATAATGGCGAGAGCCATTAGAATGAAATTACAATGAGAAATGAGATATGATATGACTTGCAAAGCTTAGGACTGGAAATTCAGCTTTTGGGGTCATTAGCATGTAGATGACACTTAGTGCCACTGGATTGGATAGAATCACTTAAAGAGATATTATTGTATAAGGGTTCCCAGAAAAAGGTCCTATGTTGGTATTATCCAAAACAGACCCTGAGCAGCAGAAAAAGCACCTGCAAAGGCCATTGGAAAACCACAGACAATAAAATGGGTAAAACAACAAAAATTGGAGAATATGGTGTCACAAAGGTTAGCCAAGAAGATTTTCAGGAAGGAGGATATGGAGCCATATATTGAACAAGGTCAATTAAATTTGAACAGAAAGGTGATGATTGGATTTGACAATATTCACATTCATATCACTGGTTGTCTTGAAAAAATCTTTTATTGAAATGTTGGAGAATGCAGTCTGTTAGCGGAGGTGTGCAGACAAAATATAAAGTGTAAGAGTGGAGAGAGCAAGAAAAGACTTTTTTTTTCAAGTTTCACTGTGAAAGTGAGTTGTAGGTTTTCTGGATAAAATGCAGCAAGCCAATTTAAATTTATATTTCAAATAAACAATGAATTGGTGCAGTGGTTAAGCACTTGGCTGCTAACCAAATGGTTGGTGATTCAAACCCACCAGCTGCTCTGCAGGAGAAAGATGTAGTGGCAGTCTGCTTCCATAAAGATTTACAGTCTTAGAAACCATAGGGACAATTCTACTCTGTCATATATGGTTGCTATGAGTCAGAATGGACTTGACGGCAGTAGTTTTGGTTTGGTTTTATATCCCATAGTTATTGCTACATTTTTGCTTGCTAAATCTGGCAACCCTATGTTAAAGACAACTTTTTTTTAAGATAGAAAATAATAAAGTGTGTAGTATGATTGAAAGACCTTGCAGAAAGATAGAATAATCAAAGAGTAGATATAATTGCAGAACTGGGATTGTTTAGATAGTTACATTGAGCACAGGAAGCAAGATTGACTTTCAAAGAAAATGGAATATTTCTCTCACAGTAATTAAAATAAAGCCAAATATATAGGTCCCAAAGTAAAAAGATATGTAGTGAGAAGATGAGGATGTACCTATCTAAATGCTTTATTTTTAATCAAAATAAATGACCCAATGTGTTAGTCATCTAGTGCTACTATAACAGAAATACCACAAGGGATGGCTTTAATAAGGAAAAATTAAGTCCCTCAGAGTCTAGGAGGCTAAAAGTCCGGATTCAGAGTGCTAGCTCCATGGAAGGCTTTCTCTCTCTGGTAGCTCTGGGGGAAGGTCCTTGTCATCAATCTTCCCTGATCAAGAAGCTTCTCAGAGCAGGGACCCCGGTCCAAAGGATGGAATTTTCTCCTGGCTCTTGATTCTTGGTGGTATGAGGTTCCCAAGTCTCTCTGCTCACTTCTCTCTTTTATATCTCAAAAGAGACTGACTTAAAATACAATCTAATCTTGTAGATTGAGTCCTGACTCATTAACATAACTGCCGCTAATCCCACCTCATTAACATCATAGAGGTAGGATTTACAACACATAGGAAAATCACATCAGATGACAAAATCACACAGTACTGGGAATCATGTCCTAGCCAAGTTGACTCACATTTTTTGGGGACACAGCTCAATCCATAACACCAAGGTGATAGCTAACCTTGCTTTAAGCAATAATATCCATAAAGTTACTAGTGTATTATGTTGGTTTATGTAAACAAAGCGTGTTATAATAAATGGTAGATGGTTGTATTTAAATTGTACACAAACATTTTTAAAGGTTTTAACACTTATACATTTATTTTAATGTATTTCAACCCTCTAATCAGCATAATACACTGGAGACTTCATGGAAAACCAACAGATAGCCTGCATATCATAATGACATGTTCAAGCTAGTTTTTATTATTATCATTGTTATATATATTATAGATAAATAATATGACCATCATCACAGGTAAATGGGTCCACTTGCAGCAGCATGAATAGGCTAAAGAATTCAGCTAGATGATATTTACTGATGGCCATGGAAGCAGCAGTCAAGAAATCAAACAACATATTGCACTGGGAAAATCTGTGGTAAAAGACCTCTTCTAAGTGTTAAAAAACAAAGATGTTACTTTAAGGAGTAAGGTGCACCTGACCCACTCCGTGGTATTTTCAATCATCTCATATGCATGTGAAAACTGGAGAGTGAATAAAGAACATGGAAGAATAGTTGATGCCTTTGAATTATGGTGTTGGCAAAGAACGTTGACTATACCTTGGACCACCACAAGAACAAACAAGTCTGTCTTGGAAGAAGCACAACCATAATGCTCCTTAGAAGTGAAGATGGCAAGACTTTGTCTCATGTACTTTGGAAATTTATCAGGAGGGACCAGTCCCTGGAGAAGGACATCATGCTTAGTAAAGTAGAGGGTCAGCAAAAAAGGAAGATCCTCAACAACATGGATTGACACAGTTGCTGCAACAATGGGGTTAAAAATAGCAAAGATTGTGAGGATGGCACAAGACCAGACAGTGTTTCATTCTGTTGTACATAGTGTTGCTATGAGTTGGAACTGACTCAACAGCACCTCACAGCTACAGTAACAACATATTTATTGAAGGGAAGTAAACATTTTTGCTTTAACTAAACATGGAGTTTACCAAGTTTTCCCATGAGGGACTTTCTTTTCAAATTGGGTGCATGTCATTATATACTGGTATGGCATTAAACAGGTCTAGGCTTGAAGCCCAATTCCAGTATTTTTTTTTTGTGTGTGTGTAACTTGACGGTAGTATTTTCTCTGATCCTTGGTTTTCCTATATGTAAAACACAGATAAAAACACTTGTGTGGGCTCGATTAGAGTATTAAAAAGTTAAAAAAATGAGGAACTAAGCAGAATGTCTGGAACTTAAATGAAAAATCAGTATAAGAAGTAACAATGTTGTTGTTGTCACTGAGTCAGCTCCAACTCATGGTGACCTTATAACAGAATGAAACATTGACTAGTCCTGCACCACCTCCATGATCTTTGACATGTTTGAGCCCATTGTTGTAGCTATGAGACAGGCAGCCTCAGAGCTCAGTCTTTCTAAGAATAACCTGCTCTGGCTTATCCTCCTGCAAAGAGCAGAATAGGCCACACAGGTTTCTGAAATTGTCCTTGACAAAATAACCACAGAATGGGCCATAGCTGGCCTCAATCAGTTTTAGCAGGTTTTCAATAGCATCTTGGCACTTTAAGTGATGGATTAGCTCATTAAGTGCAATATAAATGTAAGCACCCCACCTCTGGGTGGAGACTTAACATGCAAATGAAGGAAAATCTACCTCCTCCTAAATCTCGAAGTTTTGAACCCTTCTCTAAAGAAAATGCGTAGTCATCCCCAAGCTCTGGACGCCTGCGAAAAGGCTGATCCTAAATATTCCAATAAAATTTACATTTCCTTGTTTGCTCTTTGTAAAAGCACCTCCTCCCCAAGCTGCCGGAGAGCAGTCTTGGAGGCAGCATCTCCGACTCAACTGTTTCTTTCTTTGCACAATGAAATAAAGGAGCCTTTCTGACATCCCACCTTAGTCTCTTGCTTATTGGCTGTGACTAGCCACTCTGAGCAAAATCTGGGATTTCCACTGGGTAACAGCTATTGCGTCAATCCATCCCATTGAGGATTTTCTCATTTTCACTGACCGTTTACTTTATCAAACATGATGGACTTTTCTAACTATTGGTTTTTCTTGATAACGTGTCCAAAGTAAACAAGACAAAGTCTTAACATCCTAGCTTCTAAGTAGCATTCTGGTTAAATTTCCTCTAAGACTGATTTGTTTGTTTTCTGGCAGTCCGTAGTATATTCATTATTCTTTGTTAACACCACAATTAGAATGCATAAATTCTTCTTCTTTCTTCTTGTTTCATTGTTCAGCCATCGAATGCATATGAGACTATTGAAAAGAAAGTGACTTGTATCAGGCACATCTTAGTCATCAAAGTGACAGTAAATAGGAATAGAAACTACACATCCGAGGCTACTATAGGACATAGGCACTGCATATACATTGATTTGGAGTCTCTGAGTGGTGCAAACATTAACTCACTGGACTACTAACCCAAAGGTTGGAGCTTTGAATCCACAGAGTCCCTTTGGAAGAAAGCCCTGGCAATCTACTTCTACACGGATTCCTCCACTGTCTTTTGTGTCAACTTTCCAAAGGATCATGAGAGGCAGTGGGTGTAGCAAAACACCCACAGCATGTAAGCTGTAGAGTTACATACATGAGGGTGCCAAATTTATTATTTTTATATTGATAATGGGAAGCAAGTTTTAAAGTACGTGAGAAACATTCTTGTTTTCAATAGACATGGTGTTGTTAGTTGCCATTGAGTCAACTCCTACAGCTACAAAAAAGAAAATGAGCATTTATTTATTTGGCTATCTGTACAGTCACTAGAAAACAGCATTTTAGAGTGCATCAGGATTTGGCATTTACTCCGAAGTATCGGTTTCTTAAGTTCTTAAGAGAAATTACAAGGGCACTGTCATAAAGAAAATATACTATGGTTACATGTAATTGTATATCAACCAGCAATGACACTACCCAGATATGCCAGGTAAAATTATTTCTGTTATTCTTAGAAGACATTGTTAAATATCTCATGAAGATGTGACTTTGTCAAGGAGGTAGAGGTCATGTTTACTTATGTGTACGCACCACACACACACACACACACACACACACACACACACACACAACACACACACACACACACCCATATACACCAAATGAGGGGAGAAAATTAATGAGATCATTTAAGCAATGGGTTATTAAAAATCAGTGGGTTATTAATTGGCCATTCACCAGTTGTTTTGCTGAGTTTAACTGATTATCTTCGAAGTAAACATTTAAAAGTAGATCTCCATTTTTTATCATGCTGATTTGTGTGTCAAGACAAAATCAGAGTGCACAATTCATAGTCAAATTTGACTGAATTGGCTACCTGATTACTTTGCTCTGTGACTCTGGGCCATCTTTAACCTTTCTAATAATTAATGTAGTTGAATATTGCAACAAAATGATTGTGACATGTTCTATAGTCATTTTCTCAGGGTGAATTGGCCAATGAATCAATCTAATAATGAGTATTACTGACTTAAGCTTAACACTGTACATGGGATATCACCGATTTATTTAAATTCTCCAAAAAGATCATCAGAGAAAAAAACAATAGCTCTGAGGTTTTGGCCTAATTTTTCCACTAAATATCTATGCAATTTTCATCCAGTCATTTATCTTTGCAGATTATCAATTTTATCTACAATTAAATACCAACATGTGACAAGAAAATCACATGTTGCTTTTTTATGTTCTAATATTCTAAGGAATTCTATATATTATAATGATTATGAGCAAGATAATGGTGTTGTTGTCATTGAGCACCT
Organism: Dugong dugon; assembly: GCA_030035585.1. Classification (NCBI taxonomy): domain Eukaryota; kingdom Metazoa; phylum Chordata; class Mammalia; order Sirenia; family Dugongidae; genus Dugong; species Dugong dugon. Next base: position 106,370,743 of record CM057463.1, on the reverse strand, counting down.
TTGAGTTGATTTGGACTCATAGCCACCCCATGTGACAGAGTAGAACTGCCCCATAGGGTTTTCTAGGCTGTAATCTTTACAGGAGCAGAGCATCATCTCTTTCTTCTGCAGAGTTGCTGAATGGGTCTGAATTGCCAACATTTTGGTTAGCAGCTGAGTGCTTAACCATTGCACCACCAGGGATCCTTGAGCAAGATAATAATACCAACTAATCTACACTGAATATTTACTATTTGCTGGAATTGTAACTGTCTTTTACTTCTATTATAATGTTTATTCTGCCCCAGAATCTCAAGATGTAAGTATTGTTAGTTTTCCCATCTTAGAAATAAGGAAATCGAATTTGAAAAAAAAGAAAAAATTACAGTTTAACAAATGTTCACAGTTTCTAAGTGCCAGAACTGGGTTCAGACCAATTTCTACTTTTCTGAAGTCTGTACTCCTCTTTCTCTATTGAGCCACTCCCCACAAATATCATCCACTACATTTTCCCCTTGTTATGAACATCATCACAGGAGAACAAACAGGTCTGTCCTGGAAGAAGTATAGCCAGATTGCTCCTTAGAAGTGAGAATGGCAAGACTTGGTCCCACGTACTTGGGACATTTATCAGGAGGGATCTGTCCCTGGAGAAGGACATCATGCTTGGTAAAGCAGAGGGTCAGTGAAAAAGAAGAAGACCCTGAATGAGATGGATTGACACAGTGGACGCAACAATGGGCTTAAGCATAAGGATTGTGAAGATGGTGCAGGATAGGGCAGTGTTTTATTCTGTTGTGCACAGGGTCTCTATGAGTCAGAAATAACTTAATGGCACCTAACAACAACAACATGAACATCAATAAAAACATAGGTCATCATCTCTTTAGAAATCAAACAGTGAAAAGTTAAGTCCACCATGACTCCATTATCCTCTTGACCATGAGAACAGTACTATACAATCAGAATGAGAGGGTAGGGAAACTCTCAGATGCAGGATAGGACCTTCCCTTGCGCTCAGCTTTTATCAAATGGGCATTATTAAAAAAAAAAGATAAGCACCTAGATAATCGGTAGGGCTTGGAAAATTAGAAATCTGGATGCAATTGTATGAATGAAATTCATTAAACCTAACTACTTTAACTAAGCACGTTGACAGCAGCTCCTTCTTGAAACTCAGAATAATTAGGCAGAACATGAGATTTCTTTAAAAAGAAGGCTTTCTCTGCTGTTCACTGCTGACCTAGAATTTGAAAAATGCTTCAACATATATTGGCTCTTCAGAGAAAATTGCATTCCACTGATACATTTTTTTCCACTTTTGCACAAGGGAGAGCAACACAAAGCCCAGAACTTTTGTTAATTCCTAAGGGAGCGAAGATACCTGGAAGAAAGAAATGATTTTTTTTTTTTTTTACCATCTACAGGTTTCCAGTGGGACAATTGGAAAAGAAAGAGAACCATTGAGACCAAGAGGAGGGAAAAGATTAATAATTGTGGTTGTCACTACAGGAAAAAAAAAAAGATTTTTCAAAACAATGACAATAAAAAGTATCTCTAGTATAGCTGTGCAATATTCTCTTTTCTTCTGCTAAAAAGGAAAAACAGCGACGCAAAGAACAGAAAGGAGAGAGATAAATGCAATAAAAGGTCAAGTTCCTGGAGTTGCACATAAAGGAAAGGTGAAAGGGGAAAATAATTTAGTTTCTTATTTTTCCATGTATTATATATGTGCAGATATTTGTGTCTGAGGCCGTATAGATATTATATATCTGTGTAGAAAACAGCCCTGGCTATGAAAATAGATTATGTACATAGGCATTTATGCACTCCAGCTAGTTTTTGTTCTCCAGACTGTCAAGTGCAGGTACACTAAAATACAGATTCCAAAGCAAGACCATGAAAAGAAAACAGTAACCAACTACTTGATTTAGAAAAAAAAAAACAAAAGTTGATCTTTTCTAACTACTTTCTACTAACGATCCATTATTTACATGTTCTTCTCTGGAGCTTATTATTTTTCCCTCAGAATATGTTTCTTTGTTTGTTTGCTTATTTCTCTGTATGAGTGTGTTAATTTAAAAATAGTAGGTGATTCATTTTATATATCTTTCTAGAAGTGTATTTATGCGAATATGACTTAGCCTGAAAATTGTGATATTCATTTTAAATATAAACAATCACAGGGATGTGTTTCCATTATGCACTTTTTATTTCGTTTTTTCCTTTTTAAAGAATATCCCAAAATTGTCTTTAGGAATTTTGTGTATGCCTCCCAGAATCTTGTTGAAAAAAATCATATGCCCATATTAATATTCTTAAAATTAAATAAGATTTCTGTATTTAATCTAAAATCACCAACTTCTTTTTATTTTATCAACCCATATTGATAATATCTCTATGATGAAAATTAGGCTGCCTGTCTCTGATGCCGTTTTAATAATCAGAGAACTATGCTGGTTTGGTTTGTACACCTTCTAGTTTTAGACATTGTAATTACTTGGTAATGTATTTCATTTATTAAAAAAATATGAAGCGGCTAAATGTTAGTTAAAAAAAAAAAAAAAACATTGCTATCAAGTCAATTCCAACTCATAGAGAAATGATAGTCTTAGATGCTTCAAATAATGATCTGGGGGAAAAAAAAAGAAACAGTTATGCTTCCTGCAGCCTCAGGACTGACTTTTCTTGTTAGTGTGCCCACAGAAGCAAAGGGGCAGAGAGAGAAAAGTGACACTCCAGTGGTTTAATTATTTCTCCACTCTTCATTACATAGGTGGCTTAATATAGCTACAGAATAGCAAAGATGATAGATAGTCATCTTCCTCCTGTTGAAATCGACAGCATACTCACAGTTGCAAGTAAAGCTCTCAATTTATTGTTGTTGCTATAGAAATGCACACATTTCCCAGGAAGGAGAAAGTAATATTCAGATACTACACTGCCAATTTTACCAACATGTGGTGCACTGAGAGAATGCCCAAGAATGTCCGTGGTATTTTAAGTATTTGCATAATAATCAGAGTCAAAATGTATCCTTGTTAAAATATGTCCCTCAGAATTATCATGGCACTATAGAGTTACGTATGTAAGTGGCATGAGATGTTATCAAATCTCTTTTATTTCTACATTATTGAGTGGATTGTGAATACCCCCTCAGTAATTGATTCCAGTTGCTAATCACCCTTCTTGCTTATAATAAAAATTTCTCACATTGCTGCTTAAAATTTCTTTCTTGACTTTTAATGTTTGAAAATGATTGGCCAGTCTGCCCCAGATTTCTTTGCTATATCCATCTGCCTATCACAGAGTTCTTATCATGGTCCTATATTTTTCCAAAAAGAAGTTGCATGCTTCTCAGTGCCTATCACATGAAGGATGAACACTTTTGGGTTTGGTTTCAAACCACAGCTCATCTTTGCACTTGTTTCTCACTATCCATGAAACTTGATATGTAGCCATGTCAGATTGTAACTTATTTTCCTTTTTGGTCTCCAGATATACTTCCGTATATGTTTAATGATGATGAAGCTCTTTCACTGGCCTACAATTTTTCTTCTCCTGTTCACTTCCATACCTCTTCATGTGAGTAGATCCAGTCTTTCCTTCAAGGGTTTTCTGAAATTCAACAGCATTAGGTTAGTTATTGAATGTATTCATTTAAATACCATCCATAAGCTTCTATCATATGACAGACATGGTGCTAGGTTTGACAGAAATAGTGATGGATCATATGGACTCAACCCTTGTTCCTATGGTACTTACTTTGTATTCTTCTAGCACTACATTTATACCCACTATGACTTTTTATTACTTTCTTTCTACAGTCCACTTTTCTTTCTACTTTGTGTGTGCGTGTAACATATATTTATACTAAATTTATATTTATAATATTTACTGCATCTTTTCCAGTTATCTCTTGCTGTCTATAAAAACTATACCAAAACTTCATGTATTAAATTATCAAGTTCATGATTTTGTGAAACAGAAATTTGTTTAGGACATAACAGTGATGTCTCTTTTCTGTGATATATGGTGACTCAGCTGAGATGGCGCAAATATCTAGGAGCTGGAAAATTCAGGCACCAGCAAATCATCTTTCTCTGTATCTCTTCACATAGCCTCTCTACATGGCTAGTTTGGACTTCCTCATCGCATGGTGGCCTCCTGGAAGCTGGAGTTCATATACAGAAGCTCAGAGCTCCAGGTATGAGGTTTCAAAAGATTCAAGTAGAACCAGAAACTTTCCAGCAACCTAGCATCAAAAATCTCTTCTTTCATATCCTATTGTTGAGCTAAGTTGAAAAGGCTAGCCCAGGTTCAGGGTGAGGGGAATTAGATTTCATCTCTCAGTGATAGGCATATCAAAGAACTTTTGGCCATCCTTAAACTACAATAGCTATATCTTGTCTTTTCCAATAGAAAAAATAGGGGCAGGGTCTGCCTCTTCCATTTTATATCACCTCAAGGTGTATATCAGTGCAGTAATTATATTAGCAGCCACAACAAAGTTCACATTCTTGGAACTTAACATTAACATTATAGAAGTTAGTTTTTCATTTGCATCGCTATCCAACGCTGTATTTGATCTTCTTTATGTGGCTTCTTCTCCAAGCAGTGATTCAAAGAGTTGGGCTGCTTCCATTAGGCCTTCCAGAGCATGTGATCTGCATGTGATCTCTGCATAACCACAACAGAGGAGGAGAGAGCTGGAGGATCCTGTAGGGTGTTTTATGGGGCACGTCTGGACATAGCTTAAATCGTTTCTAGTCTCATCCCATTGGCTGAAACGTCATCATATGGGCTCAATCTAAGTGCAAAGAAGGCTAAGAAATGCCAGGAAGCACATAAACATTTGAACTAGCAGATCTCTCTCAGTTCTCTCCTTTTGGTGTGTATATATATATATAAGTAAAAAAACCAAACCCGTTGCCATCAAGTTAATTCCGACTCATAGTGACCCTATAGGACAGAGTAGAACTGCCCCATAGGGTTTCCAAGGAGTGGCTGGTGGATTCAAACTGCCCAGCTTTTGGTTAGCAGCTGAGCTCTTAACCACTGCGCCACCAGGGCTACATATATATATATACATGTACATATACATACACACACACACACACACACACACACCGCATTTGTTCTCTTCTTTTTGTACAGGCACAACATGTAGCCTTGATATTATCTTGGTGATTCACAGTGCTTTCCATCAGCATGATCAATCTGTGAAAATTTGTTCCCCTTCTTAATCCAGTGACGTATGAACTAAATGAGGGACAAGATATCTCTCTCCTTCCAACCCCAATACAAACAGCCAATATGTACTGGTGGAGCAGAAACTTGCTAACCATAATGAACCCTCCCAATTTGGAAAGAAAAGAATGGGACACATGCAAGAGGTAGCCTGTTCCTCTTCTCTGAGAGGACCTTTGGTTTCCTTTTTACACAGTAGTATTTAGCTCTAGTCTCTGAGCTTTTTTATTTTTATTTTTTGCTACTATACTGTTGGCCAAATCTGGAGTGAGAGTGGGAGATTATGGCAGAAAGATGTTCATAAGCATACTGCCCCAGCTTTGAAATCGGTCGTTTTTCCAAAGAACCCTGGTTCTTTTTGCTAGAGAATGATATTTAGAAAATGATATCTGGACTCTAGGTATGTTCATTGTTTTGAGGCTTATGGTTTCTTTTTGCAATATGCTTTACTCAGTAACTGAGTAGGCTTATGACCTCCTTGTCTCTATTGAGTTCCACTTTTTAGAAACAATAACCAAATTACTTCTAAGAAATACAAATACTTCTTAAACCTTAATATTGTTTTTCTTTGCTTGAACAATACCAAAACTCTCTCCAAACTTAACAGTGGCATTCTTAAGGCCATCTAGTTTGAAAGCAAAGGTCGCATCCATAATCTTATCTTTGTCCTAGTGCACTCTTAAAAATTGAAAGATTTTATTGAGACTTTTTACTCAAATATGTTTTAAAAATACTCGGGCAGACACAGCTGTGGCAGCATGCTTGCCTGTTTTCCCATTCTTTTCTATTCTGTAATATTCTTTGGACTTGGACAGACATGGCTCCAGCAGCATGCTTGTCCATTTTCCCACTTCTGTCTGTTCTGTGATACTTCCTTGGACTCAGACAGACATGGCTCTGGCAGCATCGTTGTCTGCTTCTTACTTTTGCCCCTTTGAAATATGCTGAATAAAACTTTCTTTTTGCTTTACTAAGCTTTGTGATGTTTTTTCCCCTACAACAGTTAATGGCATAGTCGTCAAGGATTTCTGAAGCTACGAATCCAGTCGACCTCAAGGAGACCTGGACTGTGGAGCAGAAGCTAGCAAAGAGAAGTCCTATCTTCTGTACCCACGTGTTCCCACTCCACGTCCCTTAGACACTAACGGGGTGAGTGCTCTTGGAAAACGAGCCTTTGCTTATTCTTTTTTGTTCTCTTTCTCATGTTTTCTTAAGTTCTGTTTGGCATATTTGTTTGAAAAACTGGTTGATTGATTAAGGAGAATCTTTCTTAGATTTTTGCTTAATAGTTTGGTTAAGAGTGACCTTCAGTAACTCTTTAGGTGAACTGCAGTTTAGGTCCAGATTCAGGCATTTGAAACATTAAAGAGATAATTCTATTTTCAAAGAGCTTTGAGTCACTATAAGCTGCAAAATTTGGGCCTTTTTGTGGCTTGGAGAAAATGTGGAAAGTAGTTCTCTGTTTTGCCAAGTTTTCAGGGGGGAAGTGGAAGCTCCTGACCTGTGTTATGAAATTTAAGGGAGAAGTGGTAGTTCCGTACCTGTTTTATGATATAGTTTCTCGATGAAGAATCACAATGTTAAAATTAAAATCATCAGTATTACTTTAAAGTACTATCCAATCAGAAGAACTAGTATATTTAAGCTTTAAAGTAAGAGATTAGGTCTCTAGCCAGTAGAATGAATTAAGTTCAAAAAGAAAGAAACCAAAAGCTTGAACCTTAGAGCTTAATGTCTTTGATAAATGAGCCTGGATATCCCCCCTACTACTGAGACATTGGTTTGGGGTTCATATTTAAAAATGCTATAAACTGAGTATACTAGAAGTAATGAGATGGGGAAGGGAAAAAGGGACTGAGCCCCTAGACAAAGAACCCTGAACTAAAAACATGTGCCTAACTAATGACACAAAACCCATATCCTGGAACATACAATAAAGGAAGAACAAACAACCCACCCAGCTCTCAATGTACTTCTTTGATGTTTTTCAGAAGAACCAGACTGATCTGATCCCTGGAGCATGCACAGACATCTGCAAGGTGACCAACAGACCCGTGACAGGAATCGAGCCAGCACCGCGGGGGGGACTGCGCAGACGTGGCACCCCATAATGAGTCCTGCCATCCAGTCCCAGGAGCCTTTGTTACGGGTCCATCTTGGGCTGCCTCCTGCGCACGCACCTAATCTTCATAACCTCACCTCTTTCATGACTAAAGATGATGCCTTTTCCCACCTAAAAACCTTTATAAGTCCTAACCAAACCTTTGTTCGAGGAGACAAATGTTAGTGTTGCTTTTTCCCTCTTAGTCTCCCCTCGCGAGCTACTTTTGCTCAATAAAGCTTTGTTCATGCAGAAAACTTGAGCCTCTCCTGGTCATTCTTGGTCAGTAGAAGGCAAGAACCTCATAGGGGCTGCCCAGGTTGGGCAGAAGACCCCAGCAACAGTAATTTGGAATTTCAGTGACCACTTTGGGAAAATGAACTTTCATTTTTGTTGTCTTCTTTTCCCTCTTTAGGGAACTTTGATGCTCAGGTTTTGTCAAAAGGTCTAAAATTCCTCCATCTGAGCCACTGACAATAAGTTTTATCTAGAACCTGTTTTTTCCTTTGAATCGAGTCCATCTTACCAAAAATTGCTACATATACCTTAAGAAACTAGAATCCTCATATCCTTGTTTTGTGTGGTAGTATCTGGTGAGTTTATGTGGTTTCTGTCTCCTTTTGTCATAAGAGCTTGCTTCTGGTCTAGGTTATGACTGAGAATTGCTGTTTTTTGTAAGGCTAGTCATAAAACCTCAGTTCTTTCTTTGTGCAGAAAAATTGCATCTTGTGTCTGTCTTATGATTTAGATTTCAATAGCTACTTGGAGGAACTTTGATATAAATTTGTCTATTTGAAAATTACACTAAGATCTTTATGTTCTACATTATGTCAATCTTAAATGTGAAACCTTTCTAAGTAACTTAAGCTGGTATTATATAAAATGTGTTTTATTTAAGGAAAAAGGAAAGTTTTGTCTTAAAGTAAAAGTAGCAGTTCTAGAACAGTAAAAGAGAAAGAAATCAGCTATCTTTTGCCCTTCAAAATGCCTAGGTCATCTTAAACATAGTAAATGTCTTCCATGAGTCAAGAGAGTGAGGGCAGGGCAAGATTAGGTCTTCTCAGCCCCCAGCCCCCAGTCTCCAAGGTCCTATAGCTCCAGGGAAACTTTTGAAAGACCTTTCCAACTAGACAGAGACTCTCTTAAGACAAAAGATAAGAAAAACTGCTGAGTTGCTATTGTTATCAGAAACTGGGTGGATCCCAGTCCTGAAAGAACTGTAAACAAGTTCTCTCTATTATAGGGGAACTCTAAGAAGGCAAACAATAGAAATCACAATGCAGCACACTTGAAGTAATCTGGAAAAATGTTTCCACTCCTAGCCAGAAACTTAAGATTATATCCATGTCAATGAATTGGTAATTGAGCCAAGACTTTGTAATCTCCAAAGCCAGTTGATAAAATCTTTAAGGGCTAAAATTAGATTGGGAAAAATATGAGAAATAGTAAAAGTTAAATGACAATTAGAATGTTTAAACAAACTTTATTTCAATTACAGTTGTGCTTTATGGTATACTGGCTTAAAATAATTTCCAAGACTTTTTAGGTAACTTAAAGATATTAAAAAATTGAGTAAATAGATATTTGTTACAATTTAAGTTCATATACTTTGGCTCTTTATGCCACAAGAGGAATAGCGTATATATATTTAAGTCTGCTATTGAGTGTGTTCATTTTTGCCATTTTGAAGGAATGCAATATAAGAGGTATGCAACAAAGACAACTTTTAAGAGGTTTATTGAAAAATAAATGTATTTGATATGATCAAGTTTTATCTATCTGACTAAAGTTTAATGGTTTAATTTATGAGATGTTTAGCAGTTTTAATGTTACATAGCATATAAAACAAAGAATTAGTTTTCTTGCTGTTAAAATAACAATATTTTCTTTGATTTCTGAGTTAAAAGGTTAGTTTATTTGTGTAATCAGCCTCTAACACAATGGTTTGGTCCCTCATTAGAATAAGATTCCTGAGTCAAAAACCAAGGCCCATGGCTTTTAGAAAAAGAAAAAAAAAAAGCTAAAGTTTTTACCTTAAGATCTTTGGTGAAGTAACTTTAAGTATTGTTTCACAGTGACCTTTAATCAACTCCTGACAACTCTAAAACTTCATGGAAAGCCGCAAAAAATTTTATATGTTAGTAGTTCCTTTTATGTTTTTGGCTGGTATCAGAAAGCAAATACATAATATTATGTCATAATTTTATTATTATTTCTTTATTGTTAACTTGGTCACAAATTTATTTATTTTTTTTGAATCTAGCATTATCAAAGCCAATAGTTTGATTGAGGAATTCACAACATTTACCTATGAAGTTTTTTTAAATTATTATTCAGGTATTTAGAGATTTGATAATCTTGGTATAGCCTTAGTATATCCTGACTGTATGGTATTATGCCTCAAGATTATTATGTATTATATCTGAAGTTCTTAAAAAATATGGTTAATAGTTACATTTAGACATTTATTTTGTCTAAAGCTTTTTAAAGTGAATTTATTTGTCCTTTACCTTGTGCTTGTAGCTAATTTCTGTCAGGTCTTTCACTATTAAAAATATTATTTTTATAAATTAACCATGGCCATATTAAGTTTTGTCATTTGCAGATAAGTTTTTACTTTGCTGATTTGCTGAAAAAGTTTGACCAAAACATCTCAACAAAAAGAAGGACTATATTGGACTTGCGAAAAAGACTGTTTCTAAACTCAATCAAGATTTCCAGAACTTTTCTGCAGAAGCTGACGGGTTCACAGACTTCAGCTGATCCAGAATCACTTGGAACAGAAATTAACTACATACGGATGAGTAAACAGAAGTATACTATGGGTGTTATGCGGGAATATTGCTGATGTTTTAAGGTCCTATTTTCTGGATATAAGAAAAAATTTTCCTTTCTCCTAAATCATCTAACTAATGGGTTTAGATATTGTAACTCTTGAATTAGAAGTTCCTATTGGTAAACTTAGAAAGTTGTAAATAACATAACCAGAGAAATGTCTGAAATTTGAGCTATGATTTTACAAAATAGAACAGCATTAGATTCCTATTAGTTCTCTCAAGGAACAGTGTTGTGCCTTAATAAATAAATGTTGCTGTATTTATATTAATACTCCATCTGAGGTTTTCAGAATATAGTTGCTGTTGAGGTATATGAAAAGCAGTTACTGATGCTGCTTATGTATGAACAAATACCTCATGAGATTTGTTTCCTTGGTCCAAAGACCTTACAGTCATGGTTTCATTGGTCATTTCAGACAATTGGCCTAATATAATTATTGTTTCTATTCTATTTCCTAGTTTTCTGTATGGTGCCTGGGATCTTAAAAACCAGGTGATTCCCAACTACCATTTATTGAGCATTTTTGATAAAAGATTCTATAGCAAGATCATGATCCAAAGGAAAGAATGATAAGAGAGTTGTATGTAATTCTCCTGGAATCCAGATTTCTGGTTTTCATGGAGGTTGAAGCAGCCCACACAGGCCATTGCCTTTGGGTGTCCTTTTGAACCTCATGTTCAGAGAGAGAAAAAAAAAATGTTTCCTGAAGCCACTTTTGAGTCAAACAATAGTCCAGATAAACTAATAAGACCATTTTGTTCTGGAAATTGTGTTTTTGTAAAGAATTCAGTCTGTTTTATGAAACTAACTTCAAAGATCAGACTGAGAGTTATATTTAAGGTAAATCAGTAATTAGTTAATTAGCATTTAAGACAGTATTGTATGAAATACCTGTCTAATGTTTGTAATCAAACTGTTACCTTCTTGTTACACAGAAGATTATGTTTCTTAAAGAAACCAGGTTCTCAGAGGCGATTGACCATGGCTTGGATGCCATTTTGTCTTAGGTTCCACTTCTGCTTCTGAAAAAGTGAGCCATGACTGTCAATAGGTAAACCAAGGGTGGGGCAGCTTGCCCTCAGGAAGAACACTTAGCATCTTTTAAACAGATTAATTGAAGATGGGGAATAAGAGAAGTCCATCCTGTATTATCTTGCTAATCATGTATTCTTTAATAAAAACTTGTTTGTCACATGTAAATTTTTCTATATTTTCTGTTTCCTCTAGACAAACTTTGTGTGCTATTTATGGAAATATATTTCTGTGTGGTAGATCCAACTACACTAATTTAGGTGATCCCTAACAGTGAATTTATGTGGGCAGTCTCTTGTTTATATTCCTGATAAATATGTGGGCAATGCACTTTGAGAACTTTAGGGTTACCTTCAGATATTCGTAGTAATAATGCTAGCAAATACTGTAAAGATAATTTTACACTTTGTAAAATGAAAGTTGGAAGAAAACCCATTGGTCCAAAACTCAGGGTATGGTTGGTAAGTTTAATTCCTACTTACAGTATAGTTGAATTGGAGAAATATTTAAGAAAATTTGCCAAATCACTATAGGACAAATACCAGATGAAGTTGCTAGTGAGATGGAAGCACAACAGTGAGCTCTGATCTCATAAGCCAAGCTGACATGAGATAAGAGAGTAGCCTTAGATTTTTTTTTTATTAGCCCAAGAAAGTGTAGTCTATGCTGTAGCAAATATCTCTTGTTGCATTTGGATAAATAACATAGGAGAAGTAGAACAACATTATGCATAGAATTGGAGAGCAAGCTACTTGGTTACACATTGTAACACACTTACAAACACCAGATTTGTTTGGCTGGTTACCATCAGGAATAAGTACATGAGCTAGATCACTATTGAAAGGAATATTAATAGTCTATATCCTTATAGTATTAGGCATAATAAAATTTATCCTCTATTGTCTTGTACACTTAAAAGGTAGAAGAAGACCTTGGGCTAAAATGTTGACATACATTGTGCCTGCTCACTTCAACAATGTAATTGAACGTCATTCTTCCTTAAGATCCTGGTGAAGAACCAGATGGTATCCAGTGGAAAACCAGCACAGTGAGTTTAAAGAGCCTGTAATGGCTGCCATCTAGGAGCTCAATTAATTCCAGGTATTGATCATCAATGTCTTATCTCCAATCTCCGATCAAAAGGAGGGAATGATTTAGGAAATAATACTGGAGTTATTATTCTCTGTCCTTGAGCATAGAGAACATAACCCAGCTGGAGCAGGGCTCGCAAGAACTCACAAGGACTCACAAAGACACATCAACTGGGACCTGAGGTATAAAGATGATAACTAAAATAATCTTGGAAAGTATCTTTAGAGAAATTTCACATAAGCCAATCAAACAGAACGCAAAATACTTCTCACTCTCATCTTTTCTATTAGTATTTAGTGAATAAAAATATTTGTTGGACCAATGAAGACCATCCTGACTGTCATTACTGAAACCTGTACCAATGATTGTTAAGAAAGATGATTCAAAATGTAGGATCACAGTTTCTAGCCAATCTGTGATAAGGTAACACTTTCAATGGTTTTGCCCATTTGTAATGTTAATATATACTGATGACTCTGTAATGGTCTCTGGACTCAGGCAAACATGGCTGTGGCAGTATGCTTGTCCATTTTCCCATTGTTGCCTATTCTGTAATATTCTTTGGAATTGGACAGACGTGGCTCTGGCAGCATGGTTGTCTGTTTCCTACTTTTGTACTTTTGAATATATGTTGAATAAAACTTTCTTTTAGCTTTAAAAAAAAGTTTTAAAATAATTTCTAGAAGCAATAAGGTTTTTCCAAATTAGAAAACCTTCTTATTATCTATCTGTCTGTCTATCTATCTATGTATTTATCTTTTACCTTCAATTGAATTATAATAATCATGGAAAAAACTGCATAGGTCATAAATATACTGATCAATGAATTTTCACAAATTGACCACACCTGTGTAATTAAATTCTGCATTAATAAATAGAACATTCGCAGCTCACTCAAATCTATCCTCATGCCCCCTTACGAGCATTATTCCAATTCTACCCTCAAGAGTAGCGACTGTGTAACATAATAGATTCATATTGCTAAATTTTGAACTTTATTCAAATGGAATCCAACTATATGTCTACTCTTGAGTCTGGCCTTTTTGGTTCAACATTATGTTTGTAAAATTCAACTATGCTTTTATATATAATATGTGGTCCATTGCCGTATAATATTCCATTTTGCTAACATCCTACAATGTATTTATCTGTTCAAATATTGATTGGCAACTGGATTGTTGTTTTTGTTGTTGTTAGGAGCCTTCAAGTTGGTTCCAACTCATAGGACCCTATTTACTGCAGAATGCAACATTGCCCAGTCCTGTGCCATCCTCACAATGGTTGCTATGTTTGAGCCCATTTTTGTAGCCAATCTTTCAATCTAGCTTATTGAGTTTGAGGATCTTTCTCATTTTCACTAACCTTCTATCTTATCAAGCATGATATCCTTCTCCAGGGACTAGTCCCTCCTAAAAACATGTCCAACGTAGGCGAGATGAAGTCTCACCACTCTCGCTTCCAAGGAACACTCTGAATGTACTTCTTCCAAGACAAACTTGTTCGTACTTCTGGCAGTCTATGGTATATTCAATATTCTTTGCCAACATCATAATTCAAAGGCATGAATTCTTCGTCTTCCTTATTCATTGCTCAGCTTTCTCATGCATGTGAGGTGATCGAAAATATCATAACTTAGGTCAGGCACACCTTAATCTTCAAAGTAACATCTTTGCTTTTCAACACTTTAAAGAGATCTTTTGCAGCATATTTGCCCAGTGCAATACAGTGCTTGATTTCTTGACAGCTGGTTCCATGGGCATTGACTGTTGATCAAAATAAAATGAAATCCTTGAAAATTTCAATATTTTCTCCGTTTATCTTGATGTTGCTTATTGGTCCAGTTGTGAGGATTTTTGTTTTCTTTATGTTGAGGAGTAATCCATACTGAAGGCTTTAGTCTTTGATCTTCATCAGTAAGTGCTTCAAGTCCTCTTCCCTTTCAGCAAAGTTGTGTCATCTGCATATATCTATATTAAAAAAAAAAAAAAAAGAAACAAACTCTTTGCCCTCGAGTCGATTCTGACTCATAGCAACCCTGTAGGACAGAGTAGAACTGCTCCCATAATGAGACTTCCTCCAATCCTAATGCCTCGTTCATCTTCATATAGTCCATCTTGTCATATTATTTGCTCAGCGTACAGATTGAATAAGTATGGTGAAAGTACACAAACCAGATGCACACCTGTCTTGATTTTAAACCACACAGTATCCCCTTGTTCTTTTCAATGTTCAGTGTTCAATGCTCAGTGTCTATGTACAGGTTCCTTATGAGCACAATTAAGTGTTCTAGAATTCTGATTCTTTGCAATGTTATCCATAATTTGTTATGATCATAGTTTCTAGTTTTTGCTATTACGAAGAGGGCCACTATGAACATTCTTATATGTGTGTTTTGGTGAATATATATGCATATTTCTGTTGGGTGTGTATCTAAGAGTGGAAAAACACTGAGTCACAGAAATGCATATATCCAGCTCTAAAATATATTGTCAAAAAATTTCCCAAGGTGGATGTATCAATTTATACTCATTCTAGCAGTGCATGTTTTCAAGAATCTCTATTTTCTTTTATTTGTTTGCACACACGACAGTTCTTTCTTGTTCTTTTGTGTTTTCTTCAATACTTTCCCAAATATAGTCAAAACACATAGCAACTTTCTGTTTTAGACCTCATCCCTTAATTCTGCGACCTCAGAAAGAACAGGACTTATGTCCTCATTGGGAACAGGAAAGGAATTTTCCAAATATTTGTCCACATCTTATAGCAAATGACCATTTTCTAAGCTGCCAACATCAGTTTCCTCAATGCCTGGTACCTGACCACTAAGTCAATGCCACACGTTTCAGTTTTTAAAAAACACCATCTCACTTGAAGGACTAATTTTAATACTCAACAGTAAACTAACATTTGGTACCGCAATACATGAAGCCTGAAATCTTAATGGATTAACATAACAAAAGTTTACATTTTGTTCACATCATAGTCTGTTGCAAAACATTTGGCCCTCTACCTGGAGCCATGCCATCCTGGACCTATGTGAATTCAATGATCACCTCAGAAAGGGAAGAGACAATTGAAGGTTCATTTGAGATTTTTAGGGCTTTTAATAGGAGTAGTTTACATAACTTTCACCTAAACCCTATTTTCCAGAACATAGTCACATGATTTCAACCTGAGAGCAAGCTGAGAAGATAAGGGACATAAGGATATGTCAAAAACCCCTTAAGTGTGAGTTGAATGAATGAACATTAAAGAATTAATGCACCCCCTATGCTATACCTGGAGCTCTGGTGGTGTTGTGGTTAAGAGTTGGGCTGTTAACCAAAAGGACGGCAGTTCATATCCACCAGGCGCCCCTTGGAAACCCTATGGGGCAGTTCTACTCTGTTCGATAGGTTTGCTATGAGTTGGAATCAACTCGATAGCAATGGGTTTTTGTTTTTGTTCTTTTTTTTTGGTTTATATATATAGCAAATACATTTATTACATTATTTTTGTTATTAGGTGATGTTGATTTTCAACTTATGTATTATATTACATAACAAATGCATATATACATATAAAAACACAAAACAAATACATACATATATGCATTACAGTGTGTGTGTGTATACAGAGCACACATTGAGGTCAGGTACTCAGCAACATGATAGAACTATCAAAAGTTTAAATGACGACATCATTTTGACATTCGTGTTTTTCTACAAAAGCATCCATTTATGGTCAGAATTTCTGAGATACAATAAATCAAGGCGTGTTCTGGTCTCTTACTGGCTTCTAATTCTTACTAAGAAAAAGTTAATGTGAACTCATCCCAAATTAATGAGATAGATTCTTCTGAATAATTTTCTTTATATGCTACCTATTGAAATTAATCCCTGCTCTCCAATTCTCTGCACAAGTCAGCAGAGCACATCACAGTTGATGGGTCTCCTGAGAGCACCTTTATAATTTATTAATTATATTTTAATCACTAATAGTAAGTGCTCACCCACTTTGTTTAAAATAAGACCTCTCAAAGTGCTGCTTTTCATGATTTTCATTGGCTTTCCTTGTGAGGTCTTCATTATCATTAATACTGCTTCAGTACTGCTATATTTTAATTATTAGGTTTTTTTTTTAACCTTACAAAAACTATTTCTTTCTATAAAGTGCTGATGCTTTTCTCTGTCTCCCATAGTATTAACCACAGTGCTATTTACCCAATAGTCCTTCAGTAAGTATTTGTTGAATTGAAATGAATGTGATTTTAGGATTACTTATATATTCAACAATTTGCAACCAAAAGGGGAAAAAAAATTAACGATGGATTGAACATACATTTTTATTTTCTCCTGTAAAATGTGGCAGGGGTAGATGATCTGGGTTTCTTTGGCAGTGCTATACATTTTTCCAGGTCTCAAGCTATTTCCTTCTTTCTGTTCCACTGTCCCTAAAGTGTGGCTCTTGTTTTTTTGGTCTAAGATGCATGTTAGAGTACCAACAATCATATCTGCATTCCAGGTATCAACATGGAAGAAGATACAAAGGAGAAACAGACAAAGGGTATAGTATATAAACTCTCTTTAGATTATCCAGAAAAGATCACACAGAAATTCCACTTTCGTTTCTCTGGTAAAGCTTATTCATATAGTCACAGCTAGCTCCAAGGCAGTCTGGAAAATGTAGCATTAGTCCAGGTAGCCAACATGGGCTAAAAGTAGGGGGGTTTATAGCTGAGGAGGAACATTTAGAACAGATATGTTGTCGTTGTTAGGTGCCATCGAGTCGATTCTGACTCACAGTGACCCTATGTACAACAGAACAAAACACTGCCCACACTGCCCAGTCTTGTGCTATCCTCACAGTTGTTGCTATGTTTGAACCCATTATTGTAGCTGTGTCCATCCATCTCTCTGAGGATCTTCTTCTTTTTCATTGACCCTCTCTCTACTGTACCAAGTATGATGTCCTTCTCCAGGAACTGATTTCTCCTGATAACATGTCCAAGGTATATGAAACGAAGTCTCGCCATCCTCACTTCTAAGGTGCATTCTGGCTGTACTTTTTCCAAGACTCATTTGTTCATTCTTCTGGAAGTCCATGGTATATTCAATATTCTTCACCAACACCATAATTCAAAGGCATCGATTCTTCTTTGGTATTTCTTATTCATTGTCCAGATTTCACATGCATATGAAGTGATTGAAAATACTACGGCTTGAGTCAGGTTCATCTTAGTCCTCAAAGTGACATCTTTGCTTTTTAACACTTTAAAGAAGCCTTTTACAGTAGATTTTCCCAATGCAATATATCATTTGATTTCTTGACTGCTGCTTCAGATATAGGTCTAGGAAACCATCAGTATTTGCCAAAACCAGAATCAGATAAGCCAGAATCCATGATAAAGGCATGAAGTGCAAAATTAGTCAATGGTCACTGACTTAGAATTGTAGATGTCCGAGGTGTGAAATACACTTTGACTGTTTTTTAGCTGTATGAACTTGTATATTTAACTAACCTCCTTAAGCTTTATTTTTCATATCTGTATATTGAGGATAAAATTCATCTCTTAATTTTATTTCATTTCTGTTTGTGAGATTTTAACAAGATTATGTAAGATTTGCCAGCTCTAGTAACTCAGATAAAGTTTCTTCTCAGTATCATTATGATTTTCTCATTTGTTTTTCCAACAGTTGCTTTATTTATAAAGAAAAAAAAACAGGGCTTCTAGTTAGACAGCATGCTTGCATTCTAGCATTTATGAGTCATACGTTCATTTTAACCATCAACTTTGTTCTCTGTAAAATAGGTTACTAATACTCTATCATATTGTTGTGGTGAGAATTAAATGAAATATATGGGAATAATTAAATGTAATATTGTGTATGGTATCGGTCTAATAGAGGACTTGGTGCAGAGTACTGGCTTAGTAACTGGGGATTTATCGTTTTTCCCTTATTTGAAATCATATGATTTTTACTCTTTTATGTCTCTGTAAATAGATATACTGAATCCCAAAACTCCAGAAATATGCTGAGACATTGACAGCTGCTGCTTACCTGACTGGTGTGCAAATATTTAGATTGTGGATTAGGTCTGTCAAAAATTTACTGTGCAGTTGGAGTTTTCCTTTGAAATACAGCAATACGGGTCTTAGAAGAGAGTAAATGGGTTAGTCCTTAGCTTGCCTTTGAAATAAATGCTTATTTGAAATCAAGAGATAACCTATGCTGCTCTAAATTAATATATACATAACAAACAAACAAAAAACATTGCCATCGAGTCAATTGAGACTCATAATGATCTTTAGGACCGAGTAGAACTGCCCCATAGGGTTCCCAAGGCTGTAATCTTTATGGAAGTAGAATGTTACATCTTTCTCCCATAGAGTGGGTGGTGGGTTTGAGCCATTGGCCTTTCCATTAGCAGCTGAGCACTTAGCCACTGTGCCACTAGGGCTTCTTCTAAAGTAATATAAATGTTCAAAAACAGGAAGAGAAAGATGCCTTGTGTGACACATGGTAGGGGCTCAATAAATATTTGATGAATAAATTAATTAATGTAGGATGGATGAATGGGTATATTTATGTCCTCTTCAAAGTTTCATCCCATGCGTCTTTTTTACCAACGAATCATCAAGAACTGATGAGCTAGGCTCTGCATGGTTGCGGTTATGATTCTTGTGTTTATTAGTTTCTAAGTCACAGTGGCAGGACTTCTCTTTACTGTTAGGTAAATGAACCATAGCAAATAAAATAAATCTTTGCCAAAGGGGAAAGTGTAAATTGAGGCAATTGATTCTCAGTTGCATCAGTTTCTCAGTAGAAAAATACATAACATGGGAAAACAGCATTGCAATAAAAAAAGCTTGTTTTCCTGAAGACTATCAAAGTAACTTGGCAATCACTGGATTGTTCCTTAAACGGAGTTGAGAAATCTGTATCCTTTCTTTCAATTTAATGATTCATTTATGATTCTGCTGATGAAGATTCTGATTCATGTTAGGTTGGTGAATTAACTTCTATAATCTTAGTTTCTCATCTTTCAATGAGAAGAACACAAGCGAATTATCCAAGTTTTCTTTCATCTCTAACATTCTGTGAGACTAATGATTTGGTTGGGCAACCTGGCCGAAACCAAAAACCACTGCCTTTGAGTTGATTCTGACTCATAGTGACCCTATAGGACAGAATAGAACTGCACGAAAGGGTTTCCAAGGGTGAAATCTTTACAGATTTCTCCCACCAAGTGTCTGGTTAGTTAGAACCATTGATCTGTCAGTTAGCAGCTGAGCTCTTTAACCATTGTGCCACCAGGCGTCAGGGCAAGTCCATAGTAGCCTGTAAATTTAGTCTTCTACTTACTGCAGGAATCCCTTTTTTATGAAATCTCTACCAGAGAATCATGCAGTTTTAGCCTGAAAAATCTATTGTAGAATACCTCTTGGGCAAGACAACTCAAAAGTCAGATTCTTCTAATTATGAGATAGTTCCTCATTTTGAGACACAGCCTCCTTCCAGGTAATTTCTACCAATTTGTTCATGTTCTGCTTCCTTGAAGAGAAGTACAATACCTGTTTACTCTGACAGTCAATCAGATTACCCATGGCTATCATGTCTATCCTACTCTTCTCTAAGCCAAACTCATTCAATTCCTTTAGTCATAACCTATATGACAAGATTTGAAGACCTCTAAGATTTTAACAGTTTCTTCTAAATGTGGCATCTACAATTAATGACCTTCAATAAATTTGCCGTATGTCTGTGCCAAAACAACAAACAAACAATACCTGAAAACATGGCTCTAAGGCATGCGCAGAGAAGATGGATAGATGGATTGTTCATATGCTTATTTCTTTTGTTTTGCCAAGAGGATATATTGTGTTTTTGAAGTTAGAAAGCTAACTCTCAGTTTTGCTTTACAAAACATTAGCTGTGGTTTACAACTAGATGGTACCTGGCTACTACCACCAACTAGTCTGACAAGAATCACAATAGAAGGTCCTGGACAGAACAGGAGAAAAATGTAGAACAAAATTAAAATTCACCGACAAAAAACCCAGACTTGCTGGTCTGACGGAGACTGGAGAAACCCCAAGAATATGGTCCGCAGACTTCCCTTTAACTCAGTACTGAAGTCACTCCAAGGTTCACCTTTCAGCCAAAGATTAGACAGGTCTATAGGGCAAAAAATCACAAACAAGGAACATGTTTCATAGTTCAGTCATGTATATGAGACTAAATGGGCACACCAGCACAAAAAGCAAAGACGAAAAGGCAGGAAGGGACAGGAAAACTGGATGAATGGGAACAGGGAAACTGGGGTGGAGAAGGAGAGAGTGTTGACATATTTTCGGGTTGGTAACGAATGTCACAAAGCAATCTGTGTATTAATTGTTTAATGAGCAACTAATTTGCCCTGTAAACGTTGACCTAAAGCACACACATGCAAAAAACATTAGTTGTAGCCTTTGTCAAGTTGTTTAACCTCTCTGAGAATGTTTTCTCAACTGTAAAATAATAATATCTATCATATATGGTTATTCTTATATAATGTAAAATGCTTTGAAATTTTTAAGTTCTATTCGTCTATAACTGTATAGCTTTTACAATAACTTTTTCTTAATTTTATTGTGGTGAAAATATACATAACAAAACTTACACCAACAATTTCTATATATATAATATAGTAACATTGATTATATTCTTCAAGGTGTAGAACCATTCTCTTGATCCTTTTCCAAACGGTTCCACCACCATTAACATAAACTCAATGACCTCTAATCAAAAATTCCCCTTTCCTCCTCTCCTCCTTCTTTCCACCCCTGGTAACTACGAATAATCTTCTCTTTCTATATAGTTGCTTATTTCATATAAGTGGGAGCATACAATATTTGTCCGTTTGCAACTGACTCATTTTACTCAACAGGATGTATTCCAGGTTCATCCATGTTGTGGCATGCGTCAGCACTTCATTTCTCTTTATGGCTAAGTAGTATTCTGTTCTGTGTATATACCACATTTTGTTTATCTATGCATCTGTTGATGGATATTTTGTTTTTTTTTCCTTTTGACTATTGTGAAAAGTCTGCAATGAACATTGGTGTTTAGTGCCTTTACAATAATTTTATATTTGCATTTGTGTATGATAATCTTACTTGCACATAATTTTCTTTTAAAAACACATTTTTATTTAAAAATATAATTGAAATCTGACTTCTCCTTGACTGGATAATATCCTCCAAGAAAGAAAAATATTAATTAAGTTGTGTTTACTCACACATGACACAAACATGTACTTATATACAATTCACAGTTTTGATAAATCAATGCATGCTTATATAGAATTGTTTGCTTATATAGAATTGAGACTCATTTTAAATTATTAACACCAAAATTAACCATGGTCATAAGAATAGTAATACTTACCTTTGAAAGTTACCATGATGACATTGAGACCATTAAAATAAACTGTGGACTATCCAGTAAATGTTCTTTTTGTGTGTGTGAATTTAAAAGTTCAGAAAATTATGCGACACTTCATATATATTGAAAGAAAAGGTTAATAAATTCTATGTATGTGAATTCATATAGAAAGTCAAAATATAGTCTATGTTTTGTTCTTAAGCACATTTAAGGGAGCTTTATATTACTACTCACGTCAAGTTTGGTTAACATTCTCATGTTTTCTATATGACTTGGCAGTTAATTCATAGTGCAATGAGGGGGTAAAAAAAGACCTGTTTCAAATTCATTTCTAGATTCTGTATTAAAACCACATACATAGTTTTTCTAAAGGAGAGAACTTTGGTTTCCTGCATATTAAATCAGCATAGAGAATAGCAGATAATGACTGGAATACTATAATACATGTAGGAAATGCATTAACTAATAATTCTGGCTTGACTGCAAAATTCTGAGTGAAATACATTTCTTTATTTTTATTCTTTGTGAAAAATTTCTTTTCGTCTACAAAAACCATTTAGATTAAAAAAAAGTTATTCTCTGATTTTTTTCTCTTTGTACTGAAACTATCAACTGGACTTCAAATGCACTGACCAGTTTTGCTCAATGCATAAAATGGTCTCTACCACATATAGTTACGACATTTAAAAGCTATTTGTAGCATCATATTTAAAGGATGTATGCTGTTTTGCAGTCTGGTCAGTATGGGAGTTTGCTGTTCCAAGAGCAACAAAAGAATCCCTCCATTTCAAACAAGAGTGAATCAGTTCTATGATAAGAGATGGAAGAAAAATGGGACATCAGGGTATTCATGAGTTCAGGTAGGTTGTGGGTTGAATTTTGTCCTCCCAAGAGATATGTTGAAGTTCTAATCCTTGGCATGTGTGAAAGTGATCCTATTTGGAAAAAAGGTCTTTGCAGATGTAGTCTAGTTAAAATGAGGTCATGTTGAATTAAGATGGACCCCAATCCGATATGACTGTTGCCCTTTTAAGAAAAGGAGAAGACACAGAAACCTAGAGTAAGACACAAGGGAGATGGTCATGTGGAGCTGTAGGCAGGGACGTGGAATGATGCAGCTGCAAGACAAAGACCCCCAAGGATTGTTAGCAACAATCAGTAGTGAGGAAAGAGTCAAGGAAGGATCCTCCCTTAGAGACTTCATAGAGAACATGACTTTACTGACACTTTGATTTTGGATTTTTAGCATCCAAAATTGCAACATAATAAATTTCTGTCATTTTAAGACATCCTATTTATGGTAATTCATTATGGCATCCCTAAGCATCTAAGACAGATAGTTACATTTTTAGACCATATTCACTTAAAGTGTATTTACCATAGGAAAACAACAACAACTTGCAATACAAAAGACAAAAGAATATCTGATGTACAAATACAAGTATATTTTAAATAATAATCTCTACCGTGCCTTATTTATATTTAAAATCACACAGTGGTCATATGTACACATTTCTTAATAGAATGGTATATAAAATATACAGTCTTATAAATCTTAAAGATACTAAAATTGACTATAGAAATACCTTCATGAGAAACACTTATATCCAAAATACTCAAATTTGAAAACTCTTAATCTGTTCCTCTCCAAATTCTTTATAAAATATTATCTAAAAACCACCCTTCCAAAAATCTACACTGATTATTTTTTATTATGATTATAATTTTCCATTATAACTAAAATACATTCCAAAGGCATTAGAAAGGAACAGAAAAAGATATGTAGGAAAAAAAAAAAAAAAAAAAAAAGTTATATAACCAGAAAACCTATTTGCTGACAGGCACATACCCAAATAATAAACATGTATAATTTTCTGAAATGCTGTTAACAAATTAAAAAAAAAAAAAAAAAAAAAGGAATTTTGTGGTTGGATTAAATTTACACAAATTTCTATGCCATACACAGTTTCCTGTGTCTTACGGGTTTATGTTATAAGCACAAATATGCAAAGGATTCTAACATGTAAAAAGTTTTGGTGCCTGATTTTAGAAAAAATGTTACGGCATACAGTTTTCATGTTTCAATTTAAAAATACATAGTGCTTTGAAGCCATTAAGATGCTTTCATACCTCAACTAGTCTATACTGGTTAAAGATTTTATCATTATTTGCAGTAAGGTTTAAAAACAAATTACATTTGAAATGGGATATCAGAGTAAATCTACTAAAGTTACTTTTAAAGTGAAGAAGATGATGGTGGTGGAGGAGGGATATGTTTAGTTACTTGGGGGTGGCGAGCGGGCAACAAAGTAATAAACGAACAAGGGTGTTGGGTCTCATTCTTGAATGCATCTATGGGTTAGTCATATTGTCATGGACGGAATTATGTCCACCCAAAAATGTGTGTATCGATTTGGCTGGGCCATGATTCCTGGTATTGTGTGATTTTCCTATATGTTGTAAATCCTGCCTCTATGATGTTAATGAGGGAGGATGGGTGGCAGTTGTGTTAGTAAAGCAGGACTCAATCTACAAGATTGAATTGTGTCCTGAGGCAATCTCTTGAGATATAAAAGACAGAAGTGAGCAGAGAGACAGGGGGACCTCATACCAACAAGAAAGCAGTGCCAGGAGCAGAGCATGTCCTTTGGACCTGGGGCCCCTGCAAGGAGAAGCTCCTAGTCCGGGGGAACACTGATGAGAAGGCCGACAGAGAGAGAAAGGCTTTCCCTGGAGCTGATGCCCTTAATTTGGACTTTCAGCCTACTTTACTGTGAAGAAATAAATTTCTCTTTGTTTAAGCCATCCACTTGTAGTATTTCTATTATAGCAGCACTAGATGACTAAGACACATATATTGCAGGGTAAACTGAATCTAATGAATCAGTATCCTTCTTGGAGGTGTCTCAATGTGCCAGACGCTGCCTTCCAACTTATATATTTATGCCATTCAAACAGCAATAAACATACATTCACTTAAGAACAAATACCTCAAAGTGTACCAACTATTGCAATAAATATACCAGTCCCTCAACACACTGTTGTGGGGATATATGTCATTTAAACATGGCTGCACTATTGACAACTGTAGCCCCCACAGGCCTCTATGCTGCACAACTTGTTGAGACTTGTCCCCAACATTTTGAGACTTGTCACAACTTGTTTTTCCAAACCCGTTACTGATTGGCTTGTTTACCTGAATTCCTCCTCCCTTGCCCAAAACTTATTGTTATTCACCCAAAGCCCATTGTTCTGTTATTTGCTTCACTGCTTGCTGTATTGACAAAAAAAAAAAAAAAAAAAACTCTTGGGACTGAAGCCAGGGTTCGACTCCTCAGAGTGACCTTCCTGGCCCCACTTCTCTGTAAGAGTTGTGGCATTGGTTACTGTTTCCGCCACCCCGACAACCGTCGCCGCTGCGACAACTGTGAATAAATGGCATATGTACACATGCACTAATAACACAAGAAATGCAATATCTTCATTATCTTCCACATGAAAGTTTTACTTCTCAGAAACAATTTACACAAGAGTATGTATATACATGAAATCTTCTTAAAACCAAACAGTTTAGCTTAACTAAAAAAGAATGTCTGCATTGAGCATTATGATTTTTTAAGATCTATTTATATGGGATAAAATTGATGACTGCAACTTGAAAGATTAGATAAGAACTTTAGGGGGCAATGAGTTTATGTTAATGGGGCAGAACAACTCAGAGAAGGAGGGTGAGAATGGTTGCACAACTCTAAGAATGTCATAATTGTCAGGGAACTGTACATGTAGAGACTGTTGAATTGGTGTATGTTTTGCAATATATATTCTCAACAACAACAAAAAATAAAACAATTTTTTTTTAAAGTATCAAATCACTATTGTCTAAATTCCTACAGTCCAACTTGCAGAACTCTTTCTTTCAGAATCTCATGCAGAATTTATTTTTCGGAAGACTGGCAAGGGTTCTAGAATCAAATGCCCAAATGGTTGACACAGTTGCTTTGCTTAAGTAATCACCTAGATTTGGTGTCTTTGGTCTCAGTGTTCTGGTTACTGAAAGAGTCTTGCATCTTTGCAATTCTGACTGCCTACAGATGTCCAAAAGACTTTGTGTCCCACTCTGGTTGGTGGTCCTTAAATCAGCTCTGCATGTATAGGTGAGTTTGGAATTTCCTGACCTAGAGGCTTCAGTCAGAGACTAGTATGGAAGCACATAAATCCTCATACCCACCACAGGTTCACAGTTGTGATCAATGGAGGTGAGTAAAAGAGCACATAATCCCTTGAGTAAATTAGTTGTCCATGTTCTCAAAGCAGTGTAGTCCTGAGCAGGATTGGGTGCCATATTATTTTGAACATAATGGTAAATTTCAGTTTGACTGTCCAGGATTTCAGTGACTTTGGAATCTAGTAGTTCTACATCCAGATGTACTACTCTTTAAGCAGGAGCTTTAATATTTCCTCAGGCATAAAATGGTCTTTGATGATGAGCATTCTAAGTCTTAGAGTGGGTCATTTACTCATCTTACAAGAGAGTTCAGCCTGCTCATGAGTAGATGATCCAGCCTTTAAACATCTCTTTGACCTTTTTAAATAGCTTTCCACCCACTTCTGGAGGAAGTGGTAATAGTCAGTTGACTTGTCATTGCTTAATTGTGCCAATGCTTCCAGAGTGATGGACTTCAGCTCTTTTTTGGTATAGGACATATTCCGACATTGGCTCATTTCCTCCAGTACCTGGAAAAGCTTCTTACACTCAGCAATCATATGGGCAAGGCCTTAAGTGACAGCTAGTTTTCATTCAAATCTTTCTGATCCAGAGAAGAATTCTCACACTTCTAGATGTTAAGGTGGAATAAGGTTGATTGGAGTTATCTGGTTTTCTTTTACAGCTGCTGTACTGTCACTTAAGAAATAAAGTGTCTGTAAAACCTCCAGGTTCTCATCAGGCAGGAGCATAACAACAGTCATGCCTGCCTGGAGGCACTGGTTCTAGGGCACATATTGGTAGATCCTTAGGAAGATTTCTGAGAGTTTATTTGTCCTTAGTAGCTCAGGAAAAACCTCAAAAAAAAAAAACAAAAAAACAAAAAAAACTGCTTCAATATGTCTGTCATATTATGAACAGATTTTCTCTCATAATTGACGCAATCCATGGCATTTTTATTTATATTGGTGCAAAGCCTGAATCCAGGATTTGTTCACCTGCCTTTTTTCAGTCCATGTGACTTCCATATGGATAGCCCCACTGCAGGATATCAAGAGAGGATATGTGGCCCAGGCCTGGACAATTAAAGCATTGAATAGCCTTAATTCATGTTTGGATCTGGGGTATTTCTCCAAATGGGCCAACCAAACCAATTAGTATAAGCCCTAGGACTTTAACTGGAACACTTAGGAATAAAAACCTTTCCTTCCTTCTAGTTGTTAAGTGCCATGAGTTGGTTCCAACTCATAGTGACTCTGTGTACAATAGAAAGAAACACTGCCCAATCCTGTGCCATCCACACAATCACTGTTATGTTTGAACACATCTTGTTTTTTTCATGTATGATGTCCTTGATGTCATTCCACAACTTGTCTGGTCTTAGGTCATTGGTGTTCAATGCATCAAATCTATTCCTATCCTATCTCTTCAGTTGGGATAGACTTAAGGTCATATCTTAGCTCTCAAAATAGCCATATGAAGTAGCTATTATTTTTATTTCCCCATTCTAGATGAGATTTAGAAAGAAGTATCTTGTCAAAAATCTTGAGTTAGTGAGTGGCAGACCTTGATATTCAACTCAAAATATTATATTCCAAAGCTTTTTGAACCAGGCAACTCATTACAACTTCTGGAGTGGATTTTGTCAAACATTTATACCCTTCATCACAGCTTTTACATCTCCATTACTATGTTCTATTACTTTGATTATCAAGCTATAATGACGTGGTTGGTTTTTGTAGTGTCCACTTCAAGTAAAGCTTTTCAGACTATTCAATACATGATGAAATAATTCTGAATTCTCAAATTCACTGAGGTTGTTGACCCTTCAAGAAATTGAAAATTTAGGTTTTACTGTCTTTAAATATTAGCATTTGGGCTGCTTATGCCTTTAGAACTTAGGTGAAGTTATGTCTGTGTGCTGTGTGGATCATAACAAATTATAGGTAACATTGTGAAGAATGGGAATTCCATAACTGTACTCATGAGGAATGTGTACATAGATCAAGAGGCAGTTTAAAGTAGGGAAAGATGTGTGTCAGGGTTGTATCCTTTCACTATACTTATTCAATCTGAATGCTGAGCAAATAATCTGAGAAGCTGGATTATATGAAGAAGAATGGGACATCAGGATTGGAGGAAGACTCATTAACAACCTGCGTTATGCAGATGACACAACCTTGCTTGCTGAAAGTGAAGAGGACTTGAAACACTGATATATATCAAAGACCACAGCCTTCAGTATGGATTACACTTCAAGATAAAGAAAACAAAAATCCTCACAACTGAAACAGTAAGCAACATCATGATAAACAGAGAAGACTGAAGTTGTCAAGGATTTCATTTTACTTGGCTCCACAATCAACACCCATGGAAGCAGCAGTCAAGAAATCAAAAGATGCATTGCATCGGGCATATCTGCAGCAAAAGAACTTTCAAATGTTAAAAAGCAAATAGGTCACTTTAAGGACTGTCATGGTTTGAATTATGTCTCCCCAAAAAAGTGTAGATCAGTTGGGCTGGGCCATGATTCCTGGTACTGTGTGATTTTCCTATATGTTGTAAATCCTGCCTCTATGATGTTAATGAGGGAGGATGGGTGGCAGTTGTGTTAATAGGGCAGGACTGGATCTACAGGACTGGATTGTGTCCTGAGGCAATCTCTAGAGATATAAAAGACAGAAGTGAGCAGTGAGACAGGGGGACCTTATACCATCAAGAAAGCAGTGCTGGGAGCAGAGCACGTCCTTTGGACCAGGGTGCCTGGGCTGAGAAGCTCCTAGTCCGGGGGAACACCAAAGAGAAGAAGGCTGACAGAGAGAAAAAACCTTCCCCTGGAGCTGACACCTTGAATTTGGACTTTTAGCCTACTTTGACTATGAGGAAATAAACTTCTCTTCATTAAAACCATCCACTTGTGGTATTTCTGTTGTAGCAGCACTAGATGACTAAGACAAGGACTAAAGTGCGCCTGACCCAAGTCATGGTGTTTTCAGTCGCCTCATATGCATGCAAAAGCTGGACAATGAATAAAGAAAATTGAAGAAGAATCGATGCCTTTGAGTTGTGTTGTTGGTGAAGAATATTGAATATACCATGGACCACCAAAAGAATAAACAAATCTCTCTTGAAAGAAGCACAACCAGAATGCTCCTTAGAAGCAAGGATGGCGAGACTGTGTCTTACACACTTTGGACATGTTTTCAGGAGGAACCAGTCCCCCATGGTTAACCCAGCTGGTGTTTGAATATCAGTGGCATAACTTCCAGCATCACAGCAACATGCAAGCCCTCAGAGTATGACAAATTGGCGGACGTGTGGGTTATTATGCAGAGTAATATTCTTCAAATTTTCTTTTTTTTTTTTCCCCCCAAGTTCTCTCATGCATTAAAATTGTTCCAGAGTCTCTCCTTCATCAAGTCCTCTACCCATTGCCTGGAGTGGATTCTGACTCACAGAGACCCTCTGGGACAGAGTAGAACTGCCCCATAGGGTTTCCAAGGCTATGAATCTCTACAGAAAGAGATTGCCACATCTTTCTCCTGTCAAGTCTTCTAGATTCTCCCAACTATCCCATGAAGCTTTTCAACATCTCTTCCTTCTTTTAGATTTCTCATCCCCTTTACTCCAAGCTCTTTACTATGTAGATAAATCTATCTTTTCTAGCCAATTATCTCCTTCCATTCTGTCCTGCCTCTTCCTGGGTAGAGAAAATCTACTTAGACAGGAATTTAGGGGAGGGAAGAGAGCAGCTGAAAATAAAGGGCAAAGGTAAGAATCACTCACATGTTAATAATCCCTGTCCTGCTCTGATGCATTTTAAATAATTTTAAAACAAGAATGTTTTAAAATGAATGGAATAATGTCAATGAAGTTAAATAACTCCCAATAAATTTTATGTGTTTTATTTTTGCTAAGATGTTCTATGCCATCAGTATAAAACATACTTAAATCAACAAGGAGATACACTTTTTTTTTTTTTTTTTTTGTATTTAAGGAATGATTGCAAAGTATCATCCATGGTTATGCTTTGAAAGTTCATGAATCAAACCTTAATGAAATTCAAAATGAGAAGCATCTCTTTGAAGCTCCATGAATCTTTTAATGTCTCAGTCACACCATTTTTCAGGGATAATCAGTATCTATAACAAGAAACTCATCTTAAATTCTCTGCCTGTGGCCAGGTACATCTACCTCCTCCACAGGATACTGTTATACTCAGTTGGGTAATCTTAGAATAGTTACATGTTTTTCTTTTTCTTGTAATTGGAGTTTAAGTTAATTGAAATTAGTAGATTTTTACCAACAGTAAGGAGCTGATAATCATGATAGAAAAAACTTGGATGGAAACATAATATATACTACATGCTTTTATGTTTGAAGGCAATGATGTACAATTCCAGAGGTAAAAAATAAACTGATCCTTTCTCAGTAAGAACAGCTTCTTGGAAACGTGTTCCAAATTCAAAAGGACAGATTGGGAGGTTACAATATCATGAGAGAGAGTGTGTAACAGTTAAAAAATAGGGACTTTGGAGCCAAGAAAGCATTTGTTTGGATTACTACTCAAGTAATATTAACTAATTTTATTGAGTTCTCACTAAGGACAGACACTGTTCTCCATTCTTTAGGTGCATTAACTCTTTTAATAGTTGCATTAATCTCATAAATTAGGTATTAGATTATTCTAAATATGAAATAAGAAACTGAGTCTTTGAGAAATAAAGGTAAGTTGCCCCTAGGCATGTAAAAAATAAATGGAAAAGTAAGGATTTAAACACAAAATATAATTCCAAACCTTTGCACTTATCTATAAGAATATATTACCTCTTTATTTCTGTGACTTAAATGTCAGCTATATAAAACAGAATCCTCTTTAGTTAGTTTAAGCAGAAGGAAAATTGAGTAAAGTATATAGGGAAGTTCCCAGAATCTCCAGGAGGGACAGAGAATCAGGCTTGGGGTCTATTTATTAAGAAAACACTTTTCAAACTATAGAGGACACTATATGGCACAGACAGTGAGGGTTACACTATTCACTTCTCTAGTGCCCCTGCCACTCTACAGCCATAGAGTTAGGATGTGCTGTTCCTCAATTGTTCTATTTTGAATAAATCCCCACTTAAGTGTCTGAAGGGTCCCTGGGCCAACAGTTTACGCTTGACTACTAACATAATGATCAGCAGTTCAACCCCCCCTAGCAGTGCCATAGAAGAAAAATCTGGTGATCTGCTTCAGTAAAGATTATAGCCAAGAAAACCATATGGAGCAGTTCTCCTCTGTAAAACACGGAGTCACCATGAGTCAGAATGGACTTGACAGCTATGGGTTTGGTTTGTTTTCTTGCAAGTGTCTGAGAAAGTCTAGCGGCAAAAGAGTCTGGGAAAGAAAGTGTGGGAAAAAAATATTTCTAAGTCTCAAAGACAATTTATTTCTCGGTCTCCTCAGGACCATTGTCTATATTTTGTTGTTTTAATTAGGTGCGCAAAGTGTCTCTGTTGTATTTTAGCTAACCTTGTATGCATTCATCTTCTCCAGTGTATTATGAAATCTTTATTCCATGTCTGACCATCTTTGCATCTCTCAGGGATCCTAGCATAGTGCCCAACACATATAACATAAAACGTCATTATTCCTTTCAATAGATTGAACTGAATACCTCTGTTAAAATGAGCGTGAAACAGAGACAGAACTAATAAGTCCTGTCAAGGGACATGGTGAGTCAGATCTCTTGGTTCCTGCTCTACAACTCTTTCATCATGAGATACAAAATTATTCTTCTTGAATAAAGACAATGTGGTCTACCTTCCTATTCATAGGCAAAACTTCCCTTTTTACATTTTTAGCATAATACTTCTAATTATGTGGTTACAGTAATGGTCACATTGTCGTTATTCAGAACATAGCAGGTAGTGACAGTGGAATCTCACTGAATACAATTTTATTTTTGTAACTTTAGAATTTCAGACTATAGAGGCTAAAGGCTAAGAAGCATTTATCATAAATTTTCTCTGAAAATTGAAAGAAAAAAGAAAAAGCTGAACCCCAAAACATTATAAAATGCCACCGTGCCTCAAGACCAACTAATCACGGATGCTGCGTGCTCCCACTGCATTTTGTTCTTACTACCTCAAAGCACTTTCTACTGTCCCTTGTGTTAACCTGGTTAGTAGTTTGTAACAGGCACTAGACTAAAAATATTTTGAGGTCAGAAACTGTGTAATGTTTGTGGCTAGGGCCCCCATTATATAGCATGATTCTTGACTCTTAGTAGGTGTCTTAGTTATCTAGTGTGGCTATAACAGAAATATGACAAGTGGATGGCTTTAACAAAGAGAAGTTTATTTCCTCACAGTAATGTAGGCTAGGAGTCCAAATTCAGGGCATCAGCTCCAAGGGAAGACTTTCTCTGTCAGCCTTCTCATTAATCTTCCCCCAGACTAGAAGCTTCTCAGAACAGGAACCCCGGGTCCAAAGGATGCGCTGTGCTCCTGGCACTGCTTTCTTGGTGGTATTGTTACTGCAGTGGTGGGTCTGAGCTGCCTGACGCAGAAACCAATACTGAGACAGGGGTGAGGTTAGTAGCAACAGGGTTTTTATTGTATATCGAAATACAGGAGACAGAGGGGAATGAGCTCCTCCAAAAATCTGCCTCCTAGTCAGGAGGCTGATCAGAGGGTTATATAGGAAGAAATCAGAGTCCAAGGAATCTGTGGAATGTAGGTTCCCCTCTGGCGTGGGCAGCCACATTAACCCCACTCCAGACATGTTGATCTTTTGACTGACATCCTGGTTTCAGCCACAAGATGATGTTTCCTTGTTCAGGCATTTTACTTTCAGATTCTATCACTTGTTGTTCTACCTCCCAAAGAGGAACTTAGGTTAATTTTAAACTTTTAAAATCGTGGGAACACAAGAGGGAAGAGAGAAGGAAAATAAATCAGAATCATGGGAGCATGCAAAAGTGAACTATGCAAGCTATGCACTGACAATACCAGAATACTCGAGATGCTAGGCCTGCGCTGCTGACTATAAACAATAAATGTGAAATTCCCATGCAGCCCCTTTCATTGTGAGGTCCCCCAACTCTCCACTTGCTTCCCTTTCCTTTTATCTCTTGTAAGATAAAAGGTGGTGCAGGCCACACCCAGGGAAACTCCCTTTACATTGGATCAGAGATGTGGCCTTAGTAAGGGTGTTACAATCCCACCGTAATCTTCTTTAATATAAAATTACAATCACAAAATGGAAGACAACCACACAATAGTGGGAATCATTGTCCAGCCAAATTGATACATGTATATTTTTGGGGGACATAATTCAATCCATGACAGTAGGCACTATGTAAATTAATGTTAATTATGGTGAAAAGAAATCACCTTTGATTATGGCATTCTGGTTAGGGCTTAGGACAGAGACCTTTCACCTCTCCCTTTATTTGTAAATAATTCAAATATCACAAGACACCAAAATGTAAGAGAGTTGATCTTAAATATCAAAGCATAGTCATAACACTCTAACTTGTGAATGAAATTACTCAAGTTAAAAAAAAAAAAATAACAACAAACTCTCCTAAATCATGGAAGATACAAGTGGGAAGACTTATTTGGAAGCAATTATATTGATGCAATGCTAAATAAAAGGCTGAACATTGTCTTTAGAGTTTCTGTTCTACTTCCTAGTTCAGTGAGTAATAGCTGGGGTTTTTAAAGCTTTCTAGCAGCCTCTCAAGATACAGCAATTGCTGCCTCAAAAGAAAGGCCTGGTGATTGACTTCCTAAAAATCAGCTTTTGAAAACCCTATGGAGCAGAATTTTACTCTGAGACTCATGGGGTCATCACGAGTAGGGGTCACCATAAGTCAGGACCGACTCAATGGCAGCTAACAACAGGGTGATTACATTGAAATCATGTTTGATGTGATTTAGAAAGAATTTTTCATAATGTTACCCTTGCATAAGGGACTGACTAACTCCATATAAAGATGATTTGAACCAAGCTAATTGCAGTGGAGGCCATGAGAAGTTTTCGCATTCTGAATATGCTTTGAGACTAGAACTAATATTATTTCCTGATGACTTCTTGAAGACTATGAGAGAAAGAAAGGAGTGAAGGATGACTTAAGGTTTTTGGTCTGAATAACTAGAAGACAAGTTGTCCTTGAGTTGATTCTGACTCATAGTGACCCTGTAAGGTTTTCAGTGGCTGATTTTTTTGGAAGTAGATCACCAGGCCTTTTTTCCAAGGCACCTCTGAGTAGGCTTGAACTTCTAACCTTTTATTTAGTAACTGAGCACATCTCTGGGAGGTACAAATGATTATGGCATTTGGTTGCTGACTAAAAAACTTAGAGAGCGTGGTATCCAGGAAAATAAGAAATAGTTTCTAGGAAGAGAAAGTGACCAACTGTCAAATGCTACATATAAGTCATGCAATATGAAGGTGACAAATTTCTCATTGAACTTGATGATACAGATGTCTTTAATGACCTTCAAAAGAATAATTTTAGTATGGTGATGGATCAAAATATAACATCAACCTGGTTAAAGAGTGCAATGAGAACATTAAGGGGAGTGACATGTGCAACTGATTAATAGAATTACATGTTCAGATTTAAAATCCAGTGTGGTGGAGGGCTTAGGAATTTTGGTGTTAAACCAACGGACTATAAAACAAGACAAAATTGCTACAACCTGTAAATACTAAGTAGGTCCAAAAAAGAAAAAAGCAATACGCACACACAGACACATATTTACACACACTACACCACACTTACTGTTATTGTGGCACTTTTTACTTCTTCACTCTGTCTCAAGATATTTATTTGGAAAATTGAACTTGTGAACAGTCCTATTCACAAAGAACATCTCACATCTCTTTTTTAATGAGAAAGAATTATATAGCAACACCCTCCCACCATCACATCCAGAGTGGTGGAATGTGACTGCCAAAAAAAGAAAGGGTAAACAAATACGTCCAAGAAGAAGAAGAAGAAAAAAAAAAAAAAGATCTGGAGGATCAAATGTTCAGTGCTGCAGTTGTTATATTCCCTTCATTTACAATTTCAAGCTGCGTTATTTTGATGGCTTTTCAGCTGTGAGAATTCTGGTGCTGATGCAGAGATAATGAAATACTGAAAGCCCCAAACAACAGAAATGTCTGTAACCGGTAATGGGCCTCCTCTTTCAGTTTATTAACTCCAGCTGTGCTGTTTGACTATCTTTGTGAAGAGGTGCAGCATGAGGGGAATATAAAACAGTAGGCAAAGGATCTGATGTCAGAAGCAACTGGATCTCACAATATCTGTATTATAAGATAGGCAGGTTAGGGAAATTCCCCCCTTTTGAAACACAGCTCCATGTGCATCAAGATAAAATGTGATGGATATTAAGTTCCTTTCCTGGGAGGTGTGTCAACTTCAATGTTCACAGTGGCATTTGAGAATGCACTTACTGATCATATGCCTAGACAGGACTTTGAGCAATATCCCAGAATAGTTACGGTATCAAGGAGTGACTGAAATTTTTTTTATACTAGGATCCTCTGATAGATTAAAATTTGAATACTTTCATTTAAGAGTAAGAGTGAGAATGTTTGCAATCTTACT
Organism: Dugong dugon; assembly: GCA_030035585.1. Classification (NCBI taxonomy): domain Eukaryota; kingdom Metazoa; phylum Chordata; class Mammalia; order Sirenia; family Dugongidae; genus Dugong; species Dugong dugon. The sequence continues at coordinate 106,335,233 of CM057463.1, read as the reverse complement.
CCTTACTTGCTCTTTAAAATGGATTCTTATATTCTGATCCATGGGTTATTTAATTACTTTAAAAAAACACAAAGAAAGGAATGATTTGGAGAATGAGAAAGAGCATTGCTCTTAAACTTATAATTCAAAATTAAAAAAGCTGGATAAAGAGCAAGTTCACAGCGTTTCTTGACCTATCAGTGGGCTAAAGTTGCAGGACAACCAAATGGCCCAAAATCTAAGGAGAGAGAGGTAAAACATGAATACTGGCTTACCTGGGCAAGTACCAGCCAGACACTGGTAAGGATTGTTCAGCCAGGTTCATTGCTAGCTATTGGAAGGCAGCTGAGTATGGAGAGTCGTAATAGGGAGATCCCTGAGAAAATCACCCTAGTGGTGCAGACCTGGGGAAAGGGAACAGTAGCCACTGAAGCAGTGACTTGAAACTCCATTGGGACCCTCCTCCCTTTATTCTGAAGGGGCAAAGGCAGCAAACACTGTCACCTACAAGGCACTGGTGAAAATCCATATGAGCTAGCGGCAAAGAACAAGAAAAAAACAAAAAACCTTCTACTCCTGCGAAAGGGTTGTGAATACATGCTGGACTCAGAATCATATGAGGTGAGGGAGGGAAAGCATTTTGAGAAGACTATGTCTCTGGGATCCAGTGACTTGGTGCCAGCCTAAGACTTGAGATTTAATCAGGATAACAGAAAAATACACCCCCCCCATAACCACCTTAACTCCATCACACTACCAAGCATTGAGTAACTAGAAAGATACAAACCCTCTCTGAATATTTACTCAAAGGTAAGACCTAAAGTCAAGGGTTGACTGTGAAGGAAAGAACAAAAATTGAAGGTTAATTAGAAAAAGAACACACACACAATCTTTGGCAAACCAGATCCCCTACCTCAACTTTAGAAATGTTAAAGAAAGTTTTTCAAGCAAAACAAACAAACAAAAAAGACACCAGACAGAAATTTATATCTATATAAAGAAATTAAGAGCAGTGGTGATGGAATAAAGGACAAATAAAATTATTTTTCTTAGTTTTCTATTGGTGTACAACAAGTTACAATAGATTTAATGGCTTAAAACACTACCCATTTATTATCAGGCAGCTCTGCAGGTAAGAAGTCCGGGCATAGAATGGTTGGGTTCTCTGCTTAGGTTCACACAAGGCCAGGACTGCAATCTCATGTGTTGCTCAGTATCTTCTTCCAGACTCAACAATTCTTGGCAGAATTCAGTTCCTTTCAGTGATAAAACAGAAATCTGTTTTCTTGCTGGTTGTCAGGAGGGAGACTGCTCTCAGCCATTAGACATCAACCTTAAGTCTTTGCTGTACGGTTCCTTTCACAGGCAGTTCACAACATAGCTGTTTGCCTCTCCCAGATCAGTAGGAAGATCTTTCTGCTTCTTTTAATGATCTCCCCATATTAGGTTAATTCTGCCCAGAATAATCTCAATTTTGATTAACTCAAAACCAAATGATTAAGGACTTGAATTACATCTGCAAAATCTTTTCTGGCATATAATGTAACATAATCATGGGAGTGATATCTCTTCATATTCATAGGCATTTCCCATGTCCAAGAGGTGAAGATTATACAGTGTATACACCAAGGAAAGGAACTCTCATGATGCAGGGGTTAAAGTGCTCAGCTGCTAACTGAAAGGTCAGCAGTTTGAACCCACCAGCTGATTTGCAGAAGAAAGACATGGCAGTCTGTTTCTGTAAAGATTACAGCCTTGGAAACCATATGGGGCAGTTCTACTCTGTGCTATGGGATCACAATTAGTCAGAATTGACTCGACAACAGCGACAGGTTTGGTTTTTCGGTTATACCAAGGAAGGAGCCCTGGTGGAGCAACGGTTAAGTGTTTAGCTGCTAACTGAAAGTTAGGCAATTGGAACCTACCAGTCACTGCGTGGGAGGCAAGACCTGGTGATCTGCTCGCATAAAAATTACAGCCTAGGAAACACTATGGGGCAGTTGTACTCGGTCATTGTAGGATAACTATGAGTCAGAATCAACTCGAGGGCACAAAACAACAACAACTTGCAACAATGGTGTGGAATCTTGAGAGTCATCTTACATTTCTCCCTACCATACTTTTTATTTCTTATTTTTAATTGCTGTAAAAGGTAGCTTACTATCCAAAGCAAAATTGTAGCAATATGTTGTGCATTTTAGAACAAAGGATCAAAGGGAGGAGGAAATTTACTGTCACAAGATTTTTACATTATACATGAGGTAGCATAATATTATTTGAATGTAAACATGACTATTGTAAACCCTAGGGAATCACTGTAAAAAAAAAAAAAAAAGGTATAAACATTAAGACAATAGAGAAAATGAAATGGGATCACAACAAATTCTCCATTACTCCAAGAGGATGCAAGCATAATGAACCAAAAGCACATGGGAAAAACAGAAAATATCTAGCAAGTTAGTAGTTTTTAATCCAACAATATTAAAAGTTACATTATATACAAATAGTCTGAACACACCAGTTAAGAGTGAGACTGGAAAAGAATGCGTGACATGACTATATGTTGTCTACTAGAAACCCACTTCAAATATAAGCACAAAGATGTGAAAAGCTAAAGAAAGATAAAAAATATAGCCTGCAAACACTAACCAAAATAAAACTGACATCACTCTAAAATATTAGGTAATGTATACTTCATAATCAGGAATATTAACAGGAATTAAAACAAGACATTATAAAATGAGAAAAAGAAAGGAGTTCTTTCTCCAAGAAGCATCCTTAATATGTATATACTTAAGATTATTTCTTCCAAATTCATACAGGAAAAATGATAGGATTCAAAAATAAAGAAATAAATCCAAAAGAAAATTTAAAGATGTCAACATTCCTCTTTCAGTAATTGATAGAACAAGATAGACCATACACCATAAAACAAACCCTAACAAATTAGAAAATATAGAAATCATACAAAGAATATTTTGAACCATAACAGAATCAAACTAGAAGTACATTACAGAAAGATACCTGGAAAATCCCCAAATGTTTGGAAATTAAAAAAAAAATCTAAATAATCTGTTAACCAAAAAAGATGTCTCAAGAGAAATTTAAAAATATTTTGAAATGAAAATAAAAGATTACATATCAAAACTTGTGAGATTCAGCTAAACAATGCCAAGAAGGAAATTTATAGCAATAAGCACTTATATTTTAAGGTAAGAAAGATCTCAAATCAAGTAATCTAAGACATCTATAAGAAATTAAAAGGGAAAAGGAAATTATACTGAAAAGAAGCAGAAAGAAAGAAATAATAAAGAGCAGGAAAGAGTGATATAAGGAATAGAAAAACAACTGAGAAAATGAATTAAATCAAAACCTAGCTCTTTGAAAAAAAAATGGATAAAATTAATAAGCTGTTACCCTCTCTATGAAAAGAGGGACAGAGAGAAAGAAAGATAGATAACACACAAATTACCAGTATCAGACATGAAGGACATCACTGCAGACCACACAAACATTTAAGAATAGTAATTGAGTACTATAATAAACTCTATGCTATCACTTTGAAGAAACAGACCAATTCTTTGAAATTCACAAACTACCAAAACTAAAGAAAAATAAAATAAATTCCTATATATATTTTAAAAAATCAATTTGTAGCTGAAAACTTACAACTTAGAAAATTTCAGGTCCAGATATTTTCACTGCCAAACATTAAAGAACAAATAATACACATTCTACACAAATTCTTACAGAAAATGGAAGAGGAGGAAACACTTCCCGACTCATTTTATGAGGCTAGTATTTAGGCCAGAATAGAAAGCTAGTTCAACATTTGAAAATCAATCAATACGGCATGGCAACAGACAAAAGAAGAAAGCCCATTTGATCTCCTCAATAGTGCAGAAGAAACATTAGACAAAATTCAGTATTCATTCATTATAACAACTCTGAACAAATTAGGATAGACGGGAGCTTCCAAAACCTGATAAAGGATATATATGAGAAAAAAACTTACAAATAACATTATTTTTAATGATAAAAAATTGAACGTTTCCTCCTAAGATGAAAAACAATACAAGGAAGTCTTCTCCCACTACTCTTACTCAATATTATATTGGAAATTCTAACTAGTGAAATAAGGCAAGCAAAAGAAATGTATGTGATACAAATTATAAAAGACATAAGAATGTCTCTACTCACAGATGGCATGCTTTTCGATATAGAAAGAACAAAAGAATCTAAATAAAATAAAATAAATCCTAGAACTAGCAGGTGACTTTAACAAGGTTACAGGATACAAGAGCAACATACAAAAACAATATTATTTCTGTATACTAACAATGAAAAGTTGGAATTTAAAACAATAAAAGGATTTACATACAATAGAACTAAAAACAACTAAATCTATCAAATATGTTCAGTATCTGTATGTTAAAAATTACAAAATACTGATGAGATAATTCAACAAAGACCTAAAAAATGGAGAAATAAATTGCATTCCTAAACTGGAAGTCTCAATATTGTTAAGAACTCAATTCTCTCCTATTTAATCTACAAATTCGGTGCAATCCCAATGAGATTTTTTTTGTAGATGTTGACAAGATGATTCTAAAATTTGCATGAAAAGACAAAGGGATTAGGATAGACAAGATTTTGAAAAAGACAAACAGTGGAAAGTTTCACCTGATTATCTAATATCAAGACTAAATATAAAGTTACAGTAATCAAGATAGTGTGGTATTTTCAAAAGCATAGACACTCAGATCAATGGAATATAAAAGATGCCCCAGGAATAAACCCAGTCTGTTTTTGACAAAGGTACAATGGCAATTCAGTGGACAAAAGAGAATCTTTTGAACAAATGGTGCTTGAATCATTGGATGAATAAATAAATCTGAATCTATTCTTTACATCTTCTACAAAAAATAACCCAAAATATATCATAGATTTAAATGTAAAATATAAAATTATAAAACTTCAATAAGCCATTTTAAGACAAACTCTGAATGGTACTGAATTCGACAGATAGGGATTTAAGAGCATGATCTGTAAAAGAAATCTTAAATTGAGTTTAATCAACAAACAAAAAAACTTCTATTCTTCAGAATACACTGTAGAGAGAATGAAAAACTGGCTAAAGACTGGGAGAAAATATTTGCAAATCATATACTAAATTTGGTACATCCATACAATACAATACTTTTCAACAATTGGAAGAAATAAACTCGATTTAAAACTAAGATAAATAAATCTTAAGTTCATTTTACTGAGTGAAAGAAGCAAGGCACAAGGGGCTACATATTGTATGATTCCATTCATGTAACTTTCTGGAGAAGGCATAAGATTAGGTGTGGAAAACAAATCAGTGTTTGCCAGGGTTTTGGATTCTAGGTGAAGGTTTGGGTTTGAGGCAGGGCAGCTTGAGGGGATTTGGGAGCTGACAGAACTCTTCTGCATGGTACTATGGTGGTGTACACACAGCTGTATGCATTTGTCAGTACTCACAAAACTGTATACCACAAAGAGTGTATTTTACTGAATGAAAATGCAAGAAAAAAAATCAACCAGGATGTGTATGTGGGGGGCAAACTAAGAAGATAGAATGCACGATGTGACAACTGCATCTAACTTTATTACAAATGAAAGACATATTACCCTGAAGGAAGAGGGCAAAAAAGGAGTTGAGCTAAGCAATTTTGGAAAAGAGTGTTATGACTGGATACTGTAAAGCAAATGGCAAAAGGAAATATACAAAATCACTGTACTCTGGTAAATTTGTTTCTCACGGGAGTATGTATTAGCAATTCTGTGTCATATGTGTAACAAATAACTAAATATATTCTAGCTATATAATGACAGTCAGATTTCTCACATTTAGAGAAAGAAGGTAACACATAAGCAAAGGAGGGATACTAGAACAAACCCTGTGATGCTGATTGGAGTTTGATGGATCCTCATGTTAGCAATTTTTTAAAGAATACGTGCAGATATACACAAAAATAAATATAGAGATATACATACAAAAATTGTATATATATATATATATATATATATATATATATATATATATATATATATATATATATATATATATATATATATATATATATATATATAATGGTGGCACAGTGGTTAAAGGCTAGAAAGATGTGACAGTCTGCTTCATTAGGATTACAGCCTTAGAAACTTTATGGGGCGGTTCTACTCTGTCCTATAGGGTCATTATGAGTCAGAATTGACTGGACAGCAACAATGGGCTCAAACACAGCAAGGATTGTGAGGATGGCATGGGAATTGGTAGTGTTTCATTCTGTTGTATACAGGGTAACTATGAGTCAGAACTGACTTGACAGCACCTAACAACAACAACACTCACACACACAACAAATATATATAATATGTATTGTATAGTGTATATTATATATTACATATATAGAGAGAGAGGAGAGGGAGAGAAAACCCTAATGGCACAGTGGTTAAAGTGCTTGGCTGCTAACTAAAACACTGGTGGTTTGAACCTACCACCCACTTCAAGAGAGAAAGGTGTGGCAGTATGCTCCCTTAAAGATGGTTGTTGTGAAGATTACAGCCTTGGAAACCCTGTGGGGCAGTTACACTTTGTCCTATAGGGTTGCTTTGAGTTAGAATTGATTGGAAGAAGTTTGGTTTTATATATATATATGTATATATATATATATATATATATATATATATATATATATATATATATATATGTATATATATATATATATATATATATACACACACACACAAATAAGTATACATGTATATACCAGCCAGAACACCATATTCAGAGAAAAGATAAACCAAAAATATCTTGCAGTGGAGGCAAATCTATTTTCATGTGAACTATTTTGAGTAATCCAAGCAACACTGGGGTTTTGATTTTGAATCATTACTACTCGGCTTACTTTAGCTATGCATACTTACCGGTTCATGTAATTTTCCCCTTTCTTTCTACTTCTTGTTTTAAATATTAATAATTTAGCCAATAACTAGTTTTGGGAGCTATGGGACAGGTAGAAGGGGATAACCTATAAAGCCCTGCCTTCCGGTTTTCTCTTTCACCAGTGTCTGTAGGGCAAGTTTTAATCTCTTTGTCTTTAAATTTGTATTTGTATTTTATTTTCAGTAATTTTCATCAATATTCTCATATCTTTTTCAGGGATTCAGGATGAAACATAAGACAGAATCATTAATAAAGGTGCAATTCCAAATATATCTGGGATTTTAACAGAGGCAAACAAATAGCTGTTTGGTGAGAAACGTAGAACCCATCTAACACTAGTGAGTGATAAGATGCACTCCATACCTACTGCTTTGCAATGTGTGTGAGAATTAGTCCAATGATGAACCTCCTATGTGCTCTGTTGATGGCAAATATCTCCTTTAAGCCCTTCAAAAACATTACTTGAATAGGAGTCCTGAGGCTTCCTAAATCGCCTATGTGCCATTGGAAATTCCCGGAAATGACTGATATATTTGATCACCACAGTCATTTGAGAGAAAGCACGGGAGATTTTCTGAGTGCTTTCAAGTCATGTCAACATAATTCTTTTTCTGTGCTAGCCTTCAGCCTAGCATTCTAGGGCTCATATTTAATAGAGAAAAGCTACCTCGGGTCTGCAACTGATATCCTTAACAATATTTATAACTACAGCTGCATTTTTTCTTTACAAGTGTTACTTATCCAGGGAGGTGTCCTCAAAAAAGGAGGTGAAGGGAGATGTACAGTTCCTATCACTTTCAAGAGGTTTAATATTTCCACGTTTCCTTTCATTCACACCAAAACATGTTTGATTTTACGTATATCTGGAATATTTTGACTCCTTATTCAATATATTTAACATCCCACAGAAATGTAATTTCCTCTGCTAAACCGTCCTTTGCTCCCTCAATGGGCAGTTATAGCTCTCTGATGGCATGTATTCTCCTCTTCTTTATGTTATCGGTATTGAGTGGTGCAAACAGTTAACGTACTCTGCTCTAACTGAAAGGTTAAAGGTTGGAGTCTACCCAGAGTTGCCTCAGAAGAAAGACCTGGTGATCTACTTCTGAAAAATCAGCCGGTGAATACCCTGTGAAGCATAGTTCTACTCTGACACACATGAGGTCATCATGAGTGGAATTGATTGGACAGCAACTGGTAGTATTTATGTACAAATTGTGCTCTCTTTATTGAATTTTGAATTTCTTAGTTGAAACTGTCCACATTCCTATCCAACATAACACCATACATGATGCCTTGGATGTTGTAATTGATCAGAATATATTTACTGAAAATAATGAAAGAAATGTACTAGAGACAGTTGTCTTAATACAAACCCTTCAATAAAAAGAGTGTTGTTTGTTTATTTGCTTTTGTTTTTGGCAAACATTGCTATAATTCTCCATGCTTGCCCCTGTAGCCATACTCTGTGATGTGTCCTTGTGGCTTCTCTCATCAAGAGTAGAACTGTATTTTCTTAGGCCTTGAAACTGAACTGATGTAGTGACGTGCCTGGAACAATAAAATGCATTGGAGTGAAGTGTGCCAGTTCCTAGGCCATAAGAGGACTTGTTCTCTTCCACGTACTCTCAGAACCCTGCTACTGCCTTGGGAAGAAGCCCCAGCTAGGCTGCTGGAGAAAGAGAGACCGTATGCAGCCGAGAAAAGCCAAACCAGCTGAGGCAATAATGCTATGCGGCAGCTCTACTCTGTCCTATAGGATCGTTATGAGTCAGAATCAACTTAATGGCAACTGGTTTATTTTTTAGGGGGTTTAGTCAGCCCCACCAACTCACCTAGTGATCATAGGTGCATGAAGCAGCCCAGCCCTGATTAAATCAGCTCAGGCCTGATAACCAGAACTGCTAAGCTCACTTACTGGCTTGTTAGCAAAAACAAACATTTATTGTTGTGTGCCATTGGGGTTTCCTGTTTTTTTTTTTGCTTGTTTGTTTTCCTTTTTTCCTGTTGTTGTTATATTGCATCACTGTGACAATAGATAACAAATACAGAGATAGAAGAAGCTGTTACTAATGTTAAATTAAATATGACATGTCATATTATACACACTAACTAGCGGCTTCTGTTTGATAGCCAAATTCCTTCTTAAGCTCTCTTCACATAATTTCCCAATCAGTGAATCACTACCTTTTACTCGAACCATAATCATACCTGAGTCAAAACGAAAAGCAAATGTTTTAGAAATTTCCACTCAAAGGTTGAAATTTTGGCACCAAAGCACAAATGTTAAATTCAATTCTCAAGATCCCCCCATTTTCACTCTATTTTCTCTGGGGTCCTTAGCTAAATTGTGCTTCCGGTGTGCTTCCAGCACAGCATGGAATGAAAAAAGATTACGATGACACAAATGTAAACTTGTTTACACAAAGGTCATATCAAAAGTCATCGTAATTGATTAGGTAGCATCTGCTAGCTCAGTGGTGCAAGATTGCTTTCATTCATACCCTGCAGGTTTATGTCACCAGCTTTCCCAGCAAGCCACTTCACAAGTTGACCTCCTGTCTGAAAATTCATTTGAAATTCTTCACCTGACTACAGACTGTCAAATGCAGTCAGATAATCCTGGCCTAGTTTTAAAAAAAAGAAGAAAAAACAAAAAATCTGACAAAGATCAGGACACAAGGAAATAGCTCCTAAGAAATATTCAGAAAGTATTGCTCCTTGAACCACTTAGAAGAAACTACATGCCATTGGAGAGTAATGCTATTAGGTAGAGCTGTACAATATTGGAAAAGATTTAATAAGGTAAATGACAATTTGCTTTCTATCCTTTCCTTCTATGGCTGACAAGATTCAGATAAGTGCTTTCTCACCTTGTTTTGTCAAGTATTCAGAGGATTTAGTGAGATTAGATCACTAATGACCCCTACACTAGAATAATGAAGGCTATTACTCACTACTCCTTCTGTACAGAACCATTGCATGTACAAAGTATGTAAACACCCTTGAATACCAGAGATAATTGTTATAATTTTTAGGAATAACTGGCATTGGACACCTGGTGGTACAGTGGTTAAGTGCTATGGCTGCTAACCAAAAGGTCGGCAGGACAAATGCATCAGCCACTACTTGGACACCCTATGGGGCAGTTCTACTCTGCTCTATAAGGTCTCTATGAGTCGAAATCGACTCAATGGCAACGGTTTTGTCATTGGACTAGAATTTTATAGTTCTCAAATTTCTTACAGCACTATTGTCTTCTTTGGTTCACACAGAAATTTGGTGAGATAGGTGGACCAGGGAGTGAGGTGAGGGACATAACATGGTGCTGTTAAATCTGTGACGCAGTGGCTCCCTTCCTCCCACCTAGTGAACATTAGGGTCTGACTCCGTGTGAGCTACCTTGACCCACCCAAAGACTAAGGTAAATGTAACTAGTACACCAAGACCTGATTCTATCTTTTAGGTGCTTAAGCTCTATTATGAGTCTAGTATGCATTTGGTGGTTTAGTGGTAGAAGTCTTGCCTTCCTTGAGGGAAACTTGGGTTCAATTCCCAGCCAATGCATCTTATGTGTAGCCACTACCCATCTTTCAGTGAAGGCTTGTGTGTTGCTATGATGCTGAACAGATTTCAGCAGAGTTTGAAGACTAAGTTGGACTAGGAAGAAAGGCATGGAAACCAAGTTCCAAAATTCAGTCAAGAAAAACTCTATAGATCAAAATGGTCCAATCTGCAACCTATCATGGGGATGGCACAGGACCAGGCAACATTTTGTTCCATTGTACATGGGTTTGCCATGAGTTGGGGTCAACTCAGTGTCAGCTAAAATAGCAAGAAGTACCAGATAGCATGCTGAGCGCATTCATATTCCTTCCTGACAATGATCTTGTGATCTAAGTATCATGATCAGTACTTGGGATGAGAAAACAGGCTGAAAGTAAATATTTCTTAACAATATAAATCCAAGCAATATAATAATAATAGTTGGACTAATTTACTTTGCCTGTTTAACTAATGCAGATATTGGGGACACAATATATTAAGTGATTTGGCTAGAGTTAATTTCAATTTTCCTTGTTTTGTATGGACTGGTCAAATACTTTACGTTACATACTATCTCCCCTCAGAATAAGATTATCTCTAGAAAGACCTCTATTTCACAGTGATTGGTGTGTGAAATGTACTGTTATTTACCCCATCCTGTGTTTATCATTGATGTCTATTTTCAATTAGAATTAGCAGAAAGAATCTTAGGGGAATATATGACATATCAAAGCTTTACCTTTGTAGGAGGAAAGAACACTGATTATGGCTCTGTGCTTACAGATATCAATCAGAGGACACTGATGCCACCAAAAATTTCCAAATCTCCCCCTTGATGTGAAGTAATGCCTGGCAGGCAATATCTTCAAGTTTATTCTCTCTATTCCCCTACCTCCCCCACACATCTGTCAGTTTGTTGTACTTTGTTGCTGTGATGCTGGAAGCTATGACACTGGTGTTCAAATACCAGCAGGGTCACCCTTGGCTGACAGGTTTCAGCTGAGCTTCCAAAGTAAGGCAGACTAGGAAGAAAGATCCAGCAGTCTACTTCTGAAAAGAATTAGCCAGTGAAAATCTTATGAATAGCAGTGGAACATTGTCTGATATAGTGCTGGAAGATGAGCCTCTCAGGTTGGAAAGCACTGAAAATGCGACTGGAAAAGAGATGCTTTTTCAAAGTAGAGTCGACCTTAATGACGTAGATGGAGTCAAGCTTTCAGGACTTTCATTTGCTGATGTGGCATAACTCAAAATGAGAAGAAACAGCTGCAAACATCCATTAATAATCGGAATGTAGAAAGTATGAAGTATGAATCTAGGAAAATTGGAAATCATCAAAAATGAAATGGAATGCATAAACATCAATATTCTAGGCATTGGTGAGCTGAAATGGACTGGTATTGGCCATTTTGAATCAGACAATCATATGGTCTACTATGCTGGGAATGACAAATAGAAAAGGAATGACATTGCATTTATTGTCAGAAAGAACATTTCGAGATCTGTCCTGAAGTACAACACTGTCAGTGATAGGATAATATCCATATGCCTACAAGGAAGACCAGTTAATATGACTATTATTCAAATTTACTCACCAATCACGCATGCCAAAGATGAAGATATTGAAGATTTTTACCAACTTCAGCAGTCTGAAATTGATGCAGCATGCAATCAGGATGCACTGATAGTTACTGGTGATTGGAATTTGAAAGTTGGAGATGAAGAAGGCTTAGTAGTTGGAAAATATGGCCTTGGTGATAGAAATCATGCCAGAGATCTCATGACAGAATTTTGCAAGACCAGCGACTTCTTCATTGCAAATACCTTTTTTAACAACACTAATGGTGAGTGTACACGGGGACCTCACCAGACGGAATACACAAGAAGCAAATCGACTACATCTGTGGAAAGAGACAATGGAAGAGATCAATATTATCAGTCAGAATAGGCCAGGGGCCAACTGCGGAACCGACCATCAATTGCTCATATGCAAGTTCAAGTTGAAACAAAAGGAAATTAGAACAAGTCCATGAGAGCCAAAGCACGACCTTGAGTATATCTCACCTGAATTTAGAGACCATTTCAAGAATAGATTTGACACGTTGAACACTAATGACCAAAGACCAGATGAGTTGTGGAATGACATCAAGGACATCCATGAAGAAACCAAGAAGTCATTAAAAAGACAGGAAAGAAAGAAAAGACCAAAACGGATGTCAGAAGAGAGTCTGAAGCTTACTCTTGAACTTTGAGGACCTAAAATGAAAGGAAGAAATGATGAAGTAAAACAAATGAACAGAAGATTTCAAAGGGTAGCTCAAGAAGACAAAGTAAAGTATCATAACGACGTGTGCAAAGACCTGGAGGTTGAAAACCAAAAAGAAAGAACATGCTTGGCATTTCTCAAGCTGAAGGAACTGAAGAAAAAGTTCAAGCCTGAAGCTGCTATAGTGAAGGATTCTACAGGGAAAGTATTAAACAACACAGGAAGTATTAAAAGTAGATGGAAGGCATACACAGTCACTATACCAAAAACAATTGGTTGGCGTTCAACCTTTTCATGAGATAGCATATGATCAGGAACCCACGGTACTGAAGGAAGAAGTCCAAGCTGCACTGAAGGCACTGGTGAAAAACAAGGCTCCAGGAACTGATGGAATACCAGTTGAGATGTTTCAACGAATGGATGCAGCACTGGAAATTCTCACTCATCTGTGCCAAGAAATTTGGAAGACAGCTACCTGGCCAACTGACTGGAAGGGATCCATATTTATGCCTATTCCCAACAAAGCTGATCCAATCAAATGTGGAAATTATCAAACAATATCTTTAATATTACAAGTATTTTGCTGAAGATCAATCAAAAGCGGCTGCAGCTGTATATTGATAGGGAACTGCCAGAAATTCAGGCTGGATTCAGAAGAGGACATGGAACCAAGGATATCATTGTCGATGTCAGATGGATCCTGGCTGAAAGCAAAGAATATCAGAAAGATATTTACCTGTTTTTTTATCGACTATACAAAGACATTCGACTGTGTGGATCATAATAAATACTGGATAACACTGCAAAGAATGGGGAATTCCAGAACACTTCATTGTGCTCGTGAGGAACCCGTACATAAATCAAGAGGTGGCAGTTCAAACAGAACAAGGGAATACTGCATGGTTTAAAGTCAGGAAAAGTGTGCATCAGGTTTGTATCCTTTCACCATACTTATTCAATCTGTATGCTGAGCAAATATGCTGAGAAGCTGGACTCGATGAAGAGGAATGAGGCATCAGGATTGGAGGAAGACTCATTAACAACTTGCAATATGCAGATGACACAACCTTGCCTACTGAAAGTGAAGAGAACTTGAAACGCTTACTGATGAAGATCAAAGACCACGGCCTTCAGTATGGATTACACCTCAACATAAAGAAAATAAAAATTCCCACAACTGGACCAATAAACAACATCATGATAAACAGCGAAAAGATTGAAATTCTCAAGGACTTCATTTTACCTGGATCCACAATCAACACCAGTGGAAGAAGCAGCAGTCAAGAAATCAAGAGACACATTGGCATTGGGAAAACCTGCTGCAAAAGACTTCTTTAAAGTGTTGAAAAGCAACGAGGTCACCTTGCAGACTAAGGTGCACCTGAGCCAAGTCTTGGTATTTTCAATCGCCTCATATGCATTTGAAAGCTGGACGATGAATAAGGAAGACTGAAGAAGAATTGACACCTCCGAATTGTGTTGCGAAGAATATTGAATATACCATGGACTGCCAAAGGAAGGAACAAATCTGTCTTGGAAGAAGCTCTACCTCATAGTGACCCTGCAGGACCGAGTAGAATTGCCCCATAGGGTTTCCAGGGAGCACCTGGTGGATTTGAACTGCCGACCTTTTGGTTAGCAGCGGTAGCTTTTAACCGCTATGCCACCAGGGTTTCCGAAGTACAACTGGAGTGCTCCTTAGAATTGAGAATGCTGAGACCATGTTTCACGAACTTTAGACGTGTTATCGGGGGGAATCAGTCCCTGGAGAATGACATCATGCTTGGTAAAGTAGAGGGCAGCAAAAAAGAAGACCCTCAATGAGATGGATTGACACAGTGGCTGCAACAACGGGCTGAAGCATAACAACCATTGTGAGGATGGCGCAGGACCTGTAGTGTTATGTTTTGTTGTACATAAGGTCGCTATGAGTCAGAACCGACTTGAGGGCATCTAACAACAACAACATTTCTCTATCTGAACTCGCCTACACGTGTCCATGTATTGGTATCTCAACATACCTCAGAAATTTTGGTCATGTTATTTTTTTTCCTTCTTGTAGTGCCCTTCTAGCTCTACTCTCAGCCTGAAGACGTCCTCAAGTGTATCAGCTCTTGTGAACAAGCCTTTCTCTGCACTCAGGTAAGCACTCTCTCATACTTCTATGGAATCTAGGCACATGCTCCCTAGCATCATTTTTTAAAATTTTATGTCTGATCCATGTCATCACATAAGTTCTTGACAACAATAACAATTAAACTTCTGTTCAATGATCCTCTGGCATATAATGAGAACTCTACAAACAGTATATGAGTACTACTATTGCTAAACACATTATATATATGATTTAATTCAAGAAGGATAAATTATTTCCAATTGAAAAATCAGAAGATGAGAAAACAGAATATCAGAGGGGTTAAATAATTTACTCAAAGTCACACAGCTGATCTGCTTTGCTGTTGATGTTAAAAAACAAATTTATTTAATTTCAAAACCTGTTTTTCTAGCTATCTTTCTGTATTTCCTCAAATGTAAGGAAAATGCCTTCTAATTTTTTGGGTATTCACTGGCTGGCATAGTATTCACATTTAGTTAATAACAAATAATAAATGATACAAATTTTGAACATGTATTTAGTTTATTCCACTGACAGATAAGAAAGTTCACTATGCTTAATATCTCTTTTCTCCAACACCTGAATATTTACGAAAACAGCATAATGTGCTAGAAAAAATAAATGAAGACCTTTATATGTATATGCAGGGATTTCACATGTGTTTATCTATTCTAAGGAACTAATCTTAATTAAGAAAAAGTGTTTTCTAAGGGGTAAAAAAAAGGGTTCATGCTAGCACTATTTAATTATAAAATCTGGAATTATCCAATTCAATAGAATATTTTGAAAGCCTTAAAATACCACTTAAATAGTGGATTAAATGACATGAAAAATGGGATAATTTTGCTGCCCATATCATTCAGAAAATTTTTTAAAAAATTTTAATAATATAATAAGATAAAATCTAAGGCCTTCCAAGTCTGACACTGACTTTCAATATAAATGTTTTGTCATATGCTCCTGCACCATCAATTTTGTGCATCAATTTTTTGCTTCAGCAACCATAAGGACCCAACCTGAGGCTTTCCCTACTTTAACCTATGTGTATCAGCAAGCAACCATTTGGCTTCCTACTCTAGACATTAAAAACTAAACATTGCTTCTCACTTTGGTAATGCCATTTATTTGGCAATGTTGCATATGTTTTTTCATTGATTGCTCTCACTGACTGTGTAAGATGAGTATCTATGAAAGTTTTCTTCTGGGAACACACAAAATGTGTATTTTTAAGCCTCCTTTGTAACTAGCTGGAAATAATGTGATGGAGTTTTGAACAATAGGATGCTGTATGTATGTATGATGTGTGCTAATTTTTGACTTGGCCATTAAACACCTTCTGCCATTTTCTCTGTTCTCTTTCCTCCACCATGGAGGCTGGAAGCAAAGAACTCCAAGATAGGATAGTCACAAGAAGGGAGGAGGAAGAATCCTGATTTCATCACTTACTCCTAGGAAGGATAGTTGAATCAGATTTCTTATGAAATGGGATAAACATTCAAAGTATTGAGATTTCAGAGTTTACAGCTGCCATATCATTGTTGTTGTTAGTTGCCACAAGTCAGCTTCAATTCATGAAGACCTTATGCATAACAGTATGAAATGTTGCCTAGTCCTATGCTACCTCCATGATTTTTTATATGTTTGAGTCCATTGTTGAGGCTGTTGTGTCAATTCATTTCATGTTTTCCTGATCCTCTCCTTTACCAAACATGATGTCCTTTTCTAGCTACTAGTCTTTCCTGATAACGTGTCCCGCATAAGCAAGATGAAATCTCACCATCCTAGCTTCTGAGGAGCATGCTGATTGTATTTCTTCTAAAACTGATTTGATTATTCTTCTAGCAGTCCATGATATGTTTAATATCCCTTCATGCTTCTCCATATGCTTCACGTGAGGAAACTAAGGGGTAGAAATATGGAAAACTTGCAAGTTTACATAGACAGAAATGGTTAAGCTAAAATAAGAACAAGATCAGCCTGACTTTGAAGCTTTTGTCTGTTCCATTATAATAATCAATATTGCAACTTTATTTATAAAAATTTACTTATTATTATTGTTTACAATAATAAAATTTGGAAAAAATTATGAGTTCAGTTAATAAGGGAACGGGGAAGCTATTTTGTTATAACTAGAAGATGGCATCATGGGAAGCCATGAAAATCAGGTTTTAAAGACTATTTTATAAAAAATGAAAATTTCCATGGGAAAAATTAAAAATAAAATTGTGTATATATTCTAAGTCCAACTTTGAATATATATGACATAAAAAATAGCTTGAAATAAAATATATTAAAGTGCTTATAGAGATTTTCCTGGAAAGCAGTAGCTAGGAACATTTTAATTTTTCTTCTTTTATTTATTTTCTTTTTTTTTCAAAAATTTCAAAATTTTTCAATTTTCCTGAGGTAAGTATGTATTATTTTTTAATGCAAATATTAGATGGAATACATATAGTATTGATACCCCTTTTGACCTCAAAGCAACACCTGAAAGGCCAATTATCAATCCTTCCTGGTTCAGAAATACCAGGATGTATAAACAGGATCTTTTGTTGCCAACAGCAGCCATGTTTGCAGCTGGTGATGTTTTTTCTACAAAGAATTCATAACTTTTCTTCTGCATTGAGACACCTTTCTAAATGGTTCATGATGTGAGCCATGAATATATTTTATTGCCATACCTTCCTTGAACCAAAATGGATTGCTATTAGTTTAGCATAGTCAGTAAGTACAATTTTTTTTGCCAAATGGTTGTGACCCCGTCAGCATATATATTATTTGGGTATTTTTAATTTTCAATACTGTCTGGCATGTTACATGAGCCTTCTGAAAACTCTTGGAATGATTTAACTCCTTTACAAAACATTGTGGGCGACTTTAGTGCCAACAAACCGTCTCAGGCAAAAGTGCAACAGCAAATCAGTCAAAACTAATCCAAGGTCCATTAATCACTTAATATGCAGAATGAGCATTCCCCATTTCTGCATTCTACAAAACACAGTTAAAATATTTCTGCTGTTCTTAGTGCCTGACTCTTGGGGAAGAATACAATATTTCTCCAATCAGCTTACAGGCAAAGAACAACAACAAAAGCACTATTTTAGAATTATTTTTATTTTGTTCATATTAATATTCTGATGATCCAAATGTATTTATTTTTAATAATCTGAAGTTAAATCTTTGTTTTTATTTTGTTTTGCAGTTTTTGCTTTTGAAGACTAATAATAGTAAATGTCAAACATGAAATTTTATCTTTAAAATTTCTCTTTGAAGTGGTAAGGGTGGTTATGAATTATATTCAACTGGGTGCAATTTTAGGGTTTTGTAAAGAGTATTCTTCAATTCTTTGAATATTATACTGAATATGTAGCTGAAAAATTAGAGATGAGCTAAATGTAGAAAACCACCCTTCTTCATTATATTTATATTAATTCATTAATTTCTATTTTTGGGAATAGTTGCTTTGAACATATATTTTTTTTTTATGTGATATGTTGGTTAAGAGCTATGGCTGCTAATCAAAAGGTGGTCAGTTCGAATCCACCAGCCACTCCTTGGAAACTTATGGGGCAGTTCTACTCTGTCGTATAGGGTAGCTTTTAGTCAGAATTCACTTGATGGGAATGAGTTTTTTTATGTTTTGTTTTATGTGATATGTCAGCTTAACATCATATACTCCAACATGTTATATTTTTCTTAATGTGAGTTTTGGGAAAGGATCAACTTCCGATTTTAGTAAATGGATCAGAAATACATAGTGAGCTTATTGCTTTGATTCTTTCTAGTCATCTTTTTTCTCTTTTCTTTACCCCTTCAAACTTTTCAATGTTGATCTATAGTCATAAGCTTATATTTTGTCAATTGATAGATCCCTTGCATGCTTTTTTTTTGGGTCTTTACACTACACTTACGTGCATGAAGATCATTTAGTTCCTTCAGTTGGAAGCCATAGTAGTTTTGACTGATGTAAAACTATTCTTAAAATGGAGGCTATAGAAAACAAATGTCTAGGATCTTAAAAATTAGAATAAGAAAAAACAAGTTTGTTTCTTTGTTTCTTGACTCAATTTATAACAATGGGAGATTGGGCAAATTTTTTAAATTCTTTGAGCCTTAGATTCTTTATTTATACACTGGGGATGATAATAATAATGCCTATCTTGTCATTCAATCTATCAGTGCCTAGCAAATGAAATAATGCATATAAGTTGCTTCTTTACCACATATATGCTATTAAAATCCCTGTTGTTGTTGTTAGGTACTGTTGAGTTGATTCCACTTGTAGCGACCCTATGTACAACAGAACAAAACACAGCCCGGTCCTATGCCAGACTAACAATCCTTGCTATGTTGGAGTCCACTGTTGCAGCCAATGTGTCAGTCCATCTCTTTTAGGGTGTCCTTCTTTTACACTGACCCTCTACTTTACCAAGCATGACTTCCTTCTCCAGGGACTGGTCCCTCCCGATAACACGTACGAAGTAAGTGAGATGAAGTCTCCCCATTCTCACTTCTAAGGAGCATTCTGGTTATACTTTTCTTCCAAGACAGATTTGTTCCTTCTTTGGCAGACACCATAGTTTAAAGGCATCAGTTCTTCTTTGTTCTTCCTTATTCATTTTCCAGTTTTCACACGCATATGAGGTGAATAAAAAGACGATAGTTTAAGTCAGGTGCACTTTAGTCCTTAAAGCGTCATCTTTGCTTTTTAAAACTTTAAGGAGGTCTTTTGCAGCAGATTTGCACAATGCAATGCATCATTTGATTTCTTGACTGCAGCTTCCATGGGTGTTGATTGTGGATCCAAGTAAAATGAAATCCTTGACAACTTCAATCTTTTCTCTGTTTCTCATGTTGCTGCTTATTGGTCCAGTTGTGAGGATTTTTGTTTTCTTTATGTTGAGGTGTAATCCATACTGAAGGCTGTGGTCTTTGATCTTCCTCAGTAAGTGCTTCAAGTCCTCTTCACTTTCAGCAAGCAAGGTTGTGTCATCTACATAATGCAGGTTGTTAATGAATCTTCCTCGAAACCTGATGCTCTGTTCTTCTTTATATAGTCCAGCTTTTCAAATTATTTGCTCAGTGTACAGATTGAACAAGAATGGTGAAAGAATACAACCCTGACTCACACGTTTCCTAATTTTAAACCATGCAGTATCCCCTCGCTCTATTCTAATAACTGCCTCTTGGCCTATATACAGGTCCTACATGAACATAATTAAGTGTTCTGTAATGTTCACAATGTTATCCATAATTTGTTATGAGCCACACAGTAAATGCCTTTGCATAGTCAATAAAACACAGGTAAGCATCTTTCTGGTATTCTTTGCTTTCAGTCAAGATGCATCTAACCTCGGCAATGATATCTCTTGTTCCACATCCTCTTCTGAATCTGGCTTGAATTTCTGGAAGTTTTCTGTCAATGTACTGTTGCAACCATTTTTTAATTATCTCCAGCAAAATTTTACTTGAGTGTAATATTAATGATATTGTTTGATAATTTCCACATTCTGTTGGATCACTTTTCTTTGGAATGGGCACAAGTATGGATCTCTGCCAGAAAGTTGGCCAGGTAGCTGTCTTCCAAATTTCTTGGCATAGACAAGTGAGCACTTCCAGAGTTGCTTCCATTTGTTACAACATCTCAACTGGCATTCCGTAACTTCCTGGAGCCTGGTTTTTTCCAATGCCTCAGTGCAGCTTGGACTTCTTTCTTCAACACCATCAGTTCATGATCATATGCTACCTTCTGAAATTGTTGAATGTAGTCCACATCTTTTTGGTACAGTGACTGAGTATTTCTTCCATCTTCTTTTGATGCTTTCTGTGTCACTCAGTATTTTACCATAGAATCCTTCAACATTGCAACTCAAGGCTTGAATTTTTTTCTTCAGTTCTTTCAGCTTGAAAATGCTGAGCGTGTTCCTCCATTTGGTTTTCTAACTCCAGGTCTTTGAGTATTTCATCATAATACTTTACTTGGTTATCTCGAGCTGCCCTTTGAATGTTCTTTTGAGCTCTTTTCCTTCATCATTTATTCTTTTCACTTTACCTACTCTATGTTCAAGAGCAAGTATCAGAGTCTTTTCTGATAGTAATTAATTTTAGTATTTTTTTTTCTGTCCTATCTTTTTAGTGACTTTTTGCTTTCTTCATGTATGATGTCCTTAATGTCATCCAACAGCTCAGATGGTCTTCAGTTACAAGTATTCAATGAGTCAAATCTATTTTTGAGATGGTCTGTAAATTCAGGCGGGATATACTCAACTTTTGGTTCTTATAGACTTGTTTTAATTTTATTCAGCTTTACGTTGAACTTGCATAGGAGCAATTGATGCTCTTTTCTGCAGTCGGCTCCTGGCCTTGTTTTGACTGGTGATACTGAGCTTCTCCATCATCTCTTTCCACAGATGTAGTAGACTTAATACCTGTGTAGTCCACCTGGTGAGATCCATGTGTATAGTCTCTGCGTATGTTGTTGAAAAAAGATATTAGTCTTGTAAAATTCTCTCATGCAATCTCAGATGTCATTTCTATCATCAAGCCCATAGTCTCCAACTACCGATCCTTCTTTGTTTTCAGCCTTTTAGTGTTCCAATCACCAGTAATTATAAATGCATCTTGATTGCATGTTTTATCAATTTCAGACTGCAGAAGTTGAAAAAAATTTCAATTTCTTCATCTTTGGCATGTCTGGTTGATGCATAAATTTGAATAATAGTCATATTAACTAGTTTTCCTGGTAAGTATACGGGTATTGTCATATCACTGACAGTGTTGTTCTTCAGGATAGATCTTGAAATTTTTTTTGGCAATGAATGCAATGCCATTGCTCTTCAATTTGTCATTCCTGACGTAGTAGACCATATGATTGCCTGATTCGAAATGGCCAATGCCAGCCCATTTCCTCTCACTAATGCCTAAGATATTGATCTTCAAGCATTCCATTTCATTTTTGGACAAATTCCAATTTTCTTAGATTCATACCTCATCTATAGAATGTTCTGATAATTAACAGATTTTTGAAGCTGTTTCTTCTCATTTTGAGTTATGCCATATCAGCAAATGAACATCCCTAAAGCTTTAATCCGTTTACTTCATTAAGGTTGACTCTATTTGGGGGAGACAGCTCTTCTCAAGTCATATCTTCAGTGCCTTCCAACCTGATGGGCTCATCTTTGAGCACTAAATTAGACAGTATTTCCCTGCTATTCATAAGATTTTCACTGGCCAATTTTTTTTAGAAGTAGACTGACAGGCCCTTCTTCCTAGTCTGTCTTATTCTGAAGCTCTGCTGCAAGATGTCCACCATTGGTGACCCTGCTAGTATTTGAAATACAGGTGGTATAACTTCCAGCATTACAGAAACACACAAGCCACCACAGTAGGATAAACTGCCAGATTAGTGGTGGATACATTGATTGTCTTCTTTCAAATAGATACAATGTATTAAATATAAATTCATTGGATAATAAGGTATAAAATTTTGAGAATTCACAGTGATTTCTTGTAAAGCCAGCATGAATGTGCATATAGTAAATTTTGAGACATGCTCATTAAGGGAGACTTCAGATTGATTTATTTCAAGTTGACTGGATTTTGCTGCACCTATAATCCTACCAAATGCCATTCTTGAGACCAAATGCACAGCCCTGAATACATGGTTTCAGATAAAGAATGAGGAGGAATAAATGCAATTAAAATGTTTGCTACATGGCATCTTAGGTGATTCAGCTAGCTTAATTGACTTTCCTCTGTATTAATCAATCTCTTCTAAGTTTCAAAAAAGAAGCATACCTAGATTACCTTACATTAGTAATGAGTAAAGTGTTCTTGTGAACACTAATTTTGCAGAAGTAGGTGTTTCACCAAATAAGCTCTGTAAAAACGAAGTGTGGGAACTGGTAGTGGAAAAAAAAGGTTGAACAGAGTTTTGTTTTGTTTTCCTTCTTAATTACAGGGCTATTAAACTTCTTTAAAAACCAAACACACACACATATACACACACACATTGCCATCAACTCAATTCAACTCATAGCGACCCTATGACCCTATAGGATGGAGTAGAACTGCCACGTGGAGTTTCCAAGGAGCACTTGGTGGATTCGAACTGTTGACTTCTTGGTTAGCAGCCGAGTTCTTAACCACAGCACCTCTAGGAATCCATTAAACTTCTTTAGTATGCTTAAATTGAATTATGGCTTTTTTAGAGAAAAATATATGTCTTAGGCTGGGTTCTCTAGTGAAGCGATACCAGTAATTGTTATAAACATATATATAGAGAGATTTATATCAAGGAAATGACTCACCTGGTTGTAGAGGCTAGAACATCCCAAGTCCATGGGTCAGGATAGAGGCTTCTCCTGAGTAGCCACAGGGTCTGGCAAACCGAAGATTGGCAGGTTAGAGGGCAGGGCTCCTGCTCACAGGCTGAGAAGATTGATGAATCCCAATATCAGCAGGCAAGATCA
Source organism: Dugong dugon (assembly GCA_030035585.1). Classification (NCBI taxonomy): domain Eukaryota; kingdom Metazoa; phylum Chordata; class Mammalia; order Sirenia; family Dugongidae; genus Dugong; species Dugong dugon. Next base: position 106,311,885 of record CM057463.1, on the reverse strand, counting down.
CAGGTAAGCTGTTAGCTCAAGTTCAAGAACCGGAGGTGAGATGAACAGGAGCCAGCTGCAGGATTCAGAGCTAGCAAGAGCCCACGAGCCTTGCCAGAATGTCCACTGATATTCAGTGCAGCCCACACACCCAAGGAAATTCCCTTCCAACTGATTGGCTACTCACAGCAGATCCCATCATGGAGGTGATCACACTATATCAAATCTCATCATGAAAGTGATCACAACATCATATGACTGCCAACCTACATCGTAACTGCCAATCCACTGAGAATCATGGCCCAGTCAAGTTGACACACAACCTTAAGCATCACAGCATATTATTCGTCTTTTGCATATTTTTAGTTTATATTTTACAGGAATAATGTCTGTGACAAACATTTTAGAATGCCTGGATTAATCCAATTTCTCAAAGGGTATTGACGTCTTTCTATATGGCATCTACTGTATTCAGTGTTGGGATTTCAGTGGTGAGCAAGACAGGGAAGATTCCTGCTCACAGAAAAATTACAGACCAGTAGGGAAGAAAGACAACATGACATGCATTACAACAGATTATCAAAATAATTTTGAGTAGTGAAATTGTGTAATGGTATATAGAGTGACTGGAAGTGGTAAGGGTCAGGTATCCTTGCATAGGTTGGCTAGAAATGGGTTTAGCATGGGGCTTAGCATAAATGCGGAAGAGAAGTCTACTATGTTATGATCTATTTGAAGAGTATTTCAGGAAGAAACCTATAACAAATCAAAAAGTCTTTATGTTACAGAAGTCTGTTATAAGAATATACAAGTAGCTAGAAAACCCCCAAACCATGCCTGTTGCTGTCAAGTTGATTCCAACTCATGATAACCCCATGTATTACAGATTAGAACTGCTCCACAAGACTTTATTTTTGGCTGTGATTGCCAGGCCTTTCTTTTGTGGTGCTGCTGGGTGATTTTATGCCACCCAGGGACCTATAGAAAGGTAGAAAGCATGGTGAATTATTTTGTCAGTGCTAGAGCTAGTCTGGACCTGAAGTATAACAAGTTATTCTTTGGAACTTCTTCCAGCTGATAACCCCCCATGAAATTAAGCAACATTTATACTCTTTGGTCACAGTTAATTATAAATGTAACAAACAACTGGCCAAGAGCAAACCAATGTAAAATGTGGGCATTACATTTTATTTGAATTGGGAGACTGAGAAAGTCTGGTTAGACGTTAGTAAACCCTTGAGACTAGAAATTGAACTGCAACAGTCTTGAAAAATCCAAATCCAAATAATATGACTACAGTATTCATCTTTCATGACACTGCATAGGCTTGTTGTTGTTGTTGTTAGGTGCCGTCTAGTTAGTTCTAACTCATTGCGACCCTACGTACAACAGAACAAAACACCGCCTGGTCATGTGCCATCCTCAAGATCATTGTTATGCTTGAGCCCATTGTTGCAGCCACTGTGTCAATCCATCTCGTTGAAGGTCTCCCTCTTTTTCACTGACCCTCTACTTTACCAAGCATGATGTCCTTCTCCTAGGTCTGGTCCCTCCTGATAGCATGTCCAAAGTATGTGAGAAGAAGTCTCGCCATCCTCCCTTCTAAGGTGCATTCTTGGTGTACTTCTTCCAAGACAGATTTGTTTGTTCTTCTGGCAGTCCAGGGGATACTCAATATTCTTTCCCAACACCATAACTTAAATGCCTCAATTCTTCAGTCTTCCTTATTCATTGTCCAGCTTTTACATGCATGTGAGGTGACTGAAAACACCATGGCTTGAGTCAGGGGCACCTTAGTTGTTCAGTCCAACTGGTATTGGGTAGTAATTTTGGCCCATCTTATCCTTATTTACTTTTTGGTTCATGCACCCGTCTCTGTTCCAAGAAATTTGGTAGTCTGTAAAGCTCACATTCAAGAAAGCAAAGAACTATAGGAAGTAGCTGGAGGCCTCCTTTTCAGAAAGGAATGCGAGCTTGAAAGACTCTTAATATTTCATAAATGTTAATAAATCATTATTGCATACCTCAATATTGTGATTGAGGAATGTACTAGATAATCCAGATAATACAAGCCAAAGCTAATTTCTATAAACCTTCCAGCCTAGACTAAATAATGTTTTTTTTAATTTGAAGTACCTAACAAACTAAATTCTTCACTTTGCCTAGTGTGCATAAACATTTATCAAATTCCTTACTTATAAACTCCCAAGAAGAACTTCATTGACTTTCTCAGAATATTTTTAAAAGTAATTAGATAATAGTATATAAAAATATGTATTTTTTTCTATTTGGATAAGTTCTTACATACGCAAACATAGAAGCATATCTCATTTTGCTGAATAGATATGTTTTAGAAGAGTTGCCTATAAATCAAAGTGCTATGTATTAAAGTTGATTTTCTTATTGGCATTCATTATAAACAAAGATATGCCTGGAGATACACTCCTTAGGGAATTAAAAATAACCTAGTCCTAAAATGTAAAGGAATGACATTAGAAAGTGTGGCAAAAATGTTAAGACTCAGACATTTAAAGAAACATTATCACTTTTTTTATTTTAATGTTATTTAATATAATAACCCATAGAGAAAATGAATGTAGTGTGTGATATGTGATACTCTGTATCTTAAAACTGAGAGGTAAAAACTAGATTATCTACCTTGAAAAAATATGAAATAAAAAATCCATTCCATTTTTGCTAGCTGTCCTCTTTCTTCTATAATCAGAAAAGAAAATGCAACTTATTTGGTTCCAAAGACTCCATACAAACTAGTAATGTATGTTGAGCTGGAATAAATGGAGACTCTACATGAGTCCATTCAAAATGCAGCAATAAGTGAACAAACAAAAGCACATTCATGATAATACATAATTACTGTCAAATGATATTTAACAACTTGTGTCTTGGCAAGAATAAGAAGCCCATAATGCAAGTGTGCACCACTTATAACTAGTTCCTGATTCTGGGAAAACCAAAAAAAAAAAAAAAAAAAAAAAAAACTTGCTGGGTGTCAGTTATCATGTCATTAAGGAGAGAATCTGGGGATAATGGAAGGAAAAAGTTTGGAGAAGGAGCAAAGGGTAACATTTATTTTACATCTATATAAAAAACAGTGCTAAATACTTCATGCAATTTCATATTCCTCTCACTACAGCCCTTTTAAAGAGTCATCATTTTCTTTGTTCATACTGAGAAAACTAAAACCATCCAGACAAGACCAAATAGTCAGGATATAAACTCTGTGCTATGAGAATACATATTCCACATTCTTTGCATAACGAGGATTTGCACATACTTCCTGTGTGCGAAGTACCATAATCAGTTGTCATTGAGTCAACTCCAACTCATCATGACCTCATGTGTGTCAGAGCAAAACTGTGATCCATAGGGTTTTCAATGGACGATTTTTTGGAAGGAGGTCACTAGGCCTTTCTTCTGAGACACCTCTCAGTGGACTCGAACCTCCAACGTTTCGGTTAGCAGCCAAGCACGTTAACGGTTTGCACCGAGAAACTGAGGCTAGGGAGGGTAACTAAACACGTCTAAGGCCACAGGCTGGATAGTTGAAGAATATCACATGTGCAGTCCTATGTTATATAAAGGGTTTTCCTTTAACAGTTAATTTCCAGTCCAAAACTCTTACATCACGTGATTCATATGAAGTATGAGAATAACAGTTAATGAAATTCATAAGAAAAAAAAATTTCACAAAATAAAATATTAGATGCTTCATAATGAATTTTAAGGAACGCTGGTTGCTGAACAGTTAAGAGCTCAGCTGCTAACTGAAAGGTCAGTGGTTTGAATGCACCAGCTACTCTGTGGGAGAAAGACCTGGCAATCTTCTCCAGTAAAGATTACAGCCTAGAAAACCCTATGGAACAGTTCTACTCTGTCATATGGAGTTGCTAAGAGTCAAAATAAACTCAGCATCACCTAAGAACAGTAACAATGAATAACAAATTTTAATTAAAATATCCTGTAAATATGTATTTCTGGGTATTGAGATGTATACAATCAGACTATCATTAATATAGTTCATAGGGAAATGGAAGTTGTAACTATCTTGATTTTATGCCCTCAATATTTGTTGCTTCCTTGGGTGTAAACCTCTCTTTAAAAGATTATTATACATTTTTTTCTTTGAGTCATTTTATGTCTATTATTCAATAGGTAATAAAGATAATCTGTTTAAAATGTTTTACTAGTAATAGTGGTTAGGTCACATACTAGAGAAAGACTTAAGGCACAAGTTTTAAATACTTCAAGGTAGCAGATAACAATAACCTACTCATTCTACTGGGAGAAAACAGAGAAAAGTAACAAAAGCTGTCTTTTCTATTGAAAAAGTGAGAATAGACGTAGTAAGTTATTGGCAAAGGCCTTAGAGAAATTAGCCTGTCCTCTCTTGAAATAGTTTACTTGGCTTCTGATCTTACATTGTGATTGTTAGTCTATCTTGGAAAGGATTTTATTTATGGAAGAAATGGCATCACTGTGGAATTAAAAATCATATGCCCCATTAGCAGTCATTGGAAAGTTCAATGCAACCAAAAACAAAGAATCACAACAATCCCAATTTTCCTGATAAGTAAACTGGTCATTTCTGCACTTGACAACAGTTATCGCAGACGTTATTTACGAATTTTAGCTTCTTTTTCTGTCTTCCTTTTGGGGGAAAATAATATACATATGTATATACTTTAGTCATTATGCATTCTAGATGTGTTAAGATACAGGCTTATTGACAACATTTTAGACTTTTCTTTCTCACAGCATTCTTATTAGAAAATGTGGAAGATGATAAGTTTTAAATTTTATAAAAAAACAAAAGCAAACTCGAATCGCTGTCAAGTCAATTCCAACCCATGGTGACCCTATGTGTTACAGAGTAACATGGTTTTCTTGGCTGTAATCTTTACAGAAGCTGATGGCTAGGACATTATTCTGTGGTGCACCTGGATGAATTCAAACTGCCAACCTTTACATTAGCCATGCTACCCAGGGACTACTTACTAGAACACGGGAACATAATTTGCAAAACTTATATTCTTTCCAGAATAAGTATTTTTCCCCAGTAGTAATAACACAGAGTCATAATTTAAAGAAAAATCACAATTAATTTGAGTACCATAATGGTGACACTAAAAACAGATGTGCCAAGAAGAAACAGTTGCTACATATGCTAAAATGTCAGAGAGAACACATTACCCTATATCTTCCAGTAGCATGGTGTAGGAGGAAACCCAAAAGTCCCTAAAACAACTAATACTCTGGACAATTAAAAAAAATAGTAAAAACATCCTTGAAGTGGCATGGAATTCAGAATATTTTCAGGACCAAAGAAAAGGTGAAACTGGACATTTCATGAGATAGCTGGTGCCAAAGATGAATCTACCCCTGAAATTATTGCCAAATCTTGAGTCACAGAATGTGTGCTCTGGATTTGGAGTTTGTAGATAAGAGATAAACCTCAGATCCAGCCAATGTAGAGAATTTCATAGGAAATTCAAAGGCTAAATTTGCAATATAAGGGCAATATAGAAATAAATCCTGCTGTGAAGAATGCAATACTAAGAAACATGCCTGCCTCAAAGTTGGCATAGGAAAAGGAGGAAAAGTTATATATATATATCTCCCTTGGGAATTCATAACCATAGGCTTCTCAGTCGTTTGCAATGAAAATTCAAACTTCTTCTATTGTCATAGAAATCTCAAAGGGATATTTTAAAATGATGCCCAGTTGGGGGAATCCACGGGTAACTAGTGGAAGCAAACATCAATTTCTCTGGGAAAAAAAAAAAAAAATCACTTTCAAAGAAATGATCCACTCACTTTAAAAAAAAAAAAACCTTCAGACAGAACAATAATGAAACAGGAGTGAATGAAAATAGACTCACATATGATTCAGTTATTGCAATGATCACATTCAGACTTTAAAATTACTATGTAAATAGACTTAAAGTCATAAAAAAAGAAGCTTGCAAATATATAGAAGGAAAAATTTTAAAGTATAGCTAATGCCCAGATCTTGGTTTCAAAGGCCATTCTTCCAACAGAAGGAGCCAGGGCTCCTTGGAACAGTGGCTGATTCTAGGGCTGGGCATAAAATACACAAGATGAGCCTGGAGCATGTTGTAGTGTCAGAAAATAATGAAGTGCAAAAAGAACTAACAAAACAAAAGCTCATAATGATGGAAGCAAGTCAAAGAACACAGGATCCAGTGGAAAGATTTACCAATGGCCAGAGATGGAACAATTTGTGTATAGAGAACACTGTATACAAAAAAAAAAAAAAAAAAAAAAATGCCGTCAAGTCAATTCCAACTCATAGCAACCCCGTAGACACAGTAGAAATGCCTCATAAGATTTCCAAGGCTGTAATCTTTACTGGAGCAGATTGCCACATCTTTCTCCCAAGGAAAGGCTGATAGGTTCAAACCACCAGCCTTTAAGTTAGCAGCCGAGTGCTTAACACTGTGCCACCAGGGCTCCTGAATGCAATAAAGAAAGAAAGAAAAAAGAGTAAGTTCAAAGTGGAGAAACCTGACAAACTACCTTATCCAGGTGCTAAGCCAGGTGATCAAGCAAGAAATGTTGTTGTCAGCTGACTTGGAGTTATCCCAACTCATGGCCACCCCATGACCAAAGGAACTACGGGTAATCTCCAACTTACGATGCATTTGAGTTATGACAAACTGAATTTACACCATCTTTTTTTTTTTTTTTTTTTTTTTTTTTATATCTTATCGTTAGTAATATATACTACATAAATGTTGCAGTGCAGGGGGACTTCAGGCAAAACGGCACTCTAGGCAGAAGCACCACGCCGTCCCTCCACAGCAAAGATTCGAAAAACTAAGCCAAACAGAGAAAACAGCAATCCTGAAACCCTAAAACATCAAATGAAGAGATAAAGAACTCAGCCAAGCACCAATGGGGTGAGAAAACTGACAGAGAATGGAGAGTGAGGAGAGATTAATGCAGAGGTCCCCTATCAGCTAACGCAGTGCGGATCTGCCATCTTGGACACCTATCAAACACTAGCAAATGGGGCATGAGAAAGCAGCTTCACGGAGCTTCCAGCGGGAGAGAGAACAACTGGTAATTTAAAATATATGCTTTCCCACCCCACACCCTTCTTCACCCCCACTCAGCCTCTTCTGCTTCCTGAGGCGACAGTCTCTTGTCTGAGAAGCACTGTCTGCTTGGACTCCACCCACCCGCACTGACTGGCTCTCTGAGTGCAATTTATTGGCTGCTGGTGTTGCTTTTTTCCTGCTTCTTTTGATTTCTTTGTTACATCTCAACACCTCCCCCTCCTTTCACTCAAATACCTGGCTCCGTGCACCATCTTTGCTTCTTCCTGAGGGGGTGCAGAACTCCCTTCGAGTGTGGAGCTGCTTCCCGGTCTGGGCTGCCGCACTGGTGGGATCCCGGGGTTTTTGTTTGTTTGTTTTGAATTGTGTGTTTTCTTTTCCTTTACTTGAGTTGGGAGCCCGTTCTGGCCAGGTGCTGCTGCGCAGCTTGAAGCCCACACCCTCGGTTTGCACAAAAGTCCAGAGGGATCCCCGAGGGCATTTCTTTTCTCGTGTTTTTTTTTTTCCCCCTGTTTTTTGGGGGGGCTTTTCTTGTTCTTTTTTTCTCTTAATTTGTTTTCTTTTCTTTTCCCTCTTTTTCTCTTTCTTCATTATCAGTGTCTCGTCTCTCTATACCTCCCTTCTCTTTCTGTTCCCTTAATACCTGGTGCTGAATACCTCTATGACTTCTAGCCAGGCTGTACTGCAACACCTGAGAACAACTTCCCTAGACCTCATAGCTGCACCGGTGGGATCCCAGGGAGCTTTGCTGTTCTTTCTCTTTTCTGATTTTTATTTATTCATTCATTCTTTATTTTTTTTTCCTTCTTCCTCTTTTTGTTTTCTCCATTTCATAGTCTCTCATCTCTCCACTCCAACAGCAAGCTTCCCCTAGCACTCTTTTTTATTTATATCTTTTTGGCTCCTGTTCCTCTCTCATACTTCCCATATCCATCTTAGCTCAACACATAACAGTCTCCCCCTAAATCCTGCCTGCCTGCACCGTGCACTTAACGTTACACCACCAAGCAACACAGGCATGGCCTACTGGAACCTGCCATGCACCGATTACTGACCTGCCCTGGTGGCTTTAGTAAGTGCCACAAACAACCCGTCCCAGTAACTCCTCTTCAGCTAGACCTGCCCTGTTGTAACATATCTGAGCTACTGACCCTGACAGTTGGAGAAGGAGGCGAAAAGTATTCTGCCCACAGATGAGCAAACAACAAACAACACAGCCCGCCTACTCAAACATAACCAAATTTAAAAAAAAGGACAAAACAAATAACTCTACAATCAACAAATGAGAAAAATAACTACTGAATTCCAGGAAGACAGCAGACAATATCAAAACATTTACAAAAAGCAAGACAGGATGGTTCTCGTAGGCATCCAAAATAAAACACCAGATGACTTTCCAGTAGAAGAAAAGGCACTAGAACTACCTGCTAGGGAATTCAAATCTCTAATACTCAGAATTCTCCAAGAGAGAAGCAAATAGCAGACAAAAATGAGGAAAAAAATAAACAAATACATGGAAAATACAGACAAAAAATTAGAAGAATTCAGGAAAATAATGCAAGAACAAAATGCCAAAATAATTTCACAACTAGAAATTATACAAAAACAACAATTAGAAATCCAAAAGATAAACAACAAGATTTCAGAATTGGATGGTGTCATAGAAGAGCTGAGGAGCAGGTTTGAAACGGTGGCAGACAGAATCAGTGGAATTGAAGGCAAACACTTGGATACAACTCAGTTTGAGGAAAATTCAGAAAAAAACAAAGAAAAATGAAGGTACCTTGAGAGTTATGTGGGATACAATCAAAAGCAAAAATTTTCAAGTGATTCAAATTCCAGAACAGGTGGAGAAAACAGAAAACACAGAGGGATCATTGAGGAACTGCTGACAGAAAACTTCCCCAATATCATCAAAGATGAAAAGCTGGCCATCCAACAAGCTCAACGAATCCCATATAGGATAGACCCCCAAAAGAAAATCACCAAGGCATATCATAATCACATTCACCAAAACCAAAGACAAAGAATTCTGAGAGAAGCTCGTGAAAAATAAGAAGTCACACACAGAGGAGAAACAATAAGACTAAGCTCAGATTATTTGGCAGAAACCATGCTGGCAAGAAGGCAATGGGATGACATATATAAAACCTTGAAAGAAAGAAACAGCCAGCTAAGAATAATATATCCTGTAAAACTCTCCTTCAAATATGATGGTGAAATTAGGACATTTCCAGATAAACAGAAATTAAGGTAATATGTAAAAATCAAACCAAACTTACAAGAATTATTAAAGGGAGTTCTTTGATCTGAGAACAAACAACTTCAGCTCACAGGCAGAATCTAGGACATACGATCATACCAGCCAGATACCAATCAAGGAAATGAGCTCTCAAGGACTATCCAAAACTAAAAGACATACAACAGGGAATCAGAAGAATTAATCAGTAAATGACAAAAACATCAAAACAATAAAAGACGGAATAAATGGTATAGGTATAGAACCTTTTAATGGAGAGGAACGCAAGGCGATACCAAGTAATAATAGATTTCTTTAAACTTACAAAGATAAGGGTAGATTTCGTGGTAACCAAAAAGAAAGTTAATAAACATACACATAAAAATAAAGAGGAAAAACAAAAAAAAGTCTCAGCAAAAACAAAAGAAATGAAAAAAAAATCAATAAACAAAAGTAACTCAGCACAGGAGAGTAAGAAAAAGAAAAGAAAATGTCAGCACCACAAAAAAAAGCACTACAAAATGACAACAACAAACTCACATCTATCAATAATTACACTGAATGTAAATGGACTAAATGCACCCATAAAGAGACGGACAGTGACAGAATGGATAAGGAAACAGGACCAATCATATGCTGTCTACAAGAGACACACCTTAGAAACAAAGATGTGAATTTATTAACAGCCAAAGTTTGGAAAAAAATATATCAAGCTAACAACCACCAAAAAAGATCAGGAGTGCCAATACTAATCTCAGATAAAATAGACTTTAAAACAAAATCCACCATAAAAGACAAAGAAGGACACTATATAATGATTGAGGGGACGATCCATCATGAAGACAAAACCATAATAAACATCTACGCACCCAATGACAGGGTTCCAAAATACGTAAAACAAACTCTAACAACACTGAAAAGAAAAATTGACACTTTCACAATAATAGTAGGAGACTTCAAATCACCTCTCTCAGTAAAGGACAGAACAACTAAAAAGAAACTCAGCAAAGATACAGGAGACCTAAAGGGCACAGTCAGCCAACTTGACTTCATAGACATATATAAAACTCCATCCAACACCTGCAAAGTACACATTATTTTCCAATGCACATGGAACGTTCTCCAGAATAGACCACATCTTAGGCCACAGAGCAATCCTCAAAAAGATCCAAAACGTTCAGATAATTCAAAGTATCTTCTCTGACCACAATGCCATCAAGGTAGAAATTAACGATAGAAAGAGTAAGGAAAAGAAATCAATTACATGGAAACTGAATAATACCTTGATTACACATCAGTGGGTGATAGAAGAAATCAGAGATGGAATAAAAAAATTCGTAGAATCAACTGAGAATGAAAATACATCATACCAAAACCTTTGGGACACAGCAAAGGTAGTCCTCAGAGGACAATTTATAGCAGAAGATGCACACATCAAAAAAGAAGAAAGGGATAAAATCAAACATTAACTACACATTTCCAACAAATAGAAACAGAACAGCAAAAAAAGCCCACAGCCTCTGGAAAAAAGGAAATAATAAATATCAGAGCAGACATAAATGAAATAGAGAACAGAAAAGCAATAGAAAGAATCAACAAAACCAAAAGTTGGTTCTTTGAAAGAATCAAGAAAATCAAGAAACCACTTGCCAGGCTGACAAAAGAAAAACAGGAGAGGACACAAATAAACCAAATAAGAAATGAAATGGGTCACATCACAACAGACCCAACTGAAATAAAAAGGGTCATAACATAATATTATGAAAAACTATAACAAATTTGAAAACCTAGAGGAAATGGATAAATTTCTAGAAACACATGGCCTACCCAAACTACAACAAAAGGATGCTGAAAATCTGAACAGACCCATAACAAGAGAAGAGATTGAAAATGTAATTAAAAAAACTCCCAACAAAAAAAAGCCCTGGCCCAGAAGGCTTCACTGGAGAAATCTACAAAACATTCACAGAAGAGTTTGTACCAGTACTACTCAAGATATTTCAGAGCATAGAAAAGGAAGCAACACTTCCAAATTCAATTCTACGAAGCCAGCATAATGCTGATATCAAAACCTGGAAAAGATGTCACAAAAAAAGGAAATTACAGACAAATATCTTTCGTGAATATAGATGCAAAAATTCTCAACAATATTTTAGCCAATAGAATTCAGCATCATATCAAAAAAATAATATACCACAACCCAGCAGGATTCACACTAGATATGCAAAGATGGTTCAACATTACAAAATCAATCCACGTAATCCACCAAATAAATAAAAGGAAAGAAAAGAATCACATGATCATCTCAATTGATGCAGAAAAGGCATTTAACAATGTCCAACACCCATTCCTGATAAAAACTCTCAATAAAATAGGTATAGAGGAGAAATTTCTCAAAATAATTAATAAAGGGCATCTATGCAAAACCAATGGCCATCATCATTCTGAATGGAGAGAGGCTGACAACATTCCCCTTGAAAACAGGAATAAGACAAGGATGCCCTTTATCACCACTCCTATTTAACATTGTGCTGGAAGTTCTAGCTAGAGCAATAAGGCAAGAAAAAGAAATATGGGCATCCAAATTCGCAATGAAGAAGTTAAACTGCCCCTGTTTGCAGATGATATGATCCTATACATGCAAAACCCTAAAGACTCCATGGGGAATCTACTGGAACTAATAGAAAGATTAGGCAGAGTAGCAGGATACAACATAAACACAAAAATTAGTTGGATTCCTATACACCAATAAGGAGAACGATGAAAAGGAAATCAGGAAAACAATACCATTTATAATAGCCCCTAAAAAGATAAAATACTTAGGAATAAATCTAACCAGGGATGTAAAAGACCTATACAAAGAAAAATACAAAACACTAGTGCAAGAAACCCAAAGGATCTACATAAATGGAAAAACATACCATACTCATGGATAGGTAGACTCAACATTGTGAAAATGACAATTCTACCCAAAGCAGTTTACAAATACAATGCAATCCTGATCCAAATACCAACATTCTTCAAAGAGATGGAAAAACTAATCATTAACTTTATATGGAAAGGGAAGAAGCCCCGAATAAGTAAAAACTACTGAAGAAGAACAAAGTTCAAAGACTTACACTACCTGACCTGAGAACCTACTATACAGCAACAGTGGTCAAAACAGCCTGGTAGTTGTACAATGACAGATACATTGACCAAAGGAACAGAATTGAGAACCCAGATGTAAATTCATCCACCTACAGTCACCTGATCTTCTACAAGAGCCCAAAGTCCATCAAATGGGGAAAAGACAGTCTTTTTAATAAATGGTGCTGGCAAAACTGGATATCTGCCTGCAAAAAAATGAAACAGGACCAATACCTCACGCCATATACAAAAACTGTTTCAAAATGGACTAAAGACCTAAATGTAAAGCCAAAAACGATAAAGTTCATAGAAAAAAAAATATGACCAATGCTACAGGCCTTAATACATGCCATTAACAGGATACAAACCATAACCATCAACACACAAACCCCGGAAGGTAAGCTAGATAACTGGGATCTTCTAAAAATCAAACACCTATACCCTTCAAAAGACTTCACCAAAAGAGTAAAAAGAGAACTTACAGACTGGGAAAAAAATTTTGGACGGTACAAGTCACACAAAGGTCTAATCTCCATAATCTACAAGAAAATCCAACACCTCTACAACAAAAAGACAAATAATCCTATTAACAAATGGGCAAAAGAAATGAACAGACACTTCACCAAAGAAGACATTCAAGCAGCCAACAGACACATGAGGAAATGCTAGCGGTTACTAGCCATAAGAGAAATGCAAATCAAAACCACAATGAGATACCATCTGACCCCAGCATTACTGGAAGCAATCAAAAACACTGGAAATAGCAAATGTCGGAAGGGCTGCGGGGAGATGGGAACTATTATGCACTGTTGGTGGGAATGCAAAATGATACAACCATGTTGGTGGGAATGCAAAATGATATGGCACTTCCTCAGAAAGCTAGAAGTAGACATACCATACGATCCAGCAATCCCACTCCTAGGAATATATCCTAGAGAAATAAGAGTCATCACTCGAATAGACAGATGCACACCTATGTTCATGGCAGCATTGTTCACAATAGCAAAAGACATTGTTCTACATTCTACCTTGGTGAATAGCGTCTGGGGTCTTAAAAGCCTGTGAGCAGCCATCTAAGATACTCCACTGGTCTCATCCTTTCGGGAGCAAGGAAGTGTGAAGAGAACAGAATACAAGGGAAAGATTAGTCCAAAGGACTAATGGATCACAGCTACCAGGGCCTCCACCAGACTGAGTCCAGTACAGCTAGATGGTGCCCAGCTACCACCACTGACTGCTCTGACCAGGCTCACAACAGAGGGTTCTGTACAGGGCTGGAGAAAGATGTAGAAGAAAATTCTAATTCACAAAAGAAATACCAGATTTACTGGCCTACAGGAGACTGGAGAAACCCTGACAGTATGGCCCCCAGACACACTTTTAGCTCAGTGGTAAAGTCACTTCCGAGGTTCACGGTTCAGCTGGGGATTGGATAGCCCCATAAAACCAAATGGGGCTAATGAGGCACAGCAGTCCAGGGACAAGGACTAGAAGGCAGAACGGGAGAGGAAACCTGGTGATAGGGAACCCAAGGTTGAGTAAGGACAGTGTTGATGTGTTGTGAGGTTGTTAACCATTGTCATAGGGCAACATGTGTACTGTTTAATGAAAAACTATTTTGTTCTGTAAACCTTCATCTAAAGTGAGAATAGCAGCACAATTGGAAGGCGTAGTCAATGTCACTGAACTGTGCATGTAGAAATTTTTGAAATGGTGTATCTTTGGCTATGTATATTTTCACCAAAGGAAAAAAAAAAAAAGTTCGAGAAGGGAGAGTGTTGACATGTCATGGGGTTGTTAACCAATGTCATAAAACAATGTGTGTACTACTGTTTCATGAGAAACTATTTGTTCTGTAAACCTTCACCTGGATTACAATTTAAAAAATGTATATCAAAAAAAATAAAACAAAATAAAAGAGAGAAATAAAAAATAAATGTTGCAGTGCATAATTTGCTGATGTTATCATTCTTATTAGATCAGGATAAAATGATGACAGCGATCTGTGGAAAAATCATCCATATGGCAAGAACACTGAATTTAGAACTTGATATTGCTGATGTGGAACAACGTATAGATCACGAAGAACGGGAATTGACAAATCAGGATGTAATGGATTTTGAAGAGAAAAGAAATGCTGAAGAATAAAGAAATAATGAGGAAGAGGATGGAGAGAAGTAAAAAAAATTTACAGCGATAGGATTAGCTGAAGTTTTCTAAACTAAATCGGGGGCTTCAGTTGCTTGAAAACGTGGACCCAAACACTGATCACTTTGCTAAAGTCAGTAGGCAGATTCGGGAAGCAGTGAGATGTTACTGCAAAACATATGAATAAAAAAAAAAAGACTATACAGACAACTCTCACTAATTTTCTGACTACAGATGCTATCCCCACTCTCAAGGATAATCCAGATGATCCAGAACCTTCAACAAATGGAGTTATTATCACAACTGACTAAATGCCAATGTTGTCCAACTCTTCTTCATTGTTGGAGTAAATTTTTATGATTTGTATATGTTTTACTGTATGTATGTATTAAAATAGATCTGTAAATTTATATGTAATACTTCCAACCCCTAAAGACAAAGATCAGATTTATAAAGACACTGATAATAAAAAAGCAATAGTAATGAAAACTAAAAAAATAAAGAAGATATTCAGCTTATGTCAGAACCAATTTACCATGGAGTTGGCGGAAGTGAACCTAGTCATAAGTCGGCAACTACTTGTAAATGCTGCCCAGCACCATCCCCCTGGTTGGTTGTGGATCAGCCTGTCAGATTTTCTTTGGCTGATTTTCAGAATTATAATGCCAGGCCTTTCTTCCTAGTGTGTCTTAGTCTAGAATTTCCCCTGAACCTTGTTCATTATGTAGCAATAAGGAAGTCTCCACTGACAGACATTTCTTTGGCTGATTTTCAGAATTATAATGCCAGGCCTTTCTTCCTAGTGTGTCTTAGTCTAGAATTTCCCCTGAACCTTGTTCATTATGTAGCAATAAGGAAGTCTCCACTGACAGACAAGTCAGTGATGGCTGCACATGAGGTGATTTGGCTAGGAATTCAATCCTGGTCTCCAACATGGATGGTGAGAATTCTACCACTAAAATATCAATGCCCCCATAAGCAAGAAATTGTTGTTGCTGTTAGGTGCTGTTGAGTCACTTCCAACTCACAGTGACCCCATGTACAACAGAACAAAACTCAACCCAGTCCTGCACCATCCTCATGATAGTTTTTATACTTGAACCCGTTGTTGCAACCACTGTGTCAATCCATATCCTTGAGGGTCTTCCATTTTTTTGCTGACCCTCTACTTTACTAAGCATGATGTCCTTCTCCAGGAACTGAACTATCCTGATAACAACATGTCCAGAGTATGTGAGACAAAGTCTCCCAATCCTGGCTTCTAAAGAGCATTCTGGCTGTACTTCTTCCAAGACAGATTTGTTTATTCTTTTGGCATTCCATGGTGTCTTAATCATCTAGTGCTGCTCTAACAGAAATACCACAAGTGGATGGTTTTACAAAGAGTTTACTCTCTCACAGTCCAGTAGGCTACAAGTCCAAATTCAGGGCATCAGCTCCAGGAGAAGGCTTTCTTTCTCTGTCGGCTCTGGAGAAAGGTCTTGTGATGCATCAGTCTTCCCTTGGTCTGGGAACATCTCACTGCAGGAACCTCAGGTCCAAAGCACGTGCCCTGCTCCCGGCACTGCTTTCTTGGTGGTATGAGGTTCCCAAGTGTCTCTGCTCGTTTCTCTCTTTTATATCTCAAAAAAGATTGGATTAAGACACTATCTAATCTTGTAAACCTCATCAGTGTAACCTCATCATAGTGATAGAATTTACAACACATAAGGAGATCACATATAACTGCATCATAGTGATAGAGTTTACAAAACATAAGGAAATCACATCAGATTCCACAATCGTACAATACTGGGAATCATAACCCAGCCAAGCTGACAGATATTTTTGGGGGACACAATTCAATCCATGACACACAGCATTTTCAATATGTTTCGCCAATACTATAACTCAAAGATATAAATTCTTCTTTGATCTTACTTATTCATTATCCAGCATTTGCATGCATATGAGGCTATTAAAAACACCATAGCTTGGGTCAGGTTTGCCTTAGTTCTTAAAGTGACGTCTTTGCTTTTTAACACTTTAAAGAAGTCTCTTGCAGCAGATTTGTCCAATGCACTGCATCATTTCGTTTCTTGACTGCTGCTTCTGTGGATGTTGTTTGTGGATGCAAGTAAAATGATCTTGACAGCTTCAATCTTCATTTAGCATAACATTGCTTATTGGGCCAGTCGTAAGGATTTTTGTTTTCTTTATGTTGAGTTGTAATCCATACTAAAGGCTGTGGTCTTTGATCTTCATCACTAAATGCTTCAAGTCCTCTTCACTTTCAGCAAGCAAGGTTGTGTCATCTGCATAACGTAGGTTGTTAATGCGTCTTCCTCCAATCCTGATGCTGCATTCTTCTTCATAAAGTCCAGCTTCGTGGATTATTTGCTCAGCATACGTATTGAATACGTATGGTGAAAGGATACAACCCTGACACACATCTGTCCCGACTTTAAACCACACACTATCCACTTATTCTGTTCTAACAACTGCCTCTTGGTCTATGTACAGGTTCCTTATGAGCCCAGTGAAGTGTTCTGTACTTCCCATTCTTCTAAAAGTTATCTGTAATTTCTTATGATCCACACAGTCTAATGCCTTAGCATAGTCAATAAAACACAGGTAAACATCTTTCTGGTATTCTCTTCTTTCAGCCAGGATCCATCTGACATCGGCGATGATACTTCTCATTCCATGTCCTCTTCTGAATCCAGATTGAATTTCTGGCAGTTCCCTGTCAAGATACTGCTACAGCCATTTTTAAGTGATCTTCCGCAAAATTTTACTTGCGTGTGACATTAATGATATTGTTCAAGAATTACCACATTTGGTTGGATTGCCCTTCTTGTGAATAGGCATAAATATAGATCTCTTCCAGTCGGTTGGCTAGGTAGCTGTCTTCTAAATTTCTTAGCATAGACAGGTGAGCACCTCCAGCACGCATGTGTTTGTTGAGACATCTCAGTGGATATTCCATCAATTCCTGGAGCCTTGTTTTTCACCAATGTCTTCAGTGCAGCTTGGACCTCTTCCTTCAGTACCATCAATTCTTGATCATATGCTACCTCCTGAAATGTTTGAACATTGACCAATTTTTTTTTTTTTTAATATAGTGACCCTGTATATTCCTTCCATCTTCATTTGATGCTTCCTGCATCTTTTACCCAAAGAATCCTTCACTACTGAAACTCGAGGCTTGAATTTTTTCTTCAGTTCTTTTAGTTTGAGATATCCCAAGCACATTCTTCTCTTTTGGTTTTCTAACTCTAGGTCTTTGCACATGTTGTTATACTTTACTTTGTCTTCTCGAACAACCCTTTGAAATCTTCTGTTCAGCTCTTTGACTTCGTCATTTCTTCTGTAAGCTTTAGCTACTAGACATTAAAGAGCAAGTTTTAGAGTCTCTCCTGACATCCATTTTGGTCTTTTATTTCATTCTTGTCTTTTTAGTGACCTCTTGCTTTCTTCATGTATAATGTCCTTCCACAACTCATCTGCTCTTTGGTCATTAGTATTCAATGAGTCAAATCTATTCTTGAGATGGTCTCTAAATTCAGGTGGGATATACTCAAGGTTGTACTTTGGATTTTGTGGACTTGTTCTAATTTTCTTCACCTTCAACTTGAACTTGCATATGATGGTCTGTTCTGCAGTTGACTCCTGGCCTTCTTCTGACTGATGATATTGAGCTTTTCCATTCTCTTTCAACAGATGTAGTCGATTTGATTCCTGTGTATTCCAGCTGGAGAAGTCCACGTGTATAGTATTTGCAACGAAGGAGTCATTGGTCTTGCAAAAATCTATCATTCAATCCCCCACATTGTTTCTGTCACCAAGGCCATATTTTCCAACTATTAATCCTTTGTTTCCAATTTTTACATTCCAGTCACTAGTAACTATCAACATATCCTGATTGCATGTTTGATCAATTTCAGACTGCAGAAGTTGGTAAAAATCTTCAAATTCTTCAAGCAAGAAATCGGTATGTCAAATTTTTAACTATGATTATGGATTTGACTTTTTGAGTTCTTTCCTTGTTCTGTTTTGTGTATGTTTAAGCTATGTTACTATTACATAAAGGTATAGAATTGTTATGTATCCCTGATGAATTGATCTATTTATTATGACATGCTTCTATGCTCCTCTATATCTCTGGAATGTATCTTGCCTTAAAATATATCTTGATTGATAGTCGTATACCTGAATCAACTTTCATTTTGTTAGTATTTTCATGGAATATCTTTTTTCCATCATTTTATTTCTGAGCAATCTATCTATCTAGATACCTAGCTAATTAGTTATCTATCAAGCTAACTAGCTAGCTTTCTATCTTCCATCTACGTGTTATCTATCTCCCTACCTACCTACTTATTTATCTTGTTGTTGGATGCTACCCCATGAGACAGAGTAGAACTTTCCCATAGGTTTTCTTGGCTGTAATCTTATGGAAGCAGACTGCCAAGTCTTCCTCCAGGGGGCCTCTGTGTGGGTTCAAAATGCCAACCTTTTGGTTAGTAGCCAAGCATTTAACTGTTTAACCAGGGATCCTTCCTACCTATCTACTGTTTGTTGTAACCCAAATATGGTTATATAGCTGGGTCTTATTTTCTCACACTATTTGATAATTAGAAACCCTGATGGCATAATAGTTAAGAGCTATGACTGCTACCCAAAAAGTCAGCAGTTCAAATCCACCAGGCGCTCCTTGAAAACTCTATGGGGCAGTTCTACTCTGTCCTATACAGTCACTATGAGTCAGAATCGACTCAGTGGCAATGGGTTTGGTTTTTTCGTTTATCTGATGATTACAGTCTTCTAAATGAAATGTACTGCATTTGCCTTCCAAGTAATTACTGGTATATTTGTGCTTATATCTATTAGTTTGCTATTCATTTTCAATTTTACTTACTGTTTCATATTGCTTTTTCTCTTCTTCTGTTATTTTCTGGGTTAATCAAATTTTACTTGTCCTTTTTTTTTCTCTGTTAACTAGTATTACTTAGCTAATTTTCTTTAGTTTTTCAATTATTTCCATAGAACTGTGCTTTCCAATATGATAAACACTATACATACGTGGCTGATTAAATGTAAATTTGTTAAAATTAAATAAAATTTAAAAAACAACTCCTCAGTCATGCTAACCACATTTCAAGTGTTTAATAGCCACATGTGGTCAGTGGTTACCTTATTGAAGAGTGCAAAAATAGAACATTTGTATACTGTAAAATACTCCCCTAGATATTTAAACATGCATCCTTATCATGTCTAATACAAATTAGACATTATTAGTGATAAATACAAATTCTCTTTGCACTCCTCTGATAAAGCCAGAGACTTAGAAAATTCTAAGTCCATTCATATCATCTGTACATTGCATTATTGTTTTTATGCTTTTTAATTCTATATCCACTTTAAGCTCATAGGTCAATACTAGTACTTGTTTGTCTATTAAATACTCATTTTTTTTACTCTTTATGGAGCTTTTTTTTCCTTTCTCCATTTCTGTGGTTACATCACTTTTCTGCCTTTCATTTTTCCTTTTGGACAAGTCCGTTGGTGCTAAACAATCTCAATTTCATTTTATAAACATCTTTATGTTGCCATTATTATTGAATAATCTTTTTACTGAGCATAAACAAAATAAAATTTACCAGGAAAATACTACACAAAAAAACTGGAGGGTTTGAATCAATATAAGAGAGAATAGATATTAAAGAAAAAATTATTAGTGGAGATAATAAATAATCAGACCTACTGATTTCATTCCCAAATATGTAGAACATACCATGTCAGCATTATTAATAACAGTGTAAATATGGAAACTATCTAAATGATTGTCTATAATATATTCGAGTAAATATAAATGGTTTATTTATATAAAATAGAATTTATACATCATTGAAAATTGATCAGCTAGAAAACATCAAGTTGTATAAAGATTAAAGCATATTAAATCATACTAATAGCAAAAGAAATAAAATACAAAATACACACAGTGATATTCAATTTATATAATATTTATAAATTGCATATATATATGCATATATATTCAATAGAAATTTCAAAAAGACAAGGAAAGGTTTAATAAATATTGAGGATAGTGGAAACCTCTGGGACAGAAGTGTTGGAGGGGTAGGATGAGAGAAGGAACCACCTAAAATACTGGTAAAGTTCTACTTCTTTATTGGAATTCCCATTCCTATTCAGTCATTCATACTAATCTGATTTTTTGTACATATCATTTTTTTTGGTATACATACTTTAGATTTACTTTCTGTTTAAAATATAAAATAAATCAATTCACATATCTTCTGTTTATTTATTTCCTTAAAGAGGAAGCAAGAATGTTGTCTTTTCATATAATCAAGTTGTCTGCACTTTTCTCTGAACACTACATCTGTTTAATGTTTCCCACTATGGATCACTCCATCTTACAGCATTTGCTAATCAACAGGAACTTAAACTAGAGTTCTGTGCAGTAATTGTATCCTGTAATTGCTGTTTTAGAAATTACATCAATAGTTCTGACTTAATTAAAGTCAAACCTGGAGTTCAAATCATGTCTAGAAATTTAGCCTTCAATAGGTGGTTAAGTGTGGCTTACTTATGTTATAGTACATATATTTTTCTTTTTAATTGACAACTGGTAATCACCTCTCTTTCAAACCGTTCACAAAATTTTATTTAACCTCATAATAACACAGACTGGAAACTTATATAGTCTTTCTTTCTAAATAAACAAATCTTTCAAATATTGCTCTAAAGTTTTCAGTCTGAACATGGTTAAGTCTTATCACATGTTTTACAGTCATCTTATATTTCAGGGGTTCTGGTGGTGCAGTGGCTATGCACTTGACTACTAGTTTGCTAACCAAAAGGTTGGCTATTCGAACCCACCAGCTACTCCATGGGAGAAAGATGTGGCAATCTGCCTCTGTAAAGATTACAGCATTGGAAACCCTCTGGGGCAGTTTTACTCTGTCCAGCCGGGTTGCTATGAGTTGGAATCGACTTGACGGCAATGTTTTGTCTTGTTCTATGGTTTTATTAAAAATAGCTCAGTAAAACTTGGTACATATGTAATAGGTGAATTTAGAATTATGTTAGCTAGAAAACATGATTAATAATTATGTTAGTAGAAAAGTCATGATTAAAAGACCATTTTTATGTGACCAACAACATTTACCAACTAGAATTTAATCACCCTGAAATCCAGGGCCTTGTCTGTCTGATTTATTGCTGTACTTATGGTATATACTCACCACTTGTAGGTGCTTGATAATATACTTCCTATATATAAAAATACCATTATTTTAATATATAATATATTCATACAGTTTAAAATTCAAAGAGCACTGAAAGGAACACATAGAAAAGTCTTTTTGTTCTCTGTCTCTGTGTATCTGATTCTCTATATATCCGATGCTCATCCACTCCCAATAGTTCTTTTTTGTTGTTGTTAACCATGTTTCCTAGAAATATTTTCACATCAGTAGAAGAGATTTCTCCCGTCTTTTTTATAGCTTCATTGTATGCCATTGTGTCAATGTATCAGTTTATTTAACTAACCCCATTGCCGTCCAGTTGACTCCGACTCATAGTGTCCCTATAACAACTCATAATATATATGAATTTATTTAACTAGTCCCTTATAAATGGAAATTTGGGCTGTTTCCAAGCTTTTTTTTTTTTTTTTAATTATAACTACTACTGCAATGAATAACAATATGCACACAATATTTTGCATGTATGCAATTAGACCAATAGGATAGAACCTCAGAAATGGAACTAACAGTTAGATATAATTTATAATGTTGTGTTACAAGTTTTGTTGTCTTCTGATGGCATTTTTCTTTGTAGTTTTCTTTATTTTTTAGTTAAGATTTGCTATTATCTTTCACACAATTTTTATGAGATCATTGTATAGACATGGATTTTATTCTGTTTTAAAATTAATATTTTATTGTATTAGATTTTCCTGGACAAACTATTAGCAAAAAGAATCTCTATAGAATGGGGTGAGGGGGGGCAAGGTAACTTTCCAAGTTTATTGTACAATTTTTGTACAACTACTATTGCCACAGGGAAACACATTTCCTAAAAAATATCACACCTTTCAATAACTGTTTTCTTTGCCTCTCAGAAATTGGTGTGTACTAATTTCCTAGAGCTGCCTTAACAAAATATATTGAGTACTAACCCCTGGTACCTGTGAACATGACCTTGTTTGGAAATAGGCTCTTTGAAGATGTTATTAGTTAAGTTAACATGAGATCATACTGGAGTAGGTTTAGGGTGGGTGGCAATCCAACCATGTTGTTGTTGTTGTCAAACCATGAACAAAAGGATTAAACTACTGAGATTGATAGGGTCTTCACTGACTGAATTTTGGAAGTAGATCACCAGCTTTTCTTCCTAGTCTGCCTTGGTCTAGACACTCTGCTGAAATCTGTTTAGCATCACAGTAATATGTAAACCTCCATTGACAGACGAGTGGTGGCTATGCTTCAGGTGCACTGGCCAGGAATCAAACCTAGATCTCCTGCATTGAAAATGAGAATTCTGTCACTGAGCCACCACTGTCTCCTAACTAAACCATAGTGGTGTCCTTATAAAAAAGGAGAGGACACAGAGAGACAGAGAGATAGGAGGAAAATGTATGTGACAATGCAGTTATGTTGTATCTGAAAGACAAGGAATATCTGAGGCTACCAGAACTGAGAGAGCCAAGAAAGATTACGCCCCTACATCCTTCAAAGAGAAAATGGCCATGCTGACATATGGAATTGAGACATCTAGCTTCCAGAACTATGTCGTTATAAGCCACCCAATTTGAGGTATTTTGTTACTGAAGCCCTAGGAAATTAATGCATACCAAGTTCTGAGAGGCAAAGGAAACGTAGCTACTGTCCTCCTGGCCTACCTGGGAAATATTGTTTTATAATATTGATAAGCTGATCATTTTCTAAATCTTCAAGTTCTAATTCTTCTGTGCACACATCATTCCCAGTTTATTTCTTTCCTTTTGCATTTCATTATAAGCAGCAAGGAGAAAGCCGTACCTTTCAAACTTCGCTTAGAAATCTCCCCATTTAAATATGTGCGTTCATCACTCTTAAGTGTTACTTTCCACAAAATATTCAAACATAATTCAGCCAAGTTCTTTGCCACTTTACAACAAGGGTTATCTTTCCTCCAGTGCCCAATAACATGTTCATCATTTCTTTTTAAGACCTCACCAGGAGCACATTAAATATCCACATTTCTAGCAATACTCTGTTTCATGGCGACACATGTATTCTCTAAGATAATAGAAGCTTTCTCTATAGCTCTACTCGTTTCTTTCTGTCTAGAATTCTACCAATAGTCTCTTCAAGGCAATCCAGACTTTTTCTAGCATACTCCTCAACATTCTTCTAGCCTCTACCCTTTATTCCAAAGGCCTTTCCACATTTTTAGGTATTTATTACAGCAACATCCCACTTACCACTGCCAATATCTGCATTAGTTTCCTAGGGCTGCTGAAACAAAATGGCTTTAAATAACAGAAATTTATTGTCTCACAATTCTTAAGGCCAGTAGTCTGATTTCAGGGTGTCAGCAGAACCATATTCTCTCTGAAGGACCTACTAGAAGGTCTTTTCTTGTCTCTCTAAGCTTCTGGGAGCCCCGGGTGTCCTGTGGCTTGTAGATTCATCTTTGCATGGCCATCTTCCCTTGTATGTCTCTGTGGACACAGCCTTTGATATCAAGGCTGACTTATCACTTTCAGAAAACTGGTAACTGAAATCTCTCACCTCTTTTCTTTCTTCCTTCACTTCTCTCACTACTTACACCTTGTTTTATCTTAGCCCTGCTTATAACAGTTTCCACTTAGGAGATGATATTTGGAAAGTGGGAAAAAAATTAGCTAATTGCCAAAAATCTGTATTTTCCACTTCTTCTTGGGCAAAAATCTGTACTAAATTCCCCAGGCTCCCTTGTGTTTACATGTGCTCAGTTGATTTATTTGTAGCGAGAAAATGTGAGTGGAAGTGATGGGTAATTCTCCCAGGCCTGATGCAAAGTCTTTTCAAACCATACTCTTTTACCATCTTTTTTCCCACCCTGAATAAAAGGTTATGTGAGCTCATCTTTGGAGGCCACATGTTGAAGATGGGAAAGAATCTGTCAGCTTAAGTCTCTAATAGACTACATGGAGGAGGCTTACCCCATTTACAGGTTTGCCTCCTCATGGCTGTTATGTGAGCAAGAATTATAGCTTAGCTATTGGACAGGGGGATTTCTATTAGTTATAATAGTAAACTGACCTTAATAATATAATGAGATATTTCATGTTACAGATTTTATTCTATCTTGTAGGGGGCAAAACTCAAAACAGCAGAACAAAACCTAGGGAATGTTTTTCTAGTCTAAGAAGAGATAGTAGTAAATTATAGTAAGGAAGCAACAATGGGAATATAAAGAAGTTGAGGAATTCAATGTAGTAGTCATAGGACTCTGACCAAGAGATACGGTGAAAAATGAGAGTGTGTGAAGGGTCTAAAACAATATCCAAAAGGAAGTTAACATGATGATACATACTCTATATGCTACATATGGCATTGATATTTTCTTAGAACTTTTGCTAAACAGAGAATATCCTTAACATAGTTTTATTTCCATCTTCAATATTACCAAAGAAGATGGGAGAATGTATTCAACATTCATGGGGCTGAGTGAAATATTTCTCCTATTTCCTTTCCTGAAACATAAAAATGTCAGTGTTCACATATTAGGTCTTTGTGTTCATATCACACTCCTGACCATAAAAAGGTCATTTTGTAGACGGAGAAACTGAACCTTGGAGATAAAATCATTTGATTCAGAAACTTAAGTCACAAAAGAATCACAAATGCTTTTCCCATGGTTTCCAATCAAATCAGAGCCCACTGTTCTGGCTCTTGTAAATGTATATATAAAGGTAAAAGGCTTGAGAAATGCCTCTTTTTTCTTTGTGTTAAACACTTCTTTCCTAAAAACTTAACCCATTCACTTCTCTGGGTGTCATAGATTTAAACATAAAAGAATTCAAAAGTAAATAGAAACAATTCTCTTCCAACATAGTGCTTCTGGGGGAAGGAACTGGTTTCCAAGCACAATGCCAAATATTAGGCACAGACTTTTAATTTTATTTATAGGAATAGCTTTAAGAGAATAGTTTAGACACTTCCAGGCAACATGGTACTACAGTCAGAAGCACCATGCCGTCCCTCCACAGCAAAGATCAGAAGAACTAAGTCAGACAGAGTCACACGTCAATCCTGAAACCCTACGCATCAAATGAAGAGATAAAGAACTCAGCCAAGCACCGAATGGAGTAAGAAACTTACGGAGAAAAGAGAGCAAGGAGAAATACACGCAGAGGTTGCCTATCAGCTACTGCAGCATGGATCCTCCATCTTGGACTCCTATTGGAGATCAGTGAACAGGGGGTATGAGAAAGCAGCTTCATGGAGCTTCCAGAAAGAGACAGAACAACCAGTAACCAGCAATATAGGCTTTCCCATCCCCTACCCTTCTTTCCCCCACTTAGCTGCCTCTGCTTCCTGCAGCCCCAGTCTCTTGGTCAAGAAGCACCCTGGTGTTGCTTGGATTCCACCCTCCCACACTGGCCGGCTCCCTGAGTGCCTTTTGTTGGCTGTTGGTGTTGCTTTTTTCCACATCTTTAGATTTCTTCCTTACCTCTCACCACCTCCCCTTCCTTTCTCTCAAATACCTGGCTCCATGTGCCATCTTTGCTTCTTCCTGAAAAGCTGCGAAACACTGCTTGACTGTGAAACTGCTTACCAGCCCATGCTGCCAAGCTGGTAGGACCCCCGGGACTTTTTTGTTGGTTTGCTCTGATTTGTTCTGCTTTGATTTGTTTGTTTGTTTTCTTTTTCTTTTCTTGGCTTGGGAGTCCCTTCTAGCCAGGCAGTACCGTGTGGCTTGGAAGCTAATCCCTCACTCTGTGCAGATGCACAGGCACATCCCTGGGGGCATTTCTTCTTTCTAGTTTTTTGTTGTTGTTGTTGTTTTTGTTTCTTTGTTTTGTTTTCTTCTCTCTCTTATTCCATTTTTGTCTTCTTCATTTCCAGTTTCTTGATTTATTCCTTTTTTTCTTTTACCCTTTTTCTTTTTTCTTTTCATTTTTGTTTTTCCTCATTTCTCAGTCTCTCATTTCTCCACCCCAATAGCAAGCTCCCTTAGCACTCTTTTCTGTTTGTGTATATGTTTTTGGCTCCTGTTCCTCTCTCCTCTCTCTCATCTTTCTCATACCTGTCTTAGCTTGACACATCACAATATACCCCCTCCTTCCTGCCTACATGCACTGTGTGCTGAACATCACACTCCCAAGCAGCACAGACACGGCCTACTGGAACCTGTCCTGCACTGATTCCTGGTCTGCACTGTCAGCAACTCCCCTTCAGCTGGACCTGCCCTGCTGTACCATACCTGAGTGACTGACCCTGCCTATTGGAGGAGGCGAAAAGTATCGTGCCTACAGACAAGCAAACAACAAAGAAAGCACAGCTCGCCTGCTCTGACATAACCAAATAAAACAAAAAAGCAGGAACAGATCTACACTCAGTAAATGAGGAAAATAACCACTGAATTCCCCAAAGACAGCAGACAATATCAAAACATTTACAAAAACTGGACAGCATGGTTCCACTAGGCATCCAAAATAAAACACCAGATGACCTTCTAGTAGAAGAAAAGGCACTAGACCTAACTGATAGGGAATTCAAGTCTCTAACATTCAGAATCTTCCAAGAGTTGAAGCAAAAAGCAGACAAAAATGAAGAAAAAATAGACAAATTCATGGAAAAGGCGGAAAAATTCATGGAAAATACAGACCAAAAAAGTGGAAGAATTCAAAAAAATAATACAGGAACAAAATGCTAAAATAAATTCACAACTAGAAAACATACTAAAACAACAATTAGAAATCCAAAAGATAAACAAGATTTCAGAGATGGACAGTGTCATACAAGAGCTGACGAACATGTTTGAAACAATGGAAGATAGGATCAGCAAAATTGAAGCCAAACACTTGGCTACAGCTCTGTTTGATGAAAAATTAGGAAAAAGAACATAGAAAAATGAAGAAACTCTAAGAATTATGTGGAATACAATCAAAAGCAAAAATTTACAAGTGATTGTTGTTCCAGAACAGGGGGAGAAAACAGAAAACACAGAGAGGATCATTGAAGAACTGCTGACAGAAAACTTCCCCATTATCATGAAAGATGAAAATCTGACCATCCAAGAAGCTCAACGAACCTCATATAGGATAGACCCCAAAAGAAAATCACCAAGGCATATCATAATCACGCTCGCCAGAACCAAAGACAAACAAAGTATTCTGAGAGCAACTCCAGAAAAACAAAAAGTTACATACAGGAGAGAAACAATAAGACTAAGCTGGGATTATTTGGCAGAAACCATGCAGGCAAGAAGGCAATGGGATGACATATATAAAACCTTGAAAGAAAATAATTGCAAGCTGAGAATAATATATCCTGCAAAACTCCCGTTCAAATATGTTGGTGAAATTAGCTCATCTCCAGATAAACAGAAATTAAGGGACTATGTAAAAAACAATCCAAATTTACAAGAATTATTAAAGGGAGTCCTTCAATCTGAGAACAAACAACATCAGATCACAGGCTGAATATAGGACACAGGATTTTACCAGCCAGATACCAACCTAGAAAATGAATTCTTAAGGACTATGCAAAACCAAAATAATTACAACAGGAACCAGAGAGGTTAATGTGTAAATGACAACAGAATCAGAACAATAAAAGAGGGAATAAATGGTGTAGGTTAGAACCTTCTAATGGAGAGGAAGGCAAGGCGATACCAAAGAATAATAGACTGGTTCAAATCTAGGAAGGTAAGGGTAAATTCCAAGGTAACCACATAGAAAATTAACAAATCTACTCATCAAAATAAAGAAGAGAAACATAAAGTCTCAGTAAAAACAAAACCTACAAAAACAGAAGAAATGAAAGAAAAAAAACCAAACCCACAAGCAAAAGGAACTCTGCACAGGAGAGTAAGAGAAACAAAACGTCAGCATCACAAAAAAAAAAAAAGCACTACAAAATGCAATCCCACTCCTAAGAATATATCCTAGAGAAATAAGAGCTGTCACACGAGTAGACATATGCACACTCATATTCGTGGTAGCACTGCTCACAGAAGCAAAGAGATGGAAACAACCTAGATGCCCATCAACAGATAAATGGATAAGCAAACTATGGTACACAGACACAATGGAATATTATATTATGCAAACGTAAAGAACAATGAATCTGTGAAGCATCTCATAACATGGATGAAACTGGAGGACATTATGCAGAGTGAAATAAGTCAATCACAAAAGGACAAATATTGTATGAGACCTCTACTGTATAATTCATGTGAAAGTTTACACACAAAAAGAAACAATCTTTGTTGATTACAAGAGATGGGAGGGGTAGGGGGCGAACTAAGTAGACAATAGATAAGTGGTCATTTTGGTAAAGCGTACGACAGTACACAATAGTGGGGAAGCCAGCACAACTTGTACAAGCAATGGTCATGGAAGTTCCATAGACACATCCAAACTCCCTGAGGGACTGAATTTCCAGGTAGAGGGCTGTGGGGACCATGTTCTCAAGGAACATCTAGCTCAATTGGCATAACACAGTTTATAAAGGCAACGTTTTACATTCTACCTTGGTGAGTCTGGGGTCTTAAAAGCCTGTGAGCAGCCATCTAAGATACTGCACTAGTCTCACCCCTGTGGGAACAAGGGAGAATGAAGAGAACAGGATACAAGGAAAAGATTAGTCCAAAGGACTAATGGACCACAGCTACCACGGCCTCCACCAGACTGAGTCCAGTACAGCTAGACGGTGCCCTGCTACCACCACTTACTGCTCTGACCGGGATCACAATAGAGGGTCCTTGACAGAGCTGGAAAAGAACGTAGAACAAAATTCTAACTCACAAAAGAATGACCAGATTTACTGGCCTGACAGACTGGAGAAACCCCGAGAGTACGGCCCCAAGACACCCTTTTAGCTCAGTGGTGAAGTCACTCCCAAAGTCCACCGTTCAGCCGGGGATTGGACAGCCTCATAAAACAGAATGGGACTAATGAGGCACAGCAGTCCAGGGACAAGGACTAGAAGGCAGGAGCGGACAGGAATGCTGGTGATAGGGAACCCAAGGTTGAGAAGGGACAGTTTTGACATGTCATGGGGTTGTTAGCCATTGTCATAGGGCAGTATGTGTACTAACTCTTTAATGAGAAACTGTTCTGCAAACCTTCATCTAAGGTCCAAAAAAAAAAAAAAAAAGAGTTTCTATGTGAGATCAAATTGACAACAACAACTCAAAAGATTTGATGGGAAGCCTAGGGGACAGTGAGTTGAAGATAATGGTGATGGAATAATTTGGAAACGGATAGTGAGAATAGCAGCACAACTGGAAGAATGTAATCGATGTCACTAAATTGTACGTGTAGAAACTTTGGAAAAGGTGTAACTTTGGCTATGTATACTTTCACCAAATAAAGGTCCTCCATCATCAAGAACGAGAGTGTTGACATGTCATGGGGTTGTTAACCGATGTCATAAAACAATGTGTGTACTGACTGTTTAATGAGAAACTATTTGTTCTGTAAACCATCTAAAGTACAATAAAAAAAATTCTAAAAAAAGAGAACATAACATAAATTTATCTTTTCCATTTGTTTCACAATAATTGTTCTTTTGATCCTTAATTAGTTTTGGATGCTTTTAGTAGTGAATTTACCCCTCACCCACCCCAAAACTCTAAACACACAGGCTATATCCCCAAGAAGCTCACTTGCTTTTATTTGCTTTTTGAGCCAAACCCTCATCTTTCCCTTTTCATTTAAAACAATCCGTCTGTCTACTGACACAGATTAAGATTAAAACAAAGGAAGTTTTATTGATATATACTTGACATACAGTAAAATTCACCCACTGAGATTGAACAGTTCTGTGGTTTTTCTATTATCCCAGAGCTGTGCAACCAACACAACAGTTATTCTTGATTTTTCATCACCCCATTCCCAGTCATAGATAACCACTAATCTACTTTCTGTTTCTCTAGATTTGACTATTGTGGACATTTATGATGGGCTTCTTTTATTTAGCATACTGTTTTCAAGTGATAAACCAAACCCGTTGTCATCAAGTTCATTCTAACTTGTAGTCAACTCATAGCGACTCTATACGACTGAGTAGAACTGCTCCATAGGGTGTCCAAGGCTGTAATCTTTATAGAAACAGATTACCACATCTCTCTTCCTTGGAGTTCCTGGTAGGATCAAACCACTGACCTTTTGGTCAGCATCCGAGCCCTTAACCACTGCGTCACCAGGTCTCCCTCATCCATGCGATAGTATGTATCAATACTTTTTTTTTTCTTGCCAAAGAATATTCCATTGTATGTATTACAATATGCTGTTGTTAGGTGCTGTTGTGTTGGTTCCAACTAATAACGACCCTATGTACAACAGAAGGAAACACTGCCGGGTCCCGTGCCATCCTCACAATTGCAGCCACTGTATCAACCCATCTTGTTGAGGGACTTCCTCTTTTTCATTAACCCCCTACTTTACAAAGCATGACTTCTTTTCCCAGGGACTGGTCCCTTCTGAAAACATGTCCAAAGTACGTAAGATGAAGTCTTGCCGTCATCGCTTCTAAGGTGCATTCTGGCTGTACTTCTACCATTGTAAATAAGTAAATAGGGAACATAATTAGTATAATTAGTATGCTGTAACATGCCTATTTCTATAGCTGGATGTTTATATAAACGTGTTCAGACCTAAAGCAACATTTATAAATTTAATCTACATTTATTAAGAAATATATAAATTAAGGAATAGTATTAAATGTTTGGGAATGGGTCGTACAGTTCTGATAAGGGCATAATCAATGTCAGCCATTGTTATTTTCTTTTTTTGCACTTATTGTTCCTTCTTCTGAATTTTTTTTAAACTTGTTTGAATTAAACTGCCAAAAATTACTCCCTATATATTATAGCACGGACTTTTATTTTTGAATCTTTCAAAACTTATCTCAATAATTGTCATTTGAATCTTTGAACCTGAGTATGGGTATCTTATTTACGTGAGGATGGCACAGGACTGGGCAGTTTTTCCTTCTGTTGTACATAGGGTTGCTGTGAGTCAGAGCCCACTTGACAGCACCTAACAACAACAGATAGGTGTAGTTGAAGGAGATCTGGTTGCTCAGTGGTTAAATCCTCTGTTGCTAACCGAAAGGTCGGTGGTTCCAATCCACCAGCTGTTCCAAAGGAAAAAGATGTGACAGTCTGCTTCCGTAAAGATTACAGCCTTGGAAACAATATGGGGCAGGTCTACTCCATTCTATAGGTCACTATGAGTTGGAATCAACTCAAAGTCAATGGGTTTAGCTGAAAGATAGGAGCTCTGATGGCACAATTGTTAAGAGCTCAGTGGCTTAAGGTTGGCAGGTCCAACACACCAGTAGCTCTGCGGGAGAAAAGACCAGGTGATCTGCTCCCATAAAGATTACAGTCTAGGAAACCCTATAGGACAGTTCTATTTTCTCACAATGAGTCACTAGGAGTCGGAACTGACTCTTCGGCACACAACAGCAGTGGAATGATAGTATAAGGATTGAACTGAGAATCAGCACATCTGTATTCTAGAACTGGTTCTGTTCACAGTTTGAAGTATAGCCTTGCTCAGAGAACTTGTTTTCTATCTGTACGTTTGGGAAATATCACATATGTCGTAAGTCCAATTTATGGCTTACATAGTTTGCTGTCTCGACGTCAATTGGTTCTTCCTAGTTGCCCTTTCATCCAGTTTCTAACGGGGCCGTTTCAGTCTCATCACAGCCTCTCAATAGTTGTGGTAACTGGCCCTCCTAGGCATGCCCAGATGGTGTCCTGTGATAAGAACCAGTTACTGTCTCATAACCCTGTCTTTCAGGGGCTGAAGCCAATCATTGCCCATCCCTTTTCCCATGCTAATGCCCTAGAAATCTTTAAACTGACCAATAAGACTTCAGCATGTGCTAACCCCAACACCTTACTCTGTTTGCCGTACATAAGGCCTCTTCTACAATTCTAAATTTTTGTTGCCTTGTCCCAGGGTCAGCTCCCTGTGTAGTCCTACTTCAAGGTGTGCGGTAGTTTCCTCTCTAGGACCTGTGGGTACTAAATTATACTAAATTATATTTGTTTCCTGCCCTTCCTGTATGAGTCTCACTTACTCATGCTGCACCTGACAGATGACCCACAACACCCACAGACCACCTCCGGGCCAAAATTAAGACAATGTGCTCTTCCCATTTTATGGTATCCATGAGAGAAAAACATCAGAAAATAAATATGTAAGCATACTGAAGGAAAGGATAATGAGTAATGTAACAGTTTATTTTTGATTAGGAGAACAAGGGACTAATATGCACTAACACAGGCTAATATGTCTCTAGCACATTTCATAACACTTATAAAATATTAGCTAGAGAGCTCTAACTGGACACTGCATTAAAACAAATTTCTGTTATAGGCTATTTTATGACCCAAGTCTAAGCCTGACCAGAAAGATAATTTTCAAGTGCATATTTAGAGTGAATTAAATCTTCTAGGTGAAAAAAGAATTTTTATAAAGCACAATAATTTTTTTGTGAACAACTTTTTTTTTTTTTAATCTACAGCATGTGTCATAATTCTGAAAATTTTTCTTCATATTAGAAAGAGGCCAAAGAATAATAAAATACAATCAAATCTAAGGAAGATCAAATATTAGTTTTAAGGAAAAAAAATAACAATGTAGGAATAATTTAAGCTATATTACTTCCAAGGCAGAGCTAAATCCCAATGAACTTTATTTTTTATTATTAATTATAAATGCCAAATCCATTACTGGGCAATATAAATATCATCAAAGCTATATAACAGAAACTCATTATTTCTGCCTTTAAATATACCTGTGCTAATATGGGACCTACTCTAAGCTTATCATTTTCCTTCTCCAAATCACAACACATTTTTTAACATTTCTCTTGCATTTTAGATTCATTTAAATCCATAAGTTATTCTCATAAAAAATTCTTGAGTCTAACTTTGAGTAAATTTAATTTTGAATAAACTAAGAATACTGGTCTGCTAATTCAGACACAGGGCACATATTAGAGCAATTTGCAGCCATTCTTCTCTTCAGAACATGGTTCTTATCAGAGTTCTCACCTCCAGAATCACTGTCTTGGAGATGTCAGAGAAATTCTACTTATCCAGCTGTACTCCAGGCCTCCAAAGCACAGTAGTCACAGGGAATGTTTATCCTATAACTCATCCTGCTTCTTTAAGAGACATTGACAGGACTCAAAGCAGAGAAAGATTTATAGCTAAAACGTAGTTGTGGGCATAATAATGCCAGATCATCAAATCAGAAGTTGCAAGTTATTTTAAATTAACCCATTGCATTGAGCAGTACAGATCCCATGGTTAGTTGATATACAAAAGTATTTTCCCCATCCTTGTTTTAGTCAGTAATAATAAAAATTAAAACTACTTTCTTGTGGAATACAGTAGAAGTATTCTTTTTTGAACCCTATTTGAACAGGTAGCTAGTTGACTAGTCAACTAGTAACTAAAGCAATCAGTTATAAAAAAAAAACCCATAAAATTAAAACTCATATTTCAAATATTTTAACTTAAAACATATCAATATAGAACAAAATCTGTGTTAACAGAAAAAAAAATACATGCATACCCTAAATATTTTAACTTAAATCATATCAAAATATGGTTGATTCTATCTTAGCTGACCTCCTCATGCTTTACTCACTACTGCTCTAAGTTGTGTGTCTTAGTCATCTAGTGCTGCTATAACAGAAATACCACAAGTGGATGGCTTTAACAAAGAGAAATTTATTCTCTCACAGTTTGGTAGGCTACAAGTCCAAATTCAGGGCATCAGCTCCAGGGGAAGGCATTCTTTGTGAGCTCTGGAGGAAGGTCCTTGTCGTCAATCTTCGCCTGGACTAGGAGCTTCTCCACTCAGGAACCTCGAGTCCGCAAAGGACATGCTCTGCTCCAGGTGCTGCTTTCTTGGTGGTATGAGGTTCCCATGTCTCTCTGCTTGCTTCTCTCTTTTATATCTCAAAAGAGATTGGCTTAAGACACTATCTAATCTTCTAGACTTCATCAATATAACTGATGCTAATCCATCTTATTACATCATAGTGATAGGATATACAACACATAGGGAAATCACATCAGATTACAAAATGCTAGACAATCATACAATACTGGGGATCATGACCTAGCCAAGTTGACAGATATTTTGGGGGGACACAATTCAATCCATGACAATGTGCTAATACACACAGCATGCTGAATCTTCCTGGCTGTGTAGAAGAGACTCTTCAATACACCCATATGCTTCTGTTCCCTCCAGGCAAGTTAAATACCTTGTTAAGCGTCAGTAGGTTTGTTTTCATGCCTGTTTTGGGGCACTTGAACTTAAAGTTGTAATTACGTGATGAAATTAACTCAGAGCTGCAGGACTCCAGGGAGAAATTCACATTGTAAAAAGTCCTGAATTAACTCATAAATTATGAGGGAAGCAGAGATAATATACTTTAAATACCTGATAAAGTCAAGTTACTTAAGAGAGGCTGTCAAACAAGACAGGGGTGAGACAATTGTAAGAGCTCAGAAACTATGGCATTTAGAAGAAAACATGCTCCCTTCACTTGAAAGAAACTAAAATTCTAGTTCATTATGAATGAGAAGTTTCAAATAGAATTAACAGATGATGGGATCTTCATTTAATAAAAAACTTAACATTTCTTCAAAAACAAATGACAGATGGGAACATTTTAAAGAGGCATAATTTTTCCAACTGACTCTCAAAAGAGTAAACATTGTGTGTGTGTATGGTGTATATATACATAGAAAGAGAGAGAATTATAAAGCATTTGGGGCAAAATGTAAACCATTTATTCATGCTATTCCTTCAGCCTAGACATCTTGTTCTCTTTGCCTTGCTAATGCCTATGCATTCTGCAGGTCTATGATTAAAAGTTAGCACCCATAGTCTCCGGATATGTGTGAGATTCCTATTAATAGTCTCACAACACACTGTACTTTAACTATATGGCTTTCGGAAGTGTAAGTAAATTTATGTAATTATTTTTCTATTATCTTTCCTTCTGTGAGATTGTAATCTATGAGAGGAGAGTCTAGAAATTTTGAATCGTTTCTCTATCTCCAGTAATTAACACGTTGTTAATACACAAGAAGCCCTTAAAAATTTGATTACATAAAGAAAATGACCAATAGCTTTTGTCATTCTTGGCAAAATGTCAGTCTCAAAAATTTGATAGTTAGCTTGGGGGAACAGGTGGTGAGTAAAATTCCTTCATCAAGCCTCTATTTTCCTCCACATTGAAACATATATACCAAGATGAATCTTTTATTTATGTTCCTGATTCTTTCAATTAAACCTTCAAAAAGTGTTGCTAACAAATTACAAAACCGAGTTTTAATCCATTTTTTGGTGTGTACCATGAATAAATGCACAAGATCAAGAATAAACATACTTTATATCTGAGGCTTGATTACTGGAGATACAGCTAGATTTGAGGGTTTTGTTAGTAGCGGATGGGTAACATGTAGCCAGGTCATGTTGATGAACGAATGGAGATAATGGAGTAGAAAAGAAGGCAGAAGACAAAACATAACATCATGTTATGATATTTGGACACTATAATCAAAAGTTAAAAATTATTAGACTGTAGAATAGCTGCTCAATAATTTAACAAATAGTCAGATTTATTGTCAACATATGATAGTAAAGAGGATTAACATAAAAATCCCAATTTTAGTATTTTCTTGAAAAATAGATCTGAGATATTTAACGTTTTTGTGATGAGCAACAATTAGTGGAGCTGTGGGCCTTCTACCATCATTGGTAAGGCATATACCCTCCAGCTTACCAGGTTTCCCACCCTGTTGATTTCACTCTTTTATGTGTCTGCCCTGAATTCATTTGAGTTTACGAATATTGTATAAAGGGATTTTAAAGAGCCGTGAAAATAGGATATTTTGTGAGGTTAAATTTATGTTGAATAACATAGTATTTGAATGGGATAGATTTTAGAATTATTCTACATTTTTAAGTATCAGTCTATATGTACTGATCATTGATACATGTCATTAGAAATACCTCCATTAGTTTTCTACCATATATAGGCATATACAGGGTTTATGTCTGCCTTCAATTTGAAACCTACATAAATAGTAAGTTAAATTGATAAAGTATTCTGGGATTTACCAAGCTCACTTTTATTCACCCTGCTTAAAAAAAAAAAAAAAAAAAAAAGAACCATTGATTATAGAGTATTACTGGAGTTCATTTTGTATTGTTGAAGGAGTTAGGGAAGTTTTATATCACCTTGAGAAAAGATGTAATTAAAAGTTGGTTGCTGGCTGTGTTATTAAATAAACCACTGGCTCTTTGGGAAGCAGAATTCTGGAACTAGAAAAAATACAGATATCTATAGGGAAATAGACTTTTGAGCATTTAAATAACATAGCCTTTGGTCTCAATTTTAGTTAAATAATAATCCTTTACTTTTTATAGAAGTTCATATTTTTCAAAGTGTTTTCAGGCTTATAATCTCACTTGATCTTTTCAACAATTTGAGTGTCTTAGAAAAGAATTATTATTAGTATCAATTTACAAGTAGAGAAGGAAGTCCAGAAAACTTAAATATGTCCCAAGATACATGATAATATATTTGTGGAGCCAAGAATAGAATCCAGTCATTTCTGATATTTGTTTCCACTATGATGGATTGTCTCTGCTATTTAAACAGTATCAAGCTTTTAAAAATCCCCACCCACATCTAAAAAATATTATAAATTTAATAAAATAATTAGGGCACTTAAGAACTAAGAAAAGGACTGAGAGGAGAAAAATAGATTTAATACTTATCTGGGATGCTTTAATTACTAAAAGTGAACAATTTATTAGTTTTGAGAGTCATTGCACCTGGGTGGCACAAATGGTTAAGCACTTGAGTACTAGCCAAAAGATTTGCTGTTTGTATCAGGCACCTCAGAAGACGCGCCTGGCAATCTGCTTCCGAAAAGTCATTGTCTTGAAAACCTTAAATAGCAGTTCTACTCTGCACACGTGAGGTCGACATGAGTCAAAACCAGCTCAATGGCAACTAACAACAGAAAAAACAATAAAAAATCAGTTATATATTTCTAATTTCTATTTAAAGGAAAGCATCACTCAGAGAGACAATTATTTTTTTTCTGGGAAATCAACTTTAATGCACAGATGATCTATATACTTTCTAATAATTTTATACACAATATAACCCTGCCTATATTAAAAATCTTATTAGAAATATTGTCTTAAGTTTTGGCATCTAATGAAATGATACTGCAGTTTTTAATAATAATGTTGACATAAATTGAATACTTGGTATATAATATACTTCTCTAAGTATTTTCTTTGAAGTAAAGAGTTTAATTTTCACTACCATATCTGATATTC
The DNA here is from genome assembly GCA_030035585.1 of Dugong dugon. NCBI lineage: Eukaryota > Metazoa > Chordata > Mammalia > Sirenia > Dugongidae > Dugong > Dugong dugon. The sequence goes on along the minus strand of CM057463.1, from coordinate 106,273,673 downwards.
CCAAACCAAAACCAAACCGATCGCCTTCGAGTTGATTCCAACTCACAGTGACGCTACAGGACAGAGTAGAACTGCCCCATAGGGTTTCCAAGGAACGGCTGGTGGATTCCAACTGCCCACATTTTTGTTTGCAGCCAAGCTCTTAATTACTGGGCCACCAGGACTCCAGTCTCTGATATAGGTACTATTATTTTTCCTTTTACAGAAGATGAAACTCGTGTAAGTTTTAAATAACTTGTCCAAGGTCGCAGAGCTTGGTCCAAGGTCACAACTAGTATACTAGTTGGCTGTTGTGTATAATGCAGTGTAACAAACCACTTGAATGAATCAGTAGTATAAACCAACAAACATTAATTTTGTGTTTATGCCTTTGCAAGTTGACTCAGTTTATTTGATTTGGGCTGGAATATACTGGGCCAGCTGGACTATAACTTTGAATTTGGTTCAGATCTACTCCCCATGTCTCTCATTTTGGGACTCAGGTTAAAGGGGCATGGGCTCAAGCATGCTGTTCTCATGGTAGATAGCTGGTCCCCTCAGGAAAGCTGGTGTCAACCTGCCATGGCTCTAAAAATCTCAGCTCAGAACTGGCACCTGCATCCTATTGGGAAATGAAGCCACATAATCAAGTCCAATATGATAAGGGCAAGTAAGTATACATCCCTAAAGGAAAACGATGGCAAGAGCGGAGAGAGTAAAATAAATTTCAAACCAATACACCAGAAAAATAATAATTAATAAATAATTAATAAAAACAAATTTTTGATTACAAATTCAATCTAGCTCCAGAGCCAATGCAATTTTCCACTGCACTCTTCTGGTTTTCTATTGTATTATATTAATATTAATGGATTTATTTATATTGAACGGTTCCTACATTTCTGAGTTAAACACTAAATGATATTTAGATGATTCCTTTAATGTATTCCTGAATTCTATACTAATGTTTTCAGACTTCCATATCTGTATTCATAAGTGAGACTGGTCTACAATTTTGTTTTCTCTGTTTTTTTAATTAGATTTTAGTATCATCAGGGTCATGCTTGCCGTGTAGAATAAATTTGATAGCTCCACATCTTTTTGCACTATTCTAGCAAAACAAAAATGATACAGCTGCTTAAGAGAGAAAATATATGGGAAAGTGTTATGTAAATCGTGCATAGTAATACAAATATAAAAAAAATCATTAAAAAATAAAATTTAATGTGTAAGTAGTGTATGAAACATTGTACTAGATATTGGAGTTACTCTCATTGTTTTCTACTTTTTAATTTAAGTAATCCTCCTCATTTAATTATTTCTTCTGCTTAATTATTTACAACCTTACTCTTATAAGTCACCCTCTATGTGTTGATCCCTGATCACTTCTTTTAAGGTATTAGTAATTATTTTTTGCCTGTCTTCATTTGATATGTCTATAAAATGAGAATTGGAATGATTAAGAATTGAATTTCATAAAATACAATGTGTATGTTTTTTAACATTAGTATTTTCTATTATGACTAGTCTCCTTAAATCTTAATACATAAATATGTTTAGTCATAACTAGAATATTTTCCTGTGAATCTAAGAAAAAGACATTAAGGAGGTAATTATCGAACTCACTTTTTATTAAAAGCAAGATTTGTGTGCTATAGTCAAGTTATACTAGCTCATGAGAGACCATTTACTCACTTTCCAACTCTGCAATCTGTGACATTATGTTGGTGGCTTGACGCTTGCCATGGTAGAGGTATTTACACCATGGAAATGGCAAACACTATAAATCAGTGGCTTCCCCTCCCCTCACCAGGGACCCCATCTACCATCACATCAATGCTTCTGGGTCATGTTTACAGGCCTCCAGTTATACCTATTCTAGCTATATAGCCATCTGTCTAGTTTTCATTTTTATCTAATTCACACTTTTTTATCCCAGAAAGATGTTTTCCTTTAGTCATCAGATGCTTGCACCCATCTCATACCATAGCAAAGTTACAACCCCAGTTTTCTTGTTTCCTACTGAATTAAAAAAAAAAAAAAAAAATTGCCTTAGATTCTAACTCATAGCAACCCTACAGGCCAGAGTAGAACTGCCCCATGGGATTTTCAAGGAGTGGCTGGGGGATTCGAACTGCCAAGCTCTTAACCACTAAGCCAGCAGGGTGCCTTCCTACTGAATAGGGACCAAAAATATTTGCCATGGACACACATAGAAGACATTTGTCATGTGTTAGTTAAATGAATACCCTTACCGATAACTGCAATTCCTCCATAATAATCTCGGGTCTAAATATTCTGTTTTCTAATTGTCACTTTCTATCCTTTCAGAACTCAATCTCCCAAAAATTCTTTGGCCTCACTCTTAGTCATCTAGTGCTGCTCTAAGAGAAATATCACAAATGGATGGCTTTAACAAAGAGAAATTTATTTCCTCACAGTAAAGTAGGCTAAAAGTCCAAATTCAGGGTGTCAGCTCCAGAGGAAGGCTTTCTGTCTCTGTCAGCCTTCTCAACAATCTTCCCCCAGACTAGGAGCTTCTCAGGAGCAGGGACACCAGGTAGAAAGGAAGTGCTCTCCTTCCGGTGTTGCTTTCTTGGTAATATGAGGTCCCCCTGCCTCTCTGCTCACTTCTCTCTTTTATATCTCAAGATATTGCCTCAGGACACAATCCAATCTTGTAGATTGAGTCCTGCCTTACTAACACAACTGCCACCCATCCTCCCTCATTAACATCACAGAGGCAGGATTTACAACATATAGGAAAATCACACAATATGGGGAATCATAGCCCAACCAAATTGATACACATATTTTTTGGGGGACATAATTCAATCCATGACACCCACCCAGACCAATTGCTCCTATTGGCTTCTCATTATCACATAAAAACCCTAATGCCTTCATGTTTCTTCTAATCCAGGTTGAATTCTATTGCCCCTTATTAGAATTGCCACCTTGCATAAGCTCTAACTCTATCTTGCCTCAATTCATTCAACCAGACTGGCAATGCTCAACCTTAGTAAAGTGGTCTCCGGGTGGCACAAATAGTTAAGCACTGAACTACTACTCATAAGGTTAGCGATTCAAACCCACCCAGAGGCACCATGAAAGTAAGGCCTGGTTATCTGCTTCCAAAAAGTCACAGCCTTGAAAACTCTATAGAGTGCAGTTCCACTTTGTGCACATGGGGTCGCCATGAGTTGGAATCAGCTCAACGGAAACTAACAACAACAACCTCGGTAAATTGAACGCTCAGCCAACTATGTGTCTATATGCAGGTTGAAGAAAAGTACACAAATTCAAACTCATAATAATCTCAAAATGGCCCTTAATGCTGCCCAGACATCAGGACATCCCCAGTTCATTAATTCGCTAATTTCCCAAGACAAATATTTTGTATATTCTCTCCATTCCTCAAATATCAACTACCATTTCTTCTATCGCCACTTTAGCTTGTGACATTGTTTTTAATATCATTGGAAATGGAAACAAAAATCACAAGAAAATTTCTACTGTCTTATATTATGACATCTCTCCTCTCTTCACATGGGTCCATGTGCTTTGCCTTCCCAATCATTACTATACATAAACCATCGATGTTTCTAAAGTCAAGTTCTCCTCTTGTGCACTAGAATTCCTTCTTTTTAAAAAATCTTTTTAGGTCCTGATTAAGAAATCTTTGCCATGGCTACAAAGATACTCTCCGATGATGTCTTTTGAAATCTTATTGTTTTTACTTTCACATGCAGATCTGCAATACATCTTAGTATCCAAATGATCCTGCATTTTTGAAAACATCCTTTTCTACTGCATAGCAGAGGATCCTTATGTATGTATCACGTAACCTATATGTGTGGTCCAATTTCTGGGCTCATTGTGCTATTTGTCTATCTTTAACACAGTAGTACACACCTTTGATTTTTGTAGCTTTACAATAACTCTTGATCTTTGTAGTCATTTTCCACATTTGTTATTCTTCCAGATTGATTGGGTCACCACTCCATATAAGTTTAAGATTAACATGTCAATGTCCACACCAAAACCTGCTGCAATTATAATTGGAATTTAATAGAACCTATAACTTTTGAATACTTAACATCTTTACAATAGTGAGTCTCCCAATCCATGAACGTGTGTATGAATTTTCAATCTTACTTGGGTTGTAGCAGAAACCCAGCTTTTGGAGGTGCTGCATACAAAATAACTAAAAAATACACAAACTACACTTAGTTAAACATTGAAAAAAATCAAATTATTATTTACTTAATAAGCTAAGAGTCCAAAAGATAGAAAAAAGTGGGAAAGTGTTGTATGACACATCCTCCAATCAGTCAGTCTTTCCATCAGTCTCCACCACCACCACATGTCCTTCGCTTGCTATTATTCACCAAGTTGCTTGGAGAGATGTGAGAAACTGAGGACACAAGTTGCTTGATGGAAAAAAAAAAGCAATTATCTTTCTAATAACTTTTTTATTCTTCTAGTTGTTACAGTAGAGATTAAATCATATATCTCTTTTTTGGGTACTGTATATATTGTTATCGTTAGTTGCCATTGAATCAATCCTGATTCAGGGTGATTCCACGTGTGCGCGCAGAGTAGAACAGTTCCATAGAGTTTCCAAAGCTGTGAAATTTCAGAATCAAATTGCCAGGTCTGTCCTCCGAGGCACCTCTGAGTGAATTTGAACCACCAGCCTTTCTGCTAGTATTTGAGCGCTTAATTATATGAGCCAACCAGGGACATACTTCTTTCTACTATGTTTAATCTTCTGTTAATATCATTTATTGAATTCTTATTTTTAATTCATATGGTTTATTATTTTTTCTTTTTTAAAGATTAAAATTATCTGATTACATTATTTTCCCGTCTTTAACATATTCAGCATAGTCATTTTATAGTATGTTTCCAATAATCCCAATATCTTGAACAACTGAAAAGATCTATTTCTGCTAACTTTTTTTTTTTCTTGATTTTCAGTCATTTTTTCCTATAATCTGACATGGTTAGTAATAACATAATAAATGCTGGACAATGAGTATGAAAAATCACACGGGCATGCTTTGCTGTTATTCTACACTCTTGATGACTTGCTATGCTTTCAATACTCAGAGTTTGGGAATATGACATCAATTCATTTTATGGTGGTCTGTTTCCAGTTTTCTCTTATTTTTAGTGGTAGCTTTCTTTAGGCATCTGAACTTAAAATGTTTAGCAAGGAGCCTTCACTGAAGGTTGTGAACACCAACTTGTTTACCCAAGAATGTGTGATTACCAAATATTTCAGCAACTTTGCAAATTATTTTTGTTTGATATTTCTAATCTCACCCTGCACAAATGCAAGTTAACTGTCCCCACGTGTTTTGAATGAAAAATGTACATAGAATGTTAGGATCATGCTTATGTAGTTCTCACTTCTTTTGAATTTGGCTTTGCATGTTTTGGCTGTCTTGATAGTTACAATATCAATATTTCCCCCAGTGCAATGAAACTGCCAGAGTATCTAGGCTTCTACTTTTTTTGTGTCCTCATTCTAAGTTCTACATATCAGCCAGTGACCCAAAGGATAAGATGGCCAAGAACAGACTGGCTCACTCAGTGATTTTTCTTCCTTCCCAGAATTTTGACCCTTCAAGCCTTGGCTACCTAGGTTGCGCCTTAATGTTTTAAAAAACCTGGTGTGTGTGTTTGTGGGAGGGAGAGTTCTTAAACAGTTGTCATAGTTTTATGCAGAATCGACATCTTGATAACAAGCAGTCTGTCATAGCCAGAAGAATGTACTTCCATTCACTCTCAGTTGTCATTCTGCGGGACTTCTCATATCTTTGCCTCAGACCAGAAATATTGAACTGTGGCATTACAAAACAGTGAAAGCAAGAAAACTCTGCTCAGAAGGGTTAAAATAAAACCCCGTATTGTCAGAATGTAGGCCCCCCAAAATTTTAAAACTATAAATAATAACTGAGAAAAATAAATCTGAAGAGATGCTATTAATACCCAGTTCTGTGCCATATTTTGAGCAAGACTGAAAATGAAATTTTTCATTTCATAGCTGGTTGAAATACCTTATGTTGTTTGCTAATGTTCTTCTAGAAACTTGACAAAGAAAATATTTTTGTTTTCATTTTAGCAGCAGTAGTTTTGAAAGTTTTATACTGAGGCTAACAAGACACTATGGAGCAGGCTGTAGGAGAAAAAATCTGGAAAATATAACCACTGAGTTCTAATTTAAGCCAAAAAGTTAAGTCCAATCAGAACAAAAAACTGAAGCACAAACCTGCAAGTAATAAGCTTTAAATATCAGCCAACTCAGTAACATCGGGCCAGTTTCTTAATTTTTTTTTTAATCTGAAACTCTTCATCCATCAAAATGGAATAATTAAATTTATTTTGTGATATTTTCAGATGCATACATAAGATAATACATGTAAAATTGTGGCATCTAATAACCTGGTTTTTGTTTTTTCTTATTGCTGCTATTGGTATCATTATATAAACACCCATTAGATGCTGAAATCTTCCTGCTGTCCGTGTGCAGTGAAATGGTCATTAGGAGTTATCTGTATATATCTTTTGTTTATTTTTTATCTTTCTTATTTGCCGAATCTTCCTGAACACCGGTGAGGTTTTTTTTTTTTTGTTGTTCAAGTTTCTGTCTGTCAAATTTGAAGAGAATATATTTAAAAAATTCTGAATATGCTGAATAGTGACCATGTTGAACCTTACCTTAGTCCTGTGCTACTGAAAAACAGCTAAGAAATTCCCTCACACTTAAGTTTTTTGTTTTACAAATCCCCCTACTCACTCTTTTGTGTTCTGTGAAAGGGCTTACCACAAAAAACCATCTTTAGCCGTACCACTTAGATAAGACTTACAATCCACTCTTTCTCATGATTCTCGTAATACTCACACAGGATCTCTTATTTATCTGCGACAATGCCATATACAAACTTTCTTCTTTTGCTTGCTGATAAAGCCAGACATAGGCCCTCCAACTTCTTGTGTCTGCCTCGTAAATGATTAGCTGAGATTAGAACTGCTCATCTTGCTGTAACCAGCTAGACACAAAGATAAACATTCCCTAAGGGGTCATTTGTGAATAAATTAAGTATCTTGACATCAGGAGAGTATCCTGCATTATCCAGGTAGACCCTATACCCAATTATAAGTGTCCTTATAAGAGAGAGGTAGAGAGATATTTGATAAACACAGAAGAGGAGACAATGTGATCATAAAGGGAGAGACTGGAATGATGTGGGCATGAGTTAAAGAATGCTGACAGTTGGAAAAGTCAAGGAATAGATTTCCACTTGGAGCCTCTGAAGGGAGCATGGCCCTGTTGACATCAAAGCAAGGGAAATGAACCTGATTTTTGCTCAGTGAAACTTATTTTGGACTTCTTTCCTCCAGATCTGTCAAAGAATACGTTTCTGTTGTTTTAAGCTACCAAGTATGTAATTATTTGTTACAGTACCAAAAAGCAAAACCAAACCACTTGCCATCAACTGGATTCCGTCTCATAGCAACACTGTAGGACAAAGTAGAACTGCTCTGTAGGGTTTCCAAGGCTGTAATCTTTACGGAAGCAGACTGCCACATCTTTCTCCCTCGGAGTGGTGGTGGGTTGGAACCGCCGACCTTTTGGTTAGCAGCTGAGCACTTTAACCACTGCCCCACTAGGACTCCTTATTTGCTACAGTAGTCACAGGAAATTAATAAAGCCACATTCAGTTCATTTTATCTAAAAGTGACAGGACCATATTAAGGACTTTCTCACCACCAGTACAATTCTGCTTCTCCCTCACCAAAACTTCACACTCAAAATCCTCTGTGTGCCTACCCCAGCCCTTTTACCCATCTACTATTTTTCCTTATTCTGAGATTCTGTTTTACTCTCTTTAGCCCCTACTCCCCTTCTCAACCCCCTCTGCTTCCATTCAACTCCTCGCCCCACAACTCTGGAGCCTAACATATATTATTGGACTTTGTCCTCATAACAGACGATCAGCAACATGAATGCCCAACTAAACAAGTATTTGTTAAGCCTCAATCTCACTCATATCTACCTGTGATTGTTAGACTTTCTGGATTCATGTAAGGATAGAAAAACATTGAGTAATCTATTCAGACTGGTCCTTAGCACATATCATTCCAGACTTGGTGATTCATATCAATTTTTTAAACTGCTAATGGGCCTTGGAAATGGAACTTCAAAGAAATTAGAACACTCCAGAGGTTTAGATAAAAGCTAAAACTGTAGAGTGGGAGACTTTTAGAATCCATCCCCACTGTCTCCTGCTCAAAATTTATTGGTTAAAAGTACGAGATTGCAGAAAACAAGAGGTAAATCAATGTCTATATACTGACAGATTAGAAAATGTTTAGGAGGCAGGGCCAAGATGGCAGAGTAGTCAGACACTTCTGGTGTTCCCTCTTACAATAAAGACCTAAAAAACAAGTAAATCGATGACATGTGACAATCTGGGAGCTTTGAACATCAAAGGCAAAGTTGAGGAACTGCACTGAGTGGCAGGGGGAGGGAGCGACAGTTCAGAAGCAGGGAGGAGTTGCCAGATCTGACCCGGCAAGAGCCTGAGCCCTTCAACCTGGATCAGCTCGGGGGTGAGTGGCAAGGCAGGCAAGCAGTGGCACTCGGGAGACATTTTCTGCAATTGGAAAGACCCACTGGCAGAGAGTCTGCTCGGCCATCCAGAACCAGTAAGAAGTAGCCCTTGATTGGTGAAAGATAAATACTTGCATCCGGCCTACCAGGCAGATCAAAAACACCCCCCTTTGGGAAAAACCTCTATCCCATTTACCTCTCTACTCCCTGCTCTGCACTGGGTCCCAGATCGGCTTCAGCAATTGCTGAGTCTCGTGGGCTGGAACTAGGACCCGTCATGTACCCTGAGCCATACTCCTGGCCTTGGAGTGTGAACAAATTAACAAACAGGGGAAAAAATAATCTGCCGGCTCCCCTAATACAGGAATTCAGGGTAGGCACAACTCCTTTGCCTAGGCACAGGCATAAAGGATCCATGGACTTTGAGTGCCTTTCCCCCTGCATAGACTAGTTTGGACCCATTTCAGCAGTGTAGGCCCTCATTACCTCAGTACAACAGGGTATCTACCTGGAGTCTAACTTCAACTGTTTCAGCTGTGAAGTGGCAAGTTCTTGATACATGACACTGTTTTGCCCAGTAAGCAGGGTCTTCACCTACCCACATCAGGGGCCTGAGGACTGGTGGCTCCACCCATGCCACCTAGCCACCTGCTACAGGGGCCTAAGAATAAGAGAATCCCCCAAGTCCTTACAGACAACAGCACTGGGTACTCATAGTCTGGCTGCAAAACCCACCCATCTGTGCACTCTAGGAAACAGGGACATGCTTTCCTCCTGGACACTCGGGGGTGGCCATCATACCCAGCCTTGCTCAGCCTGTGTCCCCCTGCTACAGCTGGATGCTTGTGCCTACAAAAATCACCCATGCCTGTCTAGAACTGTAGGTGAGAGCCTACACCACACACTTGGTAGACAACTACCTGCACGCCTAAGCTGAGTCCATACAGGAGGAGTGGGCAGACTCCTGGGCTCACATACTTAGTGGCATGTCTAACCACCTGGGGGTAACACATTGGAACTTCAAGGGTGCTTGTGACTGGGTTAGCTCACATGAGCAGCCTATCTGGGCATATCAAAACAAAACAAAACAAGAAGCTAGGACACAGTAAGCAAACATAAAATAAATAAATATAATAACTTATTGATGGCTCAGAGACAACAGTCAATATGAAATCACATAAACAGGCAGTCCATGATGGCTTCATCAAGCTTCCAAAATAAAGAATTTAGAAATTTTCCAGAGGAAGAAAATTTCTTGTAATTACCAGAGGCAAATACAAAAGATTAATATACAGAACTCTTCAAGAGATTAGGAAGGAGCTAAGGCAAAACTCAGAACACACAATAGAGGAAATTAAAAAGATTACAGAAGAGCATAATGACAAATTTAACAGGCTGCAAGGATCCGTAGAGAGACAACAATCAGAAATCCAGAAGATTAACAGTAAAATTTCAGAATTAGACAACTCAATAGAAAGTCATAGGAGCAGAATTGAGGCAATGGAAGTCAGAATTAGTGAGATTGAAGATAAAGCACTTGACACCGACTTATTTCAGGAAAAAAACAGATAAAAGGATTGAAAAAAATAAAGAAACACTAAGAATTATGTGGGATTCTGTCAAGAGGAATAACCTGCTAGTGACTGGAGTACCAGAACAAGGGAGTATAACAGAAAATACAGAGAGAATTGTTGAAGATTTGTTGACAGAAACTTCCCTAATATCCTGAAAGATGAGAAAATATCTATCCAAGATGCTCAATGAACCCCACATAAGATAGACCCTAAAACTCAACAAGACATATTATAATCAAACTTGCAAAAACCAAAGATAAAGAGATAATTTTAATAGTGGTTAGGGATAAACGAAAAGTCAGTTACAAAGTAGAGTCAATAAGAATAAGCTCGGACTACTCAGGAGAAACAATGCACGCAAGAAAGCAATGGGAAGACATATATAAAGTCTTGAAGGAAAAAAAACAGCCATCCAAGAATTATATATCCAGCAAAACTGTCTCTCAAATATGATGGCGAAATTAGGGCACTTTCAGATAAACAGAAGTTTAGGGAATTTGCAAAAAACAAACCAAAATTACAAGAAATACTAAAGGGAACCCACTGGTTAGAAAATCAATAACATCAGATAACAACCCAAGACCAGAACACAGCACAGAGTAACCAGAAATCAACCCAGATAGGGAAGTCACAAAAATAAATTGAAGTTAAAACACTGAAACTAGGGAAACAGATGTCAATATGGAAAAGATGACAACATTAAAACAAAAAAGAGAAACTTAAAAAAATGAAGACATAAATTTTTCATATGGAGAGGAAGTCAAGGCGATATAAAGAAATAAAAGACTGGCAAAAACTTAGAAAGATAAGAGTAAATATTAAGGTAACCACAAAGGAAACTAACAATCTTACAAGTCACAATAAAAACAACAAAAGTATAAAGACTCAACAAATAAAAATCAACAACAATGAAAAAGACGAAAAGAAAATACGTAAAGAAAAACGACTCAGCACAAAAAATTAAGTGGAACAAAGAAAACTGTGAACAACACACAAAAAAAGACATCAAAAGGACAGCACTAAACTCATACCTATCAATAATTACACTGAATGTAAACGGACTAAGTGCACCAATAAAGAGACAGAGAGTGGCAGATTGGATAAAAAAACACGATCCATCTATATGCTGCCTACAAGAGACACACCTTGAAGACACAAATGAACCAAAACTCAAAGGATGGAAAACGTATATCAAGCAAACAACACTCAAAAAAGAGCAGGAGTGGCAATATTAATCTCTGACAAAACAGACTTTAAAGTAAATTCCACCACAAAGGATAAGGAAGGACACTATGTAATAATTAAAGGGTCAATACACCAGGAGGACATAACTATAATAAATATTTACACACCCAATGACAGGCTCTAAAATACATAAAAAATACTCTAACAGCACTGGAAAGAGAGATAAACAGCTCCACAATAATAGTAGGAGACTTCAACACACCACTTTGGGTGAAGGACAGAACATCCAGAAAGAAGCTCAATAAAGACATGGAAGATTGAAATGCTACAATCAACCAACTTGATCTCATGGACATATACTGAACACTCCACCCAATAGCAGACAACACACATGAAACAGTCTTCAGAAATGACCTCATATTTGGCCCTAAAGTAAGCCTTAACAGAATCCACAGTATTAAAATATTGCAAACCATCTTTTCTGACCATAAATCCATAAAAGTAGAAACCAATAACAGAAAAAGGAAGGAAAATAATATCAAACACATGAAACTGAACAACACCTTGCTCAAAAACTACTGAGTTATAGAGAACACTAAGGATGGAATAAAGAAATTCATAGAATCAAATGAGAATGAAAATGCATCCTACCAGAACATTTAGGACACAGTAACAGCAGTGCTCAGAGATCAGTTTATAGCAATCAATGCACACATCCAAAAAGAAGAAGGGCCATAATCAAAATATTAACCCTACAACTCAAATGAGTAGAGAGTAGCAAAAGAAGCCCTTGGGTGCCAGAAGAAAGGAAATAATAAGAATTAGAGCAGAATTAAATGAAATAGAGAATAGAAAAACAATTGAAGGAGTTAATAAGACCAAAAGCTGGTTCTTTGAAAAGATCAACAAAATTAATAAACCATTGACCAAACTGATAAAACAAAAACAGGAGAGGAAGCAAATAATCTGTATAAGAAATGAGATGAGTGATATCACAACAGACCCAACTGAAATTAAAAGAATCATCACAGAATAGTATGAAAAATTATACTCTAACAAATATGAAACCTAGAGGAAGTGGATAAATCTCTAAAAACTCACTACCTACTAAACTAACAAAAACAGAGGCAGAACAACTAAATCAACCTATAAAAAAAAAAAGAGATTGAAAAGGTAATTAAAAAACTCCCAACAAAAAAATGCCCTGGCACAAATGGCTTCACCAAAGAATTCTACCAAACTTTCAGAAAAGAGTTAACACCACTGCTACTAAAAGTATTTTAGAGCATAGGAAATGATGGAATACTCCCAAACTCATTCTATGAAGCCAGCGTAACCCTGATATAAAAAATAGGTAAAGACACCACAAAAAAAAGAAAATTACAGAGCAATATCCCTCATGAACAGTGACACAAAAATCCTCAACAAAATTCTAGACAATAGAATTCAGCAACATACCAAAAAAAAAAAATTCACCATGATCCAGTGGGATTTATACCAGGTATGCAGGGATGGTTCAACATTAGAAAAACAATCAATGTAATCCATCGCATAAATAAAACAAAAGACAAGAACCACATGATCATATCAATTGATGCAGAAAACGCATTTGACAAAGCCCAACATCCATTCATGATAAAAACTCTCAACAAAATAGGAATAGAAGGGAAATTCCTCAACATAATTAACGGCATTTATTCAAAGCCAACAGCCAGCATCATCCTAAATGGAGAGACTTTGAAAGCATTCCCCTTAAGAACAGGAACCAGATAAGGATGCCTTTTATCATCACTCTTATTCAACATTGTGCTGGAGGTCCTAGCCAGAGCAATTGGGCTAGAAAAAGAAATAAAGGGCATCCAAATTGGTAGGGAAGAAGTCAAACTATCTCTATTTGCAGATAATATGATCTTATACACAGAAAACCCCAAAGAATCCACAAGAAAACTACTGGAACGAACAGAAGATTTCAGCAAAGTTTCAGGATACAAGATAAACATACAAAAATCAGTTGGATTCCTTTACACCAACAAAGACAACCTCAAAGAGGAAATTACCAAATCAAAACCATTTACAATAGCCCCCAAGAAGTTAAAATACTTAGGAATAAATCTAACTAGACACGTAAAAGACCTATACAATAAAACTACAAGACACTACTGCAAGAAACCAAAAGAGACCTGCATAAGTGGAAAAACATACCTTGCTCATGGATAAGACTCAACATTGTGAAAATGTCAGTTCTACCCAAAGCAATCTACAGATACAATGCATTCCAGACCCAAATTCCAACGACATTTTTAATGAGATGGAGAAACAAAATCACCAACTTCATATGGAAAGGGAAGGGGCCCTGGATAAGTAAAGCATTACTCAAGAAGAAGAACAAAGTGGGCGCCTCACATTACCTGATTTTAGAATGTATTACACCACCATGGTAGTCAAAACAGCCTGGTACTGGTACAACAACAGATAAATAGACCAATGGAACAGAATTGAGAATCCAGACATAAATTCATCCACCTATGAGCAGCTGATATTTGACAAGGGCCCGAAGTCCATTAATTGGGGAAAAGACAGTCTCTTTAAGAAATTGTGCTGGCATAACTGGATATCCATCTGCAAAAAACTGAAACAAGACCCATACCTCACACAATGTACAAAAACTAACTCAAAATGGATCAAAGACCTAAATATAAAATCAAAAACGATAAAGATCATGGAAGAAAAAATAGGGACAACACTAGGAGCCCTAATACATGGCATAAACAGAATAAGAACCATAAGTAACAATGCACAAGCACCAGAAGAGAGATTAGATAACTGGGAGCTCCTAAAAATCAAAAACTTATGCTCATCAAACACTTCACTTAAAGAGTAAAAAAACAACCTGCAGACTGGGAAAACATTTTTGGCTACAATAAATCCGATCAGCATCTCATCTCTAAAATTTACAAGATACTGCAAAACTTCAACAACAAATAAACAAACAACCCAATTGAAAAATGGGCAAAGGACATGAAAAGCACTTTGCCAAAGAAGACATTCAGGTGGCTAACAGATACGTGAGGAAATGCTTACGATCATTAGCCGTTAGAGAAATGCAGATCAAAACTACAATAAGATATCGTCTCACCCCAACAAGGCTACTAGTAATCCAAAAAACACAAAATAATAAATACTGGAGAGGTTGTGGAGAAACTAGAACACTTATACACTGTTGGTGGGAATGTAAAATGGTACAACCACTTTGGAAATCGATTTGGCACTTCCTGAAAAAGCTAAAAATAGAAGTACTATATGATCCATCAATCCTTCTCCTTGGAATGTATCCTAGAGAAATAAAAGCCATCACACAAATAGATATATGCACACCCATGTTCACTGTAGCACTGTTCACAATAGCAAAAAGATAGAAACAACCCAGGTGCCCATCAACAGACGAATGGATAAACAAATTATGGTATATCCACACAATGGAATACTACTCAAGGAAAAAGAAGAACGATGAAGCGTTGAAACATCTTATAACATGGAGGAAGCTGGAACTCGTTATGCTGTGTGAATTTAGTCAGTCATGGAAGGACAAATACTGTAGAAGACCGCTATCATAAGAACTCAAGAAAAGGCTTAAACACAGAAGAAAACATTCTTTGATGGTTACGAGTGTGGGGAGGGAGGAGGTGGGTTATTGAGTAACTAGATAGTAGACAAAATTGTCTCAGGCGAAGAGAAGGACAGCACACGCTACAGGGGAAGTCAGCACAACTGGACTAAACCAAATCTAAGAAGTTTCCTGAATACAATCAAACACTTTGATGGACAGAGTATTAAGGGTGGGGGTTTGAGGATCATTCTTTCAGGGGACATCTAGGCCAATTGGCATAAATAACAAAACTTATTAAGAAAATGTTCTGCATGCTACTTTGGTGAGTGGCGTCTGGGGTCTTAAAAGCCTGGAAACAGCCATCTAAGATTGGTCCCAACCCACCTGGAGTAAAGGAGAATGAAGAACACCATGGACACAAGGAAAGCATTAGCCCTAGAGAGAGAAAGGGCCACATAAACCAGAGACTTCATCAGCCTGAGATCAGAAGAACTAGATGGTGCCTGGCTACCACCAATGACTTCCCTGACAGGGAACACAGCAGAGAGTCCCTGATGGAGCAGGAGAAAGGTGGGGTGCAGAACTCGAATTCTAGTAAAAAGACCAGACATAATGGTCTGACTGAGACTGGATGAACCCCAGAAAACATGGCCCCCGGATTCTTTATCAGTTCAGAACTAAAACAATTTCCAAGGCCAACTCTTCAGACAAAGATTTGACTGGACTGTGGGACATAGGATGATACTCGTGAGGAGTGTGCTTCTTAGCTCAAGTGGATGTATGAGAGACTAGATGGGCGGCTTCTGTCCGGAGGAGAGATAAGAAGGCAGAGAGGGTTAGGAGCTGGTTGAATGGACATGGGAAATTGGGGGTGGAAAGGAGGAGTGTGCTGCTACAGTATAGGGAGAGCAATTAGGGTCACATAACAACGTATACATAAATTTTTGTATGAGAGACTGATCTGAAATGTAAACTCTCACTTAAACTACAACAATAAACAAAAACAAATAAATTGTTTTTGTCACTTTAAAAAAAATGTTTAGAAAACCATTCTGGTTCACTCCTGCAACCACCCCACTTCCACCTTGGTCAGTATGGTCACTAGCTTTATTAACAGCTTATAATCAGAAATTGGAGATACTATCCAAGAACATTATGAAAATTGGTGAACCATCCCTCTCTATGAAATACCCCTAACTCACGACCATGTGGACTCCATTGCAGAAAGGGTCAAATCAATACAGAACAAACTCATGACTTTACAACTTAAACAATTAAAGGTAAACATGTCACGGAAATCTGCTCTTGCTAAAAACCTCACATGCAGATATCGTGAAAAAAATAAGTAAAAGAATATAAGACTCTAGGTTTCTTGACCTTAAAATGCAAAAGAAAACAACAGTCCAAAAATCGATCTCCCCAGTGACTTTTCTCACAAGTACCTTCCCCTTGTGTCCACAGTTAACTCTCAATGCAGAAGTAGAAATAAGAAGGGAAGTCAAAAAGTATTGCTACTAAGGTTCCAGTTCATATATGCAGGGATTGAAAAAAAAAAAAGACTTGTTTAAAAATGTCTCTATGATCAATGGATGGCTGCAGACATGTTCTCTCAGTAATACACTTGTCTTAGTCTCATTAGGGTGCCTTCAAAAAAAGCAATATATTTTGTGCCATGAAAAAAAACAATTTTGAGGTCAAGGCTACTATCAAATTTTTAACACAACTCAAGTGGACGTGTTCCCAAATCACTGATGCTTTGACACACGTTTCTGAGAATGCTACGCCACATAAAATAACAGTTTTTAGATGGATGAATTGTTTTAAGGAAAGTCAGAAAGACCTCAAAGATCTGTCAAGAAAAGGAAGACTCCTCAGAAAGTTATGGTGACTGTTTTTTGGAATAATTCCAAAGGGATAATCTTGATGGATTTTCTTGAAGGACACAGGATGATCACAGGGGCTTGTTATGAAGAAATTTTTAGAAAATTGAAAACTGTATTGCTGAAAAAGGCCAGGAAATTTGTGCTGAGGAATTTTTTTCCATCACAACAATGCACCTGCTCATTCTTCAAAGATAGCAAGGGATGGCCTATGAGAATTTCATTGGGAAATCTTACTCCATCCATCTTACAGCCCTGATCTTGCCCCTTCAGACATCTTTTTATTCCAAAAACTCAAAGAACATTTAAAAGGAACATGATTTAATTCCCTCGAGAATACCAAAACTGCTGTTTTGATGTGGTGTAAATCGAAGAGCATAGAATTCTTTAGGGAAAGGTTAGAGAGATGGAAACATTGACCTCAGACGTGTATAGGCCTAGATGGAGGATATTTTGAGAAACAATAGCCTCACATTTTGATATTTTTGTTTAACAAAGGTTTCAGTGATTTTGCAGCAATATTTTTTGACTTACCCTCATAAATCAACTTCATCAGTGGAAATCCCATTGCCTTCCTAGTAGACACAGGAGGAACACATTTCACTTTGTATTTTCTACCACTCTCCCTCAGAGTACAGAAATCATACCTGAGGTGGGATTTGATAACCTACTACAAGACATCTTTATCTAAACCTCTTTCTGCCTCACTAGAACCTCTCACTAACCAGCATAGCCTCCTGCTTAGCTCCACTATCCCAGAAAATCCTCTGGAGAAAGAATAGCTCTTTCATATGAACCATGGAGCTACAAGATCACTGTGTTTGCACATATGTTTATGTATCTGAATGGGTGATATGTTCCCACCTCTGTATGGTATTACCAAATTCAAGTGTGTCTTCTCTCATAGGAGCTCTGTTCTGACTGACTTGGAGATAAATAAGTGCTGAGATAAATTGAATATTCCTAGAACTCCTAGAAACCAAAGGAATTGAACTTCCAATGCTTTCAGTGTGGCAAAAAAAAAAATAGAAACTAATTCAAATATTTTAACAATTTAACTTTATATAACTTAGATAAATCCTTGTCAAACAAGACTAGGTAGATTAATATGGATGGTTTAATAAAAACATCTGTGTCTTCTAAGTTATCAGTGTCAAGTATAAAATAAGCATACTTTTTTATTCTACTTAGATACGTTCTTCATAAACTTATACAGGGATAGAATTTTAGGGAGCTACCATAACATCTATCACATGTTTAAGAGTATGAAGAATGTAAATTTGTTCTTAACCAAATTAAAACTACATACGGACAAACTTTACTTCAACAGTAATCATCTGTTTTAATATGTCAGCTTGAAGATAGTTTTCAAGATCTTTCTGTAACTAACTTAAAACCTTGAGTTCATACAAAGTTAAATTAATTAATGGATATTTTTTTCACACCTAGATCATTCCTGAGTAAGAAAGAATACTGATACATTAATTACTAAGCATAAGTTTAATTTTATATATTTTTTGTCTCTTATTTTTATATCAGACAGAGAGAGGCTTTATAAATATACGAGTCTGTTAATGAATGTGTTCATTTTGTCACTTTGAGAAGTTGTATTATAAGGAATGCGTATGACTATAATAAGTCCTGAAATGTATATTAGCAAGCTCTGTAAGTCTGTTAAGAAATGTTGCTGCATGACAGAAAGTTCGAAATTAACTACCTGGTGACACAGTGGCTGCAACAATGGGCTCAAGCGTAACGATCATGAGGATGGTGCAGGATAGGGCAGTGTATCATTCTGAGTCAGAACCTACCTCACAGCACCTAACAACAACGGCACATTTTCTCTTGAAATAGAAGTTACTGTGGTTAAAAGTTTTAATCAATACATATGAATGGTACTGTACTGGAAGCCTAATGACAGAGAAACGACTTTGTTTGCAAGGTATGCAGAATGTATTAAGCAAAAAGAGAATAGTGGTGTTATAAGATAAAATGACCGTTCCAGAAGGAGAAAACAAAAGTGTAGGACAGAATCTGAATTCATATAGAAAGTTGTAGAAAATTTGAGGAAAGAGAATTTTGTTTGTCCCTATCAAAGCTGGATAAGCTTTAATGGGCTTATTTATATGGTTTTCTAAAAGAGCTTTAGGATCAACTATTTTGCCCATGTAAAAACTAGAATTTTTTTTCTGCTCTTAATAAGAGGTAGATAAAGGTTTTTCTTTACCTTCTGAATAGTCTATGTCTTATCAGATCAATTCTGGACAAGAGAAAAAATCTCACTTTTGCAGGAGCTTAAGTTCTCTATAATAATTTTATCTCTTCTGTATACTTTTATAATCTTGTGTCACTTTGATTAAATAGATGGCCAAGTATTGCTCCTCAGTAAACTACAATTCTATTAAATCAAGTTCTCAAACCTCCTGACAAGTTTTGCTATTTTGCCTTCCCAAAATCAAATCTAATGATATCATTTGAACTTAAAACTGCCTTTAAAATTTCCCTGATGACCCCTAGAAAATCTCAACTATTTTGCTCTTTTACATTGTAAAAGTAAGGAGCTAAAAATAATTAAGTTTATTTGATGCGTTACTATTGTCAATTAGAAAAGCTGCTTAGACTTTTCTAGGTTGAATCTGTATGGATAAATATTATTTAAGTAAATATTTTAGAAATTGTATAAAGTTCTTGGAGTCCCTTGGTAGCACAAACGGTTAAGCACTCGACTATGTGTGCATATATATACATAGTATATAAACCTATATACAAGTATGTGTGTGCGTGTGTGTGTGTGTGTGTGTGTGTGTACAATCATCAAACGAGTCCCTGACTGGCAAAATTGGTTAAGCACTCATCTGACTGAAAGGTCTGTGGTTTGAATCCACTCAGAGATACCTCAAAAGGAAGGCCTGCTAATCAGCTTCTGAAAGGATAGCCTTGAAAAAATTTCTGAAGGGAAGTTCTACTCTGCACACATGGGGTCTCCATGAGTCAGAATCAACTGAGCAGCAACTGGTAATCATCAAAAATTATTTTTTGTGACAAAGTTTACAGAGAAGAATACAATGGATAATATTTTCCATCACTTAGATACCAGATTTTAAATTTTTTCAGTAATAAAAGAAACTACCAATCTAATTAATTGCAAGGAAGAGGAATTCCTTAAAACTAGACTGATAGTTTTCAACAGTCATTGCTGAGATGGAAAAATGGAGTCGACAGTCTTATGGACTTGGATCAAACAATATGTATTCACTCCCTTGTCCCAGGAGAATAAATTCTCCTGTTCTCCGGTCAGGCCCCTTCTGATATGTTCTAGACAATTTTTCCTCGCCAGATATGTATGAAAGCATCTGAGGAACAAAGACATCTCCAGTTTTCAGTGAGCAGTCTTCCAAGGAGACTGTCAAATAAAAAGAAAATATGTACCTAAATTGCTAACATCACCAGAAAATGTCATTTTTTAATTGGGTAGGAATTATGCAGTTGGGTGTGACAAGGAGGAAGGGGTTATCATGGGCTAATAATTTGACAGAAATGCAGTCTCATGCTTCTAATCCCTCCAGAGTGTTATCTCATGATTACCAAACACTCTGCTTAGATATGCCTTATTAGTTTCTCTTATGGATATCTTCATTCTTAGAAAAAAATACACTTCTGTAGGCTAGAATATGATGATGTTAGCAGTTTAAAATACAAGCAGCTGCTTCAGCTGAACTAGTAGTTCACAAAAATTAACCTACTTTTTACATTAATCTCTGCGCCAATCAGAATGTTTCTTTAAGCCAAGGAGTTTTATAATGCAGTCGAAATCACTCCGATCCAGGTGCCCTGTGTTACTTAAAGAAAAAGTGATGGGAAAATTTAATCTGAAGATTATTACCTATTTTTAGTTGGTGCTGTCTGGTATCACCTAGCAACTATAGAACATCCTGAGCAATTCTAACAAACAGCAGCTCATCCTTCCTGTCACCATAGAGCAAATAATTAGGACAGAGTGTGCATGCTGATGGCATAAGGAAGATACTGATAAGACTCAAGAGTTTTAAGAAAACAAAAAAGGAGGGCTGAGATAATAGCTTGTGTCTACTGCCATTACTAGGAAGATGATTAGCTGGATAACATTCATGAAGGCAGAAGTTCATAAAATGTCTTAGAGGTTAGTGTCTGTGATGCAGGGGCACAGTTATGGAAAACTGAAGAAATACCGCATAGGATGGAGGCAGATAAACTCAGTTAAATGATCTACTGCCCAGGTATTTTTATTGGTCAGGTTTACAAAGAGAAGAGCAAAGAGTTTACAATTTCACCAGATTGTTGCTAAGTTACAAGCGTATCACTCACATATGTTATTTTCAGAATATTATGCCAGATGACTGTTTGTGCATGTCTATGTCTATGTCTATGGCTAATGCAAATATTACCTTTTCAAAGGTGAGTGGGGGAAAAAAGCGGGACCTGGCAAGAAATCAATTATAATGGACACCTAGAACCAATCCTCAGCCGTATCCTAAATTGTAATCATTAAAAAAAAAAAAAAAAAGTTTATCTTTAAAAACAAAAATTGAGGCTTCTCTGCTTCCAACCATGAGACTGTAACTGGTAACACACTTGTCCTTCTAACTGAAATATTTTTAAAACTGGATGAAATATATCACACAATGGTATCAAGGGGCTGAACAACAGGCAGTGCAGGACTGTGATCCTTAGAAGACAGGAAACATGAAGAATGAGCCCAGTGTTAATCTCCATGAGAACCATAAACATTTGTTTTGGGGCACTTTTCTGACAAGGAACAGGGATGTAGATTTCAAGCGTAGAAGTGATCACAGTGAGCTGAAAGCAGACATCAGGTTCTGAGTCAATGACAGTCAAAATTTGTGGGAGAAGATAACTGAAGAGAAGGAGCTATGCAGAGGTTAGGCTACAGAAGTTTGTTTAGGGATTCACCATGGTCGTGGCCAAGGGCTGGTGGGAAATACACAGGAAAAGATGTCAAGGATCTCATAAAGATTGCCAGTTGCAGAAAATGTGCAATGCTGGGAAACAAGGAAGTGGTCCCTGTACAGTCTATAGAGATCACACTGAACATGTCAATTATTCAGGTGAGACCTTAAAAAGGATGTCATTCCTCAGAGATAAAAATAATGGAGAGTAAGGGCACACCTAAATACCTGTTCTATTCTAACTGAGAATAAAATTAAGCCTTAGCTTACCAAAAGGTACCACCTGTAATTTAACTGCCTTCCAGAACAAAGTTCAATACCTTTTAAAGGAAGATCATATAATTCATCCATGATGTACAGCGTACAATAAAAGAACAATTAGACATGCTTTGAAAAAAGGAAAATATTACCTATAGTTAAAGAGAAGTTTATAAAACATCACATTGTGATGACTGAGATTTTGTATTTATCAGACAAGGATTTTAAAGGAGATATTGTAAAATGTTCAAGGATTTAAAGAAAATTTGTTGGAAATGGAAAATCATATGGAAATAGAATATTTTTATATATATACATATATACATATATATGGAGCCTGATGGCACAGTGCTTAAGAGCTCAGCTTCTAACCAAAAGGTTGGCAGTTTGGAAACACTATGGGGCAGTTCTATTCTATCCTACAGGGTCGCTATGGGTCCGAATCGACTCGATGGCAAAGGGTTTTTTTTTTTTTTTAGCACATGCATATATATATACATACACACATACGTATGTGTATACATTTGTATGTGTTCATATATATATGTATATATAAAGATTGATATCCTAGGCATTATTGTGCTTAAATGGACTGGTACTGGCCATTTTGAAATGGACTATCAAATGGTCTACTATGCCAGAAATGACAAATTGAAGAGGAAAGGTGTCACATTCATTGTCAAAAAGAACATTTCAAGATCTATCCTGAAGTACAACGCTGTCAATTATAAGATAATATCCATATGCCTATGACGAAGATGAGTTAATATGACTATTATTCAAATCTATGCACCAGCCATTAATGATGAAGATGAAGGAATTGAAGATTACTACCAACTTCTGCAGTTTGAAGTTGATGGAATATTAAAGCAAGATGCATTGATAATTACTGGTGATTGGAACACAAACGTTAGAAATGAAGAAGGATCAGAAGTTAGAAAATTATGGCCTTGGTGATAGAAAGAACACCAGAGAGCACATGAAATAATTTTATAAGACCAATGATTATTCATTGTAAATACCTTTTTTCAACAACATAAATGATGACTGTACACGTGGACCTCTCTGGATGGAATAAAAAGGAATCAAAACAAATATGTCTGTGGAAAGAGATGATGGAAGCTCAGTATCATCAGTCACAACAAGGCCAGGGGCCAACTAAGGAACAGACAATCAATTGCTCATATGCAAGTTCAAGCTGAAGCTGAAGAAAATTAAAACAAGTCAATGAGAGCCGAAGTACAACCATGACTATATTCCACTTAAATTTAGAGACCATCTTAAGAATAGATTTGACGCATTGAACACTAATGACTGAAGACCAGATCAATTATGGAATGACACTAAAGATGTCATCCATGAAGAAAGCAAAAGGTCATTAAAAAGACAGGAAAGAAAGAAAATATCAAAATAGATAGCAGAAGAGACTCTCAAACTTGCTCTTGAATATAGAATATTTAAAGCCAATGGAAGAAATGATGAAGTAAAGAAGCTGAGCTGAAGATTTAGAAGGGCAGCTTGAGAAGGCAAAGTAAAGTATTATAATGAAATACGCAAAAACCTGGAGTTAGAAAAACAAAAGGGAAGAGCATGCTTGGCATTTTTCAAGTCAAAACAACCGAAGAAAAAATTCAAGTCTTCAGTTGCAATATTGAAGGATTTTATGGGCAAAAATTTGAATGACAGTGGAAATATCAAAAGAAAATTGAAGGAATACACAGTCACTATACCAAAAAGAACTGACCCACATTCAATCATTTAGGAGGTAGAATATGATCAAGATTCATATGTAAGTTTGTCCTACTGTGGTGGTTTGCGTATTGTTGTGATACTGGAAGCTTTTTACCAACTCCTGCAATCAGAAATTGGTTAAACATGCAATCAAGATGCATTGATAATTACTGGTTATTGGAATGCAAAAGTTGGAGCAAAGAAGAAGGATTAGTAGTTGGAAAATACAGCCTTGATGAAAGAAACAACTTCTAGTTTCCAGACTGGCATTTCCCCAAGTCTATTCCTCTTGATTATGCATTTGTAATCAGATTTTGTTTTTGTTTTTCTCTTTTTCCACCTCTTTATTTTTTCTGTCTCTGAACACTCTTAGATTATTGTCTTTTTCTCCACTGTCCTAAAATATCTATTATAATATTTCCTTTATATAAATCATTTTTCTGGGTTCTTGTTGGACCCTTTCAATCTGGAAATACACATATAATAATCTTCTCTTTCAGTCTCAGGTCTGGAAAAATTTGTTGAATTATTTATTTCCCTTCCATTTTATCTGTCTTCATTCTGTAATTCCTGTAATTCATATTCTTTAACATCCGTGCAGATTCTATGCTTTAAAAAAACTTTTTCTTTCCAACTGTTTTTTTTTTTTTTTTAAGGAACCCTGGTGGCACAGTGGTGAAGTGCTCGGCTACTAACCAAAAGGTCAGTGGTTCAAACCCACCAGCTGCTCAGCGGGAGAAAGATGTAGCAGTCAGTCTGCTTTCGTAAAGATTTACAGATTACAGATGGCGCTCTAGGCAGAAGCACCACGCTGCCCCTCCACAGCAAAGATCCGAAAAACTAAGCCAAAAAGAGAACCAACAATCCTGAAACCCTAGAACATCAAATTAAGAGATAAAGAACTCAGCCAAACACCAAACGGAGTGAGAATACTGAAAGAGAAAGGAGAGCGAGGAGAGACTCATACAGAGATCCCCTACCAGCTAACGCAGCGTGGATCCACCATCTTGGACTCCTATCGGAGACCAGCAAATGGGAGAATGGGAGAGCAGCCTCATGGAGCGTCCAGTGGGAGATGGAACGGCCGCTTAGCTTCACACATAACCATCTCCCCGCTGCATCCTGCCGACCTGCACCGTGCACTTGACATCACACCACCAAGCTGTGCAGGCATGCCCTATTGGAACCTGCCCAGCACTGACTACCGACCGTCCTGGTGGCTGCGGTGAGTGCCACAAACAACCCGTCCCAGTGGCTCCTCTTCAGCTAGACCTGCCCAGCTGTACCACAAGGATGAAAAAAAAAATCTACAATCAATAAACGAGAGAAATATCTACTGAATGCCCCGAAAACAGCAAACAATATCAAAACATTTACAAAAACAAGACAAGATGGCTCCAATAGGCGTTCAAATTAAAACACCAGAAAACTCTCCTGTGGAAGAAAATGCACTAGAAGTAACTGATAGGGAACTCAAATCACTAATATTCGGAATTTTCCAAGAACTGATGCAAAAAGCTGACAAACATGAGGAAAAATAGACAAATGTATGGAAAATACAGACAAAAAATTGGAAGAATTCAGGAAGATGATGCAGGAACAAAATGCCAAAATAAATTCACAACTCGAAATTATACAAAAACAACAATTAGAAATCAAAAAGATAAACAACAAGATTTCAGAAATGGACGGTGTCATAGAAGGGCTGAGAAGTAGATTTGAAACCGTGGAAGACAGGATCAGTGGAACTGAAGACAAACACTTGGATACAACTCTGTTTCAGGAAAACTCAGAAAAAAGAACAAAGAAAAATGAAGAGACCCTGAGAGTTACAAGGGACACAAATAAAAGCAAAAACTTACGAGTGATTGGCATCCCAGAACAGGGGGAGAAAACAGAAAACACAGAGAGGATCATTGAGGAACTGCTGACAGAAAACTTTCCCAATATCATGAAAGATGAAAAGCTGGCCATCCAAGAAACTCAACAAACCCCATACAGAGGAGACCCCAAAAGAAAATCACCAAGACATATCATATTCACACTCGCCAAAACTAAAGACAAACAAAGAATCCTGAGAGCAGCTTGTGAAAAACAAGAAGTCACATACAGAGGAGAAACAATAAGACTAAGCTGGGATTATTTGGCAGAAACCATGCAGGCAAGAAGGCAGTGGGAAGACATATAAAATCTTGAAAGAAAAAAATTGTCAACCAAGAGTAACATATCCTGCAAAACTCTCATTCAGATTTGATGGTAAAATTAGGTCATTTCCAGATAAACAGAAACTAAGGTAATATGCAAAAGTCAAACCAAACTTACAAGAATTATTAAAGGGAGTTCTTCGATCTGAGGACAAACAGCTTAAGCCCTCAGGCAGGACCTAGGACGCAGGTTCATACGAACCAGATACCATTCTAGGAAATGAACTATCGAGGACTATCCAAAACCAAAAGAAATACAACAGGGAACCAGAGGAATCAATCAAAGGATGACAACAACATCAAAACAATGAAAGAGGGAACAAACGGCATAAGTATAGAACCTTCTAATGGAGAGGAAGGCAAGGCGATACCAAGTAAGGGTAGACTGCTTCAAACTTATAAAGATAAGGGTAAAATTCATGGTAACCACAAAGAAAGTTAACAAACCAACTCATAAAAATAAAGACGAAAAACATAAAGTCTCAGCAAAAACAAAACCTACAAAAACAAAAGAAATGAACACAAAATCCACAAACAAAAGTAACTCAGCACAAGAGAGTAAGAAGAACAAAGAAAACTTCAGCACCACAAAAAAAAGCACTACAAAATGACAGCAACAAACTTCCATCTATCAATAATTACACTGAATGCAAATGGACTCAATGCACCCATAAAGAGACGGAGAGTGGCAGAATGGATAAGAAAACAGGATCCATCAATATGCTGTCTACAAGAGACACAACTTAGAAACAAAGATGTGAATTTATTAAAAGTCAAAGGTAGGAAAAAAATATATCAAGCTAACAACTACCAAAAAAGACCAGGAGTGGCAATTCTAATCTCAGATAAAATAGACTTTAAAACAAAATCGACCATAAAAGACAAAGAAGGACACTGCATAATGATTAAGGGGATGATCCATCATAAAGGCATAACCATAATAAACATCTGCGCACCCAATGACAGGGCTCCAAAATACATAAAAAAAACTCTAACAACACTGAAAAGAGAAATTGACAGTTCCACAATAATAGTAGGAGACTTCAACACACCACTCTCAGTAAAGGACAGAACAACTAAGAAGAAACTCAGCAAAGATACAGAAGACCTAAAGGACACAATCAGCCAACTGGACCTCATAGACATATATAGAACAATCCATCCAACCACTGCAAAGTACACATTCTTTTCCAATGCACATGGAACGTTCTCCAGAATAGACCACATCTTAGGCCACAGAGCAATCCTCAACAAGATCCAAAACGTTCAGATAATTCACAGTATCTTCTCTGACCACAATGCCATCAAGGTAGAAATTAACACTAGAAAGAGCAAGGAAAAAAAATCAAACACATGGAAACTGAATAATAATCTGCTTACACATCAATGGGTAATAGAAGAAATCAGAGATGGAATTAAAAAATTCCTAGAATCAAATGAAAATGAAAACACATCATACCAAAACCTTTGGGACACAGCAAAGGCAGTCCTCAGAGGACAATTTATAGCAATAGATGCACATATCAAACAAGAAGAAAGGGACAAAATCAAAACATTAACTACAGAACTCAAACAAATAGAAAGAGAACAGCAAAAAAAAGCCTACAATCACCAGAAGAAAGGAGATAGTAAAGAACAGAGCAGAAATAAATGAAATAGAGAACATAAAAACAATAGAAAGAATCAACAAAACTAAAAGCTGGTTGTTTGAAAGAATCAACAAAATCAACAAACCACTGGCCAGACTGACAAAAGAAAAACAGCAGAGGGCACAAATAACCCAAATAAGAAATGAAATGGGGGACATTACAACAGACCCAACCGAAATAAAAAGGATTATGACAGAATATTATGAAAAACTATATTCCAACAAATTTGAAAACCTAGAGGAAATGGATAAATTTCTAGAAACACACGGCCTACCCAAACTACAACAAAGTGATATTGAAAATCTGAACAGGCCCATAACAAGAGAAGAGATTGAAAAGGTAATAAAAAAACTCCCAACCAAAAAAAGCCCTGGCCCAGATGGCTTCACTGGAGAATTCTACAAACATTTACAGAAGAGCTTGTACAAGTACTACTCAAGCTATTTCAGAGCATAGAAGAGGAAGCAACACTTCCAAATTCATTCTATGAAGCCAGCATAACGCTGATACCAAAACCAGGCAAAGACATCACAAAAAAAGAAAATTACAGACCAATATCTCTTATGAATATTGATGCAAAAATTCTGAACAAAATTCTAGCCAATAGAATTCAGTATCATATCAAAAAAATAATACACCACGACCAAGTAGGATTCATACCAGGTATGCAAGGATGGTTTAACATTAGAAAATCCATCAATGTAATTCACCACATAAATAAAAGGAAAGAAAAAAATCACATGATCATCTCAATTGACGCAGAAAAGGCATTTGACAAAGTCCAACAACCATTCCTGATAAAAACTCTCAATCAAATAGTTATAGAAGGGAAATTTCTCAACATAATAAAGGGAATCTATGCAAAACCAACAGCCAACATCATTCTTAATGGAGAGAGGCTGAAAACATTCCCCTTTGAAAACAGGAACAAGACAAGGATGCCCTTTATCACCACTCCTATTTAACATTGTGCTGGAAGTTCTAGCTACAGCAGTAAGGCAAGAGAAAGAAATAAAGGCCATTCAAATTGGTAATGAAGAAGTTAAACTGTCCCTGTTTGCAGATGATATGAGACTATACATAGGAAACCCTAAAGACTCCATGAGAAATCTACTGGAACTAATAGAAAGATTCAGCAGAGTAACAGGGTACAAGATAAACATTCAAAAATCAGTTGGATTCCTATACACCAGTAAAGAGAACGATGAAAAGGAGATCAGGAAATCAATACCATTTTCAATAGCCCCTAAAAAGGTAAAATACTTAGGAATAAATCTGACCAGGAATGTAAAAGACCTATACAAAGAAAACTACAAAACACTGCTGCATGAAACCCAAAGGGATCTACATAAATGGAAAAACATACCATGCTCATGGATAGGCAGACTCAACATTGTGAAAACGGCAATTCTACCTAAAGCAATATACAAATACAATGCAATCTAGATACAAATACCAGCAAAATTCTTCAAAGAGATGGAAAAACTAATTATTAACTTTATATGGAAAGGGAAGAAGCCCCGAATAAGTAAAGCACTACTGAAGAAGAAGAATAAAGTTGGAGGACTCACACTACCTGACTTGAGAACCTACTATGCAGCTACAGTAGTCAAAACAGCCTGGTACTGGTATAACAACAGAGACATTGACCAAAGGAACAGAATTGAGAACCCAGATGTAAATCCATCCACCTACGGTAACCTGATTTTCGACAAGGGCCCAAAGTCCATCAAATGGGGAAAAGACAGTCTTTTTAACAAATGATGCTGGCAAAACTGGATATCCATTTGCAGATAAATGAAACAGGACCCATACATCACACCATATACAAAAACTACTTCAAAATGAATCAAAGACCTGAATATAAAGCCTAAAACTATAAAGTTCATAGAAGAAAAAATAGGACCAACACTTCAGGCCTTAATACATGGCATTAACAGGTTACAAACCGTAACCATCAACACACAAAACCCAACAGATAAACTAGATAACTGGGATCTTCTAAAAATCAAACACCTATGCTCTTCAAAAGACTTCACCAAAAGAGTCAAAAGAGAACCTACAGACTGGCAAAAAATTTTTGGACAGTACATGTCAGACAAAGGTCTAATCTCCATAATCTACAAGAAAATCCAACACCTCTACAACAAAAAGACAAATAATCGTATCAAAAAATGGGCAAAGGAAATGAACACACTTCACCAAAGAAGACATTCAAATGGCCAACAGACAAATGAGGAAATGCTTGCGTTCACTAGCCTTTAGAGAAATGCAAATTAAAACCACAATGAGATACCATCTCACCCCAGCATTACTGGCACGAATCAAAAATACTGGAAATAACAAATGTTGGAGGGGCTGCGGGGAGATGGGAACTCTTATACACTGCTGGTGGGAATGCAAAATGATACAACCATTTTGGAAAATGATATGGCATTTCCTCAGAAAGCTAGAAATAGACATACCGTTCGATCCAGCAATCCCACTCCTAGGAATATATCCTAGAGAAATAAGAGTCGTCACTCAGATAGACATATACACACCTATGTTCATGGCAGCATTGTTCACAACAGCAAAACGATGGAAACAATGTAGGTGCCCATCAACAGATGAATGGATAAACAAACTATGGTACATACACACAATGGAGTACTATGCAACGAGAAAGAACAACAATGAATCTGTGAACCATCTCATAACATGGATGAAACTGGAGGACATTATGCTGAGTGAAATAAGTCAATCACAAAAGGACAAATATTGTATGGACCTCTATTGTAAAAACCCATGAAAAAATTCACATGCAAAATGTTACAATCCTTGTTGGTTACCAGGGATGGGGGGGGGGGAGTACTAAATAGGCAATAGATAAGCGGTATCTTGGGTGAGAGGTGAGACAGTACACAGTACAAGGGAAACTAAAACAACCTGCATAAGGAAAGGTCATGGAGGCCCCATGGACACATCCAAACTCCCTGAGGGACTGAGTTGTTGGACGGAGGGCTCTGGGGACCATGGTCTCGGGGAACATCTAGCTCAATTGGCATGACACTACTTATAAAGATAGTGCTCTACATTCTACCTTGGTGAGTAGTGTCTGGGGTCTTAAAAGCCTGTGAGCAGCCATCTAAGATATTACACTGGTCTCATCCCTTCAGGAGCAAGGGAGAATGAAGAGAACAGGATACAACGAAAAGATTAGTCCAAAGGACTAATTGTCCACAGCTACCAAGACCTCCACCGGACTGAGTCCAGTACAGCTAGATGGTGCCTGGCTACCACCGCTGACTGCTCTGACCAGGATCACAACAGAGGGTTCTGGACAGAGCTGGAGAAGTATGTAGAGCATAATTCTAACTCACAAAAAAAAAAAAAAAGACCAGATTTACTGGCCTAAAGGAGACTGGAGAAACCTCCAGAATAATGGCCCCCAGACACCCTTTCAGCTCAGAGGGGAAGTTACCTTCGAGGTTGACTGTTCAGCCTGGGAGTGGACAGCCCAGTAAAACTAAATAAGACTAACAAGGTACAGGAGTCCAGTGACAAGGGCCAGAAGGCAGAGGGGGAGTAGGAAGCTGATGATAAGGAACACAAGTTGAGTAAGGATACTGTTGATGTGTTGTGAGATTGTTAACCATTGTTATAGGGCAACATTTGTAGTAACTGTTAAATGGGAGGCTATTTTGTCCGGTAAGCCTTCATCTTGGGTGAGAATGGCAGCACAATTGGAAGAGCATAGTCAGTGTCACTTAAATGTGTACGTAAAACGTTTTGAAATTGTGTATCTTTGGCTATGTGTATTTTCACCAAAAAAAAAAAAAAAAAAGCTGAGAATTCAGAGGGTTAAAATGTTGTGGGGTTGTTAACCAAAGTCATAAAACAGCATGTGTACTACTGTTACATGAGAAACCGTTTGTTCTGTAAGCCTTCACCTGAAGTACAATAAAATACTAAAGAAAAATAAATAAATAAAAGATTTACAGTCTTGCAAACTCTATGGGCCAGTTCTATTCTATCCTATAGGGTTGATATGAGTCGAGTCAAAATTTACTCAATGTCAACAGGTTAGGTTTTTATTTTATTTTTTGGTATTTCTGATCTATTTTCTGAGAGAATGACCCAACTTCAAGTCAGAATTTTTTTTTTTACTGATTTTATTAATTTAGATTGACATATATTAATTTTAGGCACTTTTTTTGTTCTCTGCATGTTCCTTTTTGGAGGCAATCTTTTCTTGCTTCGTGAATGCAACTTATTGATGGGCTTGATATTTTTTTTTTAACTGTGCTTTAGAAGAAGGCTTACAGGGCAGATTAGTTTCTCATTAAACATTGCACATATTGTTTTGTGACATTGGCTGCCAACCATGCAATGTGTCATAACTTTCCTTTTCTCAATTTTGGGTTCCCCATTTCCATTATCCATTTTTCCTCTCCTCTCCTGCCTTCTTATCCTTGCCCCTTGCCCATTTAGTATTATATACATGGTTGAACTGCGTGTATCATTTGTTTTATAAGCCTGTCTAATCTTTGGCTGAAGGGTGAACCTCAGGAGTGACTTTAGTACTGAATTAGAAGTGTGTCCAGGGGCTATACTCTTTGGGTTTCTCCAGTCTCTATCAGACCAGCAAGTCTGGTCTTTTTTTTTTTTTGGTGAATTTAAATTTTTTTCTAGGTTGTTCTCATGCTCTGTCTGGGACCCTCTATTGTGATCTCTGCCAGTACAGTCGGTGGTGGTAACCAAGGACCATCTAGCTGTTCTGGGCTCAGTCTGGTGGAGGTTATGGTAGTTGTGGTCCATTAGTCCTTTGGACTAATCTTTCCCTTGTGTCTTTGGTATCATTCATTCTCTTTTGCTCCAGCTCAGATGGGGCCAGTAGACATATGTTAGATGGCCACTCATAGGCTTTTAAGACCCTATTTGCTACTCACCACGGTCAGACATAGAACATTTTCTTCATAAACTATGTTAAACTAATTAAGATAGATGTCCCCTGAGATCATAGTCCTCAGCCCTCAGCCCAGTAGCTTGGTTTCTCAGGGCATTTGGATGTGTCTGTGAACACTCACAAGCTTTTAAGACTCCGGATGCTACTCAGCAAAGTAGGATGTAGAATATTTTCTTTATAAACTATGTTATGCCAGTTGAACTAGACGACCCCAGAGACCATGGTCCCCAGCCCTCAGCCTGGTAACTCAGTCCCTCAGGGAGTTTGCATGTGTCTATGAAGCTTCTATGACTTTGCCTTGGTCAAGTTGTACTGACTTCCCCAGTATTGAGTGCTGTCTTACCCTTCACCAAAATTATCACTTATCTATTGTTTAATTAGTGTTTTTCTCTCTGGACCCCTTCCCTCCCTCATAACCATTAAAGATTGTTTATTTCAGTGTGTCAACCTTTTCATGAGTTTTTATAACAGTGGTCTCATACAGTATTTGTCCTTTTGTGACTGACTTATTTCTCTCAGCATAATGCCCTCCAGATTCACTCATGTTGTGAGATGTTTCTCGGATTCATCATTATTCTTTATTATTGTGTAGTATTCCATTGTGCATATGCACCATAGTTTGCTTATCCATTCATTTGCTGATTGTCACTTAGGTTTTTTCCATATTTTTGTTATTGCGAATAATGCTGCAATGAACATGAGTGTGCATATGTCTATTTGTGTGATGGCTCTTATTTCTCTAGGATATATCCCCAGGAGTGGGATTGCTAGATCACACGGTATTTCTATTTCTAGCTTTTTAAGGAAGCGCCATATAATTTTCCAAAATGATTCTACCAATTTGCATTCCCAACAACAGTACCTAAGAGTGACAGTCTCCCCAAAGCCTCTCCAACATTTATTATTGTCTGTTGTTTTTTTTTTTTTTTTGATTTGTGTAGTTTTGATTTATATTTCTTTAATGACTGGTGATCTTGAGCATTTCCTCATGTGTGTGTTAGCCACCTGAATGTCTTCTTTGGTGAGGGGTCTGTTCAAATGCCTTCCCATTTTTTAACTGGATTATTTGTATTTTTGTTGTAGAGATGTTGGATTTACCTATACATTTTAAGAGATTAGATCTTTGTCAGATATGTCATAGCCAAACTTTTTTTCCAAATAGGTAGGTTCCCTTTTTATTCATTTGCTGAAGTCTTTTGATGAGCATAAGTGTTTAATGTTTAGATGATCCCAGTTATCTACTTTCTCTTCTGGTGTTTGTATATTGTTAGTTATGGTTTTTATCTTATTTATACCATATATTATGGTTCCTAATGTTGGCTCTATTTTTGTTTCCATGATCTTCATAGTTTTTGGTTTTATATTTAGGTCTTTCATCCATTTTGAATTAGTTTTTGTGTATGGTGTGAGGTATGGGTCCTGTTTCATTTTTTTACAGATGGGCATTCAGTTTTGCCAGTATCATTTGTTAAAAAGACTATCTTTTCTCCATTTAATGGACTTTGGGCCTTTATTAAAGATCAGGTGACCATAGGTGGATGGATTTACATCTGGGTTCTCCATTCTGTTCCATTCAGTGATGAGTCTGTCGTTGTACCAATACCAAGCTGTTTTGACTATCATAGCTATATAGTAGGTTCTGAGGTCAGGTAGTGTGAGTCCTCCTACTTTATTCTTCTTCTTCAATAGTGCTTTACTTATCTGGGGCCTCTTTCCTTTCCGTATAAAGTTAATGATTAGTTTTTCCATTTCTTTAAAGAATGTTGTTAGTATTTGGATAAACGTTGCATTGTATTTGTAGATTTCTTTCGGTAGAACTGACATTTTCACAATGTTGAGTCTATCTATCCATGAGAATGGTATGCATTTTCCATTTATGTAGGTCTTTTTTGATTTCTTGCTGCAATGTTTTGTAGGTTTCTTTGTATAGTTCTTTTATGTCCCTGGTTAGATTTATTCCTAAGTATTTTATTTTTTTAAGGGCTAGTATAAATTGTATTGCTTTCCTGATTTCCTTTTTGTAGTTCTCTTAATTGGTGTATAGGAATCCAACTGATTTTTGTATGCTTGCCTTGTATCCTGCTACTCTGCTGAATCTTTCTATTAGTTTCAGTAGTTTTCTTATACAGTCTTTTGGGTTCTCTATGTATAGTATATCATCATAAATGGTGGTATTTTTACTTCTTACCAATTTGGATGCCTTTCATTGCTGTTATTTTCTCTCCTCTACTGCTGTTGTTCTTATGTTTTTTTTTTGTTTTTTTTTTGTTTTTTTAACCTTTTAATAACATTTATTTAGATTTCAGGTTCAATCAGCCAGTTTTAAGTGAAGGCTCCAACCTCTTTTCTTTGTTATCACCACCTTGATTTACTAGGATGTTTTGATCTATCCAGCACAAAACAGCTCTTTCTAAGGTAAAGTCACAAAAAATTCCCGTATTCTTTTTTTCTTTTCTCTTTCTATAACTTAACATTAAATATTCATTTCTTAGGCATTCAAGTTCACATGTTACCCTAGATTTCTCCAGGCATAAAGGAAGCAACATGATAAGAAGATGCTGAAATTAATTTAATGACATTTCATATAATTTCATACAGCAGATATTGTTGTTGTTAGGTGCTGTCGAGTTGCTTCTGACTCATAACGATCCTATGTACAACAGAATGAAATACTGCCTAGTCCTCCTCCATCCTCACAATCCTCGCTGTTTGAGCCCATTGTTACAGCCACTGTGTGAATCCATGTCTTTGAGGATCTTCCTGTTTTGCACTGACCCTCCACTTTACCAAACATGGTGTCCTTCTCCAGGGACTAGTCCCTCCTGATAACATGTCCATAATAAGTGAGATGAAGGCTCACCATTCTTGCTTCTAAGGAGCATTCTGGCTGTACTTCTTCCAAGACAGATTTATTTGTTCTTGTGGCAGTCCATGGTATATACAATATTCTTCTCCAATACCATAATTCTAAGTCATCCACTCTCTTTGGTCTTCTTTATTCATTGTCCAGCTTTCACATGAATAGGAGGTGATTGAAAATACCATGGCTTGGATAACATCTTTGCTTTTCAACACTTTAAAGAATATTGCTCAATGCAATACATCATCTGATTTCTTCACTGCTGCTTCCATGGGCAGTGATTTTGAATCCAAGTAAAATTAAATCCTTGACAACTTCAGTCTTTTCTCTATTTATCATGATGTTGCTTACTGGTCCAGTTGTGAGGATTTTTGTTTTCTTTATGTTGAGGTATAATCCATACTGAAGGCAGTAGTCTTTGATTTTCGTCAGTAAATGCTTCAAGTCCTCTTCACTTACAGCTGGCAAGGTTGTGTCATCTGCATATCACAGGCTGTTATTTACCTTCCTCCAATCCTGATGCTGTTCTTCTTCTTATAGTCCAGTTTCTTGGATTATTTGCTCAGCATACAGATTGAATAATATTGTGAAATAATACAACCCTAATGTAAACCTTTTTTGACTTTAAATGACACAGTATCCCCTTGTTCTTTTAGAACTACTGAATCGTGGTCTATGTACAGGTTCCTCATGATCATAATCAACTGTTCTGGAATTCCTATTCTTCTCAATGTTATCTATAATTTGTTTTGATCCACACAGTCGAATGCCTTTGGGTAGTCAATAAAACTCAGGTGAACATCTTTCTGATATCCCTCATTTCACGTTCTCTTCTGAATCTGGCTTGAACTTCTGGTAGTTCGCTGTTGATGCACTGTTGCAACCACTTTTGAATGATCTTCAGCAAAATTTTACTTATGTATGATTTTAATGATATTGTTTGATAATTTCAGCATTCTGTTGGATCACCTTTCTTTGGAATGGGCACAGCAAATATTATGGAGCACCAAATATGTAGATGTTATTTTGTTCAATGCTTGGAACATTAAAAATAGTAATAACAATAACTACAATTGAAAAACATATTCACTACTGCTAGGAAACTTATCTTAGTAGGGGATATAGGAAAAAAATTCATATCAATATAGTATGAGCTATTATAGAGATATGAACAGCTGATCTAAGGAATAGATTTGTCTGTGATATTTATAGTTAGCTTTATATTGAAGGATAAATAGAATTTTACCACTTGGTATAAAAAGGGCAAGCTTGCCAAAAGGCAATTATATTTATAGAGAATAAAGTTAATCCCAAAGACGGGGAGCACAGCATTCCACTACTATCCAGCTGTGTGCTTTTGGGCAATTTATTTAACCTATCTAAGTTTTAGTTTTTAAATCTAGAAAATGAGAAAAATATTAATACTCTCCTCATAGTCTTGTTCTCGGTATTGTACAAAATAATTCTTGTTTATCATCATCCGTGGCACATAATAAATACTTACCAAAACTTATTCATTGATGGCATTATACTATAAATTATACATTTTCTTTGTAAAGAAAAGGTAATATTTTAGCCAGAAAAGAAATGTATGATAGCATTTTCAAACACAACAGTAGCTACTTTGTTTTGATGTTTTGGAAAGAAGCAACCTCCCAATCATCCTTCAAATAGTAGAATATAGACAACTAATTGCTTTTTTTCTTAGCAGCTATGACTGGGCCTGGTAGGGGAATGGTCCAAAATTGGATATCCTTGTGTTAGAATTAGGATCACCTAAAATTTATGTTCTTCCAAATGATTTTTACAACTTTTCTTAAAAAATCAATAATTCTACCATTTACAATGTATATCAATTTCTCCTAGACAGATCTTATCTAGTAACTTAGATAGCATATTTGAAGGAAATATATCAATATATTTTCCCTAGCTGCTGACATGCTTCCTTTCTTTCTCTTTTGTTTTTGTTTTTCTTTTGAGGGGAAAAACTTAGCAATGTCATGTAGAATTTATTGTTTAAAAAATAACAACATTGCAACATTTATTGATTTACAAGTAGGTCAAGATAAAAAAGTAATATATATCATAAGTTGGTACTCTGTTGATTTAAATTTTTTGTATTTTATTTCATTACCCTTTTATCAGAATTAGTGATCTAACATATTTCTAAAGTTTAGATTAATGTGGCGTTTAGAACTATCATATGTCAAGCTTAAAACAGTAAGTGAATGGTTCTACCCGAGTCTCTTCAATAATCCACCAGAAGAGTACAGAAATGATTTTTCTGGACCCACAGAAGCAATCAGCAGGCCTGTGTGACTGGAGTGCTTCTATTCTTACACATTAGGTGTCCATTTCTTATACATATTCAAATTATGCTTCATAGTATGACCCCTGACTTAAACATTTATGGAAGATTTTAAAAAGGGTGCCCTCTGCAAGCTATTAGAGTAGCACATTTTGATAATTTCCTTTGCAGAATTCTCATGATAAATGCTTTCTAAGCTTCTTTTAATCTCTCTGGGCATGGCACAGAATTTTAGGATATGTAATTGTGTTTCTCTGTGTGTGTGTATGTGTGTGTGTGCAAGTGGGTGGGTAGATGGGTGGGTGTGTGTTTTTACTGACCTTGATGTCATCTGATCCTCAATCCTATAATGTTACTGGACAGCTGTTGATTTCCAAATAATGAACTCATCCTGGACAGTTTTTCTTGATAGCTCTGAGAGATTTGGCTCTCATCCATTTCTGTGGTGTCAGGAACATCATCGAATTTTAGCTTCTGCCCCTCACTCAAAAAGTGTTGCCATTTATGTCTCTCTACTGCTATGTTCAAGGAGCCCTGCTGATGTAGCAGTTAAAACACTCTGCTACTAACCAAAAGGTCAGCAGTTTGAACTGCTATGTTCTTACTCTACGAGTCAGAGTCTTAGTGTGGAATAGTGGACTGTGCTGTGTTCTCTTTGTTTTGTTTCTGTTATGGATTGACACATCGTGTGGTTGGCAATGAATGTCACAAAACTATATGTTAATTAACTATGTAATGAGAAAATAATTTGCTCTGTAAACTTGCAGCTAAAGCACACACACAAAAAAACTAATGTATGGTTGTGAGGTTTGCTGTAACTCAAATACATCATAAAGCAGGGACTACCTGTTAGTAGTAAAATGATTAACCATAATTGTCAGGGACTTTATTTTTATCATTTTGTTGTCTGAAGCAATCATAAAGAACTGAAGTACACAGATGAGGAAATTTACTAAACAAGAAGTTAAATAACATGCTACTGGTTACATAGCTATTACATGGTGTATCCAAGATTGGAACCCTCAACAATATGGCTGCAGAGCCTGGCTCCTAACTCTACATTCTATTGCATTAATAGGGATTTCTTTTTTTTTTTTAAATTCTACCTGGATAACTCACTATTGATTCTTCAAGACAAATACACCCATAAGCTACTTGATAACAAATCATAATGCTCCCCAGACTTCTTCCTGCTATGAGTTATTGGGGCTGCAACATTCATATGTTGTCTCTCTAGGGGGTCCAGCCTTATAATACATGGTCTTAGTTATCTAGTGCCACTATAATAGAAATACCACAAGTGGATGACTTCAGGAAACAGAAATTTATTCTCTCACAGTCTAGTAGGCTAGAAGTCCAAATTCAGGCCATCAGCTACAGGGGAAGGCTTTCTCTCTGTGTTGGCTCTGGAGGAAGGTCCTTCTTATCAATTTTCCCCTGGATTAGGAGTTTCTCAGCGCAGGAACCCTGGGTCCAAAGGATGCACTCCTCTGGCTTTACTTTCTTGACGGTATGACGTTCCCATGTCTCTCTGCTCATCTCTCTTTTATATCTCATAAGAAATTAGCTCAAGGCACAATCCAGTTTCATAGATTGAATCCTACCTCATTAACATAACTTCCACTGATCTCATCTCATCAGCATCATAGAGACAGGATTTACAACACAGGAAAATCACATCAGATGACAAAATGGTAGACAATCACACAATACTGGGAATCATGGCCTAGCGAAGTCGACAGATACTTTGGGGGGACACAAGTCAATCCATGACACACACTTAGTTTACTACCTCCACCTCAATAACAATGCAGCAAATGCTTTTGAAGAGAAGGATGAGATCATTGGAAATGTATATCATTGTCACAAACAATTGACTTTTAAAAAACCTTTATTTTATGTTTCTACTAAATTTCTCATTTAGTACCACAGCCTCCACCAGACTGAGTCCAGTACAACTAGATGGTGCTCAGCTGCCACCATCAACTGCTCTGATAGGAATCACAATAGAGGGTCCCGAACAGGCTGTAGAAAAATGTAGAACAAAATTCTAACTCACAAAAGAAGACCAGACTTAACTGGACTGACAGAGACTGGAGAAACCCTATGAGTATGGCCCTTGGATACCCTTTTAG
This sequence comes from Dugong dugon, assembly GCA_030035585.1. Taxonomy (NCBI): domain Eukaryota; kingdom Metazoa; phylum Chordata; class Mammalia; order Sirenia; family Dugongidae; genus Dugong; species Dugong dugon. The sequence continues at coordinate 106,233,783 of CM057463.1, read as the reverse complement.
ATCAGTTCACCCTTCAGCCAAAAATGAGACAGGCCCACAAAACAAAAGGAGACTAGATGGGCACACCAGCCCAGGGGCAAGGACTAGAAGGCAGGAGGGGACAGGAAAGCTGGTCATAGGGAACCTAAGGTCAAGAGGGGAGAGTGTTGACATGTTGTGGGGTTGTTAACCAATGTCATAAAACAATATGTGTATTATTTAATGAGAAAATAGTTTGTTCTGTAAATCTTTCTCTGAAGTACAATAAAACATAAAAAAAACAAGAACTTTTTTTGAATTTATCATTTAGGATAAAAGAAATGGATACCTATGATGTGTGAAAATCACTACTTAACAGACCATGAGAAAAGACATGGGAAATATCACTTCTAATTCCCTCCCATCCTGTGGTATCAGTCTTGACCAAAAGCAGCCCATGCCCTTCCTCTGCTATAAAACCTTCTGTGACACTGTCATTTAAATTTAAATTTAAATTTAAATTTTAAATGTAATAGTGGGATTACTTACCCTACACAATCAGATACATAATAAATGCTGCCAGGATCAGCAAAGCTTTGCAGGAATAAGTGATCTGTAGTCTTTTGGTGATATCTGTTCGTTGTGTGTGACTGACTTCTACAAAAAGTACAAATTGTACAAAGAGAAGGAATATGAGAACAAATCCTTTCAAATGAAAATAAGTCCAATGATGAGAAAGCTATTGATGAAATACACTTACCTTTCATCCTGGCATTTTTCAAGAGATATTACCTACTGATACAAATAATGGTATTGATGCTAATATTAACAGTATCTGGAAAATTCTTGGATGGCTTTTGTGTATTAGTATGCTAACAGCTTCACATATATTACCATATTTATTCCAACAACATCATGGGGCAGATATTATTACATTTTCCATTTCACACATAAGAAAACCATGACTCAGAGTTGTTTGTTGTTGTTGTTGTTAGGTGGTGTTGAGTCAGTTCCCACTCACAGCAACCCTAGAAACAACAGAAGGAGACATTGCCTGGTCCTCCGCCATCCTCACATCCTGTTATGCTTGACCCCAATGTGGTAGCCACTGTGTCAATCCATCTTGTTGAGGCTCTTCCTCTTTTTCACTGACCCTCTACTTTACCAAGGATAATGTCTTTCTCCAGGGACAGATCCCTCCTGATAATATGTCCGAAGTAAGCAAGACGAAGTCCTGCCATCCTTACTTCTAAGGAATATTCTGTCTGTACTTCTTCCAAGACAGATTTGTTCATTCTTCTGAAAGTCCATGGTATATTCAATATTCTTCACCAACACCATAACTCAAAGGTATAAATTCATTTTCAGTCTTCCTTATTCATTGTCCAGCTTTTCCATGCATATGAGGTGATTGAAAAATACCATGGCTTGGGTCAGGTGCACCTTAGTTCTTAAAGTGACATCTTTGCTTTCTAACGCTTGAAAGAGGTCCTTTGCAACAGATTTGCCCAATATAATACATCGTTTGATTTCTTGACTGCTGCTTCCGTGGGTGTTGATTGTTGATTACAGTAAGATGAAATCCTTGACAACTTCAGTATTCTCTACTTTTATCATGACAGTGCTTAGTGATCCGGTTGTGAGGATTTTTGTTTTCTTTACATTGAGGTGTAATCCATACTGATGGCTGTAATCTTTGATCATCATCAAAAAGTGCTTCAAATTCTCTTCACTTTCAGCAGGCAAGGTTGTGTCATCTGCATATGACAGGCAATTAATGAATCTTCTTCATATCTTGATGCTAGGTTCCTCTCCATATAGTCCAGCTTATTGGATTATTTGCTCGGCATACAGATTGAGTAAGTACGTGAAAGGATACAACCCCAAGGTATACATTTTCCACTTTCAAACCATGCAGAATCTCCTTTTTTCTGTTCAGACGATGGCTTCTTGATCTATATACAGGCTCTGTATGAACACATAAGTGCTCTGAAATTCCTATTCATCACAATGTTATTCATAATTTGTTATGATCCTCACAGTCAAATGGCTTTGTTAGGTCAATAAGACACAGACAAACACCTTTCTGGTATTCTCTGCTTTCAGGCAAGATCCATCTGACATCAATAATGATATTCCTTGTGTCATGTCCTGTTCTGAATATAGCTTGAATTTCTGACAGTTCCCAGTCGATGTATGGCTGCAACCATTTTTTAATTTTCTTTAGCAAATTTTTTCTTGCAGGTGATATTAATGATATTAATAATTTCCTCATTCCATTGGATCACCTTTCTTTGGAATGAGCACACATATGGATCTCTTCCCGTCAGTTGGCTAGGTAACTGTCTTCCAAATTACTTGGTATAGACAAGTGACTACTTACAGCACTGCATCCATTTGTTGAAATATGCCGATTGGTGTTCCCTGGAGCCTTGTTCTTCACCAATACCTTCAGTGCAGCTTGGTCTTCTTCCTTCAGTACCGTTAGTTCTTGATCACATGCTACCTCCTGAAATGGTGGAAAGTTGACCAGTTTTTGGTACAGTGACTCTGTGTATTCCTTCCATCTTCTCTGGATGCCTCCTGTGTCATTCGATTTTTTGCCCATAAAAACTTTCAATAATCCAAACTGAGGCTTCAGTCGTTTCCTCAGACCTTTCAACTCGAGAAATGGTGAGCATGTTCATTCCTTTTGGCTTTCTAACTCCAGGTCTTTGTACATTTCATTAATCTCTCTCTTAATTTCCCAATTTTCATATCTGCATTTTTGTTGTTAGTTGCAGTGGATTTCATTCTGACTTACGGTGACCCTACGTGTGCAAAGCAGACCTGCTCCATACGATTTTCAAGGCTGTGACGTTTCAGAAGCAGATTGCCAGGACTGTCTTCCAAGGCACCCCTGGGTGAGTTGGATCTGCCAGTCTTTCAGCTAGCAGTTGAGTGCTTAACCATTTGGTCACCAAGGGATCCATAACTGCATTAGGCAACTTCAAACTTAGCGTATCTAAGTGAATACTGCTTTTTCACCCAAATTTTTATCTGTTGACTTAGAGTCAACAACTAGTACCACAATTCACCCAAATGTTTCATTTAAAGTTTAGATATGATTTCTTTATTTTTCCTCAATAAATTCCAATTCCTAAAAAGATTCTCAGAGCTGTATTTTGGAAATGCATCTGAAATTCCTTCACTTCTCTTTGTCTGCAGGGGATTCTACTCCATTATAACTACATTACCTTTCACTTGATCTACTGTAGTAGCATCCTATTTATTCTTTCTGTTTGCACTTTTGCACCTTATAATCTATTCTCCGAGGAGCAGCCAGAATGATATGTTAACATCTAAATAAAACTAAGCCTGCTAATTGATTTTAAATCTTCCCTTTGCTTTCTATTGGTTTCCAGTTGCTACAGTAACAAAGTATACCAAAATCCTTGATATAAAACAACATAAATTTATTATCTGATGTTCTAGAGGTCAGAAATCCAAAATGGATCTCACTAGGTTAAAATCAATGTGTCATCAGGCCTGCATTCCTTTTGGAGGCTCTAGGGGAGAAATCTGTTTCCTTGCCTTTTCTACCTTTGAGTGGCTGCCTGCATTCGTTTGAATACGTTCCATCTTCAAAGCTAGAAATGGTTGAGAAAGTCTTTCATATGTGGTATCATTCTGACAATGACCCTTCTTCTGCCTCCTGCCTCTGCGTTGAAGGACCCTTGTGATTTCTTTGAGCCCAATCAGATAATGCAGAATTATCTTTCTATTTTAAGGTCAGCTGATAAGCAACCAAAATATCTGGGTGGTGTAAGCAGTTAAGTTCTGGACTACTGGTCAAAAGGTTGGCAGTTCTAACCCACTCAGAGTGCCTTGGAAGAAAGTCCCGGTGATCTGCTTCCGAAAGGGCATAGCCTTGAAAACCACATGGAGCTCAGTTCTACTCTGCACACGTGCAGTCATCGTGAGTCAAAATCAACTTGATGGCAACTGGTTTTTGATAAGCAACGTTAATTTCATCTGCAACCTTAATTTCCCTTTGCCATGATAACACAATTACAGGGTCCAGGAATTAAGATGTAGACATCCTTGATAGGTCATTATTCTGCCTACCACTCATTTGAAAAGAAAGAAGAAGAAAAAAAAAAAAAAAACTCATTGCCATCGAGTCGATTTCAACTCATAGTGACCTTACAGGACAGAGTAGAAATGCCCCATATGGTTTCCAAGGTGCTCCTGGCGGATTTGAGCTGCCGACCTTTTTGGTTAGCAGCCGTAGCTCTTAACCACTAAGCCACAGTGCCTACCACAGCTTATCAAATTAAATAAAAAAATGCAAATCGTTTTTCAAATTGTAAATGTCCAACTGCTTGCCCTCTGCCCTGCTCTTCGTTATCATCTCATTCTGTCCTCTCCTTTGCTCACTGGGTTATAGTCAAACTGGACTTTAGTGGATTTCTGCTCTAATCAAGCATTGTCTGCCTGAGGGCCTTTGCGCTTGGTTTTCCTTTGTGTAAAAGAGTCTTTTCCCAGATGTTTACTTGATGTCTTCATTCTTGTCATCCAACCTATTTTCCCAGAGAGGGTCCCTGGCCACTCTACCTGAAACAGTTCCAAATGTTTCACTCTTTTAAATTATTCTTTTTTACCTTCTTCAGAGAACTTATCCTCAGCTAAAATTGTGTTATTCATTTATTCTTGTTTAATGTCTTTCTAACCCACTAGAATGAAAAATACATGAGAACAGGAATCTTGTCTGTTGTTTCAGCTACTCTATGTCCAGAGTTTACAACAGCCACTTACCTGTAGATTCTCAGTGTATAAATAAATGAACAATTTTATGAATAAATCTTTTAAGGAATGTCACCAAACTGCTCATGCACTTATATTTCCTTTCTTCCAGCAGAAAAAGGATTTGCCTGTCTATTTTCCATCTCCATAGAGCTAGCCATTATTTCAAAAGGAAGAAAATTTCAGTTCTTTGCTTCCTCTGGTGTACCGTTCATCATGCCTCTGAGGGCATTTTTAGCTTGCAATAAAGTTGTCTTTATTCTGCAGTTCCCTAATCCCTTTTTCCTCTGATGCTCTGGGAAACAAAAAGTAGCTGTTCTCAGAGGGATGGACTCTTGAAGTACATTAATTTAGAAAACAAGAGAATTTTCTATGAGGTTCTGCTATTTAAGTGGAACCTGAAGGTCACTCTGCACCTCTTCTTAAATTGCACAGTGTGCGTCTCCTGCTCTTACTTGCATTTTATGCAAACTTTTTGAGCTAGTTAGATATAAATTTGAGAATATAGTCAATCAATTGCTGCTCCAGATAAACATGAGGCAAGTGCCACTGTATTAGCTCTAACTGAGAGCCTCCACAAACTTGCCCTAACCCTTTCAGGATCTGTCCTGATTAAATTTTAAATCTGTTTATGTCTCTTGTATATGTCTCTTTTGCTTGAGTTTTTAAGGTTAGAATAATTTGCTTATTCCTAACACAATCCTAGCAGTTTCTTCCTTACTATATGCATACCCTTTGAGGTGAGGAAGGTGTTATGGATTGGCTTGTGCCCCTCAAAAACATATATTGAAGCCTGTACCCTTGTATATGAACGTGCCCTGGTTTGGCAAAAATAGGGTCTTTCCTTGAAGATATCATTAGTTAAGTCATGCAAGAGTAGGATGGATCCTAGTGCTAATCCTTTCTGAGTAGTGTTTTATAAAAGGACAGACACAGAAACAGTTACACACAGGAGGAAGATACCACGTGAGGATCCATCTATAGGCCAAGGTATGCCAAGAAGTGAAGCTCAAGGAGACCAAAAAGAAAAGGTCTTATAGAATGAGCAGAAGGAGCTCTGGTGCTGTGGTTAAGCACTTGACTGCTAACCTAAAGGTCAGTGGTTCAAATTCATCTGTTACACTGTGGGAGAAAGATGTGGCAGTCTGCTTCCATAAATATCACAGCCTTGGAAACTCTATGCGGCAGTTCTACTCTCTCCTTTAGGGTTGCTATGAGTTGCAATCAACTCAGTGGCAATGAGTTTTTGGTTAGGGTCAGCAGACTGGGAGCATAGCCCTGCTGACACCTTAAATTTGGGCTTCTAGATTCCAGAACTGTGATACTATATGTTTCTGTTCTTTAAAACTATCACTATGTGGCATTTTGTTATGGCAGCCCTAAGAAATGAAGACATAGGATATAAGAAGAGAAAATAAACTACTGTCATTTCTCATTTGATGACATATGTTACATAGTTTAAGAATTCAGAGTGGGCAGAAGCCGTCTAGTTCTTTATCAGCAGTGTATGCCTGGTGGTGGGGTGGTTAAGCACTTGGCTGCTAACCAAAAAGTCAGTACTTTGAACCCACCAGTGGCTCCACGGAAGAAAGATGTGGCAGTCTGCTTTCATAAAGGTTTACAGGTTTGTTAACCCTATGGGGCAGTTCTACTCTGTCCTATAGGGTCACTATGAGTTGGAATCGACTCAATGGCAATGAGTTTCAATGAAACATATGGTAAATAACAGGTACCTGACACATAGTATGTTCTCTATTAATATTAGCTTAATTAACAAATTAATTAACTCTACATTTAATACCTTTTACACTTTGAGTCTTGTAAGACTTCAGAATCAGCAATACTGCCTTTATTTTTATTTTTTATTTTTTTGGTTGTTTAAAAGGAGATTTATTCTAAACTTCACATAAAGAATTATATTTTAATTTTCTTCATATTATTAAAATTACATATAACTGCTGCTTAATATCATAAGGCGAACTTACTACAGGCACCTCCACTCACTTCTACTTGTAAAAAAATGAGTGTGGGAATTATGAAAGCTAACTGTATTGGTGGAGGTAGAAACTTGGCATGATGCACTGCAAACTATCCAATAGAACTTGTTTTTCATTAATCTCACTTTTACTGGGACAGATTCCATTATATGGGTAACTCCTTGAAGAATTTTAAGTCTGGGGCAATTCTTTCCCATATACTTAAGGGCAATATATGATATTTATATAGTCCTACCTTCCAAAGAGCTCAAAGCACTTGATAAATACCATACCATTGATCTTATCCACTTTTCCGAACAGTAAATAGCAAGAACTGGTCTCACCATTTAACAGACAGAGAAAACTCTGGGAAGTAAAATGCAAAATGATTTGAAAAATCAGTGAGAGAGACAGAAGTATTTTGGTAATAAAGTTTAAGTAAATGTAGCTTTCCTGAGTCTCCGCATTTACCTTTCCACTAGTCTACGTGATTTCTTTAGCTGCAATTCTTAAAGAAGGAGCCCTGGTGGCACAGTGGTTAAGCATCTGGCTGCTAACAAAAAAGGTCAGCAGTTGGAATCCACCAGCCGCTGCTTGGAAACCTTATCAGGCAGTTCTACTCTTGTCCTGTAGGGTGGCTATAAGTTGGAATTGACTCAACTGCAATAGATAATTCTTAAAGAAACAGTTCAGCTTAATTTCTTGCTTTTTTTAAAATATGAACTATTATAAGTCCTTTTGCTGATTATAAATCTTGAAAATGCAAAATTCTTCTTCCTGATGCATAATACTTGTCTCCGAAATCCATGTAGTTCTGCACTTTTTTCTTACATTCAGTGAAGAATCACAGTGAAGTAACTTGAATTAACTTGAGAAACAATTGTCCCAAAACCTAATGTTGCTGAAAAGAAAAGCAAGGCCCAGGGTAAGTATAAGATTTATCAACTGTCACACAGCTTGGTTAGAGAAGAGCAGAGACTGGAATTACAGTTTTCTGATTTGAGTTTTAAGGTTTTATTTAAAATTTTTTTTATTAATATCCCATAATTCAGAAACAAAAAGCAATGAAATTTAAATGCACTCTAGTGGTGCAGTGGTTAAGAGCTGGGCTTCTAACCAAAAGGTCAGCAGTTGGAATCCACCAGCTGCTCCTTGGAAACTCTATATGGCAGTTCTACTCTGTCCTATAAGGTCCCTATGAGTCAGAATCGACTCAACAGCAACCTGTTTTTTTAGGTTTTATTGGTGTAACACTATGGCATTTCTACGGCCAGATTTGAAAAAATCAGGAAGATATTTCAGTCTACCTCCCATCTTATGCTGTTATTGTTGCCTTGTTTTTTTGTTTGTTTGTTTGTTTTACCATTACATCCCTCGTGGCTAGCATAAATATTGAATGAATGAATAACACAAAACCAGAGCTAAATGCTCTTATGGCAATCGATGCTGAAATAGATATATTAATATCTTTGATTCCTTCTGACATCCTAAAATGTACACTACAGTGCCGTGTTTTAGATCAGTCAGAATCATTTCAGTTCTGATAATGAGTTTTTTATTGAAATATGCTCATTGTCCCCTGATTCTCAAGGTTGTCTCAACCATCTCTATGTCATTCCAAATAGAAGTAGAAGACTACTTAGGACACTGTAATATGGCAAAGAATACTTCATCTATCTCATCAACAATATTTCAATACAGGCAAAAGCAGATTACAGAAGAAATCAATAGCATCTTTAGATTAAAAAAAAAATAATAATAAAAGTTACAGAGCAGTGAGTGAATTCCTGCATCCACCAATATGGTAAGGTCCTTTGCGTTTAATCAACCTCTCCTCATTGGTAGATGACTGTTTCAGAGTTAAACAACTTTTGCTGTACATTGTTATTGAAACCAAGAGTATAGATCATTCTTGTGATAACTCACTGACCAGACGCATTGCCAGATTCCTGGTGGTGGGTCAGACCTGATGAGGAGACAATGTCACGAACTGTCATCACTAGAATGTAAGCTCCAATAAAACCGAAAAGCTAAACTCACGGCCATTGAGTCCATTTCAACTAATGGTGATTTCATGTGTTACAGAGTAGAACTGATCCTTAGAGTTTTTTTTTTTTTTCAAATCAAGTTTCTTGAGATATTACATACAATTAAGTTTACCATTTTTAAGTGTATAATTTGGTGATTTTAATACATATATACAGTTATTAAGCATCACCATAGTAATGATACAGATAATTTTGAGGCTTTGATGTTACAGCCATGTTGACAGCTTATTTTTCCCATTTTCTTTTTTTTTTAATTGTCCTTTAGACGAAAGTTTGCAGAGCAAATTAGTTTCTCATTAAGCAATTAATACACATTTTCTTTTGTGACTGGTTGCCAATGCCAAGACTTGTCAACACTCTCCGCATTCTTGACCTTGGGTTCCCCATTACCAGTTTTCCTGTCCCCTCCTGCCTTCTCATCCTTGCCCCTGAGCTGGTGTGCCCATTTAGTCTCGTTTTGTTTTATAGGCCTGTCTAATCTTTGGATGAAGGGTGAATCTCAGGAGTGACTTCAGTACTGAGTTAAAAGGGTGTCTGGGGGGTCATATTCTTTTTTTGTTTGTTTGTTAATTTTTTAAAAAAATTTATTGTACTGCAGGTGAAGGTTTACGGAACAAATAGTTTCTCATGAAACAGTAGTACACATATTGTTTTATGACATCGGTTAACAACCCCACGACATGTCAACCCTCTCCCTTCTTGAACTTTTTTCTTTTTGGTGAAAATGTACATAGCCAAAGATACACCATTTCAAAAATTTCTACATGCACAGTTCAGTGACATCGACTACGCTCTTCCAATTGTGCTGCTATTCTCACTTTAGATGAAGGTTTACAGAACAGAATAGTTTCTCATTAACAGTTAGTATACATGTTGCCCTATGACAATGGTTAACAACCTCACAACACATCAACACTATCCTTACTCAACCTTGGGTTCCCTATCACCAGCTTTCCTGTCCCCTTCTGCCTTCTAGTCCTTGTCCCTGGACTGCTGTGCCTCATTAGTCCCATTTGGTTTTATGGGGCTGTCCACTCCTCGGCTGAACAGTGAACCTCGGGACCACAGAGCTAAAAGGGTGTCTGGGGGCCATACTCTTGGGGTTACTCCAGTCTGTCAGGCCAGTAAATCTGCTCTTTTTTTTTTTTTTTTGTGAGTTAGACTTTTGTTCTACATCCTTCTCCAGCTCTGTCCAGAACCCTCTGTTGTGATCCCGGTCAGAGCATTCAGTGGGTGGTAGCTGGGCACCATCTAGCTGTACTGGACTCAGTCTGGTGGAGGCCTTGGTAGCTCTTGTCCATTAGTCCTTCAGACTACTCTTTTCCTTGTATCCTTTTCTCTTCATTCTCCCTTGGTCCCAAAGGTATGAGACCAGTGGAGTATCTTAGATGGCTGCTCACAGGCTTTTAAGACCCAAGACGCTACTCACCAAGGTAGAATGTAGAACATTGCCTTTATAAACTGTGTTATGCCAATTGAGCTAGATGTTCCCTGAGAGCATGGTCCCCACAGCCCTCCGCCCAGCAATTCAGTCCCTCAGGGAGTTTGGATGTGTCTATCGAGCTTCCATGACCTTTCCTGGGGTTCGTATTCTTGATGTTTCTCCAGTCTCTGTCAGAACACCAAGTCTGGCCTTTTTTCTTTTTCGTAAATTTGAATTTTGTTCAACATTTTTCATAGGCTCTGTCTGGGATCCTAGATTGTGATCCCTGCCAGTGCAGTCAACGATGGTAACCAGGCACCATCTATTATTCTGGACTCAGCCTGGTGGCGGCTGTGGTAGTTGTGATCCATTAGTCCTTTGGACTAACATTTCCCTTGTGTCTTTGGTTTTCTTCACTCTCCCTTGTCCAGACAAGGTGGGATCGGTGGAGTGTCTTAGATAGCCTCTCACAAGCTTTTAAGACCCCAGATGATATTCACCAAAGAAGCATGTACAAAATTTTCTTTATAAACTATGTTATGCCAATTGAGCTAGATGTCGCTGAAGACAATGGTCCCCAGCCTTCAGCCCAGCAATTCCTTTCCTCAGGGAGTTTGGATGTGTCTATGAAGATTCCACGTGCTCCATAGGGTTTTACTGGCTATAGTCTTTATGGAAGCACATCACCAGCCCTTTTTTCCATGGTGCTGTTGGATGGGTTGGAACTGCCAACCTTTAGGTTAGTGGTCAAGCACAGATCTTTTGTTCCACTCAGGGACAAGCTCCATTAGGGTAGTCACCCTCCCTTTTTTACCGTTTTGTTCATTGAAGTAGAATGAGAACACTCCAGTCAGATACCTGATGCAACCTTATTCTATTGATATCTCTCATTCCTGTTCTCTCCAAGCAGCATCTAAAACACAGTCCTATTAGGTTACCTCTCCTTTGGAGGGATCCCATGTCCATAAGTTTCTGCTTTTCTAAAAATCATAGGAAATCTGAGGGCAAAACTGTCTTACGTAAAGCTTATCACATCACCTGGTTCACAGTATCTTCTCAATAAATACTCCAGTTGGCATAGAGTCTATTCCAACTCATGGCGACCTCATATGTGTCAAAGTAGAACTATGTTCCATAGTTTTCGATGTCTGATTTTTCTGGAAGTAGATCACCAGGCCTTTTTTTCCGAAGAATCTTTGGATGAACTCAACGCTTCAACCTTCCAGTTTCAGCTGCGTGTTTTAACATTTTGCATCACCCAGGGACTCCTCTCAATAATAGTATGGGTTATTATATCCCAACTCCTTTTTTCTCTTTTAAATTATTTTCTTTCCACTATGAGTCAAGCACCTTCCCCTTTGGAAGCTTGCCTTGTCTTTATGCTTCTTAGTCAATACCATCTTCTGATTCTGTGTCGTTTCTGTTTTCATTGAACATTTTGGCTTCAGATTCAAGGTGAACCTCTCCATGCAAATCATGCTGTCATCCTAAGGTTTTCAAAAACTATTTAGATGACACATCTAAGAATCTAGCCTCATATTTTACTGATATTCTAATCTCTGGGATTTTTATTTTCAGATCTGCACTCTCATGATCTCACTCTGCATTTTGTTATTTCCTGGAATTTCTCCCTCTCAGATAAGTTAAATTATCTCAATATATGAACACAACTTTCCATTCTTTCAGTCCTTCACTTCTTTATGGTTTTGTTCCATTAGTTATTTTATTTCAGTTGGTCTTCCAGTTCTTTGCTAACTTTTTTATATCAACATTTTGGACCTCTCACTGGTGGCGTAGTGGTTAAGAGCTCGGCAGCTAACCAAGAGGGCATTGGTTCGAATCCATCAGCTGCTCCTTAGAAACCCCATGGGGCAGTTCTCCTCTGTCCTATATGGTCGCTATGAGTCAGAATTGAGTCCATGGCAACAGGTTTGGTTTTAGCTTGGTTTCTTGTTCTTCATTATATAGCCTAGACACTCACAGTATCCTTAACTCCTTCTCTTCTTATATCTTTAAATTATTTGGAGGGTGGGGAGGATTTATTCTGAAAGTGACAAAGTCTGTAAGCCTAACTTTATGGAAAATAATGAAATAAACATACTTGTTGATGGTGCTAAATACAATTAGACAAAAAAAATCTATTGATGATGCTATATTCCATTAGTTAATAAGTCTAATATATTTCACTTTCACCATCCTTCCTATTCCACTCCTTCAAGCTGTTACATCTAGGCTCAACTTTGGGAGTAGGTTCCAGTTTTCATTTTGTTTATATTCCCTCCTTTCTTTAGAGAAGTGGTTAAATGATTTCTCTCAAGCACAAATATAAACATACAATTTTCATGCTTAAAATTTTCAGTAGGTTTCCTTTAAAGAATTCACTTTAACATTCACAAGAAAGAAAATGAGAATTAAACTCAAATATCATGACATGAAATCACACCCTCACCTATCCTCTGCCTCATATTCAGTCTCCCTTTCCAAGCTGTATTTTAAATTTCTTGATCTAGAAATAACAAAATCTCTACGATTCTCTTTAAAAAAAAAAATCATGTTGGTCTGTGAATCCCTATCTAGTCACCAATCTCTCTGCATAGAATGCTTTTCCAATAGTACCTGGTAGATGAACTATTCTCCAATTTCTCCTCTAGTGCTATAGACTCAGTGTGGTTTTCATCTGACTTCTGAGGCCAAATACTTTAATCATATATGCAATTTTTCATTTCTCCCATTTGTTTAAAAATAATTAATAAAGGGCTTATTATATACTTTAATTGCTATGCTAACACACGTTGTTCCACTCAAATGTAGCTATAATGTTCTCTTTTTTTAAAATATGAGATTCTTGAGCATAGGACCTGTTTCAGATTGACTCCTGAAATACAAGGGCACAACTCAGTGCTTGGCACATAAGAGGGTCTCAGGAAATTGTTACTAAATAAACCAAATTAGTAAATATTGACTAAACAAAATTAGAATATACAACAGAAATTTCATGAATTCAATAGGTCTAAGTTATAGCTCCAATTCCAGACATACTAATAAAAGCCAAATGTCATATTATTATTAAATCTAACCAAATACAAATTTCCCAATTCACAGTGAATGGGAGATGCCGTCACAGTGGGTTCTTAATGCTTCTGCCTCTTAGTGATGGCTTACCAGTGATACATTACGCAAATCTCAAATGAGGTTTTGCCCTGGGTCCTAGAGGACTTAGATACTTTGCTCATAATGCTGAAAATACCTAACTCAATTTATATTTCTAGAATGTATCAGTTGAAAGTCTGCTGGTTGGTAGCTCTTACAAAAAAGAACATTTTTTGAACCGGTCTGTATTCAAACATGATAGGTGGAAAAACCAATTTTCTCTTATTGCTATTTTTGTCAGTATCAATCGGTTTTCTAACTGCTGTCGTCTATTCTAATTTAAAACGACGTGTTCCTCCCCAAAATGAGAACTGAGAATGAAAGGCAAGTTTTAAACGTAGAGAGCTTTACTTTTAGAATTACTGCTGAGTTCATAGAAAATGAAAATGCTATTTAAAAGTTCAGGAAGTGGCTAGTAAGAAATAAAGAGGTCAGAAAATACTTTTTCCTGATAAGCTTGCATTTTAAATATATTTTATAGGGCAATAAATTGTCTGTGAATTAAAAAAAAAAAAAGATAACCAAAATGCATTGCTCAAAGTTTGTTTCCCATAATTGTTGGTTTTGCAAAATTTAACTGATGGACATCCAAATGACTGACTAAAATTAGCAATATATACATACAAATCACATTCTCTCTCTCTCTCTCTCTATATATATATATACAGTGTGTGTGATCTGTATATCTATATATCTGTATCTAATGTGTGTGTGTGATTTGTAATTTTTTTAAAAATGGACTGGAACAGAACATATGTGGTGAAATGCAGATTATTCCAGTTTTATCTTTGCTTCTGTTTGATGAAAGTTGAGGGAAAATATCTGGCTATGTTTACATGCTTGCAAGGAAGATATGAATTTTGAGTTTGGTTAATTCATGTCTCTATTTTCATATTGAGTTATCTGGGAAGGAGCCCAAGTTTTCTGCCTAAGAGAAAATAACTTGGGTCATATGGTTGTAAAACTAAATTGAGGTTTCTATATGTTAAAGCAAAGCTTTCCGTCATGCACATATGTCCCAGGTTCCCATATTTTCATTCATTCTTTCAAATTACATTTATTGAGCCATTACTATGGCCCAGACTCTAGTGAAACAAGGATGAATAAAAGCCAGTCTCATCAACAAGAGGCTCCCAGTTTACTGGGGGAAGAATAGGTGTTTTTTATACTCTAAGTTTTACAGTGATAGTTTGCACAAGTTCACATGGGAACGTAAGGAAAATATACCTAATGATGGCTACCAGAGATTGCTATCAAGGGAAGTGATGTTTCATGCATCATTCAGGCTACTAATCAAGGAAAGTCTATTGTAGAAAGAGTCAATGCTACATGCAAAAACATGAGTAGAAAAATACCAGAATATTTAGGAAATATCCTTTAGTTTGAATTGATGAAAGAATTAGCTATCTATAGTACTGTGGTAGAAGACAGAAATAGAAAGGAAACCAATTAGGTAAATACTTAATTAGCTAGGTAGGCACTGTGGTCAACACCATTAATATGGTGGGAAGCTTTGTATGCCATGCCAACTAATTTCAGATTATTCTAAAGGCAAAGAGAGCCTGGAATCATAATTAGCAAAGATATGGCAAGGTGAGGTTTATATTTTAGAAACATCATTCTGGTAGCTACACAGAGGTTGGATTTAACAGAGAATACTAGAGTCAGGAAAACTAATTTAGAAGCTACTGCACTGATCATGGGAGGAGGATACGAGGACTTGGATTAAAGAAGTAAGAATGGTAATGAAGAAAAAGAGGTTGATTTGTCATGTATGTAGAAATTATTGCACATAGACCCTGATGAGTGAGTGTGAGATGTGAGTAAAAGGGAGGACGTTTTTTTTTTTTCCTCCCTTTGGTTTGTTATGCTAGTGACCGGGTAGAAGAAGGGATAGCAAACACAGAAGAGATAGTGAGTTTAAAAGAATTATACATACTTTCATTATTTTTATTTGAGGGAATATAAAACTGTTATTCAGTTTAGAGGACTGTCCTGTAGGCACATATTTAGAAGGTATCAGTGTATTCATTAAAAACATAGAAGTACTTTATATGTCCCAAAGAAGGTTTAAAGCACTGTTTATTAACTTTTTGTTGTTGTGACAGATAATATCTTTGACAATCAGAATAAAGCCATGACTCCTACATCCAAAATTTCTCATTCAATATCAGGGGATTCATGTACCTCTAAGAATATTCATTGGCCTTAGGTGAAGAGCCTCTTGAGTTGAATGAAGAAAGAAGAGGAATAGTAATAAAACCCTTAGGGAAACTATTCAGTTAACCATTAAAAACACTGACTTCAGTGTTGGCTGAAAATACTTTTCTGTGATGAGTTAATCTTTGTTGGATACTCCTCTTAAAGAATAAATCACGGACTGGCACTGTGCATTGATGAAGTAGTCCATGTATCAGGAGCGTTCACTGTAGAAAACATAATTTTAAAGAGAAAGCAAACAAAAATTATTTTCTAAGTCAGGAAAATCTTTTTACTTTGTTGTAAATTTTAAGACTTTCAAGAAAATTCATCGTGCTACTTGCCTGAGACCAGAGCTACATTTTTTAAAGCTCATGTAAGAATACTACTATTTGATGCTTAATTAAGACTTTTGGCATAGCCACCATCAAGCTCCCTGCCTCTATAAAACAATTTACTCCCTAGCTAAAAATAGCTCTGGTTAAGTTGAAGCTGACAGCAATGAGAGAGTGGTTGTGAGAGTTTATTGGATAGCATGCCCCAATTTTGTTAATGAAGGTTTACATCATGCTACAGTTGGTATATTATTTATGAAGCCAGGAAGGATGCCAATTTCTAACGCTGGTGCCAGGACCTACAAGTTAATCAGCAAAAATAATACACATGGTAGAGTCAAGTATCATCATAATAGCAGGGAATCCTGAGCCCTAAGATACAACTGGTCCAATGTGAATGTCTAGCAGTTTCTGAGTCATCTTGTCCCTTCCTCACCCCTCATTAAGTTAGAATTTTCTTAATTAAAATAACATTTCCCAAATGATCCATGTCAGACACAACACTAAGTAGGGAAGAAGATAGGAAAGCTGGGAGTAGCAATCTTTAGGTGACAGTCTTCCTAATATCTGGCTTATTTAAAACCGAGCTGTCTCTTTCCATAGCTAGAGTCTTGCTGTACTCTTGTTTGGAGATTCTAACATTTCCGGTACATTTTTTTTGTTTGTTTGTAAAACATTTCTGTCAATTAAGATGCAAGAATAGTATGAGAAAACCTGATTGACAATGAAACAGTAAGTATTTTTTTCTACATGAGCTATCATTTTTTAAAAATTATTTTGTTGTTGTGGAGAATATACACAGCGAAACAAAAATCAGTTCAACTGTTTCTATATATACAGTTCACTGATACTGATTACATTCTTCAAGTAGTACAACTAATCTCAACCTCTTTTTCTGAGGTGTTTCTCCCTCATTAACCTAAACTCTCATTGTCCCTAAGGTCCTACCTAATCTTTCAAGTTGCTGTTGTCACTTTGATCCAATATAGATAGTTCTTAAAAGAGCATGATTGAGCTTTTACTATTATTAATCCATTTATTCAACAAATACTAAAATTTTTAACAAGTACAAGGTGTGTGAACAGGGTAGTGTTCAGATAAAAATAACAAAGAAATGTTGTTGTTAGCTGCCGTCGAGTCAGCCCCCTACTCATAGTGATCCCTTGTGTTACAGAGTAGAACTGCTCCATAGGGTTTTCTTGGCTGTAATCTTTTTTGTTTTTTTTTAATTGTACTTTAGATGAGGGTTTAGAGAAAAAACTAGTTTCTCATTAAACAGTTAGTACACATATTGTTTCATGACATTGGTTAACAACCCCAAGACATGTCAGCACTCTCTCTTCTCACCTTGGATTCCGTATTACCAGCTTTCTTGTCCCCTCCTGCCATATAGTCCTTTCCCCTGGGCTGGTGTGTCCCTTTTAGTCTCATTTTGTTTTATCAATCTGTCTAACCTTTGACTGAAGGATGAATCACAGGAGTGACTTCATTACTGAGCTAAAAGTGTGTTCAGGGGCTATACTCTGGGGGTTTCTCCAGTCTCAGGCCAGTAAGTTTGGTCTTTTTTTGTGAGTTAGAATTTTGCTCTACATTTTTCTCCAGCTCTGTCCAGGACTCTACATTGTGATCCCTGTCAGAGCAGTCAGAGGTGGTAGCCTTGCACCATCTAATTGTGGTCAGTCTGGTGGAGGCTATGGTAGTTGTGGTCCATTAGTCCTTTGGACTAATCTTTCCCTTGTATCTTTAGTTTTATTCATTCTCCCTTGCTCCCAAAAGGTGAGACCAGTGGAGTATCTTGGATGGCCTCTCACAAGCTTTTTAGACCCCAGATGCTACTCAGCAAAGTAGAATGTAGAACATTTTCTTTATAAACTGTGTTATGCCAATTGAGCTAGAAGTTCCCTGAGACCATGGTCCCCATAGCCTGCAGCCCAGCAACTTGGTCCCTCAGGGAGTTTGCATGTGTCTGTGGAGCTTCCATGTCCTTTCTTTGTACAAGTTGTGCTGGCTTCCCCAGTATTGTGTACTGTCTTACCCTTCACCAAAGTTACCATGTGTCTATTGTCTCTTTAGTGTTTTTCCATACCTACACCTCCCTTCCCTCGTAACCATCAAAGAATGTTTCTATTTGTGTGTAAACCTTTTCATGAGTTTTTATAGTAGTGGTCTCATACAATATTTGTCCTTTTGTGATTAACTTATTTCAATGAGCATAATCTCCTCCAAATTTATCCACATTGTGAGATGCTTCACAGATTCCTCATTGTTCTTTATTGTTGTGTAGCACTCCATTGTGTGTATGTGCTATAGATTATTTATCCATTCACCAGTTGATGGGCATCTAGGTTGTTTCCATCTTGTTGCTATTGTGAACAATGCTACAATGAACATGGGCGTGCATATGTCTATTTGTGTGATAACTCTTATTTCTCTAGGATGTATTCTTAGGAGTGGGATTACTGGATCATATAGTATTTTGAGTTCTAGCTTTCTGAGGAAGCACCATATCATTTTTCAAAATGGTTGAATCAGTTTACATTCCCACCGGCAGGGCATAAGAATTCTGATCTTCCTGCAGCCTTTCCAACATTTGTTATTTTCTGTTTTTTTGATTCATGCCAGTAATGCCGGGGTGAGATGGTATCTCATTGTGGTTTTGATTTGCATTTCTCTAATAGCTAGTGACAGCTAGCATTTCCTCACGTGTCTGCTGGCTGCTTGAATATCTTCCTTGGTGAAGTGTGTTCATTTCCTTTGTCCATTTTTTTACTAGGATTATTTGTCTTTTTGGTGTAGAGGTATCAGATTTTGCTGTAGATTTTAGACATTAGAACTTTGTTGGATTTGTAATAGCCAAATATCGATTTCCCTGTCTATAGGTTCTCTTTTTACTCTTTTGGTGAAGTCTTTTAATGAGCATAAGTGTTTAATTTTTAGAAGATCCCAGTTATCTACCTTATCTTTTGGAGTTTGTGTTGTTAGTTATGGTTTATATTCTGTTAATGCAGTGTCTTAGGGCCTCTAGCATTGATCCTATTTCTTTTCTTCTATGATCTTTCTACTTTTTGGCTTTATATTTAGGTCTTTGATCCATTTTGAATTAGTTTTTGTGTATGGTGTGAAGTATGGGTCTTGTTTCATTTATTTGCAGATGAACATCAAGTTTCGCCAGCACCATTTGTTAGAAAGACTGCCTTTTCCGCATTTGATTGACTTTGGGTGCTTGTTCAAGTCACCGTAGGTGGATGGATTTCCATCTGGGATCTCAATTCTGTTCCATTGGTCAACGTATCTGTCATTGTACCAGTACCAGGCTGTCTTGACTACTGTAGCTGTATAGTAGGTTCTCCTTCTTCAATAGTGCTTTACTTATTAGGACTTATTCCCTATCCATATAAAGTTAATGATTAGTTTTTTCCATCTCTTTAAAGAATGCTGTTGGTATTTGGATCAGGATTGCATTGTATTTGTAAATCTCTTTGGGTAGAATTGTCATTTTCACAATGTTGAGTCTACCTATTCATGATCATGGTATGGTTTTCCAGTTTTGTAGATCCTTTTGGGTTTCTTGCAGTAGTGCTTTGTAGTTTTCTTTGTATAGGTCTTTTACATCAATGGTTAAATTTATTCTTAAGTATTTTATTTTTTTAGGGGCTATTATAAATGGTATTGTTTCCCTGATTTCTTTTTCTTTGTTCTCTATATTGGTGTATAGGAATCCAACTGATTTTTATATGTCTAGCTTGTATCCTGCTACTCTGCTGAATCTTCCAATTAGTTCCAGTGGTTTTCTCCTGGAGTCTTTTGGGTTTTCTAGGTATAGTGTCATATCATGCGCAAATAGTGACAGTTTAACTTCTTCCCTACCAATATGGATGCGCTTTATTTCTTTTCCTTGTGTTACTGCTCTAGCTAGGACTTCTAGCACAATGTTAAGTAGGAGTGGTAATAAAGGGCATCCTTGTCTTGTTCCTGATCTCAGGGAGAATGTTTTCAGCCTCTTTCCATTAAGAATAATGTTGGTTGTTGGTTTTGCATAGATTCCCTTCATTATGTCAAGAAATTTCCCTTCTATACCTATTTTATTGAGAGTTTTTTTGTCAGGAATTTGTGTTGGACTTTGTTGAATGCCTTTTCTGCATTGATTGATTTGATCACGTGATTCTTTTCTTTTCTTTTATTTATGTGGTGGATTATGTTGATTGATATTCTAATGTTGAAATATCCTTGGATCTTACTTGGCCATGATGTATGATTTTTTTAATATGATGCTGAATTCTATTGGCTAGAATTTTGTTGAGAATTTTTGCATCTGTATACATGAGAGATATTGGTCTGTAATTTTCTTTTTTTGTGGTGTCTTTGCCTAGTTTTGGTATCAGGGTTATGCTGACTTCATAAAACGAATTCAGAAGTATCAATTCCTTTTCTATGTTCTGAAATAGTTTGATTAGTACCGGTGTAAGCTCTTCTCTGAATATTTCATAGAATTCTCCAGTGAAGCCATCTAGGCCAGGGAATTTCATAGAATTCTCCAGTGAAGCCATCTAGGCCAGGGAATTTCATAGAATTCTCCAGTGAAGCCATCTAGGCCAGGGAATTTTTTTTTGGGAGGTGGGAGTTTTTTATTACCTTTTCAGTCTCTTCTCTTGTTATGGGTCTGTTCAGATTTTCAACATCACTTTGTCTTAGTTTGGGTAGGTAGTGTTTCTAAAAATTTGTCCATTTCTTCTAGGTTTCCAAATTTGTTGGAGTAAAGGTTTTCATAATACTCTACTATGATCCCTTTTATTTCATTTGGGTCTCTTTTAATCTCTTCCATTCCATTTCTTATTTTGGTTATTTCCATCCTCTCTGGTTTTTCTTTTGTCAGTTTGGCCAGAGGTTTGGTAATTTTGTTGACCCTTTCAAAGAAACAACTTTTGGTTTTATTGATTCTATTGTTTCTCTATTCTCTATTTTATTTATTTCGCCTCTGATCTTTATTAGTTCCTTTCTTCTGGTGGCTGAGTGCTTCTTTTGCTGTTCTCTTTCTATTTGTTTGAGTTGTGTAGTTAAAGTTTTGATTTTGTCCCTGTTTTCTTTTTTTGATGTGTGCATCTATTGCTATAAATTAACTTCTGAGCGCTGCCTCTGCTATGCCACAAAGGTTTTGGTATGTGTTTTCATTTTCCTTTGATTCTAGCAGTTTTTTTATTCCATCTCTGATTTCTTCTATTATCCAGTGGTTTTTAAGCAGGGTGTTATTCAGTTTCCATATAATTGATTTTTTTCCTTGCTCTTCCTTCTGTTAATTTCTACTTTGATTCCATTGTCGTCAGAGAAGATACTGTGTATTATCTCAGTGTTTTGGATTTTGTTAAGGGTTGCTCTGTGGCCTGAAAGGAGGATTTTCCATGTGCATTGGAAAAGAATGTGTAATTTGCAGCTGTTGAGTAGAGTGTTTTATATATGTCTATGAGGTCAAGTTGGCTGATTGTGCCCTTTAGCTCTTCTGTCTCTTTGCTGAGTTTCTTTCTAGATGTTCTGTCTTTTACCAAGAGTGGTGTGTTCAAGTCTCCTACTGTTATTGTGGAACTGTCAATTTCTGTTTTCAGTGCTGTTAGAGTTTTTTTAATGTATTTTGGAGCCCTGTCATTGGTTGCATAGATATTTATTATGGCTATGTCTTCACGATGAATCGTCCCTTTAATAATTATATAGTGCCTTTTTCTGTCTTTTATGGTGGATTGTGTTTTAAATTCTATTTTATCTGAGATTAGTATTGCCACCCCTGCTGTTTTTTGGTAGCCTTTGTTTGATATATGTATATTTTTTCTATCTTTTGATTTTTAATAAATTTAAGTCTTTGTTTCTAAGGTGTGTCTCCTGTAGACAGCATATTGATGAATCCTGTTTTTTTAAACCATTCTGTCACTCTCTGTCTCTTTATGGGCCCATTTAAGTTCAGTGTGATTATAGATATGTGTGAGTTTATTGCTGCCATTTTGTAGTGCTTTTTTTGTGGTGCTGACATTTTCTTTGTTCCTCTTACTCTCCTGTGCTGAATTCCTTTAGTTTGTGGATTTTTTTTTCATGTCTTTTGTTTATGTAGATTTTGTTTTTACTGAGACTTTATGTTTTTTTTTTCTTTATTTTGATGAGTAGGTTTTTTAACTTTCTTTGTGGTTGCCTTGAAATTTACCCTTATCTTCCTAGCTTTGACCCAGTCTATTATTACTTGGTATTGCCTTATCTTTCTCTCCATTAGAAAGTTCTATACCTACACCATTTATTCCCTCTTTTACTGTTCTGTTGTTGTGGTAATTTACAGATTAACCTTTCAGGTTCCCTGTTGTAAATCTTTTGGTTTTGAATAGTCCTTGAGAGTTCATTTCCTAGGTTGGTATTTAGGTGGTGCAGTCTTGCATCCTAGGTTCAGGCTGTGAACTGATGTTGTTTGTTCTTAAACTGAAGGGCTGTCTTTAATAATTCCTGTAAGTTTGTTTTGGTTTTTACATATTCCCTAAATTTCTGTTTAACTGGAAATATCCTAATTTCACTATTTGAAACTATTTGAACCAGAGTTTTCCAGGACATATTATTCTTGGCTGGCAATTTTTTCTTTCAATGTTTTATATATGTCATCTCATTGTCTTATTGCCTGAAAGGTTTCTGCTGAATAATCAAAGCTTAATCTTATTATTTCCCCTCTTGTATATCATTCTTCATTTTTCTTGAGCTGCTCTTGGGATTCTTTCTTTGTCATTGGTTTTAGCGAGTGTGATTATGACATGCCTTGGTGATTTTCTTTTGCGGTCTATCCTATATGAGGTTCATGGAGCTTCTCGGATGGTCAGATTTTCATCTTTCATGATATTAGGGAAGGTTTCTGTCAGCAATTCTTCAATGATCCTCTCTCTGTTTTCTGTTTTCTCCCCCTGTTCTGGAACTCCAATCACTCACAGATCTTTGCTTTTGATTGTATCCCACATAATTCTCAGGGTTTCTTCATTTTTCTTTGTTCTTTTTGCTAGGTTTTCCTCAGTTGTATCCAAGTGTTTGTCTTCAGTTTCGCTGATCCTGCCTTCCATTGTTTCAAACCTGCTCCTGAGCCCTTCTTTGACACTGTCCATTTCCGAAATCTGTTTTTTTATCTTTTGGATTTCTAATTGTTGTTTTTGTATGATTTCTAGTTGTGAATTTACTTTGGCGTTTTGTTCTTGTATTATTTTCCTGAATTCTTCCATTTTTTGTCTTTATTTTGCATGAATTTGTCTGCCTTTTCCATGAGATTGTCTATTTGTTCCTCATTTTTGTCTGTTCTTTGCTTCAACTCTTGTATAGCTCTGGATATTAGAGATTTGAATTCCCTATTAGATAGTTCTAGTGCCTTTTCTTCTACTGGAAATTCTTCTGGTCTTTTATTTAGGACACCTAATGGAACCATCCTTTCCTGTATTTTTATATGTTTGGATATTGTCTGCTGTCTCTGGGACATTCAGTAGTTATTTTCTTTGTTTACTGACTGTATATTTGTTTGTTTCATCCTGATTTTTTGTTTTATTTAGTTATGTCTGAGCAGGCAGGCTGTGTGTTCTTTGTAGTTTGCTCATCTGTGGGGATGATAATTTTCACCTCCTTGTCCAATGGGCTGGGCCAGTCACTCAGCTATGGTACATCGGGGAAGGTCCAGCTGATGGAGAGGCACTGCGTTGGGTTGTTTGTGGCATATACTGGGGCCAACAATGCAGGCTGGGGATCAGTGCAGGGCGGGTTCTGGTAGGCTGTGCCTCTGCTGCTTAGTGGTGTGATATTCAGCACATAGTGCAGGTAGGCATGTTGAAGGGGGGAGGTTGTGATGTGTGGAGATAAGATGGGTACAGGAAAGAAGAGAGAGGAGAGAGAAACAAGACAAAAAAAAAAAAAAAACAGTGCTGAGGGAGGTTGCCGTTGGAGTGGAGAGACAAGAAACTGAGAAACTGAGAAAAATGAAAAGAAGGAAGTAAGAAAAAGATAAATAAATAAATAAAGAAACATAAAAAAAGAGAGAAATGCCCCCAGGGATCCCACCAGCAACCAGGGAAGTTTTGTTTTTCTTTGGTTAAGAAAAACAAAAAGGAAAATAGAAAAGAAAAAAAATGAATAAATAAAAGAAAGAATGACTCCCAGCATCATGCTGGTGTGGCTGTGCAGATCAGGGAAGTGGTTCCCAAGCCACACAGTGCAGCCTGGCTAGAAGGGACAGAGAAAGCACGTAGTGTCAGGTATTCAGGAGATAAGAAAAGAAGGTAAGTCTAGAGAGATGAAAAACTGAGAGATTTAGAAAGACAAAAAGGAAAAAAGAAAAAGATAAACCCTCACCTAAAGTGAGAATAGCAGCACAACTGGAAAAGCTTAGTTGATGTCACTGAACAGTGCATGTAGAAATTTTTGAAATGGTGTATCTTTGGCTATGTATATTTTCACCAAAAAAAAAAAAAAAAGGTCAAGAAGGGAGAGGGTTGACATGTTGTGGGGTTGTTAACCAATGTCATAAAATAGTATGTGTACTACTGTTTCATGAGGAACTATTTGTTCTGTAAACCTTCACCTGAAGTACAATTAAAAAAAGAAAAGAATGTTCTCAGGGTTTCCACTGGTCTGCTGTGCAGACCAAGGTAGTGGCTCCCAAGCCAAGCAGTACAGCTCAGCTAGAAGGGGATCCCAAGCCACGAAAAGAAAAATAAAATAAACAAACAAACAAACAAAACAAATCCCCGGGGATCCCACCAGTATGGCTGCGCAAACTGGGGAAGCAGTTCCATAGCCAAGTGGTGTTTCACAGCCTGTCAAGAAGAAGCAAAGAAGGCACACTGAGCCAGGTGTTCAAGAGAAAGGAGGGGGAGGAGATGAGAGGCAGGGAAGAAATCAAAAGAAGGCAAAAAAAGCAACACTAGCAACAAAGAAATGGCACTGAAGGAGCCAGCAGGTGTGGGCTGGGTGAATTCAAGTAGCACAGAGCCAAGGCCTGCCAGCCAGACTAGCAACTGAAGCCAAGTAGGAAGCTGCAGAGGCTGAGCGGGGGAAGAAGGATTGGGTGTGGGAAAGCATATATTACTGGTTACTTGGTGTTCTGTCTCCTGCTTTCCTGTACTCCCTATCAGCCATTCTCCGACAGGAGTCCAAGATGGCTACTCCACGCTGCATTAGCCGATAGGGGACCTCCACTCATATCTCTCCTTGCTCTCTGTTCTCTGTCAGTTTCTTATTCCATTTGGTGCTTGGTGGAGTTCTTCATCTCTTCTTTTGACACTTAAGATTCCAGGATTCATGTTTGTCTCTGTTTTACTTAGTGGTTCCAGTCTTTGCTGTGGAAGGACAGCATGGTACTTATGTCTATGGTCCATGTTGGCTCTACCTCTCAAACAATAACTACTTTTAAGTCCACAGGTAGGATTTACAACAGAGTTTCATAGTGATGACTGTGTGGTAAATCAGTTCTAACGTAAGTAGACTATCTCTTATTTACTTTTTTTTAGTTTTCATTTTTATTGACTTTTATCAGTAACTTTCTAAATCCAATCTTTATTTGAGTTTGGAAGTATTATATATATGCATCTGTGAATGAACATTTCAGAATGATAACATCAGCAAATTACATGCTGCAACACTGTATGTAGTACATATTACCAAAATAAGATGTATTAAAAAAAAAAGTGGTTTGTTATAACTAGAATACGTTGTAAGTTGGGGACTACCTGTACTTAGTAAAAGTCCAGAGGAAGGTGTTTTCAGAGATAGTTCAAGAGCTCTGGATTTTTCTACTTTTCCTCTATATCTGTTATGCTGGCTTTGCTTCTTTGTTGTTGTTGTTGTTGTTAGATGCCATCCAGTCAGTTCCAACTTATAGCGACCCTATGCACAACAGGGTGAAACATCGCCTGGTCCTGTGCAATTCTCTCAATCATTGTTATGCTTCAGCCCATTTTTTAGCCACTATGTCAGTCCATGAAGTGCTGGTGGTGAAGTGGATAAGTCATATGTGTGCTAACCAAAAGGTCTGCAGTTTGAATCTACCAGCCACTCCTTGAAAACCCTATGGAGCAGTTCTACTTTGTCCTACAGGATCACTAGGGGTTGGAATTAGCTCCGTAGCAACGTGTCTGGTCTACTGTCAATCTATTTCACTGAGGGTCTTCCTCTTCTTCACTGACCCTCTACTTTACCAAGCATGATGTCCTTCTTCAGGGACAGGTCCCTCCTCATAAGATGTTCACAGTATGTGCGATTAAGTCTGTCCATCCTCACTTCAAACGAGCATTCTGGCTATACTTCTTCCTAGACAGATTTGTTCATTCTTCTGGCAGTCCAAGGACTATTTAATATTTTTTGCCAACACTGTAGTTCAAAGGTATCCATTCTTCTTCAGTCTTCCTTATTCACTGTCCAGCTTTCACATGCATACGAGACGGTTGAAAACACTATGGCTTCGGTCAGGTGCACCATATTCCTTAAAATGACATCTTTGCTTTTTAACACTTTGAAGAGATCTTTTGCAGCAGATTTGCCCAATGCAATGTGTCATTTCATTTCTTGACTGCTGCTTCTGTGGATGTTGATTGTGGAACCAAGTAAAATGAAATCCTTTACATCTCAATATTTTCTCCAATTATCATGATGTTGTTTATTGATGCAGTTGTGATGATTTTCATTTCTTTATGGTGTAATCCATACTGAAGGCTGTGGTCTTTGATCTTCATTAGTAAATGCTTCAAGTCCTCTTCACTTTCAGCAAGCAAGGTTGTGTCATCTTCATAACACAGGTTGTTAATGAGTATTGCTCCAATCCTGATGCCACGTTCTTCTTCATATAGTCCAGTTTCTCAGATTATTTGCTCAGCATACTGATTGAATAAGTACGGTGAAAGGATATAATCCAGATGCACAACTTTCCTGACTTTAAACCATGCAGTATCCCCTTGTTCTGTTCTAATGACTGCCTCTTGGTCTATGTACAGGTTCCTCATGAGCACAATTAAGTGTTCTGAAATTTCCATTCTTTGAAAGGTTATCCATAATTTGTCATGATCCACACAGTCGAATACCTTTGCATAGTCAATAAAACACACCTAAACCTCTTTCTGGTATTCTGTAAAAAGTGAGTAATAATCCATGCCTTTTCCATACGGGTACTGAGAAAAAAAATGCAATAATGGACGTTGGCAGTGAGGTGTTGTAAAAAGATCAGCATTAGAACTAGACAAATCTAGTCTCAAATCCCGGATTATTGCCTCAAAGGGCATCCTGAATGAGATTTTTAAAATGCAAATCTGATTTTATCATGTTGTCTATTTAAATGTTTAATTCTTTTTTTATTCTCCTTAGGATACAATCCATAATCCTTTGCTTGATAGATAAAGTTCTGTATGAAATGGTCCTTTCAATTCCACCTCATACCATTTTGCCCTCACTCACTAGAGGTGAACCCCACTGTCCTTCTTTGATTTCCTGGTTTTTGCCAGAAAACTTCTCCACCATAAATCTTTTAAATTTGCTAGATTCTCTACCTGAATTATTTTTCCCCATGCAGTTCACCTTTCTGACTTTTATCTCTTTTTATTTATCACTTTCTTAGTAACACTTTCTGCAATCCACTAAACTGAATTACTTCATTGTTTCGATCTCTTGTGGTACTGTTTGTTTAGTTTTATAATACATCGCAAAATGTAATAATATATTGTTTTCATGAATATTTCTTAGTGTCTGTTTCTCTCTGTACTCCACTAAGTCAATGGCCATGTCCATTTAGTTCACAGCTGTGTCTCTGGGTAGGAGCACATAATAGGCTGTCAATAAAAAATTGTTGAAAAAATTAACATAATCTCTTGAACCTTGTAGTGCTCACTTGAAAAGATGGATATTCATACTATTCATGGTGCAAAATTATTATATTTCAGGTAATGTGCATACAATACCTGTGTGATAGTTGCAATTTAAAAAGGTAACTATTATTAATGTAATTACATAAAGTACAGTGCATTTTAAAATAATATGTTATTTTCATTCTATTGAAATGGATGCAAGTATAGAAAGGAAACACAAACACAGATATGACTAGTGCCCTATGGTACAAATTAAAAATAGATTTTATGGGAGGGCGCAGGATTTATAAGCAGAAATATAGGAGAATGCACATGATCCTCTGTTGTTGCTGTTGGGTGCCTCCCAGTCTATTCTGACTCATAGTGACCCTATATGACAGAGTAGAATGGTCCTATAGTGTTTCCTAGGCTGTAATCTTTATGGGAACAGACATCCAGGTGTTTTTTCCTGTGGAGCTGCTGGTGGGTTTGAACTGCAGACCTTTCAGTGAGCAGCCAAGTGCTTAACCATTGCACCACCAGAGCTCACATGATCCTTTAAGCTATTATTATTACAAAGAGGCATGTGTATGGCAGGTTGTCACTGGAATGGAGAGGATTTTATTGGATAAACTTTCTGCATATTTATGGAATGTCAGGGATAATCTAGATAACCAAGAAAGAATGGAAGCTTCTTTGTGGATAAGTTAGCCTTATTAGAAATTGGAAGGCTTTTGAGTCCAGTGGCTGGTATCATTATCATTTTCCATTGAAATTAACTCAATCCTGTTGATCTGGCTCTTTATGAAGCTGGTAAAGGCAAGGAGAAAATTAGCCATTGGTGCCATACAGGTGTGTCTCTTATCATTGGGAAAATATTTCAGAATCATCTGTGTGCAAGATTCTGGATTATTTTTCATGGTGCTTGACATATCTTCTGGACTTCCTCTTCATTTCAACTATTTGATCATCCAGAGTTCTTTCTCCAAATCATTGTATATTAACTTTGTTTTTTTTTTAAAATCCCCAACACCAAACGCCATACTTAGGTCCTCAGAGGTACTAAATAAATGTTTATTGAATAAAACAAATGTGGATCATTCAGGGAGGCCACAGAGTGCAACGGTTCCGCTGTGAGTGGCACACCAGCTAGGCATTCTCCAGCTGCTTGACCTTGGAAAATAAACGTCTCATTGAGCTCAGTTTCTTTATTTATAATGGTAATAATAGTACCCAAATCTCAAGATAGATGGATAATTAGAATAGAAAAACAGATTTTAAAAATGCTTCTCAATATTCCTGGCATATGATAAGTAAAAACAGATGGAAGCACTCACTATTACTACCCACTGCTGTAGAGTCTATTTCATCTCCTAGCGACCCTATAGGACAGAATAGAACTGGCCCATAGGGTTTACATGGCTGTAAATCTTTATGGAAGCAGACTGCCACATCTTTCTCCTGCAGAGGGGCTAGTTTGAACAGCTGACCTTTGTTTAGCAGCCAAGCACTTTAACCACTGCACCCTCAGGGATCCTTATCACTATTAATAATCACTCCACCATTTTCAGATATTGCCCATCAATATAACTGAGAGCAGTGTAGGGTTTGGAAGTTTAGAAGGACAGCATGTAGCCAAGATGAAAGGGTTCTGGGATGTCAGTGAGGAAGAAGAGAATATTGGAAGGGAAAATAGTGAAGAGAGAGAGCCGGACACAAAGACAAGTGCCTGGGGTCTTAGAATTGACCTTGGTGACTAGTACTTAATAGGGAGACTGTGGGCTCTGAAAACACATGGCTAAACAAACGTGTTTTTTCTTCAATAAACATAAACGTCTCTTCTCAGCTATTAATGCCAAGTCATCCTGGTGCAAATTTGTGAAGTTGAGTGCTGACCTTTAGTTCACATTTTATTAATTTAATACATAAATCATGACATTTATCACATTATTTTACCAATTTCTTCCCCTAGAGCATGTGCACAGACAAACAAAAACCCCTGTTTATCAACGGCAACGGGCTCGTTTATTACAAATGTTAAATTGGTAAAAAGGCACAGCCACCCATATAATTCTCATAGCACTAAATGATACTATGGGTAAATAAACAAAAAAAGGAAAACCAAACCCATTGCTGTCGAGTCGATTCCGACTCACAACAACCCCATAGAGCAGAGTAGAACTGTCTCATAGGGTTTCCACGGAGCGGCTGGTGCATTTGAAATGCTGATCTTTTGGTTAGCAGCCAAGCTCTTAACCACTGTGCCATCAGGGCTCCAAATAGTTTAATCAAATTGGTCTGAATTTTTCAAGACGTTTTTACCATTGACAGGAAACATCAGAGTGGTACTGAACCCTACAAACACTACTGTTCAGCATGGAGACAGTAAGGGTCTGTTTGTGTCAGTATTCCTTTGTGTCATATTATGGTGGTTAGAAGCATGGTTTCTTAATTAATCTTCCTGGGTTTAAAGCCAAGCGATGTCCGTTAGTAGATATGCGTTGTAAGCAAAGTACTTGACTAGACATCAGTTCACTTATTAGTAAAGTAGAAATGACTAAAGTACTTATTACGTTTGTTTGCAGTGAGATTCAAATTAGATAATGCAAGTCAAGTGCCTGAAACTCAGTATGTAAATAATTTTGGTCATGTGATTATCACCCTAGTAACAGATTAGAAAATTATTTCACATTTATCATTTAACTGATTATTAAGATTCCTTTGAAATGAACATAACGCATATCTCTATTTACAGAAAAAACTGAGGCTTATAAAAATCAAAAATGCATTTTTTTTTCTTTCTACTTTAGTATCAACTAATAGTGCGATCCACAAGCAACGCCCATGGAAGTAGCCGTCAGGAAATCAAAGGATGCATTGCACTGGGCAAATCTGCTGCAAAAGACCTCTTTAAAGTGGTAAAAAGCAAAGATGTCACTTTGAGGACTAAGGTGAGTCTGACCCAAGACATGGTGTTTTCAATCACCTCATAAGCATGCAAAAGCGGGGCAATGAATAAGGAAGACTGAAGAAGAATCAACGCCTTTGAATCATGTTATTGGTGAAGAATACGGTATCATGGACTGCCAGAAAAAGGAACAAATCTGTCTTGGAAGAAGTATAACCAGAAGACTCATTAGAAGCAAGGATGGTGAGACTTCACGTACTTTGGACATGTTATCAGGAGGGACCAATCCCCGGAGAAGGACATCATGCTTGGTATAATAGAGGGTCAGCAAAAAAAAGGAAGACTCTCAAGGATATGGATTGACACAGTGGCTGCAACGATGGGCTCAAGATGGCAAAAAATTGTGAGCATGATGCAGGACAGGGCAGTGTTTTGTTCTGTTGTACATGTGGTCACTATGAGTAGAAAATGACTCAATGCCACCCAACAATAACAATAATTGTGTATGTGTGTATGTGAGTGTTTTGCCTTCCTTTTTTACCTAAAGCAGTGAATCAATAGTTAGCAAGTATGTTAATGGAAAAAGGAAAGAAAGGAATGCATTACTTATTTAACTCAAGTCAACCAACCTTTATTGAGCATCTCTTAAACTGGCATAAAAACATTAATAACACAAAATCTTTGACCACAAAGGTTTCGTAGTGTAGTGTGGGAAACAGACATCTATAACGGAGGATGATAAGAACAATATGTGTACACTAGACAAAATTGGCAAACGGAAACAAGATATCCATCCTGTCAGAGCGGGGACATTTGGTAGGATAGAGCACATGGTATCCAGAGAAGAATCACAAAGATGATGACGCTAAAACAGTGTTTTAAAAGATGGACAGCATTTCTTCTACAAATGCTCACCCCAGATGGTGCGACAAATTGCACAAAAGTAGAGATGAAAGGAGCAGTAACAGTAAGAAGCTCGGTATCTCCAGAATAAAAACTTAGAAATACGACAAGAGTGGTAGGAAATTAGACTAGAAAGACAGGCAAGGGTTAACATGTGAAAGGCCGTTTACTGAAACACAAATAAGATCCCCTGAGAGATTATTCATATTCCCAGCAGAAAACAGCATAAATATTCTTCTCTCTGCCTTGGAAATTTTCAAGCCATAAAGAAATTCTAATCATGATCCGGAGCCACTTGGTCTCTGATGTTGGAAAACTCCAAGAAAATAAAGGTGAGAGATCATTGTACCTTGTGATCAGAAAGTCTGTCTCTGCTTTATCCTCTGTGGATAGTCTGCCCCGTTTTACCACTTGAGCACCATTCAGGGAATTAATGATGTAAATCCAGGCACATGGATGCTGATGGCAGAGAAATACACAAACTGTGAAAGAACTCTCACAAGACAGAATTAAGCGGAGTTTTCATGATCTCATTTGAAACCAGCACAATCTTGGGAGGCTGGGAAATCCCTTTTAGAGACCCAGTTTAATAGAAATCATCTAATTAAAACTCACTAAATAATACTCGTTTTACTCATTTCTTTAGCCTAATTGAATGTCTGCCATTTATTCTTCAAGGACTTTTAAATACCGTCCCAGTTGAGACTTTAAAAACAGCTGCTACTGTGACACAATCTGGTAAGAAATTAGGCATATTTCAGTTTATGGAGAAAATTGAACATGTAGTGCATTTAAAAATAAAGGCTTAGAACTATATTGAAATTAATTATCATGTACTATTTCATATGAGTACTTGCAATTATGCAAAGTTGGGACTCAGAGACCCAATTACTGGAGAAGTTAAAAATTTCAGTTCTAAGGGCTTCAGACATGTGTCTGCTCTTTACACTGCTTACTGGAAGTATCTTACAAAGTATCTTACCAAACAGAGATGCAGTTATAATTCTTAATACAGTTCTTTATGTTTACACAGAGATTACAGCCATGACTCTAAGGCTCACTATTTTCAGAAGTGTGTAGGTATTTGGGGAGAGAGTTAAATGTGAACTCTATGATCATGAAAATTTGATGCCGTCTCTCTGGAAGTCATACATAACCAAAGATGAAGACCAGACAAGTCTATCTTTCATGAAGCAACAAATCTGAGCTCTGATTAAAATGGATGGATTAGCATCTACAAAGAATGATTCCAATACCTTTTCTAAGGATTCTAACTTCCAGACTAGCACTGTACTTAATATGAATTTTTCATATTAAGTATATAAAAATTATTCAGATTCATATAATATGAAGTTGTAGTCCTCTAAGATTCTTCCCCCCAACCATGGCAAGTTTTTAGGTAAATGCTTGTGACTAAAATCATACTATTCATTTGACTGCACCTAAGGTTTCCCTGGGTATGATAGGACATTTACTGATAATTAAAAAAAAGAGTTATGCAGGTACAAGAGCATATTTTATGAGTTTTACCTCTCATGTGTCTTGGTTATTTTCTTGGCTCATCTTCAAACAACTCTTGCACCAGACTGAACCATTAGGCATAAACCAGTTTGTATGTTACACAAAACACAGTAGATGTAAATACTTTGTTTCTAAAGGTTAATTATCTAAGACATATAATGATGTGGGTTAACACATTACAGGAATTTGTGTCTTCTGTCTCAAGCACAAGCATACGGGCCTACATATTCATCTAGCTTAACTATCTGGATTCCTGCTTCAGTTTTGGGGCTCTGAGAATTTCTGGGTTTTTTTTTTTCCCATCTACTCATGTCTTTTAAAAATGTGGCATAAAAATATTTTATCCAGTGTCCTTCAGTATTTTTTTAGTTTATTTTGTATTTGTAAGATTTTTACAGGCTATATCATCCCCTAAAGAAGCCTTGGTGGAACAGTTGTTAAAGTGCTTGGCTGCTAACTAAAAGGTCGGCACTTCAAACCCACCAGCTGTTCTGTGGGAGAAAGATTTGGCAGTTTGCTTCCTTGGAAACCCTATGGGGCAGTTCTACTCTATCCTATAAGGTCACTATGAGTTGGAAACCACTCAATGGCAATGGATTTTGGGTATCATCCCCCAGGTTTTCATAATTTGAAGGGTCATCTACTTTTTAACATAAGGGTATTTTTTTAGGGCTCAAAATGTAATTATATAAAACTATAATTATAGCATGAATTTCCATTGTTTGCACTTAAATACTATGAATTCATACGTAAGCTTCTGAGTAAGCAGTAAGCCTGCCACCTGTCTGTCGATTTGTTATACTGTGATGGCTTGCGTGTTGCTATGAGGCTGGAAGTTATGCTGTTGGTATTTCAAATACCAGCAGGGGCACTCATCATGGAAAGGTTCCAAAAGAACTTCTAAACTAAAACAGACTATGAAGAAAGGCCTGGTTATATACTTCCTAAAAGCAGCCAATGAAAGTCATATGGATCACAACAAAATATTGTCTAATATAGTACTGGAAGATGAGCCCCATAGGGTGGAAGGCACTTAAACTACAGTGGTCGTCATAATGGACTTGAGCATACCAACGACTGTGAAGATGGTACAGGATTGAGCAATGTTTCATTCTGTAATACACTGAGTTATCATGAATTGGAGTCAACTTTATGACAACTAACAACAACTAAAAGTAAGCACAGAATAGCACGGAAATCAATGTAATAAATACCACAATATAATTTACATTGCTTGTCTCTGACCTACTGAATTTATAATTATTAGAAGAAATTTTATTTTTAAAGTCTCAAAACATTTGCGATGGATTGAGGAAACTCTTTAGTGAAATGAACATAGCACTTCCATTATCAGACACAAGTAAAAGGCAATGTGTGTGTGGGAGAATTTAAAAAGAGACAGAAGGTAGGGAGTAGGGAAAGCAAAGTCCACTTTAGTCTTGTGTTATTATTACTTTTCTTCAAAATTTTTAAAACTTAAGTCTTTTTCTTAAGCTATTAGAATTATTTTCTCAAAAGTCACTATACTACCAAATCAATGTAATTCACCTCATTAACATTTTAGAGAAGAAGCAATGTGGCCATTTCAACTAATAAAATATTTTTGATAAAAATATACATTCATGAGGAAATGTATTAGCAAATTGGAATTAGAAGGAAACTTCTTATTCTGATAAATATATCTAAAAGAACCTATAAGAAATATCACATTTAATTTTGAAATGTTACATAGTTTTTCTTGAAATTCATCAATAAAACAAAGCTGCCTATTATCACTACTTCTGTTTATGTTTGTACTACAAACCTTCACTTTCTCAGTAAGGCAACAAAAGTAAATACATTTGTACGAACTGAAAAAGAAGAATCAAAGTTGTCACAATTTTCAGATTAATATTAATGCATACAGAAATTTTAAAAAATTAACTCATTAATGATACGAGAGTTTTGCAAGGTTGTTGTTGTTTGCTGAGGTCAAGTTGGCCCCTGACTCATGACAACCGCATGTACAACAGAATGAAAGGCTGCCCGGCCCTGTGCTATCCCCATGATCAGCTCCTGATAGAACCACTGTGATCCACAGGGTTTCCACTGGTTAATAGTTGAATATAAAATAATACAGAATAATGAATTGAATTTCTACATACCAACAGCAAAAACAAAAAAAAACTAATAGAAAACATTTTTTAAAGATATAATTTATATATCACTGAAATGAAAACATACATAACCAAAACCAAATCTGTTGCCATCTAGTCGATTCTGACTCATAGTGACCCTATAGGACAGAGTAGAACTGCCTCATAGAGTTTCCAAGAAGAGGTTGGTGGATTTGAACTGCCAATCTTTTAGTTAGCAGCCGAATGCTTAACCACTGTGCGACATACATAAGAACAAATACAAGATAGGAAAAACTCTTTGAGAAAACAATTTAACTTAAAGGAAAAGTATTTAAAGAACTAAATAAATCTGTGGATATATCTTCTGCACATGGTTAGGAAGACTCAATATTGTACTCTCTTCACATTGATTTATGGTTTTAATGCAATCCAAAATCAGTTGAAAAGCATTTTTTTTTTTTTTTGGCAAACAATCTAAAATGTATATGAAATCAATTGCAAAGGGTCAACAAGATACTCTTGCCAAGATACTCTTGAAGGTGAAGAACAAGGATAAAGGATTTGTTCTTCAAAATATCATTACTTATGATAAAGCTACATAAATTCTGACAGAGCAGTATTGGTGCAGGGATAAACACTGCATAGCCTGGAAATAGACCACACATATACAGATGCTTGATACATAGCAAGGATCACTGAACAACAGTTAGGAAACAGGGTCTTTTCAATAACTGATACTGCAGTAACTAGACACCAGAAGGGAAAAACGTAAGAAATTTGAGTCATAAGACAGGCAAAATAAGGCAAAACAAAAAGTTTGAGAAGATAATATATGAGAATAACTTTACTACTTCAAGTTAGGGAAAGTTTCTTAAAACACAAACATGCCATCAATGAAAAAAATTAATATGTCCAACTACAATAGGATTGACAATATCAGCTTATTAAAAGACTGTATCTTTTTAAAGGCCACTATTTTGGAGAACATATTTGCAAAACACTTCAGATACGAAGGTCTAACATCCAAAGAGATGACAAATCAATAGGAAATAGCCAGACAATTATTTTGCAAACAAAAAAAAATTGGCAAAAAAAAGTTACTTCACTAAGGTACATACCCAAATAGCCAATTCTCATGGGAAAAAATATTGAACTAATTGCTTATTGGAGACATACTAGTTAAAATGAAAACACAATACCACTTTAATCACCCAACAGACTGACGAAAATAAGGTATTTGAAAATGCTCTCTGTTGGGAAATGTGGAGACATGGAGTGCTCATCCTGCACAGATTGGAAAAAAAAAATCAAGTACTTTAGGAAAGAGTTACGTACTGTCTAGTGAAGTTGAAGATGTGCACACTCTATTAGCCATAGATTATGGCTCCTGGGTACACACTCTAGGGAAAACTGTGCACAGGTACAAAATGTACAAGACGTGTTACTGTTAGTCTCTATCGAGTCCTTTCTGACTCATAGCAACCTGATATGTGCAGAGTAGAACTGCTCCATAGGGTTTTCAAGGCTGTGACCTTTCAGTAGAGGATTG
Organism: Dugong dugon; assembly: GCA_030035585.1. Classification (NCBI taxonomy): domain Eukaryota; kingdom Metazoa; phylum Chordata; class Mammalia; order Sirenia; family Dugongidae; genus Dugong; species Dugong dugon. The sequence continues at coordinate 106,197,089 of CM057463.1, read as the reverse complement.
CCAGATCTATCTTCTGAGGTGCCTCTGGGTGGATTCCAACTGCCAGCCTTTTTGCTAGTAGTCAAGCGCTTAACTGTTTGTGCCACCCAGGGAGTCTGTTCAAAAGGAGAATACTTTAATTGTACTGAAGTGAGCTTGGTGTCCCTAAATAAGTCACCAAACTTATGGTCAGAGGCTGCATCCCTCTACTTTTATCCTCCTAACCTGTTTCCTTTGTTCTCTAAAGAGTGCTTAGACTAAGATCTTAAAATCTGCATTTTCTGTCCTCTTTATCTGCAATGACTGGGCTGTTTTTAGACAGCCAGAGCTGGAATTCTTCTGCAAATAGACTTTATGTAATGGTAATATTATTGATAACTCAAAGTTCTGAATATACTCCCTAGTGCCAACAAGTTTGGGACACTTGTTAAAAATGTACATTTTAAAGAGTTCATTTGGTTTTACATATCAGGGACTTTGGAGATTCCTAAACGCAGTCCTTGAGGGCAGAGTCCCTGAAGACAGACATATACTGGAGTCAAAGGGAGGTGAAGACAAATATGCATTTCATTACTCTTAAAATTCATGAGGAGCACTAGTGATGCAATGGTTAAGCATTCACTGCTAACCTAAAGGTTGGCAGCTGGCAGTTTGAACCCACCAGTGGCTCCATGGGAGAAAAGACCTGATGATCTGGTCCCATAAAGAGTACAGCCTAGGAAACCCTATAGGACAGTTCTACTCTGTCCTATAGAGTTGCTATGAGTTGACATCCACTCAACGGCACACAATATTCTTATAATTCAGAGATGGTGTTCTGAAATGTGATCATTATGTAGATGAAGGAGGCTAAATCCAAAGTATCTATTAATTTGGAAACATAGTAATCTATATTAGAGATTCTCAAGATGGAATCTGGGGAGCCCTGAAGGTCTCTGAGACCCTTTCAAGGGGTCCAAAAAGTAAAAACTAGTTTCATAATAATATTATTAAGCTAGACATTAAAGACATATATAAAATTAGAAAATAATGGTATTCTTTTTATTATTTTTTGTATTAAAATATACTTATTTTCATAAAATTGGAAGGGGATGTGAAGAAGTAGTAGGTCTATGTTCATTTTAAATAAATTAATAAATATGCATTAAACTTTCTCATTTTTAATTTGACATAGAGTAAATGTCAATAAATATATAACCCACATAGACTAAAGCTCATTGATGTCCTCAGGCAATGTTTACAGGGTAAAGGTTTGCTGAAACCACAAAGTTTAATAAGTAGTGATCTTAAATCACTTTGTGAGATTTTATCCCTTGAGATTATGTAGAGTAATAGGATTAACTACTCCTAGGATGCAGATTTCGAACATCATGAGTTTGAAATTTTTCAAAGATTCTTTAAACCATATTATCTGCTCATTTGATTGCCAACTCAAGGAGTTTCAGTAATTGTAATATATCTTTAAACAATTTGAACAAAATACAAAAGTTAAAAATTTTTTCATGGTTATTGTTCTCATTGATCTGTGATATTTGATAAAATTTAGTTTTTGAACCATAAAAAGATTTTAATTAGGAAACTAATTTTAACATTTTCATTTCTTTACAATATGATTTTAAATGTTAATTTTTAAGGGGGAAATTTATTTTTAATATAATATTCACATTTGTATTTTTTATTGGTGTTTTATTTTGGACACCTACTGGAACCATCCTGTCCTGTTTTTGTAAATGTTTTGATATTGTCTGCTGTCTTTGGGGCATTCAGTAGTTATTCTTCTCATTTATTGATTGTAGATTTGTTTGTTTCATCCCTTTTTTTAAAAAAAAATTTGACTATGTCTGAGCAGGTGGACTGTGTGTTCTTTGTTGTTTGTTCGTCTGTGGCCACAATACTTTTCCCCTCCTTCTCCAACTGGCAGGGTCAGTCACTCAGATATGGTACGGCAGGGCAGGTCTAGCTGAAGGGGAGTTACTGGGATGGGTTGTTTGTGACACTTACTACAGCCACCAGAACAGGTCAGTAATCAGTGCAGGGCAGGTTCCAGTAGGCCGTGCCTGTGCTGCTTGCTGGTGTGATGTCAAGCGCATGGCGCAGGTAGGCGGGATGTAGCAGGGAGATTGTTATGTGTGGAGCTAAGATGGATATGGGAGAGAGGAGAGAGGAACAGGAGCCAAAAACATACAGACAAACAGAAAAGATTACTAGGGGAGCTTGCCATTGGAGTGGAGAGATGAGAAACTATGAAATGGAGAAAAACAGAAAGGGGAAGAGGAAGAAAAGAAAAGAATGAATAAATAAAAATCAGAAAGGTTAAAGAACCACAAAGTTCCCAGGGATCCCACGGGTGCAGCTATGAGGTCTGGGGAAGTCACTCTCAGGTGTTGCAGTACAGCCTGGCTAGAAGGCATAGAGGTATACAACACCAGGTATTCAGGGAACAGAAAGACAAGGAAGATATAGAGAGATGAGAAACTGAGCAAAGTAGAAAGACAAAAAGGGAAAAAGAGGGAAAAGAAAACAAAACAAATTAACAAAAAAAGAACAAGAAAGACCCCCAAAAAAACAGAAAAAAAAAAGAAATGTTCTCAGGGATCCCTCTGCACGTCTGTGGAGGCTGAAGGGGAGTCTCCTTGCCATGCAGCTCCACCTGGCCAGAAAGGGCTCCCAACTCAAGAAAAGGAAAAGAAAACAAACAAACAATTCAAAGCAAGCAAACGAACAAAAGCCCCGGGATCCCACCAGCACGTCAGCCCAGACTAGGAAGCAGCTCCACACTCGAATGGAGCTCCGCAGCCCCTCAGGAAGAAGAAAAGATGGCGCACGGAGCCAGGTACTTGAGTGAAAGGAGGGGGAGGTGGCGAGAGGCAAGTAAGAAATCAAAAGAAGCAGAAAAAAAAGCAACACTAGCAGCCAATAAATGGCACTCAGAGAGCCAGCTAGTGCGGGCTGGTGTTTCTTGGACAAGAGACTGTGTCTGCGGGAAGCAGAGGGTGCCGAGTGTGGGTGAAGAAGGGCAGGGAGTGGGAAAGCATATATCACAAATTGCCGGCTCTCTGGAGCCCCTCAGGAAGAAGCAAAGATGGGGCACGGAGCCATGTATTTGAGCAAAAGGAGGGGGAGATGGTGAGAGGTAAGGAAGAAATCAAAAGAAGCAGAAAAAAGCAACACCAGCAGCCAACAAATGGCACTCAGAGAGCCAGCCCGTTCAGGTGTGTGGAGTCCAAGCAGCCGTTGTTTCCCAGTCAAGAGACTGCGGCCACAGGAAGCAGAGGTGGCCAAGTCAGGGTGAAGAAGGGTGGGGGGTGGGAAAGCGTATATTGCAAATTACCAGTTGTTTTGTCTCCTGCTGGAAAACTCCGTGAGGCTGCTTTCTCATACCCGCTGTTTGATGGTCTCCGATAGGAGTCCAAGATGGCGGGTCCACACTGTGTTAGCTGGTAGGGGACCTCTGCATGAATCTCTCCTCGCTCTCCATTCTCTGTCAGTTTTCTCACTCCATTTGGTGCTTGGCTGAGTTCTTTATCTCTTCATTTGATGTTTTAGGGTTTCAGGATTGTTGTATTCTCTGTTCAGCTTAGTTTCTCGGATCTTTGCTGTGGAGGAATGGTGTGGTGCTTCTGCCTACAGTGCCATTTTGCCGGAACTCCCCTGTATTTTTTATTGGAAGTAAACATTATATTCACAAGAGTAAAACCACGCTTGGTAAAACCAATAACGATGATTTTTTTTCTTTAAATTATATAGGCATATTCTATATTATATATATCTGCACTTTCTCTGTCTTAGGCTGTGTTCTCTAGAGAAGCAAAACCAGTAAAGCATATAAATATATATATAGAGAGATTTATATCAAGGAAATAGCACACACAATTGTAGAGGTTAAAATGTCCCAAGTCCACAGATCAGGGTAGAGGCCTCTCCCTATTCACGGAGCCACAGAAGCTGGTGAACCCAAGGTTGGCAGGTTGGAGAGGGCCTTCCGCTCACAGGCTGTGAAGGTCAGTGAATTCCAATACCAGCAAACAAGACCGTAAGGTTTCTCCTGATTCATGTAGCTGCAGGGGCTGGCGAACCCAAGGTCAGCAGGTCGGGGAACTGGACTCTTGCTCGCAGGCTGAGAAGTTCGACGATTCCAAGATCAACAGGTAAGCTGCTAGCTCAAGTCCCAAGAACCAGAGGTGAGACAACAAGAGGCAGCTGCTGAGTCTCAAACAAGCCAAAAACCCTGGCAAGGCAAGCAGGCAGAAGGTAACTGGCAGAAGGCAGAGAGATGAAACTGAGGGGGCAGTGAGCTGCCACAGGCCCCACCTCCACCAGTACCACTCAGCAGATTCCATCATGGGGGTGATCACAACATTATACAACTGCTAAAACACTGAGAATAATAGCCTAGCCAAGTGGACACGCAATCTTAACTGTAACATGCTCTAAAAGAAAAATCATGCCAAATATATTTTTAAATCTCAGAATTGCTCTGATTTTTATAGAAACTAATTGAAATATAAGCTATACCATATTTTTATGCAAATAATGCATACCTTTTACATGTATTTCATAACTGCAGCCTTCCTGAGATGTATTTTCGTTAAGTGCTCTATGCTATTTTTTGTTACAGCAACAATGTAGGTGGATTTAATTTTTATGAATATATTCTTTGTTTTGAGAACTAAATGCCAATTACATCTTCCAACACACACACAGCATTTCTGAGTCTCTAAAATATTTTGGGTCTTGTAGGACCAGTTGGCTCCTTTCAAAAAAGCCATTTTAGTCAATCCCCTGATTATTGATCTCAAATTCAATGGACGACCAAGACAATTGTTTACATATTTTCATGGACACACACACACACACACACACACACACACACACACACACTCTAAAATATATATAATTATGTAATATAACTTTGATTATAGATACATTACTTCATACTTCAATCTTACAATATATTCTGTATAAATTGTTTTTATATGACATCATAAATTTATACAATTTATATACATATATGGAGTACCTGGGTGGGGCATATGGTTAAGTGCTTGACTACTAACCAAAAGGTTGGCAGTACAAACCAATCCAGAAGGGCAGTGAAAGGAGTCCTTGGAATCTGCTTCTGAAAGTTTACAGCCTTGAAAACCCTATGGAGCACAGTTCTACTCTGCAACACATGGGGTTATCATTAATTGGAATTGATTGGACAGCAACTAGTTTGGTGTTTTGGTTTTCATTGTTATGGAGTCCCTGGGTGTGCAAATGGTTAATGCACTAGGCTCATAACAGAAATGTTGAAGGTCCCAGTCCACCCAGAGACACTTTAGAAGAGAGGTCAGGTGATCTATTTCTGAAAACTCATCCACTGAAAATCCTATGAACCAGAGTTCTGCTCTGATATACATGAGGTTGCCATGAGTTGGAACCAGCTTGTTGGCATCTGAATTTACTAGTATTGTTTATAATTTATTATAGAAATATTTTGTAGTATATTCAAATTCTGCACAAAATAGAATTTTTAAAAGAAAGTAATTTCAAATTTTGGATGTCCAACTCCTTATAATCTGTTTAAATCATCATTTTTATAAACTTTATGATATAGCTCAGTTCTCGTCATAAGACTAGGAGAAGAATCAGTTCTGCCTTATCTTTTTTGTTTGTATTATTAATATACCTCTCATTTCTGGTCATCTTTTTATAGACACATGTCAATTTTGTGATGACAAATACAGTAAAAAATATTTCACAGTGTTGTAGAGAAAAACTTGAATGCTGTTTCAAGTTAAAACAGAGAGGTTTATTAAGGGTTTAAAACAATTTCCACTGGGGAACTACACAGCCCATTGAAAATGCAGACAGGTAGTCCTGGGGCAGTTTCATTATGCAGGTATTCTTATGGGGTAAAAAAAGGAACCAAACCATAGGGAGAGCAATCACAGGAAAATCAACGAGTGTTGTAATAATCACACTCTGATTGGTTACTGATTATTAATAATATAGTTAGTGATTACAGATAGTTTCACAAGATGCTTACATCATGGTCACAATATGCTTACATGTAGTTTGTCTATCTGGCAAAAAGAAAAGATACCTTGTTGGCAACAGCACTTAGACAGCACTCTTCCGGTGTACAGGTATTTTGAGGGGTGCAGACGGTCTCTTGGTTAAGACCCCTTGGGGTATATGGTTTCACATCCTGGTTTTTACCACCAAGGAACAACATGTTTTTCTCAAAAAACATAGCTGTTAGTCTAAAATCCAGACTAAAATTGCATAGCACGGTTAGCATATGATGCCTCTATCTCACTGATTGCTCTGAAAGTTTCTTTTCCTGAGACAACAGAATTCATAAATCCAGTTATTCCATGTTATGGGTTGAATTGTGTCCCCCCACAATATGTGTAAACTTGGTTAGGCCATGATTTCCAGTATTGTGTGATTGTCCACCATTTTGTCAGATGATGTGATTTTCCTACGTGTTGTAAATCCTACTCCTGTGATATTAATGAGGTGGAGTTAGTGGCAGTTATGTTAATGAGGCAGGACTCAATCTACAAGATTAGGTTGTATCTTGAGTCAATCTATTTTGAGATGTAAAGGACAAAAGTGAGCAGAGAGACAGGGGATCTCATACCACCAAGAAACAAGAGCCAGGAGAATAGCACATCCTTTGGACTCAGGGTCCCTGCACTGAGAAGCTCCTCAAACGAGGGAGATTGATGACAAGGACATTCCTACAGAGTCAACAGAGAGAGAAAGCCTTTCCCTGGAGCTGGCACCCTCAGTTCAGACTTCTAGCCCCCAAGGCTGTAAAGAATAAATTTCTCTCTTTTAAAGTCATCTACTTGTGGTATTTCTGTTACAGCAGCACTAGATGACTAAGATACCTCAGGACTGTTAAACTGTTACATCTGACATAAGGTGTCCAGTAATATGATAATTTTACTGTGGAATTCCCTCCTCATTCTTTTTATTACTCTGAATGATGTAGAAGACATATACTCATCTAAAGTGTGGAGCTAAACAGGGAGCCCTGTAAGAATCTGTATTCTCAATGTAAGATAAAGCTTCCCTCCCATCTAATTTTTAATTAAACATAATTACAACTAGACAGTCTAATATTTTCTTTCTGAAACTTCTAAAATCTTCCTATGGTATGTTCACCCAGCTTTGAAGATGTACTTCTAGGATGCAATTTCTTTGGTCCTACTTCATTACTTACCACCCATCTGTATATTCTTTTTCTTCTAAAACTATAAACACATCTCATCTTCCAATGACTCTTTTCTAGTTTATTTAGTTCTAATTTTTTTTTAAATTTTTTTATTGTACTTCAGGTGAAGGCTTACAGAACAAATAGTTGCTCATGAAACAGTAGTACACATATTGTTTTATGACATTGGTTCAACAACCCCACAACATGTCAACCCTCTAACTTCTCAACCTTTTTTTTTTTCTGGTGAAAATACACATAGCCAAAGATACACCATTTCAAAAATTTCTACTTGCACAATTCAGTGACATTGACTATGCTCTTCCACTCGTGCTGTTATTCTCACTTAAGATGAAAGCTTACAGAACAAAATAGTTTCTCATTTAACAGTTACTACACATGTTGCCCTATGATAATGGTTAACAATCTCACAACACATCAACAATATCCTTACTCAACCTTGGGTTCCCTATCACCAGCTTCCTTCTCCGCTTCTGCCTTCTGGCCCTTGTCACTGGACTACTGTACCTTGTCAGTCTCATTTGGTTTTATGGGGCTGTCCACTCCCAGGCTGAACAGTGAACCTCGGAGTTAGCTTCACCACTGAGCTAAAAGGGTGTCTGGGGGCCATACTCTTGGGGTTTCTCCAGTCTCCTTTAGGCCAGGAAATCTGCTCTTTTTTCTGTGAGTTAGAATTTTGTTCTACATCCTTCTCCAGCTCTGTCCAGAACCCTCTGTTGTGATCCTAGTCAGAGAAGTCACTGGCGGTAGCCAGGCCCCATATAGCTGTACTGGACTCAGTCCGGTGGAGGCCTTCGTAGCTGTGGACAGCTAGTCATTTGGACTAATCTTTTCCTTGTATCCTGTTCTCTTCATTCTCTCTTGCTCCCGAAGTGGTGACACCAGTGGGGTATCTTAGATGGCCGCTCACAGGCTTTTAAGACCCCAGACACTACTCACCAAGGTAGAATGTAGAGCATTGTCTTTATAAGCTGTGTCCTGCCAGTTGAGCTATATGTTCCCTGAGACCATGGTCCCCACAGCCCTCCGCCGAGCAATTCAGTCCCTCAGGGAGTTTGGATGTGTGTATGGGGCTTCCGTGACCTTTCCTTGTACAAGTTGTGCTAGTTTCCCCTGTATTGTGTACTGTCTCACCCTTCACCCAAGATACCACTTATCTACTGCCTATTTAGTATTTTCCCTCCACCCCATCCATCCCCAGTAACCAACAAAGATTGTTACATTTTGTGTGTGAACTTTTACATGGGTTCTTACAATAGAGGTCTCCTACAATATTTGTCCTTTTCTGACTTATTTCACTCAGTATAATGTCCTCCAGTTTCATCCATGTTATGAGATGGTTCACAGATTCATTGTTGTTCTTTCTTCTTGCACAGTACTCCATTGTGTGTATGTACCATAGTTTGTTTATCCATTCATCTGTTGATGGGCATCTAGGTTGTTTCCATCATTTTGCTATTGTGAATAATGCTGCCGTGAACATCGGTGTGCGTATGTCTATTCGAGTGACAACTCTTATTTCTCTAGGATATATTCCTAGGAGTGGGATTGCTGGATCGAATGCTATGTCTATTTCTAGCTTTCTGAGGAAGCGCCATATCATTTTCAAAATGGTTATATCATTTTGCATTCCAACCAGCAGTGCATAAGAGTTCCGATCTCCCCACAGCCCCTCCAACATTTGTTATTTCCAGTGTTTTTGATTCGTGCCAGTAATGCCAGGGTGAGTTGGTATCTCACTGTGGTTTTAATTTGCATTTCTCTAATGGCTAGTGATTGCGAGCATTTCCTCATGTGTCTGTTGTCCATTTGAATGTCTTCTTTGGTGAAATGTCTATTTATTTCCTATGCCCATTTTTTAATAGGATTGTTTGTGTTTTTGTTGTAGAGGTGTTGGATTTTCTTGTAGATTATGGAGATCAGAACTTTGTCTGACTTGTATTGTCCAAAATTTTTTTCCCAATCTGTAGGTTTTCTATTTATTCTTTTGGTAAAGTCTTTTGAAGAGCATAGGTGTTTGATTTTTAGAAGATCCCAGTTATCTAGCTTTTCTATTGGGGTTTGTGCATTAATGGTTATGGTTTGTATTCTATGAATGCCGTGTATTAAGGCCTGAAGTGTTGGTCTTTTTCTTTCTTCTATTAACTTTGTAGTTTTAGGCTTTATATTCAAGTCTTTGATCCATTTTGAAGTAGTTTTTGTATACGGCGTGAGGTATTGGTCTTATTTCATTTTTTTTGCAGATGGCTATCCAGTTTTTTCAGCACCATTTGTTAAAAAGACTGTCTTTTCCCCATTTGATGGACTTTGGGCCCTTGTTGAAGATCAGGTGACCGTAGATGGATGGATTTACATCTGGGTTCTCAAGTCTGTTCCATTGGTCAATGTACCTGTTGTTGTACCAGTACCAGGCTGTTTTGACTACTGCAGCTGTATAGTAGGTTCTGAAGTCAGTTAGTGTGAGTCCTCCAACTTTATTCTTCGTCTTCAGTGGTGGTTTACTTATGCGGGGTTTCTTCCCTTTCCATGTAAATTTAATGATTAGTTTTTCTATCTCTTTGAAGAATGTTGTTGGTATTTGGATCAGGATTGCGTTGTATTTGTAAATTGCTTTGGGTAGAATTGTCATTTTCACAACGTTGAGTCTGCCTATCCAAGAGCATGGTATGTTTTTCCATTTCTGTAGATCCCTTTGGGTTTCATGCAGTAGTGTTTTGCAGTTTTCTTTGTATAGGTCTTTTACATCCCTGGTCAGATTTATTCCTAAGTATTTTATCTTTTTAGGGGCTATTGAAAATGGTATTGTTTTCCTGATTTCCTTTTCATTGTTCTCCTTACTGGTGTATAGGAATCCAACTGATTTTTGAATGTTTATCTTGTATCCTGCTACTCTGCTGAATCTTTCTATTAGTTACAGTTGATTTCTTGTGGAGTCTTTAGGGTTTTCTATGTATAGGATCATATCATCTGCAAACAGGGACAGTTTAACCTCTTCATTACCAATTTGGATGTCCTTTATTTCGTTTTCTTGCCTTATTGCTCTAGCTAGAACTTCCAGCACAATGTTAAATAGGAGTGGTGATAAAGGGCATCCTTGTCTTGTTCCTGTTTTCAAGGGGAATGTTTTCAGCCTCTCTCCATTAAGAATGATGTTGGCCGTTGGTTTTGCATAGATGCCCTTTAGTGTGTTGAGAAATTTCCCTTCTATACCTATTTGATTGAGAGTTTTTATCAGGAATGGGTGTTGGACTTTGTCAAATGCCTTTTCTGCGTCAATTGAGATGATCATGTGATTCTTTTCTTTCCTTTTATTTATGTGGTGGATTACGTTGATTGATTTTCTAATGTTGAACCATACTTGCATACCTGGTACGAATCCTACTTGGTCATGGTGTATTATTTTTTTGATATGATGCTGAATTCTATTGGCTACAATTTTGTTCAGAATTTTTGCATCCATATTCATGAGAGGTATTGATCTCTAATTTTCTTTTTTTTTGTGAAGTCTTTGCCTGGTTTTGTTATCAGCGTTATGCTGGCTTCATAGAATGAATTTGGAAGTGTTGCTTCCTCTTCTATGCTCTGAAATAGCTTGAGTAGTACTGGTACAAGCTCTTCTGTAAATGTTTCATAGAATTCTCCAGTGAAGCCATCTGGGCCAGGGCTTTATTTGGTTGGGAGTTTTTTTTTACTACCTTTTCAATCTCTTCTCTTGTTATGGGGCTGTTCAGATTTTCATCATCACTTTGTTGTAGTTAGGGTACGCCATGTGTTCCTAGAAATTTATCCATTTCCTCTAGGTTTTCAAATTTGTTGGAGTATAGTTTTTCTTAATATTCTGTTATAATCCTTTTTATTTCAGTTGGGTCTGTTGTAATGTCCCCCATTTCATTTCTTATTTGGGTTAGTTGTGTCCTCTCCTGTTTTCCTTTTGTCAGTATGGCCAGTGGTTTTTCGATTTTGTTGATTCTTTCAAAGAACCAACTTTTGGTTTTGTTGATACTTTCTATTGTTTTTCTGTTCTCTATTTCATTTATTTCTGCTCTGATCTTTACTATTTCCTTTCTTCAGGTGGTTGTGGCCTTTTTTTTTTTTTTTTTTTTTTTTTGCTGTTCTCTTTCTATTTGTTTGAGTTCTGGAGTTAATTTTTTGATTTTGTCCCTTTCTTCTTTTTTGATATGTGCATCTACTGCTATAAATTTTCCTCTGAGGACTGCCTTTGCTGTGTCCCAATGGTTTTGGTATGATGTGTTTTCATTTTCATTTGATTCTAGGAAATTTTTGATTCCATCTCTGATTTCTTCTATTAACCACTGGTGTGTAAGCAGGGTATTATTCAGTTTCCATGTAACTGTTTTTTTTTCCTTGCTCTTTCTATTGTTAATTTCTACCTTGATTGCCTTGTGGTCAGAGAAGATACTGTGCATTATCTCAACGTTTTGGATCTTGTTGAGGGTTGCTCTGTGGCCTAAGATGTGGTCTCTTCTGGAGAGTGTTCCATGTGCATTGGAAACGAATGTGTACTTTGCAGCAGTTGGATGGAGTGTTCTATATGTCTATGAAGTCAAGTGAGCTGATTGTGCCCCTTAGGTCTTCTGTATCTTTGCTGAGTTTCTTCTTAGTTGTTCTGTCCTTTACTGAGAGTGGTGTGTTGAAGTCTCCTACTACTATTGTGGAATTGTAAAGTTCTCTTTTCAGTGTTGTTAGAGTTTATTCTATGTATTTTGGAGCCCTGTCATTGGGTGCATTGATGTTTATTATGGTTATGTTTTCATGATGGATCATCCCCTTAATCATTATATAGTATTGTTCTTTGTCTTTAATGGTAGATATCGTTTTAAAGTCTATTTTATCAGAGATTAGTATTGCCACTCCTGCTCTTTTTTGGTACTTGTTAGCTTGATATATTTTTTTCCAACCTTTGACTTTTAATAAATTCACATCTTTGTTTCTAAGGTGTGTCTCTTGTAGACAGCATATTGATGGATCCTGTTTTCTTATCCATTCTGTCACTCTCTGTCTCTTTATGGGTGCATAGAGTCCATTTACATTCAGTGTAATTAGTGATAGATGTAAGTTTGTTGCTGTCATTTTGTAGTGCTTTTTCTTGTGGTGCTGAACTTTTCTTTGTTATTCTACTGTCTTGTGCTGAGTTACTTTTGTTTGTGGATTTTGTGTTAATTTCTTTTGTTTTTGCTGAGACTTTCTGTTTTTCCTCTTTTTTTTTTATGAGTATGTTTGTTAACTTTTTTGTGGTTACCATGAATTTTACCCTTATTTTTCTAAGTTTGAAGTAGTCTAACATTACTTGGTATCTCCTTGCCTTACTCTCCATTAGAAGGTTCTATACCTATGCCGTTTATTCCCTCTTTTATTGTTTTGATGTTGTTGGCATTTACTGATTAACTATTCTGATTCCCTGTTGTATTTCTTTTGGTTTTGGATAGTCCTCGACAGTTCATTTCCTAGATTGATATCTGACTGGTACTATCCTGCATCCGAGATTCTGCCTGTGAGCTGAAGTTGTTTGTCCTCAGATTGAAGAAATCCCTTTAATAATTATTGTAAGTTTGGTTTGACTTTGATATATTCCCTTAATTTCTGTTTATCTGGAAATGACCTAGTTTCACCATCAAATTTGAACGAGAGTTTTGCAGGATATATTATTCTTGGCTTGCAATTATTTTCTTTTTTTGTATATGATTTTATATATGTCATCCCATTGTTTCTTGCCTGCATGGTTTCTGCTGAATAATCTGAGCTTAGTCTTATTGTTTCTCCTCTGTATATGACTTCTTGTTTTTCACGAGCTGCTGTCAGGATTCTTTGTCTTTGGTTTTGGTGAGTGTGATTATGATATGCCTTGGTTATTTTCTTTTGGGGTTTCTCCTATATGGGGTTCGTTGAGCTTCTTGGATGACCAGCTTTTCATCTTTCATTATATTAGGGAAGTTTTCTGTCAGCAGTTCTTCAATGTTCCTCTCTGTATTTTCTGTTTTCTCCCCTATACTGGAATTCCAATCACTCGAAAATTTTTGCTTTTGATTGTATCCCACATAACTCTCAGGGTCTCTTCATTTTTCTTTGTTCTTTTTTCTGAGTTTTCCTGAAACTGAGTTGTATCCAAGTGTTTGTCTTCAATTCCATTGATCAATTCCATTGATCCTGTCTTCCACCATTTCAAATCTGCTTCTCAGCCATTGTATGGCACAGTCCATTTCTGAAATCTTGTTGTTTATCTTTTGGTTTTCTAATTGTTGTCTTTGTATAATTTCTAGTTGTGAATTTATTTTGGTATTTTGTTCCTGCATTATTTTCCTGAATTATTCCAATTTTTTGTCTGCAGTTTCCATGAATTTGTCTATTTTCTCCTCATGTTTCTCTGCTTTTTGCCTCAGTTCTTGGAGAATTCTGAGTATTAGAGATTTGAATTCCATATCGGTTAGTTCTAGTGCATTTTCTTCCACTGGAGAGTCATCTGGTGTTTTATTTTGGAAGCCTACTGAAACCATCCTGTCCTGTTTTTGTAAATGTTGATATTGTCTGCTGTCTTCTGGGCATTCAGTAGTTATTTTTCTCATTTATTGATTGTAGATTTGTTTGTTTTGTCCCTTTTTTTTTTTTTTTTTAATTTGACTATGTCTGAGCAGGCGGACTGTGTGTTCTTTGTTGTTTGCTCATCTGTGGGCACAGTACTTTTCGCCTCCTTGTCCAATTGGCGGGGTCAGTCACTCAGATATGGAATGGCAGAGCAGGTCTAGCTGAAGAGGAGTTACTGGGATGGGTTGTTTGTGGCACTTACTACAGCCACCAGAGCAGGTCAGTAATCAGTGAAGGGCAGGTTCCAATAGTCCGTGCCTGTGCTGCTTGGTGGTGTGATGTCAAGCGCACAGTGCAGGTAGGCAGGATGCTGTGGGGAATGGTTACATGTGGAGCTAAGATGTTTATGGGAGAGAGGAGAGAGGAACAGGAACCAAAAACATACAAACAAACAAACAAAAAAGACTTATGGGGGGCTTGCCATTGGAGTGGAGAGATGAGAGACTATGAAATGGAGAAAAATAGAAAGGGGAAGAAGAAGAAAAGAAAAGAATGTATAAATAAAAATCAGAAAGGCTAAACAACTGCAAATTTCCCAGGGATCCCACCAGTACAGCTACGATGCCTGGGGAAGTCACTCTCAGGTGTTGCAGTACAGGCTAGCTAGAAGGTGTAGAGGTATACAATGCCAGGTATTGAGGGAACATAATGTGAAGGAAGATATAGACAGATGAGAAACTGAGCAATGAAGAAAGACAAAAAGGGCAAAAGAGGGAAAAGAAAACAAAACAAATTAAAAAAAAAAAAAACAAAACAAAACAAGAAAGGCCCCCAAAAAACAGAAAAAAAAAAAGAACAAAAAAAGAAATGTCCTCAGGGATCCCTCTGCACATCTTTTGAAGCCTAGGGGCACATCTCCTTGCCACGCAGCACCGCCTGGCTAGAAAAGTCTCCCAACTCAAGAGAAGGAAAAGGAAACAAACAAACAATTCAAAATAAGCAAACAAACTAAAACCCCAGGATCCCACCAGCATGACAGCCCTGTCCAGGCAGTAGCTCCACACTCGAATGCAGCTCCAAAGCCCCTCAGGAAGAAGAAAAGAAGGCGCAAGGAGCCAGGTACTTGAGTGAAAGGAGGGGGAGGTGGCGAGAGGCAAGTAAGCAATCAAAAGAAGCAGAAAAAAAAGCAACACTAGCAGCCAATAAATGGCACTTAGAGAGCCAGCTAGTGCGGGCTGGTGTTTCTTGGACAAGAGACTGTGTCTGCGGGAAGCAGAGGGTGCCGAGCGTGGGTGAAGAAGGGCAGGGAGTGGGAAAGCATATATCACAAATTGCCGGCTCTCTGGAGCCCCTCAGGAAGAAGCAAAGATGGCACACGGAGCCAGGTATTTGAGCAAAAGAAGAAGGGGGTGGGGGTGAGAAGTAAGGAAGAAATCAAAAGAAGTGGAAAAAAGCAACACCAGCAGCCTGCAAATGGCGCTTGGAGAGCCGGCCCGTTTGAGTATGTGGAATCCAAGCAGCTGGTGTTTCCCGATGAAGAGATTGTGGCTGTGGGAAGCAGAGGAGGCTGAGTCGGGGTGAAGAACAGTGGGGGGTGGGAAAGCGTATATTGCAAATTACCGGTTGTTTTGTCTCCCGCTGGATGCTCCGTGAGGGTGCTTTCTCATATCTCCTGTTTGCTGGTCTCTGATAGGAGTCCAAGACGGCGGATCCACGCTGCATTAGCTGGTAGGGGACCTCTGCATGAATCTCTCTCCTCGCTCTCCGTTCTCTGTCAGTTTTCTCACTCCATTTGGTGCTTGGCTGAGTTCTGTATCTTTTCATTTGATGTTTTAGGGTTTCAGGATTGTTGTATTCTCTGTTCAGCTTAGTTTTTTGGATCTTTGCTGGGGAGGGATGGCGGGGTGCTTCTGCCTAGAGCGCCATTTTGCCAGAACTCAGTTCTAATTTTTTTAAAGTATTATTTTATTATGATTTTAATAGGAGTCCTGGTGGAACAGTGGTTAAGATCTTGGCTGCTAACCAAAAGGTCAGCAATTAGAATAAACCGGTTGCCCTTTAGAAACCCCATGTGGTAGTTCTACTACTTGTCCTTTAGGGTCACTATGAGTAGAAATTGACTTGATGGCAAAGGATTTAATGAGTTTCTCTGTGGAGAGGGAAAAAAACAAAATGAAGTATGGGGATTAACCTGCCATCTTGAGCCACATTTTTGTAATATAGTGTATAACGTTTCTTAATTTGGTATAACTATAAAAATAAAAAGTAAACCCGTTGCCTTCGAGTCGATTCTGACTCATAGCAACCCCATACACAGATGTAATTGAATTGTGCAATGTTTTGATTTGCATTTTTGGTGATCCATAAAGGTTAACACTTAACATCTTATTAAAGTGAGAGTCCTCATTCAAAGTATTTAGGATGGTATTATTAAAATTTAGCTTTACAAATTGTCATTTATCATGAATATGTTTTCTATTTACCCAAAAAAAAAGCCAAACCCATTGCCATAGAGTCGATTCTGACTCATAGCAAACTTACAGGACAGAGTAGAACTGTCCCATCGAGTTTCCAAGACGCACCTGGTGGATTTGAACTGCAGACCTTTTGGTTAGCAGCTGTAGCACTTAACCACTATGCAACCAGGGTTTCCAAATATATGATATATAACGCATACCCCCAAAATTATTACTATTAAATTTTTGTAGAATACCATTTATACTGCTCGGGAAAATACTTTTTTCTCTCCTAACATGTTTGGTTATTAAAGAATATGCAATATTCTTTAATATTCTATAATATTTAATATAAAGAATATTGTATATTCTTTAATTTGCCAAGGGATGATGCCAAATAGCTTATCGTATTTTAATTAATTCTATTAACCATCATGAATATTGGAGGTCTGTGGGAAATAAATAAACCCAATGAATAATAATGCCACTATCATTAAATATGGAAAGATGTTTTATTTTCCTGTTGAGTATACATGCAACACTTGTTAATATTAGAAAAACATATGTGCACAGGAAACAGATACCCATAAGAAAAGAACAAAATTTGAATAAAGAAATGAATGAACAAGAATGAATATAAATAAATAAATTACTCCCTACAATTTTTTCCTTTTTATCAGAATGCATACTTAAAATTATATCACTTAAGAGAATAAATGCTAGCCAAATGGCTTTATAGTAGATGTATAAATGTAAATAATTGAGGATAGATAGTCTGTTTCTCTGATCAACTTTTACTATTTGAGATTTTTTTTCAGATTCATAATTTATTGTAAGACTGCTTGTAAAATAATTTGTATATCTAATATAATTATGATTTATTCCTATATCTTTTTGCTAATTAAGTTGGTTTTGGTATTGTATTTGCAGTATATCCTGAACTG
Source organism: Dugong dugon (assembly GCA_030035585.1). NCBI lineage: Eukaryota > Metazoa > Chordata > Mammalia > Sirenia > Dugongidae > Dugong > Dugong dugon. Next base: position 106,179,939 of record CM057463.1, on the reverse strand, counting down.
TGGCTGTATAAGCAAAAGTAACCATATGGTTGCTACATCAACATAAAGAAAACAAAAGTTCTCATAAGTGGACCAATAAGTAACATCGTGATAAATGGAGAAAAGATTAAAGCTGTAAAGATTTCAGTTTACTTGTGTCCACAGTCAACACCCATGGAAGCAGCAGTCAAGAATCAAATGACTTACTGCCTTGAGCAAATCTCCTGCGAAAGACCTCTTGAATTTTTTTTTTCCTTTTTTTTCAATTTTATTATAGTTTAGATCAAGGTTTACAGAACAAACTAGTTTCTCATTAAACAGTACACATATTATTTTATGACATTGGTTAACAACCCCACAACATGTTAACACTCACCCTTCTTCACCTTGGGTTCCCTATTGCCAGCTTTCCTGTCCTCTCCTGCCTTCTAGTCCTTGCCTCTGGGCTGTTGTGCCCCTTTAGTCATGTTTTGCTTTATGGGCTTGTCTAATCTTTGGCTGAAGGGTGAACCCTGAGAGTGACTTCATTACTGAGCTAAAACAGTGTCCAGGGGCCATATTCTTGGGGTTTCTCCAGTCTCTGTTAAGCCAGTAAGTCTGTTTTTTTTTTTTTTTTTTTTTTTTTGTGAGTTAGACTTTTGTTCTACATTTTTTCCCACCTCTGTCCAGAACCCTCTGTTGTGTTCCCTGTCAGAGCAGTCAGTGGTGGTAGCCAGGCACCATCTAGTTGTACTGGACTCAGTCTAGTGGAGACCTTGGTAGCTGTGTTCCATTAGTCCTTTGGACTGTTGTTTCCCTTGTGTCTTTTGTTTTCTTCATTCTCCCTTGCTCCCGATGGGGCAAGACCAGTGGATTATCTTAGATGTCTGCTCACAAACTTTTAAGACCCCAGATGCTTCTCAGCAAAGTAGAATGTAGAACCTTTTCTTTACAAACAATATTTTGCTGGTTGAGCCATATGTTCCCCGAGGCCATGGTCTCCACAGTCTTCAGCCCAGCAGTTTGGTCCCTTAGGGAGTTTGGATGTGTCTATGGAGCTTCCATGACCTTGCCTTATACAAGTTGTGTTGGCTTCCCTGGTATTGTGTACTGTCTTAAACTTCACCAAAGTTATCACTTACCTATTATCTATTTCTTGTTTTTCCCTCCCCACCCCTGCCCTCCCTCATAACTATCGAAGATTGTTTCTTTTTGTATGTAACCTTTTTGTGAGTTTTTATAGTAGTTGTCTCGTACAATATTTGTCCTTTCGTGATTGACTTATTTCACTCAGCATAACACCTCCTGGATTCATCCACGTTATGAGATGCTTTGCAGATTCATCATTGTTCTTTATCATTGTGTAATATGCCATTGTGTGTATGTATTGTAGTTTATCTATTCATCTGTTGATAGACATCTAGGTTATTTCCATCCTTTTGCTATTGTGAACAATGCTGCAATGAACACAGGTGTGCATATGTTTATTCGTGTGATGGCTCTTATTTCTCTGTGATATATTCCTAGGAGTGGGATTGCTGGTTCATATGGTATTTCAATTTCTAGCTTTCTAAGGAAGCTCCGTATTGTTTTCCAAAATGGTTGTATCATTTTGCATTCCCACCAGCAGTGCACAAGAGTTCCGATCTCCCAGCAACCTCTCCAACATTTGTTATTTCCAGATTTTTGATTTCTGCCAGTAATGCTGGGGTGAGATGGTATCTCATTGTAGTTTTGATTTGCATTTCTCTAATGGCTAGTGATCGAAAGCATTTTCTCATGCGTCTGTTGGCCACTTTAATATCTTCTTTGGTGAAGTGACTGTTCATTTCCTTTGCCCATTTTTTTTTTTTCCAAGCAAAGCTTCATTTTATTGTAAATGTCACATTCTTTCAACATTACATTACAAACTCCTTCACTAAATTTTTATTATTATTTTTTTAATATTTTATTGTACTTCAGGTGAAGGCTTACAGAACAAATAGTTTCTCATGAAACAGTAGTACACATGTTGTTTTATGACATTGGTTAACAACCCCACAACATATTAAGCCTCTAAATTCTCAACCTTTTTTTTTTTTTTTGATGAAAATACAGATAGCCAAAGATACACCGTTTCAAAAATTTCTACATACACAGTTCAGTGACACTGACTACGCTCTTCCAACTGTGCTGTTATTCTTACTTAAGATGAAGGCTTACAGAACAAAATAGTTTCTCATTTAACAGTTACTATACATGTTGCCCTATGACAATGGTTAACAATCTCACAACACATCAAGAATATCCTTACTCCACCTTGTGTTCCCTATCACCAGGGGACTTCCTTGCCCCCTTCTGTCTTCTGGCCCTTGCCACTGGACTACTGTACCTAATTAGTCTCATTTGTTTTTTTTTTTTTAACACCATTTCAAAACTTTTTACTTACACATTTCAGTGATATTGACTATGCTCTTCCAATTGTGCTGCCATTCTCGCCCAAGATGAAGGCTTACAGGACAAAACAGCCTCCCATTTAATAGTTACTACAAATGTTGCCCTGTAACAGTGGTCAACAATCTCACAACACATTGACAGTGTCCTTACTCAATTTGTGTTCCTTATCATCAGTTTCATACTCCCCCTCTGCCTTCTGGCCTTTGTCACCGGACTCCTGTACCTCGCTAGTCCCATTTAGTTTTACTGGGCTGTCCACTCCCAGGCTTAACATCGAACCTCAAAGGTAACTTCACCTCTGAGCTGAAAGGGTGTCTGGGGGCCACACTCTTGAGGTTTCTCCAGTATTCTTTAGGCCAATAAATCTGGTCTTTTTTTTTGGGGGGGGGGAGTTAAAATTATGCTCTACGTCCTTCTCCAGCTCTGTCCAGAACCCTCTGTTGTGATCCTGGTCAGAGCAGTCAGTGGTGGTAGCCGGGCACCATCTAGCTGTACTGGACTTAGTCCGGTGGAGGCCTTGGTAGCTGTGGACAATTAGTCGTTTGGACTAATCTTTTCGTTGTATCCTGTTCTCTTTATTCTCCCTTGCTCCCAAAGGGATGAGACCAGTGGAGTATCTTAGATGGCTGCTCATAGGCTTTTAAGACCCCAGACACTACTCACCAAGGTAGAATGTAGAGCATTATCTTTATAAGTAGTGTCATGCCAATTGAGCTAGATGTTTCCCGAGACCATGGTCCCCAGAGCCCTCCGTCCAACAACTCAGTCCCTCGGGGGGTTTGGATGTGTCTATAGGGCCTCCATGACCTTTCCTTGTGCAGGTTGTGTTAGTTTCCCCTGTACTGTGTACTATCTCATCTCTCACCCAAGGTACCACTTATCTATTGCCTATTTAGTATTCCCCCCACCCCATCCCTGGTAACCAACAAGGATTGTTACATTTTGCATGTGAATTTTTTCATGGGTTTTTACAATAGAGGCCTCATACAATATTTGTCCTTTTGTGATTGACTTATTTCACTCAGCATAATGTCCTCCAGTTTCATCCATGTTATGAGATGGTTCACAGATTCATTGTTGTTCTTTCTCGTTGCATAGTACTCCATTGTGTGTATGTACCATAGTTTGTGTATCCATTCATCTGTTGATGGACATCGAGATTGTTTCCATCGTTTTGCTATTGTGAACAATGCTGCCATGAACATAGGTGTCTCCTTTGCCCATTTTTAAATTGAATTATTTGTCTTTTTGTTGTAGAGGTGTTGGATTTTCCTGTTGATGTTAGAGATTAGAACTTTGTCAGATTTGTAATAGCCAAAAATTTTTTCCCAGCATGTAGATTCTTTTTTTATTATTATTGTGAAGTTTTTTGATGAGTCTAAGTGTTTAATTTTTAGAAGATCCCAATTATCTAGCTTATCTTCTGGAGTTTGTGTGTTGTTGGCTATGGTTTGTATTCTGCTAATGCCATGTGTTAGGGCCTCTAGTGTTGATCCTATTTTTTCTTCTATGAACTTCATAATTTTTGGCTTTATATTTAGGCTTTGATCCATTTTGAATTAGTTTTTGTATATGGTGTGAGGTATGGGTACTGTCTCATTTTTTTGCAGATGGACATCCAGTTTTGCCAGTTAAAAAGACTGTCTGTTCTCCACTTGATGGACTTTGGGCCCTTGTCAAAGAGCGGGTGACTGTAGGTGGATGGATTTACATCTGGGTTCTCAATTCTGTTCCATTGGTGAATGTATCTGTCCTGGTACCAGCATCAGGCTCTTTTGACTACCATAGCTGTATAGTAGGTTCTGAGGTCAGCTAGTGCCAGTCCTCCTACTTCATTCTTCTTCTTCAATAGAGCTTTACTTATCCGGGGCTTCTTCCCTTTCCACACAAAGTTAATGATTAGTTTTTTCATCTCTTTAAAGAATGTTGTTGGTATTTGGATTGGGATTGCATTGTATTTATAAATCACTTTTGGTAGAATTCTCATTTTCACAATGTTGAGTCTGCTTATCCATGAGCATGTTATGTTTTTCCATTTATGTAGATCCTTTTGGTTTCTTACAGTAGTGGTTTATAATTTTTTGTATAGGTCTTTTACATCCCTGGTTATATTTATTCCTAAATATTTTATTTTTTTAGGAGCTATTTTAAGTAGTATTATTTTCCTTATTTGCTTTTCATCGTTCTCTTTATTGGCGTTCAGGAATCCAACTGATTTTTTTTATGTTTATCTTGTATCCTGCTCCTCCGCTGCATCTTTCTATTAGCTCCAGTAGTTTTCTTTGTGGAGTCTGTTGTGTTTTGTATGTATAGAATCATATCATCCACAGATAGGGACAGGTTAACTTTTTCATTACTAATTTGGATGGCTTTTATGTCTTTTTCTTGCCTTGTTGCTCTAGCTAGGACATCCAGTACAATGTTAAATAGGAGTGGTGATAAAGAGCATACTTGTCTTGTTCTCGTTCTCAAGGGGAATGTTTTCAGCATCCCTCCATTAAGAATGATGTTGGCTATTGGTTTTGCATACATGCCCTTTATTATGCTGAGAAATTCCCCATCTATACTTATTTTATTAAGAGTTTTTATCAGGAATGGGTGTTGGACTTTGTTGAATGCCTTTTCTGAGTCTATTGAGATGGTTGTGTGATCGTTTTCTTTCCTTTTGTTTATGTGGTAGATTATGTTGATTGATATTCTAATGTTGAACCATCCTTACATACCTGGTATAAATTCTACTTGGTCGTGGTGTAATATTTTTTTGATATGATGCTGAATTCTATTTGCTGGAATTTTGGGATCTATAATGATGGAGATATTCATCTGTAATTTTCTTTTTTTGTGGTGTCTTTGCCTGGTTTGGGTATCAGGGTTATGCTGGCTTCATAGAATGAATTCATAAGTATAATTTCTTTTTTTTTTTTTTTTGGTTCTGAAATAGTTTGAACAGTACTGGTATAAGCTCTTCTCTGAATGCTTGTTAGAACTCTCCAGTGAAGCCATCTGGGCCAGAACTTTTTTTTTGTTGGGAGTTTTTTTTATTACCTTATCAATCTCTTCTCTTGTTATGGGTCTGTTCAGATTTTCAACATCACTTTGTGTTAGTTTGGGTAGGTAGTGTGTTTCTAGACATTTAACTGCTTCCTCTAGGTTTTCTAATTTGTTGGAGTATAGTTTTTCATAATACTCTGCTATAATCCTTTTTATTTCAGTTGGGTCTGTTGTAAGGTCCCCCATTCCATTTCTTATTTGGGTTGTTCGCTTCTTCTCCTGTTTTTCTTTTGTCAGTTTGGCCAGTGGTTTGGCAATTTTGTTGATCCTTTTAAAGAACCAACTTTTGGTTTTGTTGATTCTATTGTTTTTCTATTCTCTATTTCATTTATTTCTCCTCTGATCTTTATTGTTTCCTTTCTTCTTGTGACTGAGGGCTTCTTTTGCTGTTCTCTGTTTGTTCAAGTTGTGTAGCTAATGTTTTGATTTGGTCCCTTTCTTCTTTTTTGATGTGTGCATCTATTGCTACAAATTTACCTCTGAGCACTGCCTTTGCTGTGTCCCAAGGGTTTTGGTATGATGTGCTTTCACTTTCATTTGATTCCAGGAATTTTTTTTCCCCATATCTTATTTCATCTGTTATGAAATAGTGGTTTTTAAGCAGGGTATTATTCAGTTTCCATATACCCAATTTTTTTTTTCTTTCCTTGATTTCCCTGTAGTTAATTTCTACTTTGATGGCATTTTGGTCAGAGAATTTATTTTGTATTCTCTCAGTGTTTTGGATTTTGCTGAGGGTTGCTCTGTGACCTAAGATGTGGTCTATTCTGGAGAGCATTCCATGTTCTTTGGAAAAGAATCTGTACTTTGCAGCTATTGAGTGGAGTGTTCTATATATGTCTATGAGGTCAAGTTGGCTGATTGTGCCTTTAGATCTTCTGTATCTTTGCTGAGTTGCTTTCTAGATGTTCTGTTGTTTACCAAGAGTGGTGTGTTGAAGTCTCCTACTATTATTGTGGAACTGTCAGTTTATTCGTTCAGTGCTGTTAGAGTTTGTTTTATGTATTTTGGAGCCCTGTCATGGGTTGCGTGGATGTTTATTATGGTTATGTCTTCATGATGGCTTGTCCCTTTAATCATATAGTGCCCTTCTTTGTCTTTTATGGTGGGTTTTGTTTTAAAGTCTATTTTATCTGAGATTAGTATTACCACTCCTGCTCTTTTTTGGTAGCTGTTTGCTTGATATATTTTTTCCATCCTTTGATTTTTAATAAATTTATGTCTTTGTTTCTAAGATGTGTCTCTTGTAGGCAGCAGATTGATGGAGCCTGTTTTTTAATCATTCTATCACTCTCTGTCTCTTTATGGGTACATTTAAGCCATTTACGTTCAGTGTCATTATTGATAAGTGTGAGTTTATTGCTGTCATTTTGTAGTACTTTTTTTGGCAGTGCCTATGTTTCTTTGTTTCTCTTACTCTGTTGTGCTGAATTCCTTTTGTTTGTGGATTTTTTTCCCTTTTTTTATTTTTGCAGTTTTGTTTTTACTGAGACTTTATGTTTTTCTTCTTTATTTTGATGAGTAGGTTTGTTAACTTTCTTCGTGGTTACTTTGAAATTTACTCTTATCTTCCTAGGTTTGAACCAGTCTATTATTACTTGGTATTGTCTTGCCTTCCTCTCCTTTAGAGAGTTCTATACCTACACTGTTTATTCCCTTCTTTTATTGTTCTGACACTGTTGTAATTTACAGATTAACCTCTCTGGTTCCCTGTTGTAATTATTTTGGTTTTGGATAGTCCTTGAGAGTTCATTTCCTAGGTTGGTATCTGGGTGCTGTGATCTTGCATCCTAGATTCAGACTGTAGTCTGATGTTCTTTGTTCTCAAACCAAAGGACTCCCTTTAATAATTCATGTAAGTTTTATTTGGTTTTTACATATTCTCTTAATTTCTATTTATCTGGAAATGTCCTAATTTCACCATCATATTTGAATGAGAATTTTGCAGGATCTATTATTCTTGGTTTGCATTTATTTTTCCTTTCAAGGTTTTATATATATCATCCCACTGCCTTCTTTCCTGCGTGGTTTCTGATGAATAATCAGAGCATAGTCTCATGGTTTCCTCTCTGTATGTGACTTTTTGTTTTTCTCAAGCTTCTCTCTGGATTCTTTCTTTGTTTTCAGTTTTAGCAAGTGTGATTAGGATATGCCAAGGTGATTTTCTTTTGGTGTCTCTCCTATGTGGGATTCCTTGAGCTTCTCAGACAGTCGGCTTTTCATTTTTCGTGATGTTAGGGAAGTTTTCTGTCATCAATTCTTCAATGATCCTCTCTTCATTTTCCTTTCTCCCTCTGTTCTGGAACTCTGAGCACTCAAAGTTTTTGTGTTTGATTGTATCCCACATAATTCTCAGGGTTTCTTCATTTTCCTTCGTTCTTTTTTTCTGATTTTACCTCAAACAATGTTATATCCAAGTGTTTTTCTTCAATTTCGCTGATCCTGTCTTCCACTGATTCAAACCTGCTCCTCAGCCCTTGTATGATACTGTCTATTTCTGAAATCCTGTTGTTTATCTTTTGGGCTTTTAATTGTTGTTTTGTATGATTTCTAGTTGTGAATTTATTTTGCATTTTGTTCCTTATTATTTTCCTGAATTCTTCCATTTTTTGGTCTTTATTTTCCATGAATTTGTCTGCCTTTTCCATGAATTTGTCTATTTTTTCCTCATTTTTGCCTACTTTTTGTTTCAACTCTTGGATAGCTCTGAATATTAGAAGTTTGAATTCCCTATCAAGTAGTTCTATTGCCTTTTCTTCTACTGGAAACTCATCTGGTGTTTTATTTTGGATGACTACTGGAAGCATCCTGTCCTGTTTTGTTATATGTTTTTATATTTTCTGCTGTCTTTGGGACACTAAGTAGTTATTTTCTTCATTTTTTATTTGTAGATTTTTTTTGTTTTTTCCTGCTTTTTGTTTTATTTGGTTATGTCTGAGCAGGTGGACCGTGTGTTGTTTGTTGTTTGCTCATTTTGGAGACTATGCTTCTCATCTCTATGTCCAATGGGCAGGGCCAGTTGCTCAACTATGGTGCAGCAGGGCAGCTCCAGCTGAAGTGGAGAGGCTGGGATGGGTTGTTTGTGGCATGTACTAGTTCTGACAGGATGGGCCAAGAATCAGTGCATGGCAGGTTCTGGGAGGCTGTGCCTGTGCTGCTCAGGGGTGTGATGTTCAGTGCATGGTGCAGGTAGGCAGGAAGGAGGGGCAATGTTGTGATGTGTGGAGTTAAAATGGGTATGGGAAAGAAAAGAGAGAGCAAAGAGAAAAAGGGAACAAAAACAAACAACCAAAAAAAAAAAAAAGTAAACAAACAAAAAAATATGCACTCACTCTCAAAGAGTGCTAAGGGAGCTTGCTGCTAAAGTGGTGAGATGAGAGACTAGGAAACGGAGAAAAATAAAAAGAAAAAAGAGAGAGAGAAAATAATAACAATAAAATAAATAAAAATAAGAAAAAAAAGAAAAGAAAAGCCCCCAGGGCCACCCCCCCAAGCAGCAGTGAAGTTGAGGAAGTGGTTCCCAGGCCACGAAGTACAGCCTGGCTAGAAGGGACAGAGGTGTTACACAGCTCCACGTATTCAGGAGATAAGAAAGAAGTTAAGTATAGACAGACAGGAGAAACTGAGAAATGAAGAAAGACAAAAAGGAAAAAAGAGGGAAAAAAATGTGCCCAGGGATCCCACCAGCATGGCCTGGCAGACCGAGGAAGTGGCTCCCAAGCCCATCAGTACAGCCTGGCTAGAAGGGGCTCCCAAGCCAGAAAAAACAAACAAACAAATAAACAAACAAGACAAAACAGAACAAAACAAAAACAAAAGTATAAAAGGCTCTGGGGATCCTACCAACCTTGCCACATGGACCAGAGAAGCAGTTCCTTAGCCAAGTGGCTCATCACAGCCTTTCAAGAAGAAGCAAAGCTTGCACACAGAGCCAGGTGTTTGATAGAAAAGAGGGGAAGGTGGTGAGGGTCAGAGAAGAAACAAAAAGAATCAGAAAAAGCAACACCAGCAACAAACAATTGGCACTGATGGAGCCGGCAAGTGTGAGTGGGGTGAATTCAAGCAGCACAGGGCTGGAGCCAGTGTCTTCTAGCTAAGGGACCGCAGCCAGTGGGAAGTGGGGGAGGTTGAGCTGGAGAGGTGGGGGGCTGGAGGGGGACGTGGAAGAAAGGTGGGGTGTGGGAAAGTGTATATCACTGGTTACCTGGTGTTCTGTCTCCTGCTGGGAGGTCTGTGAATTTGCTTTCCCATACTCCCTGTCCACTGATCTCCAATAGAAGTCCAAGATGGTGAATCCATGCTGCTTTAGCTGATAGGGGACCTCCGCATGTATCTCTCCATGTTCTCTGTTCTCTGTTAGTTTCTTATTCCATTTGGTGCTTAGCTGAGTTCTTTATCTCTTCATTTGATGCTTAGGGTTCCACGGTTGACATTTGCCTCTGACTTGTTTTTCAGGTCTTTTCTTTGCTGTGGAGGGACAGTGTGGTGCTTCTGTCTATAGTGCCATGTTGGCTCTGCTTCCCAGAACTCTTGAAATTTTTAAAAAGCAAAAATGTCACTTTGAGGACTAAGGTGTGCCTGACCCAAGCCATGGTGTTTTCCATTGTCTCATACACATGCAAAAAGCTGAACAATGGCTAAAGAAAACAGAAGAATTTAAGCCTGTGAATTATGGTATTGGCGAATAATATTGAATATACTGTGAACAGCCAGAAGAATGAACAAATCGGTGTTGAAAGTAGTACACCCAGAGTGCTCCAAAAGATTGGCAGTTTGAATCCACCAGCTGCTCCTTGGAAACTCTATGGGGCAGTTCTACTCTGTCCTATTGCTATGAGTCGGAATCGACTTGACAGCAACAGGTTTTTTGGGTTTTACCTGTCAAAAAGTAAATCTAAATAATAAATCCACACAGCTACTCATAGACTATTCTATAAAAAATGATTTAAAACTGTTTACTTAGATGTTTGTGAACAAAAGTGTTCCCACTTAGGATAGTAACAGAGTATTCTTGGGGGTTGTATATGCACCCTGGAGTCTATAATGTTTGCCCTTCTAAGCTCTTTAAATATAAGAAAAAAACAAACAAAAACAAAAGTATATCTACCAGTCAAGAAACAAGCTGTTATTACTCTTTCAATGAAAATTTTGATGATTTTGAGCAAATCACTTTAAATATCTAGGCTTCGATTTGCTCACTGACCAAATGAGAGGATTAAATTTGAAGATCTGTAAGGTAATTCTCTGGGAGGTGCAACCAGTTTAGTACTCAGAAAGTATGGTGGTTCAAACCCACCAGAGGTGCCTAGGAAGAAAGGCCTGGAAATCTGCTTCAGCAAGGTCACAGTCTTGAAAACATTGTGGAGCAAAACTCTACTCTGCACACATGGCGTCACCATGAGCTAGAATCGACTTGAAAGCAGCTGGTTTAGTTTTTTAAAGATGCCTTCCAACTCTTAATTTTCTTGATTCCATTTTGGTAAGAAAGAAACTTAGGTATGGGCTTACCTTTTCATTTCAGGAAGAAGTACTGTTTTTGAGGCTTTCAGTGTGTGTGTGTATGTTTGTGTTTGTGTGTGTGTGTGTGTGTGTGTGTGTGTGTGTGTGTGTTTTCCCCAATATTCCAGAGCTGTTTTCATTGCAACTACTACCAACTAAGTGCAATTTCTGATCTCCACAGAGCTATCTGAGGGGTGTTGAGTGGTTAAGAGAGGCATATCTTATACTGAGGTAAAACATTTGTGTTTTTATAGAATATAATACTTGTCTCCTTCTATTTATTGATAGACACTCACCAAATGCATGTCTTCCATATATAAACTTACATGCTGTGCATTCCTTTAGAAGGGTATTAGTGAGAAACCAAAATAAAAACCAAAACCCATTGCTATCAAGTCAATTCCAACTCATAGTGACCCCATAGGGTCTCCAAGGCTGTAAATCTCTACAGAAGCAGAGTGCCACATCTTTATCCCATGGAGCCACTAGTAGTTTGGAACTGCAGGCTGGTTAGTAGGTGATCGCTTTTAACAGCTACACCACCAGAGCTTCCTGTAAGTATCTCATGAAATGAATCAACTAAAAAAAATCCAGACAGTGTATAAATCCAAGAAGTGTACAAATCTACAGTAAAGAATACAGAAGATAAACTTGGAAAATCCCTTATTTATGTTCTCCCTAAATCATTTAATTATCTTACTTTCAATAATATTGTCCTTAGGCGTGTTATCAACTAGATTATATTAAACTGTAAAGGGATGGAAATTGTCTATTATACTCTTCTTACTGGAATGAAATGAAAGTATAAATAAAATCTTTGGTTAAGATGGTATTTTTGATTCTCTGCCCCAAGATCTATGAACATTATGCTGCATTAAAAAAAAAACAAAAAAACCTCTTGATTGGAAACAGCCAAAATATACCCCGCAAAATTAGAGGACTGAGTAAGCAAAGAAAGAAAGGTCACGTCTCTGGTGTGTTAAACAATCAATAAAATGATACTCCTGGAAACAATGCAGACACCTAGAAAATGTCTTTGTTATAATGTTAAGTGAAAAAAATCAGACTGCAAAACTGAATGTGCTATGGTTTTTATCAGATACATATATGGGAATTTTGACAATAAATGAATAGAGCCCAGAAAAATGAAAGTAGTTAACTTTTTAAGTGGTGGGATTGTGAGAAAAAATATTTGTCTACTAACTGTTTAAAATTATATTACTGTGTTGTAGTCAAAACTAAAAACTAAAAATATCTGTGTATTAAAATATGAAAAAAATAGTTATGAAAAAATTTAAGATTAACAAATCTCCCTTGACTCTATATCCAGGAGAGTTGCAGAAACATAATTTAAATTTAATTCTATCTCACTTACTTGCAAAGTACATGCTTGTCTTGCTTTCTGATTATTAATATTGGTTTCACAGTTTAAAATATGCAGTTTATGTTGTCAATAAATAATGAAAATTATAATTATCAAAATCAATCTAGCAATCAATCCATAATTATAAAATCAATATAAATGCTATGAAGATAATGATGACATGTTAACCACATAGGAAAATACCATAAATTTGGAAAATTTATAAATTAGATGATATAAAATTTAAATTTATAACAATGAAATTTATTGGGAATAAATTTTACACATTTCATTTGAAAGAGGCAATATTCATAAAATAAAATTGTAGACACCTAGGATTTTTGGTGGAAAAATTCAAGTTATTATAGATGAATATGAGTGGAAATTAAAAAATATTGAAAACTGAAATACCATTAGTAAAGATACAGTGTCTACAGCAACATTTTTCCACTATGCTTTATAGCACAACTCGCTGTTGGGACTTATGTCAGAAGCACTACTTTTCCATTGAAAATTCTACTTCATCACCTCAGAATTCATGCCATCCTATTTGAGATTCATTTAATTGCCTTAGTGAGTCACTGTTACTGAAGAAAGCAAGTCATTTCCTTCAAGTATGATTGAGACAAAAAAAAAAAAACAATAACAAAAAATATTCAGAAACTGTTGTTTAGAAGTTACTATATGAGGGTAATATATACAATATTCGGCTCATGTTGATAAAAATACACAACATGCATTTTCAAACTGAATATAAGACAAAAATATCAGAAGTTGATAAGCCATGCCATAATGACAATGATGAAGGCAATTTGATTCCTTAGCTTGGAAAAGAAATGAGAGTGAGTTAAGTATTCAATATTTTAATTTGGAGGAGAGAATGGATTTATTTTATTCTTTGCCTGTGCAGAGGAGGAAACCCTCTGGTGTAGTGGTTAAGAGCTGCGACTGCTAACCAAAAGGCAGTTCGAATCCATTAGGCGCTCTTTAGAAACCCTGTGGGGCAGTTTTCCTCTGTCCTATAGGGTCACTATGAGTCAGAATCCACTCGACAGCAATGGGTTTGTTTTTTTGTTTTTGTTTTTGTGCAAAGGAAGAGTAAGAACTAGAAAAAACATACATGTATATAAGAAAAAATATACGCAAGAAAACTCAAATTTATGTAGAAAGCCTCTAAAAGTATGAACTGTTTACCACTGAATTGGCCTATGCGGAATATTCTGGGCTGCCTATCAGGGAATGTGGTTCCTATCCTCAGTGACTAGCTCATGTATTTTCTATTTGAGATTTATGAAGGTCTCTGAACCACTGACAAACGTCTACACAATTTCATGAAATACAAGTTAGAGCAAACTTTGAAGGTGGTGCAGGTTTGAGAACAGACAAAGACTATACTTTTGCTTATATGATGGTTGTTTCACTTTCTGCAAATAAGCAATGCAAAGAATATAAAAAGGTAATAACAGTTGTGATTTTAGGGATTTAGAGCTGTTCCATGTGGTGATAGATGCAGACTTGGTTAGCAAGGATCTGAATAGAGGACATCCTGCTTGTTATATTCCAGGTCAAATCTGCATTAAACACAAAATAAAAGTGAAATAAACTAGATCAAACTAACACTATCTTAAAAGCCATGGCTTGAGTCAGGCACACTTTAGTTATCAAAGTGATATGTTTGCTTTTCAAATTTTTAAAGAAATCTTTTACAGAAAATTTGTTCTTTTCAATTACCTCATAGGCATGTGAAAGCTGGAAAATGAAAAAGAAAGACAGAAGAAAAATTTACAGATTTGAATTCTGGTGTTGGTGAAGAATTTGAATATACTGTGGAGTGCCAGAAAAATGAACAAATCATTCTTGGAAGAAATACAACTAGTATGTTCCTTAGAAGAGAGGATGGCGAGAGTTTGGTTTGCTTACTTTGTACAAGTCATGAGGAAAGACCTGTTATCAGGTCTTGGACATGTTATCAGGAGGGACAAATCCCTGGAGAAGGATATCATGATTGGTAAGGTAGAGGGTCAGCAAAAAAGAGAGAAACCATCGATGAGATGAATTGACACAATAGCAGTACCAGTGAATTCAAACATACCTGTGATCATGAAGATAGCATAGGACCAGGCAATGTTTTGTTCTATCATACATAAGTTTACCATGAGTCAGAACCTACTTGATGGCAAGCAGCAACAACCACAATCTTAAAAACCAATCACCACAAGTTATGTCATATGTTTGCTTCTGAGTTTTGAACATTTTGCTTTACCAGTGCTGAGGAAATGTCCACTACACTCTAATTCCTAGAAATTTTGCATTTATGCTCATTTAACACCCTAAATTTTGTTTGTTTGAATACATGCATGTTTCCGAAGAGATGATTTCAAAGAAATCTATGATTCAAAGAGATAAACCAGACACACACACACACACACACACACACACACACACACACACACACACACACACACGCATACTCAAACAAAACACTTGGTCAGTTGAATAAATGGGTTAATAATTAGTTAATGAGTACATACCTACTAAGTATCCCCTGTTAAAGATTGTTAAGAACTTTCACATAAATCCCTTCAGAAAGACTTACCAGTCTTAGTGTTTGCGGAGCACTGAATTATTTAATATGCCTTTCTAGCCATAGTCTTGTAACTCCCACCAGATAACTGGGTGGGACTATGCAACGTAAGTGCTTGTGGTCTACCAAGGGGATTAAATAACTTGCTAACAACGTAAATAATGTGCATGGCACCCTTGTGGGGGTGGGACCATGCAAATAAGGTATACGGAACCTTAACGAGGGGATTGGTCAGTTTTGCCATCCCACTAGGCTTAAAATGAGCCAACCCAGAGGTGGGAAGGGAGGATCTCACCACTACCAAGAAAGAAGAGATAGTAATAGAGCATGTTCTTTGGACCCATGATGCCTGCTCTAAGAAGCTCCTGGAACAAAGAGACCGAGAGAGAGAGAGCTGTAACACCGAAGATGGTGAGAAGTGACAGCAGAGAAATGGAGGCAGCAGAGGCAGGAAACCAGCAGGAGACTGTCAGAAGATGGCATGGTGGGGTTCCTGGCCCAGAGAGTGAGAAAGCTGAGTGCCTTCTGGCAGGAGGCTAGCTGGAGGAGTAGGGTGCCTCCGAGCACTTGGTGGAGCTAGAGCTGAACATCTTTAAACCAGGCTTACTGGTAGAGTAGGGTGCCTCTGGGCACTTATAGGTACAGCTAAAAGGGCTGTGTAATACTTGCCCAAGGAAGTCAAGGTCGAGGGGCCAGACAGAGGAGTGCCTGCAGGCATAGCTGACAAGAGGCTGTCCTGATCAAAAATCTATATCCTGAGTGTCCTGAACCTGAACTGTAACCTGTTACTTCCCTAATAAACTCATAATCGTGAGTATGGTCTGTGAGTTCTGTGTGGCCATTGCAATGAATTATCAAATCCAGTAGAGAAGTACAGAGAGTTGTGGGAGGGATGGTTGGTGTCGGAACTGGTAAAAAGGTTTGAGGGTAGAGGCATGCCACTTCCTCATAGGAATCAGCCTTCGGCTATTGAACTTAATTTTCCTTCCTCTGGGAATTTAGAGGAAGTCAGAGGCCCCCGCTATGCCATTTTTACAGTTCTCTTGTCTTTTACATAAAACACCAAAGCAACCTTAGTAGTTGCGAAGACTAAATTATTTGCCCAATACCACATGACCAAAAGATGGCATAATTAGGATTTGATTGTGTATAATCTGAATACAAATATCATAAATGTCCCCTAGTACCTTGGTTGTTATTAGTTCTGCCAAGTTGATTCGGACTCATGGTAACACTATGTGTGCAGAGTAGAACTGCTCCATAGAGTTTTTAAGGTTGCAGCCTTTCAGTAACAGATCACTATGCCACTCTTCTGAGAAGCCTCTGGGTGGGTTCAAGCTCTCAACTTTTCAGGTGTCAGTCAAGCACTTAACCATTTGCACCATGCAAGAACTCCTTAGTACCTTGAAGGACCCCTTTAAGAAGTAAGCAATCACACATGAAATTATATTTAAAAATCATATGAACAAGAAGCCAGCATCAGGATTTGAGGAAAATTTATTAACAACCTGAGATGCAGATGACACAACCTTGCTTGCAGAAAGCGAAGACAACTTAAAGCACTTATTGAAGAAGGTTAAAGACTACAGCTTCAGATGTATTACACCTGAACATAAAGAAAATGAAAATCATTACAACTGGACCAATAAACAGCATCATGATAAATGATGATTAAGCTGAAGTTGCCAATGGTTTCATTCTTTATGTATCAACAATCAATGCCGATGGAAGCAGCAGTCAAACGTATTTGATTAGGCAAATCTGTTCCAAAAGAACCCTTTAAAGTGTTAAAAAAAAAAAAACAAAAAAAAACAAGATGTTACTTTGATGACTAAGGTGAGCCTGACCCAAGCCATGGTCTTTTTAATTGCTTCATATGCATGCAAAAGCTGGACAATGACAAAGGAAGATCAGAGAAAAAATTATGTATTTGAATTGTGGTGTTGGTGAGGTATATCGAGTACACCATGGACTGCCAGAAGAATGAACAAATCCGTCTTGGAGGAAGTAGAGACAGAATGCTCCTTAGAAGAAAGCATGGTGAGACTTCATCTCACTTACTCTGGACATGTCATGGGGGGGACGAATCCCTGGAAAAAGACATCATGCTTGGTGAAACAGAGGGTCAGTGAAACAGAGAGAGGGCCTCAATGAGATGAACTGACACGGTAGGTGTAATAAAGAGCTGAAATACAGCAAAAATTGTGAAGATGGTGCAGGACTGGGCAACATTTCATTTTGTGACACCTAAGGTCACTATGGAGCCCTGATGGCGTCACTGTTAAAATCTCAGGTGCTAACCAAAAGGTCTGCAATTCGAATCCACCGGCCTCTCCTTGGAAACCCTATGGAGCAGTTCTGCTCTGTCTATAGGGTTTTTATGAGTCAGAACAGACTCGATGGCAACGAGTATTTGGTTTAAGGTCACCGAGAGTCGGAGCAGACTCAAACGCATTTTACACAACAACAACATGAAATGGTATGCATGGATAAAATAGCTTAAAGATGGGTATACTACAGGCTCTTCTGGAGTAAAGGCAGTGAGAACCCAAGAAGTGTCTAGGATTACTTACTATTTTGATAACATTTTCAGAAATACATCCCATATAGTAGAATAGTTAAGCTCTGTGTTGCATATTTTTAGTCACAGTTGGTGAATCGGCTCTGCATGGTAGGTTTACTTTTAGCTATAAAGTGATGGAGAACAGGCAGAATATAATACAGAATCAATCCATTTGGCAGGTAGGAGCAATAGAGAATTGATAAGCTGGAAATATTGTCAGAAAAAGGTTGAATTCTTGTAATCAGGGAAACAGTGAACAACTGAACATCCCGGTGAAATGAATGGGAGATGATATTCACAAATGTGTGATGGTTGACATCATTGGTGTCCATTAAAGGTGAAGCAGAATACCTTCTCTTCTCTTACTCCTGCATCAGTTAGTGTTCTCCAGAGAAACAGAATCAATAGGCTGGATGGATATCAATAGGATGTCCATTTAATGGCCTACCTGGGTGATGATATATATAGATAGATAGATAGATAGATGTAAAGGTAGTATATACAGAGGTATCTATGATTTATTTTAAGGAATTGGCTTGTAAGATTGTGGACCCCGACAAGTCTAAAATCCATACAGCAGACTAGCAGGATGGAAACTCAAGCAGGATTGAAGTTGCAATCTTGAGGCAAAATTTCTTCTTCTCCAGGAAACTTCAGATTTTGCTCTGAAGGGCTTCAATTGGTTGGAAGAGGCTTATCCACATTATCAAGAGTAATCCCCTTTACTTAAAGTCAATTGATTACAGATGTTAATCACATCTACAAAATACTTTCACAGCAACACCTATATTGACTCATCATCAGTAACCAGTTGCAGTCAAATTGATTTTGACTCATGGCAACCCCATGGGTGTCAGAGTAGAACTGTGCTCCGTAGAGTTTTCAATGACTGACCTTTCAACATACATCTAGACGTTTCTTCCAAGGTGCCTCTGGGTGGATTCTTATCTCTAGCTTTTTGGTTAGAAGCCTGACAGCACCCAGGAAACCCACACTTAGATTAATGTTTGATTAAATAACTGGGTACCATACCCTAGCCAAGTTGACGCGTAAGACTAATCATCAACTTCTCCTCTCTGCTGTGCAAGTATGCACATGTGTGCACCTGCATGTGTGCACACATATAACTGTCCAGATGAGTTGATATTCAAATCAGGACTCCAGTCTTTTGGGGAGATGAACTGCTTGTCAGGGTCATGAGCAGAATTTTAAGACAGACTAAGAACAATGGATGGGTAATGGGTGAGAGGTTTATAATGTAAAGATTTTCCTTGGATCATCCCAAAGGCTGTAGGTCCCTGAAACTTACTGGCCAATTAGAAGTTTTCTGTAGCAATTTATTTGTTCAATGTCATGACTGGTCCTCCATGAAACTTTATTCAAAATTCCACTAGTTTGGGGTGGGGTGGGGAGCTAAAGCTACAGTAAAAGCTGAATTGTTTCAAGAACTTAATTGCGCTGAGAATATTGATAGACAGCTTCAGTGGCTACTATTAAGGATCTAGATGTGGCATTGGCAAACAAACTAACAAAGTGCAAGGAATCCAGAAGATTTGAGATTTCTTCTCAACTCTGACATGCTATGACTCTATGATTCTAATTTCCAGAAGTCCCCTTCATATACTTCTCAAGATTGTATATATCTGCTACATCACCTATCTGTAGTTATACTAAATTTTCTTCAAGAATGTATATTGAAAATACATGAAAACAATCAGTTTGAATCAATTTTATTTATTATCTTTCAATTAATATTTCAAAACTGCTAACTACTATTGATTTTTAGTGCAAATGCACAGTATGTGAAGTATATTTGGGCAAGCCTGGGAATTTAACTACCAATAATAGTCATGTTTATATGGTAAAAGTTATTCAGAATTTCAAACGCTAAATTTAAAAAAAATTACCTTGAGGGCACGATTTTTTTATTTGTGGGTTCTCTGTAAGCAGTATTACACATTTCAGAATTATGATCTGAATTGCTACAAAGATATTGCCACTAGCATTCTGTATGTGTCAGAAAACATTGGTGTACATCTTAGAAAAAGCAAAATGAGAATGGAACAAGGTAGTAGCTGGACACGTTAGAGGACTGCAGTGTCATAAAAATGGAATGGGGTAAATCATGTTTCATGAAAGCTGGCAGTTTTGCAGGGATTGTCAGTCTCTTGGCTTACTATACTAGACTCTGTCATTCGTACCAAATATGATAACTTGCTGTCAAGATATAGTCATGTGAATGGATTAAAAGCAGTTTGGATTAGGCCAGAATTGTGATTTGAGAATTAATGGTTAAGTGACTTTTAAGAATGGTGGTACATTGCAGGAGAAAATTAATAGTTGGAAGAAAAAGTAAAAAAAAAAAAAAAAAAAGAAAAGTGAGCTAGTGCTACTTTAACCACATTTGTCAATTTTCTACTTTCCTACTTTTTTCTCTTAAGACGGCTGAGTCAAGAGGATCTCTCTCTTTTTTTTTTTTTTTTTGCTAAAATAGAAGATACATCAGAAAATGTTACAATGAGTTTAAATCAACAAGGTTTTAAAAATAAAATTGACTCATTTTAAAGTGAGTTAGAATCAAAACGAGTCAGCATCAGAGGGAAGCTGAATTGGGTCATGTTAATAAAATGGAAAAAGCGTGAGCAACCTGATGAAGCCTGGCAGTTTGATCATCACACACTTTACCTGCTGAGATAATGAACTTGACAGTAACTTTTCTTAATCTTAAGATATGATAGCACAAAGTTATTGTACAAAATCTCAGAATGAGGCCAATTCTTGCTGACTACAGACTCATTCCATGGTGACTAAGAGAGCCTGTGATTGATGCATTATTATAAAGTGAGCTCCTTCATTTTCATAGAGGAAGGACAAGAGTAAGAATGACACAGTTCTTCTGGGTGATACAGCAAGAGATCTCCAATAACCATGGGCACTTTACAAGACTTCATCTGAATTAATTTACCTAAGTGTTGAAAATCACAGTGAAAATCTCAACAGGAAGAGATTCATATCAAAATGACTAGACCTCATTTATCCAATTCACTTCCAAGAACAGCTCAGGCTTTTCCAGACAATTCTGATGCCTAAATTATTTTGTACCACATTTATTCACATCACAATCACCTCCCATCACCAGCCCAAGAGGACTTCGCATAAGCAATAAACATGTTAGATGGACAGGTGTTAATTTATACCCCAGCCATGTCAAAACTTTTATGGGAAGAAAAGAAACAGACACCTGTCCATCTAGAATATTCATATTTTGAATATATAAATAATAATAGCCTCAAAGAAAGTTAAACATATGTTATTCAACCTGCTGAAAGAAGTATTTATCATCATTGGTCAAATGTTTTGGTTCTCGAAAGTTAATTAGCAATTCTTATTAAACTCAAATATATAGAGCCTTTAGGGACTTTTGGGTGACCATAGGATCTGTTAGGATTTGTCTGAAAGTAGAAATAGGAGAAAGAATTGAAGGGTTATCACTAATGATCTCATCCTTATGCTTGTCTTTCCAGGTAATCTTGTACAGGGCAGGAACTGATTTAGAGGAACGGACAACTCTTATACTAGTATTTTCTTAATTGCCCTACTTCATAGCTGTGGTTGAGAAATAGCTATGCTATACAATCTGCTCAATTTCAGGAGGTAGCTTATGATCAAGAACTGATGGTACTGAAGGAAGAAGTCCAAGCTTCCCTGAAGGAAAAGGTGAAAAACAAGCCTCCAGGAATTCATGGAATAACAAGTGAGATGTTTAAGCAAACGGGTGCAGCACTGGAAGTACTCACTCATTTATGCCAAGAAATTTGGAAGACAGCTATCTAGCCAATTGACTGGAAGTGATCCAAGTTTTTGCCCATTTCAAAGAAAGATGATCTAACAGAATGTGGAAATTACTGAACATTATCAATACCACATGGAAGTAAAATTTTGCTGAAGATCATTCAAAAGCAGTTGCATCAGTACATGGACAGGGAACTGCCAGAAGTTCAAGCAAAATTCAGAAGAGGATGTGGAACGAGGGATAACATGGCTGATGTCAGATGGATCTTGGCTGAAAGCAGAGAATACCGGAAAGATTTTTACCTGTGTTTTATTGACTATGCAAAGGCATTCGACTGTGTGAATCGTAACAAATTATGCATAACACTGCAAATAATGGGAATCCCAGAACACTCAGTTGTGCTCATGAGAAATGTACACTTAGACCAAAAGGCCGTCTTTTGAACAGAACAAGGGGATACTGCATGGTTTAAAGTCAGAAAAGGTGTGTGTCAGGTTGTATTCTTTTACCATATTTATTCAATGTGTATGCTGAACAAATAACCCTGGAAACTGAACTATATGAAGAAGAACACAGCATCAGGATTGGAGGAAGACACATTAACAACCTGTGATAAGCGGAGGACACAACCTTGCTCACTAAAAATGAAGAGGACTTGAAGCACTTACTGATATAGATCAAAGACCACACAGTCTTCAGTATGGATTACAACGCAACATAAAGAAAACAAAAATCATCACAACTGAATCAATAAGCAACATCATGATAAACGGAGAAGAGATTGAAGTTGTCAAGGATTTCATTTTACTTGGATCCACAATTGATGCTCATGGAAACAGCAGTCAGGAAATCAGATGATGTATTGTGTTGGACCTTTCTACTGTGAAAGACCTCTTTAAACTGAAAAACAAGAATGTCATTTAGAGGACTAAGGTGGGCTGGACCCAAGCCATGGTATTTTCAATCACGTCATATGCACGTGAAGGCTGAATAATGAATATAGAAGACCAAAGAAGAACTGAAGCCTTTGAATTATGGTTTTGGCAACGAATATTGCATATGCCATGGACTGACAGAAGAATGAGCAAATCTGTCTTTGAAGTTCAGCCAGAATGCTCCTTAGAAGCAAGGATGGCCAGAGTTTGTCTCACATACTTAGGACATGTTATTAGGAGGGACCAGTCCCTGGAGAAGGACATCATGCTTGGTAAAGTGGAGGGTCAGCAAAAAAGAGGAAGATTCTCAGTGAGATGTATTGACACAGTGGCTGCAGCAATGGGCTCAAGCATAGCAAAGATCATATGGATGGCACCGGACCAGGCAGTGTTTAGTTCTGTCGTACTTAGGGTTGCTGTGAGTCAGAACAGACTGGACGACGCTTAACAACATACACTCTGCTTAAGTAGGACATGGAAAAATACTAAAATTTGCAACTTGTGAAGCTACACGGAAAGCTGAGAGCTTTCTCTAGGCATGCCCCTTGTGCCAGGAAGGCAAGGTGAGTGGTGGATACTTTGACATGATGTTGCTTCCAGGTTTGAAACCAGTTGTCCTAGAATAGTCAGCTCTGACTCATGAAGACCCTGTGTTTGTCAGAGTAGAATAGTGCTCCCTGGTGTTTTCAATGGCTGATTTTTCCAAAAGTAAATCTCCAGACCTTTCTTCCAAGGTGTCTCAGGTGGACTCGAATCTCCAACCTTTTGATTATCAGCCCAACACTTTAACCATTTGCACCATCTAGGCGAGTTGGAATTGACTCTACGGCAATGGGTTTTAAAGACTCCTTGTATGAAGTACTCTACCATATCTGAGAGACAACTACATTCCCCTAAAGAGGACCTACTGAAACATCTGTGAGTTTGTATTCCGTAAGGAGAAATAAAGCAGGAACGTTTTCAAAACCTGAACGGATATAGGGAAAAAATGATGTCTGAATATCCTGAACTCTTTACCTGGCTTCTCCCATTTTCTTTCTCCAGGGTTGTACTATACTTTCAGCATTCCTTCTATCATTTCAGAATGTTGGTAGTATAAAGAGACACTGTACAAGGGAGTCAACTGAGAGCTTAAGTAGGGGACTAAATCATCCTTTTCTAGGTTTGCAAACAAAACCACCTAACATGGTGTCCTTCAAGGGAAAGGGAACTATTTTCTGATCCACAAATCATACTATGGGTAAAACAAGGTCATGCTAGTGGATGCAAACTGTTTATTGTTGTGGTTAGGTGCCATTGAGTCAGTTCCAACTCATAACAACCCTATGTACAACAGAATGAAACACTGTCCATTCCTGTGCCATTCTCACAACAGTTGCTATGTTTGATACCATTGTTGCAGCCACTGTATCAATCCAACTCTTTGAGAGTCTTCCTCTTTTTCCCTGACCCTGTACTTTACTAAGCATGATGTCTTTCTCCAGGGACTGATCCCTCCTGATAACTTACCCAAAGTATGTGAGACAAAATTTCTCCATTCTTGCTTCGAAGGAGCATTCTGGCTGTACTTCTTTCAACACAGATTTGTTCATTCTTTGGGCAGTCCATGGTATATTCAATATTCTTTGTCAACACCATTATTCAAAGGCATCAAGTCTTCTTCTGTCTTCCTTATTCATTGTCCATCTTTCATTTGCATATGAGGAGATGGAAAACAGCATGGTTTGGGTTTGGCACACCTTAGTTCTCAAAGCGATATCTTTGCTTTTTTACACTTTAATCTGCTTATTCTGCCCTACATAGGGAGAATACCATCTTCTGAGAAACGGTTCTTTAAACCAGGGAGTTATAGTGGAGGCTTCCAATCTGAGAATCATACCTTCCTGAACACAGAGTTGGGCCTATGATCCAAGATCATCCTAACATGGCGTTCCCTTTTGCTAGTCATTTGTGTTGCTCCAGGAATGGTCACAGGATCTAAGCTAGACTGATCTGAGTTTCCCTTGAGATTTTTACAATTTCTGTTGGTTGAGATGATCAATTTCTGAACTCAGAATCAGTAGTGGTTTTCCCTACCCAGCTGTGGACTCCATCATCTCAACCCTGAATTTCAAACAGTGATCCCACTCTAAATACAGGTAGCAGTGTATAGTGTTTAAGAGCATGGACATTGACAATAGAAAAGTCTGAAGTTAAATACCAGTAACACTCTTCATATGGGGTCTGCAACTTTAAACAAGGTGTATAATTTCCAAATCTATGGTTCCTGAAATGTGTGGAGATGATAATTCCTGCATTAGAGGCCTGTTGTGATGTGATTATATCTTGCTGGCCCACAGTAAGTGCTCAACACCTAGTAGCAATTTTTAGTATTTCTAATTTTTGTGAGACATTAATAAATGTATTTTTTGTTGAGGGACACAATTCCTTTTTGCTCTAGTTTCTTCAAAGCATGACTAAATGCATGCATTATTGTTACTTTTATTTTTTTTTAACTTGCTGATACATATAATTTTTTAACATCATCGTGGCAATCATAATGTAGGCATTTGAAAGGTAGTATTAATAAAATAATACCTTACCATTATTGAGAACTGTTACGGCTAGCCATTCTTCCAACTTATTTATAAATATCTTATGAATCCTGTTTCACCAAAAATCTGTACCATGTGTATTTTTATTATTCCTACAGAAATACTAAATACTTTACCAAAGTAACACATTAGTACTACATTGAGCACCTGAACCGAAGTTTTCTAACTGAAGAAGCCATGTTCTCTACCACAATGGTCTACTGCTTATTACCAATATCTGTATATTGCCTAAATTAAATATACTTCTCCTGCATTATCATATCCTCTCTAATGATTACAACATGGCATAGATATTACATTTTCGAAATTATTTTAAGTATAATTTCATATTATAATTACAGATGCTTACAAAACCAACAATAAGCAAATTAGTCTGCTAAAGCCAAACATTCTTTAAACACATAGCTACCAAAACCTATTCTGCGACTTTCTCCTCTGTCATGAGGAGGTCTTTAAACTGCCAAGAACAGAACAAATATTAGAAACAGGGAATTAAAAGCCATGATTTTTGAGATTATAGGAAAATTCATAGTTGGCTTGAAATCAATTCTAATCATTTGGTCTCAAGGATTTCCTTTCTAGGTAACTCATAGAATTTGCATATGAGAACACTAAGTGGCTGTCAGTAAGCTTTCAGAAACAGTGACTAATACCATGTCCTGGAAAACTGGCAATTAATAAATATTGTTCTGGTTTTCTAAAAATAGAGAACAATGACTTTTTTTAAATGCAAGTTAGTGAAATTGGCATTTTTCCGAATTAGATAAATAAATGAACTGTGAAACTGATGATTTAGGTGAATTAGAGAAGATAACAATGATCACTGGAAACCATCAAAAATTCACCCAGAACAAACAGATTTATCTTTCTTCTTCTTTAATACAGTTTTTCAACTGTTAGATAAAAAAATGCTTTATAAAATGTTAGATATTGGCATGCTTCTGTCATCATCTTTGCTATATTTTCATAACATGTACAATATCATTTCCTTACATTTATCCTTAAATCCACTCACTTTTGTTTTTAATTTAATAGAAGTAGTTTTAAAAATGTTGATAAGAGGGAGTAAAAGTGTTGTATGTAAAAGGGAAGGAAAGCTGAGTCTTCAAAGGGAAAGAACTTCAGGTAGATATAGAAGGCAGAGTTTTAAAATGCCAGAGGCAGTTAGAGGGAAATAAGTCTGGCTGTGATGAAGGTCCAAAGGAACTAAGAACAACAGCTGTCAGGCGAAAGCAGGTAAGGGCAACCAGAACTAGGATGACTGGTAGACATTTAGGAAAGAGTAGAGTTCACTCTGGGAGGAAAAGTTGGAAAAGAATAGAAGTAAATATAAGAGGAATCTTCATATATTGAGTTGCAATGATAATGGGACAAAAGTGTAGTCAAGAAAGAAGAAAGGGAACCATTGTTCCCCTAAGAATACTTCCCCAAATCGATTTTGTTTGTGTTAATATTTGACAGTTGTTAAACTGTGAAGACATATATTAAAGGAAGCAGTGTGAGAACAAGACTCTGAGATGGGTAAAGATACTCTAAAGGTGGTGTCTTTTTGATTATTTATTTTTATTGTTGTAAAAATATGTATATAACACAACATTTGCCAATTCAATGTTTTTTAAGTACACAATTTAGTGAGATTAATTACATTAATCATGCTGTGCAGTCATCACCAATATTTCAAATTTCCATCACCATAAACAGACACTTATTGCTTCCTAAACAATGACTCCCTTTTCCCCTTTCCATCCCACCCCTGGCAGCCACTAATAAACTTTGGTCTCTACACATTTGCCTATTCTTATTATTTCATATAAGTGATATCATACAATATCTGTCATTCTGTGATTGATTTCACTCAACATAATGTTTTCAAGATACATTCATGCATGCATTAGAATTATAGCATGCATTGGAATTTCATTTCCCGCTATGGCTGAGTAATATTCCATGGTATGTATGTATAACATTTTGTTTATCCTTTCATCTGTTGATGGGCATTTCAGTTCTTTCCACTTTTGTCTACTGTGAGCAGTGCAGCAATGAACATTGGTGTACATTTGTCTGTTTGCATCCCTGCTTTCAAGTCTTCTGAGTATATACCTAGAAGTGGAATTCTGGGTCATACAATAAAAACTATAAAATTCTGCTGAAAGATGGTGTCTTTTTAAATCTAGTTGATCCTTCATCAGCTCAAGGTGTAGGTTTTATCCAATATTCTTTCCCTTATCTTAGAATCTGGCTCAATGACTAATGATGGGTTGTGGAGGAAAGGGTACTGTAGGCTGAGAGTTGTATACAGCTGGAGGAACACATGCAGGAATAAAAGCTGAAGAGTTGGAAAGATTTGAGAAGGATAGTATAAGGACAGAGATCAAAAACTGGTTGTGGTAGATGTAAGGTTATGAAGGAGCTGAAAGGAAGCTCGGGGAGCTGAGACCCAGGAACAATCATAAGACGTTTAAGGGGAAGTGAGATATAAGTGATCCAAGTAGGAGAGTTGGGCAACAAATGTAAATAAATAATTGGTACTATGAGAAATGTGGAAACTCAGTTTACATCTGGGAACAGAATCTGTGAAACGGGTGCCAAGGATCTCAGACTACAGTGGGATACACAGAGATAACCAAATGGGGAAAAAACAAGGAATTGTAGAGAAAGAGTAAGATAGGTTAACTCCATTTCACCAGGCTGCACAGATTGTCCTCCTGTACTGAACTCTTCTGAATAGTCCCCTTGTATCCTTCTAAAAAGTAAACAAGCATGCACTTTATAACGGGTTACTTAGAGAAACCCCTAATTAGATTCCCAGATTTACTGGAACAATGTTATTATCAGTTGGGGTAAAAAAAGAAAAAAGAAATCACACCATTTTAGAAGAGATAGTTTAATACAAGTAACTGATTGAACAGCGTATTAGAGAAATTATTTCCCTGGGACGTAATAATAGGAAGCAGCTAACATCCCTAGAGATAGAAAATAAGTGAAAATTTTAGAGCAACTAGAAATTAGAAACTTGGAAAAGAAAACCTGTGACTTTTGATGCCAAACCTTCGAGAAGATGATATTGTTCAGAAACAAGAAGAAAGGACCTTGTAGAGCCAAATCTGAACACTCCGAGGAGGGAATAACATTGGCTGCTGCTGGTACCTCTAAGTGGACACAATGAGGCTGGTTATGAAGTGTTGAAAGAAGCTTCCGGTTCCAACTGGACCCAATTGCTGCTGGAATCAACTGCTGCCACCAACGTGAAAGGCCATCGTTGGGATGACACAAGAATATAAGCAAACTTAAAAGAGAAAATTCTTTTTCATCTTCTGACTTCCAATTTTCTCTAGTTGTTTGTATGGGCAAAACCTAACAGGACACTAGCTGACAAATGGGAAAAGTAATTTTTAGAGTCCCAGCTACAGTTTCATAAAAAGTACAGAAGAGTAGATTTAGAGCTGAGAAACAAAAACTTAATAACTTATACAAATGTCAACCTTGAAAGGTTTCACAATTGCTTTCCCAAGGTTTCTGTTCTCAGTCTTTTTCTCTTCCAAATTTTCATAAATGATTTAAATGATAACGTGGTTGCCATTATAACTGTACATGAATCAAATATGGCAGCTATGATAGATAATAGAAAGGATCAATAAGCATTCTCAATGGAGTGAAGTAGTGAAGTTTTACTAATGAAAGCTAAGAAGAGCAAACAAAATTCAACACTGATCTGAATTAGAATTGAGCCTTTTGACTGTTTGTTGAATAAGAGTCAAAAGAGTAAAGTGATAGATACCAAAAAATCCAAACCTGTTGCTGTTGAGTCAATTTCAACTCATAGTGACACTATAGGACAGAGTAGAACTGCCCAATAGCGTTTCCATGGAGCAGGTGGTGGATTCAAATCTGCTGACCTTTTAGATAGCAGCCAACCTTAACCACTACACTACTAGCAGCTCTTAACCACTACACCACTAGGGCTCTCTTATATAATCCTACATTTCACTAATGTAGATGCTAGTGGTATCATTATGGTAGCTAATATGTATGAGTATACTCTACATGCCAAGGCTTACTTTTTGGAAATAGATCACTAGACCTTTCTTCCTTTGGGTTAGCACCTGAGCAGTATAACCATTTGCACAATCCAGCGACTCTAAGGAAATCTCTAGAAGCTGGAAAAGGCAAAGGAATAGATTTTTCACTATTATAGGCATTATTTCATTTAAAACACATTTACATACTCTCTGGGGTTGATTCAATTAGTATCTCTTATTTTATCTATGTGAGAACAAAGGCTTAGAATAGATAAGAATTTGACTTAATTTACACAACATGTGGTGGAAGGATTCAAATGTAGCTTTATGTCAAACACAACCAAGATGCTATGTACCTGTGGTAGGCACAATAATGAATCCCCAAGGTGTCCAAGTCCTAACCCTCAGAATCTGTGAATATGTGACCTAAAATAGCAAGGGAGACTACAAATGTGATGAAATTAAGTATTTTGAGATGTAGACCTTATTCAGACGGGTTCAAGGTAATCACAAGGACTTTACAAGTGAAAGAAGGAGCCAGGAGGCTGAGTGTCAGAGGAGATGTGAAGGCTGAAGCAGGAGCAGAGTGATGCAATTTGAGAAAGATATGGAAAGGTCCACAAGGTAAGAAATGAGGACTATCTCTAGTATAAGTACCAGCTGTCTTTGAGTTGACTTGGTCTCATGATGATCCCATCTATGGCAGAGTAGAACTGTGGTCCATAGGGTTTTCAATGGTTTATTTTTTGGAAATAGATCACTAAACTTTCTTCCTTTGGGTTAGCACCCAAGTAGTATAACCATTTGCACAATCCAGTGACTCTAAGGAAACCTCTAGAAGCTGGAAAAGGCAAGAGAATAGATTCTTCCTAGAGACTCCAAAAAAGGATACAGTCCTGCCAACACCTTGATTTTAGTCCAGTGAGACTCATTTCAAACATCTGACTTCCAGAATTATAAGATGATATGTTTGTATTGTTTTAAGCCACCAACATCGTGATAATGTGTACAGTTGGACTACATTTTCCTGCCCTCAACAGGTGAGATATGGAGCTCTTTACTCTTCATGCATCCTGAAAAATAAATGGAAAACATCCAGAGGAGACATAAAATAAACTATTGCTGGTTTCTTTTATTCACTTAGGTAACTTGATTCTTCTAGCACTGCACATTACATACGTCAGTAAATCCTGTCTGCTCTAATTTTTAAATATATCTCGGACCTACTTCTCACCACTTTTCACTGGTCCAACTGATACCACCACCATTTTTCCACTGGATTAGTGCAGTAGCATCCCAAATATTCACCCTGAATTCTACCCTGCACTCTTCAGTTTCTTTTCAATTTCATAGCTAAAGTTATCTTGTTGGAAACAAAAGTCATAGTCTATCTTTCCATTTATTCAAATCTACCATTAAGTCTTTCATGGCAATTTATTTCTATAAGACCTATTATTTATTTATTTTGTGAAGCCCTGGTGGTGTAGTGGTTAACAGCTTGGCTGCTAACCAAAAGGTAGGCAGTTCAAATCCACCAGCTGCTCCTTGGAAACCCTATGGGGTAGTTCTACTCTGTCCTATAGGGCCACTGTGAGTCTGAATCTACTCGACAGCACAGAGTTTGGGTGTTATTTTTGGTAGATTTATTTATTAACTTGTCATTTTACTGGAGTTTTCATACTGACTGTTTTGGGTTTTCCAGAACTTAATTATGTTGAATGCAGACAGAGACAGTATATCTTTTTACTTCTAATTCACATGCTTCACAATATTTGATCTTGCCTCATGTTTTCCCCATTAACCAAGATGCTGGCTTTCAGGACCAAGCATATACTTCAACCCAAATGCCAGCCAGAATTCAATATCTTTATGTGAACATGTGTATACGATAACATTAAGAAAGTATTAATCAATTTCTATTTTTTGAGTCTTTTCAATCTGAATAGTTGCTGACTTTTTGTTGTGTTTTTTAACATCTATTGTGATAACAAAGAGTAATTTTTCTCTTTAGTTTTATTCACGTGACTATATGAATATATTATTGAAGTTTCTATTACTTAACTCTTTTTTCCATCCTGGAATAAATTCCATTTGGTCATGATGTATTGTATTTTTAAGGCAATTTTGTATTCTATTTGTTATCATTTCAATTAAGACTTGCATCCATATTAATCATTTAGATTGGTTTGTAGGTCTTTTGCTTTTGGCTGAAATCTTTATCCAGTATGGCGGTAAAAGTTATATAGTTAGCTAGTAAAAGTAAGTTAGATGTTGACCTTTATTTATCCTCTAGAAGAGTTTAAGTAGCACTGAGACTATCCTGTTAAAGTTTGGAGCTAGTAGTTTTCTTCTAGGGGATTCTTTAATTTCTCTTTCTGCTTTTGTGACATTTGGTCCGTTGCAATCTTTATATCTACTGTTGTCAACTTCGATAAATACACTTTTTAAAGAAAATTATATATTTTATCTATTTTTATAAATGTGTGTGTATGAAGACATGAAAAAAGATCTTCAACATATTTTATTTTCTCTGCTTCAATGATTATTTAACCTTTATTATTTCTAAATTTGTATATTTCCACTTTCCTTTTATTAAGCAAATGGTATTGAAACATTTTTTTCAAATACAATTATTTAAAAAAAAATACTTTTATTAGTGCTTCATTTTCTAACATTTATTTGTAATTATAAATTATTTCTCTTTGGATGTTTTTTGGTTACATTATTTCTATTTTTTTATTTAAAGAAGAGTGAGCAATTCATTTATTTTCATTTTAATTTGTAATTTATGTTTCTAATGTTACACGTTTTTTTCTGATCACTGCTTTAGCTCTATGCCATATATTCTGACACTTCTATATTATTATTATTATTTTAAACGTCTGAAATTCTCAGTTTTGCAGTTCAATGAATGCAATTTATTGAACTATAAAATCTTTTTCAATAGCTTTTTTTATTTATAAATCAGTGCATGTCCATGGCAAGATAAGAGCATACAAACAAAAAAAAGAAGAGAGGAAATATCTCAAAATCCAAAGTTAACTAAAGTTAACATTTTGAGAGATAACTTCCTAGCTATTTCTTTTTAGGAATATTTGATGTTCATTTCTTCATTGATAATTTTGTTTCAACAGCTTCATGGCATTAAGCATTCTTAGCCTTGATTTTTTCTTTTTCTTTTCTTTTTTTTCTCAAAATGTGTAAAAGTTTGTTGCAGACATCAAGCTTTTTAAAATAATAATGAGTAGATATTTTCATTATTTTTATTTTAAAATTTATATTAAAGTATTAAAGTGCACGTATTTTTAAGTGTAATAATTTTAAAGGCTTATAATGTCTAATGGCAATCTCTTGTCCTGCTACTCACACTCCTATCCTATTCTACACAAAGACCATTTAAACTCTAAGCATTTCTTCTATTTTTTCAATCTCATATTTCTTTATAATATACTCATAGTTACTATTTCTTGATTGTTCAGATATAGGTATTGTCTATCGATTTCCTATTATTTTAGAGAAAGAGTTGTCTCTTCCAGCTGTCTCATCTGGTAGGCATATACCACCATGTGCACGTGCATGCACACACCACACACACACACACACACAAACATACTTCACCCACCCCTATTTCCCAATAATGAGAAATATTCCACATTTTCCTTATTATTACCTTATGATGACTTATAATTCATACCTAAGCCTTGAAATACACTATAATCTCTTTGTTTGCATCCTATTTTGTTTTCTATGGTGTTAATAATTGCCTTGTTTTTCCCTTGGTAATTTTCTATGCACTCCTACTAATTAACCCCCTGTTAGATTTAGTAATACAGATCTCTTCTCATTATGCTCAAACATACCAGGTAAGTTAAAATTTTATTTTCTCTTTCTTGGATATATTCCAGGATCTCCAAGAGAAATAAATTGCTCCCCAGCCCAGTTTGGACCTTTTTTTTTTTTTCTTGGCCTGCAGCCCAGCTACTATCCCAGGATTTCTCTTTAACATCAACCAGCAACTTCCTTTTGCCTTTTGCGTTTTACTCGGATCAGGTATCTTTCCTCTTTTCCGTTAGTTCTTTGCTTAAGAGGACCAAATTCTTCTGCAGCTTTCTGAGAAACAGGTCACACAGGCTCACAGGTTTTTGAGATTTTCTTGAGTGGTTAAAAAGACTATTTCTTCTTTAAACTTGAAGAAGATTTAAACTGAAGATAGAAGTCTAGGGGCTTCAAAGAGTAAGGTTTTATAAAGTTCAGAACAGCATTTCTATTTTGCCATAATTTTTGTAAAATATTAAATTAAAATATTTGTATGTGTATATAAAAAACATTCAGTAAAAAAAACATGAGAAACTGATGACATTATTGGTCTCCAGGAAGGATAGGGATTTTTGAGGGCTTTTCAATGGTATTACTTACCTTGTATATTTAAATATTAAACTATGGCAAATTATCCATTTAAAAAATTTTTAAATAGTACTGTTATGGGTTAAATTGTATCTCACTGTCCTAATTTTTCAAAGCTGCTGTAAAAGAAATGACAAGTGGGTGACTTTGATAAACAGAAATTATTTTCTCACAGTTTAAAAGGCTGGAAGTCTGCACTTAGGCCAGTAGTTCTAGGGGAAGGCTCTCTCTGTCTGCTCTTGGGGAAAATTCTTATCTCAGCATCTCTAGTGTTCTTCTTCTTGTTCCTTAGAGACTTACACGTGGCATCTATATTTCCCCCATCTGCACTTACTAGCTTCTTTGCCTAATCTGTTCTTTTATATCTCAAGACACATCCAACATTGATACAGTTTTATTAACATAACAAAAGAAAACCCTGTTCCCAATGGGATCACATCCACAGGTATAAGGGTCAGGATTTACAACACATATTTTTGGATGACACAATTCAATCCATAGCATTCTATCCTTTGGACTCCAAAAATTCATGTCCTTCCCAAGTGCAAAGCACATTCACCCTATCACATCATCCCAAATGTCTTAGCCTGTTACAGCATCAACTCTAAATACAAAATTTCATCTTCTGGATCATCTAAATCAAGTATGGGTTAGACTGTGTTTCATGCTAGGGCAAAATTTCTTTCCATCTGTGAATGTGTAAAATTTAGAATACAAGTTTTCTGCTTCCGAAGTACAATGGTGGAACAGGCACAAAGTATACGTATCATTTCTAATGGGAGAAATGACTGATACCAAGAAAGTCTACAATCAAGCAGAGAAAAACTCATTAGCTTTCAAAGGAGAAAATAATCTGTTCTCTAGGACCATCTAGGCAATGGCCATGTCCTCCAGAATCTGGGTATTAGCCATGATCTCTGGATTTTGAGTGGAGGCCCCTCAGACCTGGCATCAGTCCTGCCTTCCAGGTCCACTGGAATGACAACCTCATACAACTGACTTTGGGCAGCACTAATCCTGTAGCCCACCTGAGTGATGACCCCAGCCTCTTAGCCCTGGGAGGCTCCATTCCCCTGACCCTTGGACACAGCAGCCCCACCCTCCTCAGCTTTGGGCAGCAGCCTTATCCTCTTGGCTTACTTAAATGGCAGCCCCACACTCTGGAATTGAAGTAGTGGAGATCTGATTCCTTGAAACCTAGGAGGTGGTGGTTCCACCTATAGAGGTATAGTCTTGCCTGCCATGGTCCCTCCAACAGTTCTGCTGATCTCCAAACTGTTGCTGGGATGGTGCCTTCCTTTTCTTGGAAAACATCAGATGTTTGTAAGTAAGTCACTCCATTTGTGTGTTTCATGCCTGTGGAATTCCAGGAAATAGGCAGCTACCTTTCATGTTGTACTGTCTCTGTTCTTTCTGCTACAATGGTTCAATAGATCTATTAGTCACAGGATTAATCTCTCTAACAAAATACTGAGTAGCCACGTGCTTAGTGAAAGTTTTTCCATGACATATTTCCTTAATGTGTACAACAAGAATTTTCCAAATCTTTTTTTTTTAATTGTTGTACTTTAAGTGAAAGTTTACGATTCAAGTTAGTCTCTTGTACAGAAATTTATACATACATTGTTATGTGACCCTAATTGCTCTCCCTATACTGTGACAGCACACTCCTCCTTTCCACCCCTGATTTCCTGTGTCCATTCAATTAGCTCCTGCCCCTCTCTGCCTTCTCATCTCACCTCCGGACAGGAGCTACCCATTTAGTCTCTTGTATCTACTTGAGCTAAGAAGCACACTTTTCATGAATAACATTTTTATGCCCCATAGTCCAGTCAAATCTTTGTCTGAAGAGTTGGCCTCAGGAATGGTTTTAGTTCTGGGTTGACAGAGATTCTGGGGGTCATGCTTTCTAGGGTTCCTCCAGTCACAGTCAGACCATTAAGTCTGGTCTTTTTACTAGAATTTGAGTTATGCATCCAACTTTGTCCTGCTCCATCCGGGACTCTCTGTTGTGTTCCCTGTCAGGGTGGTCATTGGCGGTAGCTGGGCACGATCTAGTTTTTCTGGTCTCAGGCTGATGCAGTCTCTGGTTTATAAGGCCATTTCTGTCTCTTGGGCTAGTACTTTCTTTGTGACTTTGGTATTTTTCATTCTCCTTTATTCATGGTGGGTTG
Source organism: Dugong dugon (assembly GCA_030035585.1). Classification (NCBI taxonomy): domain Eukaryota; kingdom Metazoa; phylum Chordata; class Mammalia; order Sirenia; family Dugongidae; genus Dugong; species Dugong dugon. Next base: position 106,144,566 of record CM057463.1, on the reverse strand, counting down.
GGACCATTGATGCATCTTAGATGGCCATTCAGTAGCTTTTAAGACCCCAGACACCACTCACCAAAGTGGGATGCAGAATATTTTCTTAATAAATTTTGTTATGCCAATTGACCTAGATGTCCCCTGAAAGCATGGTCCCCAGACTCCCACCTCTGCTACTCTGTCCTTTGAAGTGTTTGGTTGTATTCAGGAAAATTCTTAGCTTTAGTTTAGTCCAGTTGAGTTGACTTCCCCTGTAGTGTGCACTGTCCTTTCTTTCACCTAAGATAATTCTTCTCTGCTATCTAGTTAGTGAATAACCCTCTCCCTCCATCTGCACCCTCATAACCATCAAAGAATGTTTTCTTCTGCATTTAAACATTTTCTTGAGTTCTTATAATAGCAGTCTTATACAATATTTGTCCCTTTGTGACTGACTAAATTCAGCATAATGCTCTCCAGATTCCTCCATGTTATAAGATGTTTCACGGATCCATCATTGCTCTTTATCGTTGCTTAGTATTCCATTGTGTGAATATACCATAATTTGTTTATCCTTCATCTGTTGATGGGCACCTAGGTTGTTTCCATCTTTTGCTATCATGAACAGTGCTGCAATGAACATGGGTTTGCATATATCGATTTGTGTGACAGGTCTTATTTCTCTAGGATATATTCCAAGGAGCAGGATTGCTAGATCGTGTGGTACTTCTATTTCTAGCTTTTTAAAGAAGCGCCAAATCTATTTCCAAAGTGGTTGTACCATTTTACATTCCCACCAACAGTGTATAAGCGTTCCACTCTCCCCAACCTTTCCGGCATTTATTATTTTGTGTTTTTTGGATTAATACTAGCCTTGTTGGTGTGAGATGGTATCTCATTGTAGTTTTGATTAGCATTTCTCTAATGACGAATGATTGTGAGCATTTCTTCATGTGTCCGTTAGCTTCCAGAATGTCTTCTTTGGCAAAGTGCCTGTTCATATCCTTTGTGCATTTTTTAATTGGGTTATATGTCTTTTTCTTATTGAGGTTTTGCAGTATCTTGTAGACTTTAGAGGTTAGAGGCTGATCAGATCTGTCATAGCCAAAAATTTTTTCCCAGTCTGTAGATTGTCTCTTTACTGTTTCGGTGAAGTCTTTTGTTGAGCATAAGTTTTTGATGTTTAGGAGCTCTCACTTATCTAGTTTCTCTACTACTTATCTAGTTTCTCTACTGGTGTTTGTGCATTGTTACTTATGGTTTTTATTCTGTTTATGCCATGTATTAGGGCACCTAGCATTGTCCCTTTTTTTTCTTCCATGGTCTTTATTATTTTCAATTTGATATTTAAGTCTTTGATCTATTTTGGGTTAGTTTTTGTGCAGGGTGTGAGGTATGGGTCTTGTTTCAGTTTTTTTCGGATGGATATCCAGTTATGCCAGCACCATTTGTTAAAGAGACTGTTTTTTCCCCAGTTAATGGACTTTGGGCCTTTGTCAAATATCAGCTGCTCATAGGTGGATGAATTTATGTCTGGATTCTCAATTTTGTTCCACTGGTCTATGTATCTGTTGTTGTACCAGTACCAGGCTGTTTTGACTACCGTGGTGGTATAATAGGTTCTAAAATTAGGTAGTGTGAGGCCTCCCACTTTTTTGTTCTTCTTGACTAATGCTTTACTTGTCTGGGGCCTCTTCCCTTTCCATATGAAGTTGCTGATTTGTTTCTCCGTCTCATTAAAAAAATGCCGTTGGAATTTGTATGGAGATTGCACTGTATCTGTAGATCGCTTTGGGTAGAATTGACATTTTCACAATGTTGAGTCTTCCTATCCATGAGCGAGGTGTGTTTTTCCACTTATGCAGGCCTCTTTTGGTTTCCTGAAGAACAGTCTTGTAGTTTTCATTGTATAGGTCTTTTATGTCTCTGGTTAGATTTATTCCTAAGTATTTTACCTTCTTGGAGGCTATTGTAAATGGTATTGATTTGGTGATTTTTCTCTTCGAGGTTCTCTTTGTTGGTGTAAAGGAAACCAACTGATTTTTGTATGTTTATCTTGTATCCTGATAGTTTGCTGAAATCTTTTATTAGTTCCAGTAGTTTTCTTGTGGATTCTTTGGGATTTTCTGTATATAAGATCATAGAGATACTTTGACTTCCTCGCTACCATTTTGGAAGCCTTTATTTCTTTTTCTAGCCTAATTGCTCTGGCTAGGACCTCTAGCATAATGCTGAATAAGAGTGGTGATAAAGGACATATGTCTTAGTCATCTAGTGCTGCTGTAACAGAAATACCACAAGTGGATGGCTTTAACAAATAGAAGTTTATTTCCTCACAGTGAAAGTAGACTAAAAGTCCAAATTTAGGGTGTCAGCTCCAGGGGAAGTCTTTCTCTCCTTGGCCTTCTCATCAGTGTTCCCCTGGACTAGGAGCTTCTCTGTGCAGGGATCTCAGTCCAAAGGACGCCATTTGCTCCAGGCACTGCTTTCTTGATGGGATGAGGTCCCCAACTCTCTGCTTACTTCCCTTTCCTTTTATCTTTTGAGAGATACTCACTTTACCTTGGATCAGGGATGTGACCTGGGTAAAGATGGTGTTACAATCCCACCCTAATCCTCTTTAACATAAAATTACAATCACAAAATGGAGGCCAACCACACAATTCTGGGAATCATGGCCCAGCCAAATTGATACACACATTTTTGGGGGGACATAATTCAAGCCATGACATTCCACCCTTTGGCCCCTAAAAAATCACATCCTTGCAACATGGAAAACATATTCACCCCATCATATCATAGCCAAAGTCTTAACTCCAAGTCCAAAATCCAAAAATTCCTCTTCATCTGTGAAATCTAGAATACAAGTTATTTGTTTCCAAAGGTACAGTGGCAGAACAAACACAAGCTATACATTTCCATTACAAATGGGAGAAACTGGAGGGAATGAAGGGATAACAGACACCAAGCAAGTCAGCAGAACACATTACATTAGCCCTGAAGGCTTTGAAAATAATCCTCTGTTCTCTGAGACAATTTACACAATAGCCCTGCCCTCTAGACTCTAGGTATTGGCCACAGTCTCTGGATTTTGAGTGGAAGCCCTTCTGCCCTGGGCTTCAGCTACTCCTTCTAGGCCCACTGGGACAGCAACTCTGCTCCCTTGGCTTTAGGCGCACCATTCTCCTAGTCCATCGGAGTGGCAACTCCACTCTTAGAAACACCAGAGGCTATGGCTCCACCCTCTGAAAACCCTGAGGTCATGGCCATACCATTTGAGACCAAGGAAGCTCAGCTTCTTGTGTCCCTTGTCTCTTCAGCTTCTGCTTCTGTTTCCTGTGGGCTCTTGGCCCTTGGGCCTCAAGCCGGCACCTTCCCTGCTGGGGTAAGTGTTCCAAAGCTCGGTAGCTCCACCAGTAAGTGCCCGGAGGCACCCCACTCCACCAAGAAGCCTCCTGCTCACAGACATTCAGCTCTCTCGCTCCGTGGGTCGGTTCCAGCGCCATCTTGCACCAGTCTCCTGGTTCTGCTGCTGTTGGTTCTCTGCCCCTGCCTCTTTTCTGCCACTGCAGTTTCTCTGCTGTTGCTGATCCTCTGCCACTGCTGCTCTTCCATCCATTCACGGTTTCAAAACCACTTCCACATTTTAGACATCTGTTAGAGCAGCACCCCTCTTTCTCGGTACCAAATTCTGTCTTAGTCATCTAGTGCTGCTATAACAGAAATACCACAAGTGGATGGTTTTAACAAAGAGAAGTTTATTTCCTCACAGTGAAAGTAGACTAAAAGTCCAAATTTAGGGTGTCAGCTCCAGGGGAAGTCTTTCTCTCTCTCGGCCTTCTCATCAGTGTTCCCCCAGACTAGGAGCTTCATGGAGCAGGGACCTCGGTCCAAAGGACACGCTCTGCTCCTTCACTGCTTTCTTGATGGTATGAGGTGCCCAACTCTCTGCTTTCTTCCCTTTCCTTTTATCTTTTGCGAGATAGAAGGTGGTGCAGGCCATACTCCAGGGAAACTCCCTTTACATTGGATCAGGGATGTGACCTGGGTAAAGGTGGTGTTACAATCCCACCCTAATCCTCTTTAACATTAAATTACAATCGCAAAATGGAGGCCAACCACACAATTCTGGGATTATGGCCCAGCCCAATTGATACATACATTTTTGGGAGGACATAATTCAAACCATGACAACATCCTTGTCTGGTTCCTATTCTCAAGGGGAATACTTTCAAACTCTCTCCCTTTAGGATGATGTTGGCTGTTGGCTCTGTATAAATGCCTTTAATTATATTGAGGAATTTCCCTTCTATTCCTATTTTGTTGAGAGTCTTTATCATGGACGGGTGTTGGACCTTGTCAAATGCCTTTTCTGCATCGATTATTAAGATCATGTGCTTCTTGTCTTTTGTTTTATTTATGTGATGGATTACATTGATTGTTTTTCTAATGTTGAATCATCCCTGCACACCTGGCATAAATCCCACTTGACCATGGTGAATTATTTTTTTGATATGTTGCTGAATTCTATTGGCTAGAATTTTGTTAAGGATTTTTATGTCAATGTTCATGAGGGATATTGGTCTGTAATTTTCTTTTTTGTGGTGTTTTTACCTGGTTTTGGTATCAGGGCTATGCTGGCTTAGTAGAATGAGTTTGAGAGTATTCTGTCTTTTTCTATGCTCTGAAAAACCTTTAGTAGTAAGGGTGTTAACTCTTCTCTGAAAGTTTGGTAGAATTCTCCAGTGAAGCCATCTGGGCCAGGGCGTTTTTTTGTCGGGAGTTTTTAAATTACCTTTTCAATCTCTTCTTTTGTTATGGGTTTATTTAGTTGTACTACCTTTATTTGCATTAGTTTAGGTGGGTAGTGAGTTTCTAGAAATTTGTCCATTTCCTCTAGGTTTTCAAATTTGTTAGAGTACAGTTTTTCATAGCATTCTGTTATGATTATTTTAATTTCAGTTGGGTTTGTTGTGATAACACCTGTCTCATTTCTTACATGGGTTATTTGCTTTTTCTCTTGTGTTTGTTCTGTCTGTTTGGTCAATGGTTTATCAATTTTGTTGATCTTTTCAAAGAACCAGCTTTTGGTCTTGTTAACTCTTTCAGTTGTTTTTCTCTTCTCTATTTCATTTAATTCTGCTCTAATTCGTATTATTTCCTTTCTTCTGGTGCCTGAGGGCTTCTTTTGCTGCTGTCTTTCTACTTGTTCCATCTGTAGGGTTAATGTTTTCATTTTGGCCCTTTCTTCTTTTTGGATGTGTACATTTTTTGCTATAAACTGACTTCTGAACACTGCTTTTGCTGTGTTCCAGAGGTTCTGGTAGGATGTGTTTTCATTCTCATTTGATTCTATGAATTTCTTTATTCCATCATTAATTTCTTCTATAACTCAGTAGTTTTTGAGCAAGGTATTGTTCAGCTTTCATGTATTTGATTTTTCTCCCCTGCATTTTCTATTATTGATTTCTACTTTCATGGCTTTATGGTCAGAAAAGATGCTTTCTAATATTTCAATGCTTTGGATTCTGTTAAGGCTTGGTTTATGGCCTAATATGTGTTCTATTCTGGAGAATGTTCCATGTGCATTGGAAAAGAAAGTATACTTGGCTGCTGTTGGGTGGAGTGTTCAGTGTATGTCTATGGGATCTAGTTGGTTAATTATAGCATTAAGATCTCCCATGTCTTTACTGAGCTTCTTTTTGGATGATATGTCCTTCACTGAAAGTGATGTGTTGAAGTCTACTACTATTGTGGAGCTGTTTATCTCTCTTTTCAATACTGTTAGCGTTTGTTTTCTTGGAGCCCCGCTGTTGGGTGTTCTTGTTTCTTGGAGCCCCGCTGTTGGGTGAATAAATATTTATTATGGTTATGTCCTCCTGCTGTATTGACCCTTTAAACATTATATAATGTCCTTCCTTAACCTTTGTGGTGGATTTTACTTTAAAGTCTATTTTGTCAGAGATTAGTATTACCACTCTTGCTCTTTTTTGAGTGTTGTTTGCTTGATATATTTTTTCCCATCCTTTGAGTTTTAGTTTGTGTTTTTAAATCTAAGACGTGTCTCTTCTAGGAAACATCTAGATGGATCATGTCTTTTTATCCAATCTGCCACTCTTTGTCTCTTTATCTGTGCATTTAGTCCATTTACATTCAGTGTAATTATTGATAGGTATGATTTTAGTGCTGTTATTTTCATGTCTTTTTTTTTTGTGTGTGTTGTTGACGGTTTCTTTGTTCCACTTAATTTTCTGTGCTGAGTTGGTTTTCTTTATGTATTTTCTTTTCATCATTTGTATTGTTGTTGATTTTGTATTTGCTGAGTCTTTATATTTTTGTTGTTCTTTATTTTGAATTGTAGGATTGTTAGATTCCTTTGTGGTTACCTTAATATTTACCCCTATTTTTATAAGTTTACACTAGTCTTTTATTTCCTTATATCACCTTGACTTCTTCTCCGTATGACAAATCTATATCTACATTTTTTAGTCCCTCTTTTTTGTTTTAATGTTGTCATCTTTTACATATTGACATATCTATTTCCCTATTTTCAGTGTTTTAGCTTTGATTTATTTTTGTGGCTTCCCTATCAAGGTTGATATCTGGCTGCTCTGTCCAGTGTTCTAGTCTTGGATTGTTATCTGATATTGATGATTTTCCAACCGGAGGACTCCCTTTAGTATTTCTTGTAATTTTGGTTTTGTTTTTGCAAATTCCATAAACTTTTGTTTATCTGGAAATGCCCTAATTTCACCATCATATTTGAGAGAGAGTTTTGCTGGATAGATAATTTTGGCTGGCAATTTATTTCTTTCAAGGCTTTATACATGTCATCCCATTGCCTTCTTGCCTGCATGGTTTCTGCTAAGTAGTCAGAGCTTTGTTTTATTGACTCTCCTTTGTAGATGACTTTTCATTCATCCCTAGTCACTCTTGAAATTCTCTCTTTATATTTGCTTTTGGCAAGTTTGATTGTAAAATGTCTTGGTGACTTTCTTTTGGGATCTACCTTATTTGGTATTCAATGAGCATCTTGGATAGATAGCTTCTCATCTTTCATGGTATCAGGGAAGTTTTCTGCGAACAAATCTTCAACAATTCTCTCAGTATTTTCTGTTATCACTTGCCTGTTCTGGTACTCCAATCACTCGTAGGTTATCCTCTTGGTAGAGTCCCACATAATCCTTAGGGTTTCTTCATTTTTTTAATGTTTTATCTGATTTTTCCTCATATAAGTTGATGTGAAGTGCTTTTTCTTCAATCTCACTAACTCTGACTTCTATTGCCTCAATTCTGCTCCTATAACTTTCTATTGAGTTGTCTAATTCTGAAATTTCACTGTTAATCTTCTGGATTTCTGATTGCTGTCTCTCCATGGATTTCTGCAGCCTGTTAAATTTGTCATTATGCTCTCCTCTAATCTTCTTAATTTCCTCTATTGCTTGGACTGCATTTTGCTTGTTTCCTTCCTGATCTCTAGAATAGTTCTGTATATTAATCTTTTGTATTCTGCCTCCAGTAATTCCAAGAAATTCTCTTCCTCGGGAAATTTTTTGATTCTTTATTTTGGGAGCTTGCTGAAGCCATCATGGTCTGCCTCTTTAAGTGATTTGATACTGACTGTTGTCTCTGAGACATCAATTAGTTATTCTGTTTATTTTATGTTTGCTTACTATCCTAACTTCTTGTTTTCTTTTGTTTTGATATGCCCCAACAGGCTGCTCATGTGAGCTAGCCCGATCATCAGCATCTCTGATGCTCCGACGTCCTGCCATCAGGTGGCCAGAACTGCCATTAAGTACATGAGCCCAGAAGTCTGCCCACGCCTCCTGTTTGGATTCAGCTCAGGTGTCCAGGTAGTCGGCCACCAAGTGTGTGGTGCGGGCTCTCACCTACAGTCCTAGACAGCATGAAGGATTGATATAAACATAAGCATCCCCCTGCAGCAAAGGGTCACATGCTGAGCAAGGCAGGGGGCTGATGGAGAAAAGCATGTTCTTGTTCCCTAGAGCACGTAAGTGGGAAGGTTTTGCAGTCAGACTGTGAGCACACTGTGCTGTTGGCTGTAAGGACTGGGGTAACCACTTATTCTTGGGTGCCTGTCTGAGGTGGCTAGGTGGCATGAGTGGAGCCACCAGTCTTCAGGTCCCTGATGTGGGTAGATGAAGACCCTGCTTAATGGGCAATGCAGTGTCAAATGTCACAAACCTGCTACTTCAAGCTAAAACAGTTGAAGTTTAACTTCAGGTATATACCCTGTTGTCCTGTGGTAATGAGGGCCTATACTATTGAAATTGACCCACACAAGTCTCTGCAGGGAGAAAGGCACTCCAAGTCCTTGGACCTCTTATTCTTGTGCCTAAGCAAAGGAGCTGTGCCTATCCTGAGTTGCTAGCTTAGGGGAGCCAGCAGACTATTTTTTCCCCAGTTTGTTAATTTGTTCCTTCTCCAAGACTGGGAGAATGGCTCAGGGTACATGATGGGTCCTACTTCCAGCCCAGGGGACTCAGCAATCACTGAAGCCATCCCTGATTCAGTGCAGAGCAAGGAGCAGGGAGGTAAATGGGGGAAAATTTTTTCCCAAAGGGGGTGTTTTTGATCCACTTGGTAGGCAACATGCAAGTGCTTATCTTTCACCAATCTAGGGCTGCTTCCCATTGGTTTTGGATGGTTGAGTAGACTTTCTGCCACTGGGTCTCTCCCTATGTGGAAAACACCTCCTGAGTGCCACTGCTTGCCTTACCACACACCATGAGCTTATCCAGACTGAAGGGCTCCAGCTCCCACTGATGAGGTCTTGCAACTCCTCGCTGCTTCTGAACTGTCTCTCCCTCGCCCTGACACTCAGTCCAAATCCTCAACTTTGCCTTTGATGTTCAGGACTCCTAGATTGTCATATATAATCGATCCACTTGCTTTTTTTGGGTCTTTGCTGTAAGAGGGACCACAAGAAGTGTCTGACTACTCTGCCATCTTGGCCCTGCCTCTCGAATTTTCCAAATCTTTAAGTTTGGTTTCATTTTGCAGAGTTCACCTTTAAGTGCATCTACTTCCTCCTGTGTTTTACTACGAGTGTCAAGGAGACACCACATGGTTCCTTTAAGATCTTGCTTAGAAATTTCCTCACCCTAATATCCAAGTTCATCACTTACAAGTTCTATCTTCCACCAAACATTAGAACATAATTCAGACAAGTTCTTAGCCACTTTATAAAAAGCTTCACCTTCCCTCCAGTGTCCAATCACGTGTATCATTTCCATTTAAAGCCTCTGTAAAAGCACATTTAATGTCCACATTTCTAGCAAGATTATATAACTATATATTATATTATATAAATTACTTTGTTTATGATGCTAGAAGCCTAGAAGTTTTCCCCAGAGCTCTCAATTCTTTCTGAGCTTTCATCAGATCACTTTTAAAATCCATAATGCTTCCAACAATCTCTCAATAAAGTCCAGCGCCTTACTATAAAGCACATCAAAATTCCTCTCACCTCTACTTTTTACTCAATTGTAAAACCACATCCACATTTTAGGTTACAGTTAGAGTTCCATCCCACTCTTGGTAACAAATTCTATCTTAGTTTCTTAGTATCGCTGTAACAAAAATATCACAAGTGGATGCCTTTAAAAAATGGAAATTTATTTTCACTCAGTTTAGAAGTCTAGAATTCTAAATTCAGGCTGCTAGCTCTAGGAGAAGGCTGTCTATGTCTGCTCTGGGTGGGGTGGAGATACTTGTCTCAGTTTTTCTAGTTTTCTTCTTGACTTTCCTTGGAGATCTCCAAGTGGCATCTATCTTTCCCCCATTCACACTCTTTTTGCATCTCAAAAGTGATTGGTTTAAGACACATCCTACGTTGATATTGCTTTATTAACATAACAAAGAAATCCCTATTCCCAAATGAGATTATATCACCAGTATAGGCTAAAAATACAAACAAATCTGTCTTGGAAGAAATACAGCCAGAATGCTCCTTAGAAGCAAAGATGGCAAGACTAAGTCTCACATACTTTGGACATGTTATCAGGAGGGATCAGTCCCTGGAGAAGGACATCATGTTTGGTAGGGTAGAGGACCAGCAAAAAAGAGGAAAACCCTCAATCAAGTGGTTTGACACAGTGGTTGCAACAATGGACTCAAGCATAGCAATGATTGTGAGGATGGCACAGGAGCAGGCAATGTTTTATTCTGTTGTGCATAAGGTTTCTATGAATCGAAACCAACTTGATGGCACCTAACAACAACAACATAGGGGTTAGGATTTAAAACACATATTTTGTGAGGACACAATTCAACCCTCAATAACTAACCCCCTATACACACACAATATGTGTTAGAATCCTAACCACTACACCTGAGAAAGTAATCCTGTTTGGAAATAGAGTTTTCACTGTTATATTAGTAGATCATGCTTGAGTAGGGTAGGTTCTAAATCTAATCACTTCTGAGTTACAAAAAAGCAGATTAGGCGTAGAGATATACACATACAGTGAAAGACAAAGGTCATGTCAGGATCATCTACAAGCCAAGAAAAGCCAAGGAACCAAAGAATGCCCAAAGCTGCCTACAAGAAAGAAATAGACAAAGTCAAATCAACAAAGTACATGATTTGGACTTCTGGATTCCAGAACTATGAAGAAATAAGTTTCTGTTCTTCAAAGCCACTCACTTGTGGAATTTCTGTTAAGGCAGCAATGGGTAACTAAAACAAGTAGGCTTTGCTAATTTAATGAAATTAATAGTTTTTATGTATTATAAGATGTTTACAAGTCTGAGGTCTAGTACCATAATCTTCTATGTGATTATATATAACCCATTGCTGTCAAGTCGATTCCAACTCACAGTGATCCTGCAGGATAGAGTAGAACTGCCCCCACAGGGTTTCCAAGGCAGTAATTTTTACAAAAGCAGACTGCCACATGTTCCTCCCACGGAGTATCTGGTGAGTTTGAACTGCTGACCTTTTGGTTAGCAGCTGAGTGCTAACCACCAAGTGCTTCACCCAGAGCTTCTTCTGATTATACACACACAAGCACACACACAGACACACGTATATACTTGCAGGCTTGCACACATATAAACACTAATCATGTAAACCCGTATCTTCCTTAAATTCCTTTTACAGGTCCTTATTTTCCCAAATATTTAACATAAGATATAAGAAGTGTAACCATTCTCAGTCTGCTTTTTCATCACTTTTTCACCTCAGCTACTCAACCCAACTTCTATACCTCTATAAGAGCACACTCTACATTGAAACTCACGCTGTATTTGTTATTTCTCAGTGGCCTTTTTGTTTGTTTTCTTTGACCATCTTCTTTTATTTTTTTACTGATTAATATTTTATGAATTATTTCATGTGTCATCTCACCTTTCATACCAAGCTAGATCATTTTCTTGTGAGCTCCCAGTGTCCTGCATAGATTTATCTTGTATTGTTCATTTTATTGAATTTTAATTGCCTACGTTTGAGTACATTCACCATACTAAGCCAAAGCACTTACTATAATGCCTTATCCAAAGTCTAGTAGAGAAAATGCATTTGAGAGGAAGGTTTTGAAAGAACAATAATGAATATTATTCTGTATTTGGTATCAGATATTTACAAACAAACAAGCAAAAACTTTGTTAACATTTTTGTTTAAGAAAAAAATACACGGCATAGACACATATTATATGTGAACACTTCCTAACCCTCAATTCTAGGACCCTTGCTCCCTCTGCTCGGAAACACGTTTTCCTATTTTCCTCAGGCAGGGATCAGGAGAGTGTATTATCAACTGTAAGATAAATAGATCATTTTTTTGTGCTTTGGAAATGTCTAATTCAGAGACATACTTCTAAATCTAATCTAAACTTTAACTCAATGAAATACTTTACAGTTTTTTGGAGTTCTACCACACAGTAAGACTAGCACACAAATAACTACTTCTGCAACTTTAAATTACTTTATATATTTATTGAAAAACTTGGCAGGGTTCATAGATAAATTTCCAATCTTCATTTTATATATCTCTGACATGCCCCCAGACTAGAGAATTTCAGCAGAAGATATTGGGCCCCCACATATTTTGGTTGGAAATGGTGTTCTTAATCACTTCTGCTTTTTAAAACACCCATCCTGGCTAACTAAAGTTATAATCCAGGGTTAACATTGGAAAAAACATTAGAGTGCTCTTCCCTTTCCAACTTGACTGCAAAGTGACTCAGGAGAAGAAAGCTTGAACTTCAGTGGTCAATAATCATGACTTACCTTATCTATGTTTAAACAGTTTGTAACAACAGAAGTGGTAAGCTGATATTTTGGATATCCTAGTGTTTTGATCTGTTAACATTCAAAAAAAATTTTTTGAAAGCAGCATCTACTAACAAAAGTGTTTGTGTGTGTGTGTGATTGTGCATGTACATGTTAGATGTCACAAGACACTGGTCTATTTAACTTCAGTGAACATACAAGAAAAAAGACAATGATTTTACTTGAAGAAAACACTTGTTAAAAAAAAAAAGTCTGGTATGCTATAGAGAGTAGAGAGATAAGTATAACTTAATTGCTATACTTGAAATTTGTTAACTCTTATGCATTCCATAAAGAGCATTTAATCTGCCATCAGACTAACTCTGCCATCTTATTACTACCCTTTAAATAGACAATATACCTACCAATCTCATCATTCAACAATTTAACACTCTTTACTTTATTAAAGATAAATATACAAATAAAAAAGAGACAAACATTAAAATGAGGAAAAAAGTTCAAACAACTACATTTTTTGGAACATGTGTGAGGGTAACTTCGCTAGTATTTTGAGACATTGGGGCTATTTAAAATTGAAGATACTTTTAATAAGATCTCATTAATGGATTGGAAAATGAGCACAAATTTTTCTTCATGGATGCAAGTTACTATTAGTATTATTGCAATATTACACATAACAAAATCATTAAAATACTAATGCATAATGAGTGCTGTATGAATTGACTCCTACTATTGTTTTCGTATATCAATTTGTATGTGAGATCCACAAATAGAGAACAAATTTGTCCTCATTAATAGTCTAATTTATCTTCCTTTGTCTTTATTCTTGTATAAATTAGGATGTCTTTGGCACTAAGCAGCATAATACCTGATAAAGTGGTTGTTGTTGTTGTTAGGTGCTGTCCAGTCCATCCTGACTCACAGCAACCGTACATACAGCAGAATGAAATGCTACCCGGTCCTGCACTATCTTCATGACCATTGTTATATTTGAGCCCATTGTTGCAACCATTGTGTCAATCAATCTCATTGAGAGTCTTCCTCTTTTTTCGCTGAACCTCTACTTTACCAAGCATGATGTTCTTCTCCAGGGACTGGTCCTTCCTGATAACTTGTCCAAAGTATGTGAGATGAAGTCTCTCCATCCTCTCTTCTAAGGAGCATACTGGCTCTACTTCTTCTGAGACAGATTGGCTCATTCTTTGGGCAGGTCGTGGTATATTTGACTTTCTTTGCCAGCATGAAAACTCCAAAGTATCGCTTTTTCTTCAGTCTTCCTTATTTATTGCCCAGCTTTCACATGCATATGAGGCAATTGAAAATACCATGGCTTGAGTCAGGCGCACCTTAGTCCTTAAAGTGACATCTTTGCATTGGAACACTTTTAAGAGGTCTTTTGCAGCAGATCTGCCCTTTACAATCTGTCGTTTGATTTCTTGACTGCTGCTTCCTTGGAAGTTGATTGTGAATCCAAGTAAAATGAAATTCTTGATAATTTCAATCTTTTCTCCATTTATCACGATGTTGCTTATTGGTCCAGTTGTGAGAATTTTTGTTTTCTTTATGTTGAGGTGTAATCCATACTGAAGTCTGTGGTCTTTGAACTTCATCAGTAACTGCTTCAAGTCTTCTTCACTTTCAACAAGCAAGGCTGTGTCATATGCATACACAAGTTGTTAGTGAGTCTTCCTCCAATCCTGATGTCCTGTTCTTCTATATATAGTCTAGCTTCTCAGATTATTTGCTCGTCATACAGTATGTGTAAGTATGTTGAAAGGATACAACCCTAATGCACACATTTCCTAATTTTAAACCACCATGCAATATCCCCTGGTTCTGTTCAATTGACTCTCTCTTGATCTAAGTGCTCTGGAATTTCCATTCCTTGCAATGTTATCCATAATTTGTTATGATCCACAGAGTCGAATGCCTTTGCATAGTCATTAAAACACAGGTGAACATCTTTCTGGTATTCTCTACCCTCCATGATCCATTTGACTTCAGCAGTGATATCACTGTTTCCACGTCCTCTTCTGAATCGGCTTGACTTTCTGGCAGTTCCCTGTGGCAGTATTACTGCAACCACTTTTAAAAGATCTTCAGCAACATTTTAATTGCGTGTGATATTAATGATATTGTTCAGTAATTTCCACATTTGATTGGATCACCTTTCTTTGGAATAGGCATAAATATGGATCTCTTTTAGTTGGTTAGCCAGGTAGCTGTCTTCCAAATTTCTTGGCATAGACTAGTGAGCACTTCCATTGCTGCATGCATTTGTTGAAACATCTCAGTTGGTATTCCATCACTTCCTAGAACCTTGTTTTTCGCCAATGTCTTGGGTGCAGCTTAGAGTTCTTCCTTCATTACCATTGGTTATTTATCTTATGCTACCTCCTGAAAAGATTGAAAGTAGAACAATTCTTTTTGGTACAGTAACTCTGTGTATTTCTCCCATTCTTCTTTTTATGCTCCCTGCATCATTCAGTATTTTGCCCATAGAATCCTATTGCAACTCAAGGCTTGAATTTTTTCTTCAGTTCTTTCAGCTTGAGAAATGCCAAGCGTGTTTTTCCCTTTTTGTTTTCTAACTCCAGGCCTTTGCACATGTCATTATGATACTTTGCTTTGTGTTCTTGATCTGCCCTTTGAAATCTTCTGTTCAGCTTTTACTTCATCATTTCTTTTGTTCGCTTTAGCTCCTTGATGTTCAAGAGTAAGTTTCAGAGTCACTTCTGACATCCATTTTTATCTTTCCTTTCTTTCCTGTCCTTTTAATGACTAGGAAGAAGGACCTGGTGGCCTACTTCTGAGAAAAATTAGCCACTGAAACCTTATGAATAGCAGTGGTACATTGTCTGATAGAGTGCTGGAAGATGAGTCCCTCAGGCTGGAAGACACTCAAAAGATGACTGGGGAAGAGCTGTCTCCTCAAAGTAGAGTTGTCCTTAATGATGTGGATGGAGTCAAGTTTTGGGGACTTTAATTTGCTGATGTGGCACGACTCAAAATGAGAAGAAACAGCTGCAAACATCCATTAATAATCAGAGCATGGAATGTACAAAGTATGAATCCAGGAAAATTGGAAATCATCAAAAATGAAATGGAAAGCATAAACACCAATATCTTGGGCATTAGTGAGCTGAAATGGATCGGTATTGACCATTTTGAAAAAGACAATCATATGATCTACTATGCCAGGAATGACAAATTGAAGAGGAATGGCATTGCATACATTATCAAAAAGAATATTTCAAGATCTATCCTGAAGTACAATGCTGTCAGTGATAGGATAATATCCATACACCTAAAAGAAAGAGCAGCTAATAGAACTATTATTCAAATTCATGCAACAATTACTGTGCCAGAGATGAAGAAATTGAAGATTTTTACCAACTTCTGAAGTCTGAAATTGATCGAACATGCAATCAGGATGCGTTGAAAATTACTCGTGATTGGAATGGAAAAGTTGGAAACAAAGAAGAAAGATTGGTAGTTGGAAAATATGTGCTTGGTGATAGAAATGATGTCAGAGATCACATGATATAATTTTGCAAGACAGTCGACTTCTTTACTGCAAATACCTTTTTTCAATAATGTAAAAGCAACTATCCACGTGGACCTTGCCAGATGGAATACAGAGGAATCAAATTGACTACGTCTGTGGAAAGAGACAATGCTCAATATCATCAGTCAGAACAAGGCCAGTGGCCGGCTGAGGAACAGACCATCATTTGTTCATACGCAAGTTCAAATTGAAGCTGAAGAAAATTAGAACAAGTCCACAAGAGCCACAATACAACTTTGAGTACATCCCATCTGAATTTAGAGACCATCTCAAGAATAGATTTCATGCATTGAACGCTAAAGACCAAGACCAAAGAGTTGTGGAATGACATCAAGGACATCATACTTGAAGAAAGCAAGAGGTCATTAAAAAGACAATAATGGATGTCAGAAGACACTCTGAAACTTGCTTGATAAAGTGAGGGTTAGATAGTTTAGCATCTCAGCTATTTTAAGTTCTCTCACTTTTCTGAAATTCTTTTGACCCTCTCCATTTCAGAAAATGGAAGCAGCAACTACATCTCCCTTATTTTGCCTGCTAAACTCCTATCTAGCCTTCAAGACTCACTACAAATGGCATTTTTCCTACCATTCCCTCCCCACCATAAGCCCAGTTAAGCAACTTGCCCTCTGTGGTCTAAGAACACTTGATCAGGCCACTAATATTTGTATTCATGTTTGTTTTACTGTC
Source organism: Dugong dugon (assembly GCA_030035585.1). Taxonomy (NCBI): domain Eukaryota; kingdom Metazoa; phylum Chordata; class Mammalia; order Sirenia; family Dugongidae; genus Dugong; species Dugong dugon. The sequence continues at coordinate 106,128,088 of CM057463.1, read as the reverse complement.
TATCTCACCCTCTAATCTATGAGCTTCTCAATAGCAAGTGTGGGGACTTAATATTTATTGCCTCTCTAATACCTACTAAAGTGTCAGTTGTGAATACGTGTTCATTGGAATAAAGGAAGAATAATGGTCTTTGAAATTATGTAACACTTAATAATAATGGCTACCCTTTTCCAAAATTTTGTAGCAAACATTTTAAACCTAGTTTGAAGGGCATGAATGAACCATTTCACTGACTTCTTAGTATTTCCTGCAGGATGAATTTTACTTCAGTAGTACATATTTCTAAGATTTGATGTAGATTTAAATGGACCCTCTAGTTTCATGAAATTAAGTGTAAATGATATTTTAATATGAAACTAAAAGATCACATAACATAGTGTAAACAAAATCGTGAATCGAATTCCATAAATAAGGCCCATGTAAATGAAAGGAGCTCTAAGGGTATTTCTCGCCAATTCTAAAAAACACAGCTGGTCAGTTCACTCAATCTGATGAAGAACTCTGATAAACCATTTCTCCTCTCACCCAAATAGTAATAGCCTGGAATGCAGAGAGGAATGTAACCAGTCAAATCAGAGAACCTGGCCAGAATCTATGTCTTTAATCCAATAATTGCTTGATGCAATCCTACAATCTGAGATCCTGTCACCCAAAGAAGTGATAGGTTGTAGAATACAGTAGTTTTTTGGAAGGTGCCCACAATTTTTCCCAAATTACATTTAAATTCTAATCATTTTATAGAAGAGCTTCCTGAAATCACTAGATTATTATAATAATTTCCTATCTATCTTTTTTAATTAATCATGAAAAATACAACTGGCTTTGAAATTAGATGAACCTCTGTTGAAATTAAACTTCTACAGGAACTGATTGTGTGACCTTAGATAAATTACTTATTTTTCTCAAGTGACGGTTGCCACATGCCTCATAAGTAAAACCAAAAAGAAAAAGAACCAAACCCGTTGCCGTCAAGTCGATTCTGACCCACAGCGAGCCTAGAGGACAAAGAACTGCCCCCTAGGGTTTCCAAGGAGAGGCTGGTGGATTCAAACCGCCGATCTTTTGGTATTACTTAACCACTGTGCCACCCAGTGTTGTGGGGAATATGAAGTAAAACGTAACGTTTAGAAATCATTCAGTTACTTTAATAGAAAGTTTTAGTATAGAAGGTAAGAGAGCGTTAGTTAATGCACAAATTATTGGAATGACACTGACCAAATTGAGTTGAACACCAACCCCCAAACAAACTGCAGTGGTGGATAATAAAATGGAATGAGCTTGTTGGCTTTGTCTTGGCTTACAGATGCATCTATATTAGTCAGGGTTCAATCAGAGTAGCATTATCACTAGAAGAAATATATATATATATATATATATATAAATTTCTGTAGATTTGGCTCCAACTTGTGACAACCCCATGTGCAAGAGAATGAAATGCTGTCAGGTCCTGTACCATTCTCACAATCATTGGTATGCTCAAATCCATTGCTGTGGCTACTGTGTATTTTGAGTGCCTTCCAACCTATGGGGCTTAGCTTCTAGGACTGTAGTAGAGAATCTTCTCTTGTGATCCATAGGGGTTCATTGGCTAATTTTCAAAAGTAGATTGCCAAGCCTTTCTGCTTAGTCTGTCTTAGTCTAGAAGTCCCTAAAAATCTGTCCACTATAGGTGATTCTGCTAGTATTTGAAATACTGATGGTATAGCAACACATAAGCCACTATAGTATGACAAAGTGACAGATAGGTGGTGAAGATGTGTGTGTATGTATTTCTTGTATGTATTTGGCTATCAACAATTGGGGGAATGGGTTAGACTGTCTCTGTAAGGCTGTTGTCTTCACATCTGATTGATGCCGGAGCTTGAAGTCCACAAGGCAGGCAGCGAGGAAAGGAAGATGAATATACAGAGCAGACTGGAACACACAGCAGATAGTGGAAGCTCATGAAGACAGGCTGAAACCCCTGTTAGTTCCCTTGCCTCTGGTGTTGGTGGTATCCGTATCCTATAGAAACCAAGGCTCTTCCTCCTGGAGGTAAACACACACACACACACACACACACACACACACACACACACCACACAATCCACACACCCCTGGCCCAGGAGTCAGAGAAGGTGCAGAAGAATCCAGCAGAAGGTGGAGAACTTGCAAGCTCAGTGTTGTTTCAAAGTCATGAGATGAGTCAGGAGATCAGTAACAATGTGTGTAAACTATAGTATGACTGCTGCTTCACTTCTGCCCTTCAAATCTCCAAAAAATCTCCCTTGTCCCACCCTAACCAGAAACATACAAGAAAGGAATTCTGAAAGTGTAGCTCAGCCTAACAAAGTTGACACATTACAAAGCCTCCACATCACCCTCGAGCTAAATGGGAGTCAGCTTCATCAAAGCATAGAGAATGAAACCATAAGATTTCTATTAAAAGAATGGTAATGTGGATGTGGTGGCCAAATAGTATGGCTGTTTCCAGTACCCAAACCCAAACCCATTGTCATGAAGTCAATTTCAACTCATAATGACCCTATAGGACAGAGGAAAACTGACCCTAGAGTTTCCAAGCTGTAAATCTTTACAGAAGAAGACTGCCACTTCGTTCTCCAGCTGATAAGCTGGTAGGTCCAAATGGCCAACCTTTTGGTTAGCAGCTAAGTACTTAACCACTACGCCATCAGGGAGCCTGAGTCTATCACATGGTAATCACTCAATGTTAATAAAATGAACAACAACAAAAAAAAACAAATTGACTTAGAAACTATTACACCATCTAAAATGTGTTTAGTGAACTTTATCCTGTGTTTCTTTGCTGCAATAAACACTGAGTGTTAAAATGCAGAAAATGTTCCCATTACTACAAACTTCTTAGCAACCCTACCTCTACCCGTGTTGTATTTTCGTGGTTCATCTTGTTGTGATTTCCTTCATTATGAAACACAAATCCTAGTCTATCAGGATAAAACATAAAGGAAATACACTGTGGTTATTTTCCTTAAATCTAGATATTATGGTTAAATAAAACAATAAAAAATATTCATCAAATATTCTGCTGTCTGAATTCCCGGAAGAAAACTAGCATTTCATTTAGAGGAAACCTTCTTCATAACCATCCTTTACCCATGAAAGCAGTCATTTGAGACATTAGTGCATGGATTGGTCCATTACAAAACCTAAACACTTCCATTAGATGAAAGACCCAAAATGATTATGAAAAATGTTTTCTTCTAAAGTATTCTAAATAAAACATTCAGTAGTACAATATGTTTTAGGTTAATTAGTTTAATCCAGTTTTAATTAAGTTGATGTTTCTATGCCAACAAATGGTTTTTAAATTGTTGAAATCTTGATGTTTCAGAAAATGACTAGAATTAATTACCTAAGAGCATTTGACGCCATTTTTTGAAACTATGTAGTGCAATTTTAGCATCACCATGGCAGTGAATTTAATATTGACAATAAATCAAGATAAGGAAATTAGAAAAAATAAAAAATTCTGTTGTATCATAAGGTTTATATTTATATTTGAAATTCTGTGCATGTGATTTTTATAATGTCCACCCACTTGGATTATGTATGCTTTTATAAGTAATTTTTTAAATTGATATACACAGACATACAAGCATAAGTAAACACACGCCAACTAGATATCTGCCCCAAATGAGCTGCATTTTCAAATACTTCAAGTCTACTTTCTGAGAACATTGTTCTGTGATTATACATCCCAACAGAAGGTGAAGTGCAACAATAAAACAATTGACTTCGGCCTAATTTATAAATTCCAAATTTCTTACCAAGATGCTTAGTAAAGAAGAAAAATTCTCAACCTGAAATAAGGACAAAAATGACTTGTAAATGCCTAAAGATAGAGATATACCAGTTGAGGAACTTTTTAAATCTACTTTTAAGGATTTTATTTTGGTATTTATATTGTCTTTTCTTGAAATAGCCTTTTTGTAGTCAGAACCAAGTAGGTAAGGATCCCTGGTGGCACAGTGACTAAGAGCTCAGGCATCTAACCAAAACGTCTGCAGTTTGAATCCACCAGCTGCTTGGAAACCCTATGGGGCAGTTCTACTCTGTCCTAGAGGGTCACTACAAGTCAGAATTGACTCAGTGGCAATGAGTAAGTAGGTAAATTAAAAAACTATCTTAGAGAGGCCGGGCCAAGACGGCAGAATAGTCAGACACTTCAGGTGGTCCCTCTTACAACAAAGATCCAAAAAAAAAAAAGTGAATCAATTACATATTATAATCTAGGAGCCCTGAACATCAAAGGCAAAGTTGAGGAATCAGACTGAGTTTCAGGGGGAGGGAGAGATTGTTCAGAAGCAGTGAGGAGTTGCCAGACCTGACTTAGTAGGAACCAGCACCCCGCAGGCCAGATAGACTGGCATGTGCGGTAAGGGAAGCAGTGGTGTTCAGGACACGTTTTCCACACTGGGAGAGACCAAGCAGTAGAGAGTCTACTCAAGCCTCCAGAACCAGTGAAAAGTGCCACTCAATCGACAAAAGATAAGTACATGCCTCTAACCTGCCATGCAGATCTAGAAACAGCCAGTTTGGGAAGAAACTCTCTTCCACTTACCTGCCTCCTCCCTGCTGTACACTGGGTCCCTGGCCAGCTTCAGCAATTACCTCATTCCCTGGCCAGAAGTATGACCCATCACATGCTGTAAGCCATTATCCTGGCCTTGGAGAGGGAACAAATTAACAAACAGGAAAAATTAATCTGCCAGCTTCCCTGAGCTGAGAACTTTTGCCTAGGCACAGACATAAGGGGTCCATGAACTTTGAATGCGTTTTACCCCTGCATAGACTTGTGTGGGCCCATTTCAACAGCATATGCTCTCATTTGCACAATACAACAGGGTATATACGTGAAGCCTAACTTCAACTGTATCGACTATATGGTGGAGTGGTAGGTTTGTGACACTTGACAACACGCTGCCTATTAAGCAGGGTCCTCATCCACCCATATCAGGGGCCTGAGGACTGGTGTCTCCACCCAAGAATAAGTGGTGCTTCCCAGTCCTTACAGTCAACAGCATTGGATGTCCATGTTCTGACTGCAAAACCCACCCACTTATGGACTCTAGGGAACAGGGACATGCTTTCCTCCCAGACACTCAGGGGCAACTGTCAGCTCCCAGCCTTGCTCAGTGCATGATCCCCTACTGCAGCGAGATAACTATGCCTACCCCAATCACTCCTGCCCTTCTAGGACTGTAGGTGAGAGAGTGCACCACACACTTGGTGACCAACTACTTGGACACCTGAGCTGAATCCATACAAGAAAAGTAAATGGACTCCTGGGCTTCTATACCTAGTAACAGATCTAACCACCTGGTGACAGGGGCTTCTAAGGTGCCAATAATCAAACTAGCTCACATGAGCAGCCTATTTGGTCATATCAAAACAACACAAAACAAGAAGCTAGGACACAGTAAGCAAACATAAAATAAATAAATAGAATAACTTATTGATGGCTGGGAGACAACAGTCAATATCAAATCACATAAAGAAGCAGACCATGATGGCTTTAGCAAGCTCCCAAAACAAAGAATCAAGAAATTTTTTGGAAGAAGAGAACTTCTTTGAATTACCAGAAGTAGACTGCAAAAGATTAGTATATAGAACTCTTCAAGATATCAGGAAGGAAATCATTCAAAATGCAGAACAAGCAAAGGAACATACAGACAAAGCAATAGAGAAACTTAAGAAGATTATAGAAGAACACAATGACAAATTTAACAGGCTACAAGAATCCTTAGAGATACAGCAATCAGAAATCCAGAAGATTAACAATAAAATTTCAGAATTAGACAACGCAATAGAAAGTCATAGGAGCAGAATGGAGGCAGCGGAAGTCAGAATTAGTGAAATTGAAGGTAAAGCACTTGACACCAACTTATTTGAGGAAAAATCAGATAAAATAATTAAAAAATAAAGAAACTCTAAAAATTATGTGGGACTCAAGTAAGAGGAATAACCTACCAGTGATTGGAGTACCACAACAGAGGGGCGGATAACTGAAAATACAGAGAGAATTGTTGAAGATTTGTTGGCAGAAAACTTCCCTGATATCGTGAAAGATGAGACGATAAGTAAAGCATTACTAAAGAAGAACAACAAAGTGGGAGGCCTCACATTATCTGATTTTAGCACCTATTATACCACCATGGTAGTCAAAACAGTCTGGTACTGGTACAACAACAGATACACAGACCAAGGAAACAGAATTGAGAATCCAGATGTAAATTCACCTACCTACAAGTAGTTGATATTTGACAAAGGCCCAAAGACTGTTAATTGGGGAAAAGACAGTCTCTTTAACCAATGGTGCTGGCACAACTAGATATCCATCTGCAAAAATTGAAACAAGACCCATACCTCACTCCATGCACAAAAACTATCTCAAAATGGATCAAAGACCTAAATATAAAATCTAAAGATCATGGAAACAAAAAAAAGGGACAATGCTAGGAGCCCTAATACATGGCATAAACAGAATACAAAACATTACTAACAATGCACAAACACCAGAAAAGAAACTAGATAAATGGGAGCTCCTAAAAATCAAACACTTATGCTCATTAAAAGACTTCACCAAAAGAGTAAAAAGATGACCTACAGACTGGGAAAAAAATTTGGCTACAACAAATCTGATCAGCGTCTAATTTCTAAAATCTACTAGATACTGTGAAATCCCAACAACAAAAAGACAAATACCCCATTAAAAAATGGATGAAGGATATGAACAGGCACTTCCCCAAAGAAGACATTCAGGAGGCTCACAGATACATGAGGAAATGCTCATGATCATTAGCTATTAAAGAAATGCAAATCAAAACTACACCGAGATAACCATCTCACCCCAACAAGGGTAGCTTTAATCCAAAAAGCACAAAATAATAAATGTTGGAGAGGTTGTAGAGAGACTGGAACACTTATACACTGCTGATGGGAGTGTAAAATGATACAACCACTTTGGAAATCAATTTGGTGCTTCGTGAAAAAGCTAGAAATAGAAGCACCATATGATCCAGAAATCCCACTCCTTGAAATATATCCTAGAGAAATAAGAGCCTTCATATGATTAGATATGTGCACACTCATGTTCATTGTCACACTGTTCACAATAGCAAAAAGATGGACACACTCTAGGTGCCCATCAACGAACAAATGAATGAACAAATTATGGTATATTCACACAATGGAATGCTACATAAAGATAAAGAGCAAGGATGAATCCATGAAACATAACATGGAGGAATCTGGAGGGCATTATAATAAGTGAATTTAGTCAGTCACAAAAGGACAAATATTGTATGGGATCACTATTATAAGAATTCAAGAAAAGGTTTAAACACAGAAGAAAATATTCTTTGATGGTTACGAGGGTGGGGAGGGAAGGAGAGGGTTATTCACTAACTAGATAGTAGATAAGAATTATCTTAGATGAAGGGAAGGACAACACACAACAGGAAGTCAGCACAACTGGACTAAATCAAAAGCTAAGAAGTTTCTTGAAAACAACCAAACACTTCCAGGGACAGAGTAGCAGGAGTGAGGATATGGTCTGGAGACCATGTTTCAGGGGTCATCTAGGTCAACTGGCATAACAAATTTATTAGGAAAAGGTTCTGCATCCCATTTTGGTGAGTCACATCTGTGGTCATAAAAGTGAGTGGGTGGCCATCTAATATTCATCAATTTGTCCCAACTTTCCTGGAGCAAAGGAGAATGAGGAAAGACACAAGGAAAATATTAACCCAAGAGACAGAAAGGGCCACATAAACCAGGGACTCCATCAGCCTGATACCAGAAGAACTAGATGGTGCCTGGCTACCACCAATGACCTCCCTGACAGAGAAGAAAACAGAGAGTCCCTGACAGAGCAGAAGGAAAGTAAGGTGCAGAACTCAAATTCTAGTAAAAAGACCAGACTAAATGGTCTGACTGAGACTGGAGGGACCCCGGAAGACATGGCCCCAGGACTCTCTGTTAGCCCAAAACTTAAACCATTTCCAAAGCCAACTCTTTAGACATAGATTAGACCAGACTATAAGACAAAAAATGATATTCGTGAAGACTGTGCTTAGATCAAGTAGATACATGAGACTAAATGGGCAGCTCCTATCCGGAGGTGAGATGAGAAGGCAAAAAGGGACAGGAGTTGGCTGAATGGACATGGGAAATCCCGGGTGGAAAGGAGGAGCGTGCTATCACAGTACAGGGAGAGCAACTAGGGTCATATAACAATGTGTGTATGAATTTTTGTATGAGAAACTAACTTTGAACTGTAAACTTTCACTTAAAGCACAATAAAAAAAATTTAAAAAAACTGTCTTAGATATATCATTGGATAATTCAATGAAGGGAACTTGCTACACAGGTAATAGAGACCTGAAAACAATAAGAGAATACCGAATAACTAAGATAATAGCTGAGTGATGCGGCTATCATCTCTAGGACTGAGGAAGAAAGGGATGGAGTTGTGATGATCAGAACGTAGAAGCTCAGAGGAGGGGCCTGAGGGAGCTGGAACTCAGAACTCTGATAGGGGGTGGTGTTACCTAGGTGCTGCTGGCACTTCTGAGGGATGTCAAGTGGCTGGACCTGGAAGTGAATAAAGGATGCTAGAGGCTGGAACCAACTGATGCTGCTTTAATGAAGTACTGCTGCTGGGCTGAAGTGTTGCTGCTCCAGGGGGACACTGCCAAGAACAGCATTACAAGACAGTTGAAGGAGATACCTTCTCTCCTTTGCCTCCTATTGGCTGAATCTAATAAGGTGCCAGATAGCAAAGAACAACAGTTTGTATAGTGTCAACCACAGCATCAGTGTGATGGCAAATGTAACCAAAGGGTGACTTTGAACTGTAAATAACCTGCATATTACTGTTACAATTTAGTTTTCTTGGCTGGGTTATTTCTTTCTTGTATTAAAGGCATCTGAATTCCTTCTAGAGTTTTCTATGTTACTTTAAATACTTCACATCCTCTTAATTCTCCACTTTACGTTGAAGTACTCGATCTTTCTCATTATATCAGTTTCAAGTGGGCCACTCCTCCATTTCATCACTAGTTGCATTGTGGTTGTTCCTATCCTGAAACCAGTGCCACCTAACTTCTCAAACTCTACTAGAAGAATCCATTACTCTCTTACTCTCCCAGTTGAAATAGTAAGGCAGGGAAAGCAGGTTTTACAGCACACACACACACACACAAAAATTCATTAAACTTATCAGAAATCAGTGGTAGGAAACTGAGAATTATTAAATGCAAACTATGAGTGAGACATACGGCTGGCCTTCCTCTCTGATTTTACTGGATATATCACAGTGGCAAAACATTTAAATGTGTTCATTTTAAAATGGGAATAATAATACTAATAATATATTACACTATTATATAATAATAATAATAATAATCCTTGCTCATAGATTGTTATGAAGAATAAAAAAAATCAAAATGATAGTTGCTTGAAAGCTTCTCTAGAATTATTTGGGGACATCACTAGATGAATCTTTATTGATAATCACTCTGGAACAATCAACATAGAGTGACTTACTTGGACAAAAACAGCTCAGGGACAAATCATTGCCTGAAATTGAATTTATCTGCTCTCATGACTTTCATGGGACTCAAGTTTAAGCCCACATTTTCTTCACAATAATCTTCATATGTGGACAGTTTTTTTTCAATACAAAGCCACACGACCTTACAATGTATATCAGTTTCGATTTGGATGATTATTACCTACTCTTTGAGGTATTGCCTAGGAAACCCTAAAGTGAATTTTGCATAGCCCTGGTGGTGCAGTGGTTAAGTGCTTGGCTGCTAATTGAAAGGTCAGCCGTTCAAACCCACCAGCTGCTCCACAGTAAAAAGATGTGGCAGTCTGCTTCCTTAAAGATTACAGCCTTGGAAACCGTACAGGGCAGTTCTATCCTCTATCCTACAAGGTCGTTATGAGTCAGAATCAACTCAACAGCAATGAGTTGGCAGGTATCTCTATTAACTTAGACCATTCCAAGCGTACCATGAGAAATCAGTGATAATTTGCCAAGCCATTTTCATCTGATTCAGGAATAAATATTCAAACAACACTTGCTTTATTAACGTGGATTTTTTTTTTTTTAAGGAAAAGGAAAGCTAATAAAGAATGATGAAGAATAAAGGATTAATACAGGGGGAGAAATAAAATAGTGTTAGCTTAATAATGGAAACTTACTTTGGTATTTCTTCCTAAACAAATGTAGATGGCAACTTCTAGGAAAAAAAAAAAAATTCTGAGAATATTCTCCAGTAAACTTAATGAGGAGTTTATTAGTTATGTGGGGGAGAAGGCACATTTCAATATTATACGCAAGTTGCATGCTTGTTCCTAAATTCTGTGCCGTATCAACAATGTTAGCTTGTGTAAGTAGGATGATTAAATATTCAAGATAGAGAATAAATTGAGAGTCTTTAATTGGGGGGGGCGGGGGTTGCCTCTGCACTGCAACTTTTGAGCCCTGAAATGGACAAACCCACATGAAGGCACTTGGTATGGGTCACTGGTAAATCGTACTCATAAGAAAAGGTAAGATTAATGTACTTACTTAAGAGAAGCCTCTCATCTGCAGAAGACTTGAATATTAATGAATCTTCTGGCTTTCTGTCTTTATGAGGATATGTTTGCTTGAATAGCTTATCCAACTAGAAATATAACTTGTATCCTGATTGGTGAGACATCTAAAGAGCTAAGGCAGGGCCATTGCTCTCAGTGAAAGTGTTGCTTGAAAAGGAACCACGAAATAGGACAGTGAATATTTGAGAGGGGCTTATGTTTAACTACTTCAGGAATAAGCTGACATATGCCTGCAAGAAAATTTAGAGTCAAAAATTGAGTCAAATCAGCATTATGCTAAGTCAAATCACTGCAGTGAAATGAAAATAAATAACAATGTACTTGGAACAGGATGACCTTAGGGAATCACAGTTTTAATAAATTGCTCCAGATCACAAAAACATTTTAATATCATGAATTATCAAATATAAATAAAATATAAGAGCATGCACAAGTAAAAAAAAAAATACCTCATACAAAGAGTACTACATATTTCTTTTTATTATGTCAAAAACTTTTATTAATCCAGTAATCCAACTGTGCAATGAAAATATTTTTTCTCTTGATATCTATTAATATCTTATTAGTATTCCATGTTATACATGTTAAGAAGTACAATTTTAACCATTTAGGAGGAGTCCCTGGGTGGTACAATCAGTTAGTGTGCTCTATTGCTAACCAAAATATTGGAGATTTGGTCCACCCAGAGTGCCTCAGAAAAAAGGCCTGGCAATCTACTTCCAAAAAATCAGTCACTGAAAGCCCTATGGAGCACTGTTCTGCTCCGAAACACAGGGGGTCCCATGACTCAGAGTGCACTCCATGGCAACTGGCTCTGGTACATTTGGGAGGATAGTTCTCCAGACTCTCCTGGAAAACCTCACAGATATAGCTCTTACATGGTTGTCTGGTAGCTCATCTTATGAATTTACACACATTCCCCTTGCTTTACATTGCCTCCCTTGCTTAGTCTACCATAAGTTGAAAAATAACACAGTGCCATTACCCTTCATAGTCTTAAATGTGCTAATAAAAAATGATCATAAGAGCCATCTTGAAAACTTAAAATCACTTTACTTTTAGTTGGAATTTTTATTGAGGTAATGGTAGGTTCACACGTGGCTATAATAAATAATACAGAGTAATTCCATATACGAGAGTCCCTGGGTGGTACAAACTGTTAAAACACTTGGCTGCTAACTGAAAGGCTGAAGATTTGAATCTATCCAGAGACAGCTTGGAAGAAAGCCTTGAATCTACTGTTGAAATATCAGCCGTTGAAAACCGTATTGAGTGCAGTTCTCCTCTGACACGCATGGGGTTGTCATGAGTGTTGTATACACTCATGTCCAATATATACTATCCAGTTTCCCCCAATATTAACGTTTTATAGAACTTTTGTATAATATGACAACCAGAGTTTTGCCATTAGTACAATTCACTAATCCTTTAATATTTCCCTAGTTTTTCTTGTACTCTTGTGTGTGTGTTCAGCTCTTTACAACTTTATCAAACATAAATCTTCATGCGTCTGCCACTACAGTCAAGATACTAAACAGTTTTATCACCACAAAATTTCCTCTTATTGCCCATTCATAACCACATCCAACTCCCTCCTGCTCTTCACATAATTCCCTGGAAATTCCTCCAAATTCTTGCATTTATTAAAAATTTGTACATTTTTGTTTCTGAGTAGTATTTCATGGAATGCATGAACCACAGTTTGTTTAACCATTAACCTGTTGAAGAGTAAATATCTAAGGCTGATGCAAGTTTTGGGATATTACAAATAAAACTTCTATAAACATTTGTGTAAAGATTTTTTGAGTAAACATAAATATCCATTTCTCTGTAATAAATCCCCAAGAGTCCAAGAGTGCAATTTCTGGGACATGTGATAATAGTGCTCCTGCAGAACCTGTACATAAATAAGAAGGCAGTCTTTTGAACATAACAAGCAGACACTGTGTGATTTAAAATCTGAAAGTGTGTTTCAGTGTTGTATCCTTTCACCATACTTACTCAATCTGTAAACTGAGTAAATAATCAGAGAAACTGGACTACATGAAGAAGAATGGGGCATCAGGTTTGAGGGAAGACTCATTAACAACCTGCCATATGCAGGTGACACAATCTTGCTTGATGAAAGTGAAGAGAACTTGAAATTCTTACTGATGAAGATCAAAGACTACAGCCTTCAGTATGGATTATGCCTCAACAAAAATAAAACAAAAATCCTCCCAACTGGACCAATAAGCAACATAATGATGAACAGAGAAAATACTGAAGTTGTCAAAGATTTCATTTTACTTGGATCAACAATCAAGTCCATGGAACCAGCAGTCAAGAAATCAAATGCCTATTGTGTTGAGCAACTCTGCTGCAGGAGACCCCTTTAAAATCTTAACAAGCAGAGTTTGATGAGTATGGTACGTCTGACTCAAGCCATGGTATTTTTAATTGTCTCATATACATGTGAAAGCTGAACAATAAGGAAGACTGAAGAAAAGCTGATGCTTTTGATTTATGGTGTTGGCAAAGAATATTGAGTATACCATGGACTACCAGAAGAAAGAACAAATCTGTCTTGGAGGAAGTATAGCCAGACTTAGTCTGGTTTACTCTGAACGTGTTATCAGGAGGGACCAATCCCTGAATAAGGATTTATCATGCTTGGTTAAGTAGAGGGTCAGCGAAAAAGATAAAGACCCTCAATGAGATCGATTGACTTAGTGGCTGCAACAGTGGGCTCAAACATATCTACTATAGTGAGGATGATGCAGTACAGGGCAACTTTTAGTTACGTTGTACATAGGAATCCTATGCATCAGAGACAACTCTATGGCACCTAATAAGAACAACAACAACATGGTAATAGCATAGTTTTGTTGTTGTTGTTGTGTTTGTGTGTGTGTGTGTTTTAGAATTGTCACTATTTTTTAGTGTCTTTACCTTTTTACATTTCCACCAGCAATGCATGAGTGATTCACTTTTTTCTAATTCCTAGCTAACATTTAATGTTGTCACTAGTTTGTCATTGTAGTCGTTCTAATAGATGTGTAGTGATTTCTCATTGTGTTCTTAATTTGTATTTTCCTAAAGGCTAATGATGTTGAACATCTTTTCATGTGAATTTTGCCAAATGTATATCATCTTCAGCTCTGTAAGAGGTACAAACAGTTTTCACTCTACTACTAGCCAAAACTTTGGTGTTTTTGATTCACCCAGTGATACCACAGAAGAAAGTCTTGGTGTTCTGCTGTTGTTACGATTACAGCCAAAAAAACAAACAAACCCATGAATGAGTTCTACTCTGTAAAACACAGGGTTGTCATGAGGTGGAATCAACTCAATGGCAACAAGTATATCATCTTTAGTGGAATGTCTCTCCATGTCTTTTACCTTTTTTTTTTTTAATTTGGATTGTTTGATATTTTTGCTATTGAGTTTTGAGAAGTCTTTATATATTCTGGATACAGTCCATTGCTGGATATATGGTTTGCAAATACTTTTTCTCAGTTTGTACTTTATTTTTTCATCCTCTTCACATGAGTTTTCACAAAGCAAATTTTTAATTTTGATAAGATCCTATTTATGTTTTTTTTATATTTTTATTTTTATGGAGTGTGCTTTGATGTCATAGATAATAATTTCTGCCTAGCTCTAGCTCTAAATTCTGATGATTATCTCATTTTATTTTTTTAAATAGTTTTATAATTTTACTTTCTGTATGTAAGTCCATAATTTTACATTCTATATTTAATCCATGATCCATTTTGAGTTAGAGTTTGTATAAGACTTGATGTTTAAGTCAAGGCTATTTTATTCATTTATTTATTTAGTCTAGGAATGTACAATTGGTTCAGTACCATGTGATAAAAAGGTTATTTTTCTTCCTTTGAATTGCTTTGGTTCTCATTCCTCTAGTTCTTATTTCTTGCCTTCCCATAGGTTACTTGGTAAAAAATTAGGATGCCATTTTGATTTATATAGTGTGTTTGAGTGTATCTCTTTGTCATGGATTGAATTGTGTCCCCCCAAAATATGTGTCAACTTGGTTAGGCCGTGATTCCCAGTATTGTGTGGTTGTTCTCAATTTTGTGATTGGTGTAATTTTCCTATGTGTTGTAAATCCTAATCTCTGTCTGTGGTTAACGAGGCAAGATTAGATTATGTTAAAAACGATTATGGTGGGATGTAACACCCTTACTCAGGTCACAACCCTCATCCTATGTAAAGGGAGTCTCCCTGGGATGTGGACTGCATCACCTTTTATCTTATAAGAGATAAAAGGAAAGGGAGGTGAGCAGAGAGTAGGGGACCTCATAAAACCAAGAAACTAGTGCCAGGAGAAGAGCGTGTCCTTTGGACCCTGGGTTCCTGCCAGGAGAAGCTCCTAGTCCAGGGGAAGATTGATGACAAGGAATTTCCTCCATGGCCAACAGAGAAAGACTTCTCCTGGAGCTGATGCCCTGAATTTGGACTTCTAGCCTCCTAGAACTTGAGAGAATAAACTTGTTTGTTGAAGCCATCCACTTAAGGTACTTCTGTTACAGCACACTAGATAAGCAAGACCCTCTTTTTAGTGGTTTTTATGGTTGTTACTCTGAGTATTACCCTTTAATTATGTGACATAACAGTTTACTGGTATTGATATTGTACCACTTTGAGTGCAGTGCTGAACTCATTTCTATTTTTATCTTTTTATCCTTTCCACTTTAAAATATCATTTTCTTGAGTATCAGATGGTGTTAGAATTTTTGCTCTGATCATCAGTTATGAGTTACAAACCTCACAAGAAAAACAATAGTTTACTGTATGTATCTATACTTTTGCTCATTTCCTTTGTCCTCTTCTACCTGATGCTCCAAGATTCTCTATTTTATCATTTGCATTCTGTTTGAAGAATTTTCTTTAGCCAGTGTTTAAGGACAATTATGCTAGTAGAAAATTATTTTAGTTTTCCATTCTCTGAGAAAGCTTTCATTTTCCTTCATCCCTGAAAGATAGTTTTGCTGGATATAAAATTTGCAGTTGGCAGTACTTTCCTTTCAGAACTTGAAAAATTTTGTATGACTTCCTTCTGGACCCCATGGTTTCAGAGGAGAAATCTGATGTTATTCAAATTAGTGTTCCTTATAGGTAATGTGTTATTTATCTCTGGATGCTTTTAAAGTTTTTACTGAAGTTGTAAAGGATCTCATTTTACTTGAATCCACAATCAACGTCCATGAAAGCAGCAGTCAAGAAATCAAATGACACATTGCATTGGACAAATCTGCTGCAAAAGATCTTTTTAAAGTGTTAAAAAGAAAAGATGTAAGGATGACCAAAGTAGAACTGAGGACTTTGAATTATGGTGTTGGGGAAGAACAGTGAATATACAATGGACTACCCGAAGAACAAACAAATCTGTCTTGGAGGAAGTACATCCAGAATGCTCCTTGGAAGCAAGGATAGGGAGACTTCATCTCACATCCTTTGGACATGTTATCAGGAGGGACCAGTCACTGGAGAAGGACATCATGCTTGGTAAGAGTAGACGATCAGCAAAAAAGAGGAAGACCCTCAAGAAAATGGATTCACACAGTGGCTGCAACAATGGTCTCAAACATAGCAACAATTGTGAAGATGGCTCAGGGCTGGGCAGTGTTTTGTTCCTTTGTACATAGAGTCACTATGAGTCAGAACTGACTCGACAACACCTAACAACAACAACATAGGTAATGTGTTGTTTCTCTTTGAATGTTGTTATGAATTGAATTGTGTCCCCCCAAAATATCTGTGAATTTGGCTAGGCCATGATTTCCAGTATTGTGTGATTGTCCACCATGTTGTCATCTGATATGATTTTCCTATGTGTTGAAAATCATACTTCCATATTGTTAAAGAGGCAAGATTAGAAGCAGTTATGTTAATGAGGTAGGAATCAATCTACAAGATTAGGCTGTGTCTTTAGTTGTCTCTTTTGAGATATGAAAGAGAGAAGCAGGCAGAGGGACAAGGGTCCTTATACCACCAAGAAACAAGAGCCAGATGAATAGTGTGTCCTTTGGACCTAGGGTCCCTGTGCTTAGAAGGTCCTCAGCTGCGGAAGGTTGATGACAAGGGCCTTCACCAGTCTACAGAGAGAAAGACTTCCCCTGGAGATGGTACCCTTAATTTGGACTTCTGGTCTCCTATACTGTGAAAGAATAAATTTCTCTTTGTTAAAGTCATTCACTTGTGGCATTTCTGTTATAGCAGCACTAGATGACAAAGACAGATACTTTCAAGGTTTTTCTTTGTCTTTAGTTATTTAATAGTCAAATTATAAGGTAGTTTGACATGAATTTCTTTGTATTTATCCTGTTTGGGTTCTACTAAGATTCTTGGATCTGTAGGTTTGTGTCTATCACCAAATTTGGAATGCTGTCAACCATTATTTCTTCAAATACTCTTTCAGTTCCACTTTCCTTCTCTTTTCTTTCTGGGTCTCTGATAACTCATATGTTGGATCTCTTGTTATTACCTCAGGTCTCTGATGTTATGCTTACTTTTTTGTTTGTTGATTTTCTCTCTTTTGTACAGATTGAGTGAATTCTATTGATTTGCCTCAAATTCATTTCTATTCTCTGTCATCTCCACTTTACTACTGATCCCAACCAGGAACCTCTTTTTGTTTTTGTTTTTTTTTTTTTTTGAAATTCCAGCTATTGTATTTTTCAGTTTTATAATTTTACTTTAGTTCTTTTTTATAGTTTCTATTTCATTGTTCGTATCTTTTATTATTTATGTCTTTCAAGAGAATTTGTAATTGATTGTTGAAGCATTTTTATGAAAGCAGCTTTAAAATCTTTGTGAGATAATTTCATAAACTGATTCATCCCAGTGTTGAAGTATTGGCATTAATTAATTTTCTTTTTTCATTGAAATTGTGATTTTCTTGGTTCTTGGCATAATGGGTTATTTTTTAATATATCCTGGATATTTTGTCCATTATGTTAGAAGACACTGGGTCTTATTTAAATATTTTAGTTTTCGAAGCTATTATCTGTTTAGATTCAGTCTGTAGGTCTTTTCTTACTTTTGTTATTCAAATCGCAATTTAATTTCTGGAACATTTGAAGTATTATTTTGGTCTGATTTGTTTATCTGGTTCTACTGTGTCACCCACAGTTCTCTGTTATTTCTGCCTGAGGAAGCATAAGGGATTTCTTCAGTCTTGGATGCTGGCTATTTCTGCATGGTGGAGGGTTGCAGTGACAACCAGTTGCTCTGTGTCTTTGGGAAGAGAAGATGTCTCAGGTCCATGAAGTCAAAGAGGCTTCCCTGGTGGGCACTTGTTGTGACTAGTTTTATCCCACAGTTTTTGTAGGCCTGCCTTGATGCCTCTGGAAAGAAGAGGGTCTTTCTGGGCCTGTCTTCTTGTGGTGGCTGAATCTGTCTTGCTGGTTCCGTCTGCCAGTCCCCAGTGGAGAAAGGGATCTAAAGAGTCTCAGGCCTATGGAGTTTTCAGGGGTTAGGAAGCTTCCAGAACTGAGCCTCTTTTTGTAGCAGGATTCCTCTCACCAATTCTTCCTGTCCACCATGATTTCTTTGGATGGGTAGAGAGACTCAGGAATATGGAGTCAAGTAGATTTTTTGGACTGGTGCTTGTTGTGACTGGGTCCTTCTTGCTGCTTCTTCCAGCTGACCTCTGTTCAGGAGACGAGTCTTATGCCTGTGGGGACAAAAAGATACCAGACAAGACAGCTCATTGTGGCAAAGTACCTCTTTCTGATTTCTTTCTTCCACCTGCTTTATGTATCTATGTGGGGCAGGGAATTCACAGGCCTGGTGGGAAAGGAAACTGCTTCTCCTGGCTGCCTCCTGTTGGCACGGTTCCTGATCAAACTCATTGCTAGTGATTTTGGCTCAACTTACATTGTCATAGGCCTCTCATTCAATATTGGGGGAAGAATGATCCTACCTGTTGCTAGGTTGGACATCTGGAAATGCACAGTCTTGGTGGCCTTCTTTTTGTTAGAAGAATGTAAGACATTCTGACACTCTGTTATTCCTCTAGTCGTGGGGTCCTGAACCAACTGGCTTTCCTATAATAACTTTTTGAAGTTTTTTGTTTGTTTATCTCTTCCGTTATTTCCAGGGTTTATATTTGTACTTAGCTGAGAGAACTAGGGAGTAATGGATCTACATAATTCCTTCCCTGTTATCATTTTTAATAGTACCTCTCAAACCCTCTAATGTGTCCACATTTTAGTCAAAAATATAGCAATCAGTGCCAGGGATATTTCTGTAACTGAAGTATGGTAAATAGATTTCACTTTACATATTTAGCTGTGATAAACTTAGTTATTATTATTATTGATGCTGTTGTACTAGTCACAACCTTACTATTTGACATTAGGCAAGTTACTTAAATTATCTAAGCTTCAGTTCCCATCCTCCCCTTCATCCTACAAAATTAGTTGGGTAAAATAGACAACTTTTCAGTTCATTTGCTGTATTTATAGCATTAGTTTCTGAACAGTTTTAACACGTACATGCAGAGTGTAATACTTTTGAGATACCAACCTACCTTCTTTTAGGTTATGTCCTGCTAAATCAAATTATATGTCTTTATAAACTATTTTGGGCAATGCACTTGAGCTAAATGTATTTTTCTTGCACGGAGACTTAAATTATGCTTTACCACACAAATCAAAGAAAAAAAAAAGACTATTTCTCCTTTATCTTTTTACTAAAGCTGTTCCTACTGTTGTTGTCAATTGATTCACTTCTAATTGTTAATAACATCTTTGTAACTCTCTTCTTTTATGCTTCATAGATCCTTTTCGGGTTAATCATAACTTTATCCTAATCTGTCAATTGGAATTGCAAGGGTAGAAATATTTATTAGAAGTTTTTATGAAAAAACATACATGTATAAGGTTTTTTTTTTTTTTTCCACTGTATGGTGAAGAGTGAGATACTTGAAACAAGACAGAGTATTCAGCTCCTAGGATGACTCAACAATGGAAAAATATTTTACACATTCACACACACACATACACACACATGCATGCACATACCCACACTTCAACAGTTCGGTATCCTATTGGATGACTTTCTGCTGAACTGAAACATCAATGCATTCAATAACAAAATAAATACCTATTATTATTATTACTATTACTCCCCTTTTTGAGTGCTGTGTGTTGGGAATGCTGAGGATGCTTAAAGGGAATTTAAAATGAGCTATAACTTGATGTTAAACTATATTACTGTGTGTTTTGGTATATATATATATATAGTTATATATATATATATATATATATATATATATAGTTAAGATATGGTGTCTTAGTCATTTAGTGCTGCTCTAACAGAAATATCACAAGTGGATGGCTTTAACAAACAGAAGTTTATTCTCTCACAGTCCAGTAGGCTGCAAGTCCTAATTCAAGGCAGCAGCTCCAGGGGAAGTCTTTCTCTCTCTGTCGGCTCTGGAGAAAGTTCCTTGTGATGCATCCATCTTCCCTTGGTCTGGGAGCATCTCAGTGCAGGAACCGCAGGTCCAAAGGACGTGCTCTGCTCCCAGCACTGCTTTCTTGGTGGTATGAGGTTTCCCTGTGTCTCATCTTGCTTCTATCTTTCATACATAAAAAGAGATTGTCTTAAGACATTATCCAATCTTGTAGACCTCATCAATATAATCTCATCATAGTGATAGAGTTTACAACACAGGGAAATCACATATAACCTTATCATAGTAATAGAGTTTACAACACATAAGAAAATCACATCAGATTTACAAAATGGTACACAATCATACAGATATTTTTGGAGGACACAATTCAATCCATAACATACGGCATTGGTTTTTCACTTTGCCTTATTTGACATAAAAGTTCTATTTGTTAGAGTAATCATCCACTGAATTTGGTATATGGTCGATTGTTTTTATTGGTCATTTTCTGGAGTCTTATGGATTCAAGATATAACTTTAACATCAGAATTTGGGAGGCACCTGAGGCGTTTCTAAAGCTAAGAGGCAGGTGTCAGATGTTAGAAAATGACAAGAGCTCATACCCATACAGTAATTATTTAGATGAGATCTCTAAGAATATAAAGTTTGGTCAAGTTTCCAGTTGTAGTTTGTTCTGTTTATTTTTCTAACTAATCAACTAGAATTAGCTGAACTGGAAAGTGATTGTGCAAAATATTGCAGTAAGTCATAAATCTTTACTGATGTGCCCCCCTTTGACTAGACTTTGGGATACTACTTGCATGGTCACTTATTATGGAAGGTGTCAAAAGGAAAATAAAATTTCTTAAACTCCTGCATATTAGCTGTGAGCCAAATTATTCTCTCATCACCTTATGAGAGGAGCCCAGAGCAGCATGACTACTGAGGGTCCTCCCAGAATCACATAGTGTTTAATAACTCCAACTTTTGTTTCAGATTGCTGGAGTTTAAATCCCACTTCTAAAACTGTACTACTTCTTTGGAAAACTGGCTTTATGACATTTTTTAAATAAATTCAAGCAAAAGCATACACTATTACCCACCAGTTCCTCTTCTAAGTATTTACCCAAAGAAATTAAAGCATATAACTATTAAAAAAAAAAAAGTGTAGAAGAATATTCATTTTGGAAAACGATATGGCACTTCCTTAGAAAGCTAGAAATAGAAATACCATATGATCCAGCAATCCCACTAACAGGATATATCCTAGAGAAATAAGAGCCATCACACAGAGAGACATATGCACACCCATATTCATTGCAGCACTGTTCACAACAGAAATCCTATAAAAACTCACGAAAACGTTTACACACAAAAAGAAACAATCTTTGATGGTTATGAGGGAGGGGAGGGGTGGGGCTGGAGAAACACTAAATAGACAATAAATAAGTGGTAATATAGCATCTGGGGCCATACTCTCAGGGTTTCTCCAGTCTCTATCAGACCAGTAAATCTGGTCTTTTTTGTGAGTTAGGATTTTATTCCAATTTTTCTCCAGCTCTGTCCAGGACCCTCTGCGTGATCCCTGGCAGAGCAGTCAGTGATATTAGCCTGGCACCATCTAGTTGTATGGAACTCAGTCTGGTAGAGGCCATGGAAGTTGTGGTCCATTAGTCCTTTGGACTAGTCTTTCCCTTGTATCGTGTTTTCTTCATTCTCCCTTGCTCCCAAAGGGGTGAGACCAGTGGAGTATCTTAGATGGCTGCCCACAGGCATTTAAGACCCCAGACGTTACTCTCCAAGGTACAATGTAGAATATTTTCTTTATAAACCAAGTTATCCCAATTGAGCTAGATGTTCCCCGAGACCATGGTCCACAGTCCTCTGCCCAGCATTTTGGTCCCTCAGGGAGTTTGGTTGTGTCTATGGAGCTTCCATGACCTTTCCTTGTACAAGTTGTGCTGGCTTCCACAGTACTGTGTACTACTGTCTTGCCCTTCACCTAAGTTACCACTTATCTATTGTTTATTTAGTATTCCCCCCCACCTCTGCCCTCCCTCGTAACCATCAAAGATTGTTTCTTTTTGTGTGTAAACCTCTTCATGAGTTTTTACAGTAGTGGTCTCATACAATATTTGTCCTTTTGTGATTGACTGATTTCACTCAGCTTAATGTCCTCCAGTTTCATACATGAAATGCTTCACAGATTCATCATTGTTCTTTATTGTTGCATAATTCTCCATTGTGTGTATGTGCCATAGTTAGTTTATCCATTCATGTGTTGATGGGCATCTAGGTTGTTTCCATTTTTTTGCTATTGTGAACAATGCTGCAATGAACATGGGTGTGCATATGTCTATTTGTGTGATGGCTCTTATTTCTCTATGATATATTCCTAGGAGTGGAATTGTTGGATTGTATCGTATTTCTATTTCTAGCTTTCTAAGGAAGTGCCATATCATTTTCCAAAATGATTGTATCATTATGCATTCCCACCAACTCCCTGCAGCCTCTCCAAAATTTATTATTTTCAGTTTTTTTTTTTTTTCAGTTGTGCCAGTAATGCCAGGTGAGATGGTATCTCATTGTGGTTTTGATTTGCATTTCTCTAATGGCTAGTAATCATGAGCATTTCCTCATGTGTCTGTTGACAACTTGAATGTTTTCTTTGGTGAAGTGCCAGTTCATTTCTTTACCCATTTTTTAATTGGATTATTTATCTTTTAGCTGTAGAGGTGTTGGATTTTCCTGTAGATTTTAGAGGTTAGAACTTTGTCTGAATTGTAATGTCCCAAAATTTTTTCCCAGTATATAGGTTCTCTTTTTATTCTTTTGGTGAAGTCTTTTGATGAACATAAATGTTTAATTTTTGGAAGATCCTAGTTATCTAGCTTATCTTCTGGAGTTTGTATGTTGTTGGTTATGGTTTCTCTCCATAAATGCCATGCATTAGGGCCTCTAGTGTTGATCCTATTTTTTCTTCTATGAACTTTATAGTTTTTGGTTTTATATGTAGGTCTTTGATCCACTTTGAATTAGTTTTTGTATATGGTGTGAGGTATGGGGCCTGTTTCAATTTTTTGCTGATAGACATCCAGTTTTACCAGCACTATTTGTTAAATAGACTGTCTGTTCTCCACTTGATGGAATTTGAGCCCTTGTCAAAGATCAGGTGACTGTAGGTGGATGGGTTTACATCTGGGTTCTCAATTTTGTACCATTCGTCAATGTATCTGTCATAGTGCCAATTCCAGGCTGTTTTGACTACCATAGTTGTAGACTAGGTTCTGAGGTCAGGTAATGGATGTCCTCCAACTTAATTCTTCTTCTTCAGTAGTGCTTTACTTATCAGGGGCTTCTACCTTTTCTGTATAAAGTTAATGATTAGTTTTTTCACCTCTTTAAAGAAAGTTGTTGGTATTTGGATCTGGATTGCATTGCATTTGTAAATTGCTCTGGATAGAATTGATATTTTCACAATGTTGAGTCTACTTATGTAGATCCTTTTGGGTTTCGTGCAATAATGTTTTGTAGTTTTCTCTCTATAGGTCTTTTAGCATCCTTGGTTAGATTTATTCCTAAATATTTTACTTTTTTAGGGTCTGTTATAAAATCTTCCTGATTTCTTTTTCTTCTCTTTTCTAACTAATTAGAAATGGATATAGGAATCCAGCTGATTTTTGTATGTTTATCTTGTATCTTGCTCCTCTGCTAAATCTTTCTATTAGGTCCAGTAGTTTTCTCATGGAGTCTTTAGGATTTTCTATGTATAGTATCATATCATCTGCAACCAGTGACAGTTTAAATTCTTCATTACCAATTTGGATGCCCTTTATTTCTTTTTCTTGCCTTATTGCTCTAGCTAGGACTTCCACCACAATGTTAAATAGGAGAGGTGATAAAGGACATCCTTGTCTTGTTCCTGTTTTCAAGGGGAATGTTTTCAGCCTCTCTCCATTAAGAATGATGTTGGCCGTTGGTTTTGCATAGATGCCCTTTAGTATGTTGAGAAATTTCCCTTCTATACCTATTTGATTGAGAGTTTTTATCAGGAATGGGTGTTGGACTTTGTCAAATGCCTTTTCTGTGTCAATTGAGATGATCATGTGATTCTTTTCTTTCCTTTTATTTATGTGGTGGATTATGTTGATTGATTTTCTGATTTTGGACCATCCTTGCATACCTGGTATGAATCCTACTTGGTCATGGTGTATTATTTTTTTGATATGCTGAATTCTGTTGCCCAGAATTTTATTGAAAATTTTTGCATGTATATTCATGATAGATATTGGTCTGTAATTTTCTTTTTTGGTGGCATCTTTGCCTGGTTTTGGTATCAGAGTTAGGCTGGTTTCATAGAATGAATTTGGAAGTGTCACTTCCTTTTCTATGTTCTGAAATAGTTTAAGTAGTACTGGTATAAGCTCTTCTCTGAATGTTTGATAGAATTTTCCAGTGAAGCCATCTGGGCCTGGGCCTTTTTTTTGGTTTGGAGGTTTTGGTCCCCACCCCACCCCTGCCCAATCTCTTCTCTTCTTATGGGTCTGTTCAGATTTTCAGCATTACTTTGTGTTAGTTTGGGTAGGTAGTGTGTTTCTAGAAATTTATCCACTTCCTCTTGGTTTTCAAATTTGTTGGAGTATAACTTTTCATAATACTCTGTTAGGATCCTTTTCATTTCAGTTGGGTCTGTTGTAATGTCCCCCATTTTATTTCTTATTTCTGTTATTTGCATCCTCTCCTGTTTTTCTTTTGTCAGTTTGGCCAGTGGTTTGTCTATTTTGTTGATCCTTTCAAAAAACCAACTTTTGGTTTTGTTGAGTCTTGCTATTGTCTTTATATTCGATATTTCATTTATTTCTGCTCTGATCTTTATTATTTCCTTTCTTCTTGTGGCTGTGGACTTTTTTTGCTGTTCTCTTTCTATTTGTCCAAGTTGAGTAGTTAATGTTTTGCTTTTGTCTTTTTCTTCTTCTTTGATGTGTGCATATATTGCTATAAATGGTTCTGAGGACTGCCTTTGCTGTGTTCCAGAGGTTTTGGTATGATGTGTTTTCATTCTCATTTGATTCTAGGAATTTTTTTATTCCATCTCTGATTTTTTTTCTATCACTTAGGGGATTTTAAGCAGGGTATTAGTCAGTTTCCATTCAACTGATTTTTTTTCTTTGCTCTTCCTGTTGTTAATTTCTACTTCGATGTGTTGTGATCAGAGAAGATATTTTGTATTATCTTAATGTTTTGGATTTTGTTGAGGGTTGCTCTGTGGCCTAAGATGTGGTCTATTCTAGAGAACGTTCGATGTGTGTTGGAAAAGTATGTGTACCTTGCAGCTGTTAGGTGGAGTGTTCTATATATGTCTGTCTTAGTCATCTAGTGCTGCTCTAACAGAAATACCACAAGTGGATGGCTTTAACAAAGTGAAATTTATTTTCCCACAGTCTAATAGGCTAGAAGTCCAAATTCAGGGCATCAGCTTCAGGGGAAGGCTTTCTGTCTCTGTCAGCTCTGGAGAAGGTCCTTGTCATCAGTCTTCCTTTGGTCTGGGAGCATCTCAGTGCAAAAACTTCAGATCCAAAGGACATGCTCTGCTCCCAGAACTGCTTTCTTGGTTGTATGAGGTCCCCTCTCTTGCTTGCTTCCCTTTCCTTTTATCTCTTGAGATATAAAAGTTGGTGCATGCCACACCCCAGGGAAATTCTCTTTACATTGGATCAGGCATGTGACCTGGGTAAGGGTGGTGTTACAATCCCACTCTAATCCTGTTTAATGTAAAATTACAATCACAAAATGGAGGACAACTGCACAACACTGGGAATCATGGCCTAGCCAAATTGATATGTACATTTTTGGGGGGACACAATTCAATCTGTGACATTCCACCCCTTGGTCCCTGTCTTAGTCATCTAGTGCTGCTACAAGAGAAATACCACAAGTGGATGGCTTTAACAAAGAGAAATTTATTTCTTCACAGTAAAGTAGGCTAGAAGTCCAAATTCAGGGCATCAGCTCCAGGGGAAGGCTTTCTCTCTCTCTCAGCCTTCTTCTCATCAGTGTTTCCCTGGACTAGGAGCTTCTCTGCGCAGGGATCCTGGGTCCAAAGGACGCACTATCATCCTGGCACTGCTTTCTTGGTGGTGTGAGGTCCCCCTGTCTCTCTGCTCCGTTCTCTCTTTTATATCTCAAGAAATTGCCACAACACAGCAGTCCAGGGATGAGGGGGAATAGAAGATAGAAGGGGACAGGAAAGCTGGTGATAGGGAACCCAAGGTTGAGTAAGGACAGTGTTGACATGTAGTGGGGTTGTTAGCCATTGTCATAGGGCAGCATGTGTACTAACTGTTTAATGAGAAACTATTTTGTTCTGTAAACCTTCATCTACAGTGAGAATAGCAGCACGACTGGAAGAATGTAATCAATGTCACTGAATTGTGCATGTAGAAATTTTTGAAATGGTGTATCTTTGGCTATGTATACTTTCACCAAAAAAAAAAAAAGGTCAAGAAGGGAGAATGTTGACGTGTCATGGGGTTGTTAACCAATGTCATAAAACAATATGTGTACTGACTTCTTAATGAGCAACTGTTCTGTAAACCTTCACCTAAATTACAGTAAAAAAAAAAAAAGAAATTGCCTCAGGATACAATCCAATCTTGTAGACTGAATCCTGCCTTACTAACACAATTGATGCCCATCCTCCCTCATTAACATCATACAGGCAGGATTTACAACATATAGGAAAATCACATAATACTGGAAATCATAGCACAGCCAAATTGATACACACATTTTTTGGGGAACATAATTCATTCCACGACAGTCCCCAAAAAATCACATCCTTGCAACATGCAAAACATATTCATCGCATAATATCATAGCGAAAGTCATCTTTAATCCAAGTTAATCCAAGTCCAAAATCCAAAAATTCTTCATCTGTGAAATCTCGAATACAAGTTATCTGCTTCCAAAGGTACAATGGCAGAACAGGTACAAGCTAGACATTCCATTACAAATGGGAGAAACTGGAGGAAAAGTAGGGATAACAGGCACCAAGCAAGTCAGCAGAACACATTGCACTGGACCTCAAGGGTTTGAAAGTAAAGCTCTGTTCTCTGAGACAATTTACACAATGGCCCTGCCCTCCAAACTCTAGGTATTTGCCACACTCTCCAGATTCTGAGTAAAGGTCCCTCATCCCTGGGCTTCAGCTGTGCCTGCCAGGCCCACTGGGACAGCAACTCTGTGCCCTCTTCTTTAGGTACACCATTCTACTAGTCGTACTGGCCACTCCACCCTTAGAAACACCAGAGATCACAGCCGTACCTTTTGAGACTGAGGAAGCTCAGCTTCTTGTGTTCTTTGTCTCTTCAGCTTCTGCTTCCTGTGGCCTCTCTGCTCTTGGGCCTCATGGCTGCATCTGCCCTGCTGGCACAAATGTTGCAAAGCTCCGTAGCTCACCGAGGCACCCCACTCTGCCAGGAAGCCTCTTGCTTACAGGCACTCAGCTCCCTCGTTCTGTGGGTTGGCAAGTGTAACTCCACCAATAAGACCCCAGAGGCACACCACTCTGCCAGGAGGCCTCCTGTGAATGGGCACTGAGCTCTCTCCTTTTGTGGATTGGCTCCAGCACCATCTCACGCTGTTCTCTTGGTTTGGCTGCTACAGGCTCTCTGCTGCTGCTGGTCCTCTGCCACTGCCACTCTTCTATCTATTCACAGTCTCAAAACAGCTTCCACATTTTAAGTATCTGTTAGAGCAGTACCCCCCTCTCTAGGTACCAAATTCTGTCTTAGTCATCTAGTGCCGCTGTAACAGAAATACCACAAGTGGATGGCTTTAACAGACAAATTTATTTTCTTACAGTCGAGTAGGCTAAAAGTCCAAATTCAGGGCACCAGCTCCAGGGGAAGGTTTTCTCTCTGTCAGCTCTAGAGAAGGTCCTCGTCATCAGTCTTCCTTTGGTCTGCAAGCATCTCAGCTCAGGAACCTCAGGTCCAAAGGACATGCTCTGTTCCAGCACTGCTTTCTTGGTAGTACAAGGTCCCCTCTCTTCCTTGCTTCCCTTTTATTTTTTATCTTGACAGAAAAAAGGTGGTGCAAGCCACACCCCCAGGGAAATTCCCTTTATTTTGGATCAGGGATGTGATGTGGGTAAGGGTGGTGTTACAATCCCACTCTAATCCTGTTTAATATTAAATTACAATCACATAACGGAGGACAACTGCACAATACTGGGAATCATGGCCTAGCCAAATTGATACATACATTTTTGGGGGGACAATTCAATCCATGACAAAGTCTATGAGGTCCAGTTGGATGATTGTACCCTTTAGGTCTTCTGTATCTTCGTTCTTTCCTTTACTGAGAGCAGTGTGTTGAAGTCTCCTACTATTACTGTGGAACTGTCAATTACTCATTTCAGTGCTGTTAGACTTTCTTTTATGTATTTGGGAGACCTGTCATTGGGTGCGTAGATGTTTATTATGGTTATGTCTTCATGATGGAGCATTCCTTTAATCATGATATAGTGTCCTTCTTTGTCTTTTATGGTAGATTTTGTTTTAAAGTCTATTTTATCTGAGATTGGTATTTCCACTCCTGCTCTTCTTTGGTAGCTATTTGCTTGATATATTCTTTTCCATCCTTTGATTTTTAATAAATTTGCATCTTTGTTTCTAAGGCATGTCTCTTGTAGACAGCATGTTGATAGATCCTGTTTTTTATCCATTCTGTCACTTTCCATCTCTTTATGGGTGCATTTAGGCCATTTACAGTCAGTGTAATTATTGATAGTTGTGAGTTTATTGCTGTCATTTTGTAGTGCTTTTTTTTTTGTGGTGCTGGCGTTTTCTTTGTTCCTCTTACTCTCCTGTGCTGAATTCCTTTTGTTTGTGGATTTTTTTTAAAATTTCTTTTGTTTTTGTAGATTTTTTTTAATGAGACTTTATGTTTTCTTCTATATTTTGATGAGTAGGTTAATTAACTTTCTTTGTGGTTACCTTGAAATTTACCCTTATCTTCCTAGGTATAATCCAGTCTATTATTACTTGGTATCGCCTTGCCTTCCTCTCCATTAGAAAGTTCTATACCTACACTGTTTAGTCCCTCTTTTATTGTTCTGACATTGCTGTCATTTACAGATTAACCTCTCTGGTCCCCTGTTGTAATTCTTTTGGTTTTGGATAGTCTTTGAGAATTCATTTCTTAGGTTGGTATCTGACTGGTACGATCCTGCATCCTAGTTTCAGTCTGTGGTCTGATGTTGTTTGTGCTCAGGTTGAAGGACTCCCTTTAATAATTCTTGAAAGTTTCGTTTGGTTTTTACATAGTCCCTTAATTTCTGTTTATTTAGAAATGTCCTAATTTCACCATCATATATGAACGAGAATTTTGCAAGGTATATTATTCTTGGCTGGTAATTTTTTTCTTTCAAGGTTATATATATGTAATCCCATTGCCTTCTTGCCTACATGGTTTCTGCCAAATAATCTGAGCTTAGTTTTATTGTTTCTCCTCTGTATGTGACTTTTAGTTTTTCTCAAGCTGCTCTCAGGATTCTTTGTTTGCCTTTGACTTTAATGAGTGTGATTATGATATGCTTTGGTGATTTTCTTTTGGGGTCTATCCTATATGGGGTTTGCTAAGCTTCCTAGATGGTCAGCTTTTCATATTTCATGATATTGAGGAAGTTTTCTGTCAGCAGTTCTTCAATGATCCTCTCTGTGTTTTCTGTTTTCTCCCACTGTTCTGGAACTCCAATCACTCGAACATTTTTATTTTTGATTATATCCTACATCATTCTCAGGGTTTCTTCATTCTTTTTTCTGATTTTTCCTCAGAGTTGTATCCAAGTGGTTGTCTTCAGTTTTGCTAATCCTGCCTTCCATCGTTTCAGACCTGCTCCCCAGCCCTTCTATGACACTGTCCATTTCTGAAATCTTATTGTTTATCTTTTGGATTTCTAATTGTTGCTTTTGTATGGTTTCTAGTGGCGAGTTTATTTTGGCATTTATTCTTGTATTATTTTCCTAAATTCCAACTTTTTTTTTTTTTTGTCTATTTTCCATGAATTTCTTTGCCTTTTCCATGAATTTGTCTATATTTTCTTCATTTTTGTCTGCTTTTTGCTTCAACTCTTGGATAGCTCTGAATATTAGAGATTTTAATTCCCTATCAGGTTGTTCTAGTGCCTTTTTTTCTACTGGAAACTCTTCTGGTGTTTTATTTTGGATGCCTACTAGAACAATTTTGTCCTCTTTTTGTATATGTTTCGATATTGTCTGCTGCCTTCGTGGTATTCAGTAGTTATTTTCTTTGTTTATTGATTGTATATTTGTTTCATCCTGCTTTTTTGTTTTACTTGGTTATGTCTGAGCAGGTGGGCTGTGCATTCTTTGTTGTTTGTTCGTCTGTGGGCATGATACTTTTCACCTCTGTCACTCAGCTATGGTGTAGCAGAGCAGGTCCAGGTGAAGGGGATTTTCTGGGATGAGTTATTTGTGGCATGTACTAGGGCCCACAAGGCTGGCCAGGAATCAGTGCATGGTAGGTTCCAGTAGGCTGTACCTGTGCTGCTTGGGTGTGTGATGTTCAGCACACGGCGCAGTTAGGCAGGATTGAGGGTGGAGATTGTGATGTGTGGAGCTAAGATGGGTATGGGAAAAAAGAGAGAGAAGAGAGAGAAACAGGAGCCAAAAACCAACAAATAAACAAAAAAGAGTACTAAGGGAACTTGCCATTGGTGTGGAGGGATGAGAGACTGAGAAATGGAGAAAACAAAAAGAAAAAGAGTAAAAGAAAAATAAATAAATAAATAAATAATTTAAAAAAAGGAAAAACAAACCCCCTAGGGATCCCACCAGTGTGGCTGCAAAGACTAGGAAAGTGGTTCCCAGGCCACAAAGTACAGCCTGGCTAGAAGGTGTAGAGGTGTCACACAGCACCATATATTCAGGAGACAGGAGGAGAAGCTAAGTATAGAGAGACAAGAAAGTGAGAAATGAAGAAAGACAAAAGGGAAAAAAGAGAGAAAAGAAAACAATCAAATGAGCAAAAAAAAAGTAAACAGAAAAACAAAAGCAAAACTAAACTAAACAAAAAACAAAACAAAAACCAAAAATAAAAAAAAAAGAATTAAAAAAAAATTCCCCCAGGGATTCCACTTCACGGCTGCATGGACTGAGGAAGTAGTTCCCTAGCGTTGCAGTACAGCCCAGCTAGAAAGGGCTCCCAAGCACAGAATAGAAAAAGAAAACAAAGAAAAAAATGAAAACAAATGAAAAGAAAAGCCCCAGGGATCCCACCAGCATGGTGGGGTGGGTCTGGAAGCATTTCATAGACAAGCCTTGCTTCATAACCTTTCAAGAAGAGGCAAAGACAGCACACGGAGCCAGGTATTTGAGAAAAAGGAGGTGGAGGTGGTGAGAAGTATGGATGAAACCAAAAGAAGCAGAAAAAAGCAACACCAGCAACAAACAAATGGCACTCAAGGAGCTGGCCATTGTGGGCAGGTGGAATCCAAGTGGCAAAGGGCTGAATCTGGTGTCTCCTGGCCAAGAGACTGTGGTCACAGAAAGCAGAAGAGGCCAAGTGGGAGGGGGTGGGGGGGTGGGAAAGCATATATCGCTGGTTACTGGTTGTTCTGTCTCCTGCTGGGAGCTTCGTAAGGCTGGTTTCCCATATTCCCTGTTTTCCAATCTCTGACAGGAGTCCAAGATGGTGAATCTGTGCTGAGTTAACTGATAGGGGATCTCTGCACGTATCTCTCTTCATTTTCTGTTCTCTGTCAGTTTCTTATTCCATTCGGTGCTTGGCTGAGTTCTTTATCTCTTCATTTGATGCTTATGGTTTCAGGACTGACAATTGTCTCTGTTTAACTTAGTTTTTTGGGTCTTTGCTGTGGAGGGACAGCATGGTGCTTCTGTCTACAGTGCCATATTGGCTGGAAGTTACAAAATTCTAACAAAAAAAGACCAGACTTACTGGCCTGACAGAGACTGGAGAAACCCCAAGAGTATGGCCCCCGGACACCCTTTAAACTCAGTAATGAAGTCACTCATGAAGTTTGCCCTTTAGCCGAAGATTAGACAGGCCCATAAAACAAAACAAGACTAAATGTGCACACCAGCCCAGGGTCAAGGACTAGAAGCCAGGAGAGGACCGGAAAGCTGGTAATAGGGAACCCAAGGTTGAGAAGGGAGAGTATTGACATGTCGTGGAGTTGTTAACCAATGTCATAAAACAATATGTGTACCAACTGTTTAATGAGAAGCTACTTTGTTCTGTAAACCCTCACCTAAAGTACAATAAAAAAGAAAAAAAAGTGGAAACAACCTAAGTTTCCATCAACAGATGATTGAATACACAAAATGTGGTTTATCCATACAATGAGATATTATTCAGCTATAAAGAAAAATGATATCCTGATACATGCCATTACATGAATGAACTTTGAAAACATGCTGAGTAAATTAAGTCAATTTCAAAAGGACAAAGACTGATCTCATCTATATGAATGTAAGTATATACAAATATAGAGAAACCAAAGCTTATTAGTGGTTACCAGGGATGGGAGAGAGGAAGAAAGGGGGAATTTTTGCTTAGGGGGCACTGAGTTGCACAACTTGAAAAATGTAATCAATGTCACTGAATTGTACATGTAGAAATTGTTGAGCTGGTATGTGCTTTGTTGTATGTATTTGTACCATAACAAAGAAGAAGAAAGAAAAAAAGGAATATTCATAGCTACTTTATTCATAATAACCAAGAAATAATAATTGTCTAAATACTCAAAAACATGGGAATGGATGAACATATTATTATATATTCATATTGTTGTATACTAATCAAAAGAAAAGGTTGACTATAATCTTTATGGAAGCAGATCCCCAGGCCTTTTTTCCACAGAGCCACTGAATGGGTTCAAATCCTTAGACTTTACTTTAGGTTAGCAGTTGATCACAAACCATTGATACATGCAACAACATGGATAGATCTCAAAAATAGTATGTTTATAGAAAGAAGACATAAAAAATTTATAGTGTATGATTCCATTAGTTGTTATCCTGAGGTGCCATCGAGTCAGTTCTGACTCATAGCAACCCTATGTACAACAAAATGAAACACTGCCTGGTCCTGCGCCATCCTCACAATCATTACTATGTTTGAGCCCAATGTTGTAGCCACTGTGTCAGTCCATCTTGTTGATGGTCTTCCTCTTTTTCACTGACCCTCTACTTTGCCGTGACTGGAAATCTATTTATAGGATTTCCAGTATCAGCAAAATTAATCTATGGTGATAGAAGTCGAAATAATGTTTACTTCTGGAAAAGGGAAAGAAACTTACTGGGATGATTTAAATATTCCATATTTTGATCAGGATGTTAATTACATGTATATGCATATTTGTCAAACTCATTTAAATATACTGTTAACAGTTGTACATTTTACCATCTAAAAATTATATTTCCCTAAAATTAAATATTAAAAGAGGTTAAAATTCCACTTACAGGCTGTGTGTCCCAAGGTGAGTTTATTAACCCTTTCCTGCTTTGGTAATTTTATTTCTAAAACAAAAAAACAGAGGACCTATCCACAGGGCTGTTGTGATAATTAAATAACTTCACATGTAGGAAGCATTTAGAACACTGCCTGACACAAACAAGCTTTAAAAAATTATGATTTGGAGACATTCCTACCTAGGAACAAGTAATTTGAATATTTTGTCTCATTATTTCTATAGTGGTGCTGCAGGGAATTAATACATATGGAACACTTACAGTAGTGCCTGACACGTAGAAAGATCTCATTAAATGTTGTACATCATCAATTTAGCTTCCATTAACCCTTTAAGATCCTCTACAATATTTTATTATTACATATTATATATAAGCAACATTAAACCATGTTCTGTTTTCCAATTATGTCAGGCTTCCTTATGCTATGTTTACACTGCTTGTTTCTTTAGTCTACCAAGTTTTCCCATCTGTCATTTCCTACTCATCTATCAAGATAATTTTAAATATCACACAGTTAGTGATAATATACATGGTGCCTCCCAGGGCAACCCAGAGTCAGACGGAGATGCAGAGGTCTGGCTCCTCTGATGGCCAGTTCACACTTGAGACTCCTTGTTGGGCTGATTCAGGCTTTTTTTGGATCTCTCAGAAGTTTGATGGCTTCTCCCAATCTTTCTTCCTTCCCGTCTATTGGCAGGTGCTGATCTCTAACTAACATTTTGCACCCCAACCTCTTTCTCAGCTTTTTTTTCTAGAGAATTCAACCTGTGACAAAGAGTGCCAGGACTCTAGCCGAGTTATTTGTACCTTAGGTAGTGGAACAATGTAAGAAAACAATTAGAATATCAATAATTTAGACAAGTCAGAATCCCAGTTACTTAGAAGGGAAATGTCATAGAAAGAACCAAGAAGACATGATAAGCACAGGAGGGCTCAGAAATCAAATCAAGTCTTAAAGCATGAACACATTTTCTAGAATCTCCCAGGTGGTAATATCCTGATGCTTTTGATCTGGGAAGTAGGTAGGATAGGAACAGAAAGATAAAGCCCTTGGATTTAGCTAAGAAGAGAATATTTAGCCAGGTAGCATGCTCTACTATGGATTTATTAGCAAAAAACAAACAATTATTTGGGGTGTATATCTAGGAGTGGAATTACTGGATCATATGGTAATTCTTCCAAGTACAACCAGAATGCTCCTTAGAAGCAAGGATGGCAAGACTACGTCTTACATACTTTGGTCATATTTTCAGGAAAGATCAGTCCCTGGGAAAGGACATCATGCTTGGTAAAGTACAGGGTTGGTGAAAAAAAGATGGAGACTCAAGGAGATAGACTGACACAATGGCTGCAACAATGGGCTCAAGCATAAGAATGATTGTGAGGATGGTGCAGGACCAGGCACTGTTTTGTTCTGTTGTTCACAGGGTTGCTATGAGTCGGAACTGACTTGATGGCACCTAACAACAACAGCATGGTAATTTTATGTTTCACTTTTTGAGCAATCACCAAACTGTTTTCCACAATGGTTGTGCCATTTTACAATCCCACTAGTAATGGACAAAGGTTTCAATTTCTCCACATCCTGGCCAACATCAGGTGTTTTCTGTTTGTTTAAATCATAGGCATTTTAGTGAATGTAAAGTGATATTTCACTGTGGTTTTCATTTGCATTTCCTTAATGGCTAATGAGGAGCCCTGGTGGCACAGTGGTTGTCTTGGTCATCTACTGTTGCTATAAGAGAAATACCACAAGTGGATGGCTTTAACAAAGGGAAATGTATTCTCTCACAGTCTGATAGGCTGCATGTCCAAATTCAGGGTGTCAGCTCCAGGAAAAGGCTTTCTCTGTCACCTCTGGAGGAAGGTCCACGTCATCAATCTTCCTTTGGCCTAGAAGCTTCTCCAAGCAGGAACCTCAGTTCCAAAGGACACGTTTTGCTCCCAGCACTGTTTTCTTGGTGGTATGAGGTCCCTATGTCTCTCTATTCACTTCTCTCTTTTATATCTTAAAATAGATTGGCTTAAGACACTATCTAATCTTGTAGATCTCATCAATATAACTCAACTAATCCATCTCATTACATCATAGTGATAAGATTTACAAGACATAGGAAAATCACATCGTACGATAAAACAGTAAACAATCATACAATACTGGGAATCGTGACCTAGCCAAGTTGACAGATATTTTGGGGGGACACAGTTCAATCCATGACAGTGGTTAAGAGTTTGGTTGCTGATCAAAAGGTCAGCAGTTTGAATCCACCAGCTGCTCCTTGAAAACCCTACGGGGCAGTTTTACTTTATCCTACAGGGCTGCTATGAGTTGGAATTGACTTGATGGCAAAGAGTAATGGCTAATAATGTTGAACATCTTTTTATGTGCTTGTTCATCATTTCTATTTCTTTGGTCAACAACAAAAAGACAAACAACCCAATCAAAAAATGAATAAACTACTTGAATAGATATTTCAAAATGGCCATCATTTTCCTAATTGAAACTGCCAGAAACCAAAAAACTATACCTCTCCGCCTTCTGACACAGACATCAGGGAAAAAACTCAGCACATTCCTGAGTTTTAAATTGGTTGCTTCCTTTTTTCATTATCAAAGACTGACATTAAGACAACAGAAACTAATGTTGAATTTCAAAGTAACAGCTGTGCTGTCTTCAACAATGCTTTATTAAAAATCTCTAAGTCGTGTACCACATTGAGTTTTCAACTTTTCAGAGAAGGACACCAATTTTTATCCATTTCCTTGGATTTTTAATGAGCAGTTTTTCCCTTGATGTCTGTGTCAGAGGGGAGAGGTATGGTTTTTGGCTTCTGGCTGTTTCAATTAGGGAGATGATCATTATTTTGAAATATCTGTTCAAGGCCTTTGCCCATTTTTTGATTGGGTTATTTGTCTTTTTGCTGTTCAAAAGAAGGATGCAAACAGATACTTGAGCTCCATTGTTCATTGCAGCCCTATTCATAATAGCAAAAAGGTGGCAACAGCCTAAATGCCCCTCAACAGGTGAATGAATAAATATGCTACAGTTGATCACATTTGAATACAGTAGAAAATTACTCAGCCATAAAGAGAAATTAAATCCTAGTACATGCCATGATATGGATGAACCTTGAAAATAAAATTATGCTGAGTAAAATAAGTCAGCCACAAAGGGCCAAATACTGCATGATTCCACTTACATGGAATATCTAGGATAGAAAAGTGTATGGAGACCATAGTTTATTAGTGGTTACCAGGGGCAGATAGGAGAGAGGAGAAAAGGTGGACTCGCTGGCTAGGGGACATTGAGATTTTGTTAAGGGTTATGGGAAAATTTGGAAATGGATAATGGTAATGGTTGAACAACATGATGTTACTGAATTTTATGCATAAATGTTGAAAAGGCAAATGATTTGTTAGATATGTATTTACCACAACTAAAAAAAAAAAAAAACATTAAAGGAAAACAAGCAAACACATAAAAAAATAAGCAATGGATGATTGTCGTATTAAACTGGCTGAGTCTGCCTATGATGATTATGACTGTTTGTAGCTGGGGTCAGGCAGGAGTGAATAGTGACCAATAGAGAAAGTTTAGGATTTTTTTTTTTGTTGTTGTTCATTTGTTTTGGTTTTCTTCCAGTCTGTTTGAAAATAAAATTTTAAGAAAATGTCAATAAGCATATCATGTATATGTAAAAGAATTTTCACCGTTGGATGCAATTTCAATAGCCATAGTGTTGAGTTACTATTTTAGTTAAAGAGGAAGAAAATGGATGTTACACCTTAAATGAATGTAACAGAAGAAGATAAAATAGATTTTAGAAATTGTTTAGATATAGATGTAAAGGGAGATGAAGAGTCAAAAATGAATCTAAGGTTTTTGTTACCAGCCTTATATTGGGTATTGGAGTCATAAAACAAAATTGTGCAAGTTAGTAATGAGAGTTGACATGAACTAGGGAAGATGGTGAAATTAATTTTGGTGTAAATTTTTGGAGGATAAGTGTTATTTTTAACTCATGTCCTCCAAAATATATAGCCCAGAGTCTTGAATGTAGTGAGTGCTCAATAAATAAATAAATATGTAACTGAAGGGAACTAGTACATCCAAAGGGAAATGTCTTGTTGGGGATTTAATTTATGGTTATTATTAACATAACATCTTATATAAGCTGTTCAGGCTAGAAGTTGTTGTTAACTGCCATTGAGCCAATTTGCAACTCATAGCAACCCCATGTGACAGAGTAGAAATGCCCCATAGGGTTTTCTAGGCTGTAATTGTTTATGGGAGCAGGTCGCCAGGTCTTTCTCCCACAGAGAAATAGAAAGAGGCAATTCTTCATGTCATTATAGGGATGTCTTCACCTTCTCTTAAGGGCCCTCATGGTGCAGTGGGTAAGAGCTTGGCTGCTAACGAAAAGGTTGGCAGTTCAAATCCACCAGCCAGTCCTTGGAAACCATATGAGGCAACTCTCAGTCCTATAGGGTCACTATGAGTTGGAATTCACTTGATGGCAACATGTTTTGTTTTTTTTTGTTTTTGTTTTTTTTCTACTTTCTCTTATTCTATCTCCTCCTCCTCCTCTTTCTCCTCTTCCTCTTCTTTTCCTTATTATTTTTCTTCTTTTATTTTTGAGAGAGAAATTCAATAAAGAGCAAAACAGAGCAAGCTTTCGAGACCAACTCATTCTGAACTGATGGAAAAAGAAGAATCTGTGCATGAAACAGTGGTATGTCAGAGAGAAAAAAACAAACATACAGCACAAAGAGGAGTTAAAGTAAAGGATCCAAATGAAAAGTTTCCTGAAAGAAGCTCTCTTCAGAGAAACCAAATATTACAGCTAAGAAGAAACAGTAATAAAGGCTTTTGTGATTAAAAAATAAAGATTCAATTTAAATGATCGTATCAACCATAAAAGGAGTTGTTTCTAAAATGTAAGAGGCAGAAAACCTGTAACCTAACTCAAACAGGTCCAACGTTAATATTTGTGGGACCTGGAGAAAGATTACAAATGGGAGCCACATACCATAAGTATAAATTATTTTAAGTTATAAATCAAGGTAATCAACTATTAAAAATGTTTTGTTCTCTTTCCCTGACAAAAAGTACGTTCATAACAATCTAATAAGCCAAGAACAAATTTATACAGACTTCTACACAGAAAATGGTGACGCAAGTACAGCTGGCCCCAGCTCCTGGCTCATAAATTCATAAATACATCTCTGCTCTTTTCTTCCCACTCCCAGCTCCTACAGTATGAGGGGCTTTGCATGCAATAATGTAGATAGTCCAACCCACAAGTCATAACTCCCGAGGAACAACCACCCATTTGCCACTCTTTGAGTCTAGGAGTGTGCATACCAGCTGCATAATGCATCCTTGTAAGGAATGGACCTGGGCAAGACACCCACCAAGTTGCTTTAAGCAGACCTGAAGTCACATAGGTAGGGAATATGGAATAATAAAGAGGAACAGGAGGTTCTGAGTGGTATGACCTCTTGGTTCCGTGGACTGCTATCTCTGGGGTGGGGAGAGGGGTATGACTAGAGCAGGGCTAAATTGAGGCCCTTTGAATTGCAATGTCCCTAGAAGGGGGTCACTCTTGCCTGAATCTATGGGTCATCTGAGTCTGAATTTTAATATGTAAGTAGGACCTATAAGAGAGTTTGTCTGTGGTTACCTAAGGACAGAATTTGGTCAGTGAATAGAATCTTTCTTTTTCTATATTCAAGAGCTTTGAATAAAATTAGAGCATAGACTATAGTTTTTCAAGAAGTAAATATATTTGTGCCCAGTTCCTTTGGTGGAATTTCGGGCCAGCTCAGCCCCCGTTCCCAGTGGGAACAGCACAGATCTATTGAGAAAGTTCCCTAAACCATCTGGAGTATTATGGTGACATTTACTTTCCTCTAATTTTCTCACAGTGTGCCACTCAACTTTCTCTGTTCTTGAAGGAGATCCCTGAATTTTAAACTGGTGTTTTCTGTATTCATTATCAAAGACTAATGTTAAGACAACACAAAAATAATGTTGCATTTCAAAGCAACAGCTGTGCTGTCTTCAAAAGTGCTTTATTAAAAGTCTAAGTTGTGTACCACATTGAGTTTTTAACTTTGCAGAGAACAACACCAATTTTTATCCACTTCCTTGGATTTTTAATGAGGAATTTTCCCCCCGATGTCTGTGTCAGAGGGGAGAGGTGTGGTTTTTGGTTTCCAGCTATTTCAGTTGAGAAGCTGATCATTATTTTGTATACTCTAACATCCCTAATAAATCCGATTAGGGGAAATTCTGACACAAACAGTGGCTTAGTTGACATTGATTTTAAAAAGGCATTGATAATTACTCCAGACTGATAAATCTCATCTGTTTCAACAACAGATGCTTTTCTACTCAAAGGCCCACACAAAAATTTATCTTCATTTTTTCTCCTCTGTTTTTGACTCATCATCTTGTGCATTATGGAGTGTGTAGCAATGAATAATCTAGAGAACAAAAGGAAGAGCCGATTCAGTTCTGAATTAAGTCATCAAAGCCACTCAGACGGTGCAGTGATGTAAAGGTGCACACATCATCGTTCTAAATCTATCAACACTTCCATGCTGTTTCTTCAATAGGAATAATTGGATGATTTATATTTCCTGCTGATTTTTAAACACGATTGTCAGGGCATAAAACAGATTAATTTTAATAAGAACTCTTCATATGAGCACACAGAATAAGAGTGACGGGAAAAGTAAATGGAGGTTTTCAATAAATGCATTGATGGAGCTGCACCAAAAGAATATTCAAATAATGAGGTTGATTAAGCAATAAAGAGTATCTCACTTATTACATTTACTGTATTTCAAAATGTCTAATGAATTTATTAATGAAAAGTGTTACTGTCTTTAAATAATGAGTCCTTTCTTTTTTTTTAAGCAGTGTTGAAATGTGATACTTATGAAAGTGAAAGCAACTCACACAGAAAACGTGATAAAGTGCCGATCCCACCATACTCAGCTGATGTACGGGATTCTATATGAAATAAGTGTTATATGAGATAAACTTAAGAAAAATAATTGATTTTCATTCCACTTAAAAAATGTTATTCTAGAACTCATTTTGAAAAGAATACCTACCTACTACCCATTGCCCTTGCGTCAATTCTGACTCATAGCGACCCTATAGGACAGAGTAGAACTGCCCCATAGGGTTTCCAAGGAGCGCCTGGTGGATTCGAACTGCCAACCTTTTGGTTAGCAGCCAAGCTCTTAACCACTGCGCCACCAGTGCTCCTTGAAAAGAATATCAGGGCATAATAATTGTAAAGTTAATTAGTCCTTCATTTTATGGAGGGAATGTTTGATGGAATTATATTACTGTTTTGTTATTCTACACAGGTTGTACAAGTTGGTGTAAATAACTTGCCAGATAAAATTCATAAATATTATCTTAAAAAGACATGACGTTGTGGAGCAGAGAGATTATGATCACATGCATAGAGCCTGGTCTATAACTCAGAGTGCTTGAAGTAAAGTTAGGTAGGTGAAACTGGTAAAGTTGTTTGGAGTTAAATCATAGATTCCTTTGAAATTAGGATAAATCTGGAGGATTGTATCTTGTGACTGATGTTATGTTATGAAACAGTGGGAAAAAAAGTGGTGAAAAGAGTTCTGTCTTCAATGCAGCTATGTGGTAAGATTTCTATGATTAAATCAGTGATGCATCCAATATGATGATTTCATTTTCCAGAATCATTTAATATAAAGCACTTTAGTTAATGCATTACTGATTTGTCTTCATTATTTAAAAACTGAGGCTATTAGCAGAAACAACAGCTGGTAATGGGTTTCATGAGGTTAATGGTTTTCTATATTACTAAACCAAAAAAACCAAACCCGTTGCTGTCCAGTCAATTCTGATTCATACAGCCCCTATAGGACAGAGTAGATCTGCCCCTACAGGGTTTCTGAGAAGCTGCAGGTGGATTTGAATTGCTGACATTTTTTAGCCATCGAGCTCTTAACCACTATGCCACCAGGGCTCCTGTAGATTGCTAGATTCCCTAAATCCCTAAACAAATAAATATATATGTCTGTGTGAGTGTGTGTGTGCATAGCTAAATTATTTCCCAAAATATGACTTTTTATATATTTGTGTTAATCAAGTTACAAGTTGTTGCATGCATATTATTTCTTCATTGTGACATTTCTAAGTTTTACATGAAAAATTGAGTTTGTCAGGTACCATGAACAAAGGCTCAGCAATAAATTTCTAACATGACTTCTCAGTTTAAACCAAGGGATGAAAGAAAAAAAGAATGTCCTATTTATTGCAGGAAGCTTCACATTCACATTTCTGGGAATAAAATTCTAAACTTACTAACAGCGTTGTCTCTCCCCCTTAAAAGGCACAGAGAGAGAT
This sequence comes from Dugong dugon, assembly GCA_030035585.1. Classification (NCBI taxonomy): domain Eukaryota; kingdom Metazoa; phylum Chordata; class Mammalia; order Sirenia; family Dugongidae; genus Dugong; species Dugong dugon. The sequence goes on along the minus strand of CM057463.1, from coordinate 106,086,120 downwards.
GAGGGAAAGCCTTTGCTGCACTTGCTCTTGCTTTGTGCAGCCCTACAACCAAAGTAGATTGCAACAGGCCCTTGGGACGTGCAGGAAATACAATCAGGAATGGAGAGTATTAAAATGATTCTGGGAAACAGAATAGAAGTGGGCTTACTGGCCTTTGCAACCTTCAAGCAAGCCAACATATTTTAACCAAACATTCATTGAGCCTATTCATTAAATATGCCTCACCAAAAATTGTGCTAGGTAGAAAGAAAGAAAAAGTATTAAGCTGAACAAAATTCAAAACTGTTGAAAAATAAAAGGACACTAACCTAGAAGATACTTTGAACACAAACACAGAAGATACATATGTTGTTGTTGTTAAGCGCCGTCGAGTCAGTTCCAATTCATAGTGACCCTATATATAACAGAACAAAAACACTGACTGGTCCTGCACCATCCTCACAATCAATCATTGCTATGTTTGAGCCCACTGTTGCAACCACTGTGTCAATTCATCTCATTGAGGGTCTTCCTCTTTTTCACTGATCCTCTACTGTACCAAGCATGATATCCTTCTCCAGGGACTTGTCTCTCCTGACAACATGTCCAAAGTATGTGAGATGAAATCTCCCCATCCTCGCTTCCAAGGAGCACTATGACTGTAAATCTTCCAAGATAGACTCGTTCATTCTTCTGGCAGTCTATGGTATATTGACTAGTCTTTGCCAGCACTATAATAAAGGATGTCTGGAAGGATATAAAGCAAACTGATAAAATGCTTATTTTGGAGAAGATGGGGAAGAAAATGATATTAGAATTTGTTACCAAATCAGAACTTAGATATTATAACTTTGTATTGGGGAAATGTGTTGATGTTCTATTTTTATAAGTTAAAGTAATTTTAACAAAGCTCTTTGTTCGTGAGCGGCCAGTCAAGCCTCCAGCAGGCACTCACACAGTGTCTTCCTTCTTCTGATATGATGGCAGAGCCAAGAAAAAACAAAAAACAGATAGTGCACTCTACCATTTTCACCATTTCTCTATAATTACCACTTATATTTTTATTTGGGGAAGATCTTTCAGTTACATAACCGGTGTCTCCAGTGTCTCAGTGGCAATTCATTTTTGGGGTTACCATGCCCTCCTCACATTTCTTGCTGGCCTCTGGCAGAAATGTTAATATCACTTTGTTAATTTTAACTATTGTATGATTTAAATGTTATGTCTTTGAGCTCAGTTCAGAATCTATAAGAAAGTGGGAGACACAATATTGAAAAGTAAATAAACCATTCATCAAATATGGAACAGCTGTTTCAACCTTTCAAAAAGTGGGGGATGGGCTGTTTTTTCTTAAGGATCCCTGGTAGCACAGTGATGAAAGCACTTGGCTGCTAACCAAAACTTCGGTGGTTCCAAACCTCCAGCCATACCTCAGGAAAAAGATGTGCAGTCTGCTTCCATAAAGATTGACAGTCTTGGAAACCCTATGGGGCAGTTCTACTCTGTCCTGTAGGATCACTATGAGTCGGAATCAACTTGAGGGCAGTAGGATTTTTATTTTTTCTTAGTATGAAGATTTAAGAAATGTATACTACTTTGTTCCCTTATATATTTGTTCTGCTTATCATTTTTTTAAATCTGTTCATTATTTCTTTAGAACAAAATGTACTAACTAGCAAGATTTTTATCAAGTGCTTACAGAATACTGTATATCTTGAGGAAATTTAAAAGTAAATGAGTAGATTCCTGTCCTCAAGGAGTATATAAACAAGCTAGAGAGGTACAATACATGTACAGGCAAATTTGAATATGAAATAAGGGGGGTTGTGAGGTTGTTTATATACAGTTGTTTTTAACCTAGTATACACACACACATGCACACACACACACACACATTAAAAATGGCTTCAGTATACAGTGGTGGGAGACACACACTGTGCTCCATTATCTATATTTGGTCCTTAAGGATCCCATTATCTGTCAATGAATAAGTTTAGCTGCTCAGTTTAATATAAGCATTTTTGTCACCACACCTCTCAAAAAGTGAACACAAAAAAGGGAAAACTTGGTTCCCTTGTGAAAAAGACTCCTGTCCAATCAAACAAATATATACACAAGTAAGAACAAAAACAAAATTTAGTATGGACATAAAAATTTAAAGAACTGAAAAAGTCTAAAAGAGTAATGTTTTTAAGCCAAATGTTAGATTTTTTTTTGATAAATCAGAAGACAGTCACATTTTATGGAGGCTAAAATGTTAGAAGGGAATAAGACCTCCATGTAACTTTATGACATTACAAAACAGTAATTAGTTAAGGTATTTTAACAAAAATGCCAGCTGGGTCAAAATTTTCTCATCGAGTAGGAAATTGTTAGTGAAATTTGAAAAGGCTTAAGGTGTAAGAATATGACCAGTTTATATGTCACTAGGCAAAAGTAAGATTTGAAAGAGAATTTGGAGCTCAAGCAAATATACGAAGGCCTCCAAATACATCTTTATGAATATCAAGGGTATGTTGTTTAAACCTACTAGCAAGCTATGGCATGCTAAGAATGAGAAATAGGAAGAGTGTAGTCAGATAGTAACCCATTACCATCAAGATAATTCCAATTCATGGAGACTCCATTTGTTACAGATGCTCCATGTGGTTTTCTTGGCTGTAATCTTTATGGAAGCAGATCACCAGGCCTTTCTTCTGTGGCACCACTGGGTAGGTTCAACTGCCTGCCTACTGGTTAGTAGTTGAGTGCAAAGAGTTCACCACACCCATGGGCCAAGAGCCAGATGGTAGAGAAGCTTAAAAAGTGAGGGAGAGCACCACGCTGTCCCTCCACAGCAAAGACCAAAAAAAATTAAGTAAAACAAAGACAAATTTCAGTCCTGGAACCCTAGGCGTCGAATAAAGGGATAAAGAACTCAAACAAGCACCAAATGGAATAAAAAACAGACAGAGAACAGAGAGTGAGGAGAGATATAGAGTAGAGGTCCCCTATCAGCTAATGTAGCATGGATTCACCAGCTTGGACTCCTCAACCATGAAGAATGGTGGACAGGGAGTACAAGAAGGCAGCTTCACAGAGCTCCCAGCTGGAGACAGAGCAATACATGCTTTGCCACCCCCCACCCTTCTTCCCCCTACTTGGCCTCCACCGCTTTCCAGCTGGCAGCAATCACTCAGCTGGGAGACTCCAGCTCCTTGACACTTGGATTTGCCCTGCCCACACTGGCCGCCTTCTTAGGCACCATTTTTTTTTGTTTCTGTTGTTGCTTTTTTCAGCTTCTTTTGGTTTCTTCTCTCTGTCTCACCTCCTTCCTTTCCTTTCTCTTGAACACTTAGCTTAGTGTGCCATCTCTGCTCCTTCTAGATGGGCTGTGCAGTACCACTCAGCTGTGGAACCACTTCCCCGGTCTGCACCACCACACCAGTGGGTTCCCTCAGGGCATTTTCTTTTTCTCTTCTTTTCTTGGTTTCTTGTCTCCCTCCACCCTTCTCCTGACCACCTGGCTCCCTTTGCCTTCTCTGCTCCTTCTAGACGGGCTGTGAAAGGCCACTCAGCTAGGGATTCACTTTCAGTGGGCTCCTTTTAGCCTTTTTTTTTTTTCCTTTCTTCTTTTTTTTTTTTCAATTTCTTGTTTCAGTCTATCTTCCTTCCTCCCAACCACCTGAATCTTTTTTTTTCTTTTTCTCAGTTTCTTGTCTCTCTCTACATTCCTTCCATTCGTTTCTCCTGACCACCCGGTCATGTGTGCCTTTCTCTCTCTCTCTTTTTTTTTTAAGTCTAGCCTCTTATCTCTCTCTCCTTCTTTCCTTTCCTTTCTCCTGCCCACATAGCTTTGTGTGCCTTATATGTCCTTTCTTGAAGAGCTGTGCCTCACCACCTGGCTAGAAAGTCACCAGCACACAGCTTCCCCAAGATTGTGCCACTCCAATGGGTTTTTTTTTGGCCCCTGTTTCTCTCTCCTCTTTCTCTTCTTTCCCACGCCCATTTAGCTTCACACATCACAACCTCTCCCCTCCCTCCTGTCTATCTGCACCATGCGCTGAGCAGCATAGGCACAGTATACCTGAAGGTGATACCAAATAATAAAAGACTGGTTCAAACTTCGGAAGAAGAGGGTAAATTTCAACATAACCACAAAGAAAGTTAACAAACCTACTCATTAAAATAAAGAAGAAAAACAAAGTCTCATTAAACACAAAATCGACAAAAACAAAAGAAATAAAAAAAAAAATCCACAAACAAATGGAATACAGCAGAGGAGAGCAAGAGGAACAAAGAAAATGTCAGTACCATAAAAAAGCACTACAAAATGAAAGCAATAAATTCATATCTATCAATAATAACACTGAATGTAAATGGCCTAAATGCACCCATAAAGAGACGGAGAGTGACAGAATGGATAAAAAAAACAGATCCATCAATATGATGTCTACAAGAGACACATCTTAGAAACAAGACATAAATTTATTAAAAATCAAAGGATGGAAAAAATATATCAAGAAAACAGCTACCAAAAAAATAAATAAATAAATAAGTAGGAGTGGCAATACTAATCTGAGATAAAATAGACTTTAAAACAAAATCCACCATAAAAGACAAATAAGGGCATTACATAATGATTAAAGACACAATCCATCATGAAGACATAATCATAATAAATATCTACGCACTCAGTGACGGAGCTCCAAAATACATAAAACAAACTCTAACAGCACTAAAAAGAGAAATTGACAGTTCCACAGTAATAGTAGGAGACTTCAACACACCACTCTTGGTAAAGGACAGAACATCTAGAAAGAAACTCAACAAAAATATAGAAGAAATAAAGGACACAATCAGCCAACTTGACCTCATAGACATATATAGAACACTCTGTCCAACAGCTTCTAAGTACATAATCTTCTCCAATACACATGGAACATTCTCCAGAATAGACCACATCTTAGGCCACAAAGGAACCCTCAAGAAAATCCAAAACATTGAGTTAATACAAAGTATCCTCTCTGTTCACAAAATTATCAAAGTAGAAATTAACAACAGAAGACCAAGGCAAAAAATCAAATACATGGAAACTTAAAAATCACAGGGTAATAGAAGAAATAAAAAAAGGAATAAAAAGATCCCTAGAATCAAACAAGAATGAAAACACATGGTCAAGAATTGAATTATGTCCTCCAAAACTATGCGTATCAATACTGGCCCATGATTCCCAGTATTGTGTGGTTGTCCTCCATTTTGTGATTGTAATTTTATGTTAAAGAGGATTAGAGTGGGATTGTATACCACCCTTACTAAGGTCACATCCCTGATCCAATGTAAAGGGGGTTTCCCTAGTGTGTGGCCTGCATCATTTTTTATCTCACAAAAGATAAAAGGAATGGGAAGCAAGCAGAGAATTGGGGGACCTTATACCACCAAGAAAGCAGCACCGGGAGCAGAGTGTGTCCTTTGGGCCCTGGGTCCCTGAGCAGAGAAGCTCCTAGTCCAGGGGAAGATTGATGAGAAGGCCAACAGAGAGAGAAAACCTTTCCCTGGAGATGGCACCCTGAATTTGAACTTCTAGCCTACTAGACTGTGAGAAAATAAATTTATCTTTGTCAAAGCCATCCACTTGTGGTATTTCTGTTATAGCAGCACTAGATAACTAAGACACACATCGTACCAAAACCTTCAGGACATGGCAAAGGCAGTCCTAAGAGGACAATTGATAGCAATAGATGTACACATGAAAAAAGAAGAAACAGACAAAATCAAAACATCAGCTACACAACTCAAACAAATAGAAAGAGAACAGCAAAAGAAGCCCACAGACACCAGAAGAAAGGAAATAATAAAGAGCAGAAATAAATGAAATAGAGAATAGAAAAACAATAGAAAGAATCCACAAAACCAAAAACTGGTTCTTTGAAAGGACCAACAAAATCAACAAACCACTGGCCAAGCCAAACTGATAAAAGAAAAACAGGAGGCACAAAATGAAATAAAAAGGGTCATAACCAAGTATTATGAAAAAATATACTCTAACAAATTTGAAAACCAAAGGGAAATGGACAAATTTCTAGAAACAAACTACTTACCCACACTAACACAAAGTGATGTTGAAAATCCAAACAGACCCATAACAAGAGACTGAAAAGGTAATTAAAAAGAAAAAAAAAAACTCTCCCCCCAAAAAGCCCTGGCCCAGACTGCTTCACTGGAGAATTCTGCCAAACATTCAGAGAAGAGCTTATATCGTTACTACTCAAACTATTTCAGAACATAGAAATGGAAGGGATACTACTGAAATCATTCTACGAAACCAGCATAACCTTGATACCAAAACCAAGCAAAGACACCACAAAAAAATAACATTACAGACCAATATCTCTCATGAATATAGATGTAAAAATTCTGGCCAACTGAATTCAGCATCATATCAAAAAAATAATTCACCACAACAAAGTAGGATTCATACCAGGTATGCAAGGATGGTTCAACATTAGAAAAGCAATCAACATAATCTACCATATAAATAAAGAAAAAGAATCACATGATCATCTCCATCCACAAAGAAAAGTTATTTGACAAAGTCCAACTCTCAGTAAAATAGGTATAGAAGGGAAATTCCTCAACATAATAAAGGGCATCTATACAAAACCAATAGCCAGCATCATCCTTAATGGAGAGAGGCTGAAAACATTCCCTTTGAGAACAGGAACATGACAAGCATGCCCTTTATCACCACTCCTATTTAACATTGTGCTTGATGTCCTAGCTAGAGCAATAAGCAAGAAAAGGAAATAAAGGGCATCCAAATTGGCAAGGAAAAAGTAAAACTGTTTCTATTTGTGGATGATATGATACTATACATAGAAAACCCAAAAGACTCCATGAGAAAACTACTAGAACTAAGAGAAAGATTCAGCAGAGTAGCAGGATACAAGGTAAACATACAAAAATCAGTTGGATTCCTATACACCAAAAAAGAGAACAAAGAAAAAGAAAACAGGAAAACAATACCATTTTATAATAGCCTCTAAAATAATGAAATACATAGGAAAAAGCTAACAAAGGATATAAAAGGCCTATACAAAGAAAACTACAAAACACTACTGCAAGAAACCCAAAGGGATCTACATAAATGGAAAAACATACCATGCTCATGGATAGGTAGACTCTACATTGTGAAAATATCAATTCTACCCAAAGCAATCTACAAATACAATGTAATCTTGATTCAAATACCAACAGCATTTTTTAAAGAGATGGAAAAACTAATCATTAACTTTATATAGAAAAGGAAGAGGTCCTGGATAAGTAAAGCACTAATGAAGAAGAAGAATAAAGTAGGAGGGCTCGAATTACCTGACCTCAGAACCTACTATACAGCTATGGTAGTCAAAACAGCCTGGAACTGGTACAACGGAAGATACATCAACCAATGGAACAGAAGAGAGAACCCAGGTGTAAATCCATCCACCTATGGTCACCTGATCTTCAGCAAAGGCCCAAAGTCCATCAAATGGGAAAAGATAGTCTTTTTAACAAATGGTGCTGGCAAAACCGGATGTCCTTCTGCAAAAAAATGAAACAGGACCCATACTTCACACCACACACAAAAACTAATTCAAAATGGATCAAAGACCTTAGAACCAAAAACTACAAAGATCATAGAAGAAAAATTGGAATCAAGGGTAGAATCCCTAACACCTGCCAGTAACAGGATACAAACCATGACTAATAACACACAGACTCCAGAAGGTAAGCTAGATAAATGGGATCTTCTAGAAATTAAACACTTATGCTCATCAAAAGACTTCAGCAAAAGAGTAAAAAGAGAAGCTACATACTGGGAAAAAAATTTTGGTTACTACAAATCCATCAAAGGTCTAAACTCTAAAATCTACAGGAAAATTCAACACCTCTACAACAAAAGATGGGCAAAGGAAATGAGCAGACACTTCACCAAAGAGGACATTCAAGCAGCTAACAGACACATGATAAAATGCTCAGGATCACTAGCCATTTAAAAAAAAAAAAAAAAAGCCTTTTGCCATCGCGTCGATGCTGACTTGTAGCAACGCTATAGTATAGAGTAGAACTGCCCCATGGGGTTTCCAAAAAGCTCTTGGTGGATTCGAACTGCTAACCTTTTGGTTACCAGCCATAGCTGTTAACCACTACACCACTAGAGTTTCCTCACTAGCCATTAGACAAATGCAAATCAAAATTACAGGGAGATACTGTAACTGGCATTACTGGCACGAAAAAAAAAAACCCAGAAAATAACAATGTTGGAGAGGCTTTGGGGAGATCAGAACTCTTATGCACTGCTGGTAGGAATGCAAAATAGTACAACAATTTTGGAAAAGGATATGGTGCTTCCTTAAAAAGCTAGAAATAGAAATACCATGTGATCCAGCAATTCCACTCCTAGGAATATATCCTAGAGAAATAAAAGCCATCACACAAATAGACATAGGCACACCCATGTTCATTGCAGCATTGTTCACAATAGCAAAAAGATAGAAACAACCTAGATGCCCATCAACAGATGAATGGATAAACAAACTATGGTACATACACACAATGGAGTATTATGCAACAATAAAGAACAATGATGAATCTGTAAAGCATCTCATAATGTGGATGAATCTGCAAGGCATTATGTTGAATGAAATATGTCAGTCACAAAAGGACAAATATTGTATGAGGCCACTGCTATAAAAACTCATGAAATGATTCACACACTAAAAGAAACAATCTTTGATGGTTACAAGGGAGGGGTGAGGTGGGGAGGGAAAAAACACTAAGTAGACAATAGATTAAGTGGTAACTTTGGTGAAGGGCAAGACAGTACACAATACCGTGGAATCCAGCACAACTTGATGAAGACAAGGTCATAGAAGCTCTGTAGACAAATCCAAGCTGCCTGAGGGACCAAATTGCTCAGTTGAGGTCTGTGGGGATCATGGTCTCAGGGAACATCTAGCTGAATTGGCATAAGATAGTTTATAAAGAAAATGTCCTACATCTTACTTTGGTGAGTAGCATCTGGGGTCTTGAAAGCTTGTGAGTGGCCATCTAAGATATTCCACTGGTGTCACTCCATCTGCAGCAAGGGAGAATGAAGAAAACCAAAGACACAGTGAAGGATTAGTCCAAAGCACTAAGGGACCACAACTGCCACAACCTCCACCAGACTGAGTCCAGCACAACTAGATGGTATCGGGCTACCACCACCCACTGCTCTAACAGAGATGACAATAGAGGGCCCTGGACAGAGCTGGAGAAAAATGTAGAATAAAATTCTAACTCACAGCAACAAAGATCAGACTTACTGGTATGACAGAGACTGGAGAAACCTCGAGAGTATGGCCCCTTTTAGCTCAGTAATGAAGTCACTCCTGAAGTTCACCCTTCAGCCAAAGATTAGACAGATCGATAAAACGAAATGAGACTAAATGGGCACACCAGCCCAGGGGTAAGGATGAGAAGACAGGAGGGGACAGGAAAGCTGGTAATGGGAACCTAAGATCGAGAAGGGGAGAATGTTGACATGTTGCAGGGTTGGCGACGAATGTCACAAAACTATATGTGTATTAATTGCTTAATGAGAAGCTAGTTGCTCTATAAACCTTCATCTAAAGTACAATTAAAAAAAAAGCGAGGATGATGATTGTGGGAGGAATCCAGAATTCTATCATAGTTTAAAAGCTATAGGTTAGGTTGAATTATAAGAAAATATTACATGAGTTAAGGTATTGAATTGTATTGACCAGTTTTTAAATATCAACTCATATTCTTGCTCTCTAATTCTCATTTTGAGAATGATATGCATTAGTTTCATGTTTCCATACAATTATGATGAAGGTTAAATTAGAAAGAAGCTGGTTTGTGAATGTTAAGTTTCCTGAAAGTGCAAGCAAATTTTCAATTGGCTGGAAATCCCAGAGGCAAGTCATGCATGGCTTAGAATGAGAAGAACTGGTAAATGCAAGCTGGAATCATGAATAGGCTGACAGGATTGAACAAAAAATCAAGGTCCAAAAAAGTCAATTCCGACTCATAGAGACCCTGTAATAGAAAAGGACACCTCCAAATGCTGAGGTGGCAGTGCTAAGTTGATTGAGTGTACTATGGAGCTGGCGTACCTATCTGCCCACCAACCAGGAATATCCATTGAGAAGGCTGCATCAGGCTACTAGAGTTTAACACTTTTTGCCATTTTTAATTTTTTCCATTTTTACCATAAAAATAGCTCCAGTGTCCAGGATTCTGAGCTCGTCAATAAACTTTCTGATAATTTGAATGCTCAAGTACTTTTTTTCTCTTTTTAATTTTTTTTTTCTTTTTGTGGTAAAAATATACATAAGAAAGCATTTGCCAATTTAACGATTTTTACGGGTATAATTCAATGACATTGATTACAATTCTTCATAACGTGCAAAGAAAAAACTATGGGCCACTTCAAGAATTTGTGTGTCATTCTTGTGCAGGGACCATGCTAATCTTCTCTGTATCATTCCAATTTTAGTTCATGGGTTGCAGAAGTGAGCACTGAATGCTCACGTACTTTTATTGCAGAGAGAAAAAAACAGTCCATCTGACATTTTAACTCCTCCTCCAACTCAATAAATTGGAACTTATGATTTTGGTCTTACGAGTTTTGTTAAGACGACATATATTTCTGAAAGATAGGTGTCAACAAAAACAGATTCCTAACTTGCAGCACTGAGACCCAGAGCCTGGTTTGTTGAGAATTATGCAAGTACAAACGTCTCCTGAGGTTTCTTGCTGTCACCTGTGAAGTAAAGCCATACCGTTTACCTTCACCAATGACCTACAAGAAATTATATGAGAAACTTAACAATCTTTTTTTATGGTCAGCTACTGATTGTGACCCAAAGGTGGCTTTATGTGGTAATAGGATTAAAGCCCACATTTAATCTTAACTGCATGCCAGATATCATGATGCAAAAGTCATCAGATCACACAGAGATGTCTACAGGAAGCCATATCTACTAATCATAATGTGAGTATATTTCATAAGTCAATAGAATTGAGAAGTTTGGGTTTGTTTGTCCATTTAAAGCATCTGCAATTTACAACTGAAGAGTAGGTTTTAAAATGTTTCTTAAATATTTTACACAATTGTTTTTGATAGACCCAGAGAGATCCTAGACTTGTGGCTAAAATAAAATTAAAAGTAGCTTTATCCCATTATGTTTTATAAGCTTCACTTTTTTATCAAAAGGATAAAATACTCAATTATAATAATGTCAGTATTCCATACAAACTGGAGCCCTGCTAGGTGTGGCTAATGTCTGGAGTAAAATTGTTCTGTTGATTTCCTCATTGTGTCCATTTTATTGTACCCACAGGCAATAACTAATTTTTTGAAAAAGGCTCTGAAAAATGATGCTGGCTGCTGACTTTATCATCAGATGGATGACATTCATTTCTGTTCTTCCACAAATTGGGCAAGATGAGTTATTATTTCCCCTTGCAAGGGAGACTTGACCTTGTATATTACATGGGTTGCTTTCATTAGTAGAAACTTCAATCCTGCATAAGCTGTGGAATGCTGACGACTCTTCTCATCCTTCATAGATAGTACCTCTTGCAATTCTATCTTAGATCTTAGAGGTTTTGCTTGCTGTTTGCCTGGTACTGCTTACTTAACCGTTCAAGTAGGGCTTATTGACCTAGCACTTGGATGTTTTGCAAAGAATGACGGCAGGTGGAAAGGCAAATGAAATGATGGCATATTTTAAATAACACACATAGTTCAACCATGGATATGAGACTGAATGGGCACACCATCCCAGGGGCAAGGATAAGAAGGCAGGAGGGGACAGGAAAGCTGGATGAATGGGAACGGGGAACCCAAGGTCAAGAATGGGAAAATGTTCACTCGTTGCAAGGTTAGCAAGCAATGTTACAAAACAATATATGTATTAATTGCTTAATGAGAAACTGATTTGCTCTGTAAACCTTCATCTACAGCACACACACACACACACCACACACACACGAAATGATGGTATATTTTAGAAGGTGACACCTGGCCCCCAAATTTACTAATTTACAGGCCAACAACCAGTCAGCGATAAAATGAGTGATTAGATTAGCGGCTTGAGTATTTAGAAGACTGAGATGACTAGTTTGTTTTCCAATGGGCATGGCTAAAAACATGTTTGGTGAGCCAAAATTTAGAATTACATAATTAACTAGCACTAAGGGCTTTTTGACTGGGATTGGCATAAGGTGCGTGCGTGAGAGACACAGTTCACCACACACAACTGTTAATTGTGAAAGTTCAGGTGAAATCTGATTCTCCTGCTGGGTTTCCTTGTTTCCAGGCTGCTGAGGCTGTGTCAGTCTGTGACATGGTCATTCTTCATCCACCAGAGCAGGCCACCAGTGAGTCTCCATATCTTTTTTCATAGGTATGCAAGGTGTGATATAGGCTAGTGCTTATTGTTTGGATTCTTGTTAACCATCAACCACTTTCAAGTTGAATGTTTATGCTACATTAAATCTGAGCCAAATTACTTTCTTTCAGTTGCAACATTTGTAAAATAGAGACATTAATATGTAAAACAGAATAACATACATACATATATACAGTCATGCACTGCATGACATCAGCTCAGGCAGTGTTTGACCACATATACGTCCATGGTCCCATAAAGTTATAATAAAACCCATTGCTGTAGACTTAATTCCGACTCATAGCAACCCTATAATAGAGTTCTGAAATCCCAGTTGCAGAATGGGACATAGCAAATACATCTTGCCACACGCAACACGTGTATCTCACATTTCTGGCATTCAAAGCAATTGAGCTGGTAGGTGTATAATGGTACAGTACATATATAAACCATAATACATAAGTCTTGATAGTCATAATAAATGCCTACCTTACTGGCTTATGTATGTACTATACTGTACTTTCTATCTAAAAAGCTTACTGTACAACAGTGTATGCTTCCACTCATAGGCAGCAGCATGCAATCTTATGTATCTTACGGGCTGTAGCTTTATCTCTCTGTTTAATTTTCTTTTGACAATATTACTGTGAAGTACATCATGGCTCCCAAATGCAGCAAAACCAGTGCTAGTGTTATCAGTAGCAAAAGGCAAAGGAGTAGTATTGATTTGGAAGTGAAACAAAAGATTATTAAAGGGTGGACAATTATGATTTAGGTATGTCACACTTGACAATCATGAAGTTCTTCAAAGACAAAGAAAAAATTCTCTAAGCTGTTAAAGAATGGCTCCGCTGAAAGCTACAAGGCTAAGGAAAATGCAAGAGGGACCTAGATCAGGTATGGAGAAATTGCTAATGATGTGGATTGAGGACCAAATACAAAAGAGAATCCCACTCAGCATGTTGATGATCATTGCTAAGGCACGAAGATGTCTGAGATGTTTAAAGAAAAAGCAGGACCAAATTACGAGCTGGTGTTTGCCCAAGGTCCAAATCACGTAACATTCTATTTCACAGGAAGTATCATGGATGTTAAGTTATTGTGCATGACTGTATATACATATATATATGAGGTCATGATGAGTCGGAGCCTACACATGGCAACTAACAATGACAAAAACAATCTGTAAAACAAGGAGCTCTAGGGGCTCAATAGTTAAGCACTTGGCTGCTAACTAAAATGTTGGCGGTTTAAACCCATTCAGTAGTTCTGCTGGAGAAAAACCTGGCAATCTGCTCCTGTAAACCCTATGGGGAAGTTCTGCTCTATCCTATAGGTTCTCTATGTGCAACGCAATGGATTGCTTTTGTATGGCCTTTCTAGCCATGGTCTAATAACTCCCACCAAAAGACTGGGTGGGACTATGCAAATGAAGTGCTTGTGTTCCCCTCCCCCACCAAGGGGATTGGAGAGCTTCTTACTAATAACACAAATAATGTGTATGGCACCCTTATGGGGACAGGACTTGACTCAACGGCAAAGAGTTTGTTTGTTCTTTTTTTTTTTTGTGGGAGAGGGAGGTCAAAATCTGTGCCAATTAAAGAAGATGATTATTAGGGGGCCAGGATCTTCTAGTTCCATCCAGCCAGAGGCCCAAGCCCATGTGCATAAGAATGGGAAGATAGTTAAGATGTGGAGAAGAGAAGATGTAACTAGAAGTCTTAAAAAGGGTTAAGTCCTGGCGGAGCCAAGACGGCAGACTAGGCAGATGCACTAAGCTATCCCTCTGCAACAAAGGCCTGAAAAAACAAGTAAAACAGATACAGATATAGGTTCTAGAACCCTGAACCTCAAATGAAGGGATAAATTAGTAGATTGGAAGTCGTTAAGGAGAAGAAGAAACTGATAGAAAACAAGGAAGGGATAGAGATACAGAATGGAAGTTCCTGACCAAACAGCATGACACAGGGTTGCCATCTTGGAATAAAGCCAACAACCCTACACATGGAAAGGCATCTCCACGGAATTCTCAAGAGGAGATAGAGGTACAGCTCCAACACACCCAGAACTAAGTAAGACCATGTTTGTTGGCTGCAACTCCAGGAGAAGCCCAGACTCTCTCACCCGGTAACCTCAGGATCATGCTCCTACAACCTCCACCCCTCTGATGAACAGAGGCTATAACCACCTCATCACGGAAACCCCAACTGCTGGGAACCAGAGTACCAACCTATCCTATTGTGCTCCTCTATCTAACCCCACTGCCCCTGTCTTTGCTCCTACTCCTACCTTTCTGCTTTACCTCATGGCCACAGGCCCCAAGGGGACCAGGTCCTCACCCCTCCCTGCCAGCTCTGAACCCCTCCCACTGCTGCCTGCTTCCCAAGGGAGCTATGAAAATGAGGTACTGGTGGCCCACCAAGGGGATTGGGTAGCTTGCTAATAATACAAATAAGGTGAATGGCACCCTTGTGGGATGGGAACATACAAATAAGGCGTATGGAACCGTAATGAGGAGATTGATAAATTTTGCCATCTGCAAGGCTAAAAATGAGCCATCCCAGAGGTGAAAAGGGGGGATCTCACTACAATCAAGAAAGAAGAGCCAAGAGTGGATCACATCCTTTGGACCAGGCATCCTGCACTAAGAGCCTCCAATACTCAGAAGAAAAAAAGCAGAGAGAAAGAGCTGTAATACAGAAGACAGTGAGAGAAGGTGAGAAGCAGCAGCAGAGAAATGGTGGAAGCAAAGACAGCAGAACCAGGAGACAGAGGATGGCTGAGGTGGGTCTTGCCCATCCACAGATCTAAGAGTTGTAACACTTGCCCAAGAAAGCCCCCAGCAAGTCCTAGTGGCAGAAGGTCCCCAGCAGGACCTTCCAGCAGAGGGAGAGTGGAAGAACTGTATCCAGAGTTGTGCCTGATCCTGATTGTCAACTGTTACGTCCCTAATAAATCCTATAACTGTGAATATGGTCTGTGAGTTCTCTGTGGCCATTGCAACAAATTACAGAACCCAGTAGAGAAGTGCATGGGAGGGATGGATGGTGTCAGAATTGGTAAAAAGGTTGGAGAGAGGAGATAAGTCTGACCTCCATCTCATAGGAACCATCTTTGGGCTGATTCTGGTGGTGATTCTCTCTCCTTGTAAAGTAAGATGAGGTCAGATACTGCCCCCATGTCATTTTTACACTATAAATTGACTCAACAGCTCACAACAACAAAAATCCACATATAGTAACAGTGAAGATTAAATAAATTAGCACATATAAAGCATGTACTAATGCATGGTATGTAGTAAATTCTGAGTAAATGTTTGCTATGACTATGAAAATAATAATGATGATGGATAAGATGAGGATGATGAATCACAGATATTTTAAACAGCTCTATGCTTAATGTCTCTGCTATTTTGTTCTTTTTTTATTGTACCTTAGATGAAAGTTTACAGAACAAATAGTTTCTCATTAAATGGTTAGTACACATATTGTTTTAAGAGAATGTTTAACAACCCCATGACATGTCAACACTGTCCATTCTTAACCTTGGGTTCCTTATTACCAGCTTTCCTGTCCCCTCCTGCCTTCTAGTCCTTGTCCCTGGGCTGTTGTGCCCCATTAGTCTCCTTTTGTTTTATGGGGCTGTCTAATCTTTGGCTAAATGGTGAACCTTGGGAGTGACCTCATTACTGAGCTAAAAGGGTGTCCGGGTGTCGTACTCTGGGGGTTTCTCCAGTCTCTGTCAGGCCAGTAAATCTGGTCTTTTTTTGTGAGTTAAAATTTTGTTTTACATTTTTCTCTAGCTCTGTCCGGGACCCTCTGTTGTGATCCCCTTCAGAGCAGTCAGTGGTGTTAGCCAGGCACCATTTAGTTGTACGGGCCTCAGATGGTGGAGGCCATAGTAGTTGTGTTCCATTAGCCTTTTGGACTCATCTTTTCCTTGTGTCTTGTGTTCTTCATTCTCCCTTGCTCCTGAAGGGGTAAGACTAGTGGAGTATCTTAGATGGCTGCTTACAGGCTTTTAAGACCCCAGATGCTACCCACCAAGGTATAAGGTAGAACATTGTCTTTATAAACTGTGTTATGCCAATTCAGGTAAAGGTTCCCTGAGACCATGGTCCCCACAGCCCTCCGCCCAGCAATTCAGTCCCTCAGGGAGTCTGGATGTGTCTATGGAACTTCCATGACCTTTCCTTGTACAAGTTGTGCTGGCTTCCCCAGTATTGTGTACTGTCTTACCCTTCACCAAAGCTACCACTTATCTATTGTCTATTTAGTTCCCCCCCATCCCTTGTAACCAATAAAGTATGTTTCTTTGTGTGTGCAAAATTTTTCAACAGTGTTTACAGTAGAAGTCTCATGCAATAATTGTCCTTTTGTGATTGATGTATTTCACTCAGCATAATGTCCTCCAGTTTAATCCATGTTATGAGATGCTTCACAGATTCATCATTGTTCTTTATCATTACATAATACTGTATTGTGTATATGTACCATAGTTTATTTATCCATTCATCTGTTGATGGGCATCTAGGTTGTTTCCATCTTTTTGCTATTGTGAACAGTGCTGCAATGAACATTGGTGTGCATATGTCTATTCGTGTGGCGGCTCTTATTTCTCTAGGATATATACCTAGGAGATGGATTGCTGGGTCATATGGTATTTCTATTTCTAGTTTTCTAAGGAAGCACCATATCATTTTCCAAAATGATTGTATCATTATGCATTTCCACCAGCAGTGTATACAAGTTCCGATCTCCTCACAGCCTCTCCAACATTTGTTATTTCCAGTTGTTGTTTTTTTTTTCATTTGTGCCAGTAATGCCTGGTGACATAGTACCTCACTGTGGTTTTGATTTGCACTTCTCTAATGGCTAGTGATCGTTAGCATTTCCTCATGTGTCTGTTGTCCACTTGAATGTCTTCTTTGGTGAAGTGTCTGTTCGTTTTCTTTGCCCATTTTTTAATTGGATTATTTGGCTTTTTGTTATACAGGGTTGGATTTTCTTGTAGATTTTAGAGATTAGAACGTTGCCTGACTTGTAATGCCCAAAATTTTTTTCCCAGTCTGTAGGTTCTCTTTTTACTCTTTTGGTGAAGTCTTTTGATGAGCATAAGTGTTTGATTTTTAGAAGATACTAGTTACATAGCTTATCTTCTGAAGTTTGTGTGTTGTTGGCTATGGTTTTATTCTATTAATGCCGTGCATTAGGGCCTCTAGCGTTGATCTTATTTTTTCTTCTATGAACTTTATAGTTTTTGGCTTTACATTTAGATCTGTGATCCACTTTGAATTAGTTTTTGTGTATGGTGTGAGGTATGAGTCCTGTTTCATTTTTTTGCAGAATGACATGCAGTTTTGCCAGGATCATTTGTTAAAAAGACTGTCTGTTCCCATTTGATGGACTTTGGGCCCTTGTCAAAGATCAGGTGACCGTAGGTGGATGGATTTACATATGGGTTCTCAATTCTGTTCCATTGGTCAGTGTACCTGTTGTTGTACCAGTACCAGTCTGTTTTGACTTCCAAAGCTGTACAGTGGGTTATGAGGTCAGGTAGCGCGAGTCCTCCTACTTTATTCTTTTTCAATAGTGGTTTACTTATCCGGGGCTTCTTTCCTTTCCATATAAAGTCAATGATTAGTTTTTCCATCTCTTTAAAGAATGTTGTTGGTATTTGTATAGGATTGCATTGTATTTGTAAATCACTTTGGGTAGTATTGAAATTTTCACAATGATGAGTTTACCTATCCGTGAGCATGTATGTTTTTCCATTTAGGTAGATCCCTTTGGGTTTCTTGCAGTAGTGTTTTGCAGTTTGTCTTTGTATAGGTCTTTTACATCCCTGGTTAGATTTATTCCTAAGTACTTTTTTTTTAGGGGCTATTATAAATGATATTATTTTCCTGATTTATTTTTCATCGTTCTCTTTATTGGTGTATAGGAATCCAACTGATTTTTCTACGTTTATCTTGTATCCTGCTACTCTGCTGAATCTTCCTATTAGTTCCAGTAGTTTTCTCATTGAGTCTTTAGGGTTTTCTATGTATAGTATCATATAATCCACAAACACAGACAGTTTAACTTCTTCATTACCAATTTGGATGCCCTTTATTTCTTTTTCTTGCCTTATTGCTCTAGCTAGGACTTTTGGCACAATGTTAAAAAGGAGTGGTGATAAAGGGCATCCTTGTCTTGTTCCTGTTCTCAAGGGGAATGTTTTCAGCCTCTCTCCATTAAGAATGACGTTTGCTGTTTGTTTTGTATAGATGTCCTTTATTATGTTGAGAAATTTCCCTTCTGTACCTATTTTATTGAGAGTTTTTATCAGCAATGGGTGTTGGATTTTGTCGAATGCCTCTTCTGCATCAATTAGGATAATCATGTGATTCTTTTCTTTCCTTTTATTTACGTGGTGGATTATGTTGATTGATTTTCTAATGTTGATCCATCCTTGCATACCTGGTATGAATTTGACCTGGTCGTGGTGTATCATTTTATTGATATGATGCTGAATTTTACTGGCTAGAATTTTGTTGAGAATTTTTGCATCTATATTCATTAGAGATACCGTCTGTAATTTTCTTTTTGTGGCGTATTTGCCTGGTTTTGGTATCAGGGTTATGCTGACTTCATAGAATGAATTGGGAAATGTTCTGAAATAGTTTGAGTAATACTGGTATATGTTCTTCTCTGAATGCTTGGTAGAATTCTCCAGTGAATCCAACTGGGTGAGGGCTTTTTTTCTGTTGGGAGTTTTTTTTTATTATCTTTTCAGTCTCTTCTCTTGTTATGGGTCTGTTCAGATTTTCAACATCACTTTGTTGTAGTTTGGGTAGGTAGTGTGTTTCTAGAAATGTATCCATTTCCTCTAGATTTTCAAACTTGTTGGAGTATAATTTTTCATAATATGCTGTTGTGATTCTTTTTATTTCAGTTGGGTCTGTTGTAATGTTGCCCATTTCATTTCTTATTTGGGTTATTTGTGTCCTCTCCTGTTTTTCTTTTGTCAGTCTGGCCAATGGTATGTCGATTTTGTTGATCCTTTCCAATAATCAACTTTTGGTTTTGTTGATTCTTTCTATTGTTTTTCTGTTCTCTATTTCTTTTATTTCTGCTCTGATCTTTATTATTTCCATTCTTCTAGTGGCTGTGGGCTTTTTTTGCTGCTCTCTTTCTATTTGTTCAAGTTGTGTAGCTAATGTTTTGATTTTGTCCCTTTCTTCTTTTTTGATGTGTGCATCACTTGCTATAAATGGTCCTCTGAGGACTGCCTTTGCTGTGTCCCAAAGGTTTTGGTATGATGTGTTTTCATTCTCATTTGATTCTAGGAATTTTTTGATTCCATCTCTGATTTCTTCTATTATGCACTGATGTGTAAGAAGGGTATTATTCAGTTTCCATGTTAATGTTTTCTTACCTTGTTCTTCCTGTTGTTTATTCTACCTTGATGGTGTTGTGGTCAGAGAAGATACTTTGCATTATCTGAACATTTTGGATCTTCTTGAAGATTTCTCTGTGGCCTAAGATGTGGTCTATTCTGGAGAAAATTCCATGTGGATTGGAAAAGAATGTGTACTTTGCAGTGGTTGGATGGGCTGTTCTATATATGTCTAAGAGGTCAAGTTGGCTGATTGTGCCCTTTAGGTCTTCTGTATCTTTTCTGAGTTTCTTCTTAGTTGTTCTGTCCTTTACAGAAAGTGGTGTGTTGAAGTCTCCTACTATTATTGTGGAACTGTCAATTTCTCTTTTCAGTGTTGTTAGAGTCTGTTTTATTTGTTTTGGAGCCCTGTCATTAGGTGCGTAAATGTTTATTATGGTTAAGTCTTCATGAAGGAGCATCCCTTTAATCATGATATAGTGTCCTTTGTCTTTTATGGTGGATTTTCTTTTAAATTTTATTTTATCTGAGATTATTATTGCCACTCCTGCTCTTTTTTTTGTAGCTGTTTGCTTGATATATTTTTTCTATTCTTTGCTTTTCATAGATTTATGTCTTTGTCTCTAAGAATGTGTCTCTTGTAGACAGCATATTGATGGATCCTCTTTTTTAATCCATTCTGTCACTCTCTGTCTCTTTATGGGTGCATTTAGGCCATTTCCATTCAGTGTAATTATTGATAGGTATGAGTTTATTGCTATCATTTTGTAGTGCTTTTTTTGGTGATGCTAATGTTTTATTTGTTCTTCTTACTTTCCAGTGTTGAATTCCTTCTCTTTATGGATTTTTTTCATTACTTGTGTTTTTATAGGTTTTGTTCTTACTGAGACTTTATGTTTTTCTTTTTTATCTTTATAAGTAGGTTTGTTAACTTTCTCTGTGGTTACCTTGAAATTTACCCTTATCTTCCTAGGTTTGAAGCAGTTGTTTATTACTTGCATTGCCTTGCCTTTCTCTCCATTAGAAGGTTCTATACCTACACCATTTATTCTTTCTTTTATTGTTCTGATGTTGTTGTCATTTACAGATTAACCTCTCTGGCTCCCTGTTGCAATTCTTCTGGTTTTGGATTGTCTGAGAGAATTCATTTCTTTGGTTAGTATCTGATTGGTACGATCCTGTGTCCTGGATTCAGCCTGTGGTCTGATGTTGTTTATTCTCAGATTGAAGGACTCCCTTTAATAATTCTTGAAAGTTTGGTTTGGTGTTTACATAGTCCCTTAATTTCTGTTTATCTGTAAATGACCTAATTTCACCATCATATTTGAATGAGAGTTCTGAAGGATATATTATTCTTGGCTGGTAATTTTTTTCTTTCAAGGTTTTATATATGTTGTCTCATTGCCTTTTTGCCTGCATGGTTCCTGCCCAGTAGTCTGAGCTTACTCTTATTGTTTCTACTCTGTATGTGACTTTTCATTTTTCTCGAGCTTCTCTCAAGATTCTTTGTTTGTCTTTGGTTTTAGAGAGTGTGATTATGATATGCCTTGATGATTTTCTTTTGGGGTCTATCATATATGGGGTTTGTTGTGATTCTTGGATGGTCAACTTTTTATCTTCCATGATATTGGGGAAGCTTTCTGTCAGCAGTTCTTTAATGATCCTCTCTGTGTAGAGAGAGAAGAAAACAAAAAAAGCAACCAAAAAACAAGAAAAACTAAATGCCCCCAGGGATGCCACTGTACATGTCAGGAGAGTAAGGGAGTAACTCCCAATAAATGCAGTACTGCCCTGCTAGAAGGGGATCCTAAGCAGAGAAAAGAAAAACAAACAAACAAACAAATCAAAACAGAACAAAAAAAACAAACTAATAAAAGCCCCAGGGGTGCCACCAGTGTGGCAGCATGGGCCATAAAAGAGTTTTACAGTCAAGCTGTGTTTTGCAGCCTTTCAGGAAGAAGTAAAGATGGCACATGGAGCCAAGAATTTAAGAGAAAAGAGGGGGAGGTGGTGACAGATAAGGAAGAAATCTAAAGAAGCGGAAAAATCAACACCAGCAGCCAACAAATGGCACTCATGGGGCTAGCCAGTGTGGGCAGGTGGAAATCAAGCGGCTCCAAGGTGAAGCTGGTGCTTCCCAGCCAAGAGACTGTGGTCCCAGGAAGCAGAGGAGGTCGAGTGGGGGTGAAGAAGGGTGGGTGGTAGGAAAGCGTGTATCACTGGTTACCAGTTGTTCTGTCTCCTGCTGGAAGCTTCATGAAGCAGCTTTCTGGTATTGCCTGTTTGCTGATCTCCAATAGGAGTCTGAGATGTCAGATCCGTGCTGCTTTAGCTGATAGGAGACCTCTTCATGTATCTCTTCTCGCTTTTTGTTGTCTGTCAGTTTCTTATTCCATTCAGTGGTTGGCTGAGTTCTGTATCTCTTCATTTGATGCTTAGGTTTTCAGGACTGCTGTGTGTCTCTTTTTGACTTAGTTTTTCTGATCTTTGTTGTGGATAGATGGTGTGGAACTTATGTCTATAGTGCTGCGTTGCCCAGAAGTCCTCATCTGCTATTTTGTAGTAACTCTACAACACTACAAGACTCTTTCCACATTAAAATACAGTTCTCAAATTCTCACTAACCATGAAGAGACAATGGAGACTTCCAGGAACTTTAACTTGATATGACACTGCATTGACTTTTATGAGGATATGAAGAGGGGGCAAAAATCATCCAGTTTATCTATCTCTCTGGGTGTTCAATCTAATAACAGGTTTGAGAATTGTTGTTGTTGTTCTTTCCTAAAGAGCAAATTAGGAGAGACATATTCCCTGGTAAGTAATTAAATAAACACAGATACTATTTCAAATAAGAATTAGTTTAATAATTATTTACTGGAAACAAAGTCCTTGTAATCATGGAATTTACGTTCTAGTGAAAAGACACTGTCAAACTACTAAACATTACAGAAATAATATTTCTCATAGAGATAGGTGATACTGAATACATAAATAAATAAATAAAGCAGAGTAAAGAATGTAGCTTGAAGGCAGTTGCTATCGTGTGTTGGATCTTACTTAAAAAAGAATCACATAGAAGAAAACATACGAGCAGAAGTTGAAGGATGTGCCAATTGAGTCACTTAACATTTTTAGGGAGATCTTTCCAGGTAGAGATGACAGCATGTGTAAATGCTCTGGGGGGTATTTAAAATGTAATTAGTATTTAGGGTATTGCAGAAACAATAATAAGCTTGTGTGTCTGAAGCTGAATAAACAAGGTTGGAACAATAGATAATGTTGGAAGGCTAGCCAGGGACCAGTTTAACTGGGCCTTGTATGAATTAAATGGAAAACTGCAAAGGAATGAAATCATTTGACTTATGTTTTTACAGGAGCACGCAGGTGCTGTGTTAAGAATATTCTGTTAGGAGGGAGGGAAAGGCACTGGTCAGATTTCCCTTTAGAAGTCTATTATCAAAACCTAAGTGAAAGTCTATTACACAAACCATGGTACAGGTGAGTGGAAGTAATAAATAAGGGAAAATAAATGTCAAATGCTTTGGTTAAAAAACTTAGAAGGATGCAATTGCCTTTGGGGAAAATATAGCAAAAGAACAATTTGGCAAAGTTGGGAGTTGAGTTGGAGAATTAGTAAAAAAAAGACTGAGAGAGAACAGCAACCAAGAGAGAAAGATGTTCCAGATGCCAAATGGGGAAATATTTCAAGCAGGAAAATACCAAATGTGCCAAATGCAGCTGTTAACTCAAGAAAGGTGAAGAATGAGCCATGACCAATTCTTTTAGCAACACAGAAGTCTCTGGTCACCTTGAGTGGCATAGTGATGATGAAAGACTCTTTGGAAGGAGGTCAATATGAGAATTACCTTTCTTTTCTTGAGTACCTTTTCACAGACAGAAAGTTATAGCTTTGTCACCTTAAGGTCACTAAGCTCAGAGAGAAGTCTTTGTCATTACTGACTCTAGCTGATTCTTTCTCTTGATCTCTGTGGGTTCCATCAGAGCACAGATACATCTTCAGAGTCTGAGTGTTCAGAAAGTGTGATTTCTTATTTCTTTATTTTTCTAGCAAACTGTGTCTAACACTTTAACATGAAAGGAATCTACCGCATTTGATTGAATTAAATTTGATAAAGCAGCATATGACATCTATATGGGCTCTCGTTCTAATTGCCAGCACTCAGTATTTTCTATTAGTGTTTAAGGCGTACATACACATGTAGCTGAAAACTGGAAATGTGCTAGCAAATTTTATACTGAGTAACTCAATCTACATGAAGCATCATTATTGTCTTTTGGGTGTGGGTTATATAAACCAACAATGTTAGCTTATATCACAGTGTCTCGGAAAGCCATTTCTAAATGTGAATTATATTTGATAACTGACAATATCTCAAGAAGCCCTGGTGACACAGTGGTTAAGAGCTCTGTGCTAACTGAAAGATTGGCAGTTTGAACCCATCAGCCACTCCGAGGGAGAAAGATGTGAGAGTCTGCTTCCCTAAAGATTACAGCCTTGGAAATCCTGTGGAACAGTTCTACTCTGTTCTACAGGGTTACTATGAGTCACAATCAACTTGATGGCACGCAACAACAAGAATCAATATTTCCACTTGGATGTTAGGTAGACTTCTCAAACTTAATACTTCCCACATTTACCTCCTGATTTTCTCTGCTAAACCTGCTTATTTTTGAGCTTTCTCCATTTATGTCTGATGACAACCCCATTCTTCCAGGTACTAAGGCCAAAATTTTAGAGTCATCCATGAATCCTCTCTTTCTCTCACACCCTATATTCAGTTCATCAGCAAATCCTGTTGTTTTGGCTTTCAAATTATGTGTAAATACAATGACTTCCAACAACTTCCACTGTTAATATCCTGGCCTTAGACATTGTCAATTCTCATCTAGATTACTGCAGTAGATTCTCAATTGGTGGCATGATTTTCTGTTTTATCTTAACCCACATGCTGTTTTCCAGACAGTAGCCAGAGGAATATTTTTAAATGTAAGTCTGAGAACGCCATTCCTCTGGTCTGAATCATGTAATAGTTCCCAAGTACTCTAAGTTTCCGACAAAGTCCTACATTGTTTGTCCTACCTGTCCTTAGGTAGCACAAATGGTTTGTGTTTGACTGCTAACCTAAAGGTTGGCAGTTCAAACTCACTCAGCAGCATCACAGAAGAAAGTCCTGGTGATCTGCTTCCATAAAGATTACAGCCAAGAAAAGGCTATGGAGTTCTACTCTATAATACATGTGGTTGCCACGAGTGAAAATCGACTTAACTGCAACAGATTTTACTTTCTTTCTTTAACCTACTCTTCTATTACTTTTCCCCTAACTCTGTTTTGGCCAACTAGCCTTCTTGCTCTTCCTTGGGCAGTTTGTGCAAATCTTACCATAAGGCTTTGCACCGACTGTACCATCTCTGCCTGCTAAACTTTTCCCCTTGATATCCTTATAAGTTACCACCTTCAAGTCATTACTTATATAGCTTTTCCTAAGATGTCTATCCTAAGTGCCTATTGGAATTGAAATATCTCCCACCACAAGGAGTCCGAATGTCTCCTACTCTTCTCTACTTTACTCTGTGTAACACTTATTCTAACTATTAATTCACAAGTTTATGTATTTATTTTAAATTGTCTATATCCCTTGCTAGAATGTAAACTGCATGAGAAGATAAACCTTGTCTATTTTGTTTAGTGAAGAATCACAAGTACCTCGATCTGTCTGCACCTAGTAGTGGCTTAGTAAATATTTGTTAAATAAAGTGGGTGAGTGGGCTAACCATCTACCCTTCAAAACAATCTTATGATATAGATGTATTACTATCCCCCACTTGAAAGATAAGGAAGTTATATTAATGAGGCAGGGCACAATCTACAGGATTAGATTGTATCTTGAGTCAATCTCTTTTGATATATCAAAGACAGAAGGGAGCAGAGAGGAGAGGGACCTCATATCACCAAGAAAGAAGAGCCAGGAGCAGAGCGTGTCCTTTGGACCAAGGGTTGCTACGCTGACAAACTCCTAGACCCAGGGGAAGACTGATGACAAGAACCTTCCCCCAGAGCCAACGGAGAGAGAAAGCCTTCCCCTGGAACTGGTGCCCTGAATTTGGACTTCTAGCATCTTAGACTGTTAGAGAATAAATTTCTGTTAAAGCCATCCACTTGTGGCATTTCTGTTACAGCAGCACTAGATAACTGAGATAGTTGTATAGTATGATATATGGGTGCGTATATACTCGTATATATGCTGTCTATGCTTTTATTCATGAATACACATAGAAATTGTCCCAAAAGTAGGGCATAATATTGAGATATTTTTAATGCAGTATTTTTATTCTTGAATATATTGCAACAAGCAGTTGTTATTTTATAATTAAATAATTAAAAATTTGATAAATGAGCACTACAGCAACAAAATATCCATAATTACTAAGTCTATATAAAAGTCAACCACCCTCACCCCAACTGAAGTTCATGGGATTTTTGGTTACTCCCTTAGAATGTCAATTGGATGACTAATCTGGTCCTTTAGGGGAGTAAGGATGTCACATGGATCTGTACATTACTACTATTTATGAACATCATTACATTACGTTTCAAACTATTTTTCTTCAACAATATCCCAAAAGGCCTATAAAGGATACTGATGGTGTGGACTTTTTTCAAATGTAATTTATCTTTAACAGTTCCACACTGAGTTACAGTGAGCTCCTTACTCCTCCAAGTACAGCCTTCTGAACAAAGCTAGCAAAATGTTGTGCTCCCAACAGTAATAGCAGTGATTTCCAATAGGGGAATGGCCAGACAAGGCATATATGAATACTTGAGGGGTGATAATTCTTTAGTGAATCCTTGGAGCTACGGCTACTAACCAAGAGGTCAGCAGTTTGAATCCATCACCAGCTCCTTGGAAATCCTGTGAGGCAGATTTACTCTGTCCTATAGGGTTGCTATGGGTCAGAATTGAGTTTTTTTGGATCCCTACTTGTATCTGTATTTTTCAATTTAATCACTTATCAATATATACATACCAATTTAATTATATTAGTTTTGTCATGTATACATCATTATTATAACAACATAAAATGAGCAGTAAAGTGAAAGCAGTAGAGATTGAGGGGGAACAAATGTATACTAGAGTCCCAGGATGGTACAAATTGTTAGGCTCTGGACTACTAAACAAAAAATCTGTGGTTCAAACCTATCCAGATGCACCTCAGAAGCAAGGCCTGGAAATCTGCTTCCAAAGGGTCACAGCCCTGAAAACCCTACAGACAGCAATTCTACTCTGCCCACCTGGGATCACCATGAGTCAGAATTGACTTAATGATGACTGACAGCAACAACAAAATGTGTAATATCCACAGTGTTTTCTAATAAATACAGGTGGAAACATAAACTTATGCAATGTTCATGCTACAGAGAGAATAGGAAAGCGGCAAAGATGAGTTCAGTCTGACTGGATCAAATGAAACAGAAAAAATACATAAAAGTTGAAATACCACAGGTTCTCTGAAGTGCCATCCTATATTTTAACACCCGAAACACTTTAAATTCCAAATATAGATTTGCATTTAATTATTTTCTATGCTAAAAACAGTTAAGTTTTTGCTCTTATTTAATCTCATCAGCTCTTGTTTGAATTGGCCACCTAAGAGTATCTCAGGGCCAAGATCATTAAGATATTTCTAAAAAAAAAGTAATTTCCCATGAAATCTCCAGGGTATTGGATTTCAAACTAATACATACATTATGGAATTTAGAACTTGGTGATTTTCATTTATGCATAACCCAGTCAGTATATGATCAAAACTGGAAAAATAGCTTGACAAATGAGATAAATGAGATGCCAAACAATGGCTCTTCTTAGAATGAAGGCCCTTAATCTAATTGCCACAGATGGATGGTAATCAAGTCTCACGGCCCTGTTACTTGAAGAAGTCTTTTAAACCCTAAATATGAATATATTATTCCCATGTACTCTTGAGTAGTCACCATAGTGGGGCAAGAAAATATTCCCATGATGAATGGTGGTAAATTTATGATTCCCTGAAGAAATATTCTGGGCTTCTCAGTCTTCAAGTCACCCCGCAGACATGTAGTTTGCTGAGGTTCAGCATGGAATGTTATCCAAGTTCCTTATCTGTAAAATGGGTATTTTCATGGCCATTGTCATCATCATCATCATCATCACCATCATCTTTATTCCCTATCTAACAGTGTTGGATTTATTGAGGTGATTTATGTAAAGCCTTTAGCACAACCCCTGGCACATAGTAACCACTTACAAAAAACAAAAATTAAATCTGTTGCCGTAGAGTTAATTCTGACTCAGTGAGTTCAGGGTAGAACTGTGCTCCATAGGATTTACAATATCTCTGAAGTAGATTGCCGCCAGCCCTTTCTTTGGAGGCACATGTGGGTGGATTCAAACTACTAGTCTTTCAGTTAGTAGCCAAGCTCTTAACAGTTTGCACCACCCAGGAACTACATACAGATACTCTTAATGGATTCTTAAGTACAGGATTTAAAGTAAGCATATGTTTTTAGATTTTGGCTTCTCCACCTGCTATTTAAGCAAAATAGTAGGAAAGTTGATAAACTTTCTAAGCCTTAGATTCCCCACTTTTAAAATGGGAATTACAATACCTTTTTCAAGGTTTTCAAAAGAGTTAAATTTGAATAATGTCTATATTGTGCTTACTTGGCATATAGCATAAGATATAAAATTGAGTCCAGCTTCAGAAATTCAAGAATATTTTCACAAAGCAGGTAGTCAAAGCCAGGTGGAATGTACTTTTAAAGAACATTGATTCTCTGAGACTAAAAACCAGTGAGTATATGTTTGTTCCTCCTTTTTCCTACATATTACTGAATCCTGCCCCACAAAACCATGATAGAACAGTATGTTTATTTTTGTAGGAAACATTTCCTTAAAACAGTAAATCTTTGGCAAATTAAAAGAAAAAGTCCAGTGAAAAATAATGTTAAAAAAACAAAACAAACGTTGCCATTGCATCAATTTCGAATCACGGTGACCTCGTGTGTGTCAGAGTAGAATTGTACTCAATAGTTTTCAATGGGTAATTTTTTGAAAGTTGATCACCAGGCCTTTCTTCTGAGGTGCCTCTGGGTGGACTCAAATCTCCAATTTTCTGTTTAGTAGACAAACACATTAACTGTTTGTGCTTCCCAGGAACTATAAAACCTGTTGTCATCGAGTTGATTCTTACTCATAGAGACCCTATAGGGCAGAATAGAGCTGCTCCCATAGTGTTTCCAAGGATGCAAACAGCCACATCCTTTTCTCATGGAGAAGCTGGTGGGCTCAAACCATCGACCTTTCAATTAGCAGCTGAGCACTTAACCACTGCACCACCAGGGCTAGTGTATTAAATATGATACATTTTTATGTATCCTAAATCTCTTATCCACAACTGCTACCCTTCTTAGTTCTTTCCCATTTTAGTGCTAAACTTCAGTCTAAGGAGACAGAGTTTCTTATCAGAGAGAGGAATGTCATAAAAAGAACATGAATTTTGGAGTCAGACTGTTGTTAGTTGCTTTCAACTTGATTCCAATTCATGGCGAACTTATGTCCCTAGATGGCGCAAACAGTTAAATGCTCAATAGCTAGCCAAAAGCTGGCAGTTCGAATCCACCCAGAGGCATGGAAATCAGACCTGGGATCTGCATCTACAAGGTCACAACCTTGAAAACCCTATGGTGCAGTTCTGCTCTGCACACGTGGTCTCCATGAGTTGGAGTCAGATTAGCCATGTTTATAATACTAACTATTTAATGTTATTTAATCGTGTATAACTTGGGCAAGTTTTGTCATCTATAAAATGTGGGTAAAAAATACCTTTACTGTACAGTTCTTATAAGGATTATATAGAATATATGCAAAACGACTACTGTTGATTGTCGTTAGTTGCCTTCAAGTTGATTCCAACTCATGGCAACTAGGTTAAATTGTAGCTCTGATAACTCTATTAGAATTTTGTGTCAAAAATGTACTCCATTCTTCATTTGTTACCCAGTTTTTTCCTTGGATTAAATTTCTTAGGAAAAAATTTTGAGATGCCTCCTTCATAGTGTTTTCAAGGTAAATTGACTGCACTTTTCAGCCTCACTCTTATTATCTTTGCCTTTGGGAAAATTTAAAAAAGGAAGGAGTCAGTGACTTTACACAGACTAGAACTATGACCCTAACTTCAGACTTTAAGGAGCGTTTCTTAAAATTTCTATCCCTTTAACAAAATCCAGAAAATAATCTACTCTCTTCCTGCAAACAGAGGATTCAGGACCCAGTATCTAGAACTTTGCATTCTGGATATGATGACTATTTTCTACTTCTCAGAAATCTTTGAGCTCTGTCGCACACAGGCCTTTGCTCCACCACTCATCTGTCAGTGGAAGCTTGCATCTTGTTATGATACTCGACAAGTTTCCGTGGAGCTTCCAGTCTAAGGTGAACTAAAAAGAGACGCCTGGCAATCAACTTCTGAAAATCAGCCGTTGAAACCCCTATGGATCACAAAGTTCTGATCCCATTGTGCATGGGGTTGCCATGAGTTAGGGGCCAACTAAATGGAAGCTAACAACAACACCTTATGCTTGGAATCTTTCCCCTCTTCCCCCATCTCGACAAGACCCCCTCTTCCTTCAGATCTCAGTTCAGCTCAGAAAAATGCTTCCTCTTTTCTTAATATAGAAAACCTGCTTCTATATTACCTTATACCTCTTTTGCATGAGAATTATCACAGAAATAATTGTTTTATTCACATTTATCTCCCTCATGATATGTCTAAGAAAGACAGGAAGATTATTTGCATTGTTTCTTTTGTAATACCAGCACAGGCACACTATCAGATACACCCTAGTTGTATAATGAATATTTGATGATTGAACAAAGGCATCAATAAGGAAAGGGTGAGGTGGAAATGCCAGTGATGCAGCTATTTCTTAAATGTCATGTGATTCTCTTTATTTGTTCTTTTACTTATCTTTCATTGTGATAAATTTACATCATTATTCATTTTTCCATTCCCATAAAATGAGACAAAATGAGAGCAGCTTAAAATAATATTCTAATGAAAATTACTTCAACTAAAATAAAATTGAAAAAAGGTAAGTTAAAGTTGACTTATACAAGTCATCATATTTTAGCTTTTACTTAAAGGTCAATTTCTTAATCTCTCTGGAAATTTGAAAATTATTTTTATTAAAAAAAGGAAAATAAAAAAATGGACACTCACAAAGGACAATTTAATTAGGTTTCACTCTTGTTATACTTCCAGTTCAAGCATCTTCTCTGTGATTTGGGGGCAGTTACTAAACAAACCTCTCTGTGGCCAAACCCTTGTCTACAAAATCGGAAGAATAACAGAACCTACCTCAATGTTTTTAATAGGTTAAAATGAGTGAATGTATTTAATATGGTTAGAATATTATCGTTGTCATTAGTTTAAAAATCTAAACAGTATTTGAAACTGTAGCACTTCAGTTTCTTAGAGGTGCCATTGGGAGCTTACAAACAACCCATGTACCTAGTGAAAATCTGTAACAAATGAGTCAGCAATCACTTTTTAACAACAACTATGCACATACAGTTTTCACCATTGCATGTATCAAGTTTGTTTGAAGTAGGAAAACTTAAAATTCTAGAAAAAGTGTTATATATGTTATCTATATATATGTTAGTGTATATAAAAAAGTATATATATAAAAAGTGTATATATGTTATCTGTATGTGTTATAGATAAAATTATATGAAATAGCCTGGTTGGTTTGATTGGTTAGTACAAAAATACTAAACCTGATTCTTTATAGTGGGAATAATTTAGGCTCTTAATGAGCCTTCAGTAGCAATTCAGTTGACCAGGCAGCAACCTAGTAGAAAATTTCTTCCTGTGGTGTCTGAAAATCAACCAGAATGTGGAAGATTCTGAAATAACAGCTGTTCCACTCAGCAGGACATATCCAAAATGTTAATTCAAGAAAGTCTAATAGAAGTTTAATGTAGGGCCTATTTACAGAAGTGGAGGTAGGATTACGGGATGATGAATCACCCTGGGACCAGCAAACACCAGATACCTGTACTACCTGTCAGCCTAAAGGAGTGATTCAATAAGAGCAGGATTGGAACCTGGAGTCTGTTGGGAGCAGCACCTGTAGGAGTGTAATCCTCTAGGTGGAGGAAAGCAACCAGTGACAAAACTGCAACCTGTCAACAAGTGAAAGGAACAAGTCTGTCTGTCTGTCTATCTATCTATCTATCTTTTTATCTATTTATCTATCTATCTATCTATCTAAGCAGCCCTGGTGGCACAGTGGTTAAGCTCTCAGCTACTAACTGAAAGGCCGACAGTTCAAACTCACCAGCTGCTCTCTGGGAGAAAGATGTGGCAGCCTGCTTCTGTAAAAATTTCTTGGAAATTCTATGGCACAGTTTTACTCTGTTCTGTAGGGTCACTATGAGTTGGAATCAACTCAACAGCATGGGTTAATCTATCTATCTACCTATTTATCATCTTTTGCTAGCTCATCAATTCTCTGCTGCTGTCTTCATTGACCAGCTGCCATTGAGTTGGTTCCAACTCAGAGTGACCCTGCAGAACAGAATACAACTGACCTATAGAGTTTCTAAGGAGCAGGTGATGGATTTGAACTGCTGACCTTCTGGTTAGCATAGGGTCGCTATGAGTCAGAATTGACTCAGCGAGGGTGGGTTTTGTTTTGTTTTTGGTCTTCACTGACAAAGCATAAACTGAGGATGAAGACATGGAGATAAAGCAACCTATAGAGGTCAACCTCCTGTGACCTGGAGCAAAGCAAAAAGAAAGCATCTGAAAATGAAGATTAGTCAACCCAACAGCCTTAGAGACAATGCTGAAATTTTAAGGTTACAGTACTCTGATCTTAGGTTTACTGAGTTCCATTATTTTTTGCCTACAATGCAATTTATATGAGTGAAACGGAATAAAAAGAAAAAAGATATTTATATGTATATGCCACATAATTTGTGTGGGTCACCTTCTGTGACTAAAAATGACATAGGAATGATTTTATTGCATAGCAGGCTAAAAATACCTTGCAAAAGAAACCCAAAATTTTTCTAGTCATAATATTATAAACACGCTTGCTATATTGCCACAGCAATTCATTACTTTAGAATATTATGTTTCCCATATGCTGATAAGCATTTAATTCCCTGGACTTTTGGTATAAATATAGGGATATTTACTACTGAAGTTTATGTTATGATTTTGTACAGTATTACCCTTTATTGTTCAGGCTTGCAAGCCTTCTCTTTATTGATTGATGCTCAGGATTATCAATGATTAGGTCCAGAAACAGTTAGGAGGCAAGTAGCATATTCCTATACCTTTTCATGGTTGTTTTGCATAATTCTTAGGGTACTCAAATTCTCAATTTTATGTAATTTTTGGTGGGGAATTCCATGTCAGAGCCAATTTTCTGAATAAAAAAACATAAAGTTCTAACTACATGATTATTAGTTAGAAAAAGCAAATAAATTTATGATTTGCAATGGGATATATATATATGTACACACACACACACACACACACACATATGTTGTTGTTAGGTACCGTCCAGTTGGTTCCAACTCATAGAGACCCTATGTACCACAGAACAAAATAGTACCCTGTCCTGTGCCATACTCACAATCGTTGTTACGCTTGAGCCCATTGTTACAGCCACTGTGTCAATCTATTTCACAGAGGATATTCCTCTTTTTCGCTGACCATCTACTTTAGCGAGCATGATGTCCTTCTCCAGGGACTCTTCCTTCCTGACAACATGTCCAAAGTATGTGAGACGTACTCCAGCCATCCTTCCTTCTAATTAGCATTCTGGCTATACTTCTTCCAAGACCGATTTGTTGCTTCTTCTGGCAGTCCGTGGTATATTCGATATTCTTAATCAATACCATAATTCAAAGGCATCAATTCTTCCATAATCCTTATTCATGGTCCAGCTTTCACATGCATATGAGGTGATTGAAAACACCAAGGCTTGGGTCAGGCACACCTTAGTCTACAAGGTGACATGTTTGTTTTTTAACACTTTAAAGAGATCTCTTGCAGCAGATCTGCCCAATGCAATGCCTCTTTTGATTTCTTAACTGCTACTTCCATGGGTGTTGATTGTGGATCCAAGTAAAATGAAATCCTTGACAAACTTCAATCTTTTATCCATTCATCGTCATGTTGATTACTGGTCCAGTTGTGAGGATTTTTGTTTTCTTTATGTTGAGGTGTAATCCATATTGAAGGCTGTAGTCTTTGATCTTCATCAGAAAGTGCTTCAAGTTCTCTTCACTTCTAGCAAGCAAGGTTGTGTCATCTGTATATCACAGGTTGTTAATGAGTCTTCCTCCAATCCTGACGTCCTGTTCTTCTTCATATAGTCCAGCTTCTTGGATTATTTATTCATCAGACAAACTAAATAAGTATGGTGAAAAGATACAACCCTGACACACACCTGTCCTGACTTTAAATTATGCAGTATCTCCTTGTTCTGTTCGAATGACTGACTCTTGACCTATGTACAGGTTCCCCATGAACACAATTAAGTGTTCTGGAATTCTCATTCTTCTTAATGTTATCCATAATTTGTTATGATCCACACAGTTGAGTGTCTTTACACAGTCAATAAAAGACAGGTAAACATCTTTCTGGTATTCTCTGCTTTAAGCCAGGATCCATTTGACATCAACAATGATATCCCTGATTCCATGTACTCTTCTGAATCCGGCTTGAATTTCTGGTGGTTCCCTGATAATGTACTGTTGCAGCAGAATTTGAATAATCTTCAGCAAATTTTTACTTGAGAGTGATATTAATGATATTCTTTGATAGTTTCAACATTTTGTTGGATCACCTTTCTTTGGAATGGGCATAAATATGGATCTCTTCCAGTCCATTGGCCAGGTAGCTGTCTTCCAAATTTCTTGGCATAGAAAAGTGAGCACTTCCAGTGTTGCATCAGTTTGTTGAAACATCTCAGTTTGTATTCCGTCAATTCCTGGAGTCTTGTTTTTCACCAATGCCTTCAGTGCAGCTTGGACTTCTTCCTTCAGTACCTTCGGTTCTTGATCATATGCTGCCTCCTAAAACTATTCTTGTAAAAGATCAATGAGAAAGAGAAAGACCGTCAATGAAGTAGATTGACACAGTGGCTGTTACAATGGCTCAAGCATAACAACAATTGTGAGGATGGCACAGAACCGGGCAGTGTTTCATTCTGTTGTACATTGGGTCACTATGAGTCAGAATTGACAGGGTGGCCCCTAACAACAGCAACACAAAATGGCTGAATGTCAACCAATTCTTTCTGGTATTGTGACTCTGTGTATTCCTTCCATCTTCTTTTGATGTTTCCTGTGTCATTTAACATTTTCCCTGTATAATCCCTCAATATTGCAACTTGAGGCTTGATTTTTTCTTCAGGTCTTTCAGTTTGAGAAATGCTGAGCTTCTTCTTCCCTTTTGGTTTTCTAACTCCAGGTCTTTGCACATGTCATTATAATACTTTGTCTTCTCGAGCTGCCCATTGAAATCCTCTGTTCAGCTCTTCTACTTCATCATTTCTTTCATTCACCTTAGGTATTCAACATTCAAAGGCAAGTTTCAGAGTTTATTCTGACATCCATTTTGGTCTTTTCTTTCTTTCATATCTTTTTAATGACCTCTTTCTTTCTTCGTGTTTGATGTCCTTGATGTCATTCCACAACTCATCTAGTCTTTGGTCATTAGTGTTCAACATGTCAAATCTATTCCTGAGCTGGCTTCTAAATTCAGGTAGGATATACTCAAGGTAGTTCTTTTGCTCTTGTGTACTGGTTCTAATTTTCTTCAGCTTGAACTTGCATATGAGCAATTGATGGTCTTTTCCGCAGCCAGTCTCTGACCTTGTTCTGACAGATGATATTGTGCTTTTTCATCGTCTCTCTCTGCAGACGAAGTTGATTTGATTCCTGTGTATTCCATCCAGCGAGATCCACATATATAGTCACCCTTGATGCTGTTGAAAAACATATTTGCAATGTTGAAGTCATTGGTCTTGCAAAATTCTATCATGCCATCTCCAGCATCATTTCTATCACCAAGGCCATATTTTCCAGCTACTTATCCTTTTTCTTTTTTTCCAACTTTTGCGTTCCAATCACCAGTAATTATTAATGCATCTTGATTGCATGTTCAGTCAATTTCAGACTGGGGAGTTGATAAAAATCTTCAATTTCTTCATCTTTGCCTCAGTGATTGGTGGGTTTATTTGAATAATAGTCATATTAACTGGTCTTCCTTGTAGGCATATGGATATCCCCATCACTGAGAGCTTTGTACTTCAGGACAGATCTTGAAATGTTTTTATTGACGCTAGTCCTCTTCAATTTATAATTCCTAGCATAATAGACCATATGATTTTCTGATTCCAAATGACCAATACGAGTCAGTTTCAGCTCACTAATGTCTAGGATATTGATGTTTATGCTTTCCATTTTATTTTTGCAAACTTCCAATTTTCCTGGATTCATACTTGGTACATTCCATGTTCAGATTATTAATGGATGTTTGCAGCTGTTTCTTTTCACTTTGAGTCATGTCACATCAGCAAATGAAGGTACCAACAGCTTGACTCCATCCATGTTATTAAGCTGACTCTACTTTGAGGAGGCAGCTCTTCCCCAGTCATCTTTTCAGTGCCTTCCAACCTGAGGAACTCATCTTCTGGCACTATATTAGACAATGTTTTGCTGCTATTCACAAGGTTTCCACTGACTATTTCTTTTCAGATAGAGACCATCGAGTCCTTCTTCCTAATCTGTCTTAGTCTGGAAGCTCAGGTGAAACCTGTCTGCCATGGGTGACCCTGTTGGTATTTGAATACTAATGGTTTAGCTTCCAGGATCAGTAACTCACAAGCCCCCACAGTATGACAAACTGGCAGATACATCGGGGGCATAAATAAATATGTATACATATGTATATATATATATATATATATATATATATATATATATATATATATATATAAACTCGGAGGGTTTTTTTTTCCCCCCTAACATAGCCTAAACCAATCTTTAGTTGTGCAGTTTTCCATCATTTTCATCTCAGGACACTTTATATGCCTAAAAAAATTATTAAAGACCCCCTAAGTTTTTTTGCTAAAGTAGGTTAAATCTATTAAGGTTTTTTTTTCTATATCAAAACTGAGAAAATTTTAAAATATTAATTAAAAATAAACATACTACATATTAATACCTGTAACATATTCTTTATAGAAAATAAGCATATCCCCTTATCCCCTCAAAATATAAGTAAATAAATAAGAACAATGGTATTTTTCTGCATTTTTGAGAATTGTTATAATGTCTTGCTTGATAAAAGACACTTGGATTTCTATATGTGTTTCTCCATTCAACCCATTGCAATATACTGTTTTAGTTAAAATGTATAAAGAAAATCTAGCCTCATACAGATGATGCAGGTGGAAAAGTCAGGACCCAGTGGATCCATAAAGGGGTCTTGGGGACTCTTAATGGGTTTTTGGACCACACTTTTACAATTGTTGGTTTAGTCCATTTCTCTCAATAGGTGTAGACAGTAGGAAACAGTTACTGACAATGGACAAACTCTCCTGATCCCTACCTCCTAGTAACTGGTTCAGAAAAAACACCTGTTTTCTAAGAAATGCACATACAGCCTATCACTTAATATTTCCCATAACTGTACAAACTGAGAATGGTTATGCTTAGTTTACAGGTGCTAAACTTGAGGCAATCTAATTAATATATATAAAACCACAATTCATGGGAGAAGGAGCAGGGATTTGAATAACAAGATAACTGCTTAGCTTCCATATTTCACATTTTCATTTTAGGCAAGGAAAAAGTCAGAACTTCCCAAAACCATTTCCCTGAGGTTTACTTTTTATTCGCAGAGGGAATCCGTCACACCACATCTCCATTCATGCACTGGAAGGTAGGTAGGAGAACTGAGTACAGTCATTTGCCACATAACGTCCGTTCAGGCAATGTCTGATGGAATGTATCTCTGTGGTCCCATTAGGTTTTTTTTTTTTTCAAACAAAATCAGCTCTTCTTTTTTTATTATTTCCCCACAATGGTTTTAAAGACTCCAAACTCCCAGAGTGAAGGAGCAGCAGGGCTCCAGGGCGCATCTCTATCCCTGTAGTGCCTCCTCCTCTGCCTCCTCTTTCTCCTTTCTAGCCTGTCTTCCCCACCTGCTGTGGTTCCTCTGCTCCTGCCATGGGCACTGTTGAGGTGTCAGGCAGGAGCATTTATGGGCTTGTAGCTCCAGGTGTTAGCGGTGGCTGCACACAATCAGGAAGGGTTAGACCAACAGGACTATGACAGCCAGGGCCACCACTACCAGCCACACTCTCAGCACCCGCACACCCCCTCCCTGCCTGCTCCCTGTGGCCACTTCTCTCACCCTCTCTGGGCCCGGGCCCTGTGCCTGAATGTGTGCAGATCCTTATCTGCCCACCTGGCAGTGCTGGCCTCCTGTACGCAATAGATACAGCTCTTGGGCTTTGTCTGGTGGGCTCCTGTAAGGTTTTACTATAATAGGTTTTATGGGGATTGGTTCCTAACTGCAAACTGTAGGGAGACTGCCTGCATAAAATATGGTGTTCCCACAAAATCCAAATTGATAACGTCCTCTTTCACAGAAAGTATCATGGATGTTAAGCATCACATGACTATATTCATTTTCTGATAAACGAAGACAAGAGACAGGTGGTTGA
This sequence comes from Dugong dugon, assembly GCA_030035585.1. Lineage (NCBI taxonomy): Eukaryota > Metazoa > Chordata > Mammalia > Sirenia > Dugongidae > Dugong > Dugong dugon. Next base: position 106,047,519 of record CM057463.1, on the reverse strand, counting down.
GTGGGCCAATCTATATTTTTATTTATTCATTCCTCATATATTTATTGAGTGGCCACTCTGTTTTAGGCAGTCTTCTAGGTAGTAAGAGTACAGAAGATTAAAAAATAAAACAGAAAAATGTTGTTGTCCTTATAAAGCTTATATTTTAGTTTCATGAGACAGACTCATAAACAAACAAATAAAATACTTTATGTGGTGATTAACAATAATACCTATGGAGGAAAAAATAAACATGAAAATGGGATAGAGATAGCCGAGAGGAAGCACGCCATTTAAAAAAATATGGTGAGGGTAGAACTCAGTGAAGAAACCCTAGTGGCGACAAAGGTTAAGCACTTGGCTGCTAATGGAAAAGTTGGTAGTTCGAATCCACTCAGCAGCTCCACAGGTGAAAAAAGTGGTAATCTGCTCTAATAAGGATTATGGCCTAGAAAACCCAATGAAGCTGTTCTACTCTGTCGCGTGGGCTTACTATGAGTCAAAGATCAACTAGAAGGGACCTTCAGCAATAGACCTCAATGATAAGAAAACTTCTGTTTAGAGACTTGGAGGAATTAGAAGAAGAAGCCGCTTGGATTTCTTAGGTAGGAATGTATCAGTTAAAGGGTACTGTAAATCAACATTTTAAGACTCCATAATATGCTCCATGATCTACTTGAAGTGGAGATGAGCAGAGAGGAATGAGCTAAAGGTAAAATGATAGGAGGTGTGGTCAGAGAAACAAAAGTAGATTGAATAGGAATTTTAGGCAATTGTTAGAACTTTGACTTTTCCTCTGACATGAAAAATGGTTGGAGCAAGCAGAAGGAGGTGGAGGAGCTTGAAAAGTATCTGCCATACTGTGCTATGCAACAGTAAAAACAACATTTGAAATAATTTACAAGTAGTGTTGTTATGTACATGGTTTCATTTGATATTCACAACAAGAGGATAAAATATGTAAGGAAGACGGGTATCATTCTCATTTTTATAGGGAGGAGACAAAGCTCAAAAAGCATACGCTACTTATGAAAAATTAAACAGGTAGTTAATGGCAGATCTGGGATGCAAATCCAAATGTTGTACCTTCTAATCTAGTGGGACTTCCGCTATACTCCAAACCATATAGTTTTTTTTTTCAATATGGACAATGTAACTCTACTGTAAATTTTACTGCATAGAAAGTAAATTTCAATTTTATTTTTTAAATTCTATTGTTATAAGTATTTATATAATAAAACATCTGCCATTTCAACAGCAATTTAGTATTTAGTAATACATATATATATATGGAAACCTGGTTGCTCAGTGGTTAAGAGCTATGGCTGCTAACCAAAAGATCAGCAGCTCAAATCCACCAGTCACTCCTTGGAAACCCCATGGGGCAGGTGTATGTATACAACTTAGTGACAAAGTTTGAAATTAAAAAAACATAGAAAGTTTTGTTTTCTGGAATTATGCATTGAGTGAGCAGCCATTGAGGCTGGTGGGATTTCCGTCAGCCTCAACTTCGTCTTTTTTTTTCTATAAAAAACCATATGTGGGAGCAAAAACAGAATAGTTTCTCCACATTGCAGTGAACTGAAAGTTCAAGGAAAACAGCATTAATGATCCTGTCTAAATCAGCTGGATAAAAAGTAAACTCTTTTCAGGCTTTTTCTTATAGCTCACAGCTTCAGAGTACATGAATCCTGCCCCATAACACCCCTTCAATTTCAGGCACCACACACAAATAGGAAATAATTGTCAATCACATGGAACACCCTGTCAAGTGCCAACATTCTTGCACAAGTGGTAATTTTGATGCCACCCTTTTTTAGTCTCTTCTTAGAATATCTGGTGAAATGGTTGCTATGACATTGGCCTTACTTTCTTCCACAACTTTCAAAAGATAATTTGACTGAAATACCTAATGGGTTTATTCGTTAGGTTTTTAAAAAATATGTTTTTCTATTATTATGAAATTTATGTATACTTATTGCCAATCACTTGAAAATTCAGAAATATAAAGAAAAAATTTCTCTCATCACCATTAAAAAACACTATTACCATTAGAATTCTAATATAATACTCAGACACACACACACACACACACACACACGTGTGAGTGCACACTGTACTTAGAAGATAATTTAGTATATCTTGATTAAAACTTTTTCATTTGGCTTTATTTTTCACCAAATAAGATACCTCAAGTAATTTATTAGTATTCAAATATATATTTTAATAGTGGTATGTTGCTGTTGTTATTGTTGCCCTCTGGTGAGCTCCTACTTATGGATACCTTATATATAATAGAGAAAAAACATTGTCTGGTCCTTCTAGTGCCTAGTTATGCTCCCTGCGGTACTCGGCCATCCCTGAGGCAGACCCAGGACACCCAAGGACCTGGACAAGCTTACCTGTAACAGTCAGCTGGGTGACCTGGGATTTCACAGCCCCAGCATCACTCTGGACCTTGCAGAAGCACTCCCCCACCCCTCTCCAGTCCTGCTGCAGGTTCCTCAACATGAGCTTGCTCTCGTGCTTGTAGAGGGAGGGGTCCAGCAGCGTGTCATCGTGGCACCTGTAAGGGATGGAAAAGTGCATCCTGAGGGGTCATTGGGAGGGCAAGTATCCTTGGGGAGGCAGTCCTAGGAGCAAGCAACCACGGAGACAGATGGTGGATGAGCCCCTGCAGATACCAACATCACTTCTGACTCAGCTCACCCAAGAACACTGACTGGCCTGGAAGTCAAGGAACTTGGTTCTGAGTTGCAGCCCTGCCACTTAACTGGTTATGGATCCTTGGAGAAATCATCTCACCTCTCTCTGAGCCTCAGTTTCTTGGTATATAAAATGGGAACAATGATCCTTAGTGGACCTCACGGGGTTGTTGGAAGGTTCAAACAAGATAATGGCTGTAAAATGTTTGTTAAGGCTAAAGGACTCATAGCCATTGGGGATTTTATCCTTGTTTGCTTTTATCAAGGCTGAGGAAACTTGTCCTGTGTCCTGAGGATACAAAGTTGGGACCCTAAGACCAGAGATGCTCTGTGGATGCCCCACCTTCAAGAGGACAACCGGAGAGTTAGATGATCGGGCAGCTTCAAAAAAAAAAAAAAAATTACCTGGTCCTATGCCACGTTCATAATTATTGTTATGTTGCTGCTATTGTGTCAACCCACCTCACTGATAGTTTCTTTCATTTTCATTGACCATTTTCATTGAGTCTTGAAATGTCAGTGGCAGATACAGATGCTGTTTGGAGTCTTTGGCAGGCCCTTTTTGGTGAATCACAGCACAGACCCTTAGGATTTTGGAGCAAAGCTCTGCCATCCTCTGAGGATAACTACTTTTAAGAAACAGCTTTCGGTATGTTACCAGGTCTTAGTATAGACTGAACATTTAACTATGGGATGTCAAGTCACCATGAGGCCTCATCTGCCCATCATGAAATGGGTGTTACCTGACCCATAGAGTCATAAAGTCAGATGGGCACAACAGCACTCCTTCATTAAATGGAAGTGGTATATCTAAGATCGATCTTGAGCCGAATCTGAAGGCACAAGTAAGTTCAATGAGGAAGTGACCCAAAAGCCCATGATCCCCACTCCTGTCACATTACCCTCCTTCTCCCAGTCTGCACCTATTATCTCATGGGGAGTTCCTTATGATCGGTTGACTGAGGAAAAGAGAACTTGTGCCTGGTTTAGAGATCGTTCTGCATGATATGGAAGCACCACTAAGAAGTGGACGGTGGCAGTACTGTAGCCCCTTTCTGGGACCTCCCTATAGGAGAGTGGTGAAGCAAAATCCAGTTGGCAAAACTCTGAGTAGTGCACTTGGTTGTTCATTTTACTTGGAAGGAAAGATAGCCAGATGTGTGCTTGTATACTGATTCATGGGCTGTAGTCAATAGTTTGGCTGGATGGTCAAGGACTTGGTAGGAACATGATTGGAAAACTGGTGACAAGGAGGTATGGAGAAGAAGCATGTGGATAGACCTCTATAAATACGCCAAAGAAGTGGACATATTTTGGCTCATATGAATGCTCACGTGACCTAGGCAGAGGAGAATTTTAACAATCAAGTGGATAGAATGCACATTTTGTACATACTGGTCAGCCTCTCTCCACAGTCACTCTTGGTATTGCCCAATGGATTCATGAACGAAGTGACCATGGTGGCAGAGATGGAGGTTATGCATGGGCTTAGCAACCAAGACTTTCACTCACCAAGGCCAACTTGGCTGCAACCATTGCTGAGTGCCCCATCTGCCAACAGCAAAGACCAACACTGAGACCCTAATATGGCACCATTCTCAAGGTGACCAGCCAGCAACCTGGTGATTATGTTGTACCACTGCCATCATCAGGGTGAAGGGAAATCAAAATGGGTAGTGGTTAAAGGTGGTTCCAAATACCAGCTATGACCACATGACCAGTTGCAGAAATGAGGATTATAATTGTTATGACTATTTCTACCATGTTTTCTTATACATATGTGTGTGTATATACATATATTTATATACAAATAATATCTTTGTTTTCTTCCCTCCCTTATTTCATTACTTATTCTAAAAAATAAGATGTAAATAGGGTTAGTGTGTTTTCAGTGGTACATATGTTAGTTGTATCATGTTAAGCACAAGTATGACTTTATAATTGTCTTTATTTAGAGATCATGTATGGTTTAAGATGGACATAGGTGCCAAGCTGACAAAGGGTAGACTGTCATGGTTAAGGTTATGTTTCAACTTGGCTAGGCAATGACTTTCAGAGATTTTATGGATATTAAGTAATCATCCTCCATTTTGTGATCTGATGTGAGCAACCAATCAGTTGAAAGGGGCATTTTCTTGGGAGTGTGGCCTGCATCCAGTACATATGGATGTTCTGGTAAAACTCTCTATCAGTCCTGCATTCTACCTTTCATCTTCTGACATCTAGTTCTTGGGAGGTGAGCCAATAGCCTGCCACATAACCTGCAGATTTTGGTATTTGCCAGCCCCCCCACAGCTTCATGACCCAGCAGCTTGGTGACTGATCTGCTGATTTTTGGTTCATCAGCCTCTGTAATCACATGCGTCTAGAGAAGCCTCCAGCCTAACACATGGATTTAGGACTTGCCAGCCCCCACAACTTAAAATGAATCTATATGTAGTTTTTCATCTATCAGTTTGTCATATTATGATGGCTTGTGTGTTGCTCTGATACTGGAAGCTACACCACCAGTATACAAATACCAGTAAAGTCAGCCATGGTGTACAGGCTTCAGTGGAGCTTCCAAACTAAGACAGACTAGAAAGAAGGACCTGGCTGTCTGCTTCTAAAAAAAAAACTGACCAGTGAAACCCTTTTGAGTAGCAGCAGAACATTGTCTGAAATAGTGCCGGAACATGAGCCTCTCAGTTGGAAGGCACTCAAAATACAACTAGTGAAGAGATGCATCCTCAAAATAGAGCCCACCTTATATGTGGATGGAGGAAAGCTTTTGGGACCTGATATGGCACGACTGAAAACGAGAAGAAACAGATGAAAATATCCATTAATAATCACAACGTAGAATTATGAAGTATGAACCTAGGAAAATGGAAAGTGTCAAAAATGAAGTGGAACACATAAAGATCGATATCCTAGGCATTAATAAGCTGAAATAGAAGAGTATTGGCCTTTTTGAATTGGATAATTATAAGGTCTACTATGCTGGGAATGACAAATTGAAGAGGAATGGCATTGCATTCATTTTCAGAAAGAACATTTCAAGATCTATCCCAAAGTACAAAGCTGCCAATGATAGGGTAATATCCATATACCTACAAGGAAGACCAGTTAATACAACTATTATTCAAATTTATGCACCAACCACTAAGGCCAAAGGTGAAGAAACTGAAGATTTTTACTAACTTCTGAATTCTGAAATTGATCAAACATGCAATCAAGATGCATTGATAATTACTGGTGATTAGAATGCAAAAGTTGGAAACAAAAGAGCTTGGTGACAGAAATGACGCCAGAGTTCGCATGTTAGAGTTTTGCAAGACCAATGACTTTTTAATTGCAAGTACCTTTTTTCAACAACATAAATGGCAACTATACACGAGGACTTCCCTGGATGGAATAGACATGAATCAAATTGACTACACCTGTGGAAAGAGACTGTGGAGAATCTCAGTATCATCAGTCAGAACAAAGCCAGTGGACAACTGTGGAAAAGACCATCAGTTGCTCATATCCAAGTTCAAGTTGAAGCTGACGAAAATTAGAGCAAGTCCACAAGAGCCAAAATATGTCCTTGAGTATATCCCACCTGAATTTAGAAACCAGCTCAAAAACAGACTTGCTGTATTTAACACTAATGACCAAAGACCAGAAAAGTTGTGGAATGACATCAAGGACATTGTCTATGAAGAAAGCAAGATGTCATCAAAAAGATAGAAAAGAAAACAGCAAAATGGATGTCAGAAGAGACTCTGAAACTTGATCTTTAACATTAAGTAGCTAACACAAAATGAAGAAATGATGGAGAAAAACAGCTGAACAGAAGATTTCAAAGGGCACTCGAGAATACAAAGTAGTGCAAAGACATGGAAATAGAAAACCAAAAGGGAAGAACATACTTGACATTTCTCATACTGAAGGAACTGAAGAAAAAATTCAAGCCTTGAGTTGCAATATTGAAGGATTCCACAGGGAAAATATTAAAAGACACAGAAAGCATCAAAAGAAGATGGAAGGAAAACATAGAGTCACTATACAAAAAAGAATTGGTCTATATTCAACCATTTCAGGAGGTAGTATAAGATCAGAAACTGATGGTACTGAAGGAAGAAGTCCAAGCTGTTCTGAAGTCATTGGTGAAAAACAAAGCTCCAGGAATTGACAGAATACCAATTGAGATGTTTCAACAAAACATGTTTCAAACAACAGTGCAGTGCTAGAAATGCTCACTCATCTATACCAAGAAATTTGGAAGACAGCTACCTGGCCAACTGACTGGAAGAGATCCGTATTTATTCCTATTCCCAAGAAAGATGATCCAACCAAATGTGGAAATTATCGAATAATATCGTTAATATGACATACAAGTAAATTTTTGCTGAAGATCATCCAAAAGCGGCTAAAGCACTATATTGACAGGGAACTGCCAGAAATTCCAGCTGGATACAGAGGACGACATGGAAGCAGGGATATCATAGCTGATGTCAGATATATCCTTGCTGAAAGCAGAGAATACAAGAAACATGTTTGCCAGTGTTTTATTGACTATGCAAACACATCCAACTGTGCGGATCATAACAAATTATGGATAACATTGCAAAGAATGGTAATTCCAGAACACCTCATTGTACTCATGAGGAAACTGTACATAGATCAAGAGGCAGTCGTTAAAACAGAACAAGGGGATACCGTGTAGTTTAAAGTCAGGAAATGTGTGCATGAGGGTTGTAGAATTTCACCATACTTATTCATTCTGTATGCTGAGCAAATAATCCGAGAAGCTGGACTGTATGAAGAAGAACACTGCATCAGGATTGGAGGAAGTCTCATTAACACTTGGGTTATGCAGATGACACAAGTTTGCTTGCTGAAAGTGAAGAGGACTTGAAGCACTTACTGAAGAAGATTAAACACTATAACCTTCAGTACGGATTACACCCCAACATAAAGAAAACAAAAATCCTCATAACTGGATCAATAAGCAACATCATGATAAATGGAGAAAAGATTGGGAAGTAGTCAAGGATTTAATTTTACTTGGAACCACAGTCAACACCCATGGAAGCAGCAGTCAAGAAATCAAAAGATGCATTGCACTGGGAAAATCTGCTACAAAAGACCTCTTTAAAGTGTTAAAAAGCAAAGATGTCACTTCGAAGACTAAGGTGAGCCTGACCCAAGCCATAGTGTTTTCAATCGTCTCATATGCATGTGAAAGCTGGATGATGAATAAAGAAGACTGAAGAAGAATTGACACCTTTGAATTGTGGTGTTGGTGAGGAATATTGTATATAACTTGGACTGCCAGAAGGATGAACAAATCTGTCTTGGAAGAAGTACAGCCAGAATGGTCCTTAGAAACAAGTATGGCAAGACTACGTCTCACATACGCTGGACATGTTATCAGGAAGAATCAGTCCCTAGAGAAGGACATCGTGCTTAGTAAAGTAGAGGGTCAGGGAAAAAGACTATCAACAAGATGGATTAATACAGCAGCTGCAACAGTGGGATCAAGCATAGCAACGATTGTGAGGATGGTGCAAGACCAGGCAGTGTTTCATTCTGTTGTACATAGGGTTGCTATGAGATGGAACTGACTTGACAGCACCTAACAACAACAACAACATAGGGTCATGATAATTTGGAATCAACTAGATGGCAATGGGTTTGGTGGGTTTGGATATATAGTTACGTATATGCTTCACTGGTTTTGCTTCTCTAGAGAACCCAGCCTAAAATAATGTCCTGTTCTAGTGATTGGTCTTTCCTACATGTGCCAAAAGTAAGCAAGAGGAAATTTTGCCACCTATCTTCTAAATAGTATCCTAGTTGTATTTCTTCTAAGACTGATTTATTCATTCTATTGGCAGTCCATGGTATATTTGACATTCATCACCACCACCATAGTTCAAATGCCTTTATTCTTCTTTTTCATTGTTCATCTTTTGCATGCACATGCAGCGATTGGATAGGAGGAACCCTGGTGGTGCAGTGATTAAGAGCTGGCCTGCTAACCAAAAGGTCAATAGCTTGAGTCCACCAGCCACCCCTTAGAAACCCTATGGGGCAGTTCTGCTCTGTCCCATAGGGTCAGTATGAATCAGAATCGACTCAGCAGCAATAGTCCATGGGTATTGGAAAGGTCATGGCTAGGGTCAGGTGAACGTTAGTCATCAACATGATGTCTTTACTTTTTAAGCCGTTTAAGAGGTCTTTTGCGGTAGATTACCTAATGCAATACATCATTTGATTTCTTGACTGCTGCTTCAAAGGACATTGATTGTTGATCTAAATAGATGAAATCATTGACTACCTTTTTTTCTCCATTTATGATATTGTTGATTATTGGTCCAGTTGTGAGAATTTTCATTTTCTTTATGTCCAGGCATAATCCATACTGAAAGCTATAGTCTTTTCATCAGTAAGTTTTTCAAGTAATCTTCATTTTTGGCAAGAGGTTGTTTTATCTGCATGTTGTTGTTGTTAGGTGCCATAGAGTCAGTTCCAACTCACAGAGACCCCACGCACAACAGAAGGAAACACTACTTAGTCCTGCACCTTCCTCATAGTTGTCATACTTGAGTCCATTGTTGCAGCCACTGTGTCAATCCATCTCGTTGAGGATCTTCCTCTTTTTTTGCTGACCTTCTACTTCACCAAGCATAATGTCCCTCTCCAGGGACTGGTCCCTCCTGATAACATATCTAAACCAAAACCAAACCCATTACCATCGAGTCAATTCTGACTCATAGTGACCCTACAGGTTACAGAACTGCCCCATAGGATTTCCAAGGAGCGGCTGGTGGATTTGAACTGCCAACCTTTAGGTTAGCAGCTGAGCTCTTAATCACTATGCCACCCGGGCTCCCAGATCATGTCTAAAGTATGTGTTATTCTGAAATATGAATGCCTAGGATATCAATCTTTATGTGTTCCATTTCATTTTTGATGACTTCCAATTTTCCTGGATTCATACTTTGTACAGTCTACATCCCAATTACTATTGGGTGTTTGCAGCTGTTTCTTCTCATTTTTGGTCATGCCACATCAGCAAATGAAGGTCTCAAAAGCTTTCCTACATCCACACAATATGATCAACTCTACTTTGAAGAGGCAGCTCTTCCCCAGTCATATTTTGAATGCCTTTCCAGATGAGGGACTTATCTTCTGGCAGCATATCAGACAATGTTCTGCTGCTATTTATAAGATTTTCACTGAACAGTTTTTTTGGAAGTAGATTGCCAGGTTCTGCTACCTAGTCTGTCTTAGTCTGGAAGCTCTGCTGAAACCTGTCCACCCTGGGTGATCCTGCTGGTATTTGAAACACCTGTAGCATAGCTTCAAGCATCACGTCCACAGGCAAGCCACCATAGTACCACAAACCAACATATGAGTGGTGGTTCATCTGCATACTAGAGGTTATTAATGAGTCTTTCTCCAATCCTGATGCCACATTCATTTTCATATAGTCTGGCTTCATGGATTATTTGTTCAGCATACGTAGAAAGGTGAAAGGATAAAACCCTGCTACATACTTTTTCTAATCTTAAACCATGTAGTACTTCTCACTCTTACGTTCCACTGTTTGGATGTATGATGAGTTAACTAAACATACTATTACATGGGAGAGTTTTGGAAAGATAATAATGGTAGACCAGGTACTTTGAATATTGTATCTTCATTGCCAGATTGTTTTCCAGTGAAGTTTGCAATTACTTTCCTTCCAAATGAAGTATATTAGATTCCTTGTCTCAGGGAATCTTTGCACCTGGTATTGAATATTTTCCTTGGCGATGGCTTTGATCCTCATGCTTCATTCTTGCAGTAAAGCTGCTCTACTTCCAAAATCTCATTTACGTTTTGGGCAGCAAAAGGAAAAGGATAATAGGAAAAACATATATATTAACTGAGTTTGTCCACTGTGTATATACATTTTTTATCTCTTCCCAAACAAAATCCTGTTTCTATTCATAAAGAAAAGAGGATGCTGGGTATAGCCTATTCAGTTAGCAGTTTCTGCTTCAGAGGTCAGTCTTGGATAGCGGTCAAACAAAACAAAGTTCGCATCTCATTTCTGTCATTCACCGTTTGTTTGATTCTGTGCAAATGGTCTCCTCTGTGTAATCCCAGCTTCTTCATCCAACAAAGGAATGAAGAAAATAATAGTATTGCAGTCACAGAACAGTAATAAGAATTAAATTATTGTAAAACTATATTAAGTGTCTAGCATTTTATAGGCACTCATCAACTATTAGCAATTATAATAGAAACAATACTGGGTTGATCATGGGATTTTAGATGTTATGATCTTTGTAAACTAGGAATATTAACGATACATATTTTATATTTTCGCATTATTATTAAGAATACTATTTATATTTTCTTACTAGTTATTGGATGAAATTGTAGGAAATTTATGGAATTTTGTATATATCTTTAGAACCTGAAAATTCTAAAAGTTTAGTTGATTTTTTTAGATTTTTTGTATATGTAATCTCAGCATCTTGTCTCCTCTTTTTCCAATGTTTATAGTTTATTTCCCTCAATTATCAGTTTGGCTTATTTTTTTCAAGGACAGTGTAATGCAATAATAATACAGAGAATCTTCTGTTCTTGCTTTTACATTTATGAGATTGCCACTATATTTTGTCCTCAGGTTAAATGTTTGCTGTTAGTTTAAGGTAGATATAGTCATCATCATATTAAAAATATGTTTGATCACTTGAATTAGGGATGAATTTTTAATTACCTTTAATTAGAACATTTCTACAAATAACATTCTTTAAGTATTTCTATTTAATGAATGTTGAAACTAAAGCTTAAAAAAGTTAAATGATCTGTTCAACATCAACATTAGCAAAATAGTGGGGCTGGGATTTCCAAAATCATTCTCATGCCAGTGCTCATAATTGTAAGCATATGCTACACTTTATTTTATTAATATCAAAAGAAGTCTTCTCTATATATTTAAATATATAAGCTTAAATGTTTTGAAGGAATATCATTTATTCAGTTTTTATTGCAAAGATTCAGACCTGCTTGCAATAACTTTAAAGTCCTTTAGGACTCTTCAACGTTTGACTCACCAGTACGTGCTTTTGACTTTATTGTATTTTCACCCTGTTTTCCTTAGGTAAATGCATAATGTAAAATGCATAGTTAATTGAATTTTATTCTTTTAAGTTCAGCAACTAAATAATTAGAGCTATGAATTTGCCTTTAAATAACTCTTTGCTTACATCCAAGAATTATAATATTTATTATCTTCATTGTGATCATATTCTCTTTGATTTAATAGGAGTTAAGAAAGAAGAAAGAAACCTTACTTCAATTTCTAAAGGTTTAGATTTGTTCATCTTTTTTTTCTTTATTTCTCATTATATTACATTGTGCTCAGAAATTACAACTTATTTATGAGTTGAGAAATTAAGTCGTTTTTAATTTGTGGTTAAATTTGCAATGGGCAATTGACAAACAAGTGCAGTCTCTGAAAAAAGTCATAGCTATTAATGTTGTATTTTCAATAAAGAGAATAAAAAGAAAAACTTAAATCTAATTCAAGAAGTCAAAAATAAAACAACAAACTGAAACTAAGGAATGCAGAAGTAAAGCACTAATAAAGAGGAAAATAGATATTCATAAATTCGGAATCAGATACTATTGAAATAATAAATACATGCAAAACTGAATCCTTTGATAAACTTGATAAAATAGATTCAAATATGACAAAATCAATAAAGAGAAAACAAAGAATATACAACAGTACTACCGTAAATATGGCAGAGGGAATAATATTTCAGGTATGAGATATTCTAAAAATGTAAGAGAATAATATACACAGTTTTATACTAGTGTCTTAAGCTGGGTTCTCTAGAGAAGCAAAACCAGTAAAGTGTATAAATATATATATAGAGAGAGGTTTATATCAAGGAAACAACTCATGCGATTGTAGAGGCTAGAACGTCCCAAGTCTGTGGATCAGGGTAGAGGCCTCTCCCAAATCATGCAGCCGCAGAAGCTGGCAAGCCTAAGATAAGCAGGTCGGAGAGAAGGGCTCCCGCTCACAGGCTGTGAAGGTAGACGAATTCCAAGATTGGCAGGCAAAACCACAAGGTTTATCCTGATTCACGTAGCTGCAGGGGCTGGCGAACCCAAGATAGGCAGGTCAGAGAGCAGGGCTCCACTCACAGGCTGTGAAGATTGACGAATCCCAAATTTGGCAGATAAGCTGACAGCTCAAGTTCCAAGAACCAGAGATGAGCTAACAGGAGGCAGCCACAGGATCCAGAGTAGACAAAAAGCTGGAATGTCTGCTTATATTCAGATGCAGGCCACACTGCCAAGGAGACTCCCTTTCATCTGTTTGGCTACTCACAGTATATTCAATCATGGGAGTGATCACATTAAAACACTGAGAATCATGGCCCAGCCAAGTTGACACACAATCTTAACTATCACAACTAGTTAATTTGAATATTTTAATAAATACATTTTATAATTTTAAATAGTAAAAGCTGACATAAAAAGAAACAACTAAAATAAAACAACACAGAACAAATTTTTCTAGTAACCAACATTCTAAACATTAAAATCAGTACAGAGTTCAATATATTTCAATAAATTTTGTCAAACAGAGAAAGCAAAAATAAATTTGTTAGAAGAAAAATGCCTAAATTCATTTTATGAAGCTAACATGACTATAAAACAAAAATCTGACATTCCCTTAGAAAGCAACACAAATCAGAAAAAAATTCAATAGTATCAATAGTATATCTTATTCTTTAATATTTAAAATTATTTTGTAAGTTATTGATAAAGCAATTACACAAGTAGCACTGCAATAAGCATTAAAATATGCAATAGTAAAAGGTATCAATAATGTTACTGTGGAGGGTCTTATTTATATGAAAAACTCAATAGAACTTAGTAAAAAATTAATGCTACCAATACGCTTAAAAAAAAAAAAGCCAATACAAACATATAGGTATACAAATATGAATAGTTTACTTATTTGACAAAATAGAAAAATATAATAATACAATAGAAAAGTAGTTTCCTTTCATGACAGCAGTAGCAAAAAATTTGGGAATGAACTAAAGAAGAATGCACTAAAGCTTTATTAGAAAACTGAAAATTTTACTAAAGAATTTTAAATTAACTTCATATAAAATAATTTATACTAAGTCTGTCTATGGGATGGTGTAACATTACATGTATATAAAATGCAAAACTAAACAAAATAATGAATTAAAAATCCCATTGGGATTCTAGTTTGGTATATGAAAAAAATACTCAAATGTTTATTTGATAAAATCAAGGTATAAAATGAACAATGTATATTTTGAACAAGAGGATAGTTAAGACTTGATTTAATCTTTCAGTTATTAAAATATAAAAGGCACAGTTATTTCTATACTGCTGTAAGCATGGAGAGACAGATAAGTAGAACGCAGCGGAGAGTTCTGAATTTTATTAAACTTCGTGTAGGGACTTTGTATGTGATGAAGACGTCATTGAAAGTTTATCAAGAAATGATGATGTGATAGCTGGTGACCTGGACTACACTTTTTCAGATCTTTCATACTAATAAGAAATTAAACATGGTTTTTTTCATAAAGGTATCCCAAGTCATATTGAAGTCAGAGATCTCAGTCTCTCACTTAGAGCATAACTTTGGCAATTTTCTTTCCCTCTGAGCCTCAGTTTTATTTTAAAAATGGATATAAAAATAATCTTACCTTATTAGATTATTGTAAAGGTTAAATTATATATATGTTATTTAGCACTTACTACAATGTCTTTCCTCTTCTAGCTTGTACAGATCAAGTAAATGTTTAGTAGATTTTCTATTTTTTCACTCCTAGAGACACCATGACTAAGTAGCCAACATCAAAAGCCCATACAAGTCAGAGTATTTTGATTTCTACTTTGACTCCACTCTCCATTATGGTAACCACGCCCACCTTGTCTTCGACAATTGAGTGCTGCCACTTGGACCCTATTACCCTACTACCATGGGGTCCAATCAGCCTGATTATAGTTACGTGTCTTAATTCAGTTAGGTCAGTTCCCACTGTCAAATCTGACTTACAGAAAATAGTAATCACAGCAGTTTTCAAGGATGCTGGGGCTCCCTTCACAAATTTGTTCCTCACAGTTGTAGTAAAAGGTGTGTCCTCTGGTCACTCCATGTGTGGGTCTGTGGGTCTAACCTGATAAATCCGCTCTAGCAGACAAATTTCCCTAAGCCTTTGGATACCTCCTTCTACAGTATACCAAAGCAGGTCTGGTACTTCAACTTGATTTAATGTAGGCCACCTAGTAATCCATGCTTCAGCAACCTGATCAAATAAACTGTTAGATGCTTTCCTAATTTCTCAAGCTAAAATGCGGAATGAAGACCCTGTGCTTATCTGATCCATATTTATGCTCCTTGCAAGTGATATCATTTTCCCACACCCTTACTAGCCATTCCCACACATATTCCCCAGGTTTCTGTTTGTACATATTAAATAGTCAAACAGTTCTTTTGGAGTGTAATGTACCTCCTTATGGGTTATACTTTGTACTTCACCTTTTGGGGCTCCCTGGGACTTAAATCTAGTTATAGGTCTAGAAGCCAAAATCGGTGGGGAAGTGTTTTGAGAACATTCATCATTGTCTAGTAAATTATCTGCCTCAGGTGATGCTCCAGGCAATGGCTCAGACAAAGGTTCTTTAGACACCGCTGGGTTAATCTCATTAGATGGGGTTAATGGTTTTACTGGGGAGGGTGACTTAGCAGAGAAACATGGAGTAGTCTCTTTAGACGGGAGTGAGAGGGCTGGTTCTGTTGGTAGGAGTGATGCAATGGAATTCAGGGGCTCAGTGTCTCCAGCTTCCTGATTGTCTGCCCATACGTTCACATTCCAAGTTTCAGAATCCCATTTTTTCCCAATCAGTGCCATCACTTTAACTTCAGATACCTCATTATGTTGGCAATTGAGTTGGCATTGTAATTCAGCCACTCTTATGATAAGATTCTGGGTTCGGTTTCTGGCAGTATCAGCTCTGTTACTACAAGAAATAAGGCTTTCTTTCAAGGCAGAAGTAGAGACTTTTAGGTCACTTATGCAGCACTTGAGCTTTGACTCTGAAGACCTGAGCTCATCTCTTTCTTTCACCAGTTTGTCTAGGGAGTGGAGGACCAACCAGCCAGCTTCCTTATACTTCTAATTATGACAAAATTGCAGAAAGGTATCACACATACAATCCCAGAGCCTTGCCTTTCACCAATATCTAATCTATTGTTAGTGATATTTTGCATATTTTTATTGTCACTTCATGCCATGGATTAGCAGTGCCCTCCTGGAAGCAGTAAAGTGATGGTAATGTGAAGATAATTCAAAAACAGTTTCAGAGGTACATCGACAGGAAACTGCTATAAATTCAAGCGGGATTCAGAAGATGACACGGAACAAGGGGTATCATTGCTGATATCAGATGGCTCTAGGCTGAAAGCAGAGAATATCAGAAAGATGTTTATCTGCCTTTCATCACCTATGCAAAAACATTTGAATGTGTGGATCATAACAAATTATCCACAACATTTCAAAGAACAGGATTTCCAGAACACTTAATTTTGCTCATGAGAAACCTGTACATAGACCAAGAGGCAGTCATTCGAAAAGAAAAAGGGGATACTGTGTGGTTTTAAAATCAGGAGGGGTGTGTGGCCGGGTTGTATCCTTTCACCATACTTATTCAATCTGTATGTGGAGCGAATAATCCAAGAAGCTAGACTATATGAAGAAGAACTGGGCATCAGGATTGGAAGAAGACTCATTAACAACTTGTGATGTGCAGATTATACAAGCTTGCATGCTGAAAGTGGAGAGGACTTGAATCACTTACTGTTGTAAATCAAAGGATTTCGTTTTACTTGGATCCACAATCAATGCCCACAAAAGCAGCAGTCAAGAAATGAAACAACATATTCCATTGGGCAAATCTGCTGCAAAAGAAATCTTTAAAGTGCTAAAAAGCAAAGATATCATCTTGAGGAATAAGATGCACCTGACTCAAGCCATGATATTTTCAATGCCTCATATGCATGTGAAGGCTGGACAACGAATAAGAAAGACCGAAGAAGAACTGATGCTTGTCATGGATTGAATTGTGTCCCCCAAAAATATCTGTAAACTTGGCTAGGTCATGATTCCCAGTATTGTATGATTTTCTACCATTTTATCATCTGATATGATTTCCCTATGTGTTATAAATTCTATCACTATGATGTAATAAGATGGATTAGTGGCAGTTACATTGATGAGATCTACAAGATTAGACAGTATCTTAAGCCAATCTCTTTTGAGATATAAAAGAATCTAGAAGAGAGACATGGGGTACCTCATACCACCAAGAAAGCAGCACCAGAAGCAGAGAGTGTCCTTTGGATGCTCTCAGACCAAAGGAAGATTGATGACAAAGACCTCCCTTCAGAGCTGACAGAGACAGAAAGCCTTCCCTTGGAGCTGATGCCCTGAATTTGGACTTGTAGCCTACTAGAGTGTGAGAGAATAAATTTCTTTTTGTTAAAAGCCATCCACTTGTGGTATTTCTGTTACAGAAGCACCAAATGACCAAGACAATGCCTTTGAATTTTGGTGTTGGTGAAGAATATTGAATATACCGTGGACTGCCAAAGGAATGAACAAGTCTGTCTTGGAAGAAGTACAGCCAGAATGCTCTTTGGAAGCAAGACTTGTTCCACATAGTTGGGACATGTTATCAGGAGACATCAGTCCTTGGAGGAGGACAACATGCTTGGTAAAGTGGAGGGTCATCGAAAAAAAGAAAGACTTTCAATGAGATGGATTGACAGTGTGGTTGCAGCAATGATTGTGAGGAAGGCACAGGACCAGGCAGTGTTTCATTCTGTTGTATATAGGGTCTCTATGAGTTGGAAACAACTAGATGGCAGCTGACAACAACAACAACAATATGATGGTGGAGTCCCTGGGTGATGCAACTGGTTAAGCACTCCACTAACCAAAAGGTAGGCACTTTGAACCCACCCAGAGGTTCCTGGGAAGAAAGTTCTGTCAATCTGCTTCCAGAAGGTCATAGTCTTGAAAGTCCTATGGAGGGCAGTTCTGCTTTGCACACTTGGGGCCTGGGATCATCAGGAAACAGAATTTACTAGACGGCAACTGGATTGGTTTTGGTTTAGTGTGATGGTCACTATATAAAAATTAGAAGAGAGATATATGAGTTTCAGAAGAGTTTATTGAATGAGAAGAGCAAAATGCCAGTGTGAATGTTGCAGTGGTGAGCATGTGTGCACAAATCCGTCTTCTTGGTCTTTTGAGTGTGGTATAAGAAAATAGCATGGAAATCTCAGCAAAGCTTTAAAAGCTAGAATAGTTAGTATAGTGATTTCAATTTTTCCTCTTTTAATAGATGAAAAGATTATTCCCGTGTTCAATCACTATGAGACAAGTAATACTGTGCTCTAAATTAGAATTTTTTAAAGTTGCTTAAATCTAGTTCTAGAGGCAAAAGTTTATATTGATGCACAGCATAAATGAATTACTCTTAGGCCCCGACAATTGAGTATGCAATAATTATAGTGTAATGAGATAATGAAGAGATTCTGTCAGGCTTTTTTTAAGTAGAGAGGCTTGAGGATACAATATCTGAAAACACAGAATACCAATTAGTTTTCATTCTGCCCTATTAGTAGGTCGAAGTGTTCCATTTTGTCAACTCTGCGGTTAAATCAAGGCAGGAGGGAGACAAAATGTAGCTCACACAGTAGTGCTCCCTGTTGAACAAGTTATGACCATCATAGCCTTGAAACAGCAGAGTAATTAAAAATCAGATTTCCTTGCCAGCAAAAACCCACCTCCAAACTACTGTGGTGCATGTGATGCATAGGCCGGGGTGGCTTCATGATTCCTATATTCTTTGTTTTCTTGAAATTTGGATCCCAAATGTATATTTATCAGTACTTTAAAAAGTAAACATCTTACCATCATTTGAGGTTAATTGCCATTATATTTATGTCCTTGCTGTTTGATCTCTACCAGGCCTGGAAGGGTCGATTAAACTGTATTTAAATTTATTCTGCTTCGTAGGTGTCCAGTAAAATGAACTTTGTAAGTAGCTGTTCTCTAAGGTTAATTTGTTCTGTAAAATTGTGCAAATTCCTCCAGAGTATTCATTAGTGGCATAACACAGAGAACTAATCTAGATGCTGAAGGATTATTATTATTGCCATATGGATATCTTTGATAAAATTCCAATTGGGATTACCTCCCAGGGCCTGGAAAAAACAAAGTAGATTATGACAAATCTCTACTCTCACATATATCTTGCAAAAATCACAGATGAAATTGTTGAGAATTGTAAGCTGATCAAAACATTAAGAAGCTACTCACTGCAGAGATTTATTGAAGAGTTCTCAAAAACATTTTGATGTTCAACAGATAATTCTAGTAAATATTATTAAGACATAAGTTAAGCGTAATATTGTGCTGTAACACTCAATACATCTCAACAATTTAAATGCATTTTCAAGTATCCACTGGCCTTATGAGACTAAAAATAAAATAAAAATTGATGGTTCTAACCTAAAAAAAAAAGACTGTTGTTGAGGCAATTCTGACTCATAGGGACCCTATAGGGTTTCCAAGTTTGTAAATCTCTATGGAAGTAGAACTGCCACATCTTTCTCCCGAGGAGCCGCTGGTATTTTCGAACTGCCAACATTTCAGTTAGCAGTGGATAGCTTTAATCACTGCGCCACCAATAGTAAACAGAAAATATCATATCTTTAAAACATACTGTTTTGTCAGTTGCCGTCCCGTTGGTCTCCCAACTCATGATGACCCCATGTGTTACAGAGTAAAACTGCTCCATAGGTGTCTTAATTATCTAGTGCTACTACAACAGAAATATCATTAAGTGGGTGGCTTTAACAAACAGACATTTATTTTCTTAATGTTAGCAGGCTAGAAATTTGAATTCAGAGTACTGGCTTTAGGGGAAACCTTTCTCTCTCTGTTGGCTCTAGGGGAAGGTCCTTGTTCCTTGGTTCCGTGGTGATCTTCATGTGGCTCGGCATCTATCCTCCACCATCTCTCCTTGTACTTCTCTATGCCTAACCTGCTCTTTTATATCTCAAGAGAGATTGATTTAAGACATAATCTACACTAAAAAACCAAACTAAACTCATTGCTGTACAGTTGATTCCAACTTATAGCAACCCTATATGACAGAGTAGAACTGTTCCATAGGGTTTCCAAGACTGTAATCTTCGCTGAAACACATTGTCACAACTTTCTCCCATGGAGTGGCTGGTGAGTTCAAACCGCTGAGCTTTTGGTTAGCAGCTTAGCACTTTGACCACTGTGCCATCAAGACCCCAAGGGAACCCTATGTTAATATTGTCTAATTATCATAACAAATAAAACCCATTCCCTGATAGGATTATATCTACTGGTACAGGAGTCAGGTACAGTGATTTGTGTATTCTTTCCATCTTCTTTTGACACATACTGTACCTTTCAATTTTTTTGCCCATAGAATCTTTCAATATTGAAACTTGAGACTTGAAATTTTTATTCAGTTCTTTCAGCTTGAGAAATGCCGAGTGTGTTCTTCCCTTTTGGTTTTCTAACTCCAGATCTTTACACATTTCGTTATAATACTTTACTTTGTCTTCTTGAGCCACCCTCTGAAATCTTTTGTTTAGCTCTTTTATTTCATCACTTCTTCCTTTTGCTTTAGCTAGTTGATGTTCAAGAGCAAGTTTCAGAGTCTTTTCTGACATTCATTTTGGTCTTTTTTTTTTTTTTTCCTTTCCTGTCTTCTTAATGACCTTTTGCTTTCTTCATGTATGATGTTCCTGCTGTCATTCCACAACTAGTCTGGTCCTCAATCATTAATGTTTAATGAGTCAAACCTATTCTTCACTTTCAACCGTTTCAGGAGAGAGCATATAATCAAGAACCAATAATACTGAAGGAAGAATTCCAAGCTGCATGAAGGCATTAGCAAAAAACAAACCTACAGGAATCGATACATTAAACACACCTATCACTGGAAGCACTCACTCATGTATACCAAGAAATTTGGAAGACAGTTACCTGGCCAACTGACTGGAAAAGATCAACACAAGTGCCCATTCCAAAAAAAAGGTGATCTATTGGAGTACAGGAATTATTGAACAATATCATTCATATCACATGCAAATAAAAAAATGCAAAAGATAATTCAAAAACAGTTGCAACAATACATTGACAGGAACTTCCAGAAATTCAAGCCAGATTCAGAAGAGACAGTGGAGCTAGGGATATCATTGCTGATGCCAGATGGATCCTGGCTGAAAGCAGAGAATACCAGGAAGAAGTATACCTGTGTTTTATTGATTATGCAAAGGCATTCCACTGTGTGGATCATAACAAATTATGGATAACATTGCAAAGAATGGGAATTCCAGAACACTTTATTGTGCTCATGAGGAACCTATACATAGATCAAGAGGCAGTCATTTGAACAGAAGAGGATACTGCATAGTTTAAGGTCAGGAAATGTATGTGTCAGAATTGTATCCTTTTACCATACTTAATCTGTATGCTGAACAAATAATCCAAGATGCTGGACTATATGAAGAAGAATGTAGCATCAGGATTGGAGGAAGATTCATTAACAACCTGCTATATGCAGATGACACAACCTTGCTTCCTTGAAAGCAAAGAGGATTTGAAACACTTACTGATGAAGATCAAAGACTACAGCCTTGCGTACAGATTACACTTCAACATAAAGAAAACAAAAATCCTTTATCAGCAATATCATGATAAATGGAGAAAATATTGATGTTGTCAAAGATTTCATTTTATTTGGTTCCACAATCAACACCTATGGAAGCAGCAGTGAAAAAATCGAAGGATTTATTGCAATAACATCTCTCTGCATTTAAACATTATTGCCAGAAGCCATATTTTAAGTATGAGTGTAATATTTAGAGATGGGTTAGAAACCAATATTGTTTTTATATTCAATTTCTCAAGTACATCTTATAAAAATGTAGAAGCTTATTCATCTATTGTTTTTCTACCTTTCTCAACATCAGTTTGACATTGCTTTCAAAGTATTACAAACCTTAAATAGGTTATGCTGCCCAGCTTTCCAAGAACAAGACTTTATTAATGAAACCTGATTTGGAATGGCTTTTTAAATTTTAAAAGAGATGTTTTCTTCTTAACAATCAAACTTTTTATAAGTAAGCTTAGATTTTAATTTTGGATTTTCTGAGAAATGGTATGGAAAAGCAAGGACAAAGAGATTTTTGCAAAAATTTAGATTGATAGTGTCATCTTTTTGGTTATATTTTTGAGCTAGTATGACTCTCGTTTAGTTAACTGTGATGTAAAGAAGACAAATAGGAGAGGATCTGATGAGCTGATATGAGTATCAGAATTCAGAATTGAGTAAAAGTTATATATCTGGCTCTAGTGATTTAAAATTCAATCTTTCTTTTGCGGATGTGACTTTTTTCAAGACATATGATGTCATTATCCTCTGAAGCTAGTGAATGAAAAGGTTTCTTCTTTTGATAATTCATATCAAGGCATGTATTACCCTGTACTCCTGGTGGTTAGTTAATGTTGCTTTCATCATATATGCATGCTTTGTTTGGATATGCTCCTGAAAATAAAGAGTACTGTGTTGGAAACTATCAGTAGACATGATCATCAAATAAAATTTATTCATTCTCTAAAAGAATGAAAATATACTTGTAAAAATAGATTCAAACATTGACAGTTATGGGCTAGAATACCTGGAATGAAGAAGGAAAAAAGTAATTTTTTGGTTAATTTTATAAAAAAAAATATAGGTACCATTGTTGAGCTTTGGGGAAGAGAGTTTTTCCATCCACACTGACAAATGTTAGGATTAAATTGCGTCTTCCTAAAAGATATGTTGAATTCTCAACCTCTGTGCCTGTAAATGTGACCCTGTTTGGAAGTAAGGTCTTACTTTGAAGATGTTATCAGTTAACAAGATCATGCTGGATTAGCGTGGGTTCTGATCTCAACTGAGTGATGTCTTAGAAAAGAGGAAAACAAACACAGAGAGTGACACAGGGGAAAGAGAGAGGCCATGTGAATATGCATCTAAAAGCCAAGGAATATCAAGAAATAACCAGGGCTACCAGAAACTGTCAAGAGCCCTGGCGGGGCAGTTGTTAAGTGCTAGGCTGCTATCCAAAAGGTTGAAAGTTCAAACCCACCAGCCATGCGGGAGAAAGATGTGGCTGGCAGTCTACTTTCCTAAACATTACAGTCTTGGAAACCATATGGGGCAGTTCTGCTGTGTCCTATGGGGGCATTATGAGCTGGAATCAACTTGAAAGTAATTTGTTTTTTTGTTTTTGGTACCAGAAAGTGAAAGAGACAAGGAAGGATATTTCCCTAGGTAAGACAGAAAGAGCATAACCCTGCCAACTCCCTGAATTAAAACTCTTAGCCTCCAGAACTATGAGACAATAAGTTTCTGTTCTTCAAAGCCACCCAATTTATGGCATTTTATTATGGTGGCCCTAGGAAACTAAGACAACAAGTAAGTCACCTATGCTGAGAAACTTTAGCAATATATTAGAAATGAGTATTCTTGACATTTCATCCCTCAAAACACTATCCTATATTAATTACATTGGAAATGGTACAGTGATTAAATGTGGCATTCATTTAGTGTTCCCTACTCATTTGGGGTTCTAAAGAAATTAGAGTTTGTTACAGATCTAGATCTTGAATTTGTAATGTAAAAAAAAAAAAAAGAGAGAGAACAAAGAAACTATGTAGGTGTACATATATGTACGTTGTATCTCGAAGTTTCAAAAGTAGCTTGGTTGTGATATAATTTTCTTAGCCTATGCACTTCCTTTCTCAGCTAAAATGATTACCTTATGTGCAGTCAGGCTTGAGAGCTAATTCCCTTTTGCTCTGCCGTGAGGAAAAGCATTTTCTTTTGGGAGGAATAGGAAATAATATTCTGCAATTTCCAAAAGAACTTTTATTTGGTAGTACCCAACTCTTAATCATAATTTAAGGATTTTCAATCAGCACTAACTCAATAATTTTGAGTGCTAGCTCCCCACTGTGAACAGAGAGCAGACATTTCTGACCATTGAACCTGTGTGAAGTCCTGATGTTAGCTGTACAGTGTTACAACCTGTATTTTACTTAGTGCCTCTAAGCATTGGCCCTTTTGAGGACTTCAAAACACCCAGTGTGAGCTCTCAATCCATGCATAACTATGAATTTGATGATGAGTCAGACCTGTATTTGTTCTCAAGTAGCTTTTCTTTTGCTTAGTAAATCCATAGGGGTAAAACCCCAGACCACATCTTGGTTAAAAGCTATAACAAATAACTTGTTTGTTTGTTTGTTTTTATTGTACTTAAGATGAAGGCTTAAAGAACAAATAGTTTCTAATGAAACAGTAGTACACATATTGTTTTATGACATTGGTTAACAACCCCACAACATGTCAACCCTCTCCCTTCTCAACCCTTTTTTTTTTTTTTTTTGGTGAAAATATACATAGCCAAAGATACACCATATCAAAATTTTCTACTTGCACAGTTCAGTGACATCAACTATGCTCTTCCAATTGTGCTGCTATTCTCACTTTAGATGAAGCCTTACAGAACAAAATAGTTTCTCATTTAAGAGTTAGTACACATGTTGCCCTATGACAATGGTTAACAACCTCACAACACATCAACACTATCCTTACTCAACCTTGGGTTCCATATCACCAGCTTCCTGTCCCCTTCTACCTACTGGACCTTGTCCCTGAACTGCTATGCTTCATTAGTCCCATTTGGTTTTATGGGGCTGTCCACTCACCGGCTGAACGGTGAACCTTGGAAATGACTTCACCACTGAGCTAAAAGGGTGTCTGAGAGCCATACTCTTAGGGTTTCTTCAGTCTCCTTTAGGCCAGGGTGATGGTTAAGATTGTGTGTCAGCTTGGCTAGGCCATGATTCTCCGTGTTTTAATGTAATCACTCCCACGATTGAATATACTGTGAGTAGCCAATCAGATGATAGGGAGTCTCTTTGGGGGTGTGGCCCGCATCTGTATATAAGCAGATGTTCTGGCTTTTTGCTCTCTCTGGACCCTGTGGCTGCTTCCTGTCGTCTCCTCTCCCGTTCTTGGGACTTGAGCTGTCAGTTTATCTGCCGAACCTGGGATTCGTTAATCTGCACAGCCTGTAGGTGGGAGCCCTGCTCTTCACAGCCTGTGAGTGGGAGCCCTGCTCTCCGATTTTCTGATCTTGGGCTTGTCAGCTTCTGCAGCTGTGTGACTTGGGAGAGGCCTCTACCCTGATCCACAGACTTGGGACATTCTAGCCTCTACAATCACTTCAGCTGTTTCCTAGATATCATCTCTCTATATATATATATTTATACACTTTACTGGTTTTGCTTCTCTAAAGAACCCAGCCTAAGACAGCCAGTAAATCTGGTCTTTTTTTTTTTGTGAGTTAGAATTTTGTTCTACATCCTTCTCCAGCTCTGTCCAGAATCCTCTGATGTGATCGTGGTCAGAGCAGTCAAGGGTGGTAGCAGGGCACCATCTACCTATACTGGACTCAGTCTGGTGGAGGCCTTGGTAGCTGTGGACAATTAGTCCTTCAGACTAATATTTTCCTTTTATCCTGTTCTCTTCATTCTCCCTTGCTCCCAAAGAGATGAGACCAGTGGAGTATCTTAGATGGCCGCTCATAGGCTTTTAAGACCACAGACACTACTCACCAAGGGAGAAAGTAGAGCATTATCTTTATAAGTAGTGTCATGCCAATTGAGCTAGATGTTCCCCAAGACCATGGTCCCCAGAGCCCTCCGTCCAACAACTCAGTCCCTTGGGGGGTTTGGATGTGTCTATAGGGCCTCCATGACCTTTCCTTGTGCAGGTTGTGTTAGTTTCCACTGTACTGTGTACTATCTCACCTCTCACCCAAGGTACCACTTATCTATTGCCTATTTAGTATTTCCCACCCCTTCCCTCCCATCCGTGTTAACCAACAAGGATTGTTACATTTTGCATGTGAATTTTTTCATGGGTTTTTACAATAGAGGCCTCATACAATATTTGTCCTTTAGTGATTGACTTATTTCACTCAGCATAATGTCCTCCAGTTTCATCCATGTTATGAGATGGTTCACAGATTCATTGTTGTTCTTTCTCGTTGCATAGTACTCCATTGTGTGTATGTACCATAGTTTGTGTATCCATTCATCTGTTGATGGACATCGAGGTTGTTTCCATCGTTTTGCTATTGTGAACAATGCTGCCATGAACATAGGTGTGCATATGTCTATTCGAGTGATGACTCTTATTTCTCTAGGATATATTCCTAGGAGTGGGATTGCTGGATCGAATGGTATGTCTATTTCTAGCTTTCTGAGGAAACGCCATATCATTTTCCAAAATGGTTGTATCATTTTGCATTCCCACCAGCAGTGTATAAGAGTTCCCATCTCCCCGCAGCCTCTCCAACATTTGTTATTTCCAGTATTTTTGATTCGTGCCAGTAATGCCGGGGTGAGATGGTATCTCATTGTGGTTTTAATTTGCATTTCTCTAATGGCTAGTGAATGCGAGCATTTCCTCATGTGTCTGTTGGCCATTTGAATGTCTTCCTTGGTGAAGTGTCTGTTCATTTCCTTTGCCCATTTTTTGATAGGATTGTTTGTCTTTTTGTTGTAGAGGTGTTGGATTTTCTTATAGATTATGGAGATTAGACCTTTGTCTGACTTGTACTGTCCAAAAATTTTTCCCAGTCTGTAGGTTCTCTATTGACTCTTTTGGTGAAGTCTTTTGAAGAGCATAGGTGTTTGATTTTTAGAAGATCCCAATTATCTAGTTTATCTGTTGGGTTTTGTGTGTTGATGATTATGGTTTGTATCCTGTTAATGCCATGTATTAAGGCCTGAAGTGTTGGTCCTAGTTTTTCTTCTATGAACTTTATGGTTTTAGGCTTTATATGCAGGTCTTTGATCCATTTTGAAGTAGGTTTTGTATACGGTGTGAGGTATGGGTCCTGTTTCATTTTTCTGCAAATAGATATCCAGTTTTGCCGGCACAATTTGTTAAAAAGACTGTCTTTTCCCCATTTGATGGATTTTGGGCCTTGTCAAAAATCAGGTTACCGTAGGTGGATGGATTTACATCTGGGTTCTCAATTCTGTTCCATTGGTCAATGTCTCTGTTGTTGTACCAGTACCAGGCTGTTTTGACTACTGTAGCTGTATAGTAGGTTCTCAAGTCAGGTAGTGTGAGTCCTCCAACTTTATTCTTCTTCTTCAGTGGTGCTTTACTTATTTGGGGATTCTTCCCTTTCCATATAAAGTTAATAATTAGTTTTTCCATCTCTTTCAAGAATGTTGCTGGTTTTTGGATCGAGATTGCATTGTATTTGTAAATTGCTTTGGGTAGAATTGCCATTTTCACAATGTTGAGTCTGCCTATCCATGAGCATGGTATGTTTTTCCTTTATGTAGATCCCTTTGGGTTTCATGCATCAGTGTTTTGTAGTTTTCTTTGTATAGGTCTTTTACATTCCTGGTCAGATTTATTCCTAAGTATTTTATCTTTTTAGGGGCTATTTAAAATGGTATTGATTTCCTGATTTCCTTTTCATCGTTCTCTTTACTGGTGTATAGGAATCCAACTGATTTTTGAAAGTTTATCTTGTATCCTGCTACTCTGCTGAATCTTTCTATTAGCTCCAGTAGATTTCTCGTGGAGTCTTTAGGGTTTTCTATGTATCGTATCATATCATCTGCAAACAGGTAGAGTTTAATTCTTCATTACCAATTTGGATGCCTTTTATTTCTTTCTCTTGTCTTATTGCTCTATCTAGAACTTCCAGGACAATGTTAAATAGGAGTGGTGATAAAGGGCATCCTTGTCTTATTCCTGTTTTCACAGGGAACGTTTTCAGCCTTTCCGTTAAGAATGATGTTTGCCGTTGGAGTTGCATAGATGACCTTTATTATGTTGATAAATTTTCCTTCTATACCTATTTTATTGAGAGCTTTTATCAGGAATTGGTGTTGGACTTTGTCAAATGCCTTTTCTGCGTCAATTGAGATGATCATGTGATTTTTTTCTTTCCTTTTATTTATGTGGTGAATTACGTTGATGGATTTTCTAATGTTAAACCATCCTTGCATAACTAGTATGAATCCTACTTGGTCGTGGTGTATTATTTTTTTGATATGATACTGAATTCTATTGGCTAGAATTTTGTTCAGAATCTTTGCATCTATATTCATGAGAGATATTGGTCTGTAATTTTCTTTTTTTATGACGTCTTTGCCTGGTTTTGGTATCAGCGTTATGCTGGCTTCATAGAATGAATTTGGAAGTGTTGCTTCCTCTTCTATGCTCTGAAATAGCTTGAGTAGAACTGGTACAAGCTCTTCTGTAAATGTTTTCTAGAATTCTCCAGTGAAGCCATCTGGGCCAGGGGTTTTATTGTTTGGGAGTTTTTTTATTACCTTTTCATTCTCTTCTGTTATGGGTCTGTTCAGATTTTCAGTATCACTTTGTTGTAGTTTGGGTAGGCCGTATGTTTCCAGAAATTTACATTTCTTCTAGGTTTTCAAATTTGTTGGAGTATAGTTTTTCATAATATTCTGTTATAATCATTTTTATTTCAGTTGGGTCTCTTGTAATGTCCCCCATTTCATTTCTTATTTGGGTAAGTTGTGTCCTCTGCTGTTTTTCTTTTGTCAGTCTGGCCAGTGATTTGTTGATTTTGTTGATTCTTTCAAAGAACCAACTTTTGGTTTTGTTGATTCTTCCTATTGTTTTTCTCTTCTCTCTTTCATTTATTTCTGCTCTGATCTTTACTATTTCCTTTCTTTCGGTGGTTGTAGGCTTTTTGTGCTGTTCTCTTTCTATTTGTTTGAGTTCTGGAGTTAATGTTTTGATTTTGTCCCTTTCTTCTTTTTTGATATGTGCATCTTTTCCTATAAATTGTCCTCTGAGGTCTGCCTTTGCTGTGTCCCAAAGGTTTTGGTAGGATGTGTTTTCATTTTCATTTGATTCTAGGAATTTTTTGATTCCCTCTCTGATTTCTCCTATTACCCCTTGATGTGTAAGCAGAGTATTATTCAGTTTCAATGTAGTTGATTTTTTTCCCTTGCTCTTTGTAGTGTTAATTTCTACCTTGATGGCATTGTGGTAAGCGAAGATACTGTGAATTATCTGAACGTTTTGGATCCTGTTGAGGATTGCTCTGTGGCCTAAGATGTGGTCTATTCTGGAGAACGTTCCATGTGCATTGGAAAAGAATGTGTACTTTGCAGCGGTTGTATGCATTGTTCTATATATGTCTATGAGGTCCAGTTGGCTGATTGTGTCCTTTAGGTCTTCTGTATCTTTGCTGAGTTTCTTCTTAGTTGTTCTGTCCTTTACTGAGAGTGGTGTGTTGAAGTCTCCTACTATTATTGTGGAACTGTCAATTTCTCTTTTCAGTGCTGTTAGAGTTTTTTTTACGAATTTTGGAGCCCTGTCATTGGGTGCGTAGATATTTATTATGGTTATGTCTTCATGATGTATCGTCCACTTAATCATTATATAGTGTCCTTCTTTGTCTTTTATGGTAGATTTTGTTTTAAAGTCTATTTTATCTGAGATTATAATTGCCACTCCTGCTCTTTTTTGGTAGTTGTTAGCTTGATATATTTTTTTCCAACCTTTGATTTTTAATAAATTCACATCTTTGTTTCTAAGGTGTGTCTCCTGTAGATAGCATATTGATGGATCCTGTTTTCGTATCCATTCTACCACTCTCCATCTCTTTGTGGGTGCATTGAGTCCATTTACATTCAGTGTAATTATTGATAGATGTGAGTTTGTTGCTGTCATTTTGTAGTGCTTTTTTCTGTGGTGCTGAAGTTTTCTTTGTTCTTCTTACTCTCTTGTGCTGAGATACTTTTGTTTGTGGATTTTGTGTTCATTTCTTTTATTTTTGTAGGTTTTGTATTTGCTGAGACTTTATGTTTTTTGTCTTTATTTTTATGAGTTGGTTTGTTAACTTTCTTTGTGGTTACCATGAATTTTACCCTTGTCTTTCTAAGTTTGAAGCAGTCTACCCTTACTTGGTATTGCCTTTCCTTCCTCTCCATTAGAAGGTTCTATACCTATGCTATTTATTCCCTCTTTCATTGTTTTGATGTTGTTGTCATCCTTTGTTTGATTGCTCTGATTCCCTGTTGTATTTCTTTTGGTTTTGGATAGTCCTTGAGAGTTCATTTACTAGAATTGCATCTGGTTCGTATAATCCTGCATCCTAGGTCCTGCCTGAGGGTTGAAGCTGTTTGTCCTCAGATCAAAGAACTCCCTTTAATGATTCTTGTAAGTTTGGTTTGACTTTTGCATATTCCCTTAGTTTCTGTTTATCTGGAAATGACCTAATTTCACCATCAAATTTGAACGAGAGTTTTGCAGGATATATTATTCTTGGCTGACAATTTTTTTCTTTCAAGATTTTATATGTGTCATCCCACTGCCTTCTTGCCTGCATGGTTTCTGTTGAATAATCTGAGCTTAGTCTTATTGTTTCTCCTCTGTATGTGACTTCTTGTTTTTCATGAGCTTCTCTCAGGATTCTTTGTTTGTCTTTAGTTTTGGCGAACGTGAATATGATATGTCTTGGTGATTTTCTTTTGGGGTCTCTTCTTTATGGGGTTTGTTGAGCTTCTTGGATGGCCAGCTTTCATCTTTCATGATATTGGGAAAGTTTTCTGTCAGCAGTTCCTCAATGATCCTCTCTGTGTTTTCTGTTTTCTCCCCCTGTTCTGGGATGCCAATCACTCGTAAATTTTTGCTTTTAATTGCGTCCCACATAACTCTCAGGGTCTCTTCGTTTTTCTTTGTTCTTTTTTCTGAGTTTTCCTGAAACAGAGTTGTATCCAAGTGTTTGTCTTCAATTCCACTGATCCTGTCTTCCACGGTTTCAAATCTACTTCTCAGCCCTTCTATGACATCATCCATTTCTGAAATCTTGTTGTTTATCTTTTGGATTTCTAATTGTTTCTTTTGTATAATTTTTAGTCGTGAATTGATTTTGGCATTTTGTTCCTGCATCATCTTCCTGAATTCTTCCAGTTTTTTGTCTGTATTTTCCATAAATTTGTCTATTTTTTCCTCATGTTTGTCAGCTTTTTGCCTCAGTTCTTGAAAAATTCTGAGTATTAGTGATTTGAGTTCCCTATCAGGTACTTCTAGTGCATTTTCTTCCACAGGAGAGTTGTCTGGTGTTTTAATTTGGACTCCTATTGGAGCCATCTTGTCTTGTTTTTGTAAATGTTTTGATATTGTTTGCTGTTGTGGGGGCATTCAGTAGATATTTCTATCATTTATTGATTGTAGATTTTTTTGTTTTTTCCTTGTGGTACAGCTGGGCAGGTCTAGCTGAAGAAGAGCCACTGGGACGGGTTGTTTGTGGCACTCACCACTGTCACCAGGGCGGTCGGTAGTCAGTGCTGGGCAGGTTCCAATAGGGCATGCCTGCACAGCTTGGTGGTGTGATGTCAAGTGCACAGTGCAGGTAGGCAGGATGCAGCAGGGCAATGGTTATGTGTGAAGCTAAGCTGGAGATGGGAGAGAGGAGAGAGGAGCAGGAGCGAAAAAACATACAAACATAAAAGAATGCTAGGGGAGCTTGCTGTTAGAATGGACAGATGAGAGACTATGGGATGGAGAAAACCAGAAGGGGGAAGAGAAAGAAAAGGAAAGAATGAACAGATAAAAATTAGAAAAGTTAAAGAACTGCAAAGTTCCCAGGGATCCCACCGATGCAGCTATGAGGTCTGGGGAAGTCGGTCTCAGGTTTCACAGCACAGCCTGGCCAGAAGTCACAGAGGCATACAACGCCTGCTATTCAGGGATCAGAAAGAGAAGGAAGAGATAGAGAGATGAGAAATTGAACAATGAAGAAAGACAAAAGGGAAAAAGAGGGAAAAGAAAACAAAACTAATCAAAAAAGAAAAAAATAAATTAAATAAAAAGGAACACCAGCAGTCAATGAATGGCACTCAGAGAGCCAGCCAGTGCGGGCTGGTGTTTCTGGACAACAGACTGTGTCCGTGGGAAACAGAGGCGGCCGAGTGTGAGTGAAGAAGGGTGGAGAGTGGGAAAGCGTATATCACAAATTGCCTGCCCTCTGGGGACCCTCAGAAAGGAGCAAAGAGTGTGCACGGAGCCGGGCACCCAAGTGAAAGGAGGGGGAGGCAGAGAGAGGTAAGCAAGAAACCAAAAGAAGCAGGAGAAAAAGAAAAAAAAAACAGCAGCACCAGCAGCCAACAAACGGCACCCAGGAAGCCACCCGCCCGGGCACGCGGAATCCAAGCAGCTGGTGGACCCTGGTGAAGAGACTGCGGCCACGGGAAGCAGAGGAGCAAATGAACAACAGCCCCAGGATCTCACCAGCATGGCAGCCCAGACCTGGAGGCAGCCACACACCCGAACGTAGCCCCACAGTCCCGCAGGAAAGGGCAAAGATGGTGCTTGGAACCAGGCACCAGAGAAAAAGGAGGGGGAGGCAGCGAGAGGCAATCGAGAAACCAAAAGAAGCAGAAAAAGCAACACCAGCAGCCAACAAACAGCACCCAGAGAGCTGCTGGCCTGGGCGTGCGGAATCCAAGCAGCCGGGGGCCCTGGGTCAAGAGATTGCGGCCGTGGGAAGCAAAGGGGCAAATGAACAAAGGCCCCGGGATCTCACCAGTGCAGCAGCCCAGACCTGGAAGCAGCCGCACTCCCAAACGTAGCCCTACAGCCCCGCAGGAAAGGGCAAAGACAGCGCTCGGAGTCAGGCACCCGAGCAAAAGGAGGGGGAGGCAGCGAGAGGCAAGCGAGAAACCTAAAGAAGCAGAAAAAGAAAAAGGAAAAAAGAAAAAGAAAAAAACAAAAAGCAACACCAGCAGCCAACCAAGGGCAACCAGAGAGCCGCCTGCCCGGGCGCGCGGAATCCAAGCAGCCGGCGGCCCCCGTTCAAGAAACTGCGGCTGCTGGAAGCAGAAGAGCAAATGAACAAAGGCCCCAGGATTTCACCAGCGCAGCAGTACAGACCTGGAAGCAGCCACACGCACAAACGCAGCCCCACAGTCCCGCAGGAAAGAGCAAAGATGGCGCTCGGAACCAGGCACACAAGCAAAAGGAGGGGGAGGCAGTGAGAGGCAAGCGAGAAACCAAAAAAAGCAGAAAAAGCAACACCAGCAGCCAACAAACGGCATCCAGAGAGCCACCCGCACATGGGGCGCAGAATCCAAGCAGCCGGCGGTCCCGGGTCAAGAGACTGTGGCCACGGGAAGCAGAGGGGAAAATGAACAAAGGCCCCGGGATCTCACCAGCGTCGCAGCCCAGACCTGGAAGCAGCCACATGCCCGAACGTGGCCCCACAGCCCCGCAGAAAAGAGCAAGGGCAGTGCTCGGAACCAGGCACCCGAGCAAAAGGAGGGGGAGGCGGCAGAAAAAGCAACACCAGCAGCCAACAAACGGCATCCAGAGAGCCACCAGCCTGGGCGCGCGGAATCCAAGCAACTGGTGTCCCCTGACCCAGGGACCTTGGCCACAGGAAGCAGGGGAGCCCCAGCCGGGGCAAAGAGTGGTGGCGGGTGGGAAAGCACACACTGCAAATTACCGGCTGTTTTGTCTCCCACTGGATGCTCCGCGAGGCTGCTCTCCTGTACTCCCATTTGCTGGTCTCCGATGTCCAAGAGTCCAAGATGGTGGATCCACGCTGCGTTAGCTGGTAGGGGACCTCTGCATGAATCTCTCTTCTCTCTCTGTTCTCTTTCAGTATTCTCACTCCGTTTGGTGTTTGGCTGAGTTCTTTATCTCTTCATTTGATATTCTAGGGTTTCAGGATTGTTGATTCTCTGTTTGGCTTAGTTTTTCGGATCTTTGCTGTGGAGGGATGGCATGGTGCTTCTGCCTAGAGCGCCATCTTGCCGGACTCTGTGCTGAGTTACTTTTGTTTGTGGATTTTTTTTTCATTTCTTTTGTTTTTGTAGGTTTTGTTTTCGCTGAGACTTTATGTTTTTCCTCTTTTTTTTAATGAGAATGTTTGTTAACTTACTTTGTGGTCACCAGGAATTTTACCCTTATCTTTCTAAGTTTGAAGCAGTCTACCATTACTTGGTATCGCCTTGCTTTCCTCTCCATTAGAAGGTTCTATACCTATGCTGTTTATTCCCTCTTTTATTATTTTGATGTTGTTCTAATTTACTGATTAACTGCTCTGATTCCCTGTTGTATTTCTTTGGATAGTCCTTGAGAGTTAATTTCCTAGATTAGTATCTGGCTGCTATGATCCTGCGTCCTAGATTCTGCCTGTGAGCTGAAGTTGTCTGTTCTCAGATTGAAGAACTCCCTTTAATAATTCTTGTAAGTTTGGTTTGGTGTTTACATATTCCATTAATTTCTGTTTATCTGGAAATGACCAAATTTCACCATCAAATTTGAATGAGAGTTTTGCAGGATATATTATTCTTGGCTGGCAATCTTTTTCTTTCAAGATTTTGTATATGTCAGCCCATTGCCTTCTTGCCTGCATGGTTTCTGCCGAATAATCTGAGCTTAGTCTTATTGTATCTCCTCTGTATGTGACTTCTCATTTTTCACGAGCTGCTCTCAGGATTCTTTGTGTGTCTTTGGTTTTGGTGAGTGTGATTATGATACGCCTTGGTGATTTTCTTTTGCGGTTTATCCTATATGGTTTTCGTTGAGCTTCTTGGATGACCAGCTTTCATCTTTCATGATGTTGGGGAAGTTTTCTGTCAGCAGTTCTTCAGTGATCCTCTCTGTGTTTTCTGTTTTCTTCCCCTGTTCTGGAACTCCAATCACTTGCAAATTTTTGCTTTTGATTGTATCCCACATAACTCTTAGGGTCTCATAATTTTTCTTTGTTCTTTTTTCTGAGTTTTCCTCAAACAGAGTTGTATCCAAGTGTTTGTCTTCAATTCCACTGATCCTGTCTTCCACCGTCTCAAATGTGCTTCTCAGCCCTTCTGTGACACTGTCCATTTCTGAAATCTTGTTTATCTTTTGGATTTCTAATTGTTGTCTTTGTATAATTTCTAGTTGTGAATTTATTTAGGCATTTTGTTCCTGCATTATTTTCCTGAATTCTTCCAACTTTTTGTCTGTATTTTCCATGACTTTGTGTATTTTTTCCTCATTTTTGTCTGCTTTTTGCTTCAGCTCTTGGAGAATTCTAAGTATTAGAGATTTGAATTCCCTATCAGGTAGTTCTAGTGCCTTTTTTTCCACTGGAAAGTCATCTGGTGTTTTATTTTGGATGACTACTGGAACCATCCTGTCCTGTTTTTGTAAGTGTTTTGCTATTGTCTGCTGTCTTCAGGACATTCAGTAGTTATTTTTGTCATTTATTGATGGTAGATTTGTTTGTTTCTTCCCTTTTTTATTTAGTTTGGCTATGTCTGAGCCAGCGGGCTGTGTGTTCTTTGTTGTTTGCTCGTCTTTAGACACAATACATTTTGCCTCCTTCTCCAATAGGCAGGGTCAGTCCCTCAGATATGGTACAGCAGGACAGGTCTAGCTGAAGAGGAGTTACTGGGACAGGTTGTTTGTGGCACTTACTACAGCCACCAGGGTGGGTGTGTAATCAGTGCAGGGCAGGTTCCAGTAGGCCGTGCCTGTCTTGCTTGGTGGTGTGATGTTAAGCACACAGCGCAGGTAGGCAGGATGTAGCGGAGAGATTGTTAATGTGTGGAGCTAAGATGGATACGGAGAGAGGAGAAAGGAACAGAAGTGAAAAACATACAAACAGAAAAGAATGCTAGTGGAGCTTGCTGTTGGACTGGAGACATGAAAGACTATGAAATGGAGAAAAACAAAAAGGGGAAGAGGAAGAAAAAGAAAAGAAAAGAATGAATAAATAAAAATCAGAAAGGGAAAAGAACAGCAAAGTTCCCAGGGAGCCCACCAGTGCGGCTGTAAGGTCTGGTTAAGTTGTTCTCAGGTGTTTCAGTACTGCCTGGCTAGAAGGCGTAGAGGTATACAACACCAGGTATTCAGGGAACAGAAAGAGAAGGATGATATAGAGAGACAAGGAACTGAGTAATGAAGAAAGACAAAAAGGGAAAAAGAGGGAAAAGAAAACAAAGCAAATTTAAAAAAAAAGAACAAGAGAAGCCACCCAAAAAACAGAAATAAGAAAAAAAACAATGAAAAAAGAGATGTCCTCAGGGGTCCCTCTGCAAGTCTGTGCAAGCTGAGGGGGTAGGTTCCAAGGCAAGCAGCACTGCCTGGCCAGAATAGGCTCCCAACTCAAGAAAAGGAAAAGCAAACAAACAATTCAAAACAAACAAACAAAAGCCCCAGGATCCCACCAGCGTGACAATCCAGACCAGGAAGCAGTTCCACACTCGAATGGAGCTCTTCAGCCCTTCAGGAAGAAGCAAAGATGGGGCACGGAGCCAGGTACTCGAGTGAAAGGAGGGGGAGGTGGTGAGAGGTAAGGAAGAAATCAAAAGAACCAGAAAAAAGCAACACCAGCAGCCAACAAATGGCACTCAGAGAGTCGGCCTGTTCAGGTGGGTGGAATCCAAGCAGCCAGTGCTTCCTGGACAAGAGATTGTGGCCACAGGAAGCAGAGGAACCCGAGTTGGGGTGAAGAAGTGTGGGGGGTGGGAAAGCATATATCGCAAATTGCCAGTTGTTTTGTCTCCCTCTGGAAGCTCTGTGAAGCTGCTTTCTCGTACCCCCTGTTTGCTGGTCTCCAACAGGAGTCCAAGGTGGTGGATCCGCGCTGTGTTAGCTGGTAGGGGACCTCTGCATGAATCTCTCTTCGCTCTCCGTTTTCTGACAGTTTTCTCACTCAGTTGAGTGCTTGGCTGAGTTCTTTATCTCTTCACTTGATGTTTTAGGGTTTCAGGATTGTTGTTTTCTCTGTTTGGCTTAGTTTTTCAGATCTTTGCTGTGACGGGACAGCATGGTGCTTCTGCCTAGAGCAGCATTTTGCCGGAAGTCCTCAACAAATAGTTTTTAAATCAAAACATAGAAAAATAATTTTAGATTATAGGGGAAAAAGAAGCAGAACTGGGAAGAAATAAAAAACAGTGAGACAATGTTATATTTGAATTGGATTGAGAAATTTGGATGAAGTAGTTCATGACGGAAGACAGAAAAATAGTCTATTCCACACCAAGCAAGAGTAGGAACAAAGAAATGAAAATAGAATATTACGATCATATACATCAAAGAAGAACTAGGTCAGGAAAAATTTTATTAAATTATATATTAAAAGGATAATACTGCAGGGGCATAGTTATTTGCAAAAAGAAAATGATAGTTTATCTTGCTTAATTGAGAACAACTTATCATCTACCTTTGTTTATATTTTCCCTTATTAAAAAAAAAGTCATATGTTTTTATTGATCATTTTGAGGTTAGATCACATGAGAAAGCCTTATTAGATATCAGAGATAATTGGTATATTAATAGACAGAATTATTCATGCAGTGTGCATAATTCAGCATACTAATGTAAAGCAGCTTTTCATTATTACTTCCAACTCTCTGCTGTCTTCCAAGTGCATATTCTTACTTATTAGACTATAGAACATTTAGAAAAATTGTTATTCCTTTAAGAAAATGAACAGGTTGTGAATTAATTAGGATCTTTATCAAATTTTAGAAGGTTATAATGCATTTGTCTAAAGAATTTCTTTCTCTTTCTAAATAAAACCATTTAAAATTCTTAGCCAATTATTCAGTCTTTCACTTGCTATCTTAACATGTAGCTTCCTGCCACAGTCTTTCATAAATAAAACATTTCAATAAATTCTTCATAAAAAGGGCATTTCTGCATGAATATGTGAGCTCAAGATGAAATCTTGTTTTAGTACCTCTGCATTGTTGAAAAGTCACTTATTCGTGTAGTGCGATTCCTTAACACAGAGTGGTAGATATGACTTCTCTTTTATCTTTGGTAGGTACGTAAAGAGTGAGCTATCTTCTCTATAAAAATTTCTTGTAGGTCCTAAAAGCCCTGTGAAAAAAGACAAAAATTTAAGAGATACTACATTACTTGTAATGACATCTCTGGGATTCAATTCTTTTTCTTTCTTTCTTTTTTCTGGTGATAGTCTTGTTCACTAATCTTAGAGATTTTTTTAATTTAATTCTTAAAAAACTCACATAAATAAATAATTCTTTTTTTGTGTCCTTGGATGTATCCATTGAGATGAGACAAGCTGCTTATTATTAGGCATACGTATGTATGTACAAGCTTATGTATTTACATTCCACATTATGAGCTAGATTTGGATACTTCAAAAAAATGAAGGGGGAATAATAAGCCCAAGATTAAAATATTAAACCTAATGAAACACATCTTTTCTCATTTTTGTATATGCACAGAATAGTTTGAATATTAATGTCTACGTATATTAAGCTCTCCAGGATGAAGTTCTATTTCAATTTATATTTTTGAATACTGATACGTAATTCAGTGGAGAAACAGAACTGTATTACTGCACAACAGCATCATTAATTATTCCACATAAAAGAGATGGTAATCACAAGGTAATATATGGTTTATTCTCTCTATAACCTCCATTACTAGTTGGAAAATGGTCTTCTTTATTTTCTTGTTCAATCTCTCAAATATCAGTATACAGTCCAAATGTGCATATTAATTTTTGTGTGTTTGTATTATACTATAGACTCCAGGAGAACAGAAGTCTTGGCTTTCAACCCTGTACTAAGAGTCCTACAGAATGTTTGCAACATAGCAAGTGCTAAATATAAAAATTGCTCTAATAATTTACATTAGAAAATAGAAGAGAAAAAGGTCATATTGGAATAAATTTTATATATTGCTAAATGTAAAATTTACCAGGTAGATATACACATTTTGAAATTAAATATACTTAAAATATATATACAAAATTATTATAAGAAAAGATTGATAAATTAATAGATATAATCAGAAATTATTAACTCTCTTAGTAATTGATAGATTAACCAGATTTTTTTTAAAGGAATAGGAACATAGATGTTTTGAAACACACAATGTCATGTAAGATCTAACAAATCAACTACAGAACTCAGTATGCAATAATTAGATAATTTAAAATCTTTGAAAAGTCTGGAACACCTATATATTTAATCAAACACTGGTCTCGAAAAAGGTCTCAAAGCATATCAAAAATATGAAGCCATAGGGACAAACTACTCTGGCCTAAATGCAAGTAAAATTCAAAGTCATTGACAAAAGTTTACCAAAAATGTAATGAAGGAAATATTTGGAGAAACAATGGAGATAAATTTACCAGAATTAAGGGTGAAAGATCTCAGGTTGAAAGGACACATAGTTTGTCAAAGGAAAGAGAGAGATAAATTTATATTTAGATACGTTATAATGACATCTAATTTTTTTTTTAAACAGTGCCTCTGGATGTAAGAATATAATGAAGTAATATTTTAAAAGTATTAAATAAATATACACCTGGAATTTAAATGTTATATTTAGCCAAACAGTTCTCCAAATGGAAGGAAAAGTTAAATCATATTCTCGGTATTCTAACAGATTCCTGAGATGGTAAGGCAGGTGTGATGTGGGAAAAAGGAGTCAGGTAGGCCATGAAAAGTAACATGTTTATTATATTCACAGTTTCTAGAGACAGGAAGGCACGACACACCATGATGTGGGGTCACACAGGGGGTTGCACCCAGAGAAAAGGTAGAATTGAAGGAGAAGGCTTATGTATGGTAAGTAGGGTGGGGTTAGCTAGGTTGCAAGGGCTTCCTGATGACTGGGCATTTTGAATAATTTTTCTGCAGGCTCAGGGTACATCAGGACTGTCCCTAGTTGTTGGGTACCTGGCCCTGGGGTAATTAGAATGGGTACACAGTAGCCCACGAGTGTGAGAACCTGAGAGAGGAATGGGTTGGTGAGTGTATTTAATCAGCTACTCAACAAAGGGAATGGACTGGCCTCCAGACAGGGCATAAAAACTGTGTTAATACAGCATAAAAGAAAATGGTATTACATACAGGCAAACAAGTACTCAGAAGTGTTGCCAAAAATGTGCAAATATTGGATACAATTTTAGAAAAAATACTTCAATTTGAAAAGAAATATAACTAGAGAATTTTGTAAGACATACCTGAAGTAAAAGTTTTCAAATTGTTTGAAAAATTTGTTGTTTTAAAAAAATAGTAAAACTGATACCAATACCAGACAAAGGCATTACCATATGTCTTAGTCATCTAGTGCTGCTATAACAGAAATACCATAAGTGGATAGCTTTAACAAAGAGCAATTCATTTCTTCACAGTTAAGTAGGCTAAAAGTCCAAATTCAGGGCGTCAACTCCAGGTGAAGGCTTTCTCTCTCTGTCAGCTGTCTCATCAATGTTCCCCCGGACTAGGAGATTCTCCAAGCAGGGATCCCGGGTCCAAAGGACGTGCTCTGCTCCTGGCACTGCTTTCTTGGTGGTATGAGGTCCCCCTGTCTCTCCGCTCACTTCTCTATTTTATACCTCAAGAGATTGCCTCAGGACACAATACAATCTTGTAGACTGAGTCCTGCCTTACTAACACAACTGCCACCCATCCTCCCTCATTAACATAATAGAGGCAGGATTTACAACATATAGGAAAATCACACAATACCAGGAATCATGGCCCAGCCAAATTGATGCACACATTTTTTGGGGGACATAATTCAATCCATGACACCATATCACCCAGCAATTCTGCTCTTTGGTACATGCCCAATATAACTGAAAACAGATACTCAGACAAGTACATGTACATGCATGTTCATTGCAACACTGTTTACAATAGCCAAAGTTGAAAGCACCCAAATGTCCATTAATAGATGAATGAATAAACAAATTGTTGCATATACATACAGTGGAAAAATATTCAGTCATAAAAATTAATGAAGTACTGATACATGCTACAATGTGGATGAACCTCAAAAACATTATGCTAAGTGAAAGAAGCCAGACACTAAATGTCACAGATTGTATGATTTCATCTATCTGAAATATCCAGAAAAGGTAAAACCAGAGTTGGAACACAGGTTGGAGATTACTAGGAATGGGATTGTGGGTGAGGTAGGGGAGATAGGGACAGGAGAGTGGGAGATGGAGGTGAAGAAGTGGGCAACACTGCCTAACACGTACAGAGGTTTCCTTTTGGGATGATAAAAATGTTTTAGAACTAGAAAAAGGTCATGGATGTACATTGTATACCTACCTAGTAAATGCCACTGTATTTTTCACTTTAAAATGGTTAATTCTATATTATGTGAATTTCACCTCAATAAAAAAAATTAGTAATAAAAAAATCAACAAACATTCTAAATGGATAAATGTAGAGAGCCTCCCATTTAAAATAAGAAGCTATACAAGAGAACACATTTTCACAATTTCAGTGCTTTAAAGCCCCTCAGCAGCACAATTATATAATAAAAGGGAATTAGATGA
Organism: Dugong dugon; assembly: GCA_030035585.1. NCBI lineage: Eukaryota > Metazoa > Chordata > Mammalia > Sirenia > Dugongidae > Dugong > Dugong dugon. Next base: position 106,006,299 of record CM057463.1, on the reverse strand, counting down.
CTGAAGATTGGAAAGGAAGGAACACATTGGCATCATTTGTAGAGCATACGATCCTTTACTTTGAAAAAATATTAAATATATTATTATATTTAAGTGTAGAATTCACCTAGATAGAACATATGTATATTATAAAAAATTCAATTTCCCTATAGCAGTAACAAATAACTAAAGATAATTTACCATACCATTTAAAATACTATCAAAAAATATCAAATAACTAAGAATAAAGATAACCAAAAATGTGCTAGACTTTACAAGAAAGACAATAAAATATTAAATAGGGCCATGGTTTCATGGTACAATCCAGTCAATTGACATAATAATGTTTTTAAAGGTTCAGTTCTACCTCCCAGTTTGCTGAGTACTTTTTAAGGTCTTAACAGCTTGTGAGTGCCCCTCCAAGATACAACAGTTGCTGTCTGTTTGAGTACCAGAGGAGGAAAGAAGCCCAAGAAACAGAGAAGCAAATGCCTCCATGAACTACCACTTCCTCTAACATGGGACCTGAAAAACTGGATGGTACCAAGCTAACTTTACCGAACGTTTTAATTTGAACACAGTAGATGGATTCTTATAAAACTGGAGAAAATGTGGAATAGAACTTCAAATTTGCAAAGAATTCAGACTTACTGGATCCATCGAGGCTGGAGGAACCCCTAAGACTATTGCTCTGGGATACTCTTCAAACCTTGAAAAAAATTGTCCCTTGAAATCATCTTTAAACAAACAAAGTTTAGCTCAAAAAGTAAAGAATATCCTCCTTAAGTACTGTGCTTAAAAAACAAAAAAAAATCTATATAGGAGCCTTGGTGGCACAGTGGTTATGTGCTTAGCTGCTAACCAAAAGGTCAGCAGTTCAAACCAACCAGCTGATCTGCGGGAGAAAGATGTGACAGTCTGCTTCTGTAAAGATTTACAGCTTTGGAAACCCTATGGGGGCAGTTCTGCTCTCTCATATAGGGTCACTATGAGTCAGAACAGACTCGACTGCAACGAGTTTGGGTTTTTTGGTTTTATATGAGATCAAAGTGACAAAAGTAACTCAAAAACATAGATGATAAGTTTAGGGGACAGTGAGTCTAAATGGGGGTTAAAGAACTACAGCAGAAATAACCAGAATGTTGACACAATGTGAAGAATGTAACCAATGTCCCAGAACAGTATGTGTAGAAATTGTTAAATAGGAGCATATTTTGATGTATATTTTCACCAAAAATAAACTAAAAACTTTATTGAAATGCATTTACAAAACAAATTGCTATAAAGTCAATTCCGATTCATGGCAACCCCATGTGTTACAGAGTAGAACTGCTCCATAGGTTTTCTTGCCTATAATCTCTACAGAAGTCGATTTCCAAGTCTTTCTTTTGCAGCACCACCAGATGGGTGCAAACTGCCAACATTTAGGGCAAGCACAAACTATTTTCACCACCAGGAGACCTCTTAAATGCTTTAAAGGAACACTTAAACTAATGGAAAACATGTTTTCATGTATAGAACATGTGAATATCAATTCTGCCAAAATGTACTTATAAATTCTAAAGTGAAAAGAGAAGGGAGCATTTCCCAATTTGTTTTATAAACGAAAATATTCCTGATGCCAAAATCTGACAAAGATATTAAAAGAAATGAAAATTATAAACTCCTATTCATCATGAATTTTTTTTTGTTGTTGTTAGCTGCCATCAAGTTGGCCCTGACTCATGGTGACCCCATGTATAATAGAACCATTGTGATTTGTAGGTTTTCACTGCCTGATGTTTGTAAGTAGATTGCCAGATATTTCTTCTTAGTCTGTCTTATTCTGGAAACTCTATTGAAGTTTGTTCAGCAACATAACAATAGGCAAGACTGCACTGACAGTAGTGACTAAACATAAGGTGCATAGGCCAGGAATCAAACTCAGGTCTCCTTCATGGAAGGCAAGTATTCTACCCCTGAACCACCAGTGCCCTCATCCTTATGAATATGGACACCACAAATTAAATCAGTACTATGTCCCAGGAATTCAAGCCTAATTTACCATTTTAAAACCAGTCAGATTATTTAACCATGTTAACAGAATAAAGTAGTAAACCGTATGATCCACTCAACAGTCATTCATTCATTATACAATTTATCAGCTAACTACAAATACAATGGTACTTACTCAATCTAATAAAGGATATCTATAATAAATCCTACAAGTAACATCATATTTAACTGTGAAATACTGAATGCTTTCTCTCCATATTCTCAATTCATTCCAAATTGAGAAAAATGCATGGGTGTAACCTTTCATAATTTCCATTCAGCATTATACTTGATGTCCTAATTGTGAAGAAAGACAAGACAAATAAGTCATAAAGATTAGAAAAGAATAAGTCAAACTATTCATACTATCAGACAAGATCTTACTTATTTATTTATCTATCTTTATTGGGGAATAATTTACATACTGTTGTGGTTGTGTGCCGTCCAGTCAATTTTGACTCACAGCTGCCACATATGACAGAGTAGAACTGCCCCATCGGGTTTCTTAGGCTGTAATCTTTACCGGGGAGCTCTGGTGGCACAGTGGTTAAGAGCCACGGCTTCTAACTAAAAGGTCAGTAGTTCAAATCCACCAGTCACTGCTTGGAAACCCTATGCAGAAGTTCTACTCTGTTCTATAGGGTCACTATGAGTCAGAATCAACTTGATGGTAAAGATCTTGGTTTTTTTGTTTGTTTGTTTAATCTTTATGGGAGCAGGTAGTTACGTCCTTCTCCTGTGGAGCTACTGAGTGTGTTCGAACCACCACCCATTCATTTAGCAGCCAAGTGCTTGACCATTGTTCCACTAGGGCTCCTTCACATACAATACAATTCAATTTTAAGTGGACTTTATGATTATTTTTCCTCATTCCCCCTTTTGCCATCCCCTGGTAACCATTAATCTTCTCTTGTCTGGGTGAATTTACCTATTCCAGACATTTTATGTGAATAGAGTCATGTTATTTATCCTTTTCTGTCTGGTTTATTTCACTTAGCACAATGTTTTCAAAGTTCATCCATGTGGTGGAATGTATCAGAACTTCGTTACTCCTTATAGCACAATAATACTCCATGGTGTGTATATACCACAATATGTTTACCCATTCATATGTTGATGGGCACTTGAGCTGTTCTCACATTTTACCTATCGTGAAAACACTGCAATAAATATTTATCTGTTGTTTAGGATTCTTTTGGTAATATACTTACGAGTGGAATTGCTGAATCAGACGGTATTTCTAACTTTAACTTTTTTAGTTTAAAGTTAGATTATTGATTTGAGCTTTCTTCTCTTTTAATGTAGGCATTTATAGCTATACTTTTTCCTCTGAGTACTGTACTTGCTGAATTGCAGAGTTTTTTGTATGTTTTGCTATCACTTTCATTTATCTCTAAGTATTTTTTATTTCCTTTATTATTTCTTCTTTTACCCTTTGGTTGTTTAACAGTATTTTGTTTAGTTTCCAGATTGTTTTGGAATTTCCAGTGTTTCTTCCATTATTGATTTCTAATTTCATTCTGCTATTTTTGGAGAAAGTACTTTGTATGATTTTAAATTTACTGGGGCTTATTTTGTGACCTAACAATATAGTCTATTGTAGAGAATGATCCATAATCATTGGAGAAGAATGGATCTCCTACTGTAGTTGGGTGAAATATTCTATAAATGTTTGTTAGGTTTAGTTTATTTATACTGTCATTCAAATTCTCCATTTCCTTATTAATCTTCTGTCTGAATGTTCTATCCATTGTTGAAACTGGTGTATTGAAGTCTCTAACTATTACTGAAGAATTGTTTATTTCTCTCTTCAGTTCTTTCAGTGTTTGTTTCACATATTTTGGAGCTCTACTATTAGGTGCATATAAACAAACAAACAAAAAAAAAAAAACATGGACAATGAGTCAATTCCAACTTAGCAACCCTATAGATGCATATATGTATTTAGAATTGTTATCTCTTTTTGATAAATTGATCCTTTATCATTATATAATATCCTTATTTGTCTCTTATCAGAGTTTTGAACTTAAAATCTACTTTTTAATGATATTAATATAGCCACACTGAATGGGATGACATATATAAAACCTTGAAATAAAAAAAAAAAAATTACCAGACAAGAATAAAATATCCTGCAAAGCTCTCATTCAAATATCATGGTGAAATTAGGTCTTTTCCAGATAAACAGAAATTAAGGGAGTATGTAAAAACCAAACCAAACTTACAAGAATTACTAAAGGGAGTCCTTCTATCTGAGATCAAACAACATCAGACCACAGGCTGAATCTAGGACACAGGATTGTACCAGCCAGATACCAACCTAGGAAATGAATTCTCAAGGATTATCCAAAACCAAAAGAAATACAGCAGGGAATCACAGCAGTTAATTTGTAAAAGACAACATCACAACAATAAAAGAGGGAATAAAAGGTGTAGGTATAAAACCTTTTAACGGAGAGGAAGGCAAGGAGATACCAAGTAATAATAGACTGCTTCAAACTTAGAAAGATGAGGATAAATTTAATAGTAACCACAAAGAAAGCTAACAAACATACTCATAAAAATAAAGAGGAAAAACATAAAGTCTCAGCAAAAATAAAACCTACAAAACAAAAGAAATGAAAAAAAAAATCCACAAACAGAAGGAATTCAGCACAGGAGAGTAAGAGAAACAAAGAAAATGACAGCACCACAAAAAAAAAAAAAAAAGCACTACATAATGACAGCAGTAAACTCACACCCATCAATAATTACTCTGAATATAATTGGCCTAAATGTACCCATAAAGAGATGGAGAGTGACAGAATGGATTCAAAAAACAGGATCCATCAATATGCTCTTTACAAGAGACACACTTTAGAAACAAAGATGTGAATTTATTAAAAGTCAAAGGTTGGGAAAAAATATATCAAGCTAACAACTACCAAAAAAGAGCAGGAGTGGCAATACTAATCTCAGATAAAATAGACTTTAAAACAAAATTCACCATAAAAGAGAAAAAAGGACTCTATATAATGATTAAGGGGATGATTCATCATGAAGACATGACCATAATAAACATCTACGCATCCAATGACAGGGCTCCCAAATACATAAAACAAACTATAACAACACTGAAAAGAGAACCTGACAGTTCCACAATAATAGTAGGAGACTTCAACACACCACTCTCAGTAAGGACAGAACATCTCAAAAGAAACTCAGCAAAGATACAGAAGACCTAAAGGGCACAATCAGCCAACTTGACCTCATAGACATATATAGACCGCTCCATCCAACAACTGCAAAGTACACATTCTTTCCAACGCACTTGGAATGTTCTCCAGAATAGACCACATCTTAGGCCACAGAGAAGTCCTCAACAAGATCCAAAACGTTGAGATAATTCAAAGTATCTTCTCTGACCACAGTGCCATCAAGGTAGAAATTAACAACAGAAAGAGCAAGGAAAAAAAATCAATTACATGGAAACTGAGTAACACTCTGCTTACAAACCACTGGATAATAGAAGAAATCAGAGATGGAATAAAAAGATTCCTAGAATCAACCAAGAATGAAAACACATCGTACCAAAACCTTCGAGACACAGCAAAGGCAGTCCTCAGAGGACAATTTATAGCAATAGATGATCACATCAAAAAAGAAGAAAGGGACAAAATCAAAACATTAACTACACAACTTGAATAAATAGAAATAGAACAGTTAAAAAAAAGCCCACTGCTACAAGTAGAAAAGAAATAATAAAGATCAGAGTAGAGATAAATAAAACAGAATACAAAAGCAATAGAAAGAATCAACAACACCAAAAGTTGGTTCTTTGAAAGGATCAACAAAACAACTGGCCAGACTGACTAAAGAAAAACAGAAGAGGATGCAAATAAACTAAATAGGAAATGAAATGGGGGTCACTACAACAGACCCAAATGAAATAAAAAGAATCATAACATAGTATTATGACAAACTATATTCCAACAAATTTGAAAACCTAGAGGGAATGGATAAATTTATAGAAACATACTACCTACCCAAACTAACATAAAGTGATGTTGAAAATCTGAACAGACCCTTACAAGAGATTGAAAAGTAATGCAAAAACTCCCAACAACAAAAAAAAAGCCCTGCCTCAGATGGCTTCACTGGAGAATTCTACCAAGCATTCAGAGAAGAGCTTATACCAGTACTACTCAAACTATTTCAGAACATAAAAAAGGAAATGACACGTCCAAATTTATTCTATGAAGCCAGCATAACCCTGATGCCAAAACCAGGCAAAAACACCATAGAAAAAAGAAAATTACATACCAATGTCTCTCATGAATATAGATGTAAAAATTCTTAACAAAATTCTAGCCAAAAGAATTCAGCATCATATCAAAAAAATAATATACCATGACTATATAGGATTCATACCAGTTATGCAAGGATGGTTCAACATTAGAAAATCACTCAAAATAATCCACCACATAAATCAAAGGAAAGAAAAGAATCACATGATCATCTCAACTGAAGCAGAAAAGGCATTAGAAAAAGTCCAACACCCATTCCTGGTAAAAACTCTCAATAAAATAGCATAGAAGGGAAATTTCTCAACATAATAAAGGGCATCTATGCAAAACCAATGGCCAAAATCATTCTTAATGGAGAGAGGCTGAAAACATTCCCCTTGAAAACAGGAACAAGACAAGGATCCCCTTTATCACAACTCCTATTTAACATTGTGCTGGAAGTTCTAGCTAGAGCAATAAGGCAAGAAAAAGAAATAAAGGGCATCCAAATTGGTAATGAAGAAATGAAACTGTCCCTGTTTGTGGATGATATGATACTATACATAGAAAACCCTAAAGACTCCACGAGAAATCTACTGGAACTAATAGAAAGATTCAGGAGAGTAGCAGGATACAAGATAGACATACAAAAATCAGTTGGATTCCCATACACCAATAAGGAGAATGATGACAATGAAATCAGGAAAACAGTACCATTTATAATAGCCCCTAAAAAAAAATTTAGGAATAAATCTAACCAGGAATATAAAAGACCTATACAAAGAAAACTACAAAACTCTACTGCAAGAAACCCACAAGGAACTATAGAAATGGGAAAATACACCATGCTTAAGGATAGGTAGACTCAACATTATGAAAACAACAATTCTACCCAAAGCAATTTACAAATACAAGGCAATCCCTATCCAAATATCCACAACATTCTTTAAAGAGATAGAAAAACTAATCATTAACTTTATATGGAAAGGGAAGAAGCCCCTGATAAGTAAAGCACTATTGAAGAAGAAGAATAAAGTAGCAGGTCTCACACTACCTGACTTCAGAAACTACTATACAGCTACAGTAGTCAAAACAACCTGTTAGTGGTGCAACGACGGCTACATTGACCAATGGAACAGAATTGAGAACCGAGATGTAAATCCATCCACCTACGGTCGCCTTATCTTCGACAAGGGCCCAAAGTCCATCAAATGGGGAAAAGAAAGTCTTTTTAATAAACGGTGCTGACAAAACTGGATATCCACCTGCAAAAAATGAAACAGGACCCATACCTCACACCATATACAAAAACTAATTGAAAACAGACCAAGGACCTAAATATAAAGTCCGAAACTATAAAGTTCATAGAAGAAAAAATGGGATCAATGCTAGAGGCCCTAATACATGGTATTTACAGGATATAAACCATAACCAACAACACACAATCTACAGAAGATAAGCAAGATAACTGAGATCTTCTGAAAATTGAACTCTTATGCTCATCAAAAGACTTCACCAAATGAGTAAAAGGAGAACCTACAAATTGGGAAAAAATTTTGGGACACTGCAAGTCAGACAAAGTTCTAATCTCTAAAATCTAGAAGAAAATCCAACACCTCTATAACAAAAAGACAAATAATCCAATTAAAAAATGGGCAAGGGAAATGAACAGACACTTCACCAAAGAAGACATTCAAGCGGCCATCAGACATATGAGGAAATGATTACTAGCCATTAGAGAAATGCAAATCAAAACCACAGTGAGATACAATCTTACCCCCAGCATTACTGGCACAATCAAAAAAACTGGAAATAATAAATGTCGGAGAGGCTGTGGGGAGATCAGAACTCTTATGCACTGCTGGTGGGAATGCAAAATGATACAACCATTTTGGAAAATGGTATGACGCATCCTTAGAAAGCTAGTAATAGAAATACCATACGATCCAGCAATCCCATTCCTAGGAATATATCCTAGAGAAATAAGAGCCGTCACATGAATAGACATATGCACACCCATGTTCATTGTAGCATTGTTCACAATAGCAAAAAGTTGGAAACAATCTAGATGCTGATCAACAGATGAATGGATAAACAAACTATGAAACATACACACAATGGAGTATTATGAATGATAAAGAACAATGATGAATCTGTGAAGCATCTCATAACATGGAAGAAACTGGAGGACATTACGCTGAGTGAAATAAGTCAATCACAAAAGGACAAATATTGTATGAGACAACTACTGTAAAAGCTCATGTATAGGTTTACACACAAAAAGAAATAATCTTTGTTGGTTATGAGGGACGGAAGGAGAATACTAAATATGCAACGGATAAGTAGTAACTTTGGTGAAGGATAAGACAGTACACAATACTGGGGAAGCCAGTACTGCTTGTCCAAGGCAAGGTTTAGATGCTCCACAGATACAACCAAACTCCCTGAAGTACTGAATATCCGGGCAGAGGACTGTGTGGACCATGGTCTCGGGGAACATCTAACTCAATTGCATAACACAGTTTGTAAAGAAAATGTTCTACATTGTACCATGGTGACTAGCGTCTGGGGTCTTAAAAGCCTGTGAGCAGCCATCTAAGATACTCCACTGGTCTCACCCCTTTGGGAGCAAGGGACAATGAAGAAAACAAGATTCAGGGGAAAGATTAGTCCAAAGGACTAATGGACCACAACTACCACGACCTCCACCAGACTAAGTCCAGTACAACTAGATGGTGATTGGCTACCACCACTGACTGCTCTGACAGGGATCACAAAAGAGGGTCCTGGACAGAGCTGGAGAAGAATGGAGAACAAAATTTTAACTCACAAAAAAAGAGCTGACTTACTGGTCTGACAGAGATTGGAGAAACCCCAAGAGTATGGCCCCTAGACACCCTTTTAGCTCAGTAATGAGGTCACTCCTGAGGTTCACCATTTAGCCAAAGATTAGACAGCCCCATAAAACAAAATGAGACTAACGGGGCACAACAGTCCAGGAACAAGGACTAGAAGGAAGGAGGGGGCAGGAAAGCTGGTAATAGGGAACCCAAGGTTGAGAAAGGACAGTGTTGACATGCTGTGGGTTTGTTAACCATTGTTATAAAAAAAATATGTACTGAGTGTCTAATGAGAAATTATTTGTTCTGTAAACGATCATCTAAAGTATAATAATAATTAAAAAAAAGCTATAAAAATATAGATAGCCACCTTGGCTCTCTTATGGTTTCTGTATTCATGGAATATTTTTTCTAACCTTCCACATTCAATCTAGTTATATCTTTTGATTTAAAATGGGTTTCTTGTAAACAACATATAGCCGGGTCATGTTTTTATTGTTTATTGTTTGTCCATTATGCCAACCTGTGCCTTTTGATTGGTGAGTTCAATCCATTCACACTTAGCATCATTATCAATAAAGAAGGACTTATTTCTGCCCTTTTGCTATTTGTTGTCTTAAATCTCAGCAACAATTAGCTCATCAATGGTAAGTTTTTATGCTGCCTTGTCTCTGAGAAGACACTCCAATATCCATGATACCCTCATTAAAGGCAGAAGATCATGTTGTGTGCATGGAGAGAATCCTTTTCCATTTTTAAGGAAGCATTGTAAATTACTGACCACCTTGTCTCCACCCCCAAATGTTTTATTAACAGTAGCTATGACCCTCCGTGTAATAATTCCCACAATTTTCCTTGTGCTTATTGATAGGATAAATGAAGGGAAAATTCTTTGTGTCATTTCCTAGATATTCCATTATCCTGTGGGTCTTTACAACTGCTGAAGACTCTTCTTGCACCTAGTTCTCAGTATCCTATGGACTTCATGGTTTGAGTCTTTTTTTTTTTTTTTCCCCAGTCTCTTCGGTTTCTTCTTCATCTTCCTTGTCTTCTTGTTTCCCTTTTCCTCTTTGTTCTCTTGCACACTTCTTCTTCTCTAACTTAGTAAGCCAATAAAAGAATAAAGCAACAAATCATTTATAGTATAGCAAGTTTAGGGGTGTTATTCTTGTTTGGATTTTAAAAAAAAAAAGCATGTAGTATATGGTCACAAAACTGACTTCTTTTCTCAATCAATGTGTTTTCTACACTTGTCTTATTGACTAGTTCCTAGTTCAATAGTTTAGATTAGTTGTTCAGTTTAAGATTTCTATATTGCCTACAGTATGTATTTGACCCTTTTCCTGCAAAACTAATTTACAGTAAATAAATAAGAATAATAATGCCCTTTATAGAGAAACTTAATTTTGCTTTATCCATTTTTACAAGACTGTTAGTCATTTTTTATTACATATACTATTATCAACTTTGTTCTTTCAGAGATTATTTAATTATATTTATTTTTTAAAACATTGATCTCTTCTTTCATAATTTCTTATTTTAGACAATAGAATGACTCCCTAAAGGTCATCTACCTGCAAAACTTTGTCGTTCTCTCAGAGTCAGTGGTAAGATAACAACTAAATGCTGCATGACATCCCTAACTAGATCCTGAAACTGAAAAAGGACATTAGCAAAAACTGGTAAAATATAAATAAAGTCTGGAATTTAGTTAATAGTACTGTACTAATATTAATTCCACCACTTGTCTGTCAATTTGTTGTACTGTGGTGGCTTGTGTGTTGGTGTGATGCTGGAAGCCATGCCACTGGTATTTCAAACACCAGCAGAGTTACCCATGGTGTATAGTTTTCAGACTAAGATAGAATAGGCAGAAGGACATTACAGTCTACTTCTAAAAAAATTGGACAGTGTAAACCTTACGAATAGCAGTGGAACATTTTCTGATAAAGTGCCAGAAGATGAGCCCCTCTGGTTGGAAAGCACTCAAAGTTAAGACTGGGGAAGAGCTGCCTCCTCACAGTAGAGTCGACCTTAATAACTTGGATGGAGTAAAGCTTTCAGGACCTTCGTTTGCTGATGTGGCATGGCTCAAAATGAGAAGAAACAACTGAAAACATCCATTAATAATCAGAATGTAGAATGTAAGTATGAGTCTAAGAAAATCGGAAGTCATCAGAATTTAAATGGAATGCATAAAGATTGACATCCTAGGCATTAGTGAGTTGAAATGGACTGGTATTGGCCATTTTGAATCGGACAATCATATGATCTTACTATGCTGAGAATGAAAAATTGAAGAGGAACAGAATCACATTCATTGTCAAAAAGAACACTTCAAGGTCTATCCTGAAGTACAATGCTGTCACTGATAGGATAATATCTATAAGCCTACAAGGAAGACCAGTTTGTATGACTATTATTCAAAATTATGCACCAACCACTAAAGCCAAAGATAAAGAAGTTGAAGATTTTTGCCAACTTCTGCAGTCTGAAACTCACCAAACATGCAATTAAGATGCAATGGTACTTACTGGTGATTGAATTGCTGAAGCTGGAAACAAAGAGGAAGGATTGGTAGTTGGAAGATAAGGCCTTTGTGATAGAAATGACATCAGAGATCGCATGATAGAATTTTTCAACAACATAATCAGTGAATGTATACTTGGACCTCACCATGTGGAACACACAGGAGTCAAATCTACTACAGTTGTGGAAAGACAATGGAGAAGCTCCATATCGTGAGTTAAAACGAGGCCAGGGGCTGACTGCAGAACAGGTCATCAATGACTCATATGCAAGTTTAAGCTAAAGCTGAAGAAAATTAAAACAAGTCCAGGATAGCCAAAGTACAACCTTCAGTATATCCCACTTGAATTTAGAGACCATCTCAAGAATTGATTTGACCCATTGAACACTAATGACTGAAGACCAGATGAGTTGTGGGATGACATCAAGGACATCATACATGAAGAAAGCAAAAGGTCATTAAACATACAGAAAGAAAGAAAAGACCAAAATGGATGTCAGAAGAGACTCTGAAACTTGTTCTTGAATGCAGAGTAGCTAAAGCAAATGGAAGAAATGAGGAAGCAAAAGAGCTGAACAGAAGATCTCAAAGGGTGGCTTAAGAAGACCAAGTACCAAGTATTATTATGAAATGTGCAAAGACCTGGAGATAGAAAAAATCAAAAGGGAAGAACATGCTCAGCATTTCTCAAGCTCAAAGAAGTGAAGAAAAAACTTCAAGGTTCAAGTTGCAATATTAAAGGATTCTATTGGCCAAATATTGAATTCTTTCATAATTTTCTCTTTCTCTTTGCTTTCTGAATTTTTACTATGATGACCCTGGGTGTGCCTCTCTTTCCACTAATAATAGTTGGATTTCATTGAGATTGTTAGATGTGTTTCAGAGTCTCTTCTAACATCCATTTTGGCCTTTCCTTTCAGAGACTGAAACTTACTCTTGAACATAGAGCAGCTAAAGCAAATGGAAGAAATGACAAAGAAAAGAACTGAACAGAAGATTTCACCCCAGGTTCCCTGTGTCCATTCCACCAGTTCCTGTCCCTTCCTGCCTTCTCAACCTGGTTTTGGACAGGGGCTGCCAGTTTGGTTTCATATATCTCATTGAACTAAGAAGCACATTCCTCATGGGTATTATTTTTGGTTTTATAGTCCTGTCTACTCGTTCTCTGAAGAGTGGGCTTCGGGAATGGTTTCTGTTGTGGGTTAACTGTGCGTCCAGGGGCCATAGATTTGGGAAGTCTGTTCTGGAGAATGTTCCATGTGTGTTGGAAAAAAAATGTATACTTGGCTGCTCTTGGTTGGAGTGTTCTGTATATGTCTATGAGTTCAAGTTGATTGATTGTGGATTTAGATCTTCCATATCTTTATTGAGTTTCTTTCTAGATGTTCTGTTCTTCACCAAAAGTGGTGTGTTGAAGTCTCCTACTGTTATTGTGGAGCTGTCTATTTCTCTTTTCAATGCTGTTAGAGTTTGTTTTATGTATTTTGGAGCTCTGTCATTGGGTGCATATATATTTATTATGGTCATGTCCTCCTGGTGTATTGACCCTTTAATCATTATACAGTGTCCTTCCTTATGCTTTGTGGTGGATTTTGCTTTAAAATCTATTTTGTTGGAGATTAATATTGCCACACTTGCTCTTTTTTGGATGTTGTTTGCTTGATATATATCTTTTTCATCCTTTGAATTTTAGTTTGTTTGTGTCTTTGTGTCTAAGGTGTGTCTCTTGTAGACAGCATATAGATGGATCGTGCTTTTTTATCCATTCTGCCACTCTCTGTCTCTTTACTGGTGCATTTAGGACATTTACATTAAGTGTAATTATTGATAGGTATGAGTTTACTGCTGACATTTTGATGTATTTTTTGGAGCTGTTGACAGTTTCTTTGTTCCACTTAATTTTATGTACTGCGTTCTTTTTCTTTATGTATTTTCTTTTCATCTTTTTCATAATTGTTGATTGTGTGTTTGCTGAGTCTTTATGTTTTTCTTCTTTTTTATTTTGATGGGTAGGTTTGTTAGCTTCCTTTGTCATTTCTTTGAAATTTAGTTTTATTTTTCTAAGTTTTAACCAATCTTTCATTTCTTGATATCTCCTTAACTTCCTCACCATATGGAAGTTCTATGACTACACTGTTTATTCCCTCTTTTTTGTTTTGACGATGTCATCATTTATATATCGACATCTCTGGTTCCCTATTTTCATTCTTTTCACTTTGATTTGTTTTTGTGAATTCCCTATCTGGGTTGATAACTGGTTGATCTGACCTATCTTCTAGACTTGGATTGTGGTCTGATATTGTTAGAAGTTTTCACTTAGTTTTCACAGGCCTAGTGTCACTCCCACTTGGTTCTGGAGGTGTGTGCAGATTCGTTGCTCTTCAGCTACACCTGATGTGGTAAGGCTGGTCTTTGAATATTGCTGCTTGCCTCAGCCCATGTGTGCTGCACAGACTCAGCTAGCTGAGCACTGGCAATCTTGCTATCAGTACTTCTCCACTGGCTTGTGTTGTCTCTACTTCCCCCTGCCACTCAGTCTCACTCTTCAGCTGTGTCTTTGATGATCAGTGTTCCTAGATTGTAGTATATAATTGATTCACTTGTTTTTTTCTGGTCTTTGTTGTACGAGGAACAACAGGAAGCGTCTGACTATTCCTCCATCCTTGTTCTGCCTCGAAATAGTGGTCCTTTGAGGGATTTTAAAATAACTATAGGGTCACTATGAGTCAGAATCAACTCAACAGCAACAGGTTTGGCTTGGTTTGATTAAGTGTTAAAATATACTAGTGAGGTAAAGGTGAATTATTCCCTTCCCAAGAAGTCAGATATCGTATTTTTAAGCAAATAATGTATGCATTGTACTTTTTTGCCAACTGCATTCTCCCCATCTGAGGTATTCTCATAAGCACATTATGCTAATTTTTAAAAAAATAAACAGAGAAAGCACACTATTTTCATAAAAATTCAGTAGTTTTGCTTCACCACCCATGGCAGTGCTACAATTACAATTTAAAATTCAGACTATTGAGTTCTAGGTTAAATTATACTAACTTGTTCCTTTTTTTCCAAATTTTCTTCTTAATACCCTCTCTGATAAAATAGCTTGCAACCACATTTAATATAAAAACTGAAATAAAGAAGTCAGTGTCATTACTTTAATCAAAACCTGGGATTTTAGGAAAGATATCTAAGTTGAAGATCGCCATACAGTGAGTTACAGCTTTTCAAAATATGCAGTGTGTTTTTTCTAGGTAACCCAGAGAAGGAGGACAAAACAATATATTTTTTCTCTTGACAAAATTGAATGTGTTTCCTTGTTTGGCTGTAGAATTTTAATCACTCATGAAGTTACTCTTCCACATACTTACAATTTGTGCTCTACCAGGAACATGCACTAGGGTTGCTTTGAATCAGAATCTACTCAAAGGCAATGAGTTTGTTTTTTTGGTTTAGGAACGTGCAGCTACTCTACTTTAGCACAGATGTGTACGAAATTTTGGAATGTTGATACTCATTTTCACATCTGTTTACTACATGTTGGCTGTTTTTTCTACTGTCAAAGAACCCTAGGATTCTATCAGGATAAATACAAAAAGATCCATTACATGAATAATGATGGGGTACTGTTTAGGGAAGAAATTCTTTTATATCCTGAGTGTAGAAATATAATAAAGCATGAAGAAATGTTAATTTTAGGACTACTGAGACTTCAGATTATTTGTATAACACTTCAGAAAAAAATGAAAAAATTACCCAGGCCAGAAACTCCTTATTTTAAGAAAATACTCAGGGAAGTTTTGGTTTCAGATAAAATCATGGCTAAGCAGAGGGGATCCTGAATTTGTTCTAAGTCTAGGATCCAAAGAGCATCAGGTTATCTGGCATGACAACATAAGAAGTCTTTGTTCAGTGGGGCTAGATTTTTAAAGATAGAGAAGAGACGGAAGAAGCAGGAAAAAGAGGGAGAAGGATTGTTGTTGTCAGGTGCTGTACAGTTGGCCCTGACATATGGCAACCTTATGCATAACAGAACAGAAACTTTACCTAATTCTGTATCATCCTCACAATTGTTTCTAGGAGAAAACAAATAGGAAGAAGAGGGGAAAAAGAAGGAAGTGGAAGGATTATTAATAAATGTTAATGTTGTTAGTTGCCTTCGGTTCATTCCAACTCATGGCAGCCCCATGTGTGCAGAGTAGAACTGATCCATAGTGTTTTCAAGGCCGTGACCTTTAGGAAGCAGATGAGTAGGCCTGTCTTCCTGGGTTCCTCTGGGTGGGTTCAAACCCCCAACCTTTTAACAAGTAGCAGAGTGCTTAATCTTTTCTGCCACCCAGGGACCCATATTAATAAATATAATAGGTAATTAGGTCCAACTTTGTAAAACTGCCACAGAGACTTTTTTTAAATGAATTTGTCTAATGTTCCCATATAAGTTATTTTAATTATTTGAATGCAAATACTTCTGTTTTTTCCAAAATAGTCTTGTTTTTCATTTAAACCTTCCAGAGCTTTTAACTGAAGTAACTTAAACTAAAAAACAAAGTAAAACAAAACACTGTACTATGCGGTGCTCACCTCCTAAAAATATCACTGGCATAGGGATTCTTCAAAATGAGGAAGTGCCTACTAATTAAATAGCACTTGCACACATGAAGTTCCTTTCCTAGGCTGTGCCTTCAAAGGTGGATGAGAGAGATAAAACAGATTAGAACATAATCACATATTTCCAGAACTATATTTCCTCAAAATTTCCCATGCATAAGAATCATCTGGGGAACTTATTAAATAGCAGGTTCTTTTATCCAATCATTAGAGATTTTGAAGTTATAGATTGATGATGGGACCCTGGATTTTTAATTTTTAAAAACCACTTCAAGTGCTTTTCATGCAGATTGTATGACAAAAGTCTAGAAACATTAGGGTTCTATTTACAGGATGCTGAGAGGGCTGTGAAATATATCACAGAGAAGTTAAAAATAGAGTAGGTACCACTTGGTCATGATGGTTCAATAACGTCCTTACAGAAACAAAATTTTAGTGCTTAAAACTTCTACCAAATATCTCTTCTTTTAATACCAGAAAGGTATTTACCTGTGTTTTATTGACTATGCAAAGGCATTCCACTGTGTGGATCATAACAAATTATGGATAACACTGCAAAGAATGGGAATTCCAGAGCACTTAACTGTGCTCATGAGGAACCTGTACTTAGACCAAGAGTAGTCCTTCAAACAGAACAAGGGGGTATTGAGTGGTTTAAAATCAGGAAAGGTGTGTAGCAGGGTTGTATCCTTTCACCATGCTTATTCATTCTGTGTGCTGAACAAATAATACGAGAAGCTGGACTTTATGAAGAACAGGACGTCAGGATTGGAGGAAGACTCATTAACAGGCTGTGATATGCAGATGACACAACCTTGCTTGCTGAACGTAAAGAGGACTTGAAGCACTTACTGATGAAGATCAAAGGCTACAGTCTTCAGTATGAATTAAACTCCTACATAAAGAAAACAAAAATCTTCACAACTGGACCAATAAATAACATCATGATAAACAGAGAAAACATTGAGGTTGTCAAGGATTTCATTTTGCTTGGATAGACAATCAATACCCATGGAAGCAGCAGTCAAGAAATCAAAGGACACATTGCATTGGGCAAATCTGCTGCAGAAGACCTCTTTAAAATGTTAGAAAACAAAGATATAATTTTAAGGAATAAGGTGTGCCTGATCAAAGCCATGGTGTTTTCAATCACTTTATATGCATGTGAAAGTTGGGCAATGAGTAAGGAAGACTGAAGAAGAATTGATGCCTTTGAATTATGGTGTTGGCAAAGAATATTGAAGACACTATGTCAGAGAATGAAGGAAATTGTCATGGAAGAAGTTCAGCCAGAATGCTCCTTAGAAGCAAGGATGATGAGACTTCATCTCACATACTTTGGACGCATTATCAGGAGGGACCAGTCCCTGGAGAAGGACATCATACTTGGTAAAGTAGAGGGTCAACAAAAAAGTGAAAGATGCTCAATGAGGTGATTTGACACAGTGGCTGCAACAATGAGCTCAAGCATAACAACGATTGTGAGGATTGCACAGGTCCAGGTAGCATTTTTTCTGTTGTACATAGGGTCCCTATGAGTTGGAACCAACTTGAGGGCGCCTAACAACAACAATGCCTCACTCTGCACTTAGAGTTTATAATAAACAGGGGCATTGATTTGCCTTGATGGAGTGGGGAAGTTGTGGATGTGAAAGAATGTTCCACATTCAGTTCTAGCATCTCATAGCTAAAATCATATGTAAAATAGAGCAAGTTAAAGTTTAGGATTAGGTACTTTCTAAAAACTCAGATATACTCTGTACAGGGTACAGATGCATAATTCAAGATTATTAGAGTATTTCTGCTTTAAAATGTGTCATTTTGAAGAACATTTTTAATCAATAGTTTATTAAAAAAATATTCCACTTGATATAATTTATTTCTAGAGTTTTAAATTTTAATGTGACACATATTAATTTGTATTATGGTACCTATCGAAGCATTTCACATGAGGTATTTTCTTATTTTATTAAGTTCTATTTCAGAGATAATTTCTTATATCTTCTGATGTTTAAAGCAGCATAAGTAAAAAATACAAATAACAAATGCTACTGTAAAATTTATAAATAGTATGGTGTCTATTTCAATTGATGCCCTTGGTTTACAGCAGTGTCTATGATGACAGCAATAAGAAATTACATGGCAGTTTCTTGTTTAGTGCATGTATATGTCTGCAGATTTTCGTTTCCCCAGTGAGAAGTCTCTGGAAAATAGTAATAGAAAGATATGATGAAGCAGATTATCCCTGAGTTGTAGAGTCCCTTTCGGGTAAGGGATGAAACACACATGCACATATAAAGCACATGCACACCTTGATTTCACAATTAGTGGAACACTTTGCTAGTCACATAATTTGTTTTGTTTTCAAAAGGTCACTCAATTCAGTTAAAACAATTCAAAATACTCAATTTCTCTGTAAGACATGAAACTGAGCAGTGGATTAAACCAAGGCAAGATATGAGGGAAATCTATAATATCAGGCTGCTATGCGTTAGTATCCAAGAAGGAAACAGCATTGTGGCCTTCCATTGTTAAGGAAGATAAAAGTCTTCCTTGCCCTTGCTCCTAATTCTTGTTACTGTTGATGATAACAACCTTGTTAATAGTACCCACCAACATTTTTGTGCCACATTTTTACTCGTGAAATACTCTTATTCTGTTTTTTTGTTTTGGATAAACTCTCCCCGTAAATCTTTTAACAATTACATGAGCTATGTTTTATTCACCACTGAACACAGAAGTCAAGTAATTTGCCGAAGATAACTGAATCAGTAAATAGTGATATATAGTTTTATATATATATATATATAGCTTTACAGATATATAATTTTGTAGATATACAGTTCTAAATATATAGTTATATATATGTATATATATAGTTATATATACAAAAATAACCAAACCCACTGCTGTTGAGTTGATTCTGACTCATAGGGAGCCCACCAAGTTTCCAAGGCTGTAAATCTCTATGGAAACAGACTGCCACATCTTTCCCCTGCTGAGCCACTGGTGGTTTCAAACCACCAACCTTTCAGTTAGCAGTCTATCACTTTAAACACTGAGCCACCAGGACGCCTTATAATTGTATACGTCTTGATTTAATTTCAACAATATTTATGTGGTATATATGTGTATAGTGAAGCACCCCCACACGTCTGTCAGTTCGTCCTACTGCGGGGGTTTGCGTATTTGCTGTGATGCTGGAAGCAATGCCACCAGTATTCAAATATCAGCAGAGTTACCCAAGGCGGACAGGTTTCAGCTGAGCTTCCAGACTAGGAAGAAGGACCCGGTGGTCTACTTCTGTAAAGAATTAGCCAGTGAAAACCTTATGGATAGCAGTGGAACATTGTCTGATATAGTGCCAGAAGGTGAACCCCTCAGGTTGGAAGGCACTCAAGATGACTGGCGAAGAGCTGCCTCCTCAAAGTAGAGCTGACCTTAATTATGTGGATGGAGTCAAGCAACAGCATAATAAATGGAGGAAAGATTGAAGTTGTCAAGGATTTCATTTTACTTGGATCCAACCCCATGGAAGCAGTAGTAAAGAAATCAAAAGATGTATTGCATTGGGCAAATCTGTTGCAAAAGACCTCTTTAAAGAATTGTAAAGCAAAGATGTCACTTTAAGGACTAAGGTGTGCCTGACCCAAGCCATGGTGTTTTCAATCACCTCATATGCATGAGAAAGCTGGATGATGAATAAGGAAGACACAAGAAGTATTGATGCCTTTGAATTATGGTGTTGACAAAGAGTATTGAATATACCATGGACTGCCAGAAGAATGAGCAAATCTGTCTTGGAAGAAGTACAAGCAGAATGCTCCTTAGAATCAAAGACAGTGAGACTATGTCTCACATACTTTGAACATATTATCAGGAGGGATCAGTCCTTGGAGAAGGACATCATGCTTGGTAAAGAAGAGGGTCAGGGAAAAAGAGGAAGACACTCAAGGAGATAGATTGACACAGTGGCTGCAACAATGGGCTCAAGCAAAACAATGATTGTGAGGATGGCACAGGACTGGGCAGTGTTTTGTTCTGTTGTACATAGGATTGCTATGAGTTGGAACCAACTCGATGGCACCTAACAACAGCAACAACATAGTGAACCAGATTAACAGCAGCAATATATATATGGTGTTGCTATTGTTAGTGGCCGTCAAGTCGATTTCGACTCATGGACACCCCATGTGTACAGAGTAGAATTGCTCCGTAGAGTTTTCAAAGCTGTGAACTTTCAGAAGTGGATCACCATGCCTGTCTTCTGAGGCACTTCTGGATATTATTTAGAAATATCTAGTTTTAGTATATTGCTATCAGAGAATGGAGCCCTGGTGGTGCAGTGATTAAGATCTCAGGCTGCTAACCAAAAATTCGGCAGTTCAAATTCATGAGCCACTCTTTGGAAACCCTATGAGGCAGTTCTACTCTGTCCTACAGGGTGACTATGAGTCAGAATTGACTCAATGGCAACAGATTTGTTTATTTTCTATCAGAGAAAGTATACTTTAACAATTTTTTTTCAATTAATCTATATTGATGACTTTATATATAATATATATTGATAAATGTTTTATGGGAACTTGAACAATTGTATTTTGTTTTTGTTGTTCAATACATAACTCAGTATAGAATAAAAAGTTCACTATAGATATATTATTAAAACTGTGACTATCTTAATGTTTAGTTAAAACTCATAACTGTAAATTAGATAAAATTTTATCACATATTACAATTGTGATTGGCAATTTAATATAAATTTATAAAAGTATTGTTTCATATAATTAGCCATAAATAATAGATTTGTGATTTGTTATTTATTCAATATAATAACAATTACAAATAGTTCATTCTACTTTGTACTAGGTTAATATCATATCTCATATTTCTTTTGTCTCAAGAAGATAATTGATTTGTATTCATATATTCAAAAAGTGGGAGCTTACAGATTTTTTTAAATGTATTGCTTTTTACTAATATCTAACTAATACAAGTTTAATGTACAATCTTTGTAAAATGCAGAAATGAGAAACAAGAAACAAGGGCATTGTTTATAATCACAGGACATGTTAATGTAAAATATTAAATTTTGGTGAATTCTTTACAAGATTATGTCTGCATGTGTGTCTCTGAGTGTAGATACATAATTAAGGAAAATTAGCAATATACAGTTTGACAGTTTCTATTATGTATTCTCATTGTCATGAATTTTGTCACCTTTTTCAGTACATAAAAATTTGTTCTGAGAAATACGTAATATTCCATTGTATTTTATTTGCTTATTTTGGAGTAAATTACTCAACTATCACTCAAATACTGGACATTGTGCCTGGTCCCAGGCTTTTGCTATCATAAATAATGCAAATTCTCATGCATAATTCATTGTTTATATATCTGATAATTTCCTTAGGATAGATTCCTAAAAATGGAACCATTAGGTCAAAGATTATGAGTATGTTAATGATCTGGATAAATGTTGTCAAGCTGCCCTCCAGAAATTTTCCATACATTTTTATTCTCACAAGCAGCATGTTAGACTACTCATCAGCATGTCTTTAATTATAAGCCAAGTTGAGTATGTTCATGTGTTCATTAATCATTTGTGTTCTTGAGGTTGTTTGCATAGGTGGAGTTGCACCAGCTGGTAATTTTCTCATTGCCTTATTTTTTTTAATTTGTTGAGTTGCTAAGATATTAACCTTCTCAATGACATATATAGGAAATTGCTTTCCAATTTTCCATTTGACTATTAATATTATTCATTTCTTATTTTTAAGATGTATGTCTTTTTAATACATATATATTTAGATCTTTCCATTTTGTCTCTTTTCTTGCTTTACTTTTCTGATTTATAATTATTTCCATATGATGAGATTATATGTCTACATATATTTTCAGCTAATTAACTTCCTTCCTTTTTTTTTTTTGTTTCACCAAATTTACATACATTGAGGCAATTCATGGAAGCATTCAGAGTTTTCATATGAATCTTTAGCATATGAATGAGCAGAGTATGGTATATTCTGACATTTATGTTTGTGTTTGTGTGGGTTAGGGGGTGATAAAGGGAGGAAAATAATTCTACAAAATAGTCTTATGGGGTGAAAAATGCAGCCTCCATTTTTGATTCTACAAATATTTATTATTGTTGTTGTTAGTTGTCATCGAGTCAATTCTGACTCATGGTGACCCCATGTGTTACAGAGTAGATCTGCTCCATAAGATTTTCTTGGCTGTGCGCCACCTCAGAACCTTTCTTAAGCATTAGCTTCCGTTTTTATGCAGCAAACTACTTATAGAAAGTTAGATCCAGAGTGTTGTAATCATCTTTAACGTATTATCATTCTCTCAGAAAGTTATAGATTTTTCTTTCAGATAAAATTGAGTCTGACAAAAAGTGAGCATGGTAAAAATCTCCAGTGTAGAAGATAAGACTTTCAATAACTTAAGTGCAAGAATAGTATGATTTTTAGTCAACTTCTGGTATTCGCTTTAATGTTCTGATGTCTAACTAAAACCATGTTGCATTTATTTCTCTTCAACAACCATATATCCACCAACATCTTCCTTTGCATTTTCTCTTTACATACAGTCTTATAGAAACTTCTTTAAGTCTGACCAGTGCCTAGAAATGGATTTAATTCCATTCCTAGGTGCCTTCTAGTAGGTTGTGACTCACACAACCTTATGTACAACAGAACGAAACACTGCCTGGTCCTGCGCCATGCTCACAATCGTTATTCTTGAGCCCATCGTTGCAGCCAGTGTGCCAGTCCATCTCCCTGAGGGTTTTCTTCTTTTTCGCTGACCCTCTAGTTTACTTTACATTATGCCCTTCTCTAGGGACTGATCCCTCCTGATAACATGTCCAAAGTTTGTGAGATGAAGTGTCACTATCCTTGCTTCTAAGGAGCATTCTGGTTGTACTCCTTCCAAAACAGATTTGTTTGTTCTTCTGGCAGTCCAAGGTATATTCAATATTCTTTGCGAATACCATAATAAAAGGCATCAAGTCTTCTATGGTCTTCCTTATTCATTGTCCCAGTTTTCACATGCATATGAGGCAACTGAAAACACTATGGCTTGGGTCAGGGGCACCTTAGTCCTCAGAGTGACAGCTTTGTTTTCTAACACTTTAAAGAGGTCTTTTACAGCAGATTTGCCCAGATTTGATTTCTTCACTGCTGCTTCTATGTTATTTACCGGGATCATAGATCCAGGTAAAATGAAATCCTTGACAACTTCAATATTTTCTCCATTAATCATGTTGTTGCTTATTGGTCCATTTGTGAGGATTTTGTTTTCTTTATGTTGAAGTGTAATCCATACCGAAGGCTGTAGTCTTTGCTCTTCTTCAGTAAGTACTTCAAGCTCTCTTCACTTTCGGCAAGCAAGCTTGTGCCATCTGCATGATGGAGGTTATTAATAAGTCTTTCTCCAATCCTGATGTCCTGTTCTTCTTCATATAGTCCAGCTTCTTGGATTATTTGCTCAGCATACAGATTGAATAAGTATGGTGAAAGGATACAATCATGACACACACCCTGACCCACTGTAATAACCCAAAATGTTATTGATTAATGAAGCAACTGTCATATTGAGATGGGAGACACAATCGTAATGAAGTGGCTTATTTTATGTTAAATAAGCTATTTAATAATTAAATTAATATTTATTAAAATTCTTTTTTACCATGATCTATGAATTAGGTAGAATTAGCAATTGATTCCCACATATTAAGGTTATTTTTTCTTCAGAAGATGCCCACATATTTAAATATTTATAGTAGTTCATAATAATCTGGCAATAATAGCAAGAATTTAGGCATAATTTATCTAAACTACATCTCGCCCGATCTCTTACTGTTTTTCAGATGCTTTGGTACTAATAGTAAATGCCAAGCTGCTTGGAATCTTGAGTTTCTGATTTCTCCCTAACTTATGTATTCGTCTGTTGTGATGTTTGCTGCCTGTTCATTATTCTATTTTCTGATGCTTAGGAATCTTATTCTTTATTGCTAAAATGTACATGCTTATGTGATATGACTCTGAATTTTAACTTGAATCCCTTTATGTAAGGACTTTAGACATGCATTCTTATTAGTACCTTTGTAATAGAAATATCAGTAAAACCATAACAGATTCAGGGCCTAATTCTGACTTAAAGCATAGTTCATTAGGTGGTCTATTAGCTGTTTGCTGAGAGCAGAAACTTGAGATAATGATCCAGAGAGTTAAACTTTGATAAATGCATGAAGGGGTGAAGCAGCGTGTGATGTCATAGGAGCTGTGTATTGGAGGTACCTTGGATGTATCTTCTATATGGCAGAAAAAGATTCAGAGATGAAGGAGGGTGAAGCTCCATGAGTTTAAGATTCCTTCATCTTTAAAATAAAGTAGATTGTATGATTTTTTAGATTCTTCCTTGTTAAGTAGTCTATTTATTTATGAATAGATGAAACAATAATAAACTTCCTCTACTTCACAGATAGAAATTCCTCTACATATTATTTCTGAGAAGACAGGCCCTGGATGTCCTTTTTACAAGTGAAAGTTGAACTGGAGCCTAGATCTTTGGATTATGTTTCCATATCTGAGCATCTTCACAATCTAGGTAAAAATTAAGATACATTTTATTTAGTACACATGTAAAATATAAAGCATAATAGCTTACATTATTCCATACAATTTTAAAGGGAGTAATGATCTTCCTCCTTTTACATTAGTCAAGCAGTCCATGTTGAAAGTGTCTAATTTTGCCTAACCAACAGGTGTTTCACAAATTTAGGGACACAGTTCAAACCTTTGTTTTTGCTTTCTGGAAATCTCCATGCCAGAAAGATGGCATAAGACAGGGCTTCTTTTGCAACAGAAGATTTGCAAAAAGTTATCAAGGCTTCGCTACTTCCTCAAGATGTATGATTTGTCAGATAGCTCACTAACTGGGCTTTATAGGGATTATTGTCTTCAGAGATGCCAGTTGATGGTGCTATTTTCTTTCTCAAATATAATGGGAATGTCATAGCATTTGAAATTACCTGCCGACTCTCAGATAATTTTGTGAACTCTGAAGCTGACATTACTATCTAAAGTAATCTAGACACCAACATCTAATCTTTTGTGAGAACAGTACTCAAAAGTTTATCATTGTTTATTTTTTAACAACTAGCAGAGACGTAAAAGAATTCCACTTGTCTCATAGGCACATCATGGAAGTAGATTAACTTTGGAAAGACACATTGATTTTAGAAGAATTTAATTTGATTTGGGATTTTAAAATTATTTTATTGTTAAAAGTTTACAAACTTTTATCAATAAGAGTAAGCTTATTTCAATTATTAAATCTCGTTCCATAGGATCTTAAGGGTCTATGACATGGTGTAAAAATTTCAATGTTTCACTGAATATGCCCCAAAAAACAGATATTTTCTGCATAAAATGTGGTGTCAAAGTTACAGCTTTATGTACTGGAATAAAGTCATAATAGGAGAATATGTATTATCAGTTCTATTAGCCTTATTCAATCTTAAAAAATATCATTAAATAAAAGAAGAACTACTGAGATATGTATTTCACCCTTTTCAAATGATGCATTTACTGATTTTAACATGATTCACTTACTAAGGCAGATGCAAATAACTCCATGAGAAATAAAGACTGAACGTACTGCAAAAAACTCAAATGTTAGAACTGAGGAGAAACCTGGAAAGAATTCTGTTCGTTCTCTGATTTTAATAAGAAAAATGAGGTCACCTTAGTATTTCTTTATTTTCAAAAGGAGGGTCAATAAACATTTTGGGAAGCTAATTTATGTGGAGATGAATGCAAATTATATGTTTTAAGTAAAAGAAAAATGCAAAAGCATCTGGAAAACTTGAAAGAAGAGTTGTTGTTGTTGTTATTAGTTGCTGTCGAGTCAATTCCAACTCTTGGTGACCTCAAGAAGCAGATCGCCAGGCCTGTCTTCCCAGGCACCTCTGGGTGGGTTTGTACCACCAACCTTTCAGCTACTAGTGGAACACTAAACCGTTTGCACCACCAGGGATTCCTGAGAAGAAGAGTATACGTCTTAAAATATTCTAATACAAGATGAACAAAATAATTCCAAAGTAAATAGGTCATATATACCCTAAAAACCCATTATATCTCTTTGGAAAAATGCACACATTTATATAAAACAGAATTTTTGCACAATTCCCTCGGGTTCTCAGATCCTGTGAAACCCATTTATGATCCTCTTAATTTGCAAACTCTAAGTTGTTAAGCTTCCGTTAAGTTATTTATTTGTTGAATATTGCACAGTAATTCAAACAAATATTTTAAGGGCATTCCACTGTATCATGCTTTCTTGAAAGGTATTTTTTCCATTATTGCAGACTGGTTGAACTGAGTAACAAGGCAATGAAACCAAGCCAAGCAAATTGAAGATGTGATATCACAACATAAAAAATAATCTAAAGAAGCATGCAGGACAGCAAAATATAGATAAGTTGACCAAAGGAGCATAAGAGGCAGCCCAGAAAAAGATCCAATAACATATGAAAACTTAATACATAATATATAGTAGGCTTCCAATATTATTCCCCCCCTATGAATAACCACTGCTTAAAACTCTATTCATTGAGTGGTTTTTTCTTGTCCCAATGACATCCTGTGCCACTTGTCGTATATCAGATTTCCGTACATGTGTGGGTCTATTTTTGGCCTCTCTTTTCTGTTTGTCTCTCCTTGTGCCAATACCAAGCAATGTTACTTTAACCTCAAGGTACATCTTGATATGCATCTGGTGCACACAACTCTTCTTGTCCTGGTCTTTTTCTAAGGTACCTTAGTTGTGCACTTTTTATTTAAAAAACTATAACAACTTGTTAAATGCAATAAAGATTACTGTTGGTTTATTTATTAAAGGTATTTTATTGATCAGTGGGAGCTTTCTGTCATCAGCTGGGAATAACTGACATTGTATAAACTTAAGCCTTCCAAATTATGAGCAGGGGATAACTCTCCATTTACTTAGGTCTTTTTTAATTCCCTTTCTTACAGTTTCATTATCTGATGCATAAAGTTCTCGCACATCATTTGCTAAATTTATTCCCAAGTATAATATAGCTGCTATTTCTATTGTAAATTACATAATTTTTGTTCAAATGTTTGTAGATAAATTGACTTTTTATATTTATCTTAGATCAGGTGAGCTTTCTAATTTCTCCTATTATTTTTAATAATTTACCTCTGTATTTGTTGTTTTCCATGGGGGACAATCATTAACATCAAATAATGATAGTTTTTTTTTTTCTTATCCTTTTCATTTTTTATATATGCAATTTATTTTATTGACTTATTGGGCTGGGTAAAGCCTCCAGTGCAAAATGGAATAGAAGAGGAGATAGAGGGTATTCTGACATTTTTTCACCATTTTAGAGCAAATACTACTACTCAAAGGCAATTTATGACAGCAAGGACTAACACTTACCAGTTAGGTTGTTGTTAATAATCATTTAGGTATAGAGAAACTATTCATCAAGTTAAGAAATTTCTTTTCATTAATTCAGTTAAAAAAATATTTCATTGAGTGTCTTCTGTGTGCAATGAACTGTTCTGCCTGCCTAAGGTATACATACTATGGAAAGAAAAGGCCCAAATCCCTGTCTTCATGAAACTTATTTTCTGACAACCCTATAAGACAGAGTAGAACTGCCCCGTAGGATTTTCTAGGCTGTAATCTTTACAGGAGCATACAGAGCGGCTGGTAAATTCTAACTGCCTACCTTTTGGTTAGCAGCCAAGCTCTTAACCACTGCGCCACCAGAGTGCCTATAAATATCTAAGAAGATAATATATCTTGGGAATATATCAAAGATTTCAGAAGTATCCTGGTTCGTAAAAGCCAACATTATTGACCCAATCAAGAGTTATTGACCTCAGAATATTCTAGATACACAAGAACCTAAACTCTCTATACCTGTTTCTCAATATGGGATTGTCTGTATTTTCCCCAGCAGGCCTCTTCACTATCTGCATGCTTTTCCTTCTTAAAAACCCACAAATTCAACTATTTTTCATAAGAAGAGGGAGCTGACTAGGCTAGGAACAACGAATCATTTGTCTTATTTTCTTTTGTGGGCTATTACAAATTTTACTGAATTTATTTATTATTTTTTGTATCTATACTCATGGGTCAAGTAGGCCTGAAATTATCATTTCTCTTTCTCTGTTTGTCTCATATTGGTAATCAAGGTTATGCTCATCTTATAGAGTGAGCTGAAGAATGTTCACTCTTTTTCTGGAAAAGCTGAAAGAAGATTAAATTGATATGCAATTTGAAAATTTGTAAGAAATATCTTCTAAAACCTTCTGTGACAGATACTGTCTTTGGAAAAAAGATGTTAAAATATGATTTCAATTTATTTAATAATTACAGCAATATTCAGGCCTTCCATTTCACTTAAGTCAGATGTGGCAAATAAGATATTCTTTTAAATATTTCTATTTTATCTAATTATCAATTTTACTGCCATAAATTGATGATGGTATTAGTCTTAGGCTGGGTTCTCTAGAGAAGTGGGCGTCAGGCTGGAGGCTCCTCGTGACTCACATAGCTGCAAGGGCTGACAAACCCAAGATCAGCAGGTAAGATAACAGGCTGCTGGCTGAAGTCCCAAGAACCAGAAGTCAGATGATAAAAAGCCAAATACAGGATCCAGAGCAGAGCAACAGCCAGTGAGCTTTGCCAAAAAGTCCATATAGAGTGAAT
The DNA here is from genome assembly GCA_030035585.1 of Dugong dugon. Classification (NCBI taxonomy): domain Eukaryota; kingdom Metazoa; phylum Chordata; class Mammalia; order Sirenia; family Dugongidae; genus Dugong; species Dugong dugon. Next base: position 105,977,290 of record CM057463.1, on the reverse strand, counting down.
GCAGGACACACGCTCAAGGAAAATCCCTTTCATCTGATTGGTTGCTCATAGCAGCTCTCATCATGGAAGTGATTACATTATGACATAACTGCCGAACTACCTCATAACTGCCAAACCACTGAGAATCATGGCCCAGCCAAGTTGACACACAGCCTTAACCATCACATTATTTTCTTATTATACTTATAATTTCTGCTATAACTATGATTATGGTTTATTTTTATTCCTAATATTACTGACTCATCAATTATTACTTTTCTTAGCCAATCTTTACAAAAGTTTGTCCATTGTTTTTAGTCAATAAAATAATCAAATTTTGGATTTGTTAATCCTCTCTGTAGTTTTTAAAACTTTATATTTCATTGATTTCTGATCTTATCTTTCTTTATAATTTCTTTGTGTCTATTCTATTTTTTCGACATTGTTAAGATAGAATCTTGGCCATTAATTTTCAGTGTGTCTTCTTTACTAATAATCATTCAGTGCTATGATCCCCCTTAAAACACCAAAGTCACTAAATTCCTCAAGTTGTCAAAATTTTTTTCAGTATTATTCAGTTCTAAATATTTTAAAATTCAATTATTTCTTTCATTACCTATAAGTAATTTATAAGAGTTTTCTTAAAATAACAAATACATTACACAATGTAATTTAACTTTAAAATTTTTATTTTTGTTTACAACTTTTAAATTAATTGTAGTCATAGTCACAGAATATGCTCTCTATGATACTGTATATTTTTTGTCTGATGTTTGCTCTATACAAAATTGTATTAGGATTTCTTTGTAAGTTCCAGGTTTATTAAAGAATATTATTACCTAATTGTTGAATGTGTGTATATATATCAAGAGAGTATATCTATACATTGTATATATACATAGTGAATATATATGTACATATATATGTACAATGTACATATGTGTGTGTGTATATATACATATGCTATAACTGACATAATATATTATTTTTATTTCTTAAGCAAGACAGAATTGCGTTTCCACCATTTTCTAATGAGAAGAGTAGGTTTTCTAATGATACTAAACTAATTTTCACAAATTTGTTGTTGTTATTCTTGTTGTTGTTAGGTGCTGTCGAGTCTGTTTACATTCATAGCAACCCTATGTACAACAGAACAAAATACTGTCTTGTCCTGCACCATCCTCATAATTGTTGCTATGTTTGAGTCAGTTGTTGCAGCCACTGTGTCAATCCATCTCATTGAAGGTCTTCCTCTTTTTCCCTGACCCTCTACTTAACCAAGCATACTGTCCTTCTACAGGAACTGGTCCCTCCTGATAACATGTCCAAAGTACATGAGACAAAGTCTCGCCATCCTAGCTTCTAAAGAGCATTCTGGCTGTACTTCTTCCAAGACGGATTTGTTCGTTCTGCTGGTGGTCCATGGTATAGTCAATATTCTTTGCCAACACCATAATTCAAAGGCATCATTCTTTTTCAATCTTCCTTCTTCATTATCCAGCTTTCAAATGCATATAAGGCTATAGAAAACACAATGCCTTGGGCAGGCACACCTTAGTTCTCAACGTCCACATTTTGCTTTTTAACACTTTAAAGCAGACTTGCCCGAAGTCGTTTGATTTCTTGACTACAGTTTCCAGGGGGGTTGATTGTCAATCCAAGTAAAGTGAAATTTTTGACAACTTCAGTCTTTCTCCATTTATCATGATGTAGCTTATTGGTCCAGTTGTGAGGAATTTTCTTTTCTTTATGTTGAGGTGTAATCCATACTGGAGGATATAGTCTTTGTCTTCAGCAGTAAGTGATTCCAGCCCTCTTCTCTTTCAGCAAGCAAGATGGTGTCATCTGCGTATAGCAGGTTGTTAATGAGTCTTCCTCCAATCCTGACACCACTTTTTCATGTAGTCCAGCTTATTGGATTTCTTGCTCAGCATACAGATTGAATAAGTGTAGTGAAAACATACAACCCTTACCCACACCTTTCCTGATTTTATGCCATGCATTATTCCTTTGCTCTGTCTGAAGGACTACATCTTGGTCTATGTACAGGTTCCTCATGAACACAATTAAGTGTTCTGGAATTCCCATTCTTCACAATGTTATCCATAATTTGTTATGAGTATCACAGTCTAACGTCTTTGCATAATCAATAAAACACAGTTAAACGTGTTTCTGGTATTCACTGCTTTCAGCCAAGAGTCATCTGACATCAGCAATGATTTCTATCATTCCACATTCTCTTCTGAATCCTACTTGTATTTCTGGAAGTTACTTGTTGATGTACTGCTGCAACTACTTTAAAATGATCTTCAGCAATGTTTTATTTGTGTGTGATATTAATGATATTTTTCTAAAATTTAATCATTCTGTTGGATCACCTTTATTTGGAATGGGCAAAAAAAAAAAAAAAAAGAATCTCTTCCTGTTGGTTTTCCAAGTAGCTGTATTCCAAATTTCTTGACACAGAAGAGTGAGCATCTCTAGGGCTGCATCCATTTGCTGAAACATTTTAATTGATATTTAGTCAATTCCAGAGCCGTCTTTCTCTCTAATGCCTTCAGTGCAGCTTGGACTTCTTATTTCAAAACCATTGGTTTTGATCAAATGCTACCTCCTAAAATAACTGAATATTGACCATTATTTTTGTACGATGACTCTGTGTATTCTTTCCATCTTGTTTTCACACTTCCTATGTTGATCAATATTTTGCCCAAAAATCCCTCAAAATTGCAACTTCAGGCTTGAATTTTTTCTTCAGTTCTTTTAGCTTGAGAAGTGCTGATTGTATTCCTCCTTTTTGGTTTTCTAAATCCAGATCTTTACACATTTAATCATTATATTTTACTTTGTCTTCTTGAGCCATCCTTTGACATTTTCTGTTCAGCCCTTTTACGTCATCATTTCTTCCATTTGCATTAGCTACTCTACATTCAACAGTAAGTTTCATAGTTTCTTCTGACATCCATTTTGGTCTTTTCTTTCCTGCCTTTTTAAAGACCTTTTGCTTTCCTCATGTATGATGTCCTTGATGTCATCCCACAACTCGTTTGGTCTTTGGTCATTAGTGTTCAATGCATGAAATCTGTTCTTGAGATGGTCTCTAAATTCAGGTTGAATATGCTCAAGGTTGTATTTTGGCTCTCATGGACTTGTTTTAATTTTCGTCAGCTTCAACTTGAAATGCATAGGAGCAATTGATGGTCTGTTCCCCAGTTGGCCCCTGGCCTTATTCTGACTTTTGATATTGAGCTTCTCTAGCATCTCTTTTGTCAGATGTAGTCTGTTTGATTCCTGTGTATTCTATCTAGCGAGGTCCATGTGTATAGTCTCTGTTTATGTTGCAAACAAACAAACAAAAAAAAAAGATATTTGCAATGAATAGGTCTTTCAAAATTCTATCATGCAGTCTCTGGCATCATTTCTATTACCAAGGCCATATATTCCAACTACTGATTCTTCTTTGTTTGGAAACTTCACATTCCAATCACCAGTAATTATCAATGCAACTTGTTTACATGTTTGATCAATTTCAGACTGTAGAAGTTGGTAAAAATCTTCAATCTCTTCATCTTTGCCATTAGTTGGTTTATGCATAAATTTGAATAATATTTGTATTAACTGGTCTTCCTTTTAGGTGTATGAATATTATTCTATCAATGTTGTTTTTGACAATGAATGCAATGTCATTTCTCTTTAATTTGTCATTCCCAGCATAGTAGACCTTATAACTGTCCAATTCAAAATGGCCAATACCAGTCCATTCCAGCTCACTAACGCCTAGGATATCAATTTTTATTATTTCCATTTCATTTTTGTTGACATCCAATTCTCCTAGATTCATACTTCGTACATTCCATGTTCTGATTATTAATGGATGTTTGCAGCTGTTTCTTCTCATTTTGAGTCATGCAACACCAGTAAATAAAGGTGCTGAAAGTTTTACTCCATTCACATCATTAAGATAGATTCTACTTTGAGGAGGCAGCTCTTCCCCAGTCTTCTTTTGAATGCCTTCTCATCTTCTGGCACTATACCAGACAATGTTCCACTGCTATTCATAAGGTTTTCACCGGACATTTTTTTTTTCTAAGATGTAGACCCCCACATCCTTTTTTCTAGTCTATCTTAGTCTGGAAGCTTTGCTGAATTCAGTCCATCTTGGGTGACCCTGCTAGTATTTGAAATACCTGTGGAATAGCATCCAGCATCACAGCAACACACAAGCCACCACAGTAGGACAAACAAACAGATGAGGGTGTCCACCACAAATTTAATGGCCAAAACAACACAAATTTATTTGTTTTTACATTTCTGGGGATCAGAAGTCCAAGATGAGTCTTACAGTACTAAAATTCCAATGTTAGTAAGGCTGACTCCTTCTGGAGGCTCCAAATGTGAATCAGTTCCTTAACTCTTTCATATTCTAGAGATTACCTGCATTCCTTGGCCTGTGATCACACTGCTCCAACCTGCTTACTTGTGACATTACCTTTTGTCTTCTGTAGTCTAACCTCCCTCGGTTGCACACTCATAAAGACACTTACGATTACATTTGGATCCCACCTGAATAATCAAGGATAGTCTTCCCACCTCCACATCCTTTGTTTAATCACATCTGCAAAGAACCTTTTGCAATATAAGGTAACATTTACAGGTTCCAAGGTTTAAGACCTGGATATATTTGTGGACCATTATTTAGCCTAGAGAGCCCTGGTGATGCAATGGTTAAAAAGATCAGCCAATGACTAGAAATTCAGTGGTTCAAACCGTCTAGCCACTCTGCAGAAGAAACTTGTGGCTGTCTGCTCCCATAAAGATTATAGCCTAGGAAAACCTATGGGGCAGTTCTACTCTATCCTATAGGTGGCCATGAGCTGGAATTAACTCAACAGCAATATGTTTGTTTTTCTTTCAGAACATGTAACATGATTTACAAATAATTTTAAGGATACATAGAATCAAGAGGCACATGTGAAACAGCAAGATGCTTGACACTTGGAATAAGACTGCCCTCGCCCTTTCTATCCTTATTAGACAAGAACTTCTGGCCCAGAAAAATAGATGAGGTCTCTAAGTGAGGTCACTGGGGTGTTCTCAAACAGCAGGAATAGTTAAAGTAATACCCTAGAGAACTGTGTAGCTTATATAACATACCCCAGGAAGCCATGCCTCAGAAGTTCTGGATTTATTTACTATAAATAATTCTTTATGCAGGGAACATTCTGCTAAAGGCACTGATAGAGAAGGTCTCTGGAAGCCTAAATCTGCTTTCTTTCCTTTCCCATAGTCATTCCTCCTTCCACCCTCAATCCCTTAAACAAGTGAATAGATTCCTGCCTAAAATCTTTCCATCCAGGGTTTTTATCTTGTATACTAACATTTAGTACTTTAATGGGTATATGCATTACAAATCTATACAGTTTTTGAAGTGAAATGATCCTTTCTGTAATCTGAAGATTTAAAACCTAAGGTAGTTTAATTTACAACATTTCCTTTTATGGTTTGTACTTTTGTGTTTTTCTTTACTTATTCACACACACATATATACATATAAACGTACATAACCTCTTCATATCAGTTAGTATTTGTTAGAACATGTAATGTTAAAAATATCCATTTATAAAAAAATACAAGGAACATAAGAATATGCAGCATAAACAAACAAGTAAATGCATAAACACCTATATGCACACATACATACATAAACAGAAAGAGTGAGAACTATCGCTACCAAATGCTTTACTAAAATGAAACTTTAACAGGTATAGAGTCATGCCATTTTTCAATATTGCAAATATGTCAGTCATTTCCAGATTATACATTTAAGAAAATCCGAACCAAAAACTCTCAGTTTCTGATGCTTGACAAATTTATTGTGCAGTATACTTTGAAAAATTCACCAGGCTAAAAAAAATAGAGAAAAGTAAACAAATGAATAGGTGGCTATCAAATACTCAAAGCTGAAAAAAAGCAGCAAACTTTAGACTATGTGGTTATTGCCCAAAGATGGACAAATCAGTGAAAAGATATCTTGGATACAAAGGTCACAGAAAGATAGAGATAAAGATTTAGTGATCAGCATAGATTTAATTATAAATTCATATATGATGGACCTTGCCTTTAAATGTACTGGATAAACAGATAATTTATCACTGAATAGTGCTTAGGTAATTGCAAATGTTTAAATATTTGGAAAGAAATAGCATGTTAAATTTTATATTTGCAAAAGTTTCAAAATGACTATTATGACCATCATTGAAAAGCTAATAAGAGCTCTAGAACTTGGCCCCAAAACCCAAGCATACATATACCTATAAAAGTGTAACTGTAACTTCAGGTGTTTCAAGAAATTCCCGTGAATCTCAATCAATGCATGGCATTAAGAGATCATTGGATTTAACCACATAAAGTCTGTAAATCTTTACTTAAGAATTATTTTAATGCAATTGCAAAATATATGACAGACAAGTAACAAGTTATCTTTAATATATACAGAATTATTACCAAAAAAAGTTAAATAGGAAAACCTCAGTATGCAATGAAGGTGCATTGACAATTACTGGTGATTGGAATGTGAAAGTTGGAAACAAAGAAGAAGGATCAGTAGTCAGAAAATATGGCCGTGGTGATAGAAATGACTTAGGAGATCACATGATAAAATTTTGTAAGACCAATGACTTATTCACTGCAAATACATCTGTGGAAAGAGATGATATAAAAGCTAAATATCATCAGTCAGAACAAGGCCAGGGGCCAGCTGCAGAACAGACCATCAGTTGCTCATATGCATTTCAAGTTGAAGCTGAAGAAAATTTTAAAAAGTCCACGAGAGCTAAAGTACAAGCTTGAGTAAATCCCACCTGAATTTAGAGACCATCTCAAGAATGGATTTGACACATTGAACACTAATGACTGAAGACCAGATAAGGTGTGGGATGACATCAAGGATATCATACATGAAGAAACCAAAAGGTCATTAAAGAGACAGGAAAGAAAGAAAAGACCAAAATGGATGTTAGAAGAGACTCTGAAACTTGTTCTTCAATGCAGAGTATCTAAAGTGAATGGAAGAAATGATGAAGTAAAAGAGCTAAACAGAAGATTTCAAAGGGCTGCTCAAGAAGACAAAATGAAGTATAGTGAAATGTGCAAAGACCTGGAGTTAGAAAACCAAATGAGAAGAACATGCTCAGCATTTCTCAAGCAGAAATAACTGAACAAAAAAAATTCAAGCCTCCAGTTGCAATATCAAAGGATTCTATGGGTAAAAGATTGAATGACCCAGGAAGCATTAAAAGAAGATGGAAGGGATACACAGAGTAACTGTACCAAAAAAATTTGGTAAACTTTCATACATTTCAGGAGATATCATATCAAGAACTGATGGTACTAAAGAAAGAAGTCCAAGCTGCACTGAAGGCATTGGTGAAGAAGAAGCCTCCAGGAACTGACAGAATACCAACTGAGATGTTTTGACAAATGGATGCAGATCTGGAGGTGCTCACTTGTCTATGCCAAGAAATTTGGAAGACAGCTAAGTGATGAACCTACTGGAAGAAATCCGTATTTGTGCCCATTCCAAAGAAAGGTGATCCAACCAAATGCAGAAATTATAGAACAATATCATTAATATCACATGCAAGTAAAATTTTGCTGAAGATAATTCAAAAACAGTTTCAGCAGTACATTGACAGGAACTACCAGAAATTCAAGCCAGATTTAGAAGAGGCCATGGAACAACGGATACCATTGCTGATGTCCAGTGGATCCTGGCTGAAAGCAGAGAATGCCAGAAAGATATTTATCTGTGTTTTATTGACTATTCAGAGGCATTTGATTGTGTGGATTATAACAAATTATGGATAACATAGCAAGCATGGGAATTCCATAACACTTAATTGTGCTCATGTGGAACCTATACTTAGACCAAGAGGCAGTTGTTCAAACAGAACAAGGGGCTATTGCATGGTTTAAAATCAACAAATGTGTGCATCAGAGTTGTATCCTTTCACCATACCTGTTCAATCTGTATGCTGAGCAAATAATCCGAGAAGCTGGACAATATGAAGAAGAACATGGCATCAGGATTGGAGGAAGACTCATTAACAACCTGAGTTATGCAGCGGATATGACCTTGCTTGCTGAAAATGAAGAGAACCTGAAGCACTTACTGATGAAGGGAAAATTTCACAGCCTTCGGTATGGATTACACCTTAACATAAAGAAAACAAAAGTCCTCCCAACTCGGCCAACAAGCAACATCATGATAAAAGGAGAAAATATTGAGGCTTTAAAGGATTTCATTTTACTTGAATCCACAATCAATGCCCATGGAAGCAGCAGTCAAGAAATCGAAGGACATGTTGAATTGGGCAAATCTATTGCAAAAGACCTCTTTAAAGTGTTGAAAACCAAAGACGTCGCTTTGAGGACTAAGTGTGTGCCTGACCCAAGTCATGATATTTTCTATCTTCTCATATGGATGTGAAAGCTGGACAATGAGTAAGGAAGACCAAAGAATTGATGCCCTTGAATTATGGTGTTGGCAAAAAATATTAAATATAAGATGGACCGCCAGAAGAACAAACAAGTCTGTCTTGGAAGAAGAACAACCAGTTGTTCCTTGGAAGCGAGGATAGCAAGACTTGTCTTTCATATTTTGGACATATTATCATCAGGAACCACTCCCTGGAGGAGGACAACATGCTTGGTAAGTTAGAGGATCAGTGAAAAAGAGGAAGACTCTCAAGTAGATGGACTGACACAGTGGCAGCAATAATGGGCTCAAATATAGCAACAATTGAGAGAATGGCTCAGGACCCTACAGTGTTTCACTCTCTTGTATATAGGGTAACCATGAATTGGAACTGACCAGAGGACACCTAACAACAACAACAACAGCATAAATATTACCAAAGGAGAGAAACAGTCAACTAAAAAATTGCAAATGGACAATAAAACTATTAAAATTTATAATCTACTAAAAATTCAGAAGTGTAAAATAAATATATGATATCTTTATTAACAAATTGGTAAATTGTTTTAAGACTAAGTCCAAGTAAGGATGAGATAAAATAGACACTTGAGTGAATTATTGGCTGTATTTAAATCAGTTCAGCATTCCCAGAAAAATAGAAACATGTATCTCACTCTAAATTAATTCCACAGTTAGGAAATTATTTGAAAGAAAATTTAAGATAAAACTCAGATTTAGCACCAAAACCAAACAAGTTGCTTCTGAGTTGGTTCCAACTCATGGCGACTCCATGTGTTACAGAGTAGAACTGCTCCCTGGTTTTCTTCCATGTAATCTTTAGGGAAGCAGATGGCCAGGACTTTCTTCCACAAAGCCACTTTGGTAGGTTTGAACTGCCAGCCTTTAGGTTAATAGTTCAACATTTGTGCCACCTAAAGAAAAACAAAACCAAACCCGCTGCCATCGAGTCGATTCCCACTCGCAGCAACCCTATAGGACAGAGTAGAACTGCCCCAAAGTGTTTCCAAGGGACACCTGGTGGATTTGAACCGCTGACCTTTTGGTTAGCAGCCGAACTCTTAACCACTACACCACCAGGGTTTCCTTGTGCCCCCTAAGGGCTTTAAATTTAGCACACACATATGTTAATCTTAACTTTATTCATATCAGTGATCATCTAGAACAACAAAAAAGGCCTCTATTACAATGTTAACTAAGTCAGATAGATAATTTTATATGACATATTCCTAAAGAGCTTACATTAAAATAACTCTTTAAAGATATTGTTTAACTTGGAATATACTCTTGATATTTTGTTTTTAAAAAATATTCTTGTGAATAAAAAAAGAAGGAAATAGTATAAAGAAATGCATATGTATGTGTGTATATATATATGTACATATATATACAAACACACAATACACACCCACATATATGTTTGTATATATGCATATGTATATATGTATGCATATGTGTAGAGAGAGAGAGAGAGAGAATAAAATGAGCAAGTCTTCAAAATGGCCAAAACACAAATAAAGGTGTTCAAGTTTCTCAGTCATCAGGGAAATTCAAATTAAAAGCACAATACAATAGCATTAAGTGCTAATCAGAAATAGCTCTAGCAGGTGGTAATGACCAAATTCTACTCTCTCCTATAGGGTCACTATGAGTTGGAATCGACTTGACAGCAATGGATTTTTTTTTTTTTTTTGGTTTAATGACCAAATGTTGGAGAGACTGTGGAAAAACAGGAACGCTTTACACTACTCCTGAGAGTTTAGAATGGTACAATCTTGTAAACCTGCAAGATAGTACCCACTAAAGCTAAACATCTCGCATATTTTATGGTCCTACATATATAGGTCAAACAAATTAGTGCACATAGCTAACAAATATTCATAGCAGCGTTATGTGTAATACCCCACACAGGAAACTAGCCAAATACCTTTCAATGGATACTTTTACATTATAGTCACAAGATGGAATACAATACAGCCATAACCACGAACAGTTTACAACTTAATTCAATAATATGGATAAATCCTGAAAACCTAATGCTAAGCAAAAGAAGTCAGACCAAAGAGTACATGCTTTATGGAGTTACTAAGCAGACAAAACTAATTGATGCTGTTACAAGTTTGGATAGTGATTGCCTTGAGGTGAAGGCTGGTGTTGAAAAGTGGACAGCAGTGGGTCTTCTGAGGTGATGGCAGTTCTGTTCCTTGAACTGTGTGCACATTGCACAACTGTGTTCAGTTTGTGAAAACTTATTAAATTGCACAAGGTATATGTGCTTATTTACACTAGCTTTCAATAAAATGTTAAGAAAGTAAAACGTTTACAAACAGCAGTTAGTGTTTCTTTAAATTTTTTACATTTATCTTAGTCTTCAATTATTTTATTATCAACAAAAACAAAAATAGAATGGAAGGTTATACAAAGAATACCAGATATAAAATGAAAACTCAGAATAATGTCCTATAAAGAACAGAAGAAGCTGGTGAAGTTTAGCATAGAGAAGAGTGAGTGGAGTATGTGTTGTTCTTAGATGCCATCAAGTCGGTTCCAACTCATAGCCACCCCATGAACCACAGAATGAAACACTGCCCGGTCCTGCACCATCCTCACAATCGTTGTTATGCTTGAGTCCATTGTTGCAGCCACTGGGTCAATCCGTCTCATTGAGGGTCTTCCTCTTTCTCCCTGACCCTCTACTTTACCAAGCATGATGTCCTTCTCCAGGGACTGACTCCTCCTGATAACATGTCCAAAGTATGAGAGGCGTAGGGAGCATAATGGGCTTCACAAGATGTTTATGTCCAAAGAAGGAAAAGAAATTTGAATTACCAAATGTAGACTCAGCACAATTAAAAAACAAGTCAATTCCCACCTCAAGGCCATTTTGGTTTTGGTTGTCTCTACCTGAAATACTTCCTTCACTTTCTCAGGTTTCTGATTAAATGCTGCTGTAACACAGTGACCTTCTATGGCAAGTCTATTTATAATAGCACATCCCCCATGTCTATTATCATCATTCCAATTTATTTTTTTCTAATACAAATTATTACCTGACATCTGATAGATTTATTGGTTTGTTTATATTCTGTCTTCTCCCCATTGGTTTTAAACCCCAGGAGGTCACAGAATGAGTATGTTTAGTCAATAATAATGTGTCTCTGACACCTAAGACAGTTGCTGACATGTAACCAGTAAATATTTGTTACATGAATATATCAAGCTGCTTGCTCAACATTATTTCTTTATTGTCTCAAATGCTTCATGCATTATATTTCCAAAACTAATATCATTGTAATTGAGCTCCCTTTTGCCTAAACTTTGCCTCAACTTGACTAACACCACCTCCATTCTATTTTACCAGCCAGAAAGTTGGAATTATCTTTGCCTGCTGCTCAAGCTCTATCCATATACATATTTGTTATCTGTCAAATATCTCACAAATTTATGCTTCATTGTCCCTGTAGGGTTGCTGTGATTCAGAATCAAATCGATAACAATATGTTTGTTTTTTATGTTTTTTGATCCTTATCCTGAAAGGAACTTCATGTATGCTGTTTTTTTAGCATTGATTTCTCTCTTCCCCATTCCTCCTATTAAGGTCTCGTATACCTATTCAAGTTCTCCCAGGATCTAAGTCTTTTCTTCATAGCGTTTATTAGAGTTGTAATTTCTCATTCATTTGTGAATTATTGGATCAATACTCTCTCACTAGACTTGAATCTTCAGGAAGATGGGACCACAGTCTATCTTGCTCACCAGTATAATCCCTGGTCTTGGGAATCACTAAGTATATTTTCAATAAATAAATAAAACCATGAGTAAATGAACTTGGTTACTGTGTAAAGTTACAGGCAGTCCTTGGGTTATGAATGAGATCCATTCCTAAACATGTCTTTAAGTCGAATTTGTAAGTAAGTTGGAACAGATGCATACAGTTCTTAGTTAGCCTTACTTTAGTGCAAGATAAGTCTTGAAGCCTTTTCAGTAATTTAAAAGCTGCACATACAGCAAGTGAAGATGATTGTGATGAACAATTTGTTCTAAGTAGGGATTGGTTCAATCATTTCAAACTGAGGGAAAATTTACATAACTTTAAAGGGCAAGTCTGAGTTGTCCTTAAGTCAGATGTTGGTAACCCGGAGATTGCCTGTATAGGGATTCAGATTTTGACTCTATAAAAATATATTTTAATTGTAATAAATCTGAAGCTACTGCCTTTGGGAAGTAGTATATTAGCCACTTGGCAGAAATGTTGCAGAGAACATTCAAGACCCAGGTAGGGCTTACATAGTAAGTTTTATGATTATTCCAACTTGAGTATACTTGAGTTAGCATTAAGTAAAAAAAATATGTATATAGTTATACCTAAATTTTTAAGGGAAAAGAAATAGAAACATTTATAGACTTGGGAGTGATTGAAGTCATGTCTTTCAGGGCACTTGTTATGGCAACTATTTTGTCATCTTGGTGATGAAGTAATTATGTCCAGTTTATATGGATTAAGTGAAATGTGTGACCTTAGTGCACCCTGTTCATTTAAAATGTTATGTCATTTTCCTTCTAACTCAAGCACATAATCAGTAGGTAGATAGCAAGTGAGAAACTGTTGACATGGCCTATGGTTTTGCTTTGCATTCTGCAAACAAAATAAAAATAATATACCATTAAAAGTATCAAAAATCCCACTTGATGAAAATAATGGAAGAATATTTTTATTTTATTAACTCTATTATTAATGTAATATTTATTCTTAAGTTATTCTTGAGATGGCTGAAAAATGAAGTCAGGAGAGTCACAGTTCAGTTTGTATTGAAGAGGATGAGTGATGGATTATGTTCAGAAAAATCTCAAGATGGTTGTCTTGATTTCATGTTTTATGTTGCAGCTGTTGGGAAGAGTCTTTAAAACTCTCATAGGCAACATGTTGCAAAAGACATAAATTCCTATTTTTTAAAATGCTGTGTGTGAAGGTTTTTAGTCAGGTTGCTTCTCTAAGAAAAATCAATAAATAGGTCTTATTAATGTGGGTCAGGCTATTTGCACGCTAGCGTTTGAAACGAAAGCATGTGTTACCCAAGGAAATTTTTTTTCTTTCTTTCTTTTTTCTGTTTCGGAAAGCATTTGAAAGGAGGAGCATACATTTGCTCCTGGGAGATCAATGAGAGCTTTGTCTCCATATCGAATGTCTCTGCCTTGACTCCCATTGCCATCAAGCCGATTCCAACTCATAGCAACCCTTTAGGACAGAAATAGAACTGCCCCACAGGATTTCCTAGGAGCAGCTGTGGCCTCAAACTTCCAACCTTTTGGTTAGCTGCTGAGCCCTTAACTACTATGCCACCAGGGCTCCTGTTTCTTGACTAAGGAAATTAAAACAGAGGAACAACAGCAACACACTTTATTTATTAGAAGAAGACTGTATTTCTTATACTCAATTACATGCAAATTGTGAATAACCAGTGACACCTTTTTTAGCAGCAGAGAATGTGACTTTAATTTGTGAACATAATACATGTCTTATTTACCACATAGAAATTACTTATCTTTCAATAGGTGAAATTGTCATTGTATTGTGGGCCCTAAATCATGGATGAATCATGATATCTCTATAATTTCATTTAGAGAAACCATTTACTTTCTTGAAGTCCATGCCCCAACTGATAATTCCATAAAACCAATTTCATGGACCACTGCCCTCATTGAAAATATGATCTAGAGAGAGGGAGACATGTAAACAATTACAGTAAGTTTCTTTTTTGAACAACAGAGAAGGACATTTAATAGAAGGTGGATGTGATAAATACAGAATTGGAGTCTGTATTGTGGGATAGCTATGTGAATGACTGGCTCTGGGGAAAGTTAAAATGAGAAAGTTAAAAGATATTAGAAGTGTCTTTTTAGTCTGAGCCTGATCTTGAGCCTTGAATTTTTCTTACCTTAATCAATCAAAATCCCTAGGTAAATTAGAACTAACAGCCAAAATGCATTTCAAAAATTGTTGAATATTTCACTACTTTACTGGAATGTAAGCTCAGTGAGAGCATGGATGTCTAATATGTAATTTTCATCCATATTTCCAGTGTCTCATACACACTCTTTGAGAATAAATATTGAATAAATGAATGCAGCTCAAGTAGCTAAAATTTAATACAAACACTATTTATTGAAAGGCTCTAGTCAACTAAAGTATTTCATTAAGTGGTAATGACAATTTTTAGTTCACTCATTTGCAAGTTACCCATATGCTGTATTATATTGTACACAAAATATAAATCATGAAATAAATGTATGAACGATGTTAGAAATATTTAGTTCTCTCATAAAGAAAAAAAGGGGGGTGTAATCTCATGAACACAGTCTATTTTAGTTCCTTCAAGAAGTTATTTCATCTGGTGTGAAGGTGATAAAATCCAATTCTATTACTGTAAAACTAACTCTAGATAATAGTAGTTTATGTTTTAGGAGTACTTACTGCATTAAGAATTTTACATGCATCATCTTAACTTAATATTCACGTTGTTGTTAGTTGCCCTTACATTGGCACTGACTCATGGTGACCTTGTGTATAACCGAATGAAACATTACGTGGTCCTGTCTCATCTTCATCTTTATTGGTATGCTTGAGTCCATTGTTGTGAGTATCATGTCAATCCAACCATAATGATGTGGAAATAGCATGATTCTGATTTTGTAGATGAGAAAACTGGTGATACAGCCAGCTTAATTAAATTGGCTGCAGTCACCAGCTATTTAGTGACTGAACAAGACCCTGAAGACAGAGTGGTGGATTCCAGAGTCTGTACTTCTCATTACTGTAATAGGTTACCTTCCAATTAAAGTAATGATGATGAAAAACATTATGATCATACTGACAATTGTTGTTGTTAGATGTTTTCGAGTTGGTTCCAAATCATGTGACCCTGTGTACAACAGAATGAAACACTGCTTGGTCCTTCTCCATTCTCACAACCCTTCCTGTGTTTGAGCCCATTGTTGCAGCCACCGTGTTAATCCATCTCACAGAGGGTCTTCCTCTTTCTCTCTGACCCTCTACTTTACCAAACATGATAACCTTCTCTAGGAACTGATCCCTTCTGATAACATGTCGAAAGTATGTGAGATGAAGTCTCACCATGCTCACTTCTAAGGAGCATTCCAACTGTACTTCTTTGAAGAAAGATTTGCTCATTCTTCTGGAAGTCCATGATATATTCAATATTCTTCAACACCATAATTCAAAGATATCAATTCTTCTTTGGTCTTCCTTATTCATTTCCAGCTTTTGCATGCATATGAGGCAATTGAAAATACTATGGCTTGGGTCAGTCGCACCTTAGTCTTCAAAGTGATATCTCTGCTATGCTGACAATAGTTAAGAACAAGTAATATTCATTCAGGCTTTACTTTTTGTGAGGCACTGTGCAAAGTACTAAATTCTTTTGCATATTTTGTCATATTTAAAACTCACAAAAGTTTTGAAACAGTGTTACTCTTATTATCCCCACTTTACTAATGAGAAAACTAAAGTGTAGTGTGCTCACATTTATACATCTAGTAAGTGCCGAAACCCAAAAGTTTAGTTTGGTTTGAGCTGATGGTAAAATCATTTATTTAGTAAATATGTTCTCTGGGGAAACTGAACAAATCCTTATAACGGCATAAGTATACTACAATTTTATCCTCAATGGAAGTGCAAAACTAAATGTATCTATCATGGTAAATGTTTTGCTTGATATGAACAGAAAAATCATAACTGTTTAAAATGGAATACAGACAACACATTATGAGGATGATTATTCCATATGCCAGTTCCTTCCAATGCCAAATACTTCTATCCACACACACCGAAAGAGAGAGACAGAGAGAGAAAGAGACTGGCAAGTGTACCTCTAGAGCAAAATAAATCAATAAATAAAACCCAAACCCATTGATGTCAAGTTGATTCGGACTCACTGTGACCCTATAGGATAGAGCAGAACTGCTGCACAGGATTTCCAAGACTATAAATCTTTACAGGAGCAGACTGACATTTCTTTCTCCCATTGAGTGGCTGATAGGTTTGAACCGCCGATCTTTTGATTACCAACTGAGGAGGAAACAAAAATATATTTATGTATTTTAATTTAGATTTTGATGGAGTAAGAAAAGCTAAATAAATAAGAGGATTTTAAAAATGAAACAACCATACACAATGCCAAAAAACTCTGTGGTGATAAAAGACCTTAAAGACTTTCTCATTTTGACACCTTTGATGCTTAAATCAACCAACGCTATCTCCTTCAATTTGTTACAAGTTGGTCTGTTCTATTTTCAGAAGGTTGTAATTGTTACAAATATCTTCCTTATGTTGCATTTAAATTTTGATTCCTACAGCTTCAAGTCTTTGATGTAATTCTTCCCTCTGGGATAATATAAACTAAGGTTATCCTCTCTTCTCTACTACCATCCCCAAGCTAAGATTTGCTTCTTGAACTAAACATCCCAGTTTCCTCAGCCATTAATTTGAGCTGTCACCTTTACTTCCCCTTACTATCTGGAGATTCTATAATTTTATTGTTGCTTACCCAATATTTTAATTCTATATTTTGGTCACACTCCTGGTTGCTAATATACTTTAACAAGTGAATTATATTTCACATATGGCCCAACTGGCCTGTAAGATAAAACAAAGAGGGTAGGATAAAGAACAAAGACCTGAATTGGTCCATAAAACTAAATTCCCCAGAGTGGCACTGCATAATGTGAAAAAATGTCCAAAATTTATTGCACTTCCTCCACTGAGAGGTTGAGTTTATTTCCTCTCTCCTTAGGCTGACCTTGTGATTTGTGTTGATTGTAAAGGCAACTTTGTATGAGTTCTGAACCTGAGCCTCAGCAGGCTGTGTTTCCATTTTGCTCTTGAGATTCCTGCCATTGATGGCTTGTAAAATATGTCGAAGACAAGCTAAGGATGAGAGAATATGGGGAGCATAGATGAGCCATCCTCCAGCCACACTGGCTGCAGAGAATACTCTTGATGCATGAATGACTGCAGCAGCTTAAATCAGCTGAGCTTGGCCCAGATCAGCAGAACATTTCAGCTGAGCCCAGTCCAAATTATCAACCCAAGAATTATAAACTAAGTAAGTGTTTGTAGTTCTAACCCACTAAATTTTGGGTTGCTTTTTACACAGTAAAAGCTAACTATGTAGACGTTAACCAAAACCCTTTAAATGCAATTCATTAATAGATTTTTAAAACACTTATTCATAGATTTTAAAGATATTTTAAAATCAGTGCTGCATGCCTATTATATACTTTTTCCTTGGATTTATATGGTTATTACTTTTTCCAACATCAACTGTAGTTACCCTCTTAATTTTAGTGCTTGTTACGCATATTTAATTTATGCATCTTTTCCAACCACTCGAATACTTTTGTCTCTACACTTCAAAGAAGGTGAATAAGCTATGTAGTTAAATAGCATACAATATGTATTTCCAAAGTTGTAGCAAATGTTCCAAATGTTTATAAGTTATACACATATGATATACATATCTATCAAAGATAAAAATGTAGCCAAAAATCAATTCAGAGTTCTATGGAAAAGATGTACATATCTTTCTTAGAGTGAGAAAACTGAGGTCCAGAAGGATATGAGACATAACAAATCTTTAAAACTAGCCAGTGGCAAAAATGTGCCTTAAAGCTTGGTTTTGATACATGATATTTCAGTGCTCTTTCAGAACTTGAGATTCTGATGGTAGGACAATTTCAATGTTAAGTTGTTTGGTTTTCCTACATTGTGGAGTGTGGGAGAGGCGTGATAGAAATGAGATGAAATTCAGTGAAAATCACAAGATCATATATCACTCTTTTTATCACCCCTTGATCTGAGTTTTAACACGTTTATTTTATTCTTTGTTCCTGCCATAGAATATATTCTCCATGAAGTCCAGGATTGACATTTGCTCTATTTCATTATCTTCACTTACCACTGCACCCAGATCAGTACCTTTCACAGAGGCAGTACTAAGTAGACGTGTTGAATAACAATGTTTATGAAAATCTCATTAGTCATACGACTAAAGTAACCACTTAATCAATGCTTTTTTTTTAACCTTTCTGAGCATTTATGTGATTCTGAGGAATAGACCCACTTTCACAAACACATTTGGTGTGCACTTTAAATATCTAAATATATGCTGTAAAACCAACAACCTCCTTATTTGGAGTATATGCAGAACAACATGTGATCCTCTCAATTCTTTTGTGCTATAAATCTTATCTACTATCACAATATTGTACTTAAGAGGTTTAGTCACTAAGTGTAGATGCTATTTCAGCTGATAAAAATAAGAAATTTTTTTTAATGGAGAAAACAAAATCAGCAAGTCACTAACACTTTAATGATACTGTCTCTGAGATCGGCACTTTTCTGTTTCACATACGCTAACTCATCCAATTCTCCTACCAACTTAATGAGGAAAGTATTATTATTCCCATTTTACAGGTGTGGGAATTAGACATAACGGTTAATTTTTTTGGCCCCCAAATCATATAGCTCGTCAGCAGTGGAGCTCCCAGACAATACAGTTCCAGCATCTGTCCTCTTAACCCTAAGTGATGTTTCATTTGTTACACAAAAGCAATATGCATATTACATTAATAAATGAAATATAGAGAGAAAAAACAGTTTTAAGTTATATCTTTAGAAGAATAGAGAGAAGATTCGGTGGTGAAATAAAGTATGATCATGTAAAAGAAGAATTAGATCTCCCCCACTGTGTGACACCAAGTGTTACAATAGTACTAATAAAGGGACACTGTAGGGAAATGAAAAGATGTAACACTAAAAAGAACTTTTTAGTATACGGAGCTATCCAGAGAAAACAGACTACTTTAAGAATAACGGGCATCTCCTAACCTAAGACTTTCAAATGAGCTGGAGGACCACTGAGTATAGTAGGGAAATTATTAAGAGCAATTGACTTTAGAGGCCACATGCATTTTAGCCAATATCAGTAGTATCTCCTGCAGTCAGGAGATTCAGTGACTGAGAATACTGGCACATTAGCTAATATTTCGTATTCTTACTGATAGCTTATATCGCCCTTGAATTATTGCTTTTCCTGGAGAAATAGCATTTAAGTTGGTACATGGTGGTAGCTCATCAAGGACTGTATTTTTGTCCAATGTTAAGTGTAAGAAATATTGTGTTTATGTGTTATGCTTTTTAGTCAGTAATAAAAGCCATAAAAATGATTAAACTTTAGGAAAATAGAGTCCCTAAAGAAAGATGAAAAACAACATATATCTACGAAAAGAGCAAGCTGAGAACAAGCATGAGGGAAGCATTAAATATGAAAAAATAAAACAAAAACTCATGAAAAGTACTAAAATTATTCGTTATTATACTTACCCATCCCCTTCCCTTAGTCACTTCCCTTAGTAATTTAGGTTGTAACTAGATTTAGAAATAAGGATTCAGCGTCTCAAAAGGTAGCAAATATCAGCCAAGGGGAAAATTCAAGGTACATTATCAGGTACTCAAATAGCAGATACCAAGAGAAGATTAAGGACTTTCAGGAAAACCAAAATAGCGGGCCTTGCAATAACGAGAAAACTACCTAACAGATCACAATTGGCTATTAACTCTATTGACTTCCCGGCATCCCTCAAAAGAGGACAGGCTAAAGCTCTTCTGAGTGTTTGTATTTTTTGGGGGGGTTGGGGGCAGGATGGTTGTGATGGCTGTGAGGCTCATCAGACCATTGGTGACCCAAATTTGAAGAGTCATGGAAGTGCAAGATTAATCCCTGTGGCCCACTACTAACCATACCCATCTCCTCAAGTTAGTACAGTAAAATTAGCTCAACTAATTAGTATTTGTCTGGAATCATTACCAAGGTTCTCAATATCACACCCAGCTACAGGATTCACTATCTTAAATAGGAGCTGGAGACTGCCACCCGGTGGTACCAAACTATAGTCAGAAACATGGCTGGAAATGGATAGCGCAGTTGGGTCTCCAGCAGGCTTAATTTGGTCATTTCACTAACCTCAAATAAAACCATTGCTCTTCTTTTGGTAATTGAAAAATTGAAGACCAATTTTCATGTTGAGATCAAGTTTACTATACTAAAAAGCTGGAGTTTAGAGAAGCCATAGGCATTATCTTCCATGACTTATGGGTTTTCCCTCTTTACATAAGCAGCTTAAAAATTTGCTACCCAGTCACCAAGACAGAGTGCAGGAAGTGAACATGAAAATTATATTTATCAACAATGGGTATTCTTATTGTCTTTTCAGTTACCACATTAATATTTCCAGTAGGGGAGAAGAGAAATTACTTGATGGCTTGTCATGTGAGGGGTTAAAAAGGCAGCATAGAGGTTTGGAATTAAAGTTTCCATAATTCAAGAGTATTTCAATACAACTTCGAATTATTTCAACCTCACGCTGCATTATAAGATATATTTTCTTGATATGTGAAGATAACAGTCTCACTATATTCTAAGTACTCTGGTAAAGAGGACACTATAATATGGAGGATTTTGACAAACGTAAGAACATATAGGAGATTAGTTATCTGGGAAAGAATTAGGGATGTAATGGCTTATCAGCATAAGCACTGGAGGATTTTAAGGGGCCTTAGCTTAAAAATATGTTAATTGATTTTAAATCACTAAAGTCCCATGGTTTAGAAGAATGAATTTGGTGTTGATTCAGATCGGAAAAGCCGTGATCAATAGGTATATATTCCCAAGGAGCCAGATTTTGACTCAATATGAAGAAGAACTAAATATTAGAACTGATCGAAAATGAGCTGACAAAGTAGTGAAGCTCCTGTTACCAGAAGCACTCAAATGGAAGTTTAATGGTCACGTATTGGAAACCCTGGTGCCCTAGTGGTTAGGTGCTATGGCTACTAACCAAAAAGATGGCAGTTCAAATCCACCAGGCGCTCCTTGGAAACTCTGTGGGGCACTTCTACTCTGTCCTATAGGGTCACTATGAGTCAGAATCAGCTGGATGGCAACAGGTTTGGGGGTTTTTTTTGTTTGTTTGTTAAAACCAAAAGGAAAAAAAAAAGTAATCCAGATGCCGCTGAGCTGATTCTGACTCATAGTCACCCCATAGAATAGAGAAGAACTGCCCCCATAGGTTTTTCAAGGAACAGCTGGTGGATTCAAACTCTCGACCTTTTGGTTAGCAGCCAAGCTCTTAACCACTGCGCCATCAGGGGTCCGGTCACTTGTTGGATGCAGTTATTCCATTGTGGGTTGTAGTTTTTTCCACTATGGTCTCGTTTAATTCCAAACTTGTGTTGTTTTCTGAGGGATAGTCCATAAAAACGGGACTGGAATTAACAGAGCTAAATCTACATGAAGTACAGATGCAGACTATTTTAGGAGCATAGAACATCACTTCCTTTTCCCTGAAGTCAACACAAAAGTAAAAGAAACAAGATTCTGTGGTGGTGGTTGTTGTTGTTGTTGTTAGATGTCATCCAGTCAGTTCCAACTCATAGTAGACCCTATGTGCAACAAAACAAAACACTGCCTGGTTCTGTGCCATCACAATACTTGCTGTGTTTCAGCCCATTGCTGCAGCCACTGTGTCAGTTCCTCTCATGGAGGCTCTTCCTCTGTTTCACTGACTCTCTACTTTATCAAGCATGATGCCCCTTCTCCACGGACTGAGCCCTCCTGGTAACATGTCCGAAGTGCTTAAGATGAAGTCAAGCCATCCTTGCTTCCAAGGAGCATTCTGGCTGTACTTCTTCCAAGACAGATTTATTCCTTCTTCTGGCAGTCCATGGTATATTCAATATTCTTCACCAACACCATAATCAAAAACATCGATTCTTGTTTGGTCTCCCTTCTTTGGTCCCGCTTTAGCAAGCGTATGAGGCAATTGAAAAGATCATGGCTTGGGTCAGATGTAAGCCATGATTTTTTCACCCTTCGCTGGGTTAAAAAAACAATACTATATGAACTTACAAGGTTTATGTTTTATTTTCATAAAATAAAGAATTAAAATTTGATTTTCTCAAAACCTCATAGAGTTGCAGAGCCATTTAAAATGCTTTTTATAATTAACATAACAATTTTAACATTAGCTCAATTCATACAAGGGGAACACCATGAAAATTGCATGGAGGCAAAAGTTTTCGGGTAAAAGAAATTGCTCAACTTGTTGAAATGATTTTGGAATTATAGGAGTTAAATTTGGATTTTGAGAGCCTTGAATTGCCAGGTAGATCTTGGGACATACTTATGCATATAGTGGGAACCCCTGGCTGCTGCAAATGATTAACTACATTGACTGCTAACTGAAAGGTTGGAGGTTCGAGTCCACCCAGAGGCACCTAAGAAGAAAGACCTGGTGATCTACTGACAAAAAAGCAACCATTGAAAACTCTACGAAGCATCATTCTACTCTGATGCACATTGAGTAGCCATGATGCAGAATCAACTCAATGGCGACTGGTAAAAAATGCCTATAAAGAGATCTTGTGAAACATTATTCATCAAATACTCAGTTGTCCATGATTACTCACTTACCATCACCATAGCCATGTCAAGTGAAGATAACTGTTCAGTAATCAGAACAATTACAGAATCCAAGGAAACTGGTTCAAACTGCACCTCCATTACTATATACTAATTATATTTGGGTAAGTTATTGAAATAACTTTAACTTTTATTTCTTACTTTGGAAAATACACACAGCAATAGTGCCTACTTAAATGAATTTTTATAAATATTAAAATAGGTAATTTAAATAAACAGACAGTACTTGAGTCATTATAATAACAATTACTATTTTCATTATTAATTATGCAAATATTCCGAACTATTATTTATAAAATGAATCAATATTGACAATAACAAAATGCACTCATAGTCTCATTTAAATGTCTACCATATCTAATACTGTTCAAAGGACTCAAAAATAGTAAGAGAATAAAGATAAAAATTATATACCTTGAATAGAAAACAGCAACATTCAGGTTTACAAATGTAGGCTTATCCACTTCTCTTCCTCTCTTTCTCTCATCCACTCCCCCTTTTTATGTCCGAACCTGCCAGCAACTGAGTTGCAATAGCAACTCTAAAAATGTTTGTTGAATGAGAATTGAACAAATCGATTCACTTCTCTTTGCAACTATGCTTTAAATAAATATAGACTGGGCAAATAATCTCAGAAAAAATCAAGTTAAATTATATATTGGTAAGCTAAATAATTCATTTTAGTTTTTACATAGCCCCATTGCAACTTCTAGGCCGTAATACTTTTCAATACCATTTAATAGTATAATCAGTGTTCTGTGACAATGAACGGGTATTTTGTTTTATGATGGTGAGACCCTGCTTTAGTCAGTTTTTTCCTGAGATAATACTGCACCTAATATCTCAATTGCTTACAACCTGCATGCATTTCTCATCCTTGGATTTGCTAGTCAAATGCAGATGCTGTTTTCTAGGCTGTTCTACATACCCTTATTTATACACCAGATAGAAGTAAAGTAGTTACACGGAATGTGCTTTTTTTTTTTTTTTAACTCAGATCATGGTAGCAAAAAAGGCTAAACCATACTGAGCAAAAGCCTTTTAAGTCTCAGCCCAGACTCAGCCTATGTCATGTCTGCTTACATTCCAATGATCAAAGCAAGTCATAAGGCCAAGAACAACGTCCACAGGGAAGGAACTATATTTCTCTCACAGAGGGGGATGCGGAGGGTGAATATATTCTTCCTATAAATATGGAGCCCTGGTGGCACAGTGGTTAAGAGCTCTACTGCTAACCAAAAGGTCAACAGTTTGAATCCACCAGCTGCTCCTTGGAAACTGTGGGGCAGTTCTACTCTGTCCTATAGGGTCACTATGAGTTGGAATTGACTCGAAGGTAATGGGTGTTTTTGGTTTAGAGTCACATTTTATAGGTTTTCTGTGCTATTCTAATAGCGCAATATTTCACACATTTTGAAATGATATTTTAATGAAAGAAGTAATAAAGTATTATTGGTATTAAGCTGTGCTGGTAATAGCACTCATTGAAATTATATTTTACATTATGTGTCATGTTATATTTGTTAAGCAATCAGAATGGAAAATAACTTCATACAATTAGCCGATGAATATGCACCTTGAAATTTAATTGTTTCTCTTCATCTGCCAAAGCCAAAGTGCATTTGATGTGAAAACTGCAATATAAGCCATTATTTTTCAAATTTAATTTTTTTAATTTACATTAAATGGTAACAAGAGATTTTGATTATTAGTTTGCATTTTTTGCTGTATGTAACTTAATAATTCAGAATTAGAATGTTCTGGGGAATAGAGTTAGATGAGCCTAAGAATATCAGCTAGGAAGTTAACTGCCAGCTCTCTCACGTCATGTCTACCCAAACCACCTTGATGAATCCTAGGTGACATTTGAGCAACAATAATAGTTAGACTCCAAGGGTTAACAAGGAGGAATACAAATGGGTCAAAATGTTAGTAAGTTCCTTAGTATTCTTAAACTTCCTACATCTGAAAATATACCAATACGTATTTTAGAATTATTAAGATTTGAAATCTGTATCATTTCTAATGATAATGTGTCCTTTGACTACAGATTCATTATATCAGTATCATTTAGAACATGTTATATATATCCATCTATCTTAATATATATCTACAGATACATATTTAGTAGTTCAACTTAAAATAATTTATTTCAAATTCCACGGATGACTTAATATTCTAAGTTCTGTTTAAGAAAAGTACATTTGCTTTTTATGTATACTTTTATGATTTTATGTATATCACTATATTTATCTTTCTGCTGTTGCGTGTCTGGTGGGTGTGGGCCCTGGCCTTTTGGTTAGCAGCCAGGCACTTGACTGCTAAGCCACCAAGGCATCCAATCAGAAAATTTTCCTACAAAACTAGAATATAAAATTTAAAGTAAAAAAAATAATAATAATAACAAAGTGGCCCAAGTTCAACAATAATAGTAAAACACATAAAATCACAAGACAGGAAGGACCAAGCCTATACCCTGAGATCACCTTTTCAAAACAGACCAGAGTGGCACACAAAATAAAGGATGAGGACTACAGTGCACCTGACATAAGCCATAGTATTTTCAGTTACCTCATGTGCATGGGAAAGCTGGACAATAAATAAGGGAGACTGAAGAAGAATTGATACCTTTGAATTATGGTATTGGCAAAGAATACTGAATATGCTGTGGACTGCCAAAAGAACAAACAAATCTGTCTTGGAAGAAGTACAGCCAGAGTGCTCCTTAGAAGCAAGGACGGCAAGACTTCATTCCATGTACTTTGGACATGTTATCAGGATGGACCAGCCCTTGGAGAAGGACATAATGCTTGGTAAAATAGAGGGTCAGCAAAAGAGAAGAAAACGCTTAATGAGATGGATTGACACAATGGCTACAAGGATGGGCTCAAGCATAGTAATGATTGTGAGGATGGCGCAGAACCAGGCAGTGTTTTGTTCTGTTGTGTACAGGGTCACCATGAGTCAGAACCAACTCGACAACACCTAACAAATCACCCATAAGATCTGTGCTATACTTAAAAACCATCAGTATGAGACTATGAGGTCAACAATTACTCAAAAGTAAAGATAAGAAGATAAGGGGGCAAGGAAACTAGAGTACTGGAAATGGAACAAACAGAACACAAAGAGAATGTTGACACATTGTGATAAATGTAACTAATGTCAGTGAACAATTTGTGTGGAAATTGTCAAATGGGAACCTAATTTGCTGTGTAAACTTTCACTAAAAACTCAATAAACTATTATTTTAAAAAAAACCTTGTGTACACCTCTGAATATTGTTTTTTGCTCATAATCAAATGATTGAAAACATTCAATAGTTTATAATAAAATTAATTATAAATGATAACAATTTGATTATTTTCAGTGTTATGAGAATTCATATCAATTGACTAGTACACTTTTGAAACATGAGAGTTAAAGATTATTTACTATATTAGTAATGGAAATATTAGCAAATTAAATTTCAGAGTAATTAATGAAAATTAAAGAGAGAGAGAGATAGTAATTCCATGAAATAATTTAAGTAAACACCAAAGGAACATTTCCACAAGTCTGCCAGGATTCCAAAGGTTTGCTTCAGGAAGAGATTTAATGACTTTCAGAATTTCCTCTAATTTAATCTTTTGTTTAAACAGTTGATATGTTGAAAAAGAGTTTGGGTAGGATTTGTGATATTGGGATCCAGACATATAAGTTGAAGTTCTCAGGAGTAATATTGCTCTTGTAAGAATTGAATGAATCCTTCTTTAGCCTATGATTGACATGTAAGAAATGAGAGTGCATTCAGAGTAGTAGAGTTATGGTGTATAAATGGAAAGTGGATTGATACAAAAATGCAGTCATGGTGAGGTTCGACATCAAGGCCATACCTAGACAACCAAAAATAATTGCACAACAGCCTTGAATGTGCTGCCATGTCTACCATCTTAATAGTCAATTTGCCTTCCTGCAATAAAAAGGTTTATTTAATACTCAAAGTATTATCACAATGAACTTATGAGTGTGAACTGACATAACTGACAACCAGGTGTTGACTTAAAAAATGTTCAAGTAAGATTCTATAACTCTCAATGAGTTGAGAGCATTTAATGAATTTTTTTTCTCTTTACTCATTTCAGTATTTTTACATGATCATACTTCTAGATGTTGCTCCAAACTGATTTGCGTTGCCTTAAGAAGTCAAGAATATTGACATAACTATTTGACAATGGGTGACTTTAACAAAGAAATGTTAAGATAACCGAAAAACGCTGTTACAGATTGAATTGTGTCCCTAAAAAATTTGTGTTGTAATTCCAAACACTTATACCTGTGGATGTAATTCCATTTGGGAATAGGGTTTTCTTTGTTATGCCAATGAGGCCATATCAGTGCAGGGTGTGTCTTAAATCTTAAGTCAATCACTTTTCAGATATAAAAGAGCAGATTAGGCACAGACAAAGCAAACAAAGGGGGAAGACTGAAACTATCTGAAGACAATAGGGGCAGATTGATCTAAAGCCCCGGAACTTCAAGGATGGCTGGCTAGAGAAGCTGAGACAAAGATTGCCATTGCATTGGGCAAATCTTTTGTAAATCTCCCACATGGAAGGTGAGAATTCTACCACTAAACCACCAATGTCCCCATATTTAGCAATATAAAGAAAAAATGAGTGGTCCCTAAAATTTTGAATATGCATCAAGCACTGTTAAATAACTCCCTCATTAATTAAATATTCTTGAACATGTACTAGGCCCTTAGAATATATTAGTAAAAGAAACAGATAAAGGGCCCTGCCTTATTGCACTTATATTATATGAGGGAAAATAGATCATAATTAATGAGCACTAAATAAAATAACTTTATAGCATGTTAGAAAGTGATAAGTGATTATGAGGGAGGGAAAAAAATGCCGACTAATATAAAGGGGCTTAGAAATTCTGGGCCAGGGACGAAGGTGGGTATTAAGAAGTAGACAGGACCATGCCTTGGCTTTGATACAGGCTGGCTGCATGATCTCATTTACTAAGGTATTTCTGCAAAATTAGACGTTTAGATTTACTCCAAAATGCTTACAACTATAATATTCTACGATACTATATCTAATCTAAGGTCCCTGGGTGGCACAAATGGTTTGAGCTGGGCTGGTAACCAAAAGGTTAATAGTTCGAGCTCACTCAGAGTCATTGCAGAAGAAGAGGCCTAGCAATCTGCTTCTGTCAAGATTACAGACGAGAAAACCCTATGGAGTAGCTCTACCCTGTAACACACTGAGGCGCCATGAGTCAGAATCAACTCAACGGCACAACAACTTATCTAATTTAAGCATCTCTCACAGAGAGGATGAATAGTGCTATCCGTGATTGTTAAAATCTAATACAAGTAGAAGCAGATCAGATTAACTACCAAAAAAAAAAAAAAAAAAAAAATCCTGGCCAATGATGTATGAATGAAACACACTTGTTACTGTTTGAGATTCAATACTAATTTTATTCATTACCTACACTTTCTGCATTTGTGAAGGGAAAAATGTTAAGTTGTTAACTATGTCATAGAATCTTCATGGTTATTAAAAATAATACAATGGCAAGCAACAATAAAATCACTTCCGAGTAGAACATGAACACAGTAATATTTTATAATGTTCTATAATGCTAGGTTATATATATGATGTTATACTGAATTTGCCTGGTTTTCTGGAACACACAATGTGATGCAAAAGATGTTAGATATATTCATAGCCTGGGTTTAATGTGCTGGATGTACTGCCTGTCTACACTTTTCCACGTGGTTCTTCAAACTAAGATGTAACTACTTAAGAATTTCAAATATGACAAGTAGCTCTTTGAAGTTGACTTTTGTGTGTGCTTCAGAGAAACACAAGATGGAACATAAGTAAAAACTACTCATGGAAACAAGGTTTAAGATCTGACATTTCTAAGCAGCAGGCTTCTTCTGTCCTCAGGGAGATAAACAAAACTATTGAAAAACCCATTAGGTATATTTATAACCCAGGTTTAATGTCTGGGAGGTAAACTAAGATGCCAGACTGCCAGCCACCAACTTTGGGACGGAAGAAAACAGCTTCTCAGAGTGAATGTTTTCATCCTTTTCTCATCAATATTCTGAAGATGTGGCACCTTAATCTTTTATACAGTGCAGGGGGATCCTTCTTGTAGATTACTTTCCATGAAAAATTTTGTTATTTTGTAAAACATTGTCTGGGGAAAATTCACTAACCTGTTTCCTTTTATACTTATTTTTGGATGAGATGGGGGAGGGCGACAGTGTTCAGATGTTTCATGGCTCCTCAAATGGAAAAGAAACATGTGAATCAATAACTAATCCTGAAGAAAATAGAACAGTGAACTGTCCTAGGAAGAGCAAGTATAGCTACTGCGAGGTATATGAGAGTCGAAGAATGTATGATGTTACAGATAATTGATGGAGTTTTACAAGAAATCTGAAATACAGTTTTCTGTATAGTCTTAAGGGGTCAAAGTGGATTATAAGATATAGAAAGAGCAATTTCATTTCTGTATAAGCAAAACTTTCTAACAGTCAAAAGTATGCTAAGGAGGAGTTGGCCGAGTTGAGGAAAGTATTGAATCCTCTGTCGTTAGAGATCGAGAAAAAGTGCAATAATCCTTGAATGAATTTACTATATGGACTGATTTTTGACATCAACTAGATAATTGGTTTAAATAAACAAAGTTCTCTACCAAATTTGGATGAATTTCTCTCATCCTCTGGACTCAACTGGCAATATTGAACAGGTAATGTGTTTATAAAAGAAGTGTTAGTCACTGTTATCATGTGACTTTACCATGTGATAGGGGAAAAAAGCCAGTAAAGAAGACCAAGGAAAAGTAATGAGTTTCAACATTGATAGAAGAGTTGGGGTTAAAATAGATTAAGTAGTAAAAGTGAAATATGAAAATAAACTGCTAATATTTGGAGGTAGAAACCGTAAATTTTTTTTTATTGATGTAATTAAATGAAGTTTACGTTTCAAGCCTTCTCCCATACAGAATGTTTTCTTTTTAGCATACATTGTTATAAGACCCCAACCGCTTACCCCATTCTGTGACAGCACACTCCTCTCCTCCGCCCCTGATTCCCCATGAACATTCAACCAGCTCCTAACTCTCTCTGCCTTCCCCTCTAACCTCTGGACAGAAGCCGCCCCTTTGGTCTCTTATATCTACTTGTCTAAGAGGCACATTCGTTATATGAGTATCACTTTATGTCCCACAGTCCAGTCCAATCCCTGTCTGAAGAGGTGGCCTCGGAAATTGTTTTAGTTCTGGGGTGAAGGAGAGACCAGGTGCCATGCTTTCCGGGGTGCCTCCAGTCTTAAGACCATTAAGTCTGGTCTTCTTACTAGTATTTGAGTTCTGCATCCCATCGTTCTACTGCTCCATCAGGGACCCTCTGTTGTTCCCTGTCAGGACGTTCATTGGTGGTAGCCGAGCACCATATAGTTCTTCTGGTCTCAGGTTGATGAAGTCTCTGGTTTATGTGGCCCATTCGAGACAGTAAATTTTTATTGTTTGTTTCCATGAGTTTACTAACAGTGGACCTAATAATTGTAGGAAAAAATAAATGATCACTATTTGATTTTGCTGTCTCATATAAATCTACTTTTTTTCTTTTTCGTTTCTTTTCATTGTTGGGAGGCCTCCATGTATCTGCTTAAAGTTTTTTTTTTTTGAGAAAGAAAGAAATTCACATATATATAGGGAGATAACAAAACAGTGTTACCAAATTAGAAATTGTTTAAAAATTTTCCTAATAATTATCGAAGCAGAAGAGATTAATTTGAAAATATTTGGTTACTTTTAAAGACTACCTCTATAAGGAATAGCCTTAGACATGTCCAAATGTTGCTATACTTTTTTAAATGGTTTCCTAATTTTCTAGAAATGTAACATTTTTTTCTCTTCAATCCAAAGTTATTTTTCTCCTGGACTTACTCCTTAGAATCATTATCTTTGTGCTGAATTAGTATTTGTCTCAGGAACACTCTTAATATAGCAAGAAAAATAGCCTAGAGAATTCTACTACCCTATGGATTAAACTAACAGTCCAAGTAAGAATCTTGATAAGTAAGCAAAATTCACATTTAGACAAAATTTACATATTTATTAGCCTTTGTATAAACAGATACCTTTAAGTCTCAATTTTTTATGCACAACTTGCCAGTTACTTAAAATTCTTTGTAGCTGTTATGTGACAACTTTAAAAACAATGAACTTCTGTTTAGAAAACTGAATAGGAATATAGCATAACAAGACAATTCTCAGCTGAGATGTTTAACAAGTAAATTCTGGTTCAAAAGGCTATTTGGCAAAGGTTTTTACATTCTGTCCTTATACTGGAAAAGGCAAAAATCAAAAGACTGGTTTCTCCAAATTCTATGATGTCAAGCCTTCAGCAACTGGATGTGGAATCTGATGTCGAAGACTATCAAGCATACTTTTCCATCTAAGAAAAAAAAAAGTTGGTTTTCACATTTGTCTGTGAACAAAGATAATTATCTTCCTGAAGGTTAGTGTCTTCCCTCTTAAGTATTTTTATGATCTGATTTGTTTATAATGTTTCAATTACTTTGTACTATTCTGGCTTAATGAGCCCTGGTAGCACAGTGGTTAAGCACTCACTGCTAACCAAAAGGTCAGTGGTTAGAATCCACCAGCCGCTCTGCAGGAAAAAGATGTGCCAGTCTGCTTCTGTAAAGATATACATCTTTGGATACCCTGTAGGGCTTCCACTGTTATGTTTCATTAATAATACAGCTTCCACATTGCTACTAGAGAAGTCTTTCAAAGTCTTAAGTTTAATTGTTTGATACTACTCAATATTACACGTGGGAAAAAGCCCACACTCTTCAGCCCTTTGTATAAACATGTGCGTGTATGTATGTGTGTGTGTGCCTGCATGCCTGTGTGTGTGTGTGTGTGTGTGTATACAATCAGGCTCATGTCTACGTCTTCATCCCCTTTGCAAACTAGTCTGTGGTTATGCCAGACCACTTGTAGTTCTCAGAGAGTGTAACTGTTTCATCCCTTTTGACCACGAATAATATAATTTCCACTTTTAAATGCTTGGCACTTTACTGCCAGTAGCCTAGAATACAATTACTCACCTTTCAAAATTTATTCCAAGTAACCTTTCGTCTAAGAAGTCTATATGGAGCACCTTCCTTCTGTAGATAGCAAGGTTCAATCCCTCCCTTGTAACCCTGCTGAACTTTGTAAAGATTTCTATCATAATACTTTTAGCATTTTATTGCACCTATTTATTTTCATGAGTAGCTCCTTCATCAACACCAGTGACTCTAAGAATTGAGGATTATGTAAGAACATTTATGTTAGTGGGACTGAAAGAGACGGGGGGAACTTCTATGTCAGAGGTTTCTAATTGTTTTATCAGTGAGTGTGTGCCCAAAGAGCGATAACATCTTGAGCCAAAGATGAGTCTTTTTGATCTCTTTACAGCCAATACTCCACTAAGTCTCAGGTAAACCTGTTGTTTGTGTTAGGTAATCCAGTAAGTTCCAACTCATAGTGACCCTATGTAAAATAGAAACAATGTTGCCTAGTCCTATGTCATCTTCACAATTGTTGTTATGTTTGAGCCCCTTGTTGTAGCCACGGGGTCAATCCATCTTGTTGAGGGTCTTCTTTTTCCCAGACCTTCTACTTTACCAAGTATGTTGCCCTTCTCCAGGAATTGGTCTTTCCTGATAACATGTCCAAAGTGCATGAGACCAAGTCTCACTGTCCTTGCTTCTAAGGAACATTCTGAATGTACTTCTTCCAGGACAGATTTGATTGTACTTCTAGTAGTCCATGGTATATTCAATATTCTTCACCAACACCCTAATTCAAATACGTCAATTCTTCTTAGGTCTTCCTGACTCATTGTCCAGTTTTCCCATGCATGTGGGGTGATTGAAAATACATGGCTTGGATCAGGCCTTAGTCTTCAAAGTGACATCTTTGCTTTTTAACACCTTAAAGAGGTCTTTTGCAGCATATTTTCCCAATGCAATACATTGTTTGGTTTCTTGACTGGTGTTTTCATGGGCATTGATTGTGGATCAAAGGAAAATGAAATCCTTTATAAGTTCAATCTTTTCTCCATTTATCATGATGTTGCTTATTGGTTCAGTTGTGAAGATTTTTGTTTTCTCTATGTTGAAGTGTAATCCATACAGAAGGCTGTAGTCTTTGACCTTCATCAGTAAGTGATTCAATTCCTCTTCACTTTTACTAAGCAATATTGTGTCACCTGAGTAATGCAGGCTGTTAGTTACTTCTCCATAATCCAACTTCTGGGATTATTTGCCCAGCATACAGATTGAATAAGTATGGTGAAGGATATATCCCTGACATACACCTTTTATGATTTTAAAACATGCAGTATCACCTTGTTATGTTCAATAATAAGATGCTCAATAAAAACTTATTGCACAAATGCATGGATTGTTTTTCAAGAGAACATTACAAAAATATCCTGAGCATGTCCAAACATTTTATTTTTCCTTCTTTCCTTTTGCTGAAATTTTAAATTGCAATATATCAAAGAAGAAAACACTGCACTGTGTTAGGAATGAAAGAAAAAGAGTTTTGTAGAGGAATAATACAGCTTGAGCTGGGTTTTATTCAGATCCAAAAAGGGACCATTTATGAATAGAAAATAGAGTAAGTAATAGCAATTTCCTGTAGTAATGAGTTATGTCTCCACTGTTCTTGTATCAATAGATCAAGAGCAACCCAATCAGATCCTTGTAGTGGAAAGACCCACCAAGGAAGGCCAGACTCGCTTGAGGTTAGGAGGACACCACATAACCAACAACAAAACCTGTTAAAATGGTGAGCAAAAGCATCTGCCCAATCTAGGAAAACATTAATAGAGGCATGACTGTAACAAAAAGAAAAAAAGATAAAGAGGTGCATTTTCAAGCCAGATCCAGGGTCTTGGGTCAGCTGTCTGCTTTAGATGTCATCTGCTTCTGGCCATAAGGGCATTTAAATGTAACCTTCAATTCTCTTGTGGGTCTGCTAATCCAAAGAAAAATCTTAGCCTATTTTAACTGTGACAAATGGATCCAAAGTGTCTTAGGATAGGTTCTCCAGAGAAGCAAAACCCAGCAAAATGTATATATGTATATATATATATAAAGAGAGAGAAATTTATATCAAGGAAATGGCTCACGTGGGCCCTAGAGGTTTTATGTCCCAAGTCTGTGAGGCAGGAAAAAGGATTCTCCCCATCCGCATAGACACAGGGGCTGACGTACCCAAGATCAGCAGGCTGGAGAGCAGTGTCACTACGGGCCATGAAGATCAACGAATCTCAAGATCTGC
Source organism: Dugong dugon (assembly GCA_030035585.1). Taxonomy (NCBI): domain Eukaryota; kingdom Metazoa; phylum Chordata; class Mammalia; order Sirenia; family Dugongidae; genus Dugong; species Dugong dugon. Next base: position 105,942,898 of record CM057463.1, on the reverse strand, counting down.
AAGCAAGACTGCCGGTAAGCTGCCAACCCAAGTCCCAAGTACCAGAGGCCAGAAGAATGGGAGAAAGCTGCAGGATCTGGAACAAGCAAGTCTGGGCAAGATGGACAGGAAGCAAGTAGGCAGAGGAGGGCAAAGAGATGAAGGCTGAGGGGCGGTGAGCAGCCACAGGCCCCGCCCCCAAGGGTACCACTCAGCAGATTCATCATGTGGGTGATCACATATCAAATTTCAACAGGGAAGTGATCACAACATTATACAACTGCCAAAACACTAAGAATCATGGCCCAGCCAAGTTGACACACAATCTTAACCATCACACAAAGTTTTAATACCTCTAATATGGTTGCACACAGGTTGATGAGGAGGGCTGAATATGATCCTTTCTGATGAGATTCTAATGCATCTTTTATTTGGCGTCTCTTCCAATATACATATTCTCCTGGGGTAATGTTAGGTAGACTCAGGAGTCTAATTTCTGTTCATCAAAGGCTTCTCTAACCTTTGAAAGATATTCTTTAGAATATTGGACTAAAGGCTGGCAATACTTCAGTAATTCAGATTGAACAATGTTGGGGTTGATGCAGGCAACATAAGGAAGAACTATGGGTCTCCCAGTAATTATTTCATAGGGGGATGTTTGTGGGATTCAAATGGTGTGGACATTAGGTTTAAAATAACTAAGGGAAGGACTTTAGTCCAGGACAAATTTAGTTTCACAAAGCTTGGTTATTTGGATCTTTATTATTCCATTAGTTCTCTTTATTAGCCCAGAACACTGAGGATGATAGGGACATTGTAGCCTTTGATAAATGGGAAAAACTTGACACAGTTCTTGGATGACTTGTCCAGTGAAATGAGTTCCCTGATCACTACAAAGAGTTTCTGGTGCCCCCCAGGTATATATGATGTTTTCAAGAAGTTTCTCTGCTATAAAGCCTGCAGTAGCACAACAGCAGGGGAAGGCTTCTACACAATGTGAAAATCTTCATTACTAATACATATTTACAACCGTTCGATAGTAGAAACTGAATAAAATCTAGTTGCCATTCAATCACAGGCCTGGAAGTTAAAGGGTATTGTCCAGGTAGGACTTTAAGGTATTTTATGGGATTATAGTGAGGGAAAATAGAGCAATGGGTTGCAACATGTTCAGCTGCCTCAAAAAATTTTCCACATCAATATTTTTTAAAGTCTCAATCATTTTATCTCATCCCATGTGGGAACCTTCATGTATGGTCCACATCACAGGAACATGCAGGAAATTGGGCAAGACAGTTTTCTTATTAGGCCCAGACCATAATTTAATGGCAGGATCTTGGAAACAGTGTGCCTTTTTCCATGCCTTAGTTTCATCTTTTTAGGCTAATTGTTGGTGTTTTAACAGTTTTTCTAAAGTTAATTCACGAAGATTGGAGTTATCCATAGTCAAATTTGGGAAGTCCTTTACTTTATTTATCATAAGTGTAGAAATAACTTGAGAGGGAGCTTGCTCGACCTCCATATCAGCAAGATTATTTCCTCAAATTTCTTCACTTTGGGGTACTCCTTTTGGTTGGTGAGCTTGTATTTTTATCACAGCAATTTCAGAGAGGAATAATAGAATGTCTAGAAGGTCCACTACTAAAACTCTATTTTTTTATGCTTTTCTGGAAGAGGTTAAAAATCCTCTTTGTTTCCATAACATGTCAAAATCGTGTACAATTTACTTTCCATAAAAATATTATTAACAGATTTTCCTGAAGCAATTCTACAAGCTCTAGTGAGGGCAATTAATTCAGCTTGTTGGGCTGAAGTGGCTTCAGGGAGAGCCTGACTTTCAAACACTTCAGTAAAAGTTTGTAACTGTTTATCCAGCTTGATAGTGAAGCTCAGCAGGATTAGGGTTTAAATAGGAACCATCCACAAACAAAACTAAATCAAGACTACTTAAAAGGGTCTCCCTGAAGTCTTTTCGTGAGGTTAAAAATTGCTCAGTCAAGTCTAGACAATCATATTCAGGATAGTTGTAGAATAACTCATATAGTTATTCTATATTTGTTGCAGTTATTCTATATTAGTAGCAGGGAGAAGATTAGCTGGATTTAAACAGACTACAGAGTGTAGTCTAACTTCAGATGCCGCCAGGAGGAGAACTTCCTAGGAGGTGAGTCTGTTGGCAGAAAGATGTTGTGTCAAGGCAGAATTAAGTAAAGTAGACACAGCGTGGGGCACATAGACATCTAATAAGTTTCCCAGCACCACATCTGCTGTGGTTTCCAGGAGTTTGGCAGTAGCAGCCACAACTCTGTGTCGGGGAATGTATCTCCTGACTACAGGGTCAAGCTATAGGCTATAATAACCTATAGGTCTTTGTTGTCTTTCATGGTTTTGAGTTGGAGCCTTGCTGGTGCAGTGGTTAAGAGCTACGGCTGCTAACCAAAAGGTCAGCAGCTCCAATCCACCAGCCTCCCTTTGGAAACTCCATGGGGCAATTCTACTCCTTCCTATAAGGTTTCTATGAGTTGGAGTCCACTCAATAGCAATGGATTTGTTGTTTTTTCTTTTTTTTCTTTTTTTTTTTTTTGGTTTTATGCTGAAAATGTTTCCAGATACTTCATGTACAAATAAGAAAAATAGAGGTGATAATCAGGAAAATCCATAGTGGATGTGATCATTAAAGCCCCTTTAAATTGAACTATGACCTCTTGATTTTCTGGTACTATTTGGAATGAATCTTGCCCAGAGGCTTTTAAATATTTGGATAAAGGTTGAGCCAACAAAGAAAAATTTGGAACCTAAGTTTGACAGTAGCCACGTAGTCCTAGAAACCCTTATAGCTGTATCTTTGTTTTGGGTATAGGAAAGAGAAGAACAGTTTCTTTCCATTGAGGATCAATAGATATGCCTTCTACAGAAATAAGATGGTCCAAATATTTAACAGAGAGCTTAGCTAATTGTAATATTTCTTTGGAAATGTTTTAATAAAGCTAGACTATTGTCAAGGCAGACCTGCTGGGAGGTTGATTTACACTAGAAAATCATCAATTTATTAAAGCAATGTGGATTTGTTTGTAAACTGTAAAGGCTACAAATCCACATGCAGAATCTGAAAAAAATAGAAGAGTCAAGAAATCCTTGAATTTCATTACAGTCCAGGTAAATTGCTGATTTTCCCAGTTAAAAACAGGCAAATATTAACTTTCTGAATGGACAGGAATACTGAAAGAGTCACTGCAAAGATCCACAATCATAAAATTAGTTGCATCTGAAGGGACATTGGAAAGTATTAAATGAGGATTAGGAACTACTAGGAATCTAGAAGTAACAATATGGTTATTTTTTTATTTTTAACTGGAAGAACAGGTGTATTACAAGGACTGGTACAAGAACAATCAAACCGTTATAAAGGAAATCTTGTATGATTGGAGCTAGTCCTTCTTTTGCTTCTCATTTGACTGGATACTGGAGAATTTTTGGCAGAGGTTTAGATAAATCTATGAATTTTAATCAGCTCATCTGACAAAACTTGGCCTACATCTGTGATGTGGTGGCCCATAAGTTTTTAGGAACTAGGGAAAGTATGTCAGAAGGGAGTTGAATTTTGGAGTAGCTTGCATATGTATATGACAAGTGGTTGTATATAGCAAATGGTTTTTTTCTGAGTATTGTTTAATTCAGAGCTTGTCTCTGTTGACTTAGGGATATCAGACAGACTCAATAATATTCCTGCCTTTTCATTAAATTGTAAATGGCATTTCCATTTGGGTAAATTATCTCTTTCCAAAAGATTGACAGGAGTATCAAAATTGAACAAAAATGGGTGTAAATCTTGGGTAGACCAAGAGATATCAGAACAGATTGGGAATGAATCAACATTTGTTCCTAATTGGTAACCACCACTACTTTTGAGATTTTAGTATTCTGAGGCAGAGCCTTTTGTAAACAGGTAGGGTTAATAGCAGACAGAGTGACTCCAGTGTCAATTAAAATATGGCAAGGTTCTCCATTAATATGTAAAGTGGTTTATTCTTGCAGATTAAGAGCTACCACAGGAACAGCCTCGGGATAGCTTCCAGCAATTTTTTTACTCAAGGCCTGGGAGTCTTCCAACAGCTCAGTGGCTATTTAATCAATATTTAAACTAAATTGCCCTTGAGGTCTTTTCATTCTGCCTGTTCTAGCTATAATTGGGCTTGCCCTGGGCCAGTAATCATGTGAATAAGCTGGTATAAGTTGAGGAGTCTAGGCTGGTAGATTTTAATGAGGATTTTAAATTCTTCAGAAAATTTGTAGAGATACTCACAGAGTTTAGGAAAATCTTTCATAATGCTACACAATTCTGAGCGTGTCCACAGGGTGAAGTGATATGAGAGGAATCCTCAGTGTCATTTCTGGGGTGAATTTAAAAAGGCATTTCATGCAAGGGTTTATTTGTGTTGAGAGATGTTTGTGACTTAGTGGGGTTTTTGGGAAAAAAAGGGGGAGTTCAGATATTTGCTCTCAGAGGAGTAGGAAGGCAAAGAGGAATATAAAGAGGTAGTAGCTGGCAGGAGAGCAGAAGGTATGGGAGCTGAAATTTGACATTGTAATTCTTTATTCTGCTTAGTTAATTTAGAGACAGTATCCTGCAGGGAAGCAATTTTACGGTCTTGGTGTTTCTTAGAGGCCTCAATACACAAATCAAAATAGGTATCCCACTGGTACTGTTTAATCCATGAGCCTTGGTTCTCTAATTTACTGCACAAAAAAGTTAATGTGGAGAAACCAAAAGAAAGCCAAATTGGCCACTGATTTTCCAAACTATCTCAAGTGAGTTTATGCCAGACAGACAAGAATATGCAGGACAAGGGGCTGTAATGCTTGTTCATGCAGTGAGTAGAAGTCCCAGAAGTTGGCTCCAAATCTCCTTCAGATATGATATTTCCCATTTTAGAATGACTGTAACAACAAAGTAAACTTTTACTTGCAAGAACCAAAACAAATCCACAGAAAAACTTGAAGAGCTATCAATGCAAAGGAGCAGAGCTTGGATTCTAGAGGTTTTTTACCTTAAATGATTGCAGAGAATTTGCAGAAGCAGAGAACCAAAGAAGCTCAGCAGGTACCTTGCCTGTGTCCAAATGCCCCAGAGATCGTCAAAGACAATGCACCCTCGAAGTCCCACTTCTGACACCAGAAATGTCAAAGAAGAAAACACCACACTTGTTAGGAGTGAAATAAAAATAACTTTATTAAGGAATAATACAGCTTGAACTGAGCAGCGCTAATTAAAAATACAAAGTATTCCACTATCTATCTATTGAGTTGGAGGTTTTTGTACATAGAGAACAAAGGAAAGGTATGGGGTTAATGATTAATTCAGCTTCAGCTTTGGAGTCCTTTGAAATGTAAATGTTGACCATTTAGCTAGGAGGAGAATGAGTTTTATCCCCTAGGTGAGAGGTGCCAGCTGGTTTTGGTTATACACATTCTTCCTAGGAACGAATTGTTTGCATCCTGACACATTCTTCCCATAAACAAATGGTATACATCCTGACCTTTTGCTTTCTGGGAATGTATGTTGGCCCCACCGTTCTTAAGTCTGACACAAGTGCCTATAGTTTGAAACTTTTCTATTTACAAGGATGAAAAGTAATCTTTGTATTAATTTACATGAACATGGAATAAAGAGTCATGTGCAATTATGGGTATGTGCATGGAATTTTAATCTGAACATGTGTGCATGTTTATACAGTGTATGTTGATGCATATTTGTAGATCCAGCTGTGCATGAGCTCTGAAAGGGTTGGGCTATACCTGTTTTTCTTATGTGTGTATTCCCAACTTTTAGCAGAATTTCTAAGTAAGTGTACAGTAAACACTTGTTGATTAAATGGATGCATTTGTTGATGGGTACCAGGGTGTAAAGTAATTGCCATTTTAAGAGCTACCTTTTGTCTTTTTCAGTTGCTATAGGGCTAGAGATAACATGCATCTTTGGGGAAGAGAGTGTCATTGTTTAGGAAACAAAAGAAAGTGGCAAATTGCCAAAGTGCAGGTGTATTTTCACATGAGCACCTACACACTCATCATACACTCCAATGTGCCTTTTGGGTATGCAAAGGTAAAGCCCATCTCTGGAGAAGGACATCACCCTTAGTAAAGTAGAGGGTGGACAAAAAATCAGGAAGACTAAACAAAGTGGAATGACACAGTGACTGTAACAATGGACTCAAACATACCCACTATTGTGAGGATGATGCAAGACTAGTAACATTTTGTTGTATTAAACATGGGGTAGCTATGAGTCGTAGCTGAATTGACAGTACATAACAGCAACAAAAAAGGTAAACCCAGGGTCAAAGTTTTATAGCTTGTAAAGAAGAGAGTGATAAAAGAGCTAAATTGCTCTGCATATTTATGTAAAGAGATATCTTTTGATTCTCTTGCCACTCAGACTGTGAGTTCATTGAAATTTTGATCATCTTTATCTATATAGCCCTGAGCATGATTTCTGACACTCGGTATGTGCTCAATAAATCCCTGCTGAATTGAACCAAATGGATTCAGCAGAACTGATTTAAATTCCAACGAACATCAACATTGATCCCTGCATATTCCTAACAGTTAATATTTGCATTGCCACGATTAAACATCCCAAGAAATACTGCAATATATCAAACTATAAGGGTTTACACAACAGTAGAAAGCATTTGCTTAAAACAAAATGATTACTTTGATATCTGGATTGGAGTTGCCTGGAAAACCACAAAAAAAAAACAGTAGCTATCTAATGTCAGATGGATCATGCCTGAAAGCAGAGAATACCAGAAAAAATGTTTAGCTGTGTTTTATATGCAAAAGCATTTGACTGTGTGGACCATAACGAATTATGGAAAACATTGTGAAAAATGGGAATTCCAGAACACCCCATTTTGCTCATGAGGAACTTGTACATAGATTAAGAGGCAGTCATTTGAAAAGAACAAGGGGATACTGCATGATTTAAAGTCATGAAAGGTATGCAAGAGGATTGTATTTTTCACCATATTTATTCAATCTGTATGCTGAGCAAATAATCTGAGAAACTGGACTATATGAAGAAGAACATGGCATCAGAATTGGAGAAAGACTCATTAACAACCTGTGATATGCAGATGGCACAACCTTGCTTGCTGAAAGTGAAGAGGACTTGAAGCACCTCCTGATGAAGATCAAAGACCACAGCCTTCAGTATGGATTAAGCCTCAACATAAAGAAAACAAAAATCCGCATAACTGGACCAGTAAGTAATATCATGATAAACTGAGAAAATATTGAAATTGTAAAGAATTTCATTTTACTTGGATCCACAATCAATGCGCATGGAAGCAGCTGTCAAGATAGCAAACGACACATTGCATTAGGCAAATCTGCTGTAAAAGATCTCTTTTAAGTGTTAAAAGGCAAAGATGTCGCTTTAAGAACTAAGGTGAGCCTGATTCAAGTCATGGTGTTTTCAATCATCTCATGTGCATGTGAAATATGGACAATGAATAAGGAAGACAGAAGAATATACCTTTGAATTATGGTGTTGGCAAAGAATATTGAATACATCATGGACTGCCAAAAGAATGAAGAAATCTGTCTTGGAAGAAGTACAGCCAAAATGCTCCTTAGAAGGATGGCGATACTTCGTCTCATATACTTTATCAGGAGGGGGACCAATTCCTGGAGAAGAACATCATGCTTGGTAAAGTAGAGGTCACTGAAAAAGAGGAAGACCCTCCATAAGAGGGATTGGCACAGTGACTGGAAGAATAGGCTCAAGCATGACAGCTATTATGAGGATGGTGCAGGACCAGGTACTGTTTCATTCTGTTGAACATAGGGTCACTATGCGTCAGAACCTACTCGATGGCACCTAACAACAACATCTGTCACTAACTATATGCCAGACACATGCTCCTGACACATCATTCTCACTTGGAGGGGCTGGTGAGTGTGAACCACTGAACTTTCAGTTAGCAGCTGAGCTCTTAACCACTGCACCCCCAGGGCTCCATATACATATATATGTTTATATGTGTGTATATATATATATATATATATATATATATATATATACACATACATATGTATATATATATATATATATATATATATATAAAACTTCTGTAGGATAATTGTTTCTTCTTAATAAAACATGAAGTAGATCTTTCAGAAATTTTGATCCACTAGTCTGTATCTAATTAGTCATGCCCTAACAGATGTTTTCCAAATGATAAAACTGGCTTCATCAACCTCATTAACATTCATATTTGAGAAATAACTTGCCTTTAAAATATCTAATGCTAGAGCATAGTTAATTACTCTATTATGCAAAATTGCTGGACACTACAAAAATTCTAACAGTTTTAGGAAAATAATGAGCAGTACAGCCAGAACTTTGTCCAGGTACTATATTTTATATTTTTAAGTCACAACATTGGCTGCATTTTATTGTACTCTTTGTTACAAATTTTATGATTTTTTTGTTACCAAAACAACTTCATTCTCCTTCTCTATCTGCCCTCTCCCCCACCTCATCTTCACATAGAAGGTACTCAATTCATTACTGAATAATGGCATGTGGTATTTTGTTTCTTATCTACTCACACAATCAAAGTCTAAGAGTTACAAAGTAAAGCGTAGCAAACATAGCATGGGTGGCAAAATTAGAACTCTTCAGTATGTCTTAATGAATGATAATATTAATTTTAAATAAAAGCTTAATCACTTATTAAGTATAGGATGTTAATAGTTTTATTTCTCCTTTAATCATTACAAGCTTGTAAGGAAGGTAACACATGGTACTATCTCTAATTGGACAACATGCTTAATCAATGATATCATGTATGCCTATGACAGCCTCGTCTGTTGTTGCCCTTCATTCTTTCATGTATTCATTCATGAGCTCATCCATTCAATTAAAACATATTATTTAGCACCTACAGGATGAGGCTGTGTTTCATTCTGTTATACACTGGGTTGCTGTGAGTGGGAACTGGCTTGATGACACATAACAATAACAAGGTGCCAAGTAGGAGTGAAAAACACAGTTAAGTGTTTAGCGACTAACTGAGTGTTTGGCAGTTGAAGTTCACAGAAGCACCTAGGAAGAAAATACTGGCAATGTATTTCCAAAAAAATCAACCATTGAAAACTTTCTGGAGCACAGTTCTACTCTGAAAAACACAGGATTGCCATGATTCGGAATTGACTCCGTGGCAACTGTTTTTTTGGTTTGGTAGGTGCCAAGTAAAGTTCTAGGTTCAGAAGATGGAGCAAGGAGTAAAATAAACAAAGTCCCTGCCCTGGAAATTACATGCTCTTTTTGATAGCAACCTAAATAGGAATAAACCCCATCTTATCCCTGGTCTTCATCATTTATCTTTATATTACAGCTGTTTTTTTGTCACTGAATTACTTAGATCCAGCAAGCATTCTGGTTATTTCAATCATCTTAAATTGTGGCTTACCACAGAAGTCTTTACATGGCTGAAATCAAAACAAAATATCTACAAAAAATTTATATCTCAGAAGGTCATATGTACATGTAGAAGTGGGTGGGGCATGCATATTATGTATCTGTAAGTATCTTATGGCAAAGTATTTTCAATCAGGACTGCTCAGGTAGTAATCATTGAGTCAATAGCTTTCCAAAAAGGATTTTACAAAAGAAGGTTTTTCATGGTCTGCTGTTAAGTAATTAAATGTATCAGCAAGTTAGCTAGAAACTTAACTTTCCACACTGAACAAAGCACAACTAATTCAGACAACTCCACATGCGTCTTTTATTTACCACAATTATGTAACTAAAAGAGAAAGATTTGGTCTGAATAATCCTGATGATTAAATCGTCAAGGCTCTATTTCTAGATCAGTGATTCTCAACTAGGACTGATTTTGTCCCGAGGGAACAGTAGACAGTTTTTGTTTGTCACAACTAGGGGGAATGGATGCAATTGGCATCTAGTGGTTAAAGGCTAGGGATTCCCTTAAATGCCCTAAAATGCACAGCACAACCCCTCTATAACAAAGAATTATCTGGCCACAAATGTCAAAAGCACAGAGGTTGAGATATCCTGATTAGATAAAGCATGAAAGGGAGTTTAAAACTGTCTATTTATGATATAATGTTATTCTTTTCTGGGTAGGCGAGCCAGATTTAGAAGATAAAAATATAAGCCACCCAGTTAAATTTGATTTCAAATAAACAACACTTTACAGAAAATGTTATTAGTATAAGTATACCCCATTCACTATTTAATAGAGCCTTACACTAAAAAAAAAAATCAGTTGTATATCTGAAACTCAAGAATAACTGGGTGTCCTGTATTCTTATAATGAAGTAAAAAGGAACTAAGAACAAATGCATGTTACAATACTCAATATTTACAGACATTGACCCTTGTATATAATGATACAGATCTTGCCCTTTTGTTTGTCTATCAATGCAGCACAGAATGCACCTCAATCACATTTTTTTGCCTCACATAGACACAGTCAATACAACTGAGGGGTACTTTTGGATCAGAAAACAAGTGGTAAAAAGGAAGATGGTCAATTAAAATTAACAAATTCAAAGAGAATTTTCAGAAAATTAGCAAACTTTTCCAGAACAAATCACTTTCTCTAAAATATCCAGAAAAAATTGCAAATAAATTATATTTACATGAATTATAATGAATTCCATTATAAGAGGGTTTGTGATTTTATGTAATAAGTAATGCTATAGTGGTATAACCCCTTCCTAAATAATTATTATATAAATGAGACAGATGACAGATATTAGTTGAAATCTCAAAACCCTATTAGAATCCTAGAGGAGTTGTTCCCAGCCCTTGTTCTATAAAACAAGTGAATTCGAGTGGTGTGAGGAGTGGACATTACTGGTCGTTGTGATAAGAAACCGTTTCCTCCTTTCAGGACTGAAGCACACATTCCCTTATCCTCTGGGAGTGTTGGATACAAATGGTTCTTAGTTAAGTACTTCTTGGTAAACTGCCCTCAGGGGACCTGACAAGCCCAAGTTTGTGCTCTTTTCATAAATGCCAACCTGTATCCAGTGAGTGGTTGATTAGATGGTATAAAGCTTGGCTTCTTGCCCAAAGTTAGGGCAAGTATAAGCACCATTCCAGTCCAGATATCTGTGAGATCAGCAAAGTTCTCCTTTGCAATTGCCTTACAGATTCAACACTGCCCCTGCCTATTCCTACTTTTCTCCCACAACGCTGATCACAAGGGATTTTTCTATAAACCTCTGCTTGTATATATCCACCCTTGAATGTTTCCTTGGTACCTGACATAAAATAGATAGGAAGCAGGGAGTTGTTTGCTGGCAAGTGCTCTGATACACAGTATGTGACATTTGTACATTGTTTGCAACACATTTTCAGTAGTGAATGCATGTTTATGCATACACACACAATTCTCCATGTATATCAGAGATTGGGTCACATCTCTATTTCTCTTGAGGGTCTAAAAAAATTGGTTTCACCAGGGCTTAGTCTTTTTTGTGTGGGTAGAAATACAATATTTTCACCTTCATTTCTTCTCCTAGTCAATGAAGCCATTCTTCTTTTATATCAGTTACAGACTTCGATACTCTAGTGGTACTGTGTGTAATTCAATCTATACCAAAAACGAAACAAAATCTGTTTCCATTTAATTGATTCCAACTCATAGCAACCCTATATGACAGAGTCGAACTGCCCCATAGGGCTTCCTAGGAGCATTTGGTAGATTCAAACTGCCAGTCTTTTTGTTAGCAGCCAAATGCTTAACCACTGTGCCACCAAGGCCCTAGTCAATCTATAAATGGCCCATATAATATTGAAGAAAAAGAAAAACAACAAACATTGTTTTTTTATGTTATTATTATTAATTCTATTTAATATAACATACTTATTATGCAGTATGGTTAACAGCCTCCACATGTCTGTCAGTTTGTCCTACTGTAGGGGCTTATGTGTTTCTGCGATGCTGGAAGCTATGCCACCATTATTCAAACACCAGCTGGCAGATAGGAAATAAAGAAAAGACCAAAATGGATGTCAGAAGAGACTCTGAAGCTTGCTCTTGAACACTGAGTAACTAAAGCAAAAGGAAGAAATGATGAAGTAAAAGAGCTAAACAGAAGATTTCAAAGGGCAGCACAAGAAAACAAGGTAAAGTATTATAATGACACGTGCAAAGGCCTGCAGATAGAAAACCAAAAGGGAAGAACACACTTGACATTTCTCAAGCTGAAAGAACTGAAGAAAAAATTCAAGCCTCGGTTTGCAATATTGAAGGATTCTATGAGCAAAACATTGAATGACACAAGAAGTGACAAAAGAAGATGAAAGGAATACACAGACTCACTATACCAGAAAGAACTGGTCAATATTCAACCATTTCAGAAGGTAGCATATGATCAGGAATCTATGGTACTGAAGGAAGAAGTTAAAACTGCACTGAAGGCATTGGCATAAAACATGTCTCCAGGAATTGATGGAATGCCAATTGACATGTTTCCACAAATGGATGCAGCTCCGGAAGTGCTCACTTGTCTATGCCAAGAAATTTGGAAGGCAGCTACCTGGCCAACCAGCTGGAAGAGATCCATATTTATGCCTATTCCCAAGAAAGTTGATCCAGTTGAATCCAAAAATTATCAAACAATACCATTAATATCACATACAAGTAAAATTTTGCTGAAGATCTTTCAAAAGTGGCTGCAGCAGTATATCAACAGAGAACTGCCAGATACTCAAACTGAATTCAGAGGACATGTAACGAAGGATATTGTTGCTGATGTCAAATGGATCCTGGCTGAAAGTAGAGAATACCAGAAAGATGTTTACCTGTGTTTTATTGACTATGCAAAGCCATTTGACTGTGTGGATCATAACAAATTATGGATAATACTGGGAAGAATGGGAATTCCAGAATACATAATTGTGCTCGTGAGGAGCCTGTATATAGACAAAGAGGAAGTCATTCGAACAAAACAAGGGGATACTGCAAGGTTTAAAGTTAGGAAAAGCACGCGTCAGGGTTGTATCTTTTCACCATACCTATTCAATCTGAATGCTGAGCAAATACACTAAGAAACTGGACTATATGAAAAAGAATGTGGCATTAGGATTGGAGGAAGACTCATTAAAAACCTACGTCATGCAGATGACACAATCTTGCTTACTGAAAGTGAAGAAGACTTTAAGCACTTCCTGATGAAGATCAAAGACTACAGCCTTCAGTATGGATTACACCTCAACAACAAGAAAACAAAAATCCTCACAACTGGACCAATAAGCAACATCATGATAAATGGAGAAAAGATTGAAGTTGTCAAGGATTTCATTTTATTTGGATCCACAAGCAACACCCACGGAAGCAGTTGTCAAGAAATCAAAGGACACATTGCGTTGGGCAAATCTGCTGCAAAAGACTTCTTTAACATGTTGAAAAGCAAAGATGTCATCTTGAAGACTAAGGTTTGGGTGACTCAAGCCATGGTATTTTCTATCACCTCATATGCATGTGAAAACTGGACAATTAATATGGAAGACAGAAGAAGAATCAACGCCTTTGAATTGTGGTGTTGGTGAAGAATATTAAATATACCATGAACTGCCAAAAGAATGAACAGGTCCATGTTGGAAGAAGTAAAACCAGAATACTCCTTAGAAGGAAGGATGGTGAGACTACATCTTACATACTTTAGACATGTTGTTGGGGAGAATAGTCCCTGGAGAAGGACATCATGCTTGTTAAAGTGGAGGGTCACCGAAAAAGAGGAAGACCCTGAAAGAGATGGATTGACACAGTGACTGCAACAATGGCCTCAAGTATAACAAGGATTGTGAGGATGGCACAGGACTGGGCAATGTTTCATTCTGTTGTACATCGGGTCGCTATGAGTCAGAATCGACTCAATGACACCTAACAACAACAACAACAACAACAATGTGGCGGACAAAGTGCTTTTACATGCTTTTTCTCATTTTATTCTTATTAAAAAAAAAAAAAAAAACTGACCTGGAATATGCTGTCATTCTCATTTACAGAAAAGTAAACAGAGATTTGGTAAGATTGATTACTTTGCCCAAGATGTCCCAGGTAATAAGTCCTAAAGTCAGTCTGCCTTGAAGTCCTGGTCTTAGAGCTTTAAAGCCAGTGCAGCCCAGGCCATTTTAGAACTGAAATTATTACTAGCCCAGGGACATTAGGCCTGTATGTGCAACTGGACTCTGGAATATTTTTGTCTAGGGAAGGATGGGGACAGGACATCTGTGAGCTTGGGGGGGAAATTTGAACAGGCAACTTTGAAAAGGTATAATTCTATGTGCATATTCAGAATTTAAGGTGTTTTAAACTGGTATAGGGCCACCAGAACCTAGAATACTGTGTTCCAGAACATTAATCAAGACAATGCAAAAATGTGAGACACAGAGTAGGGTATAACTGGAGATTTTCTGTATGTGCCTGGTACAATTTAGACCTCAGTACCTATACACAGAAATACATAATGAATAAAAATGGTGAATATACAAATCCACTCTGGTCTGGCCATCTGGTAGGACCACACAGTTTCTGTAAAAATGAGATTTACGAATGTCCCAGGTTATTGCAAAATACAGTTTTCTCTGGAACGATGACTTGAACCTGAATCTCCTGGTAATAGGCCTTGTTTATGTCTCAAATGTCCAGAGGTCCTATTGTGGTGAGATAAGTGGCAAAAGTGTAACACCTGGCAAGGGCACTTAATTTGTAGTATTTAGGATTGGAATTGGGCAAAGAGTGTCCATATCCTCATGAAAACTAGGATATACATATATATATATACATGTACATATATATATATACTCATATACATATATATACATATACACATATATGCCCCATATATATGTATGTGTGTATACAGGTAGTCCCCAATTTATGATGAGGTTCTGTTCTGATGACTCCATCATAAGTCAGTTCTGATGTAAGTAAAATACTTCATTTTATTTTAGTTTTCATTATTAATATTTTTATTATGAGTATCTTTATAAATCTGATCTTTATTTGTCTTTGGAGGTTGGAAAGATCACATATAAACTTACAGGTATATTTTAATACATAATACATGAAAAAATACAGAAATCACTAAAATTTACTCCAACGATGATGAAGAAGAGTTGGACGACATTGGCATTTTGTCAGTTGTGGTAATAACTCCACTTGTGGGAGGTTCTGGATCATCTGGATTATCCCTGAGAATGGGGATAGCATTTTTAGTCAGAAAATTAGTGAGAGTTGTCTGTAGAGTTCTTTTCTTTTTTTTATTCATATATTTCCTGGCAATATCTCAATGCTTCCTGAATCTGCCTATCAGCTTTACCAAAGTGATCAGTATTTGAGTCCATGTTTTCAAGCAACTGAAGCCCCTGATTTAGTTAGAAAAAAATTCCAGCTAATGCTTCCACTGTAAAATTTTTTGACAACTTCTCTCCTTCCTCTTCCTCATTACTTCTTTCTTCTTCAGCATTTCTTTCCTCTTCAAAACTCATTAAATCTAATTTGTCAATTCCCCTTCTTCACGACCTATGAGCTGTTCCACATTGGCAATATAAAGTTATAAATTCAGCATTCTTGCTATACGGACAATTTTTCCAGCAATCTTTCCTTCCATCATATCATCCTGATCAAATGCTTGGAGCTTATTCACATAACTCAACAACTTTTTCCATATCCCCTGCATGCATTTTCCCTTAACTTCCTCCCAGGAAGATATAATATTCCAGATACAATGACAGTCTCAAGTGCAGTTCCTTATAACTCGAACATTTCTTAAGTCAGGGACTATGTATATGTATGCATGTGTGTGTGTGTGTGTGTGTGTACACACACCTATTCCTCACTTATGGACTATCTCATTATCCGACATTTTGCATTTACAACAATAGTAACAAACCTACTATCCAATTATTTTCCACATTAACAATGTACATTTGGCAGTAACGAACGTCAAGTTGCGAGTCAAGAGTAACACTGGCTGTGTGGTTAACGTTATGTGTCATCTTGGCTAGGCCATGATTCTCAGTGATTTGCAGTTCAGTTACGTAATGATGTAATTTGGCAGTTGTGCAATGATGCAGTCATCCTCCATTTTGTGATCTTATGTAGTCATCCTCCATGGGTACATCACTGATTTTTGCATAATGACCTGGTCTTTGGAACCTAACCACATCAATAAGTGAAGAAAGCTATACATATATATATATATATATATATATATACATATGGCTTTGTTTTGTCATTATCTCCATGCCACTGAATGCTTCATCAGAGAATTCTAAGTATTAGCACTTACTTATTTTTCTGACTTTCTCTGATTAAACTATAAGATGACTGAAGGAAAGGTGCTGTGGAGTTGGGAAAGAGACAGATGCCAGCCATACCTAGAAGCAGAATCTTTTTTTGTTTAACTGTTGTGCTTTAAGTGCAAGTTCACAATTCAGGTTAGTCTCACATATAAAAATTTATACATACATTGTTATGTGATCCTAGTTGCTCTCCCTATACAGTGACTGCACACTCTTTCTTTCCACCTCGGATTTTCTGTGTCCATTCAACCAGCTTCTGATCCTCCCTGCCTTCTCATCTCACCTCTGGACAGGAACTGCCCATTAGTCTCATGTATCTACTTGAGCTAAGAAGCACATTCCTCAAGAGTATCATTTTATGTTCCATAGTCCAGTCTAATCTTTGTCCTGAGTTGGCCTCAGGAATGGTTTTAATTTTGGGCTAACAGAAAGTCTGGGGGTCATGTCTTCTGGGGTCACTCCAGTCTCAATCAAACCATTAAGTCTAGTCTTTTTACTAGAATTTGAGTTCTGTACCCTACTTTTCTCCTGCTCCTTCAGGGACTCTCTGCTATGTTCCCTGTCAGGGTGCTCACTGGTGGTAGCCAGGCACCATCTAGTTCTTCTGATCTCAGGCTGATGAAGTCTTTGGTTTATGTGGCCCTTTCTGTCTCTTGGGATAATACTTTCCTTTTGACTTTGGTGTTCTTCATTCTCCTTTACTCCAGGTGGGTTGGGACAAACTGATGCATCTTATATGGCCGCTCACTAGCTGTTAAGACCCCAGACGCTGCTCACCAAAGTGGGATGCAGAACATTTTCTTAAAAAAATTTGTTATGCCAATTGACCTAGATGTCCCCTGAAACATGGTCCCCAGACTTCCACCCCTGCTACTCTGTCCCTCGAAGTGTTTGGTTGTATTCGGGAAACTTCTTAGCTTTGGTTTAGTCTGGTTGTGCTGACTTCCCTTGTAGTGTGTGCTGTCCTTCCCTTCACCTAAGATAATTCTTGTTTACTTTCTAGTTAGTGAATACCCGTTTCCCTCCCTCCCCACCCTCATAATCATCAAAAAAAGTTTTCTTCTGTGTTTAAACCTTTTCTTGAGATCTTATAATAGTGGTCTTATACAATATTTGTCCTTCTGTAACTGACTAAATTCACTCAGCATAATGACCTCCAGATTCCTCCATGTTATAAGATGTTTCACGAATTCATCATTGTTCTTTATTGTTGCGTAGTATTCCATTGTGTAAATATAGCATAGTTTGTTTATCCATTCATCTGATGATGAGCATCTAGGTTGTTTCCATCTTTTTGCTATCATGAACAGTGCTGCAATGAACATGGGTGTGCATATATCTATTTGTGTGATGGCTCTTATTTCTCTAGGGTATATTCCAAGGAGTGGGATTGCTGGATCCTATGGTACTTCTATTTCTAGCTTTTTCAGGAAGAGCCAAATCAATTTCCAAAGTGGTTATACCATTTTGCATTCCCACCGATAGTGTCTAAGTGTTCCAGTCTCTCCACAGTCTCCCCAATATTTATTATTTTGTGTTTTTGGGACTAATGCTAGCCTTGTTGGGGTGAGACAGTGTCTCATGGTAGTTTTGATTTGCATTTCTCTAATGGTTGATGATTGTGATCATTTCCTTATATGTCTGTTAGCTGCCTGAAAGTCTTCCTTGGCAAAGTGCCTGTCAATATCCTTTGCCCATTTTTTAATTGTGTTGTTTGTCTTTTTTTTGTTGAGACTTTGCAGTACATTGTAGCTTTTAGAGATTATATGCTGATCGGATTTGTCATACACAAAAATTTTTTCCCCGTCTGTAGGTGGTCTTTTTACTCTTTAGGTGAAGTCTTTTGATAAGTATAAATGTTCGTATTTTAGGAGTTCCCAGTTATCTAGTTTCTCTTCTGGTGTTTCTGCATTGTTACTTATGGTTTGTATTCTGTTTATGCCATGTATTAGGGCTCCTAGCATTTTCCCTATTTTTTCTTCCATAATCTTTATTGTTTTAGATTTTATATTTAGGTCTTTGATCCATTTTGAGTTAGTTTTTGTACATGGTGTGAGGTATGGGTCTTGTTTCAGTGTTTTCCAGATGGATATGCAGTTATGCCAACACCGTTTGTCAAAGAGACTGTCTTTTCCCCAATTAACAGACTTTGGGCCTTTGTCAAATATCAGCTACTCATAGGTGGATGAATTTACATCTGGATTCTCAATTCTGTTCCATTGGTCTATGTATCTGTTGTTGTACCAGTACCAGGCTGTTTTGACTACTGTGGTGGTATAATAGGTTCTAAAATCAGGTAATGTGAGTCCTCCCACTTTGTTCTTCTTCTTGAGTAATGCTTTACTTATCTGGGGCCTCTTCCCTTTCCATATGAATTTGGTGATTTTTTTCTCCATCTCCTCAAAAAATGCTGGTGGAATTTGAATCGGAATTGCATTGTATCTGTAGATCGCTTTCGGTAGAATTGACATTTTCACAATGTTGAGTCTTTTATCCATGAGCAGGGTATGTTTTTCCACTTATGTAGGTCTGTTTTGGTTTCTTGCAGTAGCATCTTGTAGTTTTCATTGTATAGGTCTTTTACGTCTCTGGTTAGATTTATTCCTAAGTATTTTATCATCTTGGGGGCTATTGTAGATGGTATTGATTTGGTGATTTCCTCTTTGAAGTTCTCTTTGTTAGTGGAGAGAAATCCAACTGTTTTTTGTATGTTTATCTTGGATCCTGATAATTTGCTGAAATCTTCTGTTAGTTCCAGCAGTTTTCTTGTGGATTCTTTGAGGTTTTCTGTGTGTGAGATCATATCATCTGCAAATAGAGATACTTTGACTTCTTCCATACCACTTTGGATGCACTTTATTTCTTTTTGTAGCCTAATTGCTCTGGCTAGAACCTCCAGCACAATGTTGAATTAGAGTGGTGATAAATGGCATCATTGTCTGGTTCCCATTCTCAAGGGGAATGCTTTCAGACTCTCTCCATTTAGAATGACGTTGGCTGTTGGCTTTGTATAAATGTCATAAATTATGTTGAGGAATTTCCCTTCTATTCCTATTTTTTTGAGAGTTTTTATCAGGAATGTATGGTTGGACTTTGTCAAATGTCTCTTCTGCATCAATTGATAAGATCATGTGGTTATTGTCTTTTATTTACGTGCTGGATTACCTTGATTGTTTTTCTAATGTTGAGCCATCCCCGTATACCTGGTATAAATCCCACTTAATTTTGGTGAGTTATTTTTTTGATATGTTGTTGAATTCTATTGTCTTGAATTTTGTTGAGGATTTTTGCATCACTGTCTTTCCCTAGTTTTGGTATCAGGGTTATGCTTGCTTCATAGAATGAGTTTAGGAATATTCCATCCTTTTCTATGCTCTGAAATACCTTTAGTAGTAGTGGTGTTAATTCTTCTCTGAATGTTTGGTAGAATTCTCCATTGAAACCGTCCAGGCCATGGCTTTTTTTTGTTGGGAGTATTTTAATTATCTTTTCCATCTCTTCTTTTTTATAGGTTTATTTAGTTGTTCTACCTCTGTTTGTGTTAGTTTAGGTAGGTAGTGAGTTTCTAGAGATTTGTCCATTTCCTCTAGGTTTTCAAATTTGTTAGAGTACAAGTTTTCATAGTATTCTGTTATGATTCCTTTAACTTCAGTTGGGTCTGTTGTGATATCACCCATCTCATTTCTTATACGGGTTATCTGCTTCCTTTCCTGTTTTTCTTTTGTCAGTTTGGCAAATGGCTTATCAATTTTGTTGATGTTTTCAAACAATCAGCTTTTGGTCTTGTTAACTCCTTCAGTTGTTTTTCTATTCTCTATTTCATTTAATTCTGCTCTAATTCTTATTATTTCCTATCTTCTGGCACCCAAGGGCTTCTTTTGCTTCTCTCTTTCTACTTGCTCCACTTGTAGGGCTAATGTTTTGATTTTGGCCCTTTCTTCTTTTTGGATGTGTGTGTTTATTGCTATAAACTGACCTCTGAGCACTGCTTTTGCTGTGTTCCATAGGTGCTGGTAGGATGTGTTTTCCTTTGCATTTGATTCTACGAATTTCTTTATTCCATCCTTAATTTCTTCTATAACTCAGTAGTTTCTGAGCAAGGTGTTGTTTAGTTTCTATGTGTTTATTTATTTTTTTGCTTGATTTTTCTGTTATTGATTTTTACTTTTATGGCTTTATGGTCAGAAAAGATACTTTGTAATATTTCGATGCTTTGGATTCTGCTAAGGCTTGTAGAAGCAGAATCCTTTATGTGGTGAAAAAACGTGAAATTGTTCATTACAGATTAGTAGGTAAGCACAAGTAAGCCCATTCTTACCTTGCTTATTGGGTAATCTGACACTAGTCATGCCTATAACTTTGTTGTTGTTATTTGCCATGGAGTTGGCTCCAACTCATGACAACCTTATGTATACCCAAACAAAATGTTGCCATTCTTGTGCCATTTTCATGATCATCAGTGTGTTTGAGTCCATTGTTGTGGCTATTGTGTTAATTCGTCTCATTGTGGGTCTCTCTTGCTTTTATTGACTCTCTACCAAACATAATTCTCTTTCTCTAGCGATTAGTCTTTTCTGATGATGTATCCAAAGGAAGTGAGCCAAAATCTCCCTATCCTTGTTTCTAAGGAGCATTCTGGTTGCATTTCTTTTAAAACTTAGTGGACAAAATTAATAAACCCCTTGAGAGACTTAGTGAAAACAGAGCTTAGTCTTGAACAAATGAAAGCATTCAGCTAGTAGTGTTCAGTGGAATGAGTGTTTCAAATGGCCAAAGGCATACGTAAGTTTGGCCTATACTGAAAATGGTGTGGAAAATAATCTGACTAGAAAACATGTGAAGAGTAAACACTCAGGGAGGAAAAAGATAATTGGGAAATATATGACCAGATTTTACAGTGTGATTGTTAGAAAGAAAGTTTGATGTGGTTGAATAATAGAGAGCAAATATAGTTTCTGTGCAGAGAGGCCACCTAATGAAAGGGGTGCTCTAAGAAAAGCAATTATTGATTTCTAAGATAAGAAAAAGGTTGGCAAATATCAGCATAAAAAATAAAAAGGCCAAATCCTTTGCCACTGAGTCAATTCCAACTCATAGCGATCCTATGTCAGAACAGAACCTCCAAGTATTGTGGAAACAATGGGAAACTTTTTGCTTGATAATAGAAGACAGGTAGATATTTGCTATTTATGAAGAGAGCATATTATAACATTTAAAAGGCATAAAAGCACTTCCTTTTTATTTTTTCAGTATTAATTTATAATTTCCACATCATTCCTTTAGAAAACAATTTAATTTTATAAGACTGATTTCAATTTTACAAAGTATATAAAATTTGCATAAAATAGAATATGACTCTCACAAATTAATCTTCAAAGAGAGATCAGAAGAAGACCTGGCACATAGTTATCTAAGGCCCTTAAGCACTGCCAAGTTCTCTGAATTGTTAAATACACAACTACCCAATATTTTCTAATTTATGTCCAGTTTTTCAAAATGATGTATCTTTGCCTCATGGTTAAGAAAAGACAAATGACTAAGTATTTTACAATGGTACGTATTAAAATTAGGCTTCAATGATGTCAGAAATAAGTGTCCTTGTATTTTTAGCACAAAAAAGATCAGAAATGAAGAGTTTATTCAGTTTGCATTTCAAGGCAATCACATAACTATTTATTTTTTTGCCATAACATTTTGTTACAGAATTCAACGTTATCAATTTTCATCATCTTTATATAAATTATTTTGCTTTTTTAAATGTACACCCACACTTACTTGATGTGACTGTCACCACATACATGTGTCTGTAACGATTGATCAATACATCTCTCTGAAGGCTTGTACTGTACTTTTTCTCAACAAACCCTAAATATTCCAAGATATTGCAGTTCTATAGGTAGAGGCTGTTGTGAATTGTCTGAACGAAATTTCAAACCAATGAAATTTTGACTTCTCAAAGGTCATTGAAAAGTATCCTACCAATGATCTTTTCCTGCTTCTTTCTATCCAAATTTACTTCCCATCAATGCCATCACCAAATCCTACCTTTTGTGGGAAGCCTTCCCATATCATTTTCATCAGAATACGTTTCTCATGTATATCCCCCTCTCTCCCATAGTATTTTGTCTGAATATTTTAGTGTTTGTGCAAGTCTGCTTTATACATTATTGACAAATGTATAACTTCCCCCTCAACTAGCTTATGAGTCCCTGTGATATAAGAGAACAGTAGGGAGCAATGAGGAAACATGTATTATTGACGTTTAAGTTTATCACAGTGTTTGAAATATTTATCTTGAACATCCTAGGCTATTAATAATTCTTTACTAAATTAAGTGAAAGGTCTGAAAAGTCAGTTTTAATAGTTTTATTTTGAAAAAGTTATGGAATTTGATACAACAAATTCTGTCACAGGTGCGATTTCAAGCGAGATTGTATATACCTGTAGTATGCTATATTGATTAGTGTAGCTTTGGAATAAATTTGAAATTGGGATGAGTGACTGCTCCAAATTTTTTGTTTGTTTGTTTCAATATTATTTTGACTTTTTTGAATCTTTTGATTTCATAAAAAATTTTCGTATCAGCTTGTCAGTTTCTGTAAGGAAGCAAGCTAAGATTTTTGAAGGGATTGCACTGAATCTGTAGGTGAATTTAGGGAGTGCTATGATGTTAACAATATTAAGAGCTTCAATCTGCTAACATTGAATGTATTTCCATTTATTTAGGCCTTTTTAAAATTTCTTTCAACAATATTTTATAATTTCCAGCATATGCTTGTACATTTCTTTTATTAAATACATTTGTATTTAGTTTTTATGTTTTCAATGTAATTCTTTTCATAATTTCATTTTCAGAATTTGTTTGCTAATGTATAGAAATATAGTTTTTTTATATTGATCTTGCATCCCAAAACATTTCTGAACTTTTTATTAAGTTTAATTATTTAAGGAGCTCTGGTGGTACAGCAGTTAAGTGCTCAGCAGCTAACTGAAAGTTCGGTGGTTTGAACCCACCAGGCTTTCTGCTGAAGAAAAATGTGGCAGTCGTCTCTATTCAGAGGCTGCTGCCTTAGGCGTGAGAATAGTTAACCTAGGATGATGGTGGTTTTATTAGGGCTTTCTATGTATGTCTTGATCCTTGATCTCTCCATAATATGCTTCTGTTGGTATTAAACCCAGTTGTTAGTCTCCACCTAATTACATGATGATTGCGCTATTGTTTTTGACAATTCCCTAGGGCATAAATTGCTCCAAAGTAGCTGTTCTACAGTTTAACTGGTTGCTCTCATGAAGCTACCAGCCTCCTCTTAACTGCTTAGCACCAAAATCTCCACTGTTTTTGAGACCACTTATGTGCTAGAACTTCCTCCATTTTGTTGCAAATAAACTCAGTGCCTTTGGAGTGAACTTCAGAGCTCTATGTTTGGATGGCTTGCTCCTCTGCCTGGGCAAAATCTCTGAACTGCTGCCCACTGCTTTAGAGCTAGGAGTAGGGATGATGACCCAGTTCTCTAGGAATGGCATGCCTGCTTCAAGAGAAAGGTCCTGGCTGTGTGTTGTAGCTTCGGGTTTTCTCTACTTGCCTCTCACAGCATGGGGCTTCAACTTTAGGAGTTAGCTAGGGTGAGAAATCTCAGGCTCATTGATTTTCTAACTGTTACGACTGACGCAGAGCCCCTGTGGTACAAACTGGAAAAAAGTAGATTCTGTAGCCCTTGACTGGTAGCTGGGGGTGAAGAAGCTACTTCATTTTATCACATTGCCCAGAGTGAAGATTGTATCCTGCTGAGTTGAGGGTGGGTAGGAGTGAGAGGGTAGTGGCTCAAGAAGGAAAATGGCTGATATTACTGAGATTTAGTTTCCTCGTTTGTTATATAGAATCATTTCTAGAAACATTAAATGTTTGCTTGAGGGGAAAAATATACATACATATATATATACACATGCATACATATATATACACATATATACACATACATACATATATATACACATACATATATACACATACACACACATATATATGGTGGTGGTGTTGTTAGGTGCTGTCAGGTCAGTTCTGACCCATAGCTACCCCATGCACAACAGAATGAAATACTGCCCCATCCTGTGCCATCACCGTAATCATTATTATGTTCGAGCACATTGTTGCAGCCACTGTGTCAATCCATCTTGTTGAAGGTCTTCCTCTTTTTTGCTGACCTTCTACTTTACCAAGCATGGTGTCCTTCTCCAGGGACGGGTTCCTCCTGCTGACATGTCCAAAGTAGCTGAGGAGAGGTCTCGCCATCCTTTCTTCTAAGGAGCATTCTGGCTGTATTTCTTCCAAGACAGATTTGTTCATTCTTCTGGCAGTCCATGGTATATTCAATGTTTTTTGCCAAAATCATAATTCAAAAGCATCAATTATTCTTTGGTTTTCCTTATTCATTCAGCTTTCACATGCATGTAAGGGATTGAAAATACCATGGCTTGAGTAGGTCACACCTTAGTCCTTAAAATGACATCTTTGCTTTTAAACACTAAAGGGGCCTTTTACAGCAGATTTACTCAATGAAATCCATTGTTTGATTGCTTGACTGCTGTTTCCATGGGCGTTGATTGTGGACCCAATAAAAAAGGAAATAGTTGACAAATTCAGTCTTTTCTCCATTTATCATGATGTTGCTTATTGGTCCAGTTGTGAGGATTTCTGTTTTCTTTATGTTGAGTGATCCATACTAAAGGCTGTGGTCTTTGATCTTTGCCAGTAAGTGCTTCAAGTCCTCTTCACTTTCAGCAGGCAAGGTCGTGTCATCTGTGTATCTCAGATTGTTAATGAGTCTTCCTCCAATTCTGATGCCACGTTCTTTTTCATATAGTTCAGCTTCTCAAATTATTTGCTCAACATACATATTGAATAAGTATGGTGAAAGAATACAATCCTGACACACACCTTTCTTAACTTTAAACCACTCAGTATCCCCTTGTTCTGTTTGAACGACTGCCTTGTGATCTATGCTCAGGTTCCTCATGAATACAATTAAGTGCTCTGGAATTCCCATTCTTCACAATGTTGTCCATAATTTGTTATGATCCACGCAATCGAATGCCTTTGCATAGTCAATAAAATACAGGTAAATATCTTTCTCGTATTCTCTACTTTCAGCAGGATCCATCTGACATCAGCAGTGATATCGCTTGTTCCACATCCTCTTATGAATCTGGCTTGAATTTCTGGCAGTTTCCTGTTGATATACTGCTGCAGCTGCTTTTGAAAGATCTTCCACAAACTTTTGCTTGAGGGTGATATTGATGATATTGTTTGATAATTTCCACATTGTGTTAGATTACCTTTCTTCAGAATAGCTACAAATATAGATAGATCTCTTCCAGTTGGTTGGCCAGGTGGCTGTTTCCAAATTTATTGGCATAGAGGAGTGAGGGCTTCTAGCACTGCATCTGTTTGTTCAAACATCTTAATTGATATTCCATCAGCTCCTGGAGCCTTGTGTTTCACCAATGCCTTCAGTGAAGCTTGGACCTCTTCCTTCAGTAACATTGGTTCTTAATCATATGCTACATCCTGAAATGGTTGAATGTCGACCAATTCTTTTTGGTACAGTAACTCTGTATTCCTTCCATCTTCTTTTGATGCTTCTTGCATCGCTTAATATTTTCCCCATAAAATCTTTCAATACTGTAACTCTAGGCTTGAATTTTTTCTTCAGTTCTTTCAGCTTGAGAATTGTCAAGCGTGTTCTTCCCTTTTGGTTTTCTATCTCCAGGTCTTTGCACATTTCAGTATAATACTTTGTCTTCTCAAGCCACCCTTTGAAATCTTCTGTTCAGCTCTTTTACTTCATTGTTTCTTCCTTTCACTTTAGCTACTGTACATTCAACAGCAGCTTTCAGAGTCTCTTCTGACATCCATTTTGGTCTTTCTTTCCTGTCCTTTTAATGACCTTTTGCTTTCTTTATGTATGATGTCCTTCCACAACTCATCTGGTCTATGGTCATTACTGTTTAATGCATCAACGCTATTTTTGACAGTCTCTAAATTCAGGTGGGTTATACTCAAGGTTGTACATTAGCTCTCTTAGTCTTGTTCTAATTTTCTTCAACTTCAACTTGAACTTGCATAGGCGCAATCTATGGTCTGTTCCACAGTTGGCCCATGGCCTTGTTCTGACTGATAATATTGAGCTTTTCCATCATCTCTTTCCACTGATGTAGTTGATTTCCTGTGTATTCCATCTGGTGAGGGCTACGTGCATAGTCTCTGTTTATGTTGCTGAAAAAAGGTATTTGCTATGAAGAAGTCATTGGTCTTGCAAAATTCTATCATGCAATCTAAGGCATCATTTCTATCACCAAGGCCATATTTTTCAATGACCAATCCTTTGTTTCCAGCTTTCACATTCCAAACACCAGTGATCAATGCATTGTGATTGCATATTTGATAAATTTCAGATTGCAGAAGGTGCTAAAAATCTTCAATTTCTTCATCTTTGGCACTAGTAGTTGATATATAAATTTGAATAATAGCAGTATCAACTGGTCTTCCTTTTAGGTATATGGATATTAGCCTATCAGTGACAGCCTTGTACTTCAGGATAGATTTTGAAATGTTCTTTTTGACATTGAGTGAGACACCATTCCTCTTCAGTTTGTCATTTGCAGCATATTAGACCATATGATTAATTCAAAATGGCCAATACAAGTCCATTTCAGCTCACTAATGCTAGGATATCAGTGTTTCTGTGTTCCATTTCATTTTTGATGATTTCCAATTTTCTTAGATTTATACTTCATATATTCCACATTCCAACTATTAATGGATATTTGCAGCTCTTCTCATCTTGAGTCATACCATATCAGAAGATGAAGGTCCTGAAAACTTGACTCCATCCATATCATTAACGATGACACTAGTTTGAGGAGGCAGCTCTTCCCAGTCGTCTTTTGAGTGCCTTTCAACCTGAGGGGCTCATCTTCCAGCACGATATCAGACAATGTTTTGCTGCTATTCATAAGCTTTTCACTGACTAATTCTTTTCAGGAGTAGACTGCCAGGTTGTTCTTCCTAGTCTGTCTTAGTCTGAAAGCTGTGCTGAAACCTATACCAAGAGTGACACTGCTTGTATTTGAAATACCAGGGGCAAAGCTTCCAGTACCACAGCAACACACAAACCACCACAGTAAGACAAACTTACAGACATGTTGACATATACATATATGTAATTGTTGTTTTTCTGGGGAGCACGTCCACAGAGATTCTGTCACTATCATTTCAGAAGTCCTACACTCCATTGGCCTATTGATAAATACATTTTCTACTTAAATCAGTCAGATTTAATTTCAGTTTTGTAACTCAGAACCTTAGCTTCTATCTGACTGAAGCTCTGCAATCAGATGTCCATATAGAAAGACTACCTGCAGGAGTGGCCTGTGTTTCTCACTCTTAAAAAATGTAAAAGTGGACCTTAGATGAATATAGGGAACATACTGAAATTCTACCCCGAACCAGCAAGATTCAAACTATTCTGAGTATTTCTTCAAGGAAATATTTTATGCCTCCAAATCTAGTTTCACAGGGAAAATACCCTTATACCCCTTCCCTTTTATTTATCTATATCTCTGTAAAACCTGGTGGTGCAGTGGTTAAGAGCTACGTCTGCTGACCAGAAGGTTGTCAGTTCGAATCCACCAGGTGTTCCTTGGAAATTCTATGGGGCAGTTCTACTCTATCCTATAGGGTCACTATGAGTCAGAATTGATATGTCTATATCTATGTCTATATCTGTACATATATCCATGTCTATATATATTCTAGATTAGGAACCATTAGATAGAAATAATTCTATGTAAGTTGGTATTTGTGAAGAATAAGGAAAACTTAATAATATGGCTGTCTATTTATTTACTCATCAGAACTCTCTTTCTGAAAAACAATCAGGCTTTCTAAAAGGGAACATTTAGGACAAGGTGTTTGCTTACTAAACACTATTCTAATTAAATTAGTTGTTTAAACACTTTTAAATAGTCTGCATTTCCTTCTGGCAAAGCTATTCTAGTATCTGAATCCACACTTTTTCTGAACAAGAGTTCTTGGTAGACTGTGAGCCCAAAAGACAAATATAGTTGTCAATGTTCATTGTAACTAGGTGCACTAGTCACTCCTCAGAGGTCTGAATCATCTGATATTCCATATGGATACGAGACAATATGAGAAAATGAAGTCAGTGGACTGGAAGTCCCACATCCTTGTTGTTGTTGTTAGGTGCCTTCAAATGAGTTCCAGCTCACAGTGGTCCTATGTACAACAAAATGAAACACTGGTGGGCCCTGTGCCATCTTCACAATCATTGTTATGCTTGAGCACATTGTTGCAACCCCTGTGTCAATCTATCTCCTTGAGTGTCTTCCTCTTTTTCCCTTACCCTCTACTTTACCAAGCGTGATGTCTTTCTCCAGGGACTGATCCATGCTGATTACATGTCCAAAGTATGTGAGACATAGTCTCACCATCCTTGCTTTAAGGAGCATTCTGGTTGTACTTCTTCCAAGACCGATTGGTTCATTCTTTTGGCAGTCCACGGTATATTCAATATTCTTCGCCAACACCACAATTCAAAGGTAACAATTCTTCTTCAGTCTCCCTTATTCATCATCCAGCTTTCACATGTGTAGTTGGCGATTGAAAACACCATGACTTGGGTCAGGCGCACCTTAGTCTTCTAGGTGACATTTTTGCTTTTTAACACTTTAAAGAGGTCTTTTGCAGAAGATTTGTCCAATGAAATGTGTCTTTGATTTCTTGACTGCTGCTTCCATGGGTGTTGATTGTGGATCCAGGTAAAATGAAATTCTTGACAAGTTCAATCTTTTTTACGTTTATCATGATGTTACTTATTAGTCCGGTTGTGAGGGTTCTTGTTTTCTTTATGTTGAGGTGTAATCCATAGTGAAAGCTGCGGTCTTTGATCTTCATCAGTAAATGCTCTAAGTCCTCCTCACTTTCAGCAAGCGAGATTGTGTCATCTGCCTATCGCAGGTTGTTAATGAATCTTCCTCCAATTCTGATGCCATGTTCTTCTTCATATAGTCCAGCTTCTCGGATTATTTGCTCAGCATACAGATTGAGTAAGTATGGTGAAATGATACAACACTGACGCACACCTTCCTGACCTTAAACCATGTGGTATCCCTTTGTTCTGGCCAAGCAACTATGTCTTGATCTATGTACAGGTTCCTCATGAGCACAATTAAGTGTTCTGAAATTCCCATTCTTTGGATCATTATCCGTAAGTTGTTATGATCCACACAGTCAAATGCTTTTGCACAGTCAATAAAACACAGGTAAACATCTTTCTGGTAGTCTCTGCTTTCAGCCAGGATCCGTCTGACATCAGCTGTGATATCTCTGGTTCCACATCCTCTTCTGAATCCGGCTTGAATTTCTGGCAGTTCCCTGTCTATATACTTCTGCAGCCAATTTTGAATGATCTTCAACAAAATTTTACTTGAGGGTGATATTAATGATATTGTTCAATAATTTCTGCATTCTGTTGGACCACCTTTCTTGGGAATATGCATAAATATGGATCTCTTGCAGTCAACTGGCTAGGAGCTGTCTTCCAAATTTCTTGGCGTAGATGACTGAGCACTTCCAGAGCTGCATCTGTTTGTTGAAACATCTCAATTGATATTCTGTCAATTCCTGGAGCCTTGTTTTCCGCCAATGCCTTCAGTGCAGTTTGGACTTCTTCCTTCAGTACCATAGGTTCCTAATCATACACTACCTCATCAAATAGATGAATGTCAACCAATTCTTTTTGGTATAGTGTCTCTGTGTATTCTTTCCATCTTCTTTTGATGTTTCCTGCCTCGTTTAATATTTTCCCCATACAATCTTTTGATATTGCAAACCGAGGCTTGAATTTTTTCTTCAATTCTTTCAGCTTGAGAAATGCCAAATGTGTTCTACCCTTTTGGTGTTCTATCTCCAGGTCTTTTCACATGTCGTTACATTACTTTACTTTGTCCTAGATTGTTGTATTCTAGTTATTTACATGCTTGAAGTTTTCCTGCTGGTAAATTATAAGCTCCTTGGGACAAGGACTGTGTGCTATTTGATTTGTTTCTCCACAGTATGCAACACAGCATCTCAGATGTGATTATTTATTCTCTACAGCTGAATAAATGAACATTTAAAATTCTAATTCTAATTTCTTGAACATTAAAATTCCATAAAGATTTTATTGCTAGTCACTATATGCCAAGAACAGAAGAAAGATGGTATTATTCAATACCAAATTCTAATAAATAACTCATGTGGTGTTTACAATCTGGGAAATTGAAACAACAAAAACTGATTGGAAATAGGAGACCTGGAGCTTGGAATTATTTGGTACTGATATTTTAATACATTACATATTCTCTTTAAGCTTCAGCTTCATTATTTGTAAAATTACATGACTGATTTTTTTTTCAGGTCAAAAATCTGTCATTATGCCTTTTTAATATTTCAATAACAGTTGATACTTTTCAGTCAACCAGTTCTGAGTAGTTAAGAAAAAGAAATATATATATACATATATGTATATATTACCCCTCAACATAAAGAAAACAAAAATCCTCACAACTGCACCAATAAGCAACACCATTATAAATGGAGAAAAGACTGAAGTTGTCAAGAATTTTATTTCACTTGGCTCCACAGTCAATACCCACGGTAGCAGCAATCAAGAAATCAAACAACACATTGCATTGGGCGAATCTGCAAAAGGCTTCTTTAAAGTGTTAAAAAGTAAAGATGTCACTTTAAGGACTAAGGTGCTATGGTGTTTTCAGTCACCTTATACGTATGTGAAAACTTGACAATGAATAAGGAAGACAGAAGAAAAATTGATGTCTTCAAATTGTGGTGTTGCCAGAAGAATGAACAAATCTGTCTGGGAAGAAGTACAGCCAGAATATTCCTTAGAAGCAAGAATGGCAAGACTTCATCTCACATACTTTGGACATGTTATCAGGAGAGGTTAGTTCTTGGAGAAAGATATCATGCTTAGTAAAGTAGAGGGTCAACAAAAAAGAGGAAAACCCTCAAGGACATGGATTGACACTGTGGCTGCAACAATGGGTTCAAGCATAACAATGATTGTGAGGATGGCTCAGGGCCCAGTAGTGCTTTGTTCTGTTATACATAGGGTTGCTATGAGTCAGAACCAACTCAACAGCACCTAACAAATAAGTGTATATATATATATACAACCTAATCTTCTTCCCATTTTATTTTTGTACACCTAATCTCTATATGACCCATGTCATCAGAAAGTACATTTCTTAATTATTTGATTACCATCTTGAGAAGATAAGCCAGACTAATGATAAAGGAAAAACTCTACTTAATAAATTTTACTAAACTTAATATCCTTATCTAGAAGGGAATAGAATGTTCTTCATCAGAACACTCTTGATGCATCTGATGATCTGAGAATGCCTTGTAACATGACTAATTTCAAAATATAGCACTCAAAATGAGTATATATCATTTGCATTCTGTGCTGTTATAAAAAATAACTTTTATTTTCTTAAACAATGTTTACTGCACTTACTGAAAGAGTCTGTGCATTAATTGTTATTTTTATTTTATTTTAATCTTTTACAAAAACAATAACCGAAATTATTTGACCACTACTTATCATATCAATTTTTCTGTAAGTTATTACCTAGAGAATGTCTAAATGAGCAGAATAAAGAGTAGATTTAAAGGAATTATTCGCATGTTTGCTAGAAACATCCTTTTTAGGGGCATGAATTGTGCTGTGTGCCATGAATTTTAGACATCAAAATGTCCAGCTAATTTTCATCTTGATTACAGTCATGTAAATGTTCTTTACTTCCCCTCATTTTTCAAAGTATGTTAACGCAGGAAGATAGTTTTTAGACAATTATCATACAGAACATGTTCCATTAGCAGGATCAAGGTGTCCTGCTGCTATAATTGAATAATGAGTCATTTCCCAATTTGTAGAAGACAAAAAAAAACCTAAAGGAAATAACTATTTTTAAAATTTTGTTTCCTCCAAATTTATTTTTCTTGAAACTTTGACTCTTGTTGCATCTTATCTACCCTATATGTGTGTAAGATGATATCTGATATGCCACAAAGCTATGTATTTGGATTTTATAATGTTCATTATAAGCAATATCTCAGTATTTCAATGGTGTTACACAGATAATACTGGGATTTCCAGTTGCTAAACCACCTTCACACTTTTGAGAACCACTAATCTAAGTAATAACTAAGAAAACAAAAAAAAATTATACGTGTGGAAAAATAAAATTAATATTCCTGACTAATAAAACTTTCCGAGTACTACAAGATGTACCAAACAATCTAGTGTGACTGTCTATACTAAGTTATTCATCAAGCGTCCTTGAAAATTTTCCAATATTAAATTTCTTAGAGATTGCTAGTCAAACACAGCAGGGCTTTAAAGTTTGGACGGCCCTTATTTGGTTAAAAATTCTCCTTGTGATACATCAAAAAATGTTTACAGAAGTTCATTTACCAAAAGTAATAGTGATTGAAATATAGAAGCTAATTTTATTTTAACTACATTTAAAAACAAAACACACACACACACATAAAAATAAAATAAAAAGGATCTCATGTTGACAGGTATAGTTCTGCAGAAGAAGAGCTAGAAATTTACTTTCAATGATGAGGGTTAGGACTGTGTTTTCAAGCCACAAAGCACACACACACACACAAACATACACACAAACACACACAAAGTCCAAATTGAAAAACTGCCCCAATTGGGGGAGGGGGAGGGAAGTCATGAGCTGTGAATCATTGTTAACCATATTATAAAATGATGTCTTAATTCCAACAAAGTTTTTTTTTTCTTTTTAAGTAAGGCTTTAAACATTTTCCCCTTCATTAGCTTGATTTTGACCCATTATTCAAAAGAATTTAAAAGAATGTCATTATTTGCTTACTCAAGAGAAAGAATGTTCTTTCCTCCTCTTGAAAGCTACTACACATAAGAAAGATACATACTTGAAAAGTACAGACATCTATGGAAAATTCCTCACAATGGGAATGCCAATATCTCAAGACATATTTTGGAATTCATTTGACATTTAAAGTAAAGGTTTCTTTTTAAATCTAACGTATGAGTTTTTGTTAAAAGTAACTCATGTGGATTAATATTATCATTTATTCAATCCTACTTAAAAAATAATTTGAGGTTAAATTATTCACCTCTCATGAATAGTTTATGTGTACATTTTCTTAGACTTTTCCCTGGGCATAGCCAGGTATACATCCTCTTCTTTTTGGAATAGCACAATTTCTCTGTGAATGAATGTCTTAGCCAACTTTAGAAAGTCTCATTATAAAAAATAAATATATACAGCCTTTGTACTGGGCTCTAGGTTGGTAAGAGAGAAGGCTGTAGTATAAAACTAGGTTCTATACTCAGAGGTCTTACTTTCAACACAGCTTATTTGATAAAATGCTACTGTAACTCTATTAAGATTCCCTGTATGGTACAGTTAGTTAGCAAGCTTGGCTGCTAACTGAAAAGTTGGAGGTTTGAGTCCACCCATGTTCTCTGAATTGTTTAAAAAAAAAAAAAAGAAAGAAAAACTGCAGTAGAATTTTATATATAAATGTATGTATGTATATATATGTAACTGAAACAGGGCAAGGATTCAGTCTGAAAATATTTGCTCCAAGGTTCAGAATCTGAAGTTATTTCTCTGAAGCAAATGCATTCATGTGATTGTTGTTTAAACTGATTACCCTTCCTCTAAGTTCAGTACTTGATAAAAAGTAATTGGATGCTGCTGCTTTAAGTTTTAAATCCATACCATGACCACGTCACCCATTTTGACTGCACTGACAACAGAAAGCTTCTCTAGCCTAGGTTTCTAGCCTTGTCCCATGATGAATTATCATGCCATAGCAACACAAGAGCAGTTCAGTTTAATTAGCTATATGGCTTCACAGACAGCTGGGTCAAGACTTCCATTTTTCTACATGAAATTTATGACTTTAGCAATGCAAGCTTCTGCCAGATGGAAATTATTTCCGGTCATTCCAAGAAAAAAAAAATCTACCAAAATAGGAACATAAAATAGACACAGATATTTTAGTAATTTCATTTCAAATTATTAAAATAATAATTGAATGGATGATAAATCCATGTTATTCCTAAATAACAAAGATGTTAATTGATTTGAAATTTGAACAGAAGAGTTAAACTGGTTGTACAATAGGTACAATCATTATCTATGTTTAGTGATGTTAAGAAAACACAGCTATTTTGATATGCTTTTGGAGATCATTATGTATGTATTGAACGCCTTTATTGACAATTCTTTCCTGCAGCATTGATATAGCTACCAAAAAATACATTCACTGTTTACTTTGGATTCACCATTTAATATCAATTCCTCAAGTTATTATGTATATGAATGGTGACCAAATAATTATATAAAAACTTAAACTAACATTTATATATCATAACATATATGGATCATATATGATAACTAAGTAAATACAGACACACATATATACGATCTATGTGTGCTATGCTATAATAATAATATATACATATTATGATCTATAAATATGAGATTAAGATTTTTATGCCATTATTTAGTGACTATTCAGTGTTTTTTACATTTTTTAGTCAAAGACCCCTTTGAAAAAATGCTGACAGCTATAGGCCCTGTTCTTCAGTTTGTCTATGATTTTTAAGCTATTCACAAATCTTTATCTTTCCTGTAACCTAAGCCCATCCATAGAAGTAAACTCCAGATTAATATCTTTTCACATTGAATCGCTCGGGAGACAAAATATTGGATTTATGGTGTTTCAGCTGTACAGTTGCTAGAGATACCACTAAAATAAAAAATAAACAAGCGAACAAAAAAAAACCCACAAAAACACGAAAAAACCAAACCAGTTGCTATCGAGTCACTTTTGAGTCATGGTGACCCCATGTGTTACAGAGTAGAACTGCTCCATAGGGTTTTCTTGGCTGTAATTTTTACAGAAGCAGATTGCCAAGTCTTTCCTTCCACGGTGCCATTGGGCGAGTAGTTAAGTGAAAACCATTTGTACCACCCAGAACCTTCAAGATACCACTAAAGTTCTATCAAACTGGAGGCCATCACAATTTCTCTATAGTGTAGTCAGTGAGGATTTATGTTGGTCTGTATATTCCCTTCCATAAATACGCAGTAAAATCACTACCTATCTCATGCAAATTTCAGACTGCATAAGCTAAACATCTCCCTCTAAATACTCCACTCAAGATTTATAATGAGATTTTTGTTTGTTTGTTTTAGCAGAAATCCCTCATCTGTTTGCATAGTACTGTTAACCAAGGCCACTCTGATTTTTTTCTTGCTTACTCAATTAATGATGGAGGTCTGGTGGCGCAGTGGTTAAAGAACTTGGCTGCTAACCAAAAGATCAGCAGTTTGAATCGAACAGCAGCTCCTTGGAAACCCTGTGAGGCAGCTCTATTCCGTCCTAGAGGGTTGCTATGAGTTGGTATCAATTTGACAGCAATGTTGTTGTTGTTTTTTTAATTAATGTTATTTGCTTGATTATTGTTTTTATTGTATATTACTGAGAGAATATCCAAGTCAATTTTGGATAAATTACAACTCAGGATAGAAGTGGTTATTTAATATTTTGTCGTCGTATCTGGTCTGTTGTCTTCTCTAATGCAGATTGTTTTATCTTTAAGACCTATTCACTTCCCTTTGTCAGTTATTTGCGTGGATTTAAAAGCATTTCAGCCTTTTGTCAAATCTCCTTTTATCTTAGTTTTTCTTAACCTTAATCCATTTTCCTGTGCCAAGTCTGTAATTCTTCCCTACATTTATTTATTACCCATGAATTTGTCTCTAATTACAGGCATTTCTTCCTGCCTAGAACCTGCACAGCCCTGTGTTACTATTCATACCATGTGTTTCTCACATTCAGTGGTTCATATTCTTTATATTAGCATTCTGGGCCACATGAATCCATTTCCCCAGCTAACTGCTCTTCCTATAAGTACTCTGCCTAAATGAGGGCAAGGGTCTGTACAAATTTTTTGTGATAAATATCACTGTCAATGATATCTTAATTTTTTAATCATTTGCAAGACAGTATTATAATTAGTCAGTGGAAACAAAAATAGAACAAATGGAACTAGAATGCAAGTATTTGCTACCTTTTACCTGAACCATCTAATTTCCAGATTTTGTGGCTCTCCTTTTCTTAGTTTAAGGCCTTTTATTCGCATCTATAAAGTCAGCTCCAGCACCAAAACCTGCCTTAAAAAACCAGTTGCTGTCGAGTCAATTGGTGGTTTAAAGGAATTTCTAAACCAACAGTCTAAACACAGCGTCGAATATTTATTGATGGAACTCTGACCTTGATTCTTCATTCTGATTTTACAGGCTTCTGATTTACTCACCTGTTATAATTCTCAAAGTAACAACATGAATAATATCTCTTTCTTTCCAGAATTTGGTCCTGTCTTATTCATGCCATTTTCCCCTCACCTCACTTCACCTCACCTCATCCCATCTTTTATTTCTCATGAGGGAACAGACTCTTGATACTAAAACCTAGCTTGTTAAATTTAGAACCATGTCACCCGATGGCAGGGTTTCTTAACAGTAATGCCTGCCCCTGAATTTGCCAGAACTCTGTTCTAAGACATACCAGGGGCTCCTGCAATGCAGGGTTGGCCCTTACAAATGCCACTGCTGGGTTATGTAAGCACAGTGTCTCTTCCTTCAGCCTACAAGCACTACATATACAGCTTATGTGAACTTCTCATACTTCCTGTGGCTAGTTTCCCTGGAGCCTATAGAGTTACAGGGAGGAGGATTAATTCTATGCCCTGCTGGTTATCTTTTGTCATGCTAAATTTAAATGGGCCTTATCTGGAAATGGAGTCACTGCAAAAGGACAGCTGTTCGAATCCACCAGCCACTCTTGGAACTCCTATGAGGCAGTTCTACTCTGTCCTATAGGGTCACCATGAGTCAAAATAGACTAGACAGCAACAGGTTTTATTTTGGCTGGGTGGTGCAGACAGCACACTCATCTGCTAACCAACGGGTTGAAGGTTTGAGTTCACCCAGCGGTGCTTTGGAAGAAAAGCCTGGTGATCTAATTCTGAAAAATCAGTCATCGAAAACCCTGTGAAGCACAGTTCTACTCTGACACACATGGAGTCGCCATGAATTGAAATTGACTCAAGGGCAACTGTTCTTGCTTTTGGTTTTTTTTGGGTTTGGAAACATGGCCATTTGGATACTAGCTATGTCTCTGCTGTATTCCCTAGGATTTCTTCTGTTATATTGTTATATGTGTGGTACTCGCCGTTCACTTGTTTTTCATGATTTCCTCATTTAGTCATCTTCCTTTCTCCATTTATTTACATTTTTTCCCTTGTTGGCTTTTGCATCTCTGTTGCCTTCTAAATTATTTTCCTACTTGCATGAATTAGTCTTCAACTAATCGTTCATTCATCCACACACTCACTAATTCATTCATTTAACAAATGTTTAACAAATACTATATGCCTGCTTTGTTAAAAGCACTGGGGATATAGATGTAAATAAAACAGACCTTTGTCACTGGGCTTATATAAGACAGACTATACAATAAATAGGTAAACATTGCAATAATTTATTATTGCAGTAAGTTTCAAGAGCAGAAATCAGCATGATGTGATAGAGAGCGCAGAATGAGTAGAGCAGGAAAAAAGCTATTTTGCATGGAATGGTCAGGAAGAGTCTCCTGATGGAGGTCGTTTATAAAATCCTTTATGAAGTAAAGAAGTGAACTATTAAAATGTATAGGGGATCAATGTTCCAGGAAGAGGTAAGTAAAAACAAAGGCCCTGTGGTAGTGAAGAATTTGGCCATTAGAAGAACAAGAAATGCTATGTGGCTAAGATAGAATGACTACAGAGAAACATGAGTATGAGATGAGTTTGGAAATGTTACAAGGACCTTGTGAGCCAAGACTAAAAGTTTAAATTTTGTTTTGAACGAAATGGATAATCAAAAAAGGGTTTTAAGCAGGTAATTTCAGTTGGCTTGTTTATGTTTAAAATAATTACTGGCTGTACCAAGGTGCTCTGGTGGCACAAACAGTTAAGTGCTCCGGTGCTAACCAAAAAGTTGATGGTTCAAATGCACCCAGTTGCTCTGCAAGATAAAGACTTGACTATCTACTCCTGCGAAGATTACAGCCAAGACCTCTGTCCCATGAGGTCACTATGAGTTGAAATCAATACGACTACATCTAACAACAACAAATGCATGAGATAGTCAAGGTGAGAGTCAATGGTGTCTTGGACCTGAATAGTATTAGCGATGATGAAGAGAAATGGACAGACTTTGGGTATATTTTGTAGATCAAGCTGACATATCTCCTATGACTCCTTGGGCAATGCCAATCATCTCTCAGAGTGACTTTTTTTTTTTTTCATTTTCATAAGATAGTCAAAGATTTTATTCCACAAGCATAATGATCCAAGTTGGATGTTTATGGCATTTTCTGCTCTAATGACCAGTGAGTGAGGATTCAAGATGATCAGCACAATTCTTGTTGTTGTCTGCCATCAAGTCAATTCCAACTCATAGTGATCTTATAGGACGGAGTAGAACTGCCCTACAGGATTTCCTAAGCTGAACTCTTACGAGAGCAGATCACTCGGTACTTTCTCCCGAGGAGCAGCTGGTGAGTTCAAACTACTGACTTTTTGGTTAGCAACCAGGCACTTCACCATTGTGGCACCAGAGTTCCTTTCAACACAATCGTTGTTATTATGTTAGGTGCTGTTGAGTTGGTTCTGACTCACAGCCACCCTGTGTACAACAGAATGAAACATTTCCGGTGCTGCACCATTCTCACAACTGTTGCTATGTTTAAGCCCATTCTTGCAGCCACTGTGTCAATCTTGTTGAGGGTCTTCCTCTTTTTCACTGACCCTCTACTTTACCAAGCATGATGTTCTTCTCCAGGGGCTTGTCCCTCCTGATAACATGTCCAAAGTATATGAGACGAAGTCTTGCCATCCTTGCTTCTAAGGAGCACTCTGGCTGTACTTCTTCCAAGACAGACTTGTTCATTCTTCCGGTAGTCCATGGCATATTCAATATTCTTCACCAACATCATAATTCAAAGGCATCAATGCTTCTTTTGTCTTCCTTATTCATTGTCCAGCTTTCGCATATGAGGTGATTGAAAATACCATGGCTTGGGTCAGGTGTACCTAAGTCTGCAAAGTGACATCTTTGCTTTTTAATACTTTAAAAAGGTCTTTTGCCCCAGATTTACCCAATGCAATATGCCGTTTGATTTCTCAACTGCTACTTTCATGGGCATTGATTGTGGATCCAAGTAAAATGAAATCCTTAACTAATTTGTGAGGTCTTGTCTGGGTGGAATATAGTTGTTTTAGGGATAGAGAACAATATTCATCTACAATTGACATTAACAATTGGAGAATCAAATGACAGATCAATGGAAGATTTGGTGGTATAAAGGAATGATTAGAGTCAGTAAGGAAAATGGCAAGATTTTAAAGAAAAGGTAAGTGGACACTGTATATAATGATGCATAATCTTGAAAGTGAATTAAAAAAATTTACTTTGATGTGAAGATTCTATTGGTGAAGCAAAATTTTAATATTTATTCTTAAATGAAAATAAGGAAAATTTCCATAAGTGTGAAATATATTCTTCCCTTACTCCTTATTGCTGATCGTTTATAGAGTGTGAAATTTCAGTGTGATATTCAAGGCTCTTTAAAAGTTATCTACCTGTTCACCTTTACTGGCTATCACTCCCAACACATGGCTCATGCTTTTACAATACATTTTTTTTCATTAATCTCGGAATATTTCATATGTATTTTAGAACTACTTGTCTTTCCCTGCCTGGAATATTTTCTCCTTGTTTATCCAATTCCAAAAACACTGCTTTAAATACTACTACAACTATCACCTTCTCTATAAATACTGACTTGAGGCTGTCAATGACTTTCTTTCTCCTCTATGGTCCTATAGAGTACTTAGTATGCATCCAGAGTACTTGGCATACATCTCTAATTTAGCAAAGTCCAATGTCTATCAAGGAATCCCTGTGTGACAGAAATGGTTAAGCGCTTAGCAACTCACTGAAATGTTAGTGGTCTGAATTCACCCAGAGATGCCTTGGAAGAAAGGCCTGGTGATCTGCTTTCAAAAGGTCACAACCATGAAAACCCGATGAAACACAATTCTACTCTGAAGTACATGGGGTTACCACAAGTGAGAATAGATTTGATGGCAACTGGTTTGGTTTGGGTAAAGCCTATCCATTGTTGTTTTGTGCTGTCAAGTTGATTCCAACTTATAGTGACCTTACAAGACAAAGTAGAACTGCCCCATAGAGTTTCCTAGGCAATAATTTTTACCAGAGTAGACAGTCAGGTCTTTTCTTCTGCAGAGCAGCTGGTCAGTTCAAACTGCTGACTTTTTGGTTAGCAGCCAAGCACATAGCCATTGTACTACCAGGGGTCCTTCAAAGCTCCTTAAGGCCAGAGGTATTATTTGCCTTTTTCTTTGTACAGTAGTACCATTCATACAGTAAGTTCCAATAAATATATGCAGAATTGAATTTAAATCATATTTCACATAATCAAAATCTAATCCAGAAACCATAACAACTAAATTGATGTATAATTTGGAAGGAAAGCAGGAACCACTATATTATAATGTTACTGGAGGTACCCGTTTGGCATGCTGTACCTGTTTACATACATTCTTAGACTTCCTCGGCCTTAAAAAATAGTGGGAGGATTGCATGCTTCATGATTTTTATTTCAATAGTAATAATTACATTAACAATAATAGATGCTACATGAGATGTTTTACTAGCTGTTATTCTGCATTATTTCAATCAAGCTTACAGGGTTGGTTTAGGGAGGTAGTTGCTAATTTCATTTTTGGAAGGAGAAAATAAATAAGCTGA
Source organism: Dugong dugon (assembly GCA_030035585.1). NCBI lineage: Eukaryota > Metazoa > Chordata > Mammalia > Sirenia > Dugongidae > Dugong > Dugong dugon. The sequence goes on along the minus strand of CM057463.1, from coordinate 105,901,527 downwards.
GTGCAGTTAAGCAACTTTCCCAAGATCACACAGTTAGAGAATGGCAGGACCAAAACCAAACCTGCTGCCTTCAAATTGATTCCGATTCATAGCGACCCAATAGGCTTTCCAAGGCTGTAAACTTTTACGGAAGCAGATTGCCACATCTTTCTCCAGCTGAGCTACTGGTGGTTTCAAACCATCAATCTTTTGTTTAGCAGTGATTGCTTTAACCACCTTGCCATGAAAATAGCAGAGGGGAGAGATAATCTCAGATCTACTTGACCCTATAGTACTTGCTCTTTCCTTGATATTACATGACACAAAGAAATAAAGCATCATCTTAGGAAAGGGTAGACACATTAATTCTCTGTTGTAAGAAATAGACAGGAGGGTCTGCGTGGTTTGTCTGTAAACCTGTGATGTCCGGTAAGCATTAAAAAGGTGTGCTGTTGGCCAACCACTAAGGGGCAGTGATGCACAACAGTCAGTACATTGTGGCCCTGAGCAGTGAGTCATGGCAGCTCCAAGTTCATTGCAAGGCAAAGAAATGAATCCTCTTCGTTTTATTTCTCAGTAGAGAACTGGAGCAGAAACAAAGCAAAACGTTTTGTCTCCCCCCAGGATCTAGTTATACCTTTCACGAAGACAGACACATTGCATTCAATTCTCCTTGCCCACTGCTGATGAGAGTGGAATATATTCAGAGAACCAACGGGAGTAGCCAGGTAACCTTCACACACGCACAAAAAAGGTGGCTTTGTGCTCAACGAGGCAGGCGGATTAACGTCTAACATGGAAAACTGTTCTCTTTCGGTGACTGAAGTTGAAGATTTCAAACGGGCTATAATGTCTGACTGCTTGGGCCTTAGTAATTAGTGTATTGGTAGTGAATAAGCTCTGAGGTCTTTCAGCTCCAGATTCTTTGCACAATATCCTGAGACATTGCTTTTCGGCTGGGCAAGATCGGATGCAAGGAAATCGTTGTTATAATGGGCGGGGGGGGGGGGGGGCGCAGTGGAATTCTCGTACTATAGTTGACATGCTATACTGATCTAGAATGAAATCTACCATTACCGAGACAGATGGGGGAGCTCTGAGACTCTCGATCCAGAAATTGCATCAGCTATTGCTGATGCTGCTGCACACACTGACAATAGCTACAGTCTGAAAATCTGGGTTTACATGCCTGAAATAAATTGTTTTGATTAGAACCTTTAGGAGAGAAAGTCATAAGGTACTGTTTTATTGACTGCTTGCCAAGCAACAGTGACCCATGCACCGTAAGCTTGTTTTGCTCTTGTAAGTCAAGCACCAACTAGGCTTTTATTTTCTAAGGTTATGGACTTTGAGTATAATATACTATCATTTACTCTGAATTATTGCATACATGGCAAACTAGGAAATGGCATTAATTCTCAAGTAGTGCCGACCTCTGTGTGTATGTTTGTTTCTTTCCTTGTAGCTAGGCAAACTCTAATTTTGTATAATGAAGACTGCTTTGATTTTTTGGTAATCTATTTAGTGTTGTGGCCAGCAAAGTGAGTTCAAAAAGCTGCTGCTTGGATCTAAAGGAACAAACTGTAAAGAGAATAAACATATAACTAGCCATATTAATAACTCCTTCTCTCCTTCTCCCCGGAAGCATATTTTCACTTGCAGAGAGCTATCTTTTAATCTGTTGCTATTTTTCACAAACGAGACAATTCAGTGCAATCAACCAAGCACAATTTGGACAAATTGTTGTAAAATGCGAAAATGAGAAACCAGCATCCCTTTTGTTCTGAAGCTGGACCTGTGTTGCATTATCCCCCAGGAAAGCAATTCGTCAAGGTGTTCTTTTCTCAGTAAAATGCACGGAGACCATTCTTTCTCACTTTTCTGGCCTGCTTATAAGTGTTTCAGTTTTGGCTCTTACAGATAGAAGTGAGCATATACAAGGTTCATTATGTTCATTGCCTGTAACGAGACCATCTTGGTGTGTCTATTGTGCCTACATGGAAATAAAGATCTTGCCTAGACAGAATTGTATGGGCATGTTTCCATGAAAACATAAAAAAAAATCTTTAAGGAGAATATAAATTTAAGGACAGGGATCAAAAGGAACATCATATGTATTAAACAATCTACTTTATTGCAGGCATTGTATTGCATATTTTACATATATTATTTCATTTTATGCTAACTTTACCAAAACACAACAACACACACATTGTCCGACCTATTTAGTGTGAACTTTACTTCATCAATCTTCTATTATTTACTAATGCTGCTACGTTCTACCTTGTGTCAGATTAATTAATCAATTAACAAAATGAATGTAGAACATGATGTTTGCCCTGAAGGATTTTCTAATCTGTTAGAAAGATAGGACTCTTGCATTTTATTGTCAGCTAGGAAATGCTACATGTCAAGTGATTATCAAAGGTATGTAATGAGAGAGCATTTAAGAGCCAGCTATTGCTAGATAAAAAGACCAATAATTTATTTAATATAACAGACACCTATTTTAAAACAGAACGTACATTAATTAAAACGGCAACGCCAGTGTATGTGGCTAACATCTGACCAGGAACACTCCAGGATTCATAAATTGTTCTTAATATGTGCTGACACCACCAAATTCTAAAATGGTGAGATCCAGGGTCTCAATTTTTAATAACTAATGTGAATGACAAGTTGCCTAGCTTTCAATTTATATGCCATAGGAGAGCTGAGGTGGAATTAAATCTGCTAGAATCTGCATCTTGGATCTGGAGGTTAGCTCTGAAGTATAGAACCACAAATTATTTTTTCAACACTCAGTCTGCATTACCAGACCCTCACAGTAATGTTAATTGTAAAATACCTGTCATTTTTAAAAATGAAATGAGTCCAGTATTGATGGAGTTAATATCATAAAGATTTTTATTATCATCATTATTATTAGAAGATAAATGAAAAGACTATTATATGAAATTAGTAAACCCTTCTTCACATGCTCGAAGTGACAGGTGTGATTGTATGGGTTTTCCTTCCTAGACAATTTACCTTATCCAAACAGCTCTTGTTGAGAACTTGAGGCTGTTGTAAGAGGCAGAAAAAAGCAGTAGGTCAATTATACCGGAAGAGTTAAATCGTGTCCCTCTGCTCTTAAGCCGCCGAGAGGGTCATAGGCATTGAGACAAATGCAGTATCATTTATTACTTCTGTCTCTTCCACTGCGTTTTAAGAGGAAGTATTGGCACTTACTTTGCAACGGATTCGATCTCCTGTTCTCTGAGGAAATGCTGTCACTGGTATTATTTACTCTCAGCACCAAATCCTCATAAATTATAATGGTTCTCCAGACAGCCATTTATGAATTTAATCAGGGATGATTTCCTTGCCTTTTTCACTTATCCCTAAATTATCCTGAGGCACAGTAACATGCTAAGTCCTGTACCTTATTTATTCCAAAAATGCAACAACAGTAAGCTTCCAATCTAAAAGAAATGACATAAAGATAAATTGTTGTTGTTGTTGTAGGAGTCGTCGAGTCAGTTCCCACTCATAGCAACCCTATGTAGAACAGAATGAAACACTGCCCGGTCCTGCGCCATCCTCACAATCATTGTTACCCTCGAGGCCTTTGTTGCCGCCACTGTGTCAATCCATCTTGCTGAGGATGTTCCTCTTTTTTGCTGACCCTCTACTTTACCAAGCATGATATTTTTCTCCAGGGACTAATCCCTCCTGATAACATGTCCAAAATATGTGAGACGTAGTCTCGCCATCCTTGCTTCCAAGGAGCATTTTGGCTGCACTTCTTCCAAGACAAATTTGTTTGCTCTTTTGGCAGTTCATGGTATATTCAATATTCTTCAAAAACACCACAATTCAAAGGTGTCATTTCTTCTTTGGTCTTCCTTATTGATAAATTAGCTTATTAATTATTATTATTAATAATAATTAATTAGCTTATTAATTGATAAATTAACCTATAACATATTAAAATATTAATCTTTCCTTCTGAAATTTTATAAGTGCTGCAAGAGATTCTAGGTCACCCTATGTGCCAAGACCCTTCATTACCTCCCATTGACAAAATATGCCACTAAAATAACCAGTAATCACAGAATGTTAACATGAAATAGAATCTTATCTTTAAAGCAAAGACTCTGAAGACTGAGAGACCCGAGTTTGTGTTCTGGTTAGACTATTTACCAGATATATGCCCAAGAGGATATTTTAACCTCTCTAAGACTGTTTCTTCATATGTAACATGGAATAATATTAACATGTCTCTCACACAATTATTTTTAGGATTAAACTATACAATAGATATAAACAACATAGACAAGCCTAGATACAGTAATTTTCAATAAATGACAATCGTTAATAGTAGCCCACCTCTCCTTTCTTTTTTAAATGAAGCAACGTAATGTGAAATAATTTAAATAACTGTCAAGGATCATATAAAGAACTGGGATAGCCTCAGGGTTTGTGCATGTGCTTCCGGTTGTGGATCACCTTCTATGAAATCCTTTGCTGCAGACAGTCTATTTTATGTAAGACATCTGCCTTAGTTTCCTAGTACATACCACCAGTGGGTGGCTTTAAGTAACAGGTATTTATTTTTCACAGTTCTGGAAGCTAAAATTCCAAATCATGGTCTCCACCATGCTGATGTCTTCTCTGGGCTTCTCTCGTTTCTGATGACTGCCAGAAATCCTTGGCACTCCTTTGCTTGTGTGTGGGTTCTCACATGGAATCTGTCTTCCCCCTGTGTTTGTCTCTGTGCCTTTTCTGCTCCTCTTATAAGACACCTCTCAGAAGTGATTAGTTTTAAGACCCACCTTACTCTGCTACGACCTCATTAACATAAAATAACCCCCTATCTTTAAACAGGATCCTATTTACAGGTACAGGGGTTAGTACTTCCACATATATTTTGGGGGGAGCACAGTTCAATTCAAAACACAACCCAAAGGTAGATAATTTCCTGAGCACTTTCCTTGCTGATTACTAGAGATTCTACCTGTTTTTTTGGTGTGTGTAAGGATTTAGAACAGTAGTGGCCCTTGACCTCTGGAGATTGCCCTAGAGAATCCAGTGGCATTTTAGGTTCAGTTCAAACTGATTTTACACTTGGACGTGGTACTGTTGGAAACAGATGCTAGATGAACTTGAGCTGCCTTGGAAATCAATACACAACAGGACAAAACTGATGTTAATAAGCTAAGTAAAGGACCCTGGAACAAGGGCCAAGAGAAGTGCAGCTTTGAGAAATTGAAAACATAACACTTACCCTCCAGAGGTGGGACATGAGGAGGGAGTCACACACTGGGACTTCCATTTTATTCAGCTTTATTTTTGCTTATATCTGGGAGCTAATGACACTAAAGAAATATGTGAACAGGCAGACTGAAAGCTAAACACACACAACTATATGTATCTATTTCTTATAAAAATTAGATTGACTACTAGTAAAAATTAGAACAGGCGGGCCATAATAATTTTCTTAAAAATAAAGACAACAATTTATAATTATAATATCACTGATCATTCCAAATTTTCTGAATTTCAAGGCTTAGGAAGCCAAATAGACAAGTTTTTAAAAATAGGATCAAATTCAGATAATATAAGGAATGAAAAACAATTATGAAAGAATTATTATCAGTTTTAGCATGCCCACGAACTTAACTCTTACAGAATTGTTTAGGATTAAATTGATGAAAACAGTAAATAATTGTTTTTCACTCCTGTGTCATTAATTTTAACTTTGGGATTACATTATACATTGATCATATTTCATTGATTAGAGGAAAAAAGTAACGTTCAACTCTTTTCAAATAAGAAATGATTCAAAGTATGCAGTGTATTTGTATATGTGAGTTGATTAATATAGGTTGATATGGAAGGCAGTATATTGAAAGAAATATATAAAGAGAACTATATAGTCTCTGATTCATTCCAATAAATAGCACTTTCTTTCCTTGACCAGATTTTTTAAATTGAGGTTTAAAACAAAGGAATGAGAAATGGAGGACAAAATATCATTTCATCTGGTGATAACGACTTATCTGGAAAATGTCAGTAAGTGTTGAAGTTAACTGGTTTTTCTAAGTGAATTCTAAAAGAGAGTGGATGTTCCCACATCATTATTATATATTGCCTCTATATAGTACATATGGTCTCTCTCTCTCCATATATGGTCTCTCTCTCTCTCTCCATATATATATATATATATATATATATATATATATATGTATGTATTCCTGTGGGCATCCACTGGTCTCATTATGACTCTTATAAACTCTAATCTTCCTAAATCTTTATTGAAGTTAGTATAAGTCCTAAAACATCTAATACAAAATCAAGAACATGAAAATAATTCAGTAATTTTGTACAGAGATGTGACATAATATCTTATTATTCAGTCCAATAAAAGCCAGAATTTTTTACCTCAGATATCTTGCTATCTCAAAGTGTATGGTAGAGCAACTTCACTTTTCTTCAGTATGGTGTCCATTTTCCAATTCTTAACCATGGTCTTACATATTTATTGCCCATGTGGCATTTATTTTGTACCTGGAGTCTACCCATGCAGTATGGATGTGTCACATCAGTTTGGCTTTAATGAGCTTCACATAAAACATAAAAGGTGATTTCTCTATCTATTCATGCTCTTGCAATTTAATACAATAGCAAACACAAGATTAACAAATCTTAAATGCTTTATCTTTATGTTCTGCTTTATGTTTTTCATAATGTTGCACGTTTGAAACTCATCTTCCCCACCTAAAAAAAAAAAAAAAAAAAAGTGGTGGGGGGATTAAGTTTCCTATACCAACATCATTTTAAACAGAATAAATACTTGTCATTTCTACTCAAAACCTTACCAGAGGAATTGATGGCGTTTTATAGCAACTACTCTTAGTGAAGCACCTTAGCTTTTCCTGATTGCCTTTGAAACTCCCTTTTCTCTCCTTCCCTCGGCACATCAAACACTTAAGACAAGCAAAGGCCCATGAGGACAAATTACAGTGACAGTTTTTAAATGTAACATCTATGTTGTATATCCCAGTCCTTCTTCCTCTTGACACATACTTAGCATAGCCGATGTCTAGAATTATACGACTAGCTGTTCAGCATTTAATAACAATGGCTAAAACATTTATTCATTGTTGTCTCATTTTGTAGGAAAGTTAAAGGAATGCCCATGTGAGAAGGTGATATGAAGTAGCTATTATCCTATCACTGTTAACTCTGACAGTCAAGCTGGGAGCACATGGTCAAAACTGAAAATATTCAGACAGTTCATCTACCTCATCCCAAACATGCTTGGAAATCTCAAGAGGTTGTTGTTATTTAAAATTCCAGTAGCTAATAATAATAATAATGCTTTTAGTAGAGTAAAATCTAGCTCACTCTCTGCCCTCATAGTCACTTTCCCCACTGGAGGAAACGGTTGAGTCTGAGAGAAGGAAATGAACTAGTGAGACCTGGCCTCTTCTCTCTCTGACACATCTGCCAGGAGATAGCGCACACTCCCGGCATCGCAGGTTCTCAGCTTAAAGCTACACAAGTTCAGTTCCAGGGTGTCATATGAGCAAGTTCATATAGCTGGCAGACTGAAAGACATAGTCTCCAATTCAGTCTTTATAAGTATTTGTGGTGCTCTTTTGATCTCTATCTACCTATCTGATCCCTAAGTCTCTTAACTGATTCCCAACTTGAGGAGAACAAAAGACACTTAAGTTGCAACAATAGCTCACATTTATTGAGATTTCATTTATTTGAATTTATAAATTTATATTGCTAATAAACGCCACTGAATTATGATTCAGTGTTTCACAAACACTTAATTATTTACATCTATAGCAAAGTTATAGTTTTCATTATATTTCTAATAGCTTCATTAACTTTTCATTACTTAGATAGGATTGAATATTAATAAAATCTCAAGCGATGATCATAGATAGGAGATTTAAGTGACAGCAAATTTTAAGAAATGCAGAAAAAAAACAACTCAAATAAAAATCTAAGCTTACTGGAGGAATTGGAACCTAAGCATGTAAATTGCCCTTTCTGTGCGTTTTAATTATGAGTCCCCACTAGGAAATTGCAATACTACCCAGATTTTTAGTGGGAAAAGTTCTAAGTTTTTCAACCTTTGAATGTTATTGAAAATTTTCCAATTTTTCCTGATTTTCCAAGAACAACTTAGAATTATTATTCTAGTATTTCCTTGATTCTTAGTCAATTCACACGTAGACAGTGTCTTCTACATAATAATTTAGTGCCAGATTGATATGGAAATAGACCAGTTGCAAAGGATGTTTAATATATCTTTGTTTAATCAATAAATGAATCAATCAGGGAGTAAACTGATTTCCTTACTTATAGCCACAAGTTATTGCTCTTTCTCAAGAACATATATGTTGGGTATGTATTTGGCTTTCCATTGTTTTTTACCATTGCACTTATTGCATTGTGCTTATTACTATGAAACCTGTTGCTGTCGAGTTGATTCCAACGTACAGAAATCCTATCTCGACTCATTTTGAGTCGCTATGAGTCGGAATTGACTCGATGGCAATGGGTTTTTTTTGTTGTTGTTTTTTATAGAAACCATGTAGAACTAGCCTATAGTGTTTCCAAGAAGCAGCTGGTAGATTCAAACTGCCAACCTCTTAACCATTGTTCCACCAGAGCCCCCTTCTATTTATTATATTATAGTTATTATATTATATAATTGTACATACAATTATTATAATTATTACTTTATATTTAAATGGAATCTCACCACTCATCCAAAAAAAAAAACAAAACAAACAAAAAAAGAGAAAATGAGAGAAAGAAGAGGAATTTTCAGATTCTTGATTCCTTGTTATATATTTTGTCCTTCAAATATGAAACCAAAAACCAAACCCATTGCCATAGAGTCAATTCTGGATCATAGCGACCCTATATAAAGTGATACCAAAAAAAAAAAAAAAAAAACAAGAGAAAGAAGATAAATTTTCAGACTCCTTGATGATTCCCTGTTATATGTTTTGCCCTTCAAATATAGAGTGATACATTATCTGGAGGGCAAGTGCTTTGAGTTCATTTTCCATTTATGAAAATCTAAGCATGCAAATATCCCTGTGCTCTAGAAATGCAAGCTCAATTTAAGTTATGTCACTGAGGAAGAAAGGCAATTAAATAGCCTTCCCTGTTCTCCATGATGTCTTTCTCCTAACCATACTACTTTATTGAAAATTTGTCTCAAAAGCCATGTCAGGGGAGTTCAAGATCAAACTCGTATGACACTCACCATCATAAGCCTCACTTCAGCTCTAGAAGGTGAAAGCTTGAGTAAGACTGAATTTCCTTATTTACTTTTAACTCTGATGAAAAGCGTTCCTCAGAAGACTGGATCTTTGTTGATCCCTCACCCAAACACTCAACTTTCATTTCAGTGTTTCCACTTGAAATATCATTGACGTGACCTTACATGATGATTACATCAAATGAAATAAAAAAACCAAACCCTTTGCCTTCGAGCTGATTCCGACTCGCAGCGACCCCATAGGGCGGAGTAGAACTGCCTTATAGGGTTTCCAGGGAGCGGCTGCCGGATTTCAACTGCTGACTTTTTGGTTAGCAGGCAAGCTCTTAACCAAACAAAGTTGCCTATTATTACCTTCTAGTTTACTTTTTCTGGTTGTTACCTTGTCCATCTTAGAATTTTAAGGCTAGAAAGGATCTTTAGCAGGACTATAATAATAAAAGCTTCCTTCTTTATTTAACCCAAGTGTCAATTTTCTGGCTTGGAACTTCCGCAGTAATAACTAATTATTAGTTATTTTCCACTTTGCTTATTACAAGAGTTAAAGAGTGATTCAACACCAGAAAGTTATCCATTTCATGAATAACTCACAATCATTTGGTGTTTAATATAGGTGCAGTCATTACCTTGAATGGGAAAGTTACCTAAATAGAATTTGGGAATGGTACCTAAGCTATAAGGTCCCTAGGTAGCGTAAAAGGTTTGCTCTAGACTGTTAATCTAAACGGTTGGCAGTTTGAACCCACCCAGCAGTACTGCAGAAGAAAAAGACTGGTGATTTGCTTCCATTAAGATGACAGACAAGGAAACTCTGTGGAGCAGTTCTACTCTGTAAACTATAGAATGGACTGAGTCAGAATCGACTGGAAGGCAACTAATATCAATCTACGCTCTCTGCTTAAGGTAGCAAAACAAAAGAGAGGACAATTTCAAAATCTAGAATGATAGCCAGGAATAATCTTCAAATTCTATTCTGAGTGCCTTGCACTTAGAAAGGATCATTGTCCAGGCTCTGTGTCCAGGGCTATTATCTATCGCACATGCCAAAATGCCTCACACCCATCAGCATTTGTTGACTGATGTATCCACTAATATTTTCCTTATCTTTTTCTCTTTCTTGAATATTTTGATGAAGTGTATTTATTCCTAGTGGCAATAGTCTGAAAGTACTTGCATGTGTTCTCTAATATCTGGAAGGTGATAACAAAATATTTAAAAAACATAGTCAAACACCACAAAACATACCCATTGATTGCAAACTAAAGAAGGAAAGGGGCAAAATTTAGATATGCAAACTGGCATTATTCTGGTGGATTTATGAATGAGAAAGTGGTTATTTTTGTCAGATTGCTTTTTGTGGATTTTTGTCTCCCTTTTTAAGAAAAAAAAGGGTAATGTCCATTGGATGATAATAAAAAACTATAATTAATACTGAGAATGCATATTCATACATAGAAAATGTGAATAAAATTCTAAGCATTGTTCTGAGTTTGGGATCAAGGAAGGCTGAAATGATTAACTGTCACTTTTCTTAACCTTCTTCAGCCAACCTGTGCAAAATAGCAGGAAGAAATGTCAATCTACAGATACAATCCATCAGACCTTGGCATAGTGAAGTATCTAGTAAACGTATTTAGAGCGCCATTGGGAATCACTTGGGGTTTTGACACTTTATTTTATTTTTTGCACATATGCCAAAATAAAAATATTAAATGAAATTCATGCAAGTGTCCATTTATATATTTATAAAGATCCCAGTTATTTGGGGAATGATGATGCTAAATGGCCAAGAAAGCTATAACAGGTATTTAACGATAGGATAAAGGATAAGAGCTGACTTTCTCCACCGGATCACACTACCATGTTGAAAAGTATTCTTTCCCTTCCTCCTCTAAGGAACTGGGCCTGGTGGGTCCAGGAATGGTTGACAGTTCTAAATTCACACAGTTGAAGGAGGAAAATAGCTAAACTCTTCTGCATTGTCTTCTGAAGAAATCGTTCCTTCAAGTCGTTTTAGCAATTCACTTCAATTTGAAGGAAATGAGTTCTTATTACTTGACTACGTTGTTCTCAGAAATACCTTTAGCAGGTCAATAGGAAAGGTCCATTCAGGGTTTAGCCAATGCATAAAGGAGGTTTTGCAGTCATAGGAAATCCTTACCTTTCTGAAGAGCTACTCCCCCTGCTTTACTTTCCTAGGTAATTCTTAGAGTTGTATTGTTTGAAAACCATTACTGTTAGTAATGGTATGAGGATTGTGATCTAAAACTTGACTGTAACCATTTCAAAGTGTTAAAGTTAGTGGTAATGCCACCTCAGTGACTAAAGGAACACCAAGTGAATTGAAATGTTCTCTTGTTAATGGACAAAAAACATAAATTCTCCAACTTCAGGGAGAGTGAGTAACAATGACTCTGGAAGTGCCAAGAACAGCAGGGAGCTCTCCTGTACATACAAGTTGAAATAATCATGTCTTGGTCATGTTGGGGATGAATTTCTATTAAGAGTTGATTTGGGTCTTTACGCTGCAGGCTTTTGGGCTCTAAAGAGGAATAAAAATACCTCTCTGGGAAACCTGGGTACCATTAGATAGAGGATATCTAAATGGCCTGGGGTACAAATATGACACATTTCCTAATATGTCAGAACAGAATCAGAATTTGACATTAACCTCCAAATGGCACTAATTCAGAAATCCATTTTTTAATCAACTTGGTTATTTCCATATGCCTATTTTTATATCTCTTGCCTATCATCCTAATTTGAAGTCATTTTGACAAGTGTGCTATTTTGGGATTCCATTTCTAGTCCCTCTCTATGCCTTTGTGTTTTCTGTCTTTTTAATTTCAAATGTAATCCCCACGAGATATGAGAATAATAGGTGTACCAGATTGTGCCTAATACACAAGCAGAATTTAGGAAATGCTTTTTCTTATAAATATATAATTCATACCATTCCAATAATTAACTGTGACCTCAAGGTTGCAATAGGAGCTTATCTGACTCTAGATCAAAACTCAATATTCTGGAGGGATCAGATCTCTTGCTAGAGTAGCATAGATGTTTTGGTATTAAATGCATATTAATAAGTGGTGATTAAAATATTAATGAAAAATAAAAAAAAATTAGATTGGTTAAAAGGGAGCAAATAATCTCTTTTAATTTAAATTTAGATTTTTATATAATGATAAATTACATGCTACAATTATCTACATAGGAAAGAAAAAAAAAAAAAAAACCTTCTCTTTTTCCAGTGATATTGAGTCTCAGGTCCAGAAAGTCATATGAGGTCTGAGAGTTCTATCCTTTACTGAACAATCCTCCACATATTTTCTTGCCAATCTAATTCTGCAACACATCAGCTTTAAATTGCATTGTTAAGAGAGTAAATTTCTGCACATAAATTAAACTGTTGCATTAAGTATAATAACCATTCTTTTAGAATAGTCTACTAGCCTTGTACCAACTCTGCAATTTTCATAAAGGTATATAGGAAAACTTTCTCATTTTTATTTAAGGGATCTTGGAAGAAATAATTGTTGAGTTATAAGACTCACAATAGCTAAGGTTTAGTTTTATAATACATGCACATATCTTTCAGAATGCAGGACTCTTGCACAGTGTGATACGTGCTTTGGGTATGCATCAAAAAGAATTTCCAAATTGTATATTGGCATGTGGAAGGGGAGGGTGGATTATCAGTGATATTGAGATATTAATTATTCAGTTTTACTGCCATGCATTATGAATAATATACATGACATTCAACTGTAGAACAGCAGTTTCCATCAGCATGTAGTGCTCTATAAACATGCGTAGGGACACCAGAGCATTAGTAATATAACTAATTGAGCCTGAAGCTTTGTATGAAGACTTCTTCATCAAGCCTAGTAGGACAGGTCTCTGGTTTCATATGCCTCTGGTGCTGGGTAGTATAAAATGGAATAAAATAAACTATGGCAAAGTGGATTAATTCTGTTGGGAGAGAAATCTTAGAAACTAGCTGAAATGCCATCTGCAACAACCTAAAGTGGAGAAAATGAACTTTTTTATTTTTAATTATTTTTTTTCCTTTTTCATTTCTTTTTTCTTCCTTCCCTCCTTCCTTCCTTCTTTCCTTCCTTCATTCCTTCTAGTCCTATTCTTTCTTTTAACCAGTAAATGTCTGCCAACACTTTGCATCACAAAGCAATAGATTGTAGTGGCTATGAAATCTGTCTGTAGGGCAATTCAGAGCCAAGCTCTACTACCTCTCAGCTTTGGGGTATGGGAACTATTACTCCCCTAATAATTACTTTGCCTGAAAAAAAAAATGGTGATAGTAATACTTAAACTGATAGGTGGTTATGAGGACTAAAATAGATCATTCTTGAAAAAACACTGATTAAAATGATTGTTGTTTCTATTGTTATTGAAGATGTGGCTTAGTTTCTACATGCCATTACAGGTGTTATGAGAAAGGGTGAGGATGAAACATGTCTTTAAAAAAAAATTTTTGGAATTCAAAAAAATAGACTTGGTAAAATTTAGTAAGAGTTTGTTCAACTATATTAAAGATCTATAAGAATATAATGAAAGAAGCTAGGTTTTTCTGCCTTAGCATGTTGGCACAAACATCATAAAAAACATGATCATAGAAGAAGTTTCTGGCCCCTACAAAAATGGCACAAAGTAGGAGTTCATGACTCCCTCCTCAAAACTCAGCTCTGGGGAAATTAAAGCAAGAGAGAAACATGGACTCCAAGAACTAATCAATAAAACAAACAGTAACAACAAGGTAAGAGTAACCAAACAATAACACAATTAAGAAATCCCTGGGAAGAAAAACAGCTGTCTCAGATTAGTGTGATTATACAGTCAATGGCCGCAAACTGTAAAAGTAGACACTTGGATCCTGCAGAGAGAAAATACCAAAAAAAAACAAACCACTGCGGTCAAGTTGATTTTGACTGGAAGCGACCCTATAGGACAGAGTAGAACTGTCCCATAGGGTTTCCAAGGAGCAGCTGGTGGATTCAAGCTGCTGGCCTTTTGGTTAACAGCTGAGCTCTTAACCACTGCACCACCAGGGCTTCAGTGCAAAGAGAAAATAGGTTGGAGAAAATGCTTAGATTTTGTTTCTAACTTGGCTCCTGGTAGCCTTGTTCCTTCAGAACAAACACGCACAACAGTAATCTAGACTGCCTATGATATTGTCTTCGAGGTTATATTAAAAAAACAAACAAACAAAAAAACCCAAGCCTGTTGCCGTGGAGTCAATTCCGATTCATAGCAACCCTATAAGATAGGGTAGAACTGCCCCATAGAGTTTCCAAGTAGCACCTGGTGGATTCAAACTGCTGACCTTTTTGTTAGTAGCCATATCTCTTAACCACTACTCCACCAGGGTTTCCGATCAGTGCATCAAAAACACCACGTAGTAGTGAGGAGTTAAAGAAAGCAGGTGTGATTTGAGTAGCCCTTAGACATTACTAGGAGCCCTGGTGGCACAGTGGCTAAGAGCTCAGGCTGTTAACCAAAAGGGTCAGCTGTTTGAATACACCAGCCACTCCTTGGAAACCCTATGGAGTAGTTCTACTCTACCCTATAGGGTCGCTATGAGTGGGAATCGACTTGATGGCAATGACTTTGATTTGGCTAAGACTGTCACAAAAAAAGGTCTAACTATGACATTTTACCCAACCCACACTAGCAGATTGTATCTGTTAACTCTGAGGCAACTTAAGCCCACAGGCCAAACACTAGATAACTGTGGAGGAAATACTGTGTAAAAGAAACATTTGAAACAGAATTATTGCAACAGGCTGATCAAAAATTTAAACTGAGAAAGTAAAGCAAGACGTTGCCAATATAAAATAACCAAGTTAAAATACTATACATGAAAAATATAATGGTTGTAATAAAAAACAGGTAGAGCTCATAATAGTCAGAATCCAGTAAAGAAGAAATTAAAGGGTTAGAATATCAGACTAAGGAATTATCCCAGACAGCTAAAGGAAAGGACAGAGCTGGAAAATATGACAGGAAACCAAAGATATACATGCGCTGTTAAAAAAAAAAAGCCTACTGCTCTAAGGAAAATACCTCACAGGGGGAGTGGGCGGTTGGCAAACAAACGTAGAAGGCAAGCATCATTTGAGTAAAAATACAGTAGTAAAATTAAAATGTAAAAATTAACAGCATTTTCTATACCAGAGATAAATAACTAAGACAAACTACAAATTAATTTTCTTTGAAGTACAGATAAATAGATGGAATTATTTAAAAGGCACAAAGACAGAAATGCATGTATGGGAACTAGAATACCACAAATCAAAAGAAAAAGTGCAGATTGTTCAATCTATAAAAATTGGCTCACAATAAGAAAAATAAAACTATCTTTACATAACACCAGGTGCACTTCAATTGGACTAACGACCTGAATGCGAAGGTAAAACTATAAAAATAGTAGAAAAAAATATAGAAAATACCTCTATGGCCTGGGGAAAGGGATTCTCATGTAAAATTTCAAAAGCACTCACTAGTAATGTTTTAAAAAAATATATTAATTCAGTTACATCACAACTGACAACTTCCGTCAATGAAGAGTAGTATGGACAAAATTATTAGAAGGATGACAGAATGGGAGACAATGTATGCATATCCAAAATTGGCAAGAGATAAATACCTAGAGCGAACAAGAAGGTCCTGCAAATCAAAAAGAATTATACAATAGTCACAACAGACAAATGAGCAAAGGCTATGAATTAGTAATTTATAAAAGAGGAACCCTAAAGTGGCAACAAGCATCTGTTATGGATTGAATTGTGTACCCAAAAATATATGTTGAAGCCCTAACCTTCAGTACCTGTGAACTTGATTTAGTTTGGAAATAGAGTCTTGGAAAACGTTATCAATTAACAGGAGGTCATACTTTAGTAAATGAGCCCTGGTGGCACAATGCTGAAGCACTCTGCTGCTAACTGAAAGGTCAGCAGTTCAAAGCCACCAGCCACTCCATGGGAGAAAGATGGAGCAGTCTGCTTCTGTAAAGATTACAGCCTTGGAAACCCTAGGGGAAAGATCTCCTCTGTCCTATAGGGTCACTATGAGCTGGCAATGGGTTTTTTTTTTATACGGGAATAAGGTATGTCTTAATCCAATATAAGTGGTGTCCTTGTAAAAGAGAAGACCAGGCATGGAGAGAGACAGAGAGAAGAAATCCACATGAAGAAGAAAACAGAAACTGAAGTGATGCATCTACAAGCCCCAGAATGCCAAGTATCCCTGGCTATCATCAGAAGCCGGGAGAGAGGTATGGAACAGATTCTCCCTCAGAGCCCTCAGAAGAAATAAACATGGTTGATTTCTGGCTTCTTTCCTCCAGAATTGTGAGACAATAAATTTCTGTTCTTATAAGCTACCCAGTTCGTGGTACTTTCTTGTGGCAGCCCTAGGAAACTAGCATATGAAGAGTTGCTCAAACTCATTAAAAATCAGAACTGTGAAAATGAAAGTAACAAGGAAATATTAGCTTATACCTCTTTTTCCGGCAAAACTTTAAAACCTGGGTTATACTAAGTATTTGCATAAATGATAGAATTTAGTAACTCTCAAGCACTGGTGTTGGGAACGTAAACTAGAGAATCCATTCTGATCAGCAACCTGCAGCACACAGTCAGATTAGGGTTATGCGTATATTTTGTCTTAGCAATTCTGCTCCCGGAAATAAATAATGGAGAATTTCTGATACAGGTTCAGAAGAGGACATTTATTAGGATGTTCAATGAGGGTCATGAGACTGGTAAAGGATTACAAACAGTCTGGGAGCCCATCACCTGAAGAGTACATAGAGAAAAGTAAAGGATGCATGCCATTTAGTCAAAGCAAAGACTAGACACACAAATACCAGCATGGTTGATTCTTAAAAATACAGCTCTCAGTGGGGGAAAGAACAACAACAAAAAAAAAAAAGCAAAAA
The DNA here is from genome assembly GCA_030035585.1 of Dugong dugon. Classification (NCBI taxonomy): domain Eukaryota; kingdom Metazoa; phylum Chordata; class Mammalia; order Sirenia; family Dugongidae; genus Dugong; species Dugong dugon. The sequence goes on along the minus strand of CM057463.1, from coordinate 105,884,290 downwards.
AAGGCAGCCCATACAATGTACAATATAACTTATGTAAATTAAAAATACTTGCACATAATCAATACATATTTTAAAAAGAACACTTATAAACAGAAAATGTATTCTAACCATATTAGAAATGTCTCTGGAGGGGAATGGCAGTAAAAATGTCTAATAAATAGAGATAAAAGGAAGAAAAGATGGAAAAAAAAGAAACAGAGAAACAAAGAAAGGAAGGATGGAAGAAGGAAGAAAGGGACAGAAGAAGAAGAGCCTCAATGGACCGATGATGATAATGCGCCATTAGATGTACGACTAATTCAACTCTCTGAACTGGAGTTTTTTTTTTTTTAAAGGTACAAATAATTTAGAAGAAAATATCTTCCCCTTTAAGGAAAGATGTATACACACAGAGATGTCTATTTTTATAAAAAAACACTTCCCAGAACTATACACAGGTACACAGAGTAAGGAGAAGAAGAAAATTATGCATATATTTCGTGTATTGAGTTCTACTTTTGAAAAGACGGAATAACAGGGACAGGATTTACCTTCCCACATGAAACAATGGAAAAAAGACAAAATACATGAAACCATGGTTTACAAGGACTGAACGTCAGGTACGGAGCTCTGGTGGCACAGTGGTTAAGAGCTTGGCTGCTAACCAAAACATCAGCAGTACGAATCCACCAGCTGCAACTTGGAAACACTGTGAGACTGTTGTACTCTGTCCTGTAGGGTTGCTATGAGTCAGAATCGACATGAAGGCAACTGGTTTAGTTTCGGTTTTTTGGGAACACTAGGTAATGAAGGACAATGATCCCTAAGAGATAGACACAAGCAACATGCGCTCTGGGACGGCCTCAGCTTACAGCCTAGAGTTTTCAGGCTGTGGTACAGGGAGGGGGATCCCAGCAGATGTCACGTGGACTGCCTGAGATGAAGAGAGAAGGTTGAGAGTCTACAAAAGCCAAGTTAACTAGTGTTCACAGAACAGAGCACTGGAGGGGAGAGAACTGAACAGAGAGAGAACCCGAGAGATATACAGAGGGGTCCTCCTTTAGTATTCACTGCTGAGAAGAGTGTGTATCTTAGGAAACTACCAGAGGCCAAGATCAAGATCAACCACTCAAAAAGTTTAGAGGGAATGGCACGTGACTCACATGCAGAGCTGGAAGTGATGCCTGTTCCCACAGCCAGACTAAAAAATCTTACAATTCATAGGGTATTAGGTAGAGGACTAAGAAAAGTCTTGCCTAAGTACTGTGGAACAATTACCTATAGACCAAATTTGTCTGGTCCCAGCTAACAAATGTCAAAAGCAAGAATTGAAAGATCAAACTGTCTCCAAATAACTGCATCCAAGAATAAGCTCAAGTTAGCAGAAAAATGGGACCAATAATGAAGAGAAAAATATCTAGCAGTCGACACCAAGTCAGAACTTTCACAGATGTTAGAATTAGCAGACAAGGATGCTAAAACATTGAAACTGCATTCTGTGAGTTCAAAAGTAAGGTAGAGATACAGAATAACTTCAAGAGATGAAAGCTGCAATGTCTTAGATGAAGATTATACAAGATGGAATTAATGGCAGATTAGACATAGCAGAAGAAAAGAAGGTCACCATGAAATAGAATGACTTGATGGCAATGGTTATTCATAAAGAGACATCAAAAGAAATAATTTTTTTTTAAACATAGGTAAGCTATGGAGCAATAGAGTTTTCATCTATTCCTAGTATGTTGAGAGTTTTTTTTAGGAATATTAGATTTTGCCAAATGCTTTTCCTGCATCAATTGAGATGACCATTATTTTTTCTTCTTTAGTTTGTTACTATGGGGAATTTCATTTATTGATTTTTGGATGCTAAACCTATTCTGAAATACTGAGATAAACCATATTTGGTCAAGAGACATAATCTTTATAGGTTAGATTGGATTTCCTAAATGTTATTTAAAATATTTGCATCTAAATGCATGAGGGACATTGTTCTATAGTTTTCTTTCCTTATGAAATCTATCGTATGGTTTTAGCATCAGGGTAATTCTGGCCTCATGGAATGTGTTGGAAAGCATGCCCTCCTCATCAATTTTTTTGGAAGAGTTATATAAAATTGCTCTATGTCTTTTTAAATGTTTGCAGAAATCACAGGGAAGATACCTAGACCTGAAGTTTCTTTGTGAAAAAAAATCTTAATAAAAATTCAATTGCTTTAAAAGATTAGGGCTACATGTGTTATCTAATTCTTCTAAGAAAGCTCTGATAGTTTCTGTCTTTCAAAGGATTTGTTGTTGAGTTTATAGCCATAAGTTGTTTGTAATATTCTCTACTCTTCCTTTTAATAACTTTTGAATCTGTAAGTATATTCCTCTCCTATTCCTGATATTGCTAATCTGTGTCTTCTCTCTTTGGTTCCTAAATAATCTCTCTAGAGGTTTATGAATTTTATTTATCTTCCCAAAGAAACAACTTTTGATTTTAATTTTGATTTTTCTATATTTTTTCTGTTTTCTATTTCATAATCCATAAAATAACAAACTAATAAATTATAAGTAATCAAATTTAAAACTTCTGCTCTGTGAAAGAGGCTGTTAAGAGGTTGAAACTCAATGCCTCAAGAGAAAATATTTGGAAATCATATTTGATAAAAGGACCTGTTGTGTCCAATATGTATACAGAATTCTCAGAATTCAGCAATAATAACACAGCAATAACAACAACAAACAATAAAAAAAAATTATCAAAAGAAATAGAGATGACAAGCACATGAAAAGATCTGCAACATCATTAGTTATTAGGGAAATGCACAATGAGGTAACCCTACATACCCATCAGTATGGCTAAAATTAATAAGACTATCCATAACAAGTCTTAGAAAAGATGTAGAGGAACTGGAATTTTCTCGCACAACTGGTGGGAATGTAAAATATTCCAACCATTTTAGAAACAGTTTTGCAGTTTCTTAAAATGCTGAACATAACCAAACAAATAATGCAGCCATTCTACCCTAGAGGAGCTGAAATTATATGCTCACACAAAGCCTTGTATGCTAATGTCTATAGCCTCTTTATTTTCAATAAGTAAAAACTAGAAACAACCCAAATGTTCATTGACAGGTAAATATTTAAAGATGTTGTGGTATAGCCATATAAACAAATACTACTTGACAATAAAAAAGTTGGTTATTGATACATACAACCAAAAGAATGAATCTCAAAATCACTATTCTGAGTAAGAGAAGTCAGACAAAAAAATAAAAATAAAACCGTACATATTATATGGTTAAATTTATACAAAATCCTATAAAATGCGAGCTGATCTATCATGGCTGGAAGCAAATAAGTGGTTGCCTGGGGAAGAGCTAGGATGGTAGATGGGCAGGGAAGGATGAGAGACTAGGATTACAAAGGGAAATGAGGAAAGTTTGAGGAGTAATAGATGTATTATTATATCGACTGTCATGATGTCATGGGTGTATCATATGACAAATCTTACCTATTTGTTGGGGCATTGGTGAGCCAATGGCAGAATTTTCACTTTCCATGCAGAAGACCTGGGTTCAACTCCCTGCCAATGCATCTCAAGGGCAAGTATCACACATCTGTCATTGGAGGCTTGCATGTTGCTGTGATGCTGTACAGGTTTCAGGGAAGATTGCAGACTAATAGGGACTAGGAAGAGAGGCCTGATGATCTACTTTCAACAAATCAGCCAGTGACAACCTTATGGATCACAGCAGTACAGTCCTCAACTGATTATGGAGACGTTGCAGGACTGGGCAAGTTTTATTGTGCGTAAGCTTTCCATGACGTTGGGGCAAACTTGAACAACAACAATAAACAGGAACTAATTTTATCTTTAAATACGTGCAATACGTTGCATGCCAATTATATCCCAATAAAACTATTTTTGTTTTTTAAGAAATGCAGAGTAAGAATACAAAAGTACATTTGAAGAAAATCAGCTCACAGCATCAGGAGAGGCTTTTATTTAACTTAACCAAATGAACAATTCAAGAACAAAACAAACCTGACTGGCACGTTTGAAGTTCAGTGCAGGCATATTAAAACACCTTCGCAGGTCAATGATTCCAAAGTCTGGTGTGCTTTCATTAGCTCTTCCCTCTTAGAGAATATCAGGGCATAACATCTCTCACCCTAAGATACTATTTTATTTACCTGTATACTCACACCTTCTGAAGCCCCCAAGTCACAAGCATAGATGCTCTATTTGATAAAATTGTATCAGATAACTCATTGTCTACAAGTAAGAAATATTTTAATTTCAACTTAATATTGCTTTTATAATCAATCTAATTTTAACTACCTATCTCCTTTCTATTTCACAGGTTGGAAAGTCAACTTTGGCCAAGGGTAACAACAAGAAAACTCTAGGAAGTCCCCTGATATAGTTTTCCATGATCAGTATGTACTGGTTCTCTTCAAGAAAACTACCAGTTCATTTTGTATGGTTTCCTCAGTACCCATTGATCTTCTGCTTCTCTGCCTCATAAATCTTTATCAAGGCTGGGAATCATTTAACTTTTCTACTTGAAGTTCTTGTTATGTTCCTGGAAACTTGGTAGGGAGAACTAAGGGACCCCATTGATTGTACTGGAGTCCCTAGTGGTGCAAATGGTTTAACACCTTCAACTGCTAACCAGAAGGTTGGAGATTCAAGTCCAACCAGAGGTACCTTGGATGATAGGCCTGGCAATCTACTTGTGAAAAATCAGCCACTGAAAACCCTGTGGAGCACAGTTCTACTCTGACACATGTGAGGTCACCGTGAGTCAAAATCGGCTGGACAGCAACTCATTTTTATTGATTATACTAACTATAGAACTGTGCTATAATCAGCCTTTTCCAGTCTCCTGATTCTGTTTTTAGTTTGAAGGAAATCCCCCCTTTCTAACCACCTCTCCTTCCATCTACTTTTCCTCTGGACAACTTGGACTAATTGCTTCAGTGCATTTTGGTTTGCCAAATAAAGAGAGCGCCTTGCAGACAGTTTCTGCTTTTTCCTCCTGCCAAAAACTGCCTTCATCAAGAAAAGGAAGCTCAGAGTTTGTTACATTCAGGGCAGAAGGAAAGGAGAGGGGAAATCACAAGAAAAATAACTAAACTGATATCTCAAAAAATTTCACAAGGCTACGAAGTGTTCAATGTCCAAAAAGTATTTGCTAAAATATTTTCGTTCATTCAATTCAATGAACAAATTTAATGAGGGCTGTGATGCCTTACAAAGCCCCGTGCTTACTGGTACTGTGCATCAAGAGCAAGACCATTAGAGGCAGCGTTTTCTTTTGCGGCATTTAGGTTACAACAAATAAAAACTCTAAGGCAAGGCTGTGAGCACACTTTGTGTGTGTGAGTGAGAGAGAGAGAGAGACAGAGAGACAAATCTAACCTACATCCTGCAGGAAACAATATGCATTTAGTTTACATTAACTGAGTGCTGTCTCAGACACTGTATGATGTTATTCTCACATTAGCCCTTATAAGGAAATATTTTAATTATATTTCTATTAAAAACAAACAACTTATCAGAGAAGTTAAATGACGAAAATACAAAATTGATAAATGATGAAGTTGGAATTTAAAACCAAGTTGTTAATTCTTCTAATTTAATTTTCATATTATCCTGGTTTTATAGTGGTTGAATCAACAGAACTGGATTCAGTGCCTGGCATGGCAATTTGGCACATAAGATGTACTTTTCTTTCTAGATGGGACTAGCTAATTAGGTAGCTACTATGATACTACTCTCAAGGATAACCATGTCCACATACACAAACAGAACCAATTTTATTTTAACATGACCAACTCCCCGATCTCCCTGGAGAGATTGTGAAAGTATCATTAAATCATAGTGATGATGTTTTTCTCTCAAAAAAATAAAACTGTTTTGCCTTCTAGGTGAAAATCCAGGCTTAATATTAATGAAATGATAAGATTTAGGTAAGGCAAAACTCTGAAGGGATTTCTGAAATTATTTTGTTGTTGTTGTTGTTAATTCTTTACTAGCATTCATTTCTTATGTGCTATTTTTAATATGTGAGCAAGAGCTACAAATGTAAAAATTCCTAGAAGTAAAAGCTATTCCTGACAGTAATAAGTAAGATTTTGTCTACTCTACAAGATGCCTAGTGAGGCAAAATTAAGACTAATGCAGTAGGTGTCTTCCATTTGCCTCTCCATATTCCTTCTTCTCCCTTCTCCTTCTTTCCTGCTCTGGGGGACTGACCTATAATCAAGGCACCTGGACTTTCAGGAGTGGGTTTATTGGTTTCAGTTTGTTGAGTCCCAGCTAGAAAAGAGAGGGAAGGAGGGAAAAAAAAGAAAGGGGGAGAAAGGAAAGTGAGGTCAGTGTATTTACTCACTTTGCTACCAAGTGCTCAACTACTAGCTGAAAGTTGGATTATTTGAACCCACCCAGAGGTGCCTCAGAAGACAGGCCTGGTGATCTGCTTCTACAAGGTCACAGTCTTGAAAACCCCATGGAGTAGTTCTAGTCTGCACATATGGGGGCACCATGTGTTGGAATAGACTTGACAGCAACTTACAACAACAACTTTCTAATAAGAGCATCTTAGACTGTGTAGGTCTGTTTAAAGCCAGCTTATTCTACAAGATTCTCTTTCTGGCATTTGGAAATTCTTCCTTCCCTTGTCCCTTCAGGCTTTAGGGTGAAAACAGTCCTGCTGTTAATAGTCAAGAACATTGCACTATCCCATTCCTTCACTTGCCTATACCCAGCCACACCTTTATAATTAATCTCTTTGCAAATAAACCCTCTTCAAATTATCCTAATTTGTGTATGCCATTTGTTTCTTGTCTTGACCTTGATTGACAAAAAATTCCTTGTGTAAGCTTCCAGAAATTTTCTTGCATACAAAAGCTTATATGCATACACACCTTTTTTCTTCTACGCAATTACTAGCATTCTCTGCACATCTTGATTTTTTTCAATTAATAACATACCTTGTAGACTTTTCCGTATTAGCACATAGAGAGGTGCCATGTTAAAATCATCTTAAAAAGAGTGCAACAATTGAAAGACTAATAGATGAAAATAAATGAGTATTATCTATAATGGAAATGCTTAAGGTCACAAAAGGAGTTTAATTCATTTTTCCCCCTACAATTTAAGAATCTATTGAAAGAGAATATAATGTCACCCTAGGATTGAAGATTATTCACTTTTTTTTTTAAAAGAAAATCACTCTTCTTTTTCTCTAATCCCACCTGTCAATGACTGTCTTCTAAATTAATCTTTACGTGACTACTTGAGTGAAACTGAGCTAATTTACCTTCTCAACAAAGAACATGTATCACATGAAAGTGGCAAATACCAAGGAGCAATATAATTGTAAGACTGCCTCATTACCAATAGGACGAAGATTGAATAGTTCACATTGAAGCATCACAAAACCACTGTTCATACCACGAGTAATAGGTCTTTCCTATAGACCATAGTGGTTTGTCCTTTAAGCTGATTTGGAAACCCTAATTTGTAAGGGGGGGGTGGGAACAAGTGGAAAATGGAGAGAACATTGAGATCATCTTGTGACTCTATGTATCAGTTTAATTGTTAGTTGCTGTAAGGTACATATTGACTCCTAGAGATCCAAAGTGGGTGGTTTAAAACAACAGAAATTTATCCACTTCCAGTTCTGGAGGCTAGAAGTCTAAATTCAACACACTACTAGGGCCGTGTTCTCTCTGAAGTCTCTAAAGGAAGACACTTCTGTTTCTCTTCCCTCTTCTGGTAGCCCAGGTGTTGTGGGTTTGTGTTAGAATAATGCCAATCTCAATCTTCATATAGCCATCTTCTCCTTATGTCTGTCTTTTTCTGTGTCTCTTCTCTTTTTATAAGGACACCAATCATATTGTATTAGGACCCACCCAACTCCAGTAAAATTTCATGTTAACTTAACTAATTACTTGTGCAAAAACCTTATTTCCAAATAAGCTCACATTCACAGGTACCAGAGGATAGGAGTTGAATGTATCTTTTTGAAGGCACACTTCAATCCATAACACTCTGAGACTGAGATAGAAGGGTTTGTGTCCCTTTTATTGAGCCTTCAGGCATCTGCAATAATCATCTTCCATGTATAACTGCCCTCCACGTAAGTTACTCAGTTTAAGGAACTTCTGAATAAACATACCCACAGGTTTTCAGTATTTTAAGACTCTTAACTCTAATTGATATATTTATTACCAGAAAGTTCTAAAAAAAAAATCATTAAGAATGCTTTTACAATCAAATAAATATTCTGGAGAAGTGTTAAATAACAATAACAAAGGAAATAAACCATACTGAAATCTAAATGGAATCACATGACCCTGAGCAAAAATTACATTTTCACAGAAAATAAAACCATCTGGACAAGTGAAAACTATTTTTCCTTATTTATATCATCTTATTATTAAATGTCTCTTATGCTATTGTCTGGGAGACTGGAACCACATTATGTTTAAACAGATTCAATTTTATTCATGTATTAAATAAGACAAAACAAGACAATTGTTTATTTATTTTAAAAAAATGTTATTTTCTCCACGGAACTTCTTTTCTCTGCGGATTTCATCAGTTTTTGGCTAGCAAATGAATTCTCATAAATGCCCTAGACAAGTCTGTTTTCTTTCGGTTGGCGATTATCCCTTTTTCAGAGTTAATTCCAGTGCTAAGATTCAGAGTCTTTTTTCATGCCTGTATAACTCCTTCGACCATTTTAAAGATACATTAGTCTTTTTAAGCCCCAGAAGAATGGATATTCTCTGTTAATCACACCACTGTGGAACTGAGAAACTCAGTCTTAAAGCACAAAATTATAAAGAAAGCTGTAATTTCCCACAGAAGTACCAGTCTAAAACCACATATAATCATCACCAAGACTGGAATTAAACATATAATAGAAAAGACCATAAAGTATTTAAAATTAAGAATTTATTAATCACAGATCTATACAAGCACCAAAAATTTTAAGAAACTTTTAAGCCATAAAAGTGGTAAATTTGGTGAAGGGTAAGGCAGTATACAATACTGTGGAAGCCAGCACAACTTGTACAAGGAAAGGTCATGGAAGCTCCATAGACACATCCAAAATCCCTGAGGGACCAAATTGCTGGGCCGAGGGCTCTGGGGACCATGATCTTGGGGAACATCTAGCTCAACTTGTATAACACAGTTTGTAAAGAAAATGTTCTACATTCTAGCTTGGTGAGTAGTGTCTGGGGTCTTAAAAGCCTGTGAGCAGCCATCAAGATACTCCAGTGATCTCACTCCTTCTGGAACAAGGGAGAATGAAGAAAACAAGATACAAGGGAAAGATTAGTCCAAAGGACTGATGGACCACAACCACCATGGCCTACACTAGACTGAGTCCAGTACAACTAGATGGTGCCCGGCTACCACCACTGACTGCTCCTACAGGGATCACAACAGAGAGTCCCAGACAGAGCTGGAGAAAAATGTAGAACAAAATCCTAACTCCCAAAAATAGACCAGACTTTCTGGCCTGACAGAGACTGGAGAAACCCCGAAAGCATGGCCACCGGACACCCTTTTAGCTCAGTAATGATGTTACTCCTGAGGTTCACCCTTCAGCCAAAGATTAGACAAAATGAGACTAATGGGGCACAACAGTCCAGAGACAAGGACTAGAAGGCAGGAGGGGACATGAAAGCTGGTAATAGGGAACCCAAGGTCGAGAAGGGACCGTGTTGACATGTCCTGGGGTTGTTAACCATTGTCATAAAACAATATGTGTAGTAACCATTTAATGAGAAACTATTTGTTCCGTAAACTTTCATCTAAAGTACAATAAAAAAACAGACATAAAAATGGGCATTGGTATAACATATACATTAATTCTACCTGAGTCCTCAGCATATGTCAATGTTTACACTTGAAAAATAAATATAGAATTATAGTAGATCTGAAATTTGGCCTAAATTTATAACCATGTGGTAGGCATAGTAATACCCCTCAAACCAAAAAATGCTCAAGTCCTAATTCCTGGAACCTGTTAATATGTTACATATTAATAGTCAGATGTTATTAAGGTTACTCATGTTGAGGTGAGGAGATAATCCTGGATTACCTGGGTAATCTTCCAAGCTCCATATTATAGGAATTGTCTCTAGCTCATATATAGCTGAGACATCAATATTTTAGTATAACCCAGCCCCTTTGCCACCCTTGTTAGTTCCAACATAGTAATGTAACAAAATTTGGCCAGTCCAAGGACCACAATCTATTGGTACACTGTATAACTGGGAAACTCAGTCTAAAAACACATTATTATAAAGCTGTAAGTTCTATGGGAAAAAAGAAGGAGTCTAACACATAGAAGCAACAAAGTCAGAGACGGGGAAAGGACCTAACACAATTGAGTCTATGCCTTCAATTATTGCTTAGGCACTTCTTGAAGATTGCTTTTCTTACCCATTATTAGATTCTGTGAGATAATAAATTACCTTTTGTTGTTTGTTGTTGCTTAAATTAGACACAGTGGTGTTTCTGTCATTTACAAATGAAAAGAATCAGTGTTGAGCATTGTAAGAGTTTTCTATTGCTGCTGTAACAAATTATCACAAACTCATGGCTTAAAACAGCTTAAATACGTTGTTTTTCAGTCAGTCTTTGATTTAACTCGAATAAAATCAAGGTATCAGCGGGGCTGTGCACGTTTCTGGAGGTTCTAGGAGAGACTCTGTTTCTGTGTTTTTTCCAGCTTCTTCTTTCTTTCTCCATCTTCAAAAGGAGAAATGCTGCATCTCTCTGATGCTTTCTTCCATAGTCACATCTGTTTATGACTTTCCAGCTTCTTTCTTCCACTTTTAAGAGTCATTGTGAGTACCATGCGCCCACTAGGTAATTGAGAATACAGGTAGTCTCTGATTTATGACAGGGTTCTGTTTCAGCAACTCCATTGTGTAAGTCGGTTATGATGTAAGTCGAATACTTCATTTTTTTTTTTTAGTTTTCATTATTATTGTCTTTTATTATAAGTGTCTTTATAAATCTGATCTTTATTTGTCTTTGGAGGTTGGAAACAATACGTATAAACTGACAGATATATTTTAACACATATATGTTGTTGTTAGTGCCATCTAGTGCGTTCTGACTCATAGCGACCCCATGTACATCAGAATGAAACACTGCCCAGTCCTTCACCATGCCCATAATCATTGTTATGCTTGAGCCCATTGCTGCAGCCACTGTGTCAATCCATCTCATTGAGGGTCTTCCTCTTTTTTGCTGACCCTATACTTTACCAAGCACGATGTCTTTCTCCGGGGACTGATTCCTCCTGACTACGTGTCCAATGTATGTAAGACATTGTCTCGCCATCCTTGCTTCTAAGGAACATTCTGATTGTACTTCTACCAAGCCAGATTTGCTCATTATTTTGGTAGTCCATGGTATATTCAATATTCTTCACCAACACCGCAATTCAAAGGCATCAATTCTTCTTCAATCTTCCTTATTCACAGTCCGGTTTTCACATGCATATATGATTGAAAATACCATGGCTTGGGTCAGGCACACCTTAGTTTTCAAGATGACATCTTTGCTTTTCAACACTTCAAAGAGGTCATTTGCAGCAGATTTGTTGAATGCAATGTGTCTTTTGATTTCTTGACTGCTGCTTCCATGGATGTGGATTTTGGATACAAGTAAAATGAAATCCTTGACAAGATCAATCCTTTCTCCATTTATCATGATGTTGCTTATTGGTTCAGTTGTGAGGATTTTTGTTTTCTTGACGTTGAGGTGTAATCCATTCTGAAGGTTGTGGTCTTTAATCTTCTTAAGTAAGTTCTTCAAGTCCTCTTCACTTTCAGCAAGCAAGGTTGTGTCATCTGCATAACGCAGGTTGTTAATGAGTCTTCCTCCAATCCTAATGCCCCTTTTTTCTTCAGAGTCCAGTTTCTCAGTTTATTTGCTCAGCATACAGATTGAATAGGTATAGTGAAAGGATACAATCCTGACACACATCTTTCCTGACTTTAAACCACACAGTATCCCCTTGTTCTATCCGAACAACGGCCTCCCGATCCATATTCCTTATTAGTACAATTAAGTGTTCTCGAATTCCCACTCTTTGCAATGTTATCCATAATTTGTTACGATCCACACAGTTGAATGCCTTTGCATAGTCAATAAAACACACGTAAACAACTTTCTGGTATTCTCTGCTTTCAGTGAGGATCCATCTGACATCAGCAATGATATCCCTCATTCCATGCTCTCTTCTACCTAGCTTGAACTTTTGGCAGTTCCCTGTCAATGTACGTCTGCATCCATTTTTTTAACTGTTTTCAGCAAAATTTTGCTAGCATGTGATATATTAGTTTGATAATTTCCACATTCCGTTTGACCACTTTTCTTTGGAGTAGCCATAAATATGGATCTTTTCTAGTTATTTGACCAGGTAGCTGTTTTCCAAATTTCTTAACATAGATTAGTGAGTGCTTCCAGCATTCCATCTACTTGTTGAAGCATCTCAATTGGTATTCCATCAACTCTTGAAACTTTTTTCTCGCCAATGCTTTCAGCGCGGCTTGTATTTATTCCTTCTGTACTATTGCTTCTTGATTATGTGCTACCTCCTGAAAAGATTGAACTTTGACCAACTCTTTTTGGTACAGTGATTCTGTGTATTCTTTCCATCTTCTTTTAATGTTTTTGCATCATTCAGTTTTTTGCCCAGAGAATCCTTTAATGTTGCAACTCAAGGTCTGAATTTTTCTTCAGTTCTTTCACCTTTAGAAATGCCAAGCTTGTTCTTCTTTATTGATTTTCTAACTCCAGGTCTTTGCACATTTGATTATAATACTCCTCCTTGCTTCTTAAGCCACCCTTTGAAATCTTCTCTTCACTTTTACTTTACAATTTCTTCTGTTCACTTTTGCTACTTTACACTCAAGAGCAAGTTTCAGAGTCTTTTCTGACATCCATTTTGGTCTTTTCATTATTTCCTGTCTTTTAATTATATTTTACTTTCTTCATAAATGAAGTCCTTGATGTCATCCCACAATTCTTCTGGTCTCCGTTCATTAGTATTCAGTGCATCAAATTTATTCTTGAAATGGTCTCTAAATTCAGGTGGGATGTATTCAAGGTCATATTTTGGCTCTCTTGAACTTGCTTAGATTTTCTTCAGTTTCTACTTGAACTTGCATACCAGCAATTGACATCCTACTCCATAGTCAGCCTGTGGTTTTGCCTTGACTGATAATATTGAGCTTCTCCATTGTCTCTTTCCACAGAGGTAGTCAATTTGATTAGCATTTAAATCATCCCGTGAAGTTCACATGTACAGTCATTGTGTTGTTGAAAAAAAGTGTTTCTGGTGAAAAGTCATCGGTCTTGAAGAATTCTATCATGCGACCTCCAGCATCGTTCCTATCACCAAGTCTATATTTTCCAAATACTGATCCACCACCCACGTGTCAATTTATCATACTGTAGTGCCTTGCATATTGCTATGATGCTAGAAGATATGTCACAGGTATCTCAAATACCAGTATGATCACGCATGGTAGACGTCTTTAGTGGAGCTTCCAGACTAAAACAGACTAAGAAAAAGTCCTGTCAATCTGCTTCAAAAAATAAGTCAATGAAAATTTTATGGGTAACAACAAAACATTGTCTGAGATAATGCTTCAGGATGAGCCCCTCAGATTGGAAGACACTCAAATTATAACTGGGGAAGTGCTGCCTCCTCAGAGTACAGTTAAACTTAGTGACGATGATGGAGAAAAGCCTTATGGATCCTCATTTTCTTAGGTGGCAAGACTCAAAATTAGAGCCAACAGCTATAAGTATACATTAATAACTGAAACGTGAAATGGACGAAGTATGAATCAAGGAAAATTAGACATTGTCAAAATGAAATGGAACGTTTGATAATTGGTATCCTAGGCATTAATGTGCTGAAATGGACTAGTACCCGCCATTTCTAATCCTACAGTCCTATGGTCTATGCCCCACTATATGTGGTTGTAAAGAAAAGGGGCAGGAGAGAAACAGAACTTCTAGGCCTAGTGATTTCTCTGATTAGTTAAATTGTCCCAGACTGACATGGAAAACAAGTGAACACTACTTGTTGAAGTGTAAATAGATTTGAAGAGTACTTGGTAGAGTTTTTAAAAGTTGAAAAATGCACGTATCCTATAAACACAGGCATGTATTCATTGCTACATTCATTTTCATAGTAAACTATTAGAGGAAATGCCAGTAAGTGTACTCATAGATAATTATGTTTAAATCTATTTGTGCCATTTATTATTACACAGCATTAAAAAGTATCAGATTAATCTGTATATGCCTCAATGTGTCTCCAAAACCAAAATCCAAACCCATTGCTATCGAGTCGATTCCAACTCGTACCTATCTCCAAAACACAATGTGTGGAAAAAACAAGGTATAGTAAGAGAGTTTAGATGTAAATTGTAAAAGCATACATTGTTGATACAAGCATAAACATTAAAAAAAAAGAAAACTGAAAGGAGGAAATGTTTAAAAATTCATGAACATGAAAATGGAGCTGGGTCTGGAGAGAGGGGAAGGGACTGGTGATAAAAACAAAGATCTACCTGTTGCCTGTAATGCCCCCTTTATTTTTAAAGGCCTAAACGTTTTAAATATATATATATTTGCAATTCTAGGATTTGGGTATCTAAATTTTGTTATATTGTTTACTTACTTTTCTGAGTTTTTTAACTAAGAAAATTTTACAGACAGAAAAAATTTTATTGATAACCCCAAACTTGGAAAAATTAGGTTAATGTCTCTCATTTGACATGGAATCCATGGATAAGCCATAGTAAATGAGTTGGCTCCTAACATCATCATTTCTATCTTAAAGCTACCAGATGTCTTTAAAAGCACTTAGGTAGGCACATTTGCATTTCATTTTGCATAAATATACATATCAATTTACTTAATTTGAATACGACTTTAAAGGGGTTTAACATCAAGTGTATAAGGTTAAATAAAATACTGCAACTTTAGCAACTGAATTAAAAGTTTAACTTTCAAGGTCAAAATTAAATGGAATTTTAGAAGAATCCCTTCTCAACAGTGTTCGGGCGGATGATGTGATAGTATTCCTCTACTGGATAACATAGGTGGTAGGAAGAGAAAGAATGACTTGATTATTTGAGGGGAGCTGGGAGGTAGTATAGTGTTGTGTCTAAGAACATTGGTGTGAGGACTCAGATCTACCTGAGTGGTAAACGTATCAATTTTCTCATCTATAAAAAAAAAAGGAATAATAAAAGTACATACATCTTAGATAGTCTTATAGAAATATATGTGTTAAGAACCTGGCACATGGTAAGTACCTTTTTTAATTCAATTTTTGAAGTGTTCATTTACTTGTCTGAGAAGCCAGTGCATCATTTTCTGGTCTGTATCATAGAATTGACTGTCAGAAGAAACTGAGCACAACAAAATTAATATATTGGGTGAAGTTAATTTGAGCAAAAGATTCACTAATTGGGCAGCACCAAACCAAAAGTGGAAAGGTACTCCACTGAGTATCAGCAATGACTGGCTTTTATTGACAAACTGAGGAAGAAAAAGAAGCTTATTTCTGATTGGCTTATATAATTTACTGTGAAGCACTGTCAGAATCTCATTGGTCAACAATGGTGGCCAGATTTTCAGGAAAACTAGGCAGTTACAAGAGGTTTTATTAGACAAATCTTAGAGGTGTTGTCTACTGCCATTTTTTCAACCACATGACTCCACTGTGATTTCATTTAACATGACTAAAGGATACCTTGAAAACGGTTGAAACACAAATTTGAATTTAAGTAAGAAGAGACTTTATTTAAAAAGACTATTTCAATAAAGAGAACACTCTGATGGTGTAAGGCCTTTAACTGTCCCAAAGGTTGGGCAGAAAGGATTTCGGTAGAAAGAACTGGGTGTGGGAAAGTGGGATGAGCAAGGGGCGTAATCAAATGTTTTTTCCCTGAGGGCAGTAGATTCTCAAAAAAGTCCATTAAGTACACCTACTTCTCACTTACTATCTCATTACTCAAAATTTTTTATTTACAACAATAGTAAAAACATCTACTATCTGACTATTTTGTGCATTAACGACATACGTCTGGCAGTAAAAACTGCTGAGGTACAAGGCGAGAGGAAGGCTGGCTGTGATAGTTAAGGTTATGTGTCAGCTTGGCTAGGCCATGATTCTCAGTGGATTGGCAGTTATGTAATGATGTAATTTCAGTTATGTAATGCTATAATTTCACAGCTATGTAATGATGTAGTCATCCTCCATTTTGTGACCTGATGTGATCATCCTCTATTTTTGCATAACCTCAATTTTTGCATAATGACCTGGTCTTCGGAACCAAACCCTATCAATAAGTTAGGAGTGGGTATAATTGTATTTTCACATTCAGATTCAAAGGCCTGTGGTGAGGGAAGAAGCCTGACCAAAGTTTGCATAAACGAATTTTGCCCAGATTAGTCAAGACAGATAGAAAAAGAGTGAAATAATCATAACCTATAGCAGAAGTTAATTAATCCAGATATGAGTATAAGTGATTAAAACTTGTAAAACATTTCTTCTAAAAATAAAAATTTAAATGCAAGAAAGAAATGTACCAGATACTCCCAACTCCTGTTAAATTGTAAGATACATGCATGCACAGGGTACTAAGGAAGCACATAACTGGACCCTGGCTCACCTGAAGAGTCAGGGACAATTTCCTGGATGAGATGGTGTCTGATGTGAAACATAGAATAAGACAGAACAATTATTGGAATTAACTTCCTTTGTCGTTTTCTTAATTATTTCTATGACTATCACTATACAATAAAATGCTTGGTGTTTGCAAATTTATTATGTGTAAGTCCAGCTATTGAGGAGTAACCCTAGAGGTCCAAATCATGAAATCTGTAATTCTCCTAAAAACAAAGTTAAATTGCTTTCTGTTAGATTAATGGAAAACTCAAATGAAACCAGTTAAATAATAAAGGGAATTTGTTTCAGAATATCATACATACTTTAGAATTTTCTCTTTTATTTTTTTTGTATTGCTTTATTTAGCCCTGTACTTTAACTCTGCTTACTGTATTCCTCTTACATTGCTTTTTTCTATATGACTCTTTTATACTCAGGGTGGCTTTTCCTGTGGCAGCAAATAATTTCAGCTACTCCAATCCACACATTTATATAGCACATCATCCAGAAGAACAGCAAGTTGATCTTACTCTAAAGAGAAGATATAAGTCTGACATCAAGTTGAATGTTCCCAATTGGATCCACCTGTGAGGGATGCACAGCGAGATTAGATTAGGTTAGGTTAGTGCCATCCCTGAAAGAATCATAGGGTAGATGAATTGGTTTATGCTGTTGGTTTAGAAGACTCATCAGGATTTGGTCCAAGGGCAGGATCCAGAGTGAGATGTCATCTGGCCTATGTGGAGATGAGTGGGGGAGAGTTGATGTCTTAGCCCATGGAAGAGCCTAGATAACTGTCCAATATCTGCATTACAACTTATGTTTATTATTCTTACCGATCTTCTTGTACATGACACCTGTCAGCAAGATATTTTCTAAGCTAGACTATGTGGAAAGTAATATGCTGTTTTGGTATATGTGAACTAGGGAATTTTGGAAGGTCTCTGGATGCGTTGCTTATGAATATCTATGAGCTTCAATAATTATAATTAGTTTTAGAAAAATGACTTCTAAAATGAAGATGTATGAATTCCAATATTGACACCTGTATTAAGTTTTGTATTACTGCAGTAATGAACTACCACCAATTTAGTGTCTTTAAACAGCACATGTGTATTATTTTACAACGCTGTAGGTCAGAAGTCTGACACATGTCTTACCAGTTAAAATCAAAGTGTCAGCAGGTGAAGAATTTAGGGGAGAATCCGTTTCCTGCTTGTTTGTGTTATTGGCAGAAGTCGGTTCCTTGGAGTTGTGGAACTGAGGTCTCTGTTTTCTTGCTGGCTCTAAACTGAAAGCCATTCCAGCTTCTAGAGGCAGTCATGTTCCTTGGCTCATGGCTCCCTTCCTCCATCTTCAAAGCCAGCAATGGCAGGTCAAGTTCCCCTAACTCTGTATCACTCTAACACTCCTTAGCATGGAATCGTTATCTGATTTTAAGGATTCATGTGATTAAATTGGGCCCAGTTGGGTTATCCAGGATACTCTCAAATCAAAATCCTTAATTTAATCATATCTGCAAAGATCCATTTTCCTCTTAATGTAGCATTTAGAGGTTCCAGAGCTTGGGGCCTGGTATCTTTGTGTTACCATTATTCAGATTAATACACTCTTCTCAAATTTTGGTACACTGAAGCTTACTTTATAGAAGTCCTCTTATCAATATCCATAGAATTTCATCTATTTTCAGTTACCACTACAGATACATTGTAGCAGGTCTATCTATTTTTAAACTTAAATTTCTTATCTGATTCAAAGCCCTTTTCATAAGTTTCACTCAGTGCAAGTTGTAGCTATGAGGGAAGCATGGAAGAAAGCATGAAAGTATGATGTGGTATACACACTACCTCTCTCTGTCCATTATAGCTCTTTCCTTTGTTCTTGAGAAAATGTGGAGGAAGTATGCTAAAACATAGTTGCCTTACTTGTCTAGGTAAGCCTGCAATTCTTCCTTGTTTTACCTTCAGTGTAGTTCAAGCTCATTATCTGTGATCTCAATGTGTTCTAATGATGCTACATAGACAAGAGACTCAGTCCTAGATACAGAAAGGATCTACTGAAATTTGACACATGTTCTAGCAGACTGTTAGCCTATCAAATCAAACTATATTACCCTATGTGAATCCCTCCTTTTCCCACAGGCTATCTTGATCCCTGAAATACTGTAACCTCCAAACATTTATACATCTCATGCTCAACTATCAGATCTGTGTGTACAAATATGATCCATCTTCCATATTCACTAGATAGAGATGGACAGCTGCTGCCTAGTTGACTCCAACTCATAGTGATCTTATGTACAACAGAAGAAGAAAATGCCCAGTCCTGCCTCATTTTCATGATTGCCGACATGTTTGAACCCATCATTGAGTCAATTGTGTCAACCCATCTCACCAAGGGTTTCCTTCACCCTTCCTGACCTTCTGCTTTACCAAACATGATCTCCTCCTCCAGCAATTGATCCCTCCAGATGGCGTGTCCAAAGCAGCAAGTTGGACAATGTTCTTTTGAAATCCATGAGGTTTTCGTTAGCTAACTTTTAGAAGTAGATTGCCAGGCCTTTCTTCCTAGTATGTCTTAGTCTGGAAATTCCACCGAAACATGTCCACTATGGGTGACCCTGTTGGTATTTGAAATACCAATGGCATAATTTCCAGCATCATAGCCACCATGGTATGACAAAATGACAAATGGGTGATGGTCCATGCTCACTATGATTTGATATATCAAAGGGAATTCTTCCTGTCTTCTCTCAACCTGGTTGTAACCCACATAACGTTTCTCCTGAATTCTCATCTCCCCTACTTTCTTAGTAGAGGTTGCAGATATGTAATTATCATAGCTATACAGACATCTAATCAAGAAAACAAACACACCAATCTTTCCATCTTGCAGAAACTCCCCCACTTTGCTGGTGACTGTCTTGGAGATCTTTCTCCCTGGTTACAGGAATGGAACATTCTTTCCATTTGCCAAAAGGAGAGAAATAGTGTTTCTACATGACTACTTCAGTGCCAAAAGGATATGAATGAGTGTTTTTTAATATGTCTGTTTCTAATACTGATGACTCACAGTAAGCTTGTTGGTACTTCAGTTCATCTTTGGGCTTTAGCCATAATTCCAGAAAAAACAAACAAAAAACCCTACCTAGTATCAGAGTACAATAATAGGATTTACAGAATCCTGAACTGACATTTGGAACTTTGTAAAATCCAGCCAGATGAAGATTAGATTATATACAGGAGAGACAGGTAAAGAATTTAGGCTCCTATATTAAACCAGATCTACCACTTACTAGGAGCTCTGGTGGCATAGTGGTTAAGAGCTCAGGTGGCTAACCAAAAGGCTGGCAGTTCGAATCCACCAGCTGCTCCTTGGAAACACTATGGGAGAGTTCTACTTTGTCCTACAGGCTAGCTGTGAGTTGGAATCCACTTGAAAGCAACGGGTTTCGGGAGGTTACCACTTACTAACTCTGTGGCTTTAAATGATACATACACTCATTTGGTGAGCCATAAGTGTTAGCCCAAACAAAGCCCTAATTATTCAAATACCACAGGTACAGCACCTTTTCTTCTGGACTTTGATGTCAGGAGAAGGTTGGTAGTGTAGCAATCTTTAAGATGAACAAACACACTGTTGTCAGCCACAGTCACACAGTCCTGATGAGAAGGAAAATAAACTTCACAAATGGCTTACTCTTTCCCTAGTACACAAAAACCAACCTGCCTTTGAAGCCAATGAGCTTTTCATACAAGAGGAAAGAAGGCCAGAGAAATAGAGCACAGGTTCTTGGAAAGTCACTCAGAAACTCTTAAAACTGTAGATCCCACAATGAGGTAGAAAGAAGAGGGAAGTTCTTTGGTACTGCTGACAGTGATGCATTCTCTATAGCTCCTGGAATGGCCGACACAAAGCCATTCTAGCCTTGAAGTGTTTGACAGATATATGTCATCTAGAGGCATATTATGACTGTTTTAGTTACCTAATGCTGCTGTAACAGAAATACCACAAGTGGAAGGCTTTAATAAACAGAAATTTATTTTCTCACAGTTTGTTATTGTTGTTGTGTGCCATTGAGTCAATTCCGACACATAGCGACCCTATAGGACAGAGTAGAACTGCCCCATATGGTTTCCAAGGATTGACTGGTGGATTCAAATTGCCAACACTTTTGATGAGCAGCCTGAGCTCTTAACCACTTCTCCACCAGGGCTCCTCTCACAGTTTAAGGGGCTAGAAGTTGAAATTCAGGGTGCCGGCTCTAGGGGAAGGCTTTCTGTCTTTGTTGGCTCTGGAGGAAGGTCCTTTTCTCTTTGAGCTTCTGCTCCTAGGCAATCTTCACCATTTGGCTTGGCATGTGTCTTCCCCCATCTCTGCTCTCTCCCTTGTTTGTTTAATCTCTTTTATTTCTCAAAAGAAATTGACTCAAAATACACCCTAACCCCGCCTCATTAACATAACAAACATAACCTAATCCTCATTGACATAACCTAACTCTGTCTCTTTAACATAACAAACACAACCCATTCACAAGTGGGATTATAACCACAGGCAGAGGTTTGGATTTGCAATTGGTATTTGGGGGTTGGGGGTGGGACAAGATTTAAATCCATAACAGTGACCAAACTGAAGACTGGGATAGGATGAGGTAGTTTGACTTACTTTGTTGTAGTCTCTCCAAGAGATTAAACTAATTCTTACTGTGTTTATATTTCTATATTCTCTATTTGTATGCAATAATTACCATTGATGTTATTTTTACAGTTGTAGATCAAACAGAACAATTTCATGCACAATTTTTTTTTCATCATTTATCATGTTTTCTATTGTTGTAAAATTTTCTTGTTCTTGAATGTCAGGTTTTCAGGATATTAGGTTAAGATACTGGTGTGTATCAGGGCTTCCAACACTGTACTTATTTTTTTCCCTTTGTATTTGTACAAGTGTTAAACACATCTCAAAGATAACCTATTCATGTTCATCTTATTTACTGCCACCTAATAAATCCTGGAAATATAGTTTGATCATGATCCCTTCAATCAAATGTTAATCAAAAACATTCTGTGGCTCTGCACTGATAAACTTTGCATTTATTAATCTAATATTTTACATTCCAATGTTTATATCTCTTCCCTATATTAATTTCCCAGACATATGCCCTCTATTCCAGGCAAAATGCATTAGTCAGAGTGATTCCTCCTCTTCCCTGCTATTGTAAATAGTTGTAATAATGTCTTCATGTTACTCACACCTCTTTGTAGTCACATTCTTGGGTAACCCCTTCCCATAGTCTCTCTAGATTTGCCACGTGATTTGATTTAGCTAATGGACAGCAGCCAACAGAATGTAAGCAGAGACTCGAAAAGTGCTTAAACATTGGGACTTACCCTTTGCTACTCATGAAATCTTGGTATTGCCATGGAAATAAGCATGGGTAAGCTTATTGTATGATGAGAGGCATGTGGTAACCCAGTTTGCCCCAATGCCTCAACTGAAAGCCAGGAAACCACCAGACCTGTGAGTGAGTCCATCTTAAACTGTCTAGTAATTAGCTGACCTGCAAGCTAACCACATGTATAAGTGATCCCATCTGACATGATAACTCATATCATATCTCAAGAAGAAACTGGAATTGATTAATAATGATACATTGATTAAAGGAGGGATTGAGTATATAGGGGATAGCCCATTTCTGGGTCATACTGCCATTATTGGGTTATGCAAAGAATAGGGAAGACAGGAGCAGAATTTAGCTCCATTGAATGAACTGAATTTGTTTTGTCTAGAAGACATATAGCTTCCTGAATGAAAGGGATAATAGGTAAATAAGTTACATATCCTTTACAATTGCAGATAATCTTGGAGTTGGGTTAGTAATTTCTAGGATGCAGTATACTGCAACATTGTCTTGAGGCAGGAATATTAAGAACATAGGTTGCTTAAAGACATTAAGTCATATTCCAATTACATTCATAATCTAATATATACTTTTTTTTTCTTGTCTCCTCTAAGTAAGGGCCTTGCTTGAAGCCCTTTAAAGGGCAATAAAAGAGCAATGGTTCTCTCCATGTCTAATGCGCTATTGCATCAATGAGCATATTGGAAATAGAAAGGTTGATGTAACACATTAATGTTAGATGGGTTTTACCCAATGCAATCAGCAACAGATTTTAAAAGTTTATGCCTAAAATTATAATGCAAGCCTTTTAACTGCAGGAGTGTGTGTGTGTGTGTGTGTGTGTGTGTGTGTGTGTGTGTGTGTAAAGCATGAGGTAAAAACTTCACTATTGGTTAAAATGGATGTTTCCACTTTCTTCATCATTATGTCTTATTTTTCACCCATCCCATTTTACTTCGTTAGGAACTGCATATGCTTGTCTTCCTGGAAACTAATTGAAAATTGTGAGTCATTTTAATGAAATCTTTTAAAGAAGTATTGAATAATGGAAAATTCATTATTGCCAAAGCTTTTAAAATGATAGTTAAGGCTTTACTAATAGTTCAACTATATTTATGCTTGATTGACATGCTTAAAATAAACTGAATGATAAATACTATTTTTTTTAAACCCTATGTACATTCTGAACATTGTATTAGGAATTAGAAAAATAGAGAATAAATTGAAATAAAGACAGATTTTTATGTGTGGTAAATTATTGTATCCACGTGTGCACAGTAGAACTACTTCACAGGGTTTTTAAGGCTGTGACCTTTCAGAAGCAGATTGCCAGGCCTTTCCTTACAGATGCCTCTAGGTAGGTTCAGTCTGCCAAACTTTTGGCTAGTAGCTGAGCACTTAACAGCTTCTGACACTCTGGAACTTCTATGTCTACATATGTTTGCTTTTGATATGCTTGAAAATTAATATCGGACAAGTAAAAAATCCAATGGGTAGTGCAACTTTTATGATGAAAATGAATGTGTGAGCCACTGTCTCTCCCTATTTTGCCACTTTGTTCATTAAGCACCAATGAAATTGCATCTTCTGTATCATAAATGTAATTTCTGAGCTGTCTGACCAGATCTTAGTGGGAAAGAGGATAAAATGGGTGAAAAAATAATTTTTTATTCAGAGTGATTTAGAAATATTACGAATTAATGGTAATGGTGCATAATTTGAATGAAGGACATAGAGACATTAGGATAGAAAGGGATCATTTACTCATAAATGAATGTGGGAAAGTAGCCTCTAAGAAGCTAAAGAGTCTGTGAGTCGGTCAATGTATCAAGACAGCAAAGGAGATATGGAAAATTTACGTGCAAAGAGACTTGCTTTTGTGGTGAGAGGAGAGATTTAAATTTGACTGAATAGAAAAACCTACAGTCAGGGAAGGAAAGTTACATATTCTAAAAAAAAAAAAAAAGAGCACCTAAGTTTTTGGAAGATTGCATAATAGGAAGTAGAGAGAAATCTGATATTATTAAACCATGTGAGTATTTTTGACTTTCAAGGCCCTGTTAAAATCTTCGCAAGGAAGACTTACTGTCTTGGTTTCCAATGTCCACCACCTAGAGTAAATTTTCCTCTTCTGTATTTATTTAAAATTCTCATAGCTTCTAACATATTTCACTGAAATAATCTTTTTATATAACTGTCTCCCTCGTATAGGGTTGCTATGAGTCAGAATTGACTTGACAGCAATAGGTTTTTTGGTCATAAGGTCAGATGCCTCTAAAAACTAATGATTAGGATTCATCTCTTTCTGTCTCCAGCACCTGGCACATAGTATCATGCCTAGTAAGTGCTCAGTTAGTATTTGTTGAAGTAAATTGTAGGTTCTTCCTGTGATTAAAGAACTATTTCCCCTCCAGTGGACATGATATAGACAAATGGTATTTTTACAGGATTTCAATGACATTACACTCATGTAATAATAAAAATTAAAATCCAAAGAGGGTGCTAGAAGACACCCGGGGAATCTACTTTTTTTAAAAATATTTTTTAATTATGGCATTGTATACCTTTATACTTACTTCTCTGTTAATTAAGTCAATTACTTTGATTTTTGAACCCTGAATTAATTTCTGAACTAACAATTTATGTAACTACTAGCTTTTTATGTATATTCTTGTCTGTAACAAATGTAAATCTCTATTCTGGTCTCCTAGTGCTTATAATTCTGTTGTTAATATGTTGAGTGGATCATCAACCTTCTCAGATACTTAAAAGTCAAGCTCAAGTACTTTGAAGGCATTAATTAAAAAAATAAAAATAAAAAAACTCAGAGATCATGTAATTTGTTTTGCTTCCCATTTGTTTAAGATGCAAACAAACCCACTGTTTTCCATAGTCTAAATTACGGGTGAATATAAAAATACATAATATGACTACAGTATATACAAAAATTAAGAGGAAATTTACTGGTATTTTCATATTAATACATTAAATAGCAAAAATCTTCCAATATAAAATAGAACAATGATTTGAAATGTTTTCATTACTGTTGGAGATTTGAAAATGACACTTAAAAATCTGAATATCTTTTATTGCCAGAAAGAACTGTTAGGATTCTGCTTTGGACTAAAGAAGAGTTGTTAGATTAGATAAACACTGATTGATGTTTCACGTTTTATGAATTATTTAATAAAGAGAATATATATATGTGTGTACATATGTGTGTGTATGTACATGAGTGTGTATATATACACACACACATGTATATATACATATGTAAGGAGCCCTGGTGGCACAGTGGGTAAACCCTGGGCTGTTAACTGAGAGGTTGGCGGTTCAAACCCACCAGCTGCTCTACGGGAGACAGATATGGCAGTCTGCTTCCATACAGATTACAGTCTTGGAAACTCTATGGGGCAGTTCTACACTGTCCCACAGGGTGACTATGACTTGGAATCAAATTGACTGCAACAGGTCATATATATATATATACACACACATATATATATACATATATATACATATATATATACATATATATATATATACACACATATCCATTTGGAGCAGTGGTTAAAGTGATCGACTGCTAACTGAAAGGTTGGTGATTCAAGAAAGATGTGGCAGTCTGCTTCCTTATAGCCTCGGAAACCTACGGGGTTTCTGTGAGTCGGAATCAATGATGGCAGCCGGTTTGGTTTTGGGGGGATTATGCGTATATATGAATGCCTTTTTAATTTGAAAGTTTCCTTTTGTACTACGGAATTTTTATTCTTGTTAAACAATAAATCTATTTTTAAGGAAAAGAATTGGTTTTTATTAATTAATTCTCAATGTATTACTTTGCTAGGGGCATAGCCCATAGAAAGTACATGTTATTTCTATTTGAAAAATAAGCCACCATAGCATACAATTAGAAGATGTAGATAAACATTTCTTAATATCTCACCCAATAAATAAAAAAACCTAACTGGTTGCCATCAAGTCGAATCTAACTCACGGCTACCACATGTATTACAGAGTAGAACTGAGCTCCATAAAGTTTTCTTGACTGTGATTGTTACAGAAGCAGATCATCAGGTCTTTCTTCCGAGGTACCCTAGATGTGTTCAAACTGATAACCTTTCGGTTAATAGTTGAGAACAAACTATTTGTACCACCCAGAGATCAAACTCTCTAAATAAGCCCGATATTATTCCAGTCAGGTACTGCGTCTAGTCTCTGATGAAAAATTTATTACTTTTCAAGTTTGCCCTCTGATTTATGAAATGTTCTACTTGATAGAATAATGAAATCTGGCTATCCTTTTAATTATTTTTTTTAGCATTTATTTGTTTATTTACATAATTATTTTACTTTCTTTTATTATAATTATTTCAAATATCTAAAATATAGAAAATATTTCACAAAATATAAGAACATCTTTAATACTAGTGTGTGTGTATGTGTGTTTGTGTGTCTGTGTATATAACATATAACCATATTACTTTCCTAGGGATGCTGTAACAAAATACAGCAAAGTCCATGGTTTATAGTAAGAGGAATTTATTGCCTCAAAGTTATGGAGACAAGGAGTCCAAATTCAGTGCATCAGCAGAGCCATGCTCTGTTTGTACTTTTTAGGCCAAGATCCTTCCTTGTCTCTTCCAACTTCTGGTGGTGGTTGTTACATGCCATCAAGTCGATTTTGACTCATAGTGTCCCCATGTGACAGAATAGAACTGCTCTATGTGTTTGAATTGAACAATGCAGAAAACATCAAAAGACGGTGAAGGGAATACACAGAGTAACTGTACCAAAAAGAACTGGCCTACGTTCAACTATTGCAGGAGGTAGCATATGATAAATAACCAATGGTATTCAAGGAAGAAGTCCAAGCTGCACTGAAGGCATTGGTGAAAAACAAGGCTCCAGAAAATGACAGAATAACAATTGAGATATTTCAACAAATGAATGTAATGCTAGAAGTGCTCACTGGTCTATGCCAAGAAATTTGGAAGACAGCTACCCAGACAATCAACTGGAAGAGATTCAGATATGTGCCTATTCCAAAGAAAGGTGATCCAATGAAATGTGGAAATTATTGAAAAATATCGTTAATATCACCAACAAGTAAAATTTTGCTGAAGATAATTCAAAAATGGTTGCAGCCATACACGGAAAGGGAACTGCCAGAAATTCAAGCTGGATTCAGAAGAGGACGTGGAATGAGGGATATTATTGCTAATGTCCGATGGATCTTGGCTGAAAGCAGAGAATACCAGAAAGATGTTTATCTGTGTTTTATTGACTATGTAAAGGCATTCATCTGTGTGAATTATAACAAATTATGGATAATATTGCTAAGAACAGGAATTCCAGAATGCTTAACCGTGCTCATGAGGAACATGTTCATAGACCAAGGGGCAGCTGTTCAAACAGAACAAGGGGATATGGTGTGGTTTTTTTATAAGGAAAGGTGTGCGTCAGGGTTGTATACTTTCACCATAATTATTCAATCTGTACGCTGAGCAAAGAATCCAAGAACCTAGACTATATGAAGAAGAAGGTGACATCAGGATAGGAGGAAGACTCATCAACAACTGTAATATGCAGATGACATAACCTTACTTGCTGAAAGCAAAGAAGACTTGAAGCACTTAATGATGAAAATCAACGACTATAGCCTTCAGTATGGGTTACACTTCAACATAAAGAAAACAAAAATCCTTACAACTGGACCAATAAGCAACATCATGATAAACAGAGAAAATATTGAAGTTGTCAAGGATTTCATTTTACTTAGATCTACAATCAACGCCCATGGAAGCAGCAGTCAAGAAATCAAATGACAAATTGCACTGAGCAAGTGTGCTGCAAAAGACCTCTTTAAAAGTGTTGAAAAGCAAAGATGTCAGCTTAAGGACTAAGGTGCACCTGACCAAGCAATGGTACTTTCAATGGCCTCGTAGGTATGCGAAAGCTGGACAATGAGTAAGGAAGACCAAAGAAGAATGGATACATTTGAATTATGGTATTGGTGAAGAACACTGAAATAGCATGGACTGCCAGAAGAATGAACAAAACAGTCTTGGAAGAAGTACAGCCAGAATGCTTCTTCAAAGAGAGGATGGCAAAATTTTGTTTCATTTCTTTGGACATGTTATCAGGATGACCAGTCCCTGGAGAAGAACATCATGCTAGGTGAAGAAGAGGCTCAGCAAAAAAAGAGGAAGACTCTCAATGAGTTGTATTGACACAGTGCCTGCAACAATGGACTCAGAAACAGCAATTAATGTGAGGATGGTGCAGGACCCGGCAGTGTTTCTTTCTGTTGTACATATGGTCACTGTGAATGGGAATCAATTCAATGAAACCTAACAACAACAATGTGGGGTTTTCTAGCTGTGATCTTTAGGGGAGCAGACCCTGTGAGACTCACTGAGTGGGTTCAAACCACCAACTTTTTGGTTAGCAGCTGAGCATTAACTGTTGCACTGCCCGGGCTTCTTACATTGTCTTGAATCTCTTCTAAAACTATATTTGAGAAAAAGCTAACAACATATATATATTGGCCAGGACCTGGGCAGTGTTTTGTTCTGTTTCACATAGGGTCTCTATCAGTCAGAATTGACTTGATGGCATTTCTTGACCTTCCTTGGCTTGTAGATTCTTCTCACGGCCTGCTTCTCTTTGTGTCTCTGTTTCTTCTCTTTTATATGGCTACTAATCAGATGGGATTAGAACCTATTTTCTCCAGTATGACTTCACATTAACCTAACTGGTAAGATCTTCAAGGACTATTTGCAAACAAGCTATGGGGTTAGGACTGCAAGATATTTTGGGGATATATATGTTAACTGAAACAAAACACACAGGTGTATGAAAAGGTTCACTAGGTACTGCTCTGTCATGTTATTATACCATCCCTCTCACTCCAGAGTTAACACCTGATCTGGAGAGTGGAGGCCCCGAAGTACTATATCTTATAGTACTTGGCCATAGTAGGGAGAGCTAGGATAAGGTCCAATTTCTCTTTCCCCTAGTTATATGACAGAAAAACTGAAACAACAGGTTTCTCGGTTGGTTAATAAATAAGTATATTTAGGGTCACTGTGAGTTGGAATTGACTTGATGGCAAAAAGTTTGGTTTATTTATTTATTTATTTTTTAAGTAAAACAAAGAAGGAAATGTTCCATGATGCGTGTCATCTGATTTAAGTTAAAAGTAGTCAGGTAATCAAAACCCCAGAACCAATTCTGTAACATTTTTAACCTGTAATTATGTACGTATCCTAGTTGTGGTCCCTTCCCACTTCTGTTGTCCCACCTATGGCAGTGACAAATTGACCTGCTACCAGTCATGACCTTGGGATGATTTTCTTTGTCCTCTATAGTATGTAATAGACACCATGACCATGATTTAATGGATTTCTTTGGCTTCTGTATTGGATACATGCTGATGGTCTCCCTCATTCAAATGATTGTCTTTGTGTTGGCTTCATAAAAATATCTTTTGATTAAATTTGAGGCTGTCATCTTTTCCCCCTAGACACCACTATCCTATATTGGTTGCTTATTATTCAATCTGTTGTTACTTGTTTATTAAAAATATGTATTTGTTGAGTCCTACTATGAGCCAAACACTCTCTTAGGCATGTAGAGAGAATAAAGAACAGCATGTACAAAATATATAAAAATACTACATACTTATAAACTCAAAAAACACATAATCTTATCTTACATGGTTTCAAAATATTTTAAGTGATCACATGTGGGGATATATGCCATTTAAACATGGCTACACTATTGACAACTTCAGCCCCTCAAAGTCCTCTGTGCTGCACAGAACATGTTGAGACTTGTCAGCAACATGTTGAGACTTGTCAGCAATGAGAAGGAGATTAGGCACGACTTGTTTTCCCAAACTTATTGTCCCGTTACTGATTGGCTTGTTTACCTGTATTCCTTCTCCCTTGCAGGAAACTTATTGTTATTCACCCAAAACCCATTGTTCTGTTATTTGCTTCACTGCTTGCTGTATTGACTATAAATAAACTCCTGGGACTGAAGCCGGGGTCAACTCCTCTGAGTGACCCTCCTTGGCCTTACTTCTCTGTAAGAGTTGTGCAGTTTGTTACCATCGCCGTTGCCGTTCCGACAATCACAGTCTTACATATACTTCTATTATATACTTTAGTAACATTTTTTTTCCTTTTTACTAAATATAAAGTTTTTGAGATCAATGTTAAAACATGTAACTCTAACTAAATCATGTTATGGACTATATATATAATTCACATGTCAGAATAGATCACATGTATACTCTTATATGGAATACACTACATTCATTTCTATATAATATATTCCTAATTTCCTGTTGATGATTTTTTTATTTCTTTTGCTACTAAAGCCATACTGCCATGGACATTCATAAGCACGTCTTTCCAGATACATAAAATACAGTTTTATAAGGATATATATCTCTAGGAAGGGAATTGCTGGCTCAAGGAACATGTCCATCTTCCACATTATCTAATATTGATAAAATGCCCATCTAAGATTTGTATCAGTTTACTCTACATATAGCATTATATGAAGGTGCTTGTTCTGCCACATCTTTGCGACCAGTTATTCTAGTCAAACTCTCAAGTGTGGTCTAGGTACCCTCCATTAATAACAAAGACTCTCCAATCACGCAGGAAGTTCCAAGAACTGAGTACAAAGGCCATATTATCTGGGTAAAATTCACTCTTCACCCCATAGATGGTAATCTCAACTCAAAATTCCTATGGTCATATTATCTCAATAATCTCCCATTTCTTATTAGCAAAACAAAAATAAAACGATGGTACTTGGTAGCAGCCATAGGAGGTTGTTAGTTTACGCTGATAATACTCTTGACAATTATTGCTTCAAATGAATCTACAGACCATTCTCTTGCTAGGTAGAAACACCAGGTTCTACTCATTGTAACTTATCTCAGTCAGTAAACGAGAGACAGAGGTGGGCAATCAAAAAGGCATTTTTATTTCATTGCACGAGGAAAGGAACACTTGAGGCTGCTGTTGCCAGGACTGCTCATCAAGGGCCGGACAGTTTCTTTTATGGGGTTTCCAAGCAGGAAACTCATACAAGTTATGTCAGTAACATTCTTAATCATACTAAGCAGACACAATGAGGTTTACATAGAACTTCATGCATTGTATGTTCTGAAAACGGTGGTTAAACTCCACCCAGTAGCTAAGAAGTTACTTTGTATGAGGTACTTAATGAACTAAAAGGTTGTCCAGAATGTCAAAATGGCACCAAAATTGATTTCTGCTGATTTCCTCTATCTCTAGGCAGCAGTTAAAGAAACGGAAACCAGGATGTTAATGTAAAGCTACAGGGCTTGCCAAGCAAGCTGCTTGAGGCAGTAAAATTTTCCGAATCCTGGGTACTTGTGTCTTAGTTCAAACATACTAAAGGTAAACTGTTATATGATAAAATGTCAGTAGTTCTGGAAGTTTGAGGTGGAAATAAATAATAATTCAAGGTTTACAGGTAAAAAAATAAATAAAATATTCCTATAGGAAGCTAACAGCCTGTGTGTATGTTTTGTCAGTGGTAGGGAATAGACAAATCAGCATAAGGTGTGGGGGATGTGTTAGTTAGCTGTAAGGAATGCATTTCTAACCCTCAATAATGTTTATTTCTACTTGTAACTTTGGTTAATTTATATTTCCTTGAACATTGTCTTAAATCTCTCCTAAAACTATATTTGAGAAAAAAGCTAATAATATATATATATTGGCCAGGACCTGGGCAATGTTTTGTTCTGTTTTACATAGGGTTTCTATGAGTGAGAACTGACTTGATGGCATCTAAAAGGAACGAATATACATATATATATACCCATTGCTGTCAAATAAATATATACATATATATATATATATATATATATATGTTGTTGTTATTGTTAGGTTCCGTCAAGTCAGTTCTGACTTATAGAGACACTGTGAGGGATCGGTTCCCAGGGAAGGACATCATGCTTGGTTAAGTACAGGGTTATCGAAAAAAAGGAAGACCCTCAAAGAGATGGATTGACACAGTGGCTGCAATAATGGGCTCAAGCATAACAACAATTGTGAGGATGGTGCAGAAGGACATCATGCTTGGTTAAGTACAGGGTTATCGAAAAAAAGGAAGACCCTCAAAGAGATGGATTGACACAGTGGCTGCAATAATGGGCTCAAGCATAACAACAATTGTGAGGATGGTGCAGGACCTGGCACTGTTTTGTTCTGTTGGACATAGAGTCGCTATGAGTAGGGATGGACTCAACGACACCTAACAACAACAAGAAGCAGCTCTAAGGGAGAAAGACCTGGCTATCTGCTCCCATTAAGATTATATCCTAGGGTAAGACAGAACACAATACTGTGGAAGCTAGCACAACTTGTACAAGGCATGGTCATGTAAGCTCCATAGACACATCCAAACTCCCTGAGGGACCAAAGTACTGAGCCGGGAGCTGTGGGGTCCATGGTCTCGGGGAACATCTAGCTCAATTGGCACAACATAGTTTATAAAGAAAATGTTCTACATTCTACGTTAGTGAGAAACGTCTAGGGTCTTAAAAGCTTGTGAGTGGCCATCTAAGATACGCCATTGGTCTCACCTCGTTGGGAGCAAGGGAGAATGAAGGAAACTAAAGACGCAAGGGAAAGGTTAGTCCCAAGGACTAACGGACCACAACTACTACAGCCGCCACCAGACTGAGTCCAGAACAGCTAGATGGTACCTGGCTACCACCACTGACTTCTCTGACAGGAATCACAATAGAGGGTCCCGGACAGAGCTGGAGAAAAATATAGAACAAGATTCTAACTCACAAAAAAAGACCCGATTTACTGGCCTGACAAGGACTGGAGAAATCCTGTAAGTACGGCCCCGGGACACCCTCTTAGGTGAGTAATAAAGTCACTCCTGAGGTTCACCCTTCAGCTAAAGATTAGACAGTCTCATAAAACAAAAGGTGACTAAAGAAGCCCACCAGCCCAGGGGCAAGGACGAGAAGGCGGGGGGGGGGGGGGGAGTGGGGGGAGTGGTAGGAAAGCTGGTAATAAGGAACCAAAGGCTGAGAAGGAAGAGTGTTGACATGTCGTGGGGTTGGTAACCAATGTCACAAAACAATATGGGAACCAACTGTTTAATGAGAAATTAGTTTGTTCTATAAACCTTAATCTAAAGTACAATTAAAAAAAAAAAAAAGATTATACCTTAGGAAAACTTATGGGGCAATTCTAGTCTGTCCTATAGGGTTTCTATGAGTTAGAATTGACGAGATGGCACACAACAACAGCATATATATCTCCCACCCCTTTTCTTGCCTCTAAACAGACCATTTCTGTCACTGGGTACCACACTATCTGGGAATATATAAGGAACAGATAGGATCATAATATGATCCATTTTTATTATTATCTTACTATTTTATTAATCCTCTTGTTGTTAGTTGTCATTGACTCAAGTTTACTGGGTGACAAGCATAATAACGATCAGGAACTCTTGGATTGCTAATCAACAAGAGACTGATTCAATAATATCTACTTTCCTTAAAATACAGAGGCTTATTTCTGGCTGTACTGAGAAAAAGAATTTTCTGAAATTTTTTAGTTTATAAGTTTCATAGGCTGCTTGCTAAAATATTTCAAAGATTCTTGCATGGTTTTGGAATTAAATCATTCATTAATGTGATTCTATTTCAGTTGTTATATTTACTCCTTAAATTCTACAAATTCATATTCAGGTTAAAAAAGGCATACAAAAAGGTGTGAGAAGAAAACCGCTAACTTGCATGCATTGTATTATTTGTTTCTTAATTGTAGAACTGGTAACACCAGAGTAATTGATTTTTTGTTTTGTTTGTTTTCTTTGCAGGAAAAGTTGAAGAATCAAAAGCAGTGAATGTCTTTGAAACATGTTTAGTCAATAAATAAAGAATAACCAGTTACATGTTTTGTTTTGTTCATTTATTTCCCCAGATGCATTTACAAGGTTTTCTTTGAAACTGGTAAAATGAGCCAGTCTCTGGGGTAGAGAACAGAGAAAATATTGTTTTTCTTTTCTTCATAATGGTCCAGCTCTGCAGTGCATGATGTACAAGCAGGCTATAAATTGCAAGGAGATGAGGTCACAAAGTAAGTAAGATTTTCTGTGGTGGCAGTTATAATCCACTTTAAGATGATTCTAATATGAGAGGAACTGGCATGCATTTAAGGAGCCCGGTGGTGCAGTGACAAAGAGCTGGGCTGCTAACCCGGAGGTCAGTTCTAACCCACCAGCCACTAGGTGTAAGAAAGATGTGGCCCTCTGCTTCTGTAAAGATTACAGCGTTGGAAACCCAATGGGGCAGTTCTACCCTGCCCTATAGGATCACTATGTGTTGGAGTTGACTGGAAAGCAAAGGTTTCGGCGTGCTCGCATGCACAGAGGAGAGGACGGGGAGGTGTTGAGGGGAGGGCTGCTGAGAAATATGCAAACTGGAGAAAAAGAGGAAGAAAGACAATAATTTTGATTTTTCCCCCTTTTTCAAAGATTCTGTCGATCGTCTTCTTACATTTACTTCTGCTCAATTTTCTGGGTCATTTATACAAGAAAATCTTGCATGCCGAAGTTCATGGATCTAATCAGGAAAAGCACGTAACCTGGGACCAGGTCTCAGGCCAGCTCCCACAGTCATTAGCCACCAGTGGAGAGCTCCAGTCTGCACATTGGAGCTCTGATAACTCCAGTGTCCGTGTGGAAAGAAAGATACTGTCTCTTTCGCTGCACATGGAACTGTGCTTGAATGTTGTGCTGGAAAACCTACCGTCCTTTCTACTGCTGGCTGAGTTAAAGCTGTCACTGTCAGTTCTCACAACTCTTTGCGTTTGAAGGGGACCAAGAGGATAAAGGATCAATTCACCAAACTGCTTTCAGTCCCACCACAGATTTCGTAGTGTCTGCATGAAATATTGAGACCCAGCGCCAAAGGTACCGTCTGACCTGGAGAAAACACTGGTGAAAATGACCCAGTTGCCATTGCCAGGAACTGAGTAATGGAAGTAACTTACTGTATTTTAATGCAAATAACAGGTTTGTTAGCCACAGCTCCCCCCACCAGGGGAGGTATTTTTGTAAAAAGTGCAATGCTATTTTTTTTTTTTTAAACTGCAGCATGTACTTCTTTTTGGTTTGGTGAGGTAGGGAAAAAAAAAAAAAAGCTTTCAAGGAGAAAAAAGGCTGGTAGCTTGTTTGACTAAAGTAACAGGAATTAACTTAAGCAGAATATAGGCAGACATGTACACAGTCACACGAACACAATTTTTCTAGCTAAAGAGATTGTTGCAGTGGTTCAATGCATATGCACCAACATATTTTCTTTTTATTTATTTTGATTTACATTCAAGAGATAATTTTCAGAGTGACTCAAAACTGAGAAAAGAAAAAAAAACAGGCTAAAAAAATGTTCCTTTAAAGAATTTAGGCTACTAACACAACGTAAGTCTTAACTGAAAATTCACAGTATTCTTATCATCAGGAAATATGAGAAATAGCAATTATAGGATTCCTTCTTTTTCCATTTATTTTTTTCTTTTCTTTTTCCTCGCTTTGGATAATAAACTCACTCTATTTGTACTATAGATTCTATAAGGAGCACCCTTAGTATTTGTCCAAGTATAATTATTTTTTTTATCCCATGCTGTTAGATTTGCATATATAAATAGATATAGATAACAACACCCCATACGGATGAACGACTCATTTACAGAAAGGATTTAGGATTTTATCAGACCATTTTATACAGATGGCACATTTAATAGCCAATTTTGAACAAAAACCATTGTAACATAGAGCTTGTGAAGGTGAGACCTGAGATTTCAAATAAATGCATTTTTGTGGGAATAAAAAGAGTTTCATTGTGATTCAAACAGGAATGACAAAGCTGACTCAAGGGTTTCTTTTTTGACTTGGTACGGAGTGCTGTCTTTGTAGCCACAGCCTTGAAGATCTCCGGTTCTATAAATCTGACAGTAGATTATTTGCCTTAAATCTGAGAGGCTTCTCCATTTGGAGTTTAAAACTTCTGGATCAGTCTGACCTGCCATCCCGCTGGGAAGAGTCAGATGGTCAGACACTACCTCATTGTGAAGGAAAAATTATCATGTCAGAGTAGCAGGAATAAATGATTCTAAGATGGACAGTTCTAATTCATTCGACATTTCAATGATGGCCAAGTCACACATGCTGAGAGGGCTCAACCTCCACGGTTGGAACCTTAGCTCTTTAAAAAGATGTGGCAATGCAAATTTCTTGAAGATAAATGACATACCACTTGCCTGGGATGACTGAAATTTTTAGCCAGACAGGGACATTTCAGAAATCTTAAATAATTACACCATTTTGTTTTTGTTAACTGTTTAATTCTCTTCATCCCACAAAAGCGACCACAACACCCCCATCAACCCTTCCACACATATCTATTCTTTATATTACTTTGTATATGTTTTTCATTTAAAAATGTTACTATAAATATCCATATGTCATCTTCTTTGGGTAATTATACTTGCTTTTTTTTTTTGTGGAGAACTGTAGAAAATAAATGGAAAAAAAATTAGTTTGAACAAAAATTATATTAAGATTATATGTGTTAGAGAGGAGATATTCTCAGAAATACATAAAATAAATAATGTAATATCTTCCATGTATACTTCCTTACCAAGGCAATAGATCAAGTGCTAATGACAGAGTCAACAAAAGTAAGATATACTGCTACTTGCCCCTAATTGGCTATGTTTCAAACCCTTGTCATAATAAAAGCATCTCTAAAGGTACAGTTCTCCACTGCTTTTTTTCACAGAAAGCACGGAACACAGTCACAGAAAATTGATGTGCAAAGAGAGATCTGACAAAATCCACAACACGTCTGGATTCTTCACATGTTCTAAGGAAATTCGATGACATACTGCATATGTAATGAATTTTGATATCCCCTTGGTTAACTGCAAAATACATTTTCTATCACTGTCTCTAGATTCCCTCTAACGAGATGATTTTCCTGTGACAGTGATGGATGAAAGCATGTGTAGATGAGAAATGCACTCATGAGGTAAAACTAAATTTTTAAAATCAAAGTAGTAAGTTCAAATGGCTTATAAAAAAATGGTGAATACATGGGTGGATGTTGCTATGCTTATTATCCTTCGAAATTTGTAGACGTTAAAAAAAAATGTTTCTGGCTGAGTTGATCATATATTTATGTATTGTCTCTCACATGCAGGGATAAATCAATAGCTAATGTCCAAAAACGAAAAGATTTACTAGCAGGAAAAAAGCCTTCGGGAAAAATGTGAATTTTGTTTTGACTAAATTATAGCTCATTAATAGATTTTTATGAACTATTTAGACTTCATAGTGAGCTTAAATTACTTACCCTAAGTTTTGCCACAGGAATAGTCAGAGAATATTTTCAACTTTATTTAACATGCTTTTACTTAGCACTTATGTCAAGCACAGTAAAAGACACTGAATATGTGGCATTAAACCTTATAAATCTTAGAAGTAGCTCTTATAAGATTTACTTGAATTAATATTAATATAGTATAATAAGTATTATAAAAATTTGCTAAAATATGTAAGATTTTCAATGATTTACAAAACACTTTTACAAGCATTATCTCATTGTTTCTTTTTTATAATCCTATTAAGAGTATAAACAATTATTAAAATTATTTCTATTTTATATATGAAGGAAAAAAGATCTACAAGGTTAAGTAAATTTACCAATATTACTTTGCTTGTAAGTAAGTAGTAGTACTTAAACACAATTCTATTCTCACTGTCTCATGCTTTATAGTTGTTCTCTGAAGTGTAAAAAACAAAGCTTGTTCCCCTTCTAGATCTCCTATCCACTCTTTTTGCCCTCTATTCTTCCGGTAATATCTTTCACTCTAACATTTAAAGAGATATATATTTAATAGAATTTTAATTAATTGATAAAACTATTCGCAGAATCACAGGTTAAGAAGGGATTGCATTAGGTCTGCTCTAACTCACTTCCTCCAGATAAGTAAAAAAGTCAACAATCAAATCCTAGAAAATTTATACTTATTTTTTTTTTAGGCTTTGGCAGACCTTTTAACTGCCTATTCTAGGGATGTAGTCACCCTTGGAGTAAAGAATTAGTTATGCTCAACAGAATTTGCTCTGGATACAGTTAAAATCGTTTACTCTCTGGCTTAAATTTAAGAACGATTGATAAAATCTTATTAAAATATTTCTCATCCCTCTAGGGTCAGATAAGTTTCATCTCTGACCACTCCAAATGTCAATAATCTATTTTTCTTTAACTCTGAGTATTTATAGCAATCCCTAAAAGTTTATACTAGATACATAAATTAGTATAGGTTGGATCCTATTTTTATGGAGCCCTGGTGGCACAGTGGTTAAAGTGCTTGGCTGCTAACCCAAAGGTCAGAGGTTCGAACTCACCAGCAGCTAGGAGGAGAAAGATGTGACAGTCTATTTCTGTAAAGATTACAACCTTGGAAACCCTATGGGGCAGTTCTACTCTGTCCTATAGGGTCACTATGAGTCAGAATCGACTGGATAGCAAAGGATTTGGTTTTTTTGGTTTTGAATCCTATTTCATATTCATCATTAGAGTTTCATGTGCATAAATTCTATAAATTGTAAGCAAATGAATACTGTATACATTTCTATCTAATAGCATATTACTCAGAGCTGAGGTTTATTTGAACGATTTCTCAAACAGATTATGTATAGGCTGAAATCCAGATTTGTATTTAATTTCCACTTTTCTATTTTGGTTTCAGACTAAGGTCTGTATGTTATTGTTGTTGTTGTTAGGTGCCGTCCAGTCAGTTCCGACTCATAGTGAGCCCACCTACAACAGAATGAAACACTGCCCAGTCTGCGCCATCTTCATGATTGTTGTTGTGCTTGAGCCCCTTCCGACTCATAGCGAGCCCACCTACAACAGAATGAAACACTGCCCAGTCTGCGCCATCTTCATGATTGTTGTTGTGCTTGAGCCCCTTGTTGTAGTCACTGTGTCAGTCCATCTCTTTGAGGGTCTTCCTCTTTTTCACTGTCCGTCTACTTTACCAAGCATGATGTCCTTCTCCAGGCCTGATCCCTCCTGATAACATGTCCAGAGTACATGAGACATAGTCTTGCCAGTCTTGCTTCCAAGAAGCATTTTGGCTGTACTTCTTCCAAGACGGATTTGTTTGTTCTGTATGTTCCATGGTTAATGAGGAAATCTCGGTGGCAATGTCTAATTTTAGCTAAGGAGCTCAAGTACAGCTATCCTCCACAGCCTCATTACATTCTATAATTCTATTTCATTTACTGTTGTTGTATGCTGTCAAGCTGATTCTGACTCCTAGTGACCCTATATGACAGAGTAGAACTGCCCCATGGTGTTTCCTAGGATGCAGTCTTTGTGGGAGCAGATTGCCAGGTTTTTTTCTCCCTTGAAATGGATGGTGGGTTCTAACTGGCCACCTGTAGATTAGCAGTCCAGTCCTTAACCATTGTGCCACCATATGCACTTTCAAAAACTGTGTTATGCCTCACAAACCAAAAACCAAACCCATTGCCTTTGAGTGGATTCTGACTCATAACAACCCTATAGGACAGAGTAGAACCACCCCATAGGTTTCCTAGGCTGTAAACTTGCAGAAGCAGACTGCCACATATTTTTCCCACAGAGTAGCTGGTGGGATCGAACCCAAGACTTATTGGTTAGCAGCCCAGCGCTTAACCATTGTGCCACCAGGGCTCCTTGTTATGCCTTATAGCGAAACCTAAGATAATTATATAACTATTTGATAAACACCATTTTGTTCATTCCAGCAGTTAGACAATAATCAAGAGATAATACACAGTAGAAAATGATTAATAACAACGGAAGTACACAATTTTTAAAGGACAGGATGCATATATTGTATTGACTAGAAAAGATTTCATAGAGGAGCTTTGAGGTGGGCCTTGAAGAGTAATTAGGGCTTGGGAAGCTGGAAATAGAACTATGGCAATAGTAGAAATCTGCTAAACAGGAAATAGTAGTCAT
Organism: Dugong dugon; assembly: GCA_030035585.1. Classification (NCBI taxonomy): domain Eukaryota; kingdom Metazoa; phylum Chordata; class Mammalia; order Sirenia; family Dugongidae; genus Dugong; species Dugong dugon. The sequence continues at coordinate 105,844,087 of CM057463.1, read as the reverse complement.
CCCCACTCGCTGGTGTGGTCAGGATTACATTTGTTTATCTCCACGAGTTTCCTCTTTGGTGGCTACTAAACTATGCAAAAGATAGGAAACTAGTCTAGTACTACATGTGGAAACAGTGATGTAGAAGAAAGTGTGTTGGTGTGAAAGTCAGAATAATTTATCTCTAGTTAGACTTAGGTGTTTGTTAAAGCTTCATAGACTCTCCAAAACTCAGTTTCCACATTTGCAAAAGAAATAAGATGTTTATAATTCACTAACCTCCCTTCCAGAACAAATATTTAATAAATTTATTGTCTTCTTGCAATTGGTGTCTTCTTTTTTCTTATATATAAATTTAATCTGATTGTTTATCTCAGGGTCATAAGTGCCCCATGAGGTAGTTCTCATAACTCTTTTTATAAATCTCCACATAATCCTGGCTTTAGCAATGTTTGATCTTCACTCCACACTATTGCAATATCTATTCAAAAGAATATTTATACATCTTGGGGCAATTTGGTTTCTTTTAGTTCACCTTTCTTAGGGTCCCTTTAATTAAACATCTAAGTCTGACCATTCTTTCAGTTATTTATTCTTCAAATATATGCTAATATTCTACTTTAATACAATGATAAAGAGGTAAAATTCTTAACCTCAGGCACTTTACTGTCTAGTGGGAAATACAGTTAACGGATAAAAAACAAAAAATCCCAGACAATTATAACTTATTCTTGGTATAAATATAACTTATTTCTGTTTTGTTTTCTTGTTTTGTATGAACACTCAACTCAATTTCCACTTTTCTGTCTGCTTTAGAGTTTTCAAGCACATTTTGAGGGTAAGGGGTAGAGAGGAGAGAGGGACAACCTTCTTACAGGGCTCAATGAGAACATCTCTTCTCCCCAAGAATGAGTAGAGATTTACCATTTGTGTCTAGTGGAATTCTGCCCTCTAACCCTAGAGGCATTGTTGCTTCTTAGTGATTAAGGTTCCAGTTCTAATAAACCAGTGAGATTACTTACAATGGGTCCAAAGTTGACAAAAGAGATTTTGTTGTATAAGTATATAGTTGGTTAAGGAAGATGGGGAGATAAGACAAGAGATAAAACCCAGGAGCTCTGAGCAGGAAACCATGTACTTAGAGTTTGGGGCCTCTGTCAAATGGGTGAGGGGGAAGCATTATTTGAGTGTCCAGAAGTTGTGCTGGAGCAGAGACTTCAGAAGTCCATTGTTTTTTGGTAAGTGAGCGGGGTTTCCACATGTTCTACACCATAGATTTGTGTCTGCATATATTTCAGTGTTTGGATATGTGAGGGTCTTTACTAGACAAGACAATATCAATAGTGACTCCAATCTTTACTGAGAATCTATTTCACCAACATCCAACTACCCTGTGGGTTACTCATGACAATTGTAAGAACAAATGATACCTCTGGACACCCAACGAGATAATGGTAAGAGGTGCTACACTCATACATGTATGTGTGTTTGTGTTAGGGAAGTTAGTTAAACGTGATACAGTGTTTTGAGTTGGGACATGGGGCACACCATTATCAAAAAATGTTTGATCTTCACTCCACACTATTACAATATCTATTCAAAATAATATTTTTATAATCTTGAACAATTTAGTTTCTTTTGCTCGCCTTTCTTAAGGTCTCTTTAATTAAACACCTACAGACGACCATTCTTTCAGTTATTTATTCTTCAAAAATATGCTAATATTCCACCTTAACACAATGATAAAGAGGCTAAATTCTTAACCTAAACGACTTTACTGTCTAGTGGGACAGTAAACAAAAACACAATATACTGTGGTAGCTTAGAAGAAAGGCAGCAAAGAGTCTGACAAGAGATGAAAGGAGAGAAGACAAACATTAAGAATGTGATTTCCAGCTGTATCTTAATTGATGAATAGGTATGAATTTGGTGAAAATGGGAGGCAAGTGAGAGCAAGGAAGTTAGAATGACATACCTAACAGGAAATGTAAAAGGAAAGAGGTGAAAAACCATGGCAGTTTCTAGGAATTGGAAATATTTTTATGTGGCTGACTTCTAGAAAGTTAGGTAGAGATGCTTAAAAGCCTGGACAGGCAAGCAGGGACCATACATGTCATGCTAAAGAGTTTGAATGTAATCCTCAGAAAATGAAAAACCACTGCAAAGGGTTAAGTTGGTAAATGTCATGATAATATTTGCATTTTAAAAAGCTAACTTGGACAGTATGAAGGACGGAGTGAAAAGAAGAAGGAGAGAGAAATCATTTAAGAGACTGTCTCAGTAATCCATGATAGAAAAGATATATCCTGACCTGCAGAAGCTGCCATGGGAATGAAAAAGAGGGAATGCTTGGATATTTAGAAATGAGAAGGGCAGGATTTCCAGAGTTCTAGCTGTGGGGATTCTTTGCACAATTGTTATTAGGTGCTCTCAAATCGGCTTGGAAACACAGCAACACTGTATACAACGGAAGGAAACGTTGCCTGATACTGCACCATTCTCACAATCATTGTTATGTTTGAGCTCATTGTTGTAGCTACTATGTTAAGCCATATCATTGCTCTTTTTCAGTGATCCTCTACTTTACTAGTAAGCATGATGTCTTTCTCCATCAACTGGTTCCAGGTGATGTTGTGTCCAAAGTAAGGGGAAAGATGTCTCGCCATCCTTGCAACTAAGGAGCATTCTGGCTGTACTTCCTCAAACCCAAATTTGTTTGTTCTTCTGGTATTCCATGTTGTTGTTAGGTGCTGTGGAGTCGGTTCTGACTCATAGCAACCTTATGTACAACAAAACAAAACACTGTTTGGTCCTGCACCGTTTTCACAATCATTGTTATGCTAGAGCCCATTGTTGCAGCCACTGTGTCAATCCATCCCATTGAGAGTCTTCCTCTTTTTCCCTGACCCTTTACTTTACCAAGCATGGTATCCTTCTCCAGGGACTGATCTCTCTTGATAACACATCCAAAGTATGTGAGACATAGTCTCAGCATCCTTGTTTCTAAGGAGCATTTTTGTTGTACTTCTTCCAAGACAGACTTGTTTGTTCTTCTGGCAGTTCATGGTATATTCAATATTCTTCACCAACATCACAATTCAAAGGCATTAATTCTTCACCGATATTCCTTATTCATCATCCAGCTTTGGCATGCATATGAGATGACTGAAAACACCAAGGCTTGGGGCAGGTGCACCTTGTCTTCAAGGTGACGTCTCTGCTTTTCAACACTTTAAAGATGTCTTTTGCAGCAGAGTTGCCCGATGCAATGCATCATTTGATTTCTTTTTTCTTCCTTTAATTTTTTTTAGTTGTACTTCAGATGAAGGTTTACAGAACAAATAGTTTCTCATTAAATAGTACACATATTATTTTATGACATTGTTAACAACCCCATGACATGTCAACCCTCTCCCTTCTCTACCTTGGTCCCCCTATTACCAGCTTTCCTATCCTCTCCTGCCTTCTAGTCCTTATCCCTGGGATGTTGTTCCCCATTAGTCTCATTTTGTTTTATGGGCCTGTCTAATCTATGCATAAAGAGTGAACCGCAGGAGTGACTTCATTATTGAGCTAAAAGGGTATCTAGGGGCAATACTCTTGGTGTTTCTTAAGTCTCCATTAGGCCAGTAAGTCTGGTCTTTTTTTGTGAGTTAGAATTTTGTTCTACATTTTTCTCCAGCTCTGTCCAGGACCCTCTGTTGTGATCCCTGTCAGAGCAGTCAGTGGTGGTATCTGGGCACCATCTAGTTGTACTGGACTCAGTCTGGTGGACACTGTTTTAGTTGTGGTCCATTAGTCCTTTGTATCTTGTTTTCTTCATTCTCCCTTACTCCAGAAGGGGTGAGACCAGTGGAGTACTTTAGATGGATGCTCACAGGCTTTTAAGATCCCAGATGCTACTCACCAAGCTAGAATGTAGAACATTGTCTTTATAAACCATGCTATGCCAATAGAGCTGGATGTTCCCAGTGACCATAGTCCCCACAGCCCTCAGCCCAACAATTCAGTCCCTCAGGGAATTTGGATGTGTCTATGGAACTTCCATGACCTTACCTTGTACAAGCTGTGCTGGCTTCCCCAGTATTGTGTACTGTCTTACCCTTCACCAAAGTTACAACGTATCTATTGTCACTTTAGTGTTTCACCCACCATCCCTCCCCTCTATTTAACCATCAAAGATTGTTTCTTTTTGTGGTTAAACCTTTTCATGAGCTTTTATAGTAGTGGTCTCATAAAATATTTGTCCTTTTTAGATTGACTTATATCACTCAGCATAACTCCCTCCAGATTCATCCATGCTAGGAGATGCTTCACAGATTCATCATTGTTCTTTATCATTACATAATACTGCATTGTGTGTATGTGTCATAGTTGGTTTATGCATTCATCTGTTGATGGGCATCTATGTTCTTTCCATCTTTTAGCGGTTGTGAACAATGCTACTATGAACATGGGTGTGCATGTGTCTATTCGTGTGAAGGCTCTTATTTCTCTAGGATATATTCCTAAAAGTGCAATTGCTAATATCATATGATATTAAAATATCATATAATATTTCTATTTCTAGCTTTCTAAGGAAGTGTCATCTTGTTTTCCAAAATGGTAGTATCATTTTGCATTCCACCAGCAGTGCATAAGAGTTCCGATCTCCCCAGCCTCTCCAACATTTGTTATTTCCAATTTTTTTGATTCATTCCAATGATGCTGAGGTGAGATGGTATCTCACTGTGGTTTTGATTTGCATTACTCTAATGGCTATTGATCAAGAGCATTTCCTCATGTATCTGTTGGCTGCTTGAATGTCTTCTTTGGTGAAGTGTCTGTTCATTTCCTTTGCCAATTTTTTAATTGGATTATTAGTCTTTTTGTTGTAGAGGTGTTGGATTTTCTTGTAGATTTTAGAGATTATACCTTTGTCTGATTTGCAATGTCAAATTATTTTTTTCCCAATCTGTAGATTCCCTTTTTAGTCTTTTGATGAGCTTAAGTGTTTAATTTTTAGAAGATGCCAGTTATCTATCTTGTGTTCTGGAGTTTGTGTGTTGTTGGTTATGGTTTGTATCCTGTTAATGCCATGTATTGGGCCTCTAGTATTGATACTATTTTTTCTTCTATGAACTTTAAATTTTTTGGCTTTATATTTAGGTCTTTGATCTATTTTCAGTTAGTTTTTGTATATGGTGCAAGGTATGGATCCTGTTTCATGTTTTTCCAGATGGACATCCAGTTTTACAGACACCATTTGTTAAAGACTGTCTTTTTCCCATCTGATTGACTTTGGGCCTTTGTCGAAGATCAGGTGGTGGTAGGAGGATGGATTTACATCTGGGTTTTCCATTCTGTTCCATTGGTCAATGTATCTGTCATTATACCAGTAACAGGATGTTTTGACTACAGTAGCTGTATAGTAGGTTCTGAGGTCAGGTAGTGTGAGTCCTCCTACTTTATTCTTTTTCAGTAGCGCTTTACTTATCCAGAGCTGCTACCCTTTCCATATAAAATTAATGATTAGTTTTTCTGGCTCTTTAAAGAATGTTGTTGGTATTTCGATCAAGATAGCATTGTATCTGTAAATTGTTTTGTGTAGAATTGTCATTTTCACAATGCTGAGTCTACCTATCCATGAGCATGGTATGTTTTTCCATTTATGTAGACGTCTTTTGGTTTCTTGTAGTAGTGTTTTGTAGTTTTCTTTGTATAGGTCTTTTATATCCCTTGTTAGACTGATTCTTAAGTATTTTATTTTTTTAGGGGCTATTATAAATGATATTGTTTTCCTGATTTCCTATTCATCGTTCTCATTATTGGTGTATAGGAATCCAACTGATTTTTGTACGTTTATCTTGGATCCTGCTACTCGGCTGAACCTTTCTATTAGTTTCAGTAGTTTTCTTGTGGAGTCTTTTGGGTTTTCTATGTATAGTATCATATCATCTGCAAACAGGGACTGTTTAACTTCTTAATTACCAATTTGGATGCCCTTTATTTCTTTTTCTTGCCTTATTGCTCTAGCTAGAACTTCCAGCACAATGTTAAATAGGAGTGGTGATGCACAATTCTATTGGCTAGTTTTTTTTTTTTTTTTATTGCACTTCAGGTGAAGTTTTACAGAACAAATACTTTCTCATGAAACAGTAGTACACATATTGTTTTATGATATTGGTTAACAACCCCATGACATGTCAACCCTCTCCCTTCTCAACCTTATTTTTTTCTTTTTTGGTGAAAATACAGACAGCCAAAGATACACCATTTCAAAATTTTCTATATGCACAGTTCGGTGACATTGACTACACTCTTCCAGTTGTGCTGCTATTCTCACTTTAGATGAGGGTTTACAAAACAAAATAGTTTCTCATTAAACACTTAGTACACATGTTGCCCTATGACAATGGTTAACAACCTCACAACACATCAACACTATTCTTGCTCAACCTTGGGTTCCCTATCACTAACTTTAGTGTTCCCTTCTGCCTTCTGGCCCTTGTCCCTGGACTGCTGTGCCTCATTAGTTCCATTTGGTTTTACGGGGCTGTCCACACACCGGCTGAAGGCTGAACCTCAGGAGTAAATCAATACTGAGCTAAAAGGGTGTCCGGGGGCCATGCTCTCGGGGTTTCTCCAGTCTCTGTCGGGCCAGTAAGTCTGGTCTTTTTTTTTTGTGAGTTAGAATTTTGTTGTACATTTTTCTCCAGCTCTGTCTGGGACCCTCTGTTGTGATCCCTGTCAGAGCAGTAAGTGGTGGTAGCCGGGCACCATCTAGTTGTACTGGACTCAGTCTGGTGGAGGCCATGGAGGTTGTGACCCATTAGTCCTTTGGACTAATCTTTCCTTGTATCTTGTTTTCTTCATTCTACCTTGTTCCAGAAGGAGTTTAGATCAGTGGAGAATTTTGATGGCTGCTCACAGGCTTTTAAGACCCCAGACACTACTCACCAAACTAGAATGTAGAACATTTTCTTTACAAACTGTGTTATGCAAATTGAGCTAGATGTTCCCTGAGACCATGGTCCCCACAGTTCTCCAGCCACCGATTCAGTTCCTCAGTGAGTTTGGATGTGTCTATGGGGCTTCCAGGACCTTTTTTTGTACAAGTACTTCTTGTTTCCCCTGTATTGTGTACTGTCTCACCCTTCACCCAAGATACCACTTATGTATTGCCTGTTTAGTATCCCCCCCCCACCCCTCCCATCCCTGGTAACCAACAAAGATTGCTACTTTATGTGTGTGAACTTTTTCATGGGTTTTTACAATAGAGGTCTCATACAATATTTGTCCTTTTGTGATGGACTTATTTCAATCAGCGTAATGTCCTCCAGTTTCATCCATGTTATGAGATGATTCACAGATTCATCATTGTTCTTTCGCGTTGCATAGTGCTCCATTGTGTGTATGTACCATAGTTTGTTTATCCATTCATCTGTTGATGGGCATCTAGGTTGTTTCCATCTTTTTGCTATTGTGAACAACGCTGCCATGAACATAGGTGTGTATATGTCTACTTGAGTGAAGACTCTTATTTCTCTAGGATATATTCCTAGGAGTGGGATTGCTGGATCGAATGGTATGTCTATTTCTAGCTTTCTAAGGAAGTACCATATCATTTTCCAAAATGGTTGTATCATTTTGCATTCCCATCGGCAAGGCATAAGAGTTCCGATGTCCCCACAGCCCTTCCAACATTTGTTATTTCCAGTGTTTTTGATTGTGCCAGTAATGCTGGGGTAAGATGGTATCTCGTTGTGGTTTTGATTTGCATTTCTCTAATGGCTAGTGATCGCGAGCATTTCTTCATGTGTCTGACGGCCACTTGAATGTCTTCTTTGGAGAAGTGTCTGTTCATTTCCTTTGCCCGTTTTTTAATAGGATTATTTGTCTTCTTGTTGTAGAGGTATTGGATTTTCTTGTAGATTATGGAGATTAGACCTCTGTGTGACTTGTACTGTCCAAAATTTTTTTCCCAGTCTATAGGTTCTCTTTTTACTCTTTTGGTGAAGTCTTTTGAAGAGCATAGGTGTTTGATTTTTAGAAGATCCTAGTTATCTAGCTTGTCTTTTGGGGTTTGTGTGTTGATGGTTATGGTTTCTATCCTGTTAATACTGTGTATTAAGGCCAGTAGCATTGGTCATATTTCTTCTTCTATGAACTTTACAGTTTTAGGCTTTATATTTAGGCCTTTGATCCATTTTGTATTAGTTTTTGTACACGGTGTGAGATATGGGTCCTGTTTCATTTTTTTGCAGATGGATATCCAGTTTTGCCAGCACCATTTGTTAAAAAGATTGTCTTTTCCCCATTTGATGGACTTTGAGCCCTTGTCAAAGATCAGGTGTCTGTAAGTGGATAGATTTACATCTGGGTTCTCAATTCTGTTCCATTGGTCAATGTATCTGTCGTTGTACCAGTACCAGGCTGTTTTGACTACCGTAGCTGTATAGTAGGTTCTGAGGTCAGGTACTGTGAGTCCACGAACTTTATTTCTCTTCTTCAGTCATGCTTTACTTATTCGGGGCTTCTTCCCTTTCTGTATAAAGTTAATGATTAGTTTTCCCATCTCTTTAAAGAATGTTGTTGGTATTTGGATTAAGATTGTGTTGTATTTGTAAATTGCTTTGTGTAGAATTGTCATTTTCACAATGTTGAGTCTACCTATCCATGAGCATGGTATGTTTTTCCATTTATGTAGATCCGTTTGGGTTTCCTGCAGTAGTGTTTTGTAGTTTTCTTTGTATAGGTGTTTTACATCCCTGGTTAGATTTATTCCTAAGTATTTTATCTTTTTAGGGGCTGTTGAAAATGGTATTGATTTCCTGATTTCCTTTCCATCGTTCTCCTGACTGGTGTATAGGAATCCAGCTGATTTTTTATGTTTATCTTGTATCCTGCTACTCTGCTGAATCTTTCTATTAGTTCCAGTAGATTTCTCGTGGAGTCTTTAGGGTTTTCTATGTATATTATCATATCATCTGAAAACAGGGAGAGTTTAAATTCTTCATTATCAATTTGGATGCCCTTTATTCCTTTTCATGCCTTATTGCTCTAGCTAGAACTTCCAGCACAATGTTAAATAGGAGTGGTGATAAAGGGCATCTTTGCCTTGTTCCCGTTCTCAAGGAGAGTGTTTTCAGCCTCTCTCCATTAAAAATGATGTTGGCCATTGGTTTTGCATATGTTGAGAAATTTCTCTTCTATACTTATTTCATTGAGAGTTTTCATCAGGAATGTGGGTTGGACATTGACAAATGCCTTTTCTGGGTCAGTTGAGATGATCATGTGATTCTTTTCTTTACTTTTATTTACGTGGTGGATTACATTGACTGATTTTCTAATGTTGAACCATCCTTGCATAACTGGTATGAATCCTACTTGTTCATGGTGTATAATTTTTTTGATATGATGCTGAATTCTATTGGCTAGAATTTTGTTGAGAATTTTTGCATCTATATTCATGAAAGGTACTGGTCTGTAATTTTCTTTTTTTGTGGCATCTTTGCCTGGTTTTGATATCAGCATTATGCTGGCTTCATAGAATGAATTTGGAAGTGTTGCATCCTTTTCAATGCTCTCAAATAGCCTGAGTAGTACTGGTACAAGCTCTTCTGTGAATGTTTTGTAGAACTCTCCAGTGAAGCCATCTGGGCCAGTGCTTTTTTTGGGTGGGAGTTTTTTTATTTTTATTACCTTTTCAATCTCTTCTCTTTTTATGGGTCTGTTCAGATTTTCAACATCACTTTGTTTTAGTTTGTGTATGTAGCGTGTTTCTAGAAATTTATCCATTTCCTCTAGGTTTTCAAATTTGTTGGAGTATAGTTTTTTGTAATATGCTGTTATAATCCTTTTTATTTCAGTTGGGTCTGTTTTAATGTCCCCCATTTCATTTCTTATTTGGGTTATTTGTGTCCTCTCCTGTTTATCTTTTGTCAGTCTGGCCAGTGGTTTGTCGATTTTATTGATTCTTTCAAAGAACCAACTTTTGGTTTTGTTGATTCTATTATTTTTCTGTTCTCTATGTCATTTATTTCTGCTCTTGTCTTTACTATTTCCTTTCGTCCAGTGGCTGTGGCCTTTTTTTGCTGTTCTCTTTTGATTTGTTTGAGCTGTGTAGTTAATAGTTTGATTTTGTCCTTTTCTTCTTTTTTGATGTGTGCATCTATTGCTATAATTTGTCTTCTGAGGGCTGCCTTTGTTGTATCCTAAAGGTTTTGGTATGATGTGTTTTCATTCTCATTTCATTCTAGGAATTTTTATTCCGTCTCTGATTTCTTCTATTACCCAGTGATATGTAAGCAGGGTATTTTTCAGTTTCCATGTAATTGATTTTTTTTCCTTGCTCTTTCTGTTGTTAATTTCTACCTTGATGGCCTCGTGGTCAGAGAAGATAGTTTGAATTATCTCAACTTTTTGGGTCTTGTTGAGGATTGCTTTATGTCCTAAGATGTGATCTATTCTGGAGAATGTTCCATGTGCTGGAAAACAATGTGTACTTTGCAGCTGTTGGTTGGAGTGTTCTATATATGTCTATGAGGTCAAGTTGGCTGATTGTGCCCTTTAGGTCTTCTGTGTCTTTGCTGAGTTTCTTTTTAGATGTTCTGTCTTTTACTGAGAGAGGTGTGTTGAAGTCTCTTACTATTATTGTAGAACTGTCAATTACTCTTTTCAGTGTTGTTAGAGTTTATGTATTTTGGAGCCCTGTCATTGGGTGTGTGTAGGTTTATTATGGTTATGTCTTCATAATGGATTGTCCCCTTAATCATTAGATAGTGTCCTTCTTTGTCTTTTTTGGTGGATTTTGTTTTAAAGTCTATTTTATCTGAGTTTAGCATTGCCACTCCTGCTCCTTTTTGGTAGTTGTTAGCTTGATATATTTTTTTCCAACCTTTGACTTTTAATTAATTCACATCTTTGTTTCTAAGGTGTGTCTCTTGTAGACAGCATATTGATGATTACTGTTTTCTTATCCATTCTGTCACTCTCTGTCTCTTTATGGGTGCATTGAGTCCATTTACCTTCAGTGTAATTATTGATAGATGTGAGTTTGTTGCTGTCATTTTGTAGTGCATTTTTTGGGGTGCTGAAGTTTTCTTTGTTCTTCTTACTCTCCTGGGCTGAGTTATTTTCATTTTTGGATTTTTTTTTCATTTCTTTTGTTTATGTAGGTTTTGTTTTTGCTGAGACTTTATGTTTTTCCTCATTATTTTTATGAGTTGGTTTGTTAACTTGCTTTGTGGTTACCATGAAATTTACCCTTATCTTTCTAAGTTTGAAGCAGTCTATTATTACTTAGTATCGCCTTGGCTTCCTATCCATTACAGGGTTCTATACCTACACTGTTTATTCCCTCTTTTATTGTTCTGATTTTGTTGCCATTTACTGATTAACTGCTCTGATTCCCTGTTGTATTTCTTTTGGTTTTGAATAGTCCTTGAGATTTCCTAGATTGGTATCTCGCTGGTACGATCCTACTTCCTAGATTGTGCCTGTGATCTGAAGTTGCTTTTCCTCAGATCGAAGAACTCCCTTTAATAATTCTTGTAAGATTGGTTTGGGTTTTACATATTCCCTTAATTTCTGTTTATCTGGAAATGTCCTAATTTCACCATCATATTTGAATGAGAGTTTTGCAGGATATATTATTCTTGGCTAGCAATTTTTTTCTTTCAAGGTTTTGTATGTCATCCCTATTGCATTCTTCCCTGCTTGGTTTCTGCCGAATAATCTGAGCTTAGTCTTATTGTTTCTCCTCTGTATGTGGCTTCTTGTTTTTCACAAGCTGCTCTCAGTATTCTTTGTCTTTGGTTTTAGCGAGTGTGATTATGATATGGCTTGGTGATTTTCTTTTGGTGTCTATTCTATATGTGGTTTATTGAGCTTCTTGGATAGCCACTTTTCATCTTTCATGATACTGGGGAAGTTTTCTGTCAACAGTTCTTCAGTGATCCTCTCCATGTTTTCTGTTTTCTCCCACTGTTCTTGGACCCCAATCTCTTGAAAATTTTTGCTTTTGATTGTATACCACATAAATCTCAGTTTTTCTTAATTTTTCTTTGTTCTTTTTCTGAGTTTTCCTCAAACAAAGTTGTATCCGAGTTCTTGTGTTAAATTCCATTGATCCTGTCTTCCACCATTTAAATTTTTTTCTTCAGCCCTTCAATGACACCATCAATTTCTGAAATCTTGTTGTTTATCTTTTGGATTTCTAATTGTTGTTTTTGTATAATTTCTTGTTGTGAATTTATTTTGGCTTTTTGTTCCTGCAGTATCTTCCTGAAGTCTTCCAATTTTTTGTCTGTATTTTCCATGGATTTGTCTGACTTTTCCATGAATTTGTCTATTTTTTCCTGATTTTTGTCAGCTTTTTGCTTCAACTCTTGGATAATTCTGAGTATTAGAGATTTGAATTCCCTATCAGGTAGTTCTGGTGCCATTTCTTCCACTGGAAAGTCATCTGGTGTTTTATTTTGGATGCCTACTGGAACCATCCTGTCCTATTTTTGTAAATGTTTTCATATTGTCTGCTGCATTCGGGGCATTCAGTAGTTTTTTTTTTCATTTACTGATTGTAGATTTGTTTGTTTTGTCCTTTTTTTAAAAATTTGGCTATGTCTGAGCAGGCGGGCTGTGTGTTCTATGTTGTTTTTTCATCTGCGGGCACGATACTTTTCACCTCCTTCTCCAACTGGCAGGGTCAGTCGCTCAGATATGGTACAGCAGGGCAGGTCTACCTGAAGAGGAGTTACTGGGACAGGTTGTTTGTGGCACTTAGTACAGCCACCTGGGCAGGTCGATAATCAGTGCAGAGCAAGTTCCGGTAGGCTGTGCCTGTGCTGCTTGGTAATGTGATGTTAAGTTCATGGTGCAGGTAGGCAAGATGTAGGTGGGAGATTGTTATGTGTTGTGCTAAGGTGGATATGGGAGAGAGGAGAGAGGAATAGGGGCCAAAAACATACAAACAAAAAAGAATGCTAAGGGAATTTGCCGTTGGTGTGGCAAGATGAAAGACTATGAAATGGAGAAAACAAAAAGGGGAAGAGAGAAAAAGAAAAGAAAAGAATGAATAAATGAAAATTAGAAAGGAAAAAGAACAGCAAAGTTCCCAGGGATCCCACCAGTGTGGCTCAGGTGTTGCAGTACAGCCTGGCTAGAAGGCGTAGAGGTATTCAGTGCCAGGTATTCAGGGAATAGAAAGAGAAGCAAGGTATAGAGAGATGAGAAACTGAGTAATGAAAAATACAAAAGGGGAAAAAGCGGGAAAAGAAAAGAAAACAACTTTAAAAAAAAAGAACAAGAAAAGCCCCCAAAAAAAACAAGAAAAAAAAAATGCGAAAGAAGAAGTGCTCTCAGGGATCCCTCTGCACATCTGTGCAAGTTGAGTGGTTAGGATCCAAGCCACGCAGCACCGCCTGGCCAGAATGGGCTCCCAACTCAAGAAAAGGGGTAGAAAACAAACAAACAATTCAAAACAAACAAACAAAAGCACCAGGATCCCACCAGTGTGGCAGCCCAGACCGGGAAGCAGTTCCACACTGGAACAGAGACCGTAGCCCCTCAGGAAGAGGCAAAGATGGCACATGGAGCCAGGTATTTGAGCGAAAGGAAGGGGAGGTGGTGAGCGGTAAGGAAGAAATCAAAAGAAGTGGAAAAAAAAACAACACCAGCAGCCAACAAATGGCACTCAGAGAGACAGCTAGTGCGGGTGGGTGGAATACAAGCAGCCGGTGGTGCTTCCTGGACAAAAGACTGTCTCTGCAGGAAGCAGAGGAGGCAGAGTGGGGGTAAAGAAGGGTGGGGGGGTGGGAAAGTGTATATCGCAAATTATCGGTTAGTTTGTCTCCTGTTGGAAGCTCCGTGAAGCTGTTTTCTCATACCCCCTATTTGCTGGTCTCTGATAGGAGTCCAAGATGGCGGATCCGCACTGCTTTAGCTGATAAGGGACCTCTGCATGATCTCTCCTCGCTCTCCGTTCTCTGCCAGTTTTCTCACTCCACTAGGTGCTTGAGTGTTTTATCTCTTCATTTGATGTTTCAAGGTTTCATGATTGCTGTTTTCTCTGTTTGGCTTAGTTTTTCAGATCTTTGCTGTGGAGGGACGGCATGGTGCTTCTGCCTAGAGCGCCATTTTGTTGGAAGTTCCTATTGGCTAAAATTTTGTTGGGAATTTTGGCATCTATATTCGTGAGAGATATTGGTCTGTAATTTTCTTTTTTGTGATGTCTTGCCTGGTGTTGGTATCTGGGTTATGCTGGCTTCATAGAATGAATTCAGAAGTGTTGCTTCCTTTTCTATGTTTTAAAACAGTTTGAGTAGTGCTGGTGTAAGCTCTTCTCTGAATATTTGGTAGAATTCTTCTGTGAAGCCGTCTGGGCCAGAGCTTTTTTGTTGGTTGGAAGTTTACTACCTTTTCAATCTCTTCTCTTGTTTTGGATCTGTTCAGATTTTCAACATCACTTTGTGTTAGTTTGGGTAGATAATGTGTTTTTAGAAATTTGTCCATTCTCTCTAGATTTTCAAATTTATTGAAATATAGTTTTTTATAATACTCTGTTATGATCCTTTTTATTTCAGTTGGGTCTGTTGTAATGTCCTTCACTTCATTTCTTATGGTTATTTGCATCCTCTCCTGTTTTTCTTCTGTCAGTTTGGCCAGTGGATTGTTGATTTTGTTGGTCCTTTCAAAGAATCAATTTTTGGTTTTGTTAATTGTTTCCATTGTTTTTCTATTCTGTATTTATTTCTGCTCTGCTCTTTATTATTTCCTTTCTTCTGGTGGCTGCAGCCTTTTTTTTGACTGTTCTCTATTCGTTCAAGTTGTGTAGCTAATGTTTTGATTCTGTTCCTTTCTTGTTTTTTGATGTGTGCATGTATTATTATAAATTGTCCTCTGAAATCTGCTTTTGCTGTGTCTCAGAGGTTTTGGTATGATGTGTTTTCATTCTTGTTTGATTGTAGGAATTTTATGATTCCATCTCTGATTTCTTCTAATACACAGTGGTTTTTAAGAAGAGTGTTATTCATTTTCCATGTAATCTTTTTTTCCATTGCTCTTTCTGTTATTGATTTCTAATTTGATGGCATTGTGGTCAGAGCAGATACTTTGTGTTATCTCAATGTTCTGGACTTTTTTTTTCATTGTACTTCAAGTGAAGGCTTACAGAACAAATAGTTTCTCAAGAAACACAAGTACACATGTTGTTTTATGATATTGATTAAAAACCCCACAACATATCAACCCTCTAACTTCTCAACCTTTTTTTTTTTTGGTGAAAATACACATAGCCAAAGATAAACCATTTCAAAAATTTCTACATGCACAGTTCAGTGACTTTGACTACGCTCTTCAAATTGTGCTGTTATTCTCACTTAAGTTGAAGGCTTAAAGAACAAAATAGTTTCTCATTTAACACTTACTACAAATGTAGTCCTATGACAATGTTTAACTATCTCACAACACATCAACAATATCATTACTCAACCTTGGGTTCCCTATCACCAGCTTCCTTGGCCCTTCTGCTTTCTGGCCCTTGTCACGGGACTCCTGTACCTCGTTAGTCTCATTTAGTTTTACTGGGCTGTCCACTCCCAGGCTGAACAGTGAACCTCAGAGGTAACTTCACCACTGAGATAAAAGGGTGTCTGGGGCCGTACTCTCGGGGTTTCTCCAGTCTCCTTTAGGCCAGTAAATCTGGTCTTTTTGGGGGGGTTAGAATTATGCTCTAGATCCTTCTATAGCTCTGTCCAGAACCCTCTGTTGTGATCCAGGTCAGAGCAGTCAGTGGTGGTAGCCGGGGACCATCTAGCTGTACTGGAACCAGTCCAGTGGAAGCCTTGGTAGCTGTGGACAATTCGTCCTTCGGACTAGTCTTTTCCTTGTATTCTGTTCTCTTCATTCTCCCTTGCTCCCGAAGGGATGAGACCAGTGGAGTATCTTAGACGGCCGCTCATAGGCTTTTAAGACCCCAGACACTACTCACCAAGGTAGAATGTAGAGCATTGTCTTTATAAGCTGTGTCATGCCAATTGAGCTAGATGTTCCCCGAGACCATGGTCCCCAGAGCCCTCCACCTACCAATTCAGTCCCTCAGGGAGTTTGGATGTGTCTATGGGGATTCCATGACCTTTCCTTGTACAAGTTGTGCTAGTTTCTCCTGTATTGTGTACTGTCTCACCGTTCACCAAGATACCACTTATCTATTGTATATTTAATATACCCCCCCACCCCTCCCATCCCTGGTAACCAACAAAGATTGTTACATTTTGTGTGTGAACTTTTTCATGGGTTTTTACCACAGAGGTCTCATACAATATTTGTCCTTTTGTGATGGCCTTATTTCACTCAGCATAATGTCCTCCAGTTTCATCCATGTTATGAGATGGTTCACAGATTCATTGTTGTTCTTTCTCATTGCATAGTACTCCATTGTGTGTATGTACCATAGTTTGTTTATACATTCATCTGTTGATGGGCATCTAGTTTATTTCCATTGGTTTGCTATTCTGAACAATGCTGCCATGAACTTACGTGGGCATGTCTACTCGAGTGAAGACTCTTATTTCTCTAGGATATATTCCTAGGAGTGGGATTGCTGGATCGAATGGTATGTCTATTTCTAGCTTTCTGAGGAAGTGCCATATCATTTTCCAAAATGGTTGTATCATTTTGCATTCCCACCAGCAGTGCATAAGTGTTCCGATCTCCCCGCAACCCCTCCAGCATTTGTTATTTACAGTATTTTTGATTCGTGCCAGTAATGCCGGGGTGAGATGGTATCTCATTGTGGATTTAATTTGCATTTCTCTAATGGCTAGTGAACGCAAGCATTTCCTCATGTGTCTGTTGGCCATTTGAATGTCTTCTTTGGTGAAATGTCTGTTCATTTCCTTTTCCCATTTTTTAATAAGATTATTTGTCTTTTTGTTGTAGAGGTGTTGGATTTTCTTGTAGATTATGGAGATTAGACCTTTGTCTGACTTGTACTGTCCAAAAACTTTTTCCCAGTCTGTAGGTGCTCTTTTTACTCTTTTGGTGAATTTTTTTGAAGAGCATAGGTGTTTGATTTTTAGAAGATCCCAGTTATCTAGCTTATCTGTTGGGGTTTGTGCATTGATGGTTATGGTTTGTATCTTGTTAATGCCATGTATTAAGGCCTGAAGTGTTGGTCCATTTTTTTCTTCTATGAACTTTATAGTTTTAGGCTTTATATTTAGGTCTTTGATCCATTTTGAAGTAGTTTTTGTATATGTGTGAGGTATGGGTCCTGTTTAATTTTTTTGCAGCTGGATATCCAGTTTTGCCAGCACCATTTGTTAAAAAGATTTCTTTTCCCCATTTGATGGACTTTGGGCCCCTGTGAAAGATCAGGTGACCATAGGTGGATGGATTTACATCTGGGTTATCAATTCTGTTCCATTGGCCAATGTATCTGTCGTTGTGCCAGTACCAGGCTATTTGGACAACTGTAGCTGTATAGTAGGTTCTGAAGTCAGGTAGTGTGAGTCCTCCAACTTTATTCTTCTTCTTCAGTAGCGCTTTACTTATTTGTGGCTTCTTCCCTTTCTATATAAAATGAATGATTAGTTTTTCCAACTCTTTGAAGAATGTTGGTATTTGGATCGGGATTGCACTGTATTTGTAAATGCCTTTGTGTAGAATTGTCATTTTCACAATGTTGAGTCTGCCTATCCATGAGCATGGTATGTTTTTCCATTTATGTAGACGTCTTTTGGTTTCTTGTAGTAGTGTTTTGTAGTTTTCTTTGTATAGTTCTTTTACATCCTTAGTCAGATTTATTCCTAAGTATTGTATCTTTTTAGGGGCTATTGAAAATGGTATTGTTTTTCTGAATTCCTTTTCTTCATTCTCCTTACTGGTATATAGGAATCCAACTGATTTTTGAATGTTTATCTTGTATCCTGCTACTCTGCTGAATCTTTCTATTAGTTCCGGTAGATTTCTCATGGAGTCTTTAGGGTTTTTTGTGTATAGTAACATATCATCTGCAAACAGGGATAGTTTAACTTCTTCATTACAAATTTGGATACCCTTTATTTCTTTTTCTTGCCTTATTGCTCTAGCTAAAACTTCCAGCACAATGGTAAATAGGAGTGGTGATAAAGGGCATCCTTGTCTTGTTGCTGTTTTCAGGGGGAATGTTTTCAGCCTCTCTCCACTAAGAATGATGTTAGCCGTTGGCTTTGTATAGATGCCCTTTATTATGTTGAGAAATTTCCCTTCTATACATATTTTATTGAGAGTTTTTATCAGGAATGGATGTTGAACTTTGTTGAATGCATTTTCCGCATCCATTGAGATTATCCTGTCATTTTTTTCTTTCCTTTTATTTGTGTGGTGGATTACGTTGATTGATTTTCTAATGTTGAACCATCCTTGCATACCTGGTATTAATCCTACTTGGTCGTGGTGTATTATTTTTTTGATATGATGCTGAATTCTATTGGCTAGAATTTTGTTGAGAATTTTTGCATCTATATTTGTGAGAGATATTGGTCTGTAATATTTTGTGTGTGTGACATCTTTTCCTGGTTTTGGTATCAGCATTATGCTGGCTTCATAGAATTAATTTGGAAGTGTTGCTTCCTCCTCTATACTCTGAAATAGCTTGAGTAGTACTGGTACAAGCTCTTCTGTGAAAGTTTTGTAGAATTCTCCAGTGAAGCCATCTGGGCCAGGTCTTTTTGTGGTTGGGATTTTTTTTTATTACCTTTTCAATCTCTTCTCTTGTTATGGGTCTGTTCAGATTTTCAACATCACTTTGTTGTAGTTTGGGTAGGCTGTGTGTTTCTAGAAATTTATCCCTTTCCTCTAGGTTTTCAAATTTGTTGTAATATAGTTTTTCATAATATGCTGTTATAATCCTTTTTATTGTAGTTGGGTCTTTTGTAATGTCCCCCATTTCATTTCTTATTTGGGTTATTTTGTCCTCTCCTGTTTATCTTTTGTCAGTCTGGCCAGTGGTGTGTCGATTTTGTTGATTCTTTCAAAGAACCACTTTTATTTTTGTTGATTCTTTCTATTGTTTTTCTGTTCTCTATTTCATTTATTTGTGCTCTGATCTTTACTATTTCCTTTCTTCAAGTGGCTGTGGGCTTTTTTTTTGCTGTTCTCTTTCTATTTGAGTTCTGTAATTTATGTTTTGATTTTGTCCCTTTCTTCTTTTTTGATGTGTGCATCTATTGCTATAAATTGTCCTCTGAGGACTGCCTTTGCTGTGTCCCAAAGGTTTTGGTATGATGTGTTTTCATTCTCATTTGATTCTAGGAATTTTTTGATTCCATCTCTGATTTCTTCTATTACGCTCTGATCTGTAAGCCAGGTATTGTTCAGTTTCCATGTAGCTGATTTTTTTCCTTGCTTTCTATTGTTGATTTCTACCTTGATGGCATTGTGGTCAAAGAAGATACTTTGAATTATCTCAATGTTTTGGATCTTGTTGAGGATTGCTGTGTGGCGTAAGATGTGGTCTCTTCTGGAGAACGTTCCATATGCATTGGAAAAGAATGTGTACTTTGCAGCAGTTGGAGTGAGTGTTCTATACATGTCTATGAGGTCAAGTTGGCTGATTGTGCCCTTAAGTCTTCTGTATCTTTCTGAGTTTTTTCTTAGTTGTTCTGTCCTTCACTGAGAGTGGTGTGTTGAAGTCTCCTTCTATTATTGTGTAACTGTCAGTTTCTCTTTTTAGTGTTGTTAGAGTTTGTTTTATGTGTTTTGGAGCCCTGTCACTGGGTGCATAGATGTTTTTTATGGTTATGTCTTCATGATGGATTGACCCCTTAATCATTATATAGTGTCCTTCTTTGTCATTCATGGTAGATTTCGTTTTAAAATCTATTTTATCTGAGATTAGAATTGCCAATCCTGCTCTTTTTTGGTAGTTGTTAACTTAATATATTTTTTCCAACCTTTTACTTTTAACAAATTCATGTTTGTTTCTAAAGTGTGTCTCCTGTAGACTACATATTGATGGATCCTGTTTTCTTATCCATTCTGTCACTCTCCGTATCTTTATGGGTGCATTGAGTGCATTTACATTCAGTGTAATTATTGATAGGTGTGGGTTTGTTGTGTTCATTTTTTAGTGCTTTCTTTTGTGGTGCTGACATTTTCTTTGTTCTTACTCTCTTGTTTTGAGTTACTTTTGTCTGTGGATTTTTTTTTTTCATTTCTTTTGTTTTTGTAGGTTTTGTTTTTGCTGAGACTTTATGTTTTTTCTCTTTGTTTTATGAGTATGTTAGCTAACTTTCTTTGTGGTTACCATAAATTTTACCCTTATCTATCTAAGTTTGAAGCAGTCTACCATTTCTTGGTATTGCCTTGCCTTCCTCTCCTTTAGAAGCTTCTATACCTACGCTGTTTATTCCCTCTTTTATTGTTTTGATGTTTTTTGTCATTTATTGATTAACTGCTCTGATTCCCTGTTGTATTTCTTTTGGTTTTGGATAGTCCTTGAGAGTTCATTTCTTAGATTGGTATCTCGCTGGTTCGATCCTGCGTCTTAGATTCTGCCTGTGAGCTGAGTCTGTTTGTCCTCAGATCAAAGAACTCCCTTTAATAATTTTTGTAGGTTTGGTTTGACTTTTACATATTCCTTAATTTCTGTTAATCTGGAAATGACCTAATTTCACCATCAAATTTGAACAAGAGTTTTGCAGGATATGTTATTCTTGGCTGGAAATTTTTTCTTTCAATATTTTATATATGTCATCCCATTTCCTTCTTGACTGCATGGTTTCTGCCGAATAATTGGAGCTCAGTCTTAGTGTTTCTCCTCTGTACGTGACTTCTTGTTTTTCATGAGCTGCTCTCAGGATTCTTTGTTTGTCTTTGGTTTTGTCAAGTTTGAATATGATATGCTTTGGTGATTTTCTTTTGGGGTCTCTTCTATATGGGGTTCTTTGAGCTTTTTGGATGGCCAGCTTTTCATCTTTCCTGATATTGGGGAAGTTTTCTTGATATTGGGTCAGTTCCTCAATGATCCTCTCTGTGTTTTCTTTTTTCTCCCCCTGTTCTGGAATTCCAATCACTCGCAGATTTTTGCTTTTGATTGTGTCCTACATAACTCTCAGGGTGTCTTCATTTTTCTTTGTTCTTTTTTTCTGAGTTTTCCTGAAACAGTGTTGTATCCAAGTGTTTGTCTTCAGTTCCAGTGATCTTATCTTCCACTTTTTCAAATCTGCTTTGAGCCCTTCTATGACATCATCCATTTCTGTAATCTTGTTGTTTATCTTTTGATCTCTAATTGTTGTCTTTGTATAATTTCTAGTTGTGAATTTATTTTGGCATTTTGTTCCTGAATTATTTTCCTGAATTCTTCCAATTTTTTATCTGTATTTTCCATGAATTTGTCTATTTTTTCCTCATGTTTGTCAGCTTTTTGCCTCAGTTCTTGGAGAATTCTGAGAATTAGAGATTTGAATTCCCTATCAGGTAGTTTTAGAGCATTTTCTTCTAGAGGAGGGTCATCGGGTGTTTTATTTTGTACACCTCCTGGAACCATCCTGTCCTGTATTTGTAAATGTTTTGTTACTGTCTCCTGTCCTCGGGGCATTCAGTAGTTATTTTTCTCGTTTATTGATTGTAGATTTGTTTGTTTTGTCCCCCCTCCTTTTTTTTTTCAAAATTTGACTATGTCTGAGCAGGCAGACTGTGTGTTCTTTGTTATTTGTTTGTCTGTGGGCACAATACTTTTCACCTCTTTCTTCAACTGGCAGGGTCAGTCACTCAAATATGATACGGCAGGGCAGGTCTAGCTGAAGAAGAGTTACTGGGACGAATTGTTTGTGGCACTTACTACAGCCACCAGGGTGGGTCAGTAATCAGTGCATGGCAGGTTCCAGTAGCCTGTGCCTGTGCTGCTTGGTGGTGTGATGTCAAGCGCACGGTGCAGGTAGGCAGGATGCAGTGGGGAGCTTGTTATATGTGGAGCTAAGATGGATATGGGAGAGAAGAGAGAGGAAAAGGAGCCAAAAACATACAAACAATCAAAAAAGAATGCTAGGGGAGATTGCCGTTGGATTGGAGAGATGAGAGACTATGAAATGGAGAAAAACAGAAAGGGGAGGGGGAAGAAAAGAAAAAAATGAATAAGAATCAGAAAGGTTAAAGAACCGCAAAGTTCCCAGGGATCCCACCGGTGCAGCTATGAGGTCTGGGGAAGTTGCTCTCGGGTGTTGCAGTACAGCATGGCTAGAAGGTGTAGAGGTATACAATGCCAGGTATTCAGGGAACAGAAAGAGAAGGAAGATATAGAGGGCGAGAAACCGAACAATGAAGAAAGAAAGGAAGGGAAAAAGAGGGAAAAGAAAACAAAACTAATTAAAAAAAGAAAGAAAGAAAGGTACCCAAAAAAACAGAAGGAAAAAAAAATCAATGAAAAAAGAAATGTCCTCAGGGATCCTTCTGCACATCTATGCAAGCCGAGGGGGAAGTCCCCCTGCCACGCAGCACCGTACCGGCTGAAAGGGCTCCCAACTCAAGAAAGGGAAAAGAAAACAAACAAACAATTCAAAACAAACAAACAGACAAAAGCCCTGGGATCCCACCAGCGCAGTAGCCCAAACCGGGAAGCAGCTCCACACTTTAACGGATCTCCGCAGTCCCTCAGGAAGAAGCAAAGATGGCGCACGGAGCCAGGCACTTGAGCCAAGTGAGGGGGAGGTGGTGAGAGGCAAGTAAGAAATCAAAAGAAGCAGGAAAAAAAAAAAGGCAACACTATCAGCCAACAAATGGCACTTAGAGAGCCAGCCAGTTCAGGCTGGTGTTTCTGGACAAGAGACTGTGTCCATGGGAAGCTGAAGGGTCGAGTGTGGGTGAAGAAGGATAGAGAGTGGGAAAGCGTATATCACAAATTAGCAGCAGTCTGAAGCCCCTCAGGAAGAAGCAAAGATGTCGCACGGAGCAAGGTACTCAAGCGAAAGGAGGGGAAGGTCGGGAGAGGCAAGGAAGAAATAAAAAGAAGCAGAAAAAAAGCAACACCAGCAGCCAACAAATGGCACTCAGAGAGCCACCCATTCGGGTGTGTGGAATCCAAGCAGCCACTGCTTCCCGTTCAAGAGACTGTGGCCGCAGGAAGCAGAGGAGGCTGAATCGGGGTGAAGAAGGGTGACGAGTGAGAAAGCGTATATGGCCAGTTACTGGTTGTTTTGTCTCCCGCTGGAAGCTCCGTGAGGCCGCTTTCTCATACCCCCTGTTTGCTTGTCTCCGATAGGAGTCCAAGATTGCAGATTCAAGCTGCATTAGCTGGTAGGGTACCTCTGCATGAGTCTCTCCTCGCTCTCCATTCTCCGTCAGTTTTCTCACTCCATTTGGTGCTTGGCTGAGTTCTTTATCTCTTCATTTGATGTTTTAGGGTTTCAGGATTGTTGTATTCTCTGTTCAGCTAAGTTTTTCTGATCTTTGCTGTGGAGGGACAGCGTGGTGCTTCTGCCTAGAGTGCCATTTTGCTGGAACCCCTCCTCAATGTTTTGGATTTTGTTGAGGGTTACTCTGTGGCCTAAGATTGAAAACACCAAAGTTTGGGTCAGGTGTACCTTAGTCTTCAGGGTGACCTCTTTGCTGTTTGACACTTTAAAGAGGTCTTTTGCAGTAGACTTGCCCAATGCAATGTGTCTTTTGATTTGTTGACTGCTGCTTCTGTGGGTGCTAATTGTGGATCCAAGTGAAATGAAATCCTTGATAGCTTCAATCTTTTCTGTGTTTATCATGATGTTGCTTATTGGCCCAGTTGTGAGGATCTTTGTTTTCTTTATGATGAGGTGCAATCCATACTGAAGGCTATAGTCTTTGATCTCCATTGATAAATGCTTTAAGACCTCTTCACTTTCAGCAAGTTAGGTTGTATCATCTGCATAACAAAGGTTGTTAATGAGTCTTTCTCCAATCCTGATGCCCCATTCTTCTTCATATAATCTAGCTTCTCTGATTATTTGCTCATCATTCAGATTGAATAGGTATGGTGAAAGGATACTACCTTGACACATTTTTCCTGAATTTAAACCTCACAGTGTCCCTCATTCTGTTCAGATGACTGTGTCTTGGTCTATGTACAGATTCCTCATGAGCACAATTATGTGTTCTGGGTTTCCCATTCTTTGCAATGTTTTCCATAATTTGTTATATTCCACACAGTTGAATGCCTTTGCATAGTCAATAAAACACAGGTAAATATCTTTTTGGTATTCTCTGCTTTCAACCAGAATCAATCTGACAGAAATAATATCCCTAGTTTCACCTTCTCTTCTCAGTCTGGCTTGAATTTCTGGCAGTTCTCTGTGGACATACTGCTGCAGCCACTTTTGAATGATCTTCAGCAAAATTTTACTTGCTTGTGATATTAATGATATTGTTCGATAATTTCCACATTTGGTTGGTTTACCTTTTGTGGGAATACGCAGGAATATGGATCTTTTCCAGTCAGTTGGTCAGGTAGCTGCCTTCCAAATTTATTGGCATAGACACGTGAGCACCTCTAGCACTGCATCTGTTTGTTGAAACATCTCAACTGGTATTCCCTCAATTCCTGGAGACTTATTTTTCACCAATGCCTTCAATGCAGCTTCAACCTCTTCCTTCAGTACCCTTGGCTCATGATCATATGCTACCTCCTGAAATGGTTGAACATTTACAAATTATTTTTTATATTGTGACTCTGTGTATTCCTTTCATCTTCTTTTGATGCTTCCTGTATCATTTAATGTTTTCCCCATAGAATCCTTCAATATTGCAACTCAAGACTTGAATTTTTCTTTAGTTCTTTCAGCTTGAGAAATGCTGAGAGTGTTCTTCCCTTTTGGTTTTCTAAATCCAGGTCTTTGAACATATCATTATAATACTTTACGTGGTCTTCTGAAGTCACCCTTTGAAATTTTCTGTTCAGCTCTTTTACTTTACCATGTCTTTTGTTTACTTTAGCTACTAGATTTTCAAGTTTAAGCTTCAGAGTGTCTTCTGGCATCCATTTTTGTCGTTTCTTTCTTTCCTGTCTTTTTAATGACCTCTTGCTTTTTTCATGTATGATGCCCTTGATGTCATTCCACAACTCATCTGGTCTTCGGTCATAAGTGTTCAACACATCAAATCTATTCTTAAGGTGTCTCTAAATTCATGTAGGATATACTCAAGGTTGTACTTTCGCTCTCCTCGATTTTTTCTAATTTTCTTCAGCTTCAACTTTAAGTTGCATATGAGCAATTGATGGTGTGTTCCGCACTCACCCCTGGCCTTTTTCCGACTGATGATATTGAGCTTTTCCATTGTCCTCTTTCCACAGGTGTAATCGATTTGAATCTTGTGTATTCCATCTGGCGAGATCCAGGTGTATAGTTGCCGTTTGTGTTGTTGAAAACAGGTATTTGCAATGAAGAAGTCGTTGGTCTTGCAAAATTGAATCATGCGATCTCCAGAATCATTTCCATCACCAAGGCCATATTTACCAACTACCAATCCTTATTTTTTGTTTCCAACTTTCACATTCTAATCACCAGGAATTATCAATGCATCCTGATTGAATGTTTGATCAATTTCAGACTGCAGAAGTTGGTAAAAATCTTCAATTTCTTCATCTTTGGCCTTCCTGGCTGGTGAGTAATTTGAATAATAACAGTATTAACTGGTCTTCTTGTAGGCAGCTGGTTATTATCCTATCATTGACAGTGTTGTATTTCAGGATAGATCTTCAAATGTTCTTTTTGGTGATGAATACAATGCCATTCCTCTTCAAGTTGTCAGTCACAGCATAGTAGACTATATGATTGTTGAATTCAAAATTGCCAATACTACTAGTGCATTTCAGCTCACTAATGCCTAGGATATTGATTTTCATGCATTCCATTTCATTTTTGATGATTTCCAATTTTCCTAGATTCATACTTCATACATTCCAGGTTCCAATTATTAATGGATATTTGGAGGTTTTCTTCTCATTTTGAGTCATGCCAGATTAGCAGATGAAGGTCGTGAAAGATTGACCCCATCCACATCATTAAGTCTGACTCTACTTTGAGGAGGCAGCTCTTCCCCAGTTGTATTTTGAATACCTTCCAACCTGAGGGGCTCACCTTCCAGCACTATATCAGACAGTGTTCCACTACTATTCATAAACTTTTCACTGACTAATTCTTTTCAGAAGTAGACTGCCAGGTTCTTCTTCCCAGCCTGTCTTAGTCTGGAAGCTCAGCTGAAACCTGTCCACCATGAGTGATCCTGCTGGTATTTGAATACTGGTGGCATAACTTCCAGCATCACAGCAACATGCAAGTCCCCACAGTAGGATAAACTGACAGACTTGTGGGGGATTTATATGTATAAGTGTATTTATTTTTATATCTATATTTATACTTACGCCTGTATTTATATATAAAAATCTGCAAAAGCTAGAACCAGTATAAGGAAGAAAATTATCAAAGAAGGAAAACTCAAATATTTTCTACTGAAATGAATGATAGAAATGTGGTAAGTCTACACACTGTAAAAGGCAGAAAATTTGTGAGACATCGAAAAACAAGGCAGTCCCTTAGAGTTCCGGTTCTCACAGGTTTCACTGCACAGGTAGTATCCAACTTATGATGGGGTTCCGTTCTGATTCATGGTTACTCAGGTCTGACATAAATTGAATATCTTTTTTTTTAGTTTTCCTTATTATTGACTTTTATTATCAGTATCTTTATAAGTCTGCTCTTCGAACATCTGCGAGTGAACATCTGAGAATGATAACATCAGCAAATTATGCTCTGCTACGTTGTATGTAGTACTTATTACTAACGATAAGATTAGAAAAAAGAAAACAGATGATTGTAAGTTTGGAAGTGCTAATATGGCACAGGAATATATTAAATTACAGTTCAAGAAAGTGGTTTTTAGCTGTAAACATATTAGGAAACATTTTATAAGGACAGTGTATAAAGGAAAAATCATAAAATTAAAATCCAAGAAGCCAATTTGGAAGGAAAAATAATTTGGTTAAGAATGGAATAATGCAAAATTCAAAATACATCAAGAGTTCAGACAAAGAAGATGGTACCTTTCCCTTCTTAAATTCCAATTAATATTATTTCCTACTGAACTCCTGTTAAGTTTGATGGTTTCTTCCGGCCAGACCCAATGGGTCAAATTGTACTTTTGTCACCTGAACCACTTCTCAAATTCCTCTACTTCTCTTGCACCATACTCCCCCTTCTCTTTCAGTTGAACTCCTCCAGGACTTTTTTTTATTATTCCTGCCCCCTCCTCCATTTTATGTTTTGTAAATTAACCCCACCTCTTTCTCCTCACATGGAAATATGGGGAACTAAATTAAGGGAGAAACTGAGGAGGTATGTGAAGAATGATTGTAAACAGTCATATATTACAATGTTTGTGCTCACTACAGTTATTCATTTGTTCAATTATAATTATTTATCAAACATCCACTATAGGTTAGGTAATATCATTTTTATTCTTTTATTTCCTATTGCCTTCACACTGGAGCTATGCACAATCCAAAATATTTTCCCTCTTAAAAATTTTACTGGTTTTTCCTTATTAAATTAAGTCAATCACCACCACTAAGGACACTAATTACATTATTTAACTTTTATAGAAGACCTCCTCACATGCTAGAAACTTGAATCATGATTTGTGTTTTATAGAATTACTGTTTCCACTCCATGACACCTGGTTTGTGCTTCAGGGTTGCAATTACTTTCTCCTTAATAAGAAGTTGTTGTTGATGTTATTAGGTACTGTTGAGTCAGTTCCAACTCACAGCAACCCTCTGTAAAACAGAGTGAATACTGTCAGGTCCTGTGCCATCTTTGCAATCCTTGTTATGCTTGAGCCTATCGATGCAGCCACAGTGTCACTCCATCTCATTGAGGGGCTTCCTCTTTTTCACTAACCCTCCACTTAACCAAGCATGATGTCCTTCTCCAGAGAATGGTCCCTCTTGATAACATATTCAAAGTATGTGTGACGACGTCTCACCATCCTTGCTGCTAAGGAGCATTCTGGCTGTACTTCTTCCAAGACACATTTGTTTGTTCTTTTGGCAGTCCATGGTATATTCAATATTCATCGCCAACACCATAATTCAAAGGTATCAATTCTTCTTCTGTCTTCCTTATTCATTGTCCAGTTTTCAACTGCATAAGAGGCAATGGAAAACACTTTAGTTTGCAAAGTGACATCTTTGCTTTTAAACACTTCAAAGAGGTATTTTGCAGCAGATTTGGCCAATGCAAGGTGTCATTTGATTTCTTAACTGCTGATTCCATGGGTGTTGATTGCAAATCCATTTATCATGATGTTACTTATTGGTCCACTTGTGAGGATTTTTGTTTTCTTTATGTTGAGGTGCAATCCATACTGAAGACTGTGGTCTTTGATCTTCATTGATAAATGCTTAAAGTCTTTTTCACTTCCAGTATGTAAGATTGTGTCATCTGCATATCCCAGGTTGTTCATGAGTCTTTCTTCAAACCTGACTCCATGTTCTTCTTCGTATTTTCCAGTTTCTAAGACTATTTGCTTGGTACACAGATTGAATAAGTATGGTGAAAAAATACAACCCTGAAGCACATCTTTCCTGACTTTAAACCACACAGTGTCTCCTTGTTCTGTTCGAAATACTGCCTCTTGTTTACGTACAGGTTCCTCACTGGCATAATTAAGTGTTCTGGAATTCCCATTCTTCTAAATGTCATCAATAATTTGTTATGCTCCAAAGAGTAGAATGCCTTTGCATAGTCAATAAAACACAGGTAAACATCTTTTTGGTATTCTCTGCTTTCAGCCAGGATCCTTCTGACATCAGCAATGATGTCCCTTGTTCCAAGTCCTCTTCTGAATTCAGTTTGAATTTCTGGCAGTTCCCTATCGATGCACTGCTGCATCTGCTTTTGAATGATCTTCAGCAAAATGTTACTTGTGCGATATTAATTATA
This sequence comes from Dugong dugon, assembly GCA_030035585.1. Lineage (NCBI taxonomy): Eukaryota > Metazoa > Chordata > Mammalia > Sirenia > Dugongidae > Dugong > Dugong dugon. The sequence goes on along the minus strand of CM057463.1, from coordinate 105,815,177 downwards.
TTGTTCAAAACAGTTGGTACAAAGATATAAGTATCGTGATAGTGTATTATTTCTATATTTTTCATCGATTGATATGATTTAAAACTGTTGATCTTTTCTGTTACCCTAGTCTCTGGACATGACTTCACTATATGGCTACCCTATTTTTTCTTGCTCCTACTTATCTTTCTTTATTCATCACCCTTCTATTAAAATATATCATTATAGTGCAGCAACTCAGGACTTTTTTCCCATATTCAGTTATTCAACACATGTATTGAATATCTACCATGTGTCATTAACTGTCAGGCAAAAGGCTAGAGATCCACTGGAGAATAAAATACATCATACCCCTTTTCTCATGGAGTTTACATTAACTAATTCACAAAAAAATTAATTAGTTAAAAAGACAAAAAAAAAAAAGCACTTATAAAATAAATATTAAGTTTGGGCAAGAAATATAAAAATGAGTAAATCCTCATGTATTCACAGTATAGTAGAGAAAACCAGAAATTATAAAAAAAGAAAAACAAGTGTATTAATAATGCATTTAATTGTGATGAACTGTAAAATAGACGTAGATTATACATGTACAGAAGGGAACAGTGGACTCTTTGGGTGTGATGTCTAATACGTGATGGAGCTGAATTAGGAAAGCCTTCACAGAAAGTAGAGATAGCTTGTGAACAATAATCTGATAATTTTCATAGGCTTGGTTCTCTACAGGAGCAAAATCAGTGAAGCGTGTATATAATAAATATATATAAACCAAAAAACCAAACCCATTGTAGAGTTTATTCCAACACATAGCAACCCTATAGGATAGAGTAGGACTGCCCCATAGGGTTTGCAAGGAGTGGCTGGTAAATTTGAACCTTTTGGTTAGCAGCCAAGCTCTTAATCACTGTACCGCTAGGACCGTTGTATAAATATACATACAGAGATTTATTTAAAGGAAATGGCTCACAGAATTGTGGAAGCTGGCAAGTCCCAAATCTGTGGGTCAGATGGCAGGCTGGAGGCTTCTCCTGAGTCATGTAGTTGCAGGGGCTGACAAACCCAAAATCTGCAGGTCTGGAGGTAAGCTATTGAATCATGAGGTTGCAGGAGCTGGCAAATTCAAAATCTGCAGGTCAGGCAGCAGGATGAATGTCCCAAGAACTGGAGGTCAGAGGATGGAAAGAGGAATGCAGGACCCAAAGAGAGTAAAGCTTTGACAGAACATTTATTTGTATCATGAATGCAGGCCACACCCCCAAAGAAAATTCTCTTCCAACGGATTGGCTGCTTACATCAGATCACTGAATGAGAGGTAATACGTAGTGTCTGCCAAATCACTGAGAATTATAGCTAGCCAAGTACACACATAACATTAACCATCACAATGCTACAAGCAAACAAAGATTGCTTTGTCCCAAATCCTCTTCTTTTTTGGCTGAGGCTCTTAAAAATTCATGTAGTAATTAATTTTTACTTTCTATTGCCCACTCCTCCCCATACATACTGAAATTTCACTGATTTTTTTTCCATATACCTTTTCATTCTCCACATCTAGCATAATGCCTGGTACTGAAGAGATGCTCAGTAAATATATAAAATATTGAAAAAATTACAGTCTCCTAGCAGATCAATGATCACTTCACCTAAATCTGGGCTTTGTTGATGACTCAACATTGTTTTTAACATCCTTACCACCGATTTGATGTAGAAATTTGTCAATGATGAGAACTCCACTGGATTATTATTATTTTTAAAGGTAATACAAAAAATAAATAAAATAAAAATAGAGCTGGCTCCTAGAAAACATTTTTTAAATAGTCAAAAGGTCTTACCAAAATTCCTACTTAAAAAGGATCTAGCATTGGATATTATATTGTTTAATAAATAATACCTTGAGTTTTATATTTTTTCCTTCTACTTGTTGAATATTTCTTTCTAAATCTGCTTGAAGAATAATTCTGCTGTCTCCCAGTAATAATTCTGTTTGCTATGAGTCATTCCACTCATTAAGAGACCTCAACAGCCATGCATTATAATTAGCTATTGAATTTTCACTCATTCAACTTTTAATTCCAAGTTTCATTATAGGAAAGTGCTCTCCATAAATGAATAGAGTTCTTTAGTCCCCCAGAAAGTTTTTTGACATCTAATAAAAGAAAAAAGAAAAAGAAAATATTTTTCTGTCTCAATTAAGTGTATATATACCTCATTGGTAGGTTGATTTATGCCTTGGAATTTCCGCCAAGGTAGACCTAGAAAATGAATAAGATGCAGTTGGCAACAAAAACTGTAACTATAACTCAGCTACACGGAGGGTGCTAAAAGCCAAAAAGATATATTCCATAATAAGCAGACTCACTTACAATTGATTATTCTCTTAAATAAGAGAATCAAGTAATTCAAATTCAGGGAATTATGGGAAAAAACACTAAAAAAGCTGATATGTCATAAGTTTTGAAACTTCATGTAATCTCATATTTTAAATATGCATTTATTGACAAGAAGATGGTTTATAATGGATTGTTACAGGATTAAATATATATATGTATATATTACCTGTGCACCAATGTTCATTGCAGTATTAGTCATAGTAGCCAAAAGGTGGAAACAACCCAACTGACTATCAAAAGATCAATGAGAAATAAAATGTGTATATACACACAAGGAAATCTTGTTCAGATGTAAAAAGGAATGAAATTCTAATACATGTTATAACATGGATAAACCTTGAAAACATGCTAAGTGAAATAAATCTGACACAAAAATGAATATTATTGAATATTATATGATTCTACATGTATGAAATATTTAGAATAGGCAATTCATAGAGATGGAAAGTAGATTAGAGGTTACCAAGGACTGATCACGGGAGAGAATGAGATGGTATTGCTTAATGGGTACAAAGTTTCTGTTTGTGGTGATGGAAAGGTTTGCGAGTAAATAGAATGTTGTTATTTAGTATCAACTCTAGTAAATGGGTTGAGTGTTTGCAAAAACTAACTGCTCTGACTAAGCAGTCGGTAAATTTTATTCATCAGAGTTATTCCTATAACCCATTGGGGCTGACAATAAAAAAGTTAACTGAGAATTAATTCAAGATATCATGAGGGAAAAAAGTAATGGTTCTGGCCAATACTACCCTTATTCTGAAGTACCCAAGTGAGTCTGTACTTTGATCTTACTCAAAATTTTTTCATTTCCCTAATTCATTTTTGGCCATGGAAAGCTTGAGCCGCGTAAGAACCAAAGAAAGCTGGATATCTTTCATCTGCTTCCTGTGTAGATGGGCCATTTATAATTCTACATACCTTCTAAATAACAATACAAAATTATGCTTAGATTACGCTTTCTTCTTGTTCATCAACCATGAAAACAGACTCTCAACTTGATGATCCAGACTCTAAGGAAGCAAACTATAATTTTTTAAGATTTTACTGTGTGCATTCCACTGTTCTCCGCGCTTTTTCTATATGTAATCTACATATTGACCTGGTGAGACATGGCCATTAATTAACTGGGACTCTGAAAGGTTGACTAATTTTCAACAGGTTACACAGCTAGTAAAAATTTAATTTTTTTTTTAAATTAAAAAAAACTTTAACTTATGAGGACTTTACAGCTAGTAAAGAGAAAGAAATAAATAAGTAAAGCCCACATCTCTTTGGTGGCAGGGAACTTACTTTTTCAACAGCACCTCAGCCACCTACATGGATATTTATTTCTTCAGAAATTATAGTGGATACAGCCTCAGGTGGGATTTTGAAACTTAAAACTATTTTTTGGTAGAAAACTTATTTTTTGGTTCCTGAGTAGCAATTTTATTTAGTGTTCCTTTACTGATCAGGTCTCCTGTGAATTTTCTATTTACTTCTCTGTCCAGGAGAGAGAGGGATGTTTGCTTCCTGCACTGACCTTTTAGTACCCCTTCTGGTTCTGGCTGTTGGAGATTGTCCTTTTCCCACCTGCTTTTGTTTGTACTCTCTGAAGTACTGTTTGCATTTAATTTTAAAATGCCTTCTTCTATTCTCTAGTTTTTGAATCTTTTTTATGCTACTTCCATTTATACACTTCACACTTTGCAATTCATCTAAAACTTTTTTTTCCTTCTGAGTATATCCTAAGTTATGAGACAAGAGGCCAACTGAGAGTGAATGGATGAAAGAGAAAAAAAAAAAAAGAAAGGAAAAAATTAAAGGGGACGAAAGTGTCAAAGAGATTGAAATACAAGAAATACTGAGTTTAGACAGAATGTTTAACCTGAAAATTTTCTCAAATTGAAGTGAAAGAATTAGTGTGAAAATGAGGAAAGTAACTTACCAAAGAGTTTGGGACAGCAATTACATGGATGAACTTTCTATATATTGACAGCTATAATCTAGAAACCTAAACTGTCAATCAAACTGTCCACAGAATAGGAGAGAAGAATCTTATATGCATAGACACAGGCATCATCTTTTATTTCGTTTAGCCCCATAAAATTAGAACTTGACCTAAATAGTTCTACCTAATGTTGCATGGAGTCCCTGAGTAGTATAAATGGTTAACACACTTGGCTGTTAACCAAAAGGTTGGTAGTTCAAATCCACCCAGAGAAACCTCAGAAAAAAGAGCTGGTGATTTGCTTCCCCAAATCATCCACTGAAAACCCTATGGAGCACAGCTCTACCCTGACACACATGGGATCACCATGAGTCAGAATGGACTCAACGGCAGATGTTTCCTTGCTGTATGCATTGGGTGGAATCTAGATAGGAGAAGATATCCTAGAAACATTGGTTGTCATTTACTGAGGCTAGTATTGATGATAGGGCTATTTCTGTGCCTGACTGAACTGACCTACAACAAATTTGTGTAATCAGTTTCTGGGTATTTTGCTTTTCAGTTTTGTATCTTTTGATGCTTCGCTCTTATTCGTTAGGATGCTGGTAACTATGTTTTTCTTTTCAACAAAATTCTCCTGGGCCTAACTTTATTAAGAGTTTCAAAATTAATAAACAAAGAAGTTATTAAAAGTTTATTGTTCAGTTATTTGACTATGACAATATAATATTTAACCTAAATGCATGCATATGTGTGTATGTGTGTGGGCGTGTGTGTATAAAACAATGTATTATAGTGGTGTGTCTGGGGAGAGGGGCACAAAATTTTGGTGCCCACCAAATCATCAAATAAGGGTAAGGAGAGGAGCGGAGGCTGTACTAGCCATTTTATATTCATTACATTGTTTAATTAACACAACAATCCCATATAGTAGGCACTGTTACGGAAGTCCGAAATCCTTAAGAAACACTTCCGAAAGTTACAAACAGTGGATGCTAATTAAGATCCAAGTTGCTCTGGCTTCATAAATAGAACTTTTAATCAGGTGTAGAGCCAAGTTAAGCAAAACCAAAAGCTTCCACAATTTTTTTTTTTTTTCAATTGTACTTCAGGTGAAGGCTTACAGAACGAACAGTATCTCATGAAATGGTAGTACACATATTGTTTTATGACATTAGTTAGCTATCCCACAACATGTCAACCCTCTCCCTTCTTGACCGTTTTTTTTTTTTTTTTTTTTTTTTTGGTGAAAATATACATAGCCAAAGATACACCACTTCAAAAATTTCTACATGCACAGTTCAGTGACATCGACTACTCTCTTCCAACTGTGCTGCTATTCTCACTTTAGATGAAGCCTTACCGAACAAAATAGTTTCTCATTTAACAGTTAGTACACATGGTGCCCTATGACAATGGTTAACAACCTCACAACACATCAGCACTATCCTTACTCAACCTTGGGTTCCCTGTCACTAGCTTTCCTGTCCCCTTCTGCCTTCTGGCCCTTGTGCCTGGACTGCTGTGCCTCATTAGTCCCATTTGGTTTTATGGGGCTGTCCACTACCCGGCTGAACGGTGAACCTCAGAAATGACTTCACCACTGAGCTAAAAGGATGTCTGGGGGCCATACTCTCAGGGTTTCTCCAGTCTCCTTTAGGCCAGTAAATCTGGTCTTTTTTTTTGTGAGTTAGAATTATGTTTGACATCCTTCTCCAGCTTTGTTCAGAACCCTCTGTTGTGATCCTGGTCAGAGCAGTCAGTGGTGGTAGCCAGGCACCATCTAGCTGTACTGGACTCAGTCTGGTGGAGGCCATGGTAGCTGTGGTCCGTTAGTCCTTTGGACTAATCGTTTCCTTGTATCCTGTTCACTTCATTCTCCCTGGCTCCCGAAGGGATGAGACCAGTGGAATATCTTAAGATGGCTGCTCACAGGCTTTTAAGACCCCAGACGCTACTCACCAAAGTAGAATGTAGAACATTGTCTTTATAAACTGTGTTATGCCAGTTGAGCTAGATGTTGCCCAAGACCATGGTCCCCACAGCCATCCACCCAGCAGTTCAGTCCCTTAGGGAGTTTGGATATATCTATGGAGCTTCCATGACCTTTCCTTGTACAAGTTGTGCTGGTTTCCCCAGTATTATGTACTGTACCACCCTTTAGCCAAGATACCACTTATCTATTGCCTATTTAGTATTTCCCCCCTACCCCTCCCATCCCTGGTAACCAACAAAGATTGTGACATTTTGTGTGTGAACTTTTTCATGGGTTTTTACAATAGAGGTCTCATACAGTATTTGTCCTTTCGTGATTGACTTATTTCATTCAGCATAATGTCCTCCAGTTTCATCCATGTTATGAGATGGTTCACAGCTTTCTTCTTACTCTCCTGTGCTCAGTTACTTTTGTTTGTGGATTTTTTTTTTTCATTTCTTTTGTTTTTGTAGGTTTTGTTTTTGCTGAGACTTTAAGTTTTTCCTCTTTATCTTTATGGGTATGTTTGTTAACTTTCTTTGTGGTTACCATGAATTTTACCCTTATCTTTCTAAGTTTGAAGCAGTCTACCATTTATTGGTATCGCCTTGCCTTCCTCTCCATTAGGAGGTTCTATACCTATGCCGTTTATTCCCTCTTTTATTGTTTTGATGTTGTTGCTGTTTACAGATTAACTGCTCTGATTCCCTGTTGTATTTCTTTTGGTTTTTGATAGTCCTTGAGAGTTCATTTCCTAGATTGGTATCTGGCTGGTATGATCCTGCATCCTAGATTCTATCTGTGAGCTGAAGTTGTTTGTTCTCAGATTGAAGAACTCCCTTCAATAATTCTTGTAAGTTTGGTTTGGTTTTTACATAGTCCCTTAATTTCTGTTATTCTGGAAATGACCTAATTTCACCATCGTATTTGAATGAGAGTTTTGCAGGATATATTATTCTTGGCTGGCAGTTTTTTTCTTTCAAAATTTTATATATGTCATCCCATTGCCTTCTTGCCTGCATGGTTTCTGCCAAATAATCTGAGCTTAGTCTTATTGTTTCTCCTCTGTATGTGACTTCTTGTTTTTCATGAGCTGCTCTCAGGATTCTTTGTCTTTGGTTTTGGCAAGTGTGATTATGATATGCCTTGATGATTTTCTTTTGGGGTCTATCTTATATGGGGTTCTTTGAGCTTCTTGGATGGACATCTTTCATCTTTCATGATACTGGGGAAGCTTTCTGTCAGCAGTTCTTCAATGATCCTCTCTGTGTTTTCTGTTTTCTCCTCCTGTTCTGGAACTCTAGTGACTCTCAAATTTGCTTTTGATTGTATCCCACCTAACTCTCAGGGTATCGTCATTTTTCTTTGTTCTTTTTTCTGAGTTTTCCTCAAACAGAGTTGTATCCCAGTGTTTGTCTTCAATTCCACTGATCTTGTCTTCTAGCATATCAAATCTGCTTCTCAGCCCTTCTATCACACCGTCCATTTCTGAAATCTTGTTGTTTATCTTTTGGATTTCTAATAGTTGTTTTTATATAATTTCTATCTGTGAATTTATTTTGGCATTTTGTTCCTGCATTATTTTCCTGAATTCTTCCAATTTTTTGTCTGTATTTTCCATGAATTTGTCTATTTTTTCCTCATTTTTGTCTACTTTTTGCTTCAGCTGTTGGAGAATTTTGAGTATTACAGATTTGAATTCCCTATCAGATAGTTCTAGAGCATTTTCTTCCACTGGAAAGTTATCTGGTGTTTTATTTTGAACACCTACTGGAACCATCCAGTCCTGTTTTTGTAAATGTTTTGATATTGTCTGCTGTCTTCAGGGCATTCAGTAGTTATTTTTCTCATCTACTGATTGTAGATTTATTTGTTTTGTCCCTTTTTTAAAAGAATTTGGCTATGTTTGAGCAGGCGGGCTGTGTGTTCTTTGTTGTTTGCTCATCTGTGGGCACAAGACTTTTTGCCTCCTTCTCCAATTGGCAGGGTTAGTCACTCAGATGTGGTACGGCAGGGCAGGTCTACCTGAAGAGGAGTTACTGGGATGGGTTTTTTGTAGCACATACTACAGCCACCAGGGCAGGCCAGTAGTCAGTGCAGGGCAGGTTCCAGTAGGCTGTGCCTGTGCTGCCTGGTGGTGTGATGTTAAGTGCATGGTGCAGGTAGGCAGGATGTAGGGGGGAGATTTTTATGTGTGGAGCTAAGATGGATATGGGAGAAAGGAGAGAGGGACAGGACTAAAAAACATACAAACAAACAAAAAAGAATGCTAGGGGAGCTTGCTGTTGGAGTGGAGAGATGAGAGATTATGAAATGAAGAAAAACAAAAAGGGGAAGAGGAAGAAAAAAGAAAATAAAAGAATGAATAAGTAAAAATTGGAAATGGAAAAGAACAGCAAAGTTCCCAGGGATCCCACCAGTGTGGCTATGAGGTCTGGGGAAGTCATCTTCAGGTGTTGCAGTACAGCCTGGCTAGAAGGCATAGATGTATACAATGCCAGGTATTCAGAGAAGGAAGATATAGACAGAAGAGAAACTGAGTAATGAAGAAAGACAAAAAGTGAAAATGAAGGAAAAGAAAGCAAAAGAAATTAAAAAAAAAAAGAACAAGAAAAGCCCCCCCAAAAAACAGAAAAAAAATAAAAATAAAAAACCAACAAAAAAAAAGAAATGCCTTGAGGGATCCCTCTGCACGTCTGTGCAAGCTGAGGGGCTAGGTTCCATGCCACACAGTACAGCCTGGCCAGAATGGGCTCCCAACTCAAGATAAGGAAAAGAAAACAAACAAACAGTTCAAAACAAACAAATGAACAAAAGCCCTGGGATCCCACCAACACTGCAGCTCAGACCGGGAGGCAGCTCCACACTCGAACAGAGCTCCACGGCCCCTCAGGAAGAAGCAAAGATGGTTCACAGAGCCAGGTATTTGAGAAAAAGGAGGGGGAGGTGGTGAGAGGTAAGGAAGAAATCAAAAGAAGCAGAAAAAAAGCAACACCAGCAGCCAACAAATGGCACTCAGAGAGCCGGCCCATTAGGGTGGGTGGAATCCAAGCAGCTGGTGCTTCCAGTACAAGAGATTGTGGCTGAGGGAAGCAGAGGAGGCCGAGTGGGGATGAAGAAGGGTGGAGGGTGGGAAAGCGCACACGGCAAATTACCAGTTGTTTTGTCTCCCGCTGGAAGCTCTGTGAAACTGCTCTCTTGTACCCCGTTTGCTGGTCTCCGATAGGAGTCCAAGATGGTGGATCCGGGCTGTGTTAGCTGATAGAGGACCTCTGCATGAATCTCTCCTCACTCTCCGTTCTCCATCAGTTTTCTCACTCCATTTGGTGCTTGGCTGAGTTCTTTATCTCTTCATTTGTTGTTTTAGGGTTTCAGGATTGTTGTTTTCTCTGTTCGGCTTAGTTTTTCAGATCTTTGCTGTGGAGGGATGGCATGGTGCTTCTGCCTAGAGTGCCATTTTGCTGGAACCACTTCCACAATTTTGAGAGACTACTTTAAAAAAAGTAATTCAAAATTACAAATGCATAATTAGATTAGAAACTGTTTACATAGAATGAGGACAAAAGGCAAAAATTCTTGTTGCTGTTAGGTGTTTTCCAGTCAGTTCTGACTCATAGCAACTTTATATGCAACAAAACAAAACACTGCTCGGTCCTGTGCCATCCTCACAATCAGTCGTTGCTATGATGGAGCCATTGTTGCAGGCACTGAGCCAGTCCACATCATTGACAGTCTTCCACTTTTCACTGACCCTCTACTTTATCAAGCATGATGTCCTTCTCCAGGGACTGGTCTCTCCTAAGAACACATCCAAAGTAAATGAGATGAAGTCCCAACAACCTCACTTCTAAGGAGCATTCTGGCTGTACTTCTTCCAAGACACATTTGTTCTTCTGGCAGTTCATGGTGTATTCAATATTCTCACCAACACCATAATCAAAGGCATCAATTCTTCTTTGGTCTTCCTTCATCATTGTCCAGCTGTCCCATGCATATGAGGTAATTGGAAATACCATGGCTTGGGTCAGCCTCACCTTAGTCCTCAAAGTTACATCTTCGCTTTTTAACACTTTAGTTTTTTACAGCGCATTTCCCCAGTGTAATATATGTCTTTTGATTTCTTGACTGCTGCTTCCATGGGTATTGGTTGTGGATCCAAGTAAAATGAAATCCTAGAGAACTTCAGTCTTTTCTCTATTTATCATGATGTTACTTATTGGTCCAGTTGTGAGAATTTTTGTTTTCTTTATGTTGAGATGTAATCCATACTGAAGGCTGTGATCTTTGAACTTCGTCAGTAAGTGCTTCAAGTCCTCTTTGCTTTCAGTAAGCAAGTTTGTGTCATTTTCATATTACAGGTTTTTAATCAGTCTTTCTCCAATCCTAATGCCCTGTTCTTCTTCATATAGCCCAGCTTCTTGGATTATTTGCTCAGCATACAGACTGAATAAGTATGGTGACAGGATAAAAACCTGATGCACACTTTTTCTGATTTGAAACCACTCAGCATCCCCTTGTTCTGGTCAAATGACTGTCTCTTGGTCTATGTACAGTTTCACATGAGCATAATTAAGTATTCTGGAATTCTATTCTTAGGAATGTTATCCATAATTTGTCATGATCCACATAGTCAAGTGCCTTTGCACAGTCAGTAAAACACAGGTAAACATCTTTTGGATATTCTCTGCTTTTGGCCAAGATCCATCTGATATCGCCAATGATATTCCTCTTTCCACATACTCTTCAGAATCTAGCTGAAATTTCTGGAATTTTCCTGTGGAAGTATTGCTGCAACCATTTTTGAATTATCTTCAGCAAAATTTTATGTGGGTGTGATACTAATGATACTGTTTGATAATTTCCACAATCTGTTTGATCACCTTTCTTTGGAATGGGCATGGATATGGATTATTTCCAGTCAGCTAGCCAGGTAGCTGTCTTCCAAATTTCTTGGCATAGACAAGTGAGAGCTTCCAGAGTTGTATTCATTTGTTGAAAACTTCTCAGTCGATATTCTGTCAATTCCTAGAGCTTTGTTTCTCTTCTAATGCCTTCAGTGCAGATTATACTTCTTGCTTTAGTGCTATTGGTTCTTGATCATATGCTACCTCCTGAAATGACTGAACATCGACCAATTCTTTTTGGTACGGTGACTCTGTATTCTTTCCATCTTCTTTTGATGCTTCCTTCTTCATTCAATATTTTGCCCATAGAATCCTTCAATATAGCAACTGGAGACTTGAATTTTTTCTTCAGATCTTTTGGCTTGAGAAATGTCAAGAGTGTTCTTCTCTTCTGGTTTTCTAATTCCAGGTCTTTGCATACTTCATTATAACACCTTACTTTGTCTTCTCCGTCTGGCCTTTGAAATCAGCTGTTCACCTCTTTTACTGCATTGGTTCTTCCCTTCACTTTAGCTACCATACATTCAAGAGCAAGTTTCAGACTCTCTTATGACCTCCACTTTTTTTTTTTTCTTTCCTGTCTTTTTAATGACCTTTTGCTTTCTTCTTGAATGATATCCTTGGTGTCATCCCACAACTCATCTGGTCCTCAGTCATTAGTGTTCAATGGGTTAAATCTATTCTTGAAATAGTCTCTAAGTTCAGGTAGATAATACTTAAGGTATTCTCTGGCTCTTATGGACTTGTTTTAATTTTCTTCAGCTTCAACTTGGACTTGCATAAGAGCAAGTGATGGTCTGTTCCGCAGTTGGCCCCTAGCCTCGTTCTGATGTTACAGTGCTTCTCCATTGTCTCTTTCCACAGACATAGTTGATTTTATTCCTGTATATTCCATCTGGCAAGGTCCACATGTACGGTTGCCGTTTATGTTGTTGAAAAATGGTATTTGTAATTAATAGGTCGTTTTTCTTGTAAAATCCTATCACGTGATTGCTGGAGTCATTTCTATGACAAATGTCGTATTTTCCAACCATGGAGCTTTCTTCTCTGTTTCCAACTTTTGCTTTCCAATCACCAGTAATCTTGATTGCATGCTTGGTAAATTTCAGACCGTAGAAATTGGTAAAAATCTTCAGTTTCTTCATCTTTGTCATTAGCTGTTAGTGAGTAAATTTGAATAATAGTTGTGTTAACTGGTCTTCATTGTTGGCACATGGATATCATCCTATCAAATATTATCTTCCCAAACTACCTGTGTCCATTTCTGTGTCAAATATATTTTTCAGATGGTATCTAAATTCAAGTGGCATATACTCAAGAGTGTACTTTGGCTTTCTTGGGCTTGTCTTAATTTCCTTCAGTTTCAACTTGAACTTGCGTACGAGCAGTTGATGGTCTGTTTTGCAGTCAGTGCCTGGCCTTGTTCTAACTGATGATATTTAGCTTTTCCTATGGTCTCTTTCCATATATGAGTCGATCTGAATCCTGTGTATTCCGTTTGGTAAGGTCCACGTGTATAGTTGCCATTTATGTTGTTGAAAAATGTATGTGTAATGAAGAAGTCGTTGGTCTTGCAAAATTCTTTCATGCGATCGCTGGCATCATTTCTAACACCAAGGCCATATTTTCCAATTACCGATCCTTCTTTGTTTCCAACTTTTGCATTCCAATCACCAGTAATTATCAATGCATCTTGATTGCATGTTTGATCAATTTCAGACTGAAGAAGTTGGTAAAAATCTTCAATCTCTTCATCTTCAGCCATAGTGGTTGGTACCTAAATTTAAATTTCTTTGGAGATAGTGCTTTAAAAAAAAATATTTTCCATTTCAGTGGGCCTTTTGAGAACAGCCATGAAAACAGGGAGGTACATTGGGATAGTGTGGAAAAGGAAAGAGAGGTACCTTTCAAGGTGGAAAATACCGAAAACAATCTGACACCAATGAGTTAGCCTCCTAGCCCCTGGAAATTTGAAAGGAAGAAGCTTGGAAAGCACACGGGCCCGTGTGGTAGTCTTGGGAAGTCCCCAGTTCTAGAAGAAAGAGAGGCACCAGGAAATAGGAGGTATTGCTTGGATAATTGGTGGTGAAGGGGAAAAGGAAGCAGTTACAGAGATGAGAGAGTATCAGTGAATCAGAAGAAAGGACATATTATTTTCTCAGAATCATTCCCCACTACAAGGAACCTAGGCTCCAGAACCAGGAAAGGAAAAGTACCAAGTAATGGTAGGAGATCTTTTGTCAGAAAGCAGACAAGAATGCAAAAACTGACACAAAGGCATGCCAAAAAACAAAGAGATCAGCCTAAGGGGCCCTTATTGGCTAAATCTGGAATATTTGAATAACGATAATAACAACAGCAACATTACTATTTTATTGTTATCTTTTCTGTAATTGATTGTAAAAGATTGAAAAAAAAATCCTTTGTGTTTATGTGTGTATGAATGAGAGAGAGAAGGAGAAAGAGAGGGAGGGAGGGAGAGAGGCTAAAACCAATGTTTGAAGGTGAAGGATTTCAGGAAAACAGAATTTTGAACAGTGTCAAGGGGATATTCCACAGATTACTTGAGAATTGCCAAGGGGAGAAAATAAGTGGGCCTTTCCCTTAATAAAATCTAGTGGCCATTTTCTTTAAAAAGGGATCAAATTTAGCAGTACTAACAGTTGGATGTGTATTTAGAAAAGAAAAAAAAAAAAAACAAGAGCTACTCATTTTGAGGATAAAAGGGGAAGTTTAAATATGGATTGGATAATACACTTCTTAGGGATTTTTTGTTGATTTTCTGTATGAAATGGAGCAACTGGTGAAATAAATTCTTGAAGAATGTCCTTATTTTTAGGAGATGCATGTAAAATATTTTGAAGTGTCAATATTTCTGTAACTTACTTTGAAATGGCTCAGCAAATATAATTATAGATAGATAACAGATAGGTAGATAGATATGGATGGATAGACAGACTAGGAAATTATGACTTAAGAAATGATATGTAAAAATATGATTAACAGTTCCTAAACTTAGATCTTTGGAATAGGAGTGATCATTGTATTACTATTACTTAACTTTTAGGTTGTTGTTAGTTGCTGTTTTGTTGACTTCGACTTACAGTGACTTTATGTATAACAGAGAATGAAACATCTGTTTCCTGCACCATCCTTGCAATCATTCGTATGTTTGAGCCCGTTGTTGCAGCCACTGTGTCAATCCAACTCATGGAGGGTTTTCCTCATTTTTGCTGATCCTCTACTTTACCAAACATAATGTCCTTTTTTAGCAATTGGTCTTTCCTGATGATACGTCTAAAGCAAGCAAGACAAAGTCTCACTAGCCTAGCTTCTAAGGAACATTCTGGCTATACTGGCACCAATATTGATTGTTTTGATTCTTATGGCAGTACACTGTATATTCAATATTCTTCGCCAACACCACAATTCAAACATGTCAGTTCTCTCCTTTGATCTTCATTTTTCATTGTCCAGCTTTCATATACATATGAGGTGATTGAAAATTTCACAGCTTGAGTCAGGTGCATCTCAGTCATTAAAGTGACATTTTTGCTTTCTAACATTTTTAAAAGTCTTTCACATCAGATTTTCCCAATGCAATATGTTGTTTGATTTCTTGACTGCTGCTTCCATGAACATTGACTATTGACCTAACTTTAGGTAGTACCATTTTTTTTCCATAATAAATGTGGGGAAATTTACCAATTGATTAAAAATTAGGGAGAAAATGATATACTGTATTCTTGAGCTATAAGAAATAAACATTAAGAAACTTCAAGGATCTAGTAAATAGTATATATAATTATATAATAAAAATATTTATATAATAAACAAAGTTTTATATATATGTGTATATATACATAACGAAGAATTAAATTCACAAAAACAAAGAATTGGAAAATTCCTTAAATATACCAAAGTTCCCATAAAAGTACAGAAACAATATGAACGGTAGTTCACTGAAAAAAAAAAAAGACAAAGATGTACAAATGGCAAAAAAAAAAATGTACAAGAAACTATTCAACATCACTGATATTAAAAGCAAAGCAAATTAAAACAGCAAAAAAGTCATAGTTTTTCCTTCTATTATATTGGTAAGTATTTTAATGAAATGTTCATTCCTTTTGGGTATAGGAGGGAAAAACACACTCATATACTGCTGGTAGAAGTGTATGTTAGAACAACTATTTGGGAAAGGAATCTCCCAGTAGCTACTAAAAGTAAACTTTGCTAGAAACAAAACCCAAGAAAACAAACAAAACAAGACAGAAAAAATGCCAGATTAGGGAACAGCTACAGGGGTATTTCTTTATTAATGCAAGTTATGAAACTGGAAACAACCTGAGTCTCAAACAAATTGCAATTATTGGATAAATTATGCTATATCTGTAGTTCGAAAAACAATGCAGCTATGAAAATAAGTTATTTATGAATTGATCTAGAAGTACATCCATGATATATTATTGAACAGTGGATGATTCTATTTTTATAAAATATAAAAAGGAAAATAAACCATATATGTGTATATATTTGTATGATGTTAAAAAAAAAAAAAAAAAAAAGAAAGTTTGAAAGCAGAAACACCAAACTGCTAACACTGCTTAGCATTCCTCAATGCAGAGGGAGATGAAAGGAAGGGGAAGGTTAAGACCATTGACACTTATAAATGTCTGTATTCTTTGAATTGTTACAAACAATTATTCCTTTTCTAATTAAAAATAGCAATACAGTAAAAATTAAAATTAAAATTAAAGCTCAACAATAGCAACAAGAGGATTTGATACTAAATGAATTACATTTAGTCAGGCACAAAATATTATTTCCTAATGCGCAGAAGTTTGACCGCAGGCAGACAGCGAAGGAAAAGATTTAGGAATCTTTTCATGTAAAATTAATGATGTAATTAACGTGTAGTATTTTACTTTAAAAGAAGGTATCACAATCTGATACTTTATTATTATGCCATTTTAATTGCTTCATCTCTGTGTGCTTTATTGTGAATATTTTTGGTTTTGAATTTTTGAACCTAGGCAGTTTCATTACGAAGTAGGTCTCCTTTTCATAGATCAGAGAATATTACAAAGCAAAGCGATAAATTATAAACACACTGAATTATAATTCATCCTCTTAAATTTTATCATATTTTTCTCTTTATCCTGTTGGAATAAAGTGAACACTTAGTATGTTAGTGTGAAATGAATAAATGAAAGAAGGGACTGTGATTTTTCTTAGTTTAGGGAATATTGTCACTTCAATTAGTAAATTAGAGAAATTAGAAAGCAAATTATTTCTTTAAGGCTAAAACATAAAATGTGACTTAGGGTCTAGAAAATCACATTATAAACTCCTGTGAAAACAAAAAAGTAAATGAGGTTATGAAATTAGAATTCCTTGATTCCCACACAACCATTCCTCTGTCAGTTTGTCGTATTGTAGTAAATTGCATGTTGCTGTGATAATGGAAACTATGCCACTACTAGCTATTTCAAGTATCAGCTGGGTCACCAATGGTGAACAGGTTTCACTGAGCTTCCAGAGTAAGACAGACTAGGAAGAATAATCTGGCGATTACTTCTAAAATAAAACAAACAAAAAAGTTGGCCAGTGAAAACCTTACAAATAGCACTGGAACATTGTTTGATATAGTGCCAGAAGATGAGCCCCTCAGGTTGGAAGGCACCCAAAATAAGACTAGGGAAGAGCTACCTCCTCAAAGTAGCGTTGACCTTAATGACTTAGATGGAGTAAAGCTTTTGGGGACCATCATTTCCTGAGGTGGGTTGACTCAAAATGAGAAGAAACATCTGTAAACATCCAATAATAATTGGAATGTGAAATGTATGAATTATGAATCTAGAAAATGAGAGTCATCAAAAATGAAATGGAATGCATAAAGATCATTATCCTATGCATTAGTGAGCTGAAATGGACTGATATTGGCCTTTTCGAATTGGTCAATCATATGGTCTAAAGTGAGGGAATGGCAAATTGAAGAGGGATGATGTCACATTCATCATCAAACAGAACATTTCAGGAGCTATCTAGAAGTGCAATGTTGTCATTGTTAGGCTAATATCCATATGCCAACAAGGAAGACCAGTTAATACGACTATTATTCAAATTTATACATCAACCACTAACACCAAAGACGAAGAAATTGAAGATTTTTACCAACTTGTGTAGTCTGAAATTGATCAAACATGCAGTCAAGATGCATTGATAATTACTGACTATTGGAATTTGAAAGTTGGAACCAAAGAAGAAGGATAAGAGTTGGAAAATATGGTCTTGGTGATAGAAATGACGCCAGAGATACCTGACAGAATTTTGTAAGACCAAGGACTTATTCATTGCCAATACCTTTTTTCAACAACATAAATGGTGACTATGCACATGGGCTTCCTGGGATAAAATACATAGGAATCAAATAGACTTCACCTGTGGAAGGAGATAATTTAGAAGCTCAATATCATCAGTCAGAAAAAGGCCAATTGCTGACTGTGGAACAAATCATCAATCACTCATATGCATGTTCAAGTTGAAGCTGAAGAAAATTAAAACAAGTCCACTAGAGCCAAAGTATGGGTTTGAGTATATCCTACCTGAATTCAGAGACTGTCTCAAGAATAGATTTGACCCATTGAATATTAATCACCAAAGACAAGATTATCTGTGGGATGAAATCAAGGATATCATACATGAAGAAAGCAAAAGGTCATTAAAAAGACAGGAAAGAAAGAAAAAACCAAAATGGATGTCAGAAGAGACTCTGAAATTTGCTTTTGAATGTAGAGTAGCTAAAGCAAATGGAAGAAATGAAGTAAAATAGCTCAACAGAAGATTTCAAAGGCAGCTCTAGAAGACAAATTAAAGTGTTATAATGAAATGTACAAAGACCTGGAGTTAGAAAACCAAAAGGGAAAGACATACTCGGCTGTATGCTGAGCAAATAATCCAAGAAGCTGGACTATATGAAGAAGACCATGGCATCAGGATTGGAGGAAGATTCATTATACCTGCGGGATGCAGATGACACAACTTTGCTTACTTAAAGCGACGAGGACTTGGAACACTTAATGGTGAAGATCAAACACCACAGCCTTCAGTATGGATTACATCTCAACATAAAGAAAAAAAATCCCTTCTAACTGGACCAATAAGCAATAAAACGATAAATGGAGAAAATATTGAAGTTGTCAAGGATTTCTTTTTACTTGGTTCCACAATCAACGTCCATGGAAGCAGCAGTCAAGAAATCAAATCTGCTGCAATTGATCTCTTTAAAATGTCAAAAAGCAAAGATGTCACTTTGATGACTAAGATGTGCCTGATCCAAGCCATGTATTTTCAATTGCCTTATAGGTATGTGAAATCTGGACAAGGAATAAGAAAGACCGAAGAAGAATTGATGTATTTGAGTTATGGTGTTGGCAAAGGATATTGAATATACCGTGGACTACCAGAAGAAAGGAGCCTTGGTGGCAAAGTGGTTAAGAGCTAGGCTCCTAACCAATAGGTCAGTGGTTTGAATCCACCATCCATTCCTTGGAAACCCTGTGAGGCAGTTCTGCTTTGTCCTATTGGGTCACTATGAGTGAGAATCAAGTTGAAATCGACTCTATGGCAACATGTTTTTGTTTTGTTTTGTTTTCTTAACAAGAAGAACAAACAATTCTCTCTTGGGAAAAGTACAGCCAGAATGCTCCTTAGAAGCGAGGACAGCGAGACTTCATTACACTTACTTTGGACATGTTATCAGGGGGACCAGTCCCTGGAGAAGAACATCATGCTTAGTAAAGGAAAAGGTCAGTGGAAAAGAGGAAGACCCTAGACGAGATGGAGTGGCACAGTGGCTGCAACAATGGGCTCAAATATAGCAAGGATTGTGAGGATGATGCAGGACCAGGCAGTGTTTCATTCTGTTAAGGTCACTATGAGTCGGAACCAACTGGACGCACCTAGAAACAAGAACAAATCCCACGATAGAAATACTGGAATGACATTGTAAGAGTAATAGTTACATAGAAACCTTCTTATTTCCTCATTATCCTTGTCCTTCCAAGACTCAGGTGCAATATTAATCTCTTTTGGATTGTAGCCATTTTTCTGCCTACAGCTTTAGTAAACTATGGATCAGTTTTGTCCTCCTCCTGGGTGTGAAAGAACCCAATATTCATACATCCTGTTACATATTTCACCTTTTGACTTGGCATCTTGACCCTTGAATTATGAAAACTTGAGAGCAGTGATTATATCATAATCATGGTAACTCCCAAGTTTAACTCTTATCAGGAGCTGGACAAATGTCTGTTGAAGTCTATGAACTGACATGCATGACATTGGAGACTGCAGAGTTATAGATTGCAGTTAGGAAACTGAATGGAATACCTTAAGGCTAAACTAAACGTGACAATTCTTTTCTCTCTCGGAAAGACAAATCTCCTATGCTAAAGTACTTTCTTTCCCCTACTCTAAAATTGATAAGCTCATGCCTATTTTCAATTATCTTTTGATCCTCTCACCTTTCCGTTCTCAAAATATGACTTTGCATATAGGTCCATAAGAAAAATAAATGTATTCACACTTTAACTCTCTCATCATTACACCATCAGATTTATTCTCCTTTCTCTTTCACTTTGGATGGGATGTTCTTGTTCTTATTAAATGCCAACCCTTTAACCTGCTCTGGATCTCACCCCTACTTATTTTCTTTGGAGTTTCATTAATATGATTATTTTTTCTATATTATACATTATCAATTTCTCCTCCCTTACTGGATCATCCATGTATTAACTTCCTATTCCTGCTGTAATATATTACCACAATGGTGCATCTTAAAAAAAAACAAAACAAAAAACACTAATTCATTATTTTACTATTCTGGAGTTCAGAAGTTTGAAAATTAGTTTCACTGGGCAAAAATCAAGGTGGTAAGGGTTGCATTACTTCTGGAAACTCTAGGTAAGGATCTGTTTCCCAACCTTTTCTACCTTCAATAGGCCTCCAGCTTTCTTTGTCTTATGACTGTGTCATTCCAACCTCTGCTTCCAACGTCATTTTTCTTTCTCTAACTCTGACCTTCCTGCTTCCCTCATATGGATTCTTGTGATTACATTGGGCCCACCAGTATAATTCAAGACAATCTCCCTATCTCAAGCCAATTAATTTACATCTGCAAAATTCATTTCTCCATGTAACATTACGTATTCACAGAAGATTAGGACATGGTCATGTTTGGGGAGCCATTATTCAGCTTCCCACAATTCCTATCAGTATAACACATGCTATAACATAATCTGTCTTAAAATATGTCTCTCTTAATGGCTACATTCTCCTCCATTTTACTCCATATTTCTCTACTTGAATTCACCTTTACATTTCACGGAAGAGTTCTCTATATTCTCTAGGTATTTTACCTTGTTCTCCATTCTACCCTCTTTAACTGGAATTTGGATCCCTTTACTTCATTAATTTCTTTTTATGTCAAGGACAGAAATAACCTAAATGCTGCCGTATGTGTAAAAACGGTGTAGAAGGCAGTGTCTGACCTCCTCCAACCCCACAAGGGGAAGGAGAACCAAGATCAGCAGCAAAAGGCTGGCTCCCATAAGGTGGAGGTCAGACAAGCCTCCGCTCTCTGCCATCATTACCAATTCCGACACCAACTGTTGCTCCCACGGCACTCTTTACTGGGTTAGATAATTCATTACAATGGCCATACAGAACTCGAAGACCATACTAAGGATTATGGCATTCATTATAAGGGAAGTAATAGTTTACAATTTGTCTCAGGAATACTCAAAATACAGTTCTTCCATCAGGATAGCCTCTTCCCAGCTGTGCTCGCAGGCATTCCTTTCCCTGGCCCTCGGTCTCGGCCCGAAGGCATTCAGCTTTCTCTCTCAGTGGGCTGAGAAGCCCACTGTGCAATCTCCTCCTGCCGGGTCTCTGTTGCTGGTTATTTCCTGTTGGTCTCTCCTTCCTGGTGGTGGTGAGCTCCTCGACTCTCCTCTGGAACTGGCTCTCTTTTAAGGCAAAACTGACCAATCCCCTTGGTAGGCCACAATTACTGTATCACACAATCACCTGAGTGGGAGTTACAAGACCATGGCTAGAAAGGCCGCACAAAAAAGTAATTAACCACACCGCAATATGTAATGACCACTCCTATCTTCCAATATTAACATCTCAAACCTCTGTGTGAAGCTCTCATCTTCTTTATTTCTACAGAACAACAACAACAAAAAAACAAAACCAGTTGCTATTCAGTTCCAACTCATGGAAATCCCATGTATTTCAGAGTGGAACTATGCTCCATAGAGTTTTCAATGGCTGTGAACTTTCAAAAGTAGATCTCTAGGCTTTCTTCTGATATTTCTATATAACTAACTTCATATTCAGGTTTTGGTTTGAATGTTACATTGTAGAGATTCTTTCCTTCACCACTAAATTTAGATCCACCTCCATACTTTATTCCAGACTTCTCTTTTTTTTTACTTCAGAATTCTTATCACTCTGTGAAATTATCTTTTTGTTCATTTGTTTACTTTGTTATTGTCTCCTGCTCGTTCCCTCAATAGAATGTAAGATGTATGAAAAAAGTACCCTTACCTGTCTTGATAACTGATTTATCCCAAGTGTCAAGAACAGTCCTTGACGCAAATATCTGAAGGAGTGAATGATGAACATTATATTAGTTTTATCTAACAGATCTAATATTACCTAATATTAGAGTTATTGCAAATAATGCATGAATCTGTCTAAATTAGAACAATATTGCTTTATACTACAATTAAGACTAATTAAAGACTTTGCTCCAGAAAAGATTTTAAGTTAAAAGCAGGCTCCAGTGATCAAAAGAGATAGGCTAGCCTAAAGGGAATAATACATATCTGTACGTGTGTCTGGATAGACAGACAGATGGACTATGTAGACATTTTTTAAATGAGAAGAGTTTTTGTATCATCTGTCATTATCTCAGAATGGTTTTCTGAGGTTAAATTCAAATTTACCACTTCTTGAAGAGAAATTCATTTTTTGTGTATGTCTAGACTTACCACTGGAATAATACCCATTAAGGGCTAAGGTTATAACTACTTAAAATTTCAGCTAAATTTAAATTTTGGAAAGAATTAAGCCTTCTGCCAGTTCAGGTAAGAAAATGACCACCCATTTTCTTAAAATGAATGTTCAAACTGTCAAGAAAAGTTTCCATTTGGATTGAAAATCATAGTGAGAACTTCTGCAGTTAGCAAGGTCGAGAGAAAAAGGCTGAAGTTTCAAATTGTCACCAGTACATCGTGATTAGTACAGTGACAAAGACAAATATACCTAACAGAATATTGTCAAGCACAAGTTTTCTAAGTGCGGTATCATAGAATTTCTAGGGACAAAATTACCTGTGCCTTTTTGTATTACAATTAGAAAAATGTTAACAAGCAGAAAAATAATGCAATTAAGGGCATCTGGAACAGCAAGAAAAAAATTAAAACATTTAAACCAGAAGTATACTTGAAAATGAAAATTTAATTCAATATGAAGTACATATATTTTAATATTGCAAATGTATAAATACAATCATGAGATGTGGGTTTCTTTTGCATCTTATTTAGGGAGTATTGGTCTACATAGCAGTTCTGGAAATGTGATCCATTGACCATTATGAGATCCTGAGACTCTTTCAGAGGGTATACAAGGTGAGGTCAAAGCTATTATCATAGTATCACTAAAGTTTTTTGCCTTTTTTTACTTTGATAATATTTGCCCCGATGTTACAGAAACAATCAGCAGGTAAAACTTAGCAGGATTCAAGGCAGTGGAATCAATTTGTACTAGTGGTCACTCAAGGAGTTCCTGGGTGGTACAAATTGTTAAGGACTTGACTATATCTGAGAGGTTGGTGGTTTGAACCCACCCAGAGGCTCCTTGGAAGACAGGTTTATAATCCGCTTCCAAAAGATCACAGCCTTGAAAAGCGTATGGAGCAGTTCTAAAATCTAAAATCTTGACATAGTCTGTATGATGAAATGGGAAGGATATATAAAGTACTTTGGTTGCCAACCAAAATACACTGTTTATTCAAGAAAAGTTACTATGTGATCATTCAAACTGCAAGCTATCCTAGCCATTTTTGTTCATGAAATACCAATTTTGGAAAACACAACTGACAGACAAAATATGATTATTCAGCTTTGAGTATTTGGCAGACATTATCTCATAAATGAACAAAGTGAGCCTGCCACTTCATGGAAAGCAACCAACTGTACTTGTTGCCAATGATAAATTAAAGCTTTCAAGCAAGAATTAGAATTTTGGAAAACATGTATTAGCCAATCTGAACTTGACAACTTTCCAATATTTAGATTTTTCTGATGAGGTCAGTGGTAATATTAATAATTTTTACTTGGTGTAATAAAATATGTCTATATTTGTAAGATCTATATAAGTCAGTGACCAATGAATGATTTCATGAATTCATGCATAGATAAAATATACATTCTAAGTATAAGATAAACCAATAGATTTTTAAGTAGCAGAATACAAGAAGTTTATAGTTATAGTTTCAGATTTTATACTGGAAGTAACTTTAAGAAACTCATTGAACAAGTTTTGGTGTAGTATCAAAGAAGAACATCTGCAGTTATCTAAAAATACTATTAAAATTTTACTCTGTTTTCAAAGTAATTATCTGTGTGAGCTTGAATTTTCTTTATATACTTCAACTAAAACAACATTTTGTACCATATTAGGAACCCTGATGGCACAGCAGTTAAGAGCTCCGCTGCTAACCAGAAGGTCATCAGTTCAAACCCTCCAGCATCTCCTTGAAAACCCTGTAGGGCATTTATACTCTGTCCTATAGAGTCACAATGAGTTGGAATCAACTTTGATCTTCATCAGTAAGTTCTTCAAGTCCTCCTCACTTTCAGCGAGTCAGGTTATGTCATCTGCATATCACAGGATGTTAACGAGTCTTCCTCCAATCCTAATGCTTCAGTCTTCTTTTATGTAGTCCAGCTTCTCGGATGATTTGCTCAGTATACAGATTGAGTAAGGTGAAAGGAGACAACCCAGATGCACACCTTTCCTGATTGTAAACCACTCAGTGTCCCCTTGTTCTGTTCCACTGATTACCTCTTGACCTATGTACAGGTTCCTCATGAGCACAATTAAGTATTCTAGAATTCCCATTCTTTGAAATGTTGTCTATAATTTGTTATGATCCACACAACCGAATGCCTTTGCTTAGTCAATTAAACACAGGTAAACATCTTTCTGGTATTCTCTGCTTTCAGCCAAGATCTGTCTGACGTCAGCAACGATACACCTTGTTCCATGCCCTCTTCTGAATCGGCTTGAATTTCTGGCAGTTTGCTGTCAATGTACTGCTGCAACTGTTTTTGAACAATCTTCAGGAAAATTTTACTTGTGTGTGATATTAAAGATATTGTTGAATACTTCCCACGTTCTCTCAGAATGGGCACAAACATAGATCTCTTCCAGTCAGTTGGCCAGATAGCTGTCTTCCAAATTTCATGGCGTAGATGAGTGAGCACTTCCACGTGGTGCATCAGTTTTTTGAAACATTTCAATTGGTATTGCATCAATTCCTGGAGCCTTGTTTTTGGCCAATACTTTCAGTGCAGCTTGGACTTATTCCTTCAATACCATCAGTTCTTGATCATATGCTACCTCTTGAAATGGTTGAATGTCGACCAGTATTTTTTGGGTACGGTGACTCAGTGACTGTGTATTCCTTCCATCTTCTTTTGATGCTTTCTCTGTTGTTCGATATTTGGCCATAAAATCCTTCAAAGTTGCAATTTGAGGCTTGATTTTTTATTCAGTTCTTTCAGCTTGAGAAATGTTGAGTGTGTTCTTCCCTTTTGGTTCTCTAACTCCACTCTTTGCACATTTCCTTATAATACTTTACTTTGTCTTCTTGAGCTGCCCTTTGAAATCTTCTGTTCAGCTCCTTTACTTCACTTTTTCCATTAGCTTTAGCTTCTCTAAGCTCAAGAGGAAATTTCAGTGTCTCTTCTGACATTTATTTTGGTCTTTTCTTTCTTTCCTGTTTTTTTAGTGACCTTCTGCTTTCTTCATATATAATTTCTTTGATGTCATTCCACAACTCATCTGGTCTTTAGTCATTAGTGTTCAATGCATCAAGACTATTCTTGAGATGGTCTCTGAATTCAGATGGGATCTACTCAAAGTCGTACTTCAGCTCTCATGGACTTGTTTTAATTTTCTTCCCCTTCAACTTGAACTTGCATATGAGCAATTGACGATCTGTTCCACAGTTGGCCTAGGGCCTTGTTCTGACTGATGATATTGAGCTTCTCCATTGTCTCTTTTCACAGAAGCAGTTGATTTGATTCCTGCGCATATAAGTTGGGATTACTTAATTATATTTAAAAAAATATTTTTACTGACATAGTTTCAGAGAAGAATTTTTACTGAAATGTGAATGCATATGAATGCTGTGATAACATTACTACATATATAATATTTACTTGGAGCCTGGGTGGCGCAGTTGTTAAGAGCTCGGCTGCTACTGAAAGGTTGACATTTCAAACTGATCAGCCACTCTGTGGAAAAAAGATGTGGTAGTCTGCTTTCATAAAGATTACAGCCTTGGAAGCTGTATAGGGCAGTTCTGCTCTTTCCTATAGGGTTGCTATGAGTTGGAATCAACACAACAGCATCAGGTAATGGGTAATATTTACCACCTAGATAGATACTGGTTCATGCAGATATGATATCTCATATACCCTTGTTCAAAATGGGTGAACTGACTTGATGGTAAACATGTACATATAAGTTTGCACGGGTTATGTGAATTCACAGTACATGAATTTCATGGATGTATTATACTAATATTTAGAGTCACTGTGAATATGAAAAGGCATTCATTCCACATCAACCTGTTTACAAATAGGTAATCCAAGCTCTAAATATGCAGAATGAAACTGTCTAAGCACAGATAATAAGTGGATGCAATATTTATGTAAATACTTGGTCAAACATAAATACAAAGTACTTATTCTTAACAAAAACTTAGTAAATTAAAACAATCAAGTTGGTAAAACAATATGATTTCGAAACTGAATGAAATTGTTTCTACTTTAACTCACTGCCTACATATTTATCTTTTTTTGTTTATTTTTATTGTGCTTTAGGTGAAAGTTTACAGTTCAAGTTAATTTCTCATTCAAAAATTTATACATATTGTTTTGTGACATTGGTTGCAATCCCCACAATGTGACAGCACACTCCTCCTTTCTATCCTGGATTTCCTGGGTCCATTCAAGCAGTTCTTGTCCCTTCTTGCCTTCTTATCCTGCCTTTGGACAGGAGCTGCCCATTTGGTCTTGTGTATCTGATTAATACAAGTATTATTTTGCAATTCAATATATTTTATTTTTTTACTTATTTTTTTATTGTACTTTGGGTGAAGGGTTACAAAACAAATAGTTTCTCATGAAACAGTAGTACACGTATTATTTTATGACATTGGTTAACAACCCCGCAACACATCAACCCTCTCCCTTCTCGACCTTTTCTTTTTTTTTTTTGGTGAAAATATACATAGCCAAAGATACACCAAAAATTCAATATATTTTAAGCTAACGTTCCAGATTTTTAAATTCTTAATCAAGTTGCCAGAGTCTCACCAGAGAATTTGTAATGGTACAGGATTCTAAGCATGGATAGTAAAGAATACACAGAAGCATGTATCCAGGTGATGCCTTGTACTATGTTAGTGCAATGCTTTCTGTTGGCTCACAAAGAATTTTGCTCCACTGATTTGATGGCAGGTTTGGTCTAGGTCACATTTTAACAAGTTTCATTTCTGCTAACAGACATGTTATCATTCTCTAGAGCTTTCTTCTCTGCACAGAATTTTCCAGAGGATGGAAATACATATATGTATATATATATACTTCTCCTTTTCAAGGCTGAGTATTCAATATCCAAGGTCACTTTTAAAAGCAGCCCCTTTAGCATTGATAGTGCTGTCTTTTCTGGCTTGTTTCTCTTAAAATATTGGCTAATGGATGGCTACATGTGATTTCTAAAGCAGGAGCACTAGGCAGGAATTAGAATTCTGTAGCCTCCCTTGCCTGTGTGAGAAGATACCAGTCTGATGTGTGATGAATGCCCTGTATAACTTTAGGAGGCTCTCTCTCTTCATATTCAACATGTTTGACCACATGGGAAATAAAATCAATATATGAGGTAATGCAGTGTGCAGCATAGGTCTATTAGAATAACTTGCCAACTCAGTAGTTTTAACATGGTCTCTACGAAACAAATGCCACAAAAGTAATACTAATAGTGTAATTTTCTATTCTTCAGAATGGCAGTCAGGTGGCTGGTAATGCTCTCCGTGGTTTGAGGGTGGGGTGAAGAGAAAATTCAACTAGTTCAACTCTTCAGAGAAGCCATTTGGAGAGACTTCTTATTCTTCACATTTTTTAAATTGTCATAAAAATATAAAGAACACATTTGACAATTCAATACTTTTCACATGTACACAATGCAATAATGGAGATTCTATGATGGTTGCTGTGTTTCAAAATGTGGAAAGGAGAACAGAGACACATGATTCTTTAAAACAAGCCTCAGTTACTTTATAATGTCCAAAGTACACTTCTGTGTGGATGAACAGAGAGTCATATGGAGACATTTTCCTCCAAAGAGCACTGCATGGTTTCAAATTCTATACCATAGTATAGATGGGTATGGATGAGCATATCATCCCTTAGTCTAAATAAATACCTACAATTATCTATGTAAATCAAAGATCTAGGCTGGTCTTTAGGATCCCAGAGACCCCTGAGAAATTTATACATACCATTACCTATACCCTACACATTTATTGAGTGCTGCCAATAAATATCCTAGGCACTCTGAAAAATAAACCTCTATAGTAATTCTAAATTATAATTTTATGGTAAATCTAACCTTATTTTTGTTGCACTAAGAAACCATTTTGAAGTTAACTTTAAGTTATGGTCTGAGGGGGAAAAGTGCATTGTGCTCCTGACATGCAAGCTAGCAGCAGTGTATGCACTGCAGATCTGTAACTGATAGTGCCTATGGCTCCATTTAGGTCTGATTCATCAGTCATGTCATCTTCTAAAAGTACTAGAAATAGTGGTAATACTGGAGTGCCTTTAGAGACATCCTTTCACAGTTCCATAAGGTTATTGTACATCCATTAGCCAGATGACAAAGGAAATGTCATCTGAGTTGACTGAGTGGATGCCAGGACACTAAAAGCCTTATTGTCTCAGGTGAAAAGGGCAAATGTGCATCCTTGGGGGATGGAGATTTCTGAATCTCTATCTTATGTAATGCACATTGTCCTTATAGATTTGTGGGAATGAGGATCATCAACCACCAGATAACATGACATATACAGCTGGACCTTAGAGTTGATCCACATTAGTCTTCATCAGTTTTCTACTGGTGGCATCTGTCCTATAATAAATACCAGTTGCTGAGGAATGTGAGGCCACAATGAGCCAGGGCCAAGATAAGCCTCACATAAGTTTTCTAGAGCATGCTTTGAAGAATATGAGAAGGATGTTAGAATGTGATGTTACAGCAGAATTGGTGCAATGTAAGTAGTAGTGCTAGCTAAGAGGCACATTTGAGTCAAAGCAATGAGACTTAAAAAATATGGTAGAACAAGAATGAAAATGAAAATGAGCAAATGTAGGATATTTGATAATAAAGAACTTAAATAATCCCTAAAGCAGTTAGGAGGCATTATTGTTTCAGTGGTAGAAATCTTGACTTCCGTGGGGGAGACCCAGGTTTGATTCCCAGCCAACGCACCTCATGTGCAGCCACCATCCAAGCTTGTGTGTTGCTATGATGCTAAACAGGTTTCAGTGGTTGTCTTAGGGTTGGCTCTCTAGAGAAGTAAAACCAGAAAGCGTATAAATATATATAGAGAGAGATTTGTATCAAGGAAACAGCTCACGTGATTGTAGAAGCTGGAATGTCCCAAGTCCTTGGATCAGATTCACATAACCGCAGAGGCTGATGAACCCAAATTGGCAGGTTAGAGAGCAAGGATCTTGTTCACAGGCTGTGAAGATCAACAAATCCCAAGATCAGCAGGTAAGCTGCTAGCTCAGGTCCCAAGAACCGGAGGTCAGATGAAAAGGAGGCAGCTGCAGGATCCAGAGAAGGCAAAAGCCAGAGCATCCACTTATATTCAGATGCAGGCCACACGCACAAGAAAACTCCCCTTCTATTGATTGGCTACTCGCAGCAGATCCCATCATTGGGGTGATCACGTATAAACACTGAGGATCATGGCCCAGCCAAGCTGACACACAATCTTAACCATCACAGTGGTTCTTCCAGACTAAGATGGACTAGGAAGAAAGAACTGGCAATCTACTTTTGAAAATCAGCCAATGAAAACGCTATGGATCACAGGAATTTGATCCACAAGTTGATCATGAGAACTGCGCAGAACTGTGTCACATTTTGTTCAGTTGTGCGTGGGGTCACCAGGAGTCGGGGGCTGACTTGACAGCAACTAATGACAACAAAGTGGTTAGAAATAGAAATATATAAAGGTTTATAGGGATGATGAAGGAGAAATACACTGAATATTTGTAGTCTCTACTTCTTAGGTAAAATAACCCAAAAGTCCACTAAGTTAGGAGCAGACTTTGGAAATCTAAGAGTCTGTATTGGTCTGACAAGTTTTTCTCAAAGGTGGTTTACGGCCCACCTTTGAAGCTAGTTAAAACTTCAGGGTCGCATATCAGATCTAATGAATTTGAAGTATTATGGATGAAGCCTGGGAATCTAGATTTTAAGCAAGCTCATAGTTGATGATGGTTGAGATCCGTTGTGATAGACCAACCAGTGTCTGGCCTCAGTCTCTCCTTGGCCCAATCATTCCTCCTTACTGACTCCTTCTTCCTCTGCTCCAGAACTTCCCCTCTCCCCCATTCCACAGTGCCTGTAACAGGAAAAACTGATGTAACCCTTTCCACGTCTACATTTAAAAATGGAAAAATGTACATAATATAGTGGAGAAAATGTATCCTAAAAGAGAGGAGAATGCTTTTGTAGAGGTTAAATATAGTTTATATCTTCACAGCATAATAATTGAGGACATTGAAGATTAAGAGAAAGGATGCTGACAGTAGCTTTGGTAGGGGAGGTGTTATATGCAATCTCAGAGTAAAATGAAAGTTAATTTTCTCTTTGGAAAATCTGGAGTCAAAAAAGTTTTAGCAGATGGGATGTAAAATGGATGAAGTCTAAGAGGTTTAAATGTCACTAAGCTGAGATTCAGAAACAAGGCTTGGAAATAGTGTGTAAGCAAACATCTTTCCTTGATGGATAAAAACCAAAAACCTGCTGCCATCAAGTCAATTCCGACTCATAGTGAACCTGTAGAACAGAGTAGATCTGCCCCATAGGGTTTCCAAGGAGCGATGGGTGGATTTAAACTGCTGACTTTTTGATTAGCAGTCGAGCTCTTAACCACTGTGTCACCAGGCCTCCTCCTTAATGGATAGGGTTCAAGTTAAGTCAAGTCCTTTGAATAATATGTAACAATACCCAGTGGCATCACAAAAAGTTCTACCCGTGTCACTCTTCTAAAACCCCAACTTCATTTTACAGACTAGCTTTAGAGAAGAATTATACAGTCTACTTCTATTCTACATGCTAAAAATAAAATGTAAAATAATAAACTTTGTAGAACTATAGACTATTGCTAAGAGGTTCAGTTTAGACTCTTGGTAGCCAGTACTTAGTTTTGAGTCCCCTTTTTGGTGGGATAACAGTTAGAAAACAACAAAACAACAACTAGAGTTCAAAAATCAATATATACCGATTAATTATATTAATTATAAAATTGACAGGTAACATCAATCAATTACAGGATAATATTAATAATAACTAACATTGAATGTCAGCCACTATCTTAATCAATTAACATTTATTAACATACTTAATTTATAATAAAGTGTATTGTAAGTTATTAGAGCTCTGGTGGCACAGTGGTTAAGAGTTCAGGCTTCTAACTAAAAGGTCGGCAGTTGGAATCCACCAGCCGCTCCTTGGAAACCATACAGGGCAGTTCTATGCTGTCCTTGCTATGAGTTGGAATTGACTCGACAGCAATGGGTTTTTAGTAAGTCATTTGTAAATTATTTGACTACTTGAAAATATCCTTCATGTAACTCGACTGAGGCCTCTTGTGATATCTTTTGGTCTCTGAATTAAAAAAAAACAGAATCTGGTAAACGTGCAAAGCCACAGTACATAGTGACTATAGTAAGGAAATTAATTGTTAACAAGGGAGAATTGTGTCTGTTGTTGCTGTGGGTTTGATGTGCCCTTCCTTTCATTGGAACTGCTGGATGTGAAGGGCACACAAGCAAGTTAATGGCATAGAGCTTTAAGCTTTCAGAAATGAAAGGAATGCAACTTGGCCATGTAGTCCAACTCCTTCATGTATCCCTGCATTTAGGACAAGTGATTACCCTTTCTTAAACATATATAATTAATATCTTTGATACAACTAGATGAAGGCAGTGTCTCTTCACCACCCCTAGAGATACCATGGAAGCCCAAAATGTCACCCTCCCTTCTCCAAACTTCTACTCGGTTGGAATGCAAACAAACGGCAGGGGGGCTGGGTCAGAATAGAGTTAAACATTCAGACTTTGAAACTAAATACTAAGGTCTAATTCTTGGCTCTGATATTTATTATCTGGCTGGCCTTGGGAAAATCACTGAATCTCTCTTTCCCTAGTTATGAAATGGGAATGATAATTATACATACTTTTAGGGTGGTTGTAGGGACTAAATTATTAATAAATGCTAAAAGCTCAGCATGTCTAGCAAAAAGAAAGTAATCTTTTTGCTAATCGTGAATCTCCAGCCCTAAGCGCTATGCCTGGCACAAAACAGTTGCTCAATAAATGTGAGTTGAACAAAACCTTTATAAATAAACCCACTTTGATCCAACTAAAATTTCAGTTGATTCTTAAAATTACATAACTAATCAAAAACTCATTCCTTATGAAAAATTGTTGCTATTTGAAAGTAATAGATGATGACGAAGTCAAACTATTTACATGCTTTTGCTATCTGGGAGCCCTGGTGGCGCAGTCGTTAAGAGCTTGGCTGCTAATCAAAAGGTTTTTGGTTTTTGCTATCTCTATTTCATGGAGTACCCAGGTGGTGCAAACGGTTAAGTGCTCAACCGCTATCCAAAAGGTTGGTGGTTCAAACCTTCCCAGAGGCACCTCAGAAGATAGGCCTAATGATATGTTTCAAAAGGTCATAGCCAAGAAAACCCTGTGGAGCAAATTTCTACTCTGCGCACATGGGGTTGCCACGAGTAGGAGTTGACTCTGCAACATCTAACAACAACAACAATTTTATTCCATGCTGGAAAAAGAAAATAAAACAGAACAAAAAACAGAGAATTTGAAATTATATAGACATAAGATGAAATCTCAGCTCACTCGAAGCAGTGTGATTTTTGGGAAAGCCATGTTTCTAAACTGTTTCTTCATCTGTCAGACGGTGATCACAGTACATCCTTAATGGTGCCACTGTGAGGATTAACTGAGATCTTAAACATACAGCGATTGGTCCACATTAACTCATTTCTCGTTGCCGTCGAGTCAATTCCGACAAAGGAGGCCTGGTGACATAGGTGTTAAGCACAGATTGCTAATCGAAAGGTTGGTGGTTCAAACCCACAGCTATTCCAGGAGAGAAAGATGTGGCAATCTGCTTCCATAAAGATTACAGCCTTGGAAACCCTATGGGGGCACTTCCACTCTGTTGCATAGGGTCACTATGAGTCAGATGGTCCACATCAGGCATTTGTCATGGATTGAATTATGTCCCCCCAAAAATGTGTGTATTAGTTTGGCTGGGCCATAATTCCCGGCATTGTGTGATTTTCCTGTATGTTGTAAATCCTGCCTCTATGATGTTAACAAGGGAGGATGGGTGGCAGTTGTGTTAGTAAGGCAGAACTCAATCTACAAGATTGGATTGTGTCCTGAGGCAATCTCCTGAGATATAAAAGAAAGAAGTGAGGGGGGGAGAGGGGACTTCATACCACCAACAGGACAGTGCCAGGAGCAGAGCGCATCCTGTTGACCCAGGTTTTCTGTGCAGAGAAGCTCCTAATCTGGGGGAAGATTGATGACGACAAGGACCTTCCTCCAGAGCAGACAGAGAGAGAAAGCCTTCCCCTGGAGATGACACCTTGAGTTTAGACTTATAGCCTAATAGACCGTGGGATAATAAATCTCTCTTTGTTAAAAGCCATCCACTTGTGGTATGTCTGTTATAGCAGCACTAGATGACTAAGACATCATTCAAACTTTATTTTCTTACATTAACTTTTATTCATGAATTCCTAGATTATTCTAAATTGGCTTGCGGCAGGTGATGACAATTAAGCCAATTGCATGATTTTTTATGTTCAGAATTCCTTATTGGTGCCAGCTCTAACCAGCTATGGTGAGATATATATATACACACACACATATATATATAATGTCATGTAATTTTTTTTAGTAGTACTGGTGATTTGGGAATAAGAATTAGTAGCTACACGTTAGAGTAACAAAACATTCTTTTAAAATATCAATTCAGTCTTTGGCCCAAATGACCTGCTCAATATTTTACCAGTCACCCCTGGGCCATGCATTTTTAAGTACATTTTTGCTATAAATCTCTCCCCAGCACTCGAACTTTACAAAGAAGCGCTTCATCTTTTCATTCAAAAAATCAATGCACTTTACTATAATTTCATTAATAGAATATCTTTAGTGATAATGTTAACTGATTTTTTTTGCAGAAATGTAATATAGCCAATGTTTTAAAGGAGCAGAAAAATATTCCATAAGACTTATTGCCTCATTTGGCATTTACATTTGCATAGCACTTTACGTCTATTAAGAGCATGATAATCATTTTTATCAGTTAAAAGTAAGTAAGGTCAATATTATTTCTCGAATTTTCCAGAGCAAATCCTCAAGTGCAGAGAAATGAAGCAATTTCAGCCATGAAAGTAACATTTGTTAGTTCCACTGTCAGTTTTAAAGATATTGCCAAAATAGTACACTCTCTTAAATTGCAAACAACATATTTGCTTCATTCTTACCAGAGAGTGGGGGGAAGGGGGATTGGGAATCCAACAATCACACTTTAAGCCCCTTCTCTTATAAGCCACATCCTTTTAGATGGAATAAAATAGAAAAGCAGAACCAAAATTATTTATGCTATTATATCCTTTCCCTCTTACCATACAAATCATGCCTGAGACCCTCTACATTGAGTAGGAAATGTAAGAAATCGGAAGAGAAATAGGGAAATGTAATTGTTGATTTAGGAATGAATTATAGAATAAAATGTGCATATGCATTTAGATGCATATCCTAAGCTTTTTTTTTTTTTAAAAGTAAAAATCCCTTAAATTCACTCTCATGTCTAGAAAAATCAACTTTGCAAATGAACTATAGAAGTCTTGACTTTTGACAGGAAGCAGGTAAATCATTAGTCCTAGATTTGTTTTGATAGCACACAATAATCAAGTATAGATTTTCAAGGAAAAAAAACACAAAAAGTATTTTCTGGTTAATAAAAAGATAATTTAATTTAATGTCAAGGAAGATAGCTACAAATCTAATAAGTAACAGGTTTTACAAATATTACCAAAAGTCAGAAGCAGAATTTCTGAGGCTATTTAATACTTTTTCTAACAGCAGTGTATCTTTACTTTATTTAAAAGTATGCAAGTTCACTCATATACCTTGGGTATTACTGTGCTGTCAGGAAAAATATATAGACAACTGGTAAGTAAATTATGGTTAGAAATGAATTAAGTGAGATAACTTAGGTAAAAGCATGTTGGAAACTGCATTATTATCATTGTGATAGTTTTTTCACCACAATCTTATTTATTTAACTATTTATCATTTGTCTAGAAAATGCACAGCTAACACTTTGGGGCACTAAACATACTAAAATAATTATCTATGTTGGAAATGATATGGTACAGAAAGAGCAAGAAATCAATCATCTAACAAATTATCCCCATAGTTTCTATTAATTCCCTTTTTTCTTTAGATCTAGTTTCAATTTTCCTAGATGTAGAAATTTGTGGGCCATCTTCCCACTTTCTTACCTCCTTCAAGCTCATTAAGGTAGAGTGGGAAAAACAAACACGTTAAAAAAAAGATGAGACACCTGAAAGCTCACCTCTGCTAAGTCACAAAATAATAAACTGATCTTGGGCAAGTTGTTTAATTCACTGAAAATTCAATTCCCACTTCTGCAATATAGCAATAACGATATCTTCCTTGTGCCTCATAGAGGATTATTATAAAATGCATTACATTTTAGAACTAGAGCAATAACTCACACTTCATATATAACATCAAGTAAAACAAATGACCTCAGTTAGAGGTCATGGCATCCAGTGGGCTTTGACCAATGAATTTTAAGACACCTACCTTTACTGGTATTTTGTTTTTTCCTTCAGGAAGAGGTAAAGAACGTTCATAAAGAAGAAAACATGATTCCTATTCAAAATTATTTTGTTAATATCATCCTGACTCTCAAAGATTTGTATAATCCCCAATGCT
The DNA here is from genome assembly GCA_030035585.1 of Dugong dugon. Taxonomy (NCBI): domain Eukaryota; kingdom Metazoa; phylum Chordata; class Mammalia; order Sirenia; family Dugongidae; genus Dugong; species Dugong dugon. The sequence continues at coordinate 105,779,328 of CM057463.1, read as the reverse complement.
AAAGTACAATCTACTGACCTAATGTCAAATCTGTTGACTTTTAGAGTCAAGACTGGAAAGGAAAACAGAAGCTAAAAAAATAAACATTAAAAAAAGGGATATTTTATGCAAAGTATTTTATCTTGTGAACAAAACAAATCTATTGAATGACTTTAAAAGGGAAATGGTACAATCAAATTTACACCTATCAGTCAGATAGGCAATTCCAAAGGAGCAAGAGGAAAGAGTCAAGAGAATGTTGCATTAATTCAATGAAAGATGATGGTTTAATCCAGGCATTGGCAAGGGATCTGGACACAACGAATGGAATTTAAAACATAAGAAAAAGGTAGATTTCACAGTACTTACTGACTGATTTTCCTTTGCTTTAAAAAATATATATCGTTAATATCACATGCAAGTAAAATTTTGCTGAAGATAATTCAAAAATAGTTACAGCACTATATCAACAGGGAACTGCCAGATATTCAAGCCAGATTCAGAAGAGGTCATGGAAAGAAGGATATCATTGCTGATGTCAGATGGATATTGGCTGAAAGCAGAGAATATCAGAAAGATGTTCACCTGTGTTTTATTGACTATGCAAAGGCATTCAGCTGTGTGGATCACTACAAATTATGGATACCTTGCAAAGAATGGGAATTCCAGAACACTTAATTGTGATCATGAGGAAACTATACATAGACCAAGAGGGAGTTGTTCGAACAGAACAAGGGGATATTTCACGGTTTAAAGTCACGAATTTGTGCATGAGGGTTGTATCTTTCACCATACTTATTCAGTCTGTAGGCTGAGTAAATAATCCGAGAAACTGGACTATATGACCAAGAATAGGGCATCAGGATCAGAGGAAGACTCATTAACAACCTGTGATATGCAGATGACACAACCTTACTTGGTGAAAGCGAAGAGGACTTGAAGCATTTACTGATGAAGATCAAGGACCCCAGCCTTCAGTATCGATTACACCTCAATATAAAGAAAACAAAAATCCTCACAACTGGACCAATAAACAACATCATGATAAATGGAGAAAAGATTGAAGTTGTCAAGGATTTCACTTTCTTGGATCCACAATCAACATTCACGGAAGCAGCAGTCAAGAAACCAAAGACATATTGCACTGCAGAAATCTGCTTCAAAAAAACCTCTTTGAAGTGTTATAAAGCAAAGATGTCACCATGAGGACTAAGGTGTGCCTGATCCACGCCCGTGGTATGTTCAATCACCTCGTATGCATGCAAAAGCTGGACAGTAAAAAGGAAGACCAAAGAATGAATTCATGCCTTTGAATTATGGTGTTGGTGAAGAATATTGAATATACCATGAACTGCCAGAAGAATACGGGGTCTTGGTGGCACAGTGGAGAACCTGGTGGCTTAGTGGTTAAGAGCTATGGCTGCTAACCAAAAGGTTGACAGTTCAAATCCACCAGGAGCTCCTTGGAAATCCTATGGGGCAGTTCTACTCTGTCCTATAGGGTTGCTATAAGTTGGAATCTACTCGACGGCAACGGGTTTGGTTTTTCATTTTTTTTGGTGCGTAGTGGTTAAAGTAATTGCTAACTGAAAGGTCAGCATTTCAAAACCACCAAGAGTTCTGAGGTAGAAAAGATGTGCCAATCTGTTGCCACAGAGATTTACAGCCTTGGAAACCATATGGGGTTACTATGAGTTGGAACTGACTAGATGACAGTGGGTTTGGTTTTTGGGTTTGCCAGAAGAATAAACAAATCAGTCTTGGAAGAATTACAACCAGAATGCTCCTTAGAAGGAAGGATGGTGAGACTTGTCATATATATTTGGTCATGTTATCAGGAGGGATGCGTCCCTGGAGAGGGATATCATGCTTGGTAAAGTAGAGCATCAACGAAGAAGAGGGAGACCCTCAAAGAGATGGATTGACACTGTGACTGCAACAATGGGATCAGTCATAGCAACAATTGTGAGGGTTGAGCAGGAACAGGCAGTGTTTTGTTCTGTTGGACATAATGCTGCTATGAGTCAGAAATGACTGGATGGCATCTAACAACAATAACAATTAATTGATTGGCTGAGGGAGGTAAGGGTTTGGAATCAGTCAAGAATAATGTTCAGATTACTGGTATAGGAAACTGGTAGTGCACTTCATGGAGCTGGAGGCCAGATGAAAATTATTTTTGGAAGACGTATAGTTACTACATTGTAATTTGTATGTACAGCTGTAAACATCTGCAAATATATACATACATATATATATATATATATATATATATATATATATATATATATATATATATATATATATATATATATATATATATATATATATATATACAGAGAGAGAGTCCAGGTAGCTCATTGGATAGGCACTCAGCTGCTAACTGAAAGGTTGGTGGTTAAAACCCACCTTCAGTTCCTTGGGAGAGAGGCCTGGCATGCCTTCTATGTTTATTTGCCAACAGCACCCTCCCCACCATGAGGTATTTTCATAAACATACAATGCCATTTTTTTTTTACAACAACATGTAAAAAAATAATTGGCATAGTGACCCTTGCAAAAAATACCTTGTGGAGGCAGGGTGCAGTTGACAAACAAACTTAGAAAGCAGGAGTTATTTGTGCAAGAGTATGGTACTCCAATAAAGATTTGTTGTGTTATGTTGTTGCTGTCAAGATGATTTCAGCTTATAGTGATCCCATGTGACAGAGTAAAACTACTCCATAGGGTTTCCTAGGCTATAATCTTTATGGTAGTAGATTGCCAGGTCTTTCTCCAACTGAGCCCCTGGGTATATTCGAACAACCAGTCTTTCAGTTAGCAGCTGAGTGCTTAACCGTTGCACCACCAGGACTCCTTCCCATAAAGATCACAATCTGGGAAACCCTATGGGACAGTTTCACTCTGTCATATAGAGTCATTATGAGTTGGAATCGACCCAGTGGCACACAACAAATACATATGTGTATGTATATATGCAGTATGTACATATGTATGTATTTACAGTTGAAGATTTTCCAGTTTAGAGTGGATCTGTAGAAGTGGAAATTACAATCATATAGAGAATATCTTTAGACTTAAACTATGAAGAAAATTAATTTGTTCAGCAAATTTTTATTGATTACCTATTATGTGATGGTCTTTGATCAAGATGTTGGCTGCACCATAATAGGAAAACAAAATATATAGCTTTTGCTCTCATGGTTCTATCATTCCATCTAGGATGAGAGTGTAGAGTAAGAGAAAAATACAGGGCGCAGAATTATGGTAATGCCAACATTTTGATACAATCAGGAAAAACACAACATGTATTCTTTTTATTTTGTTTGTTTTTTGCTTTCTATTTGAATTTAGAGTAATTACCTAAGGGCTGTGAGTTATCAAAAAAGACTAAATAAAGTCCTATCATTCTTTATTGTGCAATTTCAGAGATCATGTTAATTCACTACGCTTTATTCTTTTGTTGATCATTCATTCATATCCCCCCTTCCCCAAGCATTATTATGTGCTCTAAGGTTCATTTCAGGCATTTCTAGGTACTAAGGATACAGCTGACTAAGACACATTCTCTGCAGTAAGGGAACATGCATAATTCTTATTCCATTAAAATAACTTAATTAGCTCCTTTTTTTCTATTATCATAGGAAATTTTGGTAGTAGGAAAAAAAGTAGTTACATCGCAAGCAATGTTTAAATGAATGCGACGATGACAGTTCAATAGAAAATTCATAAAAGGGAAGGAGAGGCCTGAGATGGTCATTTTTGCTATTCAGCCTTATCCCTGGTTCTTCTTCTACTGTGCAGGCTCATAGCAGGATCGCTCTCCCTCACTGCCCTTGAAGTGAAGCGTAATTGTATGACTTGGTTTCACCTACCAAATGTGACTCTTTAAATGCTTATCTACAATTTGACATGTTGTCTTCCTGTGTCAGCAGTGTTCCAGATACCGGGAGCTCCATTACCTTGGATCCGTGAGTGAAGAAATATGATGAAGATATAAAGCAGCTTATTCACAGTGAATACGTAGTGTAAGAAAAAAGCTTTGGTTGTTTTAAACTACTATGATTTTGAGTATTATTTGGGTTACAGCATAAGCTAGTCTATCATGATGAATGTTGTTATTAGTTACTGTTGATGCAACTGTAATTCACGGTGACCTTAAGTACGACAGAATGAAATTGCCCATTCTTGCACTATCTTCACGATCACTGTTACGTTTGAGTCCATTGTTGTGGCCATTGTTCAGTCCAGCTCTCTGAGGGTTTCTTTTACCTTTGCTGGCCCTCAAATGTATCCACCATGATGTCCTTTCCGAGTGAATTGTCCCTCCTGATGACATGCCCAGAGTAAGCAAATCTAATCTCGGGCAATAGTCTGTGATCCATAGGGTTTTCACTAGCTGATTTTCAGAAGTAGATTGCTAGGCCTTTTTTCCTAGTCTGTCTTAGTCTGGAAGGTCCGCTGAAACTTGTCCACCACAGGTGACCCTGCTGGTATTTGAAATGCAAGTGGCATTGTTCCAGCATCATAGCAACACTCAAGCCACCACATTACCACAAACTAACAGATGGGTGATGGATCTTGATAGGTACAGAAGGCAAATCATAAATAAAAACAACAAAAGGACAACCCCTAAATGGACATTTATTTTGCATTTTTGGCAAGCAATGCTTCCATTATGATATGAGGAGCAGAGGTGCAGGAATAAGGTAAATAGGTGTAGGAGGGAGGAAATCTTCTTGGTTGTTACACCCTATCACACTGAAGACTGACCTCAGAGACTTGCTGTATTCATAGCTAGAATGTATCCAGCTGAGGTGTTTGTGCAACATTCCAATTTGCGTGTGTTGCATGCCACATAATAAAAACTTGAAGAACTCTTAGTTGAAGTATTTGCTCAGTCACTTGACTGGTGTTCTCCAGATGCTGGAATTTATTAAAAAACTGGTTTGGTTTTTTGCTGATTAATTATTTCAAGCTTTGTGGAAGATAGCAGTTGATGGAAAGACTCTCTCTCTCTCTCTCTATCACCTACCAATCTCTCTATCATCTGTCTATTTATCTATAATATTTTATTCAAAGGGTACAGCATGTCTTGGCAAACAAAAGGTATTATACTCATTTTACTTCAAAAATTCAACAGCAAAATGCCAAAATGTTTGACATTATTTCTGTTAAGTCTTGTCAATTCCATGTTTGTTTGACTCTGGGACAAGCTAACAGTCAAGAGTCTCTTGAAAACTAGATAATAGCAGAGAAAGCTAAGTGTTTATTTCATCAGACAGCTTTTTGATACCTATGATAGTTTCAACGTGCAGGACGATTCACCTCAATGTGCTTGTCAGTTTAAATATGAACTTTGCAAATGTAATAAAAAAAAATAGTCTTACTAATGAGTGATGGCAGAAGATGATTAAAAAGGGGCAGCAAGTACACAAGCACTAAAACTATACTCATTAACTTTAAATCAAACCAGCGTGTATCTACTCATTGGTGTTTCATCTTTTCATTCTGCCTTGTGGATAATAGCAAATCTTTATTGAAATGAAGACAGCAGGAGAGAGAATAAGAAGTCTGGATCACCCATTACAGTAGCAGATAAGACAAAGTATTATTTTATAGGATGTTACAATATTTTAGGCCAGTGCTTCTCCATTAAGAGTGATTTTGGCCCCCAGGGACATTTAACAGTGTCTGAAGACATCTTCGGTTGTCACTACCAAAGGGGTGACTTGCATTTAGTGTGTGTTCTAAAATGACTATAGTGCTGAGATTGAGGAACTTTGTTCTAGACAAAGCACTTTATTTTACAGAGAATATATCTAAGGCTCATTCATCCTTACCAAAATACTTACAAAGTCCTCACTAAGAGGCAAGGATTTGTGCAGAATATATGGGTAAAAAAAATGAACCAGAATGATCACAATACTGCAATTGTGAGGTTTGGGGATAGAGGAGGAAGAAAGACTTGTTGTTGTTACATGCCATCTGGTCTGTTCCAACTCATAGTTACCCCATCTACAACAGAACGAAACACTGCCTGGTCCTGCGCCATCCTCACAATCTTTGTTATACTTGAGCCCATTGTTACAGCCACTGTGTCAATCCACCTCATTGAGAAACTTCTTTTTTGATTGATGACTGTTGACTTTGCAAAGCATGATGTCCTTCTCCAGAGACTGGTCCCTCCTGATAATATGTTCAAAGTATATGAGGTGAAGTCTTGCCATCCTTACTTCAAAGGAGCATTCTGGTTGTAATTCTTCCGAGACAGATTTGTTTATTCTTCTGGTAGTCTACAGCACATTCAATATTCTTTGCCAACACCATAATTCAAAGGCATCAATTCTTCTTCTGTCTTCCTTATTCATTGTCCAGCTGTCACATGCTTATGAGACAATTGAAAACACCATGGGTTGGATCAGGTACACCTTAGTCCTTAAAGTGTCATCTTTGCCTTTGAACACTTTAAAGAGATCTTTTGCAGCAGACTTGCCCAATGCAACAAGATATTTGATTTCTTGACTGCTGCTTCCATAGACATTGTGAATCCAAGTAAAATGAATCCTTGAGAACTTCAGTCTTTTCTCTGTTTATCATGATGTTGCTTATTGGTCCCATTGTGAGGACTTTTGTTTTCTTTATGTTGAGGTGTAATCCATACTGAAGGCTGTGGTCTTTGATTTTCATCAGTAAGTGCTTCAAGTCCTCTTCACTTTCAGCAAGAAAGGTTGTGTCATCTGCATAATGCAGGTTGTTAATGAATATTCCTCCAATCCTGATGATACATTTTCCATCATATAGTCCAGCTTCTTGGATTATTTGCTCAGCGTACAGATTGAATTAAATTTATTCTTGAGATGGTCACTAAATTCAGATAGGAGATACTTAAGGTCGTACCTTGGCTTTCATGGACTTGTTCTAATTTTATTCAGCTTCAACTTGAACTTGCATATGAGCAATTGATGTTCTGTTCCACAGTCATCCCCAGCCTTGTTCTGACTGATGTCCACGAAAGCCAAAGTATAACCTTGAGGATATCCCACTTCAATTTAGAGACCATCTCAAAAATAGATTTGACGTCTTGAACTCTAATGACTGAAGACAAGACAAGTTGCGGGATGACATCAAGGACGTCGTACATAAAGAAAGCAAGACATCATTAAAAAGACAGGAAAGAAAAAAAGACCAAAATAGATGGTAGAAGAGACTCTGAAAGTTGCTCTTGAACTTCGAGTAGCTAAAGCGAGAGGAAGAAATTATAAAGTAAAAGAGCTGAACAGAGGATTTCAAAAGGCTACTTGAGAAGACAAAGTAAAGTATTCTAGTGACATGTGCAAAGACCTGGAGTTAGAAAACCAAAAGGGAAGAACACGGTCAGCATTTCTCAAGCTGAAAGAACTGAATTAAAAATTCAAGCCTCAAGTTGCAATATTGAAGGATTCTATAGGGAAAATATTAAACAACAGAGGAAGCATCAAAAGAAGATGGAAGGAATACACAGTCACTATACCAAAAAGAACTGGTTGATGTTCAAGCATTTCAGGAGGTCGCATACAATCAGGAACTGATGGTACTGAAGGAAGAAGCCCAAGCTGTACCGAAGGCACTGGTGGAAAACAAGTTTCCAGATATTGATGGAATACCAATTAAGATGTTTCAACAAATGAATGAAGCATTGGAAGTGCTCACTCATCTTTGCCAAGAAATTTGGAAGACAGCTACGTGGCCAACTGACTAGAAGAGATCCATGTTTATGCTTATTTCCAAGAAAGGTGATCCAACAAAATATGGAAATTGTCAACCAATATCATTAATATCACAGGCATGTAAAATTTTGCTGAAGATCATTCAAAAGTGTCTACAGCAGTATATAAACACGAAACTGCCAGAAGTTCAAGCTGGATTCAGAAGAGGACGTGGAATCAGGGATATCACTGCTGATGTCACATGGATCTTGGCTGAAAGCAGAGAATACCAGAAAGATGGTTTACCTATGTTTCATTGACTATGCAAAGGCTTTGACTGTGTGGATCATGACAAACTATGGATAACATTGTGAAGAATGGGAATTCCAGAACACTTAATCGTGCTCTTGAGGAACCTGTACATAGATCAAGAATTAGTCATTCAAACAGAACAAGGGGATACTGAATGGTTTAAAGTCAGGAAAGGTGTGTGTCAGGGTTGTGTCCTTTCACCATACCTATTCAATCTGTATGCTGAGCAAATAAACTGAGAAAGTAGATTATATGAAGAAGAAAGGGGCATTAGGATTGGAGGAAGACTCATTAACAACCTGCATTATGCAGATGACACAACTTTTCTTGGTGAAAGTGAAGAGACTTGAAGAATTTACTGAGGAAGATCAGCCTTCAGTATGGATTACACCTCAACGTAAAGAAAACATAAATCCTCACAACTGGACCAATAAGCAACATCATGATAAATAGAGAAAGGATTGAACTTGTCAAGGATTTCATCTTATTTGTATCCAAAATCAACACCCATGGAAGCAGCAGTCAAGAAATCAAAAGGCACATTGCATCCGGCAAATCTGCTGCAAATGACCTCTTTAAAGTGTTGAAAGGCAAAGATGTCACCTTGAAGACTAAGGTGCACCGGACCCAAGTCATGGTGTTTTCAATTGCCTCATAAGCATGACAGTGGATAAGGAAGACAGAAGGACTGAAGCCTTCAAATTTTGATGTTAGCAAAGAGTATTGAATATATTATGGACTGCCAGAACAATGAACAAATCTTTCTTGGAAGAAGTACAACCAGAATGCTCCTTAGATGCAAGGATGGCAAGACTCTGTTATCCAGAAGGATCAGTCACTGGAGAAGGACATCACGTTTGGTAAAGTAGAGGGTCAGCAGAAAAAGGAAGACCCTATCCAGATGGATTGACACAGTGGCTTCAATAATAGGCTCAAGCATAACAATTGTGAGGGTGACGCCAGAGTGGCAGCAGTTTGTTCTGTTGTACATAGAGTTGCTATGAGTCAGAACCTACTCAAAGGCACCTGACAACAACAACATAACAGACTGCACAAATATGATGAAAGGATAACATCCTGAAGCACCTTTCCAGACTTTAAACCACACAGTATCCCCTTGTTCTGTTCGAAAGACTGCCTATTGATCTATGTACATGTTCCTCATGAGTGCAATTAAGTATCATGGAGTTTCCATTCTTCATAATGTTGTCCATAACTTGTTATGATCCACACAGTTGAATGCCTTTGCATAATCAATAAAACACAGGTAAACTTCTTTCTGGTATTCTCTGCGTTCAGCCAAGATCCATCTGACATCAGCAATAATACCCCTTGTTCCACGTCCTCTTCTGAATCTGGCTTGAATTTCTGGCAGTTTCCTGTCTCTATACTGCTGCAGCCACTTTTGAATGATCTTCAGCAAAATTTTGTTTGTGTGTAATATTAATCATATTGTTCAATAATTTATGCACTCTATTGGATTGCCTTTCTTTGGAGGTACAAATATGGTCATCTTCCAGTCCATTGGCCGGGTAACTGTCTTCCAAATTGCTTGGCATAAATAAGTGAGCACCTCCAGCGCTGCATCTGTTTGTTGAAATATCTCAATTGGGATTTTGTCAATTCCTTGAGCCTTGTTTTTTGCCAATGCCTTCAGTGCAGCTTGGACTTCTTCTTTCAGTACCTTTGGTTCTTGATCATATGCTACCTCCTCAAATAGTTGAATGTCGAACAAGTCTTTCTGGTACAGTGTCTTTGTATATTCCTTCCATCTACTTTCGGTGCTTCTGCATCTTTTAATATTTTCCCGTAGAATCTTTCAATACTGCAACTCAAGTTTTGATTTTTTTCTTCAGTTCTTTCATCTTGAAGAATGTAGAGTGTGTTCTTTCCTTTTGGTTTTCTAACTCCAAGTCTTTGCACATTTCATCATACTTTACTCAGTCTTCTCAAACCACCCTTTGCAATCTTCTATTCAGTTCTTTCTCTTCATCATTTTTTTTCTGTTCGCTTTAGCTACTCAAAGTTCAAGAGTAAGTTTCAGAGTCACTTCTGACATCCACTTTTCTCTTTTCTTTCTTTCTTGCCTCTTTTAATGCCCTTTTGTTTTCTTCATGTATGATGTCCTTTACGTCATTACACAACTTGTCTAGTCTTTGGTCATTAGTGTTCAATGCAACGAATGTATTCTTGAGATGGTCTCTAAATTCAGGTGGGATATACTTAAGGTTGTACTTTGGCTCTCTTGGACTTTCTCTAATTTTCTTCAAATTTAGCTTGAAGTTGCATATGAGCAATTGATGGTTTGTTCTACAGTCAGCCCCTGGCCTTGTTCTGGTTGATATTGAGCTTTTCCATCATCTCTTTCCACAGATGTACTCCATTTGATTCCTGTGTATTCCATCTGGGGAAGTCCACATGTATAGTCAGTGTTTATGTTGTTGAAAAAAGGTTTTCTCAGTGAAGAATTGTTGGTCTTGCAAAATTCTATCATGAGATCTCCAGAGTCGTTTGTATCACCAAGGCAATATTTTATAACTACCAATCTTTCATCTTTGTTTCCAACTTTCGCATTCCAATCACCAGTAATTATCAATGCATCTTGATTGTATGTTTGATCAATTTCAGACTGCTGAAGTTAGTTAAAAATCTTCAATTTCTTCATCTTTGTCCATAGTGTTTGGTGGGTAAATTTGAATAATACTCTTTTTATCTGGTCTTCCTTTTAGGCATATGAATGTTATCCTATCACTGACAGTGTTGTACTTCAGGATAGATCTTAAAATATCATTTTTGATAATGAATGCAACCTGGTTCCTCTTTAATTTGTCATTCCTGGCATTGTAGACCATGTGATTGTATGATTCCAAATGGCCAATACCAATCCATTTCAGCTCAGTAATGCCTAGGATATCCATGTTTATGCATTCCATTTCATTTTTTATGATTTCCAATTTTCCTAGAGTCATACTTCATTCATTCCAGATTCCTATTATTAATGGATGTTTGTAGCTGTTTCTTCTCATTTTGAGTCGTGGCACATCAGCCGATGAAAGTCCTAAAAGCTTGACTCCATCCACATCATTAAGGTTGACTCTACTTTGAAGAAGCAGCTCTTCCCCAGTCATATTTTGATTGCCTTCCAAACTGAGGGGCTCATCTTCTGGCACTATATCAGACAATGTTCTGCTGTTATTCATAAGGTTTTCAGTGGCTAATTTTTTCAGAAGTTGACTGTCAGGTCCTTCTTCCTAGTCTGCCTTAGTCTGGAAGCTCTGTTGAAACCTGTCCACCATGGGTGACCCTGCTGGTATTTGAAACACTGGTGGCATAGCTTTCAGCATCACAGAAATATGCGAGTCACCACAGTATGACAAAATGATATACACGTGGAGTGATGTTGATACCCTTGGAAATCTTTTCAGTAGAAATATGAAATAAAAAATATCTGGAATCTGGAAAAGCTGGAATTTTCCTATGTTCATGTTTATATGCTAATTTTATTCCACAGGGCATGACATCTATTGGCCTAATAAGTATTAACTGAAAAACAAATGAAAGAAACCCATCATCATTCATTAAAATAATAAAATAAAAGTGTAATTGTTCGACTGTTTATTTAGTAAACAATAATAAGATTCAAGCAATCCTCTAAATTTGGGGCATACTGAAGTTCATAAAAGAAACAAAAATTCCTTTTCTATGGAACTACTTTGGACATGTTATCAGGAGGGATCAGTCTCTGGAGAAGGAGATCATCCTTGATAAAGTACAGGGTTATCGAAAAAAAGGAAGATCCTCACTGAGATGGATTGACGCAGTGGCTGCAACAATGTGCTCAAGCGTAACAAAGATTGTGAGGATGGTGCAGGACTAGGCAGTGTTTCGTTCTGTAGTACATAGGGTCACTATGAGTTGGATTCGACTCAATGGCACCTAACAACAACAACAACTCATGGAACTTATATTCTAGTGAGAGGAGACTTACAAACCAAATAACTAAGTAAAATATACATTATTTAAAGCACTTCTCCAAAGGAAGAAGAGTTTCGGAGGAAGCAAAAGAGGTCACTTTCTCAAAGGATTAATTTTTAGGGCAAAACACTTCCAGAAAAAGTTATTCAGAGTTTCCACAAAAATTCTCAAAGCAATTTTTATGATTAACAGAATGTTTAAACTTAAGGTAGAAAAAAATAAATAAATTAGAGGTGGAATGATGAGTTCTGAGTTGGAAGAAGTGTTAACGTGGTAAACAGCGTGGTCAGGGTGTAAATAAATGAAAAGGTAACATCCCAGAAAAGGCCAAAAAAGCATAAGTGGTGAGTCATATCCTCCAAATATCCAGGGAAAACATGCCAGGCGGAGGGAACAATGGATGGTATTATTAGAAAGATGAGTCTCCATTGTGTTGGAGGAAAACAAAACAAACAAGTGAGCAAATGTGGTTGGAGTGGAATAAGCAAAAGAGACAGAATAGGAGATGGTTTCTTAGAGACAGAGGGACTGAGGGGTTGAAGGTAGCTCACTGTGAAGACTTTGTCTTCCACTAAAACTAAGATGGGGAGCCTTTGGCAATTTTCCGTGGGGGAGTGATGGGTCTGGATCATACTATAACAGAGTAACTCAGACTGTTGTGTTGAGAACAGCCCGGAACAGTGGAGGTGAGGGAGATACAGGGAAGGGCCAGAAGGGCAGAAAGAAGACCAGTTGGGAGGCTACCTCCATATCCCAGTACCCGATAATGGTGATTTTGACTAGAATGGTAGCAGGGAAGATCATGAGAAGCGTTCAGATTCTGGAGGTAGAACTAAGAGGATTTGTGAGCGGATGAAATGTGAAGTATAAGAGAAGGAGAGGATCAAGGATGACTCGAAGGGATTTGTCCTGAACCATAAGAGGATTGGAGTTGCCATTTACTGAAAGAGTGTAGACAATGAAAGGAGCAGGTCGGGATGTGAGGGGAAGATCAGGAGCTCAGATTCAAAAAGTCATTGGTCTTAGGTTATTTACCTAACAGAGGCCAGCAAGATTTGAAAGTCATCTCAAAAATATTGGACATGCAGGCAGGCTTTTCATAGCATGTATCTAAACCTTGCAGGATTCATAATTCCTTCTTTAGGTTTACTTATTTGTCCCTAAGTATCTCATTTGAATTCTTTTCAGAATACACCAATTTGCAAATATTATACATATTTTTAATAGTTTATTTTATTTTTGTTGTTGTTGAGCATATAAACAGCAGAAAATACAATTCAACAATTTCTGCCTGTAAAATTCAGTCACATTGATTACATTCTTAAAGTTGTGCAAGCCTTCTCGCCCTTTCTCCCCCAAATTATTCCTCCCTCATTAATGTAAACTCATTGCTCCCTAAATTTCTTATGTACTTGTTAGAGTTGCTGTTATTAATTTGATCTCATGTTTATTGTTGTTAGGTGCTTTTGAGTCAGTTCCGAGTCACAGCGACCCTATGTACAATGGAACAAAACACTGCCTGGTAGTGTGCCATCCTCATAATCTTTGCTATGCTGAAGCCCTTTGTTGCAGCCACTGTGTCACTTCATCTCCTTGAGGGTCTTCCTCTTTTTCACTGACCCTCTGCTTTACCAAGCATGATGTCCTTCTCCAGGGACTGGTACCTCTGATAACACGTCCAAAGTACGTAAGATGAAGTCTCGCAATCTTTGCTTCTAAAGAGCATTCTGGCTGTACTTCTTTCAAGACAGATTTGTTGGTTCTTCTGGCAGTCCATGGTATATTCAATAGTGTTCTCCAACACCATAATTCAAAGGTGTCAATTCTGATGCCATATAGATAGTTCTTTAAAAGAGCACCATGCTCAAGACAGATAATCTTTACTGATTAAGCTACAGCATTGTTATTTTAAAGAAGAATCAGAGGTATATTTTTGGTTTAAAGTTAAAGTTTAAAGATTATCTCAGGACAATAGTTACACGGGTTGAATTGGCAAATGTTGTGCGGTAGGTAATTCCAACAAAAAAAGAAGAGCAGCTGCTGAGGTTGCTTATGTACAACCAAACAACTCATGGGATTTGGTTTCTTGGTTTGGAGGTCAGTCTACAATCATGGTTTTGTGGGACATGCTAGATAATTGGCCTAATATCCTGTTTAGTGCTTTTCTTCTTCCTCCTAGTTTGTTTCATAGTCCCTGGAGTCTTAAAAGCTTTCAAGCAGCCACCCAAGGTACAACAATTGGCCTCCATTTGTATATATTATAGTTTTGATTGTACCTTCTTGCTTGTCTCAAGCTTGAGTTCTGGTGCCAGTTTTATACAATACAATAACATGACCACTTCAATTTTAGTCATACAGCAAGGTTATAAATTCTGTTAAACCATGACAAAATGTTTCAGGGGACCTGACAACTCAGGTTCATTAATAGTAGCCCTGTTCTCCAATTTTACAGTAAAATACCCTGACAACTGGATTACTATATTTTTGTGAAGGTACAAAGAACTAAAAACCTCTCAACCTCACTGTCTGGAAAATCTCTAATTGCAAAGTTATTTTTAGAGTTTAGAAATGTCTATCAACTAAAATGAGCACATGACTATGCAAATAAGAAATGATATAAATTGAATACAAACAATTATATGGTCATAAACTGCTTTGAAAAGACATAACAAACAAGTGATTTTTACTCTGCATTTCCACCTTCAGAGGTTATATACGTGGCTGTTTTTTGTCTTGTCTTTGTTTTGGTTTTTGCTTGCATTTTGTCAGAGCTATATGGATGCTCAGAGAAAACTCTAGTTTAAGAAGAAATCTTTAAATTCTTCAAATTTTTCCCTATCTGGAGGACAAATAATATCAGTATCTGTCTTGTAACCTGCTCTATCTTGCTTACTGCTCTTTGTGTTTTAAAATGATGCTTAAGGTTATTTGGTTTGTGCAGAAATTGCAATGGCATGAAGAATTACGCCATTCTTAGCATCTGTAGATCCTTTTGCTGAGCCTGCTGAAGGCTGCACTTTTTCTTCCTTCATCTTATCTTCCGTCCAGTGCTAAAGGATGTGATTGTTTGCACTTCCCAATTCACCATTTCAGAATGGCTGTGAGTGGACATGACCGAGGAATTATCTTCAGATACAGAACTCGCAAACTTTAAAGGTTACAAATTGCCCTCCACAGACCATGAGATTTAAGTATACTCTCTTGCATGCTTTGTTGAATTATTGATTCATCCTCCTCTATTTCTTGATGTCATGTTTCACAAGCATAAAGCTGACCTGCTCATTAGAAACTTTAATAATAGTAGAGCTTCATGAAGATATATGAAGAAAGCAGATGAAATTTCCTTACTATGTGCAAATAGGCTTCACAAACTACCCTCAGAAATGCACATCACACACCGTGGCAGCATTTAAAAGCATCTTAGAAACCACAGCATCGTGCCTTGATACTTCAGATCAATATAGAATCTTCTTCTGGATGTCTGGCACTGCTAACATCTTATAGGGAGCTCAGTGTGCACACCTTCATAAGGAAGGACAAATCTGGGGGAATTTGCAAGCAATGTGAAGGTTCTGAAGGGTGAACCTACCTTAATGCTGAGGCAGGAGGACTTGAAAGCTCTTCCTTTTATTTTTCTTCCACTCTCATTTATGAGAGATATATGTGGGCACTGTCGTTACAGGCCGGTACATTTAATTATTTTTTTTTTTATTTTTCTACTTGTAGTAAATATATTGGCAATGAAACATTGGCAGTTTCCATAATCTTCACATGTATAATTCAGTGACATTAATTATGTTCATCATGTTGTTCAATCATCATCATTAACCGTTCCCAAATTTTTCCATTACTCTTAACAGAAGCTCTATGTCCCCTAAGTATTGTGTCTTCCCTCCCACCTACCCTCAGTAATCACTAATAAACTTTGATCTCTATACATTTGCCCGTTCTAGATATTTCATATAAGTGGGCTCATATTAATATTTATCCTTTTGTGACTGCATTTTTCACTTAGCATAACGTTTTCAAGGTTTATCCCTATTGTAGCATGTATCAGGACTTTATTTCGCTTTATGGCTGAGTAATATTCCGTTGTATGTATGTACCACATTTTGTCTATCCATTCATCTGTTGATGAATACTTAGGCTGTTTTCGTGTTTTGACTATTATAAATAGTGTTACAATGAACATTGGTGTACAAGTATCTGTTTACATTCCTGCTTTTAATTCTTTTGGGAGTATATGTAGCAGAAGAATTGCTGAATCATGTGATGATTCTACGTTTATCTTTTTGAGGAACTGCCAAGCTGTTTTCCACAGTGAATGTATCATTTTACTGTCGTTCAGTATCACATTGGAGTTATCAGCCCATCTTTTCAGCCTCTCTCACTGATACATCGCCTTTTTAATAGTAGCATCTGTTATATCCTGTATACTCTGAGGAATCAGAGAGATGGAGAAGGAAAGAGAGAGAGATAATGTGGTTGGAAGGTTTCTACGGAAAAAGGAATAATGAATGAGATATGAAGAGACAGAGAATTTTCATTCAGTCTTTGCACTTTAGTGCCTAAGCCATGCTCTGGAAAAAAAAAAGGAGGCTCAAGAATTTTTCTTGATGAAGCTAAGTCCTTACTGGTATTATTTTGTATATAATTCAGTGCACTGGGAGGCCCAATAGTGTGGCAAAACCAAAAAAGCCAAACCTGTTGCCATTAAGTCAATTCCAACTCATAGCGACCCTATAAGACAGAGTAGAATGGTCCCATAAGGTTTCCCAGGAGCGACTGGTGGATTTTAACTGCCAACCTTTTGGTTAGTAGCCAAGCTCTCCACCACTGTGCCAGCAGGGCTCCAACAGTGTAACAGCAATGCAGCAAATGGCAATGAGTGGAAATCACCCTCCTTAGGTAGACTGGTCTATGTATACGAGCATGTAGGAGCACCAGAAGACTCCTTCTTCACTAGTTGTTATAATCACAGTACAGGGTCCTGTGGATTAAATTCAATGCTCATTCTAAAACTGAAGAGAATAGTATGAAATCAATCCCAGTTAACAGTAAGAAAATGAAGCTAAGGGTCATGACACAAATTTGGTGATATCTAACACAAACAAATCAAAGAAAAAAGAATCAGCAAGAACAGTAAAATATGGAAAGTCTATATAGCACTGTTTGTTATGAGGCTTCTTTAGACTGTTAATGCTAATTGACATCCTTGAGAATCTGGTCATCACTACCGGGTACTGATTATACAATGTTCTAATATAAAGTTGAAAAGAAATGAAAGTTGGCAGAGGGAGAAAGAAGGTTCATACACAGTCTTCAAAGAAATATAACTTTGACCACTAGATTGTTATGTTCAATGCTAACATGCAGCAAAATGAAAATATTACTTCCTCCATATATGGAAATCTGGAAATAATTTGGGCTGACAATTCAAATGTATTTAATGTTCCCATATAATCAGGTGAAAATTTTACTGTTGTTGTTAGGTGCCATCCAATCGGTTCTGACTCATAGCAAGCTTTTACGTACAACAGAATGAAACACTGCCTGGTCCTACACCACCTTCACAGTCACTGCTATTTAAAATCGCAGTTATTTTTAATCGTTGATATGTTAAAATTTTACCAAGCATAGCTTAATGAAACCATTTTCAAATCTGAAACTTGTTCCTGTTCTTCTCTGAGTACAAATATTCTAGAGTACATCTCTTTAGAATTAAAAGAATTCTAATCCAGTCATGTCGCAAAACCATTTATATCTGAGCAATCAGTCCAGCCTTCTTGAAACAGAAAGAAACTAGATGTTGAGCAAAAATTCATTTTGATCTTTGCATCCACCAACAGCTAATACACATAGTACCTAGCATACAGTAGTCATAAATATATGCCCAGAATGCAAGAATTAATGCATGGTTAATGATGCTCATGATGTTTATAGCATTCATCTTTACTATGTGGTGAAACTAGACTATAAGTCAATGTTAACATCACAAAGCTATCTCTGTGTTTACCTGAACCGTAACTTAAAACGACACTACTACTTTTGTTCCTAATTTCAACTCATAACATATTTAACCCACTGTTGTTAGATGTCTTCGAGTCGATTTTCAACTCCGAGTGGTCCCATGTGACAAAGTAGAGCTGCCACCTAGGTTTTCTTGGCTGTAATCTGCTTGATCTGCTTTATAGAAGCAGATTGCCAGGTCTTTCTCCTTCAGAGCCACTGGGTGAGTTTGAACTGCCAAGCTTTCAGTTAGCAGCCAAGTACTTAATCATTGTGCCACCAGGGCTCCTTATATTTAACCTAGGCAGTCAAATTAAAGTTTTCAGTACCCATATCTAAAATTAGGTATGAATAACTTACAATAAATTATGCTTAATGTTTTAAAAATTTAGATCTTTCCTGTTAACCTATTATTATTTTAAATAAAGAGAAATGGTGATCTATATTTTATTTGATGGAACAAATATTTTTAATTTGGAGATAATGTACTCAGAAAGAAACACAGTGTGCTCACAAAGGTAAAGTATCTTTTTAAAAAGGCCCCATTCACAATTCCAGGCTAGAGAACAAGATCTTCACAGATCTGGCCCCAGATGAATTGCTAGCTATGCAAGGAGGATTTACTGCAATTACTCATGCTGTGATTTAGATTAAGCCACTTGAAGCTTCAATTCACAAGCATTTATGAACATTCTCATTCAAATTTACTTAAAAGAGTCCCTTAAACATCAGACTGGTACATTGGAGAATCACAGTAGCCCATTTATTTTAAATGCTGGATAAAGAAAACTATAACATAACCTTTACCAAATAGCACAAATGAAAAATAAAATGATATTGCTACTGAGGTTTAGAGAACACCTGATCTTACGTAAACTTTAAGTGAACTTGGGTTTAGTAGAAATCATGGTATATGTTAAAATGGTTAGGATTTAAGTGTTTCTATCAATAGCTATCTCATGGTCAAATAATGTCATTCCAGTTGTTGAAACAAAGAATTCTTCTCTAATTTTCACCCCTTAGCTTTTTTTTTTTCCTTCTTCTTCTTTTCCGCAGATACTTCTGGGAGTTCATTAAGTGCTGTTTCCCTTAAACTCCGACGTCAGATACCATGTGCTTCTGATATTTTTCTCCTCTCCTATTTCAGTAACTGGAAATTTGTGAGAAGCCTTTGGTGCAACATGCACAATTGAGCCAATGCCTTACATCTGAACCTGCTGTTCTTGAAACAGAGCCTCTGCATGCCAACAACATCACCTGAATGTACACGTGAACACTCCACTGGACAAAGCCATTGCCATTGAAGTGAAGAGAATAGTAGACTACTGTTCTTGTGGCGCACTCTGTAGTGTATATCCCAAAGGAGAAATCAACTTACACTCCCTGGAACTCACAAAAATGCTATAGATCTTTTGGTTTTAAGGCTCTGACATGAATGGATAGAGGCTGGATTGAAGAAAGCGATAGATATTATACTCTGTTCTTGCACAGTTTATGTGCCTAGGCATTGCGTATGACCTGCTTTGGATAGCAGAATATGATTGGCCAAGTCTAGCAATGATGTGGTGTTAGGGATTGAATTGTATTTGTTTAAAATATGTGTTGAATTCACAGCCCTTGTACCTGATTCTGTTTGGAAATGGGCTTTTTCTTTTTTATGTTAACAAGGTCATACCAGTATAGGGTGGATCCTAAACCTAATCACTTCTGAGTTATAAAAAGATCAGAATAGACGTTAAAACATACATACTTGGGAAGACAGATGCCATGGGAGGACTGTCTACAAGCCAAGGAACCCCAAAGAACCAAGAACTGTGTGGAGCTACTGTCAAGGAAGGACTCTACATGGCTGAGAACCTTATTTGGACTTTTAGCCTACAGAACTGTGAGAAAATAAATTTCTGATCTTCAAAGTCACCTGCTTGTGATATTTTTGTTACAGCAGCACTAGGTAACTAAGACACATGGACAAATGTACTCTCTCTACTTGCCATACTCTTACAGGGGATGAAGAAGATGGTTGTGAACAATATTGCAATTCGTGAAACATACTAAGTCAGAATGAAGAATTTTTTTTAATAGTCAACAAACATTTATTTTTAAAAAGTCATATAATTAGAGAACAAATATAGGATTACAGGAGAAAATAAACAAAACAGGCAAAATTAAGATCATTCATAATCCCATCACCCAGATATAACCACCATCAACGTTTTCGCATATAGCCTTCTGGTTGCTTTTGTCTATATGTTTTTTTTTTTTTTTTGCTTTAACAAACAGAAATTTATTTTCTCACAGTTTAGGAGGCTAAAAATCCATATTCAGGGTGCCAGCTCTAGGGGAAGGCCTTCTGTCTCTGTGGGCTCTGGGGGGAATATCTCTGTCTCTCTCTCTCTCTCTTTCTTTCTTTTTTTTTTTTTAATTGTGCCTTAGGTGAAAATTTACAGCTCAAGTTAATTTCTCATTCAAAAATTAATGCACACGTTGTTTTGTGACATTAGTTGCAATCCCCACAATGTGACAGCACACTTGCTCTTTCCATTCCCTGTGTCCTTTCAAACAGTTCCTATCCCTTCCTGCCTTCTCCTCATCCTGCTTTTGGACAGGAGCTGTCGGTTTGGTCTCGTGCATCTGATTGAACTAAGAAGCACACTCCTCACGTGTACTATTTTTTGTTTTATCGTCTTGTCTAATTTCTTTGTCTGAAGAGTGAGATTCAAGAAAGGTTTCAGTCTGGGGGCCATAGTTTCGGGGGTTCTTAGAGTTCCTGTCAGACCATTCCGTCTGGTCTTTTCATGTGAATTTAAGTTCTGTTCTACATTTTTCTCCTGCTCTGTCCAGGACTCTCTGCTGTGTTCCTGTCAGGGTAGTCATTGATGGTAGCCGGGCATCATCTTGTTCTTCTGGTCTCAGGTTGATGGAGTCTCTGGTTCATATGGTCCTTTAGTTCTTTGGACTAGTATTTTCCTTGTGTCTTTTGTTTTCTTCATTCTCCTTTGCTTCACGTGGAATGACCAACTGATGTATCTTAGATGGCCACTTACAAGCTTTAAAGACCCCAGATGCCACTCACCAAAGTGGGATGTAGAACATTTTCTTAATAAACTATATTATGCCAATTGACTTAGATGTCCCCCAAAACTATGGTCCCCAGGCCCAACTACACTATCCCTCAAAGTGTTTGGATGTGTACAGGAAACATCTTTGCTTTTGTTTGGTCCAGGTGTGCTGACTTTCCTTGCCTTATGTGTTATCCTTCCCTTCACTGAAGAATACAGAATATTGACTTTCTTTTAAGTGTGATTGAAAGTGACTGAAGAGTTTTAAGTAGTAATTTTGATTTGGTTTTTGCGAATTCCCTAAACTTCTCTTTATCTGGAAATGCCCTAATTTCACCATCATATTTGAGAGACAGTTTGGCTGGGTATATAATTCTTGGCTGGTAATTTTTTTCCTTCAAGACTTTATGTATGTCATCCCACTGCCTTCTCGTCTGCATGGTTTCTGCTGAGTAGTCCAAGCTTAGTTTAATTGACTCGCCTTTGTAGATGACTTTTTGTTTATCTTAGCTGCTCTTAAAATTCTCTATGTTTGGTTTTGGCAAGTTTGGTTATAATATGTTTTGGTGACTTTCTTTTGGGATCTACCTTATGTGGTGTTTGATGAGCATCTTGGATAGATATCTTCTCATCTTTCACGATATCAGAGAAGTTTTCTGCCAACAAATCTTCAGCAATTCTCTCTGTATTTTCTCTTATCCCCTCTGTTCTGGTACTCCAATCACTTGTAGGTTATTTCTCTTGATAGAATCCCACATAATTCTTAGAGTTTCTTCATTTTTTAAAATTCTTTTATTTGATTTTTCCTCAAATAACTTGTTGTCTAGTGCTTTATCTTCAGTCTCACTAATTCTGACTTCTACTGCCTCAATTCTGCTCCTATGACTTTATTGAGTTGTCTAATTCTGAAATTTTATTGTTAATCTTCTGGATTTCTGATTGCTGTCTCTCTATGGATTCTTACATCCTATTAAATTTGTCATTATGCTCTTGAATAACCTTCTTAAGTTCCTCTATTGCTTTGTCTGTGTGTTCTTTGGCTTTTCTGCATTTTGTCAGATCTCCTTCTGGATCTCTTGAAGAGTTCTGCATATTAATCTTTTGTATTCTGCCTCCAGTAATTCCATGAAAATTCTCTTCCTCCAGAAAATTTCTTGATTCTTTGTTTTGGGAGCTTGCTGAAGCCATCATGGTCTGCTTCTTTATGTGATTTGATATTGACTTGTCTCTGAGCCATCAATAAGTTATTATAATTTATTTATTTCATGTTTGGTTACTGTGTCCTAGCTTCTTGCTTTGTTTTGTTTTGATATGTCCAAATTGTCTGCTCATGTGAGCTAGTTTGATTATTGGTGACTTTGAAGCTCTAATGTCCTGTCGTCAAGTGGTTAGATCTGTCACTAAGTATGTGAGCCCAGGAGTCCATTAACTCTATGGATTCAGCTCAGGTGTTCAAGTAGTTGGTCACCAAGTGTGTGGTGTAGGCTCTCACCTACAGTCCTAGACAAGCATGGGTGACTGGTGTAGGTACAGGTATCTGGCTGCAGTAGGGAGTCACATGCAGAGCAAGGCAGGGGGCTGACGGCTGCCCCTGAGCGTCTGGGAAGAAAGCATGTCCCTGTTTCCTAGAGCATGTAGGTGGGTGGGTTTTGCAGCCAGACTATGAGCACCCACTGCAGTTGGCTATAAGGACTACGGGGCACCACTTATTCTTGGACCCCTGTCACGGGTGGCTAGGTGATGTGGGTGGAGCCACCAGTCCTCAGGCCCCTGATATGGGCAGGTGAGGAAACTGCTTAATGGGCAGAGCAGTGTCAAATGTTACAAACCTGTAACTTCACAGATGAAACAGTTGAAGTTAGACTTCAGGTATACATCCTGTTGTACTGTGGCAATGAGGGCTTACACTGTTGAAATGGGCCCACACAAGTCTATGCAGGGGTGAAAGGCATTCAAAGTCTGTGGATCCCTTATACCTGTGCCTAGGCAATGGAGCATGCCAACCCTGAGTTCCTGGCTTAGGGTGGCTGGCAACTTATTTTATCTCTCTTTGTTAATTTTTTCCCTCTTCAAGGCCAGGAGAATGGCCCAAGACACGTGACGGGTCCTACTTCTGGCCCAGGGGACTCAGAAGTCACTGAAGGCAGCCTAGGACCCAGTACAGAGAGTGGAGGGGTGAAGTAAATGGGAGAGAGGTTTTTCCAAAATGGAGTGATTTTTCATTTGCACAGTAGGCCAGACTCAAGTATTTAGCTGCTTGAGTAATGCTTTTCACTGGTTCTGGATGACAGAGTAGACTTTCTGCCACTGGGTCTCTCCTGATGTGGAAAATGTATCTTGAGCACCACTGCTTGTCTCACTGCACATAGGAGCTGATCTGGCCCGAAGGGCTCCAGCTTCTGCTGGGTCAGGTCTAGCAACTCCTCACTGCTTCTGAACCATCTCTCCCTCCTCCCCCAAGTCAAATTCCTTAACTTTACCTTTGATGTTCAGGACTCCTAGATCGTCCTATACAATTGATTTACTTATTTTGTTGGGTCTTTGTTGTAAGAGGGACCACAGGCAGCGTCTGACTACTCTACCATCTTGACCTCCTCTCAAGACTTTTAAGTAGAGGAGTGATGTACTTTATATTGTTTAAAGTTCTTGTGGTTATGAAAAATAGATTGTACTAAATCAAGATGTAGTACAATATGTTCAGTTTGAAGACTGTGGCTATTAAAAGAGGAAATAATGCAAGGTTGCTCTAGTAGAATAATAATAGAAACAGAGAAAATGGCATTAAATTGGAATATATTTGGGAAGTATGTCAACAGAAATTGCATGAGCGATATATAGTAGGTAGTGGAAAGACAGCACAGTGATTTCTGCTTCCAGAGCTCTTCCTTGAGATAACAAGGTTTATTAGCACTTAGAGTCAGCCTTCCCTTTCTTATGTCCTCAGTTAGAATAAATACTTGTCAAAATCTCAGTGTATATGGCACCTGATACTTTTAAAGAAAATGGTGTCAATTCTAAGGCATATTACATGCACTAAGTTATAGCCCTGGTGGCACAACATTTAAGTGCTCGGCTGCTAACAAAAAGTTGCTGGTTCGAACCTACCCAGCAGCTGTGTTGTAGAAAGATCTGGTGATTTACTTTTGTAAAGACTTATAGTTCTACTCTACATGGGGTTTCTATGTGTGGAAATCGACTAGACAGCACCTAATAACATAACAACAAAGTTATAGATAAAATATTTTTATTTCCTAAAATGTAACCTGTAATGTTTTCCTTATTTTGCCGTAATATATTTCCTTTTCTAGTTTATCTTTTTTAAAAATCGAAACAAATGTAAATGTAAATAATCTGTCTCCTTGAATATTAAACCTGTATTTATACTTGCATTTCCAATATATTTTTTTCTCCTCTCACTCTCTCAAACTTAATTTTTCACATTTTCTTATTTCAACTTCCAGTCTTGCAGTGCATCAACATTTGTAGCTCATTCCCTTCATTATCTCATTTGTATCCTCTCTTCTTCCACCTGCCGCAAGTTCGCCTTTTGTCTTTTACATCTTGTTTTCACAGTCTTCCTAAATTGGCAAATACTTCTCTAAATTAAATACTGTGCTAACACAATAGATTTTTGGGTTAGTCTGATTTAAGAGAAGTAGGAAAAGGAAGTTCACCTAATTATCTCTATTCTAGAGAAGATGGGAGTTTGCAGGTTTTCACAGAAAAGTCATTTTGCTTCCTAATTTTGCGGTATGGCCCAGTCAATTTCTAGCACGATAAGGTAAGAGGAGTTGTTTGAGAGAAAGAATGGTAAGCTGAACAGTTCAAATTTCACATCCGTTTTTTTTTGTCTCTCTACACTACCATGTATAGTAAACTTAAATGTAAATGGCAAAATAAAAATAATTCTTTATTACACCTATACCATTTTTTTTTCCCTCCAGTTATTTTCATGACACTCTTTCTGTCTCTATTATAGTTATGTTGTAGGGGAAAAAAACATCACAAAGTTTAGTAAAGCAAAAAGAAAGTTTTATTCAGCATATATTCAAAAAAGCAAAAGTGGGAAGCAGACAAGTATGCTGCCAGAGCTAATGTCTGCCGGAATCCAAAGAATATTACAGAATAGTCAAGAATGGGAAAAAGGACAAGCACGCTGCCACAGTGGTGTCTGCCTGAGTCCAGAGTCCATTACAGAGTCGTCAGTATATATTAACATTACAAATGGGAAAAATCACTGAAAGCTTCACCTTTTCACAGATTGGCTAGAAACTGTAACCCTACATTTTAAGTTGTCTTTCTTAACAATCATCGGTACAGGTTTCAGTAATGACAGTCAGGAGGGTCTTCATTGGTCCAACAAATTTTCTATTCACTAAATGCTAGCAGAAAAAGGTAAGAGTGAAGTCTTTTGTGCTCTCTTTGATTGGCTTTATGTGAAAGCTTCCCTAAAAGATATTTTCCAAGATTATCTTAGCTATTGTCTTTATCTCAGGGCCCAGTTGATAGACCCTTGTGTGTCCTTTTGAGTCCTTGTGAGCCCTGCTCCAGCTGGGTCACATTCTTTATGGTCAAGGAGATGGAATAAATGATTCTAATATTATTTTCTAAATCAGTTATGTACTGTCAGTGTTACCAGACCAGGATTTTAGCGAAGACAAAATGCTAGCTAAAAGGGTCAACTGTGAAAGTATTGCATTAAACACAGACACATACACACACATCACTATATAAAATTATTTCTTTTCCTTATGTAGAAAAGTTTTGGGTAAAATGTATTCATTCAATCAACAAAATTTGATTGAGTTCCTATTATGTGAGAGGCACCGTGCTGGGTGCTGGTGATTCGAAGGAAATTAGACAAATATGGTCCTGCTTTATGAATCTTAAATGGAGTAGAGGGCGTTTCAAAAAGCAAGCCTCCCATTTAGTTGCTTGTAGTTTGGGAGGTGTCAGGACGTATTCAAGCCATTGAACCTTTCTCTTTGCGAGTTTCTAAATATATCTGCCAGCCCAGAAGCCTAAATGTGATGATTTTTTCCCAGCACTGTCAAAGAGAAAAAGTAAGTCTTAATTTAATATCTAAGGTCTTGGATACTCATCATCCTTTGAAGTCTGGCTGGCAGAGCACTTTCCACGATGAAGTTCTTTAGCTTATCTATTGCTATCTGAAAAGCAAAGATGTCACCTTGAAGAATAAGGTGTGCCTGATGCAAGCCATGGTGTTTTCAATTGCCTCATATGTATGCAAAAGCTGGATGATGAATAAGGAAGACAGAAGAAGAATTGAAGCCTTCGAATTGTGGTGTTGGCAAAGAATATTGAATATACTGCCAAAAGAACAAACAAATCTGTCTTGGAAGAAGTACAATCAGAATGCTCCTTGGAAGCAAGGATGGCAAGACTATGTCTCACATACTTTGGACATGTTATCAGGAGAGATCAGTCCCTGGAGAAGAATATCATGCATGATGAAATAGAGGGTCAGTGAATACCCTTAACTAGATGGACTGACACAGTGGCTGCAACAATGGGCTCAAGTGTAACGACAATTGTGGCAATGGCACAGGACTGGGCAGTGTTTTGTTCTGTTGTACATAGGGTCACTTAGTGGGAACCAACCCGAAGGCACCTAACAACAACATTGCCATCTGAACCAGATAAAATTTTCCTAGATATGTAACGTCTTTGTATGAGCAATACCGAAATGGCACAATAAAGGAAATAACCACCAGTGTAATTTCCTTATTCCCATACAAAATATTGTCATAAGTGGTTATAGTCTACATCATGTTTTTAAAATGGGATAATTTTCCTTCCCCATAAGCTTGGGAATCTTGGGAAGAGGACAAAGTTATAGAGTTAATTTGGATTTGTTTTAGCACTGAGACCAATAAAGATGCCATTGTTTCCAAAAGAGTAACAGCCAGAACCTAGAATAAAAATTTTTTTTCTAGTGTTCTACTGTTTAATTCCTTTTTTAAATGGAGACTTTCCATTAACTTTAATTAAACGTTTAATAAAGATTATAGCCAGAAAATATATTTTCCCATTGAAATTAGATTACTTTCCTCAAAGAAAACAGTGTGGGTGTATAACTGGGTGGGCTGGATTCTCAACAGAGTTTTATCTGGCTCCTTCCTTTTCAGAGTGATTACTGACCTGTTAAAGCTCTAGGGGAAATCTTTTTGGTAATTTACATTTCCAGATCACTTTCCCTTTTGTCTGTAACTACACTAAATACAGGATTTATCCTTTGTTCGGCATGTGCAGGAACAGATGCTCCAGCTACTAATTCTTTGTCTCATTTGGAGCATGAAAAAATGAGAGGCTAGCTCCTGCACAGATCAAGGCTGTCTCCTCAGACTCAGAGCCTTGCACATACCCTGGAGAGATGCAATTTGCGAGCTTCTTTGTATCCAGGGGGTTGAAAGGAAGGGTATAGATTCTTACTTTCTGATCTAGGTTCTTTTTCCATGTCTTTTAAGACTTTGCCATATAATGCTACTCTCATGTTCTCCAGCTTCTGTCAATTCATTAAATGCTGATTTAGTTTTTTATGGCAACATTTGTCTCAGATGAGAGTTACGGTAAAGCTTATCATTAAACCTTATAATTTTTAAAGCTGCATAGAATTTATGGTTCCATTTTTAAATCAAATACACCATAATAAATTGTCTTAAGACTTTGATGATACATCATATAGTTAGCTTTTCCTTGCAGCATCGTTTATAATGTCAGGATAGGATTTTATGCTTGAGGAATATATTTTATTTACAGCACAACAACGCACTGATGAATTTGTAGTAAATTATCTCAAAGGAACAGTATCTCAGAAGAACAGTAAGACACATGTTAGTTTACATCATACACAATGGCACCAGGATCATTTTGGAAATACAACAAATATTTAGGGAAAAAATTCAAATACATTTTTCCTACTTAACTTGGATTGTATCATTAGTTGCTATGTGAGATAATTTCATCACAAACAAGATCAAACCCATTGCTGTTGAGTCAGCAACTCACAGCGACCCTATCGGACAGAGTAGAACTGCCCTGTAAGGTTTCTAAGACCGTAAATCTTTTTTTTTTTTTTTTTTTAATATTTTATTGTACTTCAGGTGAAGGCTTACAGAACAAATAGTTTCTCATGAAACAGTAGTACACATGTTGTTTTATAACATTGGTTAACAACCCACAACATATTAACCCTCTAACTTCTCAACCTTTTTCTTTTGGTGAAAATACACATAGCCAAAGACACACCATTTCAAAAATTTTTACATGCACAGTTCAGTGATATTGACTACGCTCTTCCAATTGTGCTGTTATTCTCACTTAAGATGAAGGCTTACAGAACAAAATAATTTCTCATTTAACAGTTGCTATAAATGTTGCCCTATGACAATGGTTAACAATCTCACAACACATCAACAATATCCTTACTCAATCTTGTGTTCCCTATCACCAGTTTCCTTGTCCCCTTCTGCCTTCTGGCCCTTGTCACTGGACTCCTGTATCTCATTAGTCTCATTTGGTTTTATGGGGCTGTCCACTCCCAGGCTGAACAGTGAACCTCAGAGGTAACTTCACCACTGAGCTGAAAGTGTGTCTGGGGGTCATTCTCTCGAGGTTTCTCCAGTCTCCTTTAGGCCAGTAAATCTGGTCTTTTTTTTGTGGGTTAGAATTATGCTCTACTTCCTTCTCCAGCTCTGTCCAGAACCC
Organism: Dugong dugon; assembly: GCA_030035585.1. Lineage (NCBI taxonomy): Eukaryota > Metazoa > Chordata > Mammalia > Sirenia > Dugongidae > Dugong > Dugong dugon. The sequence goes on along the minus strand of CM057463.1, from coordinate 105,750,578 downwards.
TCTGTTGTGATCCTGTAAGACTGTAAATCTTAAGGCAAGCAGACCGCCACATCTTTCTTCCATGGAGTGACTAGTGTGTTCCAACCACTGACCTTTCAGTTAGCAGCCAAGGACTTAACCAGTTGGCCACCCAGGGCTCCTAGTAATTTCATACCTAGTCTAATTTATCTTTCTTGTTTAAGCTCAAATTTTGAAATTGAGTTGTTTTTTATGCACATTATAGCACAGTATTGCTAAGGGACTCATCATTCCACCTGTCATTTACATCATTGTAACTTGAAATTGTGATTGTGAGCCCCAATGCTTGTTGAAGTACACCACTGGCTTTCCAATGCTTCCAAGGTCAAGTCCAGGTATTTTAATGAGACAAACAAGAACCTCTCTAAACGTCATCATTTTTCTTTCCCGAATAAAAATTGGACTGTATTTTAGTACCCCAACAATATTATTTTGTGTCTTATCTCATTATTTTACTATCTCATTTTTCCCATAAATATGTATTGCACACCACCTCTTCGAAAATAATGCGTTGGGTGAGCAAAATGAGACTTGGTCCCTGACCTCAAATTCTTTCAGTCTGGAGGGCAGACAGATATTAATCAAATAAGCAAACACATAAATGTAAGTTGCAGCTGTCACAGGTGGCATCAAAGAGAGGAACAAGGGGTTATTTATACTTGTTATAGGGGAATTTCATGAAGTCAGAGAAGTCAAGGAGAATTCCCCTGAGGGAGGATTTTCTGAGTAGAGACCTGAAAATACAGATGTTCACTTTGCAAGGATAGAGTTGTAAGAGCATCACCAAAAGAAAGATGAGCATTGTACTTTCTTCCATATTTCTATTGCTTTACTTGGACTTTTCCTTTGCCTGGAGTTCCTTTTTTCTCATCATTTCTCCACTTTCACCTGACATTCATAGTGACGTTCCCTCACTTCTTTCATATCAGACCAGTAACCTTCCTTTGTGTTCCCAAATGAATGACACATTATCCACATTGTATTTTTTTTAATCTATTATGGTACTTCTAAACATTTTTTTATAACTACATTTATTTTTATTTTTTTATGCACCAACGTTTATTGCAACTTTATTAACAATAGCCAAAAGGTGGAAACAACCCAAATGTCCATCAACAGATGAATAGATAAACAAGATGTGGTATACACATACAATGGAATATTATTCAGCCATAAAGAGAAATGAAGTTTTGTTTTGTTTTGTTTTGTTTAAGTTGTACTTTGGGTGAAAGTTCACAGAGCAAAATAGTTTCTCATTAAACATTTAATACACAATTCTTTTATGACGTCAGTTGCCAACCCCACAATGTGTCAACACTCTCCCCATCTCCATTCCCAGTTCCCTGTTACCATTTGTCCAGTTTTCCTGTCCCTTCCTGCCTTCTCATCTTTGCTTTTGAGCTGGTGTGCCCATTAGTCTCCCATACATGACTGAACTATGAAGCACGTTCCTCACGTGTTATTGTTGGCCTTATAGACCAGTCTAATCTTTGGCTGAAGGGTAAACCTCAAGAGTGACTTCAGTATTGAGTTAAAAGAGTGTCTGGGGGACATACTGTCAGGATTTCTCTAGTCTTTGTCAGACCAGAAAGCCTGGTCATTTTTTGTGTGTGAATATGACTTTTGTTCTACATTTTTCTCCCGCTCTGTCCAGGACCGTCTATTGTGATCCCTGCCCCAGCAGTCGGTGGTGATAACCAGGCACTGTCTAGTTGTCCTGGACTCAGTCTGGTAGAAGCTGTGGTAGTTGTGATCTGTTAGTCTTTTGGACTAATCTTCCCTGTGTCTTTGGTTTTCTTCATTCTCCTTTGCTCTAGTTGGGATGGGACCAACAAGTGTATCTTAGATGGCCACTTGAAGGCTTTTAAGACTCCAGATGCTACTCACCACAGTCAGATATAGAACATTTTTATTTATAGACTATGTTATGCCAGTTGAGCTAGACGTCCTCCAAGACCAAGGTCCCAAGCCCTCAGGCCAGTACTACTTTTATTTTTAATGTGGTGAAAATATATAACAAACACTCGACAATTCAACATTTTCTACATGTACATCGATTACACTCTCCATGTTGCACAAGTCATGAAGTCATATATAACTAATTTTTAATGAGTAGGTTGTCCCCACTTGATTGCAAGCTTTATCAGGACAAGCACAATTTTTTTTTAAATTTCTATCTGTAGTATAAGACATATTAAGCATTCAACTAATGCTTGTTGATGAAAGAAAGGAAGGGAAGGGAAGGAAGAAAAGAGAGGAAAAGGAAAGGAAAGATAGAACTGATATCACTGGCTAAATAGACAATTTTGTTTTCCATAAAAAAATCCAACTATACATTAAGATCAAGTTAAAAAAATTAACTTTCTTCATAAAGTCATTCCTGATTTTCCAAGCCATATATGTTCCCACACTACTTAAAATCCTAAATATTTCCATCTATTATGCATGAAAAATCTGAACAATGAATAAAGAAGACCCAAGAAGAACTGATACCTTTGAATTGTGGTGTTGGCGAAGAATATTGAATATACTATGGACTACCAGATGAATAAACAAACCTATCCTGGAAGAAGTAGACAGAATGTTCCTTAAAAGCAAGGATGGCAAGACTATGTCTCACATATTCTAGACATGTTATCAGGAGGGATCAGTCCCTGGAAAAGGACATCATGCTTGGTAAAGTAGAGCGTCAGCGAAAAAGAGGAAGACCTCCAAAGAGATGGATTGACACAGTGACTGCAACAATGGGCTTAAGCATAACAACAATTGTGATGATAGCGCAGGACTGGGCAGTGTTGTATATAGGCTCGCTGTGAGTAGGAACCGACTGGAAGGCACCTAATAACAACAACATATGGCTTTGCTTTGTTCTGCTTTATGTCACAAATTTTTTACTTCTTTTCTTTTCCCTTCCTTTCTCCCTTTCTTTCATAAGTCATCATAAGTAATTTCAAAATCCTTAAGGATTGAACATAGGTTTACTCATCATTTTATTCAGCATTTGTGTTACATTCAGGAAAGAAAACAAAACGAAATTATTTCCCCTTCTTTCCCAGAATAATATTTTCTTAATATTTTAGCCTGCTTTATGTCAAATCTCGATATACCTTTAATGATATCTGAAACTTGTCCCTCTTTATTTAAAGCAGAACAACTATAAACGCAAAGTTTGAGATAGAATTGCAGGACAATTTTTTTATTTTTATTTTTTACCTTACAAAAATTTATACACACATGTATAAATATAAATATGTGACTCTAATTGCTCTCCCCATACTGTGACAGCACACTCCTCCTTTCCACCCCTGATTTCCCATGTCCATTCAACCAGCTCCTAACCCTCTCTGTCTTCCCATCTCACCTCCAGACAGAAGCTGCCCGTTTAGTCTCTTGTATCTCCTTGAGCTAAGAGGCACAATCTTAATGAGTATCACTTTATGTCCCACAGTCCAGTACAATCCATCTCTGAAGAGTTTGCCTCGGAAACTGTTTTAGTTCTGGGCTGATAGAGACTCCAGGGGCCATGCTTTCTGGGGTACCTCCAGTCTCAGTCAGACCATTAGGTCTGGTCTTCTTACTAGAATTTGAGTTCTGCACCCCACCTTTCTCCTGCTTCATCTGGGACTCTCTGTTGTGTTCCTTATCAGGGAGGTCATTGGTGGTAGCCAGGCATCATCTAGTTCTTCTGGTCTCAGACTGTGGAAGTCTCTGGTTTATGTGGCCCTTTCTGTCTCTTGGGCTAATACTTTCTTTGAGTCTTTGGTGTTCTTCATTCTCCTTTACTCCAGGTGGTTGGGACCAATTGATGCATCTTAGATGGCCACTTGCAAGCTTTTAAGTCCCCAGATGCCACTCACCAAAGTTGGATGCAGAACATTTTCTTAATAAGCTTTGTTATGCCAATTGACCTGGATGGCAGGACAATTTTTTAATGAGATGGAGAAACAAATCACCAACTTCATATCGAAATGGAAGAGGCTTCAGATAAGTAAAGCATTACTGAAGAGGAAGAACAAAGTGGGAGGCCTCATACTACCTGATTTTAGAACCTAGTATACTCCCACGGTAGTCAAAACAGCCTGGTACTGGTACAACAACAGATACATAGACCAATGGGGCAGAATTGAGAATCCAGACACATGAAGAAATGCTCACGATCATTAGCTATTAGAGAATGCAAATCAAAACCACAATGAGATACCATCTCACCCCAACAAGGCTAGCATTAATCCAAAAAACACAAAATAATAAATGCTGGAGAGGTTGTAGAGAGACTGGAACGCTTATTCACTGTTGGTGGGAATGTAAAATGGTACAACCACTTTGGAAATCAATTTAGTGCTTCCTTAAAAAGCTAGAAATAGAAGTACAATACGATCCAGCAATCCCTCTCCTTGGAAAATATCCTAGAGAAATAAGAGCCATCACATGCATAGATATATGCATACCCATATTCATTGTACACTGTTTATGATAGCATAAAGATGGAAACAACCTAGGTGCCCATCAACAGACGAATGGATAAACAAATTATGGTATATCCACACAGTGGAATACTATGCAACCATAAAGAACAACGATGAAGCCATGAAACATCTTATAACTTGGAAGAATCTGGAGGGCATTATGCTGAGTGAAATTAGTCAGTCACAGAAGGACAAATATTGTATAAGACCACTATTATAAGAACTCAAGAAAAGGTTTAACCACGGAAGAAAACATTCTTTGATGGTTACAAGGATGGGGAGGGAGGGCGAGGGTTATTCACTAACTAGATAGTAGACAAGAATTATCTTAGGTGAAGGGAAGGACAGCACACACTACAGGTGAAGTCACCACAACTGGACTAAACCAAAGCTAAGAAGTTTCCTGAATACAATCAAACAATTCAAGGGACAAAGTAGCAGGGGTGGGGGCTTGTGGACCATGTTTTCAATGGACATCTAGGTCAATTGGCATAATAAAGCTTATTAAGAAAATGTTCTGAATCCTACTTTGGTGAGTGGTGTCTGGGGTCTTAAAAGCTTGCAAGCGGCCATCTAAGATGCATTAATAGGTCCCAACCACCTGGAATAAAGGAGAATGAAGAACATCAAAGACACAAGGAAAGTATTGGCCCAAGAGACAGAAAGGGCCACATAAACCAGAGACTTCCACAGTCTGAGACTAGAAGAACTAGATGGTACCTGGCTACCACCAATGACCACCCTGACAGGGAACAAAACAGAGAGTTCTTGATGGAGCAGCAGAAAAGTGTGGTGCAGAACTCAAATTCTAGTGAAAGGACTAGACTTAACGGTCTGGCTGAGACTGGAGGAATCCCAGAAAGCATGGCCCCTGGACTCCCTGTCAACTAAGAACTAAAACAATTCCTGAGGCCAGGTCTTCAAACAAAGATTGGACTGGACTATGGGACATAAAATGATACTCGTAAATAGTGTGCTTCTAAGTTCAAGTAGATACATGAGACTAAATGGGCAGCTTCTGTCCAGATGTGAGATGAGAAGGCAGAGAGATTTAGGATCTGGCTGAATGGACATGGGAAATCAGCAGTGGAAAAAAGGAGTGTGCTGTCATAGTATAGGGAGACCAACTGGGGTCACATAACAATGTATGTATAAATTTTTGTGTGGGAGACTAATTTGAAATGTAAACTTTCACTTAAACTACAACAATAAACAAACAAAAAGAATCGCAGGACAAAATTTTCCGCGTGTTTCTTAAACAGGGTTTCTCAACCTCAGCGCTATTGACATCATTATCGGTCAGATAATTCTTTGTTTTGGGTGGGGTGTGCCTTATGCATTATAGGATATTTAGCAACATCCTTTTCCTCTACCTATGAAATGCCAGTAGCTCCTCCTTCACCACCAACTGTGACAAATGTCCCCTGGAGGAGCATAATCACATTTGACTGAGAATAATTGCTTTTAACTATCAAGGAATCCTAGTTTTCCCATTTGTAAAATGGGTACCCTAAGAGTTTTCATGAGGATTTAAAGTCTGGCACAAAGTAGATGCTCAATACTTATTATTTTCATCATTATAATTACGTTTATTTTCTATATTTTTTTCAGTGAGACCTGTTATCATAGAGTTCTTTTAGGCCAAATTGCCATATTGCTTCATTGAATTAATGAAACTGTTTTTAAAGACTTTATTTGTTTACTTTTGGTGGTGGTGGAGGAGGGTATCAAATCAGCTTCCTCAGATTTTATCTTCATATAAACATAATTTAATAGTTTCTTCCAAAAATATGGCCTTACATTTGCCCATACTGTCTGCCACATTCCTACCTACTCATACTGATAGAGAAATTTTGAAATGTATCCCCGTAGGCTTGATATTTCAGCATGTGGGAGAGATTAGAATTATTGGCAAATCAAACATTCTTTCTTCTAGATCATTTATAAAATGTTAAATATGGGAAAACATTCTCCCAAGTCCCAACTGTAACTCACTTCTTAGACAATTTTTGGTGCAGAAACTTGTACAATCTTGCTGAAATCTCTAATTGATTCCCTGTATCCACATGTGTACCTAACTCCACAAGGAACTGATGTCAACTTCCTCCTGTTAAGGCAATTGTGTTACCTATAAGATGTTTTCATTAAGAGAGTCTTTTCAAATCAAACTGAGAATTAAATAACCACCCAATGTAAACCAATGCATCTAATTCTGTTCTACATTGTTTGCGTAAAACTGCATAACTCTTCCATAAGATATGTATTCTTTTTAACTTCCTGAAATGTGTGTGTATTGTTTTTCAGCTTGTTTAGTTGAAAGGTTATAGGACTTATGTATTCCTATTATTTTTTTCATAAATTAACGCAAAATTAGTGGTGGTGTTTTTCTATTATTTTGAATCCCCATAATTAGGGTTAATGACATTTATATTGTTCTTGTTTGAATAAGAAAGATGTAATTTTCAAGGCATAAGTCCCAAAATTGGCAGCAAAAAATAATTCGATAAACTTGAATTGATATTAGACATGCATTCCTTAATTGCTGATTAAATGGTCATGTTAAGTGTATACAAATCAAAGAGTTTTTACTTTTATACAAGAAATTTAATCCTTTTAATTTGTATGCTAATGGTTTACTTTCATTTATTTATACAGTTAAGCATTTTCAGGTTTATTGTTTTATTTTCTAATGTGATTGTTGGCAACCCTGGTGGCGTAGTGGTTAAGAGCTACAGCTGCTAACCAAAAGGTCAGCAGTTCGAATCCACCAAGTGCTCCTTGGAAACCCAGTGGGGCAGTTATACTCTGTCCTATAGGGTCGCTGTGAGTCAGAATCGACTTGACGACAATGGGTTCGGTTTTTGGTTTGAATGGGATTGTAGACTGTTCATCAAAGTAAAATATTCATTAAGATTAAGGAAAATTCTACCAAAGATATACTGTAGACAAAGAGAAAGAACTATATATACATAGAAATTTTAAGCTCAGAAAACAGTCCAGATCATTCAGATCCTATTCTCTCATTAGCAAATCAAACAACGACTGAGAAAAATTATTTCAAAATTGTTGAGCAGCTGTTTGATGGCTATGACATGAATATTGTCTTGGTGTCCTGTTTTACTGTTCAATGATATTTGCAACACATCGTTAAATCAAAAATCCTTGGAGATGTGATAGCCTATAGAAGTCTCATAATCTAATGTTGTCTTCTGTCCTTGGGAGTTTTTAAATGACAGAAAGCTTCATCTTCTCTGAAGATGCAGAACACTCTATTCCTATTTGTTCCAATATCCCTATTTGTTCAACATATCTTCCATAGGCTCCCAGTTTCATTACACATTCTACGACTGGCTTTAGTTTTATTTTTTAGGTCAATATAGGACTATTATTCAATGTTGAAAACAGTCATTAGATTAGATATATCAAGTTTTTTTTTTTTTTTTTTAACGGTTCTTTTAAAAACACCAATTTCAAGCAATCAAGCCTAATTATTTCATACTGAAATATTCTAATTTGTTGTTCATGCAATTGTGGGGGCCAGTGAGTATGAAACCCATAGGTCATATGACAGGCTAGAGATCCCTACAGGTTTGTGCCCCAAAATCAGGTGACAGAATGAGTAAAGAGTAAATAGATTTCTGGAAAAATGTCTATTTTTAGTCTAGAGGCAGAAGACAACCTAGGGAAACTACTTTTTTGTTCTTAATGCCATCAACGGATTGGTTGAGGCCCTGAGGCCCACCCACTTTATAGAAGATCATTTGCTCTACTTAAGATTAACTGATTTAATCACATGTAATTACAACAACAACTAGGCTAGTGTTTGACCAAGCAAGAGGTCATAGCCTAGAAAAGTTGACATCATCACCCTCCACCCTTTGTCAACCTATCTGTCTATCATATATATGAAATATATGTGTATATATATATATACATATATATATATATATATATATATATATATATATATATATATATATATACACACACAGGTACTCACATACAAACATATTCATAAGAAAACAAGGAAAAATACTCATGACAATTGCAGTCCTCATTTCTACAACCGGTCGCATGGTCATAGCTGGTAATTACAACTATCTTCTTCCACTACCCATTCCATATGTCTTTTGCCCTCAGCAAGAAACTCAGCTGGTCAAGGTCCTTCACCTGGTGGGGTGACCCAAACTTTTATTCCTGAAGGGTCTGAGCAATTAGCAATTCTGCCTGAATTTTATTGTTGTAGTCTTTCGTTGACTTTAATCATAGGGCCTAATAGTATTAAGAGGCCCAAGAGATTTCCTGTACTCCAGAGATACTGTTTTTCACCTCTGGTGTATAATAACAGTCCAGTTTCCCCTAGTTATCAAGAGCAATCATATCAGCCAGTATAGTAACTCCCTTCCTTGCCTGTTGTTTCAGAGGCATAGCATGAGGCACCTGAAGTGGTTTGGTGGCATTCTTAACTGCTAATGCAATGGAATCGTTGTGTCTCCTGATAGAAAATTTCCACCCTTTGAAAGTAAGACTTCTAGACCACCAGAACATAAAGTCATAGGCACCAGAAGCAAAAATTTTATGAGTGGCTCACTCATAAAATTAAAGAGTAGTGCCACTCCCATTTCTACCCCTTGATTCCTGAACTTGTGTATTTTGGTTGTTGGAGAAACACCACCATATACTGGACACAATTTAGAGCATATACAGCCTCCTGGAGAACATTGCCCCAGTCCTGCAAGGTATTACCTTCTAGCTGGCACAGTAATTGAGTTTTTAAAAGGCTGTTACACAGTTCTATCATGACAGCTACTTCAAGATGATGGGAAAGATAGTAAGACCAATGAATTCCATGTAATGGACTCAATACCACACCTCATTTGCTGTGAAGTGAGTATCTTGATCAGAGGCAATGCTGTGTGGCATACTATGATGGTAGATAGGACCTTCTGCAAATCCTAATAAGGTAGTTTTAGCAGAAGAATTATGTGTAAGGATGGTAAATTCATATCCAGAGTAGATAACTTTCTGAGTAACAGAATACTATACTTTTCATGATGGAAGCAATCCAATGTAATCAACCTGCTACCAGGTGGCTGACTGATCACACACACTGTATTTAGGATTTCTAATTCAGTGGCAGTAGCCCACACTTTAATAACTAATCAACATAGAATAATGATCATAGTACTCTTTCTTCAAGGATGCTGGGGCTCTCCTTACAAATTTATTCCTCACAGGCATGTTGAAAACTGTGTCCTTCAGGCACTTCCAGGGCAAGTGGGTGGGTCTGAAATGATGAATTCACATTCTAATTCCCCTAAGCCTTTGGATACCCTCTTTTCTATAGTATTCCAAGGCAGTTCTGGTATTTTAACTTAATTTAGTGTAGGCCACCTTTTGGCACTTGATTCATCCAACCAACCAACTAAACTATTTGATCCAGTCCTAATCCCTCGAGCTGAAACTTTGAATGAAGAATCTCTGCTTAGTGGACCCATATAATAAATTATGACTGATCCAACTTTCTGTTCTTTCCACCATTATCCCACATCTTCAATGTCCATTCTGGTACATATTCTCCATATTTCTAGTTGTCTAAATTAGGAAAATCATGTAGTTCTTTTGAAGTGTAGCATATCTCTTCACGGGTGGGTCACACTTTGTATGTCATCTTTTGGGGCTTACTGGGATTGAGTCTTCTTATAGGTCTAGAAGCAAAGACAAGTGGTGGAGGAGGGTCCTAAGAACAATAAGCCTTATCTTTCAAGGCATCTGCCTCTGGGGGGGTCATTAAAGTTTCCTTAGGCAAAGCTGGATTAATATCCTCAGGTAGAGCTGGAACAGCTTCTCCTACTGGCAAAAAAGCCTCAGCAGAATTTATGAAATTTTTGTCCCCAGTTTCATCCGTATCTGCCCATATGTCCCCATTCCAATTATCAGGATCCTGTTTCTTCCCAATCAATGCTCTCATTTTAACATCAAACATCTTGTGAGTTTGGGTATTCAGTTGACATTATAATTCAGCCACAAATAAGATGAGACGCCTGGTTTAGTTTCCATTAATTTTAGTTCTGTGGCTATAGGAAATAAGGTTTTCTTTCAGAGCACATAGAGAAAATTCAGACTGTAAGCCTCCTAAATTGTGAGAAAATAAATTTATGTTCTTTAAAGCCACCCACAAGTTACTGAGACATATATCCATGCCCACAGTAAGTGAAGGAATGGGATAGTATTAACCTCACATAAAACATACAAGTTGGGAGTTGGGACACCATATACAAGTTGAGAGTTCTTTCAACAACAGCAACAACAAAATCACGTTTCTGATGGCAAAAGGAGAAGTAATGGAAGAATAGATGCTGATTATCCAAAGGTGTGAAGGGAGAGAAAACATGTGCATTGTGAGAAATAGTTTTGTTTTTTTCCCTAGAGCATACAAAGATCATTTTTGTTGTGTAAACAGCTGCTTGTTCAGTGATTATGTACTATGTTATCCATTATCTGTAATATTCACAAGCTATCTATAAAATAGGTAATTTCATCTCTATTTATAATTGAGGAAAATTAAATCTGTCCAAGCGTATATGGGAAGAAGTGGGATTTGATCCAAGCAACTCCTAAACTAAAATTGGCACCTTTTCTATATGCTACAATGCCTTCATAAAGCAATTATAATATTGTTTATTTCAAGTCATCTTTAGTTCTACTTGGCTTCAAAGGCATGGTCTAGATCAATGTTTATCAACCTTGACTGCACATTCTTTTAGATGGATAACTTTGAAAAATGCTAAGGTCTCAGTCCAAGTCCTAGAGATATTAATTTAAAGTGGTATATGGTAAGACTGGGATATCAGAATTTCTATAACCTGCTCACATGATCCTAATATGCAGTCAAGTTTATAAATTGCTTGGTATAGAGAATAAAAGGAAGTCTGACATAAGAAGCCTACTCTCCTATGCAGCTATGATGTATGGAATTCCATACTAATATTAAAAAAGTGAAGTCACAATCCTGGGCTTGTTTAATTTTACAAAATGGCTCTTAAACATTGTTGTTGCTAATTGCCTTTGAACTGATCCCACTGAAATCTGTTCAGCATCATAGCAACAAGCAAATCTCCACTCACATACAAGTGGTGGCTGCACATGAGTTGCATTGTCCAGAAATCCAGCCAGGGTCTCTCCTTCATGGAAGGCAAGCTATCACTGACATGCCACTGCCCTCGATACATTGTTACCATCATTAAAACCTTTGCATGTTCCTTTACATTGTTATTTTCCTAGGTAAAGTTGAATTAATTGGACAAGACTCCTGGGGTGAAGTAATTTGTCTTTCTGAGCTTTAGGCAGTATTTCTCAAAAAATGTGATACTTGACAAAGACAAATCCGAGGTGGAAGAGGAAGCAGAGAAAATGGCTTTTTCTCCATGTTATTCTCCTAGCATGTTATATTTTAGTTCAAGTTTGGCTAGGAAAGCTTAAATCTCAGAATGCTAAATCAACATTTCATGAGCCACGTTGATCTGGTCCTCGTCTCTCCTGCTCATCTGTCCTGTGTGCACAGAGTAGCAACCTGCCTTCTCAGCAGCCCTCACAAACTCTTTAGGACATTTTCATCAGTTTCTATTAAACTCAATAGCTGCCTCCTTTGTAGAAGTTGGTTCTGAGAAAAGAGAGAGAATTACCTCCTGAAGTCTGAATGTGCAGCACTGTATTTCCCACCTCAAATTAAAAGGCAGAGGACCAAAGACAAATGTAGTGATGTAAAATCTAGTAGGCGAGGCGTTTAGAATGAAATAAAGTCAGACTTGGAGATCAGGACAAATTTTTTTCATGGGTAATGTATAAAACTCTTTGAGTGAGTACCTAAAACCCATTTAAATCTTTACTAAAGAAAAAAAAAAGAGGGAGGGCTTAGGTAAAAATAAGGCAATTTCTCAGAGCAATGTCATACTTCACTAGGATAGAGTTTCAGAATGTGTTCTTTAAATGTACTGAAATGTGTGATACTACATGGTATATAGTATGTTAAATGATATTCATTGTCTCATATAAATTCTTATAATAAACTACAATAAATGTTAAGTTTAATGTATTTCCTCTTTTCCCTGCAGATGCTATTTCTACAAAGAATTCATTCAAACCCTTTCTGAGGTGTATATACTGTCTTTAAATATTTAGTAAAGAGAGTCACTTCCTTCTGAGTAATAAAAGAATTTTCTTTTGTTTTTTACACATAGAGCAAGCAGTATCACAGCATTATTTTCTCCCTTTAAAGAATGTTTTCAAATTATCTAAATGAAAAACCCTTTGTTCTCTAACTGATCTTAGTTTGCTGACCCTGAAAACCATCTCAGTTACTGGCAGTCATTTAATATCATTAAAAAAAAAAAAATTTATATAGACTTTAATTAATTACAATTTCCAAATTGAAAATTATGTGGTCCAATTTACTAAAATTACCTTCAACCTTTTAAGCATCACATAACCATTGAAAATATAAGCAGAAAATATGATTCCAAATGCATAGTTTGGAGTACAATGTAGAGAATGCCAAGTAATTTGGAGGCTAGGGATTACCCTCCACTTGTCTGACTGACAGCAATTGAAATCCTTAACATAGACCAGGATCTGAACTGGACACAAGAAGGTTCAGGTATCTTTAAAGGCTGTCGAGTTTTCATGTTATTTGATGAGCAAAGAAAGCCATTAGAGTATTTTAAGAAAAGGAGTGTAATTAACTTATTTATATCTTACAATATCGCTCTAAGGTCTTGGTGAATAATGGCTTGGAGAGAGCCTAGTATGAAAATGAGAATTTTTGTTAAAATGATTTGGCCTTCCCAAAGGCACTGGCCTATAAGTTCTTATCACTATTAGGTTAGTTATTTCTTAAATATTTCTATGTGAAGTTTTCCCAAGTTTTCTCAGCAACCTTAACATTCAACAGCCTAGACCTTAGAAGTCTTTATTGGGGAGGGGAAGCCAATGGAGCATAGTGGAAATGAATAATTAAGATAATTTTTATGTCTTTCAAGTTATCTTCCCGAATTGGGACTTATATAGCCATGTTTCTTTGAACACAGAGAGATGTAGCATTTGCTCCTAGGTTGTCTCGTGCAATCAGATACAATAAGCTACACTTTACTAGATAAAGAAGATATAAAGAAGGAGCCAACGTAACTGCTCTCAAGAAACAGATTGTCTAGTCTGGGGTGATAGTGTGGGAAGGACAGACCCATTTTTGGCTAGTAAGCTCTAGAGGGAGAAGTGCTAACCATGGCAATGAACCAGATATCATGAGGACATTATGTCTGGAGTAACTGTGAAAGGGACCTCATGGAGGAGCTATCAGAGCACACATAGTAGCAGAGCACACGTATTCATTCAACACATATGTTGTCCCTAAATGTACCTGGCCATGAGCTAGTTCCAGGGTATATAGAGGTGTCATGGATTGAATTTTGTCCCCCCAAAATATCTGTCAACTTGGCTGGGTCATGATTCCCAGTATTGTAAGATTGTGTACCATTCTGTAATCTGACGTGATTTCTTTATGTGTTGTAAACTCAATCACTATGATCTTAATAAGAAGGATTAGTAGCAGTTATACTGATGTGTTTTACAAGATTGGACAGTGTCTTAAGCCAATCTCTTTAGAGATATAAAAGAGATAAGCAAGCAAAGACACATGGGAACCTCACAAACTGCCAAGAAAGCAGTCAGGAGCAGAGTGCATCCTTTGGACCTGAGGTTCCTGCGCTGAGATGCTCCCAGACCAAAGGAAGACTAATGTATCACAAGGACCTTCCTCCAGAGCTGATAGAGAGAGAAAGTCTTCTCCTGGAGCTGATGCCCTGAATTTGAACTTGTAGCCTACTGAAGTATGAGGGAATAAACTGTTTGTTAAAGCCATCCACTTGTGGTATTTCTGTTAGAGCAGCACTAGATGACTAAGACAAGAGGTAAGAGACAAGGAAATGATGCTCAAGAGCTCTGATCAAGATGTGGAGCCCAGAATTTTCTTTTCTAAAGGAATAGTTGATATCAGGTCCAGAAAATATTGCATATCTTGTTCATGTAAACACTGCCCCCCTAACCCTCCTGCTATAGAGAAACAGAAGTCCTGGAAAACAAATAGATTAATATATCTAGCAGAAGAAGATTCCTAGGTAAAGATGGTAAATAGGACATACACCTTTCGTCCTTGGACACAGTTTCTATAACAATAAAGTGACTTTTCAAAAAGGTCTAAAATCACAAGGACAAGGAGATAGGGAGAGATGAAAACTGCAGCACTCTATGTATATGTATAAGCAGCCTTGGTGGTGCACTGGTTAAGAGCTCACCTGCTAACCAGAAAGTTGGTGGCTTGAATGCACCAGCAGCTTCGTGGGAAAAAAGGCCTGGCAATCTGTTCCCTTGAAGATTACAGTCTAGAAAATCCTATGGTGCAGTCCTACTCCATCCTGCATGGTCTCTATGAGTCAGAATGGACTGGATGGCACACAGCAATAACAATCTATGTATGTGTATGTGTGTATGTGTGTGTAAGTATGTGTGTTTCATTTTGATACCAGAATGAAGCAAGTGCAGTGTAAGAAAAGAAGTTAAAGACTAATTCTATGTGGAGCAAAAATAGAAGTAAAAATCCTCACCAGCAAACCAAATCTATCATTGTATAGTCAAGGACTATTTGAATTATGGTGTTGAATATTCTTTTGCCAGACAAATGAACAAATCTCTCTTGGAAGAAGTACAGCCAGAATCCTCCTGAGAAGCGAGGATGGTGATACTTCGTCTTGCTTTCTTTGGACACAGAATCAGGAAGGAGCAGTTTCTGGAGAAGGACATCATGCTAGGTAAAGTAGAGGGTTAGCGAAGGAGAGGAAGACCCTCAGCAAGATAGACTGACAGCAATAGACTCAAGCATAACAATGATTGTGATGATGGTGTAGGACTGGGCAGTATATTATTCTCTTATACATGGAATCATCATGAGTGGGAACTGATTTGCAGGCACCTAACAACAACAATATAGTAAAGGAAGGTAAGTATGGCTGAATGGATTCAATAGCTGCATTGAAGTGGGACAGTTATGCTACACTAAAGACTTTTGATATTGTGGATAAATTGACAACTCTGGGCCTCAGTTTTTCCTCTGCAAAATAAGGACAGGGTTGCCTCCCCTGTATGACTGTTGCAAGATTAAATAATGTATTTTATATATAGGGTCAAGCACAGTGCCTCGTTCAAACAAAATTCCCAGTAAAGGGTTATTAATGTCAACTGGAGTATGACTTTATCAGGCAAATATAACAAAAAGTTGAAAAAATTAAATATATAAAGATGTGAGGGAGTGTAGTACATTGTGAGAGTCCCAAGTAGTTCAATGTAACTATAGAACAAAGTAAACAGAGTAAGAACAAATATAGGGGCAACAAGACAGGTATCTGAAAAGATAAGACAGAACTAAGATTATGAAGGGTAGCATATTTGACACTTTGGAAACTATATATTTTATTATGTAGGTGTTACATATTCATTAAGTGATTTAAACATGGGGATGGCAATGTCAGATTAAAACTTTAAAGACTCATTGACAGCAGTTTGGAGGATGAGAGCAGCATAATTGGAGGCTTGAACAGTACATGGGAATGTGATAGGCAATCAGTAGAACCTGAAGAATGAATGGATGAATGAATGAATAAATGAGGTCATTATGTAGTAGTAACTTTGTACTGAGTTCAGTTGTGTCCCCCCAAAGTTCATGGTCACACAGAACCTGTGCGATATTATTTAAAAATAGGATCTTTGCAGATATAATCAAATTAAGATGAGCTCATCTTAGATTAGAAAAAAACAAACAAACTAAAAGCATTGCCATCGAGTCAATTCTGACTCATAGCGACCCTATAGGGCAGAGTAAAACTGCTCCACAGGGTTTCCAAGGAGTGGCTAGTGGATTCGAACTGCTGACCTTTTGGTTAATAACTGAGCTCTGAACCACTGTGCCACCAGGGTTCCATTATTGGATTAAGGTGGGCCCTATATCTAGTAATGTCCTTATAATAAAAGGGAAATTTGGACACAGACGAGACACAGGGAGAAAGCCATGTGAAGAAGGAGTCAGAGATTGGGGATATGCATGTATAAGCCAAGGAACACAGCCAAGGACTGTGGACAACTACCAGAAGCTAAGAGAGAGGCATGGAGCTGATTCTTTTAGATCTTTCAGAGGGAGCATGACCCTGCTGACACCTTGATTTCAGATGTCAAGGCTTCAGAACTGTGTGAGAATAAATATTTCTCTTTTTATGCCTCCCAGTCTGTAGTAATTTGTTACGACAGTGCAAGGGAACTAATACAAACATAGATATTAAAAAAAAAAAAAAAAAGTATTATCCCACTAGGTGCCAGAATGGTTGGCAGTGGTATCACAGATAAGATCCAACTCTTGTCTTTAAGGCACTTACATTTGTGACACCCTATTTAGAAAAAGACATGACTAAACCAATACCAACATTTTCTTCACTTGTCAAAGCTTGTGTCAGGGCATAGGAGTGAGAGAAAATTATGGTGAGTTTAAGAAAAAATATATTCCACATGTTTGTTCTCCTGCCGAAGCCATATTCTATTTCTGACCAATACATCTTTCCCTTCCTCCCTTAGAAAAATAATTACTGGGGATGGGGAGTTACAAATAAGAGGAAGAATATTCAGCATCCAGTGGGAAAAAGAGGAAGACGTTCGAGATGGGCTGACACAGTGGCTGCTACAATGGACTCAAGCATAGCAATGATCGTGAGGATGGTGCAGGTTAGAGCAATGTTTTGTTCTGTTGTACATAGGGTCGCCGTAAGTAGGAAACAACTCGATGACACCTAACAACAACAGTGTTAGGTATTTCTAAATGAAACTGTTTCCTGAACTGCTGCTAACTAAACAATTTTAAGCTTTCAGTATGATTTCTTTTCCTTGAAATAAAGTAGTCATATAAACAAAAGCAAATGCAAAAGAGATGTCACTGTACAAGCAAGTAGTCTGCCCTCTCTTTCACCAACATCATTGGTTATGTTTTACCATTACGTGATCAAGATCTAAGCACACTGTCAATGATGCCATTAGGAGGTTAATGTAGATGCTTACATGTCCATACATTCGAAAAAATCTATGCACGTTTCTATGTATGAAATACGACAACATATTTAAAGATATAAATAATACATTTTATCTTGCAGTCTTCCTGGAACATATGAGGCGGTATAAAACATGAATGGTAACATCACAAGATTAACAAAAATATAAATGAGTCCTGTTAGTAATACTGTACCAAGAGTGTTGCATCTAACAACTTAACAGAAAGACAAATAACCCTGTCAAAAAATGGACGAGACTGGAACAGACATTTCACCAAAGACAATTTTCAAATGGCCAACATGCACATGAAGAGATGCTCAATATCATAAACTACTATAAGACCCAGCAATTCCAATACTAGGAATATACCCAGAAGGACTAAAGCAGAAATGCAAACAGAAACCTGTACATCAATGTTCATTGCAGAACTTTTCACAATAGCCAAAAGCGAAAACAATGGGCACACGAACGGGTAAAAATACAGTATACAGATACGATGGTGTATCACTCAGCCATAAAGATAAAAGAAGTCTTCCCATTATCAGAGGCTCTGAGGGGTGAAAGGGAGTGTGAAAGGGGGAATTTTTGCTTAGGGGCATTGAGTTTACGTTAATGATTAAACGATTTGGAAAAGATAGTGAAAATGGTTGCACAACTTAAAGAATGTAATCAAGGTCACTGAATTATACATGTAGAAATTGTTGTGTATGTTTTGTTCTGTATATTTTCACCACAATTTAAAAAAAAAAAAAAAAGGATGGTACCTACCAATTATAAGATGATTAAATAGCTTGTTCATGATCTTGCTGCCAATATGTGGCAGACTTGTATTTCACTCCAAATGCATGTGTTGTTCTCTTCTAATTCCTGGAATAGTATTTTACTCAAAACCAGGAAATAACTATTTACTTGCTTAAAGAATATTTGTAGAGGCATCAGATAACTGAGTACTAGGATTTTAAAGCCGGATTGTATGGTTTTTATAGAAAGCATGTTTTTCTATGTGTGTGTATGTCTGTATAGTATCTTTATGCTATTGAGTCATAAAAATATATTGTACTTGAGAATATCTAATACAATGGCATAATTGTTTTTAGCCACAGATAAACGTTGATGGTATGAAGGACTGTCAGGTATAAGAGAGGACACACATACTCTCACTACCCATGAGGGCAGAATTGGAAGTAATATTTGGAAGTTACAAGGAAGCAGCTCAACTTAAGGCACTGTCTAAGATGAATTTCCTTATAGCAGAACTAGATGTCTTATAAGGAGGCGAGCAAAGAACTTTTCAGCTGGGTGTTGTGACAGTCTTTGGTGAAAGTGAAACAATTGCTGTTTGGGGAGGTCTGGAATCTGTTTTGATAAAGGGCACACTGCTAAGAACGGAAAACGAGAGTGCTCAGTGTCATACCTGGCAACTGTTAGTTCACAGCAAGTTTATTCCTTTTCCACATTGCAATGTTTCAGGAGGTGAATTAGGGCAATTACGAAAAGGTTGTGTCAAGAGTCTGAGAGCAAGTAAACAACATATTGAAAGCAGTTAGCCAGAGGGAAAGAAGTTGAGGAACCAGGTATCCAGATGCAGCCATCTAGATAATGCTGATTGGCAGCTTAATGGCTCTTGTCTTCCCCAAATTAGGCATCCAGTGGCTGTTTCTATTCTTTCTCAAGACATT
This sequence comes from Dugong dugon, assembly GCA_030035585.1. NCBI lineage: Eukaryota > Metazoa > Chordata > Mammalia > Sirenia > Dugongidae > Dugong > Dugong dugon. The sequence goes on along the minus strand of CM057463.1, from coordinate 105,731,275 downwards.
GGCGCATACAATGTGGCAGTACTGAGGAGGTGGATTCTAGTGACAAAACGGCAGAAAGCAGTGAATACTGGGATTTAGAAATTCTCAGAAGAATTTAGTATGGAAGATATATCAGTCTGTGTCCCAGCAAGGTACAGATAGCTCACTCAAATCAGGATAATCAAAGGGGAATTTTATGAAGGAACTTTTGAAAAGGTATGGGCACCAGATGTTGGCAAACCACAGGGTTGGTGCAGGCCCCTACTGTTAACATTTGAGCTATAACCACCTGTACGTCCAAAAGGACAGGTCTTGGAAGTGCATATCAGAGTTTAGAGGAGAGAATAATGCAGAGTAGCGCTTCTCAAACTATCTGTGTTAGGATTCACAGATAAAACACAATATTTGAGACAGATTTAAGCTAAAAAAAAAAAACATAGTATTCATTGTTTATCTGAAATGCAAATGTAACTGAGTGCACTGCATTTTTACTTAGTCTTTCTGGCCTATACGAAGGCATTGGTGGTTCAGTGGTAGAATTCTCACTTTCATGGAGGAGACTCAGGTTAGAGTTCCAGCCAATGCATCTAATGCACAACCACCACCCATCTGTCAATGGAGGCTTGCTATGTATGTGTTGTCAATGGAAGCATGTTACTATGACGCTAGACAGATTTAAGTGGAGCTTTCAGACTAAGACAGTCTAAGAAGAAAGGGCTGGTGATCTACTTCCAAAACTCAGCCAATGAAAACCTAATGGATCAACAACAAATCTGGCCTTATCTAAACTTTATCTGTGGGAAAGGCCTGAATTCTGTTTTTGTTTGTTTGTTTTATTTAATTTCTAAACCTTAATAAACATAACTTTTGTGTTACAAAATATAATAAAAGTAAATTACTAGAAAAGTGAAATAAAAGGCAAACAAAATGCAAGCTCCATTTTTAAAATTGAGTTTAATAAACTTAATAAAAATTCCTAGATGCTTTCATCATTACTGGCCCATGGACCATAATCTGTGTAGCAATTACGAAGAAAAGGACACAGTGGGAGGAGTTGTATATTTCAGTGAGGGATGTAGAAGCCTGCAGATAGGATGCTAGGAAAATAAGTCCCCGCCTCACTCTCACGCTTTTCTCCTTTAGAAATCCTTCAGGAATTCCCCATTCATCAGAAGGTAAGGGGCAGGGACCAACTGGCATGGAGAGTAAGGTATAGGACAGAGAGTAGATTCGAAGGGAAAAACTGGAGATATTCATCACAAAAGGCCAAAGTTGCTATCATAAGTAACATAACCCAAAACCAAAAACCAAACTCATTGCCTCTGAGTCAATTCTGACTCACAGCAACACTATAGGACAGAGTAAAACTGCCCCATAGTGTTTCCAAGAAGCACCTGGTGGATTCAAACTGCCGACGTTTTGGTTAGCAGCAGAGCTCTTAACCACTGTACCTGCCAAATGGAAAATAACCATTTGGCAGGTACTATTAGGAGCCCTGGTGGTGCAGTTGATAAGTACTCAGTAACATAAAGGTTAGAGGTTCGAACTCACCAGCCTCCCCACGGGAGAAAGATGTGGCAGTAAGCTTTTGCAAAGATTTACAGTCTTGGAAACTCTATGGGACGGTTATTCTTGTCCTATAGGGTTACTATGAGTCAGAATCGACTGGATGGCAACAGGTTTAACTTGTTGGTTATTAAGATTAATAGGTCAGAGAGTCATTGTTTGAAGAAACGGGCTTGTACATATCTCTGGTCACAATGAAAGACAGAGAGAAATTAGTCATTAATGTAACTAACATCCAGGGAATGTAAGTGGTTAGATTACTTCATTTAATGTCCTTCATTAAGAAAGGAAATTGATTATCAACAGCAAATTTGATAATGTTAGAATGTCCAAACATGGGATCACTATCACATACTAAATAGTGCTCTAGTCTTCAGATTCCTGGCCAAGAGAGTGATACTAAGGGAAAGAGTGGAAGGGCACAGTATTAATGACAAGGATCTAAGTCACCATTGACTAAATGCATATTAAAACTTAGAAGCTTATTTGGGGATTTAATACACTGGTATCTATCCAGAAGTAAATTATGATTATATCATGATGTTGTTGTTAGGTGCATTCGAGTTGGTTCTGACTCATAGCAACCCCATGCACAGCAGAACAAAACTCTGCCCGGTCCTGTGCCATCCTCACAATCACTGCTATGTTTACACCCATTGTGGCAGCCACTGGTGTCAATCCAACACATTGAGGGTCTTCCTCTTTTTCAATGACCATCTACTTTAGTAAGCATGATGTTCTTCTCCAGGGACTGGTCTCCCCGGATAACATGCCTAAAGTAAGAGAGAGAAAGTCTCATTATCCTTGCTTCTAAAGAGCATTCTGACTATGCTTCTTCCAAGACAGATTTGTTCATTCTTCTGGAAGTCCATGGTACTCAGGATTCTTTGCCAACATCATAATTCAAAGGTATAAGTTCTTCTTTGATCTCCTTATTCATTATCTAGCTTTCTCTTGCAGATGAGGTAATTGAAAATGCCATGTCTTGGGTTAAGTTCACCTTACTCCTCAAGGAGACATCTTTGCTTTTTAACACTTTACGGAGGTCTTTTACTGCAGATTTGCCCAATGTAATGCATCATTTGATTTCTTGACTGCTGCTTCCATCCATGGACATTGATTGTGGATCCAAGTAAACTGAAATCCTTGACAACTTCAATCTTCTCTCGATTTATCATGATGTTGCTTATTGGTCCCGTTGTAAGGATTTTTGTTTTCTTCATGTTGAGATGCAGTCCTTACTGATGGCTGTAGTCTTGTATCTTCATTAGAAAGTGCTTCAAGTTCTCTTCGCTTTCAGCAAGCAAGGTTGTGTCACGTGCATATTGAAGATTATTAATGAGTCTTCCTTTAACCCTGATGCCGTATTCTTCTTCATCTACTCTTTTCTCAAATTATTTGCTCAGCATACAGATTGAATAAGTAATGTTATCCATAATTTGTCATGATCCATACAGTCGAATGCCTTTGCATAGTCAATAAAACACAGGTAAACATCTATCTGGTAGTCTCTGCTCTCATCCAAGTTCCACCTGATATCAGCAATGATATCCCTCGTTTCTTATCCTCTTCAGAATCTGGCTTGAATTTCTGGCAGTTTCCTCTCAATGTACTGCTGTAACCATATTTGAATATCTTCTACATAATTATAAACTTGCATGTGATGTTGTTTGATGATTTTCACATTCTGTTGGATATCCTTTCTTTGGAATGGGCACGAATATGGATCTCTTCTAATCAGTTGGCCAAGGAGCTGTCTTCCAAATTTCTTGGCATCGGTGAGTGAGTGCTTCAAGCATATCACATGTTTGCTGAATTATATCATAGTGGGGTTGAAAATAAAGTGAAGCCATCATTTGGTGTTCTTCCTTATTCCATAAAAAGTAACGGATATAAATGCGTTCGACTACAGGTTTAAAAAGATAACCTGCAGCCTGAAACTAGCCCATAGATGCAACAGTATTTGTTTGTTTTTATTTTAATTGGCTATCAATTAAGCATTTAAAGATTATACACACTTATAAAACTGAACCAACATGCCAGCAAGACAACAATCACCTGGAGCTGAATAGCAGTGGCTTCTTCCAATCTGGGAGCATTGTATACTCACTTCTCTTACACCTGGCTTGCTTTACTCATAAATGCTGCCGTCCTGGATCCTATAGACATTTCTATTCTGATTCTCAAAACTGAGCAAAGACAAATTCCCTTTCTTTTTCTGGTTTGTGTTTCATGTGATCCTTTCACAATATAAATTGGTAGAAGGGCCTGGAGAATACTGTTAAACATATTTAAGAGTAGTGATTTTCAAACTAGGTTATGCTGAAAAATTGCATAAGAAAATTGTTAAAATACAAAGTCCTGGGCAGTGCCACCTGTAAATTCTGAGTGAATCGATTTGGCTTAGAATACAGGAATCTGTTTTTAGTATTTGTTTAGATACTTAGATCCGAGTGTCTCAGACCATTAACTAGTCACAAGATCTTTGAAGTTACACAGTATAACATGTACTTATGATAGTTTGGCATATGCTTTGCCAGCTTTCTCTGCAGCCTTTCTCCTTCTCAGACTACTTTTATTCTCTCTCTCCTTTCTCTACCTCCATTGTACCATACTCTCCAGCCCTACCGAACTATCTGCTGATCCTTGTGATGCCAGATTACTTTATACTTGAGTCATTTCCTCAAGTTACTCCCTCAACAAATACTGCCCCCTGTTCCTGCCAGCTGATCTGCCTCATGGACACTAACTCATCTTTCAAGTCCCAGAGCTAGAGTTGTATCTTGCATAATTTCTTTCTTGACTTGCTCCATCCAAGTGAAGATGGATTTAACTTCTCACCTAACTTTGTCCACCGTCCATTTTACATAGAATTCATGGTATCTGTAGCTCACTTTTACAGGTGTATTTTTCCTACTCTTATTAAAGGATACAGACAAATATAGTAGTTAAGACATCTGTCCGATTGTTTGGTTTCTATTCCCAGTACTGCCACTTACTAGCTCTGTGACCTGGAGCAAGTTACCTTTCTTCTCTGGAATTCAGTTTTGTTATCTGAAAAATATGAACTAATTTATTTCATAGACTATGTGAGTTAATACTTGCACTGAACTTACCACAGAGACTAGTTCATAATACTTGGTAAATAAGCTAATGGTAGTAATATCTGTTCTTATTTTACTATAGACTACATGATAATCTATCTTGCATATTTCCATTCAATATTTAAAAACTCTCTCATGACCTAGAATTTAATAGATGCTTAGCTCATGTTTGTTTAAAAAATCAATTCATGGTCTATTAAGTTAGCTTTTGTATAGTAAAAAGGAAAAATAGTACTGCTTGTGTACTTTTATGTTTATATCTTTGTATGTGCCTAAACTTTTTGAACACCTAATACATGGACTTTCAGCGAAAATATGTGTTCAAATGTAACTTTAATTTCCTGAAGATGGTTGAGGAAACTGATTTTTTTTTTTCAATTCAGATTTTTTGTCTTTTGCTTTTTTTTATTGTTGTAGTTTAAATGAGGTTTACATTTAAAGTTAGTCACCCATACAAAAATTTACACACACACTGCTATGTGACCAAAAGTGCTCTCCCCACTGTGTGACAGCACACTCTTCCCTTCCACACCTGATTCCCCATGTCCATTCAACCAGCTCCCAGCCCTGTCTGCCTTTCCATCTCATCTTCAGACAGAAGCTGCCTGTTAAGTATCTTGTACCTGCTTGAGCTAAGAGGCACACTCCTCATGAGTATCACTTTGAGTCCCATAGTCCAGTCCGATCCCTGTCTGAAGAGTTAGCTTCAGAAATTGTTTTAGTTCTGGGCTGATGGAGAATCTGGGGTACATGCTTTCCAGGGTTCCTCCAGTCTCAGTCAGAGCATTAAGTCTGGTCTTCTTAATAGAATTAGAGTTCTGCACCCCACCTTTCTTCTGCTCCATCAGGGACTCTTTGTTGTGTTTCCTGTCAGGCACCATCTAGTTCTTCTGGTCTCAGGCTGATAAACTCTCTGGTTTATGTGGCCCTTTCTCTGGTTTATGTGTCTTTTTTGTTCTTCATTCTCCTTTACTCCACGTGGTTGGGACCAATTGATGCATGGCCACTTGCAAGCTTTTAAGACCCCAGATGCCACTCACTGAAGTAGGATGCAGAGCATTTTCTTAATAAGCTTTGTTATGCCAATTGACCTAGATGTCCCCTGAAAGCATGGTCCCCAGATCCGTACCCCTGCTACTCTGTCCCTCAAAGTGTTTGACTGTATTCAGGAAATTTCTTAGCTTTGGTTTAGTCCAGTTGTGCTGACTTCTGCTGTAGTGACTTCTGCTGTAGTGTCTGCTGCCGTTCTCTTCACCTAAGATAACTCTTGTTTACTACCTAGTTAGGGAATAACCCTCTTCCTACCCCCTCACCCTCGTAACCATCAAAGAATGTTGTCTTCTGTGTTTAAACCTTTTCTTGAGTTCTTATAATAGTGGTCTTAGACAATATTTGTGCTTCTGTGACTGATTAAATTCACTCAGCATGATGTCCTCAAGATTCCTCCATGTTATGTTTGACGGCTTCATCATTGTTCTTTATTGTTGCATAGTATGCCATCGTGTGGATACACCATAATTTGTTTATTCATTCATCTGTTGATGGACACCTACATTGTTTCCATCTTTTTGCTATTGTGAACAGTGCTGCAATGAACAAGGCTGTGCATATATCTATTCGTGTGACGGCTCTTATTTCTCTAGGATATATTAGAGGAGTGACATTGCTGGATCTTACGTCACTTCTATTTCTAGCTTTTTAAGGAAATGCCAAATAGATTTTCAAAGTGGTTGTACCATTTAACATTCCCACCAACACTGTGTAAGTGTTCCAGTCTCTCCACAACCTATCTGGCATTTATTATTTTGTGTTTCTTGGATTAATGCTAGCCTTATTGGGGTGAGATGATATCTCATCGCAGTTTTTAATCTGCGTTTCTCTAATGGCTATTGATCATGAGCATTTCCTCATGTGTCTGTGAGCCGTCTGAATATCTTCTTTAGTGAAGTGCCTGTTCACATAATTTGCCCATTTCTTAACTGGGTTATTTGTCTTTTTGTTGTTAAGGTTTTGCAGTATCTTGTAGATTTTAGAGATTAGATGCTGATCACATTTGTCATAGCCAAAAATTTTTTCCCTGTCTGTAGGTTGTCTTTTAGCTCTTTTGGTGAAGTCTTTTTTTTTTTTTTTTTTAATATATATTTTATTGTACTTCAGGTGAAAGCTTACAGAGCAAATAGTTTCTCATGAAATAGTAGTACACATGTTGTTTTTTGACATTGGTTAACAACCCCACAACGTATTAAGCCTCTAAATTCTCAACCTTTTTTTTTTGATGAAAATTACAGATGGCCAAAGATACACCGTTTCAAAAATTTCTACATTCACAGTTCAGTGACATTGACTACGCTCTTCCAACTGTGCTGTTATTCTCACTTAAGATGAAGGCTTACAGAAAAAATAGTTTTTCATTTAACAGTTACTACACATGTTGCCCTATGACAATGGTTAACAATCTCACAGCACATCAAGAATATCCTTACTCCACCTTGTGTTCCCTATCACCAGGGGGCTTCCTTGTCCCCTTCTGTCTTCTGGACCTTGTCAATGGACTATTGTACCTCTTTAGTCTCATTTGTTTATTTATTTATTTATTTATTTATTTATTTTTATTTTATTTAAACACCATTTCAAAACTTTTTACTTACACATTTAAGTGATATTGACTATGCTCTTCCAATTGTGCTGCCATTCTTGGTGAAGTCTTTTGATGAGCATAAGTGTTTGATTTTTAGGAGCTCCCTGTTATCTAGTCTCTCTTCTGGTGCTTGTGTATTGTTACTTATGGTTCGTGTTGTGTTTATATCATTTATTAAGGCTCCTAGCATTGTCCCTATTCTTTCTTCCATGATATTTATCATTTTCAATTTTATATTTAAGTCTTTGATCCATTTTGAGTTAGTTTTTTGTGCATGGTGTGAGGTATGGGTCTTTTGTCAGTTTTTTGCAGATGGAAATCCAGTTATGCAAGCACCATTTGTTAAAGAGACTGTCTTTTCCCCAGTTAATGGACTTTGGGGCTTTGTCATATATCAGCTGCTCATAGGTGTATGAATTTACATATGAATTCGCAATTCTTTTCCATTGATCTATGTATCTGTTATTGTACCAGTACCAGGCTGTTTTGACTACTGTGACAGTATAATAGTTTCTAAAATCAGGTAGTGTGAGGCCTCCCACTTTGTTCTTCATTTTGAGTAATGCTTTACTTATTCAGGGCCTCTTCCCTTTCCATATGAAGTTGGTGATTTGTTTCTCCAACTCATTAAAAAAATACCAGTGGAATTTGGATCGGGATTGCTTTGGGTAGAATTGACATTTTCACAATGTCAAGTCTACCTATCCATGAGCAATGTATGTTTTTCCACTTATGCACATCTCTTTTAGTTTCTTGCAGTGCTGTCTTGTAGTTTTCATTGTATAGATCTTTTATGTCTCTGGTTAGATTTATTCCTAAGTATTTTATCTTCTTGGGTGTTATTGTAAATGGTATTGATTTGGTGATTTCCTCTTTGAGGTTCTCTTTGATGGTGTAAAAGAATCCAACTGATTTTTGTATGTTTATCTTGTATCCTGAAACTTTGCTGAAATCTATTAGTTCCAGTAGTTTTCTTGTGGATTCCTTGTGGTTTTCTGTGTATAAAATCATGTCATCTGCAAATAGAGATACTTTTACTTCTTCCCTACCAATTCAGATGCCCTTTATTTCTTTTTCTAGCCTAATTGGTCTGGCCAGGACCTCCAGCACAGTGTTGAAAAAGAGTGGTGATAAAGGGCATCCTTGTCTGGTTCCTGCTCTAATAATAATGCTTTCAAAGTCTCTCATTTTGGATGATGTTGGCTGTTGGATTTGTATAAATGCCGTTAATTATGTTGAGGAATTTCTCTTCTATTCCTACTTTGCTGAGAGTTTTTATCATGAATGGGTGTTGGACTTTGTCAAATGCCTTTTCTGCATCAATTGATAAGATCATGTTGTTCTTGTCTTTTGTTTTATTTATGTGATGGATTACATTGATTGTTTTTCTAATGTTGAATCATCCTTGTATACCTGGTATAAATCCCACTTGATCATGGTGAATTATTTTTTTGATATGTTGCTGAATTCTATTGGCTAGAATTTTGTTGAGGATTTTTGTGTCAATGTTCATGAGGGATATTTTTCTGTAATATTTTTTTTCCTGGTGTCTTTACCTGGTTTTCATATCAGGGTTATGCTGGCTTCATAGAATGAGTTTGGGAGTATTCCATCCTTTTCTATGCTCTTAAATGCCTTTAGTAGCAGTGGTGTTAACTCTTCTCTGAAAGTTTGGTAGAACTCTCCCGTGAAGCCATCGGGGCCAGGGCTTTTTTTTGTTATGAGTTTTTTGATTGCTTTTTCAATCTCTTCTTTTGTTATGGGTTCATTTAGTTGTTCTACCTCTGTTTGCATTAGTTTAGGTAGGTAGTGAGTTTCTAGAAATTTGTCCGTTTCCTCTAGGTTTTCAAATTTGTTAGACTACAATTTTTCATAGTAATCTGTTATGATTCTTTTGATTTCAGCTGGGTCTGTTGTGATATCACTCATCTCATTTCTTATACTGGTTATCTGCTTCTTCTCCTGTTTTTCTTTTGCCAATTTGGCCAATGGTTTATCGATTTTGTTGATCTTTTCAAAGAACCAGCTTTTGGTCTTGTTAACTCTTTCAATTGTTTTCTTTATTTCATTGATTTCTGCTCAAATTCTTATTATTTCCTTTCTTCTGGTGCCTAAGGCTTCTTTTGCTGCTCTCTTTCTACTTGTTTCGGTTGTAGGGTTAATTTTTGATTACATCCCTTTCTTCTTTTTGGATGTGTGCATTTGTTGCTGTAAAGTGACCCTTGAACACTGCTTTTGCTGTGTTCCATAGGTTCTTGTAGGATGTGTTTTCATTCTCGTTTGAGTCTATGAATTTCTTTATTCCATCCTTAATTTCTTCTATAACCCAGTAGTTTTTGAGCAAGGTGTTGTTCAGTTTCCATGAGTTTGATTTGTTTTTGTTGTGTTTTCTTTTGTTGATTTCTACTTTTACGGCTTTATGGTCAGAAAAGATGCTTTGTCATATTTTGATGCTTTGGATTTTGTTAAGGCTTGCTTTATGGCCTAATACGCGGCCTATTCTGGAGAATATTCCATGTACGTTGGAAAAGAAAGTATACTTGGCTGCTGTTGGGTGGAGTGTTCAGTAATATGTCTATGAGATCAAGTTGGTTGATTGTAACATTTAGCTCTTCTGTGTCTTTGTTGAGCTTCTTTCTGGATGTTCTGTCCTTCACCAAAAGTGGTGTGTTGAAGTCTCTTACTACTGTTGTGGAGCTGTCTATCTCTCTTTCCAGTGCCGTTGGAGTTTGTTTTATGTATTTTGGGGCCCTGTCATTGGGTGTGTAAATATTTATTACAGTTATGTCCTCCTGGTGTATTGACCCTTTAATCATTATGTAGTGTCCTTCCTTACCCTTTGTGGTGGATTTTACTTTAAAGTCTGTTTTGTCAGAGATTAATACTACCTCTCCAGATTGACATTTTTTTTTTTCATCCTTTGAGTTTTAGTTTATTTTTGTCTTTAAGTCTAAGGTGTGTCTCTTGTAGGCAGCATATGGATGGATCATGTTTTTTATCCATTCTGTCACTCTCTGTCTCTTTATCAGTGCATTTAGTCCATTTACATTCAGTGCAGTTATTGATAGGTATGAGTTTAGGGCTGTCATTTTGATGTCTTTTTTTGTGTGTTGTTCACAGTTTCTTTGTTCCACTTAATTTTCTGTGCTGAATCGTTTTTCTTTATATATTTTCTTTTCATTTTTTTCATTGTTGTTGATTTTGTTTTTGCTGAGTTTTTATATTTTTCTAGTTTTTTATTTTGACTTGTAAGATTGTTGGTTTCCTTTGTGGTCACCTTAATATTTACCCCTATTTTTCTAAGTTTATACCAGTCTTTTACTCCTTTATATGGTCTTGACTTCCTCTCTTCATGAAAAAAGTATGTCTACATTTTTTAAGTCCCTCTTTTTTGTTTTAATGTTGTTATCTGCTACATATTGACAACTGTTTCCCTATTTTCAGTGTTTTAGCTTTGATTTACTTTTGTGACTTCCCTGTCTGGGTTGATATCTGCTTTCTCTGTCCTGTGTCCTAGTCTTGTGTTGTTATCTGTTGTTACTGATTTTCTAACCGGAGGACTCCCTTTAGTATTTCTTGTAATTTTGGCTTGGTTTTTGAAAATTCCCTAAACTTCTCTTTATCTGGAAATGCCCTAATTTCTCCTTCATATTTGAGAGAAGTTTTGCTGGGTATATAATTCTTGGCTGGATGTTTTTTTCTTCAAGGCTTTATATATGTAAATCCTTTTGCCTTCTTGCCTACATGGTTTTTGCTGAGTAGTCTGAGCTTATTCTTTCTGAGTCTCCTTTGTAGATGACTTTTTGTTTATCTTTAGCTGCTCTTAAAGTTCTCTCTTTGTCTTTGGTTTTGACAAGTGTGATTATAATATGTCTTGGTGACTTTCTTTGGGATCTACCTTATGTGGGGTTCAATGAGCATCTTGGATATCTTGCCATCTTTCACTATATCAGAGAAGTTTTCTGCCAACAAATCTTCAACAGTTCTCTCTGCATTTTCTGTTATCTCCCCTCTTCTGGCAGTCCAGTCACTCATAGATTATTCCTCTTGATAGAGTCCCACGTAATTCTTAGGGTTTCTTCATTTTGTTAAAGTTCTCTTATCTGATTTTTCCTCAAATACGTTGGTGTCAAGTGCTTTATCTTCAATCTCACTAATTCTGACTTCCATTGCCTCAGTTCAGCTCCTATGACTTTCTATTGAGTTGTCTAATTCTGAAATTTTATTGTTAATCTTCTGGATTTCTGATTGCTTTCTCTCTATGGATTCTTCCAGCTTCTTAAATTTGTCATTATGCTCTTCTCTAATCTTTTTAATTTCCTCTACTGCATGTTCTATGTTTTGCTTAATTTTCTTCCTAATTTCTTGAAGAGTAATGTATATTAATCGTTTGTATTCTGCCTCCAGTAATTCCAAGTAATTTTCCTCCTCTGGAAAATTTCTAGATTCTTTATTTTGGGAACTTGCTGAAGCCACCATTGATTGCCTCTTTATGTGATTTGATATTGACTGTTGTCTCTGAACCATCAATAAGTTATTATATTCATTTATTTTATGTTTGCTTACTGTCCTGTCTTCTTGTTTTGTTTTGATATGCCCAAACAGGCTGCTTATATGAGCTAGTTGTTTATTAGCACCTTTGAAGCTCTAATGTCCTGTCACCAGGTGGTTATATCTGATACTAGGTATGTGAGCTCAGGTGTCAGCCCACTCCTCTTGCATGGCTTCAGCTCAGGTGCCCAGGTAGATAGCCACCAAGTTTGTGGTGTAGGCTCTCATCTACAAGCCTTAGACAGGCATGGGTGATTGGTGTAGGCACAAGCATCTGGTTGCAGTAGGGGGACACACTCTGAGCAAGCCAGGGGGCTGATGGTCATCCCTGAATGTCCAGGAAGAGGGTGTATCCCTGTTTCCTAGAGCACGTAGTCGAGTGGGGTTTGGAGCTGGACTATGAGCACCCAATGCTGTTGGCTGTAAAGACTGAGGGACACCTCTTATTCTTGGGCCCCTATTGCGGGTGGCTAGGTGGTGTGGGTTGTGCCAACAGTCCTCAGGCTCCTGATGTGGGTAGTGAAGACCCCACTTAATAGGCAGAGCAGTGTCAAATGTCACTAACCTGCCACTTCACAGCTGAAACAGCTGAAGGTAGACTTCCGGTATATACCCTGTTGTTCTGCTGTAATGAGGGCCTGTGCTGTTGAAATGGGCATATACAAGTCTATGCAGGGGGAAAGGCACTCAGTTCCGTGGATCCCTTATGCCTGTGCCTAGGCAAAGGAGCTGTGCCTACCCTCGGTTCCTGGCTTAGTTGAGCCAGTTTTTCTTCTGTTTGTTAATTTGTTCACCCTCCAAGGCCAGGAGAATGGCTCAGGGAGTGTGACGGATCCTACTTCTGGCCCAGAGTACTTGGCAATTGCTGAAGTCTGTCCAGGACCTGGTGTAGAGCAGGGAGTGGGGAGGTTAATGGGTGAGAGGTTTTTGCCTAAGGGGGGTGTTTTTGATCTGTGCAGTAGGCCATACGCAAGTACTTATCTTTCACTGATCGAGGGCTGCTTCTCAGTGGTTTTGGTTTGGTGAGTAGACTCTCTCGTGCTGGGTCTCTCCCAGTGCAGAAACCATACCTCCCAAGCACTGCTGCTTGCCTATCTCACTGTTTACCCTCGATCTGATCAGGCCTGAAGGGCTCAAGCTCTTGCTGGGTCAGGTCTGCTAACTCCTCACTGCTTCCAAACTGTCTCTCCCTCCCCCTGCCACTCAGTCTGGTTCCTTAACTTTGCCTTAGCTGTTCAGGGCCCATAGATTGTCATATATAATTGATTCACTTGTTTTTTTGGGTCTTTGTTGTACGAGGGTCCACCAGAGGCTTCTGACTACTCTGCCATCTTGACCCCCGTTCTGAGGAGACTGATTTAATTTATTTAACTTAAAGTTGAATCAGTACTTAGTGATTGCAGAAGCCTAAATTTGAGATCAGGCACTAATTTATCAAGAAACAATAGAGACACACAGAGACAAAGGTGCACAAACTTATAAATAATATTTGATCAGACTTTGGCACATTTAGAGATAACATGAGACAATTCTGAATATTGGTGAGAGCTATTCAGTCCAATGAAACACCTCCACAATTCAGGCTGGTTTACTTAAATATGAATCTGTACATACTGTTTATCTGTTTCAACCTCAGTTCTTGTTTTATTTTATGTTTTCATTTAAAGGTACAAGAAAAAATAATTTGATCAAATCCAGTTGTTTGCCTTTCTTTCCTGGTTGAGATATACTTCACTTGTCTTTACCACATTCAAATAAGTGCATTGTTTAAATGTTGAAATTTACTCTCCACTGAATTTTTGAGTCCAATTGGTCACAGCATCCTAACAACCTAAAGCTTGTTCTGCAATTGGCCCTGTCACTCTGATCTAATAAAAGTAAATTATAAGACAATAAATAAATAAGCAGCAATTGCCCTTGGGTGACATAACTACTGCTTTTAATTACTTTGAGGTAAGCTTTTAGAGGCAACAGTATGACATTATTGTTTGATAAACACACTGGAAAAATAAGAGCTCTCATTTTGGCTTTTAAGAAATTTATGATGTTACAAGTGAATCAATTATATATGACAATCTATGGGCCCTGAACAGCTAAGGCAAAGTTAAGGAACCAGACTGAGTGGCAGGGGGAGGGAGAGACAGTTTGGAAGCAGTGAGGAGTTACCAGACCTGACCCAGCAAGAGCTTGAGCCCTTCAGGCCTGATCAGATCGGGCCTTAGTCATACAAAGCCTGCTATAATGGAGTTGTGTCATACCGGAGGTAACTATATAATTATAGCAATAACTGAATGAAAATGAAATGTAGTCCTTCAGCTTACTTCTCCTTCCAGAAGACAACATAAAACGTAATAAGAACTTTCACAAATGTATCTTGTAAACTCAGATCCTGAATTCCATAGTTGTTTAATCTATACAAATAAAATTATATTAACAAGATAGATATGTGATACATTTGCTTTAATGAAAATATAACAGCTCTTAATGCATCACTCTGTTTAGGTAATATGGATCAAGAACTGTAAGTACTTTTGTGTTTACTAACCCATTGCACTAAATTCACCAAAACAGATGATGATGATGATGATGATGATGATTGAGATGATGTTGTAATATTACCGTTTTCAGAGAAAGCTGATCAAATAAGCAGCCTATTAATGATGTTGCTTATCAGAACATATCTCCCTAAGGACAGGAATCTATACTGTAGGTCCACCTGATAGTTACCAGGTTTCCCTGTCCTTTAAAACCCTTCTCCCATGATTTGCTCTTGGAATAATAAACATAATTAAAGCTTTATGGTTTGTTTGAAAAATAATACAATCTCTTTTTCCTTTGGATCTCCAGTGCCCCTTAGCATTTTAATGATTTTGTAAAGTTCTGAATATTTCTTTCAGTTATTCATTCAAAACACATTAAAGTGTACCAACTGTGACCTAGCAACGGAGTATTGAACAACAACAAAAAAGTTATCACTTTCTTTTCTTACAGTGGGGAAGAAAGAGAAAGGAGGAGGTAAGGAAAGAAATAAGTAAATGTCATAGATTGAACTGTGTCCTCCTAAAATATTTGTAAGTTTCCTTAGGCCATGATTCCCAGTATCGTGCGTTTATTCTCCCTTTTGTGATAGGTTATAGATCTTAACCTCTATATGTTAATGAGGCAGGATCAGTATGGGGTGTATTTTGAGTTACCTTCTCAGAAGGCTATGACTCAAGTTACACCCTTATTCAAGTCATTCCATTGCTTGAACCACACCTTTTATCTTATAAGAGATAAAAGGAGAGAGAAGAAGCAGAGAAGAGAGGGACCTCACTACAAAGAAGAGCCAGGAGTGGATTGCATCCTTTGGACCCATGGTCTTTGTGCTTAGAAACTCCTAGACCCAGAGGAAGATTGATGCCAAGACACATGGAAACCTACAAGGAAAACCAAGTCCACAGATGTTGAAAAGAGACAAGGGTCTTTTCCGAGAGCAGACAGAGAGAAAGCCTTTTCCTAGAGCTGGGGTCCAGACTTCAGACTTCCAGCCTTCTCAATAGTAAGAGAAATACATTTGTTGTTATGGGCATCCACTTGTGGTATTTCTGTTATAATAGCACTAGATAACTAAGACTATATATATATATATAGTCTTAGTTATCTAGTGATATATGTACATATATATATGTATGCATGTATATTTAATGATGATAAGTGATGTTATGAAAATAATATAGTTTAAGGGAACAGCAGATGATAAAGGGTACTATTGTACATAGTATGATTTAGAAAGGGCTCTAGAAAAAGGAGATTCAAGGGAAGAATACAGCCATGGGGATACTAGGAACTGAGTGTCTCAAACAATAGAAAGATCTAGTGCAAAAGTTCTATGACAGGAACATGCTTAGAATACTTATGAAATAAGAAGTCCAGTCCAGCAGGGGTGATGTGAATAAGAGGAGATGAAATCATTGAGTTAGAAGAGATCTCACAGACCACAAAAGAAAATTTGGCTTACAATGAGAGCGTTTGAACATGGGAGTGTCATGATCTCTTTTTCATTCTTAAAATATCATTCTTGGTAATGAGTCAAGAATGGACTTTAGCAGGGCAAAGATGGAAACTTGCAGACAAATTAAAAAGAAAGCTACTGCAATAACCTAGTGAGAGATAGTGAAGGCTAGAAACGGAATGATATGGTAAGATTCTGGATATGATAGGATTTGTATATGAAGCTAATAATAATAATATAAAAAATTATTGATGGATTGTCTATGACATGTCCAAAAAAGAAAAGAATCAATGGCCAAAAAAACTGGGAGGAGGGGGCAGAGGGGTGGGAAATGAATTTCCATTTCCTAAAATGAGGCTGAAAGAACTGAAGAAAAAATTCAAACCTCGAGTTGCAATAGTGAAGGATTCTATGGAGAAAATATTAAATGATGCAGGAAGCATCAAAAGAAGATGGAAGGAATAAACAGAGTCATTATATCAGAACGAATTGGTTGATGTTCAACCATTTCAAGAGATAGCATACAATCAGGAACTGATGGTATTGAAGAAAGAAGTCCAAACTGCACTGAAGGCATTGGTGAAAAACAAGGCTCCAGGAGTTGACAGAATATCAACTGAGGTGTTTCAACAAATGGATGCAGTGCTGTAAGTGCTCACTCATCTATGACAAGAAATTTGGAAGACAGCTACCTGGCTAACCGACTGGAACAGATCCGTATTTATGCCTATACCCAAGAAAGGTGATGCAACTGAATGCAGAAATTATCGAATAATATCATTAATATCACATGCAAGTAAAATTTTGCTCAAGATCATTCAAAAGCGGCTGCAGAAGTATGTCAACAAAGAACTGCCAGAAATTCAGGCTGAATTCAGAAGAGGATGTGGAACCAGGGATACCATTGCTGAAGTGTGATGGATCCTGGCTGAAAGCATTGAATACCAGAAAGATGTTTACCTGTGTTTTATTGACTATGCAAAGGCATTCGATTGTGTGGATCATAACAAATTATGGATAACATTGTGAAGAATGGGAATTCCAGAACACCTAATTGTGCTCATAAGGAGCCTGCATAAAGATCAAGAGGCAGTTGTTCAGACCAAACAAGGGGATATCACGTGGTTTAAAGTCAGGAAGGGTATCTGTCAGGTTTGCATCCTTTCACCATACCTATTCAATCAGTATGCTGAGCAAATAATCCAAGAAGCTAGACTACATGAGAAGAAAGGGGCATCAGGATTGGAGGAAGACTCATTAACAACTTGTGATATGCAGATGACACAACCTTACTTACTGAATGTGGACATGAAGCATTTATCAGTGAAGATCAAAGACCACAGCCTTCAGTATGGATTACACCTCAACATAAAGAAAACAAAAATCTTCACAACTGGACCAATAAGCAACTTCATGATAAACGGAGAAAAGATTGAAATTGTCAAGGATTTCGTTTTACTTGGATCCACAATCAATATCCATGGAAGCAGCAGTCAGGAAATCAAAAGACTCATTGCATTGGGCAGATCTGCTGCAAAAGACCTCTTTAAAGTGTTGAAAATCAAATATGTCATTTTAAAGACTAAGCTGTGGCTGACCCAAGCCATGGTATTTTCAATTGCCTCATGTGCATGTGAAAGCTGGACAATGAATAAGGAAGACCAAGGAAGAATTGACACCTTTTGAAATGTGGTGTTGGCGAAGAATGTTGAACATACCATGGACTGCCAGAAGAAAGAACAAATCTGCCTTGGAAGAAGTACAACCAGAATGCTCCTTAGAAGGAAGGATGGTGAGACTAGGTCTTACATACTTTGGACATGTTGTCAGGAGGGATCAGTCCCTGGAGAAGGACATCATGCTTGGTAAAGTATAGGGTCAGCGAAAAAGAGGAAGACTCTCAATGAGATGGACTGACACAGTGACTGCAACAATGGGTTCAAGCACAACAACACTTGTGAGCATGATGCAGGACTGGTCAGTGTTTCGTTCTGTGGTGCATAGGGTCATTACGAGTTGGAATGGATTTGATGGCACCTGTCTTAGTCATCTAGTGCTGCTATAACAGAAATACCACAAGTGGATGGCTTTAACAAGGAGAAATTTATTTCTTCACAGTAAAGGAGACTAAAAGTCCAAATTCAGGGCATCAGCTCCAGGGGAAGACTTTCTCTTTCTGTCAGCCTTCTCATCAATGTTGCCCCAGACTAGGAACTTCTCTGCACAGGGACCCTGGTTCAAAGAACGCGCTCTGCTCCTAGCACTGCTTTCTTGATGGTATGAGGTCCCCCTGTCTCTCTGCTCACTTCTCTCTTTTATATCTCAAGAGATTGCCTCAGGACACAATCAAATCTTGTAGACTGAATCCTGCCCTACTAACACAACTGCCATCCATCCTCCCTCATTGACATCATAGAGGCAGGATTTACAACATATAGGAAAATCACACAGTACCAGGAATCATGGCCCAGCGAAACTGATACACATAGTTTTTGGGGGACATAATTCAATCCATGACAGCACCTAACAACAACAACAAAGTAAGGCTTTGGACACGCTATTAGGAGGGACCAGTCCCTGGAGAAGGACATCATGTTTGGTAATGCAGATGCTCAGCAAAAAAGAGGAAGACCTTCGACAAGATGGATTAACACAGTGGCTTCAACAATGGCCTCAAGCATAACAATGATTTTGAGGATGGCGCAGGACTGGGCAGTGTTTCATTCTGTTGTACACAGGATCCTTATGAGTCAGAACCAACACAATGACACCTAACAACAACAACAACATATATGTATCCTATTGGTTCTGTTTATCTGGAGAACCCTAATACAAGGGTTTTCACCCTCATTTTTTCATTGCTTCACTCATTGTCTCACTCCTCACTACTCTGCCTATTAAAGTGTTGACTGTTCAAGATCCAAGTAAATGATACATAGCACTCGTCTCCCAGTTCCAATACTGTTTAACTCAAACAATGTTGTTTTTCCTTTTTTTTTTTTTTAATACCACCTCAACCAAGCACAAGATCTTGTCATAACCAACAACTAAATCCAGCTCCAAACATCTCACTCTCTGTTAATTTCTAAATCTCATCTCACTTTATTTCTCCTTCACTAACATTCTCTGACTGTTCAAGATTTCTGTTTTATTTTCTAATCTTTGTTAATTATGTCTTACCCAACTCAAGTGATTGATTTCCTCCTTCCACAATGTGAATTCCGTGTTACAACAGTTCAACACGTTATTTGAGTTCCCTTTTTAACTCTATGCTTTTCAAATTACTTGCTTTCCAATACTCCAATTATGGTTTCACCTGATAATACCTGTATCATTTTCCTGGATCTAAGCAGTCGAATATTTTTGGAGAAAATTACACAGCATGGCTGAAGGAGCTCACTTCAAATTTGTTGTTGTTGTTAGGTGCCATCTAGTCAATTCCGAATCATACCAACCCTATGTACAACAGAACAAAACACTGCCTGGTCCTGCACCAATCTCACAATCATTGCTATGCATGAGCTCATTGTTGTAGTCACTGTGTAAATCCATCTCATTGAGGGTCTTCCTCTTTTTTGCTGACCAGCTACTTCCAAGACAGATTTGTTCATTGCTCTGGCAGTCCGTGGTACATTCAGTATTCTTTGCCATCACCATGATTCAAAGTCATCAATTTCTCTTCAGTCTTCCTTATCCATTATCTAACTTTTGCATGCATATGAGGCAATTGAAAACATCATGGTTTGAGTCACACACACCTTAGTCTACAAGGTGATATCTTTGCTTTTTAAGATTTTAAAGAGTTTTTTTTTTTTTTTTTAACTTACCTGTCCTAAATGAGTAGTTAAACATAAAATACTTAAAATCTGATGAGGAATTTTTTTTTTTTGTCACTGTCAAAGAGTAAAGGGTTCCAGGCCACTTTTGTTTTTTCCTTTTTGTCTGTCTAAAGATTAATTAAGGAGCTGTGATGTCTCAATGGTTAAGCGCTCAGCTGTTAACTGAAAGAACAGTTGTTCGAACCCACCAGATTCTCTGTGGAAGAGAAGACCTGATATTTGCTCCTGTGAAGATTGCAGCCTAGGAAACCCTATTGGGCAGTTCTACTTGGTCACATGGGGTCACTAAGTGTCAGAATCCACTTGACAGCACCCAACAACAACAAAAAGTTAGAATTTTACTTTATATATTAATCTAGCTTTGTTTATGGCATTAGGTGGAAATCCAGTATTATTTTCTCTGTAGAGTGAGACAATTTTATGTGATATCCTATGCTAGTAGATCAAATCCTCTTTAAGCCTTCAAATAGGGATGCTGGCATAAGCTTTGCAGTCAGATAGTACAACTTATACCTGAAGTATGCTTATTCCTGTTCGACCAAACAGTTAGCTTTTCCAGGATGGAAAAGTTGTAGTCAACTTGCCACAAACGGCAAGTTGCTCTCCTTTAAAAAAAATGAGGCCATATTGACACTCGTTATTATTGTTTGTTGCTGGCTGGTGGACATTTGGATGTGGCAGTAGATACATCTTCCTTGGTAAGTCAAAGTGTATGCTGCCAGCCTCATGAGTAACCTCTCTCTCTGCCACGATGGTCATTTTGTTCCTACACTCATTGTGGCAGGTGTTGCAGTGTCTAATATCAGGGCCTGGCTGCAGGTAAGAGGTCATACTTTTTTTTTTATCTACTTGGTTGTTTAGTACCACTTCCTGGGTAAATATTCCCTGGTGGGCATTGCCATGTGATACAAAGTTAAGCATACTTTGTGTCCACTGTCATGTGTCCATCCACATTTCTCTAACTCCTAACTCAATGTCCCTAATCTTGTAAACTTTCACACATTTGACCAGATGGTCGGGACTCTCACCACTGAGCATATATACATAATAGTCTTACACTACTTCTCTTTTCACGCAGAGTGAATGATCAGATGCATTAACTGAAACTCTACTCATTGGGAGTATTTTCTCCTATGACAGCGTTTGAAAGCCACCCCTGCAGTACAGCTGCATCCCACTTTGCAGTTTATACACTGTACAAAGCCAGCCCTTATATGAACCAAGTTCCTCCTCAGCTAGTTATACTTGATCCCTCATAGACTCATGACTATGAACTGAAACAATATTCGTGTGTGCCATAGTGATTAAGGATACCTACTCATGAAGCTTGCTTGGCTTCTAATCATACTTGTGCTCAATACTCTATTCTCAGGAAACTAGATCAGCTTTGATGAGTTGGAATACTGCTGGTCTCACACAACATATTGACTTGGTGGGTATATTAGTTTTCTTTTTCTGCCATAACAAATTACCACAAATTTGATGTTGTTGTAGTTAATGGCTGTCAAGTACATCCTCAACTCAAGGTGACCCCATACACTAAGGAAAAAAAAAATGCTGTCCAATCCTGCGCCATCCCCACAATTGATCGTGGATTGGACAATTGTAATATATAGAGTTTTCATCAGCTGATTTTTGGAAGTAGATCATCAAGCCTTTCTTTCTAGTTCGTCTTAATCTGGAAGCTCTGTTGAAATCTGTTCAGCATCATAGATATATGCAAGCC
Source organism: Dugong dugon (assembly GCA_030035585.1). Lineage (NCBI taxonomy): Eukaryota > Metazoa > Chordata > Mammalia > Sirenia > Dugongidae > Dugong > Dugong dugon. Next base: position 105,709,878 of record CM057463.1, on the reverse strand, counting down.
TCCAATGACACATGGTGGTGCCTGAGTATGAAACACCTTGACTTTGGTTTGAACCCAAGTCTCCTGCATAGACGGTGAGAATTCTACCACTAAACCCCTGCTGCCCCCCACCACAAACTTAGTGTTTAAAATAACACTATTTTTTTCTCAGGTAATTCCATGTCTGATTTTGGCTTTTGTTGAGATGGCAGAGGGACAATACATTTAGACTTCCTAGATGCTCTCTTATTTGAATGAGGGAAATCTGTGAATCACACCCTTAATCCCTTCAAAGAGCCTTTTGTGTGACTGAATAACCATTTGCTCTTTCTGAAGTATCAGCAAAAGATCATGGTTTTTCTTCTCTGAAAGTGAATCTCTTCATTTTAACATATTTTGCAATATGGACAGGATGATATTTTTTTGAAGTCATCAAGTCCTGGTGCATTTTTGTTTAACAGTTCTTGTCTCAACTTACCCCTTTACACTTGCATTTTAGTATAAGTATTAAGAAGAAACCAGGTTGCATCTTCAGCACTTTGCTTGGAAATGTCAGCTAAACGTCTAATTTTACCATTTAGAAGTTCTGGTTTTCAAATAACTACTGGACACAATGTCACTGAGCTTTTTGCCATTAAATAAGAAGAATCCCCCCTTCATAAAGTTTCCAAAGGTATATTTTTAATTTTCTTCTGAGGCTTTACCAGCAGTGTCTTTAATGTCTACATTATCACTAAACTCTCTATTCATAACAATTCAGGTATTCTTTAAGCCTATTTTTGTCTTCTCTACCATGTTCCTCACTTCTGAGTCCTCACTAGCAGAGTGTTTGACATCTATATTTCTTTTAAAAGTCTGTAGAAGTCAGTCTAGGCTTTTTCTATCATATTCCTCAAAATTCTTGTAGCTTCTATGCACAGCTCAATTTTAAAATCACTTACTCATTGTAAATATTGGTTACAGTGGTATTCCACTCCCAATACCAAAATGCATTAATTTTCTATTGATGCCATAACAAATCATACAAACTTAATGACTTAAAGCAACACACATTATTATCTTACAGTTCTGGATGTGAGAAGTATGACCTGAGTCTCAATGAGCTAAAATTAAGTTGTTGGCAGGACTGTATTCCTTTCTGGAGGCTCTTCTTTAGCCTTTTGCAGCTTCTAGAGGCTATGTATATTCCTTGGTTCCTAGCCCTTCTCTTCGTATTCAAAGCCAGCAATATCACATGTTTCTGACTCTTTTTCTGTAATTGCATCTCTTTATGGTCACAACCTGAAAAGTTTTCTCCACTTTTAAGGACTCATGTGATTTGATTGACTTCCCTGGTTAATACAGATGATCTCCCCATCTCAAGGTCCATAGCCTTAATCACATACGTAATATCCCATTGGCCAACAAAGTAACATATTCACAAATCCTGAGGATTAGGGTATGGAAATAATTATGATGGGGAGCATTATTCTGCCTGACACAGTGAGTTTGTAAGGACCATCATAATTGGAAATTCCAACTTCATAGTCACTTTGTGTCCCATGCATTCTCTCTCTGCTAGGGCACACTAGTATACCAAAAATTGTCTTTTAAAAGTCATATAATTATCACTGTAGATAGTATGGCCATCTACAGGCTTTATGCTCTGTGTTGTGATTCTCCCACTAAGTCTTACCACAGATTCCAGACAGCACATTTTCTAACTATGGATAACTACAATATCATAGGATATACTGGATTTTAATTGCCTAAGTGCTAGGGACTTGGTCACTTGTGTTACAGACTGAACCTACCACAGAATCTTTCTTTACTCAGAACTACTCTCAGAATGGCAGAAATTGAGTTTTATTCTCCATGATAAGAGGTGCAAGATGCAATAATCTCTCTTTAACTTTGTGGAAGTGGCCAGGCTTGTCAGTGACTAAAGCAACCCTAAATATTTTATGGATATGGAAGGTCCCTGAATTTTCACATAGTTTACCTCATACCTTCTGGAATGCATATTTCTTAATAAAGCCTCCTAAACGCAAGTTACCTCTTGATCATCTAGTCCATTCAACATAATATATTAAAGCAATCGACTATCATGATGTTCTGTCAAATGTTCATTAAATCCATGTACCTTTGTACTATTATATGATGAAGGGTATGAAAGCTAACATAGCTCTGGGACAAAACTGTAAATGTATATTTTGTCCATTCTATGTGAATGCAAATTTCCTATGACCTTCTGTATTAATGAGGTAGAAAGAATGTGTTTGCAAAATCACTTAATGCAAACAATGTGCCTGCTATCCTATTAGTATGTTCCAGCAAACATTCCATATATGGCCATCTGATACTATGACTACAGTTTGGGTTAATACTTGAATTCTCCTTCAGTAGTCTATAGTCAAGGAGCCCTGATGGCACAAGCGATAAGCACTTGGCTGTTAACCAAAAGGTTGGCGGTTTGAACCCACCTAGCAGCTCGGCAAGAGAAAGACCTGGAGATATGCTTCTTTAAAGTTTACAGCTCAGAAAAGCCTATTAGGTAGTTCTAATCTCTCAGATGGAGTTGCTATGAGTTAAAAATTGACAGCTCCTAACAACAACAACAAGAAATCTATAGCCATCTTTTAAGCCCTAATTGGTTTATCTTCAAAGCTCTAACTGGATTCTATAGAAAATTTCCTAATGGTAGGGGACATGATGATATTTTAGGTTTGTTGGCATCAATTCAGCTCAGTCTTTGTGTCCAAACACTTTTTAAATATCTGGACATTCTTTCTCCCTAATACATAGTTACATGAGTAAAGGGCCAAAGCTTCTTTGGGGAAAAACTAGGGAAATCATTATCATTTATTCTCACCAAAGTGTTTTAGGGATCTTTCTCCTAAATACCTGGCTACCAAATTATGCATTGGTTTTTGGATCTCGAAAACTACCTCAAATTTGAAAATGATATACGATGGCATCCCTTTTTTTTTGGAGTGACTGCTCTCTGCCTCACAGCCATCCAGTTATTGATTTATTTTGCAGTAGTAACTTTGTTGTATGCCTATATCATTTGTTGTTGAGTATACTTTATCCTTCCCTACTTGTCTGTCAGTTCATTGTACTGTGGTGGCTTGCAGGTTCCTGTGATACTGGAAGCTTTGCCACCAGTATTTCAAATACCAGTAAGGTCATCCTTGGTGGATAGGTTTCAGTGGAGCTTCCAGATTAAGACAGACTAGGAAGAAGGACCTGATGGTCTACTTATGAAAAAATTGGCCAGTGAAAACCTTATGAATAGCAGCAGGACATTGTCTGATATAGTGCTAGAAGATGAGCCCCTGAGGTCGGAAGGCACTCAAAATACGACTGGACGAGACCTGAATCCTCCAAGTAGAGTCGACCTTAATGATGTGGGTGGAGTCAAGTTACTGAGACCTTCTTTTGCTGATGTGGTGCGACTCAAAATGAGAAGAAATAGCTGCAAACATTCATTGACAACTAGAATGTAAAATATATGAAATATGAATCTAGGAAAATTAGAAGTTGCCAAAAATGAAATAGAATGCATAAACATCAATATCCTAGATATTAGTGAGCTAAAATGGACTGATATTGGCCATTTTGAATTGGAAAATCGTATGGTCTACTATGATGGGAAAGACAGATTGAAAAAGAGTGGCATCTCATTCATCATCAAAAAGAATATTTCAAGATCTATCCTGAAGTACAATGCTGTCAGTGATAGGATAATATCCATACACCTAAAGGAAGACCAGTTAATACGAGTATTATTCAAAATTAGGCACCAACCACTAAGGACAAAGATGAAGAAATTGAAGATTTTTACCAACTTCTACTGTTTAAATTGATCAAACATGCAGTCAAGATGCACTGATAATCACTGGTGATTGGAATGGGAAAGATGGAAACAAAGAAGGATTAGTAGTTGGAAAATATGGCCTTGGTGATAGAAATAACTCTAGAGATCACATAACAGAATTTTGCAAGACCAACAACTTCTTCACTGCAAATACCTTTTTTTCACCAACATAAATGGTAACTATACACATGGACTTCACTGGATGGAATACACGGGAATCAAATCGGCTACATATGTGGGAAAAGAGGATAGAAAAACTCAGTATCATAAGTCCGAACAAAGCCAGGTGCCAGCTGTGGAACAGACCAATCGCCCATATGCAAGTTCAAGTTGAAATTTAAAAAAATTAGAACAAGTCCCCAAGAGCCAAGGTACAACCTTGAGTATATCCACCTAAATTTAGAGACCATCTAAAGAGTAGATTTGACGCATTGAACAGTAACCACTGCAGAGCAGATGAGTTGTGGAATGGCATCAAGGACATCATACATGAAGAAATCAAAAGATAATTAAAAACACAGGAAAGAAAAGACCAAAATGTATGTCAGAAGAGACTCTTAAAGTTGTTCTTGAATGTAGAGTAGCTAAAGCAAAAGGAAGAAATGATGAAGTAAAAGGGCTGAATAGAAGATTTCAAAGGGAGTCTTGAGAAGACAAAGTAAAGTACTATAATGAAATGTGCAAAGACCTGGAGATAGAAAACCAAAAGAGAAGAACACACTCAATATTTCTCAAGCTGAAAGGACTGAAGAAAAAATTCAAGCCTTCAGTTGCAGTATTGAAGGATTCTGCAGGGAAAATACTAAATTACACAGGAAGTATCAAAAGAATATGGAAGGAATACACAGAGTCACTGTACCAAAAAGAATTGGTAGACGTTCAGCCATTTTTGGAGGTAGCATATGAACAAGAACCTATGATACTGAAGGAAGAGGTCCAAGCTGCAATGAATGCACTGGTGAAAAACAAGGCTCCAGGAACTGATGGAATACCAACTGAGATGTTTCAACAAACAAATGCATGCTGGAAGTAGTCACTTGTCTATGCCAAGAAATTTGGAAGAATGCTACCTGGCCAACTGACTGGAAGAGATCCATATTTGTATCCATTCCAAAGAAAGGTGACCCAACAGAATGCAGACATTATCAAACAATATGATTAATATTACATGCAAGTAAAATTTTGCTGAAGCTCATTGAAAAGTGGTTGCAGCAGTACATAGACAGGGAACTGCCAGAAATTCAAGCTGGATTCAGAAAAGGTTGTGGAACAAGGAATATCACTGCTGATGTCTGACAGATCCTGGCTGAAAGCAAAGAATACCAGAAAGATGTTTACCTGTGTTTTATTGATTATGCAAAGGTATTGGACTGTGTGAATCATAACAAATTATGGATAACATTGCAGAGACTGGGAATTCCAGAACACTTAATTGAGCTCATGAGGAACCTGTACATAGACCAAGAGGCAGTCTTTCTAAAAGAACTAGGCGACACTGTGTGGTTTAAAGTCAAGAAAAGTGTGCGTCAGGATTGTATCCTTTCACCATACTTATTCAATCTGTATGCTGAGCAAATAATCCGAAAAGCTGGACTATATGAAGAACACGGCATTAGAATTGGAGGAAGACTCATTAACAACCTGGGTTTTGCAGATGACACAACCTTGCTTGCTGAAAGTGAAGAGGACTTGAAGCGCTTACTAATGAAGATCAAAGACAACAGCCTTCAGCATGGATTACACCTCAACATAAAGAAAACAAAAATCTTCACAACTGGAACAACAAGCAACATCATGATAAATGGAGAAAATATTGAAGTTGTAAAGGATTTCATTTTACTTAGATACACAATCAATATCCATGGAAGCAGTAGTCAAGAAATCAAAGGATGCATTGAATTGGGCAAATCTGCTGCAAGAGGCCTTTTTAATATGTTGAAGTGCAAGGATGTCACTTTAAGGAATAAAGTAGGCCTGACCCAACCCAAGGTATTTTCAATCACCTCATATGCATGTGAAAGCTGCTCAGTGAATAAGGAAGACCAAAGAAGAGTTGATGCCTTTGAATTATGGTATCGGAGAAGAATATTGAATATACCGTGGACTGCCAGAAAAAGAATAAATATCTCTTGGAAGAAGTACAGCCAGAATTCTTATTGGAGGCAAGTATGGGAAGACTTTGTACTTTGTACTTGTTATCAAAAGGGACCAATCTCTGGAGAAGGACATCATGCTTGGTAAAGTATAGAGTCAGCAAAGGAGAGGCAGACCCACAATGCAATGGATTGACACAGTGGCTGCAACAATGGACTCAAGCATAACAATGATTGTGAGGATGGTGCAGGACTGGACAGTGTTTCCTTTTGTCATACATGAGGTCACTAAGAGTCAGAATCAACTGGATGACACCTAACAACAACAACATCGTTTATTCTATTAATTATACCATTAAATCTCTGTGGATGATTTTCCTTGACCTTGATGGTCATTGCAATAATTGTGATCCCTGGCTTCTCATTGCTAAGTGTTGCCACCCCTTGTTTTCAGGTTCTACCATCTTTCTCTTAGCAACAGCAAGTCAAGTTCTTTAACAGAGTTTTACCTTACCCTTATCCCTGGCTGTAGAAGAGCTACCATTGAACATCTTCATGGCATTCCTCTCAATAGTGCATTTCTCATAGTCTTGATAAATGGTGTGTTTTGGCTGTCCCACGAAACAATCATTTGATGGGTGTTTTGGAAGTGAATAACTTATCCTTTCCAGCATGTCAACATCCCTGAACCTTTAAATTCCTTTCTCCACAATCTTCCATGGGAATTTTGGCATTTTAATTTTGCTCTGTATGCACCATTCTTTTTTCTAAGCGTTTGCACCATCTCCTGAAGTACTTGCTAGAGTTTTAAATACAGTATTTGGGGAGAGTGTTTCCACATCAACAAACCCTTTCTTGTCTAATTTTATGATCTAGTCTTCTTGATCAGTCACTCTCAGATAGGACTTTATCAAATGAAAGAAGCCTAATTTTATTTGTACATATTGTCATTTAAAGTTTTGATCACTAAACTTCATTCTGAGTGGATCATTTGATGATAAGAACTTACATTTGAAGAATTGGTTCAGGGCTATTAGTAGTATATCCTGTTTTGTGGGTGATGATTTGAAAAATGGGGATGAGGTTATTATCAAAATGTATTCATACAGCCTACCCATTCATAAGAAAGACTTAACAATCAAAGCACACCAAATGAAAGAGTGTCCATTTTATTTTTTAACATCTTTAAGAAATGGAGATTATTACTTCTTAGTTTACAATCAGTACTTTTTCTTACACTCAGCCATGAACTATGTATGAAAGAGTCATGTATGTTTTGATGAACACAATAAATTAAGATATTTTGTTCTTTATTTTGATTTCAAAAATGAAATACCTTTGTGTATAGGTTACTAATCTCATTTATAAATAATAAATGTGTCAATATGAATTGAATTGGAATTGATGGGGTTGTTTAATTTTATAGACATCCTTAATGTTTCACAAGAAATTTGGTATTTAATTACTCCTAAAAAATCGAGTGATACCATATCACTATCAGATTTGGACAAAAGAGATGGAAAGATTTATTTGGTTTAAATTTTAAGTCAAGCGACTTCTAGATCTTGCCTTTTGATTTTAAGATATTTTCCTCTACAAGGGGAAAAAAGTAAGATTAACTGTACCATTGATTCTCTTAATTAAAAATTTTCCACCAAATACCCTTTAACAAGAGAAATACAATAACAATTATAGTTGCTCATAAAGAATTTGGAAAAAGTAAAAGGGCCAGCTCGAAATCTCCTGTTTTTAATTTTCCAGATAGAAATTGTACACTTTCATTTCTGTTGTACTAGAGTATAAGAAATCAATGACAGGTACATCTCTCTTTGGAATAACTTTTATGACCTTCTCTCAGAAAAAAAAAAAAAAAAAAGTCTTTATTCTCTCATGCCACCCACAGTTCACTGAGTTTGAACTAGTCGTGTCCAATCCTCAGCCCAACTAGGTTGTTTCTGCTATCTGTGGTAGAAGAATCCCCTGAGACCTTTCTTTGCTGAGATATTTACAGTTGCTCTTCTCATAATAAAGATGACTTTTTGGAGGCCAGCCATGTTATTCATCAAATGAAGTTCAGGGCTTAGTTTTTGTTTTTTTTTTTAAAAACATTTTAAAGGTCATATCAGTTTACTAGTATATATTAAAAAATAAAGAACATTTCTTACAAATTTGTTTTATCTCTGTGTTTTATTACTTCAAGATTCTCATGTAATTGTGTTTTATACCCTTCTACTATCGTTACAAATTAGAGCATTTAACATCTAGGGAATAGTAATACTTTCAGTCATGACTGTTATAGTAACAAAATGGGCTCCTTTATTATATTATTTGTTGTTATTGTTGTTAGGTGCCATTGAGTTGGTTCCAACTCGTAGCGACCCTATGTGCAACAGAATGAAACACTGCCCAGTCCTGCACCATCCTCACAATCATTGCTATGTTTGAGTTCATTGTTGCAGCCACTGTGTCAGTCTATCTCATTGAGGGTCTTCCTCTTTTTCACTGACACTCTACTTTACCAAGCACGATGTCCTTCTTCAGAAACTGGTCCCTCCTGATAATATGTCCAAAGTATGTGAGACGGAGTCTCGTCATCTTGCTTCTAAGGAGCATTCTGGCTGTACTTCTTCCAAGACAGATTTGTTCATTGTTCTGGCAGTCCATAGTACATTCAATATTCTTCACCAACATCATGATTCTGTCATCAATTCTTCTTCCATCTTCCTTATTCATTATCCAGCTTTGGCACGCATATGAGGCAATTGAAAACATCGTGGCTTAGGTCACACACACCTTAGTCCACAAGGTGACATCTTTGCTTTTTAACGTTTTAAAGAGTTTTTTTTTTTTTTTTTCTTTTTTGCCACCAGCAAAGATTGAAAGTTCCAGGCCATTTTTTTTTTCTTTTTGTCTATCTAAAGATTAATTAAGGATCCCTGGTGTCTCAAAGGTTAAGCCCTCGGCTGTTAACCGAAAGATCAGTTGTTCGAATCTACCAGCCCCTTTGTGGAAGAAAAGATCTAATATTTGCTCCCATGAAGATTGCAGCCTAGGAAACCCTATGGGGGAAGTTCTACTCTGTCCTGTAGTGTCACTATGAGTTGTAATCAACTAGATGGCATACAACAACAACAAAGATTAATTAAATCAATAAATATTTATTGAGCCCCTCCTCTGTGCCAAATACTATATAGTAGACTTATAGAAGAAATAAGAAGTGAAAAGAATCATAAATTCATGGACTGTACCTATTAATGGAAAGGTAAAGAAATTAAGTATATAAGTAAGGTCACTATATAGTATGATAAAAGGTGAGACATGCTAGGGAAAACTAAAGCATGATAAGCAGTCTGGGAAGTAAATGAGGGGTTTCCTTCTTTATTTTCTCTTACTTTCAGGAAATTATGAGATGAATTGAGAACTAGGTGACATTTGGGCACAGTGTTTCATAGAGAGGGAACAGACAATGTTAACACCCTGAGTCAAGAGCACGCCTGGCATAATTGAGTAATAGTAAGGAAAGCAGTGTTCCCAGAGAGATATTGCTGCTGATGAGGTCAGAGATTTGACTGGGATCTGATTTGTGCAGGGAATGTTGGGCCACTGGGAAGCCACAGACTTTACTCTGAGTGAAAAGAGGAGCCACTAGAGGATACTGAGCAGAGGAATGACTTGATCTCATTGACATGTTGAAAGGATCACTTGGCTGCTATGTTTCAAAGAGACTCAAGGAGGCAAGAATGGAAGCAGGGATAATAACCTAGGTGAGAGGTAGTGGTGCCTTGGAGGAAGATGGAAGTGTATATTTTGAAAAATGTCAATTTTGCTGACACATCAGATGTGGGATTTAAATGAAATATTTCAGGGATGAATCCAGATTTTTCTTTTTTTTTTCCCAATGGCTGGAATGATTTAGTCCAATAATAGAGAACAATGTATGTGAGTGAAGCAGGGTCTCCGGGGGACAATCTGTAGTTATGGACTGAGCATTTCAAGTTTGAGATATTCCAAGTAAAGATGTGACATACACAATTGTATATAGATTTATGGAGTTTAGCAGAGAAGTATGGACCAGAGATATAAATTTTAGAGTCATCAGCATACAGAGTAAAATTGAAATTATGAAACTAGAAGAAATCACTGAGTTTAGAAAGAGAAGATAAATGTTTAAAAAGCAATCCTTATGTCACTCCAACTGAAGAGGTTGGTGAAAATTGGGATTCTCAAAAGAGATATAAAGTATGACCAGTGTCAATGGAGGAAAGTCAGAGAATGTGTTGTCTAGAAGCCAAGTGAACAAAATACTTCTAGGATAAAGATTATATATATATAGTAATAAACATATGTGTAATATATTTGACTGCTCAATATTGTTTCAGAGGTCAGTAAGGCTCTATTCATTTTTTTCTTAATTTTTTTTTTCCTAGGTGCTTCAGGTAGTTTCTATTACAATGTCTTTTAGTCACTGATCTTTTCTTCTGCCATGTCTAGACTGTCTCAACTGTAAATGAATTGCAAATTTCAGATATTGCATTATTAGAATACAAATGTTCCATTTAGCTCTCTTCTCCTGTTCATTACTTAAAATGCTGTCTGAGAGGCTGAGAAGTTAAAAGGGCTATTCATAGACTCATGAAGTCAAAGGGATGGCAATTGCTGACATAAAATGCTGTCTGAGAGGTTTAGAAGTTAAAAGGGCTACTCATAGACTTAAAAAGTCAAAGGGATGGATGGTAAAAATTTCAGTTTAGTGCCTCCCAAGGAGGACGAGCCTAGAAACACCTCATCACTCATATAGGCTATACACCAGAAGCAAGTTGGAAGTGGAACTAGACCTGTCCATAGAAGAGTTAAGTTCATCCTTGAATCCTCTTATTCCGTGATTAGACCAAGGCTATATGGAATTTCTGGTTCTCCTAGTCTAACTGGCTGCTATCAAAAGGAATAAAAAAAAATCATCTCTGGGAGAACATTAATTCATCCATAGATTCAAATTATAACTACAATTCTTCATATATAATACCTGATACTGAATTCATAATTACCAGGTATATAAAAAGAGGAGTCTTGATTATTACCCAAAAGACAAAAACATAATATAAATACAAGTCTATAGGAAATCCAGATAATGGAGTTATAACCACAATCTTTAAATTAACTTGATTAGTAGAAAAAAAAAATGCAAGATATACTGGAGAGAATGAAAGACTATACCCAGGAATCAAATGGAAATTCTAGAACTGAGTATCTTCTTTTGCTCTCTTTCCATTCACAAATTATTTCTTTAACTATGTCCAATCGTCTGTTAAATTGAGCCACAAATTTTAGTTTTAGCTATTTTATATTTTTCAATTTATAACATAGATCTGAAGAAAATACCTGGTATGACATTTGCGGAGGGAACAGGGGAGGGTACAGGAGGCAGGAGTTCTATATCTTAGCCTGGTTGGTAGTTATACTGATGTCTCCACTTTTTGATATTTCTTCAGGCTGTATACACTTATTGATTTAGTCACTCTTTTGGTTTATTTTAGACTTTAGAAAAAGGTTTATTATAAAAATAAAGCCCTTCACCACCTATCAAATAATTATTAATGACCTCCAGGCCAAAAAAAAAAAAAGCAAAAAACCACTAAACAAACAAGAAACACCAAACTACTAAAAATTTGGTTTGGGAAATAAACTATTTCTCTGTGATAACATGGTAATTTTGTGTTTTCAAATTGATAAAAGTCTTAAAATTTAATTTAATTTAGTTTTAGAAGAGTCTTGATGCTTATTTTATTATACCCACTGATTTTTGATTCCTGTATATTCATTTTATATTATGATTATGTTTATTACATCAGTTATGGCAATGGTTGTTGTTGCTACTTTTAAGTGCCTTCGAATCAGTTTCCACTCGTAATGACCCTATGTACAACAGAATGAAACACTGCCCAGTCCTGTGCCATTCTCAAAGTCATTGTTATGCTCGAGCCCATTGTTGCATCCAATGCATCAATCCATCTCTTTGAGGGTGAGTCTTCCTCTTTTTTGCTGACCCTCTACTTTACCAAGTGGGATGTCCTTCTCCAAGGTCTGCTCCCTCCTGATAATGTGTCCAGAGTATGTGAGACGTAGTATGGCCATCCTTGTTTCTAAGGAGCATTCTGGTTGTATTTCTTCCAAGACAAATTTGTTTCATCTTTTGGCAGTCCATGGTATAATCAATATTCTTTGCCAACATCTCAATTCAAAGATGTCAATTCTTCAGTCTTCCTTATTCAACATCCAGCTTTTGCATGCATATGAGGCGATTGAAAACACCATGGCTTGGGTCAGGCACACTTTAGTCTTCAAGGTGACATCTTTGCTTTTGAACACTTTAAGGAGGCCTTTTGTAGCAGATTTGCCCATTGCAATGCATTGTTTGATTTATTTTTTTTAGTTTAATAGTATTTTATTTAACCCAGTATATCTAAAATATTATCTTTCCAACATATGATCAATATAAATATATACATATATATTTTTTGATTAACAATCCCACAACATGTCTACACTCCACCTTCTAGATCTCGGGTTCCCTATAACTCACTTTCCTGTCCCTCCTGTCTTCTTGTCATTGTCCCTGGGCTGACGTGTCCCTTTAGTCTCATTTTGTTTTATGGGCCTGTCTAATCTTTAAAGGAAGGGTGCACCTCAGGAGAGACTTCATTACTGAGATAAAAGGGTGTCTGGTGGCCATACTCTCCATGTTTCTCCAGTCTCTGTCAGGCCAGTAAGTCTGGTCTTTTTTTTTTTTTTTTTTTTTTTTTGAGTTAGAATCTTGTTCTGCATTTTCCTCCAGCTCTGTCTGGGACCCTCTGTTGTGATCTCTGTCAGAGCAGTCAGTGGTGGTAGCCGGGCACCATCTGGTTGTACTGGACTCAGTATGGTGGAGGCTGTGGTAGTTGTGGTCCATTAGTCCTCTGAACTAAACTTTCTCTTGTGTCTTTAGTTTTCTTCACTCGCCCTAGCTCCCAATGGGGTGAGACCAGTAGAGTATCTTAGATGGCCACTCACAGGCTTTTAAGACACCAGATGCCACACACCAAAGTAGAATGAAGAACGTGTTCTTTATAAACTATATTATACCAATTGAGCTGGATGTTCCGCAAGACCATGGTCCCCACAGTCCTCAGCCCAGTAATTCAGTCCCTCAGGGAGTCTGGATACGTCTATGGAGCTTCCATGACCTTGTCTTGTACAAGTTGTACTGGCTTCCCCAGTATTGTGTACTGTCTTACCCTTATCTATTATCTATTTAGCGTGGTCATTTGATTTCTTGACTGCTGCTTCCATGGATGTTGATTGTGGATCCAAGTAAAATGAAATCCTTGACAAATTCAATCTCTTCTTCATTTATCATGATGTTGCTTATTGGTCCAGTTGTGAGGATTTTTTTCTTTATGTTGAGGTGTAATCCATACTGAAGGCTGTAGTCTTTGATCTTAATCAGTAAGTGCTTCAAGTCCTCTTCACTTTCAGCAAGAAAGGTTGTGTCATCTGCGTATCGCAGGTTGTTAATGAGTCTTCCTCCAATCCTGATGCCCCTTTCTTCTTCATATAATCCACCTTCTTAGATTATTTGCTCAGCATAAAGATTGTATAGTTATGGTAAAATGATACAATCCTGATGCACGCCTTTCCTGACTTTAAACCATGCAGTGTCCCCTTATTCTGTTTGAACCACTGCCTTTTGATCTAGTGTACAGGTTCCTCATGAGCACAATTCCGTGTTCCGGAATTCCCATTCTTCACAATATTATCCATAATTTGTTATGATCCACACAGTTGAATGCCTTTGCATAGTCAACAAAACTCAAGTAAACATCTTTCTTGTGTTCTCTGTTTTCAGCCAGGATCCATCTGACATCTGCAATGGCATCCCTGGTTCCAAGTCCTCTTCTGAACTGGGCTAATTTCTGGCAGTTCCCTGTCAATCTACTAGTGCAGCTGCTTTTGAATGATTTTCAGCAAAATTTTACTTGCATGTGATATTAATGATATTGTTCAATAATTTTCTCATTAGGTTGGATCTCCTCGCTTGAGAATAAGCATAAATGTGAATCTCTTCTAGTTGGTTTGCCAGATAGCTGTCTTCCAAATTTCTTGACATAGATGAGCAAGCATTTTCAACCATTCCACTCCATTCCCGTTCACTGCCTTATAAAATATGATTATATGGAAGCATCGAGAAAAGGTAGAAAATACAATCTGAATTAGAATTGTGGATAAGAGGACTTCTATGAGCAATGATAATTGGAAATCATTAAGACTCTTTTTTGGGAAATAGCATTGTCTTAGGCTGGGTTCTCTAGAGAACCAAAACCAATAAAGCATATAAATATATATATAGAGAGATTTATATCAAAGAAATAGCTCACGCAATTGTAGAGGCTAAAACGTCCAAAGTCCACGGATCAGGATAGAGGCCTCTCCCAGTTCATGGAGCCACAGAAGCTGGTGAACCCACGGTTGGCAGGTCGGAGAGGGGCTCCCGCTCACAGGCTGTGAAGGCCAGTGAATTCCAAGATCAGCAGAAAAAACCGAAAAGTTTCTCCTGATTCACGTAGCTGCAGGGGTTGGCAAACCCAAGGTCAACAGATCAGGAAACCGGACTCTTGCTTGCAGGCTGAGAAGTTCAAGTTCAATGAATTCTAAGATCAACAGGTAAGCTGCTAGCTCAAGTCCCAAGAACTGGAGGTGAGACAACAAGAGGCAGCTACTGAGTCTGGAACAAGCCAAAAACCTAGGCAAGGCGAGCAGGCAGAAATTAACTGGTGGAAGGCAGAGAGATGAACTGAGGGGGTGGTGAGCTGCCACAGGCCCTGCCTCCACCAGTACCACCCAGCAGGTTCCATCATGGGGGTGATCACAACATTATACAACTGCTAAAACACTGAGAATAATGGCCTAGCCAAGGTGACACACAATCTTAACTATCACAGTCCACCCGTTGTCACCTTGGCACCTGTACACATCTCCTGAAACCATGCATAATCTTTGAATAAAGACAATTACAAAGTCATACTTGCACCTAACATGATACAACTAACATGTGTACAATTGAAAACGCACTAGCCCTGTTTACATTTTATATTTTATAAGTGAAGGAAACAAAAATATTAGATGTACACATACAAAACAGAAACACTCATAGAAATTACAGTCCCCGTTTCTGCAACTGGTCACATGGCCATAACTGGTATTTAGAACTACCTTCTTCTGCCACCCATTCCATATTCCCTTTGCCTTCAGCAAGTACCTCAGCTTGTCGTGGTTCTTTGCCTGGTGGGGTGACTCAAACCTTCATTTCTGAAGGGACTGGGTCATTAGTAGTCATGTCAGAATTAGGTTGCTATAGTTTTCCATTGACTTTAATCATATGGCATGGTAGTACTAAGAGATATCCTAAGGAATCTCCTGCATTCCATACATACTCTTCTTTACCTCCATTATGTAATATCAATCTGATTTTCTCTTGATTATCAGGATGAATCACACCAGCCAGTATGGTAACTTTCTTCTTTTCCTGTTGATCCAGAGGCATAAGGAGCCCAAAGTGGCCTGGTGGCATTCTTAACTTCCAGTTCAGTGGAATCAGTGATATGTCTCCAGGTAGAAGCATTCCTCCCTTTAGAACTAAGACCTCTAGGCCTGCAGAGCATAAAATCAAGGGGACAGGAAGCAAAAATATTGCAAGTGGGTCACTAGGGGCAATAGTGAGTAGTGCCACTCCCATTTCCACTCCTTGATTCCTGGACTTGTGAATCCTGGCTATGGAAGAAACAGCGCAATATATTGGACACTGGTTTAAAGCATATACAGCCTCCTGGAGGACATTGCCCCAACCCTGCAAGGTATTGCCACCTAGCTGGTGCCATAATTGTGTCTTTAGAAGGCCATTCCATCATTCTATCAATCCAGCTGCTTCAGGATGATGGGGAATATGTTAAGACCAGTGAATTCCACAAGCATGGGGTCACTGCTGCACTTCATTTGCTGTGAAGTGTGTCCATTGATTTGAGGCAATGCTGTGTGGGATACCATGACTGTGGAAAAGGCTTTCTGTAAGCCCATGGACAGTAGTTTTGGCAGAAGCATTGTGTTCAAGGAAGGCAAATCCATATCCAGAGTGTTTATTCCAGTAAGGACAAAACGCTGCCCTTTTCATGATGGAAGAAGTCCAATATAATCAATTTGTCACCAGGTTGCTGGCTGATTACCTTGAGGGATGTTGCCATATCGGGGACTCAGTGTTGGTCTCTGCTGCTGGCAGAGTAGGCACTCAGCAGTGGCTGTAGCCAAGTCAGCCTTGGTAAGTGGAAGTCCATGCTGCTGGGCCCATGCATAACCTCTATCCCTGCCACCATGGCCACTTTGTTCATGAGCCCATTGAGCAATGACAGGAGAAGCTGGGGAAAGAGGATGACTGGTTTCCACAGAACACATCATCCTATCCACTTGATTATTAAAATCATCCTCTGCTGAGGTCACCCTTTGGTGAGTATTTGCATGAGACACAAATATCTTCACTTCTTCGGCCCATTCAGAGAGGTCTCTCCACATACCTCTTCCCCATAAATCCTTGTCTCCAATTTTCCAATCATGTTTCTTCTAAGTCCCTGACCATCCAGCCAAACCGTTTGCCACAACCCATGAATCAGTATATTATCACACATCTGGCCATTTCTCCTTCCAAGCAAAGTGAACAACCAGGTGCACTGCTCGAAGTTCTGCCCATTGAAAGGATTTCCCTTCACCACTGTCCTTCAGGAAGGTCCCAGAAAGGGGCTGTAGTGCTACTGCAGTCCACTTTCGAGTGGCACCTGCACATCGCACAGAACCATCTGTAAACCAGGCACGAGTTTTCTCCTTCACAGTCAACTGATCATAAGGAACACCCCATGAGGCCATAGGTGCGGACTAGGAGACGGAAGGTAATATAACAGAAGTGGAGACCATAGGCATTTGGACCACTTTCTCATGAAACTTACTTGGGCCTTCAGGTCCTGCTCAGGCTCGATCTCAAATATACCACTCCATTTAATTATGGAGTGCTGCTGTGCATGTCCAACTTTATGGTTCTGTAGGTCAGACAACACCCAGTTCATGATGGGCAACCAGGCTTCATGGTGACTTGGTATCCCACGGTTAAGCATTAAGTCTCTGCTAAGGCCCAGTAACAAGCCAAAAGCTGTTTCTCAAAAGGAAAGTAGTTATCTGCAGAGGTTAGCAGAGCTTTGCTCCAAAATCCTAAGGGTCTGTGCTGTGATTCACCAATAGGGGCCTGCCAAAAACTCCAAACCAGCATCTCTATCTGCCACTGACACTTCAAGCACCATGGATCAGCTGGATCATATGGTCCAAGTGGCAGAGCAGCTTGCACAGCAGCCTGAACCTGTTGCAGAGCCTTCTCTTGTTCTGGTCCCCACTCAAAACTAGCAGCTTTTCAAGTCACTTGATAAATAGGCCAGAGTAGCACACCCAAATGAGGTATATGTTGCCTCCAAAATGCAAAGAGGCCCACTAGGCTTTGTGCCTCCTTTTTAGTTGTGGGAGCAGCAAGATGCAATAACTTATCCTTCACTTTAGAAGGAATGTTTTGACATACCCCACACCACTGGACCCCTAGAAATTTCACTGACGTGGAAAGTACCTGAATTTTTGTGGGATTAATCTCCCACCCTCTAGCACGCAAATGTTTTACCAGTAAGTCCAGAGTCATTGGCAATTCTTCCTTACTAGGTCGAATCAGCATAGTGTCATCAATGTAATGGACCAGTGTGATGTCTTGTGGAAGGGAAAGGCCATCAAGTTCCCTGAGGACTAAATTATAACATAGGGCTGGAGACTTGATGTAGCCCTGAAGTAGGCAAGTGAAGGTGTATTGTTGGCCTTGCCAGCTGAAGGCAAACTGCTTCTTGTGGTCCTTTGAAACAGGTATGGAGAAAAAGGCATTAGCAAGGTCAATAGCTGCATACCAAGTACCAGGAGATGTATTTGCTCAAGCAATGAAACTACATCTGGGACAGCAGCTGCAATCGGAGTCACCACTTGGTTAAGTTTTCAATAATCTACTGTCATTCTCCAAGATCCGTATGTTTTTTTCACAGGCCAAATAGGTGAGTTGAATGGGATGTGGTGGGAATTATCACCCCTGCATCCTTCAAGTCCTTAATGGTGGCAGTAATCTTTGCAATCCCTCCAGGAAGGCAGTATTGTTTTTTTTTTTTACTATTTTCCTAGGTAGGGGCTGTTCTAATGGCTTCCTACTTGGCTTTCCCTACCATAATAGCCCTTACTCCATGTGTTAGGGATCCAGTGTTCTGCAAGTTGCTGAGTATATGTGTTCAAATTATGCATGCTGGAACTGGAGAAATCACTACGGGATGGGTTCAGGGACCCACTGGACCTACTGTGAGACAGACATGAGCCAAGACTCCATTATTAACCTGACCTCCATATGCCCCCACTCTGACTGGTGGGCTATAGTGACGTTCTGTGTCTCCTGGAATTAGTGACAGTTCAGAGCCAGTATCCAGTAATCCCCAAAAAGTCTGATCATTTCCTTTTCCCCAATGAACAGTCACTCTCATAAAAGGCTGTAGATCCCTTTGGGGAAAGCTGGGAGAAAGATAAGCAGTAAAAATTTTTGTCAGTGCATTGGAGTCCTTCCTCAAGGGGACCCAGCCTCCCCTTCATTCAAGGGTTTGTGGGTCTTTAAACTTGCTCTAATTTGGGAATTTATTGAGGGACCGTGACTATTCTGGTGATCCAAGTTAGACTGCTGTTCACCTGACCTAGAATTCATCTGTTTGTAAATATTTAGTAGATTTCCCATCTATTTCACTCCTAGGGACACCATGACTAAGTAGCCAATGCTGTAAATCTATATGAGTCAGATTATCTTGATTACTGCCTTGACTCCACTGTCCATTACTGTAACCACACCCACCTTGTCTTTGTCAATTGAGTGCAGCCACTTGGCCCCTACTACCATGGGGTCCAATCAGCCCCATTGTAGTTAGGTGTCTTAATTCAGTTAGGGCAGTTCCCACTGTCAAATCTGATTTACATAAAATAGCAATCACAGCAGTCTTCAAGGACGCTGGAGCTCCCTTCACAAATTTGTTCCTCACAATTGACGTAAAAGGTGTGTCCTCTGGGCACTCCATGTGTGGGTCTGTAGGTTTAACCTGATAAATCCACTCTTGCATGCCAAGTTCCCTAAGCCTATGGATACCTTCTTCTATAGTATACCAAAGCAGTTCTGGCACTTCAGCTTGATTCAGTGTAGGCTACTTTGTAATCGATGCTTCAGCAACCCAACTAAACAAACTATCAGATCCTTTCCTAACTTCCCAAGCAGAAACATTGAATGAAGAATCTGTGCTTAGTGGACCTATATCAATAAACTCAGATTGATCCATCTTTATGTTCTGTGCACCATTATCCCACACCCTTAATAGCCATTTCCACACATATTCCCCAGGTTTCTGTTTGTACATATTAGAAAACTCAAGTAGTTTTTTTGGAGTGTAGGGTACCTCCTCCTGGGTCACACTGTGTACTTCACCTTTTGGGAATTGCTGGGATTTAAGTCTAGTTATAGGTCTAGAAGCTAGAATCCGTAGTGTGGAATTGTTTTGAGAACATTCAGCATAGTCTTGTAAAGCATCTGCCTCAGGCAATGCCCCAGGCAATGACTCAGGCAAGGGCTCTTTAGAAGCAGCTGGACTAGGGGTAATCTCATTAGATGGCAGTGGATAGGCTAATGGTTTTTCTGCCTCAGGTGATGTCCCAGGCGATGACTCAGACAAGGGCTCTTTAGAGGCAGCTGGGCTAGGGCTAATCTCATTAGACAGAAGTAGAAAGGCTAATGGTTTTCTTGGGCAGGGTGGTGTAACAGACAAACATGAAGTAATCTCTTCAGGTGGGATTGGTTCTGCTGGCAAGAGTGATTCAACAGAATTTAGGGGCTCAGTGTCTCCAGCTCCCTGATTGTCTGCCCATATATCCCCATCCCAAGTTTCAGGATCCCATTTCTTCCCAATCAATGCTCTTACTTTAATTTAAGACACCCTGGAGGCTGGCAATTGAACTGGCATTGTAATTCAGCCACTCTAACAATAAGAGTCTGGGTTTGGCTTTCAGCAATTTCAGCTCTGTTACTACGAGAAATAAGGCTTTCCTTCAAAGCACAAGTGGAAGCCTTGAGGTCATTTATGCGGCACTTGAGCTTTGACTCTGAAGCCCTGAGCACATCTCTTTCTTTCACCAGTTTGTCTAGTGAAAGTAGGACCAACCAACCAGCTTCCCTATACTTCTCATTCTGACAAAGCTGTAGAAAGATATCACACATGTGTTCACTCAGAAGCTCGCTTGCCTTTCACCAGTACCTGATATACTGGTGGTGATATTTTGCATATTTGTATCGCCACTTCACTCCATGGACTAGCAGCGGCCTCTTTGCTGGAAGCAGAGTCATCAACATCTTTAAGACTAACTAGACTTGAGAACCAATTTAGGAAACTCATCCTTAAGATTTTGTTTCTCTAGAACCACTCTTGGTACCAAATGTCTTAGGCTGGGTTCTCTAGAGAAACTTTACCAGTAAAGCATATAAATATATATAGAGAGCGATTTATACCAAGGAAATAGCTCACGCAATTGTAGAAGCTAAAATTTCCCAAGTCCACAGATCAGGATAGAAGCCTCTCCCAGTTCACGGAGCCACAGAAGCTGGTGAACTCAAGGTTGGCAGGTTGGAGAGGGGCTCCCGCTCACAGGCTGTCAAGGTCAATGAATTCCAAGATCAGCAGACAAGACAATCAGGCTTCTCCTGATTCATGTAGCTGCAGGGGCTGGTGAACCCAAGGCCAGCAGGTTAGGGAACTGGACTCTTGCTTGCAGGCTGAGAAGTTCAAGTTTAATGAATTCCAAGACCAGCAGGTAACCTGCTATCTCATGTCCCAAGAAGTGGAGGTGAGACAACAAGAGGCAGCTGCTGAGTCTGGAACAAGCCAAAAACCTTGGCAAGGCGAGCAGGCAGAAAGTAACCAGTGGAAGGCAGAGAGATGAACTGAGGTGGCAGTGAGCTGCCATAGGCCCCGCCTCCCCCAGTACCACTCAGTAGATTCCATCGTGGGGTGATCACAACATTATACAACTGCTAAAACACTGAGAGTAATGGCCTAGCCAAGCTGACATACAATCTTAACCATCACTAGCATCTTATAGCATTTCTAGGATTATCAATTTAGGACTTATCTGTACTCCCACTCAAAACTCCACTTTAAGGAGGTAGCTCTTATTCATATTTCTGGATTAGGTTAGATGTCACTTTTTCTATGAAGACTTTGCTTTACTCTCCCACACCCTGTTTTGTGCATTAAAACCTTTATCATAGTGCACAAGATGCTTTAGTATAAATGTCTCTTTACCTATCTTCCTATGGGCTCCAGACTCAGTAGCATTCTTTGAAAGCCAGAACTTGTATTTGTCCTTGCTGTATCTCAGGAATAGGAGGACAATGCCTAACAACGTTTTCACTTTTCATCTTCATGCCCTGCACAACAAAGAAGTTTGAAAAACACCTGTACACAAAACAAGATGGTTCTCATCTTTACTGTTGCTCTGATAGTGAAGCCGTGGCCTGATTATGCTATGATTATTTTCAGTGTTTCTTCTAGAAGCATTTGCCTATGTTTGCACTGTGTAGGATGGGCTTATATATCCCTTGAAACAGTCATAGAAAGACTGGCTTCTTCATGCTAACCATGGCTGTGAAATAGTATTTTTTATCAGGGGTAGAATCTACTGAAATTTTTATATGACCATTTATTATCTCAGTGAATTGTTTTGAGAAATAAATGACAGTTGAGACTTTTTATAGAACATGTGAGTGTTATATCTAAAAGAATTATTTAACAGCATAAAATTTTTAATGGAAGACATTAACTTAGTAAAAATTTTTTTTAAAAACTCTTTTATCCACACAGATGTACAATCAGAGTGTGAAAACAAGTGGCTAAAATTGTTTTAAAGGGTGGCATAACGTGAATCACACATTTGGCAAAATATGAATGCTTTGGGGAAAATAATCCCACAAAAACACCTAATTAACTTTTGGCTAAAAATAATGAGTTTTTCCCATTGTACCTTTTCCTTCTCTTCTAGTGGGTCTCACTTAGTAAACTGTTTAGGTTGCTTCAGGATATGAAATCTGTCAAGAACGTTATTGAGACTTGGGGGAAGGTAGGTAGAATCTCCTCCGTCAGAATAGATAACAACTAATTATAGTCCAGAAACTGGAAACCCCTGGGGAAAAAAACGAAGCCTCGGTCTGTCCAGATAAGGTTGTTTGAGGCTATTTTTGATAGTGAGAGTATTTACGAGCTGTATTAATAATAGATGAACTAATGTTGTAGCACTAAAACATGAAAACATTATTTGACTTGCTTGCTTGGTGACAATAACAAAAACAAGATAAACATTAAATAATAAATCACTCTTTAAAAGAAATTTTTCACGGTATTTTTTAATATTCATAAAGTTGTTAACAAGTTTTTTTTTAAGCTTTACAGGGTAGCATTCTAAGAGAGATGAAGGAATATTCTTTCCTTAATTAAAAAAATTCTTTGTGTGTTTTTTTTCTACAATTACTGTGCTTTCCTTAGCTATAACATGCTCTCTGTGTATTCTCTATTATTAAACAATTAATATTATTTATAATAAAGATAACACTATTACATCTCTTTTTCTTTTATCTAGTATTTAATAATTAAATAATAACCCTCAAGATTTTATCCTCTTCCCAGGCAAAGTAGAAAAAAGTGCTTCTTGATTTCTTTCTCTTGCCACATAGAAGGTTTCTTTCCACTAACTCTGCAGATGTATTCGCTGGAGAGATATCACCAGTGTTTGATTTAAGAGGTATCAGGTCAGCTCTCATACTTCAGACATCAGCCAGACCCTGGTGCCACTATGTCTAAATTTTTCCTATGGGTAGCAGAGCATTTTTATTGAGCAGTGTCTCCCTCAGCCTTTTGTTACAGAGAAAAATGTGTGTATACATGAAGGAGGACAGGCAATGCTATCACTTTGGTGTGAATGAGTTTATTAAATCCTTTCTCTCTGACTAGGCAATTAGAATTCAGAGTAGATGTGCAAGACAGTATGAGTGTAAGGAGTCCTGGTGACACAGTGGTTAAAGTGCTCGGCTGCTAACCATAAGGTCGGTGGTTGGTACCCACCAGCTGGAGAAACGTGGCAGTTTGCTTCCACAAAGATTTACAGCCTTGGAAACTCTATAGGGTCTCTATGTGTAGGAATTGACTTGATGGCAGTGGATGGATACAAGAGATGGTAGAAAAGGTTGATGTGGAATGTTAAAAACACATTTTGTATTCTCATTTTTTAGCTTGAATGTAAAATTGGAGTCCCTGGGTAGTGTACACAATTAACTCACTTGACTGTTAACATAGGGGTCAGAGCTTTGAAGCCATCCAGAGGCTCCTTGGAAGAAAAGCCTGGCAATCTATTTAATAAATATCAGCTATTGAAAACTCTATGGAGCACAGTTCTAGTCTGACACAATTGAGGTCGCCATGGTTTGGAATCAACTCAACTGTAAGTTTTAAAATTTTCTTATATAAAAAATTAAAGAGACATAGAAAGAGAGAAAGAGCACTACGTTCATATTTTCCTATCTCATGGACTCGTTTATCTTATATGTATAATTTCAACAACAATTTTTTCTATCAAGATGGTCAGCAAAGCTAGAGAAATGAGAACCATTAGTTTGTTTTCCCTTTTGCTAACTGACTACTATTCTACTGCTATAACTGACTACTAAGGGCACACGGAAATGGAAAACTGCTTTGGAAACTCAGCAAATAGAAGATTTTTAGAATATGAATAAGTTTAAAACTTTAGGATTTCAGGTAGATTTTTAAACATATGTAAACCCTGGCTCTTTTTCCCAAATAATTTTTGACAGTTTGCAATAAATAATAAGCTCAGATATTACAAAAGCAAAAACAAAAAAACAAAATACAATTAGAATAACAGGAAACTATCAAGTTACAGGAGGAGAGGAAAGAGAAAAACTGAGCATAAGAGTAGCCAGAAAACTTAGCTCTTTGTGTTTTGACAGACACAGAAAGGCAGAAGAAGTGTGCATAGTTCTATGCCTAGTAAAAAGTGTAAACCTTGTTATCCAAGAGGGAGAAACTTGTACATAACTTCAGACTCTGGGTTAATTTACTTTAGTGCATAATTATGTAAAAGATATTGAGCTCTCTGTTGGATTTTGTTCTTGATAGCAACAGTACAGAAAAATCTGAGAAAGTCTCTAGAAGGGCATATGTGAAATCATTTTATGAAATTCAGAAACACAATTTATGCTGCTGTAACAAACAAGTAGGTTCATAAGAATCAGAGCAATATTGTTTATTTTAACAGAACTTGGTAAATGTGTCTTGATAAAAGGAGAGATCTTGGACAATTTCTTCAGAACTTCTCAGAGGAAAATGTCAGACCATAACGCCTGACAGTGCATAGACTGTAACTATAAATGTGTAAAAAATCTGTTTAAGTAGTAAGTACCACTTATATAGTGATTATTATATGGAAGAAAGTCTTATTAGCAGATTTAGCAAATAAAAGTACAAGACATTGGGTTAAATGTGAATTTCAGAGAAAAACATTTTTAAGTTAAGTATAACTTGGTATATTTTAGTCCATGAAATACATGTAGTCTCTAACTTACAATGTATTCGAGTTACCCCAAACCACACTTACTACTATTTTTTTGTACATCTTATTGTTAGTAATATGTACTATATACAGTGTTGCAGTGCATGATTTGCTGATGTTATCATTCTCAGATGTAAAGTTCCAACCCCCAACGACAAATAAAGATTGGATTTATAAAGATACTGTTAATAAAATGCAATAATGGAAACTTGTCTTAGTCATCTAATGCTGCTATAGCAGAAATACCACAAGTGGATGGCTTTAACAAAGAGAAATTTATTCTCTCACAGTCTAGGAGTCTAGAAGTCTGAAATCAGGGTGCCAGCTCAAGGGGAAAGCTTTCTCTGTCTGTTGGCTCTGAAGGAAGGTCCTTGTCATCAATCTTCCCCTGGTCTAGGAGCTTTTTACCACAGGGATCCCGACCGAGTCCAAAGGATGAGTTCTCTCCTGGAACTACTTTGATGGTGATATGAGGTCCCCCTGTCTCTGTTTGCTTCTCTTCTTTTATATCTCAAAAGAGATTGATTTAAGACACAACCTAATCTTGTAGATTGAGTCCAGCCTCATTAACATAACTACCACTAATCCCTCATCATTAACATCATAGAGGTAGGATTTACAACACAAAGGAAAATCACATCAGGTGACAAAACGGTGGACAATCACACAATACTGGGAATCATGGCATAACCAATTTGACACACATTTTTTGGGGGGGCACAATTCAATCTATAACAAAACTAAAAGAAAAAGAGGAGGTGACTTATGTCAGAACTGATTTACAGTGGAGTAGTCATCGGAACGGAACCTGTCATAAATCTGAGATTACCTGTATTTGGAACATAACTTTGCATTTTTCAGAGACAAATTTATGTCAAAATATTATTTATTATTTACCTGAAATATAAATGTAATGGAAATTTAATAGAAGCCCTATTTAGCACTTTAAACTATTAACTCATTTGATTCTTAAAATAACCCAACATGGTAGGTATTATTACTTTTTTTCATTTTACAGATGATAAAACTAAATCCCAAAGAGATTATGTAACCTTCCCAAATCCACTCAGCTAGTGAGTGATGGAGCTGAGGCTCAAACCCAGCAGCTCTAGAGTCTGTACTCTTAACGTCTATCTAAATGATTTCTTTGTTCTCCCATGGACAGGGTGTGAGTTGTGCACACTGGAGCCAAATGGAGAATAATGAAAAACTTCTAGGCAGTGATACTTCTAGTAAATATAATAAGAACTCTGTATTAGGATCTTTATTTCTTTTTTTTGAAGATTGACTTTATGTATCTTATTCACTGGGTGCTAAAAAAATGTTTGTGAAATGAATGTGCCAAAGCCTAACCAGCCCAAACCCACCAGAAACAAGTGCTTAGCCTAACAAAATCAGATTCATGAATTCACAGTGAGGGAGGGAATTTCAGAGGAACTTTGGAATGCTGCTTGGCATGAGAGGGGAGGGAAGAGTCTCTTGCTGAAGGAATTTTTTTTTTTTTTAAATAGTCCTTTAGGTGAAAGTTTACAGCTCAAGTTAATCTCTCATATAAAATTTTATACATATATTGTCATGTGACACTAGTTGCAATCCCTACAATGTGATGGCACACTTCCCCCTTTCCACTTCGGGTTTCCCCTCCTGTCCCTTCCTGCCTTCTCATCCTGCCTCTGGACAAGAGCTGCCTCTTTGATCTCCTGTATCTGCTTGACCTAAGAAGCACACTCTTCACTAGTATTATGTTTTATAGTTCAGTCTAATCTTTGTCTGAAGAGTGGTCTATGGGAATGGTTTTAGTTCTGAGTTAACATAGCATCCAGGGCTTACTTCTAATATATTGTTGTTGTTAGTTGCCGTAGAGTTGGCTCTTATTCATGGTGACCCCACATACCACAGAACAAAACATTGCCTGGTTCTGCTCCATCTTAGTGATCATTGGTATGTTTGAGTCCATTGTTGAGCATCTTCCAATCTAGGGGAGCACATCTTCTAACACTGTATAGGAAAATATTCTGTTTTAATTCATAGAGTTTTCATTTGCTAATATTCAGAAATAGGTCATCAGGCCTTTCTTCCTGTTCTGTCTTAGTCTGGAAACTTTCTTAAAATCTGTCCACCATGAGTGATCCTGCTGGCATTTGTAACACTGGTGGCATAGCTTCCATCACTGGAGCAACAAGAAAGCCACTACAGTATGACAAATCGACAAATGGATGGTGGGTTTCTGATATAACCCCCCTTTAATAGCTCCATTATCCCTCTCTGATGTAATTTTTCTAAAATAATGTCACTTACTGATTCAGATTTTTCAATAGCTTTCAGTCCCTACAAAGTAAAATTAAGTGCCTCACTATGCCTTCATAATTTGACCCCTACCTACCTCCATTAAATTATCTCTCTTCAACTTCCTTTTTCTGTCTGCTTTTACATGTATACACATAAGTATTATGCCCTAGAAATATTAAGTTACTTTAATTTTCTGAATATGAAGCTCTTCAGAGTGTCTGTAGATTATCTGGAATGTAAATGGTGCCCATACAGAGCTATTGAATCAGTAAACAAACATTCTTCTTCTCACCATGGACTGTATATGCCATCACAGCATTTTGCCTGCCTCTTTCTCTTGAAAAACTCTTATTTGTCTTTTACTCACTGATTGAATGCTCCCTTCATGGTTCTCCAAGCAGAATTTTACATTGGCTGACATCTAATTATTCAAAGGAAGGCATATTTAGACTTGCTTTCTCAAGCAATCTAAAGTAGTTTAATTTTGATGTCAAAGATTTAAACTAAATAAAAACAACAATAACAACATCAATAACGGTTATTCCCAAGCTTTATTATCCTTGTGCTTTTAGTTATCCTTGTACTTGCACATCATTGTTGTTGTTGTTGCTGTTAGTTGCTGACATTTCCAGCTCATAGAAACCCCATGTGTGCAGAGTAGAACTTCTTCATAGAGTTTTCAACGCTGTGTCCTTTTGAAAGCAGACTGCCAAGTCTGTCTTCCAAGGCACCTCTGGGTAGGTTCAAACCACAACCTTTTGTCTAGTAGTCAAGCCTTAAACATTTGGGCCACCCAGCTGCTCATTACACATTATGAACTCTCAAACATATCTGTTGATTGACTGGCTACCTTCTTGTTATCTGCAAATGGCTGTTTAAACAAAGTATAGGTGATAAAACTATAACTTGGAATATGAATATAATAATTCCTGATAATAAAACATAAGGTATTTATTATGTGGTGAAGCACAGATATGATACATTAAAAGCAGCTAATCCATCATTGAGAATTTGCTAAAACTCTACTATATGCTAAACAAAGTGTTAAATATGATAGTTGCTTCTTTATTGAGAATATTATCAATATTAGTTGATGATTAAATTCCAAAAATGAGAACCTTTGTTAAGTTAATATTAAACATATTAACTGAGCCCTGGTGGCATAGTGGTTAAGATCTTGGCTGCTAACCAAAAGGTCAGCAGTTTGAATCCACCAGGCTCTCCTTGAAACTCTATGGGGCAGTTCTACTCTGTCCTACAGGGTCGCTATGAGTCTGAACCGACTTGACAGCACCTAACAACAACAACAACATACATATTAACATTATACTCAGACTTCCAGATGTCAAAGCAATAATTTTAAGTTAGGTAGGTCATCAATGTTATCTGTGCATCACTTTCTGTCAGACATAAAGAAGCAGATGAAAGAAGTAAGTTATTACTTTCCGAAGAGGACCCATTGTGGTCTCCTTCTCCTCCTCCACCATGTCTTCCTCCTCCTCCTCCTCCTCCTTGCCTTCTTCTTCCACCTTCCTAGAAACAATTTACCCCTTTTTACTGGCCTTGACCAGATCACTATTTATAGCTTATAGCTCTCGTCTGAGCTTCAGAACTCCAATAGATTGTATATTCCATTAGCAGAGAAAACCAAAAACCAAACCCATTGCCATCCAGTTGGTTCTGATTCATAGTGACCCTACAGGACAGAGTAGAAATGCTCCATAGGGTTTCCAAGGAGTGGCTGCTGGATTCTAACTCCTGACTTTCTGGTTGGTGGCCTGAGCTCTTAACCACTTCACCACCTGGGCTCCTTGAGACCAATCCAGAAAAACCAAACCTGCTGCCTTCAAGTTAACCATATAGGACAGAGTGGAACTGACCCACAGAGTCTCCAAGGCCGTAAATCTTTATGGTGGAGGAGCTGGTGTGTTTGAACTGTGGACCTTTCAGTTAGCAGCCAAGTGCTTTGACCACTGTGCCAGGGGTCCTTAGAACAGGGACCCAAAAACCCCATTGCTATGGAGTTGATTCCAACTCATAGTGACCCTATATGACAGAGTAGAACTGCCCCATAGGGTTTCCAAGGAACGTCTAGTGGATTTGAACTGCCAACCTTTTGGTTAGCCAGAGCTCTTAAACACTGTGCCACCAGGGCTCCAGAAGAAGGACCAAAAAAGCACCAAACCCACTGCCCTCGAGTTGATTCCGACTCATAGCGACCCTATAGGGCAGAGTAGAACTGCCCCATAGGGTTTCCAAAGATGGCCCGGTGGATTTGAAGTGCCGACCTTTTGGTTAGCAGCTGAACTCTCAACTACTACACCACCAGTGTTTCTTGTGTATTCTTGGAGTTAATATAATCCCAGTTACAAAGCGGTATCAATTCCATTAATTATCAGCTAAATAAATTAATGTCAGTAGTTAACTACATTAAGTCCTATGATGGCTTCTTAGTTCCCACTTCAACATATTTTTACTATCTGTCATATCTTTGAAAAATTGCAGACCAAGGAATACATTTAAAAGGGGAAAGCCAAGAGCTGAGCAGCTGAGCATGAAATGTAATTTTAAATCTATAAGCTAATTCTGAACAAGTTTTCTGTCACACTCAAAATTTGTTGTTGTCATTGTTGTTAGGTGCCAGCCAGTTGCTTCAGACTCACAGCGAACAAGACGTTGTCCATTCCTTTGTCATCCTCACAACCGTAGGTATGTTTGGGCCCATTGTTGCAGCCACTGTGTCAATTCATCTCACTGAGGGTCTTCATTTTTTTGTTGACCCTCTACTTTAGCAAGCATGATGTCCTTCCAGGGATGGGCTTTACCTTTGTATACCCAAAAGACCCACATGAGTGTGTGAAGAGTGTGTGTATGCCCATGTGCAAATACACCTACACTGTGGCACTTGGATTTGTTTCCTAAACAATGGAGCTGTCTTCCCCAAAGATAAATGTTATCTCTAGCCTTAGAGCAACTGACAAAAACAAAATGCAGCTTTTAAAAAATGGCAATTATTTCCCACCCTGGTATACGTCAAAAAACACACTCATTTAATCAACAAGTTTTTGTTTTCGTTGGTCATCTACTTTACCACGCATGATGTCCTTCTCCAGGAAATGGTCCCTCTTGATGACATGTCCAAAGTAAGCTAGACGAAATCTCACCATCCTCACTCCTAAGAAGCATTCTGGCTGTATTTTGTCCAAGACAAATTTGTTTGTTCTTCTGGCAGTCCTTGGAATATTCAGTATTCGTTGACACACCGTAATTTAAATGCTGCTATTCTCAAAATTTAGCCTCCAAGAAATCTTTGTAATTCTGATGAACCTGGGCCAAGGTATATCTGAATTATAGGATATATTATTTTAATAGTATGGATTTTTATTGATTAAAATGAATACATACTATTATGCTTTTATACTAATGTTTATAGAGACATTACCTTAATTAATAGAAGAAAATGCCTTGTTATTAGTTATTAGTATATCAATCTTTTATATCTTCACTTATACCTAGGTGTGTGCTTCTAAAATGTTGAAAACATCTTAGTTCAGTAATGAAGTCACTCCTGAGGTTCCCCCTTCAGCCAAAGATTAGACAGGCCCATAAAACAAAATGAGACTAAAGGGGTACACCGGCCCAGGGGCAAGGGCTAGAAGGCAGGAGAAGACAGGAAAGCTGGTAATAGGGAACCCAAGGTCGAGAAGGGAGACTGTTGACATGCTGTGAGTTTGGTAATCAATGTCACAAAATAATATGTGCACTAATTTTTTAATGAAAAGCTAGTTTGTTTTGTAAACTTTCATCTAAAATACAATAAAAAAATGTGAAAACACCCGGTGTGTCATTTTTTTAAAATATACTTTTTCTATTCTTGAAAGCACAGCTTGTTAGAAAGAATATTGGAGATTACCTAGTTCCATCACCTCCCTGGAGTACTGAATCCAGAGAGGTCGATTATCTTTGAGAATATTACAGAAATGTTTTGGGGCAGAACTAAGCTAAAACCTTCACCTCTTAAAACACTCCAATGCCATTTCCCAGATACTGAGTATCTCATTGGAATCTTTGTTCTTAGATAGTAAAAGGAGAACTAGAATATGTCTTCTCTTGAATTATAATCAATTTTGAAGTAATAGATTGCAAGTAAACAGATTTATTTATATAATCCACAAACCTTTGATATAGGCTAAAGAAAACCAGCATAAATTTCTCTAATTGGAAAAAAAAGCCACTTGGCTGACTGCTTATTTAAAAAAGAAAATCAGAATTTTTTATATCTAGATGCATATTCCATCATTGTATGTGAGAATATGTGTGTGCATATTTCTCACTAATAACATTTAAGTGGAAGTTACTTGTAAGTATTTTAAGAGTAAATTGATTCAGAAGAGGAAAAAATTGGGAAAAGAATATATATTTATATTTTATATGTATATCTATAACTATATTTGTATCTATGCCTATACTTTTACCTAGACCTATATCTGTATTCATATTTATTTATATGTATTTGAAACTTTTTCCTGCAGTATAGATAATTTTTCTACATTTATCAAATTTTGGTACTTATACTAACACATTACTCCTTATTTACCTTAAATTCAAATGTAATTGAGGGTCATTTATTTTAACTGGCGACACTAACTAAAAAGCACTTGATACGATAACTCACACCTTAAGTTAGCTAATGTTTGCCTGTGTAAACTTAAATAAGGCTTATTGCAGTGTTACTCTGTGTGGAAGAAGAGAGAAAGTAAGTTCTGGAATTAGGAGTTGGTAAACATTGTAAACAAAAAGGAGCCCTGGTGGCATAGTGGTTAGGAGCTCAGCTATTAGCCAAAGTCGGCAGTTCGAATCCACCCGCTGCTCCTTGGAATCCTATGGGGCAGTTCTACCCTGTCCTATGAGGTCGCCATGAGTCGGAATTGACTTGACAGCAATGGGTTTAAACGTCTTTAAGAAAGAACGGTGAGCCTTTGTATCACTTACTTTGGACATGTTATCAGTAAGGACCAATCCCTGGAAAAGGACATCATGCTTGGTAAAGTAATGTCAGTGAAAAACAAGGAAGACGTTCAATGAATGGGTTCATACAGTGGCTGCGACAACGAGCTGTAACATACCTACTATTGTGAGGATGTCCCAGGGCCCAGCAACGTTTAGTTCTATTATACGTAAGATCGCTATGAGTTGCAACTGACTTGATGGCATCTAACAACAACACTAACAAACTTCTTAAACAAATTATCAGTTTTAGAGTACAAAGCTTTATATGTACACAAAGGAATATTACTCAGCCATAAAGAGAAATTAAGTTTCTACTTAATCATATATTGATTGAATGATCTCACTTATCTGGAATATTGAGAATAAGCAAATGCATACAGATGAAAGTTTATTGGTGGTTACCAGGGGTAGGAGAGAGGGGGAAAGAGGAAGCATTATTTGGGAAGCAGTAGTGTCTGTTTATGGTGATGAAAAACTTGGCCAGGAACACTGGGGATGGTTGTACAACATGGTTAATGTAATCGATATCACTGAACTGTACATACAAAAATTGTTGAACTGGCAAATGTTGTGTTAGACATTTTTTAAAACAATTAAAAATTGCCTAATTATCCTGGTATTTTAATATTAAATCAGATTCTCTCCAACCAGTAAATGCTTCAGCTTTAACGCTCATGTGTAAATCAGCTGCTTAGAACTTGACTATTAAGCGTTTCAAGAAATAATTCTCTATAGCATCGTTAGTTTTCCAGGCCATATGACAAAAGCTTGTTTGACACCAAAGATATTTGAACTACTTGTTAAAATACCTATTCTGCTTTAGAACTCAGGACAAAGTGGCTAAATTTTATCTTGATTCTCTGACACTGGAGAGGGATGCGGAGGGCTCTCTGCTAGTACAGGACTCAATGTTCCACCCTAGAAAAGATGTTGCCCTCCCAGCAGAGCTTACTGTTTGCACAATTATGGTTTTTGAAAGTTCACTATTAGTGTCTCAAGTTGCTCTGTAGTCTACAGAGTACAAAAGTTCATGAAATTTTCCTTTCTAATATGATTTTTATTCCTATTCTTTGACTTATAATTTGCCTTAAAACTATCTGCAGATTTCTTAGTGTATTTTCTCAAGTTTTTACTGATATAGTTACATTAAGATGATGATAATGAAGAGGAGGAAGAGGAGAAGGAGAAAGACAATCACGAACATCACTGCCATTTCTGAGCATGGGTTATGTCCCAAGTACTATGCTAAGCACTGCTATCTTTGCATTATACAAAGCAATTCTTACAGCAACCCTATGAGTTAGATGCTATTTCTATGTCATAGAAGAGGATTATGAATCACAGAATAGTTATCCAAATTTAAATAGGTGATGGTAGAATTTAATTTTTTTTTCTTTTACTCCAAACACTTGTTCTTATTTATAATTCCATGATTTTGGCAGTGATCCCATAGGTAGAACGGTTGAGAACTGATACATATTAACATATACTAACATTAGCTAAAGAAGACAAAGCCATGTAATTTGATTAAAAATGTCTTGCATGAAAATAGCCCTATAGTATTAGTGAACCAAAAGAAAATAACGCTATCTTCCTTTTGTCTGACACTCTAACCAAAAAAAAAAAAAACCCACTGCCATCGAATCATTTCTGACTCATAGTGACCCTATAGAACAGAGGAGAATAGCCCTATAGGGTTTCCAAGGGGTGCTTGGTGGCTTCAAACTGCTGACCTTTTGGTTACCAGCTGAATTCTTAACCACTACGCTACAGTGCTTCCATCTAAAACTCTAGGTTTCAAAGTTTTACTTTTTTGTCTGTTCTTTTGTTTTTTTGTGATACCATTTTATAAGACCATCTTTGTGGAGAATAGAAACTCCGAACATTAAGTAAAAAAAGGAAGTAAAATGCAAAGCATGGTCTCACATATGCTCTGACTCTGAAGCCATGACTTTCTCCGATAAATATTCTGGTCAAAATATTATCATGCCAACAATATTTTGTATTATATTTATCTTTTTTTCCTTATGTGGTAAATATGTAACAAAACATTTTCTGTTTCAACATTCTTCACATGTATAATTTAGTGACATTAATTGTATTCATTATCAACGTATTTATCTGGACAAACAAGTCGCTGTTCAGTCAGTTCTGATTCATGGCAACCTCATGCGTATAAGAGTAAAACTGTGCTCCACAGCATTTGCAATGGCTTATTTTTTCAGAAGTAGATCACCAGGACTTTTTCCAAGGTACCTCTGTGTAGACTCAAAAACATAACATTTGCTTAGCAGCCAAACATGTTAATCATCTGCACCATGCAGGGACTCCATTAATTTTATTTATTTATTTTTTATTGATGTAATTGTATGAAGTTTACATTTCAAGTTAGTCTCCCATACAGATATTTTTTTTTATAACATACATTGTTATGAGACCCCAACCGCTCACCCCATTCTGCAACACCACACTCCTCCCCTGTGCCCCTGATTCCCCATGAACATTCAACCAGCTCCTAACTCTCTCTGCCTTCCCCTCTCACCTCTGGACAGAAGCTGCCCCTTTGGTGTCTTATATCTACTTGTCTAAGAGGCACATTCTTCACGAGTATCACTTTATGCCCCATAGTCCAGTCAAATCCCTGTCTGAAGAGTTGGCCTCAGAAATTGTTTTAGTTCTGGGGTGATGGAGAGACCAGGGGCCATGCTTTCCAGGGCACCTCCAGTCTCAGTCAGACCATTAAGTCTGTACTTCTTACTAGTATTTGAGTTCTGCATCCCATCGTTCTACTGCACCATCAGGGACCCTCTGTTGTGTTCCCTGTCAGGACGTTCATTGGTGGTAGATGGGCACCATCTAGTTCTTCTGGTCTCAGGCTGATGAAGTCTCTGGTTTATGTGGCCGATTCTGTCTCTTGGGCTACTACTTTCCTCGTGTCTTTGGTGTTCTTTGTTCTCCTTTACTCCAAGTGGTTGTGACCAATTAATGCACCTTAAATGGCCGCTTGCAAGCTTTTAAGACCTGAGATGCCACTCACCAAAGTAGGATGCAGAACATTTTCTTAATATGCCAACTGACATAGATGTCCCCTGAAAGCATGGTCCCCAGACCCCACACCCCTGCTACTCTGTCTCTCAAAGTATTTGATTGCATTGAGGAAACTTCTTAGGTTTGGTTTAGACCAGTTGTGCTGGCTTCCCCTGTAGTGTGTGCTGTCCTTCCCTTCACTTAAGATCATCCTTATCTACTATCTAGTTAGTGAATAACCCTCACCTTCCCTCCCCACCCCCGTAACCATCAAAGAATGTTTCCTCTTGTGTTTAAACCATTTCTTGAGTTCTTATAATAGTGGTTTTATGCAGTATTTGTCCTTCTGTGCCTGACTAAATTCACTCAGCATAATAAGTTCTAGCTTCCACCAAGTTATACAATGTTTCACAGTTTCATTATTGTTTTTTATCATTGCATAATATTCCATTGTGTGGATACACCATAGTTTGTTTATCCATTCGTCCATCAATGGGCACTTAGGTTGCTTCCATCCTTTGGCTATTGTGAACAGTGCTGCGATGAACATGGACGTGCATATATCTATTCCTGTAACTGCTCTTGTTTCCCTAGGATATATTCCAAGGAGGAGGATAGCTGGATCGTATGGTACTTGTATTTCTAGCTTTTTAAGGAAGTGCCAAATAGATTTCCAAAGTGGTTGTGCCATTTTACATTCCCACAAACAGTGTATAAGTGTTCCAGTCTCTCCACAACCTCTCCAGCATTTCTTATTTTGTGTTTTATGGATTATTGCTAGCCTTGTTTGGGTGAGATGATATCTCATTGTAGTTTTGATCTGCATTTCTCTGATAGCTAGTGATTGTGAGCATTTCTTCATGTGTCTGTTAGCTGCCTGAATATCTTCTTTGGTGAAGTGCCTGTTCATATCCTTTGCCCATTTTTTAATTGGGTTATTAGTCTTTTTGCTGTTGAGGTTTTGGAGTATCTTGTAGATTTTAGAAATTAAACGCTAATGGGATTTGTTGTAGCCAAAAATTTTTTCCCAATCTGTAGGTTGTCTTTTCAGTCTTTTGGTGAAGTCTTTGGATGAACATAAGTGTGTGATTTTTAGGAGCTCCCATTTATCTAGTCTCTCTTCTGGTGCTTGTGCATTGTTACTTATGGTTTGTATTGTGTTTATGCCATGTATGAGGGCTCCTAGCATTGTACCTATTTTTTCTTCATGATATTTATCATTTTCGATTTTATATTTAAGTCTTTGATACATTTTGAGTTAGTTTTTGTATATGGTGTGAGATATGGGTCTTGTTTCAGTTTTTTGCATATAGATATCCAATTATGTCAGCACCATTTGTTAAGGAGACTGTCTTTTCCCCAATTAATGGACTTTGGGCCTTTGTCAAATATTAGCTGTTCATAGGTAGATGAGCTTATATCTAGATTCTCAACTCTGTTCCATTGGTCTATGTATCTGTTATTGTACCAGTACCAGGCTGTCCTGACTACTGTGGCAGTATAATAGGTCTTAAAATCAGGTAGTGTAAGGCCTCCCACTTTGTTCTTCTTCTTGAGTAATGCTTTATTTATCCGGGGCCTCTTCCCTTTCAATATGAAGTTGGTGATTTGCTTCTCCATCTCATTAAAAAATGCTGCTGGAATTTGGATCGAGATTGCATTGTATCTGTAGATTGCTTTGGGTAGAATTGACATTTTCACTATGTTGAGTCTACCTATCCATGAGCAAGGTTTATTTTTCCACTTATGCAGGTCTCTTTTAGTTTCTTGCAGTAGTGTCTTGTAGTTTTCTCTGTAAAGATCTCTTACATCTCTGGTTAGATTTATTCCTAAGTATTTTATCTTTTTGGGGGTTGTTATAAATGGTATTGATTTGGTGATTTCCTCTTTAAGGTTCTCTTTGTTGGTGTAAAGGAATCCTATTGATTTTTGTATGTTTATCTTGTATCCTGATACTTTGCTGAAATCTTCTATTAGTTCCAGTAGTTTTCTTGTGGATTCCTTGGGGTTCTGTGTATAAGATCATATCATCTGTGAATAGAGATACTTTGACTTCTTCCCTACCTATTTGGATGCCCTTTATTTCTTTTTCTAGCCTAACTCCTCTGGCTAGGACCTCGAGCACAATGTTGAATAATAGTGGTGATAAAGGGCATCCTTGTCTGGTTCCTGTTCTCAAGGGGAGTGCTTTCAAAGTCTCTCCATTCAGGATGATGTTGGCTATTGGTTTTGTATAAATGCCCTTAATTACACTGATGGATTTCCCTTCTACTCCTATTTTTTTGAGAGTTTTTATCATGAATGGGTTTTGGACTTTGTCGAATGCCTTTTCTGTATTGATTGATAAGATCATGTGGTTCTTGTCTTTTGTTTTATTTATGTGATGGATTACGTTGATTGTTTTTCTAATGTTGAACCATCCCTGCATACCTGGCATAAATCCCACTTGGTCGTAGTGAATTATTTTTTTGATATGTTGCTGAATTCTATTGGCTAAAATTTCATTGAGGATTTTTGCATCAGTGTTCATGAGGGATATTAGTCTGTAGTTTTCTATTTTTATGGTGTATTTACCTGGTTTTGATATCAGGGTTATGCTGGCTTCATAAGATGAGTTTGGGAGTATTCCATCCATTTCTATGCTCAGAAATA
This sequence comes from Dugong dugon, assembly GCA_030035585.1. Lineage (NCBI taxonomy): Eukaryota > Metazoa > Chordata > Mammalia > Sirenia > Dugongidae > Dugong > Dugong dugon. The sequence goes on along the minus strand of CM057463.1, from coordinate 105,672,180 downwards.
CCTTTAGTAGAAGTGATGTTATCTCTTCTCTGAAAGTTTGGTAGAATTCTCCAGTGAAGCCATCCAGGCCAGGGCTTTATTTGTTTGCAGTTTTTTAATAACCTTTTCAATCTCTGCTTTTGTTATGGGTTTATTTAGTTGTCCTACCTCTGTTTGTGTTAATTTAGATAGGTAGTGAGTTTCTAGAAATTTTTCCATTTCCTCCAGGTTTTCAACTTTGTCAGAGTACAATTTTTCATAGTATTCCGTTATGATTCTTTTAATTTCAGTTGGCTTTGTTGTGATATCACCCATCTCATTTCTTATACAGATTATCTGCTTCCTCTCCAGTTTTGCTTTTGTCAGTTTGGCCAATGGTTTATCAATTTTGTTGATCTTTTCAAAGAACCAGCTTTTGGACTTGTTAACTCTTTCAATTTTTTTTCTGTTCTCTATTTTATTTAATTCTGCTCTAATTATTATTATTTCCTTCCCTCTGGCACATGTAGTCTTCTTTTGCTGCTCTCTTTCTACTTGTTCCAGTTGTAGGGTTAGTGCTTTGATTATGAGCTTTTCTTGTTTTGTGATGTGTGCATTTATTGCTATAAAATGACTTCTGAGCACTGCTTTTGCTGTGTCCCAAAGGTTCTGGTAGGATGTGTTTTCATTCTCTTTTGATTCTATGAATTTCTTTATTCCATTCTTAATTTCTTCTATAACCCAGTAGTTTTTGAGCAAGGTATTGTTCAGTTTACATGTGTTTGATTTTTTTTTCCTTGCTTTTTGTTGTTTATTTCCACTTTTATGGCTTTATGGTCAGAAAAGATACTTTGTAGTATTTCTATGTTTTGGATTTTGTTAAGGTTTGCTTTATGGCCTAATATGTGGTCGATTCTGGAGAATGTTCCATATGCATTGGAAAAGAAAGTATACTTGGCTGCTGCTGGGTGCAGAGTTCGGTACATGTCTATGAGATCAAGTTGGTTGATTGTAGCATTTAGCTCTTCTGTGTCTTTGTTGAGCTTCTTTCTGAGCTTCTTTCTGGATGTTCTGTCCTTCACCAAAAGTGGCACGTTGAAGTCTCCTACTACTATAGTGGAGCTGTCTATCTCTCTCTTCAGAGCTGTTAGAGTTTGTTTTATGTACTTTGGAGCCCTGTTATTGGGTGCGTAAATATTTATTCTAGTTATGTCCTCTGGTGTATTGACCCTTTAATCATTATATAGTGCCCTTCCTTATCTTTTGTGGTGGATTTTACTTTAAAGTCTATTTTGTCAGTGATCAATATTGCCACTCCCGCTGTTTTTTGAGTCTTGTTTCCTTTATATTTTTTTCCATCCTTTGAGTTTTAGCCTGTTTGTGTCTTTAAATTTAAGGTGTATCTCTTGTAGGCAGCATATAGATGGATCATGCTTTTTTATCCAATCTGCCACTCTCTGTCTCTTTATTGGTGCATTAAGTCTGTTAACATTCAGTGTAATTATTGATAGGTATGAGTTTAGTGCTGTCATCCTGATATCTCTTTTTGTGTGTTGTTCACAGTTTCTTTGTTCTCCTCAATTTTCTGTGTTGATTCATTTTTCTTTATGTATTTTTTTTTTCATCTTTTTCTTTGTTGTAGATTTTGTGTTTGCTGGGTCTTTATGTTTTTGTTCTTTTTATTTTGATTTTTAGGATTGTTAGATTCCTTTGTGCTTACCTTAATATTTATCCCTATTTTTCTAAGTTTATAGCAGTCTGTTATTACTTTATATCACCTTAACTTCCCCTGTATATAGAAAACCAATGTCTCCATTTTTTAAGTCTCTCTCTTTTTGTTTTAATATTATCCTTTTTTACATATTGATATCTGTTTTCCTATTTTCAATGTTTTAGCTTTGATGTAATTTTTATTGCCGTATCTGAGTCAATATCTGGTTGCTCTATCCTGTGTTCTAGTCTTGTGTTGTTAGCTGGTATTACTGATTATCTAACTGCAGGACTCCCTTTTGTATTTCTTGTAATTTTGGTTTGTTTTTTGCAAATCCCCTGACTTCTGTTTATCTGGAAATGCCCTAATTTCACCATCATATTTGAGAGACAGTTTTTCTGGATATATAACTTTTGGCTGACAGTTATTTTCCTTCAAGGCTTTATATATGTCATCCCATTGCATTCTAACCTGCATGGTTTCTGCTGAGTAGTCTGAGCTTATTCTAACTGACTCTCCTTTGTAGATGACTTTTCTTTTATCCCTAGCCGCTCTTAAAATTCTCTCTTTATCTTTGGTTTTGGTAGGTGTGATTATGTCTTGGTGACTTTCTTTTGGGATCTACCTTATGTGGGGTTCGATAAGCATCTTGGATAGATATCTTCTTATCTTTCATGATATCAGGGAAGTTTTCTGTCAACAAATCTTCAACAATTTTCTCTGTATTTTCTGTTATCCCTCCCTGTTCTGGTACTCAAATCTCTCATAGGTTATTTCTCTTGATAGAGTCCCACATGACTCTTAGAGTTTCTTCATTCTTTTTAATTCGTTTATCTGATTTTTCCTCAAATAAGTTGGTGTCAAGAGCTTTATCTTCAATGTCCGTAATTCTAACTTCTTCTGCCTCAATTCCTCTCCTATGACTTTCTACTGAGTTGTCTAATTCTTAAATTTCATTGTTAATCTTCTTGATTTCTGATTACTGTCTCTCTATGGATTCTTGCAGCCTATTAAATTAGGCATTATGTTCTTGAATAACTTTTTTAAGTTCCACTACTACTGTGTCTGTATGTTGTCAGGCTGTTTCTGCATTCTGTTGAATTTCCTTTCTTATTTCTAGAAGAGTTTTGTATATTAATCTTTTGTATTTTGTCTCTGGTAATTCCAAGAAGTTCTCTTCCTCCGGAGAATTTATATATTCTTTATTTTGGGAGCTTGCTAAAGCCATCATGGGCTGCCTCTTTATGTGACTTGATATTGACTGTTATCTCTGAGCCATCAATAATTTATTATAATTTTATTTTGTGTTTTCTTAGTGAGACCTAGCGTCTTATTTTGTTTTGTTTTGATATGCCCAAATAGGCTACTTGTGTGCACTAGTCCTTTTGATCTCTAATGTCCTGTCACCAGGTAGTTGGTTCTGTAACTTAGTATGTGCACACCAGAGTTCATTAAAATTTCCTATATGGGATCAGCTCGGGTGTGCAGGCAGTCGATCACCAAGTATGTGATGCAGGCTCTCACCCCCAGTCCTAGAGAGGCATGGGTGATTGGTGTAGGCACTGGACTCTGGCTGTGGTAGGGGATCACGTGCTGACCCAGGCAGGGGGCCAACGGCTGCCCCTGAGAGTCTGAAAGAAAAGTGTGTCCCTATTCTCTAGGGTGAATAGGTAGGTGAGTTCTGTAGCCGGGTAAGAGCACCCCACTATGTTGGCTGCAGACTCAAGGGCAGCACTCCTTCCTGAACTCTTGTAGCAGGTGACTAGGCACTTTAGGAGATATCACCAGTCCTCAAGACCCTGCTGCAGATCGAGAAAAGTGCCTACTTGAGGGGCAGGGCTGTTTTGAGTATTGCAAATCTGCCCGTTCACAGCTGAAGCAGTTGAAGTTAAACTTCAGTTGTTTGCCCTGTTGTACTGTGGTAGTGAGGGCCAACCCATTGAGATGGGTTCCCACCAGTCTATACAGGGGTGTATGGCACTCAGAGTCTGCAGACCCCTGATTTCTATGGCCAGCAAAGGAGTTGTGCCGATCCTGTGCTCCTGGCCTAGGGGAGACAGCAGCTTATTTGTTCCCTCTCCAAGTCCAGGAGAATGAGTCAGGGCACCTTTTGGGATCTATTTCCAGCCCAGTGGACTCCCGGTGCAGAGCAGGGAGGGAGGTGGTGAAAGGAAGCTGTTTTTCCCAAATCCTGTGGAGAGGGTGGAGGTAGGAAGTAAAAGGGAGAGAGGTTTTTCCCAAATCTGGTGCAGAGCGCAGAGATAGGAGGTAAAAGGGAGAGAGGCTTTTCCCAAATGGGCTTTTTTTTTTTTAACTCGCTGCAAAAGGGTGGGCACATGTACTTATCCTAGCCTCTTGGGAGCTGCTCTTCACTGATTAAGAGTGTCCAAGCAGAATCTCTGCTGCCAGGTCTCTATAGATGTGGAAACTGCTTCTTGAGTGTGCGCACTGTGCAGCTGTTTGCCTGCTTCACTGCAGCCCAGAGTGGCTGTGTTTCTGCTGTGTCGCTGCCGCGGGTCTAGTGCGCCTCACCTCTTTGAAACGATTTTCCTCTCTGGTATGACTCAGATGGATTTCTTAACCTTGCTTTGTTCAGGGCTGTCAGATGTTCACAGAGAATCAAATTACTTGTTTTTCCAGGTCTTTGTTGTAAGAGGGATATAGGAAGCGTCTAACTAGTCTGCCATGTTGACCACGCCTCTCCATTTATTTTAAAAGTAGTTTTAAATTGATCTTGTGCACCTACCTATTCTATCCCAGATACAATACTTCAAAAATGGAAATTTTGTAACTCAGTAAAAAGTTCTTCTTTTAATCCAATTCATAGCAAAAAAAAAAAATTAAATCTTTCTACGCCATACTTGTGTGGCAGATTTTTGCAACACTTGTCAAGTTGTAAAAAACCGGTAATCATAATGATGATAAAAACAATCAAAATATTAGATGAATATACAACTAACATGCTTTGAATTACTGCTGTAATAAGACTTTTACATAAATTTTCCCATTTAATCTGCAGAAATAAGAAAATGAAAAAGAGAGAGTTACTATCTTTCCTGAATAAAGTTACTGGGATAACATTTTGCAGTTAATAGTCTCATTGGCACATGACTCCTTTTTTCCAAGTTTCAGACAACTGTGTGAAACAAATGAAATGTTACCAAAAAGATAGTATGTAGAAGTACAGTACTGCAAATGCTCAAAATACATGGGAAGCTAACAGGTTAAATGAGGCATTAATGTGGGGTGGCTGTCTCACTGGGATAAAAACAAAAGAGAAATATTTACCTCATTAGTCCCGTATTCAGACCTGAAACAACAATAATAAATTTCTCAGAAATGTCATGAAAATTCTAGAATGGCTAGTCCAATCTCCATGAATTTCAATTCATCCTTTCCTTAGTACACTAATGTCCATGGCACTTCTTCCTGAACATCATCACAAATAGCTCAGTGTTGTTATCAGAAACAAAAAAAGAATTGAAATGACTACAGTGGCGCAGTGGTTAAGAGTTTGGCTGCTAACCCAAAGGTCGGCAGTTTGAATCCACCAGCTGCTCCTTGGGCAGTTCTACTCCGTCCTATAGAGTTGCTATGAGTTGGAATCAACTTGATGGCAATTGGTTGTTTTTTTGGTTTCCCATGTCCTTCCAGGGGACTCACAAAAGGACTCCTACACTCACTTCCTCCATGGAGTTGTTAATGCTCACTATCTTTTTTATGTATCTTTCCAATGGTTATTCACCTTTGCTTTGAATTGTTGCATATCTATACTTCAGATGAACATATACCTGTAGCTAGCTGGTTTCCATGTTTCAATCAAAGCAGAACACTGATGTATTTCTCATTGGTCACAGTGGCAGAAAATCTTAAGTACAGAAACTCTGTTGGATCAGAGAAAGACACAGATTCTGATCTCAAATAGACTGTGGTCAAATGTATTTATATGCAGATTTTTAGTTCCCATGCTCCATTCTACTACCAAGCCTTTGCAAATAGTGTTTCTTCAACTTGAAACAGTATTTCCCACCTGTGAACTTCTGCTTACCTGTTTTGTAATCACTCCATACCACGATTAGGGGACCTTCATTTGCATTTTCATGGAACACTGAGCTTACATCATCAGTGGAAATCTCGTAGGCTAGTGAACATTCTTGTTTATATATGTGTACCTACCGAGTTCTATTTCCATTACCTAGTTCCATTTGCTGTTGGATGTTGCTGGATATCTATGGCTGAGAGTGACTCCTCCTTTTATGGTCACTGGTATAAGTGAACTTGCTTCTGGCTCAGCTACATTTTACTAAACTGATTGGAAGGAATTTGGGGCTCTGATCGATGACAGCTGTGGACCTGACTCAGCCATGACCCTTTACTCTTGAGGCAGGCAGAGGATTACCCAGGCCAATCCTAATAATTCTCACTTTTCTCCACCTCCTCCATAGAACAGCCTGGATTAAAGCTAAAACCCACCACCTGTCTGTCAGTTTGTTGTTCTATGTGATGGTTAAGATTGTGTGTCAATTTGGCTGGGCCATGATTCTCAGTATTTATACGTGATTACTCCCATGATGAATCTGCTGTGAATAGCCAATCAGTTGAAAGGGAGTTTCCTGGGGATTGTGGCCTGCATCTGAATATTAGCAGATGTTCTGGCTTTTCGCTTGTGCTGGATCCTGTGGCTGCTGCCTCCTGTTCATCTGACCTCTGGTTCTTGGAACTTGAGCTATCAGCTTATCTGCTAATCTTGGGATTCATTGATCTTCACAGCCTGTGAGCAGAGCCCTGCTCTCCAACCTACTGATCTTGGGTTTGCCAGCCCCTGCAGCTACGTGAATCAGGAGAGGCCTTGTGGTTTTGCCTGACAATCTTGAGATTCATCAATATTCACAACTTGTGAGCAAGAGTCCTGCTTTCCGACCTGCTGATCTTGGGTTCTCCAGCTCCTGCAGCTATGTGAATTGGGAGAATCCTCTATCCTAATCCATGGACTTGGGACATTGCAGCCTCTACAATCATGTGAGCTGTTTCTTTGATATAAATCTCTTTATATATATATTTATAGAATTTATTGGTTTTGCTTTTCTAGAGAACCCAGCCCAAGGCATTCTGTGATGGCTTGCCCATTGCTATGATGCTGGAAGCTATGTCACCAGTATTTCAAATACCATCAAGATCAACCATGTTGAACAGGTTTCAGCAGAGCTTCCAGACTCAGACTAATAAGAAAGGCCTTGCAATCTATTTCCAAAAATTATATGAAATTCAAATTTTAGTGTCTATAAAAAAAGTACAAGGTAAAAGGCTTTGATCCATTGTAGCAAATATGTGCTAATATTTTCAGAATACAAGTATTTACCCTGAATCAAACATTAGCAATGGAGAGGAAAAGGAACATAAAAATACTGCAGTGTAGTAATTTATCTAACAACTCTGATCTATGCAAATTATCCAAGGAAAAATGTGATATGACTTTGGGGCAGGTGAACAATGCATCCAGCTTCAGCAGCAGATAACCTGCATTTTCAGGGTCGTCACTTGAGCTCATTCTCACAGAAATTCAGTTTTATAAGATAAGCAGGCGCCCCCTGCCCCCATAGAAGAGATCTATGCAATTCAGAACCAGAAAGAAGTTGAAAAACTTCTAATTAAAAAATTACATAGGGGAATCCTACAGTCTGATTGGGTCAATTGCTTTCTGGTCTCATTCTGTGAATTGGAATTACTTCTGCTTACTAATGGCATCATGAAAAAAAATTAATATATTTCTAATGTCAAGGTTATCTAGGTTAATGAAGCTGATTCTCAAGCATCATTTAATACATAGTTTATAATATTGAGCAGCCATTCATGAGTAAAAGTAGGATAAATATGATGTTATCATTGCATTTAGTATGTTATACTTGACTTATATTGGAATGGTCTCCAGCATTATATTTCTGTTGACTAATATTTTTTCTTTAGTCTTCTTATTTCTTGGCATTTTAAAATCCCCATTCTGACCTACTTTCATTTTTTTCTCTTCTTTTTTTCTAATCACTTCTTTTTTATCTTTGGCTTTATACACATAAAAAAAAGCTTACATGGTTTTTGCTAAATGATTAAACTATTTTGTGTTCAATGATTAAAATCAGAAGCAAAATAACATGACCCTGAAGCTAATTTTCTCACCCTCCCCCCAATAGTTTAACTAATAACTACTAAGGAACATGAAGTCATGTGGAAAACAAAACAAAATGTAAGAGTTGAAGGCATATTGCCCTCATTTGAACTTTCATTCTCTTAATTCATTTTTTCTAAAACCTTAATTCAAATTAGTTTAAAATCTATCAATATATACCTGTTCTTGTGAGAGTTGAGTGGTCACCCTGTCATTAATTTATTTATTATCATTTATTTGTTCAATACATATTTATTGAATTACTGTTATGAAGGTGACTCTATAGTCCATACAGTCAATGATAAAAAGATACTAAGACAAGAGATCTGCCTTCCAGGAACTAAGAAGAGATTGTCTGACAAGGTGTACGTTTATATATGCACATCAACATTTGACACCCTGCAATATAAAATGGAAATACGAACACATTGACATATAAAAATTAAATATTTATCATAAAATATTTATCACAAAATATTTGTCTTTTACCATATGATATCATAATACCATATAAATATCTGAGTGGAGAACCCAGGATGGACTTTTGGGGAAGTACCATTTTATTTTGACAGCGGATAGACAGAATTCTTAAAGACATAGAATAGAGCAAGGAGGTGGATGAAAATTTGGTTATACTGGGATTCCAGGTAAAGAGATTTTATGGAAATGATTGGAGATTGTGTAAAGAGAGCAAATAAGCTAGTGTGACTTTATTTTGTAGAGATACAAGCAGTTCGTAGAAGTTAGGTAACCTTGAAGCTACAATACAGAGAGTAAAATACTCTAGGATGATGATAAGCTATGTTAGTTCCATCTTCTCTCTGCCTCCAGACATGCATATTGATGACGATAATAATAACAACAGAACAACTATAAACATTCTTAGTACCTACTATATGGCAAGCCCTGCTGATAAGCATAACCAACAACAACTATAAGTCAAGAACTATCAATGATCCTATTTTATAAATGAGTGATTTGAAACACAGATACTAAGCAGCTTGCTCAAAATCATACAGCTTCAAGCAAGTCATAGCCTAGATTTAAATCCAAAGTGTTTACAGACAGCAATTTAAAAATACTAATAAGTGTTGTTCAGACATGTTACAATCTCTTTGATTTCTGAAAAGGGATGGAGATAGGTAAAGAAGAGTGAAAACTGAAGTTAGCAACTTTCGTTGTTCCCTTTACGCTTTTAATTTCAGCTAGAAACTGGAGAATGACCCTTTAATCCTCCATCTCCCTTATTCTCATATTATATCTGTTCTTCATCTTTGGTTTCATTCATAAGAATTATCTCCATTCTGTCTTTACTGTGAATATCTCCCCTAAATTCCTGGTTACTGCTTACAATTGGTATCTAACTAGTGTCCCTGACTCCAGTTTTTCCTCATGTCTCCCAAACATTCACCACTCTGTAGTCAGGGTGATTTCCTAAAATGCATTTCAATATGACACTCCCATGCTAAAACGTCTGTTTCTTGCTCCTGATAGCCTACAGAATAAAGTCTCAACTCCTAACTTTGACAGAGAAGGCCTTACCTAATAGGCATCATTTCTTTCTTAATCCTAATCTCTAGTCATACACGGAGACTAACTTGCAGTTTCCAGAAATAAGTTAAACGCAGGCCCAATGTTGTATTTTTCCCTGATGAGCAAAGCTCATTTCACATCTACAAACGCTTGCCTGGAGCCATTTGGTGTATTTTTACTTGAATTTAAAGATGCAAATCAGGTATCATCTCCTTCATGAGCTTTTTCTGACCCCAACAAGCAAACATTTTTTTTTTTCCTTTTCTATGCATAAACATAGAACCCTATCTTGATTTTTATAGGAGCGTTTACAATACTCCAAAGAATCCTACATTTAAATTCCTACTCTTTCTGGAAGTTCTTTGAAGTCAGAAACAATACCGCATTGTTAACTGGTATTCAGGGGTCAGCCTAGCACAGAGCCTGATACCTAGTGGATGTTGAATAAATGACACCTGAAATGAATGAGAAGGGTTGTGGATGTAACTGGGATATACTGACTTCAGCAGTTGGCACCTCCTATAAAGGAGAAAAAAAACAAAAACCTTAACTGAAAGAAAAAAATAAAAAAAAACAATTCTTTCTCTTCAAGCCTTTCCACAGCCCAATTTATAGTATAATTTAATTGTACCATGGGTCTAAGAAGCACAAAGCCTAAGACAGAGTGTTTGCATTGTTTGTGCCCATGCCTAAACTTTAATACACAAAAGGGGAAAAGCCTGAATTAAAGTAGGTGATCACTGTCACACGCAGCTGTTCTATGTTCTCGAAAGATGCCTGGTAAGCCACATTTGAGGGGGTGAGGGTGGGAGGCAGAGAGCAAGGCAAAGAGAAGGAAATAGGGAGCGGGGGCAAAGCGTGAGAAATCCAGGAGGGCAGAAAAGAAAAGGCAAGATAATTAGTTGCTATGATTAAAAGGTTTCATTTTCCGAGTCATTTTTCAATCAAATTCACATTACATAAAATGTTAAGATCTATTTCTAGGGTGAGTAATAAGATGTAGTACCCAAAATTTGATAAATAATTACCTTCCTGTTTTATTCATAAAAATATTAAGACAGATCCATTTAATTACCATAACCAAGCACAACAGAGTGTTGGCTGGGCCCTGATGAATTACCATTTCCTGCCTGACCTAAGTGTTTGGCCTTGAGCCTACTGTGTGAACACCTGGGGGCAGAAGCTGGCCCATCTCCTCCCAGTTCACAGTGGAGTGTAGCAAATCACACTGCTCATTTTCTGATGTGCAAGCTTTGCTACTCCCTTAGGGGATGGGAATCTGACAGGCACTTTAGCGCAACACATTGAGTCTCATATGAAATTCTCACTTCCTGTTGCTGCCTTGCTAGTTAGTTCAGTACTATGAAGAGATAACACCGAGTGAAATTTTACATTGAAGTCAAGCTGGGAGACTGTTGTTTCAGGTGGAGTGCCATGTTTTATGCATGTTGCTGAACAAATCAAAGAGGACACGGGAAGGGCAGGAAAGTTTGGCCATTTCACAATGACATGAAAGTATATTATTTGTACACATCTTTGTGGATTAATATATATATATACACATATGTATATATATTAGCTCAGTTAATCTTCACAGACCATTAACAACTGTTATTGTATTCCTCAATTTCATTACCAGAAAAATGAAACGTTAGGAAAATAAGGGCTACGTGGCTAGTAGCAGAAACAAATCCTTTAATTTTTAGGTACAATATTATTTGCATGGTATTACAATTTAGAAATGAGTTTATGAAAATGCTAAGAGTGAAGTGCTGGTCAGTTTCTCTTCGTCATTAAGTGAAGAGAGTTCCAACTCATGCATTTTTCTGGGAAATATACATTAGTACCGCATGTCACCATTTGATGACCAAACCAATTTTTTTACTCACTTAATGTCATTTTCTCTGGGCATCTGCTTCAGCCAGCACTTCAATAATTGGGATTTTGTAGCAATGGCACTTTTTCACGGCTTGGAATTATGTGTAAAATAGCATCTAGATATCTAGTTTTGAGCAACACAGTCTGATAAAGATGAGTATGGCATTTATACCTTTTAATTTCCATAGTTTTTCCTCTCTTACACTGGACATTTTTTAGAATTCATGACTGATAATCCATGCTTACTTTTCCTTGCTCCCATTTAAATGACTATAAGCAGATAAATAAAGACATAAAGCCTCAACAGCAAACGGAACGAAAAAGAAGACCATAGCACAATATTTTGAAAGCTGCAAAGTAGATAGGCCAGTGCAACTGACTTTGTACAAAGAGATTCCTGAAACATAAGCTAGTGGAGGACAGGCCCAGAAGCAGGATGATTAGGGTTCAACAATTTCAGAAAGGCATGGGCACTGGAGGCTCCATTTAATTCTGAAGTTGATGGTACAGTGGGGTTAAAAACAGAATTTCTCTCAAGTTTTTGAGAAAGAAAAGTTGGATGCCCTCAATGCTTCCAATCACTCAGATGACTCTTGCCACCCTCAGCTATGGAAAACCCTAGGTTTACTCACTGCAGATATTGGACTAGTGATACTTCCACTAGGAGATACCAGGCATATTTGAGGGTGGGATATCATGGATAAAATTATGGAAATAATGGTAGTCTCTCCCTGGTGGCACAGTGGTTAAGAGCTCAGCTGCTAACCAAAAGGTTGGAAGTTCTAATCCACCAGGCACTACTTGGAAACCCTACGGGGCGGTTCTACTCTGTCCTATAGGGTCGTTGTGAGTTGGAAGCAACTTGACGGCAACACATCTTTTTATATTGAATAATGAGACCTGACCAACGCTTTTCTGCAGCGTAAGGCATTTTCAAGCAGGGGACTGGGTGATTCCTTTGTGGTGAAATACCCAGCTCCAAATAAAATAGTTACATATTGTGACAGTTGCTGGACACCGAAAAACTAAAATTAGCAAGCTCCCTCCAGAAGGAAAGATATCAGTTAACAAACACTGCATGTGCATATATAGATAGCAATTGCTATTTGTTTTTCTTCCGTCTTTAATATGAGTTGCTAGCCAATGATCTCCAAATACTGGACAAAAAAATCTCATTTTTAAACCTCACAACAGTACTCTGAGATAAGTATTCCTATCTCTCTTTTGTAGGCAAGTCAACTGAGGTTTAGAGAGGTTGATCAACTTTCCTTATGTCAACATCTTCCAAGAGCCAGAGTTGGCATTCTGGATGTTCTAAGCCTCGAGGTAAGTCAAATATGGAACAATGAGTATAGCCCCCAGACGCCTTATGATTAGTCCTGTGTAATGTTAACTGAACAGAAATACTTAATAGTTCTTAAAATTAACTTTCACTTTGACCACAAAACTCCTATTTTGGGCTAAGTCCTAGTAATCCTGTAACACTACTATCTAGCAAATTTATACTTACTTGTTAATTAAAAAGGAGAACAAGAAGCCATTGAGAAGGGTAACAGTTTATTATTTTTACAGCTAGTTAAAATTCAATACAGTGATTTAATTTCTTCTCCATCCCACTCTCTGCTCTTTGATATCGTAAACAAATAAGAACATGTATAAACAAAAACAAATATGACTTTCTAAACCTCCTTTGCTGCTAGAGTTTTGACCACCAACTGAAAGTATAACAATTAGTTTTTTGCAAGTTAGTTGTTTGTAAGTGGGCTTTGAGGCATGCCTCATGACATAATTAATTAGATGTGCTAAACTCTCATTTTGTTTTTTTCACAACTGGACTGGGAAAGCCAGTCTAAGGTATTGAATGTCCATTAAATTAGACTACTTATCTCAAAATAGAAAAAAAAAAGAAATTACACTTTTAGTTGTTTTGCCTGCAAATGTTGTCACTCATCAAAGAGAGCCAGTTGTGCTAGGCAGTTCTCATTCTAGGAGAAATTAAGAAACATTCATGCTATCCCATTACTATGATCCTACAGCTGGCTCCCTTTTGTCTGACCTCTGGTTCTTGGGACTTGAACTAGCAGATTACCTGTGGTCTTGCCTGCTGATTTTGGGATTTGTCGAACTTCTCAGCCTGTGAGCAAGAGCCCTGCTCTCTGACCTGCAGATCTTGAGTTCACCAGCCCCTGCAGCTATGTGAATCAGGAGAAACCTCTATCTTGACCCATGGACTTGGAATGTTCCAGCATCTACAACCATGTGAGCCATTTCCTTCATATAAATCTCTCTCTCTATATATATTTATATGATTTACTGGTTTTGCTTCTCTAGAGAACCCAGCCTAAGCCATAGTATAGTAATGCTCTCCCATTACTATGAATTCTAGTAGAATAATTCTAGAGTAGAATAAAAAAGGATTGAATCTGCTAACAATGAAAGCTAAATGTTGATGTAGACCCACAGTGTGCCAGGAATTGTTTCAAGTGTTTTACATGTCTTAACTCATTTTAACCTCACAACAGCTCTGTATGGTTTTTTGTTTTTGTTCTTTACTATTGTAACTCTCACATTACAAATAAGGATACTAAGAGAGAACAAGCAAGTTCATTAAGGTTATGCAACTAGTAAGTGGTCGAGTTTCGATTCACACCTCAGCACCCTGGCTCTAGAGCTCGTGCTTTTTAACGTGCCTTTCAGTAAAATGGAAAAATCTAGGCTTTTCAAATGGAGCAAATGGATTCATAATTTTGTACACCATGTGTAAATTAAATGACCTGAGTAAAATACTTCAACACTATGGGCTTCTATTTATTCACCTGTAAAACTGGGATAATAATGAGACATAGAGGATTGAGTGACAAGATATGCGTGAGCAATTTGCAAACAAGTAATACAAAATACCATTGACTTTTAGGGGAAACAAATTCACATTACTGGCAGTTTTTGAGGCACATGCTACAAATTAATACAGAGACCGGAAGAAGAGGCAAGAATATGTTTACAACTTCTGACTTCTGCGATTCTACAGAGATGAATTTAAGACTCCTTTTAAATTAGGGGACTATCGAATGACAATATGCACTGTAGTGGGGATTGCAGAGCATGATAAGACACATCAATAAACTCACTTATGAGCAATAGCAAATGAGAACTTGGAGAGTCAATGAGGTTTTCAGGCTTAATAGGACAAATGTGATTAACTGAATATTAAGTCTTCTATCCCACAGGAATGCAGTGGAGATTGACCTTTGACAGAACAGTATAATTCAGTCAGTAATCACACTGAAGTGGTGAATATAATTCAAAAATGAAGACTTCAGTGAGATGTGCCAGAGAATGTATATTCTGGAATTCTGTGCAGGTTCTGTTGGCCTGAGCATTGCTAAATAATATTTTTTCATAACTTACAGCATCCTTAAACTTAGTAGTTACAGTTTTTGAAGGCCTTAAGTGGCTATAAACCTCATAATGAAAAGCAACACTTTCAAGGTTAAGATGAAAAACTATGTTCCAGAATCACCCACTGCCAGCTATATTTTAAATCAAAGAAAACAATTAAAATAGCAAATGTAACTTGAATAAAGTGTAAGGCCATTTAATCATTGAAAACCCAAATTTTACTTACTCAGTTAATTAGCAGCTGGCACATCAAATGACATATGATGCCAGTTCTGGTACAAAAGAAACCATTAAAAAAAACACAATGAGTAGGTAGGAAAATCTTTTTAAGTGAATAGAGATCAGTGATATTCTGCAATTGGAATGAGTTTCAAACATGTCAAAGTCTGATCTAATTTCAGCAGAGAATTATGTCAACTCTTCGAGAATCATTATCATCAATGGATGTTTCTCAGGCTTCCACTACTAAAGCCTTCAACTGGCAATGTAACAAAGATAAGAGAATTAGTGTAAAATTCAATGTATCATGGTTGGCTCAAAGTTTGTTGAATTCGAGATTCATAAATAAGAAAATCTATTTCTAATATATTTTTTAACTTTGCAACTTTGATTTCTTTCTGTTTGCAGATGATTGAAGATTCTAAGAACTAAGGACATTTAAAAAAGATCCTATTAGGTACAAAGTCAAAGATACACTTTATTTTCTTGAGATCTTGTGTATGCCCGTCTTGCCAGCCTTTTCCCTTCAATTCAAAGCTGCATACATACACACACACACACACATACACACACACACACACACACACACACACACAAGGTAGGAGAACAGATGGGCAAGTAACTTCATTGTGCTAAACTAAGCATTCCGAGGAAGCCGACAGCCATAGGTATGCCAAGAGCTACAGAAAAACCAAAAATCCAACCTACAGAAATCATGTCCCGAGAACACATGGCACCTGCCTTCATGGTCAAAATGGAGTGAAAAAATGAAGACAGTATCTAAATGTTCTTGGAATTACCAAAAGCAGATCCATGGGGATTCTCATTTTCACTTTTGAGTATCTCCTAGAAAAAGAAAGGCATTGCTTTAGAAAATCTTTCTGTGACATCTTCAAAAAGGTTCTGAAAATAATACATTCTTGAAGATATAACCCAGTTAATAAACAAACTTTATTTGTTGATGTGAAAATATAAAATTGATATTTTTTTCAGATGCATGTTTGGATAATACCCTATGTGTCTCTATTACTTGTCACTTTTTGACATGCCAAGAAGCTCCTATAGCACTTTCAGTTATTTAGAACAACAACAAAAAAAAGTTTGTTCAATTTAAAATTCCCGTCACACACATTTTCTTTCCTATTCCCGGCCCACTGTTGGGTGTGTGAGCATGTGTGGGTGTTTGTGGTAGAATGTGCTATTTAATTTTTTCATTCCACCCTTTTCTGTCTCAATCATCTGAAAATAGGAGAGAATTTAGACGTTACCCTATGTAAGTGGCCTTCCGGTCTAATATCCTTTCTTAGCTGTTCCTTCTTTCTGGTAAACGGTAATGTCCATCAGTGTCAGTTGGTGTCAAACACACCAATGCTGAGTTTCTTGTGGGGACATTTTATGATCTTCAGAGCCTGCAGGGAACACATTACTTAGTTATATCTTCTGCAGGAGATTTGCTTTGGCTACACTTTCTCCAAACATAGCTCCCCCTGTCCTCAGAATAGCCCATAGCTTCTCATTTCTGGGGTTAGTGTTAGTCTTCATATGGTGTGACATCATCAAGATATCTGCAGCCTGCTCATTCTCTTTAGTGTTTAATTGAACATGGTGGAACTCAGGTACTTTTTTAAGCCAATCATGAGGATGGAAGCTCTTCACTCTCACTCTTTTCTCTGTCCCGCTGTCTCCACCCAATCTCCTACTTTACCCTGCTCACATAGGGTTAGAGGACCAACTGACAAACCTGATATATAAATAGACATTCACTCAGAGATGACATGCTAGTCTCTGTTACTTTAGCAGAAGCTTCTCTGATGTTTATCCATAGTTTTATCGGAGCCTTCCTTCCCCACTTTAGCTTAGATGGGAGCATAGTCCCTTTCCATCTCCCACAAGGAATAAGTGAGTAAATTGCCTTAACTAACTTAATACTTAGTCTGATGACTTGAGACACCAAAGGTAACCTTCTAACCCCTGCAAACCTCTAGTCGTTTTATAAATATGTGTGATGACTAGAGATGGAAGAGCCAAAGCAGCCCTCGGTGTTACAGATTTTGTTAACATAATCAATATCTCTTAACTTAATACATATAATCTTCTACAAAATGATGTCCCTCTCTCTCATTTAATGGGAGAGACTTCCATGACTTCCAAATTGTAATCAACCATTAAAGGCAGTGTAGCAGATTGTTAGAAGTCAAATTCCCTGACTTTAAATCCTAGCTCCACCACTATTGACCAGCTGTATGGCTTTGGGGAAATTATTCCACATCTCTAAACTGATAATAATAGCTTGTATTTTATAGAGTTACTATGCATATTAATAATATAAACTATGGAGAGAACACATAGTCCACATTTAGAAAATTTTAGCTATTTTTATTGAGAATCTTTTTATGTACCTGATGTCTAGCCTATAGTATTCAAAGACAACAATATTTTAAATAATCTTCCCCATAAGCCTTTAGAGTTGATAATATTTTCACATTTTATGAAGAAGAAATAGAAGTTAATGGAAATAAGTACTTGTCTAAGATCCTACAGGGGGTAAGTAGAACAGTCAGATTTTTTAAGCTTAGGTCTCATTGAATTTAAGAACATACAGAAAACACAACAAAATATAGGAAATCTGGTATTTTCTGTCACAGGACCTTGTCTCTTGTGATCAAGTCAGCTCTCTTCCGTGGCTCTGTACATACTGAAATCCAAACTCCTTTGCCAGACAAATGCAATTTCCCTGATCTGGCCTTTGTCTCATAGTCTCAGAAAAATTCCAACAACTTCTCTGAGCCACTCTGACCTTAGTAACTCTAGTTCCCAGGCTCCATCTCTCCTCCATATTTTAGTCCATGCCATTCTTCCTGCCTGGCATGCTCTCCCACCTTTCCTTACCCATTTTCAACTGGGTAACTTTCGTTTTTTTCAAGACTCGGTTCAACTATCTTTTCCTCTCTAAAGTCTTTCAGGATTAACTTCCTCCACCAATCATGTTTTTTATTATTATTTTATTTTTATTATTATTGTTTTAAATATACAAAATGAAGCACAGTATGAAAAATGCTGGATTGGTAATTAGG
Source organism: Dugong dugon (assembly GCA_030035585.1). NCBI lineage: Eukaryota > Metazoa > Chordata > Mammalia > Sirenia > Dugongidae > Dugong > Dugong dugon. The sequence goes on along the minus strand of CM057463.1, from coordinate 105,654,248 downwards.
GGACCTGGCTTTTGTAACTACAAAATGAAAAAATCAGTTCACACTAAACAGAAGATAGTTAAGTGATAACTTTGGTGAAAGGTAAGACAGTACACACTACTGGGGAAGCCAGCACAACTTGTACAAGGCAAGATCATGGAAGCTCACAGACACATCTAAACTCCCTGAGGGACCAAATAACTGAGCTGAGGGCTGTGGGGACCATGGTCTCAGGGAACATCTATCACAATTGACATCACATAGTTTATAAAGAAAATGTTCTACATTCTATTTAGTGAATAGCGTCTGAGTCTTAAAAGCCTGTGAGCGGCCATCTAAGATAGTCCACTGGTCTCACCCCTTCCGGAGCAAGAGAGAATGAAGAAAACTAAAGACACAAGGGAGAGATTAGTCCAAAGGACTAATGGACCACAACTACCACGGCCTCCACCAGACTGAGTCCAGTACAACTAGATGGTGCCTCCCTACCTCCACTGACTGATCTGACAAGGATCACAATAGAGGGTCCTGGACAGAGCTGGAGAAACAAGTAGAACAAAATTCTAACTCACAAAAATAGACCAGACTTACTGGCCTGACAGAGACTGGAGAAACCCCGAGAGTATAGCCCCCGGACACACTTTTACCTCATAATGAAGTCAGTCCTGAGGTTCACCTTTCAGCCAAAGATTAGACAGGCCCATAAAACAAAATGAGACTAAAGTGGCACAGCAGTCCAGGGGCAAGGACTGGAAGGCAGGAGGAGACAGGAAAGCTGATAATAGAGAACTCAAGGTCGAGAAGGGAGAGTATTGACATGTCATGGGGGTGTTAACTAATGTCATAAAACAATATGTGTACTAACTGTTTAATGAGAAGTTAGTTTATTCTGTAAACTTTCATCTAAAGTACAATAAAAAAAATTCAGCTTACTACTGGTATGAAAATACAGACTTCATTTCTTTCTCAGTTATTTTCTAGGTGAAATGGTTCAACCATACCGCATGATCTCGAAGACTGCATCTAGTGTACATTTCAAAATATTTGAACAAATTCCCCTCATCCATTCTACAGAAACTCCTCTCATTCCCTTCTATAGAAAAAGAGGTTTGCAGATGAACAAAAAAGAAAAAATAATAATTTAATGTCTTGATCCAAACTAAAATGTATTATCAATTTTGTTATCTTTTTTCTAATGATTTGTCTCTCACCTACCTCCCCTTCATTTTCTTCCTACAACATGTAAGTGAGCTAAATTTTTATTACATATATGTGTGTATATATACATGTATATATATAGGTATATACACATATACACACACATATATATCATACTTCTATAGAAATAATGCACGACTTCTGCATTTGTTTGCCAACCACACCTTCCCCCTTGCTGTAAAAAAATTAGCATAGTGCACTTTTAAAAATACCTTGTGGGTGGGGGAGGTAAAATAATAATAAAAATATGGTATATGTATATATATATATATCACATATGTTGTTTTTGTTGATGTTGTATGCCCTCCAGTTGATTCCAACTCTTAGTGACAATATAGGACAGTGTAGAAGTGCCCCATAGTGTTTTATGGGCTGTAATCTATACAGAAGTGGATTGCCAATCTTTCTCCCATGGAGTGGCTGGTGGGCTCAAACTGCCCACTTTCTGGTTAGCAGAGGAGTGTGTAACCACTGCACCAACAGGGCTCCTTTATAGCATACATATATACAAAATACATATTTTATTTATGTGCCTAAACTTTCTAAACATTTCTCTAATTGCAATAATAAAATAATAAAATTCTTGAACTTTCACTGTCATGTTGGTCTTAAAAAAATTTGAGAGGTAGGCTAAAGAGTTCACACGATTTCTCACTTTTCAACCTTGCAATTAGATGGGTAAAATCATATTGCAATCTTATGATATTAAATGCAAGAAGAGCTCTTGATTTATGAGATAATATGCAATCAAGTATATTTCTTTTTCATTGATTATAATTTGATTTTGATAGAGAAAGTAAAAAATTTCCAAGAAACGGTTATCAGATTAAAAAATAATAACAATTAAATAAACCATTCAAGTTCAGAATTTCAGGTTATTTTTAAAAGGTGAGATTTGTAGGTTATAGTGTTTTCCAAACACTTTAACACAGGGATTAACACATGACAAATCAGGTCACCAGAGTCCTTAATCTTTTTACCTTCAATAGAAACCCCAGGACGGAGGAAAACGTTAAACCTGTACTTGGACATGTTTTCCAAATCTGTTAAACATCAAGCAGCATTGTAAAATTGTGAAAAGGCTCTCCCCCAGAATCTGTAGGAAATAATCCAACCAAAATTAAATGGATGATATAATTTTTAAGGTTCAAGGTACACAGACATAAGAAATTATCAAAAGATAAATAATTTCCAGCAGGAAATTTGGATATTTAAAGAGGAAATTATGAAGAATATCTTGGAGGTTAAAAAGGTTGGCTTTGGACTCAGTTGGGCCTAACCGTAAAGCTTGCCTCCTTATTGTTAACCATTGTCATAGATCAATATGTGTACTAACAGTTTAATAAGAAACTACTTGTTCTGCAAACCTTCATCTAAGGTACAAAAAAAAAAAAAAAGAATTATCTATGTGAGATCAAATTGGCAACATCAACTCAAAAGTTTTGATGGGAAGCCTGGAGGCAGTGAGTTGAAGATAATGGTGATGGAATAATTTGGAAAAGGATAGAAGAGCAGCACAACTGGAAGAATGTAATCAACGTCACTAAATTGTACATGTAGAAACTTTTGAAATGGTGTAACTTTGGCTATGTATATTTTCACCAAAAAAAAAGGTCCTCCAAGGTCGAGAAGGGAGAGTATTGACATGTCGTAGGGTTGTTGACCAATGTCGTAAAACAATATGTGTACTGACTGTTTAATGAGAAACTATTTGTTCTGTAAACCTTCATCTAAAGTACAATTAAAAAAAAATTTAAAAAAGCTTGATTCTGATACTTATGAGCATGAGCAAGTTATAGAACCTTTTGTGATTCAGTTTTTATTCATACGCAAAACGAGGATAACACAGAATTCATATGATTATTATAAGGATCCATAAAATAATGTATACAGAGCACAGGGGCATAATCTGATACATCATAACTCTTCCATAAACACTAGTAATTATTATTAGGTAGACAATGCTGGACATAAGTGACATTTTGAGATTTTCCTGTTTTTTTTTTTCAATAGGAGTAGTAAAACTACAGTGAAAAGGCTATGTTATTGACAACTCTATTACTCTTTCAATAAATTGATTACAAATTGGGTATATGAATTGTAAGTTGCATTGAATATATATATATATTCATAACAATTACAGAATAACAGTTTAAAGGATAAAATATATATTTATGATACCTGAAAGAAAAGTTACATAATCCCAATTAAAAAATAATTTGATAATAGTAGACTGGGGCAAAATGTCTAACACAAACCAGGGTGTGATGGTGGATGGAGGACAGATGAAGTTGTGCAAAACTTCCAAAAAATAGATATAAAGAGATCTTAAGTATTTTCTGATGACTCGTAAATGTATATTTTTAAAAATATATGCATCTACATTTATAAATGTATATATGTGCATGTGTGAAAATACACGTGTGTGTACAGAGGTCGTTGTTGTTGTTAGATGCCCTGGAGTCTGTTCTGACTCATAGCAACTCTATGTACAACAGGAAGAAACACTGCCCGGTCCTTCTCCATCATCACAATAGGTGCCATGCTTGAGCCTATCCTTGCAGCCACTGTGTCAGTCCATATCACTGAAGGTGTTCCTCTCTGTCGCTGACCCTCTACTTTACCAAGCATAATGTCCTCCTTCAGGGACTGGTCTCTCATGATAACATGCCTGAAGTACATGAGACAAAGTCTCACTATCCTTGTTTCTAAGGAGCATTCTGGCTGTGCTTCTTCCAAGACAGACTTGTTGCTCATGGCAGGCCATGGTATATTCAACATTCTTTGCAAAAACCGTAATTCAAAGACATTAATTCTTCTTCAGTCTTCCTTATTTACTGTCCAGCTTTAGCATGCATATGAGGTGATTGAAAATGCCATGGCTTGTGTCAGGTGCACCTTAGTCCTTAAACTGACATCCTTGCTTTTTAACATTTTAAAGAGGTCTTTTGCATCAGATTTTCCCAATGCAATAGGTTGTTTGATTTCTTGACTGCTGCTTCCATGCTTCACAACTTCAATATTTTCTCCATTTACCATATTGTTGCTTATTGGTCCGGTTGGGAGGATTCTTGTTTTTTTTTATGCTGAGGGGTAATCCGTACTGCTGCCAGTAGTCTTTGATCATCAGTAAATGTTTCAGATCCTCTTCACTTTCAAGCAAACAAGGTTGTGTCATCTGCATATCGCAGGTTGTTAATGAGTCTTCCTTCAGTCCTTATGCCATGTTCTTCTTCATATCATACAGATTCTCAGATTATTTGCTCAGCATACAGTTTGAATAAGTATGATGAAAGGATACATCCCTGTCACACACTTTTCCTGATTTTAAACCATGTAGTGTCCCCTTGTTCTGTTGGAACAACTGCCCTTTGGTCTATGTACTGTTTCCTCATGAGCACTATTAAGTGTCCTAGAATTCCCATTCTTCTCAATGTTATCCATAATTTGTTATGATCCACACAGTTGAATGCTTTTTCATAGTCCACCACTCCTCTATCTGTTTTACTGTGGGGGCTTACATGTTGCTGTGATACTGGAAGATTTCCCACAAGTATTTTGAATACCAACAGCGTCACCCGTGGTGGACAGGTGTCAGCAGAGCTTTCAGACTAAGACAGACTAGGAAGAAGGAACTGGCAGTCTACTTCTGAAAACAACTGGCCGGTGAAAATCTTACGAATAGCAGCAAACATTTTCTGATAACAGTGCCAGAAGATGAGCCTGAGGTTGGAAGGCACTTGACATACAATGGGGAAGAGCTGCCTCCTCAAAACAGAATCGACTGTAACGATATACTTGGAGTCAAGCTTTTAGGACCTTCATTTGCTGATGTGGCATGACTCAAAATGAGAAGAAATACCTGCAAACATCCATTAATAATTGGAACATGGAATGTAAGAAATATAAATCTGGGAAAATTGGAAATCATCAAAAACGAAATGGAACTCATAAAAATCAATATGCTAGGCATTAGTAAGCTGAAATAGACTGGTATTGGCCATTTTGACTTGGACAATCATATGGTCTACTATTCCAGGAATGTGTATAGATAGATATGTATAAAGTTAACATTACTGGCAAACCCCAAAAATCAGGCTATTTAACTTTGAAATAGCACTAAAATAATAAATGAACTATAGACTGCCTTTAAAAGTTATTAGTAAAATATCATGACTCAAATAACTGATAGTAAAATATGGATGTTTATATGCCATGAACTTATAAATAAAAAAAATATATATCAAAACCAGATGCAAATAATGAAACAAAAAAAGGAAGAGTCACTTAATAGTAATCGACACTATCCTGAAAAGAAAAAAAATGAGATGACAGTATTTGTTACAAATAATATAGCACTGAATTATATAAGCAAATAATGAAGGAAATTAAAAAAAAAGAAATAGAATTTTCTAAGTGAGTGGATATTGTAACTAATCTCTTTTTGATGTTGATAGAATAATTGTGAAAAATAAATAAGGACAGTATGACTAATAAAATTAGTTACATAGATAGGTATATAGTAAACTATGTCTTACAAAGAATGTCTTTTTTCTAACACAACAGGACAAAACCACTGATGCCATCTCTGATTCCACATTCAAAGTCTATCAAAACTGCAGTTTTTTCAGAAGCTGACCACACTCACCATGTTGTTGTTAGGTGACGTCAAATCTGCTCCGACTCGTAGCAACCCTATGTACAACAGAATGAAACACTGCCTGGTCCTGCACCATGCTCACAATCATTGTTATGCCTGAGCCTATCACTGTGGCCAATCCATCTCATTGAGGGTTTTCCTCTTTTTCACTGACCCTCTACTTTACCAAGCATGATGTCCTTCTCCAGAGACTGATCTCCCCTAATAACATGTCCAAAGTGTATGATACATAGTCTTGCCATCATTGCTTCTAAGGAGAATTCCAGCTGTTCTTCTTCCAAGGCAGATTTTTTCATTCCTTTGGCAGTCCATGCTATATTCAATATTTTTCACCAACACCCCAATTCAGAGGCGTCAATTCTTCTTCAGTCTTCCTTATTCATCACCGAGCTTTCACATGCATATGAGGCTATTGAGAACACCATACCTTGAGTCAGGCGCACCTTAGTCTTCAAGGTAACATCTTTTCTTTTTAACACTTTAAAGAGGTCTTTTGCAGCAGATTTGCCCAGTGCAATGTGTCTTTTGATTTCTTCACTGCTGCTTCCATGGGTGTTGATTGCAGATCCAAGTAAAATGAAATCCTTGACAATTTCGATCTTTTCTCCAGTTTATCATGATGGTCCAGATGTGAGGATTTCTGTTTTCTTCATGTTGAGGTGTAATCCATACTGAAAGCTGTGGTCTTTGATCTTCATTGATAAGTGCTTCTAGTTCTCCTCACTTTCAGCAAGCAAGGTTGTGTCATCTGTATAATGCTGCTGCTTCCATGGGTGTTGATTGTGGATCCAGGTAAAATGAAATCCTTGACAATTTCAATCTTTTCTCCAGTTTATCATGAGTTGCTTATTGGTCCATTTGTGAGGATTTTTGTTTTCTTTATGTTGAGGTGTAATCCATACTGAAACCTGTGGTCTTTGATCTTCATTGATAAGTGCTTCAAGTCCTCTTCACCTTCAGCAAGCAAGGTTGTGTCATGTGTATAGCACAGCTTGTTATTGAGTCTTCCTCCAATCCCGATGCCATGTGCATCTTCATATAGTCCAGCTTCTCTATTTGCTCAGCATGCAGATTGAATAAGGATGGTGAAAGGATACAACTCTGCTGCACAGCTTTCCTGACTTTAAACCATGCAGTATCCCCTTGTTCTGTTCGAATGACTGCTTCTTGAACTATGTGCAGGTTTCTCATGAGCACAATTAAGTGTTCTGCAATTCCCATACTTTACAATGTTATCCATAATTTGTTACGATCCACATAGTCAAATGTCTTTGTATAGTCAATAAAACACAGGTAAACATCTTTCTAGTATTCTCTGCTTTCAGCCAAAATCAGTTTGACATCAGCAATGACATTCCTGATTCCACATCCTCTTCTAAATGTGGCTTGAAATCTGGCAGTTTCCCGTTGACATATTGCTGCAGCCACTTTTGAATGATCTTCAGTAAAATTTTACTTGTGTGTGGTATTAATGATATTGTTTGATAGTTTCTGCATTTGGTTGGATCACCTTTCTTTGAATAGGCATAAATATGGATCTCTTTGGTTGAGCAGGTTGATGTCTTCCAAAGTTCTTGACATAGACAGGAGAGCACTTCCTGCTCTGCATTCATTTGTTGAAACATCTCCACTGGTATTTTGTCACTTCCTGGAGCTTTATTTTTCACCAATGCCTTCAGTGCAGCTTGGACCTCTTCCTTCAGTACCACTGGTTCCTGACCATATGGTACCTCCTGAAATGGTTGAACGTCGACCAGTTTTTTTTTGGTATAGTAACTCTGTATTTTTTCCATCTTCTTTTGATGCTTCCAGTGTCACTTAATATTTTCCCCATAGAATCCTTCACTGTTGCTACTTGAGTCTTGATGTGGCTGGAGTCAAGCTTTTGGGACCTTCATTTGATGATGTTAACGGCTCACCATATCATCCTTTAATTAAATTGATTCAAAATTACATATGTGAATTGCTGCTACTACTCCCATCTTTTTCACCATTATCTTTTCATTTTAGTTAATGCAACAACTTTCTGACAGATCTTTCTCCCACTATACTTGACTCCATATTCTATAGTTTGTTCCCGAAACAACAGGCAGAGTGCTTCTCATACATGAAATCCAGGTAATATCCCTTCTCTGCTCAAAACTCTGTAATTTCTCTCCACTTCATAGTTAGCGTCTTACAATGACTTAAAATGCCATGCATGGCACAATTGCTCTCTTTTCTCTCTAGTATTGTCCCCTACAATTTTCACCATCACTTACTGTTTTCAAGCCACACTGATTCATTTGTTGTTAGTAGGTAATACCAGACATATTCCAACATGTTCCCCCTTTGCCTAGAAATAACTTCCTCTAGTTATCCTCTTGTCTAATTCTTTCAGTCCTTTCACATATTTTCTCAAATCTTATTTTTAACAAGATTTCTTTATATTCAAAATATTGTGTCAGTTATTGATTTACAATTCAAAATTCACCCTTTATTGCTTGTCTTGAGAAAATAAAGCTGTCTTTTGCCAGCTGTCAAGTTCATCTTCACCAGTAGAGGGCACTGGAGAGTGATTAAAAGAGAAAGGTGTTTCTTCCTGGTTCCAGTGTGTTGTCTCAGCCGGCTCCATCAGAGCAAATGACTTCTCTAGTGTCTGGCTCCCCAGTATGGCCAATTTCTCCAGCATCTTGTTCTGGCAGCAGGGGTGGGTTTTCCAGCACCAGGCTCCTGGATATTCTACCTCAGCACTAGGGGTACTGGCTGCTCTTTATATCTGCTATCCTATATTTTAAAAGTTGTTTTTACTTTTTACAGATTATCCCTCATTACTCCAGTCACATTTAAAGTTAATAATTCTTTATATTAAGCTTTCACTATTCAAATTACTTTTCTAGACTCTAATGAATACATCTATGCTTATAACTCTTTCAGTTATCACAAGCTGTGCCTCTCTGAATTCCACATCTTCCCCACCATTTGGTTTGTTTGTTTCATTTTTCTTTTATTTTTCATTATGGCAAAAGAGCAAGTTGCTGAATGATACACACAGATACACAGACATGCATGCACACACACATACACACATATGCTATATATATATATATATATATATACTGTAATCCTGTTTTTATAATAAAATGTTAATGATTATTCAGTAATATATGGTAAAGTATATTTTGAAGAAAAAATATAACAAAAAGATATTTATTAGCCTTTTACCTCTAAATGTAAACTGCTGGTGAGGTGGTGCCACTTTGCTTTCTAAGTTAAACATTTACGGTAAATTTTAGACCACTTATAATTAGAAATTTTTGCCTTGGTAATCCAATAATACAGTATTATTAAATATTTTAAAATCAACTTATGAACATATTTCTGTATAACTGTGTGTGCATTTTCAATAATTATTTCCATATTAGTAACAAATAGATTCATCACTTCCATTGTTCTTACAGCTATCCTATGATCAGTCGTTCTACGTGTATTGGATAACACGTGAAAATTTCAGATTCATAATCACGCTATAGCTCTAGCAAGCTTTTTATTTTCCCTTATAATTTTTTTTTTTTTTTTTTTTAACCAATTAGGTGACTATCCATCTACTTGGCCAAAACTAGGTTTAACAAAGAAAATGCATTATTTACTGTAAGTTGTATAGGAAATTAATCTAATAAAGAGAATAAGTAAATTTTAAGTTCTGAAAAAACAAAAAAAAAATACATTCTCAGCAAGCTGGGAAAAAGGAGACGGGAAGAAAAAGAGGGAGGAGGGAAAAAGAGGAAGATGGAGAGTCAGAGATAGATAAAGAGAGAGAGAATGAGGCTATGAAAATGAATTATACTGAGCATTCTCTGCTTCCTACTATTCTTCAAGTAGTTATTTTAGAAAGCAATGGCCCAGAGCTGAAAACTACGTTTTGCTGTTGTGATCAAAACCCAGTTGCCCAATACTGCCAGTATCTTGTGTGCTGGAAACACATTTAAATGATAATAAAACAGCAGTATTGAAGATGCTCCAGAGCATATTCATTTGACAATGAGAAAATAAAGTATGCTTTGATGGCAAATGCTGTCAGACATTGAAAAGGTCCTGCCACACATATTTATTCTAAATTTATTTACTCTACAACTTGTAGTGGTACCACTAACCAGTGAGCAACCAGGAAACATCAGGAAATCATTTTACTTAAATTGAGAGTCTTTCATGCTGGAAATGCTGTGCCTAAAAATATAACTATGCCGCATGCTGATTTATAGTGGTTCTGTTTGTTATTTAAAGTGTTATTGTGAAATAACACTGTTGTGTTTTTGTGATTTACCAAGTGCTTAATGTAAAGTTCTGGATGGTGATTTAACACAGCTCTGTAAATAATTCTCCTGTCTGTAACTCCTGATGCTGACTCTGATTTATGATGTCAGACTGAAGATGAGAGGCTTCCATATAAAAAGGATCTTTTATGAGTAGGAATCTTTCAATGGCAGCCATGCTAGAAACTGAAAGACTGTCATTCAGGAGCTAAAATGCCAACAGAGAGAGACTGCATGTGGAATTATTGGTCTCCACAGTTGTCAAAATCCCATCCAATCTCCCACAGCCAAGACTCCCTCTAAAGTCCACTGAACTTCCATTCATCTTGAGAAGAGCTCCAACCATATTTGGAAGAAAGAAGTGGGTCAATGTTTCACCATAAATCAAGTTGGTATTCTCTTTTTAACTCCAGCAGTGATCATACAGGTACGTTTCCCAGGTTTGAAAAAACAAGATTACTTGGTGTGATATTTTTCATTTCTTATTTTGTGGAATCTAGGTGGTAAACCAAGTTAGTTATCCCACCAGCACATCTAGCTAAAAAGTAACAATTTCGTCTATTTATAATGGTGTTATTAAGTGGAAAGTCATCAACGACTCAGTTAACGGGATCTATTTAGGTAGGTGATGGGCCGTGGCTAATTCACACCTTATTAATGATTGATAATATTGCTATTGTCCAGTTGACTGTGTGACATTAGTTATCAATCATTATTTTTATCTAAGTGAAGAAACTGATGCTATTTTGGATCACTTTAAAACATGATCAACAGCAGTTATTTTGGAGAATTAGATTTAAACAATGGATGCTTATCACTGTTATCTTTGGTTTTGTTTGTTTAAACCTGTGGATCAATAAATAGGTTCTGAGACTTATTTCATTTTCACCATATGATAAATGACTTCCTGGCTTATATCCACTTGGAATGTATCAGAAGGACTGAACTTTTGGGGCTCTACTACCCATGCTTCTTTGAAAATGTATGTATTCTGCTCATTGATGTCATTGAAAAACTCAGTCAAAATGGATCTTGAAGTTAATCCAGCTGTGTGTTTCCAGATACAGGTTAATTTGTCTTGTATTGAATTTGATGATTACATCTGCCATCAATAAATCTATAATATTACTGGGCAACATTTCTAAATATCCAGATTCATCATCAGAGTAAAGAAAATATCATTTACAGTAGCCTAGATATCTTTTTCATTTTTTAGACATACAAGTCTATAAGTTAAGTCATTCAATTTTGTATATTTGTAATGGGCAAAGTTATTTCAGTAATTGTACATATATGCTCATGTATATAACTTTAAATAAACTATACTTTTTTCTAGCGCTCACTTTCCTGTTTTTTGTTTCTACTTACTTTACTCAAATATTGGTGTCTGTTGCTTCTTAGCCTCTGTTTTAATGCTAGAAACAGACTTCCTACCTTGATGAATGAGCTCTGCCAGAGCTTATATACTTTGATGCCTTAGCGCCTCTTGGAGTAATAATGAGAATGGCTGTCTCCTAATAGGTATTGCTGTTAACTCTAGTGAGAAAAGGGATTTTACAAGATGATTTATTGACTGCATAAAATGATTCCCAAACTGATTTGCTGGCTGACAAGTAGTAATATCACCAGTTGATTTTAAACTTACATAAATGGAAAGTTAACAGAGAAGACTGCTTTTTAAAATATTTCTGTGCTGACATATCTAAAATGAGAAAAGATCTAAGTCCTATATCTTAATGGCTTGCAGGCTTGAAAATCAGCCACATGCAATATGAGGAGCCAAATACCAGATGCGGTGATAGCTCAGAGATAAACATTGAAAGAGTAGTTATCTTCAGACCTATCCAATTCCTTGCCTTGATTTTTCTTATCCCAATAGTCTCTGCAATTTGTGTTCCTATGCCTGTGATAATGGCATTTTTTTTTTTTTTATCAAAATACAACATGAAATGCCATGTATCCATCCATTAAATGTCTTGAACCACAGCCCAACCTTAAGAAATGAAATAAAATCTGATCATATTAAGCATACAATAAAAATAGTATTTTCTCTCTGCTGTATGAAGGTGCAAGGGAAATAACTTTAACGCCCACTACATGATGTAGGTGTGGGTGTGTGTGTCCTTAATCTGGGCAACAGAACTGTGCAGTGGGTAATATTAATGAGCATTTTGTAGATGAATTCATTTTGCAGATGGACCCTGAAACCCAAAGAGGGAGAAACAATATGTTGTAAATCCATAGAACCATTAGATAGTAGATTTGGAAGTGAAATCTAGGTCAGTTTAACTTCATAACCTATGCTATTTCTGTTTTGTTTAATACAACTATCAAATTTTTTTATTTGTTACTGTGACTATGTTGTTGTTGTTGTTGCTGTCAGGTACCATCTAGTTGGTTCCCACTCATAGCGACCCTATGTAAAACGGAACGAAACATTGCCCGATCCTGCACCATTCTCACAGTCGTTGCTATGCTTGAGCCCTTTGTTGCAGCCACCGTCAATCTATCTCATCAAGGGTCTTCTCCTATAGGATTAATAAAGGGAAAAAAGAAAAAAAAAACATAATCTTTCTATACAGGTGAAGAAGCAAATCTTTTAAAGTCTATTCTGTGGAACAAAGTTCTTCGGGGATTTCTAAAGAAGAGGAGGTATAGTGGTTTAGGTGCTGCATTCCTCACTCCTTTTCGTCTGAAATTTTTGCTTGCAAAAAGCACTGTTAACTTCAAAATAAGTTAAGACAAAATCACTGGTCACATATATCCTATTGGTTTTATAGATGGGAAGTTTGATGACTAAGGTCAAAGGAATTATCTGAGCTTAAGCAGACAGTTACAGGGAGATCTGGGACTTGAAGCTGTGTTTCCTGATTCCCTGAACGCTGTTCTTTCCACTTTCTCAAACTGCTTTTCTGATTTGACTAGCTTTGGAAATTGCAGATTCTAAGGGCTATGAATCCAAATGCTTGTACATTTGTCTTTTCCTTTGTACATTTTATAATAGCTCAGTGGCTGTGGAGAAGGTAATCTACTTCTCAGTGTGCATGTTCTTTTACTATAGGCGATAATCTACTGAGTTCTGGAGTTCCCATAATATAAGCAACTCCCTTTGTGACTTTCAATTGCTGCAGGTCTGTAATGGTGCTTGGCACTTTAATAATTAGTCTACAGGGAGCTTTAATAGAGTAGGGCAACTGTTTTAATTAGCTTAATCCCCAGTACACAAGTTGACCATTAGACATCAAATCACACTTTAGCTCCAAGAGTATTTGAACTCTGAGGAAATCACATTGGTAACTACAGTGGGGATAATATTATCTTCTGTTATAAAACAATGCAGCTGCAACTGATTTGGCTTCATTGGCCTCTGACTCTGTGGTAAATGGAAGTCATTATTTCCATCGGAGTGAATGTATAATGGAAACGGCTTAAGAGTTTGGCTTTGGGTAGTGTGTAAATTATGTATGCTGGCCTAATTCATGAAAAGCAAAAGACCAATAGGAAGAAATCGCCATTTTCAAACTTGCAGACTGTGTATTTTTAGATGAGAAGGAAATGCATGCTGCAAAACGATTTAGAAAGCTAATTCGGCTCAAAAAGAACAATATCACAGTAACATGTTTTCATGCTCTGATAACTTACTTTATGTTACTTTTTTAAATGGTAGGACTGATTATTTTAGTCACTCATGTATTTATTCAAACAACTTTATTATGTGTAAATTATGTGTAGGGAAAATGCTAGGTACGGAGCACACAAAGAAAAATGTTTACATCCGTAATAGAATTGCAAGCTGGAGTTTACAAAACATTTTTTTCATCTACATAATGCTACTTTGTTCTCACAAAAAAATGATGAGATTCTTTTAGTGTTATGTATTTCTTTTTGCACTACACGTATATTTTAAACATCTGTTATAGAAGGCAAGGTACTAGGTACTGGAAGTCAAACAAGACACTTGAGGTGTCGTCCAAGAACTTAAAGTGAAGTGGGTAGGACAAACGAGCAAAGGGTAACTTAAATGCTGTGTGATTAAGTTGGATAATAATGGTAATTATATGGTGGTACAGGATGCAAACGGTTTGCACTTGACTGCTAGCCAAAAGAGAGAGTGTTCAAACTCATTCAGCGGTACTGTGGAAGAAAAGGTCTAGCGATCTGCTTCTGTTAGGATTACAGCCAAGACAATCCTATGGAGCAGTTCTACTCTGTAATACATGGGGTCACTGTTAGTCAGAATCCAATTGACAGCAACTACCAAGTATAACAGGATGATACAGGAAGGACACTTACCTAGATCTGATATTCTAAAAGGTTTCATACATTACATGATATCTGGACTGAAAAACTGAATGTCAAGAGGATATAGTGAGACCTAGATGTGGGTAAAGTTGTTCCAAGCAAAAAGAGTAAACATGCAAGGATCCAGATTAAACAGAAATCCTGCCATGTGTTTAATCTTCAAGAAATTCTTGCTGCTGGAATAGAAAGTATGGCTATGAGATTAGAGGAATGATTACATCATGAAGACTCTTTTATGTCTTGCTATGAAATTTATACTTAATTGTAAACAACATATGAAGCTGCATTGAAGAACATTAAGTAAGGCAGCTTTATAAGCTATAGAAAAGCAAATGGAATAATATAGTTTGTCTAACCCCATTATGCTAAATATTATTACTTCAACATATAATAAATAAAAAAGCATATTAATGAGATATTTTACATTCCTTTTTAGTGCTAAGTGTTCAAAATTTTATATGTGTTTTACACTTACTTCACATCTCAATTTGAATTAGCCACATTTCAAGTGTTTATTAGCTGCATGTGGCTAGTAGCTACCACATTGGACAGTACAGCTGTAAGTCTTCTAGCAAATCTATAAACCTGGAGGGGCCTAACTCAGTTCAGTTCTTTTTGAAAGAGTAGACGAGTCTGCCTAATTCTAGGGCACAGTGAAAAGGCACGTTTGCGTTTAATCCAAAACCACATCTGCAAAAATGTTCAGCAATAGAGATGATATTTTGGCTGCTATTTGCCAATATTTTTAGTTTTCCATTTGCAGGCTTTATTTATTGGGTGCCTCCCTGGAAACCTCAACTAATGCGATTGAAGGGATGAGAAAAGGGAGTGAGCATTACAACCAAATTTTCTGGCAACTGGACAGATAACTGCTCCATCCTTGATATCCAAGAAAGTAACAAAAGGGGAAAGTTTTGGTAGAGTGTGAGGATTTCCGTCCTGCTTTGGATAATTTTAAAGCGTGGTAGATAATTGAACATGAGGATCCGGAGCCCAGCACAACCACCTTGTCTCCAATCTGCTTGAGACTGGCCCTGACTCCTCTCATCAAAAGTGATGTTTTCACTTTCTGAGCCATTAATATACAATTAAAAAAAATAGTGTATTTATTTCTGTGTGTCTACTAGCCCTATGAAATGCTGATTTTTTTGTTTTAAATATTATACTGCTTTCAAGATTTGTTGAAAATATATTTATTATGTGCATATGCTGTCCTAGAATGTCCTTTGCACATTCTTTATATAATTTTCTTTTCAGCGAAAAAGAGGAAGACCCTCAGCGAGACAGATTGACACAGTGGCTGCAACAATGGGCCCCAGCATAACAATTGTTAGGTTGGCGCAGGATCGGGCAGTGTTTCAGTTTACTGCACTTGGGGTGGCTATGAGTGGGAACAGACTCAACTGTACCTAACAACGTCAGCAAACAAACTTCTGAGTTAAGTACTATTAACAAATTAAGTATTGCCCACAAATTAAAGCATGATTTCTATTGTCATGGACTACAGAATCATAGCACAATAGAATATTAGATATGGGAGACACCTTCAAGTAACTGAATACATGATGCCTCAATCAATTTTCAATATTTCTGGCTGGTCTTCATTTAGAATAAATTATAATATGTCCACTATAATATTAAGGCTGGCAGCTGATTCTCCTTTCTGGCATCTACATGATTGTTGAATTCTTCTTCGAATGTCCACCCATTTTCACAAGTACTACTTCTGGAGCCACATAGATGAGTATAAGTCCCCCTAAAGAACAATTCTTCATATTTCTGAAGGTAAACATCAGGGTCCTGGTCAATTTTCTCACTTCCAGTCAACAAATATCTACAGGAATCTTACTATATGTAAGCACTTGGGTGATAGAATTATGATGCAGACTCTAATCTTGCTTTCAGTGGGCATACAATCAACAGGTGAGAAAAGCCTGAGAAATACTGATTCTAATGCTAGGAAGTGATATGTGCACCAAATCAAAGTTTACAAAATGTGCCACCATAACTCAGAGGTCCATATATTCACATCCAGATTTTAGGGAAAACTTTACACAGAACAAAGTAATTTAGGTGAGCATTGAAGGATGGCAAAGATTGGCACAGAATGAAATGAAGAGTGATCCATGATGAGGGTAATTTATGTGCATGACCTGTTTTGTGTTGATAATTACGTTTCTGTTGCACAGGGTGTTAAGGGGAATGTAGGAAGAGATGGGATAAGAAAATGAGTATGGTGCAAACAAAAAATATCTAGGATGATTTGCTAAGAAGTTCAAGATTTATACTATAAGTAATGAGATATTATTGTTGAAGTTGAGTACGTGTACCAGCAATATGAATGACTGATTAGAGATTGGGGAGGGATATTTTGAGGTGGGATACTTTTTCTCATTTTAAAGATGAGGAACCAGAGGCAGATAGAGGTTATTTAACATATTCAGGGTCACACAGATAGGAAGTGGTAGAGTTGAGTGTTAAAGCTAGAGAATTTGACTCCAGAATCAATATTCTTTGTCTCTCCAACTATACTGCCTCTGTGAAGAGAGAGTGGCTATTGCAAAGGAGATAAAATGATGGACATTACAGACAATTGAAGGCATCAGATTATTAGGTCTTAGGCATTGCTTTGGTGAGGAAGTAACAGAACAAGAAAAAGTGAGGAGTTAAGATGATTTCAAGATTATTTTACATGAGTGAAAGGATTTTCTAAGCATTAAACCAAGAAAGGAGAAACACGAGCAGAATATAATGCTTTCTGTTGCTTGTTTTTTGTTTCTATTTTTTCTATAACGGTTGATTTTCATTCGTGGGATTGAGTTGATACCAGAAAGACATCTGCGTGGTAATATTTGATAGTTTAACTATTCCTGTTGTTGTTAGGTGCTTTCGAGTCAGTTCCAGCTCATAGTGACCCTATGTACAACAGAATGAAACACTGCCAGTCCTGCACCATCCTTACAGTAGTTGCTATATATGAGCCCCTTGTTGCACCCACTGTGTCAAGCCATCTCATTGAATGTCTTTCTCTTTTCGCTGACCCTCTACCTTACCGAGCCTGATGTCTTTCTCCAGGGACTGGTCCCTTCTGATATCTTGTCCAAAGTAAATGAGTCAAAGTCTCGCCATCCTACCTTCTAGGGAGCATTCTGGTTGTACATCTTCCAAGACAGATCTGTTCCTTTTTCTGGCAGTCCATGGTATACTCAATAATCTCCCCTTATACCATAATTCAAAGGCATCAATTTTTCTTTGGTCTTCCTTATTCATTGTCCAGCTTCCGCATGCCTATGAGGCGATTGAAAAAACCATGGCTTAGGTCAGGTGCACCTTAGTCCTCCAAGGGATATATTTGTTTTTTAACATTTTAAAGAAGTCTTTTGCAGCAAATTTGCCCAATACAATAAGTCATTTGGTTTCTTGACTGCTATATCCATGAGTGTAGATTGTGGATTCAAGTAAAATGAAATCCTTGGTAACTTTAATATTTTCTCCATTTATCATGATGAAACTATTTCTAGATGCATTATTTATTCCTAAAATCAATAGACGGATGTTTTGGGTAATTCAGACAAAATTCCACTCCACTTTAGGTAATCATGATTTCAAAACTATAATTACAGATAAACACTCACACAGGCGCACACACAAAAGCATAGTCTTTTATTCCCAATTAAAAATGGTTGAGAGACATTGATTAGTGATTTGGAACAATAACCTCAGTAGAATTAGGTTGTGCTAGGAAAATAATTCAGGCAATATCTATGTATGTTTTTTATTTGGCAATATCTGCAAAATTATTCAAGAATACCTATGTGTAAGTCAGTCTATAGCATGCCTTGAGCTGTTTTCCCAAACCTTCTGTAGGAGTTTGTATCGTTGGACCCAATACTTCACTTGTTCCTGTTTGCAAGTCATTTACCATATAATTTTGAATAAATGTCACAAATGCCTTTGACTTTGGACTTCATCACAGAACTTGCTTTGGCTAATGAAGTTAGGGCAGAAATAACTGGGCACATATTCTTAGCTTAGTTCTTAAGAGACCTAACTTATTTCAACTGGTCCTCTTGTGCTTATAGCTTCACCATAAAAAAAACAGGTCCTCCCCACAGGTCCCAAATACAGGTTGAGAGACATGTGGTGAAAAGTGTCACCTGCTGACCCTTAGCATTAAGTAGAGCTACCTAGCCAACCTTCAGACATGTGATTTTCTTAAGTTGTTACACAACCAAAAGTTGACTAATACACTTGCCAGGTAAATGTATGTGAATGTTCTTTTTGTGTTTGTGACAAAAAATATATTTGCTTCTTTTTGATGGAAATAATACATTGCAAGAATTTTCTGATTTGTCAATAGGTTGCCTATGATCTGAACAGTTAAAATACTAATACATATGAAAAAAATATTAAGTTTCCAAACAAAAAAGAAGAGCTTATACTACACAGAAGTAATCAATATTCCACCTTTCTCCACGGAACTTTATAAAGGAGAAGATAACAGTGCTGACCAATTGATCTATTCTATTTTAATACAATATCCCTTTGGGAACTGGTTTTCTGAAGTAGGATACAGACTTTGATTTTTAGGGTTAAGCTTGCACTGTTTTCAATTTATCTTCTTAGAATTTTGGCTTGGGCCTCTTAGAAAACCCCAGAAGTCCTTTTTAGAGGAGCCTGGAAGATAAGCCCAACTCTCTCCATAAAAGCTCCCAAAAGAGTTGTTAAAAATAGTTTAATTTTTATATAACTTCTGAAATAGTTAAACATGTATGAAAATTATAAGACACTTTTAAAATTTGGAGCTTGTTATAGATTGAAATGTGTCCCCCCAAAAGCTACGTGGAAGACCTAACCCCTGTGTCCGTAAACGTGATCCTGTTTGGAAATAAGTGTTTTCTTTTGTTAAATCAGGTCATTAACACAGGGTAAGTCCCAAATCTAGTCTCTTCTTAGCGATGTCTTATTACAAAAGCAGAATAAACAGAAAGATAGACCCACAGGGGAGATAGATGCATCTACAAACTCTGGAAAGCCAAGGATTGGTAGTAGCTACTAGAAGCTCAATGAGACCAAGAAGGAACTTCTCCTAGAGCTGACACCCTGAATTCAGACTTCAAGCTCCTGACCTTTGAGAAAATACATTTCGGTTCTTTAAATCTACCTATTTTGTGGTATTCATTACAGCAGCACTAACAAACTGAGACAGAACTCTATGTCCCTAAATACTCATATCCAAGACATAGTTGTACTTTCACGGAATTCAGGTTTACCTGGTGTAGACTAATGATTTCATCTTTCCAGGTGCAAAGGGAAAGAAGTCACCAAAGCAGCCATCTCCTCTGGCATTAATGACCCTCTAGCTAGAAGTCCCATCTTTACTGCTGACTGTAGCCTCTTTTGAGGTCAGTCAGTGCTAAGTGCTGCAATGTCTGCTTAACTAACCATTAAATATGCTGAAACAATCTTTCTGTTGGGACTTTATTCAATATGTATATTTAGTCAGGATCATAGATCATCATGTGAAGAACAGAAAATACTAGACTTAACCAAAATTTTATTTTTGCTTTACCTGGAGAAACTGGATAAAGAAAAAAAAAACCAAAAAACTGTTGAGTTGATTTTGGCTCATAGCAAAACCTATAGGACAGAGTAGAACTATTCCATAGGGCTTCCAAGGCTATAATCTTTATGGAAGCAGATTGCCATATGTTTCTCCCATAGAGTGACTGCTGGGTTGGAACTGCTGACCTACCCATCTTTCAGTTAGCAGTTGAGCACGCCACCAAGACCCATTAAAGAAGATAAAGGAGGAGATAATTCATATAATTCTAGGTTCTAGCACCAATTCAAGGAGCCCTGGTGGCACAATAGTTAAGTGCTCAGCTGCTAACCAAAAAGTCAGCAGTTGGAATCCACCAGCACCTCTGCAGGAGAAAAGACCTAGTGATGTGCTCCCATAAAGATTACAGCCTAGGAAACCCTATGGGACAGTTCTACTCTGTCCTATAGATTCGCTATGAGTCAGAATTGACTGGATGGCACACAATAACAACAACAGCGCCAGCTAAGGCATCATTTTAAAATTGTCCTCTTCTTTTAGGAGCCAAAGCACAATATTGGTGGTGCCTATTGATTATGTGCTTGCCCACCACTCTGGTGTCTTGTCATTTACAGCCTGTACTCCCAGTTCCAACATTCATTCACTCCATCCATTGAATACATGTTTGACTGCCTGTCATCTGCCAGGAATGGCTCTAGTCGCTAAGGATATGTGAGGAATACAAACTGAGAACAATATCTATCCCTGAGGAGACAGACAGTGAGCAATAAACAGTAAATATTAAAATAAGTTATTATTGAGTTGATAAATGTTACAGATAGGTGGATCTGGGATGAATCAGGAGTTAAGAAGTCTAAGGGAGGAGTTATAAACGTAGTGGACAATGTAGGTCTCATTGACGATATGACATAGAGCAAAGCCTTGAAAGAAGGGATTGGCTTATGAGGGAAACTGAGCAAACAATCAGTTCAGAGGTCCAAGGCTGAGAATGCCTAATGAGTTCCAGGTGCCTTACATATCTAGTATAGAGTGATCGTGAAAGAAGGACAAAAGAGAAGACGTCAGGATGTAATGAGGGGCCAGGTTATGTTGAACCATGTGAAACACTGTAAAGACTTTGTCTTTTATTTTGTGAGAAAAGGAGTGGACACAAAAAGGTTTGAGGTGATGTAATGATTGATTTTTTTAAAGATACATTTTGACCACTGTGTTGAGGAGAGTAAGGGTGAGGGGAGCAGCAAGTGCAGAAGCATAGAGACCAGTTAGGAGGTGATTGCAATAATCCAGGCAAGAGAGATACAACAGTTGTTTTAGACCAGGTTGATAGCAGTGTGATATAGAGAGAAGTGTTCTGAATCTTTACTGAAGGTAGAGAAAATGAAATTTCTTAACTGAGTGATATGGGCTGTAAGAGAAAGAAAGGATTCGGAGATGTCTTCAGGGCTTTGACCTTCACAGCTGGAAGGAGACTATGGATATTTACTGAGCTGAGAAAGATTGTGGATGAAACAGGTTTTGGAAATGGAGATTGAGGGCATGCTCTCAGTGTCCCATTCCCAGTCTCCCAGAGCCTCCACGCAATCCCTCCCATGCTGATTTATAGCACCAAACACCCTGTTTCTTTCAGGTTCAAAACAGACAATCTGAAAAAATTAAGTTTTTGAGCATTCCATAGAAACAACAAAAAATTAATCTGTGAAAACTCCTATGTCCCCAGTTTAATTTACTTCTTCATAGTATCCAGTAGACAAAGATCTCGATTCAAATAAGAAATGCAAAAAGTGAACATTTTAGGTCAGTTGAAGGATTATTAGAACAAGCTGGGTTGGTCTGTGAAGTCAGAATCTCACAATGAACCCTTGTATATAATAACCTTCCTTGACCTTGAGTAGGGCCACAAGGGCACAGTAAGTAGTCATAAAGCCTTAGGACCTATGATAGTTTTAGAGGCCCACAAAGTATTTTAAAATCAAAAGAAAAGACTGAATATTATTAGTCTGGATTACACTTACATTTATGTCTAACCTGCTGCCTTTGAGTCAATTCTGACTAATTGTGAACCCATGTATTACAAAGTAGAACCGCTACATAGGTTTTTCTTGGCTGTAATCTTTATGGAAGCAGATCGCCAGGCCTTTCTTCAGCAACTGCTGGGTGGGTTTGAACTGCCAACCTCTAGTTTGGTAGTAGAGCACAAACCTTTTATGCCATCCAGGGACTTATATTTGTGCCAAAACAGCCATAACATGCAATTTAGTTAATTAAGTATTCATTTAAATGGAAGAAGGGGCTTGTGAAGTCAAAAGAATCTGAAACCCAGGGAAATCTTAATGTGGCCTGGAGAGTCAAATCTGATTATCACCAGACTCTGTGCTACAGTCACCTGGGATTATTGAGATTATTTTCTTGTACCAAGACACCCAACTCTACATCAATAGAGATCTAAAACTCTATACATCAAACAATTTATTCAGAGGAATGTTTGATTGTAAAAACAGTATGCTTGGTTTCTGAATACTGTATATTAACTCTTGAATGCAATATGCTATGTATATGCTATAAAATTAAACTTTTGAGAGCAGATTTACCAATCTGACAGAGACTAGAGAAACACTGAGAGTATAGCCCCCAGACACCCTTTTAGCTCAGTACTTAAGTCACCCCTGAGGTTCACCCTTCCATCAAAGATTAGACAGACCCACAAAACAAAACAAGACTAAATGGGCACACCAACCCAGGGCCAATGACAAGAGGGTAGGAGGGAACAGGAAAGCTGGTAAGAGGGAACACAAGGTTGAGAAGTGGAGAGTGTTGACATGACATGTGGTTGGTAACCAATGTCACAAAACAATATGTGTATTAATTGTTTAATGAGAAACTAATTTGCTCTGTAAACCTTCATCAAAGTATAATTTAAAAAAAAATAAAAAATTAACCTTTTGAAATTAAATAGGAGAAAACTACAGAAAAACCCATTTATATTTCCCTTTTTTATGAACTAATGTATTTTTTTTTTATGAAATTCTTTTTTGGATAATCTCAGTGAAAGGTTGAAACTTGGAAATAAATTCAATGGTCAAGGGGAAATGACAATCTATATTTGCTTACTGTGTCCTAGCTTCTTGTTTTGTTTTGATATGCCCAAATAGGCTAATTGAATGAGCTAGTCTGATTATTAGCACCTTTGAAGCTCTAATGTCCTGTCACCAGGTGGTTAGATCTGTTACTAGGTATGTGAACTCAGGAGTCTGCCACTTCTCCTGTATGGATTCAGCTCAGGTGCCCAAGTAGATAGCCACCAAATGTGTGGTATAGGCTCTCACAGTCCTAGACAGGCATGGGTGATTGGTGTAAGCACATGCATCTAGCTGCACCTTGGGGACACACTCTGAGCAAGGCAGGTGACTGACGGCTGCCCATGAGTGTCCAGGAGGAAGTCGTGTCCCTGTTCCCAGGGGTGCGTAGGTGGTGGGTTTTGCAGCTGGATTATGAGCACCCAATGTTGTTGGCTGTAAGGACAGGGGGGCACTTTTTATTCATGGGCCCCTATCACACGTGGCTAGGTGGCGTGGGTGGTGCCACCAGTCCTCGGGCCCCTGATGTGGGTGGGTGAAGACTCTGCTTAATGGGTGGAGCAGTGTCAAATGTCACGAACCTGTCACTTCACAGCTTAAAGAGTTGAAGTTAGACTTCAGATATATACCCACTTGTACTGTGGCAATGAGGGCCTATGCTGTTGAGATGGGCCCACACAAGTCTATGCAGGGGGAAAGGCACTTGAAGTCTGTGGATCCCTTATGTCTGTGACTAGGCAAAGGAGCTGTGCCTGTAATGGGTTCCTGGTTTAGGGTAGCCAGCAGTTTATTTTTTCCCCCTGTTTGTTAATTTGTTCACTCTCCAAGGCAGGGAGAATGGCTCTGGGCATGTGATGGATCCTACTTCTGGTGCAGGGAACTTGGCAATTGCTGAATCTAGTCTGGGACCCAGTGAAGAGCAGGGAGCAGGGAGGTAAATGGGAGAGAGGTTTTTCCCTAACAGGGATGTTTTTGAACTGCAAGGTAGGCCGTATGCAAGCACTAATCTTTCACTGATCTAGGGCTGCTTCTCACAGGTTCTGGGTGGCTGTGTAGACTGTCTGCCACTGGGTCTTTCCCAGTGTGGAAAATGTGACTCCCGAACTCCGCTGCCTGCTGGCCTCACCACTCACCCATGAGCTGAATAAGCCTGAAGGGCTCAGGCTCTCACCGGGTCAGGTCTGGCAACTCCTCGCTGTTTCCAGACAATCTCTCCCTCTCCCTACAACTGAATCAGGTTCCTCAGCTCTGCCTTTGATGTTCAGGGATCCCAGATTGCCAGATATAATCGATTCACTTGCTTTTTTGGGTCTTTGTTGTAAGAGGTTCCACTGGAAGCATCTGACAACTCCACCATCTTGGCCCCGCCCCTGGATTGGGGCAATCTAAAGCAGCAGGTAAATTTAATACCATAGCTAATAACTACACAGGGTCGGCAAACAGGTGTTTTCTTTACCCTGAGGAGTGTGAAAAGGATGGATGAACAATAGCCTAAGTGAAAAACAAAATGGAATGGCAATACCAAATCTGTTTATTTCCTCAAAGTGAGCCAAAAAAGATTTTTGAATGATTAAAAAAGGCGGGCCACTCTTCACTCAAACAGCTGTAACCTAACTGAAAACGAATAATAAACCTGGATAAAAATTAGGCAATTTCACGCTTTCTGGATATCTTCATAATGATCCTTTTTTGACACATTGCATTGGGAAAATCTGCTGCAAAAGACCTTTGTAAAGTGTTGAAAAACAAAGATGTCTCCTTGAAGACTAAGGTGTGCCTGACGCAACCGATGGTGTTTTCAATCACCTCATATGCATGGAAATCTGGACCATGAATCAAAAAGACTGAAGAAGAATTGATGTCTTTGAATTATGGTGTTGGTGAAGAATATTAAATATACTATAGACTTCCAAAAGAATAAACAAATCTGCCTTGGAAGATGTACAACCAGAATGCCCCTTAAAAGCAAGGATGGCAAGACTATGTCTCACATACTTTGGACATGTTATCAGGAGGGACCAGTTCCTGGAGAAGGACATCATGCTTGGCAAAGCAGAAAGTCAGTGAAAAAAAAGAGAGACTTTCAACAAGAAGGATTGTTACAGTGGCTGAAGTAATGGGCTGAAGCATAACAATGATTGTGAGGATGTCACAGGAGTGGGCGGTGTTTCATTCTGTTGTCACTATGAGTCAAAACCGACTTGACAGCACCTGACAACAACAACAACAACCTTTTTTAAAAAAACAAAAATAGACTTCCGGCAAAATGGCACTCTAGGCAGAAGCACCACGCCTTCCCTCCACAACAAAGACCCAAAAAACTAAGCCAAACAGAGAAAACAACAATCCCGAAAGCCTAAAACATCGAATGAAGAGATAAACAACTCAGCCAAGCACCAAATGGAGTGAGAAAACTGACAGAGAACAAAGAAGGAGGAGAGATTCATGTAGAGTTCCCCTATCAGCTAATGCAGCATGGATCCACTATCTTGGACTCCTATAAGAGACCAGAAAATAGGGGGTACAAGAAAGCAGCTTCACGGAGCTCCCAGCAGGAGACAAAACAACCCTCACCTCTCCACTACAACGGCAAGGTCCCCTAGCACTGTGTTGTTTGTTTGTATGTTTTTAGCTCCTGTTTCTCTCTCCTCTCTCCCATATCCATCTTAGCTCCACACACAACAATCTCCCCACTGCATCCTGCCCACTTGCACCGTGCGCTTGACTTCACACCACCAAGAAGCACAGGCACAGTCTACTGGAACCTGGCCTGCACTGATTACTGACCCCCCCTTGTGGCTGTAGTAAGTGCCACAAACAACCCATCCCAGCAACTCCTCTTCAGCTAGACCTGCCCTGCTGTACCATATCTGAGCGACTGACCCTGCCAATTGGAGAAGGAGGCAAAAAGTATCATGCCCACAGATGATCAAACAACAAAGAACACACAGCCCACCTACTCAGACATAGCCAAATTTAAAAAAAAAAGGATGAAACAAACAAATCTACAATCAATAAAGAAGAAAAATAACTACTGAATGCACTGAAGACAGCAGAAAATATCAAACCATTTACAAAAACAGGACAGGATGTTTCCAGTAGGCATCCAAAATAAAAACCAGATGACTTTCCAGTGGAAGCAAAGGCATCAGAACTACCTGATAGGGAATTCAAATCTCTAATACTCAGAATTATCCAAGAGTTGAAGCAAAAAGCAGACAAAAATGAGGAAAAAATAGATAAATTCATGGAAAAGGCAGACAAATTCATAGAAAATACAGACCAAAAAAAAAAAAAAAAGGAAGAATGCAGGAAAATAACGCAGGAACAAAATGCCAAAATAAATTCACAACTAGAAATTATACAAAAGCAACAATTAGAAATCCAAAAGATAAACAACAAGATTTCAGAAATGGACAGTGTCATAGAAGGGCTGAGGAGCAGATTTGAAATGGTGGAAGACAGGATCAGTGGAATTGAAGACAAACACTTGGATACAATTCTGTTGGAGGAAGACTCAGAAAAAAGAACAAAGAAAAATGAAGAGACCCTGAGAGTTAATGTGGTATACAATCAAAAGCAAAAATTTGCAAGTGATCAGAGTTCCAGAACAGGAGGAGAAAACAGAAAACACAAAGAGGATCATTCAAGAACTGCTGACATAAAACTTCCCCAATATCATGAAAGATGAAAAGCTGGCCATCCAAAAAGCTCAACAAACCCCATATAGGATAGATCCCAAAAGAAAATCACCAATGCATATCATAATCACACTTGCCAAAACCAAAGATAAAGAATCCTGAGAGCAGCTCATGAAAAACAAGAAGTCACATACAGAGGAGAAACAATGAGACTAAGCTCAGATTATCTGGCAGAAACCATGCAGGCAAGAAGGCAATGGGATGACATATATAAAACCATGAAAGAAAAGAATTGCCAGCCAAGAATAATACATCCTGCAAAACTCTCGTTCAAATATGACGATGATATTAGGACATTTCCAGATAAACAGAAATTAAGGGAATATGTAAAAACAAAAGCAAACTTACAAGAATTATTAAAGAGAGTTCTTCAATCTGAGAACCAACAACTTCAGCTCACAGGCTGAATCAAGGATGCTGGATTGTACCAGCCAGATACCAATCTTAGGAAATGAACTCTCAAGGACTATCCAAAACCAAGAGAAATACAACAGCGAATCAGAGCAGTTAATCTGTAAATGACAACAACATCAGAACAATACAAGAGGGAATAAACGGTGCAGGTATAGAACCTTCTAATGGAGAGGAAGGCAAGGCGATATCAAGTAATAATAGACTGCTTCAAACTTAGAAAGATAAGGGTAAATTTCATGGTAACCACAAAGAAAGTTAACAAACATACTCATAAAAATAAAGAGGAAAAACATAAAGTCTCAGCACAAACAAAAGAAATGAAAAAAAAAAATCCACAAACAAAAGTAATCTAGCACAGGAGAGTAAGAAGAACAAAGAAAATGTCAGCACCACAAAAAAAGCACTACAAAATGACAGCAACAAAAATCTATCAATACTTACACAGAAAGTAAATGGACTCAATGCATCCATAAATAGACAGAGAGTGACAGAATGGCTAAAAAAACAGGATCCATCAATATGCTGTCTACAAGAGACACACCTTAGAAACAAAGACATGAATTTATTAAAAGTCAAAGGTTGGAAAAAAATGTATCAACCCAACAACTACCAGAAAAGAGTAAAAGTGGCAATACTAATCTCAGATAAAATAGACTTTAAAACAAGATCCATCATAAAAGACAAAGAAGGACTCTGTATAAAGATTAAGGGGATGATCCATCAGGAAGACATAACCATAAAAAACATCTATGCACCCAATGACAGGGTTCCAAAATACACAAAACAAACTCTAACAATGCTGAAAAGAGAAATTGACAGTTCCACAATAATAGTCGGAGACTTCAACACACCACTCTCAGTAAGGACAGAACATCTCAAAAGAAACTCAGCAAAGATACAGAAGACCTAAAGGGCACAATCAACCAACTTGACCTCATAGACATATATAGAACACTGCATCCAACAGCTGCAAAGTACACATTCTTTTCAATGTACATGGAACATTCTACAGAATAGACCACATCTTAGGCCACAGAGCAATCCTCAACAAGATCCAAAGGGTTGAGATTAATGCAAAGTATCTTCTCTGTCCACAATGCCACCAAGGTAGAAATTAACAACAGAAAGAGCAAGGAAAAAAGATCAATTACATGGAAACTGAATAATACCCTGCTTACACATCACTGGGTGATAGAAGAAATCAGAGATGGAATCAAAAAATTCCTAGAATCCAATGAGAATGAAAACACATTATACCAAAACCTTTGGGATACAGCAAAGGCAATCCTCAGAGGACAATTTATAGCAATAGATGCACACATCGAAAAAGAAGAAAGGGACAAAATCAAAACATTAACTACACAACTTCAAAAAATAGAAAGAGAACAGCAAAAAGAAAAAAAGCCCACAGCCACCTGAAAAAAGGAAATAATAATAAGGATCAGAGCAGAAATAAATGAAATAGAGAACAGAAACACAACAGAAAGAACCAACAAAACCAAATGTTGCTTCTTTGAAAGAATCAACAAAATTGACAAACCACTGGCCAGACTGACAAAAGAAAAACAGGAGAGGACACAAATAACCCAAATAAGAAATGAAATGGGCAACATTACAACAGACCCAACTGCAATAAAAAGGATTATAACAGAATATTATGAAAAACTATACTCCAACAAATTTGAAAACCTAGAGAAAATGGATAAATTTCTCGAAACCCACTACCTACCAAAACTACCACAAAGGGATGTTGAAAATCTGAACAGACCCATAACAAGAGAAGAGATTGAAAAGGTAATTTAAAAAACTCCCAACAAAAAAAAGCCCTGGCCCAGATGGCTTCACTGGAGAATTCTACAAAACATTCACAGAAGAGCTTGTACCAGTCCTACTCAAGCTATTTCAGAGCATAGAAAAGGAAGCGACACTTCCAAATTCATTCTATGAAGCCAGCATAATGCTGATAACAAAACTAGGCAAAGACGGCACAAAAAAAGAAAATTACAGACCAATATCTCTCATGAATATAGATGCAAAAATTCTGAACAAAATTCTAGCCAATAGAATTCAGCATCATATCAAAAAAATAATACGCCACGACCAAGTAGGTGTAATACCAGGTATGTAAGGATGGTTCAACACTAGAAAACCAATCAACATAATCCACCAGACAAATAAAAGGAAAGAAAAGAATCACAAGATCATCTCAATTGACACAGAAAAGGCATTCGACAAATTCCAACATCCATTCCTAATAAAAACTCTCAATCAAATAGGTATAGAAGGGAAATTTCTCAACATAATAAAGGGCATCTATGCAAACCCAATGGCCAACATCATTCTTAATGGAGAGAGGCTGAAAACATTCCCCTTGAAAACAGGAACAAGACAAGGATGCCCTATATCACCACTCCTATTTAACATTGTGCCGGAAGTTCTAGCTAGAGCAATAAGGCAAGAGAAAGAAATAAAGGGCATCCAAATTGATAATGAAGAAGTTAAACTGTCCCTGTTTGTGGATGATATGATACTATACATAGAAAACCCTAAAGACTCCACAAGAAATCTAATGGAACTACACAAGAAATCTAATGGAACTAATAGAAAGATTCAGCAGAGTAGCAGGATACAAGATAAATGTACAAAAATGAATTGGATTCCTATACACCAATAAAGACAATGATGAAAAGAAAATCAGGAAAACAATACCATTTATAATAGTCCCTAAAAAGATAAAATACTTAAGAATAAATCTAACCAGGGCTGTAAAAGACCTATACAAAGAAGACTACAAAACAATACTGCAAGAAACCCAAAGGGATCTACATAAATGGAAAAACATACAATGCTGATGGATAGGTAGACTCAACATTGGGAAAATGACAATTCTACCCAAAGCAATTTACAAATACAATGCAATCCCAATCCAAATACCAACAACATTCTTCAAAGAGATGGTAAAACTAATCATTAACTTTATATGGAAAGGGAAGAAGCCCCGAACAAGTAAAGGACTACTGTAGAATAAGAATAAAGTTGGAGGACTCACACTACCTGACTTCAGAACCTACTATACAGCTACAGTAGTCAAAACAGCCTAGTACTGGTACAACGACAGATACATTGACCAATGGAACAGAATTGAGAACCCAGATGTAAATCCATCCATCTACGGTCACCTGATCTTCAACAAGGGCCCAAAGTCCATCAAATGGAGAAAAGACAGTCTTTTCAAAAATGGTGCTGGCAAAACTGTATATCCATCTCCAAAAAAATGAAACAGGACCCATACTTCACACCATATACAGAAACTAATTTAAAATGGATCAAAGCCCTAAATATAAAGCCCAAAACTATAAAGTTCATAGAAGAAAAAATAGGACCAACGCTATAGGCCCTAATACATGGCATTAACAGGATACAAACCCTAACCGTCAACACACAAACTCCAGAAGATAAGCTTGATAACTGGGATCTTCTAAAAATCAAACACCTATGCTCTTCAAAAGACTTCACCAAGAAAGTAAAAAGAGAACCTATAGACTGGGAAAAAATTTTTGGTCCATGCAAGTCAGACAAAGGTCTAATCTCCATACTCTTCAAGAAAATCCAACACCTCTACTACAAAAAGACAAATAATCCTATTAAAAAATGGGCAAAGGAAATGAGCAGACACTTCACCAAAGAAGACATTCAAGCAGCCAACAGACACATGAGGAAATGCTCCCGATCACTAGCCATTAGAGAAATGCAAATTAAAACCACAATGAGATACCATATCACACCAGCATTACTGGGACAAACCAAAAACACTGGAAATAACAAATGTTGGAGGGGCTGCGGGGAGATAGGAACTCTTATGCACTGCTGGTGAGAATGCAAAATGATACAACCATTTTGGAAAATGATATGGTGGTTCCTTAGAAAGCTAGAAATAGACATACCATTTGATCCAGCAATCCCAGTCGTAGGTATATCCTAGAGAAATAAGAGTCATCACTTGAATAGACATATGCACACCTATGTTCATGGCAGTATTGTTCACAATAGCAAAAAGATGGAAACAACCTAGATGCCCATCAACAGATGAATGGATAAACAAACTATGGTACATACACACAGTGGAGTACTATGCAACGAGAAAGAACAATGATGAATCTGTGAAGCATCTCATAACTTGGATGAAACTGGAGGACACTTTGCTGAGTGAAATAAGTCAATCACAAAATGACAAATATTGTATGAGACCTCTATTGTAAAAACCCATGAAAAAATTCACATGCAAAATGTAACAATCCTTGCTGGTTACCGGGGATGGGAGGGGTGGGGGGAAATACTAAATAGGCAATAGATAAGTGGTATCTTGGGTGAAGGGTGAGACGTTACACAGTACTGGGGAACCAGCACAACTTGTACAACAAAAGGTCATGCAAGCTCCATAGACACATCAAAACTCCCTGAGAGACCGTATTGCTGGGAGGAGGGCTGTGGGGACCACGGTCTCGGGGAACATCTAGCTCAATTGGCATAACACAGTTTATAAAGCAATGTTCTACATTCTACTTTGGTGAGTAGCGTCTGGGTTCTTAAAACCCTGTGAGCAGCCATCTAGGATACTCCACTGGTCTCATCCCTTCGGAAGCAAGGGAGAATGAAGAGAATAGGTTACAAGGAGAATATTAGTTCAAAGGACTAATGGACCACAGCTACCAAGGCCTCCACCAGAGAGAGTCCAGTACAGCTAGATGGTGCCTGACTACCACCACTGACTGCTCTGACCAGGATCACAAAATAGGGTTCTGGACATAGCTGGAGAAGGATGTAGAACAAAATTCTAACACACACAAAAAAAGACTAGATTTACTGGCCCTAAGAGACTGGATAAACCCTGAGAGTATGGTCCCCAGACACCCTTTTAGCTCAGCGGTGAAGTCACTTCTGAGGTTCACCGTTCAGCTGGGGAGTGGACAGCCCCATAAAACAAAACGGAACTAACAAGGCACCGCAGTCCAGGAACAAGGGCCAGAAGGCAGAAGGGGACAGGAAAGCTGGTGACAGGGAACCCATGGTTGAGTAAGGGCAGTGTTGATGTGTAGTGTGCTAGTTAACCATTGTCATAGGGCAACATGTGTACTAACTGTTTAATGAGAAACTATTTTGTTCTGTAAACCTTCATCTAAAGTGAGAATAGCAGCACAATTGGAAGAGTGTAGTCGATGTGACTGAACTGTGCATGTAGAAATTTTTGAAATGGATATGTATATTTTGGCTATGTATATTTTAACCAAAAAAAAAAAAGGTCGAGAAGGGAGAAGGTTGACATGTCGTGGGGTTTGTTAACCAATGTCATAAAACAATATGTGTAAAAAAAAATAGTTTCAGTTTTGTCTGTTTATTAGTTTACAAACTGCTACTTGGCTATTGTGTATAAATGGCAGAATCAAGAAATTAAGGTTTACATTCATTTGAAGAACTTTCCGAAAAGGTCTGCAATGGACTGTCTAATAAAAAAACGTCCTTAAACTCTCACTCCAGACACAGGAAAACCTGTGCACAGTCCTAGGCTGAGGTTCTGGAAATTGGTGCGGGGAAGTAAGAATATGTTGGAGTTGCTATGTGGCAATGGGGTGTGTGGTTGAGATATTTGTGAAAAGTCAGTTCAAAACCAAGGAAAGGGATGGGAAAGTGGCATTGTGATATCCAGATTGGTGGGCAAGTGGTAGAAGCAAAATTTAAAGCTAAGGCATTGCATCTGGAGCCTGCAAAAAACACATAACTAATTTAAATTTGAATCTCTTTCTTATCTGATATACCTCACAAAATGTCCCCCAGAGCCACAAATTTACTTTTAATAGATGCTGCACTAGTTACTTTCTACTCCTTTCTCCTCTTTTCTTCCTCAGTGAGAGGCAACATAACTTGGCAAATAAGAAGGTTAACTCTGAAAAGTTTTTAAAACAAGTTTTGACCCTAGCTAATCTGCACATTTACTTAACCACCGTAGGCTTTACACTATAGCTTTATTTATCAAATGCTTGCTGCTGTTGAGTTGATTCTGACTCATAGTGACCCTATAGCGTAGAGTAGAGCTGCCCCATAGGGTTTCCAAGGAGCCGCTGGTGGATTTGAACTGCTAACCTTTTGGTTAGCAGCCAAACGCTTAACTACTGCGCCATCTGGACCCCATTCATTAAACAGGCATAGTAAAAGTTCACATAACACCACCATTGTTGTTAGTTGCCATTTGCCTCTGAGGCACTTCTGACTTATGGCTACCCTGTGTATAATAGGACACATGCTATCTTCACCATTTTTGGTATGCTCAAGCCCATTAAATACCATATAGGCTTGTTTTACAGATGAAATTAAATACTGTATGATTAGCACAGAGCTTGATGTAGCATAAATGCTGAATAAATATTAGTTGTTGTTATTATCATTATTCTCTTAGGCACAGGCATACTAACTTTGTAACCTATGTACTCACAAATTGTAAAGTTTAATTTCACAGGACAATTGATCTTCAGTCTCTCACCTCTCCTAAATTTCCCATTCAATTCCTTTTCGAATCTGCTAACATTTATTAGGAATAATCTTTAAATTCTAACAACTCCAATTTACAAGTTACTCTCCAGGGACCAATATATAACTTCTGCAAATATTCACCATGTCTCTTTCTGTCATCCACATTAACAGATTTACAGTCCATTCACTTTAACAATGGGTAGTCTTCACTGTAGATTTCATAGAAATTGATAGTAAACCATCATCATAATGTGTACTCTGAAATAGATGAATTGGTATTTCTTGACATTAAAAAAAGATAACATTTCAGATGAATACCAAGCAGACTAATAACAACATGACACAATTGATATGGTTAAATTTAAAAAATCTATCATCTTTTTAAATCACTCTGAAATAGCTGTAGTACTGCTACATGAGTATCTATTCTTCCTATAATTCAATTTTTATGTTTCTATTCATTGAAAACATTAGAACTAAAAAATCTCGATGAAAATAAGATAAAATGCTTTGCCTCATTGCTTAACTGCACATAAAAAGAAGATGAGCTGGGAGAGAAAACACAATCTGCCTTTCAAATTCAAATCAGGAAACTATGCTGGGCCATAGAGGTCCAGGTATGCTATTTACCTCCCTTTAGCCAAGATGTAGGCATGTATTTCCAAGTCTGTGACTATTCTTACATTTTCACTGTTGTTAGTTGCTGTCGGGTAGGCTCTGATTCATGGCTACCCCATGTACAACAGAGCAAAACCTTGCCAGGTCCTGGGCCATCTTCATGATCTTGGTATGGTTGGTTCCTTTGTTGCGACCACTGTGTATGCTGGGTGCTTTCCAACTTATGGGGCTCATCCTCCAGCACTACATCTGACAATATTCTGTTGTGATCCATAAGGTTTTCAGTCGCTAATTTTGGAAGTAGATTGCTAGACCTTTCATTCTAGTCTGTCTTAGTCTGGAAACTCCACTGAAACTTGTCCACCATGGGTGACCCTGATGGTATTTGAAATACAGGTGGCATAGCTTCCAGCATCGTTGCAACAACCAAACCACCATAGGACTGACAGATGGGTAGTGGTTCTTATACTTTATGGTGGCTTTATTCATCTCTACATTCAATCTTAAATCTTTCTTGCCTTTTTCCACTCACCTATTTCTCATAGTTTCTGGAACTAGAGTATTGTCAGGAAATGTTTTCATTTTTATTGTGCTTTAGATGAAGGTTTACAGAGCAAAGTAGTTTCTCGTTAAACAATTAATACACATATTGTTTTGTGACATTGGTTGCCAACCCCGTGACATGTCAACACTCTCCCTTTATCAGACTTGGATTCCCCATTTCCCTTCGTCCAGCTTTCCTGTCCCTCTTGTTTCTCATCCTTGACCCTGGGATAGTGTGCCCATTTAGTCTCATATACGTAGTTGAGCTATGAGTATTACTGTTTGTTTTATGGGCCTGTCTAATCCTTGGCAGAATGTTGAACCTCAAGAGCGAATTTGGTACTGAGTTAAATATGTATCTGGGGGCCATACTCTTGGAGTTTCTCCAGTCTCTGTCAGATTAGTAAATTTGATCTTTTTTTATAAGTTTGAATTTTGTTCTACATTTTTCTCTGCCTCTGTCCAGAACCCTCTATTGTGATCCCTGTCAGAGCAGTTGGTGGTGATAGCTGGACACCATCTAGTTGTGCTGGACTCTGTCTGGTGGAGGCTCTGGAAGTTGTGGTCCATTAGTTCTTTGGACTAATCTTTCCCTTGTGTCTTTGGTTTTCTTCATTCTCCTTTGCTTCAGATGCGGTAGGACCAGTGGAGTATCTTAGGTGGTCGCTCACAAGCTTTTAAGACTCCAGATACTATTCACCAAGTAGGATGTAGAATATTTTCTTTATAAACTATGTTATATCAATTGAGTTAGATGTTTCCCAAGATCATGGTCCCCACAGCCCTCAGCCCTGTAATTTGGTCCCTCAGGGAGTTTGGTTGTGTCTATGAAGCTTCCATGACATTGCCTTGGTCAAATTGTGCTGACTTCCCCAGTATTCTGTACTGTCTTACCCTTTACCAAAGTTACCATTTATCTGTTGTCTAGTTAGTGTTTTTCCCTTCCCACCCCTCCTCTGCCTCATAACCATCAAAGATTGTTTCTTTCTGTGTGTAAACCTTTTCACGAGTTTTTATAATAGTGGACCCCTACAGTATTTATTTTTATGATTGACTTATTTCACTCAGCATAATGTCCTCCAGATTCATCCACATTGTTAGATGTTTAGGAAATGTGTTTTGAATGCACAAATTATTGAAATTCTTTCGTTTGTTCAACAGATATTTATTTAGCACTGACTATGGTCAGGCACTGTTTTAACGGCTGGCATGAGACAAAGAACAACACAGACCAAATCTCTGCCTTCCTTATGTTAATGCTGTAGTAATGATAGAGTCATTGCATTTGTCATGCTAGGTAGAATTTACCCAGGAGTGAGGTTTCCAAGCCTGAATGTAAGGAGAGGCCTGTCATGAAGGTCTGTGATGCTGGGAGACCTGGTGGTTTCCGCAGGAACGGGCAGAAAAAATTCTTATTACTCTACCACTCTTCCACATGTAGAATCTGCTGGGAGGAAAATACACACACACACACATCAAAGAGTTTGATTCAGATATCCAAGGGGCAAAAAAAAAAAATTGAATTGCAATCTTTCTGCCCAACTGGTGGCTGTTGATATATAGAGGGAAGAGGAGGGATGATGACTTCAATTTTTGGAAATAAAACTACAATAAAAAATGTTTGAAAACCCCTGTAAAAATTATCTCTAATGCAAAGGTTGACCACAGAAATTAGTGCAGAAAAAGAGCAATACCAAATGAAAGCAGAAATACTTTGCAGGATAATGTGAAACACTAACTCTGTTTGTGGCCAGTGGAAATGCCTGTGGATTATAGTGATCTTTGGGAAAATAGTTCTTTTCTTTGTATGGTTTCACAGGGTATTTGGAATGTATATGTAAGTTGGTCTGTGTGTGTGTGTGTGTGTGTGTGTGTGTGTGTGCATGTGCACACATATGTACTTTGCCCAATAGTTCACAAGTAATCAAAAGAATGGAAACTCACACACACACATACCTTCACCTCACATTGCCTACAAGATGACAGGACTCAACTTTGGGTTCTAATACCCACTGTTGGACTGTTTTAATGAAGTCCTCTGGGATGTTAGTTAAAACTTATTTCATTAGGTGAATCTGCTGCAAAAAGACCTCTCTAAAGTGTTAAAAAAAAAAAAAAAAACAAAAAAAAAACCAATATATCACTTCGAGGACTAAGGTGTGCCTAGGCCCAAGCCATGATACTTCCAATTGACTCATAGGCATGTGAAAGCTGGACAAAGAATAAGGAAGACAAAAGAAGAATTGATGTCTTTGAATTATAGTGTTGTCAAAGAATATTGGATATACAATGGATTTCTGGAAGAATGAACAAATCTGTCTTGGAAAAAGTACAGAAGAATGCTTCTGAAAAGCAAGGATGGTAAGACTTAGTCTCACATACTTTGTGCATGTTGTCAGGAGGGAAAATCCCTGAAGAAGGATATCATGCTGGGTAAAGTAGAGGGTCAGCAGAAAAAAGGAAGACTCTCAAGGAGATGGATTGACACAGTGGCTTGCAACAATGGGCTCAACATAGCGATGATTGTGAGGATGGTGTATGGCCTGGCAATATTTCGTTCTGTTGTAGATGGTGTCACTAGGAGTTGGAACTGACTGTACTGCACCTAACAACAACAACCCTTAACACCTCAGAGAATAGACAATGTACTGCTCCGGCCTGTTATGTGCCACTGCCTGGTGAGAGAAGTGGTAGGGATGCTAGAGGGATAGCAAGTTCTGTGGGTAGAAGATAGGTGCCTGTCTTAGTCATCTAGTGCTGCTACAACAGATCCCACAAGCGGATGGCTTCAACAAAGAGAAGTTTATTTCCTCACAGTAAAGTAGGCTAAAAGTCCAAATTCAGGGAGTCAGCTCCAGGAGAAGGCTTTCTCTCTCTGTCGGCATTCTCATCAATGTTCCCCTGGACTAGGAGCTTCTGTGCTCAGAGACCCCAGGTTCAAAGGATGTGCTATGCTCCCGGCACTGTTTTCTTGGTGGTATGAGGTTCCCCAACTCTCTGCTTGTTTCCCTTTCCTTTCATTTCTTGTAAGATAGAAGGTGGTGCAGGCCACGCCCCAGGGAAACTCCTTTTACATTGGATCAGGGATGTGACCTTAGTAAGGGTGTTACAATCCCACCCTAATTCTCTTTAACATAAAATTACAATCACAAAATGCAAAATGGAGGGCAACCACACAATACTGAAATTCATAGCCCAGCCAAAGTGATACACACAGTTCTGGGGGGACATAATTCAATCCATGACAGTGCCCCAAAGAGGGTGATTTACAGTAACAAAATAAAGTAGTGCATTCTCTTTCTCTCTCCCCGAGGCTGTAGACTGAGAGAGAGAGTCAATCTTAATACAAGAAAGCTAGGATGAAAATGTGGTTTACCTTGTGAAGGGGTCGTGTTAGGAAGAATTAAACTTCTTCCTTCTTTCTTTCTTTCCCTTCTCTTCCCTTCCCTTCCTTCCTTCTTTCTCCTTGTCTGCCTCTCTCTCTCTATCCCTCTTTCTTCCTTTATTTCTCTTTCTGCTACCCACATGTATCAGTCATGCTTTAGTATTACGAGAATTAGATAAAGGAATGTATGGTCTTTGTGCATCATCATCTTATTTATCATTACTCTTATTTGCTCATTATTATTTACTCTTTATTTATCAAGCTGCACCTTGTAAAGGAGGATGGTGGTCCAGACTTTCCTCGACAGGATCTGGAACTGGTGATCAAAAGCAAAGCAGAGGGTAAGAGACATTAGCAGAGATGCTGGTGGCAGTAGAAACTGTCTCTGGAAAAGGTACAATGCAAACCTTTCCTCCTCTAAAAATTAAGATAAGAAGGAAATACAGAATAGGTTTATGTGGGCAATGTAGGTTGGGGTTAGAAAAGATAGACATTTGAATTCATTTGAAAAGTCCATTGACTTGCTCTGAAAGGTAATTAGTACTTAGCTCATTCCACAAACTGCTCTAACATCAACCAAATGCACCGTTCATGTTTATCTAGACAAAGGGTAAATCTATGCCTGCAGGTTTATGTTTACCTGGAGAGTGGATGCATTCTCAAAATATAGATATAAGAATAAAATACTCTTTTTTTCTTTTAAAAAGCATAGATTCTAATCGTATTGTGTTTTCTATTCACCTTACAGCCCTACCACTTAATGCAGTGCCTTGCCCATAAAGTACACTGAATACATTTTCCTTGAAGAAATATCTGATGGCATTGTGCTGGGGGCAATGATGTTACACATCTACTCAAGGAGCTTTGTCTTTTCTGGAAATTATATTACCAATGCATTTGTAAAGAAAAGTGAATCATTTTACTCTGAGAACAAGGCATACCTCATTCCAGATATATTTGGTTGTTAGCCAGGTTTTCCAGGTTTTCATTTATCTTTACTTAAATTCAAGTGTGCAACTGAAAGTTAAAGGTCACTTTATTTACCAAACCCAAGATGGCAACAATAAGCATTCTTTCTCCTGGTTTCTCAAATCAGCATGTGTGAAATACCGCACAATGCTCTAAGACCTTCTCCACAGAGATATCCTGGAAAGCACTAATCCATACAAAATATGTTAATTCCTGGTCTAATCAGCCCACAGGAACAGAAAGAATAATATGTCAGGAATCAAAACTTTTCCTTGTAAATAATCCTTTCATAAGGCTTACTGAGCAGAAATCCCTGGGAATAATTGCAGTGATTCTAGAAGATCTGGCCTTGGAAATATAACACATGGGTTCTGAAGGCAGCGGAGCTATTAGGTATTGTATAACTGTAGACTAACTGCTTTGACACTCTAGTCTTCATATTTAATCACCTGTAAAACAAGTGATCCACCACATGTCTGTCACTTTATCATAATGGGATAGCTTGCATGTTGCTGTGATACTTACTGGAATCTTTGCCATCAGTATTTCAAATACCAGAGGGGTTACCCTTGGTGTACAGGTTTTAGCGGAGCTTCCAGACTAAGACGACTAGGAAGAAGGACCTGGGAGTCTACTTCTGAAGAAATGGCCAGTGAAATCTTTATGAAAAGCAGTGAACATTGTCCGATAGACTACCAGAAGATGAGCCCCTCTGATTGGAAGGCCCTCAAAAATGACTGGGAAAGAGTTGCCTCCTTAAAGTCAAAAATAATATTTCAAGATTCATCCTGAAGTACAATGCTGTCAGTGATATCCATACACCTACAAGGAAGACCAGATAATACAACTATTATTCAAATTTATGCACCAAACAT
Source organism: Dugong dugon (assembly GCA_030035585.1). Classification (NCBI taxonomy): domain Eukaryota; kingdom Metazoa; phylum Chordata; class Mammalia; order Sirenia; family Dugongidae; genus Dugong; species Dugong dugon. The sequence continues at coordinate 105,614,130 of CM057463.1, read as the reverse complement.
TAAGGCCAAAGGTGAAGAAATTGAATATTTTTAACAACTTCTGCAGTCCGAAATTGATCAAACATGCAATCAAAATGTATTCATAATTACTAGTGATTGGAATGCAAAATTTGGAAACAAGAAGGATCAGTAGTTGGAATATATCGCCTTGGCAATAAAAACAACCTCAGAGATTACGCAACAGAATTTTGCAGGACCAACAATTTCCTCATTGCAAATACACTTTTTCACCAATATAAATGGTAACTGTACACATGGACCTTGCCAGATGGAATACACTTGAATGAAATCGACTACTTCTGTGGAAAGAGACAATGGAAAAGATCAATATCATCAGTCAGAACAAGGCCAGGAACCAAGTGTGGAACAGACCATCAATTACTCATATGAAAGTTCAAGTTGAAGTTTAAGAAAATTCGAACAAGTCCACGAGAGCTAAAGTATGACCTTGAGTATATTCTACCTGAATTTAGAGAGCATCTCAAGAACAGATTTGACACATTGAACTAATGACTGAAGACCAGATGAGTTGTGGAATGACATCAAGGACATCATACATGAAGAAAGCAAGAGATCATTAAAAAGACAGGAAAGAAAGAAAAGACTAAAGTGGATGTCAGAGGATATTTGAAAGTTTCTCTTGAACGTAGACTAGTTAAAGCAAAAGGAAGAAATGATGAAGTTAAATAATTGAACAGAAGATTTCAAAGGGCAGTTTGAGAAGACAAAGCAAAATATTATAATGAAATGTGCAAAGACCTGGAGAAAGAAACCCAAAAGAGAAGAATACACTCAGCATTTCTCAAGCTAAAAGAAATGAAGAAAAAAATTCAAGCCTCAAGTTGCAACACTGAAGAATTCTATGGGGAAAATATTAAACAACCCAGGAAGCATCAAAACAAGATGCAAAGAATATACAGATTTATTGTACCAAAAACAATTGATCAATGTCCAACCATTTCAGGAGATAGCAAAAGATCAAGACCGGATGATACTGAAGAAGGGGTCCAAGCTGCACTGAAGGCATTGGAGAAAAACAAGGCTCCAGGAATTGACAAAATACCAATTGAGATGTTTCAGCAAACGGATTCAGTGCTGGAGGTGCTCATTCATCTATGCCAAGAAATTTGGAAGACAGCTACCTGACCAATGAACTGAAAGAGATCTATATTTGTACCCATTCCAAAGAAAGATGATCCAACAGAATGCAGGAATTATCGAACAATATCATTAGTATTACACACAAGTAAAATTTTGCTGAAGATCATTCAAAAGTGGTTGCAGCAATACATGGACAATGAGTTGCTGGAAATTCAAGTCAGATTCAGAAGAGGACATGGAACCAGGTATATCTGTGCTGATATCATATGGATCCTGGCTGAAAACAGAGAATACCAGAAAAATGATTACCTGTGTTTTATTGACTATGAAAAGGCATTAGACTGTGGATCATAACAAATTATGGATAACAGTGTGAAGAATGGGTATTCCAGAACACTTAATTGTACTCATGAGGAACCTGTACATAGATGAAGAGACAGTCCTTCGAACAGAACAAGGGGATACTTTGTGGTTTAAAGTCAGGAGGGGTGTGTGTCAGGATTGTATCCTTACATCATACTTATTCAATCTGTATTGCTGAGCAAACAATTCAAGAAGCTGGACTATATAAAGAACAGGGCATCAGGATTAGGGGAAGACTCTTTAACAACCTGCGTTATGTAGATGGCACAACCTTGCTTGCTGAAAGACAAGAGGACTTGAAGCAGTTACTGATGAAGATCAAAGACCACAGCTTTCAGTATGGATTACACCTCACCATAAAGAAAACAAAAATCCTCACAACTAGACCAATAAGCAACATCATGATAAACGAATAAAAGATTGAAGTTGTCAGGGATTTCATTTTACCTGGATCCACAATCAATACCCATGGAAGCAGCAGTCAAAAAATCAGGACACATTGCTTTGGGCAAATCTGCTGCAAAATACCTCTTTAAAGTGTTGAAAAGCAAAGATGTCACCCTGAAGACTAAGGTGTGCCTGACCCAAGCCATGGTGTTTTCAGTTGACTCATATGCACGTGAAAGCTGGATGATGAATAAGGAAGACCAAAGAATTGACACCTTGGAATTGCGGTGTTGGTGAAGAATACTGAATATACCATGAACTGCAAAAGAAGGAAGAAATCTTTCTTGGAAGAAGTACAACCATAATGCTCCTTAGAAACAAGGATGGCAAGACTATGTCTTAGATACTTTGGAAATGTTATCAGGAAGAATCAGTCCCTGGAGAAGGACATCATTCCTGGTAAAGTAGAGGGTCAGTGGAAAAGAGGAAGACCCTCAATGAGATGGTTTGACGCAGTGGTTGTAACACTGGGCTCAAGCATCACAATGATGGTGAGAATGACACAGGACCTGGCAGTGTTTCATTCTGTTGGATATAGGGTCAGTATGAGTTGGAATGGACTTGACAGCACTAACAACAACAACAGCACTCCTTGGAAACTCTATGAGACAGTTCTACTCTGTCCCATAGGGTCACTATGAGTTGGAATGGACTCGATGGCAACGTGTTTAACAACAACAAAAGTGTTGATAAATTTGCCTTAAAAATAATTGCTGTAAAAAACAAGATACTGGAAATGGTGGGATTTTGATATCTTATAAACGCTACAAAATGCAACCTTCAATCTCAATTCAATTTAAACAAGAATGATGGTTACGTGATTATGAAAATTTTTAGTGTACACTCTTTTGATTAAGCCTTCCGTGCCTCTGCTGATGGCACACACTGTGAAACATTATGACATTCTACCATTGCAGAACTACTTTTTAAACTGTTCTATGTGTCTTTCATGGAATCCTTGGGTGGCACAAATGGTTAAACACTTGGCTACTAACTGAAAGTTTGCTGGCTCAAATCCACCAAAGACACCGTGGAAGAAAGACCTGGCTATCTACTTCTGAAAGATCACAGCTATTGAAAACCCTGTGGAGTGTAGTTCTACTCTGAAACACATGGGGTTACCATAAATTGGAACTGACTCAATGACTTCTGGTTTCTTGATTTTATGTTCCAGGCACTGGGCTAAATGCTATTCATGTAAACGATTATAGCTCCTATTGCTGTAAAGCAGATCTGTGTTTAAAATAGAGAAATAAATGGGCAGTGGCATTAAAATGTGATCAGTGTCGTGATATAATGTGATACAAGTGCAGGGAGCTTGGGGACCACGTAGGAGGTGCACCAGTTTTCCAGTAAGAAAACTTCCAACAGAAGAGATTGGTTGTTTTTTTTGATGGTTGGCAGTGGTGTTGGAAGCTGAGATACAATTCTCATGTACAGTTTGGTGACAAAGAGTTCAAGTTTAACTTCCAATTCTATGTATTTTCTGAAAGGTAAAATTTCTTCTGTAATGTGATATGGCATTCTTAAAAATTTATTTGCTGAAAATGGTGCATGGGAACAATGAGGCTCATGGGAAAAAAATCAGATCAGGGTTGATCACTCAAAACTTATTGTAATCAGAATACTTATGAAAAGGTTGCAATCTTAAGACAAATATCATCATAAAGAAGGCATGCTAAATTCTATAGAAACCAACAAACAAACTGCTCTGGTAATTGTTGCTGGTAGTCAACAAGTCAATTGCAACTCATGGGGATGCCAAGTGTTTCAGAGTAGCACTGCTCTGTAGAGTTTTCAAGGCAGTGACTGTTCAGAAGCAGATCACCAGGACTGTCTTCCAAGGCACCTCTGGGTGGGTTCAAACTGCCAAACTTTCAGCTAGTACTCAAGCACTTAACCATTTGCACCACTCAGGGGAATTAGCTTGAGAAAATGGGTTAAAGAAAAGCTGGAATCTCTAGTTCAAGGAGACAAGGTCAAATGCACAGACACCAGGAAAACCACCCCCCAAACAGAACAAGTGGTCAATTTGAGCCACAGGAGGAGAATGGGCATCACGTACATGACCGTTTTCCTCAATTGCTTGCTATGCCCCACTGATGTTACACAAGAAGTAACTGGCTTGGAAAAACCACGTTTGAACTAATGTGACTTCTCCAATATGCTATCATCAACTTCTATTTTTCAAATGCGTATGAGCTCATTCACAACACAAAAACGCAGGTTGTAGCAGAAGACACCACTGAGACATTTATTTAAATGTGATGATGGGTTCTGAGGAGACCAGCTCTAAGGATACATTATCTTTCTTACCAGGATTCCTGGCACATGATACAAGCTCATTAAATATTTGTTACATAAGTGACTCCATGGATTATTATAAAGTTCAGTAGTCCCCACTGATGTCAAGTAGGTGAAACTGGTTTCACTATCCACATCTTTCCGTAGCCTTGCTGTGATTAGTGCACTTAGTTATTCTACCTCAATTCTTTGTCTTGACACTTACCCACTTTTCACTCCTTTATTAGGAAGGAAGGAGCCCCTGGGCGGTACAAACAAGTAACTGTTTGGCTACTGGCCAAAAGATTGGCAGTTTGAACCTACCCACAGGCACGTCGAAAGAGAGGCCTGGTGATCTGCTTCTGAAAGATTTCTGCCTTAAAAACCCAATGGAGCAGTTTTACTCTGCACACGTGGGGTCACCATTAGTTGGAATGACCTCGGTGGCTGGCAACAACAGCAATATTAGCAAAGGCCATAAATTATTTTCTTTCAAGGGTATATTTTAGTAAGAAGTTGGAACATGGAGATCAAATAACATTTATTAATCAGGCACTATTTATGCTTAAATATTATATTTATTTCACTGAATCTTAAAAGCCAAGCAGTGGGCTAAGTTTTTGTATGCTCAGTTAAAAAAGGCAAAATTTTTGAGGCTCATGAAGGATAGTACTTTGCCCAAAGAAATTCAGCTAATAGTTTTTAGAGTTGTAATATAAGCCTAGGTGTGTCTGCCTCGGGCATTTATATCTTTTACCCCGTGCTAGGCTAGTACTAAATGATAGAAGTAAAATGCTTATTCACTTTCGTGTGAACTTATTTTCTTATAGAAATCAAAGTCTTAATCTAACTTAAAGAAGATTTGCATTAAAATTTTAATAATTACTTCCAGTTTGGGAAAGAAGAACGGTATTCTTATGATACTTAAACAATACATTCATAGTCCCATGTAGAATAACATCTGAAAAAAAACATTGGTTAAAGGCCTCCTCCTTCAGTGTACTGTCTTGCCATATAATCCTTGACCCTACACATAAATAGAGCTGATACAAATTCTCACAGAAATAAGTATAGCTTATCTCAGTTTTTAAGAGTTTTAAGAAACATTGAAGGGTTTTTGGATTCCTCCCTAGTTAAATATGTTTTTATAAACATCCTAGAGGTTTCTATACCATTTTTTTAGTCACTATGACTATTCTAAAAAGGATCAGTTCATTGTTTAGTACTATAGAACTCTTGAGTCATAAACTCTTCATGAAAAATCTGAATAAAATGGCTTCAATTCTTTTGCCAGTAAATGGAAAAGAAACTCATCCCATATGGAGGTTCTAACTCCAACTTCTGTTAAACCTATTGGGAAAATTTTGCTTCTCATGTATAGTGTGTGAAGGTCTGGGCTCTGCTTCCCAAACATCTCACTTATTTGCTTGTAGCTGTGAGAAGCAGGTCCTTGGATAAGCCAGGAAGCCATGGTTTTCTCTGTTCCTCTCCCCACTGGCATCTTTAGGCCCCAGAACAAACCACCAACCTCACTGAGGCTTGATGTTTGTTAGCAAGCTTAAAAAGATACAATTCTGGGCTAACCAACCCCTCCTGTGGCAACCTCTGGAAGTCGGAGTGGGGGGTGTGGGGCATGATGCAATAAGATATTTGTTAGCAGGCTTAAAAAGATACAATTAGTCATTTAGGTTGGGGGTATAAACAGCTGAGAGAGGAAATTTTCTTTGTCTCCTCAGCTATGGCTCAGAAGAGGCGCACAGAGCATAAACTTAAAGTCTACCTAAGTGGACCTACCTGGCCAGCGGGAGACCAGCAGTAGGTAGGATCCCATTTAGACCCTCATCCATGGCACAAAGTGGGCACAAAGTGGGGTGTACATGGAAGAGTCATTATCTCTGCCAGGACAGCTTTTGAGCCGGGGAGTATTCACTGCTCATGATGGAACTTTTCCTGTTGTATGCTGTCTTGATTATTGTAAGCAATAAAAACTACTTTTCATGTGCTAAGGTGTGTTCAGGCTCTTATCAGAAGGACACGATGTTTACAGAACAATCCATATTAGTTACTGGTGCTCTTTTTCTAATGGTCTCCTGGAAATCTAGAAATCGGGTACAACCTGTGAGCACCATGCAGATTTGGAGTGTTGTCTTATAGTAGCTATAATTGTTTTTTTTTTTTTTCTTAATTTAGTCATTCATTCAACAGTGTAAATTAAGTCTCTTGTTGCCTTATAATAACTGTTTTCCTTGCTGGGAATGCACCAATAAAATTCAAAACAATATGACTAGGTGCTTGTTCTCATGTATCATACATTCTAATGATGGTATTGGGGGAAATTTGAGGTACAGTTATAAGTAAAAAATAAGTTAATTTCTGACATGTGTTATAAAACTTATAAGGTATTAAGCATCCTTTTAAACAGGATAATTAGAATCCACCATCATATAAGCTAAAAGGAGTAAGCATTTTCTTGCCTACATAGTAACAATATACTGTAATTTTTTAAAAAATATTGCTCAGTGTCTGAGTTTATCTGATTAGCCGTTATTAGGGTTGCCTTCTTGGAAGATAAAGGAGTCATCAAGAAATGGACTGTATGGTGATTATTTTGCAGGGTATACAGGGTACAAAGCATCAGTTGAATGAAATGTCAAAATTGATGGAATAGTGCTGTGAGGGAGATGTTTCCTCTGGCCATACGGATGGGCAATATTACATAAGTATATGTTTGGGCATCTATGTCTAATTATGCTTTCCAAAAATGGCCATAGTGATATTTCTGGTGCCACACACTCTTCTAGTACCTGGTGAAGTCTGAATCCTGTCTCCATCAGTAGAGGCCATCTGTGGTGTTGTGCATGATGTGGCAGAAGTGACACTGCATGGATTCCATGGCTAGGTAATAAGAGGTGATAAAGCTTCTGCTTGGTTCTCTTTCTCTCTCTCAGGACATACACCATGAGAATCACAAGCTGATGTATAAGAAATTCAGCCATTGTGGAGAAACCTGTGGGGAGGCCACATGAAGATAGAAAGAGATCTCTGAGCAGCTCCAACTATTTTGGTACCCAGCTGTTTAAGTCTTCTTAATGTCAACACTAGACATAGAAGTGAGCAATCCAGCCCCCAGCCTCCATGCTGGCCCAGGTGCTGCCAAGAAAAGCAGAGGTGAACTGTATCCACAAAGCCCTACCCAAATTTGTAGATTTGTGAGCAAAGTTAATGTTGATGTTTCATATGATAAGATTTTTGGTCAACTGGTATGCAGCAGGGCAACTGAAACACTTCCATAGGTACAGGTTAAGAAATAGCACCATGTGGCGCATCACAGAAATCTGGTAAGTCCTGTAAAAATGATTCGGACAGTTAGAGATTTGCCTATTGACTATTCAATGGGCTGCTTGCATAGAAACAAGAAAACACCCAAAACTGTTATCTCTGGAAGACTTCTGTTATTCTTCTGAGTAGTTTTCTTGGTTAATAGTAGAAAAATCAGAAGTATGAAATGTATTTTTACTTTTAAGTTATTGCCCTTGTGTCATTTTTCAGGGCAAAATTCAAGCAATCTACCAAGTGATACTTTTTAAACATGGCACAATTCAAACTGGTTAAGGAAAAAAAAAAAACAAGATAGTGAATACGGCAAATTCAAACATTTGGTGCTAATTATTTTTTTGTTTTTTATGAGAAATTCAACGCAATTAGGATTTTAGAGGTTTAGGTGGTAGGCCACAAAGGCTCAATTTCAAAGCATTATTTACTACAGTGTTGTCTGTTCCTAGGCAGTTACATGGATCACCTATGCTCACCAAATTCATTATAATGATGAACAAAACACCAGGGATAGAATAGCAAGCTCAGCTTATACATACCCCACAAAAACTAAAATTCATGTCATTAACTATAGTGACTGCAACTGATCAGGAGCTGAAAGAGGACAGAAAAATTTCAGAAGAAGGGCCCTTTCCCTCAGAGCTTGAAGGCTTCTCTGTAGCCTATGCCAACAAGTCTGGGGAAAAAAGGCTTACACTTTTCAATATTTAAGCTTTTTGGGAACTTCCCATGGGAAGCCGTCCCTACCAAAGTGGCCATAGGCTTCAGTCCTCTGATAAACTGGCTTCTTCAGATCCAGATCCTTGACAATGACCCCAGGGCGGAGGTCAAAATTCTTCTTCACAATCTGTAATAGCTCTCTCTCACTCTTCTGAGAGGTGCCATAACGGAAAATGGAGATAGACAATGGGTGAGAAACTCCAATAGCGTAAGAGACCTGAACAAGAACCCTTCTGCACAGACCTCCTTTAGCAAGGGATTTTGCCACCCAATGAGCAGCATAAGCAGTTCAACTGTCCACCTTGGTATAATCCTTTCCTGAAAAGGCACCTCCTCTGTGAGCTCCCCAACCACTGTAAGTGTCCACAATGATCTTCCGGCCAGTCAAACCAGCATCACCCTGAGGCCCACCAATAATAAATCTGCCACTTGACTGTAGGTAGTGGATTGTACCCTCATCAAGATACTTCACAGGTACAACTGCTTTGATGATTTTCTCCTTTAGAGCATCCCTCAGCTCATCAAGACAAACTTCTTCATTATGCTGAACAATTATATGGACTTTGATGGGAAGCACAGCATCTCGATCCTGCACATACTGCACAGTGACTTGAGTTTTAGCTTCTGGGCGCAACCAAGGCAAAGTGCCATTGTGGTGTAGTTCAGCAAGTTTGGCATTGAGCTTGGGTACTAAGACAATTGTTAAAGGCATACATTCTTCAGTTTCATCAGTGGCATAACCAAACATCAAGACCTGCTCTCCTGCACCAGTGTCCTCCTCATTCTGATCAAGATGAAAAGCTTTGAGCAATGTCTGGTGAATGTTGCTCCAAGGCTACCAAAACATTACAAGTCTTGTAGTCAAACCCCTTTAGAAGAGTCATCATAGTTCATGTGTTTACTGAGTTCACGAACTACTGTCTGGTAGTCAACAGCAGCTCTGTATGTAATTTCTCCACCAAGAAGGATCATTCCAGTTTTAGCAATAGTTTCACAAGCCACTTTGGCATCTGGGTCCTGCTGAAGGTGGGCATCAAGGACAGCATCACTGATCTGGTCACAAATCTTATCTGGATGGCCTTCCCCCACAGACTCTGAGGTGAAGAGGAAAGTGCCCTCCTTGATGAACACCTCGCAGAAGACGTTAAGCTGCCAGTTCGTTTTGGTGACAGTGGCGGTGAGTGAAAGCCATGTTGAAAGGAAAGGGCAATGACTGCAAAATACGCAAGCCAGAGATGGCCTTCCACAGAAGCTCAGTCAGGCAGACTGGAGTGAACAATGGTGCTAATTCTTAACACTTCCTTTAGTCCACACCCTTTGCCATGTAACCTTCCAGTACTAACCCATTATGAGCAAGGAGACCTACCTATAAACTCAGCCGAGAGGCCCAATAACCTAATTACCCCAGCAAAGATCACCTTAGTTGAGTTCCAGTCAACTCATGACATGGGACTGAGCCTAGCAGAAACTGAAAGCAACACCCAGACAAGACCAATCTAAATCTCTTGTTCTCAGATTCATAAAGTGATTAACAGATTATTGTTTACAGCTGCTAAGTTGCAGGGTGATTATTATGCAGCACTGATACAATGAATATAGCATGTATTTGTTAAATGTTTAATAAATAGCTTTAGCATGTTATTGGGGAAGACTGTTATGCAGATATAAGAATATAATTTTTACTTGAGTAAGTAATAATATAACAGTAGCTTTATTGGTTTCGGTATTTGTATGTTAGATATCACAAAGCATTCTGTAGTGTAAGTAAGAAGTATAATGGGGCTAAAGAAAAGAGAGCACACTCAGGATTCCAGCATGCAGAGGATTCCAGAGTCAGGTGGAATTTAACAGATATGAAGTAATGGGTGGGATTTGGATAATTATGGGGGCAAGGGGAAGGGCATTCAATGAGACTTGAGATGCTATCTTAATTGTGAGAGTTGGTGAGATTTAGACTCCATATTTATAGGTGCATTTAGTCCATTTACATTCAGCATAATTATTGATAGGAATGAGCTTAGTGCTGTCATTTTGATGTCTTTGTGTGTGTGTGTGTGTTGTTCACAGTTTCTTTGTTCCACTTAATTGTCTGTGCTGAGTCGTTTTTCTTTATGTATTTTCTTTTCATCTTTTTCATTGTTGTTGATTTTGTGTTTGCTGAGTCTTTATATTTTTCTAGTTTTTTATATTGACTTGTGGGATTGTTAGTTTCCTTTGTGGCTACCTTAATATTTACCCCTATTTTTCTAAGTTTATACCAGTCTTTTATTCCTTTATATGGCCTTGACTTCCTCTCTGTATGAAAAATCTATGTCTACATTTTTTTAAGTCCATCTTTTTTGTTTTAATGTTGTTATCGTCTACATACTGACATCTGTTCCCCTGTTTTCAGGGTTTTAGCTTTGATTTACTTTTGTGACTTCCCTATCGGGGTTGATATCTGGTTGCTCTGTCCTGTGTTCTTGTCTTGGGTTATCTGATGTTACTAATTTTCTAACTGGAGGACTCCCTTTAGTATTTCTTGTAATTTTTGTTTGGTAGTTGCAAATTCCCTAAACTTCTGTTTATCTGGAAATGCCCTAATTTAGCCATCATATTTGAGAAACAGTTTTGCTGGATATATAATTCTTGGCCGGCTGTTTTCTTCCTTCAAGGCTTTATATATGTCATCCCACTACCTTCTTGCCTGCATGGTTTCTGCTGAGTAGTCGGAGCTTATTCTTACTGACTGTCCTTTGTAGATGACTTTTTGTTTATCCCTAGCCACTCTTAAAATTCTCTCTTTATCTTTGGTTTTGGCAAGTTTGATTATAGTATGTCTTGCTGACTTTCTTTTGGGATCTACCTTATGTGGGGTTCAATGAGCATCTTGGATAGATATCTTCTCATCTTTCACGATATCAAGGAAGTTTTCTCCCAGAAAATCTTCAACAATTCTCTGTGTATTTTCTGTTATCCACCCTGTTCTGGTAGTCCAATCACTAGTAGGTTATTCCTCTTGATAGAGTCCCACATAATTCTTAGGGTTTCCTCATTTTTTAAAATCCTTTTATCTGATTTTCCCTCATATAAGTTGGTGTCAAGTGCTTTATCTTCAGTCTCACGAATTCTTACTTCCATTGCCTCAATTCTGCTTCTGTGACTTTCTATTGAGTTGTCTAATTCTGACGTTTTATTGTTAATCTTCTGGATTTCTGATTGCTGTCTCTCTATGGATTCTTGCAGCTTGTTAAATTTGTCATTATGCTCTTCTCTAATCTTTTTAATTTCCTCTATTGCATGTTCTGCAGTTTTCTTAATTTCCTTCCTAATCTCTTGAAGAGTTCTGTAAATTCATCTTTTGTATTCTGCCTTTGGTAATTGCAATAAATTTTCCTTCTCTGGAAAATTTCTGGATTCTTTATTTTGGGAGTTGCTGAAGCCATCATGAAATGTCTTTTTATGTGATTTGATATTGACTGTTGTCTCTGAGCCATCAATAAGTTATTATATTTATTTATTTTATGTTTGCCTACTGTGTCCTAGCTTTTTGTTTTGTTTTGATATGCCGAAATAGGCTGCTCATATGAGCTAGTCTGATTATTTGCACCTTTGAAGCTCTAATGTCTTGTCGCCAGGTGGTTGTATCTGTTACTAGGTATGTGAGCTCAGGAGTCTGCCTACTCCTCCTGTATGGATTCAGCTCAGGTGCTCAGGTTGATAGCCACCAAGTGTGTGGTGCAGGCTCTCACCTACAATCCCAGACAGGCATGGGTTATTGGTGTAGGCACAGACATCTGGCTGCAACAGAGGGACACACTCTGAGCAAGCCAGAGGGCTGATGGCTGACCCCGAATGTCCAAGAAGAAGGTGTGTCCCTGTTCCCTAGAGCACATAGGTGGGTGGGTTTTCCAGCTGGACTATGAGCACCCAATGCTGTTGGCTGTAAGGACTGAGGGGCACCTCTTATTCTTGGGCCCCTATAGCAGGAGGCTAGGTGATGAGGGTGGTGCCACCATTCCTCAGGGTCCTGATGTGGGTAGGTGAAGACCCTGCTTAATGGGCAGAGCAGTGTCAAATGTCAGGAACTTGCCACTTCACAGCTGAAACAGTTGAAGGTAGAGTTCTGGTATATATATACCCTGTTGTACGGTGATAATGAGGGCTGGCGCTGTTGAGATGGGCCCACACAAGTCTATACAGGGGGAAAGGCACTCAAAGTCCATGGATCCCTTATGCCTGTGGCTAGGCAAAGGAGCTGTGCCTACCCTGGCTTCCAGGCTTAAGGGAGCCAGCAGTTTACTGTTTCCCCTGTTTGTTAATTTGTTTACTCTCCAAGGCAGGGAGAATGGCTCCAGGCATGTGACAGATCCTACTTCCAGCCCAGGGGACTAGGCAATTGCTGAAGCTGGTCCGGGACCCAGTGCACAGCAGGAAGTGGGGAGGTAGATGGGAGAGAGTTTTTTCCCTAAGGACAGTTTTGTTGGTCCGCATGGTAAGCTGTACTCAAGTACTTACCTTTCATGGAGGGCTGCTTCTGGGTGGCCGTGTAGACTCTCTATAGCTGGGCCTCTCCTGTTGCAAAAAACATGCCTCCTGAACACGGCTGCTTGCCTGTCTCACCCCTCACCCCCGAGCTGATCAGGTCTGAATGGCTCAGGCTCTTGCTGGGTCAGGTCTGGCAACTCCTCACTGCTTCTGAACCATCTCTCCCTCCCCCTGCCACTCAGTCTGGTTCCTCAACTCTGCCTTTGATGTTCAGGGCTCCCAGATTGCCATATATAATTGATTCACTTGTTTTTTCAGGTCTTTGCTGTAAGAGGTTCCACTGGAAGCGTCTGATGACTCTGCCATCTTGGCCCCACCCCCTAGACTCCATATTTATAAACAATCATTTCTCATCCCAGAATTTAGTGGGAAACTGCTGAGAATATGGTTTAAATCCTTGTGACAAAGTAACCTTGTATAGCAGGAAAAATAAAAAGAAGTGCTAAAGAGGCTTCAAAAGTAATGATGCTATTAATACCAACAAACACTTATTTAGCTAAACAAACATTAAATTCATGGACCTTATCTAAAAGCTATATACTTATATTTGATTTAATTCTCACAATAATCATATGTGGATGGTAGTATTACATAACGATTGTTTTATAAATTAGGAAGGTGAAGCTCAGAGAGATTTCATAGCATTCACAAGGTCGTAATGACTGGTTAGTGTTATAACCAGGATTCAAACACAGGTAGATCCAAGATTCAAACCCAGTCAGGATTCCTTAGCACCAAGATGCTAATTCAATTCACTACCTCCAGATAGCTTTTACAGAGAAATGAGCAAATGATCAGACTCCCTGGCTGTGGTTATCAATGCAGCAAGAAAGGGTTCCAGTGGTTTCAGGAAATGAGGCAAACATGCTCTTCAGTTTCCCTCCTCTCATACCTTCTTATCATTTAATTATTAGCAGCCTTGGTTGATCACTAATTATGCCCCATCAATTATGTTTACATTATTGTTTCAAATACATACAATATCTGATTGATTTGACTAAAATAACCTTTTTGCTTAATTATCAGTTTGCATAAGCTTGCATGCAATGAGGTGTTGCACAGTGATTCATTAGGCACCACCAGCAGCAGCATCAATCTGAACAACAGGAGGCTCAGTGCCGCAAATTATTGCCATTTCCATCCTGAAAGGGATTCCATTAAAACTGACTTTTCTTAGTCTGTAATTGTGATGAGGAGTTTGCAAGCTTCAGCTTCCATAGGCTTCGTGGGGAGACACTAAAGGGGAGCACGCACCCATGACCACTGGCGAGACATCTGTCCTGTAAGTAATGGAAACTTTCTCCTGTGCTGGTCCAGTGCCTTGATGGCAGGGCACTGGGTTTCCATGCTGGTGCTCTCATTACCGGGATGGCTGTCTGAATGTGATTCTCAAGTCTAGGGAGTTGAATGAGTCATCACTCCCACTAACTGTAAGTGAGGTTTTGGTTGAAGGTGAGTGAGGTGAAATAGCAAAATTTTACTTTAAGATTTTGGTTCTTTGCTTCTGTGATAATATTTTTAAGTGCCTATTATGCAGTAGACATTTATTAGATATTATGCATATTTGATCACATTTAATAAAACAATTCTACAAAATTTATGGTGTCATCATATTTGCACGGATCCCTGGTGGCACAGCGGTTAAAGGACTCAACTGCTAACCAAAAGTTCGGTGGTTCAAATCCAACAGCCGCTCTATGGGAGAAAGATGTGGCAGTCTGCTTCCATAATGATTTACAGCCTTGGGAACCTTAAGAGTTAGTTCCACTCTCTCCTATAGGGTCACTGTGAGTCAGAATAGACTTGCAGGCAGTGGGTCTGTTTGGTCATATTTGAATAGCTCACATGTTTGGCAAGTACAAAGCTGCAATAGATCCCAAATCTGAGGACTCAAAATCTCTTCTGCATTATCTTTCCTATATCTATTGGTCAGTAGATTAACTTGGATGTATTATTATTAACATTTAATAGGTATATATTTTAAAAACATATTAAAATATATTATTTTATTGATTCATTCCCAACATATTTCAAGGGGGGCTCAAGTACTACTACTACTGCTAAGCTACCACTGAATCAGAGTTGTTTTCAGGCAAAGCAAGAATACACAATACTTTCTTCTGGATTTCTTTCTGTTTTATTTTAACAATACTGCATGTGTGTACGGTGCTCCATAAGAACTACAAAGCTATAGTCTGTAATATAATCACAGCAATGTTTTTGGAATTCATAATCCTCATTTCACAGATATGGAAATTTAGAAATTTTATTGTCCCAAAGTATGAAATTCATAAATAAAAGAATTACATTAAAAATTCTATTTCCCAAAGATTTTCCCTGGGTGGTGCGAATGATTAATGCACTCAGCTGCTAACCAAAAGGTTGGAGGTGTGAGTCCACCTCAGAAGAAAGACCTGGTGATCCACCTGAAAAATCAGACATTGAAAACCCTATTGAGCACAGTTCTACCTTGACACATGTGGGACTGCCATGAGTTGGAGCTGACTTGACAGAAACTGGCTTACGCATATTTCCTAAATCTGTGCTCTTTCCTCTACTCTTTACTGCTTTCATTTTTTAAAACTTTTTTTCTTTAATTTCATATGACCAGTGTTCTCAAGACAGCTACTGACTTTCCAGAATATTTGAGCACAAATTCTTGAACGCTTGTTCATGGTTAAGCTACTTTTTCTATTAAGTCCCCTGCCTTATTAGAATTTATTTTATCTGAGCCCCACACCCTCAAGATCCAGAAAATTGTTTTAGTAGATTGTTCTTTTGCCATGTTTCAAACGAGAGCTACTGTGCCATCACAAGCTTTGAATGCCGGGAGACTTTAGGCATTTTTTTCCTATCTAAATAAGAGTCTTTTTATGGGCTTTTTTCACTTTATCTCTGATCGATTCATCAATATAAAATAAAACACTATGTAAGCAACTGCCACCATAACTTAAAAGTTAACAAAAGACAAATAAGTTTAAGGTCCTCAATAAGTTTGAGAAAATAATCACCACCACCACCCATTGCTGTGGAGTAGATTCTGACTCATAGCAACCCTGTAGGACAGAGAACTGCCCCATAGGTTTTCCACAGCTGTAATCTTTATGGAAAAGGAGCCCCAGTGATGCACTCAGCTGCTAACCAAAAGGTTGGCAGTTTGAAACCACCAGCCACTCTGGAAGAAAGGTGTGGCAGTCTGCTTCTGTAAAAATTACAGCTGTGGAAACACCATGGGGCAGTTCCACTCTGTCCTGTAGGGTCACTTTGAGTCAGAATCAATGGCAGTGGGTTTGGTTTGGTTTTAAGCTTTAGGGAAGCAGACTGTAGAAAACTTGGGGAATAAAACACATAATCATTAAAATGAAAAGTGTATTCAATAGCTGGAATAATCACTAGTGGAGACATAGTTGAAGAGTGAATTTATGATCTGGAAAATAACACTATAGAATTTATCACTAAAGAAAAAACATTGGGAAACAGAAAATCTAAAAATGTGAAAGAAAAATTAGCAGGCATAGACAACAAAGAGGAGTTATAATATTTTATTAATAGAATTATCAAAAAGATAGAATGTAGATAATGGTATAGAGGCAATATTTAGGGAAATATAGCTGAAAATTTTCTAAAATTGGAGAAGTATATGAACTGTAATACAGCATAGACTATATGCTAAGTATATAGTGGAACATCAAAATATGAAGGATAAAAAATCCTAAAAACTTAACAGAGATAGAAAATATATAAATTAAAAAGAAATAAAAATTTGATTTGTAACAAACTTCTTATTAGTAAACTGAAATATCAGAGGCAGTAAAGTTATATTGTCAAAAGATAGCACAAACAAACAACTTTTGACATAAGATTCTCTAGCCAGTTAACTTATTATTCAAAGACAAAAATAATACTAGGAAGTTTTCAAATGTACAAAATCAATCAATCAGTCAATACATTTACTATTCATACAGTTCCATAAGGTACCCAATGATGTATTTCAGCCTAAGGAAATTAAAACAGAAGGATGAAGTATGAAGCACTCAGCTATCTTATGTGAAGAAATCAGCAATTAAAGAAACCAGTCAATTTCACTAATTGTATATCATAAAATAATAACTGAATAACTTCTAGAACAAAGCATAGGAGAATATCACCTCATCCTTGGTCTCTTAAACAGGACACATAAATCATTAACCATAAAATAAATTGATAAATGAGCTCCATCAAAATTAGAATCTTCTGACCACCAAAAGAGATTACAAAAATAAATATGCAAGTCAGAGATAGGGAGAAAATATTCAAAACACAAGTGTCTGGCAAGGATTTGTATTCAGAATATATAAATAACAATAACGAAACAAACAATCAAATAAAAAGTAGACAAAAGACTGGAACAGATGTTTCCCAAATGAGGATATAAGAAGATATATGGGCAATAAGCACAGGATTGTAGGCAACCTTAATTGCCATCATAAAATTCAAATTAGAGCCACAATGAAATATCACTCCACACCCACTAGAATAACTAAAATTAAAAAAAAAAGCAAAAATACCCAATAGCACCAAATATTGGGAAAGCTGTGAGTGGAGTGATTTTAATTTCTGTAATTTGATAGTAAGAAAATAAATTGGTACAACCACTTGGGAAGACTAGTTTCTTAAAATGAAAACTATACATTACCCTATAATCCAGCAATTACATTCCTAGGTATTTACTTAAGAGAAATGAAAATATTTACAAAAACCCTTGTGAAGAATGTTCACAGCAACTTTATTCATAAAAGCCCCAAACTGGAAATAGTCCATTTGCTCATCAACTGGGATAGATTTACCATAGTGGATATAGACATATACAATTGAACACTTTTCAGAAACTACTTGTATACTCAGCAATAAAGATGAATCTTTTATATATATATATATATACACACACACACATATATATATGCTGAGTGAAAACAATCAGTCACAAATGAATACATAATATTTAACTCCATTTATATAACGTTTCAGATCAGGTAAAACTGATGTTAACCAAAAAAAACCAAACCCACTGCCATCTAGTTGATGCCGACTCATAGAGACCCTAAAGGACAGAGTAGAACTGCCCCACAGGGTTTTCAAGACAGTAAATCTTTATGGAAACAGACTGCTACATCTCTCTCCCACGGAGCAGCTGGTGGGTTAGAACCGTGGACCTTTCTGTTAGCAGCAAGTACTTAACCACTGTGCTACCAGGGCTTCTGAAAGTATAAATTAAAAAAACAAAACAAAACATACCCACTGCCATCAAATCAATTTCAACTCATAGTGACCCCATAGAGTTTCCAAAGCTGTAAATTTCTACACAAGCAGACTGCCACATCTTTCTCTCAAAGAGTCATGATGTCATAATGTCACATAATAATAGTAAAATTATAGTTACGAGAATAGTGCAGGAGGAAATACTCTTTATCAATCCAACAGAACACAGAAGTTGAGAAAAAAAGCAGAAGAAAAACCATGGAAAAATCACAACAAAAAACCAAACATACACTCAAAAACCTTAAGATAAACTGACAAAACAAAAGACCAAATGTATAGAAATCCTAATGAATGTAAACAGACTGATACCAAATTCATATTATGGGAGAGATGAATAATTTTCCTATGGACACAAATAAGTGGCAAGTCTGAACCTTTGATCCCAGGCCTCATTGACACTAAAGCATTTGTCCTTAAATACTAGGTAATATTGAGTATTTCAGGATGTGTCGGAAGAGATATTTTATGATAACAGTTGAGAAGAAAATAATTTAATTCATTCATAAAATAAACTAATTTTGCAATGTGTATGGTCATTACTCATACCGGTTGTCACTAGTCTATTCAGACTCATGGTGACCTCTGGAGTATCAGAGTAGAACTGTGCTCCTTATGGTTCTCAATGACTGATTTTTTGGAAGTATATCACCAGGCCTTTCTTCCAAGGTGCCTGCGGGTGGACGTGAACTTCAACCTTTCCCTTAGCAGTCCAACGTGTTAATAGTTTGCATCACCCCTTGGCCCCTCATTAGTTATAAGCATTCCTTTATAAGCATTTGTTGGTTGCATCTGGCCTCCGTGATGTTGCTTAAATATAGGAAACACATTCCACTCTTTTCTCAAGGCTATGCTTTTTATTTCTCCCATTATCATAAATGTTGTACTTCCCAATAATTGTATGGATCAATCCCCTTGCTTTATTCATATACTTGCTCAAATGTAAACTTAGTAGAAAAGCCTTGCCTGATACTTTGTTAAATATTGTTGTTGTCATTGTTAGGTGCCATCAGGTTGGCTCCCATGTACCCTTTGTACAACAGAACGCAACACTGTGCCATCCTGCACCATCCTCACAATCGTTGTTATGCTTGAGCCTATTGTTGCAGCCACTGTATCAATCCATCTTGTCAAGGGTTCTCCTCTTTTTTGCTGACCCACCACTTTACCAAGCATGATATCCTTCTCCAGGGACTAGTACCTCCTGATAACAGGTCCGAAGTATGTAAGATGTAGTCTCATCATTCTTGCTTCTAAGTTCTGGCTGTACTTCTTCCAAGATAGATTCGTTTGTTCCTCTGGCAGTCCATGATATATTCGATATTCTTCACCAACACCAAAATTCAAAGGAGTTGATTCTTATTCGGTCTTCCTTATTCATTGTCCAGCTTTCACATGGCATATGAGGCAATTGAAAATACCATGGCTTGAGTCATGCACACTTTAGTCCTCAAAGTGACATTTTTGCTTTTTAACACTTTAAAGAGTTCCTTTGCAGCAGATTTGCCCAGCGCAGTATGTCATTTGATTTCTTGCCTGCTGCTTCCATGAGCATTATTTGTTGTCTTAGGCTGGGTTCTCTAGGAAAGCAAAGGCACAGGCATCTGTCAGTCTGTCCTACTGTGGTGGCTTGGGTGTTGCTGTGATGCTGTAATCTATGCCAACAGTATTTCACATACCAGCAGGGTCACCTGTGGCGGACAAGTTTCAGCTGATCTTCCAGACCTGGCAGTCTACTTCTGAAAAGAACTAGCTAGTGAAAACTTTATTATTAACAGCAGCAGAACAGTGTCTGATATAGTACCGGAAGATGATCCCCTGAAGTTGGAAGACACTCGAAAGACGACTGGGAAAGAGCTACCTCCTCAAAATAGAGTTGACCTTAATGAAATGGATGGAGTCAAGCTTTCAGGACCTTCATTTGCTAACGTGGCACGACTCAAAATGAGAAGAAACAGCTGCAAACATCCATCATTTGAATACAGAAAGAAAAAAAAGTTGCCATCAGATTGGTTCTGACTCATGAAGACCCCATGTCTTACAGAGTAGAACTGCACTCCGTAGGATTTTTAGGTTGTGACTTTTTGGAAGCAGATCACCAGGCAGTTCTTCCAAGGCACCTCTGGGTGAATTTGTACAGCTAATCTTTCATTAATAGTCAATCATTTAACTATTGTCCTCCCTTTTGCTTTCCCCTATTATAATCCGCTTGCCTTGATTTTTCTTAATGTGATTCAAAACCACCGGACATCGTGTCTTTGTTAACTTGTTTATTGACCATATCCACCCAATGGAAGGTAAGCTCCATGAGAGCAGGATTTCCCCCCCGATGTGTCAACAATGCCTTTTAAAGAGTATATGGTCAATAAATATATATGGAATACAATTTGAACTAACCACATGCTTTTCTTTCCCTCAAATCTATTCAGGATAGTGTTTGATTGATAGATTATTGAGATGTTTTCTTATCCTGTTTTAATCAACTCATCAATCATTTGACTAGCAATTCCAGTGTCTGTACTATTGCTGCATTATTCTAGATGACTGTTTAACTTAATGTTACGATTTCTATTAATGGTAAACAGTTTCAATCCAACTTTTTCCAAGTGAAAAATATAATCACAAAGATAAACTATGTTTTTGAGTACTTATTACAGGACATACCCTGGGCTATATACATTAAAACATCATCAAAGCTAATTCTGATTAAAAAACTCTTAAAGTTGTTTAACTGTATCAGTTTTAGAGGTAAAAAACCTGAGACTTAAAGAATTGAATCAACTTGCTTAAAGATATATAGCCGGTGATGCACTGGTAAATGTTTAACAGCGGCAATGGAGGGACCAGGGCTTGATTTGTACCATTTGCCAGTGTCCATGTTGTAAACACTCCCATCATGGCCAGTTTTAAACTATCAACCTGACCACTGAAAACTGGTATGGGAAGAGATGTTAATATTCAGCTCTCTTGAGCCAGTACTAAGTGACTCCAACACACCCTAATATTTGGCAAAGCCAGAATACAAGCCAGGTCTGTTTTATTTCTTAGCCCATAATCACAATCCCTACACTGGAGTAATCTAAGAGGGTGAGTGAGAATGATTGGGAAGAACCTCTAAAGGCACAAACCCACTTTCTGGTCTGAAAAATACTCAACAAAAGATTAAGCCCAGTTTGTTGGATGTGTGAAGGAACTCCACTTTCATCGCTTGAGGCTCAATTCCCAATTTCTAATAAATTGACAAGAAAATCATCCCTTTTTTCAGCGTCCCTTTCTTTACATAACAGATTGGTTGATTCCAAAGTATTGTCGTTAATTAACACTCATTGGCCAATGTTTTCTTCTTTAATCACCACAAACTATGGACCACATCTGCATCCCAAGTAATGATTTTAAAGGGAGAATTTAAAGCTGTACCCTAAGCATCTGTTACATTTGGTTCAGCTGTTCATATTGACGTAGGGTAGATATTTCTTCAAAGACCACCAGAAATTTAATTCTAGATCCAGTGTGGCATAGTCAATAACAGGAGAATTTCTGAGGTTGGATTCTCCCTTGTCTTTGAAATTAGCAGTTTCGAATGAAGATATTTTAATAACATAATAAAAGTTACAAAACACAGAGGTAATATACTAACTTGCCTGTATAGCAACGATTGTGAGGATGGGGCAGGGCTGGGCAGTGTTTTGCTCTGTTGTACACAGGGTCAGTGTGAGTCAGAGCCGACTCAACAGCACGTAACAACAACAACAAGTACCCAGAAGACAAGAGAAGACTGCTAAGAAAAAGGGGCTGTGGTTGATGAGACTGTTCTAATAAAACAAGATGCAGGAGGTCCAAGTTAAATAACAAACCCTCATTTGCACAGATGTCTACTGTTGGGAATGAAATAAGTTTCTCTGCTTGACAAGGTAGTTGCTCATACACAATATGCCCCTCTTAATACAGGGTTCTTTCAAAGAGTAACATTTTTAATATACTGACTAAGTTGCATATTAATTACTGTAACAATGTCAACATTTTCTAATTTGGAATATGAAAATAATCCTGTTTTAAAACACAAGGGATTTCCTTCTCACTGATGTCTTTCATTTTTTGAAAATCATATATTTTTAAATCTCAAATATTTGAACTACTATAAAAAAAAACCCTCTGCATGAAGCCTGTTTTAGCATCAAAATAGCCATACCCTTCTATATTCTAGCTGACTTTACTTCTTGCTTACCATTATTTAAAGATAATAGAATGAGAAATGAAGGAGACATTAGTTATGTAACACCTTAAAAATATTTGAATAGTAATGCGTTTTAAATATTTAATAGGTATGAATTACTACTACATGCTCTGTAATATTGTAATTGCATATAGACTTCTTGCTCTTCTTATTTTAAATGAATTCAGGGAAATGCTAGTCAAACAAATAAAGATATTACCAAGGTTGAAAGGCATAAAACTATAAGATTCTTATACCTCTACTTACTATGCAGTCTTAATCATAAGTAGCAAGCTTTTCTGAGAATGAAAAGTTATTGTTAGTCATTCCAATCGACTGGCCTTAAAGTACTGTCAACTTTAAAAAGGAGAGTGCTGAGCTTCTACCTGCTTCTGAAATAGCTCATACTTTTTTAAAAGTATGTTTAGGTCTTCTTACTGCAAGAAACAATTGTATTCTGAAATAAAAATTGCAATTTGCTCCTCACTGTTACAATGACATAGACATTTATTAATTGACAGTACATTAAGTATACATCGATATATTGTCTCAGATGTAATCATTGCCACTCAATTTCAGTTTCATTACGTTTAAGATAACTAGAGATAGGGGGCAAGATGGCGCTCTAGGCAGAAGCACCACGCCGTCCCTCCACAGCAAAGATCCAAAAAACTAAGCCTAACAGAGAATCAACAATCCTGAAACCCTAGAACACCAAATGAAGAGATAAAGAACTCAGCCAAACACCAAACGGAGTGAGAATACTAAAAGAGAATGGAGAGCGAGGAGAGACTCATGCAGAGATTCCTTACCAGCTAACGCAGTGCGGATCCACCATCTTGGATTCCTATCGGAGACCAGCGAACGGGAGAGCAGCCTTGCAGAGCATCCAGTGGGAGACAGAACGACCGGTAAACTGCCGTGCGCGCTTTCCCACCCCCCACCCCTCTCCGCCTCGGCTGGGGCTCCCCTGCTTTCCGTGGCCAGTGTCCCTGGGCTGGGGGGAGCCGGTGCTTGGATTCCGCACGCCCGGGCTAGCGGCTTTCTGAGAGCCGTTTGCTGGCTGCTGGTGAAGCTTTTTCTGCCACCTCCCCCTCCTTTTGCCTGGGTGCCTGGTTCCGAGTGCCATCTTTGGTCTCTCTTGCGGGGCTGTGGGACTGCGTTCGGGCATGTGGCTGCTTCCAGGTCTGGGCTGCTGCGCTGGCGAGATCCCGGGGCCCTTGTTCGTTCGCCCCTCTGCTTCCCATGGCCACGGTCTCTTAACCCCGAGACTGCCGGCTGCTTGGAATTCACGCCCCTGAGTGGGGGCTCTCGGGGTCCCATTTGTTGGCTGTTGGTGTGGCATTTTCTGCTTCTTCTGGTTTCTCGCTTGCCTCGCTGCCTCCCCCTCCCTTTGCTCGGGTGCCTGGTTCCGAGCACCGTCTTTGGTCTCTCTTGTGGGGCTGTGGGGCTGCGTTCAGGCGTGTGGCTGCTTCCAGGTCTGGGCTGCCGCACTGGTGAGATCCACGGGCCTTTGTTCGTTTGCCCATCTACTTCCCGTGGCCACGGTCTCTTAACCCCGAGACTGCCGGCTGCTTGGAATTTGCGCCCCTGAGTGGGGGCTCTCTGGGTCCCATTTGTTGGCTGTTGGTGTGGCATTTTCTGCTTCTTCTGGTTTCTCACTTGCCTCTCGCTGCCTCCCCCTCCTTTTGCTCGGGGGCCTGGTTCAGAGCGCCGTCTTTGGTCTCTCTTGCGGGGCTGTGGGACTGCGTTCGGGCGTGTGGCTGCTTCCAGGTCTGGGCTGCCACGCTGGTGAGATCCCGAGGCCCTTGTTTGTTCACCCCTCTGCTTCCCGTGGCCACGGTCTCTTAACCCCGAGACTGCCGGCTGCTTGGAATTCACGCCCCTGAGTGGGGGCTCTCTGGGTCCCATTTGTTGGCACTGACTGCTGGTGTTGCTTTTTTTTTTTTTAATTTTATTTTTCTTCTTTTTTGATTAGTTTTGTCATCTTTTCCCTCTTTTTCCCTTTTGTCTTTCTGCATTGCTTAATTTCTCATCTCTCTATCTCTTCCTTCTCTTTCTGATCCTTGAATACCAGGCGATGTATGCCTCTGTACCTTCTGGCCAGGCTGTGCTGTGAAAACTGAGACCGACTCCCCCAGACATCATAGCTGCATCGGTGGGATCCCTGGGAACTTTGCAGTTCTTTAACTTTTCTGATTTTTATTTATTCATTCTTTTCTTTTCTTTCTCTTCCCCCTTCTAGTTTCCTCCATCCCATAGTCTCTCATCTGTACATTGCAACAACAAGCTCCCCTAGCATTCTTTTATGTTTGTATGCTTTTTGCTCCTGCTCCTCTCTCCTCTCTCCCATATCCAGCTTAGCTTCACACATAACCATCTCCCCACTGCACCCTACCTACCTGCACCGTGCACTTGACATCACACCACCAAGCTGTGCAGGCACGCCCTATTGGAACCTGCCCAGCATTGACTACCGACCGTCCTGGTGGTTGCGGTGAGTGCCCCAAACAACCCATCCCAGTGGCTCCTCTTCAGCTAGATCTGCCCAGCTGTACCACAAGGATGAAAAAAAAAAAAAAAACTACAATCAATAAACGAGAGAAATATCTACTGAATGCCCCGAAAACAGCAAACAATATCAAAACATTTACAAAAACAAGACAAGATGGCTCCAATAGGCATCCAAATAAAAACACCAGATAACTCTCCTGTGCAAGAAAATGCACTAGAAGTACCTGATAGGGAACTCAAATCACTAATACTCGGAATTTTCCAAGAACTGAGGCAAAAAGCTGACAAACATGA
This sequence comes from Dugong dugon, assembly GCA_030035585.1. Lineage (NCBI taxonomy): Eukaryota > Metazoa > Chordata > Mammalia > Sirenia > Dugongidae > Dugong > Dugong dugon. The sequence goes on along the minus strand of CM057463.1, from coordinate 105,589,040 downwards.
GGAAAAAATAGACAAATTTATGGAAAATACAGACAAAAAATTGGAAGAATTCAGGAAGATGATGCAGGAACAAAATGCCAAGATAAATTCACAACTCGAAATTATACAAAAACAACAATTAGAAATCCAAAAGATAAACAACAAGATTTCAGAAATGGACGGTGTCATAGAAGGGCTGAGAAGTAGATTTGAAACCATGGAAGACAGGATCAGTGGAACTGAAGACAAACACTTGGATACAACTCTGTTTCAGGAAAACTCAGAAAAAAGAACAAAGAAAAATGAAGAGACCCTGAGAGTTATGTGGGACACAATTAAAAGCAAAAACTTACGAGTGATTGGCATCCCTGAACAGGGGGAGAAAACAGAAAACACAGAGAGGATCATTGACGAACTGCTGACAGAAATCTTTCCCAATATCATGAAAAATGAAAAGCTGGCCATCCAAGAAGCTCAACGAACCCCATATAGAAGAGACCCCAAAAGAAAATCACCAAGACATATCATATTCACACTCGCTAAAACTAAAGACAAACAAAGAATCCTGAGAGCAGCTCGTAAAAAACAAGAAATCACATACAGAGGAGAAACAATAAGACTAAGCTCAGATTATTCGGAAGAAACCCTACAGGCAAGAAGGCAATGGGATGACATATATAAAATCTTGAAAGAAAAAAATTGTCAGCCAAGAATAATATATCCTGCAAAACTCTCATTCAAATTTGATGGTGAAATTAGGTCATTTCCAGATAAACAGAAACTAAAGGAATATGCAAAAGTCAAACCAAACTTACAAGAATTATTAAAGGGAGTTCTTCGATCTGAGGACAAACAGCTTCAGCCCTCAGGCAGGACCTAGGACCTAGGACGCAGGTTCATATGAACCAGATACCATTCTAGGAACTGAACTACAGAGGACTTTCCAAAAACAAAAGAAATACAACAGGGAACCAGAGAAATCAATCAAAGGAGGACAACAACATCAAAACAATGAAAAAGGGAACAAACGGCATAGGTATAGAACCTTCTAATGGAGAGGAAGGCAAGGCGATACCAAGTAAGGGTAGACTGCTTCAAACGTATAAAGATAAGAGTAAAATTCATGGTAACCACAAAGAAAGTTAACAAACCAACTCGTAAAAATAAAGACGAAAAACATAAAGTCTCAGCAAAAACAAAACCTACAAAAACAAAAGAAATGAACACAAAATCCACAAACAAAAGTAACTCAGCACAAAAGAGTAAGAAGAACAAAGAAAACTTCAGCACCACAAAAAAAGCACTACAAAATGACAGCAACAAAGTTCCATCTATCAATAATTACACTGAATGTAAATGGACTCAATGCACCCATAAAGAGCCAGAGAGTGGCAGAATGGATAAGAAAACAGGATCCATCAATATGCTCTCTACAAGAGACACACCTTAGAAACAAAGATGTGAATTTATTAAAAACCAAAGGTTGGAAAAAAATATATCAAGCTAACAACTACCAAAAAAGAGCAGGAGTGGCAATTCTAATCTCAGATAAAATAGACTTTAAAAAAAAATCTACCATAAGAGACAAAGAAGGACACTATATAATGATTAAGGGGATGATCCATCATGAAGACATAACCATAATAAACATCTGTGCACCCAATGACAGGGCTCCAAAATACATAAAAAAAACTCTAACAGCACTGAAAAGAGAAATCGACAGTTCCACAATAATAGTAGGAGACTTCAACACACCACTCTCAGTAAAGGACAGAACAACTAAGAAGAAACTCAGCAAAGATACAGAAGACCTAAAGGACACAATCAGCCAACTGGACCACATAGACATAAATAGAACAATCCATCCAACCGCTGCAAAGTACACATTCTTTTCCAATGCACGTAGAACGTTCTCCAGAATAGACCACATCTTAGGCCACAGAGCAATCCTCAACAAGATCCAAAACACTGAGATAATTCACAGTATCTTCTCTGACCACAATGCCATCAAGGTAGAAATTAACACTAGAAAGAGCAAGGAAAAAAAATCAAACACATGCAAACTCAATAATACTCTGCCTACACATCAATGGGTCATAGAAGAAATCAGAGATGGAATTAAAAAATTCCTAGAATCAAATGAAAATGAAAACACATCATACCAAAACCTTTGGGACACAGCAAAGGCAGTCCTCAGAGGACAATTTATAGCAATAGATGCACATATCAAAAAAGAAGAAAGGGACAAAATCAAAACATTAACTACAGAACTCAAACAAATAGAAAGAGAACAACAAAAAAAGCCTACAACCTCCGGAAGAAAGGAAATAGTAAAGATCAGAGCAGAAATAAATGAAATAGAGAACAGAAAAGCAATAGAAAGAATCAACAAAACCAAAAGTTGGTTCTTTGAAAGAATCAACAAAATCGACAAACCACTGGCCAGACTGACAAAAGAAAAACAGCAGAGGGCACAAATAACCCAAATAAGAAATGAAATGGGGGACATTACAACAGACCCAACTGAAATAAAAAGGATTATGACAGAATATTATGAAAAACTATATTCCAACAAATTTGAAAACCTAGAGGAAATGGATAAATTTCTAGAAACATACGGGCTACCGAAACTACAACAAAGTGATATTGAAATCTGAACAGACCCATAACAGGAGAAGAGATCGAAAAGGTGATAAAAAAATTCCCACCCAAAAAAAGCCCTGGCCCAGATGGCTTCACTGGAGAATTCTACAAAACATTTACAGAAGAGCTTATACCAGTTCTACTCAAGCTATTTCAGAGCATAGAAGAGGAAGCAACACTTCCAAATTCATTCTATGAAGCCAGCATAACGCTGATACCAAAACCAGGCAAAGACATCACAAAAAAAGAAAATTACAGACCAATATCTCTCATGAATATAGATGCGAAAATTCTGAACAAAATTCTAGCCAATAGAATTCAGTATCATATCAAAAAAATAATACACCACGACCAAGTAGAATTCATACCAGGTATGTAAGGATGGTTTATCATTAGAAAATCCATCAACGTAATCCACCACATAAATAAAAGGAAAGAAAAAAATCACATGATCATCTCAATTGACGCAGAAAAGGCATTTCACAAAGTCCAACACCGATTCCTGATAAAAGCGCTCAATAAAATAGGTATAGAAGGGAAATTTCTCAACATAATAAAGGGCATCTATGCAAAACCAACAGCCAAGATCATTCTTAATGGAGAGGGGCTGAAAACATTCCCCTTGAAAACAGGAACAGGACAAGGATGCCCTTTATTACCACTCCTATTTAACATTGTGCTGGGAGTTCTAGCTAGAGCAATAAGTCAAGAGAAAGAAATAAAGGGCATCCAAATTGGTAATGAAGAAGTTAAACTCTCCCTGTTTGCAGATGATATGATACTACACATAGAAAACCCTAAAGACTTCACGAGAAATCTACTGGAACTAGTAGAAAGATTCAGCAGAGTAGCAGGATACAAGATAAACATTCAAAAATCAGTTGGATTCCTATACACCAGTAAAGAGAATGATGAAAAGGAGATCAGGAAATCAATACCATTTTCAATAGCCCCTAAAAAGATAAAATGCTTAGGAATATATCTGACCAGGGATGTAAAAGACCTATAGAAAGAAAACTACAAAACACTGCTGCATGAAACCCAAAGGGATCTACATAAATGGAAACACATACCATGCTCATGGATAGGCAGACTCAACATTGTGAAAATGTCAATTCTACCTAAAGCAATTTACAAATACAATGCAATCCCGATACAAATACCAACAACATTCTTCAAAGACATGGAAAAACTAATTATTAACTTTATATGAAAAGGGAAGAAACCCCGAATAAGTAAAGCACTACTGAAGAAGAAGAATAAAGTTGGAGGACTCACACTACCTGACTTGAGAACCTACTATACAGCTACAGTACTCAAAACAGCCTGGTACTGGTACAACAACAGAGACATTGACCAGTGGAACAGAATTGAGAACCCAGATGTAAACCCATCCACCTACAGTCACCTGATTCTCGACAAGGGCCCAAAGTCCATCTAATGGGGAAAAGACAGTCTTTTTAACAAATGGTGCTGGCAAAACTGGATATCCATTTGTAGAAAAATGAAACAGGACCCATACCTCACACCATATACAAAAACTACTTCAAAATGGATCAAAGACCTGCATATAAAGCCTAAAACTATAAAGTTCATAGATGAAAAACTAGGACCAACACTTCAGGCCTTAATACATGGCATTAACAGGATACAAACCATAAACATCAACACACAAACCCCAACAGATAAACTAGATAACTGGGATCTTCTGAAAATCAAACATCTATGCTCTTCAAAAGACTTCACCAAAAGAGTCAAAAGAGAACCTACAGACTGGGAAAAAATTTTTGGACAGTACAAGTCAGACAAAGGTCTAATCTCCATAATCTACAAGAAAATCCAACACCTCTACAACAAAAAGACAACCAATCCTATCAAAAAATGGGCAAAGGAAATGAACAGACACTTCACCAAAGAAGACATTCAAATGGCCAACAGACACACGAGGAAATGCTCGCGATCACTAGCCATTAGAGAAATGCAAATTCAAACCACAATGAGATACCATCTCATCCCGGCATTACTGGCATGAATCAAAAATACTGGAAATAACAAATGTTGGAGAGGCTGTGGGGAGATGGGAACTCTTATACACTGCTGGTGGGAATGCAAAATGATACAACCATTTTGGAAAATGATATGGCGTTTCCTCAGAAAGCTAGAAATAGACATACCATTCGATCCAGCAATCCCACTCCTAGAAATATATCCTAGAGAAATAAGAGTCATCACTCGAATAGACATATGCACATCTATGTTCATGGCAGCATTGTTCACAATAGCAAAACGATGGAAACAACCTCGATGTCCATCAACAGATGAATGGATACACAAACTATGGTACATACACACAATGGAGTACTATGCAACGAGAAAGAACAACAATGAATCTGTGAACCATCTCATAACATGGATGAAACTGGAGGACGTTATGCTGAGTGAAATAAGTCAATCACTAAAGGACAAATATCGTATGAGGCCTCTATTGTAAAAACCCATGAAAAAATTCACATGCAAAATGTAACAATCCTTGTTGGTTAACATGGATGGGAGGGAAGGGGTGGGAAATACTAAATAGGCAATAGATAAGTGGTACCTTGGGTGAGAGGTGAGATAGTACACAGTACAGTGGAAACTAACACAACCTGCACAAGGAAAGGTCATGGAGGCCCTATAGACACATCCAAACCCCCCAAGGGACTGAGTTGTTGGACGGAGGGCTCTGGGGACCATGGTCTTGGGGAACATCTAGCTCAATTGGCATGACACTACTTATAAAGATAATGCTCTACTTTCTCCCTTGGTGAGTAGTGTCTGTGGTCTTAAAAGCCTATGAGCGGCCATCTAAGATACTCCACTGGTCTCATCTCTTTGGGAGCAAGGGAGAATGAAGAGAACAGGATACAATGAAAAGTTTAGTCCAAAGGACTAATTGTCCACAGCTACCAAGGCCTCCACCGGACTGAGTCCAGTACAGCTAGATGGTGCCCGGCTACCACCACTGACTGCTCTGACCAGGATCACAACAGATGGTTCTGGACAGAGCTGGAGAAGGATGTAGAGCATAATTTTAACTCCCCCCCCCAAAAAAAAAGACCAGATTTACTGGCCTAAAGAATACTGGAGAAACCTCAAGAGTGTGGCCCCCAGGCACCCTTTCAGCTCAGAGGTGAAGTTACCTTTGAGGTTCGATGTTAAGCCTGGGAGTGGACAGCCCAGTAAAACTAAATGGGACTAACGAGGTACAGGAGTCCAGTGACAAAGGCTAGAAGGCAGAGGGGGAGTAGGAAACTGATGATAAGGAACACAAGTTGAGTAAGGACTCTGTCGATGTGTTGTGAGATTGTTGACCACTGTTATAGGGCAACATTTGTAGTAACTATTAAATGGGAGGCTGTTTTGTCCTGTAAGCCTTCATCTTGGGCGAGAATGGCAGCACAATTGGAAGAGCATAGTCAATATCACTTAAATGTGTAAGTAAAAAGTTTTGAAATGGTGTTAAAAAAAAAAAAAAAAAACCAAATGAGACTAATGAGGTACAGCAGTCCAGTGACAAGGGCCAGAAGACAGAAGGGGACAAGGAAGTCCCCTGGTGATAGGAAACACAAGGTGGAGTAAGGATATTCTTGATGTGTTGTGAGATTGTTAACCATTGTCATAGGGCAACATGTGTAGTAACTGTTAAATGAGAAACTATTTTGTTCTGTAAGCCTTCATCTTAAGTGAGAATAACAGCACAGTTGGAAGAGCGTAGTCAATGTCACTGAACTGTGTATGTAGATATTTTTGAAATGGTGTGTCTTTGGCTATCTGTATTTTCATCAAAAAAAAAAATGGTTGAGAATTTAGAGGCTTAATATGTTGTGGGGTTGTTAACCAATGTCATAAAACGACATGTGTACTACTGTTTGATGAGAAACTATTTGTTCTGTAAGCCTTCACCTGAAGTACAATAAAATAAAAAAAAAAAAAAAGAAGATAAGTAGAAAGATTCTATCATTAGATCAAATATTTTTCATGTCTATTTTGGATTTGCTGATATTTAAAAATTTAGTGAGGGTAAAAAATTGTCTATGATGTGATTTAGATAATGTTCATCAGGACAATGTTATTTTGTACAATATTGAGGCTCACTCTGAAATTATACTCAGCACTTGAGGCCCAGCCTGAGACACACCTCTGCTAGAGACATTTATCTGACTAAATTCATGGGATACAAAGTTTGGAATAGATCTTAGAGGTCATCATGTCATACCCCTAGACCAGACTTTCTCAAATGTTCTTGCCTCAACTGTGTATCAGCAGCACATCACAAAATCAGTCATAAAATTATACTCTTAAAAGGGTGAAGCCCAGAAATCTGAATTTAAATTGGCACTCCAAGTAATATTATTATGCATTATAAAATTGCCAAATCCCTACTCCAGCAGGAATGGAAATCCTTCTTTGACATCTTTGCCAATGGTTGAACATCTTCAGAGAAAGAAAAGATTCTACTACACCATGCTCAAATGCTACTCATAATTTAGATAATTTTATCATAAATATAAATATACCTTATACTTGTTGAAAATTTGTTGCATCAAAGTATCCACTTTCTTAAACTATAGTGAATAATTCTAATTTCTCAGACACATGTCATTAATTAATATTATTCAAGTTAGTCATCATATTCTTGCATTATTAGTTTCAATAAACACTTTTATGGCTTATTTATATGACGTGGTTTCAGGGTTACTAACTGTATTGTCATACACAGATTTAGTAATGTCATCAGAATAAGCTTTTATTGAATTGTATGCATCTTAACCTATGTTGTTGTTGTTAGGTGCAATCAAGTCTGTTCGTAATGCCATCGACTCCTAATGACCCTATGTACAACAGAACGAAGCACTGCTCAGTCACATGCCATTCTCACAATCGTTGCTGTATTTGAACCCATTATTGCAGCACTGTGTCAATTCATCTCATTGAGACCCTTCCTCTTTTTTGATGACCTTCTACTTTACCAGTCATGATGTCCTCCTCCAGAGACTGGTCCTTCCTGATAACATGTCCAAAGTACGTGAAAGGAAGTCTCGCCATTCTCTCTACTAAAGAGAAATCTGGCTCTACTTCTTTCAAGACAGATCTGTTCATTCTTCCGGCAGTCCATGGTATATTCAATAATCTTCATCCACACCATAATTCAAATGAATCAATTTCTCTTTGATCTTCTTTATTCACTGTCCAGCTTTTGCATGCTTATGAGGAGATTGAAAATATCATGGCTTGGGTTAGGCTCACTTTATTCTTAGCCCTCAAAGTGAAAAAGCCAGTTATCATACTAAGGAATTTTCATCTATTATTTTACTTAATCCTCAGAATCACCTCATATAGGAGATACTATTATAAGCTCTAATTTTAACATTGAGTTTTAGACACCAAAATGAGGGACAAGATGCAAAAAGCTTTCAGAGAGAAAAAAAGGATAGTGTATAAAGAAAGTTGAAATGGAATGTCATCAGGATTTTCAACAGAAATACTGGAAATGGAACACAGCCTTTATATTTTGAAGAAAAATGCAGTAGAAAGAACATTGACTCCTGGGATTTTCTTGAAGGAAAATAATAGGAATTGAGAAAATAGCCTGGTGTCAGTGACATCGAGAGCAACTTTGCAGGGTTTCATCCTGCTTCTTTCTTTCCTTCTTTCTTCCTCCTTTCTTTTTATTCTTTCTTTTTTTCTTTTGAGATTTATGCTAGAAAACTAAGCTCATAAAAAAGTCAATTATTAACTTCAAGGAAAGCAACAATGGCAACCAAAAAAGTTGCACAAGAATGAAATATAATTATAGTATATTACATAGCTCAGTCATAAATGACCTGTCCAAATCAAAATATAATCAATAGTTAAGATTAATACAGAAAAAATTTGTAATATAAATATATTTGTAAAATGAAAGATGTGATCATGTGTATGTGAGTGTGTGCTTGAGCAAGTCAAGGAAAAACAGCTAAAGCTCATCTTCTGCAGCAAGAAATTCACAGATAATTTCCTAGAATAAAAAAAAAAAAAAAGAAACTTCAGTTTTAAAAGCATATCACTGTCGGCTCCAACATGTGAAGAGCTTCGAAGTTGTCACTATCATCCTTAAACCCAGAGAAAGCTAAACAAACTGATTAAGAATGACTTTTCTTGGGCTTCTCAAATAACTGAGGTCACAGGGCAAACTATGAGGTTGCAGAGCAAACTGCTACTCCAAAATATGGAGACAGGAGAATTCAGAGAGTCACAGCCAAGACCTGATTATCTGAACCAGTAGCTACTGGGACTATAAACTGATAGGAACACAAATGGTAATGTTGACAGATTGCTGGAGGCTGAGTGTGGGCTAACATGACAGCAAGAAACTCCTGGGAGATGCAGCCTTAGTGGGGGAGAGAGGACACACTTTCGTGGATTATACCTCCAGGAACCAGACCGAGGTTTCATGGCCAAGAATCAAGAAAGATCCTCCCTAAGCTCTGGCAGCAAGAGGGGGAGATTAATGATTTTTAAATACATTTAGAGTCTTCCCTATGTAAAGTCTATTCCAGAAAATAGAAGCAAAGGAACACTTTCTAACTCATTCTATGAGGTTGGCATCACTCTCATTCCATAACCAGAAAAAGACCTTACATAAAAGGAAAACTTCAGACTACTATCTCCCTTCCACCACCTGCCTGTCAGTTTGTGGTACCATGGTGGCTTGAGTGTTGTTATGATGCTGAAAGCTATGCCATCGGTTTGAAATACCAGCTGGGTCACCAATGGTGGACAGGTTTTAGCAGAGCTTGCAGACTAAGAATAAGAAGAAAGGCCTGGCAATATATTCCAAAAATGACCCAATGAAAAAGTTATGGATCACAGCAGAACATTGTCTGAATCATCATCAAGAGGGCTCAATTGCTAGAGGAGGACATCATGTTTGGTGAAGTAGAGGGCCAACAAGAGCATGGGAAACCCTCAGTGACTTGGACTGGCACAATAGCCTCAAGGATGGACTTAAATATGCCAGTGATTGTGAGGATGATGCAGGACCAGGCAAGGTTTCATTCTGCTATATATGTGGTCACCATGAGTTGGAGCTAACTTGACAGCAGCTGACAACAATAACAATATCTAATAATCATAGATGCAAAAATTGTCAAAGAAATAATAGTGAATGGAGTTTAATGATGTATATAAAGATTGGAGACCATAACCAAGTGGGGCTTATTCAGGGGTACAAGGCTCATAGAACATTTGATAATCAATCAATGGAATTCACCACATAAACAAGCTAAAGGAGAAAAATCATATATCAATTAATGCAGAGAAAGCATTTGACAAAATCCCATACATATTCATAATAAAAGCCCTCAGCAAACTAAGAATAGAGAGGAACTTCTTCAACTTGATTAAATGCATCTACAAAAAAACCTATCACTAACAGTATACTTAATGGTAAAAATACTGGATTCTTTAATCCTAAAATTGGCAATAAGTCAAGGATGCCCTCCATCATCACTCCTATTGAATATTTTACTTGGAGTCCTACCTAGTGCATACACAAGAAAAAGAAATAAAAGGTCTAAATATTGAGAAATAAGAAATAGAAGTGTTTTTGTACATAGATGACATGATTGTGTAGAAATTCCAAAAAAATTGACAAAAAAAAAAAAACAAACAAAAAATAAAACCTCAGATATAATAAGCAATTATAGCAAAGGTGTTGGAGATATGATTAATAAGAGGATATAGTCTTTTTCAAGGAACAGAGCTGTAACGATTGTATATCCATTTGCAAAAAAAAAAAAAAAAAAAAAAAAAAACTGAACCTAGATACAGATGCACAGATCTTAAACCTTTCACAAAATGCAACTCACAATAGATCATAGACATAAATGTAAAACAGACATCTGTAAAACTTCCAAGAGAAAACATAGGAGAAAAAATCTAGATGCCTTTTGGTTTGGCCATGTGTTTTAAAATACAACAACAAAAACATGAGCCATAAAAACAAAAAACAAAAACAAAACAAAAAAAAAGCAACGATAAGTTTAGCTGTATTAAAATTAAAAACTTTAGTTATATTGATGACAAGTGATTAAGTAACTTGTCTCTACAAAGTTTGGGAGCTTAGGAGAAAAATAGTCCCTCTACTGGAGTAGAGGGAGAAGTTTCTTACTGCAATGTATTCACGCTGCTTGAGACATAATTTTGGTCATCTTTTTAATCAGGGAAGAATAATATCTGATTTTTAAGGCCTAAAGATAGTGCCATTCTTCTTCAATGTTTTGTATTACTCACATCCCTAATAAAAATAAATTGTACTGAGTTATTTCTCTCTTTTTTCATTTTTTTAATAGCCCAGAGATGTGAGGCTAATTTTCTGTGTAATCATTTTAAGACGGAGGTACAGAATTCTCTTTTGCCTGATTCTTTTCTCCTGTTGTGTTTTCAATTGAAAAGGGACAAAATGTTTTTAGTGAGTTGTGAGTGTCTAGACTGGAAGCAATTCTAAAGATTTGGACCAAGTCCCTGGGGTTAGTTTGCCATCGTTGTTTTAAAGCTCAAACTGAGTATTCCTGGGGCGAGACGAGCTTCCTCTACGGTTGTTAAGAAGAGAAAAATATCTTTGCTATAAATGATTCATAAAAATGACAAGAAAAACGAAAGGCAAATTTTCAAATTTCTGCATTATTTGTTTATAGGGAAGAATATCACAAACAATAATTAGGAAAGTGCTCATTGGAAATTATCTTCATAACATCTAATGACAGAGAAAAACTACAAAGAGAATTTTTTTTTTACTAGTTAACAATTCCCATTTATTATTGCTTCAGCCAATGTAAAATGACATAAAAGCCACTTCATTCCAATTCCATTTCAAAAGTTAAAACAATATCTGGATTACTGCATATATAAAAAGTTACAGTTAGGTACATTTGGGTTATCTTTTTCATTTTAATTGACACATTAAATATAATATCATTGTTATCCCTTTTAATTAAATTAATTTTCATGTGAACTAGTGGAACTCTTTATTTTATGTCATAGTAATCTACGTCATGTTCTATCATATCATATCACATTATTTCACATGATTATTTAATATTATAGGGAAAGCTCCAGAATAAGAGTCAGAACATTGGTATCTTTACTGGATGTTAGCCGAGCCATCTTGGACAGGGTGCATTATCTTTTAGAGTCTCAATGTTCTCAAATTTAGAGTGTGAATAATAATACCTTCTCATTTTACATATTGTAGTTCACTGAAAACATCCTAAAAATTAATGAAAATATGAACTTTTAATTAAAAAAGTAATATTCTGAATCAGTATACCAAGTCCTGTAAACAGGACAAGATTAATAAAGTTATTTAGAATATATTTACCTTGAAACCATTGAAGTAAATAAATGATATATTATTAATATAATATGTGTCAATTTTGAAAGATTCTTTGAAAGCCTTTGAGGATACTTGAAAATAATTTTTATACTTAAGCATTTTGAATAATATTTCAATTTTTTGTTTACATGTTTAATTTTCTTAGCATTTCTACCTAAAGTATTTGGAAGTTTAACCAATTTTAACCTCGTTAATTAGCACAAATGACAATTAATTAATGTCTGGATGCAACTCATTGTGGAGAAAATTAACTACATAGACTCTGTGGTAGTATTTCTAATACCTTATTTTTAAGTGCTTGGTTAAACCAGTAATCTTATATTAATTCTGCAGCAAAATTCCCAGATATTAACTTCTTCCTCTGTGACTACTATACTTTTCACTTAAGATGCTACAGTTAAACTTGATTCTTTTCATATTTCACAATTTTATGTTTATGAAAATTTAAACGAAAGCTTGTTAGAAGCTTATCCTTACTTATAAAACCATTTATAAATAGTAAAGCATTTTTGCAAACAATATCCTGGATGATTATTTAAACTATTTAGGAAAACAAATTGTTTTGATTGACACAAGAATAAATTAGAATCAACCATGTACAGGCTACAGTACTGATATGCTAATTATGGGTTGTAACTTATTAAAATGAATTCCCTGAAGATAGACCATGGCTAAGTAACATGAAGTTTTGAAGATACTCTCCAAGTCAGACCAGCCCTCATCTAAGTAGTCAAAGATAGGGAGATTTATCAATGTATCTTTTGTTTATGTTGTTGACTTATAAAATGATCCAAATCTTATTTATCTTACATTATCTTTTTGTTTCTATAATTTGCTTAGTGTAACAATAAGAGATAATCATTGTAATGCAGTAATGACACATAATGCCACCTGTGATACCCTTCCCCCCTCACACATACTAGTCAATCCCCAAACCATTGCTGATATTGCATTCCTTAATGATTGTTCTCTATTCAACTTCATAATTCTTCCAAACATAACAAAACTCTTTGTTATCCTTGCCTTATAACTGAATCCAATATTTTCCTCTTATATTCTCTCATTTGAGTCTTAAACCAAGTAATCTTAGCAGGGCAGGCTTGTAATTGCAGAGTTATGCAGAGTTAGAAGACCACCGTGTTTTTTGAGATAAATCCCTAAAAAACAGACTGTATCTTAATGTGGTTAGCCTATCCCAAGGTGATGTCTTTAGCTTGGGAGGTGGGAAATTCTATTGTAAATCCAGATGACGTAAACCTTGTGTGGGGGTTGGGTACTCCTTTACTGAAATCCATGGAAAAGTAGTATATAAAATCAGATAATCTATTTACTCATTAACATGAGAACTGTAACTAATAAACAGATCAGATATTCATTTTGACCTGGTGAGATCTTCATTGTTTTTCTTTCTTAATGGGAAGGTCAGATGATAAATAGGTGCTTGGAGATGATGAAGTCAAATATCAAATGAAAGGTTTATAATACATGTGGTTCAAATGTCTAATGACATTAGACTTACATAGCTTGATATAACAATCTGCAATGTGGGGCTCTAGCTGCCAGTCAACCAGGTTCATTGGTCTAATTGGCACTCTCAGCCTTGAATACCACACATAACTGGCTTTTGTAATATACTTTTCTTTTCTTTTCCTCTGTTTATCATTGTCTCACCAACTATCCTTGTAACTTACTTTTCTGTTAATTAAAAATGAAATAAAATATAATAGTTACTATTAGATAACATTTTTTAAGTGTGTATAGTATGCCAATAACTGCTTCAAATACTTTTCATGGATTATCTCATTGAATACTGTCAACAACCTTTTTAAATTCCCAAAGTTTACAGATCAGGAAACCAAATGTTAGATCAGTAAATTAACAAGATTGAATTGACATACTTGATGAACAGCAGAGTTAATACTTAACACCCAGCTACGTTCATAACCCCATAAAATTTTACTCAGTGGCTTTTCATTTCTCTGTTATGATCAATTAAAGGACAATCTTGCTCTCATTTTTCTTTTATCTAAAATTTTGAGAGGTAAGCTATACGAATAACTTCCAATATAACAATCAGCACAAAGCCAATTCCTATGAAGCAGAGGTCAAATATATCCCAGATTTTCACATTCTTTCAAGCTGCTGTACCACTCCATCTCTGACACCTGCCACTTTCCAACCTCTCAACACTCTACCGTCCACCATTTGGGTTCAACAATTTGCTGCAACATCTCACAGAATTCAAGAACTGTCCTGACAATTAAATGATTTAATAAGGAAGTAACAAGGTACAACTCAGAATCAGAATCAACAGGCTGGAACTTGGGCTCAGGATCAGGAAGCATGTAGGCAAAGTCTGGAATGCTCCCCTAAAAAGAAGAACACATCCTTCCCTTCTTTAGTGCAGGACAGCTCTCTCAGCTCCCTCAGGAGAGTCCTCCTCTCAGTCCCTTGAGGACAGGCTTTTTCTCAGCTTCTTAGGACAAGCTTCTGGGCACGCTTCCTCTCAGTTTCCTGGGGAAAGGATTCCTCTCAGCCCCCTAAAGATAGGCTTCTCTCAGCCCTGTCAGGACAAGTCTCCTCTTGGTCTCCTGAGGACAGGCCTCTCTAGGCCTCTCTGTCTTCAGTTTCCCTGCCTTCACCACTGACTGTGCTGCAGTTGCCCCTTCCAGGCCTCTCACTGTCTTCAATGTTACAGCCCTTGACCTGTATTACAGTTCTTTTAGGAGGTTCCTTGCCTCCTCTCTCTCTCTGCTTCTTCTCACTTCTCTCTTCTTTCTCCTGTCTGCTTCTATCTGCCAATCTCTGTGGGGGTTGACTGCGTATATAAGCAAACTTCTTGTCCTTTTCAAGGCATGACCCTCCAATCAGGGCCATGAACTGACCAATCCCCTCTAAGTAGGCCACAGACACTTAATTTACATGGTAGATGATAGTTACTTAATTTGCACAGCCTATAGTCACTTCATTCGTATAGTATATTGATCAATCCCTGCAAAATGCATACCAATATTTGGGCAGGCTGCAGACCGGGCCAAACAACAAGTCAAGGTGTTTACAGCTTGCTAAAGAAATGTCAATCAGTCTGGATAAAAGTAACAAATCCTCTGAGGCAGTAAACTAGAGCAAAGGTAACTTCTCAGAGTTTAGGGGAAAAATCTCTCAAGTTGTTTTTCCAAAAACCAAGACAAAAGGCCACAGAAAAGAATTCATTTCATCATTGGAGCCATTTCACAATTGTTGACTAGTACCAAAAGCATTCTTATCACAGATGGCAAAACTGAGAGGCACAAAAGTCAAATAACATTTAAAGTTGCTCAGATAGCAAGGAATAGCAAGGGACTTGAACCTGAATCTTCTACCTGCTAAGTAAATATCTACATATCTGTGCATTCTGCAGATCAAAAATATTCAGGAAAAAACAAAAGAAAGTTTCAAACAGCAAAACTTGATTTTGCTGTGCACCAAGTACTAAGTTGAATCCACATGAATGAAGTGATGTGTAGGCATCCGCTGCTGTACCTCTTACCATTTCGTAGATCCTCAGTCTGTCTCCAGCACTCATTGCTTGAGCATTGTTGACCTGGTGTTTTGTGTTGTGTGCACACTTTGTTTCTGTGAAAAAATACCTCCTCAAAAGCAATGAAGTGGTCAAAGCAATCCTTCAAAGGCTTTACAACTGTTTACATAACATTTACATTGTATTAGCTATTATAAGTAATCTAGAGATGATTTAAAGTATACAGGAGGATGTGTGTAGGTTATATGCAAATACTGCACCATTTAAGATAAGGGACTTGAGCATCCACAGATTTTGATATGGGTGGCCTGGGATCAATCCCTCATAGATACAGAAGGACTACTGTACTAGTTTCATTATAATAGGCAAGCCTCCTTTTGTAACCATAGGTCTTCCATTTAAATACAAAACCAACTGACTTTTTGAGAAAACTATCTCTTTGAGGTAGTTATTTCTTTCTGAAGTAGAGATGGTTAAGTCAACTGCATACAATCTGAAGAGTCTCATCATTATTAAGAGGATGTTGCAAGGCAATTAAGGATATATATTTTTCTTCAGTTAATTTTTTTCCCTCAAAGCAAGTAGACATGAGCATAAATATACCTTAATTTAATCTTCAGGAAATTCTTTTCTGTGCCATGGAATCACTCGTTCCTGTAGTGGTCTCAATTATCTCAGTTACCTGTTTGGAAAGAATTAACCTTTTGCCTCCCACCACAGCTCTTCAGAGCCACTTGCTATTGCTGCAATCTCAACTGCTTAGGAGTAAAAAATTGCCACAACAATGTAAGAAAATATTCTCTGGAGGTTAAAGCCTTTCGTTTATAGTTGTAGGAAAAAAAACAGGTATTGCTAAGTAAAACCAAAACATCTCAGGCAAGCTTGCGGTGAATTTTAGAATATTACATAAATAATCTGTGTATTTTTTACAAAAAAGATGAATGAGGGGCGAGGCCAAGATGACAGAGTAATCAGTTGCTTCCTGTGGTCCCTCTTGCAACAAAGACCTGAAAAAACAAGTGAATCGATTATATATGACAATCTAGGAGCCCTGAACATCAAAGGCAAAGTTGAGGAATCCAAATGAGCAGCAGGGGGAAAGAGAGACTGTTCAAAAGCAGTGAGGAGTTGCCATACCAGGAAGCAGCACCCTGCAGGCTGGATTGGCTGGCATACATGGTGAGGTAAACAGTGGTTCTTTTACACATCAGGAGATACCAAGCGGCGAAGAGTCAGCTTAGACCTCTGGAACCAGTGAGAAATGGCACTCGATTGGTGAAAGATTAGTTCATGCATCTAACCTACCATGCATATCAAAAAAACACTACCTTTGAGAAAAATTTCTCTCCCATTTACCTGCCCCCACCCCACTGTGCACCTGGTCAGGCCAGTTTCAGTGACTGCAGCATCCCCTGGGCCAGAAGTAGGTCCCGTTGCACGCCCTGAGCCATTCTCCATGCTTTGGAGGGGGAACAAATTAACAAACAGGAAAAAATAATCCGCTAGCTCCCCTAAGCCAGGAACTCAGGGCAGGCACAACTCCTTTGCCTAGACACAGGCTTAAATAGTCCATGGACTTTGAATGCCTCTCACCCCTGCATCGAGTTTTGTGGGCCCATTTCAACAATGTAGGCCCTCATTAGCACTGTAAAACATGGTATATACCTGAAGCCTAATTTCGACTATATCAGCTATATGGTGGAGTAACAGGTTCGTGACATTTGACACTGCTTATTAAGCAGGGTCCTCACCTACCCACATCAGAGACCTGAGGACTGATGGCTTCACCCACATCACCTAGCCACCTGTGACAGGGATCCAAGAATAAGTGATGCCCCCCAGTCCCTACAGCCAACAGCATTGGGTGGTCATAGTCTGGCTGGAAAACACACCCACCTACGTGCTCTAGGGAACAGGGACACACTTTCCTTTCAGACATTCAGGGGCAGCTGTCAGCCCCCAGCCTCACTCAGTGCATGAACCCTACTGAAGCCAGATACCTGTGCCTACTCCAATCACCCTTGCCCATCTAGGACTGTAGGTGAGAGCCTGTACCACACACTTGGTGACTGACTACCTGGACACCTGAGCTGAATCCATACAAGAAAAATAAATGGTCTCCTAGGCTCACATACTGTAACAGTTCTAACAACCTGGTTACAGGACATGAGAGCTTCAAAGACACCAATAATCAAACTAGCTCACATGAGCATCCTATTTAGGAATATCAAAACTAAACAAAACAAGAAACTAGGACAAAGTAAGCAAACATAAAATAAATAAATGTAATAACTTATCGATGGCTCAGAGACAACAGCCAACAGCAAATCATATAAAGAGGCAGACCATGATGGCTTCAGCAAGCACCCAAGACAAAGAATAAAAATAATCTTCCAGAAGAAGAGAATTTCTTGGAATTACCAGAGGTAGAATACAAAAGATTAATATACAGAGCTCTTCAAGAGATCAAGAAGGAGATCAGACAAAACACAGACAAGCCAAGGAACATACAGACAAAGCAATAGAGGAACTCAAGAAGGTTCTGCAAGAGCATAATGACAAATTTAACAGGCTACAAGAATCCATAGAGAGACAGCAAACAGAAGTCCAAAAGATTAACAATAAAATTTCAGAATTAGACAACTCAATAGAAAGTCATAGGAACAGAATTGATGCAATGGAAATCAGAATTAGTGAGATTGAAGACAAAGCACTTGACACCAACCTATTTGAGGAAAAATCAGATAAATGGATTTAAAAAATGAAGAAACCCTAAGAATTATGTGGGACTCTATCAAGAGGAATAACCTATGAGTGATTGAAGTACCAGAATAGAGGGGGATAACAGAAAATACAGAGAGAATTGTTGAAAATTTGTTGGCAGAAAACTTCCTTGATATCATGAAAAATGACAAGATATCTATCCAAGAGGCTTATCGAACCCCACATAAAATAGATCCCAAAAGAAAGTCACCAAGACGTATTATAATCAAACTTGCCAAAATCAAATATAAAGAGAGAATTTTAAGAGCAGCTAGAGATAAACGAAAAGTAATCTACAAAGGAGAGTCAGTAAGACTAAGCTTGGTCTACTCAGTAGAAACCATGCAGGCAAGAAGGCAATGGGATGACATATACAAAGCCTTGAAGGAAAAAACAAACAAACAAACAAACAAACAAAAAAAACTGCCAGCCAAGAATTATATATCCAGCAAAGCTGTCTCTCAAATATGATGGCAAAATTTGGGCATTTCCAGATAAACAAAAGTTTAGGGAATTTGTAAAAACCAAACCAAAATTACAAGACATACTAAAGGGAATCCTCCAGTTAGAAAATCAATAAAATCAGATAACAACCCAAGACCAGAATACAAGATAGAACAACCAGATATCAACCCAGATAGGGAAATCACAAAAATAAATCAAACTACAATACTGAAAATAGGGAAACAGAGATGTCAACATGTAAAAGATGACAACGTTAAAACAAAAAAGAGTGATTAAATAAGGTAGTCATAGATCTTTCATATGGAGGGGAAATCAAGATGATATAAAGAAGTAAAAGATTGTTTTAAGCTTAGAAAAATGGGGGTAAATATTAAGGTAACCACAAAGGAAGCTAACAATCCTAACATCAAAATTAAAAACAAGAAAAACATAAAGACTCAGCAAATACAAAATCAACAACAACAAAAAAGAAGGAAAGAAAATATATAAAGAATGACAATTCAGCATAGAAAATTAAGTGGAACAAAGACATTGTCAACAACACACACTAAAAAAAGACATCAAAATGACAGCACTAAACTCATACCTATCAATAATTACACTGAATGTAAAAGTACTAAACGGTCCAATAAAGAGACAGAGAGTGCCAGAATGGATTAAAAAACACGATCCATCTATATACTGTCTGCAAGAAACACACCTTAGACTTAAAGACACAAACAAACTAAAACTCAAAGGATGGAAAAAAAATATGTATCAACCAAACAATAATCAAAAAAGAGCAGCAGTGGCAATATTAATCTCTGACAAAATAGAATTTAAAATAAAATCCACCACAAAGGATAAGGAAGGTCGCTATATAGTGATTAAAGGGTCAATACACCAGGAATACAAAACCATAATAAATATTTATGCACCCAATTACAGGGCTCCAAAATACATAAAACAAACTCTTACAGCATTGAAAAGAGAGATGACTCAACAATAATAGTAGGAGACTTCAACACACTACTTTCGGTGAAGGATAGAACATCCAGAAAGAAGCTCAATAAAGACATGGAATATCTAAATGCCACAATCAACCAGCTTAATCTCATAGACGTATACAGAACACTCCACCCAAAAGCAGCCAAGTATACTTTCTTTTCCAATGCACATAGAACATTCTCCAGAACAGACCACATATTAGGTCATAAAGCAAGCCTTAACAGAATCCAAAGCATCGAAATATTACAAAGCATCTTTTCTGACCACAAAGCTGTAAAAGTAGAAATCAATAACAGAAAAACAAGGGGAAAAAAATCACATATGGAAACTGAACAACACCTTGCTCAAAAACTACTGGGTTATAGAAGAAATTAAGGACAGAATAAAGAAATTCACAGAATCAAATGAGAATGAAAACACAAGCTACCGGAACCTTTGGAACACAGCAAAAGTAGTTCTTAGAGGTGAATTTATAGCAACAAACGTGCACATCCAAAAAGAAGAAAGGGCCAAAATCAAAACATTAACTCTATAACTGGAGCAAGTAGAAAGAGAGCAGCAGAATAAAGAAAATAATAAAAATTAGAGCAGAATTAAATGAAATAGAAAGTAGAAAAACAACTGAAAGAATTAACAAAACCAAAAGCTGGTTCTTTGAAAAGATCAACAAAATTGATAAACCATTGGCCAAACTGACAAAAGAAAAACAGGAGAGAAGCAAACAACCTGAATAAGAAATGAGATGGGCAATATCACAACAGACCCAACTGAAATTAAAAGAATCATAACAGAATACTACGAAAACTTGTACTCTAACAAATTTGAAAACTGAGAGGAAAAGGACAAATTTCTAGAAACACACTACCTACCTAAACTAACACAAACAGAGGTAGAACAACTAAAGAAACCTACAACAAAAGAAGAGATTGAAAAGGTAATTAAAAAACTTCTAACAAAAAAAAAAGCTGTGGCCCTGACAGTTTCACTAGAGAATTCTACCAAACTTTCACAGAAGAGTTAACACCACTACTACTAAAGGTATTTCAGAGCATAGAGAAAGATGGAATACTTCCAAATTCACTCTATGAAGCCAGCATAACCCTGATACCAAAACCAGGTAAAGACACCAGAAAAAAAAAAAAAAAAAAAAAAAGAAATTACAGACCAATATCCCTCGTGAATATAGATGTAAAAATCTTCAACAAAATTTCTAGCCAACAGAATTCAACAACATATCAAAAAAATAATTCACCATGACCAAATGGGATTTATACCAGGTACACAGGGATCGTTCAACATTATAAAAGCAATCAACGTAATCCATCACATTAATAAAACAAATGACAAGAACCACATGATCTTATCAATTGATTCAGAAAAGGCATTTGACAAATTCCAACATCCATTCATTATAAAAACTCTCAACAAAATATGAAGAGAAGAGAAATACTTCAACATAATAAAGGACATTTATACAAAGCCAACAGCCGACATCATCCCAAAAGGAGAGAGTCTGAAAGCATTCCCCTTGAGAATGGAAACAGGCAAGGATGCCCTTTATCATCACTCTTATTCAACATTGTGCTGGAGGCCCTAGCCAGAGCAATTAGGCTAGAAAAAGAAATATAGGGCATCCAATTTGGTAAGGAAGAAGTCAAAGTATCTCTATTTGCAGATGATATGATCTTATACACAGAACACCTCAAAGAATCCACAAGAAAACTACTGGAACTAAGAAAATTTCAGCAAAGTATCAAGATACAAGATAAACATACAAAAATCAGTTGGATTCCTCTACACCAACAAAGAGAACTTCCAAGAGGAAATCACCAAATCAATACCATTTACAATAGCCCCCAAGAAGATAAAATACTTAGGAATAAATCTAACCAGAAACATAAAAGACCTATACAATGAAAACTAAAAGACACTACAGCAAGAAACCAGTTGTGAGAATTTTTGTTTTCTTTCTATTGAGGTGTAATCCAAACTGAAAGCTGCGGTCTTTGACTTTATCAGTAAGTGCTTCAAGTCCTCTTCACTTTCTGCATGCAAAGTTGTGTCATCGGTTTATTACAGGTTGTTAATGGGTCTTCCTCCAATCTTGATGCTGCATCTTCCTCATATAGTCCAGCTTCTCAAGTTATTTTCTTAGCATACAGTTTGGGTTACCCTTAGACATGTTTCAGCAGATCTTCCAGAATAAGACTTACTAGGAAGAAGGACCTGCCAGTCTACATCTGAAAAAAATTGACCAGTGAAATCCTTATGAAAACAGAGTAGGCCAGTAAAATTTCTGAATTACCTTAGATGGATCTATTCTTTTAGAATGAGAACCCCAACTGTCAGAGCCTCAGTTTTATCTTGGTCTTTCAAATATAAACTTCTCCTCTATTGGTCCCTCCTTACCTTTATGACCTATGGACATTTATAAAAAATTTCAACACCATTGTCTTAAACAATGGTATCTGAGAATCACTAGTTTCTAAAAGAAAGGATTCAGTTAGTAGTGGACACTACAGATTATGTGCCTAGCATCAGTTCCTCTTCTTTCATTCATTAACATACCCCCGCTCCACAAAACCTTGTGTATCTGTGGAAATTGACCTCATCTCTACTTTAGCAGCTGGTTTAGTTTAGGCAAAGACAGTCAGATCTGGAATTCACCTAGTAACGCCTGGGGTAAGCACTGGAAGTGTTGATCCCATTACATTGAAGACTAGGACTTACATTTCTCCACCCACTGGCAAATGTGACTGTTCTGATTATACATTGCTGCATTATAAAACATCTCAAATCTTAGTGGTTCAATTTAAAAGAAATCATTTATTTCGTTTATTAATTTGCAATTTGGGCAAGGGTATGTGGGATCACTTGTCTTCTTCCATGTGGCATCAACTGATTCTCCCCAGGAGTTCAGTTAGGAGACGAAGGATTTATTTCCACAATGAGTCACTTACATGGCTCATAAGTTGGTTCTGGTTCCTCCCTTTGAGCTCAACTGGAAGTCTCATTTGCTCTTAATGTGGGTCTCTCTCAGGTTTGTTGAGCTCTTTGAAGTATGGACATTGAGTTCCAAAAGAAAGTGTTCAAAGAGAAAGGAAGTAGAAGCTCTATTTTAAAGCTTTGGCTTGGAAGCAGGGATGGAGTCACTTCTACCATACTCGATTGCTTAATCAGAGAGCCCATCCAGATTCAAAAAGAGGTTAGGTAGACTCATGTTGAAATAGGAAAGTGTCAACTAATTGGTGGTCATCTTAAATGTTACACAGTGAATAAGAAAGCCTATAGCATCCACTAATATTAGCAGCCATCTTGCAATAAAGAAAGGAACAAGCTTTAAGGTGAATTTAACCCAATGAACTTAAGAACTAAACGATGGGAAGAACCTTGGTTCTTGAAAACAATGAGTCACTCAATCAACTTATGCTGGAAACTGCATTACATCTGGGCTGCCAGTTACTTTAGATAATAATTTTATTGATTTTTAAAGAAAGTCTCAATTGGGGTATTTTTTTAGTTGTTAGTTATGACATTCTGATACCAAGTTATATCAGAAGAAAATCTGAAATATTTTGACCGGGTTTGCAATCTAAAAACTTATTTTTGGAAAGGAAAAAAGGAGAGTGAGAATCAGTAAAAGAAGGAGGAATATTATAACTTTTTTACTCCTATTTATTGGACGTGATACAGGTCATGTTAAATTTATTAATAAACAAGAAAAAAACAACTGAATTAACATTAGTTAGTAATGTGAAAACTCCCTTAAGCTAAATGAAAATTTCTTTATTATTACGGGTCAATAGTCATGCATTATATGATTTGTTTGTTTTATAATCTTTATCAGATTTAGCAGATTTTAGCTACATCCTAATTATTTTAGTAATAGAGTTTGAATATTAATTGACATTTCATGACATCTTTATAATTACTAAAAAAAATGATGTCTTGTCAGAAACAATTGACTTATCTATCAATCAAAATTCTTAATATGAAGAATTTCCAAGTCTGTCAGCAGTAATTATCTGGGCCTAATTTGTATATAAAAGGTACTAAATTCTACAAAATAAAAGCCTATCACTTTGCATGCATCTTTTCCCTTTCCATGTGTGCTATTGTAAAATGATTATAAAAACCAGAGGAGAGATCCATTATTATTTTTTTTAGTTCTTAGCATCTGAACGTAAACAATGAATTGGTACTGTTCAGATCCCCTAGGATAGAGGTGTTAAAGATTTCTTCTGAATAAGTCTTAGCTGAGGAATTTATTTTAAAAATAAAAAAAAACATAAACTCCTAGAGATTTTAATTTTGTAAGTGTGGGATGAAATTTGCAAATCAACAAGAACCTCAAATGATTGTGTTCAGGGAATACTCTAAGAAATGACTCTATTAGAAGAATGAGGAGAGGAAAGACATAAAGGGAGGAAGAACAAGAAAGAAAGACTCAGTGGAAACTAAATATTATTAATTCACAATTTGTCTCAAATACAGGCTGCAATTGATAATCATGACTATGAGACACTGCACTATTTTAAATTACAACATAAATTATTATATAAAAATTTGATCAAAATAATGCTACTGTTAGTGTTGTTGTTGTCAGATGTCATTGAGTGGGTTCCAATTCATAGCAACTCTGTGTACAACAGAATGCAACACTGTGCAGTCCTGCACCATCCCCAAAACTGTTGCATGTTTGAGCTTATTCTTACATCCACTGTATCAATCTATCTCGTTGAAGGACTTCCTCTTTTTCATTGACTCTTTACATAATCAAGCATGATGTCTTTCTCCAGGGACTGGTCCCTCCTGATAACATGTCCAAAGTATGTGAGACTAAGTCTTGTCATCCTCCCTTCTAACCAGCATTCTAGCTGTGCCTTTCCCCATACAGATTTGTTCATTCTTTTGGCAGTCTGTGGTATATTAGTATTCTTTGCCAACACCACAATTCAAAGGAGTCAATTACTATTTGGTATTCCTTATTCATTGTCCAACTTTCCCATGCATATGATGCAATTGAAAACACCACAATTTGGGTCAGGTGCACCTTAATCCTTAAAGTGATATATTTGTTTTTTAAACACTTTCAAGAGATCTTTTGCAGGAGATATGCCCAATGCAATAGGTCATTTGATTTCTTGACTGCTGCTTCCATAGGTGTTGTTTGCAGGTACAAATAAAATGAAATCCTTGACAAATTCAATCTTTTCTCCATTTATCATGATCTGGCTTATCGGTCCAGTTGTGAGGATTTCTGTTTTCTTTATGTTGAGGTGTAATCCATACTGAAGGCTGTGGTCTTTGATCTTCATCAGTAAGTGCTTCTAGTCCTCTTCACTTTCAGCAAGCAAGGTTGTGTCATATGCATAATGCAGGTTGTTAATGAGTCTTCCTCCACTCCTGGTGTCCTGTTCTTCTTCAGATAGTCCAGCTTCTTGGATTATTTGCTCAACACAGAGATTGAATAAGTATGATGAAAGGATACAACTCTGATGCACATCTTTCCTGGCTTGAAACCTTCCCATATCCCCTTCTTCTGTCACAATGACTGCCTCTTGATCTATGTACAGGTTCTTCATGGGCAAAATTAAGTGTTCTGGAATTCTTATTCTTTGTAATCATCATGGATTGAATTGTGTTTTCCAAAAATATCTGTCAACTTGGCTAGGCCATGATTTTCAATATAGTGTCATTGTCCACCATTCTGTCATCTGATGTGATTGTCCTATGAGTTGTAAATCCTACCTCTATGAAGTTAATGAGGTAGGATTATTGGCAGTTATGTTAATAAGGCAGGACTCAATCTACAAGATTAAGTTGTGTTTTAAGCCAATCTCTTTGGAGACATAAAAAAGGGACATGAGCAGAGAGACAAAGGGACTTCATACCACAAATAAAGCAGTGCCAGGAGCACAGCACATTCTTTGGACCTGGAGTCCCTGCAACTGAGAAGCTCCTAGACCAAGGGAAGATTGATGACAAGGACCTTCCTCCAGAGTGGACAGAGAGACAAAGCCTTCCCCTGGAGCTGGTGCCTTAAATTAGGACTTCTAGCCTACTAGACTGTGAGAGAATAAAATTCTCTTTGTTAAGGCCATCTAAGTTCAAGCGGAATATACTCAAGGTCATACTTTGGCTCTCTTGTACTTGTTTTAATTTTCTTCAGATTCAACTTGAACTTACATATAAGCAATTGATGGTCTGTTCCACAGTTGGCCTTGGACCTTTGTCTTAGTCATTTAGTGCTGCTCTAACAGAATTGCCACAAGTGGATGGATTTAGCGAAGAGAAGTTTATTCTCTCAAAGTCCAGTAGGCTACAAGTCCAAATTCAGGGCGTCAGCTCCAGGGGAAGGCTTTCTCTGTAGGCTCTGGAGGAAGGTCGATGTCATCAGTCTTCCCTTGGTCTGGGAGCTTCTCTGTTCAGGAACCTCAGGTCCAAAGGACACGCTCTGTTCCCAGCACACTTTCTTGGTGGTATGAGGTTCCCATGTGTCTAAGCTCTCACTTCTCTCTTTTATATCTCAAAAGAGATTGCATTAAGACACTATCTAATCTTGTTAACCTCATCAGTATAACCTCATCACAGTGATAGAATTTACAACACATAAGGAAATCATATCAGATTACAGAATCATACAATACTGGGAATCACGACCTAGCTGAGTTGCTACACACATATTTTGGGGGACACAATTATATTCATGACAGCCTTGTTCTGATTAATGACATATACATGTACGTATACGTGGATACCCTGGTGGCGTAGTGGTTAAGTGTTCTGCTGCTAACCAAAAAGTCAGCAGTTTGAATCCAGCAGGCACACCTTGGAAATCCTATGGGGCAGTTCTACTCTGTCCTCTATGGTTGCTATGAGTCAGAATTGACTCGACAGCAATGGGTTTTGGGTATATGTATATGTATATGCATATACATATATTATTTTGAAGAACTTAAATTGCACTTGACTACACTATCTTTCACTATTTTTGTTGTCAAGTATAATTTATGTTCTTCAAAATGAAAAAAAGAATAAATGTTTGATTTTCATTGGGATGTTTTATACTAAAAGACTTAATTTCTTAGAATGAATGCAGACATGAATTTAAAAAATGCATGTTTGAAAAATCATTGTGTATACAATATACTAAATTAAGAATATTGCTTATTAAAATTATTGTTAAAAATTCCTTAAATCACAATAAAATAATGTATGTAACTAATGAGACCATGAATACATATAAACAATACTGTTACAGCATAAAATAAAATGTACTTGTGTTAATTACAGTTTTATAGCCATAATTATTCCTTTTCTCTCTCTCCCTCTTGCGTCAAGGAGGTATAGATAATGTGCCAATTAAATACCAGCTATTATTTGGGAACTTGTTCAAGTATTTTACTCCTTTAGAGCCTAAAAGTCCTCATTTTCAGAATAAGAACTTTTATGAGATTATTTTCACGGTCGTTTTCTTTTCTAATATTTTAAAAGTCTGACTCTTTCTTTCTCTCTTCCCCAACACACACACATAGGAATCCACCTTCTAAACTTTGATGCTGGCCTGACACATTTAGAATTGTCATATGCTTTATATCATTTCAATAGTCATATTTGAAGATAATTCAAAACCGCAGACATGCATAATTACCTCTATTAATGATGTCATCCCCATTATCACATGTAGATATTTGTATAGCTCTGAACAACAAAATAGATACTGTGATTTTGTATTGATATACTCCCAGGAAGTAAATATCCCAGTTTAAATTTAGGTTTAGTCCTGCAGAAGCTACTCACTGACAAAATGAGATAATCTTCCTTAGTCCCTGCCGTCTAAGAACTTCCTGCTTATTTGAGAAATAGAGCAGCTCTGGTGTCAGCACAGGTGACTCTTGACATATTCGCAAATAAATCTGGGAAGAGTGCGTTAATAAGCTGATTCTGTCTCTATTGGTAAAAACTGGAAAACAAAAAAGATTGAATGATATACTATTGGCAGGGGAAATATAGCAAATATAATATAATAAATATAAATTGGTTATGTTAACTGTGATGATGAACAGATGTGTAATAAATAAAGTGATCCAAACATTTTTTAATTTAATTTGGTTTTTTTATTTTTTTATTGTACTTCAGGTGAAGGCTACAGAACAAATAGTTTCTCATGCAACAGTAATGCACATATTGTTTTATGACAGTGGTAAACAACCCCACAACATATCAACCTTCTAACTTCTCAACCTTTTTTTTTTGGTGAAAATACACATAGCCAAAGATACACCATTTCAAAAATTTCTACATGCACAGTTCAGTGACACTGACTACGCTCTTCCAATTGTGCTGTTATTCTCACTTAAGATGAAGGCTTACAGAACAAAATAGTTTCTCATTTAACAGCTACTACAAATGTTGTCCTATGACAATGGTTAACAATCTCACAGCACATCAACAATAACCTTACCCAACCTTGGGTTCCCTATCACCAGCTTTCTTGTCCCCTTCTGCCTTCTGGCCCTTGTCACTAGACTCCTGTACCTCGTTAGTCTCATTAGGTTTTACGGGGCTGTCCACTCCCAGGCTGAACAGTGAACCTCGGAGGTAACTTCACTACGGAGCTAAAAGGGTGTCTGGGGGCCATACTCTCGGGGTTTCTCCAGTCTCCTTTAGGCCAGTAAATCTCATCTTTTTTTTGTGAGTTAGAATTATGTTCTACATCCTTCTCCAGCTCTGTCCAGAACCCTCTGTTGTGATCCTGGTCAGAGCAGTCAGTGGTGGTAGCCAGACACCATCTAGCTGTATTGAACTCAGTCCGGTGGAGGCCTTGGTAGCTGTGGACAATTAGTCCTTTGGACTAATCTTTTCCTTGTATCCTGTTCTCTTCATTCTCCCTTGCTCCCAAAGGGATGAGACCAGTGGAGTATCTTAGATGGCCGCTCACAGGCTTTTAAGACCCCAGACACTACT
Organism: Dugong dugon; assembly: GCA_030035585.1. Taxonomy (NCBI): domain Eukaryota; kingdom Metazoa; phylum Chordata; class Mammalia; order Sirenia; family Dugongidae; genus Dugong; species Dugong dugon. The sequence continues at coordinate 105,560,298 of CM057463.1, read as the reverse complement.
CACCAAAGTAGAATGTAGAGCATTGTCTTTATAAGCTGTATTGTGCCAATTGAGCTAGATGTTCCCCGAGACCATGGTCCCCACAGCCCTCCACCAAGCAATTCAGTCCCTCAGGGAGTTTGGATGTGTCTATGGGGCTTCCATGACCTTTCCTTGTACAAGTTGTGCTAGTTTCTCCTATATTGTGTACTGTCTCACCCTTCACCCAAGATACCACTTATCTATTGCCTATTTAGTATTTCCCCCCCACCCCTCCCATCCCTGGTAACGAACAAAGATAGATACATTTTGTGTGTGAACTTTTTCATGGGTTTTTACAATAGAGGTCCCATACAATATTTGTCCTTTTGTGATTGACTTATTTCACTCAGCGTAATGTCCTCCAATTTCATCCATGTAATGAGATGCTTCAAAGATTCATTGTTGTTCTTTCTCTTTGCATAGTACTCCATTGTGTGTATGTATCATAGTTTGTTTATCCATTCATCTGTTGATGAGCATCTAGGTTGTTTCCATCCTTTTCCTATTGTGAACAATGCTGCCATGAACATAGGTGTGCATATGTCTCTTCCAGTGATGACTCTTATTTCTCTAGGATATATTCCTACGAGTGGGATTGCTGGATAGAATGATATTTCTATTTCTAGCTTTCTGAGGAAGCGCCATATCATTTTCCAAAATGGTTGTATCATTTTGCATTCCACCAGCAGTGCATAAGAGTTCTTATCTCACTGCAGCACCTCCAACATTTGTTATTTCCAGTGTTTTTGATTCGAGCCAGCAATGCCAGGGTGAGATGGTATCTCATTGTGGTTTTAATTTGCATTTCTCTAATGGCTAGAGATCACGAGCATTTCCTCATGTGTCTGTTGGCCATTTGAATGTCTTCTTTGGTGAAGTGTCTGTTCATTTCCTTTGACATTTTTCAATAGGATTATTTGTCTTTTTGTTGTAGAGGTGTTGGATTTTCTTGTAAATTATGGAGATTAGACCTTTGTCTGATTTGTACTGTCCAAAAGTTTTTTCCCAATCTGTAGGTTCTCTTTTTACTCTTTTGGTGAAGTCTTTTGAAGAGCATAGGTGTTTGATTTTTAAAAGATCCCAGTTATCTAGCTTATCTATTAGGGTTTGTGTGTTGATGGTTATAGTTTGTATCCTGTTAATGCCATGTATTAGGGCCTGAAGTGTTGGCCCTATTTTTTCTTCTGTGAACTTTATAGTTTTAGGATTTATATTCAGGTCTTTGATCCATTATGAAGTAGTTTTTGTATATGGTGTGAGGTATGGGTCCTGTTTCATTTTTTTGCAGATGGATATCCAGTTTTCCCAGCACCATTTGTTAATAGAGACTGTCTTTTCCCCATTTGATGGACTTTGAGCCCTTGTCAAAGATCAGGTGACTGTAGGTGGATGGATTTACATCTGGGTTCTCAATTCTGTTCCATTGGTCAATGTACCTGTCGTTGTACCAGTACCAGGCTGTTTTGACTACTGCAACTATATAGTAGGTTCTCAAGTCAGGTAATGTGAGTCCTCCAACTTTATTCTTCTTCAGTAGTACTTTACTTATTCTGGGCTTCTTCCCTTTCCATATAAACTTAATAATTAGTTTTTCCATCTCTTTGAAGAATGTTGTTGGTATTTGGATTGGGATTGCATTGTATTTGTAAATTGCTTTAGGTAGAATTGTCATTTTCACAATGTTGAGTCTGCCTATCTATGAGCATGGTATGTTTTTCCATTTATATAGATCCCTTTGGGTTTCATGCAGAAGTGTTTTGTAGTTTTCTTTGTATATATCTTTTACATCCCTGGTCAGATATATATCTAAGTATTTTATGTTTTTAGGTGCTATTGAAAGTGGTATTGGTTTCCTGATTTCCTTTTCATTGTTCTCCTTATTGGTGTATAGGAATCCAACTGATTTTTGAACATTTATCTTTTATCCTGCTACTCTGCTGAATCTTTCTATTAGTTCCAGTAGATTTCTCATGGAGTCTTTAGGGTTTTCTATGTATAGTATCATATCATCTTCAAACAGGGACTGTTTAACTTCTTCATTACCAATTTGGATGCCCTTTATTTCTTTTTCTTGCCTTATTGCTCTAGCTAGAACTTTCAGCACAAAGTTAAATAGGAGTGGTGATAAAGGTCATCCTTGTCTTGTTCCTGTTCTCAAGAGAAATGTTTTTAGCCTGTCTCCATTAAGAATGATGTTGGCCATTGGTTTTGCATAGATGCCCTTTATTATGTTGAGAAATTTCCCTTCCCTTCCCTATTTCATTGAGAGTTTCTATCAGGAATGGGTGTTGGGCTTTGTCAAATGCTTTTTCTGTGTCAATTGAGATGATCATGTGATTTTTTTCTTTCTTTTTATTTATGTGGTGGATTATGTTGATTGATTTTCTAATGTTGAACCATCCTTGCATAACTGGTATGAATTCTATTTGGTTGTGGTGTATTATTTTTTGGATATGATGCTGAATTCTATTGGCTAGAATTTTGTTCAGAATTTTTTCATCTATATTCATCAGAGATACTGATCTGTAATTTTCTTTTTTTGTGACAACTTTGCCGGGTTTTGGTGTCAGCATTATGCTGGCTTCATAGAATGAATTTGGAAGTGTTCCTTCCTCTTCTTCTAGAGCCTCCAGAAAAAAAAAAAAAAAAAAAAATACAGCCCTTGAATTTAGGACTGCTGACCTCCAGAAGTGTAAGATACTAAATGTGTGTTGTTTTAAGCCACTAAGTATGTAGTAATTTATTGCAACAACAATAGGAAATGATTACTACTGTAGATACTACGTAACTATGATCTGCTCTGGGTGATGGTGATACACAGAGGAAGAACAAAAGGGGCTATGCCAAACATTGTGCTTGCTGCTTTATATAAATTAAATTTATGGATGAGGCTGATATTTCTCAATATCTTGATGTTTTCAAATGAAAAATCTTACACATACTATGAAGTTTTCATTAATGCAAAGAGATATGAAAAGAATGGGTGTATACAGAAGAGGGGCAGACTCGTGCTGGAATATTATTAGTTCAATGAGAAAAAGCGTAAGTCAGTTCTTTCAGTTTTGGGAAAGAAGAATCACAAAAAAAATAGTAGAACTTGAGTGGGAAAGAATAATATTTGAAGTGCCCTGAAAATTATAGACAAAGCTTTGTATCAGAGGACAGAATTTAACTAATCTGGTTTTTTAAACAATTGAGTGGATTGAAAAGAAAGGCTAACAAATTGTTTTTTAACAAAGATATTTATGGATGGAATACATTAATAGGTTTCCATTTGAGCTGAACGGTTTCTTACAGTTTGGATTAAAAACAGGTTGAGGAACTCCAAGACCCACAGGAAGTTGCCCTTAGCCCCTGACTTCTCTGTTTTTTCATAAATTGGAAAGCACATTTATTAGAAATGAAACAAAAAGTAACGTATTCTTTTATAAAGCATATCTTTGCCTGAAGATTCTTAAACTATTGTGAAAACAACAGTGGCAAGTCCATTAGTTCTTTTCCCTAAAATAATTCATTTTAAAAAGTCATTAACTTAATAGAAAGGAATTGATAGAGGGCCCTTAGGAATCCTACTCTAAATCTCAGTGATTTGCCCCATTAAAAATCAATTGCAGAACGAAAGCCTCATGCCTCTATATAGGGGGAGAGAGAGAAATAAGAAGTATAGATGTAAACATTTGCCCAGTTTCATTTAAATCTTTTAAAAAATACTTTCATTTTAATATTTTAAAAATAAAATTATCATAAATTGTATTAACAAACATTTCTGCTTTGGGATATTTATATTTTTATAGAAGAAAATATATTATTTCTGGATGTCATTATTATGAATTTATGAGAGCTGAATTCTGTTATGTCTTATAGTCAGGTTAGAAATTCTACTTTCTGATAGTTTCTTGATTAATTTAGCCCCCAAATTGCCTCCATTATTTCTAGTACTCTGCTACGAATTTAACACTGACTGAGCTTAATAAGTTATATACATTACCCAGCAATGTATAAATCATGGAGGGAAAATAAATATATGCTGACTCTCTTAGCTTTTCATTCCAAAAGAAAGAAAACAGCTGGCTGAAATTGGAAACCTAAGAATCTTAGAGAAGGATGATAATAACATACTTAGCACTTTTTATAAGTACTACTTTTTCCATTATCTTGATGCTATTTAAAATTCTTTGTGCTTGATAACATGAGCTCTCTAAGAGGTACTATCTGGAGGGAAATGAAGTAATTTATATACTTGTGTCTCCCCATGTAGGAGGCGTGATGAGTTACATTGCTACCAACTGCTGTTACTTCCAAAGACTTTATGTGTCAAAGGATGATGACACAGAGTCAAGGTCGTCCTTGAAGTTAGACACAGGGAATAGCTACAATACCATAATGATGTCTACAATTTTTTTAAAAGAAAAACAAACGAAGATGTGAGAGTAATTTTGCATTCTTTGGTAAATAGTGAAGGAGTTTCTTCATTTATGAAAAGAAAGAATCTGCTGAATGATTTAGCATGCATATCATTGATATTGTTCTTGTTCCCATTTTCTTCTAATTATTTCTTCTGGAATTATACTCATGAGTTTTTTAACTTCAAGGTGCCATGGCAGAAATAACTTCCTTCTTTAGGTACAAAAGCAATGGTCATATCTTGCAGTGCAAACATCAATTGAAAATGTGTCATATATTCAAAAGCACTTATATGATCTCAGAGCTGTAACAAAAAGCTGATATAAATGATGCTTCAATAAATATTGGAGCATTTTGGCTGCAAGGAGGCTTAGGGCTTTGGGAATAGATAAGTGTATAGACAGACAGACAGATAGATAGATACAGATTGATAGAAGGAGTGACAGATTTTTGACACACCATAGGCTCAATAATATGCTAAGAGCATATCCCAAGATTTAAAAAAAATTTTTTTTATTGTACTTTAGGTGAAGGTTTACAGAGCAAACAGTTTTTCATTAAACAGTCACTACACATATTGCTTTATGCCATTGGTTAACAGCCCCACGACATGTCAACACTCTCCATTCTTGGCCTTGGAAACCTTTTTTTTTTGGTGAAAATATGCATAGCTAAAGATACACCATTTCAAAAATTTCTACACGTACAATTCAGTGACATAGATTACGTTCTTCCAGTTGTGCTGCTATTATCACTTTAAATGAAGGTTTACAGAATAAAATACTTTCTCATTAAACACTTGGTACACATATTGCCCAATGACAATGGTTAACAACCTCACTACATGTCAACAATGTCCTTACTCAACCTTGGGTTCCCTATCACCAGTTTTCCTGTCCCCTTCTGCCTTCTAGCCCTTGTCCCTGGACTGCAGTGCCTTATTAGTCTCATTTGTTTTATGGGGTTGTCCCATCCCTGGCTGAACAGTGAACCTCAGGAGTGATTTCACCACTGAGCTAAAAGGGTGTCTGGGGGCCATACTCTCAGGGTGTCTCCAGTCTCTTTCAGGCCAGTAAATCTGGTCTTCTTTTTTGTGTTAGAATTTTGTTCTACTTCCTTCTCCAGCTCTGTCCGGAACCCTCTGTTGTGATCCTGGTCAGAGCAGTCAGTGGTGGTAGCCGGGCACCATCTAGCTGTACTGGACTCCGTCTGGTGGAGGCCTTGGTAGCTGTGGACAATTAGTCCTTTGGACTAATCTTTTCCTTGTATCCTGTTCTCTTCATTCACCCTTGCTCCCGTAGGGGTGAGACCAGTGGAGTATCTTAGATGGCTGCTCACAAGCTTTTAAGACCCCAGACGCTACTTACCAAGGTAGAATGTAGAACATCATCTTTATAAACTGTGTTACGCCAATTGAGCTAGATGTTCACCAAGACCATCGTCCCCACAGCCCTCCACCCAGCAACTCAGTCCCTCATGGAGTTTGGATGTGTCTATGGAGCTTCCATGACCTTTACTTGTACAAGTTGTGCTGGCTTCTCCAGTATTGTGTACTGTCTTACCCTTCACTAAAGTTACCATTCATCTATTATTGTCTATTTAGTATTTCCCCCCCACCCCTCCCATCCCTCGTAACCAACAAAGATTGTTACTTTTTGTGTGTGAACTTTTTCATGAGTTTTTACAGTACAGGTCTCATATACTATTTGTCCTTTTGTGATTGACTTATTTAACTCAGCATAATGTCCTCCAGTTTCATCCATATTATGAGATGCTGCACAGATTCATTATTGTTCTTTATCATTGCATAATACTCCATTGTGTGTATGTACCATAGTTTGTTTATCCATTCATCTGTTGATGGGCATCTAGGCTGTTCCCATCTTTTTGCTATTGTGAATAATGCTGCCATGAACATGGGTGTGCATATGTCTATTTGTGTGACTCCTCTTATTTCTCTAGGATATACTCCTAGGACTGGGATTGCTGGATCATATGGTATTTCTATTTCTAGCTTTCTAAGGAAGGGCCATATCATTTTCCAAAAAAGGTTGTATAATTTTCCATTTCCACCAGTAGTGCATAAGAGTTCCAATATCCCTGCAGCTTCTCCAACATTTGTTATTTCCAGTATTGTTGATTGGTGCCAGTAATGTCGGGGTGAGATGGTATCTCATTGTGGTTTTAATTTGAATTTTTCTAATGACTAGAGAACGTGAGTGTTTCCTCATGTGTCTATTGGACACTTGAATTTCTTCTTTGGTGAAGTGTCTGTTCATTTCCTTTGCCCATTTTTGAATTGGATGATTTGTCTTTTTGTTGGAGAGGTGTTGGATTTTCTTGTAGATATGGAGATTGGACCTTTGTCTGACTTGTAATGCCCCCCAGTTTTTTCCCAGTCTGTAGTTTCTCTTTTTACTCTTTTGGTGAAGTCTTTTGAAGAGCATAGGTATTTGATTTTTAGAAGATCCCAGTTATCTAGCTTATCTTCTGGGGTTTATTGATGGTTATGGTTTGTATCCTGCTAATGCTGTGTATTAGGGCCTGTAGCATTGGTCCTAACTTTTCTTCTGTGATATTTATAGTTTTTGGCTTTATATTTAGGTCTTTGATTCATTTTGAATTAGTTTTTGTATATGGTGTGAGGTATGGATCTTGTTTCACTTTTTGGAGATGGATATCCTGTTTTGCCAGCACCATTTGTTAAAAAGACTGTCTTTTCCCCATTTGATGGACTTTGGGCCATTGTGGAAGATCAGGAGACCACAGGTGAATGGATTTACATCTGGGTTCTCAATTCTGTTCCCTTGGTCAATGTATCTGTCATTGTACCATTGCCAGGCTGTTCTGGCTACTGTAGCTGTATAGTAGATTCTGAGATCAGGTAGTGTGAGTCCTCCAACTTTATTCTTCTTCAATAGTGCTTTAATTATCCAGGGCTTCTCTCCTTTCCATATAAAGTGAATGATTAGTTTTTCCATCTCTTTGAAGAATGTTGTTGGTATTTGGATCAGAATTGCTTTCTATTTGTAAATTGCTTTGGGTAGAATTGTCATTTTCACAATGTTGAATCTACCTATGCATGAGCATGTTATGTTTTCCCATTTATGTAGATCCCTTTGGGTTTCTTGCAGTACTGTTTTGTAGTTTTCTTTGTATAGGTCTTTTACATCCCTGGTTAGGTTTATTCCTAAGTATTTTATTTCTTTAGGGGCTATTATAAATGGTATTGTATTCCTGATTTCCTTTTCATTGTTCTCTTTACTGGTGTATAGGAATCCAACCGATTTTTGAATGTTTATGCTGTATTCTGCTACTCAGCCGAAACTTTCTGTTAGTTCCAATAGTTTTCTCGTGGAGTCTTTTGGGTTTTCTTTGTATAGTATCATATCATCTGCAAACAGGGACAGTTTAACTTCTTCATTATCAATTTGGATGCCCTTTATTTTTTTTTCTTGCCTTATGGCTGTAGCTAAGACTTCCAGCACAATGTGAAATAGGAAAGGGCATCCTTGTCTTGTTCGTTTTTTCAAGGGGAATGTTTTCACCCTCTCTCCATTAAGAATGATGTTGGCCATTGGTTCTGCATAGATGCCCTTTATTATGTTGAGAAATTCCCCTTCTATATTTTTTTCTTTTTAATTTTTTTTTTTATTGTACTTCAGGTGAAGGCTTACAGAGCAAATAGTTTCTTATGAAACAGTAGTACACATATTGTTTTAGATATTGGTTAACAACCCCACAACACGTCAATACTCTCCCTTCTCAAACTTTTTTTTTTTTTTGGTGAAAATATACATATCCAAAGATACACCTTTTCAAAAATTTCTACGTGCACAGTTCAGTGACATCGAATACACTCTTCCAATTATGCTGCTATTCTCACTTTAGATGAAGGCTTACAGAACAAAATAGTTTCTCATTTAACAGTTAGTACACATGGTGCCCTATGACAATGGTTAACAACCCCACAACACATCAACACTATCCTTACTAAACCTTGGGTTCCTTATCACCAGCTTTCCTGTCCCCTTCTACCTTCTGGCCCTTGTTCCTGGACTGCTGTGCCTCATTAGTCCCATTTGGTTTTATGGGGCTGTCCACTCCCCGGCTGAACGGCGAACCTCAGAAATGACTTCACCACTGAGTTAAAAGGGTGTCTGGGGGCCATACTCTCGGGGTTTCTCCAGTCTCCTTTAGACCAGTAAATCTGGTCTTTTTTTTGTGAGTTAGAATTATGATCTACATCCTTCTCCAGCTCTGTTCAGAACCCTCTGTTGTGATCCTGGTCAGAGCAGTCAGTGGTGGTAGCCAGGCACCATCTAGCTGTACTGGACTCAGTCCGGTGGAGGCCTTGATAGCTATGGAGCATTTGTCCTTCAGACTAATCTTTTCCTTATATCCTGTTCTCTTCATTCTCCCTTGCTCCCGAAGGGATGAGACCAGTGGAGTATCTAGATGGCCGCTCACAGGCTTTTAAGACCCCAGATGCTACTCACCAAGGTAGAATGTAGAACATTGTCTTTGTTAACTCTGTTATGCCAATTGAGCTAGATGTTCCCTGAGGCCAGGGTCTCCACAGCCCTCCACCCAACAATTCAGTCCCTCAGGGAGTTTGGATGTGTCTATGGGGCTTCCATGACCTTTCCTTGTACAGGTTGTGCTAGTTTCCCCTGTATTCTGTACTGTCTCACCCTTCACCCAAGACACCACTTATCTATTGCCTATTTAGTATTTCCCTGCTACCCCTCCCATCCCTGGTAAACAGCAAAGATTGTTACATTTTGTGTGTGAACTTTTTCATTGGTTTTTACAATAGAGGTCTCATATAATATTTGTCCTTTTGTGATTAACTTATTTCACTCAGCATAATGTCCTCCAGTTTCATCCATGTTATGGGATGCTTCACAGATTCATCATTGTTCTTTCTCGTTGCATAGTACTCCATTATGTGTATGTACCATAGTGTGTTTATCTGTTCATGTGTTGATGGGCATCTAGGTTGTTTCCACAGTTTTCCTGTTGTGAACAATGCTGCCATGAGCATAGGTGTTCATATGTCTCTTCCAGAGATGACTCTTATTTCTCTAGGATATATTCCTAGGAGTGGGATTGCTGGATCGAATGGTAGGTCTATTTCTAGCTTTCTAAGGAACCACCATATCATTTTCCAAAATGGGTTGTATCATTTTGCATTCCAGCAGCAGTGCATAAGAGTTCCAATCTCCCCGCAGCCCCTCCAACATTTGCTATTTCCAGTATTTTTGATTCCTGCCAGTAATGCTGGGGTGAGAGGGAATCTCATTCTGGTTTTAGTTTGCATTTCTCTAGTGGCAAGTCATCCCGAGCATATCCTCATGTGTCTGTTGGCCATTTGAATGTCTTCTTTGGTGAAGTGTCTGTTCATTTCCTCTGCCATTTTTAAATAGGATTATTTGTCTTTTTGTTGTAGAGGTGTTGGATTTTCTTGTAGATTAGGGAGATTAGACCTTTGTCTGACTTGTACTCTCCAAAAATTTTTCCCCTGTCTGTAGGTTCTCTTTTTACTCTTTTGGTGAAGTCTTTTGAAGAGCATAGGTGTTTGATTTTTAGAAGATCCCAGTTATCTAGCTTATCTATTGGGGTTTGTGCATTGATGGTTATGGTTTGTATTTTGTTAATGCCATGTATTAAGGCCTGAAGTTTTGGTCCTATTTTTTCTTCTATGAACTTTATAGTTTTAGGATTTATATTCAGGTCTTTGATCCATTTTGAAGTAGTTTTTGTATACAACGTGAGGTATGGGTCCTTTTTCATTTTTTTGCAAATGGATATCCGTTTTTACCAGCACCATTTGTTAAAAAGACTGTCTTTTCCCCATTTGATGGACTTTGGGCCCTTGTCAAAGATCAGGTGACCGTAGGTGGATGGATTTACATCTGGGTTCTCAATTCTATTCCATTGATCAATGTATCTGTCCTTGTATGAGTATCAGGCTGTTTTGACTACTGTAGCTTTATATTAGGTTCTGAAGTCAGGTAGTGTGAGCCCTCCAACTTTATTTTTCTTCTTCAGTAGTATTTTACTTATTCGGGGCTTCTTCCCCTCCATATAAAGTGAATGATTAGTTTTTCCATCTCTTTGAAGAATGTTGTTGGTATTTGGATCGGGATTGCATTGTATTTGTAAATTGCTTTGGGTAGAATTGTCATTTTCACAATGTTGTGTCTACCTATCCATAAGCATGTTATGTTTTTCCATTTAGGTAGAGCCCTCTGGGTTTCTTGCAGTAGTGTTTTGTAGTTTTCTTTGTATAGGTCTTTTACATCCCTGGTTAGATTTACTCTTAAGTATTTTATCTTTTTAGGGGCTATTGAAAATGGTATTGTTTTCCTGTTTTCCTTTTCATCATTCTCCTTATTGGTGTATAGGAATCCAACTGATTTTTGTATGTTTATCTTGTATCTTGCTACACTGCTGAATCTTTCTATTAGTTCCAGTAGCTTTCTCGTGGAGTCTTTAGTGTTTTCTATGTATAGTATCATATCATCTGCAAACAGAGATGGTTTAACTTCTTTATTACCAATCTGTATGTCCTTTATTTCTTTTTCTTGCCTTATTCCTCTAGCTAGAGCTTCCAGCACAATTTTAAATAAGAGTGGTGATAAAGGGCATCCTTGTCTTGTTCCTTTTTTCAAGGGGAATGTTTTCACCCTCTCTCCATTAAGAATGATGTTGGCCATTGGTTTTGCATAGATGCCCTTTATTATGTTGAGAAATTTCCCTTCTATACCTATTTAATTGAGAGTTTTTATCAGGAATGGGTGTTGGACTTTGTCAAATGCCTTTTCTGTGTCAAATGAGTTGATCATGTTATTCTTTTCTTTCATTTCCTTTTATTTCTGTGGTGGATTATGTTGATTGATTTTCTAATATTGAACAATCCTTGAATATCTTGTATGAATCCTACTTGATCATTGTGTATTATTTGTTTGATATGATGAAGAATTCTATAGGCTAGAATTTTGTTCAGAATTTTTTCATCTATACTCATGAGAGATATTGGTCAGCAATTTTCTTTTTTTGTGTTGTCTTTGCCTGGTTTTGTATCAGCATTATGCTGGCTTTATAGAATGAATTTGGAAGTGTTGCTTCTTTTTCTATGCTCTGAAATAGCTTGAATAGTACTGGTACAAACTCTTCTGTAAATGTTTTGTAGAATTCTCCAGTGAAGCCATCTGGGCAAGGGCTTTTCTTGGTTGGGAGTTTTTATATTACCTTTTCAGTCTCTTCTTTTGTTAAGCGTTTGTTCAGATTTTCAACATCACTTCCTTGTAGTTTGGCTAGGTAATGTGCTTCTAGAAATTTATGCATTGCCTTCTTGCCTGCATGGTTTCTGCCGAGTAATCTGAGCTTGGTCTTATTGTTTCTCCTCTGTATGTGACTTTTTGTTTTTCACGAGCTGCTCTTGGGATTCTTTGTTTGTCTTTGGTTTCGGTAGTGTGTTTATGATATGCCTTGGTGATTGTCTTTTGGGGTCTATCTTATATGGGGTTCATTGAGCTTCTTGGATGGTCAGCTTTTCAGTTTTCTTGATATTTGGTAAGTCTTCTGTCAGCAGTTCTTCAATGATCCTCTCTGTGCTTTTTGTTTTTTCCCCCTGTTCTGGAACTCCAATCATTCGAAAATTTTTGCTTTTAATTGTATCCCACATAATTCTCAGGGTCTCTTCATTTTTCTTTTTTCTTTTTTCTGAGTTTTCCTGAAACAGAGTTGTATCCAAGTGTTTGTCTTCAGTTTCACTGATCCTGTCTTCCACCGCTTCAAATCTGCTTCTCAGCCCTTCTATGACACCGTTCATTTCTGAAATCTTGTTGTTTATCTTTTGGATTTCTAATTGTCGTTTCTGTATAATTTCTAGTTGTGACTTAATTTTGGCATTTTTTTCCTGCATTATTTTCCTGAATTCTTCCATTTTTTTGTCTGTATTTTTCATGAATTTGTCTATTTTTCCCTCTTTTTTGTCTCCTTTTTGCTTCAGCTCTTAGAGTATTCTGAGTATTAAAGATTTGAATTCCCTATCAGGTAGTTCTGGTGCCTTTTCTTCCACTGGAAAGTCATCTGGTGTTTTATTTTGGATACCTACTGGAACCATCCTGTCCTGTTTTTGTAAATGTTTTGATATTGTCTGCTGTCTTCGCGTCATTCAGTAGTTATTTTTCTCATTTATTGATGGTAGATTTGTTTGTTTTGTCCCTTTTTTTAAATTTGGCTATGTCTGAGCATGCAGGCTGTTTGTTCTTTGTTGTTTGCTCCTCTGTGGACACAATAGTTTTCTCCTCCTTCTCCAATTGGCAGGGTCAGTAGCTCAGATATGGTATGGCAGGTCAGGTATAGCTGAAGAGAAGTTACTTGGACTGGTTGTTTGTTGCACTTACTACAGCCACCACGGTGGGTCAGTAGTCAGTGCAGGGCAGGTTCCAGTGGGCCGTGCCTGTGCTGCCTAGTGGTGTGATGTTAAGCACACGGTGCAGGTAGGCAGGATGTAGCAGGGAGATTGTTGTGTGGAGGTAAGATGGATATGAAAGAGAGGAGAGTGGAAAAGGAGTCAAAACATACAAACAAAAAAGAATGCTAGAGGAGCTTTCTATTGGAGTGGAGAGATGGGAGACTATGAAGTTGAGAAAAAGAAAATAGGGAAGAGGAAGAAAAAAAAAGAAAAGAATGAATAAATAAAAATTGGAAAGGGAAAGCACAGCAAATTTCCCAGGGATCCCACCAGTTTGGCTATGAGGTCTGGTAAAGTTGTTCTCAGGTGTTGCAGTACAGCCTGGCAAGAAGGGGAAGAGGTATACAATGCCAGGTATTCAGGGAACAGAAAGAGAAGGATGATATAGAGAGATGAGAAACTGAGTAATGAAGAAAGACAAAAAGGGAAAAAGAGGGAAAAGCAAAGAAAACAATTTTTTTAAAAAAGAACAAGAAAATCCCCCAAAAAACAGAAGAAAGAAAAAAAACAAAAACAAAAAAAGTAATGTCCTCAGGTATCCGTCTGCACGTCTGTGCAAGCTGAGGGTGTAGTTTCCAAGCCACGCAGCACCGCCTTGCCAGAACGGCCTCCCAACTCAAGAAAAGGAATAGAAATCAAGCAAGCAATTCAAAACAAACAAACGAACCAAAGCCCCAGGATCACACCAGCGCTTCAACCCAGACGGGGAAGCAGTTCCACACTTGAACAGAGCTCCGCAGTCCCTCAGGAAGAAGTAAAGACGGTGCAAGGAGCCAGGTATTTGAGCAAAAGGAGGTGGAGGTGGTGAGAGGTGAGGAAGAAATCAAAAGAAGCAGAAAAAAGCAACAGCAGCAGCCAACAAATGGCACTCAGAGAGCCAGCTAGTTCAGGCTGGTGGATTACTCGTATCCAGTCCTTCCTGGACAAGAGACTGTGTCCGTGGGAAGCAGAGGAAGCTGAATGTGGGTGAAGAAGTGTGGGGGGTGGGAAAGTGTATATCACAAATTACTGGAGCTCATCAGCCCCTCAGGAAGAAGCAAAGATGGTTAACGGAGACAGGTATTTGAGCAAAAGGAGGGGGAGGTGGTGAGAGATAAGGAAGAAATCAAAAGAAGCAGAAAAAAGGCAACACCAGCAGCCAACAAATGACATTCAGAGAGCCAGCTAATGCAGGCTGGTGGAATCCAAGCAGCCGGTGCTTCCCAGACAACAGACTGTGGCCGTGGGAAGCAGAGATGGCTGAATGTGGGTGAAGAAGGGTGGGGGGTGGGAAAGCATATATCACAAATTACCAGTTGTTTTGTCTCCCGCTGGAAGCTCTGTGAAGCTTCTTTTTCATACACCCTGTTTGCTGGTCTCTGATAGGAGTCCAAGTTGGCGGACCCGCGCTGCGTTAGCTGACAGGGGACTTCTGCATGAATCTGTCCTAGCTCTCTGTTCTCTGTCAGTTTTCTCACTCCATTTGGTGCTTGTCTGAGTTCTTTATCTCTTCATTTGATGTTTTAGGGTTTCAGAATTGTTGTTTTCTCTGTTCGGCTTAGTTTTTCGGATCTTTGCTGTGGAGGGACGGCGTGGTGCTTCTACCTAGAGTGCCATTTTGCAGGAAGTCCGTTTCTATACCTATTTTATTGAGCATTTTGATCAGAAATGGCTGTTGAACTTTGTCGAATACCTTTTCTGCATCAATTGTGATGATCCTGTGATTTTTTTCTCTCCTTTTATTTATGTGGTGGATTACGTTGATAGAGTTTCAAATGTTGTACCACCCTTGCATACCTGGTATGAATCCTACATGGTCGTGGTATATTATTTTTTTGATATGATGCTGAATTCTATTGGCTAGAATTTTGTTGAGAATTTTTGCGTCTATATTCATAAGACATATTGGCCTGTAATTTTCTTTTTTTGTGACGTCTTTACCTAGTTTTGGTATCAGGATTATGCTGGCTGCATAGAATGAATTTGTACGTGTCGCTTCCTTTTCTATGTTCCGAAATAGTTTGAGTGGTACTGGTACAGGCTTTTCTCTGAATGTTTGGTAGAATTCCCCAGTGAAGCCATCTGGGCCAGGGCTTTTTTTGGTTGGGAGTTTTTTTTATTAGCTTTGCAATCTTTTCTCGTGTTATGGGTCTGTTCAGATTCTCAGTATCACTTTGTGATAGTTTGGGTAGGTAGTGTGTTTCTAGAATTTTATCCATTTCCTCTAGGTTTTCAAATTTGTTGGAGTATAGTTTTTTATAATACTCTGTTATGATCCTTATTGTTTCAGTTGGGTCTGTTGTAATGTCCCCCATTTCATTTCTTATTTGGGTTATTTGCATCCTCTACAGTTTTTCCTTTGTCAGTCTAGCCATTGGTTTGTCGATTTTGTTGATTCTTTCAAAGAACCAATTTCTGGGTTTTTTTAATTCTTTCTTTGTTTTTCTATTCTCTATTTCATTTATTTCTACTCTGATCTTTATTATTTCCTTTTTTCCGGTGGCTGTGGGCTTTTTTTGCTGTTCTCTTTCTATTTGTTTGAGTTGTGTTTTGATTTTGTCCTTTTCTTCTTTTTTGATGTGTGTATCTATTGCTATAAATTGTCCTCTGAGGACTGCCTTTGCTGTGTCCCAAAGGTTTTGGTATGATGTATTTTCATTCTCGTTTGATTCTAGGAATTGTTTGATTCCATCTCTGATTTCTTCTATTACCCAGTGATGTGTAAGCAGGGTGTTATTCGGTTTCCATGTAATTGATTTTCATTTCCTTGCTCTTTCTGTTGTTAATTTCTATGTTGATGGCATTGTGGTCAGAGAAGATACTTTGCATTATCTCAAAGTTTTGGATCTTGTTGAGAATTGCTCTGTGGCCTAAGATGTGGTCTATTCTGGAGACTGTTTCATGTGCATTGGAAAAGAATGTGTACTTTGCAGCTGTCAGATGGAGTGTTCTATATATGTCTACAAGGTCAAGTTGGTTGATTGTGCCCTTTAGGTCTTCTGTATCTTTGCTGAGTTTCTTTTAAATGTTCTGTCCTTTACTGAAAGTGGTGTGTTAATGTTTCCTACTATTACTGTGGAACTGTCAATTTCTCTTTTCAGTGTTGTTAGAGTTTGTTTTATGTATTTTGGAGCCCTTTCATTGGGTGTGTAGATGTTTATTATGGTTTTATCTTCAAGATGGATTATCCCCTTAATCATTATATAGTGTACTTCTTTGTCTTTTATGGATGATTTTGTTTTAAAGTTTATTTTGTCTGAGATTAGTATTGCCACTCCTGCTCTTTTTCGGTAGTTGTTTGCTTGATATATTTTTTTCCAACCTTTGATTTTTAATAAATTTACGTTTTTGTTTCTAAGGTGTGTCTCTTGTTGATGGCATATTCATCCTGTTTTTTTTATCCATTGTGTCACTCTCCTTCTCTTTATAGGAATATTCAGGCCATTTACATTTAGTGTAATTATTGATAGGTGTGAGTTTATTGCTGTCGATTTGTAGTGCTTTTTTTGTGGTGTTTTCTTTGTTCTTCTTATTCTCCTGTGAAGAATTACTTTTGTTTGTGGATTTGTTTTCGTTTCTTTTGTTTTTGTAGGTTTTGTTTTTACTGAGACTTTACGTTTTTCCTCTTTATTTTTATGAGTTGGTTTGTTAACTTGCTTTGTGGTTACCATGAAATTTACCCTTATCTTTCTAAGTTTGAAGCAGTCTATTATTACTTGACTTCCTCTCCATTAGAAAGTTCTATATGTACACCCTTTATTCCCTCTTTTATTGTTCTGATGTTATTGCCATTTATAGATTAACTGCTCTGCTTCCCTGTTTTATTTCTTTTGGTTTTGTATAGTCCTTGTGAGTTCATTTCCTAGATTGGTATCTGGCTGGTACGATCCTGCATTCTAGGTTCTGCCTGTGAGCTTAAGTTGTTTGTACTCCATTAGAAGGACTCCCTTTAATAATTCTTGTAAGTTTGGTTTGGTTTTTACATAATCCTTTAATTTCTGTTTATCTGGAAATGTCCTAATTTTACCATCATATTTGAATGAGAGTTTTGCAGGATACATTATTCTTGGTGGCAATTTTTTTCTTTCAAGGTTTTATATATGTCATTCCATCACCTTCTTGTCTGCATTGTTTCTGCTGAATAATATTAGCTTAGTCCTTTTTTTCTCCTCTGTATGTGACTTTTTGTTTTTCTCGAGCTGCTCTCAGGATTCTTCGTTTTTGTTTTTGGCGAAAGTGATTATGATATGCTTTGGTGATTTTCTTTTGGGGTCTATCCTTTATGGGGTTCATTGAGATTCTTGGATGGTCAGCTTTTCATCCTTCATGATATTGGGGAACTTGTATCTCAGGATTTCCTCAATGCTCCTCTCTGTGTTTTCTGCTTTTCTCCCCCTCTTCTGGAACTCTGGTCACTTGCTAATTTTTACTTTTGATCATATCCTACATAATTCTCAGGGTCTCTTCTTTTTTCTTTATTCTTTTTTCAGATTTTTCCTCAAACAGGTTTGTATCGAAGTGTTTGTCTTCAATTTCCTTGATCCTGTCTTCCACCGTTTCAAATCCACTCCTCAGCCCTTCTATGACACTGTCCATTTCTGAAAGCTTGTTGTTTGTCTTTTGGATTTCTAATTGTTGTTTTTGTATGGTTTCTAGTTATGAATTTATTTTGGCATTTTGTTTCTGTATTTTTTCTTGAATTCTTCAACTTTTTGTCTGTATTTTCAATGAATTTGTCTGCCATTTCCATGAATTTGTGTATCTTTTGCTCATTTTTGTCTGTTTTTTGCTTCAACTCTTGGATAATTCTTAGCATTAGAGATTTGAATTCTCTATCAGGTAGTTCTAGTGCCTTTTCTTCTACTGGAAAGTCATCTGGTGTTTTATTTTGGGTGCCTACTGGAGCCATCCTTTCCTGTGTTTTTAAATGTTTGTATATTGTCTGCTGTCTTTGGGTCATTTGGTAGTTATTTTTCTCATTTATTGATTATAGATTTGTTTCTTTTGTCCTTTTTTTTTTTTTTTAATTTGGCTATGTCTGAGAAGGTGGGCTGTGAGTTCTTTGTTCTTTGCTCATCTGTGGGCATGATTCTTTTCACCTCCTTCTCCAACTGTCCGGTTCAGTCACTTAGATATGGTTCAGTTGTGCAGGTCTAGCTGAAGAGGAGTTGCTGGGATGGGTTGTTTGTGGCACTTACTATGGCCACTAGGGTGGACTGGTAATCAGTGCAGGGCAGGTTCTGGTAGGCCGTGCCTGGGCTGCTTGGTGGTGTGATGTTAAGCGCATGGTGCAGGTAGGCAGGATTAAAGGGGAGATTGTGATGTGTGGAGCTAACATGGGTATGGAAGAGAGGAGAGAGAGGCGAGAGAAACAGGAACCAAAATCATACAAACAAACAAAAAAAGACTGCTAGAGGAGTTTGCCAGTGGAGTGGAGAGATGAGAGACTATGAAATGGAGAGAAACAAAAAGTAGAAGAAGAAGAAAAAATGAACAGAAAAGAAAAAAATGAATAAATTAAAATTGGAAGGAAAAAGTAAAAGCTCCTAAGGATCCCACTGGTGTGGATACAAGGTCTGGGGAAGTTGTTCCCAGGCCGTAAAGTACAGACTGGCTAGAAGGCCTAGAGGTGTCACTCAGCACCAGGTATTCAGGGGACAGGAGGAGAAGGAAGTTATAGAGAGAAGAGAAACTGAGTAATGAAGAAAGACAAAAAGGGAAAAAGAGACTAAAGAAAACAAACAAATTAAAAAAAAAGAACAAGAACCTCCCCCCACAAAAAAAAAAAAAAAAAACAAGAAAAAAGAAATGCTTATAGGGATCCCTCTGCTCATCTGCGCAAACAGAAGGAGTAGGTCCCAACCCATGCAGTACTGCCCAGTTAGAGTGGGATCACAATTAGAGAAAAGAAAAAGAAAACAAACAAACAAACAATTCAAAACAAACAAACAAAACAGCCCCAGGATCCCACCAGTGTGGCAGCACGGGCCGGGAAGGAGTCTCAGATTTGAGCTGAGATTCACAGCCTTTCAGGAAGAAGCAAAGATAGTGCATGGAGCCACGTATTTGAGAGAAATGAGGGGGAGGTTGTGAGAGGTAAGGAAAAATTCTATAGAGCAGAAAAAAGCAACACCAGGAGCCAACAAATGGCACTTAGGGAGCCAGCCAGTGCGGACGGGTGGAATCCAAGCAACACTGGGGTGAAGCTGATGCTTCCCGGCCAAGAGACTGTGATAGCAAGAAGCAAAGGAGGCCGAATGGGGGTGAAGAATGGTGGGGAGTGGGAAAATGTATATCACTGGTTATCGGTTGTTCTGTCTCCTGCTGGAAGCTCCGTGAAGCTGCTTTCTCATACCCCCTGTTCGATGGTCTCTGATAGGATTCCAAGATGGTGGATCTGTGCGGTGTTAGCTGATGGGGACCTCTGCATGTATCTCTCCTCGCTCTCTGTTCTCTGTCAGTTTCTTATTCTATTGGGTGCTTAGCTGAGTTCTTTATCTCTTCATTTGATGCTTAGTGTTTCAGGATTGCCATTTTCTCTGTTTGACTTAGTTTTTCGGATCTTTGCTGTGGAGGGATGGCGTGGTGCTTCTGCCTATAGCGCCATGTTGCCCGGAAGTGATAGCTCATGATTTTTGATTCTTTCTTTATTTCTTATATTGTTTCTAGATCCCTTCTAACTCATTGTGGTTAAGAGCTTGGCTGCTAACTAAAAGGTCAGCAGTTCGAATCCACCAACTCTCCTTGGAAACTCTATGGGGCAGTTCTACTCTGTCCTATAGGGTCGCTATGAGTTAGAATTGACTCTACAGCAATGGGTTTGGTTTCTTGTTTTGGTCATTTTACTTGGATCCACAATCAATGCCCAAGAAGCAGCAGCCAAGAAATCAAATGAAGCATTGCACTGCGCAAATCTGCTGCAAAATCCTCTTTAAAATATTAAAAAGCAAAGACGTCACTTTAAGGACTAAGGTGCATCAGATCCAAGCCATGGTATTTTCAGTTGCCTCATACACATGTAAAAGCTGGAGAATGGATAAGTAAGACTGAAGAATTGATGCCTTTGATTTATGGTGTTAGTGAAGAACATTGAATACACCATAGTCAGCTAAAAGAACAAACAAGTTTGTCTTGAAGAAGTACAGCCGGAATGCCCCTTGAAAGCGAGGATGGACAGCTTGTCTCATATACTTTGGACCTGTTATCAGGAAGGACCAATCCCTGGAGAAAGACATCATGTTTGGTAAAGTAGAGGGTCAGCAAAAGACAGGGAGGCCCTCAACGAGATGAACCGATACAGTGGCTGCAACAATGGGCTCAAGCATAGCAATGATTGTGAAGATGGGGCAGGACAGGGCAGTGTTTCCTTCTGTTGTATATAGGGTCGCTATGAGTTGGGACCAATTGGACGGCACCTAACAACAACACTATTATACAGGAGTCAGTCCCTGGGTGGTGAAAATAGTTAACATAGTCAGCTGCTAACCTAAATGTTGGCTGTTTGAGTGTGCTCAGAGATGACTTGGAAGAAAGGTGATCAGCTATTGAAAACCCTAGGGAGCACAGCTCTTCTCTGACACACATGGCTAGAAGGCAACTGGTTTACTGGTAGTTGTCCTACAATGTAATAGTTATAGATTCTGTATAGATGTTCATATATGGAGTTCTGAGCAGTTGCAAGAGGAAATGGAAGAAGAGAGGTAGCACAGTAAAGAGATTAGAAAGAACAATGTATATAAAATAACAAGTTCAAAATTTTGTTTAGGGCTTGATCTAACTTCATAAATTGAAAGCTATACATTTAATAGATGCTTATTAAATTCACTGTTGAGAAAAAATACCATTTCAAATGCTGAAATTATTAATCACTTCATTATTAAAGTGACAAAGACAATTTAATTTGGCTCTAGATACTACTGGTCCAAAAAATGAGGGAAAAAAAAACATTGGGTTTGGACTGTTTGTTGTTTGGTTAATATAAGTCATATGCTAAAGAAATTTGATCTCTCACATCAATATTTACAGAAATGTATGTGGTTTATTGAAAACTCTGGGGTGGTCATTTTGTTGTAAGTGTTCTTCACTTAAAAAAATAGATTCATTCAACAAACATTTATGGAGCATCTTCATCGCTCCAGGTAATGAAATAGGCACAGGAGATTCAGAAATGAATAGGATAAACCACATGTCTTTGAGGAACTCAAAATCCAGTTTGAGAGGTATACTTTCCAAACGCTATAATACAATTGCCCCTTACATAATGGAATTTAGTAAAAAGTTTTATGGGACTATTGAAGAGAGAGTGATTAGCTGTGACAGAAAGGAATTGAAGAAATCTTTACAAAAATATATATATTTCTGATGGGAGTAAAGACAAAAATACATATTTTCAAGATAAACAAGTAGCTGAAATTCCATGAAGAATTTAGAGCAGTTTCAGATAAAATCATTTGGTTAGGTACTTGCATAATGATTATTTTCATAAAATAAAAAAAAATAATTTCATCCCAAATTTTGATTTTAGTAAGATTGTGACTAAAGTAAAAGTTCACCATTTAAAAAAATATATATTTTATTATATTTTCAGTGGAAGTATACACAACAAAACAGGTTCTTATTGAATAATTTCCTACCCACATTTTTCAGTGATATTGATCAAGTCTGCCATTTTCAATAAAATCTTTAATATTTTCAATCACTATGTGACATTGGAGTTCTATCTATATCTATTTACACAATAACATTTCCAGTCAAATGAGAAATGGATAAGCATGTAATAGTCTTCTTCTCTTAGACCAATGTTTCCAGTGGTGCAGGTACTGATATTTTGTTGTTGTTAGGTGTCATCAAGTTGGCTCTGAATCATAGTGACCTTATGTATAACAAATTAAACATTGTCTGGTCCTGTGCCATCCTAACAGTTGTTGCTATGTTTGAGACCATTAAAGCAGCTGCTGCGTCAATCCATCCTGTTAAGGGTCTTCTACTGTTTTGCTAAACCTATTGTTTAACAAGTGTGATGTACTTCTCCAGGGATTGGTCCCTCCTGATAACGTGTCCAAAGTAAGAGAGATAAAGTCTTACCATTCTCCCTTCTAAGGAACATTCTGGCTGTACTTCTTCCAAGACAGATCTGTTCATTCTTCTGGTAATCCATAGTATATTCCATGTTTTTCATTAAAATCATGATTCAAATGCATCAATTCTTCTTCAGTCTTCTTTATTCTTTGTCCAGCTTTCACATGCATATGAAGCAATTGAAAATATCATGGCCTGGGTCAGGTGAGCTTTAGTCCTCAAAGTGACATGTTTGCTTTTTAAAACTTTAAAGAGACATGCAGCTCAATTGGCATAACATAGTTTATAAAGAAAACATTCTACATCCAACTGTGGTGAGTAGCAACTGGGGTCTGGCCATCTAAGATACATCTACTGGTCCCATCTTGAGTGGCACAAGGGAGAATGAAGAAGACCAAAGACACAAAGGAAAGATTAGTTCAAAAACTAAGGTACCAAAACTACCACAACCTCTATCAGATTGAGCCCAGAACAACTAGATGGTTCCCGGTCACCGCACTGACTGTTCAGGTAGGGATCACAATAGAGAGTTCCGTATAGAGTGGGAGAAAAATGTAGAACAAAACTCAAATTCCCCTCCCTCAAAAAAAGACCAGTCTTGCTGGTCTCACAGTATGGCCCCCGGACACTCTTTTAACTCAGTACTGAAGTTGCTCCTGAGGTTCACCCTTTAGCCAAAGATTAGACAGGTGTATAGTGTTGCTATGAGTCGGAAGTGACTCAATGGCAATGGGTTTCTTTTTTTTTTTTTTTAAATTGGGCCAACAATAACATATGTGAGGGACATGCTTCATAATTCAATCATGTATAGGAGACTAATGGGCACACCAGCCCAAAAGCAAAGATGAGAAGGCAGGAAGGGTCAGGAAAATTGGATGAATGGAAACAGGAAAACTGGAGCGAAGAATGGGAGAGTGTTGACATATAGTGGGGTTGGCAAACAATGTCACAAAACAATTTGTGTATTAACTGTTTAATAAGAAACTAATTTGCTCTGTAAATTTCCACCTAAATCACAATTAAAAAAAAAAAAAAAAAGAAAGAAAGACTTAATATTGCTGGCAACACTCCCCAAAGGAATCTACAGATTCAATACAACCCTTATCAAACCTCTAATAACCTTTTTTCAGAATTGAAAAAGTAAATTCTCAAATTCATGTAGAATGGCTATGGGCTCCAAATAGAGAAAAATATTGAAGAAAACTCTGAAAACATGCTAAGAGAAAGAAGTCAGCCACAAAAGGGTAAATATTGTATGATTGCTTTTACTTGAACTAGTAAGAATAGGTAAATTCATGGATATAAAAAGCAGATTGATTGTTGCCAGGGGCTACAGGAAAGGGGAAATGCGAAATGATTTCTTACAGGGTACAGGGTGTAATTCTGATTTGGTGAAAAATTTTGAAAGTCAAAAGAGGTGGTGGTTACACAACATTGTGAACACACTAAATGCCACTAAATTGTACACATTGAAATGGTTAACTGATGTTATGTGAATATAACTACAATTAAAAATAATGAAGATAAGATAGACATTTTCAGACACAAAAGCTGAGAGAATTCATTTCCAACAGATCTGCACTACAAGACATGCTACATTTCTTCATTCTGAAGAAATACGACTCTAATTGAACATATGGCAGACAGTTTGATCTTGCCACATTCTGCAGAATTTTAATCTGTCATACTCAGATGTTGCTGTTGTTGTTGTTAGGTACCTTCGAGTCAATTCCAATTCATAGTAACCCCATGTAACAAAGTAGAACTGACCCATAGGGTTTTCTAAGCTGTAATCTTTATGGAAGCAGATTGTCAGATCTTTCTCTCAGGGAGGAACAACTGCATGAGTTTGAACTGCCAACGTTTCAGTTAGCAGCTGAGCACTTAACCATTATGCTACCAGGGCTCCTTACTCAGACATTACGTGTTCAGTAACACTTATTTTGGTGTTTCCTTAGCCCAAACTTTAGCAGATTCTTCATTTTCCCAACCCTCTTTCAGCGATAATAGCAGCTGAGGGTCTCCGTTCTCCTTTAAAGAGCTTATTTATTTATTTTCCTAGAATTTAGTTAGATTTCCCTGCACCTTCAGCTTTCTGATAATTTAAAAAATATATGATTTTTTAGCTTATTCTGCTATTTTTTGTTTGAGTATAAACTATGGTCTTTCATAACTATGCAGACATTATTTTATTTGCTCTTCTTTTAGATGCAGATTCCTCATCCTTCTTTGATGTCGGTTTTTTTTTTTTTTTTTTTTACATCTATTAGAAACATGTTGGGAGTTGTCTTTTTGTATCCTTCTTCATTCAGAAAGAAAGTGGCGAGGATTTGCAGCCAAAATATCTATATTCAAGTGCATTAAATGTGACTTAATTGCACACATTTCTTGAGTTTCAGTACTTTTTTATGTCTGGTGGGAATACTAGTTAAAGATAATTATAAAGACTGCTTTCAAAAAACAAAAAATCTATTTTTATGAAATATAGAGTAGAAGAGAATATGAACTAAGGTAGAGTTCACAAAAGCTCTTTATAAACTGAAAAGTTGTATGTTGTCCTTAGCTGCCATCTAGTTGTTCCCATACTGATGGCAGCCCCATGCACAACAGAATGAAATATTTTCCAGTCCTGGGCCATTCCCATAATCGCTTGTTAGGAAACCATTATGATTCATAGGATTTTCATCAGCCAATTTTCAGAAGTAGATCTCCAGGCTTTCTTCCTAGTCCACTTTAGTCTGGAAGCTCCGCTGATACTGATACAGCATCATAGCAGCACATAAGCCTCCAAGGACAAATGGATGGTAGCTGCACATGAGGTGCTTTGGCCAGGAATCAAATTTGGATCTCCTGCATGGAAGGCAAAAATTCTACCATTGAACCACCGATGTCTTCCTAAAGTTGTATACACTTGCTTATAGTCTACAGGTATTAAAAAATAATACTTTCTAAACAAATAATGGTCTTACGATTGTATCTCAGACTATTCCAGTTTGTAATGGAATCACATGTTAAAAATTGCTATCAGCACTACTAAATATCACTGACAACTTCTCAAATTCTTCATCCTCTGTGACAGGATTTGATTTTTATTCCTTGAAGAATATACACAGCAGAAATGTAAGTCAGCTATTTTTTCAAATACCTATGAACAACTCTATGAGCAAATGATTTCCTAATTCATTAGTCATTCAGAATATTGTGCCTTCCCATGATTAAAATATACATATGCATATTTAACATAAATCCAGAAAAACTCCCTCAAAGTCTATAAATGTAACTCATATATTACTTAAATTAAAAATTTTCAGTTAGAAATGGGAAGGACATGGCAAGAAAAATTTTTGATAGATCTATGTGAGAGATAAATTTCCATGTTAGTACATTAAAAAAATGTTTGATTCCATAGTGTGATTTCTTTTATTTTCTATTCAACATCTACCACCATTTATTTATAGTCCTGGTTTAATTATCATTCCTTTGAAACTTGGAACATTTCACTTTCAAGTGGTAGGGTTATTAATTCTTGGTGGGGACTGGATACATTTTAGGTTACTTTAGGTTGTTGAGCAACATCTAGTAATAATATTACCGATGTCATCAGTTTTCAACTAAGTAAATACTACCAGGGTTAACATAGATACTTGAAATCCATACATACGTGACACATAATTCATCAACTACGTCTTGGAAATAGACAATGGAGAAGCTCGATATTATCAGTCAGAACAAGGCCAAGGGAAGACTGTGGAGAAGATCATTAATCGCTCATATGCAAGTTCAAGTTGAAGCTGAAGAAAATCAAAACGAGTCCATAAGAGCCAAAGTATGAACTTGAGTATATCCTACCTGAATTTAGAGACCATCTCAAGAATAGATTTGACACATTGAACACTAATGACAGAAGAACAGAGGAGTTGTGGGATGACATCAAGGACATTATACAGGAAGAAAGCAAAAGGTCATTAGAAATACAGGAAGGAAAGAAAAGAAAAAAGGGATGTCAGAAGAGACTCTGAAACTTGCTCTTGAAAGTAGAGTAGCTAATTTGAACAGACGAAATGATGAAGTAAAAGAGCTGAACAGATTTCAAAGAGCAATTTGAGAAAGCAAATTAAAGTATTATAATGAAATGTGCAAAGACCTGGACTTAGAAAACCAAAGGTGGGAAGAAAAATGTTAGGCATTTCCCTAGCTGAAAGGATTGAAGAAAAAATTCAACCCTCTAATTTAAATATTGAATAACACGTAGCGCAAAATATTAAACGACACAGGAAGCATTGAGGGAAGATGGAAGAAATACAGAGTCACTGTACCAAAAAGAATTGGCCAACGTTCAACCATTTCCGAAGGTAACATATGATCTAGAACAGATGGTATTGAAGAAAGAAGTCCAAGTGGAATTGAAGACACTGGCGAAAAACAAGCCTCCACAACTGAGATGTTTCAGCAAAAGAAAGCAATGCTGGAAGTGCTCACTCATCTATGCCAAGAAATTTGGAAGACAGCTACCTGCCCAACTGACTGGAAGAGATCCATATTTGTGACTATTCGAAAGAAAGGTGATCCAACAGAATGCAGAAATTATCTTAGAATATAATTAATATCACAGCTAAATAAAGTTTTACTGAAGATTATTCAAAAAGCAGTTGTAGCAGTACCTCATCAGAGAACTACCAGAAATTCAAACCAGATTCAGAAGAGGACCTGGAATGGGGGATATCATTGCTGATGTCAGCCGGATCTTGCCTGAAAGCAGGTAACACTGGTAAGATGTTTACCTGTGTTTTATTGACTATGCAAAGACATTCAACTGTGTGGATCACAGCAAATTATGGATAACATTGTGAAGAATGGGAATTCCAGAACACTTAAATGTGCCCATGAGGAATCTGTACATAGACGGAGAGGCAAGTTGTTGGAACATAACAGAGAAACTGTGTGGTTGAAAATCAGGAAAGGTGTTCATCGGGGTTGTATCCTTTCATCATACTTATTCAATCTGTATGATGAGGAAAAAATCCAAGAAGCTGGACTTTATGAGGAAAAATGTGGCATCAGAATTGGAGGAAGACTGCTTAACAACCTGCAATATGCAGATGACACACCCTTGCTTGCTGAAAGTGAAGAGGACTTGACGCACTTACCGATGAAGATCAAAGACCATAGCCTTCAGTATGGATTACACCTCAACATAAAGAAAACAAAAATCTTCACAACTGGACCAATAAGTAACATTGTGATAAATGGAGAAAAGGTTGAAGTTGTCAAGGATTTGATTTTACTTGGATCCAAAATCAACACCTGTGGATGCAGCAGTCAAGAAATCAAACGACATATTGCTTTGGGCAAATCTGCTGCAGAAGACTTCTTTAAAGTGTTAAAAAGCAAAGATATCACTTTGAGGGCTAATGTACATCTGACCCAAGCCATGGCATTTTCACTTGCCTCATATGCATTCGAAAGTGAATCAGGAAGACTGAAGAAGAGTTGATGCTTTTGAACTATAGAGTTGAGGAAGAATAGTGAATATACCAGGGACTTCCAGATGAATGAATAAATCTGTCTTGGAAGAAGTATGGCCAGAATGTTCATTAGAACTGAGGATAGTCAGACTTCTCACACACTTTGCACATGTCATCAGGAGGGATCAGTCCCTGGAGAAGGACATCAGGCTTGGTAAGGTAGAGGATTAGGAAAAAGAGGAAGACCTCAAAGAGATGGATTGACACAGTGGCTGCCATAATGGACTTAAACATAGCAAGGATTGTGAGGATGGCACAGGACTGGGTAGTATTTGGTTCTGTTGTACATCGGATCGCTATGAGTCAGAACCAACTCAATAGCACCTAACAACAACAACAATTAATCATACCATATTTCCAACTTTTGCTTTTTTGTTTCAAATGATAGCCTCTAGCATCTGGAAAATGATTGACCTAAATAATGCCTCTTTTCTCTTCCTGAGTTTATCTTCTAGTAAAAGTGCTAATGAGAACTGTGGGAGAGTGGGCCCCTAAAATAAAGTCAAGAAGGAGACATGAGCCAACAAGAATGAGAGTTGGAAAAAATTAGCAGCAAGGATATATTTAAATTGTAATTGAATTAGAAAAGCCTAAAAATGTTTCTGAAGACATAATCTGTATAAAACAGAAAGATTTTCTGGGAGATATAAAGAAAGAAAAATAAGTGGGGGTGTTAACTGCAAACAATGTATTTCAGCCTGCATTTAGCCAGCATTAACTCTGCATTGAGAACGACTTTTAATAAGAAGTCACAATGGTAATGTCTGGCCTCAGATCTGGCCTGTCTGGCTAATAAGTCATAAGGGTAAACTTTATAATAGCTAAAAGAAAACACATAAATTGTTACCCTATAAAAGTCAACAATAATCAAATTATCAATGTGCTAATAAATCTTATAGCTATTGTGAAAAAAGGATTGAATCAGTAATGATTACTAAATAATTTCTCAGAAAGAAAACATAATTGAAGGCTAAGAAAGTCAGAGAAGGAAATGTTTATCACTTAACTTTTTGATATCATGATTATAATCTATTATCAAAACTAGGAAGTTAATGGGTTGGGGGGAGGGTTCTTTCAATGTATAAATATTACAGGTAAAAATGACAGTGAAACTTAAAGTATCCAACAAGACCAGGTGATAACAACAGAACAATGTAAATACTTAGAAATGTTATACTCTCTTAACGGTTGTATTAGAGATATGTTACACAGTGTAAATGAGTCCTGGGTGGTGCAAATGGTTAAGTGCTTGACTACTAATTGAAAGGTTGTTGGTCAAACCCATCTAGAGGCATCTCTGGAAGAAAGTCTGGTGACCTGCTTTGAAAGGTCAAAGCTTTCAAAACTATGGAGAGCAGTTCTACTCTGCCACGCTTGGGGTTGCCAGGAGTCAGAATCAACTCGACGGCAACTGTTTTTTGTTTTTTTATGGAGTAAATAACAAATTTTAATATTGTATTTATTCTAATTATTATATGTCTTGGAGCCCTGGTGGCGCTTTGGTTAACTGTTGGGCTGCTAACCAAAAGGTCAGCAGTTTGAATCCACCAGCTGCTCCTTGGAAATCCTATGAGGCAGCTCTACTCTGACCTATAGGGCCTCTATGAGTCAGAATCGACTCGACAGCAACGGGTCTTTTGGTTATTACATGTCCGAAATGTACTATAATCTAGCCTCACTGAAAGACATCCAATCTAGGTGAAAGACAAAATTATCTCAGTTACCGTACCTTTATTTTTATATTTCATATAGCAAAATAAAAGATCAAATATGCCTCCTACATGAGGAAAGAGAAAGTATAGTTTTGGTGAAGCAACTAGTTGCAATATCACAGATTAGTTTTCTCTCCTTACTAAACTCTGACTATTAGCTTCGTCAGGCTTATTAGCCCTATTCACATACAACAAAAACCTTCTGGGTTCAGAGTGTATTGAGTTTTCCATGATAGGCATGGCATTCCATGCCTTTATTTCTCTCTTTCTAAAATTTTAAGTTTTATAGTTAATTTTAAAATGTTATTGACATTGCAGGCTGCTTTTTCAGTTTCCTAACATCTGGATGAGCAAACAGAAAATGTATATTTCGTATTAGTAATTTTACTCAATAAAAAGAAAAATGATGTTCTCAAACATTCCTTTTCTTTTGAAATATCACAAATTTCATCATATTGCTAATTATCTTAGTCTGAGTTCTCTAGAGGAGAAAAATCACTGAAATGTATATATAAATACAGAGAGATTAACTTCAAGGAAATGATTTACACAATTGTGGGAGCTGGGAAGTTACAAATCCGTGGATCTGGCCACAGGCTGGAGACCTCTGCTGGCTCACTGGTTTGCCAAGCCCTTTGCTATTGAGTTGATTCTGACTCATATTAACTCTATAGGACAGAATAGAACTGTCCTGTAGTGTTTCCAAGGAGCGACTGGTGGATTCAAACTGTCGACCATTTGGTTAGCAGCTGAGCTCTTAGCCACTGTGTCACCAGGGCTGGCTCCCACCGGGTTGCAGGGGGTTACAAATCTGCAATCAGACTGCACGCTGGGGACCGCAGCTGTCTTACAGGGTTGTGGGGGCTATAGAAGACATCTGCAGGCTTAACTCCCAACAACCAAGGTCAGGCAACGACAAGAGTTCAGGGGACAGAGACAGGGAGATATGCCAGCACATCCATTTATATACTGGAGGCAGACTACACCCCCAAGGAAAATCCCTTTTCAACTGATTGTCTTCTCACATCAGAACACAAAATGGAAGATGATTACATTATGGAAGACCACATGCCAAACCACTGAGAATCATAGCCTAGCCAAGCTGACACAAAAAATTATCCATCACACTAATTCTCATGTACTCAAACCCAAAGTGCTGCAAAAATTTCCTTAGGGCTTTCTATCTTTGATTTCCCCTGTTCCAAATCATCTTGCTAATTACCGATACTTCATAAAAATCTCTTTTGGTTGTATCATTTCTTTCCTTCAACATCTTTCTCTAATCCTTTCAGCTTAGCATTTGAGACCATTCTCAAGCTGCGTAAGACCACTATTTCTGGTCTTATCTTTTACTCTTTCTTCACACAGCCAAGTTGTTCAACAAATTACTTTTTTATCCTTGTGTCTCCTTTCCCCATAGTATCTGCTTCTTTCTTACCATTAGGAATATATATTTTTTCTAGATTGTCATTTATTGACTTTCCATACACTTTTTAATTTCAGCTGAATACAACTGTCGACATTTATCTCCAAATTTATATCCCATAAACATTTGACACTTAACTAAAACTTATTTTTCACATCCATCCTGAATGTCCCTGCCCAACCATAATTTCTCTATCTTCATGAATGCCATCTTCAGAAACAAACTATTCAAGACAGAAATCTTAAAAAATCTTGACTTCTCTCTGTTCTATAAATCAGTTCTGATCAGTCATTTCTTTCTTTTGGCTTCCTGAACGTCATTCAATACATTATTTCCACTACATTCCCCACAAGTATTGCTGTATGTCATATATTTATCAATTTTTCCCCAAGGTAACTACTACAACCTCTAGATTCCCTTGCCCATTCCATCCACTCAAGGACCAAGAGAATGGACATCTATACCTGAGTGTCTCATAAGCAGATTATTCTCAAAATGCCTCAAATTAAATTCACAACATACCACTCACTTAAAATTTTCCTCTTTATCCATTCCCTTCACTTTTAATGGCACCCTGATTAACCTGGCTATTCAAGCTGTGACCCTGGGACAGTGGTGTGCTGGAGCCAGCTCTTTACTGGCTTGTGAGAGCTAGTTGTACACATCTCTTCCCAACTCTGCACTCAGCATCATCAGGTTGGTAGCTCAAAATTGGCATTGGTGGGAGCATTTATACCATGGAAATTGACAAATGCTACAATTCAATGATTTTTATTTATGTTTTTTGGAGAGTTATTTACCAACACACCAGTGTTTGACAGTATCCTCCACATTGGTCATGCTCCTTTTCAAATTCATCTGAAGTATATCAGGTTCTTAAAAAATTGTAACTTACGTATGCTTTATTCTTTCCTTTTGATACATTTGTTTAAACTCAGATTATATCATTGAAATAATTTCCTCATAATTTGTGTTCTTTTTTCTCTGAGATACTCCTGCAATACTGCTACCAAAGTGACTGTTCTGTAGTGAAAATCTGATCATATAACTCTTGCGTTTAACATCTGCAGACATTCTCAAATGCCTAGAAAATAAGGAACAAATTCCTGAGCTGTTGTGGAAGGCCATTTATGGTCTGTGTGGTTTTTAATCATCTCCCCAAACCTCTGTCTTTCTGCTTGGTATTAGGTATCTACATGCCACCCCTATTTAACTATTTTCAACTCCCTCTGGTTCAAGAAGTTTTGTTTTGTTTTTAAATACCCTTTCAAATGCTGCTCATTTTGCATTTTGAATTCATTTGAGTTTGAAAGCTCAAAATGTCCTGCTTATCCAAGATCCAACTCTAAAATCTGAACTAGTAAACAACTCCAGATTTTTTCAGAAATTCTCATCTCCCTCTTGTTCCATAACTGAAATGTCTACTACTACTAATGTAATGCCTTTGTAACATTAACACACATACACATTTTTCATTCATCTTTGTATTCTTGGAAGCTAGCCTATCCTTGGTGCTTGACTGACACATAGAAAAATGCCCAAATAAGGTGAATAAATTAAACAATTATCTCCATAATAGACTAAAAAAAAAAAATAGTCTTAAATAAAAGGAATTTCTTCTTCCTACTCTCACTTGAATTCAATTCAGGAAGCATTTCCTGACTGCCTACCATGTACGAAAAGCCATGCATTTTGATTTTAACTCCATAATGTCTGTGCTTTTAGTACTGTTATATGTTTGGAATGTTTAATGTTTATCATATATATGTTTGCATGTAACATTCTTCTAAGAATTACGGAAAGAGTTTTGACCTATAAACAATTTCTATTCAGTCTTAAAGATAATCTCAAGGTTACATGTGGTGAATACTATGCCAATGAAGTCATAAATTATAGTTAATATTTATTGTACAAATTTATCTATTATCTACCTACCTACCTACTTACCTTTCTATCATCTGTTGCCTATGTTACTAAGGAGAATTATGCTATGTGTATATGTGTGCATTTATTTAATTCAGATAATAATCTTATGAATTTAGTATACTACTATTTTCACTCTGTTTCTACAAATGAATTAACAAGACAGAGAGAAATTAAGCAAATTTTTCCAAGGTTATATAGGAAATAAATGGTGGAAGTAGAATGCAAAGCCAAATGATCTGACTCCAAAGTCTCTGCTTTTTACCACTATATACTATATTGACTTAGTTGTTGATGAAATAATACAGGCATTTAGAGGAAAAGTGCAGAGATTGGTATTTTTTTTAAGATTGTGACTCACCTCAAACTTTTTTTG
Source organism: Dugong dugon (assembly GCA_030035585.1). Lineage (NCBI taxonomy): Eukaryota > Metazoa > Chordata > Mammalia > Sirenia > Dugongidae > Dugong > Dugong dugon. The sequence continues at coordinate 105,527,366 of CM057463.1, read as the reverse complement.
AAGACATGGCATCGTAAATATAAAATGACGTTTTGTTTGGGTTAGAGAAGGCATGATGGTGATGATTTTTGTGTCTAATCCTGATGGGTGAACAGGTGGCAGCTAGAAGTATGTGTGAATAAGACAGTGCATACTTATGGAATATCCGGGGATTAAAAATAATAATTTTTCATAAACTGTGAAACTTCTGGGTTCAAGTTAAAGCAAATGACATTTAAGTATTGTAAAGCAAAAAGTGTTGAACAAAGACAAATTTAAAAAAAAAGAAAAGAAAAGAAAACAGACTTTTAACCCATATCAATTATTTGTAGCTTATGGAAAAGTAAATAGATTTAATTATTTGGAAAAAAACAAAACAAAACATGTTTTTCTTTGTAAATCTCAGTGCAGCACTTTCCTCCATCAGAAATGTTTTGTGCCCTACACAGTGTTATTAATATATTTTAAATGTACTATTTAAGCATGTGGATTCTGCTGATTTTACGTTTGAAATAAGACACAGCTCATGCAAATTATTAATTGATTTATAGCTAGCTCAGTTGACTGTGATTCCATGGAGTGGAAATGTACTTACAGTAAGTGTTATGACCTCTCAGTGGAGCGTCCACAATGTTGAGCAAAGCAGCATTGAGCAAAACAGCTTCTGGAGAAATATTAACCAATTTCTGCCTAGCTTTTAATGTGTCTGGGGGGAGTCTTTGTTTTGTAGACAATCTTGCTGCTTTTGCTATCATGGATGATTTTAGCCAGGCTTATAATATTTTTCCACTAGGAAAAAAAAATAATAAAGACAAATAAACGGGACTATAAAATATTGAGATATGGGCACAGAAGAGGAAGGAAAAGAGGCAGGCAGCCAACCAAATCCCACTTATAAACCATATTGGTCTCCTCTTCCTCTATGAGCTTTACTGACTTTCCCTCTTCCCTATTCACCACCCTTCGGCTTGCTGGGCTGAAAAGATAAGGACCCATTTCCTTAGGGGAATCTTCTTGTAACAGGTGATCGACCTGCTAAGTGCTGAAGCACCCAAGGAAAGGCAGCTGTACATCTGAAAGAACAACCTGCCTCACAAGAGGCATGGCTTCCTGGAGATATTTGGAAGTTTATTGATTTCCAGAGAATCGAAATCTTGGATATACGTGCTGTTCTCTTAGAAGAGTTTATCAGACCGCTATGACCTTTCTGGGCTCTGTGGTTTTGCTTTTGGTAACAAGAGCAAGCCACTGTCACAGCTTTAACATTGCACTGGGACAACAAATACCACACAAGAGTTTATAAAGAAGTGTGAAGGCTCAACGCTCTGCACTCAGGGTAGCCAAATTTCTGGCACTTGCCTTCCTTCACCTTGGTGTTTTGTGTGTGTGGTTGTGTTTTTCCTCAGTCTTTTTTATTTTAATGACTCTGGAAACAAAATTCCTGGTGTCCTGTGCTAGTTCATTGAGGGGAGGAGTCCTCTTTGGCCTTAAATTAAAACAAAAACAAAAACTGTTTACTCTCAGGCTTCTTAGGGCATTTTTACAAAATAATCTGGTACCGGAAGTAGAAAACTATGATTGCATTTTTGAGGGCATAAAATAATTAGATCAATTTTTATTAGGGTGAAATTTAATGAATGATGAGACAAAGTAAAATATATTGTGCAGTGTTGTCTTATCCTTCCTTTTTTTCTCGTTTCGCCTCTACATTAAAACCAAAACCAAACCCTTTGCCTTCGAGTGGATTCTGACTCATAGCGACCTTATAGGACAGAGTAGAACTGCTCCACAGGGTTTCCAAGGAGTGCCTGGTGAGTTCTAACTGCCGACCTTTGGGTTAGCAGCCAAACTTTTAACCACTATGACACCAGGGTTTCCTCCTTTACATTAGGTCATTATAATTTTACTATCAGTTGATACATAAGCTCACAAATCTGGGAAATAATATTTGATATCATTTTCTATCTGTTAGGGGAAACAAAACAAACAAACCCAGGAATATACACGGTGAATAAAAGAAAGAACAATATCATATTGATATCCACCATGAAATTAATGTTGCATGTCATATAAATAAGACAAGAAATAAAATAATGATGGCAGTAGGTTGTGATTCCTTTTTGTTTTGCAACTTATTTGGAACAGGTAACATCTGGCTGTGTGTGTCAGACATTTATGTTTCTAGTGATTCATTAAATCCTATTATTTGAAATAGAGCCTATTCAATCAAAAATTTCAAGAACTGAAAAAAAAAAACCAAGAATAAATTGTAGAGTGTTTTTTTTTTTTTTTTAATTCCTAATGACATAGAAAAGGAGCCCTCGTAACACAAGAGTTAAGTCCTCTGCCATCAACCAACATATTGCTTGTTTGAGCCCACCCAGTGGCTCTGCTGGAGAAGGACCTGGCCATCTGCTCCCATAAAGACCGCAGCCTAGAAAACCCTATGAGGTGGTTCTATTCTATGCATAAAAAATTGACTTGATGGCACCTAACAACAACGACAAAGAAATAAAATCTACTGATTTTGTTATTGTAATTTTTATCCAATCTAATTCAGACCTTTAATTTTTTCACTCAGTGGTTTGGAGAGCATTTAATAGGATTCCTTTTCTCTTTTCAACTGTTTTAGATGAACCAGCCTGTGATTTTCATGTTCCCATTTTGTTGTCTTTTACACTATAGTTTTAATCTTTGAATCCCCATTTTGCTAGATGCATGCACATATACACACACAGCCATTATTCAACTTTTCAACCTATTGTACGACTTCTTTCTCTTTGCTATTGATGTATTGTTTATAACAAGAATATAGCTTGTTATTTCTTAACCATGAATATTGTTTCATTTTTGAGGAAGAAACTGACCCTACCAGAAAAATCTATTTCCAACGTGATCTCTAGACCACTCAACCAAGTTTCTGCATTTGGAAAACATGACTTTGCCCTTCAGCTCTTGACAACTGGGGAGGGAATTGTTTTTCAAAATGTTGATTAACAAATATATATGTAAATATAATTTGAGGTAACCCAAATTGATTCCACTTTTATTTTAGATTTTTTTTACTTGTTTATTCACTATTTCTGTTCTGCATCCTTATTTTAATGATTATAAAATGTTCTACTAGTTGTATAAATGGTGTTTTATTTAAGAAATCCTATGTTTGATGTTTAGGATAATTTAAGTTTTTCCTTATACACACAATATTGTGATAGATAAGTGTCTAGAGTAATTTTTGCTTATATATATCTATGACTATTTCTTCAGGGAGATTTACAATATGTAAAACTGATTTCATCTAAAAAAAAAAATTTCTCAAAGACCTATCTTTGCTATTTAACTTTATAATGCCCATATTTTTTAAAGATACCCTTTTAGCTCTATTAAAACTTTGGAGATTTATCATATAAATTTATTTACAGTTAGTAGCACTTGTTTTTAAGACCTTTTAACACCAGGCTTCATGGTACTTCTGAAATTCTGAAATGTACCTCTCCCCTGAAAATGTTTTCATTATTAATAGTGCCATCTCGTGCTTAAAACTATCTCATGTCTTTGGAATATATCTAGCTCATCATTTTATACCTTAAAATCCTAATATAGGGTTTAGTAGGTATATAGTTAAGGAACCCTGGTGGAGCAGTGGTTCAAGGCTTGGCTGCTAACTAAAAGCTCAGCTGTTCAAACTCACTACCCCTCTGAGGGAGAAAGATGTGGTATGCTTCTGTAAAGACTTTCAGCCTTGGAAACCCAATAGGGCAGGGCTACTCTATCCTGTAGGGTCTCTATGAGTCAAATCCACTCGATGGCAATGAGGCATTTTGTTTTTTGTTTTTTTTTTGGTTAGGTGTATATTAGGTGTTTAATATGGAAAGATGATAGTTCTATATATTTCACATAGTTCCTGAAGCATTTCAAAAAAGAGCAGCAAATATCAACTTAAAATTAACTTTTGTTTCTTTACTTTTCCAATTTATTTTTAGATCACTATCAATCACCCTTGTGTCTGGAACTCTACATTACTTTTACAAGTTTTTTAAAAAATTGGTATTACATTTAGCCTACCTCGAAATACTCTTAATTCAGTCTTATTATCACCATTTTTAAAGTAAATAACTCAGCATTTAAGTGTTTTCTAACTTCAAACCTGTAGAATTCAAGCCCAGCACATTTCAGCCCGTCTAGAGTTCTTTTTTTCTACTATACTATGCTTAGCTCATATAATTCAGAAATATTTAATTTTAAAGGTGAACAAACAATTATATGAAAGCAAGAGTCACATTGTTTATGTTTAGCATTTTTTTTAAACTGAGAGTAAGAAAATAGATGTGTATGGATAATGAAATAGAATCTTAAAATGGTTTTGACACTTCAGTTTTACATAGATATGGGAGTGTGTTTGACTCATCTTAAAAGTGTATCAATGTACCAGGTAGAAGGCAGAAAACTATAGTGAGAATTGATATCAAAGATCTGTTACCATTAGGGCATTTGTTGTGGGCTGCTATCTTGGAAGCTTAAAGGTGATAGCCCAAATTATGATTAGAATAGGTGGTATGTGTTTGTTTGCTTACCTGTTTGGTAACTGGTACATTGGAGCAAGAGTTTTTTGAATATCTTGTCTTAGGGTGAAACAAGCCAAATCTCTTAAATGAGAATCATCGTAGTTCAATATCATATGTTATAAATGTTTATTAATGTTGGTTATAATTTTAGCATACATTTTCATATGCCTTTCTAGAAAAAGGGACAATATTTTGGCAAAATTTCATAACTCAAGATACCATTTGCATGGTCTTTTGAATTGAATTGAATGAAGCCTAGAGAAAGACCAGTTGTCATCAAGTCTATTACCATCCATAGAGAGCCTACTGGACGGAGTAGAACTGCACCACAGGTTTCCAATGAGCAGCTGGTGGATTCGAACTGCTGAGCTTTTGGTTAGCAGCCAGTCTCTTAACCACTGTGCCACCAGGGCTCCTTGTTTGGTCTAGAGGGCTGTTATTAATGTAAAGTATTTATAAATGAAAAAAAAAAATGTTGCCTCTTAGGAGTAAATATAACTTTGTGGTTAAAGGATGTGCTTTAATTTCATGGTAGAATTCAAGAACAATATTTTTTTTTTCCCCCAAACTATGGTTCACAGTGTCCATTGAATAGATATAAGCTGAAGCTGAGGTAAGGAAGGATCCTCTCCTACAGCTTTTGGTTGGAGCATGGACCTATCGGCATGGTGATTTTGGACTTACAGCCTCCAGAACTGTGAGATAATAAATTCCTATTTTACACTACCTCCTTTGTGGTAACTTGTTATGGCAGCCCTAGGAATCCCCATTCTTAGGTTTTCCTGTCCCATACACAGAGTGCCAATCATCCACAGCTATAAAGACTAAAAGGTTTGTGTAAACATGCGTTGTGGAGTCTGCCAATGAAGAGTACAATGATTTTGTTTCTCACCATTAGACGTAAGTTTGTTACACTATATAAATAAGGATTATATAATTTACATATTTTAATTTTGAAAAAGTATTTTGTAGCAAGAAAATATGATCAAGCTGGCAGCTATAAACCAATATCTTGAGTGGTTTATAGAAGACTACCCAGTTGGCTCTTGAGCTACAAGCAAATGAATTGAGTTTTGCACAAAGGGTAAAAACACTGAAGATGAGTTCTTGGCATAGATGAAACTTCATTGTTGAGGCCACAAGCCCCTCAAGAGCAAAAACTATGCCTTAATCAATAAATTTTTTGTGTCTTGTACATAATAGTCCCTAATAAATGTATGTTGAATGAAGAAGGAAGGAAGGATATACCTTGTAATCTATGAAAATATCTAGTGCACTCCACCCTATCCCTCCATTTACAGAAAAATGTTGCTAAGAGCTGAGCATAGACCAGAAACAAAAATAAACCTGAAGGCAGAATCATGCAGAGGAGTACAGATCTTTCACTGTTGGTTTACTTTTCAATTATTTTTCTCTCTCACTAGTGGACAATACTAGTGTGCAATAGGAAACCCTGGCTGCCTAGTGGTTAAGAGTTCAGCTGCTAACCAAAAGGTCAGCAGTTCAAATCCACCAGGCACCTCTTGGAAATCTTATGGGGAAGTTCTACTCTGGCCTATAGCGTCGTTGTGGTTGTAATCAACTGGACGGCAATGGGTTTTTTTTTTTTTTTTGGTTAGTGGGCAGTGGGAGCCCTGGTAGCACAGTGGTTAAGCGCTTGGCTGTTAACCAAAAGGTCAGCAGTTCAATTCCACCAGTCTCCTTGAAAATCCTATGGGGGCAATTCTGCTCTGCCCTATAGGTCTGCTATGAGTCAGAATTGACTTCATGGCAATGGGTTTAGTGAACAATGAGAGTTCAGGAAAAGTAATCCTTTTTTTTTTTTTTTTTGGAAAGGGGTTGTGAGGAGAAATGTAAGGGATTGACTATGCCCATGGTAGAATAAGATTTTTGAAAAAGAAAAAAGTATAGCTTTCAGGTTGAATTTTATTTATCTAATAGTAATAATTACAATAATAGTAGTAATAATAATAAATTATTTTCTCACTGGTTTATAATATCCTTTGCATGCTCACAAGCATAAGCACATGAGGTAACGTATGTCAAGAGCTGGCATGATCGATATGCTGTTCAGTCTCCAGAAATCATTGCTTCTTTTGTGACAATTTATTTCATCTTTTTGGAGGATTCTAGGTATAAGTCTCCCTGTATTTCACTGCATTAACTCACATGGCTAAACAAAACTGCATTCGTAGTGAGAAAGCTCTGTAACTAACACAGGTTTTTGTTTACATGTAGGAAACTTGCTCCCCAGGGATAAAATTGCAGATTCACAAATGCTCAGAGCACTCCAACGTCTCCCAGGAGTGTTGGCTTACATTTCCAGAAGACTTCCCTGGGGCAGAGGGCTTTTTAAAGAATGCTTTTAACTTCTGTTTTGCTCACACTACAGTTTTAAGCTCCTACTGTTGTCTGTCTACTGTAAATGCTATTTGGCTGACCACTGCCAGGTAAGCGATACTTCTATGGTGTTTGCATGATTCTAAATCTTATGTAGGAATAAGGTAATAGCCTAAATTAAGTGATTGTTGGAATTGACTAAATGGACTATTGTGTTGTAATGAGCAAGTGGAAAATCTACATTACCCATTAGCCAGACCTCTACACTGAAAGTCATGTAATCTTATTTTCTGAGTTAGACCCCTTACCTCAACTCCTTGTTTTAGTCATATGGTGATATAGATAAAGCATGCTTGGTAGAAGTACACCTGCTCACTGATGTACGAAGATAGATCATATACAGGGTATGGATGCTAGTAAGATAGTTTTTGCACTAAGAAACAGAACACAGAAACCATGAGACATCTATAGTCAAGAACTAGAGGAAGATTGTCTGTGTGGGTTTAAGCCAAAACAATTATTGAAACACCAAATATCCGCATTATGATCTTGACTACAGATAAAAGACTTGTTGCTTTGGTTGTTGTTGTTGTTGTTAGGTCCGAACGAGTCAATTTCTAATCACAATGAACCAATGCAACAGAGTAGAACTGCCACATAGGGTTTCCTAGGTTGTCGTGTGTCAAACTGTGATGGCTTGAGTTGCTGTGATGCTGGAAGCTATGCTACCTGTATTTCAAATACCAGCAGTGACACCCATGGTGGACAGGTTTCAGTGGAGCTTCCAGACTGGGATGGGCTAGGAAGAAGGACCTGGCGATCTATTTCTGAAAAAATAGGCCAGTGGAAAACTTATGAATAGTAGCAGAACATGGTTTGATATAGTGTCAGAAGATGAGCCCCTCAGGTTGGAAGGCACGCAAAATATTACTGGAGAAGAGCTGCCTCCTTAAAGCAGAGTTGACCTTAATGACAGGCATGGAGTCAAGCTTCCGGAACCTTCATTTGCTGATGTAGCACTACTCAAAATGAGAAGACACAGCTGCAAACATCCATTAATAATAGGAAGGTTGAACGTATGAAGTATGAATGTAGGAAAATTGGAAGTCATCAAAAATGAAATGGAACACAAAAAGATTGATATCCTAGGCATTAGAAAGCAGAAATGGACTGGTATTGGCCATTTTGAATCAGACAATCATATGGTCTACTATGCTGGGAATGAAAAATTGAAGAGGAATGGCATTGCATTCCATCATCAAAAAGAACATTTCAAGATCTATCCTGAAATACAACTCTGTCAGTGATAGAATAATATTCATAGGCCTACAAGGAAGACCAGTCAATACGACTATTACTCAAATCTACAAATGAACCACTAATGCCAAAGATGAAGAATTTGAAGATTTTTACTAACTTCTGCAGTCTGGAATTGATAAAGCATGCAATTAAGATGCATTGATAATTACTGGTGATTGGAATGAAAAAGTTGGAAACAAATACAAAGGATTAGTAATTTGAAAATATAGCCTTGCTGATAAAAATGGCAACAGAGATCACTTGATAAAATTTTTCAACACTAATGACTTCTTCACTGCAAATACCTTTTTTTTTTTTTAACAATATAAACGGTGACTATACACATAAACTTCACCAGATGGAATACACAGTAATCAAATCAACTACATCTCTGGAAGGAGGCAATGGAGAAGTTCAATATTATCATTCAGAGCAAGGCCAGGGGCTGACTGCAGTATAGACCATCAACTGCTCATATGTAAGTTCAAGGTGAAGTGAAGAAAATCAAGTCCATGAGAGCCAAAATATATTGATTATATACCAGCTGAATTTAGAGACTATCTCAAGAATAGATTTAATGCATTGAACACTAATGACTGAAGACAAAACAAGTTGTGGAATGACATCATACATGAAGAAAGCAAGAGGCCATTAAAAAGATAGGAAAGAAAGAAAAGACCAAAATGGATATAAGAATAGACTCTGAAACTTGCTCTTGAACGTAGAGTAGCTAAAGCGAATGGAAGAAGTGATGAAGTAAAATAGCTGAACAGAAGATTTCAAAGTGTGGCTCGAGAAGACAAAGTAAAGTATAAAGGAATGTGCAAAGATCTGGAGTTAGAAAACCAAAAGGGAGAACATACTTCGCATTTCTCAAGCTAAAAGAACTAAAGAAATAGTCAAGCCTGAAGTTGTAGTATTGAAGAATTCTGTGCAGAATATATTGAATGACAAAGGAAACATCAAAAGAAGATGGAAAGAATTCACAGAGTCACTATATCAAAAAGAATTGGTTGAGGTTCAACTATTTCAAGAGGCAGCATATGATCAAAAATTGATAGTACTGAAGGAAGAAGTTCAAGCTGCACTGAAGGCATTGGTGAAAAACAAGGCTCCAGGAATTGATGGAATACCAATTGAGATGTTTCAACAAACGGATGCAGTGCTGGAGATGTGCACTTGTTTATGCCAAGAAATTTTGTAAGATAACTACCTGGCCAACAGACTGGAAGAGAGCCATATTTATGTTTGTTCCCAAGAAAGGTGATCTAACACCATGCAGAAATTATCTAACAATATCACTAACATCACACACAAGTAAAATTTTGCTGAAAATCTTTCAAAATTGACTAGAGCAGTACATTGACCGGGAACTGCTAGAAACTCAAGCCAGATTCAGAAGAGGACATGGAACCAGGGATAGCATTGCTAATGTCAGATGGATCTTGGATGAAAGCAACCTAGAAAGATGTTAAACTGTTTTATTGATTATGCAAAAACTTTCAACTGTGTGGATCATAACAAATTATGGATAACATTGGGAAGAATGGGAATTCCAGAACACTTAATCATGCTCATGAGTAACCTGTACATAGACCAAGAGGCAGTCATTCGAACAGAACAAAGTCAGGAAAGGTGTGTGTCCGGGTAGTATCCTTTCACCACACGTATTCAATTTGTATACTGGGCACGTAATCTCAGAAACTGGACTATATGAAGAAGAATGAGGTGTCAGGATTGGAGGAAGACTCATTAACAACCTGAGTTATGGAGACACAACCTTACCTGCTGAAAGTGAAGAGGACTTAAAACACTGATCAAGATCAAAGACTACAGCCTTCAGTATGGATTACACCTCAACATAAAGAAAACAAAAATCCTTGCAACTGGACTGATTAGCAACACCATGACTCATTGCATTGGGCAAATCTGCTGCAAAAGACCTCTTTAAATTGTAAAAAAGCAAATAGGTCAGTTTGAGGACTAAGGTGCATCTAATCAAAGCCATGATATTTTCAATTACCTAATATCATTCTAAATCTGGACAATAAATGAGACTGAAGAAGATTGACACCTTTGAGTTACAGTGATGGGAAGAATATTGAATACACCATGGACTGCCAGAAAAATGAATAAGTCTTTGTTGGAAAAAGTACAGCCAGAATTCTCCTTAGAAACAGAAATGGCAAGACTTCTCATGTACTTGGACATGTTATCAGAAAGAACCAGTCCCTGGAGAAGGACATCATACTTGGTAATGTAGAGGATCAGCGAAGAAGACGAAGACCCTCAGTGAAATGGACTGACACAGTGGCTTCAACAATGGGCTTAAACATAACAGTTGTGAGGATGGCACAGAACAGGACTGAATTTCATTCTGCTGTGCATAGGGTCGCTATGGGTCAAGACCTACTGCACAGCACCTAGCAACAACAACAATCTTTATGGAAGCTGATTCCAAGTTCTTTCTCCTGAGGAGCTGCTAGGTGGGTTCGAACTGCAAACCTTTTGGTTAGCAGCCCAGCGCTTAACCTTTGTACCACCAGTGCTCATAAAAGACATATAAGAACTACCAAACATGTCTTAACCCATCACATTACCAACAGCACCTCTTTACTTTTGTTTTTTTCAAGTGTTTTACTTCTACAGTTTCATTTTAACCCCTCAAAAACTGACAGTGCCTTTTCCTTTTTGAATTTGCAGAGATAAAATGATGTCAGAGACATTTGGAAAAGCATGAGTAGCCACTTCTTTTTCTTGTGCTTTTATCAAAATAAATAAATAAATAACAACAACAGACCAAAAAAAAACAACAAAACTACACAGCAATACAGACATTCACAGGAACAAACCAAAAAAATCCATTGCCGTCGAGTGGATTCTGACTCACAGCATCCCTATAGGAAAGAGTAGAACTGTCTCATGGGATTTCCCAGGAGTGGTTGGTGGACTCAAACTGCAGCCATAGTTAGCAGCCATAGTTCTTAACCACTGTGCAACCAGGGCTCTTATGCTCTAAGGGTTGTTTTCTATTGTTGTTGTTTTAATTTTCTTTACTTTTTATTTCTTTTCTTCCTTTTTTTTTTAGTTCAGTTGGGTTGTTAAGGGAATATCTTGAAAGAAAAACATTTTATGACTTAAGCTATGTAAATGATTTGGGGGTTATTTAGTTGGAGTTGAAAATGACGGTGAAGCCAATAGTATACCACACCTTTCCCCGCCCCCTAAAAAAGGAAGAACGTTTTCAAGTCAAGAAAAGACAAGGTTTGGCCATAGAAGTGACTTCATAGATGGAGAAAATAGCAAGAGATAATAAGCCTGCTGGGTAATGCTTCCAGAGGACACACATATACAAGAGAAAGTAGCTAACAATGAGAAATGCATAGAGAATGAGAAAGAGCAGAGAGAAATAAATGAAGAAGCAGAAAAGGATTCAGTCTCAGAAAATTTGGGAAAGGATGATATAAAGTACTCCATGGTCAATGTTAAATGTTACAGAATGACAAAATAGAATGTGCACTGAGAAGAAGCCCCTCTGAACTCAGTAATTAGCAAGTCACAACTGAGCACAAAACAGTGGGGGAACAAGGAAACAATGGGAGATGAGGCCATGAATGCAGTGAGTAGAGTGAGCAAATAGTAGGTTTTCAGGGGGTTAGCAATGCAGGGGAAGACAGAAGGAAGGAATTATATAGCTGGAGGGTGATGCGGGCCAGAAAATTATCTATTATCTTGGGGGAAAGAGGGATAGGCAAAAGATTTGCACTTAAAGGACAAGACTTAAGAGAAAAACGCGACAATTATGAAATAACTGTAATAACAATAACAATAATAATAGCTGCCATTTGAGTACTAGGTACTAAGTTAAGTGATTTATATCTTTTATCTCTTTTAATCTTCCTTTTAATAACTGAAGTTATTCATACCTTCTGTTTTCAGAAAAGGAAATTGAAATGATTATTTATGACCAAGATCACACAACTAACAGCTTGCAGAAATGATACTTAAATCCAGTTTGGTCAGATTCAAAAATCATGATCTCAGTTGCAAAACCATGGGGTAGGTACCTGGAAATAGAATCAAGGAGACAGTTGAAGGCTTCGTGCTGGAGCTGAATAGTGATGTAGAGATCAAAAGATAAGAGTATGGATACTTTGTGTGTGCGTGTGCGTGTGTGTGTGTCTATGTGTAAGAAAGGGGCGGGGCAGAGAAGGATGACAAAAGCAAGAGCACAAAAAATATATTAAGCCTAAAATTGTGCTGATGTTTGATTTTAAACTTTTGGGGCAGACATTGTGGGAATCAAAAATGTAGCCGATGAAAACTGAGCAAAAGATTTGCTGAATAATATTGAGAGATCAGTTGTTGCTGGTGAAAAATTCATACACATTTTCTTCAACAATACTATGCAACTGAGAAAAAAAAAGTCTGTGTGAAGTCTGGACCTTTATAGTCACCACTTGTAAGGCATCAGGCTCCAGATAGTTTCTACCGGTCATCTGGAATGGGTGAGCAATGAATTTGATTGGGAGATCTCAAAATCTAAGATTAGCAAGAGAAGTTATGGGTCTGTTGCTCTCATTATCCCCAGGGGGAGGTGTGAGGGGCCAGGTGCACTTGGATTCTCAGAACCTATTTGTGTTCCAGGGTAGAGGTAATGTTTTTTGTTTGTTTGTTTTTATGCTTTGCACAGTTTGGCTTCTTGATAAAGTGAATTGCCATGCTAGAGAATTCCTTTTCTGCAAACTCATTTGCTTCTCCCTTTCCAAGCATATTGGACCTGGAGCTATCTACTCTAATTCAAATGGTAATAAACCTTCTCTCTCCCCATGAACCATGGAAATATTCTTGGGATCGTTGACCTGCAGACTTGTCTTATTTTCACTCTAAAGGCATGTACTTGCGTTCCAAAGGACAAGAACCGAGGGTTCTTGGGCTTCTCTTCTACAAGAGAATTTATTTACCTTAGGCAGGTTAAGTTTTTTTCCCTCTCTACAAATAAGAGATCAAGATGTATATAGGCCTTCATATTCATATTTTCAGGGTTCCTAGCCCAGGTTACAGACCCCAGTACATGTAGGGTGACATCGGGCTTTCCTCACATAGCCCTAGAAGAGGGAAGAATTGAAGCAAAGGAAAATTGATACAGTAATTTCTATAATAATAATAATAGTAATAATAACCTATCCCTGACCAAGAAACCTTGGATTTATTTTCAAAATAATATGAAAAAATATAGATATTAAAAACTTGTCATAAAATACTCACATCCTATTTTGCTGTTGTTTGTTTTAATAAGTCAAGCATGCAAATAAATTTAGCATTATGATGCGAAGCAGTCTGGGTTTGGGTGCAGCTATTTCCAGGTGTTGTGTGGGAAAGTCAGTACCTAGCACAAAGAGGTCTGAACCCAGGACCCATGGAAAATTATGGTCCCTTCTCGATGGAAGTAGAAATGAAGAGAAGACACTTGACTCCACAGAAAATTTAGCCTAAGTTTATCCCTTTTGCTTTATCTGCTAGCTCGCTGTTCAGGTCAATCTTCAGTGAGCATGAGGATTATTTTCAGGCAGAACTCTTTCTTGCAGTACAGAAAATAAGCGTGGTTAGTTGATGCAGCACTGGCAATTTGCACATGGTAGAAGGTCAAAAGAATATAAGAATGGAGGATGCTATGTGAGAGTACCCTTGAAATGATTAAGCAAATTTTCTAGGTAAAATAAAAAAGAAGACAAAGCTAGATGAGACTCTTGAAAAAAAGAACATATTCTTGATTTGACTTTTCCAGAAAACTTATTATTCTCTAAAATGTCACAAGCAGATAAATGTATATTCCTTACTTTGTAGAGGTCTTATTCATTGTTCCCACAATTTGCATCTCTTTTACTAGTTTTATGATTCCTTAATTAAGTCTTTGTTCACAGAAAAGGAATACTTGGTGAATCTAATTATTTCTTGACTTGATATGTCTTAGAGAAAAATCTTGCCTCTTTGTTTTCTCCCTCTTCATTTTAACTTCTCAGAGGCTTTCTCTATACTCAAGCTTCTGTCTTCATATTCTTCAAAAAACCCCACTTCATGCCTAAGATCCATCTATTCTACAACACCCTTCTTTTTGTGCATTAATGTCATGTGCCTCAATTCAGGCCACTCTGAGTTCATTTGGTGATAAGTGCTCAGCAGCCTGGCCCCTCTGTGGCCCTGACCTGCCTCCACATCTTCCACAACAGCTACTATCTGGTAACTCAAGCTCCCCTACCTTCCCCACATTGCGCCACAGCATGGCTCAATCTTTCTTCAAATCCTTAGAGCTGCCACTTAGAAACAGAAACTGATATAACTGAATGTAAACTGCAATACAAATCCTATAGTGTTGCACTATAAGACAAATTGGATAGTCATATAAGCAAAAGTATTTTTTTAAAAGGTCTTCAGAGGAAATTGGGCTTGAAGCTTTAGCTGGTAAGAATCAGGTAAAGGGGGGCTATCGTATATGAGGTGGCTTTTGCTATAGCTCTTTTCTCTGCCTGGAATGATTTTTCCTGTGATATATGTTTGTCTCACTGCCTTTGTCTCCTTCAGGTGTTGGCTCACATCTCACCTTCTCAATAACGCCTATTCTGACCACCCTGTTTAATACTTCAACCTGCCCCAGCTCTCATTCTCTGGCATTCTGCATCCTCCTTACCTTGCTCTATTTTTATTTGATTTTTTGTTTTTTTAATTTGATTGTGAGGATGGTGCAGTACTGGGCAGTGTATTGTTATGTTGTACTTAGGGTTGCTATGAGTCATAACCGACTCGACAGCACCTAACAACAACTTTTACTTATTTTTCCCCCCATAAGACTTAAAACCTGATCATATACTAGATAAATTATTTATGATATTTTTCATGCTTGTCTCTATTTCCTCACTATAAAACTTAACTCCAGCAGTGCAGAGACTTTGTTCTAGTAAATCCTACACACCGAAAGTCTGGCAATAATGGGCACTTGAAACATATTGTATGAGTGAATCAATGAATGAATGAATGAAAGGAAAAAGGAAGAATGCAAAGTCAATGTGTGTTAATTTCTGTTCAGTTCAACAAGAATTTGCTGAATGCCAATATAATTTAGGAGTTACTGGGTGTTACAATAATACATAGATAAATGATATACGCATTCCTCGTTAAAGGAGCTTGCAGTTATTTGGGAACACAATCATCTGTGTATAATGCAGTGAAAGGTTATAGAAAATGGAATATTGTGTAATGGAAATGCTGCAACAGATTTGCATTTTGATCTATTCTATTTGCTTGTGAATAATACAATGGATTGGGTAGAGATGCTACGTGAAGTGCAAAATTAGAGGCAGGGATACCCATTAGCAGATTCCTCCAATAGTTATGTGATAGCAAATGTGTGCCTGAACTAGGGTAGTGTTAATAGTTACAGAAAGGCAATGATGGATTTCCAAAGTATTTAGGAGGTAAAATCAGAGGAACAGAGTGAATGATTAAGGATGAGAGATTTGCTTTTAGTAATGCAGGAGTTTGAGAATAAGCAAATTAAGTCTGTTCATGACTCCAGTGTCCATTATTTAATAATATAACAAGACAGTGGAAAAGATAAGTACAATCTAGTCATCAGAGCAAAAGCATCAAGAAGGTATAGTAGAGAGAAATCCCAATTTAGAATGTTCTAGTTTTTCTGGCCACTGAAAGCTGACTGATACTATCAAAATTAAGCATTGGGAAGAGGAGTGTGTGTGGGGGTGGGGGGAGTCCAACTGAAAACACCAACAGTTATTCAGTTTTTTTTTTATAGGGTTCCTTATCTTATTTAATTAATGCTGAGACAAATTACTAATATTTCAAAAATCCCCAGAATGATAAGAAAGGGGAATACGACAATTCATTTCATATTTCATGGGACCAAAGATCTAGGGAAATTAATGAAAAAAATGGGTATGAAATGTGTTACACTTATTTACGATAAGAAGGTACTTGAAACATATTAACTTATTATTAACATATTAACTTACATGACCATGACTTAACAAGTATTTATCAATCACATAACCAAAACCAAAACCAAGCCCATTGCTGTTGAGTCGATTCCAACTCATAGCAACCCTATAGGACAGAGTAGACTGCCCCATAGGGTTTCCAAGGAGTAGCTGGTGGATTTGAACTGCTGATCTTTTGTTTAGCAGCTGGGCTCATAACTACTGCATGACCAGGGCTCCTCTCCCGATGTATTGTTGTTGTTAATTGCTGTCCGTTGGATTCTGACTTACGGTGATCCCATGTGTGAGAGGAGAACTGCTCTAAGGGGTTTTCAAGGCTATGACCTTTCAGAAACAGATCCCTAGGACTGCCTTCTGAGGTGCCTCACCTCTGGGTGGATTCAAACAGCCAGTCTTTTGGCTAGCAGTTAAGCACTTAACCATTTGTACCATCCAGGGACTCAATTACTGGCAGAGTTATTATTTCATTTGCCTCTTTTTTCCAGTGTCTAGCCCAGGGTTTAGCACTAATATGTCCTCAAAAAATGTTTTTTTCAATGGCTGAGCAAATAAATGAATAGGATGGTTATTGATAATGTGAGTTTTGGAATCAGAAAATGCTTTAAGTCTCAAATCTGCCATTTTTAGTTAAGCAATCTACTTTCTTTTCCAAACTTCAGTTTCCTTATATGTAAAATGGAATTGATAATAGCACTACCTCAAGTCATTGTTACTATTTTGAAATAATGATCAGTTATTATTTAAAACAGTTAGCATAGTGCCTAGCATGTAGTGTGTTCTCAATAAATATTAATAATAATTATTATGTTCAAATTGTGCATGAGGTCCATTTTAAGCTACCACTAAATATATGTGCATTTTTAAGGCTGACTTCTGAAGCAGTAGTGCACTTGGTAAGTTAGAGGGTGAATTCATTTACAGTAATGAGTTTTCAGTAAGGACAACCATGCTTTGCAACTGTTGTTTCATTCTCTTGACCCACATTCCAACATATATTTAGTGTTTTTTCTACAAATCTTCCTTTTTATTATTTTATTATTTCACCTTTTTTTTTTTTTTATTATCTTGGCTACTCTTAATCAGTTATAGGAAATATGCCATCCAATGAAACGCTTAAAAATAAATTGGAGTGTGCTGAGCAATAACTAGTCAATTTTTAAATTCTTTTTAAGTTTTTAAGAGAATGTTACTGAATTGTATTTATTAAGGAAATGTATTCAATGACTTCTCCAAATTTATAAAGTAGATATTTTAGAAGATTAAATACAAGTTTCACTAAACCTTCTGGTAATTGATAGAATCCTATGTATTTTCGTTGCTTCAATATTTTTCAGGAATTTTCCATGCTGAGAACAATAGGCCTAAGGTACATTCAAGCAGTTAAATAAATGAGTACATACTGTCTTTTCAGATACTATCTTCCTTTTAAAAACTTATGCTTCTTAATGGAAAGGCCAAGTACCTTGGTACCAACTCCTGGAGAACATAAAACCAAAAACCAAACTCATTGCCATCGAGTCAATTCTGACTTATAATGACCCTATAGAACAAAGCAGAACTGCCCCATAGAGTTTCCAGGTAGTGCCTGGTGGATTCGAACTGCCGACCTTTTGGTTAGCAGCCATAGCTCTTAACCACTACACCACCAGGGTTTGAGAGACAATAATGCAAAATCAATGACCAAGATCCAGACTAAGAAATGTAGACGGCACCAAAGAGCTCTGGTAAATGTAACAAATGGGGCAACCAAAATAGATTCCTTGCTGTGGAACCCCTTTTTATTTTTTTTAATTCATTCATCCTTCAGTCATTTAGATTTTTGTTCAATCTGTTACGTAGCTCATACTAACTGAATGCCAAATATGTGTCAGGCCTTTTTCTAGCTACTGCAGATGATAGCTAATGGTTATGAGGTCTTCCCTTCAATTATCATATTGATACAGTCATCCACCTAACTTGCCCAAACTGATGGCACCATTCACCTAATTTGCTTCTGTTGTGAAATGATAGATACTAATAGCTACTTGGCTACTATTGTTAACTACTGGATATAGACCACTGGCTATTGATAACACAGTTAATGTACTCAGGAAAACCTACAGAATTCCCTCTGAAAGCTATGAAATGATTTATTTATTTATTTAATTTAAGAAGCATTGGGAAATTATTTATGTTAGGGTGTATTCAAACCACCATGCTTTTGATTAGCAGTCAAGAGCAAACAGTTTCATCACCCAAGGACTCTAATTCCAAGGGTAACCAAATCAAACCCGAACTCGTTTCCAATGAGTTGATTCTGAATCACTGTAACCCTATAGGACAGAGTAGAACTGCCCCATAGAGTTTCGAAGGCTGTAAATCTTTACAGAAGCAGACTGCCACATCTTTTTTCCGAGAAACGGCTGGTGGGTTCGAAACATGACCTTTTGGTTAGTAGTCCAGCACTTAACCACATGCACCACCAGAAACCAAAAATCAAACCCATTGCCACTGAGTCAATTCTGACTCATAGTGACCCTATGGTACAGAGTAGAACTGCCTCATAGGGTTTCCAAGGAGTGGCTGGTGGATTCAAACTGCCAAACTTTTGGTTAGCCGCTGAGCTCTTAAACACTGTGCACCGGGGCTCCAACCACCAGGGCGCTTTAATTCCAAGGGTAGGGGCTTGGCTTGATAATCTACATTTTTAACATCTCCCCAATGTAATGATGAATAGCTAACTTTGAGAAGCTCTGGTGTGATAAAATGTTGTGTAAGTAGATCCAGCCACTGAACAGCATGTTACCATTAGTTGTATAGCCTTAGTGAAACTCCTTAACTGCTGTGTTTATGTTTACTATCTGAAAAACGATGATATTGGATTAAATTTGTTTTTCAACTATGTCTCAACACTTAACTGAGTTGAAGAAACCATTTTGTGTATTGTGACAAACATTAAAAAAAGAGTGTGAAAAGTATAAAAGAGAAAATATTACAGGGCACCACATGTAATAAAGGTAAATACTGCATCATGAAAGTTTGCTTTGGTGTGTATTAGTGTACTGGGTTGTAATGTAAACTATATTTTATACTGTCAGTTATGGTAAAACATTTTGAAAAGCCTGGGAATAGATGATGTTTAAATTTCTTTCACTTAAAAATGTTTAATTTATTGTATTACTCTCCCTGTACTAGGGATTTCAAGTGCAACATAACTAAAATATTCAAAGAATCAAAAATAGTACATATCATTGTTTCCATATATAATATCTATAAAAATATATAAAGTAGAGACCTGCAAAAATTATTACATTTAAAATTGCTCAGTTAAAGATCAATATATTTCTTTATGCCAGAAATAGCAAATGAAAAAAAAAAAAAGTTTAAGGAATGAGTACTATCCTTTATAATGGTAAATGAAATATAAAAGATAAAAGAATATACAAGAGCTCTCTATATATTTATTTAAATTAAATTAATGTTTTAAAAAGACAAAATATAAACTAATTTAATAAGATAGAGATGAAAAAGCTAGTTCTAAACAATAGAAACACAAGAATAGACCAACAATATTTCAGTATATTAGAAAACAAATTAGTTGGATAGAGAGTCAAGATATAAACATATAGACACATACACAATATATATTTACAAACATATATACCTCTGCAGTTTAATAAAGAAAGTATAATTTCACTCCAAATCAGTGATTCTCAAACTTGGCTGCACATTAGAATCACCCAGGGAGCTATAGATGTACTGATGACTGGGTTGCAATACCACAGATACCGATTTAAATCTCTGGGGTGTAGCCTGTGTGTAGGGATTTTAAAAAGCTCTCCAACTAATCAGAATTTTCAGTCTAATTTGAGAATTACTGCTTACGGGAATTTCCTGCTTTATTTAAAATCACACAGTAAAATTTGGAAAGAGATCTTTCAGGTACATTGTTGTTATTGTTGTTAGGTGCCGTAGAGTTGCATCCGACTCATAGTTACCTTATGCACCACAGAACGAAACTACCTGGTCCTTCACCATCCTCATAATCATTGTTATGCTTGAGCCCATTGTTGCAGCCACTTCTGTCAATCCACCTTGTTGAGGGTCTTTCTCTTTTTTGCTGGCCTTCTGCTTTACCAAGCATGATGTTCATCTCCAGGGACTGATCCCTCCTGATAACACGTCCAAAGTATAGTCTCTCTATCCTTGTTTCTAAGGAGGATTCTGGTTGTACTGCTTCCAAGACAGATTTGTTCGTTCTTTTGGCAGTCCATGGTATATTCAGTATTCTTCGCCAACACCACAATTCAAAAGCGTCGATTCTTCTTTGGTCTCCTTATTCATTGTCCAACTTTTGCGTGCATATGAAGAGATTGAAAACACCGGGGCTTGGGTCAGGTGCACTTTAGTCTTCAAGGTGACATCTTTGCTTTTCAACACTTTAAAGAGGTCTTTTGCAGCCAATCTGGCCAATGCGATGCGTTTTTTTCATTTCTTGACTTCTGCTTCCGTGGGTGTTGATTGTGGATCCAAGTAAAATGAAATCCTTGACAAGTTAAATCCCCCACCCATCTGTCAGTTTGTCATACTGTGGGGTCTTGCATGTTGCTATAATGCTGGAAGCTATGCCACTGGTATTCAAATACCAGCAAGGAAGCTAGAGTACTGGAAATAGAAACCAAAACATAATTAAAGAGAATGATGACACATTGTGAAAAATGTAACTAATGTCACTGAAAAATTTGTGTGAAAATTGTCAAATGGAAACCTAAATTACCTTGTAAACTTTCACCAAAAACGATAAAAATACTATTAAAAAAAAAAAAAGAAGGCAAAGATGTCACTCTGAGGACTAAGGTGCGCCTGACCCAAGCCATGGTGTTTTCAATCTTCTCAAGTGCTTGTGAAAGATGGACAATGAATAAGGAAGACCAAAGAAGAATTGACGCCTTTGAACTATGGTATTGATGAAGAATATTGAATATACTGTGAACTGTCAGAAGAACAAACACATCTGTCTTGGAAGAAGCTCAGCCAGAATACTCCTTAGAAGTAGGGATGATGAGACTTCATCTCATATACTTTGGACATGTTATCCAGAGGGACTAGGCCCTGGAGAAGGACACAATGCTTGGTAAAAAAGGAAAATTCTCAAAGAGATGGACTGACACAAAGGCTACCTACAACAATGGGCTCAAACATGGCAACAATTGTGAGGTTGGAAAGAATCAGACAGCTCTTTGTTCAGCTGTACATCAGGTTACTATGAGTAAGAACCAACTCTATAGCACCTAACAACAACAACAAGAGATGAATTTGAAAGTTGGACAATAAAAAAAGGAGGACAGAAGAACTGATGTATTTGAATTGCAGTATTGATGAAGGATGCTGAATGTACTGTGGACAGCTAGAACAACAAACATACCAGTCTTAGAAGAAATACAACCATAATTCTCCTTAGAAGTGAGAATGACAAGACATATCATCAGAAAATACCAATCACTAGAAAAGTAGTGATAAAGCAGAGGGTCAACCAAATCAAGGGAAACCCTCAATGAGATGAATTGACATGATAACTACAATAATGGATTCAATCATACTAATGATCATAATGATGACACAGGGCCAGGCAGCCTTTCATTCTGTTATACGAAATCTCCACGAGTAAAAGTCGAATTGAAGGCAACTTAGAACAATAATAACTTGCAATCAAAGCCCATAGGCCAGTCCAATTTCAACTTTTGTTCCCAATGTCTCCTTGATACTTGACACCTTTTTGGTCAAGTCCAAGAGAATAAACTCTGCTGCCTACGCTGGATCCTCTCACTATATTCAGGTTTTATCCCTCCTAAGAATCATGCTTCTTTCGGGTGAATCATACATTATCCGTAGAGATACCTTTTACACCAAACTCCTTATTTTTGTTAAAGGGTCAGTAGATTAAGACCATTTTCATAACATTCTTATAAACACAGACGTGCACACACACACACACACACACACACACACACACAAATGTGGTGTTTAAGAAATAAATATGAGAATTATTTTGAATATTATAATAATGAGAGAGGTTAAGTAAAACTAGTATTCCATTAAAAAAATTAAAAAATTTATGAAAATTAGAGATAATAATCAATAGTATTGATAGTATTGTCTATTGATGGGTGCAAGGCAGTAAATTGGCTTACCAAGAGCAATGTCGCCTTTGTCCTGGGAGAGAACGCTTGGAATTTCCTGAGTAATTGTGGGAATTTTATTAACTAAAACCTTCAGACAACACTTGAGAATTTTTGTGAATGAGTAGGGGGTTGACCAGGTCACAAAGACCACCTTCTCAACTAATCTCAAAGAGAGAGGAGGGCATGATTTAATCAGTAATGCATATTCGATGATGCCCCAATCATAATTATGCAATCAGGCATCAATCATGACTATGCAGTGAAACCAATAAAGACCTTGGACATTAAAGTTCCAAGAGCTTCCTGGTTGGTGGAAGGCATTGGTACATATGAGAAGATAGTGATATATAATGGTGAGTATCTTTTTTTCAATTTATATATTTTTTTGCAAGGACCAGTTCCTGGAGAAGGACATCATGCTTTGTAAAGTAGAAGGTCAGAGAAAAAGAGGAAGACCTTCAATGAGGGATTGACACAGTGGCTGCAACAATGGACTCAAACATAGCAACAATTGTTAGGATGGCACAGGACCAGGCAGTGATTCATTCTGTTGTATAAGGGGCCACTATGAGTTGGAACTGACTTGAAGGCACCTAAAAACAACAACAATATCTTCTTTGGTGAAGTGTCTGTTCAGATGGTTTACCTTCTTTTTAATTGGGTTGTTTGCTTTCTTATTATTGAGTTTTAAGAGATCTTTATATATCTTGGATACAAGTTCTTTATCAGATATGTGTTTTGCAAATATTTCCTCCCAGTCTGTGATTTTCTTCTCATTTTCTTAACAGTGTCTTTAGAAGAGGAGATTTTTAATTCTAATGGAGTCCAATTTATCATTTGTTTTTTTGTGGATTATACTTTTGAAGTTTTATCTAAAAAGTCATCACCAAACCCAAAGCCACCTAGATTTTTTGCTGTGTTATCATACAAAATTTTTATAAGATTTTGCATCTCACATTTAGGTCTGTGATCCATTTTGAGATAATTTTTGTGATGAACATAAGCTCTGTATCTGGATTCACTTTTTTTTTCTTTACATGTAGGTGTTTGCTTGTTCCAATGACAAGTTTAAAAACAATGTTAAAAACAACAACAACAACACAAAACTCCCTTTTCATTGAATTTCCTCTGCTCCTTTATCAAAAATCAGTTGACTATATGGGTGTTGACTATATTTACAAATGTTCATTGCTTGTATATAGGAAATTAATTAACTTTTGTATATTAACCTCATGCCCTGTAATCTTGCTATAATCACTTTTTAGTTCCAGGATTTTTGTTTTGTTTTGTTTTTATTTTGTCAATTCTTTTGATTTTCTACATTGACAATCCTATATCTGCAAAAAATAACACTTTTGGTTTTTCCTTCCCCATCTGTACTCATTTTATTTTATTTTATTCTCTAATTGCATTAGTTAGGCCTTCCATTTCACTGTTGTATGGGAGTGGTGAGAGGGGACATTTGTATCCTATTCATTATTTTAGGGGGAACACATCTAGTTTCTCAAAATTATGATATTAACTGCAGGTTTTTTTACAGATGTTCTTCTTCAAGTTGAGAAAGTTGCCCCCTATTCCTAGTTTACTGAGTTTTATCATGAATGGGTATTGGATTTTGTAAATTTTCTTTTCTGCATCTATAGATATGATCATACAGTTTTTCTTTAGCTTGTTGATATGATGAATTACATTAATTGATGTGTGAATGTTGAACTAGTCATACATACCTAGGATTAAATTTACTTCTCTATGCTGTATAATGTTTTTAATACATTGTTGGGTTCAATAACAATGCACTTTTTAATCATAATTCTTGTTCTATAATCTATTTTTGAGACCAAAGCCCAAAGTCTAAAAAAATACTTAAAGAACATTTTACTATTGCAATTACTCAAGAATATTTACAGTTAATAAAGCCTAATCTGTCTAATTTATTCTTCTTAGAATAATGTTTGTCTTGGAAGAAGTACAACCAGAATGCTCCTTAGACGGAAGGATGGTGAGACTATGTCTTACATACTTTGGACATGTTGTCCTGGAGAAGGACATCATGTCTGGTAAAGTACAGGGTCAACGAAAAAGAGGAAGACCCTCAATGAGATGGACTGACCAGAGGCTGCAACAATGGGCTCAAGCATAACAGCAATTGTGAGCATGGCTCAGGACAGGGCACTGTTTCGTTCTGTGGTGCATAGGGTCGCTATGAGTCGGAACCAACTTGACAGCACCTAACAACAACAACAGAATAATATTAATATTTCTAAATATATAGAGAACAATTAATTTAATTAAAAATTTAAAAATATATTTTTAGGTTTAGATGAACTTAGTTTTTCTTGTTACATGATTTAGAAGAGATGATTAATTTTGTTTTTTATGTAAATATCTTAAAAATTTAGCAATCAGTAGTCTGTAAGTTCTTCCTGATCACTACAAAATTTGTAGCTGTGTTGACATTTAGATGCCTTTGTGAGGACATTATATGCAGAATCCTTTATCTCTCATTAATCACCACCCTTATGAAACCATATCCTTTCGTTCTTACAATATTTACATAATATTGCTGAGTATTATCAAATATATGCCAAGATTACTTCTGAGCCAAGCAAGAAGATATTTTACCTACAATATTAAATATACATTGTTATATAGCCCTACTATGGTGAATCAAAAATAAAGCTTTCATTACAGAGTATTTTATGTTTTGTCTGGGAAAAAAAAAGGGGGGGATGGGTAAGGCTACATTTTTGCAAAGCTTTATTTCTGTTTATAAATAAGTAAATTGTTTCCTTCTCCTCAGGATAAGTCTTCTGTTTTTTTGAGCAATTATAAGGGAGGAGGGCTTTATCTGAGCTCTTCTAGAATATTAATTTTAGAAAAGTGCTCTAAAAGGTTTTCACTAGGACAAAATAGGAAGTAGCAAAACACACAGTAGTTATTCTTTGTTACAGTGGGTGAAAACAATTCTCTTCCTATCTATCAATCTATTATTTTCTTCAATAATTAATTAATTTATTCAACACATATTTATTGTTGTTGTTGTTATTAGGTACCATCAAGTTGGTTTCATCTCATAGTGACCCTAAGTATGACAAAATGAAACAGTGCCTGGTCCTCCGCTGTTCTCAGTCCTTCCTATGCTTGAGCTAATTATAGCAGCCACTGCGTCAATACATCTTGTCAAGGATCCTCCTCTTTTTGGCTGACCCTTTACCTTACCAAGCATGATGTCCTTCTCCAAGGACAGGTCCCTCTTCGTAACATGTCCAAAGTATGTTAAACAAAGTCTCACCATCCATAATTCCAAGGAGTACTCTGGCTGTACTTCTTCCAAGACAGACTTGTTCGTTCTTGGATATTCAGTATTCAAGAATATTCACTCTTCTTCAGCAATATTGTAATTCAAAGACATCAATTCTTCTTCAGATTCCTTATTCATTGTCCAACTTTCACATTCTTATGAAGCCATTGAAAATATCATGGCTTGGGTCAGGCATACCTTGGACCTCAAAGTGACATCTTTGTTTTTCAACACTTTAAAGAGATCTTTTGCAGTAGATATGCCCAATGCAATAGGTCCTTTGATTTCTTGACTGCTACTTCCATGGGTGTTGATCGTGGATACAAGTAAAACGAAATCCTTGACAGTGTCAATCTTTTCTCCATTTATCATGATGTTACTTATTTGTCCAGTTGTAAGGATTTTTGTTTTATGTTGAATTGTAATCCATACTAATGTCTGTGGTCTTTGATTTTCATCAATAAGTGCTTCAAGTCCTCTTCACTTTCAGCAAGCAAGGTTGTGTCGTCTGTAGAACACAGCTTGTTTATGCGTCTTCTACCAATCCTGATTCTATGTTCTTCTTTATGTAGTCCAGCTATTTGGGTTATTTAATCAGCATACAGATTGAATAAGTATGATGAAAGGATACAACCCTGATGCACACCTTTCCTGATTTTAAAACACTCGGTATCCCCTTGTTCTGTTTGAACGACTGCCTCTTGGTCTATGTACAGTTTCTGCATGAGCACAATTAAGTGTTCTGAAATTCCTTTTCTTTGCTATGTTATCCATAATTTATTATGATTCCCACAGGCGAATGTTTTTGTATAGTCAATAAAACACAGATAAATATCTTTCTGGTATTCTTTGCTTTCAGCCAAGATCCATCTGACATCAGTAATGATATCACTTGTTCCATGTCCTCTTCTAAATCCGGTCTGAACTCCTTGCAGCACCCTGTCGATGTACTGCTGCAACCTTTCTTTAATTATCTTCAGCAGAATTTTACTCGTTCATGATAGTAATGATATTGTTTGATAATTTCTGCATTCTGTTGGATCATCTTTCTTTGCAGTGGGCACAAATATGGATCTCATCCAGTCGATTGGCCAGGTAGCTGTCTCCCAAATTTGGTGAGTCAGCACCTCCAGTTTTGCATCAGTTTGTTGAAACATTTCAATTGGTATTCTGTCAATTCCTGGAGGCTTGTTTTTTTGCCAATGCCTTCAGTGTAGATTGGACTTCTTTCTTCAATACCATTGGTTCTTGATCATATTCTACCTCCTGAAATGGTTGAACATCAACCAATTCTTTTTGGTACAATGACTCTGGTATTCCTTACTTCTTCTTTTTATGCTACTTGTGTTGCTCAATTTTTTTCCTGTAGAATCTATTGTAACTTGAGGCTTGAATTTTTTTCTTCAGTTCTTTTAGCTTTATATATGCTGAATGTGTTCTGCCCTTTTGGTTTTGTAACTCTAGCTCTTTGCACATTTCATTATAATACTTTATCTTTTCATGCTATCCTTTGAAATCTTCTGTTCAACTCTTTTATTTCATAATTTCTTTCATTTGCTTTAGCTACTCTACATTCAAGATCAATTTAAGAATCTCTTCTGACATCCATTTTGGTCTTTTCTTCTTTTCCTGTCCTTCTAATGACCTTTTGCTTTCTAATGTGTGATGTCCTTCATGTCATCACACAACTTGTCTGATCTTCGGTCATTAGGGTTCAATTCATCAAATCTGTTCTTGAGATGGTCTCCAAATTCAGGGTGGGATATACTCAAGGTTGTATTTTCATTCTTGTGGACTTGTTTCGATCTTCTTCAGCTTCAGCTTGAACTTACATATGAGCAATTGATATTGTGTTCCATAGTTGGCTTCCAGCCTTGTTCTGACAGATGATATTGAACTTTTCAGTAGTCTTTTTCCACAGATGCAGCTGATTTGATTACTGTCTTTTCCATCTGGTGAGCTCCGTGTGTAGAGTCACCATTTATGTTGCTGAAAAAAGGTATTTGCAATGAATAAGCCATTGGGCTTGAAAAATGCTATCATGCGATCTCAGGTGTTATTTCTATCAGCAAGGTTACACACTTCTGTCAGTTTGTGGTACTGTGGTAGCTTGCGTGTTGCTGTGATACCAGAAGCTAGGACACTGAGATTTCAAATATTAGCAGTGTAACCCATTGTGGACAAGTTTCAGCCAAGCGTCCAGACTAAGACAGACTAGGAAGAAGGAACTGGTGGTCTACTTCTGAAAAAACTGACCTGTGAAAACCTTACAAATAGCAAATTGCAGCAGAATATATTTATTGAGAATTTACAATATTCTAGACATACGCAGTTATACTGCTGAAAAATATATGATACGTGCTCATTTGAGTTTATCATCTAGTCTTTGGAATAAACAAAAACATAAAAACAAATTATAATAGAAGATTCAAAAGACAAAAATAAAGCTAAAGAAATAATTTTTTTCCTGCTTGAAATATTTTAACTTTGATTTCACAACTTCTATTAATACACAATGAAAATGAAAAATATGATGGACACATGCATTGGGAGGCTACATGACCTGAGTTTGATTTCCATTTAAAAAGGTATGGAAAGTAAATTTTGGAAGTGAGAAGACCAGGCAGTGGTTGTTTCCTTTGCCAAATGGGGCATGGTTATGACTTGGACTAACTTTTGGAGTTGAGATGGAAGCAGTGTATGCAGTATAGAAGGATTACGTATGAAGGAAAGGGAAAGGGATATATTAATGTGACTCTGATTGTTTATTAAAACATATAGATGGATGGTGATGCTGTCTACTTAGATATGAAGGATAAGCAGAATAGTTGGAAAGAGGGTAGTTTATCTTAAACTTTGAAATAAAGAAGAGGTGAGAAAATGTTATGGTGAATTGTACTTAGGAAAAGCAATCAATTTATGCACAGATTCACAGAGACACATATGTACATTTTTATTTGAGCCACCATTCAAACTACATCTCTTAATTATGGGAGGCAGTTATTACAATTTTAAAGCTCCTCATTTAAGGGATAAAAATATTGATATAAAAAAGTTTCTGCCTTCAAGAGACTCACAAGTTTTTAGAGAGAAAGGCAAATGAAACAATGAGCACATGAAGACATATTTCACAGGATGCTGATGCAACAAGGAGGAACGAGAACTCATTTCGTCCCAGTCTAGGGTGGTAGAGATCAGTAAGGTCCAAAACTTAAGTTAGTCCCATGATTAGAATTTTGTCTAGTTTAAGAGAAGGGGTAATTGTATTGTAGAGACCCTGTTCATAAAATATTATTTTATCAAATGTATTTACATGATGACTGGGAGGTGAGGGGTGGCTTTAAACTTGAAGGAAACATCAACAATAAGAGCTTCTAAATCCAATTTTTTTTTTAATCTAGTGTCTCTCTCTTTCTCTTTAACATTGATAGTGAATTATATCACAAAGTATAGAATTACAAACCCCAATAGAAATTTTAAAACATTATTTATCAAAAAAAAGCAAAAAGATTCACAATATTTTTGTTTTAGCAAGACGGCAGTATTTAATTAAATAAAGTTTAATGTTTTCCTGCTAAGTACAAACGACTCTGTTACGTTGTGAAAAATCAAAGAAGATGAAGAATGGACTTCGTTTTCAAGAGCTCAAATCTAATGAGTGGGAAATTCTAAATGTCAAGATATGTGTGTTGAGAATCAATGAAAAATTTTTAACATGTGAATGGCATCAGCAGTGTTGTCTTTCCATAAAATAATTTTCCTGAGAGTGCTTAGACTATACAAGTGTGGGGCTGCTAAAATAAGTCATGCTATTTCACAACTCCTTTCCCATGTGCTAGACTCTCTTTTTATTTTTTTTGTTCATTTATGTGTTACTTGTAGGTTTATGTTGAAAAAAAAAAAAACACTGTAATAAAATAATTTATAGGACATTTATTGGATTGTATTCCTAAAACATGCAGATGTAGGAAAGGCATTGGTTTTGCTATAGTTGCCATTGAGTTGATTCAGGAAAAGCTTTTAGGGTATGTTTTAGGATATGTTTAATCTGGTTGCTCAAGTCATATTAATCCCTCTTTGTCTTCCTTGGCTCAATTCCTTCATTTGGACCCTAATTTCCTATGATTTTCCCTTTGTGGTCTCCAATTGTTTCTCTGGTTTTAGCTCTATATATTTGCACATCCAATGGTTGCATCCACAGTTATGTTTCTTTGAGAAATAGAGCTCATTTTCCCTAACCAAAAAGTAAAACCTCCAAACTTAGGTCTAATTGGATCAGTTTAGGTCAGGTACTCATCTCTGAATCAATTCCTGGGTTTAAAAGGATGAGATTAAGCCAGCATTATTCAACAACTAAACTATTGAAATTTGGGGCCAGATAACTCTTTGATGCGGAGCGAGGGTGTCCTTTGCATTGTAGGATGTGTAGTAATACCTCTGGCCTCTACCCATTAGATGCCACTAGCAACCTGTGTCCATCACTCCCAGTGTTGACAATCAAAAATGTCTCCAGACATTGCTGGATGGCAAAAATGCTTCCGATTGAGGGCCATTGGATTAGACTGATGGATTTAGGTCTATACCCAGAAAAAAGAGTGGAGCAGGATTCCCCTGAAGCCAGGTCCTGGAAAGAAAATGGTGTGGGCATGCCCTAATTTTTATTTGAAGATAATTAAGAGAAGGGGTTGGGGGCAGGGGGCAGATGCTCATACTCAAATAGAGAAAATATCTGCTAAAATTTTATTTGCTTATTGAGACTATACGAGTTAGGAGCCTGTCATATGCCTGGCAATATGACAAAAACTAGAGAAGAAGTGAACAGTGAGATAAATCTTGAGCTTCTGCTGTGATGGCATGTACTGTCTACAGTCCAAGTTGTAGCCCTACTCAGATTTTAAAATAACATTTGTCCCTATAGCTTTCTGAACATAATTCTAGCTTAACTCTTATCACACTATATAATCATTGATTTGCTCCTCTGTTTCACAACTAAATACATCATAATCTCTTTCGGAGTAGTTACTATTTATCCCTGCTACATATCACCTATGTCTAGCACAAAGAAGGCTCTCATTAAATGTTTTGTGAAAGAAGGAAGTTCTTTTTCATATGACAATTATCGTTCTCATCAATGTCCATGATTCTTAATATAGAATATCTATATCTTGCTAATTATTGTTTTGTTGCAAAATCTGATGATTTATAGTAATGTAACCTATCATATATTTGTGTTTATGGTTGCGGTTTCCATAATCTGTGATAAATATGGAGAAGAAAGAATCATGAACTCCCATATAGCTACCGTATCCTGATCTAATAGGTACTACAGAGAAGCTTCATTTGACATGGTTTTAATTTATATTTGTCAACTGCGTGGCTTATTATATCATTTGCATATATTAAGGACTACTTTTGGAGTTATATATGCCATCAAGTCAATTGTAACTCATGGTGATTCCATGTGTGTCAGAGTACAACTGTGCTCCATAGGGTTTTCAAAGAATGATTTTTCAGAAGTAGACCACCAGGCCTTTCTTCTAAGGTACCTCTGGGTGGACTTGAACTGCCAATCTTTTGGTTATCAAATAAGTGTGTTAACTGTTTTCACCAATCTATCTATCTGTCTGTCTGTCTATCTACCTATCTATCTATATTCATTATTGTTGTTGTTGGGTGCTATCAATCAGTTCTGACTCATAGTGACCCTGTGTACTACGGAATGAAAAACTGTCCATTCCCGTTCCATCCTACCAATCATTACTATGTCTGAGCCCGTTGCTGAAACCACTGTGTCAGTCCATCTCGTTGAGGGTCTTTCTCTTTTTCGTTGACCCTGTACTTTACCAAGCATGATGTCCTTCTCCAGGGACTGATCCCTCTGACAACATGTCCAAAGTATGTGAGACATAGTCTCGCCATCCTTGCTTCTAAGGAGCACTCTGGTTGTACTTCTTCCAAGACAAGTTTGTTCATTCTTTTAGCAGTCCATGGTATATTCAGTATTCTTTGCCAACATCACTATTCAAAGATGTCAATTCTTCTTCCATCTACCATGTTCATTGTCCAGCTTTCACAAACATAGGCAGCTGAAAACACCATGGCTTGGGTCAGGCGCACCTTGTCTTCAAGGTGACATCTTTACTTTTCGACACTTTATAGAGGTCTTTAGCAGCAGATTTGCCCAACACAATGCATCTTTTAATTTCTTGACTACTGCTTCCTGCGTCGTTTAATATTTTCCCCATAGAATCTTTCACTATTCCAACTCGAGGCTTGAATTTTTTCTACAGTTCTTTCCGCTTGAGAAATGCTGAGTATGTTCTTCCCTTTTGGTTTTCTATCTCCAGCTCTTTGCACATGTCATTATAATACTTTACTTTGTCTTCTCGAGCCACCCTTTAAAATCTTCTGTTCAGTTCTTTTACTTCATCATTTCTTCCTTTTGCTTTAGCTATTTAATGTTTGAGATCAAGTTTCAGAGTCTCTTTGACATCCATTTTGGTCTTTTCTTTCCTTCCTATCTTTTTAATGACCTATTGCTTTCTTCATGTATGATGTCCTTGACGTCATTCCACAACTCATCTGGTCTTTGATCATTCGTGTTCAAAGTGTCAAATCTAATCTTGAGACGGTCTCTAAACTCAAGTGGGATATACTCAAGGTCGTACTTTGGCTCTCATGGACTTGTTCTAATTTTCTTTGGTTTCAACTTGAACTTGCCTATGAGCAATTGATAGAGTAATATCCATACGCCTACAAGGAAGACCAGTTAATACGACTATTATTCAAATTTACACACCAACCACTAAGGCCACAAATGAAGAAACTGAAGATTTTTACCAGCTTATGCAGTCTAAAATTGATCGAACATGCAATCAGGATGCACTGATAATTTCTGGTGATTGGAATACGAAAGTTGGAAACAATGAAGAAGGAGCAATATGTTGGAAAATATGGCTTTGGTGATAGAAACAATGCCAGAGATTGCGTGATAGAATTTTGCAAGACCAATGACTTTTTCATTGCAAATACCTTTTTTCACCAGCATAAACCAGACTATGCATGTGGACCTCACCAAATGGAATACACAGGAATCAAATTTACTACATCTGTGGAAAGAGATGATGGAAAAGCTCAATGTCACCAGTCAGAACAAGGCCAAGGGCCAATTGTGGAATAATCTCTCCATACCTATATATATATATCTATATATATATTTTTTTTTTTTCCTAGATCCAACTCAGTAGTCTCTAAAATAATGACGTGTTAATTGATAATAGCATGGAGCATATAAAAGTGGACTAGTACTTGGGAGTTTGGTAATATATGAAGAAGAATAACAGAATTCTTTTTTTTTTTTAATATATTTTATTGTACTTCAGGTGAAAGCTTACAGAGCAAATAGTTTCTCATGAAATAGTAGTACACATGTTGTTCTATGTCATTCGTTAACAACCCCACAATGTATTAAGCCTCTAAATTCTCAACATTTTTTTTTTTTTGATGAAAATTACAGATGGCCAAAGATACACCGTTTCAAAAATTTCTACATTCACAGTTCAGTGACATTGACTACGCTCTTCCAACTGTGCTGTTATTCTCACTTAAGATGAAGGCTTACAGAACAAAATAGTTTTTCATTTAACAGTTACTACACATGTTGCCCTATGACAATGGTTAACAATCTCACAGCACATCAAGAATATCCTTACTCCACCTTTTGTTCCCTATCACCAGGGGGCTTCCTTGTCCCCTTCTGTCTTCTGGACCTTGTCAGTGGACTATTGTACCTCTTTAGTCTCATTTGTTTATTTTTTATTTTTTTTTATTTTATTTTATTTAAACACCATTTCAAAACTTTTTACTTACACATTTAAGTGATATTGATAAGCTCTTCCAATTGTGCTGCCATTCTCGCCCAAGATAAAGGCTTACAGGACAAAACAGACTCCCATTTAATAGTTACTACAAATGTTGCCCTATAGCAGTGGTCAACAATCTCACAATACATCGACAGTGTCCTTATTCAATTTGTGTTCCTTATCATCAGTTTCCTACTCTCCCTCTGCCTTCTGGCCCTTGTCACCGGACTCCTGTACCTCTTTAGTCTCATTTAGTTTTACTGGGCTGTCCATTCCCAGGCTTAACATCGAACCTTGAAGGTAACTTCACCTCTGAGCTGAAAGGGTGTCTGGGGGCCACACTCTTGAGGTTTCTCTAGTATTCTTTAGGCCAGTAAATCTGGTCTTCTTTTTTTTTTTTTTTTTTTGGGAGTTAAAATTATACTCTACATCCTACTCCAGCTCTGCCCAGAACCCTCTGTTGTGATCCTGGTCAGAGGAGTCATTGGTGGTAGCCGGGCACCATCCAGCTGAACTGGACTCAGTCCCGTGGAAGCCTTGGTAGCTGTGGACCATTAGTCCTTCGGACTAATCTTTTCCTTGTATCCTGTTCTCTTCGTTCTCCCTTGTTCCCGAAGGGATGAGATCAGTGGAGTATCTTAGATGGCCACTCATAGGCTTTTAAGACCCCAGACACTACTCACCAAGGTAGAATATAGAACATTAATTTATAAGTAGTGTCATGCCAATTGAGATAGATGTCCCCCGAGATCATGGTCCCCAGAGCACACCGTCCAACAACTCAGTCCCTCGGGGGGTTTGGATGTGTCTATAGGGCCTCCATGACCTTTCCTTGTGCAGGTTGTGTTAGTTTCCCCTGTACTATGTACTATCTCACCTCTCACCCAAGGTACCACTTACCTATTACCTATTTAGTATTCCCCCCCCCCCCCCATCCCTGGTAACCAACAAGGATTGTTACATTTTGCATGTGAATTTTTTCATGGGTTTTTACAATAGAGGTCTCATACAATATTTGTCCTTTTGTGATTGACTTATTTCACTCAGCATGATGTCCTCCAGTTTCATCCATGTTATGAGATGGTTCACAGATTCATTGTTGTTCTTTCTCGTTGCATAGTACTCCATTGTGTGTATGTACCATAGTTTGTGTATCCATTCATCAGTTGATGGACATCGAGGTTGTTTCCATCGTTTTGCTATTGTGAATAATGCTGCCATGAACATAGGTGTGCATATGTCTATTCGAGTGATGACTCTTATTTCTCTAGGATATATTCCTAGGAGTGGGATTGCTGGATCGAATGGTATGTCTATTTCTATCTTTCTGAGGAAACGCCATATCATTTTCCAAAATGGTTGTATCATTTTGCATTCCCACCAGCAGTGTATAAGAGTTCCCGTCTCCCCGCAGCCTCTACAACATTTGTTATTTCCAGTATTTTTGATTCGTGCCAGTAATGCCGGGGTGAGATGGTATCTCATTGTGGTTTTAATTTGCATTTCTCTAATGGCTAGTGATCACAAGCATTTCCTCATGTGTCTGTTGGCCATTTGAATGTCTTCCTTGGTGAAGTGTCTGTTCATTTCCTTCGCCCATTTTTGGATAGGATTGTTTGTCTTTTTGTTGTAGAGGTGTTGGATTTTCTTGTAGATTATGGAGATTAGACCTTTGTCTGACTTGTACTGTCCAAAAATTTTTTCCCAGTCTGTAGGTTCTCTTTTAACTCTTTTGGTGAAATCTTTTGAAGAGCATAGATGTTTGATTTTTAGAAGATCCCAATTATCTAGTTTATCTGTTGGGTTTTTTGTGTTGATGTTTATGGTTTGTATCCTGTTAATGCCATGTATTAAGGTCTGAAGTGTTGGTCCTATTTTTTCTTCTATGAATTTTATAGTTTGAGGCTTTATATTAAGGTCTTTGATCCATTTTGAAGTAGTTTTTGTATATGGTGTGAGGTATGGGTCCTGTTTCATTTTTCTACAAATGGATATCCAGTTTTGCCAGCACCATTTGTTAAAAAGACTGTCTTTTCCCCATTTGATGTATTTTGGGCCCTTGTCAAAAATCAGGTGACCGTAGGTGGATGGATTTACATCTGAGTTCTCAATTCTGTTCCATTGGTCAATGTCTCTGTTGTTGTACCAGTACCAGGCTAT
This sequence comes from Dugong dugon, assembly GCA_030035585.1. Taxonomy (NCBI): domain Eukaryota; kingdom Metazoa; phylum Chordata; class Mammalia; order Sirenia; family Dugongidae; genus Dugong; species Dugong dugon. The sequence goes on along the minus strand of CM057463.1, from coordinate 105,491,687 downwards.
TTTGAGTATTGTAGCTGTATAGTAGGTTCTCAAGTCAGGTAGTGTGAGTCCTCCAACTTTATTCTTCTTCTTCAGTAGTGCTTTACTTATTCGGGGTTTCTTCCCTTTCCATATAAAGTTAATAATTAGTTTTTCCATCTCTTTGAAAGAATGTTGTTGGTATTTGTATCGGGATTGCATTGTATTTGTAAATTGCTTTAGGTAGAATTGACATTTTCACAATGTTGAGTCTGCCTATCCATGAGCATGGTATGTTTTTCCATTTATGTAGATCCCTTTGGATTTCATGCAGCAGTGTTTTGTTGTTTTCTTTGTATAGGTCTTTTATATTCCTGGTCAGATTTATTCCTAAGTATTTTATCTTTTTAGGGGCTATTGAAAATGGTATTGATTTCCTGATCTCCTTTTCATCGTTCTCTTTACTGGTGTATAGGAATCCAACTGATTTTTGAATGTTTATCTTCTATCCTGCTACTCTGCTGAATCTTTCTATTAGTTCCAGTAAATTTCTCGTGGAATCTTTAGGGTTTTCTATGTATAGTATCATATCATCTGCAAACAGGGAGAGTTTAACTTCTTCATTACCAATTTGGATGCCCTTTATTTCTTTCTCTTGCCTTACTGCTCTAGCTAGAACTTCCAGCACAATGTTAAATAGGAGTGGTGATAAAGGGCATCCTAGTCTTGTTCCTGTTTTCAAGGGGAATGTTTTCAGCCTCTCTCCATTAAGAATGATGTTGGCTGTTGGTTTTGCATAGATGCCCTTTATTATGTTGAGAAATTTCCCTTCTATACCTATTTTATTGAGAGTTTTTATCAGGAATGGGTGTTGGACTTTGTCAAATGCCTTTTCTGCATCAATTGAGATGATCATGTGATATTTTTCTTTCCTTTTATTTATGTAGTGGATTACGTTGATGGATTTTCTAATGTTAAACCATCCTTGCATACCTGGTATGAATCCTACTTGGTCGTGGTGTATTATTTTTTTGATATGATACTGAATTCTATTGGCTAGAATTTTGTTCAGAATTTTTGCATCTATATTCATGAGAGATATTCATCTGTAATTTTGGTTTTTTGTGACATCTTTGCCTGGTTTTGGTATCAGCGCTATGGTGGCTTCATAGAATGAATTTGGAAGTGTTGCTTTCTTTCCTATGCTCTGAAATAGCTTGAGTAGTACCAGTACAAGCTCTTCTGTAAATGTTTTGTAGAATTCTCCAGTGAAGCCATCTGGGCCAGGGCTTTTTTTGGTTGGGAGTTTTTTTATTACCTTTTCAATCTCTTCTCTTGTTATGGGTCTGTTCAGATTTTCAATATCACTTTGCTGTAGTTTGTGTAGGCCGTATGTTTCTAGAAATTTATCCATTTCCTCTAGGTTTTCAAATTTGTTGGCATATAGTTTTTCATAATATTCTGTTATACTCCTTTTTATTTCAGTTGGGTCTGTTGTAATGTCCCCCATTTCATTTCTTATTTGGGTTATTTGTGCCCTCTGCTGTTTTTCTTTTGTCAGTCTGGCCAGTGGTTTGTCGATTTTGTTGATTCTTTCAAAGAACCAACTTTTGGTTTTGTTGATTCTTTCTATTGTTTTTCTCTTCTCTATTTCATTTATTTCTTCTCTGATCTTTACTATTTCCTTTCTTCCGGTGGTTGTAGGCTTTTTTTGTTGTTCTCTTTCTTTTTGTTTGAGTTCTGTAGCTAATGTTTTGATTTTGTCCCTTTCTTCTTTTTTGATATGTGCATCTATTGCTATAAATTGTCCTCTGAGGACTGCCTTTGCTGTGTCCCAAAGGTTTTGGTATGATGTGTTTTCATTTTCATTTGATTCTAGGAATTTTTTAATTCCATCTCTGATTTCTTCTATTACCCTTTGATGTGTAAGCAGATTATTATTCAGTTTCCATGTGTTTGATTTTTTTTCCTTGCTCTTTCTAGTGTTAATTTCTATCTTGATGGCATTGTGGTCAGAGAAGATACTGTGAATTATCTCAGCATTTTGGATCTTGTTGAGGATTGCTCTGTGGCCTAAGATGTGGTCTATTCTGGAGAACGTTCCATGTGCATTGGAAAAGAATGTGTACTTTGCAGTGGTTGGATGGATTGTTCTATATATGTCTATGAGGTCCAGTTGGCTGATTGTGTCCTTTAGGTCTTCTGTATCTTTGCTGAGTTTCTTTTTAGTTGTTCTGTCCTTTACTGAGAGTGGTGTGTTGAAGTCTCCTACTATTACTGTGGAACTGTCAATGTCTCTTGTCAGTGCTGTTAGAGTTTTTTTTTATGTATTTTGGAGCCCTGTCATTGGGTGCATAGATATTTATTATGGTTATGTCTTTATGGTGGATCATCCCCTTAATCATTATATAGTGTCCTTCTTTGTCTTTTATGGTAGATTTTGTTTTAAAGTCTATTTTGTCTGAGATTAGAATTGCCACTCCTGCTCTTTTTTGATAGTTGTTAGCTTGATATACTTTTTTCCAACCTTTGATTTTTAATAAATTCACATCTTTGTTTCTAAGGTGTGTCTCTTGTAGACAGCAAATTGATGGATCCTGTTTTCTTATCCATTCTGCCACTCTCCGTCTCTTTATGGGTGCATTGAGTCCATTTACGTTCAGTGTAATTATTGATAGATGTGAGTTTGTTGCTGTCATTTTGTAGTGCTTTTTTTTGTGATGCTGAAGTTTTCTTTGTTCTTCTTACTCTCTTGTGCTGAGTTCCTTTTGTTTGTGGATTTTGTGTTCATTTCTTTTGTTTTTGTAGGTTTTGTTTTTGTTGAGACTTTATGTTTTTCGTCTTTATTTTTATGAGTTGGTTTGTTAACTTTTTTTGTGGTTACCATGAATTTTACCCTTATCTTTATAATTTTGAAGCAGTCTACTGTTACTTGGTATCGCCTTGCCTTCCTCTCCTTTAGAAGGTTCTATACCTATGCCGTTTGTTCCCTCTTTCATTGTTTTGATGTTGTTGTCATCCTTTGATTGATTTCTCTGATTCCCTGTTGTATAGCTTTTCTTTTTGGAAAGTCCTCTGTAGTTCAGTTCCTAGAATGGTATCTGGTTCATGTGAACCTGCGTCCTAGGTCCTAGGTCCTGCCTGAGGGCTTAAGCTGTTTGTCCTCAGATCGAAGAACTCCCTTTAATAATTCTTGTAAGTTTGGTTTGACTTTTGCATATTCCTTTAGTTTCTGTTTATCTGGAAATGACCTAATTTCACCATCAAATCTGAATGAGAGTTTTGCAGGATATATTATTCTTGGCTGAAAATTTTTTTCTTTCAAGATTTTATATATGTCATCCCACTGCCTTCTTGCCTGCATGGTTTCTGCTGAATAATCTGAGCTTAGTCTTATTGTTTCTCCTCTGTATGTGACTTCTTGTTTTTCACGAGCTGCTCTCAGGATTCTTTGTTTGTCTTTAGTTTTAGCGAGTGTGAATATGATATGTCTTGGTGATTTTCTTTTGAGGTCTCTTCTATATGGTGTTCGTTGAGCTTCTTGGATGGCCAGCTTTTCATTTTTCATGATATTGGGAACGTTTTCTGTCAGCAGTTCGTCAATGATCCTCTCTGTGTTTTCTGTTTTCTCCCCCTGTTCTGGTATGCCAATCACTCGTAAGTTTTTGCTTTTAATTGTGTCCCACATAACTCTCAGGGTCTCTTCATTTTTCTTTGTTCTTTTTTCTGAGTTTTCCTGAAACAGAGTTGTATCCAAGTGTTTGTCTTCAGTTCCACTGATCCTGTCTTCCATGGTTTCAAATCTACTTCTCAGCTCTTCTATGACACTGTCCATTTCTGAAATCTTGTTGTTTATCTTTTGGATTTCTAATTGTTGTTTTTGTATAATTTCGAGTTGTGAATTTATCTTGGCATTTTGTTCCTGCATCATCTTCCTGAATTCTTCCAATTTTTTTGTCTGTATTTTCCATAAATTTGTCTATTTTTCCTCATGTTTGTCAGCTTTTTGCCTCAGTTCTTGGAAAATTCCGAGTATTAGTGATTTGAGTTCCATATCAGGTACTTCTAGTGCATTTTCTTCCACAGGAGAGTTATCTGGTGTTTTAATTTGGATGCCTATTGGAGCCATCTTGTCTTGTTTTTGTAAATGTTTTGATATTGTTTGCTTTTTTCGGTGCATTCAGTAGATATTTCTCTCGTTTATTGATTGTAGATTTTTTTTTTTTTGTTTCGTTCTTGTGGTACAGCTGGGCAGATCTAGCTGAGGAGGAGCCACTGGGATCGGTTGCTTGTGGCACTCACCGCAGCCACCAGGACCGTCGGTAGTCAGTGCTGGGCAGGTTCCAATAGGGCGTGCCTGCACCGCTTGGTGGTGTGATGTCTAGTGCACGGTGCAGGTAGGTAGGGTGCAGCGGGAAGATGGATATGTGGGAAGCTAAGCTGGATATGGGAGAGAGGAGAGAGGAGGAGGAGCAAAAAGCGTACAAACATAAAAGAATGCTAGGGGAGCTTGTCATTGGAATGTATAGATAAGAGACTATGGGATGGAGGAAACCAGAAGGGGGAAGAGAAAGAAAAGGAAAGAATGACCAAATAAAAATCAGAAAAGTTAAAGAACTGCAAAGTTCCCAGTGATCCCACCGATGCAGCTATGAGGTCTGGGGGAGTCGGTCTCAATTTTCACAGCTCAGCCTGGCCAGAAGGTACAGAGGCATACATCGCCTGGTATTCAGGGATCAGAAAGAGAAGGAAGAGATAGAGAGACGAGAAATTAAGCAATGAAGAAAGACAAAAGGGAAAAAGAGGTAAAAGATGACAAAACTAATCAAAAAAGGAAGAAAAATAAAATTGAAAAAAAAAAAAAAAAAAGGGCATCACCAGCAGTCAGTGCCTACAAATGGGACCCAGAGAGCCCCCAGTCAGGGGCGCGAATTCCAAGAAGCCGGTAGTCTCGGGGTTAAGAGACTGTGGCCACGGGAAGCAGAGGGGCGAACGAACAAAGGCCCCGGGATCCCACCCGCGCAGGAGCCCAGACCTAGAAACGGCCACACGCCCGAACGCAGCCCTACAGCCCTGCAGGAGAGAGCAGAGACGGCACTCGGAACCAGGCACCCAGGCAAAAGGAGGGGGAGGCGGCAGAAAAAGGTTCGCTAGCTTCCAGCAAATGGCTCCCAGAAAGCTGCCAGCCCGGGTGTGCGGAATCCAAGCACCGGCGCCCCCCAGCCCAGGGACCCTGGCCACGGAAAGCAGGGGATCCCCAGCTGAGGCGGAGAGGGGTGGGTGGTGGGAGAGCGCAAACCGCAGTTTACCGGTCGTTCTGTCTCCGACCAGATGCTCTGGAAGGCTGCTCTCCCGTTCGCTGGTCTCCGATAGGAATCCAAGATGGTGGATCCGCGCTGCGTAAGCTGGTAAGGAATCTCTGCCTGAGTCTCTCCTCGCTCTCCGTTCTCTTTTAGTATTCTCACTCCGTTTGGTGTTTGGCTGAGTTCTTTATCTCTTCATTTGGTGTTCTAGGGTTTCAGGATTGTTGATTCTCTGTTAGGCTTAGTTTTTCGGATCTTTGCTGTGGAGGGATGGCGTGGTGTTTCTGCCTAGAGCGCCATCTTGCCCAGATCTCCCAGAATTCTTAATACAAGAAAGCCAATGGTTTATTACAAGAATATCAAGTGAAGCTGGACAAAAGATATATAACTTAGATGCAACTAAACTAGCCATCCAAAGCCTAGAAATAAATATAGTGCTGACCTTGGTTTTATGCCTTAAATCTTGGCCTAGTGCCCATCTGACAAGCTACCAGCACCTAATAAATAGTCCTTAAATTAAAAGAATTGATTCCCAACAGAAATGTATAAATCTTCCCTGCACATCTCAGTCTTGTTTATTATCAGTGTTATTCAGTTCTGAGTATTTTCTTCTATTTCCTGTTTTTGGATCTATGCCCGTCCCTTTGAACTGAGGATGAGTCTCTTTTTGTGGCACCAACCCATAATCATCATCATGGTCATGATTATCATTATAATCATCATCATCATAGTAAGTGCCCTGTTTCAAATGTTGTGTGCTAATCAAGGTGCCAAATTCCTTACCTGAGATTATCACCCTTAATGCCCACAATCCTTTGAGATTGTTACTGATACCTAAAGTGCTAGGCAAAATTCTAAGATGGCACTCAAAATTACCATCCCTAATGTAGAGGCCCCAGAACTGTGAATATGATGGACTTCATTCCTGTAATCAGGCTTTGTTATGTGGGACATACGTGATTTTAAGAAAGTAAGAGGAAATGAAATGAAACATAGGACTTGGAAGAGTGAAAAAATTCAGCCAAACTGGCTAACATACTAAGTTGTGGAACTAGGTTTTCTGCGCACATCTTTCTGGCTCTCAAATCTTTGCGCTTACTCCTGCTGAATTAATCCCAGGCCCTTCATCACTATCCTTGGAATACAGTCTTGCATTTCTATCCTTAGGCGTTATCCATTTCTCATTTCTCCAGAACTAACCACATCTATTTTTGGAGAGGACATCTCACAAGTCTAGAGGAGATCTGGATCAATAAACGTCAGAAATCCAGGTCCCTTCATTATTCCTCATGTACCTTAGAACTCCAGGTCTCTGATATAAGTCTTCTGAAGCATCCTCAGGAAAATGTAAAGGGAATCTTCTGTTTTCTACACCTTTCTGCTAGGGCTCTGGGGAAAAGTGCTATTATGTTCTTAACCTTCTCTCTTCCCCTTACTGGCAAACCTCTACCTGCCTTCAGGAAGAGTTGGCAATCAGAACTTTAACCCCAGGTGTAAACAGCTCCCAACTACAGCAGGCCATAGTGAGCCAAATAGACCAGCTCTCAGTGCACAGATCAGTAAGAGGTATCAGAAATAACCTGTCCATGCTTGTAGTAATTCAGGGGAAGCACTATATTTACGTAAAGAAATCTGGGAGATAGCTACCTGGCCAACCCACTGGAAGAGATCCATATCTGTGTCCATTCCAAAGAAAGGTGATCCAACAGAATGTGGAAATTATCAAACAATATCATTAATATCACATGCAAGTAAAATTTTGCTGAAGATCATTCAAAAATGGTTGCATCAGCACGTTGAGAGGAAGCTGCCAGAAATTCAAGCCAGATTCAGAAGAACACATGGAAGGAGGCATATAATTGCTGATATCAGATGGATCTTGGCTGAAAGCAGAATACCAGAAAGATGTTTACCTGTGTTTTATGGTCTATGCAAAGGCGTTCGACAGTGTGAATCATAACAAATTATAGATAATGATTCAAATAATGGGAATTCAGAACACTTAATTGTGCTTATGCAGAACATATACATAGACCAAGAGGCAATGGTTCAAATGCAACAAAAGGATACTGTGTGGTTTAAAATCAGGAAAAGTGTGCATCAGGGTTGTATCCTTTCACTAGACTTATTCAATCTGTATGCTTAACAAATAATCTAAGAAGCTGTACTATATGAAGAAGAACAGGGCATCAGGATTGGAGGAAGTCTCAGTAACAACCTGGAATATGCAGATGACAAAACTTTGCTTGCTGAAAGTGAAGAGGACTTGAAGCACTTACTGATGAAGGTCAAAAACTAGAGTCTTCAGTACAGATGACACCTCAACATAAACAAAACAAAAAATCCTCACAACTGGGCTGATAAGCAACATTGTGATAAATGGAGAAGATATTGAAGTTGTCAAGAATTTAATTTTACTTGTATCCACAATCAATGCTCATGGAAGGAGCAGTCAAGAAATCAAAGGATGTACTGTATTGGGAAAATCTTCTGCAAAAGAACTCTTTAAAGTGTTGAAAAGCAAAGATACCACTTTGAGGACTAAGATGCGCCTGACTCAAGCCGTGATATTTTCAATTGCTTCATATGCATGCGAAAGCTGGACGATGAATAAGAAGACCAAAGAAGAATGGATACCTTTGAATTAAGGTGTTGGTGTTGGACTGCCAGAAGAATGAACGCGTTTGTCTTGGAAGAAGGATAGCCAGAGTTCTCCTAGGAAGCAAATATGGTGGAATTTTGTCTCTTGCACTTTGGACATGTTATCAGGAGGGACCAGTCCCTGGAGAAGGACATCATGCTTGGTAAAGTAGAGGGTCAGTGAAAAAGAGGAGTACCCTCAATGAGATGAATTGACACAGTGACTGCAACAATGGTTTCAAACATTGCAAAGATTGTGAGGATGGCGCAGGACAGACAGTATTGTACATAGGGTTGCTGTAAGGCAGAACAGATTTGGTGGCACTTAACAACAACAACATTGTATTTATTCATCGAAAACAATTTTAAACTTGTTCCAATGGTAAATGAAAACTGAGGGAGTGGTGGAATGTTATTAGAGAAGACTGCTACTAAAGAATTCATCAGGCTTTTCAATTTCATAAACCAAAAGGAACAACTCTAAAACAGAAACTTGACCTCTACAAGGTATCTAAAGAGTAATATTTGTTTCCCAGCCTAAAGACTTTTCAGTGATGAAAATGTGGACAAATTGATTGGGTTAAAAAGATAATGGTCTAGTACAGAAGTAATTGCTAAAAGCTAACACATTTAGAGTGCTTTAGTGGAGGATAAAGAGCTGCAGGCTACAATAACTGGCTTCTGGAAATTCTATTTCACACAAATAATTATTTCAAGAAACAAATGAAGTTTTATTTATTGGCAGTAGGATTTGGATCCTTGGTGATCACTGGTGATAAAGGAAACTGTGAAATTAATTTGTACTAAGCACAACTGCACTCCATCCAACAAAGCAGTTCTTTGAATTTCAGTTGGTATTTAAGTAAGTTATTATCGCCTCAGGACATTTGAATACTGTGGCCAGTGCTTGATCAATTTTCACAAATCTTCTACTGGACATTTTATTTGTACTATGCATTGATCTGTAACACCATAAGAGTTATTGTAATCTGTGACTTGTAATAATAAGCCTACCATTTGAAAGTGAAATTTTTAAAAAATTAGTTAACACCATATTTAAATTAGCAGTTAATTTATTTTATGCTTTAATAAAAAATCCATTCCCAAATACCTTTGAGATAGTTACTGTTATTTGTTTTCGTGGTTCATAGTACGGAGCGAAAAAATAAAAGATTACTCTAAAGCTATTATAAGCAAGCGAACAGTGACTTCATAGAGAAGAGGAAAAAAAAAAAAAAAACAAATAAAAAAACCTCAAGATGTCCTAGCCTAAAAAAATGCAAATATATGTGTATTTAACCTTCAAACTTTTCTTTTGGAATTATATCAACAGTTGTGTTGGTAAATGTTTAAAAAGTGGCTCTCTGGGGTTGTGGGAAGACCTGACTTACAGTGTTTGCCTATTTCCATGGTATAAATACCTCCACCTCGTCCAGTCCCTAGCCACTACCTTGACATCACTGATAGAAGAGTTGGGGAACAAAGCATGTAAACAATTCCCTTGAGTCTGTAGAAACTGGATCAAGCACACCTCTGGTTTAATAGCACTGTTATCATAAGAACTCAATAGAAAATGCCTTTAGAACAGTGATTTAACTATTCCCTACAGTGCATTCTACTTCCTTTGATTAATCATGTGCTCTTATGTTTTTTTAACTTGTCTGCATCTCTTATTAGAATAAAGGATTTTTTTTTTCTGTTGGTTTACTCATATCCATGACAACTAGCAGAATGCTTTAAACATAAGTAGTCAATAAACATTGTTGGAAGAGTTTCCCCGAGTTATCTAATCTTACTTGCCTCCAAGACTAACAGACAGGAGTCAACATTGATCTTAATAAAAACATGTTTGTAGATGTTCAGAGTTCCTCAATATTTTAAGGAAGATCTCGAACCAGATTTAGATACAAGCCCAGTCTCTTCTTTTAATCCTATGATTGGCCTTATAGTTCCTTGCATATTTAACACAAAATAGTTATTCTTGTGGATATATAGAAGTATGCTAAATTCAATAACAATAACATTTATCATTTATATTAGAATGTGCTTTAGAACTTTATCTCTTCTCATCGTCAAAACAACACAGTGAGTCACACATCTTCTCAAAGATGAAAAAAAAAAAATTTCCCAAGGTCATACGACTAGTGGGTAGTGAAGCTGGGAGCAGGAGAAATGATGCTCTGGGTCTAGGTCCCTCTTTATTTCATTGCACCATACATGCTGCAATCATTTTATTACTTAACAAGGAGGTCAATCATATTGAGTACTATTATCAAATGCTCGTCCTTGTGTTAAAAGCTGAGATCATAAGGATAGAGGTAAGCTTCTGTTCTAACTCTTTTAGAAATGAGCTTAGGGAGACACCGTGTGACTGTTATTAGTGCCACAATAGGGTTATTAAGATATTGAGGCTAAGCACAGTGGGAAACTATTTTTATCTTATGAATCAGAAGAGGTGTCACAAGTAATTTCTGTTCAGTGATGCACAGAATGAAATTATTTAGTTTTGAATCAATTTTTGAATATGATATAAAATTACTAATGTCAATAGATCATATATTTATATTTTGGTGGAATGTTCCTATTCTTCTTTAATGATTTGCACTATATATTGTCTGTTCTCTTATTTTTAATGCAAAGATCTTTGGAGAACCTGTCATCATCCCTTGTTCCAATTCTAGTAGAAGCTAATCGGTTAAGAAAAAGCAGTGCCGGTTAATTTGTAGAGAACTACATAAATGGGATAAATGTTTTAATCATTTACTTTGAAGTATAGGATGTTTTATGCATTTTATACTTTTTCAAAATATTTTTGGTGCTGTTTGTATTAAATGTTTTTATATGCATGCCAAACCCATTGCCTTCGAGTTAATTCCGACTCATAGAGACCTCATAGGACAGAGTACTGCCCAATAGGGTTTTCAAGGCTGTAATTTTTAAGGAAGCAGAGTGCCACATCTTTCTCCTGTGAAGTGGCTGGTGGGCTGAGCACTTAACCACTGCGCCAGCAGGGCTCCCTTATATGCATGCAGGTGTATTATGAAACATTTTCAAGTACTAGAAATCTCACAAAATATTTATTGAATATTATTGTGAAAATTTATAAAGAACAATTTGATATTTGTAGAATCCACTTTTTATACTATGGTGAATATTTTATCTAAAAAAATTGTTAGAGGGCCAGTATAATAAATAACAAATACAGTTTTATGTAATTAGAGATATGCACAGGTTTGTGTATGATACAAATTTCAAAGAGAAATAAATTTAATATCAGAATACTATTTCTCACTTTCACTTTCTATTCATTTTATTTTTTAATTTTTTTCTTTTTTCACTTGTATATATTTTTTATATCTTTCTCCCTATCTCCTCCCTCCCTGTTCCCCTGTATCTTACAATAAAACCTTTTCCCAAAAAAAAGTCTTACTTTTCTTTGTTGCTTTTATTAAAAGCATTGGATGAAAAACCATTTTCAAATGATTTCATAGACTGGCAGTCTAGAAACTAAGAGCCGCTCCTTCTGATCACCTGGCTATCCAGTGTTCATTTCTTCTCCTACTGGGGACTGTTGTTGTTTTTGGATGCTGTGAAGTCAACTTTGATTCATAGCGACCCCATGTGACAGAGTAGAACTGCCCCATATGGTTTTCTAGGTTGTAATCTTTACAGCAGCAGATCACCAGGTTTTTCTCCCATGGAGTCACTGGCTGGGTTTGAACTACCAACCTTTTATTTAGCAGCCAAGCGCCTAACCATTTCGCAACCTGGACTCCTTTTGGAGACTAAACCCACTGCCACTGAGTCGATTGTGACTCAGCGTGACCCTATAGGACAGAGTAGAACTGCCCTGTAGGATTTCCAAGGAGCGGCTGGTGGATTCGAACTGCTGACCTTTTGGTTACTTAGCTAAGCTTTGGTTAGCAGTCGAGCTCTTAACCACTGCACCACCAGGGCTCCTAAACTCAGCTTGGAGATGCGAGCAATGATTGTGCTACCTCTCACGTGCTAAGCCAGAGCTCTACCATTTAAGCTAATTCCCCAGCTCCGGGGGATTAAATCAAAACCAAACCAAACCCATCGAGTTGATTCCAATTCATAGAGACCCTATAGGGCAGAATAGAGCTGCCGCATAGAGTTTCCAAGGAGCGCCTGGTGGATTCAAACTGCCGATCTTTTGGTTAGCATCCGTAGCTCTTACCCACTGCACCACCAGGTTTTCCTCGGGGAGACTAGTCATCATTAAATGAGTGGAGCTATGGCCAGACTGTGAGTCAAAGTGAAAATAACACTGTAGTCAAGGGTGATCAAGTTACCAAAGCATGACCATTAGTCTGTCTCCCATGGGAACTGTGGAACTAGGACTGGAAACAGTAAGTCACTCACAAAAACTGTGTTCGGCTAAACCATTAAGAGCTGCCAGGGCAGACAGTGTTCAATGCACCAACCTACTCACTTCTACTAGGCCTGATAAATTGTGTGCAAGGCAATTTGCCCTGTCCCTCTGATCTACAAGCAATGAAAGAGGCAGTCCATAATTTGTGTCCCCCCACCCAAATTATTTAAATATTCCATGGGCAGGGTCCCCCAGGAACATGCTCTCTCTGCCTTTCCCTCTCACTGGTGTTGGTTTCCTCACCCAGGGACTCTCCTAGCTTGCATATTCCTGAGCGATAAACAAAACTATTAGTTTCCAGCAGCCAAATGCTTAACCACTGCATCACCAGGGCTCCCCATTAGTTTCCTAAAACCAAACCAAACATATTGCCATCGAGTCGATTCCTAGTCATAACAACCCTATAGGACAGAGTAGAACTGCCCCATAGGGTTTCCGAGGAGCAGCTGGTGGATTTGAATTGCTGTCCTTTTGGTTAGCAGCCTGAGCTCTTAACCACTGCACCACCAGGGCTCCTTAGTTTCCTAGGGCTGCCAAAATAAAATACCATAAAGTGGGTGGCTTTAAACAACAGAAGTTTACTATCTCACAGCTCTGAAGGTTGAAAATTCTAAATCAGGCTATGCTGATTCTGTCTGATGCTTTGAGGGAGAACCTGTTCTGTGTCTCTCTTCTGCTTCTGATAGCTCCAGGCATTCCTTGGCTTAAAGTTACAACATCACAGGACATCCTTCCTCTGTCTTTTGTGTTTGTTCTCATCTTTCATAAGGACAGAACTCAGATGGGACTAGGACTCAACCTGCTTAACCTCATATTAACTAGCATCATTAAAAATCTTATTTCCAAAGAAGGTCACATTCACAAGTACCAGCTGTTAAGATTCAACATATCTTTTTTTGGAGAACACAGTTCAATCCGTAACAGTCTGCCTCTGTATACCAAAAATTCATATTCTTCTGTTGTGCAAAATATTTCCCATCTCAGCATCCCCCCAAATCTTTACCCATTCCAATATCATCTCCATGTCCAAAATCTCATCTTCTAAAGCATCTAAATCATGTATAGATGAGACTTTGGCTGTGCTCTATCCTGGGACAATATTACTGTCTATCTGTGGGCCTCTGAAAATTAGAATACAAGTTCTCTGCTTTCAAAATACAATGTTCAAATGGGCATAAGGTAGGCATTCCATTCGAAAAGGAAGTAGTTGGAGAAAGAAAACGCCATGCGTTCAAAGCAAGTCTGAAACCCTGAGCAAATTCCATTTGATTCCAAGGATTTAAAATAATCATCTGTCCTCTGGGTACAATTGGCTGGGTGGTGGCCCTGCTCTTCAGGCCCACCAGAGTGAGGTATGGCATGTTTTGACATTAATATTTCTGAAAGGAAGTGTCAGCTTACCTTGGTAGTAGACAGGGGTAGGAACAAAAGAGAAACTTTGAATCTTGAGGGAAAGGATGAAAAAAGTACAATTTATTCCTTCAAGCAGATGCAAACTATGGAGAACCTTGAATAATGCCTATTACCAAGACTGCTGGGTCCCTTACTTATATGAACCTCACATTTGATCATGTAAATTCCCCCAAATTTCCCGTACATTTTCTTTTTAAGTAATTACCTAAAGATGGATTATGCTGCAAGCAAAGAATTATAAATGATATAAATGTTTTAATGAGGTTATTCCATTATTTGAAAACAATATAAAACAGTAACAAAAAAAGCAAATTAGAGTTATTTCTTAACACCTACACACATACAGCCTCATATACAAACACACACACTAACACACCTGCACATTTTAACACCTGGGCCAAGTCAAAGGATGCTTAGACTAATACATAAAGATCCAGTCCAGTTGTCACATCTTTGGCCACATATACATGCTACTTTTATTAAAGAGAGATATCTTCTCCCTTTTCTTGGTTCACATGATTTTAAGTATCATTCTTTGTTTTGATTCTGCTTTAAAGATAATAGTTAAAATAACTGACATTAATTTAACGCTCACATGCCACTCATTGTTTGAATGACTTTCTGTTCATGATCCTATTTATTCCTCAGAGCAGTATTCTATGGAAAGTATTATTATAATTATCCTACTATGCAAATGAGAAAGCAAACTTCAAAGTAAGTAACTTGCCCAAGGTTTCACAGCTAGTATCCTAAAACAGAAATTGATTCAAATGTCACTCTTTTCATAATTACCTTACACTGCATATAGCTTGTATTTTCATACTTTGCTTATGTGATGTTCTCCAATTGCTCTAAAATGGGACCAGGACTATGAATTCAACACTTTATTTACCCAGTGGCTGCCACAGTGGTTAGCATATTGCAGGAGCACAGTATTGTTAGATGCAGTCAAGTTGGTACCAACTCATAACAATCCTCTATAGAACAGACCAAAACATTGCCCACTCCTGCGCCACCCTCCCAATCCTTGCTATGCTTAAGCCCATTGTTGCAGCCACTGTGTCAGTCCATCTCATTGAGTATCTTCCTCTTTTTCACTGACCCTCTACTTTACCAAGCATCGTATCCTACTCCAGGAATATCCAAAGTATGTAAGATGAACTCTCGACATCCTAGCTTCTAAGGAGCATTCTGGCTGTACTTCTTTATTCATTCTTCTGGCAATCCGTGGTATATTAAATATTATTCACCAACATCATAATTCAAAGACATCAGTTCTTCATTCTTTCTTATTCATTGTCTAGCTTTTGTATGCGTATGAGGCAACTGAAAATTCCATGGCTTGGATCAGGCACACCTTAGTCCTCAAAGCGGCATGTTTGCTTTTTAATATTTTGAAGAGGTCATCTTTCACAGCAGATTTTCCCAAGGCAATACATTGTTCGATGTCTTGACTGCTGCTTCCATGGGCATTGATTGTGGATCCAAGCAAAATGAAATCTTTGACAACTCCAACATTTTCTCTATTTATTATAATGTTTCTTATTGGTCCAGTTGTGAGGATAGAAGTGTAATCCACACTGAAGTCTGTGGTATTTGATCTTTGTTAGTAAGTGCTCCAAGTTCTTTTCACTTTCTGCAGGCAAGGTTGTATCATCTGCATATCACAGGTTGTTAATGAGTCTTCCTCCAATCCTGATGCTACATTCTTCTTCATATTGTCCAGCTTCTCGGATTATTCACTCAGTATACAGTTTGAATACGTATGGTGAAAGCATACAACCATGACACAAAACTTTCTTGATTTTAAACCACACAGTATCCCCTTGTTTTGCTTGAATGACTGTTCTTGGTCTATGTACAGGTTCTGCATGAGCACGATTAAGTGTCCTGGAATTTCCATTCTTAGAAATGTTATCCATAATTTATTATGATCCATCCAGTCTAACGTTTTTGCATAGTTAATAAAACACAGGTAAACATCTTTCTGGTATTCTCGGCTCTCAGCCAAGATACATCTGACATGAGCAATGATATCCCTCCTTCCATATCCCCTTCTGACTCCAGCTTGAGTTTCTGGCATTTCCCTGTTGATGTACTGCTACAGCCGTTTTTGAATGGTCTTCAGCAACACTTTACTTGTGTATGATATTAATGATATTGTTCAATAATTTCCACATTCTTTTGGTCCACCTTTCTTTGGAATGGGCACAAATATAGATCTCTTCCAGTTGGTTGGCCAGGTAGCTGTCTTTCAAATTTCTTACCATGGACAAGTGAGCGCTTCCAGAATTTCATGTGTTAGGGGGACAGTAAATGCCTATTAAATAATTTCTGATAGACTTCAAAAGAGTTGAGTTGACTTTTTCACTTTCAATGAGATATTTTACATAATTTCAGCATAAACTAAGTCCTTTTCCATACAGATGAAAAATTTAGTTAGCAATTGCACAAGAAAGATTCTGAAGGAAAAAAAAAAAGAAAGAAGCTACAGCTCTGACAAGCATTCAGTGAATATAGTACATAAACCTATAAATGAAGGGACTTAAATATCTGCATAAAAGAGAAAAGGGCAAAGGGATTTGAAGATTATCAACTGATAATCAGAGACAGAAAAGCTCTAGAGAGTGTATTATTCAAAAATACCAACTATCAACGAAATATGCCCCAGAGTGCGTGTTGAAGACAGAGCTAATTGTCCCATTTCTGTCAGCACTAAGGAAAATGTGATCTTGTATTTTCAATTCAACCCTTCAGCCTTTATATACTTCTGGGGAAGTTAAAGTTCCATTGCTTAATATAGCATGACACTATGGAGATATTTCTTAAAAAATAAACTGTATCTCAATAGTGGGAGAAGAATGTTGACGGTAAAATATACCTGTTATCTGAGAATAGCAAAATGCCCCTCTAGGTACAACACTGCCCCATGGGCTCCAGGAGACAAGATGATATGAACAGGGAGAGACTGGCAAATGTGATAAGCAGGGCTGGCTTTAGGCAATGGGTTGCTAAGGGAGCCCACAGTTTTGGGAATCTCCCTGAGGACCATTTTAGTCATTCATTTAGCATAACCTGGGGTCCTCTCTCACCCGAAGCAGTTGAGCCCCATGCACTCACACAGGGTCCTCTTAAAGCTACAAAGAAGTAATGAAGTTCGCAATGGAGGCAATTAAGAAGTGATAATGTGAATTATATCTGTCACAGTCCAGATATCAGGAACTATTTATATTTAAATATCTAGCCACTGATTTTGGTTACTTACCTATGGATAATGAGACTTCATGTTTCCGAGCCATTTCTACTCTTCAAATTAATGTGTATTCCAGCCTTTTTGGTGATACAGTATATTTATAATGCTGAACAAGCTTCAGTGTATTGAGGCTAGCTTGTAACTGTGAAGTAAAAAAGGAAGTATAAATGTTCAGAGCAAATAAAGTCATTAAAACTACAAACACATCAATGAAAGTTAGTTTCAAATAAATGTTTTACTTATGTAAATGTATTAGGAATAAAAACATGCTAAAATAACCTCCACTTTTAACAAGTCTCACATGGTCTACAGATGAGTTTAATTGTTGATTCTGGAAAGGCCGTATCAGTACAGCGATCTTATTTACCACCACCCCCACACATACACAGATCCTCTCCTCTTCTTATACCCACTTCACAACTTTCTTTTCAGATTTGTCTTTTCTAGTCTTAAATTAGAAAGACAGAGCAGATGCTGACCTTCATCCTTCAGGCGTTTAGCAGCACAAATTCCAACTGGCTCATTAATATATTTGTATTCTTTGCAACTGGAACGTGGCCACTCTGAGTTGCGAGACAGAAAGCACTTAGACATTCTAAAGCACAGTCTATCCCACTTCATTTTTTTTGCCTTGCTTAATGGTGGTGGCACTGCACTGCTACTCCCTCTCCCAGGGACACCCATTATTGTTTTAATCCATAGTCTTAGGCTGGGTTCTCTAGAAAAGCAAAACCAGTAAAGTGTATAAATATATATATATAAAGAGATTATATCAAAGAAACAACTCATACGATTGTAGAGGCTAGAACGACCCAAGTCCATGGATCAGGGTAGAGGCCTCTCCCAAGTCACACAGCCTCAGAAGCTGGCAAGTCTAAGATTGGCAGGTCGGAGAGCAGGGCTCCCGCTCACAGGCTGTGCAGTTCAATGAATCCAAGGTTCAGCAGATAAGCTGACAGCTCAAGTCCCAAGAATGGGAGATGAGATGACAGGAAGCAGCCGCAGGATCCAGAGGGAGCAAAAAGCCAGAACATCTGCTTATATTCAGATGCGGGCCACACCCTAAAGGAGACTCCCTTTCATCTGACTGGCTACTCACAGTATATTCAATCATGGGAGTGATTACGTTAAAACACTGAGAATCATGGCTCAGCCAAGATGACACACAATCTTAACCATCACATCCATTTTCACTGCAAGTGAGCATCAAATCTGGCTCTCTCATCTCCCTCTTTCTCTCTCTAAATTCTTAAACATGCCTAGACTACATCAACCTGAGATTTAAGAGAGAAACACACTTGCATACTGTCATTTTCTTTAGCCACTGTAATTTTGAGCCTCTCTGTTGCAGCATCTTACTTTTCACCTTAGAAGAAAACAGTTGTAAGCTGAAGGGGCAGTCTGGACAAAGGAGTTCACTATTTCCAGAAATTGAAGTCAAATTTCCCTTTTCATGCACTCATTTCCCCTCAGGGAATCCAGGTCTTCTATCCTTGATTTTGTTTTGTTTTTCATTGTTGTCTATTTGGTTTGGTTGGTTGATTTGTGGGTGGGGGGTTGTGGGGGAGGGTTACATGCCCACAGGATTGTTGTTGAATGGCACCGGAATCCTTGCTCTAGGGCAGTTCATCCCCTGAGGCCATCTGCTATGCCCCTTTTTCTGCAATAGAAGGACCCATCTCCCTTCTACTCCCACATCATTCTCCCTCTTCATTTAATTTTAGTTACTAATTGACCTTCTTCTTCCTCTTCTCTCCAGACTCAATTTTATCCAGTATCTCTGAGGGAAAAGCCAGTACTAAAATCAATTAATACTTAGAGATATAACTCCTCCATGCTAGTTCAAAGTATTGAAAATCTTAGCTATATATAATGAAGCTGTGGTAGCTGTTCTCTTATTTGTTATACTGGCCAGTCCCTTATAAACACTAAAGTTGAATGTGAATTTGCATAATATATGAGCTACTTACTGCATGGTCTCAGGTCACTGGCCAGGTTTACTGGGTTCAGCTTGAAAACTATGGCATGATTGAAATCCAAGAATGTTGACTTCAACACTGGAAAAAAAGAGGAGACATGAGACAAGCTGCAACACAGAAATTCACAGACACTACAAAAATTCAATATCCAATACGACAAGTTTAACATAGCAAAATTTCAGTGACATCTAGATTATCAAGAATCTGAAGAAATCCAGAGAAGTTCATCCTATCAAAATTTTGTGTGTGTGTCTGTGTATGTTTTGATGCTGTTGATACCAATATTGTGTTAGGTACAAATCTAGGCAGACATGACGTGTGAATTTAATATTCCACAACAAAACAACTTCTAATTTAAACTCACTTCTGATGGATGGTGAAAAAATGCCAGCTACATTGAATTGCAGTTTGTTTGCTTGGTTGTCCCTAAGTTATGGAGGTATGGGGTGGTGGTGGTGATGCTTACATATTGTCCCAGATTTGGAGGTGAATTATCTTGTCCTCTTTGACCATCTATCTACTGTGGTATCCACTCAGGTGTACATGATTCTGCCTCATCCTTTTTTAAGTGAACGTTGAGCTATATTGCTCTTTAATACCAACCATATAATGTCTCTCTATTTCCGGGTTTAGCAAAGCTCTCTTATATCGCCTTTGTTTCCAAACACACTGTGTTGGAGCTTCAGGTTCTTTCTGCCTAGAGACATCAACTTAGGTTCCTACTTTCCTTCTCCCCTACCTTTCTGGGCACAGAATTTTAATCTTCCTGGAACACACTTCTAAAGTGTAGAATGAACACCCTCTTCTTTCAGACTCCTCAAAACCCATGTAAATTTTCTATTATCTTTTCTTTCCCATGAGTTTGGAGGGGTTAGAACATCAATTTTCAGCAAGTCTCCTCAAATGAGCCTTTTGCTTCCCGCTTATCACCCACAGTTCTAAGCTAAACACTTTATTTCCCGCTCCAGCTCAGCCTCATCACATATTCTTCCAAATATTTTTAGTCTTATACCTACTCTTTAGCTTTTAAATGGATGTGTATCCTGTTTAACAAAAATATCAAGGAGGATCTAAACTGAGTAGAATATCAAAACAACTTCCTGTAATATATTTGTTACACAAATAGAGTCTGTGCCCTGGAGCAGTCGAGCCAATGAAACATACTCCAAGTTAGAAAGAGAGAGAAAGTTTTAATTCAGGACATGTACACCACTGGGGTTGCAACAGCAACACAGACTGTCCCTAGGGAGTCCCAAAAGGTATTTTTATATTAGAGCTTATATATGATTTTTACAAAGGTTAGAAGTGTTGTTATTCATTCCAAGATAATTACAAGAGACTCTTTATCATACTAAAGAGAGAAGAAACTGGACATTTCCTTATCAGGATAACGATGTATGTCTCTGACATCTGGGCTCTAACAGTCCTGTGGGGGATCCTAAGCATAAAGTTATTAACAACAGTACGCACAAAACAAAGCCATTAACAAAGGTATGCTAAAAGGGAGAAGGCAAAGAAGAAAGGAGACTTACAGGCAAGCTCTCAGTTGCCCATTTTGAAAAGGAGAAAACATGCTGAATAGGGTCACAATATTAGTTATAATAATTTGCATTAAGTACATTGTTATTTGATATTTATTTAATTTTGTATTTAAAAAACCATACTTCATGGTCATAGTAAATATTATTAGGCCAATTTTATGAATTAGATAGTAGTATTCAGATAGATGAAGTGGTCACCCAACCCTTGGAACAAGAACTAGAGTAGAACCCAAATCTGGTGACACTTAGTTCAACAATTGCTTAGGAGACACTGAGTTTTTGTTAAGGATGGTGGAAAAACTTGGAAATGGATAACGGTGATGGATGTGCAACATGAGGAACACAATCTCACTTCATCGTACATGTGAAGAACGTTGAAATGGCAAATGTTTTGTTACATATGTACTTAGCACAATACAAAATAAATAAATATCTTTTTAAAAAAAACTACAGCATGCATCACAGAGAGAATACTTCAGTTTATCTTTGCATCTGACCCCAGATGACAACACTAACTAGAACGTAAAATGCCAATCCACTCAATTTCTTACAAATGATCAAGCTCACCCGTGTAAGCCTAAGAAAACAGGTAGCATGCTTAGTCTTAAAGATGTGCGTAGTGCCAGAGGATGTAAAGAATATCTAGCATCTGTAGTAAACCTTATTATGTTTATCTGAAATGTCTGAGGTCAATGGGTCCTCTCATAATTGTTTATTATATCCATTCTCATTATATGAGGCATGGCTATTTATAACCATAACAGGGCGTATCTGAACAAATTCAAGGAACATGATGAATACTCAGCTCTATCAGCATGCACCTCAATTTATTTTACATACCCTTAACTAATAACTTACAACTTTTTCTGAATTAATATTAATAGAACCACTTACAGAGATTTATCTTTTCAGAGATTCTGATGTAATTGGTGTGGAATGGAATCCAAGATTGGAATATTACAAATCCTCTCCTCCAGGTCATTCTAAAGTGCATTCAGGGTTCAAAACCACTGCCTTAAATCATTGTCTCTGTATTGTTCATAATCTATGTATGTTGTACTTAAATGTCCACTTTGGGGGACAACACCAGTATTTGCAATGAAAGAGCTACGTTGATTTCTAAGCGTTCAATCTCTCTTCCATTTTCTTCCCTCTGTCAGTTTCTTCAGAAACCCTGGTTGCATAGTGGTTAAGCTCTATGGCTGCTAACCAAAAGGTCAGCAGTTTGAATTCACCAGGTGCTCCTTGGAAACGATATGGGACAGTTCTACTCTGCCTCATAGGCTTGCTATGAGTTGGAATTGACTCGACGGCAGTGTGTTTGGTTTGGTTTTGGTCAGTTTCTTCTAGCAGAAAAAACTAGCCTGGGAAAAATGACCAACCTTCTCAACTGAAAGCTTGAGTCTTGACTCCTCTGTCACTTTACAAGTGCCCTTATCACTCTGGCTTCTTCATATCCCAGAGGAGCGCTTAATAAAAGTGGGTAAGGTGAATTCTATCATAAAATGAAATAAACTTCTTTCTAACTTGATTTCTTTTCCAGAATTAAGAAAATCCTGTCTATACACCATACCCATGGACCAAAGCAGACTGAAATCCATTTGGATGTCCTGAGTGATGATATTTTCATGTTTATTGGGAATTGGCCCAGGTTAACATGTAGCAATATTGAGTTCAGTGATACCGAGTATTTCCAAGGGTATGGTTTGAGTCATTCTATAGAACCAGCTTTACATTTGCTTTATTGTCGGCTTTCAAAGAACCCAGTAACCTGTGACAGCTGAGTTATTGTGTTCTCTATGAAGGCTGCTTCTACCATCAGCTCTTATTGCTGTTTTCTTTGAACCAACTCTCCTCAAAGCAATTCATCACCTTGTCTACTGAAGCTGTTACACCCCTCATATTATTTCATTTATATATTCTTCATGCAGTAGCCTTTAATGACCACTTAATAATATTAAAGAGGAGATAGGCATGTACTTTGCACTGAACCTTCTTCTAAATAATAAAATAGATTGTATAGAATTAGAAAAGAATTGATTATTTCAAGTCTAGCAATCAGAAAAGATATTCAGTTGAACCAATCATCTGTTTCTTAGCACATATAGTCCTCTGTATGGGTACTTGTGTCTAGACTTGTCTGCACAGTTAAGCAATCAGCACATGTACAGCAGGAATAGCATCTTATACATCTTGTTCTCCACTGCAGTACATGAAGCAGCACCGCCTAGGTAGGGTTAAATCTGTTGCATATATGATACCTGTTCTGTATTTTAAATTACTTTTATATTAAAAATATATGCAATATAATGAAAGAATACCAACACTAGGTAGAATGAATAGTCTTTCAAGATGAAAGATGCAGTTATCAAATATGCAAAAAGGGAAATGGTAAATAAATTTACTTGCTTGTTTTAACTGTGATTAATGTACTTTGCCTTTTTAAGTAGGAACTCAAAGGCACGTAAGTTAATAAATGCTTATTGATTGATTCATTCAAACAGATATGTAACGGAATGTTGATTTTATCTCTGTTCTTATTGTCGTCAGGATGTGAGTATCATCTGCCCCATGTCAAGCATACATTGGAGAAAATGTATCTGATGTGTTTAGAAGGCTATATTTATCTTTTCCTTGCAGGCTCTTAGAGTTAAAAACTTAGATATTTGCCTTCCTGACAAAGTACTTGAGATTTAACATCAACATGCAGGATGAATTCAAAAGACAAGATCAGATGGCTCGTGGGTAGTGTTTAAGCTGGGCATGTTTTTAAATAACAGCATCTTGACTTTCTATGAACTAGATAGACAAAGACGATTCTGACATTGTCTCATTTTGTAACCTTCAACAAATTTGGCCTGATTCTTAAAAAAATAAACTCTCATTTCTGAATTTTAAAGTTTTGAGAACTATGACATGTGGAGTGAATGGAAATATAATTACACCTTCTAGTAATTAGCTAAGTGTACTTCTAATTAACAGTACTCATATGTACCCTTCTTCATCAAACAAAATTTCCAAAAATAACCACCATAGCTTCCAGATACTTTTAAGTTACATCTTTCTATTCTGCCTAAAAAAATAAATAAAAGTCATGTGAGTTGAAATGTGAAATAGAAGAATAAACTCAGGCAACAACAAATTAAGAGGAAGCAGAAAAACAGAGAAATGTTAATTCAAAATGTCCAAAGAAACCAGGAATCTCCACTGTATTTTTGTATAAGATAAAGATCTTGGTTTTTATAGTGACAATAAAATAGTTGTTTCAAGACAATTTCTTCATTTCGAAAACATGTATTCTAAGCCTTTATTCATTATTTAAATAATACTATGAAATGTTCTTAGGATTTATTGCTAATCTGTTGCCATTGAGTGGAGTCTGAGTTTATTGCTAGATATTTTTATTTCGTTTAAATTGTATTCAAATACCTAATGGGGGGGGGGGGACAATGGGAACTCCATTTTTTTCCCCAAATGTCCAGGAAACTAATAAATATTTGATTACCTGTGATTAGCTGTACTTCCGTTTTATCACATCCTAGACACATTTCTTTCTTTGAAATAGTTTCTCATTTCACCTATTTTCATTTTTATCATTTTTTGTTGTTGTTTATGGTAATAATGATTATCATTACAATTAGTATTACCTGGAAGCTAACTATGATCCATTTCATTGTTCTAAGCATTATACATGACTGACCTATCTTACTTAATTCTCACAGTAACCTTCTAGTTTGATACTATTTGTATAGCCATTTTACATATGTGGAAATCATGGCATGAAAGTCTCCTTTATTTCCCCAGAATGCCCCAGAAGCAGGAACTAGGTATATCCAGCTCTATATTCATATAATACAGGTATCTTCTGCTTTCCAAAAGTTTGCTCTACACCACTTTTAGGAAAGACCTACATTAGTATCTGTTTTCGCATATTGAAAGAAATCCAAAGAGGATTTTTGATTCACAAAAAGGCTAAAAACAGAAATAGAGTTCAGTGTTTATGTTGCAGTGAGCTGTTAAAGAAGCAATGCACACCCTGAGCAGCAAGAGTGGCTTCACCAAGCTCCTTCCCCAGGAACTACCTTTAGCACGTCAGCATCAAGCTACCATGGCTTTGAACTGTGTCTGTGAACACCTGTGCTTTATCACAATTATTTTGTGCATCTGTTAGGAAGATGCGTCCTATTCTATCAGAAAAAACCTAAGAAAACTCATAAAGGTGTTACCATTGCATAAAACTAGCAATCACCAACTTGGAGATGCTCTCAATAGGCTAACAGTCTTCATAAGAAATGGCATTTGGAGGGAACTGTCCCAAAGCAGTGAATAACTTTAAAGGCTTTGAACCAACAACACTAAATACAGCAATAGTGACTTTGGCTAAGAAGGCTGGGTTTGTGGAAGTTGAGGAAGTTGATGTTGAAGAGGTTTTGGCATCCCATGGCCAAGAACTGACAGATGAAGAGCTGATGCAGTTGCAAAAGGAAAGCATAAGAATCAAAACCGAACGCGATAACAAGTGGCCCAAAAGTGAAGTCGTTCAGAAACTGAACTTGAAACACTTGTGTGAGATTTTTGCTGCAGTTGACAGTGTTGCAAAGATTGCAGAAAAGTATGACTTTAATTTTGAAAAGGCAAGTAGACTGAGGGTAGTTTTGCAGGATGTTTTGAGTATCTATAAAGAGCTGTATGATAGAAAAATGCGTGAAGTTAAGCAGTCAAGCATGCTGTTATATTTAAAGCCTTCCACATCAGCCACAGCAGACAATGAACCTCGACCTTCAACCTCAAGGCAGGCAGACATAGAAGATGGTGTGGACGTTAGAGACCTGCCTGCCCTGATGAATTCAGAAGATGCTAAGATGTTACTGGATGACCCTCTTCCTCTCTCTCCTACATCCCAGTCTCCTTTACCTCCCACCATCCTAACCTCACACTCACCCTAACATACCAACATCATCCTTTATTTTGCAGTCATCTGACCAATGATTGCTGGTTTACTGCTAGGGTCAACCTTACTAGTATCTTATGGATTCGACACCTGATTTGGCAGGGCTGAATCAGCCAATTAGGTGGGCACCAGCTAAGGATGTGGAGAGCCACACGCATTGGCTGGTAGTATGGGAGTCACACTCACTAAAACGACTCAAAAAAGGGGCAGTTGCTTTTTGCGTTCTACCCCGATGGTGTTGGTACCCATGTGAGGAATTGATTCCAAGTGAAACATTGCCCGTTAACCCCACTTAACCACTGTGCCACTAGGGCTCCTTAACACACACACACACACACATATACACACACACACACATATGTGTAATTAGGAGTTCATGCAACAGTAACATATATAGCTATAGCTACTGGGTTGCTGAGAAAGAAAGACTGAAAGAGAAACTAGTTAGCTTTTAACATTGTATTTCTATGCTAAGTCAGCAGTGGCCCTATGCTACAGTTTGCGTACAGAAAATTCCTTTAGTAAATCCATTTATCTATAAACCAAATTTGACTGACTGATTCATGTTGATCAAATTCACAAAATCTTTGCATATATAAGCCAAGATGTAAATGTATTAACTTGATATTGACTCAATGATGACATCCTTCTGACCATCCAGGAACTTTCTTTTGGATATCCAAAGAATGATGTATTCTCCTCATTTGTGAGACATTCCTTGGCCTCTTCAGGTACAGCTGGCTACCCTAGCAGGTATTTGCACTTGATCTCTAAAATAACACCAACCATACTAACTGACATTTATTTGCTTCCTGGTTCCTCCACCATTTGAAGCCTTTGAGAAAAAGGACATTGACTTGGCTTTCCTTTTCTTTATCTTGTGCAACAGAGTGGCTGGCTTTTTACAGACACTTCATAGATGACAATAGCATTGCAATCTACGTATTTTATTGCACACATGTTGAAGAGGCACCTCTTTTTCTGTGTCATCTCCACAGGTTATTTCTGGAGTATCTGAGGCTCCTATAAGGTCCCTGAATTGATAAGCCATATGTTCTTTGGCCTGAGGATATCTCTGTACATGAGCAATTTAGGTCTAGGAAAGTATAAGCCCTTCCAGTTAAGACCTGATACATTTTTTTAAAATTTTTTTAATTGTACTTTAGATGAAGGTTTACAGAATAAATAGTTTTTCATTAAACAGTCAGTACACATATTGTTTTATGACATTGCCTAACAACCCCACGACATGCCAACCCTCTCCCTTCTTGACCTTGGAGGACCTTTTTCATTTTTTGGTGAAAATATACATAGCCAAAGTTACACCATTTCAAAAATTTCTACATGTACAATTCAGTGACGTCGATTACATTCTTCCAGTTGTACTGCTATTCTCACTATCCTTTTCCAAACTATTCCATCACCATTATCTTCAACTCACTGCCCCCTAGGCTTCCCATCAAACCTTTTGAGTTGCTGTTGTTAATTTTATCTCACATAGATAATGCTTTTTTTTTTTTTTTGTACCTCAGATGAAAGTTTACAGAACGAGTAGTTTCTCATTAAACAGTTAGTACTCATATTGCCCTCTGACAATGGTTAACAACCCCATGCCATGTCAACACTGTCCCTTCCCAACCTTGGGTTCCCTATCACCAGCTTTCCTGTCCCATCTTGCCGTCTAGTCCTTGTCCCTGGACTGCTGTGCCTCATTAGTTCCGTTTTGTTTTATAGGGCTGTCCAATCCCTGGCTGAACAGTGAACCTTGGGATTGACTTCACCACTGAGCTAAAATGGTGTCCAGGGGTCATCCTCTCAGGGTTTCTCCAGTCTGTCAGGCCAGTAAATCTGAGGACCTGATATATTTTGATTGGTTGAAAAGACAACTATTAGTCCAGCTCTCTTAATTTTAAATAAGTTCTGCAGCATTAATTGCTACTATGATTATGGACACCAAATTTTAGAATGGGACTCAATTCTAGAAAATTGAAGCATAAAGTAAAAAAAGAAAAAATATATATATAGAAAATTATGTCTGAATATACATAGGATATGGATAGTCTCAGTGAAAATACTGATGAACAATTCACTTGCAACATTTTGTCCCTGCAAAATTATATGAAATGAATCTTTGGTATGTTTTTGTCTAAGTATTTTCACAATTGCAGTTAAGGTAGAGTTATGGAAATGATTAGCCTCATATCTGTTCTCATTCATCTTGACCCTAGCATGTCAGAATTTTGCAGATATTATTGTAGCCTATCTGGCAATTTACTCCAATGAAATCTTGTGAAAATACTATATGATGTTTGATAGATGTGAATTTAACCTGCAACACTGTGTAGTGAACCTGAATGAAAGGCAGTAGAAGATGGGAACTACAATAATTAACATCATAAAACATGAATCATTACTAGATCTGAAGAAAATCAGTCATGATTAATGGCTGCATTTTTGGTATACCAAAGCCATCATGTTATTCACTGGAAATTTAAAGGAAAAATAAATGATTTACCATAGATTTTGGTGCAATATGTACTGAGTTTGAAAATAAACTAATAATAAATGTAATTTGGGCAACAAAAAAGATAATCCCATCATTGCTAAATAGCGGTAGAAGAAAATTAGCACATGGTTCTTTAAGTGTGGGAGTATATAAAGACCCCCACTATTGACAAGTGATTGGGTATCTCACACATCACCCTCATAAAATCTACATTTGCAGAGAAAAACTCAAAGGGACACAAAATGTTATGTGCATGGATTTTATTCTTTATAAGATTAAAGCATTAAATATTAATAAGAAGCCATAGTGGGGAGGTTTTTCTCTTGTCTGCAAACAACAACTTTCTTATTTTCCTAACAACCTTGTTTGCAAGTGTTCTATAGAAGGATGGTTTGCACTTCTGAATGAGCACTTAACATGCTAGCTGTGTGAGCAATACTAAATTGAGGGTACAGATCATAAAATCTTAGTCCTGGATGACAACTCAAAAATAAATTAGTCTGCATAAATGAGAGCCCTCAAGTCCAGAGCTATTGAATGATTTACATAAATTAACAGAATTGCCTACTGACAGACTGGGATCAGAACCATACTCAGCTAAGACAAAATACAGAGCCCTTTCTATGCTATCTCATCCCTACAACAACTAAAAAATGGCTACTCACATATCAGTATGACCTTAGTGGTTTAAGATCGACTTCTCAGGGTATAACTTAACTATTGAAATAGGAACCCAGAGGCACGTCTAAAGTTTAGTTTTCTACATTTAGTCTTTGGGTATTTGGAAGTATCTAGGGCTGTTCACCACCAATCATCTATCAGTTTGTTGTACTGTGGTGGCTTGCATGTTGCTGTGATGCTAGAAGCTATGCCACTAGTATTTCAAATACCAGCAGGGTCACCCATGGTAGACTGGTTTCATCAGAGCTTCCAGACTAACACAGAGTAGGAAGAAAGATCTGGTGATATATTTCTAAAAAATTAGCCAGTAAAAATCTTATGAATAGCAGTAGAACATTGTTTGATATAATGATGGAAGATTAGCCTCTAAAGTTGGAAGACACTCAAAATACAACTGGGGAAGAGCTGCCGCCTCAAAATAGAGTTGGACTTAATGACATGGATGGAGTCAAGATTTTGGGACCTTCATTTACTGATGTGGCATGGCTCATAATGAGAAGAAATATCTGCAAATCTTAATTAGTAATTGGAACATGGAATGTACAAAGGATGACGATAGGAAGATGTGGATTCCTCAAAAATAAAATGGAATGCAAAAAGATCCATATTCTAAACATTAGTGAGCTGAAATGGACTGGTATTGACCATTTTGAATCAGCCAATCATATGGTCTACTATGCCAAGAATGACAACTTGAAGAGGAATGGCATCACATTCATCTTCAAAAAGAATATTTCAAGAATGTACAATACTGTCAGTGAAAAGATAATATACACAAGCCTATAAGGAAGACCAGTTAATACTATTATTCAAATTTACCCACCAGCAACTACTGCCAGAGAAGAAAAAAAACTGAAGATATTTATCAACTTCTGCAGTCTGAACTTGATCAAATATGCAATCAAGATGCATTGATAATTACTCATGATTGAAATGAGAACGTTGGAAACAAAGAAGGATTGGTAATTGGAAATTAGGGCCTTGGTGATAGAAACAACACAGGAGATTGCATGATTTAAGTTTGCAAGACCAACGACCTATTCAATGCAAATAACCCTTTTTCCACAACATAAACAAAGAGTATAAATATGGACTTAGCCAGATGAAATACACAGGAATCAAATTTACTGCATCTGCAGAAAGACACGAGGGAGAAGCTCAATATCATCAGTCAGAAGAAGGCCAAGGGACGACTGTGGAACTGACCATCTATTGCTCCTATGCAAGTTAAAGTTGAAGCTGAATAAAGTTAAAACAAGTCCACAAGAGCCAAAGTATGACCTTGAGTATATCCCACCTAAATTTAGAGATCATCTCAAAAATAGGTTCAACACATTGGACACTAATGCCTGAAGACCAGAGAAATAGTGAGATGACATCAAGGATATCATACATAAAGAAAGCAAAAGGTCATTAAAAGATTGGAAAGAAATAAAAGACCAAAATGGATGTCAGAAGAGACTCTGAAAATGCTCTTGAAAATAAAGTGAACTGGAGAAATGATAACATAAGAGAACTGAACAGATTTCAGGAGGCAACTTGAGAAGACAAAGTAAAATATTATAAGGACCTGGAGATAGAAAACCAAAAGGGAAGAAACTGCTGGACATTTATAAGCTGAAAAACTGAAGAAGAATTCAAGACTTGAGTAGCAATATTGAAGGATTCTATGGGGAAGAATAAATCAGAGAAAAGATTGAAGTTGTCAATGATTTAATTTTACTTGGATCCACAATCAACATCGATGGAAGCAGCAGTCAAGAAATCAAACGATGCATCGCAGTGGGCAATCTGCTGCAAAAGACCTCTTTTAAAGTGTTAAAAAGCAAAGATGTCACCTTGAAGACTAAGGAGCGCTTGACCCAAGCCATGGTATTTTCAATCGCCTCACATGAATGCGAAAGCTGGGCAATGAATAAGGAAGACCGAAGAAGGATTAACACCTTTGAATTGGGGTGTTGGCGAAGAATATTGAATATACCAGGGACTGCCAAAAGAAAGAACAAATCTTCTTTGGATAAAGTACAACCAGAATGCTCCTTAGAAGCAAAGATGGTGAGACTTCGTCTCATGTACTTTGGACATGTTAGCAGGAGGGATCAGCCCCTGGAGAAGGACATCATGCATGGTAAAGTACAGGGTCAGCGAAAAAGAAGACACCTGGGGAGATGGATTGACACAGTGGCTGCAACAATGGGCTCAAGCATAACAACAATTGTGGGAATGGGACAGGATTGGACAGTGTTTTGTTCTGTGGTACATAGGGTCGCTGTGAGTCGGAACTGATTCGACAGCAG
Source organism: Dugong dugon (assembly GCA_030035585.1). Classification (NCBI taxonomy): domain Eukaryota; kingdom Metazoa; phylum Chordata; class Mammalia; order Sirenia; family Dugongidae; genus Dugong; species Dugong dugon. The sequence continues at coordinate 105,460,769 of CM057463.1, read as the reverse complement.
CTAACAGCAACAACGATGGGGAAAATATTAAATGATGCAGGAAGCATCCAAAGAAGATCAAAGGAATACACAGAGTCACTGTACCTAGAAGAATTGGTTGACATTCAGACATTTCAGGAGGTAGCATATGATCAAGAACCAGTGGTACTGAAGGAAGAAGTCCAAGCTGCACTGAAGGTATTGGTGAAAAACAAGGCTACATGAATTGACAGAATACCAATTGAGATGTTTCAACAAATGGATCCAGTGCTGGAAGCACTTGCTCATCTATGCCAAGAAATTTGGGAGACAGCCACCTTGCCAACACACTAGAAGAAATCCATATTTGTGCCCATTCTAACCAATGTAGTCAAACAGAAAGTGGAAATTATCAAGGAATATCATTAATATTACAAGCAAGAAAAATTTTGCTGAAGATAATCCAAAAATGGTTGCAGCAGTATGTTGACAGGGAACTGACAGAAATTCAAGCTGTATTCAGAATAGAACCTGGAGTGAGGGATATCACTGCTGATGTCAGATGGATCTTAGCTGAAAGCAGAGAATACGAGAACGATGTTTACCTATGTTTTATTGAGTATGCAAAGGCATTCAACTGCGTGGATCATGACAGATTAAGGATAAAATTGTAAAGAATGGGAACTCCAGAACACTTAATTGTGCTTCTGTGGAAATTGTTCAGAGACCAAGAGACAGTCATTCCTAAATAACAAGGGGATATTGAGTGGTTTAAAATCAGAAAAGTTGTCTGTCGAGGTTGTATACTTTCATCATCCTTATTCAATCTGTATGCTGAGCAAATAATCTTAGAAGCCAGACTATATGAAGAACTTGGTTTCAGTATGGAGGAAAATTCATTAAGAAACTGCAATATGCAGATGACACAACCTTGCTTGCTGAACTTGAAGAAGACTTGAAACACTGACCGATAAAGAATACAGTCTTCAGTGTGAATTACATTCCAACATAAAACAAAAATCCTCTCAACTGGACCAATAAGCAACATCATAATAAACAGAGAAAATATTGAAGTTGTCAAAAATTTCATTTTACTTGGATTCACAGTCAATTCCCACAGAAGCAAGAGTCAACAAATCAAAGGACACAGTGCACTGGGCAAATGTAATGCAGAAGTCTTCTTTAAAGTGTTAAAAAGCAAAGATGTTACTTGGAGGACTAAGGTGTGCCTGACCCAAGCCATGGTATTTTCAATCACCTCATCTGCATATGAAAGCTATACAGTGAATAAGGGAAACCAAAGAAGAATTGATGCCTTTGAATTATGGGGTTGGTGAAGAATATTGAATGTACCATGGACTGTCATATGAGTTGACATCAACTCGACGGCGATGGGTTTTAACGGGCCAGAAGAATAAACAGGTCTGTTTTGGAAGAAGTACAGCCAAAATTCTCTTTAGAAGCAAGGATAGCCAGACTGCATCTCATGTACTTTGGACATGTTATCAAGAGGGACCAGTCTCTGGAGAAGGACATCATGCTTGGCAAAGTAGAAGATCAGTGAAAAAGAAGACCCTCAACTAGATGGTTTGACACAGTGCCTGCAACGATGGTCTCAAATACAGCAACGATTGTGAGGATGGCACAGGACTAGACAGTGTTTCATTCTGTTGTACATAGGGTCTCCTGACAAAAACAACAAGAGCTGTTTGTATTGTTGTTTTTAATTGCCATGGACTTGGCTCTGAGTCATGGTGACCTTATGTATAACTGGTTGAAACATTGCCTGGTATGACTGCATTTTCATGATCCTTGGTATGTTTGAGTCCATGGCTGTGGATATTGTTTTAATCCATCCCATTGAGTGTTTCCCTTATTTTCTGTGAGGGAACTGTGAAGAGACATATGTGACTTATAACAATCTCTTAGCTATCTAGCAAATAAATTCCTGTGTGGGACTGATGGCTTTGGGCTACAACATCCTTTTCTATCAGGATGGGTAAATATGAGAGCTCATCCTTAATGCAGAGAAGTAACATTGGCTTTATCTCCTTCATGGAACAGCATCAGATATTGAGGAAATCAGTGATGTATGATGCTAGCCAGACCTGTTTTCTTATGATAATTCTATAGAGTTTGCAATGAGTTTTTAAAAGGCCAGCTTGTTTAACTGGTTTTGTACCATCAGAGTCACCTAGAAAACTCAGCGCCCACTCCAGATGTTACTAAGAGTGGAGTAGCTGAGCAGCTGGCTGAGGGATGCAGGAGACTTTCAGACTGTTCATGGGGATGACAGCTTTATAGAGAAATGGTTGCTGACCCTGACTCCATCGTTGGTGACAGGCATTAATGTGGAGAAAAATCTGGGATTTGCCAACATGCCAACGCCAAAATACTGACAGAAATTATAGATTTAGCTGAGGAGATATTGTCATGGCTTGAAATGTGTCCCCCAAAAATACGTGTCAACTCGGTTAGGCCATGATTCCTAGTATTGTGTGGTTGTCCTCCATTTTGTGATTGATGTTATTTTCCTAATCTCTGCCTGTGGTTAATGAGGCAAGATTTAGATTATGTTAAAGAGGATTAGGGTGGAATGTAACACCCTTACTCAGGTCACATTCCTGATCCACTGTGAAGGGAGTTTTCCTGGGTTGTGGCCTTCATCACCTTTTATCTTACATGAGATGAAAAGAAAGAGAAGCGCATAGAGAGTTGGAGACCTCATACCAGCAAGAAAGCAATGCCGGGAGCAGAGTGCGTCCTTTGGACTAAGCATTCCTGCACAGAGAAGCTCCTAGACCAAGGGAAGGTTAATGACAAGGACCTCCCTCCAGAGCCAAGAGAGAGAGAAAGCCTTCCCCTGGAGCTGGAGCCCTGAATTCCGACTTCTAGCTTACTAGACTGTGAGAGAATAAACTTCTCTTTGTTAAAGTCATCCACTTGTGATATTTCTGTTATAGTAGCACTAGATGACTAAGACAGTATTAGTTTCTTGAAGTTTTTACTCCGTATTTATCAGTCACCCCTAAAGGAAAATGTGTTGCAGTTCTCAGTTTCCACTCTATCTTGTGACTATAGAAAGGGAGAGAAGATTTATCAAGACTAATCTCGACAATTTATTGTAGTTCAGCCCACTTTATGCTGGGGGCCTTATACATGCTATCTCATTAAGTCATCTCAGTGGTTGTGAGAATGTCTCCAAACAGAGTAGCTGTTTGGAAAATGAGGAAACAAGGACTCAGAGATGGAAGTGACATGCTTAAGTTCATTCCAGTAGAATGTGCACGTTTGGGATTTGAAACAGATCAGTTGCAATCCAAAGTTTATGCTATTTCTACTATACTGTGCAATCCCTTTTATTCTTGTGCTTTCATTCTAAAGGTGTCTTAGAAGACTGAGTCAAATTTTATAAAACTCTGTGGAAATACAGACTTTGATCTTTCAGGAGGGATTCTGACTTAATTACAAGAGTACAGACACAGTATTCAAGATAGGAAAATTTAAAGGAAGCTACAGCTAATAATCTGTATCTTCATAGCTAGCATCATAGCTTCAAATGCAGAAAGAATGATTAAAAACATTTAGAATAATAATGTGCCATACTTAATTTACTTCTGTAACTGTGAATCAAAGAGTATCAAAGAATTACACAGGGCACTTGGACCAGAGAGAATCAGGGGCATGTTGTCCTGCTCCTTTGCATATGTAGATTGCTGTATTTATGAAAGGTGTTGAATTTGGGGGAGAATTGAAGAAACTACTCTAATATTTTAGTTTGTAGGATATGGATGAATATTTCTCTCTGGGAAATGTAACAGATGGCATAGCAACACTTTCCACTATATGGTAAACACAAATTGATTAATAAAATAGTGTTAACAAAATGTTCTTTTCCCTTTTCCTTAAGTTAACCTACAATTAAGGAGAGCTACAGATATGAATCAGGAGGAAGTTTCCAGGTACCTCTAACAGTATTACTCCGAGTTCACAGAGCTGGTAACAAGTTGAGTCCACTGCCCTGATTATGTCCACAAAGCACTACAATTTGCTGCCTCTTCTCTCCCTAAATAGAACCCATAATTAAAACAGTGTATGTCACTAATTGGGTCTTAAGTTGAATTTTGTAACTAAGCTTTTATTGTTAAAGGATATATATATACATATATGTGTTCTGTTTCTACATCCCCTGTGGGGATACAGAGTAGAGGAGGCTGGCTATTTTCTCTTCTTTTCTTCTTCCTCACATTGAAATCAAACTTCCAAACTTCACATACCATCACTATAAGAACAGCTATATGGGAGTAATTTTTTCTTCCTTTTAAAAATAAAATAAAATTCTAACCATCAGCATACTGACTATGGTAGCTCAAAAAAAAAAAAAAAAAAAACAACGTTTTACTTGTCCTTATTAATTTGCCATTCAAATGAGAAGACCAATGCTGTTTTCATAGACATTAGGCATATGCCTATGGGAAACAACATAGTTGACTGTTTTGAAAACTAAAGAAATGTAAGACACTCAGCCATTAGATAATATGAGCACAAGTGACAGGTTCACCTTATTTCAACATTATACTAACTTGTTTTTAAAGTAGACCAGAAGATATTTTTGAGAAAAGTCAACATCGAACACGATTGTAGAGAAAGAGCACTTGAAGAAGAATTCAAATTAGGTCATTTCTGAAAAATATGCAACTAATTTGATGCAATCAGCAATTCTATCTGTACACATAGTTACATACAGTGTATGGCAACTGGGAGTCGTATCATGAAATGAAAAAAATAGATTAAGTTTGAAGCAAACGTTTGTCCCCCGATTCTGGCTGATTTGATAGCCCTTTTAAAATTGATTTTTATAATGGGTATTTTGGGTAGACAAAAACGGGGCATGTTGAGTATAAGCACAAGTACTAGAGTGTGAACACAAGTACTTCAGAAAGCCAGTGTGACTCTGTTGTTCACTCTTATAGTCTAAGCATCCAGGGGATACTTAGGGGAGGAACTGCATAAATTTTATTTGCTCATCACCCTCTCACTTAAATCTTCACTTAAAACAACTATTTATTTCTTGGCCACAGAAGAGAATAGTTAATACAGGCTGGCATTTCAACTACCTCATCTGTCCTTGGTCTAAAAGATGGTCATATGACTCAAGCCTGGCCAATCACACTGAAAGAAATAGTTTTGTTGTTGTTGGTGGTGGTGTTTTGCTTTGTTTTGTTTTTTGTTTGCTTTTTGATAGATGAGAGACTGACGGGATAAAAGAACAAGAAACCTTGGTATGCTCCTGCCAAATTTTTTACTTTCGGAAAAAGTTCACACATGCAAAGAGAACACAAAACTGCCACATGGAGGAAGTAGAGAAAAGAAGCTTTCTTTACTAAATTCAGGTATCTAGTCCTATCCATTTTTCAGGCAGCCACCCTCTACTCTTATCATGGTTTGGTTATATGAGCCAATAAATTCCCCTTTCCTACCTTAAGCTGACTCGTTAGTTTTTTTGAACTAATGAAAAGAGTTTTTCACTAATTCTCATAACATAATATAAGGCCAGTTTCTCCCAGTGGGTGAGTATGAGATACAAGAAAAGCACCGCACCTTCTTCCATGCCACATTTTCCATATTTCCCACATCTGTAAACTGAAGGGATGCGACTAGATAATTTCTAATGTCCATCTATGTCTCATAGTCTGATTCTCTTTTGGGCATGAGTATGCATAACTTCTCACAACACCTGTGGTCTCCACAAGTGTGACTGATGCTGGCTAGGATGTAAAAAAATAAAATTTTCTTATTATCATTGAAGAGCTAATTACTAAACATATACTCTAAACATAAAATTCAAACTAACCTCTGTTTTCTCCATGCCAGACCTAGCTTGACAGCCTCTCAATTAGACAATAAGACCAAGAAGAATTTATGCCTTTGAATTGTGGTATTTGTAAGGAATATTGAATATACCATGGACTTCCAGAAGAAAGAACAAATCTGTCTTGGAAGATGTATAGGCAGAATGCTCCTTAGATACAAGAATGGCAAGACTAAGTCTCACATACTTTGGACATATTATCTGGAGAGATCAGTCCCTGGAGAAGAAATATTCTTATTAGTAGGTGTGTTAAAGGGAGAGGGCTCTGGAGTTACATGAACATGAAATAACCTACCCCAAAGAAAAAATGTATTTGAAGTTTGGAAAATTGGATTAAAAATGTACCATAACTTGTATATCCTGCTCAATAATGCAAGAGCTGTGTTTTAATTTACTTGTCGTTAAGTTAAATACTTGCTTCAGACAAATGCATCATGTTTACATTGTACTTTTTGATGTCCTGAACATACTAATCCACAGGTGTTTGCATTACTTAATATGAAAAGCACAGGCTTTTGGTATTAATGGCCTCTATTAAAATAAAAACATGTATTCTAATCATGAAATCATACAAAGTCAGTAGTACATAATAAAGTAAAGCTCCAAATACTTTATCAGGACTTCTTCATTCAAAGGTACAAGGAATGGAAAACAAGACAGGTAAATTTGAAGAAAAAGAAGAGTTTAGGAAAATTTCAACGCATGAAGCAAACTCAAAAGGATACCTACATATCTAGGGAGCAGCTTCAAAGCACAGAGTACGAGGAGATAAAAACAGCAGAGGTGAAAAGAATTGCTTACCTAGTGCAGGGCTGAAGTCGTACCTAACGTATCTCCACCACCATCCCAGAAGTAGCAGAACGAACAGTAGCTATGGTAAAAATGTGTGGTAGCATCAGGCAAGACAGAAGTTTTGTAGAAGCAGATAAAATGAGCCTGAGGCAAGATGGGAGTTCTTAAAGCTGAGCTTCAGAAAATCCTGACTATGGAGAAGGAGAGTGACTGCTTTCTTTCAATGACTCGCTAATTTTCTTGTGTGTGTGTGTGTGTGTGTGTGTGTGTGTGTGTGGTATTACCAGATTGTTGCCTAACTTGTGGACATTTTTAACAGTAGTGAAACTTTTCTAACAGTTCTAATATGATAATTAGAAACATATATCCTTTAACTGAACATTCATTAAATCACTTGGCCACGAATCCAAAAAACAAAATGTCTATTGTTTTAGTCTATGCAATTTGTTTCTTCTTGGCTAGCAGTGGTGTCACCAGGATTGGTGTCACTCAGTGTGGTAATTGAGGGTGTCACCTCCCCCCCATGGACCTCCTCCCCTTCCAGACCATACAGAACACTTAGTAAGGTTTTTGGCACTAATGTTACTCGTAATACCTGTATATCACTCTTTCTTTTCCTTTAATAATTCATTCCCAAAACAGTTATTGATGTAGGTTCACTACTAATTACCACAATATTGTAGCTAAAATACCAGAAAATTTATCAAAATCAGAGAGTATAAAAACACCAGTAGCAATGAAAAATACAGCACATACTTGTAGTGTATGCAGATGAAACTACTTGGTTTGAAGCATAATTGTAACTGGGTAATAATGACAGCTCTGAGCAGGGCACTTCGTTGTTGTTGTTGGGTGCCATTGAATAGGTTTCAACTCATAGCAAGCATACGTATGACAGAATACAACACTGCTGGTTCCTGTACTAGTCTCAGAATTGTTGCTGTGTTTGAGTCCGTTGTTCTAGCCACTATGTAAATTCATTTCATTCAGGGTCTTCCTGTTTTTGCTGATTCTTTACTTTACCAAGCACGATGTCCTTCTCCAGGGACTGGTCTCTTCTGATAACATGTCCTAAGGATGTACATCTCTCAAAGACTTTCACATTTCATTGCAGGGAGACAAAGTCAGCCTGTGTTACATCTCAAGCTGTGTATGCCATGGTGCTGACATTACTTTCTATTGAAGAATAGATTGTGGATGTTTTCCTTATTTCCTCCTGTGAAGAGCATGATAAATGTATGGTCTGAGCAGGTTTTCTGTTTTATTCAAGTCATTCTACTCTTTTATACTAACGATTGTTGTTGTTAGGTGCCACTGAGTTGGTTCTAACTCATAGTGTCCCTATGTACAACACAAGGAAATACTGCCTGGTTCTGCGCCATCCTCACAATCATTGTTATGCTTAAGCCCATTGTTGCAGCCACTGTGTCAGTCCAACTTGTTGAGGGTCTTCCTCTTTTCTGCTGATCCTCTACTTTACCAAGCATGATGTTCTTCTCCAGGGACTGATCTCTCCAGATAACATGTCCAAAGTATGTGAGACTTAGTCTTGCCATTCTCGTTTCTAAGGAGCATTCTGCCTATACATCTTCCAAGACAGATTTGTTCTTTCTTCTGAAAGTCAATGGTATATTCAATATTCCTTACAAATACCACAATTCAAAGGCATAAATTCTTCTTTGGTCTTCCTTATTCATTGCTCAGCTTCTGCATGCATATGAGGTGATTGAAAACACCATGGCTTGGGTCAGGAGCATCTTAGTCTTCAAGATGGCATCGTTGCTTTTCAACACTTTAATGAGATCTTTTGAAGCGGATTTTCCCACTACAATACATCTTTTGATTTCTTGAGTGCTGCTTCCATGGGTGTTAATTACGGGGCCAAATAAAACGAAATCCTTGAAAATTTCAGTCTTTTTCTCCATTTATCATAAAGTTGCTTATTGATCCTGTTGTGAGGATACATGTTTGTTTGTGTTGAAGTGTAATCCATGCTGAAGGCTATGATCTTTCATCTTCGTTAGTAAGTGCTTCAAGTCCTCTTCACTTTCAGCAAGCAAGGTTGTGTCACCTGCAAAACACAGGTTGTTAATGAGTCTTCCTCCAATCCTGATGCCATGTTCATCTTCATATAGTCCAGCTTCTCTGATTATTTGCTCAGCATACAGATTGAATAGTTATGGTTAAATGATACAACCCTGATGCACACCTTTCCTGACTTTAAACCATGCAGTATCCCTTGTTCTGTTTGAATGACTGCCTCTTGATCTATGTACAGGTTCCTCATGAGCACAATTAAGTGTTCTGGAATTCCTATTCTTCACGATGTTATCATAATTTGTTATGATAAACATAGTCGAACATCTTTGCATAGTCAGTAAAACACCGGTAAACCTCTTTCTGGAATTTCCTGCTTTCAGCCAGGATCCACCTGACATCAGCTATGATACCCCTGGTTCCTCATTGTCTTCTGAATCCAACTTGAATTTCTGGAAGTTCCCTGTTGATATACTGCTGCAGCCACTTTTGAATGATCTTCAGCAAAATTTTACTTGCATGTGATATTAATGATGTTATTCGATAATTTCTGCATTCTGTTGGATCACTTTTCTTGGGAACTGGCATAAATATGGATCTCTTCCAGGTGGTTGGCCAGGTAGCTGTCTTTCAAATTTCTTGGTACAGGTAAGTGACCGCTTCCAGCACTGCATCTGTTTGTTGAAATATCTCAATTGGTATTCCATCAATTCCTGGAGCTTTGATTTTTGCCAATGACTTCGGTGCAGCTTGAACATCTTCCTTCAGTATCATGGGTTCCTGATCATATGCTGCCTCCTAAAATGGTTGAATATCGACCAATTCTTTTTGGTATAGTAACTCTGTGTATTCCTTCCATCTTCTTTTTGATGCTTCCTGCATTGTTTAGTATTTTCCCCATAGAATCCTTCACTATTGAATTTTTTTTTTCAGTTCTTTCAGCTTGAGAAATGCCCAGTGTATTCTTCCCTTTTGGTTTTCTATCTGCAAGTCTTTGCACATATCATTATAACTCTTTACTTTGTCTTCTCGAGCCACCCTTTGAAATCTTTTGTTCAGCTTTTTCACTTCATCATTTATTTCTTTCACTTTCGCTGCTTGTCATTCAAGGGGAAGTTTCAGAGTCTCTTCTGACATCCATTTTGGTCTTTTCTTTCTTTCCTGTCTTTTTAATGACCTTTTGCTTTCTTCATATATGATGTCCTTGATGTCATTCCACAACTCTCTGGTCTTCAGTCTTTAGCATTCAACATACTGAATATACTCTTGAGATGGTCTTTAAATTCAGGTGGAATATACTCAAGGTTGTACTTTGGCTCTCTTGGATTTGTTCTAATTTTCTTCAGTTTCGACTTGAACTTGCATATGAGTAATTGATGTTGTGTTCCACAGTCAGCCCCTGGCCTTGTTCTGACTGATAATATCGAGCTTTTCCATCATCTCTTTCCACAGATGTAGTCAATTTGATTCCTATGTATGCCATCTGGCGAAGCCCACATGTATAGTCGCAGTTTATATTGGTGAAAAAAAGTTATTTGCAATGAACAAATCATTGGTCTTGCAAAATTCTATCAAGTTATCTCCAGCAGCGTGTCTATCACCAAGGCCATATTTTCCACCTATGATCCTTCTTCGTTTCCAACTTTTGCATCCCAATGACTAGTAATTATCATTGCATCCTGATTGCATGTTTGATCAATTTCAGACTGTAAAAGTTGGTAAAAATCTTCAATTTCTTCATCTTTGGCCTTAGTGGTTGGTGCGTACATTTGAATAATAATCATATTAACTGATCTTCCTTGTAGGCGTATGGATGTTATACTACCACTGACAGCACTGTACTTCAGGATAGATCTTGAAATATCTTTATGAAGGTGAATGCAATACCATTCCTCTTCAATTTGTCATTCCCAACATAGTAGACCATAAGATTGTTTTAGTTAACTAATAGGAAAAATAAGAACATAAGGCACCAAAGGAAACTTCAGAAATGACCCTTCCAAAAAATTCTTTAGTATCTTAAAGCAGGTATTGGAAAGCCATGCTCTATTGTTGTTGTTGTTAGGTGCTGTCGAGTCAGTTCTGACTCATAGTGACTCTGTGTATAACAGAATGAAATGCTTCCCAGTTCTGCGCTATCCTCAAAGTTGTTGCTATGTTTGAGCAGATTGTTGCAGCCACTATGTCAATCTATCTCACTGAGGGTCTTACTTTTTTTCACTGAACCTTCTCCAGGAACTGGTCCCTCCTGATACCATGTCCAGAATACATAATGCACAGCCTAGCTATCCTTGCTTCTAAGCAGAATTCTGGTTGTATTTCTTCCAAGACAGATGTGTTTGTTCTTCTGCCAGCCCATGGTATATTCAATATTCTTCGCAAAGCCATAATTCAAAGACATCAATTCTTCTTTGGTGTTCTTTATTCATTGTCCAGCTTTCAAATACACGTGAGATGATTGAAAATATCACGGCTCAAGTCAGGTGCACCTTGTCCTTAAAGTAACATTTTAAAGAGGTCTTTTGCAGCAGATTTGCCCAATGCAATATTTTGCAGTGGATTTGCCCAATGCTTTATTATGTATCAACAATTGGAATTTACATCCTATGTTCCTGTTTCAACGTCTTTATTTTCTATTCAACAATATTTATGATTATTACTATTTAGTTATTTTAAATTTAACATTACTTTTACATGTGCGTTGACACTAACATTTTGTTTGGTGCGTCAGGTCATGCTACATATTTCTCTTTCTTTAAAAAGAAGATGTCTATATAGAGATAAATTTCAGTATAGATGCCTGATTTTCCCCTTTCAGAATGAATATCCAAAGAGATAAGAACTGAGACTCTGTGCTTGTTATCTCTTTTTGTATACAGAAAAATAATGAACTGAGAGGTTCACAAAGCTATGAGGGACTGTGACTGCTATATATGCTGCTTTCCACCAAAGGCTTGAAGCCTTTATTTTACTGAACATATTTAATATATTGAAAGTGGAAGCCCTAGTAATAGGATTACAAGGACCTTTCAGACCAGACCTGGATGCTGAGCCTCATTGCTGGCATGGGATGTTATTGCTTGAGACATTAAGCTACTAGACATATGTTGGGGGCCAACTGCACTTGCTGCACAACTTTATATAATGGATTAATAATGAGGAAAGGGAATTTGCCCTGTTTGCTAGTGAGGCTCTTGAGCACTCTCTTTCTTCTCCTCACTCCTCCTGTGGTGACTGCAGAGGAGATTTTCTTCTTCGCAGATATACATACAGTAGCAAAAACTGAAGCGTTTCTCTCAGCTAATGAATGGCAAAATGTAAAAGTTTGGGGCAGACTCTATGGAAACTTTTGAATATGGTAACCCACTGGTGCTGAGTGTCCATGAGGTGACAATTTCTCCCAGATGGCAGATTGTCACAAATGGGAGACAGTAGGACTTTAGAAAAGCTACAAAAATTATATTTGCCTCAGTTTCCACCACTGTAAATGCATTACTCTCTAATTTGCCTTCATATTGCTAGGATTAATGAGGTAATCCTTAAAATTACATTAAATTCCTTAGAGACAGGCATTTTATAAATAGGAAGCACTCCATTAAATGGACAAAAACTAAGGAAAGAAAGAGTAAACTTAATAAATAAAATGTGGTCTGAAATTTAAGTAATCACCCAGAAATCAGGACTTTGGGCCAATTACTGGGCATCTACTCTGTGTCATTTGAGAAAAATTGTGCAGAACATCTTTCTTCAATTCCAACATTTGCTTATTACATGAAGTAGATAATTTAACTCTAAATAAGGACATAGTTACATTTCCTCCATGTATCCTTGCTGACTGCTAAAAAAAGAATTAAATTGGTAGTCAGAATCTTTCCTCAAATGATGATAATTGGATCTCCGATTCAAAGGACACCATTCAATTGGAAAGAAATGGTTAGAAGAAATATAGTCTGTCCTCAGTATAAGCTATTTTATATTTTCTTAAGCATTGTATCAGGTTCCTTCCAAAAAGGAAAAAATGACACATCTGACATTTAGCTTGAATGGACCATTTATTAAATTTTCATATTTTGTTATTCATGCTGACATAATTATTGTGAATTCTCCTTATATGTGATAAGTATCTTCATTAATTTTTATTGATTGCCCACTGAATGTGCAGCACTTTGAGAAAATACTCTGGGGGCTTGGGGTAGAGAAACAATGGGGACAAAATTTACTTCAATCCCCCATCATAATCAATATGCATATTGCTAACCTTATGTAAGACTGTCTCCACAGTTAATCATTTGTATTTTTATCAAGTAATATTGGGGCTTTTAGAAAATGCACACATACCGGGACCCAAAGAACGCTAGGATTTAAGATGGAAAAGAAATAGACTCATATAAAATGTCTTAGAAGTTTGTCACTCAGTGTAAGAAATCTATTAATGTTAGGATTTGTTTGTAACGTGACAAGTTGCTTAATCAGGGGAGGTCTTTATGGAATTGAGAACTATGAGCTGTGAAGTATAATTTCCTGTAAAGATACCTGCAAGAAGCTATGTGAAAACTCTTATAATCACTTTTGAAAACTCTTTCATAGTACCTCCTAAAGATGGACATACATATGCTCTATGACTCAATAATTCCACTCTTAGGTTTACACCCCGCAGAAATTGGTGCATAAATTCGCTCCGTATAAGAATGCTCAGAACAGCATTATTTAATATATTGTAAAACTGGAAATAATCAAATGTGTATCAACAGAGGAAATGGGCTGCCTTTTTAAAATAGAATATTATAGAAACAAAAATTAAATAGTCACATTCAAGAATATGTATGTGTCACGGATTGAATTGTGTCCCCTAAAAAAATGTGTGTAGCAACTTGGCTACGTCATGATTCCTAGTATTGTATGATTGTGTTATCTGATGTGATTTCCTTATGTGTTGTAAACTCTACCACTATGTTGAGATTATATGTGATCTCCTCATGTGTTGTAAAGTCTATCATTGTGATGAGGTTATACTAATGAGGTTGACGAGATCAGTGTCTTAATGCAATCTCTTTTGAGATATAAAAGAGAGAAGCGAGCAGAGACACATGGGAACCTCATACCACCAAGAAAGCAGTGCCTGGAGCAGAGCGTGTCCTTTGGACCTGAGGTTCCTGTGCAGAGAAGCTCCCAGACCAAAGGAAGACTGATGACATGGACTTTCCTCCAGAGCTGATGGAGAAAGCATTCCCCTGGAGCTGATGCCCTGAATTTGGACTTGTAGCCTACTGGACTGTGAGAGAATAAATTTCTGTTTGTAAAGCCATCCACTTGTGGTATTTCTGTTGGAGCAGCACTAGATGATTGAGACAGTATGATTCTTACAAATACAATAAAATAAATCATACATAGAAGAACATATTCTGTATGATTCCATTTAAATTAAGTTCAAAAACAAGCAAAACTGAAAACACACACACACACACAAAAAAAACAAACAAACAAACAAACAAAAGAAGCTATGTGAAATCTGAAAAAAAGAGAGAAGGAAAGTAAACATCATTTATCTGGAAGAGAGAGGTTGGAGATGAGTTATAGCATAAGATATACATAAGGCACTAAAAACAAATCAGAATGATACATGATCTCAAAATAGAATTGATCATTGTTTAGATAGATATGATTCTAAAAAATGTTTGTCCACATAATTCATACAGAATTTGTGTAATTCCCCCATATCCCCTTTATGACTACTGAAAAGCCTTGGAGACCCTAGAGGATTAAAACAGAGTTGAGTGAGTTCAACATGTTACCCAGGATGGATGGTATTTCAACCCATAGATTGGATGAATTAGAATCTTCCTGTAGGAGGTTATTAAGAGACATAGGAGAAATGCAATAAATATCTTATTCAATAAAACTTACTCATGGATCACATGGGTAAAAAAAGCTCCTGGGAATATATTCATATCTATTTTACAAGTTCTTTTATCCAGAGGTACTTTATCTCTACATTAACTCTGTGTATAGCCGCTGCACAAGCACATACTCCAAACACTTTATGTTATAAAAAGCACTGGGCTAAGCATTTGATACATGTATATTCATTTAATTTTATTTCTAGAAAGATGACTTATTGATATACAATTTTCAATTATTATTGACAGATTTGTCTTAAATGTCTAGACCACATAGTTGAAAGAGTCCAGACACACACACACAAAAAAAAAAACTATTATAAAATATGTTTACATGTAACAGTTTTTAAAAGCCATTGTTAATGAAGTGAATATCATAACCAGGAGATACTGATAAAATTCACCTCAGGATGGAGGGTGCTAAATGATATACATATTCAACTGCTCATCAAAACACCATTTGAACCTTAAAAGTATAATGCTGTACCTTAAATGAAAACATTCTTGGTTTTGTTTATTGTTCTTTAAATGAAAACTGGGCTCAGTTCATCAGTGAACTATGAATTTCTAAATTCCTTCTCTCATGGGTCTCTTTCAAGATGCCCCTTGGTTCCATCTTATTACAGAAGAACATTGGATTACCTTCCGTAATGCAATGTGTTGATGTACAAAAAGGTGATATACCATTGAGATGCCCCTTTAGGTCATCATATTTTGGAAGCTATGGTCTTCTCAACAGAATGATTACATTGTAGCTATACAGAGATGATGAAATACTTCCTAAGTTAACATCTCCATATGGTAGAATTTCGGTAGACTCTATGTTAAGTAAAGTGAAGGAATGAAAGCATTATCAAAAATTATTGTATATGCCTCAATTTGTACATCAGAGGTTCAAAATTGTTATATCCCAAATCACTAATTTCCTCATTCATTTTGGCTTTATATATGCATATATCTAAAGGTACCAAGCTTCAGTCAATAGTTGCAGCTACTTAGTTTGCTGAAGCTGCCTTATCCTTTTTCCTAGGAAATAGTATTTTAAGAAGGATAAAAAAAAAAGATTGCTTAATATCCATTTATTTGAAAATTTACATATATGAGTATACATATTTATATATGTTTAATATATAATCCATTGCTGTAGAATAAATTCTGACTCATAGCGACCCTACAGGACAGAGTATAACTGTCTCACATGGTCTCCAAGGCTCCTGGGGTGCAGCTGGTGGATTCGAACTGCCAACCTTTTGGTTAGCAGCCAAGTGCTTAACCACTGCACCATCAGGTCTCCTAAAATACTTGTTGGGTGCTGTTGCATCAATTCCAACTTACAACTACCCTATAGGACAGAATAGAACTGCCCCACTGTGTTTCCTAGTCTATAATCTTTACAGGAGTAGATCACCAGGTCTTTTCTTCCATGGAGACGTTGGGTGGGTTCAAACTGCCGACCTTTCAGTTAGCAGCCAAGCGTATTACATGTATATGTATATTCCCAAATAAATTTTTTAAGAACCACAAAAATACTGTGCAATATAATTTACAGAAGAAAACATTTTCAGATGATATAGTTACTCAAAAGTAATTACTTCTTACCTCGCCACCTTTGTTGCTTTCCTTCTAATATAAAGAAGATATGGAAAAGTCAGCTTTTTTAAACATATCCGACCGTGACTCTCAGTTTATGGGTTATCAACAACTTATAGTGAGAAGCAAATGTATATGTCTTTATTTAGAATACTGACCCTAGGGAAGATGTACATTTCAAGGGTAAAGCTATTGCAAGCTAAGGTAGCTCATCTCTTAACCAAGCAAGTCTACAGAGATGATTTCTTCCATTTTTTTGTTCAGTTATGGATAATTACAATGCAATTTCTAATTCAAGTCTTTGACCTTGATCTACTAGACCACAAATATATCCAATCCAATTACATCAATGACCAAAGAACACTTTCCACTTCTTTGTGGCTGCTTCTTTTCATTATTTCCTGAGGATAAGATACACTTAGGGTTAAACAGAATGAGTGGAAGACCAGTTATATGAGAAAGTAACAGCTTACAGAATGTGTTTTCACCCAAATTACATAAGAAGACCATCAGTCTTTGATGATGATGTGAATTGCATGCATTTCAGCCCAACTGTTTAATCCACTGTTCCTTGTAATGTATTAACCTTTTCATATAAAGGGGCAGCCTAGAATTTAACATAATTCATTATTTCTCAAGTAAATCAGTTCTAAATATCATTACCATGTCAGCTATTTACCACGTTTTCATTATCCACCCAGTGCTAAAACTGGAAGAGTGAGCTTGTGACAAAATATATAAACATATTGGAGTTCCTTTTAAATTATTCAGTGTTCATACTATGGAAGAGATTGGTTAAGAATAATGGATTAGGAGAATTGAACAAAAGAATTTATGTAGCTTTTTTGTTTTGTTTTTGCATTTTCCAAACATGTATTGAAATACGGAGACTTTTAAAATATGCTCTATTTTAGCTTAAATTTTAGAATATATTTCTTGCTATTGGGAATGCACAATGACAAGGAAAATTACTAGTGGTGAATGACCATCGAAACCCAAACAAGAGTTCCAGGACAGTGAACCCCTGTTATGATCTTTGAATCAGGGCAGTCACAGGCATGGCAAATAATATGTTTTGAGAAAAGATTTCCCACGAGTCCAAATATTTGGAGCCATTGGGTGATCAGTTTTCCAGAAATAGCAATAGCAGCACTGCAATTCCTTTCTTCTGTCACTTATTACCTATTTGACCTTTGTTTAGTTAACTGGCCTCACTGTGGCATGGTTCTCTCCTCCAAAAAATAAAATACTCACCTAATAACGAGAGACTAGAAAGAGGAAGAATGAACACAATTAAAGTGCGTTGCATGTAGGTAGGTAGATAAATAGATAAATTATGAACCATCTACTTACATGTAAATATTAGTACTTTTAAATATCAACTCTAAGCATATGCAGTGTCCATTGTAAGACATAGTCTAGTGTTTCCTCCTTGGAATTGTAGCCATGGACCACTCAGAAATCACATGAGAAAAAAGAAGTTTGTTCTGAGAATGATAGTAGATATTTTTCCCATTTGATAAAGTTCTGGTGTAGGCAGTAATTCCAGCCATCATTTACCAGAGAACTTATCTGTGGCCTACTGTACCCACTCATTTGGAGGATAAAACCAGTAGTTTATTTAGGTTCAATAAGATCAGTGATATCTTTTCCTATGTGGGTTTTTAGCTCACCAAGATGGTTTTCAGGACAGTAAGCCCCACACTTAGCTTTCAGGGGAATTTGTTTTCTAAGAATAAATCAGTGCTTTGCAAATGTCATGTTCTTATGTTAATGTGTTGATAATTAAGCAGAACACAGGTTGTTTTCTTTACGGGATCCCACCCACAAGATTCTATTGATTTACTGTTTCATTCTATGAAATAGCACATCAGGGTGAAGGTGAAGCAGAAAACTAATTATTATCTAATCTAAGATGTAGATCTATATTGAAATGAGACTGCTGACCTGTGAAATACATTCAAGGAGTATTTACAAAGTCATTCCGATTGTTAAAATGATGAAAGGAGATTTTCTCTGGGTGTTGGAGTGAGAAAGTAACTGAAGGTACTTATGAACGTAAAATGCTAAAATAATTTGCATATATTTACATTAATGAGGAATGCATTTTTTTTTTTAGTTGTAGTGGAATAATTTATTATTCCTAAAAATAGATTTATATATAAGCAGGTAGTTTTGGAGAGAAGAATGTTGAATGGGGATAAAAACCTGAGGTTAAGTTCATGAATGTTGAAGATTATTGTTTAAACCAAAACCAAATCAAACTTGTTGCTGTTGAGTTGATTCCCACTCATAGCGACCCTGTTGGACAGAGTAGAACTGCCTCATAGGGGTTTCCAAGGAGCAGCTGGTGAATTCGAACTGTCGACATTTTGGTTAGCAGCTGAGCTCTTAACCACTGCACCACTAAGGCTCCAGCCTTGCATTATTACTGCTGTCACTAATATCATTTTGAAACTATTATGTTGCTGTGAACTTCACTCACATGGCACTTCACTCACATGCCGTGAATCACAGCCTACTCTATGCCAGCTAACAACAACAGTGCCAATTGAAAATGTGAGTCTGGAAAAAATAATGTCATGAGATAAATTGGTAGTAAAGACTGAAAACATCACCATATTCAAGACGGTACCTGATAAACCCATGCAAGGTAGGTACCATAATTCTACATTTGTTTGACAACCATGCCCTCCCTCCACAAGGTATTTTCTTAAGTGTAGTATACTAATTTCTTTACAGCAACATGTACAAAAAAATTAGCACAGAGGCCATATTAATTTAAAAACAAAATATGCACATTAGCCCCTAAGCCAACATATAATTAAATATATTTCAAGCACTAAATGGAAAGGAAATAGAAATAAAAATCAAGAAATCAAAAGAAGATCTATATTTATATGGACGCTTCAAGTTTATAATACCTATGTTCATATTCGATCTCATTTAAGTTTTGTAATAATATTGAAAGATTTATTAGTCCCAATTTGAGATTGGGAAGGTTAAGCAAGTTTCCAAGTTTCAGATAATAACTGATCATAAATCTATGATGCCATATAGTAACCTAGTATAGAAAATCTCCAATTCTTATGCAATTCTAGTGCAGCCCAACTCCTCCCAAATGGAGGAGAAGAACTAACTGTGTTATTAGTGCAGCCAGGCATGCTACTGTTCCAGTTCTCTCTTCAATTGTATGTTTGGGGGAAAAAAGGGAAAGTGACACAAAAATATTTAAATAAGTCATCTGTTATTTCCTTGAATTTGCATGTAATTTACATAAATTAAAATATAACAAATTTGATAAACTTTACCTTCCATCTTACACAAAGGCATCCAGTTTCTTCAGAATTTGAGTCCAATCTAGATAATTAATTTATGTTTTTTCTATTAATCATAAAAATAATAAAATAACTGATGATGTATATCAACATTAAGAACACCAACATCTTGCTCAAACATCCTGACATTTCAAAGTTAAATGAATCTTAGCACATATAGAAGAGGCTATTCTCTTAGAAAAAAATGCCTGCAATTGTACCAAAAAGCCTTCACAAACCAATAAAGAAACCAATTATCTCCTAAATTTAAATTGGACTTTCTAAACTCCTCAGCGGCAGCGGAGGAGGGGGATGCTTGGAAAGAAAGAGTAGCTCCTGGAAAATGATTTATTTCTAGTAGAATGTAAATCTTTATAAAGGTTTTGTTCTAGACAAATGCAGTGGGTTTGCTGTTATACTCTCTTCCAGATTTGCCAAGACAAAAGCCAAACAAAACAAGTTTTCCTTTGTGGAAAGAGAAAGCAAAATAAGGGGGCTGATTGCACTGCATGGAAAGGAGGTATACAGCTTTTTTAAAACAACTGGCAAAAATTGATTGCTTTTCTAGATTAGAGTAGGCCAAAAAGAAATTCTAAATGGCAGGAGTACTGTATATTCAAGCATCAATTCCCTTAAAGTTTGAAGAAGGAGAAAAGTTTACTAGTAATTATTTGTGATAATGCTTCTTAGGCGTACACATAGTATTAATTTTTTTTGTAACCTCTATCGAAATCATAATATTAAATATTTTGAACTTAGTGCTTCTTATGAGCACATAATTATTAACTACTTCTTTCTCTATGACACCTATACAGTTTGTAACTATAACTTTTCCTTTACTGGTCAAGACAAAAGATACCTAATATAAAAAGGGAAAGAAAAATCCTTTTAACCAGTACTTGTCTGCGTAAATTTATCTTTGATTTTTTGTCCTTTTTTATTTTTATTGTTTTAGATATAAAACAAAATATACTCAATAGCAAGCCCCAAACATAGTTAATACAGATAGTTCCCAGCTTAGGACATATTCGAGTTGCATTGAAGCGCACTTATGACCGTCCATTTTTTTTTGGTACAACTTATTGTTAATAATGTGGACTACATACAATGTTGCAGTGCATAATATGCTGATGTTACCCTTGTCATGCTAACACTCAAAGACAAATAAAGATTGGATTTGTAAAGATACTTATAATAAAATGCAATAATAGTGAAAAAAAATGAGGTACTCAACTTATGTCAGAACCGACTTACGACAGGCATCGGAACAGAACCTCATCATAGGTCAGGGACTATCTGTATTGATTTTATTACCTTTTTACCCAAGTGGAAGTAAAAATTTAAAAAATGTGGAAAATTTCCAGTAAATAGCTTCGCAGTTTAAATTTTGTTATCCATCTTCTCGTCTCAATGTTTGATAAAGAGTGTTATTACAGAGAACATTTCCTCTCAATCTATCTGTGGTAAAGCGCTACTGTTTCTTTGTTTGCTGTTTGTTTAATTGGTCACCAGTTGGTCACAGACGAATACCTTTGTAAATTAGAAAAAACGCACGTTTGGATTTTGCCTTTATGACAAAGCACTCCAGAAATTTCTAAACATTTACCCTCAAACTCTGAATTTATTGAGTGACAGACTAGGAACCGTTTGCAGACGGGATCTAGCACCACGCTGTTATTTGCACTGCCAAAGAGGATTGTAATTATTTCCCTTGTGCCTACTTTTCCCTTGGACTATGAGGGCTTGGAGCTCTTCAGTGATGGCTGTGTCTTATTCACTGCATCCATAATAACAGAATACTGGCTGGAACACGGTAGGTGACTAATAAACACTGGTGAATTGAATGTATGAATGTGATGATCAGAGTCCTTGCAAAATACCTGAGAATCTCTGACTTCCTTGTCTTCAGAGCCAGAACAGTAGAATCAAGTATCACAATGTTATAAAAATAACTACATAAATTCTCATATAGCTACTCCCTTTCCCCAAATTCTATACATCTCAGGAGCACTTAGAATTAAATTAAAGTAACTTTCAACCCTGAAAGAGCATCTGTAGGTACACCAAGTGAATCCAGGCTGTGCATTTGGAAAGGCTGATTCCTGTAAGAGTCATGCATGGGGCATGTTCTAGACTGAGCTTGGACAGTTCAACTTTCTTTCTGTCAAACAGACTCACTGATATTTACCTTGCTGCAGTATTGTGAAAAATTAGGGATAATCTACAGAAAGCATGTTCCGTATCATTCGCCACATATTGATCTGCAATTAAGTCATTATTATTATTAATAAAATTTGTTGTAACATTATGTGACAACTGTTCACCAATTGCAAAGTTATGCAATATGTGTTTGCAAACTCCCTTAGGAGCAAAACCCAATTAAATGTTTTAACAAGGATGGGGAAAAGATCAGTTTTTTAAAAAGAAGAAATAGGGTAGTGGCTATAAGACTGCATGAAAGCCATGATACATTAGAAAGGTATGTTGATAATAACAATTATAGTAAAAGTAATGGATTTACATTGGCAGACTTTACAGGGGAAAATGATGCTCCAGGTCATCTGATCTCACAGTTAATTGCACTGACATCTTAACCTTGCCTTAACTTGACGCAGTAGCAAACATCTGAACCCATCAGGGATTTCATTTTTACCAAGTATTTTTTTTTCCCCCAGAAACCGTAATGAGTACTAATCAACACTCATATTTTAATAGTGTCTTCATAGTGGTTTTCTGATGCAGCAAGAATAATTGCATACCATCTGTATCGCTCGACTTTCATAACAAGCCTCAGCTACTGAATTGAAAACGAAATGTGCTAATCAATTCACTGCACTGAGCTCATGCATGAAATGCAAGAGAATGTCAGAGAAGTTATCCATTCACTTACATAGTCTTTAAATTTTTCTTCTATTCTCTGTTAAAGCTTTTCAGTCTGTCACTTCCCCATCCAACCACCAACATGGTAAGTGCTAGACTAGTCTTCTAGCTGCCCCCAATTGTCTACCCATGATTTCAAGTATTTCTTGACTCACAGAGGAAGGGAAACTTAACGGTTAGCTACATCTTTTTCCCTGGAATAAATCTGTCTGCATTGCAGAACTTTATACCACTCTGGGATTTTCTATTTCTTCACTTGAGAGGGACTGTAATTGTCAAGGTCAAGAAGCCAAAGGTCAAGTGTCCAGGCAAAGTGGTGAGTTAACATTAGAAAATTACTTACCTATGTAGGTAGTGCCTTCTTCTATTTAAGGGTATTAGTCCTTCCTTATTAAGGGCACTAAACTGATAGAGCATTTTAGAAGCAAGATGTGATTTTTACAAAATTTGTTCATTTTTACCCTTTAAAATGATAAAAGCTCCCTCTTTCCTGGGAGAAAATGTGCTTCCTGAACATCCCTCCCAGAACATAATGCTCAGAGTGAACTGTGTTTGTGGATCTAAAAAAATCCTTTGAGCTGTAAAGTACAAAAAATACGCATTATGATCTTGTGATAAAAGGCTCAAAGGCAGGGCTTTTCCAAGGGAATTTGGGGCAGAGAACATACCGAGGACTAAACTAAAGGGCAGAACCACCAGAATGTTTGGCGGACTGGGCTAATAATAGGAAACTCCTGTATGTCTTCTGCTGATTTCTGTCCCCTTGTTTTGAAGGTACACCTTCTCCCCATCTGCTCAAAAATGATGAAAGAAAAAACGAAAATCCTTTTCTCATAGCAGTTTTATTCAAAGTGATTCAGTGTGTTTGGAATCAAACAAGCCAAGGTTCAACCCTGGTTCTATCCCTCACTACCTGGGTGACCTTGGGAAAGTTTTTAGTTTTTATTTTCTTTTTCAAAGTTTGAATTTCCCAACTTGTAAAATAATGATAATTACAGTAGCTCTGCTATAGGTTGGTAGTACAATCAAGTGGGCTACCATGTGTAAAGTACCGGTAAACTGCCTGGAGCAAAGTAAGTAGTCAATAAACAGTATCAATAACTACTTGCTATTATCCTGTGGTCAGCAGTTCAAATCCACTAGGCACTCCTTAGAAACCCTGTGGGGCAGTTCTACCCTGTCCTATAGGGTTGCTATTAACAGGAATCTACTCAACTGCAACTGGTTTGGTTTGGGTTTTTTTTTTTTTTTTTTTTAATCCTGTGGAGAGAAAAAAATAAGATGTTCCTCTGAAGACTCTGACTCCTCTAAATTTGCCTGGCTTGTTATCTGGGACCAGTGGCTTCATTTCTCATCAGCAGGAGGCGCTGCATATTCAGTTTCCCCAGGACGCAGAAATGCTCTCAGCACTGCTTCACTGAGGCTGTTGGAATCAAGCCGCAAATGTTTGTCTGTAACAGATAACAAGGCCACTTTCATTAATTCAGAATCCCCCACTGACATAATCTCAGAATGATGTCTCTTGCACCTTTCCAAAATTCCTGTAAAAAGGGGAAGCTGTAAGGAGTTGGGTCTCTCTCGGTGAACGTTGCATGGTGACTTCAGCTCTTCCAGACTCCTGCAAGTCTCTCAAAAGACCACAGAACACATCCTGCCATGTGCAACTACAGGCTCTGTGTTATATTATGAATTTGCTAGTGGCTCAGTGACTAAGTGCTTAGCTGCTAACCAAAAGGTTGACGGTTGGAACATACTAGCTCCTCAGCAGGAGAGAGGTGTGGTAATCAGCTTCCCTAAAGATTATAGCCTTGGAAACCCTATAGGGCAGTTTTGGATCAGAATTCAAATCCTAGCTGTCTGAAAGGTGATTCATATGCTTCATCCAAGTGGAATTTGTTGAGATGCAGTAAAATATTAGGTCAAAAATTTATTAAAGTGTCAGGTCACTTGAAGTTAATTTATACTATTACATATATTAAGCTCCATTTGACTTGAGATAAGATTAAAAAAAGACAATGAACAGATAAGAAGACATGATTATGTGATTTTTTAAATTAACATATTATTTACCATGTAGACAGGCATGTCTATAATTTGTTTGGCAAAAGATTGAGTATAAAGTTTGAATGTTTAAGGTCCCTAAAATGTTCATAAGACTACAGTAGAGCTAATCTGCCCTTCATCCAGACACACCTCCTGCCTACAAAGTGACTAGATTTGTTGTTATGTATTTAATAAAATAATTGAGTATGAGAAGAATAGGAAAGTATGCTATATTATTTCCATTGGCAAGAGAAGGTTCTGAAGAAGGATTCATGGACTTTTCAAGATTAATTGAGAGGGACAAGACACAGATCCTACTATGTTAGTGGTATAACTTTTTAGAGTTTAAAGGATTTTAAAAACTATTAATAAGGTGATGTTGATGACATTTAAGGTCATGATCTAAAATCTGAGATAACTACTCAATAGCACTCTTTATCATCGTTGAGTAAACTAACGACAAGTAAAGCATTTCTAAACCTTTGTCTTCTTTTTGCACATCTGAAGACTGCTTAGTGATAGTAAGATAAAAATATAGTAAGAGGCATATAACAGATGGGACAAAAAATATTGAGTCTGATATAGTCAAGCATCATACATCACCTCTGTGTGATGCTTGAAATTCAACCTGTTTTTTGGTTTTGTTGTAGAAGTATGCAGAAAGTCATTGCATATCTTTAATTGAAGCTCTGTTGCAAGCAAATTCAAAAGCAATGATCAAAATCAAGGATATTAATATTATAACAACCATGACTGTTAATATTAATGAAACTGCCCATTCTGAAATATAAAGAGAAATCTTTTTTGGTTTGTTTTGTTTTGGTGTAGTGATCTGAAAATATTTCCTTTGCAATTTAAGAATAAATAAAAGCTATAAAACCCTTTGAGGATATTTTGGTAGAATACTTCAAAGTCCTCCAAAATCCATAGTTTATAGCCAGTTACACTGCAAAAAAAAAAAAAATCAGTTTTATAGCTTGAAATATGTATGGTAATACTGTGGATTATTTTTAGTCAATTTGAACTCATGTTATTTTTGAGAACATAAAGGAAGTTTATTGTGTGGTAAAATTGGAAATCACAAGAAGTGTATTATGTCAGAAAGTGATGGCAGACAAATGTCTGATAAGAATATCTGTTATAAAGAGAGATGGAATTGAAATATAATAGACAAGAACCATTTTAAAGAAACAAATTACATCTTATTCTCCATTCTCATGTTCTACCTTTTTGCCTCTTTGTCAAATCGTATTATTGTTGTCTGTTTACTTGTCTGGCTTCCCTGCTAGACTGTAGCTATTGGAGGAACTTCACAGGTCACAATATTTGTGGAAGAAAAGGGGGAGTGGAGAAAAATGGAAAGGATGGGAAGTAGCAATGATGGAACAGAGACGATTATAAAGAAAAAGACATAATCAAAGTCTACTTTTTTTTTTTTTACATCTAAAGAAAATAAGAGGCCCAGTTTGGATGCGAAAAAAAACTACTGTTTATCATTTGTACACAGATATTTATGATGAGTAAGCATTTGGATAAGGAAATATGTAAAGCAGCTGTAATGAAAGATGGAGTGATGATGGTTGATAGTCAATACAAAAAGAAGACTACGATGATGATGCTTATCGTGAAGAAAAATAAATTTAAATGACAGACTTGAATTTTGCATACAGAATCTCTCTACCAGTAACTTTTATTTGACCATTACCAGACCAAAAAAGCAAACCCGTTGCTGTCTAATCAATTCCAACTCATAGTTACCTTGTAGGACAGAGTAGAACTGCCCCATAGGGTTTCCAAGGAGCAGCTGGTGGATTCAAACTGGTGACCTTTTGGTTAGCAGCTGAGCTCTTAATCACTGTGCCACCGGGGCTCCTTCACAGTTTCAAAGATTCTTTAATCTTTGTTAAGTATTTTGTAATCTCTATTAAGTTTAATAAATGGATTTGTAAGGAGATTTTGGGGAATACAACTCTTAAGTTTGTGACTTTTTTAAAGTGCTACAATACATAGGTGTATGAAGAGATCGATATATAAAATCATTCCATCAAAAATTGTAAAATAAAACATACATTTCCAAAGCTTATTTAAAATAATAAAACGTGGGAGAACAGTCTTCCTACATGTGTATATATGTTATTAATATATTTTTATGTATTTGTTTTTTTATATCTTATATATAATTTACATCAAGCACATATATACCTGTAATTTCATATACATACGGCTTATTTTATTCATTAATTTATCTATTTTAGTCAAATTTGATTGTTTTCTTTATTTTCATTTCTCTCCATTCAATTAAGAGCACTAATTCTGCAGAGAAGTCCTCAGGGCCACCAACTAAATCTAATGAAAGGAAAATGTACTACTATGTACTCGTTACTGAGTGTGTCAAAACATACCCTGTAAGATGTCACTGTTCTATCAGAAAAGGACTGTACAAAAAGGACTAATTTTCTTCCTTTAGTAGACTGGGGCTCAGAATGACTCGGGTAACCAAGAAAATTTAAACTGCAGACAAATTCTCTTAAATCTGCTCTTGTTCCTTTTTTTCCTTTTCAGCCAACTTTCTGTAATCCACTTTTTAGAAGAATTTCCAAAGTAATATACTATGTATATATACTTAAAAGGCATAAATAAACCTTTACTATTTTGATTCCACCTAACACAAACTTGTTCACATCTATCACCTTATTAAAAATAGTTTTTGACAGCAAACCTTCATTATACTGTTTTTTTTTTTTTTTTTAACATTATACACACTTAATAAAAAGTATACACTGACAGGGAACTTCCAGAAATTCAAGCCGGATTCAGAAGAGGATGTGGAACAAGGGATACCATTGCTGATGTCGGATGTATCTTGGCTGCAAGCAGAGAATACCAGAAAGATGTTTACCTGTGTTTTATTGACTATGCAAGGGAATTCAGCTAAGTGCATCGTAACAAATGACGGATAACGTTGCAAAGAATGAGAATTCCAGAATACTTAATAGTGCTCATGCACAACCTGTATGGAGAGCAAGAGTCAGTTGTTAGAACAGTTTAAACCATACTGCATGGTTTAAAATCAGGAAAGGTGTGCATCAGGGTTGTATCCTTTCACCAAATTTATTCACTTGGTATGCTGAACAAATAATCCGAGAAACTGGACTATGTGAAGAGGAATGAGGCATCAGGATTAGAAAAAGACTCATAGACAACCTGCAATATGCAGATGGCACAACTTTGCTTGCTGAAAGTGAAGAGGACTTGAAGCACTTACTGATGAAGATCAAAGTCTGCAGCCTTCAGTATGAAATAAACCTTAACATGAAGAAAACAAAAATTCTCACAACTGGACCAGTAAGCAACATCGTGATAAACAGCAAAAAGATTGAAATTGTCAAGGATTTCATTTTACTGGGTCCACAATCAATAACCATGGAAGCAGCAGTCAAGAAATGAAAAGATGTACTGCATTGGATAAATTGTCTGCAAAAGACTGCTTTAAAGTGTTAAAAACAAAGATGTCACCTTGAGGATTAAGGTGCGCCTGACCCAAGCCGTGGTATTTTGAATCATCTGATATGCATGCGAAAGCTAGACAATGAATAAGAAAGACTGAAGAAGAATTGATATATTTGAATTATGGTTTTAGTAAAGAATATCGAATATACCATGTACTACCAGAGCCAACAAATCTGTCTTGGAAGAAGTTCAGCCAGAATGCTCCTTAGAAGCAAGAATGGTGAGATTATGTCTCACATACTTTGGACATGTTATCAGGAGGGCTCAGTCCCTGGAGGACTGAGCTTGGTAAAGTAGAAGGTCAGTGAAAAAAAGGAAGACCCTCAAAGAGATGGATTGACACAGTGGCTGCAACAATGGGCTCAAACATAGCAATGATTGTGAGGATGGCTCAGTGTTTTGTTCTGTTGTACATGGGGTCGCTATGAGTTGGAACTGACTCAATGACACCCAACAACAACAATAAAAAGTGTGATTTTGAATTTCAGATATAGTTTTAAAGTAAGAATCCATTTCCTGTTAAAATACAGTAGGATTTTTACACCATATCTTCTAAGAAAGGTGTTGGTTACCCAAGGATCAGCAGTATTTTTTGTTCTTCTTGACCTTCAATTCCATTCAAGTCTGCAACTCTTCTGATGTCTTGGTTGAAGTCATGTTTTATTTATTTGAAGTAGACAGTAAAATATCTCCAATGACCTGAATGTGCTCTCATCTCTGAGGAAAATTTTTTTTTTCACATGATGATAAATTTTTCTGAGGCTAGAGCAGTTCAACATGGCAAAACTATAAATTGTTTTCTCCTTCTTCACCTATAATATACACTAATACAAATCAATAGGAGGCAGTGCAAAGTAGGAGTGAAGAACATGAGCATAGACTGTGATCAGACAGCCTGGATTTGATTGCTGGAACTACCACATATAGCTGTGTGATCTCAGACAAGTTACTTAGCCTTTCTGTGCCTCACTTTTCTCACCTATTTTAAGAAGTAGGTGGCTATGAGGATTAAATACGTTAATATATATCAAATGAGTTAGTATTTGGAACAGTGTCTGACACATAGTAAGTTCTCAGTAAATGGTTGCCGTTATTTTAAGAAAAGAATGCTTTACTATACAGTATTAATGATAAGCCAGCTTTAAAATTTCTGGCTGTCGGAATTTTGGTGCTCCTTTTTAGTCTTGCACTTCTCTCCTCTGTTAATAAAAAGTATCAATTAATATTTAGTGGTTATGAACACTATTTTGAAATAGTTTTTCTCCCTGAAACAAGTATATTACAATGACCCTTCAGCAATTGATCAGACAAGCTTAGGAAGATTAATTATTTCTGTGCTAGATTTTGAAACACTAACATTTTCAATTTGTTTACATGGACAGGGCTTTTGGGACATAAAGCAAGCAATAAATTTGTAAATTTCTATTCAGTTAGCACACAAAAAAAAAATTCTGGGGAATTAAAATAAATCCACATTTGCCTATGTAGGAGTACTTGTATGTAAGGCACTCTTAAGACTGTTACGAGCTTAGCTAAGCTGTAATAAATCATCCTCAAATGCTAAATTCCTCAAAAAGGGGAATTTCTCTTACTGGTAATCACTCTTTGCTCATGGTCTGGAATTGCCAAAGAAGTCTGTTCTAGGGTCCAGCTGGGGAATCTCACAACCATAAATCATGATTATCGAATCAGTCTCTCAGGAAACAAGATCTTCTAACTTGAGAATAAAGTTACACAGCACCTGGTGATTTGCACTTAATTATTTGTTTGATTTCTATAGCACAGGATAAGACCTGAAGAGTGAACCACTCAAGAATGGAAGTGAGAAGTAAGTTTAAAGAGCTGAAAAGGTGAAATGTCCAATAGAGTCCTTGTGTGGTGCAAACAGTTAACAGCTGCTAATTGAAAGGTTGGTGGTTCAAGCCCACCTAGAAGAGCTAAAGGAGAGAAGCCTGGTGATTTAACTCTGAAAAATCAGCCACTGAATGTCCTATAGATCACAGTTCTACTCTGACAAACATGGGGTCACCATGAGTCAGAATCAACTCAATGGCAACTGGTATAAAGGTCAATGCACCTTATATGGCCCATTCAGGCTATTTTCTTTCCTTTTATCTATCTCTATGGCAATAAGTTTCTACAATGTTTAATTATAAATGAATAATTGTAGATCAATGTTCACATTTTAATAACAACATCGTAGGTATTGTCCTTAACTTTTCAATTACATAAGCTACTGCCCTTATGCTTATAACCTATCCTGCACATATAAAACCTAACAGACATTCAAGAAATAAATATGGCTGGGTTCTTCATATGGGCTTGCATTTTGTTGATCAAGTTTTACTTACCTGAAACAATGAACACATGCATTCCTTTTAGTTAATTCTAAAACATGTTTAATTTCAACACCTTACATTATATCCCTGTGCACCTACTGTTCAAACTATTATATTGCTGAAAGGAATAAGGCTCTTAGCAAAGTCCTTAAAAATTGAGATGTAGTAAGGAGAGCTCACCTCATTCAAAGCACATACTGACAAATGTGCACAGAAGCCACCATACATCTGTTAGTTGTTGTATTATGGTGACTTGCATGTTGCTGTAATACTGGAAACTTTCCCACAGTTTTTTCAAATACCAACGGGGTCACCCTTAGTGAACAAGTTTCAGCAGAGCATCCAGACTAAGACAGACTAGCAAGAGGGACCTGGCTGTCTACTTCAGAAAAAATTGACCTCTGAAAATCTTATGAATAGCAGCAGAATAGCGTCAGAAGATGAGCCCCTCAGATTGGAAGGCACTCAAAATAAGACTGAGGAAGAGCTGCTTTCTCAAAGTCGTTGTTGTTGTTAGGTGCTCTTGAGTCAGTTCCAACTCATAGCAACCCTATGCACAACAGAACAAAACATTGCCCGGTCCAGCACCATCAAAGTAGTCGACC
The DNA here is from genome assembly GCA_030035585.1 of Dugong dugon. Classification (NCBI taxonomy): domain Eukaryota; kingdom Metazoa; phylum Chordata; class Mammalia; order Sirenia; family Dugongidae; genus Dugong; species Dugong dugon. The sequence goes on along the minus strand of CM057463.1, from coordinate 105,429,929 downwards.
TTAATGACATGGATGGAGTCAAGCTTTTGGGACCTTCATTTGCTGATGTGGCATGACTCAAAATGGGAAGAAACAGCTGCAAACATCCATTAATAATGGAAAACAGAATGTAAAAATTATGAATCTAGGAAAATTGGAAGTTGACAAAAATGAAATGGAACAAATAAATATTGATACCCTATGCATTAGTGAGCTGAAATGGTCTGGTATTGGCCATTCTGAATCAGACAATTATATGGTCTACTATGCCAAGAATGACAAATTGAATAGTAATGGCATCTCATTCATTGTCAAAAAGAGCATTTCAAGATCTACCCGAGTACAATGCTGTCAATGATAAGATAATATCCATATTACAAACAATATTAGTTAATAAAGACTATTATTCAAATTTACAAACCTACCACTAAGGCAAAAGATAAAGAAATTGAAGATTTTTACAAACTTCTGCAGTCTGAAATTGATCAAACAAGCAATCAAGATGCATTAATAATAACTGGTGATTGGAATGCTAAAGTTGGAAAGGAAGAAGGATCAGTAGTTGGAAAACACAGCCTTGGTCATAGAAGGGACTCCAGAGATCATATGATAGAATTTTGCAAGACCAAGGATTTTTTCATTGAAAATACCTTTTTTTAACAACATAACAGTGACCTCACCAGATGGAAGACACAAGAATCAAATCGACTACATCTCTGGAAAGAGATGATGGGAAAGCTTAATATCATCAGTCAGGACGAGGCCAGGGATCAACTGTGGAACAGACCACCTGTTGCTCATATGCAAATTAAAGTTGAAGCAGAAGAAAATTAGAGCAACTCCACAAGAGACAGAAAACTACCTTGAGTATATCCCACCTGAATTTAGAGACCATCTCAGGAACAGATTTGACACATTGAACCCTAACGACAGAAGACCAGATGAGTTGTGGAATGACATCAAAGACATCATACATGAAGAAAGCAAGAGGTCATTAAAAAGACAGGAAATAAAGAAAAGGCCAAAATCGTTGTCAGAAGAAATTCTGAAAGTTGCTCTTGAATGTCCAGTAGCTAATGCAAATGGAATAAGTGATGAAGGAAAAGAGGTGAACAGAAGATTTCAAAGGGTGGCTCGAGAAGACAAAGTAAACTATTATAACGAAATGTGCAAAACCTGGAGTTAGAAAATTGAAAGTGTAGAACACGCTCAGCATTTGTTAAGCTGAAAGAACTGAAAGAAAATTCCAAGCCTCAAGTTGCAGTATTGAAGGATTCTAAGGGAAAATATTGAATGACACAAATAGCATCAAAAGAAGGTGGAAGGAATACACAGAGTTACTGCAGCAAAAAGAATTGATTGACATTCAACCATTTGAGGAGGTAGCATATGATCAAGAACCAATGGTACTGAAGGAAGAAGTCTAAGCTGCACTGAAGGCTTTGGCAAAAAACAAGGTTCCAGGGATTGACATAATGTCAACTGAGATGTGCTCACTCGTCTATGCCAAGAAATTTGAAGGACAGCTGACAGGAAGAGATCCTTATTTGTGCCTATTCCAAAGAAAGGTGATTCAACAGAATGTGGAAATTATGGAACAATATTGTTAATATCACACACAAGTAAAATTATGCTGAAAATCATTCAAAAGTGGTTGCAGCAGTACATCAAAATGGAACTCAAGCTGGAAATTCAAGCCGGATTCAGAAGACGACATGGAAGGAGGGATATCACTGTTGATGTCAGATGGACCATGGCTGAAAGCAGAGAATATGAGAAAGATGTTTACCTGTGTTTTATTGACTATCCAAAGGCATTCCACTGTGCAGATCATAACAAATTATGGACAACATTGAGAAGAATGGGAATCCCAAAACACTTAATTGTATTCATGCAGAACCTGTGCATAGACCAAGAAGCAGTCCTTTGAACAGAACAAGGGGATACTGCCTGGTTAAATCAGGAAAGGTGTGTGTCAGAGTTGTATCTCTTCACCATACTTATTCAGTCCGTATGCTGAGCAAATAATCTGAGAAGCTGGACTATATAAATAAGAATGCAGCATCAGGTTTGGAGGAAGACTCATTAACAACCTACAATATGCCAATGACACAACCTTACTTGCTGAAGGTGAAGAAGACTTGTAGCACTTAAACTGATGAAGATCAAAGACTACAGCTTTCAGTATGGATTGCACCATAACTTAAAGAAAACAAAAGTCTTCACAACTGAACCCGTAAGCAATATCATGATAAACATAGAAAATATTGAAGTTGTCAAGCTCTTCATTTTACTTGGACCGACGGTCAATGCCCATGGAAGCAGTAGTCAGGAAATCAAAGGACATATTGTATTGGGCAATCTGCTCCAAAAGACCTCTTTAAAGTGTTAAGGAAAGATGCCATTTTGAGGACTAAGGTTTTCCTGATCTAAACTATGGTATTTTCATTCGCTTCATATGCTTGTCAAAACTGGATAATGAATAAGGAAGACAGAAGAAGAATTGACACCTTTGAAATATGGTGTTAGTGAAGAATATTGAATATACCATGGACTGCCAGAGGAGTGAACAAATCTGTCTTGGGATTAGTACAGCTGGAATGTTCCTTGGAAGCAAGGATGGCGAGACTTCTCTCAAGTAATTTGGACATGTTATCAGGAGGGACCAGTCCCTGAAAAAGTACATTATGCTTTGTAAAGTAGAGGGTCAGTGAAAAAGAGGAATACCATCAAAGAGATAGACTGACACAGTGGCTGCACCGAAGGGCTCAAGCATAACAATGATATTGAATATAGCACAGGACCAAGCAATGTATCGTTCTGTTGTACATAGGGTTTCTATGAGTCAGAATCGACTTGATGACACCTAACAGCAACAACAACATAGAAGTTTTGTAGTTTAAAGACTGGATAAAGATTATTGACTAAAATATTCTTACAAACTTCTATATACTTGGCAACCTCATTTCCAAGTATGTTACTAACATAACTCACTTACTACTATTGTCATCCACATTTTATATGCAAGGAAACAAAGCACATAAATAAATACCTTGCCCAAGTGATTGGTAGAGTTAGAGTTAAGATTCAAACCCAGGCAGTTTGGCTCAAGTTTGTGCTCTGCGGCACTCTATATTTCTTCTCCATCAATCAAGAGTAGAATTATTTAATATTATTTTTGGAAAGAATCTTGGTGGTTAATTGACTTGACCATTGATCCTGAGGTATATCTTATTGTAATTATATATTTTATTGCATATAAGAAGCTTGCATTTTAAGGACAAAAACTAAATCTATTTTCTCTTTTTAAATCATTAGTTCTTGATCTAGTACCTAGACAATGATTGATAGTCTCCAGTTATTTGTTAATTGAATGAATAAATATACAAATATTTATGAAAACATAGTTGTCTAGTGTTTGGGAACATGTCTTAAGATGGGGAACTCACTGATTCAAAAGTCAATTAGCTTCAAAAAATAGTCTACCCTTCTTAGCATGACAATACATCCTTTCATTTTTTTAAATTTGCTTACTTTTCTTGTTTCATAGTATTTATGCAGTTTATTAATGAGATAACTTAGTTTTTCTTGGAATAAGTATCCTCAAATCTACATTATTTTTAATCCCTGTACCCAGTCTTGGCCCCATTAGAAATACCTGAAATGAGTGTTCGGTAATGTCCAATGGGGATAAGACTTAGAAAGTTGGAACTAGTGTTATTAGACTGCCTCCTTTTGAATCATTTAATCTTATTCCACAGTCCCACATGTTCCCCACATATATACTTATATATATATATAATTCAAACACCAAAAATATATGCTCCATATACCATTCATTCATCCTTTAAACAAATATTTGTGTTAAGAATTACTATATGTTGCAGAGTGGCAATTCTAATCTCAGATAAAATAGACTTTAAAATAAAATCTACCATAAAAGACAAAGAAGGACACTATAATGATTAAGGGGATGATCCATTATGAAGACATAACCATAATAAACATCTACGCACCCAATGACAGGGCTCCAAAATACATAAAAAAAAAACTCTAACACCACTGAAAAGAGAAATTGATAGTTCCACAATAACAGTAGGAGACTTCAACACACCACTCTCAGTAAAGGACAGAACAACTAAAAAGAAACTCAGCAAAGATACAGAAGACCTAAAGGATACAATCAGCCAACTGGACCTCATAGACATATATAGAACAATCCATCCAACCGCTGCAAAGTACACATTCTTTTCCAATGCACATAGAACGTTCTCCAGAATAGACCACATCTTAGGCCACAGAGCAATCCTCAACAAGATCCAAAATGTTGAGATAATTCACAGTATCTTCTCTGACCACAATGCCATCAAGGTAGAAATTAACACTAGAAAGAGCAAGGAAAAAAAAATCAAACACATGGAAACTGAATAATACTCTGCTTACACATCAATGGGTAATAGAAGAAATCAGAGATGGAATTAAGAAATTCCTAGAATCCAATGAGAATGAAAACACATCCTACCAAAACCTTTGGGACACAGCAAAGGCAGTCCTCAGAGGACAATTTATAGCAATAGATGCACATATCCAAAAAGAAGAAAGGGACAAAATCAAAACATTAACTACAGAACTCAAACAAATAGAAAGAGAACAGAAAAAAGAGCCTACAACCACCAGAAGAAAGGAGATAGTAAAGATCAGAGCAGAAATAAATGAAATAGAGAACAGAAAAACAATAGAAAGAATCAACAAAACCAAAAGTTGGTTCTTTGAAAGAATCAACAAAATCAACAAACCACTGGCCAGACTGACAAAAGAAAAACAGCAGAGGGCACAAATAACCCAAATAAGAAATGAAATGGGGGACATTACAACAGACCCCACTGAAATAAAAAGGATTATAACAGAATATTATGAAAAACTATATTCCAACAAATTTGAAAACCTAGAGGAAATGGATAAATTTCTAGAAACACACGGCCTACCCAAACTACAACAAAGTGATATTGAAAATCTGCACAGACCCATAATAGGAGAAGAGATTGAAAAGGTAATAAAAATACTCCCACCCAAAAAAAGCCCTGGCCCAGATGGCTTCACTGGAGAATTCTACAAAACATTTACAGAATAGCTTGTACCAGTTCTACTCAAGCTATTTCAGAGCATAGAAGAGGAAGCAACACTTCCAAATTCATTCTATGAAGCCAGCATAACACTGATACCAAAACCAGGCAAAGACATCACAAAAAAAGAAAATTACAGACCAATATCTCTCATGAATATAGACGCAAAAATACTGAACAAAATTCTAGCCAATAGAATTCAGTATCATATCAAAAAAATAATACACCACGACCAAGTAGGATTCATACCAGGTATGCAAGGATGGTTTAACATTAGAAAATCCATCAACGTAATTCATCACATAAATAAAAGGAAAGAAAAAAATCACATGATCATCTCATTGACGCAGAAAAGGCATTTGACAAAGTCCAACACCCATTCCTGATAAAAGCGCTCAATAAAATAGGTATAGAAGGGAAATTTCTCAACATAATAAAGGGCATCTATGCAAAACCAAAGGCCAACATCATTCTTAATGGAGAGAGGCTGAAAACATTCCCCTTGAAAACAGGAACAAGACAAGGACGCCCTTTATCACCACTCCTATTTAACATTGTGATGGAAGTTCTAGCTAGAGCAATAAGGCAAGAGAAAGAAATCAAGGGCATCCAAATTGGTAATGAAGAAGTTAAACTCTCCCTGTTTGCAGATGATATGATATTATACATAGAAAACCCTAAAGACTCCACGAGAAATCTACTGGAACTAGTAGAAAGATTCAGCAGAGTAGCAGGATACAAGATAAACATTCAAAAATCAGTTGGATTCCTATACACCAGTAAAGAGAATGATGAAAAGATCAGGAAATCAATACCATTTTCAATAGCCCCTAAAAAGATAAAATACTTAGGAATAAATCTGACCAGGAATGTAAAAGACCTATACAAAGAAAATTACAAAACACTGCTGCATGAAACCCAAAGGGATCTACATAAATGGAAAAACATACCATGCTCATGGATAGGCAGACTCAACATTGTGAAAATGGAAATTCTACCTAAAGCAATTTACAAATACAATGCAATCCCGATCCAAATACCAACAACATTCTTCAAAGAGATGGAAAAACTAATCATTAACTTTATATTGAAAGGGAAGAAGCCCTGAATAAGTAAAGCAGTACTGAAGAAGAAGAATAAAGTTGGAGGACTCACACTACTTGACTTCAGAACCTACTATACAGCTACAGTAGTCAAAACAGCCTGGTACTGGTACAACAACAGAGACATTGACCAATGGAACAGAATTGAGAACCCAGATGTAAATCCATCCACCTACGGTAACCTGATTTTCGACAAGGGCCCAAAGTCCATCAGATGGGGAAAAGACAGTCTTTTTAACAAATGGTGCTAGCAAAACTGGATATCCATTTGCAGAAAAATGAAACAGGACCCATACCTCACACCGTATACAAAACCTACTTCAAAATGGATCAAAGACCTGCATATAAAGCCTAAAACTATAAAGTTCATAGATGGAAAACTAGGACCAACACTTCAGGCCTTAATACATGGCATTAACAGGATACAAACCATAAACATCAACACACAAAACCCAACAGATAAACTAGATAATTGGGATCTTCTAAAAATCAAACACCTATGCTCTTCAAAAGACTTCACCAAAAGAGTCAATAGAGAACCTACAGACTGGGGAAAAATTTTTGGACAGTACAAGTCAGACAAAGGTCTAATCTCCATAATCTATAAGAAAATCCAACACCTCTACAACAAAAAGACAAACAATCCTATCAAAAAATGGGCAAAGGAAATGAACAGACACTTCACCAAGGAAGACATTCAAATGGCCAACAGACACATGAGGAAATGCTTGCGTTCACTAGCCATTAGAGAAATGCAAATTAAAACCACAATGAGATACCATCTCACCCTGGCATTGCTGGCACGAATCAAAAACACTGGAAATAACAAATGTTGGAGGTGCTGCAGTGAGATCAGAACTCTTATGCACTGCTGGTGGAATGCAAAATGATACAACCATTTTGGAAAATGATATGGCGTTTCCTCAGAAAGCTAGAAATAGACATACCATTCGATCCAGCAATCCCACTCCTAGGAATATATCCTAGAGAAATAAGAGTCATCACTGGAAGAGACATATGCAGACCTATGTTCATGGCAGCATTGTTCACAATAGCAAAACGATGGAAACAACCTAAATGCCCATCAACAGATGAATGGATAAACAAACTATGGTACATACACACAATGGATTACTATGCAACGAGAAAGAACAACAATGAATCTGTGAAGCATCTCATAACATGGATGAAAGTGGAGGACATTATGCTGAGTGAAATAAGTCAATCACAAAAGGACAAATATTGTATGAGACCTCTATTGTAAAAACCCATGAAAAAATTCACATGCAAAATGTAACAATCCTTGTTGGTTATCTGGGATGGGAGGGGAGTGGGGGGAAATACTAAATAGGCAATAGATAAGTGGTATCTTGGGTGAGAGGTGAGACAGTACACAGTACAAGGGAAACTAACACAACCTGCACAAGGAAAGGTCATGGAGGCCCCATGGACACATCGAAACTCCCCGAGGGACTGAGTTGTTGGATGGAGGGCTCTGGGGACCGTGGTCTCGGGGAACATCTAGCTCAATTGGCATGACACTACTTATAAAGATAATGCTCTACATTCTACCTTGGTGAGTAGTGTCTGGGGTCTTAAAAGCCTGTGAGCGGCCATCTAAGATACTACACTGGTCTCATCCCTTCGGGAGCAAGGGAGAATGAAGAGAACAGGATACAAAGAAAAGATTAGTCCAAAGGACTAATTGTCCACAGCTACCAAGACCTCCACCGGACTGAGTCCAGTACAGCTAGATGGTGCCCAGCTACCACCGCTGACTGCTCTGACCAGGATCACAACAGAGGGCTCTGGACAGAGCTGGAGAAGGATGTAGAGCATAATTCTAACTCACAAAAAAAAAAAAAAGACCACATTTACTGGCCTAAAGGAGACTGGAGAAACTTCAAGAGTATGGCCCCCAGACACCCTTTCAGCTCAGAGGTGAAGTTACCTTCGAGGTTCACTGTTCAGCCTGGGAGTAGACAGCCCAGTAAAACTAAATGAGACTAATGAGGTACAGGAAGGAGTCCAGTGACAAGGGCCAGAAGGCAGAGGGGGAGTAGGAAGCTGATGATAAGGAACACAAGTTGAGTAAGGATACTGTTGATGTGTTGTGAGATTTTTAACCATTGTTATAGGGCAACATTTGTAGTAACCTTTAAGTGGGAGGCTATTTTGTCCTGTAAGCCTTCATCTTGGGTGAGAATGGCAGCACAATTGGAAGAGCATAGTCAATGTCACTTAAATGTGTACGTAAAAAGTTTTGAAATGGTTTATCTTTGGCTATGTGTATTTTCACCAAAGAAAAAAAGAAAGCTGAGAATTCAGAGGGTTAAAATGTTGTGGGGTTGTTAACCAAAGTCATAAAACAGCAGGTGTACTACTGTTACATGAGAAACTGTTTGTTCTGTAAGCCTTCACCTGAAGTACAATAAAATATTAAAAAAAAAAAAAAGAATTACTATATGTTGGAGGTAGAGAAGTGAGCACGACACACAAAATCACTGCCTTCGTGAAATTCAAGTAAGAGAGAGAAATAAGATTGTGATTTCTGAAATGGTAACATGATAATAAAAAATAAACTACATATGTCAATAAACCTAAGACATAGTTGAGTTTATTCTCTGGCAGTATAAAAAATAATAGTAATCAAGTAAATTAATTTTTTAAATTCCTCACCATACAAGATATAACCTTCCCCCCTTATTTCTGTTCATACTGTAATATCCATCCAAATTCAGATTACTCCTTCCCATTAGAGTAGGACAAAGAGGAAATGAGAAGTTTATGCCACACTAGTGGGGGCATTTATAAGTCAATCAGAGATTGGATTGATCATACTTATTTGTGCTGGATATGTGATTGTTTGTGCTACCCTCCTGAAACTCAGTGCCACCCTGTGTATTTGTGCAGGTTGTCTCCTCTTCATGGGCAGTTAGCTGAATGCTGAAATCCAGCTGCAGTCTTGCTTGCAGAATTGTGAACCCCAGTATAGGGCTGCATCAGCTTAGAAGGGGCACCTTGTTCTAATTGATCATCCAAGAAAGAGCACCTTTTCCCTAATTGATCTGCCCAGGAACGATGCCTTTTTGTAATGTATCCCCCTGTATTAAGCACTTTTTTCTGACACAAAGTCACCTTACATGCTAGCAGTAACCCTGCTGAGCCTGTTGATTTTTCTTCCAGATGCTTGCACAGCATTACTACTACTTTCATCCCCCCTTTTCGCTGAATGCTGTGCTATAGAAAGATAACTGGATGGCTTGTTGACAATAGGCTAAGTGAGTTATCACTCCCAGACCTCAATTATACATCTAAAAATTAAGGTGTGTATATGAGCCCATAGGTGCTCTTTCTAAACTTAAAATTCTATGGTTATATAGTAAGAAAATAGTAGGCATAAGAAAAGCAATAAAATAAAGTTCAATACTAGAAAGAGACCAGAATTTTGATTGACTGAAAAAAAGTATAAAAATATTTTAAATCGAGGGTACAAAACTCTTATACTTTACTAAAATTCTTTATTAAGGAAGAGTGTGAAGCTTACATCTATAAAATTATCTGCTAGAAAAGAAGCATTTGCCCATGTCAAAGGGTAAAATGCAGAGTATACAAAAGGAATGATTGATTTCTATTTTAAAATATAATTCGTATTGGTTATATTATAAGTATGTTAAAAATAGATTTGTTGTTGTTGTTAGGTGCCATTGAGGTGATTCGAACTCATACCAACTCTATGTACAACAGAAGCAAACACTGCCTGGTCCTGCGCCATCCTCACAATCCTTGCTATGTTTGAGCCTATTGTTGCAGTCACTGTGTCAATGCATCTCACTGAGGTCTTCCTCTTTTTCACCGACCCTTTACTTTACCAAGTATCATGTCCTTCTCCAGGGACTGATCCCACCTGATAACATGTCCAAAGTACATGAGACAAAGTCCTCACTTCTAAGGAGTATTCTGGCTGTACTTCTTCCAAGACAGATTTGTTCCTGCTTCTGGCAGTCCATGGCATACTCAAAATTCTTTGCTAACAACACCATAGTTCAAATGCACCAATTCTTCTTCAGTTTTCATTATTCATTTTGCATGTATATGAGGCAATTGAAAATACCATAGCCTGGGTTGGGTTCATCTTGTCCTTAAAATGACATCTTTGCTTTTGAACACTTGAAACAGTTCTTTTGCAGCAGATTTATCCAATTCAATATGTCCTTTGATTTCTTGACCACTGCTTCCATGGGCGTTGATTGTGGATCTAAGTAAAATGAAATCCTTGACAACTTCAATATTTTCTCCATTTATCATGATGTTCCTTATTAGACAAGTTCTGAGGATTTTCATCTTCTTTATGTTGAGGTGTAATCTATGATGAAGTCTGTAGTTTTTGATCTTTATCAATAACTGCTTCAATTCTTCTTTGCTTTTAGAAAGCAAAGTTGTATCATCTGCATATGGCAGGTTGTTAATGAATTTTCCTTCAATCTTGATGCCACATTTTTCTTCATATATAGTGCAGCTTCTCAGATTATTTGGTCAGCATACAGACTGAATCTTAATTGGCATTCTGTGAATTCCTGGAACCTTATTTTTCTCAAATACCTTCAGTGCAGCTTGGACTTCTTCCTTTAATACCATCGGTTCTTGATCATATTATACTTCCTGAAATGCTTGAACATAATTAGAATTAGTCCTACATAAATCTTTGCTTACAGGTTTGAGAGTAAATGCTTTTGTCATTTATTTTAGAGAAAAATCTGAAAGATACTTCAAGTCAATAACTTTCCATTGTGATTCTAGTACCATCATTTTTAGTTGTCTTTTCAGCAGTAAGATGGTGTATTAATTTCCTAGGCCTGCCCTAACAAAGTACCACAGAGTCGGTGGCTTTAAACAAAAGTAAAATATTTTCTCACAGTTCTAGAGGCTATTAGTCTGACTTCAGGTTGTTGGCAGTGCCATGATCTCTCCAAAGATTCTTGGGGAAGATTCTTTCTTGTCTCTCTCAGCTTCTGATAGCTCCAAGTGTTCCTTGGCATGTAGATGCTTGTTGTGCTATCTTTCTTCATTCGGTATCACTGTGTCTATTCTCCTCTTTTATAAGGACACCACTCAGAATGGATTAGGATCCACCCTACTCTAGTGTGACTACATGTTAACTTAACTGATAACATCTTCAAAGACCCTATTTCCAAGCAAGGTCATATTCACAGGTCCCAGGGGTAGGCTTTCAAAATATCTTTTTAAGGAATACTATTCGATCCAATCAGATGGAGATACCTTAATGAAAATTTGTTAGTTGAATCACACTGAAATGCATTTGGAAGGCTGTCCTTCAGAGTTTCCCTGCCTGACTTTTCTTTTTCACTGGTTAATCCCCAGAAAGCTCTGCACATTAAGTATTCATGTGTAAAAAACAGAAGAGATGGGATGGTTTAAAAAAGGACATGATGACTATCTCTAAATGTCTCATTTTACATTCCAAAAATCAGTGTCTCTCAGAATTATTAAGAGAATAATTGAAATTTTTGGAAACAACTACCCATTTCAAGTTACAAACATTTTATTATTCTGGCAAATGCTCCTGTGGCTAGAACAAATCTAAAATGTGAATTAAAGACATGTGTTGGTGTTTGCAAAAATCATGCTGCTAAATTGTTTCTTAAATAAAATTGTAGTCAGGAAAAATGTGGTACTAAAGCTGTTGTCCAACACTCATCTACCAGTTTGACATACTGTGGTGACTAGTGTGTTGCTGTGATGCTGGAAGCTATCTACCGGTTTTTCAAGTATCATCAGGGTCATCCATTGCTGCGGCAGAGCTTCCAGTCTAAGACAGACTAGGAAGAAGGGCCTGGGAGTATACTTCTGAAAAGTGGCCAGTGTAAACATTATGAATAGCAGTGGAATATTGTCTAATAATGCTAGAAGATGAGCTCCTCAAGCAGGAAGGCACTCAAAATATGATTGGGGAAGAGCTGCTTCCTCAAAGTAGAGTTGAACTTAATGACATAGATGGAGTAAAGCTTTCGAGATTTTCATTTGCTAATGTGGCACTACTCAAAATGAGAAGAAACATCTGCAAACATCCATTAATAATCATAAAATGGAATGCAGAAAGTATGAATCTAGGAAAATTGAGAGTCATTAAAAATGAAATGGAACACATAAAGATAGATAGCTTAAGCATTAGTTAGCTGAAATGAACTGGCATTAGCTATTTTGAATCTGATGATCATATGTCTACTATGCCAGTAATGACAAATTGAAGAGGAAAGGCATTCCATTCATTGTCAGAAAGAACATTTCATGATCTATCCTGAGAAACAACACTGTCAGGAATAGGATAATATCCAGACACCTATAAGGAAGTAGTTAAGAGCTTGGCTGCTTAGAAGTTGGCAATTCAAATCCACCAGCTATTCCTTGGAAATGCTATGGAGCAGTTCTACTCTGTCCCATAGGGTCAATATGAGTCAGAATTGATTTGACGACAGTGTTTCTTTTTTTTAATAATGAAAACCAGTTAATATGACCTTTATTCAAATGTATGCACCAAGCACTAATGCCAAAGATGAAGAAATTGAAGACTTTTACCAACTTATGCAGTCTGAAATTGATTAAACATACAATCAAGATGCATTTATAATTACTGGTGACTGGAATGCAAAAGTTGGAAACGAAGAAGGATTGGTAGTTGAAAAACATGGGCTTGGTGATAAAAACAACACAGGAGATCACACGATAGAATTTTGTAAGACCAATGACTTATTCATTGCAAATACCTTTTTTCATCAACATAAATGTGGACCTCACCAGACAGAATACACAGGAATCAAATGAATTACATCAGTCGAAAGAAAGAATGGATAAACTCAGTATCATCACTCAGAATAAGGGCAGGGGCCGACTGTGCAACAGACCATCAATTTTTCCTATGCAAGTTCAAGTTGATCCTAAAGAAGATTAAAAGAAATCCACAAGAACCAAAATATGGCCTTGAGTATGGTGTTATATGCTGTCGAGTCAATTCTGACTCATAGCTACCCTACAGGACAGAGTAGAATTACTCCATAGTGTTTCCAAGGAGCAGCCAGTGGGTTTGAACTGCCAACCTTTTTGTTAGTAGCCTGAGCTCTTAATCACCTCATCACCAGATCCCGCCTGAATTTAGAGAACATCTCAAGAATAGATTTGACACACTGAACACTAATGACCCAAAGATCAGACAAATTGTGGGGTGACATCAAGGATATTGTACATGAAGAAAGCAAAAGATCATTAAAAAGACAGGGAAGAAAGAAAAGACCAAAATGGATGTCAGAAGAGACTCTGAAACTGACTCTTGAATGTAGAGTAGTTAAAGCAAATGGAAGAAATTAAGAATTAAAAGAGCTGAACAGAAGATTTCAAAGGGCAGTTAGAAAAGACAGTAAAGTATTATTATGAAATGTGCAAATATCTGGAGATAGAAAATTAAAAGAGAACAAGCTGAAAGAACTGAAGAAAAAATTCAGGACTCAAGTTGGAATACTGAAGGATTGTATGGGCAAAATATTGAACAACTCAGGATAGATAAAAATAAAACAGAAAGAATACACAGAGACACTGTACCAAAAAAAATTGGTCATTGTTCAACCACTTCTGGAGGTAGCATATGATCAAGAACCGACAGTATTGACAGAAAAAATTCAAGCTGCACGGAAGACATTCATGAAAAATAAGGCTCCAGGATTGATGGAATAATAATTGAGATATTTCAATAAACAGATGCAGTGGTGGAGATGCTCACTTTTTTACATCAAGAAATTTGGAAGACAGCTACAGGGCCAAGCGACTGGAAGAGACTCATACTTGTGCCCGTTGCAAAGAAAGGTGATCCAACAGAATTTGGAAATTATTGAACAATATCATTAATATCACAGGTAGGTAAAATTTTGCTGAATATCATTCAAAAGTCTTTGCAGCAGTACATTGGCAGGCAACTGCCAGAAATTCAAGCTGTATTCAGAAGAGGACGTGGAACCAGGAATATCACTGCTGATGTCAAATGGATCTTGGCTGAAGGCAGAGAATGACAGAAAGACATTTACCTGTGTTTTATTGACTATGCAAAAACATTCAACTGTGTGGATTATAGAAAATTTTGAATAACATTGTGAAGAATGAGAATTTCAGAACACTTTATTGTGCTCATGAAGAACCTTTACACAGACCAAGAGGCAGTCGTTCGAACAGAATAAGGGGATACTTCATGGTTTAAAGTCAAGAAAGATGTGCATCAGGGTTCCATCCTTTCACCATACTTACTCAATCTGTATACTGAGGAAATAATCTGAGGAGCTACTATATGAAGAAGAACGCACCATCAGGGTTGGAGGAAGAATCATCATCCTTTCATCTTGCTGAAAGTGAAGAGGTCTTGAAGCACTTACTGTTGAAGTTCCAAGCCTATTGCCTTCAGTAGGGATTATACCTCAACATAAAGAGAACAAAAATCCTCACAGCTGGACCATTGAGCAACATCATGATGAATGGAGAAAAGATTGAAGTTGTCAAGGCAGTGTTTTCTTCTATTGTACATAGGGTCAATATGAGTCAAAACCAACTCGACTGCACCTAGCAACAACAACAGCTGCTGTATCATAGTGAACTCCTCTACTTTTCAAATTGAGTGGAGAAAGACCTCGTGATCTGCTCCATAAAGATTAAAGTTAAGGAAACCCTTTGGGATAGTTCTACTCTGTCATATGTGGTTGCTATGAGTCAGAATTGAATTGGTGACACCTAACAACAGTGGCTGGTGGGAGAAAGACATGGCCGTTTGCTTCAGTAGAGATCTACAGCCTCAGAAATCCTACAGGGTGACTACGAGTCAGAATCACCTTGAAGGCAGTGGGTAGTGGGTATCATATTTGAAGAATTGTTAAGCTTTTAAAGGAAAATCCATTTCTATTTGTTAAAGACTCCTTTTTTTTCGTATTCACAATGGCAAAAAATAAACATATTTACAAATATTTCACTTTCATGAAAGTTGATGTAGTTGGAAATCAGGAAGCACAGTGTTCATTTCTGGGTTACCTACAAAGTCAAGACTTAATTTTTTTTTTTGCATGGAATTTATTTGAACGTTATGTCAGGTTTTTTTTAAAAAATGAGGTTGGCGCTAAGCCTTTTGAGTTATCATAAATTGTTTTCCACATGCAATGCTTTACATAGTGTAATAAATTGATTGCAACTGTATATTGATTTGTGTTTTATTAGTGTGAGTAAATTATATTGGTTTCACAGTAAGCCAAAATGTTTTCCATCTAACTTACGCTGTGTTGGTTAGGGGATATGGAGGTCAACATTTAATTTAAAGGTTGGAAAAATAATATATATTTATGAATATTACAACTTTTATGAAAATTAATTACATTAATTTTTGCAGATAACAGCAATTCATTCCAAATCTCATTATATTAAAATTGAAGACATTTGATTTGGTTATTATAAGTATTTTCATATTCTATGCCAGTTTGTGTTTCAAAGTTTAGAGTAGAAGCTGCATTGAATTTTTTTTTTTTAACTTATATTCTGAACTTGGACCAAGGAGTATAATATATGGAAGAGATCATATTCAGCACAATATGAAGAAGAAAATTCTGAGAACTATTTTCTATACTTCACAAAATTCTATAATTCCCCAGAATTATTGTTTATATGAATGATTTCAAACACCAAAAATTAAGCAACTGATTTATGCCTTCAAGGTGCTTGCCATCTAATGTAATAGTTTGAGTCATATATGGAAGCAAATGACTGTATAATTGCATTGCAGATCCTGTGACATAAACAAGTACAGACAAAAGAAAGAAACAAAAGAATAAGTGGTCATTTCATAGGGTCACTAGGAGTTGGAATCGACTCAATGATAATGGGTTTTGGATTTGTTTGTGAGCAGGAGGTCAGAAATGGCCAATGAGGAGGAGGGAAAATCAGATTTCAAAGTGTGAAGGAAAGTCTTCTTTGTACAGAGAGTTGTCACTAGTTTGGAATGATTGCTTTAACATAGAGCTGTTGCTGTTTGTTGTCTTTGAGTTGCCTCCAACTGATGATGTAGGTATAAAAGAATGAAACATTGCCTGGTCCTGCACCATCCACAAAATCTTTGGTATGTTTGAGCCCATTGTTGCAGCCACTGTGTCAGTCTATCTAATGGAGGTTTCCCCTTGTTTTCACTGACTCTCTGCTTTACTAAACATGTCATTTCATAGCAATTGATCTTTCTTGATGATGTGTTCAAAGTAAGCAAGATGAAGTCTCAGCATCCTTATTTCTAAAAAGCATTCTGGCTATACTTTCTCCAAGAATGATATATGTCTATGATATATTCAGTATTCTTCACCAACACTGTAATTCAATAGCATCAATTCTCCTTTGGTCTTGTTTTTTCATTGACCAGCTTGTGCGTACTTATGAGGTGATTGAAAGTACCATGGCTTGGATTAGATGCACCTGAGTCATCAGAATGACATCTCTGGTTTTTAATACTTCCAACAGGCCTTTTTCAGAAGATTTGCCTGGTGCACTATATCATTTGATTTCTTGACTGCTGCTTCCATGGGTGTTTATTACAGATTGAAATAGAATGAAATCCTTGACAACTTCATTTTCTTCTCCATTTATCATGATATTGTTTACTGGTCCAGTTGTGAGGATTTGGTTTCTTTATGTTTAGATGTAATCCATATTTAACTGTGTAGTATTTGATTTTTCATTAGTAAGTACTTCAGGTGGTCTTCATTTTTGGTAAGCAAGGTTGCAGAAGAAAGATTGTATCATCTGTGTATCACAGGTTGTTAAGGAGGCTTCTTCCAATCCTGGTGCCACATAGCCCAGCTTCTCAGATTATTTGTTTAGGATAAGGATTTAATAAGTAAGCTGAAAGAATACAATCCTTTAATTTTAATTAAATCAAGAATGTAGGGTGGTGGGGGAAGAGATTGTGGAAAGCTTTGTA
The DNA here is from genome assembly GCA_030035585.1 of Dugong dugon. Taxonomy (NCBI): domain Eukaryota; kingdom Metazoa; phylum Chordata; class Mammalia; order Sirenia; family Dugongidae; genus Dugong; species Dugong dugon. The sequence goes on along the minus strand of CM057463.1, from coordinate 105,412,719 downwards.
TTTCTGTACATGAACAGAGTCTGTACAATTTTGCCTCAGGAAATTACATGATCAGATTTGTATTTTCTAGAGCTTACTCTCAGGAGTATAGTGGTTATGTTGATATGAGTCAGGAATGAGGGGGTAGAAAGGCTAGTGGAAATGTGTTTGCCATAATGTAGATTACATTTGATAAGGTTTTAAATTAAGGCATATCAGAAATTAAGGCATATCAGATCAAGAAAAAAGGGATGGATTTCAACAAAATAAGCATAAGGAATCTGTAGGGCTGTGTGACTCTTTGGAGGTAGAAGGTTGACATAAGACCTAAATGTATGACTAAGTTTGGGTGTCATTCATTGAGATATGGAATTCAAGAGTAGAGTCTTGTTATGGGTTGAGAAGACTTGTTGGTGTGGTTTAGAAGATACTGAGTTTAGGATGATTGTTGAACTTAAAAGTGGAGGGGCCAGTCTGATACAAGGTCTGGATATAAAGTAATAACTTGGGATAGAGATGAAGACTTTTGACAAACTAATGATTTAAAAGTGAATAAGAGTGTAAAGAAAGGCTACATAGATAAAGCCATCTGAAAATAGAACTTCAAAAATAAAGAATACATAGGAAGGTTGGATGATCAGAGAAAGATATTTGGGTAATGCTAATATTTAAGCAATAAAGATATTGTTCAATAACTTCCAAATTTGGTTGGATTACCTTTCTTGGGAATAGGCATAAATATGGATCTTTTCCAGTCAGTTGGCCAGGAAACTGTCTTCCAAATTTCTTGTCGTAGATGAGTGAGAACTTCCAGTACTGCATCCATTTGTTGAAACATCTGAATTGATATTTCATCAATTCCTGGGGCCTTGTTTTTTGCCAATGCCTTCAGCGAGCAAAATTTTGCTGAAGATCATTGAAAAGTGACTGCAGCAATATGTCAACAGGGAACTGCCAGAAATTCAGGCCAGATTGAGACGAGGACATGGAACCAGGGATATCATTGTTGATGTCAGATGGATACTGGCTGAAAGCAGAGAATACAGGAAAGATGTTTACTTGTGTTTTATTGACTATGCTAAGGCATAGGACTGTGTGAATTATAACAAATTATGGATGACATTGAAAGAATGGGAATTCCAGAACACTTAATTGTGCTCATGAGGAGCCTGTACATAGATCAAGAGAGGCAGTTGTTCAGACAGAGCAAGGGGATACTGCATGTTTTAAAGTCAGGAAAGGCATGCTTCAGGGTTGCATCCTTTCACCATACATATTCAGTCTGTATGCTGAACAAATAATCCAAGGAGCTGGACTATATGAAAAAGAACAGGGCATCAGGATTGGAGGAAGACTCATTAACAACCTGCGATATGCAGATGACACAACCTTGCTTGCCGAAAGTGAAGAGGACTTAAAGCACTTGCTGGTGAAGATCAAAGACCACAGCCTTCAGTATGGATTACACCTCAACATAAAGAAAACAAAAATCCTCACAACTGGATCAATAAACAACATCATGATAAACAGAGAAAAGATTGAAGTTGTGAAGGATTTCATTCTACTTGGATCCACAATCCACACCCATGGAAGCAGGGATCAAGAAATCAAAAATTGCGTTGCATTAGGCAAATCTGCTGCAAAAGACCTCTTTAAAGTGTTGAAAAGCAAAGATGTTGCCTTGAAGACTAAGGTGCACCTGACCCAAGCCATGTTACTTTCAGTTGCATAATATGCATGTGAAAGCTGGACAATGAATAAGGAAGACCAAAGAAGAATTGATGCCTTTCAATTGTAGTGTTAGAGAAGAATATCGAATATACCATGCACTGTCAAAAGAAGGAACACATCTGTCTTGGAAGAAGCACAACCAGAGTGCTCCCTAGAAGCAAGGACTGTGTCTTACATACTTTTGGCATGTTGTTAGGGGGGATCAGTCCCTGGAGAAGGACTTCATGCTTGGTAAAGTACAGGATCAGTGAAACAGAATACCATTTTCTATACGGATTGACACAGTAGCTGCAACAATAGGTTCAAGCATAACAACGATTGTTAGCATGACACAGGACCAGGCAGCTTTTCATTGTGTGGTACATAGGGCTGTTGTGAGTCAGAACCAACTCAACGGCATCTAACAACAACAACAATACTTAAGCGTCAAGCAGAGGAAGGTTATTGTGAAAGATATTGCTAATTACACTCTCCCAATATTTTACGTTAGAAACTTCTTGAGCTTAGCTGGGATCTTAGGTATCCAGACAGAAGCACATTTTGATGGGACTAAGTTTTGGTCAATAGTATGTGAACAGAAATAAAAGCATGCAACTTCCACATACCATTTTTATAAAGAAGTCACTTGTGCTCCACTTTCCTTTTATGCTCCTCCCTTCTGAACAGAAAATGACCAAAAGTTGATAGCACAGAGGGAAGCAACATGTTCAGGATTCCAGAGGTGACTCACCTTCCTGGATCGCTGTATTACCTCATGGAGCAGAACAGCATAACTACTCTGAACTGCCTGCCTATCTCTGAAGTGGTATCTGAAAGAAAAATAATTCTGTAACATATTTAAGTGGATTAACGTTGGGATCCATGATTACCACAACTTAGATATGCCTTAAATAATGCAAAATTTAAGTAAAGAAACCGTACAGGAATGGAGCCTTGAAGTGGTGTGAAACAACGCAATTTCATCAAGTTTGCTTTCTAGGTACAGGTTTTAAACTTGTATTAGTTGCTTTTTTTGGCATGAAATATGGTCCATATATTTTTTTTTTCTTCTTTTAATATTGGATTGTATTTGTTGGAGCCTAATGCAAAGGTACACAGAAACTAGGTGGTCATTGAAAACTCCTGACAAAGTTTTTTTTTTATTTTTTTATTTTACTTCAGGTGAAGGCTTACAGAACAAATAGTTTCTCATGAAACAGTAGTACACATATTGTTTTATGACATTGGTTAACTACAGCACAACATGTCAACCCTCTAACTTCTCAACCTTTTTTTTTGGTGAAAATACACATAGCCAAAGATACACCATTTTAAAAATTTCTATATGCACAGTTCAGTGACATTGACCACTCTTCCAACTGTGCTGTGATTCTCACTTAAGATGAAGGCTTACAGAACAAAATAGTTACTCATTTAACAGTTACTACACATGTTGCCCTATGACAATGGTTAACAATATTACAACACATCAACAATATCCTTACTCTACCTTGGGTTCCCTATCACTAGCTTTCTTGTCCCCTTCTGCCTTCTGGCCCTTGTCACTGGACTGCTGTACCTCATTAGTCCCATTTGGTTTTACGGGGTTGTCCACTCCCAGGCTGAACAGTGAGTCTCAGAGATAACTTCACCACTGAGCTAAAAGGGTGTCTGAGGGCCATACTCTTGGGGTTTCTCCAGTCTCCTTTAGGCCAGTAAATCTTTTTATTTTTGTGAGTTAGAATTATGTTCTACATCCTTCTCCAGCTCTGTCCAGAACTCTCTTTTGTGATCCTGGTCAGAGAAGTCAGTGGTGGTAGCAAGGAACAATCTAGCTGTATTGGACTCAGTCCAGTGGAGGCCTTGGTAGCTGTGGTCCATTAGTCCTTTGGACTAATCTTGTCCTTATATCCTGTTCTCTTCATTCTCCCTTACTCCCGAAGGGATGAGACCAGTGGAGTATCTTAGATGGCCGCTCACAGACTTTTAAGACCCCAGACACTACTCACCAAGGTAGAATGTAGAACATTGTCTTTATAAACTGTGTTATGCCAACTGAGCTAGATGTTCCCTGAGACCATGGTCCTCACAGCCCTCTGTCCAACAATTCAGTTCCTTAGGGAGTGTGGATTTGTCTATGAGGCTTCCATGACCTTTCCTTGTAAAAGTTGTGCTAGTTTCCCCCGTATTGTGTACTGTCTCACCCTTCACCCAAGATACCACTTATCTATTACCTATTTAGTATCTCCCCCCACCCCTCCCATCCCTGGTAACCAACAAAGATTGTTACATTTTGTGTGGGAACTTTTTCATGGGTTTTTACAATAGAGGTCTTATACAATATTTGTCCTTTGGTGATTGACTTATTTCACTCAGCATAATGTCCTCCAGTTTCATCCATGTTATGAGAAGCTTCACAGATTCACTGTTGTCTTTCTTGTTGCATAGTACTCCATTGTGTGTATGTACCATAGTTTGTTTATCCATTCATGTGTTGATGGGCATCTACGTTGTTTCCATTGTTTTGCTATTTTGAACAATGCTGCCGTGAACATAGGTGTGCATATGTCTAATGGAGGGACGAATCTTATTTCTCTAGGATATGTTCCTAGGAGTGGGATTGCTGGATCGAATGGTATGTCTATTTCTAGCTTTCTGAGGAAGCACCATATCATTTTCCAAAATGGTTGTATCATTTTCCGTTCCCACCAGCAGTGCATAAGAGTTCCCAGCTCCCTGCAGCCCCTCCAACATTTCCAGTGTTTTTGATTCGTGCCAGTAATGCCAAGGTGAGATGGTATCTCATTGTGGTTTTAATTTGCATTTCTCTAACGGTTAGTGATCGCAAGCATTTCCTCATGTGTCTGTTGGCCATTTGAATGTCTTCTTTGGTGAAGCATCTGTTCATTTCCTTTGCCCACTTTTTAATAGGATTATTTGTCTTTTTGTTGTAGAGGTGTTGGATTTTCTTGTAGATTATGGAGATTAGACCTTTGTCTGACTTTTGTACTGTCCAAAAATTTTTCCCCAGTCTGTAGGTTCTCCTTTTACTCTTTTGGAGAAGTCTTTTGAAGAGCATAGGTGTTTGATTTTTAGAAGATCCCAGTTATCTAGCTTATCTATTGGGGTTTGTGCATTGATGGTTATGGTTTGTAACCTGTTAATGCAGTCTATTAAGGCCTGTAGTGTTGCTCCAAATTTTTCTTCTATGAACTTTATAGTTTTAGGCTTTATATTCAGGTCTTTGATCCATTTTGAAGTAGTTTTTGTATACAGCATGAGGTATGGGTCCTGTTTGATTTTTTTGCAGATGGGTATCCAGTTTTGTCAGCACCGTTTATTACGAAGACTGTCTTTTCCCCATCTGATGCACTTTGGACCCTTGTCGAAGATCAGGTGACTGTAGGTGGATGGATTTACATCTGGGTTCTCAATTCTGTTCCATCGGTCAATGTATCTGTCATTGTACCAGTACCAGGCTGTTTTGACTACTGTAGATGTACAGTAGGTTCTGAAGTCAGGTAGTGTGAGTCCTCCAACTTTATTCTTCTTCTTCAGTAGTGCTTTACTTATTTGGGGCTTCTTACCTTACCATATAAAGTTAATGATTAGTTTTTCCATCTCTTTGAAGAATGTTGTTGGTATTTCGATTGGGATTGCATTGTATTTGTAAATTGTTTTGGGTATAATTGTCATTTTCACAATGTTGAGTCTATCTATCCATGAGGATGGTATGTTTTTCCATTTATGTAGATCCCTTTGGGTTTCTTGCAGTAGTGTTTTATAGTTTTCTTTGTATAGGTCTTTTACACTCCTGGTTAGATTTATTCCTAAGTATTTTATCTTTTTAGGGGCTATTATAAATGGTATTGTTTTCCTGAATTCCTTTTCATCAGCTGAATTTTGAATGTTTCGCTTGTATCCTGCTACTCTGCTGAATCTTTCTATTAGTTCCAGTAGATTTCTTATGGAGTCTTTAGGGTTTTCTATGTATAGTATCATATCATCTGTAAACAGGGACAGTTTAACGTCTTCATCACCAATTTGGATGCCCTTTATTTCTTTTTCTTGCCTTATTGCTCTAGCTAGAACTTCCAGCACAATGTTAAACAGGAGTGGTGATAAAGGGCATCCTTGTCTTATTCCTGTTTTCAAGGGGAATGTTTTCAGCCTGTCTCCATTAAGAATGATGTTGGCCGTTGGTTTTACATAGATGCCCTTTATTATGCTGAGAAATTTCCCTTCTATACCTATTTGATTGAGAGTTTTTATCAGGAATGGGTGTTGGACTTTGTCAAATGCAAGTTCTGCATCAATTGAAATGATTATGTGATTCTTTTCTTTCCTTTTATTTATGTGGTGAATTACATTGATTGATTTTCTAATGTTGAACCATCCTTGCATACCTGGTATGAATCCTACTTGGTCGTGGTGTATTATTTTTTTGATATGATACTGAATTCTATTGGCTAGAATTTTGTTCAGAATTTTGCATCTATATTCATGAGAGATATTGGTCTGTAATTTTCTTTTTTTGTGACGTCTTTGCCTGGTTTTGGTATCAGCATTATGCTGGCTTCATAGAATGAATTTGGAAGTGTTGCTTCCTCTTCTATGCTCTGAAATAGCTTGAGTAGTACTGGTACAAGCTCTTTTATAAATGTTTTGTAGAATTCTCCAGTGAAGCCATCTAGGCCAGGGCTTTTTTTGGTTTGAGGTCTTTTTTTATTACCTTTCCAATCTCTTCTCTTGTTATGGGTCTGTTCTGATTGTCAGCATCACTTTGTTGTAGTTTGGGTAGGCCAAAATTTATCCATTTCCTCTAGGTTTTCAAATTTGTTGGAGTACAGTTTTTCATAATATTCTGTTATAATCCTTTTTATTTCAGTTGGGTCTGTTATAATGTCCCCCATTTCATTTCTTTTTTGGGTTATTTGTGTTCTCTGCTGTTTTTCTTTTGTCAGTCTGGCCAGTGGTTTGCCAATTTTGTTGATTCTTTCAAAGAACCAACTTTTGGTTTTGTTGATTCTTTCTATTGTTTTTCTGTTGTCTATTGCACTGAATTCTGCTCTGATCTTTACTATTACCTTTCTTCTGGTGGTTGTGGGCTTTTTTTTGCTGTTCTCTTTCTATTTGTTTGAGTTCTATAGTTAATGTTTTGATTTTGTGCCTTTCTTCTTTTTTTTTTTATTTTTTTTATTTTTTTTTATTTATTTATTTTTTTTTTAATATATATTTTATTGTACTTCAGGTGAAAGCTTACAGAGCAAATAGTTTCTCATGAAATAGTAGTACACATGTTGTTTTTTTTTGACATTGGTTAACAACCCCACAACGTATTAAGCCTCTAAATTCTCAACCTTTTTTTTTGATGAAAATTACAGATGGCCAAAGATACACCGTTTCAAAATTTTCTACATTCACAGTTCAGTGACATTGACTACGCTCTTCCAACTGTGCTGTTATTCTCACTTAAGATGAAGGCTTACAGAACAAAATAGTTTTTCATTTAACAGTTACTACACATGTTGCCCTATGACAATGGTTAACAATCTCACAGCACATCAAGAATATCCTTACTCCACCTTGTGTTCCCTATCACCAGGGGGCTTCCTTGTCCCCTTCTGTCTTCTGGACCTTGTCAGTGGACTATTGTACCTCTTTAGTCTCCTTTGTTTGTTTATTTATTTATTTATTTTTATTTTATTTAAACACCATTTCAAAACTTTTTACTTACACATTTAAGTGATATTGACTATGCTCTTCCAATTGTGCTGCCATTCTCGCCCAAGATGAAGGCTTACAGGACAAAACAGCCTCCCATTTAATAGTTACTACAAATGTTGCCCCATAGCAATGGTCAACAATCTCACAATACATCGCCAGTGTCCTTATTCAATTTGTGTTCCTTATCATCAGTTTCCTACTCTCCCTCTGCCTTCTGGCCCTTGTCACCGGACTCCTGTACATCGTTAGTCCCATTTAGTTTTACTGGGGTGTCCATTCCCAGGCTTAACATCGAACCTTGAAGGTAACTTCCCCTCTGAGCTCAAAGGGTGTCTGGGGGCCACACTCTCGAGGTTTCTCTAGTATTCTTTAGGCCAGTATATCTGGTCTTCTTTTTTTTTTTTTTTTTTTTTTTTGGGAGTTAAAATTATGCTCTACATCCTACTCCAGCTCTGCCCAGAACCCTCTGTTGTGATCCTGGTCAAAGGAGTCATTGGTGGTAGCCGGGCACCATCCAGCTGTACTGGGCTCAGTCCCGTGGAGGCCTTGGTAGCTGTGGACCATTAGTCCTTCGGACTAATCTTTTCCTTGTATCCTGTTCTCTTCATTCTCCCTTGTTCCCGAAGGGATGAGATCAGTGGAGTATCTTAGATGGCCGCTCATAGGCTTTTAAGACCCCAGACACTACTCACCAAGGTAGAATGTAGAGCATTATCTTTATAAGTAGTGACATGCCAATTGAGCTAGATGTTCCCCGAGATCATGGTCCCCAGAGCCCTCCGTCCAACAACTCAGTCCCTCGGGGGGTTTGGATGTGTCTATAGGGCCTTCATGACCTTTCCTTGTGCAGGTTGTGTTAGTTTCCGCTGTACTATGTACTATCTCATCTCTCACCCAAGTTACCACTTACCTATTACCTATTTAGTATCCCCCCCCCCTCCCATCCCTGGTAACCAACAAGGATTGTTACATTTTGCATGTGAATTTTTTCATGGGTTTTTACAATAGAGGTCTCATACAATATTTGTCCTTTTGTGATTGACTTATTTCACTCAGCATGATGTCCTCCAGTTTCATCCATGTTATGAGATGGTTCACCGATTCATTGTTCTTTCTCGTTGCATAGTACTCCATTGTGTGTATGTACCATAGTTTGTGTATCCATTCGTCTGTTGATGGACATCGAGGTTGTTTCCATCGTTTTGCTATTGTGAATAATGCTGCCATGAACATAGGTGTGCATATGTCTATTCGAGTGATGACTCTTATTTCTCTAGGATATATTCCTAGGAGTGGGATTGCTGGATCGAATGGTACGTCTATTTCTAGCTTTCTGAGGAAACGCCATATCATTTTCCAAAATGGCTGTATCATTTTGCATTCCCACCAGCAGTGTATAAGAGTTCCCGTCTCCCCGCAGCCCCTCCAACATTTGTTATTTCCAGTGTTTTTGATTCGTGCCAGTAATGCCGGGGTGAGATGATATCTCATTGTGGTTTTAATTTGCATTTCTCTAATGGCTAGTGATCGCGAGCATTTCCTCATGTGTCTGTTGGCCATTTGAATGTCTTCCTTGGTGAAGTGTCTGTTCATTTCCTTTGCCTATTTTTTGATAAGATTGGTTGTCTTTTTGTTGTAGAGGTGTTGGATTTTCTTGTAGATTATGGAGATTAGACCTTTGTCTGACTTGTACTGTCCAAAAATTTTTTCCCAGTCTGTAGGTTCTCTTTTAACTCTTTTGGTGAAATCTTTTGAAGAGCATAGATGTTTGATTTTTAGAAGATCCCAATTATCTAGTTTATCTGTTGGGTTTTTTGTGTTGATGTTTATGGTTTGTATCCTGTTAATGCCATGTATTAAGGTCTGAAGTGTTGGTCCTATTTTTTCTTCTATGAATTTTATAGTTTGAGGCTTTATATTCAGGTCTTTGATCAATTTTGAAGTAGTTTTTGTATATGGTGTGAGGTATGGGTCCTGTTTCATTTTTCTACAAATGGATATCCAGTTTTGCCAGCACCATTTGTTAAAAAGACTGTCTTTTCCCCATTTGATGTATTTTGGGCCCTTGTCAAAAATCAGGTGACCGTAGGTGGATGGATTTACATCTGAGTTCTCAATTCTGTTCCATTGGTCAATGTCTCTGTTGTTGTACCAGTACCAGGCTGTTTTGAGTACTGTAGCTGTATAGTAGGTTCTCAAGTCAGGTAGTGTGAGTCCTCCAACTTTATTCTTCTTCTTCAGTAGTGCTTTACTTATTCGAGGTTTCTTCCCTTTCCATATAAAGTTAATAATTAGTTTTTCCATCTCTTTGAAGAATGTTGTTGGTATTTGTATCGGAATTGCATTGTATTTGTAGATTGCTTTAGGTAGAATTGCCATTTTCACAATGTTGAGTCTGCCTATCCATGAGCATGGTATGTTTTTCCATTTATGTAGATCCCTTTGGGTTTCATGCAGCAGTGTTTTGTAGTTTTCTTTGTATAGGTCTTTTATATTCCTGGTCAGATTTATTCCTAAGTATTTTATCGTTTTAGGGGCTATTGAAAATGGTATTGATTTCCTGATCTCCTTTTCATCGTTCTCTTTACCGGTGTATAGGAATCCAACTGATTTTTGAATGTTTATCTTGTATCCTGCTACTCTGCTGAATCTTTCTATTACTTCCAGTAAATTTCTCGTGGAGTCTTTAGGGTTTTCTATGTATAGTATCATATCATCTGCAAACAGGGAGAGTTTAACTTCTTCATTACCACTTTGGATACCCTTTATTTCTTTCTCTTGCCTTACTGCTCTAGCTAGAACTTCCAGCACAATGTTAAATAGGAGTGGTGATAAAGGGCATCCTTGTCTTGTTCCTGTTTTCAGGGGGAATGTTTTCAGCCTTTCTCCATTAAGAATGATGTTGGCTGTTGGTTTTGCATAGATGCCCTTTATTATGTTGATAAATTTCCCTTCTATACCTATTTTATTGAGAGCTTTTATCAGGAATGGGTGTTGGACTTTGTCAAATGCCTTTTCTGCATCAATTGAGATAATCATGTGATTTTTTTCTTTCCTTTTATTTATGTGGTGGATTACGTTGATGGATTTTCTAATGTTAAACCATCCTTGCCTACCTGGTATGAATCCTACTTGGTCGTGGTGTATTATTTTTTTGATATGATACTGAATTCTATTGGCTAGAATTTTGTTCAGAATTTTTGCATCTATATTCATGAGAGATATTGGTCTGTAATTTTCTTTTTTTGTGATGTCTTTGCCTGGTTTTGGTATCAGCGTTATGCTGGCTTCATAGAATGAATTTGGAAGTGTTGCTTCCTCTTCTATGCTCTGAAATAACTTGAGTAGAACTGGTACGAGCTCTTCTGTAAATGTTTTGTAGAATTCTCCAGTGAAGCCATCTGGGCCAGGGCTTTTTTTGGTTGGGAGTTTTTTTTATTACTTTTTCAATCTCTTCTCTTGTTATGGGTCTGTTCAGATTTTCAATATCACTTTGTTGTAGTTTGGGTAGGCCGTATGTTTCTAGAAATTTATTCATTTCCTCTAGGTTTTCAAATTTGTTGGAATATAGTTTTTCATAATATTCTGTTATAATCCTTTTTATTTCAGTTGGGTCTGTTGTAATGTCCCCCATTTCATTTCTTATTTGGGTTATTTGTGCCCTCTGCTGTTTTTCTTTTGTCAGTCTGGCCAGTGGTTTGTCGATTTTGTTGATTCTTTCAAAGAACCAACTTTTGGTTTTGTTGATTCTTTCTATTGTTTTTCTGTTCTCTATTTCATTGATTTCTGCTCTGATCTTTACTATTTCCTTTCTTCCGGTGGTTGTAGGCTTTTTTTGTTGTTCTCTTTCTATTTGTTTGAGTTCTGTAGTTAATGTTTTGATTTTGTCCCTTTCTTCTTTTTTGATATGTGCATCTATTGCTATAAATTGTCCTCTGAGGACTGCCTTTGCTGTGTCCCAAAGGTTTTGGTATGATGTGTTTTCATTTTCATTTGATTCTAGGAATTTTTTAATTCCATCTCTGATTTCTTCTATTACCCATTGATGTGTAAGCAGATTATTATTCAGTTTCCATGTGTTTGATTTTTTTTCCTTGCTCTTTCTAGTGTTAATTTCTACCTTGATGGCATTGTGGTCAGAGAAGATACTGTGAATTATCTCAGCATTTTGGATCTTGTTGAGGATTGCTCTGTGGCCTAAGATGTGGTCTATTCTGGAGAACGTTCCATGTGCATTGGAAAAGAATGTGTACTTTGCAGCGGTGGGATGGATTGTTCTATATATGTCTATGAGGTCCAGTTGGCTGATTGTGTCCTTTAGGTCTTTTGTATCTTTGCTGAGTTTCTTTTTAGTTGTTCTGTCCTTTACTGAGAGTGGTGTGTTGAAGTCTCCTACTATTATTGTGGAACTGTCAATTTCTCTTTTCAGTGCTGTTAGAGTTTTTTTTATGTATTTTGGAGCCCTGTCATTGGGTGCATAGATATTTATTATGGTTATGTCTTCATGATGGATCATCCCCTTAATCATTATATAGTGTCCTTCTTTGTCTTTTATGGTAGATTTTGTTTTAAAGTCTATTTTATCTGAGATTAGAATTGCCACTCCTGCTCTTTTTTGGTAGTTGTTAGCTTGATATATTTTTTTCCAACCTTTGATTTTTAATAAATTCACATCTTTGTTTCTAAGATGTGTCTCTTGTAGACAGCAAATAGATGGATCCTGTTTTCTTATCCATTCTGCCACTCTCCGTCGCTTTATGGGTGCATTGAGTCCATTTACGTTCAGTGTAATTATTGATAGATGTGAATTTGTTGCTGTCATTTTGTAGTGCTTTTTTTTGTGATGCTGAAGTTTTCTTTGTTCTTCTTACTCTCTTGTGCTGAGTTCCTTTTGTTTGTGGATTTTGTGTTCATTTCTTTTGTTTTTGTAGGTTTTGGTTTTGTTGAGACTTTATGTTTTTCGTCTTTATTTTTATGAGTTGGTTTGTTAACTTTTTTTGTGGTTACCATGAATTTTACCCTTATCTTTATAATTTTGAAGCAGTCTACCGTTACTTGGTATCGCCTTGCCTTCTTCTCCTTTAGAAGGTTCTATACCTATGCCGTTTGTTCCCTCTTTCATTGTTTTGATGTTGTTGTCATCCTTTGATTGATTTCTCTGATTCCCTGTTGTATAACTTTTGTTTTTGGAAAGTCGTCTGTAGTTCAGTTCCTAGAATGGTATCTGGTTCATGTTAACCTGCGTCCTAGGTCCTAGGTCCTGCCTGAGGGCTTAAGCTGTTTGTCCTCAGATCGAAGAACTCCCTTTAATAATTCTTGTAAGTTTGGTTTGACTTTTGCATATTCCTTTAGTTTCTGTTTATCTGGAAATGACCTAATTTCACCATCAAATCTGAATGAGAGTTTTGCAGGATATATTATTCTTGGCTGACAATTTTTTTCTTTCAAGATTTTATATATGTCATCCCATTGCCTTCTTGCCTGCATGGTTTCTGCCGAATAATCTGAGCTTAGTCTTATTGTTTCTCCTCTGTATGTGACTTCTTGTTTTTCACGAGCTGCTCTCAGGATTCTTTGTTTGTCTTTAGTTTTAGCGAGTGTGAATATGATATGTCTTGGTGATTTTCTTTTGGGGTCTCTTCTATATGGGGTTCGTTGAGCTTCTTGGATGACCAGCTTTTCATCTTTCATGATATTGGGAAAGTTTTCTGTCAGCAGTTCCTCAATGATCCTCTCTGTGTTTTCTGTTTTCTCCCCCTGTTCTAGTATGCCAATCACTCGTAAGTTTTTGCTTTTAATTGTGTCCCACATAACTCTCAGGGTCTCTTCATTTTTCTTTGTTCTTTTTTCTGAGTCTTCCTGAAACAGAGTTGTATCCAAGTGTTTGTCTTCAGTTCCACTGATCCTGTCTTCCATGGTTTCAAATCTACTTCTCAGCCCTTCTATGACACCGTCCATTTCTGAAATCTTGTTGTTTATCTTTTGGATTTCTAATTGTTGTTTTTGTATAATTTCGAGTTGTGAATTTATTTTGGCATTTTGTTCTTGCATCATCTTCCTGAATTCTTCCAATTTTTTGTCTGTATTTTCCATAAATTTGTCTATTTTTTCCTCATGTTTGTCAGCTTTTTGCCTCAGTTCTTGGAAAATTCCGAGTATTAGTGATTTGAGTTCCGTATCAGGTACTTCTAGTGCATTTTCTTCCACAGGAGAGTTATCTGGTGTTTTAATTTGGACGCCTATTGGAGCCATCTTGTCTTGTTTTTGTAAATGTTTTGATATTGTTTGCTGTTTTCGGGGCATTCAGTAGATATTTCTCTCGTTTATTGATTGTAGATTTTTTTTTTTTTTTTTTCGTTCTTGTGGTACAGCTGGGCAGATCTAGTTGAGGAGGAGCCACTGGGATGGGTTGCTTGTGGCACTCACCGCAGCCACCAGGACGGTCGGTAGTCAGTGCTGGGCAGGTTCCAATAGGGCGTGCCTGCACCGCTTGGTGATGTGATGTCTAGTGCACGGTGCAGGTAGGTAGGGTGCAGCGGGAAGATGGTTATGTGTGAAGCTAAGCTGGATATGGGAGAGAGGAGAGAGGAGGAGGAGCAAAAACTGTACAAACATAAAAGAATGCTAGGGGAGCTTGTCGTTGGAATGTACAGATGAGAGACTATGGGATGGAGGAAACCAGAAGGGGGAAGAGAAAGAAAAGAAAAGAATGACCAAATAAAAATCAGAAAAGTTAAAGAACTGCAAAGTTCCCAGGGATCCCACCGATGCAGCTATGAGGTCTGGGGGAGTCGGTCTCAATTTTCACAGCTCAGCCTGGCCAGAAGGTACAGAGGCATACATCGCCTGGAATTCAGGGATCAGAAAGAGAAGGAAGAGGTAGAGAGACAAGAAATTAAGCAATGAAGAAAGAAAAAAGAGAAAAAGAGGTAAAAGATGACAAAACTAATCAAAAAAGGAAGAAAAATAAAATTGAGAGAAAAAAAAAAAAAAAAAAGGGCAACACCAGCAGTCAGTGCCTACAAATGGGACCCAGAGAGCCCCCACTCAGGGGCGCGAATTCCAAGAAGCCGGTAGTCTCGGGGTTAAGTGACCGTGGCCACGGGAAGCAGAGGGGCCAACGAACAAAGGCCCCAGGATCCCACCCGCGCGGGAGCCCAGACTGGAAATAGCCGCACGCCCGCACGCAGCCCTACAGCCCCGCAGGAGAGAGCAGAGACGGCCCTCGGAACCAGGCACCCAGGCAAAAGGAGGGGGAGGCGGCACAAAAAGGTTCGCTAGGTGCCAGCAAATGGCTCCCAGAAAGCCTCCAGCCCGGGCGCGCGGAATCCAAGCACCGGTGCCCCCCTGCTCAGGGACTCCGGCCACGGAAAGCAGAGGGGCGAACGAACAAAGGCCCCGGGATCCCACCCACGCGGGGGCCCAGACCTAGAAACAGCCACACGCCCGCACGCAGCCCTACAGCCCCGCAGGAGAGAGCAGAGACAGCACTCGGAACCAGGCACCCAGGCAAAAGGAGGGGGAGGCGGAAGAAAAAGGTTCACTAGGTGCCAGCAAACGGCTCCCAGAAAGCCTCCAGCCCGGGCGTGCGGAATCCAAGCACCGGCGCCCCCCTGCTCAGGGACTCCGGCCACGGAAAGCAGAGGGGCGAACAAACAAAGGCCCCGGGATCCCACCCACGCGGGAGCCCAGACCTAGAAACAGCCACACGCCCGCACGCAGCCCTACAGCCCCGCAGGAGAGAGCAGAGACGGCACTCGGAACCAGGCACCCAGGCAAAAGGAGGGGGAGGCGGCAGAAAAAGGTTCGCTAGCTGCCAGCAAACGGCTCCCAGAAAGCCGCCAGCCCAGGCGCGCGGAATCCAAGCACCAGCACCCCCCAGCCCAGAGACCCTGGCCACGGAAAGCAGGGGATCCCCAGCTGAGGCGGAGAGGGGTGGGTGGTGGGAGAGCGCGCACCGCAGTTTACCGGTCGTTCTGTCTCCGACCAGATGCTCTGCAAGGCTGCTCTCCCGTTTGCTGGTCTCCGATAGGAATCCAAGATGGTGGATCCGCGCTGCGTTAGCTGGTAAGGAATCTCTGCCTGAGTCTCTCCTCGCTCTCCGTTCTCTTTTAGTATTCTCACTCCATTTGGTGTTTGGCTGAGTTCTTTATCTCTTCATTTGGTGTTCTAGGGTTTCAGGATTGTTGATTCTCTGTTAGGCTTAGTTTTTCGGATCTTTGCTGTGGAGGGACGGCGTGGTGTTTCTGCCTAGAGCGCCATCTTGCCCCCTGTCCCTCGCCTTTCTTCTTTTTTGATATGTGCATCTATTGCTATAAATTGTCCTCTGAGGACTGCCTTTGCTGTGTCCCAAAGGTTTTGGTAGGATGTGTTTTCATTCTCATTGGATTCTAGGAATTTCTTAATTCCATCTCTGATTTCTTCTATTACCCATTGATGTGTAAGCAGAGTATTATTCAGTTTCCATGTGTTTGATTTTTTTTTTTTCCTTGCTCTTTCTAGTGTTAATTTCTACATTGATGGCATTCTGGTCAGTGAAGATACTTTGAATTATCTCAGCGTTTTGGATCTTGTTGAGGATTGCTCTGTGGTCTAAGATGTGGTCTGTTCTGGAGAACATTCCCTGTGCATTGGAAAAGAATGTGTACTTTTCAGAGGTTGGATGGAGTGTTCTATATATGTCTATGTGGTCAAGTTGGCTGATTGTGCCCTTTAGGTCTTCTGTATCTTTGCTGAGTTTCTTCTTTGTTGTTCTGTCCTTTACCGAGAGTGGTGTGTTGAAGCCTCCTACTATTATTGTGGAACTGTCAATTTCTCTTTTCAGTGTTGTTAGAGTTTGTTTTATGTATTTTGGAGCCCTGTCATTTGGTGTGTAGATGCTTATTATGGTTATGTCTTCATGACGGATCATCCTGTTAATCATTATATAGTGTTCTTCTTTGTCGTTCATGGTAGATTTTTTTTTAAAGTCTATTTTATCTGAGATTAGAATTGCCACTTCTGCTCTTTTTTGGTAGTTGTTAGCTTGATATATTTTCTTCCAACCTTTGACTTTTAACTTATTCACATCTTTGTTTCTATGATGTGTCTCTTGTAGACAGCATATTGATGGATACTGTTTTATTATCCAGTCTGTCACTCTCTGTCTCTTTATGGGTGCATGAGTCCATTTACATTCAGTGTTATTATTGATAGATGTGTGTTTGTTGCTGTCATTTTGTTGTGCTATTTTTTTGTGGTGCTGACATTTTGTTTGTTCTTTTTACTCTCTTCTCCTGAGTTACTTTTGGTTGTAGATTTTTTTTTTACATTTTTTTGTTTTTGTAGGTTTTGTTTTTGCTGAGACTTTATGTTTTTCCTCTTTTTTTATGAGTATGTTTGTAAATTATCTTTGTGATTACCATGAATTTTACCCTTATCTTTCTAAGTTTGAAGCAGTCTACCATTACTTGGTATCACCTTGCCTTCCTCTCCAATACAAGGTTCTATACCTATGCCGTTTATTCCCTCTTTCATTGTTTGATGTTGTTGTCATTTACTGATTAACTGCTCTGATTCCCTGTTGTAATACTTTTGGTTTTGGATAGTCCTCGAGAGGTTATTTCTAGACTGATACCTGGCTGGTACAATCCTGTGTCCTAGATTCCGCCTGTGAAATGAAGTTGTTTGTCCTCAGATTGAAGAACTCCTTTTAATAATTCTTGTAAGTTTGGTTTGACTTTGACATATTCTCTTAATTTCTGTTTATCTGGAAATGACCTAATTTCACCATCAAATTTGAATGAGAGTTTTGCAGGACATATTATTCTTGTCTGGCAATTTTTTTCTTTCAAGATTTTATGTATGTCATCCCATTGCCTTCTTGCCTGCATGGTTTCTGCCGAATAATCTGATCTTAGTCTTATTGTTTCTCCTCTGTATGTGACTTCTTGTTTTTCACGAGCTGTTCTCAGGATTCTTTGTTTGTCTTTAGTTTTGGCGAGTGAGAATATGATATGTCTTGGTGATTTTCTTTTGGGGTCTCTTCTATATGGGGTTCGTTGAGCTTCTTGGATGGCCATCTTTTCATCTTTCATGATATTGGGGAAGTTTTCTGTCAGCAGTTCGTCAATGATCCTCTCTTTGTTTTCTGTTTTCTCCCCCTGTTCTGGGATGCCAATCACTCGTAAATTTTTGCTTTTAATTGTGTCCCACATAACTCTCAGGGTCTCTTCATTTTTCTTTGTTCTTTTTTCTGAGTTTTCCTGAAACAGAGTTGTATCCAAGTGCTTGTCTTCAATTCCACTGATCCTGTCTTCCACCGTTTCAAATGTGCTTCTCAGCCCTTCTATGACCCCGTCCATGTCTGAAATCTTGTTGTTTATCTTTTGGATTTCTAATTGTTGTCTTTGTATAATTTCTAGTTGTGAATTTATTTTGGCATTTTTTTCTGCATTATTTTCCTGAATTTTTCCAATTTTTTGTCTGTATTTTCCATGAATTTGTCTGTTTTTTCCTCATTTTTGTCTGCTTTTTTCTTCAGCTCTTGGAGAATTCTGAGTATTAGTGATTTGAATTCCCAATCAGGTAGTTCTAGTGCATTTTCTTCCACTGGAATGTCATCTGGTGTTTTATTTTGGATGACTACTGGAACCACCTGTCCTGTTTTTGTAAATGTTTTGATATTTTCTGCTGTCTTCAGGGAATTCAGTAGCTATTTTTCTCTTTTATTGATTGTAGATTTGTTTGTTTCATCCCTTTTTTAAAAAAAAAAATTTGACAGTGTCTGAGCAGGCAGACTGTGAGTTCTTTGTTGTTTGCTCATCTGTGGGCACAATACTTTTCACCTCCTTCTCTAATTGGCAGGGTCAATCACTCAGTTGTGGCCCGGCAGGGCAGTTCCAGCTGAAGAGGAGTTCCTGGGACTGGTTGTTTTTGGCACATACTACAGCCACCAGGGCGGGTTGGTAATCAGTGCAGGGCAGGTTCCAGTAGACTGTGCCTGTGCTGCTTGGTGGTGTGATGTTAAGTGCACAGTGCAGGTTGCAGGATGTAGTGGGGAGATTGTTATGTGTGGAGCTAAGATGGATATGGCAGAGAGGACAGAGGAACAGGGGCCAAAAACATACAAACAGAAAAGAATGCTAGGGGAGCTTGCCATTGGAGTGGAGAGATGAGAGACTATGAAATGGAGAAAAACAGAAAGGGGAAGATGAAGAAAAGTAAAGAAAAGAATGAATAAATAAAAATCGGAAATGTTAAAGAACTGCAAAGTTCCCAGGGTTCCCACCAGTTCAGCTACAAGGTCTGGGGAAGTCGCTCTCAGGTGTTGCAGTACAGCTTGGCTAGAAGGCGTAGAGGTATACAACGCCAGGTATTCAGGGAACAGAAAGAGAACGAAGATATAGAGAGACAAGAAACTGAGTAATGAAGAAAGACAAAAAGGGAAAAGAAAGCAATACAGATTAAAAAAAAAGAAGAAGAACAAGAAAAGCCCCCCCAAAAAAGAAAAAAAAAATAACGAGAAAAGAAATGTTCTCAGGGATCCCTCTGCATGTCTGTGCAAGCTAAGGGGGTAGGTTCCATGCCACACAGTACAGCCTGGCCAGAATGGGCTCCCAACTCAAGAAAAGGAGAAGAAAACAAACAAACAGTTCAAAACAAACAAATGAACAAAAGCCCCAGGATCCCACCAGCACGGCAGCTCAGACCAGGAAACAGCTCCACACTCGAACGGAGCTCCACAGCCCCTCAGGAAGAAGCAAATATGGTGCACGGAGCCAGGTATTTGAGAGAAAGGAGGGGGAGGTGGTGAGAGGTAAGGAAGAAATCAAAAGAAGTTGAAAACAAGCAACACCAGCAGCCAACAAATGGCACTCAGAGAGCAGGCCTGTTTGGGTGGGTGGAAACAAGCAGACGGTGCTTCCAGGACAAGAGATTGTGTCCGAGGGAAGCAGAGGAGGCTGAGTGGGGGTGAAGAAGGATGGGGGGTGGGAAAGCATATATCGAAAATTACTGGTTGTTATGTCTCCTACTGGAAGCTCCATGAAGCTGCTTTCTCATACCCTGTTTGCTGCTCTCCGATAGGAGTCCAAGATGGCAGACCCACGCTGCATTAGCTGGTAGGGGACCTCTGCATGAATCTCTCCTCGCTCTCCATTCTCTGTCAGTTTTCTCACTCCATTTGGTGCTTGGGTGAGTTCTTTATCTCTTCATTTGATGTTTTAGGGTTTTAGGATTGTACTTTCCTTTGTTCAGCTTAGTTTTTCAGATCTTTGCTGTGGAGGGATGGCATGGTGCTTCTGCCTAGAGCGCCATTTTTTCCTGACAAACTTTTTAATTACCTAGGATCTCATGCATTTCCTGGGTAATTGTGATTAAAATCTGTAAATAAAAGACAGATGTCTATGAAATGTGTTACAATACAATATTCACTTGCAAGTTGCTTATTCAAGAGGGTTCCATATAAAAAATAGAGAAAATTTTACTAGGTATATACAACCCAAAACAGTCATGGATGGTAGTAGTAATGTGTTATAAAACAATATTCAAGGCAAAAGCCTCAAGGGGAAAAGGAGCTCCATTTTATGTGAAGTTTAAATCCAATAAAAAACGTATTTATTAAGAAATGTTATGCACCTACAATAGAGCATTATGTGTAATTAACAAATATAGGCCAAACATTGTTCTCAATGGACACAGGAAATGATTTATTGTTGATTATTCAAAGAATTAATGACAAAAATTTATCAGACTCTACCTAATATTTACAAAGCACAGTCTATACACTGCCTGCAGCACAACTGCTTATTTTAATCATACTCTATTATAGTTGTATCAAATCATTCTTTCATCTTCCTTTTATATGTTCTGTATTTAATTCCACTTTGTAAAAAAAGAATTTTTCTTTCTATCTTTCCGTGTAACTGTTGTGTTATGTTTGACTTTATGCTCAGAAGTGATTTATCAAATATGGCTCCTATAACTGCTGTTTAGCTACACTTAATTAAAATATCATTAAGAATGATTTCTCTAATAAACATTGTCAATTTTAAGATTGTTAATTTTGAGTCACAATTCATATATAAGGCCACCAATTTAAACGAAATGTTTACTTTGCCAAATTTTCACTACAATTCCAAAAATGTGAGGATTTGAGAACAAGATTTTTGTTGCACTACTTTTACAAAAAGGGAGTCTTATTTCTAAAAGGATTTTTTGATGTTTGCAATTAAATTTGTTTTAACAAATGTATAAGAGGTATTTATATATAGGTCATTCAGGTCTGAGTTATCAGAATTAATTTTGGAAGACTTTCTTACACCTATTAAACTCTTTTTTGTTGTTAAATAAAATCATGCCAACGATATAATAACTTCAGTTTGAGGTATTTAAAATTTTATCTGCCAATGTCAAAGGCAAATGTCTCCATGTATAATTATTAGGGAGAAAATTGGCACAGATTTACTTATTTAAAATTATACCGCAAAATATGTAGAACTGTGCTATACAGTAAGAGCCACTAGCCATATGCAGTTATTTAAATTTAAATTAAATTTAAAATTCCAATACTTTTTGTTTCATTAGCCACATTTTAGATGCTTACTAGCAAAGTAGGCCTAATGGCCAATGAGTTAAATAGTACATATATAGAACATTCCCATCATTGCTCAAAGTTCTATTAGAATCATTTTTTAAAAACAGGAATATCTAGTAATAATAGACTTGTTCCATTATTATATTCTAAATTACAAGTGTAATTTGTTTTAAATAATTTTTTTTTTGTCATAGAAAAAGACTTCCATGACATGTTACGTTAGGTGCTAGGAAAATTATTTTTTGATTGTGGAAGTTTTTGAACTACTATGTTAGACAAAGTTAAATAGCTTAAATCCAGCTGGAATCTGTAAAACTCTAATACACTTAATATGTGTTTGCATAGTGTGACTTTTCCAGAGGGAGTATATTGTTTAATGTTTCCCAAAATATTCACTTAGGACTTCTGCATTCGTTTTTTTCTTTTGAATGGCCTCTTGAAGAGTAGAATCTGAGTAATATTTTATTTTAACAAGAGGTTTAAAGATATTTTAAAAACATTTTGAAAAACATTGATAGAGACAAAGCCAGAATCATAAAGACATTTATATAGTACTCAATTTAGGCAATTGTGAGTATTTTATAAAATGCTTTAATATATTAATGGAAACCTTGCTAATTGTTATATCCTTTAGCAGATATAGATTGGAGATTAGAAGATGAATGGCATCAAATAGAGACCAATTTATATTGGTTAAAAACTCGGCTCCTATCTAAAAGGATGGCAGTTTGAATCCACCAGCCACTCCTTGGAAACACTATGGGGCAGTTCTACTCTGTCCTGTTGGGTCCCTGTGAGTTGGAATCGACTTGACAGAAACAGTTTTTTGTTTTTGGTATTCATTAAATGAATACATTTTATATTTCCAAAGGAATATAGTAATGATTTATTTCAATTTGCAGAATCAATAAGAACTATGATATATTACTCCCAAACCTTCTAATAAAATCATGTTTCTCTTTTCCTCAATTTCCTAAAACATTATTTTCTCATGAAATCTTTAACTGATTTTTTTTTTTCCAATACTGTATTTCTATGCAAATAACACATGCCTTCTATGTTTGTTTTCCAACAGCCCTCCCAGAGAGGTATTTTCATAAGTGCAGCTATGCTAATTCTTTCTGCATGTTGCTGTAAAAAATTTAGCATAGTGTGTTTAGGAAAATACCTCTTAGGGCAAGGATGCAATTGGCAAACAAATGTAGAAGGCGTGTGTTATTTTTGTAAAAATACAAGAACTTTTTAAACTTTGTGTTGCTATCAGTAGCTACTGTTTACAGAGTTCTTAATGTATCTTAGGCAATGTAGTAGTCTTTTTACAGTATTATTGCTTTATCTTCAAAATAATCTTTATATGGTTAAATGTCATTTTCTACTTAGAATATGGGTGATCTAGTACTTTTGATTGATTAAAGTAACCATATGTATACAGCTGGAAACTCTGGTGGCATAGTGGTTAAATGCTCCTAACCAGAAGGTTATCAGTTCGAACCCAACAGGCACTCCTTGGAAACTCTATGAGGCAGTTCTACTCTGTCGTATAGGCTCACTATGAGTCGGAATGGGCAATGGATTTTTTTTTTTTTTTTAATGTATACAGCTAATCAGTGGTAGTTATGGGTTTTGAACTTAGGTCTTTCTGACTCTGAAGACTATGTTTTTACAGTGTTTATATTGTCTCTTAATCCTAACATAATTATTTCCATTTTGACAATACCTTTTTATAGTTTCCTGAATGATGTATTTCTGAAATATTGCAATTTTGTTTGTTTTCTTTTGTTTTTATTGTTCTTTAGGTGAAAGTTTACAGCTCAAGTTAATTCTCATTCAAAAATTTATACACGTATTGTTTTGTGACACTGTTTGCAATCCCCACAATGTGACAGCACACTCCCCCTTTCTACCCCAGGTTCCCTGTGTCCATTCTACCAGTTCCTGTCCCTTCCTGCTTTCTCATCCAGCTTTTGGATAGGAGCTGCCCATTTGGTCTCATATATCTGATTGAATTAAGAAGCACGTTCCTCACCTGTATTATTTTTTTGTTTTATAGTTCTGTCTAATCTTTGTCTGATGAGTGGATTTCAGTAATGATTTCAGTTCTGGGTTAACAGAGCGTCTGGGGACCTGGCTCCGGGGGTTCCTCCAGTCTCTGTCAGACCATTAAGTCTGGTCTTTCTACATGAATTTGAATACTGTTCTGAGTTTTTTTGTTTGTTTGTTTCCTACTCTGTCCGGGACTCTCTATTGTGTTCCCTGTCTGGGCACCAGCTACTTCTTCTGGTCTCAGGCTGGTGGAATCTCTAGTTCATTTGGTCCTTTAGTCCTTTGGGCTAGTATTTTCCTTGTGTCTTTGTTTTTATTCATTCTCCTTTGCTCCAAGAGGGATGGGATCAATAGGTGTATCTTAGATGGCCACTCTCAAGCTTTTAAGACTCCAGACACTACTCACCAAGGTGAGATGTAGAACATTTTCTTTATAAATTATTTTATGCCAATTGACCTAGATGTCCCCCAAAATTATGATCCCCAGGTCCCAGCCCCAGCTGATCTGCCCCTCAAAGTGTTTGGATGTGTCTAGGAAACGTCTTTGTTTTTGCTTTGGTCCAATTGTACTGACTTTCTCCTGTATTATGTGTTGTCCTTCTCTTCACCAAAGTTGACCCTTGTCTATTATCTAGTTAGTGATTTCCCCTCCCTCTCCTTCCCTACCCTGCAACCATCAAAGAATGCTTTTTTCTGTGTTTAAACCTTTTTTTGAGTTCTTATAATAGTGGACTCATACAGTATTAGTCCTTTTGTGACTGACTTACTTCCTTCAGCATAATGCCCTCCAGATTCATTCATGTTGTGAGATGTTTCATGGATTCCTCTTTGATATACATTGTTGCATACTATTCCATTGTGTGTATGTACCATAATTTGTTTATCCATCATCTGTTGATGGGCATTTACTTTGTTTCCATCTTTTTGCTATTGTGAATAGTGCTGCAATGAACATGGATGTGCATATGTCTATTCGTGTGACAGCTCTCATTTCTCTAGGGCATATGCCTAGGAGTGGAAATGCTGGATCATATGGTATTTATATTTCTAGTTTTTTAAAGAAGCTCCATATTGTTTTCCGGAGTGGTTGTACCATTTTACATTCCTAGCAGCAGTGCCTAAGAGTTCCAATCTTCCTACAACCTCTCCAACATGTGTTATTTTGTGTTTTTTGGATTAGTGCCAGCCATGTTGGTGTAAAATGGTATCTCATTATAGTTTTTATTTGCATTTCTATAATGGTTAATGGTCATGAGCATTCCTCACGTGTGTGTTAGCCACCTGAATGTCTTCTTTGGTGAAGTGCTTGTTCATATCCTTTGCCCATTCTTAATTGGATTATTTGTCCTTTTGTTGTTGAGGTGTTGCAATACGTCATAGATTTTATAGATTAGACCCTTATCAGATATGTTGTGGCCAAAAATTTTTTCCCAGGCTGTAGGTTCTCTTTTCACTTCTTTGGTGAAGTCTTTTGATGAACATAAGTGTTTGATTTTTAAGAACTCTTAGTTATCTAGTTTATCTTCTGATGTCTAGTTAGCTAGTTTATGTTCTGATGTTTGTATATTGTTAGTTAAGGTTTGTATTCTATTTCTGCCATGTATTAGGGTCCTTTATTGTTTCAGATTTTATATTAGGTCTTTGATCCATTTTGAGTTGGTTTTTGTGCATGGTGTGAGGTATAGGACCTGTTCCACTTTTTATGGAAGGATATCCATTTATGTCAGCACCATTTGTTAAAGAAATATTCTTTTCCCCATTTAATGGACTCTGGGCCTTAGTCAAATATCAGATGCTCGTAGGTGGATGAATTTACATCTGGGTTCTCAATTCTGTTGCTTTGCTCTGTGTGTCTGTTGTCGTACTAGTACAAGACTGTTGTGACTACTGTGGCAGTATAATAGGTTCTAAAATCAGGTATTGTGAGGCCTCCCACTTTTTCTTCTTCAGTAATTCTTTACTTATCCAGGGCCTCTTCCCTTTCCATATACAATTGGTGATTTGTTTCTCCATCTTATTGAAAAATGCCTTTGGAATTTAGATCAGGACTGCATTGTATCTGTAGATTGCTTTGGTAGAATTGACACTTTCACAATGTTGAGTTTTCCTATCCATGAGCAAGGTATGTTTTTCCTCTTATTCAGGTCTTTTTTGCTTTCTTGCAGTGGTGTTTTGTAGTGTTCTTTGTATAGGTGTTTTATGTCTCTGGTTAGACTTATTCTTAAGTACTTTATCTTCTTGGGGGCTATTGTAAGTGGTATTGATTTGGTGATTTCCTTTTTGAAGATCTTTTTTTTGGCGTAGAGGAATCCAACTGATTTTTGTATGTTTATCTTGTATCCTGATACTTTGCTGAAATCTTCCATTAATTCCAGTAGTTTTCTTGTGGATTCTTTGGGGATTTCTGTGTATAAGATCGTATCATCTGAGATTAGGGGTACTTTTCCTTCTTCTTTACCAATTTGGATGCCCTTTATTTCTTTTTCTTGTCTTACTGCTCTGGCTAGGACCTCCAGCACAATGTTGAATAAGAGTGGTAATAAAGGGCATCCTTGTCTGGTTCCCATTCTCAAGAGGAATGCTTTCAGTCTCTCTCCGATTAGAAAGATGTTGGCTGTTGGCTGTTTTGTAAGTGCCCTTTATTATGTCAAGGAATTTCCCCTCTATTCCTATTTTGTTGAGAGTTTTTATCAGGATTGGGTGCTGGACTTTGTCAAATGCCTTTTCTGCATCAATTGATAAGATCATATGACTCTTCTGTTTTATTTATGTGATGGATTACATTGATTGATTTTCTAATGTTCATCCATCTCTGCATACCTGTTAGGAATCTCACTTGGTCACAATGTATTATTTTTTTGATATGATGTTGAATTCTATTGGCTAGAATTTTATGAAGATTTTTGTGTCTATGTTCATGAGGGATACTGGTCTGTAATTTTCTTTCTTTGTAGTATCTTTGTCTGGCTTTGGTATCAAGGTTATGCTGGCTTCATAGAATGAGTTCAGGAGTATTCCTTCCTTTTCTATGCCCTGAAATACCTTTAGTAGTACTGGTGTTAACTCTTCTCTGTAAGTTTGGTAGAATTCTCCAGTGAAGCCATCCAGGCTAGATCTTTTTTTGTTGTTGTTGGGATTTTTTTTTTTTTTTTAATTGTCATTACCTCTTCAGCCTCTTCAATATGCCAATGTTTACATCATATTTTCTTCTAGCCCTATGCAAGCTTCATGTTTTGAACTTGTCTATTCTTGATTGTTCTTCCAAAAATAATGTACACCATCCATTATTCTAACACAATTCAATTTATTCAGCATTCATTCACTGCTCAGGTAAGCTTTTCCAGATTGTCTTTTCTAATTCCTAGATTATGCATATGTTTCTCTCTCTCTCTATGTACCTATCTATGTATCAACCTGTCTATGTATGTATGTGTGTATCCATCTATCCTTCTATCTGTCTATCATCCAATTATTCCAACAAAAAGCAAACCCATCACTGTTAAGTCAAATCCTACTAGTAGTGACCCTATTGTTGTTGTTAGGTGGTGTCGAGTCGGTTCTGACTTATAAAGACTGTATATACAACAGAACAAAACACTAACCAGTCCTACGCCATCCTCACAATCGTTGGTATATTTGAGCCCATTTTTGCAGCCACTGTGTCAGTCCATCTCGTTGAGGGTCTTCCTCTCTTTCACTGACCCTCTTCTTTACCAAGCATGATGTCCTTCTCAAGGGACTGATTGCTCTTGATAACACATCCAAAGTATGTAAGATGAAGTTTTGCCATCCTTGCCTCTAAGGAGCATTCTATCTGTACTTCTTCCAAGACACATCTGTTTGTTCTCCTGGCAGCCCATGGTATATTCAATACTCTTCACCAACATAATTCAAAGGCATCAATTTTAATTTGGTCTTTCTTATTTATTGTCCAGCTTTTCCATGCATGTGAGGCAATTGAAAATACCATATCTTGGGTGAGGTTCACCTTAGTCCTTAAAGTGACTTCTTAGCTTTTTAACACTTTAAAGGGGTTTTTTGCAGTGGATTTTCCCAAAGCAATAGGTCTTTTGATTTCTTGACTGCTGCTTCCATGAGTGTTGATTGTGGATTCAAGTTAAATGAAATCTTTGACACCTTCAGTCTTTTCTCCATTTATCATGATGTTGCTTATTGATCCAGTTGTGAGAATTTTTGTTTTCTTTATGTGGAGGTGTAATCCATACTGAAGGCTGTAGTCCTTGATATTCTTCAGTAAGTTCTTCAAGTCCTCTTCACTTTCAGCAAGCACAGTTGTGTCATTTGCATAACGCAGATTATTATTGAGTCTTCTTCCAATCCTGATGTCCCATTCTTCTTCATACAGTCCAACTTCTTGGATTATTTTCTCAGCATACGAGAAAGCTTTACTGACATTAAACCATGCAATATCCCTTTGTTCTGTTCAAACAACTGCCTCATGATCTGTGTACAGATTCCTCATGAGCACAATTAAGTGTTCTGGAATTCCTATTCTTTGCAATATTATCCATAATTTACTATGATCCACACAGTTGAATGCTTTTGCATAGTCAATAAAACACAGCTAAATATCTTTCTGGTATTCTCTGCTTTCAGGCAGGATACATCTGACAGCAACAATGATATCCCTGGTTCCATGTCCTCTTCTGAATCTAGCTTGGCTTTCTGGTGGTTCCTTGTTGATATACTGCTGCAGCCGCTTTTGAATGATCTTCAGCAAAATTTCACTTGCGTGTGATATTAATGATATTATTCCATAATTTCCACATTCTGTTGGATAACCTTTTTTGAAAAGGCATAAATATGGATCTCTTCCAGTCAGTTGGCCAGGTAGCTGTCTTCCAAATTTCTGGGCATAGACAAGTGAGTACTTTCAGTGCTGCATCCATTTGCTGAAACATCTCAGTTGATGTTCTGTCAGTTCCTGGAGGCTTGTTTTTTGTCATTGTCTTCAGTGCAACTTGTACTTCTTCCTTCAGTAGTATTGGCTCTTGATCGTATGTTACCTCCTGAAATGGTTGAACATTGACCAATTCTATTTGGTACAATGACTCTCTGTTTTCCTTCCATCTTCTTTTGATGCTTTCTGCATCATTCAGTATTTTCCCCGTAGAATTCTTCAGTATTGCAACTCAAGGCTTGAATTTTTTCTTCAGTTTCTTCAACTTGAGAAATGCTAAATGTGTTCTTCCCTTTTCGTTTCCTATCTACAGGTCTTTTCGCATGTCATTATAATACTTTACCTTCTCTAGCTGCCCTTTGAAATCTTCTGTTCAGCTCTTGTACTTCATCATTTCTTCCATTGGTTTTAGCTACTCGACATTCAAGAGCAAGTTTCAGAGTCTCTTCTGACATCCATTTTGGTCTTTTCTGTCTTCCCTGTCTTTTTAATGGCCTCTTACTTTCTTTATGCATGATATCCTTGATGTCATTCTGTTGCTGAGTGGGAACCTTAGGTTCTGTTTGGCCTGACTCATTAAACCTAGTAAACAAGAGACTGAGGTGGGAGATCAGAAAGTTGCCTTTATTTTTTTGGCCAAGGAAGGAGACAATCTGGGCTGTTGCCTTCAAGATTGTCCGCAGGCATCTTGGGGAGGCAGGTTTTTACAGAGAGCAAACAAGGAAATGCAAATTCATTATGAATATTCAAGACTGAACTTTATGCAGGTGCTCAGGTCTTGGAGATGACTGTATTTTCTCTAGACAAGGGTTTGATCCCCTGGAATGGAGGAAGAGATCGATTTTTTGTTGTCTCCACCCAGAGGTGGGTTGCTTATATGTATTTTGCACTTAATGAGTTAATCGGTCACTTGAAGTGTTAAGATGGCATATATAACCTACTAAGCCAGTTGAGGCCAGTTATGCTGTGACCCGTCCTGTGGTTATCTTGTCAAGGACAATTTTAGAAGAATGTGCAGCCTATTCTGCTCTGTGTAGGAGGATAAGCCAGAGCAAGTGTCTCTTAGAAGAGTTGGGCTCTGAGATTGTCTGCCTGAATTCCGCAACTCGTCTTGTGTTCAGTCATTAGTGTTCAATGTGTCAAATCTATTCTTAAGATGTTCTCTAAATTCAGCAAGAAAAGGAAGATGTAATAGGTGGCAAATAGCTATGATCCTAATAATTGAATCCAACGATTGGACCATTAGATAATGATACAATTATTAGGATGATAGTTATTGCACCACCTATTATATCTTATTTTTCTGGCTTTAATTTTCAAAATTGTAATTTTTTTGCATCTCTATTTGCATAAAATTACTACATGTAAGAATTGATTTATAAGTATTTGTTGAATAAATGGCTACATCTTATCTTTCAAGACTGCTTTTAAATTCCTTTAGAATAACTTTTTTTTTACACCCTTAAGGTCAATTTTATAGATTCAACCCAACCATGCAATCGAGTGCCCAGAATTCATGAAACCATCATGAAAGACAATGTCAAGTCATTGGACTTAATCCATGCTGTCTCTCATTCCCTATGATTTATTATAAACTGTTCTTACATTTGTTACTCACCACATCCTATGTGACTTCGTACTTCTCCATTTTTTCAGGTAAAAAACTCATTGCTGCCTTCCCTTCCTAATAAAATATGGTGGTCTTATACTAAAATTTTCCCTTGTCATACCTCAGCACCTTCTTACAGGGCATTTATTGTTATATTTTCATCCATTTTCTGTTCCTCAATCGGGGGTTAGAAAAACTCCCTTACATAATGCACTTCCCATGTCTCTTTCTTCCGTCCTTTCAATAAGGTAATAAAATACTAGAGACTTCTTGATTAACTCTAAAAACCTGATTCTTAAACAGTAAATCTGAGATGAAACTGTCAAAGTGCTTTGAATGTATTAGCATTAATTAGTCATTAATTAATGTTAACTGTCACAAAGCATTTATTTAATAGTAGATGATCTGTTAGGTGACATGTAAACAAGGGTGACAGGTCAGATTCTGTCACTGCAAATAGGAATTACAGTTCCATGTCCTCCTTAATATAATTGATATCATCCTGAAATTTAACCACCAGGAATAAAGCAACATAGTTTAGGTTGAGACTAAAAGCACAAATGCAACAATGTTTGATAATTTGTTACATTGGATAAACTGGCAAGTTGTTTAGACCTCATGTAAACTTACCCTAAATTTATTAAATCATAAGATTATATTTTATTCAAATAAAAATCTAATTGAACTCTATAGCTTTATAAATATCGTACTATAAAGTGGGTGGCACAGTTAAGCAATCAACTATTAGCCAAAATTTGGCTGTTCAAACTTACCCAGAAGCGCCTTGGATGCCAAGCCTGGGGATCTACTTTGAAAGGTCACAGCCTTGAAAACCCTAAGGAGCACAGATCTACTCTGACACACATGAGGTTGCTGTGAGTCAGAATCGATTTGAAGGCAGATAACAACAACAATAACAAAGTATCATACAGTCAAAAAAAATAATTCCCAAAAAGTATGGGTAAAATTTTGGCATATTTTCACATCCATCTGTTTATTAGAATCTAAGAATTATGGACTGATTTAATCTCCTGCGCATGTAGGTAGTCTACTCTGTTTGATAAGAAGGTATGTGTGGAACAGCTAATTCTAAGAAACGTTGTAGAAATATTGATATACACACAAGGTATTTTTTTTAACCTTTTTACTTTCTTATACTCAAGCTTACTATGATTTATTGAATTGTCTTCCCAGAATTTCGGAGATTTTTATTCCAATATCATCAAGTTTAATAGTGCCCTATAGGTCAACAGAAGTTTTATTCCATGAAGAAGACTCCCATGAGTGTCTCCTGGCAGCTGTTACTGGCACAGACACTTCCTGGTTTTGGCACTTCACTTTGGTGATGCCCCTATGAATTGATGGCTGATACTGTCACTCTCTGTGTCTCCCATTGGCTTTGGCTCTCAGCTTCTGAAAGAAGCTGCTCCTTTTGGCAAGAGCAACTCCCAGCAGTCCCTTCTGATTACATCTCCCAAAGTGTTCAGTGACTTTTGCCTTTCTATTGTGTCTTGTCTACTCAACAACTTTCAGGCACACTAAGCAGTTAAATAGTTCTGTATTTTAGGCCTGATCTCTAGAGAGTAGTTCTCAGCATTATTCCTTGATGAATTTTCCAGTAAATGCTCTAGCATTGCACAGGTCTTTCAAAAGCATACTCAAAACTCACTGTTTATGCCAATATACATATGAGGAAAAGATTCCTGTAACACCAAGCAGTGTTATTTCTTAGGTGTCTTTTCAATACCTTTATTTCCTTACTTTTTTGCTCTGTTAAACAGTATGTAGTGAGTCTACTGTCCTGAAGCTCAGTGTGAGGTTTTACACTATCTAATGTTATTTAGGAGCCCCAGTGGCCCACAGGTTAAGAACTACGGCTGCTAACCAAAAGGTTGGCAGATTGAATCCACCAGCTGCTCCTCAGAAAACCTGTGGGACATTTCTACTCTGTCCTATAGGGTCACTATGAGTCAGGATCAACTCAATGGCAACTGGTTTGTTTTTTTTAAACGTTGTTTAGATCTACGTTAACGTTATATGGGGAAGAAAGCAGCATCAGGATTTGAAAAAGAGTCATTAACTACCTTAGAAATGCAGATGACACGAACTTGCTTGCTGAAAGTTAAGAGGACTTGAAACACTTGCTGATGAAGATCAAAGACCACAGCCTTCAGAATGGATTACACCTCATCATAAAGGAAAAAAAAAAAAAAAAAAAAACCCTCACAGCTGGATCAACAAGCAACATCATGCTAAAGGCAGAAAAGATTGACGTTGTCAAAGATTTCATTTTACCTGGATCCACAATTAACATCTATGGAAGCAGCACTCAAGAAATCAAACTACATGTTGCATTATAACAGATCTGCTGTAAACGAACTCTTTAAAGTGTTAAAAAGCAAAGATGTCACTTTGAGAACTAAGGTGTACCTGACCCAAGCCACGGTATTTTCAATGGCCTCATCTGCTTACGAAAGCTTGCAAACGAATAAGGAAGATGGAAGAATCGATACCTTTGAATTGTGGTGTTGTCAAAGAATATTCAATATGCCATGGACTGCCAGAAGAATGAACAAATTTATCTTGGAAAAAGTAGAACCAGAATGCTTCTTAGAAGAGAGGATAATGAGACTTCATCTCACATACTTTGCACATGTTATCAGGAAGGATCGATACCTGGAGAAGGACATCTTTCTTGGAAAAGTATTCTATCAGTGAAAAAGAGGAAGACCCTAAATGAGATGAATTGACACAGTGGCTGCAACAATGGGCTCAAACACAGCAACTTATATGAGGATGACGCAGGAACAGGCAGTGTTCATTCTGTTGTACATAGGGTTGCTATGAGTCGGAACCGATTCAACAGCATCTAACAACAGAAACAATGTTATTTGACTACTGAAATTTCAAAGGAGAGTTAGCAGGGTTCACATCTAGATGTGTAAAATACCTGTTAAATTTCTCAAATTGTTTCTCTAAAATCTTCTTAGAGTTAATAGGCATATAGATAAATTAATCTCTGGAAAAGCCCTGAATATCTCATGGTGGTCAATCCAAGCTTACATGGTAGATGGATAACCATGTGAGAAAAAATGGTATATGGTTAATGTTATGTGTTAACTTGGCTGTGCCATGATTCTCAGTGGTTTGGTAGATATTATGTAATTGTCCTCCATTTTGTGATCTTATACGAGCAGCCAATCAGTTGGAAGGAGAGTTTTCTTGGGGGTGTGGTGTGCATCCAATATGTGTAGATCTTCTGGCAAAGCTTGCACTGTCTCTCTTGATCCTACACTCATCTCAGAGATCTGACCTCTGGTTCTTTGCAAAAGTCTTCAACCAGCCACCTGACCTGTATATTTTTGATTCACCAGCTTCCGCAACCCTCTGAGATAGCAGCCTGCTGCCTGACCTGGAGATTTGGGGCTCATCAGCCCCTTTAACCACGTGAACCAGGAAAAGCCTTCTGCTTTTTGCCTGATCCACAGAGTTGGGACTTGCCAACCTCTACGATTATGTGAGCCATTTCCTTGAAGTAAGTGTGCCTCTCTCTCTCTATATATATATATATACTTCACTGGTTTGGCTCCTCTAGAGAACCCAGCCTAAAACAGCTGGTACCTAGAATGAATCTAGAAGAACAAAACCTTAAGGATGAGTTTTCTGAATTGGTTCTAAAGTCTGGCTTGTCTTAAAGGCACTGATGACTCTGTATCCAGTAGTAAAGAGAGTGCTGCTAATCCATGGCATGAGGTGGCAATATAAATATGCAAAATATCGCTATTTTTGGATCAAATAGTTGTGAGAAACAAGACTCTGAATGATTGTGTATTTGATACTTTCCAAGAATTTTGTCTGTCTGAGAAGTATAAGGATGCTGGTTGTTTGGTCCTACTTTCGCTAGACAATGTGATGAAAGACAGGGATGAGCTCAGGGCTTCAGAGTCACAGCTCAAGTGTTGCATAAAAGAATTGAAATTTGTCACTTGTGTCCTGAAAGAAAGCTTTATTTCTTGTAGCAACAAAGCCGATATTGCTTAAAACCAAACCAAGAGTCTTATCCTAAGAGTTGAATTTTCAATCTTGAATGGTGTCTGAAATAGAATTTTCAATCTTGAAGAGTGTCTGAAGTTAAAGTGAGGGCATTAATTGGGAAGAAATGAGTTCATGAAACTAAGGATGGAGACATCGGGGCACATGTGGATGAAATACCAAGGCCCTAAATTATGTTGTATCACGCTTGGTAGTAGGACCAGCCCTTCAGCTTCCCTCTGAAGAGATTAACCCAGTTTTGTCTGCTAAATTATCTTTGCTGGTAAAATTGGCCCTCCCATCCTCATCTGATGAGATTAACCTAGATGCCTCTGAGGGGTCCTTGCCTAAGATATTTTCTGGGGTTGAGCTTCAGTCAGCACCTGAGGTGTCATTAGAGGCAGATGCCTTGTAAGACATTGCTAAATGTTCCCAGGACCCATCCCCCCCACTCATTTTTGCTTCTAGACCTACAAATAGACTTAAGTCCCAGCAAGTCATAAGAGGCAAAGTACAAAGTATGACCCATGAGTAGGCACACTACATTCCAAAAGAACTGCTTGTTTTTTCTAACGTATACGAACAGAAATCTGGGGAATATGTGTGGGAATGTCTACTAATGGTGTGGGATAATGGTATGAGAAACATATAGTTGGATCAGCTTGAGATTATTGAATGGCCCACTAATCACATTCTTCATTCAATGTTTCAGCTAGAAAGGTGAGAAAAGGATTTAACATTTTATTGGGTTGATTGATTGAAGTATGGAATAAGAGGTAACCCACACTAACTAAATGAAATTGTAATGCCAGAAGAGCCTTGGTACACTGTAAAAGAAGTTGTCCAAAGACTTAGGGAAATTGGCATGTTCAAATAGATTTATCAGGTTAAATCCACAGACTCAACCATGGAGTGTGCGGAAGACACATATTTCACCAAAAATGTGAGGAACAGATTTGAGAAGGGAGCCCCAGCATCCTTAATGACTGCTGTGATTGTCATTTTATGTAAGTCAGATTTGATAGTGGGTACAGACCTAACTGCATTAAGATATGTAACTACAATGGGGCTGATTAGACTCCAGAGTGGTAGGAGCCAAGTGGCAACAATCACCAAAGACAAGGCGGGCATGTTTACTGTAATGGACAACAGAATCAAAGCAGTAATCAAAATAGTCTGACTAGTATGTGCTTATAGCATTGGATACATAGTCATGGTGTCCCTAGGAGTGAAATAAATGGGAAATCTATGAAATACTTACTGATCTGTACAAGCAGAGGAATTCTAGGTCAAGTGAATGGCAGTCTAAATTGAATCACCAGAATAGAGAGTCATGGCTTCTCAGTCAATTCCCAGACTTGAGCCAGCTTACACAATCATAGACTCTTGTATAAAGGGGAGGCCAGACCCCCTTGAAGAAGGACTCCACTACACTGACAAAAATTTATACAGTTAATCTTTGTCTCAGCTTTCCCCAAAGATCTATGACCTTTCATGAG
Source organism: Dugong dugon (assembly GCA_030035585.1). Lineage (NCBI taxonomy): Eukaryota > Metazoa > Chordata > Mammalia > Sirenia > Dugongidae > Dugong > Dugong dugon. Next base: position 105,377,623 of record CM057463.1, on the reverse strand, counting down.
AGTGACTGTCCACTGGGGAAAAGGAAATAACCACTTTTTGGGAATTACTGGACACTGACTCTAAAATGACATTAAATCCAGGAGACCCAAAATATCCCTGTGGCACACCAGTCAGAGTAGGCACATATGGAAGTCAGGTTATTAATGGATTCTTAGCTCATGTCTGTCTTACAGTGGGTTCAATGAGTCCCTGAACACATCCTGTAGTGATTTTCCCAGTTCCAGAATGCATAATTAAAATAGACATACTCAGCAAGTAGTAGAACCCCACATTGGATCCCTTCCAAAAGGAGTAATGGCTATTATCATAGGAAAACCCAAGTGGAAGTCATTAGAACTGCCCCTGTCTAGAAAAATAGTAAACCAAAAGCAGTACTGCATTCCTGGAGGAATTGCAGAGATTAGTGCCACCATCAAGGACTTAAAGGATGCAGGGGTGGTCATTCCCACCACATCCCCATTCAACTAACCTATTTAGCCTGTACAAAAGCAGATGGATCTTAGAGAATGACAGTGGATTACCATAAATTTAACCAGGTGATGATTCCAATTGCAGCTGCTTATCTAGATGTGGTTTCATTGCTTAAACAAATTAATATATTTCCTGGTAACTGATATGCAGCTATTGATTGGGCCAATGGCTTTTTCTTGATTCCAGTTATCTTCACCTGGCAAAGCCAGCAATACACCTTCACTGTCCTATCTCAGAGATATATCAACTGTCCAGCTCTATGTCATAATTTAGTCCTCAGGGACCTTGATTGCCTTTCACTTTCAGAATATGTCACACTCATCCATTACATTGATGACATTATGCTGATTGAAACAAGTAAGGAAGAAGTATCAATGACTCTACACTTACTGGTAAGACATCTGTGCGCTATTGTTCTTACTGTTAGGTGCTGTTAAGTCCATTCCAACTCATAGCAGCCCTATGTACAACAGAACAAAACACTTCCCAGTATGGTGCCATCCTTACAACCTTGCTATGTTTGAGCCCATTGTTGCAGCCACTGTGTCAATCCATCTCAGTTAGGGTTTTCCTCTTTTTCACTGACATTCTAATTTACCAAGCATAATGTTCTTCTGCAGGGACTTGTCCCTTCTGAAAACATGTCCAGAGTGTGTGAGGCAAAGTGTCTCGCTATGCTCTCTTCTAAGGAGCATTCTGGTTGCACTTCTTCCAGGACAGATTTGTTCATTCTGCTGGCAGTCCAAGATATATCCAATATTCTTTGCCAACACCATAATTCAAAAGCATCAATTCTTCTTTGATCTTCCTTATTCATTGTCTGGCTTTAACATGCATATGTTGTTGTTAGGTGCCATAGTGTCAGTACCAACTCATAGTGACCCTATGTACAACAGAATGAAACACTACCCGATCCTGTGCCATCCTCACAATTATTGTTACATTTGAGCACATTGTTGAAGCTGCTGTGTCAATCCATCTTTTTGAGGGTCTTCCTCTTTTTTCTAAACCTCTACTTTACTGAACATGATGTTCTTCTTCAGGGACTGGTCCCTCCTGATAACATGTCCAAAGTACGTGAGACTAAATATCATCAGCCTCACCTCTAAGGAGTATTCTGTCTGTGTCTGTACTTTTTCCACGACAGATTCACTCATTCTTCTGGCAAGCAGTCCATGGTATATTCAATATTCTTTGCCAACACCATAATTCAAAGCATAAATTTCTCCTCAGTCTTCCTTATTCATTGTGCAGCTTTCACATGCATATGAGGTTATCGAAAATACCATGGTTTGGTTTAGGCGCACCTTAGTCCTCAAAGTGGTATCTTTGCTTTTTGACACTTTAAAGAGATCTTTCAAAGAAGATTTGCCCAATGCAATACATCATTTGATTTTTGACTGCTGCTTCCATAGGCATTGATTGTGGATCCAAGTAAAATGAAATCATTGCTTGCTAGATGTTGGGAAATTAATCTGACAAAAATTCAGACTCCTTTCACCACTGAAATTTCTAGAGGTCCAATAGTGTGGAGCATTTTGGAGGCAACATATCCCTCATTTGGGTTTGCTACTCTGGCGTATTATCAAGTGACTTGAAAAGCTACTAGTTTGAGTGGGGCCCAGGCAAAGAGAAGGCTCTACAACAGATTCAGGCTGCCGTGTAAATGGCCCTGCAACTTGGGCCATACGATTGGGAAAATTCAATGTTTCATGAAGTGTCACTGGCAGATAGAGATCCTGTTTGGAGTCTTTGACAGGCCCTATTGGTAAATCACAGTATAGGCCTTTCTGAGTTTGGAGTAAAGTTCTATCATACTCTGCAGATTACTACTCTGCTTTGGGGAAACTGCTTTTGGCTTGTTATTGGTCCTTAGTAGGGACTGAACGCTTATCCATGGGCCACTAAGTCACCATGCAGCCTGAGCTCCCCATCATAAACTGGGTATTGCCTGACCCACAGAGTTAAAAAGTCAGATGAGATGCATAGCAGCATTTCATCATTAAATGGAAGTGGTATTGTGAGATCAAGCTCAAGCAGGACCTAATGGCAAAACTAAGTTACATGAGTTTCCACTCCTGTCACATTACCTTCTATCTCCCATCTGCATCTATGGCCTCATGGGAAGTTCCTTACTATCAGTTAACTGAGGAGGAGAAACCTAGACCTGGTTTACAGATGGCTCTGTGTGATATGTAGGCACCATTTGAAAGTGGAGACTGGCAGCACTGCAGCCTCTTTCTGGGAACTCTCTAAAGGACAGTGGTGAAGGAAAATGCTCCCAATGGGCAGAACTCTGAGCAATGCACCTGTTTGTTCATTTGCTTGGAAGGAGAAATGATCTGATGTGTGATTGTATGCTACTCATTGGCTATGATCAATGGCATGGCTGGATGGTCAGGGACTTGGAAAGAACATGATTAGAAAATTGGTGATAAGAAGGTAGGGAAGAGCTATGTGGGTACACCTCTCTGAATGGGTGAAAGAAGTGAAGATATTTGTGTCTCATATGAATGATCGCTGAAGGCTGACCTCAACAGAGGATGATTTTGACAGCCATGTGGACAGGATGACATGTTCTGTGGATACCAGTTACCCCTTTCCCTAGCCACTCCTGCCATTGCCCAATGGGATTATGAACAAAGTGTTCATGGTGGTGTGAAAAGAGGTTATGCATGGGCTCAGCAGCATGGACTTCCACTTAGCAAGGCCGACCTGCCTACAGCCATTGCTGAGTGCCCAATCTGCCAGCAGCAGAGACTAACACTGAGTCTCCGACATGGCACCATTTCTAGGGACAATCAACCAGCAACCTGGTGGCAGTTTGATTATACTGGATCACTTCCACCGTGGAAAGATCAGTGTTTTGTTCTTACCAGGACAGACACTTACTCTGGGTATGGATTTTCCTTCTCTACACGCAATGTTTCTGCCAAAATTACTATCCATGAACTTACAGAATACTTTATTCACCCTCATAGTATCCCACACAGAGTTGCTTCAGATCAAGGAACTCACCTCACAGCAAATGAAGTGAGGCAATGGGCCCATGCTCATGGAATTCACTGGCCTTACCATGCTCCCCATTAGCCTGAAGCAGCTGGATTTATAGAATGATGTAATGGACTTCTAAAGACACAGTTACAGAGCCAGTTAGGTGAAAATACCTTGCAGGACTGGGGCAATGTTCTCCAGGAGACAGTATAAGCTCTAAACCAGCAGCCAGTATAAGGGGTTGTTTCTCCCATAGCCACAATTCACAGGTTAAGAAATTAAGAGTAGAAATGGGAGTGGCACCACTCACTATTACTTCTAGTGACCTACTAACAAAATATTTGCTTCCTGTCCCTGCAACCTTCTGCTCTTTGGGTCTAGAGGTCTTAGTTCCAAAGGGAGGAATGCTGCCAACAGGAGACACAACACTGATTCCACTGAACTGAAAGTTAAGAATGCCCACTGGCCACTTTGGACTCCTCATGCCCCTGCATCAACAGGCAAAGAAGGGACTTACCATTTTGGCTAGTGTGATTGATTCGGATTACCAAGGGGAAATCAGATTTATATTACATAATGGAGTTAAAAAGGAGTACATCTGGAATACAAAAAATCCCTTAGAACAACTCTAAGTACTACCATGCCCTGTGATTAAAGTCAATGGAAAACTACAGGAACCCAATTCCAACATAATTACTAATGGCCCCAGACCCTTTAGGAATGAAGGTTTGGGTCACCCCTCCAGGCAAAGAACCACAGCCAGCTGAGGTGTTTGCTTAGGGCAAAGGAAATACAGAATGAGTAGTTGAAGAAGGTAGTTCTAAATACCAGGTAAAACCACGTGACCAGTGCAGACCTGAGGACTATAATTGTTATGAGTATTTCTTCTCTATTTTGTTATATGTGTATGTGTGTGTGTGTGTGTGTGTGTATACACATATATGTATATCAAATATCTTTGTTTTCTTCCCCCTTTATCCCATTGCTTATTATAAAATATAAGATGTAAATGGGGCTAGTGTGTTTTCAGTAGTATGTATTTTAGTTGCATCACGTTAGGTCCAAGTATGACTTGATAATTGTCTTTATTTAAAGATTATATATGGCTTAGATAACCCTGGTGGCAAAATGATCAATTGCTATGGCTGCTAACCAAAATGTTACTTACCCGTAACCACCAGGGTTTCCATATATGTGTATATATAAAAGCCAAAAGCCTGTTGCCATTGAGTTGATTCTGACTCACAGAGATCCTATAAGACAGAGTAGAACTGCCCCATGGAGTTCCCAAGTTCAAATCCACGAGGCACTCCTTGGAAACTCTATGGGACAGTTCTGCTCTGTCCTATAGGATTCCTATGAGTCAGAATCAACTTGATGGCAATGGCTTTGGTTTTGTTTTGGTATGATTTAAGGAAATGTGTACAGGTGCCAAGTTGACAAGGGGTGGACTGTGATGGTTAATGTTATGTACCAAATTTGCTAGGCCATGATTCTCAGTGATTTGGCAGATATTATGTAGTCATCCTCCATTTTGTGATCTGATGTGAGCAGCCAATCAGTAGTAAGGGGAGTTTCCTTGGGTATGTGGCTTTCATCCAATATATATTAATATTCTGGCAAAGCTCACATTCTCTCTCTCTCTCTCAATCCTGTACTCATCTCATGATCTGACCTCGGTTAGTTCTTGCAGAAGCATTCAGCCTGCCACCTGACCTATGGATTTGGGACTTGCCAGCCCCCTCAGAAGTGAGTCATTTCTTTGAATTAAAAATCTGTCTCTAACATTTATATATATGCTTCATTGGTTTTGCTCCCCTAGATAACCCAGCCTGAAACAAATGAAAATAATAATAAGAACACAATCATAATATTAATAATTATGATTTGTTTAACATTTTCTATGTATCAGTTTTATACATGTACATATAGAAGATCCTGGGAAGTGCAAATGGTTAACTTGATCAGTCACTAATCAAAAGGTTGAAGATTGGAGTGCACCCAGAGGAGCTTTAGAAGAAACACCTGGAACTCTACTTTTGAAAAACCAACCATTGAAAACACTGTGAAGCACAGTTCTACTCTGACATACAGGTTTGCCACAATGGTAACTGGTACATACACACACACACACACACACACACACACATATATATATATACACACACACGTATAGACACACACATATATATACATACATACATATGTATAGATATACACATATAAACCAAAAACCCAAACCCCTTTGCCACTGAGTCAATTCCGACTCATAGCAACCCTATAGGACAGAGTAGAACTGCCACATAGGGTTTCCAAGGAGCGGCTGGTATACTCAAACTGCCAACCTTTTGGTTTACTCAAACTGCCAACCTTTTGGTTAGCAGCCTTGGCTCTTAACCACTATGTCACCAGGGTTCCAGATATACGTGTGTGTGTGTGTGTGTGTGATATGTATGCATATATGTATACGTAAATATACATATATGTAATTTATATACAGCATACACAAAATTAATATTCTTATTTTTCTGAAAAAGAAATGGACACTGAGAAAGAGATCCTTAAAGTCAGAAAGATGTGTTCAAATCCCCACTTCTACATTTACTCTGTTATCTCTCACCTATCCAAATTGCTCTGAATGCAAATCAGATTAGAGGGTAGCTGATTACTTATAGATCAGTTTAAGAAAAGCAATCAAAATGTCAGAATTTTGCAATTATAATGGTAGACATATACACAAATAAAATAGAATTGAAAGCCCAGAAATAAAATCATACATCTATGGTCAATCGATTTTTGACAAAGGTGCTAAGTCCATTCAATGGAGAAACAAGTGTCTTTAATAATGGCTCTGGGACAATTGTGTTTCCACATGCAAAAGAATTAAGCTGGACTCATACCTCACACTACATATGAAAATTAACTTAAAATGGATCAAGAACCTAAATGTTAGAACTAAAACCATAAAACTCTTAAAAGAAAACATAGAGGTAACACTTTGGATCTAGTTTTTAACAATGGATTCTTAAATATGACATCAAAAGAATGAGCAACAAAAGACAAAACAGATAAATGGCAGGTCATCAATTAATTTTTTTATCAAAGGATTTTTATCAACAATGTGAAGAGACTATCTATAATATATGATTCATACATATATACAAAATATGTTCATACAATATATGAACCATATTTCTGATAAGTTTTTAATATCAAAAATACCTAAAACAAGCAAACAAAAAAACTCATAATTGAGAACAAAAAGACAGACAACGCCATCAAAAAATGCGTAAAGGACCTGAATAGACATTTCACCAAATAAGAAACACAAATTGCTAATGAGCACGTGAAAAGATGCTCAAAGTCATTATAATTACGGGGGTATAAATCAAAATCTCAGTGTGATATCACTTCATCCCACTAAGATGGCTATGATAAAAAAAGGAAAACAACAGGTGTTTGAGAGAACATGAATAAATTGGAACCCTCGTACATTTTTGGTAGGATTGTAGAATGGTATAGCCTCTGTGGAAAACTGTTTGGTAATTCCTCAAAAAATTAAACATAAAATTACCATATGATCCAACAATTCTACTTCTAGGTATATACCCAAAATAATTGAAGTCAGGAACATGAATAGATATGTATACACAATGTTCATGTCGGAATTACTCACAATAGCCAAAAGGTAGAAACAGCCTACATTCTCATCATCAGATGAATGAATAAACAAAATGTGGGACATAAAAACAATGAAATACTACTCAGCCATAAAGAGGAATGAACTTTTGATACATGCTACAATAACATTGAATCTTGATAACATGCTGGGTCAAACAAAAAGACAAATATTGTACGGTCACACTTACACTCAAGTATCTAGAATAGACAAAATTATAGAGACCAAAGTTTCTTAATGGTTACCAGGGGTAAGAGGGAGTCATTCCTTAGTGGACACTGAGTTGCTGTTAAGGATGATGGAAAAATTTGGAAATGGATAGTGGTGATGTTTGCACAACATGATGAACATAATTCATGTCATTGAATTGTACATGTAAAAATTGTTGAAATGGAAATTGTTCCATTATATATACACTTACCACAATGAAAAACAAAACCAAAAAATAAACAAACAGAAGACGTAATTGTGGTTGGAATTACAAAAGAATATGTAGAAGCTATAGCTGGCATTTTGTCTTTATCTCTGACTTAAATGAAAAAAACCTTGAATATTTTACCTACTGTCAATTTACCTAACCTCATATATGAATTTTATCCAAAGCATATAGGCTTTTCTTTCTCGTTTGTTAGTGAACACATCAGTGTCACACCATCCTTGAACTCGTTGTTGTTGTTGTCGTTAGGTGCCGTCGAGTTGGTTCCGACTCAGAGACTCTATGTACAACAGAAGGAAACAGTGCCTGGTCCTGTGCCATTCTCACAATCATTGTTATGCTTGAGCCCATTGCTGCAGCCACTGTGTCAGTCTACCTTGTGAGTGTCTTTCTCAACTTTACCAAGCATGATATGCTTCTCCAGGGACTGGTCCCTCCTGATAGCATATCCAAAGTATGCTTCGAAGGAGCATCCTGGCTGTATTTCCTTCAAGACAGATTTGTTTGTTCTTTTGGCAGTCCATGGTACATTCAATATTCTTGGCCAACGTCACACTTCAAAGGTGTTAATTCTTCTTTGGTCTTCCTTAGTCATTGTCCAGCTTTTGCATGCATATGAGGCTACTGAAAACACCATGGCTTGGGTCAGGCACACCTTAGTCTTCAAGGTAACATCTTTGCTTTTTAACACTTTAAAAGAGATCTCTTGCAGCAGATTTGCTCAATTCAATGAGTCTTTTGATTTCTTGACTGCTGCTTCCATGGGTGTTGATTGTAGATCCAGGTAAAATTAAATCCTTGACAACTTCTATCTTTTCTCTTTTTATCATGATGTTGCTTATTGGTCCAGTTGTGAAGATTTTTGTTTTCTTTGTTAAGGTGTAATCCATACTGAAGGTGTGGTCTTTGATCTTCATCATTAAGTGCCTCAAGTCTTCTTCACTTTCAGCAAGCAAGGTTGTGTCATCTGCATAGTGTCGGTTGTTAATGAGTCTTCCTCCAATCCTGATGCCTTGTTCTTCTTCATATAGTCCAGCTTCTTGGATTAATATCATAGTAGCAAACATGTAATACCTGTTTTCTCACTGGAATTCCCCATTTTGATAAAGTAGGTAATCTAACTTGTAACAGCATTTATTTTCCTCAAATGTCAGTTTTATTCTGAAAGAAAAATGTTTTCCAAACATAATTATGTGTATATGTATGTATGCATGTATGCATGTATGTATGCATGTGTGTATACATGCATGTATGCATGTATGTAATACACTTGTTTTTGGCAAAAACGTTAATTTTTACTGTTCTTTTGCAAGTTCCTTTGGAAGATATCCTAAAATTGGCTAGTAATACTTGGATGATCTAGAGTCTACATTTATAGAATCCGCTTTTCTGTATGTTCCCTAGTGAAAATTGACCATAAGAATTTGTGGAAGATTTAGAGGTTGAAGGAAGAGTGACTTTTTTTTTTTTAAGAATTTATTTCCAGAAATTGTGGGGCATAGGTGGGATGTACTGCCAGAAGTGTTCCATCGTAGCATTTGTTGTGGGTATTGAGAAGGATTCCATTCCTCCTGGGCATCTCATATTCTCTCTAACTCAAATAACTAACCTCTTGGCTTTAACCTGCGGAGAAATACCTTAGTAATCCAAAGTTTAGCACAAGCAGGGTAGGAAAGAGCAATCAAACAGTTCAGTTCTGCCATGTATTATTTTCGAAAAAATCACTCTGAAATTTTGTCCCAGGTGCTTACACTGTTCTTTGTATTTATTGTTTTTGAACCTGGGGATGCTAATTTCTTAGTAGAATACATCTGCTTGCTTTGTATCTGGAAGGGTCCTTCATTTTTTGGTATTTTTAATTTTTCCCCTAATAATATAACTTCTTGTTTTTTAGAATTACTATAAAGTATTTTTTTTCAAATATCTTTCATTTCTAGGTGTTTTAAGGGAGATGAGAATTACTTTCATGTATTCATCTGACATATTTCTAAAGTTTAGTTCCAATATTTATTGATAAAGCAACTTTTCTCTTTAAAAACTATTATGAGATGAAGTAGCTTTAGTACATGAAGTGTATCACATCTACTAAGAATCAATTTAAATCATGATTACTTGGGCAAGGTGTTCAACTTGCTTCTTTCAGTTGGCTATAACATATACATATCAAAGTGAAAACATATTTTAAAACGGACTTTGAGATTAATCTTTATTTTGCATAGTTGGGATAAGCATCTATTTTTTATCGCAAGCTGATTTTTATTGACCTGAAAATATTTAAAGCTGATTTAATTTCATATGGAATATTCTATGATTCAAATATTCACTTATATAAGATGAACTTCAGTAGACAGAAAAAGATCTTACAACTACTATCCTTTTTGTTGACATTATTTAATGACAATGAACATTTACTCTGTGTTGATCATTGAGAGCTCAATGTCCTTAATAGATTGGTATCTGTATAATTGATTAGCTGTAAAATCTGATACAGACTTTGAGACAAATAAGAATACCATGTTTTATACCATGCTTAACTACTGGCATATATTGTGAATTCATTGGTGTATAAACCTCAGTATCAGAATCATCATCAGATATTTTAGATTATAGCTACTGAAGCAAAACCAAGACCTGCTGAATTTAACCTTTATCATATATATCTAGCTAAGAGTCAGAATCAACTCGATGGCAATTTTTTTTTAATCTAACTATTTAGCTAGATATCTTATTTTTAATCACTTGCTGTTGAAGGTAGAAAATCACTATAAACCTTTGGATAAATTGTATATAAATATAAAACTCCTTTAGTATTTCCAGAAGAAGATGTGTCAGTTTGTATCATCTTAAGACAGGAAGAAAGTGGGGAAATATCTTTCCCTTTCTACCTGCTTTTTCCTCCCTTCCTTCCTCTTTCCCTTTTTTTTTTTTTTTTTTTTTTTTGAAATAATGAAAATGTTCTAAAAGCTTCCTTACTGAATTGTTATCATGTTACGTTAACCATGGTTGGGCCAAATGCTCATTACCAGTAAATCAAATGGAACCATGGTGATTCCATAGGTTAAGCATGATTTACTTATGGACCAGAAGCAGAAATTACCTTCCCTGAGTTACATAGTGGAAAGTCTGACATAACAAATGAGGATGGAGGTAAAGAATATGAGTGAATGGATGTAGACAACCAACAGTGTCAGATACACATTTTCTCATATTCATCTGTGTATCACCAACACCTATAACTATGAATCACATAAGAAGCTTATTAAATCACTGCTGCCTGAATAGTAACACCTATATTCAGGCTTCTCTGATGCCTTCCTATTGCAATCGAATAGAATTCACTCTCTGTTTCTCAATAACTATTTATTGAAAACTGTTCAGTAAAACACCAAAGGCGAATTAAGCAATAAGGAAATCATTTCAAAAATATGACTGGCACACTATCTGTCCAATATAGGATATTTCCCTCCATTCATTCAGTTCAAGAGAATCTCAATTTCACATAGTTAGGAAGCTCTGTGTCAAGAAGGAGGAGGTAAGCTTTGTAAAAGATTTACCTTGTGCTCCAGTGTTTTAAGCTCTTTGAAAATAAGGAATAAAAGGTCTATTTTCTTTCTAAACCCTCTCACTAATAGAACTTCTTTCATAGTTTCACCATCAAGACGACACAGATATCTCTATGCCAAAAATGACACCCTTTATTAGTCATTTACTAATCCAGGGCATAGAAGACATTTTCTTCTGTATATATCTTATGGATTCTAATAACAGAATGAGCTGGTTCCTTCTCACTCAAAATCTATGTGTTCTATAGGAAACCAAGAATAAAAGAAAATCTATTTCATCCAGGTTTTTCTTCTTATTTGTCTTGACGCTGCTTCTCTAACACCTAATTTAACATTTTGATGCAACATAAATGACAAAAAAAAGTGAAGATAACTTAAAAACATTACGTTTGGCAGATTTTAGAACAGCATATTGAGTGGCAGAAGCTAAAATTTTCTGAAGACAAATTTACTTTAGTGTTTACAGTGGTGTGTGAAGGTATATGTTTATTTTTATTTGTTTTGCTTTATTTTGTTGTGTTCTGTTCTCTTTTGTTTTAGAGAAGGAGTAATAAAGAGTTCAAGCAGCCCAGGTCTTGGATTTATACACACCTGGCTTTAAATCCTAGTTTTATAACTGTGAGTAATTAACTTGCCAGTTGTCTACTTTCTTCATTTGTAAAATGTTGCTAATCATATATGAAGAGTTTTTCAAATTACAAATAATATGCATTGCCTGAAACATAGTATATGCTCAACAAATGGTAGTTATTAATATTTTATTAATTATAGTGTTTTTGACAGAAGATCATTAAGCAAATCTGATATATATTATTAAAGATTTGTTTTGGCTTTTCCTAAAACCTGCGAGCTTGAACAATGTGTTTGTTTATGTAGATTTTATAAAAGATTATATCACAGAATCTTACAACTGAATTGATATTTAATTTCAAAATCACATTGCATGGCCAAATTACAAAACCAGCAGAACCTCTCAACTCATAGTACTTGCTCAAAAATAAACTTTTATTGTAGATTTCCAATTAAAAGTAGATTCAACCTGGCACCTTGACAATGTAATACTAAGGGAAAAAGAAAGGACAAAACAGGCTGTACATTATCAAAATATTTTTCCCTAATGAGTTATATTTAGCATAAAATAATGGAATTTTTCTAGCTTTCCAAGGGAAATTAATTTGAGTCTTCCCAACCTACTAGCTTCTGACTTGGAGGGCTGAATTCACCAATTAAATTCACAGCTGATTAATTAGCTAGTAATTTGAGAAGTTAATCATCATTCAATGGTACTTATTAAGTGTCTTCATGCCCATGAAATGTGTATTAGAAGATTGGTTTGGGAGGATTGAAATCTCACTGAAGAAACATTTAAGTAGTTTGGACACTCCAACCCCAACCTAAATATACCCTTGGTGCTGATCATTCCCTTTTATTTCTGTTTAAGAGCAGATATTAAATACAACAATGCAGAGATGTGCAAGAAACATATTACACAAATATATATTAGAGGCATCATGGCACTCATAAGGCTCATTTTAAATTATATTCCATGTTAAATAACCTGAAATGATTTTCAGCATTAAATGCCCACCCTGCAATCTTTCTTTCCTTCTTTTCTCTGAAGAATTTTTCATGTCTGGAAGCAGTTCACAGATGAAAATCACTTTTGTGATTTCTTCATAGTAGCTACTGAAAATTTGCTCAAATCACAAAGCTACCATACAATTTGCCCAATTCAGCAGAAATACTTGCCTTGGTCTATGCAGTTCAAGAGAAGCCCAATTTGGAATAGCAAGGGAGTTCCAGGTCAATGATGAGGTGAATCAACAAAATTTGTTAAAGAATTTACATAAATTGTGACCAGCTGAAGTCAGACTGTTAGTGCTTCATTTTAGTGTTGATGCTTTCTTAAAGATTTATATAATATTTACTGCAAATATAAAAATGAAACATGCTTACATTTGTGTATATAAGTATACACTCACACATGCACAAGCATTTGCACACATATCCTGGATTGTTTTTGAAAGTCTTGTGTTTACATTGTTACGTTCAAAGGGTAGTAGTTTGTAGTAGAGACTGCTGGCAAGCTACATCAACCCTGTGGATAATTCCTGAACCATATTTTCTATATATTTTCTCACATTTGTGAGAACTTATGAAAAAGATTGACTTCTACACTTAGTTTTCTGTCCTTGAAGTATTTGGAATTTAGATGTCTCCTTCAGTTAGGCTGCTAACCCTAAGAATTGCCCCTGTGTGAATAAAATTCTAACAAGTCTAGCTTTCCTTAGCAAAATTTTACCCAATTCCAGGAGATGCTTTCTTTTATCCAACCTACACTGCACATATTGCAGTGCCAGCATATCTTCTCTTTCTCTGGCCTTTGTGTAACTACAGAACAGCACGTTCACTTCCACTTTTAACCTTACATATCCTCTTGTATAAAGTAAGTGATTACAGTGAAATTTGCCCTTGGAGGTCATTCCATAGAAGAACGGACAATTTCAGAAACATAATCTCCTAGACCAGCTTGCTACAATGCTTTGGGAAGAATATTTTGCGAAATTTTCAATTATCTGATTCCTTCCTAGGGAACGGGAGGAATGGAAGTAGGGAAGAAAAGGCCAGGCAAGGTGAGAGGTCATTGGGTGCATTGTTACTAACCAATGGGGCCCCAATTTCCAGCAACACTAACAATTAATGCAACTGGTCAAGACATTGAAGTTAATTACTCTAAATTTTATGCAATAAAATTCACCATTACAACTTCAAAAATGTTTTAAACAGTCTTTCTGGGCTTAACAAATCCTATTATTATCCTTCTAAAAATGCTGATAGAATACAATATTAAGCAAGCTGTATCGTCATACATAGAAAAGAAATCTTTACAGAATTCTGTTTCATTTGTATTTTAAGTGGGTGTGCTTTCTGTACTTTTTACCCTGTGAAGAAGAAGCCATTTTGTGATGATTTGGGTAAATGCTTCTTGCTTTAGATAATTGCAAGAATCTCATCATACCAAAATAAACATTCAACATATGACTTATTATCAGTTTGACAATCAAGGTTTAATAAAATATTATTTTTATAATTCAACTTTATTTTTAAAAGGTAAAAATGATTTTTAATTTAGTAATACTTTTTTACCTAGATTACTTACAAAACTAATCTTAGTAAATTAGGGACAGTGGATAATTCTTTGCAGGGAAAATGTGTAATATAGGTAGAAAAGTGATGACTCATCCAAACACTTCTAAATAACTAAGGGTTTCAATCCACCATTCATCTGTCAGCTTGTTGTAATGTGATAGCTTATATGTTGCTGTGATTCTGGAAGTTATGCCACCAATGTTTCAAACACTAGCAGGGTCACCCATGGTGGACAGGTTTCAGTGGAGCTTTGGTGGATGGATCTTGGCTGAAAGCAGAGAATAACAGAAAAGATATTTACCTGTGTTATTGACTACAAAACGGCATTCAACTGTGTGGATCATAGCAAGTTATAGATAATATTTCAAAGAATGGGAATTACAGAACACTTAATTGTACTCATGAGGAATCTGTAGACCAAGAAGACCAAGAAGCTTAGACCAAGAAGCAGTTGTTCAAAAAGAACAAGGGCATACTGCCTAGTTTAAAATCAGGAGAGTTGTATGTCAGGGTGGTATCGTTTCACCATACTTATTCAATCTGTATGCTGAGAAAATAACCTGAGAAGATAGACTATATGAAGAAGAACACAGTATCAGGATTTGAGGAAGACTCCTCAAGAACCTGCAATATGCAGATGACACAACCTTGCTTGCTTTAAGTAAAGAGGACTTGAAGCACTTACCAATGAATATCAAAGACTACATCCTTCAGTATGAATTACACTTTAACATAAAGAAAACAAAAACCCCACAAGTGGATCAATAAGCAATATCATGATAAACAGAGAAAATACTAAAGTTGTGAAAGATTTCATTTTACTTGGATCAACAATCAACACACACAGCAGCAGCAGTCAAGAAATCAAACGACGTATTGCATTGGGCCAGTCTGCTGCAAAAGACCTCTTTAAAGTTTTAGAAAGCAAAGATGTCATCTTGAAGACTAAGGTGCGCCTGACCCAAGCCATGGTATTTTCAATCACCTCATGTGCATGTGAAAGCTGGATAATGAATAAGGACCAGCAAAGAATAATTGATGCCTTTGAATTATAGTGTTGGTAAAGAATACAGAATATACCACGGACTTCTCGAAGAACAAACCAATCTGTCTTGGAAGAACTACAGCCAGAATGCTCCCTAGAAGCCAGGATGGTGAGACTTTGTCCCACGTACTTTGGACATCTATTAGGAGGGACCAGTTCCTGAATAAGAACATCATGTTTGGTAAAGTAGAGGGCCAGGGAAAAAGAGGAAGACCCTCAACAAGACCCTCTATGAGATGGATTGACACAGTGGCTGTAACAATGAGCTCAAACCTACCAAAGATTGTGAGGATGGAGCTGGACCAGGCAGTGTTTCGTTCTGTTGTGCATATGGTTGCTATGAATCGGAACCGATTCAAGGGCACCTAACAATAAAAAACAACAAGTGTTGCCCATGTGTGCAACTTGTCAACAACCATTGCTTTACTATCATTAAATATCCATCTACCTTATGTTGTCTTTCTGTGAAAGTCTTTTCCTTTTCATGGTTGACCTTGATGTTCACATTAACCTGATTTTGTCAGTATATAAACATCCACTAAGAGAATGGCAAGGAAAGGTTAAGTCTATACTGTGATTTACCACTAGCCCAGACCACTGTGATGCCCTTCGGCTGTGCACTGTGTGTCCACACATTTGTTGGAGAATTAGAATGGAACATTAAATTGCTTCAGTTTGATCTGCCAGGGTTCATCTCCGACCCTACCTCAACCAAGGATACAGACGTAGAATTTTACCACTGACACTATGTTAACAGCCTACAGTAAATGGGACCTCTCTTTCATAACCCACCTCTAAATCAGATCAGATATAACTTAAAGGGAAAAACACAGTTTTTAGGGGTATATATAAGGGGTATATATATATAGGGGTATATATAAGGAAAAATGGTGTTTTATTTTGCAACTTCTAAAATTTTATGATTTTTTCATCCATAATGTATTTTGAATCCACAACACCTTCCCTATTTTTTACCCAAAGGAATATGCTTACACACATTAATCCCAAAACTATATTGTGTCTTGTTATATAATTTCCCAAGGTTTTCCAATAAATGAAAGTATAAGTTGTTTGCATACAGTTTCAATACATGTAAAAGATTGTTGCAGTTTCGTCTCCCTCTAAAGATTAAGCAATGCTTGTCATTCTTGCCAGAGAGTGAAAAATACGTTCAAATTTAAAAGGATTTTGCAGGAATGAAATTCACAGTTTTTGCTATTTTGACTATTTTAAAATATTGCGGGAAATATTTTAAAAGCAAATTTACATTTGTATTATTTCCTTTATGTAAGTGAAAAGAAAGTGCCTGAAGAACCTTTTCTTTTTTTTACTGTCAGAAAAAAATCAGAAATTATCTTGGTAAGGAGTACAAATTTGTATGCAAATGCACACACTTCTATTAAATTTTTCTAGAGTTTCATGAGTTAGTGGAAAACCTAAATTTAAAATTATGTATGTCTCAGAGATAATTCATGATGCTCTGAACATTTCATTGTCTTTCAAATTCAGAATATCTGAATCCTTTACAAAACAGTCTTAATTTATTTCTCTCTCTCTCTCTTTTTGGTTCCAGTGAAAACAGTGGATTTTTTTTGCAGTAGAATAAAAGCAAATATTCTAGGAGCCTTCTTCAATCAACTTTAAAGACCCCAAAAAGCTGGAAAGTAGGGAAGAAGGAGGACAAAAACAACTGAGATGAAGAAACAGCAAACCAGAGAATTTCAGTGTGGTAGATGACTGGATGGTGCCCTGATGGCACAGTGGTTAAGAGCTCAGCTGCTAACCAAAAACTTGGCAGTTTGAATCCACCACTCACTCCTTGGGGTATCAGGATTGGGGGAAGACTCATTAACAACCTGTTTTATGCAGATGACACAACCTTACTTGCTGAAAATGAAGAGTACTTGAAGCACTTACTGATGAAGACCAAAGACTGCAGCCTTCAGTATGGACTACACCTCAACATAAAGAAAACAAAAATCTTCACAACTGGACCAATAAAGGACATCAGGACAAACGGAGAAAAGATTGAAGTTGTCAAGGATTTCATTGTACCTGGATCCACAATCAACACCCATGGAAGCAGTAGTCAAGAAATCAAATGACATATTGCATTGGGCCAATCTGCTGCAAAAGACTTCTTCAAAGTTTTTTAAAAAGCAAAGATGTCACCTTAAAGACTAAGGTACACCTGACCCAAGCCATGATGTTTTCAGTTGCCCCATACGCATGTGAAAGCTGGACAATGAATAAAGAAGACCGAAGAAGAATCGATGCCTTTGAATTACAGTGTTGGAAAAGAATATTGAATATACCACCAACTGCCAGAAGAAGGAATAAATCTTTCTCGGATGAAGTACATCCAGAATGCTCCTTAGAGGCAAGAATGTGAGACTCTGTATCATGTACTTTGACATGTTATCAGGAGGGACCAGTCCCTGGAGAAGGACATCATGCTTGATAAAGCATAGGGTCAATGAAAAAGAGGAAGGCCTTCAAGGAGATGAATTGTCACTGTGGTTGCAATGATGGGCTCAAGCATAGCAGGGATTGTGAGGATGGCGCAGGACCAGGCAGTGTTTCATTCTGTTGTACATAGGGTCATTATGAGTCAGAACCAGCTTGAAGGAACCTAACAACAACAACAACATATAAAATCAAATCACCTAGAAACCTACATATAAAGTGTAGGAAATAAAAATTATTCTCTTTCATAACTGAAATCAGGAGATTAGAAACCTATGCATAAGGACTGTATTAGATGAGGGTTTACAAACAATACTTTTGCTATCTTTAAACCTGCACAGAGAGAGATCCAGTGGGGAGATCTGAATTAAGAATAGAACTAAATTTGAAGGAAGAAGAAAAAAATGAGTAGATCCTTAGGAGAGGGCAAAGGGGAGAAAACACGGGGACATTAAACCAAAGATGGAAGCTAGTTTCTTTATTTGACGTTATGGAGAACTTTTTTTAAAGTGCAGAAATAACTAACGTTCAAATTTTTAAGTTATTGTAAGTTGCCTTTGTCTCTATGTCTTCCAGAACATCAGGTAAACTCTATTATATGTATATAGGATTGCTGGGCTTCATTGGGAAGTTGAAGGAAATTTCCTCTTTCAATTTCTCAGTTACCAAACTGATGTGGAGGTACCCCATGCATGGAAGAGTGAGAAGTTCTGTAGTTTCATGGAAATAGGAACTCAGAGCAACAGGAGGCTCCAAGAATTAAAGCCCCTAAAGAATTCACAGGTATTTGGGGGAAGTGAGTTTGCTTCCTATAGAATGTGATATTAGATTTGGAGTCAGTGTTTTCAGGATTTCATGTGAGATTATCAGCTAGTCTATCTCTATCTACTTCGTACTAAGTTGGATGACCTCGAGCACACTAAAGTCATTTATGCTTTCCACATGACATATTTCTGTGATTAAATACAGACAACACGATCAACAAACAGTTCTCTGTCTCTATTTTAACCTTCTATATGAATTCAATTCACCATCAAACTGCTCCAAAAAAAGTTTTGGAAACCTACAAGAGAGTTCTATTTATAGAGTATGAATATAAAACCTTAGCTCTCATTGATATCTTCTATGTCTTTGGATCATGACTAAACAAAAGTTGTCACCTTAGTGCCAATGGCCCGTGGGGACACTGCTCCTGTTGAATTTGTTGCCATCGCAAACTTGAGCATTCAAGTGTCTGTATCCATCTGTACTGCAGTACAAGTTTTTCCCATTCTTACAGAAACAGAACCAAAATCATTAACACAGAATTTTCATCATTCCAAGGGTCTTATAGCAAAGCATAATTCTTTCCAATTAAAACATTGCTGCTTTGTCATCTTAGGACTCTTTTGTGAGTTTATGTGCCCGAGAACAATCTGAATAAGACCCTCCATGCTGTCCTCAAATTAATTAGTAGTCAAGCCTCTAATTTTAACTACTGATTGTCTTAGTCTACTGTCTTTCAACAAAATGCGTGCAACTCAGAAATAATGCGTAATTTCCCTGGAGGATCATTGATTATATACGTGGTGAGATTCATGGTTAGCCTATCTACTGATAAATTCTTGGACAGTTCTGAAACTTAGGGAGATCTTAAGTTCCCTGAAAAACAAACAAACAAACAAACAAAAAAAAACAGCAGTTCATGAAAGGGATAAACAACCGTGTCCTAGTATACTTAATAACAGCTTCATGATGGAAGTTGGGTGATAGTATGAATAATTGGAGGTATTCACTAGTCCTCAAACACTCTCCAGAGCAATTTCTTCCATTACTATTCCACGTTCCACTTCTCAGTTCAGGTTCAAAACACAGTATATTTATTTTGATTTAAGTAAAATTCATTTAGCCATAATGTGTTATAATATGGTATAAAAAGTAACCATATTAAATTGTACACTTAATAAATTGATTCTTGAAAGTAATAAATCACATAAAATCAAAGTGGATTAAAAGGTCACAATCTAAGATTGTACTACTTAGGTTGGATATGCTCTTGGTGGGTATGTTTGATGAGCTACTGCCATTTTATTACAGTATTTTTAGTAAAAATAATTAAGTATTATTCAATAGGCTAATAAAATTATTACATAGTAACTCAAACACTGAAACAATGCCTACAGACTCAGCGAGGGACCAAGGTTGTATTTCTCTCTTCCTACTTTAATTACGATGCAGAAATTATTTTGGAATTTATACTTTTTGATGTCATTACTTATTATAAATTTCCATTCTAAATAAAGAAGCAGGATATTCAAAAGATAAGTTTATGAAGTGTAAGTTAGCAAACAATTACGTGTACAATACATACATACCCACCTTAAAACTTGGTGAATTTTTATCTCAGTGTCATTAACTGCCTTCAGGTTGGCCACCAACTTGTGATAACCCCATGTGTTACAGAGTAGAACCACTCCATAGGGTTCTCTTGGCTGTAATCTTTACGGAAGCAGTTAGCCAGAACTTTCTTTCATGGACAGCCTGGATGGGCTTGAATTGCCAACATTTAGGTTAGCAGCTGATTGCAAATTTATTGTGCCATCTACACTCCTTTATCTCAGTATATGAAATAACTAATTTTTTGAGTACTGGAGGTATAATTTTGAGATTCTTACATTTTAAGGAAGAGAAAGTGGAGTTCTAGAGGGTTTATGTGCTTTGTTCAGAAGTGTAAAGCTGGTAACTAATAGAGCTTTATTTGGATGCTGCACAATCTGAACCTAAACTTTGTTAATATTGTCATGTTGCTGGGCAGTTGCTTATTGTTGTTAGTTGCCATCGAGTCCATTCTGACTCACAGCAACTCGAGATGTGCAGAGTAGAACTGCTTCATAGGGTTTTCAAGGCTGTGACATTTGAGAAGGAGATTGCCAGGGCTGCCTGCCCAGGCACCTCTGTGTGGGTTCAGACAGCTAAACTTTTGGCTAGTAACTCGGGCTCTTAACTGATTGCACCACCCAGGGCTGCCTGCTATGTGACCTTGGACAAGATACCCAAATTCTGCGTCTTAATTTTTATTTCTGTAAAGTTGAGTTAAAACACTAGTTACATCATACAGAAGGTTTGAGAATGAATTGACTTAATGTATATAAAATACTTAGAATAATGGCTGCCACTTTGAAAGCGTCATCTCTTACTGTTCTACACTTCTAAATGAAAATGCAAAATAGCCTTAATTCTCTTCCTTTCTTCCTCCTGTTCCTCCTTCCATCCTTCTTTCTTTCTCACCTTCTGATTTCTTCGAAATACACTAATTTCTAATATATTTTATTAATCATAACTACAACTTTTTTTCAAGCAATGAGTTGACATATTTTATATATTGTTTTTTCCTTGACAAAAATCTCACATTGCAATGTCTTTGGAGAGTGTGCCTTGGAGCAGCTGCCTTCCAAAATATTATTATTACCTGAAACAGCTATTGTTATTTTTGCCACTTCTTAGGTAAGAAAAACTCAGTGACATTAAAAATCATATCCAAGTTACACAACTAACAAATGGTAGAATTAAGTCAGTGAAAGAGATACCAAGAGAAGCAAGCCATTCACATTTTTATATGTCTCACAGTTTACTTTTGGTATTAGCTGCCATTGAATCAACTCCAAGTCATATACACTTCATGTGTAACAGAATGAAACATTGCCTCATGCTGTGCCTTCTTCGTGATAGTAGATTATGTCTGAGTCCATTGTTGTGGCTACTGTGTCAATCCATCTCTTTGAGAATTTCCCTCATTTTTGCTGACCCTCTGGCAGACTCACAGATAAATCAAGCTTATTTTACTAGATTGACTGTAAATGACTTGGAATCAGAACAATTCCTTTTTTCTTGTCTGTATCTTCACAGTTGATAAAAAAGTGTGAGACACAAAATGGAATTGATTACGTATTTGTTGGAGCCCTGGTATCTCAGTGGTTGAGTTTAGCTGCTAACCAAAAGATCAGCAGTTCGAATCCACCAGCAGATCCTTGGAAACCCTATGGGGCAGTTCTACTTTGTCCTATAGGGTCACTATGAGTTGGAATAGGCTTGACAGCAATAGGTGTTATTTTTTGATATATTTATTGGATATTGACTATTATATATAATATCTATATTATATCTATAATACCATATATATAATATATGTATCATATATATGTATCAGGAGCCTGGTGGCACAGGTGTGTGAGAAAGTGGGAAGCTGATTCAATAACATATCTAATTTTTTTTTTCAATCCATTAGTTAATTTGATATTGTTTTGACACTAGATGAGTCAGCTGCTAACCGAAAGGTTGGTAGTTCGAACCATCAGCTGCTCTGCAGGAGAAAGATACGGCAGTCTGCTTCCATAAAGATTTACAGCCTTGGAAACCCTATGGGGCAGTTCTACTCTGTCCTGTGGGATCACTATGAGTTGGAATCAACTCAATGCCAGTTTTCTTTTTTAAAAAAAAAAAATATGTATCTGATATAAGTGTGTGTGTGTGTGTGTGTGTGTGTATGTGTATATATGCACACATATATATAAGTATTATGCATGTATATATACATATATATATTAATGTCTATATATATATAAAAAATAGCCAATATTTCTATGCACACCATGGACTAAAAGCCCATGCATCATCCATCCCTGAATGCCACTCCAAATTTCTCTCTCCTCTCCCCTCCCTAAATCTGTTCCCACCATTCTATAGCTTGAACATACCAAGTGTGCTCCTCACTGGAACCATTTGCTCAATTTTCCAAGCGGATCACTCCCACAGTTTGTTTAATTCTTTACATTTATTACGTACCAGGTAGTCTGCTAAACATTTTACATCAATTATCATATTAAAACAAGTTGTTATCTGTCTGTGACACAGTGAAATGGATTGAGAATACAAGTGCATTCCTCATCCACTGTCAACACAATATCAAAGCAACTAATGCATTGGGAAAAAAAAAATCAGATGTGATGTTTAGTCAGCTTCCCACCTTCTCACACACATACACTCCTCAAAATATATTATTTAAGAGAATGTGTTTTGAGTAATGTTGTAGAATGACAACAACACAGCAAGGTCAGACACTTTTCAACAGGAAGGGCAGTTCAGGAGAATAGAAGTCGATTATATAAACTATCAATTGATTATGATTTCAAAGTAAATGTCAGTTCCATTATAAACCTCTGAGAAAAGGATGCTGCTAAATAAAACATTACGTTCACTGGCCACTGTCTTCTAAGCTCTGATAAAACAAATGCCCAAATATAACTTCTTAATGTGAAGCTAATGAGCCAGAAACAGTGAAATAAGGCATTTTATTTTGAATAACTAGAGTCACAATTCTTTCGGAAGGGCATACGTGTACCCAGGATGGGGTCTTAAACTACAGTGAAAATTATCCATTTTTCATTATCTTACATGTGGTAATGCTACAGTGGCCACATCAAGTAAACTTAAAGAAGGTAGAATGTCTAAGAGCCAATCACTGAAATTAAAAGCTCACATTAAAGTCACTTCCTCCTGTCTTGTGTTTCTTAATTTTAGCAGTTTTTAAGCCCAGGAAAAAAGTCACTGAAAGTACTGTAATTTTGTATAATGGGGATGGTATAATTTATTCTCATCTGTATAGGATTTTTTTTTTTTTTTTTTTTTTTTGCAGAGGACTCAAGAGATTTTTCGTTAATGGATTTAAGAGATTTTTCTCTAATGGACTACACTCCAGCTTTTATCCAGGCAAATTCACTGCTGCTGAGTCGATTCCGACTCATAGTGACTCTATAGGGCAGAGTCGAACTGTCCCGTAGAGTTTCCAAGAAGCGGTTGGTAGATTGGAATTGCTGACCTTTTGGTTAGCACCCCAATTCCTAATCACTGTGCAACCAGGGCTCCTAACCAGGCAAATATGGGTTCAAATCCTATCTCTGCAATGTAAAATTAGAAAGATGTCACAATTTTTTTTTCAGACCCGGTTTACTTCTCTTTTTTTTTTGTATATATATATTTTTTACTGTACTTCAGGTGAAGGCTTAAGAACAAATAGTTTCTCATGAAACAGTAGTACACATGTTGTTTTATGACACGGGTTAACAGCCCCAAACATATTAACCCTCTAACTTCTCAACTTTTTTTTTTTTTTTGGTGAAAATACACATAGCCAAAGATACACCGTTTCAAAAATTTCTACATGCACAGTTCAGTGACATTGACTACGCTCTTCCAATTGTCTGTTATTCTCACTTACGATGAAGGCTTACAGAACAAAAGTTTCTCAATTAACAGTTACTACAAATGTTGCCCTATGACAATGGTTAACAATCTCACAGCACATCAACAATATCCTTACTCAACCTTGAGTTCCCTATCACCAGCTTCCTTATCACCTTCTGCCTTCTGGCCCTTGTCACTGGACTCCTGTACCTCGTTAATCTCATTTGGTTTTACGGGGCTGTCCATTCTCAGACTGAACAGTGAACCTCGGAGGTAGCTTCACCACTGAGCTAAAAGGGTGTCTGGGGGCCATACTCTCGAGGTTTCTCCAGTCTCCTTTAGGCCAGTAAATTTGGTCTTTTTTTGTGTGTGTGTAAGTTAGAATTATGCTCTACATCCTTTTCCAGCTCTGTCCAGAACCCTCTGTTGTGATCCTGGTCAGAGCAGTCAGTGGTGGTAGCCAGACACCATCTAGCTGTATTGGACTCAGTCCGGTGGAGGCCTTGGTAGCTGTGGACGATTAGTCCTTTGGACTAATCTTTTCATTGTATCCTGTTCTCTTCATTGTCCTTTACTCCTGAAGGGATGAGATCAGTGGAGTATCTTAGATGGCCGCTCACAGGCTTTTAAGACCCCAGACACTACTCACCAAGGTAGAATGTATAGCATTGTCTTCATAAGCTGTGTCATGCCAAATGAACTAGATGTTTCCCTAGACCATGGTCCCCACAACCCTCCACCAAGCAATTCAGTCCCTCAGGGAGTTTGGATGTGTCTGTGGGGCTTCCATGACCTTTCCTTGTACAAGTTGTGCTAGTTTCCCCTGTATTGTGTACTGTCTCACCTTTCACCCAAGATACCACTTATCTATTGCCTATTTAGTATTTCCCCCCCTACCCCTCCCATCCCTGGTAACCAACAAAGATTGTTACATTTTGTGTGGGAACTTTTTCATGAGTTTTTACTACAGAGGTCTCATAAAATATTTGTCCTTTTCTGATTGACTTATTTCACTCAGCATAATGTCCTCCAGTTTCATCGATGTTGTGAGATGCTTCACAGATTCATTGTTGTTCTTTCTCATTGCATAGTACTCCATTGTGTGTATGTACCATAGTTTGTTTATCCATTCATCTTTTGATGGGCATTTAGGTTGTATCCATCGTTTTGCTATTGTGAACAATGCTGCCATGAACATAGGTGTACATATGTCTATTCGAGTGACGACTCTTATTTCTCTAGGATATATTCCTAGGAGTGGGATAGCTGGATCGAATGGTATGTCTATTTCTAGCTTTCTGAGGAAGCGCCATATCATTTTCCAAAATGGCTGTATCATTTTGTTTTCCAACCAGCAGTGCATAAGAGTTCCAGTCTCACCACAGCCCCTCCAACATTTGTTATTTCCAGTGTTTTTGATTCGTGCCAGTAATGCCAGGGTGAGATGGTATCTCATTGTGGTTTTAATTTGCATTTCCCTAATGGCTAGTGATCAGGAGAATTTCCTCATTTCTCTGTTGGCTATTTCAATGTCTTCTTGGTGAAGTGTCTGTTCATTTCCTTTGCCCATTTTTTAATAGGATTATTTGTCTTTTAGTTGTAGAGGTGTTGGATTTTCTTGTAGATTATGGAGATTAGACTTTTGTCTGACTTCTACTGTCCAAAAACTTTTTCCCAGTCTGTAAGTTCTGTTTTTGCTCTTTTGGTGAAGTCTTTTGAAGAGCATAGGTGTTTGATTTTTAGAAGATCCCAGTTATCTAGCTTATCTTTTGGGGTTTGTACATTGATGGTTGTGGTTTGTATCCTGTTAATGCCATGTATTAAGGCCTGAATTGTTGGTCCTATTTTTTCTTCTATGAAATTTATAGTTTTAGGCTTTATATTCAGGTCTTTGATCCATTTTGAAGTAGTTTTTGTATACGGTGTGAGGTATGGGTCCTGTTTCTTTTTTTTGCAGATGGATATCCAGTTTTTCCAGCATCATTTGTAAAAAAGACTGTCTTTTCCCCATGTGATGGACTTTGGGCCCTTGTCGAAGATCACCTCACTGCAGGTGGATGGATTTACATCTGGGTTCTCAATTCTGTTCCATTGGTCAACGTATCTGTCATTGTACCAGTACCAGGCTGTTTTGACTATTGTAGCTGTATAGTGGGTTCTGAAGTCAGCTAGTGTGAGTCCTCCAACTTTATTCTACTTCCTCAGTAGTGCTTTACTAATTCAGGATTTCTTCCCTTTCCATATAAAGTGATTGATTAGTTTTTCCATCTCTTTGAAGAATGCTGTTGGTATTTGGATTGGGATTGCATTGTATTTGTAAATTCCTTTGGGTAGAATTGACATTTTCACAATGCTGAGTCTGCCTATCTATGAGCATGGTATGTTTTTCAATTTATGTAGATCCTTTTGGGTTTCATGCAGTAGGATTTTGTAGTTTTCTTTGTATAGTTTTTTTTAACATCCCTGGTCAGATTTATTCCTAAGTATTTTATATTTTTAGGGGATATTGAAAATGGTATTGTTTTCCTGATTTCCTTTTCATCATTCTCCTTATTGGTGTATAGGAATCCAAATGATTTTTGAATGTTTATCTTGTATCCTGCTACTCTGCTGAATCTTTCTATTAGTTCTAGCAGATTTCTTATGGAGTCTTTAGGGTTTTCTATGTATAGTATCATATCATCTGCAAACAGGGACAGTTTAACTTCTTCATTATAAATTTGGATGCTCTTTATTTCTTTCTCTTGCCTTATTGCTCTAGCTAGAACTTCCAGCACAATGTTAAATACGAGTGGTGATAAAGGGCGTCCTTGTCTTGTTCCTGTTTTCAAGGGGAATGTTTTTAGACTCTCTCCATTAAGAATGATGTTGGCCGTTGGTTTTGCATAGATGCCCTTTATTATGTTGAGAAATTTCCCTTCTATACCTATTTGATTGAGAGTTTTTATCAGGAATGGGTGTTGGACTTTGTCAAATGACTTTTCTTCATAAATTGAGATGATCATGTGATTCTTTTCTTTCCTTTTTTTTATGTGGTGGATTACATTGATTGATTTTCTAATGTTGCACCATTCTTGCATACCTGCTATGAATCCTACTTGGTCGCGGTGTATTATTTTTTTGATATGACGCTGAAGTCTATTGGCTAGAATTTTGTTCAGAATATTTGTATCTATATTCATGAGAGATATTGGACTGTAAATTTCTTTTTTTGTGACATCTTTGCCTGGTTTGGGTATCAGCGTTATGCTGGCTACATAGAATGAATTTGGAAGTGTTGCTTCCTCTTCTATGTTCTGAAAAAGCTTGAGTAGTACTGGTAAACCTCTTCTGTAAATGTTTGTAGAATTCTCCAGTGAAGCCATCTGGGCCAAGGCCTTTTTTTGGTTGGGAGGTTTTTTATTACCTTTTCAATCTCTTCTCTTCTCTTCTTATGGGTCTGTTCAGATTTTCAATATCACTCTGTTGTAGTTTGGGTAGGCCATGTGTTTCTAGAAATGTATCCGTTTCCTCTAGGTTTTCAAATTTGTTGGAGTATAGTTTTTCATAATATTCTGTTATAATCCTTTTCATTTCAATTAGGTCTGTTGTAATGTCCCCCATTTCATTTATTATTTGGGTTATTGGTGTCCTCTCCTGTTTTTCTTTTGTTAGTCTGGCCAGTGGTTTGTCGATTTTGTTGATTCTTTCAAAGAACCAACTTTTGGTTTTAATTCTTTCTATTGTTTTTCTGTTCTCTATTTCATTTATTTCTGCTCTGATCTTTACTATTTCTTTTCTTCCGGTGGTTGTGGGCTTTTTTTGCTGTTCACTTTCTATTTGTTTGAGTTCTGTAGTTAATGTTTTGATTTTGTTCCTTTCTTCTTTTTTGATATTTGCATCTATTGCTATAAATTGTCCTCTGAGGACTGCCTTTGCTGTGTCCCAAAGGTTTTGGTAGGATGTGTTTTCATTCTCATTTGATTCTAGGAATTTTTTGATTCCATCTCTGATTTCTTCTGGTACCCAGTGTTGTGTAAGCAGGGTATTATTCAGTTTCCATGTAGTTGTTTTTTCCTTTATCTTTCTATTGTTAATTTCTACATTGATGGCATTGTGGTCAGAGAAGATACTCTGAATTATCTCAACGTTTTGGATCTTGTTGAGGATTGCTCTGTGGCCTAAGATGTGGTCTATTCTGGAGAACGTTCCATGTGCATTGGAAAACAATGTGTACTTTTCAGCGTTTGGATGCATTGTTCTATATATGTCTATGAGGTCCAGTTGGCTGATTGTGTCCTTTAGGTCTTCTGTATCTTTGCTGAGTTTCTTCTTAGTTGTTCTGTCCTTTACTGAGAGTGGTGTGTTGAAGTCTCCTACTATTATTGTGGAACTGTCAATTTCTCTTTTCAGTGCTGTTAGAGTTTTTTTAATGTATTTTGGAGCCCTGTCATTGGGTGGATAGATATTTATTATGGTTATGTCTTCATGATGGATTGTCCCCTTAATCATTATATAGTGTCCTTCTTTGTCTTTTATGGTAGATTTTGTTTTAAAGTCTTTTTTATCTGAGATTAGAATTGCCACTCCTGCTCTTTTTTGGTAGTTGTTAGCTTGATTTATTTTTTTCCAACCTTTGATTTTTAATAAATTCACATCTTTGTTTCTAATGTGTGTCTCTTGTAGACAGCATATTGATGGATCCTGTTTTCTTATCCATTCTGCCACTCTCCGTCTCTTTATGGGTGCATTGAGTCCATTTACATTCAGTGTAATTATTGATAGATGGCAGTTTGTTGCTGTCATTTTGTAGTGCTTTTTTTTGTGGTGCTGAAGTTTTCTTTGTTCTTCTTACTTTCTTGTGCTGAGTTACTTTTGTTTGTGGATTTTTGTTTTCCTTTCTTTTGTTTTTGTAGGTTTTGTTTTTGCCAAGACTTTATTATTTTTTTTTTGTCTTTATTTTTATGAGTTGGTTTGTTAAATTTCTTTGCGGTTACCATGAATTTTACTCTTATCTTTCTAAGTTTGAAGCAGTCTACCAGTACTTGGTATCACCTTGCCTTCCTTTTCATTACAAGGATCTATACCTATGCCGTTTATTCCCTCTTTTATTGTTTTAATGTTGTTGTCATTTATTTATTAACTGCTCTGATTCCCTGTTGTATTTCTTTTGGTTTTGGATAGTCCTAGAGAGTTCATTTCCTAGAATGGTATCTGGCTGGTACGATCCTATGTCCTAGATTCTGCCTGTGAGCTGAAGCTGTTTGTCCTCAGATTGAAGAACCACCTTTAATAATTCTTGTAAGTTTGGTTTGACTTTTACATATTCCCTTAATTTCTGTTTATCTGGAAATGACCTAATTTCACCGTCAAATTTGAAAGAGAGTTTTGCAGGATATATTATTCTTGGCTGACAATGTTTTTCTTTAAGAATTTTATATATGTCATCCCATTGCCTTCTTGCCTGCATGGTTTCTGCCAAACAATCTGAGCTTAGTCTTATTGTTTCTCCTCTGTATGTGACTTCTTGTTTTTCACGAGCTGCTCTCAGGATTCTTTGTTTGTCTTTTTTTTTGGCGAACGTGAATATGATATACCTTGGTGATTTTCTTTTGGGGTCTGTTCTATATGGGCTTCGTTGAGCTTCTTGGATGGTCAGCTTTTCATCTTTCATGATATTGGGGAAGTTTTCTGTCAGCGGTTCCTTAGTGATCCTCTCTGTGTTTTCTGTTTTCTCCCCCTGTTCTGGAATGCCAATCACTCGTAAATTTTTGCTTTTAATTGTGTCCCACATAACTCTCAGGGTCTCTTCATTTTTCTTTGTTCTTTTTTCTGAGTTTTCCTGAAACAGAGTTGTATCCAAGTGTTTGTCCTCAATTCCACTGGTCTGTCTTCCACCATTTCAAATCTGCTTCTCAGCCGTTTTATGACATCATCCATTTCTGAAATCTTGTTGTTTATCTTTTGGATTTCTAATTGTTGTCTTTGCATAATTTCTAGTTATGAATTTATTTTGGCATTTTGTTCCTGCATCATCTTCCTGAATTCTTCCAATTTTTTGTCTGTATTTTCCATGAAGTTGTCTATTTTTTCCCTCATGTTTGTCAGCTTTTTGTCTCAGTTCTTGGAGAATTCCAAGTATTAGAGACTTGAATTACCTATGAGGTAGTTCCAGTGCATTTTCATCCACAAGAGTGTCATCTGGTGTTTTATTTTGGACACCTACTGGAACCATCCTGTCATGTTTTTGTAAATGTTTAGATATTGTCTGCTGTTTTCAGGGCATTCAGTGGTTATTTCTCTCGTTTATTGATTGTAGATTTGTTTGTTTCTTCCTTTTTTAAAAAAAATAATTTGACTATGTCTGAGCAGGCAGACTGTGTGTTCTTTGTTGTTTGCTCATCTGTGCACTCAATACTTTTCACCTCCTTCTCCAAATGGCAGCATGAGTCACTCAGTTATGGTACAGCTGGGCAGGTCTAGCTGAAGAGGAGGTACTGGGATGGGTTGTTTGTGGCACTTACTACAGCCACCAGAGTAGGTTTGTAATCAGTGCAGGGCAGGTTCCAATAGGCCGTGCCCATGCTGCTTGGTGGTGTGATGTGAAGCGCATTGTTCAGGTAGGCAGGATGCAGTGGGGAGATTGTTATATGTGGAGCTAAGATGGATATGGGAGAAATGAGAGAGGAACAGGAGCCAAAAACTTATAAACAAACAAAAAAGAATGATAGGGGAGCTTGCCATTGTAATGGAGAGATGAGAGACTATGAAATGGAGAAAAACAAAAAGGGGAAGAGGAAAAAAGGAAAGAATGAATAAATAAAAATCAGAAAGATAAAGAACTGCAAAGTTCCCAGGGATCCCACTGGTGCAGCTATGAGGTCTGGGGAAGTCACTGTCAGGTGTTGCCATACAGCCTGGCTAGAAGGCATAGAGGTATACAACGCCTGGTATTCAGGGATCCAAAAGAGAAAGAAGATATAGAAGGATGAGAAACTGAGCAATGAAGAAAGATAAAAAGGGAAAAAGAGGGAAAACAAAACAAAACAAATTAAAAAAAAAAAGAACAAGAAAGCCCCCCCCCCCAAAAAAAAACAGAAAAAAAAAAAACAACAAAAAACGAAATGCTCTCAGGGATCCCTCTGCACATCTGTGGAAGCTGAAGGGGAGTTCCTTGCCATGCAGCTCCGCCTGGCCAGAAATTTCTCCCAACTCAAGAAAAGGAAAAGAAAACAAACAAACAATTCAAAACAAACAAATGAACAAAATCCCGGGATCCCACCAGCGCGGTAGCCCAGACCGGGAAGCAGCTCCACACTTGAATGGAGTTCCGTAGCCCCTCAGGAAGAAGCAAAGATGGTGCACAGAGCCAAGCACTCAAGCGAAAGGAGGGGGAGGCAGCGAGAGGCAAGTGAGAAATCAAAAGAAGTAAGAAAAAAAAAAAAAAAGCAACACCAGCAGCCAACAAATGGCACTCAGAGAGCCAGTCAGTGCGGGCTGGTGTTTCTGGACAAAAGACTGTGTCTGTGGGAAGCAGAGGAGGCCGAGTGTGAGTGATGAAGTGTAGAGAGTGGGAAAGTGTATATCACAAATTTCCAGCACTCTGCAGCCCGTAGTGAAGAAGCAAAGATGGCACACGGAGCCAGGCACTCGAGTGAAAGGAGGGGGAGGCGGCGAGAGGCAAGCGAGAAATCAAAAGAAGCAGAACAAAAAAAGCAACACTTGAAGACAACAAATGGTACTCAGAGAGCCAGCCAATGCGGGCTGGTGTCTCTAGACAAGAGACGGTGTCCGCGGGAAGTGAAGGGGGCCCAGTATGGGTGAAGAAGTGTAGAGAGTAGGAAAGTGTATATCACAAATTGCCGGCGCTCTGCAGCCCCTTAGGAAGAAGCAAAGATGGTGCCCGGAGAGACACACTGGAGTGAAAGGAGTGGGAGATGGCCAGAAGCAAGGAAGAAATCAAAAGAAGTGGAAAAAAGCAACACCAACAGCCAACAAATGGCACCCAGAGAGCCGCCCGCTTGGGTGTGTGGAATCCAAGCAGCCGGCGCTTCCCAGTCAAGAGTTTGTGGCCGCAGAAAGCAGAGGAGGCCGAGCAGGGCGAAGGTGGTGGGGGGTGGGAAAGCACACACCACAAATTACCAGTTGTTTTGTCTCCAGCTGGATGCTCCATGAGGCTGCTTTCTCGTACCCCAGTTTGCTGGTCTCCGATAGGAGTCCAAGATGGTGGATCCGCGCTTTGTTAGCTGGTAGGTGACCTCTGCATGAATCTCCTCTCGCTCTCCGTTCTCTGTCAGTTTTCTCACTCCATTTTGTGCTTGGCTGAGTTCTTTATCTCTTCATTTCATGTTTTAGGGTTTCAGGATTGTTGTATTCTCTGTTCGGCTTAGTTTTTCAGATCTGTGCTCTGGAGGGACAGCGTGTTGCTTTTGCCTAGAGCGCCATTTTGCCGGAACTGTCCCAGTTTACTTCTGTTTAAAATGAAAGTTATAGCTTCCACATAGAGATAGAATGGTGATTAAATGAAACACTTCTGAGAATAATATATCACAGTTTATGGCAGAGTAAGTATTCAATGTTACATCCCTTTTCCACTTTTCATCTTATACAATATCAACTGGCCATTTACCACTCAATTGTCATATAGAATGTATCAGCCTATTTCATCTTTCTATATATATTTCTTATACAGTGAATATGTCAAAATATTTAATATGAAGGCTTACAAGTACTGTACTGATCCTTTATGAGCAAAGTGCAGAGGAAATCTCAGCGCTTTCTATTTGTTACTCACGGCTTTGTTTTTATTTGTTGAAGACTCCTAAATCTGTATTCTCAGTTCTGTTCTAACCCTGCAGCTCCAAATTTGACTATCCATTTAATATCCTATCAAGTTGTTGAATGGTATCTCAGACATAACATGTCCAAAAGAACTATTGATGAATCCCCCATACCTACCATATGTCTGCAAGTCTATTCACCTCCATCATTGATAGTATGGCCACCCAGTTTTTCAGTGTAAAAGCCAAGGATAATGTGTTGATTATCTATTTTGCCTCACTCCCTTCTTATGGATTCATTGGTAAGTTCCTTCAGGTTTACCTTAACCATTCTATCTGCCAACAACCACTTCCTCCCATTTTCTCTGGGGAAAATGGTTATACACTCAGCTGCTAGTGGAAATGTTTGTGGTTAGAACCCACTGGAGAAAGATCCGGTGAACTGCTTTCATAAAGATTATTGCCCAGAAAACTCTATGGGGGCAAGTCTACTCTGTCATATGGGGTCACTATGAGTTGAAATAGACTTGACAGCACCCAACATCAACAATAAAATAGACTCTTACTAAGTTTTCCTACCTTGACTCTGTAGTCCCCTTGGAATACATTCTTTACATTGAAGCTAGAGTGACTTTCGAAAATATTACTTCCGTATAAAAGCTCTTTAATTATTTCCCATTGGAACTGGAATGAAATCCCAGATTCTTTAACATAATCTTCAAGACATTGCATTATCTGAACTGCTCTGATTTTTCTTCCACCATGTTCTTTCTTTTTCTGTTAGATTTTTATATGGCTGCCTCTTTGTTTAAATGTCACTTTTTCAGAAATTCTGTCAAAGAGATTTCTAACTAAAATATTGTTTCCCCACTCTTATCGTTATGTTATTACACTATTTATTTCCTTGTTGCTATTCTTAGTGTTTTAAATCTTTCTATTACTAATTGATGTGAGCATTGCATGAGGTCTTCCAGTAAAATACTTCCAAGCCCTTGGTGGGTATTGAATAAATAATTTTCACTGCTTGCCTGCCTGTTTATTCTGTCGAGCAAGGAGGTGAGAATCATAAAGGCAAATAACATAAAGAAATGAAGAGAGAAAACACACTTAAAACTAGAAAAAAATTATGCTTTGCTCTTCGATAATGAAAACAATTTTTCAAAGGTTTCTATCAGGAATTTTCAATTAGAAGTGAATCAAATAATATATAGAGTAGGATATACATGTTCTTAATTCAAGGACAGATCTCAGTTCAAAGGGTTGACTAACCTCTTAAAATCCTTAATGTTCTAGATGAAAAGTCACTTTTGGGGACAATTAGAGGATATACTCATTAAACCAATTGTACAAAGGCCATAGCATTGGTGTAAGAGGTGAGGCAGTACCATTAAGAAGTAACCTAGAAAACCAGTCATTTGAACGACTTTGCCTTTGAGGTTACCTCACAGCAAGCAGACACCAGGCAACTGCATTTGGTTTCAAATTCAAAGTTACAGAGTTCAATGGAGAAAGAAACTCTGCTCTCCCTTCCTATTTAACTAGTTTTAATTTGAACTTCAATATAGTATTTGGCTGACAAAGTAGTATACCATAAGCACTTTAGATAATTCTATTAAGTTATTCAAGTTACACATGTTATGTAAAACAGGCAAGTCGTTTGCAAAGAAGGTAGGTTCTCCTCCTCTCCCATCAATGGTATCCTAAGGTGAACCATAACATTGATATCTAGTGGCTGAAGTTGAGTTCTTATATCATAAAATTGATGTCTCTTTGTATATAATTGTCTATTGTACATCTAGAGAAGAAAAATGAGGTTTAGGAAACTTTGAAGGACTTAGACATGACATAGATCTACAGTGGAGCCAAAAAAAAATGATTTATCTTTTTATCTTATGAACAAAATCTATAGCAAAGTACAGATCCAAAACCTTATACAAAGCAATCATGGAGACATATCAGACAAAGTCAGTAGAAAAATGTTTACTTCTCCATGCCTTTCTACCCTCTGCCACCAGTTTCAGAAATATATTGCTCCTTTTTATTGTTGTTAGTAATTTGTCTCTTTGATTTCTCAGTTACTGAAAAACAACAAAATATCAGTTCTGCCAAAACTCAGGAAAAACTTCAACCTTTTCTGAAGGAAAGGATACACCTCCACGGGATAGGTCCTAGAGACAGAGCTGAGAAATAACACATTTAGTAATTCTCTGGGGTTAGATGACCCACTCAATAGCACTGATGATTTTTCCACGTATGAGCTTGATTTTTTCCCACCCAGCATCTAAAGGCTTAATATCTATGGTGGAAAGTATGTATCTAACAAGGCTGCAATAGACCAAGGTAGAAGTAAGAGAAAAGGGGATAAATCATGATTCTTCTCTTTAGAAAGTATTTCTTATCACACCAAGCATGAGGTTTTACTACATAAGATCTTCTAACAACACTGTTTAATATGAATGCCTTTAAGAAGATAATATTGTTTTAGTAGATTGAGATAACAACTTGAGTTATATCTCTTCCTGTGCTTCTAAATCCTGACCAGTATGTTCTTGGGCATTGCTTGTGACTGATGGGTAGGCCAATGCATTGAATATCTCTGATGGGAACAATTCACTTTGAAATCCATGTAAACGGAAACCCCTGGCATTGTGCAGTCCTTACTCTGCTTGCCTGAGCTAAGAGCTGACTTGGTCATAAGCTTCAGTATCTCTCACAGTTGAATTTATGTTAATTGTACTGGAATAATTTGGGAAATGATAGCCAGAATGGTTGTACAACTTAAAGAACGTACTATGTCACTGAATTGTATATGTAGAAATTGTTAAATTGGTGTATGTTTTGCTGTGTATATTTTTACAAAATAATTATATATTTATTATACATATATAAATAATTATATTATTATTTTTGTATATGATATATATCATAAGATATATAATTATATATATAAAACATATAATTATATGTGTTTATCACAGTCATTTATGGAATGAGGAGTTGGGATTCTATGCTTTCTAAGCTCTTACACAATTCTAGAATCATATGAATAACACGGTTGTTTTTTGCCCCTTTGGCACCATATGATATATTTTAAAATTTCAGCAGAAGAGTTAACCATTCCTAAGAAGAGACTCCATAATTTAGGACATATGCCTTTAATTCTGGAAAACCCTCAGCACTATCTGTTTGCATGTTGCCTACCCACCATGTTCCCTGTTTTCTTTCTTCTAAAACTTTTAGGTTGAAACTTTTTAACTAGCTTCCATGACTCTTGCTCTCTTTATTATTCCCCATCACTATACTACATTCTGTATAGTTTCTTCAGATTGAACACCTGGTTTAGTAATTTTCTCTTTAGTTGGGTTTATTCTGTGGTTTATTCCTTCACATGAGTGCTTAATTTAAAACATTTTATATTATTTTCCTAGGATTTGAGTTTCTGTTTATTTTTTATTGTTGCTTTTTAATATGGCCGTGGTCATTTTTTTTGTTCCCGTTATTTGTTAAATGTTAATAATCTTTTTATTTCTTGAAATACAGATGTCATTATATTATGTGTTAGTTGTTGAGTCCAAATGAAAAGACAAATCACACCTTAGAAAATAGTATTTTTGTACTTTTTACAAAGGATTAGAATTGAAAAATAACTCATGGAGGCATGGTCAACATGGCAGAGTAGTTAGATGCTTCCTATATCCATCTTACAACAAAGACCTGGAAAAACAAGTGATATGATTCTATGTGAATATCTGGGAGCCCTGAACAAGGCAAGGTTGAGAAATCCATCTGAGTGATACGGGAGAGGGAGACCGTTTGGAAGAGGTGAGGAGGGCCAGAGCCACAGCGGTGAAACTGCAGTGCTGCAGCCAAGCCGGTCCACAGTGAGGCAGGCAAACAGCTGTGCTGTGTGCGTGCTCAGGAAGCAGTTTCCAAATTGAGAGAGACCAGACAGCAGAGCTTCTGTTTGGACACTCCAAACCAGTGAACAGCAGCTCCCCAGAGGCTAAGTACATGTGTGCACACTTTCATGGGGATTTAAAGAAAAAAAAAAAAAGCCCATTTGGGAAAAACCACTCTCTTTTACCGCCTCCCTCCGTGCTCTGCACCGGGAGTCCACTGGGCTGGAAGTAGATCCCAAAAGGTGCCCTGACCCATTATTCTGGCCTTGGAGAGGGAAAAAAATAAGCTGCTGGCTCCCCTAGGCCAGGAACACAGGGTCAGCAGAGCTCCTTTGCTGGGCACAGGTACCAGGGGTCTGCAGACTCTGAGTGCCTTACACCCCTGTCTAGATTTGTGGAGACCCATCTCAACACTGTTAGTCTTCACTGCCACAGTACAAAAGGGCAAACATCTGAAGTTTAACTTCATCTGCTTCAGCTGTGAACTGGCAGATTTGTGACCTTCAAAACAGCCCTGCCTCTTAAGTAGGCATTTTTATCAATCTGCAGCAGGGACTAGAGGACTGCTGGTAGCACCTAAAGTGCCTAGTCACCTGATACAGGAGTCCAAGAATAAGTGGTGCCCTCGAGTCTTTATAGCCAACAGAGTGGGGTGCTCACAGTCTGGCTGCAAAACTCACCTACCTATTCACCCTAGAGAATAGGCACACGCTTACCTTTCAGACTCTCAGGGACAGCTATCAGTCCCCTGCCTGGCTCAGCACGTGATCCCCTACCACAGCCAGAGTCCAGTGCCTGCACCAATCATCCATGCCTCTTTAGGACTGGGGGTGAGAGCCTGCATCACACACTTGGTGACCCAACTGCCTGAATACCCGAGCTGAACCCATGTAGGAAAATTTAATGGACTCCTGTGTGCACATACTTAGTTACAGAACTAACTACCTGGCAACAGGAAGTTAGAGATCCAAACATGTCAAAAATCAAACTAGTGCACATAAGCAGCCTATAAGGGCATATCAAAACAAAACAAAATAAGAAGCTAGGCCCCACTAAGCAAACAGAAAATAAAATTGTAATAAATTATTGATGGCTCCAGACAACAGTCAATTTCAAGTCACATAAAGAGGCAATACACGATGGCTCCAGCAAGCTCCCAAAATAAAGACTCAATAAATTCTCTGGGGGAAGCTTATTACTTCTTGGAATTACCAGAGGCAGAATATAAAAGATTAATATACAGAACTCTTATAGAAATAAGAAAGGAAATTCTACAGAATGCAGAAACAACCAGGGAACATACAGACACAGTAGTAGTGGAACTTAAACAAGTTATTCAAGAAGATAATGCCAAATTCAATAGGCTGCAAGAATCCATAGAGAGACAACAATCAGAAATCCAGAAGATTAACAATAAAATTTCAGAATTAGATAACTCAATAGAAAGTCCTAGTAGCAGAATGGAGGCAATGGAAGTCAGAATTAGTGACATTGAAGATAAAGCTCTTGACACCAATTTATTTGAGGAAAAATCAGATAAAAGAATTAAAGAGAATGAAGAAACTCTAAGAATCATATGGGACTCTATTAAGAGAAATAACCTATGAGTGACTGGAGTACCAGAACAGGAGAGTGTAACAGAAAATACAGAGAAAATTGCTGAAGATTTGTTGACAGAAAACTTCCCTGATATTGTGAAAGATGAGATAATATCTATCCAAGATGCTCATCGAACCCCACATAAGGTAGATCCTAAAAGAAAGCCAGCAAGACATATTATAATCAAACTTACTAAAACCAAAGATAAAGAGCAAATTTTAAGAGCAGCTGGGGATAAAAGAAAAGTCATCTACAAATGAGAGTCAATTAGCATAAGCTCGGATTACTCAGCAGAAACCATGCAGGCTAGAAGGCAATAGGATGACATATTTAAAGCCTTGAAGGAAAATAACTGCCAGCCAAGAATTTTATATCCAGCAAAACAGTCTCTCAAATATGATGGCAAAATTAGGGCATTTCCAGATAAACAGAAGTTCAGGGAATTTGCAAAAACCAAACCAAAATTACAAGAAATACTAAAGGGAATCCTATGGTTAGATAATCAGTAACACCAGTTAACAACGCAAGAGTAGAACACAGGACAGAGCAACCAGGTATTGACTCAGATACGGAAATCGAAAATACACCAAAGCTAAAACATTGAAAATAGTGAAACAGATATCAATATGTAAAAAAGGATAATATTAAAACAAAAAACGAGAGACTTAAACAATGGAGACATTGGTTTTCTAAATGGAGGGGAAGTTAAGGCGATATAAAGTAATAACAGACTGCTATAAACTTAGAAAAACAAGGGTAAATATTAAGGTAACCACAAAGGAATCCAACAATCCTAAAAATCAAAATAAAAAGTAGAAAAACATAAAGACCCAGCAAACACAAAATCTACAACAAAGAAAAAGATGAAAAATAAATAAAGAAAGAAAAATGACTCAACACAGAAAATTGAGGAGAACAAAGAAACTGTGAACAACACACAAAAAGAGATATCAGGATGACAGCACTAAACTCATACCTATCAATAATTATGCTGAGTGTTAACAGACTTAATGCACCAATAAAGAGACGGAGAGTGGCAGATTGGATAAAAAAAGCACGATCCATCTGTATGCTGCCTACAAGAGTCGCACGTTAGACTTAAAGACACAAACAGGCTAAAACTCAAAGGATGGAAAAAATATATCAAGCAAACAACACTCAAAAAAGAGCAGGAGTGTCAATATTAATCTCTGACAAAATAGACTTTAAAGTAAAATCCACCACAAAGGATAAGGAAGGGCACTATATAATGATGAAAGGGTCAATACACCAGAAGGACATAACTATATTTAATATTTATGCGCCCAACAACAGGGCTCCAAAGTACATAAAACAAACTCTAGCAGCTCTGAAGAGAGAGATAGACAGCTACACAATAGTAGCAGGAGTCTTCAACACGCCACTTTTGGTCAAGGACAAAGCATCCAGAAAGAAGCTCAACAAAGACACGGAAGAGCTAAATGCTACGATCAACCAACTTGATCTCATAGACATATACTGAACACTCCACCCAACAGCAGCCAAGTATACTTTCTTTTCCAACACACATGGAACATTCTCCAGAATAGATCACATATTAGGCCATAAAGCAAGACTTAACAAAATCCAAAACATCGAAAT
Organism: Dugong dugon; assembly: GCA_030035585.1. NCBI lineage: Eukaryota > Metazoa > Chordata > Mammalia > Sirenia > Dugongidae > Dugong > Dugong dugon. The sequence goes on along the minus strand of CM057463.1, from coordinate 105,337,722 downwards.
ATTACAAAGCATCTTTTCTGACCATAAAGCCATAAAGTGGAAACCAAGAACAGAAAAAGCAAGGAAAAAAAATCAAACGCATGGAAACTGAACAACGCCTTGCTCAAAAACTACTGGGTTAGAGAACAAATTAAGGATGGAATAAAGAAATTCATAGAATCAAACGAGAATGAAAACACATCCTACCAGAACCTTTGGGACATCACAAAAGCAGTGGTCTGAAGTCAGTTTATGGTAATAAATGCACACATCCAAAAAGAAGAAAGGGTCATAATAAAAGCATTAACCCTACATCTGGAACAAGTAGAGAGCAGCAAAAGAAGCCCACAGGTGCCAGAAGGAAGGAAATAATAAGAATTAGAGCAGAATTAAATGAAATAGAGAATAGAAAAACAATTGAAAGAGTTAACAAGTCCAAAAGCTGGTTCTTTGAAAAGATCAACAAAATTGATAAACCGTTGGCCAAACTGACAAAAGAAAAACTGGAGAGGAAGCAGATAACCCGTATATGAAATAAGATGGGTGATATCACAACAGACCCAACCGAAATTAAAAGAATCATAACAGATTACTATGAAAAATTGTACTCTCAGAAATTTGAAAACCTAAAGGAAATGGACAAGTTTCTAGAAACTCACTCACTACCTAAATTAACACAAACAGAGGTAGAACAACTAAATAAACCCATAACAAAACAAGAGATTGAAAAGGTTATTAAAAAACTGCAAACAAAAAAAGCCCTGGCCCGGATGGCTTCACTGGAGAATTCTACCAAACTTTCAGAGAAGAAATAACACCACTTCTACTAAAGGTATTTCAGAGCATAGAAAAGGATGGAATACTCCCAAACACATTCTATGAAGCCAGCATAACCCTGATACCAAAACCAGATAAAGACATCACAAAGAAAGAAAATAACAGACCAATATCCCTCATGAACATTGATGCAAAAATCCTCAATAAAATTTTAGCCAATATAAATGAAAAACTATTTTGTTCTGTAAGCCTTCATCTTAAGTGAGAATAACAGCACAGTTGGAAGAGCGTAGTCAATGTCACTGAACTGTGAATGTAGAAATTCTTGAAACGGTGTATCTTTGGCCATCTGTAATTTTCATCAAAAAAAGAAAAAAAAAAAGGTTGAGAATTTAGAGGCTTAATACGTTGTGGGGTTGTTAACCAATGTCATAGAACAACATGTGTACTACTATTTCATGAGAAATTATTTGCTCTGTAAGCTTTCACCTGAAGTACAATAAAATATAAAAAAAAATTTTAGCCAATAGAATTCAGCAACAGATCAAAAAAATAATTCACCATTGCCAAGTGGGATTTATACCAGGTATGAAGGGATGGTTCTACATTAGAAAAACAATCAAAGTAATCCATCACATAAATAAAATGAAAGACAAGAACCATGTGATCTTATCAATTGATGCAGAAAAGGCATTCAACAAAGTCCATACCCATTCATAATAAAAACACTTAACAAAATAGGAATAGAAGGCAAATTCCCCAATATAATTACGGGCATTTATACAAAACCGATAGCCAACATCATCCTGAATGGAGAGACATTTTTTTTTCTTTTAAATTGTACTTCAGGTGAAAGCTTACAGAATAAACAGCTTCTCATGAAACAGTGGTACACATATACTTTTATGATATTGGTTATCAACCCCACAATATGTCAACCCTCTCCCTTATTGACCTTTTTTTTTTTTTTGTGAAAATATACATAGCCAAAGATACACCATTTCAAAAATTTCTACATGCACAGTTCAGTGACATTGACTACGCTCTTCCAACTGTGCTGCTATTCTCAATTTAGATGAAAGTTTACAGAACAAAATAGTTTCTCATTAAACAGTACACATATTGCCCTATGACAATAGTTAACAACCTCACAACACATCAAAACTACCCTTACTCAGCCTTGGGTTCCTTATCACCAGCTTTCGTGTCCACTTCTGCCTTCTGATCCTTGTCCCTGGACTGCTATACATCATTAGTCCCATTTGGTTTTATGGGGCTGTTCACTCCCTGGCTGAACGGTGAACCTCGGGAAATGACTTCACCACTGAGCTAAAAGGGTGTTTGGGGACCATACTCTCAGTGTTTCTCCAGTCTCCATCAGGCCAGTAAATCTGGTCTTTTTTTTGTGAGTTAGAATTTTGTTCTACATACTTCTCCAGCTCTGTGCAGAAACCTCTGTTCTGATCCTGGTCAGAGCAGTCAGTGGTGGTAGCCGGGCACCATCTAGCTGTACTGGACTCAGTCTGGTGGAGGCCTTGGTAGCTGTGGACGATTAGTCATTCGGAATAATCTTTTCCTTGTATCCTGTTCTCTTCATTCTCCCTTGCTCCCGTAGGGACGAGACCAGTGGAGTATCTTAGATGGCTGTTCACAGGCTTTTAAGACCCCAGACACTACTCACCAAGATAGAATGTAGAGCATTGTCTTTATAAGCTGTGTCATGCCAATTGAACTAGATGTTTCCCGAGACCATGGTCCCCACAGCCCTCCACAAAGCAATTCAGTCCCTCAGGGAGTTTGGATGTGTCTATGGGAATTCCGTGGCCTTTCCTTGTACAAGTTGTGCTAGTTTCCCCTGTATTGTGTACTGTCTCACCCTTCACCCAAGATACCACTTATCTATTGCCTGTTTAGTATTTCTGCCCCCCACCCCTCCCATCCCTGGTAACCAACAAAGATTGGTACATTTTGTGTCTGAACTTTTTCATGGGTTTTTACAATAGAGATCTCATACAATATTGGTCCTTTTGTGATTGACTTATTTCACTCAGCATAATGTCCTCCAGTTTCATCCATGTTATGAGATGCTTCACAGATTCATTGTTGTTGTTTCTCATTGCATAGTACTCCATTGTGTGTATGTACCCATAGTTTGTTTATCCATTCATCTGTGATGGGCATCTAGGTTGTTTCCATCATTTTGCTATTGTGAACAATTCTGCCATGAACATAGGTGTGCACATGTCTATTCGAGTGACGACTCTTGTTTCTCTACGATATATTCCTAGGAGTGGGATTGCTGGATCGAATGGTATGTCTTTTTCTAGCTTTCTGAGGAAGCGCCATATCATTTTCCAAAATGGCTGTATCATTTTGTTTTCCAACCAGCAGTGCATAAGAGTTCCAGTCTCACCACAGCCCCTCCAACATTTGTTATTTCCAGTGTTTTTGATTCGTGCCAGTAATGCCAGGGTGAGATGGTATCTCATTGTGGTTTTAATTTGAATTTCTCTAATAGCTAGTGATCGCAAGCATTTCCTCATGTATCTGTTGGCCATTTGAATGTCTTCTTTGGTGAAGTGTCTGTTCATTTCCTTTGACCATTTCTTCATAGGATTATTTGTCTTTTTGTTGTAGAGGTGTTGTATTTTCTTGAAGATTATGGAAATTAGACCTTTGTCTGACTTGTACTGTTCAAAAATTTTTCCCCAGTCTGTAGGTTCTCTTTTTACACTTTTGGTGAAGTCTTTTGATGAGCATAGGTGTTTGATTTTTAGAAGATCCCAGTTTATCTGTTGGGTTTGTGTGTTGATGGTTATGGTTTGTATCCTGTTAATGCCATGTATTAAGGCCTGAAGTGTTGGTCCTATTTTTTCTTCTATGAACTTTATAGTTTTAGGCTTTATATTCAGATCTTTGATCCATTTTGAAGTAGTTTTTGTATACGGCATGAGGTATGGGTCCTGTTTCATTTTTTTGCAGATGGATATCCAGTTTTGCCAGCACCGTTTGTTAAAAAGACTGTCTTTTCCCCATTTGATGGACTTTGGGCTCTTGTCGAAGATCAGGTGACTGTAGGTGGATAGATTTACATCTGGGTTCTCAATTCTGTTCCATTGGTCAATGTATCTGTCGTTGTACCTGTACCAGGCTGTTTTGACTACTGTAGCTGTATAGTAGGTTCTCAAGTCAGGTAGTGTGAGTCCTCCAACTTTATTCTTCTTCTTCAGTAGTGCTTTACTTATTCGGGGCTTCTTCCCTTTCCATATAAAGTGAATGATTAGTTTTTCCATCTCTTTGAAGAATGTTGCTGGTATTTGGATCGGGATTGTGTTGAAATTGGAAATTGCTTTTGGTAGAATTGTCATTGTCCCATTGTTGAGTCTACTTATTCATGAGCATGTTATGTTTTTCCATTTATGTAGATCCCTTTGGGTTTCATGCAGTAGTGTTTTGCAGTTTTCTTTGTATAGGTCTTTTACATCCCTGGTCAGATTTATTCCTAAGCATTTTATCTTTTTAGGAGCTGTTGAAAATGGTATTGTTTTCCTGATTTCCTTTTCATGGTTCTCCTTATTGGTGTATAGGAATCCAGCTGATATTTTGTGTTTGTCTTGTATCCTGCTACTCTGCTGAATCTTTCTATTAGTTCCTGTAGATTTCTCGTGGAGTCTTTAGGGTTTTCTATGTATAGTATCATATCATCTGTAAACAGAGAGAGTTTAACTTCTTCATTACCAGTTTGGATGCCCTTTATTTCTTTTTCTTGCCTTACTGCTCTAGCTAGAACTTCCAGTACAATGTTAAATAGGAGTGGTGATAAAGGGCATCCTTGTCTTGTTCCTGTTTTCAAGGGGAATGTTTTTAAACTCTCTCCATTAAGAATGATGTTGGCCATTGGTTTTGCATACATGCCCTTTATTATGTTGAGAAATTTCCCTTCTATACCTATTTGATTGAGAGTTTTTATCAGGAATGGGTGTTGGACTTTGTCAAATGCCTTTTCTGCATCAATTGAGATGATCATGTGATTCTTTTCTTTCCTTTTATTTATGTGGTGGATTACGTTGATTGATTTTCTAATGTTGAACTATCCTTGCATACCTGGTATGAATCCTACTTAGTCATGGTGTATTATTTTTTGGATATGATGCTGAATTCTATTGGTTAGAATTTTGTTTAGAATTTTTGCATCTATATTAACAAAAGATATTGGTCTGTAATTTTTTTTTTTTCTGACATCTTTTCCTGGTTTTGTATCAGTGTTATGCTGGCTTCATAGAATGAATTTGGAAGTGTTGCTTCCTCTTCTATGCTCTGAAATAGCTTCAGTAGTATTTGTACAAGCTCTTCTGTAAATGTTTTGTAGACTTCTTCAGTGAAGCCATCTGGGCCAGGGCTTTATTTTGGTTGGGAGTTTTTTTTTTTTTATTACCTTTTCAATCTCTTCTCTTGTTATGCGTCTGTTCAGATTTTCAACATCACTTTGTTGTAGATTGGGTAGGTAATGTGTTTCTAGTAATTTATTAATTTCCTCTGGGTTTTCAAATTTGTTGGAGTATAGTTTTTCATAATATTCTGTTATAATCCTTTTATTTATGTTGGTTCTATTGTAATGTTGCCCATTTCATTTCTTATTTGTGTTATTTGCATCCTCTCCTGTTTTTCTTTTGTCAGTCTGGCCAGCGGTTTGTTGATCTTGTGGATTCTTTCAAAGAGCCAACTTTTGGGTTTGTTGATTCTTTCTATTGTTTTTCTGTTCTCTATTTCATTTATTTCTGCTCTGATCTTTACTATTTCCTGTCTTTCCGTGGCTGTGGGATGTTTTTGCTGTTCTCTTTCTCTTTGTTTGAGTTCTGTAGTTAATGTTTTGATTTTGTCCATTTCTTCTTTTTTGATGTGTGCATCTATTGCTATAAATTGTCCTCTGAGGACAGCCTTTGCTGTGTCCCAAATGTATTAGTATGAAGTGTTTTCATTCTCAGTTGATTCTAGGAATTTTTTGATTCCATCTCTGATTTCTTCTGTTACCCAGTGATGGGTAAGTAGGGTATTATTCAGTTTCCATGTAATTGATTTTTTTTCCTTGCTCTTTCTGTTGTTAATTTCTACCTTGATGGCATTGTTGTCAGAGACGATACTTTGCGTTAATCTCAACCCTTTGGATCTTGTTGATGATTGCTCTGTGGCCTAAGATATGCATTGGAAAAGAATTTGTACTTTGCAGCGGTTGAATGGAGTGTTCTATATATGTCTATGAGGTCAAGTTGGCTGATTTTGTCCTTTAGGTCTTCTGTATCTTTGCTGAGTTTCTTCTTAGTTGTTCCATCCTTTACTGAGAGTGGTGTGTTGAAGTCTCCTACTGTTACTGTGGAACTATCAATTTCTCTTTTCAGTGTTGTTAGAGTTTGTTTTATGTCTTTTGGAGCCCTGTCATTGGTTGCGTAGATGTTTATTATGGTTATGTCTTCATGATGGATCGTCCCGTTAATCATTATATAGTGTTCTTCTTTGTCTTTTACGGTGGATTTTGTTTGAAAGTCTATTTTATCTGAGATTAGAATTGCTACTCCTGCTCTTTTTTGGTAGTTGTTAGCTTGATGTATTTTTTTCCAACTTTTGACTTTTAATAATTTCACATCTTTGTTTCTAAGGTGTGTCTCTTGTAGACAGGATATTGATGGATACTGTTTTCTTATCCATGCTGTCACTCTCCGTTGCTTTATGGGTGCATTGAGTCCATTTACATTCAGTGTAACTATTGATAGATGTAAGTTTGCTGTTTTCATTTTGTAGTGCTTTCTTTTGTGGTGCTGATGTTTTCTTTGTTCTTCTTATTCTACTGTGCTGAGTTACTTTTGTATGTGGATTTTTTTTCATTTCTTTTGTTTTTTAGGTGTTGTTTTGCTGAGACTTTATGTTTTTTCTCTTCATTTTTATGAGTATGTTTGTTAACTTGCTTTGTGGTAACCATGACTTTTACCCTTATCTTTCTAAGTTTGAAGCAGTCTACCATTACTTGGTATCACCTTTCCTTCCTTTCCATTAGAAGGTTCAATACCTATGCCATTTATTCCCTCTTTTATTGTTTCAATGTTGTTGTCATTTACTGATTAACTACTCTGATTCCCTGTTGTATTTATTTTGGTTTTGGATAGTCCTTGAGAGTTCATTTCCTAGACTGGTATCTGGCTGGTACGATCCTGTGTCCTAGATTCTGCCTGTGAGCTGAAGTTCTTTGTTCTCAGATGGAAGATATTCCTTTAAGAATTCTTGTAAGTTTGGTTTGACTTTTACATATTCCCTTAATTTCTGTTTATCTGGAAATGACCTAATTTCACCATCAAATCTGAACGAGAGTTTTGCAGGATATATTATTCTTGGCTGACAATGTTTTTCTTTAAGGATTTTATATATGTCATCCCATTGCCTTCTTGCCTGCATGGTTTCTGCCCAATAATCTGAGTTTATTCTTATTGTTTCTCCTCTGTATGTGACTTCTTGTTTTTCACGAGCTGCTCTCAGGATTCTTTGTTTGTCTTTGGTTTTGGTGAGTGTGATTATGATATAACTTGGTGATTTTCTTTTGGGGTCTATCCTATATGGGTTTCGTTGAGCTTCTTGGATGGCCACCTTTTCATCTTTCATGATATTGGGGAAGTTTTCTGTCAGCTGTTCTTCAGTGATCCTCTCTGTGTTTTCTGTTTTCTCCCCCTGTTCTGGAAATCCAGTCACTCACAGATTTTTGCTTTTGATTATATCCCACGTAACTCTCAGGTTCTCTTCATTTTTCTTTGTTCTTTTTTCTGAGTTTTCCTGAAACAGAGTTGTATCCAAGTGTTTGTCCTCAATTCCACTGATCTGTTTTCCACCATTTCAAATCTGCTTCTCAGCCGTTTTATGACATCATCCATTTCTGAAATCTTGTTGTTTATCTTTTGGATTTCTAATTGTTGTCTTTGTATAATTTCTAGTTGTGAATTTATTTTGGCATTTTGTTCCTGCATTATTTTTCTGAATTCTTCCAATTTTTTGTCTGTATTTTCCATGAAGTTGTCTATTTTTTCCTCATGTTTGTCAGCTTTTTGCCTCAGCTCTTGGAGAATTCTGAGTATTCGAGATTTGAATTCCTTATCAGGTAGTTCTAGTGCCTTTTGTCCCACTGGAAAGTCATCTGGTGTTTTATTTTGGATGACTACTGGGACCATCCTATCCTGTTTTTGTAAATGTTTTGATATTGTCTGCTGCTTTCAGGGCATTAAGTAGCTATTTTTCTCATTTATTGATTGTAGATTTTTTTGTTTCATCCTTTTTTTTTTTTTTTTTTTAATTTGGCTGTGTCTGAGCAGGCGGACTGTGAGTTCTTTGTTGTTTGCTCATCTGTGGGCACAATACTTTTCGCCTCCTTCTCCAATTGGCAGGGTCAATCACTCAGATATGGTATGGCAGGGCAGGTCTAGCTGAAGTGGAGTTACTTGCACCAGTTGTTTGTGGCACTTACTATAGCCACCAGGGTGGGTCGGTAATCTTTTCAGGGCAGGTTCCAGTTCCGTGCCTGTTTTGCTTGGTGGTGTGATGTTAAGCGCACAGTGCAGGTAGGCAAGATGTGGAGCTAAGATGGATATGGGAGAGAGAAGAGAGGAATAGGAGCCAAAAACATACAAACAAACATAAAAGAATGCTAGGGGAGCTTGCCGTTGGAGTAGAGAGATGAGAGACTATGAAATGGAGAAAAACAAAAAGAGGAAGAGGAAGGAAGAAAAATAAAAGAATGACTAAATAAAAATCATAAAGGGAAAAGTACAGCAAAGTTCCCAGGGATCCCACCTGTGTGGCTATGAGGTCTGGGGAAGTTGTTCTCAGGTGTTGCAGTACAGCCTGGCTAGAAGACGTAGAGGTACACAATGCCAAGTATTCAGGAACAGAAATTGAAGGAAGATATAGAGAGATGAGAAACTGAGTAATAAAGAAAGACAAACAGGGAAAAAGAGGGAAAAGAAAACAAAACAAATTAAAACAAAAAGGAAGAAGAAAAGCCCCCCAAAAAACAGAAGGAAAAAAAAACAACAACAAAAAGAAATGTCCTCAGGGATCCCTCTGCACATCCGTGCAAGCTGAGGGGGTAGGTTCCAACCCACTCAGTACCGCCTGACCTGAACGGTCTCCCAACTCAAGAAAAGAAAACAAACAAACAATTCAAAACAAGCAAATGAACAAAAGACTCTGGGATCCCACCAGCACGGCAGCATAGACTGGGAAGCAGCTCCACACTCTAACAGAGCTCCGCAGCCCTCAGAAAGAAGCAAAGATGGCACAGGGAGCCGGGTATTTCAGCAAAAGGCGGGGATGTGGTGAGAGGTATGGAAGAAATCAAAAGAAGTGGAAAAAAAGCAACACTATTAGCCAACAAATGGCACTCAGAGAGCCAGCTAGTGCGGGCTGGTGGAATCCAAGTAGCCAGTGCTTTCCAGACAAGAGACTGTGTCTGCAGGAAGCAGAGGAGGCTGAGTGTAGGTGAAGAAGGGTAGAGGGTGGGAAAGCATATAACACAAATTACCGGAGCTCCACAGCCCCTCAGGAAGAAGCAAAGTTGGTGCAGGGAGCCATGTATTTGAGCAAAAGGAGGGGGAGTTGGTGAGAGGTAAGGAAGAAATCAAGAGAAGTGGGGAAAAGCAACACCAGCAGCCAACAAATGGCACACAGAGAGCTGGCCCGTTCGGGTGGGTGGAATCCAAGCAGCCAGTGCTTCCCAGACAAGAGATTGTGGCTGCAGGAAACAGAGGCGGCTGAGTGGGGGTGAAGAAGGGTGGGGTGTGGGAAAGCATATATCACAAATTACCAGTTGTTTTGTCTACCGCTGGAAGCTCCATCAAGCTGCTTTATCGTACCCCCCATTTGCTGGTCTCCGATAGGAGTCCATGATGGTGGATCCGCGCTGTGTTAGCTGGTAGGGAACCTCTGCATGTATCTCTCTTCGCTCCTTAATGGAGAAACTTTGAAAGCATTCCCGTTGAGAACAGGAACCAGACAAGGATACCCTTTATTACCACTATTATTGAACGTTGTGCTGGAGGTCCTAGCCAGAGCAATTAGGCTAGAAAAAGAAATAAAGGGCATCCAAATAGGTAGGGAAGAAGTCAAAGTATCTCTATTTGCAGTTGATATAATCTTATACCCAGAAAACCCCGAAGAATCCACAAGAAAACTATTGGAACTAACAGAAGATTTCAGCAAAGTTTCAGGATACAAGCTAAACATACAAAAATCAATTGAATTCCTTTACACCAACAAAGAAAACCTTGAAGAGGAAATCACCAAATCAATACCATTTACAATAGCCACCAATAAGATAAAATACTTAGGAATAAATCTAACCAGAGATGTAAAAAGATCTTTACAGAGAAAACTACAAGACACTACTGCAAGAATCTAAAAGAGACCTGCATAAGTGGAAAAATATACCTTGCTCATGGATAGGTAGACTCAACACAGTGAAAATGTCAATTCTACCCAAAGCAATCTACAGATACAATGCAATCCCAATCCAAATTCCAGCAGCATTTTTTAATGAGATGGAGAAACAAATCACCAACATCATATGGAAAAGGAAGAGGCCCTGAATAAAGCATTACTCAAGAAGAAGAACAAAGTGGGAGGCCTTACACTACCTGATTTTAGGACCTATCATACTGCCACGGTAGTCAAGACAGCCTGGTATTGGTAGAACAACAGATACATAGACCAATGGAACAGAGTTGAGAATCCAGATATAAGCTCATCCACCTATGAGCAGCTAATATTTGACAAAGGCCCAAAGTCCATTAATTGGGGAAAAGATAGTCTCTTTAATAAATGGTGCTGGCATAATTGGATATCTATATGCAAAAAAACTGAAACAAGACCCATATCTCACACCATGTACAAAAACTAACTCAAAATGTATCAAAGACTTAAATATAAAATTGAAAATGATAAAGATCATGGAAGAAAAAAATAGGGACAATGCTAGGAGCCCTAATACATGGCATAAACACAATTTGAACCATAAGTAACAATGCACAAGCACCAGAAGAGAGACTAAGTAAATGGGAGCTCCTAAAATTCAAACTCTTATGCTCATCAAAAGACATCACCAAAAGAGTCAAAAGACAACCTACAAACAGGGAAAAAAATTTTTTCTATGAAAAATCTGATCTGCGTTTAATCTCTAAAATCTATAAGATACTGCAAAACCTCAACAGCAAAAAGACAAATAACCCAACTAAAACATTGAAAAAGGCTATGAACAGGCACTTTACCAAAGAAGATATTCAGGCAGCTAACAGACCCATGAAGAAATGCTCACGATCATTAGCCATTAGAGAAATGCAGATCAAAACTACAATGAGATATCATCTCACCCCAACAAGGCTAGCATTAATCCAAAAAACACAAAATAACAAATGCTGGAGAGGTTGTGGAGGGACAGAAACACTTATACTAATGTTGGTGGGAATGTAAAATTGTACAACCACTTTGGAAATCGATTTGATGCTTCCTTAAAAAGCTAGTAATATAAGTACCGTAAGATCCACCAATCCCGCTCTTTGGAATATATCCTAGAGAAACAAGAGCCGTCACATGAATCGATATATACACACCCATGTTCATCCTGGCACTGTTCACAATAGCAAAAAGATGGAAGCAACCTAAGTGCCCATCAATGGACGAATGGATAAACAAATTATGGTATATCCACACAACGGAATATTATGCAATGATAAAGAACAATGATGAAACTGTGAAACATCGTATAACTTGGTGGAAGCTGGAGGTCATTATGCTGAGTGAATTTAGTCAGTCACAGAAGGACAAATACTGTATAAGACCACTTTTATAAGAACTCAAGAAAAGGTTTAAACACAAAAGAAAACATTCTTTGATGGTTACAGGGGTGGGGAGGGAGGATGAGTGTTGTTCACTAACTAGATAGTAGATAAGAATCATCTTAGGTGAAGGGAAGGACAGCACACGCTACAGGGGAAGCCAGCACAGCTGGATTCAACCAATGCTAAGAAGTTTCCTGAACACAATCAAATACTTTGAGAGACAGAGTAGCAGGGATGCGTGGTCTGGGGACCATGCTTTCAGGGGACATCTATGTCAGTTGGCATAACAAAGCTTATTATGAAAATATTCTGCATTCTACTTTGGTGAGTAGCATCTGGGGTCTTAAAAGCTTGCAAGCGGCCATCTACGATGCCTAAATTGGTCCCAACCACTTGGAGTAAAGGAGAACGAAGAACACCAAAGACACAAGGAAAGTATTAGCCCAAGAGGCAGAATGGGCCACATAAACCAGAGACTTCATCAGCCTGAGACCAGAAGAACTACATGGTGCCCGGCTACCGCTAATGAACGTCCTGACAGGGAAAACAACAGAAGGTCCCTGATGGAGCAGTAGAAGGATGGGATGCAGAACTCAAATTCTAGTAAGAAGACCAGACTTAATGGTCTGAATGAGACTGGAGGTGCCCCAGAAAGCATGGACCCTGGTCTCCCTATCACCCCAGAACTTAAACAGTTTCCAAGGCCAACTCTTCAGACAGGGATTGGACTGCACTGTGGGACATAAAGTGATACTTGTGAAGAATGTGCCTCTTAGTCAAGTAGATACAACAGACCAAAGGGGTGGCTTCTGTCCAGAGGTGACATGGGTAGGCAGAGAGAGTTAGGGGCTGGTTGATTGTTCATGGGGAGTCAGGGGTGGAGGGGAGAAGTGTGCTGTCACAGAATGGGGTGAGTAGTTGGGATCTCATAACAATGTATGTAAAAAAAAATATTCTGTATGGGAGACTAACTTGAAATGTAAACTTCATTTAATTACAACAATAAAAAAAAAGAAAAAAATAATTCATAAAATCCATAAGAAATAGATAACTAAGCCAATTTTGAAAAGATAGCCAAATGAGGAAAAAAATCATTTCAGAGAAGGGGAAACATGATTGGTGACTAAATACATGGAATGAGTTTCAACTTCAATAGTGATCACAAGAATGAATATTAAAACTATAAGGAAATGCAGTCTTAAACCAAATACATTGGCAAAGGTTTCAAATGTATGATAACACCAGATGTTTTCAAAGTTGTCATACTATGGGAGCTATGATAATAATACTGGTCTGAAGAAAATTTTTAAAAACAATTTGTTAAACTATTTGCCTGTGTGGTAGGAATGGTTTGCAATGGACTGCTAACCAATAGGTTGGTGCTTTGCACCCACCCAGTGGCTTTGCAGTAGAAAAGGCCCAGTAATCAGCTTCTGTAAAGATTATAGGTGAGAAAACCTACACAACAGTTCTACTCTGTAGCATATAGTATTGCCATGAGTTGGAGGCTGTTGTAGCTAACAACAGCCATGTAAAAAAAAAAAGATTTGGTATCTTCTGTAACATTTTACATGCCAGATCATTTAACCCATCGCTTCCACTTATAGAAAGTATGTATGCTGTAGAACCTCTGGCATATGTACACCAGAAGACAAACAATGTTTGAGGAGCATATTTATTATAGCAAACAAACAATCAAAAAACTAACCTGAATTTCCAAAAAAAGAGAATAGACAAACACATTGCAGTATACTCACAAAGTTGAATATTATACAGTATTTAGAAAGAAGGAACAGCATCTACTCACAACATAGGTGACTATTTGCATAATGATGAATGAAAAATGCAACTCATAGAAAAACAAGCTGAATTTTAAAAATATATAATATTTAGGGATACATACACATCTAGTAAAAATGTAAAGAAAACAAGGGAATAATTAAAAAAACAAAGTTTAAGTAAATATTCAATGTTAGCTTTGATGGACAATTAGGCTATTAAGGGACATAACATTTATGTAATGTTATAATTCTTAGTTTGATTTATGGGTCTATAGATATTAATTTTATTGTTATGCTTCACAGGTATCAACTAATTGAAAAGGGAGTTCTAATTTTTAAGTATAATTTTGGAAGAATGTATACCAAATTTGTAAACTCAATTTAACACTTTTTTTGGTTGTCGTTTTTATTTAACATTATGTTTATATTATTAAAGGCTTTCATCTGCAATACATTTTGGATCATCTTAACATTTTAGAGTACTCATAGAATATTTTTTATTTGATAGCTGATTAGACTTTCCAACAAACAAACCTCTTATTCATCATTCTACTATACAACCATATCCTTGTCTTCCTCTCTTATTTTGAACAGTCTAAATCTTCTCTTTTTATTCCCAACGTTTTAGACTAAGCATTAAGAACTGCCTTTGGATAGACATTTTCATTTAAGTCTATTTTTCCTAAAGATGCATATTTCACATCTGCTTCCTCCCCCCGCCTATATTTCCACTTATGCATTCAAATAATACATAAAGTACTTGTTTTCCTCTTCAAATCATCTGTTTCTTTGCACCATAACTGAATTTTCTAGTGACGTTCTTAATTATGGCCTAAACTGAGCGTTCCTTTTTAGATTGCAGAAGAGGAGATCCTTGACAGGCTCTGAGCTCCATGACTCATAATATAAGAGAGCGTTGTCAGGTGCAACTGTTCCTTAGGAACGAAAGGAATGGAAGAAGAATCTAAACTACCTGCACCTTACTGACTTGTATCTAAGTCCTATAACTGGTGACCTACTTCCAAAAATCAGCCAATGAAAACCCTATGGGTCACAAAGATCTCATCAACAACCCATCATAGGGATGACACAGCCCTTAGCACAATTCTGTTCTGTTCTCCATGGGGTCGCCATGGGTAGGGGGCTGATGGCAGCTAACAATAACAAGAAATTCTAGAAGTTCCCTCAAACCATGTCCACATTCACATTTAAAATATTCTCTCTTGGGATATAATATTTTCTCCAGGTCTCAAGAGGGAAAAATAGGCATATTGCTGTTTTAGATGTTTCAAAGTAAAGGTTACCTGTTGCCATCCAGTCAATTCTGACTCATGGCGACCCCATATGTTAGACAGTAGAACTGCTCCATAGAATTTTCTTGGCTGTAGTCTTTACAGAAGAAAATCTCCAGGCTTTTCTTCCATGGTGCTACTGGGTGGGTTTGAACTGTGAACCTTTAGGTTAGTAGCAGTCGGGGACTTAAAAGGAAGGTAAAGGATAATATAATTTCTTTTTCAGTGAAAAATATGCTAATATCATTCTGAACAAACTGTTACCAGAGAGCTGTCATGAAAACGGATGCTCTATAGCTCTCTAAAATTAATCAATTACAATGTTGTTTTAAATATCCAATCCATTTTTTTTTCTTAAGCTACAGATTTTTTGTCCTTGAATCTTTTTCATGGCATTCGATAAATAAGCCAGGTTCTCTTTAATTACTAAGTTCTAGTTATGAGAGTGATCAGAGGCATGGAGGTTGTAGTTGGCTTACACTTTCTTTTGTTATTGTGTCTGTTTTCCTACTGTGATACAAATGATTCGCTTTTGCTTGCTGACAATGTGACATTTTGCTTTGGGCTAAAAAAAAAAGAAACTCAGGACACTAGCTAGAAAAAAATGATTGTTTCAACAAATTGCAAACTCTCCAAAAGTCAACATTTGTCATTATTCCACTGTTGTAATAATATGAGCAAGTATGTCCCATTCCTCTGGTATGGAATATCCGTAATGCTCAGCTTCTGGAAGGAAGTCAAAGAGAAGATTTGGTATCAAGAACACCATGGTTGTGAAGTTTGAAGAGAATAAGTTAGCCAGGGTGAAGCTTAAAGACATACTACCAAACAAACAAAAAAACCATTGCTGTCAGTTCCAACTCATAGTGACCCTATAGGACAGAGTAGAACTGCCCCATAGGGTTTCCAAGGAGCAGCTGGTGGATTCAATCCGGTGACATTTGGTTAGCAGTCAAATACTTAACCACTGTGCCACCAGGGCTCAACTACCATAATAAGCACTCTCTGTTGTTGAAGACATTTAGCAACCCCTGGGTCACTCCTCCTTGTTCCTTGAAAATTTAACTCCTGGCTTAATATTACTCTCTCTAGCATTGTTCCTGTCATAATTCTTGCTCTTTTTAACATCTAGCTAGATGATCATCCTAATACTTTTGTCTCTCAGGTTTTCTCTTTTATTATCTTGTCATCCACTCTATCTCAGGTAACTCCATGGTTATGACCTAAACCTTGCCATTACAAATAACTGCAGTTTGCCATAATCTCAATTTCAAATATTCCCTTCTCTGCCACCATATCCTTTCTCTCCAGCCTCACTCCCTCTGAAACTTAACTTCCCCAATTATTTGATCCTAGATCACCTAATCGTACCATCATTTTACCGTCTCCAGTTGACTGTTTCACTTCCTTCTTTGGTTTTGTTGTTAGTTGTCATTGAGTCTGCTCTGACTCGAGGCAACCTTATGTATAACAAGGAAACATAGCTTGGTCCTGTGCCATCTTCATAATTTTTGATATGATTGAGTCCATTGAGACTATTGTGTCCATTTCATTAAAGATTTTCCTTGCTTTCAGTGACCTTCTTTCTACTTTACCATTATATATATGTAGTGTAAATATATATAAATACATATATATACATACATACATAAAAAATAAAAGTTAAAAAAAAAAGAGAAAAGAAAAAGGCATCGATATATATCCAGAATGAAAACCTAACCTGTTGCTGACAAGTTGATTCTGACTCCTAGCGATTTGTCTTTCCTGATAACATATTCAAAATACTGGATTTTAAGTTTTGCCATCCTCCCTTCTAAGGGGCAATCTGGTTGTATTTCTTCTAAGACTGATTTGTTTATTCTTTTTGCAGTCCACAGTATATTCAATATTTTTTGCCAGCACCACAGTTTGAACACATCTATTCTTGTCTTCCTTTTTCAACTTTCAAAAGAATGAGACAATTGAAAAGACCGTGGCTCGGGCCAGACTCACTTTTTCCATCAAAGTGACATCTTTGCTTTCAAAAACTTTAAAGAGGTCTTTTGCAACAGTTTTTCTCAATTCAATATATTCTTTGATTTCTTGAATACTGCTTCAATGGATATTGATTGTTGGTCCAAGTAAAATGAAATCATTTGCACTCTTTACATAGATTAAATTTCCCAGTTAACCATTTATATAACCTCAGCTCTCTTGCCACTTTTGCTTTTGATAATTTCTTAGCAAGACTCCAAATTTGATTAAAATGTACCTTTTTTTCTTAACTTGAATCCTCTTGTGAGTATTAAAGGATAAACTCTTCTAACAAAGAGACCTAAAAGATGTAAAGACTTAAAGAAGTTAGGTTTTTTTTTCTTTTTCTTTCATCTAACAGTACCGAGATGAGTAGTCCAGTTTAGCAGGGAGTCTCTACTTCATACAGACACACAGGGACCTAGGTTGCCTTTCCCAGTACTACAGTTAAGGCATTGTCCTCATCTTCCTGGTTTGAGCTGGGTCATGTATATGTCCATTACTGGAAAGAGGTTAATAATGTAGGTTAATTATGTTCTGTTAAACAAGTGAGGCAGGAGTTTTGAATACCACTTCAGCTCAAATTCCCAGGTGAGAATTTAGTTACATGGGTACACCTAGCAACAGAGAGTCTATGAAATAAAATCACTAGTGGATGAATGTATGAACTCAACTTGATTCCTATGAACTAAATACAGAGTGTATTTTGGTGAACAGTTGGAAACCCTTATATCTGAACAAAGTTTGAGAAAAACACACAACCATGTTGACTAATTTTATTTCAAATTGAGGACTACTAACCTCAGGTGGTCTCTTAATGCTGTTTTGCAATTACAATATTTTCCTTTGGTTTTTCCTTTCTCTGCTCTCTTTTACATACATCTAAAACATTTTTCTTTTTCTCTTATGTCACTAAGAAAATAGAAGCAGTCAAAACTCTATTTCCACACTCCCTTTACCATATCTATTCTTCTATTCGCATTAACATTCATATATTACTTCTTCCCTCTTCTTACTATGTATGAATTACATGCCATTGTACATCAAACCCATCCATGGATATATTAGATTTCTTCTACTCTCACCTACCTGAAAGCATCACTCCAGGAAATTTCCTTCTCTCTTCTGTATTTTTATCAGCATAAAAATATGACATTTCTCTGTCTTTAAAATAAAGGAGCCTCTCTTGATTCCATATATGACATTTGTTACACCATTTGTGCTGCCCTTAGAGTAGGCCTGTTGAAATAGAAGACTATGTAAGTTGCTTTGAGTTCCTTCTCTCTGTATGTGTTTCTATCTTACTCTCTCTCTCTTCTTTTTTAAACTTTCCTTCCAACATTTCACCAAAACTGCTCATTTCAGGGTTACAAATAGCATCCATCTTGCTAATTCTAATGCTCATTTTCAGTGCTCATCTTACTTGACATTTCAGCAGCATTTGACACAATCATTCTCTCTTCCTAGAAATACCTCTTTGGGCGTCCATGAAATCACAATCTATTTGTTTTCCTTATAATTTACTAGCTAGACTTTCTCATTTTCATTCTTATTTCTTCCTCATCTCCATGTCCCTAGAGATTGGAAGTGCCACTGAGCTTGGTTGTTTGACTTTAGTTTCTTGATTCATACTTCTTTGGTAATTTCATCTAGCTTCATGCTTTAAGTACTATCTAAATAATACAGCATCTAGACTTTCTATCCAACAATGGACTCCCCTTGGAGTCAAGTCCACTTGGATGTTTAATAGGAGTTTTAAATGTAGTACATCTAAAATTAGCCTATTCATTTTTACTTTTTAGCCTTGTCCTTTCATCACAATTAGTGGAAATTCCATTTTTCTAGTTGTTGAGACAGAAAACTAGAGTTATCTTTGAATGTATTATTCTGTATCCTACATCCATTCTACCAGCAAATACTGTTGGCCTTATTTTCAAAATATTTATAGAATATAAATATTTTTCAACAGTCTCTCCATCACCACTCCTTTCTAAGCTACCACCATCTCTCACCTTTATTATTACAAGTTGTCAAATCATGATACTCCTCTGCTCAAAATCTTCAAGTAAGGGTCTTGTTACATCAAAGAAAAAGGCCCAAGTACCCACAATGACCTATTCTCCTGTATTTATTGAATTGTGCCTCCCCCCTAATATGTTGAAGTCCTA
This sequence comes from Dugong dugon, assembly GCA_030035585.1. Lineage (NCBI taxonomy): Eukaryota > Metazoa > Chordata > Mammalia > Sirenia > Dugongidae > Dugong > Dugong dugon. The sequence continues at coordinate 105,318,844 of CM057463.1, read as the reverse complement.
ACCTCTGACACCTGTAACTTAATCTGGTTTGGATAAGGTCTTTGTAGGTGCTATCAGTTAGCACAAGGTCATAACAGGGTAGAGTGTTTCCTAATCAAACTAATCCACTTGGAGTAGTATCCTATAAAAGAGAAGAAGGGACACAGAGATACAAATGGAGGGGAAAAAAAAGTCATGTGATGACACAGTTATGCTGCAGCTGCAAGCCAAGAAACACTTGGGGTTACCAGAAGCTGAGAGAGACAAGAAATGATCATTCCTTAGAGCCTTTGGAGAGAACACAACCCTGCCAACACCCTGAATTCAGACTACTAGCTTCCAGAACTATAAGACAGTAATTTTATCTTGTTTAAAGCCAACCTCTTTGTGGTACTTTGTTCAGGCGTCACTAGGAAACTAATCCACCTCTCCTCACCACTCTGATTTCACCTCCTATAATACAGTGGATCAGAGTAAGGGCTCAGAAACCTGCCTGCTTAGGTTTAAATCATGGCCTCATCACTTACCAGGTGTTATTTAATTTCTCTGCTCATCAGTGTTCTCCCCTGTACAATACAGATAATGATATCTGCATGACTGGTTTTCATGCGCTTTAAATGAGTTAATAAAGAACATTCTTGACACGTTTTCAGTGTTCACCATTTCTGTTCAGTTGCTCAGTCCCCACTCCTCAGTACACTCATTGTTATCAGGTGCTCTCAAGTTGTTTCAACTCATAGTGACAGCATGAGATAGAGTAGAACTATCCCATGTAGTTTTCTAGGCTGTAATATTTATGGAAGCACATTACCATATCTTTCTTCCGAGGAGCTGCTGGGTGGATTCCAACAGCCAACATTTTGTTTAGCAGCCAAGCGCTTAACCATTTGCACTACTAGGGCTGTTTAGTATTAGGCTTACTTCTTCTTATGTGTGTCAGGAACATTCTCACCTCAAAGCCCTTGAACTTGTTTGTTTGTTTTCATCCCTTGGGTCTCATATCCCCAATATAATCTCATGACATCTTCCCTCATCTCCTTCAGATCCTTGCTTAAATTTGATCTTGTTAGTGAGGCCTTGTATGACCACCCTATTTAAAATTGAATTTCATATCCCCACAATGCCATGCCTTATTCCTATCTCTTAGATAATTTCTTTTATAGAGCTTGTCACTGTCATGTATACGTTCACTCTTGTATCCCCAAGAGCTAGTAAGAGGAGCAAACTATAATTTATCAAGTGTTCACTATTTCTCAGGCACTGTTCTCAACTTACACATATTATCATAGTTTGTCCTTACAATAATCCCATGAGGCAAATGTTATTACCTCTGTTTTATAAATGCAAACCCGAAACCTCAGAGAAGTTGTATAACTTTTCCAATATCACAAAGCAAGAAAGAGGTAGGAATTGGACTCAAGCCAATATCTGTATAACTCTAACATGCATTATATGTGGTTCTTTAAAAAACATAACTACTTAATTTTTGTGATTTTATTTTACAAAAAAAGTTAAGATTATAAGTATTTTATACCTAAAAAAACAAACCAAACTCATTGTCACCGAGATGATTCTGACTAATAGCAACTCTATAGGACAGAGTAGTACTGCCCCATAGGGTATTCAAAGAGCAAATGTTGGCTTTGAACCCCCAAAATTTTAGTTAGTATCCTGAATGCTTAACCACTGTGTCACCATTAGTAATTATCCTTGATAATATTTAAATATACTTGGAAGTTGTATTTTAGTATTGTACCATCTTCAAAAATCTTTAAAGACATTTTGTATATCTCTCTCTCTTTTTTTTTTTGAACTATATCCCAAAAGGAATTGACTGGTATTAATGATTTGCTCTGATGAAGATGCACACACAGTCAATACAAATTTATTACTGTGTTGTTGCTGCTGTTAGGTGCCATCAAATCAGTTCCAACTCATAGTGACCCTATGAACAACAGAACAAAACACTGCCCTGTTTTGCGCCATCCTCACAATCATTGTTATGCTTGAGCCCGTTCTTGCAGCCACTGTGTCAATCCATCTCATTGACGGTCTTCCTATTTTTTGCTGACCCTGTGCTTTACCAAGGATGATGTCCTTCTCCAAGTAATAATCTCTCTTGACAACATGTCCAAAGTATGTGAGACATAGTCTCACCATCCTTGCTTCTAAGGAGCATTCTGGTTGTACTTCTTCAAAGACAGACATGCTCCTGCTTTTGGAAGTCCATGGTATATTCAATATTCTTCACCAACACCACAGTTTAAAGGAGTCAATTCTTCTTCGGTCTTCCTTATTAATTGTCCAGCCTTCGCATGGGTATGAGGCGACTGAAAACACCACGGATTGGGTCAGGCACACCTTAGTCCTCAAGGTGACATCTTTGCTTTTCAACACTTCAAAGAAGTCTTTCTCAGCAGATTTCCCCAATACAATGCGTCTTTTGGTTTCTTGACTGCTGCTTCCATGGGTGTTGATTGTGGATCCAAGTAAAATGAAATCCTTGACAACTTCAGTCATTTCTCTATCATGATGTTGCTTATTGGTCCAGTTGTAAGGATTTTTGTTTTCTTTATGTTGAGGTGTAAATCATACTGAAGGCTGTGGTCTTTGATCTTCATCAGTAAGTGCTTCAAGTCCTCTTCACTTTCAGCAAACAAGGTTGTGTCATCTGCATAAAGCAGGTTGTAAATCAGTCTTCCTCCAATCCTGCTGTCCCATTCTTCTTCGTATATTCCAGTTTCTTGGATTGTTTTCTCAGCACACAGACTGAAGTAGTATGATGAAAGGATACAACCTTGACACACACCTTTACTGACGTTAAACTGTGCAATATCCCTTTGTTCTGTTCAAACGACTGCCTCATGATCTATGTACAGGTTCCTCAATAGCACAATTAAGTGTTCTGGAATTCCTATTATTTGCAATGTTATCCATAATTTGTTATGATCCACACAGTCAAATGCCTTAGCATAGTGAATAAAACACCAGTAAACATCTTTCTGGTATTCTCTGTTTTCAGCCAACATCCATCTGACATCAGCAATGATATCCCTGGTTCCATGTCCTTTTCTGAATCCGACCTGACCTTCTAGCAGTTCCCTGTCGATATACGCTGCAGCTGCTTTGAAATGGTTTTCAGCAAAATTTTGCTTGCTTGTGATATTAATGATATTGTTTGATAATTTTCACATTTGGTTGGATCACCTTTCTTGGGAATAGGCATAAATATGGATCACTTCCAGTCAGTTGGCCAGGTAGCTGTCTTCCAAATTTCTTGTCACGGATGAGTGAGCACTTCCAGTACTACATCCATTTGTAAAAACATCTCAGTTGATATTCTATAAATTCCTGAAGCCTTGTTTCCCACCAATGCCTTCAGTGCAGCTTGGACTTCTTCCTTCAGTACCATCGGTTCCTGATCATATGCTACCTCTTGAAATGACTGAAAGTCGACCAAGTCTTTTTGGTATAATGACTCTGCATTCCTTCCATCTTCTTCTGATGCTTCCTGAGTAATTTAGCATTCTCCCTGTAGAATTCTACAGTATTGCAACTCGAAATTAAATTTTTTCATCAGTTCTTTCAGCTTGAGAAATGCCAAGCGTGTTCTTCCCTTTTGGTTTTATATCTCCAGCTCTTTGCACATGTTATTGTAATACTTTACTTTGTCTTCTCCAGCCGCCCTTTGAAATCTTCTGTTCAGTTCTTTTACTTCATCATTTCTTCCTTTAGTTTAGCTACTTGACTTTGAAGAAGAAGTTTCAGAATCTCTTCTGACATCAATTTTGGTCTTTTTTTTCTTTCCTGTCTTTTTTTTTTTTTTTTGATTTAATTTTTTAAAATTATATTTCAGGTGAAGGCTTACAAAACAAATAGTTTCACATGATACTGTAATACACATGTTGTTTTATGACATTGGTTAACAACCCCACAACATATCAACTCTTTAACTTCTCAACCTTATTTTTGGTGAAAATACACATAGCCAAAGATACACCATTTCAAAAATGTCTACATGCACAGTTCAGTGACATTGACTACACTCTTCCAATTGTGCTATTATTCTTAGTTAAGATGAAGGCTTACAGAACAAAATAGTTTCTCATTTAACAGTTACTACAAATGTTGCCCTATGACAAGGTTAACAATCTCACAATACATCAACAATATCCTTACTCTACCTTGGGTTCCCTATCACCAGCTTCCTTATCACCTTCTGCCTTCTGGCCCTTGTCACTTGACTCCTGTACCTCGTTAGTCTCATTTGGTTTTACGGGGCTGTCCACTCCCAGGCTGAACAGTGAACCTCGGAGGTAACTTCACCACTGAGCTAAAACGGTGTCTGGGGGCCATACTCTCGAGGTTTCTCCAGTCTCCTTTAGGCCGGTAAATCCCATCTATTTTAAAATTTATTTTAAAATTTATTTTAAAATACTATTTTAGTATTTCCCCCACCCCCCACTCTTCCCATCCCTGGTAACCAACAAAGATTGTTACATTTTGTGTGTGAACTTTATCATGGGTTTTTACAATAGAGGTCTCATACAATATTTGTCCATTTGTGATTGACTTATTTCACTCAGCATAATGTCTTCCAGTTTCATCCATGTAATGAGATGCTTCACAGATTCATTGTTGTTCTTTTTCATTGCATAGTACTGCATTGTGTGTATGTACCATAGTTTGTTTATCCATTCATCTGTTGATGGGCATCTACGTTGTTTCCATTGTTTTGCTATTCTGAACAATGCTGCCATGAACATGTGTGTGCATATGTCTATTCGAGTGACTACTCTTATTTCTCTAGGATATATTCCTAGGAGTGGAATTGCTGGATCGAATGGTATGTCTATTTCTAGCTTTCTGAGGAAGCGACATATCATTTTCCAAAATGGTTGTATCATTTTGCATTCCCACCAGCAAGCAGTGCGTAAGAGTTCCCATCTCCCCGCAGCCCCTCCAACATTTGTTATCTCCAGTGTTTTTGATTCTTGCCAGTAATGCCAGGGTGAGATGGTATCTCATTGTGGTTTTAATTTGCATTCCTCTAATGGCTAGTGATCGTGAGCATTTCCTCATGTGTCTGCTGTCCATTTGAATGTCTTCTTTGGTGAAGTGTCTGTTCATTTCCTTTGCCCAATTGTTAACAGGATTATTTGTCTTTTTGTTGTAGAGGTGTTGGATTTTCTTGTAGATTATGGAGATTGGACCTTGCACTCTTTACACACTGTTCAAAATTTTTTACCCAGTCCGTAGGTTCTCTTTTTACTCTTTTGGTGAAGACTTTTGAAGAGCATAGGTGTTTGATTTTTAGAAGATCCCAGTTATCTAGCTTATCTATTGGGGTTTGTGCGTGGATGGTTATGGTTTGTATCCTGTTAATGCCATGTATTAAGGCCTGTGCTGTTGGTCCTATTTTTTCTTCTATGAACTTTATAGTTTTAGGATTTATGTTCAGGTCTTTGGTCCATTTTTAAGTACGTTTTGTATACGGTGTGAGGTATGGGTCCTGTTTCATTTTTTTGCAGATGGATATCCAGTTTTGCCAGCACCATTTGTTAAAAAGACTGTCTTTTCCCCATTTGATGGATTTTGGGCTATTGTTGAAGATGAGGTGACGGTAGATGGATGGATTCACATCTGGATTCTCAATTCTGTTCCATTGGTCAATGTATCTGTCGTTGTACCAGTACCAGGCTGTTTTGACTACTGTAGCTGTATAGTAGGTTCTGAAGTCAGGTAGTGTGAGTCCTCTGACCTTCTTCTTCTTCTTCAGTAGTGATTTACTTACTCGGGGCTTCTTGGCTTTCCATATAAAGTTAATGATTAGTTTTTTATCTCTTTGAAGAAAGTTGTTGGTATTTGGATCGGGATTGCGTTGTATTTCTAAATTGCTTTGGGTAGAATTGTCATTTTCACAATGTTGAGTCTGCCTATCCATGAGCATGGTATGTTTTTCCATTTATGCAGATCCATTTGGGTTTCATGCAGTAGTGTTTTGTAGTTTTCTTTGTATAGGTCTTTTACATCCCTGGTCAGATTTATTCCTAAGTATTTTATCTTTTTAGGGGCTATTGAAAATGGTATTGTTTTCCTGATTTCCTATTCATCATTCTCCTTATTGGTATGTAGGAATCCAGCTGATTTTTTGAATGTTTATCTTGTATCCTGCTACTCTGCTGAATCTTTCTACTAGTTCCAGTAGATTTCTCGTGGAGTCTTTAGGGTTTTCTATGTATAGTATCATATCGTCTGCAAACAGGGACAGTTTAACTTCTTCTTTACCAATTTGGATGCCCTTTATTTCTTTTTCTTGCCTTATTCCTCTAGCTAGAGCTTCCAGCACAATGTTAAATAGGAGTGGTGATAAAGGGCATCCTTGTCTTGTTCCTGTTTTCAAGGGGAATATTTACAGCCTCTCTCCATTAAGAATGATGTTGGCCATTGGTTTTGCATAGATGCCCTTTATTATGTTGAGAAATTTCCCTTCTATACCGATTTTATTGAGAGCTTTTATCAGGAATGGGTGTTGGACTTTGTCAAATGCCTTTTCTGAGTCAATTGAGATGATCATGTGATTCTTTTCTTTCCTTTTATTTATGTGGTGGATTATGCTGATTGATTTTCTAATGTTGAACCATCCTTGCATACCTGATATGAATCCTACTTGTTCATGGTGTATTATTGTTTTGATATGATGCTGAATTCTATTGGCTAGAATTTTGTTCAGAATTTTTGCATCTATATTCATGAGAGATATTGGTCTGTAATTTTCTTTTTTTGTGATGTTTTTGCCTGGTTTTGGTATCAGCATTATGCTGGCTTCATAGAATGAATTTGGAAGTGTTGCTTCCTCTTCTGTGCTCTTAAATAGCTTGAGTAGTACTGTTACAAGCTCTTTTGTAAATGTTTTGTAGAATTCTCCAGTGAAGCCATCTGGGCCAAGGCTTTTTTTGGTTTGCGTTTTTTTTTATTACCTTTCCAATCTCTTCTCTTGTTATGGGTCTGTTCTGATTGTCAACATCACTTTGTTGTAGTTTGGGTAGGCCATGTGTTTCTAGAAATGTATCCATTTCCTCTAGGTTTTCAAATTTGTTGGAGTATAGTTTTTCATACTATTCTCTTATAATCCCTTTTATTTCAGTTGGGTCTGTTGTAATATCCCCCGTTTCATTTCTTATTTGGGTTATTTGTGTCCTCTCCTGTTTTTCTTTTGTCAGTCTGGTCAGTGGTTTGTCGATTTTGTTGATTCTTTCAAAGAACCAACTTTTGGTTTTGTTGATTCTTTCTATTGTTTTTCTGTACTGTATTTCATTTATCTCTGCTCTGATCTTTACTATTTCCTTTCTTCCGGTGGTTGTGGGCTTTTTTTGCTGTGCTCTTTCTATTTGTTTGAGTTCTGTAGTTAATGTTTTGATTTTGTCCCTTTCTTCTTCTTTTGATATGTGCATCTATTGCTGTAAATTGTCCTCTGAGGACTGCCTTTGCTGTTTCCCAAAGGTTTTGGTAGGATGTGCTTTCATTCTGATTTGATTCTAGGCATTTTTTGATTCCATGTCTGATTTCTTCTATTACCCACTGATGTATAAGCAGGGTAGTATTCAGTTTCCATGTAGTTGATTTTTTTCCCTTGCTCTTTCTAGTGTTAATTTCTACCTTGATGGCATTGGGGTCAAAGAAGATACTTTGAATTGTCTCCAGGTTTTGGATCTTGTTGAGGATTGCTCTGTGGCCTAAGATGCGTTCTATTCTGGAGAATGTTCCATGTGCATTGGAAAAGAATGTGTATTTTTCAGTGGTTGGATGGAGTGTTCTATATATCTCTATGAGGTCATGTTGGCAGATTGTGTCCTTTAGGTCTTCTGTATCTTTGCTGAGTTTCTTCTTAGTTGTTCTGTCCTTTACTGAGAATGGTGTGTTGAAGTCTCCTACTATTATTGTGGAACTGTCAATTTCTCTTTTCAGTGTTGTTAGAGTTTATGTATTTTGGAGCCTTGTCATTGGGTGCATAGATGTTTATTATGGTTATGTCTTCATGATGGATCATCCCCTTAGTCATTATATAGTGTCCTTTTTTGTCTTTTATGGTATATTTCTTTTTAAAGTCTATTTTATCTGAGATTAGTATTGCTACTCCTGCTCTTTTTTGGTATTTGTTAGCTTGATATATTTTTTTCCAACCTATGACTTTTAATAAATTCACGTTTTTGTTTCTAAGGTAATTCTCTTGTAGACAGCATATTTATGGATCCTGTTTTCTTATCCATTCTGTCACTCTCCGTCTCTTTATGGGTGCATTGAGTCCATTTACATTCAGTGTAATTATTGATAGAAGTGAGTTTGTTGCTGTCATTTTGTAGTGTTTTTTTTTTTTTTTTTTTTTGTGGTGCTGAAGATTTCTTTGATCTTCTTAGTCTCTTCTCCTGAGTTACTTTTATTTGTGGATTTTTTTTTTCATTTCTTTTGTTTTTCTAGGTTTTGTTTTTGCTGAGACTTTATGTTTTTTCTGTTTTTTTTCTTTATGAGTACGTTTGTTAACTTTCTTTGTGGTTACCATGAATTTTATCCTTATCTTTCTAAGTTTGAAGCAGTCTACCATTTCTTGGTATCGCCTTGCCTTCCTCTCCATTATAAGGTTCTATACCTATGCCGTTTATTCCCTCTTTTATTGTTTTGATGTTGTTGTAATTTATTGGTTAACTGTTCTGATTCCCTGTTGTATTTTTTTTGGTTTTGGATAGTCCTCAAGAGTTCATTTCCTAGATTGGTATCTGGCTGGTACGATCCTGCGTCCTAGGTTCTTCCTGTGAGCTGAAGCTGTTTGTCCTTAGATTGAAGAACTCCCTTTAATAATTATTGTAAATTTGGTTTGACTTTTACATATTCCCTTAATTTCTGTTTATCTGGAAATGACCTAATTTCACCATCATATTTGAAGGAGAGTTTTGCAGGATATATTATTCTTGGCTGACAATTTTTTTTCTTTCAGGATTTTATGTATGTCATCCCATTGCCTTCTTGCCTGCATGGTTTTTGCCGAACAATCTGAGCTTAGTCTTATTGTTTCTCCTCTGTATGTGACTTCTTGTTTTTCAAGAGCTGCTCTCAGGATTCTTTGTTTGTCTTTGTTTTTGGCGAGTGTGAATATCATATGCCTTGGTGATTTTCTTTTGGGGTCTGTTCTATATGGGCTTTGTTGAGCTTCTTGGATGGCCAGCTTTTCATCTTTCATGATATTGGGGAAGTTTTCTGTCAGTAGTTCCTCAATGATCCTCTCTGTGTTTTTGTTTTCTCCCCCTGTTCTGGAGTTCCAATCACTCGAAATTTTTGCTTTTGATTGTATCCCACATAACTCTTAGGGTCTCTTCATTTTTTCTTTTTTCTTTTTTCTGAGTTTTCCTGAAATAGAGTTGTATCAAGTGTTTATCTTCAATTTCACTGATCCTGTCTTCCACCATTTCAAATCTGCTTCTCAGCCTTTCTATGACACCATCCATTTCTGAAATCTTGTTGTTTAGCTTTTGAATTTCTAATTGTTGTTTTTGTATAATTTCTAGTTGTGAATTTATTTTGGCTTTTTTTCCTGCATTATCTTCCTGAGTTCTTCCAAATTTTTGTCTGTATTTTCCATGAATTTGTCTATTTTTTCCTTGTGTTTGTCAGCTTTTTGCCTCAGTTCTTGGAGTATTCTGAGTATTAGAGATTTGAGTTGTCTATCAGGTAGTTCTAGTGCATTTTCTTCCAGAGGAGAGTTATCTGGTGTTTCATTTTGGACGCCTACTGGAACCATCCTGTCCTGTTTTTGTAAATGTTTTGATATTGTCTGCTGTTTTCAGGGCATTCAGTAGTTATTTTTCTTGTTTATTGATTGTAGATTTGGTTGTTTTGTCCCTTTTTTAAAAACAAAATTTGACTGTGTCTGAGCAGGCAGACTGTGTGTTCTTTGTTGTTTGCTCATATGTGAGCACAATACTTTTCGCCTCCTTCTCCGACTGGCAGGGTCAGTCACTCAGATACAGTATGGCAGGGTAGGTCTAGCTGAAGAGGAGTTACTGGGATGGGTTGTTTGTGGCACTTACTACAGCCACCAGGGCGGGTCAGTAATCAGTGCAAGGCAGGTTCCAGTAGGCCGTGCCCATACTGCTTGGTGGTGTGATGTCAAGCACACGTGTAGGTAGGCAGGATGCAGCAGGGAGATTGTTATGTGTGGATCTATGATGGATATGGGAGAGAGGAGGGAGGAATAGGAGCCAAAAACATACAAACAAGCAAAAAAGAAAGCTAGGGGAGCTTACTGTTGGAGTGGAGAGATGAGATACTATGAAATGGAGAAAAACAGGAATTGGAAGAGGAAGAAAAGAATGAATAAATAAAAATCAGAAAGTTTAAAGGACCACAAAGTTCCCAGGGATCTCATCGGTGCAGCTATGAGGTCTGGGGAAGTTGTTCTTAGGTGTTGCAGTACAGCCTGGCTAGAATGCTAGAGGTATACAGTGCCAGGTATTTATGGAACAGAAAGAGAAGCAAGATACAGAGAGACAAGAAACTGAGCACTGAAGAAAGACAAAAAGGACAAAAGAGGGAAAAGAAAACAAAACAAATTAAAAAAAAAAAAAAAACAAGAAAGACCCCCCCCAAAAAACTGAAAAAAAAAAAAACAATGAACAAAGAAATATCCTCAGGGATCCCCCTTCACGTCTGTGGAAGCCGAAGGGGAGTCTCCTTGCCATGGAGCTCCGCCTGGCCAGAAATGGCTCCCAACTCAAGAAAAGGAAAAGAAAACAAACAAACAATTCAAAACAAACGAATGAACAAAAGCCCCGAGATCCCACCAGCGCGGTAGCCGAGACCCGGAAGCAGCTCCACACTCGAATGGAGCTCCGCAGCCCTTCAGGAGAAAGTAAAGATGGCGCAGTGAGCCAGGCACTCGAGCGAAATGAGGGGGAGGTGGCGAAAGGCAAGCAAGAAATCAAAAGAAGCAGGAAGAAAAAAGCAATTCCATCAGGCAACAAATGGCACTCAGAGAGCCAGCTAGTGCGGGCTGGTGTTTCTGGACAAGAGACTGTGTCCGCGGGAAGCAGAGGGGGCCTACTGTGGGTGAAGGAGGGTAGAGAGTGGGAAAACATATATCACAAATTACCGGCCCTCTGCAGCCCCTCAGGAAGAAGCCAAGATGGCGCACGGAGTGAGGCACTCTAGCAAAAGGAGGGGAGATGGCGAGAGGCAAAGAAGTAATCAAAAGAAGCAGAAAAAAGCAACACCAGCAGCCAACAAATGGCACCCAGAGAGCCACCCGCTCGGGTGTGTGGAATCCAAGCAGCCGGTGCTTTCCAGTTAAGAGACTGTGGCCATGGGAAGCAGAGGAGGCCAAGCCGGGGGGGAAGAGAGGTGGGGGATGGGAAAGCACACACTGCAAATTACCAGTTGTTTTGGCTCCCACTGGACGCTCCGTGAGGCTGCTTTCTTGTACCCCTGTTTGCTGGTCTCTGATAGGAGTCCGAGATGGTGGATCTGCGCTGCGTTAGCTTGTAAGGGACCTCTGCATGAATCTCTCCTCTTTCTCCATTCTCTGTCAGTTTTCTCACTCCTTTTAGTGCTTGGCTGAGTTCTTTATCTCTTCATTTGATGTTTTAGGGTTTCAGGATTGTTGTATTCTCTGTTCAGCTTAGTTTTTCGGATCTTTGCTGTGGAGAGATGGCGTGGTGCTTCTGCCTAGAGCACCATTTTCTTTTTCCTGTCTTTTTAATGACCTCTTACTTTCTTAATGCATGATGTCCTTGATGTCATTACACAACTTGTCTGATCTTTGGTCATTAGTGTTCAACACATCAAATCGATTCTTGCGATGGTCTCAATTCACGTGGGATATACTCAAGGTCATACTTTGGCTGTCTTGGACTTGTTCTAATTTTCGTCAGTTTCAACTTGAACTTGCATACGAGCAATTGATGGCCTGTTCCACAGTTGGCCCCTGGCCTTGTTCTGACTAATGATATTGGGCTTTTCCATTGTCTTTTTCCACAGATGTAGTTGATCTGATTCCTCTGTATTCCATCTGGTGAGGCCCATGTGTATTTTCACCTTTTATGTTGGTGAAAAAAAGTATCTGCAATGTGGAAGTTGTTGAGCTTGCAAAATTCTATATGCAATCTCTGACATCGTTTCTATCACCAAGGCCATATTTTTCAACTACCGATTAGTCTTTTTTGTTTCCAACTTTTGCATTGCAATCACCAGTAGTTACCAATATACCCCGTTTGCATGTTTAAGCAATTTCAGACTGCAGAGGCTGTCAAAATCTTCAGTTTCTTCATCTTTGGCCTTAGTGGTTGGTGTGTAAATTTGAATAATAGTCGTATTAACTGGTCTTCCTTGTAGGTATATGGATATTATCCTACCAATGTATTGCTTTGTAGTTTAGGATAGATCTTGAAATGTCCTTTTTGACTGTGAATGCAATGCCATTCCTCTTCAAGTTGTCATTCCCAGCATTGTAGACCATATGATTGTCCAATTCAAAATGGGCAATACCAGTCCATATCAGTTCACTAATGCCTAAGGGATCTATGTTTATGCATTCCATTTCATTTTTGACAATTTCCAATTTTCCTAGATTCATACTTTGTACATCCCATGTTCCAATTATTAATGAATGTTTACTGTTTCTTCTCATTTTTAGTCGTGCCACGTCAGCAAATGAAGGTCCTGAAAGCTTGACTCCATCCACATTATTAAGGTTGACCCTATTTTGAGGAGACAGCTCTTCCCCAGTCATATTTTGAGTGCCTTCCAACCTGAGGGGCTCATCTTCCAGCACTATATCAATGTTCAGCTGCTATTCATAAGGTTTTCACTGCCTAATTCTTTTCATAAGTAGACTGCTGGGTCCTTCTGCCTAGTCTGTCTTAGTCTGGAAGCTCAGCTGAAACCTATCCACCATGGGTGACCCTGCTGGTATCTAAATACCAGTGGCATAGCTTCCAGCATCACATCAACAGGCAAGCCCCAACAGTAGGACAAACTGACAGACACGTGGTATACTCAGGTATACAGCAAACATTTCCTATTAATATAAATATATTCCCTATGGTCAATGAGTATATATAAATGTTTTTAAAAATCTGAGAGTAACTGAAATTCAATCATATGCTCCTTATAACTTGATTGTTTGAAAAGTAATTAGACCATTAACTGCAATTGTAAATAAAACAATACAGGGACAAAATAACTGAAAATACAATTTCCAGCTCTAAAGGTATTACATTTCTAAATAGGAATGCTTAATTTCAGTGCCCAAATTGAAATTATTCTTTAAAATGCAGAATGAAATGAAATATGTTATCTATTCAGTGATTATCCTGTTAAAAACAGAACAGATTATCTTATTTACCTAGTGCCACTCTAAGAGAAATATCATAAGTGGATGGCTTTAACAAAGAGAAGTTTATGCTCTCACAGTTTAGGAGGCTAGAAGTCTAAATTCAGGGCTCCAGCTCCAGCGGAAGTCTTTTTCTCTCAGTAAACTCTGTGGGAAGGTCCTTGTCATCAATCTTCCCCTGCTCTAGGAGTTTCTCGGTTTAGGACCCCAGGTCCAAAGGACATGCTCCGCTCCCTGCTTTGCTTTCTTGGTGGTAGGTGGTCCCACTCTTCTCTCTTCCATTCTCTCTTTTATATCTCAAAAGAGATGGTCTCAAGATACAACCTAATCCTGTACATTGAGTCCTGCCTCATTAACATAACTGCCTCTAATCCTGCCTCATTAACATCATAGAGGTTAGGATTTACAACATATAGGATAGCCATGTCAGATCACAAAATGGTGGACAGTCATACAATACTAGAAATCATGGCCTAACCAAGTCGACACACATTTTTGGGGGGCACAATTCAATTCATAACAGAGAGTTCTTGTAAAATAAGAGTTATATTCAGATTCAAAGATTTGGAAATTGGGAAGTGCTGAAATGGAAGTTCAAAATGTGTTCCTAAGAGGGAGCATAATCACACTTCCTCTTTGCTTAATTTTGCAGAATTCTATACAGAGTTGGGAAGGAGTATGTGGGTACATTTGATTGGTGGATATTCAACATGCTCTGTAAAACTCATTTACTAGGAATTTCTATTGGCTGGGATACTCAAACTTAGCCTCAGTTTCCTGCATTCCAGATCTGGCTTCTGCAACAATTAGGGTGGGCCACCTTAGAATGTTGCAGAACAAGTTATTGTAGTCATTAGTCATGTATTCTTAAAAAGTGGAAGCAGGGGCCTAGGACAAGATAAGGTCCATTCGGAACTGTGTCGGCCATTTTAGTTCATCTTAGTTGCGTCAAATGCCTCAGTTTTAGAATGCTCTTTCACAATCCAAAGACTTGTATTTTACACAGAATTTGAAAATAAAGACAAAATCATTTGGTCAGAGATGATTGTATCAAAGTGTTCCTAAAAGGAGATTAGTCATATTAAAAAAATGCAGGTGAATTAATCTGAAACTGATCTGAGATTTAAGAAGGGTAAATATTTCTAGGTAGCAGACCTTTACTAAGACTGAATTAAATGAATTGGTTCTCAGAAATATGGCAGAAGTTGAGAAGAATTTCAATTTTCTCATTAAGGAGATAATTAGCCAAATACAGATGCAATTACCCAATGATGAACAGTTGAAAAAATAGATTTGATTTTACAAGTGAGAATTGAAATACTGTCAGAGAAACTTCCAGAGGGAACAAAGGAAGCACTCACCTTGGTCACAGATCTCAACTATTGTTAATGACAACTAAGAACATTTCACCTTTAAAAAGATACCTGCTGAGCCACACAATGGAAAAAGATCTGGAAGAAATTGATGCCTTCACATATTCAGGGTATTTTAGGATGAGCTGATTAGATAGATAACGTAAGAACTGAGAAAAATGGTCAGCTGTTCCAACCTAAAATATTTCTTATTATCCCATCAAAAGGCATTTTTTGCTTTTTACTGACTAATCTCATGTTCTATTTTTTCAAGTCATTCTCAAGATTTTCAATATCAAAAATTATTTCAGGTTTTTATTTTTCTATTCGGACTTATATTGTATTTAATAAAGCTCAATGAAGTAAGATTTATAAGGCTGACTTATAGTTTTGTAGAAATTTCCCTTTTAAAATAATAAAACATTATATAGGTTAGCTTCTATAGTACAGAATTCTAAAATAGCAGGTCCCACCCTTTCCAAATCTGTCATTGTGTACCTTTTTCTCTGCTTTAGTTTCCTTTATTGCACTTATCACTATAGGTCATTGTATTATATACTGATTTGTTTAGGGTCTGTCACCTTTTCCAGGATGTAAGTTTCATAAGCACAGATTTTGTTGGCTGATTAAATTCCAACTACTACAACACTGCCAAGCATGTAATAAGGGCTACATACATAATCATTGAATAAATAAATGAATCCTTCCCCCCAATTAATCCTAACAAGCATTTTTTTAATCCATTAAAAATCTGTACACTTCAGATACACACACACACACACACACACACACACACACACAGGGGCAAGGGTGAGAAAAGAAGAGGAATTTAAATGTAAAGGTATGATTTTTTTTTTAGGAAAAACGTCTTGCTTTGAGCTTATTTGCATTATCTAGAATTGGTATTTTGCTGGCTTCTGGTATAATCTCACCAAAACAAAGAAATGAGAGGAGAAGGGGGAGGGATAAATCCGTATGTTTGGTTCCTATTATATAGTAGCATCATGCTTGTGTGTTTTAGAAATATTCCTGTCTTAATCTTCAAAGTACCCCATAAAAATAATTTCCAGAATGAGAACCCTGAGGCCCAACCTGTCCAATAATGTATTATAAAAAGTGAGAAAGTCAGAATTAACACTAGAATCAGCTGAATCAAAAGGTAGATTATTTCCACTAACTCTAATGTTATTTTACTCAACTCAAATTCAGTTCGGGCAATTCTTGGATAACAGCAGTCTATTTTGGTGAAAAATACTAAATGGAAAAATACAAAATAAGGTTTGTATCACAGAAATAGTTGATAAGAAGGAAAGGAACTGCGTGTCTTACATTCGATGGCAGAAACATGCAACACAGACTTTTTTTTTTCCTCTCCCTATTCTATTCCTCTTGCTCTCTCTTTTTCCAGGTTTAGACATACCAGAACTGGTGTCGGGAATTGTAGATTTAAGAGAGCTAGAAAAGCGTAGGCACTGGCTATAGCTTTTCGGGTACTCATGGCGGTATTGTGAGAAACCATGAAGAACTAAGAATTGTCCATTTTGGTCATTGCATCCCCTTCACATGAATGCTCTCAATGCTTTCTTACACTGGACCTTAGCTCCTAAATCTTCCTCCCTACACTACTGGATGCAATCCAAATCACCAAAGTAATGTCGCTAATCTACAAAAATAGTCCTCTTGATTTTAGGAACTATCTTTGACTAAACAATCATTTCTGGTATCATCCACACTTTTACTGCCTCCCTGCCCCCACACCAATTATAAAAATTCTGCCTAATTTCTCCAAGGTAGAATGCCTTTTCAGAAACTTCTCATGCTTGGCATTTTTAAATAAAGACTTACGCTAATAATACTCTGGTTGATTTTCTTCCAGAGTATATTTCCTAAGGATGTATGTTGCTAAGATAGTGCTTCCTAAATACGGTCCTCAAGTTTGTCCTGAATGGGTTACAGGTGTGACCCAAGATATTGACTTCCCTGGATACTCCTCAGAGTATGGCCCTAGCTGAGAGGAGTTTGGGAGCTAGGCAGACCCCCAGCAGTCAGGGAGAATAATGAGCAAGATCTCATCTATGGTGATGTGCACAACATTCCTTAGCAGGGAATATATATCTGTTTCAGAGGCCAGCCTCATGGTTTGCCATTGCCCGCTAGTGAACAAAATCCCCATGGAGCTGCTGGATGTTTTTTTGGTCCAGGTGTTGGAGGAGCATTTTTTTGGAGGAGAAATAGCAATCAGTCCAGAGTGGAGGTTCAGGGAGGGTATGCAGGGACTCTTGGAAGACAAAGCTCCAGTTTGTTCACCTGAACTGCTGATTTCAGTTTATTAGATGCTCTGTCTGTTTGTCTCTAAGGCCCTTTCAGTGGCATCCAAGTTAGCTGCCCAGTGATTGCTCTAACAATGTACGTTTGCTCTGGAACTTAGAGCTTTGCCGATCATTTGAGTTGCTGAATCTGATTCCCATCTATTCTTATAATCACCAGAACTTTTAACATTTTAACTGCCAATGAAAGAAAAAAAATTTTAGATTATTTAAATAAAAATTCAAAAAATGTAAACTTTTATATAATGTAAAGATCTGCTTTTAAATTATCTACTTTTTAACCTAGTTTTTTGTTGATGGTGTCTTTGAAGAAGTTGAAGAGACCATCATTAAGGAATCTTAAGCATGCTGTATAAATAATACTCCACATAAAGCTAATTTCCAAAATGTGAAGATAACTCATATTCCCACTTCATCATTCTGACAGCAGCCACCAAATGGTACTTTCCCTCTCTGACCCTAACCACCCAGAGGTACGTCTCCACGAGTTAGGCCTTTGTACTTCCAGCTCCTGCCTCTCTGCTGATTCCCGTTATGCCTGGTGGTCTTGAGAATTCGGTAGAATGAGTCACAGAACTCACAAAAACTGTTACCTATGCTTGCAATTACCTATTTATTATAACCAGAAAGAATACAAGTGTAGAGAGCATCAGGCAAGGTCTAGGAGAGTTCCAGGCACAGGACCTCCATTGTCACCAGGGATGTGCCACTCTCACCTTTTCATGGATGTTCTTACCAACTCAGGAGGCCCCAGAGAGAGTGCTCCAAGGTCCTAGGTCCCCTAGTTATTTGGGGCCTCAATGAATATGAATGACTGCATTAATCTCTCCTTTCTACCTGAAGTTAATTTTCCAGATGTGGGGCCTGTGTAGCCTCTATGGGCCAGGCTATTTTGAAAAACAAAGGTATTTTGATTGCTGGGGTTATTTTCAGAAACCTGATCAAAAGGCCAAATCAACTTCTTCGTGAACAATTTAAAAAAATAAAAAAGTTACATTCACTGATGTAAGAACAATTTTTCTCATTAAAATTTTAAGAGTATTTTCTTTGAAAACTTGCAACAAATTAAAAATGTAATATATTTCCTAAAAATGGATGCATTTTTTATTAGAAAATGAAATAAGCCTTTTCACCAAGACTCTTATAAATGTTCCAAAATCCAGTCTTCTTCAGAGTGCCATGTAAACATTATTATTTTCCTTATGCATCATGATATAAAAAACTTTGAGAAGTCCTGACATAGAGAATTTGTGGAGGCTCCTGGTCCCTGGGCTTTGAGTATGTGGTCACTGAATACTGTGGTAACATTTGGCTAGAATGATCCTGTTAAAAACACAACCAACCAACCTGTGGATAATATAGTGAGAGTCATACCCTGCATGCTGTCCTCTGGTGAAATACATCTAAACTCATTCTAGATAGATAAATGATAGTTAGATGGATGATAGAGAGGTAGATACTTAGAAAGCTTGAGAGAGAGAGAGATCCTCAGAGAGATTCTCAATAAATATTTCTATGCCACGGGTTTATTTTTCCATTTTCTGGAATTCAAGTTCAACTACTTGAGGGCCTGCCTCACTCCACAAATCAACCCAAATCATGTAGTATGTTTCACCTCTTGTGATGAAGGCTGTTTTCACTTTATCTTACAGTGTTGCATTTGTGTAACTAATTATATCAGTCAGTCGCTTGGGCCACCATCCAGACTGAAGGGAAAGAAGTGAGAAAAAGAAAGAGAGCTGAGATTAAAGAGAGCTCAAGTATCCCGCTAGCAGCAGAGGACACTACACCCATGGAGAGAAAAGGAAGTCTTTATCTCAGAAGTTCTATTTCTAAAAGAAGAGATTGCATTTTGCTGACAATTCTCTTGGTTTGTATCTATTATGAAATACAAGATATGATATAGGATGCAGGAGAGTAGGGAAAGACAGAAATATAAATAACAATTATCAACCAAGGATATTAAATATCTATGAAAAGCATCAAATAAATAAAATGAGGCTGTCATATTAATACCTGGTTTCTTTAAGAACTAATAAAACATATGGTGGGCTATAGATGGCAGAGAATACCAGAAAAATGTTTACCTGTGTTTTATTGACTATGCAAAGGCATTTGACTGTGTGGATCATAACAAATTATGGATAACATTGCAAAGAATGGGAATTCCAGAACACTTAATTGTGCTCATGAGGAACCTATACAAAGATCAAGAGGCAGTGGTTGAAATAGCACAGGGAGTACTGCATGGTTTAAAGTCAGGAAAGGTGTGCCTCGGGGTTGTATCCTTTCACCATACCTATTCAATCTGTATGCTGAGCAAATAATCCAAGAAACTGGACTATATGAAGAAGAATGGGGCATCAGGATTAGAGGAAGACTCCTTAACAACTACGTTATGCAGATGATACTACCTTGCTTGCTAAAAGTGAAGAGGACTTGAAGCACTTACAGATGAAGATCAAAGGCTACAGCTTTCAATATGGATTACACCTCAACATAAAGAAAACAAAAATCCTCACAACTGGACCAATAAGCAACATCATGATAAATGGAGAAAAGATTGAATTCATCAAGGATTTCATTTTACTTGGATCCACAATCAACACCCATGGAAGTAGCAGTCAAGAAATCAAAAGATGCATTGCATTGGGCAAATCTGTTGCAAAAGACCTCTTTAAAGTATTAAAAAGCAAAGATGTTACCTTGAAGACTAAGGTGTTCCTGACCCAAGCCACAGTGTTTTCAATCACTTCATATGCACATGAAAGCACATGAAGTGATGAATAAGGAAGACTGAAGAAGAACTGACACCTTTGAATTGTGATGTTGGCAAAGAATATTGAATGTACCATGGACAGCTAAAAAAAATGAACAAACCTGTCTTGGGAGAGGTACAACCAGAATGCTCTTTAGAAGCAAGGATGGCGAGACTATGCCTCTCGTACTTTGAACATGTTATCAGGAGGGATCAGTCCTTGGAGAATGACATCATGCTTGGTAAAGTACAGGGTCAGCGAAAAAGAGGAAGACCATCAACAAGATGAAATGACACAGTGGCTGCAACAATGGGCTCAAGCGTAACAAAAATTGTGAGGATGGCACAGGACCGGGCAGTGTTTATTTCTGTTGTACATAGGGTCAGTATGAGTCAGAATCAACTCGATGGCACCTAACAACAACAATATAGATGGGATAATATTTTAAAATGTTAAAAGAAGTAACTTTATGGTAAAAATTTAGGCACCTTGACTTTTCGGTGCCAGATTTTCAATAAGTGGGCTTCTCCACTACAATTTTCCCATCACGTGATCTAAAAGTTGTCTTTTCTGTCCTATACTTAGTTCTTAGCTCACTGATTTTCTGTGGTAGTTTTGGGGCTATTTGAGTCCTGTATTGATGTGGGTGTGTTTGTTCTATTTTAAAATGTCAGGGTTTTTGTTATTTTGCTTTGCATTTTTGTAACTTAAAACTTGCTTGCATAAAGAATCCGGCAAATATTAGCTATTTGAAAATTAATATTTAAGGTATGAGCATGGAAAGTGGTAAAATAAGCTTCTCTCTCTTAGTAGTCCATAGCACATAGAGGATGTGGTGCAGCTTAATATTTTAGAAAATGAACCAGCTCCCTAGTTCATCTCTAATGTAAGATTAGTTATTTCAAATCTCAAAATACTTTATGAATGATTAAGGTGGCAATGAGATTAAGCATTTAAGCTTTGGATAGCCTCAAAAAAGATGCTCACAGAGGAGTTTTTGCTCCTCTTAGAGCAAGTGAAATCTTTAATGATCTCATCACCAGTGCTGTTTACAATTCATCTCAATGGCAGCCTAGAACTAATGAGAGATGGTGACCCATGAGTCTTCCTTATTTTAAAGGTTGAGAATTAATGCCTGTACATTTCAGATATGGTGATGATATATAAAAACAGACATAAATTCCATAGCAAAATCAACATTCTTTTTAGAATGTGCATCATTTTGCACCATTCTAATCTTTGATTTCCTCTGTTAGGCAAGAGAAGCTGAAATTCATAGTATTTGAACAAGTTATTCAAATTTGTAGGTTATATATATATGTTTTTTAATTCTGAAAGAAAGTAGGCCAAGAGGTAAAGCAAGTATGAGCAAGGAAGTATCTTAATAAACTCTAAAAAAAACTTTCTACTTTATCGTGCTGGCCATACTGACTACCATTGAGTGCCTCACAACTGTGGCTGTGAAAAGCAAGGAAAGGTTTGTAAATGATCAGTTATGCAAATCATTATTTGAATAAAAGCATTTTGACCATCCCCAAACAAAATATTAAGGAGTAACTTGAACCACTGAAAGATGGTATAATAAATTTAATTAATGTATACTTTGTAGAGAATTAAATAAAGTATAATGAGTTTGTCCTTTCCTAGAAAAAACCACACACAGGGAATTCAGCTCAAATTTCTTATTTCTTCCTGTGATGAGAATTTTCTCTTCTTAAACTTCATTATAAATGTCCATAAGTATTGCTACAGCACAATGAAGAACCATACCAAGAAATGAGAGAAACTGTTTAGAGACAGAGAGATTGATAAGACACTGTCTGTAAAGGTCCTTTTGCTTAAACCAGTAAACTATATAGGTTGTCTTCAAGTTGATTCTGACACATGGCAACCCTATGTGTGTTAGAGTACAGCTATGTTCTATAGAGTTTTCAGTGGCTGATTTTTCAGAAGTAGATCAGCAGTCCTTTCTTCTCAGGTGCCTCTGTGTAGACTAAAATATCCAACATTGTGGTTAACAGAGGCCACCTTTAGGTTAGCCACAAGTGTGTTGACCCTTTGCACCATCCAGTAGCTCAGTCTCTTGGCTTATCTTACTTCGAATCTCCAATTTATCTATTGCAGTATACACGGAAAGGACAGGTTTCAGCAGATGCATTAGCAATAGTTAACACTTTACAGAATTGTGGAATTAGGAGCAATATATTTTTACATAAACACATTTGGGAATTACACCAAACCATCTCTTTTAGGGGTTTGTTGTTGTTGTTATTAGGTACCATCAAGTCAGTTTTTACACATACTAACCCCATGTACAACAGAATGAAACACTGCCTGGTCCACCACCATCCTCATGTCAGTGTACTGCTGCAATCACTTTTGAATGATCTTCAAAAAAATTTTACTTGCCTGTGATATTAGTGACATTGTTTGATAACTTCCTTATGAATAGCAGAAGAACATCGTCTGATACAGTGCCAGAAGATGAGGCCCTCAAGTTGGAAGACACTCAAAATATGATTGGGAACGAGTTGCCTCCTCAAAGTAGAGTTGACTTAATGACGTAGACGGAGTCAAGCTTTCAGAACCTTCATTTGCTGAGGTGGTATGACTCAAAATGAGAAGAAAGAGCTGGAAATATCCATGAGTAATCGGAATATGGAATATACATATTGTCTTAATCATCTTGTACTGCTCTAACAGAAATACCACAAGTGGATGGTTTCAACATAGAGCAATCTATTCTCTTCACAGTCCAGTAGGCTACAAGTCCAAATTCAGGGCATCAGTTCCAGGAAAAGGCTCTCTCTCTCTGTTGGCTCTGGAGGAAGGTCCTTGTCATCAGTCTTTCCTTGGTCTGGGAGCATCTCAGCACAGGAACATCAGGTCCAAAGGACGTGCTCTGCTCCCAGCACTGCTTTCTTGGTGGTACGAGGTTCCCATGTGTCTCTGCTTGCTTCTCTCTTTTATATCTCAAAAGAGATTGCATTAAAACAGCACAATTGGAAGAGTGTAGTCAATGTCACTGAACTGCGCATGTAGAAATTTTTGAAATGGTGTATCTTTGACTATGTGTATTTTCACCAAAAAAAGAAGGTTGAGAAGTTGGAAGGTTGATATGTTGTGGGGTTGTTAACCAATGTCATAAAACAACATGTGTACTACTGTTTCATGAGAAACTATTTGTTCTGTAAGCCTTCACCTGAAGTACAATTAAAAAAAAAAAAATCAGAAATACAGAAATCTACCAAGTCCCTGTTTTTAATTGAGAATCCAAATTTAGAGATATTAAAAGGGTACCAAAAATTGGCCACCGAAACAGAAATAACAGAATGGAGAGCAGGTAAATGCCATTTTAATACACAAACTGAATCATGGATAGGTCCTGGAAACAGGACTGTTATTCCTAAGGGAATACATATACCTTTGTTATTAGCCTGTTTATTAGAATTTAGGGAACAATGGGATGAAGATTTAATTGTGTTCTTAGATAAACATTTTTTGGGAACCTTTGTAAATACAGCATATTATTTGTATGACAGACATGATATAATAGATAGACTTCTATTAATGTATGAAAATACAGAATTAGATAATTATCATCCTGAATACACCCATTTTGGAAATGGGGAAAAATGTAAAGTTTGTTGTGAACGGAAATCAAGCTTGCCTCCACCATTAATAGAAGGTCTAGAGAAAACAACAGATGCTAAGTGGCATAGCTTACCCTTACACCAAAAAGCCACACCTCCTTCAGAGCAAGATATATGGGAAAAGGAGGGACGTACTCTAAATTCTGACACAGATCTTTGGACTGGACCTGATCAAACTCTGGTCCTGCCAAAAAAGACTTACATCTTCCTGTAGTTTATAGTCTCCACCAAGGAGATCACTTAGGAAGAGATAAAACTCTACAAAAAATAAGAAAATACTACGGGGGTCATTTCTGGAAAGCAGTGAATGAAGTAGTGAAAGATTGCACTATATGCCCAAAATTTAACCCAGGGAAAACTTTTTCAACTCCTCAGGGTCGATATCTCCTTCCTGCTGGACCCATGACTGAGTGGCAAATGGATTTTATACAACTTCTCCCAGTTCAAAATTATAAGTAAGTTTTAGTTATGATATGTAGATATTCTCATGGGGTAGAAGCATTTCCCTGTCAGAATGCTACTGCAACCTTTGTTGCTAAAAAATTGTTAGAAAACGTTCTTCCTACGTGGAGTACTCCTCATATCCTGTGTAGCAATAGAGGTTCTCACTTTACTGGCCAGATTTTGGCAGCAGTTTGTAACATTTTTCGAATCTTGTGTAGATTACACTGTCCATATCATCCGCAATCTTCAGGACTAGTTGAAAGAACAAATGGAATAATAAAAGTTCAATTAGCTAAAAAAAAAAAAAAAAGAGAGAGAGAGAGATTGCGTTAAGACACTATCTAATCTTGTCAACCTCATCAGTATAACCTCATCACAGTGATAGAATTTACAACACATAAGGAGATCACATACAATCTCATCATACTGATAGAGTTTACAATACATAAGGAAATCACATCAGATTACACAATAATACAACACTGGTAATCATAACCCAGCCAAGATGACAGATATTTTGGGGGGCACAACTCAATCCATGACACATATTATGAGTATAGGAAAATTGGAAGTCATCAAAAATGAAACAGAATGCATAAAGATAGATATCCTAGGCATTAGTGAGCTGAAATGGACTGATATTGGCCATTTTGAATCAGACTATCATGTGGACTACTATGCCAGGAATGACAAATCAAAGAGGAATGTCATTGCATTCATTGTCAAAAATAACATTTCAAGATCTATCTAGAAGTATAACGCTGTCAGTGATAGGATAAAGTCCATCCGCCTACAAAGAAGATCAGTTAATACCACTATTATCCAAATTTATGCACAAAACACTAATGCCAAAGATGAATAAATTGAAGATTTTTATCAACTTCTGCAGTCTGAAGTTGATTAAATATGCAATCAACATGCATTGATAATTACTGATGATTGGAATGCAAAAGTTGGAAACAAGGAGGAAGGGTTGGTAGTTGGGTAATATGGCCTTGGTCATAGAAATGATGCCAGAGATTGCATGATAGAATTTTGCAAGACCAATGACGTCTTCATTGCAAATACCTTTTTTCAACAACATAAATGGTGACTGTACATGTGGACCTCGCCTGATGGAATACACAGGAATCAAATCTACTACATCTGTGGAAAGAGACCGTGGAAAAACTCAATATCCTCAATGAGAACAAGGCCAGGGGCCAACTGTAGAAGACTATGAATTGCTCATATGCAAGTTCAAGTTGAAGCTGAACAAAATTAGAACAAGTCCATGAGAACCAAAATATGATCTTGAGTATATCCCACCTGAATTTGGAGACCATTTCAAGAATAGATTTGACGTATAGAACACTAATGTTTGAAGACCAGACAAATTGTGGGAAGACATCATACATGAAAAAAGCAAGAGGTCATCAAAAAGACGGTAAAGAAAGAAAAGACCAAAATGGATGTCAGAAGAGACTCTGAAACTTGCTCTTGAACATAGAGTAGCTAAAACAGAGAGAAGAAAGATGAAGTAAAAGAGCTGAACAGAAGATTTCAAAGGGCAGCTCGAGAAGACAAAGTAAAGTATTATAATGACATATGCAAAGAGCTGTAGATAGAAAACAAAAAGGCAGAAAATGCTCAACATTCCTCAAGTTGAAGGAACTGAAGAAAAAATTTAAGCCTTGTGTAGTAATTTTGAAGGATTCTATGGGCAAAATATTGAATGACACAGGAAGCATCAAAAGCAGATGAAAGAAATACACAGAGTCACTGTACCAAAATGAATTCAACAACATTCAACCATTTCAGAAAGTAACATATGATCAAGAACCAGTGGCACTGAAGGAAGAAGTCTAAGCTGCACTGAAGGCAGTGGCGAAAAACAAGGTTCCAGGAATTGACAAAATACCAACTGAGATGTTTCAACAAATGGATGCCGTGCTGAAGGTGCTCACTTGTCTATGCCAAGAAATTTGGAAGACAGCTACCTGGCTAACCAACTGGAGCAGATCCATATTTGTGCCCATTCCAAAGAAAGGTGATCAAAGAGAATGTGGAAGTTATTTTAGGGGGTAGTGTTGTCAAACCATCTCTTTCAGGGGGCTGCATTGCAGAACAGATTGTGAATTCTGCAACTCTAACATAACATACATTTAGTCAAGTACAATCCATTGGTCTATAATATTTTTCAGGAAGATTTAAACAGGATATAATATTTAACCATAATTGTGATCAAAATTTTTTTTCTTGCACTTCAAAGGAAAAACTAACAAATATTGATTAAGCTTCACGTTTTCTTTGTCCTCATCCTCTCGTCTCTTCTTCATGGTTTTTTTTTTTTTTCCTCCTCTCTCTCCTTTTTATTTTTTTGATGTTTAAGTTGAATTTGAATTAAAAAAAATGTACATGAGAAAGACAGGGAGCATATGGCCTCAAGATTTTGACTATATTGAGTGTCAATTGTTGTTGTATTAGGTTAGGTGCCTTTGAGTTGGTTCTGACTCATAGTGACCCCATGTGCAACAGAATGAAACACGGCTGGGTCCTGCACCATCCTCACAATCATTGTTATGCTTAAGTCCATTGTTGCAGCCACTGTGTCAACCAAAGACAGCTCTTCCCCAGTTTTATTTTGAGTGCCTTACAATCCGAGGGGCTCATCTTCCAGCACTATGTCAGACAATATTCCCCGGCTATTCATAAGGTTTGCACTGGCCAATTTTTTCAGAAGTAGACTGCCAGGTCCTTCTTTCCAGTCTTAGCCTGGAAACTCAGCTGAAAGCTGTCCACCAAGGGTGACCCTGCTGGTGTTTGAAATACCTGTGGTAGACGTGATTAAAGCCAATAATCAGCTGACTTTAAGTAAGGGCGATTAGCCTAGATAATCTGGATGGGTTTCAGTCAATCACTTGAAAGGCCTTAAGAGCAGCTGAGGGTTTCCTGAAGAATTTCCCCTTGTCTTTTGTAGTGTCAGCCCATGCTGTCTTTTGAAACTTATGCCCAGAGACTTGACATAACTCACTGGGACTATTTCATGAATTGTGCTGTATTTTAAATACTTTTCTTTAAGTTGTTGCTTCATTGACATTTAAAATTTGTATAAAAATGCAATTTACAAATTAGAAATATTCCCTTCTTTCATTCCCAGATTTGCCTCATATCTTTGTGTTACTGTTGTCATGTGCCGTCTTACATTTAAAAAAAAAAAAAAAAAAAAAAAACATTGACATCGAGTCAATTCCGACTCCTAGCGATCCTATAGGACAGAGTAGAATTGCCCCATAGGGTTTCCAGGGAGTAGCTGGTGGATTCCAACTGCCGACCTTTTGGGTTAACAGCCCACCTCTTAACCATTGCACCACGAGGGCTCTCATATCTTTGTAGGAGTACTTTTAACATTAAGGAAAATAAATATGCAAAGCAAATAAATAAAACTAACCAAAAAATTGATCCTTAATTTCTGGATTTAGTGTCCAGCTATTAAACCTGCCTTACAATTCACCATCATTGTTTCATAACCTCTCCCCCTTATATTGAATCATCAACAAATTTATCACTCTTGAATAGATTATACTCTTCTGAAAGAAGAAATAATCAGTTTTACATGAGCACACGGCCTGGCACTTGGTAGTTAATAAATATTTCTTGAATTTTGAATGGATATATTTTGGTCTCAATATTTTCATAGTATCTCTTCATAAATCCCTAAGAATTTATAAATATTTGTTTTTATTTTGAATGTAATCATGTCCTTGATTCAGAAGGATTTAAAATTCTTATGCTAAATAATTTCTAAATTTTCTTTTAAAAATAAGGCTTATTGATCTAAAGGTGTATTTAAAGGGGTTTGAAGAAATGAATTAAGCAACATTCCATCAGGCATGCATAGCCAGCCATGGCTTTTTTCTTTTAATAGAATTTACTTTTTCTAGTGGTTAGTTTTAAGTTTACTGAAAATTGTGCAGAAAATAGAGTTCCCATATGTCCCTTCTTGTACCTACAGTTTTTTTCCTAGTATTAATACCTTGCATTAATGTGGTGTTTTTATTGTTAGGTGTAGTTGAGTCAATTTCAACTCATAAAGACCCTATGTAACAGAGTAGAACTGCCCCATTGAGTTTTATTGGCTATAATCTTTATGGTTTTCCATTGGAGTTGCTGGGTAGATTCAAACCTGCTGACATTTTCGTTAATAGTCCAGCACTTAACCATTGCACCACAAGAGCTTCTTATTAGTGAGGTAGTTTGTTACAACCAGTGAATCTGTATTCACATATTATTACTAACTAAAGTCCTTAGTTTACATTAGAGCTCATTCTTTGCTTTGTACAATCCTATGGGTTTGGACAAATGTGTCCCCCACTGCAGTATCATACAGAA
Organism: Dugong dugon; assembly: GCA_030035585.1. Taxonomy (NCBI): domain Eukaryota; kingdom Metazoa; phylum Chordata; class Mammalia; order Sirenia; family Dugongidae; genus Dugong; species Dugong dugon. The sequence goes on along the minus strand of CM057463.1, from coordinate 105,290,578 downwards.
TAGTTTCACTACCCTAAAACTGCCCTGTACTCCCCTATTCATCCTTCCCCTTCCCTCAACCCCTGGCAACCACTGATCTCTGTACCTTCTCTATTCTTTTGCCTTTTTCATAATGTCGTAGTGTTGGAATCATACAGTAAGCAACTTTTACAAACTGACATCTTTCATTTAGTCATATGCATTTAAATTTCCTCCGAGACTTTTCATAGATTGATAGCACATTTATTTTTATCATTGAATAGTACTTCTTTGTATGGATGTACCACAGTTTGTTTACCCATTCACCTATTGAAGGACAATTTTGGTTACTTTCAATTTGACAATTTGAGTAGATCTGCTATAAACATTCATATGCACAAAAACATTTGTGTGGACATACATTTCCACTTATTTGGGTAAGTACCTAGGAGAGTTATTGCTACATCATATGGTAAACTTATGATTAGCTTTCTAAGAAACTGCCACTGTCTTCCAAAATGGCTACACCAATTTGCATTCCAAACAGCAATTAGAGAGAGTTCCTTTGCCCCACATTCTCACCAGCGTTTGTCATTTTTCATGGCTCTTTTTCATGCAATTTTATTTTACCTTTATTTATTTCTTCTTGACTATTCTCCCTTTATATAGATATGAGATTTTGACCTATTTTATTTTCCTTCTCTCTGAAGAACTCTTCTAATAATTTCTGGAAGACATGTCTACTGGTAACAAATCCCTCCCCTCACTTCCCTTTTTTTTCCCTGAGGAAGACTTTATTTCTTCTTCACTTTTGAAGGATAATTTAACTGGGTACAGGTTTCTCAGCTTTTTTAAAAAAAATTCTCACACTGTCCACTCCATTCTCTTCTTGCTTGCATGATTTCTAAAGAGAAACACACTTTAATTCTTATACATGTTGCTTTGGAGGTAAAGTGATCTCCTTGCCCTGAAAGGCTTCTTTGTCTTTGATCTTCTGCAGTTTGAATATGACATGTCTTGGTGTAAATCTTTTGGTATTTATCCTGTTTGGTGTTCTCTGAACTTATTGTATCTGTGGTTTGGAGTCTTTCATGAATTTTGGAAAATTCTCAGCTATTATTATTTCAAATATTTCTTCTGTTATTTTCTCTCTTCTATTTCTGTCATTCCCATTATGTGTATGTTGCACCTTTTATAGTTGTCCCAGAGTTCTTAGATATTCTGTTCTTTATTATCATTTTTCTTTTTGCCTTTCATTTTGGAACTTCTCTATTCACATGTCTTTAAGTCACTGATTCGTTCTTCAGTCTGCTAACGAGTCCATCAAAGACATTCTTCATTTCTGTCATGGTGTTTTTGATTTCTAGAATTTCCTTTGGATTCTTTCTTAGAGTTTCCACGTTTCTGCTTACATTACTTATCCTCCCTTGTGTCTTGTGTACTTTTTCTATTAGAGTCTTTAGCATATCAATCATGGTTATTTAAAATTTTTCATCTGATATTTTCAACATCTCTACCATATCTAAATCTAATTTGGATGCTTGCCCTTTCTCTTCAGATTGTGGGGTTTCTATTTTTGTTTGTTTTGTTTTTCTTTTTCCCTTTTAGCATGCCTATTAATTTTTTGGTTATAAGCTGAGCATAATGTATTGGGTAAAACAAACTGAGGTAAATAGTCCTTTAGTGTTACACTTTCTGTTTATGTGGCTAGGAGTCAGGCTGTGCTTATTGTTTACTGTAGCTATAGGTGTCAAAGGCTAAAATTTCCTGTAGTGTCCTTTTGTTTGTCTCCACTGTTGTCTTTGGGTTTCCCTAAGACATTTCAGGGCAACCTTGGTGGTGTAATTGTTAAGTGTAACTGCTAACCTAAAGGTGGGTAGTTAAAACCCACCAGATGCTCTGTAGGATAAAATACCTGGTATACTTCTTCCATAGAGATTACAGCCTAGGAAACTCTATGGGACAGTTGTACTCAGTCATACAGCATTTCTATGAGTGGGAATTGACTCAACAGCATACAACAAAAACAAACATTTAAATAGTATCTGAGCCTTGCTGTTTTTTTCATCTGTAATCCTTGTTATTATACAGAAGCCCTATTTATGTGATAGTAAAATGGGAGAGGTTGGGAGAAGCATGCTATGAACCTATGATTAGGTCTCAGTCTTTTATGAGCCTGTGCCCCTGGGCTGTGTGACCTGCACAGAGTCTCTCAGGATTATTTGTTGATTTATTTTCTCACAGTTGCATGATAAGACAGCTAGAGCGGACTGGAATTGGGTATTCTCCTTCTTTTACATAGGTTAGAGTCTGGTACAACCCATACTGTTAAGCTCTGGTTTTCCCTTGACGGCAGGCAATTGTTAAAAGAAGAAAGTAGTGCTCTGGGCATATTTCACAATGGTGATTTCCCCTATCCCTGCCTCATCCCCCACCCCTAACCTCTCTTCCCCACTTCCCTCTGGAAGCACAAGAGGATTTGGCTCCCATCTTCACAGTTAGAATCTGATTGGACTTATGAAGGTAAAACTCACAAAAGTATGGTGGCTCTGGTAAGTAAGGTTAGCCCTCCAGGAGTTTTGATATTTTGAGCTGGCCCACCCTCAGTCTCTAGCAATTAGTCAATTACCCTTTAAATATTTATACCTGATTTTCTGTCCAGGAGTGGTTTTTCCTCCTCATAAACTGATTTTTTGTATCTGTCTGTATCTCCAGTTTGGGGGACAGTGGTCTGGCCTGTGATTATAATTTTTCTGACACACATAAGAAGAGTTGTTGATTTTCAACTTTTCAGATTTTTTCCTTGTTGTGAGGATAGGACTGATGACTTCCAAGCACTTTCCTTATTGGACTGGAACCAAAAAACCTCATGCAAGTTTTTGACTCTTCAAGGTTTATGTCTAATTTTTATAATTTTAGATAAGATTTTTTTGTATAAAGTAGATACAAACTTATTATCTATTTATATCTATATTATTACAAATTTAGATCCAGTCTCTCATCTTTGATTTTTGTCTAAACCCTCATTCTTGTAAAAAAAAGTTTTATTTTTATTCCTCACTTTGATATATTAATATCAATTGTATCTTAAATAGATTGATGTTATTTTATATGTGTCCTTCATCAGGCACAAAATAATTAACTCCTACCTTATATTTGAGAGTAGACTGTATACTCTTTTCTTCTTGAAAGACTGACTGCTGGATAATTTCAACTTGACCTTCTTATTGTTTGGTTGTTTTTTATTGTAAGTTTTATGCGCTACATACCAGCTTACCTCAAAACAGCCTTCAACCAAGATAAAAATCAATGAAACTCACTTTCTTAAAGTTTTAAGGATTGGTTTGTTCTTGAAATGCCATCTTGAGTCCCTTTTCTTCTCTGTGTTGAGATACAACTGAAAGACTCACTTCTGAAAACATTTTAAACTGTGTACTTTGAAATAATAGCCCCTAACTTCTAAATTAAATTCAATTATACTTTCTGGGATAAAGATTTCTGTAGAAATGTGAAAATGAAAGTAAGTCCCATCAATGAGAGTAAAATCATATTTTGTCTATAATTCTTACCTGATTTGGTAATAAATCCTGGCTCTGACATTTACTAAGTGAGGAACCTTGAGCAGCTTATACTTTACATTTTTGAGTATCAGATTCCTTATATCTAAAACAGGTATAACAGTAAATGCTACCTCAAAGTATCCTTGTGGGGCTTCGATTACACAAAATAGTTGAAGGATTGGAATATAATAATTGATCAAAAATGGTAGCTATTACATTACTAGGGAGTTTCTGGATGATGCAAATTGTTAACAGGGTGGGCTGCTAACCAAAAGGTTGGAGGTTAAAGCTCACCCAGAGCTACCCTGGAAGAAAGTCTTGGCAATTTAATTCTGAAAAATCAGCCATTGAAAACCCTATGGAGCACATTTCTACTCTGACATATGTGGGGTTGCCTACAGTCACTGCCCACTCTACTGAAAAAAATTTTATTGTATTATTATTATTATTAAATTACTATTATGTAACTAATATTAAATTTATATTCATTGAATTCACTTCTTAATTTACTTTATTTGGAAAACATCTGTTGGACTCATAGGCTGTTCCAGACATTGTTCTATGCACCATGCCTGACAGAGCAACACACGCAAAATCCATGACCTTATAACACTTACATTCACCTGGATAAGACATGTACTGGGGGTTTGCTAAAGAGTGATTTGGTCAAAAATAGAGTGACCACACTTATACAGTGAGCATTATGTTTACAGGGATTATTCCTAGCACTTTATCTATATTAATTCATTTAACCTTTATATCTACTTTATGAGGTTGATATTCTTATTATAACATTTTAAGGTAAGAATCGTAAGACAATAAAATGAAAAACAAATTTGCCATAAAATCAGTAAATAGTAAAACCAGTGGGCCCGTGGCATTCTGTTTTCAGAGCCTCTTAAACTACAGTCTTAGTCTGGGTTTTCTGGAGAAAAAGAAGGAGAAAGAGATAGAGAAAAAGGGACTGATTTTAATGAATAAGCTCATCCAATTTTGGGGGCTTACAAGTCCAAAATCTGAAAGTCAGGCAATAGGCTGGAGATTCCTTCAGTGTAGTGTCTCAATATCCATAAATCAGGAGGCTGGAAGAGCGAAGATCGACGGAGGTCTGGCAAAATGTCTATTTATAGTCTGGAGGCAGAGTACACCCAAGGGAAATTTTCTTTTACTCTTAAGGTCTTCAACTGATTGGAAGAGGTCCACCATATTATGGAGGGTAGTGTGGTTTACTTAAGCTGACTGATAAATCACATGTAATTACTTCACATCAGAGTTTAGACTAGTGTTTGACCAAACAACTGAGGACCATAGCCTAGCCAAGTTGCTACATAAAATTAACCTTCACAACTACTGAACTATTTGCCTAGTTGCAAAGAAAGGAAAGGAAGAAAGAGTTCCGTATATCAAGACTATGTCCATGTTCCACAAGTAAACTCACTGAGAACCTTACTCTATTAATCCTGTCATAGCAACTGTTATACAATGGATGAGATAAGGCCCTTTGTCTCTTAATCATCCTCATCTATATTAATAATAGGATTCCCTGGTGATGTAAATGGTTAAACACTGGGATACTAGCTGAAAAGTTCCTGTTTCAAACCCACCCAGCGATGCTTTGGAAATAAGCCTTGGCAATCTGCTTCTGAAAGGTCACAGCCTTGACACCCGTATGGAGTACATTTCTACTCTGAAAGCTCGGGGTTACCACGAGTCAGAATCGAGCAGACAGCAAATGACAACAACGATGTATTAACAATGTGCTGAGGTCATTAAATACTAAGCCAAGAATTGTTTGCTTTTTAAGTGTTTTTGGTGAATCCTATACAAAATATACTTTAAAAAAAAGACTATTTAAACTCCATTAGTTGCTTACTATCCTAAACAAGGGTCATAAATAACTACTACAATTAAAAAAAAAAAAAATCAAGGTGACATGGGAGTGGAGGTGATGTAGTTTTGGGAGAGTGGTTGCATTCTCTTTTCCAGTGGGGTTCATTATGCTGCTTTCCACTTGATTATGCATTACCAAGTCTAACATATCAGCCCTACTTTAGTTTAGCTTCTCAAGTTACAAAAATTAGATTTCTGCTACCAAATTATTTTCCAAAATCTCTTTTAAAAAAAACTTTGATATAAGGGAAGTCTACTTATACTTTCTGACTCCAGGAGTGCAGGATAGGTACCAATGTCAGGCTATTGTAGATGGTGAACATTTAGGGAGTAAATATTTTTCCCCTCTCTGCAAATTACAGCATTGGAAGAGATAAATAACCTTTTTTTTTTTTGTTTGTTTTTTGCTTCCTTTCCTAACTCACATCCAAGGCCCTGGATGCTAATGTAAAGGGGCAGAGAGTTGAAATAGTCATTGGGTATGTTTGCTTAGAAGGTAAAATAACTAAGGAAAAAAAACTATCTGATCCCTTTTATGTCCTTTTCAGGCCTTCCCTGCCCCATATCTGTAAAGAGGTGAAAATCTAGACATATCAGACAATTGTAGATTGAGAAGAGATTTAAAAAAAAAAAAAAAAAACAAAAACCATGGTTTAGCCTTCCCAGATTAGCCAGATTAGGCTCTAGTATAATTATTAACCAAGTCCCACATTGTATGGTATTAAAAATGTCCCTAGTTTCTCATTAATTAGAACTGTACTTCCTTATTGATAATGTTTCTAGGTTGTATGCTTTTTTAGATGTAAAGTTCAAGAAAAAGGAGGGACGAGAGGTAAGATTACCAAAACGCTGTTCCCTAATACCTAACATTGTCTGTCAGTTTGTCGAAGTCTTGTGGCCTGCATGTTGCTGTAAGGCTCGAAGTTATGCCACCAGTATTTCAAATACTGGCAGGGTCACCCTTGGTGGACAGGTTTCAGCTGAGCTTCCAGACTAAAACAGACTAGGAAGGAGGGCCTGGCAATCAACTTCTACAATAACTGTCCAGTGAAAATCTTATGAAAAGCAGTGGAATGTTGTCTGATATAATGCCAGAAGATGAATCCCTCAAGTTGGAAGGCACTCAAAATATGGCTGGGGAAGAACTGCCTCATCTAAGTAGAGTGAACCTTAATGAAATGGATGGAGTCAAGCTTTCAGGACATTCATTTGCTGATATGGCATGACTGAAAATAAGAAGAAACAGCTGCAAGCACCCATTAATAATCAGAACGTGAAATGTATCAAGTGTGAATCTGGAAAAATTGTGAAATGGAACACTTGAAGATAGATATCCTAAGAATTAGTGAACTGAAATGGACTGGTATTGACCATTTTGAATCAGACAATCATATGGTGTACTATGCTGGGAATGGCAAATTGAAGAGGAATGGCGTCACGTTCATTGTCCAAAAAACATTTCAAGATCTATCCTGAAGTACAAATGCTGTCAGTTACAGGATAATATCCATACGTCTACAAGGAAGGCCAGTTAATAGGACTATTATTTACGTTTATACACCAAACACTAAAGTCAAAGTTGAAGAAATTGAAGATTTTTTACCAGCAGTCTGAAATTGATCAAACATGTAATCAAGATGCACTGATAATTACTGGTGATTGGAATGGGAAATTTGGAAACAAAGAAGAAAGATCAATAGTTGAAAAATATGGTCTTGGGGATAGAAATGATGTGGGAGATGGCATGATAGAATTTTCCAAGACCAATGAATTATTCACTGAACATATTTTTTTTCAGTAACATAAATGATGACTATACACGTGGACCTCACTAGACGGAATTCACAGGAATCAAATAGATTACATCTGTGGAAATGAATTGTGGAGAAGCTCAGTATCATCAGTCAGAACAAAGCCAGGAGCCAACTATTGAAAATTCTATCAATTGCTCATCTATGAGTTCAGATTGAAGCTGAAGAAAATTAAATTCACAAGAGCCAAAGTACAGCCTTTAGTATATCACACCTGAATTTACTCCTTTCATTGGTGAATTATTTTATTTTTGGTATTTTCTATTGATGCCATATTTTTTCACTAATGGAATAGATGCTGAATCAGTATTTGTTCGTAGTTTTTTATTACTGGAAAAAATGGGGTGCCAGTTTCAAGCGGGCCATGTCGGTACCATGTTCCACAAAGTACATCACAAAAGCAGTACATACTGGTACCTTGGCCCAGGAAGTGCATACACTTCCTTGTTATACTTGAGCCATAAACTATTTTACTCAACTTCCCAAAAATACATAAAAATACAGACAAAATTCTAAATAAACGTTCCATTTGCTGCATATAATTGTTCTCACTTTGATATAGGGTGGGCCATATCGATACCGTTCCATGAAGCATGTCACATTCATGGTATGTATTTGGTACCGTGGCCCAGTAAATGCATCACAAACAGTTTTCACCCCCAAAATAACACTCAGACAAATTTATTTGTTTTTAGGGAGTTGCACCAGTATCTGCCAAGGCACCTGAACATAATAAAATGGTTCAAAGACATTTTTAAAAGTCTTACTAATAAGCCTAAAATGATCAAAAAATGATAGTGACAGAGCTTGGATCAGAATCAAGAAATGGAATACAGGCATGGAATCCAGGCCTGCTCTAAGTCCCCTGGATGTCAATTTCTCATCTCTTGAATAAGCTTATTAGTTTAATTATCTAAGCGGCACAATTACCTAGTGTGGCTGTAACATAAATTTATTTTCTCACAGTTATAGGAGCTAAAAGTACAAATCAGGCCATGTTGACTGCTTCCTTCTAGTTAGTTCTGGACCTTCTTTGGTTCCTTGACTTGTAGAGGATCCTCATATGGTGTCTCCCACCCCAACCCCTCCCTCCGCATGTGTGTGTATCCTTGTGGTTCTTTTCATAACTCAGAAGTGATTTAATTTAGAACTCACCCTCCTTGGTATGACTCCATGGTGGCATAGTGATTAAGAGCTCAGCTGCTAACCAAAAGTCTGCAGTTTGAATCCACCAGTGGCTCCTTGGAAACCCTATGGGGCAGTTCTACTCTGTCTTATAGGGTCGCTAAGATTTGTAATCAATGGGTTTTTTGGGTCTACTTGCTGTAGTCTAATTAACATAACAAAAGTAACCTTACTTCCAAATAGGATTACATCCACAGGTATGAGGGTGAGGAGTGCAACATTATTTTTTGAGGGGTGGAGCGTATGCAATTTAATTTGGAACGCTAAGATACTTCCATCTCTAAAATATTTTATTGATTTTACATTTAATATTTTATGTTATACATAAAAATAAAAATAATATTAAATTTTATGAAGTTTTTTTTTTAACTGAAAATATCTAACATAAAAACAATATTGAAAATACTCTTGAATAAAGCTCAGAAAGCCTAAGGACAAATTTGTAGGCTCATCTTCAACCTTGTCTCAGACATATTTATTTTTGACTCTACTGGATAATTAAAGAATGTGTTAGTCTTTGATTAGCAATCTCAAAAACAAAAACAAACAAGTATTCAAATAAAATAGAAACCAATGATGTTTAACTAAAGCCTAATCTTAAATTTCTTAGTCAATCTAACAAACTGAAATGAAATTACTTCATAGGCAGCTAAAATTTTATATAAAACAATAGAAAAATATGGAAAGTAGCACTTTATAATATTACTGATGTTGTAAATCAATAAAAAGTCTTCCACCTCCTTAGTTATTCCACTCTAGATTTAGGTAAGACTGTCATTGACCAAGCCAGCCTCTAGGACATGAAATGAACGTATAGTAAACTGTAACATAGTGTTCTTCTATTTAAACCTGAGGCTGGCTCTCACATACAAGGCCTTCCCAAAGCAATGCACATCCTGGTCCTTTTGTTTACATTTGTGATGCTTGCTTATTTTCATATAACAAATCAGTCTGTTATGTTATCTATATATTCCCAGCACCTAACACAGTGCCTTGCATGTAACAAGTGTTCAACATATATGTTAAACTAACAGATGATATATCTCTTGGCTACAGTTATTCTACCAATACAGTTATAGCAAAAGACAACATGGCAATAATGTAAATTTTGATTCATAAAAATAGTATATTAAAATACTAGACTCAAAAATGATTAGTTATAATGAAATTTTAAAAACCCTTTTGTCTGAGATCTATGAGACTCTTTATAAACAGCAATTAAAACTGTAACTAAAGCAAGGCCCTTCATAAAATGTTTATATTTGAAAAAGGATGAAAACACATCTAGGTGAGCAGCGGAAAAATTCAGCACTTTCCAAAAGCAAACACTGTTGTTTGGAAGAAAAGGAAAGCACTGATTTCAGTTAATAATGTTTTTCAGCTTTTCTCAACTCAGGATTCTTAATACTGGAGATGTTCTCTTTATAGCAACAAATGGATTGAGCGTTGCCTTGAAAATGCCATCTTCAGGCTGCTTTCTATTGTCAGCACTCAGCAAATGCAATCTAGCGTCTTCTGCTGCCAAGGCTTGTTCCATTTTTCAAATTAGAATCCATCCCCTAGAGTGGTGTAGTCAAAACATGATTGACATTGCGTGGCCATACAGGCAAGGTGGTAGAGGTGATGGGACTAATACTAGTTTTGTGGATTAATACTGGAGAGTGCTGATTTTTAGTTTCCCTTCCTAAACCACTTTTGGTGGAAGAGCTAATAAGCAGCAAAAGAGAAAAAGCATGGGCTAAAGCAAGCAAGAAAGAAAACAATGTTGATTGCTGTATTATTTTCTCTTGAATCATTCAGAGTAGGCTGAATACCATGGTCTTACAAAGTTCTCTCAGGGTTGCTTCAGTGTCATTTGCTCTTCTATCTATGTAAATAAGGATAAACTGGATAACTGTGGCAATGCTCATAGGATTAGTCTTCTGACTACATAACTTAGGACTAGCTATATATTCTGTCATTTTTGAATAGTCTGACGGCCTTTTGATAATTTATTTAGGTTGGGTCATTTGGTAGATGCTCAAGAAAACATATATTGCCCAGGTATTGCCATGCATTTTCTAGTTCTAATGACAAAACTTTTGTTCATTTACTCATTCTGCATGTATCTAGTTGTTTTCTTAAAATGTTCTGATGTTGCAATATGTTTTTTTATGTGAATTCTGTAGATTTTGATCAAGAAACTGTAAAATATACTAATTATCACTTCTGATTCACAGCGAGCCTATAGGACAGAGTAGAACTGCCCCGTAGGGTTTCCAGGGAGTGGCTGGTGGATTTGAACTGCCAGCCTTTTGGTTAGCCGCTGTGTTCTTAACCACTGTGTCACCAGGTCTCCAATTATTACTTAGCCTAGGCTAACTACTTGAGAATAGAACTCCAAAATCATGGCTTAAGCATAATAAGAAAAGTTAAAACACTCCACTGCTAACTGAAAAGTTGGTGGTTCTGGCTCACCAGGAGGCACCTGGGAAGAAAGGCCTGGTGATCCACTTCTGAAATATCAGTAATTAAAAACTCTATGGAGTACAGTTCTAGTCTGACACACATGGGCTCGCCATGAGTTAGAATCAGCTCCGTGGGAACCACCACCACCAACAACAAGCAAAATAGGAAGATATTTCTTACATAGCCAGTCCAAAATTATTCTCTTCCATATTTTCATTCAGGGATCCAAGCTGAAAAAGGCTCTGCATTCTTTAGTACATGTCTTCTAATCTCACCCAAGCTTCAATGTCTAGCCAGGAAAAGGGGAAAGAACAAGGTGGATCATGCACAGGGAGTAACTAAGAACCAGGTCTGAGAAGGACATATATTAGCCTGCTCACATTTTATCAATAACATAGCCAAAAATAACAGCATGGAAAGTTGAAAAACTGGCCCACCTGTATGCACAGGATAAAAAGGAAACAGTTTGTGGTGAGCAACTAGCTGTCTATTGCACAAATAGTATGCACAAAAAGTGGGGTGCCATGCTATAGAATGCTCAGAATTTTCTATACTTTGTTTTAAGATCTGCTTAGATAATTTTATCTATACCTTAGAAATGCTTTTTCCCTCTTGTCTTATTAAAAAAAAAACAACCAACCACATTGGCATTGAGATGATTCCGACTCATAGCGACCCTATAAGACAGAGTTTCCAAGGAATAGCTGGTGGATTTGAACTGTCGACTTTTGGTTAGCAGCCAAGCTCTTAAACACTGTGCCACCAGGGCTCCTCTTATCTTATTAAAAAAAAAAAAAAAAAGGTTTCCATAAAGTTTATTCCAACTCATGGTGACCATATAAGACAGAGTAGAACTGCCCCTTAGGGTTTCCAAGGAGTGGCTGGTGGATTCAAACTGCTGACTTTTTGGTAAGCAGCTATAGCTCTTAACCACTGCTCCCCCAGGACTCCCTTATTTTATCAGCTATTGCTAATAATAAGGAAGACAGAAGAAGAATTGATGCATTTGAATTATGGTGTTGGTGAAGAATATTGAATATATCATGGACTGTCAAAAGAAGGAAATCTGTTTGGGAAGAAGTACAGCCAGAATGTTCCTTAGAAGCAAGGATGGTGAGACTTTGTCTTACATACTTTGGAGAAGTTATCAGAAGGGATCAGTCCCTGGAGAAGGACATCATGCACGGTAAAGTAGAGGGCTAGAGAAAAAGAAGAAGACCCTCAATGACATGGATTGGCTCAGTGGCTGCAACAGTGGTCTCAAACATGGAAACAATTGTGAGGATGGTGTAGGACTGGGCAATGTTTTGTTTTGTTAAACATAGTTTTGCTGTTAGTCAGAACACACTCAGTGGCACCTAACAACAATAGCATTGCTACTAGTATTTCTCCAAGACAAAATCTTCCAGAAGAGATTTTGTTTTGAGTGTGTATTGCTGTTTAACTACGAAGAAATTATTCCTTTATTTTTATGCACATTAAGAGATGAAAAGGTTTTGTATCTAAACATTTTCTAAAAGGTTAATTTAACAATAATACAGTGAGTTCCCATTTATTTATGAACCATAATTCACTTTATCATAACTTCCTTTAAATTAATCAATGAATTAATTGAATATTTTTATTGTAGAAGTGGCTTTATAAATCTCTGTAAGTGATATAGCCATTTATAGAGTTTAGCCAATTGAAAACACGTTTTCTAAATTTATTTCATGTTGCTTCCCCTTCATTTCTAGCTTAGAGTTCTGGAATCTAAATTTTTCCGTACGTAATTGCAATTTGATGTGAAATTCACCAGTGAAAGTTACTATACATTCGGGAGAGTACTTCAGAACCTATTTAGAAACCAGGCAGGAAGTATGTAGATTTCATGCATGAAAAAGTATAAATAAAATTCATTTTTAATCATGTAATTGTACTGTCATTTGTTTCCATATAAATGGTGAGGGATTACATTTCTAGTCACACCCTGAGTCCACTTTTGGAATGAAGCAAATGTGGTGTGAAAATGTCGGTAGCATAGATTTGAATTATAGCTTCTAAATGCTATGTTTTTGAATATTTGATCAAGTGTAAGGAATATTTGGTAGAATAACATTGACGCGTAGCCTGAGTATATAAGTAGGGGGTTAATTAAACAAACTAAAGTACTGAAATATTTAGTGCCACTGCAATAAAAATTGGTAAAAGAAAAAATGAACTTATCCAAAGTTTTTTTTTTTTTTTCCTTAATATTTCTTAATGCAAATATCTGGGTTTTTGTTTGTGTGTGGTGGAGTGGGTAGAAGAGTAAGCTTCTGTCTGTGTGAGTTTTCTAGATTGGAAAGGACACAAAATTCATTTAGCCCATGACACTTTTATAGATCAATTATGTGACTTTATTTTTTTCTGAGCTACAGTTTCCTCAGTTCTAAAGAGGGGAAAAAATAGTACCTAGGTCACAGGGTTGAAAAGGAATTAATTTAAAAGAAAGAACACAAGTAATGCACCAAGCTCACTTCCTGTTATAGGATTTCAATAAACGTTGCTTCCCTTTGCTTTCCCATTATCAAAGGCACACAGATATCTGCAGAGGTAAAGCTAGGATTTGAACTTGCATTTCCTGATTTTTCATCTGACACATTTCTGCTTTGAAATAAGCAGCTATTATTTTAGAAAATGTGAAGGGGGTTAGTGCACTGGAAAGTAAGTGTTCTCATAATGTGACTCCGATTAAAATGACACCCACCGCCACTACCAAAAAGAAGAAAAAAGAAAGCAAGCAAGGAAACAACAGCAATAAAACAGTCCAAAGACAAACATGGTAGTAGTAAAAATAGTGCCATTGCGAAAGAAGAGGAGCCAGATCATATACGGAACAAAGATATTCCTCCCTTTTTGTCCTTTTTAAAAAGGTGTCAACATCCACAGTGCTTGGCATTTTCAAGCAAAGTGTCTCATTTCCATTAACAAGGAAAGTTCCTAATTCACAAATATACACAGTGGGTGATATGTGTTAATAGCCCTCTTAGAGGCTGATAATGTGGTGCAGTTAATGTATCTCAGCTTGAATTAACTTTACCACAAGCCATTGTTTCCTTTTTATACAGCACAGCATCCTGTGGGTAAAAAAAAAAAAAAAAATCTCTTAGAATCTCACAAGCGGAATTCAATTAACATTACTCACTACTGTACAGCAGCATAGAAATGGAGGCTATTTGAACCTTTCTCACATTTCCTGCTGATCAATTCAATGCTTTCCATTAGTTTAACTCCAGTTACCATAAATTCACCTTCATTGTTCAGAGAATACCTTTTCACTTATGGGACAGAATAGGCTAAACAGACTGGCAGATTCCTGAATATAGTGTTTAGGTTTGTCCTTGGCACAGCATACAGTAACATGGACTATTTGAAACCCAGTAACGTCTACTATCAAAATTGACTCTTTCAGCCCCATTGCTGTCTTTTTGATATGCAACTCTTCTAATTGAAGTGTCCTTCACCAAATCCTAGATTTTTGCCCTTAAAATTTATTAAGAAATTTAATCACCAGAAAATTACAAAATAGATTTACTTGAACACACAAATTTTTTATCCTCTGGGTGATAAAGTTATAGGCAAGAAAAATATAGGTGCTTGGAATCAACTTGATGGCAATGGTTTTGGTTTTGACAGGCTGTAGGGTCCTTGCCATCTTCCCTCTTCCTCACTACTCACATCCCGTTACACACTACATTATGTTCATTTTATTCCTCAAATATATATATATTTTTTCTATCTACATGGATACTACTCAACTCGAAGAGGCCAGACCTCCAACTAATCTCCCAGAAAAATATTCTGACACCTTCCAATTCCTCCTGTGGACAGCAACCAGAAAAACTGAAAAACCCATTGCTGTCGAGTTGATTCTAACTCATGGCGATCCCTTGTGTAACATAGTAGAACTGCTCCATAGACTTTTCTTGGCTGTAATATTCACAGAAGCAGATCGCCAGGCCTTTCTTCCATAGTGCAGCTTGTGGAGGGGTCCAAACTGCCAACTTTAGGTTAGTAGTCAAGCACAAACCATTTGCCCCACCTGGGGACCTTCAAGGGGGGTGGTCCTCAGCATCCAAAGGGATCTTCAAAATCCAAATCGACTCATGACATGTGTTTTGTTAAAACCTTTTGATGGCCTCTTGAAGTGCTTCGGTTAAAAGGCCAACATCCTTGCAGACAACCCTGCCTAGAATGGCCCCTGTTTAAACTCTCCAGTGTCATGTACCCCAATCGCCCCTTTGCTCTCTAGGCTTCAGTTCCTGGCCTGTGTTTCCTCCATCAGAAAGAAAGTACTATGAGAAAAAAGATTTTGTATTTGTCTGTTGCATATCATCCATAACCTCCTCCCTCCCCAAAAAAATCCAACTCATTGCTGTCGAATCAATTCCAACTCATATCACAATTAGACTGCTAAATATAAGACGAAACATTCAGAATATTTGCCACCAGATCTCATTTGCTAGAAAATCAAACGCAATTTGCTTAACTTTGTCTCTCTTTCTGTATGGAACGATGACTCTATTCTAAATCTTAACCTAAGACCGCAAAGACAGATGAGAAAGAGAATCAGGACACTTACGTAGACAGCTGAAGTCTCCTCCTGGAAACATTCCCTATACCTTTAGTCATCCCAGATCAGTCACATGTTTGTTTCCATTATCATTTTCACTTCATGCTGTAGAATAACGTAGATTGGGAAGCACTGGGTTTCAATTATTCAAACAATATAATTGATGATATGATCTATTCTCAAATTAAGCCCATGCAAGGGAGAAACCCATTTGTACTATAGTTCAATGCTCATTTGGCAGTCACGGCATGTTTTTGCTTATGTTCACTTCTAAAAGAGGCTAACAATAGTCTACTTTTTAAAAGTATTAAGTATACGCATAGACATACTTTATTCGACTAGGTTCCCTATGATGCCTATTTGAATCAGTAATTAGATAGACTCAATCATTGAGGCATATTTTGTAGGAGATCTTAGGCACTATTTCTAAGGACAAGACTTCACAGGCAGAGTAACTGGTGACTATAATCTTTCCATCCAGGCCAGCTTGCCGTTTAAGTAGTAATGGCTGAGAAAAGAAATAATTATCCTAAGCTCTGAACTTTGGAGACCTGCCACAACATAAAATATCTCTGTGCACTGCCTCTATTCGAGCATACAAACTAATGATTCCCAGTAGCTGTGAAATATGCTTTCTTGCAGATTATGATTTGCCCATGTGTTCATTTATTAGTTTACTTACATAAACATTTCTTGAAAGACTATATGCTTGACATTGTATCAGTCCTGAGAATACAGAGATAACTAAAAAAGATAACACTAGTAGGGCAAGAAGAAGTTTTGTTTTGTTTTTTTAATTACATTACAGTGTTGCAGATTAAAAGTAACAGGCTCCTAAATGGTTAAATGATTACTTCCTGATCTAGCTTCAGTCAAGTAACTGTCAGGAAGTTGCAGCTATATAACTTCACAAAACATGGTTACGTTTATTGTATTTTGTTTATTTGTATGTTTGCTTGTTTTTCCCTTTAGATAATAATCTGTAAGTACCTATTTCCCCTGGAGGGAGGCAAGTATATCATGTATTTCATCACTGCAATGTGAGAGAGGATTTTAGGCAGAAGAAAGAAAAAGCAAAGGGCAGGGCACGCAGGTCAGGAAGAGCTTCAGGGCTAAGCATGCAAACCAAAAATATTCCCAGAACTAACAAGTAAAGCAGATAATCAGCATTTTTGCAGAGCATATTGGAGAGAAGAAAGAAAAAGCCACCGTGGTTTTCATGTAAAAGACGTGTCTCCTCTGGAATCAAAATATTTCCAGTCCTGGCACCCCACTTGCTGGCCTAAGACTTGCATGGGTTATTTAATTATTTTCAGACTAATTTCTTCTTCAGAAAATTGAGAAAGAATAACACCAAATTCATAGGGGTATTGTGGGAATTAAACAAATTATCCGCATAAATTTTTCCTTACACAAAGCCTTGCACAAAGTAAATGCTCAGGAAATGTTATTTTTTGCTGCCATTATTGTTAAATTCTTCCAAGATAGAGTTGTTCGTTCTTCTGGCAGTCCATGGTATATTCAATACTCTTTACCAATGCCATAATTCAAAGACATTAATTCTTCTTATACAGCCAGATTGCTCCTTGGAAGCAAGGATGGCCAGACTTTGTCTCATGTACTTTGGACATGTTATCAGGAGGAACCAGTCGCTGGAGAAGGATATCATGCTTGGTAAAGTAGAGGGTCAGTGAAAAAGAGAAAGTTCCTCAACAAGATGGATCGACACAGTGGCTGCAACAATGTGTTCAAACATAACAATTGTGAGAATTGTGCAGGACAGGGCAGCGTTTCGTTCTGTTGTACATATGGTTGCTGTGAGTTAGAACCAACTCGAGGACACCTAACAATAATAATAACATAGTTAAACAAAAATAGAGAATCTAAACTCTCACTAACACAGGCATAGCACATACACTGGGTAAATGTACATGCATTAAATGCAAACTTGAGAACTTTAATTGACTTGGAAAATGCAAATGATGCAAAACAGACTTCACATAATGTGTTACGTAATGTTCATCATAGAAAAATATTGGCCAAGTACATAACAAAATGAGAATAGTAGTTGCTACTTAGGAGTTCCTGGGTTGCACAAACCATTAAGCACTCGACTGCTAGCCAAAAAGTTGCTGGTTCAAACTCACCCAGAGATGCTTTGGAAGACAGGCCTTCCAATTTCCTTCTGAAAGTTTGCAGCCTTGAAAACCCTATGGAGCAGTTCTACTCTGCACACATGGGTCGCCATGAGTTGGAAGCAACTCAAAGGCAACAAACAACAACAAAAAGTTTCTTCTTAGTGTTGATGTTATTAATGAAGTTTTTTTCATTCTCAAACATTTTGTGACTTCAAGATTTGTAACAATTATATATGAATTATTTTTATAATCAATAAAAAAGTAAATTTGGAAATTCTATGTATTTTAGTGCATCAGCTGTAATATGCTATTTTAACAATGATTGTGAGGATGGTGCAGGACCTGACAATATTTCATTCTGTTGTGTACGGTGTCACTATAAGTTGGAACTGACTCCAGGACCTAACAACAACATTTTAACTTTTTTTGCCTTTCTGGATGAAGATTCATGAACTGGAATATATAGCACTATGAAGACAGAAAGCATAGACCCCTTTCTTAGGTTCAGAGAGACTGAATGCAAGCTTTACAGATTAGCAGACCCTGGATTAACCTTTAATAGTAAATATAACTTAACTTAGAAAAAAAAGAGAAGGAGAATTCAAACAAATTGAATAGTAAGTGCCCTGGCATCAAGCAGAGACGAAAGAACATCTTTTCAGGATTGCAATGGTTTCGTAGTTCAGAAGTAAAGAACACTGAGAAGGATTAGTGGGAGATGAGACAAACTGTGACCAGAGTATTGTATGACCTATTGAGGATTGCGAGTGCCATGAAACAGTATCAGAATACACTGGATAGTCTAATGATGTTGGAAGATCACTCTGGCAGCATTGAAAGGGATGAAATGAGGACTGTGTAACTGGAGCGAGTTAAGAAAGTTAAGAATCTGGCAGCAACCATGGTGGGAAAAGGAGAGAACCTAAATTAAAATAGCCACAGTGGGTTAGTTTATAAGAGACAGACTAATTATTTTCAATTCTTGATCAATCCTTCACTTAGTTTACCATTAACCCATGGCCATCGAGTTGATTTGCAACTCATAGCATAGTATGGTTTTAATGACTGTGTGAATGAGGGATTTTAAAGAGTATAACGGGAGGAGGATAATAGAAGGAGGAAAGGTTGTGGAGGTATTAGGTTAAATGAGGGGAGAGAAAATAGTTCAAATTTATGCAGGTACATGGGTTGGCCACAGGTGATTCAGTGAGTGATATCTGGGTTCAATTCTCAGCCAATGTATCACATGTGCAGCCACCACCTGTCTGTCAGTGGAGGCTTGCTTGTTGCTATGATTCTGAACAGGTTTGAGCAGATCTTCCAGAATAAGACAGACTAGGAAAAAGGGTCTGGTGATCTACTTCAAAAAGGAGCAAATAAAAACCCTGTGGATCACAACAGTCTGATCGGCATCTGTCCCTGTGGATGGTGCAGGGTTAGGCAGCGTTTCTTTCTGTTCTGCATGGGTCGCCATGAGCCGGTGGCCAACTCAAGGGCAGCCAACAACTACAACATGGTACTAACTACTAACTCATTGCTGTCAAGTCAATTCCAACTCATAGCGACCCTGTAGGATAGAGTAGAACTGCCCCATGGGGTTTCCAAGGAGCAGCTAGTGGATTTGAACTGTTGAACTTTTGGTTAGCAGACGAGCTCTTAATCACTATGCCACCAGCGCTCCATATTTAATATGTATTAGGCAAATAGAGATGAAAATTAGCTGAGCAAGAAAACTGGAGAAACTTCTGATGGGATTGTGGCAAAATATGTGAAGTGGAAACATGGGCATGAGGTATCAGCTGTGGAGTGTTTAAAGGAAAGCACAAATTGTATTGAGAGAGAGACAAGTTCCGCTTGTCAGAAGCAGGAGTTTATGTAAGGATTATGGAAGGTAAAAGTGAAAAGGTGGGGAGGGGGGTTAAAGCTGTATTAGAAATGCCCTAGCATGCCAAAAGGAGAAGTAATTTGTAATTGGTCGTGTGGAAAGAAGATTCGATTCACCAGGGGTCATAGCATTTCTACTTAATGTATGTCCTGGTGTAGAAATGTGGTATGTATTTAAAAGAAGAGACCAGGAAGCAGATTGCCTATGTTTAAGGCCCAGTCCCAACGCTTAGGAGGAGTATTACTCTAACCAGTCAATCTCTTAGTTCCTCCATTGTGTCATCTGTAAAATGGTGATAATAAGATATCCTATTTCCTTGGGTACTGCTATGGATTGAATTGTGTTGCCCAAAAAGATATGTCGAAGTTCTAACTCCTGTACCTGTGAATATGATCTTGTTTGGGAAAACAGGGTTTTTCTTTGCAGATATCATTATTAAATTAACATCACACTGGTGTAGGGTGGATCTTAATCCTTTCTGAGTGGTGTCTTATTAAAAAGTAGTCACACACCAGGGAAAAGTCATGTGATGATGGAGACAAATGCATCTCTAAGCAGCAAAGGAACACCAAAGACTGCTGATAGCCACCAGAAACTAGGAGAGAGACATGGGACAGTTCCTTTCTCAAAGCCTCCTGAAAGAAACAACATGTTCAAGACTTTGGCCTGGACTTCTGGGTCTCCAGAATTGTGAGGAATAATTTTTGTTCTTTAAAGCCACCCACTATGTGGTATTTTGTTATGGAAGCCCGAGGAAATGAAGACAGATGGTTATAAGGATTAAATGTGTTAACATATGTGACACCTTGTAGAAAGTGATATAACGTATTCCATCACTTGCTACATATTCTGATGGAATACATTGTATTACTTTCTATATGGTGTCACATATATTAACAAATATTATTACTTTCTCTATTTCTGATCATTTCCTTGATTCCCCTGATGCGATTCTATCTCTCATCTCTTTTTCTCAAATTAATTACAATAAAAGAAAAAGAGCAACTCTTCTCTTTTTAGTGCTAGCCTTTTATTTTCTTTTATGATGATTGACTCACAGGAACATTCTCATTTTTATGGCAAGTTGGTGGCTCAGCGGTTAAGTGCTTGGCTGCTAACTGAAAGATCAGTGGTTCAAGTATTACCAGCCTCTCCACAGGAGAAAGATGTGACAGTGTGCTTCCGTAAAGATTACAGCCTTGAAAACCCTATGGGACATTTCTACTCTGTCCTATAGGATCACTATGAGTCATAACTGACTCGATGGCAGTGGATTCTTACAACTATCATGTTGTTGTTGGGTGCTGTTAATAAGGTTCCCTCTCATAGTGACCTCATGTGACAGAGTAGAATTACCCTTTAGGATTTTCTTGACTGTAATCTTTATGGGAGCAGATCTCCAGGTCTTTCTCCCGTGGAGCTAGTGGGTGGGTCTAAAACACCAACCTTTTGGTTAGCAGCCGACCACTTAACTGTTCTGCCACCACTGCTCCCTATGACTCTCATAATCATATATAAGACATAGCAGTAATATTTAAGAAATAGCCAAATAGTACCATCTTCAGCCCATCTTAAGGTACTATTTTACTTTGTTGGACAAATAGTTGATCTTTATACAAATTGAACAATTTAAATGTTACCTTACTGATATTTTTTCACGAGTTAGCATTTCTATAGAATGATTTTTAAAGACAGGTTCATAGTGTGAACACTTAACCTAGGGCTCAGGCAACCAATACACCTCCTTCCCTCGCCTGCAGTGATTAAATAGCACAGGAGTGAGTATATGACCGAAGCCAGCCCTATGAACAGGAAACTTTAAATTTTGTTTTTAGAGTGCTGAAACACAAACTGTCTCTTCCCTTGGAGAGTTTGATGAGATGATGAGAGATTGGAGTATTTAACAATTGTAGTACGTAAAACCATTTGCAAATTGCAGCATATAGGATAATCTGCAAATATTAACATAGATGCTGAACCTATTAGTGATATGGCCATATTGAAAATGAAGATGAAGCTAACACCACAAATGGTACAATGTACACAGTATGACTTTCTGGATCAAGCCTCTCCTGAAAACAGCACCATTTGTTGGTTGAAGTATACATAAGTGTATACAATGCATTTTCCGCATTATTTATATCATCTTGTTAGGCTTTCCACATTTTACAACACAAACACGTAACAGACATGGCTGCTTATATAAGGTTTTATGTAGTTACTATTTTATTACCTCTCTCTGAAACAGTCAGGATATAAACACCTAAAGCCATTTCAAAATATTCGACTTGGCATTTTAATTTTATTGTGCATCAGCTACGCATTCTATAAATATTTACTAAGCTCCTAAAATGCTCCAGGAACCTAGTGCGTACTGGCGATAAAATAACAATTTAACATGTTAAATTATATTATATATTCAAGAATATATATTTAACGAATCATTAAATATGTCAGTCAAGTATGCAAGATACCATGGGAGTTCACTTCAACATATATTTCCTGAGTACATAATATAGTCCTCAGATCAAGTAAGAAAGACTCTGACATTGTAACAGTTATCAATTTATTGGCTCTCAGTTCCAGACCCAAGTTTCATTGCTTGTTCTGGGAAAATTAACAAGGGACTCTTAAATGTTTTTTCCTTTCCCAGCTTTGTTGTTGCTGTTAATTGCTGTCACGTGGACTCCTACTTATGGAGATATTATGTACAACCGAAGAAAACGTTGCCTGATTTTGTGCCATCTTCATGATCATCAGTATGTTTGAGTCCATTGTCGAGTTTATTGTGTAGTGACCTCCCACCTAGGGTGCTCATCTTCCAGCACTATTTCCGACAGTATTCTGTTATGACCCCTAAGGTTTTTATAAATTAATTTTCAGAAGAAAATAAGCATGCCTTTCTTCGTAGCCCATCTTAGTCTGGAAGCTCTGCTGAAACCTATCCACAATTGGTGACCCTGCTAGCATTTGAAATACTGGTAGCATAGCTTGCAGCATCATAGTAACACAAAAGCCACCACATTATGACAAACTGACAGACAGGGGGTGGCCTTTCCCAGCTAGCACAGCATTAACCTTTGTCCAGCAGGGGGCACTCGAGAGACATGGCAGGAGAAAGGGATTTTGCTTCCTGATCCCAGTGGGCTCCTCTCAGCCAAGTTCTGCAGTGCACCCAGTGCCCAGCACCTGCAGCAGGGGTGACTGTTTCCAGTGCCAACCTCTTACAGTATATGCAGTATCTCCAGTGCCTAGTTTCTGTGGTGCACAGTGGTGTAGTCCCTTCCCAAGGGCAGCTTCCCCTGGTACCCTACAGGGCAATTTCCAGGAAGTTCCCCTGGAGAAGCCCCAGAGGGACTTCTTTGCCATTCAGTGAGTCATGCCCATGTCCTCCCTGAGGATCACAGCCCTTCATGAAATGACTACTTCTTACAACTACTGTTCTATTCTTTAGAGTTTTCTTTACTTCTTACTGCCCATTGCTCATTACTCCAAGCCACTGTTATAATTAATCTTTATACTAAACTTTCTATTTTTAAATTATTGTGTGGTTTCTGTTTTCTAACTAGACCTGGTTTATGTAAGCACTGAACCTCAGTTACGGGAGTTTGAGAAGTTTTCTTTTTTTTTTTTAGAACAGCTGACTTATCAGCTGAATTTTAATGTTGAGAAGATGCTACTTAAGAAGATAAAGGGAAATGAGTGTTTCATGAAGAGGTAACCATTTGTTAGAATACAAAGATGTTTAAGTCACTGGTTCTAAAAGTATGGTCCCTAGACCAGCAGCAGCATCATCTCAGGAAACTGATAGAAATGCAAATACCCAAGACTT
The DNA here is from genome assembly GCA_030035585.1 of Dugong dugon. NCBI lineage: Eukaryota > Metazoa > Chordata > Mammalia > Sirenia > Dugongidae > Dugong > Dugong dugon. The sequence goes on along the minus strand of CM057463.1, from coordinate 105,267,277 downwards.
ACTGACTCAGAAACTCTAGAGGCACGGACCAGCAATTTTTGTTTTAGTAAGCACAGTAGGTGATTCTGATGCATGCTAAAATTTGAGAACAACCAGGTTGACTGTCAATTCATACAGCATCATCCTAGTCCTACAACACTAGGACACGCAACCATTGTGATAATGGTGAAGAGTGTGATATCCCTCTAGATCAGGATAAAGAATATTTTAACATCTACATGTGTTTGTACCTTCACATTTCTGGAGAGTTGGCATTCTAATACCCTAGTAAAACAACAAATAGAAGAACAATGGCAGCAGGTAAAAATGAAATATTCTAAGTAAAAAAAAAAAAGCAGTGTTTTTTGGTCAAAAAATTGTAAGGTTTTAAAATCCTAAGTACTTTATACCATGTGTTTAAATCCTTCTGATAATGCCATCTCCCAGCCCACTGAGGATTGAACTTTGTATTGAATATAAATCATTATTGCCTTTCAACTCACACTGAGCCGTGTGTATCAATGTGACAAAGTGCTCTGTATGGCCTAGTATTAGGAACTTCTCCACTAATAAGATGTTGATCATTTCATTGATTTCTTAATTGCCTAAAGTCATTCAATAGAAATCATTATTATTGTGGAGTGGTAACCAGGATGTGTTTTAAGGTCATTTTATTCATGTGAATAAAATGCGAAAAATATTTCCATTAACTAGAGATCTATGTGCTTCTTCTCAAGGTTAATTGTTTCCTCTGATCTCCAGTTAAAACCTATTATTCTTAAACTCAGAGATTAGCAAAATGACAGACAGAGGAAATATTCAATATCTGGAGAATACTGAATGGAGGTTTTGATTCTTTTCAGATATAGACCAAATAGCATTAAAAAATTAGCTTAAAAAGATAAAAACAATTATGATAAATTATATGATAGGCTCATCCCCAGACTTTCTGTTTTTAAAAGTAGGTCAAAAGATATTTGATGAGGAGAAATAGCAAGGAAACACACACACACACACACACACACACACACACACACACACACACATTTTATTTTATTAATATAACAAGTTAGCATTAGAGAAATTTAAGATTAATATGCATTTTCCTACCATTTCACAGATGAAAATGAAATATTAACATGACACAGCCTAGATCAGAGTTTTCAGGGGTGCTTTATAACATATGGGCTCATGGGCTACTGGGAAGCAATAATGGATGTTAAATTCTGTGAGCACCAGAAGGTGATACTCTAATAAGGATTAAAGAAGTATCTGAAACAAAAATGTGACTTGCCAGCTACTATTTCAAACTGTCATTGTAATTTTTTTTCAAATGCAAATACTCAGTGATTATTCCCGTTCTAGAAATTTTTTCTCTTTATAATATTATGATTACTATGGATTTTTACAAAAAGCTTCTTTTATAATTTATAATTTAAAAAAAAAAAAAAAAAACATCGCCATTAAGTCGATTTTGACTCATAGAGACCCTATAGGACAGAGTAGAACTGCCCCATAAGGTTTCCAAGAAGTGGCTGGTGGATTCAAACTGCCAACCTTTTGGTCTTCAGCCGTAGCCTTTAATAGCTGTGGATTATTTCCCTAATATTTGTCTCACATCCTTACAGGTGCATGCACACATGTGTGCACACGCACACACACACACACACACACATTCCTTTTTATCCTCTGTTAGAATTGAAGCACTTTCAATCATTATATGACAAACACAGGAGACTCTATATACTAGAAAATAGAAAACCAGGAGCCAAATTTCAAAAGACTCTATCTTATATAATAAAATTATGGGGAGATTAAATGTCTTAAAACCTTTGGTTAGCAGCCTAAAACTTTGGCATGAGCACAACAGAAGAAAGTATCCTGTGGCTCCTAAAAGGGATTCGGTGTATATCACTAATCCAACTAGTTAAAAGGAAATCTAGCATTTGAGAGATGGATGACTTCAATTTTGCTTTTCAAAATGCACAGGCATGGGAAATAATGTTCTCTGATGAGCCATTGACCCTCAGGTAAAATCAATCTCAGCTGCACATTCACATAAAGAGCAATAATTGAGGGCCCTGACAAAGAGCAGATGATGAATCATCAGCCGCTTGTCCATGTCATCATTATCTCTCTATCCCATCCACCATAAAGGCCTGGAGTAAATCATAGTGATCACAATCCATAGCCCAAGAACATGATATTAAGAGACATAAAAGTGCAACTTCAACTCTTAGGTCAATATTTTATAAATTTTTGACCAGATGATATTCAATAAAAGCCATCTCTTTGGGCCCATTTAGCTAGGTAATAGAAACAAACAGAAAATCAACCAGCAGCTGTCCTCAAAGTCACAATATCATTGGTGCGAAATGATGCTAAATAAATTGTATTCTACATTCCTGTGCTGTGATCCAATAATAACTCAAACAAAAATATTGACACTGAATTACAATGTGTCTGTTATACAAAACAGGAAAGTAGTTTGGGGAAATTCTATACTTCATGACCACTGAAAATATCAAGCCTATGCACAAAGGAAAAGAGGCAACAGAATGGAATGCTACCTTCAGTTATTCTCATAGCTTTTTCTTAAATTTTGCTAAATCCATGTGCCATGTTGTGATTTTGGCCATACATGCTGCGATGGCTAAGATTGTGTGTCAGCTTGGCTAGGCCATGGTTCTCAGTGTTTTAGCAGTTGTATAATGCTGTGATCACTTCCCTGTTGAAATTTGGTATGTGATCACCCCCATGATGGAATCTGCTGAGTGGTGCTGGTGGAGGCGGGGCCTTTGGCAGCTCACGACCCCCTCAGTTCATTTCTCTGCCTTCTGCTGGTTTCTTTCTGCCTGCTCGCCTTGCCAAGGTTTTTGGCTTGTTCCAGACTCAGCAGCTACCTCTTGTTGTCTCACCTCCGGTTCTTGGGACTTGAGCTAGCAGCTTACCTGTTGATCTTGGCATTCATCAGTTTTCACAGCCTGCGAGCAAGAGTCCGGTTCCTCGACCTGCTGATCTTGGGTTCGCCAGCCCCTGCAGCTACATGAATCAGGAGAAACCTTTCGGTCTTGTCTGCGGATCTTGGAATTCATTGACCTTCACAGCCTGTGAGTGGGAACCCCTCTCTGACCTGCCAACTTGGGTTCACCAGCTTCTGTGTCTCCACGAATTGGAAGAGGCCTCTACCCTGATCCACAGACTTGGGATGTTTTAGCCTCTACAATTCCGTGAGCTGTTTCCTTGATATAAATCTCTCTATATATATACTTATACGCTTTACTGGTTTTGCTTCTCTAGAGAACCCAGCCTAACACACATGCTTATCACCATTTTTCCTGATGAGTATTTTTTGTGGACTACTGTTTTTTTTAACCGACATAAATATATTTAAAAGTAAACATGATACTACCACCATAAATATAAAGCTAATGTCACTTAACATAATTGAAAGAAAACACTAAAAGTAAGTCATCAAAAACAAAGCACTATTATTATTAAGTTTTAGAAGACACTGTTGCCTGCTCATAGCTCTAATCCTGAAACCTAACTCCATTAACAATGACAAGCCATTTATCATATAAATGATAAAGTCTGATACTAATTGACTAATGTGACTTTTTCCTTGATAGAATTAGACAAATAGGCAGAGGATCAAAACCCAAAACTCTACATCTGATTGTGAAATTTCAGAAAACAAGTGACAATAGCAGATCAAAAATCATTCTGGAAAAAAAAATAAGTTACATACCAAGAGTTAGAGAGCAGAAGATCAGACTATTCAATAGCAACAGCGAACCTAGAAGATAATGGAACAATGCCTTCTAAGTAATGAGAAAATTTTTTTCTATCAAGAATCCAGAAATATTGACTTATTTCACTCAGCATAACATTATCAAGGTTCATTCCTGTTGTAGCATGTATCAGAACTACAGATTTCTTTCTGGCTGAGTAGTATCCCATTATATGTGTGTACAACATTTTGCTTATCCGTTCATCCTTTGATGGACATTTACACCGTTCCCACCTTTCAGCTATTGTAAATAATACTAAAATGAACACTGATGAAGCTTAAAAGCATTATGCTGAGTGAAATAAGTCATTACAAAAGGACAAATATTGTATGATCTCACTGACAAGAGCAGTCAAATATATAGAGCCCAGTGATTATTAGTGGTTACCAAGAGTGGAAGAGAGGGGGAGAAGGGGAGTCATTGTTTGGGAAGCAATGAGTTTCTGTTTATGGTGATGGGAAATCCAGCATCAATTAAGAGTAATGGTTGCACAACTGATCAATGTAATTGATGTCACTAAGTTGCATGCCCGGTAAGTATTGGATTGGCAAATATTATGTTATGTATTTTTTTACAAAAATAAAATAAAATAAAGGCAGATGTTGAGGCTGCTTATGCCCAAACAAACACCTCACAGGGTTTGTTTATTTAAACAAATCCCCCTTTCCCCCTCCCTCCCACTCTTGGTAACCAATGATAAACATTGGGTTCTATATATTTGCCTATTCTTGTCAGTGAGATCATACAATATTGGTCGTTTTGTGATGAGTTATTTCACTCAGCATAATGTCTTTAGGTTCATCAGTGTTCATTGTAGCATTATTCACAATAGCCAAAAGATGGAAAAATGTAAATTTCCATTGTTTGGGACATCCCAATCAATAAGCCTAATATTGATTCTCAGTACTTATGCTCTACCTTGTAGTTAGTTGCATAATGGTTAGGATCTTAGTTATCAAGCAGCCATCCAAGGTGCAACAATTGATCTCCATTCACCTGAAGCAACAGAGAAAGAAGAAGATTCAGGAATCAGAGGAGGAAATCAAATACATGTCTGGTTGCCTCCATGAACAACCTCCTTCTCTGCCATGAGAAGATAAGAACTGGTTGGTTGCTGGCTACCATTACTGAATGTTTTGATAAAGATTCTATAGAAGAATCAATATCGAAAGGGATAAAAATGTGGAAAAAAATTTACAATTCTCAATGAAATCCAGATTTTTCTGGAGCTATTGGGGCATGATGAGTCCTAAAACTATTGCCCTAAGATAATCTTTAAACTTTAAACCTTAAACCAAAACTATCCCTTAAAGTTTTATTTACATAAAAAAAAAAGGTTATTTCAGTTAGTAAAGTATGTCTGTTTTGAGAATTGTGTTCTTTTAAAGAACTAACTATGTGAGATCATATTGATAATGGCAACTTGAAAGGTTGGATTGGAAGCTTAGGGTGCAGTGAGTTTAAGATAATGGTGATGGAATAATGTGAAAAAGGATAGTGAGAATGGTAGCACAACTTGAAGAAGTAACCAATGTCTCTGAATTGTACATGTAGAGATTGTTGAAATGCTCTATCTTTGTGTATGTTTTCACCAAAACAAAATAATAATAATATTAAAATGAAAGAGACACAAAAAGCAAGAGTCTAGAGAGAAGAAAAGCATTTTCAAATATGCAGGGACTCAGAAAGTATCATGCACCAATACTTAAGAAACCAAGGAAGAGTAAGATATAGGGTCTAGAAACCAAAGGTTTCTACATTAGAAAGCAGGAAAGAAAGCTCAGGGCATGAGATTTACAGGAAGACCAGAATAACCAGTTCAGATTAGAACCAAAGAGATGATATTGGGACAGAATCCACCAGAGAAAAATTTTAATAAAGTGATAGTAAACTGATATATTTGAGAATTTGGAAATTAAATATTGCTAGATGATTGATATAAATTAGCTTTCCAAAATAAACAAGAGATCATTTCTTAGAATCCAAGCAAGTGATTTTAAAAAGGCAAATGCTATCTCTAGAAACATTTTATATATATGTGTGTGTGTGTGTGTGTGTGTGTGTGTATGGGAAAAATAAACTTCAAACACTACACGAATCTGAAATGACCAAATTATATAGTCACAATATGGTAAACACTGAAAGCATATTTAATTCAAATTATATCAATAATATTCAGAGAAATAGCAAAGGAAGGGGGGGTAATATAATATAGAAATATAGATAAATTGTACTTTAATAGGAAAAAGGGGGAAAGTTAGCAGTTACATATAAATTTTATGAAAGATGAAAAAGAAGCATACATATGTTAATTTAAAGTATAGAGTTAGAAGAGACCTGAAGACAATGGTGAGAAGAGACAAATGTACATTCCAATGTTCATCATAGCATGATTCCCAATAGCCAAAAGCTGAAAAAAAGTCAAATGCCCAGTAACAGATGAATGGACAGACAAAGCGTAGTATATACACACAAAGGAATATTATACTCAACTATAAAGAGAAATGATGTCCTGATACACGCTACAACATGAATCAACTTTGAAAATATTATGCTGAGTGAAATAAGTCAATCACTAAAGGACAAATATTGTTCAATCTCACTATATGAAATACCTAGAATAGGCAAATGCATAGAGATCAAAGTTCAACAGTGGTTACCAGGGACAAAAAGAGGGGGAAAATAGGAATCACTGTTTAGGAAACATCAAGTTTCTGTTTATGGTGATGGGAAATTTGGCAAGCGATATTGGTGATGATTTCACTACATGATTGATGTAATTGGTGTAACTGAATTATACATGTAAAAAATGTTGAATTGGCTAAAGTTGTGTTATCTATACTTTTATAACAATTAAAATGATTAAAATGACAATTTTTTAAATATATTTTACAGCAGTTAATATATATACATATATATAAAGGAGTTAGAGCAAATGTAACAGGTTCAATAATCAAAATTTGTCATTCAGGGAGTGAGATTAGGTTGGGTATTTGTAGAAGATATTTCAAACATTTATGTATTTTTCTTTAACAAAAATAGAATTCAACTTGAAAAAAAAAAAAGAAAATTGTAACAAGAACGTTATTTAACACTATCTCCTTGTGATAGACATACCTCCTGCATATTGTGACTCCTAATTTTTTATGATCACTCTGAGTAGAAATGGAAAATCATTAGTCACCAAGATATCTAAAATACAAATAAATCAAATATGAGCCGGTGAGCCTAGAAAGTGCATACTGACATTAGAGTTTACCTCTATTATAACACTCATTTTATTGAAAAAAAAGATCCTTTTTTTTAAATTAGAATATCTTTCCTAATGGGTTCTGAGCTACTTAAGACTTTACCGATTTTCTCTGATTCTGTCATGTCTAGAGAAAGTATTTAATTTTTTTTTTAATTAATTGAAGAACTTTAAAATTTATGTCTGAAATGTTTAGTACAAAGAGTTGTAACTTTTTGTCACAAGTTTCAGAGCTTAGGCCACATATCTCAGACAGGGTATCTTCTTTCCCTTAGTGGAAAAGAAAGTCAGCATCTACTTAGGTGTGTCAGGGGAATATGTGTTTCCTAGACATGAATTCATTTAATTTTTATAGTCACACGATTAATGTACTATTATTATACATTGTGTTATTTTCCTTTATGCACATGAGAAACTTGAGGGTTTTTTTTTTTTTCCCTTGTGGCTGAATTTGCAATGCTAGGAACTTAGACTTAAAATCAGGTCCATCTGACTCCAAAGTTCAGATATCTTTTTCTCCTCTTCTCTACAAGCTCATAAAGAAGAGAAAGCTCAAAAATTGCAACTCAGAGACAAAATCAATCTGCTGTTAAACAATATTTAATTCTATAGAATTTTTCCTGATAGCGCAGTGGCTAACTGAAAGGTTGACAGTTCGAATCCACCCAGCAGCTCCATGGAAGAAAGACCGGGTGATCTGCTTCCATAAAGATTACAGCCTAGAAAACCCTATGAGGCAGTTCTACTCTGTCACATGGGGTCACTATGAGTAAAAAAATCAACTCAATGGCATCCAACAACAGCAACAAATAGAACTTTCCATATTATTTCTTCTTTTCTGCAATCCTACAAAGTAGAAGGAGAAGAGAGACTTGTAATTGGTTGGAGAATTTTAAAAAGATTTAATTTCTTGGAAAGCAATAGGAGCATATGCAACACGGAATTATCGTTTGCATGATTTCATACAGCAAAATATACTAACACTATGGAGTTGTGTGTGTGCGTGTGTTTTAATACAATATCCACGTATTTTAAAAGCTCTTATCATGGTACTGGAATGACTTTTGCTAGGACAAGTTAAACCTTGAATAATTGTAGTAATAATCTGGAGAATTAATTATGCAATTCTCTGCAGAAAACGATTTCCGATTACATTTCAGATCATCTTTTTCAGTGAGTGTCTTTTTTGTTTACTGCATTTCTCCTCATGGGCTACTTAGGGAGAAATTATTAAAAAAAATATACCATAGATTTGTTCAGAAGCACTTCATAATTTTTGTACAACTACTTATGTCAGACAGAGCTCTCTGGAAGATGAAACTTGGTAGCAAGCATGCAGGGCTTGAAAAAATTTGTACTCAGTGGAGTCTGGCTACAGAAACTCATGCTAGCATTCAGATAAGGAATCTCAATGGACTGAACAATTCAGAAACTTCTGAAAGACACTAGTAACAAGGGGAAAAAAAAAAAAAGTCCAATGACCAAAACCCAGATCTAGTTTAAGTCTATTTGAAAATCTTTGCAAACTCTGTCTATTCTAGTGTTTACTTTTAAATTGAGAATTAAACGTGTAATGTATTGGGTAAGTGGAAGGTAAGTGTTTGTTTTAGCATTATGTAGTCATTAGATGGTAAATTGGAATCTCTGATTAACTAGCAAAGCCCCAAGACAATAAATAAGGGGAAATTATAAACACAGTGCATTAGCAAATGAAGTAATAAAAGGTCTTGTTCATTTAAAGTCATATACTGGCATATCTGTGGAAAGAACTAAAAACAATCCTAATTAAAAATCCCAACCTATGTCAGAAGAACCAAAATATTTTTGTTCTATTCTGTAAAATGTATATTCAGGCCCATAATACTTATGTAAGTTCTGTAGATCCAGAAGTGTTTTGGAATTCAGAATATTTTTGTCATATGTTTGATTTTAGAAAAGTAATACAGTGTATAGACCTTAGATTACATCATTTTCAGGGTTTGGCTCAGCATTCCATAATGAAACACATCAATATTTTAAAACTAAACATAAATATAGTAACATAGTCTCAAAAAAATTCTGATGTTTTAATCACAAATGTGGTCGACATATGAGAAAATGCAACCAAAGAAACATGTAAGGTTGCAGAAAGTACTATATCATAAACTGGGAAGCTAAAAGCATGTATAACGAAAGCAAGAAAAATATATAGGAAATGCTGCATAAATTTAGAGAATTATAGTGCTTGGGGAGACCTCAGAAACCATAGAGCAGGCACTGAATTTTTCAGCTGGGGGAAACTAAAGCTCAGAAGTATTACAAGACTTAACTGATAAATAGTGCTGAGGGAAACACAATGTAAGACCACTGGAGTCATTAAAATTATCTGGTCCTGTTTACTTAGCTGGAAATGTGCTCTATTTCTCACTTTCTTTGGTGAATTCCTCTAAAGGGAAAGATAAGGTCAGTAAATGTTTCACTCTTCTTACCTAATTTACTTATTTTATTTGTCCTAGAATCTATGGACACTTCATATAGTGATGACCAGGAGCCCATTAACTTCCTTATAAGTTCTCAATTGCTGTCAAGGGTACTTAAAATCCAGAATAACTAACTTTCAGATAACCTTTAACATAACCTTTCATACATTGTGCATTTTATTATAGTCTGTAAGTTCTAATTTCTTGACCACAAAATAACTCTCTTTGCGGGTGATTTTGTTGCCTGGTATTCCATTATTGAAAGCCATTTTCTTTTTTACTTCTGCTTCTCGGCCTAACTTCCAACAACAAATATTTATCAAAGACTGCCTATGCTCTAGTCACTGGGAGAGCCACAGGGGCTTTAACTAGAAATCAAGACGTAATGGAAAGATCAGTAACTAGGTCTGAAATTGTGGGGAAATGACTCAAGTTATTCTATCTCTTTTATTTGTAAAATCAGAAGTTATGAGGTATAAATGAGATTAGGGAAGTGGCACTGGTGTCCTGCCTTTCTGGTAATGGATGTCAAGGGTAGGGTAGCTATAAGTATTCAGGTGGCATAGGTGAGGATGGAAGGTATTCAGTTTAGAAGAATTAAAATCAGTGACATATGACTACAATCTCTTTTTCTAAAAAAATGCTTAAAAAAGTGTGGTCTATGTACCAGGAGCATAGACATCACCAGAGAGCTTGTTAGAAATGTAGAATCTTGGGCTCTATTCCCTCTCCTACACCAGGACCTAAGGCATCCTGATGGCACAGTGGTTAAGCACTCGGCTCTTAACTAAAAGGTTGGTGATTGGAACCCAGCCAATGGCTCTACAAAAGAAAAGAGCTGGAGATCTGCCCTTGTAAAGATTACAGCCTAAGAAATTCTATTGGACAGTTCAACTCTGTCACATGGAGTTGCTATGAGTCAGAATCAACTCGACGGCACCAAAAGGCAACAGCCTTGAGAGGGATTATTTTACAATTAATATTGTGAAGAATATTTAGGTGCTAATTATACACTTTATACTGCATTCTTTAGTTAAACAAGTGTTTATTCCAAAGCTTGCAGTTTAAATGAAGATATACCCTTTCTTGACCAGTGGTGCATACATATCTCACCTACCTTTTCCACCTCTAGGGTTTATTGGGAAACTGCTTTCTCACTTTGAGTGCCAGCTGCCACCTGATGGGGGCTGTGTAACTGTGTGAATCTGAAGAAATGGAACTCATATCACCAATCCCAACACTAACTGTATCCCAGTAATTAATGTTCCACCCTAGAGACGCAGTGGTTAAGAGCTCAGCTACTAATCAAAAGATGGGCAGTTGGAGTCCACTAGCCTCTCCTTGGAAACTCTATGGGGTAGTTCTGCTCTATCCCATAGGGATGCAATGAATCGAAATGGACTTGATGGCAACAGGTTTGGTTTTGGTTTTCAACTGTATCAAAATCTATATTACCAAAACAAATTATTTTTTCATTGATATCAGAATGTCTTCCACTACTGAAAACTCATGGTTTCAACAAAAAATTCAAATCAGAAAATAGTTCGATCTAGAGAGTGTTAAGAGAAAAGAAGACATTTGGTGATGTGAGGGAAGATAGATTCTGAATTCAGAGTGAGATATGAAGAAAATGGACATTTGTCAGAGTCATGGATTGAATCATGTCCCCCCAAAAATGTACGTATCAATTTGGCAGGGCCACAATTCCCAGTATTGTGTGGTTGTCTTCCATTTTGTGATTGTAATTTTATGTTAAAGACGATTAGAGTGGGACTGTATAACACCTTCTTAAGGTTACATCCCTTATCCAATGTAAAGTGAGTTTCCCTAGGGTGTAATCTGTACCACCTTTTATCTTACAAGAGATGAAAGGAAAGGGAAGCAAGCAGAGAATGGGGGACCTCATACCACTGAGAAAGCAGTGCCAGGAGCAGAGCACGTTTTTGGACCTGAGGTTCCGGGACCTGAGATGCTCCCAGATCAAGGGAAGACTGATGACAGGGACCTTCAACCACAGCCAACAGAGAAGGCCTTCCCCTGGAGCTGACGTCCTGAATTTAGACTTGCAACCTACTAGACTGTGAGAGAACAAATTTCTCTTTTTGAAGCTATCCACTTACGGTATTTCTGTAACAGCAGCACTAGATGACTGAGACAGTCAGGAAAAAAGAAAGGGGAAAAAAAAAAGAGAGAGAGAGGGCTAAGAAGAGCTCATACACACACGCACACACACACAAACATGGCTGTCAAGTAGATTCTAACTCATAGCTACTCTATAGGACAAAGTAAAACTGCCCATAAGGTCTCTAAACCTGTAATCTTTATGGAAGCGGAGTGCCACATTTTTCTCCCATGGAGCGGCTAGTGGGTTTGGACCACCTTCCTTTCAGTTAGCATCTAAATGTTTAACCACTGCACCACCAGGGCCCCTTCAGAAGAGACAGTAGGGTTCAAAAACAAAGGGGGGAAGTGGAAACTCTGTTTAAGAGACAAAATTATTATCTCACTTTTCTATATGAATAGCTATAAATTTTGAATTTTCCTATGGTCTCAGTTATACAACTTTTCATTTTTATCAAGCTAATCATTTTATGCACCATGCCTATTGTGGATGTTGTGCTTCTAGAATCCCCAGTCGGGTCTAAAAGACTTATTCCTTCAGCTTTGGGCAAGGTTGTTGGCTGACAATTCTCAGCCATGAGCTCACTTCCAAATTGCCTTGACTGAAGACAGCCATCTTGCCCAAGGAAACACTCTCTGTCCTGGGAAGCACTCATCCAAAGACAGGTAGATACTGGTACAGAGAGGCTTTACTTTATTTTCTCAACTTGGGAAACCTCGGAAGGTTTGTGCCAGCTTCAGTGTGCCCTGCGGGATCAGCCGAGGTACTCGTTGCGCCTGTTTTGAATGATAACTTCTCTGGCGGTGTAGGGTATTGAACCTGGGCACACACCCCAACAAAGCCCCAACATGCTAACCTCCATCTCCGAGTCGGCTTCTCAGGGAACTCAACCTGTGACAATGGCCTTCTCTTTACCATATTGTTTCATGATATTATCTGGATTACTTTTTAGTAAAAGTTTCCTTACGAGACCAAATTATATGGAATCTATTTATTTTCCGGAACAGAACTACATATGTTTTAAAGAAACAACAGATACGCTGTATTGAAAGAGCGAAAAAATGAAAAATGTAACTTTTGTTCCCAAGATATTGGCTGTGACCAAAAATATTTAGATAAGGAAGCAAAAGAAGAGGCAAGATGGTGAGAGGCCGTCTAACTATGATTATGTTGTTGTTGCTGTTAGGTGCCCAAGAGTCTGTTCCTGCTCATAGCAACCCCATGTACAACAGAATGAAATACTGCCCAGTCTTGCACTATCCTCACAATTATTGCTACTTGTGAACTCACTGTTGCAGCCACTGTGTCAATCCATCTTATTGAAGGTCTTTCTCTTTTTCACTGACCCTTTACTTTACCAAGCAAATATGGTTATACTGAGTGATAATACTTTAACTGTATGCAAACTTATGTGCTTTTTCTTTTTGTTCAAAATACCTTGAAATACTTTGTGCATGTTGATTGCAGATGCAATTTAAAAAAAAACTCCAAAAAGGGAGAAATTGAAACAGTAAAGATTGTATTTTTTTTCCTAAGTAGGATATATAAAAAGAAAAGTGGGGTAATGAACAACCTGAACTTTTACAAAAGTGGTTTACTTTTTGCTGATAAACAAAAGAAATTAGGTTAGAAATCATCTTTAATTTTAATTTTGCTCTTAGAATTATGTATTGGCTGAATTCATCATTTTCTTGTATTGTTGGAATTTTGCATCTTTTTCTAAAATTTTTAGATATTCTAAAATATGAAAAGACAAACCAACTCATAAAGGCCATGCTGTAATTCAATTTGCAGGTGAATTCACTTGTTTAGGTCTCTCTGATACATGCCTAATTATATGAGTTCTCATTTCCTGCTTTCAAAGTTCGACACACAACTTACCATAAATGAAGAACATTTTAGTTGGTAATAGAATAAATTTAGATACATATGTATAAGCATGTATGAAACCAGTAAATATTCTCTTAAAAAATTATATTTAGAGTTTGATTTTCATGTTCAGTGGTGATATGGTAGAATAAGTGACATGATTTTTCCAAAGACAAATCATATTTTATAGACAAAGCTTAGTTACAAAATAATAACTTACTAAACCTCTTTTGCATCCTAGGAAAAATTCAAAATTAGAAATCTCAAAAGAATTAGTAGTGAATTTACTGATGTTTCTGGAATTGTTTGGATAGAAAAATTAGAAAGTGAGATGCAATTCTGAAATATAAGTTTTAAGAAAAAGAAAAGAACACACATATTAAGCCTCAAAGAAATGTTTTAACTTGTAGTTGGTAACTGTTTTCAGATGAACGAGAATTATTGTAAAATTTTGTTTAAAGTCTAGAGATATAGCAGGGAAGTAAGTTACATTCTATGTCTTGGTATTCTGACAATAACTCACTGACAATAACCCAGAGCCCTTTCAGAAGGGATTTTAATTGAGGATTTTTTCTTAATTATAAAAGGGGAAATCTAAGGAATAGGTTAAGACTTAGAGCAAGAGAACTTAGCAAGAAACATTTCAGATTCTAACTAAGGGGATAAACCTGAATAAAATACTTGTTTTTTTTTTTTTAGGAGCACAAACACCTAAAATTGAAGAGTTATGAAAACAACATCATTTTCCCTTGAATATATGAAAATGTCCAATTTATAAATAAATTGGAAAAGCTTTTTAGCTTCGGTAGAAAAAAATGCACTGAAGAAAGCTTAGTTAGCTCTCATGTTAAGCAAAATATCTTTGTTGGCTACCAGGGATGGGAGGTGGGGGGGAAATACTAAACAGGCAATAGATAAGTGGTATCTTGGGTGAAGGGTGAGACAGTACACAATACAGGGGAAACCAGCACAACATGTACAGGGAAAGGTCATGGAAGCCCCATAGACACATACAATTGCTGGGCAGAGGGTTGTGGGGACCATGGTCTCAGGAAACATCTAGTTCAATTGGCATGACACAGCTTACAAACACAATGCTCTACATTCTACCTGGGTAAGTAGTGTCTGGGGTCTTAAAAGCCTGTGAGCAGCTTTCTAAGATACTCCAATGGTCTCATCCCTACGGGAGCAAGGGAGAATGAAGAGAACAGGATACAAGGAAAAGATTAGTCCAAAGGACTAATTGTCCACAGCTACCAAGGCCTCCACCGGACTGAGTCCAGTACAGCTAGATGGTGTCTGGCTACCACCACTCACTGCTCTGACCAGGATCACAACAGAGGGTTCTGGACAGAGCTGGAGAAGGATGTAGAACATAATTCTAACTCACAAAAAAAAAAAGACCAGATTTACTGGCCTAAAGGAGACTGGAGAAACCCCTAGAGTATGGCCCCCAGACACCCTTTTAGCTCAGTGGTGAAGTTATCTCCGAGGTTCACCGTTCAGCCTGGGAGTGGCCAGCCCCGTAAAACCAAATGAGACTAACGAGGTACAGTAGTCCAGTGACAAGGGCCAGAAGCCAGAAGGAGACAAGGAAGCTGGTGATAGGGAACCCAAGATTGAGTAAGGATATTGTCGATGTGTTGTGAGATTGTTAACCATTGTCATAGGGCAACATTTGTAGTAACTGTTAAATGAGAAACTATTTTGTTTTGTAAGCCTTCATCTTAAGTAAGAATAACAGCACAATTGGAAGAGCATAGTCAATGTTACTGAACTGTGCATGTAGAAATTTTTGAAATGGTGTATCTCTGGCTATGTGTATTTTCACCAAAAAAAAAGGTTAAGAAGTTAGAGGGTTGACATGTTGTGGGGTTGTTAACCAATGTCATAAAACAACACGTGCACTACTGTTTCATGAGAAACTATTTGTTCACCTGAAGTATAATAAAAAAAAATATATATATATATATATATATATATAATTCAAAGATGCTATTTTTGCATGGTTGGTTAATCTAGTAAAAGCTTCTTTGCATTCCTGAACTACATTTTTGATGTGTTTTGGCTGGAGATAATTTTTTTTTCTTTTGAAAATTAATCATACTGAGTGCAGATATGCACAGGCACTGACACTTTTAATATTGATTTATATTTCACATGTCAATGCTAAATAAGTATATGAGGCATATTGATGGCCTTGACACATACATGGACTACTATTCTGCAGCAAATAAGAAAATCAGCACTGTCGTGCATTAGATTCTTTAACTCTCATATAGTGCCATGAGCATTATTGAGTATATTCAAATTGTATAAATCTTACATATAATAAAACAGGCTTAGACAAATGATCATACAGAAATATTATTGTTGAAATTGTAAGGCATTTATTTTAAAAGAAATGTAATGAATAAACAAGAAGAAAACACTATTTTCAAAGTAATCCACCTATTAACTTTTGGAAGTGTCACTGAAGCCTGCTGATCTTAAATCAATGTAACTTTCCAAACACTTCTATATAATCATTTTTTCTTGAGTACATGTTTATTTAGCACTTCCTACTGTCAAGTAGGCGCCCTGGTGGCAAAGTGGTTAAGAACTCCACCTGCTAACCAAAAGGCTGGCAGTTCGAATTCACCAGCTGTTCCTTGGAAACCCTATGGAGCAGTTTTGCTCTGTCCTGTAAGGTCATTGTGAGTCGGAATCGACTCAAAAGCAATAGGTTTGAGTTTGGCTTATGTGCCAAGTCACAAGGCTATCTTCTGTGGATGTTATCGTGAACAAGGCAGAAAGGACTACAGTTCTGTGAGCAAAACCAGATACAGTCTGTTTGGGAAAATTAAATTTTAAAATACAGCATGGCTTCATCATGGATACAATATAGGATACAACGTGTGTGAGGTGAGCCCTGGTGGTGTAGTGGTTAAGAGCTCAGATGCTAACCAAAATGTTAGCAGTTCGAATCCACCAGCTGCTCCTTGGAAACACTGTGGGGCAATTCTACTCTGTACAATAGGGTCGCTGTGAGTCACAATCAACTCTACGGCAATGGGTTAGGGGAGCACATAAAAAGAACACCTAACAGTGTAAGAGTGTTCACAGAAGATTTTTCAAAGGAAAACCATTAGCTTAATTCAAATTAAAGTGATGTGGGCTGTATCAGTTAGCCCAGGCAAGAGTGAGTGATAAAAAACAAATCAAACATGTATAATGTCTCAAGCGATATTTTTAATTTATCTTTCACAAAACAGTTGTAGACTATTATTCTTGTTTGGAGAGTGTCTTTCTTCTACATAGTGATTCAGTGATCCAAGTTTCTTCCATTTTGTGGTTCCAGCTCTGCCATTTTCTCCTTCCTTGTCATTATCTACCTACAGACAATGGAAGTGATGAGAGCACAGAGGAGTCACATTCATGTTTCAAAGACTTGGACCAGAATTTGGACACATCTTTTCATTCCATTGACAAAAACTAGTCACTTAGCCACCTCTGAATGAAGTGGAGGTTGAGAAATATAGTCACATGACTGGAAAGCTGTCTTTGAGTAACAACTCTGTGCTATGGACGAGGTCAATATTTTGGTAGATAACAATAACTAGCTATCTCTGACACAGGGCTTGAGGATACAGGTGTTAAGAAGAGTGGCTATAAAGGGAATTTTAAAATATAACTGCCTCATAGATGTTACTGCTTTATTCAAAATAAAGTAATGATCATGTCACAAGGAAGGAGGGAATGCTGTGAAAATTAGAAAAACCATACAAAAATATCTAAAAACTTTGAAAGAAATATTAAACAATTAAAAAGAGTTATTCTTTCAGTTGTTCATAGAAACAAGTAATTAATTGATGGTATTTAGAAAAAAGATTGAGATATTCAGGCATTAAGAACTTGACTCTAACTGATTCCATATAAATAAAAACAAGTGATAGAGAACTTTTATAGGATTTTATCTCTCCTGATGATCTTAAGTTAGAATACATTCAACTTCTATGAGGAACACACCACTTTCATATTGATTTGTTTAGCAATATAGCCTAATCTAAGCACTAGGTAAATGTCTCGGAAAGATTTGGAGCTAATAGAACAGGATAGACATTAAGGAGGTAGGCTCGAGAGTAAGGTTTAGCCATACATTCTTAGTATGGTCAATAGTCAAAAAGTTCCAGAGTGGCTAAATAATGTTTTACAAACAACAGCAAGAACAACAAAAAGTCATGGGGAGAAAGCAATCATGGATGGTGTGTCCAAGCAATAAAAGGGTCAAATCTGGATTATGCATGAGATATATGGGATTTTATCTGGCAATATATTACACAAAGGATCATAAGACTAGGTGAAATATATGGAGAAAGACTCCAGGATCTGCTCAAAGGACTACAAACTGAGCAATGAATAATAGGAAATTGCCATAATATTTTAGTTTCTCTTGGGTTCCAGATCCCCATCATCTGGAACACACAGCAATCCATTAATTGTCTTGCTGTTGCTAGAACTTCTACTCAGGATTCAGGTCCCATGTTGGTGTTGTTAGGTACTATTAAGTCAGTTCTGATTCAGAGCAGCAATACGTTAAACAGAATGAAACACTTCACAGTCCAGTCCTGCACCATCCTCACAATCATTGAGACGTTTAAGCAAATTGTTGCAGTGGCTGTGTTAATCCATCGCCTTGAGAGTCTTCCTCTTTTCCGCTGATCCTCTACTTTACCAAGCATGATGTCCTCCTCCAGGGACTGGTCTCTCCTGATCACATGTCCAAAAAAAGTGAGTGGAAGTCACCCTACCCTCCCTTCTAAGGAGCATTCTGACTGTACTTCTTCCCAGACAGATTTATTTGTTCTTCTGATAGTCCATGGTGTATTCAATATTCTTCACCAACACTATAATTCAAATGCATCAATTCTTCTTCTGTCTTCCTTATTCATTGTCCAGAATTCACATGCATATGAGGTGATTGAAAACCATGGTTTGGGTCAGGAGGACCTTAGTCCTCAAAGTGACAACTTTGCTTTTCAACACTTTAAAGAGGCCTTTTGCAGCCCAGTGCAATGCATTGTTTGATCTCTTGACTATTGCTTCCATTGGCATTAATTGTGGATCCAAGTAAAATGAAATCCTTGACAACCTCAATATTTTCTCCTTTTATCATGATGTTGTTTATTGATCCAGCTGTGATGATTTGTGTTTTCTTTATGTTGAGGTATAATCCATACTGAAGGCTGTGGTCTTTGATCTTCATCAGCAAGTGCTTCAAGTCCTCTTCACTTTCAGTAAGCAAGCTTGTGTCATCTGTATATCACAGGTTGTTAATGAGTTTTCCTCTAATCCTGATGCTTTGTTTTTCTTCATAGTCAAGCTTCTCAGATTATTTGCTCAGTATACAGATTTAATAAGTATGATGAAAGATACAACCCTGACAAACAGTTTTTCTGATTTTAAACCAGGCAGTATTCCCTTGTTTTTTTTTTTGAACAACTGCTTATTAGTATGTGTACAGGTTCCACATGAGCAAAATTAAGTGTTCTGGAATTCCCATTCTTCGCAATGTAATCCAGAATTTGTTATGGTCCAGTAGTTGAATACTTTTGCATAGTAAATAAAACACAGATAAGTATTTTTCTGGTATTCTCTGCTTTCAGCCAAGATTCATCTGATATCAACAATAATGTTTCTGTTTCCATATCCTTTTCTGAATCCAGCTTGCATATCTGAAAATTCATTGCCAATGTACTGCTTCCACTGTTTTTGAATCATCTTCATCAAAATTTTACTAGTGTGTGATATTAATAATATTGCTCAGAGGTGGGACCAAGATGGTGGAGTAGTCAGACCTTCTGGTGGTCTGTCTTAAAACAAAGATCTGAAAAAACAAGTGAATCAATTATATATGACAATCTAGGAGCCCTGAACATCAAAGGCAAATTTGAGGAATTGGACTGAGTGGCAGGGGAGGGAGAGACGGTTTGGAAGCAGAAAGGAGTTGCCAGAACTGACCTGGCAGAAGCCAGAGTCCTTCTGGCTGGATCAGCTCATGGTGTGCTGCGGCGAGGCAAGCAGTGGCGCTCAGGAGGCATTTTCCACATCAGGAGAGACCCAGCGGCAGAGAGTCTACTCGGTCATCCAGAACCAGTAAGAAACAGCCCTCAATCAGCAAAAGATAAGTACTTACATCTCACTTACCATGCGGATCAAAAATATCCTCCTTAGGGAAAAAAACCTTCCTCCCATTTACCTCCCCACTCCCTGCTCTGCACTGCATCTGGGATGGCTTCAGTGATTGCAGAGTCCCTTGGGCCAGAAGCAGGACCCATCATGAGCCCTGCCTGAGCCATTCTCCCGGTCTTGGAGAGGGAACAGATTAACAAAAGGGGAAAAAATAATCTTCTGGCTCCCCTAAGCCAGGAACTCAGGGTAGGCACAGCTCCTGTGCCCAGGCACAGGCATAAGGGGTCTACGGACTTTGAGTGCCTTTCTCCCTGAAGAGACTTGTATGGGCCCATTTCAACAGCATAGGCCCTCATTACTTCCATACAACAGGGTATATACCTGAAGTCTAACTTCAGCTGTTTCAGCTGTGAAGCAGCAGGTTCATGACATTTGACACTGCTCTGCCCATTAAGCAGGATCTTCACCTACCCACATCAGGGGAAAAGACAGTCTCTTTAACAAATGGTGCTGGTGTAACTGGATATCCATCTGCAAAAAACTGAAACAATACCTATACCGCACACTATGGACAAAAACTAACTCAAAATGGATCTAAGACTTAAATATAAAATCAAAAGCAATAAAGATCATGGAAAAAAAATAGGGACAAGGCTAGGAGCCCTAATACATGACATAAACAAAAGACAAACCATAGGTAGCAATGCAAAAACACCAGAAGAGAAACTAGATAACTAGGAGCTCCTAAAAATCAAACACTTATGCTCATCAAAGGCTTCACCAAAAGAGTAAAAAGATAACCTACAGACTAGAAAAAATTTTGGTTATGACAAATATGATCAGTATCTAATCTCTATAATCTACAAGGTACTGCAAACTGTCAACAACAAAAAGACAAATAACCCAGTTAAAAAAAAAAAAAAATGAGCAAAGGATATGAACAACAATTTCACCAAAGAAGACATTCAGGTGGTTAACAGACACATGAAGAAACGCATGCGATCAGTAGCCATTAGAAAAATGGAAATCAAAACTACAGTGAGATACCATCTCACCTCTACAAGGCTAGCATTAATCCAATAATAATAATAATAAATGTTGGAGAGGTTGTGGTGAGTCTGGAATACTTATACACTGTTGGTGGGAATATAAAATGGTACAACCACTTTGGAAATTGATTTTGTGCTTCCTTAAAAAGCTAGAAATAGAAGTATCATACCATCCAGCAATCTTACTCCTTGGAATATAGTCTAGAGAAATAAGAGCCATCACATGAATAGATATATGCACACCCATGTTCATTGCAGGACTGTTCACAATAGCAAAAAGATGGAAACAACCTAGGTGCCCATCAACGGACAAATGGATAAATTATAGTATATAATATAGTGTATAAGGACAGCAAAAACAAAGAACTTGATAAGGAGCCAAAATCTCTCTGTAACAGGAATCTCGTGATTACCAACTGCCAAGTACCAAAATTGATATAAGTGGGGAAATAGGTAATTTGATTATGGAAGAATAGAGTCACCACACTGGGTTATTCAAAAAATTCAGCCAGTTCCTGTAAGAGAAGTAAGCATCATGTTAAAAGTTATTTCATGGCTTAAAATATACTTCTCTTTAGTGCTAGCATTTGTTAATATAAAATACTAGCAACTTTTTTAGAGTTAGAGTGACACAGAACCATCCAAATTGATTAGTGTTCCTATCTCAAATAACAAGTTTGGCAGAAATAGCTAGTGAGGAAGCTTATTAATATGACCTCTCCAAAAATATTGTGTATAGTATTTTTTATTCAAAGCATTGTACCAAACCATTGCTATTTACCTGAAATAGATTTCCTGCCAAGTTTTTATTAAAGATATTTCAACTTTCCTTTGGAAAACCATCCTTCCATTAACAGAAGTCCACAAACAAGTCAACCCCTGGCTTAACCCCTGAAAAATAAGAGCAGTATTATATTTCTGGAATATCTGGTTGGCGCAAATGGTTCACATGCTTGGTTGCCAACCAAAAAGTTGATGGTTAGAGTCTAAACTTTCTGAAAAGGAAGGCCTAGCAATTTGCTTCCAAAAAAAAAAAAAAAATCAGTCATCAAAAATCCCATGGAGCACAGTTCTACTCTGACACACATGGGGTTGCCATGAGTCAGAATTTACTCCATAGCAACTAGTTTGGTTTGGTTTATTTTATTCTTAGACACAGTTATTGGTCCAAGTATAGAACTACAAGTCAAACTAGGTAAATCAAAATTAATTTCAGAAATTTTGATGAATATTTTTGGCAAGAGAGGTCTATTTCTACAAGATTAATAAATTATGAGGTTGTGAATCTGTGGCTATAAGTGGTCATTTTGTCAACACTGAGAGAAGACCATGGAAATACAAGTAAGTAGCAAAAGGAATAACCTAGATATAGATTCACAGTAAAAAACAAACAACTCAATGCCAACTATTTTAAACAAAAAAGCAACAACTGAAAAATTCAGAGGTATGAGGATTACAGAATACTTCGATTATTCCTTCCTTCTAGTTACCTTTATTTTTACATTCTTCCTCCAATGTTGACAAAGTGGCAGGCTGTAGCCATAGATTCACTTTCATTAAAGACATATCAAAATTGTTGAAACTGCAGATACTACTTTATCACCTCTATCTAGCATTATAGTAACCATCATGCCTCTGACCTTTTCAGTTATTGTCCTTCCATTTAGAACAGTTGGAGATGAGTTTCTTCAATAAAAACCTAAGGAGTCCCACACTAATGGACCAAAAAAAACTGAACCAAACCCATTGCCACTGAGTGGATTCTGACTCATAGCGATGCTATGAGTCCTATAGGACAGAGTAGAGCTGCCCCATTGGGTTTCCAAGGCTGTAATCTTTAGGGAAGCAGATTGCCACATCTGTCTCCCATTGAGAGACTGGTAGGTTCAAACCAATGACCTTTTGGTTGGCAGCTGAGCACTTTAACCACTGAACAATCAAGGCTCCTTAACATATACTAAGATTTTCTTATTTGTCAGGACAATATCATTGTCTGAAAATTGACATTCTTTGTAAATGACAGATCTTAAAGACTGTAATAATACATAAGAAAAATGGGAAAAAATTTTAAAAAGATTAGTTGCTAAGAGGCACACTTCCTCTTCTGTAGGATGGGAATACAGGTATGCAATAATAATAGTAATAATAATAACTGGCCTACGAAGAATGATTTTAAAAAATCAATAAAGTTTTCTTGACTTTAAACACTGTATACATAATCATCCTGAAAAATTAGGTCATATACCATTAGGAAAGCAAAAATATTCCATAAGTACTAGATCATGCATTCAATGAAAAAATAATTTATTGAATTTCCACTATGTTCAGAACATTATGCTAGTCACTATGGATATGATAATATGCAAATATACAAGATTTTGATAACCCAAGAAATTTAACTGGGGAAAACCATTAGAGATTATATCATTCTTAAAATGAATCTTAACATTTGTGTCATTGGAATATTTAAAATATATTTTACTCTCTTTTATTGCTATAATCTGGTGACAAAAAGATAAAAAGGAAAAACATAAACTAAAACATGTGCTAAATTATACTTCGAGAAAAAAATTAATGAAAAAAAAAAGCTTTGTTTAAAAAAAATGTAAATGCATAAGGTACCCATGTAGGCTGAGTGCAAGAAGTAGATGTTGTTGTTATTAGGCGTCTTCAAGTCACTTCTGACTCATAGCAACTGTATGTACAACAGAACGAAACACTGCACAGTCCTGCCCCATCCTTACAATCATTGCTATGTTTGAGCCCATTATTGCATCCACTGTGTCAATCCATCTTGTTGAGGGCGTTCTTCTTTTTCGATGACCCTCTACTCCACCAAGCATGATATCCTTCTTCAGGGATTGGACTATCCTGGTAATATCCCCAAAATAGGTGAGATGAAGTCTCAGCATCCTTGCTTCTAAGGAGCACTCTGGCTGAACTTCTTCCAAGACAGATTTGTTCATTCTTCTGGTATTCCATGGTATATTTAATATTCTTCCCCAATACCATAATTCAAATGCATCAATTCTTCTTCGGTCTTCCTTACTCATTGTCCTGCTTTCTCATGAATGTGAGGTGATTGAAAATACTGTGGCTTGGGTCAGGTACATTTTAGTTCACATAGTGACACTTTGCTTTTTAATATTTTAAATAGGCCTGTTTGCCCAATGTAATAAGTAGTTTGATTTCTTGACTGCTACTTCCATGGGTGTTGATTGTGGATCCAAGTAAAATGAAATCCTTAACAGCTTCAATATTTTCTCCGTTTATCATATTTCTTATTGGTTCAGTTGTAAGGATTTTTGCTGAGGTGTAATCCATACTGAACACCAAATCAGTCTGTTAATTCCATGTTCAGAATATTAATGGATGTTTGCAGCAGTTTCTTCTCATTTTGAGTTGTATCACATCAGAAAATGAAGGTCCCAAAAGCTTGACTCCATATGTGTCATTAAGGTCAACTCTACTTTGAGGAGGTAGCTCTTCCCCAGTCAAATTTCGAGTGCCTTTCAACCTGAGGGGTTCAGCTTCCAGCACAGTTATCAGATAATGCTTCACTGCTTTTCATAAGGTTTTCACTGACCAGTTTTTTCTGAAGTAGACCTCCAAGTCCTTCTTTCTAGTCTGTCTTGGATGGGAAGCTCTGTTGATACCTGTTCACCGTGAGTGACCCTGCTGATATTTGAAATGCAGGTCGATAGCTTCCAGAATCACAGGAACACACAAGCCACTACAGCATGACAAACTGACAGACAAGTGGTGGGCTAGGTTCTAAGTTCTGTAAAGATTTATAAAGAATCATGCTTAACAGGAAAAATAGAGTAGGTTGGAGAACAGTTGAATCAGAACAGGTTGAACTCAGGGGCAGGATTGCTTTATGGCTATAAGAATTTTGATAAAGGCAGTTTTTCTTTCTCCTCTTCATATGAAGAACTTTCTTGAACTAGTATATTCTTAAGGCAAAATTTATCTTCTGATGATTCCATTACCACAAAATAGTACTTAGAACACTTGTGGAGGGCTTCGGTATCTGACTGAAAGTTGAGTATACATGTGGGTCATGTGTGGGCCCTGAGCAACTGGCGAATCAGTTACACTCTGATTGAAAGTCAATTTCTTAACCGTACTTCTGGATTTAACTCCAGGTTGGCAATGTTCTTTTCCCTTGGTAGCAATGAGAACTTGCAATAAACTTAAAGATGGGTTGCTCTGGTCAGCTGGCAAAATCAATGAGCAATAAATAATATTGTCTATAGATATGATAGATGAGAGAGAGTGCTGCACAAGTACAGAAAGAAAAAGAGAAAAATCTAAAGAATCTGAATTTGGAAAAGATAAATAAAAAGACTTTGTTCTTTCAATACTAACCTTGCCCTACTTATTATGCATCAAATAGTTTTGAACAATAGAGTGTTATAGTGACATTTATGGGTTATCACGTTAAATATGGCAATATTGAAGAGGATAGATTATAGATTGTCCAAATTGGATCCTAGGAAAAGAGATAGGAAGGCAGTACTTCATTTAGGTAAGAGTTGATGAATACCTGAAGGAAGAGACAGAAAGAGAGAAAAAGGGGAGGGAAAGGAAGAGAGAGAGAGATAGGCAGACAGACTTACAGACAGAGTAGTTTATTTTATGATAAATCTTCAGTAGAAACATGAAACAGCAAACTGTAATAAAACAGCAAACTGAGAGGAAGTTCTGGCTTAGAACAATTGGTGTGTAGGAGAAAAATGAGGAGTTTGTTTTTATATACAATGAAATGTAGATTTTGGAGGAAAACTCCAAGTCCATCACAGAGATGGGAATGTTTATTTGGAACATAGAAGAGAAGTCTGGATGGACGACAAGCTGTGGGGAGTGTTTAGAGTAAATTTATAAATAAATGTTTTCGATGTTGATAAAATAGCTCTGGGAGAAGTCGTGTCATTGAAGAGAAAGTGTGAAAAAAGGAATTATTGGGAAGGTTCTAGAACAACAACAATAACAAAACAAATAGTAAGGTAAGTCACTTAAGTCTAACAGGCCTTCATATTAAACAATTGTCCCACAGTCATGGATAACAAAGGCATAATAAAACACATTTTTTGTCAAATCCTACCCAGTTGGGAGATGGCATCCAGGATATCATACATTAAAAAAGCAAAAGGTCATTATAAAGACAGGAAAGAAAGAAAAGATCAGAGTGGATGCCAGAAGAGACTCTGGAATTTGAATGTAGAGTAGCTAAAGCTAGTGGAAGAAAAGATGAAGTAAAAGAGCTGAACAGAGGATTTCAAAGGGTGGCCTGAGAAGTCAAAGTAAAGTATTATAATGAAATGTGCAATGGTCTGCAGTTAGAAAACAAAAAGAGAAGAACACATTCAGCATTCCTCAAGCTGAAAGAACTGAAGAAAAAATTGAAGCCTCCAGTTTCTTTATTGAAGGATTCTATGGGCAAAGTATTGAACAACTCAGAGAGCATCAAAAAAGATGAAGGGAATGCCCACAATCACTGTATACCCCACTACTAAAAAGAAACTTATATAAACAATAAAGGTCAGCTTGGAGAAATTGTCAATTTTCCTTCTGTCTGTAAAGTTAGATAAGCTTTTCTTTGGAGGGAGTGGGTGAGTGGATGACAACAAGGTTGAGTGAAGGTTTATTTTATCCTTAAGATTGTCAGTTGGTTTCTTCAGGCAAGTAATTGCAGAAAAATAAGTTATTTTCTCACTAGCTAGTAATTTTTCTTACTCTTTAAACTATGGATTTCATATCAGTCCTAGAGGCCTTTTTTTGCTAGTTATATTCACTCTAACTTATAACTAGCATTAAGGCTCTCAGTCAAATGGACATGAAGGAGAGTAGGATGCCTCTTAAGGTTGGGAATGAAAGTTTAGTGCTTTCCTCTTAGGTCTTTCCACATAATTTTCTCAGACAGACTGCTTTTAGATTTCTGCAAAATTATTTTGTAGCCTACCTCTAATTTGAGTTGCTGGTTCAGAAACAAATAAGCCAATATCTAGGTCTATTAACATGTTATTCAAGTTAAACTGAGGCACTCTTAAATATCTCTGTGTTCCCCATATTACCAACTACTGTGCTTAGTTCTGTTGAATTCTGTAAACTAAGAGTGGTGATTATTTTCTCTGTTCCAGAGAAAATTGCCAGTTAAAAGGATCCAGCAAATAAAAAGAGACAGAGGAATTAGCAAGTAAGCTTACTTCATTTTTTTCTCAGAATTAAAAACATAAACCATAAATACATATTTCATACTTACAGGTAATATTGTAATTTTAATAATAATAGCATCTAATATTCATTGAGTGCTTGCAATGTGCTAATCACTGAGATAATTGTTTTATATTCATTATAAATTAGCAAGTTATTCTTGCCACTCAAAGAAAGACAGATATGTAGTCAGAAAAGTAGTGAAAGTCAGACATACGTGAACGTTTTGCAGAGCAGAGAAAGTCCCCACATCTCCATACCTGCTCTGTATGAGTGTATAGATTTAACTTGGATCCTCAGCTGGACTATGGCTTTGGTGTAGCTGATACTAGCTAAAATGTTCAAGATGGTAGAATGAGCAAATTGATGCTCACTGGAAGGAAAAACTTTTCAATAAGTTAAGCAGTCCAACAATAGACAAAATACATATGCTCCCTAATCCAAGCAAAACCTGGAAAATCATTTCAGCGGTATATTATGTAGGACATATAAGAACCAGGTAAAAGATTAGGCTAGAAAGAGTACATGATTCCTTTCATATTTGGAAAGTACTTTTTTGAAAGAATTTAATTCAGATACTCTCATCCACTCACTAAGTACATATTTTTGCAATCCTTAGGAAATCAATTTGACACTATAAGAGAAAAGGCTTAAAAAATTTTACCCCACTGATACAATAATTCCACAACGACTTCTTCATTGCAAACACCTTTTTTCATCAACATAAGCAGTGATTATTACACATGGACCTCTCCAGACGGAATACATAGGAATCAAATTGACTACATCTGTGGAAAAAGACTATGGAAAAGCTCAATATCTTCAGTCAGAACAAGGCTAGGGGCCGACTGCAGAACAGACCATCAATTGCTTTTATGCAAGTTCAGGTTGAAACTGAAGAAAATTAGAACAAGTCCATGAGAGCCAAAACACGACTTTGAGTATATTTCACCTGAATTTAGAGACAATCTCAAAAATAGATTTGATGCATTGAACACTAATGATGGAAGACCAGATGAGTTGTGGAATGATTTCAAGGACATCATGCATGAAGAAAGCAAGAGTTCAGCTTTTTTTTTTTTTTTTGGTGAAAATACACATAGCCTAAGATACACCATTTCAAAACTTTTTACGTACACATTTAAGTGACATTGACTACGCTCTTCTAATTGTGCTGTTATTCTCACTTAAGATGAAGGCTTACAGGACAAAATAGCCTCCCATTTAACAGTTACTACAAATGTTGCCCTATAACAATGGTTAACAATCTCACAACACATCAACAGTATCCTTACTCAATGTTGTGTTCCCTATCATCAGCTTCCTACTCCCCTTCTGCCTTCTGGCCCTTGTCACTGGACTCCTGTACCTCATTAGTCTCATTTGGTTTTAAGGGGCTGTCCACTCCCAGGCTGAACAGTGAACCTCGAAGGTAACTTCACCACTGAGCTAAAAGGGTGTCTGGGGGCCATACTCTTGAGGTTTCTCCAGTCTCCTTTAGGCCAGTCAATCTGGTCTTTTTTTTTTTTTTTTTTTTGTGAGTTAGAATTATGGTCTACATCCTTGTCCAGCTCTGTCCAGAACCCTCTGTTGTGATCCTGGTCAGAGCAGTCAGCGGTGGTAGCCGGGCACCATCTAGCTGTACTGGACTCAGTCCGCTGGAGGTCTTGGTAGCTGTGGTCCATTAGTCCTTCAGACTAATCTTTTCCTTGTATCCTGTTCTCTTCATTCTCCCTTGCTCCCGAAGGGATGAGACCAGTGTAGCATCTTAGATGGCCGCTCACAGTCTTTTAAGACCCCAGACACTACTCACCAAGGCTGAGAGTTTAGAGGGTTAAAATGTTGTGGGGTTGTTAACCAAAGTCATAAAACAGCATGTGTACTACTGTTACATGAGAAACTGTTCTGTAAGCCTTCACCTGAAGTACAATAAAATATTAAAAAAAAAAAAAAAAAAAAAGAAAGCAAGAGGTCATTAAAAAGACAAGAAAGAAAGAAAAGACAAAAATGGATGTCAGAAGAGACTCTCAAACTTGCTCTTGAAGATTGAGTAGCTAAAGAAAAAGGAAGAAATGATGAAATAAAAGAATTTGAAAGGGCGGCTTGAGAAGACAAAGTAAAGTATTATAATGACGTGCAAAGAGCTAAAGATAGAAAACCAAAAGGGAAGAACACACTCGACATTTCTAAAGCTGAAAGAACTGAAGAAAAAATTCAAGCCTCGAGTTGCAATACTGAAGGATTCCACAGGGAAAATATTCAATGACTCAGGAAGCATCAAAACAAGATGGATGGAATACACAGAGTCATTATACCAAAATAATTGGTTGCCGTCCAACCATTTCAAGAGGTAACATATGGCCAAGAACCAATGGTACTGAAGGAATAAATCTAAGCTGCACTGAAGGCATTGGTGAAAAACTTGGCTCTAGGAATTGACAGAATATCAATTGAGATGTTTCAACAAACAGTGGCAGCACTGGAAGTACTCACTTGTCTATGACAAGAAATTTAAAAGACAGCTACCTGGCTAACCGACTGGAAGAGATCTATATTTATGCCTATTTCCAAGAAAGGTGATCCAACCCAAATCGGAAATTATCAAATTAGATCATTAATATCACACGCAACTAACATTTTGCTGAACATCATCCAAAAGTAGCTGCAGCAGTGTATTGACAGGGAACTCCCAGAAATTCAGGCTGGATTCAGAAGAGGACGTGAACCAGGGATATCATTTCTCATGTCAGGTGGATCCTGGCTGAAAGCAAAGAATGCTGGAGAGATGTTTACCTGTGTTTTATTGACTATGCAAAGGCATTGGACTGTGTAGATCATAACAAATTATGGATA
Organism: Dugong dugon; assembly: GCA_030035585.1. Lineage (NCBI taxonomy): Eukaryota > Metazoa > Chordata > Mammalia > Sirenia > Dugongidae > Dugong > Dugong dugon. The sequence continues at coordinate 105,237,515 of CM057463.1, read as the reverse complement.
ATGTTGTGAAGAATGGGAATTCCAAAACACTTAATTGTGCTGGTGAGGAACCTGTACACAGATCAAGAGGCAGTCGTTAGAACAGAACAAGGGAATACTGCATGGTTTAAAGTCAGGGAAGGTGTGGGCCGGGGTTGTATCATTTCACCGTACCTATTCAATCTGTATGCTAAGCAAATAATTTGAGAAGCTGGAATCTCTGAAAAAGAATGGGGCACCAAGATTGAAGGAAGATGGATTAACAACCTGCATTATGCAGATAACATAACCTTGCTTGCTGAAAGTGAAGAGGACTTGAAGCCCTTACTGATGAAGATCGAAGACCATACCTTCAGTATGAATTAAACCTCAACATAAAGAAAGCAAAATCCTCGCTATTGGACCAATAAGCAACATCATGATAAATGGAGAAAAGATTGAAGCTGTCAAGGATTTTGTTTTACCTGGATCCACCACCAATACCCCTGGAAACAGCAGTCAAGAGATCAAGATGCACTGCACTGGGAAAATCTGCTTCAAAAGGCCTCTTCAAAATGTTGAAGAGCAAAGATGTCACCTTGAAGATTAAGGTGGGCCTGACTAAGCCATGGTGTTTTCAATCACCTCGTATGCATGTGAAAGCTGGACAATGAATAAGGAAGCCCGAAGAAGAGTTGACATCTTTGAATTGTGATGTTAGCAAAGAATACTGAATATACCATGGACTGCCAAAAGAACAAACAAATATGTCTTGGAAGAAATACAACCAGAATGCTCCTTAGAAGCAAGGACAGCAAGACTATGTCCCACATATTTTGGACATGTTATCAGGAGGGGCCAGTCCCTGGAGAAGGACATCATGCTTGGTAAAGTAGAGGGTCAGCAAAAAAGAGGAAGAACCTCAAGGAGATAGATTGACACAGTGTCTGCAACAATATGCTCAAGCATAACAACAAATGTAAAAATGGCACTGGACTGAAGAGTGTTTCATTCTGTGGTACATAAGGTGGCTATGAGTTGGAACCGACTCGACAGCACCTAATGAAAACAAGGTATATGTATTAAAAAATAATCAGAGATGGAGACAAAGATTTAAGAATCAAAATACTCTTTGCTGATATAATTTAGCAAATTACAATATGGCAACAGCCTAACTGTATAGTTCTTAGGGAAAAGATTAATAAATTATGGAATAACAACAAGGTTAAATGCCTAGAAGTCAATGATATTGTGGTATACAAGATTATTTAATAATATAAGAAAATGTTCAGTGATGATGTTCAAGATGCTCAGTCTCTTAAATGTTCATGATACAGTGACACAGATACATGCACACCTACGTTCCTTGCAGTGTTATTCACAATAACAAAAAGATGGGAACAACCTAAGTGTCTGTCAGTGGCTGAATGGATAAACAAAATAGGCTACATACATACAATGGAACACTATGCATCTATAAAGAATATTAATGAATTCTCAAAACACCTTATAATATGGCTGAATCTGGAGGACTTTATGATGAATGAAATAAGGCTATCACAAAGGACAAATATTGCCTGATCTAACTTTTATAAAAAGACATGAATAGATATACATACAGAAATCAATGTTCACTGGTGTTTACCGGGGATGGATGAGGGAGGAAGAGGGACTCACTCTCCGGATAGTAGATACTTGTTATTTTTGGTGATGGGAAAGGCAATTCCAAAAGTGGGTAAAGTGTACACAACTTGACCAAGGTGAATGATGTCACTAAAAAATTCACAATAATGGAGATTTTTGGTAAATGCTATAACATATACAATTTTGCAACAAAAGGAATAACAACCAAAAAATATGTATTTGGTTACGTAGGTAAATATGCACGCATATATGTATATAGGAAGGTATATGTGTGTATATACATATGCACGTATAGGTGTATCTGCAGGCATATGTATATACATGTATGTGTGTGCTGCATATATATTCACATACATAATAAAGCACATAGGAGGCACATTCATGGATGCTTCTTAGACATAAACAAACATCTCATGGGATTGATAGTGCCCTGGGACAACTCAGTCAATTGACATAACATAGTCCATAAAGTTTATGCTCTACAGCCTAGTGTAGTAGTGGTGTCTGCGGTCTTAAAAGCTTACGAGCAGCCACTAAGATACAACTATTGGTCTCTACTTGTCTGGAGCAGAAGAGAAAGAAGGAAACCAAAGGCACAAAAAAGAAACTTGCCTACAGGACCAATAGCCGACAAGAACTCTGGCCTCATCTATACTGAGAGAAGAAGAACTAGATGGTGTCTGGCTATCACTACTGACCTTTCTGATCAGGAACACAATAGATATTCCCAGATAGAAGGGAAGAAAAATGTAGAACAAAACTCAAATTCTTAAAAAAAAAAAAAAGACTAGACTTACTAGACTAGTAGAGACTAAAGGAACTCTGAGACTACTGCCCTGAAATACCCTTTAAACTTTGCACTGCAACCACTCCCAGAGGTCAGACTTCAGCTAAATAACATGTTGGCTCATAAAATAAACAATATAGCCTGTGAATATTGTGCTTCTTTAAAAAAATCATCTATATAAGACCAAATGGTCAACATAACTCTGAAGCAAAGATGAGAAGTTAAAGGTGGAAGCTAGAGTAATGGGAGAGGAACAACCAGAACAGAAATAATGAGAATGTTGATATATTGTGAGGAATGTAACAAATGTCCCTAAACAATATGTGTAGAAACTGTTGAATGGGAACCTAATTTGCTGCGTAAACTTTCACTGAAAATACAATAAAATATTATTAAAAAAAAAAAGGTCATCATACACCTACAATATGACCCACTCATTCTGCACCTAGGTATTTACACAAGATAAATGAGAACTTATCTCAATATAAAGAGTTGTACACAAATATTTATAGTAATTTTCCTTGTAATAGCCAAAAATCCATAAGCAGGTGAATAGATTTAAACAAAAATATGGTCCATAAAATGGAATGTTGTTGTTGTTGAATGCTGTTGAGTCAATTAAGATTCATAGCAACCCATGTGACAGAGTAGAATGGCCTCATAGGGTTTTCTTGGTTGTAATCTTTCTGGAAGCAGATCATTAGGTCTTTCTCCTACAAAGCTAGTAGGTGGGTACAAACTGTCAATCTTTTGCAATCTTTTGGTTAGCGGCCGAGCACTTAATGGTTGGGCCACCACAGCTCCTTATGTAATGAAATACTGTGCAGCAATTAAAAATAATATACCTAATAACAGGGATGAATCTCAAAAATATTATTCTGAGCAAAAGAAGCCAGGCCATAAAAAGCATATACTGTACGATTCCATTCATATGAAATTCTAGAAAATGCAAAGTAATCTACAGTGACAAAAAGAAGATCAGCGGTTGTCTGAGGCTAGACGTGGGAAAGGGATTAATTCAAAAGAGACGTGAGGAAAATTCGAAGACTGATGAAAATGCTTGTTATTGTATTTGTGGTGTATACATACGTCATACCTGATCAAACTGTACACTTTATATGTGTGTAGTTTAGGGTACTTCAATAATACCTCAATAATGTTGTAAAAAGATAATGTTAAGTAAATAAAAGATGAAACTTTATATAAGCTAGTTCCTCAAATTTCTTACATGCATACACAAACACATACAGATATTTATGTGTTAAAAACAACACATCTGGAAGAAGCACACAAGTAATTATAACATGTTATGTTTGGGAGATAGAATAAATTCTAGAATGAATTGTAATCCATTCTTTAGAATTTTTGACATTATCCAAACTGTCTACAGTGAACAAAAAATACTTTCACAATGACAAAGATGCAATAAATTATATCTATATGTATGTATCTACGACTCTGACTCATGGTGACCCCATGTGTGTCACAGAAGAACTGCACTCCGTAGGGTTTTCAAGGCTGTGATCCTTCAGAAGTAGATCACCAGACTTTTCTTTCAAGGTACCCCTGGGTGAATTCAAACTGACATCCTTTCAAGTTAGCACCCGAGCGCTTAACTGCTTTCATCACCCAGGGTATCTCTCTCTCTCAAAGATTTAGGAGATTTTATCCAATCTAGATCATAAGCCTATATCATCCATCTCATTTTATCTCTGCTGCCTCCTGTGGAGTTGTTTTTTTTTTTTTGGTTATATAACTGGATCCTGAATAATGAGCCAGATAGGACAGATCTAAAGTTTAGCAAGGATTTTTAAGTACATTCATAAAGCCAAATAATTTCTCCCACTACTATGTAAACATATATATATACACATATCACCATCTGCTCAGAGTGAGTTCATGAAGCTGTTTGATAATGATGCAGACACTCTTTTTCCATTTGTTCCCTGATTGATTAAAGAAAAGGGGGTTATAAGAGGCAAAAATAACGAGTGTAATTATGGCCAAACACCCTGAATGGGCTTCTTCCTGCTTGAAGAGACTGAGTGGGAAATGCATCACCTGTGGCATCAGGAACATGGCGCGGCACAAAGAGTTTAAAGATTTTATATAAAACAGTTCTAAAGATTAGTTACCACAGAGTACAAGTACCACCCTGGCTGTTTCTCACTGCATTCTCTGGGAATGCGGAGACTGAGAGCAATCTATAATCGTATATGTAGTGGGAAATCCTTGAGAGGAACCATTGCAGGTGTACATTTTGGATCTGACTCTGCTGAGATAAAAGTAAAAATAATCAAGTGACTTGCAAGGACCCTTTTAACCTTAAGCATTATCTTTTTTAAGAATCAGACACTACATAATTATTGAACTCTTTGGAGTTTTAAAAGTAGAAATTAGTGAGTAACTTGATAAATACAATAAACTAGTTTTTGTTAAGGTGTTTATAAAATATTGGCATTTCACTGAAGCTCATTTGTTACTGACTAATGAAGTTCCAAACATCATTTCTCATTCAAATTTTCTGTCAACAACAAGTCAGATAAAGGCCACAAGTGTGCCGGATGCAAAATGGCCTTCATGGAGTCAGTATTTTTCATTACAAAGTCTTGCTTTAAAGCAAGTCTTGAGTGATGCCTCTTGATTTTAAATTGGCCTATAAAAAGCTGACGCTGTTCATACAGGCAGATCAACCCTCAAATGAAAGCAAAGAGTAGTGGAAACTCACTTTCTACCTGTGGAATTTACAATATCAATTTGAATAGTTACATTTTCAAGTTCTACCATCACCTTATAAAGAACTGAATCTAGAACAGAGAGACAGAAAACCCACAGTGCAATCACCAAAATGCTGAGGTACTTTCTCTTTTTTTATTTTTTCCTGTCTATGTACTGTGTTAGCTTGTGTGTGGATAGAGTGCTGGAAGTCATGCCACCGGTGTTTCAAACACCAGCGGGGTGGCCCTTAGTGGACAGATTTCAGTTGAGCTTTCAGACTAAGACAGACTAAGAAGAAAGTCCTGTTGATCAGCTTCTGAAAAGCAGCCAATAAAAACTGTATTGATCACAACAGACAATCATTCGATATCGTGATGGAAAATGAGTCCCCTAGGTTGGAAAGCACTACACAGTATCCCAACAATGGACTCAAACACACTAAAGATCATAAAGATGTTGCAGGACTAGTCAAGGCTTCATTGTGTTGTACACAGGGGTCACCGTGAGTCGAGCTGACTTGACAGCAACTAATGACATAGTTAGAGATAAAAAGACATAATTTAGATTTTCATCAACTCCCAGAAAGCAAAGCAACACAGTTCTATACAGATTTTTAAACTGTTTTCTTCAAAGGTGAGTGTCTACAGTCTTGGCTAAAACATATGTGAATGCTAAGAGCCCCAGCAGTAATTCTTTACCCTAGCATTACTTTTCTGATATATCATCAAAAGTATTCTTGAAGAGATGAGGGAACCAACCCTTTCCTCAGACTGTAGTGATAGAAATGTCATTTTCCTCTATATTTGAGATCACATTCTGTGGATGTATGTGTGTGGACCTGCATGTGTGCGTTTGTGTATGTGTGCTGACAGCAGATTTCTGACTAGAGACCTAGAAGAGGCATGTAAATCATGTCTCCAACTAAAGAAAAGAAAATTGAGAGATTTATGACCTAAAGGCTTCAATTAACAAGGAAATTCTGATCACTGAGGTGGGAATGTTGCCTCTGAATGAAAAGTAATTTACTTATTCCATAATGGAAAAAAATTGGATACATAAAAATGTAGGTTAGTGAATAATATCACTTCAGTTTCTCTTTTTTCCTTCTTCACAATTCCTTTTCTACACACCACAGATAGCCCTACCACAGTGATAGCTATGTAAGTGTGAAAATTATTTGATGATAGTAAACAAAATGACTGTTTATAATTTTCTTTGTTAATTACATGGAGAAAGAAAGCACAAAAGAGCACATTACGCTTTTAACTGAATGAAAGAAAAAGAAGCTTTATAATTCACAATTTGTTAAAGTCTGGCTGCAAAAATCTTTGATATTTGCACATGAAATTCTTTCAACTGGCAAGCTCTGATAGTTTGCAAAGTAAACTGTGAATAGAAAGAAGCTAAAGGGAAAACTTTTCTCCCGAAAAAATTTTCATTTAAGAGGACTCTTATTTAACTTTCTGAGCTATTGTTTGAAGAAGTCTACTGAAAATCTATTATTTAAAATTGAAGAATTTTGGATTATATTATACCTTCTGCTTCATGGGTAATAAGACTTGTTCCTTTATCAGATATTCTTTTCAGAGGGAGACAGTTTACATTTATTTCATGTAAGTTTCGATTGCCGTTCAGAAGGTGTATTCTTTCCACGGGCCTTGTTTCTGAATAAAATCCACTCAAGGTGCCTTCACTTGGCTGCACCTTTGTAAATGTTTCTTTTCACAAAATAAGTAGTATATTTTATGAAAAAGAAATTATATATTTTTTGAATGTTAATTTTACCAAATTTTTCACTTGTGGTTATGAAATGTGCACTCATTTTTCCTTGTCACAACAGTGGGAAAATAAGTTACAATCACCCATTAAATGGCAAAATGACCTTATTCTTTATATAGGAGGGAATTGACTTGAACACACAGCTTCTAGAAGCAAATGACGTAATTATTTTGAATAGCCTTGGTGGGAGTTTAGAAAGAAGTATATGTTATATCCTTATATCTTTAATTTTACCCCATGAGATATTAAAATTTAAATTGTCAGGATTCTCCTGATACTGTTTTCTCTAATTTCAGCGCATGAAATATGTAACAAGTCTGCTTTGCTCCCAAACTCTATTTAGGATTATTAAGGGGAAGGTGTTGAGTGATTTCTATTGTGGAATAACTCAAATGTTTAAAATAAGAAAACAAACATAGAAGATGTGTATCCTTCCAGAATCCGAGAGTTTACGTGTTTCTGGTACAAGCCAATATTTTATTTTTATTTTTAGAAATTTATGCATTCAAATTTCTTCCTACTTCAAAAAATTTTGAGCAATTACAGGTAGACATTATTCTGAGCACTTCACCATATCCTTTTTAATTTTGTTTTAATGTTTCTTTCTTTATTTTATTTTTTCTTTATTGTACGTTAGATGAAGTTTTACAGAACTAACTACCTTCTCATTAAACAGTTAGTACACATATTGTTTTATGATGTTGGTTAACAGCCCCATGTCATGTCAACAATCTCCCTTCCTGCTCTTTGGTTCCTATTACCAGCTTTCCTGTCCCCTCCTGGCTTCTAGTCCTTACTCCTGAGCTGGTGTGCCCCTTTAGTCTCATTTTGTTTTATGGGACTCTCTAATCTTTGGTTGAAGGGTGAACTTCAAGAGTGAATTCATTACTGAGATAAAAGAGTGTCCAGAGGCTAAACTCTTGGGGTTTCTTCAGTCTCTGTCAGGCCAGTAAGCCTAGTCTTTTTTCATAGAATTTTGTTCTACATTTTTCTCCAGCTCTGTCCGGGACCCTCTATTGTGATCTTTGTCAGAGCAGTCAGTGGTGACAGTCGGGCACCATCTGGTTGTACTGGACTCTGTCTGGTAGAGACCATGGTAGTTGTAGTCCATTAATCCTTTGGACTAATCTTTCTGTTGTATCTTTAGTTTGGACTAATCTTTCCCTTGTATCTTTAGTTTTCTTCATTCTTCCTGGATCTCAAAGGGGTGAGACCATTAGATGTATCCTAGATGGCCTCTCACATACTTTTAAGGCTCCAGACGCTACTCACCAAAGTAGGATATAGAAAATTTTCTTAATAATGCCAATTGAGCTAGATGTTCCCTGACACTATGGTCCCCATAGCCCTCGGTCAAGCAATTCAGTCCCTCAGGGAGTTTGGATGTATCCATGGTGCTTCCTTGACCTTTCCTTGTACAAGTTGTGCTGGCTTCCCCAGTATTGTTTACTGTATTACCCTTCACCAGAGTTACCACTCATCTGTTGTCTGTTTAGTGTTTTTCCATCCCCACCCCTCCCCTCCCTCCTAACCATCAAATATTGTTTCTTTTTGTGTGTAAACTTTTTCATGAATTTTTGTAGTAGTGGTCTCATACAATATTTGTCCTTTTGGGATTGACTTATTTCACTCAGCATGATGCCCTCCAGATTCACCCATGTTGTGAGATGCTTCGCAGAGTCATCATTATTTTTTATCACTAGGTAGTACTCCATTGTATGTATGTACCATAGTTTTTTTATCCACTCATCTGTTGATGGGCATGTAGGTTGTTTCCATATTTTTGCTACTGTGAACAATGTTGCAGTGAACATGGGTGTGTATATGTCTATTTGTGTGATGACTCTTATTTCTCTAGGATATTCCTACGAGTGAGATTGCTGAATCATATGGTATTTCTATTTCTAGCTTTCTAAGATAGTGCCATATTGTTTTCCAAAACGGCTGTATAATTTTGTGCTCCCACCAACAGTGCAGGAATTCTGATATCATTGCAGCCTCTCCAACATTTGTTATTTTCTGTTGTTTTGATTCATGCCAGTAATTCTGGAGTAAGATGGTATCTCATTGTGATTTTGATTTGCATTTCTGTAATGGCTAGTGATCTTGAGCATTTCCTCATGTATCTATCAGCCACTTGAATATCTTCTTTGGTGAAGCGTCTGTTCATTTCCTTTGCCTATTTCTTAATTGGATTATTTGCCTTGTTGTTGTAGAAGTGTTGGACTTTTCTGTAAATTTTAGAGATTAGACCTTTGTTGGATTTGTAATAGTCAAAATTTTTTCCCCGTCTGTAGGTTCCCTTTTTACTCTTTTGGTGAAGTTTTTTGATGAGCATATGTGTTTAATTTTTAGAAGATCCCAGTTATCTAGCTTATCTTCTGGAGTTTGTGTGTTATTAGTTATGGTTTGTCTCCTGTTAATGCCATATATTAGGGCCTCTAGGGTGGATCCTATTTTTTCTTTTATGAACTTTATAGTTTTGGGCTTTATATTTAGGTCTTTGATCCGTTTTGAATAACCTTTTGTGCATAGTGTGAGGTATGGATTTTTTTGCAGATGGACATCCAGTTCTGCCAGCATCACTTGTTAAAAAAGACTGTCTTTTCCCCATTTAATTGACTTTGTGTCCTTGTTGAAGATCAGGTGACTGTAGGTGGATGGATATACATCTGGGTTCTCAATTCTGTTCCATTGGTCAGTGTATCTGTCCTTGTACCAGTACCAGGCTGTTCTGACTACTGTAGCTGTATAGTAGGTTCTGAGGTCAGGTAGTTCAAGTATTTCTACTTTATTCTTCTTCAATCATGCTTACTTATCTGGGGTTTCTTCCCTTTCCATATAAAGTTGACCATTACTTTTTCCATTTCTTTGAAGAATGCTGTTGGTATTTGGATCAGTATTGCATAGTATTTGTAAATTGCTTTGAGTAGAATTGTCATTTTCACAATGCTGAGTCTACCTATCCATGAACATGGTATGTTTTTCCATTTATGTAGATCTCTTTTGGTTTCTTGCAGTAGTGTTTTCTAGTTCTCTTTGTATAGGTCTTTTACATCCCTGGTTAGATTTATTCCTAAGTATTTTATTTTTTTAGGGGCTATTATAAATTATATTGTTTTCCTGATTTCTTTTTCGTTGTTCTCTTTATTGGTGTATAGGAATTCAACTGATTTTTGTGTGTTTATCTTGTATCCTGCTACTCTGCTGAATCTTTCTATTAGCTCCAGTAGTCTTCTCGTGGAGTCTTTAGGGTTTTCTATGTATAGTATCATATAATCCACAAATAGGGACAGTATTACTTCTTTATTACAAATTTGGTTGCCCTTTATTTCTTTTTCTTGTCTTATTGCTCTAGCTAGGACTTCCAGCACAATGTTACATAGGAGTGGTGATAAAGGGCATCCTTGCCTTGTTCCTGTTCTCAAGGGAATGTTTTCAGCCTCTCTCCATTAAGAATGATGTTGGCTGTTTGTTTTGTATAGATGCCCTGTATTATGTTGATGAATTTCCCTTCTATACCTATTTTATTGAGATTTTTTTATCAGGAATGGGTGTTGGACTTTGTCAAATGCCTTTTCTGCATTGATTGAGATAATCGTGTGATTCTTTTATTTATGTGGTGGATTATTTTGATTGACTCTCTGATATTGAAACATTCTTGCATACCTGGTATGAATTCTACTTGGTCATGGTATATTATTTTTTGATATGATGCTGAATTCTTTTGGATAGAATTTTGTTGACAATTTTTGCATCTATATTCATGAGAGATACCGGTCTGTATATTTCATTTTTGTGGTGTCTTTGCCTTGTTTTTGTATCAGGGTTATGCTGGTTTCATAGAATGAATTCAGAAGTATCACTTCCTTTTCTGTTTTCTGAAATAGTTTGAGTAGTATTGGTGTAAGATCTTTGAATGTTTGGTAAAATTCTCCAGTGAAGCCATCTGGGCCAAGGTTTTTTTTTGTTGGGATTTTTTTTTTTTTAAATTATCTTTTCAATCTCTTCTCTTGTTATAGGTCTGTTCAGATTTTCACCACTTTTCGTGTTAGTTTGGGTAGGTAGTGTTTTCGAGAGCTTTGTCCATTTTATCTAGGTTTTCAAATTTGTTGGAGTATAGTTTTTCATAATAATCTTTATGATCCTTTTTATTTCAGTTGGATCTGTTGTAATGTCCACCATTTCATTTCTTATTTGGGTTATTTGCAACCTCTCCTGTTTTTCTTGTTGTCAGTTTGGCCAGTGGTTTGTTGATTTTTTTGATCCTTTCAAAGAACCAACTTTTGGTTTTATTGATTCTATTATTTTTCTATTCACTGTTTCATTTATTTCTGCTCTGATCTTTATTATTTCCTTTCTTCTGCTAGCTATGGACTTCTTTTGCTGTTCTCTTTCTATTTGTTCCTGTTGTGTAGCTAATGTTTTGATTTTGTCCCTTTCTTCTTTTTTGATGTGTGCATCTGTTGCCAAAGATTGACCTCTGAGCACTGCCTTTACTGTGTCCCAAAGATTTCGGTATGATGTGTTTTCATTCTCAGTTGATTCTAGGAATCTTTGATTCCATCTCTGATTTCTTCTATTACCTAGTGGTTTTTATGCAGGGTGTTATTCAATTTCCATGTAATTTTTTTTTCCTTGCTCTTCCTGTTGTTAATGTCTACTTTGATGGTGTTGTGGGCAGAGAAGATAGTTTGTATTATCTCAATGCTTTGAATTTTGTTGAGGGTTGCTCTGTAGCCTAAGATGTGGTCTATTCTGGAAAAAATTCCATGTGTGTTGGAAAAGAAAGTGTACTTTGCAGATGTTTGTTGGAATGTTCTATATCTTGAGTTTCTTTCTGGATGTTCTGTCCTTTACTGAGAGGGATGTATTAAAGTCTCCTACCATTATTGTGGAATTGTCAATTTCTCTTTTCAGTGCTGTTAGAGTTTGTTTCATGTATTTTGGAGCCCTGTCATTGGGTGTATAGATATTTGTTATGGATATTTGATATTTGTAGATATTGTTATGTCTTTTTCTTAGTCATCTAATGCTGTACAACAGAAATACCACAAATGGATGGCTTTAACAAAGAGAAGTTTATTCTCTCACATTCCAGTAGGCTAGAAGTCTGAATTCAGGGTGCTGGCTCTAGGGGAAGGCTTCCTCTCTCTGTCAGCTCTGAAGGAAAGTCTTTGTCATCACACTTCCCTTGGTCTGGGAGCATCTCATTGTAGGAACCGCGGGTCCGAAGGACGTGCTCTGCTCCTGGCACTGCTTTCTTAGTGGTATAAGGTTCCTGTGTTTATCTGCCTGCTTTTGTCTTTTATATCTCAAAAGATATTGGCTTAAGACACTATCTAATCTTATAGATCTCATCAATGTAACTGCCACTAATCTGTCTCATTACATCATAGTGATAGGATTTACAACACATACGAAATCACATCAGATGGCAAAATTGTAGACAGTCATACAACAAACTGGGAATCATGACCTAGCCAAGTTGACAGATATTTTTGGGGGACACAATTCAATCCATGACATTCCACCCTTTGGCCTCCCAAAATTCATGTCCTTGCCACATGTAAAACATATTCATCCCATCATATCATAGCAAATGTCTCAAATCAACTCCAAGTTCAAAATCCAAAAATTCCCCCTTATCTGTGAAATCTAGAATGCAAGTTATCTGCTTCCAAAGTACAATGGTACACAGCCCCAAGGCAGACATTTCCATTACAAATGGGAGAAACCAGAGGAAAAGAAGTCATAACAGGCACCAAGCATTTTAGTAAAACATTACGTTAGCCCTCAGGGTTTTGCAAATAATCCTCTGTTCTCTGAGACAATTTACACAATGGCCCTACCCTCTAGAATGTAGGTATTGGCCACACGCTCTAGATTCTGAGTGGAGGCCCCTCAGCCCTGGGCTTCAGCTCTGCATTCCAGGCCCACTTGGACAGCAACTCTGCTCCCTCAGCTTTAGGCACACCATTCTCCTAGTCCATGTGAGTGGTGACTCCACCCTTAGAAACATCAGAGGCCATGGCTCCACCATTTGAAACCACAGAGGTCAAGGCCATACCTTTTGAGACTGAGACAGCTTGGCTTCCTGTGTTCCTTGTCTCTTCAGCTTCTACTTCCTGATTCCTTGGCCTCTCAGCCCTCAGGTCTCATGCCTGCATCTGCCCTGCAGGGCCAAATGTTCCAAAGCTCTGTAGCTCTACTGATAAGTGCCTGGAGGCACCCCACTCTGCCAGTAAATTTGACTGGAAGGCATTCAGCTGTCTTGCTCCGTAGGTCGTGGGTTGGCAGGCCTAGCTTCACCCATAAGTGCCCAGAGGCACCTCACTCAGACGGGAAACCTCCTGTGCATAGACACTCAGCTTTCTCACTACATGAGTCAGCTCTAGTGCTGTCTGGCACTAATATCCTGGTTTTGCTGCTGCCGGTCCTTTGCTGCTGCTTCTCATCAGCTGCGTCGTCTCTGGTATTAACAGTTCTCCTCACTTCCTTCTGAGTCCTCTATCCATTCACAGTTTCAAAATCACTTCCACATTTTAGGTATCTGTTAGAGCAGCATTCCACTCCCAGTACCAAATTCTGTCTTAGTCATCTAGTGCTGCTATAATGGAAATACCACAAGTGGGTGGCTTTAACAAAGAGAAGTTTATTCTCTCACAGTCCAGTAGGATAGAAGTCTGAATTCAGGGAAGGGAAGAATTTCTCTCTCTGTCAGCTCTGGAGGAAGGCCCTTATCAACAGTCTTCCCTTGGTCTGGGAATATATCAGATCCAAAGTACGTGCTCTGCTCCCAGCACTGCTTTCTTGGTGGTATGTGGTCCCTATGTCTCTCTGCTTGCTTCTGTCTTTTATATCTCAAAAGAGATTGGCTTAAGACACTGTCTAATCTTGTAGATCTCATCAATATAACTGCCACTAATCCATCTCGTTACATCATAGTGATAAGATTTGCAGCACATAGGGAAATCACATGAGAGGACAGAATGGACAATCATACAATACTGAGACTCATGACCTAGCCAAGTTGACAGATATTTTCGGAGGACACATTTCAATCCATGACAGTCTTCATGATGGATCGTCCCTTTAATCATTATATAGTGCCCTTCTTTGTCTTTTATGATGGATTTTGTTTTAAACTTTATTTTATCTGAGATTAGTATTGCCATTCCTGCTCTTTTTTGATAGCTGTTTGCCTGATGTATTTTTTTCCTATCCTTTGATTTTTAATAAATTTACATATTTTTTTCCTAAGGTGATTCTCCTGTAGACAGCATATTATTGGATCCTGTTTTTCTAATCTGTTCTGTCACTCTCTGTCTCTTTATGGGTGCATTTAGGCCATTTAAGTTCAGTGTAATTATTGATAGGTGTGAGTTTATTGCTGTCATTTTGTAGTGGTTTTTTTTGTGGTGCAGACATTTTCTTTGTTCCTCTTACTCTCTTGTGCTGAATTCCTTTTTTTTTTTTTTTTTTTTTGTAGATTTTTTTCATTTATTTTGTTTTTATAGATTTTGTTTTTACTGCAACTTTATTTTTTCTTCTTTATTTTGGTGAGTAGGCTTGTTAACTTTCTTTGTGGGTACCTTGAAATTTTCCCTTATCTTCCTAGGTTTGAACCAGGCTATTATTACTTGGTATAGCCTTGTCTTCCTCTCCATTAGAAGGTTCTATACCTACACAGTTTATTACCTCTTTTGTTGTTCTAATGTTGTCATTTGCATATTAACCTCTCTGGTTCTCCATAGTAAATCTTTTTGTTTTGAATGGTCCTTGAGAGTTCATTTCCAAAGTTGATATCTGCTGCTGCAATCTTGTGTCCTAGATTCAGGGTGTCATCTGATGTTCTTTGTTCTCAAACCGTCTTTTCCATGATCTTATCAATTTTTTTCCTCATTTTTTCTGCTTTTTTCTTCAACTCTTTGATAACACTGAATATTAGAGATTTGAATTCCCTATCAGGTAGTTCTAGTGACTTTTCTTCTACTGGAAAGTCATCCAGTGTTTTATTTTGGACACCTACTGGAAACATCATATCCTTTTTTTTTTTAATATGTCTTGATATTGTCTGCTATCTTCAGGACATTCATAGTATTTTCTTCATTTATTGATTGAATATTTTTTTTTGTTTCATCCTGATTTTTGTTTTATTTGGTTATGTTAGAGGAGGTGCACTGTGCGTTCTTTGTTGTGTGCTCATCTGAGGACACGATACTTTTCACCTTCTTGTCTAATGGGCAGGGCCAGTAGCTCAGCTATGGTGCAGCAGGGCAGGTCCAGCTGAAGAGGAGGGCTTGAGTGGTTGCTTATGTTACATACTAGGGCCGACAGGGTGGGCCAGGGGTCAGTGTAGGGCAGGTTCCAGTAGGCCATGCTGGTGCTGCTTGGGGTTGTGATGTTCAGCACATGGTGCAGGTAGGCAGGTGGGGGGGGGTTGTGATGTGTGAAGCTGAGTATGGGAAGGAAGACAGAGAAGATAGAGAAACAGGGACCAAAAAACAAAAACAAAAAAAGTGCTGAGGGAGCTTGCTGTTGGAGTGGAGAGACAAGAAAGAGATAAATGAAAAAAAAATGAAAAGAAAAACAGAAAAAAAAAATTTAAAAAGTGAAAGAATAGAAATGTCCCTAGGGATCCCACTGGCAACAAGGGAAGTGTCTTCCAGGCCTTGGGGCACAGCCCATCTAGAAGAGGCAGAGATGGCACACAGCACCAGGTATTCAGGAGACAGGAAAAGAAGGAAAGCAGAGAGAGATGAGAAACTTAGAAATTAAGAAAAACAAAAAGGAAAAGAGGAAACATAGATAGATAGATAGATAGATAGATAAAAGAAAAAAAAAGAAAGGCCCCCAGGGATCCCACTGGCATGGCTTCACAAAACAGGGAAGTGGCTCCCAAGCTGTGCTGTACAGGTCAGCTAGAAGGGACAGAGATGGTACACAGCACCAGGTATTCAGAAGATAGGAAAAAAAAGGTAAGAAGAGAGAGATGAGAAACTGAGAAATGAAGAAAGACAAAAAGGAAAAAGAAAAATAATAGTAACAAAAAATAAAAGAAAGGAAAGCTCTCAGGGATCCTACTTGTGCAGCTGTGAAGACTGGGGAAGTGGCTCCCAAGCCACACAGTACAGCCTGGCTAGAAGGGGCAAAGATGGCACACAGAACCAGGTAGTCAGGAGACATAAAAAGAAGGTAAATGGAGAGAGGCAAGAAACTGAAAAATGAAGAAAGACGAAAAGGAAAACAGAAAAAGAAATGCCCCAAGGGATCCCATCAGCTCAGCTGTGCAGACCAGAGAAGTGGCTCCCAAGCCACACAGTACAGCACAACTAGAAGGGACTCCCAAGCTGTGAAAAGAACAAGCAAACAAAACAAAAAGGCCTGGGGAATCCCACAAGCATGGCAGCCAGGAACAGGGAAACAGTTCCCCACCTGAGCAGTGCTTCACAGCCTGTCAAGAAGAAACAAAGATGGCACTCAGAGCCAGGTGTTCGAAAGAAAGGAGGGGGAAAAGGTGAGAGGCAGGGAAGAAACCAAAAGAAGCCGAAAAAAGAAACACCAGCAACAGCAAAATGGCACTGAAGGAGCTGGCTGCTGTGGGTGGGGTGAATCCAAGAGGCACAGAGCTGGCACCTCCCAGGCCACTGTCACTTGGTCCCCCTGGGAAGCAGCAGAGGCCAAGCAGAGAAGAGAAGGGTGGGGTGTGGGAAAGCATATATTTCTGGTTACTGGGTGCTCTGTTTCCTGCTGGGAGCTCCGTGAAGCTGCTTTCATGTACTCCCTGCCCGCCAATCTCCAACAGGAGTCCAAGACGGTAAATCCGTGCTGCATTAGCTGATAGGGGACCTCCACTCATATCTCTCCTCACTCTCTGTTCTCTGTCAGTTTCTTATTCTATTTGGTGCTTGGTTGAGTTCTTTAACTCTTCATTTGATGCTTAGGGTTCCAGGGTTGATGTTTGTCTCTGCTTTACTTAGTTTTTCAGGTCTTTGCTGTGGAGGGACAGCATGGTGCCTGTGCCATGTTGTCTCTGCCCCCCCCCCCACCCCTTTTTTAAATAAAACTTAGTAAGAAATATATCATTGAGTATTTGGCCACCTGACTATTGGTAAAAGGGTTTAGGTCAGCAATAATGTTAACTGAACCTTGGTCTTGTTTTAAAACCTATTATAATGACAAAACAGCTTCAATCTAAACTAAATGATTGTGTCATAGCAGTAATAAGTATGGATTTTTGAGCCAGAACCAGAACCATTTGTGTACATTTTTCAGTTTTTCTGCCACAAAGCTGCATGATCTTAGACAAATTCCCTAAACCTAAATTACATAATGTAAAAAGTGGGCATAATAATGTCTATTTCTCATTGCTGTTGTGATGATTTAATTAATTAGATTATTAAACTATTTAATATTTTACTGGCTCTTAGTATATAAAAAGGATGGTTACTTTTTGTAGCAGAGATGTGTTAGGTTTTTGCCAAATTCATTTTTTCTCCCTTTTAGGCACACAGATAGACAGCATTTTCCAGCCTCATTTGCATTTTGGTGTGGTCATGTCACTGAGTTCTAGCAAATGGGATGTGAGCAGAAGTAGTGTGCAACATTTCCAAGCCTGGTCCATGGAAACTTCCCTTGTGAAATTCTCACAGCCCAATCTTAGCCCACCAACTTATGCAGACCAGCTCAGCACTCTTGAAACAATGTGATAAGGTTGGAAGAACCACCTGAAAGAAGAATCAAGGTCCCTCCATTACCTTTTAGGGAAGAGTTACACATCAGAAACACCTGTTTTAGACTGTATGTAAATCAAAAAGAAAATATCATGTATCAGGAACTATATATCTAGTGCTTTTTTGTTAGAGTAGCTAGAGTTACCTTAAGTGAATATGTTATTATTAACAGAGTTATAATCTATTTCCATAGTGCAACTAGGAAATAAAAAGAATGGAATAAGAACTATTATTTATAGCATTCCTACTAGGTATCAAACTACTCACAGGTTATATCCCAGGTGATAGCTTTGTTAATCAGGATCAATAACAAGCAGAATTAACTTTGGCTAACTTCAGCAGAAAATAATTCCAATGCAATGGTATTTGATAACTCAAAGAATTACCAGAGGAAGTCTAGTGAACCAGGCTCCAAACATGGAAGAAACAAAGGGAAGCCAGGCAGCCAGAAGTATACCCATACTACTTAAGTACATATGAAAATCTCATGGGAATACTTCTGTTAGTTCAAAAATTCAGAGTCATGGCTTCATAAGATTGTCCAGTCAATAGGCCTAATACTGTTTTTAGAGTTTCTGTTCTACTCCCTAGTTTGGTGAGTAGTGCCTGAGGATTTAAAAGCTTAGCAGCAGCCATCCAAAATAAAACAATGGGTATCTATTCACCCGGAGCAGCAGAGGAAGGAAATCTGGGATTTGGAGAAGGAATTAGAGTGCAGGTCAAACTACCTCCAGGAACTACTGCCTCCTTTGCCAAGAGATCGGAAGAACTGGATACTATCTGCCTATTATTACTGAAGGTTTTGATCAAGGAATCAATAAATGAATCCTGATCAAAAGGGAAAAAATGTGGAGCAGAATTTCAAATTCTTACGGAATCCAGACTTACTGGACTTACTGAGACTGAAGGAACTCTCAAATCTTTTGCTCTGAGAAAACCTTTGAACCATAACCTAAATTATTCCCTGAAGGCATCTTTAAACAACAGTTTAGCTAAACTAGTAAAGAATGTTCACCATGAGCACTGTGCTCTTTTAAAGAATTATCTACATGAGATCAAACTGACAACAGTAACTCTAAAGCATAAATGAGAATTTTATGGGGCAGTGAGTCTAAGTCAATGGTGGTGAAAAGTATGAGTAGACATAGCAAGAATGGAGGCACAATGTGAAAAATGTAACCAATGTTATTGAATTGTACAAGTAGAAATTTTTAATAGGTGTATATTCTGTTGTGTATATTTCACAAAAATCAAAGGAAAAATAAAAAAGAAAGAAAGGAGGAGGTCAATTTTGAGAGAAGATTCATGAAAAAAGTTTCAAAATAATAATTTTGGCTTGATTAAAGGAGTTTTCTAAATATCTATATTCCTTGTTGACCTATAAGGGTATTTTTATTGTTTTAGATTACCAAGATATTCTGCTTCTATTGCTTCCTTTACTTTCTCCTGATTTCTGCTCATTTAAACACTTTCTCTGGTAGGTGAAAGGATAATAGTTAAAACTCTAGTCAACCTTGCTTACTACTTATAAACTAAACCAAAAATCCAAACCTGTTACCTTCCAGTCAATTCCAACTCATAGTGACTGTCATGGATTGAATTGTGTCCCCCAAAAAATGTGTGTATCAATTTGCCTGGGCCGTGGTTCCCAGTATTGTATGGTTGTCCTCCATTTTGTGATTGTAACTTTATGTTAAAGAGGATTAGGGTGGGATTGTAACACCCTTACTAAGGTAAAATCCTGATCCAATGTAAAGGGAGTTTCCCTGGGGTGTGGCCTGCACTACCTTTTATCTTACAAGAGATAAAAGGAAAGGGAAGGAAGCAGAGAGTTGGGAACCTCATACCACCAAGAAAGAAGCACCAGAAGCAGAGTGCGTCCTTTTGACCCAGGGTCCTTGCACCTTAGAAGTTCTTAACCAAGGGAAGATTGATGAGAAGGACCTTCCTCCAGAGCTGACAGAGAGAGAAAGCCTTCCCCTGGAGCTGACACCCTGAACTTGGATTTTTAGACTACTTTACTGTGAGGAAATAAATTTCTCTTTATTAAAGCCATCCACCCGTGGTATTTCTGTTACAACAACACCAGATAACTAAGACAGCGACCCTATAAGACAGGGTACAACAGCCCCATAGACTCTCCAAGACTGTAATCTTTATGTCCCCACGTATCTGTCAGTTTGCCAAAATGTGATGACTTGCGTGTTCCTTTGATGCTGGAAGCTATACCAACAAACAGTATTTCAAATACCAGCAGGGTCACCCATGGTGGACAGGTTTCAGTGGAGCTTCCAGACTAAAACATAGAAAGAAGGACCTAGCAGTCTACTTCTGAAAAAATTGGCCAGTGAATACTTTATGAATAGCAGTGGAGCATTGTCTAGTATAGTATGGGAAGATGAGCTGCTTAGGTATTTTGAGGAGAAGGCACACAAAATATGACTGGGGAAAATCTTCCTCCTCAAATTAGAGTAGTACTTAATGACATAGATGGAGTAAAGCTTTCGGGACCTTCATTTGCTGAGGTGGCTAGGCTCAGAATGACAAGAAACAGCTGCAAACATCCATTAATAATAGGAATGTGGAATATACGAAGTATGAAAACTGGAAAATTGGAAGTCATAAAAAATCAAATGGAACACATAAATATCAATATCCCAGGCATTAGTGAGCTGAAATGGACTAGTATTGGCCACTTTGAATCAGATAATCATGCTATCTACTATGCCGGGAATTACAAATTGAAGAGAAATGACATTACATTTATCTTCAAAAAGAACATTTCAAGATGTATTCTGAAGTATAACACTGTCGGTAATAGGATAATATCCCTATGCCTACAAGAAAGACCAGTTAATATGACTGTTATTCAAATTTATGCACCAACCACCAATGCCAAAGGTGAGCAAATTGAAGATTTTTATCAACTTCTGCAGTCTGATACTGATAAAATATGCAGTCAGGATGCATTGATAATTACTGGTGATTGAAATGAGAAGGTTGGAAACAAAGATAGATTGGTAGTCAGAAAATACATCCCTGGTGATAGAAATGATGTCTGAGATCCCGTGATAGAATTTTCCAAGACCAATGACTTCTTCATCGCAAATATCTTTTTTCAACAACAAAAATGGTGACTATACATGTGGACCTCGCCAGATGGAATACACAGGAATCAAATCAACTGCATCTGGGGAAAGAGATGATGGAAAAGCTCAATAACCTCAATGAAAACAAGGCCGGAGGCTGACTGTGGAACAGACCATCAATTGCTCAAGTGCAAGTTCAAGTTGCAACGGAAGAAAATTCGAACAAGTCCACAAGAGCCAAAGTATGACCTTAAGTATATCCCACCTGCATTTAGAAAACATTTCAAGAATAGATTTGATGCATTGAACACTAATGACCATAGACCAGACGAGTTGTTGAATGACATCAAGGACATCACACATGAAGAAAGTGAAAGGTCATTAAAAAGACAGGAAAGAAAGAAAAAAATCAAAATAGATGTCAAAAGAGACTCTTCAACTTACACATGGACATCGAGTAGCTAAAGCAAAAGAAAGAAATGATGAAGTAAAAGAGCTGAACAGAAGATTTCAAAGGCGCCTTGAGAAGAGAAAGTAAACTATTATAATGAAATATGAAAAGACTTGGAGTTAGAAAACTATAAAGGAAGACCATGCTTGGCATTTCTCAAACTGAAAGAACTGAAGAAAACATTCAAGCCTCGAGTTGCAATATTGAAGGATTCCATGGGGAAAATATTGAACGACTTAGGAAGCATCAAAAGAAAATGAAAGGAATACATAGAGTCACTGTGCTAAAAAGAGTTGGTACAGATTCAACCATTTCGGGAGGTAGCATATAATCAAGAACTGATGGTACTGAAGGAAGAAGTCCAAGCTGCACTGAAGGGAATGACAAAAAACACTATGTAGGCTGAGCAAATAATCTGAGAACCTGGATTATCTGAAGAAGGATGTGGCATTCGGGTTGGAGGAAGACTAATTAACAACCTGCAATATGCAGATGACACAATCTTGCTTGCTGAAAGTGAAGAGGACTTGAAGTACTTACTGATGAAGATCAAACACTACAGCCTTCAGTATGGCTTACACTTCAAAATAAAGAAAACTAAAATCCACACAATTGGAAAAATAAGCAACATCATGATAAACAGATAAAATGGTAAAGTTGTCGAGGATTTCATTTTACTTGGATCCACAATAGACGCTCATGAAAGCAGCAGTCAAGAAATCAAAGTATGCATTGCATTGGGAAAATCTGCTGCAAAAGACCTCTTTAAAATTTTGAAAAGTAAAGACGTCATTTTGAGGAATAAGGTGCACCTGACTCAAGCCATAGTATTTTCAGTCACCTCGTATGCTTGCAAAAGCTGGAAAATGAATAAGGAATACTGAAAAAGAACTGATGCCTTTGAATTTTGGTGTTGGTGAAGAATATTGACTACCCCATGGTCTGCCAGAAGATTGAACAAATCTGTCTTGGAAAAAGTACAACCAGAATGTTCCTTAGAAGCAAGGATGGCGAGGCTTTGTCTCCTGTACTTTGGACATGTTATCAGGAGGGAACAGTCCCTGGAGAAGGACATCATGCTTGGTAAAGTAGAGGGTCAGTGAAAAAGAGAGAAACCCTCAATGAGATGGACTGACACAGTGGCTGCAACAATGGTCTCAAACATACCAAGGACTGTGTGGGTCAGGTCCGCTGGCTTAGTCATCTAGTGCTGCTATAACAGAAATACCACAAGTGGATGGCTTTGATGAAGAGAAATTTATTCTGTCACAGTCCAGTAGGCTACAAGGCCCAATTCAGGGTGTCAGCTTCAGGGGAAGTCTCTCTCTCTGTGGGCTCTGGAGGAAGGTCCTTGTCATCAGTCTTCCCTTGGTCTGGGAACATCTAAGCACAGGAAGCTCAGGTCCAAAGGACATGCTGTGCTTCCAGTGCTGCTTTCTCGGTGGTATGAGGTCCCCAACTCTCTGCTTGCTTCCCTTTCCTTTTATCTCTTGTAAGATAAAAAGTGGTACAGACCACACCCCAGGGAAACTCCCTTTCCATTGGATCAGGGATGTGACCTAATTAAGGGTGTTACAATCCCACCCTAATCCTCTTTAACACAAAATTACAATCACAAAATGGAGGACAGCCACACAATACTGGGAATCATGGCCCAGCCAAATTGATACACATATTTTTTGGGGGACACAATTCAATCCATGACAAAGATCCTCAGTAAAATGGACTGACACAGTGGCTGCAAGGATGTGCTCAAGCATAGCAAAGATTGTAGGGATGGCATAGGACTGTTCTGTTGTATATGGGGTTGCTATGAGTCAGAACCAACTCGATGGCACCTAACAACAGTAACAATCTTTAAGGAAACAGAGTGCCACATCTTTCTCCTGCAGAGTGGCTAGCGGGTTCGAACCACTGACCTTTAGGTTAGCAGCCGTGCTTTTAACCAGTGTGCCACCAGGGCTCCTTTACTACTTATTAAAAAAACAAACAAACAAAAAACACCTCAGTGCCATGGAATCGATTCCAACTCAGAGCGACTCTATAGGGCAGAGTAGAACTGCCCTATAGGATTTCCAAGGAGCGGCTGGTAGATTTGAACTGCCAGCCTTTTGGTTAGTAGCCTGAGCGGTTAACCACTAGGCAACCAAGGCTCATTACTACTTATAAATATATAATAAAATTAAAAACAAAAATGACCTCTTGCTAATTTTAAGTTTTATTTATTAAGGAATTATTTTCTTTCTTTAACAAGTAATAACAACCTAATAAGAACAGACAAAATAAGAAAAGGCCTTAACAGAAATTTACTATTATAGCACTTTATAGTCCCATTCCATGCATGCTAGGATTAGTGAAATAATAATTGTTTATAGTGATAATAAATACAATCTGAACTGAAGTCACCAAGTATCAGAGCACATGCAAAAATGACATTCATTCTAAAAAAAAAATCATCTGAAGGTTATGCCCCATCGTGTTGTTGTTGTTGTTTTACTTTGTGTTTTAGAGGTTAATAAAGGTTTATCAAAAGCCCTGCAAACTTAGAAATGGATATAAAAACATTAATTTCACCAGCTAATGGGAATTCAGTATGACTTGCTATTTAATGTTATCCATTATTATATATTTTTTTAGTTAGTTTGACTTTTATATTTGGAAAAGTATCTATGAAGCATTACACTGCAATACATTCTATCCAAAAACCTTCATAAATATTCTTTATAGCGTCTTTGTTTGCATTCCTTTCTATTGCTCCAATCTATCTTTGCTTCCTATTCCCTATACAGTTTAAATTTATTCATTCTAAATGTACTACAAAACCTATAAAATTCTGAAGTCTAATTGTTGCTTTATGAGACTAATTTTCATATCTTTTTCTATTATTACCGGTTTATCTCATATACTTACTATTCCTGATAAGAGAAGTTTCATCTGGTTTAGCGTTTTTTGTGGTTTCGTCCATAAGTTAATTTTTTTTAAATTTTATTTTATTGTACTTTAAGTGAAAGTTTACAATTCAAGTTAGTCTCTCATACAAAAATGTATACATACATCGTTATGTGACCCTAATCGCTCTCCCTAAACTGTGACAGCACATTCCTCCTTCCCACCCCTGATATCCTGTGTCCTTTCAACCAGTTCCTGACCCTCTCTGCCTTCTCTTCTCACCTCCGGACCGGAGCTGCCCATTTAGTCTTATGTATCTACTTGAGCTAAGAAGCACACTCTTTGCGAGCATTGTTTTACGCCCCATAGTCCAGTCTAAACTTTGACTGAAGTGTTGGTCTTGGGAATGGTTTTAGTGCTGGGTTGACAGAGAGTCCAGGGGCCATGCTCTCTGAGGTTCCTCCAGTTTCAGTCAGATCATTAAGTCTGGTCTTTTCACTAGAATTTGAGTTCTGCACCCCACTTTTCTCCTACTCCAACAGGGACTCTCTGTTATGTTCTCCATCAGAGCCATCATTGGTGGTAGCCAGGCACTATCTAGCTTTTCTGGTCTCAGGCTGTTGCAGTCTTTGGTTTATGTAGCCCTTTCTGTCTCTTAGGCTAATGCTTACCTTGTGATTTTGCTGTTCTTCATTCTCCTTTACTCCAGGTGGGTTGGGACCAATTGATGCATCTTAGATGGCCACTTGCTAGCTTTTAAGACTCAGGACGCCACTCACCAAGGTAGGATGCAGAACATTTTCTTAATAACTTTGTTATGCCAGTTGACCTAGTTGTCCCCTGAAAGCATGGTACCCAGACCTCCATCCCTGCTACTCTGAACCACGAAGTGATTGGTTGTATTCAGGAAATTTCTTAGCTTTTGTTTAGTCCAGTCATACTGACTTCCCCTGTAGTGTGTGCTGTCCTTCCCATCACCTAAGATAATTCTTGTCTACTATCTAGTTAGTGAATAACCCAATCCTTCCCTCCCCACCTTTGTAACCATCAAAGAATGTTTTCTTCTGTGTTTAAACTTTTTCTTGAGTTTGGATAATAGTGGTCTTATACAGTATTTGCCCTTTTGTGACTGACTAAATCCACGCAGCATAATGCCTTCCAGATTCCTCCATGTTATGTTTCACAGATTCATCGTTGTTCTTTATTGTTGCGTAGTATTCCATGGTGTGAATATACCATAATTTATTTATCCATTTGTCCATTGATGAGCATCTAGGTTGTTTCCATCTTTTTGCTATCATGAACAGTGCTTCAGTGAACATGGGTCTGCATATATCTATTCATGTGACAGCTCTTATTTCTCTAGGATATATTCCAAAGAGCGGGATTGGTGGATCAGATGGTACTTATATTACTAGCTTTTTAAGGAAGCGCCAAATCGATTTCCAAAGTGGTAGTACCATTTTACATTCCCACTAACAGTAGATAAGTATTCCAGTCCCTCCACAACCTCTCCAACGTTTACTTTTTTGTGTTTTCTGGATTAATGCTAGCCTTGTTGGGGTGAGATGGTATCTAATTGTAGTTTTGATTCACATTTCTCTAATGGCTAATGTTCCAGAGCATTTCTTCATGTGTCTGTTAGCTCCCTGAATATCTTCTTTGGTGAAGTGCCTGTTCATATCCTTTGCTCATTTTTTAATTGGGTTATGTGTCTTTTTGTTGTTGAGATTTTGCAGTACATTGTAGATTTTAGAGATTAGATGCTGATCAGATTTGTCATAGCCCAAAATTTTTTCCCAGTCTGTAGGTAGTTTTTTTACTCTTTTGGTGAAATCTTTTGATTAGCATAAGTGCTTGATTTTTAGGAGCTCCCAGTTATCTAGTCTCTCTTCTGCTGCTTGTGCATTGTTACTTATGGTTTATATTGTGTTTATGCTATGTACTAGGGCTCCTAGTACTGTCCCTATTTTTTTCTTCCTTGATCTTTATCGTTTTTGATTTTATATTTAAGTCTTTGATCCATTTTCAGTTAGTTTTTGTGCATAGTGTGAGGTATGGGTCTTGTTTCAGTTTTTTGCAGATGGATATCCAGTTATGCCAGCACCCTTTTCTCTAATTAATGGACTTCAGGTCTTTGTCAAACATCAGTTGTTCATAGGTGGATGAATTTATGTCTTAATTCTCAATTCTGTTCTATTGGTCTATATGCCTGTTGTCGTACAAGAACCAGGCTATTTTGACTACTGTGGCAGTATAATAGGTTCAAAACCAGGTAGTGTGAGGCTTCCCACTTTGTTTTTCTTCTTGAATAATGCTTTCCTTATCCGGGGCTTATTCCCTTTCCATATGAAGTTGGTGATTTTTTTCTTCATCTCATTAGAAAATGCCGGTGGAATTTGGATCGGGATTGCATTGTATCTGTAGATTGCTTTGGGTAGAATTGGCACTTTCACAATGGTGAGTATTCCTATCCATGATCAACGTATGTTATCCCACTTATGCAGGTCTCTTGGTATCTTGCAGTAGTGCCTTGTAGTTTTCATTGTATAGGTCTTTTACATCTCTGGTTACATTTATTCCTAAGTATTTTATCTTCTTGGGGGCTATTGTAAAGAGTATTGATTTGGTGATTTCCTCTTCAAAGTTCTGTTTGTTAGTGTAGAGGAATCCAACTCATTTTTATATGTTTATCTTGTATCCTGAAACTTTGCTGAAATCTTCTATTAGTTCTAGTAGTTTTCTTGTGGATTCTTTTGGTTTTCTGTGTATAAGATCATATCACATGCAAATAGAGATACTTAGACTTCTTCCCTACCAATTTGAATGTCCTTTATTTCTTTTTCTAGCCTAATTGCTCTGGCTAAGACCTGCAGCACCATGTTGAATAAGAGTGGTGATAAAGGGCATCCTTATCTAGTTCCAGTTCTCAAACAGAATGCTTTCAAAGTGTCTCCATTTAGGAAGATGTTGGCTGTTGGCTTTGTAAAAATTCCCTTAATCATGTTAAGGAATTTCCCTTCTATTCCTAGTTTGTTGAAAGATTTTTTTATGACTGGTTGTTGGACTTTGTCAAATTCCCTTTCTGCATCGATTGATAAGATTATGTGGTTCTTGTCTTTTGTTTTATTACTATGACGGATTACATTGATTGTTTTTCTAATGTTGAACCATCCATGCATACCTGGTATAAATCCCACTTGATCATGGTGAATTTTTCTTTTTTTATATGTTGCTGAATTCTATTGGCTAGAATTTTGTTGAGGATTTTTGTGTCAATGTTCATGAGGGATATTGGTCTGTAATTTTTTTTTTTTTTTTTTTTTTGGTGATGTCTTTACCTGGTTTTAGTATCAGGGTTATACTTACCTCATAGAATGAATTTGGAGTATTCCATCCTTTTCTATACTCTGAAATACCTTTGGTAGTAGTGGTGTTAACTCTTCTCTCAAAGTTTGATACAATTCTCCAGTGAA
The DNA here is from genome assembly GCA_030035585.1 of Dugong dugon. Lineage (NCBI taxonomy): Eukaryota > Metazoa > Chordata > Mammalia > Sirenia > Dugongidae > Dugong > Dugong dugon. The sequence continues at coordinate 105,209,988 of CM057463.1, read as the reverse complement.
ACCATCCAGGCCAGGGCTTTTTTTTGTTGTTGTTGCTGGGAGTTTTTTAATTACGTTTTCAATCTCTTTTTTTGTTACAGGTTAAATTAGTTGTTCTACCTTTGTTTGTGTTAGTTTAGGTAGATAGTGAGTTTCTAGAAATTTGTCCATTTCCTCTAGATTTTCAAAATTGTTAGAGTACAGTTTTTCATAGTATTCTGTTATGATTCTTTTAATTTCAGTTGAGTCTGTTATGATATCAGCCATCTCATTTCTTATATGGGTTATTTGCTTCCTGTCCTGTTTTTCTTCTGTCGGTTTGGCCAATAGTTTAACAATTTTGTTGATCTTATTATTTTTTAAATTGTTTTTATTGTACTTTAGGTGAAGGTTTACAGAACAAATAAATTCTCATGAAACAGTAGTACACATATTGTTTTATGACATTGATTAACAACCGCACGACATGTCAACCCTCACCCTTCTCGACTTTTTTTTTTTTTTTTTGGTGAAAATATACATAGCCAAAGATACACCATTTCAAAAATTTCTATATGCACAGTTCAGTGACATCGACTACACTCGTCCAATTGTGCTGCTATTCTCACTTTAGATGAAGGTTTACAGAACAAAACAGTTTCTCATTAAATAGTACACATGTTGCCCTATGACAATGGTTAACAATCTCACAACACATCAACACTATCCTTACTCAACCTTGGGTTCCCTATAACCAGCTTTCCTGTCCCCTTCTGCCTTCTAGTCCTTGTCCCTGGACTGCTGTGCCTCATTAGTCCCATTTGGTTTTATGGGGCTATCCACTCCCCAGCAGAACGGTGAACCTCGGAAGTGACTTCACCACTGAGCTAAAAGGGTGTCTGGAGGCCATACTCTCAGGGTTTCTCCAGCCTCTGTCAGGCCAGTAAATCTGTTTTTTTTTGTTTTTTTTTTTTTATGAGTTAGAATTTTGTTCTACATCCCTCTCCAGCTCTGTCCAGAACCCTCTGTTGTGATCCCAGTCAGAGTAGTCAGTGGTGGTAGCCGGACACCATTTAGCTGTACTGGACTCAGTTTGGTGGAGGCCTTGGTAGCTGTGGTCCATTAGTCCTTTGGACTAATCTTTTCTTTGTATCCTGTTCTCTTCACTCTCCCTTGCTCTGGAAGGGATGAGACCAGTGGAGTATCTTAGATGGCCGCTCACAGGTTTTTAAGACCCCAGACGCTACTCACCAAGGTAGAATGTAGAACATTGTCTTTATAAACTGTGTTATGCCAATTGAACTAGATGTTCCCTGAGACCATGGTCCCCACAGCCCTTCGCCCAGCAATTCAGTCCCTCAGTGACTTTGGAAGTATCTGTGGAGCTTCCATGACCTTTCCATGCAATTTTGTTCATCTTTTCAAAGAACCAGCTTTTGGTCTTGTTGACTCTTTCAATGGTTTTTCTATTCTCTATTTCATTTAATTCTGCTCAAATTCTTATTATTTCCTTTCTTCTGGAGCCCCAGGGCTTCGTTTGGTGCTCTCTTTCTACTTGTTTGAGGTGTAAGGTTGATGTTTTGATTTTGACCCTTTCTTCTTTTTGAATGTGCTCATTTATTGGTATAAACTGACTTCTCAGCACTGCTTTTGCTGTGTCCCAAAGGTTCTGGTAGGATGTGTTTTCATTCTCGTTGGATTCTATGAATTTCTTTATTCCATACTTAATTTCTTTTGTATCTTAGTAGTATTTGAGAAAGTTTTTGTTCAGTTTTCATCTGTTTAATTTTTTTTCCTTGCTTTTTCTGTTGTTTATTTCTACTTTTATGGTGTTACAGTCAGAAAAGATGCTTTGTAATATTTCAATGTTTTAGGTTTTGTTAAGGCTTGCTTTATGGCCTAATATGTGGTCTATTCTGGAGAATGTTCCATGTGTGTTGGAAAAGAAAATATACTTGGCTGCTGTTGGGTGGATTGTTCAGTATATGTCTACGAGATCAAGTTGGTTGATTGTACTGTCCTTCACTGAAAGCAGTGTGTTGAATTTGCCCACTATTATTGTCTTTTCAATTATCTCTCCTTTCAATGCTGTTAGAGTTTGTTTTATGTACTCTGGAGCCCTATCACTGGATGCGTAAACATTTATTATAGTTATGTTCTCCTGGTTCATTGATCCTTTAATCATTATATAGTGTCCTTACTTATCCTTTGTGGTGGATTTTACTTCAAAGTCTATTTTGTCAGAGATTAATTTTGCCACTCCTGCTCTGTTTTGAGGGTTGTTTACTTGATATATTTTGTCCATCTTTTGAGTTTTAGTTTGTTTGTGTCTTTAAGTCTAAGGTGTATCTCTTGTAGGCAGCATACAACTGGATCTTGTTTTTTTGTCCATTCTGCCACTCTCTATCTCTTGACTGATGGATTTATTCCATTTACATTCAGCGTGATTATTGATAGTTATGAGTTTAGTGCTGTCATTTTGGTGTCTTTTTTGTGTATTTTTGACAGTCTCATTGTTCCACTTAATTTTCTGTGCTGAGTTGTTTTTCTTTATGTATTTTCTTTTTGTCCTTTTCATTGTTCTTGATTTTTTATTTACTGCATCTTTATATTTTTATTTTTCTAATTTTGATGTGTAGGATTGTTAGTTTCCTACATGGTTGCCTTAATATTTATCCCTATTTTTCTAAGTTTAAACCAGTCTTTTATTTCTTTATATCACCTTGACTTCCTCTCCATATGAAAAATCTATGTCTATATTTTTCAAGTCCTTCTTTTTTGTTTTAATATTGTTATCTTTTACACATTAACGTCTGTTTCCCTATTTTCAGTGTTTTAGCTTAGATTTTTTTTTTGGTGACTTCCCTATCTGGGTTGATAACTAGTTGCTCTGTGCTGTGTTCTAATCTTGGGTTGTTAACTGATGTTATTGATTTTCTAACCTGAGGGCTTCTTTTAGTATTTCTTGTAATTTTGGTTTGGTTTTTGCAAATTCCCTAAACTTCTGTTTATCTGGAAATGTCCTAATTTTGGAATCATATTTGAGAGACAGTTTTGATAGATATATAATATATAGTATATAATTCTTGGCTGGCAATTTTTTTTCCTTCAAGGCTTTATATATGTTATTCCATTGTCTTCTTGCCTGCATGGTTTCTGCTGAGTAGTCCAAGCTTAGTTGTATTGACTCTCCTTTGTAGATGACTTTTCATTTATCCCTAGCCACTCTTAGAATTCTCTCTTTATCTTTGGTTTTGGTAAGTTTGATTATAATATGTCTTTATGAATTTCTTTTCAGATCTACTTTATGTGGGGTTTGATGAGCATCTTGGATAGATATCATCTCACCTTTCACTATATCATGGAAGTTTTCTGTCAGCAAATCTTCAACAATTCTCTCTGTATTTTCTGTTATTCCCCCTGTTCAGGTACTCCAATCACTCATAGGTTATTCCTCTTGATTGAGTCCCACATAATTCTTAGGGTTTCTTCATTTTTTAAAATCATTTGATCTGATGTTTCCTCAAATAAGTTGATGTCAAGTGCTTTATCTTCAATCTCACAATTCTGACTTCCATTGCCTCAATTCTGTTCCTATGACTTTCTACTGAGTTGTCTAATTCTGAAATTTTATTGTTAATCTCCTGGATTTCTGACTGCTATCTCTCTATGGATTCTTGCAGCCTGTTAAATTTGTCATTATGCTCTTCTTTAACCTTCTTAAGTTCCTGTATTGCTTAGTCTGTGTTTTGCCTAATTTCCTTCCTGATGCCTTGAGGAGTTCTGTATATTAATCTTTTGTATTCTGCCTCTGATAATTCCATGAAATTCTCCTCCTCTAGAAAATTTGATTCTTTATTTTGGGGCTAGCTGAGGGTATCATCATCTGCCTCTTTATGTGATTTTATATGGACCGTTGTCTCTAAGGCATCAATAAGGTTTTATATTTATTTACTTTATTTTTGTTTACTGAGTCCTAGCTTCTTGTTTTGTTTTGATATGCCCAAATAGGCTGCTCGTGTGAACTAGCCTGATCACCAGTGCCCCTGAAGCTACAACATCCTGCCACCAGGTGGCCAGATCTGCCCCTAAATATGTGAGCCCAGGAGTTTGCCCACTCCTCTGTATGATTTCAGCTCAGGTGTCCAGATATTTGGCCACCAAGTTTGTGGTGCAGACTCTCACCTACAGTCCTAGACAGGCATGGGTGATTGGTGTAGGCACAGGCATCTGGCTGCAGCAGGGGGTCACATGCTGAGCAAAGCATGGGACCGATGGCCACCCCAAGTGTCTGAGAGGAAAATACATCCCTATTCCCTAGAGCGCGTAGGTGCGTGGGTTTTGCAGCTGGACTATGAGCATCTCATGCTGTTGACTGCAAAGGCTGTGGGACACTACTTATTCTTGGGCTCCATCACAGGTGGCTAGGTGGCATAAGTGGAGCCACCAGCCCTCAGACCCCTGTTGTGGGTAGTTGAAGACCCTGCTTAATGGATAAAACAGTGTCAAATGTCACTAACCTACCACTTCACAGCTGAAACAGTTGAAGGTAGGCTGCAGGTATATACCCTGTTGTTCTGTGGTAATGAGGGCCTACGCTGTTGAAATGGGCCCACATAAGTCTCTGCAGGGGAAAGATACTCAAAGCCCATGGACTCCTTTTTCCTGTGTGTAGGCAAAGGAGCTATGCCTACCCTGAGTTTCTGGCTTAGGGGAGCCAGCCAATTATTTTTTTCCCCATTTGTTAATTTGTTCTCTCTCCAAGGCTGGGAGAATGACTCTGGGAGCATTAAGGGTCCTACTTCTGGCCCAAAGGACTCAGCAGTTGCTGAAGCCAGTCCGGGACCCAGTGCAGAGCAGGGCATGGGAGGAAAATGGGAGAGAGGCTTTTCCCAAAGAAGGTTGTTTTTGATCCACCAGTAAGCCAGATGCAAGTATTTATCTTTCACCAATCGAGGACTGCTACTCAGTGGTTCTGGATGGCCAAGTAGACTCCGCCACTGTATCTCTCCCAGTGTGGAAAATGTCTCCTGTGCGCCACAGCTTGACTACCTCGCTGCGCACCTCAAGCTGATATAGCCTGAAGGACTCAGGCTCTCGCCAGGTCAGGTCTGGCAACTCCTCGTTGCTTCTGAACCATCTCTCCCTCCTCCTGCCACTCAGTCCAATTTCTCAACTTTACCTCTGATATTCAGGGCCCCTAGATCATTATATATAACAGATTCACTTGTCTTTTTGGGTCTTTCTTGTAAGACGGATGACCAGAAATGTCTGACTACTCAGCCATCTTGGCCCTGCCTCTCAATAAGCTAAACTGAAGTATTTATCATTGCATTAGCATTTTTAACATTACTGTAAACTAAATGGCTGATGTTGTTGTCTGCTACTTGCCAGGGATTTTAACTTCTTTTGATCTTCCAGAACTCTTTTGGTCTGAAGGCCTTTATTATTAATAATTCAGTGGCTCTGGCTGAGAACCTTGAATTAAATTAGGTATTAGAAAATTAAGAGAAAAAAAGATTACTGAAAACATAATACCTTGATTTTTACATCTTGCTGGAAGAGGTTAGCTGAGATTCTGATATTTTACAGTAACTACTGTTACATGGGAGCTCTGGTGGCTCAGTGGTTAAGAGCTCAGCTGCTAACCAAAAGGTTGGCTGTTGAAATCCACCAGCCACACCTTGGAAACCCTATGAAGTTCTACTCTGTCCTACAGGGTCTCTATGAATCGGAATCTTTTAGATGGCAAAAGGATTTTTTTTTTTTTTTTTTTTACTGTTACCTGATGTCTCCTACCACTGTTCAAATGACTTAAATATTATTTGTGATAGTTGTGGGAAGGCTTTAAAGCACAGTGGTTCCGGGGATTTTATGTCTATTGACATCCTAGCTTGTTCTGTTGGAAAAGGGAACAAGATATGCATACTTTTTTCCCTCCAAATTCTCAGTGGCTTGAAGCTATTCTATTTCAGTGTTAAACTTGGGAATTTGAGGAATGCTTGATTAGTAATTTCAGGTGAGTCTGCAGAACTATACATTTTACCAATCTCTGCAGCATTTAATGGTTGTTATGTGGAAAATAGTCTAATACGGATCATATCTGTTACATTTAAAATAAAACCTAGTAACTCACAATGATATAAGTGAAGTTTTAAGTGCTGTTTTTCAGACAGGGCCAAGATGGCAGAGTAGTCAGATGCTTCTGGTGGACTGTCTAACAACAAAGACCCCACAAAAAAGTGAATTGATTATATATAACAACCCAGGAGCCCTGAACATCAAAGGTAAGTTGAGGAACCAGACTGAGTGGCAGGGGGAGGAAGATACAATTTGGAAGCAGTGAGGAGTTACCAAACCTGACCCGGTGAGAACCTGCGCCCTTCAGGCCTGATCAGCTCACGGGTGAGTGGTGAGGCAGGCAAGCAGCAGTGCTAGGGAGGCACATTTTCTGCAACAGGAGAGACCCCATGGCAGAGGGCCTACTCGGCCACCAAGAACCAGGGAGAAGCAGCCTTTGATCAGAGAAAGATAAGTACTTGCTTTCAGCCTAGGCGTAGATTAAAAACACCTGCCTTAGGGAAAACCTCTCTCCCATTTTCCTCCCTGCTCCCTGCTCTGCACTGGGTCTCAGACCAGCTTCAGCAGTTTCCGAGTCCCCTGGGCAGGAAGTAGGATACATCACACACCCTGAGCCATTCTCCTGGCCTTGGAGAATGAACAATTTATCATACAGGAGAAAAAATAAACTGCCAGCTCCCCTAAGCCAGGTACCCAGGGTAGGCACAGCTCTTTTGCCTAGGCACAGGCAGAAGGGATCCAGGGAATTTGAATGCCTTTCCTCCTGCATAGACTTCTGTGTGCCCATTTCAACAGCATAGGCCCTCAGTACTGCAGTACAACACGGTTTATACCTGCAGTCTAACTTCAACTGTTTCAGCTGTGAAGTGGCAGGTTTGTGACATTTGACACTGCTTTGCCCATTAAGCAGGTTCTTCACCTACCCACATCAGGGGCCTGAGGACTGGTGGCTGCATCCATGCCACTTAGTCACCAGCAATAGAGGCCCAAGAATAAGAGATGCCCCCTAGTCCTTACAGCCAACTGCACTGGGTGCTCATAGTCTGGCTGCAAAACCCCCCACCTTTGTGCTCTAGGGAACAGGGACACACCTTCCTTCTGGACATTCGGGGTGGCAGTCAGCCCCCTGCCTTGCTCAGAGTGTGTCCCCCTGCTTCAGTCAGTTGCCTGTGCCTACACCAATCACTCAAGCCTGTCAAGGACTGTAGGTGAAAGCCTACACCACACACTTGGTGTCTATCTACCTAGGCACCTGAACTGAATCCATACAGGAGAAATGGGAAGACTCCTGAGCTCACATACCTAGTAGCAGATCTAACCACCTGGTGACAGGATATTAGAGCTTCAAAGTTGCCAATAATCAAAGTATCTCACATGAGCAGCAAATTTGGGCTTATCAAAACAAAACAAGAAGCTAGGACACAGTAAGCAAACATAAAATAAATACATATAATAACTTATTGATGGCTGGAAGACAATAGTCAATATCAAATCACATAAAGAGGCAGTCCGTGATGGCTTCAGCAAGCTCCCAAAGCAAAGAATCTAGAAACTTTCCAGCGAAGGAAAATCTCTTGGACATACCGGTTGTGATGGTTAAGATTGCATGTCAACTTGGCTAGACCATTATTCTCAGTGTTTTAGTAGTTGTATAATGTTGTGATCACCCCCATGATGGAATCTGCTGAGTGGTACCGGTAGAGGCAGGGCCTGTGGCAGCTCACCGCCCTCTCAGTTTCATCTCTCTGCCTCCTGCTGGTTACCATCTGCCTGCTCGCCTTGCTAAGGTTTTTGGCTTGTTCCAGACTCAGCAGCTGCCTTTTGTTGTTTCACCACTGGTTCATGGGACTTGAGCTAGCAGCTTACCTGTTGATCTTGGAATTCGTCAAACTTCTCAGCCTGCAAGCAAGTGTCCGGTTCCCCAAACTGCCGACCTTGGGTTCGCCAGCCCCTGCAGATACGTGAATCAGGAGAAACCTGATTGTCTTGTCTGCTGATCTTGGAATTTACTGACCTTCACAGCCTGTGAGCGGGGGCCCATCTCTGACCTGCCAATCTTGGGTTCTCCAGCTTCTGTGGCTATATGAACTGGGAGAGGCCTCTACCCTGATCTGTGAACTTGGGATACTTTAGCCTCTACAATAGCATGAGCTATTTCCTTAATATAAATCTCTCTCTATATATATTTATATTCTCTACTGGTTTTGCTTCTCTAGAGAACCCAGCCTAAGACACCAGTAGCAGAATACAAAAGATTAATATACACAACTCTTCAAGAATTTAGGAAGGAAATTAAGCAAAACACAGAACACACAACAGAGGAAATTAAAAAGATTAGAGAAGACAATAATGACAAATTTAACAGGCTGCAAGAATCCATAGAGAGACAGCAATCAGAAATCCAGAAGATTAACAATAAAATTTCAGAATTAGATGACTCAATAGAAAGTCATAGGAGCAGAATTGAGGCAATGGAAGTCAGAATTAGTGAGATTGAAGATAAAGTATCTGACACTAACTTATTTGAGGAAAAATCATATAAAAGAATTAAAATAATGAAGAAACCATAAGAATTATATGGGACTCTATCAAGAGGAATAACCTACGAGTGATTGGAGCACCAGAACAGAGGGGGACAATAGAAAATACAGAGAGAATTGCTGAAGATTTTTTGGCAGAAAACATCCCTGATATCGTAAAAGATGAGATGATATCTATCCAAGATGCTCAACGAACCCCACATAAGGTAGATCCCAAAGGAAAGTCACCAAGACATATTATAATCAAATTTGCCAAAACCAAAGATAAAGAGAGAATTTTAAGAACCAGACAAGGATGTCCTTTATCACCACTCTAATTCAACATTGTGCTGGAGGTCCTAGCCAGAGAAATTAGGCTAGAAAAAGAAATAAAGGGCATCCAAATCGATAGGGAAGAAGTTAAATTATCTCTGTTTGCACATGATATTATCTTATACACAGAAAACCCCAAAGAATCCATAAGAAAACTACTGGAACTAATAGAAGATTTCAGCAAAGTTTCAGGATACAAGATAGACATACAAAAATCAGTTGGATTCCTTTACACCAAGAAAGAGAACCTCAAAGAGGAAATCACCAAAACAATACCATTTACAAAAGCCCCCAAGAAGATAAAATACTTAGGAATAAATCTAACCAGAGATATAAAGGACCTATAAAATGAAAACTACAAGACACTACTGCAAGAAACCAAAAGAGACCTGCATAAGTGGGATAACATACATTGATCATGGATAGGAATACTCAACATTGTGAAACTGTCAATTCTACCCAAAGCAACCTATAGATACAATGCAATCCCAATACAAATTCCAACGGCATTTTTTAATGAGATGGAGAAAGAAATCACCAACTTTATTTGGACAGGGAAGAGGCCCTGATAAGTAAAGCATTAATAAGAAGAAGAACAAAGTGTGAGGGCTCACACTTCCTGATTTTGGAACCTATTATACTGCCATAGTAGTGAAAACAGCCTGGTACTGGTACAACAACAGATACATAGACCAATGGAACAGAACTGAGAATCCAGACATAAATTCATTCACCTATGAGCAGCTGATATTTGACAAAGGCCCAAAGTCCGTTAATTGGTGAAAAGATAGTCTCTTTAAAAAATGGTGCTGGCATAACTGCATATTCATCTGCAAAAAACTGAAACAATACCTATACCTTACACAGTGCACAAAAACTAACTTAAAATGGATGAAAGACTTAAATATAAAATTGAAAACGATAAAGATCATGGAAGAAAAAATGAGGACAATGCTAGTAGCCTTAACACATGGCATAAACAGAATACGAACCATAAGTAACAATGCACAAGCACCAGAAGAGAGACTAGATAACTGGGAGTTCCTAAAACTCAAACACTTATGCTCATCAAAAGACTTCCGAAAAAAGTAAAAAGACAAACTACAGACTGGGAAAAAGATTTTGGCTACGACAAATCAGATCAGCATCTAATCGCTAAACTCTACAAAATACCGCAAAACCTCAACAACAAAAGGACAAATAACCCAATTAAAAAATAGGCAAAGGATATGAACAGACACTTCACCAAGGAAGATATTCAGGTGTCTGAAGAAATGCTCACAATCATTAGCCATTAGAGAAATGCAGATCAAAACTGCAATGGGATACCATCCCACCCCAACAAGGCTAGCATTAATCCAAAAAACACAAAATAATAAATGCTGCAGAGGTTGTGGAAGGACTGGAACACTTACACAGTGTTGGTGGGAATGTAAAATGGTACAAGCACTTTGAAAATCGATTTGGTGCTTCCTTAAAAAGCTAGAAATAGAAGTACCATAGGATCCAGCTATCATGCTCCTTGGAATATAACCTAGAGAAATAAGAGTCATCACAAGAATATATATATGCACACCCAAGTTCATTGTAGCACAGTTAGCAATAGTAAAAAGGTGGAAATAACCTTGGAGCCCATCAACGGATGAATGGGTAAACAAATTTTGGTATATCCGTAGAATGGAATACTATGCAACGATAAAGAACAACAATGAAGCCATGAAACATAACATGGAGGAATCTGGAGGACATTATGCTGAGTGAATTAACTCAGTTACAGAAGGACAAATATTGCATAAGAACACTATTATAAGAACTCAAGAAAAGGTTTAAATACAGAAGAAAACATTCTTTGATGGTTACGATGGTGTTGAGGGAGGGTGAGGGTTATTTACTAATAGATAGTAGATAAAAATTATCTTAGGTGAAGGGAAGGACAGCATACACTACAGGAGAAGTCAGCACAACTGGACTAAACCAAAGCTAAGAAGTTTCCTGAATACAACTAAACACTTTGAGGGACAGAGTAGCAGGGGTAGGGATCTGGAGACCATGCGTTCAGGGGATATCTAGGTCAATTGGCATAACAAAGCTTATTAAGAAAATGTTCTGCATCCTACTTTGGTGAATGGTGTCTGCGGTCTTAAAAGCTTGCAAGCAGCCATCTAAGATGCATCAATTGCTCCCAACCACCTGGAGTAAAGCAGAATGAAGAAAACCAAAGACACAAGGAAAGTAGTAGCCCAAGAGACAGAAAGGGCCACATAAACCAGAGATTTCATCGGACTGAGACCAGAAGAACTAGATGGTACCCAGCTACCACCAATGATAGCCCTGACAGGGAAAACAACAGAGAGTCCCTGATGGAGCAGGAGAAAGGTTAGGTATATAACTCAAGTTCTAGTAAGAAGACCAGACTTAATGGTCTGACTGAGACTGGAGGAACCCCAGAAAGCATGGCCCCTAGATTCCCTATCAGCCCAGAACCAAAACAATTTCCGAGGCCAACTCTTCAAACAGGGATTGGACTGAACTGTGGCACATAAAGTGATACTCATGAGGAGGGTGCCTCTTAGCTCACGTAGATACAAGAGACTAAACAGGCAGCTTCTGTCTGGAGGTGACATGGGAAGCCAAAGAGGGTTAGGAGTTGGTTGAATGGACATGGGGAATCAAGGGTAGAAAGGAGGAGTGTGCTGTCACTGTATGAGGGGAGGAATTAGGGTCACATAACAATGTATGTATAAATTTTTGTATGGGAGACTAACTTGAAATATAAACTTCATTTAAACTACAACAATTTAAAAAAAAATTTCTGTTTTCCAGTGATTAAGAAACATGTAAACATTAGGAACATCTTTTCTCACATATTTTACTCTTCCCTTCCATGTGTGCCAAACATGAATTGTCCTGGTGCCAGAGTACCTATATCTGAATATGTGGTAAAGAAAAACTTCCTTTTGATCAAAGGGAAGTGATTTTGCTCTTCACCTATTGACTTTTTACCATATATTTTGCCTTGCTGTTGTATTTTGGGAAGTGCTGTACCTTGGATGCTGTGATTTAAAGATAATAACAATAATAGTCAAAACCAAATGCTACTATGCTGACACTTTTGAAATGTCATTTCTAGAAGCCACTCTCTGCCCAATGCTACACTTTAGGAAGTGACATTTTAATAGGATAATGACAACAACAAAAAAAGGAAAACAATAAAAAAGCAATAAAAATGTCTATTTAGATGGAGCATGTTGTGTTGTATGTAAAGGAAATTTCCAGAGATATCCTCACAATTTGAGTTTAGAATACACAAGCAACATGCTTCATTCAATTTCTTTTACTAACAGTTTGCCATTTCATTTAATATTAGATATCTTTGCATATATTTACATTTTCATTATGACAGAGACAACATAAAGAGACTATATACATTTTCCCAGTAAAATGCTATACCATAAATTATCCCTGAGTGTCTCTATCAATACAGGAATTTTATCTAGTATGCTGAATTAATCCAAAGTTTTAGTCAAAAAGATACAGCATGTTGATAGCCTTTTACCTTCAGTCTAGTAATCTACTGTGTTTGTATAAGACATGCATTAATTATTTTCCAGGTACATTGTTCCATATAGATTTTTAAACTGTTTTCTTCAAAGGTGAGAGAGTTGTAAGAAACTGAAGAATTGGCAGTCTTGACTAATACAAGTGTGAATGCTAACAGCTCCAACAGTAATCCTTTACCCTGACTTACTTTTCTGTGAAATCATCAAGACTATTTTTGAATAGAAAACATTCACTTTATTGTTAAAATAACATGCAAAAAAATATGAGCTATGCAGCAATTTTATGTGCATCCAACTGCTAGTAATCAGTTCTTTAACCTGTAAAAATATCACCGATATAGCAAAATGGGCCTTGGGTTTTATCTTTATCTACTATTTAGTATTAGAGGAAAAGTCAGCTCTCAGTCATGCAACTGGAGTATAAAAAATATATTAATGGAAGAAGGAATAGCATTTTTATTTTGTTGTTATTATTATTGTTTTAATCCCGTGCTAGTAGTTGTGGGCACAGAAATCAGCAAGGGAGTACGTTATTTTTCTGGATTAAAGTAATTTTTTTTTTTTTTTTTTTTCGACGGGAGAGGGGCAAGATGGCGCTCTAGGCAGAAACACCACGCCGTCCCTCCACAGCAAAGATCCGAAAAACTAAGCCTAACAGAGAATCAACAATCCTGAAACCCTAGAACACCAAATGAAGAGATAAAGAACTCAGCCAAACACCAAACGGAGTGAGAATACTAAAAGAGAACGGAGAGCGAGGAGAGACTCAGGCAGAGATTCCTTACCAGCTAACGCAGCGCGGATCCACCATCTTGGATTCCTATTGGAGACCAGCAAACGGGAGAGCAGCCTTGCAGAGCATCTGGTCGGAGACAGAACGACCGGTAAACTGCGGTGCGCGCTCTCCCACCACCCACCCCTCTCCGCCTCAGCTGGGGATCCCCTGCTTTCCGTGGCCAGGGTCTCTGGGCTGGGGGGTGCTGGTGCTTGGATTCCGCGCGCCTGGGCTGGCGGCTTTCTGGGAGCCGTTTGCTGGCAGCTAGCGAACCTTTCTCTGCCGCCTCCCCCTCCTTTTGCCTGGGTGCCTGGTTCCGAGGGCCGTCTCTGCTCTCTCCTGCGGGGCTGTAGGGCTACGTGCGGGCGTGTGGCTGTTTCTGGGTCTGGGCTCCGGCGTGGGTGGGATCCCGGGGCCTTTGTTCGTTCGCCCCTCTGCTTTCCGTGGCCGGGGTCCCTGGGCGGGGGGGCGCCGGTGCTTGGGTTCCACGCGCCCGGGCTGGGGGCTTTCTGGGAGCCGTTTGCTGGCACCTAGCGGACCTTTTTCTGCCGCCTCCCCCTCCTTTTGCCTGGGTGCCTGGTTCCGAGGGCCGTCTCTGCTCTCTCCTGCAGGGCTGTAGGGCTGCGTTCGGGCGTGTGGCTGTTTCCAGGTCTGGGCTCCCGCGCGGGTGGGATCCTGGGGCCTTTGTTCGTTGGCCCCTCTGCTTCCCGTGGCCACGGTCACTTAACCCCGAGACTATCGGCTTCTTGGAATTCGCGCCCCTGAGTGGGGGCTCTCTGGGTCCCATTTGTAGGCACTGACTGCTGGTGTTGCCCTTTTTTTTTTTTTTTTCTCTCAATTTTATTTTTCTTCCTTTTTTGATTAGTTTTGTCATATTTTACCTCTTTTTCTCTTTTGTCTTTCTTCATTGCTTAATTTCTTGTCCCTCTATCTCTTCCTTCTCTTTCTGATCCCTGAATACCAGGCGATGTATGCCTCTGTACCTTCTGGCCAGGCTGAGCTGTGAAAATTGAGACCGACTCCCCCAGACCTCATAGCTGCATCGGTGCAATCCCAGGGAACTTTGCAGTTTTTTAACTTTTCTGATTTTCATTTGGTCATTCTTTCCTTTTCTTTCTCTTCCCCCTTCTGGTTTCCTCCATCCCATAGTCTCTCATCTGTACATTCCAACGACAAACTCCCCTAGCATTCTTTTATGTTTGTACGCTTTTTGCTCCTCCTCCTCTCTCCTCTCTCCCATATCCAGCTTAGCTTCACACATAACCATCTTCCCGCTGCACCCTACCTACCTGCACCGTGCACTAGACATCACATCACCAAGCGGTGCAGGCACGCCCTATTGGAACCTGCCCAGCACTGACTACCGACCGTCCTGGTGGCTGCGGTGAGTGCCACAAGCAACCCATCCCAGTGGCTCCTCCTCAACTAGATCTGCCCAGCTGTACCACAAGAACGAAAAAAAAAAAAAAATCTACAATCAATAAACGAGAGAAATATCTACTGAATGCCCCGAAAACAGCAAACAATATCAAAACATTTACAAAAACAAGACAAGATGGCTCCAATAGGCGTCCAAATTAAAACACCAGATAACTCTCTGGTGGAAGAAAATGCACTAGAAGTACCTGATAGGGAACTCAAATCACTAATACTCGGAATTTTCCAAGAACTGAGGCAAAAAGCTGACAAACATGAGGAAAAAATAGACAAATTTATGGAAAATACAGACAAAACATTGGAAGAATTCAGGAAGATGATGCAAGAACAAAATGCCAAAATAAATTCACAACTCGAAATTATACAAAAACAACAATTAGAAATCCAAAAGATAAACAACAAGATTTCAGAAATGGACGGTGTCATAGAAGGGCTGAGAAGTAGATTTGAAACCATGGAAGACAGGATCAGTGGAACTGAAGACAAACACTTGGATACAACTCTGTTTCAGGAAAACTCAGAAAAAAGAACAAAGAAAAATGAAGAGACCCTGAGAGTTATGTGGGACACAATTAAAAGCAAAAACTTACGAGTGATTGGCATACCAGAACAGGGGAAGAAAACAGAAAACACAGAGAGGATCATTGAGGAACTGCTGACAGAAAACTTTCCCAATATCATGAAAGATGAAAAGCTGGTCATCCAAGAAGCTCAACGAACCCCATATAGAAGAGACCCCAAAAGAAAATCACCAAGACATATCATATTCACACTCGCTAAAACTAAAGACAAACAAAGAATCCTGAGAGCAGCTCGGGAAAAACAAGAAGTCACATACAGAGGAGAAACAATAAGACTAAGCTCAGATTATTCAGCAGAAACCATGCAGGCAAGAAGGCAATGGGATGACATATATAAAATCTTGAAAGAAAAAAATTGTCAGCCAAGAATAATATATCCTGCAAAACTCTCATTCAGATTTGATGGTGAAATTAGGTCATTTCCAGATAAACAGAAACTAAAGGAATATGCAAAAGTCAAACCAAACTTACAAGAATTATTAAAGGGAGTTCTTCGATCTGAGGACAAACAGCTTAAGCCCTCAGGCAGGACCTAGGACCTAGGATGCAGGTTCACATGAACCAGATACCATTCTAGGAACTGAACTACAGACGACTTTCCAAAAACAAAAGATATACAACAGGGAATCAGAGAAATCAATCAAAGGATGACAACAACATCAAAACAATGAAAGAGGGAACAAACGGCATAGGTATAGAACCTTCTAAAGGAGAAGAAGGCAAGGCGATACCAAGTAACGGTAGACTGCTTCAAAATTATAAAGATAAGGGTAAAATTCATGGTAACCACAAAAAAAGTTAACAAACCAACTCATAAAAATAAAGACGAAAAACATAAAGTCTCAACAAAAACAAAACCTACAAAAACAAAAGAAATGAACACAAAATCCACAAACAAAAGGAACTCAGCACAAGAGAGTAAGAAGAACAAAGAAAACTTCAGCATCACAAAAAAAAAGCACTACAAAATGACAGCAACAAACTCACATCAATAATTACACTGAACGTAAATGGACTCAATGCACCCATAAAGCGACGGAGAGTGGCAGAATGGATAAGAAAACAGGATCCATCTATTTGCTGTCTACAAGAGACACATCTTAGAAACAAAGATGTCAATGTATTAAAAATCAAAGGTTGGAAAAAAATATATCAAGCTAACAACTATCAAAAAAGAGCAGGAGTGGCAATTCTAATCTCAGATAAAATAGACTTTAAAACAAAATCTACCATAAAAGACAAAGAAGGACACTATATAATGATTAAGGGGATGATCCATCATGAAGACATAACCATAATAAATATCTATGCACCCAATGACAGGGCTCCAAAATACATAAAAAAAACTCTAACAGCACTGAAAAGAGAAATTGACAGTTCCACAATAATAGTAGGAGACTTCAACACACCACTCTCAGTAAAGGACAGAACAACTAAAAAGAAACTTAGCAAAGATACAGAAGACCTAAAGGACACAATCAGCCAACTGGACCTCATAGACATATATAGAACACTCCATCCAACCGCTGCAAAGTACACATTCTTTTCCAATGCACATGGAACGTTCTCCAGAATAGACCACATCTTAGGCCACAGAGCAATCCTCAACAAGATCCAAAATGCTGACATAATTCACAGTATCTTCTCTGACCACAATGCCATCAAGGTAGAAATTAACACTAGAAAGAGCAAGGAAAAAAAATCAAACACATGGAAACTGAATAATAATCTGCTTACACATCAATGGGTAATAGAAGAAATCAGAGATGGAATTAAAAAATTCCTAGAATCAAATGAAAATGAAAACACATCATACCAAAACCTTTGGGACACAGCAAAGGCAGTCCTCAGAGGACAATTTATAGCAATAGATGCACATATCAAAAAAGAAGAAAGGGACAAAATCAAAACATTAACTACAGAACTCAAACAAATAGAAAGAGAACAACAAAAAAAGCCTACAACCACTGGAAGAAAGGAAATAGTAAAGATCAGAGCAGAAATCAATGAAATAGAGAACAGAAAAACAATAGAAAGAATCAACAAAACCAAAAGTTGGTTCTTTGAAAGAATCAACAAAATCGACAAACCACTGGCCAGACTGACAAAAGAAAAACAGCAGAGGGCACAAATAACCCAAATAAGAAATGAAATGGGGGACATTACAACAGACCCAACTGAAATAAAAAGGATTATAACAGAATATTATGAAAAACTATATTCCAACAAATTTGAAAACCTAGAGGAAATGGATAAATTTCTAGAAACATACGGCCTACCCAAACTACAACAAAGTGATATTGAAAATCTGAACAGACCCATAACAAGAGAAGAGATTGAAAAGGTAATAAAAAAACTCCCAACCAAAAAAAGCCCTGGCCCAGATGGCTTCACTGGAGAATTCTACAAAACATTTACAGAAGAGCTCGTACCAGTTCTACTCAAGTTATTTCAGAGCATAGAAGAGGAAGCAACACTTCCAAATTCATTCTATGAAGCCAGCATAACGCTGATACCAAAACCAGGCAAAGACATCACAAAAAAAGAAAATTACAGACCAATATCTCTCATGAATATAGATGCAAAAATTCTGAACAAAATTTTAGCCAATAGAATTCAGTATCATATCAAAAAAATAATACACCACGACCAAGTAGGATTCATACCAGGTATGCAAGGATGGTTTAACATTAGAAAATCCATCAACGTAATCCACCACAGAAATAAAAGGAAAGAAAAAAATCACATGATTATCTCAATTGATGCAGAAAAGGCATTTGACAAAGTCCAACACCCATTCCTGATAAAAGCTCTCAATAAAATAGGTATAGAAGGGAAATTTCTCAACATAATAAAGGGCATCTATGCAAAACCAACAGCCAACATCATTCTTAATGGAGAAAGGCTGAAAACATTCCCCCTGAAAACAGGAACAAGACAAGGATGCCCTTTATCACCACTCCTATTTAACATTGTGCTGGAAGTTCTCGCTAGAGCAGTAAGGCAAGAGAAAGAAATAAAGGGCATCCAAATTGGTAATGAAGAAGTTAAACTCTCCCTGTTTGCAGATGATATGATACTATACATAGAAAACCCTAAAGACTCCACGAGAAATTTACTGGAACTAATAGAAAGATTCAGCAGAGTAGCAGGATACAAGATAAACATTCAAAAATCAGTTGGATTCCTATACACCAGTAAAGAGAACGATGAAAAGGAGATCAGGAAATCAATACCATTTGCAATAGCCCCTAAAAAGATAAAATACTTAGGAATAAATCTGACCAGGAATATAAAAGACCTATACAAAGAAAACTACAAAACACTGCTGCATGAAACCCAAAGGGATCTAAATAAATGGAAAAACATACCATGCTCATGGATAGGCAGACTCAACATTGTGAAAATGGCAATTCTACCTAAAGCAATCTACAAATACAATGCAATTCCGATCCAAATACCAACAACATTCTTCAAAGAGATGGAAAAACTAATTATTAACTTTATATGGAAAGGGAAGAAACCCCGAATAAGTAAAGCACTACTGAAGAAGAAGAATAAAGTTGGAGGACTCACACTACCTGACTTGAGAACCTACTATACAGCTACAGTACTCAAAACAGCCTGGTACTGGTACAACAACAGAGACATTGACCAATGGAACAGAATTGAGAACTCAGATGTAAATCCATCCACCTACGGTCACCTGATTTTTGACAAGGGCCCAAAATACATCAAATGGGGAAAAGATAGTCTTTTTAACAAATGGTGCTGGCAAAACTGGATATCCATTTGTAGAAAAATGAAACAGGACCCATACCTCACACCATATACAAAAACTACTTCAAAATGGATCACAGACCTGAATATAAAGCCTCAAACTATAAAATTCATAGAAGAAAAAATAGGACCAACACTTCAGACCTTAATACATGGCATTAACAGGATACAAACCATAAACATCAACACAAAAAACCCAACAGATAAACTAGATAATTGGGATCTTCTAAAAATCAAACATCTATGCTCTTCAAAAGATTTCACCAAAAGAGTTAAAAGAGAACCTACAGACTGGGAAAAAATTTTTGGACAGTACAAGTCAGACAAAGGTCTAATCTCCATAATCTACAAGAAAATCCAACACCTCTACAACAAAAAGACAACCAATCCTATCAAAAAATGGGCAAAGGAAATGAACAGACACTTCACCAAGGAAGACATTCAAATGGCCAACAGACACATGAGGAAATGCTCGCGATCACTAGCCATTAGAGAAATGCAAATTAAAACCACAATGAGATACCATCTCACCCCGGCATTACTGGCACGAATCAAAAACACTGGAAATAACAAATGTTGGAGGGGCTGCGGGGAGACGGGAACTCTTATACACTGCTGGTGGGAATGCAAAATGATACAGCCATTTTGGAAAATGATATGGCGTTTCCTCAGAAAACTAGAAATAGACGTACCATTCGATCCAGCAATCCCACTCCTAGGAATATATCCTAGAGAAATAAGAGTCATCACTCGAATAGACATATGCACACCTATGTTCATGGCAGCATTATTCACAATAGCAAAACGATGGAAACAACCTCGATGTCCATCAACAGACGAATGGATACACAAACTATGGTACATACACACAATGGAGTACTATGCAATGAGAAAGAACAATGAATCGGTGAACCATCTCATAACATGGATGAAACTGGAGGACATCATGCTGAGTGAAATAAGTCAATCACAAAAGGACAAATATTGTATGAGACCTCTATTGTAAAAACCCATGAAAAAATTCACATGCAAAATGTAACAATCCTAGTTGGTTACCAGGGATGGGAGGGGGGGGGGGATACTAAATAGGTAATAGGTAAGTGGTAACTTGGGTGAGAGATGAGATAGTACATAGTACAGGGGAAACTAACACAACCTGCACAAGGAAAGGTCATGGAGGCCCTATAGACACATCCAAACCCCCCAAGGGACTGAGTTGTTGGACGGAGGGCTCTGGGGACCATGATCTCGGGGAACATCTAGCTCAATTGGCATGACACTACTTATAAAGATAATGCTCTACATTCTACCTTGGTGAGTAGTGTCTGGGGTCTTAAAAGCCTATGAGCGGCCATCTAAGATACTCCACTGATCTCATCCCTTCGGGAACAAGGGAGAACGAAGAGAACAGGATACAAGGAAAAGATTAGTCCGAAGGACTAATGGTCCACAGCTACCAAGGCCTCCACGGGACTGAGCCCAGTACAGCTGGATGGTGCCCGGCTACCACCAATGACTCCTCTGACCAGGATCACAACAGAGGGTTCTGGGCAGAGCTGGAGTAGGATGTAGAGTATAATTTTAACTCCCAAAAAAAAAAAAAAAAAGACCAGATATACTGGCCTAAAGAATACTAGAGAAACCTCGAGAGTGTGGCCCCCAGACACCCTTTCAGCTCAGAAGTGAAGTTACCTTCGAGGTTCGATGTTAAGCCTGGGAGTGGACAGCCCAGTAAAACTAAATGGGACTAACGAGGTACAGGAGTCCGGTGACAAGGGCCAGAAGGCAGAGGGGGAGTAGGAAACTGATGATAAGGAACACAAATTGAATAAGGACACTGTCGATGTATTGTGAGATTGTTGACCACTGCTATAGGGCAACATTTGTAGTAACTATTAAATGGGAGGCTGTTTTGTCCTGTAAGCCTTCATCTTGGGCGAGAATGGCAGCACAATTGGAAGAGCATAGTCAATATCACTTAAATGTGTAAGTAAAAAGTTTTGAAATGGTGTTTAAATAAAATAAAAATAAATAAATAAATAAACAAACAAATGAGACTAAAGAGGTACAATAGTCCACTGACAAGGTCCAGAAGACAGAAGGGGACAAGGAAGCCCCCTGGTGATAGGGAACACAAGGTGGAGTAAGGATATTCTTGATGTGCTGTGAGATTGTTAACCATTGTCATAGGGCAACATGTGTAGTAATTGTTAAATGAAAAACTATTTTTTCTGTAAGCCTTCATCTTAAGTGAGAATAACAGCACAGTTGGAAGAGCGTAGTCAATGTCACTGAACTGTGAATGTAGAAATTTTTGAAACGGTGTATCTTTGGCCATCTGTAATTTTCATCAAAAAAAAAGGTTGAGAATTTAGAGGCTTAATACATTGTGGGGTTGTTAACCAATGTCAAAAAACAACATGTGTACTACTATTTCATGAGAAACTATTTGCTCTGTAAGCTTTCACCTGAAGTACAATAAAATATATATTAAAAAAAAAAAAAAAAAGTAATTTTTTTTTCAAACATTATTTTATTTTGTTTTCCAGAATGCTTAAAATTTTACAGAAAATAAGTATTTTTCTTTCTAATAATTATAGGCTTTATGAAATTGTGAACTTTGCATACATACTTAAAGCAATAGAAGTCACAAACGTTACCATTACCTCACTGTTTATTAAGTTGATTTGCCAGCACAACCACATCCTTACTCTAATCCCCTTACTGAATAACAAACAAAACAAACAGAAAATCAGAAAACAGAGAAATAAAGCAGTAGGCAGGGATGCATGCTTCAACCAATTCAGGATATTCAAAGCATTAACAAATAAAATGCCAGATCCTCTTTTTCCTGATACATGTTTGTTAGTACAAATGATAAAACTTTGAAAGCACGGCAATTCCACATGTAAGAAAGAAATCTGAGTACATGCAATTTGGACTATCTTTAGAAAAAGGCAGATTGCTTAGAGCTGTAACTCCACTTGTTTGCTTTTCCAAATACCTTTGCTTTGTGAATGTAATCATTAGATACCTTTTTGGTTTTATACAGTACTTTATCTCTCCTATACACTAATTTATCTCTCCTAAGTTTCAGTTCAATTCAACAAAACATTATTTTGGATAACGTACTATGTTTAATGGAGTCTAAATAATTCATAGACAGTAGAGTGGTGATATACGCTAATAGTAGGATTGCAAGTCACTGCATAGGTAAATATCATGATTGTAAAAATTCTCCTTAAAACACTAAATTGCCCATAAAATATAGGTTTGTCTGCTGCTCTGATCAGTTATTTTTAAAATTTCAGACCCAATGAACTACACCAGGGGTCAGCAAACTAAAGCCCACAAGTTAAATCTGGGTCATCCTCTTCCTGTTTTTGCAAATAAAGATTTATTGAAATACAACCAGTCCCACTCCTTTATGTATTTTCTTTGAGTTGAGTAGTTGCAAACAAACAAAATATTTTGCCTGCAAAGTCTAAAATATTTATTATCTGGCTATTTATAGAAAAAGTTTTCCTACCCTTGAACTAGATTACAAGAAGGACAAAAAGGAAAATCTGTATGTGGCTGTCTAGCTTCTCAAAACATTCTGACTTTAAAATAACTAAGTCGGAACAGACTCTACGGCAACGGGTTTTGTTTTGTTTTCTTTTTATCAAATATATAGTGATGAATGGCAATTGTTGAATAATTCTGAAATATTCCAGTTTTCCTGAAAATTTTATATCATTTAGGTTTAACTTGGTTGTTTTTCTTGTTAGTTGCCTTTGAGTTGGCTCTGACTCAGGGCCACCTTACGTATAATAGAAGGGAAATATTGTCTGGTCTTGTTCCATCTCCATGATATTTGATATATTTGAGCTCATTGTTGAGGTTATTGTGTCAGTATATCTCACTGAAAGTTTTTCTTCTTTTTGCTGACCGTCTACTTTATCAACCATAATGTCCATTTCCAACAATTGCTCTTTCCTAATGACAAGTCCAAAGTAACCAAGACTAAGTCTTGCCATCCTCACTTCTAAGGAGTATTCTGCTTATATTTCTTCTAGGTCTGTATAAACTTAATACATATGAAAGGAGATTTATTTGTTGTTTGAGGAGTGAACAAAGTAACATTTGTGAAGGCACTTATCACAAAGTCTACACATGTTGTTGTTTTGTGCTGTCCAGCACATAGTAAGTGTTAAATAACTTCCTATATTTGAATGTAAATCTTGCTTGGTTATACTCACATATATTTGGTTCTTTGGAAAGCTTTCCACACATGCTGTCATTGCCTGTGATCACTGTCATGTTATGCACAGGGAAGGTTGGGCATAAGTCTCCTTGTCTATGAGAATCAAGTCTTAAGTCTTATTGTGTTGTCAAAATGTGGATGTGGTGGTGCTAACATCTGTGGTCAGATTCAGTAGAGTAAAAAGTACTCTCAACTATAAATCTACCTATAAAATGGCAGATTACCTTAAGAGTCCTTAGCATGTATTGATATAATTATAGTTATAGATAGTAATTATAGAATCTTTTCTCTGTGATAGAAAACACACGGGCATATAGTAAATGCCATACACCTTTTAGTTATTATCATTGTTATGATTATGACTAGTATTTATAGCTGAGAGCTCTTTGTACTTTATCAGTTCTTGAGGTTTATT
Organism: Dugong dugon; assembly: GCA_030035585.1. Classification (NCBI taxonomy): domain Eukaryota; kingdom Metazoa; phylum Chordata; class Mammalia; order Sirenia; family Dugongidae; genus Dugong; species Dugong dugon. Next base: position 105,186,303 of record CM057463.1, on the reverse strand, counting down.
CTATTTGTTTTAATTCCCCTACCTCATTTCTCATTGGTCTTTCTCTCTCTTAGCCCTGCTGTTTAATTCCTGAATAAAATCCAGTCAGAGAAACAGACTTACCATGAAGTTAATGAAACGTAAGTTTCAGACCCCTCAATTATATGGACCCTTTCCAAGATCTTGGAAGGCCCATGCAATAAATTGGTTATGTGTTTTTGCAAATTTTTCACACTATGATATTTTAGCTCAATCAATTAAGATCATTGTTTCTACTCCAAGTTCTGTTTATATCTCTTACTATTGGAATAGCCTTGAATTTTTTTTTTTCTTGAAAGTGAAAGGATGTTGACTTGGACATGCATTTAATTTAATTTTAATAGAGTAGATCTACGTGGTCTGTGTATATATTGTTAAGGTATTGTTATCCATTCTAGCATGCATACATATGTCTTCTAGCAACCCACTGTGCCAATTTACCCTGCATTTTGACTCAAAAGTTCTGAGCCAGGGGTGGAATCACATAGAAGCCAGAAGTGTATGGCTAGTGGGAGATAAGTTTGGAAATATTCAGAGTCAGAAGCTCCAGAAATTTCTTTTAATCACTGGATGTGTAAAATAATGAGACAAAAATCTAGTTCATATCAGTGTCTCATCAATACAGAAGTTATATTTTAGATAGAGATATTTATAATTTTAAAACATTTCTAAAAACATACATGTGATTAAGAATAAAAAATTTCAAAGCTGTAACAAATTTTTCTAAACTATTTTCAGTAAAAAAGATTGATCAATCACAAAGGAGAATCTACATTATCTATATTCTAAAAGTAAAAATAGTTTTTTAAATCATCTGAAGAGGTAATCAATTAATACACAGCCTAAAAGCAGGAAAAAGAGAAAAATATCAGTTTAAAAATGTTTCTCTTCTACATTTTATAAGTTTCATTGTTTTTGTTTTTTTGTTCTGTGTTTTCAGTTTCTCAAAGGTAGGGCTACTGGCTTGCTTGAAATTCCCCTCCAGTGCTAATTCCTCCCTCCAATATGTCTGGTTGAAAATTGTGATTGGTGACCGCAGCCAGAGAACAGGCCTTTGAAGAGGTTGTAAAACAAGAGTCAGTCTTGGTTCGAATTTTGTTATAACGGTTAGCATATTAATGCCTAAAGTCCACGTGAAACTGAAACCGAATAATTACATTTATCTTTCTGTATTCATTTTAGTGCATTTTACTTTTAAACACTGTTTTAAACTGCAATACATAATTTCAGTAGTGAGACACTCTCTCTAGAAGCACTGAATATACAAATTTGAAGCTGTTCATATTGAAATAATCAGTGCTCCATAAACATTTTCCTAAAAACAATTAGAACAGGCTTGTGCCTGTCATGCCACAAGAGGTTACTGGCAAATTTCATGGTCTAAAGTCCTGTGCCTTTCCCCACCCACAACCTCACCCCTTTCTTCTCATGTGAGTGTTGACCTAAAAATGTATGGATCATTCTTAAATGTGATTTCAGCTCAGCGACTAGCATGAACGTGGGACTTAGAAAATTATTATTGTTAGCTCTGATAATAAAATATTTGAGAATGCTGACAGACTGCCAAGTACAAATCCATATTAGCTCTGTCTTTACTGAGTTTGTTTTAAAAGATGCAATACTGCATATGGAATATAGGATTGTGGAATCCCAATAATCCAACTTATGTCAGAAATAAACAAATCATTTACCATGGTTTCATGAAAATAATAATAATGATAGCCTCTAGCCTGTCTAGAAAACATTTTCTATAGAAACTTGTGAACAAAAATCCTTCTAAGAATACATTAGTATGCAAACATAAATTTTGTAAGGTATAGATTCTGCTTACTCTCAGTCTCCAGATTTTTAAAACTTATTTGATAGCTTAATATACCAATTTGAGATATGCATTTACTGACTAAGGAATTTCTAGCCTTAAAAACGCTGGGCTGCCAACTTTTCAATCCTTCTTACTTTTCATTAATTAATGCAAACTGATATGGTGAGTTAAACAGGGCTCCACAATTATGCTTGATATCTGTTCCATAATGGAATAGCTGAATGAAGAAATGCAGAAAGTGGGATGTTATAAATATCTCCTTTACCATCCCTTGCGATCGGATTAAAGTACTAGTGACAGAGAGGAGAGTAAATCTCAGTTAGAAAATCATTTTCCTATTAAAAAGAAATGCGATGTCCACTTTTGGACTCTCCTTCTTAAAATTATTCTGAGAGACTTGGACAGGCTCCAGAACAGAATAATGAGACTTATTAGGAGGTGAAAATCTGGCGTTCTTCTGCTGTGGTACAGTTGTATGTGATTACGACCAACACCCAGGTCAACTGACAGCTGCATTTTACTTCAGCCATAAGGATAGAAACTGAAGTGGGGACTTTAGTGAGTGCAACCTGAAGGCAATTTTGCATGATAAGAATTAAAATGAATTTAACTGTATGCAAGGCTTATGACAATCACAATATTTGGAAATCACTGTCAGGGTTTCATTATCAATGTATAAACAATGAATGGTCAAATTGGAAACAATAAAATTTGAAGAATACACTCTGATGTATTCAGTTCTCGGTGTTTCTCTGATGCTGTTCCTTTTACTCAGTAGTTCCAGAGTTCTCCATGATAAATCCAGATGTTACAAGGGTCTTTTTAACACCTTTGGTCTTCTTGATGTGTCAAGGATTTGGCTGGTTGTATAAGAAAATTTTGCAATTCTATGGAGTTTTTATCATTATCTCTGTGATCCCTGAGACAGGAACGTCAAGTGGTACGCCACTGGTAGAGATAGAGCCTACCCACCACAACACAGTGCCAGAGTGGCTCCTATTCTTACCGAGAAATCTCTGATAATGCCAAACCACTAAGCAGGCTTATGTGGGATAAGTAACATGATTGTAAGTTCAGATCCGGCAGTGTACTTTTCTAGTGGACATTTAATTTCATTCAATTGTAATCAAATGATTATTTATAAAATACAAGCTTTGCAAGAGCTACTTTGCTAAGAGAATACGACCCTGGCTTCAGGCTGATCATAGCTTATTATGTAAACAAAATAAATCAAAAGTTACAGTATAGCAGGGTTCATGTTACAATGGAAGCTTTCTTCAGGTATTGTGAGAGCACAGTAAGTAAGCACACATCTGACTCAGCCTAGATGAATCAGAGAAAGCTCTCTTGGGTAGGTAAAACATGGGCCGAGTCTTGAAAGGTGAGTATGTGTTAGGGAATGAGAGCTAGACAGGGAACTCAAGCAGAAGGAATAATGTGTACAAAGGTCAACAAGCCTGAGGAGTCATTACTTTTTTTTTGAGGAAACTACAAATAGCTTAATATGGCACATGTAGAGTTGTTGTTGTTAGGTGCTGCCGACTCCCTTCCCACTCACACTGACCCTATGTACAACAGAACAAAACATAGCTGGGTCCTGTTCTACCCTCACAACTGTCACTATGTTTGAGTCCTTTATTGCAGTCTCTGTGTCCATCCATCTCCTCGAGGGTCTTCCTCTTTCTCGCTGACCATCTACTCTACCAAGCATGATGTCCCTCTCCAGGGACTGGTCCCTCCTGATAATGTGTCCAAACTACGTGAGACAAAGTGTAGCCATCCTCCTTCTAAGGACCATTCTGGTTGTACTTCTTCCAAGGAAGATTTCTTCAGTCTTCTAGCAGTCCATGGTGTATTCAGTATTCTTCACCATAGTCAAATGCATCAATTCTTTTTCCGTCTTCCTTATTCATTGTCTAGCTTTTGAATGCATATGAAGCGATCGAAAATACGATAGCTTGGGTCAGGTGTACCTTAGTCCTCAAAGTGACGTTTTTGCTTTTTAACACTTTAAAGAGTTCTTTTGCAACAGATTTGCCTAATGCAATATGTCCTTCGATTTCTTGAGTGCTGCTTCCGTAGGTGTTGATTGTGGGTACAAGTAAAATGAAATCCTTGACAACTTCTGTCATTTCTCCATTTATCATTATGTTGCTTATTGGTCCAGTTGTGAGGATTTTTGTTTTCTTTAGGTTGAGATGTAGTCCATACTGAAGGCTGTAGTCTTTGATCTTCATCAGTAAGTGCTTCAAGTCCTCTTCACTTTCGGCAAGCAAGGTTGTGTTATCTATATATCGCAGGTTGTTAATATGTCTTCCACCAACGCTGATGCCACATTCTTCTTCATATAGTCCAGCTTCTTGGATTATATGCTCAGTATACAGATTGAATAAGTGCAGTAAAATGATGCAACCCTGATGCACACCTTTCTTGACTTTAAACCACACAGTATCCCTTTGTTCTGTTCAAACAACTGCCTCTTGGTCTATTTTCAGGTTCCACATGAGAACAATTAAATGTCCTGGAATTCCCATTCTTTGCAATGTTAGCCATAATTTGTTATAATCCACACTGTCAAATGCCTTTCCATAGTCAATACAACACAGGTAAACATCTTTGTGGTATTCTCTTCTTTCAGCCAAGATCCAGCTGATGTTAGCAATGATATCCCTAGTTCCATATCCACTTCTAACCCAGCTTGAATTTCTGGCAGTTCTCTGCCAATGTACTGCTGCAACCACTTCTTAATTATCTTCAGCAAAATTTTACTTGTGTGTGATATTAATGATATTGTTTGATAATTCCCATATTCTTTTGGATCACCTTTCTTTAGAATAGGCCCAAACTTGGATCTCTTCAAGACAGTTAGCCAGCCAGCTGTCTTTCTATTTTAGATGAGTGAGTACTTCTAGACTGCATCCATTCGTTGGAACATCTCAACTGGTGTTCCATCAATTCCTGTAGTCTTGTTTTTTGCCGGTGTTTTCAGTGAAGCTTGGATTTCTTCCTTCAATACCATTGGTTCTTGATAGTATGCGACTTCCTGAAATGGTTGAATACATAATAATTCTTTTGGTGTGGCGGCTCTGTGTATTCTTTACATCTTCTTTTGATGTTTCCTGCATTGTTCAATATTTGGCCATAGAATCTTCCAATATTGCAACTCAAGGCTTGAATTTTTTTCTTCAGTTCTTTAAACTTGAGAAATTCCAAGCATGTTCTTCCCTTTTGGTTTTCTAATTCCTGGTCTTTGCAAGTTTTATTATAATACTTTACTTTGTGTTCCCAAGAGTAAATAGAAAACATTTCATAAAGAGAAAGATCAATGATTTGGGGATTGGACTTTGTTACAAAAGGGGAATATAGTAGATTTTAGGAGAAAAAAAATTAAGAAAGAACTCGATCAGATTTATGCTTTAGATACATTGTTTTGGATATGTATGAAGAATGGAAAAGATAACTGGTAGTTGAAGAAAGATAAATGAGTCAAGTGGCAATATCCATGCCGCAGCAGCATTAGTAGTTCAGTGGTAAAATTTTTCTTTTCCTGTAGGAGACCGAGGTTCAATTCCTAGCCAATGTACCTTATGCACATTCACCACTCATCTGTCAGTGGAGGCTTGTGTGTTGCTACGGAACTGAACAGGTTTCAGCAGAGCTTCCAGACCAAGACAGACTAGGAAGAAAGGCCTGGTGATCTATTTACAAATATTAGTCAATGAAAACCCTATGAATTACAATGGTCTAATCGGCAGCTGATCATGAGGATGGCACAGGAGCAGGCTTGTTTCATTCTGTTGTGCATGGGGTTTCTGTGGGTCAGGGGACTGACTCCAAGGCAGCTAACAACAACAAGAACCCTTACTACAGGTGGTCAATGGAAAAAATGTCACTTAACTGTTAAAAAAGTATAGGGAGAGTGAGAAGCTTGAGTTGGAATTTTGGTTGTGTCACTTATTAATTGCTTAATTTTAGATAAAATAGTTAACTTCTCTGAGTCTCAGTTTCTGCATTCATAAAATTTTGAGAGGTTCAAACAAAGGGGGATATATAATGTTCTTAGCATAGTGCTTATAGTATATTAAACCATTAATACTGCTAGCAATTTATTTATATTGTTATTATCAATAACAATTGCAATCACGGTAATAAAAAGTCTCTTAAAAATCTCGTAAGTAATTTATGAGAATTCATGATAAAATGTAAACTAAATTCAAGAGTAATGTTTTATTTATTTATTTATTTATTTTTGTGGTAACATCAAACAGAACCAGTGTTTACTACTACTAACTACTATGGAAACCCTGGTGTTGTAGTGGTTAAGAGCGCAACTGCTAACCAAAAGGTCGGCAGTTCTAATCCACCAGGCTCTCCTTGGAAACCGCATGGGGCAGTTCTACTTCATCCTATACGGTCACTATGAGTCGGAATCAAATCGTTGGCAATGGGTTTTTTATGAGTACAAACTGCTCTATGACAGGCAGTTTGCGACGATGTTTACATATATAATAGCCTCATAATTAGCCAAACATCTTACTTTGTTCTATCTTGTCCAGTTAAATAAAAATACAAACTCAAAAGTAGGAGATAGCAAAATGATCCCTCACTCATTCGCAGAGGGAGAGCGAGAAGGACAAAAAGAGAAAGAAAGGGAAAGAGAGAGGGAGACAGGGAAAGAGAAAGTGAGAGAGCACAAGTGCTATCACAAGAAAACAGTGGTCAAGGAGGAGCGATGGACATTTAGTGAACATTTACTAAATGCAGGAGCCCTAGTGGCCCAGTGATTAAGTGTTCGGTTGCTAAATGAAATGTCAGTGGTTCAAATTCTCCAGCTGCTACTTGGGAGAAAGATGTGGCAGGCTGCGTCCATAAAGATTTACAGCCTTCAAAACTCTATGAGGCAGTTCTACTGTGTCCTATAGGGTCACTGAGTCTGATCCGACTGTACGGCAATCGGTTTGTTCTGGTTTTGGTTATTAAGTGTAATGCACTATTTAGGGCATAATGAACCCTCACAACAACACTGTATGACAGTTGGCATTTTATTTATTGGGAAATAGAAGCTCTAGAGATTTTAGTTGCCCAAATTCACACAGCTGTTATAAAGCTGTGATCAAAAACAGCAACAAAAGTGAACAAAAACTGATCCAGAGCCAATCTTCTCAGAGCTAAATCTGAAGTTCCAGACATTCTTAACCAGCTTTGGAGACTGCATTGTGTGGTTTAGCCAAAGACAACCCAATTTTGTAAGTTTTCTTTGCCAGCATGCTTAATGAAACAGCCACTAGTCTGAAATAGTTGTCCTGGCCAAGAGTCAATCAAAAATAATTTAAGGCATTAGAGATAATTAATCATTTGCTTCTGTGGGTTAGACCTGTATATGTAAAATGATGACTCAGGTACATAAGGTCAGGTAGGGAGGGCAGATTTGATTAGTTGATTTCCATAGTGTAAAATATTTCTCAGTGGGAACCCCTTCCGTGGGGAATCACTGAACATTATGGTGGAGGAATATAAAAATTTAAAGTCTGTACATTAAGACCCAAAAAAAAAAAAAAAAAAAAAAAAAAAACTGCCAGAAGCAATTTCCAAAGAAATTACATCTGGGTGCAATGAAGAGAATCCTAAGAGGAAAAAGGTTCATTCAATGAGTGAGCTCTTTAGGGGAGTTTTTATTTGATTAAGAGAGCACTATTTATTTAAATGGAGCACACTATAAGACTAACTTAATCCAGGCCCCAAAGGCTATTTTAATGGGCTTGAGGATTGCTTCTGCAAAACACATCTGGATTTTTGATCACTGCAAATCTAATCACACAGGACAAAATCCTTTACTGCAAATGCATGTTAGGCTTATGCTCAAGTTGAGAGGTCATATGGACAACAGCTTGTAAGGGCTATACAATCTAGCCTGGTCCTAGGCAGCCTTTTCTTGGTTCTAATCTTCCAGAAGATTGTTGTAGTTGCTGTTGTGAGCTGTCAGCAAGTTGCCTCCAACTCATGGTGACCCCTGGCACAGCAAAACAAAATGCTGGCTGGTCCTGTGCCATACTCATGATTGGTTGCAAATGGGGCTGTTGTGATCCATAGAGTTTTCACTGGCTGCTTTTCAGAAGTAGATTGCCAGGTCTTTCTTCCTAGCCTATCTTAGCCTGGAAGTTCCATTGAAACCTGTTCAGCATCACTGCAACATGCAAGCCTCCACTGACAGACAAGTGGTGGCTGCACATGAGGTATATTGGTCAGGAATAGAGCCTGGATCACCCACACGGAAGGTGAGAATTTTACTACTGAATCACCTCTGCTTCCATCCAGAGGACTGTAGGAAAACCTAGTTTATTAAAGACCTCAAGGATCTCTGAAGCTTTACGAAAGTAATATTGGTTTAAATGAGACCAGCTGAGAAAGCCACTTCAAGAGAGATGGAAAAAATAAAATGAAAGCTCTCCTTTAAATCTAGATAGTACATTTGCTATGAACTTGGTTAGCCCTGTTCAAGAAAATAAATGGACACCAGGATTGACTAAGACCCACAAATAGTGAAGGGCTGTAGATTAGCCAAATCTGTTATCACAAACATTAAGTCATTGAAAATTATGTTTTAATCACAAGAGTTTAGAGGGAATTTCTAGGGCTAACAGAACAATGAAAGAATAAAAAAGAAGACCTGATACCCACATTATCAGAAAATATTTGAAACGATAATATACAGGGCTTATATTCAGCTGCTATGCACTATTATAGCTGTTCTAGTTGTTAGGACCCATATCCTTTGGGTTCATGTCCTTTCAGATATCAAATATTTTGAACATCATCCTGGTGATGATTAATATTACTTGGTTTTCATAACTGACAACTTGAACATTTATTTAATGTTAAATAATCACTGGAAAGAGAAATACTATATTTTAAGAATAGTTACTTTTCATTAAGGAGCCCTGGTGGAGCAGTTGGTTAAGTGCTTGGCTACTCACAGAAAGGTCAACAGTTTGAACCCACTAGCCACTCTGTGGGAGAAAGATGTGGCAGTCTGCATCTGTAAAGATTTCAGCCTTTGAAACCCCCTGGTGTAGTTCTACTCTGTCCTGTAGGATCGCTAGGAGTAGAAATCCACCTGACAGCGATGTGTTTGGTTTTTGTTTTTGTTACTTTTCATTGGATTGTGATAAGAGTGAAATGGGAAACACAGTGGACTACTGATACTTTTCTATTATTTTGAATATGTGTACAAATTATGTATATCCATGTACTGTTAGAGTAAGTAAAAACTTTAAAATAGCTTTACATAATGGAATCTATGAGGAAATATACAGAATTATAAACTACAGAGATTAATTATCAGGGTTATTTTTCACAGGGAACTGATAATCAAAATCTTTAAATGTTTGGCATGTGACACTGTTTGGTGATCAGTGACTTTAATTCATGTTCTCTACGGACCAGTCAAGAGAGATACAGCTTCTTTTACAAAGAGACACTCATGATTCATTACATACTAGCGTGAGGAGCTGGTGACCCCTTTGGAAAAGGTCACTAAAGTTAGCTGCTGATCTTTTTCCAGATACCATGATGAAAACTAAAACATTTACCTCTCGAGATTGTTTAATATAACTAGCTGAAGCATGAAGCCAGGACAAATTGACTTTTTGAAAATTGTACAAATAAGCCTTAAGAAACTGAATGGGTGATCAAAAACTCCTTTCATATTTCTTGAGAATCCACATCAATGGCACTTAACACCCTATCTTCCTTAAGAGTTACTGTCAGTTGCTATAGTGGCTTTATGTTTAATGGAATGAAATATTGCCTGGTGTTGCGCCATCCACACAATTGTTGATATGTTTGAGGAACAGAATATAAAGAATCATTTTTTTTTTATAGAAAACGAATGTTTGTGCCCTGATTTGGAGTAATCTTCAGGTGACACAGCGTAAGTTATTCTTTTCTTAGTAATTGCTGAGCTGGTACCTAGGAAAGACTTAGGCTACTCTGTAATATACTCAGGGATCGGACACAAACACACAGTAATTTATTTTATCTGAATATGTTAGTGTGGACTCTAAAGGTGCACAACAGATACGGAGGTGCTGAGACACAAAAAATATTTAAAAAAATTATTAATGATGTATAATTTAGAAACTCAGAAAATATAGAATTAGATAATTAATACATTTTTTAAAAAATTTAGTCCTGCCTTTTTAATTGACTTAAAAAATTTAATTATGTCACATATATTAAAATATAAAGATATATACTGACTACTGTCAGAACCTGGTAGCTTCCTGTATGGCAACTATTCTTCACCAAAAGTTATTCTGCAGTTAAGGGATTTGAGTTAATATGTTCTCATAGAGATTGTTTCTTAAACAAATTAGAACCCCGTCATCCTCAATTTATTACTTCATTGGTAAGTTTCTTAGTTATCTGGGGCTGCTATAAGAGAAATACCACAAGTGGGTGGCTTTAACAAACAGAAATTTATTTTCTCACAGTTTTAGAGACCAGAAGTCCAAATTCAGGGTGCTTTCTCTCCCTGTTGTATCTGGGGAATGTCCTAGTCTCTTTTCAGCTTGTTTCTTGGTTCCTTGGAGATCTCATGTGGTATGGCATCTACCTTCCCCATCTGTGTTTGCTTTCTTGCTGCTTGCTCTATCTGCTCTTTTTATATCTCAAAAGAGATTGACTTAAGACACACCTTACATTAATACTATCTCATTAACTTGACAAAGAAAAGCCATTTCTAAATGAGATTATAACCACAGGTATAGGGGTTAGGATTTACCACACATATTTTGAGAGGACACAATTCAATCTATAACATTCCACACTTTGGCCCCCAAAATTCATGTCCTCCCACATTCGTAGTATATTCACCCCATTACTACATCCTAAAGGTTTTAAATCAACTCTAAGTCTAAAATATCATCTTCTGAATCATCTAAGTCAAATATGGATGAGAATGTAGGCATATTCCACCCTGAGGCAAAATTCCTCTTCATCTGTGAACCTGTGAAACATAGAATACAAGTTATCTGCTTCCAAAGTACAATGGCGGAATAGGCACAAGATAGACATTTCTATTACAAATGGGAGAAATTAAAGGGAAAGAAGGGATAACAGACACTAAGCAAGTCCAAAACTTAGCAGAACAAATTACATTAGTTCTCAAGTCTTGAAAATAATCCTTTCTTCTCTGAGACCATCTGGGCAATGGCCCCTCCCTCCAGATTCTGGGTGTTAGCCATGTTCTCTGGATTCTGGGAGTGAGGCCCCTAAGCCCAATGTGAAGGTCCCAGCTTTCAGGCCCACTGGTATGGAAACCTCACCCATTCAGGTTTGGGTGGTCCTGTTCTCTTAGTACATCTGAGTGGTGAGCCCACTCCCTCAGTCCCAATAGGCTCTGTTCTCCTGCACCTTGGGCATAGCAGACCTATCCCCTTAGCTTTGGGTTGTGGCTCCATCCTCTTTGCCCACCTAAAGAGTAGCTCCACACTCCACAACCTGGTGAAGATCTAAATCTTTAAAACCTACTAGTCCATGGCTTCAATCTTTGAAACCTAGGAGGTCTTGGGTCTACCCTTTGAAACTAAGTCAGCCTTGCTCTCAGTTTTCCTTCCTATAGTTCCGCTGATCTCAGAGCTGCTCCAGGGATGGTAGTTTTCTTTTCTTGGAGGACAACAGATGGAGTTCCTTTAGACTGTTTCCTGCTTGTAGAATTCCAAGAAGCCAACAGCTTTTCTTCCTTTCATCCTATCTCTGTCCCCTTCGGTGTAAACTGATGGATTTTCTGCTGTGGTAGTTGGTTAGAGCCATCAGTCAGTGACTTAATCTCTTTAACAAAATACTGAGTTACCAAGTCCTTGGTGAGAATTTTAGGGCACGTATCCTTAGTTTGTAAAACAGAATTTTCCAAATCTTTAAGTTCTGGTTTCATTTTTCACAGTTCATATTTAAGTCTAATTCTTTCCTCCTGCATTCTACTGTAAGTGGCAAGGAGAAACAAGGCTTCCCCTTTAAGATCTTGCTTAGAAATCTCCACAGCCAATACTCAAATCACCAATTATAAGCTCTACCCTCCAGCAAACCTTTGAACATAATTCAGATAAGTTTTTTTGCCACTGCATCAAAAGCATCACCCTTCCTCCATTGTCCAATCATATATTCATCATTTCTCTTTAGAGCCTCACCAGGAGCACATTTAACATTCACATTTCTAGCAATGTTCTGTTGATGGTATCATATATTCTCTAAGACTACAGAGGCTTACTCTATAGCTCTCCTCACTTCTTTCTGAGTCCACACCAGAATTGCCTTTTACATCTGTAATTCTCCTACAGTCTCTTCAAGGCAATCTAGGACCTTACTAAGAAGCACATCAAAATTCCTCCAGATTCTACCCATTACCCAATTGCAAAACCACTTCTACATTTTACATATCTGTTAGAGAAGCACCTCACTCTTCAGTACCAAATCCTGCCTTGGTTATCTAGTGGTGCTATGATAGAAATACCACAAGTGGGTCGCCTTAACAAACAAATTTATTTTCTCACAGTTTAGAAGGATTGAAGTTCAAATTCAGGCCACTGGCTCTAGGGAGAGACTTTCTCTGTCTGTTGACTCTCGGGTAAGATCTTTGTCTCTTTTCAGCTTCTGTTTCTAGGTTCCTTGGAGATCTCATGTGGCGTGGCATCTGTCTTCCCCTATCTGTATTTTCTTGCTGCTTGCTTAATCTGCTCTTTTATATCTCAAAAGAGATTGACTTAAGACACATCCTACAGTAATATTGCCTCATTAACATCACAAAGAAAACCCATTCCCAAATGAGATTATTACCACAGGTATAGGGGGTCAAAGTTTATAACACATTTTCGGGGGACACAATTCAATCCATAACAGTGAGCCATTTATATTAATGATGTTTAATATCATATGATGGGAATTCTACTTAAATATAGCTCACTAATTTAATTTTTATTTAATAAAAGCACCATATTTGAAATCTCAACTGGGTCACAAGTGAGTTTGCACCACAGTACTATCTATGCAAGAACTGACAAGAAAACATGGATTGCTAAGCCGTTCAATACATTTTTTTGAGTTAATAGAAGCACTGACTTTAAAGGGTAAGAGTTAATTTGAGGAAGGAGATATATTTTAAAATTCTTAACTAGTCTACTTATGTTTGTTTAAAATCTCTTTGAAAAGGAGACATTCTGGACACCCAAAGTATCTTTAATTATGTGCAAAAATTTGATTAAAGCTCATTTCTTCTGATTTTGATGCAGATAATTGTATCTTTCAAGAGCTTTACATTATCCCCATCAATTGTTAATAGAGAACTATCCAACTATAATTGTGGCTTTGTCTATTTCTCCTTTCAGTCCTATCAATTTGGCTTCATGTATTTTTCATTTCTGCTGTTTTCTTGATGGAATTAGCTGTTTATTACTGCATGAATTCCCTCTCTGTCTCTGGTAATTTTCTTTAATCTGAAGTATGTTTTATTTTATATTAATGTAGCCACCTCTGCTTTACTTTGATTATTTTTTCCATAATATGTCTCTTTTCTCATACCTTTACCTTCTAACTGCTTGTTTTGTAGTATTTAAAGTGAGTTTCCTGTAGACAGACAGCGTATGGTTAGGTCACGTTTTTTAATTCACTCTAACATTCCCTATTAACTGGACTATTCTCATTTAATGTAATTATTGATCTGATAGGACTTGTGGGAGAAAGAATACTGGCCATATCCTAATCCCCAGAACCTGTGAATATGTCCCTTACATGTCAAAAGGAACTTTGCAGATATGTATTAGTTAAGGGTCTTAAAATGGGAAGATTACCCTGGATTATTTGGGTAAATCCAATGTGATCACAAGGGTCCTTTCAAGAGGGAGGCAGAAAGGTTCATAGTGAGAGGAAGAAGTTATGATGATGTGAGTAGAAGTTAAAGTGCTATCATGATGAGGAAAGGACCATGATCTTAGGAATACAGGTGTCCTCTAGTAGCTGGGAAAGGCAAGAAAATGAATTGTCTCTGAGGTGTTCCAGAAGGAACCAGCCTTGCCATGTAAAATAATAAATTGGCCTTGTTTCAGGTCAATACATTTGTGGCAAATTGGTAGAGCAGCAATAGGAAAATAATATAGGGCTTAAATCTGACATTTTGTTTTTGTTTTCCTGTTTTTTGTTTCTCTAATTTCTTTTGCTGCTTCCCTATGGGTTACCTGATAATTTTGTAGAATTCCATTTTGATTTATCTGTAGTGTTTTTGAGTGTATCTCTTCATATACCTTTTATTATGGTTGTTCTAGGATTTCCTTTATATATATATAATTTATCACAGTCTACTGGTGTTTTCATTTCACTAGCTGAATGAATTCAAAAAATTTTGCCTCCCTTTTTGTACCTTTATCCTTCACTGTTTATAATACAATTGCATTAAATATTTTCCCTATATACATTTAAAACCACAACAGTGATATAATTAATGCTTCAGCTCACACTTAATTCAGAAAACTTAAGAGGAACAAGGATGCCTATTTTATTTGCCCATGTTTTGCTTACTATGCTTTTTCTTCCTTCCTTCCTGATGCGCCAAGTTCCCTTATTTTATAATTTCTTTCGTTTAGAAAACTTTTTTAAACCATTCTTTTAGGAAATGAGAGAAAAAAAAAATCTCTTAGTCTTTCTACATCTGAGAATCTCTTGATTTTTCTCTTCATTCCTGAAGAATACTTTTACTCAGTATAGAATTTTTGGTTAACAATTCTTCTTTTCAGCATTTGAAAAATACTATGCAAATTCCTTCTGTCCTACAACGTTCTAATGAGAAATCTACTATTTTTCTGCCTATAGATAAGGTGTTATTTCTCTCACACTCCTTCCAGGATTATTCTTTGTCTTAATTTTCAGAAGTTTGTCAATATATGTTGGCGTTGGTTTCTTTGGGTTTTTCCTGTTTGGTAGTTGCTCCATTGGTTGAATCTGTGGGCTTAAGGCTTTTGACAAATGTGAAAACTTTTCTGCAATTATCTCTTCACGTGTATTTTCAGCCTTCCCTCTTTTTCCTCTCCTTCCAGGATTCCAGTGGCACAGATGGTATATATTTTGTTTAAATTTCAAAGGTCTCTAAGCCCCTGTTGATTTATTTTTTCCTTCAATCTATTTTTCCTGTTGTTTGGAATACCTAATTTTGATTATTTTCTTTTTAATACACTGATCCTTTCCTCTTCCCCTCCATTCTACTGTTGAGCTCATTCATTATTTTTTTTTAATTCTATTACTTCAATTTTCAGTTCTAAATATTCCATTATATTTTATATTTTTTGAGAGACTCCCCATATTTTTTCATTTGTTTTCAGAATGTTCACAATTATTTGTTGAAGTGTTTGTGATGGCTGCTTTAAAATCGTTGTCAGAGAATTCTAACATCTTTGAATCCTGATGATTTTCAGTATTATGTTATGAAACTCTGGATCTTATTTAAACCTAAAGTTTTAGCTAGCTTTTCCTAACACTACTTTTGCAGAGGATGAGGAGGTAATACCTTTTTAGTGCCAGGTGCAGGCAAAAATCCAGGTTTTCTGCTTGTCTTCTATTGACACAAAATCTATACCTCCATCTTTCCCTCTGTGTATGTGTTTCTTGTCCTCTTTTTATAAGGCTACCACTTATACTGGACTAGAACCCACCCTACCAGAATATGGCCATATATTAACTGGCAATATCTTCAAAGACCCCATTTGCACACAAGGACATGTTGACTTGTAACAGGTTAGGACTTCAACATATCTTTTTTGGGGGATACAGTTCAGTTCATAACAAGAGCCATATTACGTTTTGAGGACCCTCATTAAGTGGTAACGTGCATTATTTACACCTATGGAACTCAGACATCCCTTATTCCCCACCTCACTTCGTATAGGCTATCTTTAACTTCAGTCATTGTTTCAGCAAGTAACTTCTCAGAGTTGTAACTGACAGCACACACCTCACTGCTCCATGTATCTTTTTCTTTATTCCTTAGTATTCCTGCAGTATTCTGTCCAGCACTTACTCATGTGTGTCTTGAAAGTGTGATGAAACACTCTATGGCGCAATCCTTGAAAAACGGTCGATGAGACAAACGGATGACTTCTACCCTCTTCTATCTCTTTGGTGTATGACTTTAAGCACATTCTAGATAGAGTCTCACAAGGTCCAGCAAGACTGAATCTCAGTTGCCTATGGTTTGACTAACTGGTGAATACACTCTAGTATTAGCTTCCCCTTGTTTTCTGTTTTATTGCACTGTCTCCTACTGCTGTCTCTGAGATCACCTTCCACATAAGCTCCTGTCTTGGGCTTTGCTTACCAGCAATAAACCAGTCTAAGACATGCATTTATTTAACAGGCAACAAATAATGGAGTGATATCATGTTTTATCTACACAAAGCGGTGCATAAATAACACAGTTAAGAGCATAAATCTCTTCTGCTAACTTGTAACTCAATAGTTGTAAGAATACTACTGGATATCAACATGAAAATATTCACTCAGAGTATAAAAGAATAGTAAAGCATGTTATAGGAATAGGACAGTTGATATTTTAAGTGGAAGAGACAGGAAGTAAATAAGTAAATGAAGTATGTATATATATATAACTATAATGTCAAGTATTATAGGTTCAGCTTATGAAGATTGACATGGAAGATATAATTGAAAATCTTCAATAAATCTGGAAAACCTGAAGAGGAGGAGGAATTATGTAAATTGTTTACATATTATGAAAATGTATCAAATAATGCATTAATATAATAATATTATATCTGTTAAAATATCAAAACAGATAGATATAATATGGATTTCAACATACAACTTTTTTATTTGACTCTCTAGAACACAGTGAGAACAGAAAAAGCTCTATGTGGAAAAACTGAGAAACTCTGTATTGACGAGAACACCAACAGGTATTTAAGCAATAAATGCTTAAAACATTTAATGTTCTTTTGAATACAAACACTGTTGAGAAGAATTTTTGCCTTTTTTCCTTAAAAAATTATTGTTACATAATTAGTTTAGTAATTGCAATTTGAGAACCTGTCAAAGCTTTAAGTTGCTCTTTGAGAGTAGAGTGAGTCAAAAATTTTAATTGGTAAAAAACTCTTGCTTCAGGAACAGTGCTATTTTTCAAAAAGATAATTGTTGAAAGGAAAATAACATTTCTAATATGCCTTTTTCCTCCACAATTGTCCTTTCAAAAAGCCTTTATTACAGATGAAAATACTAGGGAAATGGACCGTCAAAGCTTAACTGAAACAATACCCAATTCTGAAATATTGTCTCTGTATGTATACTTATATTGTTAATTCTTTAAAGAATTAAACTATTTTTCAGACTACTATATAGGACAAAAATATAAATGATTTTCCTTTTTTATCATTTAAAATAAGTTTTAAAAATAAAATTCCATATGACATTAGAAATAATTGTATGGGTATGACTTTTGTTTCCACTAAGTTATTATTATGCTTGGGCATATTGGATAGGATAACTGATTTTTATTTGAATAGAAATGAGAAGGAATAACTATTTTAGAAACAGTGTTTAAAAAGAAGAAAAAGCACAAGGCAAAAGGTGATATCAGGTACTTCAGTATGCCTGTGTTACCTACTTCTCCCCTAA
The DNA here is from genome assembly GCA_030035585.1 of Dugong dugon. Lineage (NCBI taxonomy): Eukaryota > Metazoa > Chordata > Mammalia > Sirenia > Dugongidae > Dugong > Dugong dugon. The sequence goes on along the minus strand of CM057463.1, from coordinate 105,168,797 downwards.
GTTTCTTTCATTCTTTCTTTGTGTGTGTGTGTGTGTGTGTGTGTGTGTGTGTGTATAAATCAAAAGTGCTCATTAAGAGATAACACAATGTCACTGCTTATGGTACAGAGGTCTCAAAGACAAATTCTTTCTGCACTCTCAACTTGTTTTGAAGACTTAGGCACATCACTAATCCCCACACAGTGTCAGCTCTCTCTTATGTGATGTGAGGACAGATGTTTCATTAGGTGATTTATACATTGCTGTCCACTGTGGGTGTTATTATCTGATTTATAAATATTCGTTTATTTTCAGACGATATTATTTTTCATACAAACGCAATAAAACCCAAACCCATTGCCATCGAGTCGGTTCCGAATCATAGTGACCCTAGAGGACAGAGTAGAACTGCCCCATAGGGTTTCCAAGGAGCGGCTGGTGGATTCAAACTATAGATCTTTTGGTTAGCAGCCAAACTCTTAACCGCTGCACCTCCAGGGCTCCCACAATTCAAACTCTCAGAAAACAGTCTCATAACTAAAATTTATAAATACTTATTCAATCTACCACACTCAGACACCATATCTTTCTCATTGAAAGTGAGCAGTCATTAGTATTCTGAAATCATTTTGAAGAATTTATTCTTGAAAATATATGCTTTTAAACTGGAGGTCTTGAGTGGCTCCCCATTTCTAATACCACTGAATCTTCGGGATTAGACCTGAGCCATTACTAGGGACCCATTTTGAGGAGAGGGTTGTGAATATGTAAGAACTTGCTAAGACAGTATATGGGAACCATAGAGCAGAAACAGATTAAAAAGATGGTGAGCTGACCAGTCACGGTACCCTGGAGACTCAGCAGCCTTGGGATGTAAGGAACGTAGTCAACTTTATCTTCATTTCCTCTTTTTTCTATTTTCTTTTCTTTTCATTCAGAGATGGATCACTTTTTTTTTTTTTTTACTTCTTATTAAGTCAGTTATTAATTGTATCCCACTGAACACAGAGACTCTGGAATACGATCGCTTTTTTTTTTAGTTACAAATTTAAGACATTTGTTTGCAGCATTTATTTTAACCCCAGCATGAGAAGAGTAACATACAAAAGATCCAAACCTTTAAGATGCACCTCATAATCACCCTATGTTAGAGGATCCAGGTTAATCCCTAAATTTTGTGAAAATTAGATGTGGTAAAGTAATATTTTATATCTCACTATTGGACAAAATTGAAAAATTTATGCATAACAGTGTACATCATAATATGGAGCCCAATAACCCAATTCTTCAAATTCAAGAGAAAAGTAACCACCTCTTTTTATATTTTCAGTAATTTTTTATCCTATAATTATAACTGTAAATAAAGTACATTTTCAGGATATACTGCAGTCATGAAAATTTTTTATACAAATGCATATCCAAATAAGTGTCATTCAAACACTCAAAAGCTTTATATTAAAACTTTATTGCATAGAAATTAATCATAGTAAGATTAGAAGTTTTATTTTTAGATTTAAACCCATGTATCTGATCAGCTCCAGTGCTATATAAAATTTATCAAAACATCCTTTAGTTACTGGATATGGAAGTCACCTTTGACTACTTCCTAGATGGTTAACACATATTTTCTTTTATCTTGTAAATAAATTATAAACCACAGAAAATAATATATAAATAATATAATATAAATTATATAGTATAATATAATATATAATAATTTTAAAAAATGCAGTCACTATAAAGCTTACCAAATACAACATTACTAGTATTTTAAAACCTACAATATATAGCTCTCTCATCGCTTTTTCATTCCTACCCCTCAGGGGTAACAACTAGACATAATTCTGTATTTATCATTTCCCTTGATTTATTAAAGTGCTTTACTGTGTATGTATCTATACCTTAATTGTACATTATTCAGTTTCACATGGTTTTGATATTTTTAAAAATTATATTATGCTATAGCAGTCTTTCTATAACTTGCTTTATTTTCCATTTAATATTTTTTTGAAACTCATTATTTGATCCATATAGCTAAATTATTTCCATTTCAGGACTGAATATACTACAATATATTTAGCCATTATCTGATTGATTATATTTGAGTTGTTTTAATATTTTTCTATTTAAAAACAATTCTGCTATAAACAGTCATATATGTGCTTCCCAAAGCACTGATCAATGATTTTTCTTCATTTATTAAAATGGTCATATAAATTGAATATAGCTTGTTTTCCCTGATCAGTAACAAGGCAGAGAGGGCTACTCCCATCACTCTTATTAAAATTTTAGTGGAATCCCTAGTCACTAGAAGAAGACAAGGAAAAAAACTACATAAAGATTATAAAGAAAGAATAAATTAAGCTCCTTATTTGAAGATTTCTGTTTATATGAAATTCAAGGGCTTTACCAAACAACGAATAGAACTCAGTATTAAATTTAGCAAGGTCACAGGATAAGGTTAATATAAAACCAATCAATTATATTGTTTGTTTATACAACCAATAAACAATTGGAAAATGACATTTAAAAAATCTCATTTATAGTAATGACAAAAGTATAAAATACTTGGAAATAAATGCCACAAAAACGAAGCCAATAACTCTTCTTTGAAAATTATGAACACTGCTGAAAGAAATTGAAGAAGTCTAGATAAATTGAAACGTATAACAAGTTCATGGTTGGTAGACTCACTATTATTAGAATGTCAATTCTCCCAAATTGATTTATAAATTCAACACAATTCCAAATTTCATCAATATTTACTGTGTATATGGTAATTGGCCAACTGATTCTAAAATTCATATGGAAATACAAAGGACCTGTAATAAAGCAAGTTTTAAAAGAACAAAACTGGTTGGCTTACCTCATCTGGAAAACAAACAAACAAATAACAATATATATACACACATATATGTATACATATATGTGCATACACACACACACACACACACATATGCACATACATATACTCATGTATATACACATATATTTCTACTATATATAAATCAATACAGATGTCTGACACAGAACAAAGATTTTTAACAATAGTGGCAAGACAATTCAATGAAGGAAAAAAGTCTTTTCAATTAATGTTTCTGTATTAGCTGAATATACATACGGGAAAACAAAAACAAAACTAAACAAAGCACCAACTCATGTCTCAAACAATAGAACAAATAAAATGGTTCATAGACCTAAATATAAAACCTAGAACCTTAAACTTCTAGAAAAAAACACAAGAGAAATCTTTGCAAACTGGGAGTAGGCAAAGGTTTCTTAGAGAGAACTAAAGAATCAAAAACAATTCAAGAAAAAAAAATCAGCAAATTGGGTATCATTAAAATTAAACATTTTTTCCTTTCAAAACATATCACTAAGAAAGTGAAAATGTCATATAATAGACTGGAAGGAAATATGTATCGCATATATCCAACAAGAGATTTTTATCCAGAATGCATAAATATCTCTCACAATTCAATAAGACAACCAAATAAAAACAGGCAAGAGATTTGACTAGACCTTTCATGATTGAAGACATACAAATGGCCAATAAGCACATGAAAAGATAATTAACATCATTAGTCATCAAGAAAATGCAAATCAAAACCCACTGAGATAATACTACACATCTATTAGGTGGCTAAAGTTAAACAAAAAACAACAATCCAAAACCAAAAACCCAAATGTACCAAGTCTGGCAAGGATGGGGAACAGTATCATATCCTGCCGAAGTAAATGTAAATGATAAATTATATTTGAAACATTTGGCCGATTCTCAAAATTTAAACTTTAACTTACTGTATGACTGATCCTATTTACACTAGGTGTGTGTTTAGTCAAGAAAAACAACAGTACATGTCCAAACAAAGAAAACAGTATACACAGATGTTTAGCAGCTTTATTTGCAGTATCTCAAAACTGTAAGCCATCCAAATGTATTTAAATTGTGGTATATTCTTACATTGGAATGTTACTCAGCAATTAAAAAAATAGTTACCAAACCCAGGAAGGTGGATCCTTGTCTGGCATGCTCAGACTTGCCAATTATCTGGACACTGGCCTTTGAGAAAGTAACTTTATTGCAATGCACAGAGCAAGGAGCTGCGAGGAAGTTCCTCAGATCCGGCTCCCTGAGCTAGGGGGAAGCAAGGCTTATATGTGGTTTGGGCAGCAAGATGGCAGCCTTGCAGAGCTACTGGGGAGGGAAAATTCTAGAAGGCAGGCAGGAGACAGGAGGTGATGTGGTTCTAGTCAGACCTCTCGCTTCGGAATAGGATCCAGGTGATGATTTTCCTTCTGATTCATTCCTCCTGTTGCTGCGTCCTCTATTGAGGTCAATTAGCCATCACAGCTGGCCCTTCTGCACATTCCGGGCAGGCCAAATCTGGCTTGGGCTGGTTTAAGAACTAATGGAAATTTACTGGCATTCGTAGAGTTAGGTTACAATATTACTATTGATATACAACAATATAAATGGGTCTCATTTTGCTGAGGGAAAAAAAAAGGTACGCACAAGCGTACATTCTGTATAAATTATATACAATTATACAAAAAACGAACTAATTTATTATGACCAAAGCAGATTAGTTATCACCTGGGGACAGGGGTGGAGGAAAGGATGGATTAAAAGGAGCACAGGGAACTTTTTTTTCTGGGGGGGGGAGTGATGAAAATATCTGCTATCTTGAACGTGATGATGGATTCACTGGTGGGCACATATTCTAAAACAGATCAAATTGTATAATTTAAAGATACTTAGTTTGCTGTTCCTCAATTATACTTCAAAAAGTCATTAAAAAATAGATAATAGTATGATTCTCATGGGGATGATGTAAGATAATTTTCAGAGCAGTGAATTGTGAAGAGCAAAACTCTGTTCTTTATATTGTGCCAGATTCATACTTTTAATCCATAACTAAAGTATAAGTACCTGTAACCCTGGATTATATTTATTTGTTTTTAAATACCTTCTTCATTGTTTTATCCTTGTTCACCTAGTTGATAGCAGATAATTTAGCTTAATATTCATTTACTAACTTAGTCAATAAATTATTTATTTAATACCTACTCTATACTAACTGTGTTCTAAGCACTATAGATACAAAAGGAAATATAACAAAGTTTCCTTCTGGTAAAAGGAGTCATACAATTAATGAGTATATTCAAAATTAAAATATATGAAGTAGTATAATATGCTCAGGTATTGAATAAAGGAATGAGTGAGTGAGTGACTGGTTGAATAAATGTAAATTTGCCTTGAAAGTCCAAAATCACTTTATACTTATCTTTGCTGTGAATTGCTTACAATTTAATGTAACACAAAAGCTGACTAATAGTAGTCGAAGAAAAGAGGGTTTACTTTTGTCCTACAGGATGAAAATTTAAGAGAGGCAATTCTTGTCCTTGTTCCAGCTACTCAATCTTTCAGCAGTTACCAGACTCCTTCTGTGTTTTACCTTTAACCATGGTATGTATTTCATTTGTTCTCATTCTTGTTACCTTATTGCCATGACATGGTTGTTGTTTCTTCAGGAATTCTGAGTGGGGTTTAAAATTAACCATATATAATTCTCCTATCTCTCCCTCCTCGATGCAAAAGTAGACACAGGGATCAGACAAATAGATCTTAAAATAGTCATCTTTATTTCTGATAAAGCTGACATGGAGATGTGTTTTTGTGCTGTGGCCAAATGAATTCTCTAGAATGTGCTTGTCCAATTAGACACACAAACAGCCAGATTTTGAAGACCTCCCTTTCAAGGACAGATTGTACTCTGGTAAATTCACTATCTGAATCAGCAGAGAAAACCTTTGTCCTTAGGACAAATATTCCAAGGGCTAGGCTTTGTGCTAAATTTCTTTTCTAGGTCTCCTTCCTCTTGGGGATGGGGGCAGAAAGCAGGAAAAAAATGGCAGCTGTCTTCCCATTACTTGTAAACCAATGAGATTTCCTGTAGAATGCTGAATGGAGGGGAAGGTGGATGTTGTTGTTATTAGGTGCCATCTAGTTGGTTTTGACTCACAGCAACGATATGTACAACAAACAAAACACTACCTGATCTTTCACCATCCTCACAATTATTGCTATGTTCAAGCCTGTTGTTGGAGCCAGTGTGTCAATCCATCTTGCTGAGGATCTTCCTCTTTTTTGCTGACCCTCTACTTTACCAAGCATCATATCCATCTCTAGGGATTGGTCCCTCCTGATAACATGTCTAAAGTACATGAGACTAAGTATAGCCATCCTCACTCCTAAGAAGCATTCTGGCTGTACTTCTTCCAAGACAGATCTGTTCATTCTTCTGGAAGTCTATGGTATATTCAATATGCTTCGTCAACACCATAATTCAAAGGTGTCAATTCTTTTTGGTCTTTCTTATTCATTGTCTAGTTTTTGCTTGCATATGAGGTGATTGAAAATACCATGGTGGGGTCAGGCACACGTTAGTCCTAACAGTGACGTGTTTGTTTTATTGTTGGGTGGAGTTCTTCAGTTTTTTAAACTGCTTTATTAAAGTGTATGGACATAATATACATAAGACTCAAGGAAAAGTGGCTAAATGTAGGCAAGAAATTGGAGTCTACAATGGAAACAATACTGAATCTGAAAGAAAATATAAAGATTTTATGATCTTTGTTATATTAGCCTCTATGGAATAATATTCTTGGGGAAATAAAAGTACCTTCTCCATTATACTCTGAACTGCTGAGAAGTTCAAATGATGTATTGTGCATATAAAAAAAAAAAAAAAGTACTCTGAATTTTGATTCCAAAGAATAAGAGGAAAAAAATTTCCTAACCAAGTAGATAGAACTCACGGGTTTAAAATTCTATGAGTAAGCAGTCTAGGTTTCATTCTGTGACAAAAACTAAACCCCAAATTCTAAGTAACTGCCTTGAAAATATTGAACTTGAGTCAAAGTAATAACAAAATGGAAGGATACAACCCATCTCAAGTACAGGACAAATAATACAATAATCAAACAATATAATCAAAGACAGGTTAATGATGCTATTTTTTTAGGCAAACTAAATGAAGCTTTGTAGGTAACTCACAAAGTAATTTATTTTACTTCCTAGTTCATCTATTATTTAAATAAAGGAAATCATTTGCCCTAGAGAATGCTATACTCTTAAATAAAAATTTTAAAAAGAAAATGAAAAGACAACCTCCTATTAAAATTGCATTAGCCTGCTAATACCTTTAGTTTGGAAAAATTTTTTAAAAAACTATTCCACTTACTCTATGTCCTCCAAGAAATATACACCAAGATGAGAGCCAGCACACCAGGGATTTACTAAGGACGAAGCCTGTTATGGAAAATGAGACTGAAGACAGAAGAAGATAGAAGAACCTTCAGAATATGACACAAGTCTGAACCTTATGAAGATGAAAGGGAAAAAAGGAAAAAAAAAGGGCTATAGACTGCCATGCAATACTAAAAATGTGTTGGCAAAGCTGATGGAGAGTTCTTGAGCTAAAATTGTGTATCAAAGAAGTTCAGTTGCTCTCAGAAAAAATCCTTCATTTATATCTTTGCTGTGCTTAGTTGTTGGCTGGGAACAGCAAAGGGGAATCATGGCTTCGGTGCTAAGTCATGATGGATTTCAGAGCACAGCAACTGAATTCGATTTCAGACCACAACCCCTCCTATTTGTAGGAGATCTGAGAGGTGAAATTTTATGGTCAAAACAGTGCACCTCCTTCACATCACAAATATAATTCTCATACAGAAATGAGAAATAGCTTCTCCAAAGTTCCCAAGCATTTCTCTTCCAGAGGGAACATTTAAAAAACAAAAGTTAGGAGTTCCGGCAAGATGGCGCTCTAGGCAGAAGCACCACACCGTCCCTCCCCAGCAAAGATCTGAAAAACTAAGCCAAACAGAGAATGCAACAATCCTGAAACCCTAGAACATCAAATGAAGAGATGAAGAACTCAGCCGACCACCAAATGGAGTGAGAATACTGACAGACAATGGAGAGTGAGGAGAGATCATGCAGAGGTCCCCTACCAGCTAACGCAGTGCAGATCCACCACCTTGGACTCCTATCGAAGACCAGCAAACGGGGGTACGAGAAAGCAGCCTCACAGAGCGTCCTGTGGGAGACAAAACAGCCGGTAATTTGTGGTGTGCGCTTTCCAACCCCCAACCCCTCTCCTCCCCAGCTCAGCTCAACCTCCTCTGCTTCCCGCGGCCACACTCTCTTGACTGGGAAGCGCCGGCTGCTTGGATTCCACACACCCAAGCAGGCGGCTCTCTGGGTGCCATTTGTTGGCTGCTAGTGCTGCTTTTTTTTTTTCTGCTTCTTTTGATTTCTCGCTTTCCTCTTGCCACCTCCCTCTCCTTTCACTCAAGTGCCTGGTTCCGTGCGCCATCTTTGCTTCTTCCTGAGGGGCTCCAGAGCACCAGCAATTTGTGATATACGCTTTCCCACTCTCCACCCTCCTTCACCCACACTCGGCCTCCTCTGCTTCCAGTGGACACAGTCTCTTGTCCAGAAACACCAGCCTGCACTGGCTGGCTCTCTTTTTTTTTTTTTTTTTCTGCTTCTTTGGATTTCATGCTTGCCTCTCGCTGCCTCCCCCTCCTTTCACTCCAGTGCCTGGCTCCATGCGCCATCTTTGCTTTTTTCTGAGGGGCTGTGGAGCTCCATTCAAGTGTGGAGCTGCTTCCCGGTCTGGGCTACCACGCTGGTGGGATCCCGGGGTTTTTGTTCGTTTGTTCATTTTCAATTGTTTGTTTGTTTTCTTTTCCTTTTCTTGAGTTGGGAGCCCTTTCTGGCCAGGCGGAGCTGTGTGGCCAAACGTGCGGAGGGATCCCTGAGGACATTCCTTTTTTCGTTGGGTTTTTCTTTCTGTTTTTTTCAGGAGCCTTTATTGTTCTTTTTTTTATTTTTTATTTTTTTTATTTGTTTTCTTTTCTTTTCCCTCTTTTTCCCTTTTGTCTTTCTTCATTGCTCAGTTTCTCATCTCTCTATATCTTCCTTCTCTTTCTGATCCCTGAATACCAGGCGTTGTATGCCTCTACGCCTTCTGGCCAGGCTGTGCTACAACACCTGAGAGCAACTTCCCCAGACCTCATAGCTGCATCGGTGGGATCCCTGGGAAATTTGTGGTTCTTTAACCTTTCTGATTTTTATTTGTTCATTCTTTTCCTTTCTTCCTCTTCCCCTTTCTGTTTTTCTCCATTTCATAGTCTCTCATCTCTCCATTACAATGGCAAGCTCCCCTAGCATTCTTTTTTGTTTGTTTGTTTGTATGTTTTTTGGCTCCTGTTCCTCTCTCTTCTCTACCATATCCAGCTTAGCTCCACACACCTAAATATAAAGCCTAAAACTATAAAGTTCACAGAAGAAAAAATAGGACAAACACTTCAGGCCTTAATACATGGCATTAACAGGATACAAACCATAACCATCAACACACAAAACCCAACAGATAAGCTAGATAACTGGGATCTTCTAAAAATCAAAAACCTATGCTCTTCAAAAGACTTCACCGAAAGAGTAAAAAGAGAACCTACAGACTGGGAAAAAATTTTTGGACGGTACAAGTCAGACAAAGGTCTAATCTCCATAATCTACAAGAAAATCCAACACCTCTACAACAAAAAAGACAAATAATCCTAACAAAAAATGGGCAAAGGAAATGAACAGACACTTCACTAAAGAAGACATTCAAATGGCCAACAGACACAGGAGGAAATCCTCGCAATCACTAGCCATTAGAGAAATGCAAATTAAAACCACAATGAGATAGCATCTCACCCCGGCATTAATGTCACGAATCAAAAACACTGGAAATAACAAATGTTGGAGGGGCTGCAGGGAGATGGGAACTCTTATGCATTGCTGGTGGGAATGCAAAATGATACAACCATTTTGGAAAATGATATGGCGCTTCCTCAGAAAGCTAGAAATAGACATACCATTCGATCCAGCAATCCCACTCCTAGGAATATATCCTAGAGAAATAAGAGTCGTCACTCGAATAGACATATGCACACCTATGTTCATGACAGCATTGTTCTCATAGCAAAACGATGGAAACAACGCAGGTGCCCATCAACAGATGAATGGATAAACAAACTATGGTACATACACACAATGGAGTACTATGCAACAAGAAAGAACAATAATGAATCTGTGAAGCATCTCATAACATGGTTGAAACTGGAGGACATTATGCTGAGTGAAATGAGTCAATCACAAAAGGACAAATATTGTATGAGACCTCTACTGTAAAAACTCATGAAAAAGTTCACACGCAAAATGTAACAATCTTTGTTGGTTACCAGGGATGGGAGGGGTGGGGGGGTAATACTAAATAGGCAATAGATAAGTGGTATCTTGGGTGAAGGTTGAGACAGTACACAATATAGGAGAAACTAGCACAGCCTGTACAAGGAAAGGTCATGGAAGCCCCATAGACATATCCAATCTCCCTGAGGGACTGAATTGCTGGGCGGCGGGCTGTGGGGACCATGGTCCCAGGGAACATCTAGCTCAATTGGCATGACAAAGTTTATAAAGACAATGCTCTACATTCTACCTTGGTAAGTAGTGTCTGGTGTCTTAAAAGCCTGTGAGCGGCCATCTAAGATACTCCACTAGTCTCATCCCTTCGGGAGCAAGGGAGAATGAAGAGAACAGGATAAAAGGAAAAGATTAGTCCAAAGGACTAATTGTCCACAGCTACTAGGGCCTCCACTGGACTGAGTCCAGTACAGCTAGATGGTGCCTGGCTACCACCACTGACTGTTCTGACCAGGATCACCACAGAGGGTTCTGGACAGAGCTGGAGAAGGATGTAGAGCATAATTCTAACTCACAAAAAAAAAAAAAAAAAAAAAAGACCAGATTTACTGGCCTAAAGAAGACTGGAGAAACCTCGAGAGTATGGTCCCCAGACACCCTTTTAGCTCAGTGGTGAAGTTACCTCCGAGGTTCATTGTTCAGCCTGGGAGTGGACAGCCCCGTAAAACCAAATGAGACTAACGAGGTACAGGAGTCCAGTGACAAGGGCCAGAAGGCAGAAGGGGACAAGGAAGCTGGTGATAGGGAACCCAAAGTTGAGTAAGAATATTGTTGATGTGTTGTGAGATTGTTAACCATTGTCATAGGGCAACATTTGTAGTAACTGTTAAATGAGAAACTATTTTGTTCTGTAAGACTTTATCTTAAGTGAGAATAACAGCACAATTGGAAGAGCATAGTCAATGTCACTGAACTGTGTATGTAGAAATTTTTGAAATGGTGTATCTTTGGCTGTGTGTATTTTCACCAAAAAAAAAAAAAAAAAGGTTGAGAATTTAGAGGGTTAATATGTTGTGGGGTTGTTAACCAATGTCATAAAACAACATGTGTACTACTATTTCATGAGAAACTATTTGTTCTGTAAGCCTTCACCTGAAGTACAATAAAATATTTTAATAAATAAATAAATAAATAAAAGTTAGTGGGACAAACTACAAATCCCATCACCTCACTTGATATCAGTATCACAACTGGTACTAATAGACTACTTACTGCACTATCCATTCTAAAATCTTATCACTGATTATCACCTCAGTTGGTATCTGTGATTTACTTGGTGGTGTAACACAATCTTCATTCCTGAGGGCTCTGAACCCTTGAAAATCATACTCTATTCAGGCCTGGGTTGTTTTATGGTGTTTTAAATTGGCAAGGGAGTATAGAGGGACTCAAAGGGTTCAGCTTTTGTTCCACATGTAATGCACCTGCCCTCATTGTATAAAAGCAGCACTGCGTCATCCTGCTGCTCAGTGTTATTTACTCCTATCAGTATGGTGACTCCATTTCCAACCTACTAGTCCCTAAGCACAAGGAATGCAAAGTACCATGCAACTCATAGTTCACCGGAAACTTTAAGGTGTCCTTTGGCAAAAGTGCACCACTTTTGGGGACCAGCAACTACAACCCTGCAGATCCCAGAGGTGTGGGATGGGAATCACACCATCCCCCAGTGTGTCTTTGGAAGTAATGGTATGTGGGATTACTCTTGCTTCCCATGTAGTCCTCCTACTGAGGACACACCATCATATAGAGGTCTCTGATTTAACACCTATACTATATTCAGAGGGGTGGAATACCATCCTGAGTGTTTCCTCTGAGCTGTCAGATCAGCCATGATTTCAGGAGCCCATTTCACCATTATTTATAAGGCTGATTTCCTCAGTAAGCCTTGCCACAAACTTCATGCAAGACCTATTCTTACTGAAAAACCAAAGGATCTGTCAGAATATATGACCCAAGTGCCAGAGCTGCTTGCACTGAAGCCTAGACCTCTAGGAATGTCCTTTCTTGCTCCAGGTCCACTCAAATCAAGCAAGTTTTCATATTACCTGGTATATAGTCTGAAGAAGTATTCCTAGAAATGGAATGTGATTCTTTCAGAACTGATAAAATACCTACCAGTGCCATTCTTGCTTGTCTTTAGTCAAGGATGCAATATAAAGTAATTTGCACTTTACTTTAGAGAGAATATGCCTTACCACTGGATTCCCCCCAAAACATCACTGGTTCCTAAACATGCAGTTTCCTGAATTTTTGTAGGGTTAATCTCTATCTTCTGAAACAAACATGTCGTACCAAGGCCACATGCATACTAGACACCTCTTGCTTCTCCTGCCTGATTCAAATAAATTATTTGATGTAATGTATAAGTATCATGATCTCTGGGATGCCCAGGAGGCCCAGATAACTTCAAACTATTTGATAAAAGGAGAACAAGCATGGCCCTAAAGTAAGTATATGAATAAATTCTATTGTCCATCTCACATAAATGCAGTCTGTTTCTAAATCTTCTTTTCTAATTGGAATTGAAAAGAAAACTGTCAACAAATCAATTGATGCATACCATTTACCTGCTGCATTATGAATCTGTTATAACTGTGATACCACATCACCACAGCAGCTGTGATTGAAGCCACTACTTAGTTGACCTATAATAGTGTGTAGTGGACTTCTGGGCAACATGGTGCTATAGACAGAAGCACCACACCGTCCCTCCACAGCAAAGATCTGAAAAACTAAGTCATACAGAGACAGATGTCAGTCCTGAAACCCTAAGCATCAAATGAAGAGATAAGGAACTAAGCCAAGCACCGAATGGAATAAGAAACTGACAGAAAACAGAAAGTGAGGAGAGATACATGTGGAAGTCCCCTATCAGCTAATGCAGCACAGATCCACCATCTTGGACTCCTATCAAAGATCAGCAAATGGGGGCACGAGAAAGCAGCTTCCTGGAGCTTCCCGCAGGAGACAGAACAACTGGTAACCAGCAATATACGCTTTCCCACCCCCCACCCTTCTTCACCCCCACTTGGCCTCCTCTGCTTCCTGCAGCCACAGTCTCTTGGCTGGGAAGCACTTGCTTGGATTCCACCCACCTGCACTGGCAAGCTCCCTGAGTACCATTTGTTGGCTGCTAGTGTTGCTTTTTCTTATTTCTTCCATACCTCTCAACACCTCCCCCTTCTTTCTCTCAAATACATGGCTCCATGAGCCATCTGTCCTTCCTCCTGAAAGGCTGGGAAACAACGCTTGACTGTGAAACTACTTCCTGGCCTGTGCTGCTATGCTAGTGGGATCCCCTGAGCTTTTGTTTGTTTGCTTTTATTTGTTCTGTTTGGATTTGTTTGTTTGTTTTCTTTTTATTTTCTTGGCTTGAGAACCCCTTCTAGCTGGGCAGTACTGCATGGCTTGGGAGCTACTCCCTTGTCTGTGCAGACACAGAGTAGGATCCCTGGGGGTATTTTTTTATTGTGTTTTTTTGTTTGTTTCATTTTTTTATGTTTCTTTGTTTTGTTTTCTTTTCTCTCTTTTTCTCTTTTTGTCTTTCTTCATTTCTCAGTTTCTCATCTCTCTATACTTACCTTGTTTTCCTGTCTCCTGAATACCTGGCACTGTGTGACACCTCTATCTTTTCTGGCCAGGCTGTATTTCATGACCTGGGAGCAATTTCCTCAGTTCTGGCAGCTGCACCGGTGGGATCCCTGAGGGGATTTTATTTTTTTTCTATTTGTAATTTTTATTTATTCATTTTTTTCTTTCACCCTTTTACTTCTTTTTTTTCTTTTTGTTTTTCTCCATTTCTCAGACTCTCATCTCTCCACTCCAATAGCAAGCTCCCTTAGCACTCTTTTTTGTTTGTTTGTTTGTATGTTTTTGGCCCCTGTTCCTCTCTCCTCTCTCTCTTCTCTCCTATACTCATCTTAGCACCACACATAACAATCTCCTCCCTCCTTCATGCCTACCTGCACTGTGTGCTGAACATCATACCACCAAGCAGCACAGGCATGATCTATGGGAACCTGCCCTGCACAGATTCCTGGCCCACCCTGTTGGCCCTAATATGGGCCACAAACAACCCATCCCAGCAACTCCCCTTCAGCTGGACCTGCCCTGCTGTACCATACCTGAGCAACTGACCCTGCCTATTGGAGAAAGAGGTGAAAAGTACCATGCCTACAGATGAGCAAACAACAAAGAAATCACAGCCCACCTGCTCAGACATAACCAAATAAAATTAAAAAGCAGGATGAAACAAACAAATCTACAGTCAATAAATGAGGAAAATAACTATTGAATGTCCCAAAGACAGCAGACGATATTAAAACATATACAAAAACAGGACAGGATGCTTCCAGTAGGAGCCCAAAATAAAAAATCAGATGACTTTCCAGTAGAAGAAAAGGCACAGGAACTACCTGATAGGGATTTGAAATCTCTAATATTCAGAGCTATCCAAGAGTTGAAGCAAAAAGCAGACAAAAATGAGGAAAAATAGACAAATTCATGGAAAATATGGACAAAAAAAAAAAAAGGAAGAATTCATGAAAATAATACAGGAACAAAATGCTAAAATAAATTCACAACTAGAAATCATACAAAAACAACAGCTAGAAATTAAGAAGATAAACAACAAGATTTCAGAAATGAACAGTGTCATAGAAGGGCTGAGGAGCAGGTTGTAAACAGTGGAAGACAGGATCAGCAAAATTGAAGACAAACACTTGGGTACAACTCAGTTTGAGGAAAAATCAGAAAAAAGAATGAAGAAAATTGAAGAAACCCTGAGACTTATGAGGGGTAAAATCAAAAACCAAAATTTTCGAGTGATCAGAGTTCCAGAAGAGGGGGAGAAAACAGAAAACACAGACAGGATCATTGAAGAACTGCTGACAGAAAACTTCCCCAGTATCATGAAAGATGAATAGCTGACCATCCAAGAAGCTCAGAGAACCCCATATAGGATAGACCCCAAAAGAAAATCACCAAGGAATATCATAATCACACTTGTTAAAACCAAAGACAAACAAAGAATCCTGAGAGCAGCTTGAGAAAAATGAAAAGTCACATACAGAGGAGAAACAGTAAGACTAAGCTCGGATTATTTGGAAGAAACCATGCAGGCAAGAAGGCAATGGGATGACATATATAAAACATTGAACGAAAAAAAAAATTCCAGCTAAGAATAACATATCCTGCAAAACTCTCGTTCAAATATGATGGTGAAATTAGAACATTTCCAGATAAACAGAAATTAAGGGTAAATGTAAAAACTAAACCAAACTTACAATAATTATTAAAGGGAGTCCTTCGATCTGAGAAGAAATATCAGACCACAGGATGAATCTAGGATGCAGGATCATACCAGCTAGATACCAACCTAGGAAATGCACTCTCAAGGACTATCCAAAACCAAAGGAAATACAACAGGGAATCAGAGAGGTTAATCTGTAAATAACAACAACATCAGAACAATAAAATACGGAATAAACGGTGTAGCTATAGAACCTTCTAATGGAGAGGAAGGCAAGGTTACGCACCAAAGTAAGAATAGACTGGTTCAAACCTAGGAAGATAAGAGTAAATTTCAAGCTAAACACAAAGAAAGTTAACAAACCTACATATCAAAATAAAGAAGAAAAACATAAAATCTCAGTTAAAAAAACCTCTACAAATCAAAAGAAATTAAAAAAAAAAAAAATCCACAAATGAAAGGAATTCAGCACAGGAGAGTAAGAGGAACAAAGAAAACGTCAGCACCACAAAAAAAAAGGCACTACAAAATGACAGCAATAAACTCACACCTATCAATAATTATACTGAATGTAAATGGCCTAAATGTACCCATAAAGAGAGAGTTACAGAATGGATTAAAAAACCAAGGATCCATCAATATGCTGTCTACAAGAGATGCACCTTAGAAACAAGGATGTAAATTTATTAAAAAATCAAAGGATGGAAAAAAATATATCAAGCAAACAGCTACCAAAAAAGAGCAGGAGTGGCAATACTAATCTCAGATAGAACAGACTATAAAACAAAATCTACCATAAAAGACAAAGAAGGACACTATATAATGATTAAGGGGATGATCCATCATGAAGACATAAACGTAAGAAACATCTACGCACCCAATGACAGGGCTCCAAAATACGTAAAACAAACTAACAGCACTGAAGAGAAATCGACAGTTCCACAATAATAGTAAGAGACTTCAACACACCACTATCTTTAAAGGACAGAATATCTAGAAAGACACTCAACAAAGATACTGTCTTAGTCATCTAGTGCTGCTGTAACAGGAATACCACAAGTGGATGGCTTTAACAAAGAGAAGGTTATTCTCTCACAGTCCAGTAGGCTACAGGTCCAAACTGAGGGCATCAGCTCCAGGAGAAGGCATTCTCTCTCTGTCAGCTCTGGAGAAATGTCCTTGTAATGCATCGGTCTTTCCTTGGTCTGGGAGCTTCTCTGTGCATGAACCTCAGGTCCAAAGGACGTGCTCTGCTCCCGGCACGGCTTTCTTGGTGGTATGAAGTTCCCATGTGTCTCTGCTTGCTTCTCTCTTATATCTCAAAAAAGGTTGGATTATGACACTATCTAATCTTGTAAACCTCATCAGTATAACTTCATCACAGTGATAGAAGTTACAAAACATAAGGAGATCACATATAGCCTCATCATAGTGATGGAGTTTACAACAAATAAGGAAAACACATCAGATTACACAATCACACAGTACTGCAAATCATGACTCAGCCAAGTTGACAGATATTTTTGGGGGACACAATTCAATCCATGACAGATACAGAAGACCTAAAGGGCACAATCAGCCAACTTGACGTCATAGACATATATAGAACACTCCACCCAACAGCTGCAAAGTACACATTCTTTTCCAATGAACATAGAACGTTCTCCAGAATTGACCACATCTTAGGCCACAGAGAAATCCTCAACAAGGTCCAAAGTGTTGCGATAATACAAAGTATCTTCTCTGACCACAATGCCATCAAGGTATAAATAAACTACAGGAAAAGCAAGGAAAAAAAAAAAAATTGAACATGTGGAAACTGAATGACACCCTGCTTACAAACCATTGGGTAGTAGAAGAAATCAGAGATGGAATCAAAAAATTGCTAGAATCAAACAAGAATGAAAACACATCGTACCAAAACCTTTGGGACACAGCAAAGGCAGTCCTCAGAGGACAATATATAGCAATAGATGCATACATCAAAAAAGAATAAAGGAACAAAATCAAAACATTAACTACAGAACTCAAACAAATAGAAAGAGAACAGAAAAAAAAAAAGGACCCACAGCCACTAGAAAAAAAGGAAATAATAAAGATCAGAACAGAAATAAATGAAATAGAGAATAAAAAAACAGTAGAAAGAATCAACAAAACCAAAATTTGGTTCTTTGAAAGGATCAACAAAATCGACAAGCCACTGGCTAGACTGACAAAAGAAAAAGAAGAGAGCACACAAGTAACCCAAATAAGAAATGAAATGGAGGACATTACAATAGACCCAACTGAAATTAAAAGGATTCAAACAGAGTATTATGAAAATCTGTACTCCAAGAAATTTGAAAACCTAGAGGAAATGGATAAATTTCTAGAAACACATTGCCTACCCAAACTAGAACAAAGTGATGTTGAAAATCTGAACAGACCCATAACAAGAGTAGAGATTGAAATGGTAATAAAAAGAACTCCCAACAAAAAAAAAAAAGCCCTGGCCCAGATGGCTTCACTGGAGAATTCTACCACACATTCAGAGAAGAGCTTATACCAGTACTAGTCAAAATATTTCAGAACACAGAAAAGGAAGCGATACTTCTAGATTCATTCTATGAAGCCAGCATAACCCTGATACCGAAAGCAGGCAAAGATGCCAAAAAATAAGAAAATTACAGACCAATATCTCTCAAGAATATAGATGCAAAAATTCTCAACAAAATTGTAGCCAATAGAATTCAGCATCATATCAAAAAAATAAATAAATAAATAATGCACCAGGACCAAGTAGGATTTATACCAGGTATGCAAGAATGGTTCAACATTAGAAAATCAATCAATATATTCCATCACATAAATAACAGGAAAGAAAAGAATCACATGATCATCTTATTGACACAAAAAGGGCATTTGAAAAAGTCCAACACAAATTCCTGCTAAAAACTCTCAATAAAATAAGTATAGAAGGGAAATTTATCAACATGTAAAGGACATCTATGAAAAACCAATGGCCAACATCATCCTTAATGAAGAGAGGCTGAAAACATTCCCCTTTAGAACAGGAACAAGACAAGAGTGTCCTTTATCAGCATTCCTATTTAACATTGTGCTGGAAGTCCTTGCTAAAGCAGTAAGGAAATAAAAAGTAATAAAGGGCATCCAAATTGGTAATGAAGAAGTTAAACTGTCCCTGTTTGCAGATGATATGACACTATACAAAGAAAAACCCTAAGGACTCCATGAGAAAACTATTGGAACCAATAGAAAGATTCAGCGGAGGAGCAGGATACAAGATAAACACACAAAAATCAGTTGGATTCCTATACACCAAAAAGAGAACAATGAAAATGAAATCAGGAAAACAATACCATTTATAATAGCCCCTAAAAAAATAAAATACTTAGGAATAAACCTAACCATGGATGTAAAAGGCCTATACAAAGAAAATTAGAAAACACTACTGCAAGAAACCCAAAGGGATCTACATAAATGGAAAAACATACCATGCTCATGGATAGGTAGACTCCACATTGTGAAAATGACAATTCTACCCAAAGCAATTTACAAATACAATGCAATCCCGATCCAAATACCAACAACATTCTTTAAAGAGATGGACAAACTAATCATTAACTTTATTTGGAAAAGGAAGAAGCCCCGGATAAGTAAAGCATTATTGAAGAAGAAGAAGAAAGTAGGAGGACTCGCACTACTTGACCTCAGAACCTACTATACAGCTACGGTAGTCACAACAGCCTGGTACTGGTACAAGGACAGAGACATTGACCAATGGAACAGAATTGAGAACCCAGATGTAAATCCATCCACCTATGGTCACCTGATCTTTGGGAAAGGCCTAAGTCCATCAAATGAGGAAGAGTCTTTTTCACAAATGGTGCTGGCAATACTGGATGTCCATCTGCACAAAAATGAAACAGGATCCATTACTCACACCTTATACAAAAGCTAATTCAAAATGGATCAAAGACCTAAAATATAAAGCCAAAAACTATAACGTTCATAGAAGAAAAAAATATGATCAACACTAAAGGCCCTAATACACCACATTAACAGGATACAAACCATAACTAACAACACACAAACTCCAAAAACAAGTTAGATAACTGGCATCTTCTAAAAATGAAACATTTATGCTTATCAAAGGCTTCACCAACTGAGTAAAAAGAGAACTTACAGACTGGGAAAAAATTTTTGGACATTACAAGTCAGATACACACAATGGAGTATTATGCAGTGATAAATAACAGTGATGAATATGTGAAGCATCTCATAACATGAATGAAACTGGAAGACATTATACTGAGTGAAACAAGTCAATCACAAAAGGACAAATATTGTATGAGACCTCTACTGTAAAAACTCATGAAAAAGTTTACACACAAAAAGAAACAATCTTTGTTGGTTACCAGGGATGGGAGGGGTGGGGTGAAAATACTAAATAGAGAATAGATAA
This sequence comes from Dugong dugon, assembly GCA_030035585.1. Classification (NCBI taxonomy): domain Eukaryota; kingdom Metazoa; phylum Chordata; class Mammalia; order Sirenia; family Dugongidae; genus Dugong; species Dugong dugon. The sequence continues at coordinate 105,148,775 of CM057463.1, read as the reverse complement.
GTGGCAACTTTGGTGAAGGGTAAGACAGTATATAATACTGGGGAAGCCAGAACAACTTGTACAAGGAAAGGTCATGGAAGCTCCATAGACACATCCAAACTCCCTGAGGGACTGAATTGCTGGGTGGAGGGCTGTGGGGACCAAGGTCTCAGGGAACATCTAGCTCAATTGGCATAACACAGTTTATAAAGAAAATGTTCTATACTCTGCCTTGATGAGTAGTGTCTGGGGTCTTAAAAGCCTGTGAGCAGCAATCTGAAATACTCCACTTGTCTCATCCCTTCAGGAGCAAGGGAGAATGAAGAAAATAAGATACAAGGAAAAGATTAGTCCAAAGGATTAATGGACCACAACTACCACAGCCTCCACCAGACTGAATTGAGTACAACTAGATGATGCCTGGCTACCACCACTGACTGCTCTGCCTGGGGTCACAACAGAGGGTCCCAGACAGGGCTAGAGAAAAATGCATAACAAAATTCTAATTCACAAAAAAAGGACCAGACTTGCTGGCCTGACAGAGACTGCAGAAACCACAGGAGTATGGCCCCTGGAACACCCTTTTAGCTCAGTAATGAAGTCACTCCTGAGGTTCCCCGTTCGGCCAAAGATTAGACAGCCCCATAAAACAAAACAAGACTAATGGGGCACAACAGTCCAGGGACAAATATTAGAAGGCAGGAGGGGACAGAAAAGCTGGTAATAGGGAACTCAAGGTCGAGAAGGGAGGGTATTGACATGTCATGGGGTTGTTAATCAATGTCATAAAACGATATGTGTACTAACTGTTTAATGAGAAACTATTTGTTCTGTAAACCTTCATCTAAAGTACCAAAAAAAAAAAAAAAGTAGTCATTTCTTGGTATTGGTAAGTGTCCTCAGTGACTGGACAGACACATCAAATGGAGATAAAATAGGATCCTAATCATTCTTATTCCCGCTCCCTAGAGAGAAGTATTGTTTTAGGTTTACTGTCATGGCTAGGGAGGAGGTATAAGTTCAAACATTTCCCCTTGGCCATTCTCACTATATGGTTCTAACCTGCAATCTCAATGTGGAGTTTACTAAAAGTATATAAACCCCAATTGTATGCTGAGTGACTGGGGAAGTGACCACTGGTGGGTCCATGTATCCACTGGGAACACTGTGAGCCAAACATTAGTTAAAATTCTGTTCATTTATTACTTGGAACCATTAAGCTCCCCCTCTAATTGTTGTTGTTAGGTGACATTAAGTCGGTTTTGCTCATAGAGACTCAATGTGAACAGAAAATACACTGTCTGGTCCTACTACAATGTTGTTGTTAGGTGTCAACGAGTTGGCTCCAACTCATAGCAAACATATGAACAAAAGAATGAAACATGGCCCAGTCCTGCACAATCCTCACAATTGTTGTTATACTTGAGCCCATTGTTGCAGCCACGGTGTCAGTCTATCTTGTTGAGGGTCTTCCTCTTTTTCCCTGACACTCTACTCTACAAAGCATGGTGTACTTCTCCAGGGACTTGTCCTTCATGACATGTCCAAAGTATGTGAGACAAAGTCCTGCCATTCTTGCTTCTAAGGAGCATTCAGAGTGTACTTCTTCCAAGACAGATTTGTTCATTCTTCTGGCAGTTCATGGCATATGCATTATTCTTTGCCAACAACATAATTCAAAGGTATGAATTCTTCTTCAGTCTTCTTTATTCATTGTCCAGCTTTCACATGCATATGAGGTGATTGAAAACACCATCGCTTGGGTCTGGCGCACTTTAGTCTTCAAGTTGACATCTTTGCTTTTTAAGAATTTAGAGAGGTCTTTTGCAGCAGATTTGCTCACTGCAATGCTTCATTTGATTTCTTGACTGCTGCTTCCATGAGTGTTGATTGTGAATCCAAGTAATATGAAATCCTTGACAACTTCAAACTTTTCTCTGTTTATCATGATGTTGCTTATCGTTCCAGTTATGAGGAGTTTTTTATGTTGACATGTAATCCGTACTGAAAGTTGTAATCTTTGATCTTCTTCAGTAAGTGCTTTAAATCTTCTTCACTTTGAGCAAGAAATGTGTCATCTGCATATCACAGGTTGTTAATGAGTCTGCCTCCAATCTTGATGCCCTGTCTTCTTCATATAGTCCAGCTTCTCAGATTATTTGGTCAGCATACAGATTGAATGTACTGCCACAGCAGTACATTGACAGGGAACTGCCAGAATTTCAAGCCAGATTCAGAAGAGGATGTGGAACAAGGGATACCATTGCTGATGTCAGATGGATCCTGGCTGAAAGCAGAGAATGCCAGAAAGATGTTTACCTTTATTTTACTGACTATGCAAAGGCATTCAAGTGAGTGGATCATAACAAATTATGGATAACATTGCAAAGAATGGAAATGTGCTCGTGAGGAACCTGTCCATAGTGCAAGAGGCAGTTGCTCAAACAGAACAAGGGGATACTGCATGGCTTAAACTCAGGAAAGGTGTTCTTCAGGGTTGTATCCTTTCACCATACTTATTCAATCTGTATGCTGAGAAAATAATCCAAGTAGCTGGACTATATGAAGAATAACAGGCATCAGGATTGGAGGAAGACCCATTAACATCTGCATTATGCAGATGGTCATTTGCTGAAAGTGAAGAGGACTTGAAGCACTTACTGAAGAAGATCAAAGACTACAACTTTCAGTATGGATTATACCTCAATATAAAGAAAACAAAAGTCTTCACGACTGGACCAATAAGCAACATCATGATAAACGGAGAAAAGATTGAAGTTGTGAATAGTTGTCTGGGTTATGTTAGAGCAAAACTCTTGGATCTCTCAAACATTTGTGTTTGCAGAACAGTCTATCATTTATTCATGGCAGTGATTACATTGGATATGATCTATTTTAAGACAAATATTTTCCCCTCAAAATAAAACAGCTACCTGTATGCCTTTTCTAGTTTCTTTCTGTTGCCTTTTTTTTTTTTAATTTTATAGACAGCATATTATTGTGGACAAAAAGAATTTCATGCAACTGAAAACACCATGGCTCGGCTCAGACACATCTTAGTCTTCAAGTTGACATCTTTGCTTTTTAATGCTTTAGAGAAGACTTTTGCAGCAGATTTGCCCAATGCAAAGTGTCATTTGATTTCTTGACTGCTGCTTCCATGGGTGTTGATCGTGGATCAGCTATCCATAGGTGGATGGATTTACTTCAGGGTTCTCAGTTCTGTTCCATTGACCTATGCGTCTGTCGTTGTACCAGTACCAGGCTGTTTCGACTACTGTGGCTGTATAGTAGTTTCTGAGATCAGGACATGTGAGGCCTACTACTTTATTCTACTAGAAAATCTCAAAGACTCCACAAGAAAGTTACTGTAACTAACAGAAGGATTCAGCAAAGTAGCAGGATGCAAGGTCAACATATAAAAATCAATCAGATTCCCCTACACAAAGAAAGAGAATTTCAAAAAGAAAATCAGGAAAATAACATTTACAATAGATCCCCCCCCCCCACACACACAAAATAAAATACTTAGGAATAAATCTAACCAGGGACATAAAAGACTTATACAAAGAAAACTTAAAAAAACACTATTGCAAGAAACCAAAAAGGACGTACAAAAGTGGAAAAACACCATGATCATGGATAGGAAGACTTACATTGTGAAAATGACCATACTACCCAAAACTGTCTATACATATAATGCAGTCCTGATCCAAATTCCAATGGCATGCTTTAATGAGATGGAAAAACTAATCACAAACTTTATATGGAAAGGAAAGAGGCCATGGATAAGTAAAGCATTATTGAAGAAGAACAACAACGTAGGAGGTATTGAATTTTTTAAGTTAAAATGCCTGGACATATTAAAAACCATAGTGACATATTATTTTGCACCCGTAAATTTGGCAGAAATTAACAAAACAAATTTAAATAAATATCTAATATAAATAATGGTACAGGTATAATGAATTTGGAAAACTGTATGGGGATAATTATTACAGTTAAATATACAGTTAAACTACGACCTATAAATTCTACTTTTGAATATAATCTCCACCCTACCTTCTAAAGAAAACGATGGCTAATTCGCCAGAGATGCTTAAAAAATGTTTATAGCAGCATTATGTATGATAGCAAAATGTGTGAATAACCCAAATGGCATATGTACACAATGGGATATAGCATAATCAAAAAACAACAAATATTGCTACACATGATGATGTGGCCGGAGTTCACAGATACATTGTTGAAAAAAATAAACCAGACACAAAAAAGCACATACTGAATAATTCCATTTACGTAAAATTAAAAACTAGGCAAAACTAAGCTGTGATATTAGAAATCAAAAGAGCTGCTTTCTGTGGATTTGGAATATCAACTCAGTGTGGGAACTAGGGATCCTGCTGAGACCTGGAAACTTACACTTTGATCTGAGTGGTAGTTACAACGTGCATACATATTTAAAAATTCATTGAGCTGTGCACTTAAGATTGGGTCACTTTCTTAGGCTGTGTTCTCTAGGGGAGCAAAACCAGCAGAGCATATGTATATAACTATATATAGAGAGTTTTATTTCAAAGAAATGGTTCATGCAGTTGTGGAGGCTGGCAAGTCTCAAATCCCTGGGTTAGGCGTCAAGCTGGAGGCTTCTCCTGACTCACATAGTTGCAGGGTCGATGAACCCAAAATTGACAGGTCAGAAAGAAGGATGCTGGTTCACAGGGTTATTGTAGGAGCTGACAAATCTCAAAATCTGTAGGTCAGGCAGCAGGGCTGCTGGCTTACATCTCAAAAACTGAAGGTCAAAGGATGATGAGTCAGATGCAGGATCGAGCAAGAGAGACTGAGCTTTGTCAGAACATCCATATATATTGGATGAAGGTCATATCCCCAAAGAAACTCCCCTCAGATCAGATCACAGAATGGAGAGTGATTGCCTAATATCTACCAAACCACTGAAATCAAACAACATATTGCATTGGGCAAATCTGCTGCAAAACCAAAAAAAAAACCTGTTGCTGTCAAGTCGGTTCTGACTCATAGCGACCCTACAGGACAGAGTATAACTGCCCCATACGATTTCCAAGGAGTGTCTGGTGGATTTGAACTGCCAACTTTTTGGTTAGCAGATACAGCTCTTAACCACTACACCACTAGGATTTCCCTGCTGCAAAAGACCTCTTTAAAGTGTTAAAAAGCTTATATGTCACTTTTAAGGACTAAGGTAAGCCTTACCCATGTCATTACATTTTCAATTTGACTCATATGCATGCAAAAGCTGGATAATGAATAAGGAAGACCAAAGAACTGATGCCTTTGAATTATGGTGTTGGTGAAGATATTGAATATACCATGGATTGCCAGAAGAATGAACAAGTCTGTCTTGGAACAAGTACAGCCAGAATGCTCCTCAGATGCAAGGATGGTGAGACTTCATCTCACTTTGGACATGTTATCAGGAGGGACCAATCTCCCTGGAGAAGGACATCATGCTTGGTAAAGTAGAGGCTCAGCAAAAAATACGAAGACCCTCAAGAAGATGGATTGACACAGTGGCTGCAACAATGGCCTCAAACAGCAATAATCCTCAGGAAGTCGCAGGATTGGGCAGTATTTCATTCTGTTGTACATATGGTCACTGAGCTGAAACTTACTCAATGGCACCTAACAACAACAACAAACCACTAAGAATCATGGCCCAGCCAAATCAACACATAATCTTAATGGTCACAGGCACTTTTACTGTATAAAATTATACTTTAATTAAAAAAAAAAAAAAAGAATAATCCATCACCCCAGAACTAAAACAATTTCTGAGGCCAACTCTCCAGACAGGGATTGGGCTGGACTGTGGGACATAAAGTGATACTCGTGAAGAATGTGCCTCTTAGACAAGTAGATATAAGAGACCAAAGGGGCAGCTTCTGTCCAGAGGTTAGAGGGGAAGGCAGAGAGAGTAAGGAGCTGGTTGAATATTCATGGGGAATCAGGGGCAGAGGGGAGGAGTGTGCTGTCACAGAATGGGGTGAGCAGTTGGGGTCTCATAACAATGTATGTTAACAAAAAAAAATCTGTATAGAAGACTAACTTGAAATGTTAACTTCATTTAATTACATAAATAAAAAAAATAATAAGAAAAAGAAAACTATAATAAAAATGAAAATGTAGTCAATCTGGGGAAAAATAACTGATTCAACCTGAGTTCTCATTTTATTAATAGTGAAACTAAGACTCAAGTAACTTGCCTACACGGATATCATAAGGCAGGGAAATAATTCAAACTAAGTCTGTGTCTCTTTATTCTCTTCCTGATGCTCTTTCTATGAGAGGAGATTTCCCTCAGTCATTTTTTATCATGTATTTCGATTCAGAGAGGACATTAGAAGAAGGAATCACAGCCAAACCTTGTTTTGGGTATTGGAGGTATCGAGAAACATGGCAAATGTCAACTTTGTGTCTTACATCACCGAACAAGAACAACAAAGCACTGTATGTCTGCGTTTTAAATTACTGAGGCTGTCTATTTGAAAGGGTACTGGCCAGTGATGAATTGCATGCATGTTATTAAAGGAAAGAAGTACTTAAGGGAGGCCAAAAGTATGGAAGCCCTGAAATATGCCCCCCCCCCCCCCCCGGAAAACAAGAAGGAATTAATTGCTTTGCTGTTGCAGTGTTATACTCGACTGAATGGGCTTCAAGTTTAACCTGACTTTTCTTGGATCTGCATCAATGCTGTTTTAACTGTTCTGCTCTAAAAATCTGGAATTGCTATTTCATACGAGCAAGCTCCTATTTAAACATAATTAAAGAATATACTAGAAATAGCCTCAAGCACTAGAAGTCCAGCATGTCATAAATGTCCAGCATCAAAGAAATTCGACAGAGCAGTTACTCTGATGTGCTACCTAATAGGAAGGAAATCGGCAAACAGAACTAATCTTGGTGACCTTCACAGGCAAAGAAGATTAGAAAAAATATTTAGCATATTGCATTTACTTTCTTTTCACATCTAACAGAAGGACTCTAAACATTTAGAGGCTCTAAGATTGCTTCAAAGTTAATTTAACACCTTGATAATATACTACTCCTTTCAAATCATACTTTGTCGTGTCTGTGTAACCTTCTTCCCTAAGATTATCAATTAGGTTGACAATGACAACAGATATTAAGCTTTGTATTGCTTTCATACTGACTTCTTTCTATATTATCAGAAATGTTCAACAATTTTCATTTCACTTTAGACTTTAAAAAAAAGACACAGGTGTGGTTTAATAACAATATATTTCATGAAAAAAGCACCCTCTATTTCCTCATACTGGAAACGAAAAATTTCATAATTTTACTTTGAAGACAAATAACACCACAGACTTCAAGAGTTAGAAGAACAGCCAAAGATCCTCAGAAAAGTTTTTCTGAGCACAGATCATAACCATTATCAAGATTGCAGTGCTGCCTTTGTCTGAGGTTAAATACCCAATTTGAAATGTCATACCCCTTGGACTAACTCCCTTTCTTAGCACTGCTCAACCTCTGTAAGCAATGCACTTACCACTTCCAAATCACCATGTATATGAGAAAGAAACACAGAATTCTGAAATATGTAATGAAACTTTTGAGGCCCATCTCCCACATGGTCTCTGCTATAGGGAATTTGTAACATGTTAAACCTCATTATGATATCAAGGCAAGTGTCTTATTAAAGTCTTCATCTGTCTTCCATATCAATATTCATTAAAACTTTGATTAATAGAAACTTTAAGATCCAAAGGCATCAATTAACTAATTTTTTTTTCTGTGTTCCACTTTTAAGATAGGAAGGTAATTCATTTAAAAAAAAAAAAAAGTAATTTCAGAGATTTATTATAAAACTTCAACTTTCAGCTGCTTTTTCAGACTAGCAAGTCCCTCTATCTACCAGGCCCTTTACATGTCAGGTACTGTTACAGGTAAAGGGGATTTGAAAGTTCTTGTCTTTAAAGGGCTCAAATGCAACAGCAGGAGTAGATACATACAAAATATAGAGTTAGAAGGCAAGAGATACAGATCAACTCCTCCTGGAAATGAGGGAGAAAAGTATTAGGAAAGGCTAAAAAAAAATGAGTCAATTTTTCCAATATGTCTTATATGTCTTCTCTAATTACATGATTTTAAAATGAATCTGAAAATTTCCAACATCATAAATTATTAAAGAGTAAATCATGATCAGTTTTCAGTACTAAATAAGAAAGTATATTCAAGTATGATTACAAACAATTAATAAATATAATAGGTATGGAGATCAGTTCTCATCTAACCAGAAAATTGATTAACCACAACCTTTTTGCTTCACTGATTTGCTAAAGATTTTCTCTCATCTAGTAAATACAACAGCTCCTATTTATGTCAAACTCAGGCTGAACGAGTGCAACTCATGGGACACAATCATTAGTGGGCTTTTTTTTTTTTTTTCCTTCACATCTGCCTCTTTACATGTGTTCTGTGGGGAGAGTTTTTCCCCATACTGATGAATAAAGTTAAACATATGTCTTTTTAATTTGTTTTTCATTTTCAGGTAATCAAAAGTCTTCTGGGCAGTGATTAATATCTAGCCTAGTTTAGTGTGATAATAACAAAATAAAATCTTTAGCCTGTATTGCAAGCTACTCTTATTTTCCTGCTCTAGAACGCTGGAGGCCTGTAATGAGAGAGGGTGAGATTGACTCCTTTTCCCTCCCCGCTTTCATTTCCCCCTTTCTTTCTCAATTTTGCTACCAGCTGCTTCTGACCCCAACAGGTAGGGGCTGCAGTTGGATACGGACGAGGTAGAAAAGGAAAAGTGTTAAGAGAGCAGTAAAGGCATGGTCTGGCCGGCACTGACCTGAATTTTATTTCCTCTGGCTGTGGAAAGTTTTTAATGCTGACACTTTGTTTCCTTGAAAATTCTCTCACATCCAATAGCTGAGCCTCTCTCACCAGCATTCCCTTAAGGAGAATGAGACCCTCTTTTCTGGAAGATCCCTTACATCCTAACCAGTTTCAAGGCACCTAGAAATCCTTCTAGCTATTTTTGGCTTAAGTGTCTTTGCCCCTTGTGGAAGAGACTTTGACAGCTAACCATCAGAGAAGTGTGTTCCCTAATATAATATAGAGTTGTTTCTTCAGTGTAGTACCTGAGTCACTTTGCATCTGTGGAGCACCCCATTGCATCTATGTGTAAAGACAGAGTGTGAGGAGACCCAATGTGTATCATTTTCAGATCAAAATAGATAAGAAGATGTGTCTTCCCCAGTAGTCAGCTGAATGGAGAGAACTCCAAAGGCCTAGAGTAGGAAACAGGCATGAGATAGAAGGTCTCTGCATCACCTAATGACTACAAGAAAGAAAGCCCCCTTCCCTACCTGCTTGGACTTCATATGAGCAAGAAATAACAATTCCATTTTGGTACGCCTCTGAAAGTTCAGTAGCTGTGTCTTTACAGCAACTAACAAGCGCTGCCTTAACTACAATAGCCCTCCATGCAGCTCTCAGGTACACAACCCACATATCGTTAAGCCTTACGTTTGTTGATCATGGCTCAATTCTGGTCAGAAGTAAACCTTCCACATTATTTGCCCTGACAAAGTTAGGGTGCACAAGTTAGCCAAGGAAGTCCCCTCTCATTTGCTCTTTTGTCAAAGCAGTTAATAGCTATGTCTTGCCCTTTCTACTTTCCAGGTGAGATTCAAAGCCCTGTCTCTGTGATTCCAAAACTTCAGAGTACACATAATCAATTTTTTAACTGGTCTCCTAAAGCTTTTCTTTCTTAACCACCACCCCCACTACCACCAGAGGGTTTTAAGAGTCACAGAATCTTCTCTCTACCTTCTTTTGCAAATCCTTGGCAGGTGTCTCAACATACTTTGAGATGTGTCTATTCTCTATGGACTTCAAACAAAACATTTCAGCCTTCTTTTACATTCATATGTGGTTATTGCTGTTAATTGCTGTTGAGTCACCTCCAACTCATAGAAGCTCTGTGTACAACAGAACAAAATATTGCCTGGTCTTGTGTCATTTTTCCCAAATTGTTGGTACGCTTGAGTACATTGTTGCAGCCACTGTGTATTTTGAGTGGCTTTCAACTTACGGGGCTCATCTTTCAGCAAAATATTAGACAATGTTCTGTTGAGATCTGGGTTTTCATTGGCTGATCTCCAGGCCTTTCTTCCTAGTCTGTCTTAGCTAGAAGCTCTACTGAAACCTGTCCACCAGAGGTGACCCTCTTGGTATTTGAAATACCAGCAGCATAGCTTCTACCATCACAGCAAAACACAAGCCACCGCAGTACAACAGGTGGTGGTTTATATTCATATAGCACTTTGAAATTGTCAAACCATTTTTACATCTGATTTTTTATTTGTGCTTACAATAATATCAGTGAAGTAGCTTAGGCTCACCAAAGCAAAAAATAAAAACAAAAAGCAAATAAAAACATGTTATGGAAAGTAAGCTTGTTTCAAGATTTCTGGAGTCTCTGTCAAAACATCACTTTCTCAGAATCATTCTAAATGACTTCCACAGGTTTGCATTAGTTAGATTGAAAGGAATAGTGCAAAAGTATCTGAAACAATAAGGAATGCTCTTCTCTCAACAAAGTGGTGAATGTGTTAGAATAGTTGTAAGGAATGAGAACAAGAAAAGAAAAAAGTGGGAGAAGTAAAAGGGTTTAATATTACATAATACAATGATATTTGAAAGTAATTCATAAATCTTGTATCCTGTATGTGCAGAGTAGAACCACTCCATAGGGTTTTCAAGGCTGTCACCTTTCAGAAGCAGATCACTAGGCCTGTCTTCCAAGGCATCTCTGGGCAGGTTTGAATTGCCAGCCTTTTAACTAGTGGTGGGGCGCTTAACTATTTGCACCACCCAGGGAATCCTATCCAGTATATCTAAGCCAAGACAATCCAGTAACTGTTGAGTCGATTCCGACCAATAGTGACCCTATAGGACAGAGTAGAACTACCCCATAGGGTTTCCAAGGAGCGGCTGGTGGCTTCGAACTGCCGACCTTTTGGTTAGCAGCTGTAGCACTTAAACCACTGCACCACCAGGGCTCCAGCCAATATATAGTATTCTTTAGTATTTCCAGCATACACTTTCTTTTTATTTGTTGTTAGGAGGTAACATGAACTTTCCTCCATAATTTGTGTCTTGTAATTGATTTCTTAGTAGTGCGGGGTGAAAAGATGTCAACAATAAAACAAAAGGAAAAAAAAATTCCGACACTGAGCGTGGGAAATCCTAGCAGTAGAAGATATAGGTCTTAATTGTGTCAAAGCTGATTCCTTAAGGCATCATCAACTAACCTGGGAAGTCAGAATCCACAGCATTAAGTTCAAGGGCACACGACAATGAGTTACAGAATGCCAGGCTCCCGGGAGTCCAGGCAAAGCTCTCTCATAGCCCCTCTGCATCCTCTTACGTAGTTTAGTTTCTAAATGAGGACACAAACACCTGTTTCTGCAGCAGGTGGAATTTGTTTATTATAGCTTCACCTGCTGTGTTTTAATCAGTCTGCAGCTGTGGGAACCCGCTTAAGTAACGGTTTATAGGACCAAATTTTTACAGAGCTGTATTTTCCATGAAGAAGTCAAGTTTCATATCACACTTTCATCATATGCAAAACATGTAAGTGATTTTTGTCCCTCCATTTCTCTTCCCTTAACATTTAGGATTACTAATTAGTGAATCATTTCCCATGCAGAGCTGGAAAGACAAGCTCTATATTCTTCTACCTTAGGGGAGACTCGGTGTTACGTGCTCTCATTACAAAAATTCCAGTTTCTCAGGAAGAGAAGAGCCAACTAGTCTCTACTTGTACTACTTTTGTATGCCTCAGAAGGGTTGTTAAGGCAACTTCTATCCCAGAACAAAAGAAAAAAAAAAAAATCAAATGACACAATAGGAAAAAAAAGCACTATATCTAGATGAGAATGAATCCCTGGACTCAAAACTACATAACAACTCTTCAAAAAACACACAAGGATTTAAAAATGACTTAAATACCAAGAGGTTAAAAACAGTTATGAGGTGAAAATCCTACTTGACGATAGACTGAGAATTTCAATAAATGTATTCCAGAGTCCTTGTGTGGCGTAAACAATTAACATGCTCAGCGGCAAACCAATAGTTTGGAGGTTTGAGTTCACCCATAGGTGCCTCAGAAGAAAGGCCTGGCAATGTACTTCCGAAAAATAGGCCTGTGGAGTACAGTTCTACTCTGACACTCATGGGTTGCTAAGAATCGAATCAGATTGATAGCAACTGGCTTCTTCCTTTTTTTTTTTTTTTTTTTGACTGAGCCCATATGCTTTTTCTTCTTTTGTGGATGATCATCATTCAACTAATGATCTGTGTATCATTTATGGAAAGGATTAGTAAAACAGTGAAAATGTATTACTTATTCTGAGGTTCTTCAAAAGAGTGACTTTCACTCATATTTTCATCTCTAATGCCTAGCAGAGGTTTTACAAAAAGCAGAATTCTTTAAAATGTTTGAGCAGTGAGTAAATGAGTTATACTTCTCTCAAATATTCACATAGCTCTCTCTTTTGCTTCATTTAGGCCCTTCCTAGATGTCCTCTCTTCCTAGAGGCTTCCTCACTACCAATAATCATTACCTATACTTTTATTTTGTTTTATTTTTTATAATATTTATCACCACTTGACATATATGTCTGTATTTATCGTTTATGCCCCCTACTTAATGTAAACTTTATGAGAGCAAGGATTTAACAATTTTGTTCACTACTGAATTGCTATGTCCAACAACTTTGTCAGAAACAATGAAAGCAATTAATAAATATACGCTGAGTGTATAAATGAATGAATAAGTTAATGAATGAGTGAGTGAATAAAAACTGGTGGTGGTGGGGAGGGGGGACATTGCCGTGGACTCGATTCTGACTCATAGCGACCCTGTGGGACAGAGTAGAACTGCCCCATAAGATTTCTAAGGCTGCGATCTTTATAGAAGCAGTCTGACAAATCTTTCTCCCTTGGAATGGCTAGAAGGCTGAAATTGCCCACCTGTCAGTTAATAGCCAAGAGTTTAACCACTGCACCAACAAGGCTCCTTAAATAAGTGAATAAAAAGTTTTAATTCCCAATATTTTTTGAGAATTTCTTCTGTATAAGGAAATGTAGTTGTTTAAAATCAAACTGTACCTTTTCTGTGTTTTAAGGAGACTAGATACAGAGTATAAGGAAGAAGAAGATCTATATAAAAGAGGGGTAAGTGATACAAACTAATCTCAAAATGCGAGTCAGCATAATTTTAAACATTTCATGCAAACAACAGAGGAGAGATATCTGTAGAGTTAACTCGGTAGAGTTAGAGGAAGGTATCCTGAACCAAACCTCTTTCTAAAAGCCTTGGAAAATTAACTTTGTATAAAAATTAACAACAGAAAATATTCAGTCAAATCATTTGCAAACTTTTTATATAAAAATGAAAATAAGGAATGAAATAATATTCCTAAAGACAATGAAAGAATACTAGAAAGACATGCCCCACAAAACAGAAAAAAAATTACATACTACTTCAAAAAAAACTGAAGGATACTGAAAAAGTCATACAAGATATGAAAGAACAACACAAATCAAAAAATCAGATATGAGATAAATCATGAAAGAAGTACAAATAGAAGAAAAAAATAATATCAGATGTGAAGAGTAACTTAAAAGAAACACAAGACTAAACACACGCAAGAGGTAATGCCTTGAGAGGAACAAAAACTGGTAAAAGCTAATTTCTTAAACGTAATTAAAAAAATGAGGTCAGGGATAAAAAGATTTGAAAGAAAGCATAGTTGCTTAAGGCAGGAAAGGAAGACCCTACACAAGAATAACTGGAATCCCCGAGAAGAAAACCAAAATAAGAGAACAAAATAAAATGAAAATTATAATTCAAGATAACGATTCTAAAATTAAAAAACAAACAAACAAACTTGAAACTGCAGATTGAAAGGACACATTGTTTGCCTACAAATGTTAATACTTCTTGTATCTAGACAAAAATTTCACGAACTTACAAGAAAAATAAAATTAGAGTATTCTCAAACTTTTCAAAAGCAATAAAATTGACACAGGGAAACGAAGGATCATATTTAAGATATTGAAGGGTAGAAAATGGTCACGGATTTCTAAGATTTCTATTGAGCAAAAGTTGTGGGATATGTGCCATTAAAATATGGATGTATAAAGGCCTCTATGGTGCACAACATGTTGAGACTTGTCCCCAACATGTTGACACTTGTCATGACTTGTTTTTCCAAACCCGTTACTGATTGGCTTGTTTACCTGAATTCCTCCTGCCTTGCCCGAAACTTATTGTTATTCACCCAAAGCCCATCGTTCTGTTATTTGCTTCACTGTTTGCTGTATTGACTATAAAATAAACTCCTGGGATTGAAGCCGAGGTTCGACTCCTCAGAGTGACCCTCCTGGCCCCACTTCTCTGTAAGAGTTGTGGCATTGGTTACTGTCTCCGCTGCCCCAACAACTGTCGTCGCTGCGACAAAAAGTGACCTTCAATTATAAAGATTTAAAAACACGTAGAAATGTTGTCAACATGTAAGAACATTGAAAACATTTGCATGCACCATTTCTGAAGAAAATAATAGAAAAAGTGCTTCAGACCAAAAAAAAGAATGGAAGGGTATTAACATAAGGGCTGAGAGTAAGAATTTTATACATAGTTAATTTTAGAACTAAGACTAAATAAATGTTAAAGAGAGTATAATAGATAATGGCTACATTCTGTGGTACTGTAACTCTCATTATGGAAAAAGTGGGAGTGGAGATTGGGGAGAGCAAGTGCAAAAAAAAGTTACTATTTTTAGCAAAAATTTTAAAAATATTAGTATTAGAAATATTTGTAATATTATTCTGAGATTTTTATGTGTGTAGTTTACAATTAAAAATAGATATCATGGGACATATTAGTTCCATTATTTCCCATGTCCTGGAAGACCAGAACTCTCTACATGCAGAAAAAGAAGACAAGAGATAAGGCAATATCCAAAAGAGCAAACCAGTTGCCATTGAGTCAATTCTAACTCACAGTGACCCCATGTGTTTCAGAGTAGAACTGCAGTTGCTCCATAGGGTTTTTGATGACTGCAATCTTTTAGAAGTAGATCACCAGGCCTTTCTTCCAAGGTACCTCTGAGTGGATTCACACTGCTGACCTTATGGCTAGTAGCCAAGTGCTTAACCATTTACTCCACCCAGGGATTTGTAAGGTAATATAAGCCAGCTGTCCTCAAGCTGACCTCAAATCACGGCAACCCCATGTGTGTTAGAGTAGAACTGTACTCCATAGGATTTCAACGATGTATTTTTCAGAAGCAGTTTGCCAGGCTTTTCTTCTGCAGTCTTCTCGGTAGACTGGAACCTCTATCCTTTTGGTTAGAAGTTGAACTTGTCAACCGTTCACACCGCACAGGGAGACGGTAATGTAGAAAATTTTAAATACAAGCTAGTCATCTTGAATTTGAATTAGAAGTATCAATATAATCTCATGATACATTTTATCCTTAAATTAGTATATATAAAATTTCTAAAGGATTCAGAGATGAACTTGAAGAGGCTTATATTGGCCAAAGTTGAGATACTTGAGCTTCAAAAAGTATAAGTTTTTCTCTGGATTGTGTATTAGTTTACTAGAGCTGCTGTACCAAAGTACTCTAAAACAGGTGGCTTTGAAAACATAAATTATTGTTTCACACTTCTGGAGGCTAGTAGTGCAAATTCAGGGTTTCAGCAGCGCCATGTTCTTTCTGAGGGCTCTGGGAGAAGATTTTTTCTTGTCTTTTTTAGCTTCCGACAGCCCCAGGTATTCCTTGGCATGTAGCTGCATCTTCACATGGCCATCTTTCTCTCTCTATCTGTTCTCTTTTCTAGGATATCATCTAGATACGATTAGGACCGCCCCCTACTCTGGTGTGACCTCATTCTAACTTGACTATTAGCATCTTCAAGGACCCTCTTCTCAAATGAAGTCACATTCACGAGTAACAGGGGTAAGGACTTCAACACAAAATACTGGGGAACACAATTCAATCTATAACAGATTGAATCACATAAAATTTATTAATTTCTATATTCATGTATATATTATATATGCATTAAGAGATAATTCTTTATCTTAGAAACTGATAAATTGAGGGAAATAATCAGCATTTTTCATATATTAATCTAGATAAGCCAGTAAGTGATGAGGTGGATTGTCTTCTTATAAAATTATTCTAGCTAAAAAATAAAAAAGAAATTGATAGAATTTGACTAACAGCATTTTACCACCATCAACGTATTAATGAATCTCAGCATTGAAAATAACAGATACTAGCATGACAGAAAAGAAAGACATCATGTGCTGCCTAATTTAAAAAAAAAAAAAGAAAAACTTCCAGTTTTGAAAAATCGAGCATTGAACATGGTCCTGTACAAACCACTGCTTGTACAAGCCTCCAGCCACCCTTTCCCAGTAAAAAATGCCACCGTCCATTCAGTTACTCAAACAAAATGTCTAGGAATCATCCTGCATTCTCTTCTTCCCTTACCCCCTTTCATTTTGCATCCAATCCATCAGCCAACTCCACGACAGCAATAATATATCTGTCTTGTCACTGATAATATATCCAGGCCATACACTATGTATCATAGACTAGATTTTTCAAGGGGAAAAAAAATAACCTGTATATGTTGTTGTTGTTGTTAGGTGCCATCCATTTGGTTCCGACTTATAGCAACCCATGTACCACAGAACAAAACACTGCCCAGTCCTGCACCATGCTCACAATCGTTGCTATGCTTGAGCCCATTGTTGCAGCCACTGCATCAATTCATCTCGTTGAGAGTCATCCTTTTTCTCTCTGACCCTCTACTTTACCAAGCATGATGTCCCTCTCCAGGGACTAAGTCTTCCTGACAACATGTCCAAAGTATGTAAGATGTAGTCTCGCCATCCTTGCTTCTAAGAAGCATTCTGGCTATACTTCTTCCAAGACAGATGGTTTGTTCTTTTTGGCAGTCCATGATATATTCAATATTCTTCACCAACACCACAATTCAAAGGCATCAGTTCTCCCTTGGTCTTCCTTATTCTTTGCCCAGCTTTCGCAGGCATATGATGAGATTAAAAATACTACGGCTTGGGTCTGGCGCACCTTAGTCTTCAAGGTGACATCTTTGCTTTTCAACACTTTAAAGACGTCTTCTGCAGCAGATTTGCCCAATGCAATGTGTCTTTTGATTTCTTGACGCTGCTTCCATGGGTGTTGATTGTGGATCCAGGTAAAATGAAATCCTTGACAAATTTAATCTTTTCTTCGTTTATGGTGATGTTGCTTATTCGTTCAGTTGTGAGGATTTTTGTTTTCTTTACGTTAACGTGTAATCCATTCCGAAGGCTGTAGTCTTTGATCTTCATCAGTATGTACTTCAAGTCTTGTTCACTTTCAGCAAGCAAGGTTGTGTCATCTGCATAAAGCAGGTTGTTAATGAGTCTTCCTCCAAACCTGATGCTGCCGCCTTCTTCATATAGTCCAATTTCTCAGATTATTTGCTTAGCATACAGATTGAATAGGTATGGTGAAATGATACAACCCTGATGCACACCTTTCCTGAATTTAAACCATGTAGTATCCCCTTGTCCTGTCCAAACTACTGTCTCTTGATCTATGTACAGGTTCCTCATAAGCACAGTTAAGTGTTCTGGAATTCCTATTCTTCACAATGTTATCCATAATTCGTTATGATCCACACAGTCGAATGCCTTAGCATAGTTAATAAAAAACAGGTAAACATCTTTCTGGTATTCTCAGCTTTCAGCCAGGATCCATCTGACATCAGCAATGGTATCCCTGGTTCCATGTCCTCTTCTGAATCTGGCCTGAATTTTTGGCAGCTCCCTGTCAATATACTGATGCAGCCATTTTTGAATGATTCTTCAGCAAAATTTACTTGTGTGTAATATTAATGATATTGTTCAATAATTTCAACATTCCATTGGATCACCTTTCTTGGGAATAGGCATAAATATAGATCTCTTCCAGTCGGTGGGCCAGGTAGCTGTCTTCTAAATTTCTTGGCATAGGTGAGTGAATGCTTCCAGCATTACATCCATTCACTGAAACATCTCAATTGGCATTCTGTCAATTTCAGGAGTCCTCTTTTTCACCAGTGCCTTCAGTGCAGCTTGGACTTCTTCCTTCAATACCATTGGTTCTTTATCATAAGCCACCTCCTGCAATGTTTGAACATTGACCAATTTTTTTTTGATACAGTGACTCTCTGTATTCCCTCCATTTTCTTTTGATGCTTCCTGCATTGTTCAATTCTTTGTCCATAGAATTCCTTCAATAATGAAACTGGAGGCTTGAATTTTTTGTTCAGTTCTTTCAGCTTGAGAAATGCCGAACGTGTTCTTTTCTTTTGGTTTTCTGTCTGCAGCTCCTTGCATATGTCATTATAATATTTACTTTGTCTTCTCGAGCTGCCATTTGAAATATTCTGTTCAGTTCTTTTACTTCATTATCTCTTCCTTTTGCTTTAGCTATTCGACATTCAAGAGCAAGTTTCAGAGTCTCTTCTGACATCCATTTTGGCCTTTTCTGTATATGTATGTATATACACATACACACATAATGAATAAAAAAATTATTGCAGGCAGTTAGTACTAATTTTCTTCAAAAAATAATTTATGTTATCAGGGTGGCATTATATCTAGTGGCTAAGAGCCCAGGCTCCATTGCGTTCAAATCTACACTCACCTATGGCTTAGGTTTAGCTTAGGACCAGAACCATACACTTGATTAGAAGGTAGCAGAAATACAGAGAGCAGGTAAAATTACAGACATTAAATATAAAGAAAAAGAGATGGCATCAGAGCAGAGAACCTCTGAGAGTGAAGGAAGAAAGACTGGAATGGCAGGAAGATAGCCACAAGCAAACATCTTCATGGGAATTAGGAGTGGCAAGAATTACAAAAACAAGGGAAGATACAAGAAGCCAGCTGCCATGGGGCAGAAGAGCTAGAAGAGGACAATGAGGGGTAACAGCATGTATTGACTGGTAAGTTCTGTTGACAAACCAGCAAGTCATATCAGAAGGAGTCTGACCATGACCATGGAATATATATTACAAGAGCCTGAGGAGTAGAAGAAGAAAATAAAATGGAAGCAATCCATTTGCATACTTTCTCCCAAATTATAACAGTGAAATTTGGAAGCTTGAAGGTAAAATATATTTGATGGATTCATCTTTAGATAGGGCGTATTTGAGATTGGGGATGACAGGATGAGGACTTTCTTAGTTTGCTAGTGTCATCATTAACAGAAACACTGTAAATGGGTGGCTTGAAAGAAGAGAAATGTATTTTCTCATAGTTCTGAAGGCTAGAAATCCAAATTCAGGAGAGGTCCTTCTATTTCAACTTCCAGTAGTAGCCAGCAATTGTTGCTGTTCCTGGGCTTATAGATGAATCTGTCTTCCTCTTTCTGCTGTGAGTGTCTCTCTTTCTATTCTTCTCTTTTTATTGCTCAGAAGTGATTAGGTTTAAGATCGACCTTACTCTTGTATGGTCTCATTAAAGTAACAAAAGAAAATTCCTATTTCCAAATGGGTTCATGTTTACAAGTACAAGGTTAGGATTTCAATATGTATTTTTGGGAGACACAATTCAATCAATAAAAAGGATAAATATTTAAAATCCAAGAAATAAAAATAATATATGAATGCATATTCTTGAATTAGAACAGAGGTGGGTCAGATCAGATAGGTAGCATTTGTGGTAAAGGGGTTGGTGGAACAGGAGCCCAGTGACTGGATAGTTCTGTTAGTTCTGATGCAAATTAGCAATGAGGACGTGGTTCACATCATCCTCTAAAACTCAGTTTCTTCTTCTCTAAAATGACTGCTTTGAAATATGTAATGGTGATTTCTAGCTTTCTCTCTCTCTCTCTCTTTTTTTTCAGCTGCAGAAATGAAACTTTTCCTTTGAGATACTATATGCAGAGTAAAGAACAGATGAGTATAAATGGAATTGAGGGGGAAATAATGAGGGAGTAGAGGAATGGTTGGCTTTAGTCAAAATGCATTTTCCATTTATTGAATTTTTGTATTTTCTAAGAGTGCAGGTATTACTCACATTTGAAAAAAATCCAGCCAATGAACCAAAATATATATTTAGTTTTGATCTCTATTATTGAGTGGAAGAATCTTTGAAGATGAACTTATTAAATGACTATTAGTTTCATAACAATTGGACTATACTTGTGGGGCCCTGGTGGCACAGTGGTTAAGAGCTCAGGCTGCTAACCAAAAGGTCAGCAGTTTCAATCCACCAGCTGCTCCACGGAAATCCTATGGGACAGTTCTAGTCTGCCGTATAGAGTTGCTGTGAGTCAGAATCCAGAATCTACTTGATGGCAAAGGGTTATTCAGTACTAGGAATACATATATTTCTGGATTTTTTTTTTTTTTAATTTTTTACAACTTCGGAAGTTCTCTAGAATTTTTGCTGACTTCTCCTTTCTCTTAATCCAATCTGTTCTTTCACAGTTCCTATTAGATAACTTCCTCCACTTTCAATCCTATAATATGCTTTTTTTTTTTGCTGTATGGATGGAAGGCATTATTATGTTTAAAAGAAGAAGACTCAATTAGGTTTTAATTCAGGCTCTGACACTTGATACTTATGTGACCTTGGGCATGTCTTTTAACTCCCGTAAGCACAATATAAATGTGAGTCAATTATTACTGCTGTTGGCAGCCATGTCACATTTTGCCACATGATACCGCCCCATAGGACAAAATTGTGAGTCTATTTTGTGCCAAACAATGTGTCAGGAGTTAATATTTTATTATCAAAAAGAAGTCATGAGCACATTAACTAAATTACCCCAAACCCCACAGCTACTAAGTGTCAGGGTAAAGATTTGGGTGAGATTTTTCCGACTTATTTTTTTCCATAGGGCAAAGGAACATGGCAACAGAATCACAGAAACATCTGTATTCTCCTCTTTGGATCTCTGAACCAGTATTAGCAAAAAGTGTTTCTGGCTTATCACCAGGAAAAAAAAAAAAAAAAAAAAAAGAAGTATTATGTGAATAAAATAAATGCTCATTACTATTACTTATGCTATTGAGATAGGATTTCTGCTTACTCTCTATTTACAGTACTCCTAATTAAAAAATAAAAAAATCTAGATGGGGAAAAAAATAACTATGTGTACCCAAAATGTGCTGCAATTCATATAGGGCTTAGAGCAGCATGGCTATGAGTTGGAGACTACTTGCTGGCAAACTTTTTCATTTGTTTGTTTTGTTTTTCCTGTTTTTTAATATTCTAGCCATGAAGTTTAGAGTAGAACATATTGAAACTGCCTTTCACTAAGAGACTACCATTTTCTGTTAGCCAAGGATTAATGCAGACAGTGCTACTACAAGCAGACATAGAGCGGGAGGAGAAAAGACAGCAGCCAACTTATCACAATTTTGGAATCCACGATAAAACTCCTTAGAATTGTATACATTCTTTGACTTCTATTATTCATGTGAAGTCCTTTTTTAAAGAAATAAGGATGATGAAGGTGAAATAGCCTCTTAAAGATAATTCTTTGTCCCTCTTTCCTAAATTATGTTATTTTAGTTATATTGTACCTATTTTTTTTCATGAATAAATTATTTTCCAGTAGGTTCTTAATGGTAAAAGTTCCTGGGTGGTGCAAATGGCTAAGTACTCAACTACTAGCCAAAAATTCGGTGGTTTGAATCCACCCAGAGGTGATTTGGAAGATAGGCTTGACAACTGATTGGAATGTTATACCAAATGCTATACCAGAGGTCATAGCATTCAAATCACTATGGAGCAGTTCAACTCTGCACACATGGGGTCACCATGAGTTGGAATTGACTCTCCAACAACTAACAGAAACAACAACAGGTTCTTGATGTAGAAATTAGTAGTTCTGGTTGTAATCTCTAACAGGATTTGAATTTTTTTTTTTTTTTTTTTTGGGTAGAGGGCCAAAGAGTAAATATTTTAGACTTGAAGACCACGTGTTCTCTGTTGCAACTACACAACTCTAGCATAAAAGCACAACAGCAGCCGTAGAAAATACATAAATAAATAAACATGGCTGGGTTCCACTGAAACTTTATTTACAAACACAGGCATGGGCTGGATTTGGCCTGCTTGTTGGGGATTGTCAGTCCTTGTTCTATACTGCTAGAATATGTTAACTAAGAATGAATTAAATGTGCCATTTCTTATGGTTCATTCATGTATCCATTGAAATTATACATTCAGATCACTTCATATATCAGAATAATTTAATATCATGGTATGCTGAAAGAAAAAGTACTCCAGGGCAGCTTGATTATGCCCAGTAACCACCACCAACTGCTCTAACAGGGATCACAATAGAGGGTTCCAGACAGAGCTAGAGAAAAATGTAGAACAAAATTCAATCTCACAAAAAAAGACCAGACTTACTGGTCTGACAGAGACTGGAGAAACTCTGAGAGTATGACCACTGGACACCGTTTAACTTAGTACTGAAGTAACTCCTTCCTTCAGCCAAAGATTAGACAAGTATATAAAACAAATAATAGTACACATAGCTCAACCACGTACAACTAAATGGGCACACCAGCCCAGGGGCGAGGACGAGAAGGTAGGAGGGGACAGGAAAGCTGGACGAATGGAAATAGGGAACCCAAGGATGAGAAGGGGAGAACATTGACATGTTGCCAGGTTGGCAATCAATGTCACAAAACAATATTTGTATTAATTGTTTAATGAGAAACTAATGTGGCCTGTAAACCTTCACCGAAAGCACAATAAAAAAAGAAAAAAACACTCAACGTGTCAAATGTTTTTACATTTACCCTCATATTTTAACTCCACAGCACCCTTCTAAAGCACACAATATTTTATTTATATCTGAGGAAATTACAGAGCAGAAAGGAGCCCTGGTGGTACAGTAGTTAAGCACTATGTGCTAACTGAAAGGTCTGGTTTGAACCCACCGGTCTCTGCAGGAGACATATGTGGCAGTCTGCTTCTATAAAGATTTGCGTCCTTGGAAACCTTATGGGGCGGTTCTACTCTGTCCTATAGGGTTGCTATGAGTTGAAATCGACTCAACAGCAATGTCATTTTGGTTTTAATGTTAAATAATAAACAGGGTCACATAGGGATGTGTTAGAGTCAGGATTTGAAAACACAACATTTAATCATTCTGCTATATCATGATTCCTCTACTGAACAAATCTCTATGGCATTCCTTTTAGGAGCAGATAAAGGGATGAGTTTTACACTACAGGCATGCTTCTCCAAAATGCAGCTTTCTACACAAGACTTTCCCTAATTATACAGCAACAATGCAGGTGTGCTGAGTCTTTGAAAGAGGAAACTGTTTCATAGCAACCTTATAAGACAGAGTAGAACTGCCCCATAGGGTTTCGAAGGAGTGCCTGGTGAATTTGAACTGCCAACATTTTGGTTAACAGTCTTTCTCTTAACTACTGCGCAACCAGGGCTCCCATCTTCCAGTTAAAACCCATTGCTGCCTTCGATTCCAGCTCATAGCTACTTACAGAACAGAGTAGAACTGCCCTCTAGGGTTTCCAAGGAGCAGCTGTTGGATTCAAACTGCTGACCTTTTGATTAGCAGACAAGCTCTTAACCACTACACTACTAGGGATCCATGGTTAAAGAGATTTATGCTAATTAGTTCAGAATCTCAGGCCAGAGGCAACATGGATGTGAGGAACTGAAGCTCTGGAACAAGGCTGTCATCCTAGTCAATTAGTTGCTGTTGATGGATTCAACGGGGGCTCCACAAACAGCCCTGTGTGGGTTAATACTTTAGAATCTTGGATTTATTTTGCATTTTGTTAGTTTTTGTTGTTTCTGCTTCCCCTCCTTGTTTTTGCCATTATTCATTTCCCAGAGACAGAGTAAAACAAGTTTCTTTGTTCTCCCCTTATCATATAAAAGAAGAAAAAAAAAATCATACTGTTCTGGATATTTTTCTTTGGGATTTTTCCCTGTATAAGGATAGTACAAGGTATTAATGTTCTTATTGTGCTTTTATTATTTAACAAAATGAAGCATTATAACCCATGTTGTCAAGATGTGGCCATTTTTAGGCATCTTTTTCTCCTCACTGTTATGCTTTCTCCCGGGAGAACAAAGTCGCCACACAGTTATCTATATACTTTCCTTTGTCAAAGCAAGGGAAGATTATTAAGCATTTATCTGACCAGGGACCCTCTCATCTGGGCCATCTGTCTCTGTGCTTTCTTGAGGGAATACAAAAAAATAACTTTTTTTGTTCCTTTTTCCCCTCATTTAGTGTTTTATGAGATTGTGTTAAGCTGTATTTTAAGAATTTGAACAAGCAAAGACTGTCGCTTTGAACATTTTTCTTTTCTTTTTGTGCTTGCTATTTCAGTTGGAGAAATTTCACATATTTTTTTTTCCCCCTAATAATATTAAGCAAAGGCTACCTTAAGATTGCTGCTGCTCTCAAGGCCAATTTTGCCCTCCCATTATTGTTCTTTCCTCAAGGATATGCTTTCAGGTTTGATATACACAGAAGCCTAACCTGCCAGTCGATACTCACAGAAAATTAGATGACATCACCTACTTGCCAGATGGCCAACTGTGAAGGTGAAGTCTTTTGCCTCCTTGATAGTAGATGGGAGGAAAAAAGAGAGTAGGGGTGGGAAAGGCAGCTCCCAACCAACCAAAGAAAACTTAGATTTTCAGTATATCCAAGGTTGCTGTGCTTCCTGTTCTGAATGTAGCTGAAAGAAGTAAAAGGACAATTTGTGGTTATTGTTTTAACAAAAAAACAAGGAATGGACTTCCAGCAACATGGCGCTCTAGGCAGACGCACCATGCCATCCTTCCACAGCAAAGACCCGAAAAACTAAGCTCAACAGAGAAAACAGCAATCCTGAAACCCTAAAACATTAAATAAAGAGATAGCAAACTCAGCCAAGCACCAAATGGAGTGAGAAAACTGACAGAGAATGGAGAGCAAGGAAAGGTTCATGCAGAGGTCCCCTATCAGTTAACGCAGCACGGATCTGCCATCTTGGAGTCCTATCAGAGACCAGCAAATAAGGGGTACAAGAAAGCAGCTTCATGGAGCTTCCAACAGGAGACAGAACAACCGGTAATTGGCGATATACACTTTCCCACCCCCTACCATTCTTCATCCCCACTCTGCCTCCTCTGCTTCCTGTGGTCACAGTCCCTTGGCCAGGAAACACCGTCTACTTGGATTCCACCCACCCGCACTGACCGACTCCCTGAGTGCCATTTGTTGGCTGCTGGTCTTGCGTTTTTCCGCTTCTTTTGATTTCTTCCTTACCTCTCACCACCTCCCCCTCCTTTTGCTCAAATACCTGGCTCCGTGAGCCATCTTTGCTTCTTTCTGGGGGTTGCAGAGCTCCGTTTGAGTGTGGAACTGCTTCCCAGTCTGGGCTGCCATGCTGGTGGGATCTAGGGGATTTTGTTTGTTTTGAGTTGTTTGTTTTCTTTTCCTTTTCTTGAGTTGGGAGCCTGTTCTGGCCGGGCAGTGCTGCACAGCTTGGGACCTACCCCCTCTGCTTGCTCAGATGTGCAGAGGGATCCCTGAGAGCATTTCTTTTTCTTTTTTTTTTTTTCTGTTTTTTTGGGGGCTTTTCTTGTTCTTTTTTTTAAATTTTTTTTTTGTTTTCTTTCCCCTCTTTATCCTTTTTTGTCTTTCTTCATTACTCAGTTTCTCGTCTATCTATGCCTTCTTTCTCTTTATGTCCCCTGAATACCTGGCTCTGAATTCCTCCACACCTTCAATCCAGGCTGTACTGCAACACCTGGGAACAACTTCCCCAGACCTCGTACTGCACAAGTGGGATCGCTGGGAGCTTTGCTGTTCTTTTTTCTTCCTAATTTTTATTTATTCATTCTTTTCTTTTTTTTCCTTCTTCTTCCCCTTTTTGTTTTTCTCCATTTAATACTCTCTCATCTCTCCACTCTAAAGGCAAGCTCCCCTAGGACTCCTTTTTGTTTGTTTGTATGCTTTTGGCTCCTGTTCCTCTCTCCTCTCTCCCATACCCATCTTAACTCCACACATCACAATCTCTCCCCTCCATCCTGCCTATCTGCACCATGCGCTTAACATCACACCACCAAGCAGCACAGACATGGCCTACCAGAACCTGCCCTGCACGGATTACCAACCCACCCTGGTGGCTGCAGTAAGTGCCACAAACAACCCATCCCAGCAACTCCTCTTCAGCTAGACCTGCCCTGCTGTACCATATCTGAGTGACTTACCCTGCCAATTGGAGAAGGAGGCAAAAAATATCGTGCCCACAGACAAGCAAACAACACAGCCTGTGTGCTCAGACATAGCCAAAAATTTAAAAAAAGAAAAAACAGGATGAAACAAACAAATCTACAATCAATAAATGAGAAAAATAACCACTTAATGCTCTGTAAACAGCAGACAATATCAAAACATTTATAAAAACAGGACAGGATGGTTCTAATAGGTGTCCAAAATAAAACACCAGATGACTTTTCAGTAGAAGAAAAGGCACTAGAACTACCTGATAGGGAATTCAAATCTCTAATACTCAGAATTATCCAAGAGTTGAAGCGAAAAGCACACAAAAATGAGGAAAAAAATAGAGAAATTCATGGAAAAGGCAGACAAATTCATGGAAAATACAGACAAAAAAATGCAAAAATTCAGGAAAATAATGCAGGAACAAAATGCCAAAATAAATTCACAACTAGAAATTATACAAAAACAACAATTAGAAATCCAAAAGATAAACAACAAGATTTCAGAAGTGGACAGTGTCATAGAAGGGCTGAGGAGCAGATTTGAAATGGTGGAAAACTGGATCAGCGGAATTGAAGACAAACACTTGGATGCAACTCAGTTTGAGGAAAAATTGGAAAAAAGAATGAAGAAAAATGGAGGGAACATGAGAATTATGTGGGATAAAATCAAAAGCAAAAATTTGTGAGTGATCTGGAGTTCCAGAACAGGGGGAAAAAACAGAAGACACAGAGAGGATTATTGAAGAATTGCTGACAGAAAACTTCCCCAATATCATGAAAGATGAAAAGCTGACCATCCAAGAAGCTCAACGAACCCCGTATAGGATAGACCCCAAAAGAAAATCACCAAGGCATGTCATATTCACACTTGCCAAAACCAAAGACAAACAAAGAATCCTGAGAGCAGCGCATGAAAAACAAGAAGTCACATACAGAGGAGGAACAATAAGACTAAGCTCAGATTATTCAGCAGAAACCATGCAGGCAAGAAGGCAATGGGATGACATATATAAAACCTTGAACGAAAAAAACTGGCAGCCAAGAATAATATATCCTGCAAAACTCTCGTTCGAATATGATGGTGAAATTAGGTCATTTCCAGATAAACAGAAATTAAGGGACTATGTAAAAACTAAACCAAACTTACAAGACTTATTAAAGGGAGTCCTTCTTTCTGAGAACAAACAATATCAGACCACAGGCTGAATATAGGACACAGGATTGTAGTAGCCAGATACCAACCTAGGAAATGAACTCTTAAGGACTATGCAAAACCAAAAGAATTACAAAAGGGAACCAGAGAGGTTAATCTGTAAATGACAATAACATCAGAACAATAAAAGAGGGAATAAATGGTGTAAATATACAACCTTCTAATGGAGAGGAATTCAAGCAATACCAAGTGATAACAGACTGGTTCAAATCTAGGAAGATAAGGGTAAATTTCACAAAGAAAGTTAACAAACATACTCATCAAAATAAAGAAGAAAAAAAGATAAAGTCTCAGTAAAAACAAAACCTACAAAAGCAAAAGAAATAAAAAAAAAGAAAAAAAAAATCCACAAACAAAAGGAACTCAGCACAGGAGAGTAAGAGGAACAAAACTGGAGGACATTATGCTAAGTGAAATAAGTCAATCACAAAAGGACAAATATTGTATGAGACCTCTATTGTAAAAACCCGTGTAAAAGTTTACACACAAAAAGAAACGATCTTTATTGGTTAGGAGGGATGGGAGGAGTTGGACGGAACTAAACAGATAAGTTGTAATTTTGGTGAAGGGTAAGACAGTACACATTACCGGGGAAGCCAGCACAGCTTGTACAAAGAAAGGTCATGGAAGCACCATAGACACTTCCAAACTCCCTGAGGGACTGAATTGCTGGGCAGAGGGCTATGGGGACCATGGTCTTGGGGAACATCTAGCTCAGTTGGTACAACACAGTTTATAAAGACAATGTTCTACATTCTACCTTGGTGAGTAGCATCTGGGGTCTTAAAAGCCTGTGAGCAGCCATCTAAGATACTCCACTGGTCTCACCCCTATGCGAGCAAGGGAGAGTGAAGAGAACAAGAAACAAGGAAAAGATTAGTCCAAAGGACTAATGGACCACAGCTAACATGGCCTCCACCAGACTGAGTCCCATACAGCTAGATGGTGTCCAGGTACCACCACTGACTGCTCTGACCGGGATCACAGTAAAGGGTCCTGGACAGAGCTGGAAAAGGATGTAGAACAGAATTCTAACTCACAAAAAAAGACCAAATTTAGTGGCCTGACAGACTGGAGAAACCCCAAGAGTATGGCCCCCAGACACCCTTTTAGCCCAGTGATGAAGCCCCTCCCGAAATTCACCATTCAGCTGGGGATTGGACAGCCTTATAAAACAAAACAGGACTAATGATGCACAGCAGTCCAGGGACAATGACTAGAAGGCAGGAGGGGACAGGAAAGCTGGTGTTAGGGAACCCAAGGTTGAGAAGGGACAGTGTTGACCTGTCAAGGGATTGTTAACCATTGTCATAGGGCAATATGTGTACTAACTGTTTAATGAGAAACTATTTGTTCTGCAAACCTTCATTTAAGGTAAAAAAAAAAAAAAAAAGAATTATCTATGTGAGATCAAATTGACAACAGCAACTCAAAAGATTTGATGGGAAGCCTAGGGGACAGTGAGTTGACGATAATGGTGATGGAATAATTTGGAAAAGGATAGTAAGAATATCAGCACAACTGGAAGAATGTAATCAATGTCACTGAATTGTACATGTAAAACTTTCAAAATGGTGTAACTTTGGCTACGTATATTTTCACCAAAAAAAAAAGGTCCTCAAGGTTGAGAAGGGAGAGTGTTGACGTGTCGTGGGGTTGTTAAGCAATGTCATAAAACAATAGGTATCGTGACTGTTTAATGAGAAACTATTTATTCTGTAAACCTTCATCTAAAGTACAATAAAAAAAAAAAAAAACTTTAAAAAAAAACCCAAAAAGCAAAGAATGATTGACTATTAAAATATATATTTTGTAGGGAATCCTTCTATATTTATTATATATAATAAAACAATTCTAACTAATTCTTAGCCCATTGCTGTATTTTTAGTTTGCAAATCCTACTCCATTGCTTCACAGCACAGTTACAATGGGTGCCCGTAATGATAACACTGAGCCTACATCATTTTTTAATGGCTCATGTCAGAAATACTTTTTTGTTCTCAATCCTGTATTGGCATTAACTATAATTAATTATTTCACTTAGTTACTCAATAAAAATTATTCAATATCTACTATATGCCAGGTACTATTTTAGATCTGGAGGAAATAAGTGTATAAAAGACAGAGTTTTCAAGTTTATGCTTTACCAAAAACACCCCATTTTAAAATATCACAAGATTACTGTCATTGGTGTTTATTCAGCTGGCATTTATTTAGCACCTGCTACATGCTAAACAGTGTACTATCAAGATGCAATAGTGAAAGAAGATAATTATGTTAGGTACCATCAAGTTGATTCTGACTCATAGCGATCCTATGTACAAGACAATGAAACACTGCCTGACCCTGTGACAACCTCACAATTTTTGCTATGTATGAGCCCATTGATGCAGCCACTCTGTGAATCCATCTCGTAGAGGAGCTTCCTCTTTTTTTGACAGCCCTCTCCTTTACACTGCATGATGTCCTTCTCTAGGGACTGGTCCCTCCTGAGAACATGCCCAAAGTACATGAGACAAAGTCTCCCCATCCTCACTTCTAAGGAGCGTTCTGGCTGTACTTCTTCCAAGGCAGATTTGTTCCTTCTTCTGGCAGTCCATGGTATATTGAATATTCTTAGCTAACAACATAATTCAAATGCATCAGTTCTTCTTTTGTCTTCCTTATTCATTGTCTACCTTTTGCATGCACATGAAGCTATTGAAAATATCATGACTTGGGTCAGGCATACCTTATTCCTCAAAGTGACATCTTTGTTTTTCAATACTTTAAAAGGATCTTTTGTAGCAGATTTTCCAGTGAAGTAGGTCGTTTGATTTCTTGACTGATGCTTCCATGGTTATTGATTATAACTCCAAGTAAATGAAATCCTTGACAACTTCAATATCTTCTCTGTTTATTGTGATGTTGCTTACTGGTCCCATTGTGAGGGTTTTGGTTACTTTACATTGAGGTGCAATCCATACTAAAGGCTGTGTAGTCTTTGATCTTCATCAGTAAACCCTCTTAGCTTTCTGCAAGCAATGTTGGGTTATCTGCATATCAAAGGTGGTTAATAAGTCTTCCCCCAATCCTGATGCCTCATTCTTTTGCATACAGTCCATCTTAACAAATTATTTGCTCAGTATGCAGATTGGGTGAAAGGATACAACCCTGATGCACACCTTTCCTGATTTTAAACCACACAGTATCTCCTCATTCTGTTTGAATGACTGCCTCTCAGTCTATTTACAAAATTATAAAAAATGCAAAAATTGGCATTTGGGATTCAAATTTACTATTCATTTTAGTAATTTAACCCATTATTATTGAGTAACTACTATGTGCTAGTACTCTGCTAGTAGGTCCTTAAGATATAGTCTAAACAAGACAGATACGTTTTCTGACCCAGATAGAACATAAGCCTGTAGTATGACGGAAGTAATTTCAGTTTTCTATGGAAACTGAAAGGAGCATTCTTTGGAGTCAATGGAGTCTTCTTAACAGAAGTGACTTCATACCTGGGAGCTAAAATGAGAGAAGACAGTCAGGCAAAAAGAGGAATTGAGAATATTGAGTATGTATCAAGGTGATAATTTAGCAAGCGCTAAGTAGGAAAGAAAGAGCATAGCCACATGCATGTGACAGACTGAGAGTCATTCAGAATAACTGGGACATAGATTCCAAGGTGTGGTCTGAGGCACTAACACCAAAGAGGTAAGCAGAGACATTTTGTGTCTGTAAAGGTGCTAAAAACCAAAAACCCGATGCCATCAAGTCAATTCCAACTCATAGCAACCCTAAAAAGCAGAGTAAAACTGCTCCATAGGGTTTCCAAAGAGCAGGTTGTGGATTCAAATTGCTGACCTTTTGATTGGCAATGTGGTTCTTAACCACTGTGCCACCAGGGTTCCGTAAAGGGGCTAGTAAGCCATATTAAGCTGTTATTGACTGTATGGTGATGTCATTAGCATACATTGAAGAAGTGCTATTTAGATCTTGATAAGACACAGTCTCTTTGGATGACTATTCAACTCTTATCAGGCTTCTTCTTTGAGAGTCACCCAATATATTGGGTTAAACCTTCAACAGTCATGTCTATGTGCCATATCTTGCTCTTTTGGTCATAGCTGATTTATCCAGATATAGACACCTAACCCTACCTGGGCTTCTTGAATCTGGCATTAGAGTAACACAAAAACTGGGTTATCATCAGAGTTCAGTCATATTACTGGTATCACAGGACAGATGAGGCCCCCAAATCCCTGCTTTTTAGGTTGCTGGTTGATCCTGATTGTTTTACTTCCTAAGATTTTATTATTTAAATATTATGTGTTAAATTCAGTTCCTTTGTTAAATAATCTCATTAATGTCAGCTTCCATTGATTGTAGCAACCAAATAATTCTAAACACTAGCTGCTGAGACTTACCCATGATTGATTCCAAACCAACATTTTAACTTCCTTGTGGCCAGGTACTTTTTTTGTTTTGTTTTATTTTTCTTTACCTCTATAATCCTAGTGCATAGTAAAGAATCTGGCACATAGTAGGTGTTCATTAAATGTCGGGCAAAAAATGTGATAAATAAAAACAACTATTTGAAAGAATAAAACCCAGTTTAAAAATAGTTTAGGTTAAATCAGCAACAATTTACAAATCCCTATTTTGTGCAGCATACTCTGGAGTCAGGAGACAAAATGAAGACGTCATCTTGTAGGCCCCTTCGTGTTGTAGCACTGTAGGCACAAACGAAGCAATTACATTTCAGTTAAGGCATGCAATGACTGACAAGCAAGATCCAATCTGCTGTGTAGCCATGGAAGTTCTGTCGCTGTGCTTATCAGTTTCTATGTTATAATATGGCTTCCCACGTAGTTCTTTCAACAAGGTGAGTTTTAATAGTTCAGATCTTTCAGCAGTTTATACATCTCATTCTTAACTAATGAAGTGAATCAGTCTGTTACCTATTGTATCAGTCTGATGAACTTAGTTAATGTGAATCTGATCCCAAGACATGGACAACTGTTTGTATGCTACTAGATACAGAGAGAAAAAAAAATTTTTTTTTGAGAATAAAAACTGAGAACTAGATCTTGGGTGGCAGTTACTAAGTTTTTTCTACTCCATGTGGCCCTAGAAAAGGTCTAGTCAAACTCTCCCTGATTATAACCTTCCACATTGTTAATTGGAATGTATTTTTCAGGATAAAGCACACTTAAACACTACTGTACAAGATATTCAATCGGGTAGAAGTGCTAATAGAGGTTACAAAAGGGGATTTTACCTTTGGAGTGTAAGCTGTGAATTAGCACAGCTCACTCCAAGTCAGATAAGCAAGAGTGAGACCTAAAATAACTGTGATGGTTTTGAAAGATGCTGTTGTTATTTTATTGTTTCTAATGGCATTTTACCTTTAGTGCACAACAGAGACATCAAGAGTAAGATGTTTTCACTACTTTTTCTTTTTTTTTTAAGTTACCTTTAGGGCTAGCACATTTTTGTCCATTTACCACTTCCCTTTGCCCCTCAAGCACAGTCAGCAGTCAGCACAAGTAGGTGATATTGGAAAGAGAATGTCTAACCAGGCCAACCTACTCTTCAAAAGAACAAATCTTCCATATAAAATTCATGTTTTGTGTGACCTTGACTATCATTACCTTGTTGTACTTGACTGAGAATTTAGCAGGTATTGATAGCATCCACAGCAGAAGAGAAACTAGTGACGAATCTAGAAATAACATTGAAAAAGGTCCCATGTTGGACTGAGAGTTTTGGGTTCTAAAACTTGCTAAGTTACTCTCTCTCTTTCTCTGAGGGAGCATGAGCAAGAAATTGTGTCAGACACTCTGAAAGTCAAATGAAGTTCATTGCAGCTGATGCTTGAGATGATTTAAAGAAAAGGAGTGATGTGAAGCTATAATTAAAGTAAATGTGGGATGTTTCAACTTGCTTTAGCATTCCAGTAAACAATGGGATCAATATATAGGAAGGTTAATATATTTTTCTGATAGCTCTTAAACTCGGGTAAGAATTTATGTACATCATGGAATAGAATCCTAGCAAAAGCACTGCACAGTTGGTGTTATTAGCTCCGTTTTACAAGTCTGGGGAGTTTAATTAACTTGCCTTAGGTAAGTCAGCTACTAACTAAAGAAACCAGGGTTTGAAGCTAGCTATGACTGTCCATGCTCTAGCTCGTAATCCCAATGCTAGCTTCTGAAAAATACAAAAAAGAAAAGGCTGAGGCATGGAGGATAATTTTTAAAACATCTTTAAACATAAAAGTGGTCTTGGATGATCACTTTTGATAAGAGATCTTGGTAGACATTGTGCAATGAAAATGTTCTTTAATCAACTACATTTAAGAAATCCCGGGTTAAAGAACTAAATCAAGTTTCTTTGTTATAGGACTTCTTTTAGCCTTTAATACATATTATACATTCTGAGAGTGTATAGGGGATGCAGCATTTTTCAGACATATTTGATTATGAACCTTTTTTTGGAAAATTTTCTACAGGATGTACATAGGAGATACTTTTAAACAGGAAGCAAGAACAATGCCAATCCTGGTTAGAATGGGAGACAAATTTAAGAACAAAACTCAAGATCATAAAAAAAGACCAGACTTAATGGACTGACAGAGGAACCCCCTAGACTATTGCCCTAATAAACCCTTTTAGCCTGAAACGGAAGCCACTCCTGGAGATTACTTTTCTGTCAGATAATAAATTGGCCAATAAAATAAACCATAGCACCCATGAAGAATGTGCTCCTTTAAATAATCAACTATACTAGACCGAATGGTCAACATTTACACAAAAGCAAAGATGAAAAGGCAAGGAGGGCAGGGAAACTGGATGGATGGAAACGGGTGGAAATGGTGAGAGTGCTGATGCATTGAGGGACTGTAACCAATGTCACGGAACAATATGTGTATGAATAGTTGAATGGGACTCTAACTTGCTGTGTAAACTTTCACCTAAGACACAATAATATATATATATATATATATATATATAAAAAGAATGATGCCAAAGGTTCCTTGTATATGTACTGAATGGGGGCAATCCACATGAATATAAAAAATCTAAAAAATTATACCCTTAGGCATTTGGGTCTGTGTTGATAAGAGTTTAGAATAAATATTGACTAGTCTGTATTATTCCACTACATGTCTGTCAGATTGTCATACTGTGGGGGCTTGCATGTTGCTGTGATACTGGAAGCTTTGCCACCAGTATTTCAAATACCATCAGGGTTACCGTTGGTGGACAGGTTTCAGCTGAGCATCCAGACTAAGATAGACTAGGAAGAAAGACCTGGCAGTATACTTCTGAAAAAACTCGCTAGTGAAAACTTTATGAATATCAGAAGAACATTGTCTGATATAGTTCCAGAAGATGAGTCCCCCAGGTTGGAAGTCACTCAAAATATGACTGGGGAAGAGCTACCTCCTCAAAGTAGAGTCAACCTTAATGACCTGGATGGAGTCAAACTTTCAGGACCTTCATTTGCTGATGTAGCACAACTCAAAATGAGAAGAAACAGCTGCAAGCATCCATTCATAATAGGCACAAGGAACGTACAAAATATGAATTTATGAAATTGGAAGTAATCAAAATTGAAATGAAACACATAAGCCTCAATATCCTAGGTATTAGCAAGGTAAAATGGATTGGTATTGGCTATTTTGAATAGGACAAACATATGGTCTACTATGCCGGGAATTACAATTGAAAAGGGATAGCTTCTAGTTCAACATCAAAAAGAACATTTCGAGACCTATCCTGAAGCACAATGCTGTTAGTGATAGGTTAATATCCATACGCCAACAAGGAAGATCAGTTAATATGATTATTATTCAAATTTATGAACCAACCACTAAGGCCAAAGAGGAAGAAATTGAAGACTTTTACCAGCTTCTGCAGTCTGAAATTGATCTAACATACAATCAGGATGCATTAATAATTACTGATGATTGGAATGAAAAAGTTGGAAACAAAGAAGAGGGACTGACAGTTGGAAAATATGGCCTTGGTGATGGAAATGATGCTGGAGATTGCATGATAGAATTTTGTAAGACCAACGACATCTTCACTGCAAATACCTTTTTCAACAACATAAACCGTGACTATACACTAAATACTATACACACAGACCTGACCAGATGGAGTGCACAGGAATCAAACTGACTACAACTGTGGAAAGTGACCGTGGAAAAGCTCATTATCATCAGTCAGAACAGGCCAGGGGCCAACTATGGAACAGACGATCAATGGCTCATATGCAAGTTTAAGTTGAAACCGAAGAAAATTAGAGCAAGTCCAAGAGAGCCAAAGTATGACCTTGAGAATATCCCATCTGAGTTTAGACACCATTTCAAGAAGATTTGACTCATTGAACACTAATGACTAAAGACCAGACAAGTGGTGGAATGACATCACGGACATCATAGATGAAGAAAGCAAGAGGTCAGTGAAAAGGCAGGAAAGAAAGAAAAGACCAAAATGATGTCTGAAGAGACTCTGAAACTTAGTATTGAAAATAGAATAACTAAAGTGAAAGGAAGAAATGATGAAGTAAAAGAACTGAACAGAAGATTTCAAAAGGCAGCTCAAGAATACAAAGTAAAGTGTTATAATGACATGTGCAAAGAGCTGGATTTAGAAAACCAAAAGGGAACATACTTGGCATTTCTCAAGCTGAAAGAACTGAATTAAAAATACAAGCCTTGAGTTGCAGTATTGAAGGATTCTATGGGGAAAATATTAAACAACCCAGGAAGCACCAAAAAAAGATGGAAGAAATACACAGAGTCACTGTACCAAAAAGAATTGGTTGATGTTCTACCATTTTCAGGAGGTAGCACATGATCAAGAACCTATGGTACTGAAGGAAGAGGTCCAAGCTGCCCTGAAAACAGTGGTGAAAAACAAGGTTCCAGATATTGATGGAATACCAACTGAGATGTTACAACAAACAGATGAAGCACTGGAAGCACTCACTCATCTATGCCAAGAATTTTGGGAGACAGCTACCTGGCCAGCCAACTGGAAGAGATCCATATTTGTACCCATTCCAAAGAAATGTGATCCAAAAGAATGTGAAAATTATTGAACAATATCATTAATATCACATGCAAGTAAAATTTTGCTGAAGGTCATACAAAAGCAGTTGCAGCAGTACATTGATGGTGAACTGCCAGAAATTCAAGCTGGATTCAGATGAGGATGTTGAATGAGGGATATCATTGTCAGTGACAGATGGATCACGGCTGAAAGCAGCGAATTACCAGAAAGATATTTACCTGTGTTTTACTGACTCTGCAAAGACATTCGTCTGTGTGGATCATAACAAATAATGGATAACATTGCGAAGAATGGGAATTCCAGAAGACTTAATTGTGCTCATGAGGAACTTAGATCCAGAGGCAATCATTCAACCAGAACAAGGGGATGCTGAGTGGTTTAAAGTTAGGAAAGGTATGCGTCAGGGTTGTATCTTTTCGCTATCTTTATTCAATCTGTATGCTGAGCAAATAATCTGAGAAGCTGGACTGTATGAAGAAGAATGGGACATCAGGATTGGAGGAAGACTCATTAACAACCTGCTTTACGCAGATGACACAACCTAGCTAGCTGAAAGTGAAGAGAACTTGAAGCACTTATTGATGAAGATCAAAGACTGCAGCCTTCAGTATGGATTACACCTCAACATAAGAAAACAAAAATCCTGACAACTCGATAAGCAACATCATGATAAATGAGAAAAGATTGAAGTTGTCAAGGATTTCATTTTGCTTGGTTCTACAATCAAATCTGTCTTGGAAGAAGTGCAACCATACTACTCATTAAAAGCAAAGATGGCGAGACTTTGTCTCACATACTTCGGGCAAGTTATCGTGAGGGATCAGTCCCTGGAGAAGGACATTATGCTTGGTATAATAGAGGGTCAGGGAAAAAGAGGAAGTCCCTCACTGAGATGGATTGACACAATAATGGGTTCCAACATAGCAACAATTGTGAGGATGGCACAAGCCCAGGCAGTGTTTCTTTCTGTTGTACATAGAGTCTCTATGAGTTGGAACAGATTTGATGGTACCTAACAACAACAACAACAATCTGTATTATCAACAGTCCTCTTATGAATGTATTCCTTTTCGTAGACACTGCAGGTAGAAAGAGGTACAAATCAGACACTGAATTTGGGATTATCACAATCTAACTCATTGGTTTGCAAATAAAAGTGAAGACATCACCAAATCTCCTGAGAGAGACTCTTCAAATTCTATATTGTGTTTCCTGTGAAGTACCAATTTTGTTATATACATAATCTCATGAGGTAGATTCTCACATTCTCTTTTTCAAAGATGAGAAAACTGAGTAGAAAAGAGATGACCTTTCTCAACATTTTACAAGTATAATGTGATAGTACCAGAATTAAAACTGAAATCTAACCAATGTCCTTGTATTTAAGCATTGTTGATGTTAGCTATAATTAAGTCAGCTCCAGCTCATGGTGATCTTGTATATAACTGAACAAAATGTTGCTTTGTCAAACATTTTTGTTGTCTTGTGCTGTTCAGCTGACTCCAGCTCATGGTGACAGCATGAGTTACAGAGTAGAACTTCTCCATAGGGTTTTCTTGGCTACACTCATACTCCTCACTTATCTACCAGCTCGTTATCAGACATTTCACATTTACAACAACAGTAAAAAATCTACTAGCCAACTATTTTGCACATTAACGACGCATGTCTGGCAGTAATGAACGTCAAGCTGTGACGCTGTGATGGTTAAAGTTATGTGCCAACTTCCTTGGGGCATGATTCTCAGTGGTTTGGCAGTTAGGTAATGATGTAATTTGTCAGTTATGTAATGATGTCTTCATTCTCCATTTTGTGATCTGAGGTGGTCAACTTCCATTTTCACACAATGCCAATTTTTGCAAGACAACCTAGTCTTTGGAACCTAACCATGTCAATAAATGAGGAATGGGTTAAATCTTCACAGAAGCAGATCACCAGGACTTTTCTTTCAATGTGACTCTGGATGGGTTTGAACCACCAATACGTTGGTTGCTGGTTGTGCCACCAGGGACCTCATTGTTGTTGTTGTTAGGTGCCATCGAGCCAGTTCTGACTCATAGCGACCCTATATACTCCAGAACGAAACACTGCCCTGTTGTGTGCCATCCTCACAATTGTTGGTATGCTTGAGCCCATTGTTGCAGCCACTGTGTCAGTCCATCTTGTTGAGGGTCTTCCTCTTTTTCACTGATCTTCTACTTTACCAAGCATGATGTCCTTCTCCAGGGACTGGTCCCTCCTGATAACATGTCCAAAGTACATGAGACAAAGTCTCTTCATCGTTGCTTCCAAGGAACATTCTGGTTGTACTTCTTCCAAGATGGATTTCTTCATTCTTTTGACTGTCCATGGTATATTCAGTATTCTTCACCGACACCACAATTCAAAGGCATCAATTCTTCAGTCTTCCTTATTCATCATCTGGATTTCACATGCATATGAGGCAATTGAAAACACCGTGGCTTGTCTCCGGTGTACCTTAGTCTTCAAGGTGTCAGCTTTGCTTCTCAACATTTTAAAGAGGTCTTTTCCAGCAGATTTGCCCAGTGCAATGCATCTTTTAATTTCTTGACTGCTGCTTCCATGGATGTTGATTGTGGATCCAAGTAAAATGAAATCCTTGAAACTTCAATCTTTTCTCCATTTATTATGATGTTGTGTATTAGTCTAGTTGTGAGGATTTTTGTTTTCTTTCTGTTGAGGTGTAATCCATACTGAAGGCAGTGGTTTTTGAACTTTATCAGGGACCTTAGACCAGAGGAATTCAAATATTTGTAGATATGGGAATGACTTAGAATTGACTCACCAGAGAGGTAATAGATCCTGACTCAAATATTCTGATTTAGGATGTATAAGATAATGTGTAGCAAAAAACATTTTACTGAACACCCAAAAATATTCTGATCCTAATGACTTACAGATCACATGTTGAGATATAATATACTTGTCCAAACTGTATTGTCTAAGCAAAAATTGTAATTTAATTCTGTAATCTATATTTTAATTTCTCATAGTTTTCAATAAGCAGCTATTTAGACTTTAATATGTGGAACACTTGAAAAGATCCACTGCAACAAAGATGATATCATTTGTACTTGCTAATTTGCTAGTAAAATTAACCCATTATCTGGTTATAGGCATTTTCCCTATTCTTTGTCATATCTCGTGAAAATGAAAGATTAAGAGAGTATAGATGGACACACAAAAATCCACCACATAGAATGAAAATCCTCAAAACAATTTTCTCCTGATAGTCAGTAGAGACAATGCAAATACAACTAATTGACCTGTATATTGTTTGCAAAGGCAAAGATGAGAAAAATACTCAAAAAACTCTACCCTAATGCTGTTAATAATGGCAAAGATCCATTCAATGTTCCTCAGTCTAGTTAATTTGAGGTAAAGGGTCCTGAAATGTGGTTTCTGTACTTAAATAATCATTTACAAACTGTGCATCCTTGAGCAAGTCACCCTACCCTCTCTGTGGTTCCATTTTCCAATCAGTCAAGTAGTCAGTAATTCCATTAAAAAAAAAAAATTGTGTTTATCAAACATTTACTCCCAACATACTTTTATTCTAAGTAGTTTATTTATATGTGATCCTATTTATTCCTCATTACAAAATCATGTAATACAATTTTTTTTTCACTTTATAATAGGTGTAACTGAGGCATGGATGGGCAAATGGCTTAGCAAGATGACATTGTCTGTAAGTAATTAAACTGGGTTTTGAACTCAGGCACGTAAACCATAAAACTCATTTTATGATAACTATGTTATAGGCTTTCCTATCCTAGAAGCTAATGGCCCCTTTAGTCCTATGATTCTCTGATATTGAATGTATTAAAAATACTACCCTATTGGTATGAAAGTGTTCATATGACTTCTGATAATTGGCTCATGTATTTGTGGGATATTTTACATTGGGAAAATCTGGCATTATGTTGGACAGAGATTTAGAAAGAGATTTTGTTTCGCATTTCATGCATTTTGACAATTATAATTGGTAGAAATAATAATAGGAATACTGCTATTCTTCAGTTTGATTTGTTAACTACCTATTTCCTGCTTGTAACCTTACCAGAGAGAAATACAGAAAGTCTCAGAGAAGGGTTTTGTTGTTATAATATTAGACTTCCCTAATTTCTTTTGACCTCTTTGAATCAGGGTTTCGTATCTGGGAATCTGACCAAAACTGTTCATCTCAGTAATTATTATATGTTCTAGGTATAGGAAAGGAGCCAAATTCAGAAGTTCATTATTTTAGCTCTTTAAGGTGCTTCTGATACCAAGGAAGAAACTCTTATATTCTCATATAGAGAATAAAGGCATCACCCATGACATGACTGTGTAAATTCTCAGAGATGCTCAGAGTGTTGAAGTCTCTATAACTTATCATAGAGCCCTTGAGCTGGAAAGAACTTTAGAGATCAGACAGTTCAGTATTCTCATTTTACAAATCACAGCAAAGAGAAGAAGAAAGCAAAGAACATGGGGAAGGATGGAGGGAGAAAGGAAAACTAAGATCAGCATAACTAGTATTTTCCAGACACTGTATTTATTTTGTTATATTTGTTATCATAGTCAATGATTTCACGATTACTACCCAGCAATTTGCAGGAGACAGCAGAATTTCAAATAAAATGAATAACTTGCTTAGGTTAGGCATGCTTTATGGAATAGAGCTGGATTCATGTATGCAATGGCTTTATCGATGATGCTCTTCATAATGCTCAACCCTGTAAGTATTCCTCAAAGCTCACACACTAATTAGTGAAAGATCTAAAACTTAAAGCAGTCTTCTGAGTCTTCCCCTAGTGTTCTTTCCATTATACCATGCCACCTCTTCACAACAAGTATGCCTAGAGGACGTTGCAAGATACAGATATGGACATGATTTCTAAAAGCATTGGATTATTTTATGTGTGAACTTACCTTAAAACTTAAACCACCATTATCAAGGTGAAATAAGAGCATTAAGGATGACTAGTTCCTTTGAAGTCAAATCCATTCCAAATTTAGGTAAAAGGGAATACAGATAGGTACAGTTGTCAGTTCGACACATCTAACCAGATTAAACAACAGGAATGTTAATGTGGAAATCATTATGTTTAGGTTTATGTTAGGATTACAGAGATACTCAGTTATATTAGTTTAGAATTCATAATAAGTGTTTTCATCTGTGTAATGCCATAGAGTCACCTAGGTGTATTTTAAATAGCAACAAGTCTCACAAAATTCTGAAATCAGATTATTATCATCCTCAATTTTAAAGAAGTGAAAATGAAGTTCTAAGAAGTAGAGTAAATTCACTGTAAGATTAGTAAATGGAAGACTTGGTCTTGAAGTCATGCATTGTCAATTTAGTGATCATTTATATACATAACCAACTTGAGCTAATCGACCATTGCAAAATTCGACCCAACAGCAGAATACACTTTCATTTCAAGTGCACATGAGGCCTTCACCAAAATAAACCATATTTGATTTCAGAAACATTCAGGTCTTACCTTAAATCTTATCCATAACTGTCTATTAATATTTATTAAGAATATCTTTATGGAAATGAAAACTTCTCATTATTGGTGTTTGCTCATACATTGAGTTTTTGTTTGTTTATTTGATTGTTTTTAGTACTTCCTCTATCTCATAATATAACAGTCTCCTGATGTTTCTCTTCTCTTATTGACTACTCCTTTGCAGCCTCCTTACTTGAGGGCTCATTTGTACCCGACATCTAAATCTATAAGTTTCTCATGGAGTGGTCCTTGTTTCTCTTCTCTTTGTGCTTCTTCTAAGTGGATTTAAAAATCACCTATCTGTCAACAATTCCAAACTTCATATTTTTAGTCACATCTGAGCTTCAGACACATATCTTCAACAGCTTTCTTGACAAATTTGCTTAAATATTTCTTATTTATCTCAAAGTATTATAATTAAATGTGCAATAACCTGGAGATAGAAAACCAAAAGGGAAGAACATACTCAGCATTTCTCAAGCTGAAAGAACTGGAGAAAAATTCAAGCCTCGAGTTGCAATACTGAAGGATTCTGTGGGCAAAATACTAAACAATGAGGGAAGCATCAAAAAAAGATGGAAGGAACACACAGTGTCACTGTACCAAAAAGAACTGGTCAATGTGCAACCACTTCAGAAGGTAGCATATAATCAAGAACTGATATAACTGGAGGAAGAGGTCCAAGTCGCACTGAAAGCACTGGTGAAAAATAAGACTCCAGGAACTGACAGAATACCAACTGAAATGTTTCAACAAACGGATGTAGCACTGGAAGCACTCACTCATCTGTGCAAAGAAATTTGGAAGACAGCTACCTGATCAGCCTGCTGAAAGAGATCCATACTTGTACCTATTGCAAAGAAAGGTGATCCAACAGAATGTGGAAATTATCTATACAAAAATATCATTAATATAGCACAAAAGTAAAATTTTGTTGTAGATCATTCAAAAGTGATTACAACAGTACATCCACAGGGAACTTCCAGAAATTCAAACCGGATTCAGAAGAGGACTTGGAACAAGGGATGTCATTGCTGATGTTAGATGGATCATGACTGAAAGCAGAGAACACCAAAAATATGTTTACCTGTGTTTTATTGACTATGTGTGGATGATAACAAATTGTGAATAACATTGCAAAGAATGGGAATTCTAGAACACTTAATTATGCTTGTGAGGAACCTGTACATAGACCAAGAGGCAGTCATTAGAACAGAACAAAGGCATAATGAGTGGTTTAAAATCAGGAAAGGTGTGCATCAGGTTTGTATCTTTTCACCATACTTATTCAACCTATATGCTGAGCAAATAATCCAATAACCTGGACTATATAAAGAAGAACAGGGCATCAGGATTGATGGAAGACTCATCAACAACCTGCGATATGCAGATGACACCACCTTGCTTGCTGAATATGAAGAGGACTTGAAGCACTGACTGATGAAGATCAAAGACCACAGCCTTCAGTATGGTTTACGCCTTGACATAAAGAAAACAAAAATCCTCTCAAATGGACCAATAAGCAACATCATGATAAATGGAGAAAAGATCAAAGCTGTAAAAGATTTCATTTTACTTGGATCCACAATCAACACCCACCGAAACAATAGTAAAGAAATCAAATGATGCATTACATTGGGCAAATCTGTTGCAAAAGATCTCTTTAAAGTGTTAAAAAGCAAAGATGTCACTTTAAGGACTAAGGTGGGCCTGACCCAAACCATGGTGTTTTCAATAGCCTCATATTCATGTGAAAGTTGGGCAACAAATAAGGAAGACTGAAGAAGAATTGATGCCTTTGAATTATGGTGTTGGCAAGAATATTGAATATACCACGGACTGCCAAAAGCACAAACAAATCTGTCTTAGAAGAAGTACAGCCAGAATGCTCTTTAGAAGCAAGGATGGTGAGACTACATCTTACATAATTTGGACATGTTATCAGGAGGGATCAGTCCCTGGAAAAGGACATCATGCTTGGTAAAGTAGAAGGTCAGCAAAAAAGAGGAAGACTCTCAACAAGATGGATTGACACAGTGGCTTCAACAATGGGCTCAAGCATAAGAACGATTGTGAGAATGATGCAGTACTGGGCAGCGTTTTGTTCTGTTGTACACAGGTTCACTATGACTCAGAACTGACTGAAGGCACCTAACAATAACAACAACAATTACTTCAAATTTTACATATGAAAAATGGAAGTAATGATTTTCCCCTCCGTATAATTGTTACCTAGGTATTTCTTTAGGAAATAGCATAACCGTTCATCCTGTTGCTGAAGACAAACTCTAGAGTCCTCCCTCTCCATATCATCACCATCCTAATGCAAGACAAAAATTTTCAACTAATAATTGATTTCCTACCTCCTTCTTGTCCAGAACAAACTCATTATTTACCTAGCAGCCTATATATTCTGTTGGAAATGCAAGTCAAAGCATGCAACTAAAGTTCTTCAATTGTTTTCTGAAGCATGTAGATTAGCATCTAAAATTCTTATCACAGTTTAAGAAGTCCTACTGACCTGTCTCTTGCCTATTTATCCAACCTTATGCAATGCCTCATTTTTCTCACTTAATTGTCATTAGCATGTTTTACCAGTTTCTAAAACTGAAGGCTAGGGCATGAGGCAGAGAGGATTGATATTCATTTGCTATTCTCATGACCTCAATTTTTCTTTCCACCTCTCTGGCATGACTAACACTGTATTGTTCAAGAC
Organism: Dugong dugon; assembly: GCA_030035585.1. NCBI lineage: Eukaryota > Metazoa > Chordata > Mammalia > Sirenia > Dugongidae > Dugong > Dugong dugon. Next base: position 105,103,903 of record CM057463.1, on the reverse strand, counting down.
TCAAACATCCTTGTGGGGACTTTTTCTGACCACCATACTTAAAGTTGATCCACTTTTTATTATGTTTCATGTCAACTTGCATTATTTCGTTAATAGGACAAATCAAATTTTGTCATTATTTCACATTCTTGATGTTCATTTTTATATATTACATGTGTACCCTAAATAGAAACAGAGTTTTCTGAATAGGTGACCATGTTTTTCATTTTATTCACAGTATCCATTATACAGAGGGACAGTGGTGGCTCAATGGTAGAATTCTTGTCTTCCATGTAGGAGGCCCAGTTTCAATTCCTGGCCAATGAACCTCAAGTGCAACCACCACCTGTAAATGGAGGCTTGCATGTTGTTATGATTATTATTGAATAGATTTTATCAGAGCTTCCAGACTAAGATGGGCTAAGAAGAAAAACCTAGTGATCTACTTCCAAATTCAGTCAGTGAAAACCCTATGGATCATAACAGTCAGATCCACAAAGATCATGAGGTACAGGAACTGGCAGCCTTTAGTTCCATTTTGCATGAGGTAGCTATGAGTCGAGGACCAACTCAACGGCAGCTGCAACAACAATAACAGACAACTGTACTGCTTAATACACAGAAGCACACAAAGAACTGTTTGTGGAATAAATGAATGACTGAATGGCCAAGTTATCCCTTGCTGGGTAGGCTGCATTTTCTCCAAAAGGAGAGGAAAAGTAATATTAAATGATTTGGTAAATTCTGGCCATTTGTGAGCTCATGGAAGTGAATGATACGGTCTCTGTGGTAAGACACATTAAAAAATGCTTTGTTAACATGAGTTAAAGGAAAAATATGACAACTTGATTTCTTTTGTTTTTTTAATTTTTAAAAATTTTTTATTGTACTTCAGGAGAAGGCTTAAGAACAAATAGTTTCTCATGAAACAGTAGTACACATATTGTTTTATGACATTCGTTAACAACCTCACAACATGTCAACCCTCTAACTTCTCAACCTTTATTTTCATGAAAATATACATAGCCAAAGATAAACCATTTCAAAAATTTCTGCATGCACAGTTCAGTGACATTGACTACGCTCTTCCAATTGTGCTGTATTTCTCATTTAAGATGAAGGCTTATAGAACAAAATAGTTTCTCATTTAACAGTTACTACAAATGTTGCCCTATGACAATGGTTAACAATCTCACAACACATCAACAATATCCTTACTCAACCTTGGGTTCCCTATCACCAGCTTCCTTGTCGCCTCCTGCCTTCTGGCCCTTGTCACTGGACTACTGTACCTCGTTAGTCTCATTTGGTTTTACGGGGCTATCCACTCCCAGGCTGAACGGTGAGCCCCAGAGATAACTTCACCACTAAGCTAAAAGGGTGTCTGGGAGCCATACTCTCGGGGTTTCTCCAGTCTCCTTAAGGCCAGTAAATCTGGTCTTTATTTTTGTGAGTTAGAATTATGTTCTACGTCCTTCTCCAGCTCTGTCTAGAACCCTCTGTTGTGATACTGGTCAGAGCAGTGAGTGGAGGTAGCCAGGCACCATCTAGCTGTACTGGACTCAGTCTGGTGGAGGTCTTGGTAGCTGTGGACAATTAGTCCTTCAGACTAATCTTTTCCTTGTATCCTGTTCTCTTCATTCTCCCTTGCTCCCAAAGGGATGAGACCAGTGGAGCATCTTAGATGGCCGCTCACAGGCTTTTAAGACCCCAGACACTACTCACCAAGGTAGAATGTAGAGCATTGTCTTTGTAAGCTGTGTCATGCCAGTTGAGCTAGTTGTTCCCCCAGACCATGGTCCCCACAGCTCTCGGCCCAGCAATTCAGTCCCTCAGGGAGTTGGGATGTGTCTATGGGGCTTCCATGACCTTTCCTTGTACAAGTTGTGCTAGTTTCACATGTATTGTGTACTCTCTCACCCTTCACCCAAGAAACCACTTATCTATTGCCTATTTAGTATTTTCCCCCCACCCCTCCCATCCCTGGTAACCAACAAAGATTGTTACATTTTGTGTGGGAACTTTTTCATGGGTTTTTACAATAGAGGTCTCATACTATATTTGTCCTTTTGTGATTGACTTATTTCACTCAGCATAATGTCCTCCACTTTCATCCATGTTATGAGAGACTTCACAAATTCATTGTTGTTCTTTCTCATTGCATAGTACTCCATTGTGTGTATGTGCCATAGTATGTTTATCCATTCATTTGTTGATGGGCATCAAGGTTGTTTCCATCGTTTTGCTATTGTGAACAATGCTGCCATGAATAGGTGTGCATATGTCTATTAGAGTGACGACTCTTAATTCTCTAGGATATATTCCTAGGAGTGGAATAGCTGGATCGAATGGTATGTCTATTTCTAGCTTTCTGAGGAAGCGCCATATCATTTTCCAAAATGGTTGTATCATTTTGCATTCCCACCAGCAGTGCATAAGAGTTCCCATCTCTCCAGCCCCTCCAACATTTGTTATTTCCAGTGTTTTTGATTCGTGCCAGTAATGTCAGGGTGAGATGCTATCTCATTGTGGTTTTAATTTGCATTTCTCTAATGGCTAGTGATCGCGAGCATTTCCTCATGTGTCTGTTGGCCATGTGAATGTCTTCTTTGGTGAAGTGTCTGTTTGTTTCATTTGCCCATTTTTTAATAGGATTATTTGTCTTTTTGTTGTAGAGGTGTTGGATTTTCATGTAGATTATGCAAATTAGACTTTTGTCTGACTTGTACTGTCCAAAAATTTTTTCCCAGTCTGTAGGTTCTCTTTTTATTCTTTTGGTGAAGTCTTTTGAAGAGCATAGGTGTTTGATTTTTAGAAGATTCCAGTTATCTAGCTTATCTATTGGGTTTTGTGCGTTGATGGTTATGGTTTGTATCCTGTTAATGCCGTGTATTAAGGCCTGAAGTGTTGGTCTTAATTTTTCTTCTATGAGATTTATAGTTTTAGGCTTTATATTCAGGTCTTTGATTCATTTTGAGGTAGTTTTTGTATACGGCGTGAGGTATGGGTCCTGTTTCATTTTTTTGCAGATGGATATCCAGTTTTGCCAGCACCATTTGTTAAAAAGACTGTCTTTTCCCCATTTGACGGACTTTGAGACCTTGTCGAAGATCAGGTGACCGTAGGTGGATGGATTTACATCTGGGTTCTCAATTCTGTTCCATTGGTCAATGTATCTGTCGTTGTACCAGTACCAGGCTGTTTTGACTACTGTAGCTGTATCGTAGGTACTGACGTCAGGCAGTGTGAGTCCTCCAACTTTATTCTTCTTCTTCAGTAGTGTTTTACTTATTCGGGGCTTCTTCCCTTTCCATATAAAGTTAATGATTAGTTTTTCCATCTCTTTGAAGAATGTTGTTGGTATCTGGATCAGGATTGCATTGTATTTGTAAATTGCTTTGGGTAGAATTGTCATTTTCACAATGTTGAGTCTGCCTATCCATGAGCATGGCATGTTTTTCCATTTATGTAGATCCCTTTGGGTTTCATGCAGTAGAATTTTGTAGTTTTCTTTGTATAGGTCTTTTACTTCCCTGCTCATATTTATTCCTAAGTATTTTACCTTTTTAGGGGCTATTGAAAATGGTATTGTTTTCCTGATTTCCTTTTCATCATTCTCCTTATTGGTGTATAGGAATCCAACTGATTTTTGAATGTTTATCTTGTATCCTGCTACTCTGCTCAACGTTTCTATTAGTTCCAGTAGATTTCTCATGGAGTCTTTAGGGTTTTCTATGTATAGTATCATATAGTCTGCAAACAGACTTCTTCATTACCAATTTGGATGCCCTTTATTTATTTTTCTTGCCTTATTGCTCTAGCTAGAACTTCCAGCACGGTGTTAAATAGGAGTGGTGATAAAGGGCATGCTTGTCTTGTTCCTGTTTTCAAGGGGAATGTTTTCAGCCTCTCTCCATTAAGAATGATGTTGGCTGTTGGTTTTGCATAGATGCCCTTTATTATGTTGAGAAATTTCCCTTCTATACCTATTTTATTGAGAGTTTTTATCAGGAATGGGTGTTGGACTTTGTCAAATGCCTTTTCTGCATTAATTACGATGATCATGTGATTCTTTTCTTTCCTTTTATTTATGTGGTGAATCACATTGATTGATTTTCTAACGTTGAACAATCCTTGCATAACTGGTATGAATCCTACTTGGTCATGGTGGATTATTTTTTTGATATCATGTTGAATTCTATCGGCTTGAATTTTGTTCAGAATTTTTGCATCTCTGTTCGTGTGAGATATTGGTCTGTAATTTTCTTTTTTTGTGATGTCTTTGCCTGGTTTTGGTATCAGTGTTATGCTGTCCTCATAGAATGAATTTGGAAGTGTTGCTTCCTCTTCTATGCTCTGAAATATCTTGAGTACTACTGGTACAAGCTCTTCAGTAAATGTTTTGTAGAATTCGCTAGTGAATCCATCTGGGCCAGGGCTTTTGTTGGTTGGGAGTTTTTTTATTAGCTTTTCAATCTCTTCTCTTATTATGGGTCTGTTCAGATTTTCAACATCACTTTGTTGTAGTTTGGGTAGGCCGTGTGTTTCTAGAAAAGTATCCATTTCCTCTAGGTTTTCAAATTTGTTGGAGTATAGTTTTTCATAATATTCTGTTATAATCCTTTTTATTTCAGTTGGGTCTGTTGTAATGTCCCCCATTTCATTTCTTATTTGGGTTATTTGCATTGTCTCCTGTTTTTCTTTTGTCAGTCTGGCCATTGGTTTGTCGATTTTGTTGATTCTTTCAAAGAACCAACTTTTGGTTTTGTTGATCCTTTCTATTGTTTTTGTTTTCTCTATTTCATTTATTCCTGCTCTGATCTTTACAATTTCTTTTTTTCCAGTGGTTTGTGCTTTTTTTTTGCTGTTCCTTTTCTATTTGTTTGATTTCTGTAGTTAATTTTTTGATTTTGTCCCTTTATTCTTTTTTGATATGTGCATCTATTGCTATAAATTGTCCTCTGAGGACTGCCTTTGCTGTGTCCCAGAGGTTTTGGTATAAAGTGTTTTCATTCTCTTTTGATTCTAGGAATTTTTTGATCCCATCTCTGATTTCCTCCACTACCCAGAGATGTGTAAGCAGGGTATTATTCAATTTCCATGTAATTGATTTTGTTTCCTTGCTCTTTCTATTGTTAATTTCTACCTTGATGGCATTGTGGTCAGAGAAGATACTCTGAATTATCTAAACGTTTTGGATCTTGTTGAGGATTTCCCTGTGACCTAAGATGTGTTCTATTCTGGAGAACGTTCCATGTGCATTGGAAAAGAATGTGTACTTTGCAGCGGTTGGATGGAGTGTTCTATATATGTGTATGAGATCAAGTTGGCTGACTGTGCCCTTTAGGTCTTCTGTATCTTTGCTGAGTTTCGTCTTAGTTGTTCTGTCCTTTACTGAGAGTGGTGTGTTGGAGTCTCCTACTATTATTGTGGAACTTTCAATTTCTCTTTTCAGTATTGTTAGAGTTTGTTCTATGTATTTTGTAGCCCTGTCATTGGGTGCGTAGATGTTCTTTATGGTTATGTCTTCATGATGGATTCTCCCCTTAATCATTATATAGTGTCCTTCTTTGTCTTTAATGGTAGATTTCATTTTCAAGTCTATTTTATCTGAGATTAGGATTGCCACTCCTGCTCTTTTTTGGTACTTGTTAGCTTGATATATTTTTTCCAACCTTTGACTTTTAATACATTCACATCTTTGTTTCTAAGGTGTGTCTCTTTTAGACAGCATATTGATGGATTCTGTTTTCTTATCCATTCTGTCACTGTCTGTCTCTTTATGGGTGCATCGAGTCCATTTACGTTCAGTGTAATTATTGATAGATGTGAGTTTGTTGCTGTCATTTTGTAATGCCTTTTTGGTGGTGCTGATGTTTTCTTTGTTCTTCTTACTCTCTTGTGCTGAGTTACTTTTTTTTGTGGATTTTGTGTTCATTTCTTTTGTTTTTGTAGGTTTTGTTTTTGCTGAGACTTTATGTTTTTCCTCTTTTTTTTTTTTTTTCTGAGTACGTTTGTTAACTTTCTTTGTGGTTACCATGAATTTTTCCCTTATCTTTCTAAGTTTGAAGCAGTCTACCATTACTTGGTATTGCCTTGCCTTCCTCTCCATTAGAAAGTTCTATACCTATGCCGCTTATTTCCTCTGTTAGTGTTTTGATGTTTTTGTCATTTACTGATTAACTGCTCTGATTCCCCGTTGTATTTCTTTTGGTTTTGGATAGTCATTGAAAGTTCATTTCCTAGATTGGTATCTGGCTGGTACAATCCTGAATCCTAGATTCTGCCCATGAGCTGAAGCTGTTTGTCCTCAGATCGAAGAACTCCTTTTAATAATTCTTGTAAGTTTGGCTTGACTTTTACATATTCCCTTAATTTCTGTTTATCTGTGAATGATCTAATTTCATCATCAAATTTGAACAAGAGTTTTGCAGGATATATTATTCTTGGCTGGCAATTTTTTTCTTTCAAGATTGTATATACGTCATCGCATTGCCTTCTTCCCTGCATGGTTTCTGCTGAATAATGTGAGCTTAGTCTTAGTGTTTCTCCTCTGTATGTGACTTCTTGTTTTTCACGATCTGTTCTCAGGATTCTTTGTTTGTCTTTGGTTTTAGGGAGTGTAGTTATGATATGCCTTGGTGATTTTCTTTTGTGGTCTCTCTTATACGGGGTTCATTGAGCTTCTTGGATGGCCAGCTTTTCATGTTTCATGATATTGGGGAAGTTTTCTGTCAGCAGTTCTTCAATGATCCTCTCCGTGTTTTCTGTTTTCTTCCCCTGTTCTGGAATTCCAATCACTTGCAAATTTTTGCTTTTTATTGTATCCCACATAACTCTCAGGGTCTCTTCATTTTTCTTTGTTCTTTTTTCTGAGTTTTCCTGAAACAGAATTGTATCCACGTGTTTGTCTTCAATTCCACTGATCTTGTCTTCTACCATTTCAAATCTGCTTCTCAGCCCTTCTATGACACCGTCCATTTGTGAAATCTTGTTGTTTATCTTTTGGATTCTAATAGTTGTCTTTGTATAATTTCTAGTTGTGAATTTATTTTGGTATTTTGTTCCTGCATTATTTTCCTGAATTTGTCCAATTTTTTGTCTGTATTTTCCATGAATTTGTCTACTTTTCCTCATGTTTGTCAGCTTTTTCCCTCAGCTTTTGGAGAATTTTGAGTATTAGAGATTTGAATTCCCTATCAGGTAGTTCTAGTGTATTTTCTTCCAGAGGAGACTCATCTGGTGTTTTATTTTGGATGCCTACTGGAACCATCCTGTCCTGGTTTTGTAAATGTTTAGATATTGTCTGCTGTTTTTGGGGCATTCAGCAGTTATTTTTCTCATTTATTGATTGTATATTTGTTTGTTTCCTCCCTTTTTTTTTTTCTTTTTTTTTGACTATGTGTGAGCAGGCAGACTGTGTGTTCTTTGTTGTTTGCCCTTCTGTGGGCACAATACTTTTCGCCTCCTTCTCCAATTGGCAGGGTCAGTCACTCAGATATGGTAGGGCAGGGCAGGTCTAGGTGAAGAGGAGCTACTGGGATGGGTTGTTTGTGGCACTTACTACAGCCACCATAGCGGGTCAGTAATCAGTGCAGGGCAGGTTGCAGTAGGCCATGCCTGTGCTACTTGGTGGGGTGAAGTCAAGTGCACGATGCAGGTAGGCAGGATGCAGCGGAGAGATTGTTATGTGTGGAGCTAAAATGGATATGGGAGAGAGGAGAGAGGAACAGGAGCAAAAACATACAAACAAACAAAAAAGAATGCTAGGGGAGCTTGCCGTTGGAGTGGAGAGATGAGAGACTATGAAATGGAGAAAAACAGAAAGGGGAAGAGGAAGAAAAGAAAAGAATGAATAAATAAAAATCAAGAAGGTTGAAGAACTGCAAAGTTCCCAGGGATCCCACCGGTGCAGCTATGAGGTCTGGCGAAGTCGCTCTCAGGTGTTGCAGTACAGCCTGGCTAGAAGGCATAAAGGTATACAATGACAGGTATTCAGGGAACAGAAAGAGAAGGAAGGTATAGAGAGACGAGAAACTGAACAGTGAAGAAAGACAAAAAGGGAAAAAGAAGGAAAAGAAAACAAAACAAATTAAAAAAAAAAAAGAACAAGAAAGCCCCCCCAAAAAACAGAAAAAAACAAACAAACAAACAATGAAAAAAGAAAGCCCTCAGGGATCCCTCTGCACATCTCTGTAAGCCAAGGGGGATGTCTCCTTGCCACGCAGCACTGCCTGGCCAGAAAGGGCTCCCAACTCAAGAAAAGGAAAAGAAAACAAACAAACAATTTAAAACAAACAAATGAACAAAAGCCCCGGGATCCCACCAGCGCAGCAGCCCAGACCAGGAAGCAGCTCCACACTCGAACAGAGCTCCACAGCCCATCAGGAAGAAGCAGAGATGGCGCACGGAACCAGGTATTTGAGCAAAAGTTGGGGGAGGTGGTGAGAGGTAAGGAAGAAATCAAAAGAAGCAGAAAAAAAGGAACACTAGCAGTCAACAAATGGCACTCAGAGAGCCAGCTAGTGTGGGCTGTTGTTTCTTGGACAAGAGACTGTGTCTGTGGGAAGCAGAGGGGGCCGAGTGTGGGTGAAGAAGGGTAGGGAGTGGGAAAATGTATATCACAAATTACCGGAGCTCTGCAGCCCCTCAGGAAGAACCAAGGATAGTGCATGGAGCCAGGTATTTGAGCGAAAGGACGGGGAGGTTGTGAGAGTTAAGGAAGAAATCAAAAGAAGCAGAGAAAAGCAACACCAGCAGCCAACAAATGGCATTCAGAGAGGTGGCCCATTCGGGTGTGTGGAATCCAAGCAGCCGGTGTTTCCCGGTCAAGAGATTGTGGCAGCAGGAAGCAGAGGAGGCCGAGTGGGGGTGAAGAAGGATGGGGGGGTGAAAGCGTATATCACAAATTACCGGTTGTTTTGTGTCCTGCTGGATGCTCCGTGAGGCTGCTTTCTTGTACCCTCTGTTTGCTGGTCTCCAATAGGAGTCCAAGATGGCAGATCTGCATTGCGTTAGCTGATAGGGGACCTCTGCATGAATCTCTCCTCGATCTCCATTCTCTGTCAGTTTTCTCACTCCATTTGGTGCTTGGCTGAGTTCTTTATCTCTTCATTTGATGTTTTAGGGTTTCAGGATTGTTGTATTCTCTGTTTGGCTTAGTTTTTCAGATCTTTGCTGTGGAGGGATAGCATGGTGCTTCTGCCTAGAGCACTGTTTTGCCGGAACTCCAACAACTTGATTTCTTTTGAGTGATTATTATTGAAAGAAATAGAGGAAAAGGGAAAAACAAAGAAAAAAAGTAGGAGAGGTTTGAAGTACTAAGATACTGTCTCTGTGCTTATGTAGGTTGCTGAATTAATCTATTCAGTTACATTTTCATTTTCTAATTAACTGATATGAACAGTTCAAGTACTGCCTAGTAGTTTATTGCTGCAAGTCAAAATGTCTCAGTGGATGTGCAATTTTATAAATGGCTCACAATTACAGTAGTTTTATTTATCCACAGGCACTTAAAGCATCAAGAAGTTTCTAACTGCTAATGTAGAAAGACCTAGCCTTTCCTATCCTGTCCTCCCCCTGACCTATATGCAGGATAGACATTGTCATTTCTAACAAGAAAATGAAATCAATGTTCCAAAAGTAATTACTTTGTACTTATGACAACCTATCAATCCTTTGCAACAAAGAGTTCTCTTAGGAAGTTGTTTTGTTTTTGTTTTTTTTACAGAATAGCACATTTTCCAGTCAGTTCCCTTGATAATTGGTAAATGTGAAATGTAGTGCCCAAACTTTATAGAATGTGGTATCACATGGCCTGTGATGTCCTAAAATTAGAATAACTGGTATAGGCAAGTGTGATCTGACAGAAGGCAAATCTCACTTCAAGACAATAACTGTTAATGACATAACCTATTTAAACCAAGTATCAGGGAATTGCATATAGCATAAGGAAATAAGGGATAGATTAGCATAACGTTTTAAAATTCTATTCAGATAGGTAATTAGCAGGTAAAAATAGAAAATAAGTTAGTTCCAAATGTCTCTAGTTAGAGGGCAGGTTATTATTGGAATACAGATGGAGCTAGTATTTAGCTACATAAAGCCAGGTAGAGTAAAGCAGAGGTTGTGGAGTTCAGGTGAATAAATTCAGACAAAAAAAAAATTACTTGTTTATTTACTTGAACCATATATAAAATTCAATTGGTACAAATGTCATTATGGAGAATGGTTTTGTACAGCAAAATCATTACATTGTTCTAATAGATGGCTTGTAGTAATAGAACTGCGAAGATCTGATTAAAACAGATTCCCTTATTAAAACTTCTGTGTGAGTGATCACTTTGGCAACCTATATGCTAAAACTGGAACTATACAGAGAAGATCAGCATGGCCCCTGCACAAAGATAACACGCAAATTCGTGAAGCATTCCATATTTTTGGGACCACATGAACCACAGCCTCCACCAGCCTGATCGTGGAAGAACTAGATGTACCTGGCTACCACTACCGACCCCTTTGACAGAGATCATGATTTGAGGGTCCCAGATACACCAGGAGGAAAATGTAGAAAAAATCCAAATTTACACACACAAAAAAGACCAGACTTACTGGTCTGACAGAGATTGGAGGAACCCCCAAGATTATGACCCCCAGAAAACTTGCTAATTCAGAAGTCCACCTTTCAGTCAAGGATTAGACAGACTTTTAAAACAAGCAACAACACATGTGAGAAACATGCTTCTTATTTCAATCAAGTGTGATATCAAATGGGCAACACCTGTCCAAAAGCAAAGACAAGAAGGCAAGAAGGGATGGGAAAACTGGACAAACGGACACAGGGAACCGGGGGTGGGAAGGGAAAGACAGAGAGGGTTGACACATTGTGGGGATTGCAAACAATGTTACAAAATAATATCTGTATAAATTTTTGAATGAGAACCTAATTTTAGCTGTAAACTTTCACCTAAAGCACAATAAAATTTAAAAAATTTTGTGTGGAAGATGTTTATTTTCTATCTACTCTCTATAATAATAGTATCTGAGTTGTGATGAGAGATCAAACACTTGGGTTGACTTCTGCATAGTTTCTGTATTTTTCCATTAGTAGCAATTCCTCTTTAACATCTTTCGTTTTCTTTTTGTAAAAAATCTTGATATGACACATTCTATCAAAACTACAAAACAACTCTCCTTACATTTATATAACACCAAAAACAACCATGCGCATATAAAATAACTTTTCACCTAGCATATGGATATTTAAAAAATCTAGTTTTTTGGTTTGTGTTTTAGGAATTTTGTTAAGAACTCCTCTACTGTTGTGAGAAAAATAAACATCACAATAGGTTAATTTTAATATTTTATTAAACATTGAATATATATACAATAATATTTCTATCATTATGTTCAACAGAGTCAAACAGAATGCAAAAACTGAACAAATCATTGATATCTTATGCTAGCAAAGTTTTGCTGAAGATAATTCAAAAACAACTGCAGCCGTATGTCAACAGGGAACTGCCAGAAGTTCAAGGAGGATTTAGAATTTGAAGAATGAGAGATAGCATTACTGATGTTATATGGATATTGGCTGAAAGCAAAGAATACCAGAAAGATGCATTTGACTGTGTAGATCATCATAACTTATGGATAACTTTATGAAGTATGGGAATTCTAGAACACTAAATTGAGCTCATGTGGAATCTGTACATGGATCAAGAGGCAGTGGTAGAGACAGATATTTCAAGGTTCAAAACTGGAAAATATGTGAGATAGAGTTGTATCCTTTCACCTTAGTTATTTAATCTGTATGCTGAGCACATAATCCAAGAAGATGGACTATATGAAGAAGAATGCATTATCAGGATTGGAGGAAGACCCATTTACAACCTTCAATGTATAGATGATACAACCTTGCTTGCTGAAAGTGAAAACTTGAAGCACTTCATGATGAAGGTCAAAGACCACAGCCTTCAGTATGGACTATGCCTAAACATGAAGAAAGTGAAAATCCTCACAATTGGACCAATAAACATCATGATAAGTGGAGATAAAATGGAAGCTATCAAAGATTTCATTTTACTTGGATCCACAATCAACACCCATGGAACCAGCAATTAAGAAATCAAAAGACATACTGCACTGGGAAAAAATCTGCTGCAAAAGACTTCTTTAAAATTCTAAAAAGTAAAGATATCACTTTGATGACTAAAGTCCAACTGACCCAAGCTGACCCATGTTCTTTTTGATTATCTCATGTACATGAGAAAGCTGGACAATGGAAAAAGAAAACAGAATAATAATTGATGCATTTAGATTGTGGGGTTGGGGAGGAATACTGAATACACTGTGGACGGCCAGAAGAATGAACAAATCAGTTCTAAAAGAAATGCAAGAATGGCGAAACTTCGGCTTGCTTATTTTGGGCATCTCATCACTAAAGATACATTGCTAGGAAAGGACATCCTATTTGGTAAATTAGAGAGTCAGAAAAACAAGCAGAACTCTCAGTGAGATGAACTGACACAACAGCCATCAATAGGCTTAAACAAATCAAAGGTTATGGAGATGTTACAGGACCAAGCACCTTTCCTTCTGTTACATATAAGATACCACGTGTAGGAGCCGACTAGGCAACAACTAACAACAACAAAAGATTATAGTTTTATAATTTATTTACTATCTTAGTTATCTAGTTCTGCTAATAACAGAAATACTACAAGTGGACTATATGAAGAAGAAATTCATTTTCTCACAGTTTAAGAGGATAGCAGTCCGAATTGAAGCCTCCGGCTCTAGAGGAAGGCTTTCTCTCTCTTTGTCTGCTCTGGGGGAAGGTTCTTGTCTCAGCTTCTGTCTCCTGGTTTCTTGGAGATCTCCATGTGGCTTGGCATCTGTCTTTCCCCAACTCTGCTCCTCTTGCTTGCTTATTTAATCTCTCTTATTTCTCAAAAGAGATTCATTTAGGACACCCTACACTAATTCTGTCTCATTAACATAGCAAAGAAAAGCCATTCTCAAATGGGATTAAAACCACAGGTGTACTGGTTAGAATTTACGGCACACATTTTTGGGGGACACTATTCAATCCATAACATTCACTAATATAATACAGTTTACATTTTTTACTTGTTCTTTTTCCATATGTGCTTGGACATCTGTATTATATCTTGCTAAGTATTCATATTTTAATTATTGCCTATATTTCTTTAAAGTAACGTGTATTTATTTTTAAGTTTTTTGTCTTATAATTCCAATAGCTGTACTGTTTGGGAATCTGACTTTTTTGTTCTTGTTTCAGTTATGTACTTGCTCTTGAAGCTTTCTTTTTTTGTTGTTGGTTCTGTGATTTTTTTTTTTTTTTTTTTTTTAATTATACAGTGAGTTTGTTTTCCCTGGAATGTTATCTATGGGGTTTTGTATGGCCTGGCTGAAAGAAGCGTTTCTCCAGAGAGTACTTTCATTTGCTTCTGCCTGGTGCCTGGTACTTACATGGGATCACTTAAAAATAAATTCTCAACTTGAAATTCTTAGATCACTAGCTGCGAATCTAGATGAGGGCCAGTTTGTGAATATGAATTCTCAAGAGAGATTTCTTTTTCTTTCCACCCAGTGCCAAGATCTCAACAGACAAGTTCCTTTGTTACTTTCTTCCACATAGTAGAGTTATTTTTCTTTTTCCTTAAACTACCAGTGAAAGTGCAATTGAATAAAACAGTCTTTGCAAATCATTTTATTATTATTACTAAGTTTGAATATATGTATATACTCTTCGGTCTAGCGATTTTTCTCCTATGTGGTTAAGAGCTAGGACTGCTAACCGAAAGATCAGCAGTTCAAATCCACCAGCTCCTTCTTGGAAACCCTATAGGGCAGTTCTACTCTATCCTATAGGGTCACTATGAGTCGGAATTGACTCAACAGCAACAGGTTTGTTTTTTTTGGTTTGGTATATATTCAACAGAAATGTTTACACAGGTACAACCAAAAACCATGTGCAGAAATGATGGATGCATTAGGTTTACGGCAAAAACAAGATACAACCTAAATGCCTATCAATAGTAGAATAAACAAGGGAATTGTGGTAAAGTCAGACTACAAAATATTATACAGAAAATAAATTGAATGAACTACTGCTGCATGCAGAAACATAACATAGAACAAAAGAAGACAGACACAAGAATATGCACTGTGTGCTTCCGTTTATATAAAGTTCGAAAAAGGCAAAATTAATCAAGGTGTTAGGTGTCCAAAGAGTGATCAACCCTAAGAGAAGTGGGGGACAAAGACAGGGAGAGAGTATGAAGCTGGTGTCTGGTAGTAGGTGCAGGTTACAAAGATGTGTTCACTTGCTTATTATTATTTAAATGTCCACTTATGATTTATACACTTTCAATCTGTGAAATGCTTACAAAAATGGAAAAGAAAGTGTGTATTGGATCACTTGTCCAGCTTCCTTAAATCCCCTCACTGACTCCCTGTGCACCTAGGATAAAATGTAAAATCCTCATGATGGTGTACTCGGCCACATACAGTCTGCGTCCCACCTTCCTGAGATCATAATTTAGGGCCTGTGATGATTAATTTTATGTGTCAGTTTGGTCTCATCTGTGGTGCCCAGTTCTATGGTCCAGTAATAGTCTAGTTGTAGCTATGCAGGATTTACATAAAATAGACCTTTATAATCAGTTGAATTAAGTAAAACAGATTACTCTTCACAGTGTGGGTGGAAATAATCAAATCAACTGAAAGTCTTAAGAGCAAAAAATGAGGTTCTCTAAGGGAGAAGGAATTAAGCTTCAAAACTGTAACACAGATAGCCTGCTGGAGTGTCCAGCCTGTTGTGTCTACCAATTTTAGACTCAAGATCATCAGTGCTTCCAGCCTGCTAACTGACTTACAGACTTTGGACTTATCAGTGTACAGAATCATGTTAGCAAATTTCTTAAAATAAATCTCTTTCTTGCTCTCTTTTATATATTTATATAGATAGATAGATAGATAGATAGATAGATATAGATATATCAATATGCCATCAATAATATATATGTGTGTGTGTGTATAGGTATCCTACTGGTTTTGTTTCTCTAGAGAGCCCCGAATAATACTGAACAATAAAAATATCCAAACCAGTGGCCATCAAGTAGATTTTGACTAATGGTGACCCCATGTGTGTAGAGTAGAAGAGTAGAACACTACTCCATAGGATTTTCAAAACTGACCATTCAAAGTAGATAGCCAGACCTTAACTTCCAGGCACCACAGGGTTGAACTACAACCTTTTCAGTTCATAGTTGAGCACTTAGTTGTTTGTGACACCCAGGGGACTCCACATGAGGCATTATTGCTCTCTCACTCAAGACTAACCACATTGATCATTTATATCCTCCAAGAGCCAAAGTATTTCTCAACTTAAGGCATTTACATATGTTATTTCTTCTTTCTGACCTTTGCATTCCCAGGCTTCTAATTTATTTGCATCCTATTAAGCTTTTAACTCTGATAAATATCATGTATAATGGGATACCTTCATGAATCTTCAAACTAAATTATAGCCCCACTCACTCCCTTTTTTTTTTTTTAAACAGATCTTGTCATTTTCTTTTATAGTTCCTACTAGAATGTATGCCAGGAATGTTCTTCCCTTTTGGTTTTCTAAGTCCAGGTCTTTAAACATTTCATTATAATACTTTACCTTGTCTTTTCAAACAACTCTTTGAAATCTTCCGTTCAGTTCTTTTACGTCATCATTTCTTCCTTTTGCTTTAGCTACTCGACTTCCTAGAGCAAGTTTCAGAGTCTCTTCTGACGTCCATTTTGGTCTTTTCTTTCTTTCCTGTCTTTTTAATTACCTCTTGCTTTCTTCATGTATGATGTCTTTGATGTCATTCCACAACTCTTCTGGTCTTTAGTTATAAGTGTTCAATGCGTCAAATCTATACTTGAGATGGTTTCTCAATTCATGTGGGATATACTCAAGGTCATACTTTGGCTCTCTTGGACTTGTTCTAATTTTCTTCACTTTCAACTTGAACTTGCTTATGAGCAATTGATGGCCTGTTCTGCAGTTGGCCCCTGGCCTTGTTCTGACTGATGATATTAAACTTTTCCTTGTCTCTCTCCACAGATGTAGTTGATTTGATTTCTGTGTATTTCATCTGGCGAAGTCCACTTGTATAGTCACAGTTTATGCTGTTGAAAAAAGATATTTCCAATGAAGAAGTCATTGGTCTTGAAAAACTCTATCATGAGATCTCCAGCATCATTTCTATGAAGAAGGATTGGTAGTTGGAAAACGTGGCCTTGCTTCCAATATTCACATTCCAATCACCAGAAATTATCAATGCAGCCTGATTGCATGTTCGATCAATTTCAGACTGCTGAAGTTGTTAAAAATCTTCAACTTCTTCACTATCAGCATTTCTCAAGCTGAAAGAACTGAAGAAAACATTCAAGACTCAAGCTGCATTAGTGAAGCATTCTGTGGGAAAAATACTGAATAACACAGGAAGCATCAAAAGAAGAAGGAAGGAATACACAGAGTCACTATATGAAAAAGAATTGGTTGACATTCAGTCATTTCAGGAGGTAGCATATGATCAATAACTGATAGTATTGAAGGAAGAAGTCCAAGCTGCATTGAAGACATTGGTGAAAAACAAGGCTTCAGGAATTGATGGAATATCAATCAAGATGTTTCAACAAATGGATGCAATGTTGGAAGTGCTCACTCTTCTATGCCAAGAAATTTGGAAGGCAGCTACCTGGCCAACCAACTGGAAGAGATCCATATTTATGCTTATTCCAAAGAAAGGTTATCCAACTGAATATGGAAATTATCATACAATACCATTAATATCTTAGTAATATTATTAGTCATAATCATTAACTAATGTCACATGCAAGTAAAATTTTGCTGAAGATCATTCAACCACAGCAGTACATCTAGAGTGAATTTCCAGAAATTCAAGCTGGATTCAGAAGACGATGTGGAACCAGGGATATCGTTGCCTATGTCAGATGGGTCCTGGCTGAAAGCAGAGAATACCAGAAGGATGTTTACCTGTGTTTTATTGACTCTGCAAAAGCATTTGACTGTGTGGATCATAACAAATTATGGATAATATTCTGATGAATGGCAATTCCAGAACACTTAATTGTTCCCGTGAGGAACCTGTACATAGATCAAGAGGCAGTCATTCAAACAGAACAAGGGGATACTGCACAGTTTAATGTTACAAAAGGCATGGGTCAGGGTTGTACTCTTTCACCATAGTTACTCAATTTGTATGCTTAGCAAATAATCTGAGAAGCTGGACTATATGAAGAAGAATGCAGCATCAGGATTGGAGGAAGACTCATTAACAACCTGTATTATGCAGATGACACAACCTCACTAGCTGAAAGTGAAGAGGACTTGAAGCACTTACTGATGAAGATCAAGGACTACAGCCTTCAGTATGGATTACACCTCAACATTAAGAAAAAAAAATCCTCACCACTGGACCAATAAGCGACATCAAGATAAACAGAAAGAAGACTGAAGTTGTCAAGGATTTCATTTTACTTAGATCCACAATCAACACCATGGAGGCAGTAGTCAAGAAATCAAACGACACATTGCAATGGGCAAATCTTCTTCAAAAGACCTCTTTAAAGTGTTGAAAAGCAAAGATTTGAGACTATGGTGGGCCTGACCCGAGCCATCGTGTTTTCAATCACCTCATATGCATGTGAAAGCTGGACAATGAATAAGGAAGACCTAAGAAGAATTGATGCCTTTGAATTATGGTGTTGACAAAGAATATTGAATATACCATGGACTGCCAGAATAACAAATAAATCTCCTTTGGAAGAAGTACAGCCAGAATGCTCCTTAGAAGCAAGGATGGGGAGACTTCATCTCACATATTTTGGACCTGTTATTAGGAAGGACCAGTACCTGGAGAAGGACATCATGCTTGGTAAAGGGTCAGTGAAAAAAAAGACCCTCTATGAGATGGACTGACACAGTGGCTACAACAATGGGCTCAAGCAGAGCAATGATTGGGAGGATGGCACAGGACCTGGCAGTGTTTCATTTTATTGTACATAGGGTCACTGTGAGTAGGAACCAACCTGAAGATACCTAACATTAAAAACAACAAGCTATCAATTTAATCTCAAATCTTAGGCATAAATTAATTTCCAGATAGCCGTACATTGTTTATGTTATCGTTAGTTGCCACTGAGTCAATTTTGACCCAGGTATGCAGAGTTGAACTGCTCCATAGTCTGCTCAAGTCTGTGATCTTTTAGAAGCAGATTGCCCTGCCTGTCTTCCAAGGTACTTCTGGGTGGGTTCAAACTGCTAACCTTTTGGCTAGTAGTTGAGAACTTAACTGTTTGCAACACCCAGCCCAACTGGTTATTGTGTATACACACACACACACACATACACACACACGCACACACACACTTATCTATTCCTGAATAACAAGTCATCCCAAATTATCTTAGTGCCTTAAATAATAACCATTTATTTTGCTTATGATTTTGTTGATCAACCATTTAGCCTAAGTTAATTTTGGTAGTTCCACTAGCCTCAGCTGATCTATCTCATGGATCTGGAGGACCATGGATTCGCAATTCTATGTGCTAGATACTATGAGGGATAAAAAATGTATGCAATATTGCTTCCTATCTACCACCTCAATTTTATCAATTAAGGTACCTGGGTAGTACAAATGGTTTGTACTTGATTACTAACCTGAAAGTTGGCCATTATAACCCATCCAGCGGCCCTCTGGAAGAAAGTCCTGTCTATTTGCTTCTGTAAAGATTACAGACAAGAAAACCCTATGGAACAGTTCTACCCTATGACACACTAGGTTGCCATGAATAGGAATCAACTCATCAGCAACGAGTTTGGTTTTTTGGCTTTATCCATTCCCTCCATTTAATCAATTTAGTTAATAATAATATACTCTAATGACTTTCAATCCATTTTTACCCCATCTCAATAGAGGAGTATGACACAATCTCACTTGCAAAAATTGCATAGTTTGCCCAGTATTCTGAATCAAAAAGAGAAGGATTAAAGTAAGGACATTCCTTAGTAAGTAATGTAGACATTTAAATCTCAAGTGGGGGTCTCAACAGTTGCAAAAAGGTCATTTAGGGTGAAAATAAGTCATCTAGAAAAGACTCTGTAGCCAACTACATGCCAAACACAGAGAATCAATAGAGTAATGCAAACCTTAGGTGGGGTTATGGAAAAAGAATGGAGAAAAATGTTTGCAAATATGATTGATTCATCAGTTCAGAGCTGGTCATTCTGAGGATTCTTCTCTTCTATGTTTTTACAAGAATTGCATAAATATTTGATCCTCTGAGATAAAATGATCTTAAGACGTCAGAATCAGATTATGAGTAAGGAAAGAGTTGCACGTAAGTATTGGTAATCAAGACACATTGGCTACTCCCCTATGTTGAGCATCAAAATATCAAAAGAAATAAACGTCCACATAGATTTTTACATGTAAATTATGATATAAAACAGAATTCTCCAAGTCTGATATGCAAATATCTGATGTTCCCTAAAATTGTGTTTTAGGGACCCAGAAGGCCAAAAGCTTTTTTTGCTTATTTTACTTTTAATAATACCGAGTTATTTCCGTTTTTCAATATGTTGACATTTCAACTGATAGTGCAAAAGCAATAGTGGGTAAACTGCTGTCTCCTTAGTACCAAACTGTGCTAGTAACGTGTTCTGCAGTACTGTACTTTTACAGTTAAAACACAAACAAACAAAACCAGCTTTACTTCAGATTTTGACTTTGGTGAAGTAGCAATCATTATTAATTTTTATTAAATATCCACCGTTAACATTTAGTGTGATGAAATGAAAAGTGTAAATAGAGCGGTGGTGCTACATACACAGGACAATGTTTATTTTGAGGAAAATATATGCAGTTGTTACCGTTACAAGCTTAAATGAGGATATTTGTCATTAAACCTTATTTTGTGTTTGAAAAAATATGACTGACAGAAAAAAAAGGTCATTCTGACTAGGATATTTGTTAGATATTATCTTGAAACTGTAAAAAGTGTGTATGCCACTTTAAGAAAATGAACTGATAGCATTCACTGATGAAGAAATTTGAGCTTTCAAATTAAAATGAAAATTTGGGAAAACTCGTATGCACTGCCATGAACTTGACAACTTCTCAATACCTAAAGATTTTTCTGATAAGTTGAATGGTTATATTAATCAATGTATTTTTTTCATATTGTGTATTGAGATGTATCAAAATTGGAAAAATATGCATAACTCATTTGATCAATGTTTTGTAGCTGACCAAAGCAAATGTTACACGATCATACGCAGGTAAAAGATATTTTCAAAGTACAAGATAGACCAATGGATTTGAATGGAACAGAGTATGAAAATTTTATTGATTTGGTTTCAGATTCCATATTGCAACATTATTCTAAGAAATTCTGGTGGAATATCAAATAAATATGTTCACAATAATCTGAAAGGCTATTAAAATGCTCCTGCATTTTCCAACTACATATCTGTGAGAGGCTGGATTTTCTTCCTATACACCAGTGAAAAGAATGTACTGCAAAGATTATATTACAAGCAGATATGAGTTCTATTAAATGATACATTAAAGAAATTTATGAAATGTAAAAGTATGCCACTTTTTCCAATAATTTCCTTAATTTTGAAAAATATAATTAATTCTCATAAAAATGTTTTTATTATAACATGTAATTTGGTTATTATTATTTTAAAATTAATTAACAAATAACTATTTTAATAATTAGTTTTAATTTAAAATACACTAAATATTAATAGATGTACCCCATATAAACTCAACTTATCGGCATCCTCAGAAATTTTAACAGGCACAAAGGGATTGTGAGATCAAAAATTTGAAAAATTCTGGTAGAGATAATGTATTAAAAAAAAGAAAACAGGGCTAGATTGTCCCTGGGTATCTCCACAGAATAAATAAGAGATTTCAGTCCTTAAGAGGACTAAAGGCTAAAACATTACCTTATCCTGGAGGAGATGACAGAGAGATTTTAACAGCACAGATCTCTGTTTCACATAAGGAGTTCCAAACAGTTTTTTTATTATGATGTGTTATCCTCATTTCTATTAGTTTCCTAACAAGTAGCATGCACATACGTAGAAAGATATGCTCTGAAAGTAATAAAAAGCCCTTTGAACCCATGGAGAGAAGCAGAATATAAAGAGACTGAGAGGCAAGATACAAACCAGGTGTGAAGGGTCTCTTATGCTTGGAATTTGGCCTATCTTCAGCAGTGAGGTCTTTCTTAGAATGATATGAAGATAATGGAGTGGTCAGGTTTGAGTATGCAATGAGAATCTGGTGGCAGTGCAAAGGAGGAAAGCAAGGCCATCACTTGGGAATCTTCTACAGTAATGTTGTAGATGATGAGGGCATTAAGAAATCAGGGAGTGTGAGAACAGAAAGCATGGTTATATGATCAAAAAAAAACAAACCTTTCTTCCACTGAGTGGCTGGGTGAGTTCAAACCGTCGATCTTTCAGTTAGTAGCCAAGTGCTTAACCACTGTGCTACCAGGGCTCCTTGGTTATATGATACAGGTGTGAAATGTGTATTTACCTGATAAGGAAAAGAAGGACATATTCAGATGAAATGATGACCTCTTCGTTCAGGTAATTCATATTTCCGTTTTGAATAGATGATTAACACATGTGATGAACAACTTAGATGCATTAAGTGATGATAAAACTACATACTTCAAGACTCAAAGACAGCAAGATTAAATTAGACATGAAATGGATGAAGAAAGATCAGTGAAAATGAGCACGGTGTACCTGTAGTTCACAAAACAGCAAGGAGAGCAGTTTCTTGACAGTAAAGGGGAAATATAGTTGTTAAGTGGGAAGGTTTTAGATTTTGGAAGGACTGAAAATCAGGCAAAGGTTAAGCAACTTCTGGAACCAATGAGGAACTACTCAGCAAATTACAGAAACCCAATACAGATATGTTGAGTGAATTAATAACTGCAATCAAATTATGGAAGGACAGTATAGAAAAAGAATTAGTCCAGCAGTGGTGGAGTAGCAAGCACAAAAGAAAAAAAACCATTAATAAACTATCTATATTTGGATATTTTAATGCAAATGTAGCGTCACATCAACAATATGAACACAAAAGAAATGAGCTTACCTCATTGTTGATATCTAATCATTTTTAAATTTGAGTTATTTCATAAACTTGCATGCTATTACAATATCTTTCTGTAATTCAATACGAAGCAAAAGCCATGTGTGGCTTCTGTTAATTTTAAATTTTCCACAACAAACAAACAAACAAAAACAAAACTTTACCTACTTCTGTTAAAACATGTTTGTGCATTTTCAGAAATCAATACATACGGGGACTGCTATTTATGTGTAAAATCTAAGTGATTTCTTTTAAAAGATAATAATCCAAATGCTCCTATTACTAGAAGGACAAACTCAAGCCTCTGATAGTAAGAAAGTGAAAGGCTGAGTTGCTTTCTACTCTTTGAAATATGCAGGATAGAACGCTTTCTTTGTTCCTTCATGAGAAGCATGCATTAGACAGGACTTTCATTTATGAATGCATTAACTAGCTTGTGTTGCCTTTATTATATTTAACACAGACATCACATAAAAAACAAATGAAACCCACTACCGTTGAGTCGATTCGGACTCATAGTGACCCCATAGGACAGAGTAGAACTGCCTCATAGGGTTTCCAAGGAATGCCTGGTGGATTTGAACTGCTGACCTTTTGGTTAGCAGCCTTAGCACTTAACCACTATGCCACCAAGGATATCACATAGGTGTTGCTAAATTGCAGGTTATTATATTTTAATACAATTTCATTACAATGTCAATTTATTGTCCCTTTAATATAATATACAATATATAACATTCATTCAAAATTGAGAGTAATGTCTGTTGTGCATTGTATGACATCATATTATAACATACATTGCAATGTGCTTTTAATACACAGTACGACACATAGCATAGGTCGTGGAGTCACTTCAAAAAAGTTATAAATGTATATCTAACAGCATTACTTACTATCCTCACATTCGTTATTGGACTGGGAGCAGACAGGCAATAAATAAGTGGTTCTTACTCTAAAAAATTATTAGAAAATAAAGGTCCTTCTAAAAGTCCATATTTTTCACTGAAATAACAAATGCTTATTTTGAAACTGAAGATGAAATGACATATAGCATGATAAATTGGTTTATAAGGCTCAATCGGGTGAATAATAGAGGAAAAACTTAACATTGAATGATTTGCAAACCCCTACACACTATAATTTTTATTACCCTCGATACATTTTTATAGCAATATAGATCTAGCACTCTAAATGTGAAATATATTTAACACAGCAAAATGGATATTTTGTTATTTTTGATTATAGATATTGACACTGTTAACATTTTAGAATATCTGGATTACTAAACCAATCTCTCTTAGAGGTGTTATGGCAATACATTAGTATATTTGCAAAGCACTTGTCAAATGAACAGTTTGTAACTGAGTGCTAAGCTTTTTCTGGACATAATGTAATGTATAGGACAATGCTGGATAATTGTCTCCAGTTACCAGTTTCATCTCATCTGGAAAACCCTTTTACCTTTGGAAAATGCTGCCTAATTTCACACATAAGCAAAACTCATTTTTTTTTATGGTAATATATGAGCCACAGTGGAGGTGATACTAAAAAGTATACGGTGAAATAGGTCTTTCAGTGCAATGTAAATGGTATGCACACAATTACCTGAGCTAGTAGTCACAACTGGGATTTAAGCTTAGAGGGAAATTATTTAGTCAGTGAGAGGAAAACTAAAACAGCCCTGAACAATTTGCTAACTCAGGACAACCATACACCATTTCTGAGTGTTAAATATCTTAATTAACGTTTATCTTTCCAAACTGCATTTTATTCTAGAGGATTGATTGATTGATTTATTTATTTATTTACTTACTTACTTACTGGAGTGGGGAACATATCAGATGGAAGACACACAGTAAGAATGTCCTTAAAAGAAAGGAAAAATGAAAGAAGAAAATGTAAAAAAGGAGGCTTGAGAAGAAGAAAGCAATTTAACCAGGAAAAAAAGAAAGAAAGAGAAAGAGGAGAGAGAGAGAAAGAGATGAAAGAAAGAGGGAAGGAGGGGAGGATGAAATATAGATAAGAGATAGACATACACACAGACAGACAGATAGATGACACTTCTTGACATAAAATAAAACAAACCTGGACTTAGATAAGGAGAAACTTTATTTAAAAAGACTGTTGCACTAGGGGGAACACTGGCAACTCAGAGATACGCAAATGTTTCAAAATGAAACTAAAAAAGAAAGGCTGTCTACTATATGGAGGGGTAAGCAAAGCTAACAGAACTTTTTGAGGGGAATTGAGTAATCCATAGGGTAGGTATTCCATCAAATCCTGGAACCTTATTTTTCCCCAGTGCTTTCAGTGCAGCTTGGACCTCTTCTTTCAGTACCATCGGTTCTTGATCATAGACCAAGAGGCAGTCATTTGAACAAAACAAGGAGATACTGTGTGGTTTAAAGTCAGGAAGGATGTTCGTCAGAGTTACATCCTTTCAACCTTATTCAGACTGTATGCTGAGCAAATAATTTGAGAAGCTGGACTACATGAAGAAGAACCACTGCATCACGATTGGAAGAAGACTCATTAACAGCTCGCGATACGCAGATGACACAACCTTTCTTGTTGAAAGGAAAGAGGACTTGAAGCACTTACTAATGAAGTTCAAAGACTACAATCTTCAGTATGGATTACACCTTGAAATAAGAAAACAAAAATACTCCACAACTGGACCAATAAGCCACATCATATAAGTGGAGAAAATATTGAAGTTGTAAAGGGTTTCATTTTACTTGGATACACAATCAACGCCCATGGAAGCTGCGATCAAGAAATCAAAGGACTCATTCCATTGGGCAAATCTGCTACAAAAGATTTCTTTAAAGTGTTAAAAAGCAAACATGTCACTTTAAGGACTAAGGTGCTCCTGACCCAAGCAATGGTATTTTCCATCACCTCATAAGCATGTGAAAGCCGGACAATGAATAAGAAAGACTGAAAAAGAATTGATGCCTTTGAATTATGGTGGTGGAGAAGGATATTGAATATACCTTGGACTGCCAGAAGAATGAACAAATCTATCTTGGAGCAGTACAGCCAGAATGCTGCTTAGAAGCAAGGATGGTGAGGCTTAGTCTCACATACTTTGGACATGCTATGAGGAGGGACTAGTCCCTGGAGAAGGACATCATGCTTGGTAAAGGGTCAGTGAAAAAAAAAAGACCCTCTATGAGATGGATTGACACAGTGGCTGCAACAATGGGCTCAAGTATAGCAACGATTGTGAGGATGGGACAGGACCAGGCAGTGTTTCCTTCTGTTGTACATAGGGTTGCTATGAGTCAGAACTATGGCACCTAACAAAAACAACAACAGAGTGGGTAGATGCATGATCTGTGGTTTGATAGGAAACATGTCTCTAAGTGGTCAGCACATTCTTAGGATAAATTGATAAGAGCAGTATGTTCTGCATTTTAGTGCTTGCTCAGGCTCAGGAACAAACCAAACTACAGAGGTCTGTAGGAAGACAGACATCTGCTGAAAGTTCAGATGGTCAAGAGAAAGCAGAGGATGAGTAACAGGCAATTGTGAACACTTGGTCCATAATGTCAAGAATAATCACTGGTCTGGGAATCGAAAGTTTTGATTATGGGAGAACTTCTATTTCCTCAATGATCTTGATCTACTTACTTGGTTATCAGTTACGTAGACTACAAAGAAATATCAACCCCACCCCTATCATTTTAGGAATTCAGATTCTGAGAACTAAAAGTGCAAAGTTAGCGATAAATAGATTGAGGATAAATAGATAATTTTAAAAGACAAATTCCTTTAGCATGCAACTAATCAGATCAAAAAGAAATAGTTAATCAAGAACAGAGTTAATCTGCTATAAAAGCAGTGAAAAGGCTAGCTATGGAGATTTTGAACTTCAAGAACCCTGGAGATTCTTTTTCCAATCTTTCATTTTACAGATGAAATAACTGAAGAACAGAGGTAGACTTGTTCCCAGCCCAGAGACTTGTACTCCATTCAATTTTGCTTCACAATAAATCAGCCATCTTAGTGTAGGTTAAAGAGAGAGTTAGTGTCAGAAGATCTAGATGCTAGTCTTCACTCTGTCAATTAATGGCTTTGCAATTTAGAAAACAACTTTAACTTACCTTAAACTGCAATCCCTCGTCTACAAAAACAGAATGAATTCCATCTTCTTTATAGGATCTTTGATGAAATGAAATAATATATGAGGAATTTTTTTTTAAACTCATGTTTACTGCAACTTAAAACATGATTATTAATATGAAAAATATTTTTTTATTATCAGTTGTGGTATTGTACTTTCTCTCCAGCTTGACCATCTCCTACTTAGGATTTCCTCTGTGTCTTTTTGGTGGTTGGTTGATTGAGTCATTTACCTATATTCTAATTCCCAGGTACTCTCAAAAAAAAATATATATATATATATCCTTGGAACAGCTCCTCTTCTCTCATTACCAAGACATCCACTGTTTCAAAGAATGACTACATCCCTAATCAGTCTTTTCCACCCTAGAAAAAGGCCTTTCCTTGTTTATTTGTTACTTATCCAGTTGTTGAATTCAATCTGTTTATCCTGGTTCTTGCCTATCTCTCAAACTGGTAGGAGAGAACATTCTAGCTTCCTGCATTATTATTGATGTAGAAAAGGAAATTGTCTTCCTTTGCTCATAGACTACTGTGGCAGGCACAGTAATGGTCTCTCCATGATGTCCACACCCTCAGTCCTGGAAACTGTGACTATGTTATGTTACATAGTAGGGAGGAATTAAGGTAGCAGATAGAATTAAGGTTGCTAATCCACTGATCTTAAAATAGGGAGATTATCCTGGATTTCTCACCTGGAATCAATGTAATCACAAGGGTCCTTAAATATAGGAGAGGGAGGCAGAACATCTAGGGTTAGAATTTTTTGATGTAACAAGGTCTTAGCCCAAAGATGCTTGTTTTTAAGAGATAAGAGAGCCACATGGCAGCCTCTAGAAGCTGGAAAAGACATGAATATGGGTTCACCCCTAGATCTTCTAGAAAGGAATGCAGTCTTGTCAACATCTTGATTTTTTAGCCCAATGAGACCCACTTCAGACTTCTGACTTCAAAATTGTAAGATAATAAGTTTGCATTGTTTTAAGACACTAAATATATGGTAATCTACAACCGCAACAATAGAAAACTAATATAAATAATAAAACAGCACTATAACTATATATACTGCTCTCATCTATCCTACTTTTTACAGTCCTTCACAAAGACATTCACACTCAATGCTTCCTTTCATTCATTATTTCCTATATTTATATATTCAATTAATAATTATTAACTGTCTACTAAGTACCTGCTGGAGCCCTGGTTGCACAGTGTTTAAGAACTTGGCTGCTAACCAAAAGGTCAATAGTCTGAATCCACCAGCTGCTCCTTGGAAACTCTGTGGGACAGTTCTACTCTGTCCTATATGGTCGCTGAGTCATAATCAACTTGATGGCAATGAATTTGGTTTTGGTTAAGTATCTGTAATTTTCTCGACAACAGAGATACAGTGATGATCAAAATAGCTGACAGTCTAGATGGGGAGACAAGCAATTATACCATGCACATGAAGTCTAACATTGAGAGATTTGGGAAGATTTTTAGCATCTTTATGAACACCATAAAATAAATTAAGGTGATTTAAATGAAGTCAGAGGTGGAGATCAACCTGCAAAGACTGGGCAGTAAGAGAAAGCATTAGCCATAGCAGGTTTCATGAGGTTAAGGCATCATTTATAAGAACATAAAGGTCAATAAAGAAGACTAATTAAAATTTAATTCCCTACAAATAATTGTAATTTTTTTCTCAATAGTGTAAAACATCAATTACTTTAGACTTTACTGAGGTTAAATTTTTAATGCACGGTGAACAATATCCAAGATTGATGTAAGCTGCATAATAAAATATCTGCAATTATTCTTTAGAAAGAGTAAGTATAATTATTGGTTTATAAGTCAGATCATTAAGGATTCACCTTGGCACACTATGTATTCAGTACATCATATAATAAATCACTTAATTTTGCTTGGCTGAATTCTGTGTATTGGTTTCCTAGCTTGATGTGCCGCCTTTATAATCTTACCTATTGAAATAATCAGTTGAGAATGTATGCACTAGCTGCTAGAAGACCACAGTCGTGGTTCAGTGGTCGACTTTTCACCTTCCTTGTGGGAGACCTGGATTTGATTCCTGGACAAGGTACCTCAAGTGAAGACACCACTCATCTGTCAGTGGAAGCTTGTGTGTTGCTGTGGTGCCGAACAAGTTTCAGTGGATCTTCCAGACTAAGACAGACTAGGAAGAAAGGCCCTCCAATCTGCTTCTGAAAATTAGCCAGTGAAAACCATATGGATCATAATGGTCAGATTCCATTGCGCATGGGTGAGTCAAGGACCTACTGGAGGGCAGCTAGCAAAAAAAGTTGCTAGAAATCAGTCCCAAAAGGCATCATCCATTCAACTAATATGTTTGATTGCCTTTTATATACATAGCATTATGTTAAGCACTAGAGTTCACAATTCAGTTGGAATAATAACATTTTTTTTTCATTTTAGATACATCAACATTCTGCTAAAATTTTTCATAATTAAAAAAACATCTTAAAGCTGTGTGAGGGAAAATGTTTAGAAGGATGTTTCTGTGCAAACATTTCATCTTAATGTTTAGAACCAAACTACTGTCCTTTCTCATTGTGTCAGAATGGAAATGGCTTTCTTAGAAGAAAAGTTCAACTAGAATTAAATTCTATCTTACAAATAACCTATGAGATCTGAAAAAAAAAAGTCCTTAGAAAATATATTTACTATATTTTATGTATCAAAATTACTTCCCCCATTGAAACAGTCATTGCTAATGATAATATTATCCCAAGTTTGTTTAAACTTGTTTTTGGAACTTTCTTTCAGAATTATTTTCAGATTCTTTGACATTTTTTGTTTTGTTTTAATTTCCTTAAGAAAGAAATTAAAGGAAAGAAGGATCTTCATGCTTTCAGAAGAGGTTTCGATTTTTGAAAGTATTCAAGGCTCATTTGGAGTCAAACATATGAAGTAATGATCAATTATGATGCGACTTAAATTAATGAGACCTACTTCTGGGTTCTCAGAAACCATTATTGCTATGTATTCTAAAAGGGAATTTCCAAAAATTCATTAATTAGTTTGACAAAGTTTTACTTAGCACCTATAATATGCCACTTTTCTAAGTCATTTAGCTTCAGTCTCCTTATCTGAAAGCAATGATGGGAGGGGGAAAAACAAGGAAGAGCTTAGGTCAAATATAGAAAAAATATGAGCTCTTATGAAGATACAATATTCTGACCTCAATGGCATATGGCAAAAGGACGTGGCACTTTTTCTAAAAGCTTAAGATACATCCATTAAAATAACAAAAATAATAATAACAACAAAAACCATGACCAAAGCAGTAACAATAATAAATATCCCTGTATTTTGGAGCTGACAAATGATTGAAATGGTTAGGGAAGGTCATCATAGAAAATAAAATATAAACCTAATTTTACTAAAAATCACCAATTAATTAAAAAACAATTATTATATTATTAAAAATAAATTTGAAATACAAGAAAAGACAAAAAATAGAGTAGAAGAGTTTGGACTAGCAGGAAAGTGGGAAGGCTGGGCTACTAAATCAAGTGGTCAAAAATACTTTGACTAATAACTCAATCTCCGAGGTAACTATTGTGAATGTCAATAATATTTGGATGTTAAAATCTTGGTGTACTTAATTCAAAAAGAATGACAACTACAACAACAAAAACACTAACTTGAGCAACAGGGAATAACTCGAATTCCTCTGCTAAATGTCAGCCTATCATATGCTCAAACAGAGCTATATCTCTCAAGCCATTTCTTCTCTGTTCTAAGCAGTGTGTAATTTGTATGACTGTACTTTACTTTCTGTGCTCAAAGTACTTTATATGTATAAGAGAATAATTACAGAGATTCTGAATTAAGCTAGGTGATAAATATTATTATCTCTATTTAATGGAAATGGAATTAGAGTTGACAAGGCTAAGGAGGTCAAGCCTACTGGGAAAAAAATGCCACTAATCGAAATCAATAGGATAATGTTCACTGGCCTAGTGACCTTGAATAAGTCATTTAGCTTCAGTCTCCTTATCTGAAAGCAATGATGGGAGGGGGGAAAGTAAAGAACAGCTCAGGTCAAATATAGAATAAATATGAGCTTTTATGAAGATACAGTATTCTGACCCCAGTGTCAGATGGCAAAAGGACGTGGCACTGATTAAGAAATGAGATACTAAGCATTTAAATAACTTCACCCATAGCATATGACAAGCAAGTGTACAGTCCTCGAAAGCACTTAAACTTCAACTTCCAGTAAAGTACTTTAACCAGAACTCTGCAAGCATCGTTCACAGATATGCTTGAAATTCAAATTTGATTTAAATTCCAGAAATCCTTAAAATTATTTTTTTCTCTTTTATTTAACATATTTAATGTGCTTTATTGTCAGGAAGATTACATCCGCTTGTGTTGATATTCATTAATTTTTAAGTGTGAAAGTTTTAATGTCTTGAATATGAAATTTTAGATTTAAAATATATAAATTTCAGATTTTCATTCTGCCCATGTTACCTTGCTTTATTTTATACTAAGAGTTATATATCCTACCAAATATTCTATCATCCGAAGGTATTTCATAGGGTCTCATTCCAAAATGGAAGTACGTGGAAATAGAGTATTTTGCTTCTTTTGTTTTTCTTCCAAACCAATGTGCCAAATTCCAAGTTTTGTTTCAAAAATAAAAACAACAATGACAACAAAAATAATCAAAAGAAATAGTCTAATTTTTTTTATTGTTAAAGGGGGATGTGGGACTCTTAGAATCTAATTCAGATTTATTGATCTTTTGTTGTTTGATTAACTGAGCAGAAATAACTCATTGTAATCACCTATAAATATTATTTTAAGTAATATAAATATTATTATATAAAATAAATTTTTCCTGGAGTTTGTTTGAATCTTATTAATTGTGTAGATTTTTTGGCTGTGGTTTTCTTTCTTTAGAAAGTTGACATTTGCTAAATACCTTGCAACGTATTAGTTAGTTTAAAGTAAAATATTTGGTTACTAAAGCATATTTTAGACTTCTACAAATAAATCTATTTTCATTTTACTAATTTATCCTCATGTGATTTTACATGAGCAAAGGGTATAATCCACTCCATCTCCCAGCAAAGTATACGTTCTTTGGGAAGTTTTTCTTAGTTAATTCGATCACTACATGGTCTTTACTAGGTAGAAACTTCCCTTTTCTGAGAATATAGACCATAGGTATGTTATCCCGTCTATTAATTATTTAGTTTTCCCATCTTTGTTTTATTGTATATATAGTTGTAATACTGGACCTCCTGTTTATTGATTTTAAGTATTGTATATGTAAAAATTTGTCTGAAAATGGATAATTTTCTGAAGAAAAAGACCTGCTCTTCTTTGTTGCTGCTGTTGAGGCATGCATTGTTGAACAACTTTCTTATTTATAAATCTTTAATGGTAAAATGAAAAGTTTGAAAAATGGTTTTTGCTTTATCATAGGCAATCCATCATGGGGGAAAAACAAACAAACAAACTTGATTTTAATAAAGATCTTTTTGCCCATGCTACATTTCCTTTGAATTTGATATTCTGTTTTCCTCTCCAACAAAGGCGGATCATTTTTTCCACTTCTATAAATCCAGTGATATTTATTTTTCCAGCATTTTCTAATCAATGTTCAAAGTGCAATCATTCTTTTTGAGAGTTTCAAATCTAACCTATTTTAGCTACAAATGCAATTCTTGCCTTTTTATTCTTCAGTTCTTTTAAGCATTACACAAAATGCCCTCATCTAAATATCCACTTTTGTTCAACAACTTTTACACTGAGTCCTGGTAAATTTGTAGTTGAAATTCCTGAATCTTATTTCAAATTGATCATTATATGCAGGTGTGGTAAGATGGTTACTTTATAGCTCTGCATAAGTGTACATTGAATGAGCGTTTGAATATACCAATATTTTCTTATATAATTTGGAAAAGGGTATTTTCTTACATAAGTTGAATCATTTCTAACTCAGAAATTCGACAACACGTAGATTCTGACAACATGTAGATACATGTGTATCAATTTATTAATAATGTCTCACTTTCCGTGACTGTTGAGAATATTGGATTTGAAAATCTTATTTCTCTTCTCTGTTACTATTGAAATAGACATTTGCTAAATATCATGTATGAAATGCAGCTCTTTCTCTCTTATAAAGTCAGTTATGATCTGTGTTAATATTCACTGAGTTATCTTTGAAACCCCTTGTGTTAGTCATCTAGTGCTGCTACAACAGAAATACCACAAGTGGATGGCTTTAACAAAACAAAATTTATTTCTTCACGGTAAAGTATGCTAACAGTCCTAATTCAGGGCATCAGCTCCAGGGGAAGGCTTTCTTTCTCTGTCAGCCTTCTCATCAATGTTCCCCTGGACTAGGAGCTTCTCCACACAGGGATCCCGGGTCCAAAGGACACGCTGTATTCCTGACACTGCTTTCATGGTGGTATGAGGTCCCCCTGTCTCTCTGCTCACTTCTCTCCTTTATATCTCAAGTGATTGCCTCAAGACACAATCCAATCTTGTAAATTGAGTCCCACCTCACTAACACAATTGCCACCTATTCTCCCTCATTAACATTATGGAGGCAAGATTTACAACATATAGGAAAATCACACAATACAGGGAATCATGGCCCAACCAAATTGATACACACATATATGGGGGGACGTAATTCAATCCATGACACCCCTGTTTATCTTTTGCTACGTGAAGTGATTTTCCTGAATTATCACCCTTTTCCTCTTGTCATAATGCATGTGTGTATATTTCTTACAGATACTGCCATCTCATGCAACATCCACTATAGTCTGATAATTGTGGCTACATTTCACAGGATAATGTAGCCAACTGTATCTCTTAGCTCAACTTTCTTACCATAAAACCATTACAACAAATTTCAACTTTTTGTCCTGAGTGAAAGAGCTAATTGGAATCTATCATTCAACCTATAAATTAAATTAAATCTACTTTCTCTTCTCAGATAGTCACATTATGCCTAAACCTTTGAGGTACACATGCATATCCATCAGGAAGCTCTCAATTCAAATAATAATAATAAGCAGCTACATTTTATTTTACTTTCTTTACTATTTTGAAACACACTTCTTAGGATTATCTTTCCAGAGACCACATGCCAATAACGTAAAATCAACAATTAACTATGGGTTAAATTGTTTTATAAAGTAAATAGAGACTCAATACTAATTATTGTCATATTTTTGTATTCCTTTGATAACATTACATATCTATTTTTCAATAAAAACAAAAATAAACCAAACCTGCTGCCATCGAGTCGATTCTGATTCAGCGATCCTATAGGACAGAGTAGAACTGCCCAATAGGATTTCCAAGGAACAGCAGGTGGACTGGAACTGTCTGCCTTTTGATTAGCAACCATAGCACTTAACCCCTGTGTCACCAGGGCTCCGTTTTTTTCAATAGGAGCATTTAATTCCTAAATCCAAAGAAAAGGATTTATATTACTATCTGACATACAAGACCATACAAATGTAGAAGCACATGGAACAATTGCCAGTAAAAAGAGTCACTCAGTTAATTATTAAAAAAAAAAAAAAAAAAGGATTGTAAACTGATGAAAGTCTCAATATCTAGGCAGACTCTCAAAACCTCGGTCCTTTTGGAGAGAGTTTCGCATACAATTATACACACAATACTCAAATTATTTTCCTGAGAGAAATAAAGTATGAAGGCCTGTATTTTTCATGTATGATTCTTAAAACTCTTACTTCAAATTTTATATTTAATCTCTTAAGTGTCTTCAGCCAAAATTATTGCTTTGTGGCTAAAGGTGGTGTGTGTGTGTGCTCTTTTTTTATCTGACAATAAGTAATACTAAAATAAAAGAACTTTTCTGAAAATTGCCTACTAAACCAGTGTATGTCAAATTTTCATAATAAAAGGAAGGATAGAAAAACACTTGTTTTAGTAATAATGATATTCAAGTCCATTTTACAATGACCATGATCTTCTTGAACTAAATCGGAAGTTTTAAGTAGTGTTCAAGAAGCTTTAAAATCATCACACTTGGGAAATGGCTTGCTGAAAGAATAGACTCCTATGACTTTTATCGTCTAAAACCCAAGACTCTCAACAGACACTACACAGAATATTATCAATAAAACAATCATTATGCAAAATCATAGAAATATACAACCTCATATATAATCTTAAATTAGCTCTAATAATTTTGCTTTCATGAGAATAGGCTGAAAGTAATTTAATTCTCAACTACACACATTGAGTAACTGTTCAT
The DNA here is from genome assembly GCA_030035585.1 of Dugong dugon. Lineage (NCBI taxonomy): Eukaryota > Metazoa > Chordata > Mammalia > Sirenia > Dugongidae > Dugong > Dugong dugon. Next base: position 105,069,295 of record CM057463.1, on the reverse strand, counting down.
TTGTAATATCTTAACCATCACTTTAGTTATTGTCTGTTTTTTTGTTTGTTTTTCTGAGTGGACCAAAGACTGGGATCATCTCATCCGGTTACCTATTTATTATCAAATTTAATGGAGTAGAGTCTCAAAGATCTATTAATGGTAGAAATTAAAGTGGGTGACAAGAAATAGTAAAGGGATAAATAGAGATCCCTTAAAGTATGGGTTGTTTCTTATCTCAATGGCAGCAGTGGGGCATTTGTCTTTTAGTTGCCTTGTAGTCGATAGACACAAAATTGCTTGCTGAAAGTGGAGAGGATTTGAAGCACTTACTGATGAAGATCAAAGACAACAGCCTTCAGTATGAACTACACTACACCTCAACATAAAGAAAACAAAAATCCTCACAACTTGACCAATAAGCAACATCATGATAACCTGAGAAAATATTGAAGTTATCAAGCATTTTATTTTACTTGGAGCCACAATCAATGCCCATGGAAGTAGCAGTCAAGAAATCAAAGGACAAATTGCTTTAGGTAAGTCTGCTGCAAAAGACCTTTCTAAAGTGTTATAAAGCAAAGATGTCACTTTGAGGAGTAAGGTGTACCTGACCCAAGAGGTGGTGTTTTCAATTACCTCACATGCATGCGAAAGCAGGACAATGAATAGGGAAGAGTGAAGAAGAATTGATGCATCTGAATTACAGTGTTGGCAAAGAATATTGAACATACCAGGGACTACTTGCCAGAAGAACAAACAAATCTGTCTTGGAAGAAATAAATCCAGAATTTTCCTTAGAAGGGAGAATGGCAAGACTTCACCTCAGGTACTTTAAACATGTTATCAGGAGGGGCCAGTCCCTAGAGAAGGGCATCATGCTTGGTAAAGTAGAGGGTCAGTGAAAAAGAGGAAGATCATCAACGAGATGGATTGACACAGTGGTTGCAACAATGGGCTTAAACAGCAACGATTGTGAGGATGGTGCAGGACCAGGCAGTGTTTTGTTCTCCTGTACATATGGTCACTGTGAGTTGGAACCTACTTCACAGCACCTATTGATAGTCCATATTGCCATTACATCTTCCATTCTGGAGAAAATGGTCAATACAATTAAAAACAGAAAGAAACTGTGCCCTTAAGATCTCTGAATTTTGATATCGCATGATACCTCTCCACTATTGAAGATTCTTCTCCACTATTACACTCTAAAATAGTCCTGTTCTTTTCTTGATGTGGTAAAGTTAATCATCATAAGAAACAGTAGGAAAAGAAAAATGTTTCATCCATTACCCATTTAATTATGATAAAATTTGCCATAGACATTTTTATTGTTCTAAGTTACTTTTTCTCTAAGTTTTCTACTATGATTTTACGATGTGTGTGAATTTTCCAGTAATGAAAGATAGTACTAGATTTGAGGCATTCTCAAGCCATAGCATCATAGGCATCCACATTTTCCTTTTTTTTCAAGAACTTCATTGTCATTAGTATATGAACGCAACATAAAATGTTTGTTAATAAAGCATTTAAATATTCTGTACTTTAAAACGGTGGTCAGAGTAGCATTTCTCCTTCTGAGGACCTATACCTTTTGTGAACACTCAGTGTGAGTACTCAGGCCATCTAATTCTGCTTGATCTGCAAACTGACAAACATTCAATCTTCTCTACTCCATCAGATGTCAAAGCTTGTATTTTTTAAAGTAGATTTATTTGTGTTTATGAACAATTTTACATTATGACACGCTGTCATATAAACAGATGGTGAATTGTAGTTGGCAAGCAAGTATTTTTTACTCCACTCATATCTTCCTCTTCTGAATACCTTCTTGTTATATCATGTACATTAGTGCTCAAATTTGGTATTTCCTCTATGCGAAGTACTCATTCAAGTTCATATATTCCTTGTCCTATTACCATTGCTTCATTGCACTGGCCTTCTGTTTCAGAATCTTTTCCCACCTGTTTTACTGTAAATACTCTGCCAAACATATTTATCTCTGTGTACATACTCTCTTTATTTCTACTCCCTCCCTTTCAAATGTAAGTTGTCTCCATTTAAAGATCCTGTAGTAGTTTAATTCCCCCTAGCTTTATTCCTAGGTTATACTATTCTCTATCTCTCAGTATTCAACTAAAATTGTTCAATATTTGTCTTCAGTTATGCTAATTAAACCACATTTTATCTTTCTCCTTGACATCTTTTTTTGTCCGTACTGTTCTCTCAATATTATAGTTTATTTGTTGTTTTTTAAGACAAATATCTCTTTTCTCTAATACTTCCCGATTGTCTCAGTCCCCCTCATGTGGAGTCATCAGCATTTTCCAAATCTGCCAAGAAGTATAGTGAGAGGTACCTTTAGTTTGGAATTGTTGTTAGCTGCTGTCTGGTGGGTCCCTGACTCATGATGACCCCATGAACCATGAAATGAAACACTGTCAGATCCTGCATCATCCCCATGATTTTTTATCAGTCAGACTATTGTGATACATAGGGTTTTAATTGGAAGTTTTGGAAGTAGATTGCCAGGATTTCTTCCTAGTTCATCCTAGTCTGGAAGCTTCACTGAAACCTGTTCAGTTTCATATCAACATGCAGGCCTCCACTTACAGACAGGTAGTGGCTGTACATGAGGTGTATTGGCTGGGAATCAATGCTTTAAAAAGATTAACAGGGAAGTACTGGATATGATAAATTAGAGAATGGAAAGACTTGTGGCAAAGAGGTAAACCGGGAATGTATACTAGTCATACAGGTGGGAGATTGTAAGACCTGAATTAGTAAGGCCTCTATAAACATTGTTCAATGAACGAAATCTAAAGAATAAATGAAAATAAAGAATATTTGTTTAATGCAAATTATAAATGAATTATAACTAAGATAATGAAGTATAAAACATTACAAGACCTCCTGATGTATTTTTACAGGTACCACAAAATGATAGTTTGTACCACATGTAAGTAGATCCTCGGTTCATATTTGTTAAACAAATAAATAATTGAAAGTATGAACCAAAGGTGTCTACCAGATTTTAAGGAAATATAGTTGAAAGAATGACAATGTTATAAGGGAAATCTGTAGAGAAAGACAGGGTATGCATATGATTTTTTACAAACTGCTACCAGTTATAAAGGTAGCAGTAGCCAGAATTTAACAGTGGCAATGCGTAATTACCAGGATTTTAGATTTAGGAGTGACTTAGAGATAACAGTTGAAGGACAAGTCTCCAAAATACTCTGATATGAAGACTATCATCTGAGTCAGAACTGACTTGATAGAAATAGGTTTGTTTGTTTTTTTGATATGAAGATGTGGGGAGCTAATCTTGTATCCCAGCTTCCCATCTTGTGAGGCTCTGATTCTGGGGTCACTGCAATTCAGGGTGCTAACCTCCCATCCTCTGCTCAGTGAAAGCAGGTGATGCTCTTATTCTTCTGCCAGGATATGCTAGTGGGCTCCAGCAGTGAACTGAGCATCTAACCCACCGACATCTACGAGATACAACAAGGTGGCGTGATTTGGAGTTTGTGAGCTTTCCGTTTTTCCCTGACCCCTGGTTTCAGTGGGACTCAGGGAAACTGAGCCTCCACATTCATCCATCAGTAACAAGACTGAATGAGGTTGTATAAAGCAGAGCTAGTTGGCACTCTGATTTCTCCTTCCCCCCATGTCAGCAGTGTCTAGCTGGGATTTGGGCTTAAATCCCTACCAGGAAGCAACAGCCAGTGCAGATAAGTGCCCCACTCTGACTGAGAAAGTGTCAGCAGGGGATAGAGGGCTGATGAAATTCCACTGCACCTGACAGCAATGAGTAGCGTGAGTCAGAGCTCCACTTTTGCAGGGACAGTGTCAGCAGGTCCCAACAGAAAAACCACTATCTACCCTCACCAGAAAAAATGCACTGCAAATAAACAGGATGATTGCCTGCTAAAAATTATATTAAGTAGGTCCAGAATCTCACTAAATAATACCCCATATGTCTTGTATACAATAGAAAATCACTCATTGTAACAAGAACCAGGACAGTAACAACTTGCGTTGGAAAATAAATCAATAGATGACACAGATGTTGCAATTATCTGGCAATGATTTTAATGTAGCAATCATAAAATGCTTTAACAACAATTATGAACATACTTGCTACAAATAAAAAAAATATAGAAAATCTAAGTAAAGCATAGTAGTTATAAAAATTATGAAAAGGAACTCTCTTAGTTATCTAATGCTGCTGTAACAGAAATATCACCAGTGGATGGCTTTAACAAAGAGAAATGTATTCCCTCACAGTTTAGGAGGCTAGAAGTCTGAATTCAGGATGCCAGCTCCAGGGGAAGGCATTCTCTCTCTGTTGGCTCTGGGGAATGTCCTCGTCATCGATCTTCCCCTGGTCTAGGAGCTTCCCAGCACAGGAACACTGGGTCCAAAGGACACACTATTCTCCTGGCTCTTGTTTCTTGGTGGTATGAGGTTCCCCTGTCTTTCTGCTCACTTTTCTCTTTTATATCTCAGAAGAGATGGACTCAAGACACAACGTAATCTTAAAGATTGAGCCCTGCCTCATTAACATAACTGCCTCTAATCCTGACTCATTAACATCATAGAGGTAAGATTTACAACACATAAGAAAATTACATCAGATGACAAAGTGGTGGACAATTACACAATACTGGAAATCATGGTCTAGCAAGCTGACACATTTTTAGGGGATACAACTCAATCCACAGCAGGATCCAAATGGAAATTGTAAAACAAACAAATCCAATGACTTAGATAAAAAAAAAAAAAACTTTGTAAATGGGTTCAATATTAGAATTGTTATGATGAGGATAGAATCATTAAATGTGAGTATCCCACAAAAAGAGCTAGCACCCCTATCATAGGAGTCCCAGAAGGGGAGAAGATAAAGAGTGGAACTGAAAAATTATCTGAAGAAATAATGGTTGAAAAATTTACAAATTTGGTAAAAGACGTAAACCTAGAGTTTCAAGAAGCTGAGTAAATGCGAATAAAACAATCCCAGCAAAATCCATGTGAAGGCACATCACAATTGAACTTTTGAAAACTAAAGAAAGAAGCATGTTGAAAGCCACCAGAAGGAAACTACACATTACTTATAGGGGAACATCAATTTGAATAACATTGATAGTCTCCCTGTCCAAGTGATGGAGGACAGAAGGTGGCATGCTAATTTTTAAGTACTGAAAAAAATAAAAGAGATGTCAACCCAGATTTCTATATTCATTAGAAATATCCTTCAGGAATGAAGGTGAAATAAAGATATTTTTAGATTAAGGAAAATTAAGAGAACATTTTATCAGCACAGCTACCTTTAAAGAATGACTAAAAGAAGTTTTCTAAACAGAAAGTAAATTATAAAAGAAGAAGGCTTGGGATTTCAGAAAGGAAAGAAGAACAATAGAATGAGTAAAACTAGGGTAAATAGATTATAATTCTTCTGATTTTTTTTAGAAATCATATTTAATGACTGAATTAAAAAAAAAAAAAAAAGTCCTGGCTGTTGTCATGTGGGAGCTAGCCTGGAATTAATAGCTAGGCCACGGTTTCCTTTTGTTGGACATAAAAATTTCATAGAACCCAAAGCTCAGATGGACTCACTCTGTGACTGTCATGGGCCAAGACAAAAGAAAAGAAAGAAAAAATAAAAGAGACCACTTCATGACCATGTTTGAGCAGAGAAAAAACTAATAACACACTTCAAATTAAAAAAAAATGACCCAAGCATCCTCTCATTTGGCTGACATGAGTGCCTGCTTCTTTTTGCAAATGTATATTTAACCTTTTCCATTCCTTCTGCAAACTAAATGAAAATTATTAGGAAAGCCAATCATAAAATTCCTTCCAGTTTTTGTCAGTACTCAACCCAGACCAAAACCATGTTTCCTTGAACTCTCATAAAAATCACTAAACAAAAACCCAAATCTTACAGGAAGCCCCTTCTAATACCTTCTTACTGAGAAGCCCTATAATTCCCCAGTGTTTGATCCCTCTCGTTACAACATGTACTGATTAACCCAGTCTGACCGCAGTACTCAAATGAGAGATCGATCAATGATTTTAAACAAGGAACCGAGTAATATGAAATGATTTAAGTTTTGAAAACTGACTCTGGCTGCTGGATAAAAGTGGAGAAATGATCATAGGGAGTGAAAATATGGAAGCATGAAACGGTTACAAACGTATTTCAGTATACAAGATGAGGGGGGCTTGAATTACTTTAGTGGCTATGGTAATAGAGAGAAATGGATGAATTCAGGATATATTTAAGAACAAACAAAAAGTTCTAACAGATTAGATTCCCCCCCCACCTTTTTTTTTTTTGACTTCAGGTCCGATGTATTGGATAAATCATATGCCTTCAGTGCATGGCATAGTATCACTGGTTCATGAAAGGTTCATTTCTTCTCAATTTACCCTTGTCCTCCCTTTCATTCCACTCTCCATAAGCAAATATTCTAATACGTTTGAAATATGTATTTGTTAGTCTGTGTTACTATAAATGTGGATTAATATTTTGTTCATATTTATTTTTAATTCTGGTAAATATATTTTATGTGCATATAAATTCTACTTAATTTTTTCCTTTGTTGTTTTTGTTAGTAGCCCCCAAATGGATTCTGGCTCATAGCAAACCCCTGTGTGCAGAGTAGAACTGACCCATAGGCTTCCCAAGGCTGTGACTCTTCAGAAGTAGAGATCACAGGGCCTGTCTTCCAAGGTGCCTCTAGGTGGATTTGAACCACCAATCTTTTACCTAGTAGTCAAGTTACCAACCAGGGATACTAATTTTCCTCTTAGTAGTATGTATTCAGTCATATTTTAATACATTCAGGTAGTTAGTTACTTTTTTTTAATTTTATTTATTTTGTTACTTTTGTTGAGAATATACACAAATTCAACAGTTTCTACATGTACAATTCAGTGACATTGGTTATATTCTTCGAGATGTGCAACCATTCTCACCCTCCTTTTCTGAGTCATTCCTTCCTCATTAACATAAACTCACTACCCCCTAAGGTTCCTATCTAATCTTTCAAGTTGCTTTTGTCAATTTGATCCCATATAAATAAATCTTAAAAGAGCATAATGGTCACTGTAGACCTTTTTTACTAGCTACGCTAATCTATTGTTTGTTTTTAAGAAGCCTTCAGAGGATATTTTTGGTTTAATGTTTAAAGATAATATATCAGGACAATAGTTTTAGGGGTTCATCCAGCCTCCATGATTCTAGAAATCTGGAGTCCATGAGAATTTGAAATTCTGTTCTGTATTTTTCCCCTTTTGATCAGGATTCCTCTATAGAATCCTTGATCCTTGATCCAAATGTTTAGTAATCATAGCCAGGCACCATCCAGTTCTTCTGGCCTGATGGCAAAGAAGACAGTTGTTCATGGAGGCAGTTAGCCACACATTCCATATCCTTCTCCTATTCCTGACTTTCCTCCTTCCTCTGTTGCTCCAGATAAATAGATATCAGTTTTTGTGCCTTCGGTGGCCGCTTTCAAGCTTTTAAGACCCCAGGCACTACATAAGGAAGTAGGAGGTAGAATAGAAACTGATGAGGCTCCTAATGTACAACCTAAAACCTCATGGGATTTGATTCCTTTGTTGAAGGATTAGGGTCATGGTTTCATAGGACATCTCAGTTAATTGGCCTAATAACTTGTTTAGTGCTTCTCTTATACCTCCTAGTCAATTACTTTGAATGGCTGTGAAGTACTTCATGATAAGCAGATGGTCTCTAACCCATTGCCTTGCAGGGGAGTCAGACTCACAGGCTACAGTCTTTACAGAAGCAGACTGCCACGTCTTTCTCCCTTGGAGCAGCTGGTGGGTTCAAACTGCTGACCTTACAGTTATCAGCTAAGTGTTTTAATCACTGAGCCACCAGAGATCATTCAGATGGCCTCTTTAAAAAAACAAAAAAAATCCCTTTACTGTCAAGTAGATTCTGACTCATAGTGACCCTATGGGACAGAGTAAAACTGCCTTATAGGATTTCCAAGGAGCAGCTGGTGGATTCAAACTGCCGACAGTTTAGTTAGCAGTCAAACTCTTAAGCACAGTGCCACCAGGCCTCTAGTCCCCTGTAATTACCTATAATAACATTTTGTTGAATATCTTTGCACATAACCCTTTTTGGACCTATATGAATTTATTTATTTATTTATTTATTTTATTGCAACTAGAATTAAGGAATTGTGTGACTTGAACATACGTAATTTGACTGCTTTGCATATAATTTGATGAATTAGTGTACAGCGTTGGAAAAGAAGGAACTAATTCTGTGTGTAAAAACATGACTGGATCTCATAAACATGTTAAACAAAAGACACCAGGCACTAAAAACGTATATACTGTATGAATCCATTTATATAAGTTCAAGAACAGGCAATACTAACTGATAGTTCTGGAAATCAGGGCCAATTAAGGTAGGTGTGAGAGTGAACATAATTTAGAATGAAATGAAACAGCAAAAGAAAGTTAGGTAGGCAATTGCCATGCAGACAGAAAACAACAGTGAACTCAAAAGTTCAGAAAGAAGAGGGGCCAAGATGGTAGAGTGGTCAGATGCTTACTGTGGTCCTTCTTAAAGCAAAGACTCCCTCCAAAAAGTGAATCCATTATATATGATAATCTAGGAGACCTGAACATCAAAGGCAAAGTTGAGGAACTGGACTGAGTGGCAGGGGAAGGGAGAGATGGTTTGGAAGCAGCAAGGAGTTGCCAGAACTGACACAGCAGGAGCTGGCACCCTTCAGGCCAGATAGGCTGGCATGCATGGTGAGGCAAGTAGTGGCTCTCAGGAGGAGTTTTCCACATCTGGAGAGACCCAGTGGCAGAGTCTACTCAAACCTCCAGAACGAGTGAAAAGCAGCACCCAATTGGCAAAAGATAAGTACATTTGTCTGACATACCACGCGGATCAAAGAACACCCCCTATGGGAGAAACCTCTCTCCCATTTACCACCCCCCCCTCGTTCTGCACTGGATCCCTGGCTGGCTTCAGTGATTGCTGAGTCTCCTGGGTCAGAAGGGGGACCCGTCACATGTCCTGAGCCATTCTCCTGGCCTTAGAGAGGGAACAACTTAACAAACAGGAGAAAATAATCTGCCAGCTCCTGTAAACCAGGAACTCAGAATAGGCACAGCTCCTTCGCCTAGCCACAGGCATAAGGGGTTCATGGACTTTGAATGTTTTTCACCCCTGCATAGACCTGTGTGGGCCCATTTCAACAGTGTAGGCCCTCATTACAACAGTAAGACAGGGTATATACCTGAAGCTTAACTTCAACTTTAATAGCTGTATGGTGAAGTGGCAGGTTTGTGACATTTAACACTGCTCTGCCCATTAAGCAGGGTCCTCACCTACCCACATCAGGGGCCTGATAACTGGTGGCTCCACCCATACAACCTACCCACCTGTGATAGGGGTCTAAGAATAAGTGGTGCCTCCCAGTCCTTACAGTCAATAGCACTGGGTGCTCATAGTCTGGCTGCAAAACCCACCCACTTACACACTCTAGGGAACAGAGACACACTTTCCTACCGGACACTCAGGGGCAGCTGTCAGCTCCCTGCCTTGCTCAGCACGTGACCCCCTACCGCAACCAGACACCCGTGCCTACACCAATCATCTCTGCCTGTCTAGGACTCTGGGTGAGAGAGCCTGCACCACACACTTGGTGACCAACTACCTGGACACCTGAGCTGAATCCATACAAAAAAATAAACAGACTCCTAGGCTCACATACCTAGTAACAGATCTAACAACCTAGTGACAGGAAGTTAGAGCTTCAAAGGTGCCATTAATCACACTAGCTCACATGAGCAGCCTATTTGGGCATATCAAAACAACACAAAACAAGAAGCTAGGACACAGTAAGCAAACATAAATAAATATGATAACTTATTGATGGCTCGGAGACAACAGTCAGTATCAAATCACAGAAAGAGGTAGACCATGGTGGCTTCAGCAATCACACAAAACAAAGAATCATGACATTTTCCAGAGGAAGAGAATTTCTTGGAATTACCAGAGGTAGTATACAAAAGATTAATACACAGAACTCTTAAGAGATCAGGAAGGAGATCATGTGAAAAACAGAACAAGCCAAGGAACACACAGACAAACCAACAGAGGAACTTAAGATTATAGAAGAACATAATGACAAATTTAAAAAGCTGCAAGAATCCATAGAAAGACAGCAATCAGAAATACAGAAAATTAACAATAAAATTTCAGAATTAGACAACTCAATAGAAAGTCATAAGAGCAACAACAAAAAGACAAATAACCTAATTAAAAAATAGGCAAAGAATATGAATAGGCACTTCACCAAAGAAGGCATTCAGGAGCCTAACAGACATAAGAGGAAATGCTCACATTCATTAGTCATTAGAGAAATGCAAATCAAAACTACAATGAGATACCATCTGACCCTAACAAAGTTAACATTAATCCAAAAACCCCAAATAATAAATGTCGGAGAGGTTGTAGAGAGACTGGGACACTTACACACTGTTGGTAGGAAGGTAAAATGATACAACCACTTTGGAAATCAGTTTGGCGCTTCCTTAAAAAGCTAGGAATAGAAGTACAATACGGTCTAGCAATACTACTACTTGGAATATATCCTACAGAAATAAGAGCCATCACATGTATAGATATATGCACACCCATGTTCATTGCAGCACTGTTCACAATAGCAAAAAGATGGAAACAACCTAGGTGCCCATAAACGGACAAATTGATAAATTATAGTATATTCACACAAATGGAATACTACACAACAATAAAGAACAGTGACGAATACATGAAACATACTATAACATGGAGGAATCTGGAAGGTATGCTGAGTGAATTTAGTCAGTTGCAAAAGGACAAATATTGTATAAGACCACTATTATAAGAACTCAAGAAACAGTTTAAACACAAGAGAAAGCATTCTTTGATGATTAAGAGGGTAGGGAGGGAGGGAGAGGTCTGTTCACTAACTAGATAGTAAATAAGAATTATCTTAGGTAAAGGGAAGGACAACACACACTAGAGGGGAAATTAGTGCAACTGGTTTAAATCAAAATCGAAGAAGTTTCCTAAATATAACCAAACACTTCAAAAGACAGAGTAGCGAGGGCGGGAGTCTGGGGACCATGATTTCAGGGGACATGTAGGTCAATTGGGATAACAATGTTTATTAAGAAAATGTTCTGCATCCCACTTTGGTGAGTGGCATCTGGGGTCTTAAAAGCTAGCCAGTGACCATCTAAGATGCATCAATTCATCCCAACTCACCTGGAGTAAAGGAGAATGAAGAACACCAAATACACAAGGAAAATATTAGCTCAAGAGACAGAAAGGGCTACATAAGCCAGAGACTCCATCAGCCTAAGACCAGAAGAACTAGATGATGCCAGGCTACCATCAATGACTTCCCTGACAGGGAACACAACAGAAAGTCCCTGAAGGAGAAAAGTGGGGTGCAGAACTCAAATTCTAGTAAAAGACCAGACTTAATGGTTTGACTGAGATTGGAGGGACCCCAGAAGACACAGTCCCAGACTCTCTGTTGGCCCAGAGCTGAAACCATTCCCGACTGTTCAATTCTTCCAACAAACATTATCTGGACTATAGGACATCAAGTGATACTCGTGAGGAGTATGCTTCTTAGCTCAAGAAGATATTTGAGATTAAACCTGCAGTTTCTGTCTGGAGGAGAGATGAGAAGGCAGAGAGGGTCAGTAGCTGGTTGAATGGGCATGGGAAATCGAGGCTGAAAGGAGGAATGTGCTGTCACAGCATAGGGGGAGCAGCTAAGGTCACACAGAAATGTGTGTATAAATTTTTGTATGAGAAACTGACTTGAATTGTAAACTTTCACTTAAAGCACAATTGAAAAAAAAAGAAAATAAGAGGCTCAGAATGATAGTCTGAGCTGAGATTATGAGCCATAAACTAGCTACATAAAAACCAGAGTAAGGAGGTGAAGCTCTGTTGTAATCAGGAGGCATCTGACATGCATACTGCCAAGGCCAAATCCAATTATATTGTGTGAACATTACTGAGGTCATAGGTAAGAAAAAGAAAGTGAGAACACCTGGTAAGAAGTATAAACCCAATGAATTGAAGAGATGATCCTCACACACATACCTACTGTAATGAAAAATCAGTATCATCTATCATGTATTGAAGATATTAAATAGCTAAGAATTTTAATGAAACTCACTAAGTTTCAGTTACAGTTTCCGCCAAGTTTATGTGAGTTGAAAACCTGCATGATTAGATCTAAGAAATTCAGTACATGAATAAGTATTAACACAAAGGCCATACTATTAATACCCTACTCGAAAAAAAAATGCTAAGAAAACCTTTTTTGGTAGGCTGTCATGTTATCTGTTACCAAGAGCAATAAAATATCAAATGGAATTTACTGATCCGAAACTACCTTTAATAAGTTATACAGCATGCTAGAAAGAGAAATTAAATGAGAGTTTTCTCATTATTAAAATGGAGTTTTCATATTCAGAAGGAAACAACAAAAAAATACTTATATGCACGTTGTAGATAATTTTATAAACTCATCATGGAATCTTAATAATTCCTATTCTTTAAAGTAATAATTAGTATTGCTTAAAATTAAGAGTTTGCTTCATTTGATTTGGTTTTGTTTGCACTCCTCTGAGTCATGCAGATTTCTTGTTTATGTTTGCAAACTCCCTGATTTTTTGGTTAGTAATTTATTTTGCTTTGGGCTGGGTAGGCATAAGAATGTGGAAACCCTCTTTTTTTTCTCTGAACCAAGGAAAATGGGAAGAGGCCACTGAATCAATCATAATGTATGGCAGGGGCAAGACAAAAATTACCTATGGCTTTATAAATCTGAAGCCCTGGTGTCATAGTGGTTAAGAGCTCAGGCTGCTAACAAAAGGCTGGCAGTTCGAGTCCATCAGCCGCTCCTTGGAAACCCCATGGGGAAGTTCTACTCTGTCTTATAGGATCACTATGAGTGGCAATGGGTTTGGTTTTGGTTTTATAAATCTGTCTTTTAGAAATTGTTTATATTGATCTGCCTCTGAATGCAGACACTTGAATTTCTCCAAATAGAACATGCCATGTCATACCTACACACTGCTCATTTACCACATGGTAAACCCCCACACATCTTTCAAACCTCAGGCTATAAATCAAATTTTTTGTGAAGCCTCCCACGTAACCAGAACCTTATGATTCCCTTTGAGCCTACAATCTCCTGAACTAAGATGAAATAGGTGCTGTGTCTGCTTCCCTATTCTTATTATATCACTTACCATACTGAATTTTACTTGTCTGTCTTTCTCACTAGACTATAAGCTTCTTGAAGGTCAGGTATTCTGAATCTGTAGCACTTAGTTCAGTAGTTGGCCTAGAATATTAATTAAATATTCATAAACCATGTACAATATGCCTACTCCTGGGCTATGTGCACATTACATGTTTTCTTTTCTTCCTTAATGAATTGACTAATGGGTATATGGAATTACCAAACTCATCATGAATAATAGATATGGCTCAACAGGATCAAGAAAATTAATTTTCAGTACGTTATAGACTGGTAGATAGGGTTGAATTATTCAATTTTCTACAACACACTTTAGTTTGACAGAAATATACGGAGTGTATATAAACTAAGGAAAATTGCAAATTTTGGCATATTATATGTTTCTTCTTGTTGTTGCTGTGTGCTGTCAAGTCGATTCAGGCTCATAACAACTCAACAGTTGGGATTAAACCTCCCATTCTAGCTCCAAACAATATAAAAATATAACATTAATTCTCCAAGTAATGACTTAAGAATTTTTGATATAAAAATTATCAGTAAATGCAAAAAAACTATATGAACAGTATTTATTTTTAAGGTCTTGATTTCCAAGTAGTAACCTTTAAAATAAGAATTCGATAGTAGGTATTTGTGAAAAAAATATTTTCAAAATACATTATCTAATTACTTGTCAGTCTTCAGTGGCAGCATACGCTGCATCCATATAATCAACTATGTTGTCAACATTTAGGGTATTTATATAAAGCGTCTTTACGCTTCTTCTTGTAGTTTTTAGGTGCCATCGAGTCAGTTCTGACTGATAGAGAGACCCTATGTACAACAGAAGAAAACACTGCTTGGCCCTGCACCATCCTCACAATCATTGCTATGTTTGAGCCCATTGTTGCAGCCACTGTGTCAATCCATCTTGTTGAGGGTTTTCCTCTTTTTCACTGATCTTGTATTTTCCTTTCCAAGCATAATGTCCTTCTCCAGGGACTGGTCCCTCCTGGTAACGTGTCCAAAATATGTGAGATGAAGTCTGGCCATCCTCGGGTCTAAGGCACGTTCTCGTTGTACTTCTTCCAAGACAGATCTGTTCGTTCTTCTGGCAGTCCGCGGTGTAGTCAAGATTCTTCACCAACGCCATAATTCAAATGCATCAATTTTTTCTGGTCTTCCTTATTCATTGTCAGGCTGTTAAAAAGTAAAGATGTCATTTAGAAGACCAAGGTGAGCCTGACCCAAGCCATGGTATTTTCAATGGTCTCATATGCATTGAAAAGCCGGACAACGTTTATGCTTAGACACGTGGAATTCTGTTTACTACCTAACTGCTAAGTAGATTCATATTTAAATGTAAATGTCTTTGAAGAGTGTACTATGTTGAAATTACTAATTTTCATACTAGACATTTCAAAATTTGCATGTATAATTGCACATTCCTTCATGCAAATAAAAACTAAGTTTTGCCCTCCTGGCAAAGGTATTTCCATATTTATCTATGCACACTCAATGTGTATGCAAACACTTGGATTTACATACATGCATATTTATTGTGTTTATATATTTATTGGTTTTATACAGTGTGCTATAAATGTTTTACATTTAATGTGGCAAATATTGCTATAGTTAACTTTTGTCTAGAGAAGTCATGTTTATCATTTGTCCAGAGTAACTCAGTTATGTGAATATTCAATCTATTGAAAATATGGAGGGTTATTTATTTTAAAAGGATTATGTTTTATAATCCTTTTACTCAAATATTAAGTATTTAATACAAATATAAATTATGTATTTGAAAATATTTTTAAAAAGAGATTCAATTTGGGTAGGAAAAGTTAAAGTACCATATGTCTAATTTGGATTAAAGAAGCCCTCGTGGCACAGCGGTTAAGTGCTTAGCTGCTAACCAAAAGGTTAGCAGTTCAAACCCATCAGCTACTCTGTGGGAGAAAGGTTGCAGTCTGCTCCCAAAAAGATTATAGCCTTGGAAACCCCATGGGCACATCTTCTCTGTCCCATAGGGTCCCTTTGAATTGGAAACCACTTGATGGCAACGGATAGTTTGGATTAAATCTCTCATTCTTCCCCTGAACACCATGAATGTTGTTAACGGTCATCTAGTCTATTCCAACTCATGAAAACAACATGTGTGCAGACTAGAACTGCTCCATAAGGTTTTTAAGGCTGTGACCATTTGAAAGCAGATTTCCAGGTCAACTTTCCAAAGCACCCTTGGATAGGTTCGAACCACGAATCTTTAGACTAGTAGTGGAGCACTTAACCATTTGTGCCCCTCAAACACTATGAAAGTATTATTTAATTCCCTAAGTAATTTTTTAAGAATATGGACTACTAAATTATCAGTAAGTACTCAATAAATGTATATGAAACGGTTATTTTTAAGGTCTTGATTTCTAAGTAGACAATTTTAAAATAAAAACTTTAAACAGAAATTCCTAGGCCTGGACACTGTTCAATGTCAGCTCTGCAAACAATATAAAGATACACAAAAAATCACCATGTGTGTCATATATGACAATGTACCCGCACAGAATTTCCCACTCACATATGCTTCCTGGGACATGGAATGTATCAAAGACATTTTGTACCCAATTCTTCTAACTGTAAAGGCTTGGTGTTGTCATAATACATATTTAACTTCTAAGATTGGTAGATTGCTTCAGTGAACAATTTTATATGGCATTTTTTTTTCTTATCTGAGTCAATGTTTTCCTCAATACCATGAAGTAAATTAAAATTAAGTGCTTAAATCTACTGCTTATGATAAAGAAGACCAAATCTCATTCTAATAAATGTGAAATACAACTTGTCATGTTCTTTTCACTCTGTAGAAATTCTACCACAAGCCTTTGCCAGTTAAGTCTAATATGTTGACATTTATTTTTGCTGCAATAAATGTTAGGATTATATTTTTGCATTAAATTCTGGCATTTTTAAAGATCACGATGACAAGCAATTTATTCCTCAAATCACTCTGGTTTGTTTTTACTTTTTGAATATGGATTTGGCCATGTGTCTCCAAAGCACAGTACAAAGCATATTTCATATGTTTTGCAACCTATTAGTTTGATTTAAACCCACTTTTTCCATCTGGATTTACACAAGCCTTCTGAGATGTTATTTGCTTGAACTATTGCCCAGAAATAATCACACTGAATCCAATTTCACACTGGCTGTGTGGCCTACCAAGCCTGTCACTGTAAAGCTTTAGGGTTTTTATAGTTTGTTTTAATGAAGGCAATTTTTCAAATACTCTATACAGGCAGTCCCCATGTTATGAACCTCTGACTTAAGTATAACCTGTAGTTTTGAAACCAACCCCCTTAAAGCCTATTATATTAAAAATTCAAGGTACATACAAAGGTTCCTAATAACAAACGGCCACTACTTAGCTAGGTGCATCAAAGTATTATTACTATTATTACTATATTCCTAGGTTGAAGATGTTTTAGTATATCTGGAAGTGTTTCTTTAATTTTTTTATGCATAGAAAGGTACACCATATCCAATATGCTAAGGCAAACATTTGAATAATTGACATTAGATACAAACTGTACATAACTGCTTTGACTTATGTACAAATTTAACTTAAAAACATACTTGGGAACTCATTTGTAATCCAGGGACTGCTTGTATATGAGCAAGAGATATATTGTTTTGATGCTCATTTTAAAAATGTTTATCTACTGTCCCTTAAATATAAAATGAATAAGATAACATAAAAAAAAATTGTCATCGAGTCAATTCTGACTCATAGCGACATTTTAGGACAGAGTAGAAAGGCCCCACAGGGTTGTCAAGGAGCAGCTGGTGGATTCAAACTGCCGACCTTTTGGTTAGCAGCTGAGTTTTTGATCATATAAAACCCATTGCTGTCAAGTCGATTCTGACTCATAGTGACCCTATAAGACAGATTAGAGCTGCCTCATAGGGTTTCTAAGGAGTGCCTGGTGGATTCAAACTGCCAACTCTTCGGTTAACAGTCAATCTCTTAACCACTGTGCCACCAGGGCTTCTTTAGCCATGTAGTAGGTATTAAAATCATTACAGAGATAATGGAACAAACCAACATGCAAAAAAAAAAAAATTGTTTGTTTTTTGTTTTTTGCATAGCCAATATAAAACCCATATACAACTCATTGTGTCAACTTCAATGTGTCTTAAATCAAAACCTTGAAGATGAGTAATTTAGTGCCTAAAGCATTGATAACATTACTTTTTGTATTTCAAAGATTTATTCCTTCTAGTAATACGACAACTAAGAGAGAATGTAAATTTGAGATGTATATTTGAACTGCCTTCTTCTAAGCTGAGTAAAGAGTGAAACAGAACATTTTTCAAAGTAATGTATCTAGATAACCCAAACAATCTTGCCTTTTTTTTTTTTTCCCCCGCCCCTCTGGTTGTTAGACAGTTTTGGTTTATATTATCTAGGAAAAACATCTTGGTTGTTTCTACCCATGTTTAGTTGTTAGTTTCCATTGACCTAAAGAAAAGACCTGAATTATTTATTAAGAACCAAATATAGTAGAAATCTGAGTTGTTTTCTGCCTAACATAAAAACCAGGGAATACTCATTGATTAGTTTTCATAAATCAGTGCGTAGGTGGTTGCCAGCACCTACCCAAGTCTCGTTTGAATTCTGACCACTTCTGAGAAAGTTCAGACTACCTAATGTGTGCTAACTAGAGATAGACAAGTTGGCAATTCTTTCTCTTTGCAAAATAGGTACGTGTTTTTTTTCTTGTGGTAAGTTTTTTTTCAACTCTGCTGCTTTATGATTACAATCAAAATCCACTTTGAAGAGTTTTGGGGGGATTAATTTATGTATTTTTAAGAAATATCCCTGTGGAAAAGGAATATTAGAGTTAAAATATTTTCTAAATTGCGAATCCAAACTCTTCCCTTGTTTATATGGATAAAATGACTTGACAAAGTGAAAGGTAGGTGGATTGCCTGGGAACTGCTGATGGGGATACAGCTTCATGCTATTGAGGTCAAACACATAGAAGCAAAGTGAAATGGAGAAATGAAGTAATCATTCATATGATTGTGGACTTAAAAAAAAAAAAAAAAGCTTTTAACCAAACAATTTAGAAAATTTTCACTTTACTTTGACTTATTCAAATAATACATTAATTATCCTCTTCCTCTTTTGACTATAAACAGGCATTTTAAAAATAATTGCAACTACATTGTTAGAATTTTCAGATGGACATTCCATTTAGTTACCACATCATCTGGAGATGATTGTTTATATTATCTTACCTCAATATCCCCTTCTAAGAGATGGAGAGAAATTACTGTTTTTTGTTTGTTTGTTTTGTAGAGAACTTTTAAAATATTAACAAAGTAATTGTACGTGAACCAGGATATTATTAGAAACACTGTATAAGTTATCAGTAAATCATTATTGTATACATTGAAATAGACATTGTTATGCAAATCTAAATTGTTATAATCATATAGAAACTTTTAAAAGCCAAATTTAAGTATACCATTTAAAAGTGAGAATTTGAAACAAAGTCATCTTCACACTAAATCTTTAAAACCTTGGATCATTTTTATATGACATTCAGAAAGGAAAACAATATATGCTAGGCTGAGATGACTTTAAAGGAAATAGATACAACTATTTAAAAAATCAATCACATATTCTTTAATTTCCCACAAAAATGATGTTCTATGCTAAGAAAAAATATTTATTGAGCATAAAATATATTCTGCTGAACAGAAAGAAAAAAAATTATTTTCTCAATAGCTATACACAAGTATAGCTTATCAAAAAATAACTTAAAAATAGATTCTATTAGTATACTTTACATAAAACATGATGTTCCTGTACACTGTAGAATAACAACGGCATTATGGAAGCAGTGGAATCTGGATTAAATCTTTAAGGAAATTGGAAAGCATAAGAGAAAACTTGAGGAATAGTTGCCTACATCAGGTTTTAGAAATTGGTCCACTCATTTCAGGGAGCTGAAATTTCTTTGTAAGAAAATAGATGGGGTGATATTAGAAAGGTAAAGAAAATCTTTATTTACGAAGAATAGTGACTACCAGGCTATGGAATTTGAACAGTATTCTGCAGGTCGCATAGACCGCTTAATACCAATGAGTACATAGATAGCTGCAGTCTAGTCAACTCCAGCTCATGGTAACCATATTTACAAGAGCGCAAAGCATTGTTGTTCTGCATCATCCTCATGATCTCTAGTATGTTTGAATCTATCATTGTAGTCATTGTGCCAATCCACTCCACCAAGACTCTCCCTCACTCTCTCTGGCCCTCTTCTTCACCACAGATAATGTCATCTTCCAGTGATTGATCCCTCCTGATGAAGTTTCCAAAACAAGTGGGTTGGACAATAGTCTATTGTAATCGATAAATTTTCCATGGCCAATTTTTAGAAGTACTTTGCCACATCTTTCTTCCTAGTCTGTCTTAGGCTTGAGGCTCTGCTGAAATCTTTCCACATGGGAGGCCCTGCTTGTACTTAAAATACTGGTGGCATAGCTTCCAGTATCACAACAGGCAAGCCACCACAGTAGAACAAACTGACAGATAGGTTGTGGATACTAATGAATATCAAAAACCAAACCAAACACACTGCCGTTGAGTTGAGTCTGACTCATAGCGACCCTACAGGACAGAGTAGAACTACCCACTAGAGTTTCAAAGGCTGTAATCTTTATTGAAACGGATTACCACATCTTTCTCCTGCAGAGCTGCTGCTAGGTTCCAAAGGCTTACCTTTCAGTTAGCAGCAGAGCAATTACAACTGTGCCATCAGGGACCCTATTAATGAATACACCCACTCCTCACTTATCGACATGGCTAGGTTCCAAATATCTGAGTGTTATGTGAAAATCGGCATTATGCAAAAATGGAAGATTACCACATCAGAACACAAAATATTCTGTGGGACACATATGTCTCTCTGGACTCAAGAGGTGGAAAATGTAGGTGGGTGTGGTATGTCCAACTGGTCATGAAAGAGTTAATGTCAGACGTATGCTATTAATGCACGGAATATTTGGATAGACTTTTACTATTGTCATAAATGTGAAGTGTTGGATATCCAGATAGTCATAAGTGAGGAGTTGGTGTATAGGGACTGATTAAACTCGTAGCTGAATGCATGCTGATGTAGGTAATGAGACATTATTAATAAAATTATATTACAATACATTTCATTTATCTACTCATCAGTTAATAAATATTTGGGTTGTTTTCAATTTTAGCTATTAAGGGTAATGCTGGTAGGAACATTAGTTTTCATTTTTTGTTTGGGCATATTTTTTTCAATTTTTTGGATGTATACATGGGAGTACAATTGCTGACACATATGGTAACTCTCTGTATAACCTTTTTGAAGAACCAGCAAATTGTTTTCCAATGCAGATCCACCATTTTATATTCTCACCAGCAATGTATGAAGATTCCAATTTCCCAACATCCTCAGCAATACTTGTTATCATCTGTCTTTTTTATTATACTCATTCTAATGCATGTGAAGTGATATTTAATTGTTGGTTTCTTGTTGTTGCTAGGTGCCCTTCAACTTCGTTATGATTCATAGTGACCCTATGTACAATAGAAAGAAATACTGCCCAGTCCTGCACCATCCTAACAATTGCTGTTATCCTTCGTGCCTATTGTTGTAGCCACTGTGTCAATCCATCTCGTTAAGAGCCTTCCTTTTTTTGGGTCACCATCTACTTTACCAAGCATGATGTCCTTCTCCAGGGACTGGATCCTCCTGATAATACATAGAAAGTATGTGAGAAGAAGTCTCACCATCACTGCTTCTGAGGAGTATTCTCATTGTACGTCTTCCAAGACAGATTTGTTCATTCTTCTGGAATTCCACTGTATATTCAATATTCTGCACCAACACCATAATTCAAAAGCATAAATTCTTCTTCCATCTTCCTTATACATTGTCCAACTCTCGCATGCATATAAGATGATTGAAAACACCTCAGCTTGGGTCAGGTGCACTTTAGTCTTCATGGTGACATCTTTGCTTTTTAACACTTTAAAGAAGTCTTTTGCAGATTTGCCCAATGCAACTCGTCTTTTCATTTCTTGACTGCTGCTTCCATGGACGTTGATGGTGGATCCAAATAAAATGAAATCCTTGATAGCTTCAATACATTCCCCATTTATCATGATGTTGCTCATTGGTCCAGTTTTGAGGATTTTGTTTTCTTTATGTTGAGGTGTAAGCCATACTGAAGGCTGTAGTCTTTGATCTTCATGAGTAAGTACTTCAAGTCCTCTTGGCTTTCAGCAAACAAGGTTGTGTTATCACAGGTTGTTAATGAGTCTTCATCCAATCCTGATGCTTCCTTCTTCTTATTGTCCAGCTTCTTGTATTATTTGCTCAGCATACAAATTGAATAAGTATGGTGAAAGGATGTAACCCTGACACACACCTTTCCTGACTGGAAATCACAAAGTATCCTCCTGTTCTATCTGAATGACTGCCTCTTGATCTATATACAGGTTCCTCATGAGCACAATTAAGAGTTTTGGAATTCCCATTCTTCTCAATGTTATCCATAATTTGTTATGATCCACACAGTCGAATGCCTTTGCATAGTCAATAAAACACAGGTAAACATCTTCCTGGTATTCTCTGCTTTCAGCCGAAGAGTCATCTGACATTAGCAATAATACCCCACATTCCAGGCTTGAATTTCTGGCAGTTGCCTGTCGATGTATTGCAGCAATAAATTTTGACTGATCTTCAGCAAAATTTTACTTGTTTGTGATAGTAATGATATTGCTCGATAATTTCCCAATTCAGTTGGATCACCTTTCTTTGGAATGGCCACAAATACGGGTCTCCCAGTTGTTTGGCCGTGTAACTCTCTTCCAAATTTCTTGACATAGGTGGGTGAGCTTTTCCACTGCTGAATCTATTTGTTGAAACATCTCAATTGATATTCTGTCAATTCCTGGAGACTTGTTTTTCACCAATACCTTCAGTGCAGCTTTGACTTCTTCCTGCAATACCATCAGTTCTTGATCATATGTTACCTCCCAAAATGGCTGAATGTCAACCAATTCTTTTTGGTACACTGACTCTGTGTATTCCTTCTGTTATGGATTAAATTGTGTCCCCCAAAAATATGTGTATCAAATTGGCTAGACCATTTTGTCATCTAATGTGATTTTCCTACGTGTTGTAAATCCTATTTCTATGATGTTAATGAGATGGGATGAGTGGCAGTTATGTTAATGAGGCAGGACTCAAGCTACAAGATTAAACTGTGTCTTAAGACAATCTCTTTTGAAATATAAAAGAGAGAAGCAAGCAGAGAGACATGGGGACCTCATATCACCAAGAAATAAGCACTGGGAGCATAGCGGGTCTTTGTTTTGAAACAGTCAACATGCCAACGGGCAAGAACATTTCAGGTGAATGTAGTCAGACTGGTAGCTAGCTAACTGAGGTACAAATAAGATTGATAGATATAAATTCATAGTAGCACTGACTTAAGCATTGAGTATGCAAGTCCACAAATGACTTATTTGGCATTCTCTGAAAACGTTTTGAACATTTTGATAGGGTCTGGACTGTATAAAGAAGACAGTGGCATCAGGATTGGAGGAAGACTCATTAACAACCTGTGATGTGCAGATGACACAACGTTACATTGCATGCTGAAAGCCAAGAGGACTTGAAGCACTTACTGATGAAGATCAAAGACTACAGATTTCAGCACTGATCACACCTCAACATAAAGAAAACAAAATCCTCACAACTGGTACAATAAACAACAACATGAAAAATGGAGAAAATATTGATTTTGCCAAAGATTTCGTTTACTTGGATCCACCATCAACGTCCATGGAAGCAGCAGTCAAGAAATCAAATGACATGTTGCATTGGGCAAGTCTGCTGCAAAAGGCCTTTCTAAAGTGTTAAAAAGCAAAGATGTCACTTTGAGGATTAAGGTGCACTTGACCCAAGCCATGGTGTTTTCAATCGCTTCATCTGTATGAGACAGCTGAACAATAAATAAGGAAGACCAAAGAAGAATTCATGCCTTTGAATTATAGTGTTGGCAAAGAATATTGAATATACCATAGACTGCCAGAAAATGAACAAATCTGTCTTGGAAGAAGTACAGTCAGAATGTTCCTTAGAAGCAAGGACAGCCAGACTTTATCTCAAGTACTTCGGACATGTTGTCAGGAGGGAACAGTCCCTAGAGAAGGACATCATGCTTGATAAAGTACAGGGTCAGTGAAAAAGAAAAGCACCTTCAATGAGATGAATTGACACAATTCATACAATAAAGGGCTCAAACATGGCAATGACTGTGAGGATGGAACAGGATCAGGCAGTGTTCAATTGTGTTGTACATAGGGTCACTATTAGTGGGAACCAATCTGACTGCACCTAACAACAACTACACTCAGTTTTATGGAGCTCTTGTGGTGCAATGGCTAAGGGCTCAACTGCTAAATGATAAGTCAGTGGTTTGAACCCACAGCTACCCTGCAGGAGAAAAGACCTGGAGATCTGCTTCCTTAAAGATTGTTGTTCTTGTTGTTAGGTGCTGTTGAGTTGTTTCCAACTCATAGCAACCCTATGAACAACACAACAAAGCACTGTCCTGTACTTCGCTATCCTCACAATCAATGCAATGTTTGAGCCCATTGTTTCAGCCACTGTGCCAATCCATCTCATTGAAAGTCTTCCTCTCTTTCAGTGCCATTTTACTTTACCAAGCATAATGTCCTTCTCCAGGGACTAGTCCCTCCTAATAGCATGTCCAAAATACTTGAGATGAAGTGTCTCCATCCTCGATTCTAAGGAGCATTCCGGTTATACTTCTTCCAAGACAGATTAATTCATTCATTTGGATGTCCATGGTATGTTCAATATTCTTCGCCAACACCATAATTCAAAGGCATGAATTCTTCTTTGGTCTTCTTTATTTATTGTCTAGCTTTCTCATGCAGATGAAGCGATTGAAAATACCATGGCTTGGGTCAGGTGCACTTTAATCCTCAAAGTGACATCTTTGCTTTTTAACACTTTAGAAAGGTCTTTTGCAGCAGATTTGCCCAATGGAATGTCATTTGATTTCTTGACTGCTGCTTCCATGGACGTTGATGGCGGATCCAAGTAAATGAAATCCTTGACAAAATCAATATTTTCTCCATTTTTCATGGTGTTGCTTATAGTATCAGTTGTGAGGATTTTGTTTTCTTTATGTTGAGGTGCAATCAATGCTGAAAGCTGTAGTCTTTGAACTTCATCAGTAAGTGCTTTAAGTCCTCTTAGCTTTCAGGAAGCAAGGTTGTGAAATCTGCATATAGTAGGTTGTTAATGAGTCTTCCTCTAATTCTGATGCCATGTTCTTCTTATATTCCAGCTTCTCTGATTATTTGCTCAGCATACAGACTGAATAAGTATAGTGAAAAGATACCACACTGATGCACACCTTTCTGGATTTTAAACCAATCAGTATTCTCTTGTTCTGTTCAAATGCCTGCCATTTGGTTTACATACAGGTTCACCATGAGCACAATGCAGTGTTCTGGAATTTCCATTCTCTGCAGTGTTACCCATAATCTGTTATGTGCCACACAGTTGAATGCCTTTGCACAGTTGATAAAACACAGATAAACATCTTTCTGGTATCTGACATCAGCAGTGATATCTCTCATTCCACATCCTCTTCTGAATCCACCTTGAATTTCTGGCAGTTCCTTTTTGATATACTGCTGTGACAGTTTTTGCATTATCTTCTGCAAAATTTTACTTTCATGTGATATTAATGATATTGCTCAATAATTTCTGCATTATTTTGGATCACCTTTCTTTAGAATTGGAACAAATATGAATCTCTTCTATTCAGTTGGCCAGGTAGCACTCTTCCAAATTTCTTGGCATAGATGAGTGAGGGTTTCCTGCTCTGCATCCATTTATTGGAACTTTCAAATTGGTATTCCATCAATTCCTGGAGCCTTGTTATTTTGCCAGTATCTTCAGCACAGCTTGAACTTCTTCCTTCAGTTCCACCAATTCTTGATCATATGCTCTCTCTATAAAAGGTTGAATATTGACCAATTCTTTTGGTACAATGACAGTGTATTCCTTCCATCTGCTTTTGATGCTTCCTGCATCATCTAGTATTTTGGCCATAGAATCCTTCAATATTGCAACTCAAGGTTTGAATTTTTTCGTAAGTTCTTTTACCTTGAGAAATGTCGAACAGGTTGATCATTTTTGGTTTTCTAACTCCAGGTCTTTACACATTTCATTATTATACTTTGCTTTGTCTTCTCAAGATGCCTTTGAATTCTTCTGTTCACCTCTTTTACGCGATCATTTTTTCCATTCACTTTAGCTACTCAATGTTCAAGAGCAAGTTTCTGACATTCATTTTTGTCTCTTCTTTCTTTCCTGTCTCTTTAATGACCTTTTGCTTTCTATGTATGATGTCCTTGATGTCATTTACACAACTCGACTGGTGTTAGGTCATTAGTGTTTAGTGCATCGAACATACTCTTGATATGTTCTCTAAATTCAGGTGGAATATATTCAAGGTCATACTTTGGCTCTGGTGGACATGTTTTAATTTTCCTCAGTCAATTTGAACTTGCATATGAGTAATTGATGGTCCATTCTACAGATGGCCCCTCTCCTTGTTCTAACTGATGTTACTGTGCTTTTCCATGTTCTCTATGCACAGATATAGTAGATTTGATTCCTGTGTATTCCATCTGGTGAAATCCAAGTGTATAGTTACCACTTATGTTGTTGAAAAAAGGTATTTGCAGTGAAGAAATCATTGGTTTTGCAAAATTCTGTCATGCAATCTCTGGCG
Source organism: Dugong dugon (assembly GCA_030035585.1). Classification (NCBI taxonomy): domain Eukaryota; kingdom Metazoa; phylum Chordata; class Mammalia; order Sirenia; family Dugongidae; genus Dugong; species Dugong dugon. The sequence goes on along the minus strand of CM057463.1, from coordinate 105,043,109 downwards.
TTGTTTCTATTACCAAGGCTGTATTTTTCAACTACTAATCCTTCTTCTTTGTTTCCAAGTTTTCCATTCTAATCACCAGTAATTATTGATGCATCTTGATTGCATGTTTGATCAATTTCAGAGTGCAGAAGTTGGTAAAAATCTTCAATTTCCTCATCTTTGGCATTAGTGTTTGGTGTGTAAATTTGAATAATTGTCACATTAACTGATCTTCCTTGTAGGCTTATGGATATTATCCTATCACTAACAGTGTTGTGCTTCAGGATAGATCTTGAAATGTACTTTTTACACTGAATGCGACACCATTCTCTTCAATTTCTCATTCTGGGCATAGTAAAACATATGATTATGTGATTCAAAATGGCCAATACCAGTCCATTTCAGCTCACTAATGCCTAGGATATAGATTTTTGTATTTTTTGTTTCATTTTTTTATGAATTCTGATTTTCCTAGATTCATACTTCATACATTCCACATTTTGATTATTATTCCAACGTTTGCAGCTGTTTCTTCTTATTTTGTGTTGTGCCACATCAGCAAAATAAGGTCCCAAAGACTTGACTCTATCCAATACATTAAGGTTGACTTTATTTTGAGGAAGTTCTTCCCCAATTGTATACTGAGTGCCTTCTAACCTGAGGGGCTCATCTTCTGTCACTGTGTCAGGCAATCTTTCACTAACATTCATATAGTTTTCACCGGCCAATTTTTTCAGAAGTGGATTGTCTGGTTTTTCTTTCTAGTTTATCTTAGTCTAGAAGCTCCACAAAAAACCTGTCCACCATGGGTTACCCTCCTGGTGTTTGAAATACCAGTGCCATAGCTTCCGGTATCACAGCAACACGGAAACCACCACAGTACAACAAACAGACGGATGAGTGGTTGCCTTAAAGATTATGGCCTAAGATACCCTGTGAGGCAGTTCTACTCTGTCAGTGTTGGATATCAGTTGGAATAAACTCGAGAACACAACAATAACAATAACCTTCAGTTTAGTAAACAAAAAAAAAATCCTTTCTTTTCTAATATTAAAAAGAAATGAATTTGCACCATTGTTTATTCTTCTTAGCTGTGAAATTTTGCTGTTTTTCCACATAATTTTTCATATAGACTTGTGAAGCACAGACTTAGTTTAAGTAGTCATAAATAGGTCATACTTAGGACAACATCTCTACACTGCCATACTGTCATTGCTCTAACATCTTTGTAAGATTCTATTCAAAGACACAAATTAAATATTTGATAACACTAACTCAGCTTTGAATTTTCAATGTGACATTTATGAGTGAATTCATGGTAAGTGTTCCTGATATCTGTAGAATTACAACAGTCTCTAGAAAAAATATTTTTGCTTACTGACTCTCCGTTGTACTGAAGAATGAAATTAGTTACCACAGCTATTCTTGACGTGATGACTGACAAGTAGAGAGCATAGTCTGACAGTTGACAATTAATAGATTTCACTTCTTCTTTTTCCAGGGGCCTTTGGGATATGATATTTCCCTACTTTTACACTAAATAGGAACGGGTAAATCTCCTAAGGCTCTGTGATTGGATTCAGTTTGGATAAGATTTGCCTGACTGTCAAATTGCTACATTGTATAAAATGAATCAGAGCTATCTAAATCTTTACACCTAACTGAAATAGCACTTCTCTTGTATCAAATGATCCCATTCTTTCTTCTTCCTTCTGTCACAGATTTACTCATTATAACCCATTTTACATTATTCTACTCTAACCTTTTACTTTTCTCTCACATCTCACTTTAAAGCCAAATATTCTTTTTCTGTCTTATGGGCATGCATTATGTGTAGTTTCGGAGTAGCATAAAACAAGAGTAACACAGTGCTCAACAACTTGAAAATGAGATTTCCCTGAGAGTGAAACTAACAACCAAATTGTATATAAGATCGGTGACATGCAAATTCTTCTTGATGTGACAGAATAGTTGTAAGGTGGAAGTAGGCCTTTGACTTATTAACACATCTATATATAAGTGCCATAATTAATACTGATGGGAAGAAAAGGGATCAAGGAAATGATTTGATCAGTTGTAGAAGTATAGACTATTAAAATTGGTGTGTATATCATGGAAGTTATTGTAACATTAGAAACGACTGTTTACACTTATGTATTGCCTACTTTATTCCAGGCCTTGTTCTAAGGACTTTACAAGAATTACTTTATATGATACACACAATATCCCCATGAAGTAAATGACTTTTTTTTTTTTTTTAATCTTAATTGGCATATTCAAAACAAAGGTTTGGGAATTTTAAGCAATATTCCAGAGTCAGTAAGTGATGGAATCGAGTTTTGAATTCCAGAATCTCCTAACCATTTCCTGGACTTGGTAAAGTGGACAGCGGAGAGAAGGGAAAAGACTTTGTCTCATCATTCTCATCTATACAACTAAAATGGAAATGTTTATATTGCCTTATTTTAAAATCATGTAAGAAATTGTACAGGAAAATCACTCTGATCAAGTATTTTGTGGCTTTATATCTAAGAGCCTCTTGAATCTCTGGTAGAGAGATCACACTGATTTGTTAGAGAGAAAAATATGATTCAAAGAGACAAATCAGAGAGATTACCATTCCAACAGGCAGGAATAAGAGTCTGTAGAGTGCAGCATTAGTGTTGAATGAGTATAAAAGGAGAAGATTAAAATTCTGCAAGCCCAGAGATGGGTTAATAAAGCCTATATAACTCAGGATATCTGAAACTACCATCATGTTGTCTTAGTTTCTTCTGAGGATAAGCCTCTGTTCACTTCTGGGTATACTTAATTTATAAATGACACAACTATCTGGGGGACACATGAGCATTCCTTTCAGAACTATCCAGTAGCCACACAATTAGCTATGGATGAATTATTAATGTTTTCTGTCAATATTCTTTGTATATATGAGGATTAAGTTAACTGCATTTTCCTTATCATTCTTTTAACCATTATGTGTTAAGCTTCAAACAAATGTAATTAATATTTAACCTTTTGATGTGTATTACTATATTTTGTTTCAAGTTATTTAAGAAGACTTAGCTACTGAGACCGTTTTTTAATAAATCCAAAGAAAATACCTAGACCAGTGTTTTCCAGCTTTATTTTACTCATGGCATATATGAAAATATTTGTATGGTACCTGGAACAAGCTGTTCAAAGCTTGACTGCTTTTGGGATTGATGGAAATAATATATCATATCTAGGTAGATACATGCATCTGCTCAGTTTCTGGGAAGCTCTGTGAATGGTAACAGTATTCATCAAATAGAATGTTTGGTGAGTCTGAATGTGCTAGAAAAGTACACAGTTATTAATATGAAAAGGGTAAAAATATGATTTTGTTTCTATACAACTGGACATAACTTTGCTTTAAATTCCTCTTTCTGCTATTGAAAATACTTGATTCTGCTCAAATTAAATGATTCACTTGTCACTTAAGTGAAAATCTATTTTTGATTGATTTCAGGATCTATCTGGAAGATTAACTTTTGTCCTAGCTTTGGTGGAAAGGCTACTTAAGGAATATACGACTTGATGCATTGAGGAAGTTGACTTAACTCTATTATCAAAATGAAACAAGGTGTTACAAAACGAAGTTCGTAGACCAATCAGATGTGTGTGTGTGTGTGTGTGTGTTTGTGTGTGTACGAAAAATCCTAAATATATTGTAGTTTATAAGAGTTATGATTGTTATATGAGTACTCGGGAAAGCTCTTCAAAGAGTTTTAATTACTTGGTAGACAAAGTTTTCAATTTGACCCTTTGTCCATTTTTTATTTTTTTTTATTTTTTGCATGTAGTACAGAGATAATGGCTAGAGCTCCAGCCTTCACCCTGAAACCATGAGACAAACACACAAAGGATTAGAAGAATAGTAAGATAAAAGAAAGAAGACGTTTATTCATTCGTTCATTGAATAAATATTTTTGACCATGAGTCAGAATCGACTCGACAGCACCTAACAACAAAAGGAAAACCTCTTAGAAAGTGGGCATTATTCCAGGTTCTAGGGATTCATCAGTGAATAAAACAGGGGAAAACAACAACAACAATGACAACATGAAATTACATTATGATGGTGAGATACAGACCAGAAACGATAATAAATAAGAAATTATGTAATATGTTAGAGAACGAAACGTGCTGAGGAGAATAGAAAAAGCACTGACAAAAAATAAAATTTGTTGAGAGCAAGAAGGGTGTATTTTAGATAATGTCATTGTAAATGTCTCACTGAAAAGTAATTTTGAGAACAGACCCAAAGCCATGTGGTAGGAAGCAATCTTGCAATCAAAAGTAACAGGGAAGAGAATAGACAAAAGTCCTAAGAAAAGGAAGGGTTGGGTATATAAAAATATCTGAGTAGCTAGACAGAAAAAAATGCACTGAGAGTGACGGAATTAAAGTAAAGAGTTTATGGAAGCCATATCACTTAGGGCTTTGTATGTTATAGTAAGATATTCCTTATGTATGACACCTATGAAACAAAAATTCCAACAGTTGCATTTAGGCTTTATGAAATAGTGTTGCTAATTCACCAGCCCACGAGATATCTACCACTGGGCTTACTTTTTTGCAAGATAATAATAAACTCCCAATTTGTCTAAGCTACTGTTTTTCAGGTCTCTGTTGGTAGTATTCAAACATGTTCCTACTTTCACCAGTAATTACAGCCTGTAAATTAAGACAAGGCTCAATACAAATGAAGCAGTACAAACATTGGAGAGTGAGACTTAGAGCTGTTATTTTCCAGCATCCACAGTTATCTACATAGGAAATCTACAAATATCAGCTATGAACTTTTAGAATTGCAAAATATTCCAATAAGGTAAACTTAAGAACAATACACACAAATATACAACTATACAAAAAATCAAAAGGTCACTGATAAACTATCAATAAATAATTCAGAAAAGCTATGAAAAAAAAGTGCCTCTATTTACATGAGCAGAGCTACAACATTTTTGTTGCAACAATATAGTTGAGGGTTCAGAAACATGACTAAATTAAATAAACATATTTAAGTTCAATCCACTAGGCATAGAAAGCTTTTTGTTTGGGTGTGTTCTCATATACTTAAGTTAATCAATTTGTTCTATTTTCTCCTCTCTATGTACATAAATTTCAAATTAATTTCTGATACATGAACCAAATACCCTGGTTTCAGCTCTGCTTCTTTTTAATAGATTTTCCTCTCCCTATTACTTTTCTATAAAAGTAATACTTTATATCATACATGTAACGCTTTATATAATACCAGATTTCGTTTGATCCTCACAATACTGAAGTGTATACAGCATCCCGATTTTTTAGAAGAAGTAGTAGCAGATATAGGGTGATTTTATTACTATAAATTAGGTGACAAATGTAACTGAAATGTAAGACTTCCAATTCCAATTTTTCTTTTCTTTTGGGTAAAGGATTAGTACTGCTCACCCATATCTGGCTCTCTTCACCTTCTGAGAACATGGAGGGACTACCTTCTCAGCCTCCTTATTGATAGAGGGGGTGTTGACATTTCCAAATATAATAGTGGCTATATCTATTTCTACTAGCAGTATTTACCTCATGTATTTGATTGTCTGTTAAGTACATACAAGTTTAGGATTGTTATGTCTTCTTGGAAAATTGATCCCTTTAACATTATGTAGTGTCCCTCTTTATTCCTGATATTTTTTCTTCTTTAAAATCTGCTTTATCTGAAATAATATAGCTATTCCAGTTTTCCTTTGATTAGTGTTAGCATGGTATGTCTTTCTCCATCCCTTTCCTTTTACTCTGTGTCTTTATGTTTAAAGCGAGTTTCTTGTAGACAACATACAGTTGGATTTTGTTATTTTATCCACTCTGATAGTTTTTGTCCTTTAATTGGTGTATTTAGACCATTCACATTAAAAGTGATTGTTGATGCAGTTGAATTAATATTTACTATATTTGTAACTCTTTTCTATTTTTTTAGTTGTGTCCAGTATACTGATTAGCCCATCAAAGACATTCTTAATTATGGAAAAATTTGGGAATGGATAAGGATGATGATTGAAAAACATGATGAACCTAATTAATGTCACTAAACCTTACATGTGAAGATTGTTGAAATGCCAAATGTGTTGTTATAGACATATTTACCACAATAAAAAATTAGGCACTCTTTATTTTTGTTACAATGTTTTTAATTCCTCACATTTCCTTTTGAGTATTTCTTAGTTTCAGTCTCTTTGCTGAGATTACTCATCTGATCTTACATGTTGTCTACTTTTTCCATTAGCACCCTAAGCATAATAATCATAGTTATTTTAAATTCTCAGTTTGATAGTTCTAACATCTCTGCCATTTCTGAGTCTGTTTGTGATGGTTTCTCTGTCTCTTCAGACTGTGATTTTTGCTTTTTAGCATGCCTTGTAATTTTTTGTTGAAAATTGGACATGATGTATTGAATAAGAGGAGCTAAGTTTCTTTCAGTTGTAAAGTTCTGCTAATTTTGATGTGGTAGTAAGATGTGGGAGGAGAACATAATATAGTCTTATGACTAGGCCTCAGTCTTTCAGTGAGCCTCTGTTGCTGGGTTGTGATCTCCATAGGTGCTTTTTCATTTTTTGTTTTTGTTTCTTCCCCACCTCCTAGGTGAAACAGGAAGGCTAGTGGGTCTGAAATTGGTTATTTACCTTCTTACCCAAGTTGGAGACTAGAAAGGGGCTGGAATTTGGCAATTCACTTTCCCCACATACAAGACTAGATGGGCTAGAACTGGGTATTTCCCCTTCTCCAATTAGTTAGGCTCTAATAAAACACTTGTCACCTGGTCTCTGGAAATATGAGGGGATTTTTCTCTGAGCTTCACAATGAAAATCTGTTGAAGGTAAAGCTCAAAATATGTCATCCCCTTCCTCGCAAAGGTGGATCTCTAAGATATTTTATCTCTTGAATGCTCCATCTCTAGTAATTAGTCAATTGCCCTTTAAGTATTCCTACCAATACTTACTTGGTCTATTGGAGTTAGCAGTGGCTGTGATGGTCTCTGGTAAGTAGTCTGCTTCTCTGTATTATTCTGTCTGTCTGTCTCTCCAGCTTTTGTGGTAGCAGTTTGCTCTGATGTATATAGGAAGAGTTGTTGATTTTCAAATTTTTTCATGTTGTATTTCCAACCTCTTTACATGCAGACTGGAAACTGGAAGTTATCAATCAGTCCACATTTGTCTACTGTTCTTTATAACATTCCACTCCAGGTAGCTGCTTCCATATAGAATAATCTCCACTTTCTTGCATGCAACCAAAATTAAATTTGGCTGCTACAGAATATTAACAAAAATCACAGCAGCAGTAGCACAATAATAGATATATTTGCAAATCTCTTTGCCTCCATTTCTTTCTATTTCATTTTTCCTCTTTTAGCTACCTGCCTGTTTCTCCTCCTCCGTTCATGTGACTAAACAAGGCCATTAAATGCAATTGTTAACATGTTCAGCTATAGCCACCAAAGGAAAACTGGCATCTGTTTCTTATTAAGTTGTTCTTAACTTTACAGGGAATAACACTGATTTGCTGACCTTGGGGCAAATTGTCCCACAGTAGCCATGCTGTCCTAACTTAGTTGCCTCCATGGCATCTAAGCGAGGAGGGGGAGTTGAAGTTCCAGAACACAAGTGGATATGAGAGATAAGATAATAAATCTCTGATACAATAAGAATGTTGTTTAGAATTCAACACATCTTCAGTAAGCCAGAAATCTTTTTGAAACTTTTACCCCTGGTGAGACCCTTCCTTACCCACTATGCTCTCTGGCTACACCTGAAGAAAGCATGGGAGAATGTGCGCTCATTAAGAGTTGAGCAGCTTTCTGAGCCTCCTTTCTGTTTATGAAATGTTGAAAGACCAAGGTTTATTTTTGGTTTTACATTGTTGCAGTCTACTTTGTCCAGGTTAGTGGTTCTTTGGGTAGTTACACCCTATAAAAATATAGTAGAATTGTTTTCAAGCTGGTTTCAGTCAATTTTATGTAATAATCTCCACTTCCAAAGTTCTTTCCCCCTGGCCCCCTGTATTTCTCTACTCTCTTTTGTCTATGCTACTCTCTATGGAATTACCTTCAAGGTGCTGAGTCTAACAGTTTTATGTGAAAAAGCCATACTCATAATGTCTTTTCTCTGAGTCATTATTTTTTTCCACTTGGAAGTATTTACTATGCATCACCTGAATCCATTTCTTGCCTGGAGGTTTAATTTTAATCAATATCTGTGTCTCAAAGCATTTACCAAGTTTGTCTTTTATGACTTCTAGTTTTTTGTTTGATTGTTCTTTAAAGTTGCTTCATTCTACTCAAAAAAATAACGAAATTTCCAGATTCTCCTTATCCTCCTTAATCATATTTGGGAACTTATTTTCTTTTTCTGAGAGCATATCTCCCTTGGACTACTCTATAAAATGTAGATAAGAGTAAACAACACATGCTATTAACATTTTATGTTTCCAAATTCTTCTTGTAAAATACAAGATCATGCAACGCTATCTCTTTCAGGTGGTCATGGACTAGACGTTCATCAAAAATTTTACATAATACCAATGGCCATTCTACAACCTTCAGTAACCGACCTGTCAGCTATTTCTCAAGCCAATGCTACATATGTATATGAGTCAGAAAAGACCATGTTATGTTTCAGTAATATCTACAAAAGCACAATGGCTTATAACAAGAAAGCTTTATTTTTGCTTCCAACATTGGGAGATAAGGTGGTATACTTCTATTAGAAGTCCTTGCACTGACATGAGCTGATGGAGCAGGAATATATAAAATGATTCCATTACAATTGATGCAGGAAAAGAGAGCCCTGGTTGGTTTTGTATAACAATTAAATGATTGGCCTGAAAGTGTGATCTATCACTTATGTTTTAAAATTCATGAACCTGAAGAATACACATGGTCGAAGACAACCCACAAGAGTCTCAAGATGTATCATTCTTCAGGGAGGGAAGGACAGGAGAATTGAAATATTTGTCAAATGTAGCAGTGCGTAGAATCATTATATTAGCCCCATTTCTTAAAACAAAGTAACTAACACTTGGAGGATCTGGAAACCTTAGGAAAAAAAATAGAATCATTATTTCATATTGGTTTCTCTTTCCAAATTCTTTGTTTTTTATTCTTATCACAACAGATTTTTTCCAAAAATTGCACCATCCTGAGATTTTCTCAAAGACAAATAAAACAAAGAGACAGGGATTGACGTGTAATATAAGGGACCAGAATGAATCCAAACAGAACATATCAAAAAAATAGAGACTGGGATAAAGATTTGGGTCTAACCAATATTTATAGAAGTCCTAATGTGTACCTGATACTTAACTAATCACTTTCATTTCAGTAGTTATGGTTAATCCTCATAAAATATCCTGAAGAAAAATACCCATCCACAAGCAACTATGCAATTTAACTTCTTTAAAATAGGTTCTCTTTTCCAGATATTATGATGATTGGAGAGAGAGAGAGTCAAATATAATTCATTTATGTCTGTGGAAGAAATAATGGAACAGAACAAACAAGTCTGTGGCTCACATTGCACATGGGCTTGAGGCAATCCTAGATACTCTATTGTCTCCCACACTCCAAAGCATGTAAAGTGACCCTGGCTTTTTCTATGAGAAGTATTTCTGCAGAAAGTTCTTGGCCTAAAGGTGCTAACTATGATAAATGCATTCTCTCCAGATACAGATTTCTTCTCCCTCTCTAGCTTGCCTAGTGAGCTGAAGACTGTCCTTGATGGTGGTGTTAATAGACCTCTCTAGCCTGAAGGAAATTTTGCCTTTTCATAGTCAATAGACTCTAAGAATTTTGAAGAGAAAATATAGTCTGAAACTTATTTTAAAAGTGTAGCCACTCTTCTCTGTCTCTGAACAGCCCTCTTCTTGAAAATAAATTCTTTTTTTTCTTTATGCATTACCACACCACTGCCTTCAACTAGCGCTTGTTCTTTTCTTTTTTTTTTTTTAAATAGGCAGTTTCTCTTCTTCTTCATGTCTCTTCTATCTTAAAACAATCCTTTACCTTCTTGGAAATGCTGCACCTTCTGTTTCTCTTTCTTCCTTTTAATGCCAACCTCCTTGAATATATGGTTTATTCTGAGTACCTCAATTCCTTAAATACTACATGATCTATCTTTTAACCCCTTACCTTGCCACCCTTCTGAAAAGATTCCCAGTGATTTTATTCATTCATTCATCAAATACTTATTGAATACCTCTGTGCACTACACTTTATTATAAGCAGCGTCTGTACAGCTGTGAATCACAATGTACAGCACTGGCTCCCATACATTTTACATAAATATGTAAATAAAAATTATATTTACTACTATAAACCAGACATCAACCAACTATGTCCTGCAGGCTAAATTTAGTCTGTTTATGTAAACAAAGTTTTATTTTATTGGTTCTTAACTGAGGGCAATTTTGAACTCTGGAGGCATTTTGAAATGTCTAGAGACATTTTTGTTTGTCATATATAGGGGGTGCTATTTGCTATTGACATCTTGGAGTCCCTGTGTGGTGGACACAGTTAACGAATGTGCTCAGTTGCTAACCAAAAGGTTGGAGGTTCGGTCACCCAGAAGAACCTTGGAAGAAAGTCCTGGCTGTCTACTTCTGAAAATCAATTATTGAGAACTCTATGGAGCACATTTCTACACATGGGTTTGCCATGAGTCAGAATTGATGGCAACCAGAGAGTCTAGCATCTAGTGGGTAGAGGCCAGAGGTACTGCTAAACATCCTGCAATGCACAAGACAGGTCCCTATAGCAAAAAGTTGTCTGGTCTAAAATATCAATAGTGCCCATTGACATACAACCCATTTTCTATGGCTGCTTTTATTCCACCAAGGCAGAGTTGGGTACTTAAAACAGAGACTGCATGGCCTGCAAAGCCTAAAATATTTACTCTATGACCCTTTAAATAAAAAAAAAAAAATTGATTACCCCTGATACAAACTAAAATTCAAGAGGAAAATAAGATGCTGCAACAAAAGAGCAGGACTAAGATGAAAGGGGCAATTCTCAAAGAATGCTTCTCTGATAAATTAAGACCTGAGAACTGAGTAGAAGTTGACTAGTGAAATAGAGAAAAAAAGAATATTCCAGATCTGGGAAAACTTCGTGTGATAGACTTGAGGCAGAAAAGAACATGACTTATTCCATAAGCTGAAAGATGGCCAATTTGACTGCAGGGTGATGAGAGAAAAGTGCGGGTGAGAGCTGAATAGAAAAGTAAGTTGGATTCAAGTCATGTAAGCCACGTTAAACCAAAAACCAAACCCACTGCCGTCGAGTCAGTTCTGACTCATAGTGACCCTAGAGGACGGAGTAGAACTGCCCCATAGAGTTTCTAGGGAGCACCTGGTGGATTTGAACTGCCAAACTTTTGGTTAGCAACAGAGCTCTTAACCACTACACCCATCAGGGTTTCCAAGCCATGTTAAGGAATTTGGATTTTTTGAGTGTAAGAGAAGGCATTGGGTTTTAAGCAGAGCATTGATATGATGGATTTATATTTTTAAAAAGATCAGGATGGAAGCTGCATAAATAACAGAATTTAGCAAGGAAAGATGAATGCAATTATACATTCAGGATAGAAAACACTAATGTATTCATTCTGCACATAGCAAGGAATGTAGGGTGCTTGGAATGAGAAGGGGCTTGTAGGGCAGGTACTAGAAGGGAGGGTCCTGGTATTACTCTGAAACATCTTTAATTGTGTGCTAAGGGGTTACAGTTTTATCCTACCATCATTGAAGTGCAAAAGCACAACACAGTTATATCACTGCTGAGGATGTATAGATTTAGTAATAATGAGCCCGAAAGACTGGAGTATGGAAAGACTAGAGATAGTGAGGTCAGTGGGGATGCTGTTGGAGTAATCCACTGAAAAGAGTAAGTCTCAGGATTCTGATGTTGTCAGTATGCATGGAAGAGAAAGATAAGATCTGAGAGACATGAAAGTAGAACTAGCAGAATTAGGTGATAGATGAGATCCATGTGTGTGGGCTGAGAGTTTATGATAAAAAAATAAGAGACAGGGAAAGACTAGAGAGTGGTCCAGGGCTGGGATGCTGACTGCTCTGCAAAGTCCTTTGAGGAACAAACCCCTTCCACTCCGTTCCCTGTTGCACTCCTTCTTCTGGCTATACCTTTATTCTCATAGGCAAAAATATTAACATTCATGTTCTAAGCAGGAGAATTAAAAAAGGAGAGTGGGGTATGGATAAAAGAATTCCAACCACAGGCACTAGCTTTCTTTTCTTTCTTTTATTTTGTTTTTTTCATTTAAAGAAAAAAGTTCTGACATTACTAGAATAGATTTAGTAAAACATAGTCACATTGAAGCATTTACTAGCAAAGGGGGCTGAAAAAAACTAGTCTTTATTCTTCATTACCATGAGCTTAAGCAGGATGTGGGGATTAGTTTGTTGAGGCAGAAGCAAAAATAGTCAGGAACAATAGGCATTCTTGATTACAGTGGCAACATGCATAAGTATGTATGCTTCTGGTTTCTAGAGACACAGTCTTAGTCCTGGGATTCTGAAAACCAAAAGAAAGAAAGAGAGAGAGAGAGAGGCAAAATGAGACAGAGAAAGAAAGAAGAAAAAGAACTACATGCAAGTCAGCAACTCCAGCAACTCAGGAGAATAGGTTAGAGTTATACTGAAGTACTTAGGCCTGGGAACCCTGGTGGTGCAGTGGTTAATAGCTGCAAACTGCAAATTGAAAGGTTGGCAGTTCAAATCCACCAGCTGCTCCTTGGAAACCATATGGGGCAGTTCTACTATTCCCATAATTTTGCTATGAGTCAGAATTGACTTGAAGGCAACAGATTTTTTTACGTGTGACTGCATCTCACTCTCACGTAAAATTTTTTTATGTTTCCAAAATCCAAATATGTCCCAGCTTCTTTTAAAAAAAAAAAAATCTTTTTTTGATGAAGTAAGTACACAACGTTTTCATAGGTTTTACAGGTTGATAGATAATAATATTGCCTAAATTTGAATATAAGCTAAATCTTTTCTGACATGTATCAGAATAGAAATCACAATATTAATATGCATTCTTAATAGTATGTATGCCAGGAAAAAAATGCGTGTACAACTTTCTGTGAGTGTGTGAGTGTGTGGGTGTGTATGTGCAGAAAGTGGGTGTGTTTACTAATCATATATAAGCCTCCAGCAGCTTTTAATATTGATTTAGCCAACTCCTTCCTCACTATCTTTCTCCTTGTGTTAGTCCCCTAATTACTCACATCATACTCATAGGATTCTCAAAGGATAAAGCCTAAGACAAATTAAAGAAAGAGGACTGGATTTCTACATTAGAATTAGCTTCCCTGTTTGTCAAAAATGCATATGCCAACAACATCAACAACAAAAAAATGCACATGCCTGGAGAAATAAAAATCACCTGAGGTCTTAAGAATTCTCGGAAGATTATATGCACTCTAAAGGTTATGAACCATAACTTCTGTGACTGAGTCAGTCACCTTGATTGTTCTGATAATAAAAAGAAAACTGGGCCACGGTGAACCTGCAGTAGGGAGATTTTGAGACCCTTAATTTCAGTTTCTGTCTTGTGTGTACTTGCAGTTTGCTATGGAGAGTTGTTGAAGTTGTCATTGTTGTCATTGTTGTTAGGTACCTTCAAGTAGGTTCCTACTCATGTTGTTGTTAGTATTAGGTGCCATCCAGTCGGTTCCAACTTACAGTGACCCTGTGTACAACAGAACAAAACATTGCCCAGTCTTATGCCATCCTCACAATCATTGTTATGCTTAAGCTTATGGTTAGAGACACTGTTCAATCCATCTCGTTGAGGGTCTTCCTCTTTTTTGTTGATCCTCTACGCTATCAAGTGTCATGGTTTCTTTTATGTCCCCCAGAAAATGTGTACCTCAATTTGGCTGGGCCATGATTCCCAGAATTGTGTGGTTGGCCTCCATTTTGTGATCGCAATTTTATGTCAAAGAGGATTAGGGTGGGATTGTATCCCACCCTTACCCAGGTCACATCCCTGATCCAATGTAAAGGGAGTTTCCCTAGGGTGTGGCTTGCACCACTTTTACCTTACAAGAGATAAAAGGAAAGGGAAGCAAGCAGAGAATGGGGGACCTCATACCACCAAGAAAGAAGCACCGGGAGCAGAGTGCGTCCTTTGGACCCCAGATTCCTGCTCAGAGAAGCTCCTAGCCCGGGAGAAGACTGATGATGATGAGGACCTTCCTCCAGAGCCAACAGAGAGAGAAAGTCTTCCCCTGGAGCTGACGCCCTGAATTTGGACTTCTAGCCTACTAGACTATGAGAAAATAAATTTCTCCTTATTAAAACCATCCACTTGTGGTATTTCTGTCAGAGCAGCACTAGATGACTAAGACATAGAGCATGATAGCATTCTTCCAGGACTGGTCCCTACTGATCACATGCCCGAAATACTTGATGCAAAGTTTCACTATCATCCCTTCTAAGGAGTATTCTGGCTGCATTTCTTCCAAAACAGATTTGTTTGTTTTTTTCTGGAAATCCATGGTATATTCAGTATTCTTTGCCAACACCATAGTTCAAAGGCATCAATACTTCTTCAGTCTTCCTTACTCGTTGTCCAGCTTTCACATACATATGAAGTGATTGAAAACAGCATGGATTGGGTCAGGCCCACCTTAGTCTTTATAGTGACATCTTTGCTTTTTAACACTTTAAAGAGGTCTTTTGCATGACATTTGCCCAATGAAATGTGTCATTTGATTTCTTCACTGCTGCTTCCATGGGCATTGATTACACATCCAAATAAAATGAAATTTTTTACAACTTCAGTCTTCTCTCCATTTATCATGATATTGCTTATCGGTCCAGTTGTGAGGATTTTTGTTTTCTTTATTTTGATGTGCAATCCATAATGAACACTATGATCTTTGATCTTCATCAGTAAGTGTTTCAAGTCCTTTTCTCTTTTAACAAGCAAGTGGTGTTATCTGCGTATCACAGGTTGTTAATGAGTCTTTCTCCAATCCTGATGCTGTGTTCTTCTTCATGTTGTCCAGCTTCTTGGATTATTTGCTCAGCTTACAAATTGAGCAAATAATCTTTCTCAACTTTAAACTACCCAGCATCCCCTTGTTCTGTTCAAACCACTGCCTCTTGTTCTTTATACAGGCTCCTCAAGAGCACAATTAAGTGTTCTGGAATTTCCATTCTTTGCAATGTTACTCATAATTTGTTATGATCCACACAGTATAATGCCTTTTCAGAGTCAATAAAACACAGGTAAACATCTTTCTGGTATTCTGTACTTTTAGTCATGATTCATCTGATATCAGCAATGATATTCCTTGTTCCACATCCTCATCAGAATCCAGCTTCAATTTCTGGCAGTTCCCTGCCTATGTACTGCTGCAACCACTTTTGAATGATCTTCAGCAGAATTTTGCTTGTGTGTGATATTGATATTGTTCAATCATTTCCACATTCTGTTGGGTCACCTTTCTTTGGAATGGGTACAGATATGGATATCTTCCAGTCAGTTGACCAGGTAGCTATCTTTCAAATTTCTTGACATAGACCAGTGAGCACTGCATCCTTTTTTGAAACATCTTAATTGATATTCTGCCAATTCATGGAGCTTTTTTTTTTTCATATTATCTTCAGTGCAGCTGGGACATCTTCCTTCAGTACCATTGGTTCTTGATCATATGCTACCTCCTGAAATGGTTGAACATCAACCAATTCTTTTTGGTACAGTGACTCTGTATTCCTTCCACATTCTGTTGTTGTTTCCTGCATTGTTTAATATTTTTCCCATAGAATTGTTCAATACTGCAACTCAAGGCTTGAATTTTTTCTTCAGTTCTTTCAGCTTGAGAAATGCCGAGAGTGTTCTTCCCTTTTGGTTATCTAATTCCAGGTCTTTGCACATGTTATTATAACACTTTACTTTGTCTTCTCAATCAGCCCTTTGAAATCTTCTGTTCAGCTCTTTTACTTCATCATTTCTTCCATTTGCTTTTGCTACTTGACATTCAAGAGCAACATTCAGCGTCTCTTCTGATATTCATTTTGGTCTTTTCTTTCTATTCTGTGTTTTTAATGACCTCTTGCTTTCTTCATGTATGATGTCCTTGATGGCTTTCCACAACTCATCTGGTCTTCGATCATTGGTGTTCATTGCACTAGATCTATTCTTGATAAGGTCTTTAAATTCAGGTGTGATATAGTCAAGGTCATATTTTGGCTCTCCTAGACCTGTTCTAATTTTCAACTTCAGCTTCAACTTGTATATGAACAATTGATGGTCTGTTGCACAGTGTGCCCTCGCCTTGTTCTGACTGATGATACAGAACTTTTGATAGTGTTTCTATAGATGTAGTCGAGTTAACTCCTTTCTATTCCATCTGATGAGGTCCATGTGTATAGTCGCCATTTATGTTCTTGAAGAAAAGGTATTTGCAATGAAGAAGTCATTTGTCTTGCAAAATTCTATCATGCCATCTCTGTTGTTATTTCCATAACCAAGGCCATATTTTTGAACTACTGATTCTTCTTCTTTGTTTACTACGTTAGCATTCTAGTCGCCAGTGATTACCAATGCAGCTTGATTGCGTGTTTAATCAATTTGAGACTGCAGAAGTTGGTAAAAGTCTTCACTTTCTTCATCTTTCACATTGGTGGCTGGTGTGTAAATTTGAATAATAGTCATATTAACTGGTCTTCCTTGTAGGCGTATGGATATTATTCTATCACTGACAGCTTTTCAGGATAGATCTTGAAATATTCTTTTTGACAAGGAACGTGACTCCATTCCTCTTCAATTTGCCATTCCTGGCATAGTAGACCATATGATTGCCTGATGTAAAATGGCCAATAGCACTCCATTTCAGCCCACTAAATCCTGGGATAGCTATCTTTATGTGCTGCATTTCATTTTTATGACTTCCAATTTTCTTGATTTATACCTCATACATTCTACATTCCAATTATTAAAGGATATTTGCAGTTATTTCTTCTCATTTTATTAGTATTGCCACATCAGCAAATAAAGGTCCCAAAAGCTTGACTCCATCCATGTCATTAAGGTCTACTCTACTTTGAGGAGGCAGCTCTTCCCAAGTCGTGTTTTGAGTGACTTCCAACCTGAGGGGCTCACCGTCCAGCACTATATCAGACAATGTACTGCTGCTATCTTCCTTCCTGTCTTAAAACAAGTCATGGATTTGTTTTAATTTTTTTCCATTTCAGCTTGAACTTACATATGAGCAATTGATGGTCTGTTCCAGATTCTCCCCTGGTCTTGTTCTGACTGATGATACTGAGCATTTCCATCATCTCTTTCTACAGATAGAGTTGATTTGATTCCTGTGTATTCTATCAGGGGAGGTCCACATGTTTAGTCGCTGTTAATGTTGTTTAAAAAAGGTATTTACAATGACTAGAGTAGGGACCCAACTTAAAATTTCTGTATATGGGGACTTTCTATTCACTTCAGTAGCTTCTGAATTCTCCATGGATTCTGAATTTAAAGTTGAGTTCACATTGACAAGACGTTATCTTCCCCCTTCTGTGCCCCTCTCCATCTCTCAGAAAATTTTCCAAATTCATCCGATCCTTTAACAATTAAATTTTTCATCTAAATCAATCCTTACATTTTTTCCATCTCTGTATTACCTAGTGTAATGGTTAATGTTATAGGTCAACATGGCTGGGTTACGATTCCTATTTGTTTGGCAGGTGCTCTTCCATAACGTAATCACTTTCCATTTTGTGACCTGATGTAAGCAGCCAATAAATTGAAAGAGGAGTTTCCCTGAGGGTGTAGCCTGCCTCCAGTATATAAATGGATATTTTGGCAAAACCTTGATCTCTCTCTGGACCCTGCAATCTTCTAGTACCCTGACCTCCAATTCTTGCAGTGTAAGCCTGCCCAAGTCACCATCCTGCAAATTTTGTATTCACCAGTCCCTGCAACCCTGAGAGCCAGCAGAGGTCTCCAGTCTGCCACCAGACCCACAGATACGAGATTTGCAGGTCCCAACAATTGTGTGAACCATTTTTTTGAAGTGAGTATCTTTATATTTATAGATAATTTCACTTGTTTTGCTTCTCTAGAAAACACAGACTAAGACACCTAGATATTTACAACTTGCCTTCTCTTGACGTATTACTCAAAAACGTCTTTATTTGAAAGTCAAGGAAGAGATAACTATATCAAACTATAAAAAGAAAGAAAAAAATACAAAACAAGAGCATTGAATGTCATAAATATAAACCATATTACATCAATCTTCAGGTAAGATCCTTAATTCTTCAAGGGACTTAGGAGAACTCTTTCTGCAAATCACAGTAATAATCCTTAGGTAAGCAATTTATAAATAAAGCTTCCAGAATAGGAAATTTACAAGTAACATATTTGCCATTACTGATTAGTTATTACCCTTCTATAAAGATTAATGTGCTGGTCTCAGTTTGAGGTGAACTCTCACCTCCTTGGTTTAACAAATTCTTTGGTTGTCAGAAAATCCCTGGTCGCATTAGCAGAATAAAATTTCCCTGTGCCAAGAATTCCTCAAGTTGAACTGGCTGAATAGAACACTGTTATTTAAAGTATTTTATCTTCATTTAAAAAAAATTTTCTATGAGTAATGGATGACAAGCCTTGGAGCCTCTCCTAGATGCCCAGGCCTTGGTTGTGATGATACTCTTGTAAATGACCAGGACACAAGTAATTGCAGGTCAAAGTCTGCATGGTAGAAGTGATGGTGCCTGGAATGAGAAACTTGGCCCCTGTTGATGCCCTCAGGTTATGAGGGCCACTTGGAAGGCCTGTAATATGAACTAGGATTACTTTGGGCTGGATCTATTTTAATACAGACTTGTTTTTTCGTTTTCTGGATGGGAAATGCCCAACCTCAAACTAATTAATCTCTCTCTCTCACACACATACACACATGCACGCACACACACACACAATATACACATAATATTGACACATAAAATAAAGATAAATCCTTTTTATATATGTATTTTTTTATGCACTATTTCACTGGACGTATACATCCGTGGTTCTTGGATCAGTTTTCTCCTTCTAAAATTTCTGTAAATATGTGTTTTACTTTTCTTCTTAAACAAAAATGCAATGGCATTGTAGACACATTTCGGAAATAAAAATAAGCCTGAAAGTGACGGGAAAATCAAAATCATTCATAGCCTCATCCACCCAGGTGATCCTCTCCTAATCTGTATATACTGCTAGATTTTCTTCTCTCTCTCTCTCTGTCTCTTCTTTCTTTCTCTCTCTCCAAGTAAAGTTTGTTTACTTTTTAATTTTACTTTTACCAAACAGATAATCATACTATATAGATCTATTTGTGACTTTTTTTTTTTTACTTGAAAGTATATTGGAATCCTCTTTCAAAGACATAGCATTATGTTTTCATGGCTGCACAGTTAATATTATTTTTACTGAGATCTAATTCATGAAACATAGAATTCACCACTTTAAAGCATTTAATTCAGTAGTTTTTAATATATTCACTATCTTGTATAACCATTGCCACTATCTATTTCTAGATCACTTTCATCACCTCAAAAAAGAACCCTGTACCTATAAGCAGTCAGTACTAATTCCCTGCTCTCTCCATTTCCTGGCAATCACTAACTTACATTTTGTGTCTAAGAGTCAATAAAGCAAAGAAAGTACAAACAAATGTTTCAGGTGATTTCAAAAGAGAAAAAAAACTGGCAAGACTCTTGCAAAATACGAGGTTGAATTGTGATAAACAGCAAATAATAACACAACTGGCAAACAAAAGAAGTTTTACAGTCATATTAAAGATTACAAGCACTAGGAGGACCTGGAAATATGACTGTCCCTTTTGGCTAGGGTGGTCAAGGAGAGATTTCTGAAGGAGCTACAACTTAACTATCATCTTGAAGGATGCACTGGATTTGAACTGAGGAAAAGATTTGAGAGGATATTCTAAGTCAGAAGTAGTAGAGCAGTGTTTAGCAAACCAGGAGACTGCTTGCATTCAGATCTTTGTCCTACAACCTACTGAAACAAGTTCCTTAATCTTTCTAAGCTTCGGTTTCCCATTTTGTTAAATGAGAATAGTATCATTATCAACTTCTTTTGGTGGCTGTGTAGATTAAATGACAGTTTAGCACAAATTTTGACATTTAAAAAGCACTCACTAAACTAATATCATATTTATAATTAACCAGAGGTGATAGAAGAGAATATGCCTGACATATGTAATGGCTGTAATGTGGGACAGGACCAGGATAATGTGAAGAAGGCCATGCAATTTAACACAAAGTAGTTCTGAGAAAAATGTCTCAGTAGCCATTGACTTATTGAAGTCTTCATGGCATTTTTGAGGAATTTCCTATGAGTAACTTAAACACTTAGAATAGAGAACTCTAGGTCTAGTATTTGGAGGTAACTGTACAAATTTAGTGATGGTGGTTTGGTGAAAAGTCCTTGCTTTGGGTCCCAGTGCAGTCAAGAACACGATGTGAATTTAGGATTTTTGTTTACACTACTTAGTAGTCAGAAAGGAGCCCTGGCGATGCAGTTGTTAAAAGTGAGGCTGCTAACCCAAAGTTCGGCAGTTCAAATCTACCAGTCACTCCCTGGAAACCCTATGGGACAGTTCTACTCTGTCCTATAGGGTCACTATGAGTCAAAATCAACTCAACAGAAAAAGGTTTGGATTAGGTTTAGTAGTCAGAAAATAGATGGGCTGACTTGATTTCTAAGGTATGCTTTGGCTCCACATTACTATAATCACTATTGATAGATAATTTTTATCGAACACCTACAATGTATTCAATACAGAGAGCATTCTACTAAGTGCTTTACATTTAATATCACAACAACCATTGCTGTTATTGTTCTTAGGTGCCATCCGGTCGATTTCGACTCATAGCAACCCTATGTACAACAGAAAGAAACACTGCCCGGTCCTGCACCATCCTCGCTAATCCTTGTTATGCTTGAGCCCATTGTTGCAGCCGCCATGTCAACCCATCTCTTTGAGAGTCTTCCTCTTTTTCACTGACCCTCTACTTTATCAAGCTTGATGTCCTTCTCCAGGGACTGATCCCTCCTGATAACATGTCCAAAGTATGTCAGACAGAGTCTCTCTAAACTTACCTCTAAGAAGCATTCTGGTTGTACTTCTTCCAAGACAGATTTGTGTATTCTTTTGGCAGTCCATGTTATATTCAATATTCTTCACCAGAAGCACAATTCAAAGGTGTCAATTCTTCTTCAGTCTTCCTTATTCATCGTCTAGCTTTCATATGCATATGAGGAGATCAAAAACACTATGGCTTAGGTCAAACGAACCTTAGTCTTCAAGGTGACATCTTGGCTTTTCAACACTTTAAAGAGGTCTTTTGCAGCAGATTTGCCTTCTTGACTGCTATTTCCTTGGGTGTGGATTGTGGATCCAAGTAAAATTAAACCCTTGACAACTTCAATCGTTTCTCTGCTTATCATGATGATGCTTATTGGTCCCATTGTGAGGATTTTTGTTTTCTTTATGTTGAGGTGTAATCTATACTGAAGGCTGTGGTCTTTGGTCTTCATCAGTAAGTGCTTCAAGTCCTCTTCACTTTCAGCAAGCAAGGTTGTGTCATCTGCATAATGCAGGTTATTAATGAGTCTTCCTCCAATCCTGATGCCGTGTTCTTCTTCATATAGTCCAGCTTCTCGGACTATTTGCTCAGCATACAGATTGAATAGGTATGGTGAAAGGATACAACCCTGCCACACACCTTTCTTGACTTTAAACTACTCAGTATCCCCTTGTACTGTTCTAACAACTGCGTCTTGATCTATGTACAGGTTCCTCATGAGCACAATTAAGTGTTCTGGAATTCTCATTCTTCATAATATTACCCATAATTTGTTATGATCTACACGGTCAAATATCTTTGCATAGTCAATAACACACAGGTAAACGTCTTTCTGTTATTCTCTGCTTTCAGCCAGGATCCATCTAACATCAGCAATGATATCCCTGGTTTTCCATTTGAATCTAGCTTCAGTTTCTGGCAGTTCTCTGTCAATGTCCTACTGCAGCAACTTTAGAATGATTTTCAGCAAAATATTACTTGTGTGTGATATTAATGATACCGTTCGATAATTTTTGTGTTTGGTTGGATCACTTTTCTTGGAAATAGGCATAAATATTAATCTCTTCCAGGTAGCTGTCTTCCAAATTTCTTGGCATAGATGAGTGAGCACTTTTAGGGCTATGTCTATTTGTTGAAACATCTCAACTGGTATTCTGTCAATTCTTGGGGCCTTGTTTTTTGCCAGTGCCTTCAGTTTAGCTTGGACTTCTTACTTCATTCAGTACCATCGGTTCTTGGTAATATGCTACCTCCTGAAATGATTGAATGTTGACCAGTTCCTTTTGGTATAGTGACTCTGTATTCCCTCCATCTTCTTTTGATCCTTCCTGCCTCATTTTATATTTTCCCAGTAGAATCCTTAAATATTGCAACTCGAGGCTTGAGTTTTTTCTTCAGTTCTTTCAGTTTCAGAAATACCTAGTGTGTTCTTCCGTTTTTATTTTCTATCTCCAGGTCTTCCCACATGTAATTATAATACTTTACTTTGTCTGCTGGAGACCCCTTTAAAATCTTCTGTTCAGCTCTTTTACTTCATCATTTCTTCCTTTTGCTTCAGCTACTCGAAGTTCAAAAGCAAGTTTCAGAATCTCTTCTGACATTCATTTTGGTCTTTTCTTTCCTTCCTGTCTTTTTAATGATCCGTTACTTCCTTCATGAGTGGTCTCCTTGATGTCATTCCCCAACTCTTCTGGTCTTCAGTCATTAGTGTTCAATGCATGAAATATATTCTTGAGATGGTCTCTAAATTCAGGTGGGATATACTCAAGGCTGTACTTTGCCTCTTGTGGACTTTTTCTAATTTTCTTCAGTTTCAACTTGAACTTGTGTATGAGCAATTGATGGTTTGTTCTGCAGTCAGCTCCTGGCCTTCTTCTGACAGATAATCTTGAGCTTTTCCACAGAAGTAGTCGATTTGATTCTTGCGTATTCCACCTGGCAAGGTCCACTTGTATAGTCACCATTTATATTGGTGAAAAAAGGTATTTATAATGAATAGGTCGTTGGTCTTTCCAAGTTCTATCACACGATCTCTGACATCATTTCTATCACCAAGGCCATATTTTTCAACTACTGATCCTTCTTGTTTGTTTCTAACTTTTGCATTCCAGTCATCAGCAATTATCAATGTATCCTGATTGCATATTTGATCAATTTCACACTGCAGAAGTTGGTAAAGATCTTCAATTTCTTCATCTTTGGCCTTAGTGGTTGGTGGGTATGTTTGAATAACAGTCGTATTAACTCGTCTTCCTTGTAGGCCTATGTATATTATCCTATCACTGACATCGTTGTACTTCAGGATAAATCTTGAAATGTTCTTTTTGATGATAAATGCAATGCCATTCCTCTTCAAGCTGTCATTCCTGGCATAGTAGACCATATGACTGTCCAATTCAAAATGGCAAATACCAGTCCATTTCAGTTCACTGATGCCTAGGATATTGATATTTATGCGTTCCATTTCATTTTTGACAATTTCCAATTTTCCTAGATTCATACTTCATACGTTCCATGTTCCGATTATTAGTGGATATTTGCAGCTGTTTTTTCTCATTTTGAGTCATGCCGCATTAGCAAATGAAGGTCCTGAAAGCTTGACTCCATCCATGTCATTAAGATAGACTCTACTTTGAGGAAGCAGCTCTTCCCCAGTCATATTTTGAGTCCATTCCAACCTGAGGCACTCATCTTCCAGCACTATATCAGAAAATATGCTGCTATTCATAAGGTTTTCACCAGCTAATTATTTTTATAAGTAGACTGCTGTATCCTTCTTCCTAGTCTTAGTCTAGAAGCTCCCCTGAAATCTGTCCACCATGAGTGACCCTGCTGGTGTTTGAATACCAGTGGCATAGCTTCCAGCATCGTAGCAACACTCAAGCCCCCACAGTACGACAAACTGACAGGCACGTGGGGGTTAACAATCATATAGTATATTTATTATTACTAATTCCATATTATAGATAAGAAAAATAAAAACCAATGTAGTTAATTTTCCCAAAGAAAGATGAAACAGGCATCTGCCAATCATCTTGTCTAGCATCATGACTCCACCAGTCATCTTTCAGTTTGTCATACTGTGGTGGCTTGTGTGTTGCTGTGATGCTAGAAGCTATGCCACTAGTATTTCAAATTCCAGCAGGGTTACCCATGGTGGACAGGTTTTAGAGGAGCTTCCAAACTAAGACAGCCTAGGAAGAAGGACCTGGGATCTACTTCAGAAAAAAATTGGCCAATGAAAACCTTATGAATAGCAGCGGAACATTGTCTGATAAAATGTCAGAAGATGAACCCCTCAGTTTGGAAAATACTCTAAATATTATTACATAAGAGCTACCTTCTCAAAGTAGAGTCAACCTTAATGACGTGGATGAAGTCAAGCTTTCAGGACACTCATTTGCTGATGTAGCATGACTCAAACTAAGAAGAAACAGCTGCAAACGTCCTTTTATAATCAGAAAGTAAAATGTACCAAGTGTAAATCTAGGAAAATAGGAAGTTCTTAAAAATTAAATAGAATGCTAGAAGGTACATATCATAGGCATTTGTGAGCTGAAATGAGGTGAGGTGGTGTTCTTCTTCGTATAGTCCAGCTTCTTGAATTTTTTGTTAAATATACAGATTGCATAAGTATGGTGAAAATATACAACCTAAGGCACACCTTTCCTGATTTTAAACCATGCAGTATCCCATTGTTCTATTCAACCGACTGCCTCTTGGTCTACATACAGGTTCTGCATAAGCACAATTAAGTGTTCTGAAATTCCCATATTATTCATAATTTATTATGATCCACACAGGTGAACGCCTTTGCATAGTCAATAAAATACAAGTAAACATCTTTCTGGTATGTCCTGTTTTCAGCCAAGACCCATTTGACATCAGCAATGATATTCCTTGTTCACGTTCTTTTTTGAATCTGACTTGAATTTCTGGCAGTTTCCTGTTCATATACTGCTGCAACCATTTTTGAATTATCTCCAACAAAATTTTACTTGTGTGTGATATTAATTATATTGTTCAATAATTTCTGCATTCTGTTTGATCACCTTTCATTGGAATGGCCACAGATATGGATCTTTTCCAGCTGGATGAACACGTAGCTGTCTTCCAAATTTCTTGGCATGGATGAGTGAGCACTTCCACTGTTGCATCACTTCCTTGAAATATCTCAATTGATATTTTGTAGATTCCTAGAACCTTGTTTTTTGCCATTGCTGTCAGTGCATCATGGACTTCTTCCTTCAGTGACATCGGTTCTTGATCATATGCTACCTCCTGAAATCGTTGAATGCCAACCAATTCTTTTTGATACAGTGACTCTGAGTATTCCTTCCATCTGCTTTTGATGATTCCTGTGTTGTTCAATATTTTGCTCATATTATCCTTCAGTATTACAACTCAAGGCTTGATTTTTTTTTTTTTTTTCAGTTATTTCAGCTTGAGGAATGCCAAGCATGTTCTTCTCTTTTGGTTTTCTAACTCCAGGTCTTTGCACATTGTATTATAATACTTTACTTTGTCTTCTCGAGCTGACCTTTGAAACCTCCGTTCAGCTCTTTTACTTCGTCATTTCTTCCATTTGCTTTAGCTACTCCATGTTCAAGAGCAAGTTTCAGAGTCTTTTGACATCCATTTTGGTCTTTTCTTTCTTTTTAATTACCTTTTGCTTTGTTCTTGTATGATGTCGTTGATGTCATCCCACAGCTTTCTTGTCTTCGGTCTTTAGTGTTCAATGTGTCCAATCTATTCTTGAGACAGTCTCTAAATTCAGTGGGATATACTCAGGGTTGTACTTTGGCTCTTGCAGACTTGTTTTAATTTTCATCAGCTTCAACTTGAACTTGCATATGAGCAATTGATGGTCTATTCTGCAGTCAGCCCCTGGCCTTGTTTTGATTGATGATACTGAGCTTCTCCCTAGTATTTTTCCACAGATGTAGACGATTTGATTCCTGTGTATTCCATCTAGTGAGTTCCACGTGTGTAGTCGCCTTTTATGTTCTTGTAAAAAGATATTTCCAATGAATAGTCATTGGTCTTTCAAAATTTATCATGCAATCTCTGGCATCATTTCTATCACCAAGGCCATGTTTTCCCAACTACCCACCTTCTTCTTTGTTTCCAACTTTCACATTCTAATCACCAGTAATTATCAATGCATCTTAATTGCATGTTTGATCAATTTCAAACTGTAGAAGTTGATAAGTATTCTTCAATTTCTTCATGTTTGGCATTATTGGTTGGGTGTAATTTGAATAATAGCCATATTAACTGGTCTTCCTTGTAGGTGTATGGATATTATCCTATATCACTGACAATGTTGTACTTCAGGATAGACCTTGAAATGTTCTTTTTGAAAATGAATGTGACACCATTTCTCTTCAATTTGTCATTCCCATCATAGTAGACCATATGATTGTCTGATTCTGTGGTAGAACAAGCAGTTCTGCTTCAGGTGATGTTCTTGGGACACTGGAATTATTAGAAGTTTTAAAATGACCTCACACAGAGTTGGGGTTGGCTGCAGCCTGACAGCTCTGCTGGGCCTGATGATCTGGGGCCTCAGTACTTCTACATGGAGCCTTTTATGTGGCTGTTTGAGCTTCTTCACAGAATGACACTTAAGTTCCAAGAAAGAGCATTCCAAGAAAAAGGAAGAGAAAACCACCAGTAGTTCCAAAATAACAATTCTGCCTTATCCCACTGAACATAGCAGTCAAGAAGCCAGTAAAGATTCAAGGGCAATAGAAATAAAATTTGTTTCTCAATAAGAAAATGACATGAACTTACAGGGAGAGAAAAAATTAATGGTGATACTCTGGTAGTCATCTACTGCATGTCCTATTTAAGTTCTAACAAGAGTACAGCTGCCTATTGGGTCCTATCTTAGTTTCTAGTGCTGCTTTAGCAGAAGTACCGCATGTGGATGGCTTTAACAAAGAGACATGTATTTTCTCACAATCTAAGAGGCTAGAAGTCCACTCCAGAGGAAGGCTTTCTCTCTCTGTCGGGTCTGGAGGAAGATCCTTCTCATTAATCTTCCCCTCGACTAGGAGCTTCTCTGTGCAGGTATCCCAGGTCCAAAGGACATGCTCTGCTCCCAACATTGCTTTCTTGTGTGGTATGGGGTCCCATGTCTCTCTGCTCACTTCTCTCTTTTATATCCCAAAAGAAGCTGGCTGAAGACACAATCCAATCCTGTAGATTGAGTCCTGCCTCATCAACACAACTGCCACCCACTCCCCCCCCCCCCATTAACATCATAGAGGCAGAGTTTACAACACATAGGATGACAAAATAGTGAACAATCATATAATACCAGGAATCATGGCACAGCCAAATTGATACACACATTTTGGGGGGACACAATTCAATCCATGATAGGTCCTAAATCATCTTAATTTCTGATCACCATATGTTCAGGAGGAAATATCTATTGTGCAGCTTAGGCACCCCTCTCTAGCCTGTTTTCATTAGTGGCTGCAAGTAGCATTGTGTAGTACAGCAAAGGCTATTATTTGGGCAACTGATTTTGATTTCACATAAAACAGAATATACATATGATGGCCCAATCATAATGACATTGTTATTATAGTGGTTCAGAAAGGTATTTCTAAACACTTTCTATTTCCTTGTCAGTTTGTTTTTGCCATTGATGGGTCTGAGATGCTGTTATTTAATGCATTTGACAGTGGATTATAGCAGAATTAAATGCTAGTGGAAAACAAAGTTCTGTTAATGGCTCTGAATAATCTAAATGTAGAAATTATTCTAGTCCAATGAAGGGTAAAATTATAGGATGTTGAATTCTTTCCAACAAGATGAATTGGGAAGATGAGATACGGAGATTAAATGCACAGTACTGTACAGAACTGTACTGTAACACCAGGAACAAAATTATGCAGGGAGGGTGGGAAATAATGACAGAATCCTAGAACACTGAAAACGGGATTCCAGTTCGTTAACTATATGGCTGTCATGGAGCTCACAGATTGTGCGATAATATAGTAAAGATAAATAGTTATAAAGACCCCTCCTGTTCAGTGATAAAATTCCTGACTATTGAAAAGGTTTTGCATTTGTGGATGAATGGCCCTTGCCAGATAAAACTAAAATGAAGACATGTCAGCTCATTTTATCTGCTCTGATAGTTTTTAAAGGAAAGTAGTAGACTTATTCTCTGCTGTTTTTTTAAAGGTAGGATAGGCAATTTAAGATCTTACAATGTTCTTTGTAGTAAATATTTATTCTTACTAATGCATTATTATATATTTCAAAGCTGCTTACTAAAAAGAAATCAGTATTTAACATGAAAATCCTTTATTGATTATGTACATGTTTGATCAAGTTTTTTTTGAATAGCTACACAGCATGTCATACCATGATAGGCACTGGTTCTGCAAAGGTGAATTAAATAAATTCTCTTTCCTCAACAAGCTGCTTTCTATTTAGTTAACGGGTTAAATATGCCAAAAACATTAATTAAAAAAATGTCATTTTAATAAAACATTTGGGGCATTTGTAGGTCATTTTGACATTACAGGTTTGGTGATGGTCTGGATTAGATGCTTCAGGGAAGACTTCACAGAGGAGATGGCATTTGACAAGAGGCTTGGGGAATATGGATATTACAGAAAGGTGACAAAACATGTATAAAAGCATGAAAGTGTAGCATTATGGGTGTGAGATGCTATTGAGTGTGGGTAGACATGGGGAAAGAATGCTAGACATGAATGGCAAGTATTGGCAGAGATCATGTGATAAGGGTTCTGGTACATCAAAATATAGGAGTTTAATGATCCTATGAGTAATGAATATGTATCATACAGCATAGGCTAGGTTTTCTGTGGCAGAAAAAGGCATCCTGATCTCAGTGTCTACAACAACAAATATTAATTTTCTCCTCACAAAATGCAAGTCAGTTGTCACTTTACTCCATGTTGTCTTCACTCTGGAACCCAGGCTCATGAAACAATGTCTATTTGGGTGAGTACTAGCCATCATGGTGGCAGAATATTAGAACAGTCTTAACTAAGCAATGCTTCTTAACACTCTAAGCCAGAAATGGCACATGCCCCTCAGCTCCCATTTTACAGTATTTTTCACAAATAACTTGCCCACTTACTTATACATATAATGCATGGAAATCATGAAATTAATAAAACAGTTCTGACATAGCATGCCCGTGCGTATACCATGCATGTCTCACGACAATTCTAAAAGTGGATTTTGGTCTCACTCATCCGTCCTCTCCTATTACAGGTAAATGAGATCATTCTGTTCATTTTCTTTTGTTCTGTTCATTTTTTTTGATCTCCTGCTTATGTGTATAAAAATAGTCCAAAAATGTTACTTTTTATAATTAATTGTATAATAAAGATATAAGCCATGGTCAATAAGTAACGGATCGAGTTCGGTAGTCCCCCAGTAATCGAAAAATAAACAACTGAAACTGTGTATTTTTTTCTATTAATTTCAAGTAATATAGAATCAATACTTAGCTTCAGTGATGTTTCCATGTGATCAGAAGTAGAAATTGAAGTCCGTAACATGTTAAGAAAATGACATAGCGCATTTACAAAAATAACCTGTGAGGGGTTGCGCAGTTGGCAGAAAAAATATATAAAGTGTGCATTATTTTCATAAAAATATGATAATGGGCAAATCAAGTCACATACTTATATGGAGTGAATTGTTTCCCCCCAAAATATGTGCTGGAAAAAACTAATCTCAATATCTGTATATGTAATGCAATGTAATGTAATCATATTCAATAATGCAATCTAATGTTATGTTAATGAGGCCATACCACTGTAAGGTATGTCGTAAACCTAATCATTTCTGAGTTATAAAAAGATCAGATTAGACATAGAAATAAGAATACACAGGATAAGACAGATACCATGTGAGTATTTCCAAGGAGGTTTGCACTTATTTGCTAATCTAAATGTTCAAACCCACCCCGTGGTACTGTGGAAGAAAAGACTTGGCAGTCTGCTTCCATTAAGATTACAGCCAAGAAAACTCTATGGAGTAGGTCTACTCTATAACACATAAAGTCATCATGAAATGGAATTAACTCAAAAGCAACTAACAACATCATCAAAGAACCAAGGAAGGCCAAGGTTAAAGAAACTGAAAGAGACAAGAATCTTTCCCTAGAGCTGACACCTTAAATTCAGCATTTTAGCCTCCTGAGCTGTGAGAAGATGAGTTTCTGTTCTTTTAAACCACTCACTTGTGGTAATTCTTTTACAGTGCACTAGATAACTAAGACATGTGGTCATTTCTGATTTTTAATATATATAACATATTGAAAAGTCATCTTCTTTCAGGAAAGGGCACTATGGCAAGGGAACAGGGAGTATTTCCCATTCCCATTGTGAATAGCAATACAATCTACCACAAGGACACAAAAATTCTTTATATTTTAAGTAGAAAGGTTGATATAATAAATCATATTTGTAATATCTTTAAATCATTTTGGAGTTCAGAGAACAAGGATAAGGTTGAAGATTAAGAGTTTATTGTCAAGGCCATGATGAGAGATTCTGATACTATTATTACTGCAGTGGGAAAGAGAGAAAGTAATAGATATCAAAGTCATTTCAAGTGTCAGATCCTTAACTCTTAATGAATGACTGAATGTGAGGTAAAGAGAGTGAGGGAGACAGTAAAAACTAGAAATCCTTCTTGTATCTAGCTCAAGTGTGAGGGGAGATGGTGGAACAATTGCTTGTGTAAGAAAATTAAAGAAAAGGAGTAGCTTGTGTATCAAGTAATAGAAAATATCCTCTAGCAAGACAAGCAAAGAATTGGACCAGACAACAGAACCTAGCCTTATGCCATAAAGTTAAGTGGTTCAAGTCACTGTACCCCAATTGTTACTTGTAGAGGCTTTGGAGTCAGGCAGACCTAGTTCAAATCCTGGCCTCTAGTCTTACCAAGTGAGCAGTATTAGAGAAGTGACTTGACTTTTCTAAAATAAGTTTGCTTGCATGTATAGTAAGGATAATAAAGGTGCTTATTTTATGGGTTTGTTGCAAGATATCATAAGTTAATGCATATATGATGTCAAGTAAAATGGCATCAATTTACAATTCTCCATATCAAAGTTTTTCCAAATTCCTGGTAGATATTAATCTTCAAAATTCAAGAATAAGAAATTGGAATTCCAGGGAATGCTCAGGAACTCCCCAAGTCATAGGCTAATCTGGACTTTCCATAACACTCTATTTAGATGATTTTAAATAATAACGAATGACTGTAAGAGTAAACAGTAAATCAGTCTGTGCTACAGTGTATAATAGGGTTGTATTAAAATTGAAGAACTTCTATTAAAATGTAGATAGTAAATGCATGATTTATTAATAGTATTATTATTATAATTAATGACCATGTTTTGGGATAAGATTATATATTTCAATAACATGAGAAATATCATTACATCTGAAAATAGAAACTTTAAGAAAGGCAACATTACCACATAATAAATGAAAATATTTTAAAACGTCAAATAAAAATCATTTTAAAGGTCAAAAATGATACTGCAACAATCAATACTTAAAAGTTATCACATTTATTTTTAAAATGAAATTTTAACACACACAAAGCATTAATTGTTCTGTCTGATAGTCTTGATCTTTGTTTCATGACAAATACTATAGAGGTAGAAAAATTTATTTTGTTTTTTTGTTGGTGTTTGTCCAAACGTTGAGTGTGCCCAAAAACATCTTGACATTGGAATTTAGGTTACATGTTGCTTCATATAAACTCATTTCCTTTGTGAATGATAAAAATATGTGTATGTTTTCCCTGATTTTTATTTTGCCTTTGAAATTGATATTGTTCTTGCTAATTCAGATTTTTGCTCAGTTTCTGATTTCAAGTGACAGGGAGTACTCCACAAGAGCATTTATACCTTCTTCATTTTGTATTTGTTTCATTAAAAATACTTACAAACAACTGTAGCCTATAGAAAATATGCAAATACTGAAAAATCACCAGAAAATTTTATTGAATAGTATTCAGTTGTCATAATATTTTGATGTCTGTGATGGTTAATTTTATGTATCAACTTGGCTAGGCTATGGTGACCAGTTGTATGGTCAAATGCTAGTTTAGATGTTGCTGTGAAGGTATTTCATAGATGTGATTAATACTCACAGTCAGCTGACTTAAAAAAGATTAAATGCCACAGTGTGGGTGGGCCTTATCCAATCAGTTGAAGGCCTTAGAGCAACATCTAACAGCCAAGGAAGAAGGAAATCTGCCTCAAGACTGTAACACAGAAGTCCTGCCTGAGTTTCTAGCCAGCCTGCAAGACTTCCCTACAGATTTCATAGTAGCCAACCCCTACAATCATGTAAGACAATTCCTTAAAATAAATTACTATATTTTTTGGTAATTGTAAAAAAAAAAAATTATATATATATATATATATATATATATATATATATATCCTGTTGGGTTGTTTCTCTGGAGAACCTGGAATAATGCGATGTTGTAGCAAGATTTACAGCATTACTCATAATCAAGTGCCAACATTGCCACAATAAGGACTTATTTTACTTCCAAAACTTATTTCTCACAATATTAACCATAGGATTTGTATAAAGTATATAGGTTTATTAAACTTATTAGTATTTATTTTTTTAGTACAAATGACTCACTATTAGCAGCAGAAGAGTCCATGAACACACTCTTAGAACATGGAAACAACTTCAAGCAAGATTCTGTTTTTTTCTACGTTGTGCATCTGTCTTGCTTCCCAGAAATGTCATTCTTAACTTTCAATAATGTTTTCTGCTCTTTCTTTGAACATGAGGTCAGTGCATACCTTGGAACCAGGAATGTCTCTATGTTGATTATTAAGCTTTAATTTTCCCAATTTCTCATCTGATTTTTCTCAGAAATGAGGATTGGAAAAAATATAAATATCTTGAAAAATGCCAGGAAGGAGTTTCCACTTGGAAGCACGATCTGCCACATGTTAAATACCCACAAATATTGTTTACTTTCTCTTGTTTCTCTCCACCTCTCTCTTTTTTCTCTCTCCTCTTTCTCTTCTTCTTCTTCTTTTTTTTCTTCCCTACCTGTCATCATTGCTATAGGGTTGCTATGAGTCAGAATCGACATGATGACAATGGGTTTGGTTTTTTTACAGGTCGTCATCACTATTGTCTTCATTTTGTTTATTATATACTAGAATGCTATTGTAAAAAACATCTTATAAGAAGATGTGCCTGGGTTCAAATCATTGTTTTACTACCAAATAACACAATAAAACTTAATACTAACCTAACAGTTCTGTGAACTTTAATTAACATAACATACGGTGATTGGCATATGGTGATACCCAATAAATTTGAGCACAGTGATTGATAAGCCTGCCTAGGCATTTTAAGTGTAACAGAACATCAGTCATTGGTATTGATAAATTAAGAAGAATATGTGGGTATCTTAGTTATCTACTAAGGAACCCTGTTGGCACAGTGGTTAAGTGGTAGGCTACTAACCAAAAGGTCTGCAGTTTGAACTCACCAGATGCTCTGTGGAAGAGAGATGTGATAGTCTGCTTTCGTGTAGATTACAGCCTTGAAAACTCTATGGAGCAGTCCTGCTCTGTCTTATAGGGTCAGTATGAGTCGGAATCATGTTGACAGCAATGGGTTTGGAACGCGTTTTAGTTATTTAGTGCTGCTGT
The DNA here is from genome assembly GCA_030035585.1 of Dugong dugon. Classification (NCBI taxonomy): domain Eukaryota; kingdom Metazoa; phylum Chordata; class Mammalia; order Sirenia; family Dugongidae; genus Dugong; species Dugong dugon. Next base: position 105,009,232 of record CM057463.1, on the reverse strand, counting down.
ATCAAAAATACCACAGGTGGGTGACTTTAAAGGATAGAAATTTATTTTCTCTCAGTTTAGGAAGCTAGAAGTTCAAATTCAGGGCACCTTCTCCAGGGAAAAATTCTGTCTGTGCTGGCTCCGTGGGGACCGTACTTGTCTCAGCTCCTGGGGACAATTCTTTCTTTACCTTGTGTAACCCTGACATTCCTCTGGTCCTTGGTGATCTCCACATGTCATCCAGCTTTCCCTCATTTGTGCTTGCTTGCTTCTGTGTCTAATCTGCTCTTTTTAGATCTCAAAAGTGGTTAGGTTTAAACCACACCCTACACTGATATGGCTTCATTAACACAACAAAGAAAATTCTATTCCCAAATGAGATTATATCCACAGGTATAGGGATTAGATTTCAACACGTATTTTGGGAAGGGGGGGATACAATGCAATTCATAACAATAGGAAAAAGCATTATTTCTTCTTTTAGTTTGGCTATTTTTTACATGTCTTGAGAGTGAAGAATTCAATTAGAGATCAGAATAGTGCACAATTTACCACAGAGAAATTTCCATGATTCAAATCCAAATAATCAGTAGTTTTAGAACCACTTTTTTTGACAATATGAGAAAATTTTAAAGAAACAAGCATATGTGAATCACTGGAAAAAAAAAAATCTCCAAATATCTAAGTTACGTCCTACACTCAAAATGCATGCATCCTAATTTCTTATTCTTTCTAAAGCTGCACTGTTCTAAGTGGTAACTGATGTTCAAAAATATCTTTATGAGGCATAGCTGAGAAGCTGAATCATTAAGAAAAGAATAATTTAGTCATTCTAATTAGAATTTTCCTTAGGCAGGAATCCAGAATTGTACTTTATTTTCAACTACAAGTTTTCATATACAAAATGAATGTTGCTTTCTCACATTTATCACAAGAATGCGGTGAACTAAGCACTTTGTCTTCCCTGTGGTTGGATCATTCCAGGTTTTATAAGTTGCATGATATGTCCATTGTTTTGAATGGAAAAAGAGGCATAATTAAACCCAAAACATTTTTCTTTCTTTTTTTTTTTAATTTTACTTTAGGTGAACACTTACAGAACAAATAGTTTCTCATTAAACAGTCAGTACACATATTGTTTTATGACAATGGTTAACAACCCCACGAAATGTCAACACTGTCCCTTCTCAACCTTGTAAAACCCAAAATGTTTAATGAGTGCCTTTCTGATCAAGCATTTACCTTTAGTCTTCACCCCAGTTTCCATCTCTTTTTAGGAAAACAAAGCAGAGTGTATTTGGCAAAAGTAGAATAATTGTTCAAACCAATTAAAGAAAAAAAGAATCTATTTTCAGTCATTTATTGACCATCTCCACTATTTCTTTTCCCTGTTGCATTGCTATTCTTTCTTTCTGTTCTATTCCAGTGGAATAAGCTGATCCAGACATATTTAATGAGCCAAAATGTATTCTGCAGGCCACCCAAATTTGCAGCTGAATAGCTTACTCTGCAGTACAGACAAGATCTGTCACCTTCTGGGGCTCTGAAATGCGCAGAAGTCCAGAGATAATATCTGCAGAATAGACCCTACAGCAGATTGAATAGATAAGTTTCTATTTTAGCTGATCTGCATGAAAAATTTAGATAATTCTCAGCTTATCTTCAACCCTTTCTTCATTTTCCAACACAGATATTGAGTTATTGATTATTTTGCCTGAAATAATCAGTTGCCATACATTTTATCAACATCTTACAGAATTAGGATATAAGGGACTCCCAGTTGAGTCCTCTTTCACTGTATTCTAAGAAAACCAAATTATTCTGTAGTATTCCAACCCTAGAAAAAATATAAACACTAATAAAATTTTAATAGTTTCATGTTTCAGTAAAACTAATATTTGGTTACGTGCTGAATGTTATTTATTAGTTTATTCCTTTCTTCAGTCCAAGGCTCTGTTGATTCATTCAGCAAACACTTGATGCATATGTTGTGCATAAGGACTTTTCTTTAAGGAATGTTATTTCTTTGTATTTCATGGGATTAGGCAAACATCTTGCCAGTCCCAGAAGGAATACAATGCAAAACAAAGACAAAAACACAAACTTAAATCCCAAAAGTGTGTCCATGTTTACCCAAAACCATCATTTTCCAAGGAGCCATGTTGTCTCCATCTATCCATGTGAATATTCAGGTGATTGTTACTACAGAAATCATACATGTTCTCAAATTAAGCCCACCAAAGCATTTCAGGACACTTTTCACTAAAAGTCTCTGAAAATCTCATAAATCTAGGATAGTTTAATATTAGATAACCGCTTAAAGATACTATCTTGACTTAAAATTCTCCTACTTTATAATAAAAGAGACAAGCATGCTTTCTCAGTATTATCAATTTTTGAAGACTATTTTGAAGGGTTTATGAGTTATCTCAAGTGAGTATTTAGCTGATTTAGTGGAGTGGATTTTTGTGATGTTTCAAATTTAATCACCCCTTCTCCTCATTCTGGAACTCTGGTGGTGCAGTGGTTAAGCATTTGGCTGCTAACCAAAAAGTCAGCAGTTCAAATCCACCAGATGCTTCTTGGAAACCCTATGGGGCAGTTCTACTCTGTCCTATAGGGTCACTCTGAGTTGGAATTGACTGCCTAGAAATGGGTTTGGTTTGTTTTTTTCCCCCTTCATTCTGTTGCTTATATAGACTTTTCTAGTCTATAACCCTTTGCTTCTCATTTGACTGCAGCCTACACAATGAGGCCCTGATGGCACATGGTTAAATGTTCAACTGCTAACCAAAAGGTTGGCACTTTGAATCTACCAGAGGCTCACTGAAGAAAGATGTGGCAGTCTCCTTCCATAAAGATTACAGCCTTGGAAACCTTATGGGGCAGTTCTACTCTGTCCTATAGGGTCTCTATAAGTTGGAATTGACTCAATGGCATGGGTTATATATATATATATGTATATGTATGTATATATGCGTATGTGTGTGTGTATATATATATATATATGCATATATCAGGTATTAAGTCCCTGGGTGGCACAAATAGTTTGATCTCAGCTACTAACCTAAAGGCTGCAGTTCAAACCCACCCAGCAGTGCAGGGTAAAAAACGCCTGGTGATCTGCTTCCATAAAGATTATAGCCAAGAAAACCCCATGGAGCAGCTCTGCTCTGTAACACACAAGGTCTGTTATGGATTGAATGCTGTCCTGCCAAAATAAGTGTTGTAAATCCTAATGCCTATACCTCTGGATGTAATCTCATTTGGGAATAGGGTTCTCTTTGTGATGTTAATGAGGCCGTTTTAGTGTAAGGTGTGTTTTAAACAAATCACTTTTGAGATATATAAGGAGCAGATTAGGGACAGGCACAGGGAAGCACTAATGAGGGTAAGAGAAAAGCCATGTGGCACTCTCTAAGGAATGAGGAGAAGTGGAGACAAGCATTTTCCCCCAGAGCCCACAGAGAGTGTCTTCCTCTAGAGCCGGTGTCCTGAATTCGGACTTCCAATCTCCAAAACTCTGAGAAAATAGAATTTTGTTTGTTAAAGTCACTCACTTGTGGTATTTCAGTTACAGCAGCACTGAGAAACTGAAACATGGTCACCGTGAATTGGCTGCAATGGGTTTGTTTTATATATGTGTGTATGTTATATATGTGTATATATATATATATACACACACACACACAAACACACACTCTTATATATATATTGTGGAATGGAGAACTCAATTTGACCTCTTGTCTCCAGATTCTGAAAATAGCCCTTGAAATTCTTGAGCAATCAAGGTGCCCTTTATTTTTCTGAAACAGCCAGGCAACACTTAAACATGTGCAAATCAGAGTCAGGAAGCCCCAGCTCATCACCTGGAAATAGGCATTGGAGCAAACCACTGCCCCCACCCACAATGAGGCTAGATGTTTGTTAGCAAGAGATACCCTTCCAGGTTGTTGCCAAAATGCTTAAAGACCAACCTCCTCTGGTGGCCAAGTGGGAAAATCTACATTATACCTGGTGTAGCAAATCACTTAGATATTGAGGTATAAAAATGATTGAGGGAGGAATTTTCAAAGTCCCTCACCTATGGTGCCAGGTGGAAGCACGTGTAGCAGAGAGTAGCCCAGCTAACTAAGCCTACCTAGCCAGGGGTACCAGCTGAAGGTAGGCTCCATTTTGAGTCCCTTACCTATGGAACAAAATGGGGAATGCTTAGAAGAGTCATCATCTCTGCCCAGACAACCTTTTTAAGTCATAGGGGGACCAGCTCAAAAATGGATCAAAATTGGTTCAGGTGTGCTGTCTGCTTCTTTTTTGTAAGTAATAATAGCTACTTTTGTTGAACTAGTTCTCTGAAATTGTCTTGTGATCTGAGGAATGTAGCACACATGGACTAGTTGATACCATTGGATGGAATCCTCATCCTAGCAAGCTTTTTACTGCTTAGAAATTTGGGGCAAACTTTGAGTGTATCACATATAAAATACATTTTTCAGAACATTAAATAATTAAATTATCACTAGCATATCTACGGCACCCTGCTGGCGCAAGTGATTGAAAAGCTCAGCTGCCAACCAAAATATTGGTAGGTCAAATCCACCAGCTCACTGCTTGGAAACCCTACGAGGCAGTTCTATGCTGTCCCATAAGGTCACTATGAGTCAGAATTGACTGGACAGCAACAGGTAGAATATTCACATGTCTGCATTTTCAAAATTTAGTATTTATATGTGTGTGTCTGTGTGTCTAAACATATGCATTTAGGGAATGTCTACATAGCAGATTTGATAATTCACCATCAGACTATGTTCATTGGCTCTTTATATATCATCTGTATCCCCAAGCTACCCCTGACAAAATAAAAGCAACTCCATGGTATGTTTGAGTCTGTATGTTATTATTTCTGCAAATATTGCACCTGACAGTTTATAGCTGTACAAGTCATAACGGATATTTTTAAATTAATAATAAAGTTTCAAATGAAAGTAAAGGGGATAAAAGGACAGTGACTATAGAGAGAGTCAAAAAGTTTTGTAGATCAGCCTTGCCTCGCTTTCTGCTCACACACTGAGTGTAGTGTTCAGAGAAACCAACTTGCTTCCAGATAAACGCATTGTCCACAAGACGATCTTCCCATGAGTTTGTCCTTGGCGGTAATATTTCCTCAAAGAAAATCTCTCAACTTCTGTTGACCTTAAAGTCAGAGGCTCTGATTCAATCTTCACTTCCATTGCACTGCTAACTGTGTGGCCTAAGCAAGTCTATTGATCAATCTATTCCTGTTTATCTATCTAAGGGGATAATAATATATGTTTTTCTCCATTAAACATGTTGTTATGGGGATCAAACAAAGACTAGTAATTCAGACAACATAAAGGATGCTGAAAAGCAATGGGAGGAGAGAATACTAACAAAATAAGAAGGAGTTACGTGCGTTTTCTTGTTCTGTAATACATTTTTTGAGAGAAGGGATTGGGTCTAGCTTTTTCCTGTAGGAATGAACAATAGCTGGTAGGTAATAAGTATTAAATAAACTTTTGTTAAGTGAATGCTACTGCCCTCTTCTTTGAACACATTTTCTATCATAATTTTCTTTCTCTTTTTATTCCAATCCAACTACAGTAGTTTTGTCTGCTGTTCCTAAACCACACAAAACTCATCCAAGTCTCAGAACCTTTAAGTTTTTTAGTTACCTCAGCCTAAGTCACTCTTCCCTCAAATCCAAATGGATTGTCCTTCACATCATTCAATTTTATGCTCAGATATAATGTTCTTAAGAGAGCTAACCCAAGCCCTGATATCTAAAGCAATGTACCAGATCAACACTCTTTACAGCAATTACAGCCATCAGGTATTTTAATTATTTGCACATTTTTTTATATCTCTCACCAGAAAAGAAACCCCATGAGTGCAATGACTTACCTGTCTTGTTCTGCCTCATATGTCCGACTATACTTACTGATTAACATCCCTTGCTAATAAAGACATGAAAAGACTTTTAATACTATTAATGATCTGGGAAATAAAAATCAAGATCATAATGCAATACTATTTTACACTCAATCATTTGGGAAAAATAGTAAAAGTATGATAATACCAAGTATTGGAGAAGATACGGACCCACAGGATCTCTTTTATATTGATGATTAGAATGAAAATGTTTGCAAACATTTGAAAAACAGTTTGCCATTATCCCCTAAATTTAAACCTCACATAAATACGGCTCAGCAATTATACTTCAATTTACCTTATAAAATAGGAGATACGGAAAAATATGGTCTTGGTAAAAACATGGAAATTCTTCCAATTGTTCATTAGTGTGAGAAATAAGCAGTGATATAGTCCACAAAAGCACATAACACAGAGCTGTCAGTGAGTGGTACTACTGTTCAGGTTTATAAACTTGCTCAGGCCAGGAACCTAGCCATTATTCTCATTCCATTGCTATATATGATTTCTTGCATTTAGTAAATAATCACGATCTTTCAGCTGAGGCTCCTCCATAACTCATGAATCTTTTCACTATTCATATTTGATGACTGTTGTCTTAGTTATCTAGTGCTGCTATAACAGAAATACCACAAGTGGATGGCTTTAACAAAGAGAAATTTATTCTCTCACAGTCTAGTAGGCTAGAAGTCCAAATTCAGGGCATCATCTCCAGGGGAAGGCTTTCTCTCTTTGTCAGCTCTGGAGGAAGGTCCTTGTCATTGATCCTCCCCTGGACTAGGAGTTTCTCAGCGCAGGAACCTCGGGTCCAAAGGACACGCTGTGCTCCTGGCACTGCTTTCGCGGTGGTATGAGCTTCTCCTGTCTCTCTGCTCACTTCTTTATTTTATATCTCAAAAGAGATTGGCTTAAAACACAGTCTAATCTTGTAGATCTCATCAATATATCTGTCACTAATCCATCTCATTAACATCATAGTGATAGGATTTACAACAGATAGGAAAATCACATCAGATGACAAAATGGTGGAAAATCACACAATACTGGGAATCACAGCCCAGCCAAATTGATACACATATTTTGGGGGGACACAATTCAATCCGTGACACCTGTGATGGTTAATGTTATGTGACAAATTGGTAGGCCATGATTCTCAGTGGTTTAGCAGTTATGTCATCATCCTCCATTAATGCTCTGATGTAAGCAGCCAACCAGTTGGAAGGGGACTTTCCCTGGGGGTGTGGCCTGTATCCAATATATATAGATATTCTGGCAAAGCTCTCACTCTCTCTCAATCCTGCATTCGTCTCATTATCCTCTGATCTCCACTTCTCGAGATGTGAGAAACCTTCAGCCTGCTGCCTGACCTGCAGATTTTGAGTTTGTCAACCCCTGCAAATATGGTGAGTCAGAAGAAGCCTCCAGCTTGCTGCCTGACCCATAGATTTGGAACTTGCTAGCCTCCACAATTATGTGAGTCATTTCCTTGAAATAAATAGCTTTATATATATTTATATATATACTTCACTGGCTTTGCTCTTCTAGAGAACCAGCCCAAGACAATATCATTACTGTAAGTTAGCCCACCATAACCTTTTTACTGATCATTGTAAAAGAGCCCACTAAATGTCCCCCTAAGTCTCTGCCCATCATCTTTGCTCTGAAGCCCAAATTTGATAGTTTGCATCTTGTACTCTAATTACCTTTCTAGTCATTTGCCCCTTCCCAATCAATAATCCAGACATACAAAATTTTTTAATTACACAGTGTCACCATTCCAGGATATTTTTATTTTTTGACTGTCAGAATTGTTGTTCCCTCTGCTTTGAATACATCTTCAATGAACTATCATCCTTCTGTCAAGGTTGCCCATTTAAACTTTAGATTTTAGTGTAGGGTCCCAGCTTAAACATCACTTTAGCTCTAAGCTTTTTTCTTACTCCTCTAAAGAACAGTATCTTGACCTGTCTACTGGTATCAAACTGCCCTTCCTCTATGAGAGCACGTCACATGTAGTGCTTTGTTACTTGTCTATATTAGTCACTAATCTATATACTTAATAAAGACTTAATTAAGCTTAATTGGTAAACTCATTGACAGGAAAGATCTCTTGTTCTTGATCACATTTCCAATTTTTAGCATGCTGCCTGGTTTGAAGCTGTCCTTCTACGTATCTGTTTAATTAATGAACAACAGGAAAAGAAAGATTTGAATGAGAAATAATGGAAAACATCCACATCTGCATGTGGATAAGCAAAAAAAAAAATTTTTTTTTTTGGTAAATTGAGGGGTCTAAATATCCTTGAGGAGCCCCAGTGACATAGTGTTTATTCCAACTCATAGGAAGCCGCTAGGACGGAGTAGATCTGCCCCATTGGGTTTCCAAGGCTGTAATCTTTACAGAAGCTGACTGCCACATCTTTCTCCCAAGGAGCAGCTGGTGGGTTTGAACTGCTGACCTTTTGGTTAGCAGCTGAGAATTTAACCACTGAGTCACCAGGGCTCCTTAAAAATCCTTAGGCACCACAATTAAAAAAAAAAAAAAAAAATTTGCTTTATCCTTATGCAAATGTGGATGTTTATCTATCATTTGTGATGCAAATATCTCTTGTCTGGCTGTTCACTAATTAAATAGATATGTAGAAAAACCATAAGGAGCCCTGGTGGTACAGTATAAGCACTAGGCTTCCAACTTAAAGGTTGATGGTTCTAACCCAACTGCCCCAAGACAGAAAAATGTAGCAGTCTTCTGCTGTAAATATTACAGCCTTGGAAACCCTATGGGGCAGTTCTACTCTCCCTATAGGATAATTATGAGTCAGAATCAACTTGACAACAACTGGTTTGTTTGTTCAATTTTTTGGTTTAAACGTCCTTAATAATTGTGTCATGGACTCTCTGTTTGGAGTGCTTATACTACCTTTGTTTCTAATTTGTTCATATTACATATACTTTTTGTTATTTAGATTTCTTAATGCAATTTGGGGGCTAATATTTTTAATTTTCAGTGATTCCTTGAAAACTGAAAAATAGAAAAAGGCTCTGGGCAATGTTCCATAATACTAATTAAAAGTGATAGTTGATAAAATGTTTATATGCAACTGTTTCACAAATATATGAGAAAGTACTTTGCAAATAGTAAAGCACTATATAAAGATATATTTTCTCAAAATATACTGAAAATAAATATATTTTCTCCCTATGACTTATTTCCTATTTTTGTAAATCTTGCACTCTAATTGTTGATACTAAAAACTATAACCATAAAGCTAGCATGTGAGATATTGAAAGTGTGGATTAGAAAAGATTTGAAAGGGGAGAGTTCAGTGCTAGTTAAAGAATAAAGACTCTCAGAAGGACTGAAGATGCTGAGAACTTTAAACTGTAAACTGAACTAGGTGCACTGTTGGATACACAGAAATAGAGGTGGTTCAGGCAATCCAAGTGATAGAGAAGCATTTTATAAAGCAAATACAGAGAAGGACTTGGAATACTCTATAATCACAGTTATGCTGCCAAGATTCTGAGTGGGGTTTGACAAAAACACTACCAAGCCACATTTTTGGTTTACTACCAAATAAAGACCAAAGTGGATACAGTTTGGAAATTACATGATTTGCTTGGGTTCCCTCTACACCCAGGAGCGCAGATAGCTGCTGCTTTTGGGCACAATTCAATCAATGCTTTCCAGTGACCTAATTCAATAAATAGGAATCAACCTTTACCATTGTCTATTTCACCACGGTATTTCATCTAGGATTTGAAAATACTTATTAGCATCAGTCTTAGCCTGGGTTCTTTAGAGTAACAAAACCAGTGAAGCATATATATATAAACATACAAAACCCTCTGCTGTCAAATCACTTCTGACTCAGTTACCCTACAGGACAGAGTAGAGCTGCCTCACAGGTTTCCAAGGAGCAACTGGTGGATTTGAACTACCAACCTTTTGGTTGGCAGCTGAGCTCTTAACCACTGTACCAACAGGACTCCATAAGAGAGATTTATCTCAAGGAAATGGCTCACATAGTTGTAGAGGCTAGTAAGTCCCAAGTCTGTGGATCAGGCATGAGGCTGGAGGCTTCTCCTGATTCACAGAGTTGCAGGGGCTGATGAACCCAAGATCAGCAAGTCAGATGGCAGGCCACTGGTTTATGAGCTATGTAGGCTGATGAATCCAAGATCGGCAGGTAAGATGGAAAGTAGCTGGCGCAAAGGCTGCAGAGGCCAATAAATCCCAAGATTGGAAGGTAAGAGGGCAGGCCATAGGCTCACAAGCAACAGAGGTTGACAAATTCTAAAATTGGCAGGAAGTACAGCAGCCCACTTGCTCGAGTCCCAAGAACCAGAGTTAGATGATATCAAGCTGGATGCAGGGTCCAGAGAAGCAAGTGAGCTTTGCCAGAATGTCCATTTATATTTTCAACTGATTGGCTGCTCACAACAGATCAAAAAATGGAGGATGATCACAGAAGATGATTATATCAGATCACAAAATGGAGGATGACTACATCATTACATAACTGCCAAATTACATCATTATAAAATTGCCAACATGTACCATTGCATAACTGCCAAACCACTGAGAACTCTGGCCCAGCCCAAATGACCCACAATCTTAACCATCACAGTCCACCTTTTGTCAACTTGTCACCTGCAAACAACTCCTTTAAAGCATAAACAATTTCTACATAAAGACAATTACAAAGCCACACTTGCGTCTAACATGATACAACTAGCATGCTGACTTAGTTAGCTAGTGCTGTTACAACAGAAATATCACAAGTGAATGACTTTAACAAAGAGAAATTTATTCTCTCAGTCTAGGAGGCTAGAAGTCCGAATTCAAGGTGCCAACTCCAGGGGAAGGCCTTCTCTCTGTGTCAGCTCTTGGGGAAAGTCCTTGTCATCAATTGTCCTCTGGTCTAGGGGATTTTCTGTGCAGGAACCCCAGGTCCAAAGGATTTGCTCCACTCCTTGTTCTTCATTCTTAGTAGTAGTAGGTCTCCGTGTCTCTCTGCTCACTTCTTTCTTTTATATCTCAAAAGAGATTGACTTAGGACGCAACCTAATGTTATAGATTGAGTCCTGCATCACTAATATAACTACCACTCATCCTGCCTCATTAACATCATAGAGGTTAAGATTTATAAAATTTAGGTAATTACATCAGATCACAAAATGTGGGACAACCACACAACACTGGAATCATGGCCTAGCCAAGTTAATACACATTTTGGGAGGACATAATTCAATCCATAACACATACATACAATAAAAAATACACTAGCCCTGTTTACATTTTATATTTTATTTAAGGGAGGATAGATACTTGCTATATATATACACATATACATATGTGTGTATGTGCGTGTAGTTTATATATATATATAGGAAACCCTGGTGGCATAGTGGTTAAGATTTCAGCTGCTAGCCAAAAGGATGGTAGTTCATATCCACCAGGCACCCCTTGGAAACATGACGGGGCAGTTCTACTCTGTCCCATAGGGTCACTATGAGTTGTAATCAACTCGAAGGTAATGAGAATGGGTTTTGGTTATATGCATGTATATGTGTACATATATATACACATATACATGTGTATATACATATATTATATATATATATATATACACGTATGCATGTACACACACACATACATGTATAATAAAACAATGAAGGAATACTCACAACAATTATGTTCCTAATTTCTGCAACTGTTCACATGGTTGTAACTGGTATTTACAGCTACCTTCTTCCACCAACCATTCCATATCCCCTTTAGCCTCAGCTAGCACTTCAGCTAATCATGATACTTTGCATGTTGGGGTAACCCAAACCTTCATTCCTGAAGGATCTAGGCCATTAGTAGTCAAGTCAGAATTGGGTTGATGTAGTTTTCCATTGACTTTAATCACACAGCATGGTAGTACTAAGAAATGCCCTAAAGGATCTCCTGTATTCCAGAAATACTCTTCTTTACTTCCATTATGTAACAACAATTTGATTTCCTCTTAGTAGTTAGGGTCAATCACACCAGCCAATGTGGTAATTCCATTTTTTGCCTGTTGATCCAGAGGCATGAGAAACCCAAAGTGTCCGGGTGGCATTCTTAACTTCCAGTTCAATATAATCTGTGTTGTATCTCCAGGTGGGAGCATTTCTCCCTTTGGAACCAAGACCTCTAGATCTGCAGAGCACAGGGTCATGTGGACAGGAAGCAAAAATTTTGCTAGTGGGTTACTAGGGATAATAGTGAGTGATGCCACTCATATTTCCACACCTTGATTCCTGGACCTGTGAATCCTGGCTGTGGGAGAAGGAGTAAGTACAGTGAATTCTATGAGCTATGCTAGTCCAATTTTATGGCTCTGTGAGTGAGACGACACTCAGTTCATGAAGGGTAGTTCAATCCACATGGTGACTTGGTGACCCATGAGTGTTTAGCCTCTACTAAGGCCCAGTAACAAGCCAAAAGCTATTTCTCAAAAGGAGAGTAGTTATTTGCAGAGGATGGCAGGGCTTTGTTTCAATATTCTAAGGGTATGCACTGTGATTCACCAATAGGGGCCTGCCAAAGACTTCAAACAGCATCTCTATCTGCCACTGACACTTCAAGCACCATGAGATCAGCTGGATCACATGGCTCAAGTGGCAGAGTGGCTTGTCTGGCAGTCTGACCCTATTGCAGAGCCTTCTTCTATTCTGGACCCCACACAAAATTAGCAGCTTTTTGATTCATTTGATAAATAAGCCAGAGTAGCACACCTAAATGAGGAATATGTTGCCTCTAAAATCCTAAGAGGTTCACCAATAAGAGGTATCTTCCTGTCCAGACCATAATCCAAGGTTCACAGGGAACTCATAATTGGATGGAGTGAAATAGTAGGACAGAGAAACTCCATTTAGACACAGTACACAGTAACTTCTGTATAGATGGTAGGAAACATACAGCAGTAAGTGAGAAAAGAACACTTGTTCTAAAACATGTTTACTGTAATATCCTAGCCAATGATAACTGGATTTTCAGCAAAATCTAGTCCCTTAGGATGCTTAGGTGGGAAACTGCACTGATATTTAAAATGGACCATAGCCAAAACAAAATAAACAAACAAACAAAAACTAAATCTGTTGCTGTTGAGTCAACTCCTACTTATAGCAATCTTACAGGACAGAGTAGAACTGCCCCATAGGGCTTCCAAGGGTACAACTCTTTATGGAAGCAGATTGTGTCAAATTTCTGCCATGGAGCAGTTGATGGATTTGAACCACTGACCTTTTGGTTAGCAGCTGAGTGCTTAAATACTGTGCCACCAGGGCTCCCTAAAGCAGATCATAGACCTAGTAATTAGCTAGAGTCATAAGCAGCAAAACAAAGGTAGACCAGGCCTATAGAACAATGTATGCTAGGAATGCTGGCTATCAGATCAGAATTGGTAAAAGTAAATTGAATGAATGGTTGATCTCAGCTGGAAGGCAAGAGGCCCTAAAATACACTCTACAAGAACTAATTAAGATTAGTTCAGATTCTGCTTAGAGTTGAAAATGCATTTGAAAATTTTCAGTTAAAAGGAATTAGGGAATGCAGCCAGTTAGTACATTTCTCTTTGTTAAATTCAAAATAAGTAGATCTCCAGCAGAAGGGAACCCTTCTAAGCTGTAATAACATTTGCATTTACTGTATTTGGTGTATATAGATTTATTCTTAGGGGTGATGTTTTCTGTAAATTGAAGAACTATAAGTGCTACAATAGCTTTTCCAACATTGCAAATTCATCTTGAACTTTTATATTGTCAATTATTAAAACTCAAAATCTTAATTCTACAGAGACTTTGAGACCAAATACCAGTGAGCATAGACTTTGAGATATAATTATCACTGAGGGGTGAACAGTTACAGCTGAGGTCTCTCAGATGACCTTAGCAGAGAAGCATTCGAGTTTGGTAGCCCATTGACTTACCCTTATCATCATCCTTGTTGTGGACAAAAAAAAGAGGTAAGGTTAGCTTCTCTGTACTCTCAGCATATTTTAGGTAGGTGCTCATGTCTAGTGAAAAAGTATAGGCAGATGACCAAGTCTTCTAGGGAATTATGACATTGCTGAAGAAAAGTAACCCCTCATATAGGAGGCTTTTCTAAGCTTAGTCCAGAGATTTAGGGCTGTATTTCCATGTAATACTAACTCTGAAAAGATGCTAACAAGTGCTTTGTGATTGAGATTGGGAGGCAGGTGGGTGGTTCTGGTAAGGGTGAGGTGCTGGTGGGTGTGGGAAAGTTTTATTTTTCAGAAATATTGGGGAAACACTGAGCTAGAAACGGTAAACAAGTTTCTTAATTACTACAGTTCACAGAGCCCTTCATATCTTGATGTGCATCTTCAGTCTCCAAGAGTAAATATCCTTTGTGTGTACACCAAACTTAATTGACCATGGACTTTGCTTTTTTTTTTTTTTCATAGAACATTTTGCAAAACTGTCATTATAGGCAACACATCTTAGAAAATGCTGTGCTAGGAAAGTAGGTAAACACCTTCCATAGATGGAAATCATAATTTGAAGTAGATAAGTGTCAAAATACATGAGCATAATAATACAAAAATTAGGAAAACTTAAAAAAAAAAACAAGTTGGTTCAGAGTCAGTCAACTTAATCAGCTCAGTCATTTGTTATGTATTCTGTAGGCCAATGCTATGCTAGGCAATATAACGATTTAAAAAAATCTGATATCACCCCTCTTCTCAAAACTTTGTATTAATTTTATTATTAGCTCTAATGTTCTCAATAGTCCCACAAAGGAATTAGCATTTTTATTTCATATTTTTTGGTATATATTATTAAATGTCTTGTCTAAAGTCATATACTTAGTACATGATACTCGTATTGATAAAACATTAGTTGTTGTTATTGTTAGGTGACATAAACTTGGTTGTGACTCATAGCGACCCTCAGTACAACAGAACAAAACATTGCCCTGTCCTGCACCATCTTCACAATCGTTGTTAAACTTGAGCCCATTGTTGTAGCCACTGTGTCAATCCATCTCGTTGAGGGACTTCCTCTTTTTCGCTTACCCTCTACTTTACCAAGCATGATATTCTTCTCTAGGGACTGATCACTCCTGATTACATGTCTAAAGTAAGTGACACATAGTCTCGCCATCTTTGCTTTCAAGAGACATTCTGGTTGTACTTCTTCCAAGACAGATTTGTTTGTTCTTATGGCAGTCCATGGTATATTCAATATTCTTCATCAACACCACAATTCAAAAGCATCAACTCTTCTTCCATCTTCCTAATTCATTGTCCAGCTTTTTAAATGCTAATGAGGAAATTGAAAACACCACGCTTCGGTCAAACGCACCTTAGTCTTCAAGGTGACATCTTTGTTTTTCACACTTTAAAGAGGTCCTTTACATAAAATTTGCTCAATGAAATGCATCTTTTGATGTCTTGACGGCTGCTTCCATGGGTATTGATTATGGATCCAGGTAAAATGAAATCCTCAACAACTTCTATCTTTTTCTCCATTTATCACGATGTTGCTTATTTGTCCATTTGTGAAGATTTGTGTTTTCTTTATGTTGAGGTGTAATCCATACTGAAGGCTGTGGTCTTTGATCTTCATTAGTAAGTGATTCAAAGTTCTAGGAGTGCTTGGAAGTCTAGGAAGGACCCCGAGGTCTACTTCTGAAAAAAATCAGCCAGTGAAAACCTTATGAATAGCAATGGAACATTGTCTGATACAGTGCCAGACAATGAGTCCCTCAGGTTGGAAGGCACTCGAAATACGACTGGGTAAGAGCTGCCTCCTCAAGCAGAGTCGACCTTAATGACGTAGATGGAGGCAAGCTTTCCGGATCTTCATTTGCTGATGTGGCACTATTCAAAATGAGAAGAAACAGCTGCAAACATCCATTAATAATAGGAACATGGAATGTACTAAGTATGCATCTAGGAAAATGGGAAATTGTCAAAAATGTAATGGATCATATAAACATGGGTATCCCAGGCATTAGTGAGCTGAAATGGACTGGTATTGTCCATTTTGAATTGGACAATCATATGGTCTACTATGCCAGGAATGACAAATTAAAGAGGAATGGCCTTACATTTATCATCAAAAAGATCATTTCAAGATCTATCTTGAAGTACAACACTGTCAGTGATAGGATACCTACAAGGAAGACCAGTTAATATGACTATTATTCAAATCTACTCACCAACCACTAAGGCCAAAGATGAAGAAATTGAAGATTTTTACAGCCTCTGCAGTCTGAAATTGATCAAACATGCAATCAAGATGCATTGATAATTACTGGTGATTGGAATGTGAAAGTTGGAAACAAAGAAGAGGGACTGTTAGTTGGAAAATATGGCGTTGGTGATAGAAACAATGCTGGAGATTGCATGACAGAATTTTGCAAGACAAATGACTTCTTCATTGCAAATCCCTTTTCCTACCAACATAAATGGTAGCTATACACACGGACCTTGCCAGATGGAATACACAGGAATCAAATCAACTACATCTATGGAAAGAGAGGATGATAAAGTTCAATATAATCAGTCAGAACAAGCCCAGGGACTGACTGCGAAACAGACCATCAATCCCTTATATGCAAGTTCAAGTTGAAGAAAATTAGAGCAAGTCCACAAGAGCCAAAGCACGACCTTGAGTATCTCCCATCTGAATTTAGAGACCATCGGAAGAATAAATTTGATGCATTGAACACTAATGACCAAAGACTAGAGAAGTTGTGGAATGACATCAAGGATATTATACTTGAAGAAAGTAAGAGGTCATTAAAAAGACCAGAAAGAAAGAAAAGACCAAAATGGATGTCAGAAGAGACTCTGAAACTTGCCCTTGAATGTCGAGTAGCTAAAGCAAAAGGATGAAATGCTGAAGTAAAAGAGCTGAACAGAAGATTTCAAAGGGTGGCTCGAGAAGACAAAATAAAGTATTATAATGACATGTGCAGAGTCCTGGAGATAGAAACCCAAAAGAGAAGAACACGCTCGGCATTTCTCAAGCTGAAAGAACTGAAGAAAAGTTCAGGCCTTGAGTTGCAATACTGAAGGATTCTATGGGGAAAATATTAAATGACACATGAATCATCAAAAGAAGATGGAGGGAATACATAGAGTCACTACACCAAAAAGAATTGCTCAATGTTCAACCATTTCAGGAGGTAGCATATGATCAGGAACAGAGGTTACTGAATGAAGAAGTCCAAGCTGAACTGAACGCATTGGCAAAAAAACAAGGCTCCAGGAATTGATGGAATACCAACTGAGATATTCCAGTAAACGGATGCAGCACTGGAAGTACTGGGAAGTGCTCAAGAAGTCCTAGCTGCACTGAAGGAATTTGCAAAAACATTAGTTTGTGTTAGGGAATATATGATAAATGCTAACCTGTGAGATGTTTTGAAAAAAAGCAATGGGAGCAGGTCAGCAATTGAGAAGGGAGCAAACTATAATTTACCAAGTTTCTAATATGATCCGATTGTTTTATGCACATCTTAACTCATTTAAACTTAAACCTTTCAGAAACACTGTAAGGGTAATTTATCAGCCCTATTTTATAGAAGACTGAAGGTAAAGAAAAAAAAGCTTTAATAATAAGAATTTACTGACAGAAACAAAGCACATAGTTAAAAGCATTGTGCCCAAACCCAGGTCCACAGATTAACTGGAGTCCAAATCTCTTGTTCTTTCCATTACACAATTTCCTCATGGGTATGAATCAGGCAGGAAGGACAGCATGAGTTTGTGCAGGAGGAATCAAGAGGATAGAGCTTCAACCTTTCTTACAACACAGAAAGTAAAATGGGTTGGATACACAAGAATCTGAGATTTGCAGTAGATAATCTGTCCCTGAATCTGATTATTATTTAGTGCTGACCAGTCCAGGAAAAGACCCAATGTTTCAAGCCAGTGATACTTGTCTACTTTCTATTCCCCGCTGACCTTTACAACTCTATGGAAAACTGTATTAACAAATAATTGAGCATATGCGGATTGGAATTTGCACAATTAAGTGAGTATGCACTCCATAGTAAAGATGGCAATCATGCATCATATTTTCTTCCCAACCCTGGTACCAAATTCTTCTGAACTAGATGTGTATAAATCAGTGTAGGCTAAATTTTATAGTAACAACAACAACAAAATCAGTGGAATAAAGCATTAAAAGTTTATTTTTTACTCATGCAAGAGTTCAACACAGAGATTCCTGTTTAGGTGGCTGTCCTCCAAGCAATGTTCCAGGGACTCAGTACTCCGGTGATTCTGTCATCTGCTAGGATATTGTGGTCTTCCAATGAATCTTTTAGACTTTTGCCAGTACATTGACCAGAAAACAGTCCTATAACTGGCCCTAGTTACAAGGAGAACTGGAAAACATAGTTTAGCTGTATGCTAAGAGTAAAATGAGCATGGTTTGGTGAGCAATTAGCGAGAATCTACCACATCCACCTTTCTCGCAGACATAAAATATAGCCACCCTTCATCTGGGAAATATATTAGCCAGGGATCGTCAGGAAATAGAAACCACTTCATAAATCATAAGAGGAAGGAATTTTATACAGGAATTTTTATGCTAAAAACATAAGAGACTGAGGGAGCAAACGTCAGAGAGAGTTGTTGGCTGCTTTGGCAAAATCAGAGAGTTTCTGAGTCTCAAGTAGCCTCTTTCATGATTGCAGTTGCCTGTAGCAACAATGATTTGTATGTGCTAAATCAAAAGTTGCTCAAAACTTATGTCTATATTCTCCCCATATATCCTCCTTTTTTATAAAAGTGGCTTTTATTATAAGTGGACTCTAAACCAGATCTCACTGGCAAAGAAGGTTGTGAGGTACAATTTACAAGTTGTTTTTTTTTTCCCCCTTTTTTTCTTTCTATAGCACATGGGCAAAGTGAGAAAGACATAGACAGATGCAGATTATCAACAGATAGTTGTTGGCATAGGAAAAAACAAAAGTCCCATTAAGTATTTGTCAAATAAACAAATCTGGACTTAGTAAGGAGAAACTTTATTCAAAAGGATTATTACCATGAGGGAGAAAGGAACTATTGCAATAGAAAACCTAAATTAAACCCATTGCCATCGAGTCAATTCCGACTCTTAGCAACCCTATAGGGCAGAGTAGAGTATTGCAATGATGGCAGTGATGGTAGAATTCTCACCTTCCATATGGGAGACCTGGGTTCCATTCCTGGCTAATGCACTTCAAGAGCAGCCATCACCTGTCTGTCAATGGAGGCTTGCATGTTGCTGTGAAGCTGAACAGATTTCAGCAAATCTTCCAGACTAAGGTAGACTAGAAAGAAAGTCCTGGCGATCTACTGTTGAAAATCGGCCAGTGAAAACCCTATGGATCACAACAGTCTGATTCAATTGTGCATGAGTTCACCATAAGTTGGGTCCAACTGCACAGGAACTAACAACAGAACTATTGCAATAGGGAGAAATCTCTGACTATAAGACCGGTAAGGTTCTCAAGGCTTAGACAAAAAGGGTTTTTCTTTTATAAATAGAACAAGGCTAGGAAAAATTAAGTGTAGGGAAATGTATGGCATGATCAGATAGTAGATCAGAGCATGTTTTAAGCTGAGGCCAGCCTATTTTCCAAGAGGGTCCATTAAGGAGGGATTATATGTTGATCAAGCAGAGAATGTGCCAAAGTTCTAGAACATTAAGGAAGGAAAGAAGCTTAACCAAATTTCAGTTAAAAAATGTTTTCTTTTCTGATTGATCAGTGGGGTAAGCAGTGCAGATAATCAGTCATGAGGCAAAGAATGGGAATTTGGAGGGTCTGTGTCTGGCCTGCTTCGCAGGAGAAAGATATGGCAGTCTGCTTCCGTAAGGATTTACAGCCTTGGAAACCCCGTAGGGTAGTTCTACTCTGTCCTATAGGGTCTCTATGAGTCGTAATCAACTTGATGGCAGTGGGTTTGGGGTTTTATTTTGGGATCTGGCCTGGAGCCCTGGTGGCATCATGGTTAAGAGTTTGGCTGCTAACCGAAAGGTCAGTGATGAGAACCCACCAGCTGCTCCATGGGAGAAAGATGTGGCAATATGCTTCTCTAAAGATTTCACCCTTGGAAACTCTATGAGGCAGTTCTACCCTGTCCTACGAGAACAAAATGGACTACAAAATACTGAAATGTAAAAATTATGCCGTGGATATCATTTCCCATTTGTTGTACATGTACATTATAAATTTTGTCTATCTTTTCTGATTTTGTATGTCATATCAATATCTATTCCAATCTCAATCCTTATTATCTCTATTTGCATTATGTTTCTCTTAAAGCTGACAGTACACATAGGGTTTTTTTGTCAGGGACTTCACATGGGTGAATGATGTTTTCAGATATTTTAGGGATGATTTGGTATTTATTCTTCATTTGATTTTTCTTTTCACTAAGTAGACAACATTAAAGTATTAAGATTGTGCATTTTTCCAAAGGTTAGTTTGCTCAAGACTTATCCCACCCCCACCCTCATAATCTGATCTTCCCCATTATATTTGCTGGATGGAGGTTGCAGTTGAGGGGTCCTTGGACAAGCAACTGGAGCATGGAGGTAGGTGAGTCTATTTTTAAAATGGCAAATAAGAAACAAAAAATTTAAGTGAGGGCTAAATGGACTAATTTTTATTGACTAAGTCTACCTGCTGCATATTAGGCACTGAGAGCAAATTTCACATACACAATCACAACATTTTGACCTAGGTATCATTAGCCCCTCTTCACATTCATAAAAATTATGGTTCCGAGAGGAGACATTTCTTTTTCAGATTACTCAGGGTAAGTGGCAGTCTGGAATTTTAATCTAGATCATTTAACATGCCAAATTAACATTTACTTTAAAATATACAGTGTTCCTATCTCACCACAGTATATTTAGATACTTGAAGATTAACTGCTTAACTCTATCAAAAGTGTGAAAAATGTGTGAACTCTACCTGAAGTCATTGTATATATATGTCAATTCAGTTTAGAAAATTCTAGGTCTTTTAATTTAAATAGATCTGCTTATTTTAAGATGTCTCAACATTTCTAGAAAGTGTTGTCAATATGTATCTTTAGTAGGTCTTGTAAACCACTAAGAAAGAGAAACGATACTAATATTTCCAAAAATTATTTATCTATTAAAATATTTTCCCCAAAATAGACTTTTTTGTAAATCTGAAAGTATCACACCCACACACGTGCATGTGTGTCTATATATACACACATATATAAACACATATGTAGGCATATACATGTATTTTATAATTATATTCAGAGAGATTACAATTTATAATAATTTATCAGTTAAATTCAGTACATTTTGATAAAAGTTAAGACTATTTTCATGAAGGTGAAAGAGAGAATTTCCAGATCAGAAATAGGAAAAACAGAGTAGAAAACAGACTGCATCACACAATGACTGTTAGCCTGTCCTGGGAAATCAACTTTGATTATTCATGACATACAATGTGCATATCACATGAATATATTCCATGTCCCGTTGGGCTGGCTGAACATGACATTACAACTTGTAAGACATTTGAGGAGAGCATTCATGCATGATTCAAGTTTTATCATTAACTGTGACAAGCACTGTGTTTTATACAGAGTACCTTCAAAAATGATCAAGTTATAAATATATTTACTATTACATTAAGCATAGAATTCAAATACCCCCGAAAGAAAACAGAGTGGATTTCATCTTTATTGAACTTGGTTTCATGAAGAGACTGGATGTATAAAAATAGTCTGTAGCTTAGTCAATTCTTCTGGAAGAGACTCCCTGAGAAATTACCTTTTCTCAGGTATATTAGTTCCTTGTTGTGCTTTAGGAGAAGCAATTTACCTTTCAGGTATGAAGAACTGGCTTTGAGAAAGTATTTCTCTCAATCTAACTCGCTAGAAGATTGGGCCAGTATTAAGGAAATTACATTTTCGTTTTAGCAGGTGAGGGTCAAATGTGACCAACGTCATGTGCCTCCTGCAAGGATGACCTCTTCTGTCTAATTCATCTACACAGTGTGCAATTCCTGTATTTCTCTCATGATGCATAACCCTTAAATAGTCCCAAGAATGCACTCCATAATGTGGACTGAATATATGTTGAAAACAAGCTGGGAACCCATTTTCATTTGGTCCAGTTACTGACCATATAAGAAAAAAAAAAAAGTATTTCACTTTTATATATTTCAGAGTAAAAAAATGTTTCACAGACATCATCTCATTTAAAATTAATTATGGTCATTTTAAATGAGTCTGGGGAGAAATTAAGTACTTTGTTCAAGGTCATCTGAAGGTTAGAGTCACATTTTGCAATCAGGTCATCTAACTCCAAGTTAACGTTGACTGTACAGCACCCCAAAGCTTTTGACAATGTATGCGTTAGAGTTGAGAGAAACAGAAGATAGTAAAACCAATTTCTTATTAGCTACAATGCTACAATTCTTTCTACCGGATAACTATGTAATAGTTTGGAATTAGAAATTATGTGACAGATATTCAATGTACTATTTATTTTCAGTTTCACGAAATCTATGTTCATTCCATTCAAAATGGAGAATGCACTTTCCTTATGAATGTTATATGATTATTTATATCTTAAATTTCATATGTTCCAATGGATATTTAGTCTCTCAGGTGAATTCAAATAAGATTAGGAAATGCAAACTGTTGAGACAATAGCCACTGCATCATTACTCTTTTAAAACAGTGATACAGGTGGCATTAAAAAGGAATTAAAATTTATTAGGTAGTAGTTAGTCTTGAGTTTTGGATCAATTACTCAGAACCCAAAGAGAGGACCAATTATTAAACATGTATACATATTCTCTCCACAAGCCATTCTTTATCCCACTAATTTTGAACTTATGCATTCCCTATAAATGGGGCCACAAGAATATTTTGTAAAAACATCAGCTTCGCTGGTCGTGTGGTTATAACTTAGTTATAATCTCACCTTTCTACATAAATTTATCTCTTTCTAGATGTTAATCTTAGAAGCATGGCTAAATTTGGTAGAGTGGAGGGGAGAGGAGATACTCTTTTATACCTACAGAGATAAATGGTAATTCAGGAAGAAAAAGCCTGGTTCAATTTTTTTCTACTTGGTTCTGGTAGGAAAAGCTGAAGATAATTTTGAAAAGCGAAATGAGATTATTATTATGAGAATTCCAAAGACAAAGTTTCATGTTCCTGCTTGATTTAATATTCTTTATGTATTTTTTTATTTCATCAATAATATATCCTTTGTGTTGTCATTTAATAATAATCAAGCCATGATTTAACTGTCTTGGAAGAAGTACAGTCAGAATGCTCCTTAGAAGCAAGGATGGCAAGACTACGTCTCATATACATATTATCAGAAGGGACCAGTCCCTGGAGAAGGACATCATGCTTGGTAAAGTAGAGGGTTAGCAAAAAAGAGAAAGACCCTCAAGAGATGGACTGACACAATGGCTGCAACAATGGGTTCAAGCTTAACAACAATTGTGAGGATGGTGCAGGAGCAGGCGATGTTTCATTCTGTGTACATCGGGTCGCTATGAGTCGGAATCAACTGGAGGGCACCTCACAACAACAATGTACTTTAACTGAAAAATGTCTGGTCTGGATTCTTAAGACATTATCAATTCATGGCTTATAGCTTTTAATAACTAAACTGCAAAAATGTCTTTAAACAATTAAATAACTAGCTTTGGAAAGCATAATGCAGTGATATTTTACAATTCTAGCTCTTACAGGTTATTTTAAACATACTAAACCTAAAACAAACCCCTTGCATCCAGTCAATTCCTACTCTATGGGACAGAGAAGAACTACCCCAGAGGGTTTCCAAGAAGCAGCTGGTTGATTCAAACTGCTGGCCTTTTGGTTGGCAGCTGAGCGCTTAGCCACTGCATCACCAGGGCTCTATTTTAAATGTAAACTATTTTAAATAATATTTCTATAAACAGAAATGATACATCTTTTTCTTTTATTGCATTTTTAATATTATTACTCTTTCTAGAAGCTTGTCAATTTTATTTATATTTTTGAAGAAACAACCATTAACTTTATTGATTTATTGTATTGTGTTTATTTTATGTAATTTGATTGCTTCTTTTACATTTTTCAACTTTCTTATAATTACTTTGGGCTTAGTTTGTTCTTTTCTCTTATGCTTTTTAAGCTCCCTTAGCATTTTTTATTCCATCTGAAAATGTCTTTGCACCTTTATTTTTTTACTTTTTAAATTGTTGTAAAATATATATAATACGTTTGTCCATTTAACATTTTTCACATGTATAATTAATGTAATTTTCAATTACATTGATCATGTTGTACAACTATCATCAATATCTGTTGCCAGATTTTCCGATACCATAAACAGAATCTCACTGCTTCCTAAACAATGACTCCCCCAACCCCACTCTTTTCTGCCCTAGCTAACCACTAATTATGATCATTAAGTTTGTGTGTCAACTTGGCTGGGCCGTAATTCTTAGCGGTTTGGCAGTTATGATGTAATTTGGTAGTCCTATGATGTGATCATTTCCATATTGAGATTTGATATAATGTGATCACCTCCATGATGGTATCTGCTCTGAGTAGCCAATCAGCTTAAAGGGAGTTTCCTTGTTGTGTGGCCTGCATGGAATATCAGCAGACATCCTGGTAAGTCTCAGGGACTTTTGCTCACTCTGGATCCTAAAGCTGGCTCCTGTTCATCTGACCTCCAGTTTTGGGGACTTGAGCTAGCAGCTTACCTGCGGTCTTGCCTGCCGGTCTTAGGCTTCATTGATCCTCGCAGCCTGGTAGGAAAGACCCCTGCTCTCTGACCTGCTGATCTTGGGTTTGCCAGCCCCAGCAGCTACATGATTCAGGAGAAGCCTCTATCCTGACCCACAGACTTGGGCTGTTCCAGCTTCTACAATCAAATGAGCCATTTTCTTAATATAAATCTCTCTATATATATATACTTATGTATTTATATGCTTTGCTGGTTTTGCTGCTCTAGAGAATCCAGACTAAAACACTAATAAACTTTGGTTTCAATACATTTTGTGCCTTTATTTTTGATGGATCTTTCTTACTGGTATAGAATTCTAGTTGATATATATTTTTTCAGCACGTTAAAGATGTTTCCACTCTGCTGGAATTCCCCATATGTTTATGTATGTGATCCATTCTTTCCACTCCATTCTTTGAAATGTTTGTCATAACTATTTAAAATCTCTTGTCTGATAATTTCAGTATCTGGGCAATCTTTGGTCTGCTCTTATTAACTTTTTCTTTTCTTGGCTGTGAAATGTCACACTTTTTCTTCTATCAGGCTAGTAGTGTGGGTACCTGTGACAATAAAGCCAAAGCTGTGCTTTATAGCTTTAGTTATGGTTTTAGTTAGATTCAGTGCCTTCAAATGTTTTTAGGATGGAATTGGATCATCTTCTTAAGCATTACTTGAGATCTGAACATTGGTGAGACTAAAGATATCTTTATGGTTTTTAGCTAAGCTAAGCTGCCAACTTTCTGAATCATGGGCTCTGTTTCTGCTTCTTAGCCTAGCAACCAGTTTTGGGGTTTATCTGCAACTTTTCCACTCTATCCTGGCTTTCTGTGCCTTGAGAAATTTCTTTTCACCCTCCTTCCCTCCCTTTTCAGAAGCCACTATAGTGCTTTTGGGGAAAGCCCAGAGTGCCCTGGGAGATTCTCTTATAACTTCGCCCTGCTGAAGACTTTACATGGCAGTTGTAATGCACTTTGAGAAGGCCGGGAGAAACATAAAGAATTGTTTCAGATCTCCTCTTGCACTCAGAGCCTTTAGTAATCACTACCTTATATTTGGAGAAAGTTTCACATGCCTCATGGTAGAATCTATCACATTTCTTTTTCTCTGCTCCCTGTCTTTTGTGTTCTATTCACATATGCCCTTGGCAAGTGGATGCACCCTTGCTCTGTGGCTAGGGTTTCTCTGAACTCTAATTCATCACACCAGCTCGCACCCGAACATTAAAAGTTCTTTAAAAGTTCAGTGGTTTTTCCTTATTCTCATCTATGGTAACGTCTTGTTGGAATTTATTTAAAAATAAGTAGAGAAACAGTCAGGGTTGTCATGCATAAACTCATTTAATTTATTGCAAGGTCCTCATGGCATAGCACACAGATGAGATCCCAAGACATTCATTTAGACTAGGAGAATCAGGGTTAGGTAAAGTTAGACCAATATTTAACATTTTATTTCACTTGATTCATGGTATATTTTTATCCTTTATATGTTAGTTTTACATTAATGTCATCAATATACACAATACCCAGTATACTAATGAAGTAAATATACGAGTCCACCAATGAAGTTTTAAACACCAAATTCAGTATTTGATGTTCAAGAAAAGTATTCGGTTTAGTAAGGGTGATGATGATGATAAGTTTGGTCTTGGGATAGTAAATAAGAATTTTGAGGTACATGCAAAGAAATTTTCTTCCTATTAGTAAGTAATTGATGAAATAAAACTGAAGAATCTTGTAATTGGATAAAACTAACTTTTAAATTATGGACCATTAATTTATTCCACTATTTGCTTAAATTTCTCATTCTTGCAGCTTTTTTTTTTTTTTTATTAAAAGTACTGTATTGAGGAAATTGTATTTACTGCATATATGTACATAAAATTATTACTTGTTGGAGAATCCCATAACAGATCATTTTAGAACCAGTCTGAGAGCTATAAAGAATTCTTAGTGGTAAATAGACCAGCATAGGGGAAAAAAAAAATGATTCCATACTACTAATGCTAATTTCAGAGACTTGCTAGATTGCTGCTGTATTATGAGATAAAATTAAAATGATCAAAAGAAATCACTAGAATATCTTGGTCCTATGGAGCACAAGGAAACCCTGGTAGGGTAGTGGTTAAGAGCTATGGCTGCTAAACAAAAGGTTGGCAGTTCAAATCCAGCAGGTGCTCCTTGGAAACCCTGTGGGGTAGTTCTGCTCTGTCCTATAGGGTCGCTGGGAGTTGGAATCAACTGGACAGCAACAGGTTTTTTTTTTTTTTTTGTTAAGGGGCACAACATCTGCAGTATAAACCTTTACTTTCTTTTCTAGCGTTCCCATTTAATAACCATATAGAGGAGAATCTATCTGCAAGGAGGGTAGGCACCAGACATTTTGTTTCCTATTGCTTATTTGTATTGGCTATGGCAGTAAAACTGATTTCTACTAGGCTTCTACACAAGAGATACTCATTTGGGTATAAAGAATTTATACTCAAAGTTCCTTTTGTGAGTTCTTCTGGCACAAAAAGGAAATGAGTTGTTTGATAATTTCCTTTTTTATTACACTTTTATAAATCTTTATAAACAGTTCTCAGAATGCTTATAATCAGTTTTCGTTCTATCTTTGAATTGTATTAGAAAAATGTGTATGTTTTAAATACAATTTTTATAAGATAACAAAGACACAATCTTAGTTTTTAAGTGATTCCATCATTTTGGTTCTCAGTGATGATGCTGATTACCTACAGTGTTTGTGTTTGGGGAACCACAGATTTAGTGGGAGCTTCAATAACTGATAAATTTTCATTCACCTGACTCTTTTCCTTTATCACTGCCTCATCCCTGCTCCTAAAACTTATGAAGCGCAGGACAAGATTTTAAAAGGACACCCACATACCAAAACTCTAAATATTTAAAAATTATTACTCAGATTAACAAATAGGTGAATGCATATAAATAATAGATATCTAGATGCCAAAAGTGGTATAAAATAAACAATAAAATATTATATAGTTATTCTGGAGCCCTGGTGGTGCAGTAGTTAAGAGCTATGACTGCTAACCAAAAGGTCAGCAGTTTGAATCCACCAGCCACTCCTTGGAAACCCTATAGGGTAGTTCTACTGTGTCCTATGAGGTCACTATAAATTGGAATCAACTCAATGGCAATGGGTTGTTTGTTATATAAATATATATATATACACACACACATATATATATATACATGTATGTGTGTGTATATATATGTATAAATATATATATATATTCTCTGGAGAACACTGACTAATGCAATGATGATATACGTTTCTGGGTGATTGCCTAACCCCTTTATCTCCACTCCATAATCCTTGCAGTCCATGCATGTGGACTCTCTAACCCACTTACCTAAGCTCCTTCTAAACACTCCGTAAACAGATGCTCAAAGAGATGCACAGACTGGCGTGAAAGCTACTGTCTGGAGGTTTAACTCAGAAAAAAGACCCACACAACCACTGCAAGAGGCCTTAGCAGGATTCCGCATCCCCAGAGTGTGGTCAAGTATTGGGGTTTTGGACTCCAACAAGGTAAATAGTCTTGGCCCTGCGAAGGGTAAGCACTGCATTAAGAGGGTCAAAAAAGGACCCGACAAAATGTGAAGTCTAAGACTGTGGCCCTTCTACCATGTTCTAAGAGTGGTACTGCTCAGTTTGGGCTCTTATCACTATTCTGAAGATACACTAATGATGTTGGTTCAATCTATTATTCCAATCTATCCTATAAGTTGCCTCCAGCTAATATTTAAAAAATATTTTTTAAAATAATTTTACTCTTCTTTACAAAAAGTGGAGTCCTGGTGGCATAGTGGTTAAGAGCTCGGCTGCTAAACAAAAGGTCGGCTGTTCAAATCCACCAGTCGTTCCTTGGAAATCCTACGGGGCAGCTCTACTCTGTCCTCTAGGGTCGCTATGAGTCTGAATAGACTCGATGGCAACCAGTTTGGTTTTTGGGTTTTTACAAAAAGTACTTTCTCATTAATAGTCTTTCCAATGTTTTTATTTGATTTTGCTATGTCCCTGCTTAAAATGTGCAATTGTCTCACAATATCTGTAGGAAAGAGTACAAATCGCATGAGGCTCTTAATAGTCTCATTTCCAAACACGCTTAGAGCATGTTTACTATTCAAGCCACATTATATCCTTTTCTGCCTCTGCGACATGGAAAATTTGCATTTTTTTCTTTGCCTACCATTACAATTTTTCTTTCTTCTACCTGATAAATTCCCACCAACCTTGTCAACTAGTCTCTGTTTAAATCCATGAACACCTAAAGTGTGCCTTAATACTTCCCAGCAATTATTCACCTAGTAAATAATCCACCTTCCTCATTTCTTATCTATTCAACTTCCTTATTTTGATGACTGCTTCGTAATGTCTCCTTTCACCACAAATCTCCGATTCCTCCCTTCAATCTCACTTTCATTTCATGTCTTTGCTTCCTTTTCCAACAAGTAAATATAAGCTTGCACCTATCTGCAACTATGTCCAAATTCTGTGTTTTCTCTCCTGTTGCTATGGGTGAATTTTCAGCAGCCAACTCTGCTTCTCATGTTCTTAAATGTCTTCTCCTCTTACCTATTCAAGGAAACTTGCAGTGGACACACCCTAAGGTGACCCCCCGCCAGTGACTCATGCCCCTGTGTAATTTTCCTTCCCTTGAGTGTGAGCAGAATTCGTCTCTTGCTTCTGGAAAAAAGAATATGGCAAAGGTGTTGGTATCGTCACACCAGTGATTATGTAATGTTATGTAGGACCCTCTCTTAGCAGACTAGAATGGGAGATCTTCCTGTTTCCCTTGAACAAGTAAGTTACTATGTTGCAAGAGGAGGGGGATACATGCAAAGAAATTCTGGGCAGTCTCTAAGAGCTGAGAGCAGCCTCAAACTGACAGACACAATAAAAGGGAGACCTTGATCCTATAGCTGCAAGACACTGAATTCTGCCAACAACAACATGAATTTTGAAGAAGACCTTGGACTCTAGAAAGGAATGTAGCCTGGCCAACATCTTGATTGTGGCCATGTGAGACTCTAAGTAAAAGACCCAGTTAAGGTGTGTCCAGACTCCTGGCTCACAGAAACCAGGAGATAATAAACGTATGTTGTTTTAAGCTGCTAAATCTCTGATGATTTATTATCCTGCAACAAGCAACTATTACAACATCCCTGGGTAGTGCAAAAGGTCAAGAGCTAGACTGCTAGTTGAAAGATTGGTGGTTCGAATCCACCCAGAGGTGCCTGAAAAGATAGGTCTGATGATCTGCTTCTTAAAGGTCATAGCCTTGAAAACCCTATGGAACAGTTCTACTCTGCGCACGTGGGTTTTCCGTGAATTGGAATTGACTTGATGGCAACTAACAACACGTCACTTCAGCAATGTTTCTGTCCCTCCTACATCATCATTGTTTCCCTTCTTATTGTGTCTTTCGATCAAGCTACCATTTCTTTCATTAAAAAACAACCAGTTCATTTCATTCTGTCTCTTAGCTACATTATGACCCACTTCCTCTTCACACCTGAACCAAAACACTTCTCCAAAGAGACATCCATATGCATTGATCACAAATTGCTGTTCTCCCTTTCTTCTTAATTGAGTTGTTTCCCAGTACTCCAAAGAGATATTTATGGTCAATGTCAACCTTATTTTAGGGGCCTTGTCTTATTTTTGCTGGTAGCATCATTTGACACCGTTGGTCATGTGTAGAACTATTAAAAAGTTCTAACGTGGGGGGGGGAAGATGGCGCTCTAGGCAGAAACACCACGCCGTCCCTCCACAGCAAAGATCTGAAAAACTAAGCCTAACAGAGAATCAACAATCCTGAAACCCTAGAACACCAAATGAAGAGAGAAAGAACTCAGCCAAACACCAAATGGAGTGAGAATACTAAAAGAGAACGGAGAGCGAGGAGAGACTCAGGCCAAGATTCCTTACCAGCTAACGCAGCGCGGATCCACCATCTTGGATTCCTATCGGAGACCAGCGAACGGGAGAGCAGCCTTGCAGAGCATCTGGTCGGAGACACAACGACCGGTAAACTGCGGTGCACGCTCTCCCACCACCCACCCCTCTCTGCCTCAGCTGGGGATCCCCTGCTTTCCATGGCCAGGGTCCCTGGGCTGGGGGGCGCTGGTGCTTGGATTCTGCGCGCCTGGGCCTGTGGCTTTCTGGGAGCCGTTTGCTGGCAGCTAGCGAAACTTTTTCTGCTGCCTCCCCCTCCTTTTGCCTGGGTGCCTGGTTCCGAGTGCCGTTTCTGCTCTCTCCTGTGGGGCTATAGGGCTGCGTTCGGGCGTGTGGCTGTTTCTAGGTCTGGGCTCCCACGCAGGTGGGATCCCGGGGCCTTTGTTCGTTTGCCCCTCTGCTTTCCATGGCCGGAGTCCCTGAGCTGGGGGCGCCGGTGCTTGGATTCTGCGCGCCTGGGCCTGCGGCTTTCTGGGAGCCGTTTGCTGGCAGCTAGCGAAACTTTTTCTGCCGCCTCCCCCTCCTTTTGCCTGGGTGCCTGGTTCCGAGTGCCGTCTCTGCTCTCTCCTGCGGGGCTGTAGGGCTGCGTTCGGGCGTGTGGCTGTTTCTAGGTCTGGGCTCCCGCGCGGGTGGGATCCCGGGGCCTTTGTTCGTTGGCCCCTCTGCTTCCCGTGGCCACGGTCTCTTAACCCCGAGACTACCGGCTTCTTGGAATTCGCGCCCCTGAGTGGGGGCTCTCAGGGTCCTATTTGTAGGCACTGACTGCTGGTGTTGCCCTTTTTTTTTTTTTTTCTATTTTATTTTTCTTCCTTTTTTGATTAGTTTTGTCATCTTTTACCTCTTTTTCCCTTTTGTCTTTCTTCATAGCTTAATTTCTCATCTCTCTCTCTCTTCCTTTTCTTTCTGATCCCTGAATACCAGGCGATGTATGCCTCTGTACCTTCTGGCCAGGCTGAGCTGTGAAAATTGAGACCGACTCCCCCAGACCTCATAGCTGCATCAGTGGGATCCCTGGGAACTTTGCAGTTCTTTAACTTTTCTGATTTTTATTTGGTCATTCTTTCCTTTTCTTTCTCTTCCCCCTTCTGGTTTCCTCCATCCCATAGTCTCTCATCTGTACATTCCAACAACAAGCTCCCCTAGCATTCTTTTATGTTTGTACGCTTTTTGCTCCTCCTCCTCTCTCCTCTCTCCCATATCCAGCTTAGCTTCACACATAACCATCTTCCCGCTGCACCCTACCTACCTGCACTGTGCTCTAGACATCACACCACCAAGCGGTACAGGCATGCCCTATTGGAACCTGCCCAGCACTGACTACCGACCGTCCTGGTGGCTGCGGTGAGTGCCACAAGCAACCCGTCCCAGTGGCTCCTCCTCAACTAGATCTGCCCAGCTGTACCACAAGAACGAAACAAACAACAAAAAAAAAATCTACAATCAATAAACGAGAGAAATATCTACTGAATGCCCCGAAAACAGCAAACAATATCAAAACATTTACAAAAACAAGACAAGATGGCTCCAATAGGTGTCCAAAATAAAACACCAGATAACTCTCCTGTGCAAGAAAATGCACTAGAAGTACCTGATACGGAACTCAAATCACTAATACTCGGAATTTTCCAACAACTGAGGCAAAAAGCTGACAAACATGAGGAAAAAATAGACAAATTTATGGAAAATACAGATAAAAAATTGGAAGAATTCAGGAAGATGATGCAGGAACAAAATGCCAAAATAAATTCACAACTCGAAATTATACAAAAACAACAATTAGAAATCCAAAAGATAAACAACAAGATTTCAGAAATGGATGGTGTCATAGAAGGGCTGAGAAGTAGATTTGAAACCATGGAAGACAGGATCAGTGGAACTGAAGAGAAACACTTGGACACAACTCTGTTTCAGGAAAACTCAGAAAAAAGAACAAAGAAAAATGAAGAGACCCTGAGAGTTATGTGGGACACAATTAAAAGCAAAAACTTACAAGTGATTGGCATACCAGAACAGGGGGAGAAAACAGAAAACACAGAGAGGATCATTGAGGAACTGCTGACAGAAAACTTTCCCAATATCATGAAAAATGAAAAGCTGGCCATCCAAGAAGCTCAACGAACCCCATATAGAAGAGACCCCAAAAGAAAATCACCAAGACATATCATATTCACACTCGCTAAAACTAAAGACAAACAAAGAATCCTGAGAGCAGCTTGTGAAAAACAAGAAGTCACATACAGAGGAGAAACAATAAGACTAAGCTCAGATTATTCAGCAGAAACCATGCAGGCAAGAAGGCAATGGGATGACATATATAAAATCTTGAAAGAAAAAAATTGCCAGCCAAGAATAATATATCCTGAAAAACTCTCATTCAGATTTGATGGTGAAATTAGGTCATTTCCAGATAAACAGAAACTAAAGGAATATGCAAAAGTCAAACCAAACTTACAAGAATTATTAAAGGGAGTTCTTCAATCTGAGGACAAACAGCTTCAGCCCTCAGGCAGGACCTAGGACCTAGGACGCAGGTTCACATGAACCAGATACCATTCTAGGAACTGAACTACAGAGGACTTTCCAAAAACAAAAGATATACAACAGGGAATTAGAGAAATCAATCAAAGGATGACAACAACATCAAAACAATGAAAGAGGGAACAAACGGCATAGGTATAGAACCTTCTAAAGGAGAGGAAGGCAAGGTGATACCAAGTAAGGGTAGACTGCTTCAAAATTATAAAGATAAGGGTAAAATTCATGGTAAACACAAAAAAAGTTAACAAACCAACTCATAAAAATAAAGACGAAAAACATAAAGTCTCAACAAAAACAAAACCTACAAAAACAAAAGAAATGAACACAAAACCCACAAACAAAAGTAACTCAGCACAAGAGAGTAAGAAGAAGAAAGAAAACTTCAGCATCACAAAAAAAGCACTACAAAATGACAGCAACAAACTCACATCTATCAATAATTACACTGAACGTAAATGGAATCAATGCACCCATAAAGAGACGGAGAGTGGCAGAATGGATAAGAAAACAGGATCCATCAATTTGCTGTCTACAAGAGACACACCTTAGAAACAAAGATGTGAATTTATTAAAAATCAAAGGTTGGAAAAAAATATATCAAGCTAACACCTAACAAAAAAGAGCAGGAGTGGCAATTCTAATCTCAGATAAAATAGACTTTAAAACAAAATCTACCATAAAAGACAAAGAAGGACACTATATAATGATTAAGGGGATGATCCATCATGAAGACATAACCATAATAAATATCTATGCACCCAATGACAAGGCTCCAAAATACATAAAACAAACTCTAACAACACTGAAAAGTGAAATTGACAGTTCCACAATTATAGTAGGAGACTTCAACACACCACTCTCAGTAAAGGACAGAACAACTAAAAAGAAACTCAGCAAAGATACAGAAGACCTAAAGGACACAATCACCCAAATGGACCTCATAGACATATATAGAACAATCCATCCAACCGCTGCAAAGTACACATTATTTTCCAATGCACATGGAACGTTCTCCAGAATAGACCACATCTTAGGCCACAGAGCAATCCTCAACAAGATCCAAAATGCTGAGATAATTCACAGTATCTTCTCTGACCACAATGCCATCAAGGTAGAAATTAACACTAGAAAGAGCAAGGGAAAAAAATCAAACACATGGAAACTGAATAATAATCTCCTTACACATCAATGGGTAATAGAAGAAATCAGAGATGGAATTAAAAAATTCCTAGAATCAAATGAAAATGAAAACACATCATACCAAAACCTTTGGGACACAGCAAAGGCAGTCCTCAGAGGACAATTTATAGCAATAGATGCACATATCAAAAAAGAAGAAAGAGACAAAATCAAAACATTAACTACAGAACTCAAACAAATAGAAAGAGAACAACAAAAAAAGCCTACAACCACCGGAAGAAAGGAAATAGTAAAGATCAGAGCAGAAATCAATGAAATAGAGAACAGAAAAACAATAGAAAGAATCAACAAAACCAAAAGTTGGTTCTTTGAAAGAATCAACAAAATCGACAAACCACTGGCCAGACTGACAAAAGAAAAACAGCAGAGGGCACAAATAACCCAAATAAGAAATGAAATGGGGGACATTACAACAGACCCAACTGAAATAAAAAGGATTATAACAGAATATTATGAAAAACTATATTCCAACAAATTTGAAAACCTAGAGGAAATGGATAAATTTCTAGAAACATACGGCCTACCCAAACTACAACAAAGTGATATTGAAAATCTGAACAGACCCATAACAAGAGAAGAGATTGAAAAGGTAATAAAAAAACTCCCAACCAAAAAAAGCCCTGGCCCAGATGGCTTCACTGGAGAATTCTACAAAACATTTACAGAAGAGCTCGTACCAGTTCTACTCAAGTTATTTCAGAGCATAGAAGAGGAAGCAACACTTCCAAATTCATTCTATGAAGCCAGCATAACGCTGATACCAAAACCAGGCAAAGACATCACAAAAAAAGAAAATTACAGACCAATATCTCTCATGAATATAGATGCAAAAATTCTGAACAAAATTCTAGCCAATAGAATTCAGTATCATATCAAAAAAATAATACACCACGACCAAGTAGGATTCATACCAGGTATGCAAGGATGGTTTAACATTAGAAAATCCATCAACGTAATCCACAACATAAATAAAAGGAAAGAAAAAAATCACATGATTATCTCAATTGATGCAGAAAAGGCATTTGACAAAGTCCAACACCCATTCCTGATAAAAGCTCTCAATAAAATAGGTATAGAAGGGAAATTTCTCAACATAATAAAGGGCATCTATGCAAAACCAACAGCCAACATCATTCTTAATGGAGAGGGTCTGACAACATTCCCCTTGAAAACAGGAACAAGACAAGGATGCCCTTTATCACCACTCCTATTTAACATTGTGCTGGAAGTTCTAGCTACAGCAATAAGGCAAGAGAAAGAAATAAAGGGCATCCAAATTGGTAATGAAGAAGTTAAACTCTCCCTGCTTGCAGATGATATGATACTATACATAGAAAACCCTAAAGACTCCACGAGAAATTTACTGGAACTAATAGAAAGATTCAGCAGAGTAGCAGGATACAAGATAAACATTCAAAAATCAGTTGGATTCCTATACACCAGTAAAGAGAACGATAAAAAGGAGATCAGGAAATCAATAGCATTTTCAATAGCCCCTAAAAAGATAAATTACTTAGGAATAAATCTGACCAGGAATATAAAAGACAAAGAAAACTACAAAACACTGCTGTATGAAATCCAAAGGGATCTACATAAATGGAAAAACATACCATGCTCAGGGATAGGCAGACTCAACATTGTGAAAATGGGAATTCTACCTAAAGCAATCTACAAATACAATGCAATCCCGATACAAATACCAACAACATTCTTCAAAGAGATGGAAAAACTAATTATTAACTTTATATGGAAAGGGAAGAAACCCCGAATAAGTAAAGCACTACTGAAGAAGAAGAAGAAAGTTGGAGGACTCACACTACCTGACTTGAGAACCTACTATACAGCTACAGTACTCAAAACAGCCTGGTACTGGTACAACAACAGAGACATTGACCAATGGAACAGAATTGAGAACTCAGATGTAAATCCATCCACCTACGGTCACCTGATTTTTGACAAGGGCCCAAAATACATCAAATGGGGAAAAGACAGTCTTTTTAACAAATGGTGCTGGCAAAACTGGATATCCATTTGTAGAAAAATGAAACAAGACCCATACCTCACACCATATACAAAAACTACTTCAAAATGGATCAAAGACCTGAATATAAAGCCTCAAACTATAAAATTCATAGAAGAAAAAATAGGACCAACACTTCAGGCCTTAATACATGGCATTAACAGGATACAAACCATAAACATCAACACAAAAAACCCAACAGATAAACTAGATAATTGGGATCTTCTAAAAATCAAACATCTATGCTCTTCAAAAGATTTCACCAAAAGAGTTAAAAGGGAACCTACAGACTGGGAAAAAATTTTTGGACAGTACAAGTCAGACAAAGGTCTAATCTCCATAATCTACAAGAAAATCCAACACCTCTACAACAAAAAGACAAACAATCCTATCCAAAAATGGGCAAAGGAAATGAACAGACACTTCACCAAGGAAGACATTCAAATGGCCAACAGACACATGAGGAAATGCTCGCGATCACTATCCATTAGAGAAATGCAAATTAAAACCACAATGAGATACCATCTCACCCCGGCATTACTGGCACGAATCAAAAATACTGGAAATAACAAATGTTGGAGGGGCTTCGGGGAGATGGGAACTCTTATACACTGCTGGTGGGAAGGCAAAATGGTACAACCATTTTGTAAAATGATATGGCGTTTCCTCAGAAAGCTAGAAATAGACATACCATTCGATCCAGCAATCCGACTCCTAGGAATATATCCTAGAGAAATAAGGGTCATCACTTGAATAGACATATGCACACCTATGTTCATGGCAGCATTATTCACAATAGCAAAACGTTGGAAACAACCTCGATGTCCATCAACAGATGAATGGATACACAAACTATGGTACATACACACAATGGAGTACTATGCAACGAGAAAGAACAACAATGAATCTGTGAACCATCTCATAACATGGATGAAACTGGAGGACATCATGCTGAGTGAAATAAGTCAATCACAAAAGGACAAATATTGTATGAGACCTCTATTGTAAAAACCCATGAAGAAACTCACATGCAAAATGTAACAATCCTTGTTGGTTACCAGGGATGGGGTGTGGGGAATACTAAATAGGTAATAGGTAAGTGGTAACTTGGGTGAGAGGTGAGATAGTACATAGTACAGGGGAAACTAACACAACCTGCACAAGGAAAGGTCATGGAGGCCCTATAGACACATCCAAACCCCCCAAGGGACTGAGTTGTTGGACGGAGGGCTCTGGGGACCATGATCTCGGGGAACATCTAGCTCAATTGGCATGACACTACTTATAAAGATAATGCTCTACATTCTACCTTGGTGAGTAGTGTCTGGGGTCTTAAAAGCCTATGAGCGGCCATCTAAGATACTCCACTGATCTCATCCCTTCAGGAAGAAACGGAGAACGAAGAGAACAGGATACAAGGAAAAGATTAGTCCGAAGGACTAATGGTCCACAGCTACCAAGGCCTCCACGGGACTGAGCCCAGTACAGCTGGATGGTGCCCGGCTACCACCTATGACTCCTCTGACCAGGATCACAACAGAGGGTTCTGGGCAGAGCTGGAGAAGGATGTAGAGCATAATTTTAACTCCCCCCCCCCCAAAAAAAAAGAAAAGAAGACCAGATTTACTGGCCTAGAGAAACCTCAAGAGTGTGGCCCCCAGATACCCTTTCAGCTCAGAGGTGAAGTTACCTTCGAGGTTCAATGTTAAGCCTGGGAACGGACAGCCCAGTAAAACTAAATGGGACTAACGAGGTACAGGAGTCCGGTGACAAGGGCCAGAAGGCAGAGGGAGAGTAGGAAACTGATGATAAGGAACACAAATTGAATAAGGACACTGTCGATGTATTGTGAGATTGTTGACCACTGCTATAGGGCAACATTTGTAGTAAGTATTAAATGGGAGGCTGTTTTGTCCTGTAAGCCTTCATCTTGGGCGAGAATGGCAGCACAATTGGAAGAGCATAGTCAATATCACTTAAATGTGTAAGTAAAAAGTTTTGAAATGGTATTTAAATAAAATAAAATAAATAAATAAATAAATAAATAAACAAATGAGACTAAAGAGGTACAATAGTCCACTGACAAGGTCCAGAAGACAGAAGGGGACAAGGAAGCCCCCTGGTGATAGGGAACACAAGGTGGAGTAAGGATATTCTTGATGCGCTGTGAGATTGTTAACCATTGTCATAGGGCAACATGTGTAGTAACTGTTAAATGAAAAACTATTTTGTTCTGTAAGCCTTCATCTTAAGTGAGAATAACAGCACAGTTGGAAGAGCGTAGTCAATGTCACTGAACTGTGAATGTAGAAATTTTTGAAACGGTGTATCTTTGGCCATCTGTAATTTTCATCAAAAAAAAAAAAAAAAGGTTGAGAATTTAGAGGCTTAATACGTTGTGGGGTTGTTAACCAATGTCATAGAACAACATGTGTACTACTATTTCATGAGAAACTATTTGCTCTGTAAGCTTTCACCTGAAGTACAATAAAATATATATTAAAAAAAAAAATTCTAACGTGAGGTAACAGTTTCAAAACTTAATTGGCATTAAAGTTTGTAGCTACCTTTCTACATTTTCCTTTTATGTACTAAGTTTTCTTTAATCATACATATTGTTGTAATGAAAAGATGCTACCAAAACCAAAAACCAAACGTGTTGCTGTCGATTCAATTCTGACTCATAGGGACCCTATCCGACAGAGTAGAACTGCCTCATAGGATTTCCAAGGAGCGGCTGATGGATTAGGACTGCTGACCTTTTGGTTAGCAGTCAGCTACCAGGGCCCTAGCCAATTATAGGCTTTCAAAAGCCTTGCCATTTATACGTGGCGTGAAATTGTTCTTATGCATCAGAATCCCACCAATATGTATTTCCTGAAACTGTCCAAATTTTTTATCACCAGAAATATTATTCCTTAGTTTATTTTTACATATTTTTCTTTTCCTACATGCCACTTTTTAACAAGTCACTAGAGAAGGCAAATGCTAAGTTTGCATTGACATCAAGATGGCCCCTGAAACCGTGTGTCATAAAGAATAACAAAAGATTCATAGCATATTTTCCGTGATTATTTAAAAATAGGTAAACCAGAATAACTCACACTCTCTTGTCCCTTGTGTCAATGTGCTTCCTAGAACAAAAGGCTTGCAGCTGCACTTATGACTCTTTTGGAAAAAAACAAAACAAAACAAAAAACAATTTATTTTGTAACCTGTTGTCTTAGGCTGGGTTCTCTAGAGAAGCAAGTGTAGTAAAAAAACCAAAAAACCAAACCCATTGCCATCGAGTCAACTCCTACTCATAGAGACCCTATAGGACAGAGTAGAACTGCCCCACAGAGTTTCCAGGGAGCACCTGGTGGATTCGAACTGCCGACCTTTTGGTTAGTAGTCTTGGCTCTTAACCACTATGCCACCAGGGTTTCTGCAAAATCAGTAATCTGTATAAATACATATATATTTAGAGAGAGATTTATATCAAG
This sequence comes from Dugong dugon, assembly GCA_030035585.1. Taxonomy (NCBI): domain Eukaryota; kingdom Metazoa; phylum Chordata; class Mammalia; order Sirenia; family Dugongidae; genus Dugong; species Dugong dugon. Next base: position 104,969,289 of record CM057463.1, on the reverse strand, counting down.
AAAACAACTCATGTGATCGTAGAGGCTGGAACATCCTAAGTCAGTGGATGAGGATAGAGGCTTCTCCTGAATCATGTAGCTGCAGGGGCTGGCGAACCCGAGATCAGCAAGTTGGAGAGCAGGGCTCTTGCTCACAGGCTGTGAAGATTGATGAATCCCAAGATTGGTAGGTAAGCTGCTAGCTCAAGTCCTAAGAACCAAAGATCAGACAAACAAGAGGCTGCTGCAGAATGCAGAACAAGCCAAAAAACCTTGGCAAGGTGAGCAGGAAGGAAGTAGACAGCAGAGGGCAGAGAGATGAAGGCTGAGGGGTGGTGAGCCACCACAGGCCCCTCCCCACCAGTACTACTCAGCAGATTCCATTATAGGGGTGATCATATATTAAATTTCAACAGGGAAGTGATCAAAACGTTATACAACTGCCAAAACATGCCAAAACGAATCATGGCACAGCCAAGTTAACACCCAGTCTTAACCATCACACTTGCAGAGGAAGAAACTCACAATATATTTATTCAATGAAATACATACAATCACACATAAACATATATTCACGTTTTTCCTTTCTCAGCATTATTGAGCTTTCAGTGATTATACTACAATTAATAATAAATCACAGTTTAAAAAATTTATTTCTCCTCTAATAAGTGTACATGACCAAAGAACAAATCAAAAGAACATTCTTTTAAATTTTAATAGATGTGAGGCATTTTAATGAACAACAAATGCATAAGAACAAAGATCTTTAACCCAGCATGCAAATAATAAAATGCAAATGCATTAGACATGCAGCATATAATTAATGAGTAAAATTTTCTCCAACTATCAATGACACTGGTAGTCATCTATAAGTTGAACAATTTTAGAAGGTATGTGGCTTCTTTCTGGTTTTCTTTTGTTTAAAATCGAAAATATCTTAACCAGTATATGACTATGCCAAATTTTTGATCTATGAGCCTTTTCTTCTGGTTGCTCTCTTGCCTGGGCCTGCTTTCATAAAAACAGTAATCACTAGTTGCCTCACTGACAACTTGTCCCCCGAAATCTTCTTACTTTGAGATGCCCCTTCTACCATGTCCTTTGTTGTTGTTAAGTGCCACCTAGTTGAACTGACTCATAGCAACACTATGTATAACAGAACAAAACACTGGCCAGTCCTGTGCCATCCTCATAATGTTTGAGCCCATTGTTGCAGCCACTGTGTCAATCCATCTCACTGAGGATCTTCCTTTTTTTTATTGACCCTCTACTTTACCAAGCAAGATATCCTTCTCCAGGGACTGATTCCTCCTGATAACATTTCAAAGTATATGATTCAAAGTCTTGCCATCCTAGCTTCTGAGAAGCATTAATGCTGTACTTCTTCCAAGACAGATTTATTGATTCTTCTGGCAGTCTATGGTATATTCAGTATTCTTCATCGACACTGCAATTCAAAGGCATCAATTCTTCTTCGGTCCTCCTTATTCATTGTCCAGCTTTCACATGCGTATGAGCCTATTGCAAATACTATGGCTTGGGTCAGGAGCACCTTAGTCCTCAAAGTGACACCTTTGCTTTTCAACACTTCAAAGAGGTATTTTGCAGCAGATCTACCCAATGCAATACGTTGTTTGATTTCTTGACTGCTGCTTCCATGGGTGTTGATTGTGGATCCAAGTCAAATGAAATCTTTGACAACTTCAGTCTTTTCTCCGTTTATCATGATGTTGCTTATTGGTCCAGTTGTGAGAATTTTTGTTTCCTTTATGTTGAGGTGTAATCCATACTGAAGGCTGCAGTCTTTGATCTTCATCAGTAAGTGCTTCAAGTCCTCTTCACTTTATATCCGTAATACTCATCATTTAAAAAGATAAAGTCTGTAGTTTAAAGCCATCAACTAACTACAAAACGAGATATGGGGTTCAAAAGAAAAGCCAAAATTTGACTCTCTTTGCAGGGCTTTTGACCCAGAGGAGATGGTCCTGTCATTTTAACTTAGAAAAGGAAACACTCAGAGAACTCAGTAAAAATGAAAAAAGGCTGGGCACTATGTACAGATCAACCAAAGAATTGTCAGCAGTTCAAGGACAACTCCTAATCCACTTAGGGGGTTGGTGATAACTAGACTTTGGTGGAGAAGAGTGAAACTGTCATCTGTGCTTTGTAAATTTAACTCCGACAGAGTATAAGAGGTTAGTTCTGAGCAGAAAGAGATGAAAGGATGAAAAAGTTTATAGTAAAAAGTAATGTAGGCCTTATCCAGCATTTGGGAAAGATATAGATGTATTAGAGAGATATTATATAATCAGAATTAATATTGGTACCTTGTGTGAATAGCAATGATTAGGGTCAAGTCTGTTTTCCGTCATCCTAAACTTCAATAGTGATTTTTTTTTTCTTTAGCAGATTGAGAGAATCTTATACTAAGCTTTGTTTAGTTTTTGTTTTAAGTAATATCTAGCATTTGTTGTTAGTTGGGTTGGGTCAGCTCTGATGCGTGGTGACTTTATGTATAAGAGAAGGAAACTTTCTTCTGTCCTGTGCCATTTTCATGATTGTTGGAATGTTTGAGTTCATTTTTTTGGCTGTATCTAGCAATTAACGCCCTATGTTACTTTACAAATCTCTTTGAAATACAAGATGAAAGGAAAAGGTACTTGATGCCTATCTTAATGAAAATATGTGGAAAAAAGTCAAAATACAAATATTCTGCAGATTAGAATTTTATTTCCTCTCTTCATTTGTTAAAAATACTAATTGGTGTGCAGAACAATTTTAAAATACATTGTTCACTTACCAGATAATTTTTCTGCTTCCTTTTTCTCACTCTGATATTTAGAATACTCATAAACCATCTATACTGTGGTAGAATCTTCACCCTCCATGTGGGACACGTAGATTCAATTCTTGGCCAATGTACTTCATGTTCAGCCACCACCCATCTGGCAGTGGAGACTTCCATGTTGCTCTGATGCTAAACAGATTTTAATGGTGCTTCCACCCTAAAATAGACTAGGGAAAAAGACCTGGACTTCTACTCCTGAAAATCAGCCAGTGAAAACCCTGTGGACACAATGGTCTGATCTGCAGCAGATCATTAGGATGGTGTGATGGCACATGAACAGTCTTGTTCCATTGTGCATGGGGTCCTCTGTGTCTGGGGCTACTGGAAGACAGCTAACAATGAAACAACAACAACTTTTTCTGGAAGTTGGTTCTTTAGGTGTCAATATGATTGACTCCCTGTTTTATAAACTGCTTGAAACAAGAAAGTATCATTGAGAAAATATTTTTTTATTGCACTTTAAAAATATTTATTCTCACTTTATTAAAAACATATTAGCTATTATAAAAAAATAGTAGATATCTAGATACCAAAAATAGTATAAAATAAATAATAATAAAATATCATATAGTTATTCTGGAGCCCTGGTGGTGCAGTGGTTAAGAGTTATGGCTACTAACCAAAAGATTGGCAATTTGAATCCACCATCCACTCCTTGGAGATCTCATGGGGCAGTTCTACTTCCTTTGTAGCTGCAGGAAGTCTGGTGTCCATGAGTTGGAATCAACTAGATGAATGGTTTATATAGTTATTTTAACTATATATAATATATAAGGAAGTTTATATAATGTGTTATATGTAATAATAAAATAAAAAGTACTTGCTTTCACTAAAAAATCTAATGAAGTTTAAACAATATGGAATTTTATATGTTTAGTACTCATGCTTGAGATGTTTTTCATTAAAAAGGTTTTTATTCTTACAACTTTGAAAGGCAGAAACGGAGAATTAAACAAAATATCAAAAAGTATCTTGTTATTTAGGTCAGTCATTTCCCTTGATATAATGGCTAGAATTTAACAACAGAATAAAGTGAACGCTCTGTTTCGCAGGATTTTTATGCTTATGTAAAATTGCTTTCCTAGTGGCAAACGTATTACATACGCACAATTTGTTATATATTCCGTTGCATCTTTGAACCAAAGTACTATCAAGCCCTTTTAACTGTTTTTATAGTAGTTAAATATTAAATGCATTAAATTTAATATAGTTGTTTTAAATGTAATACATTTAAGTTAATACATGTAACCAAAATAAAATAATGCATTAAAATTAACGACATTGTGACAAATGAAAGACTCTATCATGGATTGAATTATGTCCCCCAAAAATGTGTTTATCAATTTGGCTGGGCCATGATTCCTGGTATTGGGTGATTTTCCTGTATGTTGTAAATCCTGCCTCTATGATGTTAATGAGAGAGGATGGGCAGCAGTTGTGTTAGTAAAGCAGGATTCAATCTACAAGATTGGATTGTGTCCTGAGGCAATCTCTTGAGATATAAAAGACAGAAGTGAACAGAGAGACGGGGGGACCTCATACCACCAAGAAAGCAGTGCAAGGATCAGAGCGTGTCCTTTTGACCTAAGGTTTCTGCACAGAGAAGCTCCTAGTCTGGGGGAACATAGATGAGAAGGCCTACAGAGAGAGAAAGCTTTCCCCTGGAGCTGACACCCTGAATTTGGACTTTTAGCCTACTTTGACTGTGAGAGAATAAACTTCTCTTTGTTAAAGCCATCCACTTGTGATATTTCTGTTATAGCAGCACTAGATGACTAAGGCAGATTCCTTCTTCTGTTATTTCCAGTTTCTGTTTTCTCCTACAGCAAATCCTCACAAAACTTGAGATTCCCTAAAGGGTAGTAAACTTGTAGTCTTATTTACCCCAAGGAGGAAGCTCTTTTGCTGTGCTTGTCCTGTTGAGACAACAGGTGTGAAATTATCCCCTACTGCCTTTTTTAATACAGCTGTTGTGTGATGGTAGGTGGGTATTTCCAACAGTTGTTAGCAACACAGTTGTCAAAAATCCTTCTCATGGGGAACTTAATAAATTAACAGCAGCAGTACCCAGAGTTCCTGAAAGACACTGGAAAATAGTGTACTACAGAGATGGCGGTTATTACATTCTATACCAGTGACATAGCTAAGCAAAATTGTCTCATCTGTATAATCTGAGTTATTTTCCAGAGAGAACGTAGATAAAAAATTCCACTCCCGGAGCCCTTAAACATGGTTTAAATTTGAAAAGGAAGAAGTTTAAGCTTTGTGGAGATGAAAAAAATATATAAATTTCATAACAGTGATCAAATCTATTCATTATAAATTCTTTAAATAAATACTTTTATATCAGGAATAACAATTGTAAGACTTATTTAAAAATAGAATAAAAAGTATAACTGTCATTGGATAAACTGTTTTATATCATTCAAGAAATTTGTAAAGTAATTTTCAAGTGGAACGTTAAATTGAAACCCACACCCACCCAATGAATGCAAACAGCCTATAAAAGTTGGAATAGTAAAGACAACAGATTCTCATCTTGAATATCTAGAAATGAACACAATTCACCTTGATTTTAGAACAGTGAGACCTGTGTTAGACTTCTGCCCTCTAGAACTATAAGACCATAAATTTATGTCATTTTAAGCCACTGCGTTTGTGAGAATTTGTTATGGCAACAATAGAAAGGGGGCTCTTGATCCCCTTCCTCTCTTTTTAAATTGATGGCATCTTAGAATTAAATAAATATGTAATTTGAAAAAGAGGCAATGAATTGATAAGGCATAAAAGTAAAGATCAGTGAGTTTCTGCTTTTGATTCTTTTTATATCATTTACTAAAAAATCACTATTTTTATTTTTAAACTCATTTCATAATGACCACTTTATTATTTCTAAAAGTGTTTTCTTTTTTCTTTTGTTTTTAAACTATACTCATTTGACTCATAGAATAATAATCTTTTTTTTTTTTAATAATGACATTTTTTCAGCTTATATTCATGATTGTACAGCAATGGGATGCAGGGGCAATTCATTATCTTATGGGTTGGCACTTTTGAAGTAGAATTCAATAACGCTGGGTAATTGTGGTATATTTGCCTACCTTCTGATGGAAGTGCCTAAATTTTTTTAAAATGATGCATAATGCTGACACTTAGTTCTCTCTTTCTAACTTTCTTCATTTGTTAATTTTAAAAAATAATGTTTATTTACTTACTTTTAGTTAATAAAATTACTAACATGATAGTGTGGATAATGAATATGAACATAGTAATAATATGAATTATATTGTTAAATAAAATGATAGTAAAAACTTCTCTGAATTCCATGAATGTCTTCAGGCATCTTTTTTTTTTTTAATTTTATTTTGTTGTTGTTATTGAGAATATACACAGCAAAACATACATCAATTGAACCGTTTCTACATGTACTACTTAGTGACATTGATTGCATTCTTTGAGCGGTACAACCTTTCTCACACTCCTTTTCTGAGTTGTTCATCCCCCATTAACACAAATTCACTGCCCCCTAAGGTTCCTATCTAATCTTTCTAGTTGCTATTATCAATTTGATCCCATATAGATTGTTCTTAAAAGAGCATAACGCTCAAGGCAAACATTTTTTACTGGTTAAGCTAAACTATAGTTTGGTTTTAAGAAGATTTCAGAGGCTAGTTTTGCTTTAAGGTTTAAAGATTATCTCAGGGCAGTAGTTCCAGGGGTTTGTCCAAACTTCATAGCTGTAGGATGTCTGGTGTCCATGAGAATTTGAAATTCTGCAGGCAACTCTTTTGACGACTACTAGATTTGAATTGCTAGTATTTCATTAAACATTTCACTCATTTTATACTTGAGAGTGGCCTGAAGACAATAATATTAACTAGCACTTCTACAGCATTGACTATGTGCCAGCAACTCTTCTAACTCCCTTACATCTATTATCTCCTGTGATCTTCACAACAACCCTATGAGGAAGGTGTTCTATAGATGACACTGAGAAACAAAGAAGATACATAACTTCCCCAATGTTACAGAGCAAATAAATAGTAGAGCTGGATTGAATCCACAAACGTTGGCTCCAAAGCATTTACTTTCAATCACTTTTCATGTCAGGATTATGCTTATTTCTGAAAATACATTGGAAAGTTTTTCACAAATTCCATAATTAAGGAAGTTTTTATATCACGTAGAAATGAACTGATGCTATGAAAAATCATATCTGAAGCCTCAGTGTTTTTTTATAAACTTTTTTTTTTCCTTTCTGCTTTTGTGTTAGTTGAATATGTTTTTTTTTTTTTATTCTTTTTACTTAAAAGTTAAGCATTTCGCTAAGACACTAAGATACACATGGTTTGATTTTGTTTCCTTTATATAATTAGTCATACGAATCAAGTCTGTAGAGTCAATAATTTCTCTGGTTCGGAAAGGATTTTCCCAATAATAAATCTGAATATTTTATTTTTCCCATTTGTATGTGACTCTAAGTGATTTCAATTATATGTTTGATGGAGTTCATAACCTAACTCTAATGTAAACCCATACACTAATTTTAAATCCAATTCTAATTCCAACCTTAACACTCACTTACCCAGGGTTCATACTCTTTCTGATTTTTATTCTTTTGACTCCCCGCCCTGCGTTCTCAACTAAGACCTTGACTTTTCCTCTGTAACACTGAGATTTTATACAATTTATTTTGTTCCCAACAGCTTACAGACATTTACAAATTCATTTTATGGTATTTGTAGTTTTATTAAATCAGTTCCTTATTTCATTTTTTTAAAATCTCTTCCCCTAAGATTAGTATTTCAGTCAAATCTTTGGTCTTGTGATATTGTCTGCCATCTTTTATGTCATAGATCATGTTAAAACCTCCATATTTATTTTTATGTAATTATTATTTTCCTGAGTTATGAAAATCTTACTCAAACAATGTTGTTGCTGTTGTTGTTAGGTATTCTCAAGTCGCTTCCCACTCATAGCGACCCCTTGTGCAACAGAACAAAACACTGCCCTTTTCAAAGCCATCCTCACAATTCATTACTATGTTTGGGTCCGTTGTTGCAGCCACTGTGTCAATCTATCTCACTGTGGGTCTTCCACTTTCTTGCTGACCCTCCGCTTTACCAAGCATGATGTCATTCTCCAGGGACTGGTCCCTCCTGATAACATGTCCAAAGTATCTGAGGTGAAGTCTCACCATCCTCACTTCTAAGGAACATTCTGGCTGTACTTCCTCCAAGACAGATTTGTTCATTCTTCTGGCAGTCCATGGTATATTCAATGTTCTTCACCAACAACATAATTCAAAGGCATCAACTCTTAGGTCTTCCTTATTCATTGCCCAGTTTTTGCATGCATATGAAGTGATTGAAAATACAATGGTTTGAGTCAGGTGCATCTTAGTCCTCAAAGTGACATCTTTGTTTTTGACACCTTAAAGAAGTCTTTTGCAGCAGATTTGCCCAATGCAATTTGTTGTTCAATTTCTTGACTTTTGCTGCCATAGGTGTTGATTGTGGATCAAAGTAAAATGTAATCCTTGACAACTTCAATCTTTTCTCCGCGTATCATGATGTTGTTTATTGGTCCAGTTGTGAGGACTTTTGTTTTCTTTATGTTGAGGTGTAATCCATACTGAAGGCTGTGATCTTTGATCTTCATCAGTCCTCTTCACTTTTGGGAGGCAAGTTTGTGTCATCTGCATATAGCAGGTTGTTGATGACTCTTCCTCCAATCCTGATGCCACATTCTTCTTCATATAGTCCAGCTTCTCATATAGTCCAGCTTTTAGGATTATTTGCTAGATATTCAGATTTAATAATTCTGGTGAAAGGATACAACCCTGACTCACAGTATTCCTGACTTTAAAACATTCAGTATTCCTTGTTCTGTTCCAATGACTGCCTCTTGGTCTATGTACAAGTTCCTCACAAACACAATTAAATGTTCTGGAATTCCCATTCTTTGAAATGTTATCCATAATTTGTTATGATGCACACAGTTGAATGCCTTTGCATAGTCAATGAAGCACAGGTATTTTGTGCTTTTAGCCATGATTTATCTGACATCAGCAATTGTATTCCTTGCTCCACATCCTTGTCTGAATTCAGCTTGAATTTCTGGCACTTCCCTGTCTATGCACTGCTGCAAATGCTTTTGAATGATCTTCAGCAAAATTTTACTTATGTGTCATATTAATGATACAGTTGGATAATTTCTGCAGTCTCAAACAATATTTTTCCCCAAATGCAAAATAAATATCTTTTTGAATCCTTGCCATCTCTGATAGCTTCTATAATAGTTAAGCTATAGATTGGTTGTCAATACATTATTCTGCTGCTCAGAAAGTATTTTAAAAGAACTTGAAGGTGGATAATTCAATGAATAAACTAGAAAAGGGATTTTTTTTTTTAAATGATGATTTTCTTTCCACCCTTAATTTTAACCATTTTGAACAACTTGCCATTTCTATGAAGAGTTAGGCTGTTTAGCAATTTGGTCTCTTTGCACTTACTTTTTTTCCCACTAAAATGTTCTTGCCATGTTTCAGCAGCCAGTTAACTCCCACTTATCATTTAAAGGTAATTTCAAGCATTATCTTTTGCTAGAATTGTTCTGTGACGCCTATGTCTGAACCAGATGACTCAAATCTCAAATTCCATGGCATCTTATGTGTGCTTTTATAGTACAATATACCATGAAAAATATTTATTATTCTGTACCTCCCAGTAGATCATATTTGTTTTTTTAAAATCCCTTGAACTTTTGATTAAGATAAAAAATATATTTCTAAAAAGTGTACAAATGAAAATCCATAAACAATTTTAAAAAATTGAAATTTCGTAGTTCCATGAATTCTCAAAAACACATTTGTGTAACATTTTATGCACCTAGGTGAACATTCAAGGTGGACTGCTTGTGTTTACAGGGGACCAAACTGAGATGCCCAGTAAGTCTACGATTTATCTGTCCAGGAAGAAAAAAAAAAAAAAATCAGCAGAAGGGAAGTGGCTTCTGGACTTGTGGCTTTAAGTGGTATTCACTGTAATACACTATTAGATCTCAAAAAACAGACAACTGCTTTGTGCCTTTGTGTTTTTGCTTTTTTCTTTCTTTTAAGTTACCACTACCCAGATAGAATATATAGTTCTTTATGTTTTACAGACTTCCAGATCTACTGACACCTAAATAGAATGTGGCATCAGTAAGTTTATATTCTAGGGAGAGGAAGTCGAGCCAGCCAGCAGGCAACCCTGATAACTTTGTAAGCCCCTCGCTATCTAGTGTCCTGGAATGAGGAACCCTCATGGTATAGGCACACTACTACTTCTTATTTTCATCTTGCCTATTTCTGGTTCATAGTTGTCTATTCAAAGCATCTTTCTTTGGTGAATGTTTAGAAAATTTCACTTTGCCTATTTCCCTTATTTTCAAGGTTAACGAGAAAGGATATATGATTTATTGTGATGTTTTTCACATTGTTAAACTCTCTAGCCCTCACCTTAATCTCATATAAAATATGCAATTATGAGGGCTGCTATAAGGTTTAGAAACAAGATATGTAAAGTATAATCACCAAATAGGTGTTAGTGGTATTGTTGCCATTGCTATTATTAGAAGTGTTCATTCATTTATCCATTCCATAAACATTTATTTGATTACCTACTATCCACTAGGCACTATGTTAGGTGGATATCTCATGCCTCCCGACTCAGTACATTTATAACCATACCACAATCTTTAGTGTTTTGTAAAATACTTTTCCTTTCATGATTATACCTATTATTTTCTTCTGTGAATATAATCTACTAGTGTTACCAGTATATTTTTGGAATAAGTTAATCAACCCAAGAGATGCTATGATTTAAATTTCAGGTCATATGAAGAGAATGGTTTATATTCTGAATAGGGTAATTTCAGATAGATTAGTATTATACCAACACCGGCTACTTGCTTAGTAGGGGAGAGCTAAATGGCCCTTGCTCACTTGTGTATCATTAATAGTTCAGGAAGAAATTGGTTTTTGTGAGTGTGTGGTTATGCTACAATTTATCTCCAGTACATGTCACAGTCTCTGGTATGTATATGATGTTCATTTAATATGTTTGATTTAAAATAAGAATAAATTAACAAATGGAAATATCAATATTTATGTGTGCTGCTTAAATTTTGAATATTACTTAAGTTATGGGTACATTTTTATGGATAAACAGGCTCATTATATAGAAAAATGGAGATAGGCTTATAGAAGCACAGAAGACACGTTGTTGTTGTTTCTGTTGCTTGTTAGCTACTGTCGAGTCAGCCTCTGACTTGTAGAGATCCCATGCACAACATAACAAAATGCTACCCCATCCTGCATGCACCCTCCCCGTGATCTGTTGCAAAACAGACTGCTGTGATCCATAGGATTTTCACTGGCTGATTTTTGGACACAAATCACCAGGCATTGCTTCCTAACAGATAACATAGAAACAAAGAGAACATTAAAAAATTAAATTATAATCTAAAATTGGATGTCACCACAGAATTGGATGTCTTAAGGTTAACAGAACTGATCCTGTGTAACACAGGGATGTATCTACTTAATTCAGGTTTTACCTGTACAACGTACATTCAAAGGGATAAAATGTCATCCACATGTCAAAAAAGAAATCCCTGCATGATTAAAACAAGTAATTTGTTTTCTGAATTTCTTTACTGAGATTATAAATTGAATTAAATGGTTATTTTATATTTGAATCCAGAAGTTAGCTATTTCACTTAAAATAACAGTAGCTTGTAAATACTGAATGCTTACCATTTTCTAGGAATTGTTCTACATGTTATATCCTTACTTAATTCTTACCACAACCTTATCAGATAGACTGCTATTTTTCTCATTTTACACATTTTGAATAAGACAGAGAGATATATTTGTGCATTTGTTTGTAGTTATATTTTCTAAGTCTGTCTTGAAAGAAGTGTAGACAGAGTGCTCCTTGGAAGTGAGGAATATGAGACTTCATCTCAAGTACTTTTGACATGTTACCAGGAGGGTCCAGTCCCTGGAGAAGGATATCATGCTTGGTAAGTAGAGGGTCAGCAAAAAAGAGGAAGATCCTCAACAACATGGATTGACCCACTGGCTGCAACAATGGGCTCAAACATAGCAACGATTGTGAGGAGGGCACAAGACTGGCCAGTGTTTAGTTATGTTGTACATAGGGTCACTATGAGTTGGAACAGACTTGAGGGCACCTAACAACAACAACAACATACTTTTTAAGGAGTAGGACCTGAATTTAAATCCAGACTCTTTTACTGTATTCTACTAATCACAATAGTATAAAGACCTGTTTACTTTATGCTTAGCAATATGCTGAGGATTGATAAGGGTATCTCATGTCATACTTATAACCAGCCTTTAATTTTAGTCCAATTTTATAGGAAACTAAAGCTCAAATAGATTAGCTATTGCTTGCAGAGGCACACAAACAAAAAGTAGACTAAACATCAGATCCTGTGGATACCAGATCCTTAGACGTTACCACTAATGTTTGCAGATTTACATCATATAATCACGACTGTCATCCAATTAATTACATTTTTGAGCACTTGTAGGCATGACCTCATTCTCCACAGCTACGAATTTTAAAATTAAGACTCAAAACTTGCAGGTGGTAAAGAGGTAATTTTTAGACTGATGAATGTTATTTGATTATTATATCATGTTTTCTGTATCAGCCCATTCATTTCCATTTAGGCAGTGTCTCTTATTGGGGACATTATAGCATTTCAGTTTAAATTTTACTCTAGGATTTTTGAAAGATTCACTTGGTATGTTGCATGGATTGCTGAGAATCACTTTCTATATGTGTTACATGCTATTCTAGCCACAAACTTGAACAGGAACGTTTCCAGAGTGTGATTCCACAGCAGGATCATTTATTCTGGGCTGGAACAGTTTTAAACACCTGCTTCAGAGGTTGCCTGGAAACGACACTTGTTGCACATTAAGCGTTAGTGTTACAGCACTTTAAGCAGGATGGTTTCTTTCCCCTTGGAGCAAAGAAGTTTGTACCACACTCGAACAAGAAAGGTAGGCAATTATTCACTTAGATTTTTGTTCTGGGTACTGTTTACGGAATTTTATTTTTGAATTCGTTTACCCAAATGCTGTATTTGTTAGACATTGCTAAACAAATGTAACGTGTGTTTTTGAAATTAATATTTTAGGTTTATATTCATCTCCTAAAAGAAAACAATCTGAATATCAAAAGCTGAGAAAAAATAATTTGAAAAGATGTGTCATGATTTATGTACATCAATTTGTTATACTGGAGCAAAGCGGCCATGCTTCAGGATGTGTGGAAAGAGATCTGAACTTGATGTTCTCAGCTCAGGCATTTAATGTTCACCTTTTTTTGAGTCTCATGATTCTCATCTGTAAAATGTGGGTAGTAATTCTCCTGTTTGCTTCATATGGTTTATTCCTTAGAATCAAAAGGAATAACATGCTAGGAAAATCAACTTATAAACGTGAGCCTTACGAATATAAAGTATTTTTGTTTATGTAGTCAAAATCGTGCATTCATTCATGAAGGTAGCTGGTTAACTTTCCTGTAACTGATTAACTGCATTGAAAAAAGTTGCTTTTTCAATGTAGGACAAAGTAGGACAAGCTGGTTGAACTCAGGTGAATCCATGTAAGTCTACTCTCAGAAGCAGACAAAAAATTAAAATGCTTACTCAACCACAGAGATTTAGCGGTTTAATTTTTCGGCGTGAGAGGTAACACTCTACCGAGTCTTCACTCAGTGCCTAAATCCATTGAATCCATTGCCATCAAGGCGATTCCGACTCACAGCCCAGACAGAGTGGGACTGCCCCATAGGGTTTCCAAGTCTGTAATCTTTATGGAAGCAAACTGCCTCATCTTTCTCCCGCAGAGTGGCTGGTGAGCTCAAATCGCCCACCTTGTGGTTAGCAGCCAAGCACTTAACCACTGCACCACCAGGGCTCCTTTACATAGTGCTTAGGGATTAGGAATTGCTCAACAATTGACAGTTATTACTGGTATATGCTAGGTATTGTGGTAAGAATCAATAGATGGCAATGTAAGCTTTAATGTTGCACTAATTCACTTAATCCTCTTGAAAAACCTACATGATTCTTGTGTCCAATTTATAGCTGAGAAAAGTAAGAAACAGAAAAGTAAATTATTAACATACAAATGCCCCAAAACTTAGTGGCACAAAACAGCTATCATTTTATTATATCTCACAATTTTGTAGATCTTGAATTCCAACAGAGATCAGGCGGCATCTCCCGATGCAGCATAAAGTACGGTCACTGATTATTTGGCTCATGGCTGGTCTGGTCTGGAGTTTTCAAAATGATTTCACTCAAATGTCTAGTCCCTTGGTGAGAACAACTGTAAGACTGAACTCAACTGCCTCCCCTTCCCGCAATGTAGTTTTGTACCTTTACACATGTCTCTCCCTCAGTAAATCCATACTCCATGTAAGGTGGCTTCAAGAGAGCAAGAGAGAAACAGCCAATGGCCTTGATCTAGGACAGCATCACTTCCACTGTGCTCATATGCTAACCCAATTTCAAAGAGATAGAACAAAATTGCACTTCTCATAGGAGAATTTACAGCCAACTTTATTCCACCACAGTGTTCAAGTCATTTAATCAGAATATTAAGTTTTCCCTACATTGCTCTTTCACATATTTTAGGGAAAACTCTTCCATTACTTTTGCTGAGAGATTTTATTGGGTGATCCATCAGACGTATACTTTGTTTCAACATTTTGTGCCATTTCTCAGTTATGCCCATGTACTGACCAGAGATTATGTCCTGGTATTGCCAAAAATAATCCTTCCACAAAACCATGTAGCAATCACTCAAGTTCATTTAACCAAAACTTAACTGTCTTTAAAATTCATTGGTTGCTCAGAAAGAAATTTTCTAGGTCAAATATTCTATGATTTTATTCATAAGTATTCCCTTTAACATAAAAAATTTGAGAGCGTGGTTTAATCCATGGTATTTAAAAGTAATATATTAATAATATAACCATGTTTCACTTTAAAGATTAAATATACTTAAAAATCATATAATTTTAAAGGTATTTGAAAGCTTTTCTATCACCTGACACATTTGTTTCTTTTTTATACTCTGAGAACAAAACTATTGATGATTTCTAGACAAAAGGTTATCAATAAAATTATGCAAATAGAAATCAACATTACAATGTGTTATTAACCAGTCTCTACCTAACAAATAATGTCCTAATGAAATTAAGAGCTTTATTGTCAATGGTTTACCTATATGCTTCTATGAATATCAGGTTACTAAAATGAATTCATTGTTTATACTATCTTAACCTTGAGTTAAATCTTGAGTTTCCAGAGGATGGACCTATAGATGCTCTCATTTCTTGATCGTTCTCCAATATTTCTTACCTCCAGAATACAAAATTCTATGTGGCATTGTATATGGCCCCTGTCCAGCATAAGTTTGCAGTTGAAGACAATTTTAATTATGAATAAGTGTATATAAAACATAATGGACTCTGAGGAAACTTTCCAGTATATGGCTCCCTAGACACTTGCTCTCTGTACAACTCCTCCAGGCATAAAGGATGACTACTGCCTTTACAATTGCTTGGCAGTCTTCTGGGGCTCCATTTCTAGACACTGATATTTTCCCCAATGTTATATATACCTAAGTACTTATATTAACACGGGAGACATTATGCAAATCTAAATCCTTAGAGCATTTGGATTTTCCATTCCTTTCCTGAAGTAAACAAGAACATGTTTATACTCTCAGTAGCTCTACTGGCCTACCATGATTTCTTTATTAGTATTAGCTGTGATCTATTGGCATGGCAGTTCAGTTGCTGTATGATTTGTGGCAAGTTTCTTTGCCTAGATAATCTACACTTTACTTTTTGTAAAATTGGGACAGTGATAATAATATCTAAATCATAGGGCTGGCACAAAAAGATAATAATGTAATACATGCAAGTTTCTTAGGACAATACCCACTGCTCACTAAATGCTTACTATATTTTACATACAATGTTTTAATACCTTGAAGATCTGTCCCATTAACACATCACATTCCTTATGTCAATAAATTTTACCACTGTAATGTCTTTCTTAATTTTCTATTCCTGTCTCTCTCACCGACAGAACTTTAAACTAATTATTGTAAATGTCATCTATCTTTCTGAACTCTGAACTTCTCTCTAATTCAGCCTCTATATATTAATCTGCTTTTGAAAGTGAGGATCTTGTGTATTTATCCCTTGCTTTACAACTGTTAAAATTTTCTCCATTCCTTCTAGCTATGTGTATTATTTTCTATTGCTGCTGTAATAAATTATCACAAACTTAATGGCTTAAAACAACACAAATTTATTCTCTTACAGTTCTGGAGGTTAGAAATCTAAAGTCAAAGTGTAAGGAGGTTGCGTACCTTCTGGATACTTCAGGAGAGAATTTGTTTCCTTGTCTTATTTTGGCTTCTAGAGGTTGCCTGCATTTCTTCACTCATGACCCCTTTCTCACATAAAACCAACGTCTTGCTTTTGTTATCAAATTTCTTATTACTGCCTCCACTGACTCTTTACTTATTCTACTGACTCTGATCTTCCTGCCTTCCTCTGAGAAAGACCCTGGTGATTACACTGGACCCACCTGACCAATACAGGATAATCTCCCAATTTCAGCATTCTTAATTTAAGCACATCTATAGTCTTATTTTTTACCATATAAGGTAACATATTCACAGGCTTTAGGGAAAAGGACATAAACATCATCTGGGGGCCATTATTCAGGCTATGACAGTATATTTCCAAACTCCTTGGCATATTTTTAAAGTCTTTCATAATCTGTTCTCAAACTACCTTTCACTGCTCTCTCCCATTAGTTTCCACTATTCCAATGGTATCCTAAGCCTTCTACATTATCTTACTACACAATGAACTGTCAATATATCCTTCACTTTCAATTTTATATGGTGTCCCCATGCTCTTCCCTCTTCATGAAATTCTTTTCCTTTTGTATTTTATGCCTGATGAGATGGTACTAATTCTCCCAAAATACAGCCAGTAATTATGGAGTCTTTTATGCTCCAAAAGACATTAATATTTGTGTTATATTGGGATATATCATGCTGTACAGTAATTAAATATATATTTGTCTCCCTTTCTAGACTGTAAACAACTTAAAAACCAGGGCCTTTTATATTCTTCATTGATTGTTTCACTTTAAAAACCTGTTGTTTGCTTATGAGATTAATGAACCCCTTTGTTACAACTTGCCTGAAAATCTGGATAGGCAATGGCAGCCTTGAGGGTCACAGTTTATTGATTTCTTTCCCTTTATGTCAGTTGAGTGTATTAGTTACCAAAAAAAAAAAAAAAAAAGAAAAAGAAAAAAAAAACACCACCAGAATCCCCTAGAGCTGGTTTGTGGAAAAACAGAATATAATAAAGAATGCTAGATAGTTCACAGAATATCCCAGAAGACAGAGAGATAAGCTTGAGGTGGTCATGCAGCCAGGAATAACGGCCAAACCATACTGCTGGACTGCTCCTTTGGGGCCCAGTGAGATTCTATTGCTGTCTACAGATAGCTAAAATCATACCACACAAATATTACCACCAGGATGTTGGCCACTGTTGCCTGTGGAAAGTAGAGTCTTCCTCTCCTCTTTGCCAGGATTCCATTGGGTTGAGGGGACTGATTGTTCCATATGAGCAACTGACAGGCAGAGCAAATTGCACATGGCTGCACCCTAGCTATGCAGAAGTTTGGAGAAGCTAGTGCCTGGCTATTCTTTGAAATGAGGCAACTCTTTAAATAAGATACATCTCTGGTTTGAAATTATTCAAAAGGGGTTAAGTAGCTAAAGAATATACTTATTTATTTATTATAAATTTGCCTTAAAGAAAGAAATTGAAAATTAAAAAAATAACTTATGGAATAATGACGTTTTTTATTTGGAGGGGCAACAAACCTCCAAAAAAATGTTTATTTTTTTTTTTTGTATTGTCAAATTGAAATATTCATTCTTATGTTATGGTCCAGGCAACTGGGTAATGTTGTGAGACACACACGTAGCAGAAGTATTGAACGGTGACTCATTTGCATTAAAAGATGATAAAAGTTGTCTAGTGCAGTAATGGATAGTTCATTAGATTAGTAATAGAATAGTGGTCCTTTTTCCCTTAGGTTACCAGTCAAAATCCATCACTATGATTTAGACAGGAAAGCAACTCTCTTCCTGATGGGGTTAAGAGTTCAGTCTTGTCTGAACTGAAATAACTTCCTTTTTAAAGGACTAAAAAGCAGTGGGGAATCGGATTAAAAACATTGGATGTGGAGTCAGGAAGCCAATATTCTAATGCTGGTGGGGCACTGGCTAGCTGGAAAAACAGGAAAAGTCAAAATTTGCTTGCCTCCATGCTATCACGTGTAGAATTCAAGGGGTAGAATAGATCTTTTATGTCCCTGTTAGATTTAATATTCTGAGTAATTGGGAAAGATAAATTTGTGAGCATACATACTTTATATGCTGAAAAATAAAACACCTAGTCCATTGTGAATTATATGTAAATTGTACATGAGATATACTCTTCTATTTTCTGTAGTTAATAAAGCTGTTCCCTTTGCCTTTCTTAAAAAAAAAAAAAAAAAAAAAATTGTAGTTGTAAAACATTCAGAAAGGCTTGGTTCTTAGTCTCGATTCCTCTGACCTTATTCAGGGAACTAATTTCTCCACAGCTCAGTGTAAAATGAAAGTAATTGTGTTGCTTTTCTTATGACACAGAACTCTGGCAAAAATCAAATAAATAATGCAGAAAGAAGTTATTTGTAACCTAAAATCGCTGTTATTACAAGGCTCCTTTCTGTGTATGTTTCTATCCAAGCTCAGGTAATACAAAGCTTCAATGTCAAACAAATGCTCGATAATTTATTTAAGAATTTTCCCTGAAAAACGATGAAATATGTAAGGACTGTCTGTTGCAAATAACCCAGAAACACCTTTTGTTTACAGAGATGTGAGGATAAGGAATGTGAGGAAAATTGTTAGTGGGTGAGTTACACATTTTGGGGAAACAAATAGAGCAAAACACAAGATAAAAACACAACAACAAAATATATCCTTCAAATCATAATCACAATAACATATATCCTTCAAATCATAATCACACACACACTTAGACATGAAAAGTGATTCATACATAAATACACATACAAGCACAACTACTGTTTTAGTTTCTTAATTCTGTCATGGAGCCCTAGTGGCGTGTGGTTAGGAGCTTGGCTGCTAGCCAAAAGGTCAGTAGTTCAAATCCACCAGCCCCTGCTTGGAAACCCTGTGGGGCATTTCTACTCTGCCCCGTAGTTTTGCTCTGAGTCGGAACTGACTCGACAACACCTAATAACAGCAACAACAACAGTTCTGTTCTAACAGAAATACCACAAGTGGGTTGCTTTAAAGAACAGAAATTTATTCTCTCACAGTTTAAGAGGAAAGAAGTCCAAATTCAGGGCACTGGCTATAAGGAAAGGCTTTCTCTCTCTGTGGGCCCTGGGGGAAGATCCTTGTCTCAGCTGCTGTAGCCCCTGCATTTCTTAGTTCCTTGGCAATTGTCAGGTGGTATCTATGTTCCCTAGTTTTGCTTCCTTTTCTCTGTGTCTACCCTACTCTTTATAACACTCAGAAGAATCAGGTTGAGGACACACCCTATATTGATATAGCCTCACTAACATAACAAAGAAACTCCTAGTTCCAAACACAATTACATTCACAGGTATATAGATCAGGACTCCAACACATACTTTTTGGGAGACATACTTTAATCCCTAATGACTGCCTTACTCATATTAGCAAAAAATTAGAAACAAAACAAACCTCATCAATAGGGAAATGGCTGACCATATTATGATACATATACACATTATAAACATTAAAATTTAAAAAATAATTTAAAACTCTTCTAGTTGATTGTGTTGAGTGTAGGCATACACATGCCATGTGTGTATGTGTACGGGTGACAGTGGTGGTTCACCAAGCATTTTTTATGTAAGGAAGATGAATTCTTTTTTTAAAGTGTAAAAGAACGATGATAAGAAAGGAATGTGTGTAGCTATATATGATCAGGAAACATCCTGGGAATTCCCAGAGAGATAAAACAAAATGGTAAAGGGATCTGGGGCCCCATCTAAGTGGATACATGACTAAGAATAAGCAAACAAACATGTAAATGAAGAGAAATAGCTCCATCAGTGAGGGAAGATTTATGGCAGATAGCAGTCCATGTATTCTGTCAAAGCTCATGAGACTCAATTGCATCCAGTCCATATTGGAGGTAATGAGGTATCTAATTGATAAGTGCATGGAGAAGACAACTGTCATGACGGTTCTAGAAAGATGAAAATATGGATTATAGGAAGGAGGTTTCAGTTAGTAAGAGTGTCTTTCTGGAAGGGATAAGCGAGTTCCCCGTTGAGGGCACTGAAGTTTAGGGTTGAGATCCACATGCAGGCATCAAAATATTGGCTTCTAAAATTAAGTCAAGTTTTTGACACCCTCAAAATATTTTAGATTAGTTATTATTAGTTTATTTGTAGACTATTGGTTCAATGATTACAAGAAAATCTACTTCTTCTAGAATGCAGAGCCAAACTTAAAAAGGGTAAATTTATTTATATTTAAGGTAAATTTAGCTCTCTATTTGTTGTGCTGCTACTTTTGTAAATGTTTTAAATTTTTATTAGATAGAAATCTCTTACTACTCTATAAATTCACATAGGACAAAAAAAAATTGATGAGCAATTATAAAACCTGAGACAGATTGCCATGCTGCATTTGGGAGTAGTTTCTGGTAAGTAAATAATATTTTATACAAGAAATTCATAATTTTGATATTCATAAACTTAAATAGTATGACTGACTAGTTTACTGCAGTGGTTGATAAATTTGACCTTGGAATTAAGGAGTCCTATGATCAAATTTCAACTCTAATATTTACTATTTATGTGACTTTGGGCAATATATTAATCGCTCCAAAATTCAATTTTTCATTAAAAATGGTGACCTGGAAGGTATGTTTAGCTATTAAATAAGATATTATTAAAAAAAAAACAACACTTAAACATATTTGTCACAAACTAAATAAACATATTTGTCACAAACTAAATAAACATATTTGTCACAAACTAAACAATAAATTAATAATAATAAATTATTATTCAATTGTGTATACATAAGGTGCTCATTTAAAATTTTATGTATTTGTAAATCAAATAGATAAGCATAAAAAAAAAGTTCAAGTACAAGGAAAAGAAGTATCAGATTTTAGGCAGTGTGGCAACATGGTGGGAAAGATTTCAGATAAGTTTTAGCTAAAACAGATTATGTATATCTGATACGGACTGGTAGCACAATCGTTAGAGCACTAGGCTGTTAACCAAAAGGTCGGTGGTTCGAATCCACCAGCCACCCCCTGGGAGAAAGAAGTGGCAGTCTGCTTCCTTAAAGATTTATAGACTTATAAACCTATGGGACAGTTCTACTCTGTCCTATAGGGTTGCTATGAGTCAGAATTGACTCAACAGCAGTGTGTTTTAATGCCTAGCATAACACAATCTTTATACATTCCATTTCATTTTTGATGACTTCCAATTTTTCAAGATTCATAATTCATATATTCTACATTCCAATTATTAATGGATCTTTGCAGCTGTTTATTCTCATTTTGAGTAGTGCCACATCAGCAAATGAAAGTCCTTAAAGCTTTACTCCATTCATGTCACAAAGGTCAACCCTACTTTGAGGAGGCAGCTCTTCCTCACCCATATTTTGAGTGCCTTCCGACCTGATGGGCTCATCTTTCAGCACTATACCAATGTTATACTACTATTCATAAGGTTGTCACTGGTGGATTTTTTTTTTTTTTTTACATAGTCCTTCTTCCTAGTCTGTCTTAGTCAGGAAGCTCTGCTGAAACCTATCCCACATGGGAACCCTGCTAGTATTTGAAATACCAGTGGCATAGGTTCCACATCACAGCAAACGCCAACCACTACACTACAATAAACTGACAGAAGAGTGGTGGGTTGTAATCTGACACCAAGTAATACTCAATAAACACTGTCATTGTTTAATGAGAAAAGAATAAATGGGCTTAGAAACTTTTCATCTAGTTCTGGCCTTGTTTTCCATATACCAGTTGTTTGAACAAAGTGCTATAAAAGTTCATAGATAGAATTAATTTTACTGAATAGAGGGCTTCCAGTGGAAGTCACACTTGAGTACTGCCCAAAACAGTTGGAGAAAATAGTCATAAATAGTCAATAACCAAAAAGAATTGGAGGAATCTATTTATCAGGAAATATCTACATTGAATTTTGTTTTGAAGTTAAAATAAAACTTAAAAAGTTAGTATTATAATTTTTTAATTCATAAATATTTTGGTTCCTGGTCCTCAAATAGATATTTAGATGTTTCATAATAATAACTCCATATACCAAATAAAATGGCGGCATTAGCAATATCATGGAATGATTTTTAAAATTATTTTAGATTTTCCTTCTATAATAAAAGGCCAACCTGAAAAATCCCATTCTCCAGGAGTTTTAATTGATCACTCCAAATAAAAATAACCTTTCATCTCTCTGAACTATTACAGCTCTTTAATTAGTCTGTTTGCATATACATCTCATATACTTGACACTGTAGCATTATGCTCATTCAGTCACACAGCATGTTTCTTGAGAAACTGAAAATTCCTTTAGATTAGGGAATCCAGTAAATAAATCTTTATTATTACAGAACACTTACAGTAAGTGACCACAGTGTGGTATTGCATCATGTAAGTTATTTATATTTTCTTATTTAATCTCCAGAAAAACTCTAAGTAAACACTATAAAGTCCATTAAGTCCACTGTTTACTTGGGGGTGGCCATAGGTAAGTTATTTAATAATCCTAAACTTCAAATTTATGATCTGTATTATGGAGGTAAAATTAGTATACATCATTTACCACAGGGAATTGAAGTAATTTAGCAAATTAACTGCCAAAATAGGTCTTAGAACATATTAATACATTAGTATTTTTCTTATTAACATTATTCTTTATACCAGTACACTTTAGAAATTTTAAGGAATAATGTATCTCACTACAAAACTCAGTAATTAGACAATGAAATTATCACCGAATGATTTGGAGCAAAATAAAACCCTGAAAAGGAGGAAGCTTTAAGACAGCATTGCATTCTAATCTCTCTGAGAAAGTCAGATTTTTCAAGAGAGTGTGAAAAGGTTATGATGACTCAGATGTTACTACTTTTTACTTGCTTCATAGGCATATAATTTGAAGAGAACATGGGAACAGAAGACATATGGATTTAAATTAAATCATAATTCCAAACTGTGGTTGGTCCTTTACAGTTTCCTAATCACCCTCAGCCTTATGGTTCTCATCTATAAAATGAATTATTAACCCATTGCAGTGTAGTCGATTCTGTCCTATAGTGACCTATAGGACAGAATAGAACTACCCTGTAGGGTTTCCAAGGAGCAGCTGATGGATTCGAACTACTGACCTCTTGGTTAGCAGCCAAACACTTAACCACTGCACCACCAGGGCTCCAGGGTTATTAGGAACATTAAATGAATAAATATAAAATTAGTATCTTAACAAAATAATTTGTTGGGTCCTTTCTTTCTCCCTATAAGCAGAGCTATTGATCTCATATCACCTATATATCCCTTCCCCTGCCTTTAGTATAAAATCAGAACTTAAATAGGAAGGATTTAAGAATTGGTTAGCTTTAACTTAAGAGCTCTGCTGCTAACCAAGAGGTCAGCAGTTCTGATCCACCAGCCGCTCCTTGAAAACCATGTGGAGCAGTTCTACTCTGTGATATAGACTCACTAACCTTTTGCTGTCAAGTTGATTCAGACTCCAAGCGACACTACAGCTGTAGCTCTTAACCACTATGCCACTAGAGTTTCCACAGAGTCACTATGAGTCAGAATTGACTCGACGGCAATGGGTTTGGTTTTGGTTTGGTTTACTTTAACTAGTTATTTTCATCTTTCCAGTGCTCTGGTCTAACTCTTGCCTTAGAATTGTTACCAAAACCAGAAAGCTCTAATATATCAAATTTCTTTTTCTCTATGCACTTAGAAATATTAGTTATAAACTGGATCACATCTAACACTCTGAAGCTTACATAATGTAGGTAAAAATAGTTTTAGATCCTCATTTCCATCTATGTATAGTTAAAAGTGGTGGATATTAATGTGGAAAATTACTTCCAAACCTGTTTGAGGCCGTTAGTTGACCTCGAGTCGCTTTCGACTCATAGCAAACCTATGTACAACAGAGAAAAATACCGCCTGGTCCTGGGCCATCCTCACAATCGTTGTTATCCTTGAGCTTGTTGTTGCAGCCATTGTGCCAGTCAATCACCTTGAGTGTTTTCCTCTCTTTCGCTGACCCTCAACTTTGCCAGACATGATGTCCTTCTCCAGAGACTGGTCCCTCCTGAAAACATGTCCAAAGTATGTGAGACTAAGTCTTACCATCCTCTCTTCTAAGGAGCATTCAGGCTGTACTTCTTCCAAGATAGATTTGTTCATTCTTCTGGCAGTCCATGGTATATTCAATATTCTTTGCCAACACCATCATTCAAAGGCATCACTTTTTCTTTGGTCTTCCTTATTCATTGTCCAGCTTTCACATGCATATGAGGCAATTGAAAACACCATCGCTTGGTTCAGGCACACCTTAGTCCCTAAAATGACATCTTTGTTTTTAACACGTTAAAGAGATCTTTTGCAACAGATTTGCCTAATACAATGTGTCTTTTGATTTCTTGAATCCTCCTTCCATGTGCGTTGTTTGTGAATCCAAGTAAAACGAAACCCTTCACAACTTCAATCTTTTCTCCATTTATCATAATGTTGCTTACTGGTCCAGTTGTGAGGATTTTTGTTTTTTTTATGTTGAGATGTATTCCATACTGAAGGCTGTGGTCTATGATCTTCATCAGTAAGTGCTTCAAGTCCTCTTTATTTTCAGCAAGCAAGGTTGTGCCATTTACACAACATAGGTTGTTAATGAGTCTTCCTCCAATCCTGATGTCACATTCTTCTTCATGTAATACAGCTTCTTGGATTATTTGCTCAGCATACAGATTAAATAAGTGTTGTGAAAGAATACAACCCTGACACAAACCTTTCTTGATTTTAAACCACACAGTACCCCCTTGTTCTATTGGATCAGCTGCCTCTTGGTCTAAGTACAGGTTCCTCATGAGCACCCTCAAGAGCACAATTAAGTGTTCTTGAATTCCCATTCTTGCCAATGTTATGTACAATTTGTTAAGATCCACACAATCTAATTAATGCCTTTGCATAGTCAGTAAAACACAGGTCAACATGTTTCTGGTATTCTCTGCTTTCAGTCATGATCCATCTGACATCAGCAATGATATCCTTTGTTCCATGTTCTCTTCTGAATCCCGCTTAAATTTCTAGCAGTTCCCTGTCAGTATACTGCTGCAACAACTTTTGGAAGATCTTCAGCAAAATTTTACTTGCATGTGATATTAATGATATTCTTAGATAATTTCCACATTCTGTTGAATCACCTTTCTTTGGAATGTGTACAAATATGGATCTTTTCCAGTGTATTGGTCAGGTAGCTGTCTTCCAATTTTCTTGGCATAGATGAGTGAGCGCCTCAGCGCTGCATCTGTTTGTTGAAATACTTCAATTGGTATTCTGTCAATTCCTAGAGCTTATTTTTTGCCAATGCCTTCAGTGCAGCTTGGACCTCTTCCTTCTGTACTATTGCTTCTTGATGATATGCTGCCTCCTGAAACGGTGGAATGTTGACAAATTATTTTTGGTACAGTGACTCTGTGTATTTCTTCCATCTTCTTTTGATGCTTCCTGTGTCGTTTAATATTTTCCGCATAGAATCCTTCAATATTGCAACTCAAGGCTCTAATTTTTTCTTCAGTTCTTTGAGCTTGTGAAATGTTGAGAAATGTTCTTCCCTTTTGGTTTTCTATCTCCACCTCTTTGCTCATTTCATTATAATACTTTACTTTGTCTTTTCGAGCTGCTCTTTGAAATCTTCTGTTCAGCTCTTTTACTTCATCATTTCTTCCTTTTGCTTTAGATACTCTATGTTCAAGATCAAGTTTCAGAGTCTCTTCTGACATCCATTTTGGTCTTTTCTTTCTTTCCTGTCTTTTTAATGACCTCTTGCTTTCTTCATATGTGATATCCTAACTTATTACTGTGTCTAAAATAATGATGAGTACATGGGCTTTGAATCACACAGGCTTTAGTTCAAGTCCTGTATTTACCACTCTGAACAATAGGTGAGATTCCTCACCAGTAAAATGGGAATAATAATATCTACCTTATAAATAATAATAAATGATATCTGCCTCATATGTGGAGTTCCTGAGTAGTACAAACGATTAAGGGTTGGACTATTAGCTAAAGGGTTGGTTGTTTCTATCCACACAGAGACGTCTCAGAAAACAGGTCTCTTGATCTACTTCTGAAAGGTCATAGCCTTGAAAACTCTATGGAGCAGTTCTACTCTGCATGATTGGGGTTCCCATGAGTTTGAAATGACTCTATAGAAACTAACAACAGCAACGACCTCATATGTACATTCAATATTAAGGTCTCTTTGAGTCAGAATCAACTCCACGGCAATTTTTTTTTTTTTTGTAGACATTGGAGCCCTGGTGATGTAATGGTTAAGAGCTCAGGTGTTAACCAAAAGGTTGGCAGTTCGAATACACCAACTACTCCTGGGAAACCCTATGGGGCAGTTCTATTCTCTCCTAAATGGTGGCTATGAGTTGGAATCAATTAGAAGGCAATGGGCTTGTTGTAGACATTTTGTAAGTTTTTCTTGACTGAATGAATGAACCAGGTCTACCTTTGTATATGACATAAAGTCTCCATTTTATATTCCAATTCTGTTAAGTGGAATAACTCTCTTATTTTTTTCATCTAAGATTGGGGCCACATATTGTTCTTGCAGGCTGATGCCCTAAGAATTCTAGCCCTGCATAAGAAATTTTTCTTCTGTCTATGATCTTATTATAACCACAAAAAAAAAAAAAATTGTTGTCCAGTTGATTCTGACTCATAGTGACCCTAAGATAGCAAATTTCCCTGGTATGAACTGCCGCTACATTTGGCCAACTGATCTGAATCCATTTTAATATGTTTTCCTCTCCTGCGAACTACTTGATAGTATTATTTCGTTAAATGCTATTTCTTTACAGACTGTATAGACTTTATCCAAGCAGTTATAGTTGATCTGTCCCCCAACTCCTGCCTCATTGAATTTCCACTCATGCCTACTTCTGTTGAAGGTAACTAGGTAACCTATTGGAAGTGACCACGTAACTTTGTGGCTGGTATAGCAAAATCTAAATCATTCTCCACTTCTTTCAACAAAAACCTCTGAGCATCTACTATGTCAGAGGTGGAACCAGGCTCTAAGGATAAAAAAGAATTAAACTCTCTCTGATGGTTAATGTTATGTGTCAGCTTGGCTAAGCCATAATTCTCAGTGGTTTGGCATACATTATGTAATCACCTTTGTGATCTGATGGGAGCAGCTAATCAGTTGAAAGGGACATTTCCTTGGGGGTGTGCCTGCATCCAATATATATGAATGTTCTGGCAAAGCTCACATTCTCTCTCTTGATCCTGGATCCGTCTCATCATCCTTTGACCTCCACTCTTGGGACATAAGCCAGCAGCCTGCCACCTGACCTGCAGATTTTGGGTTCTTCAGCCCTTGCAATCACGTGAGTCAGGAGAAGA
The DNA here is from genome assembly GCA_030035585.1 of Dugong dugon. Taxonomy (NCBI): domain Eukaryota; kingdom Metazoa; phylum Chordata; class Mammalia; order Sirenia; family Dugongidae; genus Dugong; species Dugong dugon. Next base: position 104,941,575 of record CM057463.1, on the reverse strand, counting down.
CTCCAGCCTGTTGTCTGACCCACAGATTTGGGACTTGCAAGCCTCCACAATTGTGTGAGCCATTTCCTTGAAACAAATCTCTCTATAAATATGTGTTTATATATATGCTTTACTGGTTTTGCTCCTCTAGAGAATTCAGCCTAAGACACCCTCTCATTATCTTAAGACTACTCACAGTCAAACCAGCATACAAAAGTGGAACTAAGTTCCAAGAATATACCCTAAGGGAGAGCAGGGGAGAAAAATATATCAACAACCAAAATGACTTTTAAACAATATTCATGGCCATATAAAGTTAGGGGCTGCTTCAGTGCTAAGGAAATATATGCAATTTTAATCCATTGTAGTTGTTGTCGTTAGTTGGGGTCGATTCAGCTCTGATGCATGACAAACTTATATCTAGCAGAACAAAACATTGTCTGGCCCTCTGCCATCTTCATAATCATTGTATGTGTATGTCCATTGTTGCAGCTATTGTGTAGTGCCCTTCAGCCTAGGGGGATCATCTTCCAACACAATATTCTGTTGTGACCCATAAGGGTTTCATTGACTAATATTCAGAAGTAGATCGCCAGGCCTTTTTTTTAGTCTAGGTCTGGAAGTTCCACTGAAACTTTTTCACCATGGGTGACACTGATGGTATTTGAAATACCAGTGACGTAGCTTCCAGCATCATAGCAACACACAAGCTCCCATAGCACTACAAACTGATGGATAGATAGTGGAATCTACTGTAGACAGGCAATTTAAACTTGTATGTAGGCATGTCTTTTTTCTGTTTGTCGGTTTTACTTTTTATATTATTCTTAAATTGAAACTCTGAAGTTTTTTAAATTGAAGATGTCAAGAACAAATAACATAAGAAGAGAAAAACACCGTAAATGAGATATAAAGAGTTTACAATCTCAGGTAATGCACAGCCTTTGTGCAAAAGCCCTACACATGTGATTTCAGCACAAGCCTGAATAAAGATTAAGGATTCATGGAGGCTGTAAAACAATTGACACGGGATTTAAAAAAAAATACCAATATCATGAAAAACCAAAAGCCTTTTTTTGTGTGAAGTATTCTCCATTAAGTGAACTCAATAGAGGTTGTGATTAAAATGAATGTGCGATAGTTTAATTCTGAATGTAGGAGGCAGTTGTAAGGAATATCTTTGAGGAAAAATGGAGATATTTAAATATAGACTGTATATTAGAGAGTAGGTTTATATGGTTAAATTACCTCAGTATGATAATTGTATGGTGGTAGTATAGAAGAATGGCCTGAATCTTGAGCAATACATTTTTGAGATATTTAAGGATAAAATGTCATAGTGTCTGGATTAAATGAAATGCTTCAGCAAAAATGTATACATAGACACACATAATACGTATATATATTTCATTAACAACAAAAAACCTACCAGTAAGTGGCTTTAAAGAGTAAGAATTTATTTTGTCGAAGTTTGGGAGACTAGAAGTTTGAACTTAGGGCATGGCTCTCGGGCGAGGTCTTTCCTTTTCTTTCTTTTTTTTTTATTCTAGTTTAAATGAAAGTTTACAGTTCAAGTTAGTCTCTCATACAAAAATTTATACATACAATGTTATGTGACCCTAATTTCTGTCTCTATACTGTGACAGCACACTCCTCCTTTCCACCTCTGATTTTCCGTGTCCATTTAACCAGCTCCTTACCATCTCTGCCTTCTTATCTCAACTCTGGACAGAAGCTGCCCATTTAGACTCATGTATCTACTTGAGCTAAGAGGCACACTCTTCATGTGTATCACTTTATGTCCCACAGTCCAGTCTAATCTTTGTCTGAAGAGTTGGCTGCAGGAATTGTTTTAGTTCTGGGTTGACAGAGAGTCTGGGGACATGCTTTCTGGGGTTCCTCCAGTCTCAGTCAGACCATTAAGTCTGGTCTTTTTACCAGAATTTGAGTTCTGTGTCCCACCCTTCCCCTGCTCCATCAGGAACTCTCTGTTGTGTTCCCTGTCTGGACAGTCATTGGTGGTAGCTGGGCGTCATCCAGTTCTTCTGGTCTCAGACTGACGAAGTCTCTGGTCTATATGGCTCTTTCTGTCTCTTGGGATGATACTTTCCTTGTGTCTTTGGTGTTCTTCATTCTCCTTTACTACAGGTGGTTAGAACCAATTGATGCACCTTAGATGGCTGTTTGCTAGCTTTTAAGACCCCAGACACCACTCACCAAAGTAGGACGTAGAACATTTTCTTAATAAACTTTGTTATGCCAATTGACCTAGATGTCCCCTGAAGTCATGGTTCACAGACTCCTTCCTACCCATGCTACTCTGTGCCTCGAAGTGTTTGATTGTATTCAGGAAACTTCTTAGCTTTGGTTTAGTTCTGTTGTGCTGACTTCCCCTTCACCTGAGAAAATTCTTGTCTTCTATCTAGTTAGTGAATAACCCTCACCCTCCCTGCCCACCCTCGTAACAATCAAAGAATGTTTTCTTCTGTGTTTAAACCTTTTCCTGAGTTCTTATAATAGTGGTCTTATACGATATTTGTCCTTCTGTGACTGACTAAATTCACTCAGCATAATGCCCTCCAGATTCTTCCATGTTATAAGATGTTTCACGGCTTCATCATTGTTCTTTATCTTTGCATAATATTCCATTGTGTAAATATACCATAACTTGTTTATCCATTCCTCCATTAATGGGCAGATAGGTTGTTTCCGTCTTTTTGCTATCATGAACTGTGCTGCAATGAACATGGGTGTGCATATATCTATTCGTGTGACAGATCTTATTTCTCTAGGATATATTCCAAGGAGTAAGATTCCTGGATCATATGGTACTTTCATTTCTAGCTTTTTAAGGAAGTGCCAAATTGATTTCCAAAGTGGTTGTAACATTTTAAATTCCAGTCTCTCCACAACCTCTCCAGCATTTATTATTTTGCGTTTTTGGGATTAATGCTAGCCTTGTTGGGGTGAGATGGTATCTCATTGTAGTTTTGATTTGCATTTCTCTAATGGATGATGATCATGAGCATTTCTTCATGTGTCTGTTATCAGCCTGAATGTCCTCTTTGGCTAAGTGCTTGTTCATATCCTTTTGCCGTTTTTTAATTGGGTTATTTGTCTTTTTGTTGTTGAGGTTTTACACTATGTTGTAGATTTAAGAGATTAGACATTGATCCGATTTGTCATAGCCAAAAATGTTTTCCCAGTCTGTATGTTGTCTTTTGACTCTTTTGGTGAAGTCTTTTGATGAACGTAAGTGTTTGATTTTTAGGAGTGCCCAGTTATCTAGTCTCTCTTCTGGTGCTTGTGCATTGTTACTTATGGTTCATATTGGGTTTATGCCATGTATTAGGGCTCCTACATTGTCCCTGTTTTTTCTTCAATGATCTTTAATGTTTTCAATTTTATATTTAGATCTTTGATCCATTTTGAGTTCTTTTTTGTGCATGGTGTGAGGTATGGGTCTTGTTCCAATTTTTTGCAGATGGATATCCAGTTATGCTAGCACCATCTGTTAAAGAAACTGTCTTTTCCACAATTCACGGATCCTGGGCCTTTGTCAAATATCAGCTGCTCGTAGGTTGATGAATTTGCCTCTGGATACTCAATTCTGTTGCATTGGTCTATGTATCTGTTTTACCAGTACCAGGCTGTTTTGACTACTTTGGTGGTATAATAGGTTCTAAAATCAGGTAGTGTGAGACCTCCCACTTTGTTCTTTTTCTTGAGCAATGCTTTACATATTCAGGGCCTCTTCCCTTTCCATATGAAGTTGGTGATTTGTTTCTCCATCTCATTAAAAAAATGCCGTTAGAATTTGGATTGGGATTGAATTGTATCTGTAGATTGTTTTGGGTAGAATTGATATTTTCACAATGTTGCGTCTTCCTATCCATGAGCAAGATATGTTTTTCCACTTACGAAGGTCTCTTGGTTTCTTGCAGTAGTGTCTTGTAGTTTTCATTGCATAGGTCTTTTACTTCTCTGGTTAGATTTAGTCCTAAGTATTTTATCTTCCCTGGGGGGTGTTGTAAATGGTATTGATTTGGTGATTTCCTTTTGGAAGTTCTCTTTTTTGGTGTAGAGGAATCCAACTGAATTTTGTATGTTTATCTTGTATCCTGATACTTTGCTGAAATCTTCTATTAGTTCCAGTAGTTTTCTTGTGGATTCTTTGGAGTTTGCTGTGTATGAGATCATATCATCTGTAAATAAAGATACTTTGACTTCTTCCTTACTAATCTTTTTCTAGCTTAATTACTCAGGCTATGATCTCCAGTTCAATGTTGAATAAGAGTGGTGATATGTCTGGTTCCCGTTCTCAAGGGGAATGCTTTCAACGTCTCTCCATTTAGTTTGATGTTGGCTGTTGGCTTTGTATAAAAGCCTTTAATTATATTGAGGAATTTCCCTTCTATTCCTATTTTGTAGAGAGTTTTTATCATGAATGGGTGTTGGACTTTTTTAAATGTATTTTCTGCATCAATTGATAAAATCATGTGGTTGTTGTCTTTTATTTATGTGTTGGAATACATTGATTGTTTTTCTAATGTTGAACTATCCCTGCATACCTGGTATAAATCCCACTGGATCATGGTGACTTATTTTTTTGATATGTTACTGACTTCTATTGGCTACAATTTTGTTGAGGATTTTTGTGTCAATGTTCATGAGGGATATCCATCTGTAATTTTCTTTTTTTGTGGTGTCTTTACCTGGTTTAGGTATCAGGGTTATGCTGGCTTCATAGAATGAGTTTGGGAGTATTCCATCCTTTTGTATGCTCTGAAATACCTTTAGTAGCGGTGGTGTTAACTCTTCTCTGAAAGTTTGGTAAAATTCTCCAGGGAAGCCATCCGAGCCAGGGCTTTTTTTTTTTTTTTTTTTGGATTTTTTAAATTACCTTTTCAATCTCTTCTTTTGTTATGTGTTTGTTTAGTTGTTCTCCCTCTGTTTGTGTTAATTTAGGTAGGTAGTGGTTTCTAGAAATTTGTCCATTTCCTCTAGGTTTTCAGATTTGTTAGAGTACAATTTTTCATAGTATTCTGTTATGATTCTTTTAATTTCAGTTGGGTCTCTTGTGATATCACCCATTTCCTTTCTTATATGGGTTATTTGTTTCCTCTCCTGTTTTTGTTTTGTCAGTTTGGCCAATGGTTTATCGATTTTGTTGATCTTTTCAAAGAACCAGCTTTTGGTCTTGTTAACTCTTTCAATTGTTTTTCTATTCTCTATTTCATTTAATTCTCCTCTAAATCTTATTGTTTCCTTCTTCTGCTGCCGGAGGGCTTCTTTTGCTCCTCCCTTTCTACTTGTTTCATTTATAGGGTTAATGTTTTGATTTTGGCCCTTTCTTCTTCTTGGATACATGCATTTATTGATATAAACTGACCTCTGAGCAAAGGTTTTGGTAGGACGTTTTCATTCTCTTTTGATTCTATTAATTTCTTTATTTCATCCTTAATTTCTTCTATAACCCAGTAGTTTTGAGCAAGATGTTGTTCAGTTTCCATGTGTTTCATTTTTTTTTTTTTTCCTTGCTTTTTCTGTTATTGATTTTTACTTTGATGGCTTTATGGTCAGAAAAGATGGTTTACAATATTTCGATACTTTGGATTCTGTTAAGGCTTACTTTAGGGCCTAATATGTGGTCTATTCTGAAGACTGTTTTATGTGTGTTGGAAGAGAAACTAAATTTGGCTTCTGTTGGGTTCTGTATATGTCCATGAGATCAAGTTGGTTGATTGTAGCATTTTGATCTTCCATGTCTTTATTGAGCTTCTTTCTGGATGTTCTATCCTTCACCAAAAGTGGTGTGTTGAAGCCTCCTACTATTATTGTGGAGCTGTTTATTGCACTTTCCAATGCTGTTGGAGTATGTTTTATGTATTTTGGAGACTGTCATTGGGTGCATAAATATTTATTATACTTATGTCCTCATGGTGTATTGACCCTTTAATCATTACGTAGTGTCCTTCCTTATCCTTTGTGGTGGATTTTACTTTCAACTCTATTTTGTCAGAGATTAATATTGCCACTCCTGCTGTTTTTTGAGTGTGGTTTGCTTGATATATTTTTTCCATCCTTTGAGTTTTAGTTTGTTTGTGTCTTTAAGTCTAAGGTATGTCTCTTTTAGGCAGCATATAGACAGATCATGTTTTTTTTTATCCATTCTGCCACTTTCTGTGTCTTTATTGGTGCATTTAGTCCATTTACATTCAGTGTAATTATTGACAGGTATGAGTTTAGCTCTGTCATTTTGTTGTCTTTTTGTGTGTGTTGTTGACGGCGTCTTTGTTCCACTTAATTTTCTGTGCTCAGTTGTTTTTCTTTATGTATTTTCTTCTCATGTTTTTCATTGTTGTTGGTTTTGTATTTGCGGAGTCTTTGTATTTTTCTTGTTTTTTATTTTGACTTGTAGGATTATTAGTTTTCTTTGTGGTTACCTTAATATTTACTCCTATTTTTCTAAGTTTAAACCAGTCTTTTATTTCTTTATATTGCCTTGACTTCCTCTGATATGAAAAATCTGTCTACATTTTTTTAGTCCCTCTATTTTGTTTTAATGTTGTCATATTTTACTTATTGACATCTCTGTTTCCCTATTTTCAGTGTTTTAGCCTGGTTTATTGTTGTGACTTCCCTATCTGGGTTGATATCTGGCTGCTCTGTCCTGTGTTCTAGTTTTGGGTTGTTATTGGCTATTACTGATTTTCTAACTGGAGATCATCCTTTTGGATTTCATGTAATTTGGTTTTGGTTTTTACAAATTCCCTAAACTTCTGTTTATCTGGAAATGCCCTAATTTCACCATCATATTTGAGAGACAGTTTTGCTGGATATATAATTCTTGGCTGGCAGTTATTTTCCTTCAAGACTTTATTTATGTCATCCCATTGCCTTCTTGCCTGCATGGTTTCTGCTGAGTCGTCTGAGCTTATTCTTATTGACTTGCCTTTGTAGATGACTTTTTGTTTATCCCTAGCTTCTCTTAAAATTCTCTCTTTATCTTTGGTTTTGGCAAGTTTGATTATAATATGTCTTGGTGACTTTCTTTTGGGATCTGCCTTATGTGAGTTTCAATGAGCATCTTGCATAGATATCTTCTCATCTTTCACGATATCAGGGAAGTTATCTGCCAATAATATTTAACAATTCTCTCTGAATTTTCTGTTATCTCTGCTTGTTTTGGTACTCCCATCATTTGTAGGTTATTTCTCTTGATAGAATCCCATATATTCTTAGGATTTCTTCTTTTTTTTTTTTTTTAATCCTTTTATCTGATTTTTCCTCAAATAAATTGGTGCCAAGTGCTTTATCTTAAACCTCACTTATTTGGCCCTCCATTGCTTCAATTCTGCTCCTATGGCTTTCCATAGAGTTGTCTAAGTCTGAAATTTTATCGTCAATCTTCTGGATTTCTGATTGCTGTCTCTCTATGGATTCTTGCAGCCTGTTAAATATGTCATTATGCTCTTCTCTAATCTTTTTAAGTTCCTCCATTGCATGTTCTGCTTTTTGCTTCATTTTCTTACTGATCTCTTTAAGAATTCTGTATATTAATCTTTTGTATTCTGCCTTTGGTAATTACCAGAAATTCTCTTCGTCCAGAAAATTTCTAGATTATTTTGGGAGCTTGCTGAAACCATCATGTTCTGCCTCTTTATGTAATTTGATATTGACTGTTGTCTCTGAGCCATCAATAAGTTATTATAATTTATTTTATATTTGTTTACTGTGTCCTAGCTTCTTGTTTTGTTTTGATATGCCCAAATAGGCTGCTCTTGTGAACTAGCCTGATCACCAGTGCCCCTGAAGCTCCAACATCCTGCCACCAGGTGGCCAGACCTACCACTAAGTATGTGAGACCAGGAGCCCACCCACTCCTCCTGTATGGATTCAGCTCAGGTGTCCAGGTAGTCAGCCACCAAGTGTATGATGCAGGTTTTCACCTACAGTCCTAGACAGGCATGGGTATTGGTGTAGGCCCATGCATCTAGCTGCAGCAGCAGGACACATTCTGAGCAAGGCAGGGGACTGATGGCCACCCCCAAGAGTCCAGGAGGAAGGTGTGCCCCTGTTCCCTAGAGCACGTAGGTGGGTGGGGTTTGCAGCCAGACTATGAGCACTCAATGCTGTTGGCTGTAAGGATTGGGGGAACCTCTTATTCTGGGTCCCTATCACAGGTGGCTAGATGGCATAGGTGGAGCCACCAGTCCTCAGACCCCTGATGTGTGTAGGTGAAGACCCTGCTTAATGGGCAGAGTAGTGTCAAATGTCACGAATCTGCCACTTCACAGCTGAAGTAGTTGGAGTTAAGCCTCTGGTATATACCCTGTTGTACTGCAGTAATGAGGGCCTATGCTGTTGAAATGGGCATACACTAGTGTATACAGGGAGAAAGGCACTCAAAGTTCATGGATCCCTTATGCCTGTGCCTAGGCAAAGGAGCTGTGCCTATCCTGAGTTCCTGGCTTAGGGGAGCTGGCAGATTATTTTTTCCCCCTGTTTGTTAATTTTTCTCTCTCCAAGGCTGGGAGAATGGCTCAGGCCATGTGACAGATCCTACTTCCAGCCCAGAGGTCTCAGCAACTGCTGAAGCCATCCCAGACCCAATGCAGAGCAGGAAGCAGATAGGTAAATGGGAGACAGGTTTTTCCCTAAAGGGCATGTTTTTGATCCACGCAGTAGGCCAGATGCAAATATTTATCTTTCGCAGATCAAGAGCTGCTTCTCACTGGCTCTGGATGGCCAAGTAGACTCTCTGCCGCTGGTTCTCTCCTGATGTGGAAAACACCTACCAAGCACCGCAGCTTGCCTGACTCACTGCTCACCCCTGAGCTGATCTGGGCTTGGTCAGGTCTGGCAACTCCTCACTGCTTCTGAAATGTCTCTCCCTCCCACTGCCACTCAGTCCAATTCCTCAACTTTGCCTTTGATGTTCAGGGCTCCTAGATTGTCTTATATAATAAATTCACTTGTTTTTTTGGGTCTTTGTTGTAAGAGGGACTAATGGAGGCATCTGACTACTCTGTCATCTTGGCTCCGCCTTGATCTTTCCTTTTCAATAGCTCTGAGGGTTCCTTGGCATCGTTTGAAGTCTTTCTTCCCCCTGTATATGTCTCTGTGTCTATTTTGCTATTTTTATAGCTTGAAAGTGATTAGATTTAGGACCCATCCTATTCTGGTATAACCTCATTAGTGTAACACAAGAAAATGCTTATTTATAAATAGGATAATATTTACAGGTACAGAGGCCAGGATTTTAACACATATTTAGGGAGGAGAGCACATTTCAAACAATAACATCCATATATATGTGGAGAGAAAAAGGAGACGAATAAAACAAAGGTGGCAAAATGTTGAAAAATCCATGGAAAAATGTTTACTTTCTAGAAAACCATAGAAAGGTAATTATTCAAGATTTTAACAAAACCCAAAACCCATTACCATCGAGTAAATTCCAACTCATAGTGATCCTATAGGACAGAATAGAAATGTTTTATAGGGTTTCTTTCCAAGGCAGGAAATCTTTGCAGAAGCGGATGTCCATTTCTCCCTGCCGTGAAGCAGCTGGTGGTTTGAACCATTGCACCACCAGGTTTCCTTCATTTTCAGCTATAGAAAAATGCTGTAATCATGAAATTATTAAGAGGTAAATATGAATTTAGTTCTTGAGAAAATTCTAGAATGGATTGTCAGGAAACATGGTTTTTAAAAATCTAGTGATTAATGCAGTTACCCATTACACAATCATAACTGTTCTCAGTCACTAAGAATATGTAAAATTAATTTTATTATATTTTCCTTTTGTAAGGAAATACAAAAGTGACCTGTTAACTTAAATTCACTAAAGTTTTGTGAGGTAGACTTGTGGTTAAGTTGATGAAGTATAAGACATGTAATAAATGGATTGCTGAAGTTGGTCCAGAACCAAACAATGCAATACTTCTATGCTTTTCTTTTATTTCTATTGCTGTTGTTAGGTGATATCCAGTCAGTTCCAACTCATAGAAGCCCTATGGACAACAGAACGAAATACTACCCAGTCCTGCATCATCCTCACAATCATTGTTATGCTTGAGCCCATTGTTGCAGCCACTGTGTAAATCCACCTCCTTCAGTGTCTTCCTCTTTTTCACTGACCCTCTACTTTACCAAGCATGATGTCCTTTCCAGAGACTGATCTGTCCTGATAACATGCTCCTTGCTTCTAAGGAGCATTCTGGCTCTACTTCTTCCGAGACAGATTTGTTCATTCTTCTGACAATCCATGGTATAGTCAATATTTTTCACCAACACCATAATTTAGAGACATCAATTCTTCTCCAGTCTTCCTTTGGAGGACTTAACCACTGCATCATCAAGGGGTCTTTGAGTAGTCATACAAATTATCAAATCTATTATTCTCATTTCACAGAAAAAAAGTAAATTAATGTCAAGACAGAGTAAATCACTCCCAGGGTTTATGGTTATTTATAGAAATAAATAAGCAAATAATCCAAGAAGCTGGACTACATGAAGAAAAACACAGCGTCAGGATTGGAGGAAGACTCATTAACAGCCTGAGTTATGCAGATGACACAACTTTGCTTGCTGAAAGGGAAGAGGACTTGAAGACTTACTGATGAAGATCAAAGACCACTGTCTTCAGTATGGATTACACCTCAACATAAAGAAAACGAAAATCCTCACAACTGGGCCAATAAACTTCATGATAAATGGATAAAAGATTGAAGTTGTCAAGGATTTCATTTTACTTGGATCCACAGTGAACACCCATGGAAGCAATAGTCAAGAAATCAAATGACACGTTGCATTGGACAAATCTGCTGCAAAAGATCTCCTTAATACATTAAAAAGCAAAGATGCCACCCTTAGGACTCAGGTGCACCTGACCCAATACACGCTGTTTTCAATTGCCTCATATGCATGTGAAAGCTGGGCAATGAATATGGAAGACCAAAGAAGAATTGATGCCTTTGAATGATGGTGCTGGTAAAGAATATTGACTATACCATGAACCGGTAGAAGAACAAACAAATCTATCTTTGAAGAAATATTGCTAGGCTGCCCCTGGGAAGTGAGGATGTGAGACATCATCTCATGTTCTTTGGACATCTTATCAAGAGGGATCAGTCCCTGGAGAAGGACATCATGCCTGGTAAGGTGGAGGGTCAGTAAAAAAGAGGAAGACTCTCAACGAGATGGATTAATACAGTGGCTGCAACAATGGGCTCAAACATAGCAATGATTATGAGGATGGCACAAGATCATGCAGTGTTTTGTTCTGTTGTACGTAGGGCAGCTATGAGTTAGAACTGAGTTGACAGTAACTAATCACAACAACATGTTACATGCAACAATTAACCAAGAGTAAAATTAATATTAAAACATTCAAATATAAATAGAAAGATGTTCATTGCTATTTTGCTGCTCAGCTTTCTCTGTGTATTTCAAGTTTCCAATTATGATGACTACATATGAACAAACTGCAAAGAAGTCACTTTCACTTGTGCTTATATTGACCAAAGGACAATTAAAGGCCATTAAAATGACAAACATTGGACATGGCATTATTAACCTGAACATAAACTGGAAAAAAATCCATATTCTAACAATTTAAAACTAATTTAAATGAGAAAAAAAAATCATGTAATTTAAAACCATACTGCTTAGAAGCCAATAAAATCTACTCACATGGTAAAAATAAAGATAACTGATTATTCTGCAGCTGAATAAATCTTCCTAGATTCCTGAGCAAATAATAAACTCTGAGTTCTAACTTATTTAGGAAAGTAGTTTTAAAAAAAAAAAAAATGTGTTTTTTTCTATATATGTCCCATTTTAAGAGTAAGGGAATTGAAGCTCAGAGAGTTTAAATAACTTGATAAAGGACGCATCTAATTAGGGACAAAACCAGGATTTGGACTCATGTCTATTTGATCTCAGTTTCTAAGTTGCTTATAATTGTACCATGTACTACATAACAGTAGTATTTTATATTGTTTATATTGAAAAGTTTGAATCATGTTATAAACATTTACTAACAAACTAGGAAAGGTCTCAGATTCCTCATCTGTAAACTGAGGATAATAAATCTTACACTGAGGATAATAAATCTTACATTGTAGTATGGTTTGTAGAATATTACATTTCTTATATTTTTAGCATAGACTATTGCAGAGATATAGAAAGCTATATATATATTTTTTTCCTTTCCAAATTGTGGTGAAAATATGCACAACAAAACACATGCTAATTAAACAATTTCTACATGTATAATTAAGTGACAAGAAGCCCTGTTGGTCCAATGGTTAAGCCTTTGGTTAATAACAGAAAGGTCAGTGGTTTGAACCTACCAGCTGCTTCATAGGAGAAAAGACCTAGAGAACTGCTTCCATAAAGATTACAGACTAGGAAACTCTATTGTTGTTGTTATTGATAGACGCTGTGGAGTGTGTCCTGACTAATAGCAACCCTACTACAACAGAAGGAAACACTGCCTAGTCCTGCACTATCCTCATAACAGTTGTTATGCTTGAGCCCATTCTTGAAGCCACTGTGTCAATCCATCTCATTGAGGGTCTTCCTTTTTTTCCCTGACTCTCTGCTTTACCATGCATGATGTCCTTCTCCAGGGACTGATCCCTTCTGATAACATGTCCAAAGTATGTGAGACAAAGTCTTACCATCCTTGCTTCTGAGGAGTATTCTGGCTGTGCTTCTTCCAAGACAGATTTGTTTGTTCTTCTGGCAGTCCATGGTACATTCAATACTCTTCACCAACACCATCATTCAGAGGTATCAATTCTTCTTCGGTCTTCTTAATTCATTGCCCAGCTTTCACATGCATGTGAGGCGATTGAAAACACCGTGTCTTGGATCAGGCACACCTTAGTCTTTCAAGTGACATCTTTGCTTTTTAACACTTTAAAGAGGCCTTTTGCCACAGATCTGCCCAGCACAGTAAGTCTTTTGATTTCTTGACTGCTGCTTCCATGGGTGTTGATTGTGGATTAAAGTAAAATGAAATCCTTTACAACTTCAATGTTTTCTCCATTTACCATGATGTTTCTTATTGGTCCATTTATGAGGATTTTTGTTTTCTTTATGTTGAGGTGTAATCCATACTGAAGGCTGTGGTCTTTGATCTTTATCAGTATGTGCTTCAAGTCCTCTTCAGCAAACAAGGTTGTGTCTTCTTTCAGCGAACAAGCTTGTGTCTTCTTTCTGCAAACAAGGTTGTGTCATCTGCATAACTCAGATTGTTAATGAGTCTTCCTCCAATCCTGTTGCCCTATTCTTCTTCATACAATCCAGCTTCTTGGATTATTTGTTCAGTATACAGATTGAAAAAGTATGGTGAAAGGATACAATGCTGAAGCACACCTTTTCTGACTTTAAATCACACAGTATCTCCTTGTTCTGTTTGAACCACCTCTTGGTCTATGTACAGGTTCCTCGTGAACACAATTAAGTGTTCTGGAATTCCCATTCTTTACCATGTTATTCATAATTTTTTATGATCCACGAAGTCGAATGCCTTTGCATAGTCAATAAAATATAGGTAAACATCTTTCTGATATTCTCAGCTTTCAGCCAGGATCCATCTGACATCAGAAATGATATCCCTCATTCCAAATACTCTTTCGAATCTGGCTTGAATTTCTGGCAGTTCCCTGTCGATGTACTGCTGAAACTGCCTTGACTGATCTTCAGCAATATTTTACTTGCGTGTAATAATTAATAATATTGTTCGATAATTTCTGCATTCTGTTGGATCTCCTTTCTTTGGAATGGGTACATATATGGAACACTTCCAGTCAGTTGGCCAGCAAGCTGTCTTCCAAATTTCTTGGCATAGATGAGTGAGCACTTCCAGTGCTGTATCCATTGGTTGAAACATCTTCAATTAGTATTCCTATATTCATACTTTGCACATTCTGTGTTCAGACTATTAATGGATGTTTATTAATGGATGTTTATGGCCGTTTCTTGTGTTTTTGAGTCATACTGCATAAGCAAATGAAGAATCCACATGATTGACTCCATCCACCACACTAAGGTGGACTCTACTTTGAGGAGGCAGCTCTTTCCAAGTTGTATTTTGAGTGCCTTCCAACCTGAAGGACTCATCTTCTGACACTATTATGAGACAATGTTCCCCTCCTATTCATAAGGTTTTCACTAGATAATTTTTTCAGAAGTAGACCACCAGGTCCTTCTTCCTAGTCTTTCTTAGTCTGGAAGCTCAGCTGAAGCCTGCCCACCATGGGTGACCTTTCTGGTATTTGAATACCAGTGGCATATCTTCCAGCATCACAGCAACAAGCAAGCCACTAGAGTATGACAAACTGACAGATATGTGAGGAGAAAACTTATGGGGCAGTTCTACTCTGTCACATAGGGTCATTATGAGTTGACATCAACTCAAAGGCACACAACAATAACAACAAATTAACTGACACTGATTATATTATTCAAGTTGTGGAACCATTATTGCTATCATTTTCCAAATTATTCCATCGCTATTAACATGAAATCAGTACTCCTTAAGCAAAAACTCTCTCTTTCCCCTGCCTTCCAATCCCTTGTAACCTCTAATAATTTTTGGTTTCTATATGTTTAGGGTTGCTGTGAGTCAGAATTGACTCAACAGCAAGGAGTTTGATTTTTCAGTATATGTTTGCTTGGAGTCCTGGTGCCACAGTGGTTAAGTGTTCAACTGCCAACCAAAAGGACGGCAGTTCAAATCCACTAGCCACTCCTTGGAAACACTATGGGACAATTCTGCTCTGTCCTATGAGGTTGCTATGAGTTGGAATCAACTTGATGGCAACAGGGTTTTCTTCGTATATGTTTGTTTATATCATGTAAGTGAGATCGTACAATACTTGTCCTTTTGTGACTATTTTATTTCGCGCAGCATAATGTTTTCAAGATTCATCCATGTTGTGGCATGCATCAGAACTTCATTTCTCTTTCTGGCTAAGTAGTATGCCATTTTGTGTATATGCCACATTTTGTTTATACATTTATCTATTAATGGACATTTTTGTTGCTTCCACGTTTTAGCTATTGTGAAAAGTGCTACAATAAACACTGGTGTAAAGGTTTCTGCTTGCATTCCTGCTTTCACTTCAGGGTATATAGATAGGATTGGAATTACTGGTTCATATGGTAGCTCTATATTCAACTTTTTGAGGAACTGACAAACTGTTTTGCACAGTGGTTCCCACTAGCAATGGATGAGTGTTCCAGTTTTCAGTTTCTCCACAGCCTCACCAACACTTACTATTTTCCTTCTTCTTTTTTTTAATCATTATTGTTCTAAAGGGTGTGAGAAGATATATCATTGTGGTTTGGGTTTGCATTTCCCTAATGGCTAATGACATTGAACATCTTTCCACGTGCTTATTAGCTATTTGAATATTCTCTTTGGTGTAATGTCTGTTCAAGTCCTTCACCTGATTTTTGATTGTGCTGTTTGTCTTTTCATGGTTAAGTTGCAGAAGTTTTATGTATATATTGGATATTAGATCCTTGTTGGATACATGGTTTCCAAAGTTTTTTCCCAATATTTAGAACGTCTTTTCACTTTTATCAACCACAGCATTTTATTTTATTTTCTAAATGTTATTTATTTTGTTGTTGTTAAGAATATGCACAGCAAAATATATACCAATTCAACAGGTTCCACATGTACAATTTATTGACTTTGATTACATTCTTCCAGTTGTGCAACCATTCTCACACTTCTTTTCCAATTGTTCCTCCTCCTTTAAAATAAACTCACTGCTCCCTAAGTTTCCTATCTAATCTTTCAAGTTGCTGTTGGCAGTTTGATCCCATCTAGGTAGTTCTTGAAAGAGCACAATGCTCAAGGCAGACCTTTTGTGCTAGCTAAGCTAAACTATTGTTTGGTTTTCAGATGACTTCAGGGAATATTTTTGGTGTAAGGTTTATTATCTCAAGGCAATAGTCTGGGGGTTTATACACCCTTCATGGCTCCAGAAAGTCTAGAGTCCATGAGAATTTAAAATTCTGTTCTGCGTTTCCCCCCTTTTGATCAGGATTGTTGTATGGAATCATTGATCAAAATGTTCGGTAATGGTAGATGGGTGCCATCCAGTTCTTCTGGTCTCATAGCAAAAGAGGCAGTTGTTCCTTGTGGCAATTAGCCACACATTCATTCCATTATCCTCTTCCTATTCCTGACTCTCCTTCCTCTGTTGCTCCGGGTGAATACAGACAAATTATTGTGACTTGGATGGCTGATTGCAAGCTTTTAAGACCCCAGGCACAAGGCAACAAATGAGGAGGTGGAACATAAGCACTGAACACGTTATTAGGTCAATTAACTGGGGTGTCCCATGAAACTATGACCTTAAACCTCCAAACGAAGGAACCAAATCCCATGAGGCATTTGGTTGTACATAAGCAGCCTCAGCAGCCACTCTTTCTTTTTTTTTTTTTTTTGGTCATTGTTGTAAATGTATCTATCACACACCTTTTCCCCACACAACTTTTTACAGGTGTACAACTTAATGACAGCAATTGCAATAAACAGCTGTGTAACCCTGTTGTTGTTGTTAGGTTTTGTTGAGTCAGTTCTGGCTTATAGTGACCCTATATACAACAGGCTATGTACACTGCCTGGTCCTGTGCCAGCCTCACAATTGTTACTATGTTTGAGCCCATTATTGCAGCCACTGTGTCGGTCCATCTTTTTGAGGGTCTTCCTCTTTTTCTCTGACCCTCTATCAAGTTTCTTAGGCTGAGTTCTCCAGAGAAGCAAAACCAATAAAGCATATATATATGTATGTAGTGAGAGATTTATATCAAGGACATGGCTCACTCAGTTACAGAGGGCAGAACGTGCCAAGTCCATGGATCAGGATAAAGGCTTCTCCTTAATCATGTAGTTGCAGGGGCTGATAAATAGATCAGCAGGTCAGAGAGCAGGACTATTGCTCAGAGGCTGCAAAGATAGACAGATCCCAAGATGTGCAGGCAAGACTGCAGGTAAGCTACTAGCTCAAGTCTCAAGAACCATAAGTCAGATGAACAGGAGCCAGCTGAAGGATCCAGAATGAGCAAAATCCCACTAGCCTTGCCAAAATGTCCACTGATAGTCATTGCAGGCCACACATCCAAGGAAACTCCCTTTCAACTGATTGGCTATTCACAGCAGATATCATCATGGAGGTAATCACATTGTATCAAATCTCATCATGGAAGTGATCACAACATCATATGAATGCCAGACTATATCATAACTGCCAAACCACTGAGAATCATGGCCCAGTCAAGTTGACACAAAACGTTAAACATCACACCAAGCATGAAGTCCTTCTCCAGGGACTGGTCCATGTCCAAAATATGTGAGAAGTAGTCTCACCTCCTCACTTCTGAGGAGCATTCTGGCTATAATTCTTCCAAGACAGATTTGTTCATTCTTCTGGCAGTTCATAATATATTCAATATTCTTCACCAACACCATAATTCAAATGCATCAATTCTTCTTCAGTCACCCTTATTCATTGTCCAGCTTTCGTACAATACGAGACAACTGAAAATATCATGGCCTGGGTCAGGTGCACCTTAGTCCTCAAAGTGACATCCTTGCTTTTTAACACTTTTTTTTAACTGTGCTTTAAGTGAAAGTTTACAATTCAAGTTAGTCTCGCATACAAAAATTTATATGTACATTGTTTTGTGAACCTAGTTGCTCTCCCTGTACTCTGATAGCACATTCTTCCTTTCCACCCTGGATTTCCCATGTCCATTCAACCAGCTCCTGACCCTCTCCGCCTTCTTATCTCACCTCCGGACACGAGCTGCCCATTTAGTCTCATGTATCTACTAGAGCTAAAAAACACACTCTTCATGAGTGTCATTATGTCCCATAGTCCAGTCTAATCTTTGTTCGAAGAGCTGGCCTCAGGAATTGTTTTAGTTCTGGGTTGACAGAGTTCGGAGGCCATGCTTTCTGGGGTTGCTCCAGTCTCAGTCAAAACATTAAGTCTGGTCTTTTTACTAGAACTTGAGTTCTGCACCCCACTTTTCTCCTGCTTTATCAGGGACTCTCTGTTGAGTTCCCTGTCAGGGCAGTCATCGGTGGTAGCTGGGCACCATCTAGTTCTTCTAGTCTCATGCTGATGAAGTCTCTGGTTTATGTAACCCTTTCTGTCTCTTGGGCTAATACTTTCCTTGTGAATTCAGTAATCATCATTCTCCTTTACTCCAGGTGGATTGGGACAAATTGATGCATCTTAGATGTCAATTCACTAGCTTTTAAAACCCCAGACACCACTCACCAAAGTAGGATGCAGAAAATTTTCTTAAAAAACTTTGTTATGCCAGTTGACCTAGATGTCCCCTGACAGCATGGTCCCCAGATGCCCACCTCTGCTATTCTTTCCCTTGAAGTGTTTGATTGTATTCAGGAAAATTCTTAGCTTTGGTTTAGTCCAATTCTGTTAACTTCCCCTGTAGTGTGTACTGTCCTTCCTTTCACCTAAGAGAATTCTTGTCTACTTTCTAGTTAGTGAATACCCCTCTCCCTCCCTCCCCACCCTTGTAACCATCAAATAATTTTTCTTCTGTGTTTACACCTTTTCTTGAGTTCTTATAATAGTGGTCTAATACAATATTTGTCCTTTTGTGGCTGACTAAATTCATTCAGCATAACTTCCAGATTCCTGTACGTTGTAACATGTTTCACTGATTCATCGTTGTTCTTTATAGTTGCGTAGTATTTCATTGTGTGACAGTACCATAATTTGTTTATCCATTCATCTGTTGATGGGCACCTAGGTTGTTTCCATATTTTGCTATTGTGAACAGTGTTGCAATGAACATGGGTGTGCATATATCTATTTGTGTGATGGCTCTTATTTCTCTAGGTTATATTCCAAGGAGCGGGATTGCTGGATCATATGGTACTTCTATTTCTAGGTATTTAAGGAAGCGCCAAATCGATTTCCAAAGCGGTTGTACCATTTTACATTCCCACCAACAGTGCATCAGTGTTCCAGACTCTCTATAACCTCGCCAATATTTATTATTTTGTGTTTTTTGGATTAATGCTAGCCTTGTTTGGGTGAGATGGTATCTCATTGTAATTTTGATTTGCATTTATCTAATGGCTAATGATCGTGAGCATTTCCTCATTGTCTGTTAGCAACCTGAATGTCCTCTTTGGCAAAGTGCTTGTTCATATCCTTTTGCCGTTTTTTAATTGGGTTATTTGTCTTTTGCTTGTTGAGATTTTGCAGTATCTTGTAGAGTTTAGAGATTAGACACTGAGCGGATTTGTCATAGCCAAAATTTTTTTCCCAGTCTATAGGTAGTCTTTTTAGTCTTTTGGTGTAGTCTTTTGATAAGCATAAGTGTTTGAATTTTGGGAGCTCCCAGTTATCTAGTTTCTCTTCTCGTGTTTGTGCATTGTTCCTTATGGTTTGTATTCTGTTTATGCCATGTATTAGGACTCCTAGCACTGTCCCTATTGTTTCTTCCATGATCTTTATCATTTTTGATTTTATATTTAGGTATTTGATCCATTTTGAGTTCGTTTTTGTTCATGGTGTGAAGTGTGGGTCTTGCTTCATTTTTTTGCGGATGGATATCCAGTTATGCCAGCACCATTTGTTTAAGGGACTACCTTTTCTCCAATTAATGGAGTTTGGACCTTTGTCAAACAACAGCTTCTCATAGGTGGATGAATTTATGTCTGGATTCTCAATTCTGTTCCATTTGTCTATGTATATGTTGTTGTACCAGTACCAGGCTGTTTTGACTACCGTGGCAGTATAACAGGTTCTAAAATCAGGTAGTAAGTGGCCTCTCACTTTGTTCTTCTTCAGTAATGCTTTACTTAACCTAGGCCTCTTCCCTTTCCATATGAAGTTGGTGATTTGTTTCTCCATCTCATTAAAAAATGTCTTTGGAATTTGGATCAGGATGGCATTATATCTGTAGATCACTGTGGATAGAATTGGCATTTTCACAATGTTGAGTCTTCCTATCCATGAGCAAGGTATGTTTTTCCAGTTATGCAGGTCTCTTGCTTTCTTTCAGTAGTGTCTTATAGTTTCTTTGTATAGGTCTTTTACATCTCTGGCTAGATTTAGTCGTAAGTATTTTATCTTCTTGGGAGATATTATAAATGGTATTGATTTGGTGTTTCCTCTTGGAAATTCTTTTTGTTGGTGTAGAGGAATCCAACGGAATTTTGGATGTCTGTCTAGTATCCTGATACTTTGCTGAAATTTTCTATTAGTTCCAATAGGTTTCTTGTGTATTCTTTGGTGTTTTCTGTGTATAAGTTCATATCATCTTCAAATAGAGATACTTTTGCTTCTTCCCTACCAATTCTGATGCCTTTTATTTCTTTTTCTAGCCTAATTGCTCCAGCTAGGACTTCTAGCACAATGTTGAATAAGAGTGGTGATAAAAGACATCCTTGTCTACTTCCTGTTCTCAAGGAGAATGCTTTCAAACTATCTCCACTTAGGATGATGTTGGCTGTTGGCTTTGTATATATGCCCTTAATTAGGCTGAGGAATTTCCCCTCTATTCCTATTTAGCTGAGAGTTTTTGTCACGAATGGGTGTTGGACTTTGTCAAATGTCTTTTCTGTATCAGTTGATGAGATCATGTAGTTCTTGTTTTTTTTGTCTTATTAAGGTAATAGATTACATTGATTGTTTTCAAATGTTGAACCATCCCTGCATACCTGGTATAAATCCCAATTGATCATGGAGAATTATTTTTTTGATATCTTGCTGAATTCTATTGGCTAGAATTGTGTTGAGGATTTTTGCATCAATGTTCATGAGGGATATTTGTCTGTCATTTTCTTCTTTTCGTGGTCTTACATGGTTTTGGTATCGGGGTTATACTGGCTTCATAGAGTTAGTTTGGGAGTATTCCAACCTTTTCCATACTCTGAAATACCATTAGTAGTAGTGGTATTAACTCTTTGAAAGTTTGGTAGAATTCTCCAGTGAAGCAGTCCGGGCCAGGTTTTTTTTGTTGGGAATTTTTTTTTTTTTTTTTTGTATTTTATTGTACTTCAGGTGAAGGCTTACAGAACAAATAGTTTCTCATGAAACAGTAGTACACGTGTTGTTTTATGACATTGGTTAACAACCCCACAACATATTAACCCTCTAAACTCTCAACTTTTTTTTTTTTTTTTTTTGGTGAAAATACAAATAGCCAAAGATACACCTTTTCAAAAATTTCTACATACACAGTTCAGTGACATTGACTATGCTCTCCCAATTGTGCTATTATTCTCACTTAAGATGAAGGTTTACAGATGTTGCCCTACAAATGTTGCCCTATGACAATGGTTAACAATCTCACAACACATCAACAATATCCTTACTCACCCTTGGCTTCCCTATCACCAGCTTCCTTGTCCCCTTCTGCTTTCTGGCCCTTGTAACTGGACTCCTGTACCTCGTTAGCCTCATTTGGTTTTATGGGGCTGTCCACTCCCAGGCTGAACAGTGAACCTCGCAGGTAACTTCACCACTAAGCTAAAAGGGTGTCTGCAGGCCATATTCTCGAGGTTTCTCCAGTCTCCTTTAGGCCAGTAAATCTGGTCTTTTTTTTTTTTTTTGTGAGTTAGAATTATGCTCTACATCCTTCTCCAGCTCTTTCCAGAACCCTCTGTTGTGATCCTGGTCAGAGGAGTCATTGGTGGTAGCCGGGCACCATCCAGCTGTACTGGACTCAGTCCCGTGGAGGCCTTGGTAGCTGTGGACCATTAGTCCTTCGGACTAATCTTTTCCTTGTATCCTGTTCTCTTCGTTCTCCCTTGTTCCCGAAGGGATGAAATCAGTGGAGTATTTTAGATGGCGGCTCATAGGCTTTTAAGACCCCAAACACTACTCACCAAGGTAAAATGTAGAGCATTGACTTTGTAAGCTGTGTCATGCCAATTGAGCTAGATGTCCCCTGAGACCAAGGTCCCGGCAGCCCACCTCCCAGCAATTCAGTCCCTCAGGGAGTTTGGATGTGTCTATGGGGCTTCTATGACCTTTCCTTGTACAAGTTGTGCTAGTTCCCCTGTATTGTGTACTGTCTCATCCTTCACCCAAGATACCACTTATCTATTGCCTATTTAGTATTTCCCCACTCCCACTCCTCCCATCCCTGGTAACCAACAAAGATTGTTACAATTTGTGTGTGAACTTTTTCATGGGTTTTTACACTAGAGGTCTCATACAATATTTGTCCTTTTGTGATTGACTTATTTCACTCAGCATAACGTCCTCCTATTTCATCCATGTTATGAGATGGTTCACGGATTCATTGTTGTTCTTTCTCGTTGCATAGTACTCCATTGTGTGTATGTACCATAGTTTGTGTATCCATTCATCTGTTGATGGGCATCTGGGTTGATTCCATCGTTTTGCTATTGTGAACAATGCTGCCATGAAAATAGGTGTGCATATGTCTATTCGAGTGACGACTCTTATTTCTCTAGAATATATTCCTAGGAGTGGGATTGCTGGATCGAATGGTATGTCTATTTCTAGCTTTCTGAGGAAACACCATCATTTTCAAAACCGGTTGTATCATTTTGTATTCCCACCAGCAGTGCATAAGAGTTCCCATCTCCCCGCAGCCCCTCCAACATTTGTTATTTCCAGTGTTTTTGATTCGTGACACTAATGACGGGGTAAGATGCTATCTCATTGTGGTTTTAATTTGCATTTCTCTAATGGCTAGTGATCGCGAGAATTTCCTCATGTGTCTGTTGGCCATTTGAATGTCTTCTTCGGTGAAGTGTCTGTTCATTTCCTTTGCCCATTTTTTAATAGGATTATTTGTCTTTTTGCTGTAGAGGTGTTGGATTTTCTTGTAGATTATGGAGATTAGACCTTTGTCTGACTTGTACTGTCTAAAAATTTTTTCCCAGTCTGTAGGTTCTCCTTTTACTCTTTTGGTGAAGTCTTTTGAAGAGCATAGGTGTTTGATTTTTAGAAGATCCCAGTTATCTAGCTTATCTGTTGAGTTTTGTGCATTGATGGTTATGGTTTGTATCCTGTTAATGCCATGTATTAAGGCCTGAAGTGTTGGTCCTATTTTTTCTTCTATGAACTTTATAGTTTTAGGATTTCTATACAGGTCTTTGATCCATTTTGAAGTAGTTTTTGTATACGGTGTGAGGTATGGGTCCTGTTTCATTTTTTTGCAAATGGATATCCAGTTTTGCCAGCACCATTTGTCAAAAAGACTGTCTCTTCCCCATTTGATGGACTTTGGGCCCTTGTCGAAGATCAGGTGACCGTAGGTGGATGGATTTACATCTGGGTTCTCAATTCTGTTCCATTGGTCAATGTATCTGTCGTTGTACCCGTACCAGGCTGTTTTGACTACTGTAGCTGTATAGTAGGTTTTGAGGTCAGGTAGTGTGAGTCCTCGAAATTTATTCTTATTCTTCAGTAGTGCTTTACTTATTCAGGTCTTCTTCCCTTTCCATATAAAGTTAATGATTAGTTTTTCCATCTCTTTGAAGAATGTTGTTGGTATTTGTATCGGGATTGCATTGTATTTGTAAATTGCTTTGGGTAGAATTGTCATTTTCACTATGTTGAGTCTGCCTATCCATGAGCATGGTATGTTTTTCCATTTATGTAGATCCCTTTGGGTTTCATGTAGTAGTGTTTTGTAGTTTTCTTTGTATAGGTCTTTTACATCCCTGGTCAGATTTATTCCAAAGTATTTTATCTTTTTAGGGGCTATTGAAAATGGTATTGTTTTCCTGATTTCCTTTTCATCGTTCTCCTTACTGGTGTATAGGAATCCAACTGATTTTTGAATGTTTATCTTGTACCCTGCTACTCTGCTGAAACTTTCTATTAGTTCCAGTAGATTTCTCATGGAGTCTTTAGGGTTTTCTATTTACAGTATCATATCATCTGCAAACAGGGACAGTTTAAATTCTTCATTACCAATTTGGATACACTTTATTACTTTTTCTTGCCTTATTGCTCTAGCTAGAACTTCCAGCACAATGTTAAATAGGAGTGGTGATAAAGGGCATCCTTGTCTTGTTCCTGTTTTCAAGGGGAATGTTTTCAGCCTCTCTCCATTAAGAATGATGTTGGCTATTGGTTTTGCATAGATGCCCTTTATTATGTTGAGAAATTTCCGTTCTATACCTATTTTATTGAGAGTTTTTATCAGGAATGGGTGTTGGACTTCGTCAGATGCCTTTTCTGCATCAATTGAGATGATCACATGATACTTTTCTTTCCTTTTATTTCTGTGGTGGATTACGTTGATTGGTTTTCTAATGTTGAACCATCCTTGCATACCTGGTATGAATCCTATTTGGTCGTGGTGGATTATTTCTTTGATATGATGCTGAATTCTATTGGCTAGAATTCTGTTCAGAATTTTTACGTCTATATTCATGAGAGATATTGGTCTGTAATTTTCTTTTTTTGTGACATCTTTGCTTGGTTTTGGTATCAGCGATATGCTGGCTTCATAGAATGAATTTGGAAGTGTTGCTTTCTCTTCTATGCTCTTAAATAGCTTGAGTAGTACTGGTACAAGCTCTTCTGTAAAAGTTTTGTAGAATTCTCCAGTGAAGCCATCTGGGCCAGGGCTTTTTTTGGTTGGGATTTTTTTTTTTTTTAACTTTTCAATCTCTTCTCTTGTTATGGGTCTGTTTAGATTTTCAAAATCACTTTGTTGTAGTTTGGGTAGGCCGTGTGTTTCTAGAAATTCATCCATTTCCTCTAGGTTTTCAAATTTGTTAGAGTATAGTTTTTCATAATATTCTTTTAAAATCCTTTTTGTTTCAGTTGGGTCTGTTGTAATGTCCCCCATTTCACTTCTTTTTTGGGTTATTTGTGTCCTCCCCTGTTTTTCTTTTGTCAGTCTGGCCAGTGGTTTGTCGAATTTGTTGATTCTTTCTAAAAACCAACTTTTGGTTTTGTTGATTCTTTCTATTGTTTTTCTATTCTCGATTGCATTGATTTCTACTCTGATCTTTACTATTTCCTTTCTTCCGGTGGTTGTGGGCTTTTTTTGCTCTTATCTTTCTATTTGTTTGAGTTCTATAGTTAATGTTTTGATTTTGTCCCTTTCTTCTTTTTTGATATGTGCATCTATTAATATAAATTGTCCTCTGAGGACTGCCTTTGATGTGTCCCAAAGATTTTGGTATGATGTGTTTTCATTCTCCTTTGATTCTAGGAATTTTTTGATTCCATATCTGATTACTTCTATTACCCAGTGATGTGTAAGCAGGGTTTTATTAAGTTTCCATGTAGTTAATTGTTTTTCTTTGCTCTTTCTATTGTTAATTTCTACCTTGATGGCATTGTGGTCAGAGAAGATACTCTGAATTATCTCAATGTTTTGGATCTTGTTGAGGATTGCTCTGTGGTCTAAGATGTGGTCTATTCTGGAGAACGTTCCACGTGCACTGGAAAGGAATGTGTACTTTGCAGTGGTTGGATGGAGTGTTCTATAGATGTCTATGAGGTCAAGTTGGCTGATTGTGCCATTTAAGTCTTCTGTATGTTTGCTGAGTTTCTTCTAAATTGTTCTGTCCTTTACTGAGAGTGGTGTGTTGAAGTCTCTTACTATTATTGTGGAACTGTCAATTTCTCTTTTCAGTGTTGTTAGAGTTTGTTTTATGTATTTTGGAGCCCTGTCATTGGGTGCGTAGATGTTTATTATGGTTATGTCTTCATGATGGATCGTCCCCTTAATCATTATATAGTGTCCTTCTTTGTCTTTTATGGTAGATTTTGTTTTAAAGTCTATTTTATCTGAGATTAGAATTGCCACTCCTGCTCTTTTTTGGTAGTTGTTAGATTGATATATTTTTTTCCAACCTTTGACTTTTAATAAATTCACATCTTTGTTTCTACGGTGTGTCTCTTGTAGACAGCATATTGATGGATCCTGTTTTCTTATCCATTCTGCCACTCTCCGTCTCTTTATGGGTGCATTGAGTCCATTTACATTCAGTGTAAATATTGATAGATGTGAGTTTGTTGCTGTCACTTTGTAGTGCTTTTTTTTGTGGTGCTGAAGGTTTCTTTGTTCTTCTTACTCTCTTGTGCTGAGTTACTTTTGTTTGTGGATTTTTTTTTTCATTTCTTTTGTTTTTGTAGGTTTTGTTCTTGCGAAGACTTCATGTTTTTCGTCTTTATTTTTCCGAGTCATTTTGTTAACTTTCTTTGTGGTTACCATGAATTTTACCCTTATCTTTCTAAGTTTGAACCAGTCTATCATTACTTGGTATTGCCTTGCCTTCCTCTTCATTAGAAGATTCTATACCTATGCCGTTTATTCCCTCTTTTATTGTTTTGATGTTTTTGTCATTTATTGATTAACTGCTCTGATTCCCTGTTGTATTAGTTTTGGTTTTGAATAGTCCTCGAGAGTTCATTTCATAGATTGGTATCTGTCTTGTATGATCCTGCGTTCCAGGTTCTGCTTGTGAGCTGAAGCTGTTTGTCCTCAGGACAAAGAACTCCCTTTAATAATTCCTGTAAGTTTGCTTTGACTTTTACATATTCCACTAATTTCTGTTTATCTAGAAATGACCTAATTTCACCATCAGATTTGAATGACAGTTTTGCAGGATATATTATTCTTGGCTGACATTTTTTTTCTTTCAAGATTTTATATATGTCATCCCATTGCCTTCTTCCCTGCATGGTTTCTGCCGAATAATCTGAGCTTAGTCTTATTGTTTCTCCTCTGTATGTGACTTCTTGTTTTTCATGAGCTGCTCTCAGGATTCTTTGTTTGTCTTTGGTTTTGGAGAGTGTGAATATGATATGCCTTGGTGATTTTCTTTTGGGGTCTCTTCTATATGGAGTTCATGGAGCTTCTTGGATCGCCAGCTTTTCATCTTTCATTTTATTGGGGAAGTTTTATGTCAGCAGTTCCTCAATGATCCTCTCTGTGTTTTCTGTTTTCTCCCCCTGTTCTGGAATTCCAATCACTCATAAATTTTTGCTTTTAATTGTGTCCCACATAACTCTCAGGGTCTCTTCATTTTTCTTTGTTCTTTTTCTGAGTTTTCCTCAATCAAAGTTGTATCCAAGTGTTTGTCTTCAATTCCACTGATCCTGTCTTCCACCATTTCAAATCTGCTACTCAGCCCTTCTATGACATCATCCATTTCTGAAATCTTATCGTTTATCTTTTGGATTTCTAATTGTTGTCTTTGTATAATTTCTAGTTGTGAATTTATTTTGACATTTTGTTCCTGCATCATCTTCCTGAATTCTTCCAATTTTTTGTCTGTATTTTCCATGAAGTTGTCTATTTTTTCCTCATGTTTGTCAGCTTTTTGCCTGAGTTCTTGGAGAAGTCTGAGTATTAGAGATTTGAATTCCCTATGAGGTATTTCTAGTGCATTTTCTTCTACAGGAGAGTCACCTGGTGTTTTATTTTAGATGCCTACTGGAACCATCCTGTCCTGTTTTGGTAAATGTTTTGATATTGCCTGCTGTTTTCGGTGCATTCAGTAGTTATTTTTCTCATTTATTGATTGTAGATTTGTTTCATCCCTTTTAAAAAAAAAAAATTGACTATGCCTCAGCCGGTGGACTGTGTGTTCTTTGTTGTTTGCTCGTCTGTGTGCTCCATACTTTTCACCTCCTTCTCCAACTGGCAGGGTCAGTCACTCAGGTGTGGTACAGCAGGGCAGGTCTAGCTGAAGAGGAGTTACTGGGACTGGTTGTTTGTGGCATTTACTACAGCCACCAGGGCGGGTCGGTAATCAGTGCAGGGTAGGTTTCAGTAGGCCCTGCCTGTACTGCTTGGTGGTGTGATGTCAAGCGCACCGTGCACGTGGGCAGGATGCAGAGGGGAGATTGTTATGTGTGGAGCTAAGATATATGGGAGAGAGCAATAGGAGTTAAAAACATAGAAACAAACAAAAAAGAATGCTAGGGGAGCTTGACTTTGAAATGGAGAGATGAGAGACTATAATGGAGAAAAACAGAAAGGGGAAGAGGAAGAAAAGAAAAGAATGAATAAATTAAAATCAGAAAGGTTAAAGAAGAACCTCAAAGTTCTCAGGGATCCCACCGATGCAGCTATGAGTTCTGGGGAAGTCACTGTCTGGTGTCACAGTACAGCATTGCTAGAAGGCATAGAGGTATACAACGCCTGGTATTCAGTGATCTGAAAGAGAAGGAAGATACAGAGAGACGAGAAACTGAGCAATGAAGAAAGACAAAAATGGGAAAAGAGGGAAAAGAAAAGAGAACAAATTAAAAAAAAAGCAGAAGAACAAAGACCCCTCAAAAAAAGAGGAAAAAAAAAAAAAAACACCAACGAGAAAAGAAATGCTCTCAGGGATCCCTCTGCACGTCTGTGGAAGCTGAAGGGGAGTTCCTTGACACGCAGCTCCACCTGGCCAGGAAGGGCTCCCAACTCAAGAAAAGGAAAAGAAAACAAACAAACTATTCAAAATGAACAAATGAAGAGAAGCCCCGGGATCCCACCAGAGCAGTAGCCCAGACCGGGAAGCAGCTCCACACTCGAATGGAGCTCCACAGCCCCTCAGGAAGAAGCAAATATGGTACACGGAGCCAGGCACTCGAGCGAAAAGAGGGGGAGGTGGCAAGAGGCAAGTAAGAAATCCAAAGAAGCACAAAAAAAAAGAAAAGAAAAAGAAAAGCAACACCAGCAGCCAACAAATGGCACTCAGAAAACCAGCCAGTGGGGGCTGGTGTTTCTGGAGAAGACACTGTGTCCACAGGAATCAGAGGAGGCCGATGTGGGTGAAGAAGGGCGGAGAGTGGGAAAGCGTATATCACAAATTGCCGGCGCTCTGCATACCCTCAGGAAGAAGCAAAGGTGGCACATGGAGCCAGGCACTCGAGTGAAATGAGGGGGTGGTGGCGAGAAGCAAGTGAGAAATCAAAAGAAGCAGGAAAAAAGAAGCAACTCTAGCAGCCAACAAATGGCACCCAGAGAGCCGCCCGCTTGGGTGTGTAGAATCCAAGCAGCCGGCGCTTCCCGATCAAGAGACCATGGCCACGGGAAGCAGAGGAGGCTGAGCCGGGGTGAAGAGGGGTCGGGGTGGGAAATAGCACACGGCAAATTACCAGTTGTTTTGTCTCCCGCTGGACACTCCATGAGGCTGCTTTCTTGTACCCCCATTTGCTGGTCTCCGATAGGAGTCCAAGGTGGTGGATCCGCATTGTTTTAGCTGGTAGGGGACCTCTGCATGAATCTCTCCTCACTCTCTGTTCTCTGTCAGTTTTCTCACTCCATTTGGTGCTTGGCTGAGTTCTTTATATCTCTTCATTTGATGTCTTAGGGTTTCAGGATTGTTGTATTCCCTGTTTGGGTTAGTTTTTCAGATCTTTGCTGTGGAGGGACGGTGTGGTGCTTCTGCCTAGAGTGCCATTTTGCCGGAACTCTGTTGGGAATTTTTTTAATTACCTTTGCAGTCTCTTATTTTATTATAGGTTTATTTGGTTATTCTACCTCTGTTTGTGTTAGTTTAGGTGGGTAGTGAAGTTTTAGAAATATGTCCATTTCCTCTAGGTTTTCAAATTTGTTAGAGTACAATTTTTCATAGTGTATTCTGTTATGAATCTTTCAATTTCAGTTGGGTCTGTGGTGATATCACCCATCTCATTTCTTATATGGTTTATTTGCTTCCTCTCTTGCTTTTCTTTTGTCAGTTTGGCCAGTGGTTTATTGATTATCTTGATCTTTTCGAAAAATGAGCCTTTGGTCTTGTTAAGTCTTTCAATTTTTCTTCTATACTTTATTTCATTTAATTCTACTCTAATTCTTATTATATCATTTCTTCTGGTGCCTGAGGGCTTCTTTTGCTCCTCTCTTTCTACTTGTTTGAGTTATAGGGTTAATGTTTTGATTTTGGCCCTTTCTTCTTCTTGGATGTGTGCATTTATTGCTATAAACTGACCTCTTAGCTTGGCTTTTGCTGTCTCCCAAAGGTTCTGGTAGGATATGTTTTCATTCTCTTTCCGTTCTGTGAATTTCTTTATTTCATCCTTAATTTCTTCTATAACCCAGCAGTTTTTGAGCAAGATGTTGTTTAGTTTCCATGTGTTTTATTCTTTTTCCTTGCTTTTTCTGTTATTGACTTTTACTTTTATGGTCAGAAAAGATGGTTTGTAATATTTTGATGCTTTGGATTCTGTTAAGGTTTACTTTAGGGCCTAATATGTGGTCTATTCTGGAGAATGTTTCATGTGCTTTGGAAAAAACAGTGTACTTGGCTGCTGTTGGGTGGAGTGTTCAGTATATGTCCATGAGATCAAGTTGGTTGATTGTAGCATTTTGATCTTCCATGTCTTTATTGAGCTTCTTTCTGGATGTTCTGTCCTTCACCAAAACTGGTGTGTTGAAGTCTCCTACTATTATTGTGGAGCTGTTTATCTCTCTTTCCAATGCTGTTAGAGTATGTTTTATGTATTTTGGAACCTGTCACTGGGTGTGTAAATATTTATTATACTTATGTCCTCCTGGTGTATTGACCCTTTAATCATTACATAGTGTCCTTCCTTATCCTTTATGGTGGATTTTACTTTCAAGTCTATTTTGTCAGAGATTAATATTGCCACTCCTGCTGTTTTTTGAGTGTTGTTTGCTTGATATATTTTTTCCATCCTTTGAGTTTTAGTTTGTTTGTGTCTTTAAGTTTAAGGTGTGTCTTTTTTAGGCAGCATATGGACGGACCATGTTTTTTTAATCCATTCTGCCACTCTCTGTGTCTTTATTGGTGCATTTAGTCCATTTACATTCAGTGTAATTATTGACAGGTATGAGTTTAGTTCTGTCATTTTGCTGTCTTTTTTGTGTGTTGTTGACAGCATCTTTGTTCCACTTAATTTTCTGTGCTCAGTTGTTTTTCTTTATGTATTTTATTCTCATGTTTTTCATTGTTGTTGGTTTTGTATTTGCTGAGTCTTTATATTTTTCTTGTTTTTTATTTTGACTTGTAAGATTATTAGTTTTCTTTGTGGTTACGTTAATATTTACTCCTATTTTTCTAAGTTTAAACCAGTCTTTTATTTCTTTATATTGCCTTGACTTCCTCTTGATATGAAAAATCTATGTCTACATTTTTTTAGTCCCTCTATTTTGTTTTAATGTTGTCATCTTTTACTTACTGACATCTCTTTTTCCCTATTTTCAGTGTTTTTGCTTTGATTTATTTTTGTGACTTCCCTATCTGGGTTGATATCTGGTTGCTCTGTGCTGTGTTCTAGTTTTGGGTTGTTATTGGATATTACTTATTTTCTAACCAGAGGTCACCCTTTTGGATTTCCTGTAATTTGGTTTTGGTCTTTACAAATTCCCTAAACTTCTGTTTATCTGGAAATGCCCTAATTTCACCATCATATATGAGAGACAGTTTTGCTGGATATATAATTCTTGGCTGGCAATTTTTTTCCTTTATATATGTCATCCCATTGCCTTCTTGCCTGCATGGTTTCTGCTGAGTAGTCCAATCTTATTCTTATTGACTCTCCTTTGTAGATGAGTTTTCATTTATCCCTAACCACTCAAATTTATCTCTTTATATTTGGTTTTGGCAAGTTTGATTATAATATGTCTTGGTGACTTTCTTTTGGGATCTACCTTATGTGGGATTCAATCAGCATCTTGGATAGATATCTTGTCATCTTTCATGATCTCAGAGAAGTTTTCTGCCAACAAATATTCAACATTTCTCTCTGTATTTTCTGTTATCCCCACCTGTTCTGGTATTCCAATCACTCATAGGTTATTCCTCTTGATAGAGTTTCACATAATTCTTAGAGCTTCTTCATTTTTTAAATTCTTTTCTCTGATTTTTTCTCAGGTAAGTTTATCTCAGTGCTTTATCCTCAGTCTCATTAATCCCGACTTCTACTGCTTTGATTCTGCTCCTATGACTTTCTATAGAGTTGTCTAAGTCTGAAATTTTATTGTTAGTCCTCTGGATTTCTGATTGCTGTCTCTCTATGGATACTTGCAGCCTATTAAATTTGTTATTATGCTATTGAATAACCTTCTTAAGTTCCTCTATTGCTCTGTCTGTGTGTTTCTTGATTTCTTCCTGTGTTTTAGCAGATCTCTTTCCTGATCTCTTGAAGAGTTCTGTACATTAATCTTCTGTATTCTGCCTCTGGTAATTCCAAGAAATTCTCTTCCTCTGGAAAGTTTGTAGTTTCTTTATTTTGGGAGCTTGCTGAAGCCATCATGGTCTGCCTCTTTATGTGATTTGATATTGACTCTTGTTTCAGAGCCATCAATAAGTTATTATAATTTATTTATTTTATGTTTGCCTACTGTGTCCTAGCTTCTCATTTTGTTTTGATATGCCCAAATAGGCTGTTCTTGTGAGCTAGTTTGATTATTGGTGGCTTTGAAACTCTAACGTCCCTTCACCAGGTGGTTAGATCTATTACTAAGTATGTGAGCCCAGGATTCTGTTAACTTTTCTTGTATGGATTCAGCTCAGGTGTCCAGGTAGTTGGTCACCAAGTGTATGGTACAGGCTCTCATCTACAGTCCTAAACAGTAAGGGGTGATTAGTGTAGGCACACGTATCTGGCTGCAGTAGGTGGTCATGCACTGAGCAAGGCAAGGGGCAGAGGGCTGCCCTTAAGTGTCTGAAAAGAAAGCATGTCCCTGTTCCCTAGAGTGCATAGGTGGGTGAGTTTTACAGCCAGACTATGAGCACCCAATGCTGTTGGCTGTAAGGACTGGGGGGCACCACTTATTCTTGGACACCTGTCATTGGTAACTAGATGGTATGGTGGAGGCACCAGTCCTCAGGCCCCTCATTTGAGCAGGTGAGGAACCTACTTAATGGGCAGAGCAGTGTCAAATGTCACAAACCTGCCACTTCACAGTTGAAACAGTTGAAGTTAGAGTTCTGATATATACCCTGTTGTACTGTGGTAATGAGGACCTATGCTGTTGAAATGGGCCCACACAAGTCTATGGAGGGGTGAAAGACATTTAAAGTCCATGGGCTTCTTACACTTGTGACTAGGCAATGAAGCTGTGCCAACCCTGAGTTCCTGGCTTAAGTAAGCCAGCAGCTTATTTTTTCCCTGTTTGTTAATTTGTTCCCTCTCCAGGACCAGGAGACTGGCTCAAGTCATGTGACGGGTCCTACTTCTGGTTCAAGGACCTTGGCAATCACTGAAGCCAGCCCAGGACCCAGTGCAGAGTGGGCAGGGGGAAGGTAAATGGGAGAAAATTTTTTCCCAAAACATTCCCAATGGGATGTTTTTTGTCTGCAAAGTAGGCCAGATGCAAGTACTTATGTATAGCTGCTTGAGTCTTGCTTTTCACTTGTTCTGGATGGCCAAGTAGACTTTTTGCCACTAGGTCTCTCCCGATGTGGAAAATGCCTTCCAAGCGCCACTGCTTGTCTCACTGTTGACACGAGCTTATCCAGCCTGAAGGACTCGGGCTCTCATCAGGTCAGATCTGGTAACTCTTTGCTGCTTCCCAACCATCTCTCCCTCCTCCCACCACTCAGTCCGATTCCTCAACTTTGCTTTTGATGTTCAGGGCTCCTTGATTGTTATACACAATCAATTCACATGTTTTTTCAGGTCTTTGTTGTTAAGAGAGTCCACAGGAAGTATCTGACTACTTAGCCATCTTGGCCCCAACTCCAACCAGAGGCATTTTAAATGACCCATGTGGACCCAGGTGTGGGGATACTACATAACATTTCATTGCTGTCCCTCTAGCCTTAATGTAATTAAAAAAAAAATTACGTTAACCGTATTTTGAATGTAGGAAAAATGAAAAATGCTATCTTTAATCAAATGATGATTTTATAACAATCACAAGAAAGAGATTATGTTATTTTCTAGAAAAAAAGGTGTAAAATTTATCATTTAACAGCAAAGAAAATATAGCTATGTATGATAACAAAAAGGGAGTGAGTTATAGGGTTAACAGAGCATTGGTTTAAATTAAGTTCATATTGGTCTAATACTATCTGAGAATCAACCTTTTAAACTTTCCCAACACTTTTAGATTTTCAGCTACATATTAAGTTAATAACTTCTAATTGCAATGTTAATGTGAAATAAAATAAGATTCAATACATGCTTGATAATGATATTCATTATATATCTTTTCTTTCTTTTTTAATGCACTTACCAAGACAATGTTGTCCCTTAAAGGAATAAAATGTAACAGTGGAATCTAAAAGTCTTTTGAGCAGATAAGTTTGTGAACAATTTAAACAACAGTTATAAGTGGCCATAATTCTACCCTCATCTAAACAATACCAGTATATATGTTTTACTCCTACTCTTAGTCACGAATGTGGCATAACCCAACTTCATCTAGTAAAGTTCCCGCAAGGCCTTATGAATATAGTTCATATATCTATGGTTAGTATTCAAAAGAATGCTTCAAATGAAACTTCTCCCTTCTGAACTTCTCAGATAATTCTGAAACTATGCTTGACATTTCATAATTTGAAGCACACACAATTGCATGTTTGCCTTGCTGATCATCAAATTATGGAGGATTTTAAAATTGAAAGATACCATATTTATCTTCTAAGGTGAAGAAATGTTTGATGATTAAAAACTGAAAAAAAAAAGAAAAAATATTTTGTTCAGTGTTATGGATTGAATTGTGTCCCCCCAGATTATATGTTGGAATCCTAATCCCTATACCTGTGAATGTAATCTTGTTTGGAAATGAGGTTTTCTTTGTTATGTTAATTAGATCATACCTATGTATGGTGGGTTCTAAATCTAATTACTTCTGAGTTATAAAAAAAGCAGAAAAAACACAGAAGCAGGCACACATGGTGTTCAGGAGGGTGGGACAAATGCCATGTGAAGATCTTCTACAAGCAAGGAACTAAAGAATGCCTGAGACTACTTACAAGGAAAGAACTGACATGGCCAAGGCCCTGATTTGGACTTTTAGCACCCAGAACTGTGAGAAAATAACATTTCTGTTCTTTAAAGTCATTCATTTGTGGTTTTCTGTTAATAGTTGTTGTTAGTTGACATTGAGGCGATTCTAACTCAGGGTGACACCTTGTGTGCAGAATACAACTGGTCGGTTTGAACTGCAAAACTTTAAGTTAGTGGTCCAGTGCTTAACCATTTATACCACCCAGGGACTTCTCCTGTTACAGTAGCACTAAGAAACTTAGATACTCAAAATGTTGTTTCTTCTACCAGCTGTATGTTTAAAAGGAGACAAAACTCATCTACTTACGTGTTCACCACATCTCTTTACTCCTCAGAGAAAAATATGCTCTTTCCAGTAATCAGAGTGGTTTGATTATGGTTTCCAGTCATCAAATTGTCATTTTAGCTTCTGCTTCTTATTTACTGAACAATGTAAAAACCTCAGAAACCCGAAAAATTAAACTCAAGGAATGTAAATCATGAGGATATGTACAAGAGTGCTATTTTTAAATTTTTGAGAATCCCAAATATGACTGCAAATGAGAATATTTATGTCTATTAATTCAATTGACATTAGTAAAAATTAAATGTTATTAAGCATACAGAATGAAGATATTCATTTGCAAAATACAAAAACAGGATTGTTTTCTGAATATTTTCTTTCTCTAAAATGTTGGAATATTACAAATTGTATTTACCTAAATTTACCTTTAGTTTAACAGAAAAAAAATTTAATATCCTGAGAACAGTTACATTTGATAAAAAGAAATGTTTAGGATGAGCACTTATAATAGATTTCCTACTACATTTGTGCTAAATTTGCATCATTCTCAAAAGCTTTTTACTCTATTCCTTATAAAAGTGCTGAATATTACTGATCTTCCACTCATTTTTTAAAATAATTTACTTACATGAGATTCCTCTAGGAAGGAAAGTTTTATTTCAGTTACTTATTTACTTATTCATCTATTTATTTTTATGTGACTCTACTAGGATCCTAGGGATAGATTTTCTGAATCTGCAATGCAAAGTAAGAAGTAAAGAAACCACAGAAGGACATCTTAATCACCAGGCATCTGAGTGCTAATTCAGTACGTAAGTGTAATACATGTTGAAGTAATTAAACCAGAGAGAGACTCAGGAAATACGAGACCTGCACTCCAATCCTGACCAAACTTTTTCAGTCTAATCTTTAAAAATGTCAGTGAATTTTTCCAACAACATGTATATACACACCTAAGTGAAAGACTGATACTTTTTAACATTTTGAACAGTATTTCTTTTTATGCATATTAAATTCGAACGATGTAGTTTAATGTTGATTGAAATAGTGTGGATAATTGCTGAGATATTTGTTGCTTTAAAAACGTACATAATTTTACAACTTATTTATTGCTAAGTGAGACAATCTATGAACTTACTAGATTTTGTCCATCTTTTTTTTGTATTGTACCAATTCTCATTCTCAAAACAATATACTTAGTGTCTTAGTACTACAAGTTTCCTCTGCTATTAGAAAGTAGAGAATTTCTATGAAAACTTTTGCAATCGGAAATGACTTAAAATGAAGAAGCAATTACCATTAATTCATATGAGAAAATTTTTGAAAATTCCCAGCCCCAAAAATAATTTATGTCCAGTTTTACGCTAAGTGTAACACGCTTAACGAGCTCTATTAGGCTTTTCTGATACCTTATGACACATTTTGCTAGTGGATACACAAACTAAATCGAGATAAAGCACAGATGCCCGCAGACACTGTTCAAAGCCACAGCAGCTTGTTGCTGAGATGCTGAGTGAGTGTAGTTCCTTGGAAAGGAACGTAACAACGCCACTCTCCTGCTCGGAGCGCGGTTGCCTCTTTAACAGCTAGCTCGCTGCAAAACAAACGCTGAACGCTATTTCTGCCTTTCACTTTTAATTTCTGCTTTTTACCTTTTTTTTCAAAAAAGAGAAAATTCTTTTAGGCTTTCTTTCAGTTATCCAAAACAGGCACTAATGTAGTTGGGCTTTCAGTAAAAGCGAAGTGGCGTAAAGCAAATTTTGATGTGTGAGGGACGCTTGTGTATTCTTAGGCTCTCTTTTCTGTCGTTCTCAAACTCTAATACGATTACACAAATCATGAGTTCTTTTTTAATTATTATTTTTCAGAACCATATCAAAAATATACATAATTAAACTACAGGAGATGGAATGCTGTCTGACAGCTAAAGTTGCTGTCGTTAGAATAAATGTGTTATAAAAAATCAGTTAGCTTAGAAGGAAGATTTCTCTTTCTGTAATGCTGACTTAAATAAAATTGCGGTTGGACTAAAAATCTCAACCATTTCTGTAGGCAGTGAAATCTAAATTATTTCCTAAAGCAAGTGAGTAATGCGGAAAAGTCAGTGCATACTTGATAATGAGCAACTGCAGGAAAAATGTAGTTTCAATTTTTTTTTTCTCATTATTTGTGAAACTTCACTTATTTCACAGTTCAATTCAAAATACTATAGTGTAGATTTCACATTCATGGTCTTCGATCTGTTTGCAGCCTGGGATGCCAACATCCCCTTTAGAATCATTAATTTCAGAATACCGATATTCTGAAAAAATGCTTTTTATTTCACTTTTATCTTCACGAACTAGGTTTTAATAGACTGGAATGCAATAATGAGCAATAGCAAGTAATTAAAAATGATTGTTTCGATTAAATAAAAAATAACACAGCCATTAAAATAAGATGTATGTAGAAGACATAGTAAAGTTTAAGTTTAAATCGAGTATGATGTATTTTTTACAGATTCATTTTAAATTCTATTATAATTCTATCATTAACGTGAAATTGATTCCTCACCAAGTATCACCAAGAGCACAAATTTAATTATCTATACAAATTCTCAAAATTTTGTTCTTTTCTTTTTTATTCAGTGGTTAACATCATAAATATGTTATATCATCGGTAATTACTGTAACAATCTATTATCCTTACTAATAGAATATCTTTGTTCTTTCTTTTTGTAAGTATGACTAGCGGCATGTTCTAAATGATTTGTACATTATTTTGAAAATAATGAATCAATGATGAACAAAATTCATCACATATTAAATTACCTTTTAAAAACCTGCCTGAGTAAGAGGAATGAAACTACAGTAATAATGAAATGAAGCAAACTTGGATTTTGAAAAATCAAACCAATGACGATATAGTGTATTCTACAAGAATAGGAATAGTTTCTATTGGGTTAAAACTTATGTCAAAATGAGGAAATACATAAAAAACTATCATTTTCCGTTAAAATAAACAGTTCATATCTGTGTGTCATAGAAAATTTATCACTTATATGTTAGAGTCTTCCTAAAAAATATTTTTGGTCAACATATTATTTAATTTAATAAAGAAATTGTACTGTAGTGAGTGTCATGAAATGAAATGGTAGAAACACTTTGGAGTATTTGTTTTCTCTGTCTTCTGTGAAATAAAAGCCCATCAACAAATTTTACATATATATTGAAACTTGATTGTGTGTAAGACACTGTACTAGATAAAACAAAACAAACCAAAAAAAGTGTCACTATCCGATGCCAAAAATCCTCTTGATAATCTAAAAGAAACAATATATGCCCCTCCTAAGAGAAACTTGTACATTTTAGATCTATTTTCCATATATATAATAAGTTTGATCTGCTTTACTACTGGCAATGTGCAAAGAAAGCAAGATTAAAAAAAAAGCTCTATTTCAAATCAAATCATTTTTCTGATCTCTGCTCATCAAGGTGAGAAGTCTTTTTCATTTTCTTTAAATTATTTTTTCATAGTTTCCTTCTATCTCATTTTAACCCTAAAACATTAACACAAATTAGGAAAGAGTATGGAATGACCCTTTGCTTTGACAAGCCTTTTTAATTCTCTCCATCAGGCTAGAACTTCAGTAACAAAGTTCTGTTATTAACTCCCTTTAAAAAGATCAAGTTTAAAACAGTAAAATCAGATTGTTGCATTTCCTGGCTTAAATCTCTTCAAAATTTCCTACTACTGTTGGGATAAATGTTAACTCTACCCTAGCCTTCACATATGATTTACTGCATTGGGCAAATCTGCTTCAAAAGACCTCTTTAAAGTGTTAAAAAGACATCACTCTGAGGACCAAGGTGCGACTGACCCAAAGCATGATATTTTCAATCACCTCACATGAATGGGAAAGCTGGACAATGAATAAGGAATACAGACAATGAATAAGGAAGCCTGAAGAAGAGTTGATGCTTTGAATTATGGTGTTGGTGAAGAATATTGAATATACCATGTACTGCCAGAAGAATGAACAAATCTGTCTTAGAAGAAGCACAGCCAGAATGCTCCTTAGAAGTGAGGTTGACAAGACTTCATCTCACATACTTTGGACATAATAGGAGGGACCAGTCCCTTGAGCAGAACGTCATGCTTTGTAAAGTGGAAGGTCAGCAAAAAAGAGGAAGACCCTCAATGAGATGGATTGACACGGTGGCTGCAATGATGGGTTCAAGCATAGCAATGATTGTGAGGATGGTGCAAGACCGGGCAGTGTTTTCTTCTGTTGTACATAGGGTCACTATGAGTCGGAATGGATTCAACTGCACCTAACAACAACAGCCTTCAAAACTTATCTGATCTAGCCTCTACTCACCTCTTCCATTTCATCTCAAGTCACTCTCCCTTACCCCGCCAGGCTCCAGCAGAACTGTTCTTTCGGTTCTTGCAACAAACTAAATGTATGTCTTTGCAATAGCTAGCTGGATTATTCCTTTCATTGATATTTGCCTAATTGGTGTAGCACATGCTCTAGATACCTAACCCAGACTCCTTTTACCAGGATGCTGAAACTATCCCTTAGCTACTGTGGAGTTTGGCTGTTCTCCTTGGAAAATTACCCTCTACACTGAAAGTCGTCCTGCTGAGAGGGTAGCTTGCAGCCAATATCTGATGATACAGGGGTGTAAAAGATCACCTCCCTTGTTTTGAAGAGGTGACATCTTTGTTGTTCCATTCATGCCCCAGAACTTCCTGTGAATCAGGCTGAAAAGACATATCTTTTCTTAGCTTCATAGCTTGACAAATTCTTAATTTCTCCCTCCGTTTTAGGCTTCACCAGAAAGCATATCCTCAGAAAAGTCACTTGCACAAGAATCCTCATCAGAGGCACTGCTTAGAGGACATACCTCAAAACAGTTGGTACTAGGTATAGTTCAAGAAAGTGGACTTTGAGTATGGAATTCTGATGTTGCATAACCTGTTGGCTGAATGGCAATGGGTACCCCATGCATGACTGATGCTAGATGGAGTATTGATGGTCTCTACTATGTCTATATATATCTATGTCTATATATGTGTCTAGGAAACCAGATAGCGTAGTGGTTAAGTGCTACAACTACTAACCAAAGGGTCAGCAGTTCGAATTCACCAAGCGTTCCTTGGAAACCCTATCGGGCAGTTCTACTCTGTCCTATAAGGTCACTATGACTTGGAATCGACTTGACGGCAATGGGGGTTTTATTATGTCTAAGCAGTATGATTGCTAAAGCTTTGTCTTTCTCTAAACTAGGACAAGATACAGATAGAAGAGATACACTACCTTTTGCTATGTGTCTGATATTTGAGAGATCTGAAGGAAATAGTACCATAAGGATGATCCAATTGGATGGATATTGTTAATTCTCCATGCATTTGTTTTGATTTGTTACTCACAAATTTTAACAAGTGTGAAAGTTAAAGAGCCTCTTTGGAAAGATTTAAAAAGATTTTAATTTCCTAAAGCTGGAGGGCAGATGTTTCAGTCCTTTGTCAGAAATAGGACGGACTTTGGCCCAAACTTTGGTTTGGATATTATCATAGATTGAATTATGTCTTCCCAAAAATGTGTTTATCAATTTGACTGGGCCATGATTCCCAGTATTGTGCGGTTGTCTTCCATTTTGTGATTGTAAAGATAATTAGGGTGGGATTGTAAAACACCCTTACTAAGGTTACATCCCTGATCTAATGTAAAGGGAGTTTCCCCAGGGTGTGACCTGCACCACCTTTTATCTTACAAGAGATAAAAGAAAAGGGAAGCAAGCAGAGAATTGGAGAACATCATACCACCAAGAAAGCAGTGCTGGGGAGCAGAGTGTGTCTTTTGGACTTGAAGTTCCTGCACAGAGAAACTCCCAGACCAAGGGAAGACTGATGACAAGGACCTTTCTCCAGAGCCAACAGAGACACTCTGAATTTGGACTTGTAGCATACTAGACTGTGAGAGAATAAATTTCTCTCTGTTTAAGTCATCCACTTGTGGTATTTGTGTTAGAGCAGCATTAGATGACTAAGAAAGTATTTGGTACTGAGAGAGGGGGGTGATGCTCTAACAGATGTCTAAAATGTGGAAGCAGTTCTGAAACTGTAAATGGATACAGAAGCAGCAGCAACAGAGGACAAGCAGCAGCAGAGAACCTACAGCAGCAGAGAAGTGGCAGCAACAGAGAACCAGCAGCAGCAAAGAACTTGCAGCAGCAGAACCAGGATAACTACTCAAGACAGAACTGGCACCAACCCCTAGAGCGAAAGAGCTGAGTGCCTGTGTGCAGGAGGCTTCCTGGTCGAGTAGGGTGCCTCCGGGCACTTTTTGGTGGAGCTACCAAGCTGTGGAAGACATGCCCCAGCAGGCAGATGTGGGCTTGAGGCCTGAGGGCTGAGAGGCCACAGGAAGCAGAAGTTGAAGAGACAAGAAACACAAGAAGCCGAGCTGCCTCAGTCTCAAAAGGTATGGCCAAGACTTCTGGAGTTTCAAAGGGTGGAGCCATGGCATCTGGTGTTTGTAAGGGTGGAGTCACCACTCAGATGGACTGGGAGAATGGTGTGCCTAAATCCATGGGAGCAGAGTTGCTGTCCCAGTGAACCTGGAAGACAGAGCTGAAGCCCAGGGCCAGGGGCCTCCAGTCAGAATCTGGAGAGTGTGGCCAGTACCTAAAGTCTGGAGGGTAGGGCGATTGTGTAAATTGTCTCAGAAAACAGAGGTTTATTTTCAAAGCCTTAGGGGCTACTGTAATGTGTTCTGCTGACTTGCTTGGTGTCTGCTGTCCCTTCTTTTCCTCCAGTTTCCCCATTTGTAATGGAAATGTCTAGCTTGTGCCTGTTCTGCCATTGTACTTTTGGAAGCAGATAATTTATATTCTAGATTTCACAGATGAAGAGGAATTTTTGGATTTTGGACTTGGAGTTAAGACTTTTGCTATGGTATGATGGGGTAAATATGTTTTGCATATTGCAAGGATGTGATTTTTAGGGGGCCAAAGGGTGGAATGTCATGGCTTGAATTATGTCCCCCCAAAAATATGTGTATCAGTTTGGCTGGGCCATGATTTCCAGTATTGTGTGGTTGTCCTCCATTTTGTGATTGTAATTTTATGTTAAAGAGGATTAGGGTGGGATTGTATAACACACTTACTAAGGTTACACCCCTGATTCAATGTAAAGGGAGTTTCCCTAAAGTGTGGTCTCTATCTCTTACAAGAGACAAAAGG
This sequence comes from Dugong dugon, assembly GCA_030035585.1. Taxonomy (NCBI): domain Eukaryota; kingdom Metazoa; phylum Chordata; class Mammalia; order Sirenia; family Dugongidae; genus Dugong; species Dugong dugon. The sequence continues at coordinate 104,899,138 of CM057463.1, read as the reverse complement.
AAAGGGAAGCAAGAAGAGAATTGGGGAAATTCATACCACCAAGAAAGCAGTGCCAGGAGCAGAGGATGTCCTTTGGAGCTGAAGTTCCCGTGTAGAGAAGCTCCCAGACCACGGGAAGACTGATGACAAGGACTTTCCTCCCGAGCTGACAGAGAGGCCCTGAATTTGGACTTGTAGCATACAAGACCGTGAGAGAATAAATTTCTCTTTGTTTAAGCCATCCACTTGTGGCATTTCTGTTAGAGCAGCACTAGATGCTTAAGACAGATATCTAGAATGATAACACCATGCATACACTAAGAAGAAAGGGTAGGCTTATTACTCACATAAAAAAACTTCTTGAGGAAAGGAGAGCAGCTGTCAAGCAGTCCAAGCCTGGCTTGATAAAGCAGGGAAAGGAGACTGGGTTGGAGTTTTATGGTGTTTAGGGGGTAGGGCTGGGCTGAGGTTTCTTGCACCTGGGTTGAACTTGCCGCTGGCACCAAAGGTGGTAGCACCCAGATTTTCTTATCAGCTTTCCCAGATACAAGAGAGAAGGGAAAGAAGGAGAGACGAGGCTTAAATGATGTCAGACGTTATGAAAAAAAAGAAGTCAGGCTCTTTATTATAGCATACTAAGCTGAAAACCTGAACCCTATTATAAAAGTGAAAGAACTCAGGTAAGGTTGAATTTCTCAGACTAGGCAACTCTTCATGCCAAAATCAGGATCCTGATAGGGAAGAAGTGGAATAAGATCGGGATAGAGATGTCTGGGTAGATGCACTTGAGAACCTTAAAACAAAAGATTTTCCTGAACCTTCTTTACTTTCAGAATTGACTCACTGTGCTTTCTTGAAAAATCAAGACTCACTCACCATTTTTGCTTTAAGATTATGGAGAGTCCTCAAATAAGGCAAGTAACTTACAATGCTTGCTCTCTGAAGGATCTTCTCCCACCTCTTCTCCTGGTACAAAAACAAAAACAGCGGTCAAATTTCAGTGTTATCCAACTGGAAAAGTGGCATACCTAATAAAGGAGGAGAGGAATTTTAGATCAAGGAACTAAATGGCCCATACTTAAGACTTCAGTCCCTACTAAGGCCTAGTAGCAAGCCATAAGCTATTTCTCAAAAAGACAGTAGTTATTTACAGAGAGTGGCTGTGCTTTGCTCCAAAATTTTAAGAGTAAGTGCTATATTCAAGGAGTTCTGGGGGTGCAGTGGTTAAAGTACCTGGATACTAACTGAAAGATCAACAGTTTGAACCCACCAGTGCCTCCATGGAAGAAAAACGTGGCAGTCTGCTTCCATAAACATTACAACTTTGGAAACCTTATGGAGCAGTTCTACTCTGTCCTATAGGGTTGCTATAAGTTGGAATTCAACTTGAATGCAATGGGTTTTTGGTTTTGGTGCTATATTCACCTATAGGGATCTGTCAAAAGTTCCAACAGCATTTCTATATGCCAATGATATTTCAAGCACCATTGTTGTTGTTGTTAGGTGCCATTGAGTCAGTTCTGACTCGTAGTGACCCCATGTACAGCAGAAAGCACCATTAGATCTGCTAGATTATATAGCCCAAGTGCAGAAAGCTTGCATGGAAATCTGGACATGTTGCAGGGCCTTCTTTTGTTCTCACTTCCACTCAGAACTACAAACTTTTGGGGTCACTTAGTGTGATGGTTAAAATTGTGTGTCACCTTGGCTGGGCCATGATTTTCAGTGCTTTGGCAATCCTATAATGCTGTGATCACTTCCCTGTTGAGATTTGATATGTGATCACCCCCATAATGGGATCTGCTCTGAGTAGCCAATCAGTTGAAAGGGAGTTTCCTTGGTTGTGTAGTCTGCATTGAATATAAGTGGACATTCTGGCAGGGCTCAAGGGCTTTTTGCTCCTGCTGGATCCTGCAGCTGGCTTCTGTTCGTCTAACCTCCAGTTCTTGTGACATGAGATAGCAGCTTACCTGCAGTCTTGCTTGCCAGTCTTGGGATTCATTGGCCTTCGCAGCCTATGAGCAAGAGCCCTACTCTCTGACCTGCTGATCTTGGGTTTGCCAGCCCCTGCCGCTATGTCAATCAGGAGAAGCCTCTGTCCTGACACATGGACTTGAGACATTCCAGCCTCTATAATCGCATGATCCATTTCCTTGATATAAATTTCTCTCTATATATACATATATATTTATACACTTTACTGGTTTTGCATCTCTAGAGAACCCTAAGACAACTTGGGACGGAGACATATGGGCATAAAATCAGGAAGCTGGAGGCACTGAGCCCCTAAATTCCATTGAATCACTCCTGCCAACAGAACCAGCCCTCTCACTCCCATCTGAAAAGATTACTCTGTGTTTGTCTGCTAAATCACCCACTCCCATCTAATGAGATTAACCCAGCTGCATCTAAAGAGTCCTCTTCTGAGTCATTGCCTGGGGCATCACCTAAGGCAGATGCTTTAGTAGACAATGCTGAATGTTTTCAAAACACTGCCTCCCACTCCCGATATCAAATGTCTTAGGCTAGGTTCTCTAGAGAAGAAAAACCAGTAAAGCATATAAATATATATGTATAGAGAGATTTATATCAAGGAAATGGCTCACGCAGTTCTAAAGGGTGGAACATCCCAAGTCCGTGGGTCAGGATAGAGTCTTCTCCTGATTCACATAGCTAGCTGTAGGGGCTGGGGAACCCAAGATGGGCAGGTCAGAGGACAGGGCTGTTGCTCACAGGCTGCAAAGATCGATGAATCCCAAGATCGGCAGGCAAGACTGCAGGTAAGCTGCCAGCTCATGTCACAAGAACACGAGGTCAGACAAACAGGAGCCAGCTGTAGGATCCAGTGCCAGCAAAAAGCTCCCAAACCCTGTCAGAATGTCCTCTTATATTAGATGCAGGCCACATGCCCAAGGAAACTTCCTTTCAACTGATTAGTTACTCAGAGAAGATCCCATCATGGGGGTGATCACATATCAAATCTCAACAGGGAAGTGATCACAACATTATAGGATTGTCAAAGCACTGAGAATCATAGCCCAGCCAAACTGACACACAATCTTAACCATCACATTCAGTAAATGGCTTAGAGTAGCATACTCAAGTTAGAAATGCTTTGTCTCCAAAATCCAAAGAGATGCACTAGGCATTGTGCCTCTTTTTCAGTTGTAGGAAACTCCAGATGGAACAACTTATCCCTCTTCTATGCAAATTGACTGTGCAAAAGCATTTGATTGTGTGGATCATAACAAATTATGGATAATATTTTGAAGAATGGGAATTCCAGAACACTTAATTGTGCTCATATGGAACCATTACATAGACCAAGATGCAGTCGTTTGAACAGAATAAGGGGATACTGTATGGTTTAAAGGAGCCCTGGTGGAACAGTGGTTAAGAGCTCAGCTGCTAACCAAAATGTCGGCAGTTAAAACCTACCAGCTGCTTCTTGGAAACCTTATGGGGAAATTCTACTCTGTCGTATAGGATCGCTATGAGTTGAAAATAACTCGACAGCAACAGTTTTTTTCAGTTTTGCATGGTTTAAAATCAGGAAAGGTGTGTGCCAGTGTTGTATCCTTTCACCGTTCTTATTCAGTCTGTTTCTTGAGAGAGTAATTCGAGAACTTGGACTATGTGAAGAAGAATGCAGCACCAGGTTTAGAAGAAGGCTCATTAATAACCTGTGATATGCAGATGCCACAACCTTGCTTGCTGACAGAGAAGAAGACTTGAAACACTTGCTGATGAAGATCAAAGACTACAGCCTTCAGTATGGATTACATCTCAACATAAAGAAAGCAAAAATCCTCACAACTGGACCAATAATAGGCAACATCATGATAAACAGAGAAAAGACTAAAAGTGTCAAAAATTCCATTTTACTTGGATCCACCATCAACACCATGGAAGCAGCAGTCAAGAAATCACAAGATGCATTGCACTGGACAAATCTGCTGAAAAAGACCTCTTTAAAATGTTGAGAAGCAAAGCTGTCACCTGGAAGACTAAGGTGCACCTGAACCTAGCCACGGTGTTTTCAATTGCCTCATATGCATGTGAAAGCCGGACGATGAATAAGGAAGACTAAAGAATTGATGCCTTTGAATTGTGGTGTTGACGAAGAATATTGAATATACCATAGCCTTTCAGAAGAATGAACAAATATGTCTTACAAGAAGTACAGCCAGAATGCTACTTATAGAAGTGATGATGATGAGACTTCATCTCAGGTACTTTGGACATGTTATCAGGTGACCATTCCCTGGAAAAGGACCTCATGCTTGGTAAAGTAGAAGGTCAGTGAAAAAGAAGAGGACCATCAACAAGATGGATTGACACTGTGGCTGCAACAATGGGCTCAAACAGAGAAATGATTGTGACAATGACACAGGACTGGACAGTGTTTTGTTCTGTTGTGCATAGGGTGCTATGAGTCAGAACCAACTCCACAGCACCTAACAACAACAACATCCTTCTCCTTAGAAAAGATATCTCAAAATGCCCCACACCACTGGACCTGTAGAGATTTCACTGAGATAGAAAGCCCCTGAATTTTTTTTTTTCCCATGCTCTAACATGCAAATATGTTAACAGTAAGTCTAGAATAACAACAACAACAGAAGTTTAAATGTTGGCTGGCTGGCATAAAAAATTAAGCACTTGAGTTCTAGCCAAGAGATTGGTGGTCCGAACTCACCCACGGGGGTCTCAGAAGACAGGTCACAGCCTTGAAAATCCTATGGAGCAGATCTACTGTGCATACGTGGGGTTACCATCAGTCCGAATTGACTCATCGGCAAGTAATAACAACAACAAGGTCCAATCGGCATAATGTCATCAACATAATAAATCAGTGTGATGTCTTGTGGAAGAGAAAATTGAACAAGTTCCCTGTGGGCTGAATCATGATGTAGGGTTGAAGGGTTGAAGGGCTGATATATTTCTGATAGAAGACTGTGAAAGTATATTGCTGGCCTTGCCATCTGAAAGCAAACTACTTATGATGGTGTGTACTAACAGGTATCGAGAAAAAAAGTATTTGTTGGATTAATAGAAGCATACCAAGCACCAGGGGACTTGTTAATTTGTTCAAGTAATGAAATATATCTGGAACAGCACCTGCAATTGGAATTACCACCTAGTTAAATTTCTGATAATCCACTGCCATTTTCCAAAATCCATTTGTTTGTTTCAAAGGCCAGATAAACAAGTTGAGTGGGGATGTGGTGTGGAATCACCACCCCTGCAAACTTCAAGTCCTTAATGGTAGCATTAATCTTTGAAATCCCTCCAGGAATATGATATTGCTTTTGGTTTACTATTTTTCTAAGTAGAGGCATTTGTAGTGGTTTCCACCTGGCCTTTTCTACCATAACAGCCCCCACGTCACAGGTCAGTGAGCCAATGTGGGGATTCTACAAGTAGCTGAGTAGGAAAATTGCAATTATGTATTCTGGATCTGAGGAAATCATTACAGAATGAGTTTGGGGACCAGCTATGATATGGATCTGGGCTAAGATTTCATGGATAACCTGGCCTCCATATACTTCTATTCTGACCGGTGGACTACAGTGGCATTTTGGGTCTCTTGAGATTAGTGTCAATTCAAAGTCAGTATCTAGTAATCCCCAGAAAGTCTGATTATTCCCTTCTTCCCAATGTACAGTTACCCTGGTGAAAGGCCAAAGATAGCTTTGGAGATTAACAGTATAAACTTTTGACAGTGCACTGGGGTCCTTTCTGAAGAAGACCCAAAATTTCCTTCATTCAAGGGGTTGTAATTATGAAAACTAATACATGCTGGGAGTTATCTGTGGGATGTGACTCTGTTTTGGTGATTCACTTGAGACTGCTCTTCACTTGACTTAGAACTCCTCCACATATATGTATCAAGTAAGAGTTCAGTATATTTTCCATCTATTACACTTCTGGGACACCATGATCAACTAGTCAATGTAACAGGTCTCTGGGTGTCAGACTATTCTGATCATTGCTTTGACTCTTGCTGTCTATAAAAATAACCACACCTACCTTATCTTTGGCAATTAAGTGCTGCCACTTGATCCATGCTATCCTGGGATACAATTATCACCACTGCATGTAGGTTTTCTAATTCAGTAACAACAGTTCCCGTTGTAATTTCTGATCTACAGAGAGGAGCAACCACAGAGCACTTCCAGGATCCTGGAGTTCCCCTCACAAATTTATTTCTCACAGTTTTGGTGAAAGTTGTGTCCTTTGGACCTTCCCAGGTTGGGTGAGTAGGTTTTCCATGATAAATCCACTATAACATTCCAATCTTTTTAAGTCTTTGGATACCATCCTGTAGAGTACACCGAAGCAGTTCTGATATTTCAACTTCATTTGGTTTAGGTCACCTTAGACCAAGTTTCAGCCAATGAATCAAACAAACAGTTAGAGCCCTTTCTAACTCCTTAATCTACAAAGTTGAAGGCGGAATCTCTGCTTAGTGGGCTAATATCAATAGATTCGGACTGATCCAACTTTATGTTCCTTCTAACATTGTTCTATATCATTAATATCCATTCCCAGATTTCTGTCTGTATGAATTATAAAAATCATGTAGTTTTTTTGGAGTGTAGCACACCTCCTCATGGGTCATACTTTGTACGTCACTTTCAGGGTCTCCTGGGACTTGAATCTAGTTATAAGTCTAGGAAAAAAGACAGGTCTTGGTGGTGGGTCCTGAGGACAACTGCTGCACTTGCAACTTCAGGTTCTTTGATCCTAGAATTCCTGGTTCCCAGAGAAGGGATGTTTCCAACAGGGGACATGGGAAGAGGCCCAATCAAATTACAGCTGTGGCTGCCTCATAATTACATTGTGCTCTTTGTGCTAAGAGACCATCAAGAACAGAGAACAAAGAAGCAAAAAAAAGTTACGATACTAGAGAGGTAATTTATCATGATCAGTTTAGGTGATAAGATTTTTGACCAAATATTAGGGCAAGGAGGAATACGTTTGGCACTTACATAATCAACTGGGGTATCTTTGATACTTCTTCTTTAGTATAATCTGTAACTGAGAAAGCATAGAAATCGTGGCTTGGTTACTGAATTGTAATTTGGGTTTAGAACCCCCAGAGATGAGAATATGAGTCATCTAACCGAACAAGCCATCTAGAGGTGCAAGGTGCTATCTGAGAAGGAGAGAATCTGGAATGGATGATAAAGAGGAGAAATAATGAATATCATTTATAGCCATTGGGAAAATTGCAGCAGCATGAGCTGTAGTTATTCCCACTAACCCTCCTCTTATAAATTTTCTTAGAGACTGACCAGTCAGAATCCTGGAGAAGTTCTTCTCTAATGGTGTGAACTTAATGTGAAATGCAATCTGAGCAATGTAAGGTGTGGACTAAAGTAGATGCTGTTGGTGTATAACTTTGATCAGTTTTCTTGGCTTAGCATACCTATTCCCTTAGCTGTTTTGAGTTTTAATGAATTGCTCACAGCTTCACCTTTTCTTGAAAATTGTCCTTGCCCAGAACCACCTTGTCCAGGGAGTCCTGTGAGGTTTTGCTCTCCCACCCCTATCCCAGGGCAGCCTTAGGTAATGACCACCTGATACAGGAGTTTAAAAACCTGGCCCCTTTTTCTTCAAAGAAGGATAATTCTTTGGTGACATTTGTGCTCCAGAGATGCCTGTTGTATTAAGATGTGGCTACACTTCAGCTAAGTCTGCATCTTTGTCTAGCTTTTTCCTCTGCCCTATTCTGATCTCTTCACCCTCCTATATGTTTCTCCCGAGAGCACTGTCTGTGCATCAAAGAACCCATTTTAAGACAATGGATACTTCATTGTTATTTACATCACAGCTAAAATTTAACCTCTTCAAATTCCTGGCTAACTATTCTAAATTAGCCAACTAGTATACGGTTATAACTCACTTATTTGCCTAAGGATTGCTCTTCTAAATCATCATTAGTAAACTAATTGGAAAAGCTCAGAAATATTCAGCAAAAGCAGAGTCAAGGCTACAAGTAAGGCTCAAGTTGCTCATTTGTAAAGTGCTATTGCTGTTCTAGGCATATTTTTATATGTCAGAGCTCAGAACACTGAAGAAGTTCAGTTTTCCGGAGTTCACATTGAGAAAGCAAACTTTCTCATGTTCAACCATCTCCAGCTCATCACTTCTACATAGTTGTCATCCAAGGGTAGAAATTACATGGACCCTGTATAACATACACAGATTTTGTCCAATGTGTAATATAGGTTATAGCAATTCTGGATGGGAAATGAAATTAAATACATCAAACATATAACACAAAAACTACCCTCAAGAATAATAATCATCAAATATAAGTGTGTGTGTGCCTGGATGCACATTAGACTCCCCTGTTAGATTTTAAAAATACCTTGATCAATTTAAAAACATATAGAGCTGAGGCCTGGGCATCATTATTTTTTCTTAATTTTCTAGTTGATTCTAATGGAATCATTGTATTGATGGATTTATCAAGTTCATTTTGTAAATACAGGACACAAGGTACAATATTGATTATGACCTACCCAAGAAAACATATGTATTTGATACAATAGCGGGATTTCTACTGTACTTTCAAATGCAATCCAGATGATTACAGAGATATAATATAAAGTGATACATAATCCATGATGAATTAATGTGATATATTTGTATATTTGATAATGTACTGTTTATCATAAAATATAAGCTCCCTAAAGGGATGACTGCATGCAAACTGAAAACCTAAAGGTTTCCATTATTTAAAGCATCATTTCCCAAGGTGTGTTTCATGGAACACAAGTTTCACCAATTAACAAATGTTAGCAATGTCTCCACTCCCACCCATTCCTCCCCATAAGTCATAGGGATGGTAGCAAGTTTCAGTGATTTAGAGAAACAATTTATATACTTTTCTTAGGTATTTATAATACTTTTTATTAGAGTACTAAAATATGGTATTTTATTAAAGAAATTTTTTAAACATGAATTAAATGTTACCCAATTTATTATATAAGAGAAACCCATTTTAGTCTAAGTACCTGGTTACATCTGATTAAATTAGTGTTGTATTGGACGTATTTTGGGGAACCTTTGATTTCTACCTTTTTTATTCCTTTCCAGCATGCAGATAACTTAGTTAATTTCTTTCTCTTGCCCTAAATTTTATTTTTAAATATTCCTCTTCACAAATTTTTATTCAATCATAAAGTTATTGAAGCTATTAGGAAGAGATCACTAGACTGAGAGGGCTCTGAAAGAGTTATATCTGAAGCAAAGTTTCTTACCTTCCATCTTCTAACAAGAGGCAATTGAGCTACTAAAACTGTTATGTATAAGACTGAGAATTCTCTTAGATTATTAAAAATAACACTTCATTCGTTTGTTGTAAAAAGTGAATGCTAGGAGATTGATTTATAATAATTGCGTTAGCTTTGTCATTTACAAAAACTTAGAAACCCACACCTTTGTAATCATAAAATTAAATTTATCAGCCTTCATCTAATTTGATAATCCACCCTAAATATGTTATGAAAAAGAAATATTAAGGACTTCCAAATATAAAGATCTGTAGAAATGTAATTGTTATAAGATGTGATTTTTTTCAATAAACCCATAACCTTCTAAGCACCGTACAATTGTTTATACAAAAATCACAGCTGAACTGAAGTACAGAAAATAAAAGAGAAAGGAAAACACACACACATACACAAAATGTGGTCTGTGAAGAACATATAAAAACCTTTACCTGGCTATTCTGCTAAACAGCAGTTCCAAACACTTGCCTAGCTTAGCTACTTCTGATGGGCTTGTTTACACTTGTTAGAGAGCAACCACCTCCTGCGGTGCTAAATTTGGCCTTTAGATGCCGACTGGCAGCTCCCCTTGACTGTCATGTACTTGCAAGAGCAGAATTTGGCCTGCAGTGATTCACATGAGGGCAGAAAAACAATCTTCAAAGCACTATAGCGGTCATGAAGCTAAGGCTCAGGAGAGGAAATGGTGAAGGGGATTAAGTGGAACGAAAAAGGGATTTTTACAGCAGCATTGTGGGATCTCTTACTTACACTTGTTAAACAGTAAGAACATCACAACCCCCTGAAGTTCCTAAATAGTATCCTTAACTATGAAGTCTGATACCACAGTCATTCTTTGGGCAAAGTACTATTGGCTTAAAGGTTGTCAGTCAATAGAAGATACTCTTTAAGCACTGTCAATGACTGACACTAAGAGTTTTTTTCCATTGTGAGAGAAAAATACCATCCTTGTTCCTAGTTTCTGACTAAAATCTCATCCAATGTAAAGTGCTGGAAGAAAAGGGAGAGACAGAAAAAAGGAGCCTATTGATGTTGTCATTCTCTTCTGTCTTCTATATGTAGTTAGGAAAGGGACTCAGTGCATGCCTACCTACCAAATGTCTTCCAAAGAGAGCAGCTCTTATGGAAACCCACCAGAGCAGGTATAATTCTACCTGAGCATCATTTAGAAAGGTGCTTCTTTTGAGTTTGAAGTGCCACTTTTTAACAGACCAACTTCTTAATACTGTTTTATTTTTTTAAATGAAAGCACACACACATTTTCCCCAAATCATTTACTTTCTTGTTATGTGATACAGTAGAATCTATATTTTGTACCTTCTAAGTTCTTCTTAAGGAGCCCTGGTGGTGCAAGTGGTTACGCACTTGGCTGCTAACCAAAAAGTCGATGATTCAAACCCACCAGCACCTCTTTGGGAGAAAGATGTGGCAGTCTGCTTCCACAGAGATTTACAGTCTTGGAAACCCTATGGGGCAGTTCTACTCTGTCCTGTAGTGTCTCTGTGAGTTGGAATCAACTTGATGGCAATGGATTAGTTTTCTTGTTTGTTAATTTTTAAAGTACTTCTTAAATATATCAGACCTTACCATTCAAACAATTCTGTGACTATACATTGCTATACTCACTTATAAATGAGGAGACCAAAGCTTTGAGGGATGAAGTAACTTTTCTAACATAACACAGCTATCTCAGATTTAAATCTGTCTCTAATTCTAAATTCCATGCAATATCCACCATCACATAGTGTTATGTAAAAAAATACTTTTTAAAAAGTAAGTAATTTTATAGTGATGAAAAGATGTGATCACATTATTTTAAAGAAAAACCAGATCTCATCTTCTCACTAGCAAAGATTCAGATCTGGAATTACATCCAGCTCTCCCCTTCACGAAGAACCCACAGGAAGTTACTTAATCACTCAGCACTTTCATTCTGAATCACTCTGGACCTCAGTTTCTTTATGTGATAACACACTAGCACATAATCACATTCTCCCAATAAGGTCTAATAATATTGTCTGGGTTGCACAAGTTTCCAGGAAACCTTTGATACTATTTTTCTTAGAACGATGCACTTTTAATTTGTAAACGGAGCTCATCTCCCAGTCTCTGTCAAAATGAGTCTAGTTTTCTTTTCCTGTCACAGTAGCCATTTCTTCACAGACAGCCAAATTGTTCCATTGTTTCTGTGTGATGTAGAGACATTCCACCATTCTACTCTTTGGGGATGGGCGAACCTATTGTGTGAATCTATGTGCTGATTGACACAATAGCCACAACAATGGGCTCAAATATATCAAAGAACATGAAGACATAGGACTGAGCATCGTTTTGTTCTTTTATGTATAAGATCCTCATGAGTCAGAGCTCACTCAATGGCAATGGCAACTAACAACAGCTATGTTTTGATTTTGTTTTGTTTCACTGCTCTGGTCATCAGTACCACTTAAGCATATTTTAAAGTAGCTCATTTATTTGTACTGAATGTAAGTCATGCAGAAAAGCAGTCCTGGAGCAATGATTCTGTTTGAGCCTTGCTCAATACACACTGTGGAAAACTTTGGCTTCTCCCACTCGCAGAGATGTTAGTAAGACAGTTAACCCCCTCAGACAACAGATAGGAGAGCAATGCTGCAAAGCACTTTGGATTTATAACAAGTCTCTTATCTATAGAGCTTTAAAATGTTTCAGACACATTAAATCTTCATTCCAGATAAGATCACTGTGAGGTAGGTCATTATTTTAAATCACATTAGAGCCAAAGAAACCAGGGCATTGAGAGATAAAATGATTTGACCAAAGTTGCACACTGAGGCTGTCAAAACATAAGGAACAGAACTCCTGAATTTCTAGTTTATAGCCCAATTTATAATCTATATCTTTTTTTATTTTTTGTAAAGCTCTTAAATCAGATTATCTTTAACTCTTATTTAGGATTTGTGTGGGATTTCTCCCAAGTAATCAGGATAAAATAGTAATTGCTTTATGTGGCATTACCTGCAATTAAGTTTTTACTGAAGTAAACCTTCGAGATAATTATTAACTATTTATATCTCAACATTTTTATACTTCTAAAAGTTGTTATGCAAATTATTAAAAATGCATTACTTTATTCCTTTTGAAATCATCCCTTAAACTTGTTGATGACTCAAGATTGTTTTTATTAAAATAAAGAATTACATTACATGGTAATATGGTAATAATGAACTGATTCCAAGTCATATAGAGTTTTTAAATTATTCTCGTCTTCTTCCTTGATGTTAATATTTCCAGGTTGCTGGCTTGTAATTGAAGCAAAGACAAGACAATATGGCTGCTCTGTGATTGACCTGCTGAATATATTTGAATTAAAAAGCCAGTAGATTAGTTGCTTTAAAACATCTGATGATCAGTTCTTACTATATTATTTTATATTCTCTCTTTGGTAAGATTTCCACCTTTAACTTCTTATTTCTGGTATTTGTCCTCCTTGCTTCATCTCATTCACATTCTTTGCTCTAATCTATAATGACGAGGGATTTGAAATAAACACCCTGGCAGAAGTATACATAAAGAAATAAAGAAGTCACAGGCATGATCTTTGCAGCATACCACATTTTCCATCAGCTATTTCATTGACTGAGAGCCCTCGACTTGATTCTCAGCCTTGTTTATTTGATTTTTCCAGGAAAGTAGGTTCTGTATAAGTGATTTGCCATTCTATTTCTAAATTGTCAAATTTTTGGTACTGGTAGACAAAAATGTGTCTCTATTTTGAATTGTTTACTTTTATGTAGATTTTATCTATCCTGTAAATGCACAATTCTCCTTTCCCCAATATATTCCTTTACCAGAACATTCCTTTATTCTTTCCTTATTCTTTGACGCATATAACTTTTAGTTACCATGTTCCTCTTATTACTTCTCATGTTTGATTTTCTTTTGCTCTTCTTCATTATAATCAAATATTAAGTTTCTCCATCTGTCTCTTTTATGTATTTAAGCCCTACTAAGTACTATTTGAAACCTTTCCATTTCTTTTCACCTGATCATGTTTTCTATCATATAGAGCCACGTTTCCTTGGCACTCTCTTCTGCCAATATTGCTTATCCTGTTTAGGATTCTTTTTCCATGTGTGGTTTTCATTTCAATTACTTTCTGGTGAAGTACTTGACATACAGACAATTTTATTTAGAAAACATGTACAATATAATCCTTTAAATGCAACTTCACGTTTCGTCTTCAGGTTGTGTTATTTTCTTGCAGTGGAGAGCATCCATTCTTGGTATTGTTACTGAACTTTCCTCAGTGAATCACAGCTTCAGTTATGTGTAGCTGTAGTTCAAACCATCTTTCATATAGAGAGTTTAAGTTCTTTTCTACGAACCATAATACAAAAGTGACAAATTGTCACTTGGATTAGGAAAAAAAAAAAAAAAGCTCCTTCCATAGCTCCGTAACAATATTTGCAATTCATAAATACTTTACTGGAGATTACAGGATATTTTAAAATGTTTCCTTGCAAGCTATTATGTGATTATTGACAGTTGATACACTACTAGTCAGTCAGTGTGGAAAGACCCTGAAAGAATGGTACACAAATTATTTGTGATTGAGGTTCCTGTGTGTTATGGATTGAATTGTGCCCCTCCCCACCAAAATAATTTTGTTGGACTTTTAATCCTTATACCTGTGAATGTAACCTTGTTGAGAAATAGGGTTTTCTTTGTTACGTTAATTAGATTATGCCTAAGTACCTGTTGCCCTTGAGTTGATTCCAACTCATAGAGGACCTATAGGACAGAGCTGAACTGCTCCATAGTGTTTCCAATGAGTAGCTGGTGGATTCAAACTGCTGACATTTTGGTTAGCAGACGTAGCTTTTAACCACTGCTCCACCAGTGCTCTAAATACAGTCACTTCTGAGTTATAAAAAGAGCAGATTAGACACAGAGATACAAACACAAAGGGAAGACAAACACCATATGAGGATCATCTACAAAGAAGGAATATCAAAGAACCAAGGATGGCCCAGGTTACCAGCAAGGAAAGAATCCACAAGGTCAAGACCCTGATTTGGAATTTTAGTCTCCAGAACTGAAAGAAAATAAATAATTTCTGTTCTTTAAAGCCATTCATTGGCGGAATTTGTGTCACAGAAGCACTAGGAAGATAAGACACTGGGGGAAAAATAATTTTTTTATGTGGAATGTGGCTTCCTTGGATGAGAATGAAGGTGAAGTCTCTGCTGAAGACTCTGAGCAAAGCAGCAACAGCATCAACTCATTTGTTTATTGATTCAAACAACATGTATAGTGCTCCCACTGCATGAAAGGAAGATCTAATAAGCACAAAAGTAACAAAAAGTTTCATTATTCTTAAGGAGATCACAGAATAGTGAGTGTGACAAATAAGTGACCAATTAAATATGAAGAAGTAATTATGAGAAATGATACTTTAGAAATTATGGAACTGATTTCCAGAAAAAGAAAGCCATGAAAATGAAAAACTTTATAAAGAAGCACCAAAAAAGTTCATTGTTACTGAGACCTAGATTGGTTCTATAGCAAAAGTGTTAGGTAAATGTGTCACTTATATGTTATACAGACCAGGAGCATGGCCAATTTAATAAAATTTTCACATATCAGCTAGTTCCTGAAAATGAATTATTACTTATAATTTTCTCTCACTAGTAACTTAACTTATGGAATCCTGTGAGCACTCATTTGGGTATCAGTAGCACCCTGAACACTGATCTATGGTTGTTATTTTGTGCCATCAAGTCGATTCCAACTCATAGCGACTCTATAGGACAGAGTAGAACAGTCCCATGGGGTTTCCAAAGAGTGACTGGTGGATTTGAACTGCTGACCTTTTTCATTAGCAGCCAAGCTCTTAACCACTGTACCACTAGGACTCCGATATGTGGTTAGACCTTAAATTAAAGAAAGCCATAAGGTCCCTGACTTGTTTCATCACCTCCTAATTTCCCAAAGACCAACTTGTGATTTCAACACAGGTCTAAAAGAATTTTTTCACCGTATTATACTATACAATTTTTATGTTAGATATTATTACTATTGTGTTCATATCATTGCTGTTGCATGTTATTGAGTTAATTGCAACTCACAGTGACCCTATAGGACACAGTAGAACTTCCTCATAGGATTTTCTAGGCTTAATCTTTATGGGAGCAGATCCTCAGGTCAGGTCTTTCTCCCAAGGAGCCACTGGGTGGGTTTGAACCACCAGCCTTTCGGTTAGCAGCCTAGCACTTAAACATTTCAATATGAAAAATTCCAGTGTTGCTGATTCCTGTTCAAAATTGTGATAATGTAGCATTCTAGCACTAGACTAGCACTAAGAAGAGTTTTGACTGACAAAAATGGGCTTCTAAATTAACCAAAGCTAATTTCCTCTTATTTTATCACTAATTCAGAAAAGTTTCAGGATTGTGGACTTCATAAAAATAGTTTTAATTAAAACAAGTACACTGTTCATTAGCTAGAACAGATAAAATATCTCAGTTCAGTTTCATTCATATTTTAAAAAAAATCTTTTTGTTATATAAAATATTTTTGTTGCAGAATATCTACATCTCAAAATCCATCGATTAATACAGATAAATGTTATCATAAAATACACTGACAATAATTAACACGTATTACTTTTACTATAAAAGTTTTGGATAACTTTATGTGTAATTTACATGTATCAATCATTTAATCCTCACTTCAACCATTTGTGGCAGGTTCTATTATACTAGCTTCACAGAAGCAAAAATGCTAAGTAATTTGACCCAGTCACAAATTAGGAAGTGACTTGGCCAGATTTGAACTCAGGCAGTGTGACTCCATACACTGCACATTTGGCTACTATAATCTACTGCCTTTTGCCAAAAACCGACTATATATATATATCACATGAGGGATCCCTGGTGGCACAGTGGTTAAAGCGCTCAGCTGCTAACCAGAAAGTCAGTTGTTTGAACCCTCCAACCACTCCGCGGGAGAAAGATGTAGCAGTCTGCTTCCATAAAGATTGTTGTTGTTGTTGTTAGGTGCCATCAAGTCAGTTCTGACTCATAGTGACCCTTTATAGAACAGAAGGAAATACTGCTTGGTTCTTTGCCATCCTCAAAATCATTGCTATGCTTGAGCCCATCATTGAAGCCATTGTGTCAGTCCATCTGGCTGAGGGACATCCTCTCTTTTGCTGACCCTATACTTTACCAAGCATAATGTACTTCTCCAGGGACTAGTCTTTCCTGAGAACATGTCCAAAATATGTGAGGTGAAGTCTTACCATCCTCCCTTCTAAGGGGCATTCTGGCTGTACCTCTTCCAAGACAGATTTGTTGGTTCTTTTGGCAGCCCATGGTATATTCAATATTCTTCACCAACAACATAATTTAAATGCATCAATTCTTCTTTGGTTTTCCGTGTTCATTGTCCAGCTTTCGCACACACATGAGACAATTGAAAATACTATGGCTTGGTTCAGGCACACCTTAGTTCTCAAATGTGTTGCTTATATGTTATTCAGACCAGGCACTTGGCCAATTTAATAATTTTTTCACTGATCAGCTAGTTACTGAAAATGAATTTTTCCCTATAATTTTCTCTCACTAATAAACTAGCTTATGGAATCCTGTGGGCACTCATTTGGGTGGCATAGTGGTTAAGAGCTCAACTGCTAACCAAAAGGTTGGCAGTTCAAATCCACCAGCAGCTCCTTAGAAACCCTATGGGGCAGCTCAACTCTGTCCTGTAGGGTTACTATGAGTCAGAATCAACTTGACATGTTTTTTGTTCTTGTTTTTTTTATCTCTCTCCCTCACACACACACACACATATATAATACATATATTTTATATATATATATATATATATATATATATATATATATATATATATATATATTTTTTTTTTTTTTTTTAAGAAGAACAAGTGATTCATCCATTGGCAGTAAATTTGACAATTTAAGCATAATTTAGATAAGTTAACTCATTAAAAAAGCATATAAAATAGTGAGCATTGGAATTATTTTTCAAGTGATGCAGGCTCTAAATACAAAACTAACCCAGAGACCAGCCTAAAGAAACCAGAGACAGATTTTGGATAATTGAGTTAGTAGTTAAAGGATACATAGAAATCCTTGAAGAGTAAAGCCAGTCTACGTGCTGCTATGACATGGCATAATTAGTCTGCTTAAGATACCCAAGGTAATACCAGGCAGAGTGATTTTTTTTTTCCTCTTTAGTATTTCTCTTTCTTGGTAATCACTTCTTAGTTGTAGATTGAATACAACTGTCCTTCACAGTACCTTTCTCCTTTATTATTAACTAGTACATCAAATACCATGTATCTCCAAACTTTTTCTCTTGGGTATAAAAACAGACAAACACACAGAGAGAACAAACATACACACAGAGTTTCATTTTAATATTGGATTTCATAATTCTATTATATGGTATTTGAGTAAACCTTTAAAATAGAAGAATTCTACTTTAGAACACAGCCTTCTGGCCTCACAAATAAACAAGGAAGGCAGATAAACAGCATAAAAAGACAATATCCAATGAATAGTTTCTTTTTACCAGACCTGTGCTGGCAATTCCAAGGCAGTCCTCCTGGTGAACTGGAATGGGCCACACTGAACACTGGGTCATGTTTAAACATCAGATTAAATTAAAAATAAAGTTCCCTTGTTCCCATTTCCATAAAACAAATTTGGATTTTAACTGAGACCTGTCATAGGTAAACAGGAAGACCAAGAAAGCAAAAAGACAGGGCAAAATTCTCCTCTCATGTGAAAGTGGGATATAGCCCGTCACTTCATTGGCTGAATAGTATATGAGTGGAGAAGAGAGTGAGAGTTGTCAGGAGTTCCCCAAAGGGTTAGCGCCTGGATCTGTTTTCTTCTTCTGAAGAATGGATGGAATGAGGATGACAGGATCAGAGCACTTTCTATCTACCTGAGTGGTATTTTAGCATGCAGCAAGCACATCTACTCACACTCACAGGCAAGTATTTGCCCTAGAATATGACCAACAAGGCTTAAGTGCAGAAAATTGGATATATACGCTGGAGAAGTCTAAATCTGTAATAAAATTTCAACTTGAGAAAGTTACTTAACTTCTCTGAGATTCAGTTTTTAATTCTGTTAAAGGTAGAAAAACAATACTTCCTCATGGGATTGCAATAATTAAAATACTATATTAAACACAAATACATCTCTCAAAAATATATGATATATTTTGTATATTCAATACATATTGTTTTCCTGAAAGATAACACATTATCATTTTGAGTTTTTCAAAATACTTTAACACTAGAAAGAATATGACAGTGGCAGAGAATACATAGTGTATTTATTTTTCCTCTATTATTTTCATTTTTTATTAGATAATTTTAGGAATAAAAATATTTCACATAAATTACAAATTTTTTTTTGACTGCTTCCTACACTATGACAGGCAGCTTAAGCACTGGAGATCTAACCAATAACAAGATTCAAGATAAAGTACTTGTTCTTGTGGCAATCACATTCATTTGAAGATTTGACTTCAAATTTTTGGTCATTGAGAACCTAGACCATTGAGGAAAGTTGATATACTTCAGAAAGCAAGATGATTTAGGACATTATGAATATTTCACCATAAAACTCAGAGAATCTGTGGTGAGAAACAAGATGAGGCCAGGTGAGAGGGAACTAAAAGGATAGAAAAAGACTCAGGATGCTGTATAATGATTGGGAGGCAAGAAAGTCAATATTTGGGAAAGAAGCAACTTCCTAATCAGCCCCTCCTCTTATTATTTTTTTTCTGTATCCTTTCACCATACTTATTCAATCTTTATGTTGAGCAAATAATATAAGAAGCTGGACTATATGAAGAAGAACAAAGAATCAGGATTGGAGGAAGACTCCAACATGCAGATTACACAAACTTGCTTCCTGAAAGTGAACTGGACTTGAAGCACTTACTGAAGAAGAACAAAAAGTACAACCTTCAGTATGGATTGCACCTCAACATAAAGAAAACAAAAATCCTCACACCCAGACCAATAAGTAACATCAAGATAAATGGGGAAAATATTGAAGTTGTAAAGGATTTCATTTTACTTGGATCCACAATCAACACCTATGGAAGGAGCAGTCAAGAAATCAAAAGATGCATTGCACTGGGCAAATTTTCTGCAAAAGACCTCTTTAAAGTGTTAAAAAGCAAATATATCACTTTAAGGACTAAGGTGTGCCTGACCCAAGCAGTGGTGTTTTCAATTGCCTCATATGTGTGTGAAAGCTGGACAATGAATAAAGAAGACAAAAGAATTGATGTCTTTGAATTACGGTGTTGGTGAAGAATATTGAATATACCGTGGACTGCTAAAAGAATCAACAAATCTGTCATGGTAAAAGTACGGCCAGAATGTTCCTTAGAAGCAAGGGTGGCAAGACTTCCTCTCACATACTTTGGACATATTATCAGAAGGGACCAATCTCCGGAAAAGGACAACATGCTTGGTAAAGTAGAAGATCAATGAAAAAGAGGAAGAATCTCAAGGAGATGGATTGCCACAGTGGCTGCAACAATGGACTCAGACATAGTAATGATTGTGAAGATAGTGCAGGACTAGGCAGTGTTTCTTTCTGCTGTTGTACATAGGGTTACTCTGAGTCGGAACCAACTGGATGGCAATTAACAACAATAGCTTCTGTATTTACTTTTACTTTCCAATTCTTTACTTTTAATCCTGCCATCATAGGTGAGATTCTGGAATAGCCCTGAGATGAACTGAAAAGTCTGGATGAACTGAAAGGGAGAGTGTTCCTCACAATAATTATCAAGAACCAAGGAAAAAAGATGAGGGAACAGGTATGGCAAATAGCAATATTAGGGGGGATAAAAAAAGAATGCCAGTGCTCACACGGAACAACTTATGTTAATAATTTTTACAGTTTATTTTAATGGTCTATCAAGGTTTCCCTAGGTTTCAATAGGGTCACCATAAGTCAGAACCGACTCAACGGCACCTAACAACAACAACAACAAGAGGTTTCAACAGAGGTACTTCGGGTGCAAGATGAACTATAAATAGTAGGGAAACCTTCTACCTCTTTATTAAAAAAGAGTATCTCTAATTATCTCTATTTTTTTGTGTCTGGCATGTATTTTATCCATTATAACTTTTCTTTTCCTCAGGATAAACATGAAAGGAAGGAAGAAAAGATAAGGATGAAGGAAGACCTCTATTCTACATACAGATCATAAAAAGACCATGTTAAAATAAAAGTTGAGTGGTAGAGGTAGTAACGTCTCTAGTTGTAGGGATAGCGCGAGCTTGTTATATAATGGAGTGCATGGTAGTAATGGGAAAGTTTTTACGGAGAGGCTGGAACTTGAGTTAAACTTTGAAAACTCATTAGGATTTAAATAACTGATGAGAAAAGAAGAGACTTTCAAGAGAAGGGAATGAATTTAGACAGAAGGAGACAAGGATATTTCATAAATGTTTCCATTCTTAAAATTTTGAAATGCTCTTCTAGTGGTGCTGGGTAACTGTCCCTGTGCCTTCTCTGGCCCTGAAACCAAGGAGAGTTTTAAGTTCTTAAGGAGAGTTTAGAGGAATCCTCGTGGTGCAGTGGTTAAGCATTTGACTGCTAACCCACCAGCTGCTCTGAGGGTGAAAGATGTGGCAGTCTGCTTCCGTAAAGATCACAGCCTTGGAAATACTATGGGACAGTTCTACTCTGTCCTATACGGTCACTATGAGTTGGAATAGACTCAGTGGCAATGGGTTAGGTTTTTGGTTTGGGAGGAGAGTTTAGTTGTTTTGAAAGGACAGTTTAGTAAAGATTTTACTTCTTGACTACCACTCTCTTCTGGTATGATAAATGTGTTAACTTGTTACACTACTGCTAAAACTCACTTAGACAAATTGGAAACAATTGTTTTAATCAACATTGAAATACAGATATAAAATACTGTATGGAAATTATAATTTGATAAATGGGAACACCGCAGGCCCCATATTGAGTCCAGATGGTTACAGCGTATTTAATACATGTATCCATTTGGCATTAGCACACTTGTGTATCACAGTCTCCTTCTCATTTATGTTTAATGATGGATAGATTCCAAATAATACAAGATGTTCCCCAACATGTTAAACTTCTGGCAAGTAAGTGAGCAGACAGTGAGATATCTCTTCCCAGTATATCTTGTATGCTCAGCATAACTGTTCAAAGATAATCTGAACTTCAGATCAGACTTTTCAATTCTTAAGCAAAGAATGGAATAATATGAACAATTGTTTTTATTCAAAAGAGCAAAAATTCTTAGTCCAATCTATAAAATTTGCAATGAGCTTAAAATTCTAGAATATTTTCTGCAGGCTTTGGCTAAATGTTAAACTTTGGGCAGCCATCAGTAAGGTCTAAGTTTTATGTTAGCAGTTTTGTTTTAGTTGTTAGCAGAACTGTCTACAATTAAATTTGGAAGGAAGTAGGCAATTTTTGCCTTTGACAAAATTCAAATATACTATTTTTTTTTTTTATCTATTATCTCTACTATAAGGCATCATACATCTATCAAATTCCCTATCTTCAATTTTCTTCTTTGTTTAAACAGAAGCAGTGTTTCTAATGCTTTTTCCTCAACTGAAAGTCAGTGTATTTAATCTGCTCTAAAACTTTTAATGGCTTCCAATTACCCACGAAAGGAGCTCTGGTGGTGTAATTGTCAAACACTGGAGACCAACTGACAGATCAGCTGTTTGAACCCATTCATTGGGTCTTTATGAGTTGGAATTGACTCAGTGCATACTACAACATTACTCACAAAATAAAAAATCAAATTATTTAATCTGCCGTTAAAGGTTACCCAAACTTTCTACACTTTTTATTGCTGCAACATTATCTTTTCCTCTTTCTTTTTTTAAAATTAATTCCCTTGGTGTCCCACTCAAATTAAACCTTTTCCCCCTTACGTACTTCAGTAGGTCCAGAGACAAGTCCTACTATGGATGGTCACATCTAAGGGTGCCTGGGATTGACCTCTAATTCAACTGAATCTTCTCTATTTGTTCAGAAATACGATGTGAATTCTTCTCACGAGATCCCAAGCCGATATGAGGAATGGATGCCGATATCCCTAAGACAAGAAATAAACTCTGTTATAGTTCATGTACAGTTTTCCCCTGGCTGGACCAGACCAACATACTGGCACAGTAAGAGTGAATGACTATGTGCATCTTAAAATAGTAGAGAATAAACAGAAGAATATAAAGTTCTTGCACCTGAGAAAGACAAAAGGTATTTCTTGAAGAACCATATAGAACCATTGAGAAATAAGAGTTCTAGAGTCAAACTGTTTGATTCTCGTCTTCATCACTTCTACCTAAGTAGAGTAAAGATCGTTACTAGGGAACACTCAAAACTCAATTTTTCCTTAGTAAGAAAATATTGAACAATGTGTACAGCTAAAGGACATTTCTTAGCCTGCACCATAGAAGGTTGTGTGACTCAGTTCTGGCCAAAGAGAAGAAAGCAAAACTGTTGTGTGTACACTCTGGAAGATACATTAAAAGGCAGGGCATTTGTGTTAGTTTCCCATTCTACTGCTTGAAATATAAGAGTAATAGCTAGCACTAAAGCAACAATTTTGGATTATGAGGCAATTTGAAGTTGTAAGCCACATACTAATAAGGATGAAGCAGATAGAAAAAAAGAGGATTTTTTTTTTTTATGGCTATATGAAGCCTCCTGGATTGCCTAACAGTAACTTGTTTTATGTGAGAATAAACTCATATGTTTCCAAGCTCATTGTAGTCATGTCTCTATAAAAATGAAACTCATTGCTGTCAAGTCAATTCCAACTCATAGTGATCCTATAGGACAGAGTAAAACTCCCCCGTAGAATTTCTAAGGAGCATCTCTGGATTCAAACTTCTGCCCTTTTGGTTAGCAGCCAGGTTCTTAACCACTGTACCACCAGGGCTCCATGTCTGTATACGTTTTTGCTAAATTCAGTTTCTAACTAATACACTGCACAGTTTGGGGCAAAGTATAAAATCCTTATATGCCTCAGGTTCCTCATTTATAAAACTCAAATATAATCATTACCTAGTTCATTGCTTAATTCTAAAAAACTAATGAGTTAATGTATTTAGGTTGGTTTCCGGAAGCCAGTAGATTCTTTAAACATTTAGCTATTGTTAGTGTCGTTAATAAGGAACCTTGGTGGCACAGCGGTTACGTGCTCAGCTGCTAACCAAAAGGTCAGTGGTTTGAAACCACCAACCATTCCGTGGGAGAAAGGTGTGGCAGTCAGTTTCCATAAAAGTTTTACAGCCTTGGAAAGTGTGAGGCAATTCTGCTTGATCCTATAGGGTCTCCGTGAGTCACAATTGACTGGACTGCAGTGGGTTTGGATTTTTTGTTTGTTTGTTTGTTTTAGGGTCATTAATATTGTCAAGCAGTATCATCACATGTGGGGAAACTTCATGGAGTATTGGAAGCCAGGAGAGTTTCCCTTTAATGCTTGGAAAGCTTCTGATTCACTTGTTTTGTGCAATCATTTCTCCACAGTTAATTATTTTATCCTATGTGTTATGGATTGAATTATGTCCCCTCAAAATGTGTATGAACTTGACTAGTCAATGATTCCCAGTAATGTGTGATTGTCCACCATTTTGTCATCTGATGTGATTTTCCTATGTGTTGTAAATCGTACCTCCATGATGTTAATGAGGTAGGATGAGTGGCAGTTATGTTAATGACGCATGACTCAATCTACAAGATTAGGTTGTGTCTTAAACCAGTCTCTTTTGAGATATAAAAGAGAGAAGCAAGCAGAGAGACATGGGTACCTCACACTACCAAGAAAGCAGGGCTGGGGGCAGAGCACTTCCTTTGGACCCATGGTTCCTACATGGAGAAACTCTTAGACCAGGGGAAAATTGATGATAAGGAACTTCTCCCAGATTGGACAGAGAGAGAAAGCCTTCCCCTGGAGCTGGCACCCTGAATTCCGACTTCTAGCCTGCAAGACTGTGAGAGAATACATTTCTCTTTGATAATGCCAGCCACTTATTTATTTCTGCTATAGCAGCACTAGATGACTAAGACACTATACTTAGTTAAAAGGAACTTGAGTACTTTGTGTTTCTGTTAGTGTTTTTCAATCAATCACCATTAATTTTGTGAAAATATACTCTTCTTATCATGTTCCTTCCTACATATTTTACTCACGGATTGCTACTTGGAATGCTACTTCCAGTAACTCTCTAGATATATAAGTATTTCATGAATTTCCAGGCCTGGTAAAAATACCACATCCTTCACCAAGTCTTTCTTGATACTCCAAAATGGAATTAATTTTTCCTAGTAAGAAATCACATAGTGATGTATAAGTTTCTCCACAAAATTTTGCTTCTGGGAACCTCACCACCATCAAGAGAGACCTGGGGTCCCTGCACTGAGAGACTCCCAGACCCAGGAGACAGAGAGAGTTGTAACACCAGAGATGGTTTGAGGCAGCAAAAAGTGAAAAGGCAGGGAAACAGGGGCAGCAGAACTAGGAGACCAGCTCCAGACAGAGAGGTAAGCTTCCTGGCCTGTGAATCGAGGTGGATACAGTCAGCATGCTGACCCACAGAGCGAGAGAGCTGAGAGCCTTTGGGCAAGAGGCTTGCTGATGGAGTAGGGTGCTTCTGAGCACTTACTGGTGAAGCTAAACAGCTTTGTAACACTTAACTGAGCAGGGCAGAGGCCAAGTAGAGGGCCGAGAGTTGAGGGCAAGAGAGGAGGCCTGTCCTGAGGAGGCTGAGATGAGCCTATCCTCAGGAGGCCGAGAGAAGTCTGTCTTCAGGGGGCCAAGAGGAGCTCTGCATGACCGAGGGGAGCTGAGAGAGCTGTCCTGCATTGAGGGAGGGAGACTTTGCCTACATCCTTTCTGATCCTGATCCCAAGTTGTAGCCTGTTGATCCTGATCCTGAGTTGTAATCTGTTACTTCCCTAGTGAACCCCACTAACGTAAAAAAAAAAAAAAAAAAAGAAATTTTGCTTCTTTCTATGCATCACTCTCCTACCAGACTATAAATTCCTTGAGAACAGAAAGTATTTTTTATTTATTGATATATCACTAATTACTGAATGAATGAATGCATATTGCTCATTGTATTAGTTTCCCGTGGTTGTCATAAAAAATTACCTTAAACTGGATGGCTTAAGACAACAAAAACGTATTCCTTTACGGTTCTGGAGGCCAGAAATCTGAAAGGAAGGCATCGGCAGGAAGCTGTTCTCTCCAGAGGCTCTCCCAAAACCTGCTCTGTCTTTGTCTTAGGAGGACACATGTGATTGCATTTATGTGCCACTGGAATAATCCAGAATAAGCTCCTCCTTTCAAAATACTTAATCACATTTTCTGCCATGTAAGGCAATATTCAGAGCCCTGGTGGCACAGTGGTTAAGAGCTCGGCTGCTAACCAAAAGATTGGCAGTTTGAATCCACAAGTCACTCCTTGGAAACCCTATGGGACAGTTCTACTCTTACCTATAGGGTCACTATGAGTTGGAGTAAACTCAATGGCAATGGGTTTGGTTTTTGGTTTTAATAGTCATGTTTTTGCCATGTAAGGTTATATTCATATTTTCCAGAGATTAGGATGTAAACATATTTTTTTGAGGATACCATTCAGTCCCCGATGTTCCCATTTCTTTTTTTATTCTTGTTATTTGTGGCATATTTATTATTATGATATTCCAAGAACCCACCGTTCATATGATTTCACAAAGCATTCCCAATAACAATATTTAGAATGAATGTGCAAATTCCACTATAGTTTTGATCGATATGTTTGATGATTTAGTCACTTAACACTGGAGTGACTACTGTCTTAACATTGGATAGCTATTTTTACCAGTGTCAGAACTTTCTAAGTTAGTTTAAATTGAGAGATTAATTTTCAAGTGTGTGATGTCTTCAAAGCAAATTTTGAATATTCAGAAACCTTGCAAAAATGTCCATGTCCATGCTGTATCTTTTCTTAACATGATACTTGAATACCTCTTAGCCTCTTGAAGCTTTTGCATTATTTTCAAAAAGTTTTGAATTATTTTGTTAGAGCAAAACAGAAAGGGGAGAGAAAGTTGCGACCTGAAAGTGTTTATGACCATAAAGGAAGCAAAAAACAAGACAAAACAAACAACAACAACAAAAAACTATTTGGAGTTAAATGAGAAATTATCAAAACAAGATTGTTTAAGAGTTACTATAGGGGTTCTGTTGTTAGGTGCCGTCAGTTGATTCCAATTCATAAAGACCCTATAGACAACAGAATGAAACACTGCCTGGTCCTGCACCATCCTCACAATCATTGATATGCATGAGCTCATTGTTGCAGCCACTATGCCAATCCATACCACAGGTGGTTAATGAGTCTTCCTCCAATCCTGATGCCCCATTCTTCTTCAAATAGTCCAGCTTCTTGAATTATTTGCTCACTATATACATTCAATAAGTATGATGAGAGGATACAACCACACACACATTTCCTGATTTTAAACCATGCAATATCCACTTGTTCTGGCTGAACCACTGCCTCTTGGTCTATGTATAGGTTCCTCATGAGGACAATTAAGTGTTCTGGAATTCCCATTCTTTGCAAAGTTATCCATAATTTGTTATGATTCACACAGTCGAATGCCTTTACATAGTCAATAAAACACAGGTAAACATTTTTCTCATATTTTCTGCTTTCAGCAAAGATCCATCTGACATTGGCATTCTGCATACTACATAATTATTTTTCATTCTAGAACATTTCTGGGAAATTGATCAAGTTTATTTTAAAGACTAAGATACTAGTTGTCTAATAACAAGTTTGCCACCAAAAATAAACATTAAAGGTTTCCTAATGTCCAATAGAAACTAGGAGTAGGAGGAGCCACTGGGTGGCCAATCAGTTAAGCACTGGACTATTAATCAGGATGATAAATTTTCATCAGAATTAATTTCAAAAGATTGATTTTGCAAAATTGATAATTCTTTTTTATATAGAATGAATATTATCCCCGTATAAAGGAAGAAAACATAAAATTAAAGAGATGATAGTTGTCATCAAAAGTATGTAGAGCTATTAACCACTGTTTTTAGGGCATCTGACAAATCATGTATTTAAAATAAATAAATAAGTGTATGCATATGTGCATGTGTGTGTGTGTGTTTGTGTGTGTTAACAGATTGGGCTTTGGGATTTTTATTTCTCACAAAATTTTCCTGCTTTCAATATGGTTATAATTTAGGATATTAATAATTTGGAAAAAATCATAATAGGAGTCTTTTCTTTTTTTTATAATTGTCCAATAGTTCCTGGATAGTTTGTTTTGTTTATTCATTCTTTTTTCTCTTTGCATTTCCATTTGGGAAGTTTCTATTGACCTGTCTTTAAG
This sequence comes from Dugong dugon, assembly GCA_030035585.1. NCBI lineage: Eukaryota > Metazoa > Chordata > Mammalia > Sirenia > Dugongidae > Dugong > Dugong dugon. The sequence goes on along the minus strand of CM057463.1, from coordinate 104,871,415 downwards.
CTCATTGGTTCTTTCTTTGGTCATGACCAGTCTACTGATAATCTTATCATAGGTATTCTTTGTTTCTTTTATATTTTGATTTCTAGCATTTCCCTTTCACTCTTTCTTACAGTTTCCATCTCATTGCTTACATAACCTATCATTTCTTGCATGTTGTCTACTTTTTCCATTAGAACCAAACCCTTAACATATTAATTATAGTTATTTTAAATTTCCTTGTCTGATAATTCCAAATATGTGTCATATCTGTATCTGTTTTGGATGCTTGTTATGTCTCTTCATGCTTTTTAGCATGCCTTGTGTTTTTTGTTAATAGGAAATGAGATAAATAGAACTACAGTGTGAGATTTTATGTTAATTTGGCTAAGGGATGAGTGTTTAATGTTTGTTGAAGCTGTAGGGGACAGTGACTTTAAATACCTCAGTGTCCTTATTTTTGTCTTCCCTGTTTCCCCTATTTTCTTTGTGTTTCCATAAAACCTCTTGCTTAAATAGATTCTGAGCCTTGCAGATCTTTCAGCTGTAATCCACTGTCATTATACAGAAGCTCTTTTGTTGTGGCAGTAAGCTTTGAGGGAGCAGGTGTGTTCTATACTCTTATGATTAAATCTCAGTCTTTTAGTGGGTGTGGGGCCCAAGGCTTTGGCCTTCATATGTGTTTCCTTCCCTTCCCTACTGTCTTAGGCTGGGTTCTCTAGAGAAGCAAAACCAGTAAAGCATACAAGTATATATATATATAGAGAGAGTTATATCAAGGAAACAGCTCACATGACTGCAGAGACCAGAATGTCCCAAGTCTGTCAGGGTAGAGGCCTCTCCCAATTCACGCAGCCACGGGAGCTGGCGAGACTGAGATCGACAGGTCAGAGAATAGGGCTCCCACTCACAGGCTGTGAAGGTGGAAGAATTCCAAGATCGGCAGGCAAGACTGCAAGATTTCTCCTGATTCACGTAGGTGCAGGGGCTGGCGAACCCAAGATCAGCAGGTCAGAGAGCAGGGTTCTGCTCACAGGCTGTGAAGATCGACGAATCCAAAGTTCGGCAGATAAGCTGACAGCTCAAGTACCAAGAACCAGAGATGAGATGACAGGAGGCAGCCACAGGATCCAGAGTCAGAAAAAGCCAGAACATCTGCTATATTCAGATGCAGGCCACACCCCTAAGGAAACTCCCTTTCATCTGATTGGCTACTCACAGCATATTCAATCATGGGAGTAATTACATTAAAACACTGAGAATCATGGCCCAGCCAAGTTAACACACAATCTTAACCATCACACCTACTTCGGTGAGACAAGAAGGAAGGAGTGGGCTGGACTTCCCTCCAGAAGAATAAGGCTCTAGTAGTCTTTTTTCCCTGGAAGCTAGGGTAGCGTCTTTTTCCCTGCAGAGTAAGTCTTTTTTATGGAGAATGTTCTTGGTGTGTTTCACAATGATTATATTTCCCCTCTCTGTTTGGAGGTGTAAGAGATCTTTCTTGTGTCTTTACCATGAGACCCTGCTGGTGTCTCTTTAGGTATAACCCAAAGAAGTGTGGAGCCTTAGACTCTGGATCCAGAAACTCCTCAGTCTCAAACATCTCCAAACAGCTTCCAGCAGTTTGTTAAAACCACCACACAAATTTTTGTACTAGTTTCTGTCTCCAGTAGCTTCTATTCCAGGTAAGCAAATGACAGCTGTGATTCTTTGGATTTACTTTTCTCTCCAGATTTCAGGTTGGCACATTGCCCTGTGACCTCAGTTTTCTGATGGGTCAAAGAAAATTCATTGATTTTTAAGTTTGTTCAACTCGCTGTTATTGTGAGGACAGAAGTGACAACTTTCAAGAATTTTACATGCCAAAGCTGAAATTGGAAGTTGAATCTCTTCTTCAGTAATCAAAATATAACATATTTTGTGTTTGAGGCTTACGTATGTGTGCATCAATGTCAAACTGTGATTAACAGTTCCAGTGCTTCAGAATTTAGGCATTTATAGGAGACTGACACTGTTTCAACTTTGTAATCACCCATTGTATTCCCAAGTCTTGGTCCTGGAGCATGAAAATCACCTATGAAGATGGTTAAAAATACAAATTCTTGGGCTCTTTCCCTAGACCTATTGAAGTACAATTTCCTTGGACAGATGCCAAGAGTACATATACTACCAAGGTCTTCAGCTAATTTTTATGAACAAGCAAGTTAGATAATAATGCGTATATTATCTAGCACAGTAACATGCACATGTGTAATCAATAGACATTTGTAAAATAATAATTAAGTGAATTAAAAGAATTTAATAAAGTGAAATGAAATAAAATAAGAAATATTTTATTCAGATACCAATTTAACTGTTCAGAATTAGGTCTTGCTTTCTGAAATGGTGAACAAGTGTTTAAGACTAGGTTGCAGTAAGCTTAAAACAGAACATGATGGTGTGTAAGGATTTTTGTAGTGAATAACAAGTATTTTTGCCTGCATTTGAGGTTTAAGCATCACCTCTTTATATTCTCATGATTGCACTAGGCATAGTAGCATGCTTACCTGACATGTATATTGATGTTGAAGAATTTATCTTTGATACTGAGAGAGAGTCCATGAGTTCTAAGAGGATAACTACTCTGAAATGTGTAAACTTAATATGTAAACATAAGTGGTCATCTTTTCACTCATTTAAAAGCTGTTGGCAAAAGAGGAGAATAGCAAAACAGTTATACAGAAAAGAAAGAGGGAAAAAAAAAAAAGAGTGACTTCTAATGACATTTGAGCCCCCAATTCCAGTTGGTTCATAGTACTCAGCTGTTTCCTGCCTTTGGATTTTTTGTAACACATTTGTGTTTATATGATCCATTGTCCTTCTTGCAGAAACTATTTCCGGTACATTTATGTTGTTCACCACTAAAAGAATAATAACATATACTCTTGTACTACGGCAAAACAGACAGCAAAAAGAAAGCTGTAATATAGTGTGTGTATGTGTGTGAGTGTATCATTCAATCATTGCTGGTACAAGAACAGATGTTTGGGGCAACAGGATCATTTGTATCTAGTTCAGAGGATACGTTCTACAATCCTATTAAAAAACAAACCAAATCAAAACTCAATAAAAAAAAATTGGTACACCGAAAAATAAACAACAAACAAACAAATTCAATTTATATATTCCGTGTAGAAATCAAATTTTTTTTATTTCATTATGTAACAGTTGCTATAGTTCTATTTATAGCTCCCATTATTTGTCTTGTGGCTGTTGTTATTATCATTATTATTGTTGCAGGAAGTTTGGCTTATGTGGTGGAACATTGAAAATAGTTAACATAGGTATTACTATGAGTTGCAATTGAGTCAATTCCAACTCATGGAAACTCCATTCTTAAAGAGTTTTCTACTGTTTCTTTATCATAAAAGGCTATTGAAATCTAAAAAATAATCTCTGCCCTATCAGGGCAATTTTTGATAAAACCACAGCATGCTTTTTCCTAAGACTATTATTCAAATAGGAGAGTGACACTAAACTTTCTACTGCTTTAATTATATCATTTTATTTTGTGGCCTTTAGTGACCTTTTTATGGCCTGTTATTAATTCAGAGTCGCTGTCCTCAAGAAGCTTATATGCTGTCTCAGTCAGGCTCCAGAAGACACTTAAACTCCAGTACACTAAGGCAGTGGTTTTCAAACTTCAGCATATATCATAATGATTGGAGGTTTTATTAAAACTCAGATTTCTGGGCACCACCCTCAGAACATCTGATTCAGTAGGTCTGAGAGGGGACTATAAAATTCATATTTCGAACAAGTTCCTTGAGGATGCTGAGGCCCTTTGAAAACCACTACCCTAAGTCAACTTTTGTATGCAATCAATTAACTTCTCTCCTCTGCATCTAGAATGTTACTATTGAGAAAATAGTCCTCAAAATTATTTTCTATGGGGCTTAATTTTCTCATGAATTCCAGTTGAGAAAGGCTGCTAAAAAATCCCACAGTATTTAAAAAAGACAACTCTGTACTCTTTTTCTATGAACTGTGCTAAAAGAAATGTAGCACAACTAGTTGCCATTGAGTCAACCTTGACTCATGGCAACCGCATGTATGTCGAAGTAGAACTATGCTCCGTAGAGTTTTTGGTGGCTGATTTTTTTTTTTTTTTTTTGGAAGTAGATCGCCAGGACTTTCTACCAAGGCATCTCTGTGTGGACTCGAATTTTCAACCTTTTAGTTAGCAGCGAAGCACATTAACCATTTGCATACTAAGAATCTCCAAAAGAAATGCAAGAACCTATAATAAATTGGAACTTTTAGCATCTATACGAATCCATGGAAAATCCTCTTACATTGCAAGTCAATACTTATTTAAATTTAATTTTTTCAGTTATATCTCTTCAGAATAACCTATGATTAAAATGGTCCACACCAGTGTTTGATAGGAAGCATCTGCTAATTCAATATATTGCTGAATAAATTATCGAAATGAATGACATAGTGATGGAGTCACTGATTTTCACAGTGTGCTCCTATGCCTTTCCTCTCAAATCTGTCATGTCTAAACAAAAGTACTTATGGGAAATTTAACCCTGAAAACTAAATCAGAAGTTCCTTCAATCTTTGAGTCCTTTACTGTCTAAAGTAGGAAAGAATGAAGGAGGGAGGGGGTGAGTGAATGTGTTTTTGAGAGTAGCAAAATATTTCTTTATAACAAACAAACAAACAAAAACAAACCTGTTCCCTTCTAGTTTGCTTCTGACTCATAGTGACCCTATAGGACAGAGTAGAACTGCCCCATAGGGTTTCCAAGGAGTAGCTGGTGGACTCAAACTAATAACCTTTTGGTTAGCAGTCAAATGCTTACCCACTGAGCCACCAGGGCTCTCTACACTTTGTGTTTAATAAAGAATGAGTATATCTCAGGTCTCTTTGAATATCTTGATATTGTTACGGAGTAAGACTCAGACCAACTATAATATTCTTTCCCTTTTCCTGGGGCTTTTTTTTTTTTTTTCTTTATTCTTTTACTGTATCCTTTCTTGCTTGAGAATATTAAATATAAATTTAATTCCCTTACTTTTTCTTTATCATTTAGCTAGCTTGATTATTTATTTTTTGCTTTTGTCAATTATGTTCTTGATGGGTTATCTTTATTTGTTTTAGATTTTATTTGTCTTATTTCAATTTGCTTTTCTCTGTGTCACTGCCTTTATTTCATGTTAAGAACTGTTTGTCAGCCTTCTGGATTTTTTTTTTCCTTTTATTTTCCCTTGGCTGAGTCTCTGGTGCTCTTAATTTGCTGCCAAAGTGAAAACAAATATGAAACCAGTGTCTCATGGGAATTTACTCTGTTCTGAACAACACTTTTCTTTTATGTTTTTGTTTGTTATAAATTATCATGGTGTATAAACCGTCGCAGGCATTTCAAAGGGCTTGCTATTACTAAACATGAAAAATAAAAAGATGTACCAGTTTCAAATGAACAAATTTCCTTTTAGAAGTCACAAAGGATACTAAAGCAAAGCAATAGAGTGCTGGCTGAGTATTTTTTCAAACATCATGAGGTAATACGGTATCTCTTATAATGTCATAGGAGTTAATGAGGCAATTTCCTGAGGACAGAAAGCCTGGCACAGAGCAAACCTCATGACACATTCTGGACAGAAAACAGAAGTCTAATTACTCAGTGAAGATTGTAGTTTGAAAATAATGAGGAAAAGAATGTCTATCAGTGAAAAATTGAGTCACGGTGCCAGGGTTACCCAGGCCCCAGACCTCAGTAATAAGGTAGGTATTTACGTAACTGAACATATTTTTTTCCTAAGTACTATTTTGGCCCAAACTTGTAAGGTAGATCCAAGTCTAGGTGTATCTCAAGATCTCTTTCGATTGTATCTCTCAGGTCTTTCTGTGGCAATCCCCAGAAATCACCTTTGACTCCACAGAAGAATAATTTGTTTTGATTAAAAAAGAAGAAAAGATCCAAGGCGGATTAGATTGCTAAATTCACAGCCAAAGTCTTGTCAAAGGAAGACACTGTCATAGAGATTACTGTCATGGAGAGCACTGGCTTTGTAGTAGCGTAAGTTCTTCACTACCTCTCTTTCACTTTAGACTGGAAGTCCTAGGCAGAATATTTTGACTGGCTGAGCTTTGATTATGATCTCATGATCTGTCAGAGTGGTGGCAGAAGCACTGGTTCTCTTCAGCTTCTGCTCTGAAAGTTGGACACATCAGGATTCTTATGGTGGAAAAGCCCCTAAATAAAAGAAAGCTCAGATCCAGGTCAGCCAATAAAATGACAAATGTTCTATTTATATGTGTTATATATGCATTCCCCAACAATGAAGTTTAGTTTTACCGGTTATTGAATTTTATAAACTTTGAATCAAAACGTTTATCTTTTAAAACAACAATCTTCTCCTGCTCAACGTTACGTTTGTGGAATCCTTACAAGTACATGTGGCCTAAGAGGTTTATTTCTAGAACTATATTATGTTTCATTTTATGAGTATATCACAATATATTTATTTATTCTACTGTTGATGAACATTTAGACTTTTTTCAGTTTTGATTAGTACAGAAAATGTTGTTTTGGACAGACTTTTATCCGCTTATCCTGACTTCCTTTTGCAAGACTACTTCCATAGAATTTACCTAGGTGTGGAATTTCTGGGTTGTAGATGAGCATATACATACTCATATTTACTATATAGTGGCAAGCTATTATTCAAAATGTTTATATAAATTTGCACACCCGCCACCAATTTGTGAGATTATCTTCACTCTTGCACTTATTAGTATCGTCACAAAAATGCTGCTAAACATACAGCTTGGCTCCTGCTAAAGTGGCAAGAAGGCATCCTAAGAGGCTCAGACCCAGGGAAAGCAAGTCCTGAGCTGGGAAGCTATGGCCTTCTTAGTGACTAGCCACTACTGGGTTTCAGTGCCTCCACTTCCTCATCTACCATCAAACCTTGGGGCTGGAGGAAGAAAAATGCATATAATATGCCAAAGATTAAAAAAAAAAAATGCTGCTAAACAAAACACCCTCAAACTCAGTGGCTAAACACAGCAATCATTTAGTCTCCTCAGTCTGTGAGTTGTCTCAGGTTTACAATGCAGTTTCATGGCTCTGAGTCTGTTCTATGAGTCCTTCATCCTACACTGATAAACAGGCTAGCAGAGATAGGTTCTTCTTATGGCAAGAGTCCTGGCGGTGCAGTGGTTAAGAGTTATGGCTGCTAACCAAAAGTCTGCCAGTTTGAATCCACCAGCCACTCCTTGGAAATCCTATGGGGCAGTTCTACTCTGTCCTAAAGAGTCGCTGTGAGTTGGAATTAATTCAACAGCAATGGGTTTGTTTTTTGGTTTATAGTGACGACAGATGCATAGAGAACAAAATTAATAGCACTTGCACTTTTTTTTTTAAACAGTGAATGCATTTTTTTTTTTATTTTAATGAACGTAACTTGTGAGATTTGGAGAGAAAATAGTTCTGTTTTCATGCTTTAAAAAAACAGCTAACTTCCTAATCAGTTGGTTATATTGAGTTAGTGATAGTGTCATTTTCTGGAGGTGGGTGATTTCTTTATCACAGAACTTTATAGGGAATTATTGATAAACATCTTAATTGTTTTTGTGTCATAGAGAAATCAAGAACATTAACTTTATAGCCTTCATTTTGATCATGTAATTCAAACATAGACATAATAACTGGGTCTATATGAGCTTGCTGGGTGACAAAGCAAGTTAAAATGAATTAATTGCTTCAGTTTCTGTACGCTCAGAAAAAAAATCTAACTCACAAAAGAGTTTACTGAATTCTCTGAAAGTGTCAAATATTAAAAGAAATTTCATAATGCTTCCATTTATGATGACTATTGTTGTTGTTAGATGTCTTTGAGTCAGTTCCAACACATAGGGACCATATGTCCAACAGAACGAGACACTGCCCTGTCCTCACTATCCTCACAATCATTATTATGTTTCAGGCCATTGTTGCAGCCACTGTGTTAATCCATATTGTTGAAAGTCTTCCTCTTTTTTGCTGACTCTCTACATTACCAAGCATGATCCACTTTGCATTCATCACATAATATAAACTTAATCATGAGGTTTTTTTTTTTGTATGCATTCTGAATTCAATTTACTAATACACTTGCTATGGATTAAATTGTGTCACCAAATTGTGTGTCATCTTGGCTCGGTCATGATTCCCAATATTGTGTGGTTGTCCTCCATTTTGTGATCTGATGTAATTACTTATGTGTTCTAAATCCTAACTTCTATGATGTGAATGAGGCAGGATTAGAAGCAGTTATGTTAATGAGGCAGGACACAATCTACAGGATTAGGTTGTATTTTGAGTCAGTCTTGTTTGAGATACAGGAGAGAAGTGAGCAGAGAGGAAGGGGACCTGATTATCACCAAGCAAGAAGAGGCAGAAGCAGAGTACATCATTTGGACCTGGGTTCCTGCACTAAGAAGCTCCTAGACCAGGGTAAGATTGTTGACAAGGACCTTCCCAGAGAGTCCACAGAGAGAGAAAGTCTTCCCCTGGATCTGGTGCCCTGAATTTGGACTTCTAGCCTCCTAAAAATGAGATAATAAATTTCTCTTTGTTAAAACCATCCACTTGTGGTATTTCTGTTATAGCAGCACTAGATAACTAAGACAACACTATTCAAGATTTTTACATATATATCCAGGATTAAAATCAGCCTGAAATTTTCCCTTTTTGATGTCTTTTTCAGGTTTGATGTCAAGTTACGCTAGCCTAAAATGAGTTGGAAAATGCTCCTTTTTGCTTTATTTTATTTAATTGTTTCAGTAGCTTTGGAATTAAAGATTCTTTTAAAGTTTGGAAGAAATTGGGTCTAACGCCTCTGGGCTAGAAGTTATTTCATGGAAGATTTTTGGTTGCTGATTCAATTTTTGATAAATATATAAACTTTTAGGTTTTCGTTTCTTCTTGAGTCATTTTTATTTTTGTATTTAGTATAACTTGCTAAGTTATATTTTATGTAGTGTTATAGAATGAGTTGTGTCCCTCAAAAATATGTCAACTTGATTAGGTCATGATTTCCAGTATTACATTTTAGTCCACCATTTTGACATCTGATGTGATTTTCTTACCTGTTGTAAATTCTACCTCTGGTGAAAGAAAGAGATGCACTCAGGGCTTCAGAGTCAAAGCTAAAGTGCCGCATAAACGACCTCAAGGCTTCCACTTGTGCTTTGAAAGAAAGACTTATTTATTGTAGTAACAGAGCTGAAATTGCCGAAAACCAAACCAGAGTCTTTTTGTAACAGTGGCTGAATTACAGTGCCAGCTCAATTGCCAGCCTCAAGAGGTGTCTGAAGTTAAAGTAAGGGCATTGACTGGGAATAAATGGGATCCTGAAACTTGGTATGAGGGCATATAGGCAAATAATCAGGAATCTGGGGACACTGAGCCCCTAAATTCTGTTGAATCACTCCTGCCAGCAGAACCAGTCCCATCTGAAGAGATTTGTCTGCTAAACCACCCTGGGCAGAAAAACCATTAACCCCTCCACTCCCATCTAATGAGATTAGCCCTAGCCCAGCTGCCTCTAAAGAGCCCTTGCCTAAGTCATTGCCTGGGGCATAGCCTGAAGTAGATGCTTTACAAGACAATGCTGAATGTTCTCAAAACAAGTCTACACTAGGGATTCTGGCGTCTAGACCTATAACTAGGCTTAAGTCCCAGTGAACTCCAAAAGGTGAAGTACAAAGTGTGACCAGGAGGTGGTACACTACACTCCAAAAGAACTACTTGAGTTTTCTAATGTGTGCAAACAGAAACCTAGGGAATATGTGTGAGAATGGCTATTAAGGTTGTGGGATAATGGTGCAAGGAACATAAAGGTGGATCAGTCTGAGTTTATTGACGTGGGTCCACTAAACAAAGATTGTTCATTCAGTGTTTCAGCTCAAGAAGTTATGAAAGTATTTAATAGTTTATTTGGTTGGGTTGCTGAAGCATGGATTTACACTAAATCAGGTTGAAATACGAGACCTGCCTTGGTATACCTTAGAAGAAGGTATTCAAAGGCTTAGGGAAATTGGCATGCTAGAGTGGATTTATCAAGTTAGACCCACAGACCCACACATGGAGTGTCCAGGACACAACTTTTGCCACAACTGTAGGGAACAAATTTGTGAAGGGAGCTCCAGCATCCTTGAAGACTGCTGTGATTGCTATTTTATGTAAGTCAGATTTTACAGTGGGAACTGTCCTAACTGAATTAAGACACCTAACTACAATGGGGCTGATTGAATCCCGTGGTAGTAGGGGCCAAGTGGCTGCACTCAATTGACAAAGACAAGGTGGGTGTGGTTACAGTAATGGACAGAGGAGTCAAAGCAGTAATCAGAATAGTCTGACTTTTATGGATTTATGGCTTGGCTACTTAATCATGGTGTCCGTAGGAGTGAAATAGATAGAAAATCTACTAAATATTTTCTTGACCTGTACTAACAGATGAATTCTAGGTCAGAGGAACAGCAGTCTAACTTGAATCGTCAAACTAGAGAGTCATGGTCCCTCAGTTAATTCCCAAATTTGAGCGAGTTTGAAGACCCACAACCCCTTGAATGAAGGGGATGCCAGGTCCCCTTGAGGAAGGACTCCAATACATTGCCAAAAATTTTTACTGTTAAAAGTTCTCCCAGCCTTCCCCAAAGGGATCTACAGCCTTTTATGAGAGTGACAGTTCATTGGGGAAAAGGAAATGATCAGATTTTGGGGGGATTAATGGATACTGGCTCTGAACTGACACTAATTCCAGGAGACCCAAAACATCACTGTGGCCCACCAGTCAGAGTGGGGGCATATGGAGGTCAGGTTATTAATGGAGTCTTGGCTCATGTCCGTCTCTCAGTAGGTCCAGTGGGTCCCTGAACCCATCCTATAGTGATTTCCCCAGTTCCAGAATGCATAATTGGAATAAATGTAGTCAGCAAGTGGCAGAACTTCCACATTGGATCCCTGACAAATAGAGTAGGGGCTATTATGGTAGGAAAACCCAAATGGAAGCTATAAGAACGGCCCCTATCTAGGAGAATAGTAAACCAAAAGCAATACCGCATTCCTGGAGGGATTGCAGAGATTACTGCCACCATCAAGGACTTGAAGGAAGCACGGGTGGTGATTCCCACCACATCCCCATTTCAACTCGTGTATTTGGTCTGTGAAAAAACAGATGGATCTTGGAGAATGACAGTACAGTATCAAACACTTAACCAGGAAGTGACTCCAATTGCAGCTGCTGTTCCAGATGTAGTTTCACTGCTTGAGCAATGTCATGGTTTGAATTCTGTACCCCCCAAAAAAGTGTGTATCAATTTGGCTAGGCCATGATTCCCAGAATTGTGTGGTTGGCCTCCATTTTGTGATTGTAATTTTATGTTAGAGAGGATTAGGGTGGGATTGTAACGGTACCCTTACCCAGGTCACATCCCTGATCCAATGTAAAGGGAGTTTCCCTGGGGTGTGGCCTGCACCACCTTTTATCTCTCAAGAGATAAAAGGAAAGGGAAGCAAGCAGAGAGTTGGGGACCTCATCCCATCAAGAAAGCAGTGCCGGGAGCACAGTGTGCCCTTAGGACCGGGGGCCCTGCACAGTGAAGCTCCTAGTCCAGCGGAACACAGAAGAGAAGAAGGCTGACAGAGAGAAAAAAGCCTTCCCCTGGAGTTGATGCCCTGAATTTGGACTTTTAGCCTACTTTGACTGTGAGGAAATAAACTTCTCTTCTTTAAAACCATCCATTTGTGGTATTTCTGTTATAGAAGCACTAGATGACTAAGACAAGCAAATACTTCTCCTGGTACCTAGTATGCAGTTGTTGATGTGGCTAATGCTTTTTTCTCCATACCTGTTTCAAAGGACCACCAGAAGCAGTTTGCCTTCAGCTGGCAAGGATAGCAATACACCTTCACTTGCTTACCTCAGAGCTACATCAACTCTCCAGCCCTATGTCATAATTTAGTCTACAGGGAACTTGATCACCTTTCCCTTCCACAAGACATCCCACTGGTCCATTACATTGATGACATTATGCTGACTGGACCTAGTAAGGAAGAAGTGTCTATGACTTTGGACTTACTGGTAAAACATTTGCATGCTAGAGGGTGGGAAGTTAATCTCACAAAAGTTCAGGCACCTTCCACCTCAGTGAAATTTCTAGAGGTTCAGTGGTGTGAGGCATGTCGAGACACTCCTTCTAAAGTGAAGGATAAGTTATTTCATCTGGCTGCTCTCACAACTAAAAAGGAGACACAGTGCCTACTGGGCCTCTTTGAATTTTGAAGGCAACATATTCCTCATTTGGCTGTGCTACTCCAGTCTATTTATCAAGTGACTCAAAAAGCTGCTAGTTTTGAGTGGGGACCAGAACAAGAGAAGGCTCTGCAACAGGTTCATGCTGCTGTGCAAGCCGCTCTGCCACTTGGGCCATATGATCCAAGCCAATGTTGCTTGAAGTGTCAGTGGCAGATAGAGATGCTGTTTGGAGTCTTTGGCAGGCCTCTGTTGGTGAATCGCAGCACAGACCCTTAGGATTTTAGAATTAAGCTCTACCATCCTCTGCAGATAACTACTCTCCTTTTGAGAAACAACTTTTGGCTTGTTACTGGACATTAGTAGAGACTGAACGCTTAACCACGGGACACCACATCACCATGCAGCCTGAACTGCCCATCATGAACTGGGTGTTGTCTGACCTGTAGGGTCATAAAGTTGGACATGCACAGCAGCACTCCATCATTAAATGGAAGTGGTATATATGAGACTGGGCGCAAGCAGGACCTGAAGGCACAAGTAGATTGCATGAGGAAGTTGCCCAAATGCCCATGGTCTCCACTCCTGCCACGTTACCTTCCATCTCCCAGTCTGCACCTATGGCCTCATGGGGAGTTCCTTATGATCAGTTGACTGAAGAAGAGAAAACTCATGCTGGTTTACAGATGGTTCTGCGCGATATGCAGGCAGTGCTTGAAAGTGGACTGTGGCAGAACTAAAGCTCCTTTCCGGGACCTCCCTGAAGGACAGTGGTGAAGGGAAATCCTCTCAAAGGGCAGAAATTCTAGCAGTGCACCAGGCTGTTCACTTTGTTTGGACGGAGAAATGGCCAGATGTCAGATTATATACTGATTCATGGTCTGTGGCCAATGTTTGGCTGGATGGTCAGGGACTTGGAAGGAACATGATTAGAAAATTGGAGACAAGGATTTACGGGGAAAAGGTATATGGATAGACCTCTCCGAATGGGCTAAAGAAGTGAAGATATTTGTGTCTCATGTGAATGATCACCAAAGGGTGACCTAAGCAGAGGATGATTTTAACAATCAAGTGGATAGGATGGCGCGTTTGTGGAAATCAGTCATCCTCTTTCCCCAGCTACTCCTGTCATTGCTCAATAGGCTCATGAACAAAGTGGCCATGGTGGCAGGAATGGAGGTTATGCATGGGCCCAGCAACATGGACTTCCACTCACCAAGGCTGACTTGGCTACAGCCACTGCTGACTGCCCACAGAGACAAACACTGAGTCCCCAGTATGGCACCATCCCTCGAGGTGATCAGCCAACAACCTGGTGACAAGTTGATTACATGTGACTACTTCCATCATGGAAAGGGAAGTGTTTTGGCCTTACTGGAATAGAGACTCTGAATATGGATTTGCCTTCCCTGCATCAAATGCTTCTGCCAAAACTACCATCCGTGGTCTTATAGAATGCTTTATTCACTGTCATGGTATCTCACGCAGCATTGCCTCAGATCAAGAGACTCACTTCACAGCAAATGAAGTGTGCCAGTGGCCCCATGCTCATGAATTACTGGTATTACCATGTTCCCCATCATCCTGAAGTAGCTTGACAGAACGATGGAATGGCCTTCTAAAGACACAGTTATGGTGTTAGCTAGGTGGCAATACCTTGCAGGGTTGGGGCAATGTTCTCCAGGAGGCTGTATATGCTCTAAACCAGCATCCAATATATGGTGCTGTTTCTCCCATAGCCAGGATGCATAAGTCCAGTAATCAAGAGGTGGAAATGGGAGTGGTACAACTCACTGTTACCCCTAGTGGTCCACTTGCAAGATTTTTGCTTCCTGTCCCCATGACCTTATGCTCTGCAGGCCTAGAGGTCTTAGTTCCAAAGGGAGGAAGGCTCCCACCTGGAGATACATCACTGATTCCATTGAACTGGAAGCTAAGACTACCACATGACCACTTTGGGCTTCTTACTCCTCTGGATCAACAGGCAAAGAAAGGAGATACCATACTGACTGGTGTGATAGATCCTGATTGCCAAGAGTAAATCAGATTGATATTACATAATGGAGGTAAAGAAGAGTATGTTTGGAATGTAGGAGATTCCTTAGGGTGTCTCTTAGTACTACCACATCCTATGATTAAAGTCAATGAAAAACTACAGCAACCTAATTCTGATATAACTACTAATGACCAAGACCCTTCAGGAATGAAGGTTTGGGTCACCCCACCAGGCAAAGAACCACGACCAGCCGAGGTGCTTGCTGAGGGCAAAGGGAATATCGAATGGGTTCTAAATACCATTTATGGCCACTTGGCCAGTTGCAGAAATGGGGACTATAATTGTTATGAGTATTTCTGCATTGTATGTGTGCATCAAATATTTTTGTTTCCTTCACTTATAAAATATAAGACATAAACGGGGTGAGTGTGTTTTCAATTGTATGCGTGTTAGTTGTATCACGTTAGATGCAAGTATAACTTTCTGTCTTTGTTCAGAGACTATGTATGGTTTAAGGAGATGTGTACATGTGCCAAGTTGACAATGGGTGGTCTGTGATGGTTAAGATTGTGTGTCACCTTGGCTGGGCCATGATTCTCAGTGTTTATATGTGACCACTCCCATTATTGAATATGCTGTGAGTAGCCAATCAGATGAAAGGGAGTTTCCTTGGGGGTGTGGTCGGCATCTGAATATAAGCAGATGTTCTGGATTTTTTGCTCACGTTGGATCCTGTGGCTGCCTCCTGTCATCTCATCTCTGGTTCTTGGTACTTGAGCTGTCAGCTTATCTGCCGAACTCCGGATTCGTTGATCGTCACAGTCTGTGAGCGGAGCCCTGGTCTCTGACCTACCAATCTTAGGTTCGCCAGTCCCTGCAGCCGTGTGAATCAGGAGAAACCTTGTGGTCTTGCCTGCAGATCTTGGAATTCATCGACCTTCACAGCCTGTGAGTGGGAGACCTGCTATCCGACCTGCCAATCTTGGGCTTGCCAGCTTCTGTGGCTGCGTGAATTGGGAGAGACCTCTACCCTGATCCACGGACTTGGGACTTCCTAGCCTCTACAATCGCGTGAGCTGTTTCCTTGATACAAATCTCTCTATATATGTATTTATATGCTTTACTGGTTTTCCTTCTCTAGAGAACCCAGCCTAAGACAGGGAGTTTATTTTTATTGTGTGTGTGTGTGTGTGTGTGTGTGTGAGAAAATTAGTTTCTTATTAAGAAATTAATACGCATATTATTTTGTTTGTAACATTGTTTGCCAACCCCATGACGTGTCACCATTCTCACCTTGTCGACCTTGGGTTCCCCATTACCATCTCTCCTGTCTCCGCCTGCCTTCTCGTCCTTGCCCTTGGAGTGGTGTGCCCATTTAGTCTCATTTTGTTTTATGGGCCTGTCTAATCTTTGGCTGAAGGGTGAATCAGGAGCGACCTCAGTACTGAGTTAAAAGGGTGTCTGGAGGCCATACTCTTGGGGTTTCTTGAGTCTGTCAGACCAGTAAGTCTGATCTTTTTTTGTGAGTTAGAATTTTGTTCTACATTTTTATCCAGCTCTGCCTGGGACCATCTATTGTGATCCCAGTCATACCATTTGGTGGTGGTAGCCAGCACCATCTAGTTGTTCTGGACTCAGTCTGCTGGAGGCTGTGGTAGTTGTGGTCCATTAGTCCTTTGAACTAATCTTTCCCTTGTGTCTTTGGTTTTCTTCATTCTCCCTTGCTCCAGATGGGGTGGACCAGTTGAGTATCTTAGTTGGCCTCTTCTCAGATTCTACTTACCAAAGTAGGATGTAGAACTTTTTCTTTAAGACTATGCTATGCCAATTGAGCTAGATGTCCCCCGAGACCATGGTCCTCAGCACTCCGCCCAGTAATTTGGTCTCTCAGTGAGTTTGGATATGTCTATAAAGCTTCTATGAACTTGTCTTTGTCAAGCTGCACTGACTTCCCCAGTGTAAGGAGTTTATTTCTACCACCATATTATAAAATAATTCATAAACACACACACATGCACACTCTCTCTCTCTCTCACACACACATCTTCCTCAAAGTTTCCATGAAAATTTCCACAGTAATTTTTAGAAAAAATTTCCACTTCTTTTATGATTGAAGTCAGTAAGCATTCCTTTCTGTATGTATATGTGGTGCAGTGAATTACTTAATATGGCCCTTCTAGCCATAGTCTTTGTAACTCTTACCAAATGACTGGGTACATCTATGCATATGATGTGCCTGTGGCCCACCAAGGGGATTGGATAACTTGTTAATAGTGTAAATAAGGTGCATGGTACCCTTGTGAGGGGGGGATCATGAAAATAAGGTATATGTAACCTTAAAGAGGGGATTGGTCAGTTTTGCCATCCCACTAGGCTTAAAAGACAGCCAATTCCAGAGCAGAAGGGAGACCTCACCACCAAGAGGAAGAAATGGAGTGGAGCTCGTCCATTGGTCTAGGGATCCCTGGGCTGAGAGCCTCCTAGACCTAGGAGACAGAGAGAGAGAGAACTGTAGCACCAGCTAGATGGTGAGAAGCAGTGGCAGCAGAGGCAGCAGAACCAGGAGACCAACAGTAGATGGCAAGTATGCCTATTCATGGAGTGAGATAGCTGAGCACATTCAAGCAGGTGGATGGCTGGCTGAGTGTGTGCCTCCAGGCACTTATTGGGACTGCTAAGAGAGCTTTGTAACTCTTGCCAGAGCAGAGCAGAGGCTAGGCTGAGGGGCCAGAGGCCAGGGAGATGCCTGCCTGTGGTACAGCTGAAAAAGGCTCTCCTGGTTGAAGAGCTGTTTCCTAAGCATTCCTGAACCTGAACTGTAACCTGTTACTTTCCTAATAAACCTCAAAACTGTGAGTATGGTCTGTGAGTTTTGTGTAAACATTGCTACAAATTGTGAAACCCAGTAGAGTAGTAGAGAGTGCTGTGAGAGGGATGATTGGTGTCAGAATTGGTAAAAATTTTAGAGGGTAGAGGTATGTCTGACCTCTGCCTCATAGGAATCAGCCTTATGCTGTTGATCTTGATTTTCCTTCCCCCTTGGCAGGTTAGAGGTCAAACTCCTCTGCCCCATCATTTTTACACCACACTAAATCCATAATATCTCATAAAATCACAAATTTAATATGCTGGATACTCTCAATTTACCTCTCTATATAATACTTCTAAAAAAATACTCTCTACCCTTTTCCATGGAGTTCCTGGGTGATACAAATCATTAAGCACTGGACTACTAACAAAAAGTTGGCAGTTCAAACCAACCCAGAGGTGTCTCACAAGTAAGGTCTGGTGATTTGCTTCTGAAAGGTCACAGCCTTGAAAACCTTATGGAGTGCAGTTCCACTCTGCATGTGTGGGTTCACCATGATTTGGCATCAATTCAGTGGCAACTAACAACAAAATTTTCCATTCTTCTCTATGCGTCTGTGGACCACATCTGTCAATCCCCCACTGTCTGACTTCTGGATGACGTCAGCTAGTGGAAGGCAATTACAGGAGAGTAGAGGTTAAAGGAGGGCAAAGTCAAGGTGTTTATTGCTCTAGCTCCCTTTGCTGGGCCTAAAGAAGGCAGAGGCTGGGTTCCTATTCCCAAGGCCACAATCCTCTTCTACAGCTACAGCTTGCTGTTCATCTTTCCCTCCACTTGCCCCTTTCGGCCTAGGCTTAGCAATGGCTTTCCCACTCTTGCTAGATCCTTCATTATTCCTTAACCTTTAACACTGCTTACAATTTTGTCATACTTATTGTCTTAGGCTGGGCTCTCTAAAGAAGCAAAACCAGTAAAATATGTAAATATATATATAGAGAGATTTATATCAAGGAAATGGCTCACTCAATTGTAGAGGCTGGAACATCCCAAGTCCATGAGTCAGGATATAGGCTTCTTCTTATTCACTTAGCTGCAGGGGCTGGTGAACTCAAGATCGGCAGGTCAGATACCAGGGCTCTTGTTCATAGGCTTCGAAGATCCATGAACTCCAAGATTGGCAGGCAAGGCTGCAGGTAAGCTCCTAGCTCAAATCTCAAGTACCAGAGGTCAGATGAACAGCAGCCAGCTACAGCATCCAGAGTGAGCAAAAAGCCCCCGAGCCTTGCCAGAATGTCCACTTATATTTGATTCAGACCACACACCCAAGGAAATTCCTTTTTAATTGATTGGCTACTTACACAGATCCCATCGTGGGGTTGATCACATATCAAATCGCTACAAGGAAGTGATCACAAAGTTCTATGACTGACAAAACAGTGAGAATCATGGCCCAGCCAAGTTGACCCACAATCTTAACCATCACACTTACTTTATTAAACACTTTTAATTACCCTGTTATCTGCCACAACCCTAAGTATTAATACAGTATGTTATTATATTTGCTTAAATGCATATTAAATCAATTCATTATTCAAAAATATTAACTCATGTAACACCTAAAGTCATCTTGGATGCCATCAACTATATATATATACATACATATATATATACATACGCATACTTTAAGAAACACTGTCTTGGATACTGTTTCAACTTACTCAACCTTCTTAAATAGAAGTAATATTTGGTTTCCATAAAGAGGATGTGGAGGGGGCCTCTCTAATGGTAGTATTTATTCCACGAAAATAACTTTTCTATAGTACAGAGAAAAGACAATAACAGTGAAAGTGTTATTATGGGCATTAATATACTACTTTTATGTAATAATGTCAAATGGATCTGAGGTGTATTAACATAACAACAGTAAGGCTCACTTAACACTATATGTCTAATTTTACCCACTGAGAAGATTTGAAATATTAAATTCCAAATAAATACCATGGATTATTTGCAATGCATTGTTTTAATTATGTTTGATTTTTTCTTTTTGCTTAAAAAAAACAAACTAGTGATATTATTTTCAGTGCCTCTTAGATAATACTGCTGTCTTTCAAAACGAATTGTTTCAAAAATGTCATATTATTTGCAAATATATTATAAATACAGACTGTCATGAGTGGGGAATAATTCTGTGAGGAAAACTGTGAAAGATCAAATTTCCTCCATTACCCCAAAATAAGATTTTAATCATTCCAAGGGAGAATTAGTCATAGAAAAATGGAATGAGTTAATCATAGAAAAATGAGAAAAGAGAAATCAAATTATTTCCCCTAATGTGCCTGTGTAACCATTCATTCCTGTCTCTCATGGTATTGACTTTTATAGGAAGACCCTCTTATGTAAAGACTAGACTGCCTATTTCTTGGGAAGCTGAAATACTAGGAGTATAATCATCAATGAGCTACTACTTATGGAGGAGATGATTTAGTATGGAAATGGTTGAACGAGCTGCTAACAGTAGGGTAGAGGTTTCTGTGGTGTGCAAGGATAGAAGAAGAGAAGAACAGCATGTTTTCACATTAATTTGCTCCATAACCTTGATGCTAAAGTGATGATAAAAATCTCTTAAGGTCTCCAACTGAAGCTAGTGAGGATGTTACATAATAAATCAGTTATAAAATCTCTCTTTTGACTAGGTATATATTGTGTATCTCATAGCCAGTAACATTTGATCTGCTGGTATTGTAGAATAGTGGAAAGAGCATGGATTCCAAAGTTAGATGAATCAAAGTTAGCTGAGTACATAGGGTTAGCCATTTAACCTTTCTTGCTTTTGATGTTCTCATCTGTACAGTTAGAATATTGGATCAAGTTATCTGAAAGGTGTCATTGAGTTCCATTCAATCTCTGGCTCTACATAAGTTTAATCATCAAAAAACAAGTAAGGTAAATATGGTATACAAGAAGAGAAATTTATTTATTTCATCAATAGAGTATAGACCTGATTTTTAGGGTTAGGCCTGCTTTTGTCCTTTGTCTACTAACTTTGTGGTCTTTGGCTTGTAACTTAAGTATTATAAGATTGCAATTTATATTTTTACAAAATGGGCATAACAATTCTTTGTGATTTTTTTGTTTGTTTGTTTTAGTAAAGATTAAACGGGATAACAACACATAGAGACACGTGTTGTAAACACTATATAAATGTAATATATTGGTTGTTAGGTATTGGTCATGGAAACTGGGTCTCAAACAAAACTAAAGTGGTCTCATGTTAGATTTTTTTTTTTTTTTTTTTTATATTTTATTGTACTTCAGGTGAAGGCTTACAGAACAAATAGTTTCTCATGAAACAGTAGTACACATGATGTTTTATGACATTGGTTAACAACCCCACAACATATTAAGCCTCTAAATTCTCAACCTTTTTTTTTTTTTTTTTTGATGAAAATACAGATAGCCAAAGATACTCCGTTTCAAAAATTTCTACATACACAGTTCAGTGACATTGACTACGCTCTTCCAACTGTGCTGTTATTCTCACTTAAGATGAAGGCTTACAGAACAAAATAGTTTCTCATTTAACAGTTACTACACATGTTGCCCTATGACAATGGTTAACAATCTCACAACACATCAAGAATATCCTTACTCCACCTTGTGTTCCCTATCACCAGGGGACTTCCTTGTCCCCTTCAGTCTTCTGGCCCTTGTCACTGGACTACTGTACCTCATTAGTCTCATTTGTTTTTCTTTTTTTTTTTTTAACACCATTTCAAAACTTTTTACTTACACATTTCAGTGATATTGACTATGCTCTTCCAATTGTGCTGCCATTCTCGCCCAAGATGAAGGCTTACAGGACAAAACAGCCTCCCATTTAATAGTTACTACAAATGTTGCCCTATAACAGTGGTCAACAATCTCACAACACATCGACAGTGTCCTTACTCAATTTGTGTTCCTTATCATCAGTTTCCTACTCCCCCTCTGCCTTCTGGCCTTTGTCACCAGACTCCTGTACCTCGTTAGTCCCATTTAGTTTTACTGGGCTGTCCACTCCCAGGCTTAACATCGAACCTCGAAGGTAACTTCACCTCTGAGCTGAAAGGATGTCTGGGGGCCACACTCTTGAGGTTTCTCCAGTATTCTTTAGGCCAGTAAATCTGGTCTTTTTTTTTTTTTTTTTTTTTTTTTTGGGAGTTAAAATTATGCTCTACATCCTTCTCCAGCTCTGTCCAGAACCCTCTGTTGTGATCCTGGTCAGAGCAGTCAGTGGTGGTAGCCGGGCACCTTCTAGCTGTACTGGACTCAGTCCGGTGGAGGCCTTGGTAGCTGTGGACAATTAGTCCTTTGGACTAATCTTTTCGTTGTATCCTGTTCTCTTCATTCTCCCTTGCTCCCGAAGGCATGAGACCAGTGGAGTATCTTAGATGGCCGCTCATAGGCTTTTAAGACCCCAGACACTACTCACCAAGGTAGAATGTAGAGCATTATCTTTATAAGTAGTGTCATGCCAATTGAGCTAGATGTTCCCCGAGACCATGGTCCCCAGAGCCCTCCGTCCAACAACTCAGTCCCTCGGGGGGTTTGGATGTGTCTATAAGGCCTCCATGACCTTTCCTTGTGCAGGTTGTGTTAGTTTCCCCTGTACTGTGAACTATCTCATCTCTCATCCAAGGTACCACTTATCTCTTGCCTATTTATTATTCCCCCCCCTCCCCTCCCATCCCTGGTAACCAACAAGGATTGTTACATTTTGCATGTGAATTTTTTCATGGGTTTTTACACTAGAGGTCTCATACAATATTTGTCCTTTTGTGATTGACTTATTTCACTCAGCATGATGTCCTCCAGTTTCATCCATGTTATGAGATGGTTCACAGATTCATTGTTGTTCTTTCTCGTTGCATAGTACTCCATTGTGTGTATGTACCATAGTTTGTGTATCCATTCATCTGTTGATGGACATCAAGGTTGTTTCCATCGTTTTGCTATTGTGAACAATGCTGCCATGAACATAGGTGTGCATATGTCTATTAGAGTGATGACTCTTATTTCTCTAGGATATATTCCTAGGAGTGGGATTGCTGGATCGAATGGTATGTCTATTTCTAGCTTTCTGAGGAAACGCCATATCATTTTCCAAAATGGTTGTATCATTTTGCATTCCCACCAGCAGTGTATAAGAGTTCCCATCTCCCCGCAGCCCCTCCAACATTTGTTATTTCCAGTATTTTTGATTCGTGCCAGTAATGCCGGGGTGAGATGGTATCTCATTGTGGTTTTAATTTGCATTTCTCTAATGGCTAGTGATCGCGAGCATTTCCTCATGTGTCTGTTGGCATTTGAATGTCTTCCTTGGTGAAGTGTCTGTTCATTTCCTTTGCCCATTTTTGGATAGGATTGTTTGTCTTTTTGTTGTAGAGGTGTTGGATTTTCTTGTAGATTATGGAGATTAGACCTTTGTCTGACTTGTACTGTCCAAAATTTTTTTCCCAGTCTGTAGGTTCTCTTTTGACTCTTTTGGTGAAGTCTTTTGAAGAGCATAGATGTTTGATTTTTAGAAGATCCCAGTTATCTAGTTTATCTGTTGGGTTTTTTGTGTTGATGGTTATGGTTTGTATCCTGTTAATGCCATGTATTAAGGCCTGAAGTGTTGGTCCTATTTTTTCTTCTATGAATTTTATAGTTTGAGGCTTTATATTCAGGTCTTTGATCCATTTTCAAGTAGTTTTTGTATATGGTGTGAGGTATGGGTCCTGTTTCATTTTTCTACAAGTGGATATCCAGTTTTGCCAGCACCATTTGTTAAAAAGACTGTTTTTTCCCCATTTGATGGATTTGGGGCCCGTATCAAAGATCAGGTGACCGTAGGTGGATGGATTTACATCTGGGTTCTCAATTCTGTTCCATTGGTCAATGTCTCTGTTGTTGTACCAGTACCAGGCTGTTTTGAGTACTGTAGCTGTATAGTAGGTTCTCAAGTCAGGTAGTGTGAGTCCTCCAACTTTATTTTTCTTCTTCAGTAGTGCTTTACTTATTCGGGGTTTCTTCCCTTTCCATGTAACGTTAATAATTAGTTTTTCCATCTCTTTGAAGAATGTTGTTGGTATTTGTATCGGGATTGCATTGTATTTGTAAATTGCTTTAGGTAGAATTGCCATTTTCACAATGTTGAGTCTGCCTATCCATATACTTACCCTTGGTTCTAGGCAGTTAATAATGGGCATGATTTCTTCCTGATCTCTCTTATCCTGCTAGGGAGAATCCTGAAACCAAGTGTTAAGTTCTTGAGGTGACAAGATGCTGAAACACATATCATCCTGAGTCTCTGACTATACCAAGCAAAGTCCCCATCAACCTAAATTAGGCAGGTAGTGTTATTGAGAAATAAATCCTTTCTGTTATGTCACTGATACTTAGAAATTAGTCTAATTTTTAACATAACTGAACTTTTCCTGAGTAAAAGTCTACAAAATGTTATTTTGAATATTACAGACCAGAAAAAAATCACCATACTAACAACCTGAGCAGATGTGGCTATTAAGCCTGCTTTGGACTTCAAGGAGCACAGGAGTGAGTAGAGAGGATAATGGGAAAATGTACTGGAGGTGGTAAGATGACTTGTCTTTAAGGCAGGGTGAACCCCAGATGGGCATATTTAACATCAAAGATCATCAGAAAGTGATCCAAGCCCTTATCAATAACTAAAGAAATTCAAATTGGGAGTAATTTCTAGATAATGGCCATTATGGTTCTAGGATTTCACTTTGTTTCCAGAAGCTGAATATCCTGGGGGAAAAAAAGTCCTTTGGGAACAGAAAGTGGCAAGAGCAAAGGAAAGGGCTCAAGCTCCATTCATGTAGACAGGGATTTAAGAGTTTTCTGTCTAAAGTGGGAAAGTCGAATAAAGCACAAAGGTTTAACAGTATACCTCATAAAGAGCAAATGCATAATATATATTTATTGAATGAACAAATTAACCATTAAATGTATTATTGGGGATCATTTCTTCATAGAGGCTTTCTCTGTCCACCCCAACTGAAATAATATCCACATAACTCCATTCACTGCATTCTACTAAAACATGGTAGGTAACAGGTAAGGCTAGAATAAATAAATGTACCATGTAGTTTACTTTTACTTTTCTCGTGGCATTTAATATCTAGAAATTATTTTACTTATCATATCCTATAATCATGTATACATATAATTTGCTTACTTGCATATGTTAGTTGTTTAAAACTAGAATGTTCCATAAAGCCAAGAACTTCATCTCTCCTGTGTGGCTCATAGTGGGAACTTTGCTTTATTTACCCATAAAGTGAGTGAATAATTGAATAAAAGCAGTAAGTCTGTAAAAGAATGACTAAAAAGCATAAAGATTGAACACAGTTTATTTGGGGTAGAAATCTGTAGCTGTAGCTTGAAGGCATGTAGTTACTAAACACTTCTATCAGAAACACTGGAAACTGGGTTTAGGGCAGCAATATTTATGCCACATCACATCCCCACTGGTAGACACAAGGCTTTTAATATCTTTCCCACTTTAGTCAGAATTGCCTCAGGAACTTGTAGAGTGGATGAATTCTCTTCACACTCTAGGATTTAGTAAACTTTTATTTCTTAGCCGGGACTATGTCATTCCCTTTTCAGCTCTCTGCATTTTGTTCTGTCTCCTAAACAGAAAGTTCTATGCCTTCACTTGTGACTCCTTGCCTCTCCATACCTTGTTTTCAGGCTAATATCCTATTTGTCTTTAAGTTTTAAGGAACATTCCTTTTTATTCTCCCAAAACCGAGTAATTGCTTTTTCCATGTTTCACAGTAATCATACTTTTTCTATTATTTAAAATTAGCTTTTCTTTTACCTCAACTAATCTGGAAGCTCCATGATATCAACAACCATGTCTAGCTTGCTGGATACATAATAATCATTCAATAAAGATATTTTGAATAGATAAATGAATCAATAAAATTAAAATTTCCTAATCCTTGAAATTTGAAAATTCAGGGACTGATAACTCTTATTTTATTTAGTAGATTCATTTTATGCACATTACCTAATACCATTTACAAAACAGAAAATGAAGTTTCTGTAATATCCCAAAAGTAAGGCAATGTATCTTTGCTTTTTCCATACAAATGAATATACACAAAAATTAGTTTGTCCTTTTGAAATTCATTTTTTAGAATTCATATAAAGTGTGAGATTTTTAAGATCACACACATAGCCTTGGTGAAACTATATAGATTAAAAATGATTTTTTTTTTCAGGTATCTACACAACTCTGCAGTTTGTGAGTCTAATCAGCAGGAAGCCACAGAAAAGAGTGAGGTAGAAGAGATGAAAGAGAATATCCAATCAATATTGACCTGGTACGAACAAAGGTACCATATCCATGTGTGAAGCATGCACACAAATGTCAAACTTCCCCAAGCAACTCAGTAAAAGATGACAAAATCACATCCCTTGTTTACATGTTTACAGTAAAAGATGGTCACAAGGGCATGCTTTATGCATTAGTATTTATCCAATTTGTGTTCAAAATTATTTAAAAAGAAAGAAAGTAAAGAAAATCTGAAGAGTAAAGATTATCGTAACAGAATTTCTAAAGTTACCCATCATCTGTCTTTCCGGAGAAGTCTGTAAAGACATAGCTTTTGAAAATTTTACTAAAACATTGTAGACAACAGGTAAGGACAGAAGAAATGAATGTACTAGGTCTGTGAAAGAGTATGTCCATTATGCATGGACAGACACAATAAATCTTAAGTCACTATTCTATAAGGAAATCTACTTTTCTTATCTGCCCAGTTCTGACCAAAAAAAAATCTTATATATATTTGAGAAGGCAGTAGGTATATAAATGATTAAGTGACCTTATCTGGGTTTGCATTCTAGTTTTAAGGAAAGTAAATAACTTCTTTATGCCTCCATTTCCTCATTTGTAAAATGGGGGGTAACAATAGTAACTACCTCTTAAATTTCTTGTAAGGGTTAAAGAAATTAGTATGAGTACGTATGATAGAATACTGTATATATATAAACATGTATTTATATATACATAAATATATATATATATATGCACATATATATGTATTTTATACCAGCTACTGGATCTTACAATAATTTTTAGTAGAGTACTATCAGTATAGAGATCTATGTTTAATAGTACTTGAAGGGGATGTTTTTGATTGATTATTAGTGCACAGGCTCATTCCACATTTAGAAGTTTTGCTCTCTTCTATTCTGCAAGATGTTATTCTAAATAATAATCACTAGCATTTATTGTGTAGGTACCATATACCAGGAAGTTTATCTACTGATATCTTTAATTATGAAAGAATAAATAAAATACCAAGAAGGAAGTACTCATGTAATCTCCATTTTAAATGTATGGAAACTGAAGCATATAAAGGTCAATGACTTGCCCAAGATCAAACAATTAATAAGATCAGAGGAAGGATTTGAACTCATGCATGCAAAAGCAGGTTGTTTGTACTTGACCTTGCCCAAACTATGTATTTTATTTTGTTTACATGAAGCCCTAAGATAAGGAAAGTAGTATTTGCTTGCAATTAAAATTCCCTCTTTCCTTCAAACTCCTGATAGAACCGCTGACTCATCTGCACATTTTGTGCTTCAGTTAAAGGAATAGAAAATACATCTTTCCCAAAATAAATTTTTATTTTCCCCAAGTGTACAACTTTCTAATTTTTATTGTCCCAGTATTTCTCTAAATTCTTGTTTCCCACATATCCAAGGGTTTTTTTTTTTTCCCCCTCCTTGATGTTTTTGCTTTTTCTTCTTCTGAGTTCTGGCAAGGAATTCATTGAGTTTATTAATGATAAACAGGGAACAACCTGGAAATCATACTGTTGGATACTTGAAAGCTAAAAGAAAAATGGTATTTACTCATTTTAAAAGGGGGTTTCATCTGTGCTTATAGGAACATTTTACTGGTGTCATAAGTAGTTGGCCTCAAGGAAAACTAAGAGGGCTTTGCAAATTTCGATTTCTTTAAATCATTGTGTTGATCTAAATTAGTCTTGCATATGAAATAAAGGGAAATCAAAACTCTTCTTTGGCATCTTCCTCCATCCAACAAGGACAGTATGAATAAGGACTGGGTAACATTCTCTGTTGGTATTCCACCCATATATGCTGAGGATCTTTCTAAAGGTTTGGTGTAATCACCCCCTCCCCACCCCCAGACGCTGCATGCATTACTGTTAAATGTTCACATTGTTTCATTCTCTTATAGGATTTCCCTGAGAGCACACCTTAATAATTCTCTTTTGCTGCTGTTAGGTGCCGAGTTAATTCCAACTCGTAGTGATCTTACAAATAACAGAACAAAAAGACGCTCAATCCTGTGCCATCCTCACAATAGTAGGAATTTTGGGGCCCATTGTTGCTGCCGCTGTGTCAATTTTTCTTGTTCAGGATCTTTCTCTTTGCACTGAACCTCTACTTTACCAACCATGATGTCTTTCTTGAGGGATTGGTCCCTCATGATAACATGCCCAAAGTAAATGAGATGAAGTCTTGCCATTCTTGCTGTACTGAGCAATCTGGCAGTACTTCTTCCAGAAAGATTTGTTCATTCTTCTGGTAGTCCATGGTATATTCAATATTCTTTGCCAGAACCATAATTCAAAGGCATCAATTCTTCATTGTCCAGCTTTCACATGCACATGAGGGAATTGAAAAGACCATAGTAGCTTGCGTTAGCCATACCTTAGTCCTCAAAGTGACATCTTTGCTTTTTAACGCTTTAAAGAGATCTTTTGCAGGAGATTTGCCATATGCATTATGACTTTTGATGTCTTGACTACTCCTTTCATGGGTGTTGATTGTGGATCCACGTAAAACAAAATCCTTGACAACTTCAATATTTTCCCTGATTATTATGATGTTGCTTATTGGTCCAGTTGTGAGGATTTTTGTTTTCTTTATGTTTCTCTGTGAAGGCTGTGGTCTTTGATCTTCATCAATAAGTGCTTTAAGTCCTCTTCACTTTTAGCAAGCAAGGTTTTATCATCTTCATATCACAGGTTGTTAATGAGTCTTCCTCCAATCCTGATGCCTCATTCCTCTTTTCACAGTTCATGTCCTAAGATTATATGCTCATTAGACAGATTGAATAAGTATGGTGAAAGGATACAACCCTGAAGCACATCTTTCCTGACTTCAAACCACACTGTATCCCCTAGTTCTGTGCAAACAATTGCCCCTTGGTCTAAGCACAAGTTCCTCATGAGCACAATTAAGTCTTCTGGAAATCCCATTCTTCACAATGTTATCTATAATTTGTTATGATCCACACAGTCGAATGCCTTTGCATAGCCAATAAAGTACAGGTAAACATCTTTCTGGTATTCTCTGCTTTCAGCCATGATTCATCTGACATGAGCAATGATATCTCTTGTTCCACATCCTCTTCTGAATCCAGCTTGAATTTCTGGCAGTTCCCTGTAGATGTACTGTTGTAACCACTTTTGACTGATCTTCAGCAAAGTTTTACTTATGTGTGATATTAATGATATTGTTTGATAATTTTTGCATTTGGTTGGATCACCTTTCTTTGGAGTGGGTACAAATCTGGATCTCTTCCAGTCATTCGGCCAGGTAACTGTCTTCCTATTTTCTTGGCATAGATGACAGAGTGCTTCCAGCACTGCATACATTTGTTGAAACATCTCAACTGTTAGTGAATTCTTGGAGCCTCGTTTTTCGCCAATGCCTTCATTGCAGCTTGGATTTCTTCTTTCATTACTATCGTTTCTTGATCATATGCTTCCTCCTGAGATGGCTGAATGTCGACCAATTCTTTTTGGTACAGTGACTTTGTGTATTCCTTCCATCTTCTTTTGATGCTTCCAGAGTTGTTTAGTATTTTCCCCATAGAATCCTTCAATATTGCAACCCTAGGCTTGAATTATTTCTTCAATTCTTTCAGCTTGAAAAATGCTGAGAGTGTTCTTCCCTTTTTGTTTTCTATCTCCAGGTCTTTGCACGTGTCATTATAATACTCTACATTGTCTTGCCAAGCTGCCCTTTGAAATATTCTGCTCAGCTCTTTGACTTCATCATTTTTTCCTTTCACTTTAGCTCAAGAACAAGTTTCAGAGTCTCTTCTGACATCCATTTTGGTCTTTTCTTTCCTATCTTTGTAAAGTCCTCTTGCTTTTTTCATGTATGATGTGCTTGATGTCATTCCACAACTCGTCTGGTGGGATATACTCAAGGTTGTAATTGGGCTCTCGGGGACTTGTTCTCATTTTCTTCAACTTCAGCATCAACTTGCATAAGAGCAACTGATAGTCTGTTCTACAGTTGGCCTATGGACTTGTTCTGACTGCTGATACTGAGCTTTTCTGTCATCTCTTTCCACAGATGTAATCAGTTTGTTTCCTGTGTATTCCATCTGGTGAGGTCCACATGTATATTCACCATTTATGTTGCTGAAAAAAGGTTATTTGCAAAGAAGTCATTGGTCTTGTCAAATTCTATCATGCAATCTCTGGTGTCTTTTCTGTCACTGAGTCCATATTTTCCAACTATGGATCATTCTTCTTTGTTTCCAACTTTTGCACTGCAATCACTAGCAATTATTAATGCATCTTGATTGCATGTTTGATCTATTTCAGACTGCAGAAGTTGGTAAAAAATCTTCAGTTTCTTCATCTTTGTACTTAGTGGTTGGGGCGTAAATTTGAATAATAGTTGTATTAACTTGTCTTCCTTGGAGGTGTATGGATATTATCTTATCATTGACAGCACTGTACTTAAGGAAAGATTTTGAAATATTATTTTTTGACGATGAACATGACATTGTTCCTCTTCAATTTGTCATTCCTGACATAGTAGACCATAGGATTGTCTGATTCAAGATGGCCAATACCAGTCCATTTCAGCTCACCAGTGCCTTGGATATTGATGTTTATGTGTTCCATTTCATTTTTGACAATGTCCAATTTTCCTAGATTCATACTTTGTACATTCCACGTTCCTATTGTTAACGGGTATTTACAGCTGTTTCTTTTCATTTTGAGTATTACCATATTAGCAAATGAAGTTCCCAAAGGATTGACTCCATGCACATCATTAAGCTCAACTCTACTTTGAGGAGGCAGCTATCTCCCAGCCATATTTTGAGTGCTTTCCAACCTGAGGAGCTCATCTTCTGGCGCTATATCAGACAATGTTCCACAGCTAACCATAAGATTTTCACTAGCCAATTTTTTCAGAAAGAGAGTACCAGGTCCGTCTTCCTAGCCTGTCTTAGTCTGGAAGCTCAATTGAAACCTGTACAACAAAAGTGACTCTGCTGGTATTTGAAATACTGGTGGCAAAGCTTTCAGTATCACAGCAACCTGCAGACTACCACAATATGACAAACTGACAGTCATGTGGTGGGTCAAGCTAGCTTAGGTAAAAAACTGGTCCAACATAGTTAATACAAACTCTGAGTAATGCTTGGGGATAAATGTTTAGAGAGCAATTATGCGTCACTTTGCCATACTTTGTCAGTTATTGCCAGGAAAATATAGAAAGGGTCAATTACCATATTAAAATCTACCCTTAATTATACCTGAGTATTATATCCAGTGGAGCCCTGTTTACACAGTGGTTAAGATTTTAGCTTCTAGCCAAAAAGTCAGCATTTCAAATCTACCAGCTGCCCCTTAGAAATCCTATGGAGAAGTTCTACTCTGTCCTATGGGGTTGCTGTGAGTCAGAATCAACTCATCGTCAGTGGGTTTGTTTTTATTATATCCAACAGTCTGAAAACTACCTACTTCACTCTTCTTCAAAATAAAAACAAACAAACAAACAAACAAAAGAATCCTTTGCTGTCTAGTTGATTCTGACTCATAGTGACCCTATAGGACAGAGTAGAACTGCCCCATAGGGTTTCCAAGGAGCAGCTAGTGGATTAGAACTGCCACCTTTTTTGTTAGCAGCCAAGCTCTTACCTACTGCACCGCCAGGGTTCCTTCTTCCAAACAGAGGTTACTAATCTGAAACACAAGTACAAAATTGCAACTTGGAAGTTAAGTAGGAATAATGGAAGACATTTGCCAGAAACCATCACCTGCCACCAAACTAACAGCAGAGAGGACAGGAAATTTACTCTCCCTGTGAATTCTGCAAAAGGATACAGGATTTGTTTTATATATATATATATATATATGTATATATATATATATATTTATAATTATAATTATCTCTGCCAGGTTGACTAAGCTGATGTTTCAGTTAGCTTTTGCTGTATGACAATCTACCCCTAAAACTAGTTTAAAATAATATTTATGTCACTTGGTTTACAATTCTGTGGATTATGCTGATTGTTCTTCTGATCTAGGACAGTTCTGTTGATCTCTGGTGAGTCCAGTCACATATAAATGGTAAGCTGACAGGTTTGCTGGCCAGATAACCTAAGATGTCCTCACACAATTGGCAATTTTTGGCTAGTAGACTACCTGGGATGGCTCATACCAGCTATATTTGGTCTCCCATCCTTTAGTAGGCTAGCGCTGCCGTGCTTGTAGGATGGTCTCAAAATTCCCAGTACAGAATGGACTGTCTGCAAGCTCTTTTCAGACCTCTACTTATTTCATATTTGCTAACATCCCATTGCTCAAATTAAGTCACATGGCTAAGCCCAGGTTTAAAAAGTGGAGAAATAGTCTCCATCTCTTGATAGAAAGATTGTCAAAGTTACTTTTTAAAAGGACATGTGTATATAGAATATAAAAATCTGTGAACATTTTTTCCCTTACACGATAGCCTATTTGCTGCTGATGCTCAAATTGTGTTAAATTAAAAACAATTGGCACACTCTCTTGCTTTTCTGCCTTCCTCATGAAGCTCTCAGAGCATATTTTTAATTACAATTCCATTTAGAGATCTAACCCCCTACTTCCTTATGTTTCTGTGTACATTTTTACAACTATTGATCAGAGAAAAAAATTATATTTGACTTGATTCTATGCTCTCCTGCTTATCTCAAAGCACCCCTAGAATTTAAGACAATAACAAGATAAAAAATGGAATTTATTTTCACAGAAGTGTGAGCATCTTAATAGTATTTGAAAATCAGTGAATAAATGTCAAAATCATTTATTTCTTCTTAACACTGTGCCATGCACTGTGCATATGCTTAAACTTCTCTGAAGGACATCCAGGAATCAATCTAATGATGTCCACATTAATTTCCCTAATAAATCATAAATTTGAAACAGTTGGCTAAAGCTTACCGGGAAGTTGGACATGTTAGAGTCTCTAGAAAACTGGACTTTGTTCCAGAGCAATAGGACTAAATGGTGTCATCTTCAAATACCCGCTCTGGAGATATCAAATATCAGCAAGTGGCTCTTTCCAATTTTCAGTGAGCCGATTTTCATTATACTATAATTTTGATGATTTCACCAACTTAAATTATTCATATTGCTGGTTATGATATTAGTGAGGGAGAAAAGGAAGAAAAGAGGTGGGTGGATGAAAGAGACCTTACTATATATCAGATATTCACCTATGGCATGGTTTCCCAAAGTATGCTTCATAAATCACCAACTTTAAAGATGTTTGGAGGAAATGAAACAAACAAACAAAAACTTAAACGGTAAAATAAGAAAATAAGTTTGGGAGATAAGGCCTATGATTTTTCTCCTTTCATGATATTCACAGTATGCATAGTAATAGTCAAAGAATCTGAGCAATCCTAAAAGTAAAACAAACAAACAAAAAAAACCAAAACCAAAAAAAGCTTTATGTAACTTTGTTTTATGTTTGCTATGTGTGCGTATATATATATATAATATTTCTCAAATTAAAGTCAAGAATAGGAGCTAGATGGGAGGGGGGAGAGGTAGTGGACTTTTTTTCTTCTAACAGAAGGCAGCAGTGATGACTATATTAGACTTTCTTTCCTTATGGTACTGTGAAATCCAACCTCAGTCAGGTTCTAGCCAGTCAGAAAAGTTAAATACTAGTGAAAATTTCCTATCCAAATGGAACCGTTAAGAAAGATTATACAGATCTGAAATGGAACAATATGGGCAAAGGGCCAATTACTATTTCAGTTAATTATCTTGTCCTACCATGCAATACATTGGATTCCCCTCTTTCTTTTGTTTGTTTTGAAGTATGTGCCTATCTATTGAAACCTGAGGATAGGTTAGAGAAGATTTATATAAATGAGTTTAGAAGCCATTCTCTAATAGTTGCTTACACTTATTGCATCATTTGTGGTTGAATAGGAAAGGAATTCTGTAGTACATTAATATTTGACTAATTAAGATATGAAAGACATGTAATATATGAGTTTGTAAAAGAAAAAAAGCTTAAGATTTTGAAATACACATCCCATGGATGCAGCAATCAAGAAATCAAACAACCTATTGTACTGGGCAAATCTGCTGCAGAAGACGTCTTTAAAGATTAAAAAGCAAATACATCACTCTGAAGACTAAGGTGTGCCTAACTGAAGCCATGATATCTTCAATCTGTTTGTATGCACGCAAAAGCTGAACAATGAATGAGGAAAAACAAGGAAGAATTAATGCCTTTGATTATGATGTTAATGAAGAATATTGAGTATACCATGGACTGCCAGAAGAAGAAACAAGTTTGTCTTGGAAGAACTACAGCCAGAGTACTCCTTTGAAGTGAGGATGGTAAGACTTCATCTCAAGTACTTTAGACGTACTAGTGAGGACCAGTCCCTGCAGAAGGGCATCATGCTTGTTAAGGTAGAAGGTAAGCAAAAAAGAGGAAGACCCTTGATAAGATGAATTGACACAGTGTCTGAAGCTATGGGCTTAAACATAACAATTGTGAGGATGGCACAGGATTGGGCAGTTTTTCGTTCTGTTGTACATAGGGTCACTATGAGTTGGGACCAACTCAACAGCACCTAACAACAACAATGGTGTGAGCATAATGACTTACCTGAATTAGCTGTGTATTATCTAACAATGATTAAAACTAGCTATGAAATATGAAGCCTCTAGACATTCCTGATCCTCCTCCATAGTCCTCACCTGAATCTGTCCCAGCAGTACATTTCCTCATCTCTAAGAAGACTGGCATGATCAAACTACAACTCATCTGCTATCCATCCTGCTAACCACAACACATTCACTCCCAAACTCCATCTTCTCTCCACGCAGACATACAAACTATTTATGGGTCTCAGAGAATAAAGAGAAATAGTAAAAACCAATCTTCTTTTTTCATCTTTAACTCATTACAAAACTACTACTTTCCCATTGCTGTTGAGTCGATTTTGACATATAATGACCCAGTAGAATGGAGTAAAACTGCCCCATAGGGTTTCCAAGGCTGTAAATCTTCATAGAAACAGACTGCCACATGTTTCTCCCACAGAGTTGCTGGTGGGTTCCAACCACTGACCTTCCTGTTAGCAGCTCAGCAATTAACCACTTAGCAATCAGGCCTCCTTACTTCTACTTTAGCTAGGTATTTTTTTGTCCGTCCTTTATAAGTCAGCTTAGGTAAAGTGATAGGTGTAGTAAAAATATACAACTATGGATGCTTATTGACCATCCTTCCTTATTATTTATCCCTGGTTGCAAGGCATGATACTCTTATGTTCCAGAGCCTACAATGAATACCATGTTATTGACTTTCTTGGATTATGGCTTGGAATCACAGTAAACCTGAGGAGATTCATGTCCATGGAATGTTTGAAGTTTGTTTGGGTCTCAAAGCATTCATTAACATAATATGGGCTTGCCAATCACATATTCTTATCCTCCATTATGGAATTAGTCCCTTATTTTATAGTACTTTCCTTGGTCTCTGACTAAATAATTTTCCCTATATAGCAAATCACAGTATACTCCCTCTGGTCCATTTTCCCCATACCTTTAAAGCAGAAATGAGAGTTTATTCTTCATTGGATGATTTAATCTTAGGAGTTACTCAGAGTAGATAAGAGTCCTAATCATTATTGTATCATATGTTTGAAAATTTTTTAAGGTGATGTGACGGTTAAGATTGTGTGTCAACTTGGCTGGGCCATGATTCTCAGTGTTTATATGTGATCACTCCCATGATGGGAATCTGCTGTGAGTAGCCAATCAGTTGAAAGGGAGTTTCCTTGGGGGTATGGCTTGCATCCAAATATAAGCAGATATTCTGGTTTTTTTTTTTTGCTGTTCTGGATCCTGCAGCTGCCTCCTGTTCATCTGACGTCCGGTTCCTGGGACTTGAGGTATCAGCTTATCTACTGCTCTTTGGGATTTGTCAATTCTCACAGCCTATAAGCAGGAGCCCTGCTCTCTGACCTGCAAATCCTGGGTTCACCAGCCCCTGCAGCTACAAGAATTGAGAGAAGCCTCTACTCTGATTCACGGACTTTGGACATTCCAGCCTCTACGATAACTTGAGCCATTTCCTTGATATAAATCTCTCTCTATGTATATATTTATATGCTTTACTGGATTTGCCTCTCTAGAGAACCCAGCCTAAGACAGGGGATATACTTGGTAATATCTAAAATTAAATATTTATGGAAGATGATGCTGACCAGTAACAGTCTCATTTCTCTCACTGTATATTTTTATCAAATTCAGTTAAAATGTGATAATTTATTTTCTTGTACTCATCTACTGTTACACGGGAAAATAATTACAAATTCTATTTTCTTATATACAGAATGACACCCGCTCATTTTCTATATTTCAGATTGATGATTGTAGAATATTTCTCCACATTGCATTTCTTGGCCTTCTTCCAGCTTAACATTCTTGTCTGCAGAAATGCAATAAAAGAAATTTGTCACATTTATATAGTGTATTTAAAATATAATTACTTACTTGAAGAAATATTTCGCCTCACATAAGAAAATGCAAAAGGAAACCTGAAGTGTTTTCCCCCAAATAAAAGAGATTTCAGGCCCACAGAGATGAATTCAAGCCTTTCCCAAGCAATGCAAATAATTGCGGAAGCTATGGAGTCACACTTACTTAATTGTTTTCCCCATGATTTCTGGACCAGTATTCTAAATATAAGTTACCATCATGATACCAGCACTTCTTTCAATCCAAAAAAAAAAAAGATTTTCTAAGCAAATGACTATATAGGGTAGAAGACTGGGGAGGGCAGTAGATGTAACACTCTCTCTTAAAGCAAATCTAAATGATTACTTTTTTTCTGGTATACTTTTGTTTTCTATATAAAGTCAGGTCTATGTCAATCAAATTTGCTTATCATAAAATGGAGTGCAATCCACACAAACAGATGGGTTTGTAATTAGTCTTTGTGTTACAAACCCAATATTGGATAAGTCTAATAAGGCCTTGGTCTACAAGTCCCTCACTTAACCATAGTCTTTTAAGTTAGACTGTGTTGCTCAATGGACACTACTGGATGTCAAAAGCATTATAGCTGCAACCCCCATACCATTCCCAGTTCCAATGGGAGTCCACTTGGGTAGAACCTAGAAAATCCACAGTATAATAGTATAATATTGGGGATTATTGACATGATAGAAGTATCCCTACATTTTGAGACAACCCTAATACCAAAAGTGTTGAAATAATGTAACCTTCTCTAAATCTAGATCTAAAACTACAATTTTGTCTCACATTATGTTAAAATGATGTCTAAACACTCCTTTTCATTTTATGGATTAATAGTTAGCCAAAGCTCATGTTTGAAATGATATGTTTTGAATTTTGTCAAATGCTTTAGGACTAGAGAACATGCCCATTATTTGGTTTTTCAAAATTGCTCTGAATCATCATCAGTTTTTTTCAGGCTAACTTTAGCACGTAGTTCCCTTTAAAAATGGAATCTGTACTGAAAACTCAAGCAAGGACTTAAGAATATCTGTGCTGATGGAAACTGTGTAAATAACAATATAATTTATTTGTCATTTTCT
The DNA here is from genome assembly GCA_030035585.1 of Dugong dugon. NCBI lineage: Eukaryota > Metazoa > Chordata > Mammalia > Sirenia > Dugongidae > Dugong > Dugong dugon. The sequence goes on along the minus strand of CM057463.1, from coordinate 104,834,420 downwards.
CCTTTATTGATTCTGTAAATTTTAGCTAGCAGCCATCAACAAAAACATTTTAAACAACTAGAATTGTCAACTGTTAAGAATGATAGATTGAAAATGTAACTTCTTTTTGCATTTTGACTTTTTGGGCTGCCTGTCTATGTGATCCATTCTTCAAAATAATATGGAGACCTAAGGAATTTCAAGAAGAAAAATGGAAACTTGGAGAACTTTATTGAGACATTTGTACTAAGAATAGTCAAAAAGGAAAAAAAAAAGTTTCATTTTTCTAAAGTCATACCATCTTGAACCGTGATCTTGTCAGTTCTTCGTAGCTGAATAGGGTCACTTTCTCCTAGCACTTGAATGTGAGATCTTAGGAGATAAAAAATGATTGAAAGAAACAGTGTTTGTGATTTTTTAAAAAATAAGTTAGTAGTTTATTCTTTTAGATTTCATCCAGGATCCATAATAGAGCCAAAGAAACTATTGGCCGTGCTAATTTTCTTAAAAAATAAAGGAGGGTAGGTGGGTAGCATTTTATTGAAAATGCCTAGATACTTTAAAAAACATTTGTGTGTGTGTTTCCTTAAGTGTTAACTATAAATTGACACATACAATTTTTGCCTCTGGCACACTAGGCATATTCATGTCACAAAGTTTCATATTCCACATGCAAAATAGTATTAAAATAAGAATCTTTATAATATTTTTCCATGTCCCTCATTTTTCTCCCATTCTTTTTCCTGGTCAAAAGGGGAAGAAGAGTAAAGCTATAACTAATTTTTAGAGTGTATTGGATGGAGTGGTCCTGAATCAAAGCTAGAGATAGAGGTGATATTGAAACTGTTTAACAGCCTGCTTACCTCCTTAGGATAGAGTGTTTACCAACTCTACACAATCAGAGTGTTTACCAACTCTACACAAAAGAGCTGGCCCAGGAGTGGCCACTCCTCTAAGTGCTGATATGATTTGCTAAAGCAAGAATTGGATGCTTTGTCCTCCCTTTCACCTACTCTTTAGAAATAAGGATAGAACTCTTGCTACCTGGTTTTGAGTTATAGACATTTGATGAGCCAGCTTTCCTCAGGAAGATGGATTGATGGAGTGGCTGCAACAATGGGCTCAAGCATAACAATGATTGTGAGGATGGCGCAGGACCAGGCAGTGTTTCGTTCTGTTGTACATAGGGTCACTATGAGTTGGAACCAACTACTCAACGGCACCTAACAACAACAACAACACTTTTCATGATAAAAGAAAAACAAAGCTCATAAAATTTATGTATCCTACCATATCTCTGTCTATATTTCAAATATATTTATTCATCCTAGCACAAGATGAAAAGCGTACATTATTTAAACAGATGTGCCAGTTATACCATAAAAAATGCTGCCTTGAAATCACAAAGTGTTGATTTACATAGCTTGATAGAATGGAAAACAATGTTCATATTTCTCTTGGGAATACACACACACACACACACACACACACACACACACACACGCACACACACACATATATATATACATACATACACATATTTGATAACTACTTTGGCACAATGATATATCTTCTGTCCTGAAAATTTGTAGCTGGAATTTTGAAAACTATTCTCTGAAGAGCAGTTGGCTTACCAAGCTTTTATTTGACTGTCCGCTTTAATTGTCATAATTTTTGGTATACACATACTCCTTAGATATCCTTGTGGTTCCATTCTTCCCATTGCCTCATTCTACTCATCACCATTCCCTTGTACTTAAGTAGTTTTTATTTTTATTTTTTTAGTTTTCCCTGGTTTCTATTTGCAAATGTATTACCAATGTCCTACAGGACTGTGACAAGGGGGTTTCGAAGATACAGAGCAAATCCATGACTCTTCTCTAAGATCATAATTGCTCACTCCCTACATGCTATCCTTCTACATCCTGTCTCCACTTCCTCTAGCCATGTGTATTTAAATGTAGTTCTTAAATATTCTATGCTTTTCAAACTCCTGATTTTTCACACTTGCTGTTTCTGCCATCACAAATTATCTTCCAGTTTCTTTTATTTTTCTAGCTAATTTCTCAAGAAGAAAAGCAAGGCTCCCTTCCCACTTCCTGGGAATCTTTTCTGAATCCAATTACGTATCTGGGTTCAGGGCTCTTATTCTCTTTCCTCATAACAGCCTGTGCTTCTGAACATGATTTTATCCTAGCTTCTTTCTCACACACGAACATGTTTATTTGTTTGTTTGTCTAGCAGAAATAAAATTTCTGTGAGATCAGTGTCTACGTCTGAATTCTAACACTTAACAAAAGGCCTAACCTAGAGTAGGTGCTCAATAATTTTTTTAAATAAATGAATGTATAAATTAAAAATAGCCAAAAATTAATGGTTAGAAGGAAATGAGAAAATAAGGGCTATATTTTTGTAATTTTCCAATCTATAAACCAATATTCTTAAAAAAGCCATGAAAAATTTTTGATAAGGTTGTTTGTTATTGTGTAGTGTAATAAGGATTTTGCCCTAATCCAAAGAGAGGGCTGGCCTTTGTGCCTGGCTACCAGAAAGTTAGCTCTCAACCTTTGAATTTTTCCAGGTGCTAGGAATGAATGTCTTCATTATTCATGCTGTACTCATTAAATCACAACTGATAGTTTATGATAATGAGGTAGTTTATGGTGAATTCCTCAGACCATGTGGTTTCGACCTAACCTCTTGGAAGGATGGGCTGGAAACTGAGTTCAACCACATAAGTCCCATCCAAAACTATGGGTGCTGAAGCTTGGGTGATTTCCCTTCATTAGTAATACTCCAAGTGTATTGTTAAATATGGAATCCAGGATTGTAACATGTTCGAGGATATAAAAATCTTCACATTTAGAACACTCCAAAACTCCCCTATGCTTCTTTCTTTGGTTCTAAATTGTATTATTTCCTTGTAATAAATGTAGCTATGAGAATAATAGGTTTCAGTGAGTTCTGTGAGTGTTTGTAATGAATTATCAAAACTGAAGGTAGTTTTGGAAAACTTCAAAATAGAATTTGGTTTCAGAAGTGAGGGCATCTTGTTTGAAATCTTCCTTCTGATACTGTAATTGGACCACAATTTCTTGCAGTTGGAATCAGACATCTTAGACTTGGCAGTTTGGAGCACTGTGTCTTTAGCCTTGCGGTTTGGCTAACTTCATCTAGCTCTTAAGTATATTTAAGTCTCAATTCCATGTTATTTTGGAAGTTTATTTTGTCTTCTAGATTGAAAAATGCTCTGGCAATAACAACTGTTTTGAGACATAAACTTACAAGTGTATGGATCAGTCCACAATCTGATTGGTGTAATCTGAGAAACTCTGAGATCTTTCCGAGACAAAAATATTTTTTCAGGGAAATATAATCATTTCTGAAATTGGAAAATTGAATTTACTATTCATAATATTTAAGATGCAATACTTTATTTTGCATTAGAAGAGTGATTTATCTTATCTCTGGTATCCTTCCATTTATGCTAGTGAAGGAAAGAGTGGTTAGTAGAAAGAGCATAGAACTTGAAGTATGATAGTGTTGGGTTTCAATTCCTGATCCCTTCACTTATTGGCTAGTGGTACTGAACTGAACAGTTACCTCATCTGTCAAAAGATAATGGTAATGTTATGATATTAAAAGCAATATAACACAAGAGATAACAAGATAGCTTCTAGAACAAAATTGCCTAACTTTAAATTCTGTCCTGGACTGAAAACACACACTCTGTTAGAGTTAAATCAAGGAGATTTATTCAAAGTCCAGAGAACAGTATGGGCCAGGAAAGCATCCAACATCATAAAGTAAGAATGTCAGCTCTGAGGAGCAACAAAGAAAAAGCCATTCTTATTGGATTAAGTCAGAAGCAAAAGCTACAATATTATAATTGGCTGAGAGGTAATTGGTGAAGTTAAAGGTGAGACATCTCAAAGCAGAATTTTTCCTTGGATTGGTTGATAACATACATGTGGGATTACATGATTGGTTAAGAGTACATAATTGCAGACTTATGTGATTTTCAGATAATTACAGTCATTAAAACAATCACAGAACGTGTTTTTCTGAGGACATGCTATAAAAACTGCCTTCTCAAGCATGCCTTTTCCTGAGGGTCTATTGTAAAGGAGATTTTTTGATAATGCCGTGTGTCATGACCCTCCAGGAACACACTGTTGATATCCTACATCTTCCTGACCACAGAGGAAAGAACCTCTGGGAACAGGCTGTGACATCCTACATCTGCCTGACCACAGAGAAAAGTATTTCCTTTAGGGTACATGGTTAAGTCAGCACAAAGATTAACATCTGCAGGGGCTAAAATAGCTAAGAAAATTAATTCAATCTTTAGCATTAAATAAGACATCTTATTTTTGGTCCAAAGCCTCAGATTTCAGAGCACTAACTCAATCCGAAGTAAATGAATTTATATGCTTTGAGACCTCAAGTGGGTTATTTAACCTTTCTAATTCTCAGATTTCTCCTTTGCTTGTAAAAGGAAAATAATGATAATAAGGAGGAGGAGGAGAACAAGGAGAAGAACAACAAAAAGAAGAAGAGCAAAAACAAGAGGAAGAACAAGAAGAAGAATCTCATAGATTTGTTCTTAGGATTAAATGAGGCTACTGAGGGAAAGTGAATGAGGGCACACAGTGAGTGCTTAAGAAGAGTTAGCTAATACATTTCTTCAATCTTGTAAAAATTGTCGTATAACTGTTTCCTTTTGTGTCTACTAAAAGCTTAACACAATGCCTCTCATAAAGTAGAAGCGCAATAAACTATTATTCTTAGACATTCATTTTACTGATATTTATTAAATTCCTCTTTACACATAAAGTGCTTCACCTTATCTTTGCAAACCTTTGGAGCCCGTTTTCTAAGCTTACAAGAGGTCAATCAATGTACTGGCTTAAGGGGAGAAAAAGTCTCTTGGAATTGTTTATAAATTCAGTGCTTCAGATCATTAATCAAAACCACATTGTTTAGAATTTTTGCTTCATTTTTGTTGTAAAATAGTTAATACATCAGTCTCAAGTAAAGAAGTAAAAATTAATCACCTCCACCCTCAGCCAAAAAAAAAAAAAAAGAAAAATGAGACTTGGAATACAAATGACAGCAACACACTGTGATTCTTCTTTCTCTTCATGTATTTAGGTGTGGATGTGAAGGTGTGAAGGGACAGATAGAAATCTGTGGAGAGATTCTTTAAGCTGGTGATTCTGAAGGTTGTGGAAAGTGTCTCCCAAGTTTGCAATGGCTTTAGCTTGATCTTAGACTCCAGAGCTTGTCCTACAACAAATGATATCAAACTTATGCATACTCTAAGGTTTTTGAGATTCAGTCATTAGATTTAGGAGAACATATGCAAAATATTCTCCAAAAATCAATTATACAGTAGAATAATACTGATATTAAAATATTAATAAAGGTCCTGAGAGACAGTTCAGTTATTTTTGCTCCAAATACAGTAAATTTCTCCTCATGTATTATACATTGTTTAAATTTGTGTAACATAAATAATACATAACTAATTTATTTATAAGAAATAGACTTTCTGTTCACCTTTTCTCGTTCCCCAGCATATTATTATTCATATTCTTGAGGTAAGCTCATCACTTATGTCAGCTGAGTATTGGACAATGTGCATAAAATATGAAACCATGAAGATGACTCAGATGAACTTTTGATAACTATTAAGAAACATTAAAATGTTTAATTTGAAAGGTAAAATAAAATGTTCAGAGATTGATATTACTTACTATGTAATCCCATATATTTCCATGTATGAATACACTTCATAATGTATGCAATGGTAATGTAGATAACACACGAATATTAAAAAAATTGAAGTTCTGAGCTATTCACAGAAAAATATTTTTCATTTGTAGAATGGTTTTGAGAAATAAGCTCTTAGAAACAGGAAACAATGTACTGCTAGATCCTCTTTTTGCAAGGGCGAGTCTCATTAGGAGCTCTAGTGGTGTAGTGATTAAGAGCTACAACTACTAACCAAAATGTCAGCAGTTTGAATCCACCAGTCGCTGTGAGTCAGAATCAATTCAATGGCAACTTTTTTTTTTTTTTTAATTCTCATTAGCCTGGGACTTTTCTATGTAAAGAGTCCAGAATTCATCAGGTTAACCAACATCACCGAAAGTGAATCTAAGATTTTTGGCGTATTAACTAATATGGTAGCATCTTTGAGACTATCATTCCAATGATATTCTTGCATCTCTTTCACTTTCTGGGAGTTAAAAATAAAAGCAAATATGTCCCAGTTCTATTCAGTCTGAATGCAATCTAATACTTTCCTAATTTAAGCATGATTTTCTTTCTTGCGTGAGGTGTTATGGGCTAAAATCAGAACTAAATTGACACTGTATTTATAATTCTATTCCCGTCTTTTAACAAGATGTCCAAGGGCATTAGTCTTTTAATAGCTATCAGAAAACGGAAGGACTGAAGTTAATTTTTTAATTTCTCTTAAAATTAATTTCAAAACAAGCATAAGAAATTGCATAATCACACACACACACACACACACACACACACACACACAAACAAAAGTATCTTTTCTTCACCCCTGGTCTGGGTAGACACCAATCAAGACAACAAACATTCACCACCAGACTGAGTCCAGTAAGCTAGATGGTGCCCGGTTGCCACCACTGACTGCTCTGGCTGGGATCACAATAGAAGGTCCTGGACAGAGCTGTAAAAGGATGTAGAACAAAAGACTAACTCACAAAAAAAAAAAAAAAAAAAAGACGAGATTTACTGACAGACTGGAGAAACCCTGAGAGTATGGCCCTCGGACACCCTTTTAGCTCAATGGTGAAGTCACTCTCGAAGTTCACAGTTCAGCCAGGGATTGGACAGCCTTATAAAACAAAACAGGACTAATGAGGCACAGCAGTCCAAGGACAAGGACTAGAAGGCAGTAGGGACAGGAAAGCTGGTGATAGGGAACCCAAGGTTGAGAAGGGACAGTGTTGACATGTCGTGGGGTTGTTAACCATTGTTGTAGGGCAATAGGTGTACTAACTGTTTAATGAGAAACTATCTGTTCTGCAAACTTTCATCTAAGGTACAAAAAAAAAAAAAACAGAATTATCTATGTGAAATCAAATTGACAACAGCAACTCAAAAGGTTTGATGGGAAGCTGAGGGGGCAGTGAGTTGAAGATAATGGTGATGGAATAATCTGGAAAAGGATAGTGAGAATAGCAGCACAACTGGAAGAATGTAATTGATGTCACTAAATAGTACATGTAGAAATGGTGTTACTTTGGCTATGTATATTTCAACCAAAAAAAGTCCTCTAAGGTCGAGAAGGGAAAGTGTTGACATGTCATGGGGTTGTTAACCAATGTCATAAAACAATACGTGTACCGACTGACTGTTTAATGAGAAGCTATTTGTTCTGTAAACCTGCATCCAAAGTACAATAAAAAAGATTAAAAAAGAAAAGAAACATTCATTACTGTGTCCAGCTCTACCATTCTGGATTCCTCTTCATTTTCCTTCTCTTGCTGCAGCTTCCTCCAGCCCTGAAGCTTGTATACCCCTAATCATCACCACATAAAAACATTAAGGAATAATAAAAGTAATGCTATTATCAATAAAATAACACTGACTCACATTTATTGAGCGATTTTAAGATAAATCTAGATATTTTATATACATTTTCATTTAATGGATTGATTTTGTGTATTAATTTTCACTTAATTCACAGAAATACTGTGAGAAGTTCACTTTTTTATGTCCAATTTACAAAATAAGAACTGAGGCATGGAGTTGTCACATGACACATTAAACTTAAAATAGCTATTTATGTCAAAGTCAATGTTTACAAAAATAATTAAAAATTCTCTTAACCACTAACCGTTACATTATATTAATCATTTACCTCACTTTTGCTTTCATTCCTGGACATAAAGACCAAATCCTTAAATATTTAACAAATCTTTAACATCCTCGATACTGAATCTCGTGCAAAGCCCTAGTCAATAAGACTCTGTTGGTGAAAGTCTGAGACACACATTTCTTTCTCAACAGTTATGCATTATCATCTATGGGCTTTGGAAGGAGATTGTTGGAATAATTCTCAGTGACCAGCTGTGAAGGAAGTTTTCATCCTATAGTGGTAATTTGTTTCTTGGGTAATTATTTAATTTCATTACCAGCCCCTTGCACATATGGTATTTGACATTTCCTCCTGGAGTCTGCATGTCAACCCATGATTGTTTAGCACAGTGAGAAACCATCTCCAACTTTTGTTTGTCGTGAAGTTCCTAGTTCTTGTTGAGAAAAGTGTCTTGTAAGTGCTCAGAGTGGAGCAGAAGAAACTGACAGAAGTATTTGAAGTGCAATGAGTGGTTACCAGGTTGAAGCAGATAAGTTTATCATTTTGCCAGGTTTCCTAAATGACTGTAATCAGGACATTCCTGTGGACAGTAATATTTCAGAATACAGTTCTTGCTGATCTTTAAGGTGACAAATATATTCAAGGTTTCTTGGGGGAAAAGAACAATTCTATGAGTGAAGGGGCATGGTGGGCATTCATTACATAAAAGCCAAGAAGTCATCTTTATATAACATCCTTTTCCTCCTCCTTCTTCCTCTGCTTCTGTCACTTCTTTTGCTTCTCTTTTCACCACTATACATCTGCCAACATACATACATATGTATGCAGAGATGTGTATACACATATACTTGTGCATATATATATATATATATATATATATATATATATATATATATATATATAAATCTACACTGGTAGAAATATAAATAGATAGATAGATAAATATATATGTGTGTATGTATATATATGAGCATATTCTGTGGTTTCTTTGTGTTTGTAGAGGCACCCAAAGATTAGAATAATTCAATGATACCAAGTATTTCCACATTCTAAATCTAGATGCTTCAGTATCAGTGAAGAATAGGATGTTTTATTGTTGTTGTTCAATGCCATAGAGTTTGTTTCAGCTCATAGAGATCCTATGTACAGCAGAAGAAAACACCAGCCAGTCCTGTGTCATCCTCACAATCCTTGCTATGTTTAAGCCTATTGTTGCAGCCACTGTGTCAATCCATCTCCTTAAGGGTCTTCCTCATTTTTGATGACCCTCTAAATTACCAAACATGAGGTCCTTCTTCAGGGACTGACGATTCTACTGCCTTTCCTAGAGTAAGGAATCAAGAAATGGAATTTAGTTTATATCATGAGAAAATCTCAACCAGGGAGATTGACTATATTAGCCTGAGAGTCATTCAAACAGAACAAGTGTACACTAAATGGTTTAAAGTCAAGAATGATGTATGTCAAGGTTGTATCATCGTACATACTGAGTCTGTATGCTGAGCAAATAATCTGAGAACGTGGACTATATGAAGAAGAACACAGCATCAGGATTGGAGGAAGGCTCATTAACAACCTGCTATATGAAGATGACACAACCTTGCTTTCTGAAAGTGAAAAGGACTTGAAGCACTTACTGATGAAGATCAAAGATCATAGCCTTCAGTATGGATTACACCTCAACATAAAGAAAACAAAAATCCTCACAACTGGACCAATAAACAACATTATGGTAAATGGAGAAAAGATCGAAGTCATCAAGCATTTCATTTTATTTGACTCCACAATCAATGCACAGGAAGAAATAGACAAGAAATCAAAAGATGCATTGCATTTGGCAAATCTACTGCAAAAGATCTCTTTAAAGTGTTAAAAATCAAATATGTCAGTTTAAGAACTATAGTGCAACTGACCCAAGCCATGGTGTTTTCAACCGCCTTATATGCACGTGAAAGCTGGACAGTGAATAAGGAAGATCAAAGAATTGATGACTTTGAATTATGGTGTTGGTGAAGAATATTGAATATATCATGGACTGTCAGGAGAACGAATAAATCTGTCTTGGGAGAACTACAGCCAGAATACTCATTAGAAGTAAATATGACGAGACTTTGTCTCACATTCTTTGGACTTGTTATCAGGCAGGATCAGTCCCTGGACAAGTACGTCATGGTGGTAAAGCAGAGTGTCAGCGAAAAAGAGGAAATTCCTTATTGAGATGGATTGATATAGTGGCTGAAACAATGGGCTCAATCATAAAAACAATTGTGAGGATGGTACAGGACCAAGCAGTGTTTTGTTCTGTTGTACATAGGGTAGCTCTGAGTTGGAACAGGTTTGATGGCATCTGACAATAACAGCAAAAACAGCATCGTCAGTCACTTTAGGAATGAGCTGCAGATACAGATTGTTATGGATTGAATTGTGTCCCTCCAAAATATGTGCTGCAAACCTGACCCCTATACCTGTGAGTGGTACAAACAGTTAAGCACTTGACCTCTAACGGAAGTGTTAACAATTTGAACCCATCCAGAGATGCTTGGGAAGACAGTCCTGGCAATCTGCTCCAAAAAGTCACAGACTTGAAAACTCTATGGAGCACCTTTCTGCTCTGCACACGCGGTGTTGCCATGACTTGGAATCTCAGCAACTAACAACAACATACCTGTGAATGTAATATAATGCGATGTAATTACTTTCCATAATGCACTGTAATGTTATGTTAATGAGGCCATACCAGTGTAGGTTGTGTCCTATTCCTAATCAGTTCTGAGTTGTGAAAAGTACTGGTGAGTCAGACAGAAGCAAGCACATCCTGGGGAAGACAGATGCCATGTGATGATCCCTAAGAATTAAGGAATGCCTGGGCTACTGGCAAGAAAAAAACTGATATTGAGGTCCTGACTTGGGCTTTTAGACTCCTGAACTGTGAGAAAATGAGGTTTTGTTCTTTAAAGCCACCCACTTGTGGTATTTCTATTGTAGCATAAACTAAGACATAAGTTTTGCCACTTCAAGCACGTGACAGAACCTACAGTGTGTTATTCTGAGGGAAGAAAAATGCCTTGTCGAAGACAGATTCATGCTACTGAGTGAATTCAACAGAAAAAGGCTTGAGTGGAGCATTAGATACAGAAGATGACATGTTGTAAGATGCCAGCTGAGATAGTGTCCCCAATATCAAAGAAGCTGCAGGCAAGAGATCCTCAGCAAAGTGTTTGAGTGTGTGTGTGTTTGAGTAGGAGTTCAGAAAAACCAATACAAGCAGCCATTGAAAGAAAGTATCTATATTTGGTATCCATCACAAGCAGATTGCAGCTGCAGCAGTCCAGTATGAACTTTTCTATCCCTTTTTTTCTTTTCGCTCTCCCTATATCTGACCAAGAGTTGCTACAAACAGCAGCTAGTGAGAGGACGAGAAAGTTAATTGAGAAATCGAGAAGGGACAAGTGAACTTTGCTTTCTTTCTAATTGTAGGTTTCCCAGGCTGAGTTTGGCTCAACCTTCCAAAGGGGTGAGTGTAAGGGTGAGATTGTGAGATTTTTATATTATATTAGACTGAAAATTTTACTTGGTAAAGGGAATATTTGCTTGTATCTGAGGGTTATCAGAAAAGTTAAGAGACAAGCCAGAGATTGGCAGAGTTGAGAAAGAGGCAAGTGGGCAAGAAGGAAGGAACAAAATGATCGGTAAGGAAATAAGGCAGTCACATAAAAGTGCAAAGAATTACTTCCTGCTTGACACATACAGAAAAGGGCTTATTCAGTTATATGTATAATTGTGATTACTATGTGTCCTTCATGAGGTTAAGGATCTTATATACATAATTGTGTATAAATTTATTTAAATTTATATGGGAAACGCCCTACTTGATAATGAAAGTACGTGTGAAAGAAAATCAAGTAGAACACTGTTAGCATGTCTTTATTGGAAAATGCTGGGCATGAAAAGGCTCCAGAGGAGTGTTTAGACTTGGGAAAGGGGGCAGGGGATATGGAACGTTATTGTGGGATTTTAACAGAAGGAGACTATTGATGTTCAGCTAAGTTATGCTTGATGTTCAGAAATAGGAATAGAAAAATTGTTCTTGAGAACTAGCAGCCATTGCATGGGCAGTCTTTATTAAGAGTGAGGAAAAGGAGGAACGTTTAGGGGGTAAGGTCATATTCAAGAGGGGATGAAGAGAAACAGCTCCAGGGGACAAGGACACATGAAGGTGAAGGCAACAGTAAGAAATTATCAAGTCCTTCAGGGTCTCTTAATACATGACTTTCATTTCAGAAAAACCATAGATTTATTCCCCACCATGGAAAGAAAAATTGCTTTGGCCAACTGATTTCCCCTGTTAGGTATATGGATCGATCCAGAGAGTAGAGGGAAAGAGAATTGTTTAAAGAAAGTATAGTTTTCATCCTAAATTAGTTGTATATGGAAAATTCACACCCCAAGGATTCAAAAACTTCTTCCTATCTTGGAAAAACAAAGGTCTAACATGGTTAAAGGTGCTGATTTTGTATATTATACCAATAGATGTTTTTATGTTTTCCTTAGGTTATGAATTTATCCAAATACTGTTTTATCAATTCCTCACCACAAAAAGCAGAATCAAAAATCCATTTATTGATGAGTTAGATTTTGGGAATGTGCTAGAAAAACTAGAGAAACACCACTGTCATTATTATTTCTGGTTTTCAAACCACATTCTTAAGCCACCGTCAAAAAAAAAAAAAAAATTTAGGCTTAGATAGGAAGAGACTTTATTCAAAAGAAAGACTACTGGAATAGGGAGAAAGGTTTGATCTCAGAAATCTGCCAGCATCTAAAAATCAAAGATAATTTTTTTTTTTTTAAGTTTATGGGGTAAAAAAGGGTAGGCAAAGATTAGCAAAGATTTTTAAGGGGGAACTGGATAAGCAAGGGGAAATGACCAGTGGGGTCTGATCAGAAAAATGTCTCTCTATGGTTCACAGATTCTCAGTATAAACTGATATGGGTACATCCTGCTTTTTTGCTGCTAGTTGAGGCTCAAGAGTAGAGTTCAGAAGACTGTAGGGAGGAAGGGACACTCACTAAAATTTGGTCAATATAAAGCAAAGGGTAAGAAGTCCTCAACTGAGATCACTTTGTCAAGATCTCAGGAAAAAAATAAATAAATAACAAAAGCACATATGAAGTGCATTTTAAAAAAATTACCAAAGGAAAAAAAGACATACAAGTATGTACTTAAGAAAAGACATGGAGAAAAAAGAAAAGGAACAATAAGTATTTAACATCCCCCTATTTATTTGCAAACATTTAAAACAAGAGTTTCCCCAGAATACAGGTAAGAACAAATTGGGAGCTTTGCGGCTATTTGCAAATAGGATTATGTCTATATACACAGTAAGAATAAGTATTTTAAAAAGATTTTATCCACTTCTATGCTGCATAGCAGAAAAATGCATATTTCAATAATTCACTGGGTATTTTATTATGTGTTGATCACTCATATACACTAACCATATCTCTCAGTTGTGTAGTGCTACCATAACAGAAATACCACATGTGAGTGGTTTTATTGTTGTTGTTGTTGTTGTTGTTAGGTGCTGTCGAGTTGGTTCTAAATCATATCAATTTTATGAACAACAGAATGAAGCAATGCTCAGTCCTGCACCATCCTCACAATCGTTGTTACATTTGAGCCCATTGTTGAAGCCACTATGTCAATCCATCTCATTGAGAGTCTTCCTCTTTTTCACTGACCTTCTACTTTGCCAAGTATGATGTCCTTCTCCAGGAACTGGTCCCTCTTGATAACATGTCCAAAGTTCATGAGACGAAGTCTCACCATCCTCAATTCCAAGGAGCATTCTGGTTGTACTTCTTTCAAGACAGACTTGTTCGTTTTTCTGGCAGTTCATGGTATATTCAATATTCTTCATCAATACCATAATTCAAAGGCATCAATTCTTCTTCTGTCTTCATTATTCATTGTCTAACTTTCAAATGCATATGAGGTGATTGAAAATACCATGGCTTGGGTCAGGTGCACCTTAGTCTTCAAAGTGACATCTTTGCTTTTTAACACTTTAAAGAGGTCTTATGCAGCACATTTCCTCAATGTAATTCATCATTTGATTTCTTGACTGCTGCTTCCATGGGCATTGATTGTGGATCCAAGTTAAATGAACTGTTTGACAACTTTGATATATTCTCTGTTTATCACGATGTTGCTTATTGGTCCACTTGTGGGAATTTCTGTTTTCTCTATGTTGAGGTGTAATTCATACTGAATGCTGTAGTCTTTGATCTTCATCAGTAAGTGCTTCAAGTCCTCTTCACTTTCAGCAAACAAGGTTGTGGTATCTGCTTATTGCAGGTCATTGATAAGTCTCCCTCCTATCCCAGTGCAACATTCATCTTCATATAGGCCACCTTCTTGGATTACATACTCTGCATAGATTCTGAATAAGTATGGTGAAAGGATACAACCCTGACGTATACCCTTTCTGATTTTAAACCATGAAGTATCTCCTTGTTCTGTTGGAACAACAGCCTCTTGGTGTATGTACAAGTTCCTCATGAGCAAAATTAAGTGTTCTGGAATTCCCATTCTTCCCAATGTTATCCTTAATTTGTTATGATCCACAGAGCCAAATGCCTTTGCATAGTCAATAAAACACAGGTAAACATCTTTCTGGTATTCTCTGCTTTCAGCCAGGATCCATCTGACATCAGCAATGATATCCCTCATTCCACGTCGTCTTCTGAATCTGGCTTGAAATTCCGGAAGTTCCCTGTGGATATACTGCTGCAGCAGTTTTTGAATGACCTTCAGCAAAATTTTACTTGTGTGTGATATTAATGATATTGTTCAATAATTTATGCATTCTGTTGGATCACCTTTCTTTGGAATAGGCCATAAATATGGATCTCTTCCAGTTTTCCAGGTAGTTGTCTTCCAAATTTCTTGGCATAGACGAGTGAGTGCTTCCAGAGCTACATCTGCTTGCTGAAACATCTCAATTGGTATTCTGTCAATTCCTTGAGCCATATTTTTCACCAATGCCTTCAGTGGAGTTTGGACTTCTTCCTTCAGTATCATTGATTCTTGATCATATGCTACCTCCTGAAATGGTTGAAAGTCAACAAACTCTTTTTGGTACAGTGACTCTATGTGCTCCTTCCATCTGCTTTTTATGCTTCCTGCATTCTTTTAGTATTTTCCCTGTAGAATTCTTCAATGTTGCAACTCAAGTCTTGAATTTTTTTTCAGTTCTTTCAGCTTGAGAAATGCTGAGTGCGTTCTTCTCTTTTGGTTTTCCAACTCTAGGCCTTTGCACTTTTCATTATAATACTTTACTTTGTCTTCTTGAGCTACCCTTTGAATCTTTTGTTCAGTTCTTTGACTTCATCATTTCTTCCTTTCACTTAAGCTACTCGATGTTCAAGAACAACTTTCAAAGTTTCTTCTGACATCCATTTTGGTCTTTTCTTTCTTTCCTATCTTTTTAATGACCTCTTGCTTTCTTCATGTATGATGTCCTCGATGTCATTCCACAACTTGTCTGGTCTTCGGTCATTAGTGTTCAATGAGTCAAATCTATTCTTGAGATTGTCCCTAACTTCAGGTGGGTATACTCAAGATGGTACTTTGGCTCTCATAGACTTGTTCTAATTTTCTTCCCCTTCAACTATCTTTAACAAACAGGAATTTATTTTCTCACACTTTAGGAGCTTAGCATTTCAAATTCAGAGAGTCAGTTCTCGGAGAAGGCTTTCTTTCTCTCTGTCAGCTCTGGAAGAGGGTCCTTGTCTCTTCACCTTCCTGGTTCCTTGGAGATCTCTACGTCTTGCTATCTATGTTACTTCATCTCTCTCTCTTTCTCTGCTTGCTTGTTTAATTTCTTTTTTATATCTGAAAAGAGATTGACTCAAGATGCATCCTACACTAATCTTGCCTCATGAACATAACAAAGACAACCCATTCTCAAATGGAATTATAACCAAAGGTACAGAGGTTATGATTTACAACACATAGTTTCTGCTGACATAATTCAATCCATAACATCCCACTCTTTGACCCCCAAAATTTATGTCTTTGCCACATGCAAAACATATTCACCCCATCATATCATCCCAAAAATCTTGTATCAACTCCCAGTTGAAAATCTTATCTTCTGTATCACCTAAATCAAATCTTGTTGAGATGTTAGGCATATTCTATCCTAGGGTAAAATTCTTTTTCATCTATGAACCTGTGAAATCTAGAATACAATTTATCTATTTCCAAAGTGCAGTGGTGGAACAGGCACAGTGTAGGCATTTCCATCACAAATGGGAGAAATTGGAGGAAAACAATGGGTTACAGGCACCAAGCAAGTCCAAAACCCAGCAGAATAAATTACATCAGCCCTCAAGACTTGAATATAGTTCTCTACTTTCTAAGACCATCTGGGCAAAAGTTGCACTTTCCAGACTCTGGTTGTTGGCCATATACTCTGGATTCTGGGTGGAGGCCCCTCCACCCTGGGATTCAGCTCCACCTTCCAGGTGTTCTAGGATGGTAATTCTGCTACCTTAGCTTTAGGCATCCCCATTCTCCTAGTCCATCTGAGTGGTGAACCCACCCTCTTGAAACCAACAGGTCCTGTACTTCCCTCTGGGCACCTTAATGGCAGTCTCACACTCTGGAACCCAGTTGGCAAACATCTGACTGTTGAAACCTAGGGAGTGGTGGCCTCACACTTTGAGATCCAGGAGACCCTGGCCCCATCTGTTGAAACTGAGAAGGCCCCCCTTCCTGGGCTCCTTCCAACAGTTCTGCTGATCTCTGAGCTGCTTCAGGGATGGTCTTTTTCTTTTCTTGGAGGATAAGAGATGTAGATCCTTTGGCCTATTTCCTGCCTGTAGAATTCTAAGAGGCAGAAAGCATTTTTTTCCTTTTTTTCATTCTCCGTCCGTTTCAGTCTAAGCTAATGGGTTATCTACTGTGAAATCTTTCTCTCTCTGTCAGCTCTGGAGGAAGGTCCTTGTTTCTTCAGCTGCTACTTTCTGTTCCTTGGAGATCTCTATGTGTCTTGGCATTTATCTTACTCCATCTCTTTCTCTGTTTGTATATATCTCAAAAGAGATTGACTCAAAATAAGCGCTACACTAATCCTTCTTCATTAACATAACAAAGATAAATGGGATTATAACCCATTCTCAAATGGATTATTACCACAGGCATAGAGGTAAGGATTTACAACACATATTTTGAGAGGACAATTCAATCCATAATACCAATCCAAGAACCAGTGCTCTGAATTCAGACTGCTAGCCTCCTAAACTGTGAGAAAATTAATTTCTGTTTGTTAAAGTCACTCAACTGTGGTATTCATGTTATAGCAACACTAGATAACTAACACAGAATTTGGTACCGAGAACTGGGAGTGCTGCTCTAACAGATACCTAAAACACAGAATTGATTTTGGAATTGGGTAATAGGTAGAGGCTAAAGAGCTTTCAGGAGGACTAAGGTTTACCTGACCCAAGCCATGATGTTTTCACTTGCCTCATATGCATGTGAAAGCTGGACAATGAATAAGGAAGACTGAAGAAGAATTCTTGCCTTTGAATTATGGTGTTGGCAAAAAATATTGAATAATACACCATGGACATGGACTGCCAGGAGAATGAATAAACGTGTCTTGGAAGAAGTACGGTCAGAATGCTCCTCAGAAGCGAGGATGGTAAAACTTCATCTCATCTGCTTTGGACGTGTTGTCAGGAGGGACCAGTCCTTGGAGAAGGACATCATGCTCGGTAAGATAGCGAGGGTCAGAGAAAACGAGGAAGACTCTCATGGAGATGGACTGACACAGTGGCTGCAATAACAGGCTCAAGCATAACGATTGTGAGGATGGTGCAGGACCAGGCAGTATTTTGTTACGTTGTACCTAGGTTCACTATGAGTCGGAACCAACTTGATGGTACCTAACAACGACAACAGTGGTCAATATCAGAGTTTTTGCACATTGCATCATCATCTGTGTCACCAAAATATCTATAGAGTAGCATTTCATAAATGAGTGCTCCACTTTTTTCTTCAGGACTTTTTCCGGACTGATAAAACCCACTCTGCAAGTTTTGATTCACAAGCACCTGCTTCGTCAACAACAACCACCTCACTGCTTCCTGGATGGTTGTGATTGTAAAATGTCTTGAATTACATAGATGTTAAAAGTGAAAACTGTGAACATTTGCATTCATGAAATATTGTATAAGAGCTTATTAGTGTCTTTCAAATGTACTCTTAGAAAAAGAGACTATTTCCTCAAGACTTGATTTAGGATACAAAAAATGGGAAGAAAGTCACATGCATTTGAAAGATTTCCATTGAATTCCTCAGTTATAGAGCAGGAAAATGTATGAAACTGTATTCAGTCTGTTCTCTTACAGTGTGGCACTTTATTTTGTATGTTATTTTTCTTTTCTTGCTTTGTCTGTCTCTTTTTTGTTTCCCCATTCTTCTTTTCTTGACTTCTTCCTCTCCCAAGAATATGAGCACCTTCAAGATGCTCGGTTACCTATAAGAACATAACAAATGTTCCTAATATGAAGTAATTAAAAGAATTACCACACATTAAAAGCCACACTCATCATTAACTTTTAAGTTCATCCAGGCTTTTCTCTTCCTCTGTTTCTGAAGAGGATTCAAGATTTCTTTGTTTAGTCTCCTCCCTTTTGCCAACTTCTTAGGAAGGTCAGCCTTGCAAGTTAATTTTTTTGGGGTTTGATGCTGAAGGATTCTGAATAAAAGGGTAGCAGCCAATTGTTCGGGGAAGAAAGCATAAATATAATAAGCACATGAGCTAGGCAGATTTTGAAAGGACAGAGGATGAAAAGGAGCTAACCATGCCACATGTCATGATGTCACATGTTACTTATTTAAGAAGTACCATTATGTTCTATGTATTTCCACTCAAGTTATTTGGATATTACCTGAAAAAAAAAAAGATGGAGCCATTGTGAATGTAATTTTGGTTATGTTTTATTTTGTTTTGACAACAAACCATGACAAGAAGTTGACCACATGGGTCATGAGTTTATAGGTGGTACCAAGAGTCCCAAATTCAAATGCATTCAAAGACCAAGACCAGTAATACATATTAGGAAAACAGGCAAAACATTTCTTTTTACAAAAAATGGTGTGGAAAATTGGAAAGGACAAGTTCCAAGGAAAATATTTAAATTTACACATTTATTAACACTTTGAACAAGCATTATTGCAGCCCCAAGCTAATCGAAGGTGGACATGGTGAAATCTCAATATCACACAAATGAGAACCAAAGATAACTTTTGATCACATATTCCATGGAACACAAAAAGAAAGATCTAAGCTCTAAAGCAATGACCTCATACAGAATAAATACTCAAAACTATGCACTGAAATGAATTTGTATTCATGATTAAGAACAAATATAAAAATTAATACACAAAATTTCCTATATGGAAAATATATATTCTTTAAAATGACTGCAGATGCTTTCAAATACTGAAAATAAAACAATCTAACTTCACAAAACCCAGTAAATCTCTATTCCATGAAGCGCAAGATGTTTTGTAACATTTAGAATGTAGAAATAAGTATCAGATTATTTCTGAAGGGCTGTTTTTACAAACATTCTTTCCTTGGGGCGCCAGGAGAGTTTGGTCTTTAGCCCTGAGTAGCCTGAAACAGCCTCAGGACAGAAATGCCTTTAGTACTCCCTCCTTTCATTATCCTGCCTCTAGGCTGTATTGAGGAAAAGATAACCTCTAGTTTCCTATAGTTTAGGGAAAGTTTGCCTGTGTGATTGTGTAAGGAAAAGCATCGGGGATTTGTTTATGTGTTGCTTCAGATGTTTTACTATATCGCATTGGAAAAAATATATATATACGTGAAATAATTCACCACGTGTATACTGAAGAGGCCTGGTGGCACCGTGATTAAGGGTTCAGCTGCTAACTGAAAGGTCCATAGTTCGAACTCACCAGCCGTTTCATGGGAGAAAGATGTGGCAGTCTGTTTCCGTGAAGATTTATAGCCTTGAAAACCGTAAGGGGCAGTTCTACTCCATCCTGTAGGGTCTCTATGAGTTGGAATCAACGCAATGACAATAATGACAATGTTTTTATTCTTTTTTTTGTTTTTTCGTTGGTGATATGAGTGCCTTAAGGGGAAAGTGTTTTGTTGCTTACTTTGCATTTTTGATGCTTCCATAATGTTTAACATACAGTAGGTACACAATAAATATTTGTAGAATGAATATATATGTTAAGAAGTGTTAGAAAATTTTGTGATAGTGCTCTAAAAAATGTATGTAAGTCCATTAAGCAATTAGTATTCCATAATTTGATTTTTATTTTTTGTCATTATTGGTAGTTTTCTTAGGTGGCATCAAGTCAGTTCCTAATCATGTCAAGTTTGTGTACAACAGAGCGAAATACTGCCTTGTCCTGTACCATCCTCAAAATCATTGCTATATTTGAGCATATTGTGGTAGCCACTGTGTCAATCCACTTGTCGAGAGTCTTCCTCTTTTTTGCTGACACTCTACCTCACCAAGCATGAAGTCCTTCAGCAGGGAATGGTCCCTCTGGATAACATGTCCAAAGTTCATGAGACGAAGTCTCACCTTCCTCAATTCCAAGAAATATTCTGGTTGTATTTCTTCCAAAACAGACTTGTTCGTTCTTCTGGCAGTCCATGATATAATCAAATTCTTCACCAAAACCATAATTCAAAGGCATCAGTTCTTCTTAGGTCTTCCTTATTCATTGTCCAACTTTCAAATACAAATAAGGTAATTGAAAATACCATGGCTTGGGTCAGGCGCACCTTAGTCCTCAAAGTGACATCTTCACTTTTCAACATTTTAAAGAGGTCTTTTGCAGCACAGTTCCTCAATGCAATGCATCATTTAATTTCTTGACTGCTGCTTCCATGGGCATTGATTGTGAATTCTAGTAAAATGAACTCCTTAGTCTTCAAATACTGAAGTGACATCTTTGATTTTTAACACTTCAAAGAGTTCTTTTGCAGCAGATTTGCTCAAGGCAATGCGTCGTTTGATTTCTTGACTGCTGCTTCCATGGGGTGTTGATTGTAGATTCAGGTAAAATGAAATCCTTAATGACTTCAATCTTTTCTCCATTTATTATGAGGTTGCTTATTCATCCATTTGTAAGGATTTCTGTTTTCTTTATGTTGTGGTGCAAGCCCTATTGAAGGCTGTAGTCTTTGATCTTCATCAGTAAATGCTTCAAGTCCTCTTCACTTTCAGCCAGGATAGTTGTGCCATCTGCATAACGAAGGTTGATAACGAGTCTTCCTCTAATCCTGATGCCCATTCTTCATAATATAGTATAGTTTCTCAGATTATTTCCTCAGCGTACAGATTGAAGAAATATGGTGGAAGGATACAACACTGATGCACAACTTTCCTGACTTTAAACCACGCAATATCGCTTTGTTCTGTTCAAATGACTGCCTCTTGATTTATGTACAGGTTCCTCATGAGCACAATTAAGTATTCTGGAATTCCCATTCTTCTCAATGTTATCCATAATTTGTTAGGATCCCCACAGTTGAATGCCTTTGCATAGTCAATAAAACAAGGGTAAACATCTTTCTGGTATTCTCTGCTTTCAGCCAGGATCCATCTGACATCAGCAATGATATCCCTCATTCCATGCACTCTTCTGAATCCAGCTTGAATTTCTAGCAGTTCCTTGTCGATGTTCTGCTGCAATAACTTTTGACTGGTGTTCAGCAAAACTTTACTTGTGTGTGATGTTAATGATATTGTTTGATAATTTCCATGTTTGAGTGGATCACCTTTCTTTGGAATAGGCGTAGATACGGATCTCTTCCAGTCAGTTGGCCAGGTAGTTTTCTTCCAAATTTCTTGGCGTAGATGGGTGAGCAGTTCCAGCGCCTCTTCCATTTGTTGAAACACCTCAGTTGGCATTCTGTCAATTCCTGAAGCCTTATTTTTCACCAATGTCTCCAGTGCAGCTTGAACTTCTTCCTTCGGTACCACTGGTTCTCAATCATATGCTGCCTTCTGAAATGATTGAACATTGACCAATTCTTTTTGGTACAGTGACTCTTTGTATTCCTTCCATTCTTCTTTTAATGCTCTCTACCTTGTTCAGTTGCCCTTAAAAATCTTCACTATTGCTATTGGAGGCTTGAATTTTTTCTTTAGTTCTTTCAGCTTGAGAAATGCTGGGCGTGTTCTTCCCTTTTGGTTTTCTAACTCCAGGTCTTTGCACATATCATTAGAATACTTTAGTATATGTATAGTTGTCTTTTATGTTGTTGAAAAAATTACGCATTGAATAAGTCCTTGGTCTTGCAAAATTTTGTCCTGAGATCTCTGGATTCATCTGTATCATCAAGAACATAATTTCCAACTACATATTATTCTTCTTTGTTTCCAATTTATGCATTCCAATCAGCAATAATTATCAGTGCATTTTGATTGCATATTTGATCAATTTCAGACAGTAGAAGTTGGTAAAAATCTTCAATATCTTCATCTTTGGCATTAGAGGTTGGTGTATATATTTGAATAATAATCATATTAACTGGTCTTCCTTGTGGGAAAATGGTAATTATCCTTTCACTGACAGCATTGTACTTCAGGATAGATCTTGAAATGTTCTTTTTGACCATGAAGGTGATACCATCCCTGTTAAATCTGTCCTTCCCAACCTAGTAGACCATATGATTGTCCCATTCAAAGTGGCCAATACCAGACCATTTCAGCTCACTAATGCTGAGGATATCGATCTTTATTTGTTCCATTTCATTTTTGACAATGTTCAATTTTCCTATATCATATTTCGTACATTCCATATTCTGATTAACGGATATTTTCAGCTGTTTCTTCTCATTTTGAGTCATACTACATGAGCAGTGAAGGTCCTGAATTCTTGACTCCATCCGCATCAGTAAGTTGATTCTACTTTGAAGAAGCAGCTCTCCCCTAGTCATATTTTGAATGCCTTCCAGCTGAGGGGATCGTCATATGGCACTATACCAGACAATGTTCCACTGTTATTCATGACTTTTTCACTGGCCTTTTTTTTTTTTTTTTTGAAGTGGATCACCAGGTCTTTCTTCCTAGACTGTCTAAGTCTGTAAGCTCCCTTGAAACCTGTCTGCCATGGGTGACTGTCTGGTATTTGAAATACTTCCAGGATCACAGTAACAGGTAAGCAACCAGAGTAGGGAAAACTGACCGATGAGTGATGGATTGTTTGATAGTGCTGGAAAGTGAGCCCCCAAAGTTGGAAGCCACTCAAAACGTGCAGTGGCTACAACAATGGACTCGAGCATACCAACAATCACGAAGATGGCCCAGAAATTGGGTCTATTCTGTTGTATATGGGGTCTCAATAAGTTGGAGCTGACTAGATACCAACTAATAATGACAACACTTTTCTAATATTGTATATTCTGATAGTGGAAAGTAAATAATCATTTAGCTTAATTTAGTTAGTGTTGTATTTCTTTCTTTAGAAACTAAAAGAACTTGACTAACACTACATAGTACTATCAGATTTTTTTTGATTCAGAAAGTTTTGTCACATTCAATATACTCATTATCATATTAGAAATTTAAGCATAGACAATATATTATGTGTATATCCATGTATTTATTCATCAAAGTAACATTTACCTACTTTACAGAGTTGAACCTTCTATGATGTTTACAGATGTGTGTAATGGTATGTTCTATCTTTATAGAGCCTTTTTGTTTTCTAGGTGCTATTTCATTAGTTATTTCACTCAGATTTTCATCAAGTTCTATGACATTATTTGAACAAGCACAATGACCCAATGTATTGATGATTAATTTATTGTTAATGTTTTTGAATGACTTAATATCACACAGCAAGTTAATAGCAAGTAAAAACTACATAATCCAATACATATCACCAAAATACAGAGATTGTCACATATTCACCAAGTTACAAATATTGAATAAATTAATGCCACATATATATGAATGCTTTTACATATATGTGAATATATGCATATGCAAAAGGTGTTGTATGAAATATTTGATTATGTTTAGTTCAGGTTTAAAAGTGCTTAATTTTCCTATTTGAAGGATTTATTGTTCATATAATACTTTTGATAAAGGAGGAATAATTTTGGAAGACCCCAAATAGGCTGGATCTATGATGGGAGAATACCAAAACATAATAAGGCAGGAAAAGAGGATTAGATTGGCAGAGATTTGTGTGCGTGTGTGTGTGTGTGTGTGTGTGTGTGTGTGTGTAGTTTGGTTTTTAATCTTGTTAATCTAGCGGTACAGACAGAAAAATCAAGGAAGGTAAAAATTTAACATTGTTACAAAATTTTGCCCACTCCTAATGTGTACAGAGGTTCCGGAGTGGTACAAGCAGTTTGCACTTGACTGCTAACCTAGAAGTTGGTGACTCAAATTCACCTAGCGGTGCCTCGGGAGGAAGCCTTGGAGAGCTGCTTCTTTAAAGATTACAGCCAAGAAAACCCTACGGAACTCAGTTCCGATCTGTAATACATGGGGTCCCCATGAGTCAGAATTGACACCGTGGTGAAGAGTTTGATTTTTGTGGACTATGTACAGAGGTCTTTATCTCATCAGTTGCGGATAAATGAGGGTTTACATTACAAAAATGGTTAAGTCGCAACACATCCAGCAGAGCACAGAAAGGGCAATAAACATTTAATAAGAAACTATTGATTATTATATTGTGGGAAACGCCATTTCACAAGTTAGGTATGTTGTCAAAATTTTTGAATAAAATGCCGTACTTGAAAGATATCTCTATAATTAGATGTATTTCTAACCCGGAGGATCACTAAATAAGTACGGAGAGAGAAAATTCTGTTATTAGTCAGAAGATACTAAGACCTCAAAGGGGAATATTGAATTAATAAATTTTTGGCTGATGTTTTTAATAGTTTGCAGATTCTATGATGAGTATTATGAGATTAATTCAAGATACGCTTTTGGTAATGTCTCTAAGAAATATAAATAATAAAATATGATGAGATATATATCATAATGTGTTATTAACAATGCCTAAGTGCTTCTGTTTGAATATTTAGAACGTGTTGATCTCAAAGCTGGAACAGAGGTAAGACTGCTTATTGAGAGTAATCGTCTCCCTCAAACTGGTTTTGCCCCAGTAGTAAATCTCTCTAGAAACTAAATCTGATCAAGTCCCTACTAAGAAAAATATAGACCGTTTTCCCTTGGCTCACAAGACTTTTTATAATTTGTTTTCTTATAATTTTTATTTTTTATAAAATAAATGTTAAATTTCTGATTTTTACAAACTTTTTATAATTGCTTGCTTACTTTAACTGGTCCCATCCTCTTATAACGTACAAGCTGGCCACATTAAATAATATCACTGTTGCCTCATTTCAAGAGAACATTTATACCCATGCAATTTTATGCATACTACTCATCTGTAAAGTAATCTCTGGCTGGGTCCTGCAAATGGTTAACTGTGCTGGGCAGCTAACTGAAAGTTTAGAGGTTAGAGTCCACCCAGAGGCACTTTGGAAGAAATCCCTGGCTATCTACTTCTAAAAAATCAGCTACTAAAAATCCTGTAGAGGACATTTCTACTGTGACACACATGGGGTCGCCATGAGTCAGAATCCACTCCAGCAAAATTCTTCTGCAGTAAATGCCCTTTGTCTTCTTTACTTGGCTAACTCCTAATCATTCATCAAGACACTGCCAGCTGAAAGTCCATTTCTATCATTATGCCTTCTTTGGATTCCCCTGGACAAAATTATTTTCTTTCTTCCCTTTACTTTCATTTAATTTTCTTCATTCCTTTAATATTGAATTTATCTTCCTAGGCTACTGTCTTAAGTCATCTAGTGCTGCTATAACAGAAATACCACAAGTGGATGCCTTCAACAAAAAGAAATTTATTTCTTCACAGTAAAGTAGGCTAAAAGTCCAAATTCAGGGCATCAGCTGCAGGGAAAAGGTTTCTCTCTCTGTCGGCCTTCTCACTGATGTTCCCCCAGACTAGGAGCTTCTCTGTGCAGAACCCCTGGCACTGCTTTCTTGGTGGTATAAGGTCCCCCTTCTCTGCTTGCTTCCCTTCCTTTTATCTCTTGTAAGGAAAAAGGTGGTGCAAGACACACCCTAGGGAAACTCCCTTCACATTGGATCAGGGATGTGACTTAGGTAAGGATGGTGTTACAATCCCACCCTAATCCTCTTTAATTTAAAATTACAATCACTAAATGGAGGCCAACCACACAATTCTGGGAATCATGGCCAAGCCAAATTGATACACATTTTTTTGAGGGGACATAATTCAATCCATGACAGCTATAATAATATCTGATTATTTATCTTTGTCTAACAAGACAATGAGTCTATCAAGGTCTGGTTTTGTATCTATTTAACTTTTATATTCCTGGAAGTAGAAAATACGACTCAAACATAGCAAATGCTCAATAATTATTTGTTGAATAGTTGAATGAATAAATAAATGAATACATGAATTATGTTGTTTCTGGCTCTTCAATCTATTATTTTAGAAGTGTATTCTTTATTTTCATTGTATGTTAGCAAATTCCTAATGAGGAAAGAGACAAAATCTGTGTGTAGAGGTGTTAAACACCATTATCCATTTTACAGCAAAGGACATATTTTTAAAGAGATGGTAAGAGACAGATTAACCTGAAACTTTCATCCCCTGATACAAAATAAAGTGCTCTCTGGAAATCTTTTTTAAGATTCCCATTTTTGTGTTTCAAGATAAAAAGAGAATGAAGGAAATTTTGTTAAAATATAACAGTTTTGGGAACATCTTCTTCCATTAAAGAACTTAAACGTTAGACAAAAGAAAAGCAGAAACCTATGTATGTTAATTTACTCCCCCAAATTCACTTCATCTACATTTATACTAAAATTATCCTATTAAAATATATAAACACTGAGTTATTAGATTTAAATAATTTTCCAAAACAGATTTATTTATTCTCCTGGCATACTATGGTATAATCAATATTCTTCTAAAACACCATAATTCAAATGCATCAATTCTTCTATCTTCCTTATTCGTTATCCAGCTTTTCATGCATAAGAGGCGATTGAAAATACTATGGCTTGAGTCAGGTACATCTTAGTCCTCAAAGTGACATCTTTGCTATTAACACTTTAGTCTTTTGCAGTAGATTTCCCCCATACAATATGTCCTTTGATTTCATGACTGCTGTTTCGTGGGCATTGATTGCGGATCCAAGTAAAACGAAATCCTTGACAACTTTAACATTTTATCTGTTTATTAGGATGTTGTTTATTGGTCTAGTTATGAGGACTTTTTTTCATTAAGTTGAGGTGTAATCCATCTTCTCTTCACGTATTTTCTTCATCTTTTCTTTCATGTGATTTAGCTACTCTACATTCAAGAGCAAGTTTTAGAGTATTTTCTGACATTCATTTTAGTCTTTTTTTTTTTTTTGTCTTTTTAATGACCTTTTGATTTCTTCACGTATGATGTCCTTGATGCTTCACATAACCCTTCCGGTCTTTGTTCATTAGGGTTCGATGCATAAAATCTATTATTGAGATGTTCTCTAAATTCAAGTGGGATATACCCAAGGTCATAATTTGACTTTCATGTACTTGTTCTAATTTTCTTCAGCGTCTTCTTGTACTTGTTCAAGTTGAAGCTGAAGAAGGTGGCTGCTAGGATGTGGACATATTCTGTTTTTCCCTTAATCTCAATGCATTTGGTTGGTGAAAATTTTTTGAGCTCTTCAGTAATGATATTTGCATTTTTCTTTGTTTATATTACATTGAAAAATACATTTAAAATTATAAACTCTTGCTAATATTTGTATTATAGTATTTTAAAATAAAATAATTTATTTTCCTGCTTCATAGTTAAAAGTATAGATCTGAGTCATTCAATACTCCTTAGAGTTTGTAGCATCTCTCCCTCTGAAAACATTTTTTTGTCACAATTTTGTTGACAGGATTGTATACAAGTTATGGATTCTGAAACTTTAGAAATACTAGCCTGTGAGAATGTGGGAGATTAATATCAGAGGAATACTGATGGTATATACCTAACTATAAGCTAATTCTTAAAGAATATTCACCATGCTATTGTATACTGTTCAAATTAGTTATGACAAGCTTGTGCTGATAATTTCCGTACAGATGTAGATATCACAGCAGATTCAGTGAGGTTGTCAATAAGAAACAGAAATAGGTATCAGTGAAGACAATTGCAAAAATACTTGAAATTCTAGACAATTTACAAGCATAATATACCAGAATAATGAGGTCCTCAGGTGCTGAGTCTTGGGATCTCCTTCCTTGCAGTAATGACCATCAGGTAGAACATGTGAGGTGAAGTTGTTACCAGACCATTATATTAGTAGGAGAATCCTGGCTGTATACTAAATTGATCTACAAACGTATTACAGCTCTATTGCAATAGGTTTCCCATTTACATATACATTTCAAGATGTTTCCAGGGAGGTGGAAGAGCTCTGATCTACAAAGTGATACAGGAATCCAGGCTTATGGGATTCTATCATCGCCAATACATGGCTTTCAGTTTCAGCATTGGCATCACCATCAGCCAAGAGAAAGGAAAGAGTGCAGAAAATAGTATGAGAAAGTATTTTGGTTTGTTTGCTTGCTTGTTTGTTTGTCTGTTTGTTGCTTTTGTTTTGACCTGAAAGCTATAGTGATACACAAATTTTTGCTCACATAATATTCATTAGAACTCAGTCACATGACCATATTTAAC
Organism: Dugong dugon; assembly: GCA_030035585.1. NCBI lineage: Eukaryota > Metazoa > Chordata > Mammalia > Sirenia > Dugongidae > Dugong > Dugong dugon. The sequence continues at coordinate 104,805,765 of CM057463.1, read as the reverse complement.
TAAAAGAGAGTCTAGGATCATATAGGCTAATGTTCTAGGATAAAGAATTGAGGAATAGATAACATTTACTGTCACAGCAATATATTTATTTGTCTTTTATCATTCTGATAAGCCTAAGATGCATTTAAAATAAATGAAAAAGTTGACTTTGAGTTGATAAGTCCTCAGCTGCTAACTGAAAGGCTGAAAAGTTGGTGGTTCAAATCCACCAGCAGTTCTGAGGGAGAACTGCTTCTATAAAGATGAAAAACAAATAAATAAATAAAACATTGCTGTAGAGTCAATTCCGACTCATAGTGACCCTATAGGACAGAGCAGAGCTGCCCCACACGGTTTCCAAGCAGTGGTGAGTGGATTTAAACTGCTGACCTTTTGGTTAGCAGTCAAGTTCTTAACTACTGCCCCACCAGGGCTCCATGAAAACCCTATGGGCTAGTTCTATTCTGTCCTATAGGGTCACTATGAGTCAAACAAGTAAGATGCATTACATATGCAAAATCTTGAAATGATTCTCAGTATTCCTTCTTTAATTTGTGACCAAATTTATCCTCTTATGATCCCAACATTTGCCTACTTCTCAAACACTCCAAACACTCCACACTTTTCCATAAATAGCATTAGATAAACCACATGTTGATTTAACTCTGAAAACTCATTGATTCGTTTGCATGAAACTTTTCTCACTGTTGTATCACGAACATGATAAAGGGACTCAGTCACCAAATAAATCAGGAGAATACAGAGCTGATTTATATTAAGAAATATTGGCAGTAGGTCTTATAACATGATTAAGTCAAGAAAAAGCTCCTTTATTTAAGCAAAAGACCTTCTTTTGTAATACTTCTTCAGCTTCATTTTGGTACCTATTCTCAGAACTGCATGTACACTGAACAGAGCTTAGGTGGTTTGTGGGAAGGAAATTATTCCATGCAAGTGGAACATTCTAACTTAATTATACACTAATGTCTGAATAACCTTCTTCATTTGTGAAATTATATTTAAAATTATCTAGTGCCTCTATTCCTTTTCTTCTCCCCAGAATTTTTTTCAACTAGTCTGATAACTTTTCTTCAAAGTAAAGCCCAATATATTAAAGTTAAATATCTTCAAAGACAATTTAACTCACCTTCCATATGACATTGGAAAACATGTAACCACCAAGGGGAAAAAGTGATGAATTTCACCAGTCTGTCACAGCAATACATTGAAAGTTTTACCTTAACAATTACAAAACTTTCCAATAAAAAAAAAAAAAAAAAAGAAAGAAAGAATTATGGAGCAACAAGAGCCCCTTTCATCTGTAGATCCTTTTCATGAGAAATCCCAAGAGAAAGCTCATAACTGCTGGTTCTATATTCATCTGAAGGGTAGGAAGAGGACAAACAATTGAAGGTGATTTTAGCAAGATTTCAAGCAGTAACACTGGAATTAAATGTTGAAAGCAGAAGGGCTATAATGTCAGGGAACTTGTGAAGAAATATGAGTCTAACTATGTCTTCATTAAATTTTCAGCTTAAGCTTTTTAAAGGTTGAGTGAAATATTTCACTGTTGTGTCTATCAAAAATCACGAATTAAATTACTGAAGAATTTTGCTGTAGTCTACTTTTAAAAGATGATATTTCCAAGATTCCATTTATCGTACATGTTTTAAGGAACACTGGCACATCCTGCGACTAACATTAAGAATGCAATATCCTTCAATTATTACTTGATGTGGTAAAAGTTTCATATTAAATAGCTGCTTTATAATATTTACTGAGTCATATATTAAAAATTAAATAAAAACAACAGCTACAAAAAAAAAAAAAAAAGAATAAACAGAAGTATAGGTAAAGACACCACAACATGTCTGTCACTTTGTCATTCTGTGGTGGATTGTGTGCTGGTGTGATGCTGGAAGCTATGCCAAGGGCATTACAAATACCAGTAGGTCACTTATGGTGGGCCGGTAGCAGAAGAGCTTCCAGATTATGATAGACTAGAAAGAAGGACCTGGAAGTCTACTTCTGAAAACATTGGCCAGTGCAAACCTTATGAATAGAAGTGGATTGTCTGATATAGTGCCAGAAGATGAGCGCCTCAGGTTGGGAGGGGCTTATCTGGGAAAGAACTGCCTCCTCAAAGTAGAGTTGACCTTAAAGACCAGAACAGAGTAATGCTTTCTCAACCTTCCTTTGCTGATGTGGTATGACTCAAAATGAGAAGAAACAGCTGCAAATATTCATTAATAATGAGAATGTGGAATTATGAAGCATGAATCAAGGAAATTTGGAAGACATAAAAAATTAAATGGAATGCATGAAGATCAATATCCTAGGCATAAGTGAGCTGAAATGGAGCAGCACTGACCATTTTGAATCAGACAATTATATAATCTTCTATGCTAAGAATGACAAATTGAAGAGGAATGGCATCACATTGATCGTCAAAAAAAACATTTCAAGAGCTAACCTGAAGTACAGTGCTGTCGGTAATAGGATAATATCCATAAGCCTACAAGGAAGACAAGTTAATACAATTATTATTCAAATATGCACACCAATCACTAATGTCACAGATGAAGAAATTGAAGATTTGTACCAACTTCTACAGTTTGAAATTGATCAAACATGCAATCAAGATGCATTGATAATTATTGGTGATTGGAATTTGAAACTTGGAAATAAAGAAGGATGAGTAGTTGGAAAATATGGCCTTGGCAATAGAAATGACACCAGAGATTTTTGCAACATTTTTCAACAACATGAGCAGTGACTATACACTTGGATCTCGGCAGATGGAATACACAGGAATCAAATCAACTATATCTGTGGAAAGAGACAGTGGAGAAGCTTCATTTTATCAGTCAGATCTAGGCCAAGGGCTGACTGTGGAACAGACCATTAATTGTTCCTATGCAAGTTCAAGTTGAAGGTGAAGAAAATTAAAACAAGTCCAAGAGAGTATAAGTATGACCTTGAGTATATCCCCCTTGAATATGGAGACCATCTCAAGACTAATTTTGACACTTTGAATGCTGATGACTGAAGACCAGATTAGTTGTGAGATGACATCAAGGACATTATACATAAAAAAAAGCAAAAATTCATTAAAAAGGAAAGAAAGAGAAGGCCACAATGGATGTCAGAAGAGACTCTGAAACTTGCTCTTGAAAGTAGAGTAGCTAAAGGGAATGGAAGAAATGATGAGTTAAAAGAGCTGAACAGAAGAATATAAAGGGCCTCTCAAGAAGACAAAGTATTATAATGACATGTACAAAGACCTGGAGTTAGAAAACCAAAAGGGAAGAACACACTAGGCATTTCTCAAGCTGAAAAAAGCAGAAGAAAAAATTCAGTCCTGGAGTTGTAATATTGAAGGAGTCAATGGGAAAAATATTGAACAGCTCAGGAAGCATCAAAAGAAGATAGAAGGAATACACAGAGTCACTGTACCAAAAAGAATGGTCAACGTTCAACCATTTTAGGAAGTAGCATATGATCAAGAACTGATGGTACTGGAGGAAAAATGTCCAAGCTGCACTAAAGGCGTAGGTGAAAAGCTAGGCTCCAGAAATTGACAGAATGCCAATGGTGTTGTTTCAACAAATGGATTCAATACTGGAGATGCTCATTCATCTATGCCAACAAATTTGGAAGACAGATACCTGGCCAGCTGACTGGTAGAGATCCATATTTATGCCTATTCCAAAGAAAGGTGATCCAACCGAATGCAGAAATTATTGAATAATATCATTAATATAATACGCAAGTAAAATTTTGCTGAAGATCATTCAAATGCAGCTGCAGCAGTACATTCACAGAGAACTGCCAGAAATTCAAGCCAGATTCAGAAGACGGTGTGGAACCAGGAAAATCATTGCAGATGTTACGTGGATCCTGGCTGAAAGCAGAGAATACCGAAGATGTACCTATGTTTCATTGACTATGCAAAGGCATTTGTGTGGATCAGAACAAATTATGGATAACATTGTGAAGAATGAGAATTACAGAACACTTAATTGTGGTCATGAGGAACCTGTGCATAGCTCAACAGGCAGTCATTGGAACAGCACAAGGGGATACTGCATGTTTTAAAATCAGTAAAGTTGTGTTTTAGGGTTATATCCTTTCACCATATCTATTCAGTCTGTATGCTGAGCAAACAATCAGAAAAACTGGACTATATGAAGAAGAATGGGACATCAGGATTGGAGGAAGACTCATTAACAGCTTCCGTTATGCAGATGACACAACCTTGAATGCTGAAAGTGAAGAGGACTTGAAGCACTTATTGATGAAGATTAAAGACTATAGCCTTCAGTATGGATACACCTCAACATAAAGAAAACAAAAATCCTCACAACTGGATCAATAAGCAACATCATGTTAAATGGAGAAAAGATTGAAGTTGTCAAGGATATCATTTTACTTGGATCCACAATCAACACCCATGGAATCAGCAGTCAAGAAATCAAAGGACACATTGCTTTAGGCAAATCTGTTGCAAAAGACCTCTTTGAAGTGTTGAAAAGCAAAGATAACACCTTGAAGACTAAGGTGAGCCTGACCCAAGCCGTGGTGTTTTTAATCACCTCATATGCATGTGAAAGCTGGACAATGAATAAAGAAGACAGAAGAAGAATAGACAGTTTTGAATTGTGGTGTTGGCAAAGAATATTGAATATACCATGGACAGCCAAAACAATGAACAAATCTTTCTTGGAAGAAGTACAGCAAGAATGCTCATTAGAAGCAAGGATAACGAGACTACGTCTTACATAGTTTGGAAATGTTATCAGGAGGGATCAGCCCCTGGAGAAGGATATCATGCTCAGTAAAGTAGAGAGTCAGAGAAAAAGAGGAAGACCCTCAATGAGATAGATTGACACAGTGGCTGCAATAATGGGCTCAAGCATAACACTGATCGTTAGGATGATGCAGGACCTGGCATTGTTTCCTTTTGTTGTATATAGGGTCTCTATGTGTCAGCACGGACTTGATGACACCTAACAACAACAACTTAGGTTTTTAGAGATGACTGAAGGCTTTGGATAATTATGCCAAAACTTTTGTGTGCTTCCATTTATGTTCTCTATCTTAGAGTTTTAGATGAATTCACCTAGTCATCTAAATCAGATATATGGAAGTCACCTTAGACTCATTCATCTTTCAATTTGTACTGTTAGTGAGTTATCCACTGCTAGTAAATTCAACTTCTTTAACAACTCTAAGAATGCTATTTTACAGCTTATTGAGATATAAATCACTAACATTATAATTCATCTTTTTACATTGTTCAATTATTGTTTGTATATCCACTGAGTTGTGCAACCATTACCTCAAACAATTTTAGATTGTTTTCACCACCCCCAAAACAAATCCTGTGCCCATTACTGGTCGCTCCCCACATTCTTCTATTCCAACCTTTAGCAAACAGTAATATATTTTCTATTCTTATAGATTTGTCTGTTATGGACATTTCATATAAAATGATCATATAGTATTTTTTTTTTTTTTTTGTGACTGATATTTTTAACTTAGAAAAATGTTTACAGATTCTTCCATGTTGTAGCATCTATCAGTATCTCATATCTACTTATGGCTGAATAATATTGCATTGTATAAAAAACCCACTGCCGTCAAGTTGATTCTGAGTCACAGGACCCTATAAGACAGAGTAGAACTGCCCCATGGGGTTTCCAAGGAGTGGCTGGTGCATTCAAACTGCTGACCTTTCATTTAGCAGTCAAATGCTTAACCATGGATATATCCTACTCTTTTATTCATTCTCTAGTTGTTAATTATCTGTGCTGTTTCTACTTTTTTTACTATTATGAATAATGGTTCTATGAGCACTCATGTATGAATTTTTGTTTGGACATATGTTTTCACTTATCTTGGTTATAAAACTAGTAGTGAAATTTTTGAATCATATAGTAATTAGGTATTTATCCTTCTGAGGAACTGCCAGACTGTTTTCTGTTTTACTTTATCATTAGCCATTCATGAAAGTTCTAATTTCTCCACATCCTAGCCAAAACATTTTATAATCTGTCTTTCTGATTACCATCATCCTAGTGGATATGAAATGATATCTCCTCTTTGTCTATGTGTGTGTTTTAATTCTCCTAATGACTAATGAGGAATCCCTGGATGGTGCTTGGCTACTAACTGAAAGATTGGAGGTTTGAATCCACCCAGAGATACCTCAGAAGAAGGGCTAAATGATCTGTTTCCAAAGGATCACAGACACTGAAAAATCTGTGGAGTATAGTTCTACTCTGAAACACGTTGGGTCACCTTGAGTCAGAATTGACTTGATGGCAACTGGTTTCAGGGTTACTGACTAAAAACGTTGACCCTCTTTTCATATGCTTATTGGCCATTTGTATATATATATATATATACAATATATACAATATATATATATATATATATATATTTAGAAATAGCCATTCAGATCCTTTGCCAAAACTTTAAATTGAGTTATCTGTCTTTTTATTGATGAGTGGTGAAGTTTTCATATATTCTAGATATAAGTCCTGTATCAGATATGTGATTTGCAACTATGTTCTCCCATTCTTTGCATTGTCTTTTGACTTTCTTGATGATAGCCTTTGAAGCACAAAAAATTTTAATTTTGATGAAGCATATGTTACTTTATTTCCATAAATTATTTTAAGATACTGCCTTAGTTCAGGTTTTCATCTCTCTATCATAGATCTTTGCAATTATCGCAAAACTGATCTTTCTGCTTTCAGTCCCAGCCCACTACAGTGCATTCCTGTTCATATTGTTACCATCCAAAATACAGGTGTTATTATTATCTTAATTTTTAAAGTCCTGTAACTTAAGGAAAATACCTATATTCTCTGGCAAAGAAAAGAAAATTGCATGAGATGACCTCCGCTGGCCTCCTTAGCTTTACTTTTTGTTGTGCTCCATCTTGTAATCAACACTCCACACCACCCATGCCTTTCTAAGCTGAATAGATGTAACAAATCTCACCATGATATCTGTCCCCTGCAACACACATAGGTACATTAGCTTGGACCTTCTGTATCATAGGACACATGGTGGGTTTTTTGTGGGCTGTCTCTAGTCCTCAGACATGGTCTTCAGCAGTACTTGAGACATATTATTTACATTTAATTAATTTTCTACCCTTAAACACAAGGAAATTTGACATAAAAATCTTAATTTTCGTCTTCTCTTGACAGATTAGAAGATCCCACTGGGCCCCTGCACTTCTGCATGTTTACAATCAACTGGAGTTAGGTTAATAAGGCATGGGCTCTTCAGTTGCTAGTGTCTACACCATTCCCTTTTGACCTCCACAATAAGGGCTAGTGCTGGCAATCTATCATTTCATATCTGGTCCACTTTGTTCATTTGGATTATCAGACTGGCCCACAGCTGTATTTTTATAGATACCCCTATTTTATATGCTTCTCACATGGAATTAATAGTATTTTTATTATTCATGCATTCAACTCATAATAACATGGTTAAGAGTGTAGGCAGGCTCTGAAATGAAACTATGGGCAATCCCTGGACTACAAACATCTGACTCACGAACAGCTCCTACTTGCCGTTTAAAGTTATGTAAATTTTCCCTCACTTTGAAACTACTGAACCAACTCCTACTTGCAACAAATTCTTCCTCACAATCACCTTCACTTACTGCATGTGTAGCTTTTAAATCATTGAAAAGTCTTCAAGCTTTTTCTTGCACTAATATAAGGCTAAATAAGAATCATATGCACCTGTTCTAACTTCCCTACAAATTTGACTTAAAAATACAGTTAGTAACAGATTTTGTTCATTACCAGGTAACTGTCTGTACTTGGGCGAAACTCTGGCTAACTACAGAGTAGAACTGCCCTATACGGTTTCCAAGGACTGCCTGGTAGATTCGAGCTGCCAACCTTTTGGTTAGCAGCCAGAGTTCTTAACCACTACACCACCAGGGTTTCCACTTAAAAGCTATGCAAATTTGTTTACATTACTTAAATATTTATGCTTTTATTTCCTAAACTGTAGAAAGAGTACAACAATGGTAACCATTACAAAGACTGTATCTGTCTACATACATGAAAATTACATAAGTTATCATGTATGTATTTCTTTAGCACTATGGAAGAACCTCATAAGTGTAATTTTTACAGCTCTGCTTTTTCCAAATCAGCTACTTTTCTACTTATCATTGTATTTCCACTATCTGACATTTAGTCTAGCATAAAGTAGATACACAATGCTTACTGAATCATTTTGTAAATGTAGAAACAACTCAAAGCTGGAGAAAATACTTTCCTAACAAAAGTTATTACAAACTTATAATTAGAAAACAGGGAACTCTTCCTCCCTCATTTAGTCCAGTCTTTTCATTTATTTTTAAAAATTAAATTACCCAATTATATTAGCTATGTTTTCAATTGCCTCATATGCATGCGAAAGCTGGACAATGAATAAGAAAGACCAAAGAAGAACTGACACCTTTGAATTATGGTGTTGGCGAAGAATATTGAATATACCATGGACTGCCAAAAGAACAAACAAATCTGTTGTGGAAGAAGTACAGAAAGAACGCTCTTTAGAAGCAAAGATGGCGAGACTTTGTCTCACGTACTTTGGTTATGTTATCAGGAGGGATCAGTCCCTGGAGAAGAATGTCATGCTTGATAAAGTAGAGGGTCACCAAAAAAGAAAAAGACACTCAGTGAGATGGACTGACACAGTGGCTGCAGCAATGGGCTCAAACATAGCAATGATTATGAAGATGGAGCAGGACCAGGCAGTGTTTGGTTCTGTTGTACATAGGGTCACTATGAGTCAGAACAAACTCGATGGCACCTAACAACAACAGCATCTGCTGTGAGTATGATTCATTGTTCTTTCATGTGCTTGTGTGCTTTATGGGAAGTGTGCACATTTTCAGGTGTGGTCCTAGTCCTTCTTGGAAAATTTATACAATGCTTTCACTTAAATATATCCTCTCACCCCAAGTTCTTTTTTTTTTTTTTCTTTTTTAAATTTTTTAAAATTTTTTCCCATACAAAAATTTATACATACATTGTTATGTGACTCTAATTGCTCTCTGTGTACTGTGACAGCACACTCCTCCTTTCCACTCCTGATTTTCCATGTCCATTCAATCAGCTCCTAAGCCTCTGTGCCTTCCCATCTCACCTCTGGACAGAAGCTGCCTATTTAGTCTCTTGTATCTACTTGAGCTAAGAGGCACACTCCTCACAGGTATCCCTTTATGTCCTACAGTCCAGTCCAATCCCTATTTGAGGAGTTGGCCTCAGAATTTGTTTTAGTTCTGGGCTGATAGAGAATCCGGTGGCCATGCTTTCCAAGGTTCCTCCAGTCTCAGTCAGACCATTAAATCTGGCCTTCTTACTAGAATTTGAGTTCTGCACCCCACATTTCTCCTGCTCCATCTGGTACTCTCTGTTGTATTCCATGTCAGGGCGGTCATTGGTGGTAGCCAGGCACCATCTAGTTCTTCTGGTCTCAGGCTGATGAAGTCTCTGGTTTATGCAGCTCTTTCTGTCTCTTGGGCTAATACTTTCCGTGTGTCTTTAGTGTTCTTCATTCTCCTTTATTCCAGGTGGATGGGACCAACTGATGCATCTTAGATGGCCACTTGCAAACTTTTAAGACCCCAGACACCACTCACCAATGTAGGATGCAGAACATTTTCTTAATAAGCTTTGTTATGCCAGTGACCTAGATGTGCCCTGAAAGCACGGTTCTCAGACCCCTACCCCTGCTACTCTGTCCCTCAGAGTGTTTAATTGTGTTCAGGAAAATTCTTAGCTTTGGTTTAGTCCAGTTGTGTGGACTTCCCCTGTAGTGTGTTCTGTCCTTCCCTTCACCTAAGATAATTCTTATCTACTATCGAGTTATTAAACAACACTCATCCTCCCTCCCCACCCTCCTAACCATCACAGACTGTTGTCTTTTGTGTTTAAATCTTTTCTTGAATTCTTATAATAGCGGTCTTATACAATATTTGTCCTTCTGTGACTGACTAAATTCACTCAGCATAGTGATCTACAGATTCCTCCATGTTACAAGATGTTTCATGGCTTCATCTTTGTTCTTTATCATTACGTTGTATTCCATTGTGTGGATATACCATGATTTGTTTATCCATTTGTCCATTGATGGGCACTTGGGTTGCTCCCATCTTTTTGCTATCATGAACAGAGCTGCAATGAACATGAATTTACATATATCTATTCATGTGATGGCTTTTATTTCTCTAGGATATATTCCAAGAAGTGGGATAGCTGGATCATATGGTACTTCTATTTCTAGCTTTTTAAGGAAGTGCCAAATCGATTTTCAAAGTGGTTGTACCATTTTACATTCTCACCAGCAGTGTATAGTGTTCCTGTCTCTCCACAACCTCTCCAGCATTTAGCATTTTGTGTTTTTTGGATTAATGCTAGCCTTGTTGGGGTGAGATGATATCTCATTGTAGTTTTGATCTGCATTTCTCTTAACGGCTAAAGCTTGTGAGCATTTCTTCATGTATCTGTTGGCTGCCTGAATATCTTCTTTGGTGAAGTGGCTGTTCATACCCTTCACCCATTTTTTAATTGGATTATTTGTCTTTTTGTTGTTGAGATTTTGTGGTATCTTGTAGATTAGATGCTGGTAGGATTTGTCATAGCCAGAATTTTTTCCCCAGCCTGTAGGTTGACTTTTTACTCTTTTGATGAAGTCTTTTGATGAGCTTAAGTGTTTGATTTTTAGGAGCTCCCATTTATCTAGTCTCTCTTCTGGTGCTTGTGCATTGTTACTTACAGTTCGTATTGTGTTTATGCCATGTAATTAGGGCTCCTAGTGTTGTCCCTATTTTTTTTTTTACATCATCTTTATTGTTTTTGATTTTATATTTAAATCTTTGATCCATTTTGAGTTCGTTTTTGTGCATGCTGTGAGGTATGGGTCTTGTTTCAGTTTTTTGCAGATGGATATCCAGTTATGCCAGCACCATTTGTTAAAGACACTGTCTTTTCTCCATTTAACGGACTTTGGACCTTTGTCAAATATCAGCTGCTCATAGGTGAATGAATTTATGTCTGGATTCTTAATCCTGTTCCATTGGTCTATGTATCTGTTGTTGTACCAGTACCAGGCTGTTTTGACAACCATGGCAATATAATAAGTCCTAAAATCAGATAGTGTGAGGCCTCCCACCTTGTTCTTTTTCTTGAGTAATGCTTTGCTTATTCGGGGCCTCTTCCCTTTCCATATGAAGTTGGTGATTTGTTTCTACATCTCATGAAAAAATGTCGGTGGAATTGGGATTGAGATTGCATTGTATCTGTAGATCGCTTTGGGTAGAACTGACATTTTCACAATGTTGAGTCTACCTATCCATGAGCAAGGTATGTTTTTCCACTTACAAAGGTCTCTTTCGGTTTCTTGCAGTAGTGTCTTATAGTTTTCATTGTATAGAACTTTTATGTCTCTGGTTAGATTAATTCCTAAGGTTTTTACATTCTTGGGGGCTATTGTAAATGGTATTGATTTGGTGATTTCCTCTTTGACATTCTCTTTGTTGGTGTAAAGGAATCCAACTGATTTTTGTACGTTTATACTGCATCCTGAAATTTTGTTGAAATCTTCCATCAGTTCCAGTAGTTTTCTTGTGGATTTTTTTGGGTTTTCTGTGTATAAGATCATATCATCTGCAAATAGAGACACTTTCGCTTCTTCCTTACCAATGTGGATGCCCTTTATTTCTTTGTCTAGACTAATTGCTCTGGCTAGGACCTCCAGCACAATGTTGAATAAGAGTGATGATAAAGGGCATCCTTGTCTAGTTCCTGTTCTGAAGGGGAATGCTTTCAAAGTCTCTCCATTTAGGATAATGTTGGCTGTTGGCTATGTATAAATGCCCTTAATTATATTGAGGAATTTACCTTCTATTCCTATTTTGTTAAGAGTTTTTATCATGAATGTGCGTTGGACTTTGTCAAATCCCTTTTCTGCATTGATTTATGAGATTATGTGGTTCTTTTCTTTTGTTTTATTTATGTAATGGATTACACTTATTGTTTTTCTAATGTTGAACCATCCCTGCATACCTGGTATAAATCCCACTTGATCATGGTGAATCATTTTCATGATATGTTGCTGAATTCTATTGGCTAGAATTTTGTTGAGGATGTTTGCGTCAATGTTCATGAGGGATATTGATCCATAATTTTCTTTTTTTGTGGTGTCTTTACCTGGTTTTGGTATCAGGGTTATGCTGGCTTCATATAATGAGTTTGGGAGTATTCCATCCTTTTCTATGCTCTGAAATACCTTTAGTAGTAGTGGTGTTAAGTCTTCTCTGAAAGTTTGGTAGAATTCTCCAGTGAAGCCATCTGGGCCAGGGTTTTTTTTGTTTGTTTGTTTGGAGTTTTTTAACTACCTTTTCAATGTCTTCTTTTGTTATAGGTTTATTTAGTTGTTCTACCTCTGTTTGTGTTAATTTAGGTAGGTAATGAGTTTCTAGAAATTTTTCCATTTCCTCTAGGTTTTCAAATTTTTTACAGTACAATTTTTCACAGTTTTTTGTTATGATTCTTTTAATTTCAGTTAGGTCTATTGTGATATCACCCATCTCATTTCTTATATGGGTTATCTGCTTCCTCTCTTGTTTTTCTTTTGTTAGTCCGGACAATAGTGTATCAATTTTGTTGATGTTTTCAAAGAACCATCTTTTGGTCTTGTTAACTCTTGCAATTGGTTTTCTGTTCTCTATTTCATTTAATTCTGCTCTAATTCTTATTATTTCCTTTTTTCTGGCATCTGTGGGCTTCTTTTTGCTGCTCTCTTTCTACTATTCCAGTTGTAGGGTTAATGTTTTGATTATGGTCCTTTCTTCTTTTTGGATGTGTGCATTTATTGCTATAAACTGACCTCTGAGCACTGCTTTTGTTGTGTCCCAAAGGTTCTGGTAGGATGTGTTTTCATTCCCATTTGATTCTATGAGTTTCTTTATTCCATCCTTAATTTCTTCTATAACCCAGTAGTTTTTGAGCAAGGTGTTGTTCAGTTTCTATGTGTTTAATTTTTTTTTTTTTCCTTGCTTTTTCTGTTGTTGATTTCTACTTTTATGGCTTTATGGTCAGAAAGGATGCTTTATAATATTTCTATGCTTTGGATTTTGTTAAGGCTTGCTTTATGGCCTAATATGTGGTCTATGTTCCATGTGCGTTGGAAAAGAAAACATGGTTGGCTGCTGTTGGGTGGAGTGTTTGGTACATGTCTATGAGATCAAGTTGGTAGACTGCAGCATTTAGCTTCTCCGTGTCTTTGTTGAGCTTCTTTCTGGATGTTTTATCCTTCACCAAAAGTTGTGTGTTGAAGTCTCCTGTTACTGTTGTGGAGCTGTCTGTCTCTCTTTCCAGTGCTGTTAGAGTTTGTTTTATGTATTTTGGAGCCCTGTCATTGGATGCATAAATATTTTTTTATAGTTATGTCCTCCTGGTGTATTGACACTTTAATCATTATATAGTGTCCTTCCTTATCCTTTGTAGTGGATTTTACTTTAAAGTCTATTTTTTCAGAAATTAATATTGCCATTTCTGCTCTTTTTTGATTGCTGTTTGCTTGATATATTTTTTTCCAACACTTGAGTTTTAGTTTGTGTCTTTAAGGTGTGTCTCTTATAGGCATCATATAGACAGATCGTGTTTTTTAATCCAATCTGCCACTCTCTGTCTCTTTATTAATGCATTAGTCCATTTACATTCAGCGTAATTATTGATAGGTATGAGACTAGTGCTGTCATTTTGATGTCTTTTTTTGTGTGTTTTTTGCAGTTTCTTTTTTCCACTTAATTTTCTGTGCTGAGTCATTTTTCTTTATGTAATTTCATCTTTTTCATTGTTGTTGATTTCGTGTTTTCTGAGTCTTTATATTTTTCCAGCTTTTTATTTTGACTTATAGGATTGTTAGTTTCCTTTGTGGTTACCTTAATATTTACCCCTATTTTTCTAAGTTTATACCAGTCTTTTATGTCTTTATAATGCCTTGACTTCCTCTCCATATGAAAAATCTATGTCTATATTTTTTAAGTTCTTCTTTTTTGCTTTAATGTTGTCATCTTTTACATATTGGCATCTGTTTCCCTATTTTTAGTGTTTTAACTTTGATTTACTTTTATGACTTCACTATCTGAGTTGATATCTGGTTGCTCTGTTCTGTGTTCTAGTCTTGGGTTGTTATCTGATGTTACTGATTTTCTAATAGGAGGACTTTCTTTAGTATTTCTTGTAATTTTGGTTTGGTTTTTGAAAATTTCCTAAACTTCTGCTTATCTGGAAATGCCCTAATTTTGCCATCATATATAAGAGACAGTTTTGTTGGATATATAATTCTTGGCTGGTACTTTTTTTTGTTTAAGGCTTTATATATGTCATCTCATTACCTTATTGCCTGCATGATTTCTGCTGAATAGTCTGAGCGAATTCTTATTGACTCTCCTTTGTAGATGACTTTTCGTTTATTCCTCACCGCTGTTAAAATTCTGTCTTTATCTTTGGTTTTCGAAAGTTTGATTATATGTCTTGGTGACTTCCTTTTGGGATCTTCCTTATGTGGGGTTCGGTGAGCATCTTGGATAGATATCTTGCCATCTTTCACAATATCAGGGAAGTTTTTGGTCAATAAATCTTCAACAATTCTTTCTGTATTTTCTATTATCTCCCCTGTTCTGGTACTCCAGTCATTTGTAGATTATTCCTCTTTATAGAGTCCCACATAATTATAAGGGTTTCTTCATTTTTCAAAATCCTTTTACCTAATTTTTCCTCAAATAAGTTGGTGTTGAGTGCTTTATCTTCAGTCTCACTAATTGTGACTTCCATTGCCTCAATTCTGCTCCTATGACTTTCTATTGACTTGTCTAATTCTGAAATTTTATTGTTAATATTCTGGATTTCTGATTGCTGTCTCTCTACAGATTCTTGTAGCCTGTTAAATTTGTCATTATGCTCTTCCTAATCTTTTTAATTTCCTCTATTGTCTGTTCTGCATTTTTCTTAATTTCCTTCCAATTTCTTGAAGAGTTCTATATATTAATCTTTTGTATTCTGCTTCTGGTAATTCCAAGAAATTTTCCTCCTCTGGAAAATTTCTAGATTCTTTATTTTGTGAGCTTGCTGAAGCCATCATGGATTACCTCTTTATGTGATTTTGATATTGACTGTTGTCTTTGAGCCATCAATAAATTATTATATTTATTTATTTTATGTTTGCTTACTGTGTCCTAGCTTCTTGTTTTGTTTGGATATGCCCAGATAGGCTGCTTGTATGATCTAGTTTGATTATTGGCATCTTTGAAGCTCTAATGTCCTGCCACCGGGTGGGTTAGATCTGTTACTAGGTATGTGAGCTCAGGAGTCTGCCCATTCCTCCTGTATGGATTCTGTTCAGATGCCCGGTAGATAGTCACCAAGTGTGTGGTGTAGGCTCTCACAGTCCTAGACAGGCACGTATGTTTGGTGTAGGCACAGGGATCTGGCTGCAGCAGGGGGACACACTCTGGAGCAACCAGAGGGCTGACAGTCACCCATGAGTGTCCAGGAGGAAGTCCCTGTTCCCTAGAGCATGTAGGTGCATGTTTTGCAGCCAGTCTATGAGCACCTAATGCTGTTGGCTGTAAGGACTGGTGGCACCTCTTTTTCATGGGCCCCTATTGCAGGTGGCTAGGTGGCATGAGTGGAGCCACCAGTCCTCAGGCCCCTGATGTGGGTAGGTGAAGACCCTGCTTAATGGGCAGAGCAGTGTCAAATATCAAGAACCTGCCACTTCACAGCTGAAACAGTTGAAGTTAGAGTTCCGGTATATACCCTGTTGTACTGTGGTAATGAGGGCCTGTACTGTTGAAATGGGCCCACATATGTCTATGCAGGAGGAAAGGCTCTCAAAGACCATGGATCCATTTTGTCTGTGCCTAGGCAAAGGAGCTGTGCCTACCCTCAGTTCCTGGCTTAAGGGAGTTGGCAGTTTATTGTTTCCCGTTTGTTAATTTGTTCACTCTCCAAGGTAGGGAGAATGGCTCAGGGCATTTGACAGATCCTACTTCCAGCCCAGAGGACTTGACAGTTGCCGAAGCCTTTCCAGGACCCAGTGCAGTTCAGGGAACAGGGAGTTAAATTGGAGAGAGGTTTTTCCCTAAGGAGGGTGTTTTTGATCTGCAAGGTAAGCCGTAGGCAATTACTTATCTTTCACTGATGAGGTCCGCTTCTCACTGGTGCTGGGTGGCTGTGTAGACTCTCTGGCTCTGGGTTTCTCCCGGTGCAGAAAACGTGCCTCCTGAGGACTGCAGCTTGCCTGCCTCACCACTCACCCAGGAGCTACTCAGGCCTGAAGGGCTCAGGCTCTCACAGGGTCAGGTCTGGCAACTCCTCGCTGCTTCCGAACCATCTCTCCCTCCCCCTGCCACTCAGTCCGGTTCCTCAACTCTGCATTTGATGTTCAGGGCTCCCAGATAGACATGTATAATCAAATCACTTGCTCTTTTGGGTCTTTGTTGTAAGAGTGTCCACCGGAGGCATCTGACTATTCTGCCATCTTGGCCCCACCCCTCAGCCCAAGTTCTTCACAAGAGGCTCTATTTTCTTTTCCAGAATTTAGTGTCTCTTCTGTTTCTTGATGTAAATTCTCAATATCACATTTTATGTAGTATGTATTACCTAACACTGTAACATTCATCCCAATACATTTTACCATATAGTAGCTATTTATGGATTCTTGTTTCATCCCATCTTCACATATATTTATCTCCCAATCTCAAATTTTAGCACTCATAGATAGATGACCTCCTGAGGAAAAAAATGTAATTGGAAAAATGGCTTGCAATGCTAAGGTCTGCACAGTCATAGGTTCTATAACAAGCTTCAGCCATATCTTCCAAAAATGCTTTATCCAAATAGTACTTAATACATTCCAAATGTGAATAATATATTCTAAAATCAATTAATAAATTTAATTCCTCATATTAAGTCTTTGTTGAAAAATTATTCTGTGCAAAACTTAGAGTTTGAAAATATATGACATGTTACTTGACCTCAGCCTGATGGGAGATAGATACAGAAAACTATGAGAGAAACAAGTGCCTCAACAGAGTTATAAGCTAAGTTTGTAAAAATACAGGTGGTGGAAGTATGAAGAATTACTACTGGGATTTCAGTAAATGCCTACAGAGGAGTGGTTTGATGGTCCAGTATAAAAATAAAATTCCATCATTCAATAACCTGTGGTCTATTAATGTTAGCTAACAATTCCTTTTAAGATGCAAATGAAGAAAAGCATGCAAGCAACCTGGACTGAGAAACAAGCAAGTATATGAACGGTGCAAAGTGATTAGTAGTGAAGACCCTTGTAGGGCCTTACAGGTTAGGATGTGTGTCCAACCCAGCACTGAGCACTATGAAACGCCATCAGCTGGTTTAGGCAGACACTCTTCAGTTCATAACATCTAAAATGGTTGACATTTTCAGCATACTTACAACAATACTGCTAAATTTTGTATTCTTCTCCAATGATCAGTTAATAGATGATTAGAAAGACAGAATTTAGGAACTAAAGATCATTTTGCCACATTGTGGTAAAAAGGTTCTTCAATATTTTTCTTTTCAAATACTGGTTTTCCTTCCTTGTTTATGCTTGTTATTAATGTGCTTACTATTGAACTACAGGAATTAAAACCTTCCTGTAATTAGCTGCTTTCAACTTTTCTTTATCCACGTAAAGATAGATTTAAAAAGAAATTCAAAACCAAAAGAAAACTTTGATAACAATGGCAAACAACTTTCACTTTAAGTAAATGAGTAAGAGGAGAAATAGGCTTGATAGATATTTTTCATAAAACTCAGTCCACCTAAAAACCGAGAGTCGAGCCAATGCGATTGGCTCACTGGGCAATCAATCAGACACCTCCCTCTTAAGGGAGGTGGGGAGATAGAAGTGTAAGGGGACTATTTCGGTTCTGGGACATCATGCACTAAACCTTTTATTCCCCCAAACTTTGGTCGTACAGATTTTTAAAAAGACGATCTTCAAAAATCTCAAGGTATCCAAGAAGTGGACAAAAGCTAATAACTTAGAGAGTTTCAAGGAATGAAGGGAAGGTTTTACTCTCACCAGACTTGGCTCATGAATGAACCAGGCTGTCCTCCTGACATTCAACAATTTCTGGTCCTTAATCATTTCTGGGGAGTGACAAAGCCAACCTCAAGAAGCTGATTTTCCTGAAGTATTTCACAAGCACTAAGGAAACTCTGGTGGCATAGTGGTTAAGAGTTTGGCCCCAAACCAAAACGTTGGCAGCTCGAATTCATCAGCCACTCCATGAAAACCCTATGGGGCAGTTCTACTCCATCCTATAGGGTGGCTATCAGTTGGAATCGACTCATCAGGTTTGGTTTTTGGATGGTTGTCACAATTAGACCGAAATCTCCTATGCTGAGTTAAAAAAAAATAATTTTAATCTAAATTTAAATATTTCGTACAGTTTTTCTTTCTGTATTTCACTTTCACACACACACACAGTCATAAATTGGTTCTAATGTCAGTGTGATGCAATCATATTGTGGTACATTTGTTGCACTAAAATTTGTTCATGGTTTTAAAATGTAATGAATTAAATTTAGTTGAAAAGAGGCTATTGATATTGTTATCATCTTCTGCTGTGAGTTCTAGCTCACCATGAGTTTCATTTTTATTTCAGGTTTATCAGACCGATAGTTAAACTTCCTATTTTATTCTTCCCTTGAATATACTAAAATTTTGATATTTTATCAGGCATATTTCACTATTAGGAACACTATAGTGAACATGTGGTATATCTTTACAATTTCTCTCAAAAGAAGCAAAAGTCATATTCTGCATATTTTGACATACATTCTGTATGTGGATTGTCAGAGCTAGCTAATCATTTTTCATAAGATATAATCATTTCTCAAGTATTAAATTATCATGTAGAGACAGCATTTCTTACTGAGTACCTGAGAAGTGTTTTTTGCAAACCTCAGGTTTCACTACCTTTTTGTTCCATAATTCCATTATTCTAAAAGATATAGTTGACATAATAACATAATCACTTCCTACATTTAATTTCTTCTTCTTTCTCTCCTTCTTTTCTTTTCTTTTTTTTTATACTGCAGGGCCACACGGCAACTGTTAAACTGTCTTTAACTTATCTCTTTGTGTATTACCCTCAGTGTTTTAACACTAGTATGCCTGTAAACGCTGACATAAAATTGTGTTCTCTTCAATTGGAGGTGTCAGTTGTGATTTCTCTAAGAAATGACTATTTATGAAAAACAATGAGATGTTAGTGACACTTTGTCTCATGGCTATTATGTGTCTCTTCCATATATATCTTAAATAAGAAAAACGTGATGACTTAAATACCATGTTTAGAATTAGCTACAAAAATAAATCTAAATCTCCCCAGTGATGAAGTTACTCTCTGGTAGCAATTTAAATATGAGGAGATGCGCATTTGTATCAGCAAGATGGAGATGATAAGTTAATGTACTTCTGCTACAGATTAGTCAACAATTTCTAAAGATTTTGAAGTAGGCCTACACAAGTACACAAAGATATTATGGCCTCAAAAGGAGCCTTAGATATTGCTTCATTCACATGTTTTCAAGGGAAATATTACTGGCCTAGTAGTTAAGAGTTCGGCTGCTAAGCAAAAATCAGCAGTTTGAATTCACCAACCACTCCTTAAAAACCCTATGGAGCAGTTCTACTCTGTCCTATAAAGTTGCTATGAATTGGAATCGAGTCGACAGCAATGAGTTTGTTTGTTTGTTTTTGGTTTATTATAGTACGTGGCACCACTAGTTATGAGGTCAGTTACAAGTAATATATAACTAGAAATGGTGAAAATACTAGTTTGTGATTTATTTTTTATAATTATATAAATAGAAATAAATAGTTTCACTGATTAATATTCACATCCAACCATCTATGTCTATAATAATCTAGAAAAAATATGTGTAAAGTTATAGCCCTGGTGACGCAGTGGTTAAGCACTGGGCTGATAACCAAAAGGTGTGTGGTTTGAACCCACCAGCCACTCCACAGGATAAAGATGTGGCAGTCTGCTTCCATAAAGTTTACAGCCTTGGAAACCTTTAGGGCAGTTCTACTCTGTCCTATAGGGTTGCTGTGAGCTGGAACCAACTTGACGGTACACAACAACAATAACAAAAACAACTAAAGTTGTGTGGAATTGTGTACATTCCCCAACTGACCTTAACTAGGCTAAAGCAGAATGAGTGAATGGAATTGAGCTTATTTTACAGATAATAAAAAGCGGTCCAGGCATAAGAGGCATGCCCAAGGTGGAACTAAAACACCTATCTCTGACTAGGCATTTTGATTTTAATTAGCTTGTTTGTTTGTTTGTCTATTTTTGTCTCCACTGTATGTCACAGCTTTAAAACATGGGCAAGATTACCAAGAACTGTGAATGGTCTGGCATTTTACACTCCTTAAAAACTGTCAAAATAGACTGACATAGTTTCATAGATTCTAGTGGAAGATACTAGGACCCTCAATTAGAGAGAGAGGACTTCGTTACTTACGGCATAGCAGAGTGCATGAGCTCATGTTTGTATTAGGTCCCCTTGCACCTACTCCCCAAGTCACACAGGGACAATGTAGATATAGGCCCAGGTAGGTGCTACACATACAATGGGTTTTGTCACAGCTGAGGAACTCTGAGCTTAGGAAGCCCTGATCTTTTAAAAGGGCTGCTAGTGAACCTGTCCAACCATTTTCCTGGAGGGAGACATTACCTTTATCATTCTGACCGGGAACCAAATCTTCCATCCTCCCAAAGGGAGATCCCATCTGTATCTTTCAAAGCTGCTTGCTGTATAAACAATCTTGACAAGATAGTTCAAAACAAAATTTGATACAGGGCATCCAGAAGATGGAGAATCTTCCCTCAACAAGAATCCATTGCAATATTATATACAAGGAGTTGCAAACTATGTATGGAATTTCACTTTGGCCCTACCATTAGAATATAATGGTAGGGCCCAAGTGAAATATGCATATCATATGATTCCATCTTGTTTATAATAGGATGACAGTGGTTAACAAGACCATTCCCACAAGACACATTCAGAAAATCCATAAACGTGTATGAACAAATCACAGAAATATTAATTTATTCCTTTTGCCTTTCTTCTATATCACTGATAAAGCCTATGGAAATAGTTTTTGTTCATCGTGTGCTAGGATCTTAAGAGACTGTTTCTCCTTGTCATCAGGAGAGAAGTGGGCAGTAGGTTCTTCCTGGCACCTAGGGGAGAACGTGCTCTTTGGTCTTGTTATCTCTGGTTACACACAAGCCTGTGCTGTCTGCAGTAGGGTTAAGCAGGTCAGTTTGTTATGGAGTTTGTTATGGAATGTCATTTGTTGGAAGGAATCATCTACAATCAGCTTAATTACTTTCTCAGAACTGCTTGGGAGTGCCCTTAGGTAGAAACCCTCAGCCTACATAATCCCAGTGCCAGGAAATTAACTCTTTCATGTAAGTACAAAAGCAGTTAATTTTAATTGCTTTCAGGTGCATAGCCGTGGAAGCAAAGGAAGAGAGTGTAGGATAATGCTCAAATTTATGCCCATAAGGCAGACTTCAAGTGTCCTTTCTCCCCTGCACATGACTTCTTGGGAAATATAGGATTTTTTTAAAGACTTTTTTTGAAGACTTAGGTGAAATTTTTGTATTCATTGTTCTGTATACAACGATATCTTTCTAACTGGGAAGATGTCCTTTTTCAGCTGAGCATACAAAGGGAGAATGTTAAACGACACAGGAATTAGCAATTAAATCAACTTTTTATGTTTATTCGTTCACCGATAAATATTTAATTAGCATCTATAATAGTCCAGGGCATAAAATAGTAAATAATATCAATATGCTCCCTGAATTAATGGAACATATTTTTGGGACAAGGTGACTGCCAAAATAGGCAAATAAATACAAACTAAATGAAGATATTTTCAGAGATTAATCAGTGTAATGGAAAAATAAATGAAAGTAATGGGATTGAATAAGAAATGAGAGTGGCAGCTATTTTCAATTGCATGATGAAGTTATTTATTTATTTAATTGTACTTCAGGTGAAGGCTTACAGAACAAATAGTTTCTCATGAAACAGTAGTACACATGTTGTTTTATGACATTGGTTAACAACCCCACAACATATTAACCCTCTAAACTCTCAACCCCTTTTTTTTGGTGAAAATACACATAGCCAAAGATACACCATTTCAAAAATTTCTACATGCACAGTTCAGTGACGTTGACTACGCTCTTCCAGTTGTGCTGTTATTCTCACTTAAGATGAAGGGTTACAGAACAAAATAGTTTCTCCTTTAACAGTTACTACAAATGTTGCGCTATGACAATGGTTAACAATCTCACAACACATCAACAATATCCTTACTCAACCTTGGGTCCCCTATCACCAGCTTCCTTGTCCCCTTCTGCCTTCTGGCCCTTGTCACTGGACTCCTGTACCTCGTTAGTCTCATTTGGTTTTACGGGGCTGTCCACTCCCAGGCTGAACAGTGAATCTCAGAGGTAACTTCACCACTGAGCTAAAAGAGTGTCTGGGGGCCATACGCTTGAGGTTTCTCCAGTCTCCTTTAGGCCAGTAAATCTGGTCTTATTTTGTGAGTTAGAATTATGCTCTACATCCTTCTCCAGCTCTGTCCAGAACCCTTTGTTGTGATCCTGGTCAGAGCAGTCAGTGGTGGTAGCTGGGCACCATCTAGCTGTACTGGACTCAGTCCGGTGGAGGCCTTGGTAGCTGTGGACAATTCGTCGTTTGGACTAATCTTTTCCTTGTATCCTGTTCTCTTCATTTTCCCTTGCTCCCGAAGGGATGAGACCAGTGGAGTATTTTAGGTGGCCACTCGCAGGCTTTTAAGAGCCCAGACGCTACTCACCAAGGTAGTATATAGAACATTGTCTTTATAAGCTGTGTCATGCCAATTGAACTAGATGCTCCCTGAGACCCTGGTCCCCAGAGCCCTCCGCCCAGCAATTCAGTCCCTCAGGGAGTTTGGATGTGTCTATGGGGCTTCCATGACCTTTCCTTGTACAAGCTGTGCTAGTTTCCCCTGTATTGTGTACTGTCTCACCCTTCACCCAATGATGAAGTTATTTTTGAGATATTTAAGCAAAGGCATATAAAACAAGTATTTGTAACAATAAGTACATTGCTGTTTGAGTGTTATGGTAGAGATAATAAAAAGCCTGGATGTTGGAAATTGCTGGGTATAGTTGTTGTTTTTGTTAGTTGCCATGTAGCTGTCTCTGACTCCTGAAGACCTTATGTATAACAGAACAAAATGTTGCCCAGTCCTGCACTATCTTCATGATTGTTGTCATCATGTAGGACCAGAGGGCAAGTCATCATGCTGCAACAGAATGAATGTTTAAGGGAAAGAATTCACAAAATGAGTGCTTGTCATCATTTTATCTCCAGCTTCTAGTACAAGTGGTTGGCCTTATGGTGTAAGCATGGCCTTATGGTATAATGTGATTGTAATTAGAAAAAGAAATCACTGGGTAGTGCAAACGGTTAACAAGCTTGGCTACTAACCAAAAGGTTGGCAGTTCGACTCCACCTAGAGGCACTTTGGAAGAAAGGTCCAGTGATCTACTTCCAAAAAATCAGCCATTGAAAACTGTGGAGCACAGTTCTACTCTGAAACACATAGGTTCACCATAAATCGGAATTGACTCTATAGCACTTGGTAAGTGTAGAAAGAGAAAAGCACCCCTGACATTCAGGAGCTCGCCTGGTACTACTGACTGGACCATGGTGTTTCTATTACAGGGCCTGGCACTCACAGCTAGGCTTGTTGCACATAAACACTTTCGTAGAACATCAAAAGCACATAAAATGTTGTCCTTCAGACAAGACCACTCCGTAATCATGTGTGAACAAGGACAACACATGAATGTTGCCCCAAAATGACCAAACACCCCCCTCCTCATCCTGGCTAATATAAATGACTGCTGCTTGTTTCCAGCTACACTTTTACACTTGACCTAGCCTTTCCTCCTTCTAGGTAAGATTTATTAAGATACTCAGTCACAGAATTATCCCTGCTTTCTGACTGCATGGAACTCAGAGCAAAGCCCCACTTCCTTATATTCCCCCAAATCATTTAAAACAAGCCTAAATCTAATAAGAAGTCCATTCTAACATCCTCTTGGAGTCCCTGGGTGGAGAAATCAGTTTATCTACATAGCTGCTAACAATAAGGTTGGAGATTCAACTCCACCCACAGGTGCCTTGGAAGAAAGACCTGGAGATCTACTTCTAAAAAATCATCCATTGAAAACCATATGGAGCACAGTTCTATTCTGACAAACATGGGGTCACTGTGAGTCAGAACTGACTCCACTGCAGCCGGTAAAAATTGGTAACATCCTCTTACTGAGATGCCCACAAGTCCCAGTGTTGTGAGTCCCCTCACTCATACATACAACAAGTAGTAAACATAGATTTTTCTACTCCAGGTGCATTTCTATTAGTCTTTGTCTAGAGGGCATCTACCATATTTTTTCACAAATAACATCCATTCTATTCTTTTTTTTTTTTGCCAACCTCGCCACTCCCTAGGTATTTTGGTAAGATCTCTATGTTAATTTTCTACATACTGTAAAAAAAAAAGTAGCATAGAACACTTATGAAAATACTGGGGAGGGGGAGTGTTATTGATAAAAAAAAACTGTCAGAAGCTTGGGTTATTTGTGAAAAAATACAGTATGCTACTCCAACCATTTCTTGTATCTAATTTAACTACAAAGAAGGCAGATGGATCTTATTATCTGATACTTCCCCTTCATAAGACATATTCTTCATGACTTGGCTCTGTGGGATCAAGAAGAAAGGAGAATAATTTCTAAACTCGTGACTGTTCATTATATGCACTTAATGTTAATATTAGTAAGAGTTTAATCTATTGTGTCAGGGTATAATATTGAAGAAGCCAAACCCTTCTTTCATATGATGTAAATGAAGTATAGAATATTTGAATGAAAAAACAAGGTTATCCAGGAAAATTACAGATAAATTTTCCTCAAGAGTAAGTAACATTTCCAAGCACCCCAATTTAGACATAATTACCAATTAGCCTACATGAACATAATAATGGTGTAACATAAGGAAATTGCCTCAAAATTATAGGGAATTGACAGTTCACGCTTATTATATAGGGTGCTTGGTAAAATGTGTTCATACAAAAATTATTTGAGTTAGAATTTTATGAGTAAAGAATGGTTAAAAAAATTTACCCATTCATGAAAGAGACAGCGAGACAGATTAAAAGTTACTCAAAGATAAAACATTTGGAAAAATTTGACTTATTTTAAAAAAATTCAGTGTGACTATTTAATACTAAGAAATACTGAACACCAGAAATCAGTTGGAGCCAAAATACATAGGTTATAGAAATAGAGTGCCTTCTTACGTATATTAATTTTTCCCAGAAAAAGGATTCATTCCCAGACTAGTGACTGCTTAGTAATTAAGGACATAAAATTAAAAGCACAAAGAGTGTTTTTAGCAATTCTGTAAATGATCACAAAGTAGGGTCATGACTACATATCTATAACTGTGATTATTTGTGTTCTATTCAAAATGAATATGTCCATATGTATCTAACTTGCAGTTGATAGAATATGATATATGACTCTGACTTATTTACTAAGTCTAACAAATTGTATATTTTGGATGAAAATATCATTATTGGAAATTTTATTCTATGAGGAAGTATTTGGTTAAAATGAATAGTATGCCTTATTCTTT
The DNA here is from genome assembly GCA_030035585.1 of Dugong dugon. Lineage (NCBI taxonomy): Eukaryota > Metazoa > Chordata > Mammalia > Sirenia > Dugongidae > Dugong > Dugong dugon. The sequence continues at coordinate 104,779,903 of CM057463.1, read as the reverse complement.
TTCTGACATATTTAATCCTGGAAGTCCTAGGAAATGCATCAGGAGACAGCCTGGAGCTATTTAATCTCACTTCTGAATGAAAGAACCAATAACAAAATTGTCTCCTGCTATATCATTTATCTTCCAAAAAATTGAATAGAGGAGGAAATGTATCAAGAAAAGTCAATTTGTCTGATTAAAGATGAGGCTGAAGCTTACGAATGTGCCCTCCATTGACCCAGAGATATCACACTTGTTATTATTATTTTTTTAACCATTAGTCAACAGCACGTCTAAAATTGGCCAATCTTTAATCCCACCTAATTCTCCTTTTAACTATAAATCTCTTCAGATGTCTCTTTTGTCAATACATTTCCATTCTTTCAAACTGAATTGTCTTAAAATTGTTGGTATGTTGTCCTTTTTGTGAAAGAGAAATAAATGAATTTTCTATCAGAAAGTATTAAGAAGATTTAACTAGAGAAGTGTGTTTAGCTGGCTATTGTGATAAACAGACATGAAGCACAGAATACATTAAGTTGCGCATGAGTGTACATGCACATGTGCTGATATGTGTGTGTCTTGCAGCTATGAAATGCTGTTGGTCCATAGGCCGACCTTCCAGTAAGAAATTGGAGATTCCAGTCCTTTCTTTAGAAAATGGATTAGATTTTGAAACAGTGCTTTAGGAGTCATCAGAATAAAGAAAGAAGTTAAATTTCAAGTCCGAAATGTAATTAGGGATTCTTAAGTGCATGTTTATTTCAAAATTTAAAACAATGTCAAAATCTCAAAGTTGTGGTATCAGGGAATTGCAACAACTCAGCAGAAATAAAATGTTATAGTTGCAGTCATCAATCAATAAACATTTATTGAACATCTCTCACATGCTAGAAGTTGCTCTATATGTATCTACAGCAATGTTGTATAGCAGGCAGTATTGAAATATATATATACAGCAACATGGGTAGATCATAAAAATGTGTTTTGAAGTGAAAAAAAAAAAAGTAACAACAGCACTACAGATCTATAATACGATTGCATTATATTAAAAACACATACCAACAAGCATGGTATAAATATTTCAAGGATGTACACATACATTAAGTAGATAGATGATAGCTAAATACCTAGATAGCTAGATAGCTAATGGTTGGATGGATGGTTAGATGGATAGACAGATTAAAAAAAAGAAAAACAAGCCTGTTGCTTACCAGTCAACTCTGACTCTTAGCGACCCTATAGGACAGAGTAGAACTGCCCGTGGGGTTTCCAAAGAGCAGGTGGTGGCTTTAAACTGATGACCTTTTGGTTAGCAGCCAAGCTCTTGACCACTGCAACACCAAGGCTCCCAATAATATGTTACACAGAAATAAATAATCAATATACTCCCATGTCACTGGACCTAGTCTATGAACAAATAATATAAAGTAAGAGAAAAATTATATGTTTTATAATCTTCTAGGTAGCTAGCTAGCTGGATGGATAGATAGGTAGACAGAAAGATGGATGGACAGATACATAGATAGATGGACAGATATACATATACAGAGATATATCCATAGATACATGGTTAGATACATACATAAAACACACACATACATATAGAAATAGGGGGAGAAGTTGAGAGGAAGGATGAAGAAAAGTGAAGACTAGATGAAGAATTATATGAGAAATAACACCATATCTATGTTGTTGTTAGGTACCTTCAAGTGTCTTCCTACTCATAGAGACCCTATGTACAACAGAACTAAATACAACCCCATCATGTGCCATCCACATGGTGATTGTTATGCTTGAGCACATTGTTGCAATCATTGTGTCAATCCAACTCCTTGACGGTCTTCCTCGTTTTCGCTTAACCCTCTACTTTGCCAAGGATGATGTCCTTCTCCAGGGACTGATCCTTCCAGATATCATGTCCAAAGTATATGAGATAAAGTCTCATCGTCTTCATTTCTAAGGAGCATTCTTGCTGTACATCTTCCAAGACTGATTTGTCCGTTCTTTTGACAGTCCATGGTATTGTCAATATTCTTCATCAACATCATAATTCAAAGGTGTCAATTCTTCCTCCATCTTCCTTTGTTACTTGTTCTGCTTTCACATGCATATGAGGTGATTGAAAACACCATGGCTTGGGTCAGGCACATCTTAGTTCTTAAAGTGACATCTCTGCTTTTCAACATTTTAAAGAGATCTTTTTCAGCAGATTCGCCCAATGCAATACATTGTTTCATTTTTTGACTGCTGCTTCCATGGATGTTGATGGTGGATCCAGGTAAAATGAAATCTCTGACAACTTCAGTCTTTTCTCCATTTATCACGATGCTGCTTATTGGTCCAGTTGTGAGGATTTTTGTTTTCTTTATACTGAAGGCTGTGGTCTTTGATATTCATCAATAAGTGCTTCAAGTTCTCTTCATTTTCAACAAGCAAGGTTATGTCATCTGCATAATTCAGATTATTAATGATGCTCCATTCTTCTTCATATAGTCCAGCTTCTTGGGTTATTTGCTCAGCATACAGATTTAGTAAGTATGGTGAAAGGATACAACCCTGACACATGCCTTTCCTAACTTTAAACCATGTAGTACCCCCTTGTTCTGTTCTAATGACTGCCTCTTGGTCTAAACATGTTCCTCATGAGCACAATTCTGTGTTCTGGAATTCTTATTCTTCGCAATGTTATTCATAATTTATTATGATCCACACAGTTGAATGCCTTTGTGTAGTCAATAAAACACAGGTAAGTATCTTTCTGGTATTCTCTGCTTTCAGCCAGGATCCATCTGACATCAGCAAAGATATCCCCTGTTCCAAGTCCTCTTCTGAAGACTGCTGGAATTTCTGGCAGTTCCCTGTTGAAGTACTGCTGCAACTGCTTTTGAATGATCCTTGGCAAAGTTTTACTTGTATGTGATACTAATGATATTGTTTGATAATTTCCAACTTGGGTTGGATCACCTTACTTTGAAATAGGCATAAATATGGATCTCTTCCAGTCAGTTGGTCAGGTAGCTGTCTTCCAAATTTCTTGGCATAGATGAATGAACACTTCCAGTGCTGCATCCCTTTGTTGAAACATCTCAGTTGGTATTCTGTCAATTCCTGGAGGCTTGTTTTTGCCAATGCCTTCATTGCAGCTTGGACTTATTCCTTCAGTACTATCGGTTCTTGATCATACACTACCTCCTGAAATGTTTGAACGTCGAAGAGTACCAATTCTTTTTGGTACAGTAACTCTGTGTACTCCTTCCATCTTCTTTTGATGCTTCCTGCATCATTCTAATTTTTGCTCATAGAATCCTTCACTACTGCAACCCGAGGGTTGAATTTTGTCTTCAGTTTTTCCCGCGTGAGAAACACTTAACATGTTTTTCCCTTTTGATTTTCTAATTCCAGGTCTTTGCACATGTCATTATAACACTTTGTCTTCTTGAGCTGCTCTTTGAAATCCTCTGTTTAGTTCTTTTACTTCATCATTTCTTCCTTTTGCTTTAGCTACTTTACTTTCAAGAGCAAGTTTCAGAGTCTCTTCTGGCATCCTTTTGGTCTTTTCTTTCTTTTCTGTCTTTTTAATGATCTCCTGCTTTCTTCATGAATGATGTCCTTGATGTCATTCTACAACTCATCTGGTCTTCAGTCATTAGTGTTCAATGCATCAAATCTATTCTTGACATGTTCTCTAAATTCAGGTGGGATATATTCAAGGTCAACTTTGGCTATAGTAGACTTGTTCTAATTTTTTTCAGCTTCCACATGAGCTTGCATATGACCAGTTGATGATCTATTCTGCAGTCAACCCCTGGTCTTGTTCTGACTGATGATGTTGAGCTTTTCCACAGATTTAGTCAATTTGATTTCTGTGTATTCCACCTGGCAAGGTCCATGTGTATAGTAGCTGTTTATGTTGGTGAAAAAAGGTATTTGCAAGGAAGAAGGTATTGCTCTTGCAAAATTCAATCATGCAATCTCTGCCATCGTTTCTATCACCAAGGCCATATTTTCCAACTACTGATCCTTCTTTGTTTTCAACTTTTGCATTTAAATCACCATTAATTATCAATGCATCCTGATTACATGTTTTATCAATTTCAGATGCAGAGGTTGGTAAAAATCTTCAATTTCTTCATCATTTGCCATAGTGGTTGGTGGGTAAATTTGAATAATAGTCCTATTAACTGGTCTTCTCTATCGGTGTATGAATATTATACTTCCACTGACAGCGTGCTCCATGGTGTTGGGAAAGGCATGGTGGGGAAGAGGGGCTCACAACATCAAGCACGTACTGAGCCACACCGGTGGTGCCTGACATGTGATGAGTGACCAGGAGACACTGGTGCCAAAGATGGCACCAGGCCCCAAATCTCGAATAATGCTCATTTTCACATAAGGACCTGGTCTTTGGAACCTCACCATGTCAATAAGTGAGGAGTGAGTAATTATTCAAATTTTTGAAAGCTAATGACATAGAAAGAATCCTGAGAGCAGCAAGAAAGAAGTGACTCATACCATACAAAGGATCCTCATTCAAATTAACAGCCAATTTGTCATCAGAAAACATGAAGGCCAGAAAGTAGTGAAAAAAGTGCATATATATATATATCAACCAAGAATTCTATACCTGTAAGGGCCCAAAGTATATCAAATGAGGAAAAGACAGCCTTTTTAACAAATAGTGCTGGCAAAACTGGATGTCCATCTGCAGAAAAATGAAACAGGACCCATACCTCACATCATACACAAAAACTAATTCAAAATGGATCAAAGACCTAAATATAAACCAAAACCTATAAAGGTCATACAAGAAAAAATAGCATCAAGGCTAGAAGCCCTAACACATGGCATTAACAGGGTACAAACCGTAACTAACAACACACAAATTCAAGAAGATAAGCTAGAGAACAGGGATCTTCTAAAACTTAAACACTTATGCTCACCAAAAGACTTCACCAAGGGAGTGAAAAGAGAAACTAGAGGCTGGGAAAAAATTTGGGGCTATTACTAATCTGACAATTGTCTAATCCCTAAAATCTACAGGAAAATCCAACACCTATACAACAAAAAGACAAATAATCCAATTAAAAAATGGGTAAAGGAAATGAACAGACACTTCACCAAATAAGACATTCAAGCAGTTAACAGATACATGAGGAAATGTCTGCAATCACTAGCCATTAGAGAAATGTAAATGAAAACCACAATGAGATACCACCTCACCTCAGCATTATTGGCAGAAATCAAAAAAAACGAAAACAGAAAATAACAAATGTTGGAGAGGCTGCAGAGAGTTTGGAACTCTTATGCACTGCTGGAGGGAATGCAAAATGGTGCAAACATTTTGGAAAACCATACGGCACTTCCTTAGAAAGCTAGAAATAGAAATACCACATGATCCAGCAATCCTAGGAATGTATCCTGGAGAAACAAGAGTCATCACACAAATAGACATATGCACACCCATATCATTGCAGCATTGTTCACAATAGCAAAAAGATGGAAACAACCTAGATGCCCATCAACTGATGAGTGGATAAACAAACTATGATACATACACACAATAGAGTACAATGATGAAGCTTGGGAGCATCTTACAATATGGATGAATCTGGAGGGTATTATGCTAATTGAAATAAGTCGATAACAGAAGGACTAATACTGTATGAGGCCACTACTATAAAAACTCATGAAAAGGTTTACACACAAAAACAAAAAAAACTTTGATGGTTATGAGGGGGTGGGGGTAACACTAAACAGACGATAGATAAATGATAACTTTGGTGAAGGCTAAGACAGTACACAGTACTTGGGAAACCAGCACATCTTGTACAAGGCAAGGTCATGGAAGCTTCACAGACACATCCAAACTCCCTGAGGGATGGAATTATTGGGCTGAGGTCTCTGGGAACTATGGTCTTGGGGAACATCTAGCTCAACTGGCATAACATAGTTTATAAAGGAAGTGTTCTACATTCTACTTTGGTGAGCAGCATTTGGAGTCTTAAAAGCCTGAGTGGCCATCTAAGATACTCCACTGGTCTCACTCCTTCGGGAGCAAGGGAGAATGAAGAAAACTAAAGACACAAGGGAAAAATTAGTCCAAAGGACTAATGGACCACAACAACATCCTCCACCAGGCTGAGTCCAGTTCAGCTAGATACTGCCCAGCTACCACCACTGACTGCTCTGACATGGATTACAATAGAGGGTCCCGAACAGAGCTGCAGAAAAATGTAGAACAAAATTCTAACTCACAAAAAAAGACCAGACTTACTGGCCTGACAGAGACTGGAGAAACTCCAAGAGTATTGCACCCGGACACCATTTTAGCTCGGTAATGAAGTCACTCCTGAGGTTCACCCTTTGTCCGAAGATTAGACAGGCCCATAAAACAAAACAAGACTAAAGGTGCACACCAGCCCAGGGACAAGACTAGAAGATAGGAGGGGACAGGAAAGCTGGTAATAGGGAACTCAAGGTCGAGAAGGGACAGTGTTGCTATGTCTTGGGGTTGTTAACCAATGTCGTGAAACAACATGTGTACTAACTGTTTAATGAGAAGCTAGATTGTTCTGTAAATGTTCATCTAAAGTACAATAAAAAAAGAGAAAAAAAGGTAGTACGTGTTAACTACAGAAAATACAGACATAAAAAGAGTAGAAAATAAATTCATCCATCCACCATTTCAAGACCCAGAAATAACAACCACTAACAAACAATTCAATAAACAATCTTTCAGCTCAAAAAAAAAAAAAGAGAACTCTATACCTAGAATTGGCATTATCTTACTTAATATTTGTACTATAATTCATCATATTTGGAGCCCCAAGAAAGATTTCAGGCCTCATATTTCATTTTAATTATGTTTTAACAATTAAGATACTTATTTCCTATGTTAAGAAGTTATAGACATCTTCTTCCTTTCTCTTTGGTCAAGGTATTTCCTAATATGACAGATTTAAGATTCTAAAAGATAATAGTGATTTTAGACCTGAAAAGGAATTTAAAAAAAAAATACCTTTGAATTTTGATTCAAAAAAGAAAAAAAAAAAAAAAAGAGTAATGAGCAAATTACATTGTTTAGAAAGAAATCCTGTGCTGAAGTCCATACTGAAATGTGCAGCTCCACAAAAGGAACACAGACAGCATACTTCCAGAATATAAAACTGAAGATCATATATAGACAGAAATAGTTACATGAACATTATCATATAAAGATATCTGCTTGATAATTATTGTCTTGTTTAAGCAGTTATCTGTGTATTTAACACAAGATAAATTCTTGGATTTTAATTTAAAATATAATTTAACACAAGCAATCATGCTATTTAGAATTTACACTGGAAAAAAATCACCAGTAGGTGTTGCTGCTTTGATTGAATTTGGTTAAATTTTATGCAAATCTCACCCTAGATTCTACTGATTTTAGTTTCCTGTATACCTCTGTTTCACAGTCTACTTAGCAATTGGGCAATAGTGAACTGGTTATAAAATGTCACCGAGAATAAAATGTTTTTAAGTATTTGGAAGGTATTTTCTACCACAGTTATTTAAAGAGATGAGAAATAGAGATCATAGCTATAAAAAATAGACTGCTCAAGGAGGTACTTATCTGATAAATGAATATACAAGTGCTTGACTCAAATGGAGGTTATGAATCTTGCATAAAGTCCTTCAACAAGGTTAAATTACATAATGTCTCATTTAATGGCATATCTATGTTGTCAAGCATTATTTCTCTTTGTCAGGTTAAACATTTGATTTGTAAGATATGAAATGAATTGCACTGACAATTAAAAAAAAGCATGTTTATAATTTGCAATTAAACATGAGTGATAAGACTTCTAAATGCATAATGAATAGCTATTAAAATATAATTTTGGCTATGCATTATTAATATTTAGCCACTAAAATGTGATTTACTTAGTTTTTATTTAGAAAAATCGTTTAATTATAAAAGATTATCAAATAGATTCTGATTGTTGATATCAGAATTATTGTGATAATGTTTGAAACACACAATGGTTTGTCAGAACAGAGATCACGTCTCAAAATTAAACATAAAAAACAACCTTTAATTTGACTTTTATGTGACAGGTTTAAAGTTTATTCATTTAAAAGTATAGTGGACTTAAAAGAAAATAACTACCAAATCAAATCAAGGGGATTATTTAAAACACATACTGTTTTAATTATTGCTTTTATTTTCTTCTTTGGATAAATTCACACTCAGAAATTAAAATGTCTTTATCCAGTGAAAATGGGATTTTTAAAACATAAATGATAAATTCAATCAGCAGTATTTTATCTTCTAGTTTCAATTTTGCCCATTGTTTTCCTTTCTGCCTTTCTCCTTTTCCCTTTCTGTTACACACATACACACACACACACACACACACACACACATACAACTTAACCATCCTGACATACAACAGCATTAAAAAACAAAAATGCCATAGACTCGATTCCAACTCATGGTGACCTTATGGGATGGAGTAGAACTGCCCCACAGGGTTTCCAAGGAGCAGCTGGTGGAATCGAACTGCTGACCATTTGATTAGCAAACAAGCTATTAACCACTCTGCCACCAGGTACATATATTTTTGCTGCTAAATGTAAAGTTTCTTTAGAATAAGAGATGAGTTATACAGCACATTCTGTTACTTAAAATAGTAAATTATTTATGTTGTATAATATTTGTGAAGACTTTGAAAATGTATCTTATGAATCAAGCAAGTTTATAATGTTAGGAAAAATGCTACTTTAAAAGTAAGACTTCTGGTTCAATCATACATACTGTAACATGTATTTTCCTTCTCTTGAATATTTCTACATATTCTAATTTCAATCTATTGAAGAATAAATATAAGAACACAAAAATATATTTTAATGATAAATAGGTGATTATTTTCTAACAAAATGAAGTATTCTTCTTCCTTAAACTTCCAGATAAATGATTCTTACTCCAAAAAAGTATAATAAACAATTTACAGTAGAACATTTTCTAAAATATTATATGAACATGTTGGACATAGTCGTATCTTTTCCTGATAATATCAGTCTATCATATTTAACAAATACTGTTGTTGTAAAGAAAGCAGTAATCGAGGTATATAAACCTTTTATATTGGGTGCAGACTTCCTCATTTTTTGATGACAGACTTCCACACTTTTATTTTCCTGTTATTCTTCCAATATCATTGTATAAACCTGAAGAAAACTCTTTGATTCTTCCCATTTGCTGTGGGAAATTGAATTCCTACCACAATTTTTCATGCATCTGTTTTTATAATAAATCTGAAAGCAAAGCAAACACACTAATTCCTATTAAGATGATGGTAACCTCTTTTAGTTGCTCTTGTTTGGACAGGGAAGAAAAGGTAAAAGGTAGCAAAAATAAAAATAACATTTTTTCTTCCGAGTTTTATCCCACTTCAATTCTTGTTTGTCCATAATTTGCTCATATTTGTGTACCGTGAAGATGTTATCAGATGCAACCGTATCTATTGTCTATATTGTTTGTAAAAGTCTAATTTCTGAACCAATTTAGAACAACATTGTTTTTACTGCTAAGACCTTTCAATTACTACAAAAACAGCCACTATTACCACCACACCATGGACGGATCACATACACACATCAAAAAAACACATACACACAAGTTTATATCACATAATTGCAGCAGAGGCACTTACCTTTGTCTTAGGGATGGTTGCCAGGAAATAGCCAAAGTATTATACACACATATAAGTCTTGCGTTTTAAATAGTTATTAATAAGATTAGAAGTAGTCAATACGTTAAATGAAGAGTTTTAGGACAATGTAGGACAGATGTAGGCATGATCTTCTTTGTTTTGTTTCTGTATGGTTAAACTGAAAGAATCCTATTGCTGAGAAAGATCATATGGTTGGTAGATATAAGTTCACCAAGAAGCAAGCCTGTAAAATTCCCTCAAGACGATTGTATTGGGGACCTTTAATTCTCACTCTCAAGAGTGAGATACAAGTCCGGTATCTGGATCCCCTAAAGCAAAATCAAAGTGAAAAACACTTAAACATATCTTTTAAATGTCAAGAAGAGAAAAAAAAAAATTAAAAATGACTTTTTTTGGTAGCAGATATAATTCTATTAAAATGACCTTATATGTATTCTCTATAGTGTCGCTATAAGTGGAATTGACTTGACAGCAATGGGTTTGGTTTGGTTTGTGTATTCAGGTATTTCTGTTTCTTTAATTCGGGTTCCAATATGTTTAATCTTTTACGTATATATATTGTATATTGTTGAAATGATATAAGAACTACTTTACTGCATTCTGTTTATAATGTGTTATAATTTGAACCGCTCAAAATATTTACAAAATCTAAAACATGTACTATGAACTGCTTGGTATGCAATGTGTGAGACCTGAGACACTGATAACACTATGTTAAAAATTAAAATAAATGGCAAAGACCCCGTCTCTAAGACAGAGTATGATACGGATAGTAGTATGAGCAAATCAGTTTTAGAAGAAATAAAACTAGAATGCTCATTAGAAGTGAGTATGGCAAGACTTTGTCTTGCTTATTTCATAACGTCATTAGAAAAGACCTATCTCCAGAAATAGACGTCATGGTTGGTAAAACAGAGGGTCAGCAAAAATGAAGGAAACCCTCAATGAAATGGATTGATAAAATAACCAAAACAATGAACTCAGACATAGCAACAATCATGAATACAACATAGGGCAGGACAACATTTTGTTCTGTTATCTCATGTTATTGGCTATGAGTCAGAGTCAATTCAATGACACTTAACAAAAACAATGAGGCATGACATGAACAAATCCGAATTAAACAAGAAATATAAATGCAGGAAGCTAGGCTTTTTTCGTGACATTACTAATGGCAGTTTCAGGGCATGGTTATTTCTGAATTAGGTTGTCAATATTTCTGGAAATTCTGTAACCAGAACAGAAACAACTGATACAGGATTCTCATTTAGAATTTCAGTCATGTCAATAGCAACTTAAAAAATCTTTGTCTCGGTTCTCTGTAGCTTTACAACCTTTCTCTCAACTTTCACTCCAGTGTCATCTCTTTCTCACTATTTCCTAAAATGTTAGTGCCAGAAGTACGGTCTTAGTTATCTCGTGCTGCTGAATCAGAAATACCATAAGAGAGTGGCTTTAAAGAACAGAAGTTAATTTTCTCGTAGTGTAGGAGGATAGAAGTCTGCATTCAGGCAGCCAGCTTTTGGGGAAGGCTCCATCTTTCTGCTCTGGGGGAAAATCCTTTTCTCAAATTCCTAACATTCTTCTTGATGTTCCTTAGAGATTTCCACGTGGCATCTATCTTTTCCCTAATTGTACTTTCTTCTCTGTCTAATCTATTGTTTTTATATTTCAAAAGTGATTGGTTTAAGGCACACCCTACACTGATATGGCCTCATTAACATAACAACGAAAACTCTATTCACCAAAGGGATCACCTCCAAGGTATAGCGGTTAGGAATTAGAACACATATTGCTGGGGGACACATTTCAATCCATAACATCCACTAACTTATCTATTTATTTATCATATGCAGTATTATTACTGCCTCTCTACCCTTGATAATATTGTTTCTTTTAGATAATATACTTCAATTGGCTAAATGAAGAGCTGAGTCAAATATCTACAAAGCCTTTACCCAAAAAGCCCAGGCAACAATCATTCCCAATTCCGTACAGTCATGTCAATTTGAACTTTATCTCCTCATATTGTTAAGGTTGATAGATACGTCTGTTTGCTTAGAAAGATCACCTGAGATGGTGATTCTTGTACAGGTGATTTATTAAGGGAGTGCCTTAGGAGAAGAAAGTGAAGGAGATTGTGAAGCAGAGAAAGAAGCTAGGCAAAAAAGGTTTTTCAAGGAAGGTCTAGTCTCTTATTGATTGCAAAAGTATCTGTGAATTACACCATAATATTTGTATCCTCCTGAGGCATGGGGCTGTGCTTTTTTATCCCATATCTGTGAGGCATTGGTCATGATGGACATCATCTTCCAGGCATCTCTTGATCGAGCAGTTCCCATAGGTTAAGGACAATTCTTCAGTAGCAATCGTTCAGGTGTGGGATGATGTTGACAGTGGATGGAGATAAGCAGGAAAAATCAGGATATATATTCCACGTAGGAACAATAGTATTTGCAAAAGTATTGCATATAGAGAAGATGGAAAAGTCAAGAGTCATTGCTGAAAATAGTTTTATGTCTTGATCCATTGGGCTAGTGGTTTTTTTTACAGTGAAATGGGAGAAGATTAAAACAGATATTCAAGTGTAAAATTAATGTTTTTCTCTGTCCACAATGAGTTATAAAGATCTCTTCTAGATATGTAAGTGAAAATGGGGAGTACAGAATATCATTCTTGAGCTCAAGGAGAGGCCAAATGTAGAGTTAAAATATTGGGAGGCTTTAGTATGTAAATACTATGCAAAACAATGGAAAAAGATGAGACTATCTAGGGAAAAGTTTGTTAGGGCAGAGCAGCAATACTGCTTCCTAAGACACGTCAATATTGGGAGCTCAGCTAGAGGAGAGAGGGCCAACAAAAGAGATGGCACTATAAAACTCCAGGAAATAATTCTAAATAGTGTGGCATCACAGGAGCCAATTCAAAGTTTTTCATAAAAGAATTTTATGACTCTATGCTGAAATACTAAGTAAACTGGAAACAGAGAAGTGTCTTTTGCATTTGTCAAATGGATGTTGTTGGAAATATTACCAAGAAGAGTTTCAAAGGAGTGTTAGTAAGCGAAGCTCAATGGGATTAGTCGAACAGTTAAGAAACAGTCAGGGAATATAGACCAAAAGTGAATATAACTTAAAAAGCTATTCTCTGGATGGGGAAGAGGAATGAGACAGTAGTTAAAACATGGAAAAAGGTCAATGAAGTATGGTTATTTTGTTATAATAGAAAATGTGAGAATATAATTATATGCTGACGGAAAATAATCAGTTGGTCAAAACTTTATTTTAGGGTTTCTTCATTTGTTTTTTTATTTGTAGAAAGGCATTCACAAAAGTTAAACTGAATATAAAGTTTATCTATACTTAATTATATTTATTTTGTTTTGTTTTATGTGTATATCTTGCATTCAATATTTACTTACTACTCAATTTTTTATCCACTAATTCAGAAGGCAACTTCAGCATATTAAATGTTTAATTACACTTTTTCTGCCTCTGAACTATGTATTTTATTCCTTCTGTGTCTTTCTTGATGCTTAAGTAACATCTTCTTTACTATTTTAGTTTTATGAGATATATCAATATCTAATAAGACATGTCCCCATAAACTACTTTCTTTTTAAAAATTATACTGTCTGTTTTCATCTATTTATTTTCCCATGTGAACATTAGACATATTCTTCCAAGGACACCAAAAGAAATACTATTGTGATGGAAGAAAATATAACACAGGAAAAGTTTCTAACACCTATCTATAGCTAGAGATATACAAGCTAGAACAATAACAAGAAGATATTTGTATTAAATCTCTTAAATTGACAAAGATAAAAAAGCATGATAATATGTTGAAGAACAGGAGAAAAGGCGAGGTTATATGCTACTGACAAATTGATACATTGGTACAAACTTTTTGTAGAGAAATTTTGTGTTGTCTTTTAAACTGTTAAGTGTTCAAAAATTTAGTCCAGCAAATATTTTTATACATATCCATATGTGCATACATAGACAAAAGGTGCCCATTGAAATATTGTTTATGATAGCAAAAGCCAAGAAATCCACTGGGAATGGCTAAATGTATTTATTATAAGCACATATTTATAATGGAATACTAGCTTTACATACCCATTTGTATTGATCTACCAGATATATTCATAAGTGAAAATGGTACTTAAGAGTAAATACACTGGGGTAAACACTCACAGTTGCTTACCCATCTGCCATTACTCATTCTTTCCTGCTATAGATTTCTGACTTTAACGATACTTGAGCAGCAATATTCTGGGTCCAGATAATGGATTGTGATTTGTCCAAGCCAATCTCTCTCTTTTTATGTTTTTGTGATGACTAATTTAGTAGTAGAAATGTAACCCCGTTGTGGGTAATGTGTCATTAAAGGGAACCTGATGGACTTCTTTAGGAAAAATTTACTTTCTTATTAAAGAAAAACACATGATTAAATTAAAAACAAAACAAACTGACTTCTTAATTCTCATCCTTGGATATTACTATTTAAGTTGCAAAGAATGGATAAGTGGCAGATGAGAAAGAGAAAGCAGAGAGACTGAAAAGAGAGCTCTGAGAGGCACGAAGCCCTGATATGCTGGAGTTGTTGGATTTACCATCTATGTAATCATTTATCTCTGGATTTGTGCCATGAGTTAGTAAATGTCCTTATCTTTCAACTTACTTATAGATTGGTCTACTGGCACTTGAAATTGAAAACATCCCAACTGATGTTGTTGTTGTGAGCTGCCATTGGATTGATTCCAACTCATGGCAACCACAAGTGTGCAGAGTAGAACCGCACTCTATAAGGTTTTCAAGGGTGTGAACTTTCAGATGAAGATTGCCAGACCTTACATCCAAGATGCCTGAGTGTGTTTGAACTGCCTACATTTTGTTTAATAGAGCAATGCGTAACAATTCGCGCCACCCAGCAACTTCTGTCCAACTGATACTGGGTTGATAGTAAAAATATTTACCACTTGGTATGATGAGGAAACAAATCATTCAGAGTAGATGCTGGCAAATGTAAACTATGGGGTGGGGGGAATTGAATATTAGTGTAGTCAATAAAAATATGTCTGTATTCATTCTGCCCCTTCAAGGCTGAGGAAAAAATGAAAGGGGTGGCAGAAGTTAAATTGCCTCTAAAAGCTTATATTAGAATACAGTAAATGTCAAGTTCATTTATATTCTATTGGCCAAAATGAGTGAGAAAGCTAAGCCCAAAGTCTATGAGGCAGAGAAGTTCCCTGTGTATGCAGAAAAGGACAGGAATGGCAGTGGAGGGAAGGGAATGGATAATTGCAAACAAATACTTCGTTCTAGCAAGCATTAATAAAAATAATGACTGAAGTGAATAGAAACATACAAGCAAAACTAATATTTTACATGTGAAAGATAGTGAGACATCAAAGTATTAATTTTAAATTGATAAATAAGAGAGGAAAAACCAAGCATTTTTCTGCTACTCTTCTGAAGTCTTTACCTCAATGTAACCAAATAATCAATGAAGAAAATTTATTTTTTAGTATATTCCAGCTTATAAATGAAAAAAATAAGAAATTATCATGTTAGAATATGACCTTTTCAAACCCGTAAAAAAATAACGTATCTAGGCAGTGATCACAGTGGCTTCAACATCACAAAGAAACAAGTAGATATTATGTACCTACTGATGGAAGTATAGAAGCCCTGGTGGCTCAGCAGTTAAGTGCTTGGTTGCTAACCAAAAGGTCAGCAGTTTGAATCCACCAGCTGCTCCCTGGAAACCCTATGGGGCAGTTCTACTCTGTCCTATACGGTCGCTATGAGTTGGAATCCACTCGATGGCAAGGGGTATAGTGGGTAGAACATGTTAAAAACATACAGTGAAACCTAGAATATGCTAGTCTTTATAGAAGGAACGATCCAGTTTCTCTAAGAAGTAGATTTACAGGGAAAACAAAAAATAAGGGGACGGAGAAACTTTTAGATTAAAAGAGACTTGAATTATATGAACCAAATACAATATCTCCAATATCTGGATCTGTCGTGATTCAAACAAACAAACAAACAAAAAATTTAAAACTCTCAAAGGGCAATGAGGAAAACTGAACACACACTGTACTGCTAATCTGATGATATGTTTAAAAAAGTATATTGAAGGTTTAATAATGGCATTGAGGCTGTTTTATTTATTTATTTATTTTAAGAATTCTGAGGTTTATGAAGTGTGTCCTGAATAACTTATGGATAAAATGTCTGTGAATGTGCTTCAAACTAATGCAGCAGGGACAGGTATGAAACAAGATAGGCACTGAACTGTGATTGATGATGGGTAATGAGTATATAGGAGTTCATTTATAATAATCTCTGTTTCTGCATATGTGTGAAATTTTTGATAGCAAAAGCTTTTAAAAATGGTATCGGTAAGATAACAAACAGGAGGAGTTGCAATAGCAAGAAACAGGAACAAAAAGTATAATAATGAGAGAGTAGAAAGTAAATAAAAAGTAGACACAAATTCAGTTTTATATTTGCTTTACTCATTTAAAATAGTTACCTAATTTTAGCATTGTCTGTATTCAAAATAATAATGTTAATGACAATAAAATTTTGGAATTAAAAGTAATGTTTTAGTATAACACTTGATACTTTTAAGTATCTAATTGATACAGAGTCATTATACATTATCTTGGATTTTACTAATCTCTCCTTAAGGGAATCTAGTTGTTCTTTGGAAAGGATGTTCTCTTCCTAAAGATGTAGGAGTCACTCTCAATTGCAAATACATAACTTAAGTGGGGGATAACACCACCACTAGCACAGTATCCTTACTAAGGTTAACCAGACACATAAATACATATACATGCACATATACATACATATATACTATGTATGTGTACACACACAGATATATATATATATATAGTTGTTGTTAATTGCCATTGAGTCAATTACAACTCATGGTGAGTCATGTGTGCAGAATAGAACTGCTCCATAGGGTTTTCAAGGCTGTGACCTTTCAGAAGGAAATCACCACACTTGTCTTCTGAGACCCCTCTGGGTGGATTAAAATAGCCAACCTTTCAGCTAGTAGTCGAGCACTTAAATATTAATGCCACCTGGGGACTCATAGTATATGTATATATATATGTATATGTATATATAAACGTGTTGTTGTTGAGTCAATTCTGGCTTGTAGCAACCCTATAGGATACAGCAGAACTGCCCCATAGGGTTTCCAAAGAGCAGGTGGTAGATTCGAACCTCAGACTTTTGGTCAGCAGCATAGCTCTTAACCACTGTAATATATATATACGTGTGTGTGTGTGTGTGTGTGTGTGTGTGTGTGTGTGTACTAAATTAGAAAGGATTTGAAATGACACATAAAGTTGCAGTGGATATCACAGTTATCTTAAAATTATTTCATGGGTTGGGAGACTGAGATCTAGATGTTAGGATCTGGGATTCTACCTCCTGCAGCATGTTCACACACAAAGTTGATGGAACCAGCAAACTTGCTATTGAATGAAGGCAATCAGTCTTCCAGTGTTTCGAAGAGATTGAGAAATGTAACAAAATTTAGCCTCAGCTACCCTGGTGGCATACTGGTTAAGAGCTACAGCTGCTAACCAAAAGGTCAGCAGTTTGAATCCACCAGGTGCTCCTTGGAAACCTTATGCAGCAGTTCTACTCTGTCCAATAGGATCCCCATGAGTCGAAGTTGACTTGAGGGCAATGGGTTTGGTTTTTTTCTTATATAAGTCAGTAGGATTTGGAACTTAAGCAATTTTATTTTGCTTTAAAGCAGGAAATCACAGGCCCAAGGATTACTTTATCATACACAAAAAAGAGCGTGGCAGTTTGCTGACATGTCAGGAGTAGGCAAGATGCACACAATTTACCACACAAGATGCACAATTCACCAGGGCAAAAGAAGCCTGTGGAAGCTGGGCAAAATATATAAAAAATAAAAGAGAGTCTCCTCTCTCTGTTAGTCAGCATGACTATCTACCTCAAACAGGAAAGTGTAAGTGTGCATAAAACTGGTCTTTTTTAGATTTCTTGGTGATATCTTAAGGACTCATCTTTCAGGTTCACTTGTTCACTTGGAAAATTTCTACCCAGTTAGTGGCACCCACCTTATGAGGCCATGAGGGTAATAACAGGAGTGCAGAAGCTAGTTTCAATAACAAAGAAAACCTGATGGCAATTTGCTAGGACTAATTAATAAAAAATAAAAAGATTCACTAAAACATCAAGTTCTTTTATTTATAGGTTAGGTCAACTTAGTGATTATATTTTCATTTTGAACAGAAATTATGATTTTTTATTTTATATTTTCCCTTAATGCTAGTTAGAAAACTGAATATTATATTGAAAACAGTTTGATTAACAAATTATTCTAAGGAGGGATGCAGGGGTAATAATAATAGTAACAAAAATAATTTTAGAATTTTTACTCAGAATTCTACATAGCACAGAGATATTTTTAACCAAGAAAACATCAGCTAAACAGAGAAATTTTTTAAGTTTAATACATTTGGTTAAGATTTTCACCAACTTCCAACTGAATTCACTGTTCCAACATGATGTCCAAATATTTTCTTCCCATTCTTCCCATGATGGAGATTCATTGGTATGTTTCATAGTACCACCATTCAAAATGTAGGCCTGAAATATGCTACTGTTGTTTAGCAATAAATTATATCTCTACTGTTATGGATTGAAGTGCGCCCCCTAAAAAGATTCATTGTAAATCCTACCTCTATACCTGTAGTTATAATTCTATTTGGTAATGGGTTTTGATTTCTTTGTTATGTTATCAAGACAGTATTAATGTAGAGTGTGTCTTAAGTCAATCTCTTCTGAGATATAAAAGACATTAAACATGCAAGCGAGAAAGCAGAGATGGAGGAAAAGTGATTTTAAGCCACATGAAGATCACCCAGGAGCAGAAGCTCAAAAAAGACAAACAAGGACGTTCCTGAGGAAGGCGACGTAGAGAGAAAGCCTTCTCCAAGAGCTGGCTCCCTGAATTCAGACTTTTACATTCCTAAACTGTGGGAAAATAAATTTCTGCTTGTTAAAGCCACTCACCTGTGACATTTCTGTTATAGCAGCACCAGATAACGAAAACACCTATTTTCTGTTTTCTAAAATTTGATTAATTTACGAAAATAATAACAATAATTTTTTAAATAGTGAAAATGATTATTAAATTAGTAGTTTCTGCCTTAAATTTATGGTCCTGCTTGGTACTTAATTCCTTGTATTTAACTCACTGAGATAATAGTTTCTGCAAATGTTATTAACACACCAAATGATACTTGTTGGGAATGATAATATATTGATGTCTAAACTGATTCATAATATATAAGTGGGCTCAATAGAGGAAAAGAAGAATCCACAAATGAAACTTACCCATTTTAAATTGTTTAGGTACACTAGTTTTTAAATTAATACATTGCTTTATTCACAATGTATTTTTTGTTAAATAAGGGTTACTGAAAAGTGTTAAAAAGCAAAGATGCACTTTGAGGACTAAGGTGCACCTGACCCAAGCCATGGTATTTTCAATCTCCTCATATGCATGCAACAGCTAGACAATGCATAAGCAACAGTGAAGAGGAATTGGTGCCTCTGAATTATGGTGTTAGCAAAGAATAATGAATATATGGTGGACTGCTAAAAGAACGAACAAATCTGTCTTGGAAGAAATACAGCCAAAATGCTACTTAGAAGCTGGGATGGCGAGACTTAGCCTCACGTATTTTGGGCATCTGATCAGTAGGGACTACTCCCTGGAGAAGGACCTCATGTGTGGTAAAGAAGAGGGCCAGTGAAAAAGAGGAAGACTCAAGGAGATGGATTAACACAGTGACTGCAATGATGAGCTCAAACATAGCAAGGATTGTGAGGATGGTGCAGGACTGGGCAGTGTTTCCTTCTGTTGTACAAAAGGTGGCTCTGAGTTGGAATCAATTTGACAGCACCGAACAACAACAACCTAAAAAAAAATTATTTTTATATGTAATATTAGAATAATCATATCAAAATTCAGATTTAACAAAAAGCTCTCTAACAAAAAAATGTATAATGTAACTGTTCTAGCTACATTTTTATGCACTAATTGTCATTTGAACACTGATTTAAAACTGTCAACTGTGGTTGAGAGTAAATATAAGGCAATACTGAATTTCATATTATTCAACTATCATAAAAGCTGAAACATGTAGATGGCCTTAAGTAGCCCTTGGAAATCCTGGTGGCATAGTGGTTAAGTGCTACAGCTGCTAACCAAAAAAAAAAAAAAAAAAGGCAACTCGAATCTACCAGGCACTTCTTGGAAACTCTATGGGGCAATTCTACTCTGTCTTATAGGGTGGCTATGAGTCGGAATCAACTTGACAGCAACCGGTTTTTTGGTTTTAAGTGGCTCTTGCTCTGTTTTGGTTGATTATAGCTATGGGTGTATAGATATGAGCTTTGTGCTTTTCTACAAACTTTTTTACAAGTTCTTTTTTGAAATAGAGGGTGGAACTTTGAAAAGTTATTTCATTTTACTAAAAATGCCTTATCCAAAAAGGAAAAATAACTCTGAAAGTTTAATTTGAAAAGAGTTAGAGAAAAAAGAAAATGGCAGATGCAGGAACGAAAAAAAAATTATGAGAAATGTTGCAAGAACACATGATAGCTTGGGAATTTCTAGTCAAGGCCTTGGGGTAGGGGTAGCTTTATATAGGTTCAAGTTGCAGGTAATTAAGACCAACCACATTTCCCATCTTCCTGACACTGTGCACAAGATTTCTGATCTAGGCAACAAGTCTAGTAAGTCATCATCTCAAATGAATCGTCAATCAACTTCAAACACTTCTGCAGAATTAACAATAAAACAAAGAGGAATCGTAATTCAAAATCATGAAAATCAAATTCATTCAAAAGAGCATATTGCTCCTTCATTCATTAATCTTCTGCAGTGAGGTCCGTATTTCAGTATCTTTAGAGTTTTAATACGAAAAAAAAAAAGTTCATCAGAAGACAGGTTTTTTCTGCATGCAGTTCATAGCAGAAGGTGTATATAGTGTTTATTTTTGAGAGAGAAAACCATATTCTTCTAAAAAACACTTGTATTTTTTTATTATTCTATTATTTAAATTTTTCCAACTATAATTCTACTTAAGTCTTCAATATCCTGAGAGTATCATTAATAACATCTTCCTAGTCCCACAGACATCCTACTTCAATCTTGCATGAAATGATTTAGTAACGTGTCATTTACTAAAGGATAAAGCGTAAAATATGAACTTCCCAATCTGACATCCAAGACTAATTTCTTACAATGTAAATTTTTAATTTTATTTCCCATTACACTCTTGTGAAATTCACAGTCCAGGTCAACTTGATTAATCATTATTTCTTATTAAGCAAGGCTTTCATCCTTCTGCACCCATGCTTTCATTCACCCTTGAACTTTCATTTAGAATGCCCTTCCCCTCTGCCTTTTGCTGATACAGTGCTACTTTTTAAGGCTTGTTTAGCTGTTCTCTACCCCATGAAAAGTTCCATGATTTTTCTACCATTAGTAAACTTATCATATATTTTAAAATTACAGCACTGTTTCTACTTATGCAAACCTTCCTACACTCCTTCATGGCTCTTTACTTAGATGTCTGAGCCATTCTAATAGGTTATATATTATTTTAGGGAAATGTTCATATACCCATCTCCTGTAGTGGTTGGCATGGTGCTTTATCAACATGCTGTTGAAAAATATACTTTTTGTTTGTTTGTCGTCTTTTGTACTTTTTTTTAATCAAAAGATTTATTCACACAAGGGCAGACTCACTGGAAAGTATAAGTGTAGTCTATCAGCAGAATTTTGTTGTTGTTGTTAGGTGCTATCAACTCAATTCCAACTCATAGCCGACACCATGTGACAGAGTAGAACTGCCCCATGGGGTTTTCTAGGCTGTAATCTTATGGAAGCAGATTGTCAGATTTTTCTCCCGAAGAGTCACTGGATGGGAGCACTTAACCTTTGTACCATCAGTTTTCCTTATAAGCAAACTACCTGGGTTCAAATACCAGTTCCACTCCTTTCTGACCTGTATAATCCAGTACAATTTACCATATCTATGAACCCTGTTCATCTGCAAAATTGTAATGATTGCAGGATTCTCTTCACAGGGGAGTTTTGTGTTTCTGTGTGGCCTCCCTGAGCTCCTACATGGTGAATGTGCAGAATTACCATCAGAAATATTCAGCGCTAAATCAATGCTACCGGGCTTAAAAAGATGAATTACTCTGTTGCTATAGTCTTAGAAGGGGGAAAAAGGGAACTTACTGAAAAATTATACGGAAGGAACTTTAAAAGATTTCATTATTGAAAAATGAGTAAAGCCATAGTTTAGTATAGAAACATTGTAATGGTAAATATTAAAGCAAGAAGATTTTTGAAGTGTTAATCAGGTTTCTTAAAATATCGTAGATCTTCTGGTATTTTGGAAAAAAAAATTACAACTGTGAGTCTCAAATATATAGCTTTTGCTATCAATGTTGTATCAGATACTTTGGAGGAGAAATAATTCATGTCCTCCACTCCTGACCAAGAAGAGCAAACTCTTTGATTATTCTTTTGTTGTTGTTGTTAGAAAAATAAAGCAGGGGAAATATCTTCTCCTCCTGAGTCCTAGATTTGGGCAGTTGAGGCATAGCCATTTTTCAAAAGAAAAATATAACTTACCTTGGTTAAGAGAGCATTGTTTTGCTAAAACGATAGAAATAATCTGTCCAATATTTTAAAACAAATTCATTTATCTTCTTATATAAACCTTGTCTTGGAATATTGATAACTATTACAGAGTATTTTTAATGATTTCATTTACAGTACAAAATAATTTTAATAGTAAAAATTACATTTTGACAAAGATATTTTAAATACTGAAACTTATATTAACTTTTACAGATAAAAACAATTACCATATTTTAAATAAATGTGTTTTTCCTTGTGCATGACATTTGAATAACAAAATTTTGAAAATATTCCTGAAGCAGTATCACTAGTAAGAACCACAAGGGTGGGTACTGCACTAGCTGACATTAAATCAGGAACACGTTTTAAAGGTGTTAATATGTTAATTTTTTCAGAAAAGAAATTAATGATTATAATCCAAGAGAAAATATAAAAACTAGATGAAATTCTTGAATGGGAAATATATACGTAAAGCCTATTTTTTATCAAGATATACTAAATCGTCTCATTAAAATATTCAGTATTGTTGAGAGTATGTGATGTGCTAGTCTTCAGAGCAGCTACAGAAACTTTAAAACTCAAAAGACCATATTTGGCACCATTCTTCAGATGAACGTATGGTAGGAAGCACAGCTTGTCAACAGGATAACATCAAATGTCTCAATGTCAGTCTTTGCAGTGATCCACAGGAGCACATACAGCTGCCTGGAGCCACCTCCTCTACAGTTCATGGCTAAGGTTCAAAGGTCAAAATCCACATCGAGTGGGTATAGAAGCGTCTCTGGCTTAAAAGGCTCATGTACCATATGAGCCAATATATCTTAGAACAATCTCCAATGTATGACAACGGACATATCCATTTTCAAGAGTCACCATACTCAGAGAAGCTTAAAACACGGAGCCTCCACCAGAGATTATCGTTTTCCTATTCCATATGCCCTGACGGTGAAATGGTTAAGCACTCAGCTGCTAATTGAAAAGTTGGCGGTTCGAACCCACTAGGAGAAAGTCCTGGCAGTCTGCTACTTAAATATTTCAACCTAGGAAGCCCTATGGGGCAGTTCTACTCAATCCTATAGGGTCGACTTTGAGTCGGTATTGACTCTACTGACACACAACAACAACATTACATATACAATTTAAAGGCAGGTGTCATTTTTACTATAAGCACCACTCCTGGTAATATAATTGACACAAAATGTCTTTGTCTCCAGGAGTTAGAAAATTAACCAATAGTCAGCTAGCCTTGCAAAAGGAGAAAAAGTTTTGTTAACCCTTTCCTCTCAGTTTTAAGAACCAAGAATGGTCTTCTCTCAGACCTGACAACTTACTAGCTCTTCCAATACAAACGATGCTAACTAATATCAAAAACAAAAATGAAAACTAGGATTTCACAATTAACTAAAACATTTCTGAAAAAAATTTAAAATGCATTTTTTTCAGATATAAATTAATTAGGTATTCACACTCTACGGGAAATTGTGATATTCATATTTTTTATTCAAAGCTAGCAGCTAGGCTTTTACCATAAGACGTACAAAATCCAGGAGCAAACTTTATTAAATATTTTCTAATTTTTTGTAATAGTCTCTCACTATAAATACTTATTATGAAAAGACCGTAACATTGAAGATTCAAAGGAATTATGAGTAATCAATTATTTTTAATAATCATTTTTTCTCAATAACGATTCTATTTAGTGAGAAAATACAAAAAGAAAATTAAGTTTCTATTCAGTGCAAAGCATATTTTTTGTTAGAAGAAAAATATAATAAAACTCTGCTCCTACATTTTAAAATTTACATTATATCTTGAAGTTAAGGATTAAAAACAAACTATTATTTCATAATACAGATGTATTTAAAAATGCTATTGTTGTTGTTGTTAGGTGCTGTCCAGTCGGTTCTGACTCATAGGGACCCTGTGCACAAGAGAATGAAACACTACCCGGTTGTACGTCATCTTCACAATTGTTGTTATGTTTCAGCCCATTGTTGTAGCCACTGTGTCAATCCATCTCATTGAGGGTTTTCTTCTTTTTCGCTGACCCTCTACTTTATCAAGTGTGATGTCCTTTTCCAGGGACTGATCCCTCCTGACACAGTCTTGCCATCCTTGCTTCTAAGGGACGTTCTGGTTTTACTTCTTCCCAGACAGATTTGTTTGTTCTTTTGGCAGTCCATGGTATCGTCAATATTCTTTGCCAACACCACAGTTCAAAGGCATCAATTCTCCTTCGGTCTTCTTATTCACTGTCCAGCTTTTGCATGCATATGAGGCATGGGTCAGGCACACCTTAGTCCTCAAGGTGACATCTTTGCTTTTAAAACACTTTAAGATGGTCTTTTGCAGCAGAGTTGCCAAATGCAATGTACCTTTTGATTTCTTGACTCCTGCTTTCCTGGGTGTTGATTGTGGATCCAAGTAAAATGAAATCTTTGACAACCTCAGTCTTTTCTCCATTTACCATGATGTTGCTTATTGGTCCAGTTGTGAGGAATTTTGTTTTCTTTACGTTGAGGTGTAATCCATACTGAAGGCTGCGGTCTTTGATCTTCATCAGTAAGTGCTTCAAGTACTCTTCACTTTCAGCAAGGAAGGTTGTGTCATCTGCATAACTCAGGTTGTTAAAGAGTCTTCCTCCAATCCTGATGCCCCATTCTTCTTCATATAGTCCAGCTTCTCTGATTATTTGTTCTGCATACAGATTGAATAGGTATGATGAAAGGATACAACCCTCACACACACCTTTCCTGACTTTAAACCTTGCAGTATCCTTTTGTTCTGTTCCAACGACTGCCTCTTGATCTGCGTACATAGTCCTCATGAGCACAATTAAGTGTTCCAGAATTCCCATCCTCCACAATGTTATCCATAATTTGTTATGATCCACACAGTCAAATGTCTTTACATAATCAATAAAACACAGGTAAACATCTTTCTGGTATTCTCTGCTTTCAGCTAGGATCTATCTGACATCAGCAATGATATCCCTGGTTCCATGCCCTCTTCTAAATCCAGCTTGAATTTCTGGCAGTTCCCTGTTGATATACTGCTGCAGCCACTTTTGAATGATCTTCAGCAAAATTTTGCTTGCGTGTGATATTAATGATATTGTTCGATAATTTCCACATTCCGTTGGATCACCTTTCTTGGGAATAGGCATAAATATGGATCTCTTCCAGTTGATTGGCCAGGTAGCTGTCTTCCAAATTTCTTGGCATAGACAAGTGAATGCTTCCAGTGCTTGCTACATCCGTTTGTTGAAACATCTCAGTTGGTATTCCATCAATTCCTGGAGCCTTGCTTTTCACCAATGCCTTCAGTGCAACTTGGACTTATTCCTTCAGTACCATCGGTTCCTTGTCATATATTACCACCTGAAATGGTTGAACAGCAACCAATTCTTTTTGATATAGTGACTCCTTGTATTCCTTCCATGTTCTTTTGATGCTTCCTTCATCATTTAATATTTTCTCCATAGAATCCTTCAGGATTGCGACTCTAGGCTTAAATTTTTCTTCAGTTCTTTCCACTTGAGAAATGCTGAGCACATTCTTCCATTTTGGTTTTCTATCTCCAGGTCTTGCACATGTAATCATAGTACTTTACTTTATCTTTGCGAACTGCCCTTTGGAATCTTCTGTTCAGCCCTTTTACTTCATCATTTTTCCTTTTGCTTTAGTTGCTCAACTTTTAAGAGCAAGTTTCAGGGTCTCTTCTGACATCCATTTAGGTCTTTTCTTTCTCTCCTGTCATTTTAATGACCTCTTGCTTTCTTCATGCATGATGTCCTTGATGTCATTCCACAACTTGTCTGGTCTTTGGTTATTAGTGTTCAATGAGTCATATCTATTCTTGAGGTGTCTCTAAATTCAGGTGGGATGTACTCAAAGTTGTACTTTGGCTCTCGTGGACTTGTAATTTTCTTCAGTTTAAACTTGAACTTGCATATGAGTAATAGATGGTCTGATTCACAGTCAATCCCTGGTCTTGTTCTGACTGATTATATTGAGTTTTTCCATCGTCTCTTTCCACAGATGGAGTCGACTTGATTCCTGTGTATTCCATCTGGTGCGGTCCATGTGTATAGTCGCCGTTTATGTTGGTGAAAAAAGGTATTTGCAGTGAAGAAGTCATTGGTTGTCCAAAATTCAGTCATGCAATCTCTGGCATTTTTCTATGACTAAGGCCATATTTTCCAACTAATGATCCTTCTTCTTTGTTTCCAACTTTCACATTCCAATCTCCAGTAATTTTCAGTGCATCCTAATTGTGTATTTGATCAATTTCGGACTGCTGAAAATCTTCAATTTGTTCATCTTTGGCCTTAGTGGTTGGTGTGTAAATTTGAATAATAGTCATATTAACTGGTCTTCCTTGTAGACTAACTGCTATTAGAATAATTAAAAGGGAAAGAGTATTTATGATTAAGAAATGTTTCAATGAAAAAGTGGCATTTGAGTTTGGAATTGGTAAAAGTAGAGGTTTAAAAGGTGCTGAAGGCTATTTGACCCAAAGGAAAAAGTGGAGTAAATTCAGAAATGTGTAGATAGATCTAGTAGGTCCACAAAAATGTGGGTAGTCCTTTGTTGTTACACTGTAAATTGAGAGGGTTGAAGAGTAGGAGTTGAAACTAAAAAAAGGTGCAGTAGTAGTGAGGGAAAGTAAACAATTTAAAAGACGCATCAAAACTATATGAGGTTCATTTTCCATAAGTATCCTATTCAGACTTTAATAGTTTTGTATTATAGATATCCCGTTGCCCTCAGGTCAATTCTGACTCATAGCGACCCTGTAGGATTGAGTAGAACTGCCACATAGGGTTTTCAAGGAGCAGCTGGTAGATTTGAACTGCAGACCTTTTGGTTAGCAGCCAACCTCTTAACCACTGTGCCACTAGGTGTCTGTATTATAGACAAGGAACGTGAAATTTAAGGATCTTAAATAACTTATTCAAGGTCAATTTGCATTAAACATCAACACTAAATTTAAACCTAAGTTTGTCTGACTTTAAGATTCGTGCTTTTTCCACCAACCTATTCATTTAAATTTAGATAAGTAGCCTTGAATATCATACTAATGTGCTTAGGTTTGATCATGCAGGATTCATGGTGTCACTTAAAATTATGAAACTATTATTAAAAGTATTCATGTGTGAAAGAACTACAAAAATAGTGATCCTTGACAGGAATAACATAATTCTGATGGTACAACAGTATGTTCACAGAAAGCCACTTTAAAATATATTTGTATACACATACAGTTATTTCTTCTTTGGAAGATGGTAACTGTCAAGAAATTTTTACATTTGTTTTCAATAATTTGTTTACCCTTTTTTGGGCGAGTTTGGAGAGGAATTTACTGATTAATGAAGCCCAAGTTAATGCAATTTGAAATGGATAAAAATAATTCTATAGAAATTCAGTCTCCTGTATTTATTTTTTGCTCTTTCTACACATTTTGACTTTTTTTCCCCCCTTTCTTGTCCATGTGTGTCTGTGTGTGCACATCTTTTTTTTTTTTTTTTTTTAACTTACAAGGATTGGGTTGGGAATGCAGAGAATGGGTGATTTATTTAATCATTCTCTGAACATACGTGATAGTTTAGAAAGTGTAGGGTGTCTAGGGCACAATATATAAAGGAAGTGTCCTAAATCAATCAGACTAGCTAAATCTTTCTCTATTTAGTTGTTTGTAATCCCATCAGGAAGCAGTTTCAGTGAGCAATGTGTTTGAAGCATGCTGTGAGAGGTAAAGTTTCTTGGCAGAATTTCTCTCTTCTCATTGCAGTGTCTGATCGGTTTGGATGAATCCTTATCATTGTTAAAATCATGAACAGGAAATAGGATGAATAATATCCTATTTTAAGACTGCAAGAGTGAGAGAGTATCGCTGACATCAGAGAAACTGTATTCCTTTTACAAGGGCAAACTTTCTGGTGTTTCATACAAGGGCTCAAATTTCCTGATTCAGATTGATAATAATGTTGAATCAGACATTTATATATATTTTTTAAAGTGAGTAAGCCATTGACCCATTGCTGTTGAGTCAATTCCAACTCATAGAGACCATATAAAAGTGTTGAAAAGTGTTAAAGTGTTGACAAAGATGTCACCTTGGAGACTAAAGTGCACCTGACCCAAGCCTTGGTGTTTTCAACTGCATCGTATGCATGGGAAAGCTGGACAATGAATAAGGAAGACCAAAGAAGAATTGATGCCTTTGAATTGTGGTGTTGGAGAAGAATACTGAGTACACTATGGACTGCCAAAAGAAGGAACGGATCTCTCTTGGAAGAAGTACAGCCAGAGTGTTCCTTAGAAGCAACAGTGGCAAGACTACATCTTCATACTCTGGACGTGTTATCAAGAGGGATGGGTCCCTGAAGAAGGACATCATACTTGGTAAAGTAGAGGATCAGCAAAAAAAAGGAAGACCCTCTAAGAGATGGATTGACATGGTGGCTGCAACAATGGACTGAAGCATAACAACAACTGTGAGCATGGCACAGGCCTGGGCAGTGTCTCGTTCTGTGGTACATGGGGTCGCTATGATTCAGAACCGACCTGATGATGTCTAACAACAACACAAGCCATTGACAACTTTAATTTACTTTTAGACACTGACCCCACTACTTTATAGGGCCAAATAACTCCAGAACCATCATAAGGATGGATACGAAGCAGTTAAGCTTGTGTCATAGATGAAAACTTATTTTATCTTTCTAGCATGTTATCCAAAATAATTGTTAAGCAAGTGAAATGACTCCAGTTAAAGTAAATTGACCTTTCCTTTGTGCCATTTGCAGTGTTTATATCTATGGCAAACGATTGCAGCAGAAAGAGTTTGAATCAGAAAATCTACTTTGGAAAGGATCTGCATTCAGGATAATCAAAAACTTCTGAAATGAGTCTTGTTCATTTTAAGGCTATTTACAGCTGCACCTGTTCAGACATGGTTCCAACTGGCTTGTGGTTTAACCACTCCTCCAACTCTTAATTAAGAACATAGCTTCATCAAACAGGTTGGGAAGCTCTCATACCTGTATTTGAGTATAGATTTTCTTCTTGCAGAAGAAAAATGAATAGGTATACTTCTGTGAGTATAGGCTATATTGTCAGGAGCACCTGGGGCTCAAGTCCCAACTCTATCACTTGCTGGCTGTGAAGACTTGGTTAAGCTAAGTTAGCTCTTTAAACTTCATTTTACATCCTGTAAAATGGGTATAATCACAGAATGTTCACATAGTTCTAAAGGCTAAGTGATATTAGGCACTGAGTAGTCTAACAGAATACCTGGGGCAAAGAAAGGAAGTACTCAATAAACTGAGCTACAAAGCATTCTTTAATTTTAAACCCATTGATAATTAATCGCAATTTCAACTTCTATCATAGCCTGGTATTGAATTAGTTGTTAAGGTGGCTGATTTTCTTGCCAGGTTAGGGCTTCCTTAACAATAGTATGAACCAGTCTCTCTCTCCCTCTATGTCTCTTTCTCTGCCTAGGGCCTGGCAAGTAGCTTTTCCAAAAATTTTCCATAAATAGTAGTTCTATAAATATGCCACAGAATGTTTTTAGGAAACTGCATAATCTGAAAAGAGGAATTGGGAATCTTGTATTATTCAGTGTAACTCTAAAAGTATGAAAAGGGTTTATAGAATCATATAATAATATATTTAGGAGTGAATGATTAATGTTTATCCTTAAAACTGATTTAAAAAATGAGTATTTGTCAATGCTGGATGCAAAATTCTCTCACTTCAAATTTCATACACAGAAACCAACAAACAAACAAACCCGTTGCGGTCAAGTCAATTCCGACTCAGAGTGACCTTATAGGACAGAGCAGAACTGCCCCTTAGGGTTTCCAAGGAGTGCCTGGTGGATTCGAACTGCCGACCTTTTGGTTAGCAGCCGTAGCTCTTCGCCACTACACCACCAATGTTTCCATACACAGAAACACAATACCGTTTTATATGCAATTACGTGATAGAACATTTTTTATTCCTTATTAAAGATTATTCGTTAAAAACTCATTGCTGTTGAGTCAATTCTGACCCATAGCAACCCTGAAGGACAGATGAGAACTGCCCTGAAGAGTTTCCAAGGCTGTACATCCAGTCCCCGGGTTACGGAGGTCCGACTTCTATACATCCCCCTAGTTATGAACCAACCCCCATAAAAAAAAAAAAAAAAAAAAAAAAAAAAAAAAAAAAAACCTGTTGCCAATTCCGACTCCTAGCCTATCAGTAAAAAAACTGACTCTGTATAAACCGGAAAGGGATGAGAGTCAGGGCCTTTCAAGGCACTCTAGCGTTCCTCCTTTCTGTGGCGCCCGCGCGTTGACAAGTCCAGAGCCAGAAGGCTCCTCACTGTTGGATATGCAGCCTCGCAGAAGCAAGCCGCTGGGTTCGCGGAGTGCTGACTGGCCAGGGCTGCCATGTAGAGTGGAGCAGCGGTGCTTAGGGTATGCAGACTGTGGGGCTGGCCCTTTCTGAGCTCTGAGGGAGGTGGTGCATGTGGGCTTTGCGATCAGTGATGCAGGCCATGACTGAGTGCACCATGTCGGAAGGGGCAGTCCGCCGCCAGGGGCCGCCCAAGGACCCGCTGTAGCACCTGTGCACCCGGGAGAAGGGTCGCCCGTCTTGGGAGCCCAGGGCAGACACCATGTACCTGCAGGTAGTAGCAGCTGCCGGTCGGGACCAGGGTGACGTGCTCTACGTGTTCACCAGTACAAGCAGACAGTGCAGCTTGCCTCCTGCGCCCCCTTACCCAGCTCCGCCCCACCCCATCCAGCCGGGCCCTCCGTGCTGTGCAGCCCAGGGCCATCATAGCACCTCTCTGTGATTCTGTTTCCCCTATCTTACACGTGTGAGATTTCACTGTTGCAGAGGTTCTTGGCTTCTTGGGTGGCTGGAAGGGTTGACAGACCCTCTTAGATTCCTGATCTCTGTATGTCCATATGGTTTCTGGAGGTCCATGGAGCACTTCGAACTTGGGTTTCCCTTTGCGTCCCCCTCATAACCCTTGGGTCCCTGGCTCCCTCTTATCACATCCTGAGTTGCACTTTCTCCCTTGCACCCCGAGGCAAGAGCCTCATAGTTGGTGCTTGGAGTTGACAGCTCTGGTGAGGATGTGATGGGGAAATGATCCATCTGGCTACCAACCCCCTCAACCTTCCCTGCCTCTGATGAGGAGGGTAAAAAACCCAGCAGAAATGCAACACAGTGGTACATTGTAGATTTTTTAGTTCAGAGTCTACAGTAAGGTATCTAATTGATCTGAAAGATTTTACAAAACAGAATCTTCTGAGTATTTTGCATTACATTTATCCTGTAGGTATCTGTTCAGCCGTGAATAAGTTACATACAACGGTTCATAGTAACAAAGGGACACTACTTTGCTACGTGCATCAAAATATCATTATTATTGTTACTGTATTATTATATTAAAGACGCTTTAGTCTATCTGGAAGTCTTTAATTCTTTTTTTATGTACGGAAACGTACACTATGTACTATATATTAAGACAAACATTTGACCAACTGACATTAAATATGAACTGTACCTAATAGTTCCAATTTACACACAAGTTCCACTTAAAGACAGATTTAGGAACAGAATTTGTTCGTAATCTGGGGACTGCCTGTAATCTTTAGGAAGCCGACTGCCACATCATTCGCATGTGGAGTGCCTGGTGGGTTTGAACTGCTGACCTTTCAGTTAGTAGCCCAGCGCTTTAAAAAGTGGCACTCCAGTGCACCTTGATCGAAGGATATCAGTAGGTGTGAAATCTGTCTTACTACAATATGATCCTCTTCCTACTAATTCATCCTCCTATATCTTTACATATGCATAGATACCTCAGTGCAATGTATCTTTTTATAAAAAGAAATCAGATATGAATATATATAAGCAAGTTGGAGGGAGAATGAGTTTGTAACAATGTTTTCACGTTCGTTTTAGCCTGATTGGCTTGTTCCAGGACATTACAAGTTAGATTAAATCAATATTTCTGAATTCATATTCTCAGTATACTATTTATGTGAGTCTACACAATATACGCTGTGAGCCCACAAGTAATGACACAGCATGAGAGAATAGGATTCCATATACACTTGTCCTGAGGTTATTCAATGTTGTTGGGGAGAGCTGTATTTCCACACTTACTTCCATAATGTATCTATGACTTTCTGAAGTTTCAAACCAGGATAGAAACTCATATTTAAAAAAATACCTACAGCAAAAGGAAACACTCATTTATAGAGACCTTGTGTTTTTATTTCTTCGAGGTCTGTACTATATATATATTGAGGTGGGGAATTTTAGAGCTAACTAAGAATGTTAAGCAATTTGCCTGTTTCTGGAATACCTAGCCTACATTTATCTGAGTCTTTAAAAAAAATTTTGTGTAATGTTTCATACAACTTCTAAAATTAATTGACAGAACACTGCATCTTTCTGACCATGACAATCAATGAAAACGTACACGGATGCAATGCCTAAATTAACAGATTTCTGTGGGATTGTTTTTAAAGATCATTTTCACTAGACAACAACTTCCAAAAGAATAATACACCATATCTTAGTAAATTTTTGATAAATATTTTTCTACTGTATGCTACACGTTTTGTTCCGTAAAACCATAACCTCTTATTCTTACAAACAGTATTTTATTCTTACCAATTTGCTTTTTGATGGTAGGTTTTGTTCATTTTTTAGTTTTGGATTTTTGTATAATAATACCATTTGGTTTTGGATTTTTGTATAATAATACCATTCTCTGGTTAACAGCAGCAAATTTGTTTGATCTGTTCTTATGTGAAGTCAGCTACCTCGTGCTTTTCCTTTGCAAAATAATGTTTCTAACATGAACTCATAAGAATTTAGTTTTTGTAGATAACAGTTTTAAGACCTGTAAAATAAACGCAGATGCTGTTTTTAGAACAAGAAAAAACACCAAAAACTAGAACATACTTCAAGCGTCCCTGGAGATCACTAAATTCTAATAAATTTGAGTTACGAATATCACTGATTCTTATTGGGTGATGCGGCTGCTGTGTTCCTTACTAGACATTGAGTTTCTTGAGGCAATGACTAAAGCACATTGCCCAGATGATGAGTGTTCATGGACTTAATCAGTCAATGAGAGACTGGGGTCCTAAAGAGTTATTGGGTTTTCACAAGTTTACATTGTTAGAGAGAGAACAAGATGGGGGAGGCATTTTTATGTTTCTTAATACAGTGCTCTTCCCATTATAGAATTTCACTTTCTGAATGAGATTTTGGTACAACATGGAGTTTTGAGAAGATAAATGATCATATTATTTCTGTGGGAAATAATGTTATCTATCCCTTCAGGGTTCAGGATAGGTTATCAAGGTTATTAAATCACCACTATGTAAAAGCAAAACTTAGCAGGCAAGAGCTTTTTACTGTCTCTTGAAAGAAGAGGAGTATGGACACTCAGTAAGACATATATTAATAGTACTCTCTCCTGAATCACATACATTTTGCCATTAATCAAAACCTTAATGCCTTTAGCAGTTTACTTGCTTTGCATTTTTATTCTAGTGACTTCCCTTTTTGATTAATGCAGGGTAACTGGATGTCAAGCTGAACTTCATAACTCTAAATGTTAAGCTAATTAATTATTGTTGATTCCCTATTTACCCATCGTATAGTCATTGGGATGACTTGAACTTCCCTGATAGCAGCAATGGGCAGGACAAACAATCAAGGCAGCAAACTTCCACTCTTCCTAATATTTTAATAAGCCAATTTACAAAAGTCACCAAACTGAGAGAATAAGCCATTCCTGGGGATTCCTATTTTGTAGTAATGTTATCTTGTTGAACAGCAGAAGCAAAATGAATGGATTGATACCTAGTTTTCACTGAACCTACCAGGACTATTTCAGGGAACACAATAGGTCTGCCAAAGATGTTCATGAACAGAGGGTAACTCCAATGTCTGTTATTTACAACTTGTCATCCTGTTAGGATAGGATACTTTGTCCACTCCAGTAGCCTCTTCAAATACAAAGCTTCTCCCAGGTGGAATCTTTTTAGATCGTGTGTTGCTCTGTCTTTAATTAATGCTTACTTTATTTGCCTGAGGCTTTTCTTACTACAAAAGAATTGCTGTTATTGTGTGCCACAGAGTCAATTCCGACTGCTAGTGACCCGATATGACAGAGTGAAACTACCCTGCAGGGCTTCCCAGACTGTAATCTTTATGGAAGCAGACTGCCACATCTTTCTCCTGCAGAGATGCTGGTGGGTTAGAACCGCTGGCCTTTTGGTTAGCACCCATCAGTTAATTGTTGCACTATCAGGACTCCTTATAAAAGCATTAACATGTATAAATGACCTTCTAACCAGGACACAAAGACTTGCGATTGGAACAAGGTCTTCTTAACTAGACTCTATGCTCCATCTTATTGTATGTCACATGTGTTATTTGATCACCTCACTCCTATGAATTTGTGTCATGGATTGAATTATGTCCTCCAAAAAATACGCATCCATTTGCCTGGGCCATGATTCCCAATATTGTCCTCCATTTTGTGACTGTATTTTTATGTTAAAGATGATTAGATTGGGATTATAACATCCTTACTAAAGTCACATCCCTGTTCCAATGTAAAGCGAGTTTCCCTGGAGTGTGGTCTGCACCACCTTTTATCTTACAAGAGATAAAAGGAAAGGGAAGCAAGCAGAGAGTTGGGGGACCTCATTACCACCAAGAAAGCAGTGCCGGGAGCAGAGCGTGTCTTTTGGACCTGGGGTCCCTGCGGAGATAAGCTCCTAGTCCAGGGGAGGACGGAGGACTAGGACCTTCCTCCAGAGCTGACAGAAAAAGTCTTATCCTGGAGCTAACACCCTGAATTTGGACTTGTAGCCTACTAGACTGTGAGAGAATAAATTGTCTTTGTTAAAGCCATCCATTTGTGGTATTTCTTTTATAGCAGCACTAGATGACTAAGACAGGTTGATAGGAAAAACACTCCACAGTTTTCTCTTTCTTTTCTCTTTGCAGAACATCTTGTTGACCCACATACCTTAAACAATTTATGCAATAGAATTTCCCTTAAACTACTTATGCAATAAAATTTATTTGCCCTAACTGAACTTAATATGTTTATGGCTTAGAATCAGAGATATTTCACCACAGATAAATTAAAGCCAACAATTACCATTTCATGATCTTTTTAATTGTGTAGAACAGGGATTGATAAATTATGGTCCATGATCAAACACTATCCCACAGCCTGTGTTTTCAATAAAATTTCATTGATACACAGGCACACCTATTCATTTATATACTTCCTATAGCTACTTTCATGCTACAATGGAATTGTTGAGTAGTTGAGACGAAGACTTTATAGTAGAAGAAGTCTGAAATATTTATTCTCAGGCCCTATGATCAAGAATGTCTTGGAAAAAACAGAATGCATCACCAAGTCATTACTGTTTTGTTCTGCCATGAGGTTATGACATACTTTCACTCCATTTTTGATATGGGGCAGTCCTACTCAGTCATATAGGGTTATCATGAATCATTATTTCTGACTGTTTAGTGATTCTCAATAAAACTTTTGCAGTGCACTGATTCTGTTTTCCACAAAGTATATTCAAGCTAAAAGACCATGAACTTGAATCTATTCCAGACCAGTATACTGTTGCCACCAGGATTCCAAAAGGATATGTGCTGCTAGAAACATGAATGTTATTTCAAATAGGATTTAAAATATGTTCTGAGGGCAACTTATTAACTGATGTGAAATCGCTAAATTAAGAAAGAAAATAATTATGAGTGATATATTGTTTGCAAAGGAAAATAATGACATGATAGTGCTTAAACATTCTCTTTTCTCAAGGAATAGTGGCAAGTCTATGTTAATAGGGTGGTCAACATCATGCATTACGCAGAGCATCGAATGAGAGAAGACAGGAGGTACTGTGGCATTAAATCAATGAGGAGAACTGTTTTTTTTTTTTAAGGAGATCAAACTACAGTAAGACATAGTCATCTCATAAACAAAATCCAATAACAGAACATTTAACAATTTTAAATATAAGCTTCCAGTGCTGAGGAAAAATTCATGATAAAAATTTGTAAATGTTTAATTTAGTTAAACATAGTAATAAGTAATTGATAGGTGAACTGGTAGAATCAGTTTTCCTCTTCAGCTAAATATCAACTTTGGAATTGAGAACTGTGCATTTCAGTAAAGTAGATCCCTAATACATACCTGTCTCCATCTTTTCGAACTGGGTCAGTTACAAAAATCTCCTAAAACCATTGCCACCATCTACAATCCATTCTCCAAAAGAAGCACAAGTTGGATTCCCCCAAGGAGAGGCTGAGACAGAATTTGGGATGCAAAGAGTTTATTAGTAATCAATACCTGTGAAAAGAAGCAGGAGGAAGCAAGAATGGGCATAGGAAGAAGTTGAACTGCGATGGAGGACCAACAAACACTTAATCAGGGGAAGTTCTGGAAGGAATATCATGCACCAAAGTTCTCTCTTTTGGCTGAAATGGCTGGGCCTATCTGCTCATGGGCTGCCACACAATGGGTATAACCTCAGATTAGGTGACTGTCTACTTCTAAGGCAGGCCCTGAAAGAGCTGACGGATGGATGCTGTGGGCTGACTACAGTCCCTGCAGCTGAGATTGTTTTCTGAGGAATGAACTAGATAGTGCATCTCATATATGCTATAAAACAGCTGTCGAAACAAAGTTTTTGAAGTTTAAAATATTTTATATTTTTCTTTGTACATGCTCTTCAATGGCTTCTGCTGAAGTTAAGACAAATGTATCGTGAACTACAAAGCACAGTGGTAACTAACCATTACCCACCATTCCACTTCATCTCATTTCACTCTTCCCCTTACTTAGTTTTAGAGTTTCTCAAATAAAATTAGCTTAGCCAAGCTTAATGAATTATTATTCCCCATGTGTATAATTGTCCTTATCCTACTTTTAATGATGACTCTTTTAGCTTCTTGGGCTCCTTTAAGCATCTATACTTCATATAGGCCTTCTTGGTCCACCCACTTATAGCAGCAATTGTTGTAACAATACTTGTTCTTTTTGCTTGTTTTCATATCATATAATACATCCTATTACAGTAGTGATTACATCAGGTTTTTGGCATAAGCAGATTAAAGCTTGAACAATATATGTTGAGTTCCACAATGCAATAAAATTAGAAATTAATAGTACCAGGATAACTTTACGAGGCCATTTGTTTGGTAACAAATAGCATATAACAAAACCACACTTGGGGGACACATGAAATCAAGAGATATTTAGAATGGAATGATACCCAAAAGGCTACCTGACAATACCTATAGATCATGGTTAATATAATAAGTAAGTAGAAATTTAAAGATATAAATGCATGTTTCAGGAAATAAATGAATGAAGTAAGCATATGATAAGGAGCCCTGTTAACCAAAATGTCGGCAGTTCTAATCCACCAGGCGCTCCTCGGGAGAAAACACCTGGCCATCTTCTCCTGTAAGAGTACAGCTTAGAAAAGTTAATGGAACAGTTCTGCTCTGTCACATACAGTAGCTATGAGTCAGAATGTACTCAACAGCATACAACAACAACAACAAAACATATAATCCCAAAGTTACAAAAAGAAAAAAAGGAAGACAAATTATAAGCACTTGTAAGAATCGATGAAACAGAGAACAATCACCGCCACCACCACCGCAACAAATGTAGAAACGATTCACAAAACTAAAACTTATTTTTCAAAAATATGACGTTAAATCCATTTTCAGCAAGATTGACTGAGAGAAAAGAAAAGATAAAATACAGAATGTAAAAAAGAACATAATAACAGACAGACCCACTGCCGTCGAGTAGATTCCAACACAAGAGATATCAAAATAGTATAGTATAACAGGAGACTAACATAAATGTAATAATTTGACTTATTTTTGAAAATTATGAAATGCTAAAATTGAAGCAAGAAGAAATAAAAAATATAAATGAATGAATAAACAAATAAATATTAAAGAAAAAATAGATATACAAGAACTCCCTTCAAAAATATTCAAACACAGATTAAGAATTAATTTTATCAAACAGTGAAGGAATTATTAATTTTTCTTAGTCAAGTTGTTCCAAAAATTTTTAAAAAATAAAAAGAGAGCAAAATTTGTCGAGTCATTTAGTAAGAACTATATTGTCATACTTGTAAAACTAATTAAAGACAAAACAACACAAACCAAAAAAAAAAAATTATAAGGTCATTTCAGTGAGAAATGTAGATGCTAAAATTTGAAAAAATAAAATTAAGTAACAAATTTCAACAGAGGTTTAAAGTACACAATTTGTAGTTAAGGAGGTTTAATTCCAGGACTGTAACAATCTTTCTATATCCAAAAAAAAAAAAAAAAGAGTATGTGTATATATATGTATTTACATTACTGTATTTTGCAACCTTAACAGATTAAGGGGGGAAATCATGTTTTATATGCTGTTGCAGAAAAATATAATACCATAAATAGGTCAGCAACTATTTGCGTTAAAAGACTTAGTAGAAAGGAGGCTTTTTTGGCAT
Organism: Dugong dugon; assembly: GCA_030035585.1. Classification (NCBI taxonomy): domain Eukaryota; kingdom Metazoa; phylum Chordata; class Mammalia; order Sirenia; family Dugongidae; genus Dugong; species Dugong dugon. The sequence continues at coordinate 104,740,873 of CM057463.1, read as the reverse complement.
ATAAAAGTTTACTTTTATTTACAAAAAGCCTACAGAAAATATAGTTAATAAGGAAATTTGTGCATATTCTCTTTAATAAAAGAACTAAGAAAAGGATGTCCACTAACACTTTTACTGCTACATTGTAATAGAGGCCCTAGCCAAGATATACAAAAAAAATACATAGAAGTTTAACTTTATATTGGTATTTAAACATGATAAAATTATTTAGCCAGAAAATGCAATGGATTCAACATATTGTTAGAACTAATGAAAAAAATTAGTAGGCTATAGAAAAGAAATAATGAAAAACTTAACATGACCAACTCAGTATCATTTTACTATAGCATTAGTAATATTTTGGAAGTACAAATGAGAGTAAAGTTTGGTTCATAAGAGCTAATAACAATATAAGGTATCTAGGAATTATGTTACTGAAAATAAATCACCACTGTATGGAGAAAACATTAAAACTCTAATAAAGAAGAGATGAGTTGATCTAAATCAAGGTTTATCGATTTCAACACTATTGACAATACGGTCGAGATAATTCTTTGTTTTGAAGGACAGTCTTGTGCAATGTAGGATGTTGAGCAGTATCTTTAGCCTACGTTTCAGTGGCATCTCCCCAGTTGTGACAACAAAATATCTCCAGACATTGCCAAATGTCATCCAAGAGACAAAATCGCCCCTGATGTAAATTAATGGAGAGATGATTTTATTGAATACATGAAGGCATTCAACTGTATGGATCATAACAAATTATGGGTAACATTGTGAAGAATGGGAATTCCAGAATACTTAATTGTGCTCATGCAGAACCTGTACATGGATTAAGCAGCAGTAGTCCAAACAGGGCAAGGGGATACTTCATGGTTTAAAATCAGAAAAGGTACATGGCAGGGTTTTATTCTTTCATCGTATTCAATCTATATGCTGAACAAATAATCCAAGAAGCTGGCAGTATGAAGAAGAACTCGGCATCGGGACAGGAGATTAACATTAATAACCAGAGATATGCAGATGAAATAACCTCGCTTGCCATCAATAAAGATGTCTTGAAGTACTTAGTAATGAAGGTAAAAGACTTCAGCCTTCAGTATGGATTACAACTGAATATAAAGAAAACAAAAATTCTTACAACTGGACTGATAAACAACATCCTGATAAATGGCGAAGAAATTGAAGTTGTCAAGGATTTTGTTCTTGGATCAACAATTAATGCCAATGGAAGCAGCAGTCAAGAAACAAAATGACATACTGCATTGGGCAAATCTGCTGAAAAGGACTTCTTTAAAATATTGAAAAAGCAAAGATGTCACTTTGATGACTAAGGTGTGCCTGACCCAAGCCAAGATATCTTCAGTTACCTCCTATATATGCAAAAGCTGGACAATGAAAAAGGAAGACTAAAAGGATTTAACAGATTCAAATTCTAGTGTTGGCAAAGAACATTAAATATATTATGGACATCCGGAAGAACAAACAGATCTGTCTTGGAGAAGGTATAAACAGAATCCTCCTTAGAAGTAAGGATGGCGAGACTTCGTCTCACTTACTTTGTACATGACATTAGGAGAGACCAATCCCTGGAGACAGACATCATGCTTGCTAAAGTAGAAGGAAAGCAAGATGGACTGACTGACACAGTGGCTTTAACAACAGGCTCAAACACTGCAACGATTGTTAGGATGGCACAGGGCTTGGCAAGGTTTAGTTGTTATACATAAGGTCACTATGAGTTGGAGCCAACTCGATGGCACCTAACGATAATCCGTATTCTTGCAGAAGATAACTTAATAATATAAAAGATGTCTGACATCCATAAAATAATCTATGCTTTGAATGCAAACACAGTGACAATTTCATTTTTAAGAACTATGATATACTTTCTGTTATATACATGGAAGTACAGGGCAATGAGTAACTAAATCTTTTTAAAAAAGCAAGGGAGAATTGTTTTAAGAGACAATAAAAGCATACTTCAAATTCATAATAATATTAATAACAATAACACCAGCAAAATCAAGAGTATATTAATTTGAAAAGAGAGTAGTAAACTATTTAAAAACTAGAGCGCTTGCAACAGACACAGGTACTATCAGAAATGTACAATATTCTAAGGTGCATATCAACATTTTCTACACTGGGGAAATGTCAGAATGTTTAGTGGGTGTTAGGAGAACTGGATTACCATATGGAGAAAAGTGATATTGGATTCCATTCTCATAGCAAATAAAAATAAATTCCAATTGTATTAAAGACTTAATTGTGAGAATCAATAACGTAATTAATAGATAAAACACAAAACACCTTTCTGGCTGTGAAGAGGTGCAGCTTCTTAAACAAAATGTCTATAGTACTAAAATTAAGCCAACATTTGCTGAGTATGATAACATCAAAATTTTGCTTTTCTGCTCATTGAATGTAAGTATGATCTAAGTTGAATAATATATGACAGAAAAGGAAAATATACTTATAATGCCTTAAAATGGCATCTAGAAAATGCAGAGAAGTTCTGAAAATCAAGAAGAAAAAGCAAAATGACAACAGAAAATAATGAACAAAGAAAACAAAAGTCAGCTTACAGAAGAAGAAAACCCCAGAGCTAATAAACCCATGAGAGGTATCCATAATCGTTAGTAAGTGGAAGAATGGATATTAGAATAACAATAAGATATGGCTTTGTCTATTGGACTGGCAATAATAAAAAAAGCTGAAAATGCCAAGTATTGTTGAGGATGTGAGCCTTACTGCTGGTGAAATTGTGGGGATTGGCAGTCATCCTTGAAAGCTCCATATGGGGAAATATACAAGGCATCAGCGTTCTTAGCCAAGGAAAGGAGTTGGAAGCAATCTGATTGTCCATCATCTGGAGAGTGGATAGATAAAATGTGGCATATGACACCATGGAGGGTGTAAAGAAGTTAGAAGTTCTGACTTCGACATACACACAGTATCATGGATCTATCACACGCATACACTTCTTATAATAAAACACTGAGAAACAATGGAAAAACACAGAAGGGAACTACAATAAACCTTGGTATACACTGTTCAAGATCAAATTGTGTATTATCATTTTATCTGCCTTATAGCTCTACTTTCTTGCTCTTTGGTACCCTGAAAAAGTGTGACAAGCACAAAATAAAATATCCAGTATGCTGTGCTTTCAAAACTCCTAATGGTGCCAAAAGGCCTTTGCTAATTTTTTTCACATGGTAACCACATGTCCCAGAAAGCCCTATACAACTAACAATACATATTCTCTCACAAAATACAACGCATTTTTTTCATCATTCTCTGACAAAATGTAGACAACAAAGGAGCTGTGAATGGGTTCTTCATCACATGAGGAACAGGAGAGTACAATACTCTCAATTTACCGGAAAAAAAAAAAAAAAAAAAGATGAATAAAAAGAAAATAAGATGGTGTTGCCCAAATCTGGCTGATACATACACTATGGCTGTGAATCAGCGGACAGATAGGAGTGAAAGAATGAAACATCTCCTCATATTGTCAGGTTTTCTGTTTCATATAATAAATCAAGAGTTGTGTTAACATGCACTAAGATGAGGATCAATTTTGCCATAATCCAGCTACACTTGCCATCTGTCTTATAAACAGTATCCACTGCACTTGCAGTGTTTTAATTCTTTCTCTCTCCTTCATGTGTACTAAAGAAAACTTTATATATTATGTATATTTATATGTAAAGTATAAATATATGCATATTTAAATTATATATGGGTATGAGATAATAGAGAAAATGTCGGATATATCTGCATTAGGACTTCAAGAGTAATGCCATTTAAGTCCCTTTTCCTGTTTTATACCTTCTTACTATTTTCAGCTTTTCATTGTGCCTTTTCAGACCTTTTTTTTTCTATTTTTACTTACGATGATATTTATCTAGCAACACTCTCAGCTTTGTGTTACCCAGTGATATAAATGATGTAAGAGTTATGTCTTAATACATGTAATTGGAAAACTCATTTCACAGTCAAGGGTAAAAGACTTTATGATACTAGAGTCCTCTCTTTAATTTGCTATTAACCTAAACTTATACTGGAGTGGCTAAAAAAGGGTCAGGATGGATCCACCTGACTACTAGGTCATCTTCTATTTCTTCAGGAATAGCTATTGACAGTTCCATCTTTCAACAAAATCATTCAATCAAGGGCCAGGCTTTTTTCCATGAATTGTAAACATAGCAGAAAAAAGGACAGACAAGGTCCCTGCTCTCCTGGATCTTTCATTTTAATAAATCAGTCCATAAATGAATAAAATGATTTCATAAATTTGAAATATCTACAAACAAAAATTAAACAAGTGATTTGATAGCAAGCATATGCCAGGCTAAGGAGCCCTGATGGCTCAGTGGTTAAGTGCTTTGCTGCTAACCGAAAGGTGGATCGTTTGAACCCATCAGCTCCTCAGCAGGAGAAAGATGTGGCAGTCAGCTTCTCTAAAGATTACAGCCTTGGAAACCCTATGAGGCAGTTCTATTCTGTCCTATATGGCCACTATAAGTTGGAATTGGCTTGACGGTAATGGGTATGGTTTGTTTTGTTTTATGGGTCAGACTAGATAGATGCACGTGTGAATAGAAAGGGAGAGGTCACTTTGAAATGAGTTATTGAGAAAAGCCTCTGTAAGAATGTAGTATTTTAGGAGAAACCAGTGGACAAAAAGAAACCAGCCACAGGAAAAAGGGGAAACTAGAGGTTTGTTCTCCTAAGTTCCAATATGGTTTCCCCTACACTGTACTGCCTCAGCTGTTGTTGTTGTTAGGTGCCGACTCATAGGAACTCTATGTACAACAAAAGGAAATACTGCCCGGTCCTGCGCCATCCTCACAATTGTTATGCTTGAGTCCATTGTTGCAGCCACTGTGTCAATCTATCTTCTTAAGGGTCTTCCTCTTTTACCCTGACCCGCTACTTTACCAAGCATGATGTCCTTCTCCAGGGACTGATCCCTCCTGATAACATGTCCAAAGTATGTGAGACAAGTCTTGCTATCCTTGCTTTTAATGAGCATTCTGGCTGTACTTCTTCCAAGACAGATCCATTTGTTCTTCTGGCAGTCCGTGGTATATTCAGTATTCTTCGCCAGCACCATAATTCAAAGGGTCAATTCTTCTTCAGTCGTCCTTATTCATTGTCCAGCTTTCACATGCATATCGGGCAATTGAAAACACCATGGCTTGGATGAAGCGCATCTTAGTCCTTAAAGTGAAATCTTTGCTTTCGAACACTTTAAAGAAGTCTTTTTCAGCGCATTTGCCCAATGCAATGTTTCCTTTGATTTCTTGACTGCTGCTTCCATGAGCATAGGCTGTGGATCCAAGTAAAACTTTACTTGGCAGTCCATGGTATATTCAGTAAACTGTCCTAATAAGATAGGATATTTCTGTTTTGTAAAGGACTGTCTTAGGCTGGGTTCTCTAGAGAAGCAAAACCAGCAAAGTGTATAAATATATATATAGAGAGAGATTTATATCAAGGAAACAGCTCACGCGATTGTAGAGGCTAGAACGTCCCAAGTCCATGGATCAGGGTAGATGTCTCTCCCAAGTTATGCAGCCGCAGAAGCTGGCAAGCCCAGGATGGGCAGGTCAGAGAGCAGGGCTCCAGCACACAGGCTGTGCAGATTGAGGAATCTCAAGTTCAGCAGATAAGCTGACAGCGCAAGTCCCAAGAACTGGAGATGAGGCAACAGGAGGCAGCTACAGGATCCAGAGATAGCAAAAAGCCAGAACATCTGCTTATGTACAGATGCAGGCCACACCCCCAGGGAGACTCCCTTTCATCTGACTGGCTACTCACAGTATATTCAATCATGGGAGTGATTATATTAAAACACTGAGAATCGTGACCCAGCCAAGTTGACACACAATCTTAACCATCACAAGGGCTTTCATATACATTTCCTCATTTAACTTAATATATTTGAAGCTTATTGATTGTGCAGGTTTGTATTTTCCCCTAAACGGTTTTAAGAGATAAAGAGAAGATTGTTGAAGGAATAACATGGAATTACCATATCTATTCTTTTGATTGTTAAACTTTTAATAAATCCTGCTAGGGCCAGCTTCTATTAAGATAATTAAGAAAATATTTTGATTTGTTCCATTGTGAGATCTATCAAATACATGTACGTTGGGCATACATAGGCAAGAAATTTGTTTTGTTTGTTTTCTTTTTCATTCCTTTATTTTTTACTGAATTGTTCAGTTTCTATTTTTTTGTTTGGTATGATGGCAGAAATCTTATAATAGGGTGACCTAAAGAAGGAAAAAAAAAGTGTCTTAGGGTATTTGGGGATAAATAGAAGTAATTTATTGTCTGCATTAGACTTATGCTATCCTTATGGGCGTTGCAAAGAGAATTACAATGTTTTGGTTACCTATGGATTTGATTTCTTCCTCAAAGGACAAAAGATACAAGATTATTTATGCCTTTAGGAATCATCAAACTCCTATTTCCTTTTCCCACTTTCCTTATTAATGAGCATTGTAGGCACCTACCAATACTTGAGAGGTGGATTTTCAAAAGGAAAATGTCTAAATAGTCTAAGAAATGGTTTTGAGATGAGCTGATATAAACAGCAGATTCAAAATATAAAAAGATGCTGGCAAAGCATTTTAGGAATCCAAATGTAGAACATTTAAATGAAGGCAGCAGTGTTCAAATTTCATAAATGCACAATAATTAGGCAAGAGGCAAAATAAGAAAAAGCAGAGAACAATCATATGGTAACCTAGTCTGATGCCCAGAGAACAGCCTCAGGTTAATTTGAAAACGTGCAACTCTGTGTTTCTGATGCTTTCATGCTTAGTTCATCAGTTTGAAAAAGAAGTTATGCACATATTGTAAAAATCTTGTGCATATGTTACCAGCTTTTCTTTTGCTGTTTAAATCACCACTAATTAACATTTTTAATTAAGACAAAAAAACATTGTTAGCATAATACACGAAAAATGGGAGCAGGTGTTCAGGGTAATAATTTGTATAAATAGCTATTGCCCTACACTAGCATTGAATATAATCATTAATTAGCTTTTTAGTACATCAGAGTAAAATTCTGCCTTTTTTTAAAACAGAAAACAGGAAAGAAAAACATCACTGCAAAAATAAATGCAGACACTACAGAATTCTATTATCCTCAATGTAATCCTAGTACACGGTACACTTAAAACTCTGCCTTCTTTAAGGCCGCTGGTCTTTCTTTCCTCCACCACCGCTGAACTTCTTGTACTAACTCCTTCTTGAAGACAGTTTTAAAAAAATCTTTTTTTCTTCCTCACTTCCTCTGTTCTCTCTCTTTCTTCTTGTCCTATCAGAAGCAGGATGGATTTCTTACTTGTATTTAATTGCACTACTTACTAGTACTGTATTCTGTTAAAATAGGTACACACTGAATTAAGATTAGTTAATAAATATGCCCATTTCATCTAGTAAGAGATAAAATTACTAGAGAGCTTCTTTCATCATCATATCAACTAAGTTAATTCACCTCAGTAAAGTTAGTTAAAGGTTCTTTTAGGCTAGCAGTGGAGGGCAAAAGCAATTTGCCCTCCACTACTAACCTAAAAGTTGTTGTTTTAAACCCATCCAGCATTACAGTGGAAGAAAGGCCTTGTGATCAGCTTTCCTTAAGATTACAGCTAAGAAAACCCTGTGAAGCAGCAGCTCTACTTTGTAACATGTAAGTTCATCGTGAATCAGAATTGACTTGATGGTAATTAACAATAACAATAGCAACAACAAAGTTAATTAAATCAAATTATCTATTTATTTAAAGAAAGCTACTTACTAGAGTCATTGGGTGGTGCAAATGGTTAAAGTTCTCTGCCGCTAACCTAAAAGTTAGCAGTTTGATACCACCTAGAGGTACCTAGGAAGAAAGGCCTGGTGATCTACCCTTGAAAAAGTAGCCATTGAAAACTCTATAGAGCACAGTTCTACTCGGACACGTATTGGGTCGCCATGAGTCGGAATCAACTCAACAGCAACTGGTAGTACTTAACTGTAAATGTATCACATGCGATATGCCAACTCACATGACTTCAAACCTTCCTAAACTTCAAAACTCAGCATCACTTCCTATTTCTCTTGCAAAACCTCGTCTTCTGTCTTTATTCAGAATCTAAGTCAGTGACATCATTTTCCTTCCAGATTCCCAAGACAAAACATCAGATCCATGTACAGTCTTTCTCCTCTCTCATCTCTGATAGTCAGTGCTCACAACCCATCATGAAAAGTATAATTTCATGTACACACACTAAGCACTTTGCTAAGTGCTGAGAATGCAAGAAAGTAAAAGATATTATGTCCTAGCCACACTCTCTTGAAATGCTTCCACTATCACCCTATCACTTTAACTTTTGGAATGTTAATGTTCTCATTGTCCTTTTCCTGGAAAATTCAAATAGCTTTGTCTTGATTTTCCAGCCTTCAGTCTTTTAGCCTTCACGTGTATCCAGATTATTTCTTTTCTAAAATTATTTTTTTAACTTGTCTTCTTGCCTGTAGATAAGTAGTAGCTATAGCTTCCCTTTATATGTAGCAATATTATAGCAACAGAAATTGAAATATAAATGATTACATTATCACAATTCCACACCAACACACCAATTATTCATTTTTAAAGTCAATATTCCATAATAGATTCTACTATTTATATACGTGTGTTTTTCTGCGTGTGTATATATTTATGGTTTTATGTGAAGTTACTACACTGTAAGTATATTTTACATTGTTATGTTTTCTATATAGATATCATTTAAATAAGCAAACTAAATGCATTAAATTGATGTAACAATTTTCTTAACTGTGTTGATATTGTTAAATAATAAGTTGCTTCCACATTTTTGCCACTGAAGATAAAATTTCAGTGGTTATCTTCGGGAATTTTGTTTTTCCTCTAATCTCAATGATTGTCTTGGAGTGATTTACTAATGGTTAAAATGTATCAGAATTTGCAAGACTCCACATTTATTGTCAAGTCACTTTCCAGAGGTGTTTTACCCTTTTGCATTTTATATTGCCATTATTGTTAGCATAAATCATGAACGGAACATACTACTTCATGGAGGAGAACACACTTATAAATCAAGAATAGCTCTTGGAAATCTATTTTACTTTCAGGTAGACATCAAGATCCCAAAGAAAGGGGACAATGCCCAATTGCAATCTGAATGTGTGGGACAGCAGATTTCACAAATTGATTTCATAAATATATCAAGGGTGTAAACATCAATACAATAGAGATGAATAAAATTCAGAGGTGAAGAGGGGAAGTAGGGACAGAATCATTATCAAGGCAATATAGTTTAGGAATGTATTAGGAAAGTAGACCTCTGTCTCCGCACAGGAATCAATCCCCAAACCTAACTAATTATTGCTTCTCCTCATACTAGAAAACCTGTCAGTCCAATTCTTGACGGGAGGGAGAGGAAATACTCTGCCTTTTCCTTGAGTTTATTTATGATTTACTATTTTTGAGTATATACAAGTAAATAGCTACTTTAACTGTTTTATTTAGAAAGGTAAGTGTAGTTAATATGTTCTCTGACGTGGTCTCATCTGTTCCTAAGAGGACTTGGGGCACTTCTGCAACAGATACTTTGCAGAATGCAAACAGCTGGGATGGAGCTAGAAGAAGGCAGGTGTAACAATGGGATTCTCAACAGAAATGAGTAACCGCATTTTGAAAATCCATTTTAATAAATGAAGGATAGTGTCTTGTCGTCTTAGTTGGCAATTATTTTATAATTGCGCCCCATGTCATATTTAAATGTAATAGTTTTCTTGTTAATATGATTAGAAAACTACTAGTAGGCTTTAGATCTTCCCAAAGTTACTTTCATTCACCAAATAAAATAGTAATTGTCAGCAAAATCTACATATGTATGTGAGAGAGAGGAGAGAGTGACAGAATATGCAAGAGAGAGGAAGAGAGAACCTTAAAAAAATGAGTAAAATATATAAGATTTCTTGAACTAGTAGACACTATTTTCCCAAAGTCTATTTATAACTGCTATAAAATAATAATCCCCTTTTCTTGTTCGCTTTTATGGGCCTGTGTACAACGGTTTGAAATACTGTGTTTGGGTGAAGAGGTAGAAATCTTAAGAACAGTAAAATCAAGATTTGAGCTTTTTAGACTTAGCAGAGCACCTTGAAAGCAGAGACTTGGCTTTGCATTTAACCCCTAAAGAAAATATTTATTATCAAGCGCTTGTGAGTTCTAAACAAATATGGATTAAATCTAGTCGGCCACACACACACAAAATAAAATTTCCAAAAAGCATTTTCTTTAACTCCTATTGTGCTTTATAACTTATTAATTAAATAAACCTGAAATTTTCAATTGGCTTTGAGACTTAATTGGCTGTAGTTTGTGACCTAAGGCAATTTACCTCCTCTAATCTGTAGTCTCCATTTCAGAAAATATTTTAGAAAAGCATTCGTTTACAGTTGAAAGCAGTTAAATAGAAAGTAAAGTCTCCTGCAAACCATGGACAGCATATATGATATATACTATGTATAATATATATATATATATATATATATATATATATATATATAGTTGCTGTTGTTTTTGTTTAGATTCTTCTTCCCTCAGATTCAGTTAACTTCCAAGAAGCATTAGCTTTAAAATCAACAGAAATTTCTCTTTCATAGCTTATTGCTTTAAAAGATAGCTTTACTTGAATTTATCAGAATATAAAGGACTTTTCACAAATGACTAAATTTCATTTTCTTAGATAGCCACCCCGGGTATGAAACTATTTTAATGTGCATTTTTTATTAACTGATAGAGGTGCTGTGAGAAGCAGTTTGCTCCCTGGAAACAAGAGATTTATACATCCATACTTATACCAGGGCTAGACTATGAAAGGTTGTATCTTTAAATTGCAGCTAAACACACTACAGTGATCCTTTACTGGGGTATGAGATTTAGAAACTTTAAAGGCTTTACTGGCTGTAAGAACTATGAATTAGCTCATCTGAAAAAAAAAATCAAAAGTATTTGAGAATCAAGTATGTAGGAGCAAATAAAATAGTTCCCTCGTTTATATCCATCAAATAAGCTGGGGAAAATCCTATAATGACAAAGACAAATTTCCGGGATCAGCAACCCATTTAATAGGCTCTGTGAAGATTCAGAAAATTTAAAGATCTAGCAATTATGTTTAAAATTGTTGCTAAGGACTGTAGGACCTTTAAATCTATATATTTATAGAGTAGAAATGAAGAGCAATGAAGTATAGGATCCTGCTTAATATTCTGAGTTTTGGAGTTACCTCTGGAAGCAATTGTGCTCTGCATTTTAGAGAACATTTGATTTTAACACTACTGAGCATGGCTAAATTTAAACTTCTCTAAAGTGAAGACTGAAGACCAGACGAGTTGAGGAATGACGTCAAGAACATCATACATGAAGAAAGCAAGAGGTCACTAAAAAGACGGGAAAGAAAAGACCAAAATGGATGTCAGAAGAGATTCTGAAACTTGTTCTTGAATGTCAAGTAGCTAAAGCGAGTGGAAGAAATGATGAAGCAAAAGAGCTGAACAGAAGATTTGAAAGGGTGGCTCAAGAAGGCAAAGTAAAGTATTATAATGACATGTGCAAAGACCTAGAGTTAGAAAACTGAAAGGGAAGAACACCCTCAGCATTTCTCAGGCTCAAAGAACTGAAGAAAAGATTCAAGCCTCGAGTTGCAAGACTGAAGGATTCTGTAGGCAAAATACTGAACGATGCAGAAAGCATCAAAAAAAGATGGAAGTAATGCACAGAATCACTGTATCAAAACTAATTGATTGAGGTTCAGTCATTTCAGGAGTTAGTATGTGATCAAGAATCGATGCTACTGAAGGAAGAAGTCCAAGCTGCACTGAAGACATTGGTGAAATACAAGACCCCAGGAACTGACAGAATACCAATTGAGATGTTTCAAAAAATGGAAGCAGCATTGGAAGTGCTCACTGGTCTATACCAAGGAATTTGAAAGAGAGCTACCTGGTCAACTGACTGGAAGAGATACATATTTATGCCTATTCCAAAGAAAGGTGGTCCAGCAAAATGCAGAAGTTATTGAACAATATCATTAATATCACAAGCAAGTAAAATTTTGCTGAAGATCATTCAAAAGTGGTTGCAGTAATACATCAAAAGGGAACTGCTGGACATTCAAGCCAGATTCAGAAGAGGACGTGGAACCAGGGATATCTTTGCTGATGTCAGATGGATCCTGGCTGAAAGCAGAGAATGCTAGAAAGATGTTTTCCTGTGTTTTATTGACTATACAAAGACAATCAACTGTGTGCATCATAACAAATTATGGATAACATTTTGAAGAATGGGAATTCCAGGATACTTATTTCTGCTCATGAGGAACATGTAGAGAGATCAAAAGGCAGTCACTGGAACAGAACAAGGGTTAAAAGTTTGGAAAGGTGTGTACCAGAGTTGTATCCTTTCACTATACTTAGTCTGTATGCTGAGCAAATAATTTGAGGAGCTGGACTATATGAAGAAGAACAGGGCACCAGGATTGAAGGAAGACTCACTAACAGCCTTGCTTGCTGAAAGTGAAGAGGACTTGAAGCACTTACTGATGAATTTCAGAGACTATAGTCTTCAGTATGGATTACACCGCAACATAAAGAAAACAAAAATCCTCACAACTGGAACAGTAAGCGACATCATAATAAAAAGACAAAATATTGAAATTGTCAAGGATTTCATTTTACTTGGATCCACAATAAACACCCATGGAAGCAGCAGTCAAAAAATCAAAAGATGCATTGCATTGGGCAAATCTGCTGCAAAACACATCTTTAAAGTGTTCAAACATGAAGATGTCACTTTCAGGATTAAGGTGCACCTGAACCAACCCTGGTGGCTTAGTGGTTAAGAGCTATAGCTGCTAACCAAAACGTCGGCAGTTCGAAACCACCAGGCACTCCTTGGAAACTCTATAGGGCAGTTCTACTCTGTCCTATAGGGTTGCTATGAGTCAGAATTGACTCAATGGCAGTAGGTTTTGGACCAAAGCTAAGGTTTTTTCAAGCACCTCATATGCATGCAAAAGCTGAACAATTAATAAGGAAGACTGAAGAAAAATTGATGCCTTCAAATTGTGGCATTTGCAAAGAATAATGAATATACCATGGACTTCCAAAGGAACAAACAAATGTGTCTTGGAAAAAGTATAACCAGAATTCTCCTTAGAAGCAAGGATGGCGAGACTATGTCTCACATACTTTGGATATGTTATCAGGAGGGACCAATCCCTGGAGAAGAAGATCATGCTTGGTAGAGTGTCAGCAAAAAAGAGGAAGATCCTCAAGAGATGGACTGACACAGTGGCTGCAACAATGGGCTCAAACATAACGATTTTGAGGATGACTCAAACATAACAATACCGAGCAGTATTTTGTTCTGTTGTACATAGAGTCGCTATGAGGTATAACTGACTCAATGGCATCTAATAACAACCACAAAATGAAGAAATCCTTCTTCTTTGTTTTAAAGAAGAAAGATCAGTAGTTGGGAAATGTGGTCTTGGTGATAGAAATGACGCCAGAGATAGCAAGATAGAATTTTGCAAGACCAATGACTATTTTTTGGAAATACCTTTTTTCAACAACATAAATGGCAACTATACATGTGGACCTCATTGGATGGAATGCACAGGAATCAAGTTGACTACATCGGTGAAAAGAGACGATGGAGAATCTCAACATCATCAGTCAGAACAAGGCCAGTGCCCAACTGTGCGACAGACCATCATTTCCTCATAACACAAGTTCAAGTTGAAATTGAAGATAATTAAAACAAGTCCCACGAGAGCCAAAGTATGACCTTGAGTAGATACCACCTGAATTTAGAGACCCTCCCAAGAACAGACTTGACAAACAGAGCACTAATGACCAAAACCAGATGAGTTATGGGATGAAGTCAAGGACATCATATATGAAGAATGCAAAAGCTCATTAAAAAGATGGGAAAGAAAGGAAAGACCAAAATGGATGTCAGAAGAGACTCTGAAACTTGCTCTTGAACGTAGAGTAGCTAAAGGGAATTGAAGAAATGATAAAGTAAGATAGATGAACAGAAGATTTCAAAGGTGGCACAAGAAGACAAAATAAAGTATTATCATGAAATATGCAAAGACCTGGAGTTAGAAAACCAAAAAGCAAGAACACAATTGGCATTTCTCAAACTGAAAGAGCTGAAGAAAAAATTCAAGCCTCGAGTTACAATACTGAAGGATTCTATGGACAAAATACTGGAAGACCAAAGAAGAATTTATGCCTTTGTATCATGTTGTTGGTGAAGAATACTGAATACACCCTGGACTGCCAGAAGAGTGACCATTTCTGTCTTGGAAAATGTACAGCCAGAATGCTCCTTAGAAGTGAGGATGGCCAGACTTTGTCTCATGTACTTTGGATATGTTAGCAGGGGGGACCAGTCCCTGGAGAAGGACTTCATGCTTGGTAGAGGGTCAGCTAAAAAGAGGAAGACCTTCAGTGAAATGGATTAACACAATTGCAACAATGGGCTCAAACACAGCAACCATTGTGAGGATGGCACGGGACCAGTCAGTGTTTCCTTCTGTTGAACATAGGGTTGCTATGAGCTGGAACCAACTCAAAAGCACCTAACAACAACAACAATAAAAGTGAAGAAAATACCTTTTTCATAAAGTTTTTATGTGGTATAAATAAATAATACAAACAGAAAGTGTGGCTGGTGCTTGTTTTAGTTGCTAAATAAATGATGGTGCTACAGTAATTTAGAGCATACAGAGGATTTGATTGGCTTATCATGTTTAGAAGAACAGATGCTACACATTTTACCGTATGATAAAAAATAAACAAACCCTTTGCTGATGAGTCAATTCCTACTCATAGCGACGCTATATAGGACAGAGTAGAACTGCTCCATAGGGTTTCCAAGGAACAGCTGGTGAATTTGAACTGCTGATCTTTTGGTTAGCAGCCAAACGCTTAACCACTGCGCCACTGTACTGTAACACACAGTTGTTGTATGCTGTCGAGTTGATTCTGTCTCATGTGATAGATTGAAACTGCCCCATAGGGTTTTCTTGGTTGTTATATTTACAGGAGCAGATCACCAGGTCTTTTTCCTGCAGAGCTGCTGGATGAGTTGGAACTACCAACCTTTCAGATATCAGCTGATTGCTTAACCTTTACTCCACCGGGGCTCTTTACATCATACTATATAGTATGTAATTTGCAAGAACCATCTTGTAAAAGTAAAGTAGTACAAATTTTTTTATTTTTTTTTATATAAGTTTATTAGAGTGATGTTTACTTGATTCCCCCACTCAGACTTAATTATTAGCTAATTGTTCACATTCTGTGGGATCCTCTTGCTCACCTATCTTACATTACATTAGGGACTAATATATTAAGCTTCCAGAATACTGTGTGCTTCTTTTATTGTGGTATTTTTTATAATTAATTGAATTGACTAATGCAGTTTCATATAATTCCTGAAAATAATTAAGTCCTGAGAAGACAGCCATCATATATATCTGTTATCCAGTTTAGCAGTGTCCGACCCAGAGTAGGAACTCAATAAAAGTCATTGGCTGAACTGTGACATGCGATGTTATTCAACGACATTTGTCATGATGGAATCAA
This sequence comes from Dugong dugon, assembly GCA_030035585.1. NCBI lineage: Eukaryota > Metazoa > Chordata > Mammalia > Sirenia > Dugongidae > Dugong > Dugong dugon. Next base: position 104,725,201 of record CM057463.1, on the reverse strand, counting down.
AAATATTTACCTTACTAAAAATGAAAGTGAATCAGAAACTTGGAAACTTTTGTTTTATGAACAAAATACTTTATATGAGCATGTTGGTCCCAGCTGACAGGCAAATGTAAATGTTTATAGCCACTCATAATGTCAGAACAAACAGGAATGAATGATAATGGTTAAGTCAGGAAGAAAAACTAATCAACTGTAAGACAGATACTCACAGACACACACAAAAATCTTTTTGGCTTCAGTTGCTTTGCTCCTTTATTCCAAAGAGTTAAAATAAGTCAGTTACAGTTCAAGAGGAAGTTTAACAAACTTTTAAAAAGGGATCCATAACAAATTATATATCCTCCAGAAAAATATTTCAGTTTGTTGTATAATTAAATAATAAACAGAAAATGTTTTGTACTTTACAAAATATTTTCATGGCTTCTTCCCTATATATTTGAAAAAATTATAATAAGCCCTGGTGGGGCAATAGTTAAGAGCTCCGCTGCTAACTGAAAGGTGGCGGTTCAAACCCACCAGCCTCTCCAGGGGAGAAAAGACCTGATGATCCGCTTCCATAAAGATTAACCTGTTGCCATGGAGTCAATTCCGACTCATAGGGAACCTATAGGACAGAGTAGAACTGCCCCATAGGGTTTGAACTGCTGACCTTTTTGTTAGCAGCCCTAGCTCTTAACCACTGCTCCACCAGGGCTCCCTGTAAGGAAATCCTATGGGGCAGTTCTAGTCTGTCCTACAGGGTCACTATAAGTCAGAATTGCACACAATGAATGGCATGCCAACAACAATTCCTTGGCAATTTCTATCAGTATCACAGATACGTAAAAGAAAATAGGCACTCCCCCAGTGCAATGAAACAGAAACTTAGCAGACCATTTGAGGAAATGTCTTGCTTACTTGTTTTTATATTTAAAAGCTGTCATCAGATGGCTATCTACTAAACAGTTGGTTTTGCTTCAAATCATAAATCTGCCATGGCCAGCTTTATCATTTGCTGTCTGACACTTTCCAGTACTAATAATCTCTGTGAAGAATAAGAAGTTGGAGTGGAAAATTCTTTGTAAACCCCCTCTGTAGTACATTTGTCAGTTTTGTGTTTTTAACTCCTGGCTGCTACTATGGGGACATTTCTAATTCATTCTCACTTAAGAGTCCTCATCTTATCTTCTTTTCAGAGTGCAGTGTTATTTGATGTTATTTCATGCTGAGATGAAACACTGACTGTATCAATAGGGATAACTGCTGAGAGGAAAGAACAAAAGCATTGCATATATCTAGCAGTCCAGAATTTTCACTGGGGTTGTGCTGAGCTAGAAGATTTACTTATATCCCAAAAGGATTGTTTCATAACGTATCGGTTCCTATAAACTTTGAGACATGCAAAGGAAGTAAGAACTCAACCACAAGGTTCACAAATGGGAGAATTTTTCAAAGTGATCCCATTTTTGTCACATTCTTTTTATTTCCCATAAGAAAACAGTTTTGCATATGAAACAGAAACTGTCCTTGGGAACTTTGATCTGAAGGATAAAATTTAAGAGTTTAATCCCTGAAAATAGGCAAAAACTTTACAATGTATTCATTGATCTGATCACTTTGTAAATGTGCTTATAAAATTGCAATTTGGAGTAAACATTTCAAAAAATCATGAAACAATAAAAATGAATGAGGAATTATGTAATCCATAGTTTAAAAAAACTACATGCTATTTAGTTTCTCCTCTTAGAATATATTTCCATGATTCCATGCCTTGAACACATTGTAAAACCAGTTTCACTCCAGATGATCTAAACAAGAACATTAAAAATGTAAGAAATCTGAATATATTTTGATCTTATTGCAGTAGAGTCGATTCCAATTCATAGTGACCCTATAAGACAGAGTAGAATTGGAGTGGCGGGTCGATTCGAACTGCTGAATTTTTGGTTAGAAGCTTGAACTGTTTTTTAAAAGTGCTTTTAAAATTCATGTGAGAAAACTAAGTGGATTTTAGTTTCGACCTATTTAACACTACGTTACCATTTTCAAATATGACATTTTAGTACTCCAGTCTGAAGTATATTAGAACATCTTTGTAAAACTCTTAGCACAATACTTGGACCTTAGTGTAATATAACAGTTAGTTAAAAGAAGTTAAGACAGTAGTGGTAATAGTAATAGTAGTAATACTTTTGATAATTTCCCTTTGAAAAGCTAGTTGAAAAGATACTAATAATATTTGACATCAGTGATTATTGAAGTCACTAATGATAGATTTGTAGTTACCATTTCACAACTCATGTCTGTATGCAAATTATGTTCTTATAGGTAATTGCTTATTAGAACAAATTTGTTTGTTAATGTTTAATTGTCATGCATAGAATTAAAACCAAATGCAAAGTAAGTACAATACAATAGGGTGCTTAATCTTAATTACATCCATATTTGTAAGTATTTTTCTTTTTTCTTCCTTAAAGGAAATAGAAGATGTTTCATGAAAACATTTATAATGCAAAACACCATACGGTTCATTATTTAATCCATTAGAAAAAATCAAAGGGAACAGGTTGTTCTTTTGTCATGCAGTTGACCCTACTTTACCTGCCATTACAGTCAAAATCTAGCCTCAGAATTTTAGGTTAGATCCCAGATCTTTGATTCTGGTTCCTGATTTCTTTAATGCATTTATTGTGTCTCATGTTTCATCATCAAATATGTCACTCTTGGCTGTCAAAATAATCACTGAACGTTTATGTGGTGCAGTGAATTGCTTTTATATGGCCTTTCTAGCCATGGTCTTATAACTCTTATAAAATGATTGCCTGGGATTATGCAAATAAGCTGTGTAAAACCCTTTCAGGGATTAGATGGTTTACTATGACGATGCAAATAAGGTGACTGTGGCCTACCAAGGGGATTGGTGGGTTTTGCCATCCTGCTAGGCTTAAAAGGGCTAATCCCACAGAGGTTCATGGGGACCTCACTACTGTTACAAAGAAGAGTCTGGAGCAGAGTGTGTCCTTTGTACCAAGGACCCAGGGTCCCTGAACCTAGAACCTCCTAGACCCAGAAGAAAGAGCTAACACTGAAGTTAGCTAGAGACGGTGGTGATGGGCTTGCCCAGCCCAGGGAGCAAGAGCTGAGTGCCTTCGGACAGGAGGCTTGCTGGCAGAGCTAAAAGAGCTGCACTACTTGCCTGTGTAGGGCAGAGGCCTGAGTGTGCCCCATGCAGGGACTGCCTTGAAGGATCCTGGCCAGGGGTCTTCCTACAGCAGGGCGGAGTAGGGCATCTCTGGGCGGTAAGTTTGCCAGCGAAGCTAAAAGAGCTGTAACGCTTGTGCAGGATTGAGGGCTGAGTGTGCCCCGTTCAAGGATTGCATGCCCCCACTTCCTGGCAGTGGGGGCCTAGGTAGCGTTGTGACAAGAGAGCCCCACAGGCCTGGGTAGCATGGCAGGAGCTGGCAGCAAAGGCTTAGAAGGGCTCAGGGGCAGAGGCTGGCGAGATCCTCTGCAAGGGTCTTTGAGCCGGTAGCAAGGCCCAGAACGGTTCGGCAGCAGAGCTGAAACTTTAGGAGCCACGCATGCGCAGGAGCAGCATGGTGGTAGCCGGAGGCAGAGGTGATGTAAGCACAACACCTAACCGAAACCACAGTGCACCTGCCCAGAGACTTAAGAACGGACATGAGTAATTTGAGAAGGGTAAGCATTTCCCGTTTGGTAATCTGTTGTTATTGTTTAATGTTTGCTTTCTAGAATAATAATGGCTTTCACTTCGCCAACACTGTGTAAGTGTGTCTGGCTAAATCACAGATGAACATAGCACGCATAGAATGGTTGATGCCAGTGGGTGTATGGGTCTCATTTTTAACAGTCAAATGGCTGCCTGAAAAGCTGAAGCACAGCCTGTCTGCATGTGCAATGCAGACAGATATGTACATACCATTTGTTATTGAACATATTCATATTTTATCTTATGAGAAGTAAAACATTAAAATATAAAAAAAAGATAGTAGAGTCTAGGATTACTTTTTTAAAAATAACTTTCTCATCTCTCTTGGAAGACTATAACACATCCCGGACTATCGCAGTGGTTAATATGCATGCAACCTTCACTTAAAAAACAGGCGTTGGGAGATAGGGAGTTAAAGAGAGATTAAACTTTTTTTTCAACCTTGTTGTATACCAGTACTCAGACATTCACAAAGAGAAGTAAAAGATTCTATACTGAAACAATCCAGGGCATACGTAATCATGGATTATAAGCATGGATCCTAAGTATAAATGGGATCGTATAAAGATAAAATTGAGTAAGAGACAGTCAATAGATATACAGTACAAAATGAAGGAAATGCAAATGCAGTTAGGAATATTACATAAGCTTGTTTCCTTATTTAAGGATTGCAAATTCAAATGCCTCGAGATGCCACATGGATTCCTTAACAGAATTAAGTGGACTGGACGGCGTCTAACATTTGGCCTCAGTGTCTAGGATCAATAGAGAATGTTGGAACATGGTGAACTGGAGAGCATGGTCCCTGTTCAAAGGGCATTGACACTGCACTCCTCTGCTGATTGTTATAATAATCTAAGATTGCCATATCTTTCAAAAAGAGAAGTCCAAATAGCTATCTATCCGTTGAGAATAATTGAAAAGTAATTATCTTATCTTTAATAGTGTGTGTGTCATCAGTATATGTATCAAACTAAAGACGTTGGCAAGCCATTTTTAGCCTATAGATTGCAAGTGTGTGAAATCTGCCTTTATGCATCAATATAGGGTTTTGAAAAGATTTCTAGAGAAAATCTGTTTAGTATTATGTTAGGACAGAGAGAGAGGAATTTGGATTCCCTTTAAGACTATCAAATAAAAAAAATAGAAGTTAATTGAACACTTAAAATTGTTCTAACAGGTCAGTTCCAAATAAGAAGAGCCTACTAGTATTCAGAATGGAAGCCAGGACTGTGGCAAGCTGGAATTCCTGTGAACCAGCCACCATGAAAGCAAATACCAAGAGGGACTTTTGGTTGTTGAAGACAGGAACCACTGCTGGAATCATCCAGAGGGTTATCACTGAAAGCTGACTGAAATGGTCTTTCTTATCATTTTAATGATCTTGTGTCATTTTCTGGGTGAAAGCCATCATACTTTGATTTGGTCATTCACCTACCGGCTTCAAGCTCTTAAAACAATTCTATGCCCTCCAACAAGAATGACCCTTCTGACCCTATACCACATAAGCTCATACATTATTCCTCTAAATAAGCCTTTGCTGGTCAATCAGAATATATTAAATTTCTTTATTCCAGACTGTCAATGCACGTTATACTTCTACTTTGTAAAACTTATCATTTTAATCAAATAGTAAACTCGGTAATTGAGTGTTTAATCCTAGATCATGTACCACAATGTAAGCTCCAAAATGGTCACAGTTACGTAAAATTCACTCTGCAATGTATTCCTTGTGCCTAACACAGTCTCTTGCATTCAGTCAGAATAAGATAATTATTTCATGGTTGAATAAATTAATAGAATGAGTATATTGTTGATCTTTACTAATGTATTGTTTTCTTTAAAAATTAAGAAAATATTATTCCATCTAAATACTTGGTGGAAATTAAAACTAAGGAACTCCAGAAGTCCTTCAATTCCTAATTGTATTAGTACTAACCTGAAAATGAAAAACTTCAAGCCTGGATTAGCAATATTGAAGGATTCTGTGGACAAAAAATTGAACAGGACAGGAAGCATCAAAAGAAGATAGAAGAAATACACAGAGTTGCTATACTAAAAACTTAATCATTTCAAGAGGTAGCCTATAACAAGAACAGATGATACCAAAGGAAGAAGTCCAAGCTGCACTGAAGACATTGGTGAAAAACGAGGCTCCAGGAATTGACAGAATACTAAATGAGATGTTTCAACAAACTGATGCAGTGCTGGAAGTGCTGACTTGCCCATGCCAAGAAATTTGGAAGATAGCTACCTGGCCAGCTGATTGGAAGAGATCCATATTCATGCACATTGCAAAGAAAAGCACTCCAACAAAATGCAGAAATTATGAAACCATATCGTTAGCATCACATGCAAGCAAAACTTTGCTGAAGATAATTTAAAATCATCTGTAGCCATGCATCCACAGGGAACTGCCAGAAATACAAGCTGGACTGAGAAGATGATGTGGAAGGAGGGATATCATTGCTGATGTCAATGGATCTTGGCTGGAAGCAGAGAATACTGGAAAGATGTGTACCTGTTTTAATAACTATGCAAAGGCAGTCAACTGCATGAATCATAACAAACTATGGATAATATTGCAAAAAATGGAAATTTTAGAACACTTAATTGTGCTCATGTAGAACCTGTACATAGACCAAGAGGCACTTGTTCATACAGAACAAGGGGATAACACATGGTTTAAAATTGAAATAGTCGTGCTTTAGGCTTGTACCTTTTCATCACACTTATACCACCTGTATGCTGAGCAAATAATCCAAGAAGATGGACTGTATGAAGAAAAATGCATTATCAGGATTGGAGGAAGACTCATTAACAATCTGCAATATACAGATGACACAACCTTGCTTGCTGAAAGGGAAGAGGACTTGAAGCGCTTACGGATGAAGTTCAAAGACTGCAGCCTACAGTATGGTTTACACCTCAACATTAAAAAAAAAAAAAGAAAAAAGAAAATCCTCACAGCTGAACCAATAGGGAGCATCATGATAAATGGAGAAAATATTGAAGTTGTCAAGGATTTCGTTTTACTTGGCTCAACAATCAATGACCATGGAAGTAGCAGTTAAGAAATCAAATAACTTATTGTATTGGGCTAATCTGCAGCAAAAGATCTCTTTAAATTTTTTAAAAAGCAAAGATGTCACTTTGAGGACTAAGGTACACCTGACCCAAGCCATGGTATTTTTAATCATCTCATGTGTATGTGAAAGCTAGACAGTGAAAAGGGAAGACCAAAAAGAATTAACACATTTTAATTATGATGTTGGTGAAGAATATTGAATATACCACAGACTTCCAGAAGAACGAACAAATCTGTCTTGGAAGAAGTACAGCCAGAATGCTCCTTAAAAGCAAGGATGGCAAGACTTCATCTTGCTTACTTTGGACATGTTTTAAATAAGGACCAATTCCTGAAGAAGGACATCATACTTGGTAAAGTAGAAGACCAGAAAAAAAGAGAAAGAGCTTCAACGAGATGGATTGACACAGTAGCTGCAACAATGGGCTGAAACATACTGACCAATGTGAGGATGGCACAGGACAGGGTAGCATTTCATTCTGTTACATATGTCACCGTGAGTCGAAACTGACTCAGTAGCACCTAGCAACAACAATGTGAAATACTACCAAATACAAATAAACTGAAAAGAAACAAAAATTATTCCTTTCAACTTGCTGTGAAGCTGAGGATTACTTTATGTTTTTATATTTCATTTTATATGTATTTTTAAATGTATGTTAATAGTAATACAAAAAATACTTATTGAAGGTTTTTTTTTTTGTTCTTTGGAATTAGTCAATCATTTGATGTTGGCAAGCCCAGAATCATGACATGATTTTCCTTACAATATTAAAAAGCTCTATATAGTATTAGTTGGAGATTTTACTTTCTTGAAACTTCTGATAATAAAACAAAACTGCAGTTTCACAGTTGGGATGGTTCCTTCATCTCCATAGGAAAGTTTTTTTTGTTTTTTATTAATAAAGGAAGGACTGAGAATCTATCCATATGCAAATGTTCCCTTGTATGATGGCTCAATTATTATTGTTGGTACTAATCATCTTAGTACTTGGCAAGATTCATTCATACTGCAGGAAAGCAAACTTTCCCAGAAATCAAAACACCAAATGTTCTGAACAAAATAATTTGAAGATAAGGATCCCCTTAGAATCTCAAATTTTCACTTGACAAATGTGAGTGGGTGTTTAATCAAAAGGATATTTGTCATAGAGCATAACTCACAATTTTCAGCATAGCACAGGAAATATCTGGTTCCTATGGTGCAACTCGAGCTTAAATCCAGGAGGACCATTCCAAGTCTCTGATACAGATTGATTTTTTAATTCAGAAGTCAGTGGCTTGAAGATTCCATTTCTGGGATTTGCACAGATATGAAAGCAGTGGCTTCCTTTCCTGCCTAAGGCAGGGATGATAGTATTAGGCATGAACACCCTCAGAGGTCCTGGGAGCAGAGTCTAAATGCCTGAATTAAAGAAAGATGAAGTATTCAGTTCTGTATGTTTATGACACAAAAATGGTATTATCAGTTTACATACTTTCACCTTTTGAAAATGGTTGGGGAAATATGTGAATTTATTAACAGCCTAACAATTTTGTATTGACTGACACATCTTGAAAAAATGTCATTTATTAAATGTGAGGTGGAATAGATGTTACAGAATGTGTAAAGCTACATATATATTCTAAAATCTATTTGGATGTGAAAGTAATGCTTTTTTGTTTAATCTGTTTTTCTCCCCATAATTGTTTCGGCATTAGAGAAATCAAAAACTGTAAAGAAGTATAAAATTACAAAAACTGTATTCTTGGAAAAGAACTATGTGTACATATTCTATACTATATATCAAGGTTATTTGGGGGAAAACACAAGAGTTTAGAATTGTTGAGCACTTACTAAGTGTTAGACACACTTCTAAGGTTCTTATGTAAAATAATTCTAACAAATAGATACCAGATGTTTAGGCAAATAACCTGCACGTGATACATTTTTTGCCAACTGCACACCCCCCAACCCTTGTTTTTATCAGTGAGCTATGACACATGTTGTATGTGTGGGCATGTTATTTATGTGGGAAAAATACACATTTTAATTATCCTATTTTACACATAAGCGTATATCAAAGAACAGAATTGTCAATTATTGTACACATCAAGATAATGCAGGAGCCTGGATTCTAATCCAGGCTGTCTGATCCCACTTTCTCAACTGCTGTATTCCCGCCAAAACCAAACGCATTGCCATCGAGTCAATTCCAACTCATAGTGACCTTATAGAACAGAGTAGAACTGCTCCATAGGGTTTACAAGCAGTGGCTGGTGGATTCGAACTGCCAATATTTTGGTTAGCAGAACTGCTGTATTAGAGGTAATTAAATTTATTTCATATGTGCATTTCCTTTCTTAAGAGCATTATTTGCATGTAACTCTTATTCTCAAGAAGATACTTTTCATACGCACTGACTGATACATCAAAAAAGATCTCAAACAGATCATTCAAGATATTCCTGATTTCTCATTTGCCTCTGTATAATCAGTTCACACCAGATCAGTGAGTAAGCTTACTGTCGTATATAGGACCAAGTAAGTTGATTTAATCGTGTGACCTCCTATCCCTGTAAAATGGAGCGCTGGTGGCACAACAGTTAAATGCTTGGTTGCTAACTGAAAGGTTGGCAGTTTGAATCTACCCAAAGTTTCTGCAAGAGAAAGACCCGGCAATCTGCTTCAGTAAAGATGACAACCAAGAAAACTCTATGGGGCGGTTCAACTCTGTCACATAGGGTGGCTATGAGTCAGAATTGACTCAGTGGCACCCAGTATCAAGAACATTCCTGTAATGCTATCTTTTCCACCTCTGAATCTGTTCCTTATTTAGTGTCCACCATCATATAGGAAGCCCCTGGGTGGTGCAAAGTTAGCACACTCAGCTGTGACTTAAAGACTGGAGGTTTGAACCCAGCCAGAGATACCTCAGAAGAAAGGGTTGGTGATCTACTTAACAAAAAATCAACCATTGAAAACCTTGTAGAGCACAGTTCTACTCTGGCACACATGGAGTTGCCATGAGTCAGAATCAAGTCGATGGCAACTGTTTTTTCTTTTTTGTTGTTTTGCTTTTTAACCGTACAAGTGAAACCTATACTTCTTTCCTAACATTTTCCCTATACCCTAAACTCATAGGACTTTGTTGTCTTATGAAACTGTAGTTGTCATCTGACCAGAGACTAGAATTCCTCACATCGTACTTCCTATGTTCTGAATGTATGTATTTTTCGTTCCATAGCCATTTTCATTCTGAAGCATGTATATCACTGTGGTAGACATTAAGAATGTGGAGATGAGCAAGATGCATTTGTTTCTCTTCATTTGCTCACATTTAGAATTTTTGCACTATACCTGGGGAATATGCTCCCTACATTATATTGATTTTTTAGACTTAAAAATTATTTTAATGGGAAATTCTGTAACTTTTTAATTAAGTAGTACCTTCTTCAAACTCACTTCTCAGAAAATGATAGTATATCTCACATTAGGGTAACTATAAATCCAGTAACCTGATGTTCTTATACGTCATTAGAATTTATAAAAGAAACCAGATGAATTAACTCAGGTGGAGAGGGTAAGATATTTGTTTTCCTTATAGATGGACAAGCTACAGATATTTTACTTAAATTGATCAGCTTTGCTCTCATATCTGTTGCTCATCTTTTGGAATTTCTGCTATGTTACTTGTAGTCTAATCTTTGTTGTTCCTCTTGTTAGCTGCTGTTGAGTTGGCTCTGGACTCATGGCAACCCCATGGGTTGCAGAGTAGAACTGCTGCATAGGGTTTTCTTGACTATAATCTTTTTGGAAGCAGTTTTCCAAGCCCTTCTTCCATAGAGCTGCTTGATGGCTTCGAACTGCCATTCTTCAGGTTACTAGCTTTGCGAACCCCTTGCACTACCCAGACTCCTTGTCTCACAATTAAAAAATAAAAACAAACACAAAACTTGAACCAGATTTTAACAGAACACTGAAGATATTTTTGTTGGAGTTTATGACTTCCAGATACTCGTTTATAAAATAATAGATATCCTGTCAAATGTGTTATGCAGAATTTTGAAAATAATAGAGGTCAACTAATAATATATCTGCACATAAGGACAATCCAACTCAATTATGTTTTACTATTTTTTCAAATTTTCTGTTTGGAAAACCAACTTTTTCTCTATAATTGGAAGTTTGTCCCCTAACTACAAATTAAGATCTTTGAAGACAATGAAGAAAGTCTTCTGTTTTGGTATATCTCATCCCATTTGTATTATACTGTAATGATGGATAGAAAGCAGGCAATAAGATGGATTAGTGAAATAGTTTTAGACGCAAGTGCAAACAACATGTCGCCATTATTTTTCTGGTTCTGTGTACTCCTTTACCTTCCAGTTTGCTAATGTGATGTATTTGAAATAGCACTTAACCGTTTTGGGTGTATTAGTTTTCTATAGCTGCATAACAAATTCAAAGCTCAAAACAACACATAATAGTTGTCTCACAATGTCTGTTTGTAAGGCTCCTAGGAAGAATTTATCAGGGTCTCACAATGCTGTCATCAAGAAGCTGGCCACGCTGTGTAATCATCTGGAAGCTCTACTGCAGAAGAATATGCTCCCAAGCTCATTTAGGTTGTTTGCAGAATTCATCTAGTTACATCTATAGGACTGAAGAACCCATTTTCTTACTGGCTGTTTGTTAGAACTGTTTTCAACTCTTAGAGGCCACCTCCAGTTCCTTGTCATGTGGCCCCCTCACAAAATTGTTATCAGGAAAATCTCCCTTTAGACAGCTAAGATGGAGTCATATACGATATAACCTGATCATGGGAGTGACATACCAACACCTTTGCCATTTTCTATTGGTCAAAAGCAAGCCATGAGACCTGCTCGCACTTGAGGAGAATTATAAAAGAATGTGTCACCATAGTTGGTGTCTTGTTGTTACAAAAGAAACGTTACGAAGCATTTGCCTATGAAGTTTATTACTCTTCTTAGTAAACCTTTTAGTCCAATTTAGTTTTTCAAGCATATATATCGAAGTGGACATGGGCCTGTTTAACCACCAGGGAAAAAGACTCGTAATTAGTAGGAGTTTTACAAAGCCAAGTCTATTTTTTTCCCTTTATATCTGCCTTTTAAAATGAAGGCTCTTAATTGACAAATTTTAACTAAATCAGCCAAATAGTTGGTCTTTTTCAAGAACCATATTTTAGCCCATTCTAACTTACACATTCTATTTATGAACATCTCAATCAGCCAAGGAATGGGTGACCAGGAAAATACAGGGCTTTAAGGTTTTAGAAGAACCCAAAATGTTAGTGTGTCTGACTGGAAAGTCTGATTTTCTTGAGAGATTGCCTGCTCACCAAATAGATTCTTTACTATCTATCTATCATGAGCTTCAATTTCCCAGTAGACTAGCCTGATTCATCACTGTTATACCAGTGACACTCTGCTCTATCTATCGTTGCCTACTGATTCCACTGGGGATACTCTAATATTTCAGGCTTATCTGAGAGATACTAAGTTTGATATAATAAAATTAATTGCAGTTAGAAAAGTGCTAGCAAGAGGCAGTATGCACTGACTTTGCCTATTCATGCAGGGATTTTAAAGATTTAAAAGTGGAAAGGATCACAGAAAATTTATTGTCAAAACAACTTCATTTTATCAATGATGAAAATGAGGCCCAGAGAAGAAATATGATATGGATTTGGCCACTAAGCTAGTTAGTTAAAAAGTTTCAAACCCAGGTTTTCTAACTTTAAAGCAGTTTTTGTACTCTATATTAAACAAAATATATATACCCTCCAAACCAGTCCACACAAGACAAATTCTTACCCAGCAACATGGTACTATCCCATGATGTTCACAACCATTGTTCTTGTACTCCCTGATTGGGTTCCTGTACCACTTCAACTCCTTTCAGATCTCTTCATCCCCTTCACACTTCCTCTCTTCATCTAGCATTTGTTCTTCTAATCACTTACAAAATTACAAACGTATTAAATTATTATATCAATTCTTGTCAGCTAAGAGTTTTGCCCAAAGAGGGCTCAATTCAGGTTCTGTCACTGTCCCTGTCTCTATTTTCATACATTTAGTCCTTCTTCACCTCCTCACACTCACACTCCACCAACCACTGTTGTCTGCTGCTATGCTCTCTGGACTCTGCTTTCTAAAACCAGCCTCCTGAGGCTCTGGGCAAGAAAGTCATGAAAACTTGCTACTCTAACACCTGACCTTGAAGATGTCACTTAATGTGGGGTGAAGTTCTGGTAAGAATGAGATGGGAACAATTTCTTAATTGCGCCATTATTTTTTTTATTTATTAGGGTGTGGGTCTCATTGGTTCTAGAGAGGATGTGGAGCTAATCTATGGGAAGAGAGAAAGCAGGGAAAGTACAGAAAAAAGCCCGTGCCCTCATGAGATTTATATTCTAGTGGGGAAGATAGATAAGTAAGAAACATAAATAAATTGATACAAATGCAATGATAAATGGAGATAATTCTATGAAGAAAAACTAAAACAGAGAAAGGAGATATAAAGTAAGTCTTGTAAATGTTACATGGAAATAGTGTACAGCCTCTCTGCCTCCAGTTTCCAGCCTCTGTTCTTCCACTGTTCATTCTAGACATTTCATTTTCAGAATGGTGATTATGTATTTAATATTTCTTGAAAAAATCCTTAAACTTTTAAGGTTTTGTTTGGAGAATACTCATATGTCATAAAAAAGTCAATAGTGGTTAGTCTCCTCAGTTTGACAGATATTGTGATCTTGAGCTGACCTGATATTTTAAGTAAAGTGATCTCATCAATTAAGAAGTTTTGGGCGATTTTCTTTAGTTCTTATTTTTCCCAATATAATTTGCAGACAATGATAGACACTCTTTTGTCTTCTAATAATTCTTCCGTATTTAGTTACTAGTTATATATCTTCAGAAAAAGAAATTCTTGTCTATACAATTTCTCTTGTGTTTACGTTCACATTTCTATCATTTCAAGTTTCAACACTTTTGTAAACTCAATTCTGAATAAAAACAATCTGAAGATTATGTGTATCTTCAAATCTAAAGGGGGCAATAGTGGTTCAGTGATAGAATTTTCTCCTTTCATGCTGGAGACATAGGTTCCATTCTGGCCAATACAGCTCATGCACAGCCACCATCAGTCTGTCAGTGAAGGCTTCTGTGTTTCTATGATGCTGAACAGGTTTCAGCAGAGCTTCCAGACCAAGATGGCCTAGGAAGAAATGCCTGGTGACCTGGTAAATTATTTCCAAAAAATCACACAATGAAAATCCTGTGGATCACAACAGTCCAACCTGCAACTTATCAGGGAGATGGCACAGGTCCAGACAGTGTTGCCTTCTCTTGTGCGTGCGGTTGGCATGAGTTGTTGTTCTGGGGAAGAAAATCAGCTAACAACAGGAACAGTACAGATATAATGACAGGACCCCTTTAGCCATACATTAAACAACTCAAAACAGCAGCTTTATTTTTACCTATTAGGCCATAGATAACTAACTAGTTCTACTGTAAGTTAGAATTACAGTTGAAACATGTTTGTAATCATAGACTGTGTAAAAAATAAGTATCCGTTTGCTTTAGGCTAACTCCGGTTTTAGTATTCAGAGCACTTATCAGAATATTCAGAATATTCAGAGGCTAACAAAAGAAATTCTCATATAAAGAAACTTAAGTCCATGCATTTGAAATCTTACTTCAGTTTAAATGCTGGAAATAGAGGAACAATTCCAGAGAATAGATTAATAAGATAGAAGGGCCATTAAAGGAGGAACTTTTTTAAACACAAATAATACATTAAGTATCATTAAAAAAAAAAAAGCCATTGCTGTCGAGTCGATTCCAACTCATAGCGACCCCATAGGACAGAGTAGAACTGCCCCATAGGGTTTCCAAGGAGTAGCTGGTGGATTCAAACTGCTGACCTTTTATTTAGCAGCTGAGCCTTTAGCCACTGTGCCACCGTATATTATATATTTTAAAAGCATTGTTACCTCCAGAACTTATATTATTTGACATTTTCTCAGAATTTTTTTTTTTTTTAAATATTCCCAAATTACCTGTGTTAGTTTACATTGAGATTTACTTCTAAATTGTATTGGGTATAATTTTTTTTCTTTCTCACTATCTTTTTTCTAAGTATCAACGGATTTATTTCTCTGGAGGTTAATAGGTAAAGGTGGACATATTGAGAAGCAATCCTTTGCTATCAGAATCTCAGTCGTTAGCCTTAATAACCCTTGTTGAGCATATGTTTGCAATTGAGTTTTACTGTGCTCAATTTTCTAGAGTAATCCAAGACAATAAACATGGATGAGATAAAATCATTGATTTCCAATTCATTTCCATTATAACAGGTAAATGATTAACTGCCATCTCTATATGGAAAGCCAAGAGATACTATCCTTCAGCATCTTGTTGGTCTTGTCTGAAATAATTATTTTGCAATTAAGTCACTGAATATTTCATCAGTCACCCTCTATGTTTAAGTTATCGTCCAATGCTATTATTGGAAAGGCAAATTAGAAACAAGGAGCTTAATGGGGGCATAAACCAGATACGTAAATGAGTGACTTTAATCTCTTTAGGAGACCTAAACATTGTGGAGGAGGGGTGATTACTATGAATACCTTTAGAGAAATCTTCAAGACTTTGAAAAACATAAAAATAAAAAAATATGGCCGACTATTTGCCTTCTCTTACTATTAACTATGTGAATTATTTGTTATGATTGACAAATATATACTTAAGAAGAGGAGAGGGTTTGCTTTCTTTAAAGAGGTGAAAGAGAAGAAAACTGATACCTCTCCATGAACACTGTAAAATTCATTATGTTTAAGATGTTTCTGTCCTACACCAAATATGTAGCTCTGATCAAGCCTAACTCAACAACAGACACTTCGGCTACTGCCATCTTGTGATTTCTACTCTTAGTCTATCAGTCAGTGTGTTTACTTTATAATAAAACACCACTAAAACGTAGTGGTTTAAAACAACAATTACACTGGTTTTGTATTGCTGCATTACAAATTATCAAAAATTCAGCAACTTTAAACAGCACAGTATTATCTCACAATTTCTATGAGTCAGGAATCTGTCATATTCAGGCTTTACTTAGTCACAGGAGGTGAAATCCAGATGTTGGCTGGCTGTGTCCTCATTTGTAGGCTTGACTAAAGAAAGATCCACTTCTAAGATCCCTGAGGTTGTTGGCAGAATTCGTTTCCTTGTAGTTGCAGAACTGAAGTCCCACTGTCTTGGTAGCTGACAAGTAGTAGCTGCTCTCAGCTCCTAGAATTTGCTCTCTGATCTTTGCCACGTGGCCCCCTTTTAGCCATGGAGAATCTCCCCTGAGTCAAATTGCTGTCACACTTAAAATCTTTCTAACATCTCTTTCTAAGACTGTTATTGTTGTTAGCTGCTGTCAAGTCAATTCTGACTCATGGTTACTCCCTGTGTTCAGAGTATAGCTGCTCCATAGGGTTTTCAAGTCTTTGACCTTTCAAAAGCAGATCACCAGGCCTATCTTCCAAGGCATCTATCTCTGGGTGGGTTTGAAATGTCACCCTTTCCATTGGTAGTCAAGTGCTCAACCATTTGTGCCACCAGGGACTCCTCTCTGAGACTAGCAAGAGAAAACTTTTAAAGGTCTCATGTGATTAGTTAGCTCAGGTTCACCCAGATAATCTCCTTTTCTTGAGACCAACTGTACCTTATAGCATAACCTAATCATAGAAGTAAAACGCATCAAACTTATCCCAGGGAATATGCAGTGTATGTACACCATGCAGGTGAGAAATCTTGCCTATCATATTTACAAATCTCATGAATATCCTGGGCTGGGCTCAGCTAGGTGGTTCTTCTGATATGAGATGTTATCAGCTTGTCTCAGTGGGATCACTTATACAGATACAGTCAGCTAGACATTCACTGGGGCTACTGTTTTATGATGGCCTTATGTGGAATTGAGCTGTGGCAGCACAGTGGTTAAGAGCTTGGCGGCTAACCATAAGATCGGCAGTTCAGATCCACCAGGCACTCCTTATTAACCCTATGGGGCAGTTCTACTCTGTCTTATAAAGTCTTTATGAGTCGGAATTGACTTGATGACAATGGGTGATAGCAATGAGTTTGGTTTTACTGGTTGGTTTATATGGAATAGTTGAGTCAATTGAAGCCTCTCTCCACTTGGCTCCATTAGGCAGTCTAGGGCTTGTTAACATGGTGGTCTCAGAGTTCTAAGAGCGAGAGCAAAAGTGTGCAAAACATCTTGAGGCTTTGGTTCTGAACTCATACATTTCCCCTTCTGTTAACCTATGTAGGCCAAAACAAGTTATAACGTATGCAAGAATTAAAAGCATGGGAAATAAACACAACATATTGATGAGAAGGAAAGAATCTGTGGCCATTTTTGTTATCTACTACACTTGACAATTTCTAGATATGATTAATTAGGACAGATTAAAAAATATTGTTAAAAGGAACATCTATCCCTCTATCACTATATATTTCTATCTCTATTTCTACAATTAGTTATCATTTGTATTATGTATTTTAATAATTTAAACTAAAATTGAATGATGAGGATTTTAGGCTTGGAAGTTCAGGGGAGAAAAACAGTTAAAATTTAGAGGAGCTGGATAAGTAAAACAAAATGCTAATTTTAACATCTATCGATTTAAGAGGAAGGTGATAAGAGGGTTGGAAGAAAGGGAAGACGGCATTTTTTTCTGAAATTAAATTTATTTCTTCTGTTTCAACTTACTGTTGACCAAAGTCTTGGAATATTAAAAGATGGAATAAAAATACTTGACTCATCTTTCATATTTCATTCTCTGGGAGCTATTCAGATACATTAAATGAAAAAGAAAAGTCACTAAACACTCTTCACCTGCAACCAGTGCTTTTTTTTTTTTTAATCTTTGATAAATTTTTCTGCTTTTGTTTATCATAGAAGTTCAAAAGAAATTTGAAAAACTTAAATAGCTTCCTTCCACATATCAAGGATATGTAATGTGTCAGCTTTCTTGTCTTATTTTACACAATCTTGTAGGAAGATATGGTTAAATGAACCGAATGAAACACATCAACTAACCATTCTTATCAATCTTTTGGTCTCTCTTAGTTACTGGTATTCAATTTACAGCATGATCTCAAGAGGAATAAATTTAACATCTATTTTCTGTAATTAATATTAGCATAATTACACCATTAAAAAAAATATATAAGTTGGTTGATTTAGAAGAAGCAACGGTGGGTTAGTCTTCCAGCAATGGCAGGAATTTTTATTAGAACATAACTACAGCAATGGCTCTCAAACTTTAGTATGCATCAAATCTTAGTAAAACAGGCCCCACTCTTAAGAGTTTTTGTTTCAGTAGGTAATTTGGTTATCTAGTGCTGCTGTAACAGAAATACCACAAGTGGATGTCTTTAACAAAGAGAAATTTATTCTCTCACAGTCTAGTAGTCTAGACATCTAGATTCAGGGTGTCAGCTCCAGGGGAGGCTCTGGAGGAAGGTCCTTGTCATCAATCTTCCCCTGGACTGGGAGCTTCTTAGCACAGGGACCCTGGGTCCAAAGGACTTGCTATGCTCCCAGTGCTTCCTTCTTGGTAGTCTGAGGTCCCCATGTCTTTCATCTCGCTTCTCTCTTTTAAATCTCAAAAGAGATTGGTTTAAGACACAATCTGATCTTGTAGATTGAGTCCTGCCTCATTAACATAACTGCCAGTAATAGATACAGGATTTACAACACACAGGAAAATCACATCAGATGACAAAAGGGTGGAAAATCACACAATACTGGAAATCATGGCCTAGTCAAGCTGACAGATATTTTGGGGGGACACAATTCAATGCGTGACAATAGGCCTGTGGTGAGGCCAAGAATTTGCAATTTTAAACAATTTCTAACATGATGCTGATGCTGCTATTCTGGGCAACACACTTTGAGAATCATTGGAATAAAGCAATAAGATTTATAAATAAATAAATATATTTAAAAATATAAATTAATTTTAATGCTTAAAATAATATGTGTCATACTTCACATATTTTATATCAATTATTCCATACAACTATCAAATGAACAGAAACTATCATCATACAAATTTTACGGAAGAGGAAACATATTTAGAGAGGTTACTTTCTAAATTCCAGGCGCATGGTGAATTCTAGACTGAAATTAGGACATCTGATACCACACTGCTCTCTCAATAGCTGCATTTCCCTCACAATCCTGTCATGGCTCTCAGGAGGAGTTAGAGTGAGCATCTTCTTTGTTCAAATGTACAGATGTGTAGACAGTTTATCAACTTCTCATTTTGTAGAAATGTTCAGTATCCTTCACTAGCACCACAATTTGAATGCACCAATTCTTTATCTGTCTTCCTTTTTCATTGTCCAGGTTTTAAATGCATATGAGGCAATTGAAAAGACCTTGTCTTAGATCAGGCATGCCTTAGTCATCAAAGTGATAACTTTGCTTTTAAAAATTTAAAGAGGTTTTTTGCTGTGTATTTTCCCAATGTAATATGTTATGTGATTTCTTGACTGCTGCTTGCATGGACATTGATTGTTTATCTAAGCAGAATAAAATCATTGACAACTTCAGTTTCTTCTTCATTTATCATGATGTTTATCTGTCCAGTGGAGAGGATTTTTGTTTTCTTCATGTTCATGTCTAATCTATACCGAGGGTTGTAGTCTGTGACCTTCATCTGTAAATACTTCAAGTCACCTTCATTTTCGACAGACAAGATTGTGTCATCTGCATATAGCAGGTTCTTAATGAACCTTCCTCTAATCCTGATGCTGTGCTCTTCTTCATGTAGTCCAGCTTCTTGGATTATTTCTTCAGCATACAGATTGAATTAAGTAAGGTGAAAGGATAAAAACATTTTCTGTCACACTTCTCCCAATATTAAACCATGTAATATCCTCTTGTTCTATTTGAACCACTGCTTCTTAATCCATGCACTAGTTCACATGATCACAATTAAGTGTTCTGGAATCCCTAGCCTTTGTAATATTATGCATATTTTGTTATAATCTACACAATTCAATGACTTTGCATAGTTGATAAAACACGGGTAAGCATATTTCTGGTATTCTTTACTTTCGGCCAACATCCATCTGACGTCAGCTATGATATCCCTCATTTCATGTTCTCCTCTCAGTAGCTTCAACTTCTGACAGTTCTTTGTCAATGAAAGGTTGCAGTAGTTTTAAATTACCTTCAGCAAAATTTTGCTAGCATGTGATGTTAATGATATTGTTCAATATTTTCTGCATTCCATTTGATTGCCTTTCTTTAGAATGAATATAGATATGGCTATCTTCTAGTCAGTTGGCCAGGCAGCTGTCTTCCAAATTTCCTGAAATAGACAAGTAAGTACATCCAGCATTTCCTCAGTTTATTGAAGCATCTCAGCTGTTATTCTGTCAATTCCTGGAGCCATGTATTTTTGCCAGTGACTTCACTCCAACTTGAACTTCTTCCTTCAGTACCAGCGGTTCTTGATCATTTGCTATCTCCTGAAATCCTTAAATATCAACCAGTACTAAGTGGATAAAACCTTACATAAATTTTCTAGACCCTTGTTGGATAAACCATATAATTTTATGCTTCATGTCTCTGTACATGTCCAGAATACTATGTGTTCATTATGAAGAGATGTGGTTTGAGAGTCTAAATATATAGATTCTAAATTTTATTACATTTATTCAGCTAACAGATAATTTTGGGAACCTATCAAATGCCTATCTCTATTTTAAAGATTTTGGTAGAGTAGTATGCAAAACATCATCTGAATTCTCAAGGTTTTTATAGTTTATTTGGAGAAAGAGGGTAATAAAATAATATATAATATAATGTTTCAAGGGTCAAGGGAAGGAGGGCTTAGCATACATTGTCAGAGCCCTATCCACATCTTAGTACTCACTGTCTCCATGTGCTTGAAACAAAAGGCAAGAACCTGTGACTGACATCATACAAAGTGTTTTCTCTGACCACAACGGGGTGAAACTAGAAATCAATAAAATAAAAAAAAACCCTGGAAAATACACAAACACATGGAAATTAAACAACACACTATTAAACTACCAATGGATCAAAGAAGAAATCACAAATTTCATAGTGTCAAATGAAAATGAAAGCATAGCATACCACAACTTATGGGATGCAAGTATCAGAACGAAACTTATAGCAATACATGTATACATGAAGGAAGAAGAAAGATCTCAGATCAACAGCCGAACTCAACAACTGCAGGAATTAGAAAGAGAAGTGCAAACTAAGCCTAAATCTACCAGAAGAAAGGAAATAACAAAGGTCAGAGTAGAAATAAATAAAATTGAAAACAGAAAAACAATAGAATCAATAAAACTAGTAGTTGATTCTTTGAAAAGATCAATAAAATTGACAAACCTTCAGCTGGACTAGACAAAAAAGGAGAAAATATGCAAATAACCAACATAAAAAATTAAAGAGGGGAAATTAAAAGTGATCTGATACAAATAAAGAGAATTATGACAGAATATTATGCACAACTGTATGACAACAAACTGGATAACCTTGATGAAATGAACAAGTTCTTAGAAGAACACAACCTACCCAAAATGTGAGGAAATAGAAAGTCTCAACAGACATAACAAATTAAGAGATCAAATAAGTGATCAAAAATCTTCCAACAAAATAAAAGTACTGGACCAGATGGCTTCACAGGGGAATTCTACCATTTAGAAAATAATTTACACCAATACTCTTTAAATTCTTCCAAAAGATGGAGAAGGAAGGAATACTCCCTAATTGGTTCTATGAAGCAAGCATAACATTGCTTCCCAAACCAGACAAATACACTACAAGAAAAGAAAGCTACAGGCCAGTATTTCTTATGAATATAGGTGCAAAAATTCTCAATAAAAATCTAGCCAATAGAATTCAGCATCATATCAAAAATAAATAAATAATAATACACCACGACCAAGTGGGATTCATACCAGGTATGCACAGATAGTTCAACATTAGAAAATCAATCACTGTAATACACCACATCAATAGAACAAGGGAAAACAACCATATCATACCTATGGATGAAGGAAAAGCATTTGATAAAATCCAACGCTGTTTCTTGATGAAAACCCTAAAGAAGATTGGATAGAAGGGAATTCCTTGATATGATTGAGAGCATATATGAAAATCCAACAGCCAACATTACACTTAATGGAGAAAAACTGAGAGCTTTCCTCTTGAAATTGGGAACAAGACAAGGGTGCCCACTCTCACTACTTCTATTCAATATTATATTAGAAGTCCTAGCCAGAACAATAAGAGAAGAAAAAGAAACAAAATGTAACCGGATTGGAAAAGAAAAAGTAAAATTATCTCTATTTGTGGATGTTATGATCCTATATATAGAAAATTCCAAAGAGTCCACAAGAAAACTTCTATAGCTAATAGAGAAATTTAGCAAAGTTGCAGGGTACAAGGTCAAAAAACAAAAATCAGTTGGGTTTTTATACACCGGCAGTGAGACATTTGAAAGGGAACTGTAGAAAAACAATTCCATTTACAATAGCATCTAAAAAAATAAAATACCTAGGGATAAATCTAACCAAGGACATGAAGGACTTCTACAACGAAAACTGTAAAACACTACTGGTAGAGATTAAAGAAGACTTAAATAAATGGAAAGATGTTCCATGTTCATGGATTGGAAGACTGCTAACTGAAAGGTTGGAAGTTTTGAAACCACCAGCAGCTTCCCAGGAGAAAAACGTGGCAGTCTGCTTTCACAGAGATTTACAATCTTGGAAACACAATGGGGTCACTAAGAGTCAGAATCAACTGAACTGCAGTGGATTTTTTGTTTGTTTGTAACTAGAAGAATGAAGGATCCTTGTATTGAAATTAAGAAAACACGAAAACAGTAGGTTGGTAGGAGAGATCGAGTCTAGTTTTGGAGATAATAATTTTGAAATTATCATCCAGGGTTTTGCCTCCAATTCACTGCACAGTCACAGACAAGGCATTTAATCAATGAAAATCTTCCCTAACTTTTGCCGCATGTTATTAAGGGGACTCAAACGTGATTATCCATTCCTACAGCCACAGCAGTTCCAGGAATTCCATAAAATAGTTGATAAGCGTGTCAGTATTCTTGGGATGTGAGAGGGAAGCAGGGTGGCTATAGAGCAGATGTTAAAAATGCATTTACTTAGAAAGAAAAATATTTTTAATTATGGTTTATGTCATAAATCAGTACAAACTATAAATTATCCTGAAGACCCTTTTTATTCATACTTTCAAGAGCCTTCCATATCTTCTTCTGTATTGCACACTCACAGTACAATGACTCATACATCAAGTTGACAAATACTTATCTAAAGCCTATTAGATGATAGAATTACAGCAGTAAGTAAAAGAGGTAGATTTCATATGAGGGAACAAACTATTTTGGGAGAAACCTACACTGAACAAATTATAACAAAAACAATAAACGATTTTTTAAAAAGTACATTGAGTGTAAGGAAAGAATCTAGCATAGAGGATAAAATTTAGATTTATGGCATTGATGTAAGGGCAACAGTTGAGGAAGCAACATTTAACTTGAGCCCTAGAGGATTAGAAGGAGTCAGCTAGGCAAAGGGTATGCATGATGTTTTTAAACTGAATGCACAGAACCAGGGGAGGAAGCAGGGGAGCATTTTAGAGAAAGGTACAATATAAAAAATTAATTTGAAAATGCTTGAAAAAGCTGTAATGGTATATAAGTGTGCATTATTATTATTAATCATTACAATGATGGTGTCTAAATGCCAGAAAATTTATCTCTGCTCGAAGGCATAGGTACGAGAGGAGCTCAGAATACATGGATTCCTTGCAAGGAGCAAAAGGAAACAGTAAAGATGCCAAGACCTAGAACTAGCAGGTCATGTGTGGGCAAGACGCAGATGCTGATGCCTGTAGGAGGGCCATTCCAGGGACCAAAGCTTCTATTCTGAGATGCTAGTGACAGGTAACTGGAGATCATCCACATAGGCTGAGTTTCCTTCAGGAGTCTTTGGGACAGGTGATAGAGATCCATAAAGGTGATCAGGTGGACATTACAACGGTTTACCAGCCTGTGACTTAGGTGGAGATTCACTAATAGTACACCACCTCTTCCCAGATCTTGGTGTTATTTATTCAGACTTGTAGGAGTTGACCTTCAATTCATGCCATGATTCTACTCTTTACCTCGTAGAACTGGCATTCCCTGCTACTTCTCTTCATTGGATCTTATTATTTCCTACTCCTTTATGAGACTTACAAAGTCCCTAAGGGATTCCAAAACTCATTGCCGTCGAGTCAATTCCACCTCATAGTGACTCTATAGGACAGGGTAGAACTGCCCCATAGTGTTTCCAAGGAGTTACTGGTAGATTCAAACTGCTGACCTTTTGGTTAGCAGCCAAGCTCTTAGCCACTGTGCCACCAGGGCTCCAGACCATTAAGGGACTGGTCTCTACCAATCTCTTCTTCCTACTCCCCTGCCTCTAATGCAACATTCTGTCATACTCAACTTCTTTCCATTCCCAAATATGTACATCCTCTTCCCTCTGCTAGCACCCTCTCCCCAAGTTTCTTCTTTGACTTGACAGACTTCCACATGAGAGCTTAGATAGTTCCTTCAGCAAGTTCTTCCTGATTCCAAGTCTGGGTTAAATGTTCCTGTTTGTGTGCAGACAGGAGTCTATGAAACACTACTATATTGTAGTTACATTTATTAGATAAAAAATAATAATAATAATATTGCCTTAGAGTTGATTCCGACTTATAGTGACCCTATAAGACAGAGTAGAACTGCCCATAGGGTTTCTAAGGCTGTAAATCTTTACAGAAGCAGACTGCTACATCTTCTTCCTGTGGAGTGGCTGGTGGGTTCGAACCACCAACCTTTTGGTTAGCAGCTGAGTGCTTAACCACAATGTCACCAGGGCGCCAATTACATCAGTTAGGAATTGTAATTGCAGATGAGAGAATCCATTCCAGGTAGGTTTGGTGAAATGAGTTTACTAATAGCTTGGCAATTTAAAAACATGCCTGTAGATTCTTTGATACTCCCATCAAGAAGTGATCTTATTATTCCATTCCTTTGAATCTGGCTTGACCGCAGTGACTCACTTTTACCAACAGGATGTAGCTACATGACCCTGGGGCATGACCCTGGTGATGTATCTTTCACCTTGCCTACTGTGGTAGGCAGAATTCAGAATTAGCCCTCCGAGATTTCCCATATTAATCCCCAGGACTGTGAATAGTGTGAGACATCACACCCACCCATGATTATGACACGGTACATGGTCAAAGGTATTTTGTAGATGTAATTAAGGGCACTAATCATGTAAACTGAGATAATCATAAAGGAGATTATCTGAATGGCCCTGACCTAATTACAAGAACCATAAAAAGTATAGAGAGTTCTCTGACAATTGACAAAAGAAGATGTCAAAGACATGTGAATCATGGTGGAGATTTGTCTTAGGGATTCTGATGCCAATTTCAGTATTGTGAGGGCCTGGCACAGGATCTGAGAGAAGGCCTGGGGCAAGGCATTACAAGTGGCATCTGGGAGATGAATGTGACCAACAAAGGACAGCCAGGACACAGGGATCTAAGTCCTACAACCAAGCATAATTGAATTCTGATAAGAAGTTAAATTAGCACAGAAGTAGACTCTTTCTCAGAACAATGAAAATGTAGGTGGTCAACACATTAAGTGTGAGACAGAGAATAGAAAACCCAGCTGAAGTTGCATGTACTTCTGACATAAAGAAAGGTGAGGCTGTAAATGGGAGTTGTTTAGGCCCACTTGTTGTTGTTCTTAGGCGCCTTTGAGTCAATTCGGGCTCATAGTGACCATATGTACAACAAATGAAACATTGCCTGGTCCCGTGCCATCCTCACAATCATTTCTATGTTTGAACCCCTTTTCACGGACCCTCTACTTTACCAAGCATGATGTTCTTCTCCAGAGACTAAGCCCTCCTGATAACGTGTCCAAAGTATGTGAGACATAGTCTCACCATCTTTGCTTCTAAGGAGCATTCTGGTTGTACTTCTTCCAAGACAGATTTGTTCATTCTTCAGACAGTCCATGGTATATTCAATATTCTTCACCAACACCATAATTCAAAGGCATCAATTTTTCTTCAGTCTTCCTTATTCATTGTCCAGCTTTCACATGCATATGAGGATATTGGAAATACCATGGATTGGGTCAGGTGCACCTTAATGCTCAAAGTGATATCTTTGCTTTTCAACACTTGAAAGAGGTCTTTTGCAGCCGGATTGCACGATGCAATACATCATTTGATTTCTTGACTGCTGCTTCCATGGATGTTGATTGTGGACCCAAGTAAAATGAAATTCTTGACAACTTTAATGTTTTCTTGATTTACAATGATGTTGCTTATTGATCCGGTTGTGAGGACTTTTGTTTTCTTTACGTTGAGGTGTAATCCATACTGAAGACATAGTCTTTGATTTTCATCAGTAAGTGCTTCAAGTCCTCTTGGCTTTCCGCAAGCAAGGTTGTGTCATCTGCACATTAAAAGATTGTTAATGAGTCTTCCTCCAATCCTGATACCTCATTCTTCTTCATATAGTCCAACTTCTCTGAATATTTGCTCAGCATACAGACTGAATAAATATGGCGAAAGGATATAACCCTGACACACACCTTTTCCGATTTTAAACCATGTTGTATCCCCTTGTTCTACCTGAATAACAACCTCTTGGTTTATGTACAGTTCTACATGAGCACAGTTAATTGTTCTGGAATTCCCATTATTTGCAATGTTATCTATAATTTGTTATGATCCACACAGTGGAATTCCTTTGTATAGTCAATATAATACATACAAACATCTTTCTGGTATTCTCTACTTTCTGTCAAGATCTGTCTGACATCAGCAATCATATCCCTCATTCTAACTCCTCTTCTGAATCTGGCTTGGATCTCTGGCAGTTCCCTGTCAGTGTACTGCTGCAGTTGTTTTTGAATTATCAGCAGCAAAATTTTACTTGTGTGTGTTAATAATTATATTGTTCTACAATTTCCACATTCTGTTGGATCACCTTTCTTTGGAATGGGTTCAAATATGGATTAATTCCATTTGGTTGGCCAGGTAGCTGTCTTCCCAATTTCTTGGCAGAGATTAGTGAGCCCTTCCAGTGTTGCTTCTGTTTGTTGAAACATCTTAATTGGTATTCTGACAATTCCTGGAGGCTTTTTCTTTCACCAATGCCTTCAGTGCAGTTTAGACTTCTTCCTTCACTACCAACGATTATTGATCATATGTGTGAAACGTTTGAAAGTCGACAAATTCTTTTTGGTATAGTGACTGTTTGTATTTCTTTCATCTTTTATTGCTTCCAGAGTCATTCACTATTCTGCCCATACCAAAAAAAAAAAAAAAAAAAAAAAAAAAAAACCACTGCCATCAAGTTGATTCCAACTCATTTTGCCCGTAGAATCCTTCAATACTGCAACTGGAGGCTTGAATTTTTTCCTCAGGTCTTTCAGTTTGAGAAATACTGCGTTTCTGATCTTCTAACTCCAGGTCTTTGCACATTTCATTATAATACTTTACTTTGTCTTCTCGAACTTTCCTTGGAAATCTTCTGTTCAGCTCTTTTACTTCATCATTTCTTCTATTCACTTTAGCTATTCGACGTTCAAGAGTAAGTTTCAGATCCTCTTCTGAAATCCATTTTGGTCTTTTCTTTCTTTTCTTTTTAATGACCTTTTGCTTTCTTCATATGTGATGTCCTTCATATCATTTCACAACTCATCTGTTTTTCAGGCAATAGTGTTCAATTCATCAAATCTATTTCTGAGATGGTTTCTAAATTTAGTTGGGATATACTCAACATCATACTTTGGCTCTCATGGACATGTTTTAATTTTATTCAGCTTCAACTTGAACTTGCAAATGAGCAGTTGATGGTCTGGTGCACAGTCCGCAACCGGCTTTGTTCTGACGGATAATATTGAGCTTCTTCATCATCTTTTTCCACAGATGTAGTCTATTTGATTCCTGTGTATTCCATCTGGCTAGGTCCATGAGTATAGATGCCATTTATGGTTTTGAAAAAAGGTATTTCCAATGAATAAGTCTTTGATCTTGCAAAATTCTATCATGCAATCTCTGGCGTCATTTCTGTCACGAAGGCCATATTTTCCAACTAATGATTCTTCTTCTTTGTTTCCAACTTTTGCATTCCAATCACTAGTAATTATTAATGCATCTTGATTGCATATTTGACCCATTTCAGACTGCAGATGCTGGTAAAAATCTTCAATTTCTTCATCTTTGGCATTAGTGGTTGGTCTGTGAATTTGAATAATAGTCATATTGACTTGTCTTCCTTGTAGGTGTATGGATATTACCCTATCACCGACAGCATTATACTTCAGGATAAATCTTGAAATGGTCTTTTTGTTGATGAATGTGACACTATTCCTCTTCAATTTGTCATTCTCAGCATGGTGACCAGAAGATTATCCGATTCAAAATGGCCAGTACCAGTCCATTTCAGCTCACTAATGCCTAGGATACTGATCATCAAGTGTTCCATTTCATTTTAGACAGTTTTCAATTGTTATAAATTCATACTTTGTACAGTCCACATTCTGGTTATTAATGGATGTTTACAGACATTTCTTCTTATTTTGAGTCTTGCCACATCAGCAAATGAAAATCCTGAAAACTTGACTCCATCTGGTTCATTAAGTTCAGCCCTACTTTGAAGAGGCAGCTCTTCCTCAGTGGTATTTTGAGTGCTTTCCAACCTGAGGGGCTCATCTTCCATCACTGTACCAGACAATGTTCCATTGTTATTAATAAGTTTTTCACAAGCTGATTTTTTAGAAGTAGATCACCAGGTCCTTCTTCCTAGTCTATCTTAGTCTGGAAGCCTTGTTGAAACCTGTCCACTGTGGGTGACCTTGCTAGTATTTGAAACACCAGTAGCATAGCTTGCTGCATCACAGAAACACACAAGCCACCACAATATGACAAACTGAGAGAAGAGTGGTGGAGCCACTAGATTTGTGGCAATTTGTTACACAGCAATATAACACTAATATTTGTAGTCACAATGTGTTATTGACTGAATTGTGCCCCCGCCCCCAAATATGTGTCAAATTGGCTGGGCCATGATTCCCAGTATTGTGTGATTTTCCACTATTTTGTCATCTGATGTGATTTTCTTATGTACTGTAAATCCTATGTACGGTGTTAATGAAGTAGGATTAGTGGCAGTTATGTTAATGAGGCGGGTCTAAATCTACAAGATTAGGTTGTGTCTTATATCCATCTCTTTTGATATATAAAAGAAAGAAACGAGCAGAGAGACAGGGGGACCTCATACCACCAAGAAAGCAACACCAGGCACAGAGTGTGTCCTTTCGACCTGAGGTTCCTGTGCTGAGAACCTCCAAGTCTAGGGGAAGATTGATGACAAAGACCTTCCTCCAGAGCCAGCAGAGATAGTAAGCCCTCCACTGGAGCAAACGTCCTGAATTTGGACTTCTAGCCTACTAAAATATAAGAGAATAAACTTCTCTTTGTTAAAACTATCTTCTTGTGGTATTTCTGTTATAGCAACACTAGATGACTAAGACATAAAGTAAGAAGTCTTAGTACCCTGAGACTGCCATGCTATGAGAAAACTCAAGAAACTTGGAGAGGCCACATAAAATCCCAACGGCAGTCCCAGGTGAGGTCCTAGCTGGTAGCCAGTATCAATATTAAGATATTCAGACACGTGAATGAAGACACAGCTTAATCATTTCAGCCCACAGACACACAGTGACTCTGAGCCATCAAACCTTCCCAAAGGAGGACAAAGATATTATGGAGCCATCAATGTTTATATAGTCATATAGCCATTCTATATGAATTTGTATCCTTTCACCCATACTTACTCAATCTCTATGCTGAGGAAATAATCCAAGAAGCTGGACTATATGAAGAAGAACACAGCATCAGGATTGAAGGAAGTCTCATTAAAATCTGCGTTATGCAGATGACACAACCTTGCTTGCTGAAAGTGAAGAGGACTTGAAGCACTTACTGATGAAGATCTAAGACAACAGCCTTCAGTATGGATTACACCTCAACATAAAGAAAACAAAAATCCTCACAACTGGACTGATAAGCAACATCATGATAAACGGAGAAAAGATTGGAGTTTTCAAGGATTTCATTTTACTTGGATACACCTGTGGAAGTGACATTCAAGAAATCAAATGATACATTGCAATGGGCAAATCTGCCACAAAAGACCTCTTTAAAGTGTTAAAAAGCAAAGATGTTATCTTGAAGACTAAGGTGCAACTGATTCCAGGCATGTTTTGAATCACCTCAAATACATGTGAAAGCTGGACAATGAATAAGGAAGAACGAAGAAGAATTGACGCCTTTGAATTACAATATGGGCGAAGAACATTGAATATACCCTGGGCTGCCAAAAGAACAAACAAATTTGTCTTGGAAGAAGTACAGCCAGAATGCTCCTTAGAAGCAAGGATGGGGAGACTTCATCTCACATACTTTGGACATGTTATCAGGAGGGATCAGTCTCTGGAGAAGGACATCATACTTGGTAAAGTAGAGGCTCAGCAAAAACGAGGAAGACTCTCAATGAGATAGACTGACACAGTGGCTGCAACAATGGGCACAAGCATAACAATGATTGTGAGGATGTGTTTTTGTTCTGCTGTACATAGGGTCACTATTAGTTGGAACCGACTTGAAGGCACCTAACAACAACAACAATTTCAGAACGACAGAATCCAAGAGGACCATAATAGTCACTTTAAGCTGCTAACTTTTGTGATAATTTGTTATGGAGCATCAGAAGCTGAATTATGCCAACAAATGGGTATTAAGTAACCTGTGTTCAGAGAAAAATAATTGAAATTAAACAGCCTGGAACGCACATATAGGAAAGGCCTACCATTTATACCATATGACTGTTCTAATGGAAACTCTACAACTTTATGCCTACAGTTCTGCATCTGTAAAACTAGACACTGTACATGAGACACTTCACTACAGCTACTCCAGAAGATGGCAGAGTTCCTTCTCCTGCCATGTTCTCCATAAGAGTTGCTCTCAGATGTAGTCTCTAACACGTCACTCACATATACCTCCAAGTCCCCCAAGGTTCTGCTTGGCAGAGCCTTGATTATATATGGATCATTGGAGGTCAGGGCATCTGGGAACTTTATATTGTTTTAGCTTTTCTTTCTTTATTATAGGAAGTCAAAGTAGAAATAGGCGAGAGTGATAATATGTAATATCTGCCACAATATTATCGATTTATCTACTCCTTCTTTGGAACATAAGTACTTAAAGAGCAATGAAGAGAATTCTGTCTGTTGTTGTGTCTTTAATGCCTTGTACAGTGATTCACAAAGATTTGGTGTTTAATAAGTATGTATGAACAAAATGAAGGTGTTATTCTGCCTCTTTAAGAATAATTTCCTGCCTGATTTGACAGAGTTCACTCAAACCACTTTCGGTAAATCATGGTAACTGAAACTGTTTCTAGACAAGTTTAATTCATGTTTGCTTCACCTTTGATTCCTGATCTTCATACAGAAGGCTCTTTTTTTTTTTTCATTCATATCTTAGCTTAAACAAAATATCCACAGACACTGAATGAGATTAGTACACAAAATGGAAAGGAAGTTCAGCGGAATGAGAAATTATATATGATTCCCGAATTTGAGAGAAAGACCTGATATTGGAGATGAGATTTAAAGGACAGTGAAGATTTTAATAGGCAGAAGGATTTCTTTTTTTTTCCCCGTCTTTTATTTTTTTCTTTCCTGCTAATTTACTTCCTCCCTCCCTCTCTCCTTCTCTCCCTGCCTCCCTTTCTTCTTATTATTTTCTTAATATTTTTGAAATAAATAATTAAAAATATTGCCCTCCTCTTCCCTATCCAGTTATCCGTCAACGCTGTCGGATAGCATTGCCATTTTATTGCTGTTTATTCAGTGCATGGACTCTAGAGCTAGACTTCATGTATACAACTCATGTGGCTACCAACTACATACCTAATTTGAAGAAAATGGAATAATCAGACTATCTACCCCATAGGATTGTTATGTGATTTACATAAGTCAAATTTATAAAATACTTAGAACACTACCTAGCACAGTGCCATAAGTTATATACTTTTTTTGTCATTCTTATTTTTTATCATTATTGATTAACCAAAACTCATAATGCAATTTATGTAGAGAATGGTCACCCAAACCTATCTACTTGTAGAAAGATAAGTCAACAATCACTCCATTATGCTGTCAGAAGTATATTTGGGCACATTCACTGTGGCTTATCTACTCGAGGCTTGCACAGTCTAAAGATCAAATGCAAAAAGGTGAGGAAAAAACCTAAGTTTCATTTATGAAGAAAAACATGGTCAGTAATGCTTGAGTTTAGAAGGAAAAACAAAGCTAAAAGCGGAAGTGTTGGAATAAGCAGATACGTAGAGTCAGACATTTGACTTCATAAGTAGGTAATGGGGAGCTGATTAATATTTGAAATTATGGATTATCACAATCTGAGTCATGCTTTTAAAAGTAATTTTGCAATTGATATGTATGATAAATGGAAGAGGAATACTACTAGAGTAGTGATGCCGGTTGTAGAATATGGCAATTGTTGAAATTGAGACGATTTAATTTATTGTGGCTCCATGTGTGCAGAGTAGAACTGCTCCATAGCGTTTTCAAGGCTGTGACCTTTCAGCAGTAGATAACCAGGCTTCTCTTCCAAGCTCGTCTCTGAGTGAGTTTGAACTACCACCCTTTAGGCCAGTAGATAAGCTTAAAAGTTAAAACTGTTTGCGCCACCCAGGAACTCAAGAATATAGTAGTAGTTTATTCAAAAAGACATGAACATCTGAACTTCTGACAGCAGTAAGAATAGAGGGAAGGTGAGATTTCAGAGTAGGTAAAGTAAAATGAAATCATGGAGCTGTAGAGGTATAGGAGCAAGAACATAATACTCAGAAAGGTTCAGAAAAAGAAAGTGAAAAATCACATAAAATTATATTAATTTCCTAAAATAGGCCCAGTTTCATAAAACAGAAAAGGGTTGAAAGTATCAGGAGAGTAGTAAAAATTTGAAACAGTTCTGCGGGAGATTTAATAAGAATCTGAGAAGTGATCTGTAAAATAAAATCAAATAAAGATGATATTTCCATATTTTAGAGAGAATTTATAAATATTGATTAATATAGTGATACTAGGATATTCTTGGCCATTTCTGTCATTTCTTATGACTAAAGAAAGGTTTACTTAATGATCAAAATATGATTAATCAGTGGAGAAACCACCCTGACAAGGTAGTGAAACAAATGTGTGTGAATGATCAGAACATAAGATGCAAGACAACTAATGAAATATTAGTTTGTTCCCTTCTTCAGATTTTCACTACTTTAATTGTACATTCTGCTGCCTGGGTCTCACACTGTGTCGGTCTTGCCATACTCCTTGCTCATGCTGGTTTTCTACTTTTCTGGATCCGGTTCCTTGTTTTTCTTTCCCATTGTTTTCCACCCACAAAAATGCTTCCGCAGAGTCAAGCCCAAATCTCATAGTACGAGTCTCTTAGTTAGGAAATAATTCTATGCCATTTCCAAATCTATATGATTGACTTATTTGTAGATTTTGTCACTATATTTTCTGTAAGTTACTATTCTGAGTGAACGTTTGCTGACTTACTGGATGAGACAATGCAGTGATGTACCAAATGAGTACAATTAATTAGCCTTCTTATGCATAATCAAAACAATTGCCATTGAGCCCATTCTGATTCTTGGCAACCCCATGTGTGTCGGTGTAGAACTGTGTTCCATACAGTTTTCAATGGCTGATTTTTCAGAAGTAGATCACCAGGCCTTTTGCTGAGGTGCCTCTGGGTAGACTCAAACGTTCAACCTTTTGGTTAGCAGCCTAGTGTGTTAACTGTACCACCCAGGGACTCTTTATACTTACCAGTACATTATTTGATTTATATTAGTTCCACCTTATGGACATAGAGACTTAAAGAGAAGTTGAATCAATGCTGGGGATAACATAACAAGTCAGCAAAGTATCCTGGAAACCTTAAAAATGTTTCTATCCTGTTTTACTTTACTTAGTTTTGATAACCTCTCTATATGAATGTGATAGAAAGATTTCTGAACATATTAGATTTTTCTGTGAATAGGCCATACTTTAGTATGAATAAGGAAAACAGTGAAAGATAAACTGAAAGACTCATAGACAGAGACCAATTAAAGTGTTTGCTTGACCTCCATGCCTGATTTATTAAAATGTTAGGTGGCCATATTGTCCTGGTCTCTCTGCATGAAACTAAATAATTCAGCCAGCTAGAAAACCAGGGAACAGATCGCATGTAAGATCCCAAGTTTGAAACAAATATAATTGTGAAATTTTCCTGCCTTTAAGTGATCTGAAAAAAAACATTAGTTTAGGAGTTATAATTACATCCAACAATAAATATCATTTCTGTAGATGGAATAGCAGTAGGTAGTGAGTAGTATAACCCTAAATTTATTTATGGTTATTGATTGTTGCTGTCGAGTCAATTCTGACTCATGACAACCCCACATATGTAGAGTAGAACTGCCTCATAGGGTTTTCAAGTCTGTGACTTTTCAGAAGTTGATTGCCAGGACTGTTCTCTTCTGAAGCACGTCTGGGTGGGTTTGAACTGCCAGCCTTCATGTTAGTAGTTGACTGCTTAAGAGTGTGCATGACTCATCGACTCCTAAATTTATTTATAGAAAGATAATAAGTTAAACATAGAATCATCTAGCAGAAAATTATCATATGCTCCATAAATATCTGGCATTTTATATATATGTATGTGTCCTTAGATAGGGAAACTTAGATCCTAGAATATCTCATTTAAAATAATATTAACAGCATATTATGTTGTTTGTTTCTTCTAATAAAAGAAAAACATTAAATGGTGGATTCAAGGTGGCCTCAGGCACAGCCAGAGGTCTTTCCTTAGAGACACCTATAATACTAACATTAATATATTAATAATGTTTCTTCCAAAGCAGTTAGCAAAAGAAATGCACGACACGAAATTCAGATAAGGACTTTTGAGGGCCCTTATGCTATGTCTCACATACTTTGGACATGTTATCAGGAGGGATCAATCCCTGGTGAAGGACATCAGCTTGGTAGAGTAGAGGATCAGCAAAAAAGAGGAAGACCCTCAGGAGATGGATTGACATAGTGGCTGCAACAATGGGCTCAAGCATAACAACGATTGTGAGGATGGTGCAGGACCGGGCAGTGTTTCGTTCTGTTGTACATCGGGTCGCTATGAGTTCGAACTGACTGGATGGCACCTAACAACAACAACAATGCTATCCTCCACAGCACCTTAGATTCCAGGCCACGATTGTTGGCTCAGGAATGAGCTCAAGCTTCGAAAGAGCGTTTACTTGGGATTTTTGAACTGGACTTAGGGAGAAGTGGCCATTTTTTTCTGGTGGCTAAACTGTGAGGTTTTAGTTTCCTGAGCATCGGTGTGAAATTTCTGTCACATAGTGGAAGTCAGTGTGGAGTAGAGGAAAATAGAGAGCTGGAACAGAAAGTATTGCAAATATGAACGATGGATAGAGGGAAAAATATCTGCTCACATTCAAGTCCTTGGTTTTAGTTTTCCCCGTTATCCTGCTATAGTCTAGTTTTTACACTGGTTAAACCTGATAAGCCAGGATTCAACAATAGACTTCCCTTTTGGCCACAGCTTGCACAGACTAGCTTTCTGCAATTTTCAAACAATAGAACCTTACTAATGCAAGAACATGTCTTTTTTGTTTAATGAGTTCAGAAGTCATTTTGTGTTCAATAACATTTAATCTATTTTGTAGAGGGCTCTTGCAAGATAGTGAGGATACAGACTTAAACAGGACAGACACTACACATAGCTTCATAGAGTGTACATTCTACAGAAGAACAAGACATTGAGTATTAGTCAAGGAATTAATTATTAAATCACAATAATGAGAAGTGCCCTGGAAGAGAAGAACCGTGTTTTATGAGGGTACATATGAACCAGTTCTGGAGAGTTAGGGAGGATTCTTTAAGGAAATGATGTTTCAGCAGGACCTGGAAGTATGATTTCATCCTATATGATGGTGAAACATTTAGTACTCTTTAAAGCCAACCACTCCAACATATTTCAGAAATAGTGACTATGCAGATAGAGAAAAGCGTGTACTCTTCAATCTTACTGCAGTGAAACTTGAAAAAAGTCACTTTTAGCTTAATTAGATACATTCCTCAATATGGAAAGTAAGGAAAACCATCTTTTATCTGCTGATGAAATTGGTTTATATTTTCAGGGTGCTTTTGGAATCAATAAAATGGCTAACAAAAGCTCTTGATATTTGAAGTGAAATTATTAATCATTATTTTTATGATATTGTGAGTCACTTCGTGAATGGACAGTATTTTGTTCTTTATTATTTGCCTGGTGTAATGTGCATGGCTGGCATTCAGTTTAGGGAGACGACATATTCAAGATCTTAGAGGATACAGGAGGGCCCAAAATTGAATAAGATATGAGAGACAGTGGGCAGTCAGCAGAAACAAGATGTATTGCCAGAATTTATTACTCTAGTTCAGAGTACATATACTCTAATTGTCTCTGAGATACACAAGTTAGAAATTTACGTGGTGCCCAATTATGTCTTTTCTCATATTACATAATTTACAAAGATGATGTCAAATGATTTAGCTATGATTGTTTAAAATAATTGTTATAATTTGAATGTCAGGATCCTAGATCACCAACAAATGGGCCTGTATCATATCTTTATGGTTCTAGTAAAGTCTTTAATGCCTTCTTTCCTTCTTCCTGCCTGCCTGCCTTTCTACCTGCCTTCCCCCCTTCTGTTCTTCCCTCCTACCTTTTCTTCCTCCTCCACTCCTCCTTCTTTCCCTCACTTCTATTTTTCTTCCTTCTTTCAACAGATACTTAGTGAACAACTACTTTTTGCAACAACAAAGCTCCAGAGACACAATTATGAGCAAAATGCATAGTCTTGATTATAAAGGAACTTATAGTTCAATAGTGGAAATGGATATTAATTAACTAATGACAAACTTAAAACTTTAATTATTTATGTGTTTAAGAACCAGGAACATGAGGTTTAAAATAAAATAAAATTTCTCTATAACTAGATTTTTTCAAGGCTTTTCCTATGTGGTAGCAAAAGATAAAATATTGCCAATTCAAAGTAACCATTATTTTTTCTGTTAATTCATGATTCTCTTCATTTCCTTTTCCTTGTAGTGATCTAAGATGTGGAAGAATTTCTATATCATTCTGCCTCTCTTGGAAAGATGTCTGTACTATGATCATGGGAAATTATCCATACTGGAATCTGTAAAATATGCCACCCCTTGCTGTTGAGTCAATTTTGATTCAAAGCAACCCTACAAGACAGAGTTGAACTGCCCCATAGGGTTTCCAAGGAGCAGCTGGTGGATTGGAACTGCTGACCTTTTGGTTAGCAGCCAAACACTTAACCACTGTGCCAGCAGGGCTCCTTCTTCCCTGTACCTATGCTGAAATGTCATTATACTGACCTTTCTCCACTGACCAATAAGATCTTTTGAAATTACTCTTAAATATTCAGGTAACCTCTGTAGCTCTCTTAGGAGGGGGCTCTTAGGATATGCCTATGCACCATACGTTTGAGAGGCAAAGTAGAGAGTGAATAGTAAACCAGTTCACTGCTTCACTGCTTGGATCTGCCATAATTGAATTTCTCTTTTACTCTGATCATCCCATGCAAAGAATTTTGTGATGTTGCCTTTTCTCCAAGTTTCAAATAAAACGTAAGATTAAGTTGCGTGTGCTCTCACATCCCCAAATGTTAAGACTGTTCTTTCATCAGTACTGCCCTCTCCAGCTCCCACGCCATGGGTTTTGGTCCTGACATGGGCCAAGGTATGTGATGCCTATCTCAGTGATCCACACAAATGGCTACCTAATTCTCCCATCTCCAGCCCACTCTAGAATCAATATGCGGTTGAAATACGAAACTGCTTATATAGGATTAACCATTCTTTCCAATTCTATTGATTCTCTTATTTAAGATATAAACTTTTTATTCAGGTATTTGATATTTATTGATAAAATGCCAAATTTTGATGTTAAATTTTATTTTCTTCAAAAATGTATGGGACTTGCAATTAAAAATCAATGTGACTGTCAAGATCTTTCTACTACTGTGAATATTAAAAGGCTAGTAAAACAAAAAGGTAATGTAAAATAAAATTGATTTTTTTAAAGAGACACAAGCCTTAATATGCAGGGTATGTCATATCGAGAAGTATATACTGATAGAAGGATGGGGCTAGAGTGAAATTGTAAGGAAAAAAGGCACAAAAATAACTTTATGCTATATCTGCTGTAATCTGTTTTGATAGTGCTGTGAAAGAGATATGTAGTGTGCTAAGTGGTTACATACTGAACAGACAATAAATGAGTTTCCTACTTCTCTGAAAAAGTGGCATTTAAGCTTAACTCTCAGCAATTAGCAAGAATTAGCTATGATAAAAAAGGAGGTAGATATTTGGAAAAGCAAAATTTTCAGAAAATAGTAGACCAAATGTTTCAAGGAAGAACAAAATTTTTGTTTTCGGGAAACTGAAAAATAGCCAGTGTAGCCAGAACACAGAGAATGAGGAGGCAACTCCAAGAATGAACCTGCCAAGGGAGGCAGTGCAGAGATTGTACCAGGTGTGAGGGCATGTGAATGTTAAATGGCTTAGATTTAATCCTAAAAACAACAGTAAGTAAATGAAGGATTTCTGAAAGGTACAAATGACGTGATCTGTATTATGAAATCATGAAGCCACCAAGACCATTAGGCTATGCTTCTGGAATCACAGTGGGAGGCAAGGGTGGCTGTCCTCTTCATGTGTGCCTCTTAAGGGGAAATGCTTTAATATCATGCTCTAACCTACCTGTTCTAATCTGCATGCCTTCAGACCAATGAATTCTTATAATAATAGTGAAAATTATAGAGCATTACAAATTTTATAATGTCCATGTTATTGTTGTTGTTAGGAACTGTTGAGTCAGCTCTGCCTCACAGAGACTTTATGGATAACAGAACGAAATGTGACCTAATCCTGCACCAACTTCGTAATTGTTGGTATGTTTGAGTCCATTGCTGTGGCTATTTTGCAAATTCATTTCACTGAGGGTTTTGCTAATTTCTCCTGACCCCCTACTGTACCAAACATGATATCCTTTTCTAATGATTGGTGTTTCCTGATAATGTATCCAAAGTAACTGAGCTAAAATCTCACCCTGCTCACTTCTAAAGAGAATTCTGGTTATATTGTTTCTAAAATTGATTTGTTAGTTCTTCTGGCAGTCCACAATATACATAAAGGTCCCTATATGGGCTGAATTCCTTAACATTAACACAGGTATGGATGCTGTACTCCATTGTGCAGGTGTCATGGAGAAAAAAGAGCCTTCTCTTGTGTACTCTGTATATGGATACACCTCCCTGAAGTTCCCAGCTCCACATACAACTCCATATATGTTCTGCCTGCATCTGACTGTGAGTTTATTTCCTGTATGTTTCCTTTACTCACATAGGATAAACTTATTTAATGGAGCATGTGTATTCATGTGAACATGTGTGTTTTCTTTGGAAAAACTTATAAAAGTTTAGAAAGTAAATACTTGGAATAACATAATAGGAATAAATGATGAAATACTACTATGTCACCTTTTCTGATTGGAATTATAGAAAAAAATGGAGTCTGGATAATCATAAAAGGAATATAGAATTGATACTCTACCTCAAGAAGATTAAAAAAAAAAAAAAAGGTTTCTAAAGCACAAGAATTTAGGCATATTTTATTTTTCCATGAGATAGATTTCAGAGACATTCTACTATGGCTATCTGAATTAATTTTTATGATCATAAAACATGTTAGCACATTTAAAAGAATTACTGCCCATTGGCATTAATAAATTATAAACTGGAATGAAATGTCCATTGGGAAGACATTTAGGTTTAGATGCTAAACTTTAACTTATGATATGGGAAAAGTCAAGTGATACATTAATTAAACTAATATCTGGCCCTACACTAGAAGAAACATGTAAAGGAGAAGTTAGAAATATTAACAGGAATGTTAGAGTTTGAAGCTCACCATAGAAATATTTGATTTTATCAAATTAAAAAAAAAAAAACTATTAAGTAGAGGTAGAAATAATAGCATATCAAAATACATGATCAAAGTCTAACTTTAGGGGCTTAAGTTCTTCTAATTAGTTTTATATCTGCAGTATGATATAAATTTTAAATTATGAAGATAATATTTTAAAAGAATATTATCCTCAAATACAAAGCTTTAGATTCTCCACAGCTTGAAAATAATTAAGTGGAAACATTTATTTTAATCCTTTGTTAAATTATATATACACTTAAGAGAATTTTAGTTTTCTAATTTACATGGACTTAACTGAAATTTTTCAATCTTTTAAGAACATTAGTTCTGCATGCACATAGTATCATTTTAGAGAACTATATATATATATATATATATATATATATATATATATACGTATATATATATTCTTTGGTAGCTTGTCCCAAATTTGCCTACATTTTTAGTAACTATAGTGAGTTTGAGGGAACCTGGGGTTGATCAGGAAAACAGGAATTATGATGAGATGGAGTTGTACAACAAACTATTTATTGGGGCTTACTCATTGACAGGAAACCCTGGTGGCCCAGTGGTTAAGAGCTATGGCTGCTAACCAAAAGGTTAGCAGTTTGAATCCACCAGGCCAGTTGGAATCCACCAGGTGCGGCAGTTCTATTCCGCCCAGTAGGGTCACTATGAGTTGGAATCGATTCCAGGCAAAGGGTTTGGTGTTTTGTTTTTACTCATTGACAGCTATGTGCAGGAGGCTGACTTACACAGCAAGAGGTGTACCAGAGGCTAGCAGTACATGGAACCACCAGAATAAAAAACAAACAAACAAACAAAAAGACCTCCTAAAACCCATTGCCATGGAGTGATTCCGACTCATAGGGACCCTATAGGACAGAGTGGAACTGCACCTTAGGGTTTTCAAGGAGTGGCTGGTGGATTCGAACTGCTGACCTTTTGGTTAGCAGCCTAGTTCTTAACCACTGCACCACCAGGGCTCCAAAAAGGAAAAGAGCATGAAAAAAAGAGAAGAGAGGGGGCACTTACACGCACCACAGGTGAGGTCCTCCTGCAGCAAGGTGGGCAGTTTCTAGGTCAGAGAGCTCCAAAGGCAGAAGCACCTCAGGGTCCTTGTAACTACAGGGTACAGGTTTGCTATGAGTCAGAATTGACTCAGGGCACACAACAACAACAACATTGCTATTTTTGGATATACTATCAAGAGGGAACAATTCCTGGAGAGGGACATCATTTTTGGGAAAGTAGAGGGTCAGCGAAAAATAGGAAGACCCTCAAGGAGAAGGACTGACATAGTGGCTGCAACAATGGGCTGAAACATTAGCAATACTTGTGAGGATGATGCAGGACCCAGCAGTGTTCTGTTCTGTTGTACGTAGGGTGGCTACGAACCTGAACTGACTCGAAGGCCACTAATAACAACAATCTAACATATTAACACTTATTTATTCATTCCTTAGTGTGAGGCAAGGATATGAAAGTAAGTTTTATATTTAAAGTAAATTAGAGCATTCAATTTAAGGAAAAGAATTTCAAAAAAGAAAAAAAAGGAAAATCTCACAATATCTTTAGAGACATCTTTTTCTGAGAGAAGTAAACAATCTCTCTCCCAAACAATTACTCAAAATGCAAACCTAAGGTAAAATGTTAAAAAATAATATTGATAATAATAAAACTACTGGTAACATCAAAAAGAAAAAAAAGATTAATTTTCAAGATCATGCGTATTGCAAGGTAAGATTATATATATTTATGAGTTGATTATAAATGAAGCTCAAAATTGTTTTCAACATTTAAAAAATTGTTAATTCACTCTTTTGATAAGTCTAGACTAAATTCAGTAGCACAAAGTGTGCTTTATATGTGGATGTGGACATTAGAACTAATTCTTCTTAACATCATATTGTTGTTATTGTCCTCATAATCCCTGTTATGCTTGAGCCCATTGTTGCAGCCACTGTGTCAGTCCATCTCTTGGGGATCTTCCTCTTTTTCGCTGACACTCTACCAAGCATGATGTTCTTCTCCAGGGACTGGTCCCTCCTGATAACATGTCTAAAGTATGTGAGATGAAGTCTCGCCATCCTTGCTTTGAAGGAGTATTCTAGCTGTACTTCTTCCAAGACAGATTTGTTCCTTCTTCTAGCAGTCTGTGGTATATTCAGTATTCTTCGGCAACACCATCATTCACATGCAGCAACTCTTCTTCAGTCTTCCTTATTCCTTGTCCAGCTTTCACACGCATATGAGGCGAATGAAAGCACCATGACTTGGGTCAGGAAGGTGCACCTTAGTTCTTAAAGTGGCATCTTTGCTTTCTAACACTCCAAAGAGTTTTTCTGCAGCAAATTTGCCCAATGCAGTGTGTCATTTGATTTCTCAACTGCTGTTTGCATGGATGTTAATTGTGGATCCAAGTAAAATGAAGAGTTTAGATTTTTAAAAAATGTCTCCAAAGAATTTCTATAGTCTACGTTAAATAATATTTGCATTAGTGTTAATATAAGAAAATTTCTATTACTTTATACAATTATCCTCATCTTTTATTATTATTTTTAATATTAGGGTTTTTGTAATTAACATAAGCTTGTAGAAATAGAATAGTACTATGCAATTTGCTTTCAAAAAGCTTTTACTTGAACAAGTATTTCAATAATACTGATTTTCTCCTAGAATAGCATATGAGACTTTCAAGAATAATTAAATAGCAGTAAATCCAATCTAAATTTATTGTTGTTGTTAGGTGCCGTCAAGTCGGTTCCCACTCATAGCAACCCTATGAACAACAGAAGGAAACAATGCTGGGTCCTGCACCATCCTCAAAATTGCTGTTATGCTTGAGCCCATTATTGCAGCCACAGTGTCAATCCATCACTTTAAGGGTCTTCCTCTTTTTCGCTGACCCTCTACTTTACCAAGCATGATGTTCTCCTCTAGGGACCATTCCTTCCTGATAACATGTCCAAAGCAAGTGAAACAAAGTCTCACCATCCTTGCTTTTAATGAGCATTTTGGCTGTACTTATGAAGTCTTCCCCAAATGAGAATGCTGATAGATTATTTTGGGGAAATTTTAAATAAGTTAATTTTGCTCTTGTGTGTGTATGAGTATTGTTTAAAACATTATTAATATTTCATGATATCTCATGGGCTTATTTTGATTATATTCAAAGAGTTGTTTGACCTTTGAAAATGAAAAATTTTATAAACTATATTAAGTTAAAAATCTACTGTATTCTTGCAGCAAAAAAGAAAATTTGTATGCATTTGAAATTATTCAAAACTCTGACTTTTAAAGGATTTAAAAATATAAAATAATTGTTTTTTTCTCAACTCAAATCTAGTACAAATATACACGTGCTGAAAAGAACTGGTTGTGCAGGTGCTATATAGGTAGAATTTTAGTAAATTTTAGAAAAAAACTACTTAGAACATTTTTTTAAAAATCTATGCTCCAGTATTTGTCAATACCAAATATATTAGAGGAGACAAAAATAACTATGATAATATAGACATTTGAGTAAATATTGTTATTGTTTTTAGCTTCTATTGAGTTGGCCCCCAATTCATGGTGACTCCATATGCTACAGAGTAGAACTGCTCTACAGAATTTTCTTGGTTGTCCACCAAGCCTCTCTTCCACACAGTGGCTGGATGGGTTTGAACTGCCGATCTTTAGGTTAGCAGCTGATCTTAAATAGCTTGCACCACCTAGGCTCTTATGTGTAAATGTTATACATTTTAAAATACATAAAATATCAATACTTAAGTTGAAAAATGTAACATTTAGTAAAAAGGAAGGTTATAAAACAGTCTTTTTTTAAATTTTATATTATTTGTACACAGAATCAGTCTAGTGAAATGGGAGTGTACTGATTATTTATTGCTGTGTAACATATTATTGGGAGCCTTGGTGGCACAGTGGTTAAGAGCTCGGCTGCTAACCAAAAGGTTGGCAGTTTGAAGCCACCAGCTGCTCCTTGGAAACCTTATGGGGCAATTCTACTCTGAATCGACTTGAAGGCAATGGGTAACATATTATCCCAAAAATGATAATACGTTTGGAATAATCAAATGGACCAGGAATCTGAGCATGGCTTAACTGGGTCCTCTGGCCCTTGAATTTTTTGCAAGTTTGTAATCAAAGTATTGGTCAAGGCTGTAGTCATCTCAAGGCTCTCCAGAGGGAGGAGTCCTTTTAAACTCACTCATGTTGCTGTTGACACAGTATAGTTCCTCCTGGGTTTTAATTGGCAGGCCTCACCTCCTCACTGTCTGTTGGCTGGACTCTGCCATCAGTACTCTCTCCATAATTCACACTAAACATGACAGCTGACTTCACTGAAGTGAGCAAGTGAGAGAAAATAAAATAGTACCAACAAGATGGAAGTGGCATCCTGTCATCTCTCTCA
Source organism: Dugong dugon (assembly GCA_030035585.1). NCBI lineage: Eukaryota > Metazoa > Chordata > Mammalia > Sirenia > Dugongidae > Dugong > Dugong dugon. Next base: position 104,680,680 of record CM057463.1, on the reverse strand, counting down.
TATTCTGTTTGTTAAAAGAAAGCAACCAAGTCCACTCACACTCTAAAGGAGGACGTTGTACAAAGGTGTGAATACCAGGAGACAGAGATCTTTGAGGACCGTCTTCAAAGTAAGCATACCACAATAGTATGTAAATAATTCTCACGGCAAAAAATTTTCCAAATTTCTGGGAGTGAGAAAACTTAATCCCCATTACACATATGGAAAACTTTCCAGGGAGCAAACATTAGGAAACTGAATTATTTTGCCAACAAAATGCCACATACCATTCTTCTTCAAAGAATATGTTTAAATGAATCATATGTGGGGAATCCATGATTCCTAAACTGCTAAAAATAAAGACATCTTACAGTAGTAATTATTCCTTAAACTCAACCTCTTTAGTATTATAGAGTGCTGCAAATCAAGTTCTCTCTAGTTAATAAAACACAGACACCATTGCTCAGTTGCATTTAACTGGATTTCCAGAGGTTTTACCTTCTTTAGTTTTATCTGGCTTGCCTACATAGCACAGTTAAAAGTTAAAAAATAAAATAAATCTCTGTTCATTGTCCACATTTAAAGAAAACACTCCAATAATAATCCTTATTTCTTAGATGGAGAGACTATCTTAAAAGTCCATTGTATGAAATAGTGCCTCCACATGAATGCATACAGGCAAGCTAGATCAAGAATAATCATGGCTATTCAAAGAAGCTCCTTCTATACCTACCCAACTACTATTAGATGAATTCCTAGAAAATGCAGAAAGACATGCTACATTATTCTTCTTATGCTGAGTGATTCATTACTGTTCAGCTACCTTGGATGATAATGGAACTATCCATGAACATTACTGGAAAAATGTAGCCCTGGGGAATTATACAAATGTAATACAGGGAATAATGTGTCCAGGGAGGGAATGTATGACCTACTCACTATTTTAACTTTGTATTGTCTTTGCTTCTATGATTGGTTAAGAAAACCTATAAAAACGGTTATTAATATTTTAGAGGACTATTGGAAAGTCTATTACTCTGAATTTATAAAAGACACCAAGCAAACTACAACGACTTTAAATTCAGTGATCATTCTACACTGGGGTCTGTACACAATTCTCTTTCTTTTGACTTGGAGTATGATCACACTTAGATATGAACTGCTTTCAAGAGCAGTTTCCCCGCTTTAAAACCAAGTTGTAATGGTAAATCAATGTATAAATAAATCTTTATGGAATACTATATTCTAAACCCTGTTGGGTGACGCAAAGAAACTTATGGAAACTTCTTCAAAGAGGTTAATTATATTAATTCATATTTGTATGTCATTTTGGCATATACAAATCCATTTCACAGCTGAAAGGGTGGCATTATTCTCCTGATACTCTTTTTAAGTACTGTTTGCAAGACTAGGCAGCATATAATATGGCATGGCTAGAAGCATTATGAGTTTATTGTCTTTTTCCTTTAAGATTTTTTTTTTTTTTTTTTGGTAATCAAAGTGTGCTCTGTCTCATTTGACTTTAGAATAGTACTTCTCTGCATGTCATCCATAGATTACCTGATTGGAATCACCTGGACTGCATGTTAAGCATGCGTATTTCATCCACAAACCTAGCCATTCTGTGTCAAAGTCTCTAAGGGCAAGCCAGAAATTCTGCATTGTAACCGAGTCTCTAAGTAGTTATTACGCATAGTAAAGTGTGAGAACCACTTCCCTAAGCTGTGCTGATCCATAAATCTTAGCTAGCAAGATGAACCTACATTTGAGAGACTAATAGAGAAGGCTTGCAAAAAATAGGAGATAAATAATGTAAAACTGGAAAGCAGTAAATGGTTGTCCTTAAATGCAACTACATTTTGTTTATTTGTATCAATTATTGAGATTGTACTATACGCCAGGCAGCATAACAAGCACTTTAGGTATACTAATTTAAATATATAAAACATCACTCCTATGAAAGAGGAATTTTGAATCGCCAATTTACAAGTGGAGTAACTGAGACTGTGACAACTTAACTGACCTGTCATAGATCACACAAGCAGCCATCAGAGAAGAGATTCAAATCCAGGTCTGTCTAATTTAAATTTCCAAGTTCTCAACTTCTATGCTACCTCAGAATGATCAGTATGGTCTGCCGAGGTTAGAGAATGTTTCACTGGGAAATACAACTCATATCAGGCATTGGTGTTCAGAGAAGTAAGACTCACCCGTAGTCACAATGACTGGGATTCAAATAACAATAATAGACGAGTGAGAGCACCCCTGTTTGCCAAACAGCATAGGTAAACCTTAAGGGTGAATATAACTGGGATGTATGTGACACCAAATGTTGAAGTGCAGAGCGGTGGGTAAAATTGCCTGCCTAGGAAAGAAGGTCTCTATGAGTCAGAATCGACTCGATGGCACATAACAACAACAACAACAACAAGGAAAGAGATTAAATATGCCTTTGGTGGTTTGGAGATGAGATTTCTTACTTCCAACAAAGAGAAGAAGGGAAAACACTGTGTTCCAATATTTGAACAGGATTGTCCTTCTCTATGTATTTATCGTTATATCTAAAACATTTAACCTACTTGACCACTCCCTTTGTGAAACTATCTTCACCCTTGGGGTGAGAGTTCTCGCTCTATCTGATTTCCTTCTCACCAATCTATCTCTTATCAATCTTCTCTACTCATTTCTTCACGTGTGCATATCTTTAAATGTGAGTTTTGTCCTGCATGCTGTCCGAATAATCACTCTAACGGTTTTCACTACCATATCTGCCAGGGTTTTCTTAAGCTAGAGTCAAAGATATTTGATCCTCATACGATTTAGCATCCTGTTGGATGCCAAATAAATTGTAATAGTCATCCCTGTCTTGTTTTTTCCTGGCAGACTCTGTTTGGTTTAAATGTTCAGCACACCTCCATTTGAACTATCTTATTTGCTAACCCCTTAATGACAATTTTATTTCGATTGTAATGGATTGACTTAAGAAGGGACATATAAACCAATTGTAGTAATTAGACGTAAGATGAAGTTATCTGGATGAGGGGAAGGAAGGCTTTAGGAAATATTTCTTCCCTGATAGAAGGGATGAACATAGAAAGATAGCTGTTCTTCTTTTGCTCTGTCATAGTCAGCTCTAGATACTGTTCTGGAAACTGATGCATCCATCTTGTGTTTATGGAGAGAGCTAGTCCAAGTGCAAACTGGCATGCCAAGGATGGCAGAAAAAAAAAGACCAAAAGTACTTGTCTCCCTACTGATAGTTGAATGATTGTATTGCCAGCCTTGTACTTGATACTAAGATAATTAAATTTCCTTATTGCTTTAATTATTTTAATTTGGTGTTTTCTCTTACTTCTTTTACTCTTTCTCAACCAAAATCATCCTCACTGATTCCCATGGAAAAAAGAGATTCATAAACATCTTGAAATTATGAGATTTTGTGCATGTGTGTATTTCTGGAAATGGAGTTCATAATTTTCATCAGATATATAAAAGTATGTACTAGTCATAAATTCATAAAACTTACTAATTGAATTAACATAACTCACAAGTATGTCTTCTATATTATTTTGCACATGTCATTATAATACTTTACTTTGGCTTCTTGACCTGCCCTGTGAAATCTTCTGTTCAGTTCTTTTACTTCATTGTTTCTTCCATTCGCTTTAGCTACTCTGGATTCAAGAGCAAGTTTCAGAGTCTCTTCTGACATGCATTTTGGTTTTACTTTCTTTCTTGTCTTTTTGATGGCCTCTTGCTTTCTTCATGTATGATGTCCTTGATGTCGTTCCATAACTAGTGTTCAATACGTCAAATCTATTCTTGAGATGGTCTCTAAATTCAGGTGGGAGATATTCAAGGTCGTACTTCGGCTCTCTTGGACTTGTTCTAATCGTCTTCAGCTTCAACTTGAACTTGAATATAAGCAATTAACGGTCTGTTATGCAGTCAGCCCCGGGCCTTCTTCTCACTGATGATGCTGAGCTTTTCCTTCATCTCTTTCCATAGATGCAGTCGATATGATTCCTGTATATTACATCTGGTGAGTATCACATGTATACTTGCCATTTATGTTGTTGAAAAAAAGTATTTGCAATGAAGAAGTCATTTGTCTAGCAAAATTCTATCCTGCCATCTCTGGCATCATTTCTATCACCAAGGCCATATTTTCCAACTGCCGATACTTCTTTGTTTCCAACTTTTGCATTCCAGTCACCAGTAATTATCAATGCATCCTGATTGCATGTGTGATCAATTTCTGCAGAAGTTGGTAAAAATCTTCAATTTCTTCATCTTTGGCCTTAGTGGTGGGTGAATAAATTTAAATAATAGTTGTATTAACCGGTCTTCCTTGTAGATATATGACTGCAACAACATTCCTTTTCAAGTTGTCTTTCCCAGCTTAGTAGAACTTATGATTGTCCTATTCAAAATGGCCAATCATAGTCCATTTCATCTCACTAATGCCTAGGATATCACTCTTTATATCTTCTATTTCAATCATTTCAGAAGATAGCATATGATCAAGAACCAACGGTATGGAAGGTCCAAGCTGCACTGAAGACACTGGCGAAAAATAAGCCTCGAGGAATTAACGGAAGAGCAATTGAGATGTTTTAACAAACAGAAGCAGAGCTGGAAGTACTCACTAGTCTATGCCAAGAAATTTGGAAGACAGTTACCTGGCCAAACGACTGGAAGAGATCCATATTTATGCCTATTCCTAAGAAAGGTAATCCAACCAAATTTGGAAATTATCAAACAATATTATTAATATTGCACACTAGTAAAATTTCACTGAAGATCATTCAAAAGTGGTTGCAGCAGTACATCAACAGAGAACTGCCAGAAATCCAAGCTGGATTCAGAAGAGCATGTGGAATAAACGGCAGCATTACTGATGTCAGATTGATCTTGGCTGAAAACAGAGAATACCAGAAAGATGTTTATCTGTGTTTTATTGACTATGCAAAGGCATTCAATTATTTGGATCGTAACAAATTATGGACAATATTTCAAAGAATGAGAATTCAGAACACAAAATTGTGCTCATGCGGAACCTGTACATAGACCAAGGGACAGTCATTTGAAAAATCAAGGGGAAAGGTGTGTGTCAGGGTTTTATCTTTTCACCATACTGATTCATTCTGTATGTTGAGCCGATAATCCAAAAAACTGGACTATATGAAGAAGAACAGGGTATGAGGATCAGAGGAAGAGTTACTAACAACCTGCGATATGCAGATGACACAACCTTGCTTGCTGAAAGTGAAGAGGACTTGAAGCACTTACTGATGAAGATCAAAGAGTATAGTCTTCAGTATAGATTACACCTCAACATAAAGAAAACAAAAATTCTCACAACTGGACCAATAAGCAATCTCATGATAAATAGAGAAAATATTGAAGCTTTCAAAGATTTCATTTTGCTTGGATCCACAATCAGTGTGCATGGAAGCAGCAGTCAAGAAATCAAACACCATATTGCCTCGGGCAAATCTGCTGCAAAAGACATAACTTGTTACAAAGGAAAGATGTCACTTTGAGGAAGGACTAAGATGCATCTGCCACAGGCTATGGTATATTCAGTTGCCCCATATGCATGCTCTTTTGCTTCATCATTTCTTTCATTTGCTGAACAGAAGATTTCAAAAGGTGGCTCAAGAAGACAAAGTAAAGTATTATAGTGATATGTTCAAAGACCAGGAGTTAGAAAACCAAAAGGGAAGAACATGCTCTGCATTTCTCAAGTTGAAAGAACTGAATTAAAAAAATATGGGCCTTGAATTGCAATATTGAAGGATTCTACAGGGAAAATATTAAGTGATGCGAGAAGCATCAGAAACAGATGGAAAGAATACATACGGTCACTGTACTAAAAAGAATATTGGTCAACGTTCAGCCATTTCAAGATGTAGTATATGATTAGGAACAGATAGTACTGAAGGAGAAGGTCCAAGCTGCACTGAAGGCATTGGGAAAAACAAAGCCCCAGGAATTGACAGAATATCAATTGAGATGTTTCAACAAATGGATGCAGAGCTGGTGGCTGACTTGTCTATGCCAATAAATTTGGAAGCCAGCTACCTGGCCAACTGCCTGGAAGAGCTCCATATTTATGCCTATTCCAAAGAAAGATGATCCAACTCAAATCGGAAATTATTGAACAATATCATTAATATCACACACAAGTAAAATTTTGCTGCATGTCATTCAAAAGCAGCTGCAGCAGTACGTCAATAGAGAGCTGCCAGAAACTCAAGCCAGATTCAGAAGAAGACTTTGAACTAGGGATATGATTGCTGATGCCAGATGGATCCTGGCTGAAAGCAGAGAATACCAGAAGGATGTTTACCTGTGTTTTATTGATAATGCAAAGGTATTCGACTGTGTGAATCATTACAAATTATGGATCACATTGTGAAGAATAGGTATTCTATAACATTTAATTGTGCCTATGAGGAACCTGTGCATAGATCAAGAGGTAGTCCTTTGAAAAAAACAAGGGGATACAACACTGTTTAAAGTCTGGAAAGGTGTGTGTCAGGGTTGTATCCTTTCACCATACTTATTCAATCTGTATACTGAGCAAATAATCTGAAAAGTTGGACTCTATGGAGAAGAACTGGGTATCAGGATTGGAGAAAGACTCTTTAACAACCTGCGATATGCAGATGACACAACCTTGCTTGCTGAAAGTGAAGAGAACTTGAAACACTTAATGATGAAGATGAAAGACCACAGTCTTCAGTATGGACTACACCTCAGCATAAAGAAAATGAAAATCCTCACAACTGGACCAATAAACAACATCATGATAAATGGAAGAAAAAAAAATTGAAGTTGTCCAAGATTTCCTTTTACTTGGATCCACAATCAATGACCATGGAAGCAGCAGTCAAGAAATCAAACAACATACTGCATTGGGCAATCTGCTGCAAAAGACTTCTTTACAGTGTTAAAAACAAAAATGTCACGCTGAATATTAAGGTGTGTCTGGCCCAAGACATGGTGTTTTTAATTGCCTCATATGCATGCAAAAGTTGGACAATGAATAAGGAAGAGAGAAGGATTGATATCTTTAAATTATGGTGTTGGCGAAGAACACTGAATATACCATGAACTGCCAAAAGAATGAACAAATCTGTCTTGGAAGAAGGACAACCAGAATGTTCCTTAGAAATAAGGATGGTGAGTCTTCATTTCACATACTTTGGACATGTTATCAGGAGGAATCAGTCCCTGGAGAAGGATGTCATGCTTGGTAAAGTAGGAGGTCAGCAAAAAAGAGGAAGATTCTCAAGGAGATGGATTGACACAGCAACTGCAACAATGGGCTCAGGCATAACAATGATGTGAGGATGGTGAAGGACCGGCCAGTGTTTTTTTCATTGTACACAGGGTCGCTAGGAGTTGGAATGGACTCCACGGCACTTAACAACAACAACAAAAACACGTGCATTGCAAAAGCTGGGCAATGAAGAATGGAGACTGAAGAATTCATGCATTTGAATTATGTTGTTGGTGATGAATGTTGAATATGCCATGGACTGCCAGAAGAATGAACAAATCTGTCTTGGAAGAAGTACAGCCAGAATGCTCTTTAGAAGGGAGGATGATGAGACTTTGTCTTAAGTACTTTGAACATGTTACAGGAAGGATCAGTCCCTGGAGAAGGACATCATGCTTAGTAAAGTAGAGGATCAGTGAAAAAAGAGGAAGATTCTCAAGGAGATGGGTTGACACATTGGCTGCAACAATGAACTCATATATAGCAATGATTGTGAGTATGGCAGTGTTTTGTTCTGTTGTACATAGGGTCACTGTGAGTCAGAACTGACTCACTGACACCTAACAACAACAAAAGTAACTACATATTTTGCAGATTCTATCACTTTCATGTTAGTTTTATCTATTAACATTCAGTCTGATTTAAAAGTTCAATCTCTAGTGAAAGCAATAGTATATGTTTGCTATTATCATTTTATCATCAATATATTTTTTTTATTATAAGGGATACATTGTGTCCTTGAGCAAGGGCATCATTAAACTCAAAGTAACATAAAAAGAGAAACCTAATTGTAGTCTCCCAAATGGATTGTATAGATGGGAGGCAGGGAGTCTCCCTATAAGATTAAAGTAGTAAACCAACTTCTAGTTAAAAAGACCTCTGACTGGTAACTGAAAATCAAGAGAAAAGAATTAATTTAAGAGACACATCAAAGCAATAAATTATAAGTCTTGGTGACTAGTTGAATATATTAGTAAAGGGTAAAAGAGAAAATTTTAAAACTACTGAAAGAAACTGGAAGTATCCTACCCTAAGTAGACCTAGGGGGAGCATAGCCCTGTTGATGCCTTGAATTTGAACTTCCAGCCTCCAGAAATGTGAGAAATTAAATTTATTTTCTTAAGAGCCCTGGTGGCACAGTAGTTAAGAGCTCGGCTGCTAACCAAAATGTCGGCAGTTCAAATCCTTGGAAACACTAAGCGAGGGAAGTTCTACTCTGTCCTATAGGGTCGCTATGAGTCGGAATCGACTCAACAATTTTTTTTTTCTTTAAAACCACCACCACTTTGTACTATTTTGTTATGACTGCCCTAGGAAACCAAGACAGAAGCTTAGCATAAGTGATCCAGTTATGGGATCCAAATCCATTACTCTGGAGTCATTTCCGACTCATAGTGACAATATAGGACAAAGTAGAACTGCCCCATGGAGTTTCCAAGGAGTGCCTCTTGGATTCTAACTGTAGATCTTTTGTTTAGCAACCAATCTGTTAATCACTCAGAACTATTTTAGTTCAAATCCAAACTCTCTAAACCTGTAAATGAATTGCTTAGCCACTATGATTCAGTCTCCCTACATGTAAAATGGGATTAATAATAGTAACTCCTTTGTGAGGTTTTCTTTTTGATTATTAGGTAAATAAATATGAGGTACTTTGTATAAGAGCCTGACATTTTATAATTTCAGAGGAATTAGTTTTCTTTAAAATTAAAATATTTATTATTAATGTTATAATGAATGGAATTTCATCTTTATGTTAAAGACATATATTATCTTGCTATGTCAGTTATTTTTATGAGTACTAGATGTAGAGGTCATAGAAATGGAGGTCAACTTGTTCTGATACTATGTAGGCTCTTTTACAAAATAATTTATATCACATTCATTGGATTACTAATATTATTTATATTTTCACAAAATATTTAATATGCAGAAGAAAAACTTAGTAATATTTTAATATTATACCCAGCATAATCTTATGATTTCAGATGGATTATGCATGTAAATTAATATATGATTATTACTGTTTTCTTCTTCCTAGAGTTTTGGGTTATAAATTCTGTCGTTTGTTACAACATCCTTCAGGAAACCAAAAATATGGTAACATATAATACTTTTATGCTGTTTCTGTATTGTTCTATTAAAAAAGAAATACCTCTGGCAGAAACTGAGGAGTAATTGATAACAACTGAAAATATTCTTTACATTATCTTTGAACTAAATTTTTGACCTTGCCTAGCTTTAAAGATAAGAGCATGTTTTGTTTAGTTTTGTTTTTTCTAATCACTGACTTCAACTAGATTCAGCATAGAAAAGGGCTAGGGTCAAATGCTGGCTTTAATTATGATTATCATCGTTGTTTAACCATATTCTGTCTTTTTTTTTTTTCCTACATCCTAACAATATTTTTCACAGATTCCATACTTCCAGGCTAATTTTATCTATTCAAACTCAGATTGATTAAAGTCTCAATCTATAATTTGATTTAAATCTCATCTCCTCACCTCCCTCAAAGCAGAGGCTAATTGAATGGAGGGAGAAGTAGGGACTGTCTTTTGTCTGTCTGAGACATCACCTGACTCCTCCTTCTTCAAGGACAGCCCCTTCAGTGTATTGTGGTGGGGAGGAGAGAAAAGAAAGGGGATAAGGGTGTTGTAACTTCATTGGCAAGGATTGTGGTCCTCCTGCTGGTTTGTCATGGTTTTTCTGCTGATGCTTTCCAGATATTAATGCTCTCTTTATGGAAAGCATTCAAATGTGGGGTCCCTAAAGGGACTCTTTCCGTCTCCCCACTTCTCCGCTGAGGATTGTGTACATTCTTCTTGTGGTACAGACTCTGGCATGGGAGACCAGATTCTGTCTCAGTCTTATGTTATCACCCCAACTGTCCACTTTTATGATTAAATACCTACATCCTGCCAACTGTCCCCTTAAACCAGGATAATAAGAAGGTAGCTTGAATGCAACAACCATCCATGTGAGAGTGGCCCCACTTCTGCAAAGTTTTCAGACCCCACTGTTTTGAGAATGTTTGACACTGGTTACCTTTTTGTTCTCAGGTCCAAGTTTAGCTGCCTATTCTGGGACAACAGTAAAATAACTTCTAACACTTTAAAAACTGTTCTATTTAACCAACAAAAACAAACTTTCTTAATCATTTCAAGTTGGGTTCATGCACCCTGTTCTGTGAAAAGCAAACTTTTTTATTTTACTCTTCTTTCATTATCTTTATTATCACTTGTTTGGTATAGTACTGAAATATAAAGAGAAGAAGAAGAACATAAAATATATTTTTAAACATTTGTACTATCACATGGGGTCACTATGAGTCAAAATCGATTAGGCACCTAGTTATCACCAACACCATATTTATTCTATAATAGAAACATCTGAAATACTGACTATAAACTATTCACACCTGACTTATGTATGAAGGTAAATCAAAAAGTATTGCTGCTAGGGTTCCTTCCAGTTCATATGTGCATGGATTTATTACAAACAAAAAGTATTTAAATATGTCTCTGCTGTCAGTGGATGGCTGCAGGCAAGTCCCCCCATTAATACACTTGTCTTAGTCTCATTAGGGTGCCTTCAAAAAAAAAAAAAAAAGGATACTTTTTGTGCCATAGAAAAAAACTATTTTGAGGTCAGGGCTAATACCAAATTTTTAGCAAAACTAAAGCGAGCATTTTCCCAAATCAATGACGTTTTGCAACAAGTTTATGGGAGTGCTGCCCCACATAAACCAACAGCTTTTAGGTGGGTGAGGCATTTTTAGGAAGGTCGAGAAGACCTCAACGATGAGCCAAGAGAGAGAAGACCAGTCAGAAGGTTACGGCGACTGTTTTGGGGGATCCCAAAGGGATAATCTTGATCGCTTTTCTCAAAGGACACAGGACAATCACAGGGGCTTGTTACAAAGAAGTGTTAAGAAAGTTGAAAACTGCAAAGGTGAGAAAAAGGTCAGGAAGTTTGTTCCGAGGAATTTTTTTTTCCATCCCAACATTCTTCGAGGGTAGCAAGCAAGCGCTGTCCTATAAGAATTTCACTGGGAAACCTTACTCCATCCACATTACAGCCCTGATCTTGCACTTTCAGACTTCTTTTTGTTCCCCAAACTTCAAGACCATTTAAAAGGAACATGATTTGAGTCCCTCGAGGACGCTAAGACTGCCATTTAGACCGTGTAAATCGAAGAGCACAGAATTCTTTGGGGAAGGGTTAGAGACATGGAAACACCATCTTCAGAAGTGTACAGACCTGGATGGAGGATATATAGAGAAACAATAGCTTCACGTATGATATTTTTGTTTAATAAAGGTTTTTATTATTTTATATCAATATTTTTTGGTTTACCCTCATATATTACACATTTATTTCCTGAGCAAGGTTTATCCCTGCAGCTTAAACTGTACACATCACTGGTATTACAACATAAATGGGTAGATGCCCAGGAATCTATTTAAAGAAAACTCTGAGGAGTTCGCTGTTATTAAATTCATCCAAAGTGAAGAGGGTCAGATATACACAGAAAAAAAACCCGTTGTGGTCAAGTCGATTCCAACTCACAGCGAACCTATAGGACAGAGTAGAACTGCCCCTTAGGGTTTCCAAGGAGCCTGTTGGATTCGAATTGCCGACCTTTTGGTTAGCAGGCATAGGTCTTAACCACTATGCCACTGGGGTTCTCCAGATATACATAAGTGACTTAACAATGCTGTATTTGTAGGATAAAATGGGGAATTTTTATATCTGTCCTTTTTTATAGCAACATGTCCATTATTATCCTGTCTCCTTGTAGTTCTTTTGTGTCTCTATCCTTTGTTTATACCTACATGTAAAACTCACCACCTTTTCAGGTTCTACTGAAAAACTCATTAGCCAAAACAGGACTGAACAATGCTTATTTTCTGAAGTTTTTATCTGAGAAACAGAGAAGGGATGTTTCTATTGTAAACCTTCCAGTAAACAAATAGAGAAACATTTTCCCAGTTCTATTCTCCACAGTCTCCTGTTCCTGTTTCTTCAGGCCTCTTCTTTGTCTCCTTTAATTTTCATTCAGGAGTTTCTCTGAGCAATTTATATTCGTAATTTTTTAAAATTTTGTTGTTATTATTTTTAATACAGAGCAAATAAAGCTTCCTCCTGGCTCTTGCATAGAAGGAAAATTAACAAAAGCATATCTCAGTTAATAGTACCCATCTTCCTTGGAAGGCTGTCTAGGTGTCTGTCTAAAACCAAAATCATACCAGTTGCTGTCAATTCCAACTCATGGTGACTACATGTGTTTCATAGTAGAAATGGGCTCCGTAGAGTTTTCAATGGCTGTGACCTTTTAGAAGTAGATAATCAGGCAGAACTCAAATTCTAGTAAGAAGACCAGACTTAATGGTCTGTCTGAGAATGGAGGCGCCTTGGAGGGCATGGCCCTTGGACTCTCTAACAGCCCAGAACTAAAAGAATTTCCAAGGCCAACTCTTCGGACAGGGATTGGACTAGACTGTGGGACATAAAGTGATACTCGTGAAGAGTCTGCCTCTTAGGCAAGTAGATACAAGAGACCAAAGGGGCAGCTTCTGTCCAGAGGTGAGATGACAAGGCAGAGAGAGTTAGGAGATGGCTAAATAGTCGTGGGGAATCAGGGGCAGAAAGGAGGAGTGTGCTGTCGCAGAATGGGGTGAGCAATTAGGGTCTCAGAACAATGTATGTAAAAAAAAATTTTGTATGGGAGACCAACTTGAAATGTAAACTTCATTTAATTACAACAATAAAAAAAAAGGAAAAATATAGGTGGTATGGATTGAATTGTGTTCCCCCAAAATATGTATCAACTTGGTTAGGCCATGATTTCCAGTATTGTGTGGTTGTCCTCCATTTCGTGACCATAATTTTATGTTAAAGAGGATTAGGGTGGGGTTGTAACACCCTTACTAAGGTCACATCTCCGATCCAATGTAAAGGAGTTTCCCTGGGGTGTGACCTGCACCACCTTTTATCTTACAAGAGATAAAAGGAAAGGGAAGCTAGCAGAGAGGGGGAGACCTCATACCACAAAAAAGAAGCACTGGGAGTTGAAAGCATCCTTTGGACCTGAGGTTCCTACACAGAGAAGCTCCTAGTCCAGGGGAAGATTGATGACAAGGATCTTCCTCCAGAGCCGACAGAGAAAGCCTTCCCCTGGAGCTGATGCCCTGAGTTTGGACTTCTAGCTTAGTAGACTGTGAGAGAATAAATTTCTCTTTGTTAAAGCTAAAAAAAAAAAGAAGAAGTAGATCACCAGGACTTTATTCCAAGGTGCCTCTAGGTGGATTTGAAGCACCAACCTTTTTGTTAGCAGAGGAGCATTTTACCATTTGTGCTTTCCAGGGATTCCTAGGTGTCTGTATAGAATGACTTATATATAAATTGCACTCTTTCCGGTCATGATCCTATATTTGACCCATAAGGGGCAGATAAATAAAAGTTTGTTGTTAATCAAAACTTTGGCTAAAAGTTGAACAACAATTTGAATAACAAACTATAGGATGCTGGGGTATAAGTAGTATGGTTCTCGCATCATAAGGCATAGAACAAAACATTGACAGAACAATTTTTCCTCACTTCTGGGTGTGACACAGACTGTCTTCAGGAGATGTCAAAGAGATTGCTCATGGATGTCACTGAAGAAATTAACAGGGGGTTCCATTTCAGCAATAGCTCTCTTAAAAGAAAGAGAAGAATAAAGTAACACCTGGTATACGGTGGATGAAAGACTTGTTCTTGAACACGTGGAGGAGAATTCCTGGGAACTCCACTGGTAATCTGAGAGTTCATTGTAAGTGGCAGCAGGCCCTGCAATAGTAAGCCGATTCTGCAGAACATAGGCTTGCTTATTGTGAATACTCTGTTTGTTGAACCTCCTAGGAAGGAATGCTTGAGGCAATGGTAGCTACTTAATCATATTCAGCATTTGAGAATTTGGGGACTGGAAAGGACTTCCAGGAACCCAAGTCTCCTAAAGTCCTCTATGATGTTTCTGTCAGCCCGTTATACAAGCTTCCAAACCTTGCATGCATTCTCATAACAACTCAGTTTTATTATTAAAATATTTTCCATTCTTTCTAAAAAACCTTGTTAGGAGAGATACACTAAACACATTGTCTATTTAATGGCATATTTGTCTATTTTCTATAAAATTAAAGTATTTTTTAGGACAAATTATGTAATTTATAAGGATTTCATAGTTCTTTAAACTAAGTGTCTTTACGTTTACTGCTGTGCATTCTTCACTTTTGGATGAATATTATAATTCATTATTAAAAATGGAAATAATACAGCAAATGACAAGAATGCAAGCCCCAAATCTTTTTTTCTTTAAGTTCAACACCGAAGGACTATCAGAACAATTAATAGTATTAAGAATTTCTAAAACAAATTTACAGAGCCGAAAGTCTATTTCATCAGATAAGAACATAGTTTTATATCAAAATAATAAGATTATTTTCCCTTCGGAAGTATAAACAGCTCTGAATTTAAAATATAAATAGACATTTACTAAAAGACTATTCTGTATGCCCATCATGGTTCTATGTGTTGTTAATTTTCATTTATTCTAATTACTATGTACCCATAAAAAAAGAAAATTGCCACTGAAAAGCAACTTCTTGTAGGCAACAAGTGTTCTGGAGTTAAGCAGGCTAAACTGAACATCGAGCTTCTTTCTCTACTGCTGTTCTAAGTTTAGACAAGTTACTTGAAATCTCTTAGCATTGTTTTAGCATGTGTTTAGTGGGGATATATTAACTTATATGTTTGTGTCAGAGACTAAAAGTAAATTTATTATAATATTTAGCTCTTAGTAGTTGCTCAATACATATTAACACATCACTCTGTAAGGATAGAATATACAAAAATTGCATTTTCATATAGAAGCAGAATAGATACCAAAAATAATTATATTTTCTCAGAGGCTATGAGGCTAGAAGTCCGAAATCAGAGTGCCAACTCGCAGCGAAGGCTTTCTCTCTCTATTGGTTCAGAGTGAGGGTCCTTGTCATCAATTTTCCCCTGGTTTAAGAGTTTCTCAGCACAGCGACCCCAGGTCCAAAGGATGCACTCTATTCTCAGTGCTTCTTCTTGGTGGTATGAGGTCCCCATCTATCTGCTTGCTTCTTTCTTCTTTTATCTCTTGTAAGATAAAAGATGATGCAGGTCATATCTTAGGGAAACTCCCCTTACATAGAATCAGGGCTGTGACCTGAGTAAGTGTGTTGCACCCATCCTAATCCTCTTTAACATAGCCTAATCTTGCCTCATTAGTCACAGGAAGATATTAGGATTTACAACACATAGGAAAATTACGTGAGATCACAAAATGAGGACAACCACATAATACTGGGAATCATTACCTAGCCAAGTTGACACATATGGGACACAATTCAATCCATGACATTCCACCATTTGGCCCCTCAAAATTTATGTCCTTGCCACATGTAAAACACACTTATCCCATCATATAATCCCAAAAGTCTTAAATCAACTCCAAGTCCAAATTCCATCCTGGAGCAAAATACCTTTTCATCTGTGAAATATTGAATACAAGTTACCTGCTTCCAAAGTACAATGGTGGAACAGTCACAAGATAGACATTTCCTTACAAATGGGAGAAATTGGAAGGAAAGAAGGGATAACAGGCACCAAGCAAGTCAGTAGAACACATTATATTAGCTCTCAAGTCTTGTAAATAATCCTCTGTTCTCTGAGACCATTTAGGCAATGGCCCTGCCCTCCAGACTCTGGGTGTTGGCCATACTCCCCAGATTCTGGGTGGCGGCCTCTCAGCAGTGCAATGAAGTGGCACCAGAAATAGAAATTCTAGTTCAGGGAATCTAATGTCAGAGCTCCTATTCTGATTCTTATGCTATGTTGATTTAATTCTGTGAGTATGTGTAGATATATGCATATGTGTTCATCTCTTTTTATTGAAGAGCAATTATGAGTGAGTCTTAACAAACAAACTATAAACTATATGATATTAAGTAAGCATTTATAGAGTGTCTGTTTTTATTAGTTATTTTTCAGAGTAAAGAACATCATAGTTTTGGGAAATTCCTGATATATAATATATATACGTATATATGTGTATGTGTGTGTGTATATATATAAATTTATTCTTATTTTTACTCAACTGAAACCTTTTTATTTAGGAATAATTTTAAATTTACATAAAATTTTTGAAGAGAGTACACACAGTCCCCATATACCCTTCACCCAGTTTCCCCTAATGTTAACATCCTACATTTTTCAAAACTAAGAAATTAACATTAGTGTATTAGTATTAGCTAAATTGCAGACTTTATTCACATTTTGCAAGTCTTTGCAATGAAGTCCAAAAGGATATTATTCTGTTATTCTATTCTAGGATCCAATTCAGGACACTGCATTGCATTTACTTGTTCTTCTTGTCTCTTCCTATATATTACAGTTTCTTACTCTTTCTTTGTGATTCATGACCTTGAGAGATTGAAAAATATTGGTCAGGTAATTTATAGAATGTTCCTCAATTTTTTATGATTAGACTGGGGTTATAGGCTTGGAGAAGGAAAAACACAGAGGTGAAATGCCCTCTTATCACATCATATCTCTAGTGTATGATATCAATGTGACATATCACTTGTGATGCCAAACTTGCATATTGCTTATAGTGGTATCTTCTAGGTTTATCCACTATAACTATTTTTTTCCTTTCCATATTCAATTTTTTGGAAGAGAGTCAGTAAGTCTAGGCCACAGTCAACACAAAGGGAATTCAGTGCCACCTCCTGGTGAGGGAAGTATCTACATATATTGTTTGGAAATCTATAAAGAAATTTTTCCATTCTCTTCCAAGTATGTATGTACATATGTATGTATGTATGTGTGTATATATGTGTGTGTTTATTCATTTATTTGTTTATTTATATCAATATCGTCTCAGGTATAATTGTTTTATGCTTTGAGTTGTAATCCAATACTACATTATTTATTTTGTTGCTTTGATTTTTCCAGCTTGGACACTGGGAGCCTTTATAAGTGAATGACTTTTTGAAATGCTCCCTTTCTGAGTATGAGGACCTATGTGCTATTCATCTTCGAGATCTCTTCCCTAGTAACTTTAGCCTACACAGACTTTCTTCTCTCTTATCAGTTCTGCATAGTATTCAATAATTAATAACTCACTACCTTAGTTATCTAGTGCCACTGTAACAGAAATACACAAGTGGATGACATTAACAAACAGAAATTCATTCTCTCACAGTCTAGGAGGCTAGAAGTCTGAATTCAGGGCACCAGCTCCAGAAGAAGGCTTTCTCTCTCTATCAGCTCTGGAGGAAGGTATTTGTGATCAATCTTCCCCTGATCTAGGAGTTTTTCAGCACAGGGACCCTGGGTCCAAAGGATGTGCTATTCTCCTGGCTCTTGTTTCTTGGTGGTATGAGGTCTCTACATTTCTCTGCTCCCTTATCTCTTTTATATCTCAAAAGAGATTGATTTAAAACACAACCTAATCTTGTAGATTGAGCCCTGCCTCATTAACATAACTGCTGCTAATCCCACCTCATTACCATCATAGAAGTAGGATTTACAACATAGGAAAATCACATCGGATGACAAAATGGTGGACTATCACACAGGTCTGAGAATTACGGCCTAGTCAAGCTGACACATATTTTGGGGGGACATAATTCAATCCATGACACTCACATACCACTTACTTACTGATTATCTTGATTGATAAAATGTGCTTTGTTACATATTGTCTTGTTCAGTGATCTGCCAAACAACAAATCTCTAGGGAATACTTCCTATTTGTTAGGATAACATCGGATGCTGTGGAACTTAGAGAAAAAAATAAATAACATCTGCTTTCAAAGAATATGAAATCAATTTGAGAGAACAAAAATATCACTCTTGAAGAAATTGCAGTACAATATTAGACTTGGACAAGAAAATAGCTAGTATTGTCAAATTCAGAAAAGGGGAATAGTGCAAGGCCTTACTAGGATTAAAATATAATTTATCTAATGACTAAAATGTGCTAGAGTTTAAGGATAAAATGAACAGATAATTTAAACGTCATTTTAAAGAAATGTGATGAGTTATTTTAATATTAAATAATGTAGGGAACTATGACAGAACTTCATGGTATCTGGGTCTAACCTCTGACCTCATGGGATCTAAATCTGACTTATGGAAATGATTTTTATATAAGTCTTGAATGATTACTGGAAAAACTCACCATGTGGATGTGGAACATGTGCTTAGTCTTAGAAAGGACTTTGAGAACAGCAGAACAGAAACGTGGTTGTTTCACATAACGTGGTATTTTCTTGTTTCCTCAAATTAACTATAACCTGTGGATAGGAGTTGCTATGCAACTTTTACTTCTTACAAAATTGTTTTTATGTGCTTATTTCAGTGGCATTTTATACATATGTGTGAGTGTGTGCGTAGTTTTCCTGCTGGATTTTCTTGTACATGACCATACACCTATTGTCTCATTTATTTACTCATTCATTCTTCTGAGAAAAAAAAAATTCCTGTACACTTTATGGTAGGAAAGATTCTAGGATAACTGCCAAATACCTTTTCCCTTGTATAATCTTTTTCATCTGAGTGTTGGTAAAACCGGTGAATAAGATGAGGTATCACTTCCATGACTGTGACAAAAGGGATTTTACATATGTAAATGAGCTTACTAATCCATTGATTTAGAGTTAATCAAAAAGGAGCTCATCTGAGTGGGCCTGACTTAATCACATGAGCCCTTTATATCTGAATTTAGAGGTCAGATAAAGGAGAAGTCAGAGATTAAAAGTAAAAATAATATTTGATGCACCACTGCTGATTTGAAGATGAAAGTGGCCAGATGGCAAGGACTGTGAGCACCCAGGAGTTAGAGAGTGGCCCTGGTCGACAGTCAGCAAGGAGACCAGGACCTCAGTACTACAACTGCAAGAAACTAAGTTGCACCAACAAGAATAGGCTTGCAAATGAATTTTTTCTCTAGGGCCAAGTTGAGAACGCATTTTGATTTCAGCTTTTTAGTACTTAAACAGAGAAGTCCGCAATGCCATGCTGAACCTCTGATGTACAGAGCTGTGAGCTAACCTATGAGTGCTGTTTTAAGCCACTAAGATTTTGGTAATTTGTTAAGCAGCAATAGTAAACTCATACACACTTATATGGCCAAACACTATTTGAAATACTTGTGATCAGACAGGATATATTATGTTGTGCCCACAACAACAACAAAAGCAACAACACAATTTCCAAAGCTTTGCTACTTAATAGTACAAAGGTTTATTTCTCACTCATTCCAAGTCTTCCAGCATGCAATGATGCATCAGTTCAGGCTTTATTAATTTTATAACTTCAGAGTCTCAACACAAGACCCTCTCCAAGATTGCTGAGGCAAGGGTCAACAGCACTGGAGGGTCTTACCCAAGTAATAAATATTTTGTTCTGGAAGAGACACACATTGCTTTTGTCCACGATATTTGACCTGAAGTGGTCATATGGTTGTGCCTACTGGATGTGGTCAGGGGTTATGTCCAGTATGAGAAGAGAATAGGGCATATGTATACAGTAGAAGTCTGTGCTATCCAGGATATACGTGAGCACTGAAAGTCTGTATTACACAGGGTATATGTGAGCACTAGAAGCCTCTACTACAACTGGGTGACCAGGAAAGATTTTCAAATTAGTGACCAAGACAGAATCCTTGTCCTCATGAAGTTGACGTTCTAGTACTTCAAGGAAATCGTCTGCCTCTGCAGAAAGAGGAGCATGTTAGGACATTTTAATAGGAATAAAACAGAAAACAAACGTTTAACTTTTGACTTCAAAAACAAGATTATCAAGGCATCAATCAGTCTAAGAGTCTTATGGTTCTATCAGCTTGCTAAGATCAGGCCAAGATGGAAATGGGGAGTTTCATTTTGCTTATGTGGAATCGGTAGGCGTCAAGGGAGTGACTGAAGGGGTCAGATGTCAGTGCCCACATATTTATCTCATTCTTGGTTTGAGCCTCTGGGAGACTGCATATCCTTGGTGGGGAATGAAAGAAGATCATCGGTACGCTGGGACCAAAGAAACTTAGAACACACCTCTTACCCTCCTTCACAGAATTCTTAAGTCTGCAACAAACAAATCCAGGGCCAAAAAGCCTGGCAATATTAAGTGTGTTTCCTCAAGTAACATCATAATAAATAAATAAATAAGTTACATACGTAGAAGGGAAGATAATTTTTAGGATCATGTACTGGTTCAAGAGATGTAATGAAGGCCAGACAATTCCAAAAATTTACTTCAGCTCTCTGCATGTGTTACCCAGCTTCTACAATTACAGACATGACCTTGGAGGTTCAGTGCACCTTTTTAAAGAAGCATTTGTTACCCGCAGTTCTTGGATTCCTCTGTGACTCTCAGCACCATCAGAAAATCAATGGAAGTTTTCAAATATCTAGTAGTACAACGTAAGGTACTCTAATTGTCAGAAATTTTATTTCCCTTGGCATTATGCTGCTTGTCAAAAAGCAGACTCTTATTTTTATGAATCACGGTGATACAGACACTTCAAATCAATTGTTTCAATACACTCTACATAGTTGTAAAGTCAAGCTCCTTAATTAGTTTTAACTTTATAAGTTCTAAAAAAATAATTACTCAATTTTCATTGTACTATCACACTCTAATTCGAGGGGAATGTCATTTTATGTCATATTATAATGTAAAATTAATTATACTGCTTTAACAAAGGAGAGTTGTTATTACTCTATCTTAAATAATTAAAGATTAAAAGTTAAGTAGAATTATTTATGATGGATTGTATTAAAAATACAGATGTCATATTTCTTTAATGACGTTTACATAATAACGTATTGAAAGTATATTATTATAAAGGGTTATTTCCATGGATTTAAGATTTTACAAATCTGTTTCTGTATTAAGAACCTAAAACCTGGTATTATACCAGGTTCTATGAAGAAATGTATACACAATTCAGGTTCAAGGAAGCTGGAATGAAAAAGCAAGAAAATACATGCAAAAATCATTATATATCAGAATAAACTAAGGGTTTTTTGTTTGTTTGCTTTTGTTTTTAATTGTTTTTGTTGTGAGTTGCCATCCAGTCAACTCCAACTCATAGACACCTTATGTATAACAGAACAAAACTTTGCCCAGTTCTGCACCATCTTCATAATCATTGGTAAATTTGAGTCCATTGTTGCAGCTAATATGTCAGTCCACCTCATGAGGGCTTCTGTCTCTCATTTTTGTTGGCCCTCTGCTTTATCAAACATGGTAACTTTTTCTAGTGGTATTGTCAAAGAATATTAAATATACTGTGGACTGCCAAAAGAATAAACAGATCAATCTGAGAACACAACCAGAATGTTTCTCAGAAGGGAAGATGACAAGAGTTTGACTAACTTACTTTGGATATGTCATCAAGAAAGACCAATCACTAAAAATAAACATACAAAGTTCTAAAAAAACATAATTTATTTCTTCAAGTGTTTAGTTGGCAGACACAGTGGCAGGGCCTGGGGATGCAATGATGAACCAAAGCAGGCACAATCCTCACCTCATAAAGCTCATAGTCCAGTGGATGTGACAGACTTTCATCAATTAATCACACAAAGAGATGTAAAATGGAAACTCGGTTAAATTGCCTAAAGAAGAGATACTTGGTTTAATATTCTAAACAAACAGAGTATTTTGGCCCAATTAGAGAGGCTAGAAAAAAGATTCTTAAAAGAAGTAATGCTTGAATTAAGGTAAAAAAGAATTAGGAATAGGGATTAAATAGTCAAAGGAAGAAGAAAAGAACATTCCAGGAAAAGGGGAGGTCATGTTCATTAATCCTGTGTTAGGAGGAGCCTAATGGGTTCAGCTGATTGAAAGAAGGCCTTTGCTGCAACTGAATACAGTTATGCCTTGCTTAATGTCCATAAAATCTTCTGTGAAATAGGACATTATGTGATCTGGACATTGTGTGAACACCATATTATGGATGAAGGCCTTTTCAGATATTTTCTTCCAGAATAAGGAGGTTTTGTCCATAGTAAAAATTTGCTGGGGCAGATAACATCCTTCTATAATTAGTTTATCTAAGCTTTTAACAAATTCTTCTGCTGCCATCCCATCAGCACTTGCGGACTCCCCACTCGTTTTCACATAATGCAACAAAAAACATTTGAAGTACTTTAAACTACCCAGAGCTAGCACTAAATTCAGTACTGAAGTCAGGTCCTACCTTTCCTTTAAGCATTTTGAACATGCTTCGTGCCTTAGCAGTGATTGTCAACATGCTAAGAAGGATTTGCTTTCGTGTTTGGTCCTCAATCCATATCATTAGCAATTTCTCCATATCTGATCTAATAGGTCCCTCTTACATTCTTATTAGCTTGTAGCTGTCAGTGGAGCCAATCCTTTAACAGCTTGGAGATTTTTTTCTTTGTTTTTGAGGATCATCCTGATTGTCAAGTGAAACATTCCTAAATCAGCTACATCCTGTTCTTTGATCAGGATTTCTGAACTCTAGTATATATATAAACTTATGGGACCACAGACATACACTCAGATGGACATTGCTCAAACAGCTGTTATGCAGTACATGACTGTATAGTAAAACAAGTAAGTGTACAAGATGAGATGATGCTATGGATTGAATTCCTAATCCCTGTACTTATAGATTTGATCCTGCTTGGAAATAGATTTTTCTTTTGTTATGTTAATGTCATACCAGAATAGAGTGTGTGCTAAACTTTATCACTTCTGTGTTATAAAAAGAGCAGAACAGACACAGACACACACGAGTGGAAACAGATGACAAGGAGGCCAAGGAATGTCAAGGCCTATCAACAAGGAAGAACCTCCCCTTAGAGCCATGATCTGAAATCAAACCTCTAGCCTCCTGAACTGTGAGAAAATAAATTCCTGTTGATATTTTAGTTGAACTCTTTGTTGTGGTGGTGGTAACACTAGGAAACTAAGACAGGTGATATCTGGGTACACTTACCTGGCTCTATCAAAAGAAACACTTTCACCCAAAGTCAAGTGTTATCCAAAGTCATTCCTCCATTAGTAATATTATGTAAATATTAAGAATGTTTACTTCCTATAGCTTGGTTTTGTTGTTGTTAGGTGCCATTGAGTTAGTTCTGACTCGAGTCAGTTCTGACTCATAGCGAGCCTATGTACTACAGAATGAACCACTGCCTGGTACGGCACCATGCTCACAGTCATTGTTATGCTTGAGCCTATTGTTGCAGCTACTGTGTTTATCCATCTCGTTGAGGGTCTTCCTCTTTTTCGCTGACCCTGTACTTTAGCAAGCATGATGTCCTTCTACAGGCATGGATCCATTGTGATAACATGTCCAAAGTATGTAAGATGTAGTCTCACCATTCTGTCTCAACATTCTGGTTGTACCTCTTCCAACACAGATGTGTTCCTTCTTTTGGCAGTCCATGGTATATTCAATATTCTTCACCAATACCACAATTCAAAGGCATCAATTCTTCTTCAGTAAGTCTTCCTTATTCATTGTCCAGCTTTCGCATGCATATGATGCCATTGAAAATACCATGGCTTGGGTCAGGAGCACCTTAGCCTTCAAGTGCTTTTCAACACTTTAAAGAGGTCTTTCTCAACATATTTGCCCAATGCAATGCGTCTTTTGATTTCTTGACTGCTGCTTCCACGGGTGTTGATTGCGTATCCAAGTAAAATGAAATCCTTGAAAACTCCAATCTTTTCTCCGTTTATCATGATGTTGCTTATTGGTCCAGTTGTGAGGATTTTTGTTTTCTTTATGTTGAGGTGTAATCCATACTGAAGGCTGTGGTCTTTGATCTTCCTCAGTAAGTGTTTCAAGTCCTCTTCGCTTTCAGCAAGCAAGGTTATGTCAGCTGCATAATGCAGGTTTTTCCTCCAATCCTGGTGTCCTGTTCTTCTTCATATAGTCCAGCTTCTCAGATTATTTGCTCAGCATACAGATTGAATAATTATGGTGTAAGGATACAACCCTGATGCACACCTTTACTGATTTTAAAACACCCAGCATCCCCTTGTTCTATTCGAACAACTGCCTCTTGATCTATGTACAATTTCCTCATGAGCAAAACTAAGTGTTCTGGAATTCCCATTCTTAGCAATGTTATCTATAATTTGTTATGATCCACACAGTCGAATGCCTTTGCTTCGTCAATAAAACCAGGTAAATATCTTTCTGGTATTCTCTGCTTTCAACCAGGATCCATCTGATATCAGCAATGATATCCCTGGTTCCATGTCCTCTTCTGAATCTGGATTGAATTTCTGGCAGTTCCCTGTCGATATACTGCTGCAGCCACTTTTGAATGATCTTCAGCAAAATTTTACTTGTGTGTGATATTAATATTATTGTTCAATAATTTCTGCATTCAGTTGGATCAACTTTTTTTTGGAATAGGCACAAATATGGATCTCTTCCAGTCAGTTGGCAAGGGAGCTGTCTTCCAAATTTCTTGGAATAGTCGATTGAGCACTTCCAGCCTTGCATCCGTTTGTTGAAACATCTCAATTGATATTCCATTTGTCATGGATTGAATTGTGTTCCCCTAAAATATCTATCAACTTGGCTGGGTCATGATTCCCAGTATTGTATGATTGTGTACCATTCTGTAATCTGATGCAATTTCCTTATGTGTTGTAAACTCTGTCACTATGATGTAGTAAAATGGATTAGCAGCAGTTATACTGATGAGGTCTACAAGATTAGATAGTGTCTCCAGCCAATCTCTTTTGAGATATAAAAGAGAGAAGCAAGCAGAGACACACAGGAACCTCACACCACCATGAAAGCAGTGCCAGGAGCAGAGCGCGTCCTTTGGACCTGAGATTCCTGCCCAGAGGAGCTCCCAAACAAGGGAAGACTGAGGACACGGACCTTCCTCCAGAGCCCGCAGAGAAAGTGTTCCCCTGGAGCTGACGCCCTGAATTTGGACTTGTAGCCTACTGGACTGTGAGAGAATAAAATTCTCTTTGTTAAAGCGATTCACTTGTGGTATTTCTGTTATAATAGCACTAGTTGACTAGGACACTGTTAATTCCTGGAATCTTGTTTTTCACCAATGCCTCCAGTGTAGCTTGGACTTCTTCAGTACCATTGGTTCCTGATCATATGTTACCTCTTGAAATGGTTGAAGGTCAACCAATTATTTTTGGTATAATGACTCTGTGTATTCCTTCCATCTTCTTTTGATGTTTCCTGCATTGTTTAATATTTTCCCCATAGAATCCTTCACTATTGCAACTTAAGGCTTGAATTTTTTTCTTCAGTTCCTTCAGCTTGAGAAATACAGAGTGTGTTCCTCCATTTTGGTTTTCTGTCTCCACTGCTTTGCACATGTCATTATAATATTTACTTGGTCTTCTCAAGCCTCTTGGTAGTAATGGGGAAACCTAGATGTCCTTTGGAGCAGCCATTTCCCCTTCTTACAGGATCCCTAAAGAAGATAAAGACAAAAGCAATGTTAAAAAAAAAAAATTCTATTTTTCAAGTAAGCTGTGCTTGATATTAAAAGTTTAATGTAGAGCTCTCTGGTCAGCAAAAATAGATCACTGATTTAGATGTAAACCCTTCTCACCAAAATCTAAACATAGTCTCTCTACCCATTTTGGCCAGGAGATCAAACCAGTATGAGATTAGAAATAAAACCCACATACATTGCTAATGGGATTGTAAAATAAGTACAAGTACAGCCACTGTGGGAAACAGTTTGGCAGTTCCTCAAAAAGTTAAAGATAGAATTACCATATAATCCTATATAATCCAGCAGTTTCACTCCTATGTATATATCTAAAAGAATGAAAACAGGAACATAAACAGATACTTGTTCCAGTGTTCATTACAACACTATTGACAATAGCCAAAAGGTGGAAACAGCCTAAATATCCATCAATAGATGAATGGATAAATAAAGTGTATATACAAACAATGGAATAGTACTCAGCTATAAAGCAAAATGAAGTCCTGATACATGTTACATTAATAAACCTTGTAAACATTATGCTGAGTGAAATAAATCAGACACAAAGGACACTTACATGAACTATGTAGTATAGGCAAGTGTATAGAGACCAAAGTTTATTAGTGGTTCCCAGGGCCGAGCAGGAGGGAGGGGAAAAGGGAAATTCATTGCGTAAGAGATACTGAGCTTCTGTTAAGTGTGATGGAAAAGTTTAGAAATGGATAATGGTGGTGGTTAAACAACCTGATAAACATAATTCATGTCAGTCTATTATACATATGAAGAATATCGAAATGGCAAATGTTTCGTTACATGTATATTGATCACACAAAAAAATAGGAGAAAAGCAGATAATTAGTAATCTGGGCTTATTTGCATATGAACATGGGGGTGTGATTTATACCTACTGCATTTATTGCTCTAGACAAATTAGAGAAGAAAGCAGAAGACTGGATTTGACCCTGGATTTCTCCACTTACCATGTCTGTAATACGGATGCTATACCAAAGACAGACATAGAGAGTGCCATGACCATGTGTGTGACAGTAAACTTGAAGTCTCCCCTTCAACAAACATGGCCCAATCAGAGTCTAGAATACAACTGATTGATCTCGTATTCTGTCCTCTTGGAGAAGAATCAGACAGTGGTGTGTGAACTTAGTTCATCACCTTGAATAGAAGTCTATGGAATTGTGATTAACAGTGTCACTTCCTCACACTGTGTATAGAATGAGTAGGATATGGATTAAAAAGAGGTTATCTTTAAACCGTAAACCAAATGTATCTCCTGAACTCTTCTTAAAACTGAACAAAAGTTTAATTTAGCTTACCTAGTAAATAATGTCTGCCTTGAGCATTGGGCTCTTTTAAGAACTATCTATATGGCATCAAATTGACAACAGCAACTTGAAAGATTAAATAGGAAATTTAGAGGTCAGTGAGTTTATGCTAATGGAGGAGGAAGAATTCAGAAAAGAAGGGTGAAAATAGTTGCACAACTTGAAGAAGGCAATCAATGTCACCAAAGTATACATGTAGAAATCATTGAGTCTGTGTATGTTCTGCTTGTATAATATCAACAATAACAACAAAAATAAGAGAAATAAATTAAAAGTGTTTAAGCGCATATAATATTTTCAATGGTCAGAGTGATTAAATAGAAGATGTGGACTTAAATGTATGTTATGTATGCTTTCTGTATGCTCTCAAATCACATCTGATTCTGTAATGTTCTTAAAACACGTGTAAATCACTATTATGCATGCTTCTATAATGCTTTTCACACTGTTAGGATTTTTTTATAATGCTTTTAAACACCTATGTATGTCACTGATAATGTGGAATTCTAAACTGAAGAATTCTGAACTTAAAACTAGGAACATATGTATTTCTACAAAATAGAAATGTAAAATAGAATTCAAATTGATAAAAAAAAATCAGACTTACTGGACCATTAGAAACTAAAATCACATCCAAGACTATGACCCTAAGATGCACTTTGAACTTGGAACTGAAGCCGCTTCTGAGGTCACCTTTCAGCTGAATAATAGATTGGCTTATAAAATAATATAATTTGTGAGTAATGTGCTCCCTTAAACAACCAACCATCTGAGACCAAACAGTCAATATTTATCCAAAAGTAAAGATGAGAAGGCAAGAAGGGACAGGCAAGCTGGATCAATAGAAACAGAACAAATAGGATGGAAATAATGAGAATGCTGATAAATTGTGAAAAATGTAACCAATGTCATGGAACAATTTGTATAAAAATTGTTAAATGAAAACTTAATTTTCTGTGTAAACTTTCACTTAAAACCTAGTAAAATATTTAAAAAATAAAAAAATAAAGTCTTTAAAAAAACTAAAAAATTAAATCTGCATAAATGAAGAATCATACACGGAAGACCAGGGATGTCTGTGTAGACAAGACAGCCTCACAAAGAAGTCAGTGTCCCCGTAACCGCCACTCACCTGAGTTTTAGCACAAAGATCCCAGGAGTTTGACATAACCACAACCATATAATGGGAACGGCTAAAGGTCAATTACACTTCCACAACAGAAAAGTAGAAGCTTGGAATGAGAAATTAACATGCACGCTTGAATTTGAATATCATGATTTATCCCTTCTACTACACATAAAAATAGCAGATGGAAAACTAAAATCTGAAATTCAAAATGGCAAGGACTGTGAAACTTGCTGCAAATAAGAAAATGATCTACTTTACTTGTGTGCAGAGCTTGAAGGTTAGAACAAGGATGGAGTCCGCTCCTTGGTAGAAAATATGCAGTCTACTTATTTCCAGGTAGGTGTGGACTATGTAATTTTAGGCATAAATTAGGAATACAAAGGTACAGAGGTA
Source organism: Dugong dugon (assembly GCA_030035585.1). Classification (NCBI taxonomy): domain Eukaryota; kingdom Metazoa; phylum Chordata; class Mammalia; order Sirenia; family Dugongidae; genus Dugong; species Dugong dugon. Next base: position 104,652,009 of record CM057463.1, on the reverse strand, counting down.
GAGAATCCGTCAGTTCTCCTCTAGATTCAACTGAAATGGTAAGGAGATAGCGAGGGATTCGAGGTAACAGAGGAGTGTGGTAATAAAAGGTTTATTCTGCCCGACCCAACTCGTTGCCTTCAAGTGTATTTTGACTCACAGCAACCCTATAGGACAGAGTAGAACTGCCCCATAGAGTTTCCAAGGAGCAGCTGGTAGATTCAAACTGCTGACTTTTTGGTTAGCAGCCGAGCTCATAACCATTGTGCCACCAGGGCCTCCCAAGTTATTGCAAACAAGGAAAGTTTCTAACCTCCTCATTTTATACAAGGTGTTATTTCTTATGAAAATAAATGAGACAATTTAATATGTGCTAGTTGTGATGTTGCATCAGGAATAGATATAGGTTTTTATTTCTATTTCCATATTATCCTGTAAATATGGTAAGACTTGATGTACAGAAGATTAGGCATACTGACCTTCAGCATTGCCTAAATTTTACTATTCTTGTCAGTCTTCATGGAATAAAAGTCTCCTATATCCTCTTGACCAAATAATCACTAAAAGCTTTTAGTAGCTATTAAAACCAAAAAAAAACAAATTAGACTTCGACTCATGGCAACCCCATAGGACAGAGTAGAATGGCCCCATAGATTTTCCAAGGAGCAGCTTGTGGATTCAAACTGCTAACCTTTTGGTTAGCAGCTGAACAGTTAACCATTGAGACACCAAAGCTTCCAGGTAGTTATTAGGTAAAACAAATCAATTAGGTGAAGAAAATTAATATTAAAAAGAAAAAAATTCAGACTTCTTATTATTGAAAATTTATCCTTTCTTAAAATCACTGGTTGCTCAACTACTCTATTACATACATTTCCTACAAACAATTTATTTTACCATAGGAAGTTAAAAAAAAAAAAGTGAAATTTAGCCATTTATTATCTCGAGGAAACCGAGTCTCAGATAAATTGAATAACTTGCCAACTGTCACACAGCTTGAAATACATGAGTCAAGATTTAAGCGCAAGTCCATCTGTCTCAAAAGCCAATGTAATTTCCTCTATTACTCTGTCTGCAGCCCTCTCGTAACTATTATCATATTTAATTTGGTAGCAATTAGAATGCCAATTTCCTGATTTACTGAAAAGTATGCTTATGAAACTGAATCAAGAGAAAACTCTTTCTACTTCAATCACTAGAGCACATGAAGGAAGGTGGAATCATTGCCTAGGTATAATACTGATCATACTATCTTTAATTTGAAATTCTCATATTTTAGTGTAACTTTTCTTTTTCTTATGACCCCTCCCCCAATTTCCAGCCCTCAGTGTTTTAGACTCATTAATTCAGATTTGAGACTCAGGAATCTGTTTTATAACTAAAAGTTCCATAAGCAGTTCTGATACACAGTAATACCTAACGATCACTCATGTAAACTTTTAAAGGACCTGATCAAAAACCCTTCAAAGCAATTTTATTTTAGGAGAAATTAACTTGCACAAGATTAGTTGAGGTTCAAGTGTACATTCTTTTAAAGACAGTACATCTGCCCATAAATAAGCTAAATTAGCCTTTGTAAACTCTGACCTACATAGCGTGCAATTTCCTCTGCAATGTGTTTCCACGTAGTCAATGCTGATTAGACAGCATCCATCTTGCCAATTGCATTCACCACACGTTATTTGAAAGGATATGTGATGTGAACAAGAAATAAAAAGAATGATTCTGCACATTGTGAATAGATTATTTTAAACTTTATTTGGTAAAGTTTAAATGTATTAGGTACGTATTTCTTCTATTCAATTACTTTAAGTGTTTATCTATCTTAATTAAAAAAAAAATCTTTACAACGTGACTTAGGTATTATGGAGCCCTCTGCCACTTTGGATTCTATTTGAACTTTTATCTCAAAATGCTTGAAGAAAAATCTACTTTAATGTAAATTCACTGTGTGACTGACAACTTGACAAGAAATATCGGAATTGTGAAAATTTGAGGATACTGTCACAGAGACTATCTGTGAAACTAGACAAACAATAGTGATATTATAAAGAAGGTCACTAACTGTGATTTTTGGAATTAAAACTTATCCAAGAGTATACAGTTCCACCATGTATAGTGAAAGCAATTTATTGCTGCTTTTCAGTATTGGAAAAGAAAAAGTTCATGCTGTCATTGATTGACCTTTAAAAAGAAAAATGTAGCTGGCTTATGGATAATAAGAAAGCAATGATTTTTTTTTTTTTACCTTTGTAAGTAGACTTTCTTCATTTGTTTGAGTTCATTGCATAGTTTTCCCATACATTTATAACTGATCACATAAATTACTGCTCAGCCATATTATCATAATGGATATGAAACACTTATTGGGCAGTATTTCTTATACTGTGTCATGGATTGAATTATGTCCCCAAAAAAATGTCTGTCAACTTGGCTGCGTCATGATTCCCAGTACTGTATGATTGTGTACCATTTTGTAATCTGATGTAATTTCCTTATGTCTTGTAAACTCCATCACTATGATGTAATAAAATGGATTAGCGGCAGTTATACTGATGAGGTCTACAAGATTAGATAGTGTCTCCAGCAAATCTCTTTTGAGATATAAAAGAGAGAAGCAAGCAGAGACACACAGGAACCTCACACCGCCAAGAAAGCAGTGTCGGGAGCAGAGTGCAACACGTCCTTTGGACCTGAGTATCCTGCGCAGAGAACCTCCCAGACCAAGGGAAGATTGATGACATGGACCTTCCTCCAGAGCCCACAGAGAAAGTGTTCCCCTGGAGCTGACAGCCTGAATTTGGACTTGTAGCCTACTGGACTGTGAGAGAATAAACTTCTCTTTGTTGAAGCCATCCACTTGTGCAATTTCTGTTACAGCAGCACTAGATGACTAAGACATACTGCCAATCTTGAAAAAAGAATTTTAAGTAGGAAGAGTTTTTTAAGTCATTATAATTTTCGCACTTGATAAATATCATGACATGACATAATAAAGATGTAAACATTTTTAATCACTTTTTTCTTATATTGAATTGAAACCCCATTTTAAAATAGTAATATGGTTTAATATCTTTGTATTCATAACTGTAGGTTCCTCCATTTTGTAGAAAATATAATTAGAAAGCATAAAAAAATAGTGATTGATATGAAAGTTTACATGATAAATGCTCAATGTCATGGTCAGTTTTTGCCATTGAATAAGCAATGCTTGCCTGGTAAGTATGACATTTTTCCTGTTCAACATCACCCTCATATTTATTTCCTCTTTTATCTTCTTTTTCAGATATTCACATTTTTTGTAGAACCATGTATTTTATGGATTATTAAAAATAAAAAAATATATCAATTTCACCATCTAATTATTTTTATAATTTTTTAAATCAATTTTTAGCTTTAATTCTATCTAGTTAGATTAATTGTGATGATAAGCTGCTATTTTGCCCATAAATACCTTAAACTAGCTCTTTTTACAACATGAGTGTTGAATGTATTCATTGACTAAACACTAATTTTACTTGCAAAATTTGGTTATCTGTCTCTAGGTTGTCAATAACATTATACCAATAATAGTCAAACTGTCTGTGTTCTTCTGGTTCAATTTGATACTCATTCAGATTTTCTGAATTTAGGGTATATGAACTTTAGTGAGCTTTTACCATAATGAAAATAGCATTTAAAAATATAAGCGTATTTTCTGACACATTTACACTAGGCAATCTAAAATAAATATGTTAATTTTAAAAACTCATTGTACTTAATTTCAGCTTTAAAATTAGGATTTAATGATGATAGCTTCCAAATTTTAATTTATGTCAATTGATACAGAATCAAATACTAGACCTTTTTCTTAAAAGGTCTCCTAGCTTTAAGTTTGAGTTAATTTAAGTTAATTAAGTTTGTGTTAATTCTCTTGAAATTATTCCCTTTTCTCTCCATGAAAATTGAAATGTAAACATCTTCTAGGAAGGTCTTAGGGACTTTATGTTATGAAGTGATTTATATATTAATGCCCCTCTCTTTAAGTTCTGTGAATTTGTTTTGTTATTTCCTGTTATAGACACAGCTTTTACTACATTCAGCATTCAATGGCCTAGACCTCTAGAACCTAGGGGACTCAAACCTAGTCCATAGTCACCTTCTAAGATAGAGAACGCCTCTGGCTTAGTTTATATTCAAACTTCCTCATAGAGACCGTATCTCAAATCTCAAACATTTTTATAAAGACCAATGCCTAAGTTAGTTGTATAGGGCATCTGTATCACTCAAATTCATAAAGCCACATAACTGGTACTCCTTTGACTTTATGGTATGATTCTGTATGATTTATTCTCAGCTGAGACCCTCTAAGGAGGGAGTCATTTGGGAACACTTATCTTCATATTTGTCTTTGATTTCTCTTCTTCTATTCTATCAAAAGAGCAGTGGTGGGAAGGGAGTTTGTGTGAGCATGTTTATCCTAATATTCACTTCGCTGTCTGTCTTTCTACAGGCTACCTTTGAAAGATGGCTGAAAGGAATTTATTTGGGGTGATGGAACTTTGGCAAAAACTCAAAGGTACATTCTTTCCCAGCAACCATTTTACTAGGTCAGTTTTTAAGTACATCTATAAAAGAGAATGGTAAATAATTCCATTCAAGGTAAACAATTATATTTGCAGTAATAGGTAATTTTTTATATTTTTGTGGCTTATCTCAATAAAAATACATTTTTTCATATAATTTACCATCCCGTGTGTATAGAACGATGGGAGGTCAAAGGAGCTATGTCTTTGCTCCACATGTGGCCAAATTTTCCATCTTATGGAGTCAACTCCTAAATGTCTTCACTGTTCTATCTATTCAGTCAACATATGGAAAAAAGAGAGCTTGGATCATAGAAGGGAATTTTTGGGGGCTAAACTTGGAAGTAATGCAGATCAAGTTCATGCACACATTCTATGAACTAACCATTGACTAAATCATAGTCATATGGTCATACCTAGAACATTAGAGATACAATGCAGTTCCATTGAGCATCCAGTTTAGCTTTGCACACCACTGCTGATGGGCACAGTAAATATGGGTTTTATACATGAGTTTTTAATTTGACATTATATATGCATATTGTATATATATATATATATATATATATCATTACATATATGCCATTACATATATGTCAAATAGAAAAAAAATACATCTCTATCTATGTATCTCCACCCTTCTTATTTGAAACTATTCAATTTAACTAGATATCTTGGAACTTGACAAGAAAAAGTTTAAAACTTTAATATGTTTTGTTTTTCTACTAAGTCATCGCTATTACTTGGAAAATTTATAAATGAGTATCTGAATTTAACTCTAAAATTCTATTCTTTAAGCTAAAAAAAATCTCTTCAGGACATGCTGAAGTTCCACAGCAACTTTTTTGTTTTTTGTTTTTTTTCTTCTTTTATGATATGAATTGTAGGTGAGGAAAAGGAAGAACCAAAATAGGCCTTCTGTTTGCACCTAAAATTTTTCTGAATGTAAATTAGGACAAATGGGCTATGGTCTCCCATATCGAGTTTGGTGATATCTTAAGAAGACATGAAGTGAAATTATGTTCACCCTTCTGTTCGATAACAATTCCAGTTAAGAATCACATGAGTCGGAAAAAGAATCACATAGCCATGGTTTAAACACAAATTCTGATCTTTAGCGATATGCCTAGATAATTTGTGGTAAAAATTTAAAAAAATAAATAAAAGCAAAACTTTATTACTATGCAATTATTCAATAAACAGCTGTGTTTTTAAGGCTCTATGTGTTTATAAATGTTTAATGTTGGTGTTTATATCCTTGAGTAATTGCTGGTCTAATTGGGCAAAGAAACTTGGCTTTAAAAAATAACGCAATTACTTGTATCAACATACTGAATATGGCTTCTTAGAGAGACATATTGGCTAATGACTATCTCACATAGCTCAAAATCTCAGTGATAGAAAATACTTAACAAATATTTATTGAATTAAACTGAGTTTTGCATCCCTTACCGTCATTATATCAAGCACTCTTGGACTACACAGTCTCTCTATTTTCTCAAATTATTCAAGTAATTCCAGGCTAAGTCTAAGCCTCAGCCCTATCATGGTCCTGCAGGAAGCTTTTAAGCATAATTACACTTCGCAGTTTGTCCCATTTTGGGGGGAGCAGATGTGGAGACTGGGATGGGAAGGTAGAAACTCAAAACCCTCAGACATTTTCTTCTGTCACTTTGCTTCTCTGCTCTTGTGTGTGTATGTATGTGTGTGTATGTATGTGTGTGTGTTTGTGTGTGGTGGGGATAGTTCTGATAACCTAAGAGTAGGCAATTGAAGCAAAACCAAAGACACCTGGTGACCTGGACGTGGGCACACAGAAACAGCAAGGGATATAACAGTGACCTCTCCATTCCCAAAACAAACACAAACAGTGGGGATAGGACATGCTTCTCTTGTCTAGAAGCAAGAAACTATGTAGCAATCTACTTACTGATAAGTCTTTGAGGACAGGAACTAGGTCTTAATTCTTTTTAGTCTGAGTGGAAGACATATAGTAAGTGCTTAGCAAACATAAATAGACTAACTGGAAAAACAACACATACACACAACTCAAAGGACATGGATAGTTAGTTAAGATTCCCAGTTGCCTGATTTATACATCATAAAACTTTGACTCAAAATATTATATTTTCACCTAAATTTCTACCAAGAATATTTCACATCAACTTTTAATATTTAATCAAATAAAAGAAAATGCAGTGTTTTTATTTCCTATTACATGTTCATGCATCTCTTCTGTACTTGACTATCCTGTTGATTCCAAAGAGATTTTCTCAGTAGTGGTAAAGGCAGAGGAGTAAGAAAGAGCTTCATGAAGATAATATTCTCTGTTTTAAGTTGTTAATTCAAAACCCAAAGGAGAAAAAGAGGAAACAGACAGAATGGATTGTGTCATAGCTCTACAAAGATTTTAAATATAGAAAAACAACTATTTTCCACAGCTATCTTTACCTTCTTATAATTCAGTGATTTATATCAGAAAATTACTACTTGTTCAATACGCGTTAAAGCTAATTCATAAGGCATGAAGTGCAATTTATATGAATTAAGCACTTTAAATATCTTAAGCATTCAAAAATAAATGTAATAATCTATTCTATTTCTCCTATCCTTTTTATATTTTTCTTTATCAATTCTGTCCTTTCTTCCTTCCCTCCTTCCCATTCAGGAATATGTATTATATATGGAGCCCTGGAGGCACAGTAGTTAAGAGCTCGGCTGCTAACTAAAAGATTGGCAGTTTGAATTCACTAACTGCTCCTGGAAACCCTATAAAAAAAAATTAAAAAAACCTGTTGCCCTTGAGTCAATTTCGACTCATAGCAACTCTATGGGACAGAGTAGAACTGCCCCCATAGGATTTCCAAGGAATGGCTGGTGAATTCAAACTGCTGACCTTTTGGTTAGCAACCAAGCTCTTAACCACTGCACCTCTAGGGCTCCATGAGGCAGTTCTACTCTGTCCTATAGGTTCGCTATGAGTCGGAATTGACTGGATGGTAATAGGTTTAATACTATGCCTCAGACATGAAAATATATATGTTATGTGTATAAAACCAAAAACCAAACCCGTTGCCCTTGAGTGGATTCCGACTCATTAGCTACGTTATAGGACAGAGTAGAACTGACCCATAGGGCTTCCAAGGAGTGGCTGGTGGATTCAAACTGCCGACCTTTTGGTTAGCAGCGGCAGCTCTTAACCATAGCGCCGCCAGCGCTCTGAGGCATAATATTAGGCACACTTTGTCAATATGCTAAACCTAAGAAATTGTCACCAAGGACCTTATAGTGACAATTTTTTTTTTAAATCTATTAGAAGTAGACACAAATATTCTCATTTATTTTGATTTTACATGAGAAAAAATGATCATTTCGATGCTTAGAACTTAAATGTTGATTTTTTTGTGTGTTTTTGCATGTGACTTAGTCTCTACAAAATAATCTTGAATTCACCAAATCATTGGAAACTTGTGACTAACTTATTTGTCTTTGATGCATTCCTAAAGATGGATAATGCAGAAATTTCCCTTTCTGACAAGTTATCTCTAAAATTGTATATACTCTGATTGTGGTATATGATTATTTATTAATGGCTCTCTCTCTTCAACATGGCTTGAGGGTTAATTTTATGTGTCCTCTTTGCTAGGCTATGATCCTCAGTGGTTTGGCCAGATACTAGACTGGTTGCTGTTCCATAATATAAAATAATATAATAATATAATGTAATATAAGATAATGTAATACAATGTAATGTAATGCAAAGTAATGTATTATAATGTAATCACTATCCATGATGTGATCTGACAGGGTCAAACAATCCGTTGAAAGAGGAGTTTTCAGTGGGCTGTAGTCTGCCTCTAGAATATAAATGGATATTCTAGCAGAGCTTGCTCTCTTACTAGACCCTGCACTCTTCTTGTTGCCTGACCTCCAGATCTTGGTACATAAGCCTGCAGAAATCTCTGCCACCTGAACTTCAGATTTTGGATTCGTCAGTCCCAGCAATCCCATGAGTCAGCACAGGTCTCCAGCCTGCTGCCTGACTTTCAGATTTGGGACTTGCTGGCCCCCAAAATTACGTGAGTCATTTCCTTGAAGTAGATCTGTCTGTCTGTCTGTCTATGTATCTATGTACGTCTCACTGGTTTTGCTCCTCTACAGAACACAACTAAGACACATGGCATCTGGCATAAAGTTGGGAAGGAAAAATTTTGCTAAAGAAATATATATAGAATGATTTTATTAAAGTTTATAGTATCAAAATGTATTTTCTGGGTTTTTTCAGGGTTACACATTTAAAATAATTATAAGAAGAAGAAACTTGAGAGAGAATATTCATTGGATTGAATAATTCTGGACATTGATTATATTCCCTTATGTTTTGGATGAGACCTTATGTGAATTGTTTCTTGGTACCAGACAATGATTAACTTTTAATTACTGCTTAGGATAATTTTGTACAGGTGAAATGGACTCCTTTCTAGTATTGAAAATTGCCCGTTCTGGAATTATCCAAGGTAAGGCTAGAATATCACCTGTCAGAAATGATAAGGATACTTCAATAGGTAGAAGTATACACTAAGTATTAAATTATTACTTCTAAAATACAATCAGGCCATGTTACCTCCTGTCTGAAAATCCTTCAGTGTTTCCTCTTTGCTTTCGGGACAACTCCTTAAATGTCTTACAATTCTGTCTACAATTGGACTCATTTATTTATTAAGCCTCTTACCACTCATTGACTAAAATTCTTGGCTTCAACGATTTTGTAATTTTAATTTACCCAAATACACCATAATCTTGTCTCTAACCCATATAAAAAGTGTTCATTTATCCTAAACTACTGTTTTCTTTTTTTCAACTTGCCTGCTTTTACAAATCCCCTAAATTTCACTTTCCACCAGATAACTGTCCTACTAATGGTCTAAAAAGAGGGTCAATGTCTATCATGTGTGCTCCCATAGCATATAGTACTTGGACCAGAGGTAACAGTTCAACCATTGAAATGTCTACTTAATGCGTCTGCATTATCCCATTACTCTATAAAAGTCTTGAACTGAGTAACTGTCCCTGGTTTGCTCTGCATCCCCAGCAACTGGCAGAGGGTCAGGTACTCAATATTTCATAAGTAGTATGCACACACATGCAGACACACACATGTACACACACACAGTCAGGCATGGACACTCATGTCTTATTCAGAGAGGGTCAATAAGATTATTTATTTCAAGTGTCAATGAACCTTTCATGTACATGTGGGCTCTGTGTGGGTGGCCAAACTAGGAACATGCCAGTGACTAAAACCACAGCAAAACATGAGGATTATTGTTAACTAATCGAAACATATGCATATCATAGTGAAATTTGGAACACTTCTTTTGATTTATCCTGACTTCACTCTCTTTTCATAGTGACTCCATGTGACAAAATAGAACTGCCCCATAGCATTTTCTAGGCTGTAATCCTTATGGGAGGATACCACGGGGTATTTCTCCCACAGAGCCACTGGATAGGTTAGAATGCCAACCTTTCAGTTAGCAGCCAAGTGTTTCACCATTGTGTTACTAGGACTCAGAGTCAAAATCAACTCCACAGCAATCTAACAACAACATTCTTTCTTTTATTTCTGTATAAAGGATTATGATTTTGGACATATCAGTTGGTCCACCTTTAAACCAATACATTATTTCATATTCTTAATACTAAGATAATAGTGTCATGACTCACACAGTTGGGGAGGCTGGCAAATCCCAAATCTGTGGGTCAGGCATCAAGCTGGAGGCTTCTCCTGACTCTTGATTGCAAGGGCTGGTGAAGCCAAATCGGCAGTTCAGGCTGAAGGCTACTGGCTCATATCCCAAGAACCAGGGGTCAGAGGATGACAAGGCAGATGCAGGATCCAGAGAAAGCTTTGCCAATATATATATATATTGGATGCAGCTCACACCCCCAAGGAAACTGGCTTTCAACTGGTTGACTTTCAGCTCATTGGCTGCTCACATCAGATCACAAAATGGAGGATGATTATGTAATATCTGCCAAACTACTGAGAATCATGACCTAGCCATGTTAACACATAACCTTAACCATCACAAATAGCTAAAAATGTAAAAACAAAACAAAAAATAATAATTCTTAATGATAAAATAAATTTGGTCTGGAAACATTCTGATGATACTTATAATGGAAGAATTAATCTACAGTCCTAATGAAGAAAATGTTCTCTTGAATTACAACTCTTAAGTTAAAGTATAAACTCAGTTAGTCTCATTATAGCCTCTTTCCATTTTCATCTTACCACCTGCTCACCTGCTGTCAATGAAATTTCTTTAATTTTGAATCTTCTGTCTATAGCTAAAAACATTAAACTTTTTCCCAGTGTGTTTACTCTGTATTGAACTAAATTTTAATTATATATGTATTGTACCATTTCTCCAAAGCCTAAGAAGTTGTACATTTTACCAATTCATTTATCTAAATAAAGCTATTTATTAAATAATTGTATGCATTTATATTTCTAAGATTGATTTATTTGGATTTCCATGTAATACGAATCCGGATGCATGACACTTTGATGTGAAGACAAGTTTATGTGTGCCTCAGTCTCACACTGTCACTGATTCTTGAGAGTTAAGTGCTATCTATACACCCCAATGCCTGGAAAATGGTGAGCTCAACAAACATTTGCTTAATTAATGAAATGGATGAATGAGCACATGTGAAGTGGGAGATAGCAATTATCCTCTCACTTGACCAACAGATTCTAAATTGTCCATTTATATTCAAGTGCTGAATAGTTGACCTTGATAACAAGAATTTGCCAAATGACTGAGGAAAAGAAAACTGCAATGTCTCTATGCTGTTCTTTCATGCAGTGTTCTTTACTAAGAGGGCAATGGGAGGTACATCTTACAAACTGTGATTTTTTTTTTTGCATTTATTAGAGTATACGTTTTATCTATCTCCCTCCTCTGTGTGTTATAGATGTCGCTGGATGGCATAAACAGTTAAGCACTGGGCTACTAGCTGAAAGGTTTGTGGTTTAAACTCACCTAGAGGTACCTTAGAAGAAATGCCTGGTGATCTACTTTCAAAATGTCATAGTCATGAAATTCCTATGGAGTGCAGCTCTATTCTGAAACACAAGGGTTAGCTATGAGTCAGACTCACTGGCAAATAGTTTTTGGTTTTTCTGAATGTTATTAGAACTTTAAGTCCCTCTCCTTGACTGTTGTTGTTGTTAGGTGTCATCCAGTTGGTTCCGATTCATAGCAACCCTATAGGACAGAGTAGAACTGCCCCACAGGGTTTCCAAGGAGTGGTTGGTGGATTTGAATTGCTGACCTTTCGGTTTGCAGCCAAGCTCTTTATCACTATGCTGCTGGGGCTCCTGGACTATAGTGATGCATTAAAAAAGTAAAAGTATCATACCTAATTTGAACAACTGAACAAAATCTTATTTTCAAGACAAAACAATAGAGAGTTTATTTGGAGCATAGTTTTATTTAGAAGATGATCCCATGGGCTTTACTGATATTTTTTTTTTTTTTTTTTTTTAATTGAGAAGCAGACCAAATGCCTCCAAGAAGGGTACAATTAAAAGCTAGAAGGCTGGAGCATTGTCTACCAGTTTAGATCCCCTAATGTTTGAGACTGTACACAGAAATATTTACACCCCTACTCTTCTGGACCAAAGTTGCACCAGGGTCTACAACTCCAGAAGCCTTGAGGAAGTTCCTGAGGCAACATGTGGAAAAATTCATAGACATGCTTGAGGTTGACAGCTGAGGTGAATCAGTGTCTTCTAGCACAAAATAAAAACAAAAAACAAACCAATGCCACTGAGTTGACTCCAACTCATTGCGACCATGTGTGTGCTGAGTAGAACTGCACTGAATAGGGTTTTCAAGGCTGTTACCTTTAGGAAGCAGATCATCAGGCCCTCTGAGTGGGTTCAAACTGCCAACCTTTTGGTTTGTAGTTAAGCGCTTAACCATTTGCACTACCCAGGAACTCTTCTTCCCGGCATAGCTGAGCTGAAATCAGAGATGGGCCAAAGGGATGTGGCACTGGTACCCAAGACGCCTGCTACAACCACCTACTATGGGCAGATATAATTCCAGGTGCTTGGAATGTATCAGTGAATACCACTGACAAAATCCTTGGCCCTCATGGAAATCCTATTCTAGTAACATTAAAATGCTCAAGGTAGGTAAGGTGAAGCTGTGGTTAAACACATGCTTTTATTATTTTATTGAGATTAAAAACTGTGAATAATTTGCAACATTTCACAATAAATCTTTCACTAAAAAGCATTGTCCTCTGTTATGACAGTGTTTTCCTTCTGAGAAGCACAGGAAATTGCACTGATACTCAATGATAAGAAATAACAGTGCTAGGATAGCACAATTAAATTATTTATAAATATCTTCATAATCAGAACATGACATGTTATGCAGATAATAAGTGTAAGTTTCCTTTGTACTATAGTCAAATTTTCAATATATAACATTAATAGTATCTTCCCTGAATTAAATTGAGAAGAGTGAACTATATATGTATGTATACATGCATACATACACATACACACACACACACACACACACACACACACACACACATTTTGAAGACTTGAAGACACATTTCATTTTTGCTGCTTCACTGAGAATTCTATAACTGGCAGCATAAACAAAAGAATTCTACATTTACTACATTAATTTGTCCCCATTCTTTCATTGATTTTAAACTGTATAAAGAAGACTATCATATTCAAGTATTTTTCACTTTTTTGGAAAAAAGCCTATAATTACCCAGGGCAACTATAAGCTACACCGTAGAAATACAATGTTTTTGTAATTAAGGAAAATATATTTACATATATTTTCCTTAATTAATATTATATATATATATACATATATATAATGTCTCACATACTTTAGACATGTTATCAGGAGGGATCAGTCCCTGGAGAAGGACATCATGCTTGGTAAAGTAGAGTGTCAGCGAAAAAGAGGAATAGCCTCAAGAGATAGATTGACACAGTGGCTGCAACAATGGGCTTAAGCGTAACAACAATTATGTGGATGGCTGAAGACTGGGATGTGTTTTGTTTTGTTGTACGTACGGTCGCTACGAGTTGGAACCAACTCGACTGCAGCTAACAACAACAGCAATATGCATGTATATATATATTTACTTTATTTTAATATATATATTTACCTTAATTTATATGTATATACATATAAAATCTTGAAGTGATCATTTTATTAAACAATCTACAGTCTACTTTGGATTAACTATTCTTGTTGGACCTGGTTGATAATCTTCTAGTGCAGGTATCTAGGAACTACCATAATACTGAAGTAAGCTTCAGTTTAGCCACTTTCCACTTGGAGGCCCACAGAGTAGCTAAAAAATTAGGATTGAAAGAGAAATATTATTTATTTGAAAATAATGTATAAGATATTGAAGTATTGATAAGATTCAAGGCACCCTTGGGAGAAGCAATTCTTGCTTTGAGTGTGCAGAGAGAAAGGAAAACCTATTTATAATATTTGGGCTAGTTGCACTGATTTCTGCAGTAGGCAGTATTTTCCAGAGAGGGTCACACAATAATTTCCATTCCACATGCTCTTCTACATTGTGACTTTCGCATTTCCCCATCTGTAGGTAGGGGGAAACTCTTCATCTCTTGAACCTGAGTGTATCTGTGACAGCCTTGTGACCGATAGACTGGGTGGAAGTGACACTGCCCAATTTGTGAGACTAGGTCATAAACGGAAATGTAGCTTCTGCTTTTTTTGCTGGAACACAGATTTTGGAGCCCTGATCTGCTGTAAACTGCTTTTAAAATCTTAAAAATCAGAGACGTCACTTTGATGACTAAAGTGTGCCAGACCCATATCGTGTTCTTTTCAATCAACTCATATGCATTTGAAAGGTGAGCAATGAAAAAGGAAGATCAAAGTAAAATTGATGCATTTGAATTTTTGTGTTGGCAGAGAATATTGAATATACCATGGACTCTCAGATAAACAAACAATACTGTCATGGAGGAAATACAGCCAGGATGGTCTTTAGAAGCAAGGATGGCAAGACTTCATCTCATGTACTTTGGACATGTTACTGTGAGGGACCAGTCCCTGGAGAAGGAAATCACGCTTAGTAAAGGAGAGGGTCAGCGAAAAAAGGAAGACCCTCAATGAGATGAATTGACACAGTGGCGGCAACAATGGGCTCAAACATATGCGTGGGGTCACTATGAATTGCAATCAACTCGACAGCAAAAACTCAACATATATATATGTGTACATGCAGTTATATAGTTAAAGTATATTATAAACCATGGATGGATATTGAATCTTACTCCCTTTCTTCATTATTAACCAAAAAGATGAAAAAAAAAAAATGTCTATTAGTACACTGGCCTTAACTAAGTGTAATAAAGTTGTTTTATATAGATAAATCCATGGCTTGAGTTAATAGGTCAATACATAGTAAATGTTATTATGAACGTTTTGATAAATCACTATAAGGTTATTAGTTTCACAGACCATTGTTAGATGGTTTAATCTTATCTTTTTAACTCCAACGGGGATATATAAATTTTGTTAAAATTCAGTTACCACAACTGCCATACAAACTTAAACAGCAAAACATTAAGGAAAGAGACTTAAGATGGATTGGTCAAGCTCTGGGTGCAAAATCAATTTATATTACATGAAAATACTATGTTTCACACTTTCTCTTGATTATTTATGGTAACGTTAATAATGCATGATTTCCGTGTTTTTGCCTTCAGATAGCACAGGGTATCAACTGAAACATTCATCTCTTTTTTTCAGTCCTTTTCCAATTACTTCAGTCTAAAATAAAATCATCTTTATTTTTAATTTTTGTTTTTCCTTGTAACTTTATTATTAAAATGCACATTTAGCTGCAGGCAAACTAACTTCAATTTGCCAGGTATAGATACATTGCTTCCCCAAATTACCTTTAAAGCTGGCTCCTTGAGTGCTGGATTTTTGCCTTGTGTTTCTCAGTCCACAGTGCCTAACACTGAACTTGAAATTTACTAGTCATTCTGCCAATACTCGCTCTTATCTTAGTATAAATTCAGCTCTATTAAAAATAATTTTAACTTGCTAAGTATCTACCCTCACTTTTGCTGGTTGCCATTGAGTTGATTCCAACTCAGCAATCCTCATTAATAGGACACTAAGTTTAAAATTTCTTGACATGGGACAAGCAGCCAAATATATTTTTACAAAATCATTAGAGGTCCCTCAAAAAGGGAACTTCTCAAATGCTCAGTCCTCCCTTTCTTTTTCCAAGGTGTAAATATCACATCCAATCCCTTGTCACTCTACTTTATTTCAGACAATATTAGGAAGTGTTGACATGTGAGAGGTGGATACAAGTTTTCATCTGAAAACTATCCAACCTCCGAGGAGGTGTTATTTCAAATTAACTGGAGGAAGGAATTGAAGCCAAAGCTTATTTTATAAAGTCAAGATTAGTTTTGAAGTCCTTATAAGATCTACTGTACTCGTTAACTCATCCATTTGTTCATTTGTTCAGTGTTGTTGCAATTGTTGTTGTTAGGAGCCTTGAGCCAGCTCCCACTTATAGCGACCCCATGTACAACAAAACAAAACACTGCCTAATCCTGCACCATCCTCACAATCATTGTTATGCTTGAGCCCATTGTTGCAGCCTCTGTGTCAATCCACCTCATTAAGAGTCTTTCTTTTTTTCACTTACCTTCTACTTTACCAAGCATGATTTCCTTCTCCAGGAACTGGTTTCTTCTGATAACATCTCCAAAGTGCATGAGAAGTACATCCTGACTTCTAATGAGCATTCCGGCTGTTCTTCTTACAAGAAAGATCGTTCATTCTTCAGGTAGCACACGGTATATTCAATATTCTTCACCCACACAGTAATTCAAATGCATCAATTCTTCTTTGATTTTTATTATTCACTGTCCAGTTTTCACGAGAAGATTGAAAAGACCATGGCTTAATCCTTAAAGTGGTATCTTTGCTTTTTAACACTTTGCAGCACATTTGCCCAATACAGTACATCCTTTGATTTCTTGACTGCTGCTTCCATGGGTGTTGATTGTGGATCCAGTAAAATGAAATCCTTGACAACGTCAGTCTTTTTTCCATTTATCATTATGTTGCTTATTGGTCCAGTTGTGAGGATTTTTGTTTTCTTTATGTTGAGGTGTAATCCATACTGAAGACCGTAGTCTTTGATCTTCATTACGTACTTCAAGGCCTCTTCACTTTAAGCAAGCAAGGTTATGTCATTTTTCTATTGCAGTTTGTTAATGATACTTCCTCCAAACCTTATGTTCAGTTCTTGTTTATATAGTCATTTCTTGGAATGTATGTTCATCATAAAGACTGAATAACTATGGTGAAAAAATACAAACCTGGCATACATCTTTCCTGATTTTAAACCATGCAGTGTCCCCTTGTTCTGTTTGAATGGCTGCCTCTTGGTCTATGTACAGGTTCCTGATGAACACAATTGAGCGTTCTGAAATTCCCATTCTTCACAATGTTATCCATAATTTGTTATGATCCATAGAGGCAAATGCCTTTGCATAGTCAGTAAAACAGAAGTAAACATCTTTTGGTATTCTCCGCTTTCATCCAAGATCCATTTGACATTAGCAAGGATATCCCTGGTTCCATGTCCTCTTCTATTTTTTTATGTTTTCCCATACAGAAGTCTATACATACATTGTTATGTGACTCTAATTGCTCTCCACATACTGTGACAGTACACTTGTCCTTTCACCCCTGATTCTCCATGTCCATTCAACCAGCTCCTAACCCTCTCTGCCTTCCCATCTCACCTCTGGAAAAAAGCTTCCCGTGTAGTCTCTTGTATCTACTCGAATTAAGAGGCACACTCCTCACAAGTATCACTTTATGTCCCACAGACCAGTCTAATCCCTGTCTGAAGAGTTGGCTTCGGAAATTATTTTAGTTCTGGTTTGATAGAGAATCCAGGAGCCATGCTTTCCGGGGTACCTCCATTCTCAGACCATCAAGTCTGGTCTTCTTACTAGAATTTGGGTTCTATACCCAACCTTTCTCCTGCTCCATCTGGGGCTTTCTGTTGTGTTCCCTGTCAGGGCTGTCATTGGTGGTAGCTGGGGACCATCTAGTTCTTCTGGTCTCAGGCTGATGAAGTCTCTGGTTTATGTGTCCTTTTCTGTTTCTTGGGCTAATACTTTCCTTGTGTCTTTGGTGTTCTTCATCCTCCATTACTCCAGGCAGTTAGGATCAATTGATGCATTTTAGATGGCCACTTGCAAGCTTTTAAGACCCCAGACCACTCACCAAAGTAGGATGAAGAACATTGTCTTAATAAGCTTTGTTATGCCAATTGACCTAGATGTCCCCTGAAAGCGTGGTCCCCAGACCCCTACCCCTGCTACTCTGTCTCTCAAAGTGTTTGATTGTGTTCAGGAAACTTCTTAGCTTTGGTTTAGTCCAGTTGTACTGAATACCGCTGTAGTGTGTGCTGTCCTTCCCTTCACTTAAGACAATTCATATCTACTATCTAGTTAGTAAATAAGCCTCACCTCCCTCCCCACCCTCCTAACCATCAAAGGATGTTTTCTTCTGTGTTTAAACCTTTTCTTGAGTTCTTATAAAAGTGGTCTTATACAGAATTTGTCCTTCTGTGACTGACTAACTTCACTCAGCATAATGACCTCCAGCTTCCTCCATGTTATAAGAAGTTTCACAGCTTCATCATTGTTCTTTATCATTGCGTAGTATTCCATTGTGTGGCTATATCATAATTTATTTATCCATTCGTCCATTGATGGGCACTTAGGTTGTTTCCATGTTTTTGCTATTGTGAACAGTGCTACAATGAACATGGGTGTGCATATATCTATTCTCGTGATGGCTCTTATTTCTCTAGGATATATCCCAAGGAGCAGGATAGCTGGATTCTATGGTACTTCTATTTCTAGCTTTTAAGGAAGTGCCAAATCGATTTCCAAAGTGGTTGTACCATTTTACATTCCCACCAACAGTGTATAAGTGTTCCAGTCTCTCCACAACCTCTCCAGAAGTTATGGTTTTGTGTTTTTTGGATTAACGCTAGCTTTGTTGGGGTGAGATGATATCTCATTGTAGTTTTGATCTGCATTTCTCTAATGGCTAATGATGGTGAGCATTTCTTCGTGTGTCTGTTAGCCGCCTGAATATCTTCTTTGGTGAAGTGCCTGTTCATATCCTTTGCCCATTTTTTAATTGAGTTATTTGTCTTTTTGTTGTTGAGGTTTTGCAGTATCTTGTAGATTTTAGAGATTAAAGGTTGATCGGGTTTGTCGTAGCCAAAAATTTTTCCCTAGTGTTTAGGTTGTCTTTTGACTCTTTTGGTGAAATCTTTTGTGAGCATAAGTGTTTGATTTTTAGGAGCTCCCATTTATCTGGTCTCTCTTCTGGTGCTTGTGCATTGTTACTTATGATTCGTATTGTGTTATGCCATGTATTAGGGCTCCTAGCATTGTACCTATTTTTTCTTCCATGATCTTTACCATTGTTGATTTTATATTTAAGTCTTTGATCCATTTGCAGTTAGTTTTTGTGCATGGTGTGAGGTATGGGTCTTGTTTCAGTTTTTCAAAGATGGAGAACCAGTTATGCTAGCACCATTTTTGAAAGAGACTGTCTTTTCCCCAATTAATGGGCTTTGGGACTTTGTTAAATATCAGCTGCTTATAGGTGGGTGAATTTACGTCTGGATTCTCAGTTCTGTTCCATGGGTCTATGTATCTGTTGCTGTACCAATACCAGGCTGTTTTGACTACCGTGGTGGTATAAATCCTAAAATCAGGTAGTGTAAGGCCTCCCATTTTGTTCTTCTTTTCGAGTAATGCTTTACTTATTAGGGCTTCTTCCCTTTCCATATAAATTTGATGATTTGTTTCTCCATCTCATTAAAAAACGCCGGTGGAATTTGGATCAGGATTGCATTGTATCTGTAGATCGTTTGGGTAGAATTGACATTTTGACAATGTTGAGTCTACCTATCCATAGCAAGGTATGTTTTTCCACTTATGCAGGCCTCTCTTGGTTTCTTGCAGTAATGTCTTGTAGTTTTAATTGTATAGATCTTTTACATCTCTGGTTAGATTTATTCCTAAGTATTTTATCTTTCTGGGGGCTATTGTAAATGGTATTTGTTTGGCAATTTCCTCTTCGAGGTTCTGTTTGTTGGTGTGAAGGGATCCAACTTATTTGTGTATGTTTAGCTTGTATCCTGAAACTTTGCTGAAATCTTCTATTAGTTCCACTAGTTTTCTTGTGGATTCTTTGGGGTTTTCTGTGTATAAGATCATATCGTCTGCAAATAGAGATACTCTGACTTCTTCCCTACCAATTTGGATGCCCTTTATTTCTTTTTCTAGCCTAATTGCTCTGGCTAGAACCTCCAGCACAATGTTGAATAAGAGTGGTGATAAAGGGCAACCTTGTCTGGTTCCTTCTCTCAAGGGGAATGATTTCAAAGTCTCTCCATTTAGGATGATGTTGGCTGTTGGCTTTGTATAAATGCCCTTAATTATATTGAGGAATTTCCCTTCTATTCCTATTTTGTTGAGAGTTTTTATCATGAATGTGTGTTGGAGTTTGTCAAATGCCTTTCCTGCATCAATTGATAAGATCATGTGATTCTTGTCTTTTGTTTTATTTATGTGATAGATTACATTGTTTTTCTGATGTTGAACCATTCCTGCATACCTGGTATAAATCCCACGTGATCATAGTGAGTTATTTTTTTGATATGTTGCTGAATTCTATTGACTAGAATTTTGTTGAGGACTTTTGTGTCAATGTTCATGAGGGATATTGGTCTGTAATTTTCTTTTTTTGTGATGTCTTTACCTGGATTTGGTATCAGGGTTATGCTGGCTTCAAAGAATGCATTTGGGGCATTCCATCTTTTCCTATGCTCTGAAAAACGTTTAGTAGTAGTGGTGTTAACACTTCTCTGAAAGTTTGGTAGAATTCTCCAGTGAAGCCATCTGAGCCAGGGCTTTTTTTTTCTTTTTTTGGTTGGGAGTTTTTAAATTACATTCTCAGTCTCTTCTTTTGTTATGGGTTTATTTAGTTGTTCTACCTCTGTTTCTGTTAGTTTAGGTAGATAGTGAGTTTCTAGAAATTTGTCCATTTCCTCTAGGTTTTCAAATTTGTTAGAGTACAATTTTTCATAGTATTCTGTTAAGATTATTTAGGTTCATTTGGGTCCGTTTTCATCTCTCATATGGGTTATCTGCTTCCTCTCCTGTTTTTCTTTTTTAGTTTGGCCATTGGTTTATCAATTTTGTTGATCATTACAAAGAACCAGTTTTTGGTCTTGTTAACACTTTCAATTGTTTTTCTATTGTCTATTTCATTTAATTCTGCTCTTATTATTATTATTTCCTTTCTACTGGCACTTGAGGGCTTCTTTTTCTTCTCTCTTTCTACTTGTTCGAGTTCCAGGGTAAATGTTTTGATTATGACCCTTTCTTCTTTTTGGATGTGTGCATTTATTGCTATAAACTGACCTCTGAGCACTGCTTTTGCTCTGTCCCAAAGGTTCTGGTAGAATTTTTTTTTTTTATTCTCGTTTGATTCTATCAATTTCTTTATGCCATCCTTAATTTCTTTATAACCCAGTAGTTTTTGAGCAAGGTGTTGTTGAGTTTTTTTTTTTTTTTCCCTTGCTTTTTGTGTTGTTGATTTCTACTTTTATGGTTCTATGGTCAGAAAAGATGCTTTGTAATATTTTGATGCTTTGGATTTTGTTAACTCTTGCTTTATGGCCTAATATGTGGCCTAGTCTGGAGAATGTTCCATGTGCATTGGAAAACAAAGTATTCTTGACTGCTGTTGGGTAGAGTGTTTGGTATATGTCTATGAGATCAAATTCGTTGATTGTAACATTTAAATCTTCCTTGTCTTTGTCCGGCTTCTTTCTGGATGTTCTATCCTTCAGCGAAGGTGGTGTGTTGAAGTCTCCTACTACTATTGTGGAGCTAGCTATCTCTCTTTTGAGTGCTATTGGAGTTTGTTTGATGTATTTTGGAGCCCTGTCATTGGGTGCATAAATATTTATTATAGTTATGTCCTCATGGTGTATTGACCCTTTAATGATTATATAGCGTCCTGTCCTTCCTTACCCTTTGTGATGGATTTTACTTTAAAGTCTACTTTGTCAGAGATTAATATTGCCACTCCTGCTCTTTTTTGAGTGTTGTTTGCTTGATATATTTTATTCTATCCTTTGAGTGTTAGTTTGTTTATGTTTTTCAGTCTAAGGTGTGTCTCTTGTAGGCAAGATATAGACAGATTGTGTTTTTTTATACAATCTGCTACTCTCTTTCTCTTTATTGGTGCATTTCGTCCATTTACATTCAGTGCAGTTATTGATATGTATGAGATTATCATTTTGATGTCTTTTTTGTGTGTTGTTCACAATTTCTTTGTTTCGTTTAATTGTGCTGAGTCATTTTTGTTTATGTATTTTCTTTTCATCTTTTTCATTGCTGTTGATTTTGTGTTTGCTGAGTCTATATTTTTCTAGTTTTTTTTTTTTTTTTTTTTTGACTTGTAGGATTGTTAGTTTCCTTTGTGGTTACCTTAATATTTACTCCTATTTTTCTAAGTTTATACCAGTCTTTTATTTCTTTATATCACCTTGACTCTCTCTCCATATGAAAAATCTGTGTCTACATTTTTTAAGTCCCTCTTTTTTGTTTCAATGTTGTGATATGTTACATTTTGACATCTTTGTTTCCCTATTTTCAGTGTTGCAACTTTGATTTACTTTTGTGACTTCCCTATCTGGGTTGATATGTCATTGTTCTGTCCTGTGTTCTAGTCTTGGGTTGTTATCTGATGTCACTGATTTTCTAACTAGAAGACTCCTTTTAGTATTTCTTGTAATTTTGGTTTCATTTTTGAAAATTCCCTAAGCTTCTGTTTATCTGGAAATGTCCTAATTTGCCATCATATTTGAGAGATAGTTTTGCTGGTTGTATAATTCTTTGCTGGCAATTTTTTTTCCTTCATGTCATTATATACGTTATCCCACACCTTCTTTCCTGCATGGTTTCTGCTGAGTAGTCTGAGCTTATTCTTTTTGACTCTTCTTTGTAGATGACTTCTTGTTTATCTTTAGCCCCTCTTAAAATTCTCTTTTTATCTTTAGTTTTGGCAAGTTTGATTATGATATATCTTGGTGACTTTCTTTTGGGATCTACCTTATGTGGCGTTTAATGAGCATTTTGGGTAGATATCTTGTCATCTTTCACTACATCAGGGAAGTTTTCTGCCAAAGAATCTTCAACAGTTCTGTCTGTATTTTCTGTTATCTCTCATTCTGGTACACCAATAACAAGTAGGTTATTCCTCTTGATAGAGTCCCACATAATTCATAGGGTTTCTTCATTTTTTAAAATCCTTTTGTCTGATTTTTCCCCAAATAAGTTGGTGTCAAGTGCTTTATCTTCAACCTCACTAATTCTGACTTCCTTTGTCTCAATTCTGCTCCTATGACTTTGTATTGAGTTATCTAATTCTGAAATTTTATTGTTAATCTTCTGGATTTCTGATTGATCTCTCTCTATGGATTCTTGCAGCCTGTTAAATGTGTTATTATGCTCTTCTCTAATCTTTTTAATTTTCTCTATTATGTGTTCTGCATTTTGATTAATTTCCTTCCTAATTTTTTGAAGAGTTCTGTATATTAATCTTTTGTATTCTGCCTCCAGTAATTCCAAGAAATTTTCTTCCACTGGAAAATTTCTAGATTCTTTGTTTTGGGAGCTTGCTGAAGCCATCGTGGATTGCCTCTTTATGTGATTTTGATATTGACTGTTGTCTCTGAGCCATCAATAAGTTATTATATTTATTTATTTTATGTTTACTTACTGTGTCCTAGCTTCTTGTTTTGTTTTCATATGCCCAAATAGGCTGCTCGTATGAGCTAGTTTGATTATTATCACCTTTGAAGCTCTAATGTCCTGTCACCAGGTGGTTACAACTCTTATTAGGTATGTAAGCTCAGGAGCCAGCCCATTCCTCCTGTATGGATTCAGCTCTGTTGCCCAGGTAGACAGCCACCAAGTTTGTGGTGTAGGCTCTCACTTACAGTCCTAGACAGGCGTAGGCGATTGGTGTAGGCACAGGCATCTGGCTGCAGCAGGGGGACACACTCTGAGCAAGGCAGGGGGCTAATGGCTGCCCCTGAGTGTCCAGGAGGAAGGTGCACCCCTGTTCCCTAGAATGCATAGGTGGGTGAGTTTTGCAGCTGGTCTATGAGCACCTAATACTGTTAGCTGTAAGGACTGGGGGGCATCTCTTATTCATGGGCCCCTACTGTGGGTAGCTAGGTGGTGTGGGTGGAGCCACCAGTCCTCAGGCCCCTGATGTGGGTAGGTGAAGACCCTGTTTAATGGGCAGAATAGTTTCAAATGTCAAGAATCTGCCTCTTCACGGCTGAAAGACTTGAAGTTAGAGTTCTGGTATACACCCTGTTGTACTGTGGTAAGGAAGGCCTACGTTTTTGAAATGGGCCCACATAAGTCCATGCAGGGGGAAGGGCACTCAAAGTCCGTGGATCCCTTGTGCCTGTTCCTAGGCAAAGGAGCTGTCCCTACCCTGGGTTCCTGGCTTAGGGGAGCCAATATTTTATTTTTTCCCCTGTTTGTTAATTTGTTCACTTTCCAAGGCAGGGAGAATGGCTACAGGCATGTGATGGATCCTACTTCTGGCCCAGGGGACTCGGCAATTGCTGAAGCTGGTCCAGGACCCAGTGCAGAGCAGGGGCAGGGAGGTAGATGGGAGAGAGGTTTTTCCTTAAGGGGAGTTTTTTTTAATCTGTGTGGTCAGCTGTATGCAAGTACTTATCTTTCGTGGAGGGCAGCTTCTCACTGGTTCTGGGTGGCCATGTAGAGTCTCTGGTGCTGGGTCTCTCCTGGTGTGGAAAACACGCCTCCTTAGCACAGCTGCTGATCAGGCTGAAGGGCTCAGGCTCTTGCCGGATCAGGTCTGGCAACTCTTCACTGCTTCTGAACCATCTTTCCCTCCCCTTGCCACTCAGTCTGGTTCTTCAACTCTGTCTTTGATGTTCAGGGATCCTAGATTGACATATATAATTGATTCACTTGCTTTTCCAGGTCTCTGTTGTAAGAATGTCCACTGGAAGTGTCTGACTACTCCGCCATCTTGGCCCCGCCTCCTCCATGTCATCTTCCGAATCTGGCTTGAAATTCTGGCAGTTCCCTGTTGATGTACTGCTGCAACCATTTCCGAATTATTTTCAGAGAAATTTTACTTGTGTATGATATTAGTGATATTGTTTGATAATTTCCATATTCATTTGGATCACCTTTCTTTGGAATTTTTTGAATAAATATCTTAAATATTCACATGTGCAGACCTCAGTGTTAGACTCTGTGGATATAAAGGTGACTAATAAATGGTCCTTCCCAATAAAACAGTGCCCAGACTTATGTATGGGGGCAGGTAAAATGAGGTACATTAGATTACATCCAGAGGTATAGGAGTTAGGGTTTCAATACACATTTTTGGGGACACAGTTCAATGCATAACACCTTCTCATGAGCCTTCTACTTCCCATCTTTTTACTTATGTAATGGTTGGAGGTCTTTCAAATCAGAGTAGAAAGGAACAGACCTATTTAACTGCCAGTGAATATATTTCCCTTTTTCCTCACCCACAGAATTTTTTAGAGAAACTCTCCACTTAACTAACTGGAGGAAACATTCTAGGAACCATGTAAACCATTGTCTCAATTATGGCCATAGGCTGATTGGATCAGAGAAGGCATGTCACTCAATTGGATAGTAACCAATCTATTAAATAGCCATATGCTTATATAGTCTGTCTGAAAGAGATATCTTGGAACACTCAGATCTTTGTCTTGATGATATAAAACAAAAAATGCAGAGATTTAAGACAATAGTAGATATTAAATTGGCAAGGCCATTCAGCTATTCATTAATAAAATAGATTTCTTTAAACATCTATCATGTGCCAAGTTTTATTCTAAATATTAGAGATACCGTCATGGAAAAAAATATGTGAATTTTTTACAATATGAAAAACATATTATAGTGAAGAGAGCGCATTAACAAATAAATATTTCTAATGTTTAGAAATATTTAGGTCAATTTGATCCCATCTACATACATCTTAAAAAAGCATAATGCTCAAGGCAGACATTCTTTACTAGTTAAGCAAAACTATTGTGTGGTTTTAAGAAGGCGTCAGGGGATATTTTTGTCTCTCTGATGATGTCATTCCAGACTTTTCCAGGCCCCTATCTTTGTTTTCTAGATGTTGATATTGATAATATGGAAGATACCAAAAGTTAATTTGTAAAAAAAAGCATCTGAAATTTGTTTCTACAATGCCAATACTGAAATACACTGCTACAAAAAAAGTACTAGTAATTGAAAGGATTTGACCTAATATTTTAAAGAAGGTCCTGATCTGAGAAGAATTTGACACAATGGCGCTAATCTGGGTGGCAAACAATAAGTTGTACAGAGGGAAGAAATAGAGGGAGAGGGGGAATCTGTAGTTCAGTGCGCCCAGGCAAACAGTAAATGTTTGTATCCAGAATAATTTTTATAATCTGGTAGGTAGAACTACTCAGTGGGCCTCAGATTTACAAAACAAAAGTGTAGCAAGGTAATGAGCATGAAGGGGAAAAGCAGGGATTCCACAGGGCTTTCCTCAGTCATTTTGTTCTACTTGTCCTGAAGTTTGTGAAGTTGGTTACTCCAAGTACAAACTATTTGAATAACTTTAAAGATGTTCTACTATGTTTCAATTTTTTTGTTATAAAGTTCTGTTATCTGTTTGTCTTGAGTAAGTTATTAGCTTCGTCTTTTGAGCCAGTAAAAATACATACCTATTTTGTGGCCAGCAATTGGTTAGGCACTGAGAAAACATAAAGGAAATCTTTATGTCAGTTCCCACCCACAAGTAGTTCACCGTCTTTTTTTGGAAAAATAAAAGATTTACATAAGTGAAGGGATTGGATTATACTGGTGCAATTAAAGCAGTTTTAATTGAGGGATTTAGTTCATAAGACTTACATGAGTTTAAAAAAAAGAAAGTTTGCCAACTCTTTTCAATGAGAAGATTCATAGTGTTCTCTCCATGAATTCCATGTTTGAAATATTTTCTAAAAATTAAATTGAAATAAAGCCCCTAGTTGATTAAATTATCAGTGAAAGAATCCTAGACTTGTACCACCCATGAAAAGAAGTAAATTACATAAAAGCATGAAATGGTAATTATCACTTTTAGTCTTATTGTGCTTTTTTTGTTTTGTTTCTATTTGTTCAGAGACTGTAAAATGTTGTAATCAACATCAAATATTCCATTAGAACATTGATCATCCTCAAATTGGAAATCATTTTCATAATGATGGTAAAATATGATGCAAACAGATACAAGTGAGGAAAAGTTTATAGATGATGTGAAACATGAATGAGCATTACAATAAAATTAGTTTTTAAATAAAGAACAAATACAGAATATATTTCATTATTTTTCAGGTGATTTTTATGTTAGTCTATATGCATAAGAAGCCATGATATTTCATTCCTCCTAAACCTACTGTAGGTAAAGACAGCACAAAGTTTAGTAAAGCAAAAATAAAGTTTTATTTGGCATATATTCAAAAAGGCAAAAGTGGGAAGCAGACAAGCATGCTGCCAGAGCTAATGTCTGCTTGAATCCTAGGAACGTGAGAGAATCATCAGTATATATTAATGTCACAAATGGGTATAATCCTTGAAAGCTTCACCTTTTCACCAATTGGCTAAAAACTATTAAATCAGTGTGATTCTATATTTTGAATCATCTTTCTTATTAATCAATCATTGGTACAGTTTTCAGTCATGATGACCAGAAGGGTCTTCATTGGTCCAACAAATTTCCTATTCACTAAATGCTAACAGAAAAAGTTGAGTGCAAAGTGTTTTGTGCTCTGTTTGATTGGTTTATGTGAAAAATTCCCTAAAAGATATATTCCAAGATTGCCCTAGCTATTGTCTTTATATCTCAGGGTCCAGCTGATGTGTCCTTGTGAATCCAACTCCAGCTGGGTCACATTCTGTATGCTCAAGGACAGGGAATAATGGCTGCGATATTATCTCCTAAATTAAACCCAAAAAAGTGCTAGATGATGATCAGAGAAATATTTTTTTTTTTCTCTGTGTTGCCAACTTCTTTGCCAGCACAGAGTTAAAAAGAATGTCAGCCTCATCGTGGTCCATATGCAGGGACAACTTGATGAAATAAAGGAGAAATAAAAATCCTATTGCAAGAGAATTATGGAATCATGTACAAACCTTTAAAGGTTAATGAACTGTCTCCAGAAGATGAATGACAGTTCTGAAATCTGTGGTTGCCTATAATCCATTTCCAACATAATCCTAGTTGTGAAGATTTGACATATTACAGGTAATTTGGGGTGAATGTTAACTATGAAAATGGTAATTTAAGTAATGTGAGCTCCACTGATATTAAAAGAAAGATCATTTGGTCAAGAGATGAAACAGGAGAATTTGAAACTTGGTGTCTAGAAGGACCAAAGCACCCCATAATAATTAAAAACTGAAGAGATGACAAAAGAACTCCTTTTGAATCCATTCGGTGAGGTATTAGGTCAAATGAGGCCTATCTTTTGATTATTTTCTGTGATGGTTAAGGTTGTATGTCAACTTAACCGGGCCATGATTATCAGTCGTATCATGTTGTGATCACGTCTATGATGAAATTTGATATAATGTGATTACCTCCATGATGGGATCTGCTGTGAGTAGCCAATCAGTTGAAAGGGAGTTTCCTTGGGCGTGTGGTCTGCATTAAATATAAGTGGACATTCTGCAAGGGTCCTGGGATTTTGCTTGTTTTGGATCTTGCAACTGGCTCCCAGTCATCTGACCTTCGGTTCTTGGAACTTGAGCTAGCATCTTACCTGTGCTCTTGCCTGCTGATCTTGGGATTCATCGATCTTCGCAGCCTGTTAGTAAGAACCCTGCTCTCTGAGCTACTAATCTTGGGTTTGCCAGCCACTGAGGCTATGTAAATAAGGAGAAGCCTCTATTATGATCCACAGACTTGGGACATTCCAGCCTTTACAACCGTGTTGTGAGCCATTTTCCTTGATATAAACCCCTCTATATTTATACTAATACACTTTACTGGTTTTACTTCACTAGAGAACCCAGTGTAAGACAATTTCTCATGAGAATTTTCAAATGATAATTAAACAAAATTATTTCTTTCTAGTTCAATATTACTACAATAAGAAAGGAAAAATTATGCAAACATAAAAAACGTTTAGAAGTGTAAATTTGAAACACCTAAAATGCTTTTATAGTAGAGGAATATTGGATGATGCATGTTTGGAATGGTCTTTTCCTATTTCATATTTGGTATAAAGTCACAAACTCTAAGAAGACAGAGGTTATAATATGGGCATTTATCAGGTGCAGTCAATTCATCAACTGAAGGAGAAGCTAAAGTTAGCATGATTTATAAAATCAAATTGGTGAAATTAATAAAATAAAATTTTTATTTTATATAGAAATAAAATGTCTTCCAAAATATTTTAAATGAAAAAAAAAAGCATGATTATTACAAACCAGACAAACCTTGATATCAGATATAAAATATTTTTCAGAACCATGAGAGTTGTTCTGAGCAAGGATAAAGAACTGAATAATAGAAGCATGATCAGAATCCCAGATATCCCAGAGATTATTTGTATTTTTATGTCCTTCCATAATGGGATATCACATTTTCATTCAGGTACTGAAGTTTCCTGCTGCTGTCAGGCATATAGTATCTTTCCAATTGTAGATTTAAAAAATGAAAAAAAATCAGCGTTTCTACTCCAAATTTTGCAAATCCACCTGAAAGGAAAAGTAAATAAAGCACTTATTATGAATACTAAGGCAAGTAGATTTATCAAGTACTTTATGTTAAAAGAGACTAGAAGAGTAGACAATGGAAAATAGTCCTTAATTATTTTTTTCTTCATATGCACTTTTCTCATTTATATATGTCAGATTTTCTTAACTCCTCCCCCATGCTTCAGCTTAAAATGTTTGGAGCAGCAGGTTGCAATTTTCATTCAGAATTTTGAATATGAAATTTGAAAACAAAATCAAAGTCTCCATAAATCCAAGGAAGAAGCAAAGTTACTTAAAAGACAGGATCTGTTGGGAAGATAAGGATATAATAAAATTTCATTCTGTTTAAAAATAATAAAGCAAGGAATGGCCTGTTGTGAGAGTGAAAAAGTAATTTTTCCATCCAATTAGTTTCACATTATACATTAGGTTATAACTCTCACAAATGCAAGCATTATGATTTTCAGCAATACTATGTTTATAGGATGCAACTGATGAATAAGAACAAATTGAGATTAGTAGAAGGGTAATATTTGATATATGTGGGAGGCATTTCCTAGCAGATCATAGGACATAGAGACATGAGATATTTATTTGAAATAGAGTGGACTGTTCTTGCTCAATCTATTTTTAACATTTCTTAATGTTTCTACGTAACATTTTTCTTCCCACTACTTTCTCTTCCCAAGGAAAAGTTAAAGGTAATAGTTTGCCATGAGCTAGTGCTGATATTGTACATCCTTGGTTTTTCAAAGAAGCCTGAGATGACTTATTTGAATAAGAGAAAAAGAAATCTTTCCTGAAATCAAATTGATAATCTAATCATTAATTGTGGTTTATAAAGATAAAATTTTGTACCTTCCAGATATATCTGTGTAACCTTTTATAAGACAAGAGACATTGCAATCCCAGTATATGCAGGAAGTTCAATCTCTGTTTTTTAGTCACACTGGGGAATGACTGCATGAATAATCATAAATTTTGGGTTTGTTTTCATTAATAGATCAACCTTCATGCATTGGTTTTTCTAGTTGACTATCATATGCTTGCTCTCTTGGAGTTGATGATTTCATTGTTTGTTATAATTTTAAGGATACTGCCTTTCTTGTAGACATGTCACCATTAATATACATATTGGTTATGCTTGGCCCTCTTTACCAAAGTCATTCCTCACCCAAAGATGAGTCAGAGGCTGAATTCTTGACATCTACAGCTCTGCTCAACACTTTCAAATTTTCTCATTATTAACATTGACAGCTCAACTTGATTTCAATCTTCCCAGTAAAGTCTCCCTACTTATATAGTATATTGGCCACAACACAAATACAGTATCCACCTTCCAGTTTTTAGTATGCTAGGAATCAGAATTACCCAACGGCGGCAGCAAATACAAGGAATTATACTACATATAAGGACTAAAAACCAAAAAAAAAAAAAAAAAACCATTGAGTTGAGTCTATTACGACTCATAGCAACCCTATAAAACAGAGTAGAACTATTCCACTGCCAACATTTTAGTCAGTAGCCAATCTCTTAACTATTGCATCACTGGAAGCTATAAATATAGAGTAAGATTGCTTGGGATCAAAACCAAGAAAGAATGTGTGCTAGGAATATTACCTTCATCTAGTTAACTTCTCTAATGCTCAATAATCTCATCTGTAAAGTGTTTATAATAGTAGTACTGATATCACAGTTATGTTGATTGTAAATGAGATGAATATAAACATAGAAGTGTATTTAGTACATAGGAAGAACATAAATACACCTTACCCTCATTTATCAACTGTTTCATTAACCAATATTTAGCATTTATGACAATAGTAAAAAAAATCTACTATCAAACTATTTTGTGCATTAACAACATAAGTCTGGCAGTAACGAACACCAAGGTGCAAGGCAAGAGTAACACTGGCTGTGGTGGTTAAGATTAGGTGTCCACTTGGCTGGGCCAAGATTCTAAGTGGTTTGGATGTTTTGTAATGATGTAATCTGGTAGTTACATAATGATGTAGTCATCTTATATTTTGTGATCTGATGTGGTCATCCTCCATTTTTGCATAACACCAATTTCACATAGCAACCTGGTCTTTGGAAACTAACCGTATTAATAAATTAGGAGAGGATGTATTTGCCATTAATGTTATTATTTTTATTTTGTCATTGTTGTTAGCTGCTGTCAAGTAGGTTCTGATCCATAGATACCCTATGCATGAAAGAACAAAGCACTGCTTGGTCCTGTGACACCTTCACAATTATTGTCATGCTTGAGCCCATTGTTGCAGCCACAGTGTCAATCCATCTCATTGAGGGTCTTCCTCTTTTTCACTGACTCTCTACTTTAGGAAGCATAATGTCCTTATCCAGGGACTGGGTCCTCCTGATAACGTGTCAAAAATACATGAGACAAAGTCTCCCTATACTTGCTTCTAAGGACTGTACTTCTTCCAAGACAGATTTGTTCATTATTTTGTCACTCCAATGTATATGTATATGTATATGTATATGTATATTCAATATTCTTTGCCAACACCATAATTCAAGGGCATCATTTTTTTTTTTCAGACTTTGTATACATTGTCCAGCATTCACATGCAAGTTGATTTAAAATATCATGGCTTGGGTCGGGGCACCTTAATCTTCAAAGTGACATCTTTGTTTTTTTAACAATATAAAGAGGTCTTTTGCAGTAGATTTGCCCAATGCAATACATTGTTTGATTTCTCGACTGCTGCTTCCAATGAGTGTTGATTGGGGATTCAAGTAAAATGAAATCCTTGACGACGTCAATCTTTTTTCCATTTATCTTGATATTACTTATTGGTCCAGTTGTGAGGATTTTTGTTTTTTTATGTTGAGGCATAATAATACTGAAGGCTATAATATTTGATCTTCATCAATAAGTGCTTCAAGTCCTCTTTGCTTTCAGCAAGCAAAGTTGTGTTATCTGCATGTCACAGATTCTTAATGAGTCTTCCACCAATACTGATGCCTCATTCTTCTTCATATAGTCCAGTTTGTCAGATTATTTGCTCAGCGTACAGACTGAATAAGTATGGTGAAAGGATGCAACCCTGACATACATCTTTCTTAACTTTAAACCATGCAGTATCCCCTTGTTCTGTTTGAACAACTGCCTCTTGTTCTAAATACAGGTTTCTCATGAATATAATTAAGTGTTCTGGAATTCCCATTCTTCAAAATGTTACCTGTAATTTGTTATGATCCACACAGTCGAATGCTATGCATACTCAATAAAACACAGGTAAACATCTTTCTGGTATTCTCTTCTTTCAACCAGGATCCATCTGACATCAGCGATGATATCCCTTGTTCCACGTCCTCTTCTGAATCCAGCTTGAATTTCTGGCAGTTTCCTGTTGATGTACTGCTAGAGTTGCTTTTGAATGATCTTCAGCAAAATTTTACTTGCATGTGGTATTAATGATGTTGTTTCTTAATTTCTGCATTCTGTTGGATCACCTTTCTTACAAATATGAATCTCTTCCAGTTAGTTGGCTAGGAAGGTATCTTCCAAATTCATTCACATAAGCAAGTGAGTACCTCCAGTGCTGTATCAGTTTGTTGAAATATCTCAACTGGTAGTCTGTCAATTCCTGGACCCTTGTTTTCCACCAATGCCTTCAGTGCAACTTGGACTTCTTCTTTCATTACCATTTGTTCTTAATCATATTCTACCTCCTGAAATGATTGAACGTTGACCAATTCTTTTTGGTATAGTGACTCTGTGTATTCCTTCCATCTGCTTTTGATGCTTCCTTCATCTTTCAATATTTCCCCACGGAATCCTTCAATATTGCTTGAATTTTATCTTCATTTTTTTTCAGCTTGAGAAATGCCAAGGATGTTCTGCCCTTTTGGTTTTCTATCTCCAGGTCTTCGCACATTTCATTATGATACTTGGTCTTCTCGAACTGCCGTTTGCAATGTTCTGTTTAGCTCTTTTACTTCATCATTTCTTCAGCTACTGTATGTTCAAGAGTCTCTTCAGACATTTATTAATTTAAATTTAAATAGTTATTATTCACAACCCACTCATAGTTTTTCAGGACAGTTTTTAAATCTGTATCCTACAGATGTAAAACCTTAAGCTTATAGACATTAATTGGCTAAAGGAGGCAATTGTTCAAGCAGAACAAGAGGATACTGCATGGTTTAAAGTCAGGAAAGATGTATGTCAGGGTTGTATCTTTTCACCATACTTATTCAATCTGTATGCTGAGCAAATAATCTGACAAACTGGAATATATGAAGAAGAATGAGACATCTGGATCAGTGGAAGACTCATTAACAACCTGTGTTATACAGATGATGCAACTTTGTTTGCTGAAAGCTAAGAGGACTTGAAGCACTTATTGATGAAGATTAAAGATTATACGCTTCAGTATTATTATGCCTTAACATAAGGAAAACAAAAATCCTCACAACTGGACCAAAAAGCAATATCATGATAAACAGAGAAAAGGTTGAAGTTATCAAGGATTTCATTTTACTTGGATTGACAATCAACACCCATGGGAGCAGCAGTAAAGACATCAAAGGATGTATTGCATTGGGCAAATATACTGCAAAAGACCTCTTTAAAGTGTTAAAAAGCAAAGATCTTACCTTGAGGACTAAGGCAAGCGTGACCCACACCATGATATTTTCAGTCACCTCACATGTATGCAATACTGGACAATGAATAAGGGAGACCAAAGAAGAATTGATGCATTTGAATTACGGTACTGACAAAGAATATTGAATATACCATGGACTGCCAAAATAATGAACAAATCTGTCTTGGAAGAAGTACAGATAGAATACTCCTTAGAAACAAGGATGGCTAGACTTAGTTCAAGTACTTTGGACATGTGATCAGGAGGGACCAATCCCTGGAGAAGGACATTATGCTTGGTAAAATACAGGGTCAGTGGAAAAGAGGAAGAACCTCAATGAGATGAATTGACATAGTGGCTGCAACAATGGGTTCAAACAATGCAATGACTGTGAGGATGGAGCAAGATCAGGCAGTTTTTCGTTCTTTTTTACAAGGAGTGGCTATGAGTTAGAATCAACTCAGCAACACCTAACAACAATAACAACAACAATCCAATAATTATATACTGATTACAAAGGTAATCGATTTTATCAGTCTTAATCAATAATTATACGAATAACTGCATTTTCCTTCCGCTGTCTCTTTTGTCATGCACTATGGTATGGATTTTACATATTGTTCAATTTAATCTTCACACAATCTATGAAATAGTTGCAAGCATTTCACTTATTTTAGAAAATAACAAACTGAGATTTATCAAGAAAAAATTATCTTCTCATACTAAGAGAGTGTTTATAGAACAGAGCTAAAGCACATCAACTTGATTCCTGAACGTTCATTACTGTATTTTTATAAAATTAATGGTCACCTTCTACATTTCTTTGCTAATCATTCACTCCTGCTGGGAGATATTTTTGTAGGTGCTGCTATGCCAATTTTTTAAATGTTGCTGTAAAAAAGTAGCATAATAAGCTTACAAAAATACCTCCTAGGGAGGAGGGAGCGATTGGCAAAAAAAACGCATAAGACGAGTGTTATTTGCTTAAAACCACTGTATGTTATTCTGCCCAATCCCCAGTTTAAGCCTTTTGAGCTAAGTGGTATTGCATTGACCTGCCTGTAGGCTAATTTACAATGAGTAGCCTGTGGCAAATCTGTTACTATTTTCCCACATTTGTAAATTGTACCTCCCCACATCGTTTTCTCCTCTCTTAAGTACATTGATTCTTACTATTCTTTTTGTATTTGTTGCATCCTTTTTCCTATCTAGATATGACCCTGAGTTTTCCCAACTATAACTCAAATTTCTTACCCTGGCATTTTCAAATTGCCTCTAGTAACAACCCTTATTTTCAGCCAGGACCTCAGAACTTTCCTACCTGTGGCCCTTCCTTGTGCACAGAAGTTCCACCTTGCCCCTCCCTACCTCACAGACATAAAACTTGCTCATCCCTGACTCTTATAATGCATCATTGCTTTAATACCTGGTAAAATGCTTTGAGCCACTTTCTCCCTCCATTCAGATAGTTCTTTTGCTTTATATTCTGGAACTGGCTCATAGACTAAAATGCAACTCAGATTAACTTCTTCACTTAAAGAGATGTTAGCTCTTTTCTAAATGTGACACATCATGTCATTAGTGTAAAAAACAAAGAGACCAAAAAATCATACTCATTTAAACTAGTAGGTGTTAATCTGGGCTTGCTGGATACAAGACTATCCGTGGTTAAAGCACAGAAGCTTCAAGAACTCCTGTAAATGATCTGTGCATGTGTGTGTGTGTGTGTGTGTGTGTGTCTATGAGAGACAGAGAGAGAGAGGTAGAGGGAGAGATAGAGAGAGAGAGATTTTTCTGGGAGGATATTCATAACTTTCATGAGATTGTTAAAGGGTCTTTGGCATAAAATAAGATTAGAAACCTTCACGCCATTATGTCACATGTTAATTCTTAAATAGAGTTTTTAATATTTACCTCCAGGGCTACCTAAAAGTTACGTATTATTGTTTTTGGTTTTTTCTTCATTTTATTTTAATGTGTACAGAGTTACTTTTTTTTTTTTCCTGTCTGACCTCATTCCTATAAACTTTTGCTACCTGTTCACCAGGCAAAGCTGAGCCTTTTGTATCATATTTTCTTTCCCGAGGCACCATTGTTTTCTGTGGAGGAAATAATACATCAAATATACAGTGTGTGTCTTTTCCAGGGTGGAGTGAGAAGGAATGTGAGTTCTGTTCTGCCCCCAGCTTTTGTCAGCCAGCAACAAGGAGAAAAAAAAAAAATAAAGATACAATAATCTATTGCCCAAGTGGAAAGGGAATAGGTAGCAGGTACAGTTACTTTAAAAAAAAACAGTAATAGAAATTTTTGTTGCTGTTTGCTGCAGTGTTTTTCTGCCAAGATAAACATGGCTGTGTTGTATCTCACCATTTCTCTTTTTGTCTCTCTTAGGAAGCAGAAAGGAAAACTCACACCTTTTCCAATAAGTTAAATTGTCAATCTTTGAGACATGTGTAGGGGAGAGGAATGCTCTCAATTGTTTTTACAAATGTTAGACAGTATTTTATTTCTAGATTAAGGAAGTTGATGTGTTGGATTAGATTTTTTTCATCACTTGCCATGTTATTTACAACTCGCCAGTTGCCAGATTACAAATTTAGGAATATCTCCTTTCAATGGCCATAAGGTAACAAGTTTATAAATTTTTTCCACCATGTAAGTTGATATATAACATCAAGAACTCCTAATATTTTTCCTGGTTGGTGGGGTGTATGTGTGTAAGCATGCAGTGAGCTGTATGTAATTAACTATTTTACTCTCTACCAGTAATTCAGAACAAAGCATTATCAATAAAAGGCTGTTGGACTGTTGTTACGTGCTGTGGAGTTGGTACCGACTTACAGCAACCCTGTGTACAACAGAATGAAACACTGCCTGGTCCTGTGCCAGCCTCACAATCATCGTTTTGTTTGAGCCCTACTTGTTCTTTATACGATATTTTATCTGTTATTTAACATTTATCAAGTGATGATAGGGATTTGACAGTGCATAAGTGGAAAAACAGATTCAACTTTTGCCAAGCATCTTCAGAACAAGATATAAGTAAAAAAGAACTGACTACAAGAAAGAAAGAATTCAAATAAAGGTTTAATATCCATAATATATAAGCACTTTCCACTTAACGGCAAAAAGATTAACAATCCAATTAAAAATTTAGCAAAATTTAAATAGATATTTATCACACGGAAACACTTCTAGAGCAGTCAGTAAGGCAGATGCACAACATGGCTGAGTTAATGCTAACAATACTATCCGACCCTTGATCAGATTTTTGCTTAACAAGCCTTGAGTCACTAGGGAAATATTTGCCCTGGATGGGAAAAAGCAAGGTATGAAACGATGCGCCCTGAGGGGTCCTGACACAAGTGTCCATCTGTATCCCTGAGAACGCAGGTACTCAGGGAAAGTGCTGCTGCCAGTAAGGGGTTTTTGCCGAATACATGAGGAACACGTGCTTAAACTTCTTGTGATCATTGTCTAAGCAATCTGCACCTATTGTCTGGAATCTTTAATTTTAACCATTAACGACTAGTAACCAATCTTATAAACTGTACTCTCTAAACCCATCAAGTACTCCTCCCCCTTAAATCCCGCCCTGCGTTTCCCTAATCGAAAATGCACCAACCAGAAGTATCCTGCCTGAACAGTATGATTATCCCATGCCTGGACCTCCTCTTTGGACATCACTGTCTCATTTCTATGAGCTATGTTGTTCCCAGTTCGAACTGTAGCCTATGCCTGTTGTAAACCTCTGTGAGCTTACCTTGAACAGCTTTTGTCTTCGGTACCACCGGGACACATTTCTTCAAAGAATATATGCAAATGACAGTAACTGCAAGAAAACATGCTCAGCATGATTAGTAATCAAGGTAATGCAGATCAAAACCACAATGAGATACAACTTCACCCTCACTAGGATGGATATTATTTTAAAAAACTGGAAAATAACAAGTGCTGGAGAGGATGTAGAGAAATTGGAACCCTCATTATTGCTGGTAGAATTGTAAATTGTTGCAGCAGCTGTGGAAAACAATTTGGCAATTCTTCAAAAAGTTAAACACAGAAATACCATTTGACCTAGCAATTCTATTCCTAGGCATAAACCCAAAAGTATTTAAAGCAGCTACTCAGACACATGTACACGAATGTTTACTGCAGCATTATTTACTAAGAAGACATGATGACTATGTGCAAAGTAGTATTCTGGGACAAGAAAAGGATAGAACATTACTGGAAGAACAAAAGAAATCTGAATAAAGTGTAAGAAATACTAATAAAGTATAAAAAATCTAAGAATATTTATTTAATTGTGTACTATGGTAATGTAGGGTGCTAATAGTGATGCTTGGTGAAAGTTATATGGAACCCTTACACTATCTTTACAACCACTTTATAAATCTAAAATGATATAAAAACAGTTTTCAAAAATTCACAATTTGCAGGATAGTTTAATGGAAAAAAAAAACAAAACAGAAGAACTTCGTTCTCATTACAGCTCTACTTCACACAGGTCACTTTCGTTTTCTCATTTTGAGTTTTCTAACTTGTAAAATCCAGTAATAAAACAAGGGGAGTCACCTCTGATGCTACCTTCTGTATTCTTTAAATTCATGTG
Organism: Dugong dugon; assembly: GCA_030035585.1. Classification (NCBI taxonomy): domain Eukaryota; kingdom Metazoa; phylum Chordata; class Mammalia; order Sirenia; family Dugongidae; genus Dugong; species Dugong dugon. The sequence continues at coordinate 104,613,246 of CM057463.1, read as the reverse complement.
TAAGATTTAAACTATATTGTACCTTGATCATAGATCTTTTTTTCAAAGAAATTGTGAGAAGCAAAGTGATTAGCGTGGTAGGTAGTCTCTAAGATGGCCTCCAAAGATCCTCACCTCCTGATATTCACGCTTTTGTTTAACCCCCTCTACTTGAGTGTAAGCTGCATTTAGTGACTCAGTTTTGCGGGACAGAATTTGATAGAAGTGATGGTATATTACTTCCGAGACTAGTTTATAGAACTCTGTACCTTCCATCTTGGTCACTCTCACTCTCGCCCTGGCTCCAATCTTTTTTTTTTTTTTTTAATTGTACTTCAGGTGAAGGCTTACAGAACAAATAGTTTCTCATCAAACAGTAGTACACATATTGTTTTATGACATTGGTTAACAACCCCACAACATGTCAACCCTCTCCCTTCTCGACCTTTCTTTTGGTGAAAATATACATAGCCAAAGATACACCATTTCAAAAATTTCTACATGCACAGTTCAGTGACATCGACTACGCTCTTCTGATTGTGCTGCTATTCTCACTTTAGATAAAGGCTTACAGAACAAAATAGTTTCTCATTTAACAGATGCCATGCCTTGCATGAGGCAGCCATGTGGACATATGTATGTGATGAGGACCATCTAGAATGTGGATTTTCTATTCAAAGAGGCATTAACAGTGGTGTCTATCCTGCCTGATGATAAAATTAACACCAAAAATTAAGCCCAGTTGAAATATTTCAGCTATAAGCTGACAAAGAGCAAAGTAAGAAAACTGCCTTTCCTAGCAATTTTACACAGAAAAAAAAAAAAAAAGTACGTGGAATCAAATATTATGCGGTAAGAAACTCTATTCAAATATGATTTCTTAAGGGATTATGACTTGCTTTCAGATCTTGATCACAATGATAATTGGAATGGGGTAAATTCTTGATTATTTCTATGGTGGTCATCAGCTTCATTTCTACCAATGTGTCACATTCTTGTGTTTACTATCCTTCACAACGAAAGGTTTTCTTTTGGTGGTTTCTCCAGTTATCCCTAAACAGGAAGGATCATTGTATATAGTTCTACCTATTTCCTGCTACAATCTTGTATCAATTTCACCTTTCCCCCTCTTCTTACCCACAAATATTCCTTGGCACAATTTTTAGAGATTAAAATATGGCTAAATAGACTTTTGGTATAATCTAATGTGGCATTTATTACTTTCTCTAAATTCATATGCATCCATAAAATTATACTGGATCAGCATAAAGGCTTATCTTCATAGTCATTCTACTATATAGAATATAACACCATTAAATACTGAAGAAAAAATATGTACAAGTGTTGTATGTTACTTAAGGATGAAATGTAAAAATGATTATAATATTTAATTAGCTTGAAATGGATAGATCTAAATCATGTCAAAATTATATAATACAAGTTCTCAGAAACAGTTAATTTTTTTTTTTTTTTTTAGGTCAAGCTTTGGAAAGTTAATTTGTGATGTATTATTTCTACTTCAAATACTTAGGTTAATAATTTGAAAATACTAATCTTAAACTTTCAAGAAAATTGCTAGTTGGGCTAAAATAAACTATCATGTCATTTTTGGAATCAACTATTTAATTAAAATTTTCATTCATCTTCTTGAAAGTAGCTGTAACTGACAGGCAAATTTTAACCTTCAAAACCCTACATTCCTAATGAGATTATTAAACTTAAATTATAAAAATTTAATTTTTGGTTTTTGTATTTTTCTGTTATTTTATCTCAAAAGATAGTTGAGAACAAATTAGTTGAGAGGAAATTCATATAAATATGAATATATGGCAATGTTACCTCAAAGATTATTTATTTATTTTTTAACTGGTAGCTCAGAAATGACTTCTGACTTTATTCTGGACATTAATCAACATACATCTCCATTAAAAAACTATATGAAACGTGGTTTCTATGGAGTCCTGGTACTACAGTAGTTAAGAGTTTGGCTGCTAACCAAAAATGTCGGCAGTTTGAATTCACCAGCCGCTCTTTGGAAATCCTATGGGACATTTCTACTCTGTCCTAAGGTGTTGCTGTGAGTCAGAATTGACTCGATGGCGAAGGGTTTAGCTTTGTTTTCTTTTGCTTATGGGTGACTACAATGATTGATATTTTTTAATGATTTTCTATTTTAGTTAATTAATTATCTAAAAAAATTTATTTGTTCTTATAAAAAAGCTTTAACTTCTATTCCGTGAGTTAGCTTACACCTTCAAAATCGAGCTTCACTTTTAACCAAGGCTTATGAGCATTAACCAAACAAGACATTAAATAACTTTCCAAGCCAAAAGACTTGTGATATACTTGCAACTGTGCTGTTTTAATCATATTACAGAATGGATTGAATTTCCTCCTAAGAGTTGAAATAAACAATCTAAAGTATAAATTCAAAAGCCACTGAAGCATATGAACTAAAATCAACATTTTTAATTTCAGTGTATGAAATGTCCTTTAATTTGAAGAAAATATAATTTGAGAAATAAGCATATATCTGTAACTGCTTTATCAGCCTCACCTTGCTGTCACAATGATTCTAATGCAGGAGAATATTGAATGAATACCCCAAGTAATGGAAAGGACAATTCTATTAAAAGGGCTGAGACACAGGTCAACTGAAATTCATGATTACATTACCTTTCCTTTTGGTAGTGCCACTGTGATGTGATAAGGGTCTGCATAGTTCAGTAAAAATGAGGAAAAGTGTAAGGATAATTCTAATTTTCATATAGATTTTCTTTGGATTTATGCAATAGCCTAGATCACATTGCTTGGAAAACCAGGAACTACTGCATTATGCCCTGTCACTTGCAAGTGTGCAAGAAACATTTTAAAGACACGTATGCAAGTACAAGCTAAAGACTCTCGGGAAATCCAAAGAGTAGAATTAAAGAATTGACAGAGTGTTAGTACTGGCAGAGGTAGTGGATTAGTTGATAAGCCAAAAAAACCTAAAAGGCTATTTCCACTATTTGAATCCTAGTTCTGCCTGTTATTAATTATATGACTTTAAGCAAGTTATTTAACCTCTCTGTTTTTCAGTTTGTCAACTGTAACACTGTAATAATAATCTACTTCATTAATTCATTTATACTACTTTATTATACTTTAGTGTAACAGTATCTACTTCGTAAGTTTTCGTAAAACGTAGAAGAGTTAATATGCATCAAAGTACTTGAAACAGTAGCTGGTAGACAATAGGCACAAAGCTCTTGTGAATCATGTCATTGCCCTGCTTTGGTTATTAACTATAAACTTTTTTGGGGAAAGCACATATCACATCCAGGACTGTCATATCGCCCCCATTCTACTAAAAACTAAATTTGCCTAGCAAATTGTTGTTGTTGTTTATTACCAAATGTTTTGAAAGTGCATTCCACCCTTTCAACTTTCCGACTCCCATTCATTTTTCGGTGTTGATGAGTCAGCTTAAACTCAAGTCTTGTACAGAATCCCATTATGTTTGATATTCAGAATGAATAGGCTTGAAAAAGCTATAGCCCTATTCTTTCAAACCTTCCACCGTCTGCATAGTCTGTGGAATACCTAGGGCCCCTAGTGGTAGTTTGTAAACAATTGACCTTAAGCATCCTATGAGAACAGGACTTTCTCTCTGTAACTCACCACCCCTCCTTGCCCCCCCCCCCCCACCTCCACTGTGGTCACCACTGCCAGATTCATCTTTCCAAAGTACTTCTACGATCATATCACTAGCCTGATCAAAATCTTTTAAAAAGTAAGTCATTATTGTCCATCAAATGAAAGATGCTGCCATCTAAGAGCTGTCCTGTGACTTAATAACTCATGGGTTTTCCCTATCCCTATTTCTTAATTTTAACTATTTGCACATTTGTGGACAGTCTTTGTTAATAGTATACTTTCTGACTGAATATCTCAGCTTTACAAGGCCTCATAAATTCTAATTCATCAGCATCAACATTAACAGCAGTAACAACAGCAATAATATTAAATTGTTTCTATGTAACCCATCTCAATACTCAAAATAACCCTATTGTGATTCTTTTGTTTTTTTTTTTAGTTGCTTGTTTTTTGGGGGGTAGCTTTGGAAAACAAAGTTGGTTTTATGATTTAAAAGAGTAAGTTAAAGATAGCTTATTGGTTTATTATTTAAGAATAAGCCTAACCATTGGAGGTTATGCATATGTTAAATGCATCATTTTAGTTTACCTTATTTCATTAATTATTTTTCTTTTTTTCTTGCTGCATAACAAACCATCCAAAGATTTAATGGCTTAATAAAAAAAAAAGAAAAATAATAAATAAAAAAAAAGAACAACAATCATGTATTTGCTTGTGATTTTGCAGTTTACCCAAGGCTCCACTGGGACAGCTTTTCTCTTCTTCATGGGGCCTCAGTGGTGTGGAACAACTGAATTCTGGAAGATTCATTTCTAAGATGATCCATTCATGTGGCTAGAAATTTGGTACTGATTGTCAGTTAGGAGATCACGTAAGGCTGTCCAGGGAAATTTCTTTCTAGATGAGCTTCCTCTAAGCTGAGTTCTAATAGAGAGAAGTGGAAACTACTGTTCTTCTGCTCAGAAGCTGGGCCCAGAATTTGCACAGGTTATTCCCAAAGTACTCCACTTGGTGAATACTGTCAGTGACCCAGTCCTGATTCAAAGGAGAATAACAAGTAATTTGTAACCGTCTTTAATTTGCCACATGAATAGAACCAAAACATGAGATTAATAAAAAACTTTTTCTATTATGGTTGTTCCTTAATGACATTTCATAAAATAACTATTCTTTCTACCCAGAATATTTATTATAGCATTTTTTTTTCAAGGAGAAACCTATGTAAATCTACTAACTATGATATTTACCTATTCAATTTTATAAATTGCATATTACAACAGATTTGCATATCAGTGTTTATAAAAAGATTCCCAGGTCTGTTTTTATGAAATAGTAATGCAAACTGTTTTCCTGTTTACAAAAGCTGTACAAGTCAATTGTAGAAAATCTGGAAAACTAAGAAATGGCATTATAATCATCTGCATCCCCAAAACTGAGCAATAATTACTTCTTTAATCTGATTATTTTATTTAAATGTTAGGAATGTTTTCATATGTTAAGTATACTTTTACAATATAACTTTTAGTGGCTGCATTTTATTTAATTCCTTAAGCTATATCATCATTTATCTACCATTTGCTATCTGAATGGGTCTCAAATTACTTGTCTCTAAAATGGACATAGTTGTAAGCACTACTGTTAATTAATGTTGTTGTTGTTAGGTGCCATCGAGTCGATTCCAACTCATAATGGCCCTATGAACAACAGAACAGAACACTGCCCAGCTCTGTGCCATCCTCACCATTGTTGCTATGATTGAGCCCATTGTTGTAGCCACTGTGTCAATCCATCTCATTGAGGGTCTTCCTCTTTCTCCCTGACCTTCTACTTTAAAAAGTATGATGTTCTTCTTCAGGGACTGATACCTCCTGACAACATGTCCAAAATATGTGAGATGCAGTCTCACCATCCTTGCTTCAAAGGAGCATTCTTGTTATACTTCTTCCAACACAGATTCATTTGTTCTTTTGGCAGTCAATGGTATATTCAATGTTATTTGCCAACACCACAATTCAAAGGTGTCAATTCTTCTTTGGTCTTCCTTATTCATTGTCCAGCATTCACAAGCACATGAGGTGATTGAAAACACCATGGCTTGGGTCAGGCGCATTTTAGTCCTCAAGGTGACATTTTTGCTTTTTAACATGTTGAAGAGATCTCTTGCAGCCAATTTGTCCAATGCAATGGGTCTTTTGATTTCTTGAATGCTGCTTCCATGGGTGTCAGTTGTGGATCCAAGTAAAATTACATCCTTGACAACCTCAATCTTTTCTCCGTTTATCATGATGTTGCTTATTGGTCCATTTGGGAGGATTTTTGTTTTCTTTTTGTTGAGGTGTAATGCATACTGAAGGCTGTGGTCTTTGATCTTCATCAGTAAGTACTTCAAGTCCTGTTCACTTTCAGAAGCAAAGTCGTGTCATCTGCATAACCCAGGTTGTTAATGAGTCTTCCTGCAAACTTGATGCCCTGTTCTTCTTCATATTGTCCAGGTTCTCAGATTATTTGCTCAGCATACAGATTGAATAGGTATGGTGAAAGGATACAACCCTGATGCACACCTTTCCTGACTTCAAACTATGCAGTGTCCCCTTTTTTCTGTTCAAATGACTGCCTCTTGATCCGTGTACAGATTTCTCATGAGCACAATTAAGTGTTCTGGAATTCCCATTCTCCACAATGTTATCCATAATTTGTTATGATCCACACAGTCGAATGCCATAGCATAGTCAATAAAACACAGGTAAACATCTTTCTGGTATTCTCTGCTTTCAGCCAGGATCCATCTGATGTCAGCAAAGATATCTCTGGTTTCATGTCCTCTTCTAAATCCAGCTTGAATTTCTGGCAGTTCCCTGTCGATATACAGCTGCAGCTGCTTTTGAATGATCTGCATCAAAATTTTGCTTCCATGTGATATAAATGATATTGTTCAGTAATTTCTGCATTCGGTTGGATCACCTTTTTTGGGGATAGGCATAAATATGGATCTCTTCCAGTTAGTTGGCCAGGTAGCTGTCTTCCAAATTTCTTGGCATAGATGAGTAAGCACTTCCAGTGCCGCACCCATTTGTTGAAACATCTCAGTTGGTATTCTGTCAATCCCTGGAGCCTTGTTTTTTGAGAATGCCTTCGGTGTTGCTTGAACTTCTTCCTTCAGTACCTTCAGTTCCTGATCATAGGTTACTTCTTGAAATGGTTGAACATTGACCAGTTCTTTTCAGTATAGTGACTGTGTGTATTCCTTCCATTTTCTTTTGATGCTTCCTGAGTCATTTAATAGTTTCCCTGTAGAATCCTTTCAGTACTGCAACTCGAGGTTTGAATTTTTTCTTCAGTTATTTTCAATTTGAGGAAAGCCAAGCGTGTTCTTCTCTTCTGGTTTTCTATCTCCAGATCTTTGCACGTGTCATCATAATACTTTACTTTGTCTTCTCAAGCTGCCCTTTGAAATCTTCTGTTCAGCTCCTTTACTTCATCATTTTTTCCTTTTGCTTTAGCTGCTCAACATTCAAGAGTAAGTTTCAGGATCTCTTCTGACATACGTTTTGGTCTTTTCCTTCTTTCCTGCCTTGTTAATTACCCCTTGCTTTATTCATGTATGATGTACTTGATGTCATTCCACAACTCGTGTGGTCTTCTGGCATTAGTCTTCCACGCATCAAATCTATTCTTGACATGGTCTCTAAATTCAGGTGGGATATACTCAAGGTCATACTTTGGCTTTCTCGGACTTGTTCTATTTTTCTTCAGTTTAAACTTGAACTTGCACATGAGCAATTGATGGTGTGTTCCACAGTCGGTCCCTGGCCTTATTCTGACTGATGATACTGAGCTTTTCCATCGTCTCTTTCCACAGACATAGCTGATTTGATTCCTGTGTATTCCATCTGGCGAATTCCATGCATATAGTCACCGTTTATGTTGGTGAAAAAAGGTATTTGCAATGAAGAAGTCATTGATGTTGCAAAGTTCAATCACGGGATCTCCAGCGTCTTTTCTATCAACCAGGCCATATTTTCCAACTACCAGTTGTTCTTCTTTGTTTCTAATTTTTGCATTCCAATCACTAGTAATTATTAGCACATTCTGATTGCATGTTTGATCAATTTCAGACTGTAGAAGTTGTTAAAAGTCTTCAATTTCTTCATCTTTGGCCTTAGTGATAGATGCATAAATCTGAATAATAGTCATATTAACTGGTCTTCCTTGTAAGCATATGGACATTATCCTATACTTACAGCGTTGTACTTCAGGATAGATCTTGAAATTTTTTTTTTTTTTTTTGACAATGAATGCAATGCCATTTCTCTTCAAGTTGTCATTCCCAGCATAGTAGACCATATGATTGTCCTATTCAAAATGGCCAATGCCAGTCCATTTCAGCTCACTAATGCCTAGGATATCGATCTTTATGAGTTCCATCTCACTTTTGGCAATTTCCAATTTTCCTAGATTCATACTTCATACATTCCACATCTGATTATTAATGGATGTTTGCAGCTGTATCTTCTTATTTTGAATGGTGCCACATCAGCAAATGAAGGTCCTGAAAGCTTGACTCCATCCACTTCATTAAGGTCGACTCTACTTTGACGTGGCAGCTCTTCCCCAGTTGTCTTTTGAGTTCCTTCCAACCTGGAGGGCTCATCCTCTGGCACTATATTAGACAATGTTCTGCTGCTATTCGTAAAGTTTTCATTGGCTAATTCTTTTCAGAAGTAGAGTTCCAGGTCCTTCTTCCTAGTCTGTCTTAATCTGGAGGCTCAGCTGAAACCTGCCTGCCATGGGTGACCCTGCTCGTATCTGAATACTGGTGGCATACCTTCCAGCATCACAGCAAAACACAAGCCCCCACAGTAGAAAAAACTGACAGATGTGTGGGGGCTAAAGGTAATTGAGAATATTAAATTAGGTAATAGATTGTGATTTAACACAATTCCAGATAGATAGTAAACATTCAACAAGTGTTAGCTGTTGTTATTATTTAATATGTGTAAGTTTGAAAAAAAAATCCTTTTTGGTTTTAATTCCTTTTCCATCTTCAATTTATATCGTGTAAATTTAGGGAAGTTGAATTATTGAAAGCCGCACTAGGCACACAATTAAGATTTTAAATTCAGGAGTAATTTTTGAATTGCTTTTTAAGCATAACTAATTTAACTAGATTTTCTGTTTTTCCTCCAAGCAAATTAAATTCCCAGAATCCCTTCTCATTTTTCTCTCCTATTTCGAGGTCTCAGTTCAATAGTTTTCTAAGTAAAGACTTAGCAAATCCTTTCAATTACATGATTGCTATATGCATACAGTCTCATTATCACTCTTTATAGAACTTATAGGTTTCTTTTGCCCTGAACCATCTCTTTAGGTATTGAAACATAATTTTCTAATAAAATAATTCGAATTTTTAATCTATGACTAAAGAAAAATTATTCCTAACTTGCGATGATAATTAATTAAAAACTAGGTGAAAAGTACTACTTAGAAACTGCAGAATTATTAAGATTTAGATTTTTTTACATAAATATGTCTTGATTTTTCCTTTGGATCAAAATGTATTTCTTTGTAACACAGCAGGTAAATATCTATACACAATTGAAAACTATGAATTTCTTCTCTAAATGCAAGCTCACATTATTAATTAATCTGCCATTCACTGGTATAAGACTTAAACTAAAAGAATTTTGTGATTTGTATAATGTGCTGTTAGTCCAAGATCCTGATTATCCAGGCAAAGACTCTAGGTCATATTGCTGAGATATGATCCTTTCACAGAGAAAGAACTGAAGACATTCTCTTGATTTTACTTTGGCTTTATCAATTTTATTTACTGGATAAAAACCAGAAACCAAACCTATTACCATCAAGTTGACTCCTACTCATGGCAACCCTGTAGTTTCATTAAATACAGAGTATATAAAATTTTCCTGTTTTGTGCATTATTGGATATTTTGATAATATTCTAATAGTATATTCAATAGTATGCACATTTGTTGTCATAGAACTATGAAAAAAATTATTATAAAAAGTGATAAAATCCTACAAATTATTGAAACATCTTTAGTGATCAATATAACTTCTAACACTCTTCTGAGATACATATCCATGTAATACCAAAATTTTGGTGTTGATTTGTTTAAATAGAATAATGCTTGGAAAATATGGCACAGGTAATAAATTCTAGCTGGTCTTCATATATTTGTGAATATTATTATTCTATATTAGGGATCAGATAGCTTTCAAATCTTACGTTAAATCTGCTCTGTGAGAGAACTGTAGTGAGGATCTAAAACTGTGTTCTTGAACCAGTCAATATATCAATCAGCAGCGTTGTTCAAAAGAGTAGTAAAAGAGGTTAGCAAAATGTATGCTATGTACCAATCATGCACAAAGAATTCACATTTTCAAAACTAATGTTTCTCACTTTTAATTCTTCTTTGAATTCATTATTTCTCTATTAGTCAAGCTTCTTGCAGCTGTAATAAATAAAAACCAAACTCAAAACAGCTGAAGGGTTTGGGAGGGAGTATTGATTTGGTTGGCTTATGTAACTGGAACTCTCAGTGTTACATCAATGATCAGGAACAATGGCTTAAAGCTATATTCTGGGATCCATTTATATCTCTCCTTTGGATCTGTGTTGTCTTCATTTACATACACCATCTCTCCAAATGTGACCAACAACACCTCCAGGCTATTATATTATCATTTATAAACCCCAACTAAAAAGAAGCATCTTTCGTCATAGTTCCAGAAAGAATTGCACAGCTACTGTCATTCACTTAACTTGGAATACCTAGCTGTCTCTGTACTTGGGGAGGGGCATGAGCATCAACAGAATAACACATTCTAATGGTATGAACTCATAGTTGGAATCAACTTCACAACAATTTTTTTTTAATGGTATGAAGCTATTGAACATCAAGGGAAATGGGAAGTTTAGGGTGCTGCCACTTAAAGATGGGTGAAACAACAAATGGTCACATTGAATTTGTACACTTAAAATGGTGAATTTTCTGGTACATAAATTATATCTCAATAAATACATGAAAAAGAAACAAGTTTAGGGAGTTTTTACAAGAAAGAGAGAGGGAGCAAGGAAAGGAGAATGAGACAGAGAGAGAGAAAGAAAGCATAGAATGAGTGTGTAACTATAATTGTTATTGCTGTTGTTAGCTGCCTTTGAGCCTACTCCCCACTCATGGTGACCCAATGCACAATAGAAAGAAATGGACCATTGAGATCCTGCGATCTGTAGAGTTTTCACTGGCTGATTTTTAGAAGAAGACACTATCATCAGGTCTTTCTTTCTAGTCTTAGTCTGGGAGCTCTGCTGAACCCTATTCTGCATTATTGAAACAAACAGACCTGTTGCGATCAAATTGATTCCAACTCATAGTGATCCTATAGGACAGAATAGAACTGCTCCATAGGGTTTCCAAGGAGCAGCTGATGGATTCAACTGCTGACCTTCTGGTTAGGAGCCACGCTCTTAACCACTGTGCCACCAGGAATTTTTCTGCATTATAGCAAAACACAATCCACCACTGACAGATGAGTGGTGGCTGTGCATGAGGTGTGTTGGCTGGGAATCCTAGGTCTCCAGCTTGGAAGGAGAGAACTCTACAACTGAACCACCAATGCTTCCGCATAAATATAATTGCATTCTGAGTTTTCATTGACAACTTCACTCACCAGTGGCAAAATAACCAATGGTTTTTCATAAATGCTACGACTTTCATTTTTGAAATTACTGAAAGTACAAGATTAACAGAATAAGTTAGCACTCCACTAGATGTATTAAAATAAATTTTCCCTAGCAATTCAGCTAAGAATTTAAGTAATTTTAAATAGAGTAGTACAAGTTTGAATTAATGAAGTCTAAGCAAAAACTCCAAACTCTTAAACTGCAGTGACTAGAGACACAATATTCTTTATTTCTTAAAAAAAAAAAAAAAAAAAAAGACAAGAATAGCTTAGAATGTCAAGGCAATATTTTTTTCTTGATAATTTTCTTTCAAAACAAAAATAATAGTTTCCCCACTTGAATTAAAAAGACCGTGTCTGTGGCAACTAACAGACTTGCCAAATTAAGGCACTCCTTACTTTAAGTTTTCTGGACAGTCTAATCTTTCTACATTCTGTACCTTTAGGCACAGAACACTCAGCTTGTGATTTTTCCAGATACCTAATTCCAATTATTGTCAGTAATAGTGTGAGGAGATTTCAGTGACTCATAAGGAAACTATTGAGCTTTTTTATATGAGCACAGGATCCATATATTAAATAATGGCTTGTACTGGGTGCAAATGCCAGGTTTTACACATTAATTAATAGAGAAAAAAATCAAATTTTTATTACTGACACAAGGTGATCTGATATCACAAGGTGATCAATTGAGAATCCATCATAAAGGGATTCTACTTCTTTATTGAAAATAATAGAAATTAAAATTTTATTTTTTGCCTATTTTATTCCCATGTAACTGTCTTCTTTCCTTCTATTTATTACTCTACACAATAGTTATTTTCTAACAGATTTTCCTATTTGATTTCTTGAAAAGAGTGTTTCATATGTGAACTTCATTAGACACAGCTCTGATTATCTGAATTAATCTGCAAATTATGTCAAGGATGTGCCCAAGTGAAGTTCTTCAAAAATGAGCAGTATAAGATTTCATCTTAATAATTTTCCTTTTTTTAAGTATAAATTATTTTTAGTTATAGGAACACTACATAAAAACTCAAGCTATACAAAACTCTGTAAATTTAAAAAATAATGTTTACATTTCTGTCATTATCAGTTCCCTCCTCACTTTCAACCATTTCATTCCCACTGCCATGAGTAACTATGATAAAAAGTTAGATGTATATTATTTCAGATCTTTTACTAGAAACACAACATGCACACACACAACTTAATTTAACATGATTATTCTAGACTTATGGATCTACAAGGAGATTTTTTTTTTTCTACTCAGTAGTTCATTAATTAGTACAGCAAATGTCATCTTGTCTGTTTAGATGTTTCATGGAGTTCCATACAAAAAATATACCATAATTTCCTTCCTCAGGTACATTTTGGTTATAGTTGTTTTTGTCTTTTTTTCATATTGAAAAATATTGCCGTAAATATATTTTACATGTATGCATCACACTTATGCAAATTATTACTTAAAACAGATTCCTAGCATTAAATTTGGAGGATCAAAATGTTAATAAATTTATAATCCTGATAGGTATTATCAAATTCATCTTCAAAAACTTCGTAACATATATTATTCTCCTTTGTTTTTATTCACTCAATAATGAATAAAAGTATTCATTATGAATAATTATTAATAATATAAATGCATAATTTGTTGATTCAGTACTAATTTTTTATATGTTTTGGCAAAAGTATCAAAAAGAAGTTATGATAATAATGCAAAATTTTTCCTAGCATCTTAGTAAAAATTTATCTTGGCAGAGAGCGCTGGGATAAGATGTTTGCTAAGCAACTGCCTGCCCACCAATCTTGAGAAGACTTTCCCACATCAGTCTGGAGACACAATTTTGACTTGTTGTCTTCTCACATCAGGAACCTACAGCTCAGTGAATTGAGCCATAAAATCTGTTGTCATGGAGTCGATTCTGACTCCTAGAAACCCTATAGGACACATTAGAACTGCCCTATAGGGTTTCCAAGGAATGGCTGGTGGATTCGAACTGCCCACTTTTTTGGTTAGCAGTCGAGCTCTTAACCACTGCACCACCAGGGCTCTGACTTGAGACTTAGTCCACCTAAAATGAGGTTGGATAATTCACTTTTTCCTTTTTATGACCATTTTCATTTGTATTATACATAAACACCCAGGATTATTGACATGGCATTGACTGCTAAATTAAAAGATCTTAACAAAACTGTAGGTATTCTTTCTACTCTGGTCAGTATTTTTATTTTTCCCAGGTTTATTCATTGATGGATCCCAAGAGGCACAGTGGTTAAGAGCTCAGCTGCTAACCAAAAGGTTAGCAGTTCAGATCCACAAGCTGCTCCTTAGAAACCCTATAAGGCCATTCTACTCTGTCCTATGGGGTTGCTATGAGTTGGAATCGACTCAATGGCAACTGTTTTTTTTTTTTTGTTTTGGTTTGGTTTGGTTTGGTTTTCACTGATATTTACGGTAACACCACTGATTTTGGTCTTTTAAAAATTACAATATCTTTTGTGAAAGAAATAAAAGCGTATTAATTAATTACTATTAATTTTTATTATTATCACACAACTTGGCTTTCCTTTGGTGCACTCTTATTAAATGATTTCTTTTTTGTTTCTCTAACTTTTACAGGTTTGGCCTTACTGGTGGTGTCCGTAACACCTGCCTCTTTGTGTTTAATTAATTGAATGGTTATTCCCTTTTCCGAGTAAAAAATAAAGATGTACTACAAGACCTTTTAACTATCCAGAAGAGATTAGCAGTGCCCTTGCCTGGTGTTACGTCTCTGAAATGAAAGAGGCTGTAACTCTTGATCTCTAACCTCCCCTCCTTTCTGATCTTCCTTTTCCTCATTACTCACCTCTCTCTCATTCAGCTATTTTTTTTCTCCACTTTCAAAAGCACTTTCATGCCCTGAGAGCTTTGTGTTTCTATAGAACTTTTCTTTCGGAAGTAGTTCAAAACACTTACCTGTCATCACTTGGTTAATTCTGATAGCTCGGTAGTAATGTCTCCAAGTAGAAAGTCTATATTGATAGTACTATTTTACAGTGAATCTAAAGAATAAAGAAACCAAATACACTTTTAAGGACACATTGCAAGGGAGAAATAGAATCAGTAATAAACTTCTACTTTTGAAGTCATTCTTCAACAGCTATGTACGAAGTATCTCTCCTCTGTCAGGGCTCATGTATGACAGAATTGATTCCTTTTGCTTTCTCCCAAATAAAATATATATTTGTAAGCATGGAAAGAGACATAATGTATTACTAGGATTGATGTATTATTATTCAAGAACAGGTAAATTTCTTTGCATATGTTTCTGCTTTTATTTTCATTTTTAATCAGTAATAAAACAAAGAGCTCACCAATCTCTCATTTCATCTCATTTGGCCAAAATTTTACTGGGGAGCTCTGACAAAAATGAGATCAACAATGACTCAGTGAGGCTTCTTGTTAGCTACTGAATCTCTGCTAATACTTGGCGGTTTTAAAAGCAGTACTTCAAAAACTTTAAGACTTGAAAGAAAAACTCTACTTTCAGCTTGCACAATTTAGGATTTGTAAAGTATTTTCATATGAATTATCCCAACAATCTTAACCCATCATTATCTGTTAGTTTGTTGAACTGTGGTGGGTTGCATGTTGCTATGATGCTTGAAGCTATGCCACCTGTATTTCAAATACCAGTAGGGTTGCCCATAGTGGACAGGTTTCAGTGGAGCTTATACACTAAGACAGATAGGAAAAATGACCTGGAGATCTACTTTCAAAAATTAGTCAATGAAAACTCTATGGATCTCAACAGAATATTATCTGATGTACTGCTAGGAGATGAGCACCCTAGGTTGGAAGGCAATGATAGACTCCAGCATGCCAGTAGTCATGAGGGCGGCACTGGACCAGATAGCATTTTGTTCTGTTATACATGTGGTCGCCATGAGTCAGAGTCAACTCAAAGCAACTAACAACAACAATTTTAACAGCCGTTTGAGATATGTATTATTATTATTATTCACATTTTTAAATGAGGAAATTGGAATGAGAATGTTTATATAATTTTAAATACATAATGATGTCTTACTCCTTAAATACAAGAGATGAAATTAAAATCGACATTTTATAGCTTCTGGTCAGTGACTTTTGAATGTTAATAAAAATAATATTTATTAAGGTTTTACAATATGCCAGAAACTTTTCTAAGTGTTTTTCGTGTATTATCCCATTTAATCATCACCCACACTAAATGAAGTAGCTATTAACAGTGTTCTAGACTCACAGGTGACAAATGATAGACAGGATCCCACAATTTACATGTAGTGAGAATGAGAATCAAACTCACATAGTCGGATTGCACAGTCAACACCCACAACTATGACACCTACTTTCTGTCGCTTTTGGACCCTAATTAAACCAAAATTGACAAAGATTTGGTTTTGCACTTTATTAATCTACTTATTACCAACATAGGGCAGTTGTTTTCTCAGTCCTCAAAAACTCTCCTCTACACTATGTCCACGACGAAGTTATGATGTATCCTTACTGCCTCCCTCATCAAACTGTGGTCAGCTTAGCAGAAGGAACAGCTTCACCTGGAAACTTGCGAGAAATGCAGTACCTCAGTCCCAACCTTCCAGACCTACTGCTTCAGAACCTTCATTTTAATAAGATCTCCAGGTGATTTACGTACATTAAAATTTGACAATCACTACTTTAGTACATCAACCATATGCAAAAACATTTTTGAAAACCACAGTCACATTTAAGAATATTTCAGTTATTTTTATCTGTTAAGTTCTGACTGTTATTTATAATTATAGAATTTTTTTTTTCCTGGTAATGTCTTTAAAATTTGCAGTGTTCCAAGTTTTATGAAGAAAAAAATATGAGAATGATTATTTTATCTTTATTTGGGTTATTTTTGACTTAGTGCTTTAGATTTCTTCTTATTAAGTTTCAATCAGATCGACTGTATTGATGCCCAAAGTACTTAGTATATCTCTGTATTGATACATGCAATACATCTACAATACATGCTACTTGTTAGATGAGGAGTGAGGAAGACGTTAGTGTCGAAAACTTGAAGCCTGAATCAGATGCTTGTTTCCTTGGAAACATTCAAAAGAATATGCAAGAAAGCCATTGGAGATAATAATGTACATAAGCAGTTCTTTTTTTGTTTTGTTTTGTTAAATCTGAGCATTAAAGTACAATGATACATTATTCTGTAGAGTGTCTTGAATTTTTAGAAATTTCATTAACAACCGATTGACACTCAATCTGTATTCTACTTTAAAATGGCCAGAGGAAATTTTGACTGTAACTTTGTGATATGGATGTCTTTAGAAAGAAAAAGAAGTCCCACATATACATTTGTATCCTCATAAAATGTAGATACATAAGGAAAAAGAAATAAATAAAGCAAAAGTCAGTTAGTCCTGTTGATCGTGATGTCTCTCTCCAGTCCCTTCCACTACTGAGGTTATGAACACAATCTTACATCTCTAACCATAATAATTTACTTGTATGCATTGTATCTTTAAATTTCTTTGCTTCGTATTGTTGGAGGCTTATAGATTTTAAGAGAGTATATTACCTGTTAGAGTAAGACTAGTGTTCTGTCTACATTTTTACCCTCAGGCAGTAAGGTGATAAATGGACATGAGTTTTTGCCTCTGAGAGTTCCATAAGCTGGTATTGTCCTGACATTGCAAAGTGTTTACCACGAAAGTCCTCAACATCCATCACACAGGGCCAGCCTTTACCGGATTCTAATTCTACTGACATTGAAATCTGAGGCTCTCTGTGAGTCATTTATCACATTTATTAAAATGTTCTATTGTGGATTAGAATAGCAATTCACTATTATTTCAGAGTGCTACCCAAGGGGCATTCAATGCAGCAAATCCTAATGCTTTATTGAAATAGTAGTTTGGTTTTAACAAATGATTCTTCACACAGGTACCTTGCTTTCAATTATGAAATGTGATGTTGGCATTTTAAATCTGACATCTATGCCCAAGATTATGTAAATCCCTTAGTTTAATATTGCATTTTTCTGCCCTATTTTATTCTCACTACTTTAACAAGGATATGTCAACTGGATTAATTAGGCTATTGTGTATGGGATATCTTTTCAAATTCTTTTTTTTTTTTTTGAAATGAAGTCATATGATCAACATATAATGAAAACATCGAAATAAATAAATGTTATATTTCTAAAGAAAATACAAAAATCAAAATAACTTAAGTATTTACACAATAAATACATCATTTCTGAATAAAGCTAGTTATTTTGTACAGTAAGCTTTCCCCCAAACCACATTTAGTTATTTTTTTTTAGAAACCTGTGACTATATCACAGCCCACTCCAAAGCTTGCTCACACTCTCCGTCTCTTTTACTTTTGTGCTCACTCTTCCTCTCTCTCATCATGAATTATGTTATTTATATGACATCTTACTAGCAAATAGATTTTAAAAATCTGTTAAAAAAATTATAAAGTAAAATAATGTGTTTCTAACCGAATGTACTTGTCATATATTATTTACAAAGTATATGAGAGTTCTTGTTTGAGAATATCCATCTTAATTTTCTATATATAGGGCTGAAGTACGTGGCAAATAATTTTCTAAAAGTTGTAAATCTCATTTTCCTACTTGTAGATACAACTAAATAACCAAATCACTGTGATTCCAAAGCAAGAGGAACTCTTTTACTTTTGATAGAATAAAGACTTATAATTTTAAGTAAGATATAAGATTATAGAAGGTATAAATAGATGTTTCATTTGATAATGGAAATATACCATAGGTGTATAAATATTTTTCATACTTATTACATATCCTCCTTAGTCGATAAAGTGATTGATTTACAGGCTGAATTATTTAGCCAAAGTTCACAGCAAATGAGAAGAGACAGAAATATGGCATTTAACTGAGAGATCTTAAGTCTATTTCTGATTCTAAATTATGCTTAGTTCTCAACCTTGAGACGTCCCTTTAAATATCTGCTTATGTTTTCTTTTCAGACAAGAAAATTTATATATATATATACACATGCATATATATTCTCCCTAAATTCGAATCTGATAGAGTAACTTTGCAGCAAGTTAGCATCCTGAACCAAAGGAAATTTAAGTTTGAAGGTGAACTTAATTCTTTGCCATCTGATCATTCTAAAAATCTTTATGGAAAATTCCAGGTGAATCTGATCTCTATTTTTAGCTATGAGAAAGAAAAATGGCCTATTATTAGATTTACACCAGACAGCAAAGAGAATGCTGGATAGACCACGGAGTGAATATGGAGAGTTAAATGAGGGAGATGAGTGGAAAGAAGGGATTTTCTGCCTAAATTTAAGCAAGACTTAACCACTATTCCTCATTTTAATCTTGTCTTATGTGAAATCATTGGTCTTCAAAGTAGAGACAAAGTGGATTTTGTTTCAGAAGATTGTGCCACCTAGAAATTCTGATTCCAATCAAATTTCATGAATGTAGGAGAAAGAGGAAACTCTATGCGCAGGCCTTCATTTGTTCTAAAGAATAAACATGTGGCAGTTGATCTGGAAATTGCCGTAAGGAGTTCGTGGATTTACCCTGGTTTCTAAGGAGACTATCCGTCAGTGACACAGGTAAATTAAAAAAAAAAAAAAAGAAGAAGAAATCTGAACAAAGCATGGGCAGAGACAGGCTATAATGCAGCACCTGTGCTCTTTGGCAGCATGAATTATATTTTTTACTCCAATATTCTGAAATCTGAATTGTGAGAGGCAGTAGAGACTCCAAAGTCATGCAAGATTCTGACACACATACAGTTCACCAGATGGGAAAATCAAAATCACTGGCCATGTGATATTCTATGTATATAAACATCTGACAATAAATATTAAGGTCAATTAATGATGACTTATTAGAAAGGAAGTTAAATAGACAAGTAATCACAGTTCAGAATCAAAAAATATAAAAGTATACCTTCCCTTTTTCTGAGAAGAATAGGTCTATTTAGAAATTTAAGGAGTCTTGGTTACACAATGGTTAAGTGCTAAGCTGCTAACTGGAAGGTCCGTGGTTAGAACCTACCCATTTCTCAGTGGAAGAAAAGACCTGAAGGATCTGTTCCTATAAAGATTACAGCCTAGTTAACCCTTTGGGGAAGTTCTGCTCTGTCATATTAAGGTCACTATGAATCAGAATCAACTCAACTGCATACAACACAACATCTAGAAATCATTTGTTAAACAAATTATTTTTATCAATAATAACTATTTTTACAGGATAAATGAATTCCCTATTTCACACTCGAAAAGAAGGCTGCTGCAGTTTACACTATTTTAAACCTGTCAAGGTGAGACAATATTATCTTTTTTGCTACACATATTCCAGGCCATCTGAGAATAGTTGAAAAATGATGACCCTAAGTTATAGGTAATTAAATACCCCAAAGAAAATGAGGGTTGAAAATAAGAAAACCTGATAACACAGAAAAAAAAAAAAGAAAGAAAGACAATTGAAGTTGAATTTTGTTTCATGGGGTCTTTCATGTGACTTCCTATTGCAGAAATGCATTATTAATGCCCAGGAAAAGAATTTTTAAATAACTGCCATTAAAAAACTACCATTAAAAATATTTTACAGCCTCATGAAGAAAACATGAGTCTAGCCACATAGTGATAACAGATTTTTCCATTGTTGTCGTAGGTGCCGTTTAGTTGGTTTCAGCTCTTAGTGACCTTATGTACTACGGAACAAAACACTGCCCAGTCCTGCGCGCAATCATTATGCTTGAGCCCATCCTTGCAGCCACCATGTCAATACATTTCGTTCAGGGTCTTCCTCTTTTTGGCTGACACTGTACTTTACCAAGAATGATGTCCCCCTCCAGGGACTGATCCCTCCTGACAACCTGTCCAAAGTATGTAAGTATGTAGTCCCACCATCCTTGCTTCCAAGGAGCATTCTGGTTGTACTTCTTCCAAGACAGAGTTGTTCCTTCTTTTGGCAGTCCATGGTATAATCGATATATTTCGTCAACACCACAATTCAAAGTCATGAATTCTTCTTGGGTCTTCCTTATTCATTGTCCAGCTTTCAAATGCATATGATGCAATTGAAAATATCATGGCTTGAGTCAGGCGCACCATAGTCTTCAAGGTGATATCTTTACTTTTCAAAGCTTTAAAGAGGTCTTTTGCAGTGCAGTGTGTCTTTTGATTTCTTGACTGCTGTGTCCATGGATGCTGATTGTGGATCCAAGTAAAATGAAATCCTTGACAACTTCAATCTTTTCTTCATTTATCATATGTTGTTATTGGTCCAGTTGTAAGGATTTTTGCTTTCTTATGTTGAGGTGTAATCCATACTGAAGGCTGTGGTCTTTTATCTTCATCAGTAAGTGCTTCAAGTCCTCTTCACTTTCAGCAAGCAAGGTTGTGTCATCTGCATAACTCAGGTTGTTAATGAGTCCTCCGCCAGTTCTGATGACCTGTTCTTCTTTATTTAGTCCAGCTTCTCGGATTATTTGCTCAGCATACAGATTGAATAGGTATGGTGAAAGGATACAACCTTAAGGCACACCTTTCCTGACTTTAAGACATGCAGCATCCCCTTGTTCTGTCCAAACAACTGCCTCTTGATCTATGTACAGTTTCCTCATGAGAACAATTAAGTGTTCTGGAATTTCCATTCTTTGTAATATTATCCATAATTTGTTACGATTCACACAGTTGAATGCCTTTGGATAGTCAATAAAACACAGGTAAACATCTTTCTGGTAGTCTCTGCTTTCAGCCAGGATCCATCTGATATCAGCAATGATATCCCTGGTTCCATATCCTCTTCTGAATTCAGCCTGAATTTCTGGCAGTTCCCTACCGACATATTGCTGCAGCCACTTTTGAATGATCTCCAGCAAACTTTTACTTGTGTGTGATATTAATGACGCTGTTCTATAATTTCCACATTCAGTTGGATCGCCTTTCTTAGGAATAAGCATAAATATGGATCTCTTCCAGACAGGTGACCAGGTAGCTATCTTCCAAATTTCTTGGCATAGATGAGTGAGTACTTCCAGTGCTACATCCATTTGTTGAAACATCTCAATTGATATTCCATCAATTCCTGGAGCCTTGTTTTTCACAAATGCCTTAAGTGCAGCTTGGATTTCTTCCTTCAGTACCATTGGTTCCCGATCATATGTGACCTGTTGAAATGGTTGAAAGTCGACCAATTGTTTTTGGTATAGTGACTCTGCATATTCCTTCCATCTTCTTTTGATACTTCCTGCGTTGTTTAATATTTTCCCCATAGAATCTTTCACTATTGCAGCTCAAGGCTTGAATTTTTCTTCAGTTCTTTCAGCTTGAGAAGAGCCAAGCATGTTCTTCCCTTTTGGTTTTTTTTTATATCCAGCTCTTTGCACATGTCATTATAATACTTTCCTTTGTCTTTTTGAGACACCCTTAGAAATCTTCTGTTTTGTTCTTTTACTTCATTTCTTCCGTTTGCTTTAGCTACTCGACATTCAAGATCAAGTTTCAGAGTCTCTTCTGACATCCATTTTGGTCTTTTCTTTCTTTCTGGTCTTTTTAATGACCTCTTGCTTTCTTCATGTATAATATCCTTGATGTCATTCCACAACTTCTCTAGTCTTCGGTCATTAGTGTTCAAGGTGTCAAATGTATTCTGGAGATGGTCTCTAAATTCAAGTGAGGTATATTCAAGGTCATACTTTGGTTCTCGTGAGCTTGTTCTAATTTTCTTCAGTGTCAACTTAAATTTGCATATGAGCAATTAATGGTCTGTTCTGCAGTTGCCCTCTGCCCTTGTTCTGATGGATGATATTGAGCTTTGCCATCTCTCTTTCCACAGATGCAGTCGATTTGATTCCAGTGTATTCCATCTGGCAAAGTCCATGTGTATGGTCTCTGTTTACGCTGCTGACAAAAGGTATTTGCAATGAAGAAGTAGTTGGTCCTGCAAAATTGAGTCATATGATCTCCAACATCTTTTCTATCACCGAGGCCATATTTTCCAACTATCGATCTTTCTTCGTTTCCAACTTTTGCATTCCAATCACCAGTAATTATCATCACATCCTGATTGTATGATTGATCAATTTCAAACTGCAGAAACTGGTAAAAATCTTCAATTTCTTCATCTTTGGCCTTAGTGATTGATGTGTAAATTTGAATAATAGTTGTATTAACTAGTCTCCCTTGTAGGCATATGGATATTATCCTATCACTTACAACATTGTATTTCAGGACTGATCTTGAAATGTTCTTTTTGACAATGAATGCAATGCCATTTCTCTTCAAGTTGTCATTCCCAGCATAGTAGACCATATGATTGCCCTTTTCAAAATGACCAATACTAGTCCATTTCAGCTCACTAATGCTTAGGATATCGATCTTTATGAGTTCCATCTCGTTTTTGACAATTTCCAATTTTCTTAGATTCATATTTCAGATGTTCTAGGTTCTGATTATTAATGGATGTTTGCAGCTGCATCTTCTCATTAGCAAATGAAGGTTCTGAAAACTTGACTCCATCCATTTCATTAAGGTCAACACTACTTTGAGGAGGCAGCTCTTCCCCAGTTGTCTTTTGAGTGGCTTCAAACGGGGGGCAGGGGAGCTCATCTTCTACCACTATATCAGAGAGTGTTTCACTGCTATTTATAAGATTTTCATTGGCTAATTCTTTTCAGAAGTAGACTGCTGGGTCCTTCTTCTTAGTCTGTCTTAGTCTAGAAGTTCAGCTGAAACCTGTCCACCGCGGGTGACACTGCTGGTATCCAAATACCTGTGGCATACCTTCCAGCATCACAGCAACTTGCAAGCCCCCACAGTACAACAAACTGACAGACACATTGCAGCCCATTTAATGCTCATAAAAGTTTGGTGTTTCCCTTCTCTGTAAAGTAACATTTGAAGGTTAAAAATAGGATTTAATTGATTATAAATATCAACTTGGATGATTTATAATATGGATGATTTTCGTAATTGTGTTTTTGAATAAACATGAGGAAGAAGAAACTCATTTGCCAAGTAAACAATTGCTAGTTTAAAATAAATGGGTTGAGTACAAGTTCATCTAAATCATGAAATGTATACATTTCTTAGGATAATGATCCCTGGTGGTGCAAATGTTAAGTGATTGGCTGCTAACTGGTAAGTTGGGTGTTGAAACTCACCTAGCAGTTCTGCTGTAGAAAGAACTGGCCATCTGCTCAAGTAAAGATTAAAAAAAAAAAAAAAAAATGCTGTCCAGTTGATTGCATCTCGTAGTGACCTCATATGACACGTAGAACTGTCTCACAGGCTTTCCAAGGCTGTAAACTTTATGAGATCAGATAACCAGTGCTGAGTGGCTGATAGGTTCAAACCACCAAAATTTTGGTTAGCATCCAAGCACTTAACCACTTTCCATTCAGGGTTCAGATAAGAAAATCCTATGGGACAGTTCTACTCAGTCACGTGGGGTCACTATGAGTCACAATCAACTCATCGTCACCTAACAACAATAACAATAGCAACAACAATGAACCAAGAGTTACCAGTATTCCATTGCAATTAAAAGGATAGGCTTTGGGGGTAAAATTCCAAGGGCTATACTCCACTACACACTAAGTATAACAGAAAATATACTTACTATGTTTGAGCCTCATTGATTTGTTGTGATAATTAGGGATGTCAGCACATGCAAAATCACCTAAACTCTGCCAAGACATAAATTATAACAAATTATGGTTACTAGTTATGAAAATGGATATATTGTGAAATCAGATTTCAAATTATAATCAAAGTCTACATTATAAAGATACAGCATTGTTCAGAGTTAAAGTTATAAACTGAGCATTTATATTAATAAAAAATGAAATAACATTTTTTTCACTCTAAGATTTGGGCAAGTAAAATAATAGGCATTAGGAGATGATTTAGGTGATCTTGCATTTGGTTATAACTTTTTAGATACAACACCAAAAGACACAACTCATTTTAAAAAATGGAAAATTTAAATTTCATTAAAATTAAAATGTTCCACTCTGCAAGAGACACTACTAAAGGAACAAAAAGACAACCCACAGACTGGGAGAAAATCTTTGTAAAACACGTATCTTATAAAAGACTAATATGCAAAATATACAAAAGACCCTTAAAACTCGGCAACTGACTGAAAGGGATTCATATTTATACACATTCCAAAGAAAGGTGATCCAATAGAATGCAGAAATTATCAAACAATATCATTAATATCACACGTAAGTAAAATTTTGCTGAAGATCATTCAAAAGCAGTTGCAGCAATACATTGACAGGGAACTGCCAAAAATTCAAGCCAGATTCAGAAGAGGACATGTAACTGGGGATATTGACTTTCTTTTTGAACTAAAATTTTGATAAAATATTCCCTGAAAATATTTTAGAGAGTATATTCTCTTAAAGATAAGTTCTATTCTTTTCAGTGTTTGGTATTTGATATATGTTACTTAGATTTAATCAATTAATATATATTGTATAATTCTTTGCTAAACTTTTTACTATTGCTGCTGAGATTTAATTGCCCAGGAAAATTTAAAATTAGACTTGAATTTCACCATTCCATTTGTGTAACTATTTGTAATGAGTGAAACATTAACACCAAAGACATTTTTGTTTGTGTATAAATTACTTACTTTAATGATACCTTGCCTTGGAAAAAAAAAAAAAAACTATTGCATAATTATGAAATCAATTTGGAAGAATGATAAATATACTTTTCTTTCTTATGCTGTTTTAGAATTAAAATATGTTTGGAACAACTTATTTACATAGTGACTCAAAGTCAAAATCTGCTGTACTGTTCCCTTTTTGTTTTTGTTAGTTGACTTTGAGTTGGCTCCAACTCATGGTGACCTTATGTACAACAGAACAAAACATTGCCCAGTCCTGCAATGTCTCTGTGATCTTTAATACATGACATGGACTGAATTATGTCCCCCCAAAAATACGTGTATCAATTTGGCTGGGCCATGATTCCCAGTACTGTGTGGTTGTCCTCCATTTTGTGGTTGTAATTTTATGTTAAAGAGGATTGTGGTGGGATTGCGTAACACCATTACCAAGGCCACATCCCTGATTCAATGTAAAGAGAGTTTCCTTAGGGTGTGGCCTGCACCACCTTTTATCTTACAAGAGATAAAAGGAAAGGGAAGTAAGCAGAGTTGGGGACATCATACCACGAAGAAAGCAGTGCCAGGAGCAGAGCACGTCCTTTGGATCTGGGGTCCCTGTGCAGAGAAGCCCCTAATCTGGGGGGAAGGTTGATGAGAAGGCTGACAGAGAGAGAAAGCCTTCCCCTGGAGCTGACACCCTGAATTTGGACTTCTAGCCTACTAGACTGTGAAAAAATAAATTTCTCTTTGTTAAAGCCATGCACTTGTGGTATTTCTGTTAGATCAGCACTAGATGACTAAGACAATGTGTTTGAGCCCATTGTTGTGGCTATTGTGTCAATCCATTTTCTTGAGGGTTTCTCTTGTTTTTGGTGACCCTCTACCAAACATGATGTCCTTTTCTAGTGAATAGTCTTTCCTGCTGACTTGTCCAAAATTTTGCCATCTTCACTTTAAAAGAGCATTCTGATTTTATTTCTTCTAAGACTGTTTTATTTTTTTAATTCTGGAAGTCCATGGAATATTCAATATTCTTCATGAACACTGCAATTCAAATGCATCAGTTATTTTTCTGTCTTCATTTTTTGTTGTCCGGCTTTCACATGCATATGAAACTGTTGAAAAGACTATGGCTTCGGTCACCTTATTGACCAAAGTGACATATTTGCTTTTCAAAACTTTCAAGAGGTCTTTCCCAGCAGATTTCCCCAGTACAACATGTTGTTTGATTTCTTGATTGCTGCTTCCATGGGCATTGATTGTTGTTCCAAGTAGAATGAAATCCTTGAAAACTTCAAATTTTTCCTCATTTGTCATGATGTTGCTTATTAGTCCAGTTGTGAGAATTTGTGTTTTCTCTGCGTTCAGATGTAATCCAAACTAAAGGCTGTGGTCTTCTATCTATCTTCATCAGTAAGTGCTTCAAGTCATCTTCATTTCAGGCAAGGAAGGTTGAGTTATCTGTATATCACAGGTTGTTAAAAAGTCTTTCTCCAATCCTGATGCCACTTTTGTCTCCATATAGAATGGTTTCTCAGATGATTTGTTCAGCCTACAGATGGAATAAGTGTGGTGAAAGGATACAATCCTGCCTCATATCTTTTCCAATTTTAAATCATGCAGTATCCTCTTGTTCTGTTTGAATGACTACTTCTTGAT
Organism: Dugong dugon; assembly: GCA_030035585.1. NCBI lineage: Eukaryota > Metazoa > Chordata > Mammalia > Sirenia > Dugongidae > Dugong > Dugong dugon. Next base: position 104,586,614 of record CM057463.1, on the reverse strand, counting down.
CCATGTACAGATTCTACCTGAGCACAATTAAGTGTCTGCAATTCTCATTCTTTATAATTCTCATTCCATAATTGGTTATAATCTACACAGTCAAATGTTTTTAGTCAAGATCCATCTGATATGAGTAATGATATCCTTTGTCCACGTCCGCTGCTGAATATAGCTTGAACATCTGATAGTACCTTGTCAATGTACAGCTGCACTCATTTTTGAATTATTTTCAGCACAATTTTGCCAGCTTGTGATATTAATGATACGATAGGACAATTTCTGCATTCTATTTGGTAGCCTTTCTTTGAAAGGGGCACCAATATGAATTGCTTCCAGTTGCTTGGCCAAGTAGGTGTTTTCCAAATTTTTTGACATAGACTAGTAAGCACTTCCAGCATTGTATCAGTCAGCTGAAGCATCTCAACTGGTATTCTGTCAGTACTTGGATACTTGTTTTTCATCAATGCCTTCAGTGCACCTTAAACTTCTTCCTTCAGTACCAGTGATTAAAGATCATATGCTGCTTCCTGAAAGGAGTTGAACATCAGCCAACTCTTTTTTGTATAGTGACTGTGTATTCCTTCCACCTTCTTTTGATGTCTTCTACACTCTGCATTTTTTTGCCCATGTTGTTGTTGTCAGGTACTGTCAAGTTGTTTCTGACTTATAGTGATCCTATGTACAACAGAACGAAACCCTGCCCAGTCCTTTGCCATCCTCATGATCATGTTTGAGCCCATTGTTGCAGCCACTGTGTCAATCCATTTCTTCCAGGGTCTTCCTTTTTTTGTGCTGACTCTCTGCTTTACCAAGCATGATGTCCTTCTCCAGGGACTTGTCCCTCTGATAACATGTCCAAAGTACATGAGATGGAGTCTCACCACCCTTGTTTCCAAGGAGCACTCTGGCTGTACTTCCTCCAGTACAGACTTGCTCATTCTTCTGGCAGTCCACAGTATATTCAATATTCTTTCCCAACACCATAATTCAAAGGCATCATTTCTTTTTCAGTCTTCCTTATTCATTGTCCAGCTTTTTCATACATATGAGGCAATTAAAAATATCATAGCTGGATCAGGTGCACCTTATTCCTCCAAGTGACATCTTTGTTATTTAACACTTTAAAGAGGTCTTTTGCAGCAGATTTGCCCAATGAAATGCCTCCTTTGATTTTTTGACTGCTACTTCCATCGGCATTGATTATGAATGCAAGCAAAATGAAACCCTTGACAACTTCAATCTTTTCCCCATTTATCATGTTGCTATTTGTTGGTCCAATTGTGAGGATTTTTGTTTATTTTTATGTCAAGGTGTAATCAATACTGATAGCTGTAGTCTTTCATTTTTATCAGCAAGTGCTTCAAGTCCTGTTTGCTTTCATCAAGCAAGTTTACTTATCTGCATATTGTAGGTTGTTAGTAAGTTTTCCACCAATTCTGATGCTGCATTCTTCTTCATATAGTCCAGCTTCTCAGATTATTTGCTCAGCATACAGACTGAATAAATATGATGAAAGGTTACAACCCTGATGCACACCTTTCTTGATTTCTTTTTTTATTGTACTTAGATGAAGGTTTACAGAACAAACAGGTTCTCATTACACAGTTAGTACATATATTGTTTTATGACACTGGTTAACAACCCCATGACATGTCAGTACTCTCCCTTCTCAACCCTGGGTTTCCTATTGCCAGCTTTCTTGTGCCCTCCTGCCTTGTAGCCTTTGCCTCCGGGCTGGTGTTCTCCTTCAGTCTCAGTTTGTCCTATGGGCCTGTCTAATCTTTGGCTAAAAGGTGAAATTCCCAAGTGACTTCATTACTGAGCTAAAAGGGTGTCCAGGCCATAATCTTTGGGTTTCTCCAGTCTCCATCAGGCCAGTAAGTCTGGTTTGTTTTGCTTTTTGAGTTAGAGTTTTGTTCTACATTTTCCTCCAGTTCTGTACAGGGCCTTCTATTGTGATCCCTGTCAGAGCAGTCAGTGGTGATAAGTGGGCACCAGCTGTTTGTACTGGAATCAGTCTGGTAGAGGCCGTGGTAGTTGTGGTCTATTAGTCCTTTGGACTAATCTTTCCCTTGTGTCTTTAGTTTTCTTCACTCTTCCTTGCTCCTGAAGGGAGGAGACCAGTGGAGTATCTTAGATGGTCACCCATAGGCTTTTAAGACCCCAGAGCCTACTCACCAAAGTAGAATGTAGAACATTTTCTTTATAAACTATGTTATGCCAATTGAGCTAGATGTTCCCTGAGACCATGGTCCCCACAGACCTCAGCCTAGTAATCTGATCCCTTAGGACGTTTGGATTTGTCCATGAAGCCTCCATGACCTTACTCTGAACAAGCTGTGCTGGCTTCCCCAGTGTTGTGTACTGTCCTACCCCTCACCAAAGTTACAACTTATCTATTGTCTATTTAGTGTCTTCCCACTCTCATGCCTCCCCTCTCTCATAACCATCAAAGATTGTTTCTTTTTGTGTGTAAACATTTCCATGAGTTTTTATAGTAATCATCTCATACAATATTTGTCCTTCTATGATTGACTTATTTCACTCAGCATAATGCCCTCCAAATCCATCCATATTGTGAGATGCTTCGCAGATTCATCATTGTCCTTTATTGTTGTTTAGTACTCCTTTGTGTGTATGTACCATAGTTTGTTTATCCATTCATCTGTTGATGGGCATCGAGGTTATTTCCATCTTTTTGCTATTGTGAACAATGCTGCAGAGAACTTGGGTGTGCGTATGTCTGTTCATGTGACGGCTCTTATTTCTCTAGGATATATTCCTAGGAGTGGAATTGCTGGATCATACGGTATTTCTATTTCTAGCTTTCTAAGGAAGCATCATATCATTTTCCAAAATGGTTGTAGCATTTTGCATTCCCACCAGCAGTGCGTAGAAGTTCCAATCTCTCTGCAGCCTCTCCAACATTTGTTGTTTCCTGTTTTTTTGATTTGTGCCAATAATGCTGGGGTGAGATGGTATCTCATTGTGGTTTTGCTTTGCATTTCTCTAATGGCTAGTGATCACAGGCATTTCCTCATGTGTCTGATAGCCACTTGAATGTCTTCTCTGGTAAGTGTCTGTTCATTTCCTTTGCCCATTTTTTAATTGGATTTTTTTGTTATTGTTGTAGAGGTGTTAGATTTTCCTATAGATTTTAGAGATTAGACCTTTGTCTGATTTGTAATGGCCAAAATTTTTTTCTCCATCTGTAGGTTTTCTTTGTACTCTTTTGGTGAAATTTTTTGATGAGCATAAGTGTTTAATTTTTGGAAGATGCCAGTTATCTAGCTTATTTTATGGAGTTTGTATGTTGTTAATTATGGTTTATATTCTATTAATACTGTGTATTAAGGTCTCTAGCATTGATCTTATTTTTTCTTCTATGATCTTTATAGTTTTTGGTTTTGTAGTTAGGTCTTTGATGCATTTTGAATTAGTTTTTATGTATGGTGTGAGGTATGGGTCCTGTTTCTTTTTTTTTGAAGATGGACATTCGGTTTTGCCCACACCATTTATTATAAAGACTGTCTTTTCCCCATTTGATGAACTTTGGGTCCTTGTTGAAGATCACATGACCGTAGGTTGATGGATTTACATCTGGGTTCTTGATTTTGTTCCATTGGCCAATGTATCTGTCATAGTACAGTACCAGGCTGTTTTGACTACTGTAGCTGTATATTAGTTCTGAGGTCAGGTACTGCGAGTCCTCCTACTTTGTTCTTCTTCAATAATGCTATACTTATCCATTTTGGTCTTTTCTTTCATTCCTGTCTTTTTAATAACCTCTTGCTTTCTTCATGTATGATGTCCTTGCTGTCTTCACACAAGATTGTACTTTGGCTCTCATGGACTAGTTTTAATTTTCTTCAACTTCAACTTCTACTTGAGCATGAGCGATTGATGATCTGTTCCATAGTCAGCCTCTAGTCTTTTTCTAACTGATGATATTGAACTTTTCCATCATCTCTTTCCACAAATGTATTCAATTTCATTCCTGTGTTTCCGTACGATGAGAGCAATGTGTATAGTCTCCCTTTATGTTGTTGAAAAAACGAATTTGCAAAGAATAAGGTTTGATGTTGCAAAATTCTTTCATGTGATTGCTAGCATTGTTTCTATCACCAAGGCAGTATTTTCTGACTACCAATACTTCTTCATTTCCAACTATCACATTACAATCACCAGTAATTATCAATGCTTTTTTTTTTTTTTTTTTTTTGGAGTACCAGTGGAAAAGCTTCCAGTATCACAGCAACTTGCAAGCCACCGCAGTACCACAACCTAACAGAAGTATGGTGGTTTTTTGCACATAGAATCCTTCAATATTGTAACTCAAGGCTTAAATTTTCTCCTTAGCTTTTTCAGCTTCAAAAGTATCAATCTTGCTCTTCCCTTTTGATTTTCTAACTCTAGATTCTTACATGTTTCATTACAATACTTTACCTTGTCTTCTTGAGCCACCTTTTGACTTCTCTGTTCAGCAGTTTTACTTCATCATTTCTTCAATTTGCTTTAGTTACAATGCTCTAGAGAGGAAGTTTCATAGTCTCTTCTGACATACATTTTTATTTTCCCTTCTTTTTCATGTTTTTAATAACCTATCACTTTAATCATATATGATGGACTCAATGTCATACTGCAACTCTTCTGGTCTCTGGTCAGTTTGTGTTTGTGAATCCAATCTATTCTTGAGACGATCTCTAAATTCAGGCAGGATCAGGATTGGAGGAAAACTCATTAACAACCTGTGATATGCAGATGACAGAACCTTGCTTGAAGTGAAGAGAACTTGAAGCACTTACTGATGAAGATAAAAGACTACAGCCTTCAGTAGGGATTATACCTCAATGTAAAGAAAAAAACAAAAAAACTCCTAGCAACTGGACCAATAAGCAACATGGTGATAAAGGGAGAAAATATTGAAGTAGTCAAGGATTTCATTTTACTTGGATACAGTCAACACTCATGGAAGCAGCAGTTAAGAAATCAAATAATGCATTGCATTGGACAAATCTGCTGCAAAAGATCTCTTTTAACTTGTTAAAAAGCAAGGATGTTACCTAGAAGACTAAGGTATTCCTCACCCAAGCCATGGTGTTTCAATTGTCTCATAAGCATGTGAAAGCTGGGCAAGAATAAGGAAGACAGAAGAAGAATTTACGCCTTTGAATTATGGTATTGGCAAAGAATATTGAATATACTGTGGACTGCCAAAAGAATGAAGAAATCTATCTTGGAAGAAGTACAGCCAGAATGCTCATTAGTAGCAAGGATGGTTAGACTACATCTCACATACTTTGGACAGGTTATCAGGAGGGATCAGTACCTGGAGAAGGACATCATGCTTCTTAAGTAGAGGGTCATCGAAAAAGACAAAGACCATCAAGGAGATGGATTGACACTGTGGCTGCAACAATGGGCTCAAGTATAACAATGATTGAGGAGGCGCAGGACCAGGTAGTGTTTTGTTCTGTTTTACACAGGGTCACTATGAGTTGGAACCAACTCTAAGGCACCTAAAAACAACACATTATATTCATTGTTGTACTTTGACTCTTGTGGACTTGCTTTACTATTCTTCAGATTCAATTTGAATGTACACATGAGCAACTGATGTTCTGTTTTGCAGTTAGCCCCTGGTTTTGTCTTGATTGATATTATTGAACTTCTCCATCAGATTTTCTCCACAGACATAGTTGATTTAATTCTTTTGTAATCCATCCAGCAAGGCCCATGTATATAGGTGTCCACTGTGTTGTTGAAAATTTTTATTTCTTTAAATAGTACAAATAGATATGTCTGATTCCTATTCATCTGAGTCAAATGAAATATGTGGTATTTATTTGCCTTAATTCTTTCAAGGGTCAAATATACAAATATGGTCAAATATTCAAGTATGGTTGCACATTGGGTAAGATTATGGGAAACTGACTGAGAAAACCTAGACTGGTGCCCAGGTTTCCCACTTAATAGGATTAATCAGAAATTTATCCAAACTCTTTAACCCTCAGTTATCTTATAGACTTACGTAATGTGAGGTAAAATAAGTCATATAAATTCCTGATTGTGCCCATGCATGGCAATTTCTCATGGTTTAGTGTATGATGATATATTGATTAGACTTAGATTATTTTATGTTACTTTCAATCATCTAAATACTTGTTTACTTGATAACATACCACTGAGAGAGCTGAATTAAATATCCTTTATATTTATATTTTTCTATATATTTTGCCCCATTCTTGTAGATATTACCTTATTATGTTAAATTTTATGGTTCATTGATATTATAACATTTCTCATTCTGGATTATATATATTATAATTAAAGATAAACATGTTTGCAATTTTTAACCCTTATTTAATTTAGTTTCATTTGAAGATAATGTGTCCTGGATTTAAAGTATTTATTTGCTCATATTTAAAATTTCCAAACTTCCATAACTTTTTTTTTAATTAAGCATATGATCAGCCTTAACATATGAGGGTTTTTGTTTTGTTTTGTGATTAATCTATGAGTCCTTTTATTTATAGAAGTGTTTAACCGAATCATACTTACTATTGTCACAGGTACATTTAGTTGACATTTTTCCATAATTCGTACTGTCCATTATCTTTAATGTAGGTTTTTTTTTTTTTAACTTTTTATATTCTTTGCACCCTCCCTCCCAGTACATTGTTTCTTGTGGTTTATAAGATCTTAAGGTTTGTACTTTTTTATTTTCTTCTGTACCTGAATTTGCGTTTGTCAGTATATAAAATCCTTTAGTTATACTTTATTTATGTTAATATTATTTCTTTCTTTTTTTCTTATTCTTTCTTCCTTTTTCCTTTTCTTCCTTTCTCTCTTCCATCCTTGCTTCCACCCTTCCTTCATATTTCTTAGACTTTGGTAGATAGTTCTGTGCTGTATTCCATAACTGAAAGTTACTCTGAATTAATTTGAAAAAAAAAAACTGATTACGTGATTATTTTGTCCTCATTAATGATTCAAATTTTCACTTGGTGACTGTAGTCTTTTATTTCTTACCTTTCAAGATCACTAACTTTACTTGGAAATGTCTCATTGCTGATGGACTGTATCAATATTTTTTGTGTTTGTAAGTATTAGTTGTTATTTCCTAGGAAGTTCTTGAATTAGATGCTAAATTTTTTGGAAGAAATCAACCATGTTATATATTTTCTTTGCCTCTCTTCTACATCAATCATTTCTTTGCTCATATCTGTATTTGATTCTTCGCTCTTTTCAACTTTTTGCTTATTTTTTCTGCACTGTAACAACTTCTGACTTAATCTTCATTTTTGTGATATTGTTTTTTCTTTACTCCTTTCTTTAATTATCTTGTTTATATTACATCTTTAATATGCTGTGCGTCTTTGCATAGTGCTCTTATTGTATAATAGAAATCTACTAGTTAAGTTTTTGTTTTTACAATTTTAGAGCAATATTTGGTGAAAAATATTATCTGTCCAATGACCAAAATCAAACCCATTGCCATCAAGTCCATTCCAACTCATAGCACCCTGTAGGACAGAGTAGAACTGCTGTATAGGGTTACCAAGGAGCACCTGATGGATTTCAACTACTGACCTTTTTGGTCAGCAGCTATAGCTCTTAACCACTACACTACCAGTGTTTCCTGTCCAACGACAGTATTTTTTAATTGTTGTAAAAATAAAGAGAACACAATATTTACCAGTTCAATGTTTTTCAAGTACAATTAATAAAAGTGATTACATTTTGACTCATGTTCTGTATCTGCCATAGTTATTCATTCTTTCCTTGACATTATTTTTGCCTGTTTAAAAAAAAAATTCCTTTTTATATATGTACAGATCCTATTTTGATCAATTTAAATGTTTTACTTTTGGAATGAGGTACATTCTGGATGTACTAGCTTTTAGTAAAAAGTTTATATTGGACAATTGCCAGTGCCTTGTTATGCAGTACCTGGATTTCTCCTTATGATGCAAGATTGTATGATTGAGATACCTTAGCCTTCTCTTCTCCCCATCAACCTAATAGACACAGAAGGACAATTTACAGTCATTTTTCACTTAGCAGATGAAAAATGGTAAATTAAAAGAGTGCAAGTGAAAAGTTTATGAATGGGATCATAACATTGTCTAGCATAGTGCTAGAAGATGAGCCCCTCGGGTTGGAAGGCACTCAAAATACAACTGGAGAAGAGCCGCCTCTTCAAAGTAGAGTCAACCTTAATAAAGTGGATTGAATAAAGCTTTAGGGAACTTCATTTGCTGATGTGACATGACTCAAAATAAGGAGAAACAGCTGCAAACATTAATAATCTGATCATGGAATGTACTAAGTATGACTCTAGGCAAACTGGAAGTTGTTGAAAATGAAATGGACTGCATAAAGATTGATATCCTAGGCATTAGTGAGCTGAAATGGACTGGTATTAGCCATTCTGAATAGAACAATCACATGGTCTACTATGCCAGGAATGACAAATTGAAGAGGAATGACATCATATTCATCAAGAAGACCATTTCAAGATCTATCTGGAAGTACAACACAGTCAGTAATATATATATTATTATATATATAATATTTATTTTATATATATATATATAATTAATATATAATATCTATCTGCCTATAAGGAAGGCCAGTTAATACAAATATTATTCAGACTTACACACCAACCACTAATGCAAAACATGAAGAAACTGAAGATTTTAACCAACTTCTGTGGTCTGAAATTGTTCAAACATGCAATCGAGATGCCTTGATAATTACTGTAGAGTGGAACACAAAAGTTGGAAACAAAGAAGAAGGATCACTAGATGGAAAATATGGCTTTGGTGATAGAAACACCACTGGAAATCAAATGATAGAATTTTGCAAGACAAATGACTTCTTTATTGCAAATACCTTTTTTCAACAACATAAACAGTGACTATGCACATGGACTTCACGGGATTGAAAACACAGGAATCAAATCGACTACATCTGTGGAAAGAGACAATGGAAAATCTCGATATTATCAGTCAAAACAAGACCAGGGGCCCACCACAGGAACAGACCATCAATTATTTACATGCAAATTCAAGTTGACGTGAAGAAAATTAAAACAAGTCCACTAGAGTCAAAATACGGCCTTGAGTATATCCCAACTGAATTTGGAGACCATCTCAAAAATAGTTTTGATGCACTGAACACTAATAACCTAAGACCAGAAAAGTTGTGATAAGACATCAAGGACTTTGTACATGAAGAAAGTAAGAGGTCATTGAAAAGACAGGAAAGAAAGAAAAGACCAAAATGGAAGTCAGAAGAGACTCTGAAACTTGCTCTTGAACATAGAGTAGCTAAAGCAAATGGAAGAAATGATGAAGTAAAGGAGCTGAACAGAAGATTTCAAAGGGCATCTCAAGAAGACAAAGTAAAATATTATAATAAAATGTGCAAAGACTTGGAGTTAGAAAACCAAAAGGGAAGAACATTGTCTTAGGCTGGGTTCTCTAGAGAAGCACAACCAATAGAACGTATAAATATATATATAGAGAGATTTATATCAAAGAAACAGCTCATGCAATTGTAGAGGCTGGACTGTCCCAAGTCCATGGTTTAGGGTTTAGGATAGAGTCTTCTCCCGATTCACATAGACACAAGGGCTGGAGAACTCAAGATCCACTGGTTGGAAAGCAGGACTCCTCTCAAAGGCTGTGAAAATCGACAAATCCCAGGATCAGCAGATAAATTGATAGCTCAAGTGCCAAGAACTGGAGGTCAGATGAACAGGAGGCCGCTGCAGAATCCAGAGTGAGCAAAAAGGCAGAAGTCTTCTATATTCAGATGCAGGCCACACCCCCCAAGGGAACTCCCTTTCCACTGATTGGCTACTCACAGCATTCAGTCATGGGAGTGATCACATAAACACAGAGAATCAGGGCCCAGCCAAATTAACACAAAATCTTAACCACCACAAATATATTTGGCATGTGTCAAGCTGAAAGAACTGAAAAAAAAACAAGCCTCAAAGTTGCAATTTTGAAGGATTCTATGGGCAAAATATTGAAAGATGCAGGAAGTATCAAAAGCAGATGAAAGGAATACAGAGAGTCACTGTACCAAAATAATTGGTCGACGTTCAACCAGTTCCAAAACCAACCCTGTTGCCGTTAAGTCGATTCCGACTCACAGCAACCACATAGGACAGAGTGAAACTGCCCTCTGGGGTTTGCAAGAAGCAGCTGGTGGATTCCAACTGCTGAATTTTGGTTAGCAGCCAAGCTCTTAACCACTGCACCACCAGGGTAGCATATGATCAAGAACCGATGATATTGAAAGAAAAATCCAAGCTGCCCTGAAGGCATTGGCAAAAAACAAGTCTCCTGGAATTGACGGAATACTAATTAAGATGTTTCAACAAATGAGTGCAGGGCTAGAGGTGCTCACTTGACTATGCCAAGAAATTTGGAAGACAGCTACCTGGACAACTGTCTGTAAGAGATCCATATTTGTGCCCTTTCCAAGGAAAGGTGATCCGACAGAATGTGGAGGTTACATAACAATGTCATTAATATCATATGCATAAAATTTTACTGAATATCATTCAAAAGTGGTTGCATCAGTACATAGACAGGGAACTGCCAGAAATTCAAGCTAGATTCAGAAGAGGACATGGAAAGAGGGATATCATTTCTGATGTCTCACAGATCTTGTCAGAAAGCGGAGAATACCAGAAAGATGTTTTCCTGTGTTTTATTGACTATGCAAAGGCATCCAACTGTGTGGATCATAACAGATTACGGATAACATTATAAACAATGGGAATTCCAGAACACTTAATTATGCTCATGTAGAACCTGTACACAGACCAACAGAATGCAGAAATTATTGAACAGTATCATTAATATTGCACACAGGTAAATTTTTTTTTTTATATTGTACCTCAGGTGAAGGCTTACAGAAAAAATAGTTTCTTATGAAACAGTAGCACACATATTGTTTTATGACATTGGTTAACAACCTGACAACATGTCAACCTTCACCCTTCTCGACCGTTTTTTTTTTTTTTTGGTGCAAATATACATAGCCAAAGATACACCATTTCAAAAATTTCTACGTGCACTGTTCAGTGACATTGACTACTCTCTTCCAATCGTGCTGCTATTCTTACTTTAGATGAAGGTTTACAGAACAAAATAGTTTCTCATTTAACAGTACCCATGTTGCCCTATGACAATGGTTAACAGCCTCACAACACATCAACACTGTCCTTACTCAACCTTGGGTTCCCTATCACCAGCTTTCCTGTCCCCTTCTGCCTTCTTGCCCTTGTCCCTGGACTGTTGTGCCTCATTAGTCCCATTTGGTTTTATGGGGCTGTCCACTCCCTGGCTGAATGGTGAACCTCAGAAGTGACTTCACTACTGAGCTAAAAGGGTGTCTGGGGGCCATACTCTTGGAGCTTCGCCAGTCTCCTTTAGGCCAGTAAATCTGGTGTTTTTTTATGAGTTAGAATTTTGTTCTACATCCTTCTTCAGCTCTGTCCAGAACCCTTGGCTGTGATCCTGGTCAGAGCAGTCAGTGGTGGTAGCTGGGCACCATCTAGCTGTACTGGACTCAGTCTCGCGCACACACGTAAAATTTTGCTAAAGATAATTCAAAAGCTGTTGCAGCAGTACATCAACTGGGAAATTCCAGAAAAATGAACAAATTTGTCTCAGAAGAAGTACATTCAGAATGCTCCTTAGAAGCAAGGATGGCGAGACTTCGTCTTAAGTACTTTGGACATGTTATCAGGAGGGTCCAGTACCTGGAGAAGGACATCATGCTTGGTAAAATTGAGGGTCAGCAAAAAAGAGGAAGAACCTCAACAAGATGGATTGACACAGTGGCTGCAACTATGGGTTCAAAGCATAACAATTTTGAGGATGGTGCAGGACCATGCAGTGTTTCCTTCTGTTGTACATAGTGTTGCTACGAATGAGAAGGGACTTGACAGCACCTAAGAGCAGCAACAACAACATAACCTGAAAATATTTACTCTCCTAACACCTAACACAATGAAACACTTCTCCACATCTTTTGCTGAATATTTTTCTAACAATAAGTGACCCACCCTAAAGCATTGGAATTCTGTGGCTTGTTTGCTTCCATATTATCATTATACAATCAATACTACAATTTCAGGTAATATTTGCATGGTGGAAATGCTCCAGCAAAAAAAAAAAAAGACTAATTAACTTGTCAAATCCTTCTTTTCAGATAGCATGAATGGAACAGCATATTTTATTGCTCATTTAAGCATCATTTGCCCATCTTTAAAACATTAGACAATCACAATAATAATTTACCTTAGTTGTCTTTGATACAATCCATAGCCTCACACCTACTTTTAAATTTTGTCATTATGAAGTATAATTATCAAGGAAAAATATTATTTAACAATCTGTTAGCTTGATTTATAACTTCTTAATATTTAAATATGTATTATTAGCCTTTGATTGTGCTCTTGCCCCTGGTCTGAAAATATGAGGAATGCTCATGGGATCAAGATGTTTTCATTCAACTGGAAGAGTTTTTACTTCTCTCTTTGCTTAATTTCTGGATAATGCTAATTGACTGTCAGTGTTCTCAGTGAGACACAAATCCATATCCTGAAAGTTTTTGGACAATATGTGTGGTTTCTTTGAAGAACCGTGAAAAACTTCCCCACTGCCCAGTTCTCTGATCTGGATTTAGCTCACTGCCTTCCACATAGTTATCCATTTTCAGGTACAAGTTCCACCTTTGTACAGCTTTTGTCTCTTGCTCATAGAGTCCCTTGGGCAAGTAGGCGATCCTCTTGAGTTAGGTATTGGTAAGATTCTCAATGAAGTCCTGGTGTCACAGTTGTTAAACCCTCGTCTGCTAACCTAAAGTTTGGTGGTTCGAACCCACCAGCTGTTCCACAGGAAGCAGCATGCTTCCGTAAAGATTTACAGCCTTGGAAACCCTATGGGGAAGTTCTACTCTGTCCTATAAGGTCACTGTCAATTAGAATCGACTTCACAGCAATGTTTTTTGTTTTTTTTTTAAGATGTATCAACCTGAGCTAGGTTCACTTTTTTCAGAGGATACCCATAATCCTTCATAAATCAAACAGAGGGAGTCCATTATGCTACACTCTGGTACCTACTTTCCAACTTGACATTTCTCTCTAATTGTTAGGCACAAGGGCAGATCAGCAAACCCACTGCCTTGCAATCTGACAACAACGCAACATCGAATATGGGGCACCCACTTCCAAACAAAAATGGAACAGGGTAAGAGTAGAGAATTAGCACTGAACTTCCCTTCCTCTTAGACTGTGAAAGGATCTTTCACTTGAAGAAAAAATCATTTTATTTTCCACTCAGAAGGCAATTTCCTATTTTTTGAAATTGCATGTCTCATTTTGATATTAAACTAATATGTACTGATTCTTATCTCTTTGGTTGTACTAGAAAATATTGATTCATATGTTAAAAAAATTATTGACACCCTTATCACAGTGTTCCTGAAATTAATATTTGAACATTTTCAAGAAAGCACTAATCTGTTCAATCAGTGGATTAATATTCTGACCTCAAAATTCACATTTGTGGGGAAAGGGGAGGGGGAAGAGGCCTCCAGAATATTACAGGATTCTGTCTACTCAAGTTTTCCTCTACCTATGCCATCATTTGTCCTCTGGGCTCCTATTACTGTGAATATTCAATATTATGCATAAAAATTGATAGATGTTTGACATGCATGCTCAATAAAGTAAAATATTTTTCTTACTGCAATGCTATAGGCATAACTCATCATTCTTTGCAAGTATGATGTGCCAAGCTCTAGTTGTTTTATAACTATTACTTAGTCCTTACAAGAACCTCATGATATACTGTTATTTTACAAGTGGAAGACTGAGGCACAAAGAAATTATGAGATTTTCCTAAAGTAACATCTAACAAGGGATAGAGACAGGTTCTGAACCCAGGAATTTTTGTCCCAGAGTCTTTTTACCCATAACAATAACAATAACAAAAGGTCCCGTCTAATGAACACACAACTGCCAAACCATTAAACAAATAATGTTTTTATTTTATGGTGGTGATGATTGGGGGTTTCTAGGATTAGTTTTTTAATTTAAAAAGGGGTATTATTTTTAAGTATTTCTTTTGACCAGAATCTAGTGAAAGTAAAGAAGGAGGAAGAAGAGACCTGACTTCCTGTAAAATAGAGCTAAATCAACTTTTACTTACAACTCACATCTGATAACAAGATTCAAAACCTTTTTATGCTGCCTTAGGTGATCTTACAGATAAACTGATAACCTGATATACTTTTGCAAAAGCATATAGAGACAAGTTTAATGAATGATCTCAGAATTAGAGTTCCTTAGAATCTGATGAGATCATGGTCTTTTCACACTTAATCACTGATTGTATTAATATTATATGTATCAGTGCTTTCCTTTTACATGGTGGGGGAGGGGGGTTAATAGCATCTGGAACAGTTATTAATTAGTTTGAGTCAGTTATAGTTTTGCAGAAAATCTCAAATTTTGGAGGAACTGCATTAGAAATACTGTTTTCATACAATATAACGTATCTTTCTTAAAAGCCTGTGAGCAGCCATCTAAGATACTCCACTGGTCTCACGCCTTCGGGAGCAAGGGAGAATGAAGAAAACAAGATTCAAGGAAAAAATTAGTACAAAGGACTAATGGACCACAACTACCAAGGCCTCCACCAGATTGAGTCCAGTACAGCTAGATGGTGCCTGGGTACCACCGCACACTGCTCTGACAGTGATCATTACAGAGGGTCCTGGGCAGAGCTGGAGAAGGATGTAAAACAAAATTCTAACACACACACAAAAAGACCAGATTTACTGGCCTGACAGAGACTGGAGAAACCCTGAGAGTATGGCCCCCCGACACCCTTTTAGCTCAGTGGTGAAGTCACTCCCAATGTTCACCATTCAGCCGGGGATTGGACAGCCCCATAAAACAAAATGGGACTAATGAGGCACAACAGTCCAGGGACAAGGACTAGAAGGCAGGAAGGGACAGGAAAGCTGGTGTTGGAGAACCCAAAGTTGAGAAGGGACAGTGTTAACATGTCATGAGGTTGTTAACCATTGTCATAGGGCATTGTGTGTACTAACTGTTTAATGAGAAACTATTTGTTCTGTAAACCTTCATTTAATGTACAAAAAAAAAGAGTTATCTATACAAGATCAAATTGACAACAGCAACTCAAAAGGTTTGATGGGAAGCCTAGGGGACAATGAGTTGAAGATAATGGTGATAGAATAATTTGGAAAAGGATAGTGAGAATAGTAGCACAACTGGAAGAATGTAATTGATGTCACTGAATTGTACATGTAGAAATTTTTGAAATGGTGTATCTTTGGCTACGTATATTTTCACCAAAAAAAAAAACAAAAGGTCCTCCAAGGTCAAGAAGGAAGAGTGTTGACATGTAGTGGGGTTGTTAACCAATGCCGTAAAACAATATGTGTACTGACTGTTTAATGAGAAACTATTTGTTCTGTAAACCTTCATTTAAAGTACAATAAAAAAAGAAAACCATAAGTAAACAATTATAAAATTAAAAAAAATAAACAATATAACCTATCTTGTAGCCACATAGATGACATCAGAAATAGGAATTCGATCCAGTCTGTGTCAAGGTTGGCAATAGTAGGCATTCAACGAACTAAGAAGAAAAAAAAAAAAAGAAACCCAAAACTTAATATATGTAACATTGATGGAGAGTAATTTGACAAGCTTTACCATTTATAAAATCTGAGCCAGAAATTCTATATGTATTTATTTTATTCAAGCAATTGTGGATAGATTTAAGATATAGCTGTAACACTGTTCTTGCAACTTGATTTACAATAGGAAAAATAAAATAAACAACTATAAAATTGAAAAACAAAACAATATAACCTATCTTGTAGCCACATAGATGACAATAATCTGAACAATCTAAAATAATCTAAATAATCTAATTGCTTAAGAATAGGAAATTGAATAAATTTTGATAAACTGTTACCATATAATACTACACAGTCATTAAACATTATGCTGTAGAATAATATTTAATGCCTTGGGAAAAGGTCATGTGGAACTCTTAAAAAAAAGCAGTTTACAAAACAGTGTATCGAGAGTAACGCCATTTAACTCATATTTATCACATAATTTTGGCTGATTTTCTTTCTTTAGTTACTTTAAAAAAATTTCTACAATGTTTATACTGTACCACTCATGATGGGCTAGGCTATACTGTAGTAAAAAACAGTCCCCAAATCTCAATGACTTAACACAACAAACATTTATATCTCACGCATAGGAAGTTCGACCTGAGTCCAAGAGAATGTCTGGAGAAAAGTTCCTCCAGATATCCAGAATGCTTGGGTTTCCAACTCTACAATTTCATCACAATTCTTCTTTGTGACCTAGTGGAAAGAGTTGAGAACCCTGAACATTGCACAAGGGCTTTTCACTATATCACAAGATTGGACATACATCATCTCTCTTCATGGTCTATTAATCACATGACCCAAAACCACAAGAGGTCTGATAAGTACATCATCCTTGCCCCCAGAAGTCAGAAGAGCAAAAACTGGTGAACTCTAGTAAGGATTACCCTACGTGTCTGTCAGTTTGTCATACTATGGTGGCTTGAGTGTTGCTATCATGCTGGAAGCTATACCACCTGTATTTCAAATACCAGCAGGGTCACACAAGGTGGACAGGTTTCAGATGAGCTTCCAGACTAAGACATACTGGAAAGAAGGACCTGGTTCTACACTTCTGAAAAAAAATTAGTGGGTGAAAATCTCATTAACAGCAGCAGAACATTCTCTGATATAGTGCCAGAAGATGAGCCCCTCAGGATACAAGGTACTCAGAATACAAGGAAAGAGCTTCCTTCTCAAAGTCAAGTCGACCTTAATGTCATGGATGGAGTCAAGCTTTCAGGACCTTCATTTGCTAGTGTGGTATGACTCAAAAAGAGGAGAAATAACTGCAAATATCCATTAATAACTGGAACATGGAATGTATGAAATATGAATCTAGGAAAATTGGGAATTGTCAGAAATGAAATAGAGTATACAAACATTGATAACCTAGGCATCTGGGAATGAAATAGACTGGTATTGGCCATTTTGAATCAGACAAACATATGGTCCACTATGCCGGTAATGACAAATTGAAGAGGAACGGCTTTGCATTCCTCATCAAGAACATTTCAAGATCCATCCTGAAGTACAACTCTGTAAGTGATAGGATAATATCCATACACCTACAAGGACTACCAGTTAATACGACTATTATTCAAATTTACACACCAAACAGTAACGCCAAAGTTGAAGAAATGGAAGGTTTTTACCAACTTCTGCAGTGTGAAATTCATCAAACATGAAATCAAGATGCATTGACAATTACAATGCAAAAGTTGGAAACAAAGAGGGAACAGTGCCTTTGCGATAGAAATGATACCGGATCACAAGATGAAATATTGCAAGACCAATGACGTCTTCATTGCAAATACCTGTTTTCAGCAACATAAATTCCACCTCTACATGTGGACCTTGCCAGTAAGTTCAGTAAGTTCTTCAAGTCCTCTTAGATTTCAGTAAGCAAGGTTGTGTCTGTTTATCGTGATGTTGCTTATTGGTCCATTTGTGAGGATTTTTGTTTTCTTTATGCTGAGGTGTAATACATACTGAAGGCCATGGTCTTTGATCTTCATCAGTAAGTGCTTCAAGTCCTCTTCATTTTCAAGAAGCAGGGTTGTGTCATCTGTATAACACAGGTTGTTAATGAGTTTTCCTCCAATCCTGATGCTGCCTTCTTCTTCATACAGGCCAGCTTCTCAGATTATTTGCTCAGCATACAAACCAAGTAAGTATGGTGAAATCATACAACTCTTACATGCACCTTTCCTGATTTTAGACCACACAGTATTCCCTTGTTCTGTTTAAATGACTGCCTCTAGGTCTATGTACACTTTCCACATGAACACAATTAGTTGTTCTGGAGCTCCTATTCTTTGCAGTGTTATCCATAACTTGTTATGATTTATGGAATTGAATGCCTTTGCATAAAACACAGGTAAATATCTTTCTGATATTCTCTGCCTCAGCCAGGATTCATCTGACGTTAGCAATGATATCCCTCATTCCATGTCACCTGAATCTGGCATGAATTTCTGGAAGTTCCCAATTGATACACTGCTGTAAATGTTTTTGAATGATCTTTGGAAAAATTTTACTTGTGTGTGATGTTGATATTAATGGTACTGTTTGATAATTTCCTCATTCTGTTGGATCATCTTTCTTTGGAATGGGCACAAGTATGGAATTCTTCCAGTTAGTTGGCCAGGTAACTGTCTTCCAAATTTCTTAGTATAAATGAGTAGTACCTCCAGCACTGCATCCATTCATTAAAACATCTCTATTGGTATTCTGTCAATCTCCAGAGCCTCGTTTTTTGCTAATGCCTTCATTAGAGCTTGGACTTCTTCCTTCAGTATCATCGGTTCTTGATCATATGCTACCTCCTGAAATGGTTGAATGACGACCATTTCTTTTTGTACAGAAAATATTCGTTCAATATTTTGCCCATAGAATCCTTCAGTATTGCAACATGAGGCCTGAATTTTTTCTTCAGTTCTTTCCACTTGAGAAACGATGAGTGTGTTCTTCCCTTGAGGTCTTCTAACTCCAAGTCATTACACATTTTATTAAAATACTTTACTTTGTTTTCTAGAGTTGCCTTTTGAAATCTTCTGTACAGGTCTTTTACTTCATCATTCCTTCCATTTGCTTTACCTACTTTACATTGGCGGGCATGTTTCAGAGTCTCTTCTGATATTCATTTTGGTCTTTTCTTTCTTTATCTTTTGCTTTCTTCATGTAAGATGTCCTTCATGTTATGGTCTGGTCTTTGGTCACTAGTGTTCAATGGGTCAGATCTATTCTTGAGATGTTCCAAATTCAGATGGGATATATTCAAGGTTGTATTTTGGTTCTCGTGGACTTATTTTAGTTTTTTTCAGCTTTGACTTGAACTTGCATATGAGTAATTGATTTTTTGTTCCACAATCGGCCCCTGGCCTTGTCCTGACTGTAGATATTCAGCTTCTTTGTTGTCTCTTTCTTCAGACATAGACAATTTGATTCCTGTGTATCCCAATCGGCAAGGTCCATGTGTATAGTTGTCACTTAGGTTGTTGAAAAAAGGAATTTGCAATGAATATCTCATTGGTCTTGCAAAATTCTGTCATGCATCTCTGCTGTTGTTTGTCACCAAGGTCATATTTTCCAACTACTAATCCTCTTCTCTGTTTCCAACTTTTGCATTCCAATCACCTGCAATGCATCTTGATTGCAAGTTTGATCAGTTTCAGACTGCAGAAGTTTGTAAAAATCTTTAATTTCTTCATGCTTGGCATTAGTGGTTGGTACGTAAATTTGAATAATATTCCTATTAACTGATCTTCCTTGTAGGCATATGGATATTATCCTATCACGGACAGTGTTGTACTTCAGAATAGATCTTGAAATGTTATTTTTGACAATGATGCAATTCCATTCCTCTTCAATTTGTCATTCTCAGCATAGTAGACCATATGTTTGTTCATTTCTAAATGGCCAGTACCAGTCCATTTCAGCTCTCTAATGCCTAGGATATAGACCTTTATGTGTTCCATTTAATTTTTGATGACTTCCATTTTTCCTAGGTTTATACTTTGTACAATCCAGGTTCCGATTTTTAATGGATGTTCGCAGCTGTTTTTTCATTTTGAGTCATTCTACATCAGCAAATGAAGTTCCCAGAAGCTTTGCTCCATACATATCATTAAGATTAACTCTATTTTGAGGAGGCAGCTGTTCCCCAGTTCTATTTTGAGTCCCCTTCAACCTGAGGAGCTCATCTTCAGGCACTATATCAGATGATGTTCCACTGCTAAATAAGATTTTCACTCTCCAATTTTTTCAGAAGTAGAATGACAGGTCCTTTTTCTTAGTCTTTCTTAGTCTGGAATCTCCACTGAAACCTGTCCACCGTGGGGAACTCTGATGATATACTGGTGACATAGCTTCCAGTATCAAAGCCAACAAGCAAACTACCACAGTACAAGAAACTGACAGAAGAGCAATCTATGATAAATATGCTGTGTGATAATTCCTGGTCATGATATTAAACTAATAGCTTTTTGGTTTTTTTTTTTAGCATCTAAAAAAAGCAGCATAATAATTACTACTAGTAATACTGTTTTGCATAGAAAATTAAATTTAAAAAGGATATTAATTTTTTTGAGAGTTACTGTATTACCCACCTCATTTATACACAAGTCTTTCAAAATGTAACAACAATTATAGGTAGCTATTTAATAAATTATTGATAAATAAACATATTAATAATGACTTGTATATATTATGTAACCAAAATATATGAATAAATATTTTGATAGTATTATGATATAGAATAGGATAACATTTTTAATCATTGTGAAAAATCCATGTTGAGCGAGTTTTATTCAACAAACCATATGTATAACTACTGCAAATTGGTTTAAATATAAGCAATTCATTTTAATATTTTATCTTCTGACATTTTTAAGTGTCTGACTTAGTTTATAAAAGATAGAAAAATATATAGACCATTGTTTTCTTAGACAGTGTATGATGTTGGTGTCATAATAATGAGAAAAATATCATATGATTAAAACTCAAAAGAGAGAACACAGCTATTCAAATTATTTTTATATTGGATAGTTTTGGCAGGTTGATTACCATCTAAAATACTTGATCGCCTTCAAATATATACCAGAGTTATTTCAAAGACAGATATCTATCCCATGATATAAATTGTAGTCAAGTCAGGTGATTACTTCTTTTTTTTTTTTTTTTGATACTTGATATTTATTTCTTCAATGAATTTGTATCCACAATAAAGTGATTACAATTAGACCAAAACCATAAAATTATTATATTTTTGATAGAAATAAAATCAGTTGGTCAGTAACAAGAAACTAGATCAACTTTCTATATATTGTGAATGACAACTAGAAAGTGTTTTTTGTGTGTGTGTTTTACGAGAAAGTTTACAGTGCAAATTAGTTTATTATTCAGAAATTTATGCACAAATTGTTTTGTGATATTGGTTGCAATCCCCCCAATGTGTCAACACTCTTGCCCTTTCCTTTTATACCCAAGGTTCCCCGCGTCCATTCATCTAGTTTTCTGTCCCTTCCTGCCTTTACTTTTGGGCAGGTGCTGCCCATTAGGTCTCCTATACTTGATTGAAGTAAGAAACATATTCCTCATGTGTGTTATTGTTCATTTTATAGCTTGTCTAATCTTTGGCTCAAAGGCAGCCTTTGGGAGTGGCTTCAGTTCTGAGTTAGTAGGGTGTACTGGGATCATAGTTTCAGAGGTCTGGTCTTTTTTTGTGAATTTGAATTTTGTTGTACATTTTTCCCCTGCTCTGTCTGGAACCCTCTATTGTGATCCCTGTCAGGGTGGTGGGTGGTAGTAGCTGGGGACCATCAGTTAATTGCTTTTTTTCTTAATACTAAAGGACTGGTTCAACAAACTATGTTCTTGGGTTGTTTTTGTATATAAAGTTCTATTGGAACACAACCTCACTCATTATTTACTTATTATATACAGACAGAGTTTAGTAATTACAGAAGGGACTGTATGTTCTACAAAGCCTAAACTACAGTATATCCCTGGGTTAGGAACGTCTAATCTATGAACAGTTTCATCTTGCCCTTTAATATTATGTAAATTTGCCCTCACTTTGAAATGATTAAACTAATCCCTTCTTGCAACAAATTCTATGTTACAGTCACCTTCATTTGCTGCATATGCAGTTTTTAAATCATTGAAAAGGCTTTGAGCCTTTTCTTACACTAAAGTAAGGCTAAATAAGAACTGTATGCACCTGTTCTGACTTACCTACATCATAGATTGAACTGTGTCCCCCCAGAATATCTGTCAACTTGGCTAGGTTATGATTCCCGGTATTGTATGATTGTCTACCATTTTGTCCTCTGATGTGATTTCCCAAAGTGTTGTAAATCTTGGCACTATGATGTAATGAGATGGATTAGTGGCAGTTATATTGATGGGATCTACAAGATTAGATTAGTGTCTTAAGCCGATCTCTTTTGAGATATAAAAGGGAGAAGCAAGCAGAGAGACATGGGTACCTCATACCACCAAGAAAGAAGCACAGGGAGCAGAGCGTGTCCTTTGGACCCAGGATTCTTGCACAGAGAAACTCCTAGTCCAGGGGAAGATTGACAATAAGGACTTTCCTCCAGAGCTGATGGAGAGAGAAAGGCTTCCCCTGGAGCTGATGCCCTACTAGACAGTGAGAAAATAAATTTCTCTTTGTTAAAGCCATCCACTTGTGGTATTTCTGTTATAGCAGCACTAGATAACTAAGACACCTAAAAATTCGACTTAAAGATACGCTCAAGAACGGATTTTGTTTGTAACCCAGAGACTGCCTGTATGTAATAACTGGCCCTATGCAGAAAATAATTTACTGATACCTGGTATATGGGTACCTTTGTATATTATCTTTTATTTAATAAATAATGCAATAATATGTGATCACATGAATACATACATTTAAAAAAATAAAACCAAATAAAGTATTTTAAATTCAATCTTTGTGCACTTTGAAAATAACAAAAATGACTATTCTCTTTTGAAACTGTTTAAGAACTATCTTTAGATTTTTTTTTTACTTTTTTTATAATTACAAGCAAACTTTAGTATTCTTCCCTAAAATTTCTTAAATTGAATAACAGTTATGAAAAACATTAACACAGTCTTTATTAGAATTGTGTCCTCTTATCATTTTGTAATTAAACTATAAAATTCTTCAAAAGTAAAATTTCTCTCAACTGCTTACTTGCTTACTCTTTTCTAACCACGCTAAATTTTAAACTCACCTCAGATTCTTTGCACAGGCTCATCCCTGTGCCTAGAGTGTTCTTGTAAAATATAAACATAGTCCACATCCTGATTTCTTCACATCTTTGATAAAATACTACCATCCAGTATTTCTTTTGACAAAGATTTTCCAGTGATTAATTATCTTGGTTTGTTTTTACCTTAATGTTATCTTATTTTACCTTCATTTTTAAATGTCATTTTCTCCAGGTGTAAAATGGCAAGTTGGCATATATTTTCTTTCCATATTTAAAACATTTTATTCTATTGCCTTCTCGCTTTCATCATTTCTGCTGAGAAGTCAACCACTAATTTTATTGACTCTCCTTTATGATAACATACTTTTTAAAATTTTCCTTCTGTTCCTGTTTTTCAGTAATTTTACAATGATATTACCATAATAGTATTCATAGTGCTTCTGAAATTTAAAGCTTGAAGTCTTTCATCAACTGTGGGCAATTCTCCAGGGAAGGGTAAAGCTGTGACCAATTAGCTGGGAGATGATTGCAATGGGCTGGTGAAAGGAATCTGAAGGAGCATCAACAGTGTTTACTCCAAGTGTGCTATATTATAGTTTGCAGTAGAGATCAGAAAACTATGGTACATGGGCCAAATCTGGATCACATCCTGTTTTGTAAATAATATTTTATTGAATCACAGCCACACTCATTTGGTTATATTATCTACAGCTGCTTTCACACTAAAATGACAGTGCAGTTGCCACAGAGACCTTATGGTTCACAAAGTCTGAAAGATTTACTATCTAGCTCTTTATAGTAAAAGGTTGTTAACCTCTGGTTTAGTGAAAGAGTATGATCTTTGTTATCAGCAGTCCTGAGAAGGGGAAAAAAAATCTGTTTCTAACATATACTAATGACTTTTTACATTTCACTTGACACTTTTGAAACTTGCTTTGTCTTTGTTTCCAGGGTAATAATAGTAATTAACAGAATTACAATTAGAAATAAACAGAAGAATAAATAAATAAGAAAATCAATACATCACAGTGTGGTGCATAATGGGTACTCATAGAATGTAATATAGTCCACCCAGTTCTCCTTTGTATTTCTATTGATACTCGCCAAGTTCAGAGACAAATATTTCAAGTCTGCAATATTGTGATAGACTCCTGACCATCTCTGTTTCTATATCCTTTCTTCAATTTATCCTCTTTGTAGCTGTATTTAATAATAAAATATTATTTTTTTCATGTTGCTGTATAATGTGAGCAGCTATTTTCTTTTAACACATAACTTTTTTTTTTCTTTGCTACATACAAAAGAGCAACTCTACCCAACTTACTATGAGAGTGACTTCTCTATATCAGAGAGCATGCTGAATATCCAAATATGTTATACGGAGACTAAGTAATTCCGCTAATACAGAAGGAGGAAACTTATTTTTTGTTGTTACTATTGTCAGTAATGACTTTAGGCTCTAATTTTAATGAATCATTAATGTTCTGAGAGATCACAAAGAGCTTTTGTGAGAAATGTATGTGATGGAAGTCATAGATCTTCAGGAGATGAAGAGAAAAGGAATGAAGAGCCTAGACATCAGAAGGTCTAAGCCAGGGATAGGGGCGAGGTAAGTTGGCAAGAAGAGTAATCACTGTCTGAAATTTCTGGCTCAGAGTTCACTCCAACTGATAACCTAGTCCTCATTTACATGGAAAATTAACTTTTCCTGAATTCCAAGTGTGTGCCAGGGAAATATCCATTCTTCTCATGAATATCTTGCCAGCTATCTGTTCAGTGAAAGTGATACCTAACCTATATCATGAGTAGCCATTATGTTACCTTTGGACTACGTCATGAGAACTCCTCCTTATAGCTCCTCAACTTGTGTACTCAGTTCAAATATTCATTTGGTAATTTTTGCAGACAATCAATTCATCAAGTGTTACTAAATCCTCACAATAGAAGGAGAACAGCATACAGTTTACTACATGTTTAATTTAAGGGTGTGTGTGTGTGTGTGTGTGTATGTAAATAACATTGAGTGCATCTGTATGTCTGTGGTTTTATCAAAAATAACAAATTTAAAATTAGTACACTGTCTTTCAGTTGTAAGCTTCAGTCAGATGTAGCTTAAGGCAGTATCTCTTAGCTGGTTGGTGCTCTTTGTTTTCTTATTTGGGCTCCAGATAATTTGTTGATAAAAATACTTTTTTGTGAGCTCCATAACTTAATAAGGAATAGTTAGTTCAAAGAGCATATAAGGTCTTTCTCCTTTCTTCTTCCCCCCCTCTTCATTTTTATAAAACATTTTTAAAAAAATCCATTTGTTGTTGTTGTTAGTTGTCATTGAGTAGATTCCAACTTACGGCAACCTTTGTGTGCAGAATAGAACTACTCCTTATGATTTTCAAGGCTGTGACTTTTCTGAAGCAGATTACCTTGCCTGTCTTCAGAGATAAGCCTCTGGGTAGGTTCAAACCATCAACCTTCCTGCTAGTAGTTTAGTAGTTTAGTGCTACCCAGACACTCCAAAAAATACATTACTTGCTGAGAAATCTGTCTTTCAGCATTGTCATTCTTTCATCTTTCAAGTGTGGATTTTATTTTGATAACTCTACATACTCCACTTTTAACACAGCTCTTAATCATGACACAATTTTCAATTTATACTCTTCAAAATGCCTTGCAGAATATTGTTGTATCATTCCTTTAACACTTTCAGATCTGATGTTTGTAGTGCTAGACCAATGGGAGGGTTTGATAGTCCCTAGGTTTTTGGTGAAAAAGAAAGTCTCCCAGGTTTAATGCCAACTAAACACTTCTTTCTTCCTAGCTGTAAATAATTTCTACCAGTTGTCTGTCAGTTTTTGGTATTATGATGACTTGTGTGTTGCTGTGATGCTGCTAGCTATGCCACCGATATTTCAAATACCAGCAGGGTCAGCCATGGTAGACAGCTTTCACTGGCGCTTCCAGATAAAAACAGACGGGAAAAAAGGAACTGGCTATCCACTTCTGAAAAATTGGCCAGTGAAAATTTATGGATAGCAGTGGAACATTGTCTAATATAGTGTCAAAAGATGAGCCCCTCAGGTTGGAAGTCACTAAAAATATGACTGAGGAAGGACTGCCTCCTCAAAGTAGAGTTGACCGTAATGAGGTGGATGGAGTAAAACTTTCAAGACCTTCATTTGCTGATGTGGTAGGACTTACAATCAGAAAACGAACTGAAAGCATCCATTAGTAATCAGAAAATGGAATGTATGAAGCATGAGTCAAGGAAAACTGGAAGTCATCAAAAAAGAAATGGAATGGATAAAGATTAATACCCTAGGCATTAGTGAGATAAAATTGACTAGTATTGGCCATATTGAATTAGACAATCATATGGTATACAAGGCTGGGAATGAAGAAGTTGAAGAGGAATGACGTTACATTCATCATCAAAAAGAACATTTCAAGATCTGTCCTGAAATACGATGCTGTCAGTGATAGGATAATATACCTATGCCTACAAAGAAGACCAGTTAGTACAACTATAATTCAAATTTATGCACCAAGTCTAATGTCAAACTGGAAGAAATTGAAGATTTTTACCAACTTCTGCAGTTTGAAATTGACAAATCTCACAATTAAGATTCATTAATGAATATTGGTTATCAGAATGTGAAAGTTGGAAACAAAGAAGAAGGATCTGTAGGTGGAAAATATGGCTTTGGTGATAGAAAAGATGCCTGAAGCACATGATAGAATTTTGCAAGACCAATGATTTATTCATTGCAAATACTTTTCTTCAACAGCATAAACAGCAACTATACACTTGGACTTCACCAAATGGAATACACAGGAATCAAATTAACTACATCTATGGAAAGAGGTGATAAAGAAGCTAAATGGTATCAGTCAGAACAAGGCCAGGGGCTGATTGTGGAACAGACCATCAATTTCTTATACAAAAGTTCAAGCTGAAGCTGAAGAAAATTAGAGCAAGTACACAAGAGCCGAAATACAAATTTAAGTATATCCCACCTGAATTTGGAGACCATCTCAAGAATGGATTTGATGCATTGAACACTAATGACTGAAGACCAGATGAACTGTGCAAGGACATCATACAAGAAGAAAGTAAAAGTAATTAAAAAGACAGGAAAGAAAGAAAGAAAAAACCAAAATGGATGTCAGAAGAGAGTCTGAAACTTTCTCTTGAACTTAGAGTAGCTAAATCAAATAAAAGAAATGACAACGTAAAAGAGCTGAACAGATTTCAAAGGGTGGCTTGAGAAGACAAAGTGAAGTATTATAATAAAATGTGAAAAGACCTGCAGTTAGAAAACTGAAAGGGAAGAACACACCCAGTGCTTCTCAAGCTGAAAGAACTGAAGAAAAAATTCAATCCTCAAGTTGCAATTTTGAAGGATTCTATGAGCCAAATATTGAGTGAAGCAGGAAGCGTCAAAAGAAGATGGAAGGAATACACAGAGTCACTATTTAACAAAAAGAATTCCTTGATGTTCATACATTTCAGGAGGTATCATACGATCAACAACTGATGGTACTGAAGGAAGATGTTCAAGCTACAGTGAAAGCATCGGAGAAAAACAAGCGTGCAGAACTTGATGGAATACTAACGGAATAGATGCAGCCTTGGACATGCTCATTCAGCTACCTGGCCAACCACCTGGAAGAGATTCATATTTGTGACCATTTCTAAGAAAGGTGATCCATAGAATGGAGACATTATTGAATAATATCATTAATATCACAAGTAAAATTTTTCTGAAGATCATTCAGAAACTATTGCAGCAGTGCATCTATAGGGGACTACTGGAAATTCAAGCAGATTCAGAAGACGTGTAACAAGGGATACCATTGCTGATGTCAGATGGATCTTGGTTGAAAGCAAAGAATATCAGAAAGATGTTTAACTGTTTTTTATTGACTATAGAAAGACATTTGACTATGTGAATCATAACATATTATGGATGCACTGTGAAGAATGGGAATTCCAGAAATACTCTGCCCTATAGGGTTGCTATGAGTCGGAATCGACTAGATGGCAACGGGTTTGTTTGTTTGCTTTTTTGCTTTTTAACTGTGCTGATGGGGAACCTGTACATAGACCAACAAATAGTTCAAACAGAAAAGGCAGATACTGTGTGGTTTAAAATCAGGAAAGGTGTGGGTCAGGGCTTTATCTTTTTACCATACTTGTTGAATCTATGGATCCCTGGTGGCATAGTAGTTAACAACTTGGTTGTTAACCAAAAGGTGGGCAGTTCAAATCCACCACCAATCTTGGAAACCTTATGGGGCACTTCTACTCTGTCCTATAGGGTAGCTATGAGTTGGAGTTGACTGGATGGCAATGGGTTTTTTTTTTTTAATATTCAATTTATATGATGAGCAAATAATCCAAGAAGCTAGACTACATGTAGAAAAATGGGGTCTCAGAATAGGAGGAAGACTCATTAACAACTTGTGATATGCAAATGACAGAATTTGGTTGCTAAAAGTGAAGAGGACTTGAAGAACTTCCTGATGAAGAACAAAGGCTAAAACCTTCAATGTGAATTACACCTTAATATAAAGAAAACAAAAGTCCTCACAACTGGTTAATAAGCAACATCATGACAAATGGAGAAAACACTGAAGTTGTCAAGGATTTCATTTTACTTGGATCCGCAATCGACACCCATGGAAGCAGCAGTCAAGAAATCAAACAACATACTGCAATGGGCAAAACTGCTACAAAAGATCTCTTTAAAGTTTTAAAAAGCAAAGATGTCACCTTTCAGACTAAGGTATGCCTGACCCAAGCAGTAGTGTTTTCAGTCACCTCATATACATGCAAAAGTTGGGCAATGAGTAAGGAAGACAACAGAAGAATTGATGCCTTTGAATTATGGTGTTGGTGAAGAATATTGACTATACCATGGACTTCCAGAAGGAAAAAATCTGTCTTGGAAGAAGTATAGCCAGAATGCTCCTTAGAAGCGAGGATGGTAAGTCGTCATCTCATGTACACTGGACATGTTATCAGCAGGGACCAGTCCCTGGAGAAGGACATCATGCTTGGTAAAATAAATGGTCAGTGAAAAAGAGGAAGACCCTCGATGAGGTAGATTGACATAGTGGCTGCAACAAGGGATTCAAACATCGCAATGATTGTGAGGATGGCACAGGACAGGGCTGTATTTAGTTCTGTTGTGCATGGGAGTGTTGCTATGAGTCAGAATCGACTCACAGCTAACAACAGTAGCAATATAAAACAATATAAAAATACAAAAAAATTGTCTCTGATACTTCTTGTTCTAGGACTAGCAAACATCCCTCAAGCTGTCGTCTCCTGTAATTAGCTATATGTTAACTAGCACAATATATAGAACATATTAAACACTTATCATTTGTTGATTAATTTTTCGTGTCATAATTAATTTTGAATTATGTCACTAGTTTCAACAAAAGACTTATACAGAATAAAATATCATTACCAGTGAAGAGCATACTTAGAATCTCACCGTGGCATACGGGTTTCATGAAGGAAAAAGACATCAGTGCATAGAATACAAGCTCTTTTGAAAATTTCTTTGTGTTTCTCTAGACTCTTATTTTTTTCAGTTAAAGAAACAGCTTGCCTTTTTAACAATTCTCAAAATCATTCCCTTGATGATGAATTTCATATATGAAACAAGCAGTTCCATTTTTTCTTGATTTTTTGCTCAGTATATTAAAACCACCGTAACTATTTTTATGTTATTTCATGAACAAATAAACTAGGCCTGTGTCTTCC
Source organism: Dugong dugon (assembly GCA_030035585.1). NCBI lineage: Eukaryota > Metazoa > Chordata > Mammalia > Sirenia > Dugongidae > Dugong > Dugong dugon. The sequence goes on along the minus strand of CM057463.1, from coordinate 104,556,893 downwards.
TTTTTAAGAAACATTCCTTCCTGTGGAAGAAAAAAAAAAAGTGCTTATTTGAAGACCAAATATTTGAATCCAGCAAAAGCTTCAATCTCTGTAGGGTTGGATTGGTTACTTATTTGCATTTATTGCTGATGGCAACACTTCCAAAACATCATATTAAATAATGTGGAGCGTCTTCTTCACCATGTGGAGTCAGAATTAGTCTGCTCCAGAAAAAAAAAGCAAGACAAATAATGAGTTTGAAATTAAAAGCAAACCAAGCTTGTCCATAGACATGAAATCTCTGGAAATACAGTTTTTTTAATGATTAAACTTTCTAAAGTCCAGAGTTATAAACAAGCTCTGCTTTATGATTCTCATGTCATTAGAATAATTATTGTTTAACCACTGCCCTCTTTATAAACTAGAAAATAAATGGTTTCGAGAAATCTCATCATTCTATTTGTGGTTAATTGATATAATCAGAGTATATTTTGTCATTGTCTCTCTCTAAACTGATGATAATGCAGAAAATGTGTGGCTAGTTTGCATTCACTTTCTTGAAATATTTGTCAGGTTAATTTTATGAATGGAGAAAGCATTGTTCCTCTTTTTCAAGGTTTATTCACAAATTTTTTTCAGAAGTTTTCCATATATGCTACAAGAAGCTTTCATATAAATTTTGATGATTTTTACTGTCATATTCTTCAAAGTTATATGATAAATTTGCATCTGTTTATTTTTTTGTCTCAGTAATGTTTTTTGAAGGCTTGTACCTCCTGTCTATTTTCTGCAAATCCTAACAAATTAATTTCATAATTTTATGAGTATTTTATATTTACATTTGAGGCTCACCATTTGAGGTTAATTTTAGGAATCAATCTAAAGCTGTAGCTCTAAAATAGGATGATTCCGTCCCTACGGGGCATTTAGAAATGTTTAAAGACATTTTTGATTGTTAAAACTTGGGTGGATTACTATTGGCATCTAATGAGTAGAGACCTGGGATGCTGCTAAGCATCCTACAATAAACAAAACAGGACAGTCTCCCACAGCAGAGAATTATCTGTCTCAAAATGTCCATAATACTGATGTTGAGAAACCCTCATCAAAACTATGGCACTCAGTGCATCTTATGTATAGAACAGATGGTGAAATCGAATTTGAAACTTTTTTTTGTGTGTGTGCTTTCTTGAATTCACATCAACTTACGGTGACCTGGTCAGTGACTTCTGTTTACTTTGTCATCTTGTAATTTCTTTGCCATGTATGATATATGCTATCCCTCTACATCTTAGCTATAAAGAAAGGTTGAGTTTTCTTTTTTTTTTTTTAAATCTCACTTTTTTATGATAATGGCTGTTTACTCTTTTTGATTACAAAATGCTTAATAATGTTGTCCACTACCAGTGTTCAACTATTTGTTATGTTTTCCTTTTCTATGTGATTATATGATTTTCAAGTGTTATTTTAAAGTTTTTAAGAATACCTGGTTTATTAAAAACTACAAGGAGCTGCTCATTTTTCTTCTTAAAATCCAGTTTAGAAATGAATATTTAATTAATTGCTTGAGGAAATATCAGGATTAGTCATATTTCAGAATCCAAAATATGATTCACTTCCCTTCCATCACTTCATTGTGTGAGCTGAATGAAAGAAAGAAAGCAAAAGTGAGCTGTGAATTTAAAATAACAAAACTAGTAGGGTAATTAATAGGAAAAACAAAATGTTCCATTTTCATGGAGACTCAGAAAAAAGAGAAAAAGAGCAACTTACTGCTATCATCTGATGTAAATTATGATGACAAATGCACATTCATAATCTGAAATCAAGTCTTGAGATTTGATCAGTATATTATAGAAATACATAAATACATTGAATTAAAAAAGAAAAGAAGACTTAATGTCGTTGGGACAAACTGACATTGGTGCTGTATTGTTATATTCCTTTGAATTTTGTCCTTACCTGTCTTCATCATTAAACTTAAAAAGGTGTTATATCACACTTCTCCTATGACAATGTACAGTGTTTGGCTAGAAAGAGGAGATTTTGGAGGACAGAATCTTTGCAGCTCATTAGTTTTCAGTTTTTATTTTATGAATAAAAAAATCTATGCCTTTGAGTACTTTATGTGGGTCTACCTAACTCACCTATCTAACAACAACAACAACAACAACAAATTCTGTTGAGTTGATTCTAACTCACAGCAACCTCATGTGTGCAGAGTAGAACTGCACTCCATCGTGTTTTTAAGGCTGTGACCTTTCAGAAAGATTTCCAGGCCTCTCTTCCAAGTTGTCTCTGTGTAGGTTTGAACCTTCAAAGATAGCAGAGTACCTAATCATGTGTGCAAACTGGGGACTCCCCCACAGACACCCAGAGAAGGAGGCTATAATAGCTGTTAGACAAGGGCTAAGCTTTTGATCCAAATGGGGTCAATCAGAGTTCCTTATCTGAGAGTTTGAAATTGGGACATAGAATGAGCAAGTAATATGAACTTAATATTTATGAATAAGTCATATTTGTGACCATGATATAGGGAACTGAAGAAAATCATGCTCACAGGGAAAGAACTGACAAAAAGAGAGACATGCAGAAGTAAGAGATGGAGATGTGAGCCCATTTCACTTTCCAGGGCTGCTGTGGTTCGCTGGAGCCAGATAGTCTATCTACTTGGTTTTCCATGAAAACCCTTAAATCCTTGTAAAGATATTGCTTCTAGAGTCTAAGCTAGACCATTCTATTATGTGTTACTTTCTAAAAAAGGCTTTGTAATATTATAGACTATAATAATAATGCTTAATGGTAATATTTGATGAATATTAACTCTATGCTTGGCACAACTTAAGATATTTACATTTTTTTCTCATTTATTATTCCCAAAACATATGCAATAGAAATTTATTTTCACTATTACTGATAAGTTAACTACCTGTATTAAACCAATCATTAAGACAGAAAATAAAATATACCTCTAAAGATATATATTTTATATTGAGTTAATTTTAATAGGCCAAGAAAGATAAAGGTTAATGTTCATAGTTGGAACATTCAAAAGTTGTTTGAGAAGTTTACATGAAATACAAAAGCTATGAGAACTTTACCATCAACTTTTTAATTTCCTGTAAACAGCCATTATACAGAACTATGTGTTTGAATTTGTTGGGCTCTAATTAAACTGCATTCATGCACACACACACACACACACACACACACACACACACTTCCTCATGTTTTCCCCTGCACTCGCACATTCGTACTTCATAACACAAAAACAGAACCTTTTTCCCTCCTGACTTTTTTTCTTTTTACAAATATCACACAATTCAAATCATTCTTTAAAAGAAATTATTCATTACTAAGATACACAGTACAATTTTAAAGTGCCTTCTCTTTTCTAAAAATGTAAAATAGTACCTCATTTATATTTAGATTTATTTGAAAGATCAAAGAAAATTGTTTTTGAAAAAGGACTCAACTTGATGCTATTGTATACCTTTTATACAAGTTACAAATGAATAAAAATTAATGATATAATAACCTGGTAGCTAAAAGGCATGCCAAAATTCCAGAATTTAGGCAGGAGACAAAATCTTCATCAAACGTGTACTGAGCAAGCACTATATGTCACATCTGTTCTAGGGATAGAGATGAGAAGAAGAAAGACAAGAGCCTGGTCTTCATAAGGCTCACAATCTATTCCACTGATCAAATAAAAAAAAATTAGAAATCAACATGAGCAGACTGGCTATAATGAATCAGTAAGTCCAAGTACCAACAGGTAGAATCTGGGAATCAAGTTCAAAGAATCAACTCCCTACTTTATTATATATGATGGTGGAAGCTTTGTTTGCATCCCTGACTAATCTAAAGCTCACATATACCGTTCACTGGGAATAGTGAACTCAAGTAATAGGTAGGATATCAGACAAACTGGCTGCATTAAGCAGTATTAATCAGGAATGATTATTTGGGTGTCTGAGTCTTTCTTGTTTTAATTGCATACTTTGCTGTATCTGTGCATGTCTATGATGAAAATCACTGTTATCAGTGTCCATTTTCTGTTTCCCTATGCATTCCAGCCAGGTAAGATGTTCGTTCATAAGCTACTCTCCTTTGTGCCCTCTGCAATGAATCTTTCGCTGTATTCTCCCTCCCCCTAGATCTTGATTAAGCTGGTTCTCTTGCACAGGATTTTGTACCTATAAAAATATATTCCCAGTTACTTTAAAATATTTTTTATAACTTACAGAACCATTTTTTTTAAGAGTTGAAGCAAGTAGTGTTGTTTTGGTTTCTATTCCTATTCCCAGTGGCTACCCTCCAGCAATTGGTGCTATCATTTTTATACCAAAAAATTTTGTGAGCCACAAGAGCTCAACACAAGCTTTTTCAGTTGCAACAATTTTTTAAAAGGTAAAACCATTTGATCTAAAGTACAGTGCATTTAAGCTTACTAACAATGTTGAGGAACAGATTCCTTTGCTACTTTTAAATGTGCTTTTGTTGTCTACAGTAATATATTTTGTCCAGTGAAAGCTGAACAATAAATGAGGAAGACCGAAGAATTGATGTCTTTGAATTATGTTGTTGGCAATGAATATTGAATATACTATGGACTGCCAAAAGAACGTAGCCCTGGTGGTGCAGTGGTTAAGAGCTTCGGCTGCTAACCAAAAAGGCAGGCAGTTCGAATCCACCAGCCACTCCTTAGAAACCCTATGGGGCAGTTCTACTCTGTCCTATAGGGTAGCTGTGAGTTGCAATCAACTCAATGGCAACTGGAATGGGCCTGAAGACGGAACAAAACTGTCTTAGATGAAGCACAGACAGAATGCATCTTAGAAGCGAGGATGGTGAGACTTTGTCTCACGTACTTTGGACATGTTATCAGGAGACACCAGTCCCTGAAGAAGGACATCATGCTTGGTAGAGGGTCAGAGAAAAAGAAGACCCTCAACGAGATGCATTGATTCAGTGGCTGCAACAATGGGCTCAAGCATAACAATGATCATGATGATGGCACAGGACCAGGCAGTGTTTCGTTCTGTTGCACGTGGGGTCCCTATGAGTCAGAACCGACTTGAACTTGATGGCAATTAACAACAACAACATGTTGTCAATATGCTACTAGCACTAGACTGGCAGGAGAGAGAGAAAGAGAGGGAAGAAGGAAGGGAGGGACTGAGAGAAAGAAAAGAGAGAAAGAGGCTAAAAATTAATTTTACTCTTTAATATCTCTTTTATGATGAAAATACTGTTTCAGGTTACTATGTCCATTTCTGAGTAAATATTCTCTACTTCTAAATCTATAATAAGTACAAAAATCTCCAAAGCAGTCACATGTTCTCATATACTGATACTTGTACGCATGTTTCTTGATATTTGGGCAATATGCTAAACGTTTTTCATAATAAGTGAGTAGAAACTGACTTTATGATATTATTTATTTTTTCCATTGAAGATTATTTTTCTCCCTGAATTTGGGTCTGCAGAAAAGTGTAATTTTACTTGAAAAATCATTGCTCCAACTTATCTTCATTCCTTGTGGACAGTTAAAAAACAGAAAGCAAAAATGTGCTGCTGGGTTGACAGTTGTCAGCAATTATTAAGTTTTTGTTCAGAAAAATAATTATATGTTTACCAAGAAGAGGATTTTTAATTAAGAGATGTCCAAAATTTTACCTTTAATATTATTTTTAAAACTATAATAAAAATGAAGTCTTAAGACATTTTATAGTAGATTAATTTCAAAATTAAGTAACTCTGCAATAAACTTGGAAACCCTGGTGGGGTAGTGGTAAAGAGCTGTGGCTGCAACCAAAAGGTCGGCAGTTGGAATCCACCAGGCACTCCTCGGAAACTCTATGGGGCAGTTCTACTCTTCCTATAGGGTCCCTATGAGTCGAAATCCACTTGACAGCAATGATTTGGGTTTGTTGGTTTGGGGGATAAACTCCTTTTCTCACCTTTCTATGCTCATTGGAGTTCAATATACACGTTGAATGTTCAAGTCCTATTGAACTTCCTATAATCAATATTATAAACATGGTTTGCTCTCTTCTAAAATGTCTTTAGTCTCTTCCTCTAATAAATAAATTTTAATTATTTCTTAATATGTGCTTACAATGATTTTTTTTTTCCTGATGTGTAGGCTTATCTCACACTCGTAGAGAAAGCCTATTCTGTTGCCTTCATTGTTTTATTCACACATAGAATATGCTTCTATGATTAAAAAAAAATAAAAAAACTAACAAGTCAGTTGCCATCGAGTTGTCTCCAACTCATGGTGACTCTATGTATTTTAGAGTAGACCTATACTCCATAGGGTTCTCAGTGGCTTAATTTTCAGAAGTAGATCACAAGGTCTTTCTTGCAAGGTACCTCTGGATGGATTATGAACCCCCAGCCTTGGGGTTGCTTAACCATTTGTATCACCCAGAAACTTCTGCTTTTATTATAAGATCTCTCAATTTACAATGTTCCACTGCTATTCACGAGGTTTTCACTGGCTAATTCTTTTCAGAAGTAGACTTCTGGGTCCTTCTTCCTGGTAAAGTATTATAATGACATGTGCAAAGAGCTGGAGATAGAAAACCAAAAGAGAACACGCTTGGCATTCCTCAAGCTGAAAGAACTGAAGAAAATATTCAAGCCTTGAGTTGCAATAGTGAAGGATTCTATGGGGAAAATATTAAATGATGCAGGAAGCATAAAAAAAAAAAAGATGGAAGCAATGCACAGTCATTATACCAAAAAGAATTGGTCAACATTCAACCATTTCAAGAGGTAGCATATGATCAGGAACCAGTGGTACTGAAGGAAGAAGTCCAAGCAGCACTGAAGACATTGGTGAAAAACAAGGCTCCAAGAATTGACAGAGTATCAATTGAGATGTTTCAGGGAACAGGTGCAGCACTGGAAGTGCTCTCTCATCTATGCCAAGACATTTGGCAGACAGCTACCTGGCCACCTGACTGGAAGACATCCATATTTATGCCTATTCCCAAGAAACGTGATCCAACAGAATGTGGAAATTATCGAACAGTGTCATTAATATCACACGCAAGTAAAATTTTGCTAAAGATAATTCAAAAGCAGCTGCAGCAGTATGTCAACAAGTAACCACCAGAAGTTCTGGCTGGGTTCAGAAGAGGATGTGGATCCAGGGATACCACTGCTAATGTCAGATGGATCCTGGCTGAAAGCAGAGAATACCAGAAAGATGTTTACCTGTGTTTTATTGACCATGCTAAGGCATTCGATTGTGTGGATCATAACAAATTATGGATAACACTGCAAAGAATGAGAATTCCAGAACACTTTATTGTGCTCATGAGGAACCTGTACACAAATCAAGGTTTAAAGTCAGGAAAGGTATGTGTCAAGGTTGCATCCTTTCACCATACCTATTCAATCTGTAGGCTGAGCAAATAATCTGAGAAGCTGGACTAAATAAAGAAGAACAGGTCATCAGAATTGGAGGAGGACTCGTTAACAACCTGAGTTATGCAGATGACACAACCTTGCTTCTGAAAGTGAAGAGGACTTGAAGAACTTACTGATGAAGATCAAAGACCACAGCCTTCAGTATGGATTACAACTGAACATAAAGAAAGCAAAACTCCTCACAACTGGACCAATAAGCAATATTATGATAAATAGAGACAAGTTTGAAGTTTTCAAGGACTTCATTTTACTTGGATCCACAGTCAACACCTATGGAAGCAGCAGTCAGGAAATTAAAAGACGCATTGCATTGGGCAAATGTGCTGAAAAAGACCTCTTTAAAGTGCTGAAAAGCAAAGATATCACCTTGAAGACTAAAGTGCGCCTGACCCAAGCCATGGTATTTTCAATCACATCTTATGCATGCAAAAACTGGACAATGAATAAGGAAGACTGAAGAAGAATTGATGCCTTTAAATTGTGCTGTTGGAGAAGAATATTGAATATACCATGGTCTGCCAAAAGAACGAACAAATCTGTCTTGGAAGAAGTACAACCAGAGTGCTCCTTAGAAGAAAGGATGGCAAGACTATGTCTTACATACTTTGGACAGGTTGTCAGGATGAATCAGTCACTGGAGAAGGACATCATGCTTGGTAAAGTACAGGGTCAGAGAAAAAGAGGAAGACCTCAACGAGATGGATTTACACAGTGGCTGCAACAATGAGCTCAAGCATAACAATGATTGTGAACGTGGTGCAGGACTGGGCAGTGTTTCATTCTGTGGTGCATAGGGTTGCTATGAGTTGGAACCAATTTTATGGCACCTAATAACAACAACAACTCTCAATTCACAGGAAATTTTTGTCTAAAGCATCTCCCTCCACTAGACTGTGAACTCCTTGAAGAAAGAGAACAAGGGTCACCCCTCATTGTCTTATATGCAGAATAATGTATGTCCTACCTCATTCACACCACCACGATATATTGAGTTATCTCAGAAAATATATATACTAAAAATTCAGTGACAAAAGTATCAAGGAAGAAAACCTACACAGGCCAGTCTTTTCTAGCTTAAAGTTTTATGCATTTTCTTTCTTTCTATTGACAGTTTACTGATCTTATTGTCCAACATGTATGCTTATTTCCGATGCAAAAATTCCAAAGTGTTTTGCCATCTACTACATGTTTAATACAGCAATTTAAGGAGAGAATCATCTCAGAACTATACATAATTTAAGGAGAATTGGTTAACTTGATGCTACCATCCAAATAAACTGTGAAGATTAATTTTTTCTTTCCTAACTGCTATCCCCAGATACTTTGATTAGTTATAGATTTACATCAATGAAAGATTCAAATATGAGAAGAAACTTTCAACTAGAATATTAGAGGATAATAATTTTTTTTTTAAAAAGAGGACACAAAATAAGATAATATTCAGTCAGGTGGTATCATTGAGAAATTTATTTACTTAAATACAGCTGTTGAATGCCTACTATGTGCAAGGCAATATGTAACTTCTGGGGATATATCAGTAAACAATACCAATCACTTCTCTTATAGAAGTTACATCCTAACAGAGGAAAATAGATCATAAATAATGAAAATAACAAAGAAGTCAACTGTATAGTGTGTTATAAAGTGAAAAGGGATGTGGGAAGATGGTAAAAAAAAAATAGGTTAAAGGGAATCAGATGTGCTATGCTAGAAATAGGATTTCAAATTTGAATTGAATGGTACCAGTGAGCTTCCTTATTAACGTAATATTTGAGTAAGGGCCCATTGGAGGCTACAGTGCTAGTTAGGTAGATGACTGGAGGAAGAGAATTCCAGGCAGAGGACTGCATAAAGTTCTAAACCAAGGATATACCTATTGTGATGAAGAGGCAGCAGGGATAATAGTGTAGCTGGAGAGGAGTGAGTGGCGGATAGTGTTAGGGAAGAAGGTCAGAGTTACTGGGTGGGGAGCAGATCAGTTGGGTTTGTAGAGCATTGTAACAATTTTGCTTTCATTGTCAATGAAAATGAGAGCCCTCACAGGCTTTTAATCAGTATATGAACATGATCTGCCTTAAGTTTTTAAAGAAAGACTTGGTGTTGTGTTGAGACTAGAATGCACATGGGCAATCATATATTAGATGAAGAGGGATGTGTTAAGAAGTTATTGCAATAAGCCAGATAAGTTCTGATGATGGCTGGAAGCGGTATACAGTAGCAGTGGAATTGGTGAGAAGTGCGATTATTTTGAAGGTAGACCCAAAGTGAATTACTAATAGGTTAGATGTGGAGTGTGAGGCAGAAACCAAGAACTCTGGCCTCATACATTGAAAGAATAGAGTTCCAGTAACCTGAAATGATGGTAGCTGTACATGGAGAGCCAGAAGTTCAATATAGATCAAAGATAAGAAGACTGAAGTGAATACTTTGCATCTAGATCCAAGTAGTAAAAAGTATATGCTTTAGGAAATTATCTTGCAGTGGAGGTTATAAAAGGTTATTATTTAAGGTTATTATTGCTTGTTAAATTTTACATTATTGTTGGATATATAATTTATGCTAGGGAAGGTAAATCGGAGAGTGATTACAGGCCTTCAAAACAGGAAAAAAAATCTCCAGTAACGTAATGGATACTGCTATGTCACTTTTCTGGAGTGATATCTTTATCCCTCTGTGATTGCATATGTTAGATGCTGGAAGTTCACAGCTATGCCCCTCATTTTGAATTATCCTTGGCCACAGAACAACAACACCTAGATTATACCACTCCCAGGGGACATCTCACAGCCAAGGCTGCTAGAAAGATATGAAGTCACAGACACTTTGATTCAATTTTGCATATAACATTGAAGTACCATCTTAGTTCCAGAGCTCCCCATGTGATCAACTGAGGCCTTAGTTGCAAGTCCATTGCACATCAGCTTTTCTTTCTGCTTAAACTGTCTTACCGATAGGTATAATCCTGAGCCCTCACTCCAATAAGCCTTCTGCAAACAATTATTTTTTCAGTCTGTTTCCAGTACCTCCACAATAAGATATTTGGTGCCAGGAAGGTCTTATGAAGTAGTTTCTAAAATGGATGATAATTGGGAAGGAACATTTCAGAAAAGGAGGGTGAGAATGGTTGCAAGACTTGAATGTAATCTATGTCACTGAATTGCACATGTAGAAATTGTTGAATTGATGAAAGTTCTACTGTGTATATTATCAACAACTACAAAAAAATATGTATATGTATATATATAGGGGATGTTGGAGATAGATCACTTCTGGCTATCTAGCAATGCAACATTACCTGTGGTAGATGAAGTATGGATTACTCTTGGCAGGCTTGGAAATACAATTGTTAAAACTCCAACTGGTTGTAAACAGGGATGGGCTATCATTACAGTGGGCACATTACGTATGGCTAATGCAATATTTCTGGTGCTAGAGAGGGATGAGGAAGTGGTAACTACATGGACCATGGGATTGGTAGTTGTTTCTGAGCACCATTTGATGCAGAAAGATAATAGCAGACGTAGGGTGATTAACAGCAAATTCAAAGAAAAATATGAAATTTATCAGCATCTTTGGCAATGTATTAAATGATGCAGGAGCATCAAAAGAAGATGGAAGGAATACACGGAGTCACCAAACCAAAAAAATTGGTCGACGTATAAACATTTCGGGAGGTAGCATATCATCAGGAAATGATGGTACTGAAAGAAGACGTCCAAGCTGCACTGAAGGCATTGGCAATAAAACATGGCTCCACGAACTGACAGAATACCAACTGAGAGGTTTCAACAAAGAGATGCAGTGCTGGAAGTGCCCACTAGTCTAGGCCAAGAAATTTGGAAGACAACTACCTGGCCAACCTACTAGAAGAGACCCGTATTTATGCCTAGTCTTAATAGTGGTCATCCAACTGAATGTGGAAGTTATCAAACAATATCATTAATATCACGCACAAGTAAAATTTTGCTGAAGATCGTTCAAAAGCAGCTGCAGCAGTATATTTACAGGAGACCACCAGAAATTCAAGCCAAATTCAGAAGAAAACCTGGAACCAAGAATGTCATTGCTGATGTCAGATGGATCCTGGCTGAAAGCATAGAATAACAGAAAGATGTTTACCTGTGTTTTATTGATTATGCAAAGGCATTAGACTGTGTGGATAATAACAGGTTATGGATAACATTGTGAAGAATGGGAATTTCAGATCGCTTAATTATACCCATGAGGAACCTGTACACAGATCAAGAGGCAGTTGTTCGAACAAAACAAAGGGATACTACGCAGTTTAAAGTCTGGAAAGGTGTGCATCAGAGTTGTATCGTTTCACTATACCTGTTCAATCTGTATGCTGAGCAAATAATCCAAGAAGCTAGACTCTTTGAAGAAGACTGTGGCATCAAGATTGGAGGAAGACTCATTAACAACCTGCATTATGCAGATGATACAACCTTGCTTGCTGAAAGTGAAGAGGACTTGAAGCACTTACTGATGAAGATCAAATATCTCACCCTTAATTATAGATTACACCTAAACATAAAGAAAACATAAATCCTCAATAACTGGACCAACAAGCAACATCATGATAAACAGAAAAGATTGAAGCTGTCAAGGATTTCATTTTACTTTTATCCACAATCAATGCCCATGGTAGCAGCAGTCAATAAATCAAAAGACTCAATGTACTGGACAAATCTTCTGCAAAAGACTTCTTTAAAGTGTTGAAAGTAAAAACGTCACCTTGAAGATTAAGGTTTGCCTGACCTAATCCAAGCCATAATGTTTTCAATTGCCTCATATGCATGGGAAAGCTGGACAATGAATACGGAAGATCAAAGAAGAATTGATGCATTTAAATTGTTGTGTTGGCGAAAATATTGAATATATCATGGACTGCCAAAAGAATGAATAAATCTGTCTTAGAAGAAGTACAGCCAGAGTGCTCCTTAGAAGCAAGAATGGCAAGACTAGTCGCACATACTTTGGACATGTTATCAGCAAGGATCAGTCTCTGGAGAAGGACATCATGCTTGGTAAAGCAGAAGGTCAGCGAAAAAGTAGAAGACCCTCAATGAGATGGATTAACACAGTGGCTGCTACAATGGGCTTAAGCATGGCAATGATTGTGAGGACGGTGCAGGACCAGGCAGTATTTTGTTCTGCTGTACCTAAGGTCTCTATGAGTCAGAATGGCCTCAACGCTACCTAACAACAACAACCAAAAGAACAAACAAGTCTATCTTGGAAGAATTATAGCCAAAATGTTCCTTAGAAGCAAGGATGTTGAAACTACATCTCACATACTTTGTACATGTTATCAGGAGAGACCAGTCCCTGAAGAAGGACATCATGCTTGGTAAAAGAGAGGTCAGCAAAAGAGAAGAACACCCTTAATGAGATGGATTGACACAGTGGGTGCAACAATGGGCTTACACATAGCAATGATTGTGAGTGTGGCACAGGATCGGACAATGTTTCGTTATGTTGTACATGAGGTCCCAGAGAGTCAGAACGCACTTGAAAGCATCTAACAACAACAATAACATAAGAAAGTTCCTGGCAAAACCATTGTGGGTAGAAACATTATCAAAAAAAGAACAGAACAAAACAAACCTGTTGCCTTCGTGTGGATTCCGATTCAGAGAGACCCTAACGAACAGAGTAAAACTGCCCCATAGGGTTTACAAGGAATGGCTGGTGGATTACAGCTGCCAATATTTTGGTAAGCAGCTGAGCTTTTAACCACTGCACCACCAGAGCTCCAGTGGAAATGCTGTGTTGTTGTTGTTGTTAGGTGTCCTTGAGTCAGATGTGACTCATAGTGATCCTATGTACAACAGAGCAAAACATTGCCCAGTCCTGCACCATCCTCACAGTCTTTGTTATGCTTGAGCCCATTATTGCAGCCACTGTGTCAATCCATCTCCTTGAGGGCCCTCCTCTTTTTTGCTGACCCTCTACTTTACCAAACATGGTGTCCTTCTCCACAGATTGAGCCCTCCCGATAACATAGTCTCACATACTGATGAGCATTCTGGCTGTACTTCCAAGACAGATTTTTTTGTTATAATGGCAGTCCAGGGTACGTTTATATTTTTCACCAACACCGTAATTCAAAGGCAACAGTTCTTCTTAAATCTTCCTTATTCATTGTCCATCTTTCATATGCATATGAGGTGACTGAAAATATCATGGCTTGGGTCAGGTGCACCTTAGTCTTAAAGGTGACATCTTTGCTTTTCAACACTTTAAAGACATCTTCTGCAGCAGATTTGCCCAATGCAAAGTGTCTGTTCGTTTCTTTTTTTTTTTTTTAATTGTAATTTAAGTGAAAGTTTACAATTCAAGTTAGTCTCTCATACAAAAATTTATACATATATTTTATGTGACCCCAATTGCTCTCCTTATACTGTGACTAACACTCCTCCTTTCCACCCCTGATTTTCTGTGTCCATTCAACAAGCTCCTGACCCTCTCTGCCTTCTCATCTCACCTCCGGACAGGAGCTTCCCATTTAGTCTCATGTATCTACTTGAGCTAAGAAGCACACTCTTCACGAGTATCATTATATGTCCCATAGTCCAGTCTAATCTTTGTCTGAAGAGTTGGCCTCAGGAATTGTTTTAGTTCTGAGTTGACAGAGAGTCTGGGGGCTATGCTTTCTGGGGTTTCTTCAGTCTCAGTCAGACCATTAAGTCTGGTCTTTTTACTAGAATTTGAGCTCTGAACCCCACCTTTCTCCTGCTCCATCAGGGACTTTGTGCTGTGTTCCCTGTCAGGGCAGTCATCAGTGGTAGCTGGCTGCCATCTAGTTCTTCTGGTCTCAGGCTGATGAAGTCTCTGGTTTATGTGGCCCTTTCTGTCTCTTGGGCTAATACTTTCCTTGTGTCTTTGGTGTTCTTCATTCTCCTTTACTCCAGGTGGGTTGAGACAAGTTGATGCATCTTAGATGGCCGCTTACTAGCTTTTAAGATCTCAGACGCCACTCACCAAAGCAGGATGCAGAACATTTTCTTAATAAACTTTGTTATGCCAATTGACCTAGATGTCCCCTGAAAGCATGGTCCCCAGACCCCCTACCCTTCTACTCTGTCCCTCGAAGTATTTGGTTGTATTCAGGAAACTAATTATTGATAGGTATGAGTTTAGTGCTGTCATTTTGATGTCTTCTTTAATGTGTTGTTGACAGTTTCTTTGTTTTACTTAATTTTCTGTGCTGAGTCATTTTTATATATTTTCTTTTCATCTTTTTCATTGTTGTTGATTTTGGATTTATATTTTTCTTGTTTTTTATTTTGATGTGTAGGATTGTTACTTTCCTTTGTGGTTACCTTAATATTTACCCCTATTTTTTTAAGTCTAAACCAGTCTTTTATTTCTTTATATTGCCTTGACTTCCTCTCCATATGAAAAATCTATGACTACATTTTTTAGTCCTTCTTTTTTGTTTTAATGTTGTCATCTTTTACATATTGACATCTCTGTTTCCCTATTTTTGGTGGTTAACTTTGATTTGTTTTTGTGAATTCCCTATCTGGGTTGATATCTGGTTGCTCTGTCCTGTGTTCTAGTTTTGGGTTGTTAACTGATGTTGTTGGTTTTCTAACTGGAGGACTTCCTTTAGTATTTCTTGTAATTTGGGTTTGGTTTTTGCAAATTCCCTAAACTTCTTTTTATCTGGAAGTGCCCTAATTTCACCTTCATATTTGAGAGACAGTTTTACTGGATATATAATTCTTGGCTAGCAATGTTTTTCCTTCAAGGCTTTATATGTGTCATCCCATTGCCTTCTTGCCTGCAGGTTCCTGTTAAGGTAGTCTGAGCTTAGTCTTATCAGTTCCCCTTTGTAGCTGACTTTTCATTTATCCCTAGCTGCTCTTAAAATTCTTTGTCTTTGCTTTTGGCAAGTTTTATTATGTCTTGGTGACTTTCTTTTGGGATCTACCTTATGTGGGGTTCGATGAGCACCCTGCATAGATATATTCCCATCTTTCATGATAACAGGGAATTTTTCTGCCAACAAATCTTCAACAATTCTCTCTGTATTTTCTGTTACCCCGGCCATTCTTGTACTTCAGTCACTCGTAGGTTATTTGTCTCATTAGAGTCCCACATAATTCTTAGAGTTTCTTCATTTTTTAAAATTCTTCTATTTGATTTTTCCTCAGATAAGTAGGTGTCAAGTGCTGTATCTTCAATCTCACTAATTCTGACTTCTATTGCCTCAGTTCTGCTCCTATGACTTTCTGTTGAGTTGTCTAATTCTGAAATTTTATTGTTAATCTTCTCGATTTCTGATTGCTATCCTTCTATGGATTCTTGCAGCCTATTAAATTTGTCATTATACTCTTGAATAACCTTCTTAAGATCCTCTATTGCTTTGTCTGTGTTTCCTTAGCTTAGTCTGCATTTTGCCTGATCTCCTTCCTGATACCTCAAAGAGTTCTATGTACTAATCTTTTGTATTCTACCTCTGGTAATACTGAAAAATTCTTTTCCTCCAGAAAATTTCTTAATTCTTTATTTTGAGAGCTTGCTGAAGCCATCATGGATTGCCTGTTTATGTGATTTGATATTGACTGTTGTCTCTGAGCCATCAATAAGTTATTATATTTATTTATTTTATGTTTGCTTACTGTGTCCTAGCATCTTGTTTTTGTTTTTGTTTTTAATATGCCCAAATAGGCTGTTCGCGTGAGCTAGTTTAATTATTGGTGTCTTTGAAGCTCTAAAGTCCTGTTACCGGGTGGTTAGATTTCCTACTAGGTATGTGAGCCCAGGGATCTGTTTCCTTTTCTTGTATGAATTCAGCTCATGTGTCCAGGTAGTTAATCACCAAGTGTGTGGTGCAGGCGCTCACCTATAGTCCTAGACAGGCATGAGTGATTGGTGTAGGCACTTGTATATGATTGTAGTGGGGGGCCAAGTGCTGAGCAATCAAGAGGCTGACAGCTGCTCCTGCTTGTCTGGGAGGAAAGCATATCCCTGTTCCCTAGAGCATATAGATGGGTGGATTTTGCAGCTGGACTATGAGCACCCAATGCTGTTGGCTGTAAGGACTGGGAGGCACCACTTATTCTGGACCCCTGTCACAGGTGGTTAGGTTGTGTGGGTGGAGCCACAGTTCTCAGGCCCCTGATGTGGGTAGGTGAGGATCCTGCTTAATGGGCAGAGCAGTGTCAAATGTCACAAACTTGCCACTTCACCAAATAGCTAATACAGTTAAAGTTAGACTTCAGGTATGTACCCTGTTGTACTGTGGTAATGAGGGCCTATGCTGTTGAAATGGGCCCACACAGGCTTATGCAGGGGTGAAAGGCATTCAAAGTCGATGGACACCTTATGCCTGTGTCTAGGCAAAGAAGCTGTGCCTAGGCAAAGAAGCTGTGCCCTGAGTTCCTGGCTTAGGGGAGCCAGCAGATTATTTTTTCCCCTGTTTGCTAATTGTTTCCCTTTCCAAGGCCAGGAGAATGGCTCAGGGTGCATGACGGGTCCTACTTCTGGCCCAGGGGACCTGGATATCTCTGAAGCCGGCCCAGGACCTGGTGCAGAGCTGGGAGGGGGGCAAGTAAAAGGGAGATCAGTTTTTCCCAAAGTGGGTGTTTTTTGATCAGACACAAGTACTTATCTGTTGCCCACTGAGCGCTGCTTTTCACTGGTTCTGGATGCCCAAGTAGACTCTCTGCCTCTGGGTCTCTCCCAGTGTGGAAAATGCCTCCTGAGCACCACTGCTTCCCTCACCACACACGCTAGCTGATTGGGCCTGAAGAGCGCCGGCTCCTGCAGGGTCAGGTCTGACAACTCCTTGCTGCTTCCGAATTGTCTCTCCCTCCCCAGCCACTCAGTCCAATTCCTCAACTTTGCCTTTGATGTTCAAGGCTCCCAGATTGTCATGTATATAATCAATTCACTTGTTTTTTCGGGTCTTTGTCATAAGAGGGACCACAGGAAGCCTCTGACTGGTCTACCATCTTGGCCCTGCCTTCTCAAGATATAAGTTTTGATATGGCAAATTCATACATGTTTGTCTAGCTTTTGAATTTTTATTTTACTTTATTTTGGCCTGCTCCCAAAATGTGAACTAGAATTCTATATTTATTATTAATATGTTCAGAGTTTTTTTGTAATATGTGGAGTTTAGAAACTTATTTTTGGAAAATGATATTAGATATTAATATAAACATACTTTATCTCAGAAAGTTTTTTTTTTCTTTTTTTAAGTTAAAGGTCATATTTTTATATCTGGTTGAGCATGTCCACCTTCCTAGTCTTTCTTTATAAAAATTGTATTAACTATTCTTGAGTATTTACTTTTGCATATGGAGTTTAGAATTTTGTAAGAATTTTGTGAGTTCCAGAAAAAAATCCTTTTAGGGTATGATTGAGGTTGCATTTAACTTTTGTATTAACTAGAAAAGAAAAAAAAAAAAAAAACACCCTATCCAGCTTATAATGGTCTATATCAAAATATTTAATGCTTGTTTGTATGCTTTTAAAGAATATTTTCTCACTTAGACTAATTTCCAAGAACTAAGAAAACTAATTATTCTAAACTATTGCTTGCTTTACTAAAAATAGAAACAGCATAGATTTTTATTGTGATTTTGTGTATTTCATTGACTCTACTCTACAGTGAATTTTAATGGCCAAACCTATTCTACATACAAATAAAACAAATTTCAAAAGTCCTGCAAGTAAACCATGATACAATCTCTTTTTTCTCACATAATTGCATTTTATTTTCTGAAAGAACTATTTTCAACTTAATTAGATACATATGTATCATACATTATCTTGCACATACATTAAAAATTCAATATAAGCAAAATAAGTTGGTTAAGAGTTCCCTAAAACTCTCACATTCTAAGCAAAAATTTCTAAATACCTTTTTAACTCATGACCTTCATGTTTATGGTTTTCCACAATGTCATCCTGCATGCCATCGAGATCATTGTGAATCAGCAATTTTGAAAAGAATCCATAAAATGGCTGAAAGCCTTTAACTCTGGGTTCTTAAGATGGTTTTGACTTTATGTAGATCTAGTTTTCTTTTGGAGCCCTGGTAGTGCAGTGGCTAAGAGCTTGGCTGCTAACCAAAAGGTCAGCAGTTCAAATACACCAGCAGCTCCTTGGAAACCCTATGGAGCAGTTCTATTCTGTCCTAGAAGGTCATTATGAGTCAGAATTGACTTGACAGCAAGGGGTTGGTTTGTTGGGTTTAATCTTCTTTTGACTCCCATTTTAACATGCTGCTAAACATATCTGATCCATCTCTTCCCCAAAAGGATTGGCTCCTATGTTTTAAAAGGCAGCTCACTATTAACTGTGTATTTTTTTTTCTAAACCATTGAAAGAAGTTTGAATGTTTTCTTTTAGATGGTTTTGATGCTCACATATGCACAGATACAACTATATCTTGACTGCCACCTGGTCCAAGTATTTGTATGATGCCATGAATTGTAAGATGTATCCCAGTTTTTAATACAGTCAAATGTGAAAAATGTGCATCTCAGAGCCAATTATATTTGGAATTTATTTATTGATAAATATAAAATTAATTTATTGTATTTTGTTGGAATACATCCTAAATTCGAAGACATCAAACTTTTAATAGACATTCTTCATAAACATGTAAGAAAAAACATTCTAACAATTAAAATTATTATCAATAAGCACTCAATGTGAATTAAAAGAGATTCAGTAGTGGAAACAATCAGTTGGAAACAGAAGAAATACACATTAGAAAATTAAATAATCAGTGGCAGCAGAAAAATTTACTATTTTTGCTACAGAAATTTGAATTAGCAATGCATAGAAATAATATAAGAATTCCCCAGTCAAGAAAGAAACAAGTCTGGAAATTGAGACTTGACCATCACAGATTCTGTCCTCTGATTCTTGATTCTTCCTTTCATTCTACAGACTGACTTCTTCAACACAGAGAGAGGATTTGACTGCTGGTAGTTCTAGGTCCATTTAATACATTTACAAGATTATTGCTGCATTAGCTTCACCCTTCACAGTAAATTTTAGAATTTTCTCTAGAAAATGATGCTTAGGGATTTTGAACCACATCATTTTCCTAACTTTGGGACATAGAAACTTGGTTCTACAACATATTAATCTTACTTTAAAAACAACAAATGTTACAGTGAAATTAAGTTAGGAAACATTAAATGTTAAATCTCTCTCGGGGATGTAAAGAGTATGTTAAATACACAGGGAAAATCCACAGTGAAAAAGAAACCTGTTTAAGATTGTTCAGTTCTTAAACAAAAAGACATTTCTGCAAGGAAAAGTTTATTTTTCTGCACAACAATTAACAGTTTTTCTTTAATTATGGTCTGGCTGTTGCTTCTCTAGCAAAAAGAGAGTTTCTTTTGTAACTCAGGTTATATTCAGAAAAAGAAGAAAAAGAAAAACTAAGAATTCTTTACATGAAGTAGCAGGGTCAATTGTCTAGTTTTTATCTCACAGGTATAGCTATTTTGTCTCTAGCAGTGGGAGACAAGTAATATTCATCTGAGAGTGCATTATACAATAGTACATGGAAGTGCTATTTAAATCAGAATTTTCTAAAGAAAAAAAAACTTAGAATGACTCAACTTACACAATTAAATGGAACAACATTCTATATACTATTTGTCTTGGGTTGAATTGTGTCCCCCAAAAATATGTGTATCAGTTTGTCTAGGCCATGATTCCCAGTATTGTGTGATTGTCCACCATTTTGTCATCTGATGTGATTTTCCTGTGTGTTGTAAATCCTACCTCTATGATGTTAATGAAGTGGGATAGGTGGCAGTTGTGTTAGTGAAGCTTGACGCAATCTATAAGATGGGATTGTGTTTTGAGGAAATCTCTTTTGAGATATAAAAGAGAGAAGTGAGCAGAAAGACAGGGGGACCTCATACCAACAAGAAAGCAGGATCAGGAGCAGAGGGCATCTTTTGGACCCCGGGTTCCTGCTCGGAGAATCTCCTAATCCAGGGGAAGATTGATGACAAGGAGGACCTTCCTCCAGAGCTGACAGAGAAAGCCTTCCTCTGGAGCTGATGCCCTGAATTTGGACTTCTAGCCTATTAGACTGTGAGAGAATAAACTTCTGTTTGTTAAAGCCATCCACTTGTGGTATTTCTGTTATAGCAGCACTAGATGATTAAGACACTATTCATGCTCCAGGTTTCTCTTGTCCATGACTATGAAATAACTTCACTTTCACTTAAAACAGAGTTTATAATGGCATAGCAACTATTTGTTATTTAATTGTGGTTAATTCACTGCCCTTTAAATGTCCTCTTCTTATGCGTGGAAGTACTCAAATAGTACTTCAACATATGCCTATAGACTGGTCTATCAGCTTGAGGTCTGCAATACATACATACTGTTGTTTCTCTCCTGATCTGTCCTACACTTGTGATTGTCCACAACCAGTGAATTTTTGAGCAAAAGACTTAGCCCTCTCAGTTATGATCGCAACAAAGACAGTATCTCTAGATCCTCGAAAATATTCATATTATCCTTGTGCCAAGATTTCCATGCAAGGATAATGGCCTCCTAACTACTCCCTGACTCACTTAATCACAGCTTTGCTTGGGCCACAGCCTGTCCAAGGCAACACCAAACCTCTACATATTCTGAACATCATCCCTTGCCAAAGATCTTACCAAGTTCCTCTTAAAACATGATTTTTCTAGTTTCTGACATTCACTAATTAACTGTAGAAGCTGAACCTAGTATTAAGGAGCTGGTTAAGGAATAGAAACCATGCAGTCTGTACTACTCTTTTTCACTTTTATTTGAGACCTTCCATCTCCATCTGAAAAAAATAGCCATGGGTAAGAAAAGAAGGTATATTGCCAAGATAAGTAGCATATATGAATCTCAACTTAGCAAAATGTCCTATATCACTTATTTATATATGATGACGTAAACAGCCTATATAATAGGTTTTGATTGTTTTTTATCAATACTCAGAGCCCCTATGCCTGCACTTTCTACTTTATAAGAGGTGATGTTCTGTAATTTACAGCCAAATATCTAAAAACATTTGTTTTTGTTAAAATTGTGTGCTTACTGTTCTGAAATTTGGATTTCACTTACTGTGATCCTACCTTAAGCCAACTACTTACAAATGAGTAATTTTAAGCAAATTACAAAACAAAACAAATGCTTTGCACAAATATGTTGTTATTATTGTCGTTAGGTGCCTTCAAGTTGGTTCCAACTCATGGTGACAATATGTACAACAGAACGACATACTGCCCAGTCCTGTGCCATCCTCACAACCATTGCTATGCTCGAGCCCATCATTGCAGCCACTGTGTCAATCCGTCTATACAAATATAGCTTCTTTCAATACCAGTAATTGTAAATCTCTGTTCTATATATATTAATTTACAATCCTTATTCAAAATATGATTTTGATTTTTATAAACAGAATTTACTGTATTGGTGGTGCTTAAACCAAAACAAACCCTGTGCCTTTGAGTCAATTCCAACTCATAGCAACTTCATACAGTTTCCAAGGCTATAAATCTATGGAAGCAAACTGCCACATAGCTTTCCCATGAAGTGACTGGTAGGGTTAAACTGCTGACCTTCAGTCAGCAGCCAAGTACTTAACCACTGTGCAACCAGAGCTCCTGTAATCCTTTTTTTATTCTTTCTATTACGTGGACACTTATTCAAAAAGCTAAAGATATTTTTGCACAACACGGTACACACTTGCAAATAAATATACTTAATGGTACATCAAAACTTAGAACTTAAATCAGAATACTTTAAGTAATTTAATATACGGTACAGATTAAGTAAGAGCCCTGATGGCACAGTAGTTAAGAGCTTGGCTACTAACCAAAAAGGTTAGTAGTTTGAATCCACCAGATGCTTCTTGGAAACCCTATAGGGCAGTTCTATTCTGTCCTACAGGGTTGCTACGAGTTGGAATCAACTTGAGAGCAATGTTGTTTTTTTTTTAAATAGATTAAATGTGGCACATGTGTATAGATAACACCTACCAAATCAAAAAAAAAAAAAAAAACCATTGCCATTGAGTTGATGCCATTCATAGCAAACCTATAAGTCAGAGTAGAACTCTCCCATAAGGTTTCCAATGCTGTAATCTTTAAGGAAGCAGACTGCCACATCTTTCTTCTGTGGAGCAACTGGTGGGTTTGAACCAACAACCTTTTGGTTAGCACCCAAATGCCTAACCACTGCACCACCAAGCCTTCTTCTGCTAACACATTCTGTGCATCTATTTTATATAATATGGATATAACTTTTATAAGCAACTTTTGTATGCATTTTTCTCTGTATAATAGATGCACGTACTGTTTCTAACTTGTCAAAACATATATGCATTAAAATAACGGCAAGTTATTCACCAAAGAGGACGTTTAGATGGCTAACAACACATGAAAAGATACTCGCAATCAGATTTGTAAATCAAAAACTACAATGAGATACCATCTCACCCATGAAAAATGACACTGATCAAAAGATTAGAAAACATCAAATTCTAGGGAGGTTGTGGAAAGATTGGTACTCCTATACACTGCTGGTGGGATTATTAAATGATACAAATACCATGGACACAATATGGAATTTCCTCAAGAAGCTAGAAATAGAGATACCTTATGATCCAGCAAGCCCACTCCTACGTATATACCTTAGAGATATAAGAACAGTGACTTTTATAAAAAGTCAAGAATAGGTATACACACAGAAAGCAGTGTTCGTTGATGGTTACCAGGGATGGGATGGGGGTGGAAGGGAGAATCATTTTCTAGATAGTAGACACTTGTTATTTTTTGTGATGGGAAAGGCAATATCCAATATAGGTGAAGTCTGTACAACTTGACCAAAGCAATAAAGACAGTTGGAAGTATGCAAGAATAAGAGACAATTTCGGTAAATGCTTTAACATACATAATTTTGCAACAACAGTAATAATAAAAAATATGAGTATGGTTAATAGGTATGCATGTATCATATGTGTATAGGAGGACATACGTTAATGTAAGCATGTGCATGTATAGGTGTATCTGTAGGCATATGTATATACATGTTTGAGTGTCCTACACATATGTTGTTGTTGTTGTTAGGTGCCGTCGAGGCCATTCCAACTCATAGCGACCTTACCTACAACAGACTGAAACACTGGCAGTCCAGCACTATCCTCATAATTGTTGCCATGCTTGAGCCTATTGTTGCAGCCATTGTGTCAGTCTTCCTCTTTTACGATGACCCTCTACTTTACCAAGCATGAAGTCCTTCTCCAGGGACTGGTTCCTCCTGATAACATGCCCAAATTATGTGGGAAGAATTCTCACCATCCTTGCATCTAAGGAACATTCTGGCTGTACTTCTTCCAAGACATATATTTTCATTGTTTTGGCAGTCCGTAGTATGTATACTCAGTATTCTTTGCCAAGACCATAATTTAAAGACATCAAGTCTTCTTTGGTCTTCCTTATTCATTGCCCAACTTTCACATGCGAGACCATTGAAAATACCACTGTTTGGGTTAGGTACATCTTAGACCTTAAAGTGATATCTTTGCTTTTTAACACTTTAATGAGGTCTTTTGCAGAAGAATTGACCAATGCAATGCGTCTTTTGATTTCTTGACTGTTGCTTCCATGGGTGTTGATCGTGGATCCAAGTAAAATGAAATCCTTAATATCTTCAATATTTTCTCTTTTTTTCATGATATTGCTTGTTGGTCCAGTTGTGAGGATTTTTGTTTTATATATATATATGTAGTAAAGCACATACTGGGCACAATTACAGACACTTCCTAGATATATCCAAACACATTGTGGGATTGGTTTACTGCGTTAAAAGTCTTAGGAACATAGTCTCCTGGGACAACTCAGTCAACTGACATTACATAAAGATAATGGTCTACATCCTAGTTTCGTGATTACCATCTTGGATCCTAAAAGCTTGCAAGCAGCCATCTAACATACAACTATTTGTCTCTACTCATTTGGAGCAAAAGAGAATGAAGGAAACCAAAGACTCAAAGAAGAAACTAGTTCACAGGACTAATAGCCCACACGAACCAGGGCCTCTTCTCGTCACAAGAACTAGATGGTGCCCAGCTACCACTACTGGCCGTTCTTACCAAGGACACAATAAAAGGTTCCAGAAAGAATGGGAGAAAAATGTAGAGCAAAATTCAAATTCCTGAAAAAGGCCAGACTTACTGGACCATTAGAGACTACAGAAGCCACCGAAACTATAGCCCTAAGATACTCTTTCAACTTGACATTGAAGCCACTCTTGGAGGTCACTTTTCAGCCAAATAATAGATCGGCTTATAAAATAAACAATATTACCCAAGAATAATGTGTTCCCTTAAACAATAAACTATATGAGACCAAATGATCAAAATTTACCCAAAAGCAAAGATGAGAAGGCAAGGAGGGGCGGTGAAGCTCGATCAATGGAAACAGAATAAACAGAATGGAAATAATGAGAATTCTGACACGTTGTGAAAACTGTAACCAATGTCCTGGAACAATTTGTATAAAAATTGTTAAATGGGAACCTAATTTGTTGTGTAAACTTTCACCTAAAATGCAATAAAATATAAATTAAAAAAATGGTCAGTTCTTTAGTGTGCATGTTTTGTTATTGCTCTATATCAGTTCTGCATCTCTGAATCATGTTTATTAATTTTGTTTTTGTTTTTTTATCCACAAATCAGTCTCATTTATAAAGCACATAACTGATATAGGACTTAATATTATGCCACTTCCTGTTGCTTTGCTAAATATGGCAATGATAGGCAATAAGGGAGTTAGTGAAGAAGCAATATTATAATTGAGTTTAAAGTAAAAAATATAATTTGGTGGAATGTTACACCAAGATAACTGGGTATCTAGATACAGGATATTTATCCGACCTGAATTATTTTTCTTTAACTCATATATACTCTTTTGAAATTGTTGAAATTATCCTTTATTACCATTGGCACCAGAAAGTCTCTTATCATTTTGCAAAAAAAATAGAAAAGAGAAAAAAATAAAAAACGAGTTAGAGTCAATGCTTGAATACCATTAACTTCTATACTTATTATTTTTTACTCTCATCCTGGCCAAGTCTTTGTAAATCATCATGTTTTAAGCCTCAAACTCATAGCCAATAGAGTAATTCTTGCTATGACTTATTCTAGTCCACAGTTTCAGTAAAGCCAATAAACTTTTTAAGCGAATAATTTTCAGGGTTGGTTTACTTTAGATAATAGAGGAGAAAGAGAATAAATCTTGTGTGCTCTTCTAACTGGAAAGACTTCTAAGGAAACAATCAAACAAAAAACATTTGATTCTCTTCATGGTTATGCATTTGTACTATTCACAGTAGAGCCATCTGGTATTAAAAGAATTAGAATGGAAAGTCAATCAGTATAATTATTTTAGCTTCCTGGATTGCCATTACATAATTGTGTGACCTTCTGGAAGTCACTTCCCACTCACTAAACCCTAATATATCCAGTTTCAGATTCTTTTTTTATGCACATTACAGGCTATATCACATTTATCCTCACAACTTCCCGTACTGCTTTTCCCATTTTATATTTAAAGAAACTACAGTTCAGAGAGGAAAACCCAAGATTTCTGACTCCAAAACCAAGATTTTGAGCCTTTCCCTAGAAAAGCTCCCTGTATATCAGTATATATTTATTTAGTGAATACTATGTATTAGGGACTGAACATAGAAACACTAGGAGACATGGATAAGTAGCTCACAGACATGAGAATTTGTTTTCCTTATATAGTCAAATGAAAGTAACAGTTCTTTCTAATCTCACAACTTTGAAGAGACAGCCAATGCTCTTATTTTAATATATTTATTTTATATATTAAATACCATGTGTATTGCCATGTTGTTATTGTTAGTTGCCATTGAGTTGGCTCTGACTCATGGTGGCCTTTTGTATAGCAGAATGAAACTGGCTGATCCTGTGCGATATTCATGATCATTGGTATGTTAGAGGTCATTGTTGTTGCATTAATACATCTCATGAAGAGTTTTCGTCTTTTTCACTGTTCCTCTAATTTACCAAACATGACGTTCTTTTCTAACAATTGATCTTTCCTTATGATGTGTCCAAAGCAAGCAAGATAAAGTCTTGCCATCCTTGCTTCTAAAGAGCTTTCTGGTTGTACTTCCTCCAAGACTAATTTGTTCTTTCTTCCAGCAGTCCATGGTGTATTCAACATTCTTTACCAACACTACTATTCTAATGTATCAATTATTTTTCAGTCTTTCTTTTTCACTTTCCAACTTTCCCATACATATGAGATGAATGAAAAGACTATGGCTTGGTCAGATGCATCTTAGTTATCAAAGTGACATCTTTGCTTTAAAACTTTAAAGAGGCCTATATCAGCAGATATGCCCATTGCAATATGTCATTTGATTTCTGGACCACTACTTCCATGGACATTGATTGCTGATCCAAGTAGAATGAAATTGTTGACTTCATTTTCTCCCCCACAATTATCATGATGTAGTTTATTGGTCCAGTTGTAAGGATTTTTGTGGCACTCATGATCAGTATTACCAGGTAAAGGTGTAATAATGATCATGATAACAGTGGAAAATCTAAGTCAATCCCAGAAATATTAACTGATTAATGGACTACATAAATGCATATAATGAAACAAGTATAAATGTGTAAATGCTGATTTCTTCTGTGATAGAATTAGATTATATAAGATAATTATTAGCCTTTTATTCTGAAAATAAACTACAAACCTCAGAACTATAACCTAGAGTTACAAACACTTAGGAAAGAAAAGCTTCTAAACAGAAGTGTTATCTGTCAGAGTCTGTGCATTTTAGATATTAGGAGAGCTCCTAAGAACTTTCTCAAAGGTCATTTATCTGTCTTATCATAGAATTATAACAAATTAGATTAGAATGTTTCCAAGTTAAAAGTAAATTCCACACAGAAATACAATGAGGTTAAGAAAATTGTTAGATCAGATTAGTAATGATAACAAGAAATGAGAGCTAATAACCATGGAGCAGACCAACGGTTAAAAGAATACACAAGTATGAAATAATCTGACAGCATTTAACCAAAGTCACACAAACTTATATATCCCAGTATCTTAAAGTGAAAATATGTCCTTTAACACTTAAATGATGATTGTAATGCTGAACTCATGTAAATGGATTATTTTTAATATGTATCCTTTAAGATTAAGACTGCTTAGAAAATTAAATATATTTTCATCAAAGTCCTGATTTTTAAAGAACCCCTCAAATTGACTTATATAATTGTTTGTTTCTTAAGAAAGCTGAAATTAAAAAAAAAAAAAAAAAAAGACCTTATGAAGAGGAAAAAAATGTACTGATTTCGGTCAACTAGGTCATTTTTAAATAGGGGAAATATTATTCCTTAATATTCAAATTGAAAAATAGCCCTGGGGTAAAATAGCTGTTTCTGCATTTGCAAGTGCAAAATTCAATGAAGTAATTTAGGGAAGTGGATAGAAATCTCTAAATTAACTACATTTTATCTAAACTAAAAGGACCAGAAAATAGCAAGACTAAAGAAGAATATTTTATAGTAGTAAAATTACTATATATTTTGTTCAGAGGGGCTTGCACATTGTATTAATTTTATCAATTCTTTCATGAAATTTCATAATATTTTTTCTTTCAATCAATAAATACATTTATCAGCTTTTATGTGCCAAAAATTCTTCTCAAGTTTCAGGATATAATAGTGAAAAAGACAGGCTTCTACTTTCCAAAATTTGATTCTTTCTTTTCTCACTTCTTTTCATTCCCATATTGTACTGTTGAGGACTTTTTGGGCAATGCTGAACAAAAGTAGTGAGAAAAGACACTCTCATTTTATTCTTGATCTTAGGGAAAAACTTTCAGTATTTTACTAATTGTCATGGTTTGAATTATGTCCCCCCCCAAAAAAAATGTGTGTATCAGTTTGGCTGGGCCATGATTCCTGGTACTGTGTGATTCTACTGTATGTTGTAAACCTGCCTCTATGATGTTAATGAGGGAGGATGGGTGGCAGTTGTGTTAGTAAGGCAGGACTCAGTCTACAAGACTGGATTGTAACCTGAAGCAAAGTCTTGAGATATAAAAGACAGAAGTGAGCAGTGAGACAGGGGGACCTCATACCATCAAGAAAGCAGTGCCAGGAGCAGAGCACATCCTTTGGACCACGGTCCCTGTGCAGAGAAGCTCCTAGTCTGGGGGAACACTGATGAGAAAGCCAAGAGAGAGAAAGCCTTCCCCTGGAGCTGACACCCTGAATTTGGACTTTTAGCCTACTTTAACTGTGAGAAAATAAACTTCTCTTTATTAAAACCATCCACTTGTGGTGTTTCTGTTATAGCAGTACTAGATGACTAAGGCACCATTATGTATGAAGTTAGCTGTAAGTTTTTTACAGAAGTATTTGATCAGCACTTATTGAGATTATCTTTCTTGTTGTTATATTTTTCTTTTAGCTTGTATAATATGGTGGATTGTATGGATTAATTTTTTATTGTGAACCCAGCCTTGCGTTTCTGGGATAAGTTCAACTTGGTAAAGATATACTGTTTATCATTATTGGATTTCTTTTTCTTAAGTTTTGTTAAGAGTATTTGCATCTTTGTTCTTGAAACATATTGGTCTTTTTTTGGTAGCATCTTTGTCTGGTTTCAGTATCAGGATAGTGCAGAACTAAAATAATTTGGGAAATATTCTTTTTCATCTTTAGTTTTTTGCAAGAGTTTTATGTATTCAATATTATCACTTCCTTAACTAATTTGTAGAATTCACCAGTGACGCTAACTGGGCCTGAATCTTTCTTTTTTTTTTTTTCCTGATCAATGTGTATAGAGATTTACCAATTTAATTGATCTTCTCGAAGAACCTACCTTTGATTTTATGGTTTCTGTTATTTTTTTTCTGTTTTCTATCTCATTGATTTCTGCTGAGTGGGAACTTCATATTAGAAACCAGTATCTCCTAAAAGATGAAATGTGAGAAAAAGAATTTGACTGCATCCTCAAAACATTTGTAATGTTGAAATAACAGAGTCACTGTCTCAAACTTTAGTCCTACGAGATATGATTATAGAATATGAAACAAGGTAGACTCTTTTGAGTAAGGTAAATTTATTATCTGGCTGTAATTATGTCAGATTATATTGCAACAACGAACTAGAGTACTATATGCTATAATACAAGAATCACAGATAAAATTAATAGTACAGAAGCTGACAAAACTTAAGATAGTGTTGACGTTGATGACCAAATATATTAGGAGATTGAATTAAAATCCCTTGAATACACTATTCCCATGGAGAATTGGCCAGAAACAGATTTAAGGAACAGATATAATTAATGATAGATTGGTTATGGTTCTTATTTATGCAAGAAATATATACTAAAATGACTGATAGCTTTAGATGTGAGAGAGAAAATATTTATAGTTATTACAAAAATATATTTAAAATTTTTGTGTTGGTATTATTCATGAATAATCTTTTAGTTTCTACCACCAGTTTGTCGTACTGTAGTATGCTTGCCTGATGCTATGAAGCTGGAAGCTATACTGCAGGTATTTCAAATATCAGCAGGGTGACTCATGGTAGACAGCCTTCAGTGGAGCTTCCAGACTAAGATAGACTAGGAAGAAAAGCATGGTGACCTACTTCTGACAATTAGCCAATAGAAAGCTTATAGATCACGACTGAATATTGTCCAGCATAGTGCTGGAAAATGAACCCCCTAGATTGGAAGGCACTACAGGATAGTTGCAACAATGGAACTCAAACATATCAATGATCATAAAGATGGCACAGGACCAGGCAAGACTTCCTTTTGTTACACACAAGGTCTCCATGAGTTACAGTAAACTCAACTGCAACTAACAACAATAACAACAAGCTCTCTGTTTGAAGACACATCACCCCCTTAACAGTTACTGCAAATGTTAGGTACCTGTATTTGCATTTTTATTGTCTAATCAATTACATGATGTTGTAAATTGGGCAATTGCTGTCAAAATAAGAATGTTTATTCTGTCATAAAAAGACCTTGTCCACGTCTCCCGGCGTGGACTGAGTTGTAAGGTCAATTTCAGCATGCCTGGAATTGTCCTCAGCTGTTTTGCTCAAGTAAGAGATGTATCTCTCTGGCACTGACCACTGGTCATGCACAAAAACAATGATTGGCAGTGTTATTTTGTTGCCTAGGTCTGAGCAAGATTGGGAGTATTTTATGCTAGCTTGTCAATATTGTTTATTAGTAACGGCAAAATTTATGCTTTCTACTTCTTTCTTTCTCTCCCCTCACTGTTATTCGCCTGTTACTCTGTCCTGCAAGTTATATCTTTCTTGGACTCTTCAAATTCTAAACTCTCTCTCCTCAACTGCAGGAGCCCACTGAGCTCTCCTTGGATTCCTTCTTATTACACTGCAGCCTGGAAACTCTTTCCAAGCAGTTATTTGGGCTAATTACCTAATTTACTTCTGTCTGTCAAGGATCAGCATCTTCTATTTTTCAAAGTATAAAAATGTTGTTTTATTTTATTTTTTCATTTAAGATAGAAGGTTAAATCTGCTCCCTGTTACTCCACCATGGCTAGAAGCAAAGGGCTGAGGTTTGTTTTTGACTATAGGACCCTGGAGACACTCTGCATTAACTAAATAGAATGGGTCTCTCATCTCTAAGGTTTTAAATACCAGAGAATGTTACTGCAGAAGATTATCTTGGCTGTGGTCTTTCAATTTCATAGAAGATTACTTACCCTCCATAGATTTAAGGAGGAGCTTTTCCCCTAATATATTTTAGTGTATACCAAGTGTCTTAGGTTGGATTCTCTAGAGAAGCAAAACCAGTGAAGTGTCTCTGTACGTGTGTGTGTGTGTATGTATATATATATATATATATATATATATATATATATACACATATATATATACATATATATATATATATGTATATATGTATATATGTATATATATAAAGAGAGAGAGAGAGATGTCAAGGAAATGACTCACACTTCTGTAGAGGCTGGAAAGCCCAAGTCCATGAGTCAGGCTGCAGTCTTCTTCCAACTCAGCTAGCTGGAGGTGCTGGCAAAAACAAGACCTAGACCACAGAGGCTGACAAATCCCAGGATCGGAAGGCAAGCTGCTAACTCAAGTCTCAGGAACCGGAGGTCAGATGAACAGGAGCCAGCTGAAGGACCCAGAGCAAGCAAAAGCCCTTGAGCCTTGCCAGAAAGTCCACCTGTATTTGATGCAGGCCACAACCCCAAGGAAACTCCCTTTCAACTGATTGGCTACTCGCAACAAATCCCATCACGAAGGTGATCACATTACATCAGATCTCAACATGGAGGTGATTACATCATTATACAACTGCCAAACTACATCATAACTGCCAAATGACTGAGAATCATGACCAACCCAAGTTGACACACAACCTTAACCATCATACTGAGTTATATTAAGTTAAATTTTAACATCAAGGTAAATAGAAAAGGAGATGATAGTGATAGTTATCTGAAATTGAAATGAATCTAAACTCTTATGACTTGATTTGTTTACATAGTCTTAATACATGACTTTTTTTGAAAATATGTAAATGGTCCTCTCTTCAAATAAACTTAATATAATTGAACTAAAAAGTAATTTTTTTTTTTACACATACTAGGTATTCCCCACTTCTAGAACACAGAACAACACAAAATAAGTGTATTTATACAAAATAAAATTTCCTCCATTGGTAGAACAATTTTCAGATAAAATTTGAAAAAAAAAAACATGGATTGAAGCTCATGTAGCTTTTATCTACTATTTACTTTCTGAGAAATTTATTAATACAAATAAATGGTCTGAAAACCACAATAAGAAGAGTTAATGGGCTGCTTTAAGAAAAGAAACTAAATATTTCAGCTCTGTTTGTCTTTACACTTTAGTTCTCTGATTTCCATCACACATATAGAACTGACTACTACTATATTTATTTGAGTTATAAGACACTGGGTTAGCCTATTATTGTATATTGAAATTATGAAAAAAAAAACCCAGTTAATCCCACCATGCAAATAAATTTTATAGTATTTTTACACGAATAATTCTCACCTTCTACGTTTGTTTATTCCACATTTTTCTCTAACTCTGTCCAGAACCCTCTATTGTGATCCCTGTCAGAGCAGTCAGTAGTGGTAGCTGGGCACCATCTAGTTCGACTGTACTCCACTCGGTCTGGTGGAGGCTGTGGTAGTTGTGGACCATTAATCATTTGGACTAATCTTTCCCTTGTATCTTTAGTTTTCTTCATTCTCCCTTGATCCTGAAGGGGTGAGACCAGTGGAGTATCTTAGGTGGCCACTCACAGGCTTTTAAGATCCCAGACCCTACTCATGAAAGTAGAACGTAGAACATTTTCTTTATAAACAATGTCATGCAAATTGAGCTAGATGTTCCCCGAGACCATGGTCCCCACAGCCCTCAGCCCACCAATTCAGTCTCTCAGGGAGTTTTTATGTGTCTATGGAGCTTCCATGACCTTGCCTTGTACAAGGTGTGCTGGTTTCCCCAAAGTTACCAAACTTCACCAAAGTTACCATTTATCTATTGTCTATTTAGTGTTTTTTCCAACCCCACTCCTCCCCTCCCTCATAACCATCAAAGATTGTTTCTTTTTGGCTATACCATAATTAAAAGCATATCTATTACATACTCTCGACATTTTGAATAGCAACATAATAAAACACATCTCAGATTTCCAAAATTTGAAGATATATTTGTTCTTATATTAAAATACTAGATGTGGCCTCTAATTGTATAAATAAATGAAGGTAATCTTGTTTCAGGGGATTCATAAAGCACCATGCAGCCAATTTATATATGATTTCTCTTAAAAAAAAAAAGATATAAAATGTATTTACCCCCACCAGCAAAACTTGTCCAAGGCAAAGTCATGGAAGCTCAATAGACGTATTTAAACTCCCTGAGGGATCAAATAACTGGGCTGAGGGCTGTGAGGACCACGGTCTCAGGGAACATCTAGTTCAACCAGCATAACATAGTTTATAAAGAAAATGTTCTACATCCTACTTTGGTGGGTAGCGTCAGGTGTCTTAAACGCTTGTGAGCAACCATCTAATATACTCCACCTGGTCTCACCCTGTCTGGAAGAAGGGAGAATGAAAAAAAAAAAAAAATCAAAGACGCAAGGGAAGGATTAGTCCAAATGACTAATGGACCACAACTACCACAGCCTCCACCAGACTGAGTCCAGCAAAACTAGATGGTACCCAAGTACCACTACCAACAACTCTGATAGGGATCACAATAGAGGGTCCCAGGGAGAGCTGGAGAAGAAAATGTAGAACAAAATTCTAACTCACAAAAAAAGACCAGACAGAGACTGGAGAACCCTGAGAGTATAGCCCCCAGAGACTCTTTTAGCTCAGTAATGAAGTCACTCCTGAGGTTCACACTTCAGCCAAAGATTAGACAGAACCCTAAAACAAAATGAGACTAAAGGGGCACACCAGCCCAGGGGCAAGGATTAGAAGGCAGGAGGTGACAAGAAAGCTGGTTAATAGGGGACCCAAGGTTGAGAAGGGCAGAGTGTTGAGATGTCGTGGGGCTGGTAACCACTGTCACAAAACAATATGTGTACTAGTTGGTTAATGAGAAGCTAGCTTCTTCTGTAAACCCTCATTTAAAGTACCATAAAAAATAAGTAAATAAATAAAATGTGTTTACTCCCTAAGTAAATGAGTTTGGCTTTCATCCAGTCTAATCACCACACAGACATTTCCTCTTAAATGTTTGGCAATTTTCAAGACAGCTGCTCCAAAAGTTTATAAGAAGATCTTAATAGTTCATTGAAATGTGAGTAATATAAAAATGGATCATTAAAAATTAAAAGACCGAGAACCGGGGGCAAGATGGCGCTCTAGGCAGAAACACCACGCCGTCCCTCCACAGCAAAGATCCGAAAAACTAAGCCTAACAGAGAATCAACAATCCTGAAACCCTAGAACACCAAATGAAGAGATAAAGAACTCAGCCAAACACCAAACGGAGTGAGAATACTAAAAGAGAACGGAGAGCGAGGAGAGACTCAGGCAGAGATTCCTTACCAGCTAACGCAGCGCGGATCCACCATCTTGGATTCCTATCGGAGACCAGCAAACGGGAGAGCAGCCTTGCAGAGCATCTGGTCGGAGACAGAACGACCGGTAAACTGCGGTGCGCGCTCTCCCACCACCCACCCCTCTCCGCCTCAGCTGGGGATCCCCTGCTTTCCGTGGCCAGGGTCTCTGGGCTGGGGGGTGCTGGTGCTTGGATTCCGCGCGCCTGGGCTGGCGGCTTTCTGGGAGCCGTTTGCTGGCAGCTAGCGAACCTTTCTCTGCCGCCTCCCCCTCCTTTTGCCTGGGTGCCTGGTTCCGAGTGCCGTCTCTGCTCTCTCCTGCGGGGCTGTAGGGCTGCGTGCGGGCGTGTGGCTGTTTCTGGGTCTGGGCTCCCGCGTGGGTGGGATCCCGGGGCCTTTGTTCGTTCGCCCCTCTGCTTTCCGTGGCCGGGGTCCCTGGGCGGGGGGGCGCCGGTGCTTGGGTTCCGCGCGCCCGGGCTGGGGGCTTTCTGGGAGCTGTTTGCTGGCACCTAGCGGACCTTTTTCTGCCGCCTCCCCCTCCTTTTGCCTGGGTGCCTGGGTCCGGGTGCTGTCTCTGCTCTCTCCTGCGGGGCTGTGGAGCTGCGTGCGGGCGTGTGGCTGTTTCTGGGTCTGGGCTCCCGCGTGGGTGGGATCCCGGGGCCTTTGTTCGTTCACCCCTCTGCTTTCCGTGGCCAGGGTCCCTGGGCGGGGGGGCGCCGGTGCTTGGGTTCCGCGCGCCCGGGCTGGGGGCTTTCTGGGAGCCGTTTGCTGGCACCTAGCGGACCTTTTTCTGCCGCCTCCCCCCCCTTTTGCCTGGGTGCCTGGTTCCGAGGGCCGTCTCTGCTCTCTCCTGCGGGGCTGTAGGGCTGCGTTCGGGCGTGTGGCTGTTTCCAGGTCTGGGCTCCCGCGCAGGTGGGATCCTGGGGCCTTTGTTCGTTGGCCCCTCTGCTTCCCGTGGCCACGGTCACTTAACCCCGAGACTATCGGCTTCTTGGAATTCGCGCCCCTGAGTGGGGGCTCTCTGGGTCCCATTTGTAGGCACTGACTGCTGGTGTTGCCCTTTTTTTTTTTTTTTCTCAATTTTATTTTTCTTCCTTTTTTGATAAGTTCTGTCATATTTTACCTCTTTTTCTCTTTTGTCTTTCTTCATTGCTTAATTTCTTGTCCCTCTATCTCTTCCTTCTCTTTCTGATCCCTAAATACCAGGCGATGTATGCCTCTGTACCTTCTGGCCAGGCTGAGCTGTGAAAATTGAGACCGACTCCCCCAGACCTCATAGCTGCATCGGTGCAATCCCTGGGAACTTTGCAGTTCTTTAACTTTTCTGATTTTCATTTGGTCATTCTTTTCTTTTCTTTCTCTTCCCCCTTCTGGTTTCCTCCATCCCATAGTCTCTCATCTGTACATTCCAACGACAAACTCCCCTAGCATTCTTTTATGTTTGTACGCTTTTTGCTCCTCCTCCTCTCTCCTCTCTCCCATATCCAGCTTAGCTTCACACATAACCATCTTCCCGCTGCACCCTACCTACCTGCACCATGCACTAGACATCACATCACCAAGCGGTGCAGGCACGCCCTATTGGAACCTGCCCAGCACTGACTACCGACCGTCCTGGTGGCTGCGGTGAGTGCCACAAGCAACCCATCCCAGTGGCTCCTCCTCAACTAGATCTGCCCAGCTGTACCACAAGAACGAAAAAAAAAAAAAAAAAATCTACAATCAATAAACGAGAGAAATATCTACTGAATGCCCCGAAAACAGCAAACAATATCAAAACATTTACAAAAACAAGACAAGATGGCTCCAATAGGCGTCCAAATTAAAACACCAGATAACTCTCCTGTGGAAGAAAATGCACTAGAAGTACCTGATACGGAACTCAAATCACTAATACTCGGAATTTTCCAAGAACTGAGGCAAAAAGCTGACAAACATGAGGAAAAAATAGACAAATTTATGGAAAATACAGACAAAAAATTGGAAGAATTCAGGAAGATGATGCAAGAACAAAATGCCAAAATAAATTCACAACTCGAAATTATACAAAAACAACAATTAGAAATCCAAAAGATAAACAACAAGATTTCAGAAATGGACGGTGTCATAGAAGGGCTGAGAAGTAGATTTGAAACCATGGAAGACAGGATCAGTGGAACTGAAGACAAACACTTGGATACAACTCTGTTTCAGGAAAACTCAGAAAAAAGAACAAAGAAAAATGAAGAGACCCTGAGAGTTATGTGGGACACAATTAAAAGCAAAAACTTACGAGCGATTGGCATACCAGAACAGGGGAAGAAAACAGAAAACACAGAGAGGATCATTGAGGAACTGCTGACAGAAAACTTTCCCAATATCATGAAAGATGAAAAGCTGGTCATCCAAGAAGCTCAACGAACCCCATATAGAATAGACCCCAAAAGAAAATCACCAAGACATATCATATTCACACTCGCTAAAACTAAAGACAAACAAAGAATCCTGAGAGCAGCTCGGGAAAAACAAGAAGTCACATACAGAGGAGAAACAATAAGACTAAGCTCGGATTATTCAGCAGAAACCATGCAGGCAAGAAGGCAATGGGATGACATATATAAAATCTTGAAAGAAAAAAATTGTCAGCCAAGAATAATATATCCTGCAAAACTCTCATTCAGATTTGATGGTGAAATTAGGTCATTTCCAGATAAACAGAAACTAAAGGAATATGCAAAAGTCAAACCAAACTTACAAGAATTATTAAAGGGAGTTCTTCGATCTGAGGACAAACAGCTTAAGCCCTCAGGCAGGACCTAGGACCTAGGACGCAGGTTAACATGAACCAGATACCATTCTAGGAACTGAACTACAGACGACTTTCCAAAAACAAAAGATATACAACAGGGAATCAGAGAAATCAATCAAAGGATGACAACAACATCAAAACAATGAAAGAGGGAACAAACGGCATAGGTATAGAACCTTCTAAAGGAGAAGAAGGCAAGGCGATACCAAGTAACGGTAGACTGCTTCAAAATTATAAAGATAAGGGTAAAATTCATGGTAACCACAAAAAAAGTTAACAAACCAACTCATAAAAATAAAGACGAAAAACATAAAGTCTCAACAAAAACAAAACCTACAAAAACAAAAGAAATGAACACAAAATCCACAAACAAAAGGAACTCAGCACAAGAGAGCAAGAAGAACAAAGAAAACTTCAGCATCACAAAAAAAAGCACTACAAAATGACAGCAACAAACTCACATCTATCAATAATTACACTGAACGTAAATGGACTCAATGCACCCATAAAGCGACGGAGAGTGGCAGAATGGATAAGAAAACAGGATCCATCTATTTGCTGTCTACAAGAGACACATCTTAGAAACAAAGATGTGAATTTATTAAAAATCAAAGGTTGTAAAAAAATATATCAAGCTAACAACTATCAAAAAAGAGCAGGAGTGGCAATTCTAATCTCAGATAAAATAGACTTTAAAACAAAATCTACCATAAAAGACAAAGAAGGACACTATATAATGATTAAGGGGATGATCCATCATGAAGACATAACCATAATAAATATCTATGCACCCAATGACAGGGCTCCAAAATACATAAAAAAAACTCTAACAGCACTGAAAAGAGAAATTGACAGTTCCACAATAATAGTAGGAGACTTCAACACACCACTCTCAGTAAAGGACAGAACAACTAAAAAGAAACTTAGCAAAGATACAGAAGACCTAAAGGACACAATCAGCCAACTGGACCTCATAGACATATATAGAACACTCCATCCAGCCGCTGCAAAGTACACATTCTTTTCCAATGCACATGGAACGTTCTCCAGAATAGACCACATCTTAGGCCACAGAGCAATCCTCAACAAGATCCAAAATGCTGAGATAATTCACAGTATCTTCTCTGACCACAATGCCATCAAGGTAGAAATTAACACTAGAAAGAGCAAGGGAAAAAAATCAAACACATGGAAACTGAATAATAATCTGCTTACACATCAATGGGTAATAGAAGAAATCAGAGATGGAATTAAAAAATTCCTAGAATCAAATGAAAATGAAAACACATCATACCAAAACCTTTGGGACACAGCAAAGGCAGTCCTCAGAGGACAATTTATAGCAATAGATGCACATATCAAAAAAGAAGAAAGGGACAAAATCAAAACATTAACTACAGAACTCAAACAAATAGAAAGAGAACAACAAAAAAAGCCTACAACCACCGGAAGAAAGGAAATAGTAAAGATCAGAGCAGAAATCAATGAAATAGAGAACAGAAAAACAATAGAAAGAATCAACAAAACCAAAAGTTGGTTCTTTGAAAGAATCAACAAAATCGACAAACCACTGGCCAGACTGACAAAAGAAAAACAGCAGAGGGCACAAATAACCCAAATAAGAAATGAAATGGGGGACATTACAACAGACCCAACTGAAATAAAAAGGATTATAACAGAATATTATGAAAAACTATATTCCAACAAATTTGAAAACCTAGAGGAAATGGATAAATTTCTAGAAACATACGGCCTACCCAAACTACAACAAAGTGATATTGAAAATCTGAACAGACCCATAACAAGAGAAGAGATTGAAAAGGTAATAAAAAAACTCCCAACCAAAAAAAGCCCTGGCCCAGATGGCTTCACTGGAGAATTCTACAAAACATTTACAGAAGAGCTCGTACCAGTTCTACTCAAGTTATTTCAGAGCATAGAAGAGGAAGCAACACTTCCAAATTCATTCTATGAAGCCAGCATAACGCTGATACCAAAACCAGGCAAAGACATCACAAAAAAAGAAAATTACAGACCAATATCTCTCATGAATATAGATGCAAAAATTCTGAACAAAATTTTAGCCAATAGAATTCAGTATCATATCAAAAAAATAATACACCACGACCAAGTAGGATTCATACCAGGTATGCAAGGATGGTTTAACATTAGAAAATCCATCAACGTAATACACCACATAAATAAAAGGAAAGAAAAGAATCACATGATCATCTCAATCGATGCAGAAAAGGCATTTGACAAAGTCCAACACCCATTCCTGATAAAAGCTCTCAATAAAATAGGTATAGAAGGGAAATTTCTCAACATCATAAAGAGCATCTATGCAAAACCAACAGCCAACATCATTCTTAATGGAGAAAGGCTGAAAACATTCCCCCTGAAAACAGGAACAAGACAAGGATGCCCTTTATCACCACTCCTATTTAACATTGTGGTGGAAGTTCTCGCTAGAGCAGTAAGGCAAGAGAAAGAAATAAAGGGCATCCAAATTGGTAATGAAGAAGTTAAACTCTCCCTGTTTGCAGATGATATGATACTATACATAGAAAACCCTAAAGACTCCACGAGAAATTTACTGGAACTAATAGAAAGATTCAGCAGAGTAGCAGGATACAAGATAAACATTCAAAAATCAGTTGGATTCCTATACACCAGTAAAGAGAACGATGAAAAGGAGATCAGGAAATCAATACCATTTTCAATAGCCCCTAAAAAGATAAAATACTTGGGAATAAATCTGACCAGGAATATAAAAGACCTATACAAAGAAAACTACAAAACACTGCTGCATGAAACCCAAAGGGATCTACATAAATGGAAAAACATACCATGCTCATGGATAGGCAGACTCAACATTGTGAAAATGGCAATTCTACCTAAAGCAATTTACAAATACAATGCAATTCCGATACAAATACCAACAACATTCTTCAAAGAGATGGAAAAACTAATTATTAACTTTATATGGAAAGGGAAGAAACCCCGAATAAGTAAAGCACTACTGAAGAAGAAGAATAAAGTTGGAGGACTCACACTACCTGACTTGAGAACCTACTATACAGCTACAGTACTCAAAACAGCCTGGTACTGGTACAACAACAGAGACATTGACCAATGGAACAGAATTGAGAACTCAGATGTAAATCCATCCACCTACGGTCACCTGATTTTTGACAAGGGCCCAAAATACATCAAATGGGGAAAAGACAGTCTTTTTAACAAATGGTGCTGGCAAAACTGCATATCCATTTGTAGAAAAATGAAACAGGACCCATACCTCACACCATATACAAAAACTACTTCAAAATGGATCAAAGACCTGAATATAAAGCCTCAAACTATAAAATTCATAGAAGAAAAAATAGGACCAACACTTCAGACCTTAATACATGGCATTAACAGGATACAAACCATAAACATCAACACAAAAAACCCAACAGATAAACTAGATAATTGGGATCTTCTAAAAATCAAACATCTATGCTCTTCAAAAGATTTCACCAAAAGAGTTAAAAGAGAACCTACAGACTGGGAAAAAATTTTTGGACAGTACAAGTCAGACAAAGGTCTAATCTCCATAATCTACAAGAAAATCCAACACCTCTACAACAAAAAGACAACCAATCCTATCAAAAAATGGGCAAAGGAAATGAACAGACACTTCACCAAGGAAGACATTCAAATGGCCAACAGACACATGAGGAAATGCTCGCGATCACTAGCCATTAGAGAAATGCAAATTAAAACCACAATGAGATACCATCTCACCCCGGCATTACTGGCACGAATCAAAAACACTGGAAATAACAAATGTTGGAGGGGCTGCGGGGAGACGGGAACTCTTATACACTGCTGGTGGGAATGCAAAATGATACAGCCATTTTGGAAAATGATATGGCGTTTCCTCAGAAAGCTAGAAATAGACGTACCATTCGATCCAGCAATCCCACTCCTAGGAATATATCCTAGAGAAATAAGAGTCATCACTCGAATAGACATATGCACACCTATGTTCATGGCAGCATTATTCACAATAGCAAAACGATGGAAACAACCTCGATGTCCATCAACAGACGAATGGATACACAAACTATGGTACATACACACAATGGAGTACTATGCAACGAGAAAGAACAATGAATCGGTGAACCATCTCATAACATGGATGAAACTGGAGGACATCATGCTGAGTGAAATAAGTCAATCACAAAAAGACAAATATTGTATGAGACCTCTATTGTAAAAACCCATGAAAAAATTCACATGCAAAATGTAACAATCCTTGTTGGTTACCAGGGATGGGGGGGGGGGGAATACTAAATAGGTAATAGGTAAGTGGTAACTTGGGTGAGAGATGAGATAGTACATAGTACAGGGGAAACTAACACAACCTGCACAAGGAAAGGTCATGGAGGCCCTATAGACACATCCAAACCCCCCGAGGGACTGAGTTGTTGGACGGAGGGCTCTGGGGACCATGATCTCGGGGAACATCTAGCTCAATTGGCATGACACTACTTATAAAGATAATGCTCTACATTCTACCTTGGTGAGTAGTGTCTGGGGTCTTAAAAGCCTATGAGCGGCCATCTAAGATACTCCACTGATCTCATCCCTTCGGGAACAAGGGAGAACGAAGAGAAAAGGATACAAGGAAAAGATTAGTCCGAAGGACTAATGGTCCACAGCTACCAAGGCCTCCACGGGACTGAGCCCAGTACAGCTGGATGGTGCCCGGTTACCACCAATGACTCCTCTGACCAGGATCACAACAGAGGGTTCTGGGCAGAGCTGGAGTAGGATGTAGAGTATAATTTTAACTCCCAAAAAAAAAAAAAAAAGAAGAAGACCAGATATACTGACCTAAAGAATACTAGA
This sequence comes from Dugong dugon, assembly GCA_030035585.1. Lineage (NCBI taxonomy): Eukaryota > Metazoa > Chordata > Mammalia > Sirenia > Dugongidae > Dugong > Dugong dugon. Next base: position 104,514,623 of record CM057463.1, on the reverse strand, counting down.
GAAACCTCGAGAGTGTGGCCCCCAGACACCCTTTCACCTCAGAGGGGAAGTTACCTTCAAGGTTTGATGTTAAGCCTGGGAATGGACACCCCAGTAAAACTAAATGGGACTAACGATGTACAGGAGTCCGGTGACAAGGGCCAGAAGGCAGAGGGAGAGTAGGAAACTGATGATAAGGAACACAAATTGAATAAGGACACTGTCGATGTACTGTGAGATTGTTGACCACTGCTATAGGGCAACATTTGTAGTAACTATTAAATGGGAGGCTGTTTTGTCCTGTAAGCCTTCATCTTGGGCGAGAATGGCAGCACAATTGGAAGAGCATAGTCAATATCACTTAAATGTGTAAGTAAAAAGTTTTGAAATGGTGTTTAAGTAAAATAAAAATAAATAAATAAATAAATAAATAAATAAATAAATAAACAAATGAGACTAAAGAGGTACAATAGTCCACTGACAAGGTCCAGAAGACAGAAGGGGACAAGGAAGCCCCCTGGTGATAGGGAACACAAGGTGGAGTAAGGATATTCTTGATGTGCTGTGAGATTGTTAACCATTGTCATAGGGCAACATGTGTAGTAACTGTTAAATGAAAAACTATTTTTTCTGTAAGCCTTCATCTTAAGTGAGAATAACAGCACAGTTGGAAGAGCGTAGTCAATGTCACTGAACTGTGAATGTAGAAATTTTTGAAACGGTGTATCTTTGGCCATCTGTAATTTTCATCAAAAAAAAAGGTTGAGAATTTAGAGGCTTAATACGTTGTGGGGTTGTTAACCAATGTCAAAAAACAACATGTGTACTACTATTTCATGAGAAACTATTTGCTCTGTAAGCTTTCACCTGAAGTACAATAAAATATATATTAAAAAAAAAAAAAAAATTAAAAGACCACTTCTTTTAAAGATATAAATCAACAATATTTATACTAATTAGTCAAATAAAATACAAAATTAGTAGATATTGTTGTTATTAGGTGCCACTGAGTTGGTTCCTATGTAAAACAGAACAAAACACAGCCTAGTCCTGAGGCATCACCACAATCACTGTTGTGTTTGCACCCATTGCAGCAACCACTGCTTCAATCCACCTCATTGAGGGTCTTTCTCTTTTTTGCCGACCTCTACTTTACCAAGTGTGATGTCTTTCTCCAAGGACTGGTCCCTCTGGATAACATGTCCAAAGTACTTGAGAAGAAGTCCCGCCATTCTCTCTTCTAAGGAGCATTCTGGCTGTACTTCTTCCAAGACAGATTTGTTCATTCTTCTGGAATTCATGGTGTATTCAATATTCTTCTCCAGCACCATAATTCAAAATGGACTTTGCCAATGTGAAAATTATCATGCTTAGATAAGGTGTGCCAATTCAGTGACCAATATCATATGAGAAAAAAAGTATTTTTAAAATTGAAAACACATACATACACATATTCTTCCAATATCAACTGAATTATCTTAAAATATCCTCCCTGGTTTGGTAGCAATATTTAAATTAAGCTATATTTTCCCTTAGTCCCCACTCCAAAAAAAAGAAAACGAAAATGATGTTTATTTCCACTTGACATATGCTGGACATATGAATAAGGAAGCTGGACAATAAATAAGCAAAACGGAAGAAAAATTGATCATTGAATTATGGCATTTGCGAAGAATATTGAATATACCATGGACTGTCAGAAGAATGAACAGGTATGTCTTGAAAGAAATACAGCCAGAGTGCTCCATGGAAGAAAGGATGGCAAGATTTCGTCTCATGTACTCTGGACATGTTATGAGGAGGGACCATTCCCTGGAGAAGGACACCATGCTTGGTAAAGCAGAGGGTCGCCAAAAAAGAGGAAGACCCTTAACCCCTTAACGAGATGGATTGACACAGTGGCTGCAACAATGGGCTCAAACATAAAAAGGACTGTGAGGATGGCATAGGACTGGACAATATTTCATTCTGCTGTGCTTAGGGTCACTGTGTGTTGGAACCGACTAAATGGCACCTAACATCAAAACCGACATATGTGATGTTGGCACTTGTGTAATTGTCATTTAGAAACCTGCCAGCAATTTCAAAATGAAGTCTAGTATATGTCATTCTCATTCTTTGTTCTGTGTTTCAACTATGTCTAGAACATTTCAGAGGGACTGTGTCTTTTACTATGACTATAAGACCACAGGACACCTAAAAAAAGTTTTATGCACATATTCAGAAAATTAAAAAAAACTATTTTCGTTAATGTCTTACTATAGAAATAGTGAGGAAATGGCAGTAAAAAAGAAGACGAAGAAGTGCAAACAACTTGAAGTTAAAGCAATATTGGAGATTAATCCGAAACAAAGCTGTTAGAAGAAATAATGTAAGTCATTAAGGAAATACAGGTTGATACGTAGACATAGAGGGTCGCTGTAAGTCGGAATCTACTAGACGGCAATGAGTTTGGTTTGTTGGCTTGGGTGGAAACCCTGGTGATGTAGTGGTTAAGAGCTGTGGCTGCTCACCAAAAGGTTGACAGTTCGAATTCACCAGGCTCTCCTTGGAAACTCTATGTGACAATTCTATTCTGTTATATAGGGTCGCTATGAGTCGGAATCGACTAGACAGCAACAGGTTTTTTTTTTTTTTTTTGGTATATAGATATTTGAGATACACATGTTTTCAGCAATACTTGCTAAGAGGATGGAGTTGCTTTCAATTTTTGTTATGTTACTAGGTAAAGTAGCCTGAAAAACAAAATACTGGAACCAGAAAGAAATTTAAGGACATTCACCTATTGTGAATCATGCTAGTGTAACTTGAAAATACATCAAATTCTCCACAGTTTAAAAGTAATGGATTATTTTTTCCCATTTAAACAAGTAATGAAGATTTGAGGAAACTATAAAATATTTTGAACACTTCAATAGCCCATTTCACTGCCTTTAGAGAGTACCCATACAGAACTGGAGTGTTCTGCTCTGTGTTTTCATAACCCCTGGTTATTTCTGTGATTTGCATGATTACACTGCTGAGATTCCAAGACATTGAGTTAAAACCCACTAAACCACTTTAAATCATAACCACAGTAGCTTAAAAAAATCTGAAGTTATGACAGAGGTTGCCTGTAACCAAACAAGTATCTGCTCTCAAGTTCCAATTGTCATTTATCTCTTCTTAATTTGTACTATAAGTATTTTATGTAATATAGTAACTTTGCAGAATAATTTTTTTTTAGTTTTCCCAGCATTGACTTTTGAAGTTGGTATGAAGTACTGACAGAAATTATTTATTTTTGTAAATACCACTTTATGTGACAAAATATGATAAATATTTTTAATAACTAAAATTTCCTTTTTCAAATTTTTTGCCTTATACTTGAGCAATTATACTCCTTTAGGACTGCTTTCTATTTATAATATGTATTTTGTTTGCTGGAAGTATTTTTAAAAGTCCAAATGGTCTATCATCTCTCCTGTCACTTACCCAATACTTCATCACTTTAAGCTGGATATCATTTATTTATAAATACAGAAAATCATATCCTGAGGCACTATGCTACAAGTACCTTTAGAGTTTAAAAGACAGAAATTATAAGAACAAGAGGGGATACAAAAATAAAACCAATGAATGAGAGTTTCCATTACATGAATATATTAAACTGGCACGTTTTCAAATCTCTTTGATGTTCGGTACCATTTATCAACCACATTTATTAATTTGAAATTTTTATCCAGAATGACTGGCTCTACTGAATTACTAATTTTTTACATGTCTTGCATGAAATTTTGAAGAAAAATTATTTATATGTCTTTTATTATCAAACATAAATCCTCTAACAAGAGAAGAACACAGAATCTTCTTTGTGTGTGTGTGTGTATGTGTGTGTGTGTTCATAACACTGGCCAGCTCAATATAGAAAATATTACCTACCAACATCTATAGCAAACTCTCTTGAGTGAAACATAAAATTAAGCAGCTTTAACCAAAATAATCTGTAAACAAATTTTTATGAAATGGAGGAAGAACTTATACTCAGTCTGGAGATTAAATAACTATCACAATAACAAGTAGCTCTATAAACTTATGAGCTTTATTTCAACGTCTGCTTCTTCATCTGTACATTTCTGTATTTATTCAACAGACATATATTCTAATCTTTTAAATTTCATAAAGATGATATTTAGTTAGCTCAATTTGTATTGATCCCGCCTATTCAGGTTAATTTTCCTATCAGGCCTGATATACTGTCCATAATATGAACAAGTACTGTATATAGATATTTATGTGATGTGAATATTATTGACTTTATGCTATCAACATGTAGTTCCACAAAGATAATTAGGCTGAATTAAAAGAGGTAGGAAAAAAAAGTCTAATTTTTCTCTAGGCCCACCTGATAATTTTATAAGCCCGTATAACCATGCTTATCTCCACAATAGCTGCAATATATAACATTATCTTATAGGTTAATATTTTTATGTCTGATGTTGCAAGCTACAACCTTCTCTTAATGATTGTGTCAAAGATTTGAAATAGTCAACAATAGATAGACATAACCGTCTTCCTTTCTTTCCCATAAAAACATTAGTGTTTATTGGAGTTACGCTGTATCTTTTCTACTACTTGAGAGGTGGGTGGGCAGATAGATTTTGTTTTATGTTCTGAGGTCACTGAAGAAGATGGAGAGGATTGAATTTTACCTAGATTTGAGTTAGTTTCAGTAAATGCAAAGACTGTATTTTCCTACTTGAGGAGGGGATGAATACGTTCCATGTGTGAGAAGAAGAGAGTATCCGACACACAAGAAAAGACCGTAGCTGATACCAATAAGACGCTCTCCAATCACGTTTTCTATTAGTTGCTATTAAACCAGTGGCTGTTAAGTCAATTCTGATTCATGGCAACCCTTTGTGTTTCAGACTAGAACTGTGCTCCATAGGGTTTTCAATGTAGATTGCTAGGCCTTTCTTCTGAGGCACCTCTGAGTGGACTCAAACCATCAACTGTTCCATTAGTAGCCAAGTGCTTAACGGTTTTCACTACCCTGGTGGCCTACAGGATGATGAGTTTTTCCAGCATTCCTTGCAGCTAGTTGGAGCCATGCTGCTGAATTACTGCCAATGCAATGTGCAAAGTTGCTACAGGTGCCACTTCCAGACCTAGACTGGAAAATCTCATAAGATCCTTCATGCTTTCTTTATATCCCATACCCACAACCAGAACTAAGAAATTTATAGATAATGAGCCACAGAATGAAAGGGGCCTGAATTCTCTAATCACAGCTTGGAGGGAAATTGTTTTCTTTTAGTTGCCATCAAGTTGATTCCAACTCATAGCAACCCCACGTGTACAGAGTAGAGCTACTCCACAGGGTTTTCAAGGCTGTGACCTTTTGAAATCAGATCACCAGGCCTGTCATCAGAGGTGCCTCTGGGTGGGTTTGAACCCTCTATCTTTCAGTTAGTAGCCGACTACTGAATCATTTACACAACCCAGAGACTCTGGAGAGAAACTAGGCAAGAGGATTATCCAAACTGCACTATTATTTGCAGGCATAAGAAATTGACTTCTATAATAAGTCTATGATATTTTGAAACATATTTGTATATACATATTTGAGCAAGTATTGTATATAGATATTTACATAATATGAATACCATTGACTTTATGCTACCAGCATGTAGTGACAGCAGTTTTCTCAAAAGTTGAAAAAAAGAGACAAAATGTTAACATCAAAATGTTAACATTCAAGAAGGCAGGTATAGTACATATATATATATATATATATATATATATATTTCTGGATCTGGAGTGCCTACCACAATGTCTGGCACACAGTGAGTGTTCAATCATTTTGTGACTGACATTGAGTGATGGGTAGTAAATAGAATAAATGAATGTCTAGAAAGGGTAAATTTGATTAAATGAATGTCATTCTAATGTGTCCTATGTTCACTTCTGATTTAGGTTTAGGTATAGCATAAATTTTCTTTCATAAGAAATCATTTGACAATGAACTAAAACACATATATGATCCTTGTTCTGTATCAGTTACCTATTGCTGGTAAACAGATTACCACAAACTGGGTAGCCTATAATGACACAAATTTATTTTCTTAGATTTCTGTCGGCCAAAAGTCTGGCATGAGTCTTACTGGGCTAAAATCGAGGTGTCAGCAGGGATGAATTCATTTCTGGAGGTTCTAGGAAAAAATAAATTTCCTTGGTCTTTTTAGCTTCTAGAGCCCACCTATATTCCTTGGTTCATGGCCCCCTTCCAATATCTTCAAAGCCGGAAATGGCAGATAGAGTTCTTCTCTTTTCCACTTTTAAAGGCCCTTGTGATTACATTGGGTTTACCTGGATAATCCATAATCTCCCTAATTTAAGGTCATCTGATTCGCACACTTAATTACATCAACATTATTAATTCTGTTTTGCCATTATGATGGTTAACTTTATGTGTCACCTTGGCTAGGCTACAGAGTCCAATTGTTTGGTCAAACACTAGTCTAGTTGCTTTTATGAAGTATAGATAGATAGACAGACAGGTAGTTAGGTAGGTAGGAAGACAGATGATTGCTGCCGTTGAATTGACTCCAACCCGTGGCTACCTTATGTACAACAGAATAAAAGTTGTCTGGCTTGTGTTGTCCTCAGAATCACCAGCATATTTAAGTCCATCATTGTGGCAGTTGTACCAATCCATCTCACCAAGGGTCTCCCTCATCCTCACTGGCCTTCTACTTCGCCAAACCTGATGTCCTCTTCCAGAAATTGATCTATTTTAATGACATGTCCAAAGCAAGTGAATTGGATAAAGTTCTGTTGTGATACATAAGGTTTTTATTGACTAATTTCCAGAAGTAGATTTCCAGGCCATTCTTCCTAGTCTGTCATAGTCTGGAAGCTTCCCTGAAACCTGTTCACCATGTGTGATCCTGCGGGTATTTGAAATACTGGTGGCAGAGCTTCTAGCATCACAACAACATGTATGCCACCACAGTATGACAAATTGACAGACTATGAAGTAATTACACGTGATTAAGTCAGCTGGTCTATGTAAGTCAGATATCCTTCTATGATGTGCGTGGTACTCAACCAGACAGTTGAAGGCCTTGAGTTAAAAAAAAGGGAGTTTCCCTAGGGTGTATTCTGCCTCCAAGCTATAAACAGACATTGTGCCAGAACTCATTCTTTTCTTAACTCTTCTCATGGCCTTCCCATACATATTTTGCAACACAAGCCTGCATTAATCATCAGTCTTTTGCCAGACCTACTGATTTTGGACTTAGCTGCTCCTCAAAGTCTTGTGCACCTATCCTTAAACTGAATCTCAATCCCTTTCAATATCTTTCTATCTATTTCTATCATGCATTTATCTACTACTTACTATCGTCTATCTATCTGTCTGTCTGTCTACCTATCTAGCTATCTAGTTGTCTATTTCACTAGTTCTGCTTCTCTAGAGAACACTGACTAAGACAGCCAAGTAGCGTAACATATTCATGTGTCTCAGAGATTAAAGAATAGACATTTTTGAGGGGAAGGGGGTCATTATTATGTCTAGTGTTGCTCATCCATATATAAGAGACAGTTCTTTACTTTTTATGAAACTCACAAAATGCTCTGGTCAAAAACGCTCATAAGAAGCCACCCATTCCCACAGAATACATCAGTCTAATTTCATTGCTTTCCATTCTTGCAGTGACCAACAGGCAAATAAAAGGGGAGGTATTGACAAAGTTACAGAGGTAAAGAACTGAAATGCTTACTCTGTTTCACATTCATTTTGGACGTATTTGGAGCCACCCTGTGTTATGCAGAGTCATAGCAGTTAATGAATTTCCTGTCTGTTCTTCTTTGTCATCTTAACAATTTGTCTACTATATATTCATGCCCTTAAAACAATAAAAATAATTTCTTGCTGGAGGCTGCAGTGTACCTTGGTAATGCAGAGAATGATTTTGAGATGTATTCTATCCCCGTTATAGTAATCCAGAAGGGTCTACGCTGGCATCGGATTTCTTATTCATCCTTGTTCACTCAGACATCCATTTAGCTTGGTGCAAATGGAACATATTCCCTTTCACATTACTGACGCTATCAAAGAGCCAAATGACGAAGGATCCTACATCTTTTGGTCTTCATTTCTCCAAATCCCGTAATTAAACCATGGCTTTTTTCATTGGAAAAATGTTGGTCTTATAGAGCAAAGCTTTCTACAGATTTTATAGTCACTGCTGGCGCAGTGGTTAAGAGCTCAGCTGCTAACCAAAAGTTGGCAGTTTGAATTCACCAGCCATCCCTTGGAAACCTTGTGAGGCAGTTCTACTCTGTCCTACCGGGTCGGTATGAGTTGGAATCAACTTGAAGACAATCGGTTTAGCACTTCCTGATACAGGGATTTGAGCTTGCAAGGTGGAGTCTGACACATTTTCTGTTCATTCTTTTTAGCACTCTTTTCAGTTCCTCTTTTAAAACAGACACACACAAAAATTACAGTATTTGGTTATTTACCCATTGGTAAACTGAAGCTCTCGATGACATAAAAGGGGTTCGAGTATTCCTGAGAATTATTTTTTTCCTCTGCTTCAGGCACTGCTAATTAACTTCAGAGTCTGTTACCTAATGTTTCTATCATTTTGCATTATATCCTTTTGGGTCATGGCCATGGTCATCTAACCATCTTTTTAAATGTTACTACTGCGATTCTGGAGTCCCTGGGTGGCACAAATGGCAAAGCACTGGACTACTAGCCAAAAAGTTGGCTGTTTGAACCCACCCAATCCAATGTAGTAATTCTACTCCATACAAATGGGTTTGTGTGAGTGACAGTAGACTCAACAACAAAGAGCAACAATGCCACCAGATAGGATCATCATGAATCTTGACTTAAGGTTATATCAATAATTTCAACTAAATAATGAGTTTTTATATTATCCTCTTAAGTCATTCAATGTTGTCATCCTGACTGACACTCATGGTGTAAAGGGAGTAATAATAGAGCAGTAAACCTATTGGAGGTGGAATGAGAACTGAATCACATTTATCTGGGCATATTCCAGAGAACTTTGAGAAAAAAAATTCCTCAAAGGACAAGAAGACTTCCAGGTAACTGACATCCAACACAATAAGGAATGGGAAAGTGACAACTGAATTCCAGTTGAAGAAATTCGCTATTTCAAATAAGTAGATCCTAAGTAGATCCTTGGTAGATCAAATAAGTAGATCCTAAGGTCCTTAGGCAATCGGGTTGTTGTTTTTGGTAAGGTCAGATCAGGAACTAAACATTAGAGGTCACTTGGCAAACCCACCACTGGAAACAAGAGTCTAGTATATTGCCAGCAGGAAAAAGAGGAGTGTAGAGTACACAATGGCAAGTAGCAAGGACAAGTGAGAAACTAGAAAGAGAATATATTACTCATCATCAGAGAAAAGAGGCTGAAAGAAAGCAAGTTTGTAATTCCTATGATACGTCCAATGAAGTTTTGAGAAAATTGCCCGTTTTTGCAATACTAGGCTGGGCTTTGTGTGTGTGTGTTTTGCTTAAGTTGACAGTCTCAGATCATTTGTGTATCCATTTAGTTTATTTATGCTATCCAGCATAGAAAACTAAACTGGATTTTAATCTAGTGATTTACAAAGCATGTTTATCTCAGAATATGGAATTTTGGCTTGCAAAAACATCGGCTGGTCATTTTAAATCTACTTGCAATGTTTGTGGTGAGGGGGGGCAGATAACTGACTTCTGTCTAATTTGGATAGCTTTAGTCTATTTTTAGAAATATACTTATTAAAATGGTTACACTGGAAGATGATGTCAGGGATTTTTTTTTATTTTTCTCTTTCAAAATATTTTCTTGCATTATTGTGTAGAGAAATGCTGAGTTTAGTTATTTACTTGCATACAATTGAACTTCCTTCTGGCAATGTGTTCATATCGAGCCAGAACCTTAGAAGGAAAAAGACATGTAAAAATATTATTTTCAGATCCCTAAAAAATACATAATCTTTGTTAACTTTCTCAGTGACTGCTGATCTCAGTAGCATCTTATTTCAAAACTTCTGTAAAAATCTCCATATATCAATAAATGTTTCATTTTCTTTCACCAGTTAGTTATACTTCCAAAATGAGGTAAAGATATAATTCTGTTGTGCTTTTGTTGTATATTACAGAAGAAAGGAATGAAAATAACATTCATTGAGACTGAATACCAAGCATACTAATGTCTACTTTATATGAGCCCATTGTTGCAGCCACTGTGTCAATCCATCCCATTGAGGGTGTCCCTCTTTTGTGCTGGCCCTCTACTTTACCAAACATGATGTCTTTCCCCAAGGATCTCCTGATAATATACCCAAAGTATTGTTTTTTACACAAACAACATACATGCTATTCATTGTTTTCCTAGGCGTGTTGTACATGTTATATGTGTGAGCACGCTATTTGGAAAAATACAGTAAGTGAGACAAAGTCTTGCCATCTTGGTTTCTAAGGAGCATTCTGGCTGTACTGCTTCCAAGACAGATTTGTTCATTCTTCTGTCAGTGTATATTTCATATTATTCGCCAAAACCATAATTCAAATGCGTCAATTCTTCTTCCATCTTTCTTTTTATATATAGAGTCATAGTATGTGAAATCTTCTAGAATTCTCTTGCTCCTTAAAATTTCATTTGTAGGTTCATTACATTTACAAGTGTGATTACTATGTATTTATTTTTACTGCTTAATAGTAATCCATTGGTCAAACATGGAATAATTTATCCATTCTGCCTGTGGTTTATTTCTACACTTTTATTGTTTAAAAAGTGATTATTTTTGTTCTTATTCATTTCCCCTGGAGCATATATGCAAGAGTTTCCCTAGAGTGTATATTGAAAAGTGAAATCACTGGCAGTTAGATAATCCACGTATCCAATTTTAATAGTTAATCCTGAATTTATGTTCCAATATGGATATGCCAATTTACTTTGCAAGTAGCAGTGTGTAAGAATTCCCACTATATCACCTACCTATCAAAACTTGATATAGCAAGATTTTCCCATGTGGAGATTTGAATATAATACATTTCATTGTATTTTTAATTTGCATTTCTATGATGTATAATGAGGTTGCTCTTACTTAAACGTGCTTGTTGACCAGCCTGCTTCTATGAAATTCCTGCTTGTGTCTCTTGTCCTTTTTTCTACTGAGTTTTCTAAATTTCTTAATGACTTATAAATGCACTTCATATATTACGGATATTAATACGGTTTTCATTATATGCTTTTCAAATATCTGCTTTTGAGTATCTTGATGAATAGATGTTCTTAATTATGGTTAAGTCTAATGTATGATTTCCTTTTGGTGTGTCTAAGTTTTGTGTTTTATTTAAGAAGTCCTTAACTATCTAAAGGGAACAAAAATATTAACTTACAGTTTTCTTAGAACATTCAGTGTTTTGCCTTTACAATTAATTTCTTAGTCCAACTAGAAATAATGTTTGTTTATGGTTTAAGGTAGGAATCTAATTTTATTTTTGTTTTCATAAAGGTCACAAACTATCACAACAGCATTTATCTACCCTTTCCAACTGATACACAATGGTATCTGTGCCGACATGTAAAATGTTAAAAATACAATGATGATTAGTAGACAGACACAGCATTATGGATATCAGAAAACAAAATTAATCAGTGAAGAAAACTAGCAAAATTAATAATCAAAATTAGATTAATAATGAAACTAGAATATAAAGTTTTAAATAATTAATAAAATAAGAAATCATATAAAATATGTCAAGAAGACCAGATATTAAATTATTACAATAATTTAGATTGGACAAATAACACAAAACCAGATTTTGGAATGTTATATAATAAGTCATTAAGGAGAAGAATGTAGAATAATATGTACTGGCACAAAAAAGTTGTCTCAACCACTGAAAAAGGCAGGATGTCACAAAAGTATAACATGAACCCAATTATAAACTAAATGGGTAGACATGCACGTTTAACCATAATATATAAAATGTATTGAAAAACTTCTGGAAGAATACGTGCCTTAGTGTGGTAATTGTCTGGAAAATAGTAGGTTTGGTGACAGGTTTAAGGACATAAGTTTTTATGCTGTATATGTCTTCCTACTACTTGGACACTTTTAAAATATATTTTATATGTGACATGTGAAAATAAAATTTAAACAAGTAATCAAGTTCTTATTTTGTTAGTAGTTCACATGATTAAAATTTCACAGAGATAAATAAACATTATTTATGATGTCAAAATTAACACTTTTTCTGTGTTGCCATTAAATTGTCTGATTATTTTTTCCTGAAATTCAACATTAATTTAATTCTTCTGTATTATTACAGCTATTTTAACTTTATACTTGCATTTAACTGAATATCACAAGCTCAGTCCTTGGACAAATTTTATCAGAATAATTTGAAGTGCTAATTAAAAATGCAGAATAGTAATTCCATCTCATATTTATTGAATCAGAATCTCTCTGGTACTGGGATCTAGAATATTAATTTTTAATAGTATCCTAAATGTTTCTGGTGTGTTTTAAATGTTGAGAACCATTTCTCTCTACTTAGAGGACATATTAGATTCTCCTGCCCACTCCTACTAAATATTACTAACCAGGAATACCTTCTGAGATTTTAACTTAGTAGCCCTGTGTTGGGAACTAAGTATGTATATTTTTGAAAGAGCTGACCAATTGATTCTGTTGCTTAAACTTTAGTGTAGAGATCATGTAGTGGAAATCTGTCATTTGGGGCTGCCTAGGATCCCAATAAATCTTGGATTTATTTTGTTAGTTTCCCACATTATGAGTCCTATCTTTACAAGCCAGGATTTAAAACAACATCAATCCACATCAGTGAGGATCTTCCTCTTTGTCACTGACCCTTTACCAAGCATGATGTTCTTCTCCAGGGACTGGTCCCTCCTGCTAGTACTTCCAATGTATGTGAGACAAAGTCTCACCATCTTGGCTTCTCAGGAGCATTCTGGCTATATTTCTTCCAAGACAGATGTTTTGTTCTTTATGCAGTCCATGGTATATTCAATATTCTTTGCCAAAACCATAATTCAAAGGCGTCGATTCTTCTTTTGTCTTCTTTATTCATTGCCCAGCTTTCCCATGCCAAGTGAGGTGACTGAAAACACTATGGCTTGGGTCAGGTGTACCTTAGTCTTCAAGGTGAGATCTTTGCTTTTTAACACTTTAAAGAGGTCTTTTGCAGCAGATTTGCCCAATGCAATGTGTAGTTTTATTTCTTGACTGCTGTTTCCATGGGTGTTGATTGTCAATCCAAGTAAAACGAAATTCTTGACAACTTTAATCTTTTCTCTTTTCATCATGATGTTACTTATTGGTTCAGTTGTGAGGATTTTTGTTTTCTTTATGTTGGAGTGTAAACCATACTGAAGGCTGTATCTTTGATCATCAGTAAGTGCTTCAAATCTTCTTCACTTTTAGCAAGCAAGGTTTTGTCATCTGCATAACACAGATTGTTCATGAATCTTCCTCTAATATTGATGCCCCAATCTTCTTCATATAACCCAGATTCTCAGATTATTTGCCCAGCACACAGACTGAATAAGTATGGCAAAAGCATACAACCCTAACGCACGCCCTTCCTGACTTCAAACCAAGCAGTATCCCCTTGTTCTGTTGGAATGACTGCGTCTTGATCTATGTACAGGTTCCTCGTGAGCACAACTAAGTGTTCTGGAATTCCCATTCTTCCCAGTGTTATCCATAATTTATTATAATCCACATAGTTGATGCCTTTGCATAGTCAATAAAACACGGGTAAACATCTTTTTGGTATTCTCTGCTTTCATGCAGGATCAATCTGACATCAGTAATGATATCCCTGGTTCCATGTCCCCTTCTTGAATTTCTGGAAGTTCCCTGTCGATGAAGAAAGCAAGAGGTCATTAGCAAGACAGGAACAAAAAAACAAAAGACCAAAATAGATGTCAGAAGAGACTGTGAAACTTACGCTTGAACATCAAGTAGCTAAAGCAAACAGAAGAAATGATGAAGTAAAAGAGCTGAACCAAAGTTTTCAAAAGGTGGCTTGAGAAGGCAAAGCAAAGTATTATAATGACACATGCAAATCCAGAGTTAGAAAACCAAAAAAAAAAAAAAGAGAACACACTCGACATATCTCAAGCTGAGAGAACTGAAGAATAAATTCAAGTCTTGAGTTGTAATAGTGAAGGATTCTATGGGCAAAATACTGAACAATACAGGAAGCATCAAAAGAAGATGAAAGAAATACACAGAGTCACTCTACCAAAAAGAATTGGTTGACTTTCAACCATTTCAGGAGGTTGCATATAATCAGGAACCAGTGGTACTGAAAGAAGTCCAAACTGCACTGAAGACATTGGTGAAAAACAAGGCTCCAGGTATTGATGAAGTACCAATTGAGAGATTTCAAAAATGGATACAGCGTTGGAAGTACTCGCTCATCTATGTCAAGAAAATTAGAAGACAGCTACCTGACCACTCGACTGAAGAGGTCTATATTTATGCCTATTCCAAAGAAAGGTGATTTAACCAAATGCAGAAATTATAAAAGAATGTTGTTAATATCACACATAACTAAAATTTTGCTGAAGATTATTCTATCGTTGTTACAGTAGTGCAACAATAGAGAACTGACAGAAATTCATTAACATTAGACATCGTATATTTGACTCAGAAATCATCTGAGGGTTAGGATTATATAGTTACCACTATTATCAACTACCATTGTTTTCAACTATTATTGCTAAATAAATTCATTGAGAACTAAAGGGAAAACATGTTCAAAATGTGACAACTTAGGCAAGATGGGAAAACTTAGTAATTGAATGAGTTACTTCGGTTTCTATTTCATGCCACGACATTTACAATGCTAAGAAAATTAAGTATATGGACTCAGTTTGCTCATATTCTCCTACATTCATTGTTCATTCATGCTCGAGGCTAAAAACTTTGGAGACATATTATCTATTTTTCTCAGGAAAATAATAAAATCTCCTCTTGACTATTGAGATTCAGCAGAAGTGTACATCACTCCATGAATCTCAGTGCTGATGTCTATTTCTTATAGCAAATACATTCTGGATTTCCCTGCTTTGAAAAATTAAAACAGAATTTTATCCATGCTTATGCTTCCTTGATGTTGGTTGTGAAACTAAACTGAATACTTTTCTTGTAAATATCTTCCCATTAAAGGTAATTTTTTAAATTAGAGTTAGTTCATGCATGTGCAATTGGTGAATACAGAAGCAACATAAAAATTTTATCTTCTCTATTTTTACAGGAGCAAAAAAGAAAATTGGTGGATGATTTTGTTCTTTCCAATTATTCGAGCTTGTAAGTTCTTTCCAAAAATTTGAGCTTGTGAGTTACAAATATTTTTTAACTATTGTAAAGAAAACAGTGAAATACTTAGAAGTATTATTCTTTATTTAATCAAAATCAACGGTATCTTCTTTTAAAGTCGTTTTAAAAGAAACAGTTGAAGGAAATTAAGAACATAAGAATTATGTCAAAGCATATCAAAGAATATTGAATATATAAGGTACAATTTTTATACAAGTGTTTAAGAGTGTCTTTTGATTCATAACAGTAAGTTATGTATTAGATAAACTAAATTAAGAATTCGTGTGATTGTAGGAGGTACAATATAGTTTGAACTATGAATATACACCTAGATATTAAAAAATACACTCTACCATAATGTTCTGCATTGGTTTAACCACAACCTGGAAGTGATCTCTCCTAACTGAAAAATAAATTTTAAAAGTGTGTAGAGAGGGTAGATATACAGAACTCCATAAAGATTTTCAGAACAATCTCTTTCTTGTCTATCAGACATTCCTGGCTAAAAATGAGATAGCACCAAATTTTTTACTCTTTCAAACTATCTTATCTCATGCATTATGTTTTTCTTTCTATCTTTTCAGTTCCTGGTGAACTGAAAACTGTATTAATCTATGAGACCCTTGTCTTTTGACATATCTTTCTTTCACATGGACCTGGCTAATCCTGCCACGACCTAAACTTCAAAGAATTATAGGGCCCCTGAAAAGTAGTTTGTAAGGTATTGAAAAGATGACGTGGAGCTTGCAAATTTTACATGGGACAAAGTGGTTGCCACTCTTCTTTTTCAAGTACTTGCAGATATTAACACAAATGTGATCTTTCCTACTGAACTATGACTCAGCCACAGTTTATACAATGCCACAGCCCACACATTGTTACTATGCTTAAGATCTTTGACCTGTATTTGTTGCAAACATCACTGTATCATCTTAGAGTTTTGGTAGTCTGTTCTCCATATTTTCTAAAGATATTAAAATGTGTAGAAAAAAGGGTTAAGAGACAGTAATAAATTTTAGAAGATGGAGTCAGAGTAGGAGTTAAAATAAACTCTTTGTGAAGGTTAATGAATGGAGAACTAGGGTGGTTTCTTGCAAAAAATAAATGAGAGGTCCAGCCGAGGGCTATTTGCATGAATGCCTAAGAAAATGTGTAATGAATTATCTTTCAATTTGTTGAAACACAGAAAAATACAAATAAAAATTATGAACATTATTCTTTGGTAAACGTAAGATCTACTCTATGTGAGGAATGTTATTAGGCATAGCACGTAAAACCAAAAAACCAAACCCATTGCCATTGAGTCAATTCCAACTCATAGTAACCCTATAGGACAGAGCAGTATTGCCCTATAGGGTTTCCAGGGAGCCACTAGTGGATTCCAACTGCCAACCTTTTGGTTAGCGGGTGAGCTATTAACCACTGTGCTACCAGGGCTCCATATGCATATAAGTTACTTCATTTAATACTCTGAACAACCTATGAGGTATTTAATATTATTTCATGTCATATTAAATATGGCAAGGTCATGATTTTCAGTGGTTTGACCAGAAACTGAACTGGTTGCTGTTCTGTAATGTAATGTAATGTAATCACCGTATGTTATGTAATCTGATGTGATTAACCAATCAGTTGAAAGGAGAGTTTCCTTTGGAGTGTGGTCTCCCTCCAGAATAGAAATGGATATTATGGCAGAGCTCACTGTCTTGACTCTACACACTTCTTGACACTTGACCTCTAAATCATGGGACATAAGCTGCAGAAGTCTCTGGCTTGTCACCTGATATTCAGACTTGGATTTGTCATCCACTGCAATCTTGTGAGCCAGCAGAGGTCTCCAGCCTGCCTCTTGACCTATGGATTTGGGACTTGCCAGCCCCCACATTTGCATGCGCCTTTTCCTTGAAGTAAATCTCTCTGTATATTTATATAAATACGTCTCACCAGTTTTGATCCTCTATAGAACCCAACTAAAACATGGTGAAAATAAAATGGACTTTAGGATTTACACATATTCTTTCAATAAATATTTATAATGTTTATTATTCTGTAGACATTATTTAAGGTCTTGGATTAAAAACATAAACCAAACAGACAAAACCCCCAATCAGAAAAAATATAAAAGAGACAAAATTATTAAGTATAATATATAATGTGTGATACTTTAATAAGTATTTTGGATAAAGATAGAGAAAAGGGGGATTTGTAATCATACTGACTTCCTTAGGCTGCCATAACTCATTCACAAACTGGCTGTCTTAAAACAACATAAATTTATTCTCTTACACTTTTGGAAGCTAAAAGTCCAAAATCAAGGTGTTGGCAGAGCCATTCTTCCCTAAAGATTCAAGGGAAGAATCTTGTCTTACCTCTTCCTACCTCCTGGTGGTTGCTGCAGTCCCTGGTGGTTTTCACTTGTTGCTGCATCACTCCAATCTCTGCCTTGGTCTTTACATGGCCTTCTTCTCTCTGTGTGAGTGTGTGTCTCCAAATCTCCCTCTCTCATAAGGACACCAGTCATTGGTTTTAGTGCCCACTCTAATTCAATATGACCTCAATTTAACTTTATTACATCTGCAGAGACTCTATTTCCAAAAAAGGTCACAATCACTGGTATTGGACGTTCGGGACTTCAACACATCTTTTTGAGAGGCACTTCTCAATCCACGTATACTTTTTCAGAAGTGTGGTAACTGGATAATCTTTTGGCACGCAGTAGCTTTTTTATTTCCTTTTGTTCCTCTCTATACAACAACATCTGAAAATCTAAAAATTACATTTCCTAAACATCCTTGAAAGTAGGATTCTGGGTGCAAAAAAATTAGTGCATTTGAATGAGCGTTTGGAAGGTAGAAATGAAGTTGAGGTCGTTTCCTTGCTGCTTTTATTTTTTTATGCTGATGAGGATAGTTAGGAAGTTCCAGAGTTGGTCACTAGTTTTAACCTATGTCTAGATGCAGTTGTAGTTATGATCACATTCTAGGAACTGTTCCTGGAAGTACAGATTAGAGGCTACTTCCCTAGTCTTTCCAAAAGGTTTGCCCCCCTCCTCCCTAAATTTAGTTCTATGTATTAAGTTACTTCCTGTTTGTTGTTGTTAGGTGCCTTTGAGTCCATTCCTATTCATAGCAACCCTATGTACAACAGAACGAAACACTGCTCGGTCCGGCACCATCCTCAACATTCTTGTTATGCTTGAGCCCATTGTGGCAGCTGCTGTGTCAGTTCATCTTGTTGAGGGTCTTCCTCTTTTTCACTGACCTTCTACTTCACCAAGCATAATGTCCTTCTCCAGAGACTGATCCCTCCCGATAAAATGTCCAAAACACTTAAGACATAGTCTTGCTGTCCTTGCTTCTAAGGAGAATTCTGGCTAATTGGTTTCTGTTTTTTGCATTGAGTGTGCAGATAATTGATGTAAAGAAACACTTCACTGAGAAGGTGACTTGTGAGAAAAAAACTTGAAGGAGGTAATGGAGTTAACCACGTAGATATGAGGGGAAGAGCATTCCAAGAAGAGGGAACAGCAAAGACTAAGATCCTGAGGTATGAGTATGCTTGATATATTCAACAGTCAAGAGAGTTGGTATGACCTAAGCAGAGCAAGCAAAGAGGAAAGCATAAAAGGAGATAAACGAGATTAATGATAACAGGGAGCTAGGTCACTTATGGTCCCTCAATGCCACATTATTAATGTGTGCTTTTACTTAAGTGAAATGGTAAGCCATTGAAGGGTTTTAAGCATAGAACTGTCATAATCATTTTATACTAATAGGGGGATCCCAATATCACTCCTGTGTTGACGAAAGACTAATGGAAGTGAAAGTTGGAAGCAAGAGACCAGTTTAAAGCTATTGTGAGCATCCAAATGAGAAACAAGGTAACTTGTGCCAAAGTGATTGCAATGGAGTATGGAGAAATGAACCGGTTCTGAAAGTAGAACTGATGTAAAGACGTGTAAAAGGAAACTTAAGGGATGTGAAACTAAGTCAAGAAAGGCTCCAAAATTTTGGCTCAAGTAGTAGGAGGGATGAAGTTTATATCTACTGATAAAGAGAAGACTGTAGATGAGAGAGGTTTGTGTGAAATCCTCAGAGAGGTACCCTAACTCTAAAATTCTCGATTTGAAACTGATTGTTTCCTACCTACATGATCTTGAAGAATTCACTTAAACTCTCTGTACCTGTTTCCTCATTGATAACAGCAACTCCCCATAAGATTATTATGATGTGTAAGTGAGGTAATATATAGAACTCTTAGAGCATTTTATACTACATGCTAAGCCCTATATAGGTGATACTGTTACTATTAGTAGTTTTTTAGCTTTGGGCATTTAAATTTGAGATTCCTATTAGACATGTAATTAGAGATGTTTAATAAGCAATTGGATATTCAAGCCTAGAGTTCACAGAAGAGGTCAATGATAGAGATATAAAGCTGGGAATCAATAATTATAATCAATATTAGAGATTATAAAGTTGATAATCTACTCCAAATTATTTCTTTTAATGCCATCTAATCATATTCAGGAGCTCTGTTGATGCAGTTGTAAAGCTTTTGTCTGCTAACCAAAAGGCTGGCAGTTTAAATCCACCAGCCACTCCCTGGAAACCCTGTGGGACAGTTCTACTCTGTCCTATAGGGTCACTATGAGTTGGAATCAAATCAACTTGACAGCAATGGGTTTTAATCATATTCATGCTACTTTGGTGCTTACTGATGTTTCTTAAATGCAACGTGATCAGAAATCACCAAGGGAATAATGGTACATAGAAAGAGAAGTGCTTCAAGTACTCACTCTATGATGTCAACAATTCAGCAAGATGAGAAGTAAAAAATAAAGGAAACAGAGTGGAGATTCTTTGCCAACGAGGTAGGAGAAAAATCAGGAGAGTAACATGTACTGGAAGCCAAGTGAAGAATATAATTCAAGGATGAGAGAGTCTTCAACTATGCCAAGATCTGCTGAAAAATCAAATAAAATGGAGCTCATTGATGACATTAATTAAAGCAGTTTTGATAGAATGTTGTTATTGTTGTTAGTTGCCACCTAGTCAATTCCAACTCATGCTGACTGCATGTATGCAGAGTAGAAATGCTCCATAATTTTTTTTTATTTTTTTCTATAAATAATTTATTTAATATAATTAGTGGAATTTTAAAGAAATAAATATTTGAGAGTGTTACAAAAGCTTGAATGAGCCCTTCACTTTTCCTACTCTGAAAGGTCAGAAACCACTTATTTTTTTCACTTTTGTGCTCAACTTTTAGACCAATGCCTTGTACATAGCACTGCGGTAGTTGTTGTTAGATGCTGTCGAGTCAATTTCTGACTCTTAGTGACCACATTTGACAGAATAGAGCTGCCGCATAGGGTTATTCAGGCTGTAATCTGTATGGAAGCAGATCACCAGGTCTTTCTCCTGAGGAGCAGCTAGGTGGGTTCAAACCACCAACCTTCTAGTTAACAGCTGAATGCTTAACCGTTGCACCACCAGGGCCCCTTTTACATAGCACTACAGCTCAATAAATGTTTGTTGAATAATTAATAAACTTTAAAATCATTAATACTGGATAACTTCACATAGTCTAGTAGGTTTTGGCATTAAGGCCTCAAAGGAAGAATTAGGAATCCCACAGGAGGGAAAAAATAGGGATGAGTAATATATTCTGTTCTTAATTCCTAATGCTGGGAAACCCCTTGAACAATATTTAATCATTTCAAAATTGCTCCATACTCGAAAGATATTTCTATGGATCGGATGATCTTCTATAGTGTAATGACCTCCCCTGGGTTTCAGGGGGCAGATATTTCTCTGTGCTTAGTGTAGTGGTAAATATAGCAAGCTAACTTTAGATCCAAAATACATGTTGCTGTGTTGTTGAAATCTATGTCACCAGTATTTCCAAAACCAGCAAGGTCACCTGTGTTGGACAGGTTTCAGTGGAGATTCTAGATTAAGACAGACAGGAAGAAAGGCCTGGAGGTCAACCTCTGAAATTTAGCCAATGAAAACCTTGTAAATCATAACAGAACACCCTCCAACTCACTTGCTTTGGATATGGCCTTAGGAAGGATCAATCCCAAGAGGAGGACATGATGTTTGGTGACGTAGAGGGTCAATGAGGGCAAGAGAGACCTTTGGTGAAACAGACTGGCACAATAGCCACAACGATGGACTCGAAAATGCTAGCAATCACACGGATGACACAAGACCAGACAACATCTGTTCTGTTGTATATACAGTCTCCATAAGTCAGCATAAAATTTACTAACAGATGCACATATTTTGTTAAAAATTACCTTTGTAATCATTATCATAAAAGTAGTTAATGACTCTTTGTATTAATGATTTTCTACACTATAAAGAAAACACCGTAAGGGCAGGAATCTTATCCATTTTATTCATTGTTGAATACTGAGTACTTAATGTGGTGGTTGCCGTTGTTAGCTGTTGGGTCAGTTCTCATAGCAGCCCATGTACAGCAGAATGAAACATCACCCTGTTCTGTGCCATCCTCACAATTGTTGCCATGTTTAAGCCTCTGGTACAGACACTGTGCCAATCCATCCCATTGAGTGTCTTCCTCTTTTTTGGCTAATCTTCTGTTTCACAAAGCACAATGTCTCCCCCACCCCAGAGACCAGTCCTTGATAATATGTCCAAAGTAAGTGAGATGAAGTCTGGCCATCCTCACTTCCAAAGCACTTTCTGGCTGTACTTCCTCCAAGACAGATTTGTTTGTTCTTCCGGCAGTCCATAGTATATTCAGTATTCTTCACCAACACCATAATTCAAGTGCATCAATTCTTTTTTGATCTTCCTCATTCATTGTCTAGTTTTCACATACATATGAGGCAATTGAAAATACTATGGCTTGGGTCAGGCACACATTAGTCCTCAAAGTGACACCTTTGCTTTTTAACACTTTAAAGAGATCTTTTGCAGCAGATTTTCCCAATGCAGTGCATTGTTTGATTTCTTGACTGCTGCTTTCATGGGTGTTGAATGTGGATTCAAGTAAAATGAAATCCTGGACAACTTCAATAGTTTCTCTGTTACTTAACATGATCTCTATATTCATTGCATATAAAATTCAATTAATAAATATTTTTGAGTAAATAAATTGTTCAGATCTCAGATGTTACTGAGTTTTTCATAAATTAAATTTATATTCTTTTCTTCTTTATGCATATAGTTGTTGTTGTTAAGTGCTGTCACTTCTGACTCATAGGAACCCCATGTGCCAAAGTAGAACGCCCTCCATAGGGTTTTCTAGGCGGTAACCTTTACGGCAGCAGATTAACAAGTCTTTCCTTCCGTAGAGCTGCAGGGTGGGTTCCATAAGGTTTTCAAGGCTGTGAACTTTCAAATGTGGATTTCCAGGCCTGTCTTCTGAGGTGCCTCTGGGTAGGTTCAAACTACTGGCCTTTCGGCCAGCAGTTGAGCACTTAACCTTTTGTGCCACCAAGGGACTCCTTTCGATGGAATAGGTGTAGACAAATTCCAATTGACATAGATGTAGGAGAAAATGGGAGAAGAAAAATTGGAGACAAATATTTTAAATAATTTTTATGATAAAACAACAGAGAGACATAAGTTGATAGCTCAAGGGAGAAGTGGTATTAAGAGAAATTTTGTTTTGTGTTGTTGTTTTCAAGAAGGGAAAAATAATGTTCTTGCATGTGAAAAATATGCAGGAAAAGAGATCGATAAGAGGATTTCTAGATCATTGTCCTAAAATAAGTGATAGAAGGTGTGCTTCTGTTTGCTAAAAGCAGGGCTAACACTAGTTGAGAACAGTAATGGAGCAACACTGATCATAGAAAAGGCAGAAATGCAGATATACCAGTAGAGATGTATTAGGACCTTCGAGAAATTGTCTTCTGAATAGTTCAGTGAATTATGAGTTTAGTTAATTCTATGAGACTGAGGAAGAGGAAGTATAAGGGTCCAAATAGAAATATAAAGGCATAAAATAGTCTACGGAGAAAGTGGGAAAAGGAAAAGGGCAGGGAAATCCAGTATGATTGCTAGACATCCTATTTAGTGATTTAGAATTTAATGTGAGCCCAGTCAGCACGATTACATTTTTTTTTTTTTTTTTTCAGATATGTTCAGCTTCATGGGTGGAGGTGCACCATGCTGATTTTGAAGTCCCTGGGTAGTGCAAATGGTTAACAGGCTTAGCCGTGAACTGAAAGGTTGGAGAATCGAGTCCACCAAGATGTGCCTTGAAAGAAAGGTGTGACAATCTACTTCTGAAAAATCAGCCATTAAAGCCCTATAGAGCACAGTTCTGCGCTTACACACTTGGGGTCACCATGAGTCAGAACTCAATCGAAGGCAACTGATATTGGTACTGGTATGACATTGCTAAGTGAAAATATCAAAAGAAGATGGGGATGAAGAATTGAGGGAGAACGCAAGGTTCGAGGTAAGAGGAAAGGATGAAGGGAGAGACAGGCATGGTGAAAAGTAGTACTATCAATAAATGTAATGTTTTTAAGCAGTCAAAGAATTGTGAGCATTGGGATTCCGAGGGAGTGAGGTGGAAATACAGGAAATGATGTCAGAATATTGAATGATTAATTTTCATTGAAATTTTGCTTGTGTTGGTGATAATCAGGTTTATGGTTTGCCCATGGGGATATGTGGTTGAAGTAGGGTGGGGAAAAATCCTTGGAAAAGATGAAATTATGGCGCAGAATCTGCAGATATTGATTCGCAGATACTGATATCAACTAATTTAATTAAAGCAGTGGTATTAGAGGGAAGGATTTAGTGAACTAGGAGGTAAAATCTTAAAGGAGAAGGAGGGGATACCCTAAGATTTAGAAATCGGAAAATAGCAGAGCAAGGGGGAGTGAAGTGGATGGTTTAATCTGAGACATCATATTTCAAGTTGGGGAGATATAAGGGACACAGAAGGATGGTTTAAAAGTGACAGACAGGATTGAGGCACATATCTACTCTGCCTGTCCTGAAAGAAAGCAGACGCCATGTGACACAGCTGCAGCAATTACAATGTCTCAGGGAAAAACTGGGTTCCATTAAATAACAGAAAATAAATAAAAAACTCAGATAAGGGGTTAAAGCTATAGTAGATTTTGGTGATGACTGACATTGAGATCCAAAGAGCGCAAGCAATTTGCAAAAGAAATGACCCGTGTGTCAAAACATCCTGACTTACTCCAGTGCTGTAAGTTTCAGCTTGTTCCTTTATTATTATAAATTGATTTGAGTTTTGTAATTGGTTTGTTTTGTAATTCTTAAAATAACAAATATTGTCCAGTAAAACCGTCATTGTAGTCATATAATTGTAGTACTACAGCTTTAGCTTAATCTGTACCTATAGTCATGAAGCCAATAAATGACTTAAGTCTAGCAAATCTACTTAAGGCATTGAGACTCTGGAAGCACACATGGAAACGGAAAAAGAGGAATGGAATATGAACCTTCATGTCAAGAATGCGAGAGCTTCCTTCTCTAGGCTACCTCAAGTTCTGGCAGTGTTAAAATACCTGCTCCCTTTAAGCAGGAAGCCTGGCACCTGTGCGAATGTTTTTTTCTATAACTGACACATCTTGCCTCACTTACGGTAATTGGGATATCAGGATGAATTCTCCCTATACCCACAGTAGAGCTGCCTGGGAATGGTACATCATGGAAATCTTGAAGACAATCAATTGATGTTTCTATCTCAGGAAGTATCACAGACACCCTGTTTCCCAAGATAGAAATTTCAGAGCCAACCTTGACTCCTGATGTCTCTCTCATCTTGCACATTCGTTTCTTCACTTATTAATCCTTCCGTATCTCTTGAACCGAGTTTTTCCTCTGCATTTCCACTGATAGTGCCCTAGTTCAGACCTTCGTTACCTCTTCCCTGGAACTTTTCGGCAGTATACTTCAGCCCATGCTCTACACTTAGTTATCTTCTCAGAAACCTACTTTGGTGCATGCTAATGTCTGTTTTCTGGAAACTCATGTGGCACTCAGGATTGTACAAGTGAGGTTAATTGTTGAATATGTACCTTTCTTGTTTCCTGACTTCATCTCAATACAGAACTCACTTCAATTTTTTTTTTTTTTTCTTTCCACAGTGTTGCTCACACCACCTAGTGCTATGGTGAGTAATGAGTATTTGCTTAACAGAGTTGCTTGATACATTGCATCATCATGAAAGGAAAATATTCCAGTTGCCTTTTTTGGGAAGATTCCTCCTAAGTCTTCTCTGGCAAAGGTCTTAGGTTTCCATCATTGTAAAAGATTCCAAGAACATTCTCCACTTCTTGCCAATACATTTTATTTACATAATTTATGAGATATAAATTTGGAACCCTAGCAACATTGAAAATGCCTTAGGGGAAAACTAGACGAACAAACTACAAATAGCTAAATAATTCAGCTCAGTGCTGCAATCAGTATTGGGATATACCTGCATTAATTAAGAGGATAACTTCCAACGATACATTTTATTTTCTGAAACCTGGATATGTATAAGTAGCTTGCCAGATATTTAGCATATAACTCAATGCAAAGTGGTCTGATTAGATTTTTGAACAGATATACTGATTTAGGACCCTGAATAAGAAGAGGTGGTCACAGTACAACATTTTTGCATCCATGTGAAATAGCATAATTTTTTACTATTTTTCAGGAAATAGACATAATAGAATATGATATTTTGGACAAAATTAGAGGTATATTAATATTGGACATTGATTATTGGCCTAGCCCTTTATACTGACAGGAGCTATGGATTGATGGATTGAGTTTATATTAAAATAACAGATACGTCATTTGGGTAACAGGGTAGAGAAAAGAAACAAGTTCTTTTTAAAACCATATATTATTCTACTGAGCTATTTGACTTTTGAAGTTTGAGTAATAATTAATTTACATAATACATTTAAAATAATCATAATAAGCCTCAATTGAATTTCTAACCTATTTATTAAGAGAAAATGAAAATTTAAAACTCTCTATGATTGAATCTTACATCTCACACTGCCATCATTCATGACATTAAACACCAACAGGGACCAGTTTAATATCAACATACTGTATGTGAGCCTTGTGAGGCATATCCATCACCCCTCCCTGGCAGAAGAACCTCAGTGACCTATAGCCCAGATCCACTGACCCTCATAAGGATTCCAAATAAGGGAAAAACAAACTGCATCACATTTGTAAAGGGGGGATAAAATTGAAGCATGAGGCTGTGTGAAGCCAGGAAAACTTCAGCTCAGACCTCTGTCCACAAGGCAGCCACTAAACTCATAGCTCCACTTCAGGGTAGGCAACACTGGCTAGCAGTGTGGTGATGCCTGAGAGGTCAGTGGACTTGTAGGTGTTGGTGAGGATTCAGTGGAGGCTGACCTAGTCTGTCAGCAGCTCGGAAAGTTGCTGCATGCAATTCTCCATCTCCTCAGGACTCACCAAGACGTAGTAGCTGTTCAGCATCTAATAGGGCACATCCATGATGAACACTGACTTGGCACACTAAGACACTGCCCAGTAAGATGACACTGTAGCTGCTGCACCTGCTCTAGTCCATGTTCTCTGTGCCAGTGTCTTCTGGGCCTTCTTGGCCCAGATCCACCGGAGCAGAGCCTGGGCCAAACACTAGGACACTGAGATGGGCAGCGGTCAGGGTGGCCTGGTGTGCTGGATTGGGTGCTGTGGTCCTGGGGCTACTGGGCTCAGCCATGAGCAAGGCAAGCTCACTCAAAGTCAGTGCCACCTGGGCAGTGGTGAGCTTCTTTGTGATGGATGGCTAGGGCAGCTCAGCTGGGAGCTGCGGAGCACTAGTCTACATTAAGCAGCAGGTGCCAATGATTTAGCTTGCTCTGGAGCACTGCCACTGGGGGTAGGGGAGTGGTGCTGGGGTGCTAGGAAGGCCTTAAGATGCTCCTTGAGCCAGTCCACCAAATACTGGCTGAAGACAAGAAGCTACTGAGGAGATGGAAAGCTTTGAGGTTGGGGACCTCTCTGTCAGCCTCAGATGCACCCCGGAAGAAATAGCTAGTGATCTACTTCTGAAAAATCAACCACTGAAAACTCTATGGAACACAGTTGTACTCTGACACACATGGAATCTCTGTGAGTTGGAATTCCCTCTACTCTGGCAATTCTTGTTTTTTGTTTTTGTTTTTAATATACCTATATCAGAGCCCTGGTGGCACAGAGGTTAAGTGCCGGGCTGTTAATCAAAAGATTGACAGTTCAAATCCACCAGCTGCTCCTTGGAAACCCTATGGGACAGTTCTACTCTGTCCTATAGGGTCACTATGAGTCAGAATTGACTTGATGGCAAGGGGTTTGTTTGTTTAATTTGTATCTCTATAAATTCTACATTTCATCTTCACAATATATTTTTGTATACACACACACACACACACACACACACACACATATATATATATACATATATATATATATATATATATATATACACACACACACATATATACTTTGCTTCCAGGTTGTTTTTTTTTTTTTTTTTTTTTTTGCTTCCAGGAGCTTGCTTAATTAATGCAATATAGAAAAAAAAAAGCGTTTGATGAGAAATCATACAGAAACATTTCTGGGATTAATTATAGGGGTCCTTGTTCAAAAAAGGTGACTTGTTGAAGTAAAAGAATCAAAACCATTCAACTACAAAAACATTTGTTTGGATTCAGATGGACCTGAATCTTCTCTCTAAAATGGACTATTTGGATGATGTTACACAACGTAACTTCTCAGAGTTTATTTCTCACTAAAATTAGTTGTAATTATTGGAGTTATTGTAATGTAAATTTGCTGTTTTGAAATACTGAATTCTGTTTAAAAGAAAGAAAATGAATGGAGTGGATGAAATTTATCGAAAATATTAAGCATAGATGGAAAGTAAACTAGTAACTGATAATAAACTCCTAGGATGTGTTGAAAGTCAGATGGTGAGTAACCAAGTAGCTTGTGAGAAAGGAGAGAACATAAGTTGTACATATAAATAATAAGTAACTTAGTAATCATTATGACTTGATAAAGAGAAAATAGGTGTAGCTATGATAGACAGATAGAAAGAAATGGAAATGACCAAGTTGTAAGTTTCGGTCATGTCCATTCTAGGTTGCCAGCCATGTCACTTTGAGATCAACTGCCTATTGATGACACCCAGTATAGTCTCATTCTTGCCCCAAATGTACTGTGCTCAGAAAAACCAGAAAACAAACCACAACTCTTCAACAGGTTAATTGGCAAGCTATACTCGTGATCAAGTGCCTTTCCCATAGAGTACCTTTTAAGCTGTGGATCCCCTTAGTTGAACCTCAGTCACAATCCTGTTAACCATAACCTCAGTGGGGAAGGTTGAAATACAGCAGCGATAGTGACAGTATATAAGAACTTTGTATAACTTTGAATTCAGGTGCACAAAGTTGTACTATACTAATCTATTAACATATTCTATACATTTCTTCTGTCTTCTTACTGACCATTTTACATTGAATTAATTCACCACATAATTTGAGCATTTTAGTTTGATCTGTGAATTTTTTATTTTCTGTGACCTCTGGGATAGCTTGTGGAGTCAACAAATAAATAAAGGTAATTTCCTATATGACAGTTATTCTACATAACATGCCTAGTATAGGAAATGGCCTGTATTTGAGGCTTGCTGTCCTGTGTGATAATTCTCCAGATTTGCTATCTTAAAGTTATACTCTCATCTACACCAGTGGGGTGCAAAAGTGTCCTCCAGGGAATATTTGTCAGTCTCTAAAGACTCTTAATAAAAAGAATCCCTGGGTGACACAAACAGTTAAGAGCTTGGCTGCTAATCAAATGACTGGAGGTTCAAGGGCACCCAGAGGCATCTTGGAAAAAAGGTCTTGGTGATCTACTTCCAAAACATCAGTCATTGAAAATCCTATGGAGCACAGTTCAA
This sequence comes from Dugong dugon, assembly GCA_030035585.1. Taxonomy (NCBI): domain Eukaryota; kingdom Metazoa; phylum Chordata; class Mammalia; order Sirenia; family Dugongidae; genus Dugong; species Dugong dugon. Next base: position 104,485,334 of record CM057463.1, on the reverse strand, counting down.
CTTTGACAAAATTGGGGTCCTTATGAGTTGAAATTGACTTGATGGCAACATTTTTTTTCCTTTTTGGTTTTTTTTTTTTATTGTTCTACTTTAAGTGAAAGTTTACAATTCAAATCAGTCTCTCATAACAAAAATTTATACATACATTGTTATGTGACCCTAATTACTCTCCCCATACTGTGACAGCACACTCCTCCTTTCCACCCCTGATTTCCCATGTCCATTCAACCAGCTCCTGACCTTCTCTGTCTTCTCATCTCACTCCAGACAGAAGCTGCCCATTTAGGCTCATGTATCTACTTGAGCTAAGAAGCACACTCTTCACAAGTATCATTTTATGTCCCATAGTCCAGTTGAAACTTTGTCTGAAGATTTGGCCTTGGGAGTTGTTTTAGTTCTGAGTTGACAGAAAGTCTGGGGGCTATGCTTTCTGGGGTTTCTTCAGTCTCAGTCAAACCATTAAGTCTGGTCTTTTTACTAGAATTTGAGTTCTGCACCCCACCTTTCTCCTGCTCCATCAGGGATTCTCTGTTTTGTTCCCTGTCAGGGCAGTCATTGGTGGTAGCAGGGCACCATCTAGTTCTTCTGGTGTCAGAATGATGCAATATCTGGTTTATGTGGCCCTTTCTGTATCTTGGGCTAATATTTTCTTTGTGTCTTTGGTGTTCTTCATTCTCCTTTACTCCAGGTGGAGTGAGACCAATTGATGCATCTTAGATGGCTGCTCACTAGCTTTTAAGACCCCAGACGCCCCTCAACAAAGTAGGATGTACAGCATTTTCTTAATAAACTTTGTTATGCCAATTGACCTAGATGTCCCCTGAAACCACGGTCCCCAGATCCCCACCCCTGCTACTCTGTCCCTCAAAGTATTTGCTTGTATTCAGAAAACTTCTTAGCTTTGGTTTAGTCCAGTTGTCTGGCTTTCCCTGTAGTGTGTGCTGTCCTTCCCTTCACCTAAGATAATTCTTGTCTACTATCTAGTTAGTGAATAACCCTCACCCTCCCTCCCCACCTTCAAAACCATCAGAGAATGTTTTCTTCGGTGTTTAAACCTTTTCTCCGGTTCTTATGATAGCGGTATTATACAATATTTGTCCTTCTATGACTGAACAAATTCACTCAGCATAATGTCTTCCAGATTCCTCCATGTGATTAGATGTTTCCGGGATTCATCATTCTTCTTTATCATTGTGTAGTATTCCATTGTATGAATATAGCATAATTTGTTTATCCATTTGTCCATTGATGGGCACCTAGGTGGTTTCCATTTTTTTGCTACCATAAACAGTGCTGCAGTGAACATGGGTGTGCGTATTTCTGTTCGTGTGACTGCTCTTATTTCTCTAGGATATAGTCCAAGGAGTGAGATTGCTGGATCATATGGTACTTCTATTTCTAGGTTTTAAAGAAGCACTAAATCAATTTCCAAAGTGGTTGTACAATTTTACATTCCCACCAACAGTGTATAATTGTTCCAGTCTCTCCATATCCTCTCCAACATTTATTATTTTGTGTTTTTTGGATTAATGCTAGGCTAGTTGGGGTGAGAGTACCTCTTTGTAGTTTTGATTTGCATTTCTCTAATGGCTAATGATCATGAGTATTTCTTCATGTATCTGTTAGCCACCTGAATGTCTTCTTTGGTGAAGTGTCTGTTCATATCCTTTGCCCATTTTTTAATTGGGTTGTCTTTTTGTTGTTGAGGTTTTGCAGTATTTTGTAGATTTTAGAGATTAGACACTGATCGGATTTGTAATAGCCAAAAACTTTTTCCCAGTCTGTAGGTTGTCTTTTTACTCTTTTGGTGAAGTCTTTTGATGAGCATTACAAGCTCCCAGTAATCCAGTTTCTCTTCTGGTGTTTGCGCCTTGTTACTTATGGTTCGTATTCTGTTTATGCCATGTATTAGGGCTCTTAATGTTGTCCCTATCTTTTTCTTCTATGATCTTTATCTTTTTCTATTTTATATTTAGATCTTTGACCCATTTTGAGTTAGTTTTTGTGCATGGTGTAAGGCATGGGTCTTGTTTCAGTTTTTTGCAGATAGATACGCAGTTATACCAGCACCATATGTTAAAGAGACTGTCTTTTCCCCAATTAATGGACTTTGGGCCTTTGTCAAATATCAGCTGCTCATAGACAGATGAATTTATGTCTGGATTCTCAATTCTGTTCCATTGGTCTATATATCTGTTTTTGTGCCAGTACCAGGCTTTTTTGAGTACTGTGGCAGTATAATAGGTTCTAAAACCGGGTAGTGTGAGGCCTCCCACTTTGTTCTTCTTGTTGAGTAATGCTTTACTGATCCAGGGCCTCTTCCTTTTCCATATGAAGTTGGTGATTTGTTTCTCCATATCATTAAAAAATGCCTTTGGAAATGGGATTGGGATTGCATTATATCTGTAGATCACTTTGGGTAGAATTGACATTTTCACAATTTTGAATTTACCTATCCATGAACAAGGTATGTTTTTCCACTTATGCAGGTCTCTTTTGGTTTCTTGCAGTAGGGTCTTGTAGTTTTCATTGTATAGGTCTTTTACATCTCTGGTTAGATTTATTCCTATATTTTATCTTCTTGGGTGCTTGTAAATGGTATTGATTTGGTGATTTCCTCTTTGAAGTTCTTTTTGTTGGTGTCAAGGAATCCAACTGATTTTTGTATGTTTATCTTGTATCCTGAAAGTTTGCTGAAATCTTTTATTAGTTCCAGTAGTTTTCTTATGGATTCTTTAGGGTTTTCTGTGTATAAGATCATATCACCTGCAAACAAAGATACGTTGACTTCTTCCCTACTAATCTGAATGCTCTTTATTTCTTTTTCTAGCCTAATTGCTCTGGCTAGGACCTCCAGCACAATGTTGAATGAGAGTGGTGTTAAAGGGCATTCTTGTCTGGTTCCCGTTCTCAGGGAAAGTGCTTTCAAACTCTCTCTATTTAGGATGATGTTGGCTGTTGGCTTTGTATAGATGCTCTTAATTATGTTGAGGAATTTCCCTTCTATTCCTATTTTGCTGAGGGTTTTTATCATGAATTGTTGTTGGACTTTGTCAAACGTCTTTTCTGCATCTATTAGTAAGATAATGTGGTTCTTGTCTTTCATTTTATTTACATGATGGATTACATTGATTGTTTTTCTAATATTGAACCATCCTACATACCTGGTATAAATCCCACTTGGTCATGGTGAATTATTTTTTTGATATGTTGCTGAATTCTATTGGCTTGAATTTTGTTGAGGATTTTTGCATCAGTGTTTACGAAGGATATTGGTCTGTAATTTTCTTTTTTTGTTGTATCTACCTGGATTTGGTATCAGGGTTATGCTGGCTTCATAGAATGAGTTTGGTAGTATTCCATCCTTTTATATGCTCTGAAATACCTTTAGTAGTAGTGGTGTTAACTCTTCTCTGGAACTTTGGTACAATTCTCCAGTGAAACCCTCCAGGCCAGAGCTTTTTTTTTTTTGTTGGGACTTTTTAATTACCCTTTCAATCTCTTCTTCCGTTATAGGTTTATTTAGTTGTTCTACCTCTGTTTGTGTTAGGTTGGGTAGCTAGTGAATTCCTAGAAATATATCCATTTCCTCTAGGTTTTCAAATTTGTTAGAGTACAATTTTTCATAGTATTCTGTTATGATTCTTCTAATTTCAGTTTGGTCTGTTGTGATATCACCCCTCTTATGTCTTATACATGTTGTTTGCTTTCTCTCCTGTTTTTCTTTTTAAGTTTGGCCAGTGGTTTATCAATTTTGTTGATCTTTACAACAAACCAGCTGTTGGTCTTGTTAACTCTTTCAATTTTTTTTTCTATTTTCTTTTTCATTTAATTCTGCTCTAATTTCTTATTATTTCATTTCTTCTGGCACCCAGTGACTTCTTTTGATGCTCTCATTCTGCTTGTTCCAGTTACAGTGTTTATGTTTTGATTTTGGCCCTTTCTTCTTTTTGAATGTGTGCATTTATTGGTATAAACTGACCTCTGAGCGCTGGTTTTGCTGTGTCCCAAAGTTTCTGGTAGGATGTGTTTCCATTCTTATTTGATCTATGAATTTCTTTACTCCATCCTTAATTTCTTCTATAACCCAGTAGTTTTTGAGCAAGGTGTTCATTTTCCATGTGTTTGATTTTTTTTTTTTTCCCTTGATTTTTCTGTTATTGATTTCTACTTTTATGGCTTTGTGGTCAGAAAACATGCTTTGTAATATTTTGATGCTTTGGATTCTGTTAAGGCTTGCTTTATGGCCTAATACATGGTCTATTCTGGAGAATGTTCCATGTGCATTGGAAAGGAAAGTATACTTGGCTGCCGTTGGATGGAGTGTTCAGTATATGTCCATGAAATCAAGTTGGCTGATTGATTGTAACATTTAGATCTTCCGTGTCTTTATTGAGCTTCTTTCTGGATGTTCTGTCCTTCACTGAAAGTGGTGTGTTGAAGTCTCCTACTATTATTGTGGAGTTGTCTGTGTCTCTTTTCAATACTGTTAGAGTTTGTTTTAAGTATTTTGGAGCCCTTCCATTAGGTGAGTATATTTTTTTTATAGTTATGTTCTCGTGGTATACTGATTTAATCATTATATAGTGTCCTTCCTTATCTTTTGCTGTGGATTTTAGTTTAAAGTTTATTTTGTCAGAGATTAATTTTGCCACTCCTGCTCTTTTTTGGTTGTTGTTTGCTTGATAATGGCAACTGTTTTGGTTTGTTTGTTTTTTAATAGATATTTTTAACTTTCACAGCTGAGGTAATTCTACTGACATCTCTGGGTAGAGATGGCAGATACTGCCAAACATCTTACAATGCACAGGACAGTCTCCAACACAAAAAATTATCAAGTCTACATGTCAATATTATTGTGGTTGATCTACAGTTATCATTTTCCATCTTCATTGGAAATTTTGAAATCAATCTAAACATAGAAATTCATATTTAATTATTCTATATCAAGAAATGTATTTATTTCTTGCACAGTCAATTATTGTAATTGTTGTCAATAAATTGTACACTTGTAAAAAGTTGAAGTGGAAAAATTGTAAGATAGATATATTTACAACAATAACCAAAAAAAAAAAAAAAGTGTAGATGCTGAGGTTGCTTTTGTACAACCTAAAACTTCATTTGATTTGGTTCCTTGGTTTGGAGGTTTAAGGTCATGGTTTCATGTGACATCCCAGTTAATTGGCCTAATAATGTATTTAGTGCTTCATTTCTACCTCCTAGTTCATTGCCTAGTGCTGGGGTCTTAAAATCTTGCAAGCAGCCATCCAAGGAACAACAATTAGTCTCTATTCACTTGGCACAACAGAGGAAGAAGGAAAGTCAGGAACAGGAGGAGTATATGGAATACGTAGCTAATTGCCTCTGTAAACAATTCCCTCCTTTGCCATGAGACCAGAAACACTGGATGGTGGTTGGATACCACTACGGAACATTTTGAGAAAAGATTGTATAGAAGAACCTTGATCAAAAGAGGCAAAATGCAGAACAGAAATTCAGATTCTCATGGACCCCTGACCATCTGGAGCCAACGGGGTCGTATGAACCACTGAAACCATTGCCCTAAGGTAATCTTTAAAAGTTAAACCAAAATATCCCCTGAAGTCTTCTTAAAGCCAAACAATAGTTTAGCTTAACGGATAAAAAATATCTGCCTTGAGTATTATGCTCTTTTAAGAACTGTCTGCATGAGATTAAAGTGACAACAGTAGCTTGAAAGATTAGATAGAGTTTATGTTAATGGGGGAGGAATAACTCAGAAAAGGAGATTGAGAATGGTTGCATAACTTGAAGAATGTAATCAATCTTATTGAATTGCACACATAGAAACAGTTGAATTGATGTATGTTTTGCTGTGTATACTCTAAAAATAATAATAAAATAATACTTAAAAAAGGAAATGTATTTATTTCAAAATAATTTTGAAATAATTTGCCTTATGTAATTTCTTATCCACCATCTAATCTACTAAGATACTAAATACTGAACGGCTATCCATTATACTTGGATGCACGATCTAAAATTCATGGAAGCAGCAGTCAAGAAATCAAATGAAGCATTGCATTGGGCAAACCTGCTGCAAAAGACCTCTTTAAAGTGTTGAAAATCAAAGATGTCACTTTGAAGACTAAGGTGCACCCGACCCAAGTCATGGTGTTTTCAATTGCCTCATATGCATGGGAAAGCTGGGTAATGAATAAGGAAGACCTAGAAGAATTGACGCCTTTGAGTTATGGTGTTGGCAAAGAACATTGACTATACCATGGGCTACCAAAAGAATAAACAAATCTGTCTTGGAAGAAGTATAGCCAGATGCTCCTTAGAAGCTAGAATGATGAGGCTTCGTCTCACATACTTTGGACATGTTATCAGGAAGAGCCAGTTCCTGGAGAAGGACATCGTGATTGGTAAAGTAGTCAGCAAAAAAGAGGAAGACCCTCAATGAGATGGATTGACACCGTGCCTACAACAATGGGATCAAACATAGCTACAATTGTGAGGATGGCACAGGACCAGGCAGTGTTTCCTTCCGTTGTGCATAGTGTCGCTATGAGTTGGAACTGACTCAACGGCACCTAACAACAGAAAAAATTTCTTAGCCACCATCCAGTTTAGTGGAACTACATCCTAGATATTTAAATTCAATACTGAATACTTACTATGAAAACCACAAGAAAACTGATTAGTCCTCTGATCTTATCCTTTGTTCAAATATTGTGTCTATGGCTCAGAAAAATTTTCCATATTTATCATACTTTGAAAATATTATTATAAAAGTATTTCCTAAGGGTTATTAAGTCAGAGGCTTTAGGGCTTCCAGCAAAACTAGAAGTGTTCATTGCTAAGAACATAAAGATCAGCAGTTTAAACTATGTTGTGCTAATTGGCCAAAAGTAATCTAAGAAAAAAGATTTAGTAGGGACTTAAAAATAATAGCCAGGCTTAATTCAGTATCAGATAACAATTTTGTCTTCATAACCAAGTTTATCTTCTCAATGGTTAAGGCTAAAGTGTAGCATGAGGAAGAAAGGCAACTGTTTCCTTGATTGTATATTCGATGACTGTGAAAGGGAGAGAGTGGTATCTCAGCACTTTTTCATTTTCTGTACTACACACATACTTTCTCATTCTTTTCACTATGTTTACATTGTCTGTTCATAAAAACACAGTATCCTTAGCAATAGTGTGATGTGTGTGTATGTGTGTGTTGGAAGGAGGGGGCTAAAAAAGTAAGTTAGATTCTCAGAGAGAGAAGAAGAACTAATGAACAACATATAGCACAATGGAAGTTCTGCTTTCCAGTTTCCGTTCGTTAGAAACCTACCCCTGACAACATGCAGAATTTATTGATCCAGCAGCTATCTATCCTCTAAAGTTGCATTAAAAAAAGAGAGCTCAAACAGAAGGTGAGTTTGTGGGGGAGCATGTGGAAGAAAAAATAAATTGCCGAACTGTCTTCTTAAGGAAAATACTTCACCTAATGTGCTCAATGGTCTAGCCCTTCCTCCATCTGACTAGATAGACTACCGTATATATTTAATAAGGATGACGTTTTATAGGTAAAAATAATGAATGGAGTCCATGATACTAATATAGCAGTATATACCTAGCCTGATGTTTTCCACGTAGTGGGACCAAGAATGGATTATCAAATTGTATGAGAACACAATAAATGTTTACATGTATGAATGTGTGAGACAGGCGGTGAGAGCAGGAGAAAAAGGAAAGCAGAATCCCTCTGTAGAGAGGAAGAGAGAGAGAGGTTGTTCCACCATTCAAAAAACAAATATTTTTATCCCTTAAGCCTGGAAAGGGAAAAAGAAGCAAAAAGCAACTGATTAGTTCTCCCCAGGAAAAAGAGACTTACTAATTTACCCCACACAGGGAAAGAGGTGAAATGGTGGAGCCTACTGCAGCTCTCCTTGTTCCATGTCCTCTTCTGAATTCTGCCTGAGTTTCTAGCAGTTCCTTGTCAATGTACTGCTGCAAACACTTTTGTATGATCTTCAGCAAAATTTTACTTGCTTGTGATATTAAGGATATTGTTCGATGCTTTCTGAATTTGGTCTGATCACCTCTCTTTGGAATAGGCCTAAATATGGATCTCTTCAGGTTGATTGGCCAGGTAACTCATGAGTAACCTGTACATAGATCAAGAGGCAGTTGTTCTAACAGAACAAGATGGAGTGACACAGTGGTTGCAACAATGGGCTCAAGCATAACAAAGATCATGGGGATGTTGCAGGACCGGGCAATGTTTTGTTCTGTTATACATAGGGTCACTATGAGTCAGAACCAATTTGAGGGCACCTAAAAACAACAACATCACTGCTCCTCTGGACACAGAAAAACTTCATCAAGTAAATGGAATTCTAAGAATGTTCACAGCAGTTGCAGAAAATTTCCGAGAAGACCAAGAGAAAAAGTGGTGGCACTTGGAGCAGCGGCGTTGCAGACTGAAGGTGACTTCAATGGTAATTGCAACCTTTAACTGTGCTGACTGATACAGAAAAAGTTGGAGACTCTGCCATGCTTCTCATGGGGAAAAATAATGGAACTCAGAGTAGATTTGGTTCCAGCAATTATTCTTGTGTGTGTGTTGCCAAATCATACATCAGTTTGGAATGACTCACATCCCATTGACTGTCCTTCCCTAGTCTGAGAGCCAAGAAAGCATCTGTACTATACTAAGAGTTATACAGCAATAATTATATCTAACTTCTCATCCCCACATCTGAGTGGCTTAAAAGTGTCTTGTGTATTCTTGCTGCCTATGCATTTTCCTTACCCATCATTTTATTTATTTATTTTTTCTTAATGCTTGAGCCCATTGTTGCAGTCACTGTGTCAATCCAACTCATTGAGGGTCTTCATCTTTTTTGCTAACCCTCTATTTTACTAAGCATGATGTCCTTCTCCAGGGACTGATCCCTCCTGATAGCATGTCTAAAGTATATGACATGAAGTCTCTCTATCCTTGCTTCTAAGGAGCACTCTGCCTGTACTTCCTCCAAGACGTATTTATTGATTCTTTTGGCAGTCCATGGTATACACAATATTCTTCAACAAAACCATAATTCAAAGGCATCAATTCTTCTTCTGTCTTCCTTATTCATCATCTAACATTTGCATGCATATGAAGTGATTGAAGACACAATGGCTTGGGTGTGGCGCACCTTAGTCTTCAAGGTGACATCTTTACTTTTTAAAACTTAAGGAGGTCTTTTGCAGCAGATTTGCCCAAATGCATTGCATTGCATAGTTTGATTTCTTGACTGTTGCTTCCATGGGTGTTGATTGTAGATCCAAGTAAAATGAAATCCGTGACAATTTCTACCTTTTTTCTGTTCATCATGATGTTGCTTATTGGTCCAGCTGTGAGGATTTTTGTTTTCTTTATGTTGAGATGTAATCCATTCTGAAGGCTATAGTCTCCATCAGTAAATGCTTCATGTCTTCTTCACTTTCAGCAAGCAAGGTTGTGTCATCTGTATAACCCAGGTTGTTAGTGAGTCTTCCTCCAATTCTGGTGCCCCATTCTTCTTCATATAGTCCAGCTTCTCAGATTATTTGCTCAGCATACAGATTGAATAAGTATGGTGAAAGGCTACAACCCTGATGCACAGGTTTACTGACATTAAACCACGTAGGATCCCCTAGTTCCGTTAGAACGACCACTTTTGATCTGTGTACAGGTTCCTCATGAGCACAGTTAAGTGTTCTGGAATTCCCATTCTTTGCAATGTTATCCATAATTTGTTATGATTCACACAGTCGAATGCCTTAGCATAATCAATAAAACACAGCTAAACATCTTTCTAGTATTCTCTGTTTCAGCCACGATCCATCCGACATCACCAAATATGTCCCTGGTTCCACATTCTCCTCTCAATCTGGCTTGAATTTCTGGCAGTTGCCTGTTGATGTACTGCTGTAGCTGCTTTTAAATGATCTTCAGCAAAATTTTACTTGTGTGTGATATTAATGATATCACATACATATATTAATATATGCATATGATACGTAATATATTAATGATTAACACCCATATCAACATCAGAAGTGGTTTTTTGGGAAAAAGAGAGGGAGTTTCAGTGCATTCTTCATTGTCCACTTCCTTAAACCTTGAATATTGGTCAATATTAAAAATTGTGTTTGTCCTTGTTTTTTTGCTGTGATGATACTTGGTAAAACGCAACTATGAAGAAGTAGTTACAGAGAGGTGGAAAAGCATCATCAAGTACAATGTTCAACTCTCACTCAAGATTGAAAAGATAATCTGGCTATCTGATGAATCAAGAATCTATGGAAAAGTCACATGAAGATGACTCCATGGATTAAACAGTAAAGATTAGACTTATTTTGAAGTTCCTTGAATGCATATATGCTGTCATTCAAAAGTGTTTTTGAATCTCTTAGAATCCTGGCCTGAGGTCAGCATATATAAACACCCAATAAATATTTACTTAATTGAATGGAAGTTGAGTGTCAGCTCTTATTATGACTAGAGGATATTACCCTAGAATATTTATTTCCAGGAAATGATTGGAAATTATTAACTTCAATAATTCATGGCTTCGAGTTGAATGAATCTGAACCTCTTTTCCTCCTCTACACTTCAACCCAGAAAGCCTCTAGATTAGATATAACTCTTTGTTGTTGTTGCTGCTGTTAGATGCCAACGAGTCAGTTCTGCCTCATAGTGATCCTATGTAAAATAGAACTGAACACTGCCCAGTCCTGTGCCATCCCCAAAATCTTTGCTGTGTTTAAGATCATTGTTGCAGCCACTGAGACAATCCATTTTGACAAGGGTCTTCCTCTTTTCCACTGACCCTCTACTTTACCAAGCATGATACCCTTCTCCAGGGACTGGTCCCTGTAGATAACATGTCCAAAGTGCGTGAGACAAAGTCTCTCCATCCTCACTTTCAAAGAGCACTCTGGCTGTATTTCTTCTAAGACAGACTTGTTCGTTCTTCTGGCAGTCCATGCTATATTCGGTATTCTTCACCAACACCATAGTTCAAAGACATCAATTCTTTTTTTTGTTGATGCCAAAAGCATTGTTAAAACTAACAAAATTATGAAGAAAAGGAATCTGACTCATTAGTTAAGTGTTCCACTTACATATTAGGTAGCATAGTGATAGTACATTAATGTGGATGTATTTGTGATTTGTTTAACAGAATTGAGAAAAAATACGAAGATTTAATGATATGGTTATCTTTGTTCTCACGAAATTGAAAACAAATCAGGATACTAAGATGGTAGATATGAGTTTTTGGACTTATATTATCTATTGCTGAAAAACTAACAGTCAAAATTTCTTTGTCTAAAAAAAAAGTAATTTTTTTTTTTTTTTTTTTTTTAATTTCTCACCGCTCTAGGGATTGACTGGGTTCAGAAACATCTTGCTTGGGTCTCATGCAGTTTCAGTCAGGTAACAATGGAGGCTAAAGTCATCTGGACTCTGGGACCCTGGGCAGCTGGTCATCTCTCCCTTTCTCTGTAACATCAGCCCTTTCCATGTCATCTCTCCATGGTAGTTGAATTACTTACATAATAACTCACAAATTCCAAGAGCAAAAAAATGGAATCTGCCAGCATTTCTTAAGCTTTAGGAGTAAAACTTACACAATGTCCCTATCACCACCTTTTATTGGTTAAAGCAAGTCACAGAGTCATCCCGCATTCAATGTGGGAGGGGGCTATGCAATAGGATGAATGCCAGGAAGTGTGGTTCATTGGAGATAATCTTCGGAAAGTAGCTAACATAGGCATCCTTCAAGACTCCTTTAATTGAGTGGCAGCAAGAGGGAATGAGCAATAATTGGAGAGGATGAAAAGAAACAGCATATGGTTTAAGCAGTAAGACAATCAACTACACATATGTGATTGCTTTCCCAGCACAGAATACATTCCTCTTGCAGTTCATTGTGTCCAAATTTGTCATGAAATATCATATGTTCCATGTCAAAGCAATTTTCCATGGATTTCTCCCTGGTAATTGTTTTCACACAAATATTGCTATCTAACACATTTCCTTTTTCTAAGTCCTGAAGCAGACGTAAGAAGATAACATTGAAACTGGCCTCTCTAACTGAAGCAGCTACTAACTCTAAAATACCTGGAAGTTTTCCAGAAGATATTTATATAGAGTCCACCAAAGAGAAGTCACATTGTTTTCCTAAGTTCAAAAGTGTATATCCAGATAGAAATGCTTTACAGAGGTATGCAAACAAGAAGATCAGGTTTTTCTTCCAACTAAGAGTACACAGTATTTTCAAAAAGGAGCTGAGGTAATGAGAAGCAACGTAAAGAGATGAATGAGGCACCCATGGTAAATGGGATAGAAGGGGACTGTGTGGATTTGATATGGGTTTAGAAAAACCACCCAAGAGTATGAAGATCGATGCTCTACTATCTTTCTGAAATATATGTATATTATATATATATATATATATAATATACATAATATACACATATATATATCAACATTCCTACAGATGTGTCCTGTACCATGACAGTTTGAGGGAGGTCAGTAAAGCTGGCAAACTGGCAAATACTGCCATTGATGATGGAACCTTTCAGTTTCTTTAAAGAAGACTTTTTTCATTCCATGCTTACAGTGGTGAGTGTGTTGTGTCTGTGCGTGTGTGATAAGGGGATTTGGTATATGTGGACTGCTTTTAAAAGTACACTGGGGAGGAAGGAGGTTGTGTATCCTCAATTTAGGACTGAAATCTTCAATGAATCCACCAATTTTCAGTCCCATGCTTCCCCCTAACATCTGCTGGAATTTGTTGCCTATGCCTCTCTAGTTCACTTTCTTCAGAGAGTTTTCCTCTAGTATTCTGGGAAGTTGTGAAGTGAGTTGGGAGGATGGGGAGGAATAATAATAATTGCCTGGCTGCATGGGGTAGAGGAGCAACAGAACAGAGTTTCCTACAGCTGACTCGACTTTCCGAATCTTCAGCATAAAATGCTTCAAACGATCTTTTTAACTTTTTATATTTTTGTCCTACCTCTGCCCTCTTGGGGCCTGGTGTGTAAGTGCTGAGCTTCTCAAGAGGTATTATGGATCAAATTAACTCGGTTCAAGCTATTTTCTCCCTCTGCAGTCAATTAAATAATACTTTTCTTCACACTCTAAAGTCAACAATCATTCTAATATCTGCATTACTTCTCCTGAAAAGTATTAAAATATTTTATGTGCTGCTTTTACTTCAGTGATCTTTTGGAGTGGATAAATGATGAATATTCATGTTTAAGCCACAGTTTTTAAGTGCTGTTGCTCTCAGGGATCTTTCCTGACTTTAAACCACATGGTTTGAAGAAATACCTTGTTCTGTTTGAAGAAATACCTCTTGGTGTATGGACAGGATCCACGTGAGCACAATCATTGCTTTGTCCTCAGCCAGAATGTCTTAATTTCTATAGAAAAATATCACTTTTGCCACCTCTCTTCTAGCCTTTTAAATCAGATTTCAGTTGGAAGTTGATTCCTTGGAAATAAACAATAGAGTACAAAACAGGAAACCATCTGTGTGAGTATCAGGAAGGATGAATTGTGTCAAAAGTTGCAATTTATTTTTATAGTGTAAACTTTAGCAAAACATCCAACATGCAGTAGATGTGCCCTGGGAAACAAGGAAATAGATGTTATTATTAATATATCATACAAATCACAATTTAAAGGACACATTTCTATATTTTCATCGTATTCACATTGTTGTGAAACCATCACCTCAATCAAATTTTTTAACATTATCATTCCCCCTAAATAAAAATCCTGGACCCATTGGCAGTCAATTTTATTCCTCCTTCCATCTCAGCACCCTCAGTCATACTACAAATCTACTTTCTGTCTCTATAAATTTGCTTATTGTGGGCAATTCATGTAAATGGTATTACAATATATGTGTTTCTTTGTGACTGAGTTATTTCACTTTGTGTAATCTTTTCAAAGATCATCCATCTTGTAGCATGTATTAGTATATCATTCATTTTTAATTGTTGAATAGTATTCCATTGTATACATTTTATGCATTCATTATTCAAGTAATAAACATTTGAGATGTTTCCACTTTGTGGTTAGTATAACATCTGTGTACAAGTTCTTTTGTGAACATATGTTATCACTTATCTTGGTATATACCTAGGAGTAGAATTACATAAAGAAAACAAAAATCCTCACAACTGGACCAATAAGCAACATAATGGTAAATGGAGAAAAGATTGAAGTTGTCAAGATTTCATTTTACTTAGATCCACAAATCAACACCCATGGAAGCAGCAGTCAAGAAATCAAAAGACGCATTGCATTGTGCAAATCTGCTGCAAAAGACTTCTATAAAGTGTTCAATAGCAAAGATATCACTTTGAAGACTAATGTGCGCCTGACTCAAGCCACGGTATTTTCCATCACCTCATATGAATGCTAAAGCTGGACAATGAATAAGGAAGCCTGAAGAAGAATTGATGCTTTTGAATTACGGTGTTATTGAAGAATATTGAATATACCACAGACTGCCAGAACAATGCACAAATCTGTCTTGGAAGAAGTACAGCCAGAACACTCCTTAGAAGTGAGGATGGCAAGATTTTTTCTCATGTACTTTGGACATGTTACCAGGAGGGAAGGGTCCCTGGAGAAGCACATCATGCTTGGTAGATTAGAGGGTCATCCAAAAAGGGGAAGACCCTTAATGACATGGATTGACACAGTGGCTGCAACAATGAGTTCTAACATAGGAGTGATTTGGGGGATGGCAGAGGACCGGGCAATGTTTCTTTCTGTTGTACGTAGGGTCACTATGAGTCAGAATTGGACTGTATGCACCTAACAACAACAACAACAGAATTACTATAGAGTAGGACAATAGTAATTGCTTCTAAGGAGCATTCTGGCTACACTTCTTCCAAGACAGATTTGTTCGTTCTTTTATATCTACATATACATATAATCAAAAATTACATATATAATCAAAAATTATATATATATACAATTAAAACACATATAATTAAAAATTTTATATATATAGATATAATTTTCCCTGGGTAAATTGTTATTTTGTTGTGAAAAGAGTTTGCTATGCCACTGATTCTGTAATTCAGTAAGCCTCATTTCCTCTAGATATCCTTACTCACTGTTATTAATTGTATTAATTCAAATCATATTCTATTTAAAATTTTTTAACATACGTTTTGAATATGTATTTTAGAAGATATTAACAAAATGTACTCTTCAGTGGTGGGCAGAATGATGACGCCTCAGAAATATCCAAATCGGAATACCCATAACCTATGCACATTTAATTTTACCTGGAAAAGGGAAAGCAAGCCTGCAGATGAGATCAGGTTGCTAATCAGCTGATCTTCATACAGAGAGATTATCCCAGATTACCTGAGTTGACACCCTGTAATCACAAAACTGAAAAGAAAAAAAAAAAAGAAAACCAGTTGCCACCAAGTCAATTTCAACCCCATGTTGTCAGAGTAGAACTGCGCTTCATAGGGTTTTCAGTGGCTGTGGCCTTGTGGAATCAGATCACCAGGTCTTTCTTCCAAGGCACCTCTGGATAAACTTAAACTGCCAATCTCAGTTAGCACATGAGTGCTTAACCATTTGCACCACCCAGGCAGACTAGTGTAATCACTAAAGTCCTTAAATATGGAAGAAGTAAGTAAAAGGGTCGTTATCAGAGTTATGTGATGCGCTGTAAGAAAGACTCAAAAGGCCATTTCTGACTTTAAAGTTGAAAGGGGGCCATGAGTGAAAGAATATAGGTAGCCTCTATAAACTGGAAAGTCAAGAAAGGCGATTCCCCCCATATTAGTTTCCTAGGGCTGCCACACCAAAATATTACAGATTGGCTTGTATAAACAGAAATTTACTGTCTTATAGTCCTAGAGGCTAGAACTCCAAGATCAGGGTGTGTCTACTAGGTTGATTTCTTCCGAGGCTTTGAGGGAAAATCTGTACCATTGCTTCCTTCCTAGTTTCTGGTAGCGCCAGCCATTCCTTGGCTTGCAACTGCAGGGTAATATATCATCTTTCCTCTTTCTCCCTATCTCTGTACATATTCTCTTTTATAAGGACATTAGTCATGTAGGATTAGAACCCACCCTTCTACAGTATCACTTCATGTTAACTGATAACAGCTTCAAAGATCCTATTTCAAAAAGAATGACAGTAACAGGTACAGGGCTTAGAACTTTATCATATCTTTTTTGAGGGACAAAATTTGATCCATAATACTACCTTAGAAATTCTAGGAAGGAATGCGGCCCTGCAGACTTGTTGACTTGAGCCCAGTGTGACCCATTTTGAACTTTTGGCCTCCAGACTTGAAAGATAGCAAGTTTTTATCATCTTGTTACCAAGTCTTTGGTAATATGCTACAGCTGCACTCATCTCCTGCAAACATCAATTACTTTTGAAAAGACAAAAAAATAAAATAAAATAAAAATCATAGACTAGAATGACCCCAAATCTCTAAATTAAAGGAAACTTCTGTGTAACAATTTGATATTTGTAAGATGAATTGAGTCTCAGACTTGGGGATGTTTTTCATCCTTTTTGTATTTTTTTCTAACATGTAATCCAAAATCTTAGCTAATTCGTCTAATTCAGCATTGTGTGTATATATGTAGGACCCCTGGCAGCACAGTAGTTGAGCACTCAGCTGCTAACCTAAAGGTTGGCTGTTAGAACCCACCAGCCACTCCATGGCAGAAAGATGCGGCAGGCTACTTTCATAAAGATTTACATCCTTGGAAATCCATGGGGCAGTTCTACTCTGTCCTATAGGAATGCTATGAGTCAGAGTTGACTTGATGTCAACAGGTTTGGTTTTTTGGGGTACTATGGGTGTATATACGTATAAGGGGTGAGTACTGATCTTAAAAATCACATCACTTGCTGATTCTTGAAAGAAATATTTAGGGAGAATGCTAAATGTTCATGTACTATAATCTAACAGTATGCAAAAATTCTGGTGTAAAATGAAAACAATAAAGTTGAATATATAAGGGAGATAAAAAAATAAAAAGAAGGAAGCTGGATGAAACAAAGCGACTATATAATCTAATCTTTAATTTTGTCACTTGAAACAAAACGTATGTGGAACCTGAGAGTTTCTGATGAAAATATTTTTGTAAAAAAATTTCAGTCAGTAAAGAGTTACTTTTGACTTCACTATTTTTTCTCACAGGAAAATTTGGCATTTTTCTAAATAAAATCCAGAAATACAAATTCAAATTCCAAGGAAATATATTGTAGTTAACTACTTTATATTTATCAAATTCTTTACAAATACATTAGATGAAGATAATTGTGACAATGAGATGTCTGAGTACCTAGTGTTGCTGCAACAGAAGTACCACAAGTGGGTGGCTTTAAAGAACAGAAATTTATTTCCTCACAGTTCAGGAGGCTAGAAGTTTGAATTCAGATCATGGCTCTAGAGAAAGGGGCTTCTTTGTCTATTTCAGCTTCTAGTAGCTTCCAACAATCCTTGGAGTTCCTGGGCTTAAAGACACACATGTCTCCATTGTCTGTCTTCCTCTTCCCTTTGTGTGCGTCATTCTATCTATTCTGTTTTTTTTGTAACTCAGAAATGATTAGGTTTACAGTCACTCTACACTGGTGTGACCTCATTAACATAACAAAAGAAAGGCATCTATTTCCAAACAAGGTCATATTTACAGGTAAAAGGGTTAGGATTTCAACATATATTTTGGAGAGACACAATTTGATTATACCATGAGGTGACTTCCCTGAAAAATATAAACACAATATAATTACATCAGTTGGAATCCCTGAGCTTACCAAAGTGACCCAATGCCAAACATGGAGAGGCCCTTGGCAGGTTCAGTGCAGTAGTTAAGAAATTTGGTTAAGGGGAAACCAAAAAGCAAACATGGTTCAAATCATGACTCAGTCATGTACAGAGTAGTCTTGTTAAATTTCTTTAATTACGTTCTACATTAATGTTTCCACCAAGTGTCTTCCAGTTTGTCACGCTGTGTGGCTTTCATGTTGCTATGATACTGGAAGCTTTGCCACCAGTATTTAAATATCAGCAGGATCACCCTTGGTGAACAGGTTTCAGTGGAGCTTCCAGACTAAGACTAGGAAGAAGGATCTGGCAGTCTACTTCTGAAAAAATTAACCAGTGTAAACTTTATGAATAGCAGCAGAACATTGTCTGATATAGTGTCAAAAGATAAGAACCTCAGGTTGGAAGCACTCAAAAGACAACTAGGGAAGAGCTGCCTCCTCAAAGTAGAGTTGATCTTAATGAAGTGGATGGAGTCAAGCTTTCAGGACCTTCATTTGCTAACGTGACACAACTCAAAATGAGAAGAAACAGCTGAAAGCATCCATTAATGATAAGAACCCGTAACGTACAAAGTATGAATCTAGGAAAATTAGAAATCATCAAAATGAAATGGAATACAAACGTTGATATCCTAGGCATTAATGAGCTGAAATGGGCTGGTATTGGCTATTTTGAATCAGACATTCATATGGTCTTCTATGCCAGGAATGAAAAATTGAAGAGGAACAGTGTTGAGTTCGTTGTCAAAAAGAACATTTCAAGATCTATCCTGAAGCACAACGCACAAACTTCTACAAAGAAGAAGGATTGGTAGTTGGAAAATATGGCCTTGATGATAGAAACGACACCAGTTGGTCTTAGAAAGTTCTATCATGCCATCTCCAGCATCATTTCTATCACCAAGGTCATATTTTCCAACTACCAATACTTCATTTCCAGCTTTTGAATTCATTCCAATTGCCAGTAGTTATCAATGTATCTTTATTGCATGTTTGATCAATTTCAGATTGCAGAAGTTGGTAAAAATCTTCAATTTCTTCATCTTTGGCTTTAGAGGTTGTTGCTTTAAATTTGAATAATAGTCCTATTAACTGGTTTTCCTCGTAGGCATATGGATATTATCCTAAAACTGACAGTGCTGTGCTTCAGGATAGATCTTGAAATTTTGTTGTTACCTATTAAGTAAAAACAAAAACAGATGGCACATTATAATTGAATAGTTGTTCTGCCTTCTCTTTTCCTTCATTAACTATAGAACATTTTTCTGAGAAGTTGGTCTAATCTTTTTTTTTTTGGTGGCGGGGGTGGTGGGGCTGACTTGCCTGAACAGAGATCAAAGTAACTTTTTGTTTATTGTTCTTAAACTTTTGTAACCCTTACTTTTTCTTAGACTTGTGCATCTTGTTTGCATTTATTTTTGATTATGTGCTCTTATTTCCATTTCAATCATTTTATAGGTGTCATTTAAGTTTTAAAAGTTGTACTTGTTGGAGAGCTTCCTGGCCTCTCATACTATTGCTTTAGGCAACTTTTCTTTTTTCCATCTTAAAAACAAATAATAATTGCAGAACCAGAAGAAAGTGTATTTTTGAGAGCTTCTCAACTCTCTTGAGACACTTTCCGTCTTCCAATCTCAAAATGTGGAATTGGCCCGTATTCTCTCTGTGTGTATGTGATGTCTCTTTCTATGACTTTCATGTCTGTCTCTTCCTTTTACTCTTTTTCATAACAACTATAATAAGTATGTAACTTTTCCATAGGCACCTCAAAAACCAATTTATTTGTGAACTTTTAATTTTTCTAGGTAGTTGTTTTCTCACTTTGTCCAATGTGTTCTATTTTTCACATATCATCTAGATGTTCATTTTAATTTATTTCTTCATCCTCAGAACCTTGTAAAACCAGATGTTCTTTTGGCATTGTTTCCTGTTTCAGTCTAGGAATTCTTCAACTATTCTGATAATTTAGAATATAGAGAGAAAGGTTTATGATGCTATTTCTTCTCTTAAAGCACCTAGACTCCAGTGCAAAGACACTGTACTGGTTCCCACTGGGATTGTGATCATCTTTTATGGTGCAGTTTATGGGGTATCTAATTTTGTAAATTGTTTACAACTCTCTTCTCTCTCCTCTCCACCGATATGGGTAAAGCGCCCTACCTATAACCATACAACTCTATGCACCAACCATTAAACAAGCATTACTACATTGTATTTTAATATCCTGGTTACTTGATTCTGTTCTCTGTATTTCTACTATCTCCTTGAAGGTATGACTTTGATTAATTAATGCATTTATGTATATAATTAAGAAACATGTTGCACGTAGACACAGATGAACTTTTTTTTTTTTAATTGATTGCATGTGGTGGAGGGGTAAAAGGAAGAATATAGGACCATTGACAGGTTTCTGACATCAGCAAATAGGTGGAAAATGAAGCTATAAACTAAAATATAAAATGCAGGTGGAAAATCTGTTTATAAGTGTTCTCATGTATATTATTGCAGCTGCTTTTTATGATAATGTTAGTTGTAGACATATTATTATTGTTTATCGATAGTAGTAATATTTTATAGTGATAAAATTAAGGCTAAAATAGATTACTTAGATTATCTAACATCACACAACTAGTGAGTTGGAAAGCTTGGAATAGGTCTCCTCTTTACTGGTTTCACAATACCTATTACACTTCTTTCCCAGATAAATATTTTCTGTTATACATGGGATGTTTTAATTCCAATTTTATAATCCCAGTGCCTAGTATGTGCCTATCATACATTTAAAAAAGTAGTTATACTTTTTAAATAATATGGGAAATGTCCCAGGAGTATCCCTTCTCTTCAGATACCTAATGATGCCAAAGACGACCCAGAGCCTTTTAATGTAAGTTCAGCTGATGATTTTGTAACATTAATTACTCACTGAAAAATAGATGAATTCTGTCAGATACCATTCATTCTCTATTTGAGTCCAAGAAGCTGAATTTAGAGAGAAAGAGAGGGAAAAGGACTTGTAAACTGATAGTATCTTATACTGCCTAGAAACATCTTGTCAGTAGTTTATTTTGACGTTTCAGAGTTTTTATTTCAAATATGTAAAGCCAAGAAACCTAGTTAATTTTCAGAGAAACCAGAGCAGATTGATAATTTCAAAACAGTTTCTTGTTAATTCGACTTTAAAAACCCATGTTAAAAACAAGTGCTATTATGGGTTAAATTGTGCTACACAAAAGATTTGTTGAAGTAAGTCCTAAATTGTGGTATCTCTGAATGTGACCTTATTTGAGAATAGTTAAGTTTAACATAAGGTCATACTAGAGAAATGAGGACCCTAATCCAATATGACTAGTGTCCATATTTAAAAAAAGAAAAGAAGAGATACAGAGGGGAAAATCTTACGTGAAAATAGAGATTGGATTACACTGCCAAAAGCCAAGGAATGTGTGGAGCTACTAGAAGCTGGGAGAAACTGGGCAGGATCTTCCCCAAGAGCTTTCAGAGAGAGCATGGACCTGCCAAAACCCTGAATTTGATCTAGCCTCCATATCTGTGAAAGAATAAATTTTTTTCGTTTAAGCAACACAGTTTGTGATAATTAATTATGGCAGTCCAAGGAAACTAATTCAGATGCTGATTCATTAATGTAGAACTTGGAATGGAAAATTGTTGTCCATTAGCCAAATACAAAATCATATAGTTTGTAACATTGCTAAATGGGTCAAAAAATGAAAATAAAAAAAAAAAAGACTATTTCATGACAATTCAAATTTTACTGTCCATAAATAGTTTTATAGGAACATAGTCATGTAATTTCACTTGCACATTGCCAATGACTGCTTTCACTTTTTATTAGCAGAGATGGGTAGTTATTACAGAGATGTATGGCCTGCTAAACCAAAAATACTTATTCTCTGGGCTGTTACAGAAAAAGTTTGCCAATCCTTGGTCTAGAATAAGGAACATATTTTACAGTAACATACAGGTATAATCTAACAGGTAGAATATAGTTTCCTTGTACAAAGCAAATAGAAAGCCAGTTAATAATTAGTTATTTTCAGCAAGATGAGCTTCAAAGAATTTGAGGAATATATATTATGGGCTTATATATAATAAAAATAATACATATTCCTCAAATTATAAGCTTGGATGTAGCACTGGAGGTCACTTGTCTAGGGGAGTAATTTAGAAGACAGCTACCCTGCCAACCGACTGGAAGAGATCCATATTTGTGCACATTACAATGAAAGGTGATCCAACAGATGCGGAAATTATAAACAATATTATTAATATCCCACACAAGTAAAATTTTGCTGAAGATATTTCAAAAGTGGTTGCAGCAGTACATCAACAGGAAACTGCCAGAAATTCAAACCAAACTCAGAAGAGGATGTGGAAAGAGGGATATCATTGCTGATGTCAGATGGATCTTGGCTGAAAGTAGAGAATACCAAAAAGATGTTTATTTGTGCTTTATTGACTATCGAAATACATTCGACTGTGTGGACCATAACAAATTATGGATAACATTACAAAGAATAAGAATTCCAGAACACTTAATTGTGCTCATGTGGAACCTGTACATACACCAAGAGGTATTTCTTCAAACAGAACAAGGGGGTACTGTGTGGTTTAAAGTTAGGAAAGGTGTGCATCAGACTGTATCCTTTTACCATACTTATTCAATCTGTATGCTGAGAAATAATCCGAGAAACTGGACTATATGAAGACGAATAGGGCATCAGGATTTGAGGAAGACTCATTAGCAACCTGAGATACAGAAATGACACAGCTTGCTTGCTGAAAGTGAAGAGGACTTGAAGCACTTACTGGTGAAGATCAAAGACCACAGCCTTCAGTATGGATTATACCTCAACATATAGAAAACAAAAATCCTCATAACTGGACCAATAAGCAGCATCATGATAAATGAAGAAAAGATTGATGTTGTCAAGGATTTCATTTTATTTGGATTCATAATCAACACCCATGGGAACAGCAGTCAAGAAATCAAAGGACACATTGCATTGGGCAAATCTTCTGCAAAAGATATCTTTAAAGTGTTACAAAAGCAAAGTTGTCACTGTAAAGACTAAGGTGCACCTGACCCAAGCCATGGTGTTTTCAATCCCCTCATATGCACATGAAAGTTGGACAATGACTAAAGAAGACTAAAGAATTGATGCCTTTGAATTTTGGTGTTGTTGAAGAATATTGAATATACCATGGACTTCCAGAAGAAGGAACAAGTCTGTCTTGGAAGAAGTACAGCCAGAATGCTCCTTAGAAGCAAGGATGGCGAGACTTCATCTCACATACTTTGGACATGTTATCAGGAGGGATCAGTCCTTGGAGAAGGATAGCATGCTTGGTAAAATAGAAGGTCAGTGAAAAAGAGGAAGACCCTCAAAGAGATGGACTGACACAGTGGTTGCAACAGTGGGCTAAAGCATAACAGCAATTGTGATCACGGCGCAGGACCAGGCAGTGTTTTGTGCTGTGGTGCATGGGGTCACTATGAGTCGGAACCAAGTTGACGGCACCTAACAACAACAAGTTCTCACACATTAGTGTCATGGGAATTATGTGGCAATGCTTGTTAAAACAGCAGAGTAGGACACTATACAAAGAGAGATGGTAATTTAGTAAGTCTGATAGAGTGCTCAGGAATCATTTTTTAGCAAGCACCCAGATAATTATGATGAAATAATCTTTAGGACCATGTTGGGAAACTATGCTCTACACTTTTTTGATATGAAGTTATAAATTTCTGATGCTAACATCTTTTAACTTTATTGTTGATTTTGTTGTTGTTAGCCCCTGACTCATGACTATGCCATGTACAACAGAAAAAAATCTTCCTGCTTCTGCACCATCACCATGATTTATTGTGGACTGGACCGTTGTAACCATAGGATTTTTACTGGCTGATTTTCAGAAGTAGATCATCAGGCCTTTCTTCCAAATCTGTGTTAGTCTGGAAGCTTCATCAAAACCTGTTCAACATCATAGCAACACTAACGCTACCACTAACAGAGGGGTGATGGCTGTGGGTGAAGTGCATTGGCTGGGAAGTGAACTTGAATCTCTGGCATGAAGGCAAGAATTGTACCACTGAACTACCAATGAAGCACTAGAATATCCCATTCATATTTTTTCCTGTCTTCTAAAGTAATGTTTTCTCTATTTATGAATTATTGAAACAGGGAAATATAAAAAAAATAATTAAAAATAGGGAGAAACATGATATTGAAATAAGAGAAGGGATGCAAGTAGAAAGTGAGTACCACCTAATATTTGCATTTTAACATCAAATGAAAGAGAAAATAAATCAAATCAAAATGCAGAATGTATTTTTAGAGTTAGTTTGACATTATCATCTTTTCGTGGTGTGTCTCATATGGACCAGTACAAATTGTATCCCAGTCAGCCTCAGTCACTAACTAACATGAAAGCTTCTGCCCTTACAGCTTTAATATTATCATATATACATATTTTTTAATTTCACAAACTAACTTTATTTCTAGCTTTCTGCAGTTTTTGCTATTTTGCTATTATCTTACGTTGTCTTACTTACAGATCTTATTTGTTATGTCAGTAATTTATCCATCCCCAAGTTCTTTACTCCTTTCTACCATACCATTTTATGGAGAATATAGGAAAACTTGTTAGGAAATGACCCTCTAGGTGAAGTAGATAAGAAATCTGATATTTGGATAACATGTGCACTTTGCATTTTAAGCTATAAAATCCAAACTGTATATCTCAAATAAGCCTAGTGTTAGCATTGGATTTGAACACTAAAACAGCTGTATCAAATGCATTCTGAATCAAGAAGTTCAAGTGAATTCTACCAGGGATAGTGCAAAACAACTTTAATTTCTGATATAAATGACCATATGATAACCTATTCATATTGTAAATGTTTATGGCCTTATGTATATATTTGTTGTTGTTTTTTTTTTTTTCCTGAGAGAGGAATACCTACACTTGCACACTGATCAAGATACATGGAAAGTTTTTTGCACAAATTCTGATTTATTTTCAAGTACAGTGTAAATTATGGACATATTTTACTCCTGATCGTAATAATTAATATATTTGTCACATTTATGTAAAATTTTAATAGTTAAAGGTTATAGATCTGTCCAAAACAACTCTATTAAATTCCAAGGTCTCAGCTCTAAAGAAGTTGTCTTATAAACATAATTTTATTTCCCTATGAAAAGTGAAATGTTAAACAGATTACATCTGTATGTCTTATTGAAGTCCCAGGGTGGCACCAACTGTTAAGTGCTCTATTGTTGTTGCTGTTGTTAGGTGCTGTCAAGTTGGCTCCAACTCATAGTGACCCTGTGTACAACAGAACAAAACACTGTGTGGTCCTGTTTGCTCTACTACTATCAAAAATGTCAATGATTTGATCTCACCCGGAGATGTCTAAGAAGACAGGCCTGGTGATCTGCTTCTGAAAGATCACGGCCTTGAAAACCCTGTGGAACAGTTCTACTCTGCACACATGGGGTCGCCATAGGTCACAATTGACTTGATGACAACTTACAAAACTACAACATTTCTTATTAATATACAAATTTTGGGACTTAATAGAAAATAAAAACTTATTAACTCATTTATGTCTTCACATATTTATTCATTATATTTCTAAGCTTGCTTCCTTCCAACCTCCTCCAGTCTGATAGTCAAACTCCTTCATCCTTAAAATCTCCAGTTGACTTCCCCTCAATGACCCCTTTATTCATCACTCCATACCTAAGTATATTTTTGTGATCTTCCATGCTTCCATTAAATCCAGTGCAAATCGCCACTGTAGCAAGTATTATATGTTTTTAATGTCTTCGTTTCTATGTCTGTAAACTGTTTGTAATTTTAGATTATGTATTTTCATATTTAAGGACCCCTGGTTGCACAATGGTTAAACACTCAACTGATAACCAAAAGGTTGGCAGTTCGAACCCACCCAGCAGCTCTGCTAGAGAAAGACCTGGCAATCTGCTCCCATAAAGATTATATCCAAGAAAACCCTATGGAGAAGTTCTATTCTGTCACATGGGGTTGCTATGAGTCAAAAATGGACTCAACAGCACCTAACCACAACACAAATTTTCATCTTTATATTTTCATCATCTTGTACAACAGAAACCAAAAAAGAAGTCACAAGAAAAATGAATATATTAAACTTATGGTTGAATTCAGTAGCATGACAATACAATTTAGAGCAAAATAAACTAAGAACCCTTTATAATAACAAATTAATTATCTCCCCTTGTTCATCTACTTAAACAGGAAATGTCATAGGACAACATGCAAGAAAAAATTCGGAGGAAAGTACCTATCTACTACATTAACAAACACCTAAAAAACGAAGCCATCTGGCATAAAGAAGATTTCCAGACAAGAATTGTCCCCCCAAAAAATAGAAAAAGAACTGACAACCTTGACATAAAAACTACTTATTTCAGTGCCAATTTTTCATTTCTTACCAGTTCAAAGTCATATCTCTCTGTGAATTGCATTTAGTCTCACTGGCATCTGATTAAAAAAAAAAAGAACATTTTATCATGTCATGGATTAACGTGAATGTATTTATTCAACCTGCCAAACCAAACCCGAATGGTAGAATAACCCACAGGACAACTTGCCAAATGGATATGAAATATACAACCTGAGTACTGTGATGGACTGAGTACTCACCAGTAGAATCTGTAACTCATACACAGTACAGATAGTACTAGGTGACACTAGTGGATTCATTAGCATTTAGTGTCTTAATGAGGATTTTGCCTTAATGTTTTGTGAAATTTTTTTCCTTGCCATGATGACTTATGGGAGTAAGAAAAGAAGCTTCCAGAAATGGGAAATCAGCGTGTGTAGTATATACTAGTCAGCATTTATCCTACCTGAGAACATAACCTTCATGTAACAGGAAATTAAAAATGACTAAACCCTTCTGTATTATTTCACAGATATCGTTTGATATTCTAATAATAACAGTGTAATGTAAATCATTGATGCTGATAGTGCTTCAATGTAAAAATCAGTGACCTTAATTTTTGCCTGTTTCTTTTATGTTCATGATTAATGAAGGCTAAAATAGAAAAGAAAGCAACGACTTCTCTCTTTAAAAAGAAAAGACTTTATTCTCTGATTTCCAAGTCCTTGAAACAGATAAAAATGGCAATCTAGTAGTAGCAAAGAAATGTAAAAGAGAATGCTTAGAGCTACATAGAAGTGCATTCCCAGAGAATGGCAATATTAACCTTTCAGATATATAAATTGTGCCACTTATCTGCAAAAAAAAAAGCCAGTATTCTCTGTTCTGCATTAAGCAGCTAGGAATAATGGTTCTTATAACAGAAAGGGAAAAAGAAAAAAATCAAGATATTGCTCTCTCTTTCTTTCTCTATTTTTTTCATGCATTTGTTATTCATTGATCTCTGGCCAATCAAAAGGCTACTGGTTCTAGTTCACATACACTTAATATTTTATTCATAATTATAAAAATTTCTCACATTTTATAAAGAATGTGTAAGCCCTAGAATACCTTCATGCAATTTACATAAAAGTATCAAGTTGAAAATGAATAAGAATTTCTGTCTTCATTGAGTTAAGAGATAGAATTTATTTCACTGAGTTAGAATGCGGAATGATTCTGCTATCCAAGTTGATTCAATAAAAAAAAACATTAAAAATATCATTTGTTATTTCTTTAAATTTACCCAATGAAATTTCATCATCCAAAAATATAAATTCGTTAATATAAATATAAATATAAAACTATGCCCATTAAGTATTTCCTAGTCCCAGGCATCGTGCCATATATGTGCTTACTACTTAATGCTTTCACCAAATTTAATGTCAGTATCGTTACCATATGAGGAGTCTGAGACTTCAAAATATTAAATTGCTTCCCAATGTTGTGCAGCTATGAAGTGTAAAATTTAGAATTTGCACATTTAATTGTATTTAATAACTGCCTGGCACTTAACAAATACCTTACACTTCCAGTCTACTAAGTAAATTAGTTAAAAACTACTATGCAGAAATGAAGCTATATAGTTTTTAAAAAATGATAATATTTAATTTTTTTCCTAACTCCATTTCAGAACTTAAATAAAAAAAACAAAAATTGATTCATTTTGGGGATGGTTGTGTACATTCAATTCTCATACTATATCTCTGCTTTTAAAGTTTATACTTAAAACATATTGCTGAAGTCCTTGCAATTTTCAGATTAAGCTTCCAGTGACTGGTGGGATGGCGCGGCGGGCGCTAGAGTTGGCCTCTCAATAATCTGCATGGCTTTCCTGGGGTCTGCAAAGTGGGAGTTAAAGGTTAACCTTAGAGTCAATGAAATCTAGCTTCAAATCTTAGCTCCATTAATCATTAATTCTGAGCATAGGGAAAGGTAATAAACCATCTGAAGTCTGGTAAAGCATCCAAAGTGAAGGGCCTGACATTCGATAAAGTTCAACATCCATTCCTGATAAAATAGGTAGAGAAAGGAAGTTTCTCAATGTAATAAAGGACATCTATACAAAATCAACAGCCAACATCATTCTTAACAGAGAGAGGCTGAAAACATTACCACTGAGGACAGAACAAGAGAAGAATGCCCTGTATCACCACTCCTATTTAACATTGTGCTGGAAGGCCTAGCTACAGCAAAAAAACAAGAAAAAGAAATAAAAGACATCCAAATTGGTAACGAAGAAGTAACTCTATCCCTATTTGAAGATTATATGATACTATACACAGAGAATTCAAAGAACTCCACAAGAAAACTACTGTAACTAATAAAAAGATTCAGCAGTGTAGCAGGATACAAGATAAATGTAAAAAAAAAAAAAAAAAAATCAGTTGGATTCCTATATACCAATAAAGAGAACTACACAAAGGAAATCAAGAAGATGATACCATTTATAGTAGACCCTAAAAAAAAATAAAATACTTAGGAATAAATCTGATCAGGGGTGTAAAAGGCCTGTACAAAGAAAACTACAAAACACTATTGCAAGAAACCAAAAGAGACCTATACACATGGCAAAACATACCATAATCATGGATAGGTAGACTCAACATTGTGAAAATGTCAATTCTACCCAAAGCAGTGTACAAATACGATGCAATCCCAATCCAAATACCAACAATATGCTTTAAAGAGATGGAAAAACTACTCATGAACTTCATATGGAAAGGAAAGAGGCTCCGGATAATTAAAGCACTATTGAAGAAGAAGAATAAAGTCAGAGGACTCGCACTACCTGACCTCAGAACCTACTGTACGGCTACAGTAGTCAAATCAGCCTAGCACTGGTACAACAACAGACACGTTGACAGTGGAACAGAATTGAGAACCCAGATGTAAATCCATCCACTTATGGTCACCTGATCTTCAACAAAGGCCAAAAGTTCATTAAATGGGGGGAAGACAGTCTTTTAAACATACGGTGCTGGGAAAATTGGATGTCCATCTGTAAAAAAAAAATAAAATAAAAGGTGAAACAGGACTTATATCTCACACCATACACAAAAACTAACTCAAAATAGATCAAAGACCTAAACATAAAACCAAAATCTATAAAGATCATAGAAGGAAAAATAGGGTCAACACTAGAGGCCCTTATACACAGCATAAATAGCATACACACCATAACTAACAACACACAAACACCAGAAGATAAGCTAAATAACCAGGATCTTCTAAAAATTAAACATTTATACTCATCAAAAGACTTCATCAAAAGAGCAGAAAGAGATCCTACACGCTGGGAAAAAATTTGTGGCTATTACAAATCTGACAAAGGTCTAATCTCTAAAATCTTTAGGAAAATCCAACAACTCTGCAATAAAAAGACAAATAATCCAATTAAAAAATGGGCAAAGGATATGAACATACATTTCACCAAAGAAGACATTCAGGTGGCTAACAGACACATGAGGAAATGCTCATGATCAGTAGCCATTAGAGAAATGCAAATCAAAACTACAATAAGATACTATCTCACACCAACATTACTGACAAGAATAAAAAAAAACAAATGTTGGAGAGGCTGAGGGGAGCTTGGAACTCTTATGCACTGCTGGTGGGAATGTACAATGGTATAATCATTTTGGAAAACGATATGGCACTTCCTTAAAAAGCTAGAAATAGAAATACCATACGATCCAGCAATGCCACTCCTAAGAATATGTCCTAGAGAAATGAGAAGTCACATGAACAGACATATGCACTCTCATGTTCATTGCAGCATTATTCACAATAGCAAAATGATAGAAATAACCTAAGTGTCCATCAACAGATGAATGGATAAACAAACTATGGTACATACACACAATGAAACACTACTCAATGGAAGAACAATGATGTATCTGGAAAACAGCTCACAATGTGGATGAATCTGGAGGGCATTGTGCTCAGTGAAATAAGTCAGCCACAAAAGGACAAATACCGTATGAGACCACTATTGTAAAAACTCATGAAAAGGTTTACACACAGAAATAAACAATCTTTGATGGTTACGAGGGAGAGGAAGAGCGAGGAGGGAAAAACATTAAATTGACAACAGATAAGTAATAACTTTGGTGAAGGGTAAGACAGTACACAATACTGGGGAAATCAGCATAACTTGACCAAGGCAAGGTCCTGGAAGCTTCATAGACACATCCAAACTCCCTGAGGGACTAAATTACTGAGATAGGGCCGAGGACCATGGTCTTGGGGGACATCTAGCTCAACTGGCATAACACAGTTGTAAAGAAAATGTTCTACATTCTACTTTGGTGAGTAGCATCTTAAAAGCTTGTGAGCGGCCATCTAAGATACGCTGCTAGTACCGCCCTGTCTGAAGCAAAGGAGAATGAAGAAAACCAAAGACACAAGGGAAAGATTAGTCCAAAGGACTAATGGACCACAACTACCACAGCGTCTACCAACTGAGTTCAGCACAACTAGATGGTGCCCAGCTACCACCACCGACTGCTCTGACAGGGATCACAATAGAGGGTCCTGGACAGAGCTAGAGAAAAATTTAGAACAAAATTCTAACTCACAAAAAAAGACCAGACTTATTGGCCTGACAGAGATTGGGGAAACCCCCAGAGCATGGCCCCAGACACACTTTTAACTCAGTACTGAAGTCATTTCTGAGGTTCACCCTTCTGCCAAAGATTAGACAGGCCCATAAAACAAAATGAGACTAAATGGGCACACACTAGCCCAGGGGCAAGGACAAGAAGGCAGGAGGGGACAGGAAAGCTGGTAATGGGGATCAAAGATTGAGAAAGGGAGAGTGCTGACATGTTGTGGTGTTGGCAACCAATGTCACAAAACAATATGTGTATTCATTGTTTAACGAGAAACTAATTTGCTCTGTAAACCTTTATTTAAAGCACAGTAAAAAAAAAAAAAATTGATTTCTCTAAGAAAGGGGAAGGACAAATGAACAAATGTTTATTGTGTAGGTAGTCTAAACAAGTTGCTTAGTAAAATTACCAAATTTAATCCTCACAAAAATTGTATAAGAAAAAATATTATTGTTCCCACTCTCTGGTTAAGGAAACTGAAACTTTAAAAAAAAAAAAAAAAAGTAAATTGACCAGGGACAAATAGTCCTTAAGTGTTTGAATTTCCATTCAAACACATTTTTCTGATATTAACATCTTCATTCCATTACCCTGTTAGTAACACCAGTACACACGCTTATAACCATGTCCACTGAGACATCAGCT
The DNA here is from genome assembly GCA_030035585.1 of Dugong dugon. Taxonomy (NCBI): domain Eukaryota; kingdom Metazoa; phylum Chordata; class Mammalia; order Sirenia; family Dugongidae; genus Dugong; species Dugong dugon. The sequence goes on along the minus strand of CM057463.1, from coordinate 104,453,740 downwards.
TAATATGAAGAACAACATTCTGTTTAAGGAATCTTAGCAAATTCAGTTGACTCCATGTTTCCTGCCAGCATCTTGTAGGTGAGATTTTGCTCTGACTTGATCCAGATTCAGAGAAGGAAATATAATTTATGAAGATTTTATAAATGAGATTTTGCCTGTACTGAAAGGAGAAAAAAAAAAAAAAAAACCACTTCTCAAGTTCACAGGTGCCATCTACCAACTATATCTTTCTACAACCCGCAGTAAGCAACAAGAAAGTCTGCCTTTTCCTGGGTCTCTAGAGTGATATTGCCATTCTATTATCTACCAAATCACAGGCTTATGCTGTAAAATTCAGGAGTCTTATGGGACTTGTGCCTTCCAGGCAGCCGGTATGAAACGTGATTCCTTCCAAATCTTCTTGTCTGGCATTCATACATTAGAATCCATAAATCATCAAGACATTCTAGAACAGCAAGGGAAAACATGAAAATTTTCACTTTCTGTTATCTGTAACCTAATCCCAGGAGCCTTAACCAAACCAAAGAAAAAACCTAAAATGCCTCCAAATCTCCGCTCTCTAAGGCCAGGCAGTTCTACTCTGACACACAGGCTATACTGGACTTGTCTATCTTTGTGTAAGTGCAACGTTTATACAAAGAGAAAAAGAGACTATCTAAGTCAATTTAGTTCTACCTTCAACTCAGGTCACTTAATATATGCATGTGTAAGACTTCTATAGCCTTGCTGCTTCCCAAGCTTTTAACACATTGTCTGAATAAGGGGTTAGTAACTGGTTCAGTAAGTGTTTACCCTTCTTTAGCGCCTCTCTGACCGCTTAAAATAACAAGTTCTGCCCTGAAAGTAACGTTTAACTCATGAAATTTGAGGACAATTTATTAGTTTATAATTTGTTTTTGTTACACAGCATACCCAGTTTCAAACATTGTTTTGTGCAGCTAGTATAGATCTTATTTACCTCTATTATACTAAATAAGTTTTTAACAAGTAGTTCAGCAGTTTCTTTCCTTGACAGTAGACTTGCTGACCTCTATTATTCACTCAAGGTGCCCTGTTACCATCAAGCCTAAGTCCTGTTAGATTTGTAGAAGAATTGACCTCAAAAGAAATTTCTAAGTGCTGTTGATCCAATAATGAAAAATATAGTTCACCATACTTATCATTCACTTGTATTCAACAGATGATACTATTTACTATATGGTATTTTTCCAAAAAAATTAGCTGTACTTCAGAGAGACTTTTCTGTATGTAATGTGTTTCTAATCACATAATTCTTGGCAATAAATGAAATGAAGCATTTTAGCTAGTAAATCTTGTGGAGAATGACATTAAGTTGATGATGATTGTTTTAAAATATTATCTCAACCCCACAGGTATCATCTAGCTACTAAAGTTTTCTACAAACCTTAATGAGCAACTCGATTCTAGCATAAGAAATTTTGCCTTTCCTGAGGTTCCTAGAGTCATATTGTGATTCTATTATTGCTTTGCTCATCAAACTTATATAGCCCCAAATTTGGTAGCAGCTAACTTCAAATTTGAATTACTCTTTCTTTTTCACATTTCTTGCTATTACCCATCACAAATCTGTTAAACTTGAAAATGAGTTCCATGTTTGCATATGACTTATTTCTATACTGTGATCCTTTCTTAATTACTCAAAATTACACAATCCTGACATGGATGGAGTCAAGCTTTTGGGACCTTCATTTGCTGATGTGGCATGACTCAAAATGAGAAGAAATAGCTGCAAAACATCCATTAACAATCAGAACTTGGAATGTACAAAGTATGAATCTAGGAACATTGGAAATCTTCAGAAATGAAATGGAACATAAACATCAATATCCTAGGCATTAGTGAGTTGAAATGGGCTGGTATTGACCATTTTGAATCAGACAGATGTATGGTCTACTATGCCAGGAATGACAACTTGAAGAGGAATGGCATTGCATTCATCATCAAAAAGAACATTTCAATATCTATCCTGAAGTACAACGCTGTCAGTGATAGGATAATATCCATATGCCTACAAAGAAGACCAGTTAATAAGACTGTTATTCAAATTTACACACCAACCACTAAGGCCAACGATGAAGAAATTGAAGATATTTACCAATTTCTTCACTCTGAAATTGATCTAACATGCAATCAGGATGCATTGATGATTACTAGTGATTGGAATGTGAAAGTTCAATATCATCAGTTAGAACAAGGCCGGGGACTGACTGTGGACCAGACTATCAATTGCTCATTTGTAAGTTCAAGCTGAAACAGAATAAAATTAGAACAAGTCCAAGACAGCCAAACTACGACCTTCAGTATATCCCACCTGAATTTAGAGACCATCTTAAGAATAGATTTGACGCGTTGAACACTAATGACCAAAGACCAGGCGAGTTGTGGAATGACATCAAGGACATCATACACAAAGAAAGCAATAGGTCATTAAAAAGATAGGAAAGAAAGAAAAGACCAAAATAGATGTCGGAAGAGACTCTGAAATTTGCTCTTGAAAGTTGAGTAGCTAAAGAAAAGGAAAAAATAATGAAGTAAAAGAACTGAACAGAAGAATTCAAAGGGCGGCTTGAGAAGACAAAGTAAAGTATTATAATGATATGTGTAAAGAGTTGGAGATAGAAAACTGAAAGGGAAGAACACTCTCAACATTCCTCAAGTTGAAAGAACTGGAGAAAAAATTCAAGCCTCAAGTTGCAATAGTGAAGGATACTACAGGGAAATTATCAATAATGCAGGAAGCACCCAAAGAAGAAGGAAGGAATACACAGAGTCATTATACCTAAAAGAATTGTTTGATGTTCAACCATTTCAAGAGGTAGCATATGATCAGGAACTGATGGTACCGAAGAAAGAAATCCAAGCTGCACTGAAGGCGTTGGCGAAAAACAAGCTCCAGGAACTGATGTAATATAAATTGAGATGTTTCAACAAATGGAAGTAACCCCAGAAGTGCTCACTCATCTATGCTAAGAAATTTGGAAGACAGCTACCTGACCAACCAACTGGAAGAGATCCATATTTATGTCTATTCCCAAGACAGGTGATCCAACTGAATGTGGAAATTATCGAACAATATCATTAATATCACACGCAAGTAAAATTTTGCTGAAGATAATTCAAAAGCAGCTGCAGCAGTTTGTCAACAGGGAACTGCCAGAAATTCAGGCCAGATTCAGAAGAGGATGTGGAACCAGGGATATCATTGCTAATGTCAGATGGATCCTGGCTGAAGGCAGAGAATACCAGAAAGATGGTTACCTGTGTTTTATTGACTATGCAAAGGTATTCAATTGTGTGGATCATAACAAATTATGGATAACATTGCAAGGAATGGAAATTACAGAACACTTAATTGTGCTCATGAGGAACCTGTACACAGATCAGGAGGCAGTTGTTTGAACAGAACAAGAGGATACTGCGTGGTTTAAAGTCAGGAAAGGTGTGCGTCAGGGTTGCATCCTTTCACAATACCTGTTCAACCTGTACGCTGAGCAAATAATCCGAGAAGCTGGACTATATGAAGAAGAAAGGGGCATCAGGATTGGAGGAAGACTCATTAACAACCTGAGATACGCAGATGACACAACCTTGCATGCTGAAAGTGAAGAGGACTTGAAGCACTTACTGAAGAAGATCAAAGACCACAGCCTTCAGTATAGATTACACCTCAACATAAAGAAAACAAAAATCCTCACAACTGGACCAATAAGCAATATAATGATAAATGGAGAAAAGATTGAAGTTGCCAAGGATTTCGTTTTGCTTGGATTCACAATCAATACCCATGGAAGCAGCAGTCAGGAAATTAAAAGACGCATTGCATTGGGCAAATCTGCTGTAAGAGACCTCTTTAAAGTGTTGAAAAGCAAAGATGTCACCTTGACGACTAAGGTGCGCCTGACTCAAGCTGTGGCATTTTCAATTGCATCATATGCGTGAGAAAGCTGGACAATGAATAAGGAAGACCAAAGAAGAATCGGTGCCTTTGAATTGTGGTGCTGGTGAAGAATATTGAATATATCATGAACTGTCAAAAGAACGAACAAATCTGTCTTGGAAGAAGCATAACCAGAATACTTCTTAGAAGGAAGGATGGCGAGACTACATCTCACATACTTTGGACATGTTGTCAGGATGGATCAGTCCCTGCAGAAGGACATTATGCTTGGTAAAGTACAGGGTCGGTGAAAAAGAAGACCCTCAACGAGATGAGCGACACAGTGGCTGCAACAATGGGCTCAAGCATAGCAACAATTGTGAGGATGGCACAGGGCTGGGCTGTGTTTTGTTCTGTTGTGCATAGGGTCCTTATGAGTGGGAACCGATTCGACAGCACCTAAAAACAAACAACACATTTGTTGACTCATATTGGTAGGATTTACTATGTCCTGCACCCTCTGGGACACATATGATTCCAGGTAATGGGATATAACTCAAAACAAAATTCTAAATTGGTCCTTTAATCGATATGCCTTCCATTAGTGAAAACACACGGTATCAACAAATAAAGATGACACAATTGAGTAACCAAAGGGTTAGGCAGTCAAGAGACAAGTAGAACCAAATTTATGTAAAATAGTTTTAATTTAATTTTCTTAATCAGATATAACAACATAATAGCTGTTGGAACACAGAAAACAATGTGAAGAACTCCACTTGAGGATTATTTTTGTGTTTCTGTTGCCTGTAAAAGTTTGCTAACTATAAATACTCACTTTTTGTCATTTTGACATGATTTGTTCTGTCCTAGCACACTCATATAAACCTTAAATATAAAATAGATATTCTTATTCCAGTTAGTCAGTTATTCTTTTGTTTCTTTCAATTAATATTTTTGAATGCCTACTACAAACTACGAATGTTCTAGGTTCTTGGAATGTAACAGTGAGCAAAACAGATAAAAATTTTTGCCTTTACAGAGTTTAGATTTGTAAAGGAGAAATTCATGAAGACCCCCTGACAAAAGTAAAAATGACTGAACTAACTCAGGCCCCTGCATTCAGCAAAATTAGATTGGACCATTAACAATGTTTGAACTTTGGTCTATTTATCCGCTAGCAACCATGGGTAGCTAAGGACATGTTTTCTCTGCGGTAAAGCCAAGATGAGGAAGAAATGTACCCCAAGGAGGGGGGTCTTGACAAAAATACATTGGTGTAAGATGGACTTAAGAAATATCCCTTCCTTGATAAGATCGTAGAAACAAAGTCTCAGGAAAAAAGCTTTGGCATCAATAGTTATCTGAGTTTCTCAGGCAACTAAAAGAGTTTCTGCTTTTCTAAGAAAGGGGACCCTGGCACCAATGTGTATCATTAGCCCTGGCATTTACATCCCTTAGAAATGTTTTACATCAAGGAAGACATTTTTAAAATGTACTGTGGAAAGTAGGTATTGTAAGAATCCTGTTACTGTGATTGTAATCTCTGTACCCGCACCCACTTCTGTAACTAACCCCTGTAATCAATCAGTGTAGCCCACCTATGCATATGTATCCAATGGAAGCCTCTTCCCCACTTGACCCTCCCTTTTCTGACCTCAGTGAGTGTTTAACCAATCAGTGATTTTTGTTGTAATTTCCTCTTCTAGCCCTATAACCATTCCTGCCCAAGACCCTGTCTTTGGAACTGATTAGTTTTCACTAGTGTGAGCTGGTGACTTCCAACAGTCAAATGCATCTTTAATGCTGAATAAGCCAAAAGCCAAATCCGTTGCTGTCGAGTCAATTCTGACTCATAGTGACCCTACAAAACACAGTAGGACTGCCCCACAGGGTTTCCAAGGAGCGGCTGGTAGATTTGAACTGCCCACATTTTTGTTAGCAGGTGAACACTTAACCACTGCATACCACTGAACAAATACCTTGAATTTTCATTTAAGGTCTGAGTGGTTTCTCTCTATGACACATTCTAGTCTAGGAAGACAGAAAATATAAATAAATACATAAGTAAAGCATGTTTCATGTTATGACAATGAATGCTTTAAAGAAAAATCAATCAATGAAAGAAGATGTTGGAGATTTATAATTTATACTATAACGAGAAAGCAAAGGACAATTCTCAGATAGATTTTTAGAAGGACAGAAGAAAATGTTCACAAAGGAGGCCTTAAGAAAGAAGACTGAATTACATGCCCCAATTCATGGGCCTACTGAATTAACTTTGATCATTTGGGGATTTTTGCTATACTAGAAAAAGTGAGGAAAGGAGAGTCTACATTACCTTTTTCTGTGATACCTTCTTTGCTTTTCTTATCTCACTCCTTCCCACATTTGTCCTCTTTTAACATTGCCTTTGTTTTTGAGGAAGTTAGGCACTATCTCATTTGGGATTTGACACTCTAGTGAGAATTTGATTATCATCTTCTTTCTCATTATTTTTTCACCTCCACTCCACCCAAAGAAATATTCCTGAATTGTGTCATTTGCTTCCTCTCCAGCTTCTTCTGTAAAATATCAGCCTCTCGATTATAAGTGTGCTCCCAAAAAGTTTATTATACGAGTTAGCTTCTTTTATTTTTGGTGGCAGCAGGTCTAGTAACATTGAGTTTGAGCAGTAAGTCCTAGAAATTTTACATACACTGTAAGTTCATCACAATAGTCAAAAAGGACTACGAAATCCACTAGGTATTTAAGACAACGCTAGCCACAACAAATGCAAAAAAAAAAAAAAAAAAAAAAAGACTTATATAAATATAGGTCAATCTTAATTTGATAGAAATAGATCTGAGAATGAGAGGTAAAAAATAAAACAAAAAAATATTAGCTGCTTTGTTTTGTAACCAAGTATCTGTTATTTTTCCTTTCTCGATTTTGCCATCGCAAAACAGATTATAATCTATTTGAGCCAGGATCATTGCAGTTTCTTCATAGCTGAATTCTTATTCTCCAGGACTCTACTCTTTCATCCAGTTTTATCCATATTGCATTCTTTGGACAGATTAATCTTTAGGAAATTCAAGTTTTCTCATATAAATAATATTTTTCTGTATGAAGTCTTACACATTTTCTTCTGCATCATTATTAAAGGGCAGACTATACCATTGTATTTCAATTTACTTCAAATACTGAATTTAGGCTCCTGTAAAAATGGTGTGGCAGGGGAGTCTGACCTCCTGTAACTTCACAAGGAGGAAGGAGAATCAAGATAACAGTAGAGGTCAGATATTCCTCCACCCTCCAACCATTTGTTACCTGAAGAGGGTCTGTGCCCTGGAACAATCGAGCCAATGAAATATACTCCAAGTCCGAAAGTGTAAGAAAGTTTAAGTTCAGGAAGTGTACCTCACCAGGGACCCAGCAGCAACTCAGGCTGTCCTTAAGGCGTCCCAAAGGGCATTTTTACATTACAGCTTACAGATGATTTTTACAAAGGTTAGAAGTATTGTTATTCACTCCAAGATAATTACAAGAGATTCTTTATCATACTAAAGAGATAGGGAACCGGACATTTCCTTACCAGGCTAAAGATATTTGTCTCTGACATCTGGGCTCTAATCTTCCTATGGGGGGGTCCTAATTTCTAAAACACAGTCATTAACAAAGGTATGTGCAAAACAAAGCCATTAACGAAGGTATGTGGAAAGGGAGAAGGCAAAGAAAAAAGAAAAGAAAAAAACTTACAGGTTCATTTTGGTGTTTGTTATGTCAAATCCTCAGTTGCCCATTCTGAAAAGGAGAAAACATGCTGGGGAGTATTAGGGTCATACTTTTTACCAATTCTGACACCAATCTTTCCTCCCACGGCACTCTGTATTTCTCTGCAGGGCTTGATAATTTGTCAGAATGGCCGTACAGAACTCACAGACAATACTCAACAACTATTAGGTTTATTAGGGAAGTAGCAGGTTACAATTCAGTTTCAAGAATGCTCAGGATATAGTTCTTTGGATCAAGACAGCCTCTTCTCAGCTGTTCCTGCAAGCATGTCTCTCTCTTGCCTCTCAGCCTCTGCCCTGCTCGGGCAAATGTTACAATGTTCTTTTAGCTCTGCTGATAAGTGCCCTGAGGCACCCCACTTGCCAGTAAGCCTCAGCCCAAAAGCTCTTAGCTCTTGCTCTGTGTGTCAGCAAACCTAACTCCACCAAGTCCCTACTCCACCAGCAAGCCTCCAACCTGAAGGCACACAACTTTCTTGTTCTGTGGGCTGGGAAGCACACCATGCCATCTCCTGCCGGTATCCTGGTTCTGCTGCTGCTGTTTCTCTGCCATCTTCCATGTTACAGCTCCTTTCTTTGTCTCCTAGATCTAGGAGGTTCTCAGTGTGGGGATCCCAGGTCCAAAGGACATGCTCCACTACTGGTTCTTCTTTCTTAATGGTGTTGAGATCCTCCCTTCACTTCTCTGGGAGGGCTCATTTTAAGCCTAGCAGGATGACGAAACTGACCAATCCCCTCATTAGAGTTCCATACCCCTACAAGGGTGCCATGCACCTTTTGTACATTATTAGCAAGCTATCCAATACCCTTGATGGATCAAAAGCACTTCATTTGCATATTTATACTCAGTCATTTGGTGGGCATTATAAAGGCTATGGCTAGAAGGGTCATATTAAGTAAACCACTGCACCGAAGCTCCAATACTTTGTACCATCAGTAATATAATCAACTAATACTTTTGACTCATTTCATGTGCAAAATTGTTGATATTAACAGTGTTCATGGAAGGTAGGGTGTTAAGATTACTAAAGAACAGATGGAATACCGAGTGTTTCATCATCTTTATTAAGTAACCAGGGTTATTAAGTTTAAGGCAGCCAGAGAGAATATAAAATATCATATGTGACTGTTTCACTGTAAAATGCTTTGAACTATCCACGAATCAACAACACTTTATCCCATTACCTGGCTGTTTTAACTGATTGAGTTAAACAATATGGATCATGAACTATAATAAAATCATCCAACATCTTAATGATGACATTATTAAATTTTCTTGAGTAGTTTGTTTGAGTTCACTGTACTTGTATATACTGCAAATGGTTAACATGTTTTGCTGCTAATCAAAAGGCTGGAAATCCAAATCCACCCAGAGATGCCTTGGAAAAAAGTCCTGAAGATCTTCCAAAAAATCATTGAAAATCCCATGTCGATTTCTGGTATAACTGAGTAACAGTAAGAGTTCCTCTTATTTGGATTATAGACATGAATTTTAAAGTTTTGAAAATATTGCAACTAACATTTCTGTGGTTTGGAAAAGTGGGGTTATTTCAGTATGTGCACACTCTCACATCTTGACCCCAAAGTCTGTCATTACAAATTAATTGTTAAATTTCCAGTCTTAAGTGGCATTACAATGTTGCTTAAAAATCATTGTACTTCTGCCAATATTGGCTTCCTTTTTTATGTTTGACCTGAGTAGACTGACCCCCTCTATTTAACTGACATAATTTATCACCGTGAAGATAAAAATGTAGAATCTGGAGTCAAACTGCTTGAGTTTAAATTTGTTTTTGCCACTTTCCAATTGAGGGAATTTGTGTTAAAAACAAAGATGTCACTTTGAATACTTAGGTGCAAAAGATGCAAGCCATAGTATTTTCACTCACCTCATATGTATGTGAAAGCTGGACAACGAATAAGGAAGACTAAAGAATTGGTGCCTTTGAATTATAGCATTGGTGAAGAATATTGAATATATCATGGACTGCCAAAAGAATGAATGACTCTGTCTTGAAAAAAGTATGACCAGAACGCTTCTGAGAAGAGAGGATGACAAGACTTCATCTCACATACTTTGGACATGTTATCAGGAGGGACCAGTTCCTCGAGAAGGACATCATGCTTGGTATAGTAGAGGGTCAGCCAAAAAGAGGAAGACCCTCAATGAGATGGATTGACACAGTGGCTGCAACCATGGATTAAAACAGCAATGATTGTGAGGATGGCACAGTACCAGGCAGTATTTCATTCTCTGTTGTCTCTATGAGTCAGAACCAACTTGATGCTACCTAACAACAACAACCATTGAGCGACTTTGAACAAATCAAAGTAATAGTGTTTCAGTGAAATTCAGATATATCTTAAACAATAAATCTCAGTTTCTTACTACCCTTTATTTCTTTTCATGGATCAGCATCTCTGCCTAACTTGTTTCTGCTTTCTAGAACACCATATTGCTACTTTCTGTCTGTGAATGCCTTACTCAAAATTAGCTACTGTTAATAATTCTTTACTTATATGCATTCATGACAATATACTTCTTTATGTTCTAAAAACATGTTAGTGTTTCATTCAAATTATAATGTATATTATATAACAAGATCATTGTTTGTGGGTCTTAATAACAAACACTTAAATAGTTGTTACAATGTGCCAAGAACTATAATATTTTTTGTAATTATTATGATGTAGTACTGAAGGGATAGGTAATTTCTCCAAGGTCGTATGGACCATAATGACGGAGTCTGTATTCAAACTCACTTATTCCAACTCTATAATCCATGCTTTCCACTAGCCTGTAATACTTATTCTAAGATCATTAACCCAACTCAGTTTCCAGGAACATTTCTTAACTGCTATTCTGGAGATTTTTATCCGGCAAAGTCTACCGATTCAATTTATTTTAACTGGTTACTATGAACACTAAATAAATTTAGCTAAATAAATAATTCTTGTCACCACCACCATCTTCCTCTCTGACACTAATTCTCTTTAATTCCTACAAACTGAAGATAATTCACATCTCTTTTTGTGTGTATCAGACTCCACTCCTCTGTTCAAATCAATGTCATCTTTCACTAGAAAGATCTGCTCTCCTCACAGAAGGCTTTTCTCTACAAAATTTTTGGTACGTATTCCTAAAGTAAAAGCTTATTCTTTCCTCTTCATTAGTCAACAATATCTATTAGGTTTTTGAAGTATAAATGTTAGGATCAGAACTTCAAAACATAAACTTTTAGAATTCATTTCATTTACCATCTTCATTATAAACAGAAAGATTGCACAACATGCTTACATCACACAAGGAATTAATAGTTTATCCTTATGTGGTTACAAAAGATGTTTAATGACTGAATACTTCAGTATTCCAGTCACAGATTTGTATTTCTTTTCTCTATATGTAGAATGGAAAACCTGACAGTCTAGTGGTTAAGAGCTACAACTACTAACCAAGAGGTCTGCAGGTGGACTCCACCAGGCGCTTCTTGGAAACCCTATGGAGCAGTTCTACTCGGAGGCACGGGTTTTTTGTTTGTTTGTTTTAAATGTAGAATAGGGTACTACCTGAAAGAGCATAGTGTTATCTGAAAACTGAAAGTTCAAGATCACTTCTCAAATACAACACACACAATACAATACAACACAATACAATAGAATACAAGTTATTGTTCAGAAAAAAAAAATAATAACCTATTAATCAAAAGAAAATAAGTATTTTAGTATGAATATTTATTGCTTTGATTTTAAGAATGTTATGAATTTCTGGACTATTTCCTCAGTGCTATTCTAGTTTTGTAATATTTGGTTTAAAACTACCTCAAGGGCAACAAGTAATAATAATTCTTGGAGATGAAAGGATTTCAAAATGTATTTTTGACTTCCAGTTGATATTATTTTTCTGTTTAACGTATTTCAAGTGTATTTATTTAGGATTCATGATAATTTCCTAGGTTGACTTATGTGAATATTTTGTGAGACTCTCATATTAAAAAAGTAAAAATCTTCATTAAACAGACTACGTATTTCAGAACACCTCTCAAATGATATTTGAGGACAATGACCAACAGGGTGTGACATAGTAAAAGAAGACGAGTAACTATTTTATAACTGTGAATGAGCTTTTTAAAAATCTAGGTGCATGGCATAAAGAGAGACTTCTGTCCAAACTGCAGGCTGGACTCCAGTTTTTGCTGGTTACCGCTTATACCAGGAGTCTTGGTGATGCAGTGGTTAAAGCACTCGGCTGCTAATAGAAAGGTCAGTTGTTGGAACCCACCAGATGATCCACGGGAGAAAGATGTGGCAGTCTGCTTCCATAAAGATTTACAGCCTTGGAAACCCATGGGGCAGTTCTACTCTGTCCTAGAAGGTTGCTATGGATCAGAACTGACTCTAAAGCAGTGGATTTTTACTGCTTATTCTGAGCTGACTTTCAAAAGTCAGCTAGCCAGAATGCTTCAGGAACGTTGCAGAGCTCCCTTTCCCTCCCTTCCTCTTACAACATGCTTCCAGGAAGAACATTGACTCAGGCAGACCCTCAAAATATCCATAGTTTAAGCTGTTAAACGAATCAAACTTTACCATTAGCAAAACAATGCTCACGGAAGCTTGCAATTGTCTGGTGCCTGTTAAATCATAATTTTGTAAATGTTGACCAATCAGAATTTTTTCCTTGTAAATTCCTGGATATTCTGTATTTAAACTCTGAAAATTCCTTTCACCAGAGTATTTTGGTGAATCCTTACTAAGTGCCGCCCAATCTGGATGTCTCTGTTCCTTTAATAAATCTCTTTGTTTTAATTTTAACAGAAGCTCTAATTTGCTCTTTAATATTTCTTGGTGTCAGAAGTGGGGATTTTGAAGGCGCTTTATCTTCATCGGCAGGAGAGGACAGGGACCAGGAATTCTGGCACCAACATGAGATCATTGAAAGTCATCCATTTCCATGGGTTCTCGGATTTGTTGGGTAAGTCCTCTCAAATTTTGAGCTCTGCCTTTTTGGATTGCTATTTTGGAGGCTTATTGAAGGATTCTTTCTAGTTTCATTTTGTCTTTGTCTGTTTTGTGTTGTCTGTTCTCATTCTGGTCTTGCAAAAATTGTTCCCAGATTTTCCCTCCGCTCACGGTAGTAGTGTGAGGTTCTGGACAATCTACTGTCCTAGAAGTTTTGAAGTTTGTGGAATCTCATGCTCCATAAGTCGCAAAGAAAAACAAGGGCACAGGATAGCCAGTAAAATCTGATGGGGCAGTTACCTGTAGCAGAGGAGGCTGAAGTCTCTGGTGACAAGATAAGCCAGGTGATGGGACAGTCTAGAGCATTAGACTGCCTGTCGGCCACAATCAAAAGCCCATATAATGAAAAGAACATATTGGTTCAAGCAATAAACTGCCCAAACCCGATGGTGTTTTCCAATCAGGATTTTATTTAGTCTGAGAGTCCTAAACTTTGAACAAACTTCAACCTTCTATGAAAATGGGAAATGCAAGGCAGTTTCCTTCTGGGACTCCTACCCAATATATGGACTAGCGTTACGGCTCTGCCATTTGTTTGGCATTATCTCACTGAGGACAGTCTGGAAAATATGTGGCCAGTTGTTGGTTATTTTGAATGATCTAAATTGAATTTGCTGTGCAGTATGTTAGAAAAAGAAAGACTCCTGAATTGGAAACAATGAGGCACTTTTTTTATTTGGTTTTTTGAAACTTCTAGAAGATGTGTTGAGAGTAAAATCACTTCTCTACAGGATAGTTTCAAAATTAACTGAAATAATAATAATAAGGAATTGCAATTTAAGATTTCTGTTCCAACTACCAAGCTGTCCCAGGACTGTCTCCTTCTCTGCCAGCCACTTCTCCTTTGTATCTTCCTCTGCCTTCTTATCAGTCCTATACTGCTAAAGTTTCCTCTACTAACACTTTGAACTTCCATTTTTTCCCTAAAGAACCTACTGAGAACATAAAGCCGATTCCCAAAATGCCTTTAAAAGCTGTCCTAGTGTAGCTGTTGAGGATCTCCCCACACTACCTTTATCCTTGGACATGTCAGCATTACATAAAACGGCTAAATACAAATTGCAGGAATATCTTTACAATTTTGCTGAGGACTTTAGAATCCTTGTGGAGGCTTACGAACCTGGACTCCCTAATTTGTATCAGCTAGTCCACATGACAACTGAGCAATGGGAAGCACAACTGTAATTAGAACAGACTGAATGGAGAAACCCCAAAGATAGTTTAGCTCTAGACCTAGATAAAACAGCTGCTCAACTATAAGAAGTGTCTCGGACTATCAGTAAAAGATTACTAGAGGAAATTCCAATGGCTTTTCTCCCAATAATAGATGGAGAAAAATTCACTTTTGCATACAAAATAAAGGTGAGAGTGTGTATGATTACCAGACTAGATTATTTCAACAGTTTGCTGAACATTCTCAGATTGAGTCATCATTCCATGGGGCTACAGGAGCTTTTAATGCAGTATTCATATCTGACTTAAAAGGTGAACTTTCAGTCCTCTAAAAAGGTATCTCCCATTGGCAAGCTGGCCTATTTAGCTCTCAAACTCTCTCTGATCTTGGAGACTAAACAAAAGTCCAAGGCAAATAAGTTAATGGCCTTACAATTATAACAATTGGAATCTCCTAATCAGCAAGATATATCCAACCCTTTAGAGGTACTAAACGAGGCACTTGCAATTATTGTGAGAAACCAAGCATTGGAAAAAAGATTTCAATAAGTTAAAGAAACAACTTAAGCCAAAGACCCTTCAACCAGATATGGAATGAAGGGGGCTCCACAGATACAAGAGAGGCTTTTTCTACGTTGGCACTTAATCTGTAAGGAGAAACTACCATGCATGTTAATGAAGAAGCTTGCAAATTCCTAATTGACACTGATACTTCACTCTCTGCAATTAACCACAGGTGTTTATATATGCATTCTGTCTGTACTTCCTCCAAGAAAAATTTGTTTGTTCTTCTGGCACCACAGTCCTTAAAGTGACACCTTTGCTATTTAACACTTTAAAGAGGGCTTTTGCAGCAGATTTGCTCAACGCAATGTGTCTTTTGATTTCTTGACTGCTGCTACCATTGGCATTGATGGCGGATCCAAGTAAAATGAAATCCTTGGTAACTTCAATATTTTCTCCCTTTATCATGATGTTGCTTATTGTTCTAGTTGTGAGGATTTTTGTTTTCTTTATGTTGAAGTGTAATCCATACAAAAGACAGTAGTCTTTGATCTTCATCAATAAGTGCTTCAAGTCTTCTTCACTTTCACCAAGCAAGGTTGTGTCATCTACATGTGGCAGGTCGTTAATGAGTCTTTCTCCAATCCTGATGTCTTCTTCTTCTTCAGATAGTCCAGATTCTTGGATTATTTGTTCAGTATACAGATTGAATGGGTATGGTGAAAGGATAACCCTGACACGCACCTCTCCTGATTTTAAACCATACAGTATCTCCTTGTTCTGTCTGAATGACTGCCATGGTCTATGTACAGGTTTCACATTAGCATAATGAATTGTTCTGGAATTCCCATTCTTTGCGATGTGATCCATAATTTTCTATGACCCACACAGTTAAATGCCTTTGCATAGTCACTAAAACACAAGTAAAAATCATTCTGGTATTCTCTGCTTTCAGCCAAGATCCATCTGGCATCAACAATCATATCCCTCATTCCACATCCTTTTCTGAATCCAGCTTGAATTCCTGGCTGTTCCCTGTTAACATACTGCAGCAAAGGTTTAAGAATTATCTTTAGCAAAATTTTACTTTTGTGTGATAATAATGATATTGTTTCATAATTTCTGCATTCTGTTGGATCATCTTTCTTTGTAATGGAGAGGCAGAGTCAACAAGGTACTATGGACAGAAGCACCATGCCGTCCCTCCACAGAAACAACCCAGAAAACTAAGTAAAACAGAGACGAACATCAATCCTGGAACCCTAAGCATCAAATGAAGGGATAAACAATTCAAACCAAGCACCAAATGGAATAAGAAACTGACAAAGAACAGAGAGCAAAGACAGATACAGAGTGGAAGTCCCCTATCAGCAAACGTGGCAGAAATTCACCGTCTTGAACTCCAAGAATGGCAGACAGGGAGCGCTGGAAAGCAGATTCACAGAGCTTCCAGCAGGAGACAGAACACCCTGTAACCAACAATACATGCTTTTCCACCACCACCCTTGTTACCCCTCCTAGGCCTCTACCCCTTTCCTGCTGGCTGTGGTCGCTTGTCCAGGGAGACACCAGCTCCTTGCCACTTGGATTCACCCTGCCCACACTGGCCGGCTCTTTCAGTGTCATTTTTGTGTTGATGTTGCTTTTCTTGGCTTCTTTTGGTTTCTTATCTCTCTATCACCTCCTTCTTTCCTTTTTATTGAATATCTGGCTCCATGTGCCATCTCCGCTCCTTCTTGATAGGCTGTGTAGTGCTGCTTGGCTGTGGAAACGCTTCAGTTGGGCTCCTTTGGGGCATTTTTTTTTTTTTTTTTTTAATTTTCTCGGTTTCTGGTATCGCTCTACTTTTCTTTCTTACACTTCTCCTGAACACCTGCCGCCATGTGTCATCTCCACTCCTTCTTGACTAGCTGTGCAGAGCCTCTTGGCTGGGTGTTCACTCTCAGTGGGCTCCCTTGGGGCATTTTTTTTTTTTTTAAATTTCTTCTTCTTTTTTTTTTTTCCTCTCGGTTTCCTGTCTTTCTCTACCTTCCTTCCTTTCCTTCCTCCCAACAACCTAGCATCTTTTCTTTTTCTAGGTTTCTTGTCTATCCCTATATTCCTTCCATTCCTTTCTCCTGACCACTTGGCCAAGTGTGCCTCTACTCTCTCTCTCTCTTTTTTTTTAAATCCAGTTTCTTATCTCTCTCTTCCTAGGTTCCTTTTCTTTCTCCTGCCCACCTACTTGTGTATGATGTATCTGTCCCTTCTTGATGTACTGTGCCTCACTGCTGAGCTAGAAAGTCACTGGCATACAGCTTCCCTGGGTCTACACCACCATAACTGAAGTCTCCTTCAGTACTTTTTTTTTTTTTTTTTGGCTCCTGTTTCTCCTCTTTCTCTTTCCCACATCCACTTTGCTCCATGCATCACAACCTCCCCCTCCCTCTTACCTATCTGCACCATACACTGAGCATCACAACAATCAGATTTTTTTCCTTGTAAATTCATGGACTTTCTGTACTTAAACTCTGTGAAAAATTCCTTTCATTGGAGTACCTTGGTGAATCATCACAAAGTGCTGCCCGATCAGGATTGCTCTGTTCCTTCAATAAATCTCTTTAATTTTAACAGAAGCTCTAGTTTGCTCTTTGACATGACCAAGTGTAAGATACACAATCTATTCAATTGTACAGCAATTGTATAGGGATCTCAGGATCACATAGGAATAAGTTTTCTATCTATCCAAAATGCACACATACATATTTAAATATCTGTTGTTGTTGTTTTTTTTCATGGAAAATGTTTTGATACTTGAAGATATTAACTACCAGCCAAATGCAATGGAAAACTTTATGTTGCACCCTTCATTCTCTTCTGAGAAGCAGACCATGAGATGGTTATTAACATGCAGAAGTTTATTAGGGAGTGCCTGTGGAATCTATGCCTGTGGAAGAAAAGGGAGGGATGCAGGATTGAGCAGGGAGAGAAGCTGAATTGTGATAAAGCCTTAAGGTAGACCTCAGGCTACACTGCAAAGTACTTTGAAGCTAAGATAGCTGAAATTGGAGTGAAAGGTCTGGACCTTTATTTCCCTGAATTGAGCTGTCTTTGGCTTTGAACTGCCCAGGGAAGCAGGTGTGACCTAGGGCAAAGCAAATCACTTCAACAAAAGCAATTGCTGAAGGGAATTGAGAGCTGAAAACTACTTGCCTACACTACCTCAAGCAACTGAGATATAAGTCCTTCAAACCTGGAGGGAGTAACTGAGCAGGAATTCATATAATCCAATAAATTTGATACTGCTTTTTCTCAGAATAATATGAAGCATATGCCTTACCTTTGCTTTATACGCTTGAAATAGGATGCCTATTGGATAAACTATAAAAAAGATTGATGGTTAGATTCTAGATCATTCCATTAAGTAATTAAATAGTATTGTTTTTTAAAAAGGATCCCTGGTGGCTCAGTTGCTAGCCAAAAGGTTGTCAGTTTGAATCCACCAGCTGCTCCTTGGAAACCCTATGGAGCAGTTCTACTCTGCCCTATAGGATTGCTGTGAGTCAGAATCGACTCGTCAGCAATCAATTTTGGTTTGGTTTTTAGAAGACACTTTTATATTGCAGATTTGTAAAAAAGTGTAAAGTTCTATTTCATCAAAGCAACATAATTATATACACAATTTCATAAGGTAAAGCAGTCATCATCAGTGGTAGAATAAATAAAAGGTAAGCACACCAGAAGTACCCACATGATATTCAAGAGTCAAGATCATGTACTATCTACTGCCACTCTATTTTGGCAGGAATAGATTCAACACTTCCTTAAGAAAATGGTGTGAATTATTATTATTATAAATGATCTTTGAATCATATCTCAATACATCAGAGAACATATTTTTTTCCTAAAAGAAAGCAAAATTATTTGGTTCTATATTTATCTTCTATTTCTCTTATTTTTTTCAGTTAAAATATATGTTAAATGCAGTTATTCTTTCATATTTAAAATTTTTATTCATTAATTTATTCAAAAAGGAAACACTTATTTGTTCGTTTATTCAGTATATACGTATTAAGCAAACAGTATGTGCCAAGAACTAACGTAAGTCAAGGATATAAAAATGAATGAGACAAAAACCTCTTATATAGAGGTAAACTTTGGTCACAAAAAGAAATATTAGAAGTTGTATTTGAGTTACTATACTGCATATAGATGTATGTATATATACTTTTTTTTTAAAGTGGGCACTGTGGTGGATATTGTGTCTGACTTCTTGAGAGCCATTCTATCTAAAATGATTAATCTCAGCCAATACTGTTTGTTAGAGCCTCATTGGTGTTGAGAAATTCATAAATAGACTTTTAATCCAATTTTCACAAATGAGAAATGAGGATTCAGCTACTGGAGCTGGTGGAAGATTGTCTGGGTAGTCTCCACAATATTAAAAGAGAACCCTATGAAGAAATGTTTTTTTCTTCTTTCTCTGGACCTTTTCATGTTTGCAACCATCTTTAGGTCTGCTATTATCCAATGACAAAATACTGCTTTTCAAGTATATGTGTATCTATGTTAGATGGTATTTTGATACATCATTTGTGTACATTAATATTGTGGAATTCATAGAATGAAAATTTAAAAAAAAATATACACACTGAATATTAATGCATAGTGAAGTTGATTTTTATTGGGTTGGGGAGATAGTGAGACAGAGAGAGAGAGTAGGGAAAAAAGGGGAAGAGAGGGGGAGAGTGCCAAGTCAGACTCTTACCTTTGTTAAAAGTTGAAATATCAAATGTAAAAGCAACAAAACAACTTTTTCTCATTAATTTAAAAATATTTGAGAGAAAGCCATTCATTAACTAATTGAGGGAGAAGAAATAGGAAACCACATGCTTTCAAGGTAATTTTTAAAACATTGAATATTTACAACTAAACATCACTAGATATAATTACAAAAATGATCCCAAATAACAGGAAGACAGTTTCCTGTATGAATTTAATTTTGCAGATATACTATTTTAGGACAAAATATTATATTCATATTCTAAGTCAACAACACAATAGAAGACGTTTACCTTGAAAACATATTTCTGTTGATTGAAGTACTCTAAAACCAAACCAGTTGCCTCCAGTCGATTCAGACTCATAGCAATTCTGTAGGACAGAGTAGAATCGCCCTGAGGTGGATTAATTGCTTTTGTGTGTGACCTTTCTAGCCATGGTCTTGTAACTCCCACCTAGGTGATTGGGAGGGACTGTGTGATAGGATAATTGTGGCCTACTAAGGGGATTCGTCAGTTTTGCCTTAAAAGAGTCAATTCCAGAGCAGAGAAAAGGATCCTACCATCACCAAGGAAGAACAGCCAGGAGTGGAAAGCACGTCCTTTGGACCTGGAATCCCGGTGCTGAGAAGCTCCTGGAAGCAGGAGACAGACAGAGAGAGAAAGAAAGAGAGAGAGCGAGCAAGTTGTAACTCTGAAGACGGTGAGAAGCGGTTAGCAGGAGAGACCCAGCAACAAAGATCAGGCAGCAGGGGACTGCAGGTGGGCTTTCTGGTCCATAGAGAGAGAAAGCTGAGTGCCTTTGGGCTGCAGCCTAAGGCCAGAGAGAGGCGTGCCTGTGAGCACAGCTGGGGAGAGGCTGCCCTGATGGAAGAACTGTATCCTGAGTGTTCCTGAGCCTGAATTGTAACTGTTACTTCCCTAATAAACCCCATAATTGTGAGTATGGTCTTTGAGTTCTGTGTGGCCACTGCAATGGATTATTGAACCCAGCACAGAAGTAGAGAGTCCTGTGGGAGGGACAGTTGGTGTCAGAATTAGTAAAGATGGTGGAGATAGGAGGCTTGTCTGGCCTCGAGCCTTGCACTGATCTTGGTTCTCCTTCCCCCTTGTGGGGTTGGAGAAGGTCAGACACTGCCCTCAAGCTGTTTTTACATTCACTACAGGATTTCCAAGGCTGTAAATCTTTATGGAAGCAGAAAGCCACGTCTTTCTCCTGTTGAGCAGCTGGTGGGTTTGAACTACTGACCTTTTGGCTAGTAGCCAAGTGCTTAACTACTGGGCCACCAAGGATCCTTTAAGTACTGTATCTAATACTAAAAGTGATAAACAAAAACATCACCACATGTCAGTTTAGCTGTTCCTTTCAGATAATAATCATTTCATATTCAATATTATAACGGGAAAATAAAAAGCAAATGGTGAAGTCGAAAGTCAATATTTAAGAAAAATAATTCATATACAACTAATTTAAAGTTTTTAAAAAACTGAATATCAAATTTAAAGGTATAGTTTTCTTCTATAGCAATATAAGATAGCTTACACATTTCACTTTCTAAATACAATAAGGTTAGTAAGATTCATAATGCAGCTTGATGCCTACTTATTTTATGTGAATTATTGATAATTTACAAACTCATGCAGTAAAAAGTTTTTTTTTATCTGAATAAAAATGAAAAACCAATGTAGTTCTTGATATTTATAACAATACTGCACTTTAAAAAGAACACACACGTACATACATTTTTCTTTACAATTTTCTGAAATTTAAACAGCACTGTATTGCCTCAGTTTTTACTGAGTGGATAATAAATACATTTCCGTTAGTTGTTTGACAACATTGTCTTAGGTTCTGAATCTGAATTTCATATTAATGAATTATTTTTAAAGTAACCTCCATGAAGTTACAGGAAACTTAAACAGGTATAGATAAGTGCGTTGAAGTTTATACACTTTGAATTTCATTGCATCAAATAAATAAATAAATTGATTTGCATATATACATACACAATAAATTGGTGCCATCATGAAAATTTGCATTTTGTGTGCTCAGTAATTCAAATTTTATTAATCTTGAATTAAAGTTGTAACAATGGTTTGATGGCAGTGCCTGACATCATATAACTTCACAAGCGGGAAGGAGAATCAAGATCAATAGCCCAAAAGCTGATTCCTATGGGAGGAGGTCAGATATGCCTCCTCTCCGACATCTTTACCAAATTTGGCGCCAACCATACCTCCCACAGCACTCTCTGCTTCTCTGCTGGGTTCAGTAATTCATTGCAATGGCCACACAGAACTCACAGATCACACTCACGATTATGAAGTTTATGAGGGAAGTAACAGGTTATAATTCAGGCTCAGGAACACTCAAGGATACAGTTCTTCCATCAGGAGAGCCTCTTCCTAGCGGTGCTCACAGGCACACCTCTCTCTGGCCCTAGGCCTCTGCCCAAAGGCACTCAGCTCTCTTGCTCTGTGGGCCAGGAACCCCACTGTGCCATCTCCTGCTGCCAGGTCTCTGCTGCTGTTCTGTCCTGCCACCACTTCTCACAGTCTTCAGGGTTACAGCTCGCTGCCTGTCTCCTAGGTCCAGGAGCTTCTCAGAACAGAAATCCCAGGTCCAGAGGATGTGCTATCTCCTGGCTATTCTTCCTTGGTGATGATGGTAACTTCTCTCTCTCCTGTCTCTGGAATGGCTTACCTCAAGCCCAATGGGATGGCAAAACTAATCAATCCCTTTGGTGGGCCACAATTACCATATGTACACAGTCCCGCCCAGTCACTTGGATGGGAATTATAAGATCACGGCTAGAAAAGCCACACAAAAAGTGATCCAGCACACTACAAAGTAAACTAGTGAAAATCACCTTATAGTACTGAAACTGAATTCTCTACTGAAAATAATATTACTTTATCAGTTTACTTTTGTATATAAACATGTTCGTGTGTGTGTGTATATATATATTCTTTTGAAACATCGTAACAGTAGTATTTATTTTTTCTTTATGGTATAATTTTGGAGCCCTGGTATGAGTTGGAATCAGCTCGATGGCAGTGGGTTTGGTTTTTGTTTTTTGGTATAATTTTATAATTATGGGAATTCTAAAAATGGTGTTTCCTTCCAAAATCTCTTCTTTACCCTTTTGTTGGTTAAGATTGTATGTTGACTTAGCTAAGCCATGATTCTCAGTGTTTTGGCAGTTGAATAATGTTGTGATCACTTCCCTGTTGAAATTTGATATGTGATCACCCCCATGATGGAATCTGCTGAGTGGTACTGGCAGGGGCGGGGCCTGTGGCAGCTCACTGCCCCTTCAGCCTTCATCTCTCTGCCCTCCACCAGCTACTTCCTTTCTGCTCGCCTTGCCAAGTTTTTTGGCTTGTTCCGGATCCAGAAGCTGCCTCTTGTCGTCTCACCTCCAGCCTTGGGACTTGAGGTAGCAGCTTACCTGTCAGTCTTGGGGTTTGTAGATCTTCAGAGCTGGTGAGCAAAAGTCCTGCTCCCAGATATGATGATCTTGGCTTCGCTAGCCCCTGCAGCTACATGAATCAAGAGAAACCTTGCAGTCTTGCCTGCCAATCTTGGAATTCATTGACCTTCACAGCCTGTGAGTGGGAGCCCTGCTCTCCTACATGCCAATCTTGGGTTCACCAGCTTCTGCAGCTGCGTGAGTTGGGAGAGGCCTCTACCCTGATCCAAGGACTTGCGACATTCTAGGCTCTACAATCACATGATCTGTTTCCTTGATGTAAATCTCTTTATATATATGTATAAGCTTTATTGCTTTTGCTTCTCTAGAAAACCCAGCCTAAGACAGCCCTCATGATTAAATGCCTGGAATTCCATTATCAAAGCTGTATTTCTTTCTGTTACAAATTTGTGTTGAAACACCAACCTAAAGTTATATCTGTGGTGTCATAAACATTTAAGTGCTTAACTACTAGCCAAAAAGTTGGCAGTTCAAACCCCACCCTGAGGTGCCTTGGAAGACAGGCCTAGTGATCTTCTTTCCAAATTTCATTGCTTTGAAAACCCTGTGGAGTTCTACTCTGCACATACGGGATCTTCATGAGTTGGAATCAACTCTACAGCAATTAACAACAATAACAACAAAGAGATGCTACTAATTATTTGCTGGGAATTGATAAATTAAGGTGGCAAAATGTGAGAAAGTGTAGGCCAATAATATGCTTGAAGTTTTGAGGTCCTAGACCTGGGTGGGGCACAAAATTAATTGGCTCAGAGTCTGGATTATAATTTGATATCATCTGGGCCTGCTGAAGATAATTCAAAAATGGTTGCAGCAGTATGTCAACAGGAATTCAAGCCTGATTCAGAAGAGGATGTGGAACTAGGGATATTATTGCTGTTGTCAGATGGATCTTGGCTGAAAGCAGAGAATGCCAGAAAGATGTTTACCTATGTTTTATTGACTATTCAAAGGCATTTGATTGTGTGAATCATAACAAATTATGGATAACATTTCAAAGAATGGGAATTCCAGAACACTTAATTGTGCTCATGAGGAACCTGTACATAGATCAAGAGGCAGTCGTTCAAACAGAACAAGGGGATAGTGTGTGGTTTAAAATCAGGAAAGATGTGTGTCAGGGTTTTATCCTTTTACCATATTTATTCAATCTGTCTGCTGAGCAAAATAATCTGAGGAGCTGGACTATATCAAGAAGAATGCAGCATCAGGGTTGGAGGAAGACTGATTAAAAACCTGCGTTATGCGGGTGACACAACCTTGCTTGCTGAAAGTGAAGAGGACTTGAAGAACTTATTGACGAAGAACAAAGACTACAGCCTTCAGCATGGATTGCATCTCAACATAAAAAAAACAAAAAAATCCTCACAACTGGACCAATAAGCAATGTCATGATAATTGGAGACAATATTGAAGTACCAAAGATTTCATTTTACTTGGATCCACAATCAACACTGATGGAAGCAGCAATCAAGAAATCAAGCCAAGTATCATCGCATTGGGCAAATCTGCTGCAAAAGACCTCTTCGAAGTGTTAAAAAGCAGAGATGTCACTTTGAGGACTAAGGTGTGCCTGACCCAAGCATGGTATTTTCAGTCACCTCATATGTGAGCAAAAATTGGATAACGAATAAGGAAGACTGAAGAAGTATTGATGCCTTTGAATTACAGTGTTGTTGAAGAATACTGAATATACTACGGACAGTCAGAAGAATGAACAATTCTATTTTGGAAGGACTACAGCCAGAATGCTCCTTAGAATCAAAGATAGTGAGACTTCATCTCACATATTTTGGACATGTTATCAGTAGAGACAAGTCCCTGGAGAAGGACATCATGCTTGGCAAAGTAGAGGGCCAGTGAAAAAGAGGAAAACCTTCAATGAGATAGATTGACACAGTGGCTGCAATGATGGACTCACAAATAGCAATGATTGTGATGATGGCACAAGACAAGCCAGTGTTTCATTCTTTTGTCACTATGAGTCAGAACTGACTTGAAGGCACCTAAAAACAATAGGCCTGAGTATGAATTAACTGAATGGCGATGGTTTTACAACTTTGGGAGGAGTTCTGGTGGATTAATCGTTAAAAACTTGGCTGCTAACCAAAAGATTGGCTGTTTGAACCCAACTGGGGGCCTTGTCAAAGAAAGGCCTGACAATCTACTTCCATAAAGATTTCAGTCAAGAAAACCCTATGGGGCAGTTCTACTCTTTCACCTGGAGTGTCTATGAGTTAAAATCTATTCGATGGTACTTAATAACAACAACAAAGCTTCTTGATAAGTAAATTCAAGAGTTGGGAAAAAGGAACCAGGGAAGAGGTGAGAAAGTTCTAAAGTTCTTGAGTTATGATTTTTTTTTTCTATTTATTTTTGCTAATAATGCACCACTTTCCAGGATTTCAAAACTCAGGCTATTTTTTGATTCTGGGGGTTTTTGTTGTTGTTGTTTTTTGTTTGTCTGTTTGTTTAGAATAATCTGAAGTTGCATTTGAGGGCCTGCAGTCTAAAGTTCCATCTCTTGGTGACATTCAAGTCATTCCTTCATCTGGCCACAATCTAGTTTTCTGGTTTTATTTCTTTCTGAGTGTTTTGCCAGAAGTGACATATATGCTCCAGGTATATTCACAATGTTATTTGGCTCTTGGTATTGTCCAGCACCTAACTCCTTTGTAAATGTTCTTTGAAAAGAGGAAAGAATAGCTGTCATTTCCTCAACTTGAAATACCTTGCCTTTCTTTTTCTCTGTAGCAGAATATTTAGTATATTTTCAGTCACATCTCACATTTCTTGTTTTCCCAATGAATTAGTTGTTCCTTTCTCTTGTAATGGAAACCTCTATTTTTCATGTCATTCTTCATTGTATTGTAGTAAAAGGTTTATATGTCCGTTTATGCCACTTGATTTTACTTTCCACTGTGGCAGGATGTTGCCTTAGTCATGGTGCCCTTAACATATAAGACAACGAATAAATATACATTGCTTTGAAATTTTAAGAATCACCCTTAGGCCATCACTATTTCTTAAAATATCCTTTCTATAGAAAACATATTTATTCTCTTTTTACTAAGTAAATGATGGACTTTGCCAAAATATAAATCACTGATTGTCTGTATTGTTAAAATTGGATCTTTGACAGTCTCTTTATGATGCTCACTCTTCCTGCATCTAGAGAGTCCAACACATGATACTCCTTTTTTTTTTTTTTTAATTGTACTTTAGGTGAAGATTTACAGAACAAATAGTTCTGTAAAACAACCCCACGACATGTCAACCCTCTCCCTTCTCGACCTTTTTTTTTTTTTTTTTTGTGAAAATATACATAGCCAAAGATACACCATATCAAAAATTTCTATATGTACAGTTCAGTGATATTGACTACACTCTTTCAGTTGTGCTGCTATTCTCACTTTAGATGTAGGTTTACAGGACAAAATAGTTTCTTATTAAACATTTAGGACACATGTTGCCCGATAACAATGGTTAACAACCCCACTACATGTCAACACTGTCCTTACTCAGCCTTGGGTTCCCTATCACCAGCTTTCCTGTCCCCTTCTGCCTTCTAGTCCTTGCCCCTGGATTGCTGTGCCTCATTAGTCCCGTTTTGTTTTATGGGGCTGTCCAATCCCCGGCTGAACAGTGAACCTCGGAAATGACTTCACCACTGAGCTAAAAGGGTGTCTGGGGGCCATACTCTCAGGGTCTCTCCAGTCTCTTTTAGGCCAGTAAATCTGGTCTTTTTTGTGTGTGTGTTAGAATTTTGTTCTACATCCTTCTCCAGCTCTGTCCAGAACCCTCTGTCATGATCCCAGTCAGAGCAGTCAGTAGTGGTAGCCGGGCACCATCCAGCTGTACTGGAAACACATGATAGTCTTGATCATGTAATAATTATTACTGTGCTACAAGTACAGTGCATTGTACTTGAAGCTTCACTGAGTTTTTTTAAAGCATGTACTCGGTGCAGACTACATACTATGTTACAAAGAACAAAACAAAAAGCATAACACTATTGCTCTTGTGAATGTCATAATCCAGGTTAGATAGCCAGCATATATTGCCTGAGGCCATGATAAAATGTACTCCTCCTTGAATCCCTATACATCATACATTAGTTCAACTGTTGTTAGTTGCCATCAGGTTGGCTTCAACTCATAATGACATTGTTTATTACAGAAGGAAACATTGCCATCCTGCATTACCTTCATGATCCTTAGTACAGTTGAATTCATTGTTGTGTCTATTGTGTCAGTCCATCTCATTAAGGGTTTACCTCGTTTATGTTGACCCTCTGCCAAACATGAAATCCTTTTGTAGCAATTAGTCTTTCCTGATGATGTGTCCGAAGTAAGCAAGCCAAAGTCTTGCTATTCTTGCTTCTAAGGATCATTCTGGTTGTATTCCTATGGATCACATTAGTTCAGTGGGTGCCTGTAAAGTTTCTAAGATTCTTTTTTTGAACTGAATTTCCACAGATTATTTCTGGTCCCAGGAGTCCTTGTTTGTCATGGTACTGATAGTTGTTCTATATTCCAAACATTTTCCTCTCTTTTAGAAAGGAATTGGTAAGGGTAGGGGAGATGTTGGTTTCTTGCTTTCTCCTGTGGTTTTCAACTTAAGTTCGAACTACTTGTTGGAAATATTTCACTGTCTTTAGACTTGAGGATCAAGCTCTATTTATTTTTTAAAAACTCTTTCAAGTTATAAGCTCCTGAAGTTAAAGATTTCTTTTTGGTGTCCTCTGAATCTTCCTTCATTAAAAAAAAAAAAAAAATTCAGACCTGCTGGGCTAAGAGTTGCTCCTAGGCCTAAAATCTGTTGGAGGAATATATCTGATAACCCCTCTCACTACTTTCTTGGAGCTTTACAGAAACTGACTGATATATTTACTGCTTCCGAAACAGCCTTTGAGAGATATTTGAAATGCTACTGAGGTCACAAATGACCAATAAGAAGAAAAAATAATAAGTAACTTATTTAAAGCAAGTAAAATGCTAGAAGAATGGAAGAGAAACTGCATTTTGCCCCAACCATGCTTTTATAATGCCTGATCTTCAAGTGTCTAACTTCTAAAGGTAACTTGCTAAAGCTTCTCACAAGTGGGAGGTGAGGAACATGCTTCTGACAGCAGCATTTGAAGTCAAAGTAGACATGAATAGCAAATTATTTAGTTGAGAATTCCTTGGGATCTAACAGATAAGAATTAACTGAAAATCTCTAATAGAATCTCTTCTACAAAATCTGAAACAAGGCACACATCAAATTGCCATGGAGACAGATCAAATATGTTAATAATTACCTAGCATCTTGGAAAATGAGCAAGGAAGAATTGGAGTATATCAATGATAGAGTGGCAAACGAGTGAAAATTAGATCTGAAACCAAACGTCTTGCATTCAACGAGAGAAAAGTCAAGTCCAGTGAGTTGCTTCTCTTTCTTGTTGTGTTCCTGAACTTGCTCCTCCTAGGATGTTATTATCTTACCTTTGAAGAGTTGAAATACTTGATGTTTTTCCTATCATATCTCTCCTCCTAGGGGCTCCTTATGAGTATGAATTAGACATTCAGAGTTTTATTCTGAGTGAATATGGTGAAGACAGTGGGACAAAAGGGCCTTTTTCACTTCTGTTTGCTATTAACATCCATTGAACTGAATATAACTAGTAATATTAAAAAAAAAAAAAAAATTGTCACCAGCCAAAACCCACCTGGGAACTTACTTCCTCTACATGAAGCTGAAGTAACTGGAAATTACAGAATTTTATTATTACTTCAAGTATGTTGTTGTTTTTGATAGTTACTGTTGAGTCAGTTTCAACTCATGGTGACACCACGTGTGCAACTGCTCCATAGGGTTCAAATATAAAATATAATTATATTTGTTTAAGTTTGTTCTGATGAGCAAACTGTTCTATTCAGCAGTTATTTACTCTCCTACATTATTACCTGGATTAGTTAACTGAGTTACTTAGCTATAGCAAGCTGTACAAAGTAGATCAGTGTCAAAATTAATTGCCTTATTTTCATCATTATGGGTGAAATTGTGTAAAATAATATAATGGCTTAAAGGACACAATGTAAAAGAAGTGTTTCTCAAGTCTAAATAATTTAAATATATTTATTTCAGAAAAGGTACCAGTGATAAATAAGATAATTGATGCCTTTCATGAAATAAGTATGAGATAATAGTAAAAGTGAAAATGATTGTTTTATGATGACACAAAATGATTTGGTCATTATAATTAATTCAAAAAATAAAATGTCTTCTTCTTTATACCTCTAAGTTGTAAGTTTTTTTTTTTTTTCCTAATAATCACATTAGTTTTATATTAGCATTTAAAAGATGGAAAACTAAACAAAGGGGATAAAATATACACCAAAACGGCTACCATCTTTGCTGTTCTAAAAAGTCCCAAGAGTCATTGAGTTCCTTTTTTTTTACTTCCAATATAAAAAGAATCACTTTAGACAGAGTCAGAGAAAGTAGAGGCAATTACTTTTGAAAAGTAACACTTTCTATATCCAATACCAAAAAATGACATTTATGATATTTTAAAGTTGAATTTTCAACTCTCAGAAGAAATAAAATTCAAAGCAATATCACTCGAAGCAATATTAATGGTTCTTAATGATATAAAATATGGTGGCATATAGTCTATTAAGATCTGGCTTACTAAGAGAAAAACTATTGATTAATATTAAAGTGTTTTTAAATTCACCTCCACAAATCAGAGAACATTTCTCCATTTGGCTCAATGCTTTTATTCTGTAAAAGAGTTTAGCTATTTCAACTGGATGTTCTTTTGTGTCTTTCAGATAAAAGGTCATTGATAACTAAATAGTGCCTCAGACAACAGAGGTCTTAAAACAATGCAGTTAGTCTGATACAGCTCAAATCTAGTACCTTTCACAAAATAACAATTTAAAATATATCCTATTTAATATTATTCTTATATTTGATATTGAGATAATTTTTTTAATAATTTATAGAAGGATGAAGATCAGTAGGATATTCATTGATATATTAATTGAAAATGATGTATTTGCTTATTAATCACCTCATTTATGCCAAATATGGTGATAGTTTGGATAAACGCTGCAGTAGAGAGAGGGATAAAGATGGCCTGTAGGCTTAAAGAGCTCATTATAAGTCCATACCATTTGACAGTGTGGTAGCCAGCCTCCAAGACAGCCTCACGTGATTCTCAACTCCTGGTATTCACACTTTATTTAATTGCTTCCTATACAAGGTAGTTCTGATCTGTGTAACCAATGAACTACTGTAAAATATAATGGAGTATGACTTCCAAAGCTAGGTCACAAAAGACATTGCAACTTCTGCCTTGCTCTCTGGGATCATTCACTCTATGAGAAACTGACTACCATGTGTGAGGTCATCAAAGCAGTCTTAAAGAGCAATCTATCTGGCAAAAATAAGAGGTCTTTTGGCAATAGCTAGCAAGAACTGAAGCTACCTGCTGACAGTGATGAGAATGAACCACCTTGGAAACAAATCCACCAGTCCCGGTTAAGCTTTCAAATGACTGTAGCCCTAGCTGGAATCTTAACTTCAATTTCACCAGATATCTCCACCAGAACTAACAAGTTATATTGTTTTGTTGTTAGTTGCCATACAGTCACCTACAACTCTTGGTGACCTTTTGTGTAACAGAACAAAACGTGTTCTGGTCCTGCACCATCTTCATGGTTGTTGTTGTTTGAATCCATTATCATGGCCGTTACCTCAATCCATCTCAACCAGTTATGCAGCTCCTGAATTTCTGACTTACAGGAAATGTGTGACATAATGCATATTATAGTTGTGTTATGCCTTGTCTTAAGCTAGATTCTCTAGGGAAACAAAACAAGTGAAGCATATAAATATATATATATATATATATATAGAGAGATTTATATCAAGGAAATGGCTCACTCAGTTGTACAGGCTGGAAAGTCCTAAGTCCATGGGTTAGGATAGAGGCTCCTCCTGATTCACATAGCCACAGGGGCTGGCGAATCCAAGATCAGCAGTCAGAGAGCAGGGCTCTTGCTCACAAGCTGTGAAGATTGATGAATCCCAAGATAGGCAGGCAAGACTGAAGGTAAACTGCTTGCTCAAATCCCAAGAACTGGAGGTCAGATGAACAGGAGCCAGCTACAGGATCCAGCAGGAGAAAAAGCCTCCAAGCCTTGCCAGAAAGTCCACTTATGTTAAATGCAGGCCACACACCTAAGGCAACTCCCTTTCAATTGATTGGCTATTCACAGCAGATACCATCATGGGGGTGATCACATATCAAATCTCAACAGGGAAGTGATCACAACGTTACACGACTGCCAAAACACTGAGAATCGTGGCCCAGCCAAATTAACACACGATCTTAACCATCACAAGCCTCTAAGTTTTAGAGACGATTTTCTACATAAAAAAAGGTAGCTAATATAGATAGAATGACATATAAAAACATCAGCATTCAAGCGCTATTAGAAATGTGTTGGTGTGCATTTGTATGCCTGTGGAAGTAAGGGAAAGAGAGAAATATATTCATATTCAAAACAACATCAGGAGAGCACGTATCAGAAAAATGTGTGAAGTGAGCACGTCCTATTTCCCAAGGAGAAAGCACAGTGTGTGATATGGATTTTCAAAGAAAAATGGACACAATAAATTCCTCTCACACAATCCATCATGCCAAAGACTGTTAAACATGGATTGTTGCCCACTGATGCACAGCAGGATAAAAATTAAAGGATGTTTAACCAGGTGTCTCCAGGGCTGTCCACCATTGCTGTCAACCCAAATGCTCTAACCAGCTACTCTCAGATTGTTTGCATTAATGAATAGATGATGTCTAAAACCATATGGGATTCTGTACTTGCCTTAATTAAAATTAATTGCCCCATGAATGATTAATGCTTATTCTGAATTTTTCATAGTTTCTATATCACTGAGATACCAAACAAAGAAACTCATCTACAATTTATGTTACTCTTTCAATTCCCATTTAAAAAAATAATTAATTACTGCATCTGTTTTCTTTCACTAAATTTGACTGATTACTCATTTTTCAAGCATTTAGTATTTAATAGAGAAATTTACGTGAAGAAATTTCTGGTACAGCTAATAATTTAAATTTTACTTGGGATCATGAAATAATAACTACTTAATAATGTAGATAATCCCAGAATGGATTGTTTTGCTTTATCTGTCAATAAAAAGGGATTTTTACATACTTCAATCAATTTTGGATAATTAAAATTTAAAAGGTATGAAAAAACATGTAAATACCTCTGCAAAAGTGATGCATTTTCAAAATATTTGATTTTTTTTCCTCCTGCTATATAAAACCTTAGGAAAATTACGTCTTTCTTCCTTGTTCAATAACACTTTTATAAAAATATTTACTGCCATGTTCAAGAGAACATGCCTTCCAAATTAATCAATTCATTAAAATATTACAGAGGAAAATAACTATAGCAATCATCTAGTCTTACAAAGTGATGGTCAGGATTAAAACGAGTTTTGTGATAGAGCCTTGACTGAGAGTTATTTCCCCTCTATGACAAGACTTTCTTTGTCATGAAGCTATAGTGGCCATTAACACTTAGAAAGCACTAATTTGTCCTAGGAGCTAAATTTTTAGCTAAGTAGGGGTAAACATCTTTTCACATGTATTTTAACCAAAGTATAGTGTTTAAGTAAACTAATCAAATATTGGCTCATTATCGTTAGTTCAGTGCTCTCAAACTCCGTCAACCAATTTAGATTGTAGCTCGTTTATAAGAAAGCTAATAAACAAAAATTCAAGTCTTCATTTGAGCATGCTAATTTTTTTAATTTTTCAGAAAAATTTTGCTGAAGATCATTCGAAAGCAACTCTAGCAGTATATGAACAAGAAATTACCAGAAATTCAGGCCAGATTCAGAAGAGGACGTGGCACCAGGGATATCATTGCTGATTTCAGATGGATCCTGGCTGAAAGCAGAGATTCCCGGAAAGACGTTTACTTGTGTTCTATTGACTATGCAAAGGCATTCAACTCTGTGGATCATAACAAATTGTAGATAACATTGTGAAGAATGGGAATTCCAGAACACTTAATTGTGCTTACAAGAAACCTGTACATAGATCAAGAAGCAGTTGTTCAGACAGAACAAGGGGATACTGCATGTTTTAAAGTCAGGAAAGGTGTGCGTGAGGGTTGTATCTTTTCACCATCCTTATTCAATCTTTATGTTGAAAAAATAATCTGAGAAACTGGACTATATGGAGAAGAATGGGGCATCAGAATTGGAGGAAGATTCACTAACAACTTGAGTTATGCAGATGACAGAACCTTGCTTGCTGAAAGTAAAGAGGACTTGAAGAACTTCCTGAAGAAGATCAAAGACCACAGCCTTCAGTATGGATTACACCTCAACATAAAGAAAACAAAAATCCTCACAAGTGGTAAAATAAACAACATCATGATAAACAGAGAAAAGATTGAAATTGTCAATGATTTCATTTTACTTGGATCCACAATCAACAGCCATGGAAACAGCAGTCAAGAAATCAAAAGACGCATTGTATTGGGCAAATCTGCTGAAAAAGACCTCTTTAAGGTGTTAAAAAGCCAAGATGTTACCTGGAGGACTAAGGTGCACCTGACCCAAGCCATGGTATTTTCAATCGCGTCATATGCCTGCAAAAGCTGGGCAATGAATAAGGAAGACCGAAGGAGAATTGATGCCTTTGAATTGTGATGTTGGCAAAGAATATTGAATATACTATGGACTTCCAAAAAAATGAACAAATTGGTCTTGGAAGAAGTACAACCCGAATGCCCCTTACAAGCAAGGATGGCTAGATTACAGCTTACATACTTTGGACATGTTGTCAGGAGGGATCAGTACCTGCAGAAGGACACCATGCTTGGTAGAGTGGAGGGCCAGCCAAGAAAAGGAAGACCCTCACTGAGATGGACTGACACACTTGCTGCAACAATGGGCTCAAGCATAACGATTGTGAGCATGGCAAAGAACCAGGCAGTGTTTCATTCTGTAGTACATAGGGTCACTATGAGTTGGAACTGACTCAACGGCACCTAACAACAACAGCAACAATTTTTTACTTGGATAAACTCAACTCCCGTCACCTATTTTTACTGATGTGTACTAATGTTCATGAGCAAAATGGACATTAGATAGGAGACAAAATATAACCCATAATCCTTCAAGAGAAACTCATGTAACATGCCTAAGAGGGGTGGTTCAGTAACTAAAAGAATGAACAGATGCATTTTTTATGCATCTTCTGCTTTTTTATTTTAATTTTTATCAAAATAATCCATATACTTAATTTAAAAAAAAAAATCTGTTCTACAATGTTTGTAATTATAAAAAGTAGTCTCCTGTCCAAAAACCCTCATCATTATTGTTCCACTTCCCCAAGGTATGTACTTTTAACTCATTTAGCTAATGTGTCTTAGAATTTCTTTCTGTATTTATAAATGATTTGCTTCTATTCTCATATTTAGATATTATTTATTGGCCTCTTTCTACATAAGGGTACTTTAGGTCTCCTATAGTTCCCCCCAGAAACCAGCATAGAACTTTTTTTTTTTTTTGCAAAACTTAACCATACTTCCCATCCTTTCAAAATTTTTATATATAAAATTTAGTCAAATCGATATTCAGAGTTTACATTATTATGATGATTTAACTATTGTCGATTATTGTAGGCACAATTCTAAAGATGTTCCCCCAAGATTCCCGCCTTCATTTATTCCATCAAATACTAATCTATTTACTATTGTGAAAGGATTTTGGAGATGACATTAAGATTACTAAAGAGATGACCTTAAAATAAGGAATTACCATGGATTATCTGGATGGTCCCAGCTTAATCACATGAACTCAAGTTGTTGGGTGCCTTCAAGTCAACTCCAACTCGTAGTGACCTCATGCGATGGAGAACTATCACGTAGGGTTTTCTTGGATGTAATCATTTTTTTTTTTTTCCCTTGTAACCAACCTGTAATTTTTAATTAGAATTAACTATCAAAGACATGGCACCTTTCAAGTCTATGACTGAGCTTAACAATGTTTGACAGTGGTTTTATTAGGTGAATGCTTGAAAGTATTCAACAGTAGATTCAATTTACTTCACAACGTTTGCAAACACATTGTTAGCAATTCTTAAGACGGTACTCTACATGTTCAGAGACACTTCTCTAGTAACGAACTATAGAAATGATTCCTGAAAGTATAGTCTTTGAATGTACTCTTTACAGAAGCAAATCATCAGATCTCTCTCCCACAGAGCTGCTGGGTTTGTTAAAACCACCAACCTTTTGGTTAGCAGCCACACTCTTAACTGTTGTACTACCAGGCCTCCTTGGAAAAAAGAAGAAAGCAGAAAAATTAGTCAAAAAGATGTGGCAGAACAAAAGACAGACGAGCTGGTGCACAAGTGTAGGACAGAGAGATTCAAAGTGATAAAAGGTAGCTGGCTTTGAAGTCAGAGTACCACAAGTCAAGGAATGCAGGCAGCCTCTAGCGGCTGAGAATGGTCCCCCACCAAGAGCCAGTAAGAAAATGAAGACAGTCCTACAGCAGCATAGAACTGGATTCTGCCAACAACCTGAGAAAACCAGGTCAATTCTCTCTCACAGCCTCCAGATTAAGAGCCCAGGCAAGGCAAGACATTGATTTTAGACCAACAATACCCTGAGCCGACTCTTCCAGCCCCAGTCAAGCCCAGGCAGTTCTGACCTAAAGAACTGAGAGATAATCAATCGGTGTTGTTTTCACTCCATAAATTTCTGATGATTTGTTATAGCAGCAATAGAATCCCAAAGTATTCATCATTGTGCTACATAATATAATATGACCTGTTTTCTTTTACTAGGCTATCTGGATTTAAAGTAGTATATCGATTTGTCACACAGTGATCGCTTTTGCCATTTCCTTTATCTAGTCTCCCATGCCGCAATACTATTTCTCTGGGTCCCAGAACTTCCTTTCTTATTTTACTGTTTTCTTTTTGCAGAGAGCAACCTTCATTAATTTCCTGAGAAGGGGTACCATGAAAGACCTTTTTTGGTTTTTGAGACTTTTCGTGTCTGAACATAATTTTGTTCAATCCTCACACTTGATTGATAAACTGTCTGATATAGAATTCTAGTTTGGAAATGATTTTTCTTCAGGATTTTGAAAGACAATTTCCAGTCTTGTTGTTCAAATATTTAATATCATTCTGATGCCAGTCTCTTTCTGTAGAATCATTATATTCTTTTCTCTCTTTCCCCAGGCACTTTTTTTCTCCAGTAGGCCATTGTTTTCTTCTCTGGTGTTTGGAAATTGCCTAAACCCTGCCTTGCTGTGATTCTTTTATTCCATTTTGCATGATGACTATTTAGTTAGCTCTTTCAATCTGGAAATTTTTAAAAATTCTTTCTTTTATACTTTTATCTACTTCTTTTTCTCTGTTCTCTCTTTTTGGAACTTTGATTAATTGTAATTATAACTAGATGTTCTATTCTGATATTCTAGACACATATATATAGTTTGTTTTCCTCTCTCTCCTATTTTCTATAACTATCTTTTGTTCTGATTTTTGGGAGGTTTTTTCAAGCCTATCTTAAAAATTCTTCTTTGCCATTTATATTTCTGCTATTATATGTTTAATCCCCAGAAGTTCCTATTGTTTATACATTTCTAAGGGTTCTTATTTCCTCAGTGTTTCTTTTATATAGAATCCTGTCCTCGTTTCATGGTGGCAGTATCTTTTGCCACCTCTCAAATGAGATATTATAATTCTGTTATTTGTTAGTTGCTCTCAGGCAACTAACAAAAAACAAAAATAGGAGCTCCTGTTGGGTATGGATTTCACATTTAGTTGCTGAATTTTACTATAGTTTTCTTGTATTTCCCCTTCCTATGACAAAACTTGTAGTATAATTTTCTATAGAGAGAATAGAAAGTATTTCCATCTTTTTTTTTTTCATGGTTGATTGAAATTTATTTTTGATTATAAATAGTTGGAATGTATAAAATACATGTCTTTGGACATTCACATTTGATATTCATAAAGCAAACAGGAAATTCGATAAATTCTATTTGCACAATTTCTACTTTAAAAACAGAAAATATATAATGTAATTATAATTGGATATGCTCAATTACCAACATTTTACTGACATGATTGGGCTTTCATTTTGGCAAGTCAAAGATAAGAAATAAATCCCTTGCTTATATTTAATAATTGGAAAACACTTTCACAGACTGATTGTCAGTTCTACACCTCTGAATCTGTAATGAGGAATACCTCTTTACCCAAGTGCTTCTGGTATTGGCATCATTGCATATGTTTGGATTATGATACCACCTCTGGTTCTGCAGCTTGTTACAGGTGAGAAAGCCCATTGGGCAGTACAATTATTCCTAAAAGTCACTTCTTTTCCCACTTCTTATTTCTACTGAATCTCATTTAAGTTTCTAAACCCATAAATATAAATGGGCTTGTTTCAGGATCTGCAACTTTGGCCATCTTTCACTGGAAAAGACACAATTCATTCAGGGAAGCTAGCACTGTGTTGAAGCAAGGCATAGTGTCTCATGAACTTTATATCTAAATAGTAGAAACAGCAGGTCCCATGATGTTATTAAAGTTCCTGTCACTTTTATGGCCTATACACAAGCTATTTCAAAAACAAAATAATTCCTTGTTCTTGGAGAAGTTATCCAAGGCAAAATTAGGTTCTCAGAGTTCAATACTTACAGCTGCCAAAATGTGAAGCAAAGATACAGTCCTGTCTGAACTCAGGAGAAGAAACAATGGAAATTTTGCATTTAGATTCAGGAGGTACGAATCGATATATGTCAATTGCCAGGTTCCATGACTTCAGACTTTAACTCAGTTGTACAATTTTCTTATCAGGAGGTTACTAAGGGTATTTTGTATTTCCTATATCCATGAGATATATTAATAATATTGTTCCTTCCAGCTCAACTGGCATAACACAGTCTGTAAAAAAAAGTTCTACATTCTACTTTGGTGAGTAATGTCTGGGGTCTTAAAAGTCTATCAGCAGCCATCTAAGATACTCCACTAGTCTTACCATTTCAGGAGCAAGGGAGAATGAAGAAAACAAGATACAAGGGAAAGATTAGTCCAAAGGACTAATGGACCACAACTATCACAGCCTCCACCAGACTGAGTCCAGTACAGCTAGATGGTGCTCTGCTACCGCTACTGACTTCTCTGACAGAAATCACAACAGAAGGTCCCGGACAGAGCTGGTGAAAAATGTAGAACAAAATTCTACCTCACAAAAAAAGACCAGACTTACTGGCCTGGCAGAGACTGGAGAAACTCCAAGAGTATGGTCCCCGGAAGTCATTCCCAAGGTTCACAGTTCAACCAAAGATTAGACAGCCCCATAAAACAAATGAGACTAATAGGGCACAACAGTCTATGGACAAGGACTAGAAGGCAGGATGGAACAGGAAAGCTGGTAATAGGGAACCCAAGGTTGAGAAGGTACAGTGTTGACATGGCGTGGGGTTGTTAACCATTGTCATAAAACAGTAAGTGTACTAAGTGTTTAATGAGAAACTATATGTTCTGTAAACCTTCTTCTAAAGTATAATAAAAAAAGAAAGGAAAATAATAATAATAATATTGTTCCTTAATTTCTGCATACCATTGGATAGCCTGTCTTTGGAATGGGCTTGTATATGAAACTTTTCCAGTTGGTTGGCCAGGTAGATGTCTTCCAAATTTCTTGGCATATACAAGTGAGCACTTCCAGTGTTGCATCCATTTGTTAAAACATCTCAGTTGGTATTCTGTCAGTTCCTGAAGCCTTGTTTTTACCTAGTGGCTTTAGTACAGCTTGGACTTCTTCCTTCAATACCATTGGATCTTGATCATATTCTACCTCCTGAAATGGTTGAACACTGGACAATTATTTTTGTTACATTGACTGTGTGTATTATTTTCATCTTCTTTTGATGCTTCCTGCATCATTCAGTATTTTGCCCATAGAATCCTTCAATATTGGAACTCGAGGCTTGAATTTATTCTTCCATAAGCAATACCATTAATATCACATGCAGGTAAAATTTTGCTGAAGATAACTCAAAAATGGTTGTAGCAGTACGTTGACCGGGAACTGCCAGAGATTCAAGCCAGATTCAAAAGAGGATGTGGAACAAGGGATATCGTTGGTTATGTCAGATGGATCTTGGCTAAAAACAGAGTTTACCTGTGTTTTATTGACTATGCAAAGGCTTTTGATTGTGTGGATCATAATAAACTATGGATAACATTACAAAGAATGGGAATTCCAGAACACTTAATTGTACTCATATGGAACCTGTTCATAGACCAAGAAGCAGTTGTTTGAACAGAACAAGAGGATACTGCATGGTTTAAAATCAGGAAAGGTGTGGGTAGGGTTGTGTCATTTTATTATACTTATTGAGTCTGTATGCTGGGCAAATAATCCAAGAAACTGGACTATGTGAAGAAGAACATGACATCAGGACTGATGGAAGACTCATTAACAACCTGTGATATGCAGATGACACCACCTTGCTTACTAAAAGTGAAGAGAACTTGAAGCACTTACTGATGAAGATCAATAACTACAACATTCAGTATAGATCACACCTCAACATAAAGAAAACAACAATCCTCACAACTGAACCAATAAGCAACTTCATGATAAATGAAGAAAAGATTGAAGTTGTCAAAGATTTCATTTTACTTGGATCAACATCAATGTCCATGGAAGCAGAAGTCAAGAAAGCAAATGACACATTGCATTGGGCAAATCTTCTCCAAAAGACCTCTTTAAAGTGTTAAAAAAGCAGAAATATCACTTTTAGGAATAAGGTACACCTGACCCAAGTGACAGTGTTTTCCATCACCTAATATGCATATGAAAGCTGGACAATGAATGAGGAAGACCGAAGAATAACTGATGCATTTGAATTACGTTTTTGGGGAAGAGCATTGAATATACTACAGACTGCCAGAAGAACGAACAAGTCTGTCTTGGAAGAAGTAAGGCCAGAGTACTCCTTGGAAGTGAGGATGGTAAGACTTCATCTCACATACTTTGGCCATGTTATCAGGAGGAAGCAGTCCTGGGAGAAGGACACCTTGCCTTTTAAAAGCAGAGGGTCAGT
The DNA here is from genome assembly GCA_030035585.1 of Dugong dugon. Lineage (NCBI taxonomy): Eukaryota > Metazoa > Chordata > Mammalia > Sirenia > Dugongidae > Dugong > Dugong dugon. The sequence continues at coordinate 104,413,935 of CM057463.1, read as the reverse complement.
GAAAAAGGGGAAGACTCTCAATAAGACGGATTGACACAATGGCTGCAACAATGGGCTCAAACATAGCAACAATTGCTATGAGAAGTGACCAGCTAGTTGGCACCTAACTATGTACCGGTGATAAAGGAGCTCTGGTGGTACAAATGGTTAAGTGCTCAACTGCAAACCTAAAGGTCTATGGTTTGAACCCACCCAGCAGTCCAAGGGAGAAAGACCTAGTGATTTACTTCTGTGAAAATTACAGCCATGATAACTCTATGGGAAGGTTCTACTCTGTCACATGTGGTTGCTGTGAGTTGAAATTGAGTGCCAGCACCCAATACCAACATACTCATGAGAGTAAACAGTGTTATTAAAATATTGCAAATGATTAAAAATAATGTAAAGTAATGTAAAGCAGTTTGAAATTGTCTAGACAAAGAAGTAGTTTAAATAAAACATCAAAAAACTATGATTGCCAATGCAGTAAAGAATGTAGACTGGCAGCTGGGAGGTCAGAGTTGTAGTCCTTAATCTTCCTAGAATGGATTTCTCTTACCTGTTAAAAGAGAGATAAAAGTAAATGATAATTAAGAATTTGTTTTATGTTGCAGCGGCGGCGAATATCGGGGCGGAGAAGACAGTAGCCAAACACAACTCTTACAGAAAGTGGGGCCAAGAGGGTCACTCTGAGGAGTCGAACCTGGCTTCAGTCCCAGGAGTTTATTTATAGTCAATACAGCAAGCAGTGAAGCCAATAACAGAACAATGGGCTTTGGGTGTGGGCAAGGGAGAAGGAATTCAGGTAAACAAGCCAATCAGTAAAGGGACAATAGGTTTGGGAAAACAAGTCGTGACAAGTTTCAACATGTTGGAGACAAGTCTCAACATGTTGTGCAGCATAGAGGCCTGTGGGAGCTGAAGTTGTCAATAGTGCAGCCATGTTTAAATGGCATATATCTCTACAGATTTATGTTTAGATTCTTTGATTATATTAAGTAGCACAAACTATTTCAATTTCTATCTCCTGAAGAATATAACACTGACTAGTGAATGATCTTTTATATGGCGGTTTTTCAAAAGAAGCTTTTAGAGAAAAGATATTTGTGCTCAGAGCAATCTTAAGCTGACTTATTTTAGTTGTATTATTCTCATTTCTTATAGAAGTTTGAATTTTTTTTTCTTTCTGGAAGTCAGTGCGGATTTAATTTCCCTTTAAGCAGCAGACTAATCAAACTTTTCCTTTCACCCCAAGGCTTGAACATATTGAGAGTTCTAGGGGGAAAATATCCCGTGCAGGCAGGCAAAACCCAAGAGCCTCCAGGAAAGGATCCCTAAATTTAGTAAGTAAGGGAAAAAATAGCAGTATGAGTTCTATTGTTTGGCTTTCAGGAAAAATCCATTTCTACTGTGTTCACGACCTCTCCTCTTATTTTTGTCTGGTTGTTTTTTCTTCAATTTTTTCCCATTCCCTGAATCCTTCCCTATCCATTTAGTACTTTGACTGAGGTGGGAGTGGGGAGAGGCAAGAAGAACAGAGAGCTGCTTGCTGCAGCATCTCCATCTAAGGCTCTTTTCTTTGGATTACTTTTTGTATCTTTCTTTACAGATTCCAAATATATTCTCTGAGGAAAGATGATATTTCTAACAGTTTTCAGAGATAAATTAAAATCATAATTTTGACATCTTAAGGGGGCAATTAAATCACATTTTGATGCACTGTATCTGGCAATCAGTATTCAATTCTTCAATATTTATTGAGTGTCCATTACAAAATCTAGGCAAAGCATAAAAAGCACTATAAAATACAAGATCAATTAAGTTAAAGTGTTGGCTGGAAAAGGCATATCATTTTGATGAGGTCCTAACACCCTCTTTTTCTATGGACTACATGTTCGAATAGAACTCAAAAAGAGAAATAAAACGAGCTATGACAGAGATTCTATTCAAGAACTACAGGTAGTCCAGACTTATTACAGGGTTTCGTTCTGAGGACTTCATCGTAAGTCAGTTCTGACATAAGTACAATATCTTGCTCCCTTTTTTTTTTTAGTTTTCATTACTATTGCCTTTTATTATCAGTATCTTTGTAAGTCCAATCTTTATTTGTCTTTGGGGGTTGGAAACATTACATATAAACTTAGAGATATATTTTAATATGTACATATATAAAAAATACACAAATCATAAAAATTTACTCTAATGATGAGTAAGAGTAGGACAACTTTGGCGTTTTGTCAGTTGTAGTAATAACTCCACTTATGAAAGATTCTGGATCATCTGGACTATCCCTGGCAATGAGGATAGCCTTTCGAATCATAAAATTAATGACAGTTGTCTGTATTGTCCTGTTCTTTTTGTTCTTCATGTATTTCATAGTAATATCTCACTGCTTCAGAAATCTAACTATAGACAATAGCAAAACAATCAGTATTTTTTTTTTTTGAGGATTGATTTGTTTATTGGTTGATTGATATAAATATCTTTTTTTAAAATATTTTATTGTACTTCAGGTGAAGGGTTAGGGAACACATAGTTTCTCAAGAAACAGTAGTATACATGTTGTTTTATGACCTTGGTTAACAACCCCACAACATATTAACCCTCTAACTTCTCAACCCTCTTTTTTTTTTTTTGGTGAAAATACACATGGCCAAAGATACACCGTTTCAAAAATTTCTACATGCACAGTTCAGTGACATTGACTATGCTCTTCCACTTGTGCTGTTATTCTCACTTAAGATGAAGGCTTAAAGAACAAAACAGTTTCACTTTTAACAGGTACTACAAATGTTACCCTATGACAATGTTTAACAATCTCACAACACATCAACAATATCCTTACTCAATCTTGGCTTCCCTATCACCAGCTTCCTTGTCCCCTTCTGCCTTCTGGCCCTTGTCACTGGACTCCTGTACCTCGTTAGTCTCATTTGGTTTTATGGGGCTGTCCACTCCCAGGCCGAACAGTGAACCTCCGAGGTAACTTCACCATGAGCTAAAAGGGTGTCTGGGGGCCATACTCTCAAGGTTTCTCCAGTCTCCTTTAGGCCAGTAAATCTGGTCTTTTTTTTTGTGAGTTAGAATTATGTTCTACATCCTTCTCCAGCTCTGTCCAGAATCCTCTGTTGTGATCCTGGTCAGAGCAGTCAGTGGTGGTAGCCGGGCACCATCTAGCTGTACTGGACTCAGTCCGGTGGACGCCTTGGTAGCTGTGGACAATTAGTCCTTTGGACTAATATTTTCCTTGTATCCTGTTCTCTTCATTCTCCCTTGCTCCCGAAGAGATAAGACCAGTGGAGTATCTTAGATGGCCACTCACAGGCTTTTAAGACCCCAGACACTACTCACCAAGGTAGAATGTACAGCATTGTGTTTATAAGCTGTGTCATGCCAATTGAGTGGGATGTTCCCCGAGACCATGGTCTCCACAGCCCTCTGCCCAGCAATTCAGTCCCTCAGGGAGTTTATATGTGTCTGTGGGGCTTCCATGACCTTTCCTTGTAAAGGTTGTGCTAGTTTCCCCTGTATTGTGTACTGTCTCACCCTTTACCCAAGATACCACTTATCTATTGCCTATTTAGTATTTCCCCCACACCCCTCCTATCCCTGGTAACCAACAAAGATTGTTACATTTTCTGTGTGAACTTTTTCATGTGTTTTTACAATAGCGGTCTCATACAATATTTATCGTTTTGTGATTGACTTATTTCACTCATCATAATGTACTCCCCTTTCATCCATGTTATGAGATGGTTCACAGATTCATCGTTGTTCTTTCTCATTGCATAATACTCCATCGTGTGTATGTACCATAGTTTGTTTATCCATTCATCTGTTGATGGGCATCTAGGTTGTTTCCATCGTTTTGCTTGTGTGAACAATGCTGCCATGAACATAGGTGTTCATATGTCTATTCGAGTGATGACTCTTATTTCTCTAGGATATATTCCTAAGAGTGGGATTGCTGCATGGAATGGTATGTCTATTTCTAGCTTTCTGAGGAAGCACCATATCATTTTCCAAAATGGTTGTATCATTTTGCATTCCCACCAGCAGTGTATAAGAGTTCCAATTTCCCTGCAGCCCCTCCAGCATTTGTTATTTCCAGGGTTTTTGATTCGTGGCAGTAATGCCGGGGTGAGATGGTATCTCATTGTGGTTTTAATTTGCATTTCTCTAATGGCTAGTGATAGGGAGCATTTCCTCATGTGTCTGTTGGCCATTTGAATATCTTCTTTGGTGAAGTGTCTGTTCATTTCCTTTGCCGATTTTTTAATAGCATTATTTGTCTTTTTGTTGTAGAGGTGTTGGATTTTCTTGTAGATTATGGAGATTAGACCTTTGTCTGACTTGTACTGTCCAAAAATTTTTTCCCCATCTGTAGGTTCTCTTTTTACTCTTTTGGTGAGGTCTTTTGAAGAGTATAGATGTTTGATTTTTAGAAAAGCCCAGTTACCTAGCTTATCTGCTGGGGTTTGTGCACTGATGGTTATGATTTATATCCTGCTAATGCCATGTAGTAAGGCCTGAAGTGTTGGTCCTAATTTTTTTCTATGAACTTTATAGTTTTAGGCTTTATATTCAGGTCTTTGATCCATTTTGAAGTAGTTTTTGTATATGGTGTGAGGTATGCATCCTGTTTCATTTTTTTTTTTTTTTTTTTTTTTGCAAATGGATATCCAGTTTTGCCAGCACCATTTGTTAAAAAGACAGTCTTTTCCCCTTTTGATGGACTTTGGGCCCTTGTCGAAGATCAGGTGACCGTAGTTGGATGGATTTACATCTGGGTTCTCAATTCTGTTCCATTGGTCAATGTATCTGTCATTGTACCAGTACCAGGCTGTTTTGACTACTGTAGCTGTATAGTAGGTTCTGAAGTCAGGTACTGTGAGTCCTCCAACTTTATTCTTCTTCTTCAGTAGTGCTTTACTTATCCTGGGCTTCTTCCCTTTCCATATAAATCTACTGATTAGTTTTTTCCATCTCTTTGAAGAATGTTGTTGGTATTTGGATCGGGATTGCATTGTATTTGTAAACTGCTTTGGGTAGAATTTCCATTTTCACAATGTTGAGTCTGCATATCCATGAACATAGTATGTTTTCGCATTTATGTAGGTCCCTTTGGGTTTCATGCAGTAGTGTTTTGTCATTTTCTCTGTATAGGTCTTTTACATCACTGGTAAGATTTATTCCTAAGTATTTTATCTTTTTAGGGGATACTGAAAATGGTATTCTTTTCCTGATTTCCTTTTCATCGTTCTCCTTACTGGTTTATAGGAATCCAACTAATTTTTGAATGTTTATCTTGTATCCTTCTACTCTGGTGAATCTTTCTATTAGTTAAGTAGATTTCTCGTGGAGTCTTTAGGGTTTTCTATGTATAGTATCATATCTTCTGCAAACAGAGGCACTTTAACTTCTTCATTACCAATTTGGATGCCCTTTATTTCTTTTTCTTGCCGTATTGCTCTAGCTAGAACTTCCAGCACAATGTTAAATAGGAGTGGTGATAAAGGTCATCCTTGTCTTGTTCCTGTTTTCAAGAGAATGTTTTCAGCCTCTCTCCATTAAGAATGATGTTGGCCGTTGGTTTTGCAAAGGTGCCCTTTATTATGTTGAGAAATTTCCCTTCTAAACCTATTTTATTGAGAGCTTTTATCAGGAATGGGTGATGGACTTTGTCAAATGTCTTTTCTGCATCAATTGAGATGATCGTGTGATTCTTTTCTTTCCTTTTATTTATGTGGTGGATTATATGGATTTATTTTCTAGTGTTGAACCATCCTTGCATAACTGGTATGAATCCTACTTTGTCATGGTGTATTATTTTTTTGATATGATGCTGAATTCTATTGGCTAGAATTTTGTTCAGAATTTTTGAATCTATATTCATGACAGATATTGGTCTGTAATTTTCCTTTTTTTGTGACGTCTTTGCCTGGTTTTCGTATCAGTGTTATGCTGGCTTCATAGAATGAATTTAGAAGTGTTGCTTCCTCTTCTATGCTCTGAAATAGCTTGATTAGTACTGGTACAAGCTCTTCTGTAAATTTTTTGTAGAATTCTCCAGTAAAGCTTTCTGGACCAGGGCATTTTTTGGTTTGGAGTTTTTTTACTACCTTTTCAATATCTTCTCTTGTTATGGATGTGTTCAGACTTTCAACATCACTTTCTTGTACTTTGGGTAGGCCATGTTTTTCTAGAAATTTATCCATTTCTTCTAGGTTTTCAAATTTCTTAGAGTATAGTTTTTCATAATATTCTCTTGTAATCCTTTTTATTTCATTGGGTCTGTTGTAATGTCCCCCATTTCATTTCTTATTTGAGTTATTTGTGTCCTTTCCTGTTTTTCTTTTGTCAGTCTGGCTAGTGGTTTGTTGATTTTGTTGATTCTTTCAAAGAACCAACTTTTGGTTTTGTTGATTTTTTCTGTTGTTTGTCTGTTCTCTATTTCATTTATTTCTGCTCTGATCTTTACTATTTCCTTTCTTCTGGTGGTTGTGGGCCTTTTTTGCTGTTCTCTTTATTTGTTTGAGTTGTTTAGTTAATGTTTTGATTTTGTCCCTTTCGTCTTTTTTGATATGTGCATCTATTGGTATAAATCATCCTGTCTTTGCTATTGTCCCAAAGGTTTTGGTATGATGTGTTTTCATTCTCATTTGATTCTAGGAATTTTTTTTTTTCCATCTCTGATTTCTTCTATTGCTCACTGATGTGTAAGCAGGGTATTATTCAGTTTCCATGTAGTTGATTTTTTTTCTTTGCTCTTTCTAGGGTTAATTTCTACCTTGATGGCATTGTGGTCAGAGAAATTACTTTGAATTATCTCAACATTTTAGATCTTGTTGAGGATTTCACTATGGCTTAAGATGTGGTCTATTCTGGAGAACATTCCATGTGCATTGGAAAAGAATGTGTACTTTCCAGCGGTTGGATGGAGTGTTCTATATATGTCTATGAGGTCAAGTTGGCTGATTGTGCCCTTTACATCTTCTGTATCTTTGCTGAGTTTCTTCTTAGTTGTTCTCTCCTTTACTGAGAGTGGTGTCTTGAATCTCCTACTACTGTTTTGGAACCATCAATTTCTCTTTTCAGTGTTCTTAGAGTTTATTCTGTGTATTTTGGTGCCCTGTCATTGGGTGCGTAGGTGTTTATTATGGTTATGTCTTCATGATGGATCTCGTCTCCTTAATCATTATATAGTGTCCTTCTTTGTCTTTTATGGTGGATTTTGTTTTAAAGTCTATTTTATCTTAGATTTGAATTGACACTCCTGCTCTTTCCTGGTAGTTGTTAGTCTGATGTACTTTTTCTAGCTTTGACGTTTAATAAATTCACATCTTTGTTTCTAAGGTGTGTCTCTTATAGGCAGCATATTGATGGATCCTGTTTTCTTATCTATTCTGTCACTCTCTATCTCTTTAGGGGTTCATTGAGTCCATTTACATTCAGTGTAATTATTGATAGATGTGAGTTTGTTGCTGTCATTTTGTAGTGCTTTTTTTTTTGTGGTGCTGAAGTTTTCTTTGTTCTTCTAACTCTCTTTTGCTGAGTTACTTTTGCTTGTGGATTTTTTTTTTTTCATTTCTTTTGTTTTTATAGGTTTTGTTTTTGCTGAGACTTTATGTTTATCATCTTTATTTTTATGAGTTGGTTTGTTAACTTTCTTTGTGGTTGTCATGAATTTTACCCTTATCTTTCTAAGTTTGAAGCCGTCTACCATTACTTGGTATTTCCTTGCCTTCTTCTCCATTAGAAGTTTCTATGCCAATGCCGTTTATTTCCTCTTTTATTGTTTTGATGTTGTTGTCATTTATTGATTAACTGCTCTGATTCCCTGTTGTATTTCTTTTGGTTTTGGATAGTCCTTGAGAGTTCATTTCCTATATTGGTTCCTGGCTTGTACAATCCTGCGTCCTAGGTTCTGCCTGTGAGCTGAAGCTGTTTGTCCTCAGATCAAAGAACTCCCTTTAATAATTCTTGTAAGTTTGGTTTGACTTTTACATATTCCCTTAATTTCTGTTTATCTGGAAATGACCTAATTTCACCATTAAATTTGAATGAGTTTTGCAGGATATATTATTCTTGGCTGACAACTTTTTTCTCTCAAGATTTTATATATGTCATCCCATTGCCTTCTTGCCTGCATGGTTTCTTCTGAATAATCTGAGCTTAGTCTTATTGTTTCTCCTCTGTATGTGACTTATTGTTTTTCATGAGCTGCTCTCCGGATTCTTTGTTTGTCTTTGGTTTTGGCGAGTGTGAATATGATATGCCTTGGTGATTTTCTTTTGTGGTCTCTTCTATGTGGGGTTCATTGAGCTTCTTGGATGGCCAACTTTTCATCTTTCACGATATTGGGAATGTTTTCTGTCAGCAGTTCCTCAATGATCCTCTCTGTGTTTTCTGTTTTCTCCCCCTGTTCTGGAATGCCAACCAGTCATAAATTTTTGCTTTTAATTGTGTCCCACTTAACTCTCAGGGTCTCTTCATTTTTCTTTGTTCTTTTTCTGAGTTTTCCTGAAACAGAGTTGTATCTAAGTGTTTGTCTTCAATTCCACTGATCCAGTCTTCCACAGTTTCAAATCTACTTCTCGGCCCTTCTATGACATCATCCATTTCTGAAATCTTGTTGTTTATCTTCTGGATTTCTAATTGTTGTCTTTGTATAGTTTCTAGTTGTGAATTTATTTTGGCATTTTGTTTCTGCATCATCTTCCTGAATTCTTCCAATTTTTGTCTGTATTTTCCATGAATTTGTCTATTTTTTCCTCATGTTTATCGCTTTTTGCCTCAGTTCTTGGAGAATTCTGAATATTAGAGATTTGAATTCTCTATCAGGTAGTTCTAGTGCATTTTCTTCCAGAAGAGAGTCATCTGTTGTTTTATTCTGGATGCCTACTGGAACCATCTTGTTCTGTTTTTGTAAATGTTTTTATATTGTCTGCTTTTTCCCGGACATTTAGTAGTTATGTTTCTTGATTATTGATTGTAGACTTGTTTGTTTCATCCTTTTTAAAAAAAAAAAAATGTGACTATGTCTGAGCCAGTGGACTGTGTGTTCTTTGTTGTTTACTCATTGTGTGCTCAATACTTTTCGCTTCCTTCCCCAACTGGCAGGGTCGGTCACTCAGATATGATACAGCAGGGCAGGTCTAGCTGAAGAGGAGTTACTGGGATGGGTTGTTTGTGGCACTTACTACAGCCACCATAGTGGGTTGGTATTCAGTGCAGGGCAGGTTCCAGTAGGCCTTGCCTGTGCTGCTTGGTGGTGTGATGTCAAGGGCACAGTGCAGGTAAGCAGTATGCAGCGGGGAGATTGTTAAGTGTGGAGTTAAGATGTATATGGGAGAGAGGAGAGAGGAACAAGAGCCAAATACATACAAACAAACAAAAAAGAATGCTAGGGGAGCTTGTCATTGGAATGGAGAGATGAGAGACTATGAAATGGAGAAAAACAGAAAGGGGAAGAGGAAGAAAAGAAGGAATAAATAAAAATCAGAAAGGTTAAAGAATCTCAAAGTTCTCAGGGATCCCACTGATTTAGCTATGAGGTCTGGGGTAGTTGTTCTCAGGTGTTGAAGTACAACCTGGCTATAAGACATAGAGATATACAACGCCTGGTATTCAGGGATCAGAAAGAGAAGAAAGATATAGAGAGATGAGAAACTGAGCAAAGAAGAAAGACAAAAAAGAAAAAAAGAGAGGAAAAAAAAACAAAACAAATTAAAAAAAAAAGAACAAGAAAGCCCCCCAAAAAAACAAACAAACAATGAAAAAAGAAATGTCCTCAGGGATCCCGCTGCACTGTGGAAGCTGAAGGGGAGTTCCTTGCCACGCAGCTCCACCTGGCCAAAAAGGGCTCCTAACTCAAGAAAAGGAAAAGAAAACAAACAAACAATTCAAAACAAACAAACGAACAAAATCCCTGGGATCCCACCAGCACGGTAGCACAGACGGGGAAGCAGGTCCACACTCGAATGGAGCTCCGCAGCCCCTCAGGAAGAAGCAAAGATGGCACACGAAGCCAGGCACTTGATTAAAAGGAGGGAGAGGCTGTGAGAGGCAAGCAAGAAATCAAAAGAAGGAGGAAAAAGAAAAAAAAAAGCAACACCAGCATCCAACAAATGGCACTCAGAGAGCCAACTAGTGCGGGGTGGTGTTTCTGGACAAGAGACTGTGCCCGCAGGAAGCAGAGGAGGCCAAGTGTGGGTGAACAAGAGTAGAGAATGGGAAAGCATATATCACAAATTGCCGGCGCTCTGCAGCGCCTCAGGAAGAAGCAAAGATGGCACACGGAGCCAGGCACTCGAGTGAAGGAGTGGGAGGTGGTGAGAGGCAAGTGAGAAATCAAAGAAGCAGGAAATAAAAAACAACACTAGCAGCCAACAAATGGTACTCAGAGAGTCAGCTAGTGCGGGCTGGTGTTTCCGGACAAGAGACTGTGTCCGCGGGAAGTGGAGGGGGCCGAGTACGGGTGAAGAAGAGTAGAGAGTGGGAGAGCATTTATCACAAATTGCTGGCACTCTGCAGCCCCTCAGGAAGAAGCAGAGATGGTGCACAGAGCAAGGCACTTGAGTGAAAGGAGGGGGAGGTGGGGAGAGGCAAGGAAGAAATGAAAAGAAGCAGAAAAAAGCAACACCAGCATTCAACAAATGGCACCCAGAGAGCCGCCCACTTTGGTGTCTAATTCAAGCAGCTGGTGCTTCCCAATCAAGAGACTGTGGTCCGCAGGAAGCAGAGGAGGCCGAGCTGGAGTGAAGAGGGGTGAGGGATGAGAAAGCATACACTGAAAATTACCAGTTGTTTTCTCTCCTGCTGGATGCTCTGTGAGGCTGCTTTCTCATACCTCCATTTGCTGGTCTCTGATAGGAGTACAAGATGGTGGATCCCCTCTGCGTTAGCTGGTAGGGGACCTCTGCGTGAATCTCTCCTTTCTCTCCATTCTCTGTCAGTTTTCTCACTCCATTTGGTGCTTGACTGACTTCTTTATCTCTTCATTTGATGTTTTAAGGTTTCAGGATTGTTGTATTCTCTGTTCAGCTTAGTTTTTTGGATCTTTGCTGTGGAGGGATGGCATGGTGCTTCTGCCTACAGCGCCATTTTGACCTGATATCACAATCAGTATTTTGATCCATGCTTTCAAGCAACTGAAACTGATTTAGTTTAGAAAAAAAACTTCAGCTACTCCTTTCACTGTAAAATTTTTTACAGTTTATTTTGTTTCTCTTCCTCATTATGTCTTTCTTCTTCAAAATCCATTAAGTCCTGGTCTGTCAATTGCCCTTCTTCAGCAATATCAAGTTCTAAATTCAGCATTCTTGCCATATCCATATAGACGATTTTTCCACTGATCTCTTTCATCATATTATCCTGATAAAATCCTTAGAGCATGTTCACATAAATCAGCAATTTTTTCCAAATTTCCTGCATGCATGTTCCCATAACTTCCTCCCAGGAAAATGCAATATTCAGGATACATTGAAGAATATTGTAACTCTTCAAGAAATCATGTAATGTTACAGTACCTCCGTCTGTTGCAGCTATTTCCTGAGCAAACATAGTCCAAAAATAGTATGCCTTGAAAGTGATCATTGCACCTTGATCCATAGGCTGAATCACTGTTATTGTATTGGGAGGTAGATACACCACTTTCACATCTTGATTTAAATTATCTATGTGAGGAGGATATCCTGGGGCATTTTCAAGTATCAGCAGAACCTTGAAAGGAATGCTCTTTTCAAAGCAGTAGGCATGCACTTACGGAATGAAACAACTTAAAAGCCAGTCTTCAAGTAATATAATTGTTATCCAGGCCTTGGAGTTTCTTCTGTAGTATTCCAGCAGCTTATTTTTGTCAATGTTTTTGAATACTTTGGGGTTTTCAGATTAATAAACAAAAGATGTTTTGATTTAAATCCAGTAGCATTTCCTCCAAGCAGCAGTGTGATTCTATCTTTAAATGCCTTAAAACCAAGCATCGAATTCACTTCGTTGTGAATATAGGTCTGTTCTGACATCCTTTTCCCCATTGTTTCTTCCACGTTGAAATTCTGCTCTGGTAGATCTTCTTCATCTTGTATTATCTTGTCCAGCCCATCCTTGAATTTTTCAGCAGTTTCAACATCGGTGCTTCCTGCATCTCCCATTATACACAGGTTATGTAAGCTATGTAAGCCAAATCTGTGTTTGAAGAGATGAAATCAGCCCTTGGTGGCATTTAAACTTATGGTATATTTCTTCAGGTTTTCAAAAATGTTACACACTTTCTTTTGTATCATCAGTAAACTTATAGGCACTTGCTTTTGGACTTGGTCTTCTATCCAAATCATCAACAGCTTCTCGGTCTCAAGGATTGGCTCTTGCTTCTTCTTTGTTAAAATTGTTGATTTTACGCCAAATGTTCCTTTAACTGGCTCCAAAATTCTTTCTTTTCCGTAATGATTGTCGAAATGGTCAAATGAGACAGTCTTTCCTCAAGTGCTATTTCTCTGTCTTTCTTTACATTATCGTGGGCCTTAATGATCTTCGTCTTTATATCCAAGTCAAGAGACTTCCTCACCTTCTTTTTTGGATTAGAACTTACAGTGGCATGAGTTCTTTTACTAGATATATTATTGAGGATATAAGCAGTATAGGTGTTACAGTTTGAGATACTTGAACAACTAGGCTTCAGATTTACAACTGATCTTCTGATGGTATGAAACTCTGAATAAGATAACACTATAGGCCTGGTGGTGCAGTGGTTAAGAGCTCAGGCTGCTAACCAAAAGGTCAGCAGTTCTAACCCACCAGCTGCTCCTGAGAAACCCTATGGGACAGTTCTCCTTTGTCCTACAGGGTCACTATGTGTTGGAATCAACTTGATGTCAATGGGTTTTATAGACCTTGTCTACAATGAAGTTGGTGTCAGTGTCATAACAATGAAGTTATAGTCAAAATGTCTCTCAGGCAAGTGCACATTCAATTGTTGTATGTCATTAGATTTGAACATTGCACAACTTTCTATCCCTTACGACCCCAACACGAACAATGACTTCATTGTAGACCAGGCCATAACCTGCTATACAGTAGTATTTTGATCAGTAAATCACACATTGAAAATTGCAAGTGAATATCTGAGAATGATAACATCATCGAATTATGTTTTGCAACATTTTATGTAGTACATACTAAGAATGAGAAAATGTACAAAAAAAAAGAGGTTGAAAATACAGTTCATCATAACTGGACTAAATCTTAAATCGAAGACTACCTGTATGTTTGCAGGATCTTTGAACACAGAGCTTACGTTATTAGAATTCAAATGAAAGTCCAATTAGCAATATTTTTCAGCTCATAGTGCTAGATTTCAAAGACTACAGCCTTCAGTATGGATTACACATTAACATAAAGGAAACAAAAACCCTCGCAACTGGACCAGTAAGCAACATCATGATAAACGGAGAAAAGATTGGCATTGTCAAGGATTTCATTTTACTTGGATCCACAATCAACAACCATGGAAGCAGCAGTTGAGAAATCAAACGACATATTGCATTGGGCAAATCTGCTGCAAAAGACCTCTTTAAAGTGTCATAAAATAAAGATGTCATTTTGAGGACCAAGGTGGCCTGACTCAAGCCATGGTACTTTCGATTGTCTCATATGCATGTGAAAGCTGGACAATGAATAAGGAAGACCAAAGAAGAATTGATGCCTCTGAATTATGATGTTGAAGAAAAATATTGAATATAGCGTGGACTGCCAGAACAAACAAATTTGTCTTGGAAGGACAACCAGAATGTTCCTTAAAAGTGAGAATGGTAAGATTTTGTCTCACATACTTTGGACATGTTATCAGGAGGGAAGAGTTTCTGCAGAAGGACATCATGCTTGGTAAAGTAGAGGGTCAGTGAAAAAGAGGAAGACCCTCATGAAGGAGTGATACAGTGGCTGCAACAATGGGGTCAAACATACCAATGATTGTGAAGATGGCACAGAACTAGGCAGTGTTTCATTCTGTCGTGCATAGGTTTCTTATGAGTCTGAACTGACTTGACAGCACCTAACAACAACGGTGCTCAATTCCTCACACATTAAAAGGACATTCAATTTCAAAGATTAATGAGATAGCTCTTGATTTGATATTTCAATATTTTCTTTTTTTGCTTCAATCTTTAATTTCAAATTATATGCCTATCTTCAGGATTGTTAATTGGTTACTAACAGAAAAGTAAAAATTAAAAAAAAAATTAATTTTAGTAACCACATTAAGGCCTCAGTACTCAGTACTTAAAAATGCGTTGCCATCGAGTCAATTCCGACTCTCAGCAACCCTATGGGACAGAGTAGAGTTACCTCATAGGGTTTCCAAGGAGCAGCTGGTGGATTCAAACTGCAAACCTTTTGGCTAGCAGCCGAGCTCTTAACCACTACACTACCAGGGCTCCCTCAGTACTTAGAGTAAACCTTTTGCCATCAAGTTGATTCTGACTCATAGCAACCCTACAGGATACAGTAGAACTGCCATAGGTTTTCCAAGGAGCAGTTGGTGGATTCAAACTGCTGACTTTTTTGCTAGCAGCCATACTTCACCATAGATTTTAACCACTGCACCATCAGTTCTGTCAATTATTTTCTTATGTGTATAGGTTATATGACACTGCTTTTAAGTCTTTTATCACCCTATTTCTCCAAGGAAATCCTTCCCTAGCCTCCATTCTTTTTTCTCATTCTATGTGATTGCTATCTATTTTCTTATTGCCTGATTTGTAAGACCCACTTCTTCCAGGAATCTTTTCATGAATAACAAGTCCCACTGTAGTAATTACAGTAGTAATTCTTACTCTTTACTATCTTATTCTTCTACTTCTGAACTGCTGGGCAAAGGAATACTGTACTATATAAAATCTCAGAAGAGAAATTGTGGCACATAAATTCAAGTTTCTGCTCTTCCACCATTTAAAATCTCGGAAGCTTTGGTTTTTGATCTCTAAAACAAACTGAAAAATTCTGCTTTCTTAGGGGTAAGTTGAGAATTGAATGAAGAAGAAAAGTATATAAATGTGCAACATATGTAAGCTCTGTGAGGATACACACTAAATTCCCTGAAATACTTTCTCCTCTTGGTCCTAAATCCTTGAATAATAAAACAAAAATACCAAACCCATTGCTCTTGAGTTGACTGCTACTCATAGCAACCCTATAGAACAGTGTAGAACTGTCCCATAGGGTTTCCAAGGGGCAGCTGATAGATTCAAACTGCCACCCTTTTGGTTAGCAGCCATAGCTCTTAAACACTGTGCCACCAGGGCCCCTTGAACAACAGAGGTGCTCGATAAATGTATGTTGCTTGGTTGGTTGAATCCCAAATAGAATTGTTTAAAACAATTCTGAATCTCTATTAATAATTTATTTTCTTTCTAGTACACATAATAAATAAGGAGATTTTGACAGTCATTTTATAGAGCCAAATTTCATATTACTATTTTGCCTTCCAGTCTTCCTTTAGAAACTCCTGGCCACTATAAAAATAGAGAAAGAGTACTTCTGGCAAAATGGAGCTCTAGGCAGAAGCACCGTACCATCCTTCCACAGGAAAGATCCAAAAAACTAAGCCAAACAGAGAAAACAACAATCGTGAAACCCTAAAAAATCAAATGAAGAGATAAAGAACTCAGCCAAGCACCAAATAGAGAGAGAAAACAGACAGAGAATGGAGAGAAAGGAGAGATTCATGCAGAGGTCCTCTAACAGCTCACACAGCATGGATCTGCCATCTTGGACTCCCATTGGAGACCAGCAAACAAGGGGTATAAGAAAGCAGCTTCACATAGCTTCCAGCGGGAGACAAAACAACCGGTAATTTGTGATATACGCTTTCCCACCCACCACCCTTCTTCACCCCCACATGGCCTCCTGTGCTTCCTGCGGCCACAATCTCTTGTCCAGGAAGCACTGGCTGCTTGGATTCTGCCCATCTGATTGGGCCGGCTCTCTGAGTGTCATTTATTGGCTGCTGGTGTTGCTTTTTTCCACTTCTTTTGATTTCTTCCTTACCTCTCACCACCTCCCCCTCTTTTGCTCAAACACCTGGCTCCGTGTGCCATCTTTGCTACTTCCTGAAGGGCTGCAGAGCTCCGTTTGAGTGTGGATCTCCTTCACCATCTGGGCTGCCATGCTGGTGTGGTCCCAGAGCTGTTGTTTGTTTGTTTGAATTCTTTGTTTGTATTCTTTTCCTTTTCTTGAGTTGGGAGCCAGGCAGTGCTGCACGGCTTGGAAACCACCCCCTTGGCTTCCACAGACATGTAGAGGGATCCCATTGGGCATTTCTTTTTTCATTGGTTTTTTTTTTTTTTTTTCCATTCCTTTTTTTTCTGTTTTTTGGGGGGCTTTCCTTGTTCTTTTTTTTTTTTTAATTTGTTTTGTTTTCTTTCCCCTTTTTGTCTTCTTTATTACTCAGTTTCTTGTCTCTCTCTATATTCCTTCTCTTTCTGTTCCTGAACACCAGGCGTTGTATACCTCTATGCCTTCTAGCAACGCTGTACTGCAACACCTTAGAACAAATTCCCCAGGCCTCATAGCTGCAACAGTGGGATCCCTGGGAACTTTGCTGTTATTTAACCTCTCTGATTTTTATTTATTCATTCTTTTCTTTCTTTTTTCTTTCTCTTTCCTTTTTGTTTTTCTCCATTTCATAGTCTCTCATCTCTCCATTCAAACGGCAAGCTCCCCTAGCATTCTTTTTTGTTTCTTTGTATGTTTTTGACTCCTGTTCCTCTCTCCTGTCTGACATATCTATGTAAGCTCCACACATAACAATCTCCCTGCTACATCCTGCCTACCTGTACCGTGCGCTTAACATCACACCAACAAGCAGCACAGGCACAACCTACTGGAACCTGCCCTGCACGTATTACCGACCAGCCCTGGTGGCTGTACTAAGTGCCACAAACAACCTGTCCCAGTAACTCCTCTTCAGCTAGACCTACCCTGCCATACCATATCTGAGTGACTGACCTGGCCAATTGGAGAAGGAGGTGAAAAGTATTGTGCCCACAGACAAGCAAACAACGAAGAACTCACAGCCTGCCTGCTCAGACAAACCAACAAATCTACAATCAATAAATGAGAAAAATAACTACTGAGTGCCCCGAAGACAGCAGACAATATCAAAACACTTACAAAAACAGGACAGGATGGTTTCAGTAGGTGTCCAAAATAAAACATCAGATGACTTTCCAGCGGAAGAAAAGGCGCTAGAACTACCTGATAGCAAATTCAAATCTCTAATACTCAGAATTGTCAAAGAGCTGAAGCAAAAAGCAGACAAAAATGAGGGAAAAATAGGGAAATAAATGCAAAATATAGACAAAAAAGATGGAAGAATTCAGGAAAATAATGCAGGAACAAAATGCCAAAATAAATTCACAACTAGAAATTATACAAAGACAACAATTAGAAATCCAAAAGATAAACAACATGATTTCAGAAATGGATGGTGTCATAAAAGGGCTGAGAAGCAGATTTGAAATGGTGGAAGACAGAATGAGTGGAATTGAAGACAAACACTTGGATACAAATCTGTTTGAGGAAAACTCAGAAAAAAGAACAAAGAAAAATGAAGATACCCTGAGAGTTATGTGGGACACAATCAAAAGCAAAAATTTACGAGTGATTGGAGTTCCAGAACAGGGGGAGAAAACAGAAAACACAGAGAGGATCATTGAAGAACTGATGACAGAAATCTTCCCGTATATCATGAAAGATTAATATCTGGCCGTCCAAGAAGCTCAATGAACCCCATATAGGAGAGACCCCAAAAGAAAAACACCAAGGCATATCATAATCACACTCAACAAAACCAAAGACAAAGAATCCTGAGAGCAGCTCATGAAAAACGAGAAGTCACATACAGAGGAGAAACAATAAGACTAAGCTCAGATTATTCAGAAGAAACCATGCAGGCAAGAAGGCAATGGGATGACATATATAAAATCTTGAAAGAAAGAAATTGCCAGCCAAGAATAATATATACTGCAAAACTCTCGTTCATATATGATGGTGAAATTAGGTCGTTTCCAGATAAACAGAAATTAAGGGAATATGTAAAAGCCAAAGCAAAATTACAAGAATTATTAAAGGGAGTTCTTCAATCTGAGAACAAACAACTTCAGCTCACTGGCAGAATCTAGCACACAGGGTCGTACCAGTCAGATACCAATCTAGGAAATGATCTCTCAAGGACTATCCAAAACCAAAAGAAATACAACAGGGAATCAGAGCATTTAATCAGTAAGTGACAACAATATCAAAACAGTAAAAGAGGGAATAAATGGCATAGGTATAGAACCTTCTAATGGAGAGGAAGGCAAGGTGACACCAAGTAATTGTAGACGGCTTCAAACTTAGAAAGATAAGGGTAAAATTCATCGTAACCACAAAGAAAGTTAACAAACATACTCATAAACATAAAGAGGAAAAACATAAAGTCTCTGCAAAAACAAAACCTACAAAAACCAAAGAAATGGAAAAAAAATAATTCACAAACAAAGTAACTCAGCACAAGAGAGTAAAAAGAACAAAGAAAACTTCAGCACCACAAAAAAAAGCACTACAAAATGACAGAAACAAGCTCACATCTATCAATAATTACACTAATTGTAAATGGATTCAATGCACCCATAAAGAGATGGAAAGTGACAGAATGGATAAGAAAACAGGATCCATCAATATGCTGTCTACCAGAGACACACCTTAGAAACAAAGATGTGAATTTATTAAAAGTCAAACCTGGAAAAAGTACATTAGACTAATAACTACCAGAAAAGAGCAGGAGTGGCAATTCTAATCTCAGATAAAATAGACTTTAAAATAAAATCCACCGTAAAATACAAAGAAGGACACTATATAATGATTAAGGGGATGATCCATCATGAAGACATAACCATAATAAACATCTACGCACCCAATGATAGGGCTCCAAAATACATAAAACAAACTCTAACAACACAGAAAAGAGAAATTGACAGTTCCACATTTATAGTAGGAAACTTCAACGTACCACTCTCAGTAAAGGACAGAACAACTAAAAGCAAACTCAGCAAACATACAGAAGACGTAAAGGGCACAATCAGCCAACTTGACCGCATAGCCATATATAGAACACTCCATCCAACTGCTGCAAAGTACACATTCTTTTCCAATGCACATGGAACATTCTCCAGAATACACTACATCATAGACCACAAAGCAATCCTCAAAAAGATCCAAAACACTGAGGTAATTCAAAGTATCTTCTCTGGCCACAATGCCTTCGAGTTAGAAATTAACAACAGAAACAGAAAGGAGAAAAAAATCAATTACATGGAAACTGAATAATACCTGCTTACACATCAGTGGGTAATAGAAGAAATCAGAGATGGAATCAAAAAATTCCTAGAATCAAATGAGAATGAAAACACAGCATAGCAAAACCTTTGGGACACAGCAAAGGCAGTCGTCAGAGGACAATCTATAGCAATAGATGCACACATCAAAAAAGAAGAAAGGGACAAAAACAAAACATTAACTACAGAACTCAAACAAATAGAAAGAGAACAACAAAAAAAGCCTACAACCACCAGAAGAAAGGAAATAGTAAAGATCAGAGCAGAAATAAATGAAATAGAGAACAGAAAAACAATAGAAAGAATCAACAAAACCAAAAGTTGGTTCTTTGAAAGAACCAACAAACTCAACAAACCACTGGCCACACTGACAAAAGAAAAATGGGAGAGGACACAAGTAACCCAAATAAGCAATGAAATGGGGGACATTACAAGAGACCCAACTGAAATAAAAAGGATTATAACATAACATTATGAAAAACTATACTACAACAAATTTGAAAACCTAGAGGAAATGGATAAATTTCTAGAAACACGCTACCTACCGAAACTACAACAAAGTGATTTTGAAAATCTGAAAGACCCATAACAAGAGATCGAAAATGTAATAAAAAAACTCCCAACCAAAAAAAGCCCTGACCCAGATGGTTTCACTGGAGAATTCTACATAACATTTACAGAAGAGCTTGTACCAGTACTACTCAAGCTATTTCAGAGCATAGAAAATGAAGAAGCACTTCCCAATTCATTCTATAAAGCCAGCATAATGCTCATATCAAAACCCAGGCAAAGATGCCACAAAAAAAAAAATTCACGGACCAATATCTCTCATAAATATAGACGCAAAAATTTTCAACAAAATTCTAGCCAATAGAATTCAGCATCGTGTCAAAAAGATAATAAACCACGATCAAGTAGGATTCATACCAGGTATGCAAGCATGATTCAACATTAGGAAATCATTCAAAGTAATCCACCACATAAATAAAAGGAAAGAAAAGAATCACATGATCATGTCAAGTGATGCAGAAAAGGCATTCGACAAAGTCCAACACCCATTCCTGGTAAAAACTCTCAATAAATTATGTATAGAAGGGAAATTTCTCAATATAATATAGGGCATCTATGCAAAACCAGCAAGCGACATCATTCTTAATGGAGAGAGGCTGAAAACATTTCCCTTGAGAACAGGAACAA
Source organism: Dugong dugon (assembly GCA_030035585.1). Lineage (NCBI taxonomy): Eukaryota > Metazoa > Chordata > Mammalia > Sirenia > Dugongidae > Dugong > Dugong dugon. The sequence continues at coordinate 104,393,386 of CM057463.1, read as the reverse complement.
GACAAGGATGCCCTTTATCACCACTCCTATTTAACATTGTGCTGGAAGTTCTAGCTAGAGCAATAAGGCAAGAAAAAGAAATAAAGGGCATCCAAATTGGTAACGAAGAAGTTAAACTATCTCTGTTTGCAGAAGATATGATACTATACATAGAAAACCCTAAAGACTCCACAAGAAATCTACTGAACTAATAGAAAGATTCACCAGAGTAGAAGGATACAAGATAAACATTCAAAAATTAGTTGGATTCCTATAAACCAGTAAGGAGAACGATGAAAAGGAAATCAGGAAAAGAATACCATTTTCAATATCCCCTAAAAAGATAAAATACTTAGGAATAAATCTTACCAGTGATGTAAAAGACCTATACAGAGAAAATGACAAAACACTACTGCATGAAACCCAAAGGGACCTACATAAATGCGAAAACATACTATGTTCATGGATAAGCAGACTCAACATTGTGAAAATGGCAATTCTACCCAAAGCAATTTACAAATACAATGCAATCCCGATACAAATTCCAACAACATTCTTCAAAGAGATGGAAAAACTAATCACAAACTTTATATGGAAAGGGAAGAAGCCCCAAATAAGTAAAGCACTACTGAAGAAGAAGAATAAAGTTGGAGGACTCACACTACCTGACTTCAGAACCTACTATACAGCTACAGTAGTCAAAACAGCCTGGTAGTGGTACAGCGGAAGACACATTGACCAATGGAACAGAACTGAGAACCCAGATGTAAATCCATCCACCTACGGTAACCTCATCTTCGACAAGGGCCCAAAGTCCATCAAAAGGGGAAAAGACTGTCTTTTTAACAAATGGTGCTGGCAAAACTGGATATCCATCTGCAAAAAAATGAAACAGGACCCATACCTCACACTGCATATAAAAACTACTTCAAAATGGATCCAAGACCTGAATATAAAGCCTAAAACTATAAAGTTCATAGAAGAAAAAATAGGATCAACACTACAGGCTCTAATACATGGCATTAACAGGATACAAACCATAAACATCAATGCACAAACCCCGACAGATAAGCTAGATAACTGGGATCTTCTAAAAATCAAACATGTGTGCTCTTCAGGAGACTTCACCAAAAGCGTAAGGAGAGAACCTACAGAATGGGAAAAAATTTGGGGGCAATACAAGTCAGACAAAGGTCTAATCTCCACAATCTACAAAAAATCCAACACCTCCACAACAAAAAGACAAATAATACTATTAAAAAATGGGCAAAGGAAACGAACAGACACTTCACCAAAGAAGATATCCAAATGGCCAACAAACACCTGAGGAAATGCTCCCTATCACTAGCCATTAGAGAAATGAAAATTCAAACCACAATGAGATACCATCTCACCCTGGTATTACTGGCACGAATCAAAAACACTGGACATAACAAATGTTGGAGGCGCTGCGGGGAGATCAGAACTCTTATGCACTGCTGGTGGGAATGCAAAATGATAGAACCATTTTGGAAAATGATATGGTGCTTCCTCAGAAAGCTAGAAATAGACATACCATTTGATCCAGCAATCCCACTCCTAGGAATATATCCTAGAGAAATAAGAGTCGTCACTCGAACAGACATATGCATACCTATGTTCATGGCAGCATTCTTCACAGTAGTAAAATGATGGAAACAACCTAGATGCCCATCAACAGATGAATGGATAAACAAACTATGGTACATACATACAATGGAATACTATGCAATGAGAAAGAACAACGATGAAACGGTGAAGCATCTCATAACATGGATGAAACTGGAGAACATTATGCTGAGTGAAATAGGTCAATCACAAAAGGACAAATATTGTATGAGACCTCTATTGTAAAAACCCATGAAAAAGTTCACACAGAAAATGTAAGAATCTTTGTTGGTTACCAGGGATGGGAGGGGTGGGGGTGGGGGGAAATACTAAATAGGCAATAAATAAGTGGTATCTTGGGTGAAGGGTAAAACAGTACACAATATAGGGGAAACCAGCACAACTTGTACAAGGAAAGGTCATGGAAGCTACATAGACACATCCAAACTCCCTGAGGGACTGAATTGCTGGGTGGAGGGCTGTGGGGACCATGGTCTTGGGGAACATCTAGCTAAATTGGCATAACAAAGTTTATAAAGACAATGTTCTACATTCTACCTTGGTGATTATCCTCTGGGGTCTTAAAAGCCTGTGAGCGGCCATCTAAGATATTCCACTGGTCTCATCCCTTCGGGAGCAAGGGTGAATGAAGAAAACAAGACACAAGGGAAAGATTAGTCCCAAGGACTTATGGACCACAAGTACTACAGCCTCCACCAGACTGAATCCAGTACAACTAGATGGTGCCCGGCTACCACCACTGACTGCTCTGACTAGGATCACAACAGATGTAGAACAAAATTCTAACTCACAAAAAAAACACCTGATTTACTGGCCTAACGGAGACTACAGAAACCCCAAGAGTATGGCCCCCAGACACCCTTTTAGATCAGTGGTGAATTCACTTTCAAGGTTCACCGTTCAGCCGGAGACTGGACAGCCCCATAAAACCAAATGGAACTAATGAGGCACAGCAGTCCTGGGACAAGGGGCAGAAGGCAGAAGGGGACACTAAAGCTAGTGATAGGGAACCCAAGTTTGAGTAAGGATAGTGTTAATGTGTTGTGAGGTTGTTAACCATTGTCATAGGGCAACATGTGTACTAACTGTTAAATGAGAAACTATTTTGTTCTGTAAACCTACATCTAAAGCGAGAATAGCAGCACAACTGGAAGAGCATAGTTGATGTCACTGAACTGTGCATGTAGAATTTTTTGAAATGGTATAACTTTGGCTATGTATATTTTCACCAAAAAAAAAAAGGTCAAGAGGGGAGAGGGTTGACATGTTGTGGGGTTGTTAACCCATGTCATAAGACAATATGTTTACTGCTGTTTCATGAGAAACTTTTTGTTCTGTAAGCCTTCACCTGAACTACAATTAAAAAAAAAAAAAACTTGGGGAAAAAAAAAAAAGAGAAAGATTTGTAGAAGATTATTTGCTGGACTGCTTAGGTAAATTGACAACTGTTTGCTTGAATTTTATCTTGCAAAGGTGACTTGAAGGAAAAAAAAATGTTTCCAAGACCATAGAAAATATTTATTTTTTTTTGCATTTCAAGTATCAACTTTAAACATACTAACTCAAATTATTGTATGAGCTATAGTTTATTTTAAGAAAATATTCTCCTGTTCTGTCTTTTTTATTTTATTGTTGTACTTTAAGTGAAAGATTACAATTCCAGTTAGTCTCTGTCATGGTTTGCATTATGTTCCCCAAAAAATGTGTGTATCAGTTTGGCTAGGCCATGATTCCTGGTACTATGTGATTTTCCTCTATGTTGTAAACCTGCCTCTATGATGTTAATGAGGGAGGATGGGTGGAAGTTGTGTTAGTAAGGCAGGACCTGATCTACAAGACTGGACTGTGTCCTGAGGCAATCTCTTGAGATACAAAAGACAGAAGTGAGCAGTGAGAAGGGGGACCTCACACCATCAAAAAAGCTGTGCCAGGAGCAGAGCGCGTCTTTTGGACCGGGGTCCCTGCGCAGATACGCTCCTAGTCCGGGGGAACACTGAAGAGAAGATGGCCGACAGAGAGAAAAAGACTTCCACTGGAGCTGAAGCCCTGAATTTGGACTTTTAGCCTGCTTTGACTGTGAGGAAATAAACTTCTCTTCGTTAAAACCGTCCACTTGTGGTATTTCTGTTATGGCTGCACTAGATGACTAAGACAGTCTCTCACAAAAATTTATACATACATTGTTATGTGACCCTAATTGCTCTCCCTATACTAGGACAGCACACTCCTCCTTTCCACCCTTGATTTCCCGTGTCCATTCAACCAGCTCCTGACCCTCTCTGCCTTCTCATCTCACCTCCAGACAAGAGCTGCCCATTTAGTCTCAAGTATCTACTTGAGCTAAGAAGCACACTCTTCACGAGTATAATTTTATGTCCCATACTCCAGTCTAATCTTTGAAGAGTTGGCCTCGGGAGTGGTTTTAGTTCTGGGTTGATAGAGTCCGGGGGCCATGTTTTCTGGCGTTCCTCCAGTCTCAGTCAGACCATTAAGTCTGGTCTTTTTAGTAGAATTTGAGATCTGCACCCCACTTTTCTGCTACTCCACCAGGGACTCTCTATTGTGTTCCCTGTCAGGACGGTCATTAGTGGTAGCTGGGCACCATCTAGTACTTCTGGTCTCAGGCTGATGCAGTCTCCGGTTTATCTGGCCCTTTCTGTCTGTTGGGCTAATACTTTCCTTGTGACTTTGGTGTTCTTCATGCTCCTTTACTACAGGTAGGTTAGGACCAACTGAAGCATCTTAGATGGCCGCTTGAAAGCTTTTAAGACCCCAGATGCCACTCACCAAAGTAGGATGCAGAACATTTTCTTAATAAACTTTGTTATGCCAATTGACCTAGATGTCCCATGAAACCATGGTCCCCAGACCTCTACCCCTGCTACTAAGCCCCTTGAAGTGTTTCATTGTATTCAGGACACTTCTTAGCTTCGGTTTAGTCCAGTTGTGCTGACTTCCCCCGCAGTGTGTGCTGTCCTTCCCTTCACCTAAGATAATTTTTGTCTACTATCTAGTTAGTGAATAACCCTCACTCTCCCTCCTCACCCTTGTAACCATCAAAGAATGTTTTCTTCTGTGTTTAAATCTTTTCTTGAGTTCTTATAATAGTAGTCTTGTAAAATATTTGTCCTTTTGTGATTGACTAAATTCACTCAGTATAACGCCTTCCAGATTCCTCCATGTTGTACGATGTTTCACGGATTCATCGGTGTCCTTTATTGTTGTGTGGTATTCCATTGTGTGAATATACCATAATTTGTTTATCCGTTTGTCTGTTGATAGGCACCTAGGTTGTTTCCATCTTTTTGCTATCATGAACAGTGGTGCACTGAGCATGGGCATGCATATATCTTTTCCCTAGGATATATTCCAAAGATAGCTGGGTTGTATGGCAGTTCTTTTTCTAGCTTTATAAGGAAGCACCAAATCAATTTCCAAAGTGGTTGTACCATTTTACATTCCCACCAACAGTGTATAAGTGTTCCAGTCTCTTCACAACCTCTCCAACATTTATTATTTGGTGTCTTTTGATTAATGCTAGCCTTGTTGGGATGAGATGGTATCTCATTGTAGTTTTGGTTTGCATTTCTCTAACGGCTAATGATCATGAGCATTTCTTCATGTGCCTGTGAGCCGCCTGAATGTCTTCTATGGTGAAGTGCCTGTTCATATCCCTTGCTAATTTTTTAATAGGGTTATTTGTCTTTTTGTTGCTGAGGTTTTGCAGTATCTTCTAGATTTTAGAGATTAGACTCTGATTGGATTTGTCATAGCCCAAATTTCTTTCCCACTCTGTAGGTTGTGTTTTCACTCTTTTGATGAAGTCTTTTGCTGAGTATAAGTGTTTGAATTAACTAGTTTCTCTTCTGGTGTTTCTGCATTGTTACTTATCGTGTATATTCTGTTTATGTCGTGTATTAGGGCTCCTAGTGTTGTCCGTATTGTTTCTTCCATGATATTTATCGTTTTTGATTTTATAATTAGGTATTTGGTCCATTTTGAATTAGTTTATGTTCATGGTGTGAGATATAGGTCTTGTTTCAGTTTTTTGAAGATGGATTTCCAGTTATGTCAGCACTATTTTTTGAAGAGACTGTCTTTTCCCCAGTTAACAGACTTTGAGCCTTTGTCAAACATCAGCTGCTCATAGGTGGATGAATTTACGTTTGGATTCTCAATTCTGTTCCATTGGTCTATATATCTGTTGTTGTACCAGTACCAGGCTGTTTTGACTACTGTGGCGGAACAGTATGTTCTAAGATCAGGTAGTATTAAGCCTCTCACTTTGTTCTTCAGTAATGCTTTACTTATTCGGGGCCTCTTCTCTTTCTGTATGAAGTTGGTGATTTGTTTCTCCATCTCATTGAAAAACGCCTTTGGGAATTTGGATCGGAGTTGCATTCTATCTGCAGATGGCTTTAGGTAGAATTGACATTTTCACAATGTTGAGTCTCCTGTCCATGAGCAAGGTATGTTTTTCCACTTGTGAAGGTCTCTTTTGGTTTCTTGCAGTAGTGCCTTGTAGTTTCACTGTATAGGTCTTTTATGTCTGTGGTTAGATTTATTCCTAAGTATTTGATCTTCTTGGGGGCTATTGTAAATGGTATTGATTTGGTGATTTCCTCTTGGAAGTTCGCTTTGTTGGTGTAGAGGAATCCAATTGATTTTTGTATGTTCATCTTGTATCGTGATACTTTGCTGAAATTTTCTATTAGTTCCAGTAGTTGTCTTGTGGATTCTTTGGGGTTTTCTGTGTATAAGATCATATCATCTGCAAATAGAGATACTTTTACTTCTTCCTTACCAATTTGGATGTCCTTTATTTCTTTTTCTAGCCTAATTGTTCTGACTAGGACCTCTAGCACAATGTTAAATAAGAGTGCTGATAAAGGGCATCCTTGTCTCGTTCCCATTCTCAAGGGGAATGCTTTCAGACTCTCTTCATTTAGAATGATGTTGGTTGCTGGCTTTGTATAAATGCTCTTTATTATGTTGAGGTATTTCCCTTCTATTCCTATTTTGCTGAGAGTTTTTATCATGAGTTGGTGTTGGACTTTGTCAAATTCCTTTTGTGCATCGATTGATAAGATGATGTGGTTTTTGTCTTTTGTTTTATTAAGGTAGCTGATTACATTGTTTTTCTAATGTTGAATCATCCTTGCATACCTAGTATAAATTCCACTTGATCATTGTCAATTATTATTTTGATATGTTGTTGAATTCTATTGGCAAGAATTTTGTTGAGGTTTTTTGCATTGATGTTCATGAGTGTTATTGGTCTGTAATTTTCTTTTTTTTGTGGTGTCTTTATCTTGTTTTGGTATGAGGGGTATGTGGGCTTCATAGAATGAGTTTAGGAGTATTCGATCCTTTTCTGTGCTCTGAAATACCTTTACAGGTAGTCGTGTTAACACTTCTCTGAAAGTTTGGTAGAATTCTCCAATGAAACCATCCGGTCCAGGGCTTTTTAAATTTTTTATTATTTTTTTTGTATTGTACTTTAGATGAAGGTTTACAGAACAAGTAGTTTCTGGTTAAACAGCTATTACACATGTTGTCTTATGACAATGGTTAACAACACCACGACATGTCTACACTGTCCCTTCTCTAGCTTCAGTTTCCTATTACCAACTTTCCTGTTCCCTCCTGCCTTCTAGTCATTGTCCCTGGGCTGTTGTGCCCCATTAGTCTCATTTTGTTTTGTGGGACTGTTTAATCTTTGGCTGAACGGTGAACCTTGGGAGCGACTTCATTACTGAGCTAAAAGCCTGTCCGGGGGCCATACTCTTGAGGTTTCTCCAGTCTCTGTCAAGCCAGTAAGTCTGGTCTTTTTATGAATTAGAGTTTTGTTCTACATTTTTCTCCAGCTCTATCCTGGACCCTCTGTTGTGAGTCCGGTCAGAGCAGTCAATGGTGGTAGCCAGATGCCGTCTAATTATACTGCACTCAGTTTGGAGGAGGCCGTGTTAGTTGTGCTACCTTAGTCCTTTGGACTAATTTTTCCCTTGTATCTTGTTTTCTTCATTCTCTCTTGCTCCCGAAGAGGTGAGACTAGTGGAGTATCTTAGATGGCGTCTAATAGGCTTTTAAGACCCCAGAAGCTACTCACCAAGGTAGAATGTAGAACATTTTCTTTATAAACTATATTATGCCAGTTGAGCTAGATGTTCCTGAAACAATAGTCTCAACATCCCTCCACCAGAAATTCAGTCCCCCATGGAGTTTGGATGTGTCTATTGAGCTTCCATGATCTTTCCTTGTACAAGTTGTGCTGGTTTCCCCAGTACTGTGTGCTGTCTTACCCTTCACTAAACTTACCACTTACCTATTGTCTATTTAGTATTCCCCTCCACCCCTCCCATCTCTCGTAACTAACAAAGATTGTTTCTTTTTGTGTGTAAACTTTTTCATGAATTTTCAAGTAATCGTCTCATACAATATTTGTCCTCTTGTGATTGACTTATTTCACTTAGCATAATGTCCTCCAGATTCATCCACGTTATGAGATGCTTCATAGATTCATCATAGTTCTCTATCATTGCATAATACTCCATTGTGTGTATGTACCACAGTTTGTTTTTCCATTCATCTGTGGATGGACATCTAGGTTGCTTCTATCTTTTTTCTACTGTGAACAATGCTGCAATGAAAATGGGAGTGCATATGTCTATTTGTGTGACGACTCTTATTTCTCTAGGTTATATTCCTAGGAATGAGATTCCTGGATTGTATGGTATTTCTATTTCTATCTTTCTAAGGAAGCGCCATATCATTTTACAAAATTGTTGTATCATTTTGCATCTCCATCTGCAAGACATGAGTTCCCATCTCCCCGCAACCTCTACATTTGTTATTTCCAGTTTTTTTTGATTCATCCCAGTAATGCTTGAGTGACATGGTATCTCATTGTGGGTTTAATTTGCATTTCTCTAATGGCTAGTGATAGGGAGCATTTCCTCATGTGTCTGTTGGCCATTTGAATGTCTTCTTTGGTGAAGTGTCTGTACATTTATTTTGCCCATTTTTTAATTGGATTATTTTTGGGTTTTTTTCTTTTTTTGTAGCTGTGTTGAATTTTCTTGTAGATGTTAGAGATTAGACTTTTTTTTTATATATATATTTTATTGTACTTCAGGTGAAAGCTTACAGAGCAAATAGTTTCTCATGAAATAGTAGTACATATGTTGTTCTATGACATTGGTTAACAACTCCACAACGTATTAAGCCTCTAAATTCTCAACCTTTTTTTTTTTTTTTGATGAAAATTACAGATGGCCAAAGATACACCGTTTCAAAAATTTCTACATTCACAGTTCAGTGACATTGACTACGCTCTTCCAACTGTGCTATTATTCTCACTTAAGATGAAGGCTTACAGAACAAAATAGTTTTTCATTTAACAGTTACTACACATGTTGCCCTATGACAATGGTTAACAATCTCACAGCACATCAAGAATATCCTTACTCCACCTTGTGTTCCCTATCACCAGGGGGCTTCCTTGTCCCCTTCTGTCTTCTGGACCTTGTCACTGGACTATTGTACCTCTTTAGTCTCATTTGTTTATTTATTTTATTTTATTTTATTTAAAACACCATTTCAAAACTTTTTACTTACACATTTAAGTGATATTGACTATGCTCTTCCAATTGTGCTGCCATTCTCGCCCAAGATGAAGGCTTACAGGACAAAACAGCCTCCCATTTAATAGTTACTACAAATGTTGCCCTATAGCAGTGGTCAACAATCTCACAATACATCGACAGTGTCCTTATTCAATTTGTGTTCCTTATCATCAGTTGCCTACTCTCTCTCTGCCTTCTGGCCCTTGTCACTGGACTCCTGTACCTCGTTAGTCCCATTTAGTTTTACTGGGCTGTCCATTCCCAGGCTTAACATCGAACTTGGAAGGTAACTTCTCCTCTGAGCTGAAAGGGTGTCTGTGGGCCACACTCTTGAGGTTTCTCTAGTATTCTTTAGGCCAGTAAATCTGGTCTTCTTTTTTTTTGGGGGGGGAGTTAAAATTATGCTCTACATCCTTCTCCAGCTCTGCCCAGAACCCTCTGTTGTGATCCTGGTCAGAGGAGTCATTGGTGGTAGCCAGGCACCATCCAGCTGTATTGGACTCAGTCCCGTGGAGGCCTTGGTAGCTGTGGACCATTAGTCCTTCGGACTAATCTTTTCCTTGTATCCTGTTCTCTTTGTTCTCCCTTGTTCCCGAAGGGATGAGATCAGTGGAGTATCTTAGATGGCCGCTCATAGGCTTTTAAGACCCCAGACACTACTCACCAAGGTAGAATGTAGAGCATTATCTTTATAAGTAGTGTCATGCCAATTGAGCTAGATGTTCCCCGAGATCATGGTCCTCAGAGCCCTCCATCCAACAACTCAGTCCCTCAGGGGTTTTGGATGTGTCTATAGGGCCTCCATGACCTTTCCTTGTGCAGGTTGTGTTAGTTTCCCCTGTACAATGTACTATCTCACCTCTCACCCAAGTTATCACTTACCTATTACCTATTTAGTATTCCCCACCCCCCATCCCTGGTAACCAACAAGGATTGTTACATTTTGCATGTGAATTTCTTCATGGGTTTTTACAATAGAGGTCTCATACAATATTTGTCCTTTTGTGATTGACTTATTTCACTCAGCATGATGTCCTCCAGTTTCATCCATGTTATGAGATGGTTCACAGATTCATTGTTGTTCTTTCTCGTTGCATAGTACTGCATTGTGTGTATGTACCATAGTTTGTGTATCCATTCATCTGTTGATGGACATCGAGGTTGTTTCCATCGTTTTGCTATTGTGAACAATGCTGCCATGAACATAGGTGTGCATATGTGTATTCGAGTGATGACTCTTATTTCTCTAGGATATATTCCTAGGAGTGGGATTGCTGGATCGAATGGTATGTCTATTTCTAGCTTTCTGAGGAAACGCAATATCATTTTCCAAAATGGTTGTATCATTTTGCATTATCACCAGCAGTGTATAAGAGTTCCCATCTCCCCGCAGCCCCTCCAACATTTGTTATTTCCAGTATTTTTGATTCGTGCCAGTAATGCCGGGGTGAGATGGTATCTCATTGTGGTTTTAATTTGCATTTCTCTAATGGCTAGTGATCACGAGCATTTCCTCATGTGTCTGTCGGCCATTTGAATGTCTTCCTTGGTGAAGTGTCTGCTCATTTCCTTTGCCCATTTTTTGGTAAGATTGGTTGTCTTTTTGTTGTAGAGGTGTTGGATTTTCTTGTAGATTATGGAGATTAGACCTTTGTCTGACTTGTACTGTCCAAAATTTTTTTCCCAGTCTGTAGGTTCTCTTTTAACTCTTTTGGTGAAATCTTTTGAAGAGCATAGATGTTTGATTTTTAGAAGATCCCAATTATCTAGTTTATCTGTTGGGTTTTTTGTGTTGATGTTTATGGTTTGTATCCTGTTAATGCCATGTATTAAGGCCTGAAGTGTTGGTCCTATTTTTTCTTCTATGAATTTTATAGTTTGAGGCTTTATATTCAGGTCTTTGATCCATTTTGAAGTAGTTTTTGTATATGGTGTGAGGTATGGGTCCTGTTTCATTTTTCTACAAATGGATATCCAGTTTTGCCAGCACCATTTGTTAAAAAGACTGTCTTTTCCCCATTTGATGTGTTTTGGGCCCTTGTCAAAAATCAGGTGAAGGTAGGTGGATGGATTTACATCTGAGTTCTCAATTCTGTTCCATTGGTCAATGTCTCTGTTGTTGTACCAGTACCAGGCTGTTTTGAGTACTGTAGCTGTATAGTAGGTTCTCAAGTCAGGTAGTGTGAGTCCTCCAACTTTATTCTTCTTCTTCAGTAGTGCTTTACTTATTCGGGGTTTCTTCCCTTTCCATATAAAGTTAATAATTAGTTTTTCCATCTCTTTGAAGAATGTTGTTGGTATTTGTATCGGGATTGCATTGTATTTGTAGATTGCTTTAGGTAGAATTGCCATTTTCACAATCTTGAGTCTGCCTATCCATGAGCATGGTGTGTTTTTGCATTTATGTAGATCCCTTTGGATTTCATGCAGCAGTGTTTTGTAGTTTTCTTTGTATAGGTCTTTTATATTCCTGGTCAGATTTACTCCTAAGTATTTTATCTTTTTAGGGGCTATTGAAAATGTTATTGATTTCCTGATCTCCTTTTCATCGTTCTCTTTACTGGTGTATAGGACTCCAACTGATTTTTGAATGTTTATCTTGTATCCTGCTACTCTGCTGAATCTTTCTATTAGTTCCAGTAAATTTCTCGTGGAGTCTTTAGGGTTTTCTATGTATAGTATCATATCATCTGCAAACAGGGAGAGTTTAACTTCTTCATTACCAATTTGGATGCCCTTTATTTCTTTCTCTTGCCTTACTGCTCTAGCTATAACTTCCAGCACAATCTTAAATAGGAGTGGTGATAAAGGGCATCCTTGTGTTGTTCCTGTTTTCAAGGGGAATGTTTTCAGCCTCTCTCCATTAAGAATGATGTTGGCTGTTGGTTTTGCATAGATGCCCTTTATTATGTTGAGAAATTTCCCTTCTATACCTATTTGATGGAGAGATTTTATCAGGAATGGGTGTTGGACTTTGTCAAATGCCTTTTCTGCATCAATTGAGATGATCATGTGATTTTTTTCTTTCCTTTTATTTATGTGGTGAATTACGTTGATGGATTTTCTAATGTTAAACCATCCTTGCATACATGGTATGAATCCTACTTGGTCGTAGTGTATTATTTTTTTGATATACTGAATTCTATTGGCTAGAATTTTGTTCAGAATTTTTGCATCTATATTCATGAGAGATATTGGTCTGTAATTTTCTTTCTTTGTGATGTCTTTGCCTGGTTTTGGTATCAGTGTTATGCTGGCTTCATAGAATGAATTTGGAAGTGTTGCTTCCTCTTCTATGCTCTGAAATAACTTGAGTAGAACGGGTACGAGCTCTTCTGTAAATGTTTTGTAGAATTCTCCAGTGAAGCCATCTGGGCCAGGGCTTTTTTTGGTTGGGAGTTTTTCTATTACCTTTTCAATCTCTTCTCTTGTTATGGATCGTTCAGATTTTCAATATCACTTTGTTGTAGTTTGGGTAGGCCGTATGTTTCTAGAAATTTATCCATTTCCTCTAGGTTTTCAAATTTGTTGGAATATAGTTTTTCATAATATTCTGTTATAATCCTTTTTATTTCGGTTGGGTCTGTTGTAATGTCCCCCATTTCATTTCTTATTTGGGTTATTTGTGCCCTCTGCTGTTTTTCTTTTGTCAGTCTGGCCAGTGGTTTGTTGATTTTGTTGATTCTTTCAAAGAACCAACTTTTGGTTTTGTTGATTCTTTCTATTGTTTTTCTGTTCTCTATTTCATTTATTTCTGCTCTGATCTTTACTATTTCCTTTATTCTGGTGGTTGTAGGCTTTTTTGTTGTTCTCTTTCTATTTGTTTCAGTTCTGTAGTTAATGTTTTGATTTTGTCCCTTTCTTCTTTTTTGATATGTGCATCTATTGCTATAAATTGTCCTCTGAGGACTGCCTTTGCTGTGTCCCAAAGGTTTTGGTATGATGTGTTTTCATTTTCATTTGATTCTAGGAATTTTTAATTCCATCTCTGATTTCTTCTATTACCCATTGATGTGTAAGCAGATTATTATTCAGTTTCCATGTGTTTGATTTTTTTCCCTTGCTCTTTCTAGTGTTAATTTCTACCTTGATGGCATTGTGGTCAAAGAAGATACTGTGAATTATCTCAGCATTTTGGATCTTGTTGAGGATTGCTCTGTGGCCTAAGATGTGGTCTATTCTGGAGAACATTCCATGTGCATTGGAAAAGAATGTGTACTTTGCAGCGGTTGGATGGATTGTTCTATATATGTCTATGAGGTCCAGTTGGCTGATTGTGTCCTTTAGGTCTTCTGTATTTTTGCTGAGTTTCTTTTTAGTTGTTCTGTCCTTTACTGAGAGTGGTGTGTTGAAGTCTCCTACTATTATTGTGGAACTGTCAATTTCTCTTTTCAGTGCTGTTAGAGTTTTTTTTATGTATTTTGGAGCCCTGTCATTGGGTGCATAGATATTTATTATGGTTATGTCCTCATGATGGATCATCCCCTTAATCATTCTATAGTGTCCTTCTTCGTCTTTTATGGTAGATTTTGTTTTAAAGTCTATTTTATCTGAGATTAGAATTGCCCCTCCTGCTCTTTTTTGATAGTTGTTAGCTTGATATATTTTTTTCCAACCTTTGATTTTTAATAAATTCACATCTTTGTTTCTAAGGTGTGTCTCTTGTAGACAGCAAATTGATGGATCCTGTTTTCTTATCCATTCTGCCACTCTCGGTCTCTTTATGGGTGCATTGAGTCCATTTACGTTCAGTGTAATTATTGATAGATGGAAGTTTGTTGCTGTCATTTTGTAGTGCTTTTTTTTGTGATGCTGAAGTTTTCTTTGTTCTTCTTACTCTCTTGTGCTGAGTTACTTTTGTTTGTGGATTTTGTGTTCATTTCTTTTGTTTTCGTAGGTTTTGTTTTTGTTGAGACTTTATGTTTTTCGTCTTTATTTTTATGAGTTGGTTTGTTAACTTTTTTTGTCGTTACCATGAATTGTACCCTTATCTTTATAATTTTGAAGCAGTCTACCGTTACTTGGTATCGCCTTGCCTTCCTCTCCTTTAGAAGGTTCTATATCTATGCCGTTTGTTCCCTCTTTCATTGTTTTGATGTTGTTGTCATCCTTTGATTGATTTCTCTGATTCCCTGTTGTATACCTTTTGTTTTTGGAAAGTCCTCTGTAGTTCAGTTCCTAGAATGGTATCTGGTTCATGTGAACCTGCGTCCAAGGTCCTAGGTCCTGCCTGAGGGCTGAAGCTGTTTGTCCTCAGATCGAAGAACTCCCTTTAATAATTCTTGTAAGTTTGGTTTGACTTTTGCATATTCCTTTAGTTACTGTTTATCTGGAAATGACCTAATTTCGCCATCAAATCTGAATGAGAGTTTTGCAGGATATATTATTCTTGGCTGACAGTTTTTTTCTTTCAAGATTTTATATATGTCATCCCATTGCCTTCTTGCCTGCATGGTTTCTGCTGAATAATCTGAGCTTAGTCTTATTGTTTCTCCTCTGTATGTGACTTCTTGTTTTTCACGAGCTGCTCTCAGGATTCTTTGTCTATCTTTAGTTTTAGCGAGTGTGAATATGATATGTCTTGGTGATTTTCTTTTAGGGTCTCTTCTATATGGGGTTCGTTGAGCTTCTTGGATGGCCAGCTTTTCATCTTTCATGATATTGGGAAAGTTTTCTGTCAGCAGTTCCTCAATGATCCTCTCTGTGTTTTCTGTTTTCTCCCCCTGTTCTGGTATGCCAATCACTCGTAAGTTTTTGCTTTTAATTGTGTCCCACATAACTCTCAGGGTCTCTTCATTTTTCTTTGTTCTTTTTTCTGAGTTTTCCTGAAACAGTTGTATCCAAGTGTTTGTCTTCAGTTCCACTGATCCTGTCTTCCATGGTTTTAAATCTACTTCTCAGCCCTTCTATGACACCATCCATTTCTGAAATCTTGTAGTTTATCTTTTGGATTTCTAATTGTTGTTTTTGTATAATTTCGAGTTGTGAATTTATTTTGGCATTTTGTTCCTGCATCATCTTCCTGAATTCTTCCAATTTTTTGTCTGTATTTTCCATAAATTTGTCTATTTTTTCCTCATGTTTGCCAGCTTTTTGCCTCAGTTCTTGGAAAATTCCGAGTATTAGTGATTTGAGTTCTGTATCAGGTATTTCTAGTGCATTTTCTTCCACAGGAGAGTTATCTGGTGTTTTAATTTGGACGCCTATTGGAGCCATCTTGTCTTGTTTTTGTAAATGTTTTGATATTGTTTGCTGTTTTTGGGGCATTCAGTAGATATTTCTCTCATTTATTTATCGTAGAATTTTTTTTTGTTTGTTTCGTTCTTGTGGTACAGCTGGGCAGATCTAGCTGAGGAGGAGCCACTGGGAAGGGTTGCTTGTGGCACTCACCGCAGCCACCAGGACGGTCGGTAGTCAGTGCTGGGCAGGTTCCAATAGGGCGTGCCTGCACCGCTTGGTGGTGTGATGTCTAGTGCATGGTGCAGGTAGGTAGGGTGCAGCGAGAAGATGGTTATGTGTGAAGCTAAGCTGGATATGGGAGAGAGGAGAGATTAGGAGGAGCAAAAAGCATACAAACATAAAAGAATGCTAGGGGAGCTTGTCGTTGGAATGTACAGATGAGAGACTATGGGATGGAGGAAACCAGAAGGGGGAAGAGAAAGAAAAGGAAAGAATGACCAAATAAAAATCAGAAAAGTTAAAGAACTGCAAAGTTCCCAGGGATCCCACCGATGCAGCTATGAGGTCTGGTGGAGTCGGTCTCAATTTTCACAGCTCAGCCTGGCCAGAAGGTACAGAGGCATACATCGCTTGGTATTCAGGGATCAGAAAGAGAAGGAAGAGATAGAGACACGAGAAATTAAGCAATGAAGAAAGACAAAAGGGAAAAAGAGGTAAAAGATGACAAAACTAATCAAAAAAGGAAGAAAAATAAAATTGAGAAAAAAAAAAAAAAAGAGCAACACCAGCAGTCAGTGCCTACAAATGGGACCCAGAGAGCCCCCACTCAGGGGCGCGAATTCCAAGAAGCCGGTAGTCTCTGGGTTAAGAGACCGTGGCCACGGGAAGCAGA
The DNA here is from genome assembly GCA_030035585.1 of Dugong dugon. Taxonomy (NCBI): domain Eukaryota; kingdom Metazoa; phylum Chordata; class Mammalia; order Sirenia; family Dugongidae; genus Dugong; species Dugong dugon. The sequence continues at coordinate 104,377,063 of CM057463.1, read as the reverse complement.
GGGGCCAACGAACAAAGGCCCCGGGATCCCACCCGCGCGGGAGCCCAGACCTGGAAACAGCCACACGCCCGAACGCAGCCCTACAGCCCCGCAGGAGAGAGCAGAGACAGCACTCGGAACCAGGCACCCAGGCAAAAGGAGGGGGAGGCGGCAGAAAAAGATTCTCTAGCTGCCAGCAAACCGCTCCCAGAAAGCCGCCAGCCCGGGCGCGCGGAATCCAAGCACCGGCGCCCCCCAGCTCAGGGACTCCGGCCACGGAAAGCAGAGGGGCAAACGAACAAAGGCCCCTGGATCCCACCCGCACGGGAGCCCAGACCTAGAAACAGCCACATGTCTGAACGCAGCCCTACAGCCCCGCAGGAGAGAGCAGAGACGGCACTCGGAACCAGGCACCCAGGCAAAAGGAGGGGGAGGCGGCAGAAAAAGGTTTGCTAGCTGCCAGCAAACGGCTCCCAGAAAGCCGCCAGCCCAGGCGCGTGGAATCCAAGCACCGGCGCCCCCCAGCCCAGGGACCCTGGCCACAGAAAGCAGGGGATCCCCAGCTGAGGTGGAGAGGGGTGGGTGGTGGGAGAGCGCGCACCGCAGTTTACCAGTCGTTCTGTCTCCGACCAGATACTCTGCAAGGCTGCTCTCCCGTTTGCTGGTCTCCGATAGGAATCCAAGATGGTGGATCCGCGCTGCGTTAGCTGGTAAGGAATCTCTGCCTGAGTCTCTCCTCGCTCTCCGTTCTCTTTTAGTATTCTCACTCCGTTTGGTTTTTGGCTGAGTTCTTTATCGCTTCATTTGGTGTTCTAGGGTTTCAGGATTGTTGATTCTCTGTTACGCTTACTTTTTCGGATCTTTACTGTGGAGGGACGGTGTGGTGTTTCTGCCTAGAGCGCCATATTGCCCCTTTCTCCTAGAGATTAGACTGTTGTCTGGCTTGTAATTCTTAAAATTTTTTCTTAGATAAAAGCCCTGGACCGGATGGTTTCACTGGAGAATTCTACCAAACTTTCAGAGAAGAGTTAACACCACTACCTGTAAAGGTATTTCAGAGCACAGAAAAGGATCGAATACTCCTAAACTCATTCTATGAAGCCCACATACCCCTCATACCAAAACAAGATAAAGACACCACAAAAAAAGGAAAATTACAGACCAATAACACTCATGAACATCAATGCAAAAAACCTCAACAAAATTCTTGCCAATAGAATTCAACAACATATCAAAATAATAATTGACAATGATCAAGTGGAATTTATACTAGGTATGCAAGGATGATTCAACATTAGAAAAACAATGTAATCAGCTACCTTAATAAAACAAAAGACAAAAACCACATCATCTTATCAATCGATGCACAAAAGGAATTTGACAAAGTCCAACACCAACTCATGATAAAAACTCTCAGCAAAATAGGAATAGAAGGGAAATACCTCAACATAATAAAGAGCATTTATACAAAGCCAGCAACCAACATCATTCTAAATGAAGAGAGTCTGAAAGCATTCCCCTTGAGAATGGGAACGAGACAAGGATGCCCTTTATCAGCACTCTTATTTAACATTGTGCTAGAGGTCCTAGTCAGAACAATTAGGCTAGAAAAAGAAATAAAGGACATCCAAATTGGTAAGGAAGAAGTAAAAGTATCTCTATTTGCAGATGATATGATCTTATACACAGAAAACCCCAAAGAATCCACAAGACAACTACTGGAACTAATAGAAAATTTCAGCAAAGTATCACGATACAAGATGAACATACAAAAATCAATTGGATTCCTCTACACCAACAAAGCGAACTTCCAAGAGGAAATCACCAAATCAATACCATTTACAATAGCCCCCAAGAAGATCAAATACTTAGGAATAAATCTAACCACAGACATAAAAGACCTATACAGTGAAACTACAAGGCACTACTGCAAGAAACCAAAAGAGACCTTCACAAGTGGAAAAACATACCTTGCTCATGGACAGGAGACTCAACATTGTGAAAATGTCAATTCTACCTAAAGCCATCTGCAGATAGAATGCAACTCCGATCCAAATTCCCAAAGGCGTTTTTCAATGAGATGGAGAAACAAATCACCAACTTCATACAGAAAGAGAAGAGGCCCCGAATAAGTAAAGCATTACTGAAGAACAAAGTGAGAGGCTTAATACTACCTGATCTTAGAACATACTGTTCCGCCACAGTAGTCAAAACAGCCTGGTACTGGTACAACAACAGATATATAGACCAATGGAACAGAATTGAGAATCCAAACGTAAATTCATCCACCTATGAGCAGCTGATGTTTGACAAAGGCTCAAAGTCTGTTAACTGGGGAAAAGACAGTCTCTTCAAAAAATAGTGCTGACATAACTGGAAATCCATCTTCAAAAAACTGAAACAAGACCTATATCTCACACCATGAACATAAACTAATTCAAAATGGACCAAATACCTAATTATAAAATCAAAAACGATAAATATCATGGAAGAAACAATACGGACAACACTAGGAGCCCTAATACACGACATAAACAGAATATACACGATAAGTAACAATGCAGAAACACCAGAAGAGAAACTAGTTAATTCAAACACTTATACTCAGCAAAAGACTTCATCAAAAGAGTGAAAACACAACCTACAGAGTGGGAAAGAAATTTGGGCTATGACAAATCCAATCAGAGTCTAATCTCTAAAATCTAGAAGATACTGCAAAACCTCAGCAACAAAAAGACAAATAACCCTATTAAAAAATTAGCAAGGGATATGAACAGGCACTTCACCATAGAAGACATTCAGGCGGCTCACAGGCACATGAAGAAATGCTCATGATCATTAGCCGTTAGAGAAATGCAAACCAAAACTACAATGAGATACCATCTCATCCCAACAAGGCTAGCATTAATCAAAAGACACCAAATAATAAATGTTGGAGAGGTTGTGAAGAGACTGGAACACTTATACACTGTTGGTGGGAATGTAAAATGGTACAACCACTTTGGAAATTGATTTGGTGCTTCCTTATAAAGCTAGAAAAAGAACTGCCATACAACCCAGCTATCTTTGGAATATATCCTAGGGAAAAGATATATGCATGCCCATGCTCAGTGCACCACTGTTCATGATAGCAAAAAGATGGAAACAACCTAGGTGCCTATCAACAGACAAACGGATAAACAAATTATGGTATATTCACACAATGGAATACCACACAACAATAAAGGACACCGATGAATCCGTGAAACATCGTACAACATGGAGGAATCTGGAAGGCGTTATACTGAGTGAATTTAGTCAATCACAAAAGGACAAATATTTTACAAGACTACTATTATAAGAACTCAAGAAAAGATTTAAACACAGAAGAAAACATTCTTTGATGGTTACAAGGGTGAGGAGGGAGAGTGAGGGTTATTCACTAACTAGATAGTAGACAAAAATTATCTTAGGTGAAGGGAAGGACAGCACACACTGCGGGGGAAGTCAGCACAACTGGACTAAACCGAAGCTAAGAAGTGTCCTGTATACAATGAAACACTTCGACATGGTATCTCATTGTGGGTTTAATTTGCGTTTCTCTAATGGCTAGTGATAGGGAGCATTTCCTCATGTGTCTGTTGGCCATTTGAATGTCTTCTTTGGTGAAGTGTCTGTTCATTTCTTTTGCCCATTTTTTAATTGGATTATTTTTGTTTTTTTTTTCTTTTTTTGTAGATGTGTTGAATTTTCTTGTAGATGTTAGAGATTAGACTTTTGTCTGACTTGTAATGCTTAAAAATTTATCTTAGTCTTTAGGTTTTCTTTTTACTGTTTTGGTGAAGTCTTTTGATGATCATAAGTGTTTAATTTTTAGAAGATCTCAGTTATCTAGCTTATCTTTTGGAATTTGTGTGTTGCTGATTATGGTTTGTATCCTGTTATGTCATGTTGTAGGGTCTCTAGCCTTGATCCTATCTTTTCTTATATGAATTTTATAGCTTTTGGCTTTATATTTAAGTCTTTGATCCATATTTAAGTTGTATTTGTATATGGTGTGAGGTATGGGTCCTGTTTCATTTTTTTGCAAATGGACATACAGTTTTGCCAGCACCATTTGTTAAAAAGACTGTTTTTTCCCCATTAGATGGACTTCAAGACCTTGTTCATCCATAGGTGGATTTACATCTCAGTTCTCAATACAGTTCCATTGGTCAATGTGTCTGTTGTTATACCAGTACCAGGCTTTTTTGAATACCGTAGCTGTATAATATGTTCTGAGGTCATGCGGTACATGTCCTCTTACTTTACTTTTCTTCTTCAATAGTGCTTTACTTCTTCCCTTTCCATATAAAGTTAATGATTAGCTTTCCATCTCTTTAAAGAAGGTTGTTGCTATTTGGATCAGGATTGTATTGTATTTGTAAATCGCTTTGGGTAGAATTGTTATTTTCACAATGTTGAGTCAACATATCCATGAGCATGGTATGGTTTTCTATTTATGTAGATCCGTTTGGGTTTCTTGCAGTAGTGTTTTGTAGTTTTCTTTGAATAGGTCTTTTACATCCCTGGTTAGATTTATTCCCAAATATTTTATTTTTTAGGAGCTATTATAAATGTTATTGTTTTCTTGATTTCCTTTTCATCATTCTCTTTATTGGTGTATGGGAACCCAGCTGACATTTGTATCCTGCTACTCTGCTGAATCTATTAGTTCCAGTAATTTTCCCATGGAGTCTTTAGGGTTTTATATGTATGGTATCATATCATTTGCAAACAGGGACAGCATCATGTCTTCATTACAAATTTGGATGCCCTTTATTTCTTTTTCTTCCCTTATTGCTCTAGCTCGGACTTCCAGCACAACGTTAAATAGGAGTGGAGATAAAGGGCATCTTCTCTTGTTCCTGTTCTTAAGGGTAATGTTTTTAGCCTCTCTCCATTAAGAATGATGTTGGCTGCTGGTTTTGTATAGATGTCCTTTATTATGTTGAGAAATTTCCCTTCTGTACGTATTTTACTGAGAGTTTTTATCAGGAATATGTGTTGGACTTTGTCAAATGCCTTTTCTGCATTAGTTGAGATGATCATGATATTCTTTTCTTTACTTTTATTTATGTGATGGATTACATTGATTGATTATCTAATGTTGAACCATCCTTACATACCTGAAATGAATCCTACTTGGTCATGGTTTATTATTTTTTTGATATGGTTCTGAATTCTGTTGGCTAGAATTTTGTTGAGAATTTTTGCATCTATATTCCTGAGAGATAGTGGTCTGTAATATTTTTTTTTTTTGGTGGCATCTTTGCCTGGTTTTATTATCAGATTTATGCTGGCATCATAGAATGAATTCAGAAGTGCCCCTTTCTATTCTATGTTCTGAAATAGTTTGAGTAGTACTAGTATAAACTCTTCTCTGAATGTTTGGTAGAATTCTCCAGTGAATCCATCTGAGCCAGGGCTTTATTTGTTGGGAGATTTTTATTACCTTTTCATTCTCTACTCTTGCTATGAGTCTGTTCAGATTTTCAACATCACTTGTGATAGTTTGGGTACTTAGTGTGTTTCTAGAAATGCATCCATTTCCTCTAGATTTTCAAATTTGTTGGAGTATAGTTTTTCATAATACTCTGTTATGATCCTCTTTATTTCAGTTGGGTCTTTTGTAATGTCCACCATTTCCTTTCTTATTTGGGTTACTTGCATCATCTCTTGTTTTTCTTTGGTCAGTCTGGCCAGTGGTTTGTTGATTTTGTTGATTCTTTCAAAGAACCAAGTTTTGATTTTGTTGATTCTTTCTGTTGTTTTTCTAGTCTTTATTTCATTTATTTCTGCTCTGATCTTTATTATATCCTTTCTTTTAGTGGTTGTGGGCTTTTTTTTTTTTTTTTTTTTTTTTTTTTTGCTGTTCTCTTTCTAATTGTTCAAGTTCTGTAGCTACTGTTTTGATTTTGTTCCTTTCTTCTTTTTTGATGTGTGCATCTATTGCTATAAATTGTTCTCTGAGCACTGCTTTTGCTGTGTCCCAAGGTTTTGGTATGATGTGTTTTCATTCTTGTCTGATTCTAGGAATTTTTTGATTCCATCTCTGATTTCTTCTAATAGTGTTTTGGAAGCACGGTTTTATTCAGTTTCCATGTAATTGATTTTTTTCCCCTTGGTCTTCCTGTTGTTAATTTCTACCTCGATGGCATTGTGGTCAGAGAAGATACTTTGTATTATCTCAACGTTTTGGATCTTGTTGAGGATTGTTCTGTGGCCTAAGATGTGGTTTATTCTGGAGAACATTCCAGATGCATTGGAAAAGAATGTGTACTTTTTAGCTGTTGGGTGGAGTGTTCTATATACGTCTATGAGGTGAAGTTGACTGATTGTAGCCTTTAGGTTTTCTGTATCTTTGTTGAGTTTCTTTCTAGATGTTCTGTTCTTTACTGAGAGTGGTGTGTTGAAGTTTCCTACTATTACTGTGGAACTGTCAGTTTCTCTTTTCAGAGCTGTTAGAGTTCATTTTATGTATTTTGGAGCCCTGTCATTGGGTGTGTAGATGTTTATTATGGTTATGTCTTCATGATGGATCGTCCCCTTGATCATTATATAGTGTCCTTCTTTGTCTTTTATGGTGGATTTTTTTTTTAAACTCAGTTTTACCTGGGAATTAGTATTGCTAATCCTACTCTTTTTTGGTAGCTGTTTGCTTGGTATATTTTTTTCATCCTTTGATTTTTAATAAGTTTACATCTTTGTTTATAAGTTGTGTCTCTTTGATGGATCCTGTTTTTTTATCCATTCCTTCTCTCTCCGTCTCTTTATGGGTGCATTTAGGCCTTTTATATTCAGTGTAATTATTGATACATGTGAGTTTATTGCTGTCATTTTGTAGTGCTTTTTTTAGTGGTGCTGACATTTTCTTTGTTCCTCTTACTCTCTTGTGTTGAATTCCTTTTGTTTGTGGATTTTTTTTTCATTTCTTTTGTTTTTATAGGTTTTATTTTTACTGACACTTTATGTTATTCTTCTTTATTTTCATGAGTAAGTTTGTTAACATTCTTTGTGGTTACCTTAAATTTTACCTGTATGTTCCTAGGTTTGAACCAGTCTATTATTACTTGGTATCTCCTTGCTTTCCTCTCTATTAGAAGGTTCTATCCCTACATCATATATTCCCTCTTCTTTTATTCTGATGTTTTGTCATTTACAGATTAACCTCTCTAGTTCCCTGTTGTAATTCTTTTGGTTTTGGATAGTCCTTGAGAGTTCATTTCCTAGGTTGCTGTCTGGCTCATATGATCCTGCATCCTAGATTCAGCCTGCCGTCTGCTGTTGTTTGTTCTCAGATCAAATGACTCCCTTTAATAACACTTGTAAGTTTGGTTTCATTTTCACATAGTCCCTTAGTTTCTATTTATCTGGAAATGTCCTAATTTCACCATCATATCTGAACGAGAGTTTTGCAGGGTATGTTATTCTTGGCTGGAAATTTTTTTCTTTCAAGGTTTTAGATATGTGATCCCATTGCCTGTTTGCCTGCATAGTTTCTGCCAAATGATCTGAGCTTAGTCTTATGTGTCTCCTCTGTATATGACTTTTTGTTTTTCTTGAGCTGATCTCAGGATTCTTTGTCTTTGGTTTTAGCAAGTGTGATTATCTTGATTATCGTGATTTTCTTTTGGGGTTTATCCCATATGGAGTTCATTGAGCTTCTTGAATGGTCAGATTTCATCTTTCATGATACTGGGGTGATTTTCTGTCAGCAGTTCTTCAATGATCTTCTCTGTGTTGTCTCCCTTGTTCTGGAACTCCGATCACTCGAAGAATTTTGCTTTTGATTGTATCCCACATAATTATCAGTGTTTCTTCATTTTTCTTCATTCCTTTTCTGATTTTTCCTCAGAGTTATATCCAAGTGTTTGTCTTCAGTTTCACTGATCTTGTCTTCCATCTTTTCAAACCTTTTACTCAGTCCTTCTATGACACTGTCCATTTATGAAATCCTGTTGTTTATCTTTGGATTTCTATTTGTTGTTTTTGTATGATTTCTAGTTGTGAATTTATTTTAGCATTTTGTTCCTATATTATTTTCTTGAATTCTTCCATTTTTTGCCTGTATTTTCCGTGAATTTGTCTGCCTTTTCCATGAATTTGTTTATTTTTTTTACTCATTTTTTGTCTGCTTTTTGTTTCAACTCTCAGAAAGCTCTGACTATTAGAGATTTTAATTCCCTATCACATAGTTCTGGTGCTTTTTCTTCTACTGGGAAGTCATCTGTTGTTTTATTTTAGATGCCTACTGTAACTATCCTGTCCTGTTTTTTGTATATGTTTTTATATTGTCTGCTATCTTCGGGAACTTCAGTAGTTATTTTCTTCACTTATTGATTGTAGATTTGTTTGTTTCATCCTGATTTTTTGTTTTCTTTGGTTATGTCTGAGTAGACAGGCTATGCAATCTTTGTTGTTTGCTCGTCTGTGGGCATGATACTTTTCCCTTCCTTCTCCAATGGGCAGGGTCAATCGCTCAGGTATGATACTATCAGGCAACTACAGCTAAAGGGGAGTTGCTGGGATGGGTTGTTTGTGGCATGTACTAGGGCTGACAGTGTGGGCCGGGAGTCAGTGTAGGGCAGGTTCCCGTAGGCCATGCCTATGTTGCTTGGGGGTGTGATGTTCAGCACATGGTGCAGGTAGGCAGGAAGGAGGAGGGAGATTGTAATGTGTGGAGTTAAGATGAGTATGGGAAATAGAAGATAGTGAAGAAAGGAACAGGAGCCAAAAACATACAAACAAACAAAAAGAGTGCTAAGGGATCTTGCCATTGGGGTGGAGAGATAAGAGACTGAGAAATGGAGAAAAACAAAAAGGAAAAAAAATTAAAAATGTAAAAGAAGAAAATGAATAAAAAATTAAAAAAAAAAAAACAAACAAGCAAAGCTTCTAAGGATCCCACTGATGTGGCTGCGGGGACTGGGAAAGTTGCTCCCAGTCCATGACGTACAGCCTGGCTAGAAAGGTTAACGGTGTCATACACCACCAGGTATTCAAGAGACAGGATGAGAAAGTAAGTATAGAGAGATGAGAAATTGAGAAATGAAGAAAGACAAGAAGGAAAAAAAAAAGAAAAAGAAAACAAGCAAAAAAACCAAGAAAAAAGAAATGCACACAGAGATCCTACTATGCGTCTACACAGATGGGGGGAATAGCAACCACGCTGCACAGTACTGCCTGGCTAGAAGGGCACCCAAGCCAAGAAAAGGAAAAGAAACAAACAAAAAAACAAATCAAAACAAACAAACCAAAAAAAAAAAAAAAAAAAAAAAGCCCAAGATCCCACCAGCGTGGCAGGAAGCAGTTCCACAATTGAGGGGCATTTCACACCCATTCAGGAAGAAACAAAGATAGCATATGGAGCCAGGTATTTGAGAGAAAAGAAGGAAAGATGATGATAGGTATGGAAGAAATCAAAAGAAGCGGAAAAATGGAACACCAGCAGCCAACAAATGGTACGCAGGAAGCCGGGCAGTACAGGTGAGTGGAGTCCAAGAGGCACCAGGGTGAATCCTGTGCTTTCCGGCCAATAGACTGTGGCCGCAAGGAACAGAGGAAGCCGAGTGGGGGGTGAAGGAGGGTGGGGATGGGAAAGCATATATTGCTGGTTACCTGTTGTTCTGTCTCCTACTGGAAGCATCGTGAGTTGCTTTCCTATACCTCCTGTTCGCCGATCTCTGATAGGAGTCCCAGATGGTGGATCCATGCTGCTTTAGCTGATATGGGACATCTGCATGTATCTCTCCTCGCACTCTTTTCTCTTTCAGTTTCTTATTCCATTTGCTACTTGGCTGAGTTCTTTATCTCTTCATTTGATGCTTAGGGTTTCAGGATTGACGTTTATCTCTGACTTAGTTTTTCAGATCTTTGCTGCAGAGGGACGGTGTGGTGCTTCTGTCTATATTGCCTTGTTGCCCAGAAGTCCAACCAGGGCTTTTTTGTTGTTGTTGTTGGGAATTTTTTAACTACGTTTTCAATCTCTTCTTTTGTTATAGGTTTATTTAGTTGTTCTACTTCTGTTTGTGTTAGTTTAGGTAGGTTGTAAGTTTCTAGCAATTTCTCCATTTCCTCTAGGTTTTCAAATTTGTTAGAGTACAATTTTTCATAGTATTCTGTTAAGATCCTTTTAATATCAGTTGAATCTGTTGTGATATCGCACATCTCATTTCTTATACAGGTTATTTTCTTCCTCTCCTATTTCTTTTGTCAGTTTGGGCAGTCATTTATCAATTTTGCTGATCTTTCCGAAGAACCAGCTTTTGGTCTTATTAACTCTTTCAGTTGCTTTTCTATTCTCTATTTCATTTAATTCTGCTCTAATTCTTATTATTTCCTTTCTTCTGGAGCCTGAGGGCTTCTTTTGCTGCTTTTTTTCTACTTGTTCCAGTTGTTGGGTTAATGTTTTGATTTTGGCCATTTCCTCTTTTTAGATGTGTGTGTGCATTTATTGCTATAAACTGACCTCTGAGCACTGCTTTCGCTGTGTCCCAAAGGTTCTGGTAGGATGTGTTTTCATTCTCATTTGATCCTGTGAATTTCTTTATTCCATCCTTACTTTCTTCTATAACCCTGTAGTTTTTGAGAAAAGTGTTGTTTGCTTTCCATGTGTTTGATTTATTTTCCTTACTTTTTCTGTTATTGATTTCAACTTTTATGGTTTTATGGTCAGAAAAGATGCTTTGTAATATTTTGATGTGTTGCATTGTGTTAAGGCTTGCTTTATGGACTAACATGTGGTCTATTCTGGAGAATGTTTCATGTGCATTGGAAAAGAAAGAATACTTGTCTGCTGTTGGGTGGATTGTTCAGGATATGTCCATGAGATCAAGTTGGTTGATTGTTGCATTTAGATCTTCTGTGTCTTTATTGAGCTTCTTTCTGGATATTCTGTCCTTCACCAAAAGTGGTGTGTTGAAGTCTCCTACTATTTCTGTGGAGCTGTCCCTCTTTTCAATGCTGTTAGAGTTTATTTTATGTATTTTAGGGCCCTGTCATTGGTGCATAAATATTTATTATAGTTATGTCCTTCTGGCGTATTGACCCTTTAATCGTTATATAGTGTCCTCCCTTATCCTTTGTGGTGGATTTTACTTTAAAGTCTATTTTGTTACAGATTACTACTGCCATTCTTGCTCTTTTTTGAGTGTTGTTTCCTTGGTATATTTTTTCTATCCTTTGAGTTTTACTCTGTTTGTGTCTTTAAGTCTAAAGAGTGTCTCTTGTAGGCAGCATATAGATGAATTGTTTATTTTTTTTAATCCATTCTGCCACTCTTTGTCTCTTTATTGGTGCATTTAGTCAATTTACTTTCAGCATAATTATTGATAGGTATGAGTTTCATGCTGTTATTTTGATGTTTTTTTTTGTGTGTTGTTGATGGTTTCTTTGTTCCACAGAGGTTTTTTTTATGTATTTTCTTTTCATCTTCTTCATTGTTGTTAATTTTGTATTTGCTGAGTCTTTATATTTTTCTTGTTTTTATTTTGATGTGTAAGATTGTTAGTTTCCTTTGTTGTTACCTTAATATTTATCCTTATTTTTCTAAGTTTAAGCCAGTCTTTTATTTCTTTATATCACCTTGACTTCCTTTCCATAGAAAATTCTATGTCTACATTTTTTAGTCCCTCTTTTTTTTTTAAGGTTGTCATTTTTTACATATTAACATCTCTGTTTCCCTATTTTCTGTGTTTTAGCTTTGATTTGTTTTTGTGACTTCTGTATCTGAGTTGATATCTGGTTATTCTGTCCTAGGTTCTATTCTTGGGTTGTTATCTGATATTATAGATTTTCCAACTGGAGGACCCTCTTTATTACTTCTTGTAATTTTTGTTTGCTATATGCAAATTCTCTAAACTTCTGTTTATTGTGAAATGCCCTAATTTTGCCATCAGATTTGAGAGACAGCTTTGCTGAATATCTAATTCTTGGTTGGCAGTGTTTTTCCTTTAAGGCTTTATATATGTCATCCCATTGCCTTCTTGCCTGCATGGTTTCTGCTGAGTAGTCTGAACTTAGTCTTATTGACTTTCCTTTGTAGATGACTTTTCATTTATCCCTAGCCGCTCTTAAAATTCTCTCTTTATCTTTGGTTTTGGCAAGTTTGATTATATGTCTTGGTGACTTTCTTTAGGGATCTACCTTATATGGGGTTCGATGAACATCTTGGATAGATATCTTCTCATCTTTTATGATATCAAGGAAGTTTTCTGCCAACAAATCTTCAACCCCTCTCTGTATTTTCTGCCCCCCCCCCCGCCCCTTTCTGGTACTCCTGTTACTTGTAGGTTATTCCTCTTGATAGAGACCCACAAAATTCTTAGGATTTCTTCATTTTTTAAAATTCTTTTATCTGATTTTTCCTCAAATAAGTTGGTGTCAAGTAGTTTATTTTCAGTCTCACTAATTCAGACTTCCTTTGCCTCAATTCTGTTCCTCTAACTTTCAATTTGTTGTCTAATTCTGAAATTAATCCTCTGGATTTCTGATTGCTATCTCTCTATTCTTGTAGCCTGTTAATTTGTCATTATGCTAGTCTCTAATCTTCTTAAGTTCTTTTATTGCTTGGGCTGTGTTTTGCCTGATCTATTTTTTGATATCTTGAAGAGTTCTTTATATTTATCTTTTGTATTCTTCCTCTGGTAATTCCAAGAAATTCTCTTCTTTGGGAAAATTTCTTGATTCTTTATTTTTGGAGCTTGCTGAACCCATCATGCTCTGCCTCTTTATGTGATTTGATATTTACTGTTGTCTCCAAGCCATCAATAAGTTATTATATTAGTTTATTTTATGCTTTCTTATAGTGTCCTAGCTTCTTGTTTTGTTTTGTTTTGATATGCTCAAGTAGACTGCTTGTGTCAGCTTGCCCAGTCACTGGTGCCCCTGAAGTTCCAGTGTCCTGCCACCAGTAGCCAGAACTGCCACTAAGTTTGTGAGCCTAGGAGTCCACCCACTCAGCTCAGGTGTCCAGGTAGTTATTCACCAAGTGTGTCATTCAGGCTCTCACCTACGGTCCTATATAGGCATGGGTGACTGGTGTAGACACAGGCATCTGGCTGCAGCTGAGGGTCTCATGCTGAGCAAGGCAGGGGGCCAATGGTTGTCCCCAAGTGTTGGGGAGAAAAGTGTATCCCTATTCCCTAGGGTACGTAGGTGGGTGGGTTTTGCAGCCAGACTATGAGCACCCAGTGCTGTTACCTGTGAGGACTGGAGGGCACCACTTATTCTTGGGCCCCTGTTGCAGGTGGCTAGGTTGTTTGGGTGGAGCCAGAAGTCCTCAGGCCCCTGATATGGGTAAGTGAAAACCCTGCTTAATAGGCAGAGCAGTGTCAAATGTCATGAACCTGCCACATCACAGATGAAACAGTTGAAATTATATACCCTGTTGTACTGTGGTAATGAGGGCATATGCTGTTGAGATGGGCCCACACTAGTCTCTGCATAAGGAAAGGCACTCAAAATCCATGGACCCCTTATGCCTGTGCCTAGGCAAAGGAGCTGTGCTTACCCTGAGTTCTTGGCTTAGGGGAGCCAGAAGATTATTTTTTCCTTTGTTAATTTGTTCCCGCTCCAAGACTGGGAGAATGGCTCAGGGCTTGTGACAGGTCCTATTTCTGGCACAGGGAACTTAGCAATCTCTGATGCCATCCCGGATCCAGTGCAGAGCAGGGAGTGGTGAAGTAAACGGGAGAGAGGTTTTCTTCCCCAAAGGGGGATGTTTTTGATCTGCATGGATGCCAGATACAAGTACTTACCTTTGCCAATCGAGGGCTGCTTCTCACCAGTTCTGAATGTCCAAGTAGACCCTCTGCCACTGGTTCCCTCCCAATGTGGAAAACGCCTCCCGAGTGCTGCTGCTTGTCTCACAGTGCACCACGAGCTGATCCAGCTTGAAGGGCTCTGGTTCCCACCAGGTCAGGTCTGGTAACTCCTCACTGCTTCCAAACCATCTCTCCTTCCCCCTGCCACTCAGCCCAATTCCTCAACTTTGCCTTTGATGTTCAGGGCTCCTAGATTATTATATATAATTGGTTCACTTGTTTTCTCAGGTTTTTGTTGTCAGAGGGACCATCGGAAACATCTGACTACTCCACCATCTTGGCCCTGCCACTCTTGTTCTGTCTTTTTGATGGAAGACTGCAAAAATTTAAAAAATAAATATTTTATTTCCAATCACTAAGTTATTGCCCCATAAAAAAAAAAAAAAAAGATGAATTTTATTTCCAGTCCCAAAATTATCGGTCTCTCGGAATCTCAAACCAAATAGTATCCATCCATCTTTGAATAGCTATAGAACTTATATTGCACAACTTGAATGTCATTTGATATTATCTGCCAAATGAGTCTTATCTTAATACTTTTTAATGGGTTTTTTATGTGCAGGGAAAGTGTCATTTTCTTCTTAGTAGGTGCGGTAGGCTGAATTATGACCCTCACAAAGACACCCGCATCCCAAACCCTAGAACCCATGAGTGTTACCTTATATGAAAAGAAAGACTTTGTAGATGTGATTCAGTTAAGTATCTTGACTTGGGGATATTATCCTAGATTATTTGGTGGGCCCTTAATGCAATTACATGTATCCTTTATAAGAGGAAGGTAGAAGGAGATTTGATCATATAGAAGAGAAGAAGGCAATATGACCAGGGAAGCAGAGATTGGAGTGATGTGACCACAAGCCAAGAGATACATGCAGCCACCAGAAACTGGAAGAGGAAAGTAACAAATTATCCCCTAGAGCCTGCAGAGGAAGCATGGCCCTGCTGACACCTTGTTCACAGCCCAGTGATCTGATTTCAGACTTTTGGCCTCCATAACTATTAGAGAGCATATTTCTTTTGATTTATATCACCAAGTACATGGTAATTTTTTCACAGTAGCAGTTTAAAACTAGTACAATAGCAAAGATTTAAGTATACTCTTTTTTTTTAAGTCAGGTAAATGCTTTGTATTCCTTAAAATTCTGTCCTCTTCTCCTCTTTTCTTTTATTTATACCACACAATGTTTCTGGTTAGTATCATAAAATCCTTGATCTTCAAATCTTATCCATAGCAGGAAGACTTATAAATGCTTCTTTGGTCCAGACCGCTCTCCTGGACTTCAGCTCCTTATGTCCAATAAAGTAATCTATATTTTGAAATTACCAAAGCACCACAAATTAAAAATTCTAAAAACAGAATTGTTTATGCTCAGCAACCTGTTTCTTCTCCTGAATTCCAGATTTTTAATGTCTGACCCTAAAATATAACCATTCAAACCAGAAGACTCAAGGTCAGTCTTGGTTCTTCATTTACCTCACATCTTATGCCTAGTCGCCCTATAAATTATATAGATGTTTCCACTTAAATTTTTCTCTGCAATATATTCACTTCTATAATCCCTGCTACTAGTCATTTTAGGCCGCTAGTATGTAAAATGGATCCCTGGTTGCACAGTGGTTAAGCATTTGGCTGCTAACCAAAAGGTTAGCAGTTTAAATCCACCAGTTACACTTTGGAAACCCTATGGGGCAGTTCTACTCAGTCCTATAAGGTCACAATGAGTCAGAATTGACTCAATGGGAATTTTTTTTTTAAATATGTATAATAACCTGAGTTATTAAAACAGGTTCCCAACTGGCATCTTTCTTTCCAGTGTTGCACTCCTGAGCCCTACCCCCATGAAGACAGAGTGATATTTCCATACTGAAAATTTGCTTATGTCATTTCCCTTAATTAAAACCATTACGTGATGTCCCATTGTCTCTAGGAAGAAGTCCAAATTCTTTAAGGAGCCTTATAAGACTGGTGGCATACTGGTTAAGAGCTATGGCTGCTAACCAAGAGGTTGGCAGTTCAAATTCACCAGATGCTCCTTGGAAACTCTATGGGGCAGTTTTACTCTGTACTATAGGGATGGTATGAGTCAGAATCGACTTGATGGCAACGGGTTTGTTTGTGTTTTATGAGAATAAGCCCAGTGGGTGACTGAGTTCAGATTATTATCTCCAGATATATTTCTCACATCTTCCCTTCAGAATCTTACTCTCTAGTCATATTAAATCTCCATTAGGAACAGTGATGCTCTTTCTGACTCCAGAAGATATTTTGTCTGTTGAGAATGCTCTTCATCTTCTCTATTCACCTAGCAACTGATTTTTCAGATTTCAGTGTAAACCTTTTTTCATCTGTGAAACCCTCCCTGACACCCTCAGACCAGATGAGCTGCTTCTACTCTGTGTTCTTACAGCACATTTGATATCCTCAATGGTAACACTCACAATAATTTATTCCACTTAGATTGTACGCTTGCCTGTCTCTTCTAGCAGACTATAATACCATAAGGGTAGAGGCCACATCTGCAGCCACATTGTGTATCTCTCCCATAGTGATCGATTAACGTATTTGATTAATAAATGACTTTGGATAAAAGTAAACTAGAAGTCTGTAAGAAGAGCTGCAGTATTTGTGTACTTTCAAGAGGCCTTTGGAACTTAAATATTATATTGACTCATAACAATTGGCTTAAGATAACAAAAATACCATGGGTTGAACATATGACCTCAACACATAATTTTGAAAGCATATTTTTAGTAAAGTAACAGAAAATTTTAGACTAAAGTGGCAACTGATATGATAGAATTTTCTTTTACAATTGATTATGCAATCTACTTTTTTTTTTCACATTGCTTACTACTCTTTGCCACAAAAGAAATTCAAACTTTTATATATCAGTTCATATAAAAACAAAACCCATTGCCACTGAGTCAATTCTGACCCCAAAAGACAGAGTAGAACTGCTTCATAGGCTTTCCAAGCATTTAATCTTTACAGAACCAGACTGCCACATCTTTCTCCTGTGGAGTGGCTGATGAGTTTCAACTGCCAACCTTTTGGTTAGCAGCTGAGTGCTTAACTACTGGGTCACCAGGGCTCCCTCATCAGTATATAAATTATACAAAATTTCATATTAACATGAGATGATGCTGTCTGCCAAAGTTTCAATTTCAGCAGGATTGTCTTCTTTACCTGTGCTTATTTTTACAAGTACTTGAATTTTTAATGTAAACTTTGTTACCTAATAAAAATATCATAGAGAAATAAAATAGATATTATTATAAGCTCTCTCTCTCTTCTCAGAATAGCAAATCCTGTATTTCAGGAGAACAGGGGATCCTAGCCAAGTGTGAATCTTGTCTGATAGAAGCTAGTTATGGTGTTCTCATTCTCTAGGTCAAAGCATAGTTTAATCATGGGCATGTGTCAGGCTAAATCAATGAAATGTGATGAGAAATTTTCTGAAGGACTACAGGCAAGTTTACCTTCTTTCTAAAAATGAACATGAGAGAGAAATTTTTTTGTATGTGTGGGTGGGAGATTTTTTTTCTGAGAAGATATGTTGGTTGGAATTACTTCAGCCATCCTGTAACTCTGTGGAAGGTGCCAAGAAAATCATGTAGGAGTTTGTGCTAGTCTAGGTTCTCTAGAGGAGAAAAACCAGGGAAGTGTATATAGATATATACTTCAAGAGAAATTTACTTCAAGGAAATGGCTACATAATTGTGGGGGCTGGCAAGTTCTAAATCTGTGGGTCAGGCAATAAGCTGAAGACCTCTGCTGGCTCAAGAGGTTGTGGGGGCTGACAAATCCACAATCTGCAGGTCAGGCAGTAGGCCAGAGACTTCTACAAGTTTAGGTCCCAAGAACCAGAGGACAGAAGACGAGAAGAGTATGGGATCGAGAAAGAGAGTGAACTTGGCCAGAACATCCATTTGTATTGGGGGCAGGCCACACTCCCAAGGGAACTCCTCTTTAAAATGATTGCCTGCTCACATCAGATCACAAAATTGAAGGTGATTTCATAGCATCTGCCAAACCACTGAGAATCATAGCCTAGCTAAGTTGACAGGCAACAACCACCACAGAGCTCATCTAAAACCATGACTTTGAAGAATGGCTGGAAAAATAAAAATAAAAAAACAAAGCAAAACATTGGGTCTGGCCTAATTTTAATTTCTTATGTAAGTAGATAATAGTTTTCCTTATTCTTCATACCTGTTTTTATCAGGGATTTTCTTGCTTCTAGAAATAGTGTCCATAAACTTATTATAATTCAGATAAAGATAGAAATTACTAGGTATAATAAAACTTGTGAAAATTTAGTCTATGAACTAAATTAGCTTATGAACTTTGTGTACAAATATGAAAGAAAAGAATAAGATGTAAGACTATGCATGAAATGTTAAAACGACAATATTATTGTTTAAATGCAATGTCCACAATAGAATTAGCAATTAGCAATTTTAATTTTTTTTTACCTCTCTGTAAATGAAAACTGTTTTCTAGTAAATAAATTTTTTTTTTTAGCCTCTATGCCTTCCACTTTTATATATGCTTTTGGAAATGAATATTGTATAAAAGTAAGAGCCCATAGTAAATGCTTTTGATACAAGTATATAGTTTTTTATCTTACGATAATAGGTCACAGCCTTGAAAACCCAGTGGAGTTCAGTTCTACTCCATACATTTGGGGTCGCTATAAGTTGGAATTGACTCAGCAGTAAGTAACAACAACAAGAAATATAAATATGTATTGGATGAGTGAGAGTGGATATATTGTTATTCCTTTGCTTTAATCTTCTGCCATCATTTCTCTGAAGTTTATTAACTTCTCTAAGTATTGATTTTCTTCTTAATATTTTTTCTATAAGATTATTAAACAAAAGATAAAAATTATGCAGGCATAATAGGATGTATATTGATTTTGGATAATTTTGATATATCTGAGAAAAAATCAGTGATTCATTTTCTCAATTCATCTTCTCTGTGTAAGTTCCTAAGATCAGTTAAAAAGATAAAAATAATCACTACTTTTCCCAGAAAGTCAAAATATTCAGAGCACAAGAACTGCAATCAGCATAAAAGTTTCTTAAACTATTTATTAAATCTGCAAATTTCAAATTTCTATTTTTTTAAAGTACTTCTAAAGTACATCTAACCAATGAGCTTTTCTATTATTGTTTATTTTTGTTGTTGTTTTCCCAGTATTATAAACATTATCCATTTTATGCCTTAAACTGTGGAGAGAAAAATTTTATGTTTTCCTCCTCCTATCTGCATTCAATGTGTATTGTTTAATAAGTCCAAAATGAAGACACCATGTTCATCTTACTCTCTTTGGGGTAACCTAATTCTCAGTGTTGAAAGTCAGCTGGTCTGATTTTCCTTTGGGGACTTTACAGAACTAATGAGCACTCAGATATAATTCATTGGAAGAAGTTTTGCAGGTGGAAACTGTTACAGTGAAAATGAGCATACTATACCAGTGCAAAATGATTTATTACAACTTTTTGCAATACCAGCAAAATGGTTCAAACTTACCAATTTTTGCTTTATGTACAAAACTTTTCTTTTTTTTAACAGAAGTCACTGTATGCTTGATATTAATTATGATAGTACTTCCAAACAATGTATGTTTTTAAAAAGTTTGTGTGCCCCTTGGGACAGTTTTCTGGAGGCAGCATGCCAGTGAAACAAATCTATTGGTAGAAGATTTTCTTTACTTAGGATCACATTTTATATTGTATTTTACCTCAGAAAACCATGTAGTCCCATCTACTAGAAAAGATGGATCTTCTTCAAAAATATGAGTATATATATGCAAGAATTTATTATTAATGCAAATTATCTCAAAATGTCCTTAGTTCCATAGAAATGGGTTCATATGTTATGACATGACAGAAGCTGTACAATCATCTAATTATACACATAATTTTTTGAACTGAATACCATTGTATTTTCACAGCCTTTTAATTTCAGTTCCTTAAGTTCTAGATTGATCTTTGTACATTTTATGTTTAAAATATTGACCTTGACATTTATAGAGACCTCACTTATATATGATAGCATACCCTAGTTCATTGTTTCTTTAATATATAAAATAAACATTTTGGTAGCACATAGTACCCAGTTTACCATTTTAAAGAAAGCTGGGAAACGTTTTTCCCAGACAGTTCAGCAGGGAAATGTTATAAATTCTCCAATTTCTTTTCTGTTGCCATAATTTATCAGAAAGACGCTTTTACAAACATTAATAGCATTTTGCCTTCAGCGTCAGGCAAAATTCTATCAACTGAATGTCCATCAGTGTTGTACTGTTTTTCAGTGTCACTGGATATGAAGGTTTTTGCCTCATAAAATCAATTTGATGATGTTAATAATAATACCAACAATATCTAATACAGGTAAAGTGTGGTCTAAGCACTTTACATCCTTACAACAATCCTTTGAAGCAGGTACTCTTTTTAGGTCCATTTTTTAACAGGGAAGGAAACTGAAGCATAGGCTTGGTAACTTGCTCAGTGTCATACAATTTTCCAGAGCAAAAAACTGCCATTAGTCATCCCTATTTCCAACAATCTCTCCAACACATACATACACATGCACATGCACACATACCTACACATACACTTCTCAAATCCCATCCCAGGTGACCCTGTGTTTAAGGCAGCATTAATCATATGCATTACGCACAGCACCGTCTTCAATTTCCAGCATTGGAAGTCAAGTCAGAATTCAGAATATCTGCTCTAATTAAAGAGAGAAATATACTCATTTGGGAGTAGTCCATATACAATAGCCAAACACAATCAACATGTTCCGCCACTTACTAAAAACAAAAGCAAGATTTCACATGTTAGTATTTGATGCTTGCAACTAATATGACATTATCCAGAACTCTCAGATATTTTGGAATTTCTCAGAAGCATTCATCATATAAAAGACTTTCTTCATATAAAAAGTATCAGTCATATCAGAAAGAATGTTAATTCTTTTCACAAAAGAAACATTTTTTCCCTCAGTAGGAATAAGAAGTAATTTGACCCTACTTTCAAACCATTATTTTTTTGATTAGCATTTATAGCATGGTTTATATGTGTCATGCATTTTGGTAGGCAATTTTTCTGTACCAGCTCATTAAATCTGCACAAGTTGAAGTAGCAGGAATTTGGACCCAGGTTGTCTAGTTCCAAAGCCTGCCAGTTGATATTAGACAAATTATCTCCTTTAGTTTTACACACTCCTGTATCTTCCTCTTCTTCACTCTTCTCTTTTCACTCTACCACCTTAGGATGCTTCCAATCTGTCCTAGGGATCATCCTCTATGCTGCCTCCATAAACATTCTAGACATCGCTCATCATTGCTCAAAACTGTCACAATTATATTATTTTCTGTTTGCCAAGAGCTCAAGAAATGAAACCTCCAAACTAGCCTGCCCAAATGCCTATGAATGGTAAGAAGTAGTGGGTTTCCCTTTCCAGTTCTGACTTTTAAACTTGGGTCTTTAGAAAGAGAGAAAAAATGAAATAAAATGACAACTATAAGGACTAGTACTTATTTTAGTGAAATTCAGTGTTTTGGATTCAAAAGGGTTTGACAGTGAATCTGTAATCTGTCACAAACAAGTTGGCACAATTAGTTACATTTAATTCCTGTAGAATTGTTGATGTTAGCTGTTGTTGAGTAGGCTCTGACCCGTGGTGATCTCAAGTACAACAGGATGAAAGTTTTCCCAACCCTGAACCATCTTCGTGAATTTGGTATGCTCAAGTACATTGTGGTGAATGCTGTTTATTTTGAGTATCTTCGAATCTAGGGGACTCATCTTCCAGCACTGCATGAAGCAATATTCTCTTTTGGTCAATAAGGATTTCATTGGCTAATTTTCAGAAGAAAATCGACAGACCTTTCTTCCTCGTCTGTCTTAGTACGGAAGCTCTACAGAAACTGTCTACCATGGATGATACTGTTGGATGTGAAATATGTACAGGTTTCTCATGAGCACAGTTAAGTGTTCCAGAATTCTCATTCTTTGTAATGTTATCCATAATTTGTTATGATCCACACAGTCGAATGCCTTTGCATAGTCAACAAAATACAGGTAAACATCTTTCCCATATTCTCTACTTTCAGCCAGGATCTATCTGACATCAGCAATGATATCCCTTGTTCCATGTCCTCTTCTGAATCCAGCTTGAATATCTGGCAGTTCCCTGTCGATATACTGCTACAACCACTTTTGAATGATCTTCAGCAAAATTTTACTTGTGTGTGACACTAATGATACTCTTCGATAATCTCCAGATTCTGTTGGATCACCTTTCTTTGAAATGGGTATAAATATGGATCTCTTCCCGTTGGTTGGTCATGTAGCTGTCTTCCATAAAAGACTGAGCACTTCCAGTGCTTCATCCGTTTGTTGAAACAACTCAACTGGTATTCCGTCAATTCCAGGAGCCTAGTTTTTCACCAATGCGTTCAATGCAGCTTGCACCTCTTCCTTCAGTACCCTCAGTTCTTGATCATATGCATTTCTTTTTGGTACAGTGAATCTGTAATACTCCCATGTTCTTTTGATGATTCCTGCATTGTTTAGTATTTCCTTTGTAGAATCCTTCAATATTGTAACTCGAGGCTTAAATTTTTTACTCAGTTCTTTCAGCTTTAGAAATGTCGAGCATAGTCTTCACTTTTGGTTTTCTATCTCCAGGTCTTTTCTCATTTCATTATAATACTTTACCTTGTCTTCTCAAGAAGTCCTTTGATATCTTCTGTTCAGCTCTTTTACTTCATCATCTTCCTTTCACTTTAGCTACTTTACATTAAAGAGCAACATTCAGAGTCTCTTCTGACATCCATTTTTGTCTTTCCTGTCTTTTTAATGACCTCTTGCTTTCTTCATGTATGATGTCCTTGATGTCATTCCACAGCTCATCTGGTCTCTGATCATTAGTGTTCAATGCATCAAATCTATTCTTGTAATGGTCTCTAAATTCAGGTGGGATATACTCAAGGTCATACTTTGGTTCTCCTTGACTTGTTCTTATTTTCTTCAACTCTAACACGAACTTGCATATAAGCAATGGATGATCTGTTCCACCATCAGCCCCTTGCCTTGTTATGACTGATGATACTCTGCTTTTCCATAGTCTCTTTCCACAGATGTAGTCGATTTGATTCAGGTGTATTCCATATGGCGAGATCCACATGTATAGTCTACATCTATGTTGTTGAAAAAAGCTTTGTGCAATGAAGAAGTTGTTTGTCTTGCAAAATTCTATCTGCACTCTCCAGCATCTTTTCTATCACCAATGCAATGGTTTCCAACTATCAGTCCTTCATCCTTGTTTCCAGATTTCACATTTCAATCAGCAGGAATTATCAATCCATCTTGATTGCATGTTTGTTCAATTTCAGACTGTAGAAATTCGTAAAAATCTTCAATTTATTCATTTTTGGCCTTAGTGGTTGGTGTGTAAATTTTAAAATAGTCATATTAATTAGTCTTCCTTGTAGGTATATGGATATTATCCTGTCACTGACAGCTTTGTACTTCAGGGTGGATCTTGGAATGTTCTTTTTGACAATGAACGTGGTGTCATTCCTCTTCAATTTGCATTCCCTGCATAGTAAACCATATGGTTGTCTGATTCAAAACGGCCAAAACCAGTCCATGTCAACTCACTAACTTCTAGGATATCAATGTTTATGCGTTTCATCTCATTTTTGAAGATTTCCAATTTTCCTAGATTCATACTTCATACATTCCATGTTCTTATTATTGATGGATATTTGCAGCTATTTCTTCTCCTTTTGAATTGTGCCACATCAGCAAATGAAGGTCCCGAAAGCTTGACTCCATCGATGTCATTAAAGTCAACTCTACTTTGAGGAAGCAGCTCTTCCCCAGTTATCTTTTGAGGGTCTTCCAACCTGAGGAGCTCATCTTCCTACATTATATCAGACAATGTCCTACTGCTATTCATAAGATTTTCACTGGCTAATTTTTTTCAAAAGTTGACCACCAGGTCCTTCTTTCTAATCCATCTTAGTCTGGAAGTTCATCTGAAACCTGTCCACCCTGGGTGAACCTGCTGGTATTTGAATACTGGTGTCATGGATTGAATTGTGTCCCCCCAAAAAAATGTGTGTAGCAACTTGACTAGGTCATGATTCCCAGCATTGTATGATTGTGTAATCTGATGTGATTTCCTTATATGTTGTAAACTTTATCACTATGATGAGATTATATGTGATCTCCTTATGTGTTGTAAATTCTATCACTGTGATGAGGTTATGCTTATGAGGTTTACAAGACTAGATAGTGTCTTAATCCAATCTCTTTTAAAATATAAAAGAGAGAAGCGAGCAGAGACACATGGGAACCTCATACCACCAAGAAAGCAGTGTCGGGAGCAGAGGGCATCCTTTGGACCTGAGGTTCCTGTGCAGAGAAGCTCCCAGATCAAGGAAAGACTGATGCTTCACAAGGACCTTCCTCCAGTTCTGACAGAGAGAGAAAGCCTTCTCCTGGAGCTGATGCCCTGAATTCGGACTTGTAGCCTACTGGACTGTGAGAAAATAAACTTCTCTTTATTGAAGCCATCCACTTGTGGTATTTCTGTTAGAGCAGCACTAGATGACTAAGACAACTGGTGTCATGTCTTCCAGCATCACAGCAACATGCAAACCCCCACTGTACAACAAACTCACAGACACATGTTGGATTCAATCCGTAACACTATATAATCAGCATTGTGTGCTAAATATGAACTATATTATGTATTATATACATTTTAAATTGTTTTTGCTTACCCTTACCTATTTACCTTAAAATTATTCGTACGTAGTTAAATGAGGCCTTGGAAGCAGAAAAAATTCTGAAGCAAAATTTAAGATTTATCATAATGAATGAATTCTAATTTTAAATTTTATGGTAAGTCTTTACTCTTCTTTAATGATTTAAGCCTCAGACTTTCTTAGCTTACCATTAAATAGCTGTACTTATATTTGAATTTTCTCATAACGTTAGCTAAAGACTGTTTTTTCTAAAGTCACAAAAGCTTCAAAAGTTGTTGGTAAAATGTTATTGTAACTAAATCCCATTTATAGAAATTCTAATGTTTGAGCTGAAAGTGTTCTATTTCAATAAAACGTCAATATGCAGAATCTTATTAGCCATGTTACTACACAAATGTTAAAAAGCTCAGTCTGTGAAAACGTGGTTATATAGTCAATTTCCATTTAAGCAAAGAGCTTTAATAGTTGTATCAAACTTGCTATTTACTGCATTAGTGCTTTTGAAAGTCATCTTGAAAGAAAGCTTTCACCTTCCTTTTTTACAACTATATTAAAGACAATTATAGGTCTCACTCAATTTTTTGATCAGAATTCATTGCCAATAACTCAATTATCCTGGTCAAGTTGTGCTTTGAATGGAAAGTACTGTGCTTACAGGGCATCAAAAAATAGCTTTTACATCCATTTTAGTAGCTTTGGGGCTTCTCTCTTAGAGAGACCTAGTCATGTATTCCAGGCGTTACAGGTGTCACTGGGCAACCAGATGCCATGTACCTTTTCTTCCATTATTTTTTATATCTGCACCCCAATTCATCAACATTATCAGTAAAATGGGAACTATTAATTTCAAAGGAAAAAAATAAGTCATTCTTTGAATATGTATATTGGTACGATTAGCAGCCGAAAAAGAACATGCTGTATTTTTTTATATATAAAGATATAATTGCCTATTAATGGGGCTTAGTCTTTGGATTTTATTTTATTCGTGTATGTGAGAGTGATGAAATCACTTGAATCTACCTTCACACAAACACTCACACATATATATATATTTTTACAGAGAGAAAAAGAGAGAGATTCCTTTACGTGCCAAGTACCATATTAGTTTCTAAGAATACCAAGACAGACCAGCTCTTGCTTTCTAAGAGCTATCTGACAGTCGACACAGAGATATGAGTGAGAAACTATTGGACTGTTGGTTTTATATTACTTTGTCTAAAATAAAATAATAATACATTGCACTTTGGTAGTACTGAAAAAGTCATGATAAATTCTCCCCAGAGATTAGAAAAGAGAGTTAGAAGAGACTATACAGAAAAGATGACTGTTGTGGATTAAGTTGTGTTCCCCTTCCCCAAAAAAGTGTTGGAATCCTAACCTCTATAACCAAAAGGTAAGCAGTTTGAACCCAGCAGCTGCTCTGTGGAAGAAAAGGCCTGGCAATTTGCTCCCACAAAATTATAGCTTAGAAAATCCTATGGGGGCAGTTCTATGCAGTCCTATAGAGTTCCTGTAAGTCAGAATCGACTCCAAGATACACAACAACAACATATCTGTAGATATAATCCTGCCTATAAATAGTTTTTTTTTTTTTTTTTCGTCCCGTTAATTAGATTTTACTGGAGTAGCATGGGTTCTAAATCTAATCACTTTGGAGTTACAGAAAGCACAGATTAGACACAGAGATAAACACATATGTTGGGGAAGACAAAAGCCATGTAAGAATCACCAAGAAACCAAGGAGCACCAAATCCTACCTACAAGGAAGAAATTTCTGTGACCAGGACCCTGATTTGGACTTTTGACTTCCAGAACTGTAAGAAAATAACTACGTTATTTAAAGCCATCCACTTGTGGTATTTTGTTACGGCAACACTAGGACAATAAGATAGTGGCATTTGATTGATAAATTTGTGGATCTAGGCAGTTAGGAAAATATAAAGAATGGGGGATTCTCCTTTGAAATATTTCTATCCTTACTGTATCAAACCTTTGGTCAATGAAGGAAAAAGATGTACTGAGAGTAGAGCATGCCGTTTCACACTCTTTTTTTTCTTTTTTTCCCCCCAGAACAGACCCATATTAGATCCTCACCTGAGTCACTTGGAAACTGGAGGGGAAAAGACTGAGGCATGGTAAATAATAACTGGAAGAGACGCTTTAATAAAAACCACTAAAGCCCTAAGAAGGAGTCCTGTTGGCACAATGATTAAGTGCTCAGCTGCTAACGGAAGGGTCGGTGGTTCAAATCCACCAATGACTATGTGGTAGAGAAGATGTGGCCATCTGTCCCCGTAAAGATTACAGCCTAGGAAACCCTATGGGGAAGTTCAGTTCTCAGTATGAGTCCATACTGATTCGAGAGCACACAACAACAACTACAAGACCCTGATACATAAATAGCACTGCCTTGGGACAATTTGCAGCAGATAAGCTGGATTCTCTTATCAGGCTTTTTTGTACTGCAGAACTTCTAAAACTAAAAAAACACATTTTCTGACTTCCTTAAAGCTAGCAGTCTGAACGTGATTTAGACATATGTAGGTCATGATTTGGAAAATGAATCTGATGGGTAGAGA
Organism: Dugong dugon; assembly: GCA_030035585.1. Taxonomy (NCBI): domain Eukaryota; kingdom Metazoa; phylum Chordata; class Mammalia; order Sirenia; family Dugongidae; genus Dugong; species Dugong dugon. Next base: position 104,349,862 of record CM057463.1, on the reverse strand, counting down.
AGCAGAAACTGAGTTATGAGTTATCCATCATCTAGGTGTCAAACAGCAGTGTTGCCAGAAACTGTGGTGTGACTTCTCCATTTTTCAGATGCTACCAGAGTGGTACACCTCTGGAGCACTGTAGTGGTGACTTCCTCTTTCCATAGGTAACATCATGATCTTAGCCGTATACGAAGTTCCCTTGGGGAGTCTACATCTGAGGTGATCTTCTAGGGGCCATTCCTGGTGCTTCTATCTAAAGTTTGTTGTTTTAGGAAAAATGAATCTGTTAAGTCAATTTTAACACCCTTTTTAAGCTGGTTATATTCTGCAACTAAATCTTGATGGATAAACTATGATAACCATCTATGGAAAGGTAAACAAAACCAGAATGGGAGACATAAAATCCCTAGACAAATATATTTCACCTAGTAGCTTGTTAGAAATGCAGAATCTCAGGTCTCACCCCAGACAAGATAAATCAGAATTGGCATTTGAACAAAATCCTTACTGATTCTCAATTTTTTTTTTTCACTTCTGGAGAGAGAAAATAAAGAAGTAAAACTAACAAGCTTAATGATAAGAAGGCAATACAATGAGATAATGTATTGCAAAGTGATGGAAGCAAGGTTGTATTATTTTAAATAAGTTGGTCAGGGGAGGCCTGTCAGATGTTCTAACATTTGAGCTGCGACTAGAATACTGATGAAGACCCAGGCATGAGGGGAACTGGAGAATCTCTCAGATAGCGGGCATATAAACTGCAGAGGCTCTGAAATAGGAATGGTATGACATGTTTAGAGAACAGAAAGGCAGTTGTGGCTTGAATATGGTAAGTAATAGAGAAAATAAAAAGACCAGTAAGGTAAGCAGGTAAGCATAAATCTGACATATAGATCTGCCTCTGTCATGAAAAAGGAAAATTGATTTTATACAAGCAGTAGGTAGAAGAGTTATTAGTGGATTTTAATCAAAGAAATAATATATTGTTATTTAAAATTTAAAAGGACAAATTACATAGAATGAGTTATTTGTTGTTGGTGGTGATGATGTCGTCCAGTCGTAGAACTGCCCCGTAGGACTTACACGGAGCGGCTGGTGGATTTGAATACGACTGAATACATGGAAGCAGGGATTCTATTTCAGTACCCAAGCAAGAGATGAATATCTTAAACTACAATAGTGGCAGTAAAGATGAGGAGAACTGGAAATATTCAATATTTTGTCCTTATTTCAACAGGACTTTGTAGTCAATGGATGTGAGAAGTGAGGGAAAGAGAAGAATCAAATACAGCTCTGAGGTTTGGGGTTTAGCCAACTGGAAGAATGATGCTGATGTCCCTGAGACAAAGAAGGCAAGAACAGGAATGACTTTGTGTGTGGGTTATTAAGAATTTCATTTTTCACATGCAAAGTTTGAGATGCCTATTATACTTCCAAAAGAAGATGGAAAATAGGTAGCTGGAAATGAGGTTCCAATTTGGAGAGAAAACAGGGCTATGGTAGAAAGTGGATGATCATCTGTTCAAGGGTTGTATTCAAACAAGAGGCCTGGATAAAACTCACTTGGAAACATGTGTCTAGAGATTATAGAAAAATGTTAACAACTAATCATTAGGGTTTCTTCTGCATCCATGGAATATGTAGGCAAGGAAATGACAGCATTAATGTAGACCTATAAGAGAGATCAGTGAAGTGGAAGGAAAAAAAATGTATGGTGTGTCAGGTAAGAGATGAAAGTGTTTAAATAAGGGCTGAGGCTTGTTCATCCTTTTCATAAGCTGATTAATTTTCAGATATAAAGATAAGAGTAGTTACCTTTACTTTTGGTATAATAGAGATCACTGATGACCTTTACAAGGGCAATTTGATGGACTGGTATGAATGGAAGCCATAGTAAAGGGGAAAAAACAAATGCAAGCAGTAAGTCTAGGCAAATATGTTGAGAATTTTTACTAAGAAGGGAACCAGAGGACTGGGGCTATAATTTAACTGAGATATAGGCTTAAGGGTCAGGGTTCTAGTTAGATTTATTTTGTCTTATGGGATATATGCCAAGATATCACTGTAATAAAGAGAACATACATTAATTGCAAAGCAAAGTCACAAAGGTACAAGTTACAAGGGATGGAATCCAGAAATATGGCACAAGGGATGTGGCTCTCCAACTAGAGAGCTTTTTCTTTGATAGAACAACGACTTCTTATGTTTCTTATGTAACAGAAAAGAAGACAGAAAATACACGTATAGATGGAATTTGGATTTTAGACATGATTGTAGGGATATGAGGAGTTTCTTATTTTTTAAACTGACTGTAATGTGGTACAGGCCTAGTCTAACTTCAGGGAGAATGAGAATCATCACCGGGATCAACCTAAAGCTGAGTCCTATGAGGTGGAGGTTAGATATACCTTCCCTATCCAACCTTTACCAGTTCTGACCCCAGTCATCCTTCCCATGACACTGTCTACCTCTCTGCTGGGTTTGAGAATTCATTGCAGTGACCACATAGAACTCACAGACCATACTCACAGTTATGTGGATTATTAAGGAAACAGCATGGGATCAAGATTAACTTGGAAGTAACAGGAACAGGCTCAATGTCAAGAAACAGACAGGCAAGGTCTGGAAGTTTCCGCAAAGTGAAGAATACATCCCTCCCTTCTGTAGTGTAGGACAGCTCTCTCGCTCAATCTCTCTCTTTCTCTCTCAGCTGTGCACACCTCCTTAAGACAAGCTTTCTCTCTGCCTCTGCCCTGTTCAAGCAAGTATAACAACTCTTTTAGCTCAGCCCACTAGTACATGGAGGCACTCAACTCTACCAGCAAGCTTCCTGCCTGAAGGCTCTCAGCTCGCTCTTGCTCCATGGGTCTGCAAGCCCATTGTAGCTACCTTGCTCCATGTGCTCCACCAGCCTCATGGTTCTGCTGTCACTGTTTCTCAGCCTCTGGACTCTACTGTGCTTGTTGCCACTTCTTACCATCTCATGTCATCTCCAGTATTACAGCTCTCTTTGTCTTCTGGGTCTAGGAGAAACCCCGTATCCAAAGGATAACCTCCTCTCCACGCTCTTCTTCTTGATGGTAGACAGGTCCTCCCTCAACCTCCAGTGGATGGCAGCTTATATAGGCAAGTTACTCAATCCTATTGGGAGGATTTTACACACTCTCTTTGCATAGTGGAGCCCTCCTGGCACAGTGGTTAAGAGCTATGGCTGCTAACCAAAAGGTCTGCAGTTTGAATCTACCAGCCACTCCTTGGAAACACTATGAAGCAGTTCTACTCTGTCCTATAGGGTTGCTATGAGTCAGAATCGACTCCAAAGCAACATGTTTGTTTTTTGTTTTTTGGTCTTTTTTTGGCATAGTAGAATGACCAATCTCCACAATGGACTAAACCGACCAATTTCCTTGCAAGTGGTTCCATGTATTTGTATAATAACTGACATTTTCTGCTGGCAGGGGCTGGCTTCTTCACTTGACAAATGTAAGAAGCTTCTCCAAAGAACTAGTGCAACATTAACAACAGCACCTCCAACAAATCCACAGGGCCCAGGGGAAAAACCTCCCAAGCTGTTTTCATTTTCACAGAACCAAGGAAAAAGACAACATAAAAGAATTTATTTCACCACATAGAATATGAGTATAGATGGAATTTCCCCATGAGTCTATCAGTATCCATATGGTGGAGGCTTGTGTGTTGCTGTGATGCTGGAAGCTATGCCACCAGTATTCAAATACCAGCAGGGTCACTCAGGGTGGACAGGTTGTAGCTGAGCTTCCAGACTAGACAGACTAGGAAGAAAGACCTGGCAATATACTTCTGAAAAAAAGTAGCCAGTGAAAACCTTATGAAAAGCAGTGGAACATTGTCTGATACAATGCTGGAAGATGAACCCCTCAAGTTGGAAGGCACTCAGAAACAACTGGAGAACAGCAGCCCTCTCAAAGTAGAGTTGACCTTAACGGCATGGATGGGGTTAAGCTTTTGAGGCCTTCATTTGCTGGTGTGGCATGACTGAAAATGATTAAAAAAACAGCTGCAGACATCAATTAATAATCATAACATGGAATGTATGAAGTATGAATCAAGGAAAATTGGAAATCGTCAAAAATGAAATGAAGGTCATAATCATCAATATCGTAGGATTAATGAGCTGAAATGGACTGGTATTGGCCATTTTGAATCAGACAATCATATGGTATATTATGCCGGGAATGACAAATTGAAGAGAAATGGCACCGCATTCATTGTCAATAGGAACATTTCAAGATCTATCCTGAAGTACAACTCTGTCAATGAAGGGATAATATCCACAGACCTACAAGGAAGACCAGTTAATATGACTGTTATTCAAATTTATGCACCAACCACTAAGGTCAAAGACTAAGAAATTGAAGATTTTTACCATCATCTGCAGTCTGAAATTGATCAAACATGCAATCAGCATGCATTAATACTTACTGTTGACTGGAATGAGGAATTTTGAAACAAAGAAGGATTAGTAGTTGGAAAATATTGTCTTGGTGATAGAAATGATGCTAGAGATCACATGATAGAAGTTTGCAAGACGAACGATTTCTTTATTGTAAGTATCTTTTTTCAACAGTATGAACAGTGACTATACGCATAGACCTCACCAGATGGAATACACAGGAATCAAATTGACTACATCTGTGGAAAGAGACAATCGAAAAGCTCAATATCATCAGTTAGAACAAGGCAAGTGGCTGAGCGTGGAACAGACCATCAGTTGCTCATATGCAAGTTCAAGTTGAATTTGAAGAAAATTATAACAAGTTCACGGGAGTCAAAGTATGACTTTGAGTATATCACACCTGAATGTAGAGATAATCTCAAAAATAGATTGGACACATCGAACACTAATGATTTAAGACCAGACAACTTGTGGAATGACATCAAGGATATCATATATGAAGAAAGTAAGACATCATTAGAAATACAGGAAAGAAAGAAAAGACCAAAATGGTTGTCAGAAGAATTCTGAATGTTGCTGTTGAACATAAATTAGCTAAATGAAAGGGAAGAAATGGTGAAGAAAAAGAGCTGAACAGAAGATTTCAAAAGGCAGCTAGAGAAAACAAAGAAAGTATTATAATAAAATGTACAAAGACTTGGAGTTAGAAAACCAAAAGTGAAGAACACTCTTGGCATTTCTCAAGCTGAAAGAACTAAAGAAAGAATTCAAGCCTCGTGTTGCAATACTGAAGGATTCTCTTGGCAAAATTCTGAATGATTCAGGAAGCACCAAAAGAAGATGAAAGGAATACACAGTCACTATACCAGAAAGAAGTGGCCGACATTCAACTATTTCAGGAGGTAGCATATGATCAAGAACCAATGGTGCTGAAGGAAGGGGTCCAAGCTGCACTGATGGCATTGGAGAAAAACTAGGCTTCAGGAATTGATGGAATACCAATCGAGATGTTTCAACAAATGGATGTAGCACTGCAAGTGCTCACTTGTCTATGCCAAGAAATTTGGAAGACAGTTACCTGGCCAATCACTGGAAGAGATCCATATTTGTACCTAGTCCAAAGAAGTGAACTAACAGAATGAGGAAATTATTGAACAATATCTTTAATATCACAACAAGTAAAATTTTGCTGAAGATCATGTAAAACCGATTGCAGGAGTACATCAACAGGGAACTGCGAGTAATTCAAGCTGGGTTCAGAAGAGACTGTGGAACCAGGAATATCATTGATGATGTCAGACGGATCGTGGCTGACAGCAGAGAATACCAGAAAGGTGTTAAACTGCGTTTTATTAACTATGCAAAGGCATTCGACTGTGTAGATCATAATAAATTATGTATACTATTGTGAAGAATAGGAATTCCAGAACTTTTAATTGTGCCCATGAGGAACCTCTACTTAGAGCAAGAGGCAGTCATTTGAACAGAACAAGGGGATACTGCATGGTTAGAAGTCAGGAAAAGTATGCGTCAGGGCTGTATCCTTTCACTATACCTATTCAATCTGTATGCTGAGCAAATAATCTGAGGAGCTGTACCTTATGAAGAAGAATGACACATCAGGATTGGAGGAAGACTCATTAACAACCTGTGATATGCAGAAGACACAGCCTTGCCTGTCAAAAATGAAGAGGATTTGAAGCACTTACTGATGAAGATGAAATACCACAGCTTTAAGTATGGATTACACCTTAACATAAAGAAAATAAAAAATCCTCACAACTGGACCAATAAATAACATCATGATAAAAGACTGAAGTTGTCAAGGATTTCATTTTACTTGGATTGACAACACCCATGGAAGTAGCAGTCAAGAAATCAAAGGACACATTGCACTGGGCAAATCTGCTACAAAAGATCTCTTTAAAGTATCAAAAAAACAAAGATGTCCCTTTAAGGACTAAAGTGCGCCTGACCCAAGCCAAGGTGTTTTCAATCGCCTCATATGCATGTGAAAGGTGGACAGCGAGTAATAAAGACAGAACAAGAATTGATGGCTTTGAATTATAGTATTGGCAAAGAATATTGAACATACCATTGACTGCCAGAAGAACAAACAAATCTGTTTTGGAAATATAGCCAGAACGCTCATTAGAAGCAAGGATGGTGAGACTTCATCTCACATACTTTGGACATGTTATCAGGATGGACCAGTCCCTGGAGAAAGACATCATACTTGGTAGAGTAGAGGGTTATCAAAAAGGAGGAAGACCCTCAGTGAGATGGATTGACACAGTGGCTGCAACAATGTGCTGAAGCATAACAACGATTGAGAGGATGTAACAGGACAGGCAGTGTTTCATTCTGTTGAACATGGGGTAGCTTTGAGTCGAAACTGACTTGAGGGCATCTAACAACAATAACAACATACATTGAATTTGAGTTTTGCACATGAATATAGGAAGATGAGGAATTTTTTAATTTATTTTTTAAAATTTTTATTGTACTTTAGATGAAGGTTTACAGAATAGTTTCTCATTAAACAGTTGGGACACATATTGTTTTATGACATTTGTTAACAACCTCACAACATGTCAACAATCTCCCTTCTAGACCTTGGAAGATCTTTTTTTTTTTTTTTTTAGTGAAAATATACATAGCCAAAGTTACACCATTACAAAAGTTTCTACATGTACTATTCAGTGACATTGATTACATTCTTCCAGTTGTGCTGCTACTCTCACTATCCTTTTCCAAATTATTCAATCACCATTATCTTTGACTTACTGCCCACTAGGCTTCTCATCAAACTTTTTTAAGTTGCTGTTGTCAATTTGATTTCACATATATAATTTTTTTTTGTACTTTAGATGAAGGTTTGCAGAACAAACTGTTCTCATTAAACAGTTAGTACACATATTGCCCTATGACAATGGTTAACAACCCCAGGACATATCAACATTGTCCCTTCTCAACCTTGAGTTCCCTATCACCAGCTTTCTTGTCCCCTCATGCCTACTAGTTCTTGTCCCTGGACTGTTGTACTTCATTAGTCTCATTTTGTTTTATAAGGCTGTCCAATCCCTGGCTGAATGGAGAACTTCGGGAGTGACTTCACCATTGAGCTAAAAGTGTGTCCGGAAGCCTTACTTTTGGGGTTTCTCCAGTCTGTCAGGCCAGTAAATCTGGTCTTTTTTTGTGAGTTAGAATTTTGTTTTACATCGTTTTCCAGCTCTGTCCAGGACTCTGTCTTGTAATCCCAGTCAGAGCAGTCAATGGTGGTAGCTGGGCACCATCTAGCTGTACTAGACTCAGTCTGATGGAGGCCATGGTAGCTGTGGTCCATTAGACCTTTGGACTAATCTTTTCCTTGTATCCTGTTCTCTTCATTCTCCCTTGCTCCCGAAGGGGTGAGACCAGTGGCATATCTTAGACGGCTGCTCACAGGCTTTTAAGACCCCAGATGCTAGACAATGTAGAACACTGTCTTTACAAACTGTGTTATGCCAATTGAGCTAGATGATCCCTGAGACCATGGTCCCCACATCCCTCTGCCCAGCAATTCAGTCCCTCAGGGAGTTTGTATATGTCTATGGAGCTTCCATGACCTTTCCTTCTACAAGTTGCGCTGGTTTTCCCAGTATAGTGTACTGTCTTACACTTCACCAAAGTTACCACTTATCTATTGTCTATTTAGTTCCCCCACCACCACCCCTCTCATCCCTCATAATCAAGAAAGATTGTTTCTTTTTGTGTGTAGACTTCTACGTGAGCTTTTACAGTAGAGGTCTCATACAATATTTGTCCTTTGGTGATTGACTTATTTCACTCAGCATAATGTCCTCCAGTTTCATCCATGTTATGAGATGCTTCACAGATTCATCATTGTTCTTTATCCTTGCATAATACTCCATTGTGTGTGTGTACCATGGTTTATTTATCCATTCATCTGTTGATAGGCACCTAGGTTGTTTCCATCTTTTTGCTATTGTGAACAGTGCTTAAATGAATATGGGTGTATGTATGTCTGTTTGTGTGACGGCTCTTATTTCTGTAGGATATATTCCTAGGAGTGGGATTGCTGGATCATATAGTATTTCTGTTTTTAATTTTCTAAGGAAGCGCCATATCATCTTCCAAAATGGTTGTATCATTTTGCATTCCCACCATCAGCACATGAGTTCCAATCTCCCTGGAGCTGCTCCAACAGTTGTTATTTCCAGTGTTTTTGATTCATGCCAGTAATGCCTGAGTGAGGTGGTATCTTACTGTGGTTATAATTTGCATTTCTCTAATGGCTAGTGATCTCAAGCATTTCCTCATGTGTCTGTTGACCCCTTGAATGTCTTCCTTGGTGAAGTGTCTGTTTATTTCTTTTGCCCATTTTTTAATAGGATTATTTGTCTTTTTGTTGTAGAGGTGTTGGATTTTCTTATACATTTTAGAGATTAGATCTTTGTCTGACTTGTAAAGTCCAAAAATTTTTTTCCCAGTCTATAGGTTCTCCTTTTACTCTTTTGGTGAAGTTTTTTGATGAGCATAAGTGTTTAATTTTTAGAAAATCCCAGTAATCTAGGTTATCTTCTGATGTTTGTGTGCTGTTGGTTATGGTTTGTATGCTGTTAATGCTGTGCATTAGGGACTCTAGTGTTGATCCTATTTTTTCTCTTATGAACTTTAAAGTTTTTTGCTTTATATTTAGGTCTTTGATCCAAATTGAATTAGTTTTTGTGTATGGCATGAGTTATGGGTCCTGTTGCACTTTTTTGCAGATGGACATCCAGTTTTGCCAGCACCATTTGTTAAAAAGACCATCTTTTCCCCATTTGATGGGCTTCAGACCCTTGTTGAAGATCAGGTGACCATAGGTGGATGAATTTACATCTGGGTTCTCAATTCTGTTCCATTGGTTAATGTATCTGTCATTGTACCAGTATCAGGCTGTTTTGACTACCATAGCTGTATAGTAGGTTCTGAGGTCAGGTAGTGCGAGTCCCCCTACTTTACTCTTATCCTTCAGTAGAGCTTTACTTATCCCAGGCTTTTTCCCTTTCCATATAAAGTTAATGATTAGCTTTTCCATCTCTTTAAAGAATGTTGTTGGTATTTGGATCTGGCTAGCATTATATTTGTAAATTGCTTTCGGTAGAATTGTTATTTTCGCTATGTTGAGTCTACCTATCCATGAGCATGGGATGTTTTTCCGTTTATGTAGATCCCTTTGGGTTTCTTGGAGTAGTGTTTTGTAGTTTTCTTTGTATAGGTCTTTTACATCCCTGGTTAGATTTATTCCTAAATATTTTATTTTTTAGGGGCTATTGTAAATGGTAAATGGTATTGCTTTCTTGATTTCCTTTTCATTGTTCTCTTTATTGGTGTAAAGGAATCTAACCAATTTTTGTATGTTTAGCCTGTATCCTGCTACTCTGCTAAATCTTTCTATTAGTTCCAGTAGTTTTCTCATGGAGTCTTCAGAGTTTTCTATGTATAGTATCATATCATCTGCAAACAGGGACAGTTTAACTTCCTCATTACCAATTTAGATGCCCTTACTTCTTTTTCTTGATTTACTGCTCTAGTTAGGACTTCCAGCAGAATGTTAAACAGGAGTGGAGATAAAGGGCATCCTTGTTTTGTTCCTGTTCTCAAGGGGAATTTTTTCAGCCTCTCTCCATTAAGAATGATGTTAGTCATTGGTTTTTCATAGATGCCCTTTATTATGTAGAGAAATTTCCCTTCTATACCTATTTGAATGAGAGTTTTTATCAGTAATAGGTGTTGGATTTTGTTGAATGCCTTTTCTGCATCAATTGAGATGAACATGTGATTCTTTTCTTTCCTTTTTTTCATGTCGTGGATTAATTTGATTGATTTTCTGATGATGAACCATCCTTGCACACCTGGTATGAATCCTACTTGGTCGTGGTGTATTATTTTTTTTATATGATGCTGAATTCTATCAGCTTTAATAATTTTATTGAGAAGTTTTGCATCTATATTCATGAGAGATATTGGTCTGTAATTTTCTTTTTTTGTGACGTCTTTGCCTGGTTTTGGTATCAGGGTTATGCTGGCTTCATTTAGTGAATTCGGAAGTATCCCTTCCTTTTCTATGTTCTGAAATAGTTTGAGTAGTACTGGTATAAGCTCTTCTCTGAATGTTTGGTAGAATTCTCCAGACGTCTTTGCCTGGTTTTGGTATCAGGGTTATGCTGGCTTCATTTAGTGAATTCGGAAGTATCCCTTCCTTTTCTATGTTCTGAAATAGTTTGAGTAGTACTGGTATAAGCTCTTCTCTGAATGTTTGGTAGAATTCTCCAGTGAAGCCATCTGGTCCAGGGCTTTTCTGGGGGGGAATTTCTTTTATTACCTTTTCAATTTCTTCTCTTGTCATGGGTCTGTTCAGATTTTCAACATCACTGTGTGGTAGTTTGGGTAGGTAATGTGTTTCTAGGAATTTATCCATTTCCTCTAAGTTTCAAATTTGTTGGAGTATATTTTTTAATAATAATCTGTTATAATCTTTTTTATTTCAGTTGGGTCTGTTGTAATGTCCCCCATTTTATTTCTTATTTGGGTTATTTGCATCTTCTCCTGTTTTTATTTTGTCAGTCTGGCCAGTGGTTTGTCGATTTTGTTGATCCTTTCAAAGAACCAACTTTTTTTTTTTTTTTTTTTTTAATATATTTTATTGTACTTCAGGTGAAAGCTTACAGAGCAAATAGTTTCTCATGAAATAGTAGTACACATGTTGTTTTTTTTGACATTGGTTAACAACCCCACAACGTATTAAGCCTCTAAATTCTCAACCTTTTTTTTTTATGAAAATTACAGATGGCCAAAGATACACCGTTTCAAAATTTTCTACATTCACAGTTCAGTGACATTGACTACGCTCTTCCAACTGTGCTGTTATTCTCACTTAAGATGAAGGCTTACAGAACAAAATAGTTTTTCATTTAACAGTTACTACACATGTTGCCCTATGACAATGGTTAACAATCTCACAGCACATCAAGAATATCCTTACTCCACCTTGTGTTCCCTATCACCAGGGGGCTTCCTTGTCCCCTTCTGTCTTCTGGATCTTGTCAGTGGACTATTGTACCTCTTTAGTCTCATTTGTTTATTTTTTATTTTATTTTATTTAAACACCATTTCAAAACTTTTTACTTCCACATTTAAGTGATATTGACTATGCTTTTCCAATTGTGCTGCCATTCTCGCCCAAGATGCAGGCTTACAGGACAAAACAGCCTCCCATTTAATAGTTACTACAAATGTTGCCCTATAGCAGTGGTCAACAATCTCACAATACATCGACAGTGTCCTTATTCAATTTGTGTTCCTTATCATCAGTTTCCTACTCTCCCTCTGCCTTCTGGCCCTTGTCACCGGACTCCTGTACATCGTTAGTCCCATTTAGTTTTACTGGGGTGTCCATTCCCAGGCTTAACATCGAACCTTGAAGGTAACTTCCCCTCTGAGCTGAAAGGGTATCTGGGGGCCACACTCTCGAGGTTTCTCTAGAATTCTTTAGGCCAGTATATCTGGTCTTCTTTTTTTTTTTTTTGGGGGGGGAGTTAAAATTATGCTCTACATCCTACTCCAGCTCTGCCCAGAACCCTCTGTTGTGATCCTGGTCAGAGGAGTCATTGGTGGTAGCCGGGCACCATCCAGCTGTACTGGGCTCAGTCCCGTGGAGGCCTTGGTAGCTGTGGACCATTAGTCCTTCGGACTAATCTTTTCCTTGTATCCTGTTCTCTTCGTTCTCCCTTGTTCCCGAAGGGATGAGATCAGTGGAGTATCTTAGATGGCCGCTCATAGGCTTTTAAGACCCCAGACACTACTCACCAAGGTAGAATGTAGAGCATTATCTTTATAAGTAGTGTCATGCCAATTGAGCTAGATGTTCCCCGAGATCATGGTCCCCAGACAAAGAACCAACTTTTGGTTTTATTGTTTCTTTCTATTGTTTTTCTATTCTCTATTGCATTTATTTCTGTTCTGACCTTTATTATTTCCTTTCTTCTAGTGGCTGTGGGCTTTTTTGCTGTTCTCTATTTGTTCGAGTTCTGTAGTTACTGTTTTGATTTTGTCCCTTTCTTCTTTTTTGATGTGTGCATCTATTGCTATAAATTTTCCTCTGAGCACTGCCTTTGCTGTGTACCAAAGGTTTTGGTATGATGTGTTTTCATTCTTGTTTGATTCCAGGAATTTTTTGATTCCATCTCTGATTTCTTCTTTGACCCTGTGGTTTGTAAGCAGGGTGTTATTCAGTTTCCATGTAGTTGATTTTTTTTCCCTTGCTCTTCCTGTTGTTAATTTCTACCTTGATGGCATTGTGGTCAGAGAAGATACTTTGAAGTATCTCAACGTTTTGGATCTTGTTGAGGATTGCTCTGTGGCCTAAGATGTGGTCTATTCTGGAGAACGTTCTGTGTGCATTGGAAAAGAATGTGTACTTTGAAGCTGCTAGGTGTAGTATTTTATATATGTCTATGAGGTCAAGTTGGCTGATTGAGCCCTTTAAGTCTTCTGTGTCTTTGCTGAGTTTCTTTCTAGGTGTTCTGTCCTTTACCAAGAGTGGTGTTTTAAGGTCTCCTGCTAGTATTGTGGAACTGTCAGTTTCTCTTTTCAGTGCTGTTAGAGTTTGTTTTATGTATTTTGAAGCCCTTTCATTGGTTGAGTGGATGTTAATTATGGTTATGTCTTCATGAGAGATCGCCCCCTGAACTTTTTTATTTTTTAAGCTGACTTACGAAGAGAGGTGAATACTAGGTATTATTAGATGTCTATGTAGTTTTGAAGTTGTCAAGGTTTTTATTTTACTTGAATCCACAATCAACGTCCATGGCAGAAGTGGTCAAGAAATCAAATGGCACTTTTCACTGGGCAAATCTGCTGTGAAAGACCCCTTTAAAATGTTAAGAATCAAAGATATCACTTTGAGGAATAAGGTGTGCCTGGCACAAGCCATGCTATTTTCAAACACCTCATATGCATGCCAAAGCTGGACAATGAAGAAGGAAGTCCAAAGAAGAAATTATGTCTTTGAATTATGTTGTTGGAGAGGAATATTGAATATACCATGGACTGCCAGAAGAGCAAATAAATATATCTTGGAAGATGTACAGCTAGAATAGTCCTTAGATACAAGGACAGCGAGACCTTGTCTCAAGTACTTTGGATATGTTATCAGGAAGGACCCGTTCCTGGAGAGGGACATCATCCTTAATAGAGAGTTAGCAAAAAGGAGAAAGACCCCCAGTGAGCTGGAATGACAGAGTGGCTGAACCATGGGCTCAAGCATAGTAACAATTGTGAGGATGGTGCGGACTAGGCAGTGTTTCTTTCTGTTGTATGCAGAGCTGCTATGAGTCATAACTGATTCAATGACACCTAACAACAATGTTATTTTGGTACTCCTGTGGTAACTGAGACAAACAGAAAAATAGGGCATTATGGAACTGATTCTGTTAGTCTTAATGGCCAAGTAGTTCAAGCTAGAGTCCAGAATATTTAACCCAAAGGTATTGAATATTTGAACAACATTTCTTTTTACCTAAATATGGTGGGGTAGACTTGAGTTAAAAGTTGTATTTGAATATAAGTGTAGCTAAATGACTTAATTTTGGCCAATGAGAGATAAGTTAAGATGTTAAGTGAGACCTCTTTGAAGACAAGTTAAAATGTGCTGATTCTAGTCAGAAGATAACCTACTTACCCCAGCTTTTCCTCTTCTTCTGGCCTCCACCTTTAATATTATGTCTAGAGCTCAACAGCCAACTTGACTGATGAGCTGAACTTGAGGATGAAACCCACTCTTTAGAGGAGGGCTTGATAAACTACAGCTTATGAACTAACTACAGCCTACCATCTTGTTAGTATATAAAGTTTTATTGGAAAGCAGTCTTACCTAGTCATTGAACTGTTGTTTATGGCTACTTTCATGTTACAATGGCAGAATTGAGCTTCCATGACAAAAGCAGATTTCAGTAGTTGTGCTAGAGATTGAATGTCCCACAAGCTTAAAATATTTCTAGTCTGGCTATTTAAGATAACATTTCCCTACATTTGTTCTAGAAGAAAATCCCTGGGTGTAGCAAAGGGCTAATGCACTCACCGCTGACTGAAAGGCTGGAGGTTCGAGTCCACCCAAGGGCTCCTCGGAAGATAGGTCTGGCAATCTACTTCTGAAAAATCAACTATTGAAAACTGTATGGAGCATAGTTCTACTCTGACACACACTGGGTTTCCATGAATAGGAACTGACTCAATGGCAACTTTTTTTTTTGTAGGTGTTGGGAGTTGGTTCTAGAATGATAGAAGAAAAGAGAAGAAAAGTTTGTGTCCCTGGCAATTGTAGAGCTTCTATACCAGTTCTGGACTACTTACCTCTAGGATACTTTCAAGTGAATAAGAAACACAATTCCAATTTGTTCAACTGAAAAACCAAACCTGTTACCAATGAGTCTATTCCGACTCACAGCAGTCCTATACAACAGAATCAAACTGCCCCATATGGTTTCCAAGGAGCGGCTGGTGGATTCAAACTGCCAGCATTTTGGTTAGCAGCCGACCTCTTAACCACTGTGCCACCAGGGCTCCCAATTTATTGAAGTCTCTGTTAATTACTTAGCTAGTTAATTAATTAATTACTTGTAAATGCACTGAAACGTAATTCTTAGTGATAAATCTTCTAGTACACATTTGACCCTAACATTAAATATATATATATATATATATATATATATATATATATACTAAAAACTAATACATTTAAACATTTACCATGTCAAATTTTGCCGTATGTCATTATTTCATTTTTGGAGAAATTTTAAGAACTTCTTTGGTAGTTTATGTCGAAGTCCCATTGTATTAGTGCCCATAAGAAAAGTGCTAATTAGAAGAAAAACACAGAAATTAAAGACAGCATTTTAAGAAAACTATTAGTAGCCTTCCTTTTCCACTAACATGATTTTCTTGATTTTCCAAGGGGCCAATATTTACTTTGATCCAAAAGTATTCTGAGCATGTAGTCATTACTGTAAATATCCCTCAGCAAGATATAAAGTCTATGAATTACCGTATGTCAAGTTTTCTATCTCTCTATTTAGTAACAAGTTACTAGTTTATTTGCCTGTGCTTAATGTCATAGATAACACTTTTTTTATAAACATACCTATACTTTCCTTTGATAGAATATTCGCAATAATGTTGACTGAGTTTTCCAACGTTTTATCTAAAATGTTATTAACATCTGGAGGGTTCTTCATTGATATTGAACAAATGCTACATTAAGTTTTAGTGTTATTAAATCTTACACTAGATCAAACAACATCCCTATCTGCATTAGGCAAATGCCATAGTTATAAGAATTTACAGAAGTATCTCAGCGTAGTTCCAAAACTACACATTTATTTAACTAATTAAGCATGAAAGTGGCATTATTGTCAGAGATATGATATATGACCTGAACATAATTTGGTTAATGAGGAACAAGAAATACCTGCTATGTAGGGAGGTATTCTGTTAGGAGAGACTCTTAATTGTCCCTAACATATGTCAGATTGAATATTCTTACATTAAAAAAAAAATGCTAAGTGGAGAAATCATGGGAAAATAAGTGTCTTCTTTTTTTATATATGTAAAATGTTTGTAAACATTTAGTTCTAGGAAGTTAAAAAAGAGTTTTCTATAGATAGTACCTGCAGGCATTGTACAAAATCTCCTGTGTACTCAATGATAAATAAATACCACCATTTCAGATTATTGTCTATTATGAACTTATAGGGAAAAATCTTTATTCTCAATTTCTAATTATGCAGACTTCCAAAAGTATCCACTCACAGAATCCCTTAGCTTAAGTTATAGAGAAGTCTTAACTCATAAAATCCCTTTAACTCCCTCAACTCTATTTCTTTTCTGATGAATAAGACTTACAATCAACATTTTACCCAAGGAAAGAGGAACACTTTCAAAGTAAATTTTTGGACACCTGTTGTACAATTTCAGTGTAGTTCTTCATTGCTGGTTGATAAAAGAATTAATGGAACATAAACAGTCAAGGGAATGGGGTAGGGAGTAGAAGGGGATTTCTGCTGGGAAATACAAAATACCAAGTAAAAATGGAAATTATGAAATACAGAGTATTCATCTATATTGATGACAAATAGAAAAAAAAAAAGAAAAGAAACCAATGACTTGGCTTGTAGTCATTGAGATAATTCAGTATTATCTCTAGAGCTAAACTTGGCTCGAAAACCAACCTGCTAAAACATGGAAACGATGTTGAATTTTCTGGCACAGATGTTTTCATGTAGACATGAACATGTTTTATTTGAAAAACTAATTATGAACTCTTTTCTTTTATATATTCTTTGATGTGCAATTTGTTAATATGGTCATTTTAAAAATGCTACGTTATGGAAGCAATGTAGCATAGAATAGAGACTATAGTATTAAACAGTCCTTATACCTAATAGATTTATCATATTGGTCAATTTAAACAACCCCTCTAAAACTTGTTTCATCATCATGAAATTCTAAATAATACTACTGACCCCCTAAGTTTATCACACAAAAATGGTAGTTAATATTTACTTACAATAGTGCTCTCCTCATTCCAACCCTATACTCATGCCATAAACCAGAAAACCAAAGTTGTTGCTGTCGAGTCAATTATGACTCATAGCGACCCTATAGCACAGAGTAGAACTGCCCAGTTAGGGTTTCTGAGGAGTGGTCAGTGGATTCAAACTGCTGACCTTTTGGTTAGTAGCCATATGTCTTAATGACTGCACCACCAGGGCTCCCTACCTCCATGACAAAAAAATTTTGCTCTTCTATGAAAGTACTATTTTACTGGCTAATTGGAAGACTAGGTTCTGGTGCAGATTCTGGATCTTGTTTCTATTTAAGTCTTTTTAAGAATTTTCTAACACCATCTTTTCTCATTAACATAATTAAGAAGCTGATGTCATAATCACGAATTCCCACTTGGCTTATCATTTTTTAATTCCTATCCTTTTCGTCTCATCAATTGTCCTAAGATGTTTACAGAAACTTCAGAACTAAAATCAAGTAAAGAGGTGATTTTAATATGTGCCATACTTCAGCAAAAAAAAATAACATTTTCGTTGAAAGTTCTTAAATTAAAATAATAATAATGTAAACTCTCTCACACACACATATCTAATGTTGTCGTTGTTGTTGCTCGCCATACATATATTAACTGACACAATATTTTCTTAAAGTATGCATTTGTTAAAATGAGGTATAGCCTAAGATGGTATATATATTATTTTTCATTGAGATGCTGTAGTTCAATTGTTGATTTCTCATTAACTTATACAATTAATAAATATGCGTTATACGAGGGTAAGTCAAAAAGTATTGCTACTAGGGTTTCAGTTCATACATGCATGGGTTTATCCCAAACAAAACGTGTTTAAACATGTCTCTGTGATCAGTGGATGACTGCAAACAAGTTCTCTCGGTAATATACTTGTCTTAGACTCCTTCAAAAAAAAAAAAAAGATACTTTTTGTGCCGGGGGGGAGAAAAACTATTTTGAGGTTAGAGCTAATATAAAATTTTTAACAAAACTCAAGTGAACGTCTTTCCAAATCATTGAAGTGTTGCAACAAGTTTATGGGAAGACTATACCATATAAAACAGTTTTTAGATGGATCAAGCATTCTAAGGAACTTAGGAAGAACTCAAAGATGAACCAAGAGAGGGAAGACTTCTCAGAAGGTTATGGCAACTGTTTTTGGGATTCCAAAGCGTAATCTTGATAGATTTTCTCTAAGTACACAGGACAATCATGGGGGCTTATTATGAATAAGTTTTAAGAAAATTGAAAACTGCTTTGGTGAGAAAAAGGCCAGCAAAGTTGAGACAAGGAAATGTTTTCAATTACCAAAATGTACCTGCTCATACTTCAAGGGTAGCAGGGGCTATCCTACAAGAATTTTCTTGGGAAACCTTACCTCATCCACCCTACAGCCCTGATCTTGCCCCTTCAGACTTCTTTTTGTTCCCAAAACTCAAAGAACATTTAAAAGGAACACGATTTGAGTCCTTTGAGGATGCCAAAACTGCTGTTTTGACATGGTGTAAATCGAAGAGCACAGAATTCTTCAGAGAAGGGTTAGAGAGATGGAAATACCACCTTTAGAAGTGTATAGACCTAGATGGAGGACCTGTTGAGAAACAATAGCTTCCCATTTTGATATTTTTGTTTAATAAAGATTTCTATGATTTTGTAGTAGTACTTTTTGACTTACACTCGTATATATACATATAAGTATTTATACACACACACACACACATATATGTGTGTGTGTGTGTATATATATATATATATATATATATATATATACAGGTCATTGTCAAGAATTAGAACTTTGCCATATTAGAAATTAAAAGTAAGACATTTTGTAAACATTCATTCATTAATTTGAATAATAATAATAAACCAGTTTACATGATTGTATGTTAACATGAAGACTTAACAATTGTTGTATTTTCTGAAACAAATATAGTGACAAGAATGATATGATTTTACATTTTAGCAAATCTTTGTAAGGCTTATATTAATAGAAGAAGTTGGATTACCCTAGTTCATTCTGTATTCAGTTTGTTGTGATAAGTTATTCTGGTGGAAATATATTAAGAAAATCTGACCTCATACACATACATGGTTGGAAATGGGAGGAGAACTTTATTCTTTGATATTATACCAAAACTCTACAAGCCATAGTTTCATTAACGTTAGCTCCAATGTGGAATATGAAATCGTATCACTGAACTTTTGTTCTCTTATGGAAAAATTATTTGTCTATTTTAGAATTTGAATGGATTTTTTGTACATAAATAATTTTCAAATATTGACATTGGTTATTTGGAAAACATTGGTTCACTGAGATGCAGAGATTGTTAATGTGATGTATTTCAGTACATGATTCCAAAAAAACCATATTCTTTCATATCACCACATATTTCATCTGAAAAGTTTTTATGCACTGGGAAGCTATCAAACTCATATTGGTGGATACAAGTGCTTCAAAATATTTAATTTTCACTTGAAAGCCTATGTTTCATTATTAGCACAAATGTTGTTAGTATTCTTCTTGGAAGTGACAGGTTCACATTCCTTACCCTTGAGAAAATACCAAAGATCCAAATCTGAATAGCTATATTCTGTCAGAAAAAAAAGGCGTCTTGAGAAAAAGTTACTAGTTCAGTGGAAAAATCAATTTCCAAGTACTTTTCCTTCAAACAGCCATTGTACTCAGCAGAAATGTTTTACTCTTTTCACATTTCCTAAAAGGATATGTACTCAGAGGTTGAGATTTTGAAAATTGGAAGTTGTATTTACTGCATCATCTCGGATATTCTTAGGTGAAACTGGCTTGTTTGTTTATTCGTTTATTCATTTATTTGTAAGTATGTATATTACTACTGAGGTGAAACAGACTTGTTTATTTGTTTATATTTATGTTTTTTTCTTTGTTATGTACATATGTACACAATTGGTGTGTAGAGATAAAGAACACCTAACTATTGATAGAATTTGATGCCACTGTCTTGACATTTTCTAAAGCACTGATTGTTTTACCCACCATTCCTTTTGCACTATCAGTACAAAGGTCAGTACGTTTATTTGTGGAAAGGACACATGCTATTGTATTATCATTATGAAAATAGTTTAGGTCTCTTGAATGTCCTAAAAGACCTTGGGATCTTAATTTACTTTAAGAACTAGTGCTTTACAACATGGCTGGTCTTAGTCTCTCATTAATTTTCCCAATATACTCAAACATTCTCCAGTCTAACCCTTCTTAGACTTTTTCTAGAACTCCTGTCTCTCTACGTCTTTCTACTTTAACCCATCTAGAGTCTTTGACTCCACTCTATATTGCACATGCACAAAATACTCTTAAGGATTTATATGGCAGCATAGCAATAACAGGGATGAGAGAGGTCAAGGCTGTGCATGATAATGTATGTTCTTATTGACTATTTTCTAACAGTGTCAAAAAAAAAAGCAGTAAGGGAAATTTAAAGAATTTTTGTCTGTTGTTTCAACCCTTATAGCCATAGTCTGATGCATACATTATGTATATTATGTCCTGTAAGGAAGAGAATATTAATAACCTGC
Organism: Dugong dugon; assembly: GCA_030035585.1. Lineage (NCBI taxonomy): Eukaryota > Metazoa > Chordata > Mammalia > Sirenia > Dugongidae > Dugong > Dugong dugon. Next base: position 104,329,274 of record CM057463.1, on the reverse strand, counting down.
ATATGCTTAGGCAATTCCAAGTACATAATAGTATTCGTTTTTGTATCATCTTTGAGAAGGGTTATTTTAGTAACATTATTTGGTGATTAAAGTTGTGTCTAAACATTTAGACATTCAATTTATAGAACATAACTTATGCAGTAGATTGCATAAGAATTAAGGTCAGTTGTCAGTCTCAAAATTAGTTTAGTATTTAGCTAAAAGCTGCAAAGTTATTTTTAAATAATATATATACATTTATTTATTTATCTTAGGTTACACATCCAATTTTGGCTAGGGTGGTTACTTTATAGAATTAATTTTTAAATATTTAAAAAAATGTAAAGCATAATTTAAATACTAAATGTGTCAGATGCTTTGTTTTATGGTTGATTCTTTGTATAATTAATTCTTATCCCTACTGGTCTAAATAACGTCATAATCTAATATTTCTCTTTCATATTCCCTAAAATAAGGGGAGGTAAATATGACCAAAGAAATTAAAAAATAATCTTTATTGCTAGTTTTTTTTTTTTTTTATATAAGCTGGAAATATCAAAGACTGAATACTTTTTGATATAGCACATAATCAAATTCCATACTGGTTTCTGTAGTTACAGTAGGGTAGTAAAACTTCAGATCATTTATAATTAAGTTATGTTTTATTTAAAAATGTAGTGTGCTTACCTGGTAAGTAATAAAATAATCAAACTCTGATTTCCTAAATAAAAAATCTTCCCCATGTTTCTTTTCTTTTGATAAATTAAAAAAAAACCTGTGTTCTGAGTTCTTCCCATTTGTTATTTTCCAACCATATTTTATTGAAAATCTATGAATCATATCTTGGCACTATCTCCAACTGACATCAGTTAGTTCTAGCTTGTCTGAAAACAAGTTCACAAGTCTTGATGTTTTGTTTGACGTCTATAAGCAGTAAATGTTGTGTGCATTTTTAAGTATCTTTACAGTCTGACCTCACCCAAACTATTCGTATATATTTCTTAGCACCTTCATCCAGATTCTTCAGCTCCAGGTAGGCTAACACCCAACTCAAAGATGGTAGGTTCTGATGATTCCTGCTTTCATTTTCAAATTCAAGCTTTGTGTTTGTCTTGAATTCTCTCTACAATTGTCTAAGTAAATCACACTAATTCATCAAAATCTTATATCTTATTTCTATTAGAATTGTTTCTGCTTACTCTACTGTCTGCTATATCCTCAAGTATCCTACAGAAACTGGAATCTGGTCCATGAAATTCCAGATGAATTACTTAAGATCATAGCTGTCTATATTTGTTTCTGAAATGTTAGCTTTGTCTCCCCAAATAGATGATAGTTTCTGAGAAGATGGCAACAGTCTAATATTCTCTTTTACCTCTCAGAGTTCCAGTTAAAAAATATGTAGTCAATTTTTATGAATTCTACTGTCAATTAACTCTCAGTTACTACCTGTGTGTTAATGTAAGCTAAGTACTCAACAGGGTACTTGCCTGACCCCTTGGCCATAGGTGCTCAATGTTGGAGAACCATTATTATTGTTCCTTTTTCTTATTATTTTTACAAAATCTTCATCTCTCAATTTTCTTTTTTTTTAACTTTTTTTATTGTACTTTACATGAAGGTTTACAGAACAAATAGTCAAATAGTTTCTCATTAAACAGTCAGTACACCTATTGTTTTATCACATTGGTTAACAACCCCCCTAAATGTCAACACTCTCCCTTCTCAACCTTGGAGGACTTTTTTTTTTTTGGTGAAAATATTCACAGCCAAAGATATGCCATTTCAAAAGTTTCTACATGTGCACTTCAGTGGCATTGATTACATTCTTCTAGTTGTGCTGCCATTCTCGGTATCCCTTTCCAAATTATTCCATCACCATTATCTTCAACTCACTGCCTCCTAGGCTTGCCATCAAACCCCCTGAGTTGCTGTTGTCAATTTGATTTTACATAGATAATTCTTTTTTTTTGTACTTTAGATGAAGCTTTACGGAACAAATAGTTTCTCATTAAACAGTTAGTACACATATTGTCCTATGACACTGGTTAACAACCCCACGACATGTCAACACTGTCCCTTCTCAACCTTGGGTTCCCTATCACCAGTTGTCCTGTCCCCTCCTGCCTTCTAGTCTTTGTCCCTGGACTGCTGCGCCTCATTAGTCTCATTTTGTTTTATAAGGCTGTCCAATCCCCGGCTGAACAGAGAACTTCTTGTTGAACTTGTATCCATTTTATAAAAAGTGCATTTTCTGAATCTTTCTTCTGTTATAGACTTAATGTGCCATGAGATTAGTGCTGCTCTTTTCTCTCTCTGTACTCCCTCCCTCCCTCACTCATTCTCTCAGTCACTTTCTTTTAAGAAATGTTTGTTGAAAAGAGAGATTGGGATAACAATACAGTGGGTGGAAAAGAAAATAAAAAGCATAATCATTATTTATTTATTTATTTATATTTTTTAGGATAGGAGAAATATAGAGATATATGAAAGAAAGAGGTGTTTGTGTATGTACATTTATAGATGTTTGCAAAAGATGAAGGGCCGCAATGTTCTCAATGAAGCTAAAGAAGAGATGGCAATCAAAGAGAGATGTAGAAAAGGTGATATAGGAGTCATAATAATTTTGAAGACTTTGCATTGTTATTGAGTGGAAAGAAAGGTATCTGACTCTGACAAAAAATAAGAATTAAATGCCAGTGCCGGAGCCTTTGCTGAAGTTGTGAACTTAACAAGTGTTTTGCATTGAGACAAACATTCATCTAGAAAAAAAAAGAAGTTATAATCTCTGTCCTATGATAACTCAAAACCTAGTTTGGGAGACAAGCACATAAAAGCATTTTAGGTAGCAGACTCTCGTAAATAAACTACAGGAACAGAAAATACTCTAGGGACTTTAAAGGACTGAAAAGTTACTTCTTTCCAGCAAATTGTAGGCAAATTTCCATGAGGTAGTGACACTGTCTATCAGATAACTTAAGAAATCATAGAGCCCAAGAACTGGGAATTACTGGGTCTAGTCAACTTCCCTTTGACTGTGAAGGTCTTTCCTAAGGTTTTATTCACCCAGTGCCCTACAAATCATGCTGAGATATGAGATGAATTTGACAAAGTTCCTATATTTGAAGAGTTCAAACTTTTACAAGAAGAAATATGACATCTAAACAAGTGAATATAATATAAAATTACAGTGATATGTCTTAACAGGGATGGATTACCCAATAAGCAAGGTACACACGAGTATTCACTACTTCTGTGCATCGAAGGATTTTATACAACATTGAAACCCATGTGAAACTATACACTACAGATTAGTAAGTAAACACAATTAAGCGGGTGCATACTTGCTTATTGTAAACCTGTGCATACCTTGCTTACTGTAAACCAGTGCTTACTGTGCTTACTGATTAATCCACTCCCGTGTCTTAAAGCTACATGGACAGTAAAAGATAGGAAAAAACTTGTTCCTGATTGTATAACTACTGTGATTGAAAGATTACATCTATACTACCAAAAGAATACTTATTTTGACTGTTTCTTTGGTCTGTCTCATATGGTCTTGCCATTAAATAATAAAAATTCATTTTCATCCTTCTTAATGATTAAAAAGTATTAGAGTATGGTGGTTAGGGTTCAAATAATTGCTCCTTTTAATATCTAAAAACCTTTGACAGGATTCTAACCAGCATAAATCTCAGTTTTCTTTTGACAATGTTGAACTTTACCCCAGGTTTGTGACCCTTGAAATTAGCAATGGTAAAGAAAGCTCTCATCCTTCTTAGTTCCAGGAAATGGTTTATTTCAAATAACTGTATTTCCCCATATGATTTAGATCAGGCTTACAGACTCTTCACTTGTTTTTCTGTGACTCCACCAACACTGACCCTCCAAATTCCCATTCTTTGCAGAATAAATAAATAGCGGAACTGGTTTTCCCCACTGATCAATGGAAACAAAATAGTTACTAACCATGTTTTTGTTAAGATTCTCTTTTTTTTTCCCCAGATGAATGAACTTTGGTCCACCTTCTGCTTGAGCAAGCATACAACACTTTCTTACTGACCCTTTCTTAATGTTAAAACAAAAATCGTATTAAGGCAATAGAAATTGATTGACCTTTATTTAATATATGATTTGCAAATAGGGGTAACATTTCAACGAGGGAGGCAAAAGTATTCTCAAGATGACACAACCTCTGAAGATTCTTATATCCCATATTATCTACAGTGCCATGGAAGAAGGGTCTGAACAAAGCTGATAAAACAATTCGTGGTTGGAAGGACTTTATACAACATTGTCTGAAAGCCAATTAAAATAACTACTGATATACCTAAAACAGAGCTCCAGCGCGACCTTTGGAGTCTCTGTTTCTCTGTGTGACTGCAAATAGATAATTCTTCAAAGAGCATAATATCTAAGGCAAAATGGTCTTTACTAGTTTATCTAGACCACTGTTTGACTTAAAGGTGACTTTTAGAAACCAGTTTCTTCAAGGCTTAAGGTTCAGAAGGACATCTGAGGGCCATGGCTTGGGTGGTTTACCCCAACTCTATATACTCCAGAAATCTGGATTCCATGGGAATTAAAACTGTTTCTCACTAGAACAGGCTGACCTCAGGATAAAACATTCTCTCATCTACTGTCCAATCACTGCCCTCTCCATCTACGTTAATCCTGTTCAACCCAGTTTCCCACACTCAGGTCGCTCCTATCTAAGAAAAGTCGTTTTCTGTCTAACTTTGAAACACTTGCAGATCTTATAGTCAGAGAATTCTCCCTATTGCCATAGCCTCCCTCCATTTATTGCAATAGTTCTGTGTCCCAATATAACCCTTTCGTGCACAGTATCTCCTTACGTAAGTCTGGATTGTTTTCTTATTTAGCATTTTTCTGTGAAATTTGACAAAACTGAACATCACCTGAGGCTTGTGCTCCTAGAAAACAGAAAAAACAGGGACAGTTAAATTCCACCACCCTTTTGTGTTCCTCAAGGAGCCCTGGTGGCGCAGTGGTTAAAAGCTTGGCTGCTGAAAAAAAACTCATGAGGAGATAGGGGGCAAGATGGCGCTCTAGGCAGAAACACCACGCCGTCCCTCCACAGCAAAGATCCGAAAAACTAAGCCTAACAGAGAATCAACAATCCTGAAACCCTAGAACACCAAATGAAGAGATAAAGAACTCAGCCAAACACCAAACGGAGTGAGAATACTAAAAGAGAACGGAGAGCGAGGAGAGACTCAGGCAGAGATTCCTTACCAGCTAACGCAGCGCGGATCCACCATCTTGGATTCCTATCGGAGACCAGCAAACGGGAGAGCAGCCTTGCAGAGCATCTGGTCGGAGACAGAACGACCGGTAAACTGCGGTGCGCGCTCTCCCACCACCCACCCCTCTCCGCCTCAGCTGGGGATCCCCTGCTTTCCGTGGCCAGGGTCTCTGGGCTGGGGGGTGCTGGTGCTTGGATTCCGCGCGCCTGGGCTGGCGGCTTTCTGAGAGCCGTTTGCTGGCAGCTAGCGAACCTTTCTCTGCCGCCTCCCCCTCCTTTTGCCTGGGTGCCTGGTTCCGAGTGCCGTCTCTGCTCTCTCCTGCGGGGCTGTAGGGCTGCGTGCGGGTGTGTGGCTGTTTCTAGGTCTGGGCTCCCGCGTGGGTGGGATCCCGGGGCCTTTGTTCGTTCGCCCCTCTGCTTTCCGTGGCCGGAGTCCCTGAGCAGGGGGGCGCCGGTGCTTGGATTCCGCACGCCCGGGCTGGAGGCTTTCTGGGAGCCGTTTGCTGGGACCTAGCGAACCTTTTTCTTCCGCCTCCCCCTCCTTTTGCCTGGGTGCCTGGTTCCGAGTGCTGTCTCTGCTCTCTCCTGCGGGGCTGTAGGGCTGCGTGCGGGCGTGTGGCTGTTTCTAGGTCTGGGCCCCCGCGTGGGTGGGATCCCGGGGCCTTTGTTTGTTCGCCCCTCTGCTTTCCGTGGCCGGAGTCCCTGAGCAGGGGGGCACCGGTGCTTGGATTCCGCGCGCCCGGGCTGGAGGCTTTCTGGGAGCCATTTGCTGGCACCTAGCGAACCTTTTTCTGCCGCCTCCCCCTCCTTTTGCCTGGGTGCCTGGTTCCGAGGGCCGTCTCTGCTCTCTCCTGCGGGGCTGTAGGGCTGCGTTCGGGCGTGTGGCTGTTTCCAGGTCTGGGCTCCCGCGCGGGTGGGATCCTCGGGCCTTTGTTCGTTGGCCCCTCTGCTTCCCGTGGCCACGGTCACTTAACCCCGAGACTACCGGCTTCTTGGAATTCGCGCCCCTGAGTGGGGGCTCTCTGGGTCCCATTTGTAGGCACTGACTGCTGGTGTTGCCCTTTTTTTTTTTTTTTCTCTCAATTTTATTTTTCTTCCTTTTTTGATTAGTTTTGTCATCTTTTACCTCTTTTTCTCTTTTGTCTTTCTTCATTGCTTAATTTCTTGTCTCTCTATCTCTTCCTTCTCTTTCTGATCCCTGAATTCCAGGCGATGTATGCCTCTGTACCTTCTGGCCAGGCTGAGCTGTGAAAATTGAGACTGACTCCCCCAGACCTCATAGCTGCATCGGTGGGATCCCTGGGAACTTTGAAGTTCTTTAACTTTTCTGATTTTTATTTGGTCATTCTTTCCTTTTCTTTCTCTTCCCCCTTCTGGTTTCCTCCATCCCATAGTCTCTCATCTGTACATTCCAACGACAAGCTCCCCTAGCATTCTTTTATGTTTGTACACTTTTTGCTCCTCCTCCTCTCTCCTCTCTCCCATATCCAGCTTAGCTTCACACATAACCATCTTCCCGCTGCACCCTACCTACCTGCACCGTGCACTAGACATCACATCACCAAGCGGTGCAGGCACGCCCTATTGGAACCTGCCCAGCACTGACTACCGACCGTCCTGGTGGCTGCGGTGAGTGCCACAAGCAACCCATCCCAGTGGCTCCTCCTCAACTAGATCTGCCCAGCTGTACCACAAGAACGAAAAAAAAAAATCTACAATCAATAAACGAGGGAAATATCTACTGAATGCCCCGAAAACAGCAAACAATATCAAAACATTTACAAAAACAAGACAAGATGGCTCCAATAGGCGTCCAAATTAAAACACCAGATAACTCTCCTGTGGAAGAAAATGCACTAGAAGTACCTGATACGGAACTCAAATCACTAATACTCGGAATTTTCCAAGAACTGAGGCAAAAAGCTGACAAACATGAGGAAAAAATAGACAAATTTATGGAAAATACAGACAAAAAATTGGAAGAATTCAGGAAGATGATGCAAGAACAAAATGCCAAAATAAATTCACAACTCGAAATTATACAAAAACAACAATTAGAAATCCAAAAGATAAACAACAAGATTTCAGAAATGGACGGTGTCATAGAAGGGCTGAGAAGTAGATTTGAAACCATGGAAGACAGGATCAGTGGAACTGAAGACAAACACTTGGATACAACTCTGTTTCAGGAAAACTCGGAAAAAAGAACAAAGAAAAATGAAGAGACCCTGAGAGTTATGTGGGACACAATTAAAAGCAAAAACTTATGAGTGATTGGCATACCAGAACAGGGGGAGAAAACAGAAAACACAGAGAGGATCATTGAGGAACTGCTGACAGAAAACTTTCCCAATATCATGAAAGATGAAAAGCTGGTCATCCAAGAAGCTCAACGAACCCCATATAGAAGAGACCCCAAAAGAAAATCACCAAGACATATCATATTCACACTCGCTAAAACTAAAGACAAACAAAGAATCCTGAGAGCAGCTCGTGAAAAACAAGAAGTCACATACAGAGGAGAAACAATAAGACTAAGCTCAGATTATTCAGTAGAAACCATGCAGGCAAGAAGGCAATGGGATGACATATATAAAATCTTGAAAGAAAAAAATTGTCAGCCAAGAATAATATATCCTGCAAAACTCTCATTCAGATTTGATGGTGAAATTAGGTCATTTCCAGATAAACAGAAACTAAAGGAATATGCAAAAGTCAAACCAAACTTACAAGAATTATTAAAGGGAGTTCTTCGATCTGAGGACAAACAGCTTAAGCCCTCAGGCAGGACCTAGGACCTAGGACGCAGGTTAACATGAACCAGATACCATTCTAGGAACTGAACTACAGACGACTTTCCAAAAACAAAAGATATACAACAGGGAATCAGAGAAATCAATCAAAGGATGACAACAACATCAAAACAATGAAAGAGGGAACAAACGGCATAGGTATAGAACCTTCTAAAGGAGAAGAAGGCAAGGCGATACCAAGTAACGGTAGACTGCTTCAAAATTATAAAGATAAGGGTAAAATTCATGGTAACCACAAAAAAAGTTAACAAACCAACTCATAAAAATAAAGACGAAAAACATAAAGTCTCAACAAAACCAAAACCTACAAAAACAAAAGAAATGAACACAAAATCCACAAACAAAAGGAACTCAGCACAAGAGAGTAAGAAGAACAAAGAAAACTTCAGCATCACAAAAAAAAGCACTACAAAATGACAGCAACAAATTCACATCTATCAATAATTACACTGAACGTAAATGGACTCAATGCACCCATAAAGCGACGGAGAGTGGCAGAATGGATAAGAAAACAGGATCCATCTATTTGCTGTCTACAAGAGACACATCTTAGAAACAAAGATGTGAATTTATTAAAAATCAAAGGTTGGAAAAAAATATATCAAGCTAACAACTACCAAAAAAGAGCAGGAGTGGCAATTCTAATCTCAGATAAAATAGACTTTAAAACAAAATCTACCATAAAAGACAAAGAAGGACACTATATAATGATTAAGGGGATGATCCATCATGAAGACATAACCATAATAAATATCTATGCACCCAATGACAGGGCTCCAAAATACATAAAAAAAACTCTAACAGCACTGAAAAGAGAAATTGACAGTTCCACAATAATAGTAGGAGACTTCAACACACCACTCTCAGTAAAGGACAGAACAACTAAAAAGAAACTCAGCAAAGATACAGAAGACCTAAAGGACACAATCAGCCAACTGGACCTCATAGACATATATAGAACAATCCATCCAACCGCTGCAAAGTACACATTCTTTTCCAATGCACATGGAACGTTCTCCAGAATAGACCACATCTTAGGCCACAGAGCAATCCTCAACAAGATCCAAAATGCTGAGATAATTCACAGTATCTTCTCTGACCACAATGCCATCAAGGTAGAAATTAACACTAGAAAGAGCAAGGAAAAAAAATCAAACACGTGGAAACTGAATAATAATCTGCTTACACATCAATGGGTAATAGAAGAAATCAGAGATGGAATTAAAAAATTCCTAGAATCAAATGAAAATGAAAACACATCATACCAAAACCTTTGGGACACAGCAAAGGCAGTCCTCAGAGGACAATTTATAGCAATAGATGCACATATCAAAAAAGAAGAAAGGGACAAAATCAAAACATTAACTACAGAACTCAAACGAATAGAAAGAGAACAACAAAAAAAGCCTACAACCACCGGAAGAAAGGAAATAGTAAAGATCAGAGCAGAAATCAATGAAATAGAGAACAGAAAAACAATAGAAAGAATCAACAAAACCAAAAGTTGGTTCTTTGAAAGAATCAACAAAATCGACAAACCACTGGCCAGACTGACAAAAGAAAAACAGCAGAGGGCACAAATAACCCAAATAAGAAATGAAATGGGGGACATTACAACAGACCCAACTGAAATAAAAAGGATTATAACAGAATATTATGAAAAACTATATTCCAACAAATTTGAAAACCTAGAGGAAATGGATAAATTTCTAGAAACATACGGCCTACCCAAACTACAACAAAGTGATATTGAAAATCTGAACAGACCCATAACAAGAGAAGAGATTGAAAAGGTAATAAAAAAACTCCCAACCAAAAAAAGCCCTGGCCCAGATGGCTTCACTGGAGAATTCTACAAAACATTTACAGAAGAGCTCGTACCAGTTCTACTCAAGTTATTTCAGAGCATAGAAGAGGAAGCAACACTTCCAAATTCATTCTATGAAGCCAGCATAACGCTGATACCAAAACCAGGCAAAGACATCACAAAAAAAGAAAATTACAGACCAATATCTCTCATGAATATAGATGCAAAAATTCTGAACAAAATTCTAGCCAATAGAATTCAGTATCATATCAAAAAAATACTACACCACGACCAAGTAGGATTCATACCAGGTATGCAAGGATGGTTTAACATTAGAAAATCCATCAACGTAATCCACCACATAAATAAAAGGAAAGAAAAAAATCACATGATTATCTCAATTGATGCAGAAAAGGCATTTGACAAAGTCCAACACCCATTCCTGATAAAAGCTCTCAATAAAATAGGTATAGAAGGGAAATTTCTCAACATAATAAAGGGCATCTATGCAAAACCAACAGCCAACATCATTCTTAATGGAGAAGGGCTGAAAACATTCCCCCTGAAAACAGGAACAAGACAAGGATGCCCTTTATCACCACTCCTATTTAACATTGTGCTGGAAGTTCTAGCTAGAGCAGTAAGGCAAGAGAAAGAAATAAAGGGCATCCAAATTGGTAATGAAGAAGTTAAACTCTCCCTGTTTGCAGATGATATGATACTATACATAGAAAACCCTAAAGACTCCACGAGAAATTTACTGGAAGTAATAGAAAGATTCAGCAGAGTAGCAGGATAAAAGATAAACATTCAAAAATCAGTTGGATTCATATACACCGGTAAAGAGAACGATGAAAAGGAGATCAGGAAATCAATACCATTTTCAATAGCCCCTAAAACGATAAAATACTTAGGAATAAATCTGACCAGGAATATAAAAGACCTATACAAAGAAAACTACAAAACACTGCTGCATGAAACCCAAAGGGATCTACATAAATGGAAAAACATACCATGCTCATGGATAGGCAGACTCAACATTGTGAAAATGGCAATTCTACCTAAAGCAATCTACAAATACAATGCAATTCCGATACAAATACCAACAACATTCTTCAAAGAGATGGAAAAACTAATTATTAACTTTATATGGAAAGGGAAGAAACCTCGAATAAGTAAAGCACTACTGAAGAAGAAGAATAAAGTTGGAGGACTCACACTACCTGACTTGAGAACCTACTATACAGCTACAGTACTCAAAACAGCCTGGTACTGGTACAACAACAGAGACATTGACCAATGGAACAGAATTGAGAACTCAGATGTAAATCCATCCACCTACGGTCACCTGATTTTTGACAAGGGCCCAAAATACATCAAATGGGGAAAAGACAGTCTTTTTAACAAATGGTGCTGGCAAAACTGGATATCCATTTGTAGAAAAATGAAACAGGACCCATACCTCACACCATATACAAAAACTACTTCAAAATGGATCAAAGACCTGAATATAAAGCCTCAAACTATAAAATTCATAGAAGAAAAAATAGGACCAACACTTCAGGCCTTAATACATGGCATTAACAGGATACAAACCATAAACATCAACACAAAAAACCCAACAGATAAACTAGATAATTGGGATCTTCTAAAAATCAAACATCTATGCTCTTCAAAAGATTTCACCAAAAGAGTTAAAAGAGAACCTACAGACTGGGAAAAAATTTTTGGACAGTACAAGTCAGACAAAGGTCTAATCTCCATAATCTACAAGAAAATCCAACACCTCTACAACAAAAAGACAACCAATCCTATCAAAAAATGGGCAAAGGAAATGAACAGACACTTCACCAAGGAAGACATTCAAATGGCCAACAGACACATGAGGAAATGCTCGCGATCACTAGCCATTAGAGAAATGCAAATTAAAACCACAATGAGATACCATCTCACCCCGGCATTACTGGCACGAATCAAAAACACTGGAAATAACAAATGTTGGAGGGGCTGCGGGGAGACGGGAACTCTTATACACTGCTGGTGGGAATGCAAAATGATACAGCCATTTTGGAAAATGATATGGCGTTTCCTCAGAAAGCTAGAAATAGACGTACCATTCGATCCAGCAATCCCACTCCTAGGAATATATCCTAGAGAAATAAGAGTCATCACTCGAATAGACATATGCACACCTATGTTCATGGCAGCATTATTCACAATAGCAAAACGATGGAAACAACCTCGATGTCCATCAACAGACGAATGGATACACAAACTATGGTACATACACACAATGGAGTACTATGCAACGAGAAAGAACAATGAATCGGTGAACCATCTCATAACATGGATGAAACTGGAGGACATCATGCTGAGTGAAATAAGTCAATCACAAAAGGACAAATATTGTATGAGACCTCTATTGTAAAAACCCATGAAAAAATTCACATGCAAAATGTAACAATCCTTGTTGGTTACCAGGGATGGGAGGGGGGGGGGATACTAAATAGGTAATAGGTAAGTGGTAACTTGGGTGAGAGATGAGATAGTACATAGTACAGCGGAAACTAACACAACCTGCACAAGGAAAGGTCATGAAGGCCTTATAGACACATCCAAACCCCCCGAGGGACTGAGTTGTTGGACGGAGGGCTCTGGGGACCATGATCTCGGGGAACATCTAGCTCAATTGGCATGACACTACTTATAAAGATAATGCTCTACATTCTACCTTGGTGAGTAGTGTCTGGGGTCTTAAAAGCCTATGAGCGGCCATCTAAGATACTCCACTGATCTCATCCCTTCGGGAACAAGGGAGAATGAAGAGAACAGGATACAAGGAAAAGATTAGTCCGAAGGACTAATGGTCCACAGCTACCAAGGCCTCCACGGGACTGAGCCCAGTACAGCTGGATGGTGCCCGGCTACCACCAATGACTCCTTTGACCAGGATCACAACAGAGGGTTCTGGGCAGAGCTGGAGTAGGATGTAGAGCATAATTTTAACTCCCAAAAAAAAAAAAAAAAAAGAAGACCAGATATACTGGCCTAAAGAATACTAGAGAAACCTCGAGAGTGTGGCCCCCAGACACCCTTTCAGCTCAGAGGGGAAGTTACCTTCAAGGTTCGATGTTAAGCCTGGGAATGGACACCCCAGTAAAACTAAATGGGACTAACGATGTACAGGAGTCCGGTGACAAGGGCCAGAAGGCAGAGGGAGAGTAGGAAACTGATGATAAGGAACACAAATTGAATAAGGACACTGTCGATGTATTGTGAGATTGTTGACCACTGCTATAGGGCAACATTTGTAGTAACTATTAAATGGGAGGCTGTTTTGTCCTGTAAGCCTTCATCTTGGGCGAGAATGGCAGCACAATTGGAAGAGCATAGTCAATATCACTTAAATGTGTAAGTAAAAAGTTTTGAAATGGTGTTTAAATAAAATAAAAATAAATAAATAAATAAACAAACAGAGGAGACTAAAGAGGTACAATAATCCACTGACAAGGTCCAGAAGACAGAAGGAGACAAGGAAGCCCCCTGGTGATAGGGAACACAAGGTGGAGTAAGGATATTCTTGATGTGCTGTGAGATTGTTAACCATTGTCATAGGGCAACATGTGTAGTAACTGTTAAATGAAAAACTATTTTGTTCTGTAAGCCTTCATCTTAAGTGAGAATAACAGCACAGTTGGAAGAGCGTAGTCAATGTCACTGAACTGTGAATGTAGAAAATTTTGAAACGGTGTATCTTTGGCCATCTGTAATTTTCATCAAAAAAAAAGGTTGAGAATTTAGAGGCTTAATACGTTGTGGGGTTGTTAACCAATGTCAAAAAAAACAACATGTGTACTACTATTTCATGAGAAACTATTTTCTCTGTAAGCTTTCACCTGAAGTACAATAAAATATATATAAAAAAAATAAAATTAAAAAAAAAAAAAAAAAAACTCATGGAAAAAAAAAAAAAAAAAAAAAGCTTGGCTGCTAACAGAAAGGTGCGCGGTTGGAACCCACCAGCAACTCTGCGGAATAAAAATGTGACATTCGGCTTCCGTAAAGATTACAGCATTAGAAACCCTATGGGACAGTTCTACTCTGTCCTATAGTGTCGCTACTAGTCTGAATCGACTCGACGGCAACATTTTGTGTGTGTGTGTGTGTGTGTGTGTGTGTGTGTGTACGTTCCACAAAGGAATATCCTAGCTCTGCATCTTCCAAGATAAAACTCATTTCAACCTTTCCCAAGGACTTTTTTCTATACTTCCACATGACTCTAATAAATCTCCAGGATGATCGCCTTGTTTATCTACTGTTATGAAACCCCAGACCACATTTCTTTTCTTTGAGAATTTCCTCATTAATGCACACTCTTTCTTTTGCAATTGTTGTTGTTAGCCCCTCTTCAGTGGGCCCCCCACTCATCATGACCCCGTGCAGAATGGAAGAAAACACTGCCCCATCCTGCACCGTCCCCATGATGGGTCAGAGATTGCAATATTGTGATCTATAGGGCTTTATCGTTGGCTGATTTTCAGAAGTAGACTACCAGCCTTTCTTCCTAGTCTGTATGGAAAGAAAAATCTGATCAGTAAGTCAATCAGCGTTAAAAAATTTTATTCAGTGGTAAAATCTGTTCAGGAGCAAGAAGCATAGCTCCGGAGAGAAGAGCTTATCATATTACCATTTTGATCAGCTTATATACGGTACAAACTGTTAGAGGATTTCCCAAAAGGAAAATTTAAAATAATTGGTTGTTATTCACTTAATTGGCAGGAGGTGGCTTGGACTGGTATATTAAGTTTGTGTGATGGCATTCTAGAGGCTAGTTACGGTTTATCTAATTATTTAAACTATTCCTAGAACTGTCTTTATCAGAAGTTTTTAGTTTCTGGGAAAGGTTAAGTTTAAATAGCGGGGAGTGGAGGGGGGCAGTATTTTCTTTAACATCTATCGTAGTCCGGAAGCTCTGATGAAACCTGTTCAGCATCATAGCAACAAGCAAGCCTTCACTTACAGACTGGTGGTGGTTTTCATTGGCCAGGAAATGAACCCATATCTCCAGTCTGGGAGGTGAGAATTTTACCACTGAATTAAGATTGCCTCTTTTAAGATAGTCCAAATAAAATCATCCCCTTCATTGTTCAGTGCATTTTGTTTTCTTACAAGGAAATAAACTTACATCATTACATTTTTGAAAAAGATTAAGCGAGATTGATGTAACCAAAGCAATACACGCAACATATTTCACTTTTAAACTCTCTCTACAATTAATATTACTGTGAATATCTAAGTCAAATAGTCCTATAAACAAGTATTTGGTCCTATTGGTAAATATCGTCGCTTCCTACAATTAGATATAGATGGAAAAAAATCTCCTCTTAACCAGGATATAGGTTTACATGGAAGCAAGTCTTAAATTGATATCAATGCATGAATAAACATTCCCAGCAAAAAAACAAAACACAAAAATCCATCACATAACGAACGTGTTTCCTTTAGCTTCCTCCACTTTCTGTCCTCAGGCATTCTGACAAGTACTTTGAAAGGATTAAGTCACTCTGAGTCAGAAAGAACCATATTCTGATGCAAATCAGAAAAATAACTGGTGGGATCAGACAATACAATTCTCCATTAAAATTGGGGGAAGGAAGATATGGAACCAACCAGATATCTTGACCTAGAGATTTGTTTCATAGGTTCCAAGCTGCTGAGTTTGCTAGGTTCTTATGCCCTCTTAGACAAGAGTGGCAGGGTTTATATGGATTTTCTAAGTAATTATTTTTGTGAATTTATTTCACCAATGAAATAGTATGACTAACATTACATATGCTAATTACAGAACCCACTGTACAGTTAAACCAAAACCAAATCCCGCTCTTCCAGCTCATAGAGACCCAATAGGACAGAGTAGAACTGCCTTGTAAAGTTTCCAAGGAGCAGCTGGTAGATTCGAACTGCTGACCCTTTGGTTAGCAGCCATAGCTCTTAATTACTGCACCACCAGGCCTCCACTGTGCAGTTAGATGAAACTATTTGAAGGATGTGCTATAACCTTTGGAGTATGACAGGAGCCCTGGTGGTGCAGTGGTTCAGCACTGGTACGCTGACTGAAAAGTCGGTGATTTGAACCCACCAACTGCTCCATGGGAGAAAGATGTGGCATTCGGCTCCCCAAAGATTACAGCCTTGGAAATCCTATAAGGGCAATTCTACTCTGTCCTATAGGGTCACTGTGAGTTTGAATTGAGTTAAAGGCAATGGGCTGGAACTTGGATTCCTGACTGGAATCTTTCAAATGCTAACCAACTGCCCTTGAATTGTGAATTCCTGATTAAAGTACTTCAAATACTGACTAACAGCCTCTAGGTTGTTTCTTTTAGAGCTAACCAGCATATATATGTATCCCACTCTTCTCAACAAAGCATTGTTAAACAATATTAAACATCATCACTGCATTGTATTTTGTTTTGATTTGTTTGCATATTGCATAAGGAATTTGGACTTAAAGTCTTTGGTTTATCATTACTCATATAGACTCTTCATAATTTTACACAGTGTATTTTCTTCTCTAGGGTTTTTTTTAACAATTTGCAGAGATGATCTCTAAGCAGATGGGCTTAGAACATAGTGTTTTTACTTCATTTAATGTTTAATAGGTCAATCTCACCCTACCTAGCATTTAGTGTTCATTGTTAATATCTCCATTATATTGAGCGATTTCTGTAAATTATTTTCTCCATTGTCTGATTCAACATTAAGTGTATAGCCAAGATTTGAAGACTTGGTATGATTGCAGGTGAGGATCTGAGTAAACAAGCAGTATTGTGTGTAAAGTACCAAAAAAGAAAAGAAAATATGGTAAGAATATTACTCAAAAAAAAAAAAATAAATTTAGCCAACTTTTGTTTTAAATTAGATATCAAATGCCAGAAATATAGAGACAGGAAGTAGACATCAAAACAAACATTCTTCTTCTGAAAGGCCTAAATTCATTTTGCCTAAAAGAAAAAAATAAATAAATAAAATAAACATTTTTTTTTTTTAAAGTATTGCATTAGCTCTTAAAACAGACAGTGTTGACATTTTGAGGTGTGAAAGAGAGATTAATTTTGGATAGAGAGATATAGGATGCTAAGAAAATTAAAATGCTTTTTTGGGAGATTAAAAAAAAATATATGGTAAGAATCTTTTTACTGGTTCCTGCTGCTTTTCTCTGTTTGAAGCATTATCCACACATCTAGTAGTTCTCTTGAGGAAAGCAGACAAATGCTAAACAACATTTGAATGTGATGGGTTGAAATATTATAAGAGCAGTTTTTGAAGGAAAGCATTGGGAAGAAGATAATTTTCAAAGGCACTAACACAGTAAAATTACCAGAGAAGTATTAGCATATTTTGTATTTTAAAAAGTTAAATTTGAGATTGTCTTATATTTACTTTGCTCTGTCCTTCAAATTTTATTTCTCATTTTCTTTTTCCTTACGAAGGAGTCCAGCGGTTTAGAAAGACTACCTAGAAATCTAATCATGGTGAAGACATTGAAGCTTGTTAATGATTCAAATATATATGCATGAACACTCATGCATATGTATGTATATATGTGTATGTGGCTAAAGAAAGGCTATTTTGCAGTTAATAGACTTACAGTCTGCACAAATTAAGAGACTTTTTTTTCAAAATTTAGAACACACTTACTCTTGGGACAGTGAAAATAAGTTACTGGCACCTGTTGTTTTGTCTCCAAATATCTACTCTTTCGTCTCCTGTCAACATCATTTATTTTATTTTTTGGGGAATAATCTTCTCCAAGTCGAGGTCCATGTATGTAAAAACTGTGTAGGGACAGCATCTGACCCCTTCTAGCTTCACAAGGGAGAAGGAGAATCAAGATCAACAGCCCAAGGCCAATTCCTATAAGGCAGAGGTCAAACATACCTCCTGTCTCTGCTATCTTTACCTATTCTGACACCAACCTTCCCTCCCATGGCACTCTCTACTTCTCAGCTGGGTTTGATAGTCCATTGCAATGGCCACACAGAACTCACAGACAATACTCAGGATTATGGGGTTTATTAGGGAAGTAACAGGTTACAATTCATTCTCAGGAACACTCAGGATACAGTTCTTCCATCAGGGCAGCCTCTTCTCAGCTGTGCTCCAGGCAGGCCTCTCCCTGGCCCTGGACCTCTGCTCTGCTTGGGCAAGTGTTACAAAGCTCTTTTAGCTCTGCCAATAAATGCCCAGAGGCACCTCACTCTGCTAGTAAGCCTTGGCCCAAAGGCACTCAGCTTTCTTGCTTCGTGGGCCTGGAAGCCCACTGCACCGTCTCCTACCAGTCTCTCCTGCCGGTCCCACCTGCTGAGGTTTCTCTGCTACCATTTCTCGCTCTCTTCAGTGTTACAGATCTCTCTATGTCTCCTGGTTTCAGGAACTTCTCAGTGCAGGGAACCCACGTCCAAAGACATGCTCCATTACTGGCTTTTCTTCCGTGGTGGTGGGACCCTCTGTTTCTTGTCTCTAGGATGTCTCACTTTAAGTCCAGCAGGATGGCAAAACTGACCAATTCCCTTGGTAGGCCACAATTACCCTATCTGCACAGTCCTATGCCATCACCTGGGTGGGGGTTACAAGACCATGTTAAGAAAAGCCATACAAGAGTGATCCATCACAACAATGTGTTTTAGGGTGGACTAACCCACACCTCTGGTTCTAAGAGAGGACATATGAGCCAAGCTAGCCCAGCTCTGTTTGTATTTCATTGACCAGCCCACAGTTGTTAATTCAGGCATGGCAAGTCATCCTGGTTGTTTCAAAGAAACAATTCAGTATGTACATGGGACTTACTTTAATTCTAGATTTGATAAACTGATCTGGGATGAGTCTGGGTCCGTTAGCAGCCATTTTGGCACTAAATGGTGTGAGAATGCTTGAGAATAAAATGAATGTAGAAGAAACCAGAGGTGAGAACTCAAAAAGAGAGAGAGAGTAGGAATCACTGAGTCTTGAAATGATTTTAGAACCTGTTGGGTATGATGGATCACTTTTGTGTGGCCTTTCTAGCCATGGTCTTGTAACTCCCACCCAAGAGATTAGGTGGGACTATGTGATAGGATACTTGTGGTCCACCAAAGGGACTGGTCAGTTTTGGCATCTCACTGGGCTTGAAATGAGCCACCCCAGAGGCAGAAAAAAAGAAGACTCCACCACCACCAAGGAAGAACAACCAAGGCCAGCACGCCTTTGGACTCGGGATCCCAGCACTGAGAAGATCCTGGAAGCAGGATCCTAGAGCGAGAGAGAGAAAGAAAGAGCTGTAACACTGAAGGCAGCAGAGAACTGGCAGCAGAGACAAGCAGGAGAGGCCCATAGGAGACGATGCAGTGGGCTTCCTGGCCCATGAAGCAGGAAAGCTGAGTGCCTTTGGGCAGAAGCCAACGGCCAGGGAGAGGCGTGCCTGCAAGTGCGGTTGGGAAGAAGCTGTCCTGGTGGAAGAACTGTGTCCTTGAGTGTTCCTGAACCTGATTTGTAACCTATTACTTCCCTAATAAACCCCATCATCATGAGTTTTGGCTGTGAATTCTGTGTGGCCATTGCAATGAATTATCGAACCCGGTAGAAAGTGCTGTGGGAGGGATGGTTGGTGTCAGAACTGGTAAAGATGGAGAGAGAGGAGGCATGTCTGAACTCCCCCCCATGGGACTCAGGGCATTGATCTTGGTTATCCTTCCCCCTGGTGAAGTTAGAGGAGGCCAGACACGGCCCCCATGCCGTTTTTACAAACTGGATACAGCCATATGAGAAGTCTGGACCTAGAATTCTTATTTATATAAAATGATAGTTTTCTACCATGAATTTGAGGTGTATTTTTGTCCCTTGAAAATAAACGGTTCTGGTCCAAAGAGCTACTCAGATGAGCAAATCATGACTTCCTCAGGAACTTATTACCTCCAGTTTTTACTCACCCAATACATGTGTTCTTTGTAATCCTCAGCTTTTCAGTTTGCGTAATGTGGTGATAGCTGCCCTCCTTCATTTATAGAGCTGTTGTGGAAACTATTTCTTGGGGTTCCACAACAATTCATTTTATTTAGATTGAGATGGGATGCATTTGACTCAGCCTTTCTGAAACTGTAAAAATGTAGAATGTTTTATTTTTCTCATCTTTTTTAATATATGTGTGTATATATTTTTTTTTCAGTTTGAACATCAGCCTAAATTTGCTTCATAAAACTCCCAATAAGTCAGTTTCCATTTTCAAAATGAAATCTCTGCTATAAATTATAAACACTGTAATTGTTACTTGTGGAGAAAATGCAATTGAAAGAAAGCAAGACTAACCTTTCAGTCCCTTTTGAAATTATAGGAAATTCATTACCTTGGAAAAACGTAAATAAAAAATGTTTATCATTAAAATATAATTTTTATGTTTGTTTCTATTGTTCTATCTCTCTCAGGTCTTTATACACAGATGTTCAGATTCAAAATATATTTGGTCCTATGTGTGAAAAAACTCAGCTTCATACAACATAACAGAAAGTATTTCTAATTTTAACAAGAAGGTTGTTTTTGTTTGCCTTATTTTGTTTTGTTTTAATATCTTGTCTTTATCAAAAGCAATTAGTTGAAAACCTAAATCATCTGAATCGCATATCTGTTTCTAGAAGAAGGAAAACATGTGTGGGTTTCGTTCTTTCTAGAAGGAAAAGATATGCATGTTTGTTTTGTTGTTGTGCGTCTTAGTTTCCTAGTGATGCTGTAACACAAATACCTAAAGTGGCCTGGCTTTAAAAAACGAATTTATTTCCTCACAGTTCTGGAAGCTGAAAGTCCAATTCAGGGTCTTCACCATGTGGTTCTTTCCTTGTAGATAGTTCCTTGGTTTCTTAGCATGTAGAGAACCCTCACATGGTGTCTGTCTTCACACATGTATGTGGATCTCTGTATCTAATCTGCTCTTTTTATAACTTAGAAGTGATTAGATTTAGATACTCCACTTAGTTGTGATCTGATTAGCATAACAAAGAAAACCTTATTTCCAAAAAGAATTACATGCACAGGTATAGGGGTTTGGATTCCAGCATATATTCTGAGGATACGCAATTTAATCCATAATGTTGTGTTTTGTCATTTATGGCTGCTTTTGCTTTTTACAATTACTAAATAACAAGCTACTAAAGAAAGATGATGTTAAATAGGCCTTTGGTTTGAGCAGTATTGTGTTTGTCATCATTGTGGTCCAGGAGCACTGGTAGAAGGTCCAGCTTTGCTTTAATGGCCTGTGTGCCTTATTGTTTGCTAATGAGCTGCTTGAAAGCAAGGCCATTGACCAAAACCTCTACTGCAGCTGTAGTCATCTAGTGCTCCTTGTGAGGAGTGATTAATGTGGACCCACAGCATCTTGTTATTGAGGACGTGTTACTGGAGGAAACAGGGCAAATGCTGAGCAGCTATGAGTCCCTGAGGAAAGACCAACTGGAGGTGGCTATGGCCTTGGTGTAGGCAACAAGCACATCATTGGTCCTGCCATGAGAACTGGGCTAACCACGAAGGAGGCAAAGTACACCTGACTGCCTAAGATGGTGGAGGCAACCCAGGTGTACACATCAAAAGGAAATCTGGAAGTTATTTGATGTGACACAGGTTGATATCCCTTAGAAAAATTACCATGCCCCTGTTGAAGGGGATGCAGCTGGGTCTGATCCCAGAAGAGCATAGAGCAGGAATGATGAGGAATTCAAGTTTACCAAGAGAGCAAAGACAGCATGATCACCACCATCATTCAGATTATCAAGAAGACAGAGTTCATTCACCAGCATAACCACACATCTTATGATTGTGTGTACTGCAGCCTCATTGTCCAGAACTTCCATGAGGTCCACGTCATATTGCTCAATACCTGTAACCTTCTCCAAGTGGGAGAAAAGACACTCTGCCATGTGCTGGAAGTAGAGTCCACCTGGGTGCTAACTCTATGGCACAAGCGGTGTGTGCCACTTATCAGTCTGGATTTAGGAAGACACTGATCATCTCTTGTCAGGTCCTCTAGAGGGAGCTTGTGGATCTAAGATGGCCTGCTTGCTGCTGATTTTGTCCTTGTAAAGAGGAGGTGGCTGACTATGGAAAAGGATGTGCAGAGGCCCTGGTGGACTCTAAAGGGTGACACAAATGGTTAGAGCTTGACTACCAGCCAAAAGATTGGCAGCTCAATCCTATCCAGAGGCTCCTCAAAAGAAAGACCTGATGATCTACTGCCGAAAGTTCACAGTCTTGAAAACCTTACGGAGTAGTTCTACTCTGCACACATGGGGTCACCATTAGTTGAAATTGACTTGACAGAAACTAACAATGAACAACAGCTCTTTGCTGAGTGGGCTGTAGCTGGCTACCGTAACCCCTATACAAAGCATACCATCTTGATCTTCCATAACATGAACAAGGAGGAAAAGTATCTTTCCTTCCTTTCAGGAGCGAAGTGAGGAAGCATGCAGATAAACAGCCAGAGGCATTTGCTTCAGTGTTCCTCACCTACAATATAGACCTCAACGTGCAGGATAACAACTGGCTCTTACCCCAGTGGTAAGAATTGGTGCACAGACTGATTGTTATTTGCTATAAATTAAAAAAAGAAAAAGAAAAATTAATATACTCTGCTCCAGAAACTTCATGTGTGCATTCAAGATGTTAGTAAAGATAGATACTTAAAAATTTAACAGTATCCTTGTCAGTTTTCATTGTGAAAGATCAACTTATTGTCTTGATAATATGTTTTCTATAAAATTCGGACAGTTTATAAACACCTTTGGTGGGTTAATATGCTATCTTAAATATGTGGAGTATTCTTAACTTTCAGAATGCTTTGTCACTCATTGTTCTTTTAGACTTTCACTGAGCTCTCATGCACATACACACACACACACACACACACACACACACACGAAAACAAACCCATTACCGTCAAGTCAATTCCAACTCATAGTGAACCTATTGGACAGAGTAGAACTGCCCTATAAGGTTTCCAAAGCTGTAAATCTTTATGGAAGCAGACTGTCACATCTTTCTCCCATTGAGTGGCTGGTGCATTTGAATTGACTTACAGTTAGCAGCCAAGGGCTCTAACCGCTGTGACACCACACACAAATATAAATATTATTAGATAGCTAATTTTATCCTCACACTGAGATAACACTTATCTACTGTTATGGATTGAATTATGTTTTCCAAAAAATTGTGTCAACTTGGCTAGGCCATGATTCCCAGTATTGTGCTATCGGCTACCATTTTGTCATCTGTTGTGATTTTCCTATGTGTTGTAAATCCTACCTCAATGATGTTAATGAGGTAGGATTATAGGCAGTTATGTTAATGAGACATGTCTCAATCTACAAGTTAGGTTGTATTTTAAATCAATCTCTTTTGAGATATAAAGAGAGAAGCAAACAGAGAGACAGGGGGACCTCATTACCACCAAGCAAGAAAAGCCAGAAGTATACATCCTTTGGACCCGGTGTCCCAGTCTGCAAAGCTCCTAGACCAAGGAAAGACTGATGCATCACAAGGACCTTCCTCCAGAGCTGACAGAGACAGAAAGACTTCCCCTGGAGCTGGCACTCTGAATTCAGACTTTTCGACTCCTAGACTGTGAGAGAATAAATTTCTCTTCGTTAAAGCCATCCACTTGTGGTATTTCTGTTACAGTAGCACTAGATAGCTAAGAGGTCTACTATTACATAATTAATTAGAAGAATTGTGTACAAGAATCAAGGTGTGTATGTTCAATCCAAAACAGCAATCTCACTTTTTCTGTAAAGGTCATTATATAAATGTGATTTGCAGAACCAGTTACGTAAAATGGCCACTGGAATGGATTTCTGATAACACCAAACTCTTTTTCTTTCTCTCACGCCTGCTTCCCACTTTCAGGCATTCCACGTACTTTTGTTCTCCTCTTCCACCCTTATGAAGAAACTAGTGCCTCTGTGTAAGAGGTGAAAAAGTCATTTGAAGGTATCAATATTTAGGTTTTAGTTTGTTACCTCTATTAAGAGTACTTGCTCTGTGCCTTCTAAGGCCTATAAAAAGTCCCTCGGTGGTGCAAACTGTTTGTGCTTGACCACTAAACTGAAGATTGGCGGTTCAAACCAACCCAGCATTACTGTGGAAGAAAGGTATGATGATCTGTTTCCATTAAGACTACAGCCAAGAAAACCCTATAGAGTGTTCTGTAACACATGGGTTTGCTATAAGTCAAAATAGACTGGATGGAAAAAGGTTTATAAATGATTTAACACAGTTAACTCATTGCTCTATCTTGGTAAAAAATTGTTTTCCAAAAGAAAAACACAATTTCAACAGCTTCTTGCACCCTTCCTCCACCTCAAGCTGCCTGCCTCCCATGTTGTTGTGTTTGTCAAGTGCCATGAAGTCACTCTCGACTCATAGTGATCCTATGTACAACAGAAAGAAACACTGCCTGGTCTTGCCATCCTCACAATCATTGCTATGTTTGAGCCAACTGTTGCAGCCTCTGTGTCCACCCATCTCTTGAGGATCTTCCTCTTTTTTGCTAACCATCTACCTTACCAAGCATGATGCCCTTCTGCTGGGACTGGTCCCTTCTGATAACATGTCCAAAGTACATGAGACAAAGTCTCACCATTCTCCCTTCCAAGGAGCATTCTATCTGTGTTTCTTCCAAGACAAACTTGTTCATTCTTCTGGCAGTCCATGGTACATTCAATATTCTTGGCCTATACCATAATTCAAAAGCATCAATCCTTCTTCAATCTTCATTGTTCGTTTTCCAGCTTTCGCATGCATATGAGGTGATTGAAAATATCATGTCTTGAATCAGGTGCACCTTAGTCCTCAAAGCAATGTCTTTGCTTTTCGACACTTTAAAGAAGCGTTTTGCTGCAGATTTGCACAATGCAATACATCATTTTATTTCTTTACTGTTGCTTCTGGACGCATTGATTGTTGATCCAGGTAGAATGAAATCCTCAACAACTGCAATTTCTTCACCATTTATCATGATGTTGTTTATTGGTCCAATTGTAAAGATTTTCATTTTCTTTACATTCAGATAAAATCCATACTGAAGATCATAGTCTTTTAGCTTTATCACCAAGTGCTTCAAATCATGTTAACTTTTGGCAAGCAATGTTGTGTCATCTGCTTATCCCAGGTTGTTAATAAGTCTTCCTCCAATCTTGTTGGCATGTTCTTCTTTATATAGCCCAGCTACTAGGATTATTTGTTCACCATATAAATTGAGTAAGTAAGGAAAAATCATACAACCCTGCTGCATAGCTTTTCCAATTTTAAACCACATAGTATTTCCTTGTTCTGTTTGAATGACTGCTTCTTGATCTGTGTCCAGGTTCCTCATGAGCACAATTAAGTGTTCTGGAATTCCCATTCTTCACAATGTCATCCGTAACTTTTTATGATCAAACATAAATTTAAAAAACCTCATTTTCATATTATATAAAATGTCATGTACACATAGATGTCAGTAAATGCAAAAACGCTAATGTTAAGGACTATCTGCTGTATCGAAGTCTCATTTTTAGTGCTTTGGGGAATATAACGAATGCCTAAAATAGATTGTATGTATGCTTATAATGCAATGATCCCAAATCACATATGTGTGAAAACTGTAATGTATGATGTAGACATTTTAGTTAAGCTTTTAAACTGACAAGTTAACTTTTCTGTACTATATACGTTCTGACATCATTGTCAGCTGCTTTAGTATAAGACAACTGCTTTGATAAGGCGTGACACAGTCTTTAGTTTTACGTTAAAACACTCCAAATGTGCACCCCTTATTACGGATCTACGACGCAGGTTATTCTGATGTAAGTCAGCCCCCCTACCCTCCCCCCCACAACAGACCCTTAGCAGGCAAGACCAAAGAGTCAAAATCATATAAAAACCCTAGGCTTTTGCCCCTTAACTGAGAGCAAGTCAGAGATAACTAGTTTCCACACTGGTCTGTCTCTTGAGCTCTCCAAAAACCCAGCGCTGTTGGAGGCTGTGCCAAAGACAGCTTTGCCTCACTGCCTCTGATTTCAATTCCTAGGATGAAGGGACCTCTGTAGAGGACACAGTGCTGGTTAAGTTTGCATCCTGAGACTTTTTATTAAAGATAAAAGCCTGAAGTCTAAAGATATGGACTCTAACCACTGGACAGTATTTTAATTGTTAACCTTAATTATCTGGTCAGAGATGAATGTCTTGTAGTCTTACTTGTGTGTCTTGCCATGACTACTTTGCAATAAATGAAATTAGTTCATGCATTATACACTTGGTGTTTCTTATTTTAAAATTGAGTCCTACAAGTCAACAGAGCTTTTGCCTAAAAAGACTTTAAGGTTGGATGCAGAAAAAAATTTTTAAGAAAAGTCATATATGCAGCAAACAAACAAAGAAAAAAATCTAAGATAGCTTATGGTACAGGATATATGGGTAATATACAGGTAAGTTCTAAACCTTACTTTTTCTAGTATTTATTAATTACTTCTCTATTGACTTTTCACAGACAGTTACTAATAAAATAGCAAAATCAACCAATTTAAAAGATTGTTCTCTTTCCCAACATCTGGGAGAGGCCAAATTCTCATTATCATAAATTTAAAAAGAAAGAAACAAATGGAAAACTAAATAATTCTTCAGTTATCTTAACAGTCTTCAATATTAGAGAGGCAGATTGAACTGTTCTCTCCACTACTTAAGGAAGGAAAACTTAGAGGGGAAAAAAATGCATCAACATTGGCCTTTATTATATATACTCAAGTCCTTCATTTAAACCTAGTGGATCAACCATTTTTTATAGATTATTCATGTTATGTTTCCTTATCTTCTGTGGATTTTTGATAAGGCAAGAACAGAGAACTTGTAAGGGACTTGGAAGGGAGAATTGAGGAAATTTAGATTACAAGTGTTGGAGAAATACTCCAGAGAGAGAAATCAGATAAAGAACTAGGGAGTATCTAAGGAATAGGCAAAAATAGAAAAATGGGTGAAATAGCATGTCATTTGGGCTCTCATTTCGGTATGCCCATACAGTATTTCTGATAACCAAGGAAAGAAATGTAAAGTAGTTTCTTGCCTACATTGGGAAATAATTAGGAACTCTAATAATATTTCTGGATCAGATGGTTCATTCAAGAAACTAATGGAAGACTTGGCTATATATGGTAAGTCACAAAGGTAGCCTTAATTTTGTAAAATTTTATGATGGGTGGAACTATTTCCTTCAGTACACCAGTTCGAAAACAGACCTCTAACACTAATGCCATTACCAAACTATTTTAAATTCACAGTATCTGTTAATTAGCTATTGGATAAAAGCAACCACTTTGACACTGGAATTTAATAAAATTAAGGCTACCTTTGTGACTTACAATTTAATATAGATACATCCAAAGATTTAGAAATTCCTTGGTACTTTGTCAAAACATTGAAACCATTTTGAAATTCCCAATGAGACAAAAGTAACACATGCCCAGAGTATCCTTCAAAACTTGCTCTTCAACTTGTCTTTCATATAATAGACGGATAGCATCAACTTTATATTGAATCAAGAACCAGTATTATATCAGTAGATCATTTGATCCAAAGTCTTATTTTATAGGTAAAGAAAATGAGGACACAAGAGGCCAGTCATACAAGTCAGAATTTCTATTCAGTCATTACATTTCCCACTAAGTCATACAGCCTAAAGCAAAGAAATTCACTCTGTCCATTATTTTTAATTGTCAACTATCTCATTCATACCTTATTAAGAATAAGAAATAACAGATTTTATTTGTAAGAAGAAAAATTCAATTTTTTACCCTACTATTTCTATTTTCATGGAAGCAGAGCTGACAGTATCAAAAGAAAAAAAAAAATTGGTGATTTAGTGATGCTGGTTTAGGAATAGGGAGATAGAAAAAAAAAGAAGAGAGGTAAAAAAATTTTGATGTAAGACCTGTAGCCAGAAAATGTAATAAATAATATCTATTTATTCTTTGATGTTTGATTTGAGTATATAGTAGTCTTATCTACTTCAGTTGAATTTTGCAATGATTCCATAAACTGAAATGGAATTTATTAATTAAATATTTCTCAATATAACAGTGATAGGTTTTCTTAAGACATTAATAATAATGATGATTGCAGCTGTGGAAAAATACAAATCACGATCATTTGGGCTTGAAAAATCTTAAACTGTAGCATAACTTCTAATTAAATTTTATTTTTAAAGCATCAATATAAAATTAAAATAATATTAATATTTATAATGAATATTCATTTAGAACCTTATTTTCTCTTAAGAAATTATCTCTGTTATCCTTGGTCTTCATGAAAGCTTTGCAATTAACCAGAAGTATTGCCATTTTGCGCTTAGAAAACTTGAGTTCAGAGGAGTTCCCTGCTGCCACCCAGTGTGTAGAAGAGCTGAGATTAAAATTTAAGATTATGATTCCAAAGGCTATGACCTCTCCTAGCATAGTGGTTACGAATTAAGGCTGCTAACCAAAATGTTGGTAGTTCAAATCCGCCAGATCCTCCTTGGAAACTCTATGGGTCAGTTCTACTCTGTCCTATAGGGACGCTATGAGTCGGAATCGACTCGATGGCAACGGGGTTTTCGGGTATGACCTCTCCACCCTATTAGGGGCAGATTAAGGCATGTGAGGGGCTTAAAGACTGATAATCTACAGTGTTCCCTCCTCTGCTTACTTACACATTCGAATGGGATATGTGAGTTATATATATACATGTATGCGTGTGTGTGTGTATGTGTGTGTGTCCTAGCTATCCATGATGTAACTTCTTTTTCAATGTGATTATATTAGCAATTGGAGCCCTGGTGGGGTAGTGGTTAAGAGCTCAGCTGCTAACCAAAAGGACCACAGTTGAAATCCACCAGCTGCTCCTTGGAAACCCTGTGGGGCAGTTCTCCTCTGTCCTATAGGGTCACTATGAGTCGGAAGCAACTCCACGGCACCTAACAACAACAACATATTAGCAATTAGACTCAAAATGACATATGCAATTTTAGCAGAATGAGATGAATTGGGTTATAAAATTTTTAGTAGATGTGAGATTCTAAGGTTTTTACT
Organism: Dugong dugon; assembly: GCA_030035585.1. Lineage (NCBI taxonomy): Eukaryota > Metazoa > Chordata > Mammalia > Sirenia > Dugongidae > Dugong > Dugong dugon. The sequence goes on along the minus strand of CM057463.1, from coordinate 104,300,288 downwards.
ATAGATCACATTTTCTACAAAAAGAATAAATATTTCACAACAAAGAAAATGAGCCAGTGAACTTAGTTGTTTGAACAACAAGTGTAAAATTCTGTTGATCTCACACAATGAAAAATTCGTTTTATCAGTTTTGCATTAAACGGCTCATACTTCAGTTCCGATGCTTGTTTTGTTATAAATGCTATAATTATAAATGAATACATGAAAAGATATCATAAAGGAAAATTTAATGATCAAAAAACAAATATTACTACAAATAGCTATATTTTATTTTTAGATAAGTCTTTGATCTCTAACATGTTATAATTAAAAACATTTATTCTTTGCTCTTATAAATTCTTCAATGATTTTGTCACAGTTAACCCGCTGAATAATTTATCCTTTCATACATAATAAGGATAACAAACTGAGTCTATCTTGAATCATTGTTGTACACTGAGTGTTTTTGAGTCTCTTTAGTGATGAAAAAATGAGCATTCTGTTGTGCAGTTTGTGATCATTAAAGGTAGGAATACGCCTAAAGTAATTTCAACATTGGGAAATACCCATTGTATTTTATCTTCTGTTATGGAATCATACATGCCTACATGAGTAAAATGTCTTTCCTGAATCTGTGAACTTACTTCTCATGTAAGAATGAAATGGTTGCATTTCTTTGTAAAGGTTTGTATTTAAGTCATCCAGATAAGCCTGCACTAATTTCTTGGATGCCTTCACGCATTCTTCATTAGCTATATCCACATTGTTTAAGAAGGAAAATCTATTTGAAAGAACCTCATACATTTTTATCCTTTTCATGCAAAATTCAAGTATGTCAGTGATGGCATAGTGTATGGTTACATGAAATTGATCTCTGGCACTCAGTGATACTTCTGGAGCACTTCCACTATTGTTTCTTTTTAATACTTCTGCCAAGGGGAACTGCTTGATAATCAGTATTTGGCAGTATACCCCACTCCTCACTTATTGACATGGTTACTTTCTAAAGACTGGGTCATTATGTGACAATGGGCATTATGCAAAAACAGAGGATATTTTTTTTCTGTTTTCAGATCATTCATTTGTCCCATTTTTTTTAAAAAAAAAATATGATCATAGAAATAATAACAGCTAAGATTTACTGATGTGCTCAATGCTGTGACAAGTCCAGTTTTGAATTATTCCTCTGTGGAGAAGGACACTTGAAGGAGGCAAAGCTGGATAAAGCTGGAATGTGTGGCTGGAGGGCCCATGGCTTAACCACTTCACCTTCCTCCTGTGCTGGGCCAGAGTTTTCCTAGTGGAACCGCCTCCAAGACTCCATTCTCGCCTCTACAAGCCCTGTATTAATGATCCCAGAGCCTGTTCTGTCCTCCGGACCTGGCAAGTCACCAAGGATTGGGATATCCTGTGAGGGTGTTGAGAGACTGGCCTAGGACCCAGCCCCACCAAGACTTCAGACCCAGTTTGACTTACTTTGGGATGTCATTAAACTTGCAGGCATTTCTTCTAAACACGCTCTACAATGCCTATTTCTTTCCTCCCTTCCCACCCCACAGTAATTTTGAGCTGCTGGACCTCAGGCTGAATAAGAGCTGGGAACCCAGAACAGGCACCTGCTGGCTCAGTACTGCCTGCACATCCACCAGGAGGCTGGCCCCATGCCACAGCTGGATGCAGCACCTCCACAAGCAGGAAGGAGCAGAGGGCTCAGCACAGTGTGGCCCAGCTGCTGGAGGCCACCTGGAGACCCTCCTCGAGGGATGGGATGCTCTGCAGTCATTGCTGCCATGCCCACTGCCTCAATAAATCACAAAATAGTAGAATAGTAGATTTTTTACTGTTGTCATAAATGAGTCATGTCAGATAACGAGACAGTTGATAAGTGAGGAGTAGGTGTATTTGTTTTGCTGAGTTTTCCAAATTTTCAAAATATTCTCCTAAATCATGTAAATACCTTGTTAATGACTGGTATAAATCAGTGCAGGTCTTAAATTTACCTCTAAATCTTGGAGAGCTTGACTCATCCAATGAAAATACTGCAATATATTATTCCACATAACCAATGTAAATATATACTCTCTAGTGTTTGCATTTGTTGAAGATGTTTTCTGCTTCACTTTTGGTATATCCTTTTCGTGTCTGGTCTTCAGCAATATTTTCTAAGGCAACTAGAATCTAGGTGTAATCTAGGTGTACGATTTCAGGGTTGCAATTTTTGCTACAGCAAGCACTTCCCAGTGTGTATTAGAAAGACATTTTAATGCTCAATCATTGCCTAAATATGTTCTAAGAACCACCCATCAGTGATGAGAGGTGGTAAAAAAAAAATGTGCAGAGTAACTGAACAGTAGAAAAAAATCAACTGCTTCCAGACAACAATCTACTGTGCTACCTCTGGCAAGATTAAGTGAATGAGCAGCACATAATATGAAAATGGTGTGTTCGTTACTTTCTAAAATTTCTGTTGCATGCCTTTACAACACTCTGACATATTGGCAGCATTGTCATAGGACCGGCCTCTGCACTTAGAAAAATCAATTACAAACTTCACATAAATAGTGAAGTACTTGATTTGCAAGTTCTTCACCAGTATGACTTCTTAAGCTAGTAAATGTGATAGATTATAGGTTTCTCATCTGTTGGAGATATGTGTCATAAAACAGTACTTAGCTGATCTGTATGACAAAGATCAGGAATGGAATCTACAGACAAACTTAAATATCAAACTATATTAATTTCACTGAAAATAGTTGATCCAACTTTATCACTTCTTAAGTTTATTAATTCTTCACACATTTTTTAGACATATACAATGGGTTGCTCTTTCTTGTGTTACCATATTTTGAAGTGTGACCTGTAAAAATAGATCAAACTGAGGAACAAGTTCAAGTAAACTCCACAAATTTCCATTTTGTGAGTATGCAAACACTTCCTTTCTTCTCAAAAAGACAGTTTGTCTTCATTGATTGTTATAATTATAGCAACGATGCATTACAAAATGGCTGTCCAATACTAGTGCTCTTCATTAATTTGTGTTTCTAGTTCATGAATTAAGCAAAAACCACATCTTCAGTTTAAATATGACAACATATAATCTCTGTGAATTGAACCATTTTCATATTTATCATTCATATTTGAGTTGTGCCTATCACTAAATTCATCCACAGCAAATAGAGAATTAGGTGATTTAGGACGGAATAGTCTGTAAACATGACAACATATGGAGTCAACTGAAGAATACATTAGCCACTCCCTCTTATAAGTTTACCATTAGCTTTGCACCGTAGAAATATGTTCTAGCTACAGAACATTGTTTTTTTGTTGTTGTTAGGTGCCAGCAAGTTGGTTCTGACTCATAGTAACACTATGTACAACAGAAGTATCATAGATTGAATTGTGTCCCCCAAAAATATGTGTATCCATCTGGTTAGGCAAAGATTCCCAGTATTGTGTGATTGTCCATCATTTTGTCAGCTGATGTGATTTTCCTAGGTCTTGTAAATCCTGTCTCTACGATGTTGATGAGATGGGATTAGGGACAGTTGTATTAATGAGACAGGACTCAATCTACAAGATTGGATTGTGTCTTGAGCCAATTTCTTTTGAGATATAAAAGAGAAAAGTGAGCAGAGACACAGGGAGACATCATAACACCAAGGAAACAGCGCTGGGAGCAGAGTGCATCCTTTGGACCCGGGGTTCCTGCATGGAGAAACTTCTAGTCCACAGGGAAGATTAATGGCAAGGACGACAGAGATAGAAGGCCTTCCCCTGGAGCTGACACCTTGAATTTGGACTTCTAGGCTCCTAGACTGTGAGATAATAAATTTCTCTTTGTTAAAGCCATCCACTTGTGGTATTTTTGTTATAGTAGTACTAGATGACTAAGACAAGAAGTAAACACTGCCTGGTCCTGCACAATCCTCCCAATCGTTATGCATGAGCTCATTGTTGCAGCCACTGTGTAAAACCATCTTGTTAAGGATCTTCCTCTTTTTTGCTGACCTTCTACTTTACCAGGCATGATATCCTTTCCCAGGGAGTAATCCCTCCTGATAACATGTCCAAAGTACATGAGAAGAAGTCTCGCCATCCTTGCTTCTAAGGAGCATTCTGGCTGTACTTCTCCCAAGACAAGTTTGTTTGTTCTCTCTGCAGTCCATGATATGTTCAAAATTCTTCACCAATACCATAATTCAAAGACATTGATTCTTCTTTGGTCTTCCTTATTCATTGTCCAGTTTTTGTATGCTTATAAGTAGACTGAAAATATCATAGATTGGGTCAGACATTCCTTAGTCCCTGAAGTGACATTTTGCTTTCTAACGCATAAAGACATCTCCTGCAGCAGATTAGCCAAATGCAATATGTCATTTGATTTCTTGACTGCTGCTTCCATGGGTGCTGATTGTGGATACAAGTAAAATGAAATCCTTGACAATTTCAACATTTTCTCCGCTTATCAAGACATTGCTTATTGGTCCAGTTGTGATGATTTTTGTTTCCTTTATGCTGAGGTACAGTCCATAATGAAGGCTGTAGTCTTTCTTCTTCATCAATAAGTTCTTCAAGTCCTCTTCACTTTCAGCAAGCAAAGTTGTGTCATCAGCATATTGAAGGTTGTTAATCAGTCTCTTTCCAGTTCTGATGCTGTGTTATTCTTCATACAGTCCAGCTTCTCAGGTTATTTTCTCAACATACAGATTGAATAAGTATGGTGAAAGGATATAACCCCGATGCACACTTTTCCTGACTTTCAACCCCCCAGCATTCCCTTGTTCTGTTTGAATGATTGCCTCTTGGTCTATGTACAGGTTCCTCATGCGAACAATTAGGTATTCTGGAATTCCTATTCTTCAGAAGATTATCCATAATTTGTTAGGATCCACATGTGTCAGATACCTTTGCATAGTCAATAAAACACAGTCAGACATCTTTCTGGTATTCTCTGCTTTCAACCAAGATCCTTCTGATGTCAGTAATGATATCCTTTGTTCTAGGACTTTTCAGAATCCAGCTTGAATTTCTGGCAGTTCCCTGTTGATGTACTGCTGCAACCACTGTTAAATGATCTTCAGCAAAACTTTATTTGTGTGTAATATTAATGATATTGTTTGATAAATTTCCACATTCTGTTGGGTTGGCTTCCTTTGCAATGGGTACAGATACGGATCTCTTCCAGTCAGTTGTTTATAATTCATTAATTTTCTCCACAAATTTTGAAGTGGTCCTCTTTATACTGACAATCACTTGGACTTCTTTTGATCCAATAATTTACATCAGTAAAATAAAAATTATTCCACAAAGTAAGATCTTTATTTCTGTCATTTATGGGTTCTATAGACATGACAATTTCAGATTCTAAAATAGTTTCACTTTCTACCCCATTATTAACTTTTTATTACTGCAGCAAGGAATGGATGCAGAATTTGGAACTAGTTCTGTTATATTCGTATTGTGATTAGTAATTTTAGCACTAAAGGTATTAGTATAATGATTTGCACCCATTAAATTCGAGTGTTCAATGGAAGAATTCTGATTCATTATTTTTTAAAAAGGAAATTAATTTTGAATTGTCTTTAGGGATTCACAAGTCCTTTTCTTTTTCGTCTTCTGAAAGCTTTTGTTTTCGCACTCCACCTTGTTGCCGTTTCATTTTACCTGTATATAAATCTATGTCACTTTCTAAATTTGGTTCTACTTTAGCAAATCAATTTGAATAATTGAAAATAAATAAAATTTGTGAAACAAGTAAAATTTATGAAATAAACTTTAAGTTCAAATTTGAACATTAACACAAAAATTTTTATTTGAAAATTAGCAAAAAAAAGAAAAGATTTTGAACATGTAATTTTGTTCTTCTGGTCTGCAATAGTCAAAAGAAATAGTACTTATGAGGCAGTCATGATAAACAACGGGGGCAAAAGCGATGGTAAAGAAAATGATACAAATGTTAGGGTGTGCTCACTCTGAAGAGGTAGTTTGGTTCGCTTTGCACAGGACAGGACCAGATATACCACAAGTCACTTGATTATAGTGCCACTGGCCCATTCTCATGTGGTCTATGAAAGACCACTAAATGTGAAGTTATATCCAATTGGTCCAAAGAAAAAAGGAAGATATAATTGTTACTTTATACAAAATTTATAAAATGTACATTTCATTTCTTTATGAAATTATTCAACTCCAATATTCAGAGATACGTATATAATTAATGTAATAATAACGTCACTTCTCAATGGGCAAGTTTGTTTTTTGAGTCATAACAGTATCAATCAATTTCTTAAAAGAAAGTCAGTCAGAAGGGAAATGGAAAATAAAATACATTTATATAATATTTATTATCTCAATATTCATTTAGTATATTTCCTAGAGGAATTATTCAGTTTCCTTGCAAAGAGATACATAAATATTCTGATAAAATATAAATGTAATGTTCTGATGAATGCCCTTTTTTGTTTTCTTGAAAGATGACTTTAGGAACACACTCATTGCAAAACAGAAACATATTTTGCATGATAAATATTGAATTTTGTGTCCTCTTAATGTGCCTAATACCTCATTTATTAGTGTATATAGAGTAATATAAAGCACTGTGTCCTGCATAACAGACAATAAAAAATTAAACTCACGTGATATATAAATTAAAACTCTTCCTGTTAGGTAAATATTAATATTTCCAGTATTTTTTGGACATTTGCTATGTTAGTATTATATCAAATTATTACCCATGTTAGTATTATATCCAATGTATGGTAGATTGCATTTGAGTGTATGCCAAACATATTTTAAAGTTAAGTTATAAATATTATTGTTTACAAAACTTAGGGCATAAATCTGTACGTAAGTGTTATACAGTAAAGAAAATAATTTCATTGAATTCATTGCAGTGGTCGACCTATTTGAGTTCTGTCACTTTTGTGTGTCAGTTGGGATTGGAGTTCCCACTGGTTGTGTACCAGGATGTGTGCAAGAGCATACCTTTGTGTTTGTATCATGGTGAAGAGCATTGCTCGCCCTCCTGGCTGGAGTTGCTGAATCAGCAGACTTGGATGTACAACACTGTTCTCTCAGAATGCATCAGAGACCTGTTACCTACTAATATAATTCGTTCTTGCTCAGTAATGGCTCATGTTGGATCCAGTTGCATACTGGGTGAATGTAGCAAGAGTTAGACTCAATAGCCCACCCCCATTTCTTATTTATTAGAAAGAAATTGTATACTCCCAAGAGACCCACTGAGATAAGGGTTTCAATTACACAGGAGATGCTGATGTGGTAGGGGCCTCATAGCTTAGAAAACCTTGCACATAGACGCCCTTGTTACCTAAGTGAGCTTTATTTCCAGCCAGCACTTTCTCATGCACTGGAGCTGTTATCAGTTTCATTTAGTGCCCTGCCAGCTCCTTTCCACTGTGGTGCTCACTTTTCCTTGTGTCCTGTCTATTTGGCATCTATAGGTCTTTGCTTCGGACAACTGGTGCTCCGTTTGTTGATGCCCTAAGTGGGGCTTACCTTGCTTATTGGGTAATCCATCCCTGCTCCTTATTGCATTTTCCTTTTCCCTCAAATTATTCTGTATTCCTGATGTTTGTGAAGATCAGCATCTTCTTTTCATCCTGATTTCAGAACTATGTGAACAATAACGCATGGAACAACAAATTGACTTCAGGATATCAGCTTTGGAAAATATGGTTGTGCTTATGTGGTAAAATAAACTTCTCTGAATTTTACATCTAAAGTAGAGAGATTCTCACACACAGTCAGACACAGAACTGGACAACTAGAGTATTGGGAGAGCGTCTCCCCACTAAGCCTACCACCCACTGCAGAGCTGAGTAGACTTCCCTCTGTGCAACAGACTTACCTCACCAGTGAGGTAAGGAATGGATACCAGCATCAATGTCCTCTCCCAAATTCACCAGTGAGACAAATTATCGCTCCTCCCTGGTGTCAGAGTTAGTGAGGAGGGGGAGGAAGCCAGGAGGGGTCTACTTACATAGAAACATAAATTCACTTGTTTAAGTGTTCCCACAATATATTATCAGTATGAAGGGTTTGGAAAAAAAGTCAGTGCACACTAAAAGAAAGGTGAAGAGAAGAAGCTTGATTTATTTTATAGTTTACCCCATTTTAAAACAAGGTCTTAATAAATATAACAATATAATTCAGAATGCTTGGCATTAATTTCATTCTGTGATTAATGAAATTATTACATTTTGGTATATGTACAGATATCTTGATTTTCCTTTTTCTTTTTTTTTAATTCCTGGAATACAATCTTCTAAGTCTTATTTAAATTAAAAAATTAGATACTTAACTCTTTGAATCTCTTCAAAAGTTTCATAGAAACATTTTCAGTTACTTGAAAGTCAGTGCTAATTCTTGAGACATATATGTCACCGGGGATAAATAACCTAATTTAGATGCATCGTGATTCAAATATTTATCTAACATTCAAGGATGACCTAACTCAAATGCGAGAGCCTCAAAATTTGGTTAACTTTATTCATTACTTTTCTGCTTTATATGTCTTTGTATTTCCTGTTTCTGGCTTGAATTAGAAGCAGAACTTCTTGCACTTGTAAAAGCTGTTTCTGTGATGGTTTTATCTCTGGCACAAAGATTGCCATAGAGAAGTATCATATTAGGGAAAAATGTCAAGACCCTAGTAACATCATCTTGTGCAGTCATTGCCTTAGGGCTGTTTGGGAATAAAATGGTCTCATATTAAACACTGCAGTGGATTGTCAAGGTTCTATAGTTGTAGGCTGTTGACTAATGCACTGCTTGCAGCTGGTTGGGAAATTCTTTGTTGAAGAGAGATTCAAATGTTACGCCTTCATTATACACAATGTTATGAATTAAATCACATCTTCAAAAATGTTATGTTGAAGCTCAACCCCTGTACCTATCAATATGATCTTATTTGGAAATAGGGATCATCTTTTGTTACGTTAATGTGGTCATACAGTGTAGGGTGGGTCCGAAATCTAATTCCTTCTGAGTGATGTCTTATAAAATGTGCAGAATCCACACAGACACATAGAGGTGAAGAGGCCATGTGAAGATGAAAGCAGATTATTTTACAAGTCCAGAAAAACTAAGGATTGCCAGCAGCTGCTAGAAGCTGAAAGAGACAAAGGAGGGCCTTTACCTAGAGCTGACACCCTACATTTGAATTTTTAGCTCCAGAATTGTGAGAAAATAAATTTCTGTTGTTTCAAGTCACCTTTTTGTTTTTTTAACCAGCACTAGCAAACCAAGGCACACATATCTATTACGTTTATCCTGTATCCTTTAGATTTTTTTTTAGTCTTCCTTATTGAAGCAAGTCTCAGAACCTCAGTTTTACTGCCTTCCATCTAAGTAGCTGATTCCACTTACCCTATCGACCCGTGCATTGCTTCCCGCAAAATATCCGAAACCAAAGATGGAAAGGTATACACTTCCCTCAAGTCTTTCTTTCTTGACAGTGTTGGAAAAAAGTATGCAAAATGTTTTTGCTTGTGTGAGTGTGTTTTTTTTTTTTTTCATTTTAACATTTATCTGTTGATCAATACAAACATTCACTAAAATAGTAGCAACCAAAAATATAACAGAAGTTTTAAACAATTTAAGAAAGAGAATCTATGATTTATAATTCTTAATTCCCTTTTAAAATAGAAGTCTTAATATTTTTTTTTCCAGTTCTATACCTGACCTGTCTTATCCCAGGTACTGTTGTTATTGTTAGGTGCCATCAAGTCTATTTTGACTCCCAGAGACCCCATTTGATAAAGTAAACTGACCCTAGGGTTTTCTAGGCTATAGTCTTTACAGGAGCAGATCACCAGGTCTTTCTCCTTTCGAATGCTGGCTAGGTTCCAACCACCCACCGTTTGATTAACAGCCTGGCCCTTAACCCTTGTGCTGTCAGGTAGGCTTAGTTCATATTTTCATCTTTTTTAGTTCCACTTTTATTCAACACCAGAAGGTATTTTTCCCTATAAAGGAACCTGTTCTTGGATGTATGTCTGAAGTTCCATTTATCATAGAGCAATGAATGCAATCTTATTTCAAATCGGTGATTTTCAGTGTCTCCTGAGAAGACAGTAACTCTATTGGTGTAACAAGTAACCACCTGAATTGTTCCCCAGTGAGTTCTTTTTTAATCTAATTTCTTTAGTTTGTGAAATTCTGCAGTTTAATTGATCTTTTCTTCAATGTCAATGCATGTTTTACAAATTCTTTATGCACTATTTCCTCTTCCTCTGTTATTAGCCAGTGTTTGCCAATTCTTGTTTTTCAATCTAAATTCCTCCCTCATCCACCTCTAGAAAAGTCTCTTGGATTATTTCCTAGTTCCTATTGTTATTATTATTATCATTTTTAACGGCGCAGTCCTTTACTCTTACACATCCAACATGGTCTGTTAAAAAAATGCTTTTTTTTCCCCTTTAAGTGGTTTTGATTACAGCTATCTGGTTTCAATCACAATGATAAATAAAAATACGGTATTTTAACTAGGTGCCAAATTTCAATCTTAGGTAGTAGAGAATGCATTTTGCCTGAGTATACTTTTAACTTCAGAGCTCAATATTTTCCAAGGTCCCAGAAATGACTGTTTACTTGGGTATAATGTTTGCTTGGAGCTGACTTTGATACAGCTAATACTAACCTCTTAAATATATATATTTATATTATATTATATATATTTATAGTTTTTATGGCTATTTATCGCTTATGACAAACTTTCATTATTTTAATAAGAGTAATGTTTGGAAGTTTGTTCAGCTTTATAAAATCCAATATTTTGGAAAAAGTTTGTTTCTTAGAGAGGATTAAAATGAGTACCTTGCAGGAATAACATCAGCTTAACTGAAATACTAAAAAATAGGTGAATGGAAATCTGGATACATACTTCTTGATATTGAAGCTCAGAGATTTTGTTTGAGTACCAGAATCTCTTATTAGATAAGTGATAGATTAATCACAAAATATCCACTGGATCTAGAAAATGTTGTGATTATCAGCGACAGGTGTAGCTATGCCAATGAATGTTTTATGTACTTCCAAGGGAGGATCTGGAGCATTTTAAGTATAATATTACTGTAGAGATGTAGAGAGTTCAATATGAGATTCCTCTAAACAAAATCTGATTAGAAAATTTAAAACTGGCCAAATCAAAATGTGATATTGATGGGACAAATATGATAGCATTCCAGAAACAAAACAAAGGCAAGTTTTTGACAGTAAGAGCTATGCAATGAACTAGGAAGTAGAACAGAAGCACTAAATATGTTATTAGGCCAATTAACTGGGATATCTCATGAAACTATGACTCTAAACTTCCAAACCAAGGAACCAAATCCCATGAAGTGTTTGGTTGTACATAACAAGACTTAGTAGTTACTCTTTTTTGTTATTGTTGTAAATGAGTCTAACACACAACTTTTGCCAGTTCAACTTTTTATAGGTGTACAACATATTTACAGCAATTACATTAATCACTAAGAAAACCTACCCTTAATCAATGCAATTTTTCCATCACCATAAACCGAAACTCAGTATTCCATAGACAATATCCCATTCTTTTCCCCCTTCTTATGCCCCTGGTAACCATAAGTAAACCTTAGTCTCTATAGATTTGCTTTTTCTAGTCTTTTTATATAAGAAGGTTATGTAATATTTGTCATTTTTTTGACTGACATTTCACTCAGCATAATGTCTTCAAACTCCATCTACATTGTAGCATGTATCAAGAACTTCATTTCTCCTACTGGTTGAGTAGTAGTCCATTGTATGTATGTACCATATTTTGTTTATTCATTCAACCACTGATGGGTATTTAGGTTGTTTCCACTTTTTGGACATTGTGAATAGTGCTGCAATGAACATTGGTGTACAACTCTCTGTTAGAGATTCTGCTTTCAAGTCTTTTGGAATAAACTTGCAAGTAACCACACAAGGCACAACAGTTGACCTCTATCAGCCTGCAGCAACAGAGGAAGAAGGAGAATCAGAAGTAGGAGGAGGAAATGGAACGTGTAGCTAACTGCCTCCGTGGCCTCCTTTGCCACGAGACCAGAGCTGAATGGTGCCTGCTACCATTACTGAACATTTTTATCAAATATTCTATAAAAGAATCCTGATCAAAAGGGTGAAAATGCAGAGCAGAATTTCAGATTCTCATGTGCTCCAGGCTTTCTGGAACCATAGAGGCTGGATGAACCACTGAAACTATTGCCATGAGGTAATATTTAAGCTTTAAACCAAAAATATCCCCTGAAATCTTCTTAAAACCAAATAATAGTTTAACTTCACTAGTAAAAAAGTCTGCTTTGAGAATTATGCTCTTTTAAGAACTATTGATATGGGATCAAACTGACAATAGCAACTGGAAAGATTAGATAGGGGCAAGTGAGTTTATGCTAAAATGGGAGGACAACTCAAAAAAAGAAGATGAGAATGGTTGCACAACTCGAAGAAGAATATAATCAATAACAATGAATTTTACATGTAGACCCTGCTGAATCCATGTATGTTTTGCTGTGCATATTCTCAATAATAACAACAAAATAAATAAAATTTAACAAAAAAGAAAAGAGAAAAAACAGAGGCAAAGTAAAAATAAAGCAAAGGTTTTATTACGATCAAACTATTACTTACCTTTGCACTTGTTATCTTCCTTCTTGGTATTATTGTATGATTTTATTGCCTTACTTTATTAGAGAAAATAATGTAAATAAAGAGAATCCTAAATAGAAAAAATTAAATATAAACACTTCCAAACATTAACATAGACTGTCATTTGTTATTGTTGCTTAGTGTTTCTATTAATCCTGTTTTGAATATAAAATCTGTTTGTATAAAAATCTTTCTCATGCCCTATCTCACTTCAATACATTTGGTACAATATTAACCTAATACAAAATGTAGTTGAGAAGTAAGTCTAAATTAGGAAATTTCCTGGTAACTTTCAATTTGATTTGTATCTCCGAAACATCCTCTGTTTATTAGCCTTATTCAATTGGACAGTTATAACTTCATATACTTCCCAGCCTCCAGAAGCTGTGAATGTTGAGAAAATTAAAAAAAGAAAAGAAATGAATAGTGTATATTTGTTAGGCACTGAATTGTGTTCCCAAAAAAACATGTGTTGCAAATTTTACTATACCTGTGTTTATAATCCTATCTGGGAATGGAAATTTCTATGTTATGTAATGAGGCGGAATTAGTGTAGGATGTATCTTAAGTCATTTGTTCTTTGAGATATAAAAAAGTAGATTAAGCAAGCAAAAAAGCAGACATGAGGAACATACAAGCCACAAGACCCCCAAAGAATTCAGGAATAGAAGCTGAAAAGAAACAAGTTGAAAGGCACTCAAAATACTATTGGGGAAGAGCTGCTTTCTCAAAGTAGAGCTGACCTGTGATGTGAATGGAATAAAGCTTCTGAACCATCTTCCAGAGCCAACATAGAGAGAGAGATTCTCCTAGAGCTGGTACCTTGAATTCAGCCTTCTAGCCTCCTAAAGTGTGGGAAAATAAATTTATGTTTGTTAAAGCCACTCACATGTAGTACTTCTGTTATAGTAGCTCTAGATAACTAAGACAAAATAGTATTAACCAAAGGTTGACTCTGAAGAGGAATGTAAACATACATTCTGCATGATAATCCCATGGCAGATTGTTTTCACATCATAGTTCTTTAGAACTCTCTGCTGTGATTCACTTACCTGTTATGTGACGCTAATGATGAACAACGAATTTCGTATGAGTCAGCAAAACAGAGTTTTGATATTTAAAATGTTATAAAACACTGAGTTTTCTTAGCAGACATAAAGATGCACCAAAGCAGAGTACTAATGAAAAGTCAGGTAGGCACCTTGGCCTTATAGCTTTATCATCTTGTTACCTGAGAGTGCTTGAATCAAAGGTCAAAAATGCCGGTAAACAAGAGCAGAATGTAGGAGTAGAATGAGAGAAACACATTTGGAGTGTTAATGGAAGTCATAGTACATCTTTACACCACTCATCTGTTGGTTTGTCAAACTGTGGTGGCTTGCACGTTGCTGTGATGCTGGAAGCTTTGTCACTGGTATTTCAAAACCCAGAAGGGTCACCCATGGAGGACAGGTTTCAATGGAGCTTCCAGACAAAGACAGAATGGGAAAAAGGATCTGGCAATCTACTATGGAAAAAAGAATTTCATCACTGAAAACCTCATGGATAGCAGGGTAACATTGTCTGATATAGTGCCGGATGATGAGCTCATCAGGTTGAAAGGCACTCAGAATACTAGTGGGGAAGAACTGCCTTCTCAAAGGAGAGCCGACCTGTGATGTGGATGGAATAAAGCTTTTGAACATTCATTTGCTGATGTGGCATGACTCAAAATGGGAAGAAACAGCTGCAAACATCCATTAATAATTGGAACGTGGAACGCCCGAAGTATGTATCAAGGAGAATTGTAAGTCATCCAAAATGAAATATAACCATTGAAGATCGATATCCCAGGCATTAGTGAGTGGAAATGGACTGGTATTGGCTATTTTGAATTGGACAGTTATAGGGTTTACTACGCCGGGAATGACAAACTGAAGAGGAAAGGTGTTGCATTCATCAGTAAAAAGAACATTTTAAGAATTATCCTGAAATACAACTCTGTTAGTGTTTGGATAGTATATATAGGCGTACAAGGAAGACAAGTTAATACAACTATTACTCACATTTATGCACCAACCACTACAGTCAAAGATGAAAAAACTGAACATTTTTGCCAACTTCCAAAGCTTGAAATTGATCAAACATGTAATCATGATGCATTGATAATTATTGGTGATTTGAATGCCAAAGCTGGAAACAAAGAAGGATCCCAAAACGAAACCAAACTCAAGATCAGTAGTTGGAAAATACGACCTTGGTAATAGAAATGACACCAGAGATCACATGATAGAATTTTGGAAGACAAATGACAGACCCCTTGGAAATACCTTTTTTCAACAACATAAACAGTGACTATACACATGGACCTCGCAGGATGGAATACTCAGGAATCAAATTGACTACACCTGTGGAAAGAGACTATGGAGAAGCTCAATATCATCAGTCATAAGGCCAAGGACTCAATGCAGAAATGACTATCAATCGCTTAAATGCAAGATCAAATTGAAGCTGAAGAAAATTAAAACAAGTCCAAGAGAGTCAAAGTATGAAACTGAGTATATCCCACCTGAATTTAGAGACTATCACAAGGATAGATTTGATACATTGAACATAAATGACCGAAGACCAAGCGAGTTGCAGTATGATATCAAGGACATTATACATGAAGAAAACAAAAGGTCATTAAAAAGACAGAAAAGGAAAAAAAAAAAAAAAAACGGATGTCAGAAGAGAACCTGAAACATACTCTAGAACTTAGAGTAGCTAAAGTGAAAGGAAGATTATGTAAAAGATCTGAACAGAAGATTTTAAAGGATAGCTCCAGAAGACAAAGTAAAGAATTATAATGAAATGTACAAAGACCTTAATTTAAAAAACCAAAAGGGAATAACATGCTTGGCATTTCTCAAGCTGAAAGAATTAAAAAAAAAAAAGAAAAAGTCTCGAGTTTCATTATTGAAGGATTCTATGGGCAAAATATCTAACAATCCAGGAAGGATTGAAAGAAGATGGAATACACAGAGTCACTGTACCAAAAAGAATTGTTTCAAAAGGTAGCCTATTATCAAGAACCAATGGTACTAAAATAAGAAATCCAACCTGCACTGAAGGCATTGGTGAAAAACAAAGCTTCTGGAGTTGAAGGAATATCAACAGATGTTTCAACAAATGAATGCAATGCTGAAAGCGCCCACTTTCTATGCCAAGAAATTTGGAAGACAGCTACATGGCCAACCAACTGGAAGAGATCCATATACTTGTCTACTCAAAAGAAAGGTAATGGAATGAAATGCAGAAATTATTGAACAATATCATTAATGTCAAGTGCAGGTAAAATAATGCTGAAGATAATTTTAAAAAGGCTGCAGCAGTACATCGACAGAGAATTGCCAGAAATTCAAGTCAGATTTAGAAGATGACATGTAAGGAGGGGTGTCATTGATTATATGGGATGGGTCTTGGCTGAAAGCAGAGAATGCCAGAAAGATGTTTACCTGTGTTTTCTTGACTTTGCAAAGGTATTTAGCTTTGCGGATCATAATAAACTTTGAATAACGTTTCGAAGAATGGGAATTCTGGAACACGTAACTGTGCTCATGAGGAACCTGTACATAGACCAAGAGGCAGCTGTTCAAACAAAACAGAGGGGTACTGCATGGTTTAGAGTCAGGAAAGTTGTGAGTCAGGGTCGTAACCTTTCACCATACTTATTCAGTTTGTATGCTGAACAAATAATCTGAGACGGTGGACTATATGAAGAAGAACACAGCATAAGGTTTGGACGAATACTTCATTAACAACCTGCGATATGCAGATGACACAACCTTGTTTGCTGAAAGCAGAGGATTTGAAGCACTTACTAATGAAGATCAAAGACTACAGCCTTCAGTATAGGTTACACTTTAACGTAAGAAAACAAAAATCCTCACAACCGGACCAACAAACAACCTCATAATAAATGGAGAAAAGATTGAAGTTGTTAAGTATTTCATTTTGCTTCGATACACAATCAATGTCCATGGAAGCAACAGTCAAGAAATCAAACAACATATTATATTGGACAAATGTGTTACAAAAGACTTCTTTAAAGTGTTAAAAAGCAAAGATGTCACCTGTGTCTGACCCATGCAATGGTATTTTAAATTGCTTCATATGCATGTGAAAGCTGAGCAATGAACAAAGAAGAGTGAAGAAGGATTGATGAATTTGAATTCTGGTGTTGGTGAAGAATATTGAATATTCCATGGACTTCCAGAAGAACAAACAAATCTGTCTTGGAAGTTGCACAACCAGAGTGCTCCTCAAAAGTGAAGATAACGAGACTTCATCTCTTGTACTTTGGACATGTTATCAGGAGGGACCAGTCCCTGGAGAAGGACATCATGCTTGGTAAAGTAGAGGGTCAGTATAAAAGAGGAAGACCCTCAACGAGATGGGTTAACACAGTGGCTGCAGCAATGGGCTCAAGCATAATAACGATTGTGAGGATGGCACAGTATGGGACAGTGTTTCGTTCTGTTGTATATAGGGTCTCTATGAGTCAGGACCTTTTTGATGTCACCTAACAACAACATAGCCCTCCCTTAGGTACTCACAAAGATACAAAAGTATTTCAAAAGTTTCTAGACACCTTATGGTGACTAATCATGTTATCATGGTGAAAAGCTGGAACATGTCTGTAATTGCACCCTTAAAATTACATTTTGCCTTAAACTTTTGCAGGATTACGAATTTTATGTTAACCAATCTACACGAAGCCACAATGAAATGAAGATAACATATCAAGGATTATATAGATTCATTTGTTTTTTAGTAAAAAATACATAATTACATTTTAATTCATATTCTATCAAAAATATTTTAAATCTAGATAATGAATAATAGTCACCCAAAGCTACCATGTTAATGGATAGCAGAAAAAACATAAACAGTATAAATATGAATTTTAAATATCTATTTAAAATAACTTCAAAGAAATAAACAGAAAAACAGCTAATTAATATTTTTAAATGAAAGTTTTTTTACTACGATTTGCCTATATCTAGACCAACTGCATATTAATTTTGAATATTGCTTGCATGAGATAGTTTATATAATTCAAAGAGTAGTGGCTTCAAGATTAAAAAAAAAAAAAAAAAAAAACAGATTTGGGTAGGAAACAACTCCAATACTGAAAGTAACCCATCTATCTTTTCTCAGCCACAGTTTCTTATTTTGTAAAATAGTGAAACCAATAACTATTTGGTAGTACAATTGTGTATTTTAGGAATATAATGCTTAGCATAGTCCTTGACACATAGAAGTTAATAAGTGATAGCTATTATGACTCATTTAAAAGGGAAACTTAATTATGGGGATTGGTTCATACGTGTATGCATATGTCAAAACTCATCAAATTATACATTTTAAATATGTGCAGTTTGTTATATATACAGCAATTTAGCTTCAATAAAGCCATAAAAAGTTTATTTGATAGTGATCATTGCACATTTCTCATTTTTTTTTAAGTAGCAGACTGGAATAGACAGTTTTCTCTTTTCTTTTATGGACATAAAATTACAAGAAAAATAGTATGTATTATTCATTGCTTTTTATTTACTATTCATAGGAACTTTATGAGATGGGAAGGTATATTTTAAAGATTCAAAAACTAAAGTTCAGATAATTTAAACAATTTATATTATCAGGTATCTTCTTGTAATGCCATGAGTCACCATCAAATTTCCAGAAGCTGAATCTTGTTAAAATACAGAATGTACTCTACAGGTTTTTCTGGTAAATATGATTACTAAATGTTCTGCTGTATAATTTTTAGGAAATTTACAGCATTGCATTGCATTAAAAATATAGAAAAATAAGTGGAAATTTTATTTAAAAAATAGCAAGGAAAGGTAGAGCACTAAGTTATACTCATAAAACACCTAAAACCAAAAGTTTACTTCTTCCTTCCTCCTCAGCTACACAATCCTGTTTTCTTTTTCTCCCTTTCTTCATCTCTCCTTCCCACAACCCATTTCCTCCTCCCTTCTCCCCTCTCTCCCTTCCTTTCTCCCTCCCTCTCTCTTTTTTTCTCCCCTCATTTCTCCTTCCCTCCCTCTTTTTTCTCCTCCCTCCCTCCTTCCTTTCTTCCTATTTATTGTTCTTAAAAATGAAACTTATACCCCAGATGCCCTTTTAGCTCAGGGTGAAGTTACCTCCAAGGTTCACTGTTCAGCCTGGGAGTGGACAGCCCCGTAAAACCAAATGAGACTAACGAGGTACTGGAGTCCAGTGACAAGGGCCAGAAAGCAGAAGGGGACAAGGAAGTTGGTGATAGGGAACCCAAGTTTGAGTAAGGATATTGTTGATGTGTTTTGTCATAGGGCAACATGTGTAGTAATTGTTAAATGAGAAACTATTATGTTCTGTAATCCTTCATCTTAAGTGAGAATAACAGCACAATTGGAAGAGTGTAGTCAATGTCACTGAACTGCGCATGTAGAAATTTTTGAAATGGTGTATCTTTGGCTATGTGTATTTTCTCCAAAAAATAAAAGAGGTTGAGAAGTTAGAGGGTTGTTATGTTGTGGGGTTCTTAACTAATGTTATAAAACAACACGTGTACTTCTGTTTCGTGAGAAACTATTTGTTGTGTAAGCCTTCATCTGAAATACAATAAAAAAGAAAGAAAAAAAAATGAAACTTATCAACTTCCAGCAAAATGGTGCTCTAGGCAGAAGCACCACGCCATCCCTCCACAGCAAAGATCCAAAAAACTAAGCCGAACTGAGAGTACAACAATCCTGAAACCCTAAAACAGCAAATGAAGAGATAAAGAACTTAGCCAAGCACCAAATGGAGTGAGAAAACTGACAGAGAATGGAGAGCAAGGAGAGATTCATGCAGAGGTCCCCTACCAGCTAACGCAGCGTGGATCCGCCATCTTGTACTCCTATCAGAAACCAGCAAACAGGGGGTACAAGAAAGCAGCCTCATGGAGCATCCAGCAGGAGACAAAACAACCAGTAATTTGCAATATATGCTTTCCCACTCCCAACCCCTCTTCACCCCGACTCGGCCTCCTCTGCTTCCCGCGGCTACAATCTATTGACCAGGAAACACCGGCTGCTTGGATTCCACACACCCGAACGGGCAGCTCTCTGAGTGACATTTGTTGGCTGCTGGTGTTGCTTTTTATTTTCTGCTTTTTTTGATTTCTTCCTTGCCTCTCGCCACCTCCCCCTCCTTTCGCTCTAGTGCCTGGCTCTGTGCGTCATCTTTGCTTTTTCCTGAGGGGCTGCGGAGCTCCGTTCGAGTGTGGAGCTGCTTCCCAGTCTGGGCTACTGCGCTGGTGAGATCCTGG
Organism: Dugong dugon; assembly: GCA_030035585.1. Taxonomy (NCBI): domain Eukaryota; kingdom Metazoa; phylum Chordata; class Mammalia; order Sirenia; family Dugongidae; genus Dugong; species Dugong dugon. Next base: position 104,280,313 of record CM057463.1, on the reverse strand, counting down.
GGCTTTTGTTTGTTTGTTTGTTTTGAATTGTTTGTTTGTTTTCTTTTCCTTTTCTTCAGTTGGGAGCCCTTTCTGGCCAGGCAGAGCTGCTTGGCAAGGAGACCGCCCTTCCACAGACGTGCAGATGGATCCCTGAGGGCATTTCTCAGTTCGTTGGGTTTTTTTTTTCTGTTTTTTGGGTGACAATTGTTCTTTTTTTTTTAATTTGTTTTGTTTTCTTTTGCCTCTTTTTCCATTTTTGTCTTTCTTCATTGCTCGGTTTCTCATCTCTCTATATCTTCCTTCTCTTTCTGTTCCTTGAATACCTGACATCGTATACCTCTACGCCTTCTAGCCAGGCTGTACTGCAACACCTGAGAGTGACTTCTCCGGACTTCATAGCTGCACCAGTGGGATCCCTGGGAACTTTGTGGTTCTTTAACCTTTCTGATTTTCATTTATTCATTCTTGTCTTTTCTTCGTCTTCCCCTTCCTGTTTTTCTCCATTTCATAGTCTCTCATCTCTCCACTCCAACAGCGAGATCCCCTAGCATTCTTTTCTGTTTCTTTGTATGTTTTTGGCTCTTGTTCCCCTCTCCTCTCTCCCATATCCATCATAGCTCCACAAATAACAATCTCCCCGCTGCGTCCTGCCTACCTGCACCATGCACTTGACATCACACCACCAAGCAGCACAGGCACAGCCTACTGGAACCTGCCCTGCACTGAATACTGACCCGCTCTGGTGGCTGTAGTAAGTGCCACAAACCACCCATCCCAGTAACTCCTCTTCAGCTAGACCTGCCCTGCTGTATCATATCTGAGTGACTGGACCCTGCCAGTAGGAGAAGGAGGTGAAAAGTGTTGAGCACACAGACGAGTAAACAACAAAGAACACAGAGTCTGCCTGCTCAGACATAGTCAATTTTTTTTTTTTAAAGAGATGAAACAAACATATCTACAATCAATAATCGAGAGAAATAACTACTGAATGCCCGGGAAAAAAGCAGGCAATATCAAAACATTTACAAAAACAGGACAGAATGGTTCCCGTAGGCATCCAAAATAAAACACCAGAACTCTCCTGTGGAAGAAAATACACTAGAACTACCTCATAGGGAATTAAAATCTCTAATACTCAGAATTCTCCAAGAACTGAGGCAAAAAGCTGACAAACATGAGGGAAAAAAAAAGACAAATTCATGGAAAAGACAGACAAAAAATTGAAAGAATTCAGGAAGATAATGCAGGAACAAAATGCCAAAATAAATTCACAACTAGAAATTACACAAAGACAACAATTATAAATCCAAAAGATAAACAACAAGATTTCAGAAATGAAGGGTTTCATAGAAGGGCTGAGAAGCAGATTTGAAATAGTGGAAGACAGGATAAGTGGAAGTGAAGACAAATACTTTGATACAACTCTCTTTCAGGAAAACTCAGAAAAAAGAACAAAGAAAAATGCAGAGACCCTGAGAGTTATGTGGGACACAATTAAAAGCAAAAATTTTTGAGTGATTGGAATTCCAAAACAGGGGGAGAAAACAGAAAACACAGAGAAGATCATAGAGGAACTGCTGACAGAAAACTTCCCCAATATCATGAAAGATGAAAAGCTGGCCATCCAGGAAGTTCAACGAATCCCATTTAGAAGAGACCTGAAAAGAAAATCATCAATGTGTATCATATTCACACTCGCCAAAACCAAAAACAAACAGAATCCTGAGAGCAGCTCGTGAAAAACAAGAAGTCACATACAGAGGAGAAACAATAAGACTAAGCTCAGATTATTCAGCAGAAACCATGCAGGCAAGAAGGCAATGGGATGACTTATATAAAATCTTGAAAGAAATAAATTGTCAGCCGACAATAATATATCCTACAAAACTCTCATTCAAATTTGATGGTGAAATTAGATCATTTCCAGATAAACAGAAATTAAGGGAATATGTAAAAGTCAAACCAAACTTATAAGAATTTTTAAAGGGAGTTCTTCGATCTGAGGACAAACAGCTTCAGCTCACAGGCAGAACCTAGGACACAGGATTGTACCAGCCAGGTACCAATCTACGAAATGAACTCTCGAGAACCATCCAAAACAAAAAGAAATACAACACGGAATCAGAGCAATTAATCAATAAATGACAACAACATCAAAAGAGTAAAAGAGGGAATAAACGTCATTGGTATAGAAACTTCTAATGGAGAGGACGGCAACGCAATACCAAGTAATGGCAGACTGCTTCAAACTTAGAAAGATAAGGGTAAAATTCATGGTAACCACAAAGAAAGTTAACAAACATAAAAAAAAGAGGAAAACCATAAAGTCTCAGCAAAAACAAAAGCAATGAAAAAAAAATCCACAAACAAAAGTAACTCAACACAAGAGAGTAAGAAGAACAAAGAAAACTTCAGCACCACAAAAAAGGGCACTACAAAATGACAGCAACAAACTCACATCTATCAATAATTACACTGAATTTAAATGGACTCAATGCACACATAAAGAGACAGAGAGTGACAGAATGGATAAGAAACAGGATCCATCAATATGCTGCTTACAAGAGACACACCTAAGAAACAAAGATGTGAATTTATTAAAAGTCAAAGGTTGGAAAAAAATATATCAAGCTGACAACTACCAAAAAAGAGCAGGCGTGGCAATTCTGATCTCAGGTAAAATAGAGATTAAAACAAAATCTACCATAAAAGACAAAGAAGGATGCTATATAATGATTAAGGGGATGATCCGTCATGAAGACATAACCATAATAAACATCTATGTACCCAATGACAGCGCTCCAAAACACATAAAACCAACTCCAACAACACTGAAGACAGAAATAGACAGTTCCACAATAATAGTAGGAGACTTCAACAGACCACTCTCAGTAAAGGACAGAACAACTAAGAGAAACTCAGCAAAGATACAGAAGACCTAAAGGGCACAATCAGCCAACTTGACCTCTTAGATATATATAGAATACTCCATCCAACCTCTGGAAAGTACACATTCTTTTCCAATGCGCATGGAACTTTCTCCAGAATAGACTGCATCCTAGGTCACAGAGCAATCCTCAACAAGATCCAAAACGTTGAGATAATTCAAAGTATCTTCTCTGACCACAATGCCATCAAGGTAGAAATTAACACTAGAAAGAGCAAGGAAAAAAAATCAACTACATGGAAACTGAATAATACCCTGCTTACACATCACTGGGTAATAGAAGAAATCAGAGATGGAATCAAAAAATTCCTAGAATCCAATGAGAATGAAAACACATCATACCAAAACCTTTGGGACACAGCAAAGGCAGTCCACAGAGGACAGTTTATAGCAACAGATGCACATATCTAAAAAGAAGAAAGGGACAAAACCAAAACATTAACTAAAGAACTCAAACCAATATAAAAAGAACAGCAAAAAAAGCCCACAAACACTGGAAGAAAGGAAATAGTAAAGATCAGAGCAGAAATAAATGAAATAGAGAACAGAAAAAAAATAGAAAGAATCAACACACCCAAATGTCGGTTCTTTGAAAGAATCAACAAAATCAACAAACCACTGGCCAGACTGACAAAAGAAAAAAAGGAGAGGACACAAATAACCCAAATAAGAAATGAAATGGGGGACATTACAACAGACCCAACTAAAATAAAAAGGATTATAACAGAATATTATGAAAAACTATACTCCAACATATTTGAAAACCTAGAGGAAATGGATAAATTTCTAGAAACACCCAGCCTACCCAAACTACAAGAAAGTGATGTTGAAAATCTGAACAGACCCATAACAAGAGAAGAGATTGAGAAGGTGATAAAAACACTCCCAACCAAAGAAAGCCCTGGCCCAGATGGCTTCACTGGAGAATTCTACAAAACATTTACAGAAGAGTTTGTACCAGTACTACTCAAACTATTTCAGAGCGTAGAAGAGAAAGCCGCACTTCCAAATTCATTCTATGAAGCCAGCATAACGCTGATACCAAAACCAGGCAAAGACATCACAAAAAAAGAAAATTACAGACCAATATCTCTCATGAATATAGATGCAAAAATTCTGAACACAATTCTAGCCAATAGAATTCAGCATCATATCAAAAAAATAATCCACCACGACCAAGTAAGATTCATAACAGGTATGCAAGGATGGTTCAACATTAGAAAATCAATCAACGTAATCCACCACATAGATAAAAGGAAATAAAAGAATCACATGATCATCTCAGTTAACACAGAAAAGGCATTTGAGAAAGTCCAACCCCTATTCTTGATAAAAACTCTCAATAAAATAGGTATAGAAGGGAAATTTCTCAACATAATAAAGGGAATCTATGCAAAACCAACGGCCAACATCATTTTTAATGGAGAGAGGCTGAAAACATTCCCCTTGAAAACAGGAACAAGACAAGGATGCCCTTTATCACCACTCCCATTTAACATTGTGCTGGAAGTTCCAGCGAGAGCTATAAGGCAAGAAAAAGAAATAAAAGGCATCAAATTGGTAATGAAGAAGTCAAGCTATCTCTGTTTGCAGATGATATGATACGATACATAGAAAACCCTAAAGACACTATGAGAAATCTACTGGAACTAATAGAAAGATTCAGTAGAATAGCAGGATACAAGATAAACATTCAAAAATCAGTTGGAATCCTATACACCAGTAAGGAGAACGATGAAAAGGAAATCAGGAAAACAATACCGTTTTCAATAGCCCCTAAAAAGATAAAATACTTAGGAATAAATCTGACCAGGGATGTAAAAGACCCGTACAAAGAAAACTACAAAACACTACTGCATGAAACCCAAAGGGATCTACATAAATGGAAAAACATACCATGCTTATGGATAGGCCGACTCAACATTGGGAAAATGACAATTCTACCCAAAGCAATTTACAAATACAATGCAATCAGGATCCAAACACCAACAACATTCTTCAAAGAGATGGAAAAACTAATCATTAACTTCATATGGAATGGGAAGAAGCCCCGAATAAGTAAAGCACTACTGAAGAAGAAGAATAAAGTTGGAGGACTCACACTACCTGACTTCAGAACCTACTATACAGCTACAGTAGTCAAAACAGCCTGGTACTGGTACAACAACAGATACATTGACCAACGGAACCGAATTGAAAACCCAGATTTAAATCCATCCATCTACGGTCACCTGATCTTCGACAAGGGCCCAAAGTCCATCAAATGGGGAAAAGACAGTCTTTTTAACAAATGGTGCTAGCAAAACTGGATATGCATTTGCAAAAAAATGAAACAGGACCCGTACCTCACACCGTATACAAAAAGTACTTCAAAATGGATCAAAGACCTGAATATAAATCCTAAAACTATAAAGTTTATAGAAGAAAAAATAGGACCAACACTTCAGGCCTTAATACATGGCATTAACAGGGTACAAAGCATAACCATCAACACACAAACCGAATAGATAAGCTAGATAACTGGGATGTTCTAAAAATGAAACACCTTTGCTCTTCAAAAGACTTTACCAAAAGAGTAAAAAGAGAACCTACAGACTGGGATAGAATTTTTGGACAGTACAAGTCAGACAAGGGTCTGATCTCCATAATCTACAAGAAAATCCAACACTTCTACAACAAAAAGACAAATAATCCTATTATAAAATGGGCAAAGGAAATGAACAGACACTTCCCCAAAGAAGACATTCAAATGGGCAACAGACACATTAGGAAATGCTCCCTATCACTAGCCATTAGAGAAATGCAAATTAAAACCACAATGAGATACCATCTGACCCCGGCATTACTGGCACAAATCAAAAACACTGGAAATAACAAATGTTGGAAGGGCTGCAGGGAGATCGGAACTCTTATGCACTGCTGGTGGGAATGCAAAATGATATAACCATTTTGCAAAATGATATAGCGCTTCCTCAGAAAGCTAGAAATAGACATACCATTCGATCAATTATCCCACTCCTAGGAATATATCCTAGAGAAATAAGAGTTGTCATTCAAATAGACATATGCACACCTATGTTCATGGCAGCATTGTTCACAGTAGCAAAACGATGGAAACAACCTAGATGCGCATCAACAGATTAATGGATAAACAAACTATGGTGCATACACACAATGGAGTACTATGCAACGAGCAAGAACAACAATGAATCTGTGAAGCATCTCATAACATGGGTGAAACTGGAGGACATTATGCTGAGTGAAATAAGCCAATCACAAATATTATATGAGACCTCTATTGTAAAAACCCATGAAAAAGTTCACACACAAAATGTAACAATCTTTGCTGGTTACCAGGGATTGGCAGGGTGGGGGGGGGGGGGACTACTAAATAGCCAATAGATAAGTGGTATCTTGGGTGAAGGGTAAGACAGTATACAGTAGAGGGGAAACTAGCACATCTTGTACAAGGAAATGTCATGGAAGCCCCGTAGACACATCGAAACTCCCTGAGGGACTGCTTTGCTGGGCGGAGGGCTGTGGGGACCATGGTCTTGGGGAACATCTAGCTCAATTGACATGACACAGCTAATAAAGACAATGTTCTACATTCTACCTCAGTGAGTAGTGTCTGGGGTTTTATAAGCCTGTGAGCGGCCATCTAAGATACTCCACTGGTCTCATCCCTTTGGGAGCAAGGGAGAATGAAGAGAACAGGATACAAGGAAAAGATTTGTCCAAAGGACTAATTGTCCACAGCTACCAAGGCCTCCACTGGACTGAGTCCAGTACAGCTAGATGGGGCCTGGCTACCGCCACTGACTGCTCTGACCGGAATCACCACAGAGGGTTCTGGACAGATCTGGAGAAGGATGTAGAGCATAATTCTGACTCACAAAAAAAAGACCAGATTTACTGGCCTAAAGGAGACTGGAGATACCTCGAGAGTATGGCCCCCAGACACCCTTTTAGCTCAGTGGTGAAGTTACCTCCGAGGTTCACTGTTCAGCCTGCGAGTGGACAGCCCTGTAAAACCAAATGAGACTAACGAGCTACAGGAGTCCAGTGACAAGGGCCAGAAGGCAGAAGGGGACAAGGAAGCTGGTGATAGGGAACCCAAGGTTGAGTAAGGATACTGTTGATGTGTTGTGAGATTGTTAACCATTGTCCTAGGGCAACATGTGTAGTAACTGTTAAATGAGAAACTATTTTGTTCTGTAAGCCTTCATCTTAAGTGAGAAAAACATCACAATTGTAAGAGCGTAGTCAATGTCACTGAACTGTGCATGTAGAAATTTTTGAAATGTGTATCTTTGGCTATGTTTATTTTCACCAAGAAAAAAGGTTGAAAAGTTAGAGGGTTGATATGTCGTGGGGTTGTTAACCAATGTCATAAAACAACATGTGTACTACTGTTTCATGAGAAACTATTTGTTCTGTAAGCCTTCACCTGATGTACAATAAAAAAAAAAAATGTAACTTATCTCACATTGTTGAAGTCCTTTGTGTATACATATTATGTCTACCCATCTTGTTCTTCGTCCAGATGTTTTTGAGCATTTATCATTCTTAGTTTTCAATAAAGATTATAGAATCAAGTTATCCAGTTTTATCAAAAATAGTTTTTATATTAATTTGGAGATAATCAGTATTCTTTCAGAAACTGATTCTTTTCTCATATGAACTTCAAATGTTGTTGTTAGATGCCATCGAATTGGTTTCAACTCATAGTAACCCTATGTAAAACTGAACGAAACACCACTCAGTCCTGCACCACCCTCTCAATCTTTGTTTATAATATAGCTCTCCTTTTACTGGTTGTTTGTTTTTGAACATTTTAATTTCTTCAATGAGGAATTTACGTAAGTTTTCTTGAACTTAGTATGTGATTTCTTAATTGTCATTTCCAACATGTATCAAGGATACATGTAAATGCAATTGCATTTTGTCAATTCATCTTCAATGAAGGAACTTTGCTAAAAATCCTTTATATATTCCAGCAATGTTTCTGTAAATTATTTGGGATGTTTTATGTAGATACTTATTATACCTGATAAAAACATCATTGTGACCCATCTTCCAATTCTTATAGGCCCATTCATATCTTGTTTCAGTGGCCAAGATCTCAAGGACAATGTGAAATAGAAAGACTAATAATGAATATTCCATCTTATTCCTGGATTCAATGTGAGTTTTTGTAAAGTTTCAATATTAGGTATGATGTTTTACTGGGAAAGGGAAATTTCACTTTTATATATTGCAAAAGGTATATTGTTTATCATGGATGAACTTTTATGTTGTTGTTGTCATCAACTTGGCCTCCAATTCGTACAACCCAAAACAGCAGAATGAAATACTGCCTGATCCTGCATAATTAGATCAAATAACTTTCAGCACTTACTGAAATGATCACATTCTTATTGCCTTTTATATGCAATCTACTATAATGTATTTACATTAAACTGTCTTTCAATAAACTCTTGATATTTTCTCATATAAAGTTAAACTGCTAGGTGTGTGTATTTGTGAGAGTGTACATAAACATATAGTGTATACATATAACAAAAAGTATATGTAATACATATACATATACATTATACATAATATACATACCAAAAACTCGCGGACATTGAGTCAATTCTGACTCATAGTTATCCTATAAGACAGAGTAGAACTGCCCCACAGGGTTTCAAAGTCTGCAAATTTCTATGGAAGCAGAGAGCCACATCCACCTTCTTCATAGCAGCTGGTGGATTCGAACCGCTGACCTTTTGGTTAGCAGCCAAATGCTTAAACACTACACCACCATGGCTTCTTATATAACGTATGTGTATATGCATATATACATTATAAGTAACATTATTTATACATTATAAATAACACATATACATATTAATGTATATGTATATATTATATAATATATATAATATTATAAATGTCCTAATATAAATGTTATATAAAAAACTAAAACAAACCCACTGCCATTGAGTCTATTCTGACTCATAGCAACCCTATAGGACAGAGTAGAACAACCCCATAGAGTTTCCAAGGAGCTAATGGTGGATTTGAATTGCCAACCTTTTGGTTAGCAGCTGAGCTCTTAACTACTGGGGCAACAGCGCTCCAAATATTACATACTATATATATTCCTGAATAAATACAAGAATATATTACATTTTACATATATATGTATATGTCGTTAGCTGCCATCCCAGCTCATGATGACACAGTATGTTACGGAGTGACTTCTTCATAGGGTTTTCTGGACTGTGTTATCTTTACAGTAGTAGTTAACCAGATTTTTCTTCTGTGTAGCCAAAGGGTGGATTCTAACCTTCAAACTTTTGGTTAGCAGAAGATCGCAAACTGCTTGTGTCTCCCAGGCTCCTATGTGTGTGTGCTTGCACACACACAGACACACATACCTCAGTCAGAATTGGTCCTAGATACTTGAGTGACCCTGAACCCGTGTAAGGCATTATCGTTGCAGGCTATGAAAAAAGGAAGTCTAAAAGATCAGTGCACCTTGGAAATGTGGATGGTGAAACTTCATCTCACATACTTTGAACATGTTATCAGGAGGGACCAGTCCCTGGAAAAAGACATCATGCTTGGTAAGGTGGGGAAAAACAAAAAAAACATTGCCCTTCAGTCTATTTCGATTCATAGCGACCCTACAGGACAAAATAGAACTGGCCCATAGGATTTCCAAGGAGCGCCTGGTGGATTCAAACTGCCAGAACTTTTGGTTAACAGCTGTAGCTTTTAACCATTATACCACCAAGGTTTCCTGGTAAGGTGGAGAGTAGCAAAAAAGAGGAAGACCCTCAGTGAGGATTGACACAGTGGCTGCAACAATGCGTTGAAGCATAACAAAGATTGTGGGCATGGTGCAGGACTGGGCAGTGTTTCATTCTGTAGTACTTAGGGTTGCTCTGAGTCAGAACTGACTCGATGGCAACTACCAATAACAAAAAAAACATATGAGAGACATGAGAGTTAAAAATATCTATTTGATAGATAAATTACATAAACTAGCATTTTGAAACAGCTAAACTCCTGTTAATGTGAGGAAAATACATGGGGGGACCAAAAATGAAGAGGGAGCTAAAACCAGTGTAGGAAGATAAAGCTTTAGCTACCCTGAGGGCTTTAACTAATCTGATAAACCAAAAGTTTTTTGTTTTTAAAGACTCATTGGAAGATATAACATCTATATATTAAGCAATGAGAGAATAGATCAGTAAGCCACAATCTATTCACACAGGGAAATATAGACTACTGTTTAATACTGAATAAAATAGAGACGTATACATCAATGAAGTTTAGTCTAAAAAAAGAATATATATATGTGTTTATATATATATATATATAAATTGGGTGTAAAAACAGTATATTAGAGAAGAATATATGTATATAGTAGCATTTTATAAAATTTGAAACTATGCAAACTATGTAAAACACTGTATATAGTTAGGTTTACATATATATGCAACAACATTGTGAAATGATACTCTGGACATATATGTCGGTTGATTTGGAAGGAAAATAGTTGAATGCATAAGGATATTTGACTCATGTGACAGTGTTTTACATTTTCAATAGTAAAGTGGGAACATAAAAAAGTTTATTGCATTTTTTTGGAATTTTTATTTATTAATAATCTTCCAAAAAACCATGGCTGTCGAGTTGATTTCAATTCATTTCAACACTTTAGGACAGAGTAAAATTGCGACATAGGGTTTCCAAGGCTGTAAATCTGTACAGAAGCAAACTGTCACATCTTTCTCCCATGGAGCAGCTGGTGGTTTTGAATCACTGAAATTTTGGTTAGCGGCAGAGCACTTTAACCACTGTGAAACCAAGGTTTCTTTAATATTTATTAATAGAGTTTTAAAATGGCCGACACCAGTTCATTTCAGTTCACTAATGTCTAGGATATCTATCTTTCTAGTCATTTTGAATCAAACAATCATATGGCTTACTAAGCTGGGGATGACAAATTGAGGAGGAATGGTGTCATATTCACAGTAAAAATAACATTTCAGGATCTATCTTAAAGTACAGCCCTGTCAGTAATAGGGTAATATCACGACACCTACAAGGAAGATGAGTTAATACAATTGTTGTTCAAACTTACCGAACAATCACCAATTCCAACGATGAGGGAATTGAAGATTTTTACCACCTTCTGAAGTCTGAAATTAATCAAACATTCAATCAAGATGCTTTGATACTTACTGGTGATTGGAATGTGAAAGTTGGAAATGAAGAAGAAAGTTGGAAAATATAGCCTTGGTGATAGAAACAACCCCAGAGATCACAGGATAGAATTTAGCAAGACCAAAGACTTTTTCATTGCAAATACCTTTTTTTGCAAATACCTTTTTGCAACAATGTAAACAGTGACTATACACGTGAACCTCACCGGGTGGAAAACACAGAAATCAAATCGACGATATGCCTGGAAAGAGACGATGGAAAAGCTCAATATCATCAGTCAGGACAAGGCTAGGGGCTGACTGTGGAACAGACCATCAATTTTTCATATGCAAGTTCAAGCTGATGCTGAAGAAAATTAAAATAAATCCACTAGAGCCAAAATACGACCTTGAGTATATCCACTTGAATTTAGAGACCATCTCCAGAAGAGATTTGATGTGTTGAACACTAATGACCAAAGGCCAGACGAGTTGTGGGAGGGCATCAAGGACATCATACATGAAGAAAACAAAAAGTTATTAAAAAGACAGGAAAGAAAGAAAAGGCCAAAATGAATGTCAGAAGAGATTCTGAAAATTGTTTTTGAATGTAGAGTAGCTAAAGAGAATGGAAGAAGTGATGAAGTAATAGAGTAGAACAGAAGATTCAAAGGGCAGCTCAAAAAGACAAAGTAAAATATTATAGTAAAAGTCCAAAGACCAAAGAGAAGAACACACTTGGTATTTCACAAATTGAAAGAACTGAAGAAAATATTCAGGCTTCGAGTTGCAACATTAAAGGGTTCTATTGGCAAAATATTGAACAATGCAAAGGGCAATAAATGAAGATGAGAGCAATACACAGAGTCACTGTACCAAAAAAGAATTAGTTGATGTTCAAACATTTCAGGATGTAGCATATAATCAAGAACTAATGGTACTGAAGGAAGAGGTCCAAGCCGCAATGAAGGCATTGGTGAAAAACAAGGAGCCAGGAATTGACGGAATACCAACTGAGATGTTTCAGCAAATGAATACAGTACAGGAGGTGCTCACTCTCTATGCCAAGAAATTTGGAAGACAGCTACCTGACCAACCCACCGGAAGAGATCCATATTTGTTCCTGCTCCAAAGAAAGGTGATCCAACCAAATACGGAAATTATCAAACAACGTCATTAACATCACACACAAGTAAAATTTTGCTGAAGATCATTCAAAAGCACTTGCAGCAGTATGTCAACAAGGAACTTCCAGAAATTCAAGCTGGATTTGTAAGAGGGCATGGAAGGAGGGATATCATTGTTGATGTCAGATGGATCTTGCCTGAAAACAGAGAATATCAGAAAAATGTTTAGCTGTGTTTTACTGAGTGTGCAAAAGTATTCAACTGTGTGAATCATAACATATTATGGATAACATTGTGAAGCGTGGAAATTCCAGAACACTTAATTGTGCTCATATGGAACCTGTACATAGACCAAAGGCAGTCATTTGAACAGAGCAAGGGGATACTGCATTGTTGGAAATCAAGAAAGATGTGTGTCATTGTTGCATCCCTTCACCATACTTATTCTATCTGTATGCTGAGCAAATAATCAGAAAACCTGGACTATAAGAAGAAGAAGGGAGTATCAGGATAGGTGGAAGTCTTAACAATCTGTAATATGTAGATGACACAAGCTTGCTGAAACTGAAGAGGACTTGAAGCACTTCCTGATGAATATCAAAGACTACAGGCTTCAGTATGGATTACACCTCAACATAAAGAGAACAAATATCCTCACAACTGTACCAATAAGCAACATCATGACAAGTGGAGATAAGATTGACATTATCAATGATTTCATTTTACTTGAATTCACAATTGACATCCATGGAAGTAGCATTCAAGAAATCAAATGACGTATTGCATTGGACAAATCTGCTGGAAATGACCTCTTTAAAATATTAAAAAGCAAAGATGTCACTTTGAGGACTAAGGTACACATGACTCAAGCTATGATATTTTCAATCAACTCATACACATGCAATAGCTGGACAATGAATAAGGAAGACAGAATAAGAATTGATGCATTTGAATTATGGTGTTCACAAAGAATGTTGAATATGCCATGGACTGCCAGAAAAATGAACAAGTCTGTCTGTGAGGAAATACGGCCAGAGTGCTCCTTGGAAGCAAGGATGGCAACATTTCATCTCACTTACTTTGAACATGTTATCAGGAGGAACCAGTCCCTGGAGAAGGACATCATGCTTGGTAAAACAGAAGGTAAAAGTAAACAGAGGAAAATCCCCTATGATATGGATTGGCACAGTGGCTGCAACAATAGGCTCAAACATAACAATGATTTTGAGGGTGGTGCAGGACTGGGCAGTGTTTCATTCTGTTGTACATATGTCACTATTAGTTGGAACTGACTAGATGGCACCTAACAGTTAATCACAAATCATTTGTGCCACCCAGGCTCTATGTACTAAAGATCCCAAAACCCGCTGCCCTGGCGTTGATTCCAACTCATAACAACCCTGTAGGACAGATTAGAACTGCCCCATAGGGTTTCCAAGGCTGTAAATCTTCACAGAAGAAGAACGCCACATCTTTCTCCCACAGAGTGGCTGGTAGGTTCAAACCACAGATCTTTCAGTTAGTAGCTGAGTGCTTTAAACACTGTACCACTAGGGCTCTTATGTATTAATGGTAGTTATTTTAAATTCCCTGTCTGATAATTCTGAAATCCATGTCATATCTGAATCTGGTTCTGATGCTTGCTTTTTCTCTTCAGACTGGTGTTTTTTTTTGTTTTGTTTTTGTTTTGTTTTCTTACCTTTTAATCACACCTTGTGGTTTTTTTTGTTGAATGTTTGACATGATGTATTTGATAATGGGAACTGAGGTACTCAGTCTTTTAGTGTGAGGTTTTATGTTAGTCTGGTTGGAGCGAAGCTGTGTTTAATGTTTGCTGTAGCTGTAGGTGCTAGGGGTTTAAGTTTCCTCTAGTTACACTATATTTGGTTTGTTTTTTCTTCCTATTGTCTTTGGAATTCCCTAAGAACTCTTTCTTAAATAGAATGTGTCTTGCAGCTCTTTCAGTTGTTACCCACTATTATTATAATTGGAGCACTGTTAATGTGGTTGTAAGGTATTGGAAAAGAGAAGTGTTATATAATCTTATGATTCCATATTGTTTTTTTAAGTTGGCCTGACTCTCTGGGCTGTGACTTTTAGAAGATTTTCTTAGTGTTTTTTTTTTTTTTTTTCTTTTGTGAGAGAGGAAGGCTAAAGGGGGCTAGAGTTGTCTAATTTCCTTTCCCTTTCCCTGAGGTCAGATAAGGTTCTAGTAAAGTAGTTTTCCTGAAATTCAATCTTTTGTTATGGAGAAATAGCTGAGCATATTTGAAATTGGTGGCTTTCCCACTATCCCTGAAACATGAAATCTTCTAATGTCCATTTTGAGAACCTCTGTGGCTTCTGTAGTTAAAACCCTTGAAAGTGTGGGGTCTCACCTAAGAGTGGGCGCTCAGGAATTTTTGAATTATCAAGGTAGTCCACACTCAGCATCCAGCAATTCATAAATTACTGTTTCTATCTGCAACTGGATCCAGTAACTTCTGCTTCAGTAGGCTGATCTTGCCTGTGATTATCTGTGTATGCCTTTCTCTCCAGCACTGGGTGTGGCAGTTTATTCTGTGACCTCAATTCTCTGATGAATCTAGGAAAAGATTCTGATTATCAGTTTGTTCAGCTTTTTTCTTACGTGATGATGGAAGTGATGACTTCTAACCAGAAATCTATTGTATTGTTTTAAAATTTCTTAAAGTATTTTAAATTCACCATAATTTTAATAATTTTAATTACAGTCAAAAGAAGAATGTTAAATACTTTGTTATTGCTGTAGAAAACACAGGATTAATATCCAGTAGGCTCTAAACGGCTATATGTTGAAAGAATGAATAAATGAATGGAGTCAAATGAACCAATTAACTAGTCAATATCTAGGCCATAGATAACCACTTGCTAGTCCTGATGGCTAATAAACTACTCTTATGAAAATATGATCTTAATTTCCAACTCAACCATAATTGCAAAAACATCACTTAAATCTTGTTTCAAGGGAGCTTCTCTCAGACTTTCTTACATAACTAGTAAAAATGAGATAATAATCTAGTCTCTGTCTTTCATAACTCAAAAGTGTATTTGGATAGCAAATGAAAATATAAATATGAAAATTTATTTTAAGTATAACCAGAAAAATACAGGGAATGTTTCTTTTATTCTGTAATTTTGCTTTCCTGCTTCAAAATAAAACAACATCTTTATAATAAATAATCCATTTTCTCTTGCAGTGGATTTTAACTAGGATTTTATAGGAATGGTACCACAGACATACTGCATTAGGGTATTTACTAGTGGAGCCTAGGTGTTTGTGTATTAACAAAGCTATTCATGTGCTTCTGATGTTATTGACTAGGTTCTTTTAACTTCCAAGGCCCAATTATTTTCTCCTTTGAATTTTTGTTGGTGTTACTATGTGTTTTCACTAATGCAAGGCATGCTGATTAAAGGATCAATTCAGAATTTTTGTTATGAGTTATGGATTTTGATACCCATTATGTGGGATTAAATATGTCCCAGTGGTGACATGAGTCAAGGTTAAAATGTTCAATTTTTTTTTTTAATTTTTAAAAAATTTTATTTCTTGAAAATTTGCAGAACATGAGGTAAAACATGAAGGCACCTGGCAATGATTGCACGTATATTTTATTCTAGTCTCCATATTAGCCTTATTATTATTTTTCATGAAACTTTTCAAAATATGGCACAGTACATAAAGGCACCTGGTAATGCCTGCACATAAATTTTGTTCTACCTGCCTTCTTATTAATGCTGCAATCTCTGCATCACCTTTGAGAAGCACTGACAGGATAATGCTTTCCATCTTTTGGAGCTGTAGCTCATCTGACACGCCACTTACTCCTGGCTTGTGCATTGCCAGAATTGAGGGTCTTCCTCTTCTCTTCCTTTTCTGGCACCCAAAAAGCTGCCTACTGACAGCAAACCTGAAGGATTAAAACAAACAAACTCCTTGCTGTCAAGTCGATTGTGATTCACAGCGACCTTATAGGACAGAGTGGAACTGCCCTATAGAGTTTCCAAGGAGTGGGCTGGTGGATTCAAACTGCCAACCTTTCGATTAGTGGCTGTAGCTCCCCGTAGCTTGCTGTAGCTCTTAACCACTGTGCCACCAGGGCTTGGTTATATTTCCTCCTGTGGATAATGTTCCACATTGGAAAACTGTTTACAATGGCAAGGTCAATGAGAAAATACAGCATTCAATGCCATTATTTGAGATAGCACCTTCCGATCTCATACCTTTCGAGCCTCTGGTCAAAATATTTCACTTTTTCCATGTGGAGTTGTATGCTGCAACTGCTCTTGGGCAAGGAAAATGAGAAGAGGAACGGCCTTTGCATTTTTTTTTAATTTGTCACAACAGTTCTATCCTGTGGATTGTGGAGCTTTGACAAAACTGTCACAGGTTTATTCTCCTGCCACTTTATGGCTAACACACATCCTTTCCTATGAAATCAAAGTTCTCCATGCTGTAAATTTTCTTTCCTCCTCAGGATTTCGGGTAGCCCCTTTGTATTTGCTCACACTTTGTCGACAGTTTACAGTCCCACTACGGTCAGGTTTTTCATCAGTTTTTAGGATGAAAATAGTTATTGAAGGAATGAGCCTCTGAGAATGCTACCAGGAATGGCACAGTCCCAGGACAACACTCTTACCCAGGGAGAAAGATGAGTCATCGTCTATGCCATTTTTTTCCACCATAGATGTCAAAGTAGCTCACAAACCTAGTTTCAGAATCAGCCTAACACCACATTTTGTACCTGCTTTTGACAGGCTTAATGGGCGTGTATTGTTTTATTGATGAATGGCCCTTGAATGGCACCATGCTTTCATCAACTACCGTAACAATTGATGCCCCATATACCTTGTTTAGGTGGCTATTGAGACATCTATAATTGGGCACTGTTTGTGAAGCCAGTCATAACCAGGTTCTCCTTTGGCCATGGCTTTTGAATTGCCATTGCAGTGTATGTTTTAGGTCAGTTTTTTAAATCTGATTTTAGTCATTAGTTCATAATCGAAGCAACACCCAGGCTGGGATCACTGGACCCATAAAACTGTAGTGCAGGTAAGTATGTGCACAGCATGAATATCTTTATTTCCTCTAGGTTCGTAGCCGACCAGTTTAAGGTGGACCTTCTAATAATCTTCCCTCTAGACTGTATGGTGTGCTCCTGGTTTACATGAAGATTTGTTTGATCCTTTATAGTTTGCAATATTTCTTCCATAAATACTGACAGAAAAGAAACTACTTCTCTGTCTGAGTTTATTAAATCTGGGTAATCTTGAGAATGTTGACCAAGTGAGGTAGTTATATTTTCAAAGTAGGAGACATCTTCATTCTATTCACCTTCATCATAGTCACCATCACCTACTTCATCTTTTCCTCTGCATCATTCATTGCTTTTTCACCCTCCTTTATCCTTTCAGTGTTATTATCCCCACCTTCAGAACTTGACTCAGACTCAACATCATTGAAAAAGCCTTCAAATGCATCATCATCACCTTCCTCATCAGAGTTTTCCTGATTGTCGGGCAGAAAAGAAATAAAAACTAGAAGTTCCTGGAGGTCTCGAAATCTCTTCACCATTTCTAAAATAGAGAGATACACCAGAAAAAAAAAAAAAAGAAAAAGTTGTCAGTACTATAAAACTGGAAAAATAACTATGGCATACTTCCAAACAAACATGAGAATACACAAGGGGAGAAAATTGCCTAGGTCAAACTTCCTTCCAAAATGAATAAAACCAAAGGAATTTGAATCTCAGGAAAATTACTACTACTATGTATTCTTCACTGTAACAAAAGTAGTACTAACAGCTAATATGCAGAAACAACTGCCCTGGAATATTGCAGACTGTTCACAGTGGTGCATTCCACCTGACACATGTGGAAGCAATGATTGGGCCCTAAGACTGAATGTAGGGTAAGAATAACTCATAGGAGTTTTAGCCACTTGGGAAGTATCACTGCAATGCTTTATTCCTTATTGCAAAGACATTACATACTGTTCAGAAGCTAGAAGAGCAATCCTGAAAGATGGCAGAGCAAAGACTCAAACCAGAGTAGGGAGCCAGTAACATCTGGAAACAGTGAACGGCATCAGGGAGAAAATGGCCATTATGACTGAATGAAGATTAGGAATAACTTATTATCATGGTAAGTATATTCTCACTAGAACATAGTAACTGGGAAGCATAGTGAGGAGGCTTATCTCACAAAAATAAAGGCAAACCTGTCAAAAGTTTAGAAAATTCACACATCCAGGAGGCATTACCTAACACAATGCTCAATGTACACAATAATGAGGATCCAACTCAGGGATCTTGAATTTCATGCTTTTCAAAAGGCTCCCACCTTGATCTAAACATGTTAAAATCAGACTTCAGCCTTCTCAAGGAATTTTAGAGGCATAAAAAGTGGTTGGGATATGGTATGTCCCATGGGTCATATGAAGGTTTAAACTAGCTATGTTATATTCTATTGTCCGGTTGTAAAATAATGTATTTAATTTCTCTATTTTTGCACATTAGATTGTTTTCTGATTTTTTAAGCAAATAATTAGCCAAAGAAATATGATTCAATGACTACAACAAAGATTATTTCCTTAGAGTACATTCTTGAGAGTGGAATTGCTTGGTGGAAGAATTGTACAAATTATTTTGGTACATAAAGACATATTTCAATCCAAAACTGAAATGTTTGCTTTCAGAGGAGGTATGTCTGCTGTTTTAGTTATCTAGTGTTGCTATACCAGAAATACCATAAGTGGATGGCTTTAACAAACAGAAGTTCATTCTCTCAAAGTCTAGTAGACTAGAAGTCCAAACTCAAGGCATCAGCTCCAGGAGAAGGCTTTCTCTCTCTGTAGGCTCTGAAGGAAGGTCCTTCTCATTAAACTTCCCCTGGACTAGGAGCTTCTCCATGTAGGAATCCTGGGTCCAAAGGACACGCTCTGCTCTCAGCACTCCTTTCTTGGTAGTATGAGGTCCCTCTATTTCTGCTTGCTTCTTTCTTTTATATCTCAAAAGAGACGGGCCCAAAACACAGTCTCATCTTGTAGATTGAGTCCTGCCTCATTAACATAACTGCCACCTATCCCCCCTCATTAACATAATAGAGGTAGGATTTACAACACATGGGAAAATCACATCAATCATGAAATGGAGGAGACCCACATAATACTGGGAATCATAGCCTAACCAAGTTGACACATATCTTGGGGGACAGAATTCAATCCATAACATCTGCTAGTATCAGTTTTCGTACAGACATGCTAATTCAGAGCATTTTAGTTTTAATTTCCATTTTTTAATTGTATAAGTATTATAGTTTATTATACTGTTGTTGTTGTTAGCTGCCACATGTGACAGAATAGAACTGTTCCAGAGGGTTTCCTAGGTTGTAATCTTTATGGGAGCAGGTCACCAGTTCTTTCTCTCACAGAGCCACTGAGTGTGTTTGAAACATCAGCTTTTTGGTTAGCAGCTGACTCTTAATCATTGTCCCACCAGGGCTCATACATTACTCTTGCATGGTGTTTCAACTTAGATATGTTCTGATTGGTAAGTTGTCTATTCTGATTAGATAGTTTCTAGGCTGAATAGCTGCTTAAATATTTTAAATATTATCCATAATTACTGAATTTTTATGTTAAATTTATTTATTTATTTTTGGTGCATTCATCATCTTGCTGATTTATTTTTCAGAACCTTTAAGTGGTAATGATATTTAAATATTAATAGTAGGTTATAAAATAAATATGTATATTTCTTCATTTTTTTAAAATGAAAAGCATGCAAGACATAAATATGAACAATTGTTATCTCTAGATGGTGGATGTTTGTTATACTTAACTTTTTGTTTTTGTCTGGTGCTTTGTTTTTAAAGTGACTATAGTAATCCAATATAATTTTATAAATTTAAAATTTGTGTGTCCTTTAATCATTAGGACAAACCATTTACATATAATCTTGTTTTAACACACAAGTAATGATACCTACTAGTAACTTAAAGATCTCTTTAAAGTGTTGAAATGCAAAGGATAAGGTGTGCCTGACCAAAGCCATGGTATTTTCAATCAACTCATATGCATGTGAAAGCTAGACTATGAATAAGGAAGACTGAAGAATTGATGCCTTTGAATTATGATATTGGTGAAGAATATAGAATATACTATGGATTACCAGAATAACAAACATATCTGTCTTGGAAGAAGTACGGCCGGAATGCTCATTAGAAGCAAGGATGGCAAGACCTCATCTCACATACTCAGAACATGTGATCCGGAGGAATCAATCCTTGGAGAAGGACATCATGCTTGGTAAAGTAGAGAAAGGGTCAGCAAAAAAGCGGAAGACTCTCAATGAGATGGATTGACACAGTGGCTGCAGCAACAGGCTCAGACATAGCAATGATTGTGAGGATGGCACAGGACCAGGCAGTGTTTCCTTGTGTTGTACGTAGGGTCACTATGAATTGGAATTGACTTGATGGCATCTAACAATAACAACAGTAACTTTGCTTAGGTCCTGTTTTCTTCAAATTAAGTTAGTGGAGGTTGGAAGATATATTTAACCAACTTGTCAAATAAATACATTAAATAAAGTAAATGCATTAATTGAGATATCATGTTATAATTACTCCAACTAAGTAAGTAAATGATTTAACATGCATATTTATTTCAGGCTTAAAATTATTAATTTTAAATAACTTTTAAAGGGAGACTTGAATAAAAGGGAAAAATAAATCTCCTCAATACTTTTGTTTTTTACTTATGCTTTGTAATAACAAACTCAGGTCAGCAATAAAATTAATGAAAATCCCCTCATAGAAATGCACACACACGCACACACACACACACACAATTGATCACTCATTTGAAAAATTTAACATAAATGTTTTTGTTCACTATGCCACACATAAAAAAAAAGAAAATACGATTTAGGACAGATAGAAACCAGGTTTTAATTTATTCAAGAAAACTAATTGATCATATACCATGTGCCAATAACAAGTACCCTGGAATAAAAATTGTGCTTGTGCAAGCCAAGTAACACCTGCCAAAAGGTACCCCAAATATTATAACCTTCCCTTAATAGCAAAAATCATTATGCTATCTACTTCCTCGGAAAAAGTGAACTTAGCTGTACAAAACTGTTTTACAGTAAACTTTGAGCAGTCAACAACTTACTGATAAATATGAACATTCCACAAGTGTTTTCTCTTATTATTTCAGACATTACTTGAAGGTACTTTCGATACACACATATCAACTCAAAGACATGAGTTCCTTTTAAGTAATTCCACCAATATTTCCTTCATAACTTTTTGTGATCAAACTTCTATTGTCTAGTAGACACATGTTACTCCTAGGGAATAATATCTGTTCTTATATTGCAGACATAGATGTATTATTGTAAACTAATACGTTTCTAGAGTTTTGAAAGCAACACTTAACTACTTTATGTTGTACCTTGCAACAAAAACGTATTGATTTGTACTAGAGGGCAAACTATTCTTGCTGCATGATGACTGCCAAGATACTTAATGGATGGATGCATCCAGCATTTATCAATACTCACTCTAATATGACTTTTTTCTCTAAAACTTCCAAAATTTCTCTAAATTCAAGCAAATAATAAATTAAACACATTTTATACAGACCTTTTTTACAGTAGAAGATTCTTAGATTCTGTTTACTTTATTACCTCATCACTCACAATTTAAGTCAACACCATGCCGTAACTAAACAAAATATAAATAAGAAGTACCAAATTAGAAAAAAAAATCTCTTGTTTAATTATATATCATTGAATTGATTCAAAGCTCAGTGTCCTTTTATGTATTTTTTTGTAATTAAATTATATATCTGACAAGTTGTCTATAAACTAATAATTTTACATTATACATTTAATGGAAATTGTTCAGTTAAAAAATTCATATTTCATGCTTATATTTGCACCACTACATTTGCTACTAGGGATAAAAAGGTGCTTAAATGTCAGGACCTTCCCTCAAGAAAATTTAGTTTAGTTCCAGAAGATACAGTTTAGTTCCAGGGAAATAACTTTCTATAAAAGTTGACAATAAAGATGAATGAATAATGCACAAAATGAAAAGTCAGTTCAAAATATTTAGTTTGGGATTTAATATTCTTACAACATCTATGATAATTTTTATTTATCAAGAGCACTATATTAGTTTGTTTCTGTGTTATTTTTATGTAACGTGAATTCATGACCCATAGTGATATGCTGGTTTATAAGCATCAATTAGAAAATAATTTCCTATTCTTCAGATCCTGTTCCAATTAAAAACCACACTAATTTTTAATGGCCTGAATTAAGTTAAAAAACAATAAATCCCAAACTAAATATTTTGAACAGAATGCCATCTGATTTGAAAGCATTTATCTTCAGTTTTAACCGCTGAAAATGTTTCCTTGATAAAGCACTGATGAAGTATCCTTTATTTTATATTTCTCTACTCAAACACATAAGGGTCATCAAGTAAATGAAGAGGGGTTTGCATGCCTTTGACAATATAGCAATCTTCCTCATGAAATAATGTCATTATTTCCTTAAATACCAAAAATTACTTTGTTGATTTGGAAAGATTTTTCATGCAAAATATCTGACTGTCACTTGACATGAATATCTCAGTTTCATACCCTGTAAAGAGACAGAGAAAATTATGAATTTAGATATAGTATGTTCTGAATTTTCCTGTGATAGTTATAATATAAATTAAATTGTAGCAAATACTAAAAATAAGATGCTTCCAAGATATTATAAAATGTAGATAAAACACTTTTTAAATGTCTGTCATACATTAACCAATAAATGCCACTGTTATTACTGTTATTATTATTTCAATAAAAGAAAACAGTTTACTCAAGATTTTTCAGTCTTTCTAAAAAGACATGATAAACATACATAACCACAATAGTTTCTAATATTTAAATAGTCATTTATACAGGTGGTGGCAAGTGGGTAATATAACCACTGTGTGCTGGTATTATCATGTTGGTAACATATTAGAATAATCTCATACTTATTTATAAATAGCCACTTCTCTGAACCCTGCAATACCCTCCACCACAACATCACCCTTTCCCTGGGGTTCCCCATCAACTAACAGTTGAGGGATTAATGCCTTAATCAGCAAAGTTCCTCAGGCTCCAGTGTCAAGACTAATGATGTCTGTTTTGATTGGTTGATGGGCATTTTCTACCAGAGGTTATTAGTTGGAAAAAAAAAGTATGTATATATATAACAACTTCTGGAGCTCTGGTGGTGCAGTGGTTAAGCTTTTGACTGCTAACCAAAAGGATGGCAGTTTGAATCCACCAGCTGCTCCTTGGAAATCCTATGGGGTAGTTCTACTCTGTATATGTCACTATGAGATGGAATCGACTCAAGGGCAAGGGGTTTTTCTTCCTTTTTTTTTTTATTGGTGTAGGGTTGCTATGAGTCAGAATCAACACAATGGCAGCGGGTTTATTCTACTCCTGGATTTAGAGTATGCCTCTATGATGAAGTGGGATGAACATTAGAATTAGAAAGCTTGGTTTTGGATATTCTCTGGGAAGAATTAGAGCTTTGATTTCCCTATCTATGACAGTGGTATTAATATACCATTGAAATTGTGAGGATCCAATGAATTATTTATATAAAATTATTTGTAAAAGGAACATGAAATAAATATAAATTCTACCTGAAAATTCTTTAATATTTCTACCATATACTTTTTTTACATTTCTTAATTTATATGAACCATTTTCCCGTCTGCCAGATGGAACATACAAAGCAGTTCCTAAGAATCTGTTTATTTATTCACCAGATATTAGGCTTTACTTGTACCTGGCATTGATCTAGTGATCAGGGACAGAGTATGTAACAAAAATCAAAAAAAATTTGCCACTATTACAAAGCTTGGAATTTCACTGAGGATGTGGATAAGAAAACAAAGAAATAGCTTAATTAATAAGAAAATATTGTCTGTCAAATGAAGTATAATGGTAAAACTAATGGTTTCTGCATTGTCATGATATATTGTTTATCACATTAGTACTCACAGCTCTTAGCTGCACCTAAGTTTAAAATATTTCAAGCTAATAAAATATGGTATTTGAATTTGAAGTATTTAATAAATTGCTGTTTTACTGAAAGGAGAAAGGAAAAAGAAATTAATGAAGTTTGCACTGGGTAAAACCTGAGTGCAGAAAGACACATGATTCAAACTACATGGTTACTCAGGAAAATGGCTTTTTTCAGTCAGAAAAGAAGTCTAGAAGACAAAAGGCATAAAGAAATCTTGTCTAAATCCTACTCCAAGAAGAAAGAAATGTCCCCTCCATAACATACAGAGACCAGAAAAATATTTTGTGGTTGGATTTGTTTCTTGATTAATTACAAGATAATTTTTAAAAGGCTGCCTTATATAAGCATGAACCCCAAAGGATGGAACTTATGCCTGCTAACTCCTAACTTTGAATGTTTCTTATTTTAATGGGTGTCACCAAATTGGTCCTTGTTATGCTTGTACTGTCCTTTAATCAAGTTGCCTATCCTGATAACATCTAATTATAATTTAAGTATAACTCTGCCCCATCATGATAGCCCAGTAGGTAGCCTTTCATATCAAAACTTTAATAACACAGAATAAAGATGGGGCTGTCTTAAAACTAAGTGCACAATTCAAAGACGTTTTTGCCATTTTGGATTTGCAAATGTTACTAGTTCACAGAGGCAAAAGGAAACCTAATTCTTATAGATGCTCTAAATTGTCCTGTGTAAACTTCATTAAAGTCAATTTAACTTTTCAGACACTGACTATCTATGGGGATCCATGGGTAACAGATTTACATTTTCATTGTTTTAATTCAGGAGATAGATGATGCTGCTGTAGTTTATTTTTTTTTAATTCATTTTCTTATTTATAATCATAAAAAAATGAAACTCATTGTCATCGAGTTGATTCCTGCTCATAGCAACCCTATAGGACAGAGTAGAACTGCCACATAGGGTTTCCAAGGAGCGTCTGGTGGATTTGAACTGCTGATCTTTTGGTTCACAGCCATAGCTCTTAACCACTGTGCCACCAGGATTTCCTTCACCTTTATAATATACTATTAATATCAATGTAGAATTTTCTCTGTATGTGTGTATGTTAGTGTATCAATATATATGTGTATATATAAGCCTTAAAACATTTATAAATACGGATGATACCTACAAAATGTGTAATATAATTACTCTGTATTCTATAGAATTAAACGAATATACAAAAAATTAAAAAAATATATATCTACTTTCCCAACATATTTGTCAGGATTATTGGCAAGAAAAAAAAATATATATATGTATACATTGCACTAAGGTCTTCTATCAGTTTGTTGTACAGTGGTGGTTTGTATGTTGCCGTGATACTAGAAGCTATGCTACCAATATTTCAAATACTAGCAGGATCACCCATGGCATACAGGTTTCAGCAGAACTTCCAGACTAAGACAGACAAGGAAAATTGGCCAGAGAAAACCTTATGAACAGCAAGGGAACATTGTTTGATCTAGTGCTGGAAGATGAGCCCCTCAGGTTGGAAGGCACTCTAAATAGGACGGGGAAAGAGCTGTCTCCTCTAAGTAGAGTCAAACTCGATGACTTGGATGGAGTAGAGCTTTTGGGACCTTCATCTGCTGATGTGACATGACTTAAAATGAGAAGAAATAGCTGCAAATATCCATAATAATAGGAACATGGAATGCAAGAAGTATGAATCTAGGAAAATTGGAAGTCATCAAAAATGAAATCAAAAGCAAAAAGATCTGTATGCTAGGCATTAGTGAGCTGAAATGGACTGATATTGACCATTTTGAATTGGACAATCATGTGGTCTACTGTGCCGGGAATAACAAATTCCTTGTCAAAAAGAACATTTCAAGATCTATCCTAAAGCATAACGTTGTCAGTGATAGGATAATATACACACAACTACATGGAAGACCAGTTAATAAGATTATTATTCACCAAGCACTAATGGAAAAGATAAAAAAATTGAAGAGTTTTTTACCAACTTCTACAGTCTGAAATTGATCATACGTGCAATCAATATGCATTGATAACTGGAAAGTGAAAGTTGGAAACAAAGAATAGGTAGTTGGAAAATATGGCCTAGGTGATAGAAACATAGGAGACCACATGATAGACTTTTGTAAGATCAAGGACTTAATCATTGGAAATACCTTTTTTCAACCACATAAATGGCTACTATACATGTGGATCTAAAAGATGGAATAAACAGGTAGCAAACCGAGTACATCTGTGGAAAGAGACAACGGAGCTCAAAATCATTCATTAGAGCAAGACCAGGGGTTGACTGCAGAACAGACCATCAATTGCTCATATGCAAGTTCAAGCTGAAGCTGAACAAAATTTTAAAAAAGTCCACAAGAGCTAAAAGATGACCTTGATTATATCCCACCTGAATTTAGAAACCATCTCAAGAATGGATTTGACACATTGAATGCTAAAGACTGAAGACCACACAAGTTGTGGGATGACATCAAGGGCATCATTCATGAAGAAAGCAAACGGTCATTAAAAAACAGAAAGAAAAAAAAAGACTATAATGAATGTCAGAAGAGACTCTGAAACTTCCTCTTGAATATGGAGTAGCTAAAGTGGAAGGAAGAAATGTTGAATAAAATAACAGAAGATTTGAAAGGGGGCTTGAGAAGACAAAGTAAAATAGTATAATGAAATGTGCAAAGGCCTGGAGTTAGAAAATCAAAAGGGAAAACATACTTTGCATTTCTCAAGCTGAAAGAACTGAAGAAAACGTTCAAGGCTAGAGTTGCAGTATTGAATGATCCTATGGACAAAAAATTGAACAACGAAGGAAGCATGAAATTAAGATGGAAGGAATACACAGACCTACTGCACCAAAAAGAACTGGTTGACTTTCAACCATTTCCAGAGGTAGTATATGAAGAGCCAATGGTACTCAAAGAGAAGTTGAAGCTGCACTGAAGACTTAGACAAAAAACAAGGCTTCAGGAATTGATGAAATACCAGTTGGTGTGTTTCAACAAATGGATGCAATGCTGGAGGTGCTCACTTGTCTATGCCAAAAAATCTGGAAGACAGGTACCTGGCCAACAAACTGGAAGAGATCCATATGTGTGCCTGTTCCAAAGAAAGATTATCCAAAGGCTTAGGTCATGCACACCTTAGTCCTCAAAGGGACACCTTTGCTTTTTAACACTTTTAAGGAGATCTTTTGCAGCAGATTTCCCAATGCAATATGTTTTCTTGACTGCTGCTTACATGGGCATTCCATGCTAGACTTCTTGAGTTTCTCAAAGGTATTTTGCTAATTCTATTTTTGTTGCAGTGGAAGCAGCAGTCAAGAAATCAATCTCCTCATATGCATGGGAAAGCTGGATAATGAATAAGGAAGACCGAAAAAGAATTGATGGCTTTGAATTATGGTGTTGATGAAGAATATTGAATATACCACGGACTGCTAGAAGAGCAAACAAATCTGTCTTTGAAGAAGTACAGCCAGAAGCAAGGATGGTTAGACTTTGTCTCAAGTACTTTGTACACGTTATCAGGAGAGACCTGTGAGTCGGAATCTACTCTACGACAATGTTTTTTCGCTGGTTTGTTTTCAGACCAATCCCTGGAGAAAGAGATAGACATCACATTTGGTTTAGTAGAGGGTCAGTGAAAAAGAGGAAGACCCTCAACCGGATAGACTGACATAATGGCTGCAACAATGTGCTCAAATACAGAAATGATTGTGGAGATGGCACAGAACCAGCAGTGTTTCATTCTATTGTGCATAGGATCACTATGAGTTGCAACCTACAACAACAGCCACCACCTAACAACAACAACGAGAGCTCAAGAGGTACTGTAACAATTGAAACCCTTTGTTATTAGTTTGAACAAATCCAGACTTTAATATATATATTCTAGAATCTATTTCCTGAATGGAGAGGCTTTAGGTGGTTTCAGTCCATTATGAATTATCGCATTCTTCTCTTCCCAAGTTCTTTGGAAGTCTGTCCTCCTGCATTTCACTCACACACTCAAACATACTGCTCTGGCTGTTTTAGTCACAATTTATCCCATGCTGTGATTCAAATGCCTGTACCTGAATTTTATTTTAATAGTCTCCAGTTTCCCAATTTAGAGATCATTTTCTCCTGTTATTGACTTTTAGAGTGGACAGAAGAATTTATTAGTATCAAATTTATCTATTGCTTTTAGAATTCTGTGACTTCAATAAGGTCATGAAAGATTAATGATATTTTATTAAAATGAATAAGCACAATTTGCACAAAGTTTCCCTTCAAATTATGTAACTGATTCAGATACATGGTATGCTCTGCTCTCTCAAGGGTAATTATGCCTTTAAGTAGCTATACACCAACGTGTGTTTTATAACATGTTCCAGCTATGTCCAGAATAACACAAAGATTCTTCCGATTTAAATGGAATTGCTCTAGCAGAATATCTGTTATCTTTTTAGCTGTATATCATACTTTAGGTCTATAGGTACTATAATAACTATAAAATCATTTTCTTCTGTCAAGGACATTAACTACTATTTAGCTGAAATTAATAGATTTATTTCTCCAGTCTGTCTATATCATGATTATCCTTCCCTGAAAAGTGTATTGTTTTCATTTTACCTAACACAAACATTTCACCTACATTTTTGCTGCATTCTCATTATTCAATGATCAAATTTTGCTATTCTTAATAAAGGTATGCAATTTTTATAAGCTCAAGGTAGGATATTTTACTTGTAAATAATAGTTTAAAGGTAAACATAAAATATAATTAAAAATCATCATCAATTCTATGAAACTATTTCTAATTTAAAATAATTGGACGCGTCAGAAGATTTAGTGCTCCAGCCTTAGGTAAGTATCTCTAGAGATTATGCATTCTGAGTTTTTTCTTTTACAGTTTAAGGCAGTGATAACATACCACAAGATGGGGAAGTGCTTACAATTTATGCCAAATGGCTGTCAGAATTTTGCCTCCTGCTCCTTCTGCCATATATACTCTACTTTCAAAATGCAAACCTACTGCTGTTGAGTCCATTCCAACTCACAGTGACCCTATAGGACAGAATGGAAATGTCCCAAAGGGTTTCCAAGGCTGTAAATCTCTAAGGGAGCAGATGGTCTCATCTTTCTCCCATGGAGAGGCCTGAGAGTTCGAACTGTGACCTTTCGGTTAGCAGCCGAATACTTAACCGCTGCACCACAAGGGCTCCTCACTCTGCTTTCAGTAACCATAAAATCATATAAGAATGATGGACAAAAGATAAAATGGAAATAAGTACTTAAAACATTGGTCCCAATGTTTTATTTTAGCTGTCTCACTTTTTTATTGAGGTTCATCCACACTGCTAGAGTCTCAAACGAACTTTGTATATTTTCTTGACATGGTTACAGCAATTTTGGTTTTAGACATCGTATTAGATTGTGAAACTCTCACACTTATGGGTATACAGTAACAATGAGTCAAAATTTTTCTCATATTTTTTAATATTCCTTATCAAATATATTTAGTAAAACTTTCGTTGAAGTACAGATGACTTTTGCCCTTTCTTCATAAAATTTAGTTGACTCTTAAAATAAGCTTTAAGAAATCCTTTAAAGTCAAAGGCAGTTGTAGGAATAAAATAGCTCTATTGTCTTTTTTGGTGGGGGTGAGAAGCTGTTTTACATGTGTAAAAACTGTCTGCCATCAAATATGCTATTAGAGTGAAAGCAGATAAAATAACAGGCACAAAACAATGTACTTGATATTTTATTTAAATTGTGGTTTTCCTACTTTATATACCTTACTAATTCAAAGCATAGTAAGATAAAGAACAAATATATGGCTACATCCTTATTATTTGATTCTCTCATATGCAGAAGTTACCCAGTTGCCATCTAGTTGAGTCCTGCTCATTGAGACCCCATGTATTTCAGAGTAGAATTGTGCTCCATATGGTTTTCAGTAGAAATTCATTGATAAGCCTTTCTTCTGCGGTGTCTCTAAGTAGATTCAACCCACTACTCTTTCGGTTATCAATCGAGTGCATTAATCTCTTGTATTATCAAGGGGCTCCTACATCCTTATTATTTTAGGGTTGAAACTACCTTGCATTTAACTTTAATTAATTGAGTTAATTCACTGAAAAATGGAGGATGTCTTACTTATCTAGAGTTGCTATAACAGAAATACCACAAGTGGATGGCTTTAACAAACAGAAATTTATTTTCTCACTGTTTAGTAGGCTAGAAGTCTGAATTCTGAATGCTGGCTGTAGGGGAAGGCTTTCTCTCTGTCATCTCTGGAGGAAAGTCCTCATCTCTGCAGCTTCTGCTTCCTGGTTCCTTGGAGATCTCCATGCATCTAAACATCTATCTTACCCCATCTCTTCTCTGCTGGCTTGCTTGTTTAATTTCTTTTATACCTCAAAAGAAATTGACTCAAGACACACTTTACATTAATCCTACCTCATTAACATAACAAAAACAACACAATCTCAAATGGGATTATAATCACAGGCACAGAAGTTAGGATTTACACCACATATTTAGGGGGACACAATTCTATCTATAACATTCCACCCTGGCCCCCCAAAATTCATGTTCTTCCCACATGCAAAACACATTCACCCCATCACACCATCCCAAAAGTCTTAAATCAACTCCATGCCCAAAATCTCATCTTCTGAATCATCTGAATCAAATATGGATGAGATTTGCAAGTATATTCCCTCTTGGGGCAAAATTTCTCTTAATCTGTGAACCTGTGAAGTCTAAACTACAAGTTATCTGTTTTCAAAATACAGTGGTGGAACAGGCACAGGTACACATTTCAATTACAAATGGGAGAAACAGGAGGGAAAGAAGGGATAACGGACACCATACAAGTCCAAGACCTAGCAGAACAAACTACATTAGCTTTCAGGGCTTGAAAATAATCTTATGTTCTCTGAGATCATCTAGGCAATGACAGTGTCCTCCAGACTCTGTGTGTTGGCCATGCTCTCTGGATTCTGGATGGAGGCTTATAGGCCCTGGGCTTCAGCTTGGCCTTCCAGGCCCATGGGGAGGGCAACTCTTCTCCCTTGGCTTCGGGTGGCCCCATTCTCCCAGTCCGTTTGAGTGGCAACCCCAACCCTTTGACATTGGCAGGCCCCATTCTTCTGCCCCGTGGGCATGGCAGCCCTGCCCCTTCAGCCTTGGCAGTTGGCCCCATCCTTCTGATATACCTTAATGGGAGTCCCACCTTCTGGATCACACTTTAGTCCTTAAAGTGACATCTTTGCTTTTTAACACTTTAAGGAGATCTTTTGCAGCAGATGCCTAATACAATACATCTTTTGATTTCTTGACTGCTGCTTCCATGGGTGGTGATTGTGGATCTAAGTAAAATGAAATTCTTTACAACTTCAATAATTTCTCTGTTCATCATGATGTTGTTTATTGGTTCCATTGTGAGGATTTTTGTTTTCTTTATGTTGAGGTGTAATCCATACAGAAGGCTTTGGTCTTTGGTCTTCATCAGTAAGTGCTTCAAGACCTCTTCATTTTCAGCAAGGAAAGTTGTGTCATCTGCATATTTCAGGTTGTTAATGAGTCTTCTTCCAATCCTGATGCCCCATTCTTCTTCATACAGTCCATCTTCTCAGATTATTTGCTCAGGATATAAATTGAATAAGTATGGTGAAAGGATACAACCCTGACACACATCTTTCTTAACTTTCAATCATGCAGTACCCCCTGCTTTGTTTGAATGACTGCCTCTTGGTTTAAGTGCAGGTTCCTCTTGAGTCTTTGAATTATGGTGTTGGTGAAGAATATTGAATATACCATGGACTGCTAGAAGAACAAACAAATCTGTCTTGGAAGAAGTATAGCCAGAATACCCATTAGAAGCAAGGATAGTTAGACTGCATCTCACATGCTTTTGGCATGTTATCAGGAGGGATCAGTCTGTGGAGGAGAACATCAGTAAAATAGCACATCAGTGAAAAAGGGGAAGGCCCTCAATGAGATGGATTGACACACTGGCTGCAACAGTGGACTCAAGCATAACAATTATGAGGATGGCACAGGACTGGGCAATATTTTGTTCTGTTGTACAAAGGTAGCTATGAGTCGGAACTGACTCAATGGCACCTAACAACAACAATCCTCCAGAACTGAGTTGACAAAGATCTGACTCATTGAAACCTGTGAAAGCCTGTGGCCTCACTCCTTGAGATCCAGGAGACAGTGACCGCACCATTTGAAACAGAAAGCCCTGCTTCCTATGCTCCTTCCAACCGTTCTGCTGATCACCAAGCTGCTCTACGAATGGTACTTTTCTTTTCTTGATGGAAAACAGATGTAGTACCTTTGGCCTGCTTCCTACCTGTAGAGTTCAAAGATGCAGTGTTCTTTCCTTTCATTCTTTCTCTGTCCCCTTCAGTCTAAACTGATGGGTATTCTGCTGTGGTAGTTGGTTAGGTCCATTAGTCACAGGCTTAATCTCTTTAACAAAAGATTTTGTAGCCACATACTTGTTGCTCATTCTAGGACACATGTCCTTAGTTAGCACAACAGAATTTTCCAAATCCTTAAATTTTGTTTTCATTTTGCACAGTTCATTTTTAAGTCCATCTCTCCTCTCCCATTTTGCTATAAGTGGCAAGGAGAAACTATACGGCCTCTTTAAGATCTTGCTTATGAATCTTATCAGCCAGGTATCCAAGCTCGTCATTTACAGGTTCTATCTTCCACCAAACATTAGAATATAATTCAGCCAAGTTCTTCGCTTACTGCATAAAAAGCATCACTCTACTTCTGTTGTTCAATTTCACGTTCATCGTTTTCTTTTAAAGCCTCACCAGAAAGACATTTAATGTACACATTTCTAGCAACATTCTGTTGTTGGTGTCATATGCATTCTCTAAGATGATAGAGACTTTCTCTATATCTCTCCTCACTTTCTTCTGAGCCCTCACCAGAACTGCTTTTGAAGTCAATAATTCTACCAACAGTCTTTTCAAGGCAATCTAGGCTTTTTACTGTTAGGTACCTTAAAACTCTTCAGCCTCTAACCATGACTCAATTCCAAAACCACTTCTACATTTTAGGTATCTGTTGGAGCAGCACCCCACTTCCAGTAACAAAATCTGTCTTAGTTATCTAGTGTTGCTATAACAGAAATACCACAAGTGGACTGCTTTAACAAACAGAAATTTATTTTCTCACAGTTTAGTAGGCTAAAAGTCAGAATTCTGAACGCTGGCTCTAGGGGAAGGTTTTCTCTCTCTGTCAGTTCTGGAGGAAAGTCCTCATGTCTGCATCTTCTGCTTCCTGGTTCCTTGGAGATCTTCATATGTCTTGGCATTGATCTTACCCCATCTCTCTTCTGCTGGCTTATTGTTTAAAATTTCTTTATGTCTCAAAAGGGATTGACTCAAGACACATGCTACTCTAATCCTGCCTTATTAGCATAACAAAGACTACCCATTCCCAAATGGGATTATAACCACAGGTATAGAGGTTAGGATTTACAACATATTTTGAGGGAACACGATTCAATCCGTAACAGGGGTAAATAATAAAGTTAATATTTAGCTGCATTTTAATATCTTAGATTACCTCTAAAAAAACTAGAAAGAAGATGGAAAAGTAATATGAAGAGATTAAGAAGGGGTTACAGAACACTGTATTGAATAGAAAATCGAAACTAAAATGATTTGAATTATGGCTAGAGAAAACGAGGTCGATATATAGTTGATATCAGTTACTGAGGGAACAGTGTTGCAATATGCAAATATAATTGTAAATTATATATTTTTCTTTCAGTTATATCAGTATTTTATTCACATATTTTAAAGATATTTTTAAGTATTTTATTTAGAATTTCTGTATGCTTTTGAAGAACTGACCCCTTTAACATTAGGAAGCATACTTCATTTTAAGTAGTTATATTCCATGTTTTTAAGTTCACTTTTAAATTCGTATAGCCACTCCATCCCACTTTCAGACATTGTTTTCATAATATCTCTTTTCAGATCCTATATATTTGAGTATTGCTTTTTTCTAATATTACAAATTACGATTTTTAATTAGAACGTTTAGGGGATTTATAATTAATGTAATTAACTATACTGTTAGATTTGAAATATACCACATTGCTATTTTTTTTCTATTAGTCCCATCTTTCTCTCTTCCTTTATTTCATGTTTTACTGATTTCTCTGGATTAACTTTTAAAATTTTTTCTATATATTTGGTTTTTAGGTAAAACTCTATCTTTTAATATTTTGATGGTTGCTTTAAGGTTTATGATAAAGATCCCTCAGTCATCAGAATCTGCATTTTAATAACTGTATGCCACTCATTAGAAGTGAAAATGGCTAGACTTTGTCTTGCTTACTTGGGACAGGTCATCAGGAGAGACCAATGACTAAAGAAGGATATCATGTTTGGTAAAGTTGAGGGTCAACGAAAATGAGGAAAACCCTAAAGGAGATGATTTGACACAATACCTCAACAATGGGCTCAAACATATCAAAGATCTTGGAGATGGTACAGAACCTGGCAACATTTTGTTCTATTATACATAACGTCACCATGAGTCTGAGTTGACTTGACAGTAACTAACAGTGATAACATACCACTTCATGTATATTGTGAGCACCTTAAAACACTAAACCTCTATTTCTACCCCTCATGTCTTTTGCTATTTTTCTAACATATTTTTTATTAATAACATGATAAATTATTTTTGATTTAGGAAGCAAATTTGTTTACATTAATTTAGAATGATAAAATGTATCTGTTATAATTATCCAGATATTAAAAATTTCTGCCACTCTTTTTTTTTTCTTTAGGTAAGGATATCCACATATTATCACTTTCCTCCTCCTTGAAGAACTTCCTTTAGTTTTCTTGTAGAGCATGTTTTCTGGTGGCAAATTCTCTAAGCATTTGATTGCCTGAAATAGACTTTATTTTGCCTTCATTTGTGAGATATACTTTCATTTTAATATAAAATTCTAGGTTGATAGTTCTTATTTTCTGGTACTATAAATACCTCACTTCATTGTCTTCTAATTTTCATAGTATAAAAGAAGACATATCATCTTTGTCTTTGTTCTTCAGTATGTAGTATTTCTTTTCAATTATCGGTAATTTAAAGGTTTTTCCTTTATCATAGCTTTTCCACTATTGATTATGATGTATCTTGGGTGTCTTTTTTTTTTTGTCTTTGTATTTGTTATGTTTCTTTGAACTTTTAGTGTATATTTTTCATTAAATTTTGAAAAAAGTTACCATAATGCCTTCAAATACTTTTTTTTTGTATCACATTATACCAACTTTAGGTCCCTGGGTGGTGCAAACAGTTTTCACTAAAGTACTAACTTAAAGGTTGGCGGGATTCAAACCCACCCAGTGGTGCCACAGAAGAAATATCTGGCAAACTGCTTCTGTAAAGATTGTTATTGTAGTTATTAGGTGATGTCCAGTCATTTCTGACTCCTGGCAACCCTATGTACAACAGAATAAAACATTGCTCGGTTTTGTGCCATCCTCCCAACCGTTGCTTTGTTTGAGCTCACTGTTGCAGTCACTGTGTCAATCCATCTCATTGAGGGTCTTTCTCTTTTTCACTGACTCTGTACTTTAAAAATCATGATGTCCTTCTCTAGGGATAGGTCCCTCCTAATAACATGTCCAAAGTCTCACCATCCTCACTTTTAAAGAACATTTTGGCTGTTATTCTTCCAAGATAGATTTGTTTGTTCTTCTGGCAGTCCATGTCATATTCAATATACTTTGCCAACAGCATAGTTCAAATGCATTGATTCTTCTTCAGTTCTCCTTATTTATTGTCCGGTCTTCACATGCATATGGGTCTATTGAAAATACCACGGGTTGAGTCAGTTGCACCTTAGTCCTCAAAGTGACATCTTTGCTTTTTAACACTTTAAAGATGTCTTTTGCAGCAGATTTACCCAACGCAATACATTGTTTGGCGCTTCTGTGGGTGTTGATTGTGGATTCAAGTAAAATGAAATCCCTGACAACGTCAATATTTTTGGTTTTTCATGATGTTACTTATTGGTCTAGTTGTGAGGATTTTTGTTTTCTTCATGCAAAAATTGCATTCAAGAAAATCCAATGGAGCAGTTCTACTTTGTAACATGTGGGCTAGCCATGAGTCAAAATCAACTCGATGGCAAGGGTCTAAGGCAAACTCCCACTCTGGTTTTGAAGTTTTGGAAATTCCCTTGACAGTAACTATTTTTCAATGTAATTTAGTCCTTTTATTCTATTATTTATTAGACAAAGGTTTTATTGCTATATCTTCAAGTTCTCTGATATTTTCCTCTGCAGTGTCTAATCTATTAATTTCAACATGATTATTTTTCATTTTAACTACAGTATTTCTTTATCCTTAGAAACACCATTTGGGTCCTTTTTATAACTTCCATTTCTGTTTTATAACTTCCCTTTCTCTCTTTACTATGTTCATATTTTCCCTCACATTCTTACTTGAGCATATGACATATATTTTATATTCATTGTTTCAATATTCTTGTCAGCTAATTCCATCATTTCTGTCATTTCTGTGTATGTTCCCTGTTATGGATCACATTTTCTTGCTTCTTGATATGAATATTATATTACTGAATTTTAAATTCTGTTGTTTTTCTTTAAAGAATATCACTTTTTTTTCTGGAATCCATTTAAGTTAATTGCAAATTACTTTATCCATTCAAAGTTTGTTTTAAAACTCTTTTCATGGAAGGTCTAGCATAGCCTTACTTTAAAGTCATTTTAAATACTATATTCTTTATGCGATTTTTTTCTAAGTCTGCAACATAAGGTATAATCCCTCTTCCTTTGAGTTCGTAATGCATTTCAACTTCAGAAAGCCTAAAAGCTTAAATAAATTATATTTATAATTTTCTACATGTAAGAACACAAATTTAAAAAGTGAAGTGAAGTGGTTAAGATGGAACCAGAAGTTATCCTATCTAGTTCCCTGTATAAAATTCTATTTGATTGGTGATTTTCTTTAGTATTTTAAAATTCTACCTTATGTATTAATTATTTACATGTTGTTCTTGCTATTTCCTTTTCTCTGAATCTTGTCATGTCACTGCCATGTACCCAATCAGATTTTTAAACTCTTGGAGATTAGGGATTGTATAAAGAGGGAGTCATTTTATGTTAGTTGACACAAGAAGCTAAATTATGAAGCTGAAGAAGCTCTGGATGAAAAGTTATTAACAAAACAACACAGATTTCATCCCCAACTTTTCCTATTGAGTAGAAAAAAAGTTTATTTATTGCACACGTATGTGCATGAACACAGACACATAAACACTCCTTTTTATTTAAAGGACAACAATAAAATTCACTTCTAGCCTTCTGCCACACGTTTAACTAAGATGCTTTCTTACCATGGTAAATTATACCTCTTTTATGAACAAAACCCTTCAATATCATCAACTTTATATCTTGTATAAGATTGACCTGATTTTCATAATAATTTATTTGCCATTCTGTTATTTTTTTTCAATCTCCTGATATTATCAATTAAGATCCTGAAGTTAGTCTAGTCTCTCAAGATTACAAGGGTGCTTTTCTTTAAAGTGCGTATTGCTTCTTCAGGATTATATTCAATGAATCAAAGAATGTCTTTCTCCTTAGGGAAGTAACTGTGCCTCTGCTTTAAGTGCTTGTCAGGGTGTCAAGTGAGCATCACTTCACATTCATAGTTACATTTTCATTTTATTTCACAGAAAAGTCACTTATTAAGCTGGGTTCATTCTAATGCAGAAGTAACTAACTGAACTCACATCTGTATCTGACCATCAGAGCTCGCCCCTACACATAACCAGGAAGTGGGGATAACTTGCAATTCTGTGTTACTTCACAATAAAAAAAAAAAGGATTAATATTAAATTACAAGTGTCTATCTCAAGGAAAGTCTTTTTCCTCACACACCTGCTTTCTTATCCACACTGACAGCTGAATTAACACCAAAATTTCTTATTCTCAGTGTGCCCCCTTCTCCCAAGCACCCCACTCACCAAAGCAGAGGCTGATTTTTTGCACTGAATTGGATGGTGGTAGAAGGACAGAGATGTGGAAACTGAGCCTATAAAATAAGAGAGATCAATTGTATTAAGGTCCTTCTAAATCAACATGTGGCCCCACAAGGAGCCCATACAAATCACCCTTGTTCGCCTTTCCTTTTCTGCATTGGACATCCAGGCAGGATGACTGAAAAGCATCTTTAAAGTTACAGAAATATTAATACAAAAATGTCTCAAATTCTATGTAATCTCCCAATCTACAGAAATTTGGAGGTTGGAATGAGAAAAAACAATAGAAGGGAAATTGAAATACACAAAATAAGGCAGGTTGTACCATAGTACTCCCATGAATCCCCTCCTTTCCTGGAAACCCACATTCTTCTCCAACTACTGCTGCTGAAGCAACACCTGATTATAATACACAGGTGGTTCCTGCCATCATGTCTCTGTGTAAGTGGAGGAAGTAATTTTTAATAGTTTAAACAGTTAAATGCTCAGCTGCTGACAGAAAGATTTGCAGTTCAAGTTTGCCTAGAGGCACCTTTAAAAAAAAAAGACGTCTGGTTATCTACTTCAAAAAAACCAGCCATTGAAAACCTATGGAGCACAGTCCTACCCTGACACACATGGGTTGCCAAGAATTGGAATCAACACAATAGCGGTTAAATGACGATATGGTAGGTTCGAACCTCAAACCTTTCTGTTAGCGTCCAAGGGCTTAACAACTGCACCACCAGAGCTCCTTACCACCATTGTGTCAAAAATAGGGTTCAAAGACAATTAATATTAGAAACAGAATACACTAAACAGATTAAAGCTATGAAATCTGGGAAGAAATAAATATATATAGATTTCTTAGTTTTAGCAACATCTATTCTGCAGCACCACATGGCCATGGCAAACCTTTTTATTCCTCTTACTTTTCGATCATATTACCATTTCTGTATGTTAAAATTTTGTGGATTTGTCTGGGATTTAACCAACTAATTTCTTTCTACAAGGAAATGTCTATTTAAGATGGGAATGAGTCAGCAGCTGGAAAACATTGCCTATTAATATTTTTCCCTCTCCCACTGCAGATACTGACTAATCCCTCACCAAAATCTTAAAATTATTTCCATTTGTTGTGGACAACAACGGAGTTGTCTTCTCTTAGATTTCTTCTCAAGAACTAGACCTATAATTGTTTATGCTTTCTGTGTGACTCTGTTATTTTGCCACAGTTGATTGGACAGGAGTAGACTTAGCTGAGGCCACCAGTATTTTCATTTTCAGGGTTGAGAATTGGGCATAGAATACTCTAGTTCGAGAGACTATTCCAGTATAATGTAAATCAAGGTTTTAATAGGTTATATTCTGTATATTATGTGGTGTGAAAAGAAGAGAAAACGTGTGAAGACAGAAAAGTATGTTAGATCCTCATAAAGAAGTAACTAGGTGTCTGATAACTTTTTACACTCTCTTTTTGTTCTCTGAAACTTGTCTCCTTTCCTGTGGTTAATGTGAGATATCCCTAAATGCTTCTGAAAATCAATTGAAGGAACCTACCTTAATTTTTTTTTAATTTTATTATTTCAAGTCACCTTCTCTTTCATACAATACAATAAATTATCACAGCATAGAGTACGTCTGGTCCACTCATTATGGCATATTCATTAACTTTAGAAAGGAAGTGTCTAAAAAGGAAAACCATTATATTTATATAATTACCTGTGTTTTCAAGGATTTTTTTTTTTTTTTTTTAATCTGGTCCAAGATAATGGTTGTATTTGTCAATTTTGGAACCAAACTCACTGAGTGTACAGCTAGTTTCTGCCATCACCTGTGTGTGGCCTTCAAAAGGTACATAAATTCTATGAATTCTTGAATTAAAAAAATAAACAACTTATACAGTTGTTTTGAAGATTAAAGGAGTTAGTAGCTAATATGTGCAAAATGATAACCTTTAGCTATTATTTTTATCTGATTAAAACCAAGAAAATTATAAGATATTAAGGAAAGTAGATTTCATAAAATCCTTTCTGAGGAAATACAGTCACAGGGATATTAAAGATTTTATCGTTAATGGCATGAAGAGAGCTAATTTGTAGTGCTATCAAATATCTTGTTGGCTACAAATAGTCTATCAATGGAGTTGAAATATTAGTATTATGATTCTACATTATGGTCATGATATAAAACATTTTTTACATTTTTTTTTTTTTTTTTTTACCT
Organism: Dugong dugon; assembly: GCA_030035585.1. Classification (NCBI taxonomy): domain Eukaryota; kingdom Metazoa; phylum Chordata; class Mammalia; order Sirenia; family Dugongidae; genus Dugong; species Dugong dugon. The sequence goes on along the minus strand of CM057463.1, from coordinate 104,239,704 downwards.
CATATCTTTAGGTATTCTTGATACCTCTAACATTTCAATCTCTAACGGCCAATAAAGTTGAAAATTTAATTACTGATCATAAAATGTTGACTTATTTCAGTTGAAAGTGGTTCTACATACTAGTGAATGAAATAGTTCTATTTTTGAGAAGGACGCTAAGAAAATCACTTTACTGGCAGTGCAATATCCATGTATAGAACTCAGATTAAAAGTTTGATATGTTATCTCTTGTCACTTTTGGCAGCTCCAATTCCTCCCCTCTTCCCCTCTTGGGCTGCAACATGACATTGTTAATAATCAGTTTCCTCATTTCTGAAGACTTGATATTGGGATGGCATGTCGGATTCAGTCTTTTTGGAAAGCTAATACTTTGTTTGAAGTTGGGATTGTACATGCTCTCTGAGTGTAGTTTTTGTCTGTATCACTTTCAAGTGCCCCTCTGCATCTCATCATCAGCTAGCTAGCTGTTAGTTTTCTCCTATCACTCTTTTACAATGCCCAGTTAAGCACACTGAGTTTTCTTTTTTTTTTTAATCATCATGTCTTCAATGTGAATGACCTCGTTGGTGAGAAGCTTGTCTTTTCATTTTATATTACTTTCTGAAAGAAGTAAGACTGCTGAACATTTCTTCAAATATTCACTCAGATATCTGTAACACGTTCAAAAAAGATGTGCAACAGCCTAATTCTTTTCAAATCTTAAATTTCCTCTCATCAGTGATGTCTTATTTCAGATTTAGAACTAATGACTACACTTAGTTTTCACTCAGTAATTACTCTATTCATTTTAGATGGTTAAGTGACTAATTTACTTTAAAAAGAGAGAGAGAAAGAAACAGAGATAGACAGAGACAGAGAACCTTCCCCATACAAGAGAGTACTATACCAAGTGACCAAAATACATGTCATCAGTTTTATCTTTTCACTGGTTTTCTTTAACTGAACATGGTTTTTCTCTAATTGAGATCCTGACAATTGAACTATCAAATTTTTAAGTTTACTAATTATTATTTGGTAGAAAAATTTTTCTAATTACTAAAAGGCATACATAGGAAATATTTTCTTGGACACACTATTTTCCAGTTTTCCCATTGAAACTCCATTTGCAGGATCTGGTTTTGTCTCACTTTTCAAAACTAATGAGAGAAATTTATAGCCCTCTATAATCAGTATCAGTGAGGCATTTGAGATTCAATGGTAGAATTCTTGCCTTCCACACAGGAGACCTGGGTTCAACTCCCAGCCAATGCATCTAATGCTCATCCACCACCCATCTGTCAGTGGAGGCTTCTGTGTTGCTATGATGCTGAACAGCTTTCAGTGGAGCTTCCAGACTAAGACAGACTAGGAAGAAAGGCCTAACATTCTATTTCATAAAGCCAGCCAATTAAAATCCTATGAATCACAATTATCCAATCTGCAACCCATCATAGTTATGGTGCAAGACCAAGCACAATGACATTGTACATGGGGTCACCATGAGTTAGGTGTAGACCTGATGGCAGGTAACAACAACGACATAATCAGTATCAAGTTACTCTAATCACCAATTGTCTTAATTATCTAGTACTGCTATAACAGAAATATCACAAGTAGATGGCTTTTAACAAAGAGAAATTTATTGTCTCACAGTCTAGTACACTACAAGTCCAAATTCAAAGCATCAGTTCTAGAGGAAGGCTTTCTCTCTCTGTCAGCTCTGGAGAAAGGTCCTTGTGATGCATCAGTCTTCCCTTGGTCTGGGAGTATCTCAGCACAGGAACCTCAGGTCCAAAGGATGCTCTCTGCTCTCGGCACTGCTATCTTGGTGGTATGGGGTCCCCGTGTCTCTCTGCTTGCTTCTCTCTTTTATATCTCAAAAGAGATTGGCTTAAGACACTACCTAACCTTGTAGACCTCCTCAATATAACTGCCACCAATCCATCTTATTACATCATAGTGATAGAGTTTACAACACATAGGGAAATCACATCAGATGATAAAATGTTAGACAATCATACAATATTGGGAATCATGACCTAGCCAAGTTGACAGATATTTTGGAGGGACATAATTCAATCTATGACACCAATATAATGCATATTTTATTTTTCAGTTGTGATAAATGGATTACTGCCTTATTCTTGAGCTATTTTCCTTTGTGGCTGACCTATTCTTATAGCTGGTCTTTGACTTAGGTCCCTTGGAGTATAAGTCCATTCAAATAAATCTAAAACCCCACTGATGACCCCAGAACTAAGATGTTCTCTAAATTATGCCAATCTCCTTCTCAAAGACTGAAGTCCATCCAAGATATGTTTTTGATGTCCTCAATATACGTTAAGATTACAGATAGTCAAAAGTTTTGCTCTTAAACTTAGAAATAGTTAGTCTTCTAAGTAGTTGCTCCCTGCCCCAGACTGGGTAATTGGTACTCTCACATGTTCCATTCTGCTGGGGCCAAGGAACCAAACAAAGTACAGCTTAACCTATGATAAATAATGAAAATTCTCTGCTGCAAAGATGTTGAAGTAAAATAAAAGAGATGAACTAATAGATGAATAATTACATAGTATAGAACAGAATTCAGTGGGAGCTTCAAAAGCATTATTGGAAAAGTTGGAAAGAAACGGGGCAAGATGTTAAATTATTTGTCTTCTAAGACTTCAAAGGAAACAGTGTCATTTAGGTTTTAAGTTGCCCTTTTTACCAGGTTAGGTTAGAGAGAGAGAAAAAAAAACCTAGGCAGAAAAAACAATATGCATGAAAACATAGATAAATAAAAAAGCAAGTAAATTTAGAAATAAAAAACATAGTAGGATTGTCTGGATTTTATACAGTATATGGAAATTACAAACTGGGGACAGGTACAACAACTTTGTGTTTTGGAACAAAATTCCCAGCATAAATGTAAAGATTAAAATGGAGTAGGTGGGGTGGCAGTAGCTTTATGCAAGATTGAAGACACTCCAGGTTCTGGAATGTAGACAAATATTTATTTTGCATACCTACTTTTATAGTTTAGGCAGAGAAGAGTTTGTACAAAATTTACAGAAATGTCTAACAGAATTTTGGTCACAGCCTTTCACATAGGGTATTTACTGAAGATCATAAAACATACTTGAACATTTGAGCTCATAATCTTCATCGCATAAAAGTGGACCTGTTATTCAGTGCTCTCTCTTTCAATTGAAAAAATGAATCAAATAGAATGACAAAAGATCTGATATAACTTGCTGGTGCATTAGGTGCATTAGGCAATAGTGTTATAATTTCAATAAATGTCTTTGAGATACCATTATTCTTGTTGCGCTACCAGAACCTTTTTGTTTTTATTGCTATTCTTGCATTAAAAATAAGTTACTTACACATAAATATAGTTTAAAACACATGGTCAACTCAGCCAAATAAATAAATTGAAAAATAAATATGAATTTTCCTTTAAAATTCTAACGGTAGTTTGAAGATAGAGGTATGAGCAAAAAAAAAGAAAAAAGAACGAAGACCACTTTGTTGTAGAAACAAAGGTGAGTGACATCATTAACAGAAGTTGCTGGTGGCGAAGCAATTACAGGTTTCCTACAAAGTATAGTGAAGTCAGAATTGGAAGGTTTTGTATGTTTCTTGCTCACAAATATCCCAATACATATTACATGACCACACTTACACAAGATCATGGAGTCCTTTGTAATAGCTTTGTGTGCATATATGGTACTGTTACCATAATCTTCCAAGACTTGTTGTGTTCAGTTTTAGTCACATATTTCTTTACTTGCTGGGAAACATCATCTAAGAGCCAATGCTAAGGGAATGGTGTCAGCAAAATGGTGGAGTAAGAGGCTCCATACTCCTGACCCCCATCCCCCGAAAAAAAATGAAAAAATAAGCAGCAGCTGTCAGAACCAACTTTATCAAAACTCTAGTAAACACATAGTAGAGAAGCAAACACTAAATCAAGAAAAAGACAACTTGAGAATGGTAGGAAAACTTGTGGCTTTTTATTTTAACATTCATATATGTATTTTAAAATTTCAAAAAGAAGCAACATTATAATTTCACCGGTTCCTGATATATCTACAATATACAAACTAATTTGCATTATAAAAACAGAAAATATAAAATCAGACAATATGCATAACATGGTATAGATTTCTTTTCCTGATTTCTGGGACCATAAACTCAAAGCCCATACTCGTTGTTGAATCAACCAGCCAGGTTAAGTCAAGGGATAAGGTAAAGGGTAGGGAAAAGGACTGTGTTCAAAATGAAGGTAAAGTCGACGAGCAGATAGGTGGCAATAATTCGGAGGGACTGTGCTGTTGGGGGACTCTGGGCATCTCTCCAGTGCTCGTTTGGACTCTGGGGAACAACCCTGACTGAGAACACAGCTGAGAACTGGGAGCTTTATGTCAAGACCACCCTGTGGGTGTTTTTTCCTTGTGGCACAGTGGTTAAGTGCTCAACTACAAATCAAAAGGTAGGCAGTTGAACTCACCAGACACTCTGGGAGAAAGATGCAGCAGTCTGCTTCCATAAAGATTACAGTCTTAGAGAGACAGTTCTACTCTGTCCTACAGGGTTGCTGTGAGCTGGAATTGAATTGAAGGCAATGGGTGGATCTGAGTGGCCAATTATTCTACTGACATTTTTTACCCCAATTAAATTTTATTGATAAGTGTGATCTTTACATACACACAAAGTTTAGATTTCTCTAATATTGTCAGAAATCACTTTCTCTATTTACTAATTGCATGTAGCCTTCAGTCAAACTGTCAAGCTCACATTTTTCATACTAAAAAGGGGATTGTTGTTGTTGTCATCTCCAACTCATAGTAATTTTACGTATAACAGAACAAAGCGTTTCCAGTTCTGCACCGCCCTCACAATCCTTGGTATGTTTGACACCATTATTGCACCCTCTGTGTCATTCCACCTCATTAAAGTCCTTTTTGTATTTTGCTGCCATCTACCAAGCATGATGTCCTTCTCCAGTGATTAGTCTCTCCTGATGACATATCCGAAGGATGACATATCTAAGGAGCATTCTGCTTGTACTTCCTCCAAGACTGATTTGTTTGTTCTCCTGGCTGTCCATGGTATATTTAATATTTGTTGCCATCACCACAATTTGAATTTGTCAATTCTTCTTCTGAAGGTAGTAATAATAGTAAAAGTATGTTTTGGGCTCTTTAAATTTATCGATTTCATTTTTAATGCTCATAACAACTCTATGAGGTGGACATAATGGCTCACTTTACAGTGAAGATATCAAGGTTTTAGAGGATAAGATTCCTAGGTCCCACCCTAGCATCATCCAGTTCGGAAATCTATGTCAATAAGAACTTGAGTGCGCTTCTAACCTGTATAACAATTATATATTGAAGAGCTCTGTGACCTAGAGCAAGTTAGCTAATATCTGTGGGCCTCAGTTTCCAAATACATAAATCTGAATGAAAATATAACCTATCTTATTGGATGGTTATGAAGATTAAATAAGATAATGCTCATAAAACAGAGCCAGGAACATAAATTTTGAATAAGCACTAGCTTGCTGGTCTATTGTGTTTTGGCTTACATTGCAATACAGGCTCCTGAAAATGCTTTGAAATATTTTAATCACTATGTAAAATTAAGGTAAGATCATGCAAAACAACACAATATTGGTAACCAAGTATATAAGAAATCTAATTGATCCCATAGGTGAATATCTGTGTTCCCTACTATAGTTCTCTTCTACATAGAAGAGTCTGACTCACATGGAAATAATGCAGCAAATAAACATTTACTGTTCTAAAAAAAAAATTCATTTGAGCCATAAAATGTTCAAGTAATACAAAAAGAGTCACTATTTTGGCTATTACAACATCTATATACGTAGTATCTCTCCCTCTTTTCCCTTTAATAGCCCTTTCAAGAAGAGAATAAAAGGAAACCTTGTTTCTAAATGTTGGGTCTTCTGGGGCTATCAGAAGAGAGGTGGAGAAATATATAGTTTTGATGAAACACTGTGTATATGTAGATGTGTTTTATATCAAGTGGGGATTATGTTACAATCTGGATTATTTACAATCCAAGAAATTTCTAGGATTCAAAGTTGAATGTTTATCAGAATGATTATTTTCCAGAACAGAAGTTTAGTGATGCTAGCTAATTTAAAAGGAAGAGAGAACTGTCTCAACACTGGAGGAAGAGTACACCTCAAAACTAGAAAGAGTGAAGGGTATGTAGATTGTGCGCCTATTGATACTTGGCCATTAAATGCCAGGGAATTAGAAATGTAGGTAAAAACTATAGAGGTAGTAGAGTTACTAATGAAGCTGGTTCCTTTTGTTGCTGTTGGCCCTCAAGTTGATTCTAACTCATCACGATCCTATAGGACAGAGTAGAACTGCCCCGTAGGATTTCCTAGGCAGTAAATATTTATGGGAGTAGATCACCAGGTCTTCTTTTCCCCCCAAAGAGCTGATGGCTAAGTTCCATCGCTGAGTTTTCAGTTAACAGCTGAGCGATTGACCATTGCTCCACCAGGGCTCCTTGGTTCCTTTTAGATAGGTGTATTAATTTCTTACTGTTGCTGTAACATGTTACTATAAGTTTAGTGGCTTAAAGTGACACAAATTTTTAAATCTTACAGTTCTTGAGGTCAAAAGTTTGAAATGGGTCTCAGTGGACTAAAATTAAGGTATTGGCAGGGCTTTGTTCCTTCTGGAGGGTCTAGGGGAAATTCCATGCCTTTGTCTTTTCCAACTTCTAGAGGCTGGGTGCATTTCTCAGCCCAAGACTTTTTCTCCATATTCAAAGAAAATAGTATAGCATCTTCAAATCTCTCTCTCCCTGACATTAACTCCTCCACCTCCCACTTCATCACTTAAAAAAAAAAAAAAAAAAAAAAAAAAAAACTCATGTAATTAAATTGGACCCACCCAGATAATCCAGGATAATCATATTTAAGGTCAATTGATTGTTGTTGTTAGGTTCCTTGAGTAGGTTCCAATTGATAGTGACACTATGTACAACAGAACGAAACATTGTTCGGTCCTACACCATCCTCACAATTGTTGCTGTGTTTGAGCCCATTGTTGCAGCCATTGTGTCAGTCCATCTCCTTGAAGGTCTTCCTCTTTTTTGTTGACTCTATACTTTACCAAGCATGATGTCCTCCTCCAGGGAATGGTCCTTCCTGATAACATGTCCAAAATATGTGAGACAAAGTTCTTCTAAGGAGTATTCTGGCTATATTTCTTCTGAGATAGATTTGTTCACTCTTCTGGCAGTCCATGGTATATTCAATATTCTTTGTCAACACCATAATTCAAAGGCATCAACTCTTCTTTGGTCTTCCTTATTCATTGTCCAGCTTACACATGCATATGAGGCAATTGAAAATAATATGGCTTGGGTCAGTTGCATATTAGTCCTCAAAGTGACATCTTTGCTTTAAAAGATTTCAAAGAGGTCTTTTGCAGTAGATTTGCCCAATGCAATACGTCGTTTGATTTCTTGACTGATACTTCCATGGGTGCTGATTGTGGATACAAATACAATAAAATCCTTGACAACTTCAGTCTTTTCTCCATTTGTCATGATGTTGCTTATTGGTCCAGTTGTGAAGATTTTTGTTTTCTTTATGTTGAGGTGCAATCCATACTGAACGATGTAGTCTTTGATCTTCATCAGTGAGTGCTTCAAGTCCTCTCCACTTTCAGCAAGCAAATTTGTGTAATCTGCATATCTCAGGTTGTTAGTGAGTCTTTCTCCAACTCCGATATTGCGTTCTTCTTCATATGATCCATTTTATTGGATTATTTGCTCAGCATACAGATTGAATAAGTATAATGAAAAGGATACAGCCCTTACACACGCGTATCTTGACTTTATACCATGCAGTATCCCCTTGTTCTGTTTGAACAACTACCTCTTGGTCTATGTACAGGTTCCTCATAAGCACCATTTAATGTTCTGGAATTCCCATTTTTTGAAATGTTATCCATAATTTGCTATGATCCACACAGTCAAATGCCTTTGCATAGTCAGAAAAACACAGGTAAACACATTTCTGATATTTTCTGCTTTCAGCCAGTATCTATCTGACATCAGCATTGATATTCCTTATTGCATGTACTCTTCTGAATCCAGCTTGAACTTCTGGCAGTTCTCTGTCAATGTACTGCTGTGATCACTTTTGAATGCTCTTCAGCAAAACCTTACCTGTGTGTGATATTAATGATATTGTTTGATAATTTCCACATTCTGTTGTATCCCCTTACTTTGGAATGGGCACAAATATGAATCTCTTCCAGTTGGTTGGCCAGGAAGCTATCTTCCAAATTTATTGATACAGATGAGTGAGCACTTCCAGTGCTGCATCCATTTGTTGAATCATCTCAATTGGTATTCCTTCAAATCCTGGAACCTTGTTTTTTGCCATTCCCATCAGTGCAGCCTGGACTTCTTCCTTCAGTGCCATGGGTTCTTAATCACATGCACATCCTGAAGTGGTTGAACATCAACTAATTATTTTGGTACAGTGACTCTGCTTATTCAGTTGATTAGCATACTTAACTCCATCTTCAATATTAGTTCCCACTTGCCATATAATACAACATACTCATAGGCTCCAGGGAGTAGGATATAGACTTATTTGGGGTGGAAGGCATTATTCTGTCTACCAGAATAGGAAACATGGAAAGAAGAAGGAGCTACAGCAGATCTTTATACCAAGGACTAGTTTATTTGAGATCTTCCCATTTTGTCCCAGATTACTAGATCCTTAGGCTTGCATAAAGACCAATGAAGACAGAGAACACTGTTAGGAAAAAAAAAAAAATGAAAAAAGGCTGTGATAAATTAGTATCTGTGGTTTTAATCCAGATGTAATTGGTTTAGAAAAAATGAAGAAATGACATTTCTTGAAGTCTCAGTAGAGCAATTCAAATCTGCTTATAAAAATTAGATGTGTGACTTGTTTTGCCCAGAGCAAATTCTTCATTTGTAGTACCAAGGAAAGTTCCCAAGTATATTTTATGGAATAGCTAGTTTTGCAAGGAATTACGGATATATTGCTATCTTGCAGTTTTAAGGACAAAGCGTGTTGGGACCATAAATAAAAACTGGATACCTTAAAGCTATAATGCAATGGGAGATTTATTGGCTATCTCCTTTTCACAGTGGAAACAGATTACAAAAAAAAAAAGCCAAGCCCACTGCCATCTAGTCGATTCTGACTTGTAGTGACCCCATAGGACAGAGTAGAACTATCCCATAGGGTTTCCAAAGATTGGCTGGTGGATTCAAACTGCCAACCTTTTGGTTAGCAGTCAAGCGCTTAATTACTGCACCACCAGGGCTCCTAAGAAAGATTAAATATGTTCCTGAAATTAGAAAAAAAAAGTAATAAATTGAAGAACAAGCATTCAGTCTCAATCCGTCTTTATCAAAACCCATGCTCTTAAACTATATACCGACATTTCTCCCAAATCACCTGATTACAAGTAGCATGACAATTTTTTTTATTAAAAAAAAAAAAAAAAACTGTACCTAGGGAGATACCTCAGTTTGGGACCTAGAAACCTTTATTTTAACAAGCACCTCTGGTAAGTTTCTTGCACAAGCAACTTGAGATACATTACGTTATATAGTACAGTCTCCTTAATTCTTGGAAAATGTGCTACTGGAGAAATATAATTGCATTTAGAAGGGAATCTTTCATAAGATGAGATCTCTAAACTCTAAATGTATCCACCATTTCCAATCTTTTTAAGTTCCCAAATTACAACTGGAAAACCCTGTAAATTACAGGCACTGGCCCACACCACAGAGATGATCTGATAATTTATAAAGGTAGCTTTCTCCTACTATACGAAGGGAGGCACCCTTTCCAAAAAAAAACTTAGTTTTTAATCCGTGGGATCTCAAACTAGCCACAGCAAAGTCCCATGAAGCTGATTTTTCAGTCTCTGCTAGCCCAATTCCTGAGTGGCTGCCTGCAGCCTGTCAGTTTCACTATTTCCCCACTGTCATCGGCAACTTTCATCGCCCACTAAGGAAAACAATCCCCAAACTGCTAAAATTAATGTTTTCTTTACAATGCTGTCACAGATGAATGGATTTTCAAACAGAAATTATACAAGGAAAATTGGTTCCAGAACAAGACCACATTCTGCAAGAAAAATGTCATGCCACTGTTTATTTGTCCAACCAATGCCTAGGCTTCTAGGAGAGTTTACTATAGAGAAGTATGATGGACCTTTGACAGACACTATGGCAAGAACTCTTAGAACTTTTCTTCTTAGAAAAATGTTCTCCTGTTAGAATAATGATGCTTGGTCAACACAAAACAATTGCTTGTCAGGGAGACTATTGTAGATGCAATGACAGTCCCCTGTTAGCCTTGATTTTATGACTAAATTTTGAAGCATTTTTTGTCTTTATTATCAACAGTAAAATGTAATTGAAGTTGTTGCATATTAATTGTGCATATCAGAATCCACAGGCATACGCCAATATACATTCCTCAACAATGCCAACTGCATATTTGTCTTCTCCTGTAAACATGATTTCATGAATATCAATATTAATACAAATTTCATAGGATAAAATTACTGAGTGGTTCTTCCATTAGTTAGACTTTTCTATCTCATACTGTTTATTTTTTGTTTTCCAGTGACTGAAGATATAAACTTATTTTGGGCTTATCATTAAGTCATAGATCACTAGGTTTTGTTAAAAGATAAACAGGTATGGAGAGCATAAACCAAAGAAAAGGAAAAGACAGAAATTGTGAAAATGGTCTTTTTAAGCTATTAAAGGGATCCATCTCCAGTTCTGTTTGTAATTAGTTATTGGTCCATTTGGCCAGGCTACAATTATTAGGATAATTTTGGATTTTTCCTTCTCACACATCCCACATATTTAACTATATTATAGCAGTTATTGATGGGAATTCTTGAACACTTCATTGTGCTCATGCATAACCTATACCTGGATCAAGAGACAGTCATTCAAAAAAAAAAAAACAAAAGTATATTATGTGGTTTAAAATTGGAAAAGGTATGGGGCAGGGTTATATTCTTTCACCTTACTTATTCTATCTGTGTACTGAACACATAATATGAGAAGCTTGACTATATGAGGAATATGGCATCAGAATTGGATGAAGACTTATTAACAACCTGTGATATGCAGATGAAACAACCTTAATTTGTGAAAATGAAGATGACTTGAAGTACTTTCTGATGAAAGTCAAGATTGCGCCTTCAGTATGGATTATATCTGAATATGAAGAAAACACCCTCATGGCTGGACTGATAAATTAACATTATGATAAACGGAGAAAAAAACTGATGTTGTCAACAATTTAATTCTACTTGAATCAACAATGAATGCCCATGGAAGCAGCAGTCAAGAAATCAAAGAACATATTTTATTGGGAAAATCTATGGCAAAAAAATCTGTTAAAGGTTTAAAAAGCAAAGGTGTCACTTTAATGACTAAGGTGGGCCTGATCCAATCCATTGTCTTCTCTCTTGTCTCTTGTGTATGCAAAAGCTGGACAATAACAGTAGGAAGACAGAAGAATTGATGCCTTTGAACTGTGGTGTTAGTGAAGAGTATTGAATATATCATAGACTACCAGAAGAATGAACAAACCAGTCTTAGAAGAATACAGCCAGAATTCTCCCTGAAAGGGAGAATGATAAGACTTTCACCCACTTACTTTGGATACATCACCAGGAAATACCTATCATTAGAAAAGGGCATCACAGCTGGTAAAGTAGAAAGTCAGTGAAAACAAGAGAAACCCTCAAGGCGATGAACTGATACAATAATCGAAACAATTGGCTAAAACACCGACAATCATGAAGACGACACAGGATCAGGCAGTGTTTCCTTCTGTTGTATATAAGGTTGCCATGAGTTGAAGCCAACTCAATGGAGCTATGAAAACAAGCAGCATTTATTGGACACCTGGTATGTGCCAGGCTCTGTGCCAAATACTTTAAAGGCTTTATCTTTTCAAAAAACCAGTGAGATGAATTCCTATTTATCCACATTACCCACAAAGAAAGTTGAATTTGAATTATCAAATAATGTGTTAAAGGTCTCACAGTTTGTAAATGGCAAGGAAATCATTATGTTAACTATGCCTCTGATCAATGATCGTTTCCTGTAAAATCAACTTCTTTTGTACCTCTTTAATCCACTTCTCCACTTCTACAAAGCTACTTTAGTTTGTTATCATCTCTCATCTGAATATTAGCAATGAGTTCTTACCTGGTATCCCTGAGCCCAGTTTTGTTCTTTTCCCATGCATTCATCCATTTACTACATTCTAATTAGAGTATCTTTTCTGAAAAAGAAAAACAAAACACACTAAAAACTAAATTTTCATCCTAAGCCACCCTGCTTAGACTCTTCAAAAAATTCCCACCATCCTCAGAATGAAGTCTAAACTAGTGAACTTCTCCATTTAGCTTTCCTTTGATTAAAATGTTTTCTTTTTCTTTTTTTTTTTTAAGGAGGGGAAGGTGGTCAAGAGCTTGTTAATCAGTCTTCTCTCTGTCCAGTGACTAATCCTACCTTCAAGTTAGCCACACACACTTGCTGTTTTAAAGTGGATTTCCCAAATGCTGAGTCCAAAATGAGAATTCATGAGTAAGTGACTTGTTAAGGAAGATATAAGTAAGGGGTGGGGAAAGTAAAACATGGAAAAAGAAGCTAACAAGAATGCTAAGTTCCATGGAGGGAAGGTTTACCCTGATGTTTCAGGAGAACTCTAAAAACTAAATAAAAATAAAGCAAACATGTTGCCTCTGAGCTGATTCCAACTCATGGTGCCCCCATGTGTTACAGAGTACAACTATGCTTCATGAGGTTTTCTTTGCTGTGATCTCTAAGGAAGCAGTTTGCCAGGCCTTCCTTCCAAGACACTGCTGAGTGGTTGTGAACTGCCAACGGTCAGATTAATAGTGGAAGGCAAACACCTTGCACCATCCAGGTGCATGGAAGAGTAAATTAGGCCTTGGATTTGTTGCAAACTGGGGCAAGACCACTGGGCTCTGATTCTCCAGCATAGCAATCATGAGCTAAAGGCCTTGGAGGGAGAGGGGGACATAAACCCCAAGACACATCTGATAAGCAAATCCAGTAGTGCCAGGACAGTTCTCCAAGTAGAGTTGAAAGCAGAGGCTTTGGAGGCAAAAAATTCAGAAGCTAAATGAGGGGAGCATAGTAATATTAAAAATAACCTGGGGGATCTGGGAAGAGGACTCACAGTATCCACCAGAGATTAGGTTTTGCCCATTAAAGAATTACATAAACCTCCTTGACAAAGACAAAACATTTGTCTGAAAACCTACATTTCTTTCATGTTAGTACTACCTTCAATTAATTATTTGCATTTTATTCTGTTCCTGTAAATCCTTTAGTTTTCTGTGATTGTATTTATTTCTTATTGATTTTGAACTTGCGTATGAGCAACTGATGGTCTATTCCACAGTTGGCAGCTGGCCTTGTTCTGACTGATGATATTGAGCTTCTCCATTATTTCTTTCCACAGATACAGTCAATTTAATTCCTTTTTATTCCCTCTCAAGAGGTCCATACATATAGTCACCATTTATGTTATTGAAAAAAGGTATTTCCAGTGAATATATCTTTGGTCTTGCAAAATTCTATCATGTGATCTCTGGTGTAGTTTCTATTACCAAAGCCATGTTTTCCAACTACTAATCCTTCCTTATTTCCATATTTCACTTTCCACACATCAGTAATTATCAATGGAACATGTCTGCATGTTTCATCAATTTCAGACTGCAGAAGTTAGTAAAAATCTTCAATTTCTTCATCTTTGGCATTATTGGTTGATGGGTAAATTTGAATAATAGTTTTATTAACTAGTTTTCCTTGTAGGCGTATGGATATTATCCTATCATTGACAGCCTGTTACTTCAGTATAGATCTTGAAATGTTCTTTTTGACAATGCATGTGACACAGTTACTCTTCAATTTGTCATTCCTGGCATAGTAGACCATCTAATTGTCTGACTGAAAATGTTCAATACCAGTCCATTTCAGCTCCCTGATGCCTAGAATATCTATCTTCAAGCATTTCATTTCATTTTTGACAATTTCTAATTTTTGCAGATTCACGCTTCATACATTCCATGTTCTGATTATTAATGGATACTTGCGGCTGTTTCTTCTCATTTTGAATCATGCCACATCAGCAAATGAAGGTCCTGAAAACATCACTCCCTCGTCATTATGGTCAACTCTACTTGTAGGAGACAGCTCTTCCCCAATTGTATCTGAATGCCCTCCAAACTTAGGGGCTCATCTTCCTACAGTATATCAGACAATAACACTGGTCCGTTAGTTTGTCCTACTGTGGTTGCTTGTGCTTTGCTGTGATGCTGGAAGCTGTGCCACTGCTATTTCAAATACTGGCAGGATCATCCATAGTGGACAGGTTTCAGCAGAGCTTCCCAAGTAAGACAAACTAAAAAAAAGGAACTGGTGATATACTTCTGAAAAGAATTAGCCAGTGAAAACCTTATTGTATGTATCCTGTATAAATGCAATTCCTTCAGCTTGTTGACCATTTGGTATAATTTTGTTTTGTGGATCTTTCTTACAGACAAAATCTGTTGTTATCAGATGTTATATTGTGACCATCTTTGAAGATATATTTTTAACTTAATTTTGAGATAATTTTAAATTTACAGAATTGCTAAAATATTACAGTTATACACTTCACTCAGTTTTCCCTTATGTTAACATCTTATAATCATCAGAATATTGATCAAAACTAGCAAATTTACTTTGACTCAATACTATTAACTAAACTACAGAGCTTATTCAGATTTCAAAATTTTTCCGCTAATATCCTTTTTCTGTTCTAGAATCCAATCCAAGATTCCACACTGCATTTGTTCTCATGTCTCCTTAGTCTGTCCCAACAGTGACAGTTCTTCAATTTTTCTTGTCTTTTATGACCTTGACACTTGAAGAGTATTGATAAGTTATTTTGTATAATGCCCCGCTATTTGTGTTTCGCTGATATTCTTTCATGGCTAGACTGAAGTTATACAATATTGGGAAGGAGAGAACATATAACTACCTTTTTCTTTTTTTTAAATCAGGGCATTTATAATATGACATTATATGATTTTTTTGGTTCCTGACATTATATGTTTTATAATTTCTTTTTGTTTTCTTTCCATATTTTTATGTCATTTTATTTCTCTGGTTTTTAAATCTTTAATATTTTTAGAGTTATATAGTGTATAATGTATGTATTTACCTCTAAATTAAAATATCTCAAAAATAAATTAGAGAAAAGTTTTCCCTTTTTAACTTGAAGATATTAAAATTTCTCTTTTCCACAATTTTTTGTTTTCATTTTTGATGATTTGATTGTAAATGTTACATTATTTACTAATACTAGTTAGAAAATAAGTGATATAAGTTTGGTTATTCTAATGTCATTTACTAGTTTTTGTCATGGATTGAATTGTGTCCCTGAAAAGTTATGTTCAAGTGCTAACCCCTGTACCTGTGAATGTGGCCCTCTTTGAGAATAGGGTTTTTTGTTATGTTAATGGAGTCATAGCAGAGAAGGTGGCAAAACCAAATGTCTCATGTTCCTAAAGTACCAGAATATTCCTTAAATAGTCCTTGAAGTGCAATATACATGGCAAAATTAGTGCATCGTGTGGCAGAAATATAGAGAAATGTTTTATAAAAGGAGCAAAATAGACACAGAGATATACACACAGGGAGAAGAAATCATGTGAAGATCCATCTACAAGCAAAGGAACACCAAAGATTACTGGCAGTCACCAGAAACTAGTGTAGAGGTTCACAGAAGAAATCAATATGGCCAAGACCCTTATTTGGAAATTTAGCCTCCAGAACTGTGAAAAAATAAAATTCTATTATTTTAAGCCACCTGCTTGTGGTATATTTTGTTACAGCAGCACTAGCAAAATCAGACAGTTTTTAACACAGTATTTTGTAAGCATTATTTATGTTGACTTCTATTTAAATTGTATACTAACATCATCCCTACACATTTAAATTTTTTTCAAATTATTTCTTTTGTTTTCCTATAAATTTTACATAGTTGATATATTTTTAAAATCTTTCCCTATATAAAAGCTTTCATATATTAATGTGTATTATACTGCATAGATATAGCTATATAAAGACTACATACATGTGTTTCAGATTTTTCCATTTAAATTTGTCTAGATAAATATTGCTCTATTTTTTTTTTACTATATCAACAAATAAGTAGAAAGCCATCTGATTTTGTTTGTGTGTGTGCTTTCTTTTTTTTTTTTCCTTGCTTCAATATTTCTCCTAATCACCTGGAAATTATTTTAAACAAGCATTTGGTAGGCTATTTATAGCAATGGTGTCTTTACTTGCATTCCTCTTTTGATTTTCTGATTTAATCTGCTTATTATTATTAGCATAAGAACTCTTTCTCCTACAGTGGAGTTGCAACATTTTTGCTTTAGTTAATAATTTTATTTTGGTTATTCATACTCTAGAAGTAAGGCAATGAGGAAGAGAGACTGAGTGATGATGGGGAAAATTGAGGAGGAAAAGGGAAACAGTAGAGATTATGTTCCACCTTGCCCTCACTGTGTCTTGTCATGGAGTAGGGAAGAGAAGAATGGCAAAAATCAGCTGTATTTTTTTTTCCATATCTATTTTCTCATGCCTCTCAAAGTGTATCTGATACTGCTAAGCATGAATCTGTATTTTGAAGACCTATGTTCTTTTCTTTCCATAAAGCCATCTCAGTTCCAGTCAACTCTTAATCTGCTAGAAACAATAAACGCAAGCAAAATAACAGTGACTTCTGCCAAACTTGGAGGAAAAACTATTTTGGCTTTCTTAAATTTACTCTATATTTCTGAAGCATGGTGTAGTAATTTGGCCATATATATTATACTTCAAGGATTATTTAAGGAATATACTATTACTTTTGCTATATGTGATGTTTGGTTTTGCAAGCAGTAGTACACTATACTAATAGGCAAACCTTCTTCCCCCTTTCCACGTCTTTGAAACGTGATGTTGTAAACTCTCCCATCTGCACTGGTCATGTGACTCATTTAGCTAATTAGTGGGACAAACTCTGTGGGGCTGTTCTACTTTGTCACATGGGGAAGCTGTGTGTCAACTTCGACTTGACAACACCTAACAACAATTTAATGTGATGGCAACAAGATTCAAATAGTGTGTAAATATTGGGGCTTGCACTCTTGATGCACTTGGAACCCTGAGACCACCCTGGGCAAGGGAAAACTTGGCCTGATGGAGGAGAACTGAGGTACCTGAGCCAATACTCAATCAAACACTAGCTTACAGGCTGCAATTGACAGAAGTGTAATGCCATCCTGGACCTTCTTCTGCCAGATAACCTGGCAACCAAAATCCCACCCTGATTTTTTTTTTTAATTCTGCTTTGATTTTTCTCTTTTTAAAATTCCGCCTTAGTTTTATTAAAACTTTCAATCTGTATTCTCTACATAGAAGACACCTTAGAAAGTTGAAGAAATAACAAATTGCAACACCAGTGAATGGAAAAGATGTACCAGGCAAATCCTCAATCATATGTATCTAAAATAGACTTTCTTGCCAAAAGAATTTCTAGAAAGAAACAGGTTTACTCCATACTGACAAAAAAATTCAGTTCACCATGTACTATAAAAATTTACTCCTGTATACACTTAAGCTAGCCTCAAAAT
Organism: Dugong dugon; assembly: GCA_030035585.1. Lineage (NCBI taxonomy): Eukaryota > Metazoa > Chordata > Mammalia > Sirenia > Dugongidae > Dugong > Dugong dugon. The sequence goes on along the minus strand of CM057463.1, from coordinate 104,221,960 downwards.
ATATAAAATAAAAATGAACTTCAAATAGAAAATGGCAAAATACCATGATTATGGGAAATTTTAACATTTCTCTAGGTAATTCATTAATTAAATGAACAAAAATCAGTAAGGATATCTATTCTTTAAACAGCATAAATAAGAGATTTGAACAAATAAATATATGTAGAATATTGCACCCAACAATTTGAGAATAGACTTGAAATATATATGAAAAGGAAGTATTTACTAGCCCCAGAATACCTTCAGTAAATTTTAAAAGATTGTGTTCAAATTGACCATATTTTTTACTGCACTGCAATTAGTTTGAAAATAAGCTGAAAAAGAGGGGGAAAAAAACAATACAATTAGAAATTTATTTTAAAATTCACCCCCCCAAAAAAGCTGATGCTTACATAAAGAAATGAAATACTTATTTTACATTAGAAAACAGATAATAGCATTTTACCAAATTAATATACTAAAGATAAAATTACTTGATCATCTCAATACATACCTCCTCAAAATTTTTAAAAGTTCACACTCATTCATGATTATAAAGCAAAATGAAACAAAGCAACAATAACAACAACAACAGCAAAAAAACTTATAATTCCAGACAAAAAGATACTTCCTTAGTCTAACAGAGGAAATCTTAATATTGAAATGCTGTATCCATACTTTTTAATATGAAACATAAAACTAGGATAGTCATCTTCTTTACCTCTATGTAGGTCCCCAAGAATATTAATAAGGACAGAGAAGAAATAAAATGTATAAAGATTAAACAGAAGGAAAGACAGAAAATTATCACTACTTCTAGACGATTTAATAGTATGTATAGGAAATGGAAACTCAAATCACTACAATTAAAAAGAGAATTTAGCAGTATTGCTGGATAAAATGATGAATGTATAAAAATTGATTTATTTCTATACACTAGCAACAACCAGTTAGGAAATGCATGTTTTTAAAGTTAAATTTGTAATAGCAACAAAAATGATAAAAGTACCATGAGTGTACCTAACTAATTACGTGTAATCTTTTCACAGAAAAGTTACTAAAACACACAGTTACTAAAACACACCAAAATACTTACATAAATGCAAAAGAGACTAACTTTACTCTTTAACGTTTACATATAATTCCATACAATCTTTGCATTATGGTATATCACAACTAAAAATTCCAGAAAAGGAGCTAGAAATTGAAACTATTGCAAATATATAAAGAAAAAAAAATAGAAGACATTTTTACCACCTGTCAAATAATTAAACACTACTTAAAATTACAGTATCTTTTTCAGATGTTTCCTGAGATTGCTGGTTCCAAATTAGTAATTGCGGGAAGAAGGTAATATATCGTTTTAATAAAATCTTTATGCATTGCTATTTTAAGTACTTCCCAGAAGATGAGACAAAATATAGAAAAGGAATAACTATTGCTCATGGAATTAAACTGTGAATTCTTTCTTTGCTTTTGTCACACACTTGCTTCAAAACATGAAGTTGCTTGCTATGTATTCATTTCTGAAAGTTCTTAAATACTTCTTATACAAATCAAAGCAAAAGCTGTAAATCTACTGTAATATAAATTTAACAAGTTTATTAAATACTCGTGCTTAATTAAGAAATGAACACAAATAATTAAAATGCTTAGTAGAAAATGACAAGGGTCACTTAAGAAGTATTTTATAGTTTATATAAACTCAGGGAAGGGATTACTTCTAAGCTAACACATCAGCAAAGACACTTCACTGTCTAATTCCAGGCTGACATTACAAATGTTCCACTTCAGTACTCAATATGTTCTTTCCATTTCCGTCCTAAAAAGGTGGCATCATTTCTCAAATTTTCCATTCTCTTTCCAAGTTCAAGACTTTGCAACTGCTGTCTCTTCTTGGAATATGCTCAGCTCTTCATGCCAATGTACCAATCCTTGAAACAGACATATTTCATCAATTCTTAAACACTTAATCTTGGAAAAATACAATTCACTGACATTAACAATACTCCTACTCCTTCATTTCCCCATTGGTCAAGCCCCTCCCTTACTGTAGATCACTTCTCTACCTCACTGCCCAGCACTCAAACTCAGACAAATCTTCTCATCCATCTGCTTCATCCAGGATTCTAATTAGCAATAGTGCCGTTTACTGCCATTACAATTAAAACTGAATTCTACCAAAGTTCATCCCTCATCTCTCTCAGCGCTTGACATTTTATTTCAATGAGAAAAATGAAGCCATTAGGGATATGCCACATCTCGCCTTGATACAGATAAAAATGAAATGCAATATGGCATAATCAGCAACTATCCTTCCTGTTTTTCAAAGACAATGTGACTGTCTGTGTTCTTGATCATCCTCCCTTCACTTGACCTCCAGGATAAGGATATTATTATTTTATTTCCCATTCTCCTCTCTGAAGTTTACCATTATGTTAACCAGTACCAGTTGTCATCAAGTAGATTCTGACTCATGGCGACCCCAAGAGTGCCAGAGTAGAACTTTGTTCCATGGGGTTTTTAATGACTGATTTTTCAGAAGTAGAATGCTAGGTCTTTCTTCCAAGATGCCTCCGGTTGGACTCCAACCTTTCTATTAGCAGCTTGGTGAAAACAGTTAACACAGTAATAAAATTGTTTACATTTTTAACACTTCTTATAAGCCAGATAATATGTTGAGTACATTGCATTAATCACAGTTACAAAAATTCCTGGAGGTAACTACTATGTTGATTTCCATTCTAGAAACAAGAAAACAAAGGTGGAAAGAAATTAAAAACAAAACTCTAGTTAATCAGCTATAAACTTTTGGAGGCAGAATTGAAATCCAGAAAATTTGACATCATATCAGGATTTCTTAAACACTATCATTTACTGCTTATAAAATAGTTATATATACATATATATATATATATATATATATATATACATGTATGTATATTCAAGGAAGTATGATTAAGTGAATCAAAAATCAATTTACTGATTTTACTCTTTGTAGGGAACAATTTATAATTTTGAGTAGAATTTTGGTTATACTAAGACCATTACATTCACTCAATACACTAAATAAATACCTACTATTCTAATTAAATTCACTCTAAAAATTAACCATATTGTTAATAGTTTTTTATTTTCTCTCAACACATTATATGAATTGTCATAGAAACATGATGACATATGGTAAAATGTAGCTAGTGCAATTATTTGAGACAATTGAAGCCATGGTATGTATTGAGTTTTATCTTGCCTACACTCATGACTTTATGGTCTAATTAAGGACTATTATCCTAATTCACATTTTCTGAGCATTTTGAAAAGAAATATTGATGACTCTAGAAGCCTGCCAAGAAGGATATCCAGAACAGTGATCCCTGTAGCAATTTATAAAAGCTTTTCTTCTATTAATATTTTACCTCTTTTCAGTTTTCAAATACTTTTAAGGACCATTATCCTTCACCTTAAGGAAGAGATGCATCTCAGAAAAACTGACTGCCAAGCAAATTTTTTCCTGAAGTCCTTCCCATTCATTTTTTGAAACAAGAAGGGGAGGGCCTCCAAGAGGTAATGACATATGTTTACTATAAAAGTTTGAAAATGAATGATTCTAAAAGTTGGAATTTATAAAATACTAAAGTTCAGAAAAGGATGTATAGATAACAATATAGAATTACATTTAAAAAATTGCTAAGAAAGGACGTTGTTGTTGTTAGGAGTCCTGGAGTCAGTTCCGACTCTTGGTGACCCCATGCTCAATAGAACAAAACACTACCCCTTTATGAGCCATTCCCACAATCATTGCCATGCTTCAGCCCGTTTTGCAGCCACTGTGACAATCCGTTTCATTGAAGGTCTTCCTCTTTTCCACTGACCCTCTGCTTTACCAAGCGTGATATCCTTCTCCAGGGACTGGTCCCTCTGTAAACACGTCCAAAGTAGGTGAATCGAAGTCTCATCATCTTTCCTTATAAGGAGCATTCTAGTTGTACTTCCAAGACAGGTTTGTTCATTTATCTGCAGTCCGTGGCATATTCAGTATTCTTTGCCAACACCATAATCCAAAGGCATCAATTCTTCTTCAGTCTTCCTTATTCACTGTCCAGCTTTCACAAGCATATGAGACGATCGAAATACCATGGCTTGGGTCAGGTGCACCTTAGTCCTCAAAGTGACATCTTTGCTTTGTTAAACTTTAACGAGGTATTTTGCAAGAGATTTCTTGACTGCTGCTTCTGTGGGCGTAGACTGTGGGTTCAAGTAAAATGAAATCGTCCCCAATTTCAATATTTTCTCCATCTATCATGATACTGCTTATCGGTTCAGTAGTGAGAATTTTTGTTTACTTCATGTTGAGGTGTAATCCATACTGAAGGCTGTCGTTTTTGATCTTCATCAGTAAGTACTTTAACTCCTCTTCGCTTTCAGAAAGCAAGGTTGTTAACAAGTCTTTCTCCAATTCTGATGCCGAAAAGATATACACACAAATAACCTATCTAGTGTACAAACGAAAAACACAATTTAATCTGCTAAAGCTAAAATTTAGTAAAGGGAGAAGGTTTTATTACTATCATATTAAGAAAGTCAATCTCATAGTAAAGTAGTTTCCTATTCAGAAACAGGAACAGTTGACTAAATAACTCTTTTTTTTTTTTTTTTGGTATATTTCTCTGGTCCCTTGCTCCCTTGTCATGGGTCAGCACTGTTTTGTGACTGATGTGTGGGAAATATTACATTGTATTAGTTTGTAATAGAAGTGTATGTAGACCTGCTAAATGAATTCATTTTTCCAGTACCTATGATGAGTCTGTCATTAACCCCATCTCTATTTCCTAACCCATGCTTAATCTTCTGTAAAAATACAAAATTTTAAAGGTGTAAGTGTTCGTTAATTTTGTATTCATAAATCCTAGAATTTTTTTTCTGCTCTTACAACTTTAATCTAGCAAGTTGCACTATGGAATACATCTAAAATATATTTTGTTACTTAGCCAACATTTTTTCCTGACTTTTGGACACCAATTTAAACAAATCTATAGATTAAAGTTTCCAAATTATTATAAAAAAATAGTATATTATTTTACTAAATTCAATGATTTTTAAAGTGATATAAAATTAACATGTTTAACACTAAGGATGCAGAATCTATTATTTTTCTCCCACAAAGAACGTGTGTAGAAGGGACTTGTGAATTGAAAATTTGCCTCTGTATAATTTTTATAAATCTGCTTCTTCCAGTTGAGGAATGCTGTTACAAAGTATTTTGGTAATTTTTATGAAAACGATTCCCCTTTAGATTGCTTAATTCATATTTTAATTAGTATTTCTTATGAATCACAGTGTTATACAATGTTAACTTTGTGGTGCTAATTCACTTCTTAATTTTCTGTGGTGTGATTTAAAAAAAAATTATCTAAATACCAGCTTTTTTATTAATTCAACGTAGATTTACCTACAGAAAAAGATTTTAAAAGTGTAGAATATTTTCTAGTACACTCATGTGGCATTTAAAACTTAGCCCTCTTTCTATAAAAGCATATGGTATTTATTTCCATAAACACTTGAGAAAACTTGATTACTATTCACTTGTTGAAATTTATAAACAAGGATGATTGATTCCTAGTACCTTCAGAAAAAGAATAACAGATACTAATGTTTTCCAGTAAGAATAAAGCCAGAGACAAACCCAGAGCAACTAAAATGGAAGGGCACAATTTCATGAGGAATGATAAGGCATTATAAATCAATACCAGTATTCAAGCACTTAAGTAAATATTGGAAAACATGAAGTACAGATGGAAGCATTGAATAATTATTAAATTGGGGTTAAAGGCATTGAAACGGGTCTGGAACTATACAGAGTGGTCCACAGATCCAAACCCAGAATGGCAATGGAAATTCAAGTTTGTTTTTCTCACCGCTGTTCTCGTACACAGACATTTTCTTCTTCTTTTTTCCTCCAGTTTGTTTGTGAAGTGCTGTAATCCAGGTTCTCAACCAGGGGCAGTTATGTCTCATCAGAGGACATTTGGCAAATTTCTGAAGCATTTTTCTCATCATAATGTACAGGGATGTTACTGGAATCTAGGGGATAGTGGTCAGTAATGCAGCTAAACACCCTACAATGTACAAGATAGGACACTTCCCTGCAAAAAAGATTTATCTGGTCCCAAATATCAATAGTGCTGATATTGAGAAAATATGCTCTAAACTTTTTGCCTACTAATATTCTAAATAACCTTTTTACCTACTAATATTCTAAATAAGTAAAATAGTAGATCCAGTAACAACTAATTTGAGTCTGCAAATGGAAAAACAATTACTGTGTTGGTTTCTATTTTTCCTCAACCGTCTCTTTTTAAAGTTTTAAAGATACATCAAATTACACTATAGCACCTGGGCAGTGCAAACTGTTAAGTACTCTGCTACTAGCCAAGAGATTGGTGGTACAAACTCATTTAGAGGTACCTCGGAAAACAGGCCTCGCGATTTACATCTGAAACATAATCTATTGAAAACCCTATGGAGCAGTTCTACCCTGCACGCTTGGGTTGCCATGACTTGGAGTTAATTTAATGTTAATCATATTTCTTGTTGCTGTTCTTTGTTACAAGTTTATATTCCTAATAGTTCTTGAACAGCTCCGTCTGAATAGACTTCCACAGCAACATATATATTTATGAGTGATTTTATTTCAGTGGGCTGAATAAGCAGTAATAAGAGCCATTTACTGAAAGATAATTTAACTCATGAGAATGCAATCCTAATAACACCATAGAATAGTAGAGTATACTCTCCATTTTATAGATTTATAGGTTAGGAAACAATGCAGGACTACCATTAATACTTTACCTTTTAAAAATAAAAATAAAGTACTAATTCTGTATACATTACATGTACCGTACAAAAATGTATCCAAAATTTCTATTGCTACCAAAGAGTCTTAAATTAAAAAAAAAGTTACAGAAAGCCTCTTATTGTAAACAAAAGATAGCAAGTTAAAAAAATCAAAGTACACACAAGCCATCCAGTCTTTATATGAGGACACTTGTATAAAGCAAGTTGGATATTTATGAGCTGGTATGAAAATGCTTATCGATATACTTTTGTAAATTTATTTTCATTGTAAAGCAAATGAATACAATTTCTACAATAAATAGCTCCCTGGGACTTCTGGGCAACATGGCGCTATAGTCAGAAGCACCACGCCATCCCTCTGCAGCAAAGATCAGAAAAACTGTCAGATAGACTCACACATTGATCCTGAAACCCTAAGCATCAAATGAAGAGATAAAGAACTCCGCCAAGCACCGAACGGAGTAAGAAACTGACTGAGAACAGAGAGCAAGGAGAGGTACATGCAGAGGTCTCCTATCAGTTACTGCAGCATGGATCTGCCATCTTGGACTCCTATGGGAGATCAGCGAACAGGGGGTATGAGAAAGCAGAGTCATGGAACCTCCAGCAGGAGACACAACAACCAGTAACCAGAGATAGAGGCTTTCCCACCCCCCAACCATCTTCACCCCCTACTTTGCCGCCTCTGCTTCACTCAGCCACAGTCTTTTGGCCAGGAAGCACCCCGGTGTCACTTGGATTCCACCTGCCCACACTGGCTAGTTCCCTTAGTGCCTTTTGTTGGCTGCTGGTGTTGCTTTTTTCTGCTTCTTTAGATTTTTTCCTTACTTCTCACTACCTGCTCCTCCTTTTTCTCAAATAACTGGCTCTGTGTGCCAACTTTGCTTCTTCCTGAAAGGCTGGGAAACACCACTTGACTGTGAAACTGCTTCCTGGCCTGTGCCACCATGCTGGTAGGTCCCTGGTTCTTGTTTGTTTGTTTGCTCTGATTTGTTTGTTTTCTTTTTCTTCTCTCGGCTTGCAATCCCCTTCTAGCCAGGCAGTACCACGCTGCTTAGAAGCTACTCCACTACTCTGCCCAGACACACAGGGCCATTCCTGGGGGCATTTCTTTTTTCTTGGTTTTTGGGTTTTTTTGTTTCTTTGTTTTGTTTTCTTCTCTTATTCCATTTTTGTCTTTCTTCATTTCCAGTCTCTCCATTTATTCATTTTTTTCTTCTATGCTTTTTCCTTTTTTAAATTTTTGTTTTTCCTCATTTCTCAGTCTCTCAACTCTCCACTCCAATAGCAAGTTCCCTTAGCACTCTTTATTGTTTGTGTGTATCTTTTTGGCTCCTATTTCTCTCTCCTCTCGCTCCTCTTCCCTATACCCGTCTTAGCTCCACACATCAAAATCTACCCCCTCCTTCCTGCCTACCTGCACCGTACACTGAACATCACACTCCCAAGTGGCACAAGCACAGGCGTGGCCTACTGGAACCTGCCCTGTACTGATTTCCTGGTCCACACTGTAAGCCCTGGTACATGCCACAAACAACCCATCCCAGCAACTCCCCTTCAGCTGGACCTGCCCTGCTGTACCATACTTGAGTGACTGACCCTGCCAATTGGAGGAGGTGAAAAGTATCGTGCCCACAAATGAGCCAACAACAAAGAATGCACAGCCTGCCTACTCAAACATAACAAAATAAAACAAAAAAGCAGGATGAAACAAACAAATCTACAATCAATAAATGTGGAAAATAACCACTGAATGCCCCGAAGACAGCAGACAATATCAAAACATTTACAAAAACAGTACAGGATGGTTCCAGTAGGCATCCAAAATAAAACACCAGATGATCTTCCAGTAGAAGAAAAGGCACTAGACCTAACGTATAGGGAATTCAAATCCCTAATATTCAGAATTATCTGAGAGTTTAAACAAAAAGGAGACATAAATGAGAAAAAATAGACAAATTCATGGAAAATACAGATTAAAAAAATTGAAGCATTCAAGAAAATAATACAGGAACAAAATGCTAAAACAAATTCACAACTAGAAATCATCCAAAAACAACAATTAGAAATACAAAAGACAAACAACAAGATTTCAGAAATGGACAGTGTCATAGAAGGGCTGAAGATCAGGTTTGAAATGATAGTATACAGGATCAACAAAATTGAAGACAAACACTTGGATACAACTCTGAGGAAAAATCAGAAAAAAGAATGAAGAAAAGTGAAGAAACTGTGAGAATTATGTGGGAATACAATCAAAAGCAAAAATCTGCTAGTGATTGGAGTACCAGAACAGTGGGAGAAAACAGAAAACACAGAGAGGATCATTGAAGAATTGCTGACAGAAAACTTCCCCAATATCATGAAAGATGAAAAGCTGACCATCCAAGAAGGTGAACGAACTCCATATAGGATACACTCCAAAAGAAAATCACCAAGGCATATTATAATCACACTCGCTAAAACCAAAGACAAACAAAGACTCCTGAGAGCAGCTCGAGAAAAACAGTCACATACAGAGGAGAAACAATAAGACTAAGCTCGGATTATTTGGCAGAAATCATGCAGGCAAGAAGGCAATGAGATGACATATATAAAACCTTGAAAGAAAAAAACTGCCAGCCAAGAATAATATATTCTGCAAAAACTCTCATTCAAATATGATGGTGAAATTAGGTCATTTCCAGATAAACAGAATTAAGGGACTATGTAAAAACCAAACCAAACTTACAAGACTTATTAAAGGGAGTCCTTTGATCTGAGAACAAACACCATGAGACCACAGGCTGAATATACGACAGGATTGTACTAGCCAGATACCAACCTAGGAAATGAACTCTTAAGGACTATGCAAAACAAAAACACTTACAACCGGGAACAAGAGAGGTTAATATGTAAATGACAACAGCATCAGAACAATAAATCAGGGAATAAGCGGTGTAAGTATAGAACCTTCTAATGGAGAGGAAGGCAAGGTGATACCAAATAATAATAGACTGGTTCAAATCTAGGAAGATAAGGGTAAATCCTAAGGTAACCAGAAAAAAAAAAAAAATCCACAAACAAAAGGAACTCAGCACAGGAGAGTAACAGGAAAAAAGAAAACATCACCATCACAAAAAAAAAAAAAAAAACAAACACCACTACAAAATGCAATCCCACTTGGGGGAATATATACTACAGAAATAAGAGCTGTCACATGAATAGACATATGCAAACCCATATTCATTGCAGCACTGTTTGCAATAGCAAAAAGATGGAAACAACCTAGATGCCAATCAACAGATGAATGGATAAACAAACTATGGGACATACACACAATAGAGTATTATGCAAAGATAAAGAACAATGATAAATCTGTGAAGCATCTCATTACATGGAAGAAACTGGAGGACATTATGCTGAGTGAAATAAGTCAGCCACAAAAGGACAAATATTGTATGAGACCTCTACTGTAAAAACTCATGCAAGGTTTACACACAAAAAGAAAAATCTTTGTTGGTTACGAGGGATGGGAGGGTTGGGGGAGGAACGAAATAGACAATAGATAAGTGGTAATTTTGGTGAAGTTTACAACAGTACACAATACTGGGAAAACTAGCACAACTTGTACAATGTAAGGTCATGGAAGCTCCATAGACACTTCTGAACTCCCTGAGGGACTGAATTGCTGGGCAGAGGGCTGTGGGGACCATGGTCTCAAGGAAATCTAGCTCAGTTGGCATAATACAGTTTGTAAAGACAATGTTCTACATTCTACCTTGGTGAGTAGCATTTGGGGTCTTAAAAGCCTGTGAGCAGCCATCTAAGATACTCCACTGGTCTCAACCCTTCAGGAGCAAGGGAGAATGAAAAGAACAGTATACAAGCAAAAGATTAGTCCAAAGGACTAATGGACCACAGCTACCACAGCCTCCACCAGACTGAGTCCAGTACAGCTAGATGGTGCCCAGCTACCACCACTGACTGCTCTGACTGGGATCACTGACTGCTCTGACAGAGATGGAAAAGGATGTACAACAAAATTCTAACTCACAAAAAAAAAAAGAAAAAACAGATTTACAAGCCTGACAGACTGGAGAATCCCCGGACACCCTTTTAGCTCAGTGGTGAAGTCATTCCCGAAGTTCACTGTTCAGCCAGGGACTGGACAGCCTCATAATCAAAATGGGACTAGTGAGGCACAGCAGTCCAGGGGCATGGGCTGGAAGGCAGGAGGGGATGGGAGAACTGGTGACAGGGAGCCCAGGGATAGGGAGGGACAGGGTTGACAGATCATAGAGTTGCTGGCCATTGTCATAGGGTAATGTGTGTACTCTTTGGTGAGAGGCTGTTTGTTCTGCAAACCTTCATCTAAGGTACAAAAAAAAAAAAAAAGGAATTATCTATGTGAGATCAAATTGACAACAGCAACACAAAAGTTTTGATGGGAAGCCTAGGGGGCAGTGAGTTGAAGATAACAGTGATCGAATAATTTGGAAAAGGATAGTGAGAATAGTAGCACAATAGGAAGAATGTAATCAATGTCGCTGAATTGTACATGTAGAAATTTTTGAAATGGTGTAACTTCAGATATGTATATTTTCACTAGAAAGAACATCCTCCAATGTCGACAAGGGAGAGTGTTGACATTTTATGCGGTTGTTAACTAGTGTCATAGAACAGTGTGTGTACTGTTTAATGAGAGACTATTTGTTCTGTAAATCTTCATCTAAAGTACAGTAAAATAAATAAACAGCCCACTGGGAGGCCCTGGTGGTGTGTGGCTAGGTGTGGTACATTGAATAAGGGTCTGCCAAAAGACGTACATGTCCTGATTCCAAGAAACTATGAATACGATACTTGCAGTGGCTAAAGCTAGTTTGCGGATATAATTAAGTTAAGGATATTGAGATGGTGAGAATATCCTGGATTACCTGTGTGGGTCCAATATTATCACAAAGGTCCTTACAAGAGGGCAGCTGAAGGTGCAAAATTAGGAAAAATAGAGATTGAAGTGATGTACTTTGAAGATGAAGGGAGTGGCCATACTCCAAGGAAAGCAAGCATCCTCTAGATGGTGTAAAAGGTAAGGAAGAAGATTCTTCCTGGTGCCTTCAAAAACAGTGTAGACTTGCTGGCACAATGAGCCCTGTAAGACTCATTTTACGGTCTTACCTACAAATCTGTGAGATAATGAACGTGTGTTGTTTTAAGCCACTGAGTTTGTGGTAATGTGTTAGAGCAACGTCAGATCCTTTGACTAAATGCTCAGGGTTTCTCCTTTTCTATTACACTTACTGTTTACTTTGCTAGTAAAATATGTCTATGTGCATGTTTGTATGTGTGTGCATTTGTTCCCATTTTGTAAGGAGGGATATATTCACTGTATTTCTTGTCACTGTTCTGAGCTCTAAGTTTATATCCTAACAGTTCTTGACAGCTCACTCTCAATAGACATCCAGATGCCTGAAGCTCAAATAAGTCTAAAATGATCTAGCTTATTAACTTGCCAAACATGCATATTTGGATTAGCTGACACTTGACATTCATTGCTGATACAAAGGTAAATTGATCAGAATTCTTGTCATCAGAAATATTTAAGATAAAAGAAGTAGCCTAAGAAATACATATAATTTGAAGGAAAAGCTTGAAAAATAAGATAAAATACACAGTCAGATCATGTGGCTCATGGAAGACCTTGGACATTTTTCTATAGTAAATATTGAAATAATGAAGGGAGTGAGTGGTTCATTTGCATATTAAGCCAGATCATTCTGACACTGTTTGGATTATAGGAGTACAGCCTGAGGCAACGTAGGCAAAGAGACTTTTGTTGTTGTTGTTTTCTTGGCCAGATGAGCATATTTTTCATTTTATTGGGTTCTTTTCTTTTTTAATTGTAGTTTAGATGAAAGTTTACAAAACCAACAGTTTCTCTTTAAACAGTTAGTAAACATATTGTTTTTTGACAATGGTTAATCCCACAACAAGTCAACACTGTCCCTTCTCAACCTTGGGTTCCCTATTACCACTTTTCCTGTCCCCTCCTGCCTTCTGGTCCTTGTCCCTGGGCTATTGTGCTCCATTAGTCTCATTTTGTTTTATGGGGCTGTCTAATCTTTGGCTGAATGGTGAACCTCAGGAGTGACTTCAATACTGAGCTAAAAGACTCTGTCAGAATAGTAAATCTGGTCTCTTTATGTGAGCTGGAATTTTGTTCTACATTTTTCTCCTGCTCTATCCGGGACCTTCTGTTGTGATCTGGTTAAAAGCAGTCAGTGTTGGTAGCCAGGCACCATCTAGTTATACTGGGCTCAGTCTGGTGGAGGCCGTGTTAGTTGTGGTCCATTAGTCCTTTGTATCTTGTTTTCCTCATTCTCCCTTGCTCCTGAAAGGGTGAGATCAGTGGAGTATCTTAGATGGCTGCTCACAGGCTTTTAAGACCCCAGACTGTACTCAGCAAGGTAGAAGGTAGAACACTGTCTTTATAAACTGTGTTATGCCAATTGAGCTAGATGTTCCCCAAGACCATGGTTCCTGCAGCCCTCTGCCCAGCAATTCAGTCCCTCAGGGAGTTTGGATGTGTCTATGGAACGTCCATGACCTTTCCTTGTACAAGTTGTGCTGGCTTCCCCAGTATTGTGTACTGCCTTACACTTCACCAAAGTAATCACTTATCTATTGTGTATTTAATATTTCCCCGACCTCACCCCCTCATCCCTTGTAATCAACAAAGATTGTTTTTTTGTGTATGTGAACTTTTTCAAGAGTTTTTACAGTAGAGATCTCATACAATATTTGTCCCTTTGTGATTGACTTATTTCACTTAGCATAATGTCCTCCAGTTTCATCCATCTTATAAGATGCTTCACAGATTCATCATTGTTCTTTATCGTTGCATAAAACTCCATTGCGTGTATACACCATAGTTTGTTTATCCATTCATCTGTTGATGGGCATCTAGGTTGTTTCTATCTTTTTGCTATTGTGAACAATGCTGCCATGAACATGGGTGTGCATGTGTCTATTTGTGTGACGAGTCTTATTTCTCTAGAATATATTCCTAGGAGTGGGATTTCTGGATCATATGATGTCTCTATTTCTAGCTTTCTAAGGAAGCACCATATCATTTTCCAAAATGGTTGTATCATTTTGCATTCCCACCAGCAGTGCATAAGGGTTGTGATCTCCTGGCAGCCTCTCCAGCATTTGTTATTTCCAGTGTTTTTGATTCATGCCAGTAATGCTAGAGTGAGATGGTATCTCATGGTTTTAATTTGCATTTCTCTAATGGCTAGTGATTGCGAGCATTTCCTCATGTGTCTGTTAACCGCTTGAATGTCTTCTATGGTGAAGTGTCTATTCATTTCCATTGCCCCATTTTTAATTGGATTATTTGTCTTTTTGTTGTAGAAGGGTTGGATTTTCTTGTAGATTTTAGAGATTAGAACTTTGTCTGACTTGTACTGTCCAGAAACTTTTTCCCAGTCTGTAGGTTCTCTTTGTACTGTTTTGGTGAAGTCTTTTGATGAGCATAAGTGTTTAATTTTTAGAAGATCTCAGTTATCTAGTTTATCTTCTGGAATTTGTTTGTTGTTAGTTACAGTTTGTATCCTGTTAATGTCGTGTATTAGGGCCTCTAGCATTGATTTTATTTTCTCTTCTTTGAATTTTATAGTTTTTGACTTTATGTTTAGGTCTCTGATTTATTTTGAATTAGTTTTTGTATATGGTGTGACGTATGGGTCCTGTTTAATTTTTTTTGCAGATGGACATCCAGTTTTGGCAGCGTTATTTATTATAAAGACTTTCTTTTCCCTATTTGAGGGACTTTGGGCCCTTGTCGAAGATCAGGTGACTGTAGGTGGATGGATTTACATCTGGGTTCTCAATTCTGTTCCATTGGTCAATGTATCTTTTGTTGTCCCAGTACCAGGCTGTTTTGACTACTGTAACTGTATAATAGGTTCTGAGGTCAGGTATTATGAGTCCTACTTTATTCTTCTTCTTCAATAGTGCTTTAAATATCCTGCAATTCTTCCCTTTCCAAATAAAGTTAATGATTAGTTTTTCCATCTCTTTAAAGAATGTCGTTAGTATTTGGATCAAGATTGTGTTGTATTTGTAAATTGCTTTGGGTAGAAATGTCAGTTTCACAATGTTGAGTCTACCTATCCATGAGCATGGTATGTTTTTCCGTTTATGTAGATCCATTTGGGTTTCTTGCAGTAGAGTTTTGTAGTTTTCTTTGTATAGGTCTTTTACATCCCTGGTTAGATCTATTCCTAAGTATTTTGTTTTAAGGGGCTATTATAAATGGTATTGCTTTCCTGATTTCTTTTTCATTGTTCTTTTTATCCAACTGACTTTTGTATATTTATCTTGTATCCTGCTGCTCCGCTGAATCTTTCTATTCCACAAGTTTTCTCGTGGCGTCTTTAGGGTTTTCTATGTATAGTATCATATCATCCACAAACTGGGACAGTTTCACTTCTTCATTACAAATTTGGGTGGTCTTTATTTCTTCTTCTTGCCTTATTGCTCTAGCTAGGACTTCCAACACAATGTTAAATAGAAGTGGAGATAAAGGGCTTCCTTGTCTTTTTACTGTTCTCAAGGGGAATATTTTCAGTCTCTCTCCATTAAGAATGATGTTGGCCATTGGTTTTGCATAGTTGCCCTTGTTGTGCTGAGAAATTTCCCTTCTATGCCTATATTATTGAGAGTTTTCACTAGGAATGGGTGTCGAACTTTTTGTCAAATGCCTTTTCTGCATCAGTTGAGACGATCATCCGATTTTTTTCTTTACTTTTATTTATGTGGTGGATTACTTGGATTGATTTTCTAATGTTGAACCATCCTTGCATAGCTGATGAGAATCTTACTTGGTCATGGTTTATTTTTTTATTTTTTATTTTTCTAATATGGTTCTGAATTCTATTGGCTAGAATTTTGTTGAGAATTTTTGCATCTATATTCATGAGAGATATTGGTCTGTAATTTTCTTTTTTTGTGGCATCTTTGCCTGGTTTTGGTATCAGGGTTATGCTGGCTTCATAAAATGAATTCAGAAGTATCCCTTCCTTATCTATGTTCTGAAATAGTTTGAGTAGTACTGGTACAAGCTCTTCCCTGAATGTTTGGTATAATTCTCCAGTGAAACCGTCTGGGTTGGGGCTTTTCTTGGTCAGGAATTTTTTTTATTTTTTATTACCTTTACAATCTCTTCTGTTATTATGGGTCTGTTCAGATTTTCAACATCACTTTGTGATGGTTTGGGTAGGTAGTGTGTTCTAGAAATTTATCCATTTCCTCTAGGTTTTCAAATTTGTTGGAGTATAGTTTTTCATAATATTCTGTTATAATCCTTTTTATTTCAGTTGGGTCTGTTTTAATGTCCCCCATTTCATTTTTTATTTGGATTATTTACCTCCTCCACTGCTTTTCTTTTGTCAGTCTTTACAGTGGTTTGTGGATTTTGTTGATCCTTTTACAGAACCAACTTTATGTTTTGTTTATTCTTTTTGTTGTTTTTCTGTTCTTTATTTCATTTATTTCTGCTCTGATCTTTATTATTTCCTTTCTTCTCGTGGCTGTGGGTTTTTTTTTTTTTTCTTTGCTGTACTCTTTCTATTTGTTCACATTCTCTAGTTAATGTTTTGATTTTGTCCCTTTCTTCTTCTCTGATACATGCATCTGTTGCTATAAATTGTCCTCTGAGGACTACCTTTGCCATGTCCCAAAGGTTTTTATATGAAGTGTTTTCATTCGCATTTGAGTCTAGGAACTTTTTGATTCCATCTCTGATTTCTTCTATTACCCAGTGGTTTATAAACAGGGTGTTATTCAGTTTCCATGTAATGGATTTTTTTTTTTCTTGCTCTTTCTATTGTTAATTTCTACCTTGTTGGCATTGTAGTCAGAGAAGATACTTTGTATTATCTCAGCGCTTTGGATCTTGTTGAGGATTGCTTTGTGTCTAAGATGTGGTATATTCTGGAGAAAGTTTCATGTGCATTGGAAAAGAGAATGTACTTTGCAGCTGTTGGGTGGAGTGTCTATATATATCTATGATGTCAAGTTGGCTGATTGTGCCTTTTAGGTCCTTTGTATCTTTGTTGAGTTTCTTTCTAGATATTTGTCCTTTACGGAGAGTGGTGGGTTGAAGTCTCCTACTACTATTGTGGAACTGTCAATTTCTCTTTTCAATGCTGTTAGAGTTTGTTTTATGTATTTTGGAGCCCTGCCACTGGGTGAGTCGATGTTTATTATGGCTATGTCTTTATGCTGCATTGTCCTTTAATCATGATATACTGCCCATCGTTGTCTTTTATGGTGGATTTTGTTTTAAAGTTTATTTTATCTGAGATTAGTATTGCCACTCCTGCTCTTTTTTGGTAGCTGTTTGCTTGATATAGTTTTTTTCCATCCTTTGATTTTTTAATAAATTTTAGTCTTTGTTTCTAAGGTGTGTCTCTTGTAGACAGCATATTGATGGATTTTTTTTTAATCCATTTTGTCATTCTCCAACTCTTTATGGTGCATGTAGGCCATTTACATTCAGTGTAATTATTGACAGGTGTGAGTTTATTGCTGTCATTTTGTAGTGACTTTTTTTTTGTGGTGCTGATGTTTTCTTTTATTCTCTTGTGATGAATTTCTTTTGTTTGTGGTTTTTTTTTTTCATTTCTTTTGTTTCTATAGTTTTTGTTTTTACTGAGACTTTGTGTTTTTCTTCATTTTGATGAGTAGGTTTGTTACCTTGAAATTTACCTGTATCTTCCTAGGTTAGAACCTTTCTATTATTACTTGGTATTGTCTTGCCTTTCTCTCCATTAGAAAGTTCTATACCTACACCGTTTATTCCCTTTTTTATTGTTCTGATGTTGTTGTCATTTCCAGATTAACCTCTCTAGTTCCCTGTTGTAATTCTTTTTGTTTTAGATAGTCATTGAGAGTTCATTTCCAAGGTTAGTATCTGGATGGTATGATCCTGCATCCTAGATTCAGCCTGTGGTTTGCTGTTGTTTGTTCTCAGATTGAAGGACTCCCTTTAATAATTCTTGTAAGCTCAGTTTGGTTTTTACATAGTCCCTTAATTTCTGTTTATCAAGAATGTCCTAATTTCACCATCATATTTGAAGGAGAGTTTTGCAGGATATACTATTCTTGCCTGGCAATTTTTTTGTTTCTTTCAAGGTTTTATATATGTTACCCCATTGCCTTCTTGCCTGCATGGTTTCTCCTGAATAATCCAAGTTTAGTCTTATTGTTTCTCCTCTGTATATGACTTTTTGTTTTTCTCAAGCTGCTCTCGGGATTCTTTCTTTGTCTTTGGTTTTAGCGATTATGATATGCCTTGATGACTTTCTTCTTGGATCTATCCTATATGTGGTTCATTGAGATTTTTAGATGGTCAGCTTTTCATATTTTATGATATTTGGGAAGTTTTCACTCAGTAGTTCTTCAGAGATCCTCTCTGTGTTTTCTGTTTTCTCCCCTGTTCTAGAACTCTGATCACTTGCAGAATTTTGCTTTTGATTGTATCTCACATAATTCTCAGGGTTTCTTCATTCTTTTTTTCTGATGTTTCCTCAAACTGATTTGTATCCAAGTGTTTGTCTTCAGTTTCACTGATCCTGTATTCTATCATTTTAAACCTGCTCCTCAGCCCTTCTACGACACTGTCCATTTCTGAAATCTTGTTGTTTGTCTTTTGGATTTCTAATTGTTGTTTTTGTATGATTGCTAGTTGTGAATTTATTTTAAAATTTTGTTCCTATATTATTATTTTTTGTCTGTATTTTCCATGAATTTGTCTCTTTTTCATGAATTTGCCTATTTTTTCCTCTTTTTTTTTCTGCTTTTGGCTTCAACTCTTGGATAGCTCTGAATATTTGAGATTTGAATTCCCTATCAGTTAGTTCCAGTGCCTTTTTTAATACGGGAAAGTTATCTGGTGTTTTATTTTGGAAGCCTACTGGAAAAATCCTGTCCTAGTTTTGTATATTTTTTGATATTGTCTCATGTCTTCTGGCCTTTAAGTAGTTATTCTCCTCTTTAATTGATTATATATTTGTTGGTTTAATCCTGCTTTTTTATTTTATTTGGTTATGTCTGAGCAGATGGGCTGTGAGTTCTTTGTTGTTTGCTCAGCTGTAGGCATGGTACTTGTCACCTCCTTCTCCAATGGTTAATGTCACTAATTCAGGCATGGTACAGCAGGGAAGGTCCAGCTGAAGGGGAGTTGCTGGGATGGGTTGTTTGTGGGATGTACTAGGGTGAACAGATTGGGCCAGGAATAAGTGCAGTGTGGGTTCCCATAGGCCGTGCCTGTGCTGCTTGGGGGTGTGATGTTCAGAGCATCGTGCAGGTAGGCAGGAAGGAGGGGGGAGATTGTGACTTGTGGCGCTAAGATGGGTATGGGAAAGGGAAGAGAGAGGAGAGAGGAACAGGATCCAAAAACATACAAACAAACAAACAAAAAAGATTGATAAGTTAGCTTGCCATTGGAGTGGAAATATGAGAGACTGAAAAATGGAGAAAAACAAAAAGGGGAAAAAAGAAAAGGGGCAAAAGAAAAAAAATGACTAAATAATAATTAGGGAAAAAAAGAAAAGCAAAACCCCCAGGGATCCCATTGGTGCGGCTCTGAGGACAGGGGAAGTTGCTCTCATGCTGTGAAGTGCAGCCTGGCTAGAAGGAGTAGAAGTGTTGCACAGTGCCAAGTATTCAGGAGACAGGAAGAGAAGGTATGTATAGAGAGACGAGAAGTGAAGAAGACAAAAAGGGAAAAAGAGAGAAAACAAAACAAAACAAAACAAAAAACCCAAAAACAAACAAACAAGCAAAAAACAAGAAATAAGAATTGCCCCCAGCAATCCCACTGTGCATCTGCGCAGAGTAAGTGAGTAGCTCCCAAGCCATGTAGTACTGCCTGGCTAGAAGTGGCTCCCAGGCCAAGAAAAGAAAAAGAAAACAAACAAATAAATCAAAACAGAAAAAACGCCCTGGGGATCCCAACAGCACAGCAGCACGGGCCAGGAAGCTCGTACAGAGTCAAGCAATGTTTTGCAGCCTTTCTGGAAGAAGCAAAGATGGCATAAGGAGCCAGGTATTTGAGAGAAAGGATGGAGAGATGATGAAGGATATGGAAGAAATCAAAAGAAGTGGAAAAAAGCAACACCAGCAACCAAAAAATGGTACTCAGGGATCTGGTCAGTGTGGGTGAGTGGAATCCAAGCAGCACTGGGGTGAAGTTTGTGCTTCCCAGCCAAGAGACTGTGGCCACAGGAAGCAGAGAAGGCCGAGTGGGGGTGAAGAAGGTTGGAGGGGGTGGGAAAGCATATATCACTGGTTACAGGTCTTTCTGTCTCATGCTGGAAGCTCCGTGAATCTGCTTTATTGTATCCTTGGTCGCTGATCTCCAATAGGAGTCCAAGATGTTAGATCTGTGCTGTAGTAGCTGATAGGGGATCTCTGCATGTATCTGTCCTCACTCTCTGTTCTCTGTCAGTTTCTTATTCCATTCAGTGCTTGGCTGAGTTCTTTATCTCTTCATTTGATGTTTAGGATTTCAGGATTGATGTGTGTCTCTGTTGGATTTAGTTTTTCAGATCTTTGCTGTGGAGGGAAGGAGTGTTGGTTCTGTCTATAGCACCACATTGCCCAGACATATGAGGAGACTTTCTTATTACACTTGTGGAGAGAGAATGAATTAATGTGCAGCAATAGGGAAGAGGGAGTTCCCAGCTGGTTCAAACGGTTAATGCATTTAACTACTAACAAAAGTTGGAGATTTGAGTCTGCCCAGAAGTTCTTTGGAAGAAAGACCTGGCAATCTACTTCTGAAAAATCAACCATTGAAAGCCATATGGAGCACAGTTCTACTTTTACACACAAGTGATTACCATAAGCCAGAATCCACTGAATGACAAGTGATTTGTTTGTTTATTTTTAAAGTGGAAGAAGTTAGTCTATTTGTGATGGATTGAATTGTGTACCTCAAAAATATCCGTCAAATTGGTTAGGTCACAATTCCCAGTATTGTATAATTATCTACCATTTTGTCATCTGTTGTGATTTCCCTATGTGTTATAAATCGTTTCACTATGATGTAATGAGATAGATTATTGGCAGTTATATTGATTAGATCTACAAGATTAAACAGTGTCTTAAGTCAATATCTTTTGATATATAAAAGAGAGAAGTCAGCAGAGAGACTTAGGGACCTCATACCACTGAGAAAGCAGTGCCAGTAGCAGAACATGTCCTTTGAACCTGACATCCTTGGGTTGAGATACTCCCAGACCAAGGGAAGACTGACGACAAGGACATTCCTCCAGAACCAACAGAAAGAGAAAGCCTTCCCCTGGAGCTGATGTCCTGAAATTGGACTCCTAGCCTACTAGACTGTACGAGAATAAATTTCTCTTTGTCAAAGCTATCCACTTGTGATATTTATGTTATAGAAGCACTAGATTACTAAGACAATATTTTAGGTTGAAAGAATAAAAAAATGATATAATTACTTACTAGATGTTGAGTAAAGAATAGAGATGTCTTAATGACCTTAAAATGGGCCATGGAGCCATATTGTTGTGGAGAAGAAAATATAGCTTCTCTCAGGTGTTAGAAATTCCCTCCTTTGTTGTATGGGAGAAGAAGGTAGTTGGCTCCAATGTGACGCAAGTGGGAAGCAATTCATATCCTGCTGCAGGGTAATCTATGCTTTTGGGGAAATGCATGCTACTGTAGTAAATGATTACTAGAATATTTCTATTAAATATGTAAATACTAGTCACATTTTATAATAGTCAGATTCAAGTCAGATCCAATTAGATTATGGACCAGATATAAACGGAACTCCCTCCTATGTAAAGTAAGGAACCTAAAAAAACCACAAAATCAAGTCTTGTCCATTGAATTATTAAAAGCAAATAGTCTTTTTCTAGTGTACATATTTTTAAGAGAATTTATTTTCTAAGCTCATAAATCATTAAGTAATGATTTACAATACACAATATCTGAAGTTAAAGATTGCTAAAATCTTGATACAGAAATATAGTACTTAAAAAAAAAAAAAAAAACAAGTTTACTAGGTCTCTGAGTTGCCCAAATAGTTTGCACTCATCTGCTAACCAAAAGGTTGGACATTCATACCCATCCAGTAGTCCAATGGTTATAAGGCCTGATGATCTGTTTCCATAAAGATTACAGCCAAGAAAACCCTATGGAACAGTTTTATTACGTAGCACATGGGATCACCATGAGTCTTAATTGACTCAAGGACATTTTTTTTTCCCTTAAGAAGCCCCTAAGAGTGAAGACACAAGAATGACATAACATCTTTCTAGCTACTCCAATATTTTTATGTTATGTGTGGTCTACTTCAGTTGATCTTATGCTTGGTCAGGTAAAGGTGTGTTTTCTTATTTCTTTGTGCATTGTTTTCTCTCTTGCCGTGAAATTTTGCTTCATGATGCAAATTCAAGCCATGCTATGCAAAATACTCATAATAATCATCAAATGGAAACAATCTTCTTCATTACATAAGACTTGCCTGTGGATGCAGGTTATACTCTGACCAGAATTTAGTCCATGGAATGAAGAGCTGATATAGAATTTAGACTTAAAAGCAGGTTTTGATGTGGCAGGAGCAGCCTGGTCAAAGAAATTACCCTGTAAAGAAAAGGAAGTCACAAAGGGAATTAAGAACACAGAATAATAATGTGCCTTACAGATTTTTTCCCATACTGATTCTCTTCCATAGTTTTTATTTATTTATTCATCCATGCAGTCATTCAATAATTATTTATTACATTTCAACCATATTCCAAACAGACTGTGTACCAGCATTTATCCAGTGTAAGCTCTATGTAGGGAAGTAAAAAGCAAACAAACAAATGAAAAAATCAACAGCAAATAAATAAAAATGGAAGCTAATGAATTATAGAAATGGAATGTTTTCATAAGATCACTCTGTTTTGTGAAGAATGTGTTATTGCCGAAAGACTAACACAAACATGCAGACTAGAATGTCACTGTGGTCTTCAGAGGACAAAAGATGATTGCTATGACATATCGACATGCATTGGTGGGTCGGTTGTAGAATTCTTTCCTTCCATGTAGCAGACCTGTGTTTGATTCCTGGACAATGTACCTTATAGACAACCACCACTTGTCTGTCAGTGGAGGCCTGCATGCTGCTATGATGCAGAACAGGTTTCAGCACAGTTTCCAGACTAAGATGGACTAAGAAGAAAGACCAGTCAATCTATTTCTGAAAATAAGCCAATAAAAAACCATACCAGGAGTTCTGGCAAAATGGTGCTCTAGGCAGAAGCACCATGACGTCCCTCCACAGCAAAGATTCAAAAAACTAAGCTGAACAGAGAATAAAACAATCCTGAAACCCTAAAACATCAAATGAAGAGATAAAGAACTCCACCAAGTACCAAATGGAGTGAGAAAACTGACAGAGAAAGGAGAGTGAGGAGAGATTCATGCAGAGGTCCTCTACCAGCTAACGTAGCGTGGATCTGTCATCTTGGACTCCTATTGGAGACCAGCAAACAGGGGGTATGAGAAAGCAGCCTCACAGAGTGTCCAACGGGAGACAAAACAACCGGTAATTTGCGATATACACTTTCCCACCCCCCACCCCTCTTCACCCTGACTCGGCCTCCTCTGCTTCCTATGGCCACAATCTCTTGACTGGGAAATACCGGCTGCTTGTATTTCACACACCCGAACAGGTGGCTCTCTGAGTGCAATTTGTTGGCTGTTGGTGTTCCTTTTTTCCACTTCTTTTGATTTCTTCCTTGCCTCTCCCCACCTCCCCCTCCTTTTGCTCAAGTACCTCGCTCTATGTGCCATCTTTGCTTCTTCCTGAGGGGCTGCAGAGTGCTGGTAGTTTGTGATATATACTTTCCAACTCTCTACCCTTCTTCACTCACACTCGCCCACCTCTGCTTCCAGCAGACACAGTCTCTTGTCCAGAAACACCAGGCCACACTAGCTGGCTCTCTGAGTGCCATCTGTAGGCTGCTAGTGTTGCTTTTTTTTTTTTTTTTCCTGCTTCTTTTGATTTCTTACTTGCCTCTCGCTACCTCCCACTCCTTTTGCTCGAGTACCTGGCTCCTTGTGCCATTTTTCCTTCTTCCTGAGGGGCTGAGGAGCTCCATTCAAGTGTGGAGCTGCTTCCCAGTCTGGGCTACTGTGCTGGTGGGATCCCGGGGCTTTTGTTTTTTTGTTTGTTTTGGATTGTTTGTTTGTTTTCTTTCCTTTCCTTGAGTTGGGATCCCTTTCTGGCCAGGAGGAGCTGAATGGCAAGGAGACTCCCCTGCAGCTTCCACAGAAGTGCAGAGGGATCCCTGAGAGAATTTCTCTTTTCGTTGTTTTTTTTTTTTTCCCCTGTTTTTTGGGGGGGGCCTTTCGTGTTCTTTTTTTTTTAATTTGTTTTGTTTTCTTTTCCTTCATTTTCCCTTTTTTGTCTTTCTTCATTGCTCAGTTTCTCGTCTTTCTCTATCTTCCTTCTGTTTCTGTTTCCTGAATACCTGGTGTTGTATACCTCTACGCCTTCTAGCCAGGCTGTACTGCAACACCTGAGAGTGACTTCCCCAGACCTCATAGCTGCATCAGTGGGATCCCTGGGAACTTTTCAGTTCTTTAACCTTTCTGATTTTTATTTATTCATTCTTTTCTTTTCTTCCTCTTCCCCTTTCTGTTTTTCTCCATTTCATAGTCTCTCATCTCTCCATTCCAACAACAAGCTCTCCTAGCATTCTTTTTTGTTTGTTTGTATGTTTTTGGCTCCTGTTCCTCTCTCCTCTCTCCCATATCCATCTTAGATCTACACATAACAATCTCCCTGCTGCATCCTGCCTACCTGCACCGAGCACTTGACATCACACCACCAAGTAGCACAGGCACAGCCTACTGGAACCTGCCTTGCACTGATTACCGACCCACTTTGGTGGCCGTAGTATGTGCCACGAAGAACCCATCCTAGTAACTGCTCTTCAGCTAGACCTACCCAGCCGTACAATATTTGAGTGACTGCCAGCTGGAGAAGGAGGCGAAAATTATTGTGCCCACAGATGAGCAAACAACAAAGAACACACATTCCACCTACTTAGACATAGTCATTTTTTTTTAAAAAAAAGGGACGAAACAAACAAATCTACAATCAATAAAAGAGAAAAATAACTACTGCCCTGAAAACAGCAGACAATATCAAAACATTTACAAAAACTGGACAGGATGGTTCCAGTAGGCATCCAAAATAAAACTCCAGATGACTCTCCTGTGGAAGAAAATGCACTAGATCTACCGGATAGGGAACACAAATCTATAATGCTCAGAATTCTCCAAGAACTGAGGCAAAAAGCTGACAAACATGGGGAAAAAAAAGACAAATTCATGGAAAACACAGACAAAAAATTGTAAGAATTCAGGAAAATAATGCTGGAAAAAAATGCCAAAATAAATTCACAACTAGAAATTATGCGAACACAACAATTAGAAATCCAAAAGACAAACAACAAGATTTCAGAAATGGACAGTGTCATAGAAGGGCTGAGAAGCAGATTTGAAATGGTGGAAGACAGGATCAGTGGAATTGAAGACAAACACTTGGATACAACTCTGTTTGACGAAAACTCAGAAAAAAGAACAAAGAAAAATGAAGAGACCCTGAGAGTTGTGTGGGACACAATCAAAAGCAAAAATTTTGGAGTGATTGGAATTCCAGAACAGGGGGAGAAAACAGAAAACACAGAGAAGATCATTGAGGAAATGCCGTCAGAAAACTTCCCCAATATCATGAAAGATGAAAAGCTGGTCATCCAAGAAGCTCAATGAACGCCGTATAGAAGAGAACCCAAAAGAAAATCACCAAGACATATCATATTCACACTCGCCAAAACTAAAGACAAACAAAGAATCCTGAGAGCAGCTCGTAAAAAACAAGAAGTCACATACAGAGGAGAAACAATAAGACTAAGCTCAGATTATTTGGCAGAAACCATGCAGGCAAGAAGGCAATGGGATGATATATATAAAACCTTGAAAGAAAAAAATTGTCAGCTGACAATAATATATCCTGCAAAACTCTCGTTCAGATTTGAAGGTGAAATTAGGTCATTTCAAGATAAACAGAAATTAAGCGAATATGTAAAAGTCACACCAAACTTACAAGAATTATTAAAGGTAGTTGTTCAATCTGAGGACAAACAGCTTCAGCTCACAGGCAGAACCTAGGGCATAGGATCATATCAGCCAAATACCATTCTAGGAAATGAACTCTCTAGGACTATCCAAAACCAAAAGAAATACAACAGGGAATCAGAGAAGTTAATAAGTAAATGACAACAACATTACAACAATAAAAGAGGGAATAGATGGCATAGGTATAGAACCTTCTAATGGAGAGGAAGGCAAGGTGATACCAAGTAATGGTAGACTGCTTCAAACTTAGAAAGATAAGGGTAAAATTCATTGTAACCACAAAGAAAGTTAAGAAACATACTCATAATAAAAGAGGAAAAACACAAAGTCTCAGCAAAAACAAAACCTACAAAAAAAAAAGGAAAAAAAAATCCACAAACAAAAGTAACCCAGCACAAGAGAGTAAGAAGAACAAAGAAAACTTCAGCACCACAAAAAAAAGCACTACAAAATGACAGCAACAAACTCACATCTATCAATAATTACACTAAATGTAAATGGACTCAATGCACCCATAAGAGACAGAGAGTGGCGGAATGGATAAGAAAACAGGATCCATCAATATGCTGTCTACAGGAGACACACCTTAGAAACAAAGATGTGAATTTATTAAAAGTCAAAGGTTGGAAAAAAATATATCAAGCTAACAACTACCAAAAAAGAGCAGGAGTGGCAATTGTAATCTCAGATCAAATAGAATTTAAAACAAAATCTACCATAAAAGACAAAGAAGGACACTATATACTGATTAAGGGGATAATCCGTAATGAAGACATAACCATAATAAACATCTATGGAACCAATGACAAAGTCTACAAAATACATAAAACAAACTCTAACAACACTGAAAAGAGAAAATGCAGTTCCACAATAATAGTAGGAGACTTCAGCACACCACTCTCAGTAAAGTACAGAACAACTAAGAAGAAACTCACCAAAGATTCAGAAGATCTAAAGGGCACAATCAGCTAACTTGACCTCATAGACATATATAAAACACTCCATCCAACCACTGCGAAGTACACATTCTTTTCAATGTACATGAAATATTCTCCAGAATAGACCACTTCTTAGGCCACAGAGCAACCCTCAGCAAGATCCAAAACGTTGAGATAATTCAAAGTATCTTCTCTGACCACAATGCCATTAAGGTAGAAATTAACAATGGAAAGAGCAAGGAAAAAAATCATCTACATGGAAACTGATTAATACCCTGCTTACACATCAGTGGGTAATAAAAGAAATCAGAGATGGAATCAAAACATTCCTAGAATCAAATGAGAATGAAAACACATCATAACAAAACCTTTGGTACATAGCAAAAGCAGTCCACAGAGGACAATTTATAGCAATAGATGCACATATCAGAAAAGAAGAAAGGGACAAAATCAAAATATTAACTACACAACCCAAACAAATAGAAAGAGAACAACAAAAAAAGCCCACTACCACCAGAAGAAAGGAAATAGTACAGATCAGAGCACAAATATATGAAATAGAGAACAGAAAAACAATAGAAAGAATCAAAAAACCAAAAGTTGGATCCTTGAAAGAATCAACAAAATCAACAAACCACTGCCAGAATGACAAAAGAAAAACAGGAGAGGACACAAATAACCCAAATAAGAAATGAAATGGGGGACATTACAACAGACCCAACAGAAATAAAAAGGATTATAACAGAATATTATGAAAAAAATCTACTCCAACAAATTTGAAAACCTAGAGGAAATGAATAAATTTCTAGAAACACATGGCCTACAGAAACTACAGCATAGTGATGTTGAAAATCTGAAAGATCCATAACAAGAGAAGAGATTGAAAAGGTAATAAAAAAACTCCCAACCAAAAAAAGCCTTGGCCCAGATGGCTTCACTGGAGAATTCTACAAAAAATTTACAGAAGAGTTTGTACCAGTACTACTCAAGCTATTTCAGAGCATAGAAAAGGAAGCAACACTTCCAAATTCCTTCTATGAAGCCAGCATCACGCTGATACCGAAACCATGCAAAGACTTCACAAAAAAAGAAAATTACAGACCAATATCTCGCATGAATACAGATGCAAAAATTCTTAACAAAATTCTAGCCAATAGAATTCAACATGATATCAAAAAATAATAATATACCACGACCAAGTAGGAGTCATACCAGGTATGCAAGGATGGTTCAACATTAGAAAATCAATCAATGTAATCCACCACATAAATAAAAGGAAAGAAAAGAATCACATGATCTTCTAAATTGACACAGAAAAGGCATTTGACACAGTCCAACACCCATTCCTGATAAAAACTCTCAATAAAATAGGCATAGAAGGGAAATTTCTCAACATAATAAAGGGCATCTATGCAAAACCAACAGCCAACATCATTCTTAATGGAGAGAGGCTGAAAACATTCCCCTTGAAAACAGGAACACGACAAGGATGCCCTTTATCACCACTCCCATTTAACATTTTGCTGGAAGTTCTAGCGAGATATATAAGGCAAGAAAAAGAGATAAAGGGCACCAAATTGGTAATGAAGAAGTTAAACTGTCCCTGTCTGCAGATGATATGATACTATACATAGAAAACCCTAAAGACTCCACGAGAAATCTACTGGAACTAATAGAAAGATTCAGCAGAGTAGCAGGACAAGATAAACATTCAAAAATCAGTTTTATTCCTATACACCAGTAAGGAGAACGATGAAAAGGAAATCAGGAAAACAATACCATTTTCAATAGCCCCTAAAAAGATAAAATACTTAGGAATAAATCTGACCAGGGATGTAAAAGACCTATACAAAGAAAACTACAAAACACTACTGCATGAAACCCAAAGGGATCTACATTAATGCAAAAAGATACCATGCTCATGGATAGGCAGAGTCAACATTGTGAAAATGATAATTCTACCCAAAACAATTTACAAATAGAAAGCAATCCCGATCCAAATACCAACAACATTCTTCAAAGAGATGGAAAAACTAATCATTAACTTTATATGGAAAGGGAAAAAGCCCCGAATAAGTAAAGCAC
Organism: Dugong dugon; assembly: GCA_030035585.1. Classification (NCBI taxonomy): domain Eukaryota; kingdom Metazoa; phylum Chordata; class Mammalia; order Sirenia; family Dugongidae; genus Dugong; species Dugong dugon. The sequence continues at coordinate 104,192,891 of CM057463.1, read as the reverse complement.
TACTGAAGAAGAAGAATAAAGTTGGAGGACTCACACTACCTGACTTCAGAACTGACTATACAGCTACAGTAGTCAAAACAGCCTTGTACAACGACAGATACATTGACCAATGGAACAGAATTGAGAACCCAGATGTAAATCCATCCACCTATGGTCACCTGATCTTCGACAAGGGCCCAAAGTCCATCAAATGGGGAAAAGACAGTCTTTTTAGCAAATGGTGCTGGCAAAACTGGATATCCATCAGCAAAAAAAATGAAACAGGACCCATACCTCACACCGTATACAAAAACTACTTCAAAATGGATCAACGACCTGAATATAAAGCCTAAAACTATAAAGTTCATAGAAGAAAAAAATAGTGCCAACACTTCAGTCCTTAATACAATGCATTAACAGGATACAAACCATAACCATCCATGCACAAAACCCAACAGATAAGCTAGATAGCTGGGATCTTCTAAAAATCAAGCACCGATGCTCTTCAAAAGATTCCAGTAAAAGAGTAAAAAGAGAACCTACAGACTGGGAAAAAAATGTTTGGACAGTACAAGTCAGACAAAGGTCTAATCTCCATAATCTACAAGAAAATTCAACACCTCTACAACAAAAAGACAAATAATCCTATGAAAAAATGGTCAAAGGAAATGAACAGACACTTCACTAAAGAATACATTCAAATGGCCAACAGACACATGAGGAAATGTTCCCTATCACTAGCCATTAGAGGAATGCAAATTAAAACACAATGAGATAGCATCTCACCCCAGCATTACTGGCACGAATGAAAAACACTGGAAATAACAAATGTTGGAGGGGCTGCGGGGAGATAGGAACCCTTATGCACTGCTGGTAGGAATGCAATATGACACAACCATTTTGGAAAACGATATGGTGCTTCCTCAGAAAGCTAGAAATAGACATACCATTCAATCCAGCAATCCCACTCTTAGGAATATATCCTAGAGAAATTAGAGTCATCACTCGAATAGACATATGCACACCTGTGTTCATGGCAACATTGTTCACATTAGCAAAATGATGGAAACAACCTAGATGCCCTTCAACAGATGAATGGATTAACAAACTATGGTACATACACACAATGGAGTACTATGCAACGAGAAAGAACGACAATGAATCTGTGAAGCATCTCATAACATGGATGAAACTGGAGGACATTATGCTGAGTGAAATAAGTCAATCACAAAAGGACAGATATTGTATGAGACCTCTATTGTAAAAACCCATGAAAAAGTTCACACGCAAAATGTAATAATCTTTTTTGGTTACCAGGGATGGGGGCTGGGGGGATACTAAATAGGCAATAGATAGTGGTATCTTGGGTGAAGGGTGAGACAGTACACAGCACAGGGGAAACTAGCACAACTTGTACAAGGAAAGGTCATGGAAGCCCCATAAACACATCCAAACTTCCTGAGGGACTGAATTGCTGGACAGAGGGCTGTGGGGACTATGGTCTCAGTGAACATCTAGCTCAATTGGCATGACACAGCTTATAAAGACAATGCTCTATATTCTACCTTGGTGTCTGGGGTCTTAAAAGCCTCTGAGAGGCCATCTAAGATACTCCACTGGTCTCATCCCTTCGGGAGCAAGGGAGAATGAACAGAACAGGATACAAGGAAAAGATTTGTCCAAAGGACTAATTATCCACAGCTACCAAGGCCTCCACTGGCCTGAGACCAGTACAGCTAGATGGTGCCTGGCTACCGCCACTGACTGCTCTGACCGGAATCACCACAGAGGGTTCTGGACAGATCTGGAGAAGGATGTAGAGCATAATTCTGACTCACAAAAAAAAGACCAGATTTACTGGCCTAAAGGAGACTGGAGAAACCTCGAGAGTATGGCCTCCAGACCCCTTTTTAGCTCAGTGGTGAAGTTACCTCCGAGGTTCACTGTTCAGCCTGGGAGTGGACAGCCCCGTAAAACCAAATGAGACTAATGAGGTACAGTAGTCCAGGGACAAGGGCCAGAAGGCAGAAGGGGACAAGGAAGCTGCTGATAGGGAACCCGAGGTTGAGTACAGTTATTGTTGATGTGTTGTGAGATTGTTAACCATTGTCATAGAGCAACATTTGTAGTAACTGTTAAATGAGAAACTATTTTGTTCTGTAAGCCTTCATCTTAAGTGAGAATAACAGCACAATTGGAAGAGCGTAGTCAATGTCACTGAACTGTGCATGTAGAAATTTTTGAAATGTTGTATCTTTGGCTATGTGTATTTTCGCCAAAAAAAAAAAAAAGGTTGAGAAGTTAGAGGGTTGATATGTCGTGGGGTTGTTAACCAATGTCATAAAACAACATGTATACTACTGTTTCATGAGAAACTTTGTTCTGTAAGCCTTCACCTGAAGTACAATTAAAAAAAAAAAAATACACCAATCACAATGGTCTGATCCCAAGCCCATCGTGAAGATGGCACAGGACTGGACAACTTTTTGTTCCATTGTACTTGTGGATGACTTGAAGGTAGCTAACAACAACATGACATCAATTAACTATGCAAGTGTTTCGAGTTTGGATTAGTTGAATTAGGATTCCTATACTAGTTAACAAGAAATTACAGCCTATCCAAATGTTGTAAAGGGGTTACAGATAAATATGAAGACATCTGGTAGCCCTACGTGGGGGAAATATATATTTAATTGAGTTGGTGGGAAAATATAAAGTCAGAACATAGCCTCCTTTGGAAAATTAAAATCTGTAAGTGTAATTTTGGTTGTCCTTATTTGTTTCTTCCAGTTTTCTCTAGTGTGTTGAGGCCCATTGGTATCTTTCAACTGGGTACAGGTGTGCTGAGATATTAAGCCTCTCAGCCTTCCTGACAGCCAGGTACAACCTGTGATACCCAGAGCACAGGCCTAGTTATCTGTTGCTCCAAGAAGCCCCATCTATATGCTCAAGTTTCTTTTATAAGTATTTTCATTCCATATGTGTGCTATGCTTTGAAAAATTGAGATTCCTACATTTACCCAGATCCAGCTTTCCTCTTTTCCTTTCCCGACATCCGCGTGATTTTTGTTTAGGTATCTCTACCTACTTCATATAGCCCATATGACTTAGGCTAGACAACATCCTCCACGCCACAGAGTGGCTAAGAAAATTAGGCTTAAACAGTGCAACACGGAGCATTCCCATGGCCAACAAAATGGGCTGTTGTTGCTGTTAGGTGCCATCGAATTGATTCCGACTCATGGTGACCCTATGCAGAACAGAATGAACACAGCCCGGTCCTGCGGCATCCTCATGATCCTTGTTATGCTTGAGCTTATTGTTGTCGCCAGTGTGTCAAACCATCTCACTGAGGGCCTTCCTCTTTTTCGCTGACCCTCTGCTCTACCAAGCATGATGGACTTCTCCAGGGACTGATCCCTCCTGATAACATGTCCAAAGTATGTGAGATGTAGTGTTGCTTCCTTCCTTCTAAGGAGCATTCTGGTTTTATTTCTTCCAAGACAGATTTGTTCATTCTTTGTCAGTCCACAATATGTTCAATATTCTTTTCCAACACCATAATTCAAAGACATCAACTCTTTTGCTGTCGTCTTTATTCATTGTCCAGCTTTTGCATGCATATGAGGATTAGGAATGGAATATGTCTGAGTTTAGGCTAATGAGACCAAAGCTGTAATTTTTTTGGTCTTCTTTTAAAAATATTTCCTAGCTATTAAAGAGTCCCGGGGGTGCAACAATTAACCACTTGACTGCTAATCTAAAGGATGCGGTTTCTACCCAGCCAGGACCTTTGTGGGACAAAGACTTGGTGATCTGCTTCCGTAAAGATTATAGCCAAGAAAACCCTATGGGACATTTCTACCTTGTCACATGGGGTTGCTATGAGTTGGAATCAACTCAATGGTACCCAACAACAACAACAGTTCTTAAGAGAGAGCTACAGAAATGATTTCACATTGTTTAGTGGCCATTGATATATGATGATGTGAGTTCTGGTGATTCTGCTGCCACCAGTTTGCTGATGGAGTGATCACATGAAGAAGGCTAGGGCTAAAGTCACAGATAAACATGACCATAGACACTAGATTACTTCCTGTCTTAGTTACCTAGTGTTGTCATAACAAAAATACCACAAGGGCATGGCTCTAAAAAACGGAGACTTATTTTCAAACAGCTCAGGAGGTTAGAAGTCTGAATTCAGGGCATGGCTCTAGAGGAAGGTCTTTCCCTATTTCAGCTGCCATAAATCTTTTGTGTTCCTGGGCTTGTCAATGCATCTGTCTATGTTGTATACCTTCCTCTTCCTGCTATGTGTGTGTCTCTGTCTATTCTGCTCTTTCTGTAACTCGGTAGTAACTAGGTTTAGGACCCATGGTACACTGGTATGTTCTCATTAACATAACAAAAGAAAACCTCCTATTTCAAAACAGGGTCATATTTACAGGTATCAAATCAAGAACCCTTGTCGTCAAGTTGATTCAGACTCAGAGTGACTTTATAGGAGAGAGTAGAACTGTGCCATAGGATTTCCAAGGCTGCAATCTTTATAGAAGTAAACTGCCAAATCTTTCTCCCGTGGAGCAGCTGGTATGTTCAAATTAGTCAAGCGCTTTAAGCACTATGCCACCAGGTCTCCTAATTTATAGGTATAGAGGTTAGCATTTCAACATATTTGGGGGGGGGCAAAATTCAATTCATAACTTTGCCTTATCACTGAATTCCCCTTTTTATAAGTCTCTTTAAGTTTGGTTTTCTTTTCCTTGAAGGCAAAATCATCCTAATTCCAACTAGATTTTTTTTTTTTTTTGCTTCTTCTCAAAGTATAGTCATCTTAGAATATTAATTATTTTCAAGAAACAGTGCATAATCTGGAGCCCTGGTGGGGAAGTGGTTAAAGCAATCAACTGCTAACCAAAAGGTCAGCAGTTTGGAACCACCAGCCTCTCCACAGGACAAAGATGTGGCAGTCTGCTTCTGTAGATATTTACAGCCTTGGAAAACCTATGGGGTCACTATTAGTCTGAATTGATTCGATGGCAATGGGTGCATAATGTGAATTTGTAAAAAATTCTTCGTTCTTTAAGATAAGCAAATTTGGAGACATAAGAAGTTACATAGAAAAATAAATAAATAAATAAAATCATGTTAAGTGTGTAGCTCAATAAGTTTTGTCAAACGGATACATCCATGCATCAACCACCTGACATAGACTATTTATAGCAGTCCTAAAGCTGTCTTGTACCCTTTGCAGTCTATCACTCCCCTTCAGCATCTCAAGCAAGCACTAACGATTAATTTTTTTCTGTTCCAGAGTGTCATTTAAAGGAATCATACAGTATGTGTTCTTTTGTTTTTGGCTTTGTTCACTGAAATTCATCCATATTTTTGTGGGTAACAATAGTATCTTCCGTTTTATTGCTGAATATTACTTCATTATTTGAATATACATTTTCCTATGGATATAAATTTTTTTTTCCTGGTTTTTGGCTAAAAATAAAGCTACTATGAATTTTTGTGTGTAAGTCTTCACACAGATACATCTTTTACTTTTAATTTCTCTTCAGGAAATACTTAGGAGTGGAATCGCTATGTTTTTACTAAGTGTGTTTTCAACTCTATAAGAAACTGAAAAATTGTTTTTTTAAAGTGATGTATTTTGCATTCCACCAGCAATGTATGCAGAGTCTGATTGCTTTGCATGTTTCCCAACCTTGGTACTGACTATGCTAATGTTTCTGTAGTGGTATATCATTGTGGTTTAATTTGTTACAGCTGCTAACCAAAAGGCTGGTAGTTCAAATCCACCAGGTACTCCTTGGAAACTCTATGGGGCAGTTCTACTCTGTCCTATAGGGTCACTATGAGTCAGAATTGACTCAACAGCAAAGTTTTTTTTTTTTTTTTTTTAATGACTAATGATTTTTAGTATGTTTTCAAGTGCTTATCAAATTCTGTATATAGTAACTGACTTTTATTTTCCTATAAGTTACTGAAGCTCTGTTAATTTTTTTTCTAATACTCTTTTCTCTCTGTTCTTCATTTGGGATATTTTCTTCTAGTCTATCTTTAATTACATCTATCTTTTCTTTTGTAGTGTCCAAACTCCTGTAAGGTCACACAAGAACATTTTCATTTCATATTTTTTTTTTCAGTTCTTAAAATTCAATCTTACTTTTTTACACTTTCTATTTCTATCTTCATTATGTTCATATTAGTCTTAAGATTCTTGAATATATTCATAACAGGCATTTTAAAGTTTTGTCTGCTAATTTTATCATTTTTACCATTTTTTAAAGTCTTTTTTTGCCCCCCAACACCTTTTTGTTTTGCTTATTGGGCTCATTATCCTACTTCTTTGCAAGTCTAATAATGTTTAATTTGTACCAGGTATTGTGAATGTTGTATTATTAAAGTGCATAGGTTTTCTTTCTTTAAAAGTGTTGAGTTTTGTTCACTCAGGCCATTAATTTACTTGTGGATTATCTTCATATTTTTGAAAATGTTTTTATTATGACTAGAGTAAGGCATTTTCTATAAACCATTTGTAGCCTTATTGCTAAGAAATGGCCTCTCTGGTGTTCATATCAAATGTACTAAGTGTTCGGCATGCTCTTTCCACTCTAGATAGTCAGATTCTGAACATTTCTGAGTCATGTGTGAGCCCTAGTAAGTTCTTTGGCTTACAGATCTTCAGTATTTGCTTATCTCATCAGTTTCTTGGATTCTGACCCTATGCATTGTCAGTTTTTTATTCAGACAAAGATTCAAAGAGAAGCTTATACAGATTTCTGGGCCTCTTTCTCTGGAAGTCTATTTGAAGATCTTTTCATTACTCTACTCTGCAAATTCCAGACACCTTGAATTATAATCTTTTTTTTTTTTTTTTGCTTAATCAAGGCTTCATGCCCTGCCTATTTCCCTCTTGCCTGTAGTATCTTCTTTCAAGTTCCTGCAGACCAAAGACCAGGTTAGTCTTAGAGCTCACATTGCTTATTTTTCTTCTCTCAGTGCCATAGTCTTTCTCTGACTCTTTTCCAATTTCTAAAAACTATTTCATATATTGTGTCCAAATTTCTAGGTTTTTTTTTTTTTTTAACTTTTTAATGACACTCTGGTTTTAGTTACTCCATCAAGGCTGGTTGCAGATCTCCAGGAGATACAACTTAATATATAAAGAATATTGTTAAGTGATACTATCTAAGAGATGTGATAAGTTATTTAAATATATTATCTCGTTATAACCTCAAAGCACAGAAAAAGAGTCTACTGTTCTTATTTTTTTAGTGAAAAAATAATGAGTAATAGGTGAAAGAGAGTAATGGGAAAGAGACAAAGCAATAACTGGACTCTGGAGTTTTGGTAAGGTTGTATTCAAGATTAGAATAGTGGAGGGGAAAGGAAAAGGGATGGCATAAACAATGGTGTATAAGAACATGGTTTTATGGAGTTCTTAAAAGTAATCTTTTCTTCAAGCCAGGGCTTAAAAAAGAGGAACGATGTAAGGTAAATCTAAGAAGGGATATGTTACTTAGTGTCACAGATTAAATTATGTCCCTCCAAAAATGTGTGTATCAGTTTGGTTGGGCAATGATTCCTGGTATTGTGTGATTTTCCTGTATGTTGTAAATCCTGCCTCTATGATGTTATTGAGGGAAGATGGGTGGCAGTTGTGTTAGTAAGGTAGGACTCAATCTATAAGATTGGGCTGTGTCCTGAGACAAACTCTCGAGATATAAAAGAGAGAAGTGAGCAGAGAGACAGGGGGACCTCATACCAACAAGAAAGCAGTGCCAGGAGCAGAGCATGTCCTTTGGACCTGAGGTCCCTGTGCGAAGAAGCTCCTAGTCCGGGGGAACACTGATGAGAAGAAGGCCGACAGAGAGAAAGCCTTCCCCTGGAGCTGATGCCCTGCATTTGGACTTTTAGCCTACTTTACTGCGAGGAAAATAAACTTCTCTTTGTTAAAGCCAACCATTTGTGGTATTTCTGTTATAGCAGCACTAGATGACTAAGACACTTAGACTACAGAAAGCACTGAATGTCAGTTTAAGGGGTATGGATTTGATTCTGTAAGCAATGAAAAACCATTAAAGGCTATTTCTGGTACTCCTCTGATTGACACTGCTACCCAACTTAAGTTGGAAGCAGCCTTCATACGTATTTCTTTAGCATTGGGAAAGGAAAATGTACATCTCTTAATCTAGCTTTCTTGATTGCTGGGATATGGTATTGGCTGATTTACAAAAAACTCTGACAATAATAGTTTGAAAGAGTGGCAACCGTTTCCATACTAGAAGCTTTATATCTCTGGAGTACAAAGCCTCTGGCACTGCTGTTTAGTATCAGAGAAAAATTGGCAATATGGCAAGCAGGTAATACTTTGGAAATGAAAAATGTCATGACTGACTGCTAATATATACTGACTGTAGTTCAAACAATCAGAGAATATGTAACCACAGTAGACAAAGTCTTTGTTTTGCATTCTCATAAACTGATTCTACATATTATTATATAGGAAAATAAAACTCAGATATTTCAGCTATCAAAGACGAAGGAAAATGAAATTTCTGCACGACATCTTACCTTGTCAAGGGATACAAATATATCACTTTCAGTCTTGTGGCAAATGTAGAGGCCAACTGAGCACAGCAGTCATAATAGAACCCATTTTATTGTGAAACTAAATGTTGTCTAGAACATTGGGTAAAATCTCATCTTTGCTAACCCCAAGGGCGTTTAACATGAAATGAGAGTTTCATTACCAATTCAGATGAGCATAAAAGATAGAGAATTTATTAGTTCTCTGAGGGTTTTTGTATCACCAAAAGATTTCATAAAGCTATGATCATAGCTGAGAAGTGACAGAAACACGAACATTTTTTGCTCTAAATGTATGTGGTTTTACTCTTACATTTTGGAAGAATAAATAGCTTATGAAGGCACCCAAGGTGTGCAGGTGTTACTGATTTTAATCGTTTCTCATTAAATTTCCCATTTCTGATTGTTTATGTGTTAAAATACCCTTTCTTATAGCTCTGTGTTACAGCTCTCTAACATATTTTACATCTTTATAGTCCTCCACTGCAATTCTGTTTTGGGGAAGGATATCTATAATTTTATAGAAGAAAAATAAGAAAATGTGCCCTTTACTTACCCAAAGTGTCCAATTATCAAGCTAGTTGGTATGTTGTTTTGTTTGTTTGGTTGTTTGTTTTCCTAATGAGTCAATATGATTTCAGTGGGATTTAATTTACTTGGCTGTATAAAAGAGGTACGTCACATTGATTAGCTGTTTTGCAGTGGCCTTTGTGCTTTGAGAACAGTCAATAACCGATCATTTTAGATGCTGCCATGAGAAACCACAAGGTACTTTCATTTGTTTGTCTATCTATTGCTGCTTGAACAGCTGCAGTGTCTTTTTTATTCTTTTTTCCTTATGACCACATAGCAATGAAATCTTATTTCCTGGGCCCAGTTCAAACAACCATGCTTTAATTTTACAAAGGCTAATAGTTTGGCTACACAGATTCAAAACGTATTCATTCCCTAGCAGCACATTTAGAGATCAAGTAATCATAGCCCCAAATTTCCCAGATATCTGCAAGATTGCACTGCCATGTGGTGACATCAACTTCACTATCATTTAAGTCTACCTTAATTTCATTCTTTCTAGAAAATTCTTTTGGAATTAGGAATTCTAAGCAACAATATAGCCAATTAAAATTTTCTGCGTGAGAAATATATTTGTGTGTTTTGATGATTTTTAGATCCTATCTTCAGTGTAATCAATGCATTTAACCATCTTTGTGTTCAGCATAATGAGCTCTGAATAAGGCCTCCCGGTCAGATGACATCATTTCAGGTGGGTGAGATGTGACTTTCCATTTCCAGCTCCACTAGCACTTACTTGAAGACCTTGAACAAGCTACTTAACCTATCACTGACTTATTTTTATCACCGGCATATTGAATATAATAGGTTCGGCCTCCCTCAGGATGGTACTGAAGGATAGTTAAAATAATTTCTTGAAAATGCTTTAGGCCCCTGAGGAGCAGGACATGAAAGAACAGTTGTATTGGAAATCTGACCGCGGATCACTAGTGCAACCTTTAAATTGCATCATTTATATGTATCTTCTCTCTAGCCTTTGCTCCTCAAATTCACCTCAGTCCATTTTAACCATAAAAACATCTCTTAAGGATCCTTGGTGTATTTAAAATTACCATTCAGTGAAATGTGTAGTTTCTGATAAGTGATTTGCAGACCTTAGAGAAATTAAAGGTATTTTAAAAATAAAAATATCAAGTTTAGAGACTATTGAAAAATATAAGCATTGATTTAAAAATAAAAAGTTTATTTTATTATTTGAATTTTAGGGAAAATAAAACATATAGATTACCATAAACCCTTCCTTACAAGTTGTAGGGCTGAAAATGTTCACCTTAAAAATTTCAGTTAGCAGTTGAAAATACTCTTTTTTTAGTCCTTAAAAACATTTCTTTCATTTTACTCACATCACACCTTTAACTGTAGCATAATTTTCTTTAGTTACCCCATATTTAATATAATTTTTGTTCCTATTTCCATCACTGGAACAGTTCTTACAAATCAAAAGCGCTAAGAAAAATCTGCTAGTATTATACTATTTCTTTCCAACAAATAATTATATCCACTTTCTATCTGTTGTCTAAAAATATATTTCTGTGTCATTCTAGCACCATGTTCACTGAAAGCACTGCCGGGATCAGCTAGAACTTTCCTTTGTTTGTTCTCATTCTCTCCATTTAGGACGCAAAGTACCTAACTTATATTTTTATGTTGGGAAGGTCACACTCACTAATTTTTCAGGGCAAAAGCAGTGAAGACCAGCGATATTTTCCAAGCAAGTGGATTATATAAGATAATTTATTCAGTTACAGTGAAAATACTCAGTAGAAATAGTTTATAGGTATTATTTAAAAATAGTAGTAATTACCTGTTTGTGTGGACTTTCCCAGATAACACAATCAATATACTTTGTTCAGACTAACCTTTGGTCACTTGCCAAAATCAAATGCACCCTATAAATTACTGTACTTGAGAATATTTCAGAGAATGCCCTGGGAGAGATGAAAACAATTCTTTAAGAAGTGGTTGTAAATCTTGTTTTTAATAATTATAATGAGTCCCATAATTGCAAGATCCCGAGATACTTCAGTTTAAGAGATATTTGGTAGTGTCATAGGAAATATCAGGATTGAGGACTTCAGTATATTTCCTCAGGGGCAATTCTTGAAGCTGTCCTCTAACTGGCATTTATCACAACACTCCAAATGTCACAAATCTCTGTGCAGCATAGTAGAGAAGTCTTTCACAAACCTTAGGTAGCCACAGCAGGTATTTTACATGGCACATATTAAAGGAAACAGGTCCTCAATTTGCAGCATTGCACAACTCTACAAAGTAGCTAACTAGGATGAGATTATTTAGAGCTATAGAAGTAGTTGCTGAAACCAGTATACATAAAGCATAGATAGAAATACATTTCTACAGGTGGAATTAAAGCTCTGGATTAAGGAAGAGACCAGTTCAACTAATGATGATATTGTGTATGGAATATAATTAATCAGTGAATATCAAGAATTAGTGAATGTTCCAAAATTGTTGAGAACAAGATTTTTTTTGATACAAAGAATTTAGACATAAAGGCTAATTATCCTTTTGAGTATAAATTTACCCTACAGCATATAACCCCCTGCCACCTACCTGTCTACTGTCCACACTCTTTCAACATTTAATACAGTTAAGATAAAAACAGTAGCATAATGTAAAATTAACATCCTGATGATCATTTGGATTTTTATAATATAATTAGAGGCAGAAATTTTATTACAAACTTTGGTATACAAATCACATTCTGCCAGAACATCTCTCATCTAAAAGGAGAAAGCTGAGGAACTTAGGCAAGTTCAATGTGTATATGCAGCACTTTTTGTTGTTTTTTCTCTGAGGTTCATAGGGCCTGATGATCTATTTGTCAGTTAGGGTATCTTTGACTTTAAGTAAGGCAAAACTTGTTTCAATCACTTAAAAAAAGAAGATAATAAAGATAATGTAGTATCATTCACCTCAGGAAAAAAGGAGTTAAAAAGGACCTTAAGTTAGTTAATTCTTCAGAATAAAGATGTCATTATGGATCTAAGTTCCTTTGGAATGAATTCCTTACTCATTTATCATTCAACAAATATTTATTGAACACCCAGTATGTCTCAGGCAGGGTTCTAGACACTGAGTTTTGCATTGTGCTGCAAATTTTTAACCTTCCTTTTATAGAAAGATGAGATCTAATTCCCCTAACCTTGAATCTTGATTGAACTTACAGACTTACTCTGCAGCATGAATATAGTAGAAGTGATGTTTTCAAACTTTTGAGAAAATGTCATAGCAATCCTTGCTGATTTCAACTAAGAGTACTTGTTCTCAGCACAGTTCTTTTGGAACCCAGTCTCCATGTTGTAAGAAGCTCAAGTCGTGTAGACGACTACATGGAGGCATTCCAGCTATCAATCTGTGCTGAATGGCCCGACCACAAGTCCCGCCAACTTCCAACCATGTGAGTTTTTAGTCACTCCAATTCCAGCCATCATTTGACTGCAAACATAAGAGACCCCTAGTGACAACCAATCATTTAAGCCCAGGCATCCCACAGAACTAAGAGAATTAAAAATAAAACATTGGTTTAATCAGTAAGTTTTGGGGGGGGAGGGCGTGTCATGTAGTGATTACTGGAACACACAATGAACAAAATTGACCCAAATCCCTGCGCTCAAGAAGCTTCCATTCTCTTGCGGAGTCAGAAAATAAACAATCTATCAAGTTATGTAAGAATGTTAGACTGAATAATGCTAGAGTTAAAATAAGGTAAGGAAAGGGGAAAGAGAGAAAAAGAGAGAGAGAAACAGAGACAGAAAGAGAGAGAATAGTGAAAAGAGAGAACAGTGGCCAGCATTACAGCAGGAAAAAACAATTTCAGGAGCAAAAAACAAGCAACCTTTTTGTGTTCTGTTCCAAAAACTAACACAAATATTCTTTTTCCAGAAAACCCATGGCAAATTTTTCTTCCTATCATATATGACAGAATTTAGTCACATGGCCAAACAAACCGAACACAAGCAATGATTAATTTAGAATGAAAGGGATAAGCAGATGCTAGAACTAAAGTTTAATATTGGTACTAGTTATAACCGTGTAAAAGCCACACCCATTTAGGGTTAATGAATGTCTTAGATGTGTGAATTTATACTTAGTCTTCAGAAATTCTAAATTAGAATTTCATGAAGCTCTGCGTCTAACTTAAATGATCCCATATATATAATAACGATTAAATATTCAGGAAGGAGGCAAGAGTTGGCAGATATTAACATGGTGCAGATAGGAGAAAATGGCTGTTTATTATTTGCTTTCATACGTACGTAAGAATTTTAACTACATTCACGGACTTGTGAAAAAAAGCAAAAATGCATATAATCTCACTTGACACTCAACTAATGCTTTAAGAAATTTAAAAAATAATCTGAATATCAACAAATCAATATATTATGTTTCAAGGGAAGATTTGTGTCAAGGAATATTTTTACTTTAAAAAAATGTAGTAATTAAAAAAGAGAGAGAGAGAAGATAAGGAGAGACAGAAATTATTAACAAAAAAGTTAACACTCAACGTAAAAAAGAATGAAATTATTATAATTCCTTCAAAACATGAAGAAAGCCTCTAATCTGGAATGGACTAGTACTTCTGAAGGCCTTTGATCTTCATCAGTAAGTGCTTTAAGTCCTCTTCGCTTTCATCAAGAAAGGTTGTGTCATCTGCATATCGCAGGTTGTTAATGAGTCTTCCACCAATCCTGACGCAGTGTTCTCTTCACATAGCCCAGTTTCTTGGATTCTTTGCTCAGCATACAGATTGAATAATTATGGTGAAAGGATACAACCATGAGACACACTTTTCCTGATTTTAAACCACACAGTATCCCCTCGTTCTGTTTGAATGACTACCTCTTGTTCTAACAACAGGTTCCATGTGGCACAATTAAGCGTTCTGGAATTCAGATTCTTCACAATGTTGTCAATAGTTTTTTATGATCCACATAGTCAAAACCTTGATGTAGTCAATAAAATACAGGTAAACATTTTTCTGATATTCTCTGCTTTCAGCCAAGATCTACCTGACATCAGCAATGATATCCCTGAATCTAGCTTGAATTTCTGGCAGTTCCCTGTTGATGTACTGCTGCAACCATTTCTGAATTATCTTCAATGAAAGTTTACTTGCTTGTGATATTAATGATATTGTTAGATAATCTCTGCTTTCTGTTAGATCAACTTTTCACCTTTCGTCTGTTAGTTTGTCATACTGTGGTGTCTTGCATGCTGCTGTGATGCTGGAAGCTATGCCATCAGTATTTCAAATTCCAGCAGGGTTACCTATGGTGGATAGGTTTTCAGCGGAACTTCCAGATTATAACAGACTAGGAAGAAGGACCTGGCAAGCTTCTTTTAATAAAATTGGGCAATGAAAACCCTATGAACATCAGTGAAACATTGTCAGATTTAGTGCCAGAAGATGAGCCCTCAAGTTGGAAGGCATTCAAAATATGACTGGGAAAGAGCTGTCCCCTCAAAGTAGAGTCGAACTAAATGACATGGATAGAGTAGAGCTTTTGGGACCTTCATTTGCTGATGTGGTATGACTCAAAATGAGAAGAAACAGCTGTAACATCCATTAATAACTGGAATGTGAAATGTACAAAGTATGAATCTAGGAAAATTATAAGTCATCAAAAATGTAACGGAACTCATAAAGATTGATATCCTAGCTGTTACTGAGCTGAAACGGACTGGTATTGGCCATTTTGAATCAGAGAATCATACGGTCTGCTATGCTGGGAAAGACAAACTGATAAGGAATGGCATCACTTTCATTGCCAAGGAGAACATTTCCAGATGTATCCTGAAGTACCGTAACATCAGTGATAGGATAATATCCATATGCCTCCTAGGAAGACTAGTTAACAGAATCATTATTCAAATTTATGCACTAACCATTAATGCCAAAGATAAGGAAGTTGAAGATTTTTACGAGCTTCTGCAGTCTGAAACTGATCAAACATGCAATCAAGATGCATTGATAATTATTGGTGATTAAAATGCAAAAGTTGGAAACAAAGAAAGATCAGTTGAAAAATATGGCCTTGCTGTTAGAAACAATGCAGGAAATCACATGATAGAACTTAGCAAGTCCAATTACTTATTCATTGCAAAAACCTTTTTAAAAAGTATAAACGGCAACTATACAAATGGACCTCATGAATAAAAAGGAATCAGATTGACTGCATCTGTGGAAAGAGATGATGGAAAAACTCAGTCTCATCAGTCAGAACAAGGCCAGAGGCTGACTGCAGAAAAGACCATCAATTGCTCATATGCAAGTGCAACTTGAAGCTGAAAAAAATTAAAACAAGTCCACGAGAGCCAAAGCATGACCTTGAGTATATCCCATCTGAATTTAGAAACCATCTGAAGAGTAGATTTGATGCATTGAACATTAATGTCCTAAGACCAGTGGAGGTGTGGGATATCATCAGTGACATCATACGTGAAGAATGCAAGAGGTCATTAAAAAGACAGGAAAGAAAGAAAAGACCAAAATGGATGTCGGAAGAGACTCTGAAACTTGCTCTTGACTATAGAGTAGCTAAAGCAAGAGGAGGAAATGATGAAGTAAAATAACTAAAGAAAAGACTTCAGAGACCAGCTCGAGAAGACAAAGTAAAGAATTATGATGAAATATACAAAGACCCTGGAGTTAGAAAACCAAAAGGGAAAAACATGCCGGGCATTTCTCAAGCTGAAAGAACCGAAGAAAAAAATTCAAGCCTTGAGCTGCAGTACTGAAGGACTCTATGGGCAAAATATTGACTGACACAGGAAGCATCAAAAGAAGATGGAAGGAATACAGATTGTCACTGTACCAAAAAGAATTGGTTGACGTTCAACCATTATGGGAGGTAGCATATGATCAAGAAACGATGGTATTGAAGGAAGATGTCCAATCCACACTGAAGTTGTTGGTGAAAAACAAATCTATAGGAATTGACAGAATACTAATTAAGATGTTTCAACAAACGTTGCAATGCTGTGCCAAGAAATTTTTGAACAGATTCATATTTCAGCACATTCCAAGGAAAAGAGATTTATATTTGGAATGAATTGCAAAATACAGATGTAGTAAAATGTGGAAGGGAAATTTAAGTCTCAGAAATAAATAGCAATGAACATTTAAAGAATATTTTCCCTGAATATTTTGTTTTGGGAATAAAACATACTTGTCTAAGTGTAAGAACACGTATAGTAAGGTTTTGTTTATTTTAGTACCAAGGTGAGCAAGGGCTTTTCAGAGGGGAAAAAAATACATGATGTGGAAATTTAAAAAAAAGAAATGTAAACTACTCGTATCAATGTTTAAAAAAAAATGCAATAACTAATCTTTGGTTTCAACTGGAGTGTATCTTTCTTTAAGAAATAATGATCATTTATTTTATTCTAATTTAAAAATAGATATAATTCATAGAAAATTTTAATTTGTATTCTCCTTAAAAGCATATAAATAAAAAAATATTATGTAAAACTTTTTAGAATCATGACTATTATGTATGCCAATAGCTATATATTCTATATCATTTTTCTGCAAGCCGTCTATTTATATAATTTATGCAGTTTATTTTAAGTTTAACCAATTATAGGTATTTTACCAATTAACTATTTATATAAAATATTTGACTGTCATAATTCTGTAATGCTAATTAATTTGTGTAGAGAACACTCATTTCAAATAGAATTAGACAATCTGGTTAGATTGACTTTCTTTTAAATATAAGCGTTATCAAAAAAACCCTATGATTTCTCAAATACAGATGTGATGTTACCCTATGCTTATCAATATAACTTAGCAAGGACTTAAGATTTCCAATCATTGTTCTCATAAGAGCTTAATTAAAATACTGAAAACAATGGCAAATTCAAGAGTAACTGTCCGAATACTTAATTGTAATTCTCCATCATCATTTGGAGAAAATGGAAAATGTGTAATTATCAGGTTTTTGTATTAGAGTTATAGCATGTGTAGTAGAACATAACCCTAAATCTACTAATTGCATTTGAAAAATATTATTATTGTTAATTTTCATTACCTATTCATTTGACTTTCTAGATATAAAACTTAGTAACATAATTAACTGATGAATTCTGCAATAAACATTACATCAAGCATCTACCTCGAAATCACAATTTTTAATGGATATGTCATTTTAAAAATTGGCTAGTTTTCAATCACCTTTGGTTAATTTCTTATATACAACACAAGATTCAAGCAATGACAGTTCCCCATAATACTAGCTTCATCTTATTTTCTGTCCATGCCAACAAGCTTGAAGTTGTCAGTACAACAATTTTCCTTTGAGAATTTTGTTGCCAAGGTTTATATTCTTCTTTGCTAAAACTTAATTTTTTGGATTATTTTCTTTGCCACTTGTAAACCCAATAATTTATATACATTTAATATATATGAATCACTTTCTTGGATATTTAACTTTCATTTACACCATTTATATTTTCTATATCCTTAATTTATACAACCAAAAGATGGCAGTACTTCATCAACTATTCCTTTACTACAGGCCTTAATATTCATTTTCCTGATAGTCAAAATATATCGGTTGCAATTTTTATATTTTATTAGTAAAAGTATATTCAATATTAACAGCTATTAAATACATGATTTGATTTTTGAGCTCTAACTCATGATACATTTCTTAATAATAATAAAAAAAAGAGCAAAAGAAAATAAAAGACCAATGATAATGTTAAATGGGGTACAATCTGAGTGGCTGTTTTAAACTCTTCTCCAGCACTTCTCATGGTTTTATTTGATTAGTCTCCTGTGAATCACATTGAAGACAGACCTTTGAAAACTTGTAGAGGTACCTTTCTATTAATACAATCATCTTGATCTCATTTCAAAGAATTTGACAAATATATTTGTGCTTTCACACGTGAAAAAGTAAGGCTAAAGCTTAAAACTGCCCATTAGCTTGAGAGTTTTAGTTGCAGTTATAACAAAGGCAGTCCTAAGCATTTCTAATTAACATACCATCAGTATAAGGAAGAAAGATTTTCATTTTTAAATAAAAGAGTACTAAGCACTGAAATTTTTAGTGTAGAGTGATTTTCTTTTTTGCCTTTTGAAATGAAAGCTAATTTTCCCTGATAATACTTACTGCCCTCTATCCTTCCTCACTTCTAACCAAAATAACATAATAACCCCTTTTAGTGCTGTAATAATATATTATATATCACAAATGATTTCAACTCTATATAACTATATCCAATTTTATTTTCTAATCTCTAATTCTGCCTCTTGGAAGAATATTTTGCTACCGTTTTTAACTTTATTACTTATTATGGAGAGTAAAATTCCAAATATTGTGGGTATTTTTCAACCTGCTTATTCTCTGTTGCTGAAATTGCTGAAGGAAACATGCCACCAAAGGATCCTTGTGACTCTTTTTATTCAGAATGTGTTTGAGCTAGAAGGAACTAGAGCTCATCTTTTTTTACCCCCTTAATTAAAAAAAAACAAAAAAACAAAAAAAATCTTGATCGTTAGATAGGAGGGGTTTCAGGAGAATGTTCAGGCAGGATCTTGGCGGGTTTTGGCAGTCACGTCCATTTCATTACTTCATTTCCCAGCTTCTTCATAACCTTCCGGAATCACCTTTCACCAAGACGTTGTGGTGAAGATTGGCAAGATATGTTGGGTAAAAATGCATTACCCAACAAAATGTATCCCCAACATTGGTGTTAAAATGACAGTGATGAGGAGGGAGTTACAGGGAGAAGCCTATTACAAATGGGAACAGATTCAGATTTTGTGGAGTCTGAAATTAATACAATCTGGGAAGCCTTCATTACGGAAAACAATACAACATTTTGAATTTAAAGTTGCTGAATCTACTCCCAGGGCCTTCAAATGGGCCTGGACAGGTGAAGTACCCTGAAACTTAAACTTCATTATTTTCCAGTTAACTATCTCTGTAATGCAACCACTTGAAACAATGGTAGATTTGGAATGTCAGACAAAACAACATACACACACACAACCAAAAACCAAGATCAAGATGACGTTAGTAACCAATTAGCCCAGGGTTGAGCCAGAATTCAGAATCCATAGAACCACTGTATAGGACATGAAGTAAAATCAGAGCTCAGGACCTGAAGCAGATCTCAGCAGAAAGCAGAAGTATGGTGCAAAATATAAGTAATTAGAAAGATTCATGTTAAATAATCAATGTTTTCTCTTTTCTGCCCATGCTTTTAAGTAACATTCTAGCCAGTGACTGTTTCCTATAGTTGAGATCAGTTCAAGAAACAGGTGTGTGCTGATTAAAGATTTAACTAGCAATAGCCTGAAAGGGGAAGAGTATGCATATGTATGGAAGGTTGTGCCAGTGACTCTGACACCAACTATCCATCGTTAGGCTGAATTTCACAGGTGTAGCGCACAGTTCCCCACAAGATTGCTCTCACATCAGACACCAGCTGCAAGATCAGGGGTCCCCAGACATCTTCACTTCTGACCAACTGGATAAAATTTGGGAGTTCCTACTAGCCCCTCAAGTTTGATGATTCTCTAGAATAACTGACAGAACTCAGGAAAGTGCTATGCTTATGATTAGTTTTATTATAGCAAAAGAATACGAATCACAATGAGTCAAAAGAAGATACTCTTAAGGAGAGATCCGGCAGGTGCCTAACGGGAATTGAATGCTTCAGTTGTCTTCTCCTTAGAGAGTCAAGATGTGTGACATAGATGCATGACAATATGCAGAGTTGTCAACCAGGGAAGTTCACCTGAGCTTTGGTGCCCAGAGTTTTTATTGGGGTTTCATCTGGTTCCCAGCTCCAATCCTCTAATTACATGGTTGGTTTTTCTGGCATGTCCAGCCCCTGTCCTGAATAATCACACTAGCACAAACTATCTCGGGGGCCATCACCAGTTACCTTATTAGCGCAAATCATCAGGTGTGGTCCAAGAGGCCCACCATGAATTACAAAGATACTTCAATCACTCAGGAAATACCAAGAATTTAAAGGCTACCTCCCAGGAAATAGGGACAATTACCAGCTAAATTATTTATTACACGGATTTAGAGCCTGTCCCCCAAGGACTGAGGACAAAGGGCAGACCATTTTTTTAAATTATATTTTATATATATATATATATATAGAGAGAGAGAGAGAGAATATCTGGGAGACACAAATGGTTAAACACTCGACTACTAGCTGAAAGATTGGCAGTTCCAACCTACCCAGAGGTCCCTTGAAAGACAGGCCTGGCGATCTGCTTCTGAGTGGTCACAGCCTTGAAAACCATATGGAATAGTTCTAGCCTTTACACGTGGGTATCCATGAGCTGGCATTGACTCGACAGAAACTAACAACCAAAACAACACACACATAAGCCTGCACACATATATATACATACACCCACACACAGGAGGAATACTAATCTTCTGTTTTTCTCTATTCCCTTCTCTTTAAATTGCATCACCGAAGCTGACACTTGGAATAATGACAAATTGAACATGCAAGGTTTTGCCATTATTTCTGAGAGGCATTGGTCAAAAGGTAAGGGTGGAGGATGAATGAAGGATGAAAATAAGTAATCTGTGCTCAGTTAGTGAACATACGGACTCAGGAAACAGTAGATATGTGTCCTTTAACCACCTGTGTTGCTTAGAAAGGCTTCTTTCTATTTTGTCATGTTATTTCTTTTCCTTCAAGCAAATACAATTTGAGGTCATTACGAAAAATAGCAATATTATCTAATTTAAAAAAAATAGCAAACTATGACTCAAAGTTTATATAATTTTGAAAAAGGAGACAATTAATTTAATACCTAAAACAATATTTTGAGGGTAAATTTTCTGCACCTTAAAAACATTATAACTTTGTTTCATCTCCTTCAAAATCAAAACCAACTTCAAAGAAATACTTTGTATTTCAAAATATGCTTTCACAAATATTACTTTTTTAGTATAACAGGTAAAAGTAATATAATCCAATAACAAAAATCAGGAGGGGATCCCTAACTTTGTTTTGTCATTTTTCTGTGTCTCTTTTCCATTATAAGAAAAATAAGCATCCAAAATTCTTGATTTATGGAAGATTGTAATGACATTACTGTATCTTTGGCAATTGGTCAGCAGTCTATAAAATGAGGTCTCATACAGGTGAATGATGGCTTTCCAAAGAGTCCTTGCACACAGATAGTTTTAAGGAAATCAATCTTCAGATTCTTAACTCTCATATATGCTCTCTTTAAAAATTGAGATATTTGAGCGTGCACTCCTGTGATGGCAGTGCAGCTTCTCCTTGCCCAGCTCTCTTTATCCCAATGGCTATTATTGAGCTTTGAAGGAAAAAAACAATTACACGTCCTAAACAGTCTCACATAGAATAAGAGGCAGCCGATGAAAAGAACAAGGGAATACTGCGTGGTTTAAAATCAGGAAAGGTGTGTGTCAGGGTTGTATCCTTTCACCATAACTATTCAGTCTGAAAACTGAGCAAATAGTTGGGGAAGCTGAACTATATGAATAAGAATATGGTATCAGGATTGAAGGAAGACTCATTAACAACCTGTCATATGCAGATGACACAATCTTGCTGAAATCAAAGAGGACTTGAAGCACTTAAACTGAAGAAGATCGAAGACTAAAGCCTTTAGTATGGATTACACCTCAACATAAAGAAAATAAAAATCCTCACAACTGGACCAATAAGCAACATCATGCTAAACAGACAAATTACTGAAAGTTGTCAAGGATTCATTTTAATTGTATCCACAATCAACACCCTTGGAAGCAGCAGTCAAGAAATCAAAAGATACATTGCATTGGGCAAATCTGCGGCAAAGGATCTCTTTAAAGTGTTAAAAGGCAAAGATGTCACTTTGAGGACTGAGGTGTGCCTGACCCAAGCCATGGTGTTTTTAATCACCTCATAATCGTGGGAAAGCTGGGCAATGAATAAGGAAGATCAAAGGAAGAACTAATGTCTTTGAATTTTGGTGTTGGCAAAGAATATTGAAAAATATACTGTGGACTGCCAGAAGAATGACCGTATCTGTCTTGGAAGAAGTACAGCCAGAATGCCCCTTCAAATGGCAATACTTCATCTCACATGCTTTGGACATGTTATCAGGAGTGACCAGTCCCTGGAGAAGACATTATGCTTGGTAAAATAGAGAAACAGCAAAAAAGAGGAAGACCCTTGACAAGGTGGATTGACACAGTGGCTGCAACAATTAGCCCAAATACAGTAACCATTGTGAGGATTGCGCAAGACCAGGCAGTGTTTCATTCTGTTATACATGAGGTCTCTATGAGGAAGTCACTAGACAACACTTAACAACAACAACAACCATTCTCAATCTTAACTCTTGGGGGCATAAATATCTCTAGGCCATCAAACATTTGGAAGTATTGACTGGGTAATAAAGGTTTTTGAAAGCCAGATTATTTTCCATTGTTTAATCTGAGGAAATCAAGAAGAGTCTTTTCAAATTATTAGTTGATCAAAAGAAAAACAAAAACAAAAACAGTTTCCATGGAGTTGATTCTGACTTATGGCAATCTTACATGTATCAGAGTAGAACTTCAATCCATAGGGTTTCTCATGACTGATTTTTTGAAGTAGCTCTGCAGGTCTTTTTTCAGAGGTGACCTTAGTAGACTTGAATCTCCAACCTTTCTGTTAGCAGTCTTATATGTCAACTCTTGGCACTACCCAGGGAATCCTATTAGCTGACAAATCATTGAAATGTATTTTATTATTATTTTTTCTGTGATACTATGCAGCTCAAAGGAATTCATGTATTTGATGGCATCACAATAACAAATCTTTCCATTATTTTCTTGTTTTGCAGATGGTTTGAACATTTATATCTATAAAAAATGGAAAAGTAGGAATGAAAAAGATGTTAAATTCAACAAAATACTAACAACAAACCCTAATACCAAACCCTTTGTTGTCCAACCAATTCCAACTCATAGTGACCCTATAGTAGAGGAAAGAACTGCCTCATAGGGTTTCCAAGGAGTGGCTGGTGGATTCAAACTGCAGACCTTTTGGTTGGCAGCCAAGCTCTTAACCAACTAGTGATAAATAATATTAAATAATATTTATCCTATAATACAGGAAGCAATAATTGAGGAAAGAAATGTTTTCTAATAAAAAAACCATTGACAAAAAAGTTAACATTTTAAATTAAAAAATTTATATATGTATAAGTTATTTGTACTGTTTTAGTAAATTTTACACTAATAAGTGTACTGTTTATTCAAGCCATAAAAGTATATTTTTACATTAACAGATTATGGTCACAGAAGTGGTAAAAATAATGTATTTTTATGTGTATAAATAAAGGTGATAAAATTCTTTCTGGAATAAACTGTATTACATCAAAATCAAATTCTGTTTGGGAAGTTGAATGACAGCACACTGCAACTATCTAAACATAATACAAAATTTTAAATATTAAATCAAAAAATATGAATGGGGAATACAATTTTACATAATACTTTTGTACAATAAAAAAAAAAAAATCAGTCGCTAACGAGTCAATTCTGACTTATAGTGACCCTATAGGGCAAAGTAGAACTGCCTGATAGGGTTTCCAAGGAATGATTGGTGGATTGAATTGCCGACTTTTTGGTTAGCAGCCAAACGCTTAACCACTGCGCCACCAGGGCTCCGTACGTGTGCCAAAATTCAAAGAACAATGGTAATGTGTATGATTCCTTTTTTGAAGTTTCTGTTTTAAGAACATTGAACCATCACTTTCATGTAAATGGTTCATTATTTTGTGTCTGACCTACAAGCCCATGTTTGGATAATATAGTCAGTCAAAAAAATTGTTATTTATAATAAAGACAACATAAAAGCATACTAAATGGAAACCTGTTAAGCACGCCTAAATAAATTAATCTCGCTAGCCTTAAAGAGGCAGAAGAAAAGAACATTGTCCCATGTTTATAATGATTAGCATAATAAAAGCTGACACAGCATAAAAATATGAGTATGGGAAAACAGTACTTGCAGAAAAACATGTTGTAATATTTTATTTATGTATTTATTCATTTACTTATTTATATTTTTGATGATATGAAGAGAATCTTCAAATCTAGCAATCATTATTTTTATAAAAACTTTTGTCCATCATATTTTTATGATACAGTGATATTCCTTTTTAAGCTTTCTTCCTTCTCATAAAAGTACATTGAGAAGATTCAAGATGTGTAATTTAACCTCCACCAGTCATAGACTATGGAGCCCTGGTGGCACAACGGTTAAGCACTCTGCTACTAATTCAAAGGTCGGTGTTTCAAACTCATCAGTCCTTCTATGAGAGAGAAGACCTGGTGATCTGCTCCCATAAAGATTCCAAAACCAAAACCAAACTCATTGCTGTTGAGTCAATTCTGATTCATAATGACCCTATGGGACAGAGTAGAACTGCCTCACAGGGATTCCAAGGCTGGAATCTTTAAGAAAACTGACTGCTACCCAAGGAATCTCTGCGCTGGTTTGAACCACTGACCTTTTGGTTAGCAGATCTGTGCTTAACCACTGCAACACCAAGCCTCCTATAAAGACTACAGCCTAGAAAATCCTACAGAGCAGTTCTACTACGACATTTAGGGTCTCATGAGTCAGAATTGACCCAATGGCACACAATAATAACAATCATAAACTTGGGGAAAATATTTATGGAAATAAGCAGTATCATTAATTGTTAAAGTACCTGGAATTTTTCTATGTAGTTTATTTTTGTAAAGTATTTCAGTTTGCTCATGAAATTGCATATTTCAATATAATTATCCACAATATTTATTATCGTATTTTTTAATACTTATTCCTCCCCCACCTAGAAATGACCTTTAATTCACATCATACTCTCCCTATCAGATTAAACAAAAAAAAAAACCCATTGCAGTTGACTTACTTCTGACTCAAAGTGACCCTATAGGACTGCCTAGAACTGAACTGCCCCATAAGATTTCCAAGGAGTGACTGGTGGGTTCAAACTGCTGATTTTTTGGTTAGCAGACATAGCTCTTAACCACTGTGCCACCAGGGCTCCAATCTGATTATAGACACAGTTAAAGAAGGAAGCCAGGAACAAAAAGCCATTGTCAAACTGAGGTGAGTTGCCTAGACAACTCAGCCATTGTAGGTGGCTGCCATAGAAAGCTGTATTCGAGAGGAGGACAGGTTCTCAGCATTTTCAACAGACCGAAATACTGCCAGGTCCTGTGCCATCCTCACAATTGTTGTTATGCTTGAGCCTTTTGCTGCAGCCACTGTGTCAAACCATCTTATTGAGGGTCTTCTTCCTTTTTGCTGACCCTCTACAGATATGTAATAGTGCAAAATACATACTTATAACATTGTCAGTGAGTTCTGCCTAGCTTCATTGACATTCCTGCTTTGGAATTTTGCAAAATTGAAAACACGACAACAAAACAAAACAAAAAGCAAGCTTCTAAAAATTATTTAAAAAATATCTCTGTGAAAGAGTAAAACTGATGTCTCAGTTAAAATAAAGAGATTTAATGAAGGATATTGCAACTGCAATTGGGCAATAATTTGCAAAATTAAAAATTGCTCCAAAGTACATAAAATGAGAAAGGCTTTTATATAGGAGAAGTTTAGGGAAACAGTAACTATTAGTCATACATTAGTAATAGTAAACCATATATTAGTTAATCTATGGACACCGTGTCCTGGACATAGCCTATGTAAGCATTTTGTGAAAATGATTTTACTTATCTTTCAAGGATAGTGGCAGCTTGCACAAAAACATTCTTTTTAAGAGCAGCTGTAATTCTGCCACTTCTCCTCCCCTTTTTCTGAGTCAGTGCAGATTAACCCATTACTATGAGCTTGGCTTGAATGGCTCTTATTTTTCAGGCCGTTAGCAAAATACAAAATGGAGTTCAAACTGCACACTGGACAGAAGCATCTTCTATGCCAAGCACCTAGATTTTGGGGGTTCTTTTGCATCTTCTGTATCAATAAAATAGTTTACCATGATGAGTTTTGGTTTAGTAACTATTTTTCTGTTAACTCATATAAAATAATGTCATATAATGATCACATAGTCCTTATAGTGAAAGCAGAAAATATAGACAAACAGAAAAAAGAGAATGAAGACAGTCTAATGCAAACATACAGCCACTGTCGAGATTTGGCTATATTTCTTTACACATTATCTAACGCACATACTGAATTAGAACGAAAATAGGATTTTAATTAGGTCTTTTAATTTAAAAACATGAAATTCAATTTAAACCCGAAATTCAGTTCAAAAATGAGTGTCTGGGAATTTTTCAGCACCAGAGATGAATAGTTTTATTCAGTATTTCCAAGAGATTTATTTAAAAAAAAATTAATAATTCTTTGTCAATATTGAAGTCAGAACAGTAGATATCTAAGTTTGTTTTTTCTAGTTTATATTTATTGGAGAGAGAAAGAAGTTTTGCAACCAATGCCATTCCACGGATATTTTATCTAATGTTTTTCCTTGGATTCAATTCCAGTAGTCTGATAGAAACCCTTTCCTCTGATTGAAATTAACAACAGGGTCTTTTATTATATTACTACTTCTCTTAGAGATCTCTTGACACTAGGTAAACATACGATTTACCAGTATAGAGTATGTTTGTGTATTTATATATATTTATATTTCAGTTGGCAGTTTTTTTTTTTTAACCTGAAAAAACTATGTTGTACTATTGTAGCTGGATAGCGAAATATTTATATTGAGTTGATTTATTTTATTCCAAGTAATATTTTAGACATATCTTACCTCAGCAATTGAGTTTTTAAAATACTGAATTATATTCAGTCTCAATGATTCTTCTTCCATTTTGCAGGAGTGCCAATAAAGTCTAGACTTCTCTAAGAATGCTAGTCTAAAATCAGTTACCTTTCTACCATATAGTTAAAAGACAAAAGCTATTCTGTAAACAATTCAGGAGTCAGGAATGAGGCACTTAGAGACTGCTGGCAATAAGAAAATTTCTTTGTAAAACATATCTTTAGTGTAGGCAAAACTCTATTGCTAAGTGATATATAAGACCGTGCATCTAGGCAAGTGCTCAGCACTTTTATGCTGAGCTTCTGATTTGTTTTGCAAACTCAGAAATATGAAGGTTATTGTCTTCTGCATTTGATGTATCTATGGAAGATATTCAGATTCTGCTTCAAGTCCCACATTTTATGATGGTCAAAAAAAAAGACAACAATAAGACATGTATTAGAGGAATTTGCAATGAATTAAATTTCATATGAATAATAAATTTTCCCAATTTTCTTCTGAAAAGGTAAAGCTGCATTGATAAAGTTAATAATGATCTTTAACAGATAAAGAAAAACATATCATGCTCTAAACTCTATGAAAAAAAATTAAATAATAGGTTAGTAATTTTTTTCATTGAATATTAAGTATGTGCATAGAATCATGCCTGGAGAAATGGGACTTTAATATGATTGTGTTTCCTTTCTTTCCTTCCAGAAATTTATATTTGAGTAAGAAGATAAGGACTAAATTAAAGAAAATATGAAAAAAAGAATAAACATGAACAAAGAAGTTATAAGTTTATTTGCTATGTTCAATACGCTCAAGCAATGAACTCTTCTTTGTCAGGGAGGAAGGAGCAGCACAACACAGATTGCTTTATTAACTGGAAAATATGTTTTTATATATTCAAGTTAAGGCATATATTTTTGAAACCATTACATACAATGGAAATAAGGCAAAAAGGTGGGCATAACCCCCTTTTAATCAATGAGGGTGAAGTCACCCAGTAATTATCTAGGAGAATATACTTAGATCAATTTATAGTTTACTACTAATTAAAGATTGCAAACTTAGTGAAGTTACATGTTAATTTGTAAATATCTGTTAGAGAAGCAAGTAATTGTACAACAGTTAACTCTAGAGGATTATTACTATTTAACAGGTGAAAAGTTTTGTGTATAATCCAGCAATTTTACCCTAACACGTCTTTTTTAATCACTTTTCCAGATATCTTCTTAAATTCTCTTTGAACTCTTCATAGCATCATTGTAGTTGCCTTCAAGTCATCTCAGACTAATGGAGACCTTGGATTAAAATCAGGAAAGGTGTGTGTCAGAGTTGTGTTCTTTCACCATGCTTATTCAAGCTATATGCTGATCAAATAATCTGAGAAACTGGACTATGTGAAGAAGAATGCAGCATCCGGATTGGAGGAAGACTCATTAACAACCTGCAATATGCAAATGACACAACTTTCCTGGCTGAATATGAAGACGACTTGAAGCACTTACTGATAAAGATTAAAGACTACAGCCTGCAGTATGGATTGCACTTCAACATAAAGAAAACAAAGATCCTCAGAACTGAACCAATAACATCATGATAAGTGGAGAAAAGACTGAAGTCGTGAAGGATTTCATTTTACTTGGATCCACAATCAACGCCTATGGAAGCAATAGTCAAGAAATCAAATGCTACACACTGCATTGGTCAAATCAGCTGCAAAAGACCTCTTGCAAGTGTTAAAAAGCAAAGATGTCACTTGGAGGACGAAAATGCAACTGACCCAAGCCATGGCATTTTGAATCACCTCATATGCATGAGAAAGCTGGATAAGGGATAAGAAAGACCAAAGAAGAGATGATGCCTTTGATTATGGTGTTGTCGAAGAATATTGACTATACCATGGACAGCCAGAAGAACAAACAAATCTGTATTGGAAGAAGTGCAACTAGAATCCTCCTTAGAAGCAAGGATGGCAGTACTACATCTCACATACTTTAGACATGTTATCAGGAGGGACCAATCCCTGGAGAAGGACATCATCCTTGGTAAAGTAGAGGGTCAATGAAAAAGAGGAAGACCATCAATGAGATAGATTTATACAGTGGCTGCAAGGATGGGCTCAAACATAGCAATGATTGTGAGGATGGTGCAGGACTGGTCAGTGTTTAGTTCTGCAGTATATAGGGTTGCTATGAGTCTAAACTGACTAGATGACAGCTAACAACAAAAATACCTTGTATAACAGGATGAAACATTGTCTAGTCCTACGCTGTCTTCCTGATCCTTGGTATATTTGAGTCCATTTTTTTGACTATAGTGTCAATCTATTTCATTGTGGGTTTCCATCATTTTTGCTGACCCTCTACTTTACCAAACATGATGTTCTTTTCTAGGTATTAGTGTTTCCTGATGGTGTGTCCAAAGTAATTTTCACATGCATGTGAAACAGTCAAACACTGGTTACTTGATGAATTAATAAATTAATAAATCAAATAATATAAAATTTTATATTTTTATGAGGATCATGCTAACTAACCTTTTGAAAATTAATATGTGTGTGTTTATGTGTAAAGCTTTCCAGACAGAGGGAATAGAATGTAATGTGAGAGGAAAACGGTAAATAGTTGAAAAATACTTCTTGAACAAAATATTGGTCAGATATCTGGAACAATCAAAATTGAATGAAACAAGATTGCATGACAAGGAAAATAAAATTGAAAAAAAAAAACGGTTGTTGATGTATTTTTTATTTGAAGCTTCTTAATCTTTCTTAATTTATTTTATTTTGGTTTTATGTGAAAATATTTTAAAAATTATAAAAATACAGAGAATAATATAAAAAAGTCCCCAATCCCTTCCTTTCTCCATAGTGCCAGCCAATATAAGCCCTGAAACCACAAGTTTTCATAATATTACTATGTGAGTATGTATCCATAAACATGTATTAATGCCTTGTCCATATTTTCCTTTTTTATAAAAGTTATAAATTATAATTATTATTTTATAATTTGCTTTTTTAAAAAAAATGAAAATTTAGGTCTATTAATATTGCATTGGTAGGTTTAGTTGCTTTATTTTAGTTGCTGCACAACATTTCAATAGCATAAATAAGTAGCCATTTGTTTATCTGATTTTTTCGATGGTCATTGAGAGTATATCCACTTTTTTTAGTTTACAAATATTAAGTATGCTTGTCTTGTCTACACCTCCTCTCTGCATATACTCAAGTGTTTCTCTAAAGTATAAATCTTGAAGTCTAATTTCTGATTCATAATATATGACCCTTTCTTTTTTGAAGCAATTTGGCTTTTGTAGATGCTGCTTAATTGCTTCAAAAAATTGCATGGATTTTTAGCCTAGTCAGCATAGTAAGAACATTCCTAACTCTACAACACATTAAATAGATGCTATATTGTTATTATTAATTATATTATATATTATTGTACATATTTTTAAGTGAGTGTGTCTATGTATTAATGTATATAAATTTCTCTCCATCCTGTTTAATATATTTTGGAAATGATTTCTAATATCTAGTATATTAATATTTCTTGATTATTCTGATACTTTACAGATTTATTGAATATTAATGGACATATTTTGTTCTAGTTTGTCTAGTTTTACCAAAAGTACTCTAAGATTTTTATTTAAATGGCATTGCATTTTTTTTTTTTTTTAATATATATTTTATTGTACTTCAGGTGAAAGCTTACAGAGCAAATAGTTTCTCATGAAATAGTAGTACACATGTTGTTTTTTGACATTGGTTAACAACCCCACAACGTATTAAGCCTCTAAATTCTCAAACTTTTTTTTTGATGAAAATTACAGATGGCCAAAGATACACCGTTTCAAAAATTTCTACATTCACAGTTCAGTGACATTGACTACGCTCTTCCAACTGTGCTGTTATTCTCACTTAAGATGAAGGCTTACAGAACAAAATAGTTTTTCATTTAACAGTTACTACACATGTTGCCCTATGACAATGGTTAACAATCTCACAGCACATCAAGAATATCCTTACTCCACCTTGTGTTCCCTATCACCGGGGGCTTCCTTGTCCCCTTCTGTCTTCTGGACCTTGTCAGTGGACTATTGTACCTCTTTAGTCTCATTTGTTTATTTATTTATTTATTTATTTTTATTTTATTTAAACACCATTTCAAAACTTTTTACTTACACTTTTAAGTGATATTGACTATGCTCTTCCAATTGTGCTGCCATTCTCGCCCAAGATGAAGGCTTACAGGACAAAACAGCCTCCCATTTAATAGTTACTACAAATGTTGCCCTATAGCAGTGGTCAACAATCTCACAATACATCGACAGTGTCCTTATTCAATTTGTGTTCCTTATCATCAGTTTCCTACTCTCCCTCTGCCTTCTGGCCCTTGTCACCGGACTCCTGTACATCGTTAGTCCCATTTAGTTTTACTGGGGTGTCCATTCCCAGGCTTAACATCGAACCTTGAAGGTAACTTCCCCTCTGAGCTGAAAGGGTGTCTGGGGGCCACACTCTCGAGGTTTCTCTAGTATTCTTTAGGCCAGTATATCTGGTCTTCTTTTTTTTTTTTTTTTTGGGAGTTAAAATTATGCTCTACATCCTACTCCAGCTCTGCCCAGAACCCTCTGTTGTGATCCTGGTCAGAGGAGTCATTGGTGGTAGCCGGGCACCATCCAGCTGTACTGGGCTCAGTCCCGTGGAGGCCTTGGTAGCTGTGGATCATTAGTCCTTCGGACTAATCTTTTCCTTGTATCCTGTTCTCTTCGTTCTGCCTTGTTCCCGAAGGGATGAGATCAGTGGAGTATCTTAGATGGCCGCTCATAGGCTTTTAAGACCCCAGACACTACTCACCAAGGTAGAATGTAGAGCATTATCTCTATAAGTAGTGTCATGCCAATTGAGCTAGATGTTCCCCGAGATCATGGTCCCCAGAGCCCTCCGTCCAACAACTCAGTCCCTCGGGGGGTTTGGATGTGTCTGTAGGGCCTCCATGACCTTTCCTTGTGCAGGTTGTGTTAGTTTCCCCTGTACTGTGAACTATCTCATCTCTCATCCAAGGTACCACTTATCTCTTGCCTATTTATTATTCCCCCCCCTCCCCTCCCATCCCTGGTAACCAACAAGGATTGTTACATTTTGCATGTGAATTTTTTCATGGGTTTTTTACAATAGAGGTCTCATACAATATTTGTCCTTTTGTGATTGACTTATTTCACTCAGCATGATGTCCTCCAGTTTCATCCATGTTATGAGATAGTTCACCGATTCATTGTTCTTTCTCGTTGCATAGTACTCCATTGTGTGTATGTACCATAGTTTGTGTATCCATTCGTCTGTTGATGGACATCGAGGTTGTTTCCATCGTTTTGCTATTGTGAATAATGCTGCCATGAACATAGGTGTGCATATGTCTATTCGAGTGATGACTCTTATTTCTCTAGGATATATTCCTAGGAGTGGGATTGCTGGATCGAATGGTACGTCTATTTCTAGCTTTCTGAGGAAACGCCATATCATTTTCCAAAATGGCTGTATCATTTTGCATTCCCACCAGCAGTGTATAAGAGTTCCCGTCTCCCCGCAGCCCCTCCAACATTTGTTATTTCCAGTGTTTTTGATTCGTGCCAGTAATGCCGGGGTGAGATAGTATCTCATTGTGGTTTTAATTTGCATTTCTCTAATGGCTAGTGATCACGAGCATTTCCTCATGTGTCTGTTGGCCATTTGAATGTCTTCCTTGGTGAAGTGTCTGTTCATTTCCTTTGCCCATTTTTTGATAGGATTGGTTGTCTTTTTGTTGTAGAGGTGTTGGATTTTCTTGTAGATTATGGAGATTAGACCTTTGTCTGACTTGTACTGTCCAAAAATTTTTTCCCAGTCTGTAGGTTCTCTTTTAACTCTTTTGGTGAAATCTTTTGAAGAGCATAGATGTTTGATTTTTAGAAGATCCCAATTATCTAGTTTATCTGTTGGGTTTTTTGTGTTGATGTTTATGGTTTGTATCCTGTTAATGCCATGTATTAAGGTCTGAAGTGTTGGTCCTATTTTTTCTTCTATGAATTTTATAGTTTGAGGCTTTATATTCAGGTCTTTGATCCATTTTGAAGTAGTTTTTGTATATGGTGTGAGGTATGGTTCCTGTTTCATTTTTCTACAAATGGATATCCAGTTTTGCCAGCACCATTTGTTAAGAAGACTGTCTTTTCCCCATTTGATGTATTTTGGGCGCTTGTCAAAAATCAGGTGACCGTAGGTGGATGGATTTACATCTGAGTTCTCAATTCTGTTCCATTGGTCAATGTCTCTGTTGTTGTACCAGTACCAGGCTGTTTTGAGTACTGTAGCTGTATAGTAGGTTCTCAAGTCAGGTAGTGTGAGTCCTCCAACTTTATTCTTCTTCTTCAGTAGTGCTTTACTTATTCGGGGTTTCTTCCCTTTCCATATAAAGTTAATAATTAGTTTTTCCATCTCTTTGAAGAATGTTGTTGGTATTTGTATCGGAATTGCATTGTATTTGTAGATTGCTTTAGGTAGAATTGCCATTTTCACAATGTTGAGTCTGCCTATCCATGAGCATGGTATGTTTTTCCATTTATGTAGATCCCTTTGGGTTTCATGCAGCAGTGTTTTGTAGTTTTCTTTGTATAGGTCTTTTATATTCCTGGTCAGATTTATTCCTAAGTATTTTATCTTTTTAGGGGCTATTGAAAATGGTATTGATTTCCTGATCTCCTTTTCATCGTTCTCTTTACCGGTGTATAGGAATCCAACTGATTTTTGAATGTTTACCTTGTATCCTGCTACTCTGCTGAATCTTTCTATTACTTCCAGTAAATTTCTCATGGAGTCTTTAGGGTTTTCTATGTATAGTATCATATCATCTGCAAACAGGGAGAGTTTAACTTCTTCATTACCAATTTGGATGCCCTTTATTTCTTTCTCTTGCCTTACTGCTCTAGCTAGAACTTCCAGCACAATGTTAAATAGGAGTGGTGATAAAGGGCATCCTTGTCTTGTTCCTGTTTTCAGGGGGAATGTTTTCAGCCTTTCTCCATTAAGAATGATGTTGGCTGTTGGTTTTGCATAGATGCCCTTTATTATGTTGAGAAATTTCCCTTCTATACCTATTTTATTGAGAGCTTTTATCAGGAATGGGTGTTGGACTTTGTCAAATGCCTTTTCTGCATCAATTGAGATAATCATGTGATTTTTTTCTTTCCTTTTATTTATGTGGTGGATTACGTTGATGGATTTTCTAATGTTAAACCATCCTTGCATACCTGGTATGAATCCTACTTGGTCGTGGTGTAGTATTTTTTTGATATGATACTGAATTCTATTGGCTAGAATTTTGTTCAGAATTTTTGCATCTATATTCATGAGAGATATTGGTCTGTAATTTTCTTTTTTTGTGATGTCTTTGCCTGGTTTTGGTATCAGCGTTATGCTGGCTTCATAGAATGAATTTGGAAGTGTTGCTTCCTCTTCTATGCTCTGAAATAACTTGAGTAGAACTGGTACGAGCTCTTCTGTAAATGTTTTGTAGAATTCTCCAGTGAAGCCATCTGGGCCAGGGCTTTTTTTGGTTGGGAGTTTTTCTATTACCTTTTCAATCTCTTCTCTTGTTATGGGTCTGTTCAGATTTTCAATATCACTTTGTTGTAGTTTGGGTAGGCCGTATGTTTCTAGAAATTTATCCATTTCCTCTAGGTTTTCAAATTTGTTGGAATATAGTTTTTCATAATATTCTGTTATAATCCTTTTTATTTCAGTTGGGTCTGTTGTAATGTCCCCCATTTCATTTCTTATTTGGGTTATTTGTGCCCTCTGCTGTTTTTCTTTTGTCAGTCTGGCCAGTGGTTTGTCGATTTTGCTGATTCTTTCAAAGAACCAACTTTTGGTTTTGTTGATTCTTTCTATTGTTTTTCTATTCTCTATTTCATTGATTTCTGCTCTGATCTTTACTATTTCCTTTCTTCCGGTGGTTGTAGGCTTTTTTGGTTGTTCTCTTTCTATTTGTTTGAGTTCTGTAGTTAATGTTTTGATTTTGTCCCTTTCTTCTTTTTTGATATGTGCATCTATTGCTATAAATTGTCCTCTCAGGACTGCCTTTGCTGTGTCCCAAAGGTTTTCGTATGATGTGTTTTCATTTTCATTTGATTCTAGGAATTTTTTAATTCCATCTCTGATTTCTTCTATTACCCATTGATGTGTAAGCAGATTATTATTCAGTTTCCATGTGTTTGATTTTTTTTCCTTGCTCTTTCTAGTGTTAATTTCTACCTTGATGGCATTGTGGTCAGAGAAGATACTGTGAATTATCTCAGCATTTTGGATCTTGTTGAGGATTGCTCTGTGGCCTAAGATGTGGTCTATTCTGGAGAACGTTCCATGTGCATGGAAAAGAATGTGTACTTTGCAGCGGTTGGATGGATTGTTCTATATATGTCTATGAGGTCCAGTTGGCTGATTTTGTCCTTTAGGTCTTCTGTATCTTTGCTGAGTTTCTTTTTAGTTGTTCTGTCCTTTACTGACAGTGGTGTGTTGAAGTCTCCTACTATTATTGTGGAACTGTCAATTTCTCTTTTCAGTGCTGTTAGAGTTTTTTTTATGTATTTTGGAGCCCTGTCATTGGGTGCATAGATATTTATTATGGTTATGTCTTCATGATGGATCATCCCCTTAATCATTATATAGTGTCCTTCTTTGTCTTTTATGGTAGATTTTGTTTTAAAGTCTATTTTATCTGAGATTAGAATTGCCACTCCTGCTCTTTTTTGATAGTTGTTAGCTTGATATATTTTTTTCCAACCTTTGATTTTTAATAAATTCACATCTTTGTTTCTAAGATGTGTCTCTTGTAGACAGCAAATAGATGGATCCTGTTTTCTTATCCATTCTGCCACTCTCCGTCGCTTTATGGGTGCATTGAGTCCATTTACATTCAGTGTAATTATTGATAGATGTGAGTTTGTTGCTGTCATTTTGTAGTGCTTTTTTTTGTGATGCTGAAGTTTTCTTTGTTCTTCTTACTCTCTTGTGCTGAGTTCCTTTTGTATGTGGATTTTGTGTTCATTTCTTTTGTTTTTGTAGGTTTTGTTTTTGTTGAGACTTTATGTTTTTCGTCTTTATTTTTATGAGTTGGTTTGTTAACTTTTTTTGTGGTTACCATGAATTGTACCCTTATCTTTATAATTTTGAAGCAGTCTACCGTTACTTGGTATCGCCTTGCCTTCTTCTCCTTTAGAAGGTTCTATACCTATGCCGTTTGTTCCCTCTTTCATTGTTTTGATGTTGTTGTCATCCTTTGATTGATTTCTCTGATTCCCTGTTGTATATCTTTTGTTTTTGGAAAGTCGTCTGTAGTTCAGTTCCTAGAATGGTATCTGGTTTATGTTAACCTGCGTCCTAGGTCCTAGGTCCTGCCTGAGGGCTTAAGCTGTTTGTCCTCAGATCGAAGAACTCCCTTTAATAATTCTTGTAAGTTTGGTTTGACTTTTGCATATTCCTTTAGTTTCTGTTTATCTGGAAATGACCTAATTTCACCATCAAATCTGAATGAGAGTTTTGCAGGATATATTATTCTTGGCTGACAATTTTTTTGTTTCAAGATTTTATATATGTCATCCCATTGCCTTCTTGCCTGAATGGTTTCTGCTGAATAATCTGAGCTTAGTCTTATTGTTTCTCCTCTGTATGTGACTTCTTGTTTTTCACGAGCTGCTCTCAGGATTCTTTGTTTGTCTTTAGTTTTAGCGAGTGTGAATATGATATGTCTTGGTGATTTTCTTTTGGGGTCTCTTCTATATGGGGTTCGTTGAGCTTCTTGGATGACCAGCTTTTCATCTTTCATGATATTGGAAAAGTTTTCTGTCAGCAGTTCCTCAATGATCCTCTCTGTGTTTTCTGTTTTCTCCCCCTGTTCTGGTATGCCAATCACTCGTAAGTTTTTGCTTTTTATTGTGTCCCACATAACTCTCAGGGTCTCTTCATTTTTCTTTGTTCTTTTTTCTGAGTTTTCCTGAAACAGAGTTGTATCCAAGTGTTTGTCTTTAGTTCCACTGATCCTGTCTTCCATGGTTTCAAATCTTCTTCTCAGCCCTTCTATGACACCGTCCATTTCTGAAATCTTGTTGTTTATCTTTTGGATTTCTAATTGTTGTTTTTGTATAATTTCGAGTTGTGAATTTATTTTGGCATTTTGTTCTTGCATCATCTTCCTGAATTCTTCCAATTTTTTGTCTGTATTTTCCATAAATTTGTCTATTTTTTCCTCATGTTTGTCAGCTTTTTGCCTCAGTTCTTGGAAAATTCCGAGTATTAGTGATTTGAGTTCCATATCAGGTACTTCTAGTGCATTTTCTTCCACAGGAGAGTTATCTGGTGTTTTAATTTGGACGCCTATTGGAGCCATCTTGTCTTGTTTTTGTAAATGTTTTGATATTGTTTGCTGTTTTCGGGGCATTCAGTAGATATTTCTCTCGTTTATTGATTATAGATTTTTTTTTTTTTTTTTTTCGTTCTTGTGGTACAGCTGGGCAGATCTAGTTGAGGAGGAGCCACTGGGATGGGTTGCTTGTGGCACTCACCGCAGCCACCAGGACGGTCGGTAGTCAGTGCTGGGCAGGTTCCAATAGGGCGTGCCTGCACCGCTTGGTGATGTGATGTCTAGTGCACGGTGCAGGTAGGTAGGGTGCAGCGGGAAGATGGTTATGTGTGAAGCTAAGCTGGATATGGGAGAGAGGAGAGAGGAGGAGGAGCAAAAAGCGTACAAACATAAAAGAATGCTAGGGGAGCTTGTCGTTGGAATGTACAGATGAGAGACTATGGGATGGAGGAAACCAGAAGGGGGAAGAGAAAGAAAAGGAAAGAATGACCAAATAAAAATCAGAAAAGTTAAAGAACTGCAAAGTTCCCAGGGATCCCAGCGATGCAGCTATGAGGTCTGGGGGAGTCGGTCTCAATTTTCACAGCTCAGCCTGGCCAAAAGGTACAGAGGCATACATCGCCTGGTATTCAGGGATCAGAAAGAGAAGGAAGAGATAGAGAGACAAGAAATTAAGCAATGAAGAAAGACAAAAGAGAAAAAGAGGTAAAAGATGACAAAACTAATCAAAAAAGGAAGAAAAATAAAATTGAGAAAAAAAAAAAAAAAAAAAGGGCAACACCAGCAGTCAGTGCCTACAAATGGGACCCAGAGAGCCCCCACTCAGGGGCGCGAATTCCAAGAAGCTGGTAGTCTCGGGGTTAAGTGACCGTGGCCACAGAAAGCAGAGGGGCCAACGAACAAAGGCCCCGGGATCCCACCCACGTGGGAGCCCAGACCTAGAAACAGCCACACGCCCACACGCAGCCCTACAGCCCCGCAGGAGAGAGCAGAGACAGCACTCGGAACCAGGCACCCTGGCAAAAGGAGGGGGAGGCAGCAGAAAAAGGTTCGCTAGGTGCTAGCAAACGGCTCCCAGAAAGCCTCCAGCCCAGGCGCGCGGAATCCAAGCACCGGCGCCCCCCAGCCCAGGGACCCTGGCCACGGAAAGCAGGGGATCCCCAGCTGAGGCGGAGAGGGGTGGGTGGT
Organism: Dugong dugon; assembly: GCA_030035585.1. Taxonomy (NCBI): domain Eukaryota; kingdom Metazoa; phylum Chordata; class Mammalia; order Sirenia; family Dugongidae; genus Dugong; species Dugong dugon. The sequence continues at coordinate 104,154,356 of CM057463.1, read as the reverse complement.
GGGAGAGCGCGCACTGCAGTTTACCGGTCGTTCTGTCTCCGACCAGATGCTCTGCAAGGCTGCTCTCCCGTTTGCTGGTCTCCGATAGGAATCCAAGATGGTGGATCCGCGCTGCGTTAGCTGGTAAGGAATCTCTGCCTGAGTCTCTCCTCGCTCTCCGTTCTCTTTTAGTATTCTCACTCCGTTTGGTGTTTGGCTGAGTTCTTTATCTCTTCATTTGGTGTTCTAGGGTTTCAGGATTGTTGATTCTCTGTTAGGCTTAGTTTTTCAGATCTTTGCTGTGGAGGGACGGCGTGGTGTTTCTGCCTAGAGCGCCATCTTGCCGCAAATTCCTCCGGCATTGCATTTTTTGAAGAACTGTTTTCTTTTAAATATTGTTTCCACATCCTTGAGTATATTATAGTTAAAACCCCGGTGCTGTTGAATTGATTCCCACTCATAGTGACCCTATAGGACAGAGTAGAACTGCCCCACAGGGTTTCCAAGGAGAAGCTGGTGGATTCGAACTGCAACTTTTTGATTAGCAGCTGTAGCTTGCCATAGCTCTTAAGCACCATGCCACCAGGGCTCCCTATTATAGTTAGTTCTCTATTATTAACAACTTCTTATATTTCCCTCAATATCGTTTTCAATTATTTTGTGTGATTTATATTTAAGTAACATTCTGTGGCAACTGTAATTATATCTTTTATTCCGTTATATAAATTGAGTTTTTATTGCTAATATATAGAAACACTATTGCTTTTGTTGTTATGGATTTTATAATTCAATCAACCTCGTGGAACTGTTTTATTGTTTTAATAGTTGCTGTTAGATTCAGTTAGATTTTCTATATATACAATTGTATTTTCCACAGCTAAGAATAATTTTGTGTTTTTTATTCCAATCCTATGACTCTTTTTTCTCTCTTTTTTTAAAAATTTTTGTTGTTGTTGTTCTTACAGTACTAGCTACCACTTTCAAGATAATGTTGTATAATAAATCAATTTTGATTACTGTTATATTTGAACTTCTTTTCAAACACACCATTGTTTGTGTATTTGTTTGTTTAAATCAACTGTTTATTAGTTGATTTTTTATTATCTGCTGAATTCAGTCCAATTAATTGACATTTTTGAAAAATGTATTTTATTTCCTTTCTGGTTGGAAAGTTGGATATTCCATTTATATTATCAAAATGATTCAATTTTAAAATACATGTCTGAATTAATAGGCATGAAGGTCATCAATGTCTATTTCTGCCAAAAACAAACACAGACAAAACTTGAACTACCCTTTTCTCATATCTTCACTATTTTAATTTGATCTTGTTTTTGAGGCCCACCATAATGAGGCTCTAACTCTCCCTCGTTTTTGTTTTTGTTTTTTTTTTTTTTTACAGTGAATAATTATTTGGATTCATCACTTGCTTTCTTCACTTGCTTTCACTTCTTACATTTTTTATTCCTTTATTGATTCTTTATTGATAAAATATTCCCTTTAGCCATTTTCTTTCTAGTTAATTTTTTTAAAATATTAAACTATCTCATATTTACTGAGCTAAGAATTTTGTATTTTGCCTATTCTTTATATAGATATATATATACATATATATATACATATATACACACATATATGCATATATGAATGGATATAGAGATAGAAAGATAAATATATAGATCAACAGATATTATTGGGCAACTTCTAAAGTCGGATATTGTTCTAGGTGCTGAGGATATTACATTAAACTAAGAGAAAAAAAGTGTCTTCAAAAAGCTTACAATCTATTAAGAAAAACTGGCTTAAAAAAATAAAGTACAATATTTATTGTGTATGTTTATTATAATGATAAAAAAAATAGAGGAGGTGAGAATTCTTGGGCATGGGTGAAGAATGCCTGTTCAAACTAGAATGGTTGAAGAAGACCTAGTTGACAAAGTAATATATGAACAAAACTTGTTGATATTAAGGAAATAATACAAGTTGAGGCCAGAAAGGCATTAGATTTGAAACCACGCAGGCCTTGTCCACCAGATTAAGATCTTTAGCTTCTTCAGGTGTGAGATGAGAAGCCATTTTTAAACAGTGGAGTGAAATTGTCTGAATTTCGTTCTAATAGATGATTCCAGTTTGCGCATTTATAGTGTACATAGCATAAGAAACATCTAAGGGGATAATGAACAAGAGAATTTTAGAGATAAAAGCTTGTAGTTCAAGGAGGAATCAGGGTTGGATCAGAACTGCAAAGTACCCAATACGTAGAAAGTAGTGAAAGGCAAGTAAGTGGATGAGAACTCCCAATGTGGTTTTTTGAAGATAGAAGAGAGGACAATGGGCAGGATCAAAGAAAAAATCAGGACCTTGGTAGTGCAATGGTTAAGTACTTGGCTGCTAACTGAAAGGTCAGTTGTTTGAACCCACCAGCAGCTCTGCAGGAGAAAAGACCTGACGATCTGCTCCCAAAAAGATTGTTGTCATTAGGTGCCATTGAGTCCGTTCCCACTTAGAGCAACCCTATGTATAACAGCAAAATGTTGCTCATTTTTGTGCTATCCTTACTAGTAGGTAAGTTTGAGCCCATTGTTGCAACCATTGTGTCAATCGATCTCATTGAGAGTCTTCTTCTTTTTTAATGACCCTCTACTTTACCAAACATGATGTATTTCTCCAGGTATTCTTCCAACCTGAGGCGCTCATCTTCCAGCGCTAAAGATTACAGCCTAGGAAACCCTACGAGGCAGTTCATATAGGGTCGTATATGAGTTGGAATCAACTCAACGGCACACAACAACAACACAAAGTGTGTAAAGAAGGAGGCTATGAAGGACTCAGGAAGTATGTTTATATGTTTTCCTGATCCTCCTGCTATTGTCTTCTGGCTTTATCTTTTCTCAGTCTTAGTGTGTGTATGTTTGTTTCTTAACATTCCTTCTTCCTGTTCCACACTCCACCCTTCTATTCACTTCACAAACTTCTGTAACATTTATTCAGGCTTCCCCATACCTATAAATCTGTAGCTGTTGCAAGTCACCAATTTCTGCTAATGGCACATGTTCTAGCTCTCACTCTAGAGCTCATTTCATGCTTTTTTATATTTAAGTTCTTAATAACATTAGCCATTTTATAACTCAGCTCTGTATGTTATCTCTTCCTTTTGTTTGAAGAGATTACTCTTTTTATAGTTTACTCCTAAGACTTTGAATAGTATTTATGAATGTTTTTCATAGCTGTTTTTCCTGTAGGCAGTCACAAGATTACATATTTATTTACATAAAATTCATAAACAAAAATCACTCAATTTTAAAAATCAAAAACTTGGAAGTTATCAAAATATTCTAACTCTTCTATATTTTTGATAATTAGTGGGCAACATCTAATCCATACTTACTTTTGATACCTTCTACCTTTTAAGTAATTGTTAAATCTTTTACTTTTCCCTTTCCCCAAACTACCACACACTTGCTTAGGGTAGAATTTTTCATAGCTTCTATTATGGAACACTAATTTTATGGTTCATAAGATATTATATAGAAAAATAATTTATTGATAAAAAAAAGAAAGTTAAGACTAGGAATGCTCAGTGGTGTCACTGGGGAGATGCAAGGGGTGCGGGTCACACCCAGTGACACTGTCAGGGGAGGTGATAAACAAATGCATGCCTATAAAATTTTTGTGCAGTGTTTCAGCATAAATCGATTATTTTTTATAAAAATATCCCTGTAGTTAGTTATAACAACAGAAATGTTTTTTGTATGCCCAGTTTACATATATCAATATACCTACAAGTATAAAGCTCTATGCTAATTTACTTTTGGAACCTTTTAATGCACTCTGGTCAGGGTTGTCGTTATTACACAATTACTATGACACTTTAAATCACCTGGTTTCGTCTGTACGTACTACAAGCTTGTGCTTCTGTTTCTGTTGCTGGCTGCCTATGTTTTTATAGTCTCTGATTTTGTCAAATTTTGCAGTGTTTTAGCTACAATATTGTGGTAATTAGTATTTGTGAATCTATACCAATTACTTTTAAGAGAATGAAGCAGTGATTAAAGTAAAAGAAGGTGAAAAATCAAAATATGCTTCCTCTCAATTACTAATATGGTCATAACTAAAATTCAATGTACAAAGATTTTACAAAACAATTTTGTTGTTAGTATTCATATAATCTAAGAAATATTACATTTAAACAATTTTCAAGTGTACTTATCACCTATTTTATGATTAAATTTGATGATAAACATTACTAAGGATTCTGTATGGTCTGGTTGGAGAGGAGGTCCATGGAGGGAGGGACACCCTAAGTTACTGCACTAGGTGGCACTAACACTAGTGATGCCACTGAGGATACTTCAAAATACTTTGTGAAATTCTAAGAGTACCATAAGGTGTGTATTACATAACAGAAACTTTTTTTTCCTGTGAATATCATAGGTAAACTACTCTGATGAGCAAACATTGTGAAACTCTGAGTAACAGAATTTATTGCATTTGACTCAGATTTGCTCTCTGCCCTCAGAATGGCTTCCTCTGAAACATCCTAATAAATTTTGGATCTAATTTCTAAAACTGATTATTTACTTTCTGAAATTAAACCTCTCAAATGGTGTTTTATTGCCTTTAGGGTAAAATCCAAACCCCTTATGTAACCTGAACTTTGTCTGTGTATCTCATTTCAGTCCCACTACTCTTTCTTAAACATGTTGATCTTCAGACATATTGAATTAATCGAAATTCTCGACTTACTCTGCTTTGCTCATATCTCCGTAATGTTTATGCCCTTTTCCTCTTTCTAATATGACTTATCCCTTCTTCCCTGTTGGCTAAGTTGTACTTATAGCTGCAAATATAGATGTTCATAGGAATATTTTCTATCCATCTCTCACTTCCAGAATAGTTGGTGTTCTTCAGGTGTATGCTCATAACTCTGAACCACCCATTATATCACCTCACAACTTGTAGAAAAGAGTCTCATAATACTTTTCTAATGACATTTTCCTAAATGATATTATTTTTTAACACAGTTCCTGCAATACAGGTGAAATGAATTAATTGAGTGAATAAAATCAGTATCATATTTCTAATTTTATCCATTCACGTTAAAGTTTAGGTGAACATTTTTTGCTATTAATCTAGTAACTACTCTTTTTAAATGAGTAATAACTGCTTCTGTAAATATTTTCTTGGATAGTTTCCAATTCCAGTGGCCCTTTTTTTTGTGTGTGTATGTGTGTGTATAAAATCAGACTTGGAATAATGTAGCTGGAAGACATTTTTACATAAATTTACTCTCATTTTCACTTAACAGGTGATTTGTGAAAAAAAAGTTATTTATTAATTTTAATATATATTGTTATTTTGTTTCCTTCTTTTTCCTATTATTCATCTTAGGAACCAGAGATGATCGAGTATTTTCTCCCTTATACTTGACATGTTTTCTCTTTATATAACTGACTACATATGATTACATATGTTGCACGGAAAGTAAAACAAGTTGAACTAACAAGTTGATTAAGTGCTTATGTTTTACTTTATTTTAAGTGTTATAAGAGAAAATAATTTTATAATATATATTCATATATTTTACTATATGCAAAAATATAAATGTCACAAAAATACATCTGTATAAAGTACCTATTTGGGGTAATATAATTTGGCAACAGCATTTAAATTTAGATGTCTTAATTTTTATCCATATGCATTTTTCTAAACATATTAAAATTCCAGGAGGCAGCAGTACTGTTTGATTGTATAAGTTCTCTAATCTAATTTGAGAGATGGATAGATTAACTGTTAAAAAAAAAACAAACTTTTGTCGAGTATATTATTGGCTCTCTGCCACGTTTAAATGGTCCCCAATAAGGCTTTGTGGAAATTGTATTAACTAGCATGCATTCAGTTGAATGCACTTAAGTTCCCAAAACGTCCAGTTAATTTAATAATGCAGATTAATATAACATAACTTTACACATACCATACTAACAAATCCTCAAAAATCTTGTGTTTTTGCTTTTAATAAAATTGGATGAGACATGTTGTTGTTGTTGCTAGGGCCATCCAGTTGGTTCTGTCTCATGGTGACCTTATGTACAACAGAATGAAACACTGTCCAGTCCTGTGTCATCCTCACAATCATTGCTATGCTTGTTGCAGCCCCTGTGTCAATCCAACTTCTTGGCCTTGCTCTCTTTTGCTTACTTTCAAATTAACAGCCATCATGTCTTTCTCCAGGGAGCTGGTCACTCCTGATAACATGTCCAAACTACATGAGATGAAGTCTTGCCATCCTCGCTTCTAAGGAGCATTTTGGCTATACTTCTCCCAAAACAGATTGATTCCTTCTTCTGGCCGTCCATGGTATATTCAAGGTTTTTGCCAACACCATTATTCAAAGGCATCAGTCCTTCTTTGGTCTTCGTTATTCATTGTCCAGCTTTTGCATGCATATGAGGTGACTGAGAACACCATGACTTGGATCAGGTGAACCTTAGTTCTCAAAGTCACATCTTTGCTTTTTAACACTTGAAGAAAGTCTTTTACAGTAGATTTGCCCAATGCAATGTGCCATTTGATTTCTTGACTTCTGCTTCCGTGGGTGTTGTTTGTAGGTACTAGTAAAAGGAAATTTTTGACAACTTCAATAGTTTCTCCAATTATCATGATGTTGCTTATTGGTCCAGTTGTGAGGATTTTTGTTTTCTTTATGTTGAGGTATAATCCAAACTGAAGGCTGTAATGTTTGGTCTTCATCAGTAAGTTCTTCAAGTTCTCTTTGCTTTCAGCAAGAAAGTTGTGTTGTCTGCATATGGCAGGCTGTTAATGAGGCTTCCTCCAATCCTGATGCCATGTTCTTCTTCATATATTCCAGCTTTCCAGTTATTTACTCAGTATACAGACTGAATAACTATGGTGAAAGGATACAACTCTGATGCTCAACTTTCCTGATTTTAGTCCAAGCAGTATCCCCTTGTTCTGCCTCTTGGTCTATGTATAGATTCCTCACTATTAAGTGTTCCGGAATTTCTATTCTTTGCAACGTTATCCATAATTTGTTATGAGCTACACAGTTGAATGCCTTTGCATAGTCAATAGCATAAAGGTAAACATCTTTCTGTTGTTCTCTTCTTTCAGCCAGGATCCATCTGCCATCCACAGTGATATCCCTTGTCCACACCCTCTTCTGAATCCGGCTTGAATTTGTGGCAGTTTCCTCTTGATGTTCTACTGCAACTGCTTTTGAATTATCTTCTGCAAAATTTCACATGTGTGGTATTAATCATATTGTTTGATAATTTTTGATATTTTTTGGATCACCTTTCTTTGGAATGGGCACAAATATGAATCTCTTCCAGCTGGATTTCTAGGTAGCTCTCTGTCAGTTTTGTCATGCTGTGGTGGCTTGCAGGTTTCTGTGATGCTGGAAGTTATGCCATCATATTTCAAATACCATCAGGGTCACCCATGATGGACAGGTTTCAGTGGAGCTTCCAAACTAAAACAAATTAGGAAAAAGGACCTGGTGATCTACTTCTGAAACAATTGGACAGTGAAAAATCTTATGAATACTAGCAGAACATTGTCTGATATAGTGCCGGAAGATGAGCCCCTCGGGTTGGAAGGCACTCCAAATATGACTAGAGATGAGACATAGATTCTAATATTTTTACAGATGTGGATGTGAGTCTATTTGACAGATATATTGCTAAAACTATTTTGATTCTAATAGATTGATTTCCAATAGCTTCAGCTTGTTTGTCCAATATTGTTTCCAAGACCTGAGCTCTTCCTCTTCCTCCTGCTCTTCATCTTGTTTCTCACATCCTCCTACACTTTTACTATATTTTCTTTCTAATTGTCTTCTAGGAAATCAGGTTCTTAATAGTAATATATAACTTAATAAATACTTGAAATCTGGAACCCGTAATATTTTATCACTTTTATGCCTACTGGGACAGAGTGTGCCCACAAATCCACAAATATTTTCAGGCTCTCAGATTTCTTGGAAGGTTACTTTTCCCACTGAAAGTATTTTCTGACCTCTGGTGGGGTCTTGTGTAATGGTGAATAATGAAGGAAATGTTCTTTAGTGAAATTTCACTAAGTTACAGAGCTAATGTGTGAAGAAATGCATCTAGGAAGTGTCATTGGGTCAAACTTTTGTCTCTTTTGGTCTTTGTACAGATAGATAAGCTTCGTAACCAAATTTATGGAGCCCTGGTGGCATAGTGGTTAAGAGGTCAACTTAACCAAAAGGTCAGCAGTTCAAATGCACCAGCCACTCCTTGGAAACCCTATGGGGCAGTTCTACTCTGTCCTATAGGGTTGCTATGAGTTGGAATCGACTTGAAGGCAACAGGTTTGGCTTAGTTTGGTTGGTGTGATAGTTAGGGAGCCCTGGTGGTTTTTCTTTTTCTTTCTTTTTTTTCTGTGTGTGTGTCTGTCAGTACGTGTGTGTGTGATATATAGAAAACCAGAGGGGCCCGATGTAAACAAATGGAAGTTTCCCGCAATAAATGCTGTCATTAGGACACTGTCGTCCCACAAATCATGACATCATATTTTGGCACATTTATTGGGACATGTTCTCCACAGAATATGTATCAAAATCCATATCTCAAAGCATGAATTCAAAACGACATCATGATTCAGCATGCCTTCCATTATTGAAAACAGATAGTATCAAAACAAACAAAAATGTAAAAGAAGTAATAGGGTCTTGAAAGGGTTATACTAATCTAAACAATTTATCTTTAATATACTGAGGTCTATTTTTTATGTTTTTCAGCAGTATCTTTCTCTTACCATGAAGTTGCTAACAAGTAGTGAAATCTCATCCACCATCTGTTTGTGATATTGTGATGGCCTGTATGTTGCTATGTCACTGGGGTATTTCAAACACCAGTAGGGTGAACCATGGTGGACAGGTTTCACTGGAGTTGCCAGACTAAGGCAAACTAGGAAGAAAAACTTGGAGATCTACTTCTAAAAATTAGTCAGTGAAAACCCTATGGGTCACAATAGAATATTGCCTGATATAGCGATGGAGGATGAGCCCTGTAGATTGGGAGGCATTCCAAATACACTGTGGCTGCTACAAGAGAAACAAACACACCAACAATTGTGAAGATGGTGCAGGACTGGGCAATGTTTTCTTCTGTGATACATGTGGTCTCCATGAGCCAGAGCTGACGGCAACTAACAACAAGTGAAACCTCATACTTAACCCAGCAACTTAGAATATACAAGAAATTAGGAAAGGGGTTGAATTCTTCTCAGTACTGCGTGTCATTTACTATCTATTGCATGATGATGTTTAACATGAAGCCAGAGATTTTTACAATACCTTTATTCCCAAAAATATGAACATTTGGTTTAGAACTGAAAAACCTGTTAATTAATTTTGAGTCATTCCATCTACTTTTGTAAGTATCATTCACAGAAAGTGGAAAGCATATCAGCTATTAATAATCATGACAACATCAATAGCCCTTTTTAAACCCCAGCCAAATGCTGGTTCTATTTTATTTTATAAATTATTTTTCTCTATTTGTCTAAATCCTTCTACAGATTGCTCTCTTAGAAAGTAATATAATTTCTAAAAATTATTGTACTTTTTTTCAAAATATGTTTATCTTCCTATTTTTTTAAATGAACGTGGGTAGATTTCCTCTTTAGTATAAGTAGAAAATCAATCTACTTAATCTCACTGATCTTTATAGAACACTTTATGGATTGAAATGTGCCTCTAAAAAATATGTGTTGTAAACCCTAACCCCTATACCAGTGGTTAAAATCCCATTTGGGAATGGGTTTTCCTTGTTATGTTAATAAGGCAATATTAGTAGAGAGTTGTCTTAAGTCAATCTCTTTTGAGATATAAACGAGCATATTGAGCAAGCAAGCAAGCACAGATGGGGGAAGATAGATGCCACGCCACATGAGATCTTCAAGGAACCAAGAAACAGAAGCTGAAAAGAGACAAGGGCCATCTCTCAGATCTGACGGAGGAAAAAAGCCTTCCCCTAGAGCTTGCAGCTGGAATTTGGACTTCTAGCCTCCTAAACTATGAGAAAATAAATTTCTGCTTATTAAAGCCATCTATTTGTGTAAATTTTGTTACAGTCCAAAATCCAAAATCAAACCCATTGCTACTCAATTCCTACTCATAGGGACCCTGTATATAGGACAGAGTGGAAATATCCCATAGTGGTTTCCAAGGAGTGACTGGTGGAGTTGAACTACCGATCTCATTGGTTAGCAGCCATAACTCTTTTTGTTTTCATTTTCCTTTTTTTTTTTTATTGTACCTCAGGTGAAGGCTTACAGAACAAATAGTTTCTCATGACACAGTAGTACACATATTGTTTAATGACATTGGTTAACAACCCCACAACATGTCAACCCTCTAACTTCTCAACATTTTCTTTTTGGTGAAAATACACATAGCCAAAGATATACCATTTCAAAAATTTCTACATGCACAGCTCAGTGACATTGACTACACTCTTCCAATTCTGCTGTTATTCTCACTTAAGATGAAGGTGTAATAGTTTCTCATTTAACAGTTACTACAAATGTTGCCCTATGACAATGGTTAACAATCTCACAACACATGAACAATATCCTTACTCGAACTTGGGTTCCCTGCCACCAGCTTCCTTGTCCCCTTCTGGCTTCTGGCCCTTATCACTGGACTACGGTACCTCATTAGTCCCATTTGGTTTTACAGGGCTGTCCACTTCCAGGCTGAATGGTGAACCTCGGGGATAACTTCACCACTGAGCTAAAATGGTTTCAGGGGGCCATAATCTCGGGGTTTCTCTAGTCTCCTTTAGGCCAGTAAATCTGTTTTTTTTTTGTGTGTGTGTGAGTTAGAATTATGTTCTACATCCTTCTCCAGCTCTGTCCAGAACCCTCTGTTGTGATCCTGGTCAGAGCAGTCAGTGGTGGTAGCCGGGCACCATCTAGCTGTACTGGACTCAGTCCGGTGGAGCCTTTGATAGCTATGGACCATTAGTCCTTCGGACTAATCTTTTCCTTGTATCCTGTTCCCTTCATTCTTCCTTGCTCCCGAAGGGATGAGACCAGTGGAGTATCTTAGATGGCCGCTCACAGGCTTTTAAGATCCCAGACACTACTCACCAAGGTAGAATTTAGAACATTGACTTTATAAACTGTGTTATGCCAATTGAGGTAGATGTTCCCTGAGACCATGGTCCCCACAGTCCTCTGCCCAGCAATTCAGTCCCTCAGGGAGTTTGGAAGTGTCTATGGAGCTTCCATGACCTTTCCTTGTACAAGTTGTGCTAGCTTCCCCTGTATTGTGTACTCTCTCACCCTTCACCCAAGATACCACTTATCTATTGCCTATTTATTATTTTCCCCCCTACCCCTCCAGTCCCTGGTAACCAACAAAGATTGTTACATTTTCTGTGTGAACTTTTTCCTGGTTTTTACAACAAAGGTCTCATACAATATTTGTCCTTTTGTGATTGACTTATTTCACTCAGCATAATGTCCTCCACTTTCATCCAAGTTATGAGATGCTTCACAGATTCATTGTTGTTCTTTCTCATTGCATAGTACTCCATTGTGTGTATGTACCACAGTTTATCCATTCATCTGTTGATGAGCATCTAGGTTGTTTCCATCGTTTTGCTATTGTGAACAATGCTGCCATGAACATAGGTGTGCATATCTCTATTGGAGTGACGACTCATTTCTCTAGGATATATTCCTAGGAGTGGCATTCCTGGATTGAACGGTATGTCTATTTCTAGCTTTCTGAGGAAGCACCATATCATTTTCCAAAATGGTTGTATCATTTTGCATTCCCACCAGCAGTGCATAAGAGTTCCAATTTCCCCGCGGCCCCTCCAACGTTTGTTATTTCCAGTCTTTTTGATTCGTGCCAGTAATGTCAGAGTGAGATGCTATCTCGCTGTGGTTTTAATTTGCATTTCTCTAATGGCTAGTGATCGCGAACATTTCCTCATGTTTCTGTTGGCCATTTGAATGTCTTCTTTGGTGAAGTGTCTGTTCATTTCCTTTGCACATTTTTTATAGGATTATTTGTATTTTTGTTGTAGAGGTGTTGGGTTTTCTTACAGATTATGGAGATTAGACCTTTGTCTGACTTGTACTGTCCAAAATTTTTTCCCAGTCTGTAGGTTCTCTTTTTACTCTTTTGGTGAAGTCTTCTGAAGAGCATAGGTGTTTGATTTTTAGAAGATCCCAGTTAGCTAGCTTATCTTTTGGGGTTTATGCGTTAATGGTTATGGTTTGTATCCTGTTAATGCCGTGTATTAAGGCCTGTAGTGTTGGTCCTATTTTTTCTTCTATGAACTTTATAGTTTTAGGCTTTATATTCAGGTCTTTGATCCATTTTTAATTAGTTTTTGTATATGGCGTGAGGTATGGGTCCTGTTTCATTTTTTTTGCAAATGCATATCCAGTTTTGCCAGCACCATTTGTTAAAAAGACTGTCTTTTCCCCATTTGATGGACTTTGGTCCCTTGTCGAAGATCAGGTGACCGTAGGTGGATGGATTTACATCTGCTTTCTCTATTCTGTTCCATTGGTCAATGTGTCTGTCATTGTACCAGTACCAGGCTGTTTTGACTACTGTAGCTGTATAGTAGGTTCTGAAGTCAGGTAGTGTGAGTCCTCCAACTTTATTCTTCTTCTTCAGTAGTGCTTTACTTATTTGGGGCTTCTTCCCTTTCCATATAAAGTTAATAATTAATTTTTCCATCTCTTTGAAGGATGTTGATGGTATTTGGATCAGGATTGCATTGTATTTGTAAATTGCTTTGGGTAGAATTGTCATTTTCACAATGTTGCATCTGCCTATCCATGAGCATGGTCTTTTTTTGCATTTATGTAGATCCCTTTGGGTTTCATGCAGTAGTGTTTTGTAGTTTTCTTTGTATAGGTCTTTTACATCCCTGGCCAGATTTATTCCCAAATATATTATCTTTTTAGGGGCTATTATAAATGGTATTGTTTTTCTGAGTTCCTTTTCATCATTTTCCTTATTGGTGTATAGGAATCCAACTGATTTTTGAATGTTTATCTTGTATCCTGCTACTCTGCTGAATCTTTCTATTAGTTCCAGTAGATTTTTCGTGGAGTGTTTAAGGTTTCCTAGTATAGTATCATATCTTCTGCAAACAGGGACAGTTTAACTTCTTCATTACCAGTTTGGATGTCTTTGATTTCTTTTTCATGCTTTATTGCTCTAGAAATGTTAAATAAGAGTGGTGATAAAGGGCATCCTTGTCTTGTTCCTGTTTTCAAGGGGAATGTTTTCAGCCTCTCTCCATTAAGAATGATGTTGGCCATTGGTTTTACATAGATGCCCTTTATTATATTGAGAAATTTCCCTTCTATACCTATTTTATTGAGAGTTTTTATCAGGAATGGGGGTTGGACTTTGTCAAATGCCTTTTCTGCATCAATTGAGATGATCATGTGATTCTTTTCTTTCCTTTTATTTATGTGGTGGATTACGTTGATTGATTTTCTAATGTTGAACCATCCTTAAATACCTGGTAGGAATCCTACTAGGTTGTGGTGTATTATTTTTTTGATATGATGCTGAATTCTTTTGGCTAGAATTTTGTTCAGAATTTTTGCATCTATATTCATGAGAGATATTGGTCTGTAATTTTCTTTTTTTGTGACATCTTTGCCTGGTTTTGGTATCAGCGTTATGCTGGCTTCATAGAATGATTTTGGAAGTGTTGCTTCCTCTTCTATGCTCTGAAATAGCTCGAGTAGTACTGGCACAAGCTCTTCTGTAAATGTTTTGTAGAATTCTCCAGTGAAGCCATCTGGGCCAGGGCTTTTTTTGGGTTGGGAGATTTTTATTACCTTTTTAATCTCTTCTCTTGTTATGGGTCTGTTCAGATTTTCAACATCACTTTGTTGTAGTTTGGGTAGGCCATGTCTTTCTAGAAATTTATCCATTTCCTCTAGGTTTTCAAATTTGTTAGAGTATAGTTTTTCATAATAATCTGTTATAATCCTTTTTATTTCAGTTGGGTCTGTTGTAATGTCCCCCATTTCATTTCTTATTTGGGTTATTTGTGTCCTCTCCGGTTTTTCTTTTGTCAGTCTGGCCAGTGGTTTGTCAATTTTGTCGATTCTTTCAAAGAACCAACTTTTGGTTTCGTTGATTCTTTATATTATTTTTCTGTTCTCTATTTCATTTATTTCTGCTCTGATCTTTACTATTCCCTTTCTTCCGGTGGCTGTGGCCTTTTTTGCTGTTCTCTTTCTATTTGTTTGAGTTCGTAGTTAATGTTTTGATTTTGTCCTTTCTTCTTTTTTGATATGTGCATATATTTCTATAAATTGTCCTCTGAGGACTGCCTTTGCTGTGTTCCAAAGGTTATGGTATGATGTGTTTTCATTCTCATTTGATTCTAGGAATTTTTTTATTCCATCTCTGTTTTTTTCTATTACCCAGTGATGTGTAAGCAGGGTATTATTCAGTTTCCATGTAATTGATTTTTTTTTCCTTGCTCTTTCTATTGTTAATTTCTACCTTGATGGCATTGTGGTCAGAGAAGATACTTTGAATTATCTCAACATTTTGGATCTTGTTGAGGATTGCTCTGTGGCCTAAGATGTGGTCTATTCTGGAGAATGTTCCATGTGCATTGGAAAAGGATGTGTACTCTGCAGTGGTTAGATGGAGTGTTCTATATATATCTATGAGGTCAAGTTGGCTGATTGTGCCCTTTAGGTCTTCTGTATCTTTGCTGAGTTTCTTCTTAGTTGTTCTCTCCTTTACTGAGAGTGGTGTGTTGAAGTCTCCTACTATTATTGTGGAACTGTCAATTTCTCTTTTCAGTGTTGTTAGAGTTTGTTTTATGTATTTTGGATCCCTGTCAATGGGTGCATAGATGTTTATTATGGTTACGTCTCCCTGATGGATCATCCTCTTAATCATTATATAGTGTCCTTCTTTGTCTTTTATGGTAGATTTTGTTTTAAAGTCTATTTGATCTGAGATTAGAATTGCCACTGCTGCTCTTTTTTGGTAGTTGTTAGCTTGATATATTTTTTTCCAACCTTTGACTTTTAATAAATTCACCTGTTTGTTTCTAAGGCGTGTCTCTTGTAGACAGCATGTCGATGCATCCTGTTTTCTTATCTATTCTGTCACTCTCTGTCTCTTTATGGGTGCATTGAGTCCATTTACGTTCAGTGTAATTATTGATAGATGTGAGTTTTTTGGTGTCATTTTGTGGTGCTTTTTGTTTGTGGTGCTGACGTTTTGTTTGTTCTTCTTACTCTCTTGTGCTGAGTTACTTTTGTTTGTGGATTTTTTTTTTATTTCTTTGGTTTTTGTATGTTTTGTTTTTGCTGAGACTTTATGTTTTTCCTTTTTTTTTATTAGTATGTTTG
Source organism: Dugong dugon (assembly GCA_030035585.1). Lineage (NCBI taxonomy): Eukaryota > Metazoa > Chordata > Mammalia > Sirenia > Dugongidae > Dugong > Dugong dugon. Next base: position 104,138,960 of record CM057463.1, on the reverse strand, counting down.
TTAAATTTCTTTGTGGTTACCATGAATTTTACCCTTATCTTTCTAAGTTTGAAACAGTCTACCATTTCTTGGTATCACCTTGACTTCCTCTCCATTAGAGGATTTTATAACTGTGCTGTTTATTCCCTCTTTTATTGTTTTGATGTTGCTGTCATTTGCCGATTAACTGCTCTGATTCCCTGTTGTATTTCTTTTGGTTTTGGATAGGCTTCGAGAGGTCATTTCCTAGAATGGTATCGGGCTGGTAAGATCCTGCATCCTAGATTCTGCCTGTGAGCTGAAGTTGTTTGTCCTCGGATTGAAGAACTAATAATTCTTGTAAGTTTTGTTTAACTTTTACATATTCCCTTAATTTCTGTTTATCTGGAAATGACCTAATTTCACCATCAAATTTGAATGAGAGTTTTGCATGATATATTATTCTTGGCTGGCAATATTTTCTTTCAAGATTTTATATATGTCATCCCATTGCCTTCTTGCCTGCATGGTTTCTGCGGAATATTCTGAGCTTAGTCTTATTGTTTCTCCTCTGTATGTGTCTTCTTGTTTTTCACAGGCTGCTCTCAGGATTCTTTGTTTGTCTTTGGTTTTGGCGAGTGTGATTATGATATGCCTTGCTGATTTTCTTTTGGGGTGCCTTCTATATAGGGTTCTTTGAGCCTTATGGATGGCCAGCTATTCATCTTTCATGATATTGGGGAAGTTTTCTTTCAGCAGTTCTTCAATGATCCTCTCTGTGTTTTCTGTTTTCTCCCCTGTTCTGGAATTCCAATCACTCGAAAAGTTTTGCTTTTGATTATATTCCACATAACTCTCAGGGTCTCTTCATTTTAATTTGTTCTTTTTTTTTTTTTTGAGTTTTCCTCAAACAGAGTTGTATCCCAGTGTTTGTTTTCAATTCCACTGATTTTGTCTTCCACCATTTCAAATCTGCTTCTCTGCCCTTCTATGACACTGTCCATTTCTGAAATGTTGTTGTTTATATTTTGGATTTCTAATTGTTGTATTTATATAATTTCTAGTTTTTGAATTTATTTTGGCATTTTGTTCCTGCATAATTTTCTGAATTCTTCCAATTTTTTGTCTGTATTTTCCATGAATTTGTCTATTTTTTCCTCATGTTTGTCAGTTTTTTGCCTCAGCTCTTAGAGAATTCTGAGGATTAGAGATTTGAATTCCCTATCAGGTAGTTCTAGTGCCTTTTCTTCCACTGGAAAGTCATCTGGTGTTTTATTTTGGACACCTACTGGAACCATCTTGTCCTTTTTTTTTAAATGTGTTGATATTGTCTGTTGTCATTGGGACATTCAGTAGTTATTTTTCTCGTTTATTGCTTGTAGATTTGTTTGTTTCATCCTTGTATTTAAAAAATTTGACTACGTCTTTGCAAGCGGACTGTGTTCTTTGTTGTTTGCTTGTCTGTGGGCAGAATACCTTTCACCTCCCCCTCCAATGGGCAGGTCAGTCACTCAGATATGGTACGGCAGGGCAGGTCTAGCTGAAGAGGAGTTACTGGGACGGGTTGTCTGTGGCACTCACTACAGCCACCAGGGCGGGTCAGTAATCAGTGCAGGGCAGGTTCCAGTAGGCCATGCCTCTGCTTCTTGGTGGTGTGATGTTAAGCGCACAGTGCAGGTAGGCAGGATGTAGCGTGGAGATTGTTATGTGTGGAGTTAAGATGGATATGGGAGACAGGAGAGAGGAACACGAGCCAAAAGCATACAAACAAACAAAAAAGGATGCTAAGGGTGATTGCCGTTGGAGTGGAGAGATGAGACTATGAAATGGAGAAAAGCAGAAAGGGGAAGAGGAAGAAAAGAAAAGAAAAGAATGAAGAAATAATAATCAGAAAGTTTAAAGAACCGCAAAGTTCCCAGGGATCCCACTGGTGCAGCTATGAGGTCTGTGGAAGTCACTCTCAGGTGTTGCTGTACAACCTGGCTAGAAGGTGTAGAGGTATACAATGCCAGGTATTCAGGGAACAGAAAGAGAAGGAAGATATAGAGAGATGAGAAACTGAGTAATGAAGAAAGACATAAAGGGAAAAAGAAGGAAAATAAAACAAAACAAATTAAAAAAGAAAAAGAAGAAGAACAGCCCCCCAAAAAACAGAAAAAAAAATGAAGAAAGAAATGTCCTCAGGGATCCCTCTGCACATCTGTGCAAGCCAAGGGTGTAGTCTCCTTGCCACGCAGCACCGCCTGGCCAGAAAGGGCTCCCAACTCAAGAAAAGGAAAAGAAAACAAACAAACAAATGCCCCAGGATCCCACCAGCATGGCAGCCCAGATCGGGAAGCTGCTCCATGCTCGAATGGAGCTCCACAGCCTCTCAGGAAGAAGCAAAGATGGCTCATGGAGCCAGGTATTTGAGCAAAAGGAGGCGGAGGTGGTGAGAAGTAAGGAAGAAATCAAAAGATGCAGAAAAATAAGCAACACCAGCAACCAACAAATGGCACTCAGAGAGCCAGCTAGTGCAGGCTGGTGTAATCGAAACAGCCGCTGTTTCTCAGACAAGAGACTGTGTCCGTGGGAAGCATAAGGGGCAGACTGTGGGTGAAGAAGTGTAGGGAGTGGGAAAGCATATATCACAAATTACCAGAGCTCTGCAGCCCCTCAAGAAGAAGCAAAGTTGGTGCACGGAGCCATGTATTTGAGCAACAGGAGGGGGAGGTGGTGAGAGGTAAGGAAGAAATCAAAAGAAGCAGAAAAAAGCAACTCTAGCAGCCAGCAAATGGCACTCAGAGAGCTGGCCTGTATGGGTGTGTGGAATGCAAGCAGGTGGTTTTTCCCGGACAAGAGATTGTGGCCGAGGGAAGCAGAGGAGGCTGAGTCGGGGTGAAAAAGTGTGGGGGATGGGAAAGCATATATCGCAAATTGCCAGCTGTTTTGTCTTCCGCTGGATGCTTTCTCATACTCCCCGTTTGCTGGTCTCCAATAGGAGTCCAAGATGACAGATCCACGCTTCATTAGCTGGTAAGGGACCTCTGCATGAATCTCTCCTCGCTCTCCATTCTCTGTCAGTTTTATCACTCCATTTGGTGCTTGGCTGAATTCTTTCTCTCTTCATTTGATGTTTTAGGGTTTCAGGATTGTTGTTTTCTCTGTTCGGCTTAGTTTTTTGGATCTTTGCTGTGGAGGGACGGCATGGTGCTTCTGCCTAGAGTGCCAATTTCCCGGAAGTCTAACAGTGATAACTCTTAACCAGTGCACCACCAGGGCTTCAGATAACTAAAACATCACCCAATAGCAGTAAGAACCAGCCCAAGAGGGAAAGTACACCAGGTAGGATTCCAAGAATTTGGATGTTACTCCAGTCTCCTTTGTGATTCACTTAACTTATTGAGGGAAAAATAGAAGTCCCATTCTTTTTTACTTCAGCATTTCTGGTGCAACTATTTTCTTATGGAAGAAATTGTTGGTGTTAGCTTACAATACCTACCTGGTCCTCAAATAGTACAGGCTTATTTTTTTCTTCTCTATGTCATGTATGTTGGAGGACCAAAATTACCACAATGAAGGAAGAGCATATGATGGTAATTTAGAAATTGAAAGATAAACCTACCTAAGGCTGGCAGATTTGAATTCTCTCTTCTCTGGAGCCCAAATTAAATCATTACATTCCCTGTAAAATGTTTTAGGTTGATGCAATACTGATATGAACCATATAATTGCTCATTATTACACCTTAGTTCTTCCACAGAAGCATCACATTAAATAACTCCGAAATAAGGACTCTTTTAGTTGTGAACTCTAGATTACAGGAACTACTGTGCAGGATTGTAAAAATCACTGACTTGTTAGAAACGAAATAAGAAATGGAGAAATTGCATCAAATGAAAGAATCCCTCTGTGGTTCTTATTTGTAGGAATTGGTTTTCCTGCCTCAGCAAGATCTCTAGCTTGGATATGCAGCCTATCATATTCAACTGTCATAGATGTATAATGGATTCTAATAAGTTTTGTGTAATTTAGCAAAATATTTAACAATATTACTGTAGATTTATCCCTACAAATACAACTTTCCAATGACTGTAAAATCAAATTTTACCAAGATCCCACTTTTCTTTTCAGAGTGGAGAAATTCAGATATATTACTTTCTAAATGACAATGAAGTTTTTTGTAAAGTAAAAGGAACTATTATGTCTATTATTTATTAAAATAATACATTAACTCCCAGGAATTCTTGTTTAATACAAAATACTGAACATAGAAGTTGGTGGAACTTCTTTAGTTTGTAATTATAATGTGGATGGAGAAAACTGGAAAAAAAAAATTGTGAGATTTGAATTCTGTCCTCTTTGTGCATCTTATCCTGATGTCTTGAAAACAATTTTTATTAGCTTAAAAAGCAATTGGATGAGATAAAGATGAATTCAAATTTCCAAACTCAACTTAAGACAAGTAAGCTTAGAGATGCCCTGTTTTGTTAGAGAGTCCTAATTTAATTAAGATACGTGTGCTTCTTTAGGAATTATTTTGAACATTTCAGGATTATCTACTGAGCCACTCTCAAACAAGTGATCTGTTTTTCTAATAACTGTAATGAGTTGTACTAATCCACTGATACTCATTTAGCCTCTTCAGTTTTTCTTCAGTGAATGCTTTTGAGAGATACATATGTGCAGCATCAGAAGTACTTTGGGGAATGGATTAGAGCTAAGTGTTTTAACTAATTCTGAACCCATTATGAATCCTGACCTACCCATGGACTTGGTAGTAGATAGGCATTCTCTAAAAACTCTAAACAATACAAAACAAAACAAAAGACAAAAACACTTGCCGTTGAGTTCAGGCCGATTCATGGCAATCCCCAGTGTCAAAGCAGAATTGAGCTCTATAGAGTTTATAATGGCTGACATTTCAGAAATAAATTTCCAGTCCTTTCTTCTGAGGAGCCTTTGGGTGGATTCGAACTTGCAATCTTTCAGTTAGCATCTGAGTGTGTTAACCATTTGCAACACCCAAGGACTCATCTGCATATCCTATGGTGTAGCTCCAGTGTTTTGAGCAGTCATATGTTATCTGTTATAGTTCCCAGGAACCTTGGTCACTTTCTGGATTTTTCTGGTTTCATTCTTTCTACCGGCTTTCTTTAATGTAGTCACATAAAGGTAATGTGTGGATGGGGTGCGTGATTACTTTAGGAACAATAGATAGTCTCACTCCAAATCTATCTTTCACTGATGGCTTCTTAGAAGAGGTAGTCCTGTCTCTTTTTAGCTCACCAAAATATCTAAGTCCTCACACATCTTTTTCAGGAACAGTGATCCTTCAAATGGCTGAGTGAGCATCTGGGTAGCCCTAGGATGTTTCTTTCTTCTCTATTCTTCATGCTTCTCAATATAAGTTGCAGAAACCACTGAGGTTGAATTCTATATTCTCAGCGACTACCTTCCTCCATTTCTTCCCATCCTCCCAACACCGCAGTTCTTACTTACCTCAATGGCAAGGGCCGTTTCCACAAGTCCCTGACATCAGAAGAGAACAGGAAAAAAAAAAAAATTATTGGTCTCTATTTTCTCATATGACAACTGAATGTTGGGGACTCAGGTCAAGCTCACTCACCAACTCCTCTCCATGAGGTGAGTGGTGATGCCAAAGTGCAATTAATGTTTCCAGCTTAGCAAGAATCAATATGTCCTTAGGGGTGAGGTGCTGGTGTCAAATTTTAATCTCAAAAGGGATGCTTTTAAGGATTCCCCTATTTATATGGTTTCCGGAGATAAGTAGTGCCTCTCTCTCTTTTCCTTGACAACTCTACCCAAAGAAGACTGTCCACCCTCTCATTCTCTTTCACAAATTGTTTTATTTTCTTTATGACATTAATTGCCATATACAACCATTTGGATTATTTATCACAGACGTGTTGCCTTTTGTCCTCCACTAAAATATAAGCTTCATAAGGGCAGGTACTTTTTCAGAAAGGTTTTAGGTGTGTCTGCAAAACCGTAAATAGTTACTGGAATGTTATTGTTATTACTGTTGTTAGGTGCTGTCCAGTCGGTTCTGACACACAGCAACTCTATATACAACAGAACAAAACACTGCCCAGTCCTGCACTATCTTCCCAATCATTGTTATGTTTGAGCCAATTGTTTCAGCCACTGTGTCAATCCGTCTCATTGATAGTCTTCTTTTTCACTTACGCTCTACTCTATCAAGCATGATGACCTTCTCCGGGCACTGGTCCCTCCTGATAACAAGTCCAAAGTACATGAGATGAAGTCTTACCATATGCACCTCTGAAGAGCACTCTGGTTGTACTTTTTCCAAGACAGATTTGTTCATTCTTCTGGTAACCCATTCTATAGTAAATATTCCTCAACAACACCATAATTCAAAGGCATCAATTCTTCTTTGGTCTTCCTTGTTCGTTGTCCAGCTTTCGTAGGCATATTAGGAGATTGAAAATACTATTTTATTTTTTATTGAAAATACGAAACTTGAGTCACATAAACAATAAAAATGTAGAATTAGTAAAATGCTATTAGAATACAACACACTAAATAAAATAGTTTTATGTAGGGGATATATGTAAATAAAGTTAAAGCAATAGATACCAAAATAGGTGTCAATTGGCCTAACCAAAATTACTACTGAAATGTAGTGATTATTAATTTTAAGAATAAATTACTGGGTCTATGAATGAATATTCTATAAAAATAATGTAAATGGAAAAATCCTATAGCCTGGTCTATGATCACTCTGCTCTAAATTGTCAATCTGCTTAATTCAATTAAATTTCAGGTTCACCTAATTCAAGTTAAGGTAAAACAAATAAACAAAAAAATTGTCATCAAGTTGATTCTGAGTCACAGCGACCCTACAGGACAGAGAAGAACTGCCCCATAAGGTTTCCAAGGAGCAACTGACGGATTTAAACTGCCAATCCTTTGGTTAGCAGCCATAACTCTTAACCACTGCACCACCAGGGCTACAGGTTAATGTTTAGGTCCTTAAAAAAAAAAAAATCTAGTTGAAAGAAAACCACGTACAACTAAAAAAATTACCAAACGGATTTTATCATTCAAGGCAGGACATGGATGATATGCTAAATGATTGAGTGGACAATAAATGTTATAGGAGGAGTGTGGAAATTGATATAAGCTAAATGGTTCAGTGCAAGATAAATGGGGAAATTAGAAACTAATGTGACCTTTAAACATGAGTAATGTCATTTACACAGGTGAAGAGAAGAAAAAAAAATCATCCCAGAAAGGCATAATCAGCAACAACAAACTTTAGTCACATAAATAATAATAAAATGTAGAATTAGTAGAATGTTATTAGAATAAAAACACATTAAATTAATTAGTTTTATGTTGGGAGATGTGTAATAAAGTTAGAGTAATTGGTGCCAAAATAGGTGCCAATTGGCCTAACCAAAGTTAGTGCCAAGACGAATGCCAGACTTAGCAGTAAAACTTTACTCAGTAGGCAGTAGGAAACTTTTGAGGTGTATCTTTGTTAAATTGGTGACTACCGGGGCTATTTGGCTAAATGGTGATTATATTTCCACCCAGGGACACCACAGAAGACAGTCCTGATGATCTTCCATAAAGATTACGGCTAAGAAAACCCAATTTCATATATTTTGGATTTGAGAACTAGGACATGAGATCACATTATCCTCCTGGACATTTGCCATACAGAGATTCCAACAACTACTTAATCATCATAATCCATCTACATAATTCATCGATGCTCATTTTTTTACAAACACATTTTGCTGAAGATCATTCAAAAGTGGTTTCAGGAGTACTTCAGCAGAAAACTGCCAGAAATGGAAGCCAGTCTCAGAAGAGGATGTGGAACAAAGGATATCATTGCTGATGTTAGATGGATTTTGGTTGAAACACAGAACACCAAAAATATGCTTACCTGTGTTTTATTGACTATGCATAAGCATTTGACTGTGTGGATCTTAACAAACTATTGACAGCATTGCGAAGAATGGGAATTCCAGAACACTTAACTGTGTTCATGATGAACTTGTACATAGACCAAGAGGCAGAACGGGGATACTGCATGGTTCAAAACCAGAAAATTTGTGCATCAGGGTTGTATAATCTCATCATACTTATTCAATCTGTATGTTGAACAAATAATCCCAGAAGCTGGACTGTGTGAAGAAGGAGGTATCAGGATTGGAGGAAGACTCATTAAAAAAATGCAATATGCAGCAGGTGATACAATCTTGCTTGCTGAAAGCAAAGAAGACTTCAACTACTTACTGATGAAGATCAAAGACTACAGCCTTCAGTATGGATTACACCTCAACATAAAGAAAACAAAAATCCTCACAACTGGACCAATAATCAACATTATGATAAACAGAGAAAAGATTGAAGTTGTCAAGTGTTTCATTTTATGTGGATCCACAATCAATGCCATGGAATCAGTAGTAAAGAAAACAAAGGACATATTGAATTGGGCAAATCTGCTGCAGAAGACATCTCTACAGTGCTGAAAAGCAAAGATGTCACTTTGAGAACTAAGCTGTGCCTGATCCAGACCATGGTATTTTCAATGAGCTCGTATGCATGTGAAAGCTGGACAATGAATAAGGAAGACCAAAGAAGAATTGATGCCTTTGAATTATGGTGTTAGTGTAGAATATTGAATATACCATGGACTGCCAGAAGAATGAACAAGTCTGTCTTGGAAGAAGTGTAGCCAGAATGCTCCTTGGAAATAAGGATGACAAGACTTCACTTCACTTCCTCTGGACATGTTATCAGGAGGGACAAGTCCCTGGAGAATTACATCATGCTTGGTAAAGTAGAGGGTCAACAAAAAAGAGGAAGACCCTGAAAGATATAGATTGATACAGTGGCTGCAACAATGGTCTCAAACATAGCAAGGATTGTGAGGACGGTGCAGGACTGGGCAGTGTTTCATTACGTTGTGTATAGGGTTGCTATGAATCGGAACTGACTCAACTGTGCTTAACAAGAGCAACAACATAAGGCCAGGTGTGAGGATTTTTGTTTTCTTTATGCTGAAGTGTAATCCATACTGAAGGCTGTAGTCTTTGATCTTCAGTAGTAAGTGCTTCAAGTCCTCTTTGCTTTCAGAAAGCAAGGTTGTGTCATCTGCATATTACAGGTTGTTAATAAGTCTTCCTCCAACCCTGATGCCATGTTCTTCATATAGTCCAGCTTCTGGTATTATTTGCTCATTATACAGATTGAATAAATATGGTAAAAGGACACAATGCTATCTAATCCATTAGGTTTTTTTTATCATCAGTTTCCATGAACTCTTTCTGTATATGAAGGTTAGCTCCTTTTTTATCATAGGTAATTGCACACACTTACTCATATGATTAATTGATTTTCCATAATAAACTTCTTTTAAGGAGAACACATATTCTTACATGTTTCCATGATCCACTATTTCTTTTTCTAGTCTACATTCAATAATATTCTGGGTTCCCACCATCCTTCAATATAGCATATCAAAAGACTAAAAATTTAGGTAGCTGAATGGAAAAGGAAATACTTTAAATTTTACCATGACAAAGTCAATTAGATATTTCACAGATAACAGCTATTTTCTGACCTTTTTCTAGCAGAGATGATATAGATTTGGTTATAAGTTTGATCCTTTTTGACAGATTACTTGGCTTTAAATCCCTCTGTACCAAAAGTTAGTCATGTAATTCTGGGTGAAATAACTTTTGTATCCCTTTCTTGCCACATTGGTTAAAGGGGGATCATGGTTTACCTAACTCATATGATTGTTATAGCTTATACATACACAGCATCTGGAATAATATTTGGCACATAGTAAGAACTCAGTAAATTTTGCCATTCAAAATCATTAATATTTCAACAGATTCAAAAATATAGGCTCAATGCAGGCCCACAATAGGTAGAGTGATAAATATTAGGCTACAGGTGAATTACAAATATTTTATTAATTATAATTAAAAATCAAGTAAATCACTTTTCCAGTGTACTATTCACATAGGCAAATTTGGCAAAGGTGAGCACCCTTCCAAACTGTTCTTAACAACCTGTGTAACCCTGCATATTACACTACTACTACTAAGCCACCACTGCCGACAACTACTACTAAATAAACACCAAGCACTTACTGAGCTCTTACACTATGTCAGACACCACGCTAATTCAGTTAGAAGCAATACTATATTTAAATCTCCTAACAACTGACTGTGTCATGTTCTACTGCTATTTTTATTTTACAGATGAGAAAACAGACTTAGAGACATTCAGTATCCTGGTAAAATTCCCATAGCTAGAACTTGGAAGAATAAGGATTCAAATTAAACTATATCTGAGTTGAAAGAGAGACTAAAGCATATCCTGAAAGCATTCAATATACTAGGCCTTGCCTTTTTTGTACCAACATTGTAAATAGGGATATTTGTAAAATATGATGTAATCCTTTTCAATTCTAAATTGTTATTGACCAATGACTTTAGATTTTAAAATATTTCTAAATTATGTGAGGGATCTAAAATGTTTATTAATTGTTCGTTAAGGAAAATAACTCTCTGGAATTCAAAAATAATTGACTTCAGATTATGCTGATGGTAAATATATCTAATCTTTTTTACTGGCAGGAAGTTATCAGCAAAAAAAAAGCTACAGAATAATTTATGTATTCATCAGTTATCAGTAGAAACTTAGTTTTGTTTCATATGATGCACATGAACACTGAAAAGTACAGAGTTTAATAAAACAAGCACAAATGTGGAACTTTTGAAGGCTTAAATCTCCGATGATCTTTGCCTGTTTTTCTTTGACATGAATAGATGAACATATAAAAAGAAAGATGTACTTGTAAACTACCTTTCTGATCATATATTTAAGAAAACCTTAGAGAAAGGGTTTAACTATCAGTAAACTTGACTTTAAGTCTAACAAAATCATTAGCTGACATTTCTGTGAAGGACTTTGGACAATTAAATGGATTTTATTTTCTTTCCCTTTTGTATACTTTTAGAGCCTCAGTTTCCAAAAATAAGGGAAAAAAGTCTTAACTCACAAATCTCTCAGAACTGCATCTCCCAATAAAAATGATTTTTCTATTTCTTACCATTAATCTTTCTACCTACTGTTCAAAACAAAAATTATTCTTCCATCTTGTCATGAATCTGTCAAAGGCACGGCTTCCAACAAAATTGACTTCTCTAATTTATGTTTCTTTCCCTGAATCTCTCAAGCCTGTGTTCCCAGTTTAAAAAAAAAAAAAAAAATCTTAGTCAGTACTTTTGAGGTCTCTGGGTCACAAAAACGTTGCATATCCATTTTGGTTTTCCTTCCTATGTAAATATTTGTAGCTAAATAAAATATTTTTACTGAATATATATTTCCAAGCATAGAAAAAAATCAGTGTATTTACTTGAATATAATAAATGGATGCATGACCATTTTAAACATGAAAGTGATTTATTCCTGAAATAAACATGTTTCAAATCATAACGTTGGTTGTGTTATTTTGATTTGTTTCAAAATAATATATCCCATAAAGATTAGTGTCCATTTAAGCAAAGTATATATATGATACATATCTTCTGTAAAATTTCTTCATTTCATCTTTTTTCTTTCATTTTTGTTGGAGCTGGGGTGGGGATATATCGTTGCAGGTGAGAAAGGAAGAATTTGTCTTTTAACAATATCCTGAGTGGCAAAACCGTTATCATGCACGATATAGCCATTCAGTCAGTCCTATATGGATGAATGAAATCAAACATATAAAGTTTGATATTGAAGGCATTAGTGAGCTGAAATGGACTGATATTGACCATTTTGAATTGGAGAATAATATGGCAAACTGAAGAGCAACGGCATCATATTAATTCTCAAAAAGAACATTTCAATTTATCCTGCAGTACATTGCTGTCTTTTCTTTCTTTCCTGTGTTTTTAATCACTTCTTGCTTTCTTCATGTATGACGACCTTGATGTCATTCCAAAACTCATCTTGTTTTCTGTCATTAGTGTTCAATGCATTAAATCTATTCTTGAGATGGTCTCTAAATTCAGGTGGGAGATACTCAAGGTTGTACTTTGGCTCCAGTGGACTTGTTCTAATGTTCTTCAGTTTCAACTTGAACTTGCATATGAGCAACTGATGGTCTGTTCTGCAGTCAGCCCCTGGCCTAGTTGTGACTGATGATATTGAGCTTTTCCATCATCTCTTTCCAGAGATGTAGTAGATTTGATTCCTTTGTATTCCATCTGGTGAGGTACATGCATATAGTTGCCATTTATGTTGGTGAAAAAAGGTATTTGCAATGAAGTCATTGGTCTAGCAAAATTCTATCATATGATCTCCAGCATCATTTCTATCACCAAGGCCATATTTTCCAACTACTGATCCTTCTTCTTTGTTTCCAACTTTGGCATTCCAATCACCAGTAATTATCAATGCATCCTGATTGCAAGTTCGATCAATTTTAGACTGACGGAGTTGGTAAAAATCTTCAATTTCTTCATCTTTGGCCTTAGTGGTTGGTGCATAAATTTGAATAATAATCATATTAACTGGTCTTCTTTGTAGGCATATGGGTATTACCCTATCACTGACAGTGCTGTACTTCAGGATAGATATTGAAATGTTCTTTTTGATGATGAATGCAGCACCATTCCTCTTCAAGTTGTCATTCCTGGCATAGTAGACCATATGGTTGTCTGATTCAAAATGGCCAAAATGGTTCGTTTCAGCTCACTAATACCTAGGATATCTATGTTTATGTGTTCCATTTCATTTTTGATGATATCCAATTTTCCTAGACTCATACTTTGTACATTCCATGCTCTGATTATTAATGGATGTTTGCAGCTCTTTCTTCTCAGTTTGAGTCGTGCCACATCAGCAAATGAAGGTCCTGAAAGTTTGACTCTATCCAAGTCATTAAGATTCACTCCAGTTTGAGGAGGCAGCTCCTCCCCAGTTGTCTTTTGAGTGCCTTGCAACCTGGGGGAGCTTATCTTCCAACACTATATCAGACAATGTTCCACTACTATTTATAAGGTTTTCACTGGCTAATTCTTTTCAGAAGTAGACTGCTTGGTCCTTCTTCCTAGTCTGTCTTAGTCTGGAAGGTCAGCTGACGCCTGTCTGCCATGGGTGACCCTGCCGGTATCTGAATACTGGTGGCATAACTTCCAGCATCACAGCATCACACAAGTCCCCACAGTATGACAAAATGACAGACGTGTGCTGATGTCAGACGAATCCTGGTTGAAAGCAGAGAAAACCAGAAAGATGTTTACCTGTGTTTTATTGACTATGCAAAGGCATTCGATTGTATAGATCATAAAATATTATGTATAACATTGTGAAGAATGGGAATTCCAGAAAACTTAATTGTGCTCATGAGGAAACTGTACACAGATCAAGAGGCAGTTGTTCGGACAGAACAAGAGAATTCTGCATAGTTTAAAGTCAGGAAAGGTGTGTGTCAGGGTTGCATCCTATCACCATACCTATTCAATCTGTATGCTGAGCAAATAATCCTAGAAGCTGGACTATATGAAGAAGAAAGGAGCATCAGGATTGGAGGAAGACTCATTAACAACCTGCAATATGCAGATGACACAACCTTGCTTGCTGAAAATGTAGAGGACTTGGAACACTTACTGGTGAAGATCAAAGACCACAGCCTTCAGTATGGATTACATGTCAACATAAAGGAACAAAAATGCTCACAACTGGACCAATAAGCAACATCATGATAAACAGAGAAAAGATTGAAGTTGTCAAGGATTTCATTTTAACTGGATCCACGATCGTCACCCATGAAAGCAGCAGTCAAGAAATCAAAAGATGCATTGCATTGGGCAAATCTGCTGCAAAAGACCTCTTTAAAGTGTTGAAAAGCAAAAATGTCATCTTGAAGACTAAGGTGTACCTGACCCAAGCCATGGTATTTTCAGTCGCATCATATACATGCTAAAGCTGGACAATGAATAAGGAAGACCAAACAAGGATTGACGTCTTTGATTGTGGTGTTGGTGAAGAATATTGAATATACCATGGACTCCCAAAAAAACGAACAAATCTGTCATGGAAGGAATACAACCAGAATGCTCCTTAGAAGGAAGGATGGTGTCTTAGTCATCTAATACTGCTGTAACAGAAATACCACAAGTGGATGGTTTTAATGAAGAGAAGTTTATTTCCTCACAGTCAAAGTAGGCTAAAAGTCCAAATTCAGGGCATCAGCTCCAGGGGAAGGCTTTTTCTCTCTGTCGTCCTTCTTCTCTTCAGTGTTTACCCGGACTAGGAGCTTCCCTGCACAGGGACCCCGGTCTAAAGGAAGCGCTCTGCTCCCGACACTGCTTTCTTGATGGTATGAGGTCCCCCTGTCTCTCTGCTCACTTCTGTCTTTTAAATCTCAAGAGATTGCCTCAGGACACAATCCAGTCTTGTAGATCCAGCCCTGCCTTACTAACACAACTGCCACCTATCCTCCCTCATTAACATCATAGAGGTAGGTTTACAACATGCAGGAAAATCACACAGTACCAGGAATCATGGCCTATCCAAATAAATACACACGTTTTTTGGGGGACATAATTCAAACCATGACAGATGGCGAGACTACATCTTACATATTTTGGACATGTTGTCAGGAGGAGTCAGTCCCTGGAGAAGGACATCATGCTTGGTAAAGTATAGGGTCAGGGAAAAAGAGGAAGACCCTCAATGAGACGGATTGACACAGTGGCTGCAACAATGGTCTCAAGCATAACAATGATTGTAAGCACGGTGCAGGACCCGGCAGTGTTTTATTCTGTGGTGCATAGGGTCTCTATGAGTCGCAACTTACTTGACAGCAACTAACAACAACAATAACACAATGCTGTCAGTGATAGGATAATACCCTTATGCCTACAAGGAAGACGCTAGAGACAAGAAGAAATTGAAGATTTTTTACCAACTTCTGCAGTCTGAAGTTGATCAAACATGCAACCAAGATGCATTGATAATTACTGGTGATTGGATTGCAAAAGTCAAAAACAAAGAAGGATTGGTAGTTGGAAAATATGGCCTTAGTGAAAGAAACGATGCCAGACATCGCATGATAGAATTTTACAAGACCAAAAACACATAGATATCATCAGATGAAATACACAGGAATCAAATTGACTACATATACGGAAAGAGACGATGGCAAAGCTCAATATTATCAGTTAGAACAAGGCCAGGGGTTGACTGCAGAACAGACCATCAGTTGCTCATATGTAAGTTCAAGTTGAAGCCAAAGAAAATTAGAACAAGTCCACGAGAGCCAAAGTACAACCTTGAGTATCTCCCACCTGAATTTAGAGACCATCTCAAGAATAGATTTGATGCGTTGTACACCAGTGACAAAGTCCAGACAAGTTGTGGAACGACATCATACATGAAGAAAACAAGAGGTCACTAAAAACACGGAAAGAAAGAAAAGACCAAAATGGATGCCAGAAAAGACTCTGAAACTTGCTTTTGAATGTAGAGTAGCTAAAGTGAATGGAAGAAATGATGCAGTGAGAGAGCTCAACAGAAGATTTCAAAGGGTGGCTCGAGAAGAAAAAGTATTATAATGACATATGCAAAGACCTGGAGTTAGAAACCCAAGAGAGAAGAATATGCTTGGCATTTCTCAAGCTAAAAGAACTGAAGAAAAACTCAAGCCTAGAGTCGCAATATTGAAAAATTCTACGGGAAAAATATTAATCAATGCAGGAAGCATCAAAAAAGATGGAAAGAATACATAGTCACTATGCTAAAAAAAATAATTGCTCGATGTTCGGCCATTTCAGGAGGTAGCACATGATCAGGAATTGATGGTACTGAAGGAAGAGGTCCAAGCTGCACTGAAGGCATTGACAAAAAACAAGGCTCCAGGAATTGATGGAATACCGACTGAAATGTTTCAAGAAACCGATGCAGCACTGGAAGTGCTATCTGGTCTATGCCAAGAAATTTGGAAGAGAGCTACCTAGCCAACTGACTGGAAGAGATCCATACTTATGCCTATTTCAAAGAAAGGTGATTCAACTGAATGCAGAAATTATCGAAGAATATCATTTATATCATACACAAGTAAAATTATGCTGAAGATCATTCAAAAGTGACTGCAGCAATGCATCAACAGGGAACTGCCAGGAATTCAAGCCAGATTCACAAGAGGACGCAGAAGGAAGGATATCAGTCCTGATGTCAGATGGATCCTGTCTGAAAGCAGAGAAAAAAGACGTTCACCTGTATTTTATTGACTCTGCAAAGATGTTCAATTGTGTGCATCATAACAAATTATGAATAAAATTGCGAAGAATGGGAATACTAGAACACTTCACCGTGTTCATGAGAAACCTGTACATAGATAATAAAGCAGTGGTTCAGATGGAACAAGAGTATACTGTGTGGTTTAAAGTCAGGAAAGGTGTGCTTTCACCATACTCATTCTATCTGTATACTGAACAAATAATCCGAGAAAGCTGGACTATATGAAGAAGAAATGGGCATCAGGATTGGAGGGAGACTCACTAACAACCTGCATTATGCAGATGACACAACCTTGTTTGCTGAAATCGAAGAGGACTTGAAGCACTTACTGATGAAGATCAAAGACTACAGCCTTCAGTATTCATTGCACCTCAACATAAAGAGAATAGAAATCCTCACAGCTGGACCAATACGCAACATCATGATAAATGGAGAAAAGTTTGAAGTTGTTAAGGATTTCATTTTACTTGAACTCGCAATCAACTCCCATGGAAGCAGCAGTCAAGAAATCAAATGACACAGTGCATTGGGCAAATCTGCTGCAAAAGATCTCTTTAAAGTGTTGAAAAGCAAAGATGTCTCTTTGAAGTGTATGGTGCGCCTGACCCAAGCCATGGTGTTTTCAGTTGCCTCATATGCATTTGAAAGCTGGACAGTGAGTAAGGCAGACTGAAGAAGAATTGACACCTTTGAATTATGGTGTTGGCTAAGAAGGTTGAATATACATGGATTGCCAGAAAAATAAACAAATCTGTCTTGGAAGAAGTACAGCCAGAGTGCTCCTTAGTAGTAAGGATTGTGAGACTTTGTCTCACGTACTTTGGTTATGTTAGCAGGAGGGATAAGTCCCTGGAGAAGTTCGCTATGCTTGGTAAAGTAGAGGGGCGGTGAAAAACAGGAAGACCCTAGAAGACAGATTGACACAGTGGCTGCAGCAATGGGCTCAAAATAATAGTGATTGTGAGGATGGCACAGGAATGAGGAGTGTTTCCTTCTGTTGTACATAGGATCGCTTTGAGTTGAAACTGACTTGATGACACCTAACAAAAATAACACCACAAGGAAGACCAGTTAATACAACTAATATTCAAATTTTTTGCACCAACCACAAGTTCAAAGATGAAGAAATGGAAAAATTTTACCAATTTCTGCAGTCTGAAAGTGATCAAATTTGACTTGCAATCAAAATGCATTGATAATTATTTGTGATTGGAAGGGGAATGTTGATTACAAAGAAGAACTATTAGTTGGAAAATACGACGTTGGTGATAGAACTGATCCCAGAAATCCCATGATAGAATTTCCTAAGATCAGCCATTTATTCATTGCAAATACCTTTTTTCAACAACATAACTATGCATGTTGACAGCAGCAGACAGAATACACAGGAATCAACTCAACTCTGTCTGTGGGAAGAGGCAACGGAGAAGGTCAATATCATCAGTCAGAACAACGCCTGGGACCAACTACAGAACATTTTGCAAATTGCTCATAATCAAATTCATATAGAAGCTGAAGAAAATTAAAATAAGTCCATGAGAACCAAAGTACAACCTTGATTATATCCCATCTAAATTTAGAGACCATCTCAAGAATAGATTTGATGCATTGAACACTAATGTCCAGAGACCTGATGAGTAGCAGGATGACATCAAAGATATCATACATGAAGAAAGCAAAAGGTCATTAAAAAGGAAAAAAAAAAAAAAAAGAAAGAAACCAAAATGGATGTTAGAAAAGACTCTGAAATTTGCTCTTGAGCATAGAGTAGCTAAAGCGAATGGAAGAAATGATGAAGTAAAAGAGCTGAAAAGAAGATTTCAAAGTGTGACTAAAGAAGACAAAGTATTACAGTGAAATGTGCAAAGACCTGGAGTAAGAAAACCAAAAGGGAAACAAACACTTAGCATTTCTCAAGCTGAAAGAACTCCAGAAAAAATTTAAGCCTCAAGTTGCAATACTGAAAGATTCTGTGGGCAAAATATTGAATGATGCAGGAAGCATCAAAAGAAGATGGAAGGAATACACAGAGTTGCTGTACCAAAAAGAATTAATCGATATTCCACCATTTCAGGAGGCAGCATACGATCAAGAACTGATGGTACTGAAGGAAAAACTCCAAGCTGCACTAAAGGCATTCGCAAGAAAAGGGCACCAAGAGCTGACAGAATACCAACTGAGATGTGTCAACTAACATATACAGCACTAGTAGTGCACACTTGTTTATGCCAAGAAATTTGATAGACAGCAACCTGGTCAAGTAACTAGAAGATATCCATATTTTTGCCCATTACAAAGAAAGGTGATCTAATAGAAAGAGGAAATGATCAAACAGGATCATTGATATCACACACAAGTAAATTTTTTCTGAAGATAATTGAAAAACATTTGCAGCAGTACATCAACAAGGAACTGCCAGAAATTTCAAGCCTGATTCTACAGAGAACATGGAAAGGATATCATTGCTGATATCAGATGGATCTTTGCTGAAAGCAGAGAATAACAGAAAGCTGTTTACTGCATTTTTTTGACTATGCAAAGACATTTGACTATGCAAAGACATTTGGATAATAATAAATTACAGATAACATTGTGGAGAATGGGAATTCCAGAACACTTAACTGTGATCATGAGGAGCTTGTACATAGATCAAGAGGCAGTTGTGCAGATAGAACAAAGGGATACTTTGTGGTTTAAAGTCAGGAAAGGTGTGTGTGAGGGTTATATCATTTCACCATATTTATTCAATCTGTATGCTAAGCTAATAATCTGAGAAGCTGGACTCTTATAAAAAAGAATGGACACTGGGATTGGAGGAAGACTCATTAACCACCTGCCATATGCTGATGACACAACCTTGCTTACTGAAAGCAAAGAGGATTTGAAACACTTCTTGACATAGATCAAAGACCACAGCCTTCAGTACGGGTTACACCTTAACATAAAGAAAACAAAAATCCTCACAACTGGACCAACAAGCAACATCATGATAAACAGACAAAAGATTGAAGTTGTCGAGGATTTCATTTTTCTTGGATCCACAATCAATGCCCATGGACTCAGCAGACAAGATATCAAAAGACGTATTGCATTGGGCAAATCTGCAAAAGATCTCTTTAAATTATTAAAAAGCAAAGATGTCACTTTGAGGACTAAAGTGCACCTGACCCAAGCCATGGTATTTTCAATTTTCTCATATGTATACAAAAGCTGGAAAATGAGTAAGGAAGACAGAAAAAGAATTGATGACTTAGAATTATGCTGTTGGTGAAGAATACTGAATATTCCAGGGACTGCCAGAAGAAGGAAAAAATCTGTTTTAGAAGAAGTACAGCCACAATGCTCCTTCAAACAGAGGGTGGCGATACTTTGTCTCACGTACTTTGGACATGTTATCTGGAGGGACCAATCCTTGGAGAAGGACGTCTTGCTTGGTAAAGTAAAGGGCCAGCAAAAAGAGGAAGACCCTTAGTGAGTTGGACTGCCCCATGACTGCAACATTGGGCTCAAACATAGCAACTACTGTGAGAATGGCACCGTACTGAGCAGTGTTCCCTTCTGTTGTATATAGGATCGTTAAGAGATGGAACAGACTCCATGAAACTTAGTAACAACTACAACATTTGGTTGAATACATTGAATGAATAAATATAGCTCTTAATTCCCATATAATAAGCTTTTTGGTTTATGTGTTGTATGATATGCTCTGAATCAACAGGTAACAAAATTTTAATTGTGTCACTATTGGCAGATGGTGTGTTAAAGTGATAATTTAAACAGAAACAGCTAGATTGGGCATAATTTAGGGAATATGTCTCATTAGAGTTGGCAGAGAAAATACTTGCTTTATTTATCAGGCATCACATCCTTCCCATCCCCAAAAGTGACAAATGTTTGACTCATTTTTATATTTAAAGTGTGTTGTTCTCATACTAACTACATGGCATTTCCTACATATTTCCACAAAATGAAATAGAAAAAAAAAATAAGTAGAAACCCTCATCAGATCAATTAGAAATAATTCTTGTATTAAGATATTTCAGGTAGATTTATCTGTGCCATGGCTAAAGAGACAGTGTGGAAATTTAACTCAGCATAAAGTCTTTACCTGAATTCTCTTTCAGGTCCAAACTTATGTCATAGAGAGACAGTGGGTCAAAGAAAAATTTGCCACATATTTTGGGTGGGACAGTTGTTCTTTGGCAAACACAATTGCAGTCAAATAACTGGCAAAAATAGCTGCCATTAAGTTTCTGAAAAAAAAAAACATATTTTGAAAAAATAACTTAATGTAGATACTGTTGATACCAAAAAGTAGGCATTGAATAAACAATGAATGCACTGTAGTGCATATTTAAAATGATTATTTTAATTGTTACTCTGTCAGTATTATTCAGCCAATGTAGATCACAAATTTCAGTCTTTACATGTACAAATATAAGTTGTCAAGGATTTTCTTCCTCTTGGATCAATTATCAATGCCCATGGAAGCAGCAGTCAAGATATCAAATGACATATTGCTTTTGGCAAATCTGATGCAAAGACCTTTTTAAAGTGCTAAAAAGCAAGGATGTCACTTTGGTAGCAAAGGTTCATTTGACACTGCAAAGCATGTAGCTCATAATAAATACCTGATGATGTTTTTATGAAACTTAAACAAGTAAATATATGCTAGTGCATGGTAAAGAAAGCACTCAATGTTTGTCTATCGTTCTTATTTTATTATATACTTGCTTATTATATCCCTAAAGTCTCAATATTTTTGTTTTTATAGCATGACAGACAAACTTTGTGTAGGTACTACACGTGAACTAGAAGGAAGATGCACACATACAGTACTGAAAGGCCTCTTTTTCTAGGTTGATGCATCGGAACTAGGATTGGATTTTTGCCCCCTTTTGCCATTTTATCAGTTCTTTTGTGCAGATAAGAAATGGTACAGGCAGGATAAACAGTCCTGGTGACTATCACAAATTCTAGTATAATGTTGTATGTACAAAATGATATTATTTATGCAGATACTGGATGAATGGACAGGCCTCCCAAGCCATGGTGAACTATCCTAGGGCCCCTAGATGCCCAAAACATTTCTGAATCACCCTGAAGTCATTGTAGACCTATAAACCATTCCCAAAATGCAAGTGTTCCAGGTTATGAAGCCCTGATTCAAGCTTGCTAAATAAATTTTTTTTCACTGTTGTGTTAGAAAATGTTCAAACGCCTAATAGTCATAGCATAAATATATTATTTTTTCCAGTGGCAACATTTATGAAGATTTCCACAAATGCGGATTGGTTTTAAAGGAACTTGTAGGGTTCCCCTTATCACGTTGGTCTCTATTGCATTGATTTTATTTTATATGGTTAAACCAAATTTTGTGTATACCAGTTAAGAAACTCCTAAAGGCAAAGACATAAAACAGAGCAGAGATTCTGTATTATATATATTTCAACATGGAAAATTATTTGTTTAAATAAGCTCAAGCCAAGATCACTAACTGATGCATCTTTACCTCCTAATGCTGCCTGAAACAACTGCTGTGCCTTTATATAATAATAAAAATGTGTTGAAAACAATTTATTTGGTATCTACTCAAATTTTTAAGCACTATTTAAAATAGACATCAAAATGAAATCGGTTAGACATAGTACTATATGTCATAATTTTTCAGTATCTGGATAAAAAGCAGTTACTGATGCATGTATATTTCAATCCTCAGAACTAACAAGGGCATCAATGAAGACATCTTGTGCTTTCTTTTCTCAGCTTTTCTTTCCTAATAGATTAAGGGCTTGCTGATGTAACTCATAACTTTTGTGGCAAACTGATAATATTATGGATATTCAGGTGCACAGTATCATAGTTCCTTTCATTCTAATCGTGGCAGTCACTTGAGTCATATTCTAAGTATTAGACAAGCACGTGATTAGACAGAAACCTTTGCAAAAAAAAAGCTTAACCTAACTGTGGATTTTTTGTTATTTGAAAAATATATAATTTTTTCCAGAAAAAAAATCTTCTGGCTTGCAACTTTATTCATAGTGTCTGGATTCAATTGGCCTTATATCTCCTTATATCTTATATCTCCTTATATCTCCTTTAGTACTTACTTTCTTTTTCCTACATAAACTTAGATATAAAACACAGAGCTATAATAATAGTTTGAGATTTAATATTTGAAATACTTATCCTACAAGATATTTGTTAAGTGAATGCATTAATTATCAAGTTATTCTTTCACATTAATATAGGAAACTCAGAGACTTTCATACATATTTAGTGCTATAAATTGGTATATATAAAAGGCAAAAATTTGCTAAATGAAACAAAAAAATGTGTCAGTCTTAGCTCATGCTGTTCAATTGAACAAATATTGATCTGTGAGTGTGTGTGTGAGTGTGAGTGTGTGTGCTGTGTATACAGCAATATGGTATGCACTCAAGAGATAGTTAAATACCTTGCCCTTGAGAGACTGACTCTCTAGTGAAGAAACCAACAAACAAAGAAGTTCAATACGATATATGTGTAAGAGAGTGTTATATAAGAAACACTTGCAAGCAGAGAGGAAGGGGATAAGTGTCACTTGAGAGTTCAGGAAACGTGTGCTGAAAAAGATGATAAAAACCTGAATGGTAAAGGAGGGTACACCATTTTGGTTAGAATACTAGAAATACTGGAAGACTGACAGACTATTAGAAACAAAATTTTAGTAGTAATAATAGTGATATTAATGACGATAATAAATTATAATTAAACATAAGTAAACCTGATTGAAAGCTTATAACTATTATAATCTCTTCCGCTTTACCATATAAATGACTCCAAAGGGAGGGCTTATAAATTGCCCAAGAATACACAGATAATAAGTTGTGAAGCCAGGATTCGAAATCAAAAACATTCTTTTTTTTTAGGTTTTATCTTTTTTTTTTTTTAATTGTACTTTAGATGAAGGTTTACAGAGCAAAATTCTTGCTGTTGTTAGGTGCTGTCCAGACGATTCCAACTCATAGAGACCCCATGCACAACAGAACAAAACACTGCCCAGTCCTGTGCCATGTTCACAATCATTGTTATGTTTAAGCCCACTGCTGCAGCCACTGTGCCAATCCACATCATTGAGGGTCTTCTTCTTTTTCAATGACCCTTTAATTTACTAAGAATGATGTCTTTCTCCAGGGACTGCTCCCTCCTAATAACATGCGCAAAGTATGTAAAATGTAATCTCACAATCCTTGCTTTCTGGTTGTACTTCTTCCAAGACAGATTTGTTTGTTCTTTTGGCAGTTCATGGTATATTCAGTATTCTTCTCCAAGATCACAATTCAAAGGCATCAGTTTTTCTTCAGTCTTCCTTATTCATCGTCCAGCTTTCACATGCATATGAGGAAATTGAAAACACCATGGCTTCTGTCAGGAGCACCTTAGTCTTCAGGGTGACATATTTGCGTTTTAACTCTTTAAAGAGGTGTTTTGCAGCAGATTTGCCCAATGCAATGCATTTTCTGATTTCTTGACGGCTGCTTCCATGAGTGTTGATTGTGGATCCAATTAAAATGAAGTCCTTGACAACTTCAATCTTTTCTGGGTTTATCGTGATGTTGCTTATTAGACCAGTTGTGAGGATTTTTGTTTTCTTTATATTGAGGTGTAATCCATACTGAAGGCTGTGGTCTTTGATCTTCATTAGTGTTTCAAGTTCTCTTCACTTTCAGCAAGCAAGGTTGTGTCATATGCATAACACAAGTTGCTAATGAGTCTTCCTCCAATTTTGATGCCCTGTTCTTCTTCATATAGTCTAGCTTCTCAGATTATTTGCTTAGCATACAGATTGAATAGATATGGTAAAAGGATACAGTCCTGAGGCACACCTTTCCTGACTTTAAACCAAACTTTCCCCTTGTTCTGTTCGAACGACTGCCTCTTGACCTACGTACAGATTCCTCTGATTTCAGCCAGGATCCATCTGACATCAGTAATGATATCCCTGGTTCCAGTTCCTCTTCTGAATCCAGTTTGAATTTCTGGCAGGTCCCTGCGGATATACTGCTGCAGCAACTGTTAAATGATTTTCAGCAAAATTTTACTTGTATGTGAAGTTAATGACATCGTTTGATAATTTCCACATTCGATTGGATCACCTTTATTGGGAATAGGCATAAATATGGATCTCTTCCAGTTGGTTGGAGAGGTAGCTGTCTTCCAAATTTCTTGGCATAGACGAGGGAGCATTTCCAGTGCTGCTTCCATTTGTTGAAACATCTCAGTTGATATCCTGTCAATTCCTGGAGCCTTGTTTTTCGCCAGTGCCTTCAGTGCAGCTTGGACTTCTTCCTTCAGTACCATCAGTTACTAATCATACCCCACTTCCTGAAATGGTTGAACGTCAACTAATTCTTTTTGGTATAGTGACTCTGTATTCCTTCCATGTTCTTTTAATGCTTTCTGTGACATTTAATATTTTCCTTGTAGAATCCTTCAATATTGCAACTCGAGGCTTGAATTTTTTCTTCTGTTCTTTCAGCTTGAAAAACACAGAGTGTTTTCTTCTCTTTTGGTTTTCTATCTCCAGGTCTTTGCACATGTCATTATAATACTTTACTTTGTCTTCTTGAGCTGCCTTTTGAAATCTTCTGTTCAGTTCCTTTAGTTCATCATTTCTTCTGTTTGCTTTAGCTACTAGACATTCAAGAGCAAGTTTGGAGTCTTTTCCGACATTCATTTTGTTTTTTTCTTTCTTTCCAGTTTTTTAATGACCTCTTGCTTTCTTCGTGTATGATGTCCTTGATGTCATTCCACAACTTGTCTAGTCTTCAGTCATTAGTGTTCAATGTGTCAAATCTATTCTTGAGATGGTCTCTAAAATCAGGTGGGATATACTCTAGATAATACTTTGGCTCTTGGGAAATTATTCTAATTTTCTTCAGTTTCAACTTGAACTTTCATACAAGCAATTGATTATCTGTTCCACAGTCAGCCCCTGGCCTTGTTCTGACTGATGATATTGAGCTTCTCCATCGTCTCTTTACACAGATGTAGTAGACTTAATTCCTGTGTATCCCATCTGGTGAGGTCTACCTCCATAGTCACCATTTACGTTGTTGAAAAAACGTATTTGCAATGAAGAAGTCATTGGTCTTGTAAAATTCTATCATGTCCCCTCCTGCCTTCTTCTCCCTGCTCTTGAGCTGATGTGCACAATTAGTCTCATTTTGTTACTGGCCCATCTAATCTTTGGCTGAAGGGTGAACCTCAGGAGTGACTTCATTACTGAGCTAAAAAGGTGTCTGGGGGCCATACTTTCAGGGTTTGTCCAGTCTCTGTCAGGCCAGTTAAGTCTGGTCTTTTTTTTTTTTTTTTTTAGTTAGAATTTTGTTCTACATTTTTCTCCAGCTCTGTCTGGGACCCTCTATTGTAATCCCTGTCAGCAGTCAGTAGTGGTAGCTGTGTACCATCTAGTTGTGCTGGACTCAATCTGGTGGAGGCTGTGGTAGTTGTGGTCCATTAGTCCTTTGGAATTATCTTTCCCTTGTGTCTTTGGTTTTCTTCATTCTCCCTTACTCCAGATAAGGCAAAACCAGTGAAGTATCTTAAAGGGCCGCTTACAAGCTTTAAAACCCCAGACTCTACTCACCAAAGTAGAATGTAGAACATCTTCTTTATAATCTAGATTATGCAAATAGAGCTAGATGTTCCCTGAGACCATGATCTCCACAGCCCTCAGCCCATTAATTCACTCCCTCAGGGAGTTTGGATGTGTCTATGGAGCGTACATGACTTTGCCTTCATCAAGTTGTGCTGGCTCCCCAGTATTGTGTACTGTCTTACGCTTCACCAAAGTTACCACTTATCTATTCTCTATTTAGTGTTTTCCCTTCTCTACACCTCCCCTCCCCAGTAACCATCAAAGATTGTTTCTTTCGTGTGTAAATCTTTACCAGAGTTTTCATAGTAATGTTCTCATACAATATTTGTCCTTATGTGATTGACTTATTTCACTCAGCATAATGCCCTCCAGATTCATCCATGTTGTGAGATGCTTCACAGATTCATCATTGGTCTTTCCTTTGCATAGTATTCCATTATGTGTATGTTCCATAGTTTGTTTATCCTTTCATCTGTTGATGGGCATCTAGGTTGTTTCCATCACTTTGATATTGTGAACAACGCTACAGTGAACATGGATATGCGTATGTCTATTCGTGTGATAGCTCTTATTTCTCTAGGATATATTCCTAGCAGTGGGATTACTGCATCATACAATGTTTCTATTTCTAACTTTTTAAGGAAGCACTATATCATTTTTCAAAATGGTTGCACCAGTTAGCATTCCCACCAGCAGTGCATAAGTGTTCCAGTCTTCCCACAGCCTCTCCAACATTTGTTATTTTCTGTTTTGTTTTGATTCCTGCCAGTAGTGCCGGTGTGAGATATTATCTCATTATGGTTTTGATTTGCATTTCTCTAATGGCTAGTGATTGCAAGCTTTTCCTCACGTGTCTGTTAGCCTCTTGAATGTCTTCTTTGGTGTTCATTTCCTTTAACCATTTTTTAATGGGATGGTTTGTCTTTTTGACGTAGAGGTGATGTATTTTCCTGTAGAATTTAGTGATTAGACCTTTGTTGGATTTGTCATAGCCAAAAAGTTTTTCCTAGGCTGTAGGTTTTCTTTTTACTCTTTTATTGAAGTCCTTTGATGACCATAAGTTTTTGCTTTTTAGAGTATCCCAGTTATCTAGCTTTTCTTCTGGAATTTGTGTGCTATTAGCTATGGTTTGTATCCTGTTAATACCATGTATTAGGGTGTCTAGATTTGATCCTATTTTTCTCTTCTATGATCTTTATAATTTTGAGTTTTATATTTAGGTCTTTGATCCATTTTCAATTAGTTTTTGCATAAGGTGTGTGGCATGGGCCCTGTTTCATTTTTATGCAAATGGACATCTAGTTTTGCCAGCACTATTTGTTAAAAAGACTGTTCTTTCCCCATTTGGTGGACTTTGGGCCCTTGTTGAAGATCAGGTGAACTTGGGTGAATGGATTTACATCTGGGTTTTCAATTCTGTTCCATTGGTCAATGTATCTGTCTTTGTACCAGTACCAGGCTCTTTTGACTACCATAGCTGTATAGTAGTTTCTAAGATCAGGTGGTGCAAGTCCTCTGACTTTATTCTTCTTCTTTAACAGTGCTTTACCTCTCTGGAGCCTCTTCCCTTTCCATATATAGTTAATGATTAGTTTTTCCATCTCTTTAAAGAAAGCTGTTGGTATTTGGATGGAGATTGCATTGTATTTGTAGATTGCCTTGGGTAGAATTGTCATTTTCACAATGTTGAGTCTACCTATCCATGAGCATGGTGCGTTTTTCCATTTATGTAGCTCTCTCTTGGTATCTTGCAGTAGTGTTTTATAGTTTTCTTTGTACAGCTATTTTACATCCCTGGTTAGATTTATTCCTAAGTATTTTATTTTTTTAGGAGCTATTATAAATGGTATTGTTTCCCTGATTTACTTTTCATCATTCTCTTTATCAGTGTATAGGAATCCAACTGATTTTTGTGTGTTTATTTTATAGTCTGCTATTCTGCTGAATCTTTCTATTAGGCCCAGTAGTTTTCTTGTGGAATCTTTTGGGTTTTCTATGTATAGTATCATATCATCCGCAAATAGGGACAGTTAATCTTCTTCATTACAAATTTGGATGCCCTTTATTTCTTTTTCTTACCTTATTGCTCTAGCTGTAACTTCCAGCGCAATGTTAAATAGGAGTGGTGATAAAGGGCATCCTTATCTTGTTCCTGTTCTCAAGGGGAATGTTTTTAGCCTCTCCCCATTAAGAATGATGTTGGATGTTGGTTTTGTATAGAAGCTCTTTATTATGTTGAGGAATTACCCTTCTGTACTTATTTTATTAAGAGTTTTTGTCAGGAATGGGTGTTGGACTTTGTCGAATGCATTTTGTTCTTCAATTGAGATGATCATGTGATTTTTTTTCTTTTCTTTTATTCATGTGATGGATTACATTGATTGATTTTCTAATGCTGAACCATCCTTGCATACCTAGTATGAATCCCACTTGGTCGTGGTGTATAATTTTTTTGATATGTTGCCGAATTCTATTGGCTAGAATTTTGTTGAGATTTTTGCATCCTTAGTCATGAGAGATATTTGTCTGTTACTTTCCTTTTTGTGACGTCTTTGCCTGGTTTTGATATCAAGCTTATGCTGGCTTTATAGAATAAATTAGGAAGTATCTATTCCATTTCTATGTTCTGAAATAGTTTGCGTAGTACTAGTGTAAGCTCCTGTCTGAAAGTTTGATAGAATTCTCCAGTGAAGGAAGCTGGGCCAGGGCTTTTTTTGTTGGAAGTTTTTTTTTTTTTTTTTTTTTTTTTTTTAATTACCTTCTCAACTCTTCTCTTGTTTTGGACAAATTCAAATTTTCAACATCATTTGGTGTTAATTTGGGTAGTAGTATGTTTCTAGAATTTTGTCCATTTCCTCTAGGTTTTCAAATTTGTTGGATTATAGTTTTTTCATACTACTCTGTTACAATTGTGAGAATGATGCAGGACTGGGAAGTGTTCCTTCAATTGTACATAGGGTCGTTATGAGTCAAAATGGAATCAATGGCACCTAACAACAACAATGACAACTGTTACAATTCTTTTTATTTCAGTTGGGTCTGTTGTAATGTCCCCCATTTCATTTCTTATTTGTATTATTCGCATCCTCTCCTGTTTTTCTTTTGTCAGTTTGGCCAATGGTTTGTTGATTTCATAGATCCTTTCAAAGAACCAACTTTTGGTTTTTTGATTCATTCTATTATTTTTCTATTCTCTATTTCATTTATTTTTCCTCTGATCTTCATTGTTTCCTTTCTTCTGTTGACTATGGGCTTCTTTTGTTGTTCTCTTTCTATCTGTTTGAGTTGCGTAGCTAATGTTTTAGCTTTATCCCTTTCTTCTTTTTTGATGTGTGCATCTATTGCTATTAACTGACCTCTAAGCATTGCCTTTGCTGTGTTCCAAAGGTTTTGGTTTGATGTATTTTCATTCTCATTTGATTCTAGGAATTTTTGATTCCATCTTTGATTTCTTCAATTAGCCAGTGGTTTTTAAGCAGGGTTTATTCAGTTTCCATGTATTTGATTTTTTTTTTTTTTCTTGCTCTTCCTATTGTTAACTTCTACTTAAATGGTGTTGTGATTAGGGAAGATACTTTGTATCATCTCAATGTTTTGGATTTTTTTGAGGGTTGCTCTGTCGCCTAAGATGTGGTCTACTCTGGAAAACATTCCATGTGCCTTGGGAAAAAATGTGTACTTTGCAGCTGTTAGGTGGAGTATTCTTTATATGTCTGTGAGGTCAAGTTGGCTGATTTTGTCCTTTAGATCTTCTGTATCTTTGCTGAGTTTCTTTCTAGATGTTCTATCCTTCACCAAGGGTGGTCTTTAAATCTCCTACTATTATTAGGCACTGTCAGTTTCTCTTTACGGTACTGTTAGAGTTTGTTTTATGTATTTTGGAGCACTGTCACTGGGTACATAGATATTTATTATTGTTATGCCTTCATTATGGATTGTTCCTTTATCATTATATAATGCAATTCTTTCTCTTTTATAGTGGATTTTTTTGATTCTACTTTATCTGAGATTGGTGTTTGCCACTCTTGCTCTTTTTTGGTAGCTGCTGTTTGATATATGTTTTTCTATCCTTTGATTTTTAATAAATTTACATCTTTGTTTTTAAGGTGTGTCTCTTGTAGACAGCATATTGATGGATCCTGTTTTTTTATCCATTCTGTTACTCTGTATCACTTTATGGGTGCATTTAGTCCATTTATGTTTGGTGTAATTATTGATAGTTGTGTTTATTGCTGTCTTTTTGTAGTGCTTTTTTTTTTGAGGTGCTGATATTTTCTTTGTTCTTCTTACTCTCCTATGCTGAATTCCTTTCATTTGTAGACTTTTTTCTCCATTTCTTTTGCTTTTTTTTAAAAATTTTGTGTTTACTGAGATTTTATGTTTTATTCTTTATTTTGATGAGTAAGTTTGTTAATTTGCTTTGTGATTACCTTAAAATTTACCCTTGTCTTCCAAAGTTTGAACCAGTCTTTTATTACTTGGTATCACCTTGACTTCCTCTCCATTTGAAAGTTATGTATCTACACAGTTTATTTACTCTTTTAATATTCTGACATTGTTGTCTTTTACAGATTAACCTCTCTGGTTCCCTGTTGTAAATATTTTAGTTTTGGTTTATCCTTGAGAGTTCATTACCTAGGTTGGTATCTGGCTGATGCGGTCTTTTGTCCTAGATTCAGGTTTTCATTGGACTTTGTTTGTTTTCTAACAGAAGGACTCCCTTTAACAATTCTTGTAAGTTTGGTTCAGTTTTTACACATTTTCTTAATTTCTCTTTATCTGCAAATGTAAGTTTTACCATTATATTTGAGCTAGAGTTTTGCAGGAAATATTATTCTTGGTCAGCAATTTTTTTTTTTTTTCTTTCAAGGTTTTATACAGTCATCCCATTGCCTTCTTGCCTGCCTGGTTTCTGCCGAGTAATCAGAGCTTAGTCTTACTGTTTCCCCTCTGTATGTGGCTTTTCGTTTTTCTTGAACTGCTGTCAGAATTCTTTCTCTGTCTCTGGTTTTAGAAAATGGGATTAAGATATGCTTTGGTGACTTTCTTTTGGGGTCTATCCTACCTGGCATTTCTTGAGCTTCTTGGATGGTCAGTTTTTCATCTTTCATGATATTAGAGAAAATCTCTGTCAGCAATTTTTCAGTGCTCCTCTCTGTGTTTTCCATTTTATCCCCCGTTCTGGAACTCTGATCACTTTCAAATTATGATTTTGATCATATCCCACATTGTTCTCAGGGTTTCTTAATTTTTATTTGTTCTTTTCTTTGATTTTTATTCAAACAATGTGACAGCCAAGGATTTGTCTTCAGTTTCGCTGATCCTGTCTTTCCTTGTTTCAAATCTGTTTCTCAAACTTTCTGTGACACTGTCCATTTCTGAAATCTTGTTGTTTATCTTTTGGATTTCTAATTCTTGTTTTTGTATTATTTCTAGTTGTGAATTTATTTTGACATTTTGCTCCTGTGTTGTTTTCCTGCATTTTTCCATTGTTTTGTTGGTCTTTTCCCATGATTTTGTCTATTTTTTCCTCATTTTTGTCTGCTTTTTTCCTTCAACTCTTGGATAACCCTGAATATTAGAGATATGAATTATCTATCAGGTAATTCTAGTGCCTTGTCTTCTTCTGGAAAGTCATCTGGTGTTTTATTTTAGACACACACAGGACCTGTTCTGCCTTTTTTTTTTTTTGTATATTTTGATATTTTTCTGCTGTCTTTAGGACATTCATTATTTCCTTTGTCTATTGACTGTAGATTTGTTTGTCTTGTACTGCTTTTTTGTTTTATTTGGTTATTTCTGAGCAAGTGGGCTGGGGGTTCTTTGTTGTTTGCTTGTCTGTGAGCATGATACTTATCACCACCTTGTCCAATGGGCAGGGCTAGTTGCTCAGCTATGGTGCAGCAGGGTAAGTCCAGAGGAGGGTGAAGGGCTGGGATGGGTCATTCATGGCACATACTGAAGCCCACGGGGTGGGGCCAGGGGTCAGTGCAGGTGGTTCCAGTAGACCATACCTGTACTCTTCAGGTGTGTAATGCTCAGCACAAGGTGCAGCTAGGCAGGAGAGGGGAGGTTGTGATGTGTGGAGCTTGTGAGTGTGGGAAAGAAGAGAATGAGGATAGAGAAATAGGAGCCAAAAAAAGTGCGGAGGAAGTCTACCATTAGAATTGTGTGGACCTGGGGGAAAAATGTGCCAGTGACTTTCTAGCTGGACAATAAGTGACAGGAAGTCAAGAAGGGACAGATACAGCCCATGAAGTTAGGTGGGCAGGAGAAAGGTAAGGAAGGAATTTAGAGGGAAAAAAACAATGGAGAAAAAGTAAAGAAAAAAAGATGCCAGGGGGTTAGGAGAAAGGAAAGGAAGGAAGATAAAGACAAGAAACTGAGACAAAAAAGAATTTTAAAAAAATGCCCCAAGGGAACCCACTAGGAGCTAGCCGAGTGGTGCTACACAGTTGGTCTACAAGGAGAGGAGGTGGCACATGGTGCTAGGTGCTCAGGAGAAGTGTAAGAATGGAAGGTAGAGAGAGACAAGGAACTGAGAAAAGAAAAGAAGAGAAAAAGAAAGGAAAAAGTGCCCCAAGAACCCACTGGTGTGGTAGCGAGGACCAAGGAATAGGTTCTCCAGCCAAGTGGCACTGTACAGCCTGTCTTGAAGGAGCAGAGATTGCACACGGTACCAGGTGTTCAGGAAAAAAGAAGAGAAGGATGGTAGAGAGAAACAAGAAATCAAGAAATGAAAAAAAAAAAAAAAAAACCAAGAGAGCCCCCTGGCTTGCAGTCTTGGACCAGGGAAGTGGCTCCCAAGCTGAGCAGCCCTGCACATCCAGTCTAGTAGGAGCAGAGATGGCACACAGCACCAGGTATTCATGAGACAGGAATAGAAGGAAGGTAGAGAGAGACAAGAAACTGAGAAATGAAGAAAACAAAAAGGAAAAAAGAAAAACAAAATGCTCCCAAAGAGCCCAGTGGCATGGCAGCTTGGACTGGGGAGAAAACAGAAAGAAAAGAGGTGAGAGAGAAAAAAAAAAACTAGAAAGCAACAGCAGCAACAACAACAACAGCAACAAAAAATGGCACTGAAGGAGCTGGCCAGTGTGAGTGGAGTGAATGCAAGTGGCAAGGAGCTGGAGTCTCCCTGGCCGTGTGACCTCAGCCCAAAGGAAAGCAGCGGAGGCCAAGCAAGGGGAAGAAGAGTGGGTGGTGGGAAAGCGTGTATCTCTGATTCCCGGGTGATCTGTCTTCTGCTGGGAACTCTGTGTATTCCTGTATTCCCTGTCTGCCTTTCTGGGTTGCTGAGGAGTCCAAGATGGCAAATCTGTGCCTCATTAGCTGATAGGGGACTTCCACACCATATCTGTCCTTACTCTTTCTTCTTTTTCAGTTTCTTATTCCATTTGGTGCTAGATTGAGTTCTTTATTCCTTCATTTGATTCTTAGGGTTCCAGGATTGATGCTTTTCTCTGTTTTACTTAATTTTTCAGGTCTTTGCTGTGGAGGTATGACATGGTGCTTCTGAATTCAAAAATTCTTGAAATGATATATGAAGTCAACTCTAAGCAGCTTTATACTAATACTTTTTTGGAAATACATCTTTGTCAATTTTTTTTATTGTGGTAAAATATACATAACATAAAATTGATCATTGTAACTGTTCTGGATTGAATTATGCCCCCTTATAATTTGGGTTCCTAACCCCTATACCTGTGGATGTAATCCTGTTAAGGAATAGGGTTTTCTTTTTTAGGTTATTGAGGTCATATCAGCGTAGGGTATTTCTTAAAACTAATCACGTCTGAGCTGAAAAAGAACAGATTAGACACCGGAGCAAGCACAAACAGAGGAAGATAGATGTCACATGAAGATCACCACAGAACCTAGGAAGGAGAAATATGAAGGCCACAGAAGCTGAAAAGAGACAAAGATCTTCCCCCAGAACTGACAGACAGTGAGACTTCCCCTATAGTCAGTGGCCTGAATTTGGAGTTTTAGCTTCCTAAATTGTGAGAAAATAAATTTGTGTTCTTTAAAGCCACTCACTTCTATTTTTTTTAGGGAAAAACCAGGTAACTAAGACAAGAACTGTTTTAATGTGTAAAATTTAATGTAATTTTGTATCTTCACAATGTTGTATGACCATAAGCCAACTAGTTACAGAACATTTCCATTACCCCAAAAGGAAACCCGTGACGATTAAGCACCCACTCTCCCTTTCTCCCTCCACCCAGTTTTTGTCAACAATTTATCTGCTTTCTGTCGTCAAAGAATTACCTATTCTGAATATTTCATGTAAATTAGATTATACAATATGTGCTCTATAGTGTCTAGCTTCTTTAACTTAAAATACTTGCTGCAGGTTTTATCCATGTTGTAGTATGTATCATATGTCATGACTTTTTATGGCTGAATAATATCCCGTTGTATGGCTATAACACTTTTTGTTCATCCATTCATCAGTTGACTGGCATTCATCAGTTGAATGTTCACCTAGTTGGTCCCTGGATTTTCATTTTGTTTTTCTTTGTACTTGTTGAATTAAAACAGAAATACTGAAACTTCCTGGAATTTTCATATTTCCTCAGAGTAGCTGCAGTTTCTTTGTTAGTTTTCCCATTAAATTTTTGCTTTCTTCTATATTTTGTTTTCATTTTTATTTACTTTTTATTGTATATCCAGCATATTTATGTATTATGCAGGGAGGTTTCTGAATATTCATTTTGCCATGTTGCTAAAAATGGAAATTCTGCCATATTTTTTACCTTTAATTAATATTTGAGGAACATTGTACAAAAAAAGGGGTTGAATAATAATCCTAGTATAACTTTGTAACAGCATTCAGCATCTCAAATTCCAATTTTTTTTATGCTGAAATGAATGACATTGATTTATTTTATAAGCAGCTAATTATATACATTTAAAATTATAAATAAATTCATAGTAACAAAAACTATATGAATTTTCCCTTCAATTTGAAAATAAGTGATTTCCAGATGTTTTTACTGAATGCAAATCCTCTCAGGGAATTAGTCTTTTCCTGTCTTTACCCAACAGTACAAACATTTTCTATTATCTGCTAGTCTCTGTTCCTTTGGCTCCTACCCAGATTCTGTTTCTTTGCCTACAACTCTCAGATTTATGACTCATTCAGGCCTATCCTTTTTAATTTGGCTTCTCCCCAAGTAATTATCTTTCAGACCACTTTCCTTCTCAACCTGCATGCCAGTTCTCAAAAACAAATTTATGCTTTACTTTTATATCTAGCTTAGACTTGATGGAAAATTCAATTTTTCTACTGTCCCCAAACTCCAGTCACTCTGATTCCTTGAGGGAGAAGGCATTCAAATTATTTATGTATTTCATGTGGTTAATTTGAATGGTAGGCAATTGTGGTTAGCACAGTAAGTTGTTATTTGAGCCCGGCCATGTTGAAACTTCTGGGCATGATTCCCTCTTCTATTAACTGATTGTATAATCTTGGAGAATTCAAAGCTTTTGTATCTGAAAGATGAGAAGAATAATAGTACTTGAATGGTTTTTTTGATGTTTAAATGAGAAAAGATCTTACAGCTTAGTATAGTGTTCTGTCTCTCTATATATATACATGCATGCATATGTATATGTGTGTGTTTATGTGTATGTATGTGTTTATCTATATTTGAAAATACAAATCTAATACATATAAATTATTCAATTTAATATATGTTTATTAAAATGAATTATTTATAGATACATATATAAATTTGAAAAATACATAGTATATGAATTATACTAGAAATATGTTGATGGAAATATAATAGTTATCGAAATATATATAAGTATAGATATAATATGAATTATATTACAAAATATTCCTTTGGGTATTTAAGAAGGAAAATTAAAGAAAGATATTTACATTTTTTAAAATTTCTGTGAATATCTGATAATTTAACCTGCCTTGAAAGTGCTTTTGCTTCTTTCTTGCCACCAATTCATGGATCAAAATCACCTGTAAAACCTGTTAAAACATAAATTGCCTGACATTTGAAGGATCTGATGTATAGAGACAATTAGGGGGGAAAAAAGACAAATTAATTGTTAACTGCATATATATTCTATATTTAACTAGAAATGAATATAATTATCTCATAGCTCAGAAAATAATACTTTCATATTCAGAATACTGTAAGAATTACATATTGATTTAAACAAAATACAGTGCATTTTGGGGAGATATAAAGATGGAAAATGAAGGCATTGTTGTGAAAAAGAATTAAAACCTGTTCAACCATAATGGAAAACAAATGATACAATGAAAAATTAACAAATAGAATAATAGTAGATATGTGCGTGTTTATATGTACATATGCACACAGGTTGTACTCTAAATCTCAAGTAATCCTGAGACTATCTAATCTGATTGGTTCCTACACACATAAACACTTTACAATGTATTGGCAGTTGAAAGCCATTATTATTTATAGAAAGGAGACAGTAAAGAACAGTTACAAATTACTTATAGAAAACAAACAGTAAACGAAAGGAATAGATTTGAGGTGAACAGTTTCCCTCCACCCCCATGAGTACCCCACTTAGTCTTGTAGGACAGGAACCCACTTATGTCTAAAAGGGGGCCCATGCACCCTTCCCAAATTACCCATGTCTATTTCTGTGTCACTAGGTGGGCTTACATTAGATCAGGTGTCACCAATTGTGTGTCTTTCTGTCAGAAGGTGTCTTAGTCATCTAGTGCTGCTGTAACAGAAATACCACAAGTGGATGGCTTTAACAAACAGAAATTTATTTTCTCACTGTCTAGTAGGCTAGAAGTCCAAATTCAGGGTGTCAGCTCCAGGGGAAGTTTTTCTCATTCTGTTGGCTCTGAAGGAAGGTCATTGTCATCAATCTTTCCCTGGACTAGGAGCTTCTCCGAGTAGGAACCCTGCCTCCAAAGTATGCACTCTGCTCCTGGCACTGCTTTCTTGGTGGTATGAGGTCCCCACTCTGTCCTCGCTTCCCTTTCCTTTTATCTCTTGTAAGATAAAAGGTGGTGCAGGATACTACACAGGGAAACTTCCCTTACATTGGATCAGGGATGTGAGCTTAATAAGGGTGTTAAACAATCACGTCCTAATCCTCTTTAACGTAATCCAATCTTACCTCATTAACCACAGGCAGAGATTACGATTTACAATATATAAGAAAATTACAATCGCAAAATGGAAGACAACCACACAATACTGGGAACATGGCCTAACCAAATGGATACACATATTTTTAGGGGACACAATTCAATTCATAACAGAAGGTGTATCATCAGGTCAGGTTAGGTGTGGCATGTCTGTACTGTTTTTCTCTCTTTGTCTCTTTCTGTGGCAATTCTTGGCTGACTCTGACCTCTTATGCTTACTGGACCAGCTCTTAACCAACAGCTTCAAGACAACATTGGATGAATACCAGAGTTAGGCTGACATTACAACAGCTCTTGAGGTAAAACTGTTTTACAGGCATCCCCTATATGTTGTATGTCCAAGCCTCTGCAGGCAGCCTCTTAGCCTTTGGGACAGATTCCCCCTCAGCCCTTAGGACAAACCTTCTTTTTCCCTTTGGACAGGACTAGTCATTAAAATGGTCCCCTGTCAGTCCTTAGGAGTGCCCCCCCCCCCACCAGTTGATCCTTACTACTGGCTTCTTTTTGGCCTTTAGGACTGGCCCAGTCTTGGCCTTACAGTTTTCAGCACAGGTAGGGCTTTTGCCACTGCCAAAGATAAGCCAGTTTGGCTCCCACACTGTCGCTTTTTCTGCTCAAGTGTTCACATGTGTGGGCCTGGGCTGCAACTGCTTTCCCTTTACAGGGTGCCCAGATTCATTAGTGACCCCTTACACCGAGCTGCCCAGCCATACTCCATGAGATGACTCTGCCCACCACTGCTGTCTGTTCCATGGGCTGAATAGAACATCACTGCAACCCTGAATGCTCTGTCACTGGGCTCCTTCTGGGCATCTTGCTCTCAGCTCTACTGCTGTTCCTTTCAGTCTTCAGTGGTATCTGCTCAGTGAGTGTTACAATATCAGTGTTATGGCCCTTAACCTGAATTACAGTTCTTTTGTCTGAGTCTAGGAACTCCTCAGTTCTGGGACCCTGGGCCCAAAAGACACACCCGTCTCCAGGCTCTTAATCAAGATGTCCTCAAAAATCTTCTGTGAGAATGGCCATGCATATAGAAAAAGTACTTGTCAATTTGAATGCATGGTTTTCACAGCAGTGTCATAAACTTATCATTCTCTTAGGTAGATTGTTAACCTACCAGTCCTACTGGGTGGATTGCATGCTACTTAGGCAGATAGTAAACTGAATAATCCTTGCAAGGCACTTAGTCAGATAGCAAACAAACCAATCACTTGGCAGATTGTGGCCTGATGAAAAATTTTGGGAGAATTGCAAACCAAGGGTTAGAAAGGTCACATAAAAGAAAGACCACATAAAAGAAAGTCATTGCACCATCCCCCACATATCTGTCACTTTGTAGTACTGTGGTGGCTTGCTTGTTTCTGTGATGCTGGAAGCTATGCCACTGATATTCAAATATCAACAGGGTCACCTCTAGGGTACAAGATTCAGTTCAGCTTCCAGACTAACACAGATTAGGAAGAAGGACCTGGAAGTCTACTTCTGAAAAGAAATAGCCAGTGAAAACTTTAAGAATAGCAGCGGAGGGAATTCCGGCAAAATGGCGCTCTAGGCAGAAGCACCACACCGTCCCTCCACAGCAAAGATCTGAAAAACTAAGCCGAACAGAGAATACAACAATCCTGAAACCCTAAAATAGCAAATGAAGAGATAAAGAACTCAGCGAAGCTCCAAATGGAGTGAGAAAACTGACAGAGAATGGAGAGTGGGGAGAGATTCATGCAGAGGTCCCCTACCAGCTAACACAGAGCGGATCCACCATCTTGGACTCCTATCGGAGACCAGCAAGTGGGGGTACGAGAAAGCAGCCTCACGGAGTGTCCAGCGGGAGACAAAACAACAGATAATTTGCAGTGTGCGCTTTCCCACCCCCCCACCCCTCTTCACCCCAGCTTGGCCTCCTCTGCTTCCCGCGACCACGATCTCTTGACCGGGAAGCGCCAGCTGCTTGGATTCCACACACCCAAGCGGGCGGCTCTCTGGATGCCATTTGTTGGCTGCTAGTGTTTCTTTTCTTTTTCTGCTTCTTTTGATTTCTCACTTGCCTCTTGCCACCTCCCCCTCTTTTCACTCGAGTGCCTGGCTCTGTTCTCCATGTTTACTTCTTCCTGAGGGGCTGCAGAGTGCCAGCAATTTGTGATATACGTTTTCCCACTCTCTACCCTTCTTCACCCACACTCGGCCTCCTCTGCTTCCCGCGGACACAGCCTGTTGTCCAGAAACACCAGCCTGCACTAGCTGGCTCTCTGAGTGCCATTTGTTGGCTGCTGGTGTTGCTTTTTTTCTCTCCTTCTTTTGATTAGTTGCTTGCCTCTCGCCGCCTCCCCCTCCTTTCGCCCGAGTGCCTGGCTCTGTGCACCATTCTTTGCTTCTTCCTGAGGGGCTGCAGTGCTCCATTTGAGTGTGGAGCTGCTTCCCCCCGGTCTGGGCTACCGCACTGGTGGGATCCTGGGCTTTTCATTCGTTTGTTCATTTTGAATAGTTTGTTTGTTTTCTTTTCTTTTTCTGGAGTTGGGAGCTCTTTCTGGCCAGGCAGAGCTGCATGGCAAGGAACTCTCCTTCAGCTTCCACAAATGTGCAGAAGGATCCCTGAAGGCATTTCTTTTTGGTGGTTTTTTTGGGGGGGCTTTCTTGTTCTTTTTTTTTTTAATTTGTTTTGTTTTCTTTTCCCACTTTTTCCCTTTTTCTCTTTCTTCATTGCTCAGTTTCTCATCTCTCTGTATCTTCCATCTCTTTCTAATCCCTGAATACCAGGCGTTGTATACCTCTATGTCTTCTAGGCAGGCTGTATTGCAAAAACTGAGAGCAACTTCCCCAGACCTCATAGCTGCATCGGTGGGATCCCTGGGAACTTTGCAGTTCTTTAACCTTTCTGAATTTTATTTATTCATTCTTTTCTTTTCTTCCTCTTCCCCTTTCTTTTTTTCTCCATTTCATAATCTCTAATCTCTCCATTCCAACGGCAAGCTCCCCTGGCATTCTTTTTTGTTTGTTTGTATGTTTTTGGCTCCTGTTCCTCTCTCCTCTCTCCCATATCAATCTTAGCTCCACACATAAAAAACAGTCTGCTGCATCCTGCCTACCTGCACCGTGCGCTTGACATCACACAACCAAGTAGCACAAGCACGGCCTACTGCAACCTGCCCTGCACTGATTATCAACCCATTCTGGTGGCTGTAGTAAGTGCCAAAAACAACACGTCCCAGTAACTCCTGTTCAGCTAGACCTGCCCTGCTGTACCATATCTGAGTGACTGACCCTGCCAGTTGGAGAAGGAGGCGAAAAGTATTATTGAGCACACAGATGAGCAAAAAACAAAGAACACACAGTCCGCCTGCTCAGACATAGTCAAAATTTTTTTTAAAAAAGGGATGAAACAAATCTACAATCAATAAATGAGAAAAAAAAAACTACTGAATGCCCTGAAAACAGCAGACAATATCAAAACATTTACAAAAACAGGACACGATGGTTCCAGTAGGCATCCAAAATAAAACACCAGATGACTCTCTTCTGGAAGAAAATGCACTAGAAATACCTGATAGGGATTTCAATTCTTTAATACTCAGAATTCTCCAAGAACTGAGGCAAAAAGCTGACAAACCTGAGGAAAAAATAGACAAATTCATGGAAAATAAAGACAAAAATATTGGAAGAATTCAGGAAGGTGATACAGGAACAAAATGCCAAAATTCACAACTAGAAATTATACAGAAACAACAATTAGAAATCCAAAAGATAAACAACAAGATTTCAGAAATAGATGATGTCATAGAAGGGCTGAGGAGCAGATCTGAAACGTTGGAAGACAGGATCAGTGGAATTGAAGACAAACACTTGGATACAACTCTGTTTCAGGAAAACTCAGAAAAAAGCATAAAGAAAAATGAAGAGACCCTGAGAGTTATGTGGGACACAATTCAAAGGAAAAATTTTTCAGTGATTGGCATTCCAGAACAGGGGGAGAAAACAGAAAACACAGAGAGGATCATTGAGGAACTGCTGACAGAAAACGTCCCCAATATCATGAAAGATGAAATGCTGGCCATCCAGGAAGCTCAACGAAGCCCATATAGAAGAGACCCCAAAAGAAAATCACCAAGGCATATCATATTCACACTCGCCAAAACCAAAGACAAACAAAGAATCCTGACAGCAGCTCGTGAAAAACAAGAAGTCACATACAGAGGAGAAACAATAAGACTAAGCTCAGATTATTCGGCAGGAACCAAGCAGAAAAGAAGGCAATGGGATGACATTTATAAAACCTTGAAAGAAAAAAAATTGCCAGCCAAGAATAATATAATCTGCAAAACTCTCATTCAAATTTGATGGTGAAATGAGGTCATTTCTAGATAAAAGGAAATTAAAGGAATACGTAAAAGTCAAACCAAACTTACAAGAATTATTAAAGGGAGTTCTTTGATCTGAGGACAAACTACTTCAGCTCACAGGTAGAAACTAGGATGTAGGATTGTATGAGCCAGATACCAATCTAGGAAATGAACTCTCAAGGACTATCCAAAGAAAAAAGAAATACAACAGGGAACCAGAGAAGTTAATCAATAAATGACAACAACATCAAAACAATAAAAGAGGGAATAAATGGCATAGGTATAGAACCTTCTAATGGAGAGGAAGGCAAGGCGATACCAAGTAATGGTAGACTGCCTCAAACTTAGAAAGATAAGCGTAAAATTCATGGTAATCACAAAGATAGTTAACAAACATATTCACAAATATAAAGAAGAAAAACATAAAGTCTCGGCAAAAAAAAAAAAAAAACCTACAAAAACAAAAGAAATGAAAAAAAAATCCACAAACAAAAGTAGTACAGCACAAGAGAGTAAGAAGAACAAAGAAAACTTCAGCAGCACAAAAAAAGCACTACAAAATGACAGCAACAAACTCACATCTATCAATAATTACAATGAATATAAATGGACTCAATGCACCCATAAAGACACCGAGAGTGACAGAATGGATAAGAAAACAGGATCCATCAATATGCTGTCTACAAGAGACACACCTTAGAAACAAAGATGTGAATTTATTAAAAGTCAAAGGTTGGAAAAAATATATATCAAGCTAACAACTACTAAAAAGAGCAGGAGTGGCAATTCTAATCTCAGATAAAATAGACTTTAAAACAAAATCTACCATAAAAGACAAAGAAGGACACTATATAATGATTAAGGGGATGATCCATCATGAAAACATAACCATAATAAAACATCTACACACCCAATGACAGGGCTCCAAAATACATAAAATAAACTCTAACAACACTGAAAAGAGAAATTGACAGTTCCACAATAATAGTAGGAGACTTCAACACACCACTCTCAGTAAAGAACAGAACAACTAAGAAGAAACTCAGCAAAGATACAGAAGACCTAAAGGGCACAATCAGCCAACTTGACCTCTTAGACATATATAGAACACTCCATCCAACCACTGCAAAGTACACATTCTTTTCTAATGCTCATGGAATGTTCTCCAGAATAGACTACATCTTAGGCCACAGAGCAATCCTCAACAAGATCCAAAACGCTGAGATAATTCGAAGTATCTTCTCTGACCACAACACCATCAAGGTAGAAATTAACAATAGAAAGAGCAAGGAAAAAAAAATCACCTGCATGGAAACTGAATAATACCTTGCTTACACATCACTGGGTAATAGAAAAAATCAGAGACGGAATAAAAAAATTCCTAGAATCAAATGAGAATGAAAACACATCATACCAAAACCTTTGGGACACAGCAAAGGCAATCAACTGAGGACAATTTAGAGTAATAGATGCACATATCCAAAAAGAAGAAAGGGACAAAATCAAAACATTAACTACAGAACTCAAACAAATAGAAAGAGAACAGCAAAAAAATCCCACAACCACAGGAAGAAAGGAAATAGTAAAGATCAGAGCAGAAATAAATGAAATAGAAAACATAAAAACAATAGAAAGAATCAACAAAACCAAAAGCTGGTTCTTTGAAAGAATCAACAAAATCGACAAACCACTGGCCAGACTGACAAAAGAAAAACAGGAGAGGGCACAAATAACCCAAATAAGAAATGAAATGGGGGACATTACAACAGACTCAACTGAAATAAAAAGGATTATAACACAATATTATGAAAAACTATACTCTAACATGTTTTAAAACCTAGAGGAAATGGATACATTTCTGGAAACACACAGTAAACCGAAACTACAACAAAGTGATGTTGAAAATCTGAACAGACCCATAACAAGAGAAGAGATTGAAAAGGTAATAAAAAAAAACTCCCAACCAAAAAAAGCCCTGGCCCAGATGGCTTCACTGGACAATTCTACATAACATTTACAGAAGAGCTTGTACCAGTACTACTCAAGCTATTTCAGAGCATAGAAGAGGAAGCGACACTTCCAAATTCAATTCTATGAAGCCAGCAAAACGCTGATACCAAAACCAGGCAAAGACGTCTCAAAAAAAGAAAATTACAGACCAATATCTCTCATGAATATAGATGCAAAAATTCTGAACAAAATTCTAGCCAATGGAATTCAGCATCATCTCAAAAAACTAATACACCACGACCAAGTAGGATTCATAACAGGTATGCAAGGATGGTTCAACATTAGAAAATCAATCAACATAATCCACCTCATAAATAAAAGGAAACAAAATAATCACACGATCATCTCAGTTGATGCAGAAAAAGGCATTTGACAAAGTCCAACACACATTCCTGATACAAACTCTCAATAAAATAGGTATAGCATGGAAATTTCTCAACATAATAAAGGGCGTCTATGCAAAACCAATGGACAACATCGTTCTTAGTGGAGAGAGGCTTAAAATATTCCCCTTGAAAACAGGAACAAGACAAGGATGCCCTTTATCACCACTCATATTTAACATTGTCCTGGAAGTTTTAGCTAGAGCAATAAGGCAAGAAAAAGAAATAAAGGGTGCCCA
Source organism: Dugong dugon (assembly GCA_030035585.1). Lineage (NCBI taxonomy): Eukaryota > Metazoa > Chordata > Mammalia > Sirenia > Dugongidae > Dugong > Dugong dugon. Next base: position 104,094,933 of record CM057463.1, on the reverse strand, counting down.
AATTGGTAATGAAGAAGTTAAACTGTCCCTGTTTGTAGATGATATGATACTATACATAGAAAACCCTAAAGACTCCACGAGAAATCGACTGGAACTAATAGAAAGATTCAGCAGAGTAGCAGGATACAAGGTAAACATTCAAAAATCACTTGGATTCCTATACACCAGTAAGGAGAACAATGAAAGGGAAATCAGTAAAACAATACCTTTTTCAATAGCCCCTAAAAAGATAAAATACTTAGGAATATATCTGACCAGGGATGTAAAAGATCTATACAAAGAAAACTACAAAACACTACTTCATGAAACCCAAAGAGGTCTACATAAATGGAAAAACATACCATGCTCATGGATAGGCAGAGTCAACATTGTGATAATGACAATTCTTCCCAAAGCAATTTACAAATATAACGCAATCCCAATCCAAATATCAGAAACATTCTTCAAAGAAATGGAAAAACTAATCATTAACTTTATATGGAAAGGGAAGAAGCCCTGAATAACTAAAGCACTACTGAAGAAGAAGAATAAAGTTGGAGGACTCACACTACCTGACTTCAGAACCTACTCTATAGCACAGTAGTCAAAACAGCCTGGTACTGGTATGATGACAGATACATTGACCAACGGAACATTATTGAGAACCCAGATGTAAATCCATCCACCTATGGTCACCTGATCTTCGACAAGGGCCCAAAGTCCATCAAATGGGGAAAAGACAGTCTTTTTAACAAATGGTGCTGGCAAAAGTGGATATCCATCTGCAAAAAAATGAAACAGGACCCATACCTCACACCATATACAAAAACTACTTCAAAATGGATCAACAACCTGAACATAAAGCCTAAAACTATAAAGTTCACAGAAGAAAAAGTAGAACCAACACTTCGGGCCTAAATACATGGCATTAACAGGATATAGGATACAAAACATAACCATCAACGCACAAACCCAAACAGATAAGCTAGATAACTGGGATCTTCTAAAAATCAGACACCTATGCTCTTAAAAACACTTCACCAAAAGAGTAAAAAGAGAACCTACAGATGGGGACAAAATTTTTGGACAGTACAAGTCAGACAAAGGTCCAATCTCCATCATCTACAAGAAAATCCAACACCTCTACAACAAAAAGACAAATAATCCTATTAAAAAATGAGCAAAGGAAATGAATAGTCACTTCACCAAAGAAGACATTCAAATGGCCAACACACACATGAGGAAATGCGATCACTAGCCATTAGAGAAATGCAAATTAAAACCACAATGAGATATCATCTCATCCCGGCCTTACTGGCACAAATCAAAAATACTAGAAATAACAAATGTTGGAGGGGCTGCGGGGAGATGGGAACTCTTATACACTGCTGGTGGGAATGCAAAATGATACAACCATTTTGGAAAACGATATGGCGTTTCCTCAGAAAGCTAGAAATAGACATACCATTCGATCCAGCAATCCCACTCCTAGGAATATATCCTAGAGAAATAAGAGTCATCACTCGAATAGACATATGCACACCTATTGTCATGGCAGCATTGTTCACAATAGCAAAACGATGGAAACAACCTTGATGTCCATCAACAGATGAATGGATACACAAACTATGGTACATACACACAATGGAGTACTATGCAACGAGAAAGAACAACAATGAATCTGTGAACCATCTCATAACATGGATGAAACTGGAGGACATTATGCTGAGTGAAATAAGTCAATCACAAAAGGACAAATATTGTGTGAGACCTCTATTGTAAAAACCCATGAAAAAATTCACATGCAAAATGTAACAATCTTTGTTGGTTACCAGGAATGGGAGTGGTGGGGGGGAAATACTAAATAGGCAATAGATAAGTGGTATCTTGGGTGAAGGGTGAGACAGTACACAATACAGGGGAAACTAGCACATCCTTTACAAGGAAAGGTCTTGGAAGCCCCATAGACACATCCAAACTCCCTGAGGGACTGAATTGCTGGGCGGAGGGCTCTGGGGACCATGGTCTCAGGGAACATCTAGCTCAATTGGCATGACACAGCTTATAAAGACAATGCTCTACATTCTACCTTGGTGAGTAGTGTCTGGGGTCTTAAAAGCCTGTGAGAGGCCATCTAAGATACTCCACTGGTCTCATTCCTTCGGGAGCAAGAGAGAATGAAGAGAACAGGATACAAGGAAAAGATTAGTCTGAAGGACTAATTGTCCACATCTACTAAGGCCTCCACCGGACTGAGTCCAGTACAGCTAGATGGTGCCCGGCTACCACCGCTGACTGCTCTGACCAGGATCACAACAGAGGGTTCTGGACAGAGCTGGAGAAGGATGTAGAGCATAATTCTAACTCACAAAAAAAGACCAGATTTACTGGCCTTAAAGAAACTGGAGAAAACTCGAGAGCATGGCTCTAAGACACCATTTTAGCTCAGTGGTGGGGTTACCTCTGAGGTTCACTGTTCAGCCTGGGAGTGGACAGCCCTGTAAAACCAAGTGAGACTAACGAGGTACAGGAGTCCAGTGACAAGGGCCAGAAAGCAGAAGGGGAAAAGGAAGCTGGTGATAGGGAACCCAAGGTTGAGTAAGGATATTGTTGATGTGAGATTGTTAACCATTGTCATAGGGCAACATTTGTAGTAACTATTAAACAAGAAACTATTTTGTTCTGTAAGCCTTCATCTTAAGTGAGAATAACAGCACAACTGGAAGAGCATAGTCAATGTCACTGAACTGTGTATGTAGAAATTTTTGAAATGGTGTATCTTTGGCTACGTGTATTTTCACCAAAAAAAAAGTTTGAGAAGTTAGAGGGTTAATATGTTGTGGGGTTGTTAACCAATGTCATAAAACATGTGTACTACTGTTTCATGAGAAACTATTTGTTCTTTAAGCCTTTACCTGAAGTACAATAAAATTTAAAAAAAAAAAAAAAACAGAATTAAATCACTGGGGAAAAAAAAAAAAAAAAAGAATAGTAGCGGAACATTGATATAGTGCCAGAAGAAGAGCTCCTCAGATAGGAAGGCACTCAAAATACAACTAGGGATTAGCTGCCTCCTCTAAATAGAGTCAACCTTAATGACTTGTATGGAATCAAACTTCCAGTAGCTTCATTTACTGATGTGTCATGACTCAAAATGAGAAGAAACAAATGCAAACATCCATTAATAATCAGAACTTGCAATGTGGGAAGTATGAATCTACGATAATTGGAATTCATGAAAAATGAAACAGAACACATCAACATTGATATTCTAGGCATTAGTGAGATGAAATGGACTGAAGATATTAAAGATTTTTTTACCAACTAAGCACTCTGACATTGATCAAACATGCAATCAGCATGCATTGATAATTACTGGTGATTGGAACGCAAAAGTAATACAGCCTTGGTGGTAGAAACGATGCTGGAGATCACTTGATAGAATTTTGAAAAACCAAAGACTTATTCTTTGCAAATACATTTTTTCACCAACATAAACAGGGACTATATATGTGGATCTCACCAGATGGAATAACCAGTAATCAAATCAACTGTGTCTGTGGAAAGAGACAATGGAAAAGCTCAATATCCTCAGTCAGAACAAGGCCAGGGGTCGACTGCAGAACAAACCATCAATTGCTCATATGTGAGTTCAAGGTGAAGCTGAAGAAAATTAGAACAAGTTCACAAGGGCCAAAGTATGACCTTGAGAATATCCCACCTGAATTTAGAGACCATCTCAAGAATAGATTTGATGTATTGAACACTAATGACTGAAGAGCAGATAAGTTGTGGAATGGCATCAAGGACATCTTACATGAGGAAAGCAAGTCATCAAAAGGAGAGGAAAGAAAGAAAAGACCAAAATGGGTGTCAGAAGAGACTCTGAAACTTGCTCTTGAATGTAGAACAGCTAAAGCTAATGGAAGAAATGATGAAGTAAAAGAGCTTAACAGAGGATTTCACAGTGTGGTTCAAGAAGACAAAGTGTTATAATGCCATGTGGAAAAACATGGAGATAGAAAACCAAAAGGGAAGAACACAATCAGCATTTTTCAAGCTCAAAGAACTGAAGAAAAAATTCAAGCTTCGAGTTGCAATATCAAAGAATTCTACAGGGAAAATATTAAATGACACAGGGAGCATCAAAAGAAGATGGAAGGCATACACAAAATCACTGCACCAAAAATAATTTGTATACGTTAAGCATTTCAGGGGGTAGCATATGATGAGTAACCGATGGTACTGAAGGAAGAAGTCCAAGCTGCACTGAAGGCATTGGTGAAAAATAAGTCTCCAAAATTGACGAATATCATTTGAGAAGTTTCAACAAATGGATGCAGTGCCGGAAGTGCTCACTCCTCTATGCCAAGAAATTTGGAAGACAGCGTCCTGACCAACTGACTGGAAGAGATCCATACTTATGCCTATTCCCAAGAAAGGCCATCCAATCCAATGTGGAAATTATCAAACAGTATCATAATACCATTAATATCACAAGTAAGTAAAATTTTGCTGAAGATCATTCAAAAGCAGCTGCAACAGTATATTGAGAGGGAACTGCCAGAAATTTAAGCCAGATTCAGAAGAGGACATGGAACCAGGGATATTATTGCTGATGTCAGATGGATGCTGGCTGAAAGCAGACAGCATAAGAAAGATGTTTACCTGAGTTTTATTGACTATGCAAAGGCATTCCACTGTGTGGATCACAAATTATAGATAACACTGAGAAGAATGGGAGTTCCAAAACACTTAATTGTGCTCATGAGGAACCTGTACATAGATCAAGAGGTAGTCATTCAAACAGAACAAAAGTCAGGGAAGGTGTGCATCAGCGTTGTATCCTTTCACCATACCGATTGGATCTGTACGCTGAGGAAATAATCAGAAAAGCTAGACTGTATGAAGAAAATGGGGCATTAGGATTGGAGGAAGACTCATTAACAACTTGCATTATGCAGATGTCACAACCTTGCTTGCTGAAATCAAAGAGGACTTGAAGCACTTACTCATGAAGATCAAAGACCTCAGCCTTCATTATGAATTTATTTCAACATAAAGAAAACAAAAATCCTCACAACTGGACCAATAAACAGCATCATGATAAACGGAGAAAAGTTTGAAGTTGTCAAGGATTTCATTTTACTTGGATTCACAGTCTGCATCCACGGAAACAGCAGTCAAGAAATCAAAAGATACATTGCTTTGGGCAAATCTGCTGCAAAAGACCTCTTTAAAGTGTTAAAAAGCAAAGATGGCACTTTAAGGGCTAACGTGCACCTGACCCAAGCCATGGTATTTTCAATCACATAATATGCATGTGAAAGCTGGACAATGAATAAGGAAGACCAAAGAAAAATTGATGCCTTTCAATTATGGTGTTGGCAAAGAGTATTGAATGTACCATGGACTGCCATAAGAACGAAAGAATCTGTCTTGGAAGACGTACAACCAGAATGCTCCTTAGAATCAAGGATGGTGAGACTTCTTCTCACATACTTTGGACATGTTATCAGGAGGGATCAGTCTCTGGAGAAGGACATCATGCTTGGTAAAGTAGAAGGTCAGCTAATAAGAGGAAGACCCTCAAAGAGACGGATTGACATAGTGGCTGCAACAGTGGGCTTCAGCATAACAATGATTGTGAGGATGGAGCAGGACTCGGCAGTGTTTCGTTCTGTTGTACATAGGGTACCTATGAGTCAATGGCACCTAACAACAATAACATTGCACCATAGCAAATAAAGCATATTACTTAGAAATAAGCATTTTAAAACTATGAGATAATTGGAAAATTATTGAAGAAGTAGTTGCATCATGGAACTAGGGATGTGATAGTGAGAGATGGGAGGGAAACCTGTTGCTTTTTGATACATTCTCTATACTACTGCTCAGTTTGTAATAGCGTATATGCAGGTTATTGATAAAAATAAAATATTTTTTTAAATTTTAATTAAATTGTCTGTTAGGTTGTATTTGCATTTACTATACTATCAGAACTAAACAGAACCCTGGTGAGGTTAAGAGCTATGGCTGTTAGCCAAAAGGTAGACACTTTGAATCCACCAGCCACTTCTTCAAAACCCTGTGGGGCAGTTTCTCTCTGTCCTATAGGGTTGCTGTGAGTCTGAATCTACACCACGGCAAGGGGTTTGGTTTTTGGTTTATATTATCAAACAAGGAGCTCTGGTGGCACAGTGGTTAAGTGCTCGGCTGCTAACCGAAAGATTAGCAGTTCTAACCCACCAGACTTTCTATAGGAGAAAGATGAGGCAGGCTGTTCCTGTGAGGATTTACACCCTTGGAAACCCTATAGGATGGTTCTACTCTGTCTTATAGTATCGCTCATTCAAACATCACTCAGATATTTACACTGTCAAACATCAACCATTCAAAATCTTTAATCTATCAAATTTGCACCGTCAGATCATTTTAAATCCTCTTTCCTAAGCTCTATTGCTAGTTTATTGTTTTCATCCATATAGTAAACAAGATAATCATTAATTATCAAAAGTAAATATTAGCATTATTTAAGTTTCTTAAAAGTATATTTTATTTCAAATACTGCAAATTATTTGAACTATGAAAACCTTCACTTCATTTATTTTGTAGATAAACTTTCAACCGTATTGATTTTAATATAAAACCAGACATGGCTGCAATTTTAATCTTTATTTTTCATTGATGAGTTCTGTTTCCATGAAGATATTTTCATAAGGAATAGAAATTTAGCTAAGCTGTATCCTTCAGTGTTGAAAGTGGTCTAAATATTTATGTGTGTATATGAACAAATAAGATAATGCATTTGAAATACTTTTTAGTAAGTTGCAAGGGGCTGTTAAAATGTTGGTTATTATTAAATAATTATCACTTAATATAGCGTCTAACACCTTGAACAGATAATCCTATGTAATAAAGATTCAATAAACACATTCTGGATAGATACATACACACATATACATGCATGTACATTCTAAAATATGTATACATATATATTAGAATATTATATATTATATAATAAACATTAGTATATAGAACAGTATTCAAAGATAAACATTATTTACGCATTTTAGTAGTACCTCAGAAATGATAATTTTACCTAGTAATGCAAAATTATAAATTTAAAAAAATGGGATGAAACAAAGATAATTAAGTATAATCAAGGACAAAGACAACTGATAAAAACAAAAACAATCACATTCCTTTTAAGCACTTCTAGTTAGATTTTTCATAACCCATTCAGCCAGTATTTATTAGCTTCTTAATCCTGAAAGAGCTTTATAGTCCTGGCCAGGGACACAAACAGAAGTTGGACATTTTTTTGCCATCAAGCCATTGCAAAGTTAGAAATGCTGAAGACAAAAGTTGCCAGGTGTTCCTATCACGTTGATATCGCTAGCCAAAGGAATGGAAGAGGGTAAGGAAATCAGGCTAGTATTATTCATCTATATAGAAATAGCATCTGCCTTTGGGCTGGTAGTGTAAAAGTGATAATTTACATTGCCCTTCAATTCTTTCCTATTTTTTTTTTCTTCTTGTAAGAGAATAGCTGACTGTATGATATCATCTCTTTTCTTTGGATTTCCAAAATGTACCATATAACATTTCAAATTTAAGTTTCATTCTTTGAGAAAATTGCTAAATAGAAAAAAAAGATAACTCTCACAATGTAATACTAGCTGTTGGATGTTGGGTAGCATAATGCATTTTACAATGTCTTCAGTAAAAAATGCTTTGAATAAGAATTGGTTTGTCAAGGTTTTTTCTTTTTTTAAGTTGCCACCATTGCTCTTCTTGACTAAGTACTTCTCGTCCCTTATCCCTTCAAATAACTGAAGTTAGTAGAGTTTTGCTAAAATGTAATGTTTTCATTATTTGAAAGTACTCATTCTGTCTGTCACACATTATGTGGGAGTATGCCTTAGGCTTCTGAAGGCCTGATGAAATAATGTAAAATACACGATACACATAATTATTTCAATAAACATTATTTTTTTCTTTTCATCACTTCCAGGCTCTCTAGTTATACAACCGCATTTACGATTTAAAATTAACTTCATGGCACTTTTCTAACAATAAGAAAATTGTATTCAGGCAGTTATCACCTCTCTTCACTACCCAGGCTATGCATGTCAAGTATTTTTTTTTTATTACTTTTAGTTTTGCAACTAGTTCTGTTCTCCACAGCTTGCTCTTGTACAATAGTCTGCCTACAAAGAATTTTCATTTACTGAATTGTGTAGGAAATTCAGTACCAAAATCTGATCCAGCAAAGACCTTATAAATGTAAATAAGCACTGACTCAACAGCATGTGGGATTCATACATCTATGTTTTTTTGTGTTAAGATTGTGATACCATAGTCCTTTGCAATTGTATTAATTGGAAGCAAGCAAATGCATCATTTCTGCAAAGTTATACTTAATAAGATGCATAAATTAGGTGTCCCTCGTAAAAGAGAAGATGGCAAGAAAGAATAGGAGCAACGTTATCGCTTGAAGATCCTGGAATTATTCCTCATGTGTCACTTGCTTAAGATTTAGACTTCCTGTCACAATATTTTGGAGCCATGGTGGTGCAGTGGTTAAGAGCTATGGCTACTAACCAAAAGGTCAGTAGTTTGAATGCAACAGCCACTCCTTGGAAACCCTATGGGGCAGATCTACTTTGTCCTATGGGATCGCTATGAGTCTGAATTGACTCGACAGCAATGGGTTTGTTTGTTTTGGTTTGGCTACAATATTTCAGTTACTAAAAATATCTTTAATTTAAGATATATTTGTTACATTATTTAAAATAGTGCAAAACTACTGTAGTAGAAGAATATGAGTCATTCAAGACTGTAAATAACAAGTTTTCAATAGTAAAAATAATATTAGAGGACTTCCAGCAGAATGGCACTCTAGGCAGAAGCACCACACAGTCCCTCCACAGCAAAGATCTGAAAAACTAAGCCAAATAGAGAAAGCAGCAATCCTGAAACCCTAAAACATCAAATGAAGAGATAAAGAACTCTGCCAAGCACCAAATGAGGTGAGAAAACTGACAGAGAACGGAGAGCGAGGAGAGATTCATGCAGAGGTCCCCTATCAGCTATCGCAGCATGGATGCGCCATCCTGGCCCCCTAACGGACTCTTATTGGAGACCAGCAAATAGGGGGTACGAAAAAGAAGCTTCACGGAGCTTCCAGCAGGAGACTAAACAACCAGTAATTTGCTATATACGCTTTACCACGCATCACCCTTCTTCACCCCAACTCAGCAGCCTCTGCTTCCTGCAGCCACAGTCTCTTGTCCGGGAAGCACCAGCTGGTTGGATTCTACCTGCCCACACTGACTGGCCCACTGAGTGCCATTTGTTAGCTGCTGGTGTTGCTTTTATCCACTTTTTTTGATTTCTTCCTTACCTCTCAGCATCTCCCCTCCTTTCACTCAAATACCTGGCTCTGTGAGCCAGCTTTGATTCTTCCTGAGGGGCTGGGGAACTCTGGTAATTTGTGATATATGCTATCCCACCCCCCACCCTTCGTCACCCCCACTTGGCCTCCTCTGTTTCCCGCAGCCACAGTCTCTTGTCTGGGAAGCACTGGCTGCTTGGATTTCACCCGCCCGCACTGACTGGCTCTTTGAGTGCTATTTGTTGACTGCTGGTATTGTTTCTTTTCCAATTCTTTTGATTTCTTCCTAATTTCGCACCACCTCCCCTTCCTTTTTCTCAAATACCTGGCTCCATGCACCATCTTTGCTTCTTTCTGAGGGGCTGCAGAGCTCCATTTGAGGGTGGAACTGCTTCCCGGTCTGGGTTGCTACACTGGCAGGATCCTGGGGCTTTTGTTTGTTTGTTTCTTTTGAATTGTTTGTTTATTTTCTTTTCCTTTTTTTGAGTTGGGATCCCGTTCTGGCCTGGCAGTGCTGCGTGGCTTGGAAACTACCCCCTCAGCTTGCACAGAAACCCAGAGGGATACCTGAGGGCATTTCTTTTTTCAGTATTTTTTTTTTCTTTTCTTGAGGGATTTTCTTGTTTTTTTTTTTAATTTGTTTTGTTTTCTTTTCTCTCTTTTTCCCATTTTGTCTTTCTTCATTACTGAGTTTCTTCTCTCTATACACCTTTCTTCTCTTTCTGTTCCCGGAATACCTGGCACCGAATACCTCTACACCTTCAAGGCAAGCTGTACTGCAACAACTGAGAATAACTTCCCCAGACCACAGAGCCACACTGGTGGGATCACTGGGAGCTTTGCTGTTCTTTTTCCTTTTTGATTTTTATTTATTCATTCTTTCTTTTCTTTTTTCTCTTTTTCTTCCCCTTTTTGTTTTTCTCAATTTCATAGTCTCTCATCTCTCCACTCCAATGGCAAGCTCCACAAGCATTCTTTTTTGTTTGTTTGTATGTTTTTGGCTTCTGTTCCTCCCTCCTCTCTCCCATATCCATCTTAGCTCTACACATAACAATCTCCCACCTACATCCTACCAACCTGCACCGTGCGCTTAACATCAAACTACCAAGCAGCCCAGGGAAGGCCTACAGGAACCTGCCCTGCACTGATTACCTACCCGCCCTGCTGGCTGTATTAAGTGACAGAAACAACCCGTCCAGTAACTCCAATTCAGCTAAACCCACCCTGTGTACCGTATCTAAGTGACTTACCCTGCCAATAGGAGAAAGAGGCAAAAAGTATCATGCCCACAGACTCCCAAACAACAAAGAACACATAGCCTGCCTGCTCAGACATAGCCAAATTAAAAAACAAAGGATGAAACAAGCAAATTTACAATCAATAAACAAGAAAAATAACTACTGAGTGCCACGAAGACAGCAGATAATATCAAAACATTTGAAAAAACAGGACAGGATGGTTCCAGTAGGCATCCAAAAAAAAAAAAAAAAAACAGATGACTTTCCAGTAGAAGAAAAGGCACTAGAACTACCTGATAGGGAATTCAAATCTCTAATACTCAGAATTATCCAAGATCTGAAGCAAAAAACAGACAAAAAAGGGGAAAAAATAGACAAATTCATGGAAAATACAGACAAAAAATTGGAATAATTCAGGAAAATAATGCAGGAACGAAATGCCAAAATAAATTCACAACTAGAAATTGTAAAAAAACAACAATTAGAAATCCAAAAGATAAACAACAAGATTTCAGAAATGGATGGTGTCATAGAAGGGCTGAGAAACAGATTTGAAATGGTGGAAGACAGGATCAGTGGAATTGAAGACAAACACTTGAATACAACTCTGTTTCAGGAAAACTCAGAAAAAAGAACAAAGAAAAAAGAAGAGACCCTGAGAGTTATGTGGGATACAATCAAAAGCAAAAATTTGTGAGTGATCGGAGTTCCAGAATAGGGGGGAGAAAACAGAAAACACAGAGAGGATCATTGAAGAACTGCTGACAGAAAACTTCCCCAATATCATGAAAGATGAAAAGCTGGCCATCCTAAAAGCTCAACGAACCCCATATAGGAAAGACCTCAAAAGAAAATCACCAAGGCATATCATAATCACACTCGCCAAAACCAAAGACAAACAAAGAATCCTGAGAGCAGCTCGTGAAAAACAAGAAGTCACATACAGAGGAGAAACAGTAAGACTAAGCTCAGATTATTCAGCAGAAACCATGTAATCAAGAAGGCAATGGGATGACATATATAAAACCTTGAAAGAAAAAAAATTGCCAGCCAAGAATAATATATCCTGCAAAACTCTCATTCAAATTCAATGGTGAAATTATGTCATTTCCAGATAAACAAAAATTAAGGGAGTATGTAAAAGTCAAACCAAACTTACAAGAATTACTAAAGGGAGTTCTTCGATCAGAGCACAAACAACTTCAGCTCACAGGCAGAATCTAGGAAGCAGGATCGTACCAGTGAGATACCAATCTAGGAAATGAACTCTCAAGGACTATCCAAAACTAAAAGAAGTACAACAGGGAATCAGAGCAGTTAATCAGTAAATGACAACAACATCAGAACAATAAAAGAGGGAATAAACAGTGTAGGTATAGAAACTTCTAATGGAGAGGAAGGCAAGGCGATACAAAGTAATAATAGACTGCTTCAAACTTAGAAAGATGACGGTAAATTTCATGGCAACCACAAAGAAAGTTAACAAACATACTCATAAAAAAAAATAGAGGAAAAACATAAAGTCTCAGCAGAAACAAAACCGAGAAAAACAAAAGAAATGAAAAAAAAATCCAGAAACAAAAGTAACTCAGCACAGAACAGTAAGAGGAACAAAGAAAACATCAGCACCACAAAAAAAAAATCACTACAAAATGACAGCAACAAACTAACATCTATCAATAATTACACTGAATGTAAATGGACTCAATGCACCCATAAAGAGGCGGAGAGTGACAGAATGGATAAGAACAGTATACATCAATATGCTGTCTACAAGAGACACACCTTAGAAACAAAGATGTGAATTTATTAAAAGGCAAAGGTTGGGGAAAAAAATATCAAGCTAACAACTACCATAAAGGAACAGGAGTGGCAATTCTAATCTCAGATCAATTAGACTTTAAAACAAAATCCACCATAAAAGACAAAGAAAGACAGTATATAATGATTAAGGGGAAGATCCATCATGAAGACATAACCATAATAAATATCTACGCACCCAATGACAGAGTGCCAAAATACGTAAAACAAACTCTAACAACACTGAAAAGAGAAAGTGACAGTTCCACAATAATAGTAGGAGACTTCAATACACAACTCTCAGTAAAGGACAGAACAACTAAAAAGAAACTCAACAAAGATACAGAAGACCTAAAGGGCACAGTGAGCCAGCTTGATCTCATAGACATATTTGGAACACTTCATCCAACAGCAGAAAAGTACACATTCTTTTCCAATGCACATGGAACTTTCTCCAGAATAGACCACATCTTAGTCCACAGAGCAATCCTCAACAAGATCCAACAAGTTGAGATAATTCAAAGTATATTCTCTGAACACAATGCTATCAAGGTAGAAATTAACAACAGAAACAGCAAGGAAAAAAAATTCAATTACATGGAAACTGAATAATGTCCTGCTTACACATCACTGGGTAATAGAAAATATCAGACATGGAATCAAAAAATTCCTAGAATCAAATGAGAATGAAAACACATCATACCAAAACCTTTGGGACACAGCAAAGGAAGTCCTCTGAGGTCAATTTATAGCAATAGATGCACATATCAAAAAAGAAGAAAGTGACAAAATCAAAACATTGACTACAGAACTCAAACAAATATAATGAGAACAGAAAAAAAAAAAACCCACAGCCACCAGAAGAAAGGAAACAATAAAGATCAGAGCAGAAATAAATGAAATAGAGAACAGAAAAACAATAGAAAGAATGAACAAAACCAAAAGTTGGTTCTTTGAAAGAATCAACAAAATCGACAAACCACTGGCAAGACTGACAAAAGAAAAACAGGAGAGGATGCAAATAACCCAAATAAGAAATGAAATGGGGGACATTATAACAGACCCTACTGAAATAAAAAAAGATCATAACAGAATATTATGACAAACTATACTCCAACAAATTTGAAAAGCTAGAGGAAATGGATAAATTTCTAGAAACACACTACATACCCAAACTACAACAAAGTGATGTTGAAAATCTGAACAGACCCATAACAAGAGAAGTGACTGAAAAGGTAATAAAAAAACTCCCAGCAAAAAATTCCCTGGCCCAGATGACTTCACTGGAAAATTCTACAAAACATTTACAGAAGAGCTTGTACCAGAACTACTCAAGCAATTTCAGGATATAGAAAAGGAAGAAACACTTCCAAATTCATTCTATGAAGCCAGCATAACGCTGATACCAAAACCTGGCAAAGACATCACAAAAAAGAAAATTACAGACCAATCTCTTTCATGAATATAGATGCAAAAATTCAGAACAAAATTCTAGCCAATAGAATTCAGCATCATCTCAAAAAAATAATACACCACGACCAAGTAGGATTCATACCAGGTATGCAAGGATGGTTCAGCATTAGAAAATCCATCAATGTAATCCACTGCATAAATAAAACGAAAGAAAAGAATCTCACGATCATCTCAATTAATGCAGAAAAGGCATTCGACAAAGTCCAACACCCATTCCTGTTAAAAACTCTCACTAAAATAGGTATAGAAGGGGAATTTCTCAACATAATAAAGGACATCTATGGAAAACCAATGGCCAACATCATTCTTAATGGAGAGAGGCTGAAAACATTCCCCTTTGAAAACAGGAACAAGACAAGGATGTCCTTTATCACCACTCATATTTAACCTTGTGCTGGAAGTTCTAACTAGGGCAATAAGGCAAGAAAAAGAAATAAAGGGCATCCAAACTGGTAATGCAGAAGTTAAACTGTCCCTGTTTGCAGATGATATGATACTACACATAGAAAACTCTAAAGACTCCACGGGAAATCTACTGGAACTAATAGAAAGTTTCGGCAGAGTAGCAGGATACAAGATAAACATACAAAAATCAGTTGGATTCCTATACACCAGTAAGGAGAACGATGTAAAGGAAATCAGGAAAACAATACCATTTTCAATAGCCCCTAAAAAGATAAAATACTTAGGAATATATCTGACCAGGGATGTAAAAGATCTATACAAAGAAAACTACAAAACACTACTGCATGAAACCCAAAGGGATCTACATAAATGGAAAAACATACCATGCTCATGGATAGGCAGACTCAACATTGTGAAAAAGACAATTCTACCCAAACAATTTACAAATACAACCCAATCCCGATACAAAAACCAACAACATTTTTCAAAGAGATGGAGAAACTAATCATTAACTTTATATGGAAAGAGAAGAAGCCCCCAATAAGTAAAACACTACTGAAGAAGAAGAATAAAGTTGGAGGACTCACACTACCTGACTTCAGAACCTTCTATACACTTACAATAGTCAAAACAGCCTGGTACTGGTACAATGAGAGATACATTGACCAATAGAACAGAATTGAGAACCCAGATGTAAATCCATCCACCTACGGTCACCTGATCTTCGACAAGGGCCCAAAGTCCCTCAAATAGGGAAAAGACAGTCTTTTTAACAAATGGTGCTGGCAAAACTGGATATCCATCTGCAGAAAAATGAAATAGGACCCATACCTCACACCATATACAAAAACTAATTCAAAATGGATCAAAGACCTGAATATAAAGCCCAGAACGATAAAGTTCATAGAAGAAAAAATAGGTCCAACGCTACAGTCCTTAATACATGGCATTAACAGGATACAGACCATCACCCTCAACACACAAACCCCAGAAGATAAGCTAGATAAGCGGGATCATCTAAAAATCAAACACCTATGCTCTCCAAAAGATTTCACCAAAACAGTAAAAAGAAAACCTATAGATTGGGAAAAAAATGTTTGGACAGTAGAAGTCAGACAAACGTCTAACCTCCCTAATCTACAAGAAAATCCAACACCTCTACAACAAAAAGACAAATAATCCTATCAAAAAATGGGCAAGTGAAATGAATAGACACTTCACCAAAGAAGACATTCAAGCAGCCAGCAGACACATAAGGAAATGCTCACGATCACTAGCCATTAGAGAAATGCAAATTAAATCCACAATAAGATACCATCTCACCCCAGCATTACTGGCACAAATCCAAAACACTGGAAATAACAAATGTTGGAGGGGCTGTGGGGAGATTGGAACTCTTATGCACTGCTGGTGTGAACACAAAATGATACAACCATTTTGGAAAATGATATAGCGCTTCCTCAGAAAGCTAGAAATAGACATACCATTCGATCCAACAATCCCACTCCTAGGAATATATCCTAGAGAAATAGGAGTCGTCACTCGAATAGACATGTGCACACCTATGTTCATGGCAGCATTGTTCACAACAGCAAAACAATGGAAACAACCTAGATGCCCATCAACAGATGAATGGATAAACAAACTATGGTACATACACACAATGGACTACTATGCAACGAGAAAGAACAATGATGAATCTGTGAAGCATCTTATAACATGGATGAAACTGGAGGACATTATGTTGCGTGAAATAAGTCAATCACAAAAGGACAAATATTCTATGAGACCTCTATTGTAAAAACCCATGAAAAAAGTTTATACAAAAAAGTTACAATCTTTTTTGGTTGCCGGGGATGGGAGGGGTGGGGAGAAATACTAAATAGGCAATAGATAAGTGGTATCTTCTGTGAAGGGTGAGACAGTACACAATACTGGGAAAACCAGCACAACTTGTACAAGGAAAGGTCAAGGAAGCTCCTTAGACACATCCAAACTCCCTGAGGGACTGAATGGCTGGGTGGAGGGCTGTGGGGGCCATGGTTTTGGGGAACATCTAGCTCAACTGGCATAACACAGTTTATAAAGACAATGTTCTACATTCTACCTTGGTGAGTAACGTCTGGGGTCTTAAAAGCCTGAGTAGCCATCTAAGATACTCCACTGGTCTCATCCTTTGCGAGCAATGGAGAATGAAGAGAACAGGATATAAGGAAAACATTAGTCTGAAGGACTAATGGACCGTAGCTACCAAGGCCTCCATGAGACTGAGTCTAATACAGCTAGATGGTGCCCGGCTACCACTGACTGCTCTGACCAGCATCACAACAGAGGGTTCTGGACAGAGCAGGAGAAGGATGTAGAGCATAATTCTTACTCACAAAAAAAAAAAAAAAAAGACCAGATTTACTGGCCTAAAGGAGACTGGAGAAACCCCGAGAGTATGGCCCCTAGACTCCCTTTTAGCTCAGTGGTGAAGTAGCTTCCGAGGTTCACCGTTTAGCCTGGGAGTGGACAGCCCTATAAAACCAAATGGAATTAATGAGGCACGGCAGTCCAGGGACAAGGGCTAGAAGGCAGAAGGGGACAGGAAAGCTGGTGATAGTAAACCCAAGGTTGAGAAAGGATAGTGTTGATATGTTGTGAGGTAGTTAACCATTGTCATAGGGCAACTTATGTACTAAGTGTTTAATGAGAAACTGTTTTGTTCCATAAACCTTTATCTAAAGTGAGAATAGCAGCACAACTGGAAGAGCGTAGTCAATGTCACTGAACTGTGCATGTAGAAATTTTTGAAAGGGTGTATCTTTGGCTGTGTATATTTTCACCAAAAAGAAATAAAAAAGGTTGAGAAGGGAGAGGGTTGACATGTCGTGGGGTTGTTAACCAATGTTATAAAACAATACGGGTACTACTGTTTAATGAGAATCTATTTGTTCTGTAAACTTTTACCTGAATTACAATTTTAAAAAAAAGTGAAAAAAAAAAATATTAGAAAAAACACAATAATGCTAACAATATCTGTTTTAAAATGACTTTATGAGTTTAGTGAATACATATATTCACATTTTATAACTCTGGAGTAAATCTTACATCACAGTAGTTGGAATACTACTTATTAAAAAAATTCCAATTAAGGTTTATCTTAAAACACAGGTTCTGTATTCTAAAATCTTTAAAATCAATATTATTTGATATGACAATTCACATTAAATATTTGTTTTTAGTTCTGGAAATTAAATTAGTCATAATATTTGCATGTCATGTTTTATAATTGAAGACTTACAAAGTCTAATTATTCTCATCTCAAATATCTTCATTTAAGAGAGGTTATAATGAGATATGAAAAATGAAACTACACCAGTTAGCTGAATTTAATTGTGGGAGTGTGACGTTAACAAAGGAAGTTAATGACATGACTTACGCTGCACGGAGATAGGAAACAAAACAAAATCTTCAAATTTTGTTTGTGGAGTGGAGGTGCAAAATTCTGACAGTAGGAAAATAAACTCTATGATTCTGATGAAAGAATACAATTTGATGGTGATTTGGGGGTGGGGAGAAACTCAAGTTATCAGACTCTGAGGATAACATTATTAAGCAGGCTTAGTTCAGAGAAAAGAAAATTCATTTAAAGCCAGTATAAAAATTAATTACTTATCTAATATTTAAAGACTATCTTTTATTATTTCACTACTTAAATTAATTATTCATACAACACTCTAGTTCAAATCCATTATATTGTGTGAGTAATCTTACAACCCCAAATGACTTACTAATGGAATCCACAAGAATTTTTACTGAGAGAAACAATATAAAGTTATTATTTTTCTGTTTTTTTCTTCATGGTGTAAATCACAATGTACTGAGTAAAAGTTAACCATATTTTTAAAACAGAAAAATAAATAGAAGAGTGTTAATGGATGCAGGTATAAATGGAGATAATGATGTGGATATAAATATAGATAGCAATACATAATACAGTTTGATAATTAAAATATTTGAAAGAAGAGGAAATCTTTACTCTCAAAATATTTTTGAAGTTTAAATGTCTGAAGGGAAAACTGTATTTGTGTTAATTTCTTTTTATGTTCTTTTATTCTTAAAATATCACCAATTCCTTTTAGAGAAAATATTTGAGAATTAATATTGCTATTGTGTAGATGATTTATTTAACATATTTTCCTATTGCTGGGCATTTACTGTAATTTAACTTCTTAAGTCATTAGGGATATGCTTTTATTGTACATAAATATGTGAATATCTATTTTTTTCCCACATGATACAATTTTAGGATTCAAAGGATAGTAATTGTACCTGTATCCTGACAATGGCCACAAAGGGGTACTACACTGTCTTAAGGTTTCCCTACTTTCTGTCCACATCTTTGTAAACATAGCTTTCTTAAGCCCTCTCCAGATTATCCAATTTGAGCTGACCATTTCCTTTCTGCTAGGATCCTAACTGAAAACATCTTCCTCAAAATTTTTTTATTTTTATAATCTTGATATATGTTATACTGAAAATATCATAGGAAACATTACATATTTAGCAGTTTCTTTATTACTAGTAATAAATTGGGTAGTCTGGAGAGAGCTTAATAACGCTATGTTTACAAAGATATGAGTGAAGCACTGGTGGTTCAGCAGTTAAGAGCTTGGCTGCTAACCGAAAGGTTGGCAGTTTGAATCCACCAGCCGCTCTTTGGAAACCCTATGGGGCAGTTCTATTCTATCCTATAGTATCACTATGAGTAGGAATCTACTTGACAGCAATGGGTATGGTTTTGGTTATTTATTACTAGCATTATAATTTATGTTGTTTTGGCTTAAATTTTAAACTCCTCAAATTTTGAAAACAATTATATTATTTGGGTTTGTGTGTTTGTGGTAATTTGATCAGAAAAAAAATTACATCGGTTTATCCTTATACTTCTATTGTTATTAAAAGCAAAATGCTGAAGAAGTTATTTTTATTTCCCTCAGAATTAGAACTTTTTTTTTAATTGAAACATTCTGAACATATTGTTATAAAATTTTAAAGCATCAGTTGTTTCAAAAGCACATATCTAAAATAACAAATTAACAAAGACAGCCCATTCCTAAATGTGATTATAAACACTGGCAAAGAGGTTAGGATTTACAATACATATTTTTGGAGGACACAATTCAATCCATAACAGGGACCTTCTTTATCTTTAGATAACCTGGGCCAGTATGTCTAAAAAACAATAAGAAAGCTTTTGTTATGTCAGGAAGTCTGTAAAGACAAAAAGTGAAATACTATATGCTAAATTCAAAAGATATAGTAAATTCAAAAAATTTTTCACTGGTTAGTTGTGATTGGTAATTGTGAAGTCTTACCTGGTGCCTCTCTTTTTTCTTCCTCAACTCTTCTCACATTTTTAACTGTTATAAAATATCCATTTCCACTCTTCAGTCTATGCTTTTCTCTTTTTGTTGGGAGTTTTAGACACATTTGCCATAGCTACAATTGTGCTGTAGGCACAGTTTCCACTTACACAAATTTGAATCTACTTCAATATTCTCTCATGATTCCATAAAATGCAAAACTACCAGCCAGTCTTACAATCATAGATCTGGAAAGCCTCGTTCAGTCCAGTTACTTGTGGTTCAGGCAGTTGTCAGTTAACGGAAGCTTCTTTAAGAAAGAAAAGACATCAAGAAAAAGACAGAGGTAAAGTTGAACTCAGAAAATCTATGCTCGTATGTGATTCTGTCTTTAATAACAGTATCAACTTTACTTTTTTGTAGAAGTCACTATGCTCTTTAGAAAGCTTATTCTTGTCCCTGTTGTCATCCTGTAGAAGAAAATAAATTGATGAAAATGAAAACAATTTCAAATATACTTCTATCTAGCATTCATCTTAGGGAAAAGTGAATATGAGTTTAGGACAGCAGACTTTGTATATATAAGACAAAGATATTTGATAACAAATGAGATACATGTTTTTAAGTAGTATATTTTTATGTTCAGAACAGTATTTCTTGAATATGTATTTTCTGAGTGGGCATGATGATCTCTGTTGTTTCTCTCTTTAAATACAGATCAACTGCTTTTGGCTACAGTTGGATCCTAAGGGAAACAGAATCTACCTAATTCTGCAAGATGGTTGTTCCTATTGCCAAAAGATAAATATGCAAAAAAAAATTCATTTTGCATTCATTCCATTATGATAGAACTCAAACTTGTGCTTTTACTTTAAGTCTGACATATTTTTTCCAGGCTAGGATCTGTCATAGCTCTACAGAAATGTTAATACAGTGTGTATCTTCTGAAAAACTAAAGTATATGAGAAGAAATCCAGATGATCTTGCAAATTCTATTAAGATACAGTAAAATAAGATACACATTCAGTTTTAGATTTTATTTTAAAACTCACTGAATGCATATAAAGGCATATGATTCTTTTATAAGTGATTTACATTAAATAGCTTAAATTTAATATTGGTCTATACATTTTTAATTCATTTTGATTTTTCCATGTTCATCAAGTACCTGGAATGTTTTCAAAAGGGCCTATGAAAATACTGTAAACACTATGAAGGATGAAAAGTCTAATAAGAATGATTTAAAAGTTTTTATAAAAATATATAGACTATTATTATTCTCATAAGTGGACAAATAAGCAACATCATCATACACGGAAAAAATACTGAAGTTGCCAATGGTTTCATTTTACTTGGATTCACCATCAACACACATGGAAGCAGCAGTCAAGAAATCAAAGGACGCATTGCATTAGGCAAATTTGCTGCAAAAGACCTCTATAAAGTGCTAAAAAGCAAAGATGTCACTTTGAGGACTAAGGTGCTCCTGACTCAAACCATAATATTTTCAGTTGCCTCATATGCGTACAAAAGCTCGTAAATGAATAGTGAAGACCAAAGAAGAATTGATGCCTTTGAATTATGGTGTTGATGAAGAATATTGAACATATCATGGACTGTCAGAAGAATGAACAAATCTGTCTTGGAAGGACTACAGCCAAAATGTTCCTTAGAATCAAAGATGGTGAGACTTCTTCTCACATGTTTTGGACATGTTATCAGGAAGGACCAGTCCCTGGAGAAAGACACCATGCTTGGTAAGGTAGAGGATCAGTGAAAAAGAGAAAGACCCTCAACGAGATGGATTGACACCGTGGCTGCAACAATGGGCTCAAACATAGCAATGATTGTGAGGATGACGCAGGACCTGTCAGTGTTTCGTTCTGTTGTATAAAAGGTCATTATGAGCTGTGAGTTGGAACTGACTAGATGGCACCTAACAACAACAACAGTCTATTATTTTATTTTCCATTTCTGAATGAGGTAAATATTTCCAAAGACCAGAGAAATTTCCCAAAAGTTACTATTCAATAATAACTTGTGGCTTTTTTAGTTTTTTAAAAATAACCGGTATTTTGATCAATAAATATTTAATTTGAATTTACTATGACTCTTGTGTACAACTTACAGAGAATCAGTGGTCTGATTATACTAACCGGTAGTAAAACAAAACAAAACAAAAACCCATTTCTACCGAACCCATGTCTTACAAGTAGAACTTTTTCATACGGTTTCTTAAATAGAGAAAAAAATTATTTATTCTTAAAAAATAAATAGACACAAAATGCATATGGAAACAGATTGCCAGGCTTCTTTTCCACAGCACTGCTGGGTAGGTTCAAAATGCCAACCTATTGGTTAGTAGTTGAGGACAAACTGTATGTACCACTCAGGGACACACAATAACTGATTGTACATCTAAGTAAAATATATAATTAAAAGGTACACTAAAGACATACAAAAAAAGTAATAAACCTTATCTGTTTTAGTTTATTTTCATTTAAATCTGGTCAATTGTAATCCAATAGAGACAATTGTGATAATCTGCTCTTTTGAAAGCTAGTGTAGACAAGCTATGTCTAGGATGTTTCTAGAAGATAGTCTCTTATTTCTGAATTGGGTACACTGTAAGAATATATGTGTGTGTGTGCATACGTGTGAGTGTGTATATGTATACTTTTTTGGTCAAAGTGGTTGGGTCATGAGTCCATTGATACTCTGTTTTTGTCACTTTCATTTCTGTTACCAAGGTCATCATGTAGGCACATAAATTAGATACCACAGAAGTGAATGTGCAGCCAAATTGAATAACAGGATTGATCAGGAAAACAGAGGCAAACTATCACCAAATAGAATTATAATCTAGTTATTGAATACTTTTTTACATATAGGGCTATTTTTTAGGCATTCTAAAAAACATTGTAATATCTCCTTAGAAGGAACATATATTTTTTTTGAGAAATTACTAAATAAAAAGAAAACAAAAGATTGGAACATTAAAACCCTCTTAAATAATAGTTCAAGAAATGCAAATTCTAATGTAACATATGCTTAAATGTCTTCAACAGGGCAAATCTTTCAATTGAGTGGAAGGAGACATAAGTTGAACCAATTATTCAAAAAAAAAAAAAACTTTAGAGGGCATATTTAATGTTAATTATTAAAAAATTGGCTGAAAAGGAGTATCTGAAATTCAGTATATCCCCTCAAAACTCCCTATGAGTAGATATCTTAAGACTATAACTATTAGTTGAATATTTGAATAAAAAATCTTAGAAGCTCACTTGATAAAACTATCTTATCTGGGGGGTGGGGCCAAGATGGCAGACTAGTCAGATGCTTCCAGTGAACCCTCTTCCAACAAAGACCCAAAATAACAAGTGAATCAATTATATATGGCAATCTAGGAGCCCTGAACATAAAAAACAGAGTTGAAGAACAAAAACGAGTGGCAGGGGAGGGACATACGGTTTGGAAGCAGCAAGGAGGTACCAGATCTGACCTGGTGAGAGCCTGAGCGCTCCAGGCCTGAGCAGCTTGGGGGTGAGCAGTGACGCAGGCAAGCAGCAGTGAGAGACCCAGCTGCAGAGAGTCTACATGAACACTCAGAACCAGTGAGAAGCAACCCTGGATCCGTGAAAGATAAGTACTTGCATACGGCCTACCACGTGGATCAAAAACATCCTTCTTAGGGAAAAAACTCTCTCCCACTTACCTCCGCACTCCCTGCTCTGCACTGATCTCGGACTGGCTTCAGCAATTGCTGAGTCCCCCAGGCCAGAAGTAGGATCCGTCACACACCCGGAGCCATTCTCCCTGCCTTGGAGAGGGAACATATTAAAAATTGGGGAAAAATAATCTGCTAGCTCCCCTAAGACAGGAACCCAGGGTAGGCACAGCTCCTTTGCCTAGGTACAGGCATAAGGGATCCACAGACTTTGAGTGCCTTTCCCCTGCATAGACTTGTGTAGGCTCATTTCAACAGCATAAGCCCTCATTACCGCGGTACAACAGGGTATATACTGGAAGTCTAACTACAACTGTTTCAACTGTGAAGTGGTAGGTTCTTGACATTTGACACTGCTCTGCCCATTAAGCAGGGTCTTCATCTACCCACATGAGGGGCCTGAGGACTAGTGGCTCCACCCATGCCACTTAGCCACCTGCAATAAGGGCCCATGAATAAGAGGTGCCCCCCAGTCCTTACAGCCAACAGACCACATATTAGGCCATAAAGCAAGTCTTAACAAAATCCAAAGCATCGAAATCATAGTCTGGCTGAAAAGCCCACCCACCTATGCTCTCTAAGGAACAGGGACACCTCTTCCTTCTGGACACTCAGGGCAGCCGTCAGCCTCCTGCCTTGTTCAGAGTGTGTCCCCCTGCTGCAGTCAGAAGCCTGTGCTATACCAATCACCCATGCCTGCTTAGGACTGTAAGTGAGAGCCTACACCACACACTTGGTGGCTATCTACCTGGGCACCTGAGCTGAACCCATATAGGAGGAGTGGGTGGACTCCTAAACTCACATACCTAGAAACAAATCTAACTACCTGGTGACAGGACATTACAGCTTCAAATGTGCCAATAATCCAACTAGCTAATACGAGCAGCCTATCTGGGCATATCAAAACAAAACAAGAAGCTAGGACATAGTAAGAAAACATAAATTAAATAAATATAATAGCTTATTGATGGATCAGAGTCAACAGTCAATATCAAAACACATAAAGAGGGAATCCAAGATGACTTCAGCAAGTTCTCAAAATAAAGACTCTAGAAATTTTCCAGAGGAGGAAAATTTCTTGGAATTACCAGAGGCAGAACACAAAAGATTAATACACAGAACTCTTCAAAAATTTAGAAAGGAAATTAAGCAAAACGCAGAACACCAATAGAGGAAATTAAAAAGATTGGAGAAGAGCAAATTTAATAGGCTGCAAGAGTCCATAGAGAGACAGCAATCAGAAATCTAGAAGATTAACAATAAAATTGCAGATTTAGACAAGTCAATAGAAAGTCATAGGAGCAGAATTGAGGCAAGGGAAATCAGAATTAGTGAGACTGAGGACAAAGCACTTGACACCAACTTATATGAGGAAAAATCAGATAAAAGTATTTAAAAAAATGAAGAAACCCTAAGAATTATGTGAGACTATATCAAGAGAAATAACCTATGAGTAATTGGAGTGACAGAACAGGGGAATAACAGAAAATACAGAGAGAATTGTTGAAGATTTATTGGCAAAAAGCTTCCCTGATATTGTGAAAGTTAAGAAGATATCTATCAAAGAAGCTCGTCAAACCCCACATAAGGTAGATCCGAAAAGAAACTTACCAAGACATATTATAATCAAACTTGCCAAAACCAAAGATAAACAGAGAATTTTAAGAGCAGCTATGGATAAATGAAAAGTCATCTACAAAGGCGAGTCAATAAGAATAAGCTTGGACTACTCAGCAGAAACCATGCAGGCAAGAAGTTAGTGGGATGACATATATCAAGGCTTGAAGGAAAAAAATTGCCAGCCAAGAATTATATATCCGGCAAAACTGTTCTCAAATATGATGGGGAAATTAGGGCATTTCCAGATAAACAGAAGTTTAGGGAATTTGCAAAAACCAATCCAAAATCACAAGAAATACTAAAGGAAGTCCTCTGGTTAGAAAATCAGTAAAATCAGATAACAAACCCAAGACTAGAAAACAGTACAGAGGAACCATATATCAACCCAGACACGGAAATCACAAAAATAAATCAAAGCTAAAACACTGAAAATAGAGAAACAGACGTTAATATGTAAAAGATGACAACATTAAAACAAAAAAGAGGGACTCACAGAATGTAGACATAGAATTTTCATATGGAGAGGAAGTCAAGGCGATATAAAGAAAAGACTGGTATAAACTTAGAAAAATAGGCGTAAGTATTAAGGTAACCACAAAGGAAACTAACAATCTTACAAGTCAAAATAAAAAACTAGAAAAATATAAAAACACAGCAAACACAGAATCAACAATGAAAAATATGAAAAGAAAATACATAAAGAAAAATAACTCAGCACAGAAAATTAAGTGGAAAAAAGAAACTGTGAACCACTCACAAAAAAAAAAAAAAATCAAAATGACAGCACTAAACTCATACCTATCAATAATTATTCTGAATGTAAATGGACTAAATGAACCAATAAAGAGACAAAGAGTGGCAGATTGGATAAAAAAGCACAATCTGTCTATATGCTGCCTACAAGAGACACACCTTAGACTTAAAGACACAAACAAACTAAAACTCAAAGGAAGGAAAAAAATGCACCAAGAAAAGAACACTCAAAAAGAGCAGGAGTGGCAATACTAATCTCTGGCAAAATAGACTTTAAAGTAAAATCCACCATAAAGGGTAAGGAAGGACACTAACTAATGATTAAAGGGTCAATACACCAGGAGAACATAACCACGATAAATATTGACACACACAACAATACGGCTCCAAAATACATAAAACAAATTCTAACAGCACTGAAAAGAGAGAGAGACAGCTCCACAATAGTAGTAGGAAACTTCAACACACCACTCTAAGTCAAGAACAGAACATCCAGAAAGAAGCTCAACAAAGACAGACTGAAGATTTAAATGCTACCATCAACTAACTTGATCTCATAGACATATACCAAACATCCCACCCAACAGCATCCAAGTATATTTTCTTTTCCAGAGCACATGGAACATTCTCCAGAATAGACCACATATTAGGTCATAAAGCAAATCTTAACAAAACCCAAAGCATCAAAATATTACAAAGCATATTTTCTGACCATAAAGAAGTAGAAATAAACAACAGAAAAAGCAAGGAAAAAAAAATCAAACACCTGGAAACTAAACAACACCTTGCTCAAAAACTACTAGGATATAGATGAAATTAAGGATGGAATAAAAAATTCATAGAATCAAAAGATAATGAAAACTTATCCTACCAGAACCTTTGGAACACAGCAAAAACAGTGTTCAGAGGTCAGTTTATAATAATAAATGCACACATCCAAAAACAAGAAAGGGCCATAATAAAAACTTTAACCCTACAACTGGAATAAGTAGAAAGAGGGAAGCAAAAGAAGCCCTCAGGCACCAGAAGAAAGGAAATAATAAGAATTAGAGCAAAATTAAATGAAACAGAGAATAGAAAAACAACTGAAAGAGTTAACAAGTCCAAAAGCTGGTTCTTTGAAAAGATCAACAAAATTGATAAACCACTGGCCAAACTGACAAAAGAAAAACAGGAGAGGAAGCAGAAAACCTCTATAAGAAATGAGTTGGGTGGTATCACAAAAGAGCCAACAGAAATGAAAAGAATCATAACAGAATACTATGACAAATTGTACTCTAACAAATTTGAAACCTAGAGGAAATGGACCAATTTCTAGAAACTTACTACCTACCTAAACTAACACAAACAGAGGTAGAACAACTAAATAAACCCATAGCAAAAGAAGAGATTGAAAAGGTAATTAAAAAACTCCCAACAAAACAAAGCCCTGGCCCGGATGGCTTCACTGGAGAATTCTACCAAACTTTCAGAGAAGAGTTAACACCACTACTACTAAAGGTATTTCACAGCATAGAAAAGAATGGAACACTCTCAAACTATTTCTATGAAGCGAGTATAACCCTGATACCAAAACCAGGTAAAGACACCACAAAAAAAGAAAATTACAGACCAATATCCCTCATGAACATTGACACAAAAATCCTCAACAAAATTCTAGCCAACAGAATTCATCAACATATTAAAAAAATAATTCACCATGATCAAGTGGGATTTATACCAGGTATGCAGGGTTGGCTCAGTGTTAGGAAAACAATCAATGTAATCCATCAAATAAATAAAACAAAAGACAAGAATCACATGATATTATCAATCTATGCAGAAAAGACAATTGACAAAGTCCAACACCCATTCATGGTAAAAATTCTCAGCAAAATAGGAATAGAAGGGAATTTCCTCAGTTTAATTAAGGGCATTTATACAAAGCCAACAGCCAACATCATCCTAAATGGAGAGACTTTGAAAGCATTCCCCTTGAGAACTGGAACCAGGCAAGGATGCCCTTTATCACCACTCTTATTCAACATTGTCCTGGAGGTCCTAGCCAGAGCAATTAGGCTAGAAAAAGAAATAAAGGGCATCCAAATTGGTAGAGAAGAAGTCAAAGTATCTCTATTTGCAGATGATATGATCTTATATACAGAAAACCCCAAAAAATCCACAAGAAAACTGCTGGAACTAATAGAATATTTCAGCAAAGTATCAAGATACAAGATAAACATACAAAAATCATCTGTATTCCTTTACACGAACAAAGAGAACTTCCAAGAGGAAATCACCAAATCAATACCATTTACAATAGCCCCCAAGAAGGTAAAATACTTAGGAATAAATCTAACCAGAGACATAAAAGACCTATACAGTGAAAACTACAAGACACTACTGCAAGAAACCAAAAAGGACCTGCATAAGTGAAAAAACATACCTTGCTTATGGATAGGAAGACTCAACATTGTGAAAATGTCAATTCCACCCAAAGCGATCGACAGATACAATGCAATCCCAGTCCAAATTCCACTGGTATTTTTTAATGAGATGGAGAAAAAAATCACCAACTTCATATGGAAAGGGAAGAGACCCCAAATACGTAAAGCATTACTCAAGAAAAAGAATAAAGTGGGAGGCCTCACACTACCTGATTTTAAACCTATTATATCTCCATGATACTCAAAACAGCCTGGTACTTGTACAACAACAGAAACATAGACCAATGGAACAGAATTGAGAATCCACACATAAATTCATCCACCTATGAGCAGCTGATATTTGACAAAGGCCAAAAGCCTGTTAATTGGGGAAAATACAGTCTCTTTCACAAATGGTGCTAGCATAACTGGTTATCCATCTTTGAAAAACTGAAACAAGACCCATACCTCACACCATGCACAAAAACAAACTCAAAATGCATCAAAGACTTAAATATAAAATCAACAATGATAAAGATCATGGAAGAAAAATTAGGGACAAAACTAGGGAGCCCTGAAACATGGCTTAAACACAATATGAACCATGAGTAACAATGCACCAGCACCAGGAGAGAGACTAGATAAATGGGAGCTCCTAATAATCAAACACTTATGCTCATCAAAAGACTTAACCAAAAAAGTAAAAAGACAACCTACAGACTGGGAAAAAAGTTTTGGCTATGACAAATCTGATCAGCGTCTAATCTCTAAAATCTACAAGATACAGCAAAACCTCAACAACAAAAAGACAAATATCCCAATTAAAAAATGGGCAAAGGATATGAACAGGAGCTTCATCGAAGAAGATAGTCAGGCCGCTAACAGATATATGAAGAAATGTTCACGATCATTAGCCATTAGAGAAATGCACATCAAAACTACAATGAGATATCATCTCACCCCAACAAGGTTAGCATTAATCCAAAAAACACAAAACAATAAATGATGGAGAGATTGTGGAGAGACTGGAACACTTATACACTGTTGATGGAAATGTAAAATGGTACAAGCACTTTGGAAATCAATTTAGCGCTTCCTTCAAAAGCTAGCAATAGAAGTACCATATGATCTAGCTGTCCCACTCCTTGGAATATATCCTAGAGAAATAAGAGCCGTCACATGAATAGATATATTCACACCCATGTTCATTGCAGCACTGTTCACAAGAGCAAAAAGATGGAAACAACCCAGGTGCCTATCAATGCATAAATGGATAAACAAATTATGGTATGTCCACACAGTGGAATACTGTGCAATGATAAAGAACAATGATGAAGCTGTGAAACATCTTATAATGTGGAGGAATCTGGCGGTCATCATGCTGAGTGAATTTAGTCAATCACTGAAGGAGAAATATTGTATAAGACCACTATTATAAGAACTCAAGAAAAGGTTTAAACACAGAAGAAAACATTCTTTGATGGTTATGAGGGTGAGGGTTATTTACTAACTAGATAGTAAATAAGAATTATCTTAGGTGAAGGGAAGGACAGGTCACACTACTGGGGAATTCAGCACAACTGGACTAAACCAAAGCTAAAAAGTTCCCTGAATACAATCAAACACTTTGAGGGACAGAATAGCAGGGGTAGGGTTCTGGGGACCATGCTATCAGGGGACATCTAGGTCAATTGGCTTAACAAAGTTTATTAAGAAAATGTTCTGCATCCTACTCTGGTGAGTGGCATCTGGGGTTTTAAAAGCTTCTAAATGGCCATCTAAGATGCATCAATTGGTCCCAACCACCTGGAGTAAAGGAAAATGAAGAACATCAAAGACACAAGGAAAGTATTAGTGCAAGAGACAGAAAGGGCCACATAAACCAGAGACTTCATCAGCCTGAGACCAGAACTAGATGGTGCCCAACTACTATCAATGCCCGCCCTGACAGGGAACATGACAGAGAGTTCCAGATGGAGCAGGAGAAAGGTGAGGTGCAGAACTCAAATTCTAGTAAGAAGACCAGACTTAATGGTCTGACTGAGACTGGGGGAACCTCGGAAAGCATGGCCCCTGGATTCTCTATCAGCCCAGAACTAAAACAATGTCCAAGGCCAACTCTTCAGACAGGGATTGGACTGGACTGTGGGACATAAAGTGATACTCAGGAGGAGCGTGCCTCTTAGCTCAAGTAGATAGAAGAAACTAAATGGGCAGCTTCTGTCCAGAGATGAGATGGGAAGGCAGAGAGGGTTAGGAGCTGGTTGAATGGACATGGGGAATCACGGGTGGAAAGGAGGAGTGTACTGTCACAGTATGTGGAGAGCAATTAGGGTCACATAACAATGTGTATATAAATTTTTGTATGGGAAAAAAATTTAAAAAAAAAACTATCATATCCACCTCCTTTTATTTATAACCCTATCTATACTTTTTTTTAAATAAATTATTTGCATATATTCAGAGTCCTTAGATCTCTTATTTGTACTTTTTTGTCCTCAGTACCACAGCTTTCTACCTAATAATTCAATCAGTTTTGCCATGCTCCCCAATCATGGAATTTGGTGTGCTCACAGAATCTCAGTTACAGTCCTGTGAAATCAGGGACTGTGTATCCGACATTTGGTAAAGCCTGTTTTACTGTTTTATTGTGGTAAATGTATATATAACAAAACATTCACCAATTCAACGTTTTTTCCATGTAGAATTCAGTGACATTGATTATGTTCAGCATGGAGCAACTCTCACTGTTATCCATTTCCAAATTATTCCATCTCTCTTAATGGAAACTCAGTGCTGCCTAAGCAAGAGTTCCACCTTCTCCCTGCATCCCACCCCTGATAAACACTAATAAACTTTGGTCTATATACATTTTCCTATTTTATATAAGTGGGATCATACGGTATTTGTCCTTTTATGACTGACTTATTTTACTCAGTATAATATTGTCACAATTCACCCATGTTGTAGGTAAGCCCATTTTAATATTTGCTAAGTGATGTTACAAACCCATAAAATAGTTTCCCAAACAAGTTATTTTAGCTTATTTTTTTGTTTGATCATTTTACTGATCTCGGGCTTTAGCCAGAAGTTCTACTGGAGACAGTTTCCTAATTCTACCTCATTTCTCATCCGCTCTAGATTCGTACAAGCTGGAGATTTATCCATGTTATGACACACGTGGATACAACTAACAATTTATGGAAGATCATCATGGTCCTTGTTTAGCATAAACCCTTTGCACTTGACTACAACCTAAAGGCGGTTCAAACTCATTCAGCAGCACCACAAAAGAAAGGCCTGGCAATCTGCTTCCATAAAGATTACAGCCAAGAAAATCCTGTGAAGCAGTTTTACTCTGCAATACATATGAGTCAGAATCAACTGGACTGCAGTGGGTTTGGTTTGGATTTAGAAAATCACCCTTTGTTGTATGAAACATCGTTGCCCAATACTTTCTGCTATTTTTCATTTCATACCAAATACATGTATTTCCCTTGATTTTCTATGAAATGTAATGATGAATTAATTTGATAACTTCAAGTCAAAGTGCTTGACCAGGTCGTTCTCTTACACTAGGGTTTTAGTAGTTCTAAGTCAAGAAAAAAGAACTCTGTTGGTGCAGTGGTTAAGTGCTGGCCTCTAACCAAAATGTTGGCAGTTCAAACCCACTGGCCGTTCTGAGGGATAAAGAAGTGGCTATTTGCTTCCATAAAGATTACAGCATTGGAAGCCATAAAGGCAGTTCTACTATGTTTTATAGGGTGGTTATGATGCAAAAGCATAAAAAAGCATAACAAATTATGGATAACATAGCAAAGAACGGGAATTTCAAAACACTCAGTTGTGCCCATTAGGGACCTGTACATAGATCAAGAAGCAGTCATTTGAACAGAACAAGGGAATACTGTGTGATTTAGAGTAAGAAAAGGTGTGTATCAGGGTTGTATCCTTTCACCATACTTATTAAATCTGTATGTTGAGCAAATAATCCTAGAAGCTGCACTATATGAAGAAGAACTGGGCATCAGGATTGGAGGAAGACTCATTAATAACCTGCGTTACACAGATGACACAACCTTGTTTGCTGAAAGTGAAGAGGACTTGAAGCACTTCCTGATGAAGATCAAAGACCACAGCCTTCAGTATGGATTGTACCTCAACATAAAGAAAACAGAAATCCTGACAAGTGGACCAAAAAGCAACATCATGATAAACAGAGAAAAGATTGAAGTTGTCAGGGATTTCATTTTACTTGAAACCACAATCAACACCTGTGGAAGCAGCAGTTAAGAAATCAAAAGGCTCGTTGAATTGGACAAATCTGCTGCAAAAGACCTGTTGAACTTTTCAACTGTTGAAAAGCAAAGATGTCACCTTGAAGACTAAGGTGTGCCTGACCCAAGCCATAGTGTTTCCAATTGCCTGATATGCGTGTGAAAGCTGGACAAAGAATAAAGAAGATGGAAGAATAATCGACGCCTTTGAATTGTGGTGTTAGCAAAGAATATTGAATATACCACAGATTGCCAAAAGAATGAACAAATCTGTCTTGGAAGAAGTACTACCAGAATGCTCCTTAGAAGCAAGGATGGCAAGACTACCTCTCACACAGTTGAGGAGGAATCAGTCCCTGGAGAAAGACATCATGCTTGGTAGAGTAGAGAGTCCGTGAAAAAGAGGAACACCCTCCAGGAGATGAATTGACGCAGTGGCTGCAACAATGGACTCAAGCATAACAACCATTGTGAGGATGGTGAAGGACCAGGCAATGTTTCATTCTGTTGTACATAGGGTCGCTATGATTCGGAACCAACTCTATGGCACCTGACAACATGAGTTGGAATTGATCTGATGGTATACAACAACAACAAGAAGAGAAAGTTCCTTGGGTGGCGCAAACAGTTATCATGCTCAGCTGCTAACCAAAGGTTGGAGGTTCAAGTTCACCCAGGGGACCTGGGAGGAAAGGCTTAGAAATCTACTTCTGAAAAATCAGCCTTGAAAACTCTATAGAGTACCGTTTTATTCTGACACTTGAGTTTACCATGAGTGAGAGTCAACTCAACGGTAATTCGTTTGGTTTAACCTAAGAAAAAATAATAAAAGTCCGCAAATAGACTGATACAACAAATTTGCAGATGTGCATTATCTTCTGGACAATAAAATTATCATAACTTTACCACCACTGTTATTTCCGCTCTACCTGAAATAGACCTGGGAATATTTGTTGAAATGAAATTGACTTCTGTATCTGATACACAGTCAGTTTTTTACATTAAACAAATATCTATTGAATAAAATTTGTGTGAATTGGTCTGTATAAAATTACATAGAGCATGCTAATACTAAAATGAATAAGATATGGCTTATATTTTTGAAGAGTGCCAGTTTGGTGCAAAAGACAGACTTGCAAATATATGACAAGTACTTTATCAAAGCACAGCGATAACTTGGTGGAATCACAGAGGAGTGATCAACTAACTTTGTGCAATAAGATGTCATTGTAAAGTTAACACATTCGTACTTCTTAAAAGATGAGTAGAAAGTTTCATAGGCAGAGAAAGTGGTAGATAATACTTTGGGAATGGGGAAAAAACTTGTACAAGAATATGAAAAAAGTCACAGGAGCATAAAAGTGTCTACCATGCCATTCAATGTAGAAAGTTCAATACTGCTCAAACAAAGGCTACAATTACTTGAAGATGAGTCTATTAACAATGCATTTTTATAAATTTTGAGTATCATGTTTAGAAGTTCTACCTTTATCATTTAAGAAAGAGGGTAATATAAAAAAATTAAATGAAGAAGGAATATAATCCTAATTTTTAAGGATGGGTAATCTAAAGCAGTGTACCTGACATACGGTAATAAGGAAATAAATTATTAAAAATACAGTCACTTAGGAATGCATATCAATAGTCAAAGCCAGAAAACCTATAAAAGTTTTCTACCAAAAGGACTAATTAGAATTACATGTGAAGTATTTTGAAGCTATAGATGCCTAGGCTGTATGTAGTACAAACTTTCTGAATCAGGACCATAGGGGGATAGACAGGATCATGTGTTTATTAACTTTTTCCATAGGTTTATCTGATTCACATTTTTTTTTTAAAGAATCAGTAGAAAATTGGAATGAAGACCAATGCAGAAATAGATTAAATCCACATTTCTGAATGTATATTAGGAAGTTGAGTATGAGTAAGTAGATGGTGATCGTATCAATTGAGAATGTTAGAACACAAGAAAAGAAAAATTTTTGGAATAGAAGAAAAGAAATTCAGTTTGAATATATGGCTGTTGGATTTTATCAGCATATTAAACTATGAATTAGTTTATTGAGTCTTTACTATATATGCACGTGTATACAGTTTTAGGAAATATTTATATGTTTTATGTAAAATTTACTAACGTCTTTTTTCATTTATGTGATATTTTACATATTTTTACCAAAGTATATTTATTTGACTTCCCTGTATAGGAGAGATTTGCAGAATTATTTTCTTTTTTCTTTTAATATTTCTTATGGTTGTGTTCTTAGTCCATTTTGGTGGTGTTTGATGGATAACTGACCTGGAGATTTGGTATCCATTCACATGACTCCATTCTGAATTCTTGGCATAAAACTGCTCACTGCCTGTAACAAGTGATTAATTTCTCCTCCTAGGTTTACTGTCATATGAATATCCTTGGATTTACATGTCTGAACCAATCTTTTTTCTTTTTATTCAACAGAGTATCTAAATTCTAAAAAAAAATTGGTAATGGCCTGTTTTTAGCACGTTTCTCAAGATATATGTTTACTTTATACTTCTAGTTCACATACCATGTGTACTAGAAATGTATATATGAATTAGATATTTAATACAAAGAGTTGAAATATTTTCCTAGGAATTGAAATTATTTCATAGGAATGGTTGTATTTTAAAAGTCCACAATGTAGCAGATAATTCTTTTACGTGTATCAAAAAGATGTTATACTTAAAGATGCTATCATTACTGCTGGTTTAATATCAATTTGCAAATCTAACATGTCAATCATCTGTCTCTATTATTAGCCAATTGGCAGACAAATGTCCCAGAATTTTCTTCTTTTAATATACATAAGGACAATGGTATCATAATAGGCACTTTTGCAGATGAAAATATTATAGGATTTTATTCTTTAAAATAATTTCAACCAATCACCAAAATGTATTTAGAATTATTTATTTTTCCTGATCATGTAAAAGAGGGTCTCAGTCTAAACAAACATAAGCAGCTGAATTTTGTCAAAAACCACATGTGCTTGAAAGAGGACTTGAGCTGTAGAAAGAAAAGCAGCCCAGCTGAATCTTGATTTCTGCTGATGGGACCCTGAGTAGAGAAGCCAATTTAACCATGCTTGGACTTCTGATCTATAGAATCATGTTGTTTTAAGTCACTAAGTTTGTGATAATTTGTTACACAGTAATAGAAAACTAATGCACTGCTTTTATTTTAAAATGTTGTATGCATATGCCAATACAAATTGGGAATCATACCAGACTTTAAGAATAAAAATGCAAATCCTCCAAATCTAAAGGTGGCCTTGAAAACTGTACTTTTGTCCACTCATCTCAAAGAATAATCTAGCTACGAGAAAGACTTTGCTTAATTTTCTTGTTTGAAAGAGCTTATTTCCTTTCCATTTCATAAGTCATTGTGTTTTACGTCTCTTTTCTTGTCCAGATTGAGTCAGGTATTCCATGAAAGAAGACAAGAGCTGACAGGTAGAACGAGGTTTCCTCACTGAATTGAAAGTAAACCAAGAAATAAATCTTTTAACTTTAACATTAAATTATTTTCAATATTAAAAATGGAAGACATTTCTTAAGGATTTATTAACTGTAGAATTCACAAAAATAGTGTTACCTTAGCAACTCATGACACCGAAATTAAGCTGTCAAAGTCTCAATCATTCAAAAAGGGTCACTGATCTTCACGTGAACACAGCAGATGAAAAAGAGTGGCTGTGATGTACTTTGCCAGGTTTTTGAACTCCAATAAACAAGCCAAGCTGTGTTTATGAACTCCCTAAAATAGACAAGTGGAGAATACAGAAGTATCTCAGGGTGCCAAAGAGGATTTACAGGTAGTTGGACATTGCACATACTGCTGAAGGAGACTTCATTTACTAAATCCCTTTGTAATAAGGGACCCTGATGTACCACAAAAAGCCAAACAGTAACAATTGCTGTTCTTGTCAACGTGTGTGGCTTTATCACATTATCTGTCATTAAGAACAGATCTCTGCGCTCAGCATTTCCCTTGAAGAACACTGGGGTGCCTTTTGAGATGAAGCTGGGGAAGAAATCAGCATGAAATTCACAGGTTGCAAATATAGTAAGTGAAGATATCATCGTTGCCATTTTGCTGAGATAAAATAGAAATAAGAGAAAAAAACAAGTGAAAATCTCCAGTGCAACTCAGCTCTTACAAAGCAACTCTAAACACGTAGCACAATTTTATTTTAGTTTAGCTCTTAATAAGCCTTAATGCGATTGAAGGAGATATTCAAGAAGAGACATTTTACATATCCTCAGAGAAGGCCATCTTTTTTTTTTTAAATTGTTGTAAAAATATACATAACACAATATTTACCAATTGAATGTTTCTCATGTGTACGATTTAGTGACATCAATTACATTAATAATGTTGTGCAACTATCACCAATATCCGTTGAGAGAAGGTCATCTTTTGATTGGATTATGTAATTAACAATATTTTTAGCCAAATAAAATGTAGAAAGTGTTAGATTGACTTGTTCCTGGTGATTCATTTTCTCTCAGAAACATTTTTTTTTTATGCATTTCTCAACGATATGTTGAAACATAACAGTGTTGGACTAAATCTATGGGCATCTGATCTTGGTTTTACAGTTGCATTGGTAAAAAGAAGATTGCTCATTTTATAGTGCAGTTGTATTGCAGTTCATTCAGATGGCATTTCTGATCCACTTTTCATCCTTTTCATCCTTTCTAAAGAATGAATGTATGGTTGCACAAAATCTGTCTACTAGCTTAATGTGGATTAATGATGGTG
This sequence comes from Dugong dugon, assembly GCA_030035585.1. Lineage (NCBI taxonomy): Eukaryota > Metazoa > Chordata > Mammalia > Sirenia > Dugongidae > Dugong > Dugong dugon. Next base: position 104,057,719 of record CM057463.1, on the reverse strand, counting down.
CACCAAAAACATCCACAGCCTAATCCCTGGAATTTGTGAATATGTTAGGTTAGATGGCCAAAGGGAGTTGGTAGATGTAATTAAGGTTACAAGTCTTGAGATGGGGAGAGTATCCTGACTTAACCGGCTTAACACAAATCTAACTACATGAGCCTTTAAAAGCGGAAACATTTTTACAGCTAGATTCAGAGAGATGTAGTGTAAGAAGAGGCAGGTGCAGTCTGAATTGTGGGAAGGAAACCATCTGCCATTTCTAGCTTTGAAGATAAAGGAGGCCGTTAGCCAGGGAATGCAGGCAGCCTCTAGCAGATGAGAATGAACCCCGGGCCTAGAACCAAGAAGTAAATAGGCCCTACAATTGCATGAACCTGAATTCAGCTAAAAGCCTGAATGATCTCAAAGTGGTTCATTCCCTAGAGTCTTCAGACAAGCTCTGCTGACACTGTGATTTTGAGCTTTTGAGACTTCAGGCAGAGAAACCAGGAGAGCTTACGAGTTTCTAACTTACAGAACTGTGAGTTAAGAAATTTCTGTAGTTTTCACACACTACATGTGTGGTAATTTTTATAGCAGCAATAGATAACTAATATACCAACTCAACAAACTTCTCGATGACTTCTGTTCTCTGACACAATCTGGTACCGTTCTGTTACTTAATGGCTTATTCTACATTTCTAATGTTCTCTCAGCAAGATGAATTGACACAGTGGCTGCAACAATGAGCTCAAACATAGCAATGATTGTGAAGATGGTGCAGGACTAGGCAGTGTTTTGTCGTGTTGTACACAGGGTCACCAGGGTTGCTATGAGTCAGAACAGACTCAACGGCACTTAACAACAAATGACAATGTTCTCTGTAACTCTTCTTGCTCTGCTTCCAAGCATGTCCTGTTGTTCACCATTGTTTATTATTTATTATGATAGAATTGTTATCTTCTTACATAAACATGTATATGAACTCATCATGTTCTTCTACATTTCCACCCCAAGTGGAAATTCTGCATACTTAAATTTCTAGCATTCACTTTTTCACTCTAGGAAATGCTTTGGGAACCACACTATTCTAATTGCATACACTGCTGATAATACCTAAAAATCTAAGTGCTGTTATACTCAGTAGAGTACTCCCATTTCCAAATAAAAACTCTCAGAAGAGTATTCCACAGACCAACAGATAGACCTGGGCTGGGATCCAATCCTGGGAGTCCAGCCAGCACTAAATATCCAAAAGGAGTCTGGAGTGTGGCCACAATCAAAGGAAACAAGCAGAATACTTACAGATTGAAACTGGAAACATTTTATTGTAAAACTCACTTCCTAGCCCAAATGTGGAAGAAATGGAGTCCATTCTGAGTTTAAAGTTGTTTTCAGTGAACATAGATATGATGTGAACTAAGGCATGTAGTGGCGGCTGCTTTTCCTCTTTTCTTCTTCCTCTTCTTCTCCTCCTCCTTCTTTTCCTCCTATTTTCCATTTCCCTTCCCCTTCCCCTCCTCCTCTTCCTCCACCTTCTCTCCTTCTTCTTTTCTTTTCCCCAGATTCTTGTACATTTACATACATCTATTATTAAAACAGAAATGCGATTGAGATTTTTTACATATTTGGAATTCAGACATTTTTTACCCTTCTCAATACATTGGTGTGAGATTATATTCCTCTGCTAATTATGGGGGGAAATCATTATCTTATGTTGATTCAAGATTAAAGAACCCAACCTCACATGATATATTAGAGAAATAAATCTGTAAATTAAATAATTTATTTGTTCTTGTTGAAGGGAACATATATTTGTGGAATGCTCACAGTGATAGATGATAGGGATATGGGAGTAAACATATCCTTGCTTTCATGGAGTTTTAATGGAGGAGTAGGGCAGATATGAAAGAGGAAAACACTTTATAAGCTGCAATGAAAAAAAAAAAAACCTAGTTTTGTAATAACATATTTTGAAACCAAGCTATTTTGTGTCAAAACAGGCTAGAGAGGATTACAAGAACTTCTCAATAGAGTAATACTGAATCTTTAATTTGAATTCTGAAGATTCAGTTGTAATTTAGCAAACTGATTTATGGGAAAAAGAATTACTAAAAACAAGAATATAATACTGTGAGTTTATTGAGATGGAAGGTGCTTGGCGCAGTAAAGGTAAGAGAAAGCTAATGTGATTGGAGAATAATTGAGAGGGGTAGATAACTGGCTAATAATGAAAAGCAAGTAGGGACCAGATTATGACTGATGCCAAAGGAATTGTTAAGGTTTATAAACTTTAATCTAAGAGCACTAGGGACACATTAAAGTCATCTAAGCAAGAAAAAAAGAAATGCTCCCATGAGTCTGTCAGTTCGTCATATTGTGGGGGCTTGCATGTTGCTGTGATGCTGGAAGCTGTACTATCAGTAATCAAATAACAGCAGGGTCACCCACGGTGGACAGGTTTCCCTGAGCTTCCAGAAGAAGACAGACTAGGAAGAAGGACCTGGCAGTCTACTTCTGAAAAAAATTAGCCAGTGAAACCCTTATGAGTAGCAGTAGAATATTGCCTGATACAGTGCCCAGAGATGAGCCCCTCAGGGTGGAATACACTCCATAAACAACTGGGGAAGAGCTGCCTCCTCAAAGCAGAGTTGACCTTAACAATGTGGATGAAGTCAAGCTTTCAGGACCTTCATTTGTGGATATGGCATGACTCAAAATGAGAAGAAACAGCTACAAACATCCATTAATAATCAGAACTTGGAATGTAAGAAGAATGAATCTAGGAAAATTGGAAATCGACAAAAATTAAATGGAACTCATAAACATTGATATCCTAGGCATTAGTGAGCCGAAATGGACAAAAATTGGCCCTTTTGAATCAGACAATCATATGGTCTACTATACTGGAAGTGACAAATTGAAGAGGAATGGCATTGCATTCATCATCAAAAAGAACATGTCAAAATTTATCCGGACATAAAACACTGTCAGTTTTAGGAAGACCAGTTAATATGACTATTATTCAAATTTATGCACCGACCACTAAGGCCAAAGATGAAGAAATTGAAGATTTTTACCAAATTCTTCAGTCTGAAATTGATCGAACATGCAATCAGGATGCATTGATAATTACTACTGATGGGGATGTGAAAGTTGGAAGCAAAGAAGAATTGGTAGTTGGAAAATATGTCCTTGGTGACAGAAACAATGCCAGAGATCACATGATAGAATTTTGCAAGACCAATGACTTCTTCATTGCAAATACCTTTTTTTTAATAACATAAATGGCAAGTATACAAGTGGATCTCACCAGATGGAATACACAGGAATCAAATTGACCACATGTGTGGAAAAAGACGATGGAAAAGATCAATATCATCAGTCAGAACAAGGCCAGGGGTTGACTAAGGAACAGACCATCATTACTCACATGCAAGTCCAAGGTGAAGAAGAAGAAAATTAGAACAAGTCCACGAGAGCCAAAGTAAGAACTTGAGTATAGCCCACCTCAATTTAGAGACCATCTCAAGAATATTGAACACTAATGACTGAAGACCAGATGAGTTGTGGAATGACATCAAGGACATCATATGCAAAGAAAACAAGAGGTCATTAAAAAGACAGGAAAGAAAGAAAAGACCAAAATGGATGTCAGAAAAGACTCTGAAAGTTGCTTTTGAACTTCGAGTAACTAAAGCAACTGGAAGATATAATGAAGTAAAAGAGTTGAACAGAAGATTTCAAAGGGTGGCTCAAGAAACCCAAGTAAAGTATTATACTGATGTGTAAAAAGACCTGGAGATAGAAAACCAAAAGGGAAGAACATGTTCAGCATTTCTCAAGTTAAAAGAACTGAAGAAAAATTAAGCCTTGAGTTGCAACACTGAAGAGGTCTGGGGGAAAATATTCAATGTCAAAGAAAGCATCAAAAGAAGATGGAAGGAGTACACAGAGTCACTACACGAAAACGAGTTGGTCTACATTCAACCATTTCAGGAGGTAGCATATGATCGGTAACCAATGGTACTGAAAGAAGAAGTACAAGCTGCAATGAAGGCATTGGAGAAATACAAATCTCCAAGAACTGACTGAATACCAGTTGAGATGTTTCAACAAATGGATGCAGCTTTGGAGGTGCTCACTCGTCTATGTCAATAAGTTTGGAAGACAGCTACCTGGACAACCTACTGGAAGAGATCCATATTTATGCCAATTCCCAAAAAGGTGATCCAACCGAATGTCGAAATTATTGAATAATATCATTAACATCATAAGCAAGTAAAATTTTGCTGAAGATCATTCAGAAGCAGCTGCAACAGTGTATCGACAGGGAACTGCCAGAAATTGAAGTGGGATTCAGAAGAGGACTTGGAACCAGGGATATCACTGCTGAGGTCGGAAGGATCCTAGCTGAAAGCCGAGAATAACAGAAAGATGTTTACCTGTGTTTTATTGACTATACAAAAGCATTTGACTGTGTGGATCATAACAAATTACGGACAACATTGCAGAAAATGAGAATTCCAGAACACTTAATTGTGCTCATGAGGAACCTGTTCATGGATCAAGAGGTAGTGCTTCGAACAGAACAAGGGGGTACTGTGTGGTTTAAAGTCAGGAAAGGTGTGCTGTCGGGGTTATATCCTTTCACCATACTTATTCAATCTGTACTCTGAACAAATAATCTGAGAAACTGGACTATATGAAGAAGAACCGGGTATCAGAATTGGAGGAAGATTAATTAACAACTTGTGTTATGCAGATGACACAACCTTGCTTGATGAAAGTGAAGAGGACTTGAAGCACTTATTGATGAAGATCAAGGACCTCAGCCTTCAGTACGGATTATACCTCAACATAAAGAAAATAAAAATGCTCACAACTGGAACAATAAGCAACATCATGAAAAATGGAGAGAAGATTGAAGTAGTCAAGGATTTCATTTTAATTGGATCCACAATCAATAGCCGTGGAAGCAGCAGTCAAGAAATCAAAAGATCCATTGCATTGTGCAAATCTGCTGCAAAAGACCTCTTTGAAGTGTTGAACAGCAAAGATGTCACCTTGAAGACTAAGGTGCGCCTGACCCAAACCATGGTATTTTCAATCACCTCGTATGCATGTGAAACCTGGGCAAATAATGAGAACTGAAGAAGAATTGACACCTTTGACTTCTGATATTGGCAAAGAATATTGAATATACCATAGACTGCCAAAAGAATGAACAAATCTGTTTTGGAAGAAGTGCAGCCAGAATACTCCTTAGAAACAAGGATTTCGAGACCGTATCTCACTTACTTTGGACATGTTATCAGGAGGGACCAGTCCCTGGAGAAGGACATGATGCTTTGTAAAGTATAGGGCCAGCAAAAAAAAGGAAGACCCTCAAGGAGATGGATTGACACAGTGGCTGCAACAATGGCCTCAAGCATAACAATGATTGTGAGGATGGCTCAGGACTGGACAGTGTTTCATTCTGTTGTTGATAGGGTCGCCATGGGTCGGAACCAACTTGATGGTACCCAACAACAAAAACAAAAGTAATTTTTAGGAAGGTGTAGAAGACTCTCTACATACCACTTATTTTTGCTTTGGCAGAAATTATCATTGCAAGAAGTTCATGTTGATCAGACACTAAATAAAATATCCCAAATTATGTTTTATGTATTGGGAAAAATAACTTTTACCTAAAGAGTGTTCACGGAAAGAAAATTAATGAGCTGAATGCTAATAGCATGAAGATTGAGAATATTCTTTAATACACTTCAGTATGATCTTTTGGCAAATATTAATTATATTTAATGATATCAGATGTTCCTCTTCAGTCAGCTACGAGGATAATAGTCATTTCCATATACTTTGCAATAGGGCAGGGATATTGAATTAGATCTGGCCAATGAAAACTAATGTGAACATAAATAAGACGTTTGCTTATTCTGACTGATGACGACCCTCTTTGTGTCAGAGCAGAGCTACGCTCCATTGAGTTTTTAATGGCTGATTTTTCAGAAGTAGATCCCATGCCTTTCATTGAGACTATTCTAAGTGGACTCCAACCTCCAAACTTTCAGTCTACAGCCAATCAAGTTAAACATTTTCACCACCTAGGGACTCTACAAATAAATTAGCCAATCCTAAATTAATAAGTTATTATTTTGGTTTACACTTAATTTTAATAAGCAGCAATACTAACTTTAATTACTTTTACAACTTCCTTAAAATTAAATAGCTAGTTGTTCATATTTATTCTTAACTTCTGATTTACAAATGACAAGAACTCACCCACATTTGTTTTAGCTCCTCTGTTATAACCAGGCTTTATTTGAGAGGTGCTTCACAAAAGAGATGCCTCCACTGGTCCTTGTTAAATTCAGCTACAAGTAATTTTTGCTGCCATTTAAAAAGTTTATAATCGAAGTATCATGACAAAATACTGCAGACATCATATGTCACATAAACATTACAATTAACTTCAGGCTTTTAAAATAGATCCAGTAAAAGAGCCCTGGTGGTGCAGTGGCTAAGCACCTTGCCATTAACCGCAAGGTCAGAGGTTTGAACCCACCAGCTGCTCCAAGCGAGGAAGATATGACAACCTCCTTCTTTAAAGATTTACAGCCTTGGAAAGTTATGGGGCAGTTCTACTGAGTTCTGTAGGATCACTATGAATTGGGATTGACTTGATAGCAATGGGTAGTATAAATAAGTGAATTTCTGGTTTACATAAACTATTTAAAGCAGCAAATATAGAGTTCACCTTTTTTTGTGGTAAACATGTAAGTAACAAATAATTTGCCGTTTCAACAGTTTTCAAGTGTACAGTTCAGTGACACTAAGTTTGTGTTTTTCAATTTATATTTGTTTTATTACTTATTTTCTTTCTTTATTGTACTTTAGATGAAGGTTTACAGAATAAATAGTTTCTCATTAAACAATAGGTACGCATATTGTTGTATGGCATTGGTTAACAACGTCATGGCATGTCAGCACTCTCCCTTCTCGACCTTGCGTTCCCTATTCCCAGCTTTCCTGTCCCTTCCTGCCTTCTAGTCCTTGTCCCTGGGCTCTTGTGCCCCATAAGTCTCCTTTTGTTTTATGGGCCTGTCTAATCTTTGGCTGAAAGGTGAACCTCAGGAGTGACTTCATTACTGAGCTAAAAGGGTGTCTGGGGACCATACTCTCGGGGTCTCTGTCAGGCCAGTAAGTCTGGTCTTTTTTTGTGAGTTAGCATTTTGTTCTGCATATTTCTCCAGCTCTGTCCAGGACCCTCTTTTGTGATCCCTGTCAGAACAGTCAGTGGTGGTAGCCGGGCACCATCTAGTTGTACTGGATTCAGTCTGGTGGACGCTGTAGTACTTGTGGTCCATTAGTCCTTGGGACTAATCTTTCCCTTGCATCTTGTTTTCTTAATTCTCCCTTGCTCCCGAAGGGATGAGACCAGCGGAGTATCTTAGATGGCTGCTCTCAGGCTTTTAAGACCCCAGACGCTACTCACCAAGGTAGAATGCAGAACATTGTAAACTACGTTATGCCAATTATGCTAGATGTTCCCCCTGAGACCATGGTCCCCACAGCCCTCCGTCCAGCATTTCAGTCCCTCAGGGAGTTTGGATGCATCTATGGAGCTTACATGACCTTGATTTGTACAAGTTGTGCTGGCTTCCCCAGTACTGTGTACTGTCTTACCCTTCACCAAAGTTACCACTTGTCTATTATATACCCACCTCATCCCTCCCATCATCTCATAACCATCAAAGATTGTTTCTTTTTCTGTGTAAACCTTTTCATGAGTTTTTACAGTAGTGGTCTCATAAAATATTTGTCCTTTTGTGATTGATTTATTTCACTGAGCATAAAGTCCTCAGTTTCGTCCATGTTATGAGATGCTTCACAGATTCATCATTGTTCTTTATCGTTGCATAATACTCCATTGTGTATATGTACCATAGTTTATTTATCCATTCATCTGTTGATGGGCATCTAGGTTGTTTCCATCTTTTTGCTATTGCAAATGAACATGGGAATGCATACTTGTGACAGCTCTTATTTCTCTAGGATATATCCCTAGGAGTGGGATTGCTGGATCTTATAGTATTTCTATTTCTAGCTTTCTAAGGAAGTATCATATTGTTTTCCAAAATGGTTGCATCATTTTGCATTCCCACCAGTAGTGCATAAGAGTTCCAATTTCCAGCTGCCTCTCCAACATTTGTTATTTACAGTTTTTTTGATTCATGCCACTAATGCCGGGTGAAATGGTATTTCATTGTGATTTTGATTTACATTTCTCTAATAGCCAGTGTTTTGTCGTTTTCTTTGTATAGGTCTTTTATATCCCTGATTAGATTTATTCCTAAGTATTTTATTTTTTTAGGGGCTATTATAAATGGTATTGTTTTCCTGATTTCCTTTTCGTCATTTTCTTTATTGGTGTATAGGTATCCAACTGATTTTTGTATGTTGATCTTGTATCCTGCTCCTCTACTGAATCTTTCTATTAGTTCTAGTAGTTTTCTTGTGGCATCTTTTGGGTTTTCTATGTGTAGTATCATATCGTCTGCAGATCAGGACATTTTAACTTTTTCGTTACCAATTTGGGTGCACTTTATTTCTTTTTCTTGCCTTATTGCTCTAGCTAGGACTTCCAGCACACTGTTAAAAAAGAGTGGTGATAAAAGACATTTGTGTCTTGTTCTAGTTCTCGAGGGGAATGTTTTTACCCTTTCTCCAATAAGAACTATGTTGACCGTTGGTTTTGCATAAATGCCCTTTATTATGTTGAGAAATTTCCCTTCTATACCTATTTTATTGAGAGTTTTATCAGTAATGGGTGTTGGACTTTGTTGAATGCATTTCTACGTCAATTGAGATGATTGTGTGATTCTTTTCTTTCCTTTTATTTATGTCATGGCTTATGTTGATTGATTTTCTAATGTTGAACCATCCTTACATACCTGGTATGAATCCTACTTGGTCATCATGTATTTTTTTTTTTTTTTTGATAGATACTGAATTCTATTGGCTAGAATTTTATTGAAAATTTTTGCATCTGTATTCATGACAGATTGATTTGTAATTTTCTTTTCTGTCATATCTTTGCCTGGTTTTGGTACAGTGTTATGTGCCTTAATAGAATGAACTTGGAAGTGTCAATTCTTTTTCTATGTTCTGAAATAGTTTACTGGTGTAAACTCTTCTCTGAATGTTTGGTAGAATTCTCCAGTGAAGCCGTCTGAGCCAGGGCTTTTTTTAATTAGGAATTATTTTTTATTACTTTTTCAATCTTTTCTGTTGTTATGGGTCTGTTCAGATTTTAAACATCACTTTGTGTTAGTTTGGGTAGGTAGTGTGTTTCTAGAAATTTATTCATTTCTTCTAGGTTTTCAAATTTGTTGGAGTATAGTTTTTTCATAATACTCTGTTATGATCCTTTTTATTTTAGTTGGGTCTGTTGTAATGTCCCCCATTTCATTTCTTATTTGGGTTATTTGCGTCCTCTCCTGTTTTCTTTCATCGGTTTGGCCAGTGGTTTCTCGATTTTGTTGATTCTTTCAAAGAACCAACTTTTGGTTTTGTTGATTCTTTCTATTGTTTTTCTATTATCTATTTCATTTATTTCTGCTCCACTCTTTATTGTTCCCTTTCTTCTGGTGGCTGTGGGCTTCTTTAGCTGTTCTCTTTCTCTTTGTTCTAGTTGTGTAGTTAATGTTTTGATTTTGTCCCTTTCTTCTTTTTCGAATGTGTGCATCTATTGCTGTAAATTGACCTCTGAGGACTGTCTTTGCTGTGTCCCAATGGTTTTCGTTTGATGTCTTTTCATTCTCATTTGATTCTAGGAATTTTTTGATTCTATCTCTGATTTCTTCCCTAACCCAGTGGTTTGTAATCAGGGCATTATTCAGTTTCCATTTAATTGATTTTTTTTTCCTTACTCTTCCTGTTAATTTCTGGTTTGATTGCATTGTGATCAGAGAGGATACTTTGTATTACCTCAGTGTTTTGGATTTTGTTGAGGGTTGTTCTTGGCCTAAGATGTGGTCTATTCTGGAGAATGTTCCATGTGTGTTGGAAAAGATTGTGTAGTTTGCAGCTCTTGGGTGGAGTGTTGTATATATGTCTATGAGGTCAGGTTGGATCACTGTACCCTTTAGGTCTTTTGTATCTTTGTTGAATTTCTTTCTAGATATTCTGTCCTTTACCAAAAGTAGTGTGTTGGAACTCTCCTACTATTATTGTGGAACTGTCAATTTCTCTTTTCAGTGCTGTTAGAGTTTTATGTATTTTGGAGCCCTGTCATTGAGTGCGTAAATGTTTATTAGGGTTATGTCTTCATGATGAATTGCCCTTTTAATCACTACATAGTATCTTTCTTGTCTTTTATGGTAAATATTGTTTTGAAGTCTATTTTATCTGAGGTTAGTATTGGCACTCAAGCTCTTTTTTGATAGCTATTTACTTGATATATTTATTTCCATCCTTTGATTTTTAATAAATTTACATCTTTGTTTCTAAGGCGTGTCTCTTGTAGACAGCGTATTGATGGATCCTATTTTTTTTTTTAATCTATTCTGTCACTCTCTGTCTTTTTATGGGTGCATTTAGGCCATTTACATTCACTGTTATAATTGATAGGTGTGAGTTTATTGCTGTCATTTTGTAGTGCTTTTTTTGTGGTGCTGACCTTTTCTATATTCTTCTTACTCTCCTGTGCTGAATTCCTTTTGTTTGTGGATTTTTTTTTTTCATTTCTTTTGTTGTTGTAGATTTTGTTTGTACATAGACTTTAGGTTTTTCTTCTTTATTTTGATGAGTAGGTTTGTTAACTATGTTTGTGGTTACCTTGAAATTTACCCTTATCTTCCTAGGTTTGAATCAATCTGTTCTTACTTAGTATCACCTTGCTTTACTCTCCATTAGAGAGTTCTATACCTACAGTGTTTAGTACCTCTTTTATTGTTCTGATGTCATCATTTACAGATTAACCTCTCACGTTCCCTCTTGTAGCTCTTTTGGTTTTGGATATGCCTTGAAAGTTCATTTCCTTGTTTGGTATCTGGCTGGTAAGATTTTGCTTCCTAGATTCAGCCTGTGGTCTGATGCTTTTGTTCTCAGATTGAAGGACTCCCTTTGATAATTCTAGTAAGTTTGGTTTGGTTTTTACACAGTTCCTTAATTTCTGTTTGTCTGGAAATGTCTTAATTTCACCATCATGTTTGAATGAGAGTTTTGCAGGATATATTATTCTTGTCTAGCAATTTTTTTCTTTCAAGGTTTTATGTATGTCATGCCACTGCCTTCTTGCCTGCATGGTTTCTGCTGAATAATCCAAGCTTAGTCTTATTGTTTCTCTTCTGTATGCAACTTTTCATTTTTCTTAAGCTGTTCTTTGGATTCTTTGTTTATCTTTGGTTTTGGTGAGTGTGATTATGATATGCCTTGGTGATTTTTTTTGAGTCTATTCTATGTGGGTTTTGTTGAGCTTCTTGGATCATCCACTTTTCATCTTTTATGATATTGGGGAAGTTTTCCATCAGCAGTTCTTCAGTGATCCTCTCTGTGTTTTCTGTTTTCTCCTCCTGTTCTGGAACTCTGATCACTGGCAAATTCTTGTTTTTGATTGTAACCCATATAATTCTCATGGTTTCTTCATTTTTATTCATTCTTTTTTTCTAATTTTTCCTCAAACAGAGTTGTATCCAGGTGTTTGTCTTCAATTTTGCCGATCCTGGCTTCCATCATTTCAAATCTGCTCTTCAGCCCATCTGTGACACTGTCCTTTTCTGAAATCTTGTTGTTTTTCTATTGGATTTCTAACTGTTGTTTTTGTATGATTTCTAGTTGTGAATTTAGTTTGGCATTTTGTTCCTGTATTGTTTTCCTGAATTCTTCTTTTTTTTTTTTTTGTCTGTATTTTCCATGCATTTGTCTATTCTTTTCCTCATTTTTGTCTACTTTTTACTATAAACCTTGGATAGCTCTGAGTATTAGAGATTTGAATTCCCTATCGGGTAGTTCTAGTGCCTTTTCTTCTACTGAAAAGTCATCTGGTATTTTATTTTGGATGCCTACTGGAACCATCCTGTCTTTTTTTTTTTTTTTTTAACGTATGTTTTTATATTGTCTGTTGTCTTTGGGACATTCAGTGGTTATTTTCCTGGTGTACTGATTGTATATTTATTTATTTTGCCCTGCTTTTTTGTTTTATTTGGTTATATCGGAGCAGGTTGGCTGTGTTTTATTTGTTGTTTGCACATCTGCGGGTATGATACTTTTTGTCTCCTTGTCCAATGGGCAGGGTCATTCACTCAGCTATGGTGCAGCAGGGCAAGTCTAGCTGAAGGGTAGTTGTTGGGATAGGTTGTTTGTGGCACATACTAGGGCCAACAGGGTGGGCCTGGAATCAGTGCAGGGCAGGTTCTGATAGGCCCTGCCTTTGCTGCTCGGGGGTGTGATGTTCAGTGCACACTGCAGGTAGGCAGAAAGGAGGGGGAAGATTGGGATGTGTGGATCTAAGATGAGTATGGGAAAGAGGAGAGAAAGAAGAGAGAAACAAGAGCCAAAAACAAGGAAACAAACAAACAAAAAAGAGTGCTAAGGGAGATTGCCATAAGAGTGGAGAGATGAGAGATGGAAGTGGAGAAAAACAAAAAGGAAAAGGGTAAAAGAAAAAAATGGAAAAATAAAGAAAGAAAAGCAAAGCCCCCATGGGTCCCACCAGTGTGGTTGCAAGGACTGGGGAAGTTCCTCTCAGCCTGTGAAGTTCAGCCTGGCTAGAACAGGTAGAGGTGTCACACAGTGCCAGGTATTTAAGAGACAGGAAGAAAAGGTAAGAATAGAGAGATAAGAAACTGAGAAATGAAGAAAGACAAAAAAGAAAAAAGAGAGAAAAGAAAAAAAAAAAGAAAAAGGAAAAGCCCCTAGGCATGCCACTGTGAATTTGCACTGACTGAAGAAGTAGCTCCCATGCCACACAGTACAGCCTGGCTTGAAGAGGCTTCCAAGCTGAGAAAAGAAAAAGAAAATTAACAAACAAATCACAACAGAACAAATCAAAACAAACAGACCAAAAAAAAAAAAAAAAAAAAAAAACCCCAAGGATTCCACCAGTGTGATGAGGTGGGCCGGGAAGCAGTTCCACAGTTGAGTGGTGTTTCATAGCCTTTGAGGAAGAAGCAAAGATGGCATATGGAGCCAGGTATTTGAGAGAAAGGAGGGGGAAATGGTGAGAAGTATGGAACAAACCAAAAGAAGTGTAACAAAGCAACACCAACAACAAATAAATGATGCTCCAGGAGTTGGCCAGTGTGGCGGGTGGCATCCAAGCCTCAGAGGACTGAAGCCGCAGCCTCATTGCTGACAGATTTTGGCCACAGGAAGCAGAGGAGGTCAAGTGGGGGTGAAGAAGGGTGGCGGGAGGGAAAGTGTATATCGCTGGTTACTGGTTGTTCTGTCTCATGATGGCAGTTCCGTGTAGCTGTTTTCCAGTACTCTCTGCTCGTCAATCTCTGACAGGAGTGCAGGATGGCAAATCCATGTTGTGTTAGCTGATGGGGAACTCTGCATGTATTTCTCATCACTCTCTGTTCTCTGTCAGTTTCTTATTCCATTCATTGCTTGGCTGAGTTGTTTATCTCTTCATCTGATGTTTAGGGTTTCAAGACTGACTTTTGTCTCCTTTAGACTTATTTTTTTGGGGCTTTGCTGTGGAGGGACAGCATGGTGCTTCTGTCTGTAGTGCCATGTTGCCTGGAAATCTTTTCTTTTTTTTTTTCTCCTCCTCTATAATATGTAGAGTATATGAAGAAAGTAGAGACTTTTCATTCGAAAATGGTCAACACTGGCTTTCTTGAATGATTATTTTCCACAAGCTTTCAGTCTCCAGGTTTTCCTACCACAAAATCTATTCCTGAGTTCTGGCGAAATGGCACTCTAGGCAGAAGCACCAGGCCGTCCCTCCACAGCAAGGATCCGAAAAACTAAGCCGAACAGAGAATACAACAATACTGAAACCCTAAAACATCAAATGAAGAGATAAAGAACTCAGCCAAGCACCAAATGGAGTGAGAGAACTGACAGAGAACAGAGAGTGAGGAGAGATTCATGAAGAGGTCCCCTACCAGCTAACGCAGTGCAGATCTGCCATCTTGGACTCCTATCAGAGACCAGCAAACGGGAGTATGAGAAAGCAGCCTCACAGAGCATCCAGTGGGAGACAAAACAACCGGTAATTTGTGGTGTGTGCTTTCCTACCCCCCACCCCTCTTCGCCCTGGCTCGGCCTCTTCTGCTTCCCGCGGCCACAGTCTCTTGACTGGGAAGCACCTGCTGCTTGGATTCCACACACCCAAGTGGGCGGCTCTTTGGGTGCCATTTGTTGGCTGCTAGTGTTGCTTTTTTTTTCTGCTTCTTTTGATTTCTCACTTGCCTCTTGCCACCTCCCCCTCTTTCACTCGAGTGCTTGGCTACCTGCACCAACTTTGCTTCTTCCTGAAGGGCTGCAGAGGACGGGCAATTTGTAACATACGCTTTCCCACTTTCTACCCATCTTCACTCACACTCGGCCTCCTATGCTTCCCGCAGACACAGTCTTTTGTCCAGAAACACCAGCCCACACTAACTGGCTCTCTGAGTGCCATTTGTTGGCTGCTGGTGTTGCTTGTTGGTTTTTGTTTTTTTTTTCCTGCTTCTTTGGATTTCTTGCTTGCCTCTCGCCACCTCCCCCTCCTTTTGCTCAAGTGCCTGGCTCCGTGCACTATCTTTGCTTCTTCCTGAGGGGCTGCAGATCTCCATTCGAGTGTGGAGCTGCTTCCCAGTCTGGGCTACTGCAGTGGTGGGATCCCGGGGCTTCTGTTTGTTTGTTCATTTTGAATTGTTTGTTTGTTTTCTTTTCCTTTTCTTGAGTTGGGAGCCCTTTCTGGCCAGGCAGAGCTGCGTGGCAAGGAACTCCCCTTCAGCTTCCAGAGACGTGCAGAGGGATCCCTGAGCACATTTCTTTTTCCGTTGGGTTTTTTTTTTTTTCTGTTTTTTTGGGGGGCCTTTCTTGTTCTTTTTTTTTTAATTTGTTTTATTTTCTTTTCCCGCTTTTTCCCTTTTTGTCTTTCTTCATTGCTCAGTCTCTCATCTCTCTATATCTTCCTTCTCTTTCTGATTCCTGAATACCAGACATTGTATACCTCTACACCTTCTAGCCAGGCTATAATGCAACACCTGAGAGAGACTTCCCCAGACCTCATAGCTGCATCGGTGGGATCCCTGGGAACTCTGCAGTTCTTTAACCTTTCTGATTTTTATTTATTCATTCTTTTCTTTTCTTCCTCTTCCCCTTTCTGTTTTTCTCCACTTCATAGTCTCTCATATCTCCATTCCAACGGCAAGCTCACCTAGAATTCTTTTTTGTTTGTTTGTATGTTTTTGGCTCCTGTTCCTCTCTACTCTCTCCCATATCCATTTCAGCTCCACACATAACAATCTCCCTGCTGCATCCTGCCTACCTGCACAGTGCACTTGACATCACAACACCAAGCTGCACAGGCACAGCCTACTGGAACCTGCCCTGCACTGATTACCGACCCACCCTGGTGGCTGTAGTAAGTGCCACAAACAACCCGTCTCAGGAAGTCCTCTTCAGCTAGACCTGCCCTGCTGTACCATATATGAGTGACTGACCCTGCAAGTTGGAGAAGGAGGTGAAAAGTATTGAGTGCACAGATGAGCAAACAACAAAGAACACACAGTCCGCCTGCTCAGACATAGTCAAATTTTTTTTTAAAAAAAGGGACGAAGCAAAAAAATTTACAATCAATGAGTGAGAAAAATAACTACTGAATGCCCCCAAAAGAGCAGACAATATCAAAACATTTACAAAAACAGGACAGGATGGTTCCAGTAGGCATCCAAAATAAAACACCGGATGACTCACCTGTGAAAGAAAATGCACTAGAACTACCTGATAGGAAATTAAAATCTCTAATCCTCGGAATTCTCCAAGAACTGGGGCAAAAAGCTGACAAACATGAGGAAAAAATAGACAAATTCATGAAAATACAGACAAAAAATTGGAAAAATTCAGGAAGATGATGCAGGAACAAAATGCCAAAATAAATTCACAACTAAAATTATACAAAAACAACAATTAGAAACCCGAAAGATAAAAAAACAAGATTTCAGAAATGGATGATGTCATAGAAGGGCTGAGAAGCAGATTTGAAATGGTGGAAGACAGGATCAGTGGAAATGAAGACAAACACTTGAATACAACTCTGTTTCAGGACAACTCAGAAAAAAGAACAAAGAAAAGTGAAGAGACTCTGAGAGTTATGTGGGACACAATTCAAAGCAAAAATTTTTGAGTGATTGGCATTCTATAACAGGGGGAGAAAACAGAAAACACAGAGAGGATCACTGAGGAACTGCTGACAGAAAACTTCCCCAATATCATGAAAGATGAAAAGCTGGCCATCCAAGAAGCTCAACGAACCCCATATAGAAGAGACATCAAAAGAAAATCACCAGAATCCAGCAAGATGGCGGTCTAGGCAGAAGCACCATGCCATCCCTCCACAGCAAAGATCTGAAAAATTAAGCCAAACAGAGAATCAACAATCCTGAAACCCTAGAACATCAAATGAAGAGATAAAGAACTCAGCCGAACACCAACCGGAGTGAGAATACTGAAAGAGAATGGAGAGCAAGGAGAGATTCATGCAGAGGTCCCCTACCAGCTAACGCAGCGTGGATCCACCATCTAGGACTCCTATCAGAGACCAGCAAACAGGAGTACGAGAGAGCAGCCTCACAGAGCATTCAGTGGGAGACAAAACAGCCGGTAATTTGTGGTGTGTGCTTTTCCACCCCTCACCCCTCTTCGCCCTGGCTCGGGCTCCCCTGCTTCCCGGGGCCAAGGTCTCCTGGCTGGGGGTGCTGGCTGCTTGGATTCTGCGCACCTGGGTGGGCAGCTCTCTGGGTACCATTTGTTGGCTGCTGGTGTTGCTTTTTCTGCTTCTTTTGGTTTCTCGCTTTCCTCTCGCGGCCTCCCCCTCCTTTTGCTCGGGTGCCTAGCTCCGAACACCGTCTTTGACCTTTCCTGTGGGGCTGTTGGGCTATGTTCAGGCGTGTGGCTGCTTCCGAGTCTGGGCTGCCACGCTGGTGAGATCCTGGGGCTTTTGTTCATTTGTTCCTCTGCTTCCTGCGGCTGCAGTCTCTTGACCGGGGGCCACCGGCTACTCGGATGTCACGCGCCCGGGCGGGGGGCTCTCTGGATGCCGTTTGTTGGCTGCTGGTGTTGCTTTTTTTTTTTTTTCTTTTTCTGATTCTTTTGGTTTCTCGCTTCCCTCTCGCTGCCTCCCCCTCCTTTTGCTCGGGTGCCTGGCTCCGAGCGCCATCTTTGCCCTTTCCTGCAGGGCTGTGGGGCTACGTCCGGGTGTGCGGTTGCTTCCAGGTCTGGGCTGCCTCGCTGGTGAGATGCTGGGGCTTTTGTTTATTTGTTCCTCTGCTTCCTGCGGCCACAGTCTCTTGACCAGGGGCCGCCGGCTGCTTGGATTCCACGCGCCCAGGCGGGCGGCTCTTTGGGGGCCGTTTGTTGGCTGCTGGTGCTGCTTTTTTTTCCTCCTGCTTTTGGTTTCTAGTTTGCCTCTTGCCACCTCCCCCTCCTTTCACTCGAGTGCCTGGCTCTGTGCGCCACCTTTGTTTTTTCCTGAGGGGCTGCGGAGATCCATTCGAGAGTGGAACTGCTCCCCGGTCTGGGCTACCGCGCTGGTAGGATCCCGGAGCTTTTGTTCGTTTGTTCATTTTGAATTGTTTGTCTGTTTTATTTTCCTTTTCTTGAGTTGGGAGTCCTTTCTGGCCAGGCAGAGCTGCATGCCAGGGAGACTGTCCTTCGGCTTCCATAGACGTGCAGAGGGATCCCTGAACGCATTTCTTTTTTTGTTGGTTTTTTTTTCTTCTTTCTTTCTTTTTTTCTCTTTTTCTAGGGGGCCTTTCTTGTTCCTTTTTTTTTTTTTTTTTTTGATTAGTTTTGTTTTCTTTTCCCTCTTTTTCCTTTTTGTCTTTCTTCATTGCTCAATTTCTCATCTCTCTATCTCTTCCTTCTCTTTCTGATCCCTGAATACCAGGTGTTGTATGCCTCTGCACCTTCTGGACAGGCTGTGCTGTGAAATCTGAGACCGACTTCCCCAGACCTCATAGCTATATTGGTGGGATCCCTGGGAACTTTGCAGTTCTTTAACCCTTCTGATTTTTATTTGCTCATTCTTTTCTTTCTCTTTCCCCTTCTGTTTTTCTCCATTCCATAGTCTCTCAACTGTCCATTCCAACGGCAAGTCCCCTAGCATTCTTTTTTGATTGTATGTTTTTTCACACCTGCTCCTCTCTCCTCTCTCCCATATCCAGCTTAGCTACACACATAACCATTTCCCCACTGCATCTTGCCTACCTGCACTGTGCACTTGACATCAAACCACCAAGCTGTGCAGGCATGACCTATTGGAACCTGCCCAGCACTGACTACCGACCATCCTGGTGGCTGCGGTGAGTGCCACAAACAACCCGTCCCAGTAGCTCTTCTTCAGCTAGACCTGCCCAGCTCTACCACATATGAGTGACTGACCCAGCCAGTAGGAGAAGGAGGCGACAATTATTAAGCGCACAGACAAGTGAACAACAAGGGGCATGCAGTCCGCCTGCTCAGACATACTCAAATTTTTTTTCTTAAAAAGGGACGAAATAAAAAAATCTACAATCAATAAATGAGAGAAATCTCTACTGAATGCCCCGAAAACAACAAACAATATCAAAACATTTACAAAAACAAGACAGGATGGCTCCAACAGGCATTGAAATTAAAACACCAGATAACTCTCCTGTGGAAGAAAATGCACTAGAAGTACCTGATAAGGAACTCAAATCACGAATACTCGGAACTTTCCAACAACTGAGGCAAAAAGCTGACAAACATGAGGAAAAAATGGACAAATTTATGGAAAATACAGACAAAAAATTGGAAGAATTCAGGAAGATGATGCAGGAACAAAATGCCAAAATAAATTCACAACTAGAAATTATACAAAAACAACAATTAGAAATCCAAAAGATAAACAGCAAGATTTCAGAAATAGATGAGGTCATAGAAGGGCAGAGAAGTAGATTTGAAACCGTGGAAGACAGGATCAATGGAATTGAAGACAAACAATTGGATACAACTCTGTTTCAGGAAAACTCAGAAAAAAGAACAAAGAAAAATGAAGAAACCCTGAGAGTTATGTGGGACACAATTAAAAGCAAAAATTTACGAGTGATTGGCATTCCAGAACAGGAGGAGAAAAGAGAAAACACAGAGAGGATCATTGAGGAACTGCTGACAGAAAACTTCCCCAATATCATGAAAGATGAAAAGCTGGCCATCCAAGAAGCTCAACGAACCCCATATAGAAGAGACCCAAAAGAAAATCACCAAGACATATCATATTCACACTCACGAAAACTAAACACAAACAAAGAATCCTGAGAGCAGCTCGTGAAAAACAAGAAGTCACATACAGAGGAGAAACAATAAGACTAAGCTCAGATTATTCAGCAGAAACCATGCAGGCAAGAAGGCAATGGGATGACATATATAAAATCTTGAGAGAAAAAAGTTTTCAGCCAAGAATAATATATCCTGCAAAACTCTCATTCAAATTTAATGGTGAAATTAGGTCATTTCCAGATAAACAGAAATTAAGGGAATATGTAAAAGTCAAACCAAACTTACAAGAATTATTAAAGGGAGTTCTTTGATCTGAGGACAAACAGCTTCAGCTCACAGGCAGAACCTAGGACGCAGGATTGTACAAGCCAGGAACCAATATAGGAAATGAACTCTCAAGGACTATCCAAAACCAAAAGAAATACAACAGGGAATCAGAGCAGTCAATTGATGGATGACAAAAACATCAAAATAATAAAAGAGGGAATAAACATCATAGGTATAGAAACTTCTAATGGAGAGGAAGGCAACGCGAAACTGAGTAATGCTAGACTGCTTCAAACTTAGAAAGATAAGGGTAAAATTCATGGTAACCACAAAGAAAGTTAACAAACCAACTCATAAAAATAAACACGAAAAACATAAAGTATCAGCAAAAACAAAACATACAAAAAAAAAAAAGAAAGGAAAAATAAAATCCACAAACAAAAGTAACTCAGCACAAGAGAATAAGAAGAACAAAGAAAACTTCAGCACCACAAAAAAAGCACTACAATATGACAGCAACAAACTCACATGTATCAATAATTACACTGAATGTAAATGGACTCAATGCACCCATAAAGAGACGGAGAATGGCAGACTGGATAAGAAAACAGGATCCATCAATATGCTGTCTACAAGCGACACACCTTAGAAACAAAGATGTGAATTTATTAAAAATCAAAGGAGAGAAAAAAATATATCAAACTAACAACTACAAAAAGACAGCAGGAGTTGCAATTCCAATCACAGATAAAATAGACTTTAAAACAAAATCTACCATAAAAGACAAAGAAGGACACTATATAATTATTAAGGGGACGATACGTCATGAAGACATAACCATAGAAAACATCTACAATGACAGGGCTCCAAAAGACATAAAAAAAAACTCTAACAGCAATGAAAAGAGAAATTAACAGTTCTACAATAATAGAAGGAGACTTAAACACACCACTCTCAGTAAAGGACAGAACAACTAAGAAGAAACTAGGCAAAGATACAGAATATCTAAAGGGCACAATCAGCCAACTTGACCTCATAGACATCTATAGAACACTCCATCCAACCACTGCAAAGTACACATTCTTTTCCAATGCACACGGAATGTTCTCCAGAATAGACCACATCTGGGGACACAGAGCAATCCTCAACAAGATCCAAAACGTTGAGATAATTCACAGTATCTTCTCTGACCACAATGCCATCAAGGTAGAAATTAACATAAGAAAGAGCAAGGAAAAAAATCAACTACATGGAAACAGAATAATACCCTGCTTACACATCAGTGGGTAATAGAAGAAATCAGAGATGGAATCAAAAAATTCCTAGAATCCAATGAGAATGAAAACACATGATACCAAAACCTTTGGGACACAGCAAAGGCAGTCCTCAGAGGACACTTTATAGCAATAGAGGCACATATCCAAAAAGAAGAAAGGGGCAAAATCAAAACATTAACTACAGAACTCAAACAAATAGAAAGAGAACGACAAAAAATATCCCAAAACCACCAGAAGAAAGGAAATAGTAAAGATCAGAGCAGAAATAAATGAAATAGAGAACAGAAAAACAACAGAAACAATCAATAAAACCAAAAGTTGGTTCTTTGAAAGAATCAACAAAATCGACAAACCACTGGCCAGACTGACAAAAGAAAAATAGCAGAGGACACAAATAACCCAAATAAGAAATGAAATGGGGGACATTACAACAGACCCAACTGAAATAAATGGGATTATAACAGAATATTATGAAAAACTATACTCCAACAAATTTGAAAACCTAGAGGAAATGGATAAATTTCTGGAATCACAAGGTGTACCCAAACTACAACACTGTGATGTTGAAAATTTTAACAGACCCAATACAAGAGAAGAGACTGTAAAGTTAATGAAAAAAACTCCCAACCAAAAAAATCCTGCCCAGATGGCTTCACTGAAGAGTTGTATAAAACATTTACAGAAGAGCCTGTACCAGTACTACTCGAGCTATTTCAGAGCATACAAGTGGAAGCAACACTTCCAAATTCATTCTATGAAGCCAGCAAAACGCTGATACCAAAACTAGGCGAAGACGTCACAAAAAAAGAAAATTACAGACCAATATCTCACATGAATATAGATACAAAAATTCTGAACAAAATTCAAGCCAATAGAATTCAGCATCATATCAAAAAATAATACACCACGACCAAGTAGGATTCATACCAGGTATGCAAGGATGGTTCAACATTAGAAAATCAATCAACGTAATCCACCACACAGATAAAAGGAAAGAAAAGAATCACATGATCATCTCAATTGACACAGAAAAGGCATTTGACGAAGTCCAACACCCATTCCTGATGAAAACTCTCAATAAAATAGGTATAGAATAGAAATTTCTCAACATAATAAAGGGCATCTATTCAAAATCAACAGCCAACATCATTCTTAATGGAGAGATGCTAAAAACACTCCCCTTGAAAAGAAGAACAAGACTAGGATGCCCTTTATCACCACTTCTATTTAACATTGTGGTGGAAGTTCTAGCTAGACCAATAAGGAAAGAAAAAGAAATAAAGGGCATCCAAATGGGTAAAGAAGAAGTTAAACTGTTCCTGTTTGCAGATGATATGATACTATACATAGAAAACCCAAAAGACTCCACGAGAAATCTACTGAAACTAATAGAAAGATTCAGCATAGTAGCAGGATACAATATAAACATTCAAAAATTAGTTGAATTCCTATACACCAGTAAGGAGAACAATGAAAAGGAAATGAGGAAAACAATACCATTTTCAATAGCCCCTAAAAAGATAAAATACTTAAGAATAAATCCAACCAGGGAAGTAAAAGACCTATCCAAAGAAAACTACAAAACACTACTGCATGAAACCCAAAGGGATCTACATACATGGAAAAACATACCATGTCCATGGATAGGCAGACTCAACATTGTGAAAATGGCAATTCTACCCAGAGCAATTTAGAAATACAACGAAATCCCGATCCAAATACCAACAACATTCTTCAAAGAGATGGAAAAACTAATCATTTACTTTATATGGAAAGGGAAGAAGTCCCGAATAAGTAAAGCACTACTGAAGAAGAAGAATGAAGTTGGAGGACTCACACTACCTGACCTCAGAACATACAATACAGCTACAGTAGTCAAAAAAGCCTGGTACTGATACAAGGACAGATACATTGAACAATGGAACAGAATTGAGAACCCAGATGTAAATCCATCCACCTATGGTCACCTGATCTTCAACAAGTTCCCAAAGTCCATCAAATGGGGAAAAGACAGTCTTTTTAACAAATGGTGCTGGCAAAACTGGATATCCATTTGCAAAAAAATGAAACAGAACCCATACCTCACACCGTATACAAAAACTACTTCAAAATGTATCAAAGACCTGAATATAAAGCCTAAAACTATAAAGTTCATAGAAGAAAAAATCGGACCAACACTTCAGGCCTTAATACATGGCATTAGCAGGATACAAACCATAACCATCAACGCAGAAACCCCAACAGATAAGCTAGATAACTGGGATCTTCTAAAAATCAAACACCTATGCTCTTCAAAAGACTTCACCAAAAGAGTAAAAAGAGAACCTACAGACTGGTAAAAAATTTTTGCACAGTACAAGTCAGACAAAGGTCTAATCTCCATAATCTACAAGAAAATCCAACACCTCTACAACAAAAAGACAAATAATCCTATTAAAAAATGGGCAAAGGAAATGAACAAACACTTCACCAAAGAAGACATTCAAATGGCCAACAGACACGTGAGGAAATGCTCGCAATCACTAGCCATTAGAGAAATGCAAATTAAAACCACAATGAGATACCATCTCACCCCGGCATTACTGGCACGAATCAAAAACACTGGAAATAACAAATGTTGGAGGGTCTGCGGGGAGATGGGAACTCTTATGCACTGCTGGTGGGAATGCAAAATGATACAACCATTTTGCAAAATGTTATGGCACTTCCTCAGAAAGCTAGAAATAGACATACCATTTGATCCAACAATCCCACTCCTAGGAATATATCCTAGAGAGATAAGAGTCATCACTCAAATAGACATATGCACACCTATGTTCATGGCAGCATTGTTCACAATAGCAAAAAGTTGGAAACAACCTAGATGCCCATCAACAGATGAATGGATAAACAAACTATGGTACATACCCACAGTGGAGTACTATGCAACGAGAAAGAACAACAATGAATCTGTGAAGCATCTCTTAACATGGATGAAACTGGAGGACATTATGCTGAGTGAAATAAGTCAATCACAAAAGGACAAATATTGTATGAGACCTCTATTGTAAAAACCCATGTAAAAGTTCCCACACAAAATGTAACAATTTTGTTGGTTACCAGGGTTGGGAGCAGTGTGGGGGAAATACTAAATAGTAATAGATAAGTGGTATCTTGGGTGAAGGGTGAGACAGTACACAATACAGGGGAAACTAGCACAACCTGTATAAGGAAAGGTCTGGAAGCCCCATAGACTCATCCAAACTCCCTGAGGGACTGAATTGCTGGGCAGAGGGCTCTGGGGACCATGGTCTCGGGGAACATCTAGCTCAATTGGCATAACACAGCTTATAAAGACAATGCTCTACATTCTACCTTGGTGAGTAGTGTCTGGGGTTTTAAAAGCCTGTGAGTGGCCATCTAAGATACTCCACTGGTCTCATCCCTTCGGGAGCAAGGGAGAATGAACAGAACAGTATACAAGGAAAAGATTAGTCCAAAGGACTAATTGTCCACAGCTACCAAGGCCTCCACCGGACTGAGTCCAGTACAACAGATGGTGCCTGGCTACCACCGCTGACTGCTCTGACCAGGATCACAACATAGGGTTCTGGATAGAGCTGGAGAAGGTTGTAGAGCATAATTCTAAGTCACAAAAAAAAAAAAGACCAGATTTACTGGCCTAAAGGGGACTGGAGAAACCTCAAGAGTATGGCCCGTAGACACCCTTTTAGCTCAGTGGTGAAGTTACCTCCGAGGTTCACTGTTCAGCCTGGGAGTAGACAGCCCCATAAAATGAAATGAGACTAACAAGGTACAGAAGTCCAATGACAAGGGCCAGAAGGCAGAAGGGGACAAGGAAGCCGGTGATTGGGAACACAAGGTTGAGTAAGGATATTGTTTATGTGTTGTGAGATTGTTAACCATTGTCATAGGGCAACATTTGTAGTAACTGTTAAATGGGAGGCTATTTTGTTCTGTAAGCCTTCCTCTTAAGTGAGAATAACAGCACAATTGGAAGAGCGTAGTCAATGTCACTGAACTGTGTATGTAGAAATTTTTGAAACAGTGTATCTTTGGCTTTGCGTATTTTCACCAAAAAAAAAAAAGGTTGAGAATTTAGAGGGTTAATATGTTGTGTGGTTGTTAACCAATGTCAATAATCAACATGTGTACTACTGCTTCATGAGAAACTATTTGTTCTATAAGCCTTCATTTGAAGTACAATAAAATATATATATATAAAAAATATCTATTCCTGTGGTTTTGCTTCAACAGTTATTCCAATTTTGGCCATTCCCCATATTGTACTCAATTTACTTTCCCTACGTTCAGACTAAATATATTTCAGTTATTTTTGACATTCGTCTCTTCCCTGAAGATGGTCAGTCAGTCATGAAGTCATTATGATTCTTTCCTTAAAATGGATGTCATATTTATTTGCCATTTTTCTTCATTGTAATTGAAATATACCTTACTAATTATAAGCTCCTTGAAGACACTCTGCTATCTGTATACTTGCTTTTGCCCTATTGCTTATTATAGTTGTTTTTTTACTGTTAATGCTCAACGTTAATTTGATTGATAAAATTTTAAAAATTTAATATGTTTTTGTGATAAAAAAATCCATATTTTATTTGCATTATTTGTAAAGCATGAAATTTTATCTTACATTTTATAAATAGTAATAAGAACAATGAAATGTCTTGTTAGCCATTTTCAATTATTGTACAACTGGATCATGTCTATGTCCATGAAAAGTTTCCCTCTTTGAAGGATATATGCTTGTTTTTGTGCGATACACATAAAATAATAATTAGCATTTGACAATTCTGAAATGAGGCTTGGAGTCTCAAATATGCACTGAAGTAATTTATAAGGTATTGGATAAGTTGAACTGATGATTAGATGTGGGTTAAGTCCCAGCATAAACTTTCTTAAATTATTCCACTAAATTCAAGGCACTGATTGAAACAGGATTAAGTGGTATTCAAGACCTACTTTATAGACTGTAGGTTAACACAAGGGCCATTTTATCCCTTTATCCTATTTTTAAAAGCTATTTTCAGCAAGAAGTAGCTCACATTTCTATTTTATATTTCATTTTTTTGAGTTTTTACTGTACGCATATTTTATTTGTGCCTACATTTATCTGGTTATTTAGGAACAATGAGTTTTACCACTAATTAACAAATCAGTAATAATCAGTTTGTATTATATTCAAAGACTGTTTATACTTAGAACAAGATTTAATCATTATAAATACTATTCTTTTTTTCTGTCAATCACAATATTTACTTATGATGGATTAATGTATAATAACGGGACACTCCAAATTAGTTCAATTATTATAAAATGTAGGGTCAATACTCATAGGATTAATCTCTGACATTTTAATTACACATGATATAAAACGCCCCCAAAAACCCCAAACCTGTTTCCATCGAGTCGATTGTGATGACATAAAGCCCTTCAAAACCTGCACCTGCAAACTTTTCCAAATTAATTTTCCACGGGAAGTTTCAACCCTCCAGGATCACTAAACTACCCTTATTTTCCAGAATTCTTAATGTATTATTTTTGTTTACCTTTTCCATGGAATCAGATGTTTTCCCTCACTGTCTCTTCTACCCTCTCTATCTAGAAAGTATTTTATTTTCCTTTTCTATTTGTGGGAATATTCTATGAAGTATTGCTTAAATCCCCCATGCATCTGTCAGTTTGTCATACTGTGGGGGCTTGCGTGTCGCTGTGATGCTGGAAGCTATGCCACCAGTACTCAAATGCCAGAGGGGTCACCTATAGCAGACAGGTTTCAGTTGAGCTCCCAGACTAAGACAGACTAGGAAGAAGGGCCTGGAAGCTTACTTCTATAAAGAATTAGCCAGTGAAAACCCTATGAATAGCAGCAGAGCATTGTCTAATATACTGCCAGAAGATGAGCCCCTCAGACTGGAAGGCACTCAAAAGACTGGGGAGGAGCTGCCTCCTCAAAGTAGAGTCGACCTTAATAATATGAATGGAGTCAAGTTTGTGGGACTTTCACTTGCTGATGTGGCACGACTCAAAATGAGAAGAAACAGTTAACAAATATTCATTAATAAACAGAACATGGAATGTATGAAGTATGAGTCTAGTAGAATTGGAAACTGACCAAAATTAAATGGAACTCATTAACATCAATATCTTATGCATTAGTGAGCTGCAGTGTACTGGTATTGGTCATTTGGAATAGGACAATCATATGGTCTATTATGCAGGAAATGACAAATTGAAGAGGAATGGTGTTGCATTCATGGTCAAAAAGAACACTTCAAGATCTATCCTGCAGTACAATGCTGTCAGTAATAGGATAGTATCCATAAGCCTACAAGGAAGACCAATTAATATGACTATTATTCAAATTTACAAAGCAATCACGAAGGCCAAAGATGAAGATATTGAAGATTTTTACCAACTTCTGCAGTCTGACATTAATGCGTTAATTAATTACTGGTGATTGGAAAGCAAAAGTTGGAGACAAGAACGATTGGTAGTTGGAAAATATATCCTTTGTGATAGAAACAATGCTGGAGATAGCATGATTGAATTTTGTAAGACCAACACTTTCTTCATTGGAAATACCTTTTTTTTTAAACCAACATAAACGGCAACTATATACTGAACCTCGCCAGATGGAATACACAGGAATCAAATTGACTACATCTATGGAAGAAGACAATGGAAAGCTCAATATTATCAGTCAGAACAAGACCAGGGGCTGACTGGGGAACAGACCATCAACTGCTCATATGCAAGTTCAAGTTGAAACTGAAGAAAATTAGAACAAGTCCGTGAGAATCAAAGTATGACTTTGAGCATCTGAATTTAGAGACCACCTCAAGAATATATTTGACCTGTTAAGCACTAATGACCGAAGACCAGACAAGTTGTGGAATGACATTAAGGATATATACATGGAGAAAGCAAGGTGTCATTAAAAAGACAGGAAAGAGAGAAAAGACCAAAATGGGTGTCAGAAGAGGCTCTGAAATTTGCTCTAAAGTGAAAGGAAGAAATGACGAAGTGAAAGAGCTCAACAGAAGATTTCAAAGGGCAGCTCAAGAAGACAAAGTAAAGTATTATAATGATGTGCAAAGACCTGGAGTTAGAAAACTAAAAGGGTAGAACATGTTCAGCATTTCTCAAGCTGAAAGAACTGAAGAAAAAATTCAAGCCTTGAGTTGCAACATTGAAGGATTCTATGGGGGAAAATAATAAACAACCCAGGAAGCATTGAAAAAAAATGGAAAGAACATACAGATCACTATACCAAAAGGAATTAGTCAATTTTCAAACATTTCAAGAGGTAGCATATGATCAGGAACCAATGGTAATGAAGGAAGAAGTCCAAGCTGCACTGAAGGCATTGGCAAAAAACAAGGCTCCAGGAATTGATAGAATACCAACTGAGAAGTTTCAACAAACGGATGCAGCATGCCCGCTTGTCTATGCCAAGAAATTTGGAAGACAGCTACCTGGTCAACTGGAAGAGATCTGTATTTATGCCTATTCCCAAGAAAGGCGCTCCAACCAGGTGTGAAATAGCAGAACAATATCACTAATATCATAAGCAAGTAAAATTTTGCTGAAGATCATTCAAAAGTGGCTGCAGCAGTATATTGACAGAGAACTGCCAGAAATTAAAGCGGGATTCAGAAGAGGACTTGGAATGAGGGATATCATTGCTGATGTCAGATAGATCCTGGCTGAAAGCAGAGAATACCAGAAACATGTTTACCTGTGTTTTATTGACCATGCAAAGGCACTGGACTGTGTGGATCATAACAAATTGTGGATAACACTTCAAAAAATGGGAATTCCAGAAAACTTAATTGTGCTCACAAGGAACCTGTAAGTAGAGCAAGAGGCAGTGAGTAGTCTGAACAAATCAAGGGGATACTGTGTGGCTTAAAGTCAGGAAAGGCATGTGTCAGGTTTGTATTTTTTCACCATACTTATTCAACCTGTACGCTAAACAAATAATCCAAGAAGCTAGACTATATGAAGAAGAACTGGGCATCAGGATTGGAGGAAGACTCATTAACAACTTGTGTTATGCAGATGACACAACGTAGCTTGCTAAAAATGAAGAGGACTTGAAGCACTTACTGATGAAAATCAAAGATCACAGCCTTCAGTATGGATTATACCTCAACATAAAGAAAACAAAAATCCTCACAACTGGACCAACAAGCAATATCATGATAAACAGAGAAAAGATTGATGTTGTCAAGGATTTCATTGCAATTGGATCCACAATCAACACCAATGAAAGCAGCAGTCAATAAATCAAAAGACACATTGCATTGGGCAAACATGCTGCAAAAGACCTCTTTAAAGTATTGTAAAGCAAAGATGTCACCTTGAAGACTAAGATGGGCCTGACTCCAGCCATAGAGTTTTCAATCATCTCATATGCATGTGAAAGCTGGATGATGAATAAGGAAGCCCAAAGAAGATTTGATGCCTTTGAGTTGTGGTGTTGGCGAAGAATATTGAATATACTTTGGACTTCTAAAAGAACGAACAAATCTGTCTTGGAATAAGTTTGAAAATGCTCCTTAGAAGCAAGGATGGCGAGAATATGTCTCACATACTTTGGACATGTTATCAGGAGAGATAATTTCCTGGAGAAGGACATCATTCTTGGTAATTGTCTTCAGCTGGGTTCTCCAGAGAAGCCAAACCAGTAAACATATAAGTGTATATATAGAGAGATTAATATCAAGGAATCAGCTCACACAACTGTAGAGGCTAAAACATCCCAAGTAGTGGATCAGGGTAGAAGCCTCTCCCAATTCATGGAGCCGCAGAAGCTAGTGAACCCAAGGTCGACAGGTTGGAGAGGGGCTTCCGCTCACAGGCTGTGAAGGTCAAAGAATTCCAAGATCAGCAGAAAAAACCACAAAGTTTCTCCTGATTCACGTAGCTGCCGGGGATGGCAAACCCAAGATTCGCAGGTCAGGGAACCAGACTCTTGCTTGCAGGCTGTGAAGATTGACAAATTCCAAGATCAACAGGTAAGCTGCTAGCTCAAGTCCCAAGAACCGGAGGTGAGACAACAAGAGGCAGCTGCTGAGTCTGGAATAAGCCAAAAACCTTGGCAAGTCGAGCAGGCAGAAAGTAAACAGCAGAAAGCAGAGAGATGAAGCTGAGGGGGCAGTGAGCTGCCACAGGCCTGGCCCCCACCAGTACTACTCAGTAGATTCCATCACGGGGGTGATCACATGTCAAATTTCAACAGGGAAGTGATCGCAACATTATACTACTGATAAAACACTGAGAATCATGGCTTAGACAAATTGATGTACAACTTAACCATCGCAGTAAAGTAGAAGGTCAGCAAAAAAGATGAAGACCCTGAACGGGATGGATTGACACAGTGTCTGCAACAATGGGCTCAAGCATAACAATGATTGTGAGGATGGTGCAGGACCAGGCATTGTTTTGTTCTGTTGTTCTGTTGCTATGAGTCAGAACCTACTTGACTGCACTGATAATAACAGCATTGGTTTGATACTGTGAGAGTCACTTCTCCTTCAGTGTTTCCAAAGCAATTTGTTCTTTACATACCTCTCCTTCAATGGCTCAGATACAGCATAACTGTTGTTTTTGTTAAACTTCTCTTTCATTAGACTTTGGATTCCTTAAGAGAAAAGAACAAATCCTACCCATATTTGTCAGTTCAGAATGTGATACTTTCCAGACACATGTTAAGGACTTAATAAAGACTGATTTGCTGAGTTGAGGGGAAGGGGAATCCTATTAAAAAATATAAACAAAGGAGTGGCAAAAAATATAAATACTGTATCATAAACACAACTGGGAAATGCTCAGAGGATTTTTTTCAATGTTGCCCCATTCTTTCTTTTTTCCTTTAGTACTAAAAGAAAAAAAAAGAAAAAAGAAAAAGCCATTGCCATTGAGTTGATCCCTACTCATAGCAACTCTATAGGACAGTTTAGAATTGTCCCATAGGGTTTCCATAGGGTTTCTGTAATGTTTACAGAAGCAGACTGCCACATCTTCTCCTGGGAAGTGGCTGGTGGGTTTGTACCACCCACCTTTTCATTAGCAGCTGAGCACTAAGCCACTGCACCTCTAGGGCTCACCCTTTAATACTACTACTAAATAAATAAAATTTATAATTACATAATTAATTATAAGCAATAATATTATTAATATAAGTCATTAGATTTTATTATGTTAATGCCATTTTATTATGTGGATAAAAGTAATAAAATTAATATTTAACATATTAAATACTATAGCTTTGTTTTTTTTAACTAAAGTAATATCATATCAATATTAATATAATGCTAATACATGCTAATTTAAAAACAAATAGTGTATGTATTTGATATACCTAGAGGTAGAGAGACAGCAAAAAACCAAACCCAACCCATTGCCGTCAAGTCAATTGCAACTCATAGTGACCCCATAGAAGAGAGTAGAACTGCCCCACAGAGTTTTCAAAGAGTGGCCGGTGGATTCAAACTGCCAACCTTTTGGTTAGTAGCTTGAGCTCTTAACCACTGAGCCACCAGGGCTCCAGAAAGAGACAGCAAAGCACTTATTTATCCCGCCCCCCGAAGTATACTTTTGATTAGTTTTAGAGAATTTAATGTGCAAATAAAATATCTACAATAGAAATTAAAATGAAGCAAACTTACTCTATGTGGAATATATTTTAGTCATCCAAATGATTTCACATATATTATTCTTTTTTTTTTTGCCTAATCTCTGGAAGAAAAGAGATAGTATTCTAAATCCAGGGTCTAAGTGTATACATTTTAACTTTATTATTTGTGTTTAGTGTGTTTTCATATGTCTTTACTCTTTCTGTGAAAGGCACAATTTATTTTTTACCGGGAGTCTGGAGTGTTATGCGATGACCATCTCATACATAGCAGAAGTTTTGTTTTGTTTTTTTATTTCATGTCCCGTTCCCTTTCCACCTAATTACAAGGGTTGTTTTAAGAAATTTTCAAATAGATAAAATATTGAGTAGCACAAATATTCTAAAAGATGTTTTTCTTAGGTGTTTTCTGAACTAGATTGTGTTCCTCTTTAATTCTCTTTTATTCATTCCTGAACTTTGTGGTTTCATGTTAAATAAAATTGGTTTATACATCCTTCAAGAAGATATAAAACAAGCATAGAAGTCAGGAATTTTTTTTTTTTAATCTGGGAATCCTCAGCTTGGATGATGTGTTCTTCAATTAAGTTAGAAATTTATCTTAGACAATTAAATAGGGTCATAATTAACATGAATATATAATCTACACTATGCTTGTGAATATTAAAAATAATTAAATTGTTTAATGCATTGATACTTTAAAATGTGTAGTCTAGGAAAGGCTATCTTATCCCATGCATATATCATAAAACAACAGACAACATTGATTCATTAATTTATTTTAAATATATTTATTTAGCATTGGCTATTTACGTGACACCATTCTAAATGCTGGAAACATCACAGTGAACAGTAAGAGAAAACTCTTTCTTTAAAGGATCTTATGTTCTACTTTTGGGAATTAAAAAAGATAATAGAAAATGCATCATATAATAATATGCATTGTGAAGAAAAGGTAAGGCAGTGTAAGGAAATTGAGAGTATGAATGGGGACCCCTGGTGGAGCAATGGGAAATGGAGATACCAGTGTGCTGCAGGAGTATGCCACTCAGAAACTGCCTGTGCTGCAGAAAGAAGCTTGACACTGAAGAACCTGCCCCTATTGCGGAAGCCTGGCATCAGAGAAGTTGCCTGCACTGCAGGAACCAGTTGCTGGAGAAGACACTTGTGCTTCAAAGTCACACTCTAGAGAATCCAAGTGCACTGCAGAAGCTGGGAAAGAGGAGCATACTGGAACCTGGAGGAAAAATCCCTTCCTTTTGCAACGTCTCTCCTGTGCCTTCTGCTGGCAAAGATTAGCATCATGCCTGCTGGCAAAGGATAAATATTTAAAGAAACAAGGTCAATTTTCATAGGACAGGCAATTACGGATAAATTTGAAGCTGAAAAACAATACTTTGATAATTGGAATAACTATGACGTGAAAGGTAAATGAAGGGAAGACAATGAACAAAAGAAAAAATTTAAAGGATATAATCAATAACAAGATAACTTTGATTTGTTTGCTTTGTCAGAGACAAGATGCTTAAAAGGGAAAGGAACAAGATGAGAAATGGAGACAAATGGCATCAGATTGAAAATAAAGGACAAAATGAAATTACGAATATAAGAGCAAGTGATAAAATGATGATATATATATATACTTGTGTTTGTAATATAATGAAGTGATTTTCTACAAAGATAATTGCTTTTCCGTAGTTGTGTATCTATGTTTCCTAAAATAGTATTGCTGAAATACAAAGTTTTGAAAGTGAAAAACTCATACTCTGAAACCTTCAAAACATTTTTGAAAAAAAATTAAACAAGATCTAAATAAATGGAAAAACATCCTACGTTCATGGATCAGAAGACAACATTGTTAAGATGGAAATATTTCCTAAATTGACTGACAGATTCAGCACAATCTATATCAGAATCTGAGATGACTTTTTTGTAGGAATTGACAAACTGATTCTAACATCCATATGGAGTAGCAAGAGGCCCATAATATCCAAAACAATCTTGGAAAAGAAAGTAGGAGGATTCACAGTTCCCAATTTCAAAACTCTAACTACAAGGTAACAGTAAGCAAAACAAGGTGGTTCTGGCGCAAGGACACACATAGATCAATGGAATATTATTGAGAATCCAGACCAGAAATAAATTCATACAGTCCTGATTGACAGATTTTCAACAAAGGTGTCAAGACCATCCAATGGGGAAAAAAAACACTCATTTCAATAAAAGTTCCTGGAACAACTGAGAGCCACATGCAAAAGAGTGCATGTACCGTACCTTACCTTACTCCAAATACAAAAAGCAAGTCAAAATGGATCAAAGACCTAAATGTAGATACTAAAACCATAAAATCCTCAAAATAAAGCATAGCCTTGGATTTTACAAAGGACTCTTAGGTATGATACCAAAATCACGAGCAATAAAAACTAAAAGTAGATAAACTGAATTAATCAACATTAAAAAATGTTTTGCTTCATAGGACACTATCAAGATGAAGACAAATAAAAGAAGGGGCAAACCTATTTGCAAATCATTTAGCTGATAAGGAACTTGTATCCAGAATATACAAGGAATTCTTACAACTCAATTAAAAAAAAAAAAAGACAACCTAACTAAAAAAATGGGCAAAGGATCTAAACAGACATTTCTCCAAGGAAGACACATACATGGCCAATAATCAAATGAAATGATACTTGACAAAACTAGTCACTAGGAAAATACAAATCAAAACCACAATGAAATAACACTTTGCATCCACTAAGATGGCTAGAATAAAAAAGTTTGATAATAACAAGTGTTAGCGAGGATGTGGGGAAACCAGAACCTTCATACCCTGAAGGTTGTTGTTGTTGTTGTTAGGTACAGACATGTTGATTTTGACTCATAACGACTCCATGTGGTAGAGTAAAACTGTCCCATAAACCTTTCTAGGCTATAATCTTTATGGAAGCAGATAGCCAAGTCATTCTCCCCTGGAGTCCCTGGGTGAGTTTGGACTGCCAACCCTTGGGTTAGCAGGTTAGCAGCTCATCTTAACTGGTGCACCAAGAGGATGGGAATGTAAAATGGTGTAGCTGCTTCAGAAAATATCCTGGAATTTCCTCAAATTAAACATTGAATTACCATATGACCCAGCAATTCCCCTCCTAGGCAGATACCTAAGAGAAATGAATATATATGTCCACATAAAAACTTGTACACAAAACGATTACTGCAGCATTATTCATAACAGCCAAAAGATGGAAACACCCAATGTTCATCAATGGATGAATAGAGAAACAAAATGAGATATATCCCTACAATGCAATATTATTCAGCAGTAAAAAGGAATGACATACTAAAACATGATACAAAATAAATGAATTTTGAAAACATTATACTAAGTGAAAGAAGCCAGTAAAAAGAGACCATATGTTATGTGATTCTACTCATATCAGTGTCCAGAATAGTGAAATCTATAGGGACCGCAAGTAGATTAGTGATTGCTAAGTCCCGTAGTGGTTAAGTGCTATGGCTGCTAACCAAAAGGTTGGCGGTTCAAATCCACCAGGTGCTCCTTGGAAACCCTATGAGGCAGTTCTACTCTGTCCTATAAGGTCACTATGAGTCGGAATGATATGGATGGCAACAGGTTTAGTTTTTTTTTGGAAGGGCTAGGGAGGTGGGGAGAGGTAAAGAGATCATAAGTAAAATGTATGGGGTTTCTTTTTGAGGTGATGAAAATATTGTAAAATCAAAATTGTGATGATGGTTGCACATCTGTGAATATACTAAAAAAACATTGAATAGTAACCTCAAATGTGTTAATTGTACAGCATATGAAATATGTCAAAATAAAACTGTTTAAAAATAAATTCAATCAATAAATAAGTAAATATATAAAGAAATCCCAGTCAAAAAGAGGAACATGTCAAGGGTGTTTGCATGAAATATTTAAAGAAAACATTTTAATGACTTGATGTTTTATATTTTATGCCATGTAAGTTAAGTATTTGAAAATATTGAAAAGAAAATATTATAATTATAGTTGTATTTATAAATTATTAGCTGTTAGAACACAGCTTAGAAATAATAGTGATAGTACCTTTATTATCAATGAAGTATCAATAATAATGATTGTGAATATTATTAATAAATGTAAAGAGTGTGTTTGATTTGGAACACAACCATCCTTTGACTGTTGTTATGACTCTGAAATAATTCAAAAACAACAGATAGTTTAGAAAATCTTTAAGATAATTATTTTGCTTTAAGTTTTTATTGATCATGAAGATGGCACAAGACTTGCCCATGCTTAATTTGGTTGTATATATGTTGTTGTGAGTCAGAGGTGAGTCAATTGCAGCTAACAACAATGTGTCTTTTATAAGTGCATAAATTGCAATAAAAATTTTAGGCTAATAAAGGGAAAGCAAATAGAAACATAATAAAGCCAAAACGGTTGGTTATATTTTATTCTCTGTATTTAAAATTATTTAGATAAATAGACAAATTAAAAAAAAAAGTAGAGTTTTGTATGTCCCCATTGGAGAGATTTGAGCTGGAATAGAAGCCTTATTTACTACTGATGATAGTGGGATGGCATCTCCATGAGTCATGATCCCCAATGATCTTAGAAATATAATTTTGTTGGAGCAGAATACTGTTGTTTTTATCCTACATGACAAGAAAATGTGAGCAATGCTTTCGTCACCAATATAAATTAGGCTGCCCCAATTACAAACACATGGTCATTTTCTGTTATGGCAAAGCTAATGTTGCCCATTATTGAAATGTGTACTCAAAGTAGACTAACGTATGTATCCTGTGTGATTATTTGCCTTTTCTCTTGGTATTCAAGCACCAGTCACTTCATATTTTATTCTTTTCGTTCTCTTCCTGAATCTGTGCTTAGATTTATGGTGTGTGCATCAATCAAATTGGCATTGCTTTTAGTCATGTTTAGAGGGGAAAAAAATTGAATTTAATCAACAAATGCACACGTTCTAATCCTGTATCTCTAACTGCAAGCTCTACGGCAGTTTAATAACTTATTTTGGAGATTTACAGAAGACTATCATGATTTATACAAATGTATTTAAATCTTGTTGCCTATTAACAGTTGAAATGAATAGAAAGATAAAGGAGGATCTTCCAGAAGCTTAGTATGCCAATACTTGTACAGCCGCTACTTAGGAAGGTCCTCAAATAGTAGACTACTTGACTGCTCTTGCCAGTTGGATTTGCTTAACTATTATTTCCCTTTAGCCAAAGGCACAGAATGTACAAAATGTATATCTGAGGGCTTTGGCAGAAGCTAAGCTATTAATCATTTTTGCAGCAATCAAGCAGGCCAGGTATACTGTTTATTTTAATGAAGTACTGGTATTGAGAAAGGAGTTCAGAATATAAAGAATTATTCACTTACTTCACCCCTTGTTTGCAGTTGCAAGGAAGTGGCATTTCAAAGCACATGAAATAGTCCTGACCTCAACTAATTTTGGACAAATCTACACAATAGAGAAATCATTTCTGTTTAGACACCACTCACAGTAAGAGTTTTTATTTTTATGTAAGGCTTTCCTTAAGACAAAAAAACTCCCTATTTTCTGATCCATATATTGCACAAGACCAAAAAAAAAAAAAAAAAAGCATTTAATTTTGAGGGAAAAATATTGAAGTTCAGAAGCAATCATCTAACTGGATTGTGTATTTGTATATTAACCGGAATCAGTATATGGTAGTGACCAGGGAAGTGATCTTAAATTCTTTTGCCTTTTTTCATGGATACAATGTTTGACATGAATCCAACATCTCTGAATATTTGTAAGCTCTAGAATTAAGGGTAGAGTAAAAGTTATGGTTAAGCTTTGAAGTAACCAGAAATAGCTTTGAATTCTGATTAGATAAATATGAACAGCCTGGCACTGCAACAGTGTGTGTCAGCTGTAATGGCAAAAATACACATGGCAAAAAAAGTAGTGACATTCTCCAGGATATAGATATTTTGTTAACTTCCAACACTCTACCACTTCCCTCAGTTCAAGCATTTTGGGATGTTCAGTGATTACTGACATGGATTGAATTATCTCTCCCTAAAATATGCATATTATATCCTAGCACTTATACCTATGGATGTAATCCCATTTGTAAAAAGGATTTTCCTTGTTATTTTAACGAGGTTATATCAGTCTAGGGTGTGTCTAAAGCTTAACCACTTTTGATATTTAAAAAGATCAGATTAGGAACAGAAGTAAGCAAATATAAATGGGGGAAAGATAGATGTCACACGGAGATGGTCAAGGAACCAAGGAACATGGAAAACACTAAAAAAGCTTAGATAAAAATTTTACCCCAGAGCAGACTAGACAGCCTTCTCCTAGAGCCAATGCCCTGAATTACGACTTCTAGCCTCCTAAACTGTGAGAAAAATTCCTATTGCTTAAAACCACCCACTTATGGTATTTCTGTTAAAGCAACACTAAGAAACTAAGACAATTACTATTCCAGTACCATGTTACAGTGTCATAGATGGCTTTTGTGTGGCCTTTCTAGCCATGGTCTTGTAACTCTCATTCATGTGGGACTGTGTGATAGGTAATGGTGGTCCACCAAGGTGATTGGTCAATTTTGTCCTGTTGGGTTTGAAGTGAGCCACCCCAGAGGTGGGAAAGAGAGGGCCCATGACAACCAAAGAATAGCCAGGAGCCAGCACGTCCATTTGTACCCAGGATCCCTGTGCTGAGAAGCTCCTGGATGTAGGAGACAGAGAGCAAGCTGAGAAGCAGCATCAGCAGAGACCTGGCAGCAGAGACTCTGCAGCAGGAGACAGTGCAGTGGGCTTCCCGGCCCATGGAAAGAGAAAGAAGATTGCCTTTGGGCAGAGGCCAAGGGTCAAGGAGAGGCATACCTGGAAGCATGACTAGGAGGAGGCCGTCCTGATGGAAGAACTGTATCCTTGAGTGTTCTGGAGTCTGAATTGTGTTACTTCCCTAATAAATCCCATAGTCATGAGTGTGGTCTGTGAGTTCTGTGTGGCTATTGCAATGAATTAGCAAACCCAGCAGAGAAGTAGAGTGCTACTAAAGGGTCGGTTAGTGTCAGAGGTGGTAAAGATGGTGGAAAGTGAAGGCATGTCTGACCTCTGCCTTGTGGAAATCAGACTTGGGCTGTTGATCTTGATTCTTCTTTCCCCCTGTGAAGTTAGAGGAGATCAGACATGACTACCATGCCATTTTTACAGATGTTTATTAGCTTTTGGCATAAGTAAGTGTGCATTGCAATATTTTCTCAAGGTGGTTAAGAGTACTATAAAATATATACTTTCTTCCAGCCCTTTACTTTCAGTTACTTCTTTGATGTTTACCACAGTAGTAAATATTTTACCTACATGCCTTTTAGGTCAATGATTCTGAAGAATACTATCCATCCATCCACTCATACATACATTCATTCTTCCATCCATCCATTCCAGTAAAAAAAAATTAGCACTTCCCATGCCAAATTTTTCTAAGCACCAGGGAGATCATTGCTCACAAACCTTAAAATCTAGGGGGAAATTTTTGAGAAACATTGAAGTTCTTCCTAAATTATTCATATCATCATGACTTTTCATAGTGTGTAAGGGTTAAGGACAAAATATCCCATCAATGATACCATTCTCTCCTAGAAGATATAGTTTTCACAAGAGAAATAGAACCAATGATGAAAAGTTGTTAGACGCTGTTACCAAAATATGGTGAAATATCTTCCTAATTTAGGTTCTTTGTACTCTTTATTCCCACTTCCTAGAATGCTCTTCCCAGACAGCTGATTTTGTTAGCTTCCTCATTTCATTTGAGATTCTGTTCAAATATCACTGTATCAAAGAAGTCTTCCTTGACAAAAATAAATGTATAAATAAATAACATCTCATTCAATGGCCCTACCCAGCTTATTTTCTTTTACAGTGCTCTTACCATCACCTGAATACACACACACACACACACACACACACACACACACACACACACTTTCTCACCCATGCTCACATTGCAAAATATAACTCATTGTTGTCTGGAGCTCTCTGATTTGTTCACTATCCCCAATTCCTTGCATATAATTCATATCCATTAAATATTTGTTGAATGAAGCAATCCTCTCAGACTTGGCCTTGTGTTGAGGAGCTATTGTAGGAAATAGTAATCTTCTTTGAAAACATACTGTGGGCTAGGTACTGTATTTGGTACTTGGTAAGTATTCCTGACTCTTTTTTTTTTTTTTAATGTGAATGAACTGATGTTGAGAGATTAAGCGGTTTCCCCAAGGTACCACAGAGGGTTAGGTGTTAAAGAGGATCTTGTTTTTTCTATTACTTTGAATTTACCAAGAAATTAGGTCAGGATATGAAGCTGAAGCTCTGGTGAGGATAAAATAACACATTTTCAGATTGTCCTGTTATATTCAGGAGTGATTGTAGTATGACTCTGGATAGGATATGGGTGCAATGGTGAGGGGACCTTTTTTCTACCTTTCAAGAAACGTGACCAGCAAATTTGAGTTGTCAATTACTTCTTAATCAAGAACTGCTGCAGCAGTGACAAGATAAATTTTCACGGAAGCACAATTAGACTACCTGGATCCTCCAAGAAAAGGTTAAGATAATTTCAATACAGCCTCAAATCTATATAAACTGACACTTAAAAAAAAAAATGTATGTGAGCTTCGTGTTAGTTAAAGGTGTCATACATAAGTTCCAGAAGTATTTTAGTGGTGGAGAATGTGCAATTTTTAAACATATGCTTTTAACATGTAACGTTCTGGAATCAGTGTACTTTCTAGAATTCTGAGTTTATAGGTGCATTAAATTCCTTTTAACTTTGCTATTAAAATACATAAATGTCCATAGGACAATCTGTGTTCAAGTTGGCTTTCCCAGAATGTGTTTGCTTGATGGCTGTGTGGTTAAGACTTCAAATCTTAATGAATGTATATCAAAAACTCTGTCCTACAGTGGTGGGATATTAAAAATAAATAAATAAATAAATAAAAGCATCAATCTTAAGCCTAGAGCACTAGTTTTTCTCAGTAATAAATAGTTTTAAGTGATGTATTTCTAACTGATACAATGCAACTAAAACATATAGACTGGATTAAGAAGAAAGACAATAGTTTATCTGGTATAACAGACTGTATATACAGATACAAAAGAACTTGATGTATAAATTACTGACCAAAGAACATGCAGAGTTAAGGTAAATCGGGAAAAAATACATGCAAATCTATCCTTCTACTACCTACTTATATATCAACCAGCTTCCTCATGAGAAAATGAGAGATTGTTTTAAATTATGTGGTGCATAGAGGTATCATAACCATTCCTGAATCATTACACTGGACTGTAACATAACTTTTCATCTCTACTGCTTACCATTCAATTAATCCGTTTACCTAAATCCCTTCTCATTCTGTCTCTCTCTCTTAAACACACACATACATGAATGAGAGTATATAACTCCACTAATTTATCTTTATTGACAAATGAAGACTAAAAAATATATTTTGTATTTTTCATAGTCTTTATCATTACCATGCTATTGGCCACTTTATTTTTAATACCCTTATCATGGTATAATTGACATACAATAAACTTTACATGATTAAATTATAGTTTCTTAAGTTTTGAAATATACATGCACCAGTGGCATAATCAACACATTTAATATAGTGAACACATCCATCATGCCAAAAAGTTTTCTAATACACCTTTGTTGTCCTTTCCACTCATTCTTCCCCACATCTATCTTCCCATTCAACCACCTATCTATTTTTTATCACTATAAATTAATTTAACTCGCATTTCGTTAAGGACTAATAATGGTGAACATTTTGTTATCCATATACATTCTTTCCTGAAGTGTCTGTTCAATTTTTTGTCCATTTTTAAAGTGACTTGTTTATTTTCTTATTATGGAGTTTTGAGAGGTCTTTGTATATTATGGATACAAGTCATTTTTTACATAAATGATTTACAAATCTTTTCTCCCAGGCTTTGGCCAGACTTTTTATTTTCTTAACCGTATCTTTGAAAGTCCAGTTGTTGATTTTTTTGAAGTCTTCATTAAAGGTAAAAATTTCTGTTTGGTGGAAAACACGTTAATAGAATTTAAAAAAAAAAGAGGGCACACAATGAGAGAAAATATATGCAAAACATATACAAAAGATTTGTATATTAAAAAAACACCCTCAAACCTGAACAATAAAAAATTACAAACCGGGAAAAATATCTGGACAAAAACTTCATCAAAGAAGTTATACAGATGGTGATTAGGCTTATGAAAAATACTTGATATCATAAGTTATCCAAAACCAAATCAAACCCATTGCTGTCTATTGATTTCGACTCATAGCAAACCTATAGGACAGAGTAGAACTGCCCCATAGAGTTTCCAAGGAGCGGCTGGTGGATTCGAACTATGAACTTTTTGGTTAGCAGCCTGAGCTCTTAACTACTGCACCACCAGGGCTCCATAAATTATCCAGGAATTGCAAATTAACACAACAATGAGATACCACTGCATACCAGTCAGAATGGCAAAAGTCCAAAATATTGAGAATACCAAATGCTGGTGAGCATGTGGAGCAAAAGTGACTTTCATTCATTGCTGGTGGGAATGCAAAAAGGTAAAGCCACTTTGGAGACAATCTGTCAGTTTCTTACAAAGCTAAACAGAATTATCATACAATCCAAAAATCACACTCCTAGGTATTTACCCAAACGTGATGCAAACCTATGTCCACATAAAAAGCAGCACACAGATGTTTATACCAGTTTTATTAATAATTGCCAAAAACTGGAAGAAATTATGATATCCTTCACTGCGTTGAGTTGGGCAAATCAGCTGCAAAAGATCTCTTGAAAAGTGTTAAAAAGGAAAGACCTCACTTTAAGGACTAATGTGCTCCTGACCCAAGCGATGATATTTTCAGTTGCCTCCTATGCATGCGAAAGCTGGACAATGAATATGGAAGACTGAAAAAGAATTGATGCCTTTGAATTGTGGTGTTTTGGAAGAATATTGAATATGCTATGACCCGCCAAAAGAATGAAAAATCTGTCTTGGAAGAAGGACAGCAAGAATGCTCCTTAGAAGCAAGGATGATGAGACTTCGTCTCACATACTTTGGACATGTTATCGGGGGGAACAGTCCGTGGAGAAGGATGTCATGCTCGGTAAAGTAGACAGCAAAAAAGAGGAAGACCATCAACAATATGGATTGACACAGTGGCTGCAACAATGAGCTCAAACATAACAACAATTGTGAGGATAGCGCAGGACTGGAGAGTGTTTTGTTCTGTTGTACAGAGGGTCACTATGAGTCAGAACTGACTGGACATCACCTAACAAGAACAAGATATCCTTGAATTGGTGAATGGATAAAGAAACAGTGCGATATCCATGCAATGGAATATTTTACACTTAAAAAAAGAAAT
This sequence comes from Dugong dugon, assembly GCA_030035585.1. NCBI lineage: Eukaryota > Metazoa > Chordata > Mammalia > Sirenia > Dugongidae > Dugong > Dugong dugon. The sequence continues at coordinate 104,014,629 of CM057463.1, read as the reverse complement.
GAGCTATCGAACTCTGAAAAGACATGGAGGAAAATTAAACGCATATTGTTAACTGAAATAAGCCAGTCAAAAAAGGCTACATATATACATATAAATCCAATTATATGACCTTCCAGAAAAGGCAAAACTAAAGAGACATTGAAAAGATCAACGGTTGCCAAGGCTTGAGAAGGAGGGGAAATGATATTTAAGTGGAGCACAGGGCATTTTTTAGGGCAGTGGAATTATTAGGTATGACACTGTAGCGGTGGACATAAGAAATTATGCATTAGTCAAAACCATACATGTGTATAACAAAAATTAGGAATCCTAATGTAAACTGTGGACTTTAGTTAGCAATAGTGTATCAGTATTGGTTTATCAATTATAACAAATAAACCACAGGAATACAAGGTAGGAGAAATAGTGTTCAGGAGGGAAGCGGTGCACGGGAACTCTGTACATTCTGCACACTATATCTTTAAACCTAAAACTTCCTTGAAAAACAGTCTATAAAAGATTGCATTTTTTTTTTTTCACTCCATCTTGCCTGGAAATAGAAGCAGATAAATGTTTTGTTTGTACCTTACCAATCCAAGTTCCTGTTTGACAAAATGGGAGAATAATAAATGGAGTTAAAGGATTCAGTGTGTGAATTCAGAATAATTTTTTTTTAAATTTGTAAATATATTATTAGATTATTCAACCACATCTGAATTTTTCAAAGTTTATTTTATTTAAAGTTAAAATCATTTCTCTATGTAGGAGTATATGAAAAGAAATAATTTATAACCTGTTGACTAAATTTTTTTTTCTTGATACTGCTGAATTCATTCAGGGGTTATTTTGCAATGTAGATGATAAATATATACAATCAATCGTAATTTTTTCTTACCAATGTATCCTTTTGTACTTTGCAGCAATGCAGAAAATTTGCCTTTTATTAAGGAAAAACATAACTATGCTCATAAACAATTAGCTATATTTAGAGAATCGTGTATCAAAGCTACAAATGCAGTTCTTGTTTAGATTGGAACCTCCTCATCCCACCTCCTTATTAGAGATGTGTAATTTTAAAAAGTCATAGCTATAAGAGAAATAGACAAATTACCAGTAAAGCTAAAATTATCTGCAACCTCATTTGAGGAAAAAAGGAGTGAACAGGATAAAGTTACATCAAAACAAAATCACTGATCCAAATATAGAATTTTAATGAATGTAATTTACTTTCCTTTAAGAAAATCTCCATCAACGCTTTTCTTCCTTTTTAGTACTCGACTAAGTTACTGCTTACAAAGTTAGTGTATCATTCAGAAAAAGAAATGCAGTTTTTAATGTAACAAAGCAGTAATGTATAGTCTACCATACGGTTTTCTTTAGATAACAATATTACACTTCATTACTTTATCTATAATCATAAAACCACAACTATATAATAATGTAAATAATGCAAATTAATTTTAATGTCTAATTACATGTATAATGGCTTGCTGAATAAAAGTTAAGTACAAATTAATGCAGTAAAATGTAAAAAATATTATATCACAATGCCTTTACTAATTTTAGTATCATCCTTGTTATTTTTCAAGCTAATTATATGTATGAGCATTTCATTTTGTGTTTCATTTTTCACCCACTTGCAAATAAAGAAAAAGAATGTGCGGCTAGAAGAAAACAAATACACCCTGAAATATATTATGTTCTCTTAAGAAATAGTTTAACTATTTGTCAACAGCTATTTATTTTGATCATACTATGTTCAAGACATCATGCAGGCTTTCAGAAAAATAAATATACAACCAGCCTCAAAGACTACAATATGTTTGTGGAGATACGATGAACGTATATCAAAATAAATAATAAAGCACAGTCATTTAGGACAAAATAAATGATGTAGTAGATAACAAGCATCATATTTCCTTCCAACTCTCCACTCTATTCAAGTTGCAATCATCTTTTTAGTAGATATTGTATTTCAAAAACTGGTGGGTGATTGCCATCATTATTTGGAAAGTTTTCCTAATATATAAGTCCAATATGTAATAGTAGAAAGTAAGCCGTTTATTCTTGTCCTATGTCAGTACACAAAGTGAACAGCCATTACTCAATGATCTCCATTTTATTTTACTTGACTTTTACCCCCGTGGAGGGTGAAGCCTAAAAACAGACATTCATCAAGAACCTTTTAAGTCATTGGCAAGTTTAAATCAGAAATTAAATATATTAACTTTAAAGTAGGAAAATTAGAAAATTTAGCTACAATAGGGACTTTATTTTGAAGATTTGGCTGTAGCTGTTCCTTTTTTATTCAAGTGTCTCTATTTTAAGTATTGGATGGAACAATGTTATGCGTAATTTCAATTGTTAACAAGGCAAACCTATTTTGTAACTTGTATTGCTAATTTTATAATGTTATAACTCCCTCTTTTGTGTGTTTAAATGTGTCACTTCAGAAAAAAATTAATCATTCATTAATTATCAATCTTTTCCTCAAGGAAGCAAGAATAATCTACCTTCTCAGAGGCATAGCAAACGTAAGTAGACCAACAATAAAAATAACTGGAAATAAATTTTCTGAAACAATATTTTGTGTCACTCTTTAAAAATATTAGTTTTTTTTAAAAAAACTAATTAGTAATATTTTAAAAATTATGACTGCAGTTATATGGTGCAAACAGTTAAGCCCTCGACTTCTAGCTGAAAGTTTGGCGGTTCAAACTCACCCAGAGGAACATAGGAAGACAGATCTGCTTCTGAAAGCAGCTTTACTGAAACAGCTTTACTCTGCACACATGGGTGGCCATGAGTCAGAATTGACTTGAAGGCAACTGAAAACAACAATTAATATAAACAGGCATTTTTAATGCCCACTAAAATCCGACTTATTTCTATTCCTTCAGTATTTAGAACATGCACAGTTTAACTCTTTAGCAACCGCTGTATCTAACCAAACTTTCAGGAAAATTGTAATTAACTATTAGAAAACACATGAAATACTAATATTTTCACATTTTGTGTCTTTCACTAAACTAATAGTGTGTAGATTTCTCCCAGAGCCCACATTATGCATCTTTGTCTTATGAAAATAATGACTATTTCTTGAGGCTGCATCATTAAAATGAAATTGAAAAGTATTTTCTTTGTGTACAAAACCTGCTTAAATCTGCTTCACATTTTAACTGAAGTGAGCTAGCCAGTTTGATGAAAATACAGTTTTGGTTATATGGTTTATGAATTCCCAAGCAGAAAAAAAAAAAAAAAAAAAAAGAAAAAGGGCCTGGTCATGTATGAACTAAAAACTTCTGAAAAGTTGAGAGCAATTTTTCTTTAAAACTGCCTCCTAGAGCAATATCAATCATTCCCCATGATGACTTTGGAGACTAACCTCTCTTATTTAAGGAGTTGTTTTTTTTTTTTGGTTTAATATGAATGTTCTTGAGCCTCGAATAATAATTTGAAAGCTGTGATTATTGAAAATAACAAAAAAGTGAAAATAATGAAGTATTAAATTCATCTTGGTCTGCAAATAAGATAGTATCATATTTTGTTATCATGAAGAGGAGGCAACCAAAAGGTAGCAAAGGCACAGGTAGCATGTTTTAGAATACGGTACTGGGTTTGAACCAAATGTAAGAGAACTCGTAACAGCTGCAGGCATTTCAGTGCCTGAAACCATAGCAGTGCCAGATGGTGACTCAGAGAATAGCTGGTGGTTTTTTTTGTTTTTTTTTTAATATTTTATTGTACTTCAGGTGAAAGCTTACAGAGCAAATAGTTTCTCATGAAATAGTAGTACACATGTTGTTCTATGACATTGGTTAACAACCCCACAACATATTAAGCCTCTAAATTCTCAACCTTTTTTTTTTTTTTTGATGAAAATACAGATAGCCAAAGATACACCATTTCAAAAATTTCTACATTCACAGTTCAGTGATTTTGACTACTCTCTTCCAACTGTGCTGTTATTCTCACTTAAGATGAAGGCTTACAGAACAAATAGTTTTTCATTTAACAGTTACTACATATGTTGCCCTATGACAATGGTTAACAATCTCACAGCACATCAAGAATATCCTTACTCCACCTAGTGTTCCCTATCACCAGGGGACTTCCTTGTCCCCTTCTGTCTTCTGGCCCTTGTCACTGGACTACTGTACCTCTTTAGTCTCATTTGGTTTTTTTTTTTTATTTTATTTTAACACCATTTCAAAACATTTTACTTACGCATTTAAGTGATATTGACTATGCTCTTCCAATTGTGCTGCCATTCTCGCCCAAGATGAAGGCTTACAGGACAAAACAGCCTCCCATTTAATAGTTACTACAAATGTTGCCCTATAGCAGTGGTCAACAATCTCACAATACATCGACAGTGTACTTATTCAATTTGTGTTCCTTATCATCAGTTTCCTACTCCCCCTCTGCCTTCTGGCCCTTGTCACCGGACTCCTGTACCTCGTTAGTCCCATTTAGTTTTACTGGACTGTCCATTCCCAGGCTTAACATCGAACCTCGAAGGTAACTTCTCCTCTGAGCTGAAAGGGTGTCTGGGGGCCACACTCTTGAGTTTTCTCTAGTATTATTTAGGCCAGTAAATCTGGTCTTTTTTTTTTTTTTTTTTTTTTTTGGGGAGTTAAAATTATGCTCTACATCCTTCTCCAGCTCTGTCCAGAACCCTCTGTTGTGATCCTGGTCAGAGCAGTCAGTGGTGGTATCTGGGCACCATCTAGCTGTACTGGACTCAGTCCGGTGGAGGCCTTGGTAGCTGTGGACAATTAGTCCTTTGGACTAATCTTTTCGTTGAATCCTGTTCTCTTCATTCTCCCTTGCTCCTGAAGGGATGAGACCAGTGGAATATCTTAGATGGCCACTCATAGGCTTTTAAGACCCCAGACACTACTCACCAAGGTAGAATGTAGAGCATTATCTTTATAAGTAGTGTCATGCCAATTGAGCTAGATGTTCCCCGAGACCATGGTCCCCAGAGCCCTCCGTCCAACAACTCAGTCCCTCGAGGGGTTTGGATGTGTCTATAGGGCCTCCATGACCTTTCCTTGTGCAGGTTGTGTTAGTTTCCCCTGTACTGTGTACTATCTCACCTCTTACCCAAGTTACCACTTATCTATTACCTATTTAGTATTTCTCCCCCCTCCCCTCCCATCCCTGGTAACCAACAAGGATTGTTACATTTTGCATGTGAATTTTTTCATGGGTTTTTACAATAGAGGTCTCACACAATATTTGTCCTTTTGTGATTGACTTATTTCACTCAGCATAATGTCCTCCAGTTTCATCCATGTTATGAGATGGTTCACAGATTCATTGTTGTTCTTTCTCGTTGCATAGTACTCCATTGTGTGTATGTACCATAGTTTGTGTATCCATTCATCTGTTGATGGACATCGAGGTTGTTTCCATCGTTTTGCTATTGTGAACAATGCTGCCATGAACATAGGTGTGCATATGTCTATTCGAGTGATGACTCTTATTTCTCTAGGATATATTCCTAGGAGTGGGATTGCTGGATCGAATGGTATGTCTATTTCTAGCTTTCTGAGGAAACGCCATATCATTTTCCAAAATGGTTGTATCATTTTGCATTCCCACCAGCAGTGTATAAGAGTTCCCGTCTCCCCGCAGCCCCTCCAACATTTGTTATTTCCAGTATTTTTGATTCGTGCCAGTAATGCCGGGGTGAGATGGTATCTCATTGTGGTTTTAATTTGCATTTCTCTAATGGCTAGTGATCGCGAGCATTTCCTCATGTGTCTGTTGGCCATTTGAATGTCTTCCTTGGTGAAGTGTCTGTTCATTTCCTTTGCCCATTTTTTGATAGGATTGGTTGTCTTTTTGTTGTAGAGGTGTTGAATTTTTTTGTAGATTATGGAGATTAGACCTTTGTCTGACTTGTACTGTCCAAAAATTTTTTCCCAGTCTGTAGGTTCTCTTTTGACTCTTTTGGTGAAATCTTTTGAAGAGCATAGATATTTGATTTTTAGAAGATCCCAGTTATCTAGTTTATCTGTTGGGTTTTTTGTGTTGATGTTTATGGTTTGTATCCTGTTAATGCCATGTATTAAGGCCTGAAGTGTTGGTCCTATTTTTTCTTCTATGAATTTTATAGTTTGAGGCTTTATATGCAGGTCTTTGATCCATTTTCAAGTAGTTTTTGTATATGGTGTGAGGTATGGGTCCTGTTTCATTTTTCTACAAATGGATATCCAGTTTTGCCAGAACCATTTGTTAAAAAGACTGTCTTTTCCCCATTTGATGTATTTTGGGCCCTTGTCGAAGATCAGGTGCCCGTAGGTGGATGGATTTACATCTGAGTTCTCAATTCTGTTTCATTGGTCAATGTCTCTGTTGTTGTACCAGTACCAGGCTGTTTTGAATACTGTAGCTGTATAGTAGGTTCTCAAGTCAGGTAGTGTGAGTCCTCCAACTTTATTCATCTTCTTCAGTAGTGCTTTACTTATTTGGGGTTTCTTCCCTTTCCATATAAAGTTAATAATTAGTTTTTCCATCTCTTTGACGAATGTTCTTGGTATTTGGATCGGGATTTCGTTGTATTTCTAAATTGCTTTGGGTAGAATTACCATTTTCACAATGTTGAGTATGCCTATCCATGAGCATGCTATGTTTTTCCATTTATGTAGATCCCTTTGGGTTTCATGCAGCAGTGTTTTGTAGTTTTCTTTGTATAGGTCTTTTACATTCCTGGTCAGATTTATTCCTAAGTATTTTATCTTTTTAGGGGCTATTGAAAATGGTATTGATTTCCTGATCTCGTTTTCATCGTTCTCTTTACTGGTGTATAGGAATCCAACTGATTTTTGAATGTTTACCTTGTATCCTGCTACTCTGCTGAATCTTTCTATTAGTTCCAGTAGATTTCTCGTGGAGTCTTTAGGGTTTTCTACGTATAGTATCATATCATCTGCAAACAGGGAGAGTTTAACTTCTTCATTACCAATTTGGATGCACTTTATTTCTTTTTCTTGCCTTATTGCTCTAGCTGGAACTTCCAGCACAATGTTAAATAGGAGTGGTGATAAAGGGCATCCTTGTCTTGTTCCTGTTTTCAAGGGGAATGTTTTCAGCCTCTCTCCATTAAGAATGATGTTGGCTGTTGGTTTTGCATAGATGCCCTTTATTATGTTGAGAAATTTCCCTTCTATACCTATTTGATTGAGAGCTTTTATCAGAAATGGGTGTTGGACTTTGTCAAATGCCTTTTCTGCATCAATTGAGATGATCATGTGATTTTTTTTCTTTCCTTTTATTTATGTGGTGGATTACGTTGATGGATTTTCTAATGTTAAATCATCCTTGCATACCTGGTATGAATCCTGCTTGGGCGTGGTGTATTATCTTTTTGATATGATACTGAATTCTATTGGCTAGAATTTTGTTCAGAATTTTTGCATCTATATTCATGAGAGATATTGGTCTGTACTTTTCTTTTTTTGTGATGTCTTTGCCTGGTTTTGCTATCAGCGTTATGCTGGCTTCATAGAATGAATTTGGAAGTGTTGCTTCCTCTTCTATGCTCTGAAATAGCTTGAGTAGAACTGGTACAAGCTCTTCTGTAAATGTTTTGTAGAATTCTCCAGTGAAGCCATCTGGGTCAGGGATATTTTTGGTTGGGAGTTTTTTTATTACCTTTTCCATCTCTTCTCTTGTTATGGGTCTGCTCAGATTTTCAATATCACTTTGTTGTAGTTTGGGTAGGCTGTATGTTTCTAGAAATTTATCCATTTCCTCTAGGTTTTCAAATTTGTTGGAATATAGTTTTTCATAGTATTCTGTTATAATCCTTTTATTTCGGTTGGGTCTGTTGTAATGTTCCCCATTTCATTTCTAATTTGGGTTATTTGTGCCCTCTGCTGTTTTTCTTTTGTCAGTCTGGCCAGTGGTTTGTCGATTTTGTTGATTCTTTCAAAGAACCAACTTTTGGTTTTGTTGATTCTTTCTATTGTTTTTCTGTTCTCTATTTCATTGATTTCTGCTCTGATCTTTACTATTTCCTTTCTTCCGGTGGTTGTAGGCTTTTTTTGTTGTTCTCTTTCTATTTGTTTGAGTTCTGTAGTTCATGTTTTGATTTTGTCCCTTTCTTCTTTTTTGATATGTGCATCTATTGCTATAAATTGTCCTCTGAGAACTGCCTTTGCTGTGTCCCAAAGGTTTTGGTATGATGTGTTTTCATTTTCATTTGATTCTAGGAATTTTTTAATTCCATCTCCTATTTCTTCTATTACCCACTGATGTGTAAGCAGGGTATTATTCAGTTTCCATGTGTTTGATTTTTTTCCTTGCTCTTTCTAGTGTTAATTTCTACCTTGATGGCATTGTGGCCAGAGAAGATACTGTGAATTATCTCAGCATTTTGGATCTTGTTGAGGATTGCTCTGTGGCCTAAGATGTGGTCTATTCTGGAGAACGTTCCATGTGCATTAGAAAAGAATGTGTACTTTGCAGCGGTTGGATGGATTGTTCTATATATGTCTATGAGATCCAGTTGGCTGATTGTGTCCTTTAGGTCTTCTGTATCTTTGCTGAGTTTCTTTTTAGTTGTTCTTTCCTTTACTGAGATTGGTGTGTTGAAGTCTCCTACTATTATTGTGGAACTGTCAATTTCTCTTTTCAGTGCTGTTAGAGATTTTTTTATGTATTTTGGAGCCCTGTCATTGGGTGCATAGATATTTATTATGGTTATGTCTTCATGATGGATCATCCCCTTAATCATTATATAGTGTCCTTCTTTGTCTTTTATGGTAGATTTTGTTTTAAAGTCTATTTTATCTGAGATTAGAATTGCCCCTCCTGCTCTTTTTTGATAGTTGTTAGCTTGATATATTTTTTTCCAACCTTTGATTTTTAATAAATTCACATCTTTGTTTCTAAGTTGTGTCTCTTGTAGACAGCAAATTGATGGATCCTGTTTTCTTAACCATTCTGCCAGTCTCCGTCTCTTTATGGGTGCATTGAGTCCATTTACGTTCAGTGTAATTATTGATAGATGGAAGTTTGTTGCTGTCATTTTGTAGTGCTTTTTTTTGTGATACTGACGTTTTCTTTGTTCTTCTTACTCTCTTGTGCTGAGTTACTTTTGTTTGTGGATTTTGTGTTCATTTCTTTTGTTTTTGTAGGTTTTGTTTTTGTTGAGACTTTATGTTTTTCGTCTTTATTTTTATGAGTTGGTTTGTTAACTTTTTTTGTGGTTATTATGAATTTTACCCTTATCTTTATAATTTTGAAGCAGTCTACCGTTACTTGGTATCACCTTGCCTTCCTCTCCTTTAGAAGGTTCTATACCTATGCCGTTTGTTCCCTCTTTCATTGTTTTGATGTTGTTGTCATCCTTTGATTGTTTTCTCTGATTCCCTGTTGTATATCTTTTGTTTTTGGAAAGTCCTCTGTAGTTCAGTTCCTAGAATGGTATCTGGTTCATGTGAACCCTCATCCTAGGTCCTAGGTCCTGCCTGAGGGCTGAAGCTGTTTGTCCTCAGATCGAAGAACTCCTTTTAATAATTCTTGTAAGTTTGGTTTGACTTTTGCATATTCCTTTAGTTTCTGTTTATCTGGAAATGACCTAATTTCACCATCAAATCTGAATGAGAGTTTTGCAGGATATATTATTCTTGGCTGACAATTTTTTTCTTTCAAGATTTTATATATGTTATCCCATTGCCTTCTTGCCTGCATGGTTTCTGCTGAATAATCTGAGCTTAGTCTTATTGTTTCTCCTCTGTATGTGACTTCTTGTTTTTCACGAGCTGCTCTCAGGATTCTTTGTTTGTGTTTAGTTTTTGTGAGTGTGAATATGATATGTCTTGGTGATTTTCTTTTGGGGTCTCTTCTATATGGGGTTCGTTGAGCTTCTTGGATGGCCAGCTTTTCATCTTTCATTTTATTGGGGAAGTTTTATGTCAGCAGTTCGTCAATGATCCTCTCTGTGTTTTCTGTTTTCTCCCCCTGTTCTGGTATGCCAATCACTCATAAGTTTTTGCTTTTAATTGTGTCCCACATAACTCTCAGGGTCTCTTCATTTTTCTTTGTTCTTTTTTCTGAGTTTTCCTGAAACAGAGTTGTATCCAAGTGTTTGTCTTCAGTTCCACTGATCTTGTCTTCCATGGTTTCAAATCTACTTCTCAGCCCTTCTATGACACCGTCCATTTCTGAAATCTTGTTGTCTATCAATTGGATTTCTAATTGTTGTTTTTGTATAATTTTGAGTTGTGAATTTATTTTGGCATTTTGTTCCTGCATCATCTTCCTGAATTCTTCCAATTTTTTGTCTGTATTTTACATAAATTTGTCTATTTTTTCCTCATGTTTGTCAGCTTTTTGCCTCAGTTGTTGGAAAATTCCGAGTATTAGTGATTTGAGTTCCGTATCAGGTACTTCTAGTGCATTTTCTTCCACAGGAGAGTTATCTGGTGTTTTAATTTGGACGCCTATTGGAGCCATCTTGTCTTTTTTTTGTAAATGTTTTGATATTGTTTGCTGTTTTCGGGGCATTCAGTAGATATTTCTCTCATTTATTGATTGTAGTTTTTTTTTTTTTTTTGTTTCGTCCTTGTGGTACAGCTGGGCAGATCTAGCTGAGGAGGAGCCACTGGGGACGGGTTGCTTGTGGCACTCACCGCAGCCACCAGGACGGTCAGTAGTCAGTGCTGGGCAGGTTCCAATAGGGCGTGCCTGCACAGCTTGGTGGTGTGATGTCAAGTGCACGGTGCAGGTAGGCAGGGTGCAGCGGGAAGATGGTTATGTGTGAAGCTAAGCTGGATATGGGAGAGAGGAGAGAGGAGGAGGAGCAAAAAGCATACAAACATAAAAGAATGCTAGGGGAGCTTGTCGTTGGAATGTACCGATGAGAGACTATGGGATGGAGGAAACCAGAAGGGGGAAGAGAAAGAAAAGGAAAGTATGAACAAATAAAAATCAGAAAAGTTAAAGAACTGTAAAGTTCCCAGGGATCCCACCGATGCAGCTATTAGGTCTGGGGGAGTCAGTCTCAGTTTTCACAGCACAGCCTGGCCAGAAGGTACAGAGGCATACATCGCCTGGTATTCAGGGATCAGAAAGAGAAGGAAGAGATAGAGAGATGAGAAATTCAGCAATGAAGAAAGACAAAAGGGAAAAAGAGGGAAAAGATGACAAAACTAATCAAAAAAAGAAGAAAAATAAAATTTAAAAAAAAAAAAAGCAACACCAGCAGTCAGTGCCAACAAATGGGACCTAGAGAGCCCCCACTCAGGGGCGCAAATTCCAAGAAGCCGGCAGTCTCGGGGTTAAGAGACCGTGGCCACGGGAAGCAGAGGGGCAAATGAACAAAGGCCCCGGGATCTCACCAGCGTGGCAGCCCAGACCTGGAATTAGCCACACGCCCTAACGCAGTCCCACAGCCCCGCAGGAGAGAGCAAAGACGGCACCCGGAACCAGGCACCCAGGCAAAAGGAGGGGGAGGTGGCAGAAAAAGGTTCGCCAGCTGCCAGTAAATGGCTCCCAGAAAGCCGCCAGCCCGGGTGCACGGAATCCAAGCACCGGCGCCCCCCAGCCCAGGGACCCCGGCCACGGAAAGCAGAGGGGCGAACGAACAAAGGCCCCGGGATCCCACCTGCGTGGCAGCCCAGACCTGGAAGCAGCCACACGCCCGAACCAGCCCCACAGCTCCGCAGGAGAGAGCAAAGACGGCACTCGGAACCAGGCTCCCAGGCAAAAGGAGGGGGAGGTGGCAGAAAAAGTTTCGCCAGCTGCCAGCAAAAGGCTCCCAGAAAGCCGCCAGCCCGGGCGTGCGGAATCCAAGCACCGGCGCCCCCCAGCCCAGGGACCCTGGCCACGGAAAGCAGGAGAGCCCCAGCCGAGGCGGAGAGGGGTGGGGGGTGGGAAAGCACGCACCGCAGTTTACCAGTCATTCTGTCTCCCACCGGATGGTCTGCAAGGCTGCTCTTCCGTTCGCTGGTCTCCGATAGGAGTCCAAGATGGTGGATCCACGCTGCGTTAGCTGGTAAGGAATCTCTGCATGAGTCTCTCCTCGCTCTCCGTTCTCTTTTAGTATTCTCACTCAGTTTGGTGTTTGGCTGAGTTCTTTATCTCTTCATTTGGTGTTCTAGGGTTTCAGGATTGTTGATTCTCTGTTAGGCTTAGTTTTTCGGATCTTTGCTGTGGAGGGACGGCGTGGTGCTTCTGCCTAGAGCGCCATCTTTGGCTCCTGTCCTAGCTGGTGGTTTTGATCAATGGAGAAATATCTGGTTTGGACATCTGCATTGGTAGAACGAACGAACAGGCTGAATTCCAAAACCTCACTTTGCGTGCTGATCTGGAGAGACATAAAACAGCTGTGTTTACATGACATGATGAAAGCAGCCATGGAGAGACAACTTTGAGTTTTGTTGGCCAACTTACATACAATCAATCAGACTGACTGTGTGGCAGTCCACATCAGTCATTACAATGGGTGAAAACAGTAAATCGACCTTGTTACAATCCAGTGTTTAGGTCATACAGGCATGAACCGGGTTTGTACGCCTGTAGTAAACAGATGAAGGAACAGCAATGGGGTCAATAAGTTTCACTGGCCCAGTCAGTTTGATCTATTTGGAATCCTTGTAGTACCCAAAATCTAGGCCCTGTGGATCAGTCACTGAGACAATCACTAACTTTCCCAGTAATTAAGCCATAATGCTGTGCCACTTTGAGGGTATAATTTTGAGCAGATCCAGAGAGAGTTTTTTTTCTTTTTTTCTTACTTAACGAATTATTATTTTCTGTTGTCACTATGATTTCTACCAAAACTTGTAAAACATTTATCTCAAAACATAATGCATATTAATTTTTTAATGATCTCTGAGTAAAATCCTATTCAACTTAAAGATAGTAGGTAGGTGCAATATTGGAAAACATGGTGCATTTAAAAATCATACCCAAGCCCTTGACCATTGAGTCAATTTTGACTCATAGTTACCCTATACGGCAGAGCAGAACTGCCCCATAGGGTTTCCGAGGAGCAGCTGGTGGATTTGAACTGCCGACCTTTTGGTTAGCAGCCGAGCTCTTAACCACTGAGCCACTAGGGCTCCACATTTAATAATAGTCCCCCGTAAATGTTTTTAAATGTTGTGATATGTCTCCATCAATGAACAACATACATTTAGAGATCTTCAAAAGTCATATTTTTTTTTTTTTTTGTTTACTTACGTTTTATTACTTAAAAAAAGAAAATCTTTCCCTGCAGGATTTAGGATTTTTATTAAATAAATAATTCCAACTCATTTCCAGGCTCTTCTCACAATCTCTGTATTTCTTATGAAATTATTTTTGCCCTCTGCTTTCTTATATGTTCAGTTAGGTACTTTAGGTGTTCAACTCTACCTCTACTCTTAAAATTTCGGGCAGCTTCACATACTCTGTTATCTCTATGGGGATAGTAAAGATAGAGAGGGTTGGAGAAGAGCATTCTTTTTTGGACCATGTACTATAGTTTCCTAAAAAAAAAAAAAATTCTTACATTTTTAGCAGCTTGCTTTGACTGGCAATTTATATATATACATATATATTTGTGCTTACTAGCCTTTCAGATCACTTTTTAATTGCAAATCACCTCTTATCTTGCAGATCTGAAGAGAGTCCAGGTTCCTCCTAAGCATTTCTGAATACAACTGGGGAGCGCTTACATAGATTTTTTTTTTTTTTTTCCTGCTTCAACATCAAGCATGTTCATAAATTCTGTCCTTAAAAATCTAGGACAGTGAAAGCAAACTCATTATGAACCAAACTTCATAAAATTTCAAAGCAAATGAAACAAAATTTACAAATATATGTAACTTAAAACAAGATAATAGCAATAATTGCTTATAAAGACCACCAGAGATCCCCTTACATTCAATTTATTCACATATTTATTCAACAAATGCTATTGAGCAGTGACAGTATTTATAGGCATTATTCTATAAACTAGAGATAGAGTGAGGATTAAAACAAATGAACCCCTTGCCTTAATGGAAGTAAAATTCTAGTGGCAGAGACAAATGAATAAACAATTAAACAAGAAAATGAAAAAGATAATTTCAGGTAATAAACAGTCTAAGAAGAAAAATTCATATCTTAAGAGTAGAGATTGTGTCATATTGTAGATAACTCTGGTCAGGGAAAGTCTCCCTGATGCAGTACCATGTTTTCTCATACCTGAATGACATGAGGAAAAGTCAGAAAGATACACGGAGGGAAGGCATCTCAGGCATAGTTAACTAGGGCTTTACGCCAAGAAAGTGCTTGGTACATTCAAGGGACAAGGAGTATGATGGTATAGCTGGAGCACAGTGAACAAAAAGTAGGCTTGACATTTAGTGATGCTGGAAAGGTAACTACAAGCAGATTACATAAGGCTTCATAGGACATGGGAGGATTTTACATGTCAACCTAAATACGATAGTTTGTTGGTCAGTTAAGAGCCTGGGTGGCACAATCAGTTTGGGGTGGGTTGCTAACCTAGATTGGCTGTTCAACTGTACACAGTGGCTCTGCTGAAGAAATGCCTGGCTAATTGCTTCTGTAAAGATCACAGCCAAGAACACCTTATGGAGCAGTTCTGCTCTGTCACATGGGATCACCATTAATTGGGGCACAACTTAACGGCAGCTAACAACAATTGGTCAAGTACTACCACAATAATCATGAGTCATAAGTCCCTACAAATGAGCATTTATGTGTCATGTTTACATTTAAAGGTTGGCTAGAGTTCTGTTGGGCTTGGTCGCAAGGGGCTTGGCTCCGAGTTGAGTTGGGCCCAAAGTATCCAATGTATTTCCCCTCTCTAGATTATTACCACATTTCTCTGCTATATTTCTACTCCAGATATCATTTATGTGTTTGTCTTCCTCTTGATGAAAGCTACATTATAACAAGGATAATATTTGACTTGTCCACTTTTGTAACACTTGTGCTTAGGGAATAGGGCATGAAGCTGAAGAGGTACTTAATACACATTTCCAGACTGAGTTTATTCTGGAGAGGCTTTTGAATTAAAGCCATTGTTAGATATATACATAAATCTGATATGTTCTTTTGTAATTCTCAGCTTCTCAAATATGCTTATAAACTGTTTGAAAAAAAAAAAAAAAACTTTCTTGTACTTATCTTGTATAAATTTATAGCACACACAGAGTTAAGCCAATACATAGTGTTACCCAAGTCTTTGCAGCTGTTATCATCTAGAGAAGGGATTGGCAAACTTCCCTGTGAAGTGCCAGATAGTAAACATTTTATGCTTTGCTGGCCACACAGTGTCTTTTCCAACTATGTAACTCTGCAGTTATAATATAAAAACATCAGTAGAAAACACATAAACAAATGGGCATAGCTTTTTTCCAATAAAACTTTATTTACAAAAACAGGTGGAAGGTCAGATTTGGCCCATGGGTAATAATTTGCTAAGCCTGATCTAATGGACACATACATCACTTGTTATCCTATTACTCGTATCTACCATTACAGCCATTTTGCAATCCTACAAATTATTACATCCCAATAGATTTACTATGAGTTCACTGTTTCCATTTCATAGGTTTCCTTGCAACCCCTTGGGTTGATATTCGCTTTATGTTTGTTGTATGTTTGTAACTAGAGCCCATGTTAGAGAGCAACAATGCCATGGTTGAGGGTGATATATCATTATGCTCATAGAATTTGAATCCTCAAAGTGTCAATGTGGTGCTGCACTTAGAATTTTTAATGTAGTAAACTATATTGTATTCTATCCTCCCACGGAAAAAGCATCTCTCTCTCACTTTGTTTTATGTGGTTTCCATGTCAGTGTTGCTTGTATTACACAATGTCTCAAAGATTTCATCTAAGAAAGAGATATTTTATATACATATTTTTTACTTTTTTAGCCTCTGTAATAAGAAATCCAGACTTAGATAGAGGTCAGAAGCCAGTCCTCTGTAAAGTAAGAAACAGAAAATATCCTTTATTTTTCTTCAGCCAACCCATTAGATGTGCTCAGAGATGGACAGTGTCCCCAGAAGGATGTTCAAAATAGGTATTATTGGTGCATGCTATTGGAAAGTCCACCCATGAAGGTAGGTGTCAGACAATTGTGAAAAACGTCAGATATTCTGTCCTAAGGTCAGACACACTTTGTTAATCAAGTGTTTATTTTTTAAGCTTAAAGTTTATGAGAGTGGAATACACGAAAGTTTAATAGCAGACGTTTTTACTCCCCAGCAACTGCTTACCTTAGTGATGAAATAAACATTCTTTGCTCAATCCCACTAGGTTATCTTTCAAATCAGTCTATCTATAGAGCATACTCTTAGGGACAGGTTATATCCCAGAAAAGGGGGAAGAAAAAAAAAAAACAGTTCTGTGGGGCAACATCAAATAAAGAGTCAGGTGTCCATAATTTGTCCAAAAATGAAGTCACATTATTCAATTTTACTTTGTTGGTACTTAAACTGATACTTCATACCCATATGCCTAAATGTATCACTTTACACTGAAAAAAAGTTTTGAACTTGGGTAAAAGTAAACATGTTATTTATTAGCTTCTTTGAACCCTAAAATTTATAATCCAAATATAATGTCTGATATAACTCAAACATGTATGGGAAAGGAAAGAGAAAGAACCATTATTAATTTACAAAGAAAATTTTATGTTATGATAACTTCAAACTCCAGAAAATAGTTTGATGGTTTGAAATTTTGTGATTACCAATGTAGAAAGATAATTTTGTTAATTATGTACTTCATTGTTTTTTTTCTTTGTATTATTTATATTGATTTTTTAAAAAATCTGATTCTGAGAAGCATCTGCATGAATTATAGAGTGACATAAAAACAAATGCAAGAGTTATACTACATTTTTCACTGCATTTACAAGAGAAATTTCCTTGTCCCTATTAATTTAATAAATTGCATTACCTTAGGGATAATCCAGCTCAAAATTCTCTAATTGGCAATGTTGATATGTGTCTTAGTCATCTAGTGCTGCTGTAACAGAAATACCACAAGTGGATGGCTTTAACAAAGAGAAATTTATTCACTCACAGTCTAGTAGGCTAAAAGTCCAAATTCAGGGCATTGGCTCCAGGGGAAGGCTTCCTCTCTCTGTTGGCTCTGGAGAAAGGTCCCTCTCATAAATCTTCCTGTGATGGAGGAGCTTCTCAGACTCAGGGACTCCAGGTCCAGAGGACATGCTCTGCTTCTGGTGCTTTTCTTGGTGGTATGAGGTCTCCAATTCTCTGCTTGCTTCCCTTTCCTTTTATCTCTTGTAAGATAAAAGGTGGTACAGGCCACACCCGAAGGAAACTCCGTTTACATTGGACCAGGGTTGTGACCTTAGTAAGAGTATTATACAATCCCACCCTAATCCTCTTTAACATAAAATTACAATCACAAAAAGGAGGACAACCACACAATACTGGGAATCCATGGACCAGCCAAATGGATACACACATTTTGGGGGGGGACATAGTTCAACCTATGACAATGTGTGCATTTTAATGTGTTTTCATTTTCTCAGATATATGAGGTGGAGAAACAAATTGTGTTGAAAGTAATGAGGCATGACTTTTTTTTTTTAACAGAAACCATTACAAGATGAGGGTAATACTCTCTTTTAGGAATGAAGACACCTGCCGCTTTAGCTGGGTGGAAAAAAGAAAGAAGCTAAATGACTACTACCCTAGTAAGAATTCATTTTTATTATCATGCTGAACAAATTTATATTATGTGCATTTTTTTAAATGTAGTCTCCTGAGTAAATCACGCTGATTTTCTTTTCTCTTTGCCCATTCACAATTTTTGATCTATTTGTTCCATCCTACAGAGAACCTTGGATAGCAGAAATAGCAAAATTGCACGCCAAGGTCAAAATCATAGGAGCATACAGAATGTCAGTATTATGGAAGCAAATGTGTTGTGGCTAGATTTCAGGTGACACTTATTGCTGGGTATTGCTTTACCAATGATTTTCTTCAAATTAATTCTGGAAGTTGAGTATTCTGGTTCATGAAGATTTTCTCCTTGCAATGAATTTCATCGTTTGATTTTTATGGAAGATACACTCCAAAAAATAAATTTCTATGTACCAAATTGGCTAGGGGAAAGTGGCTATATGACTGATTAAATAATCTGTATAAGCAATAAATATATTGTTGGTTAATATTGCAATTTCTAAATTTATTAAAAAATCAACAATTTGATGTCTTAGTAGAAAATATTTTTATATTTTATCCAGGTATTACCAATCTCTGAATGTCAAAGACATTGGAGAGATTACAGTGTTTTATAACTATTAATCTGAAAACAATTTAACATTGTACCAGACAGAAGATGTTTAAAAGTATAGAAAATTGTTCTCGGTGGTAGTTCTTGCATGAGAACATATCTTGCTAGTACTTCTTTTGTGAAATTCTGTGGCATAGACTTATTTACTTGTCATTTGATTTCCTTGTACAGTGTTGACTGAGTATACAATGAGGCAATTAAACCATAATATAGACAAACATTTATAGAAGTTTAGATTACATTCACAAATGTGTATTTATTGAATAATCAATCCTTTATATTTTATAGAGAGGTCAGAATAATTTCCAGGTCGCAAGTTCTTTGGCCCTGTGACCAAAGGCTCCCTGTAAAATAGAATGTATTTTTGGACTCTGTACAACCTTTGCTTTCAGTGTTAAAAGCAAAAAGTTAGGGTGCAATTACAGCTTCCATGAGATTCCAGACTGATGTCTGTCATTAAACTAGCTGCATATAACTATGGGTTTTACAAATAATTTGGAATGAAACACCATATCATTAACAGAGCAAGTTGAGGGTACAGGGATTATGTCACCATTGCAGAAGTGTTCATGCTAACAAATGTGTTTCTCGGTTTTGTCAAAGTTGATATCCATTTTTATTTTCTATCAGAAGGTTGTTTTGCTCTCAATGCATTATACTGGAAAAGTGGTCCATATGGAGTCAAATTAAGTAGAATGCTTAATTTGAAGTGAAAGAAATTAAGCTCTAATTCCATCTCTACAATTATTATTCATATGACTTTTAATAGAAGTATTATAGAATGGTAGGAGAAAAACAAAAACAAAAACATTGGATTTGGGAAAGAAAATCTTAATGGTTTTTTTCCTTTTAGAGGCTATATAATCTCGTAGTAAATGTAACTACTAATATCTACCTCACAGGATTGGTCTGAAAATTAAATATGTTAATATATTTAAAGCACCTAACATAATATGTAGCACATGTATGAAGTACTATGTTCAGTTTTAATAAATGATACCGTTAGTCAAAATTAAGATGTGTGTCCATGCACTGGTTTTACAATTAGCCCTACAATCATTTATGGATAACTTATTTTTCATTTTTTCTTATATTCATTTACTTATCCATTCAACATTTAACAATATCATTATGAGTTTCCTTGCATCAAAATAGAGTGACAACTGGAAATACCAGGAGTCACTGCAACAGGGGTCACCTAAATTGGCTACTAAAACCAGTCACATAAGAGGTTCTTAGAAATGCAGATTCAGATGCTATCCTCAGAATTTCGTGTTAACAACTGCAATAATAATAATAGTGGTAATCAGATGAACAGTCAAATTTGGACCTCTGCACCAGCATATATTAGTCTCACCTGTAAGCATAGTTTTGTACTAAATCTTAGGGGTATGTGCTGCCTACTTCTGTCTAACAGAGGAATGAATTTTGAGGAATTAGTCCCTCACTTATGAATACTATCTAGGATAGATAGTGAATGGAGATGCCTATGGTTGGGTTCATTCCTTTTGTTAATTCCTTTCAAAAATTATCCTATGTTTCAGTTTTATTATAAAAGATATAGAAGTAACAAAACAGCTCATAATTTCATCATGTATTCAGAGAACTCCTGTATTATTTGGGATTCTCCAGAGAAATAGAACCAAAAGAATTCATATATATATATATATGTATATATATACACACACGCACACATAAACATAGGTACACATATATATTGAAACAGAGAAAGATTTGTTTTAAGGAATTAGCTCATGAGGCAATGGGCACTGTTCTTGTCGGGTGCCATTGAGTCGATTCCGACTCGTAGCGATCATATGTACAACAAAACAAAACACTGCCTGGTCCTGTGCCATCCTCATGATAGTTGTTATGCTTGAGCCCATTGTTGCAGGCACTTTGTCAATCCATCTCATTAAGGGTCTTCCTCTCTTTCACTGACCCTGCACTTTACTAAGCATGATTGCTTCTCCAGGAATTGGTCCCTCCTGATAACATGTCCAAAGTATGTAAGATGAAGTCTCGTCATCCTTGCCTCTAAGGAGCATTCTGGCTATACTACTTTGGTTTTGTTTTTTTTTTTTTTTAGTTTTTTTTACTGTACTTTAGATGAAGGTTTACAGAACAAATAACTTCTCATTAAATAGTCAGTACACTTATTGTTTTATGACATTGGTTAACACCCCCACGACATGTCAATACTCTCCCTTCTCGACCTTAGAGGATCTTTTTTTTTTTTGGTGAAAATATACATAGCCAAAGTTACACCATTTCAAAAGTTTCTATATGTACAATTCAGTGACATCGATTACATTCTTCCAGTTGTGCTACTCTTCTCACTATCCTTTTCCAAATTATTCCATCACCATTATCTTCAACTCACTGCCCACTAGGCTTCCCATCAAACCTTTTGAGATGCTGTTGTCAATTTGATCTCACATAGATAATTTTTTTTTTTGTATCATAGATGAAGGTTTACAGAACAAATAGTTTCTCATTAAACAGTTAGTACACCTATTGCCCTATGACAATGGTTAACAACCCCACGACATGTCAACACTGTCCCTTCTCAACCTTGGGTTCTCTATAACCAGCTTTCTCGTCCCCTCCTGCCTTTTAGTTCTTGTCCCTGGACCGCTGTGCCTCATTAGTCCCGTTTTGTTTCATGGGGCTGCCCAACCCTGGCTGAACGTTGAACTTCAGGAGTACTTCACCACTGAGCTAAAAGGGTGTCCAGGGCCATACTCTCGGGGTTTCTCCAGTCTCTGTCAGGCCAGTAAATCTGGCCTTTTTTTGTGAGTTAGAATTTTGTTCTCTAGCTCTATCTGGGACCGTCTGTTGTGATCCTGGTCAGAGCAGTCAGTGGTGGTAGCTGGGCACCATGTAGTTGTACTGGACTCAGTCTGGTAGAGGCCGTGGTGGCTGCGATTCATTAGTCCTTTGGACTAATCTTTTCCTTGTATCTTGTTCTCTTCATTCTCCCTTGCTCACGAAGGGGTGAGACCAGTGTGGAGTATCTTAGATGGCTGCTCACAGGCTTTTAAGATCCCAGACGCTACTCACCAAGGTAGAATGTAGAACTTTGTCTTTATAAACTGTTATGCCAATTGAGCTAGATGTTCCCTTGAGACCAAGGTCCCCACAGCCCTCCACCCAGCAATTCAGTCCCTCAGGGAATTTGGATATGTCAATGGAGCTTTCATGATCTTTCCTTCCAGCTGTACTTCTTAAGTTCAAAATTTATACGTCAGTCAGGCTGGCACTCTGACAAGATACCTATTTTACAATCTTGAGGCAGAATACTTCACCTCTAGTAAACCTCAGTTTTTCCTCTAAGGCCAAGGTAGTCTCATTTACTTAAAGTCAACTGATAGTAAATTTTAAACCCATCATCCAAATACCTCCACAGCAACATCTAGACTAATATTTAACCAAACAACTGGGTGCCATAAAAAAGCCAAGCTGACACATAAAATGAATTATCACAAAACTTACTGACAGTGAGGAGTCCTTGGATGGCACAAACTGCTAAACACTAGGCTGCTAAGCAGAAGGTTGGCAGTTTGAACCCAGGTAGGGCCGCCTCGAAAGAAGGGCCTAGGGATCTTCTTCCTAATGTCACAGTGATGAGAACTCTCTGGAGGGCAATTACACTCTGCACACATAGGGTCGCCATGAGTCGGAATTGATTAGACCACTACTGGTATGTATTGACATTGAATATGTACAAATTTCTAGTAACATTAAAATAGAAATTAAATAACGCATGTGTGCAGCTAGAAAATACAATAATAAGAAAAGTGAAAACCTCTCGTCCTCTGTACCAAGTTTTTATGCTGATGATTCTAGCAAGACTCCTGAGGGCCTATCTTACTGTGAGATGTTCCTAAACCATGCCTTTAATATTTCTTTTTCTACACCTCTCCGACCCATTACTCTACATCATACTTACATCTACTGGTGGGATTCTTATCTTCAAGTGGAGTCAGTTTGGTGGTGTAAAGTAGAAACCAGGATTGAGCATGAATTGTGTGATCACCTTTCATACACACACACCCATTTTTTTTTTTTCCACAGAATAGAGAAACATAGGTTTTTTGTTTGTTTTTTAATGTTTAGTCACTACAGACAGTAACGGCTTCATGTGAAATGTAATGTTACTTACAATCACATAGATTCCTGAAATCTTACCCCTTCCCTAGATATTAAATTTAAAAATATCCTGGATCTAGGTTTCACACATTTCAGAGAACACTTTCTTGGAAGACATAATATATTGCTTAGTTACACTTGAAAAAATGTCAAAGCAGGGGTGGGTTGTGTGCGTGGTGAACAGAATCATTATCACTACCAGCCTTCCTTGTTTTAAATATATTTTTGTCATAAGTTATCTTTGCTTCCTAATTGATACCAAATTCTTTCTTAGGACATATATTGGTTAATTTGATATCTGTGTGAGACCCTAGTATTATTAACATAACCATTTAGTTAGTTTTATGGCTTGATTTTTGTCTCCCAAAAAGATATGTTCAAGTCCTAACCTGCAGTACTTTTCAATGAGAATTTATTTGAACATACTATCTTTGCAGATGTAATTATTTAAGTTTATGTGAGGTCACACTGGAGTAGGTTGGGTCCTAAGCCAATGTGACTAGTGTCCTCATAAGAAAACAAGAGGAGAGATAAAGAGAGAAGTTGGCCCACGTGAAGGCAAAGGCACAGTTTGGAACTATCCTGCCAAAAGCCAAGGATTCATGGATTTACCAGAATCTGGAAGAGACTGAGAAAGGGCCTCTCACAGAGCCTTCAGAAAGAGCATGATCCTGCCGACACAGTGAATTTGAGTTTCTAGCCACCAGAATTAGGAGAGAATAAATTTATATTGTTTTAAGCCACTGGAGTACGGTACTTTATTGCCGCAGCCCTAAGAAACTAACCAAATAAGTAAAAAAGAGATGAAAGAAGATTCAGCTTTGTAAGTTGATATAGAATGTTATTTAAAAATATAGAGATATTTCGTGATTTCCCTTTAGTAATATGTGTTACATTTATTTTTTACCTGATGCTTCACATATAATTTATTAGCAGATTAGGATTTGTGATATACATGATTGAGTGGTATGTACAATTATGCTGAAATATAGTATAATTTAGGAAAAAAATACATGTTTTTACACATTCTTTTTTTTTTTTTAATTTTAGAATCTACCTCACTCTTCACCACCAATTTAATCATAGTCCTTGGAGTCTTTCTTAATCTTTTAAAGTTTACCTTTCTTTCTCCCTTGGTTTTTTTCCAATATAAATTCAATTGAGGTTATACTACTCAGTAAATTCATATTTCTAAGATGCCAGAGTTCTTCATTTTAATATTAAAGCATCTCACGTGGTAAGAAAATGCCTCAGAATATAGCCTAGCAGGGAATACTAAATTGATCTAATGATTAAGACATTTGAATTAATTTGCATTTCCAAAGTTACTACACACTGAATTGCTGCAAAGGATTTCTCTGGTGATCAATTCTGAACAGAGAAAACTCTTTAATTTTTAGATTACCTTATGGGTTTGCCTTAGTTTCCTAGCACTGTCACAACAAAATACACAAAGTGGATGACTTTAGATAGAAGGACTTTATTGTCACATAGTTCTGGAGGCTGAGAGTCCGAGATCAGGGTTTCTACTGTGTTAATTACTTTTGGGGCTTTGAGAGAGAATCTGTTCCACGTCTCTCTCCTGGACTCTGGTAGCTTCAGGCTTTCCTTAGATTGTAGTCACAGCATCACACGGCATCTTTTTTCTGTCTATCATTTTTCTGTTCTCCTCTTTTATAAGAAAATCACTCAGATAGGATTAGAACACATTCTCTCTGGCATGACCTCATGTTAACCTAAGGGTAACACCATCAAGTCTCTTTTTTCAAACAAGAACATGTTCATGGGTATCCAGAGTTAGCATTTCAACACATTTTTGGTTGAAACACAAATTAATTCATAACAGTGTTTTTTTTTTTTTTTTTTTTTCCTGGGTAAGCAAGGACCTTAAGGCAAGTCCCCAAATGTGGATTGGGGGTGAGATTTCTGTAAGAGTCAATGCAGAGTCTATATGGAGAAGAGCTGGTTTAGACACTACATAAAATAGAAAACTCATATGAGGGTTATACTACAGGGAGTTTCAGGGAGAAATTTAGTGTTTTGTTTCACCTGGTTGTAAAAACTTTATTCAGTGAAAGGGACCCTCCAGAGACCTTTGTGATTCTAGGCCTTCTGAAGTTCCCCAGTTTCACTGGAAATAAAATATGTGATCAGGACAACTCACGTGCCCTATGGCCTCTGTTCTTTCATCAAAATATGTTTTAGAGACTCCAGAGGATTTTAATCTCTCCCGCAATGATTCCAGAGAGGCCCGAGAGGGCCACTAGCTAGAAATATGTTTGGCAAAATGTCTGCTGTGCATCCTGCCATCTGCTAGGAGTCAGCCAATAATCAGGCAAAATCCCCGGCAGACAGAATACTGGGGCAGTCATTGCTTTAGAGATGTGTAGATGCCTAGAGACCCGTTAGTGGTTATTGTATACCTGGAGATTGTGACAGTTCACTCTCTGCAACTTTGAATGCTCTCGTGATGTCTGGGTATATCTATGAGTGGCCTGGATGCCGAGAGAAGTAGGATGAGAGAGAAGAAAATACCTCGTGGTGAGATTATTTAATATCCTAGGAAATGGTGATTACTGAAGTATAAATCTGGAGTTTTACTCTGCACTCTTTCATTATTAATAACTATAAAAAAGATTTACAATGTGCTTTATGGAATAAATTTTTGGCAAGGAGCCAATAACAAAGTCCACATCCTCTCAATCATTATTTTTGAATTAGTTTTGGAATTATTTTGGAATATGAAAGTGATTTTATATTCATATGGACATATATACAGTACATATTGCATATATATTTATAGGCCCACATATATTTCTAGTATACTCAAACAAGCTTAAGGTACATATTTCAGGTACAATCAATGAAGAAAATTATAAGGAAAAGGGGGAAATAAGATACTATTAACCTGGCAAGATAGTCTTATTTTCTCTTTAAATATAATATCATTGAACAATTATTGGAGTATTTAAATAGGTACTGAACAGTGGTATCACTAGGGTTGGTGTCACCCAGTGTGGTAACTCCTGGTGTCACTCCCATGGACCTCCTCCCATACCAGACCATGCAGAATCTTTAGGAATATTTATTATGTTTTAATCAAAGAATAATATGTGATATAGTTGTAAATTGCCTAGATGTAGTATTTCTTAGACTGTATGATGCTAACAACGAAATTATTTTATAAAATCTTTTTACAGTGAATTACAGTATTCATTACAGTATTATCAGTAACTGAGCAGAAGCCTTTTTTGATTTTCCACCTTTTTTTCCTTTAACACTACTTCATTCTCAAAAAAGTTATTGATATAAGTGCACAAGCAATAATTACCAAAATATTGCAGCAAAAACACCGGGAAATTTGACAAAAATCAACAACTATAAAAACACCAGCAGCAACAAAATCAACATTGGGTTCTTGTGATTCAAAACATCATTGGGACTGAATAATAATGACAGCTCTGACCAGAGCACATTAGAAGTTTCAAGAAGTAAATTAACACAGAGTTTTAGCCTTGTAGGTATACTGATATATGTAAGATGGGCTTATGAAAAATATTTTTGTTGTTATAAATAACTACAGGGATATTTTTATAAAAGATAATAGATTTCTGCTGAAACATTGCACAAAAATTTTATACACATTCATTTTGTTGTCACTCCCACACAACCCTAGTGATGCCAATGGCACTGAATTTTATACCTTCTTTGAGCAATACTTTTGCATGTCTATTGATGGTAAGTATAATAAAAGTTAATTTCTAATAGTTAAATATTATACACATACACTATTTCAGCAGATTTCATTCGTGTATATATATGTAAGTATATATATCTTTCAATTGCTTTTCAGGCTTAAGAAGATTTAAATCAGTTCTAAGCATTTATGATAAAATTCCTACCAGCTGGTTCACGATCAATTACAGTAAGTTAAGACTTGTTAATAGACTCAACTGTGAATTGGCATCATTCAAGTAATTAATTTTCATAAGTTTACTAATAATTCAACAAATGTATCAGAGGCTACAGCTAAATGTGTTCAACCTGTTCCATATGTTGTTTTCTTGCAGTGATTCCAATGCACCTGCTTTAAAGTCAAACTCTATATATCCACCAAAATGAACTAGGGCTAGGACTTATTCTTGTGCTTTTTCTGTTTTCCAGAATCCCTAAGCCAGGAGAAAAATGTCACAGACACAACTTTTGCATGCCTGAATACATAATCATCTTGTTTTAGGTAGATTATGGCATTGTTTACATGTTTGGAATAAAGAATATTTTGGAGAAATTTCCTGATCAGAACTTCTGACAAACTTATCACTGGACAATTGAATATAATAGAGTACCAGATTTTCTGGTAATATTCTAGGTATATTAGGTAAGTGGGCATTTCTTACACATTTCAGAGAAGATTCTATATTTGTATATAAAACATTGTGCAGATTAACAAAACACTGTACAGATTTTTAAAGCAGAATGGGGAAAAATGAAGCTAAGTAATTTGGATTTTGTGTGTTAATGTTGAAGTAACTATGTACCTGTTTGTCAACTGAAATTTCTACCTGAAGCTCACAGGCTTGGTAATCAAATTACCAGGGTCGGTCTCTTGTGTGCTTTAATACAACTCAGAAAACTGGGCAGAAGCAGGTAGGCTAGCTATGCAGCCTGGTTTAGATGGAAGAGATTCGCCAGAGGAAGCCCAGTTCTCAGGGCTTCCTCATGGCTTGCTCTTGTCCTACTCGTTAAGATTCTGTGAGCTGATATCCATGGATTTTACCTACTCCTCCTACGGTGTTTACAACCTTGGTTGCAGCCATAACCTTATAGACTACCAGAATGTAACGATGTTCTAGAAGTTGTTCTGCTCTTTAGTTTTAAATTTACAATATTTAAGTGAAAATCTACATTGCAACTAAAACACTAGAGTGTATTCTAATATATGTCAAAGAGTCAGGAACGCTTATTCTGTTAAAGTGAAAACAAGGAGATTTATTGAAGATTTGAAAGCAGTCTGGACTGGGGAAAACGTCTGTTGGTCACAGAGTGAAATACATGCTCCGAGGAGTAACAAAGAAACAGTACACTTATACAATCAAAGCAGGAACTAAAGCTACCACGTTACAATTGGCTGAAAGGCAATTGAAGATGTCAGGGATGGGCTTATCTTAAAGCAGGGGCTTAGCAGGGATTGATGGTAACATATATGTTAAGGGTACATAATTGCAAGCATATGTGCTTTTTAACTGATTACAGGATAGTTATAAGACAGTCACAGGACATGCTTTTCTGGGAACATGTAATTAAAACTGCTTCCTCAAGCATATCTTTTCCTGGGGGTCTACTGTAAAGGAGATGTTTTGATAATGCTGTGTGTTAAGATCCTCCAGGAACTAGATGTGACAGTCTGCATCTGCATGACAACAGAGTAAAGACCCTCTGGGAACAAGCTGTGGGCATCCTGCATCACAGAGAAAAAACATTTCCTTTAGTGTACATAGTTAGGCCAGCACTAAGGGTAACATTTGCAGAAGCTAAAATAGCAAAGAGAATGAGTTCAGTTTTCAGCATTAGATCAGTTATTTAACTTTAAGTCCAAAAGCTCAGATTTTAAGGCACCAGCTCATATACAAAATGGAAAACAGCTGGCAAAGTACAGTCTGAAGAGACCAGGAATGAATTTGAGTGGCTAAGAGGACACAGAGCCCTGCCAGCCAGTTCTTCTCCCACCTCATTCCTTGTGACAGCCCCAGAGATCCCCTGGCTCAATCATATCACACTTTAGAGCAGTGTGAAAACCACTGTACTTATGTAATACTTCACAGAGCATCTGATTTTCATCTCAATATGTCTCTGTTGTATTTATACAGAATCTACTTGAAATTTTTCAGTGACAGACTCATTACCATCTGCAGCTGTATAGTCTCTTATTTATTTCATTTACTGTTAGAAAATGCATGATAGAGTCCCAAACTATATCCATGATTTTTTTTTTTTTCCCGTTGCTAATCATCCTTATTCCATTGTCTGGATACACTGTACAATTAGTCTACTCATGTTGCTCTGTGACAGTTTTTTAAAAACTCAGAATTCTCACTTGTTGTCGTGTGCCATAAAGTCAGTTCCAACTCATAGCCACCCTATAGGGCAGGGTAGAACGGCCCCTTAAGTTTTCCTAGGCTGTAATCTTTATGGGAGCAGATCGCATGGTCTTCTCTCCCGTGGAGACACTGGTGGATTTGAACCATTGACCTTTTGGTTAGCAGCTGAGTGCTTAATCATTGTGCCACCAGAGCTCCTTTCTCACTCCTTACAAACCTATTTTTCTTTTTATTACAAATTTCGTTAGTTATCTTAATTACTGAATAGAAATCTGTTGTGCAATGGATCTGACTTTGCTTTCTGTAACTATTTCATTAAAGATCTCAATCTGTGTGTTATTAATCATAGCTGCTAAACTGTCCTGGCGTGTACTACATTTTGGTTAATCCTGAATATGTTGTTGTTTTTGATGTTAGCTGCTGTAGTCAGCCCCTGACTCATGGTGATTCCATACACAAGAGGATTGGACCGTTGTGATCCATAGTGTATTCATTGGCTGATTTTTCAAAGTAGATTGCCAGGTCCTTCTTCCTAGTCTATCCAAGGTGGAAGCTCTGCTAAAACCTGGTCAGCATCACAACTCAAGACTCCACTGACAGATGAGTGGTGGCTACACTTGAAATGCATTGGCTGAGAATTGATCTCAAGTCTCCTGCATGGAAGGCAAAAATTCTACCACTGAACCACCACTGCCCTCCTAATCTTGCATATAACATCAGTCAAAAAACCATGGAACCCTTATGTATTCTTTATAACAGAAACAAGGAGATAACTTCCACATTTATGAACCAAGAATCACAACACAGATCTAATGCTAAGATAATGATGTGTTTGAGGAATACTGTCTACTCTAGTTTGCCTTCATGATAATAAAATGGTCATAATCTACCCAACACTTTTGTCAGAAAGTTGCCAGTTTTTCTTCAAAAAAGGTTGACAACTTTTTTTACCACATAATATATATGTTTAATGAAAAGAAAATATGTTCATTCTGCATCATATCTTCTGTTTCTTCAAAATATAAAATTAAAGACACTATTCACTAGAGATTGTGATTCAGCAGAACAAACGAGAAGTTTGTCTGTTTATAATATACACAAAGACTATGTTCTTTCTCCCCTTTGAAAATCAAGGATGTAATTTATCTGCTAAATCACATGATTGATTCTTTCTTACTGTGTTGTTGTCTGAGTTAATAAATCAGGACACAGCTACCACCTCCAAATGTTCAATTCTGACCTTACAATTAGCTTTCCTCTGACTCTGGTTCCTGATTATCAGCACAAACCTCTACTTTGAGCTATCCCATGATTAGTCACACAATACAGTGTCATGTGCTAAAATATCCTGGCTGGTAGAACATTTGCTAACCAATGATCTGTCACATCCCCTGGATGAATCTCATGTCCTTGTTTAGATAAGAGGATTATCAGGCCTACTTACCATTGCATTGACACTAAGGTGGCATCCCAAATCTGAAAGCAGCAATTAAAAGTGTTTTAAGCTTTTCTTACATGACACAGGCCAAATCCTACACGCAAAATTTTTGACTGGTCTTTTATAAAAGTGAATAATTTTTTTTCTCAAATTTTACACATTTATGAATGTGCAACCCAAACAGACCATATGTATGGAATTTGTGGTTAATTATGAACAAAGAGAAGAGAAGAACTAAAGCAGTTCTCTCCAGTGGAATCAGAGAAGAATAAATTTCTTCATTATTGGTCTTTTAATTTATTTTTTCTATTATTTCCCTTCTAATTATCTGTCACTTTCTAAAATGGAGGACAACCACACAATACGGGGAACCACGGCTTAGCCAAGTTAATTCTTATTTTTAGGAGACACGATTTAATCCATAATCCAACAGAATGTGGAAATTATTGAACAATATCATTAATATCACACTCGAGTAAAACATTGCTGAAGATTATTCAAAAGCAACTGCAGCAGTACATCAACAAGGAACTGCCAGAAATTCAAGCTAGACTCCGAAGAGGACATGAAACAAGGGATATCATTACTCATGTCAGAAGCATCTTGTCTGAAAGCAGAGAATACCACGAAGATGTTTACCTGTGTTTTATTGGCTTTACAAATGAATTTGACTGTGTGGATTAGAACAAATTTTGGATAATATTGTGAAGAATAGAAATTCCGGAACACTTCATTGTGCTCATGACAAACCTGTACATAGACTAAGGGACAGTCATTCAAACAGAACATTGTCAGAAACATGACAAGAAAAGTAACATGGATTGGTTGTGGCTTAGGATATGAGACTGTGAAACATTCAGGGACTTGTTTAAATAGCATCATCTTAAAGAAACCATTAAGGAAACAAATTAATGTAATTATGTGATAAACTGACCAAGGAACAGCGGACTAAAGAAAAGCAGCATCTTGCTGCCACATACCTATTCTCTTTTTTAGTAATCATAGCTATGTTTTTACAGTAGAATAAAATATTTAGATTAAGTGACTTTGTTTTTCTTCAAAATAATTTATATTAAAAAATCAGTTTCTTGATTATAAGGGGAAATTGTGATTGATTGAACTACTTATTTCTCTTTTAAATAGCTGAGGATGGCGCGGGACCAGGCAGTGTTGCGTTCTGTTGTACATAGGATCCCTACGAGTCGGAACCAACGTGACGGCACCTAACAACAACAATCCAAACGGAACTTGCGCTGTTTACTTTTCTTTGTAACATCCCTTTCTTGTTCCTTAATCCTACATGTGTGAAAGAAAAGCTTAATCTTCTTGGAAGTACCCTAGTAATATCGCTGTGCTAGTAGATACATTTACCACAGGAGATGTTACAAGGGAACTAACTATGGATTGAAGGTATTAATAGCAGAAACAGTAAGTTTTGGTATTAAGTAAATACCAACTGTTAACTTATATCATGCTATGCATCACACTCTAGTGTAATGATCCATGACTTGACTCTCCTTCCTTCAAGTGTGAAAGTCTACATCATCTTCTCCTAATAGATCACACATTGTAGAAGCTTAATAAATATTTTTTGAATGAATCAATTAATGAAGCAACACATGCACTAAATATTTATGATGACGTTCATCACCTTTCTTGATTAATTTTTACTATGGGTGGATTTTCTGTCCTCTAGAATTCAACTCTGTATTTAAAAATTAGTGATAAAAAATGATAACTTTATGATATAGTAAGTTTCTTAATATGCTTCCATATCTGTCTAGAATTTTTACTATTGATTTGTTTATTACTACATCAGTACTATGTTGTTACTACTTCAATTTCAAAATTTTAGGACTACCAACTATACTGATATTATTTTTTCCCCCTTGGCTAACCTGTGATTCCTAGTTAAATTAGGTCTTGTAAAGTTTTTATTTTAATAATAGAATTTATGGATAATAGAATTTATGGATCAATCAGTAAATAATAGACCTTTTTATAATATTGAGTTTACTCAGGAATATGATAGCTCTTTCCATTTATTCAAGACTCTCATGTTATTTAATGAATATCTGTAGTTTGATTTATATTGATCTTCAATCTATTTTTAAAGATTATTCCTCAATTTACACATTTGTTATTGCAGAATGACAGAATAATTTAACTGTTTATTTAAAAATAACCTTTGATTTCTGCATATATATTTTTGTTTCTGGTAGCACAGTACTGTGGTCAAGAGAATTTGTTCTTTATCAGATTTTCTACATTTAAAACCTATCTTCTCTTCTTGTTGTTCATGCATCATTAGGCAAGTTAATAAACTTCTTTCGTGGTGCCAGGCTCTTTCAAGTGCAGCAAAGTGTGCAAATAACATCTACATTTCCCAGCCTCTTTCTTTTTTTTTTTTTAATATATTTTATTGTACTATAGGTGAAGGCTTACAGAACAAACAGTTTCTCATGAAACAGTAGTGCACATGTTGTTTTATGACATTGGTTAACAACCCCACAACATATTAACCCTCTAAATTCTCAACCTTTTTTTTTTTTTTTTGGTGAAAATACACATAGCCAAAGATACACAGTTTCAAAAATTTCTACATACACAGTTCAGTGACATTGACTACGCTCTTCCAACTGTGCTGTTATTCCCACTTAAGATGAAGGCTTACAGAACAAAATACTTTCTCATTTAACAGTTACTACAAATGTTGCCCTATGACAATGGTTAACAATCGCACAACACATAAACAATATCCTTACTCAACCTCGTGTTCCCTATCACCAGCTTCCTTGTCCCCTTCTGCCTTCTGGCCCTTGTCACTGGACTCCTGTACCTCGTTAGTCTCATTTAGTTTTACGGGGCTGTCCACTCCCAGGCTGAACAGTGAACCTCAGAGGTACCTTCACCACTGAGCTAAAAGGGTGTCTGGGGGCCATACCCTTGAGGTTTTTCCAGTCTCCTTTAGGCCAGTAAATCTGGTCTTTTTTGTGTGAGTTAGAATTATGCCCTACATCCTTCTCCAGCTCTGTCCAGAACCCTCTGTTGTGATCCTGGTCAGAGCAGTCAGTGGTGGTAGCCGGGCACCATCTAGCTTTACTGGACTCAGTCCGGTGGAGGCCTTGGTAGCTGTGGACAATTAGTCGTTCGAACTAATCTTTTCCTTGTATCCTGTTCTCTTCATTCTCCCTTGCTCCCGAAGGGATGAGACCGTGGAGTATCTTAGATGGCCTCTCACAGGCTTTTAAGACCCCAGCCTCTTTCTTAATGTTGTTGTGGCTAGTTATCGTATTGAGTTGACTACAACTCACGGCAACCTAATGTATAACAAAACACAATGTTGCCTGGTCCTTTACTGGGCTTGATGGATGCTGTGTTTGAGTTTATTGCTGTGGCTGCAGGGTCAATCTATTTAATTGAGATTTTTCCTCATTTTCTTTGACCGTCTACTTTTGTCCTGTTCTAGCTTTTTGTCTCTCCTGTGGATCCTTTTCGATAGGTTTGCCGAAACGTATATGTATGAAATTCTTTGGGGTGTTCTTTTGAAAAAACTCTTTAAAAGGGCCTTTTCAACTGGCAGAGGTTTGCATGCCTCCCTTCTTTTTCCTACATGAGATGTGGAAATGATAACTAGATTACTGAGCAAATGTTAATAATATTAAGGGTGCTGGAGCAGAAATAAACAAGGAGATCAGCTAATCCACAACTTCATGGAAGCTCTAGACAAACAAACCCTGGGGTCCCATTAGTCTTATTTATTTTACATGCATAAAAACAATGTCTTTTCTGAGAAATTGTTATTATTTGGCCCTGTCACTGGCATCAAACACAATTCAAAACTGAGAGATATTTTACATGGTGTATTTGTGAGAATTATATGACCTAATACGGACATAGCTATTAGAACAGTATCTGACATACATTATTTCCTCCATGAATGTTAACTATTATTATCGGTCAAATATTTAACACACATCATTTTAATGATACAGTAATTTTGTTGTTGATGTTATTGTTGAATTTCTTGAGCTTTCATGGTAATGAATATATAATTTAAAATAATAAAAACCCATTATCTTTCTTACCAAAATACGTACACTTCTTTTTTTTCCTTTTTGATAGCACTGGAAAGGGCCTCCATAAAAAAGTTTTAAAATTAATAACCATGTGTACTTCAAGCATGCTTATCTTATTCATGGTATCAGTGAGTTTTAGTTTTCACTGTGCGTGATTGTTGTAGATGTTTCTGATAAATTTCATATTATGATAATTCTAAGTTTTTGCCAATACAACAATTGGATTTTATTTTGTTGTTGTTGTTGTTGATTAGTTTTTGTTTTGTTTTAACCAAGCTTGAGTTTATAAATTCATTTCTCATATATATTACCAGGCATTGCAAATTGACATGGCCTGTTAATAGTTGTGTGACCTTGGGAAATTTATAAAACTCTCTACATCCTACTTTCTATTCTACAAATAGGGATAAAACTCTTACTTATCTCATAAGATTACTGTAGCTGGTTAATGCATATAAAACACATAGAACAATGACGGAAATGAAGAAAGAGCTACAAAAGGGTTGCCACTGATTACATGTAAAATGATGATTGACATGCACATATTATTCAATGTCCTCATTTCAAACTTCTCCTTATTCTAAGTAGGAAATAAATAAAACTTAGGAAAAGTTATTTGAATTAGAATTTGTGTATCTCGTCCATATTGGAGACCTATTCATAATATGCTTTTGTTGTTACTTTGAAGTAGAAAAATAAGATTTTATCTCAGAAAATAATTTGATAATACTTCACTATGTGCTTTATTACTTTGGTATACTTTAAATTGCTCATGTGCAAGTTCAGGTTCAAATTGAATTTGAAGAAAATTAAAACAAGTCCATGAGAGCCAAAGTATGACCTTGAGTGTATCCCACCTGAATTTAAAGATCATCTCAAGAATAGATTTGATGCACTGAACACTAATGACTGAAGACCAGAAGAGTAGTGGGATGACATCAAGGACATCATACATGAAGAAAGAAAAAGGTCATTAACCCTTTCATATCCCAATTATTTTCCACTTTGAATTTTTTCTGGATACCATGTTTTTCCATTAATGGTAGCATGCTGAATCATTGAATGACTCTGAATTTTTGGTAGGTAGTATTTTTTTTCTTGTCCCCTCCCACTAGCCTACCCTCAGCTCCAGGGGGACACACTGGGTCCCACTAATTATACCCTTAGTGCTCCCCCAGAGTCCACTCTGACATATGTGTCCCAAATAAAAATTTTCAAAATTTCTATTTTTCCTACCAAAAATGCAGACATCTAATACAATACCCTGCAAAAATAGTAATTTGTGGCACACTCCCATTTCTTCAGTTTCAGTCATAAAGACCCCTACTTTGTGGAGACATGCACTATAAGTAGGAAAGAAGCTCTCAAAAAACCAGAGAACCCGAAAATATTTGTGGGTTCATTCTCTCCCAATGCATATGTAAAGGTTAAAAAGACAGGAAAGAAAGAAAAAAACCCAAAGGCATGTCAGAGGAGACTCTGAAACTTTCTCTGAATGTATAGTACCTAAGCGAATGGAAGAAATGATGAAGTAAAAGAGCTGAATAGAAGATTTCAAATGACAGCCCCAAAAGAAAAAGTAAAGTATTATAATGAAATATGGAAAAATCTGGAGTTATTAAACCAAAAAGGAAGAATACACTTAGCATTTCTCAAGCTGAAAGAACTGAATAAAAAATTCCAGCATCAAGTTACAATATTACATGGTGTTTTCAATCACCTCACATGCATGGGAAAGCTGGAAAATGACTAAAGAAGATAGAAAAGAATTGATGTCTTTGAATTATGGTGTTAGCAAAAAATATTGAATATACCATGGACTTACAGAAGAAAGCACAAATCTGTCTTGGAAGAAGTAGAGCCAAAATGCTCCTTAGAAGCAAGTATGGTGAGAATTTGTCTACGTACTTTGGACAAGTTATCAGGAGGGACAACTTCCTAGAGAAGAATAAAATGTTGGGCAAAATAGAGAGTCAGTAAAAAAAAGGACAATGCTCAGTGAGATGGACTGACACAGTGGCTGCAACAATGGGCTCGAACATAACAACAGTTATGAGGATAATGCAGGCCCAGGCAGTGTTTCCTTCTGTTATACATAGGGCCACTGTGAGTTGCAACTGACTTGATGTCACCTAACAGCAACAACAACATGGGCCAAATATTGAAGGACTCAGGAAGTATCAAAAGAAGATGGAAGGAATACACAGAGTCACTGTACCAATAAGAATTGGTCGACGTTCAATATTTCAGGAGGTAACAGATGATCGAGAACTGTTGGTATTGAAGAAAGAAGTCTAAACTGCACTGAAGGCACTGGCAGAAAACAAGGCTCCAGGAGTCGAGAGAATACCAACTGGGATGTTTCAACAAACAGATTCAGTGATGGAATCCCCTACTCATCTATGCCAGGAAATTTGGCAGACAGCTATGTGGTCAACTGACAGGAAGAGATCCATATTTGTGCCCATTCCAAAGAAAGGTGATCCAACAGAATGAGGAAGGTATCAAACAATATCATTAATATTACATGCAAGTAAGATTTTGCTGAAGATAAATAAAAAATGGTTGCAGCAGTACTTCAGCAGGGATCTTCCAAAATGGAAGCTGAATTCAGAAGAAGACTCAGAAAGGGGGATACTATTGTTGATGTCGGATCAATCTTGGCTAGAAGTAGAGAATACCAGAAGGATGTTTACGCATATTTTACTGACTATGCAAAGGCATTTGACTGGTCGATCATAACAAATTATGGATAATATTGCGAAGAATGGATATTCCAGAATATTTAATTGTACTCATGGGGAACCTCTACATAAACCAAGAGGCAGTTGTTCAAAAAGAAAAAGGGAATACTGCATGGTTTAAAATCAGGAAGGGTGTGCCTCATACTAGCATATATGCTTGTATGCTTTCACTATACTTCTAGAATCCGTATGCTGAGCAAATAATCTGAGAAGCTGGACTATATGAAGAACACAGCATGAGGATTGGAGGTGGACCCATGAACAGCCTGCAGTATGGAGATGACACAACCTTGCTTGCTGAAAGTGAAAAGGACCTGAAGCACTTGCTAATGAAGATCAAAAACTACAGCCTTCAGTACGGATTGCACCTCAACACAAAGAAAACAGAAATCCTCACAACTGAACCAATAAGCAACATTACGATAAAGGGAGGAAAGATTGAAATTGTCAACGATTTCATTTTACTGGGATCCGCATCAACGGCCATGGATGCAGTAGCCAAGAAATCAAACAACATATTGTATTGGGCAAATCTGCTGCAAAAGACCTCTTCAAAGTGTTAAAAAGCAAAGATGTCGCCTTGAGGACTAAGGTGTGCCTGATTCAAGCCATAGTATTTTCAATCACCTCATATGCATGGGAAAGCTGGACATTGAATAAGGGAGACCGAAGAAGAATCGATGCTTTATAATTATGGCGTTAGCAAAGACTTTTGACTATACCATGGATTGCAAGAAGAAGGAACAAATCTGTCTTGGAAGAAGTACAGCTAGAATGTTCCTTAGAAGTGAGTATGGCAAGACTTTGTCTCATGTACTTTGGACATATTATTGGGAGGTACCAGTTCCTGGAGTAGGGCGTCATGTTTAGTTAAGTAGAGGGTCAGTGAAAGAGAGGAAGACCCTCAATGATACGGATTGGCCCAGTGGCTGCAACAATTGGGTCAAATATAGCAACGATTGTGAGAATGGTGCCTTACTGGGCAGTGTTTTGTTTTGTTGTACATTGAATTAGTATGAGTTGGAACTGACTCCATGACATCTAATAAAAACAACATTAAGTGTAATAGAAATGATATGTAAATTTTCTGATCCTTGTGCCTTCATTGGCTAATACTACTTGATTCTCTTTCAAATGAATTCAAACATTATTCGTCTGGCCCTGTGTTCTACATCTTTTATAGCCAAAGTGGACATTTAATATTGACCTGGAAAATCATTATGTACATTGATTTTAAAATACAAAAATGTATATGAATATAAATATTCATTTCTATATATTGCAATTTTTGAATAAATGTTTTATCATATATGTGTATGATTATATATATATACTGCAAATATGTATATGCAGAAGTTATAAAAATGTATACTGTATAAATAGAAAGATAATATATACGTTCTCCTTCGGTATCTCCATATAAGGAGTATGTGTGTGTGTATGTGTGTTTATAAAACCAAAAACACCAAACCCCTTGCAGCTGAGTAGATTCCAACTCATAGTGACCCTATAGACATATATATTTGATATATATATATATACACATATTTGCACATATATATATTTAATATATATAGTCTGTTTATATGTTTTCTATTTTTTATTTCTCAAATTTTTGTAGAGTTTTTCAGAATTTTTAAATATATTGATCATTTCAAATAATCTTCATTTGAGTTTCCTGTGGAGAAGGGGACTCATTCATTCGTATTTTCAAAAATTAGCATAAAATTTGCATGAAAACCATAGACACATCTATATAAAACAATATTTTCCATGTATGCATCCCTTATATTATTTCTCTTAGCTAATGTTGTATAATTTTAGTTTGTATTTTTTTTCTCCCGTAGAGATATGACCTATAAACATTCTTCTCGGGACACTTTGGTCACATGACATGAGGTATTTAAATAGTATTTACATGGACCTACCTTTGTATATGACACTATAAACTCAATTTTGATCACTTTTTGATACAATGTTTATTTAGTTACTGAACTTCTAAAAATAATTTATTTTACTTTTGTTGTTGAAAATGTATGCAGTAAAAATATATCAATTCAATAATTTCTACATGTGTAATTCAGTCACATTGATTATAGTTTTCAGGTTGTGCAACCATTCTACCCTCCTTTTCTGAGTTATCCCTTCACCATTAATTAACATGAACTCACTGCCCCCTAAGTTTTCTCTCTAACCTTTTGAGTTGTTGTTGTCAATTTGATCCCATATAGATAGTTCTTTAAAAAAGCACAATGCTCAAGGCAGAAAACTTTTCTTAATAACTTTTTTTATTATGATCTTTTTTGTAGTACTTTAGATGAAGGTTTACAGAGCAAACTAGTTTCTCATGAAACAATTAATACACATATTGTTTTGTGACATTGGCTGCCAACCCCACGACATGTCAACACTCTCCCCTTTTCCATCTTTAGTTCCCCATTACCAACTTTCCTGTCCCCTCCTGCTTTCTCA
The DNA here is from genome assembly GCA_030035585.1 of Dugong dugon. Taxonomy (NCBI): domain Eukaryota; kingdom Metazoa; phylum Chordata; class Mammalia; order Sirenia; family Dugongidae; genus Dugong; species Dugong dugon. The sequence continues at coordinate 103,975,373 of CM057463.1, read as the reverse complement.
TCCTTGCCCCTGTGCTGGTCTTGTTTTGTTTTACGGGACTGTCTAATCTTTGGCTGAAGGGTGAACCTCAGGGGTGACTTCATTACTGAGCGAAAAGGCTATCCAGGGGCCATACTTTCATGGTCTTTGACACAATATTTATTTAGAAGATCAATTCTATTTTCTAAGGCCTCAAATTATCTGGGGACTTTTGTTGTCATTTTGTTTTTATTTCCCTCTGATCTGAGAGTGTACTATAAATAATTTCTAATTTTTGCAAACTTTGAGTTTTATTTCTTTTTTTAATATACATACTTTAAGATCATTTATATAATGCTGCATGGGTCCTAAAAATTCTGTACTTGGCTTTTAAGGACTCAGGATATAAATATACCAATATTATATACTATAGAAAGATACAGAGACACTTTTTAGTCCAGCATAGAAATAATAAATTATAGAGTCAAATACCATGTGATAACATTAAAAAACAAAGAAACAAAAAACTCATAGAACAGAAATAGAATGCATATTTTCTAAATCTCTGGTTTAAAAACATAAAGCTTGATAATTTTTTAACTGAACAGCTTACCTTCATTGTAAGTAATTTTAAGAAAGTAAATTCAGAGCAGAGAACTATATTTTGCAGACAGTAAGATATATTTCATTCTGAAGTTCATATAAAAGGGAATCTGAGAGCCTTTCCACTCCCTCTGGGAGGGGAGGGATAATGATGACAGTTCATTGGGCTATGAAAACAGAATTGGTTTTCATCATTAAATGAAGAACTATTGATGCCATAGAGAGATTAAAAGCAAAAAGTTTTCCAAAACAAAATAAATAATCCATATAAAATAACTGGCTTGTTTGAGTGAGAGTTGGAAAACTGTTTAAATGCAACAACAAAAAATTAATGCCACCTAAGATACTTGAAGAAAACCTGTAATTAGAGTATTAGTTGGCATTACTGATTGTAAATATAATGCAAATAGACTAGAAGTAGTATTTCTCAGACTCAAGTAAGTTGAAACTAGAATAGTACAGTGATTACCATACCTGCATATTTCTACCTGTGATCAGCACACAGCCTGATCCAGGATACAACTGGCTTGCAAATCTTTTTTGTGGGATTGACGTCTCTAAAGTATCTGTTCCAAAAATGCTCATTCCTATCCCATATGACCATTAAAATCTAGGTATGCACTATCTCAAGATTTTTTTATTTATATGGAGTTCTGAAAAATATTCCAGAAGAAGAATAGTCCGGAGAGAAGCAGTCAATCAAATAAATGTCTGGTTTTTCAGCAAGCATGTTAAGAACAGTGAATTAATGAAACAGAGCTGTAAACAGTGCACATATCTCCTTTGGTAGATGTTCCCCAAACTAAGTGAAGTCTTTACAAACAGTATGAGTAAATATTGGATAGATTCCAGTTCCAAAGTTAAAAAATTGGTGAGAATGCATTTTATTTTGGAAAAAAAAAAAATAAAGCTCTACATTAGAAACCAGAAGATCTGCATCCTACACCAAGATCCTTTTTATTTTCTTGATACACTATCTTCAAGAGGCGACTTCCACTTTGTGGTTCAAGAAAAGGGTTGTTGTTGCTTCATCCATTATATCGTTATACCAGTCTACAGGAAGAAGTAGGCACAATCAGGTCTAGCAAGAGAAGCATCATTTTGATATAGCTCCACCACAAGTGAGTTGATAGACTTCAAAGAGAAATCTTTCGTTTATGATTGAAACTTCCTTCTTTGGCCTCTAGGAATGTGGTTACTACCAAAGATCTTCCTGGAGTGGCATAAGTAACCTCATGCAGAGAAGCAGGGATGATGATACAGGGAAGGGCAAAAACCAAATCTGTCTCCCTTTCTATGTACAAGGCATTCTTCTAGGTTCAGGGGTATTGCAATGAACAAACTTCTTGCTCTCGTGGATTTTACATTTTACTGGTTCATCATGTTTGAGTAGGAAGTATTATACAGGTCATCTATCTCGGCTGTTATTTAATGCACAAGTACTTGAAGCACATATTTAATGAGTGATTTCTATGGCTGAATATTTCCAGTGATGGGGAACATACTTTTAAATACTTTAAGGATCTTAACTGTTTACTTTTAAAATTTTCCATTTCATTTGATCCTTGTTAGAATCTAGAAAACTCTGCTTAATTATTTGTTAAGCTGAAACTACTTACACCTTTTTACTTTTAGTTCTGCATTCTGCAACCATATATTCTAATTTGTTTTTCCTTATAAAGTCTTTTCATATTTGAAGACATCCATCACATCATAAATTGTAGGACCTATAGAAATTTTGAAAATCATTGTGTGCAGTAAACCAACTAATGTGTTAATATTCCTACAGAGTGGACACTCTTTGTGGTGAATATATGCTTGTTGAATAAGTGAAGGTATACTTGAGGATCTTCAAGGTCATAGAAAACACCCTTATCCAGGAGAATTTATTTTTCTGGTGACTAGCTTTAATCAACAGAAAGCACCTCATTATGCTTTTTTCATTTCTCTATGCTTGTATTTTCCTTCTATTGTTTACTTCTGCCCTCTAGGTAATACAGAACAAGTCTACTCCATCTTACACGTGACAGAATTTCAAATATTGACAGCCAATTCACAAGCCCTCTGAGTCTTTACTGTCTTGATTATATATTCCCAGTTGTATAAAATTTTTCTTAATGCCACAAAATGAACTTCCTCAGCATTCTATCTCTCCTCTCCTGGAAACAACACTCTGTGATTAAAGGTCATGTCCTGAATTAAACACAGTATGCCTGGTATAGTCTGAAAACTGCAGAGTAGGATGGAAAACAATAATGTATTTTAAAGTACGTTTAAGAATTTTATGCATTTCTTCTCGACTGGCATGTACTATTGTGCTTACAAAGAGCTATACATACTAGCATCATACTTTTCTCATTCTATGTTTGAAATATTAAACTTAGTGTTATAGATCAAATTGCATCCCTCCAAAATATGTGTTGTAAATCCTAACCCCTGTATATGTTGTTATAATGCCATTTGGAAATGGGTTTCTTTGTTATGTTAATGAAATGGTATTAGTGTAGGGTGTGTGTTATATCAATCTCTTTCAAGACATAAAAGAAATTAAACAAGGAAGTAAGCAGCAGAGATGGGGAAGAGAGATGCCAAGCCACATGAAGATCACCCAGGAGCGGAATCTCAAAAGAGATAAGGACCTTCCTCCAGAGCTGACAGAGAGAGAAAGCCTTCCCCTAGAGCCAGAACCCTGATTCCGGGCTTCTAGCCTCCAAAATTGTGAGAAAATAAATTTTGGCTTGTTAAAGCCACCTACTTGTGGTATATCTGTTATAGCAGCACTAGATAACTAAGACACTTGGTATTAAAATGTTATACATGTTTATTGTTTTAAATTTTTTCTATGTGTGATTACTATTACAATTTATAAAAACGCCTTTAGATTCTTAAAAACATCCAATGTTAGTATGATTACAAGCAGAATGCTCATATTGCTTGATGTATCAACATTTTGGTGACATTTACAAAAAGTAAAATGCAACAGTGTGTATGAAATTGATAATATTATTTGACCTTGTAAAAATATTTTGTGATTTTTTTGCCAAGAAAACATTTCAAGAGTAGGACAGGCTATAAAACAAAGATTCTGAAGCATTCTAAAAGCTGAATTATAATTTGGATGAAGTCATTTTTTAATTAAGTGCTTGTGAATACTGTTTACACACTTAATAATGATTTAGAAAGTATGAAAATGATGGAGTTACATTGCTGAGAGTCTTTGGAAATGCAGGACGTTAGAGTGGAATCCAGGGAACATGCTCAGACTTTTTTTTCCTGGAGGAGTGTTATAGATTGAATTGTGGAGCCCTGGTGGCACAGTGGTTGAGAACTTGGCTGCTAACCCAAAGGCGGACAGTTCAATCCACCAGGTGCTCCTTCGAAACCCTATGGGGCAAGTCAGTTCCCCACCCCAAAGATATGTTGAAGGCCTAACCCCTGAACCTGTGAATGTGACCCTGTTTGGAGACAGGATATTTTTGTTACGTTAATGAGGTCATACTGGAGTAGTGTGGTTCTAAACCTCATCCGTTCTGACTGGTGTCTTATAAAAAGAGCAGAATAGACACAGAGACACATGCAGAGGAAGACAGACATCATGGGAGGATCTGTCTATAAGCCATGAAACACCAAGAAACCCCAGAGGCTACAGAAGCTGAATAAGACAAGAAAGGATCTTCCCCTAGAGCTGACACAGAGAGAGGATAGCCCAGTAGATACCCTAGATTCAGGCTTCTAGCTTCCACTTGTGGTGTGTTTGCTATGGCAGCACTGGCAATCTAAGACAGGGGAGGTCTATGGATTCATTAGAGAGACCCTTAAGTGATGCCTTTACTATGGAGGCGTATTGTTTACCTAAGCCAATAATATACTTCTTTCAGACACCTGATAATTGCCAATAGGGTCAGCTGCAAAGATTTGTAATTGATTAAGATGGCCAGTGATAAATTAGCCAGGAGACACATTCTCCACTGACATTTTTCCCATTTGGGTTGAGTTATTTCTTGTATTTCCTTTAGAGAAAGAAATCTTATTTGGATTGAAAAAGATAGGCAGATGTGATGTTTTGAAATGTTTAGTTATAATCTGGTTTAAGGCCACCCAACTGGGTAATCATTGAGTTAGCTAGCCATTGAGTCTTGAGTCTGCTAGCCATAGCCTCAATCATTCAAAAATATTTTATGAACCATAAGTGTGCCCTCAAAAGCCAGAGTATAGCTGCAAGAGTTTTATGGTTGTTGTAGAAGTGACCCAGCTGATACAAATCAATATAGGATTTAAAAATTTTTGTTCATAAACTTCAATTTACTCATTTTTTTATTTTTTGAAATTTTTCCATAATAATGGCTGTGTCTATGGAATTTGAGTTTTTTATCAATATATTGGTTATCCATTCCAAAACCACATAATCATAAATTGTTAACAGTGATATACTGATATTTTGATCAAGGAAAATGATAAAAGTTTAAACTCTACTCACCAAGACCAATGTCCTTTAGATTGCTATAAAGATGTACCTCCTTAAGTTTTGTTATTTAAGTCACTTTGTTTCTTTGAAGGCTTTGTTAAATGCCCTACACTAATACTCTCTTCTGAGATGTGGCTCATTATTCTAACCTTTTAAATGAGTTAATCATTTCTTGGAAATAGGGTTTCTAAGTATAGGTAATGGGACAATTCAGTGTTAATTGTACATTAAGCAAAGAGTGATAGACAAATGGTCACAAGATTTTTGTCCCCTGGTGTACCTGACCCAAATAATCCTATGAATATAATGGGACAGTCACTCCCAGATTAGGTAATTGGATAGTCTCTCTTCTGATTACCTTATGTTATATAAGGCTCAGTCTTAGCTGACTGAAGAAATATTCTCCTGTTGGCTTTGAATAAGTGAGCTACCATGTTGTGAAAAAGCCATATAGCCTGGGGTTGAGGTTAGGGTTTAGAAACTGAGAAGACTCCTCGCCAACAAGAAAGCAGGGACTTCAGTCCAACAACCACAAGAAATTGAATTCTGCCAACAATGTTAATCAACTTGGAAGAGGACCTTTAGTTCCAGGCAAGAATGAAGCCCACTGACACCTTAATTTCAGCCTATGAAGCCCTGAGGAGAGCTGTGCACGAACTCCTGACACATACAAATTGTAGGATAATAAATTTGCATTGTTTTCAGGAGCTAAATTTGTGGTAATACGTTACACAGCAATAGAAAGCTAATGCACGGAGGTAAGAACAAGCGTTGAAAAGGTGGTTCAGGAAAAGTGAAGAAGCAGAAGTCCTTGAGGAGCTATGCATTTGAATTACATCTTGAGAAATCATAGGGGAAGGAACACTTAAAAGGAAGGAAAACAAATTGAAGACAATTTCATTCACTTAGGTAATGTCGTTTAGGGTTGTCTTATTTTCTCGTGCAAAAATTATTATGTCTGCCATTGTTACCGCTTGTTAATTATGTCCTCCAGTGAAAGGTAAAATGAAGTTCCCATATAACTTAAGAAAGATAAAAGCAAGTTTTATATATATTCCCCTTTAGTCACCAAGAATCTGTATAAACAATGGAAAGTGATAATGAATCAATTGTAAGAATATTTCTATTTCTATATGTTTGCCTTTTGTAAATTCCCATTCACTTCAAATACATAGTTTTAAAGAATGTATAGTAATTTAACATTATATAGATATCTTACAAGAAAAAAAAGTCTGGAAATTTTAATATGCAAGTAAAAGTGGGAAACATAATATAATAAGACCAATTGCATTATGGGTTCCTCCATAAGGATTAAATATGATAATGCCTACATATTTTTAGCACAGCAATTGGTACCATTGAGACAATCAGACTATTAATGGTGAAGAATATTTTGATGACATAGAATATTTTTCTTGTTTAATCATGGCCATTATTGTTTGTTAATGCTTTGAAACCATTTGCATATATTTTATATCATCTCTTATCAAATTCATAGTTTTAGATTTGAATTATAATTTTTGTCTGTCAGTATCATTGTAGATATTGACTGTCATTAAAATCAAGGCTCAGTGGTGGCTCAACTTTCTGGCATGTTGATGATACTAGTCTTCCTCAGATCATACTTCTATATATTGGCCATGTGATAGGATTACAGCTTTAATCTTTAAATTCTTAATTTTTAGCTCGTGTCTCTTCAGGTCCACAAGTGCATTTAAATTTGAAGCCTTTTGATCATCATTAATTGCAAGCTGCAACACTGGAGTTTTAGATAAACCAAGACGAGTCACTTCCTTTATCACACATTCATCTTTGAAACACTTAAAATTTTCTCTCTTCGATATGTTCATTTTTCCTCCATTATGTACTATAAAAGCCATTTTTAATCTCTGGATATTACAATAAGTTGTTTTAAAATCACTGAGATTTTATTTAGAGGGAAAAATTTTATATATCGTTTCAGAAGCTGATAGGAATCTTCAATTTTAAGATACCAGATGAAATTTAAGTAATGACTTCTCCAAAAAAGATTTGAAACATAATGATTCTGATATCATCACACATGTGTCCTAATGCAGAGGTTTTTTTTTTTAAATTTTCTATTGATTTTTAATATACTCAAATATAATGACAATAAATATACATACATATATAAAGTATATACATATGCTTTTCTTACAGCCCTTACTATTGTTAAATTTGTCACTAATTTCTTATTTTAACCTGTGTTTCTGAAAAAGCAAAATAGAAACACCAATACAGAAATTAGCTTACGTCTTACATACCAAATAGTCACACATTAGCATACGTAAAAGACTGATGTCACAACAGTCCCCGTCTAAGTGTCTGTTTATACGTCACATATGTAGATTTATAAAATAATTGCACTTTATTTCAAGAAGTAAGTGAAAAGTATTATTGTCACAAATATTGTTGGATAATAGGTGAATATAATATAATATTCTTTATTATAGTTTTGCTTCAACAAAAGGAATAAGCTCATTGAGATTTTATTTCAAATACTCCCTTTACTATCCTTCAAAAATTATCAATCTATTTGAAAAATAAGATACTAGGTGCCCTATTTTCTTTTTGTAAGAGGTTGCTACTCTCATCACTAATAGGGACCAATACCAATTACTCTGACAACTATTGATTTAATAGCCAGAGTAGTTTTCTTTGTGAGGGTTTTTCTGTCCATGCAGATTTGCAGGCATACTTCACCTAGGTAACTAATGGACCCTGCATTGCTACCTGAATAAGTGATCCTTCTGCAAAGTGAAGAGCATCTTAGACTAATGGGAGCTCTGCCAAGTTAAAGGCCTTTTACACATTCCCGTCCCAGGCATTCTTCTTACCTCACTACCTAACAGACAAATGTGGCCGAAAATTAACATTTTCAGATAAAGCCAATTCAGATGCTTGAATCCCAACAGGTGTGAGGTCAGTATAGTTAATATGGCAATTTATGCTTTGCCCTCTTAGTAGAGTATGTCCATATTTCATAAGCTGAAGCCAAATTTTATGAAGCTAAGAACAAGAATCTGCTTATTCATTCAATAAGGGTTTGGCAACCACAGTTTAGAGTGAAGTAATCCAGTCTAAAATTATTTATATAATTTTTATAAAATCATTTACATAAAAAAGTATTCTTATTTATATACATTTCTATAAATATACTTTTTCTCAAGTGTAAAATGAATATATTAACTGTATGATAATTATACATGATTCATGGAATTGTATATTATGTAAGTGGGTAACGAGTGTTTTCTGATTAAAAATAATATTAAAACCTTATTATTTTTTCAAACCTACATATTTATTTGACTGATTTTTCTGCTTGTTGATTTCAAACTATTGAAAAACTCTATGTTTTTACCATTTGTTGATTGAGATTTGTATCTTCACATTTGAAATTTACTTAAATATTAGTATTCTTTACACATATCTATGTTCTATATCCAGGATTTTAAGCAGGTTCTTAGTTGATTATGCAGTAAAACAGGTTCAAGAGAAAACCAAATTTAAACTTAGGTATAACTAATAAGCTATATTTATTTTCTCTAATTGATTTTTTAAATGATTCACAATTAATTAGTAGGTTGACAATAAAAATAGCAATTTATATGAACTGTCAGAAAAAATTTCTCTCTATCTATACACTACTGATTGCCTATGTGTTTGCTATAATAATCATGTCCTAAATAACTCAGGATTATGTAATTTAAGATTATACATGATATATATTATGGAAGGCAGTTATAAGAAGTCATAAAGACAATACTGTGTAGACATTTAAAAATCTGTCTTCTATGCTATTGAAAGAAACCCTAGCAATAAAATAATTTTAAAAAGTCAACAAATATTTGATCAACATGCATAGCGTCATTTGTTAAAACTAATTGTGGAAATACATTCTACTGGCATATACTGTTTGAAATCATTTATGCTGGCATAGGAATGCTGACAAATATCAATGGCATCACGAGTGGGGTAAAGGAGGTACAGACCATACCGAGTGACACTGTCAGAAGAGGTGACACAAAATGAATGTCTATAAATTTTTGTGCATTGTTTCAGCAGAAATTTCTCATTTTTTTAAATAAAAGCATCCCTAAAGCTAGTTATAACCACAAAAAAATGTTTTGATAAGCCTAGTATACATGTATCAATATACCTACAAGGCTAAAACTCTATGCAAATTTACTTTTTGAGTCTTCTAAGGCACTCCAGTCAGAGCTGTCATTATTACCCAGTTACAATGATGCTTCAAATCATGTGGTTTCATCTGCAGGCACTACAAGCACATGATGTTGTTTTGGTTGCTGCTGGTGTTTATTTATTTATTTTCAGTTTTATTGTGTTTTAGGTGAAAATTTATAGCTCAAGTTAATTTCTCATTCAAAAATTTATACATATACTGTTTTGTGACATTGGTTGCAATCCCCACAATATGACAGAACTCTCCCCCTTTCCACCCTGGGTTCCCTGTATCCATTCGTCCGTTTCCTGTCCCTTCCTGCCTTCTCTTCTTGCTTTTGGGTAGGAGTTTCCCATTTGGTCTCATATACCAAACTAAGAAGCATAATCCTTGCATATGCTTTTTTTTTTTTTTTAATAGAGCTGTCTAATCTTTCTCTGAAAAGTGGCCTTGGGAATGGTCTCAGTTCTGGGTTAGGAGAGTGTCTGGGGGCCGTAATCTCAGGGGATCCTCCTGTCTCTGTCAGACCAGTGAGTCTGTTTTTTTTTTTTTTTCTCTCATGAATTTGAATCCTGTTCTACATTTCTCTCCCTTTCTGTCTGCAGAGAGAAGGACAACACACAATATAGAGGAAGCCAGCACAACTAGACCAAAGCAAAAGAGCAGGAGCTTCTTTGATACTTCCAAACAATTTGAGGGACCAAGTAGCTGGAGCAGGAGACTGGCAACCACAGTCTCAGATGACATCTAGGTCAACTGGCATTACATAGTTCATAAAGAAAGTGTTTCACATCCCATTTTGGTAAGTAGCATCTGGGATTTTAAAAGCTTGAGATTGGACATCTAAGATACGTCTATTGGTCTCATCCCATCTGGAGCAAAGGAGAATGAAGAAAACAAAAAACAGAAGGAAAATATTAGCCCAAAGGACTAAAGGACCATATGAACCAGAGACTCCACCAGCTTGAGACCAGAATAACTAGATGGTGCCTGGATACCAACAACGACTGCTGCTTGTATTTTTTGAGTCACTGATTTGGTCAAATTTTCTCATGTTTTAGTAATAATATTGTGGTAACTGGCATGAGGGAGTGACACCATGAGTCAGCGCACTGGGTTATACCAACCCTGGTGACACCACTGACGAGTATATAGGCTGTGGAAATGGATTGTCTATGTTCAACTCATGTCAGCCCCTCTCTAGCTCTGTTTTGCTTAATCCCATTTGTAAAATGGAAATAACCATAGCAACTTAGTAAATTGTGAAGACCCAATTAATCCAGTTAAGCACTAAAAAGAGTAACAGGCATATAAATAAATTCCAATAAAAGTTAGTTATTGTAGTTATTAAAATTAGTAGTAGTAGTAGTAGTAATACCTAACTATAAATGGAAATGCAATATGTAGAGCAATATTAGTAATATTTCAAAAAATTATAGTTAAAAAACTATTTTAGCAAGATGAAAAATAATTTAAATTATTTCAGATTAATCATATAGGTACTACTTATCTTTTTCCCACAAGGATTTAATTCATAGAAATATGATAATGCTATAAAATTAGTTGTAATTTATGAATGGTCATCACTGAACTTCACAACTTATTAATAGTCAAGGGTTGTGGCATGTGTCAATTGATATATAATTTTCTTCTTATTTGAACTTAGTTTTAAAGGATGACCTCCCATCCTTATGATCTGTTGGCAACTGTATGAATTATCTGTAATACTTGAATAATTTTAAAGTTTATAATTCATTTGTATTAGATAAAGACTTCAGATATCAAAGACACTTACATTTCATGGATACTTTTATAAAATTAAAATATTACCAGACAACTGAACTCAAATTTAATTTTTAAAGAGTAGTTTCCATGACATCAGTCCTTTGCAAACAACAAAAACAAAAGCCTACTTCCTTCAGAATCAAAGGTAGAGATATTTTAATTACTTTATAGAAATAAGGTATACTTTATAAGTATGGGAGCCCTGGTGGTGCAGTTGTTAAGAGCTCGGCTGTTAACCAAAAGATAAAATCCGCCTTGGAAACGCTATGGGGCAATTCTACTCTGTCCTATTTGGTAAATATGAGTTGCAATCAACCTGAGGGCAATGGGTTTTGGTTTTATCAGTATAATATTTACTTTCATAAAATTATAAATCCATCTCCTTATTAACACGGATTACCTGCCATTATGTTCCAAGGTAGCATAATGGTTAGAACTCAGCTGCTGACCAAAAGTTTGGCAGTTCGAATCCTCCAGTCGCTTCTTGGAAACTCCATGGGGCAGTTCTACTCTGTCCTGTAGGGTCGCTGTGAGTTGGAATTCATTCGAAGGAAACGAGTTTGGTCTGGTTTTGGTTTTATACGAATAAACCATACTAATAAACAATTTTAGTTATAAAAAAGGGTTTTGTTTCCGTTCTAACATATTAACGCCCCCTTCTCTACTAATTTCTTTTGGGGAGCAAATTTTCATGCAAGAGGAAATGGTCTCAGAGGAGATAAGGACTAGGAAAGGTCTTTATCATAGTTTGAAAATTGATACCTTGGTTACAATAACAAAAGCACTTCAGAGTTTTTCGTTTATAAAGGGAGGAGTTATGTCTTACCTTAACCATAAAGGACTAACGATGATTAATAGCCTGTATAACAAACAATGAAAAGTCACTCACTTTAAATGCATGAAAATGTACAATTACTGTCATAAAATGACTTCTGATCATAGCATGAATTTCTCAAATGAGTTTCTAATCTTTAGGTGTACATGGATGGCACAAACTGTTAAGTGCTTGACTATCAATGGAAAGGTTGGGGGTTAGAATCCACTTCAGGGGCACATAGGAAGAAAGCCTGGCAATCTGCTTTGGAAAGGTCTCAGCTTTAAAATCTTATGGAATTAGGTCCTACTCTGTAATACACGGGGTTGTCATGAGTTGGAATCATTTTGTCTGTTTGGTTGGTTGGTTTATTTCCAGTCTTTAAATATTTTTGTGCTCATTTGATGTATACTGGCCATCACCCACTGGCACATGTATATTAACATTTTCATGCTTGTTCCCTCCTATTCTAAAGACACCTTGAAGGAAGGAGAAAACTACTATTCTTATTTGTATGTGGTTCTTGGAAGAGTCATCCCTCATGAAGTGGGAATGGGAGATTATAAGTAGATAAATGTACTTTCCAATGAAAAAACATGTTCATGTGTTTATATGCTCTGTGTTCAAGTTCTATTTTGTGTTGGGTTTATTTATTTTAATCACAACTTAAATCATGAGAACATTTTCTAGTGTAAAGCAATAGTTCACAATTGATTTGTTAAATTAACATGTAAGTGTAAGGGTAAATTAAAGTAGCAAAATTTTAATGTGTATAACTCAGCTCCATTGTTCTGTAAAACCAAAACCTAACACATTGATGTCTAGCCGATTTTGACTCGCAGAAACCCTATAGGACAGAGTAGAACTGCCCCAGAGGGTTTCCTAGGCTGTAAATCTTTACAGGAGCAGATCTCCAGGTCTTTCTCCCATGGAGAGGCTGATGAGTTCAATCCACTGACATTTTGGTTAGCAGCTGATCATTTTAACCACTGAGTCACCAGGGCACAAATTAAAGTAGCAAAAATGTAACTGAGCTATACACATTAAAATTTTGCTAAATTAAAGCAGTGAAATGTAAATATCTATAACTCAGCTCCTTTGTTCTATAACAGTTTATTTATAATGGCTGATAACAGGACAATATTTTTGTAGTCAAGAAAGTTGGGGAGAAAGTATGTATGTTTTGCAATGACTATATTTTTGATGGTGATTGATAATGTGAAACATGTTTTGATGAATGGCGAGTATTGGACGTTCAGTGATAGAATTCTTGCCTTCCCTTCTGGACATCCGGGTTTGATTCCCAGCCAATGCACCTCATGCCAAAACATCATCCATCTGTCAGTAGAGGCTTGCATGTTGCTATGATGCTGAACAGGTTTCAGCAGAGCTTCCAGACTAAGACAGACCAGGAAGAAAGGCCTGGTGATGTATCTCTAAAAATCAATCAGCCAGTGCAAACCCTATGGATCATAACAGTCTGATCTGCAACCAATCATGGGGCTGGCGTAGGACTGGGTACAGTTTTATGCTGTTGCATGTGAGGTCCCCATGAATCAGGGCCAACTTGACCTACCTAACAGTGACACAACAAGATGATTTGATTACTTTAGCTTTTCAAGGGATATTGGATTTACTCTTATTGTAAAGTGATTTTTAAATATCACTACTGCTAAAGGTATGTAAGAGTGAGAAAGATCTAGGCTATTATAATTTATCAAACTTGTCAGGAATGGCTCCAAGTATAAAATGAGAAAGTTGATCATCTTACTGTAATTGGGGAACAGGACCGCATCAAAGATTTAATAGCAATTAGTCTGATTCTATTTGTCTCAGCAAGCCAAGATAGTCTTTTTATGGAATAATGTTGCTCCCAAATCATACCCAGTTTTTGATAAATTTAACATGAGTCTCTGTATAGATGGTTATCTCAGGTCTCTTTTCCTTTTAATAATGGTTCTTTCCCACTCTCTGCAATTCTGGTTTCATGAGTTAAATTGTCAGAAAGTCCTGTAAGTTGAGATGGATATTCCTGACAACAATCGCAGTCTTTCTGGATATGCATATAGTGTCTTCTAGAATTCTAGTTCCATCTTCTATTCCTTTATTATGTACAAAGTTTGTCAATGTCTTCTCAATTCTTCTAATGCTGCTTACCTGCACTACCTCACTACCGTCTGTGGATAATGACCTTGCTTTATGAATACTGCATTCCAGCAGCTGAAATCCTCACCGAGCCCACTATACTCTTTGACAAGTTTTGATCATGTTCTAGTGGACATGTATCCTTCCAGGGACCACTTTTGTGTTTTTCCGACCTGGTGATTTCACAAGGCACAAAGAAGAAAAAAGAAGGAAAGCAGAACCATAGCTATGAGCATGGTAGATGTTAGAAAGATCTAGATAAAAATGAATTAGTTGTTTCAGATTGACAATAAAGAAATATTATTTATGATTTTATTTATTCATCTATTGAAGCATTTTGTAAATTGTATAATTATTTGCTGAGGTGGGTTTTCAACGTTAGGTATGTTGATCAATCTTCTGTTAGAAAAAAATCTGTAAATTTTGGTAAATAGATATAATGGTGAGAATTTGAATTATTTAATGTATATATCCCTTGCCTGAATTAATATGCAAACTAAGATAGGGCCATCAGAAAATATTGCAAAATTAATAAGAATGTACATCTTCAAATTTCTTGGTGAAGTTAGGAAATATGATGTTGTTAGAGCTTGTGAGCTAAAAACTCTCACAATAACAAATGTGAAAAATGTAATGTTGTCTGTTTCAAAGTAATCAATTTACCCCTCTGTTGATTGTGAATAATGGATATCTAAATTCAAAGTAATGTTGGAGGGAAATCCATAAATACACTTATATTTAATTACACAAATGAACAGGATTTGTGAGAGAGTCAGTGGAAGCTCGCATCCATGAACTTACTAAATGACAGTTCTATCTACAGATGGAAATTTTATTCTCTTCAATTCATGTATGCTTCCCAGAAGTCTCCATACTTCCTTGAATATATATTAGAGCTCTCAACTGTACCACCAGTGGTCAATATCATTGCACATTTTGATCCAGTTTTACTTTCCTCAAATTTCTGGGAAAACCTTTTGTCCAAAGTAATTGAAGAATTAGATCTGATACATTTTAGTTCTAAAACAAGATGAGAAATTCTAAATTAAAATGAGAGGAGGAGAATTCTATTAATGGATTTCATAGTGGCTTTTGTCAATCTTATAGTACAAAGTGAGTGGTCATGTGGACTAAAAAGAGATGCATGTAGTCATATGATCATCAGAAAAGGAATGGAATTAAGACATTCTCCTTTTCTAGTTACAAAAGATGTACTGGTATGAGTAGTAATAAACTTACTTTGTTCTCTTTGTTTGGCATCTAATTCATTCAAATAATATTTGGAGTCTTTTTTAAAAAATTTTATTATGCTTTCGGTGAAAGTTTACAGCTCAAGTTAATTTCTCATTCAAAAATTTATACACATATTGTTTTGTGACATTGGTCGTGATCCCCAAAATGTTACAGCACACTTCCCCTTTCTACTCCAGGTTCTCTGTGCCTGTTCATCTAGTTCCTGTCCCTTCTTGCCTTCTCATTTTGCTTTGGGGCCGGAGTTGCCCATTTGGTCTCATATATTTGATTGAACTAAGAAGAGCATTCCTCACATGTGTCATTGTTTGTTTTATAGGGCTGTCTAGTCTTTGTCTGAAAAGTGGGCTTCAGGAGTGATTTCAGTTCTGAGTTAGCAGGGTGTCCGGGCGCCATTCTATAATACTTTACTATCACACCCAAGAGCTCAAGACATGCAGAAACAGGTAAAATGTGTCTGCTAAATAGTCTTAACTACATGA
The DNA here is from genome assembly GCA_030035585.1 of Dugong dugon. Lineage (NCBI taxonomy): Eukaryota > Metazoa > Chordata > Mammalia > Sirenia > Dugongidae > Dugong > Dugong dugon. The sequence goes on along the minus strand of CM057463.1, from coordinate 103,959,666 downwards.
AATACAATTTAGAATTCCTCTTTCCCTTCTTATCCGATAGAAAATTTCTATTTCCCTCTCTCTCTCTCCAGGTTAGAAAATGCAGTTTTCTACTCCCTTCATTGCTTGTGCTGCTCTTACAGGAGACCCTTATTAGTCAAAGGAATGGCCAGCTCTTCAGCTCTCCTAAATTTTAAATGATTTTACTCGTTTGAACAAAATTCACCTTTCTTTCCAACATTTTGATGCCCATGAAAATAGAATGTCAGCCACTCCTTTCTTTTGCAAGTTAGCTTTTGTTTCATCTACACTTCTCTCTGTTTTCAATTATAAAGCAATCCTTAGCTTTTATATTCCCATATCCTTACCTGTGAGAGTGTTAATTTATTCAATAATTAACCACAACCCATATTTATTGATCAATACCTATAGATCACACATCCTATTAGATGGCAGAAATCCACAGGCATTACGATGAAGTAAGCTTGCTTTCAAGAATATGTATTTAGGGCTAGGGAGGAAAGACATATGAAAAACTGGTTTTCAAACAAATATTATAAATGCAATGTTTAAAAAGGACTACAATGACAACAAAATATTTATTTCAAAGAGTAATAAGGCTAGGAACTAACTGGAGTGGAATGTCCAACCTACAAAAAAAGAAAGAGACTCTGTTCATTCAAACATTGCAAATATGGCAACACTGAAGCAGATCTTTCTTCACTTTATCTTTTTGTATATTTTGTACCAAAAAAAGGCAATAGAAAATTTATTTTTAACAGAGAAAGTAAGTGCACACAAAAAAATAAATCAAGTTGAACAAAAGGAAAAAAAATATTATAATAGGGGTCAGAAGAACTGGACGCTACCTAGTCTCCGATATGGAACTAATATGCTGACTTGGGCAACTCATTTGCCCATTTCTTAACTTGTCCAAAACAAAGGAGGAGGTCTAGGTCAGTGGTTTTCAAATTGTTCTCTACAAAATTCCAGAATTTGAAGTTGCAAGAAGTTGTTTTAATTTGAGGGGTAAGTAGTTGGTATGAACGCTAGGAATCCCTCCATCACTTATCAGAGTAGCTGTTTTGTAGCCATTGTTTATTTAGGGACTACATGTACATTTAGTTTGAAAGAGCATTTTAATGCTAAAATAAAATATTAACCTTTATACAGCTTTAAATTCTGATACGACCTACAGTATAAAAAGTCGTAATGAAGTTCAGTGTCTGTCTTTGTTTTTCTGTGTAACCTTCTCTACATCCACTTTATTTCTTTGCACACTGACCTACTGAAAAAGGGCCTACTTTTAGCATAAAATATATTAAAAGTGTGCTATGAGCTCTGTCATTTTACCAATAACACTTTTTGTTTCTCATAGAGAAACACCTATGCTTATACTCCCAGAAAGACCATAAAGAGCTATTATCTTTGAGGATTCAAAATAACTCCCCAGGACAGATACAGGAGCGATGTCTTAACCAGCCTTGATGATCCAGGTCATGAAACGTATGGAACAAGGTCTCTGGGGGGAAGATCAGAAGTATAAAATAAAGAAAAGAGAGAAAGGAAGTAGGTATGTCTGTGACACAAAATGATAACAAATCTGCATGGTAACAAGGGCTATCTGAGAGAATTCTAAGTATATTCTTTTTGATAGGTCTGTTCAGATATTGTGAGGGAATAAATAAGGGTTACACATTTGGACATGCAATGAACATTAACAGATAGGCGCTGCAATAGACAGCAGTGACACAGCTATAGAACATGCGGATTTTAATCCTGTCCTCACAAGATAGTCTAGAACTGTGCTATACAGAAGACACTGGCCTGTGTGACTATTTAAAATTAAATTAATTAAAACAAATAAGATTAATAAATAAGTGCCTTGGTCACATTATGTGACCCTTTAGTGCTCAATAATCACCTGTGGCTAATAATTACGATATTGAACAGTATAGATAATAGAATATTTCTATCATAGCAGAAAGTTCTACTATCCATCAGAGGACTAGAAGACCATGCAGGCAGGAAGCTCAAACTTACAGTGGTTGTTGTTGTTATTGTTGTTGTTAGGTGCCATCAATCGATTCCAACTCATAGCGACCCCACATGCAACAGAACGAAACACTGCCCAGTCCTGCGCCATCCTCACAATTTTTGCTATGTTTGAGCCCATTGTTGCGGCCGCTGTATCAGTCCATCTTGTTGAGGATCTTCCTCTTTTTTGCTGACCCTCTAACTACAGTGGTAAGGACCACAATGAAATAAAACTATAGAGTGTTATGGGAGTACACTAACAGTCTCAGGAGGATTTAATTACTCTGTGGTTGGTGTGAGCCACAGTGTTTGAAAGCACACTTTCCTGACAAAATTATATTTAAGTTAAACTCTAAAAATGACTAAGGTGTATAAGCTTGTAGGATAAAGATAAACGGAAATAGTACAAAGTATTTCAGATAAAATTGCATATGTGAATCTGTAGTTATTGGAATAGACAAAGTGTAACAGTGGCAGGAAATATCCCCTACCATGTTGGTTCATGAAGAACAATTGTACAACAATTCTTCTTCCATCTTCCTTATTCATTGTCCAGCTTTCAAATGCGGATGAGGCAGTTGAAAATACCATAGCTTGAGTCAGGCTCACTTTAGTCCTCAAAGTAATATCTTTCCTTGTAACACTTTAAAGAGACCTTTTGCAGCTGATTCGCATAATGAAATATGTTGATTTCTTGACTACTGCTTCCATGGGCATTGATTGTTAACTAATACAGTGATACTGAAATAGAGAATGATAAAGTGGGGCAGTTTTTGATAAGTTGATTATTTAACATCTCCATGCTAAGTTTGAAGTTCTTCTGAGTTATTGAAATGAATGTCTCATAAAACAATTGGATGTATGTGTTAGATATTGGTAGAAAGTTTCTGGCTGAGATCTATATTAGAGAGATAGCTACATTTAGAAATTAATTGAAATCGTTGAAGGAGGAAGAGAATACCTACAAAGGAAGTGTAATGTGAAAAGAAGAGGACCAAAGTCAGTTTTGAGAAATTCTAATGCTTAATAGAAAGTATGGTGTATTACATGGCAGTTGATATAATTTAGAAAACAGGCTTTTCTGGGAAAACTCTGTTTCCATGGAATGTTCATATATCTTAAATCTTTTTTTTTTCAATACAGTGAGTTCAAATGAGAAAAGGAAGTCTAAAGGCACAACAAGAAAAAAGAAAAAGAGATCAGTTGAATATTTTTATTCTTCATAAAAAGTCTCTGCAATGTCAAATGTACAGCATATTCAACTAGCACTAAACGTTGCTAATTTCTGGTTTTAAAAATAATAAAAATGACAGAGATAAATGCAATTGCAATTTGTCAAAGGGAAAAAATCAACGGCTTTTATTTTAGCTTTGAATATTTCTTTTAATTTCTCACTGATTCTCTTGACCTCTTTTAGCTAGAAAAAATTCACTCACTGATGACTAATTTAAAATGAAGAAACCCATGATCTTTCTACTTTAATATTTTTTAAGCACACTTTTACTCATTGTTTGTGAACTGGAAACCTTAAAAGTGACTCTTTTGCTGAGATTTACCCTTGAAAAACAAAAATAAAAACCATTAAATGTTGCCATGCCATAGAAAGAGATGATTAAGTATTAGTAGTTAAATTCTTAAATATTATTAATAACTAGAGCTTTCAAGAAACAGTATTATGGAAAGTTAGACTATAAATCAAAGGTTCGTAGCTTCTCCATTTGTGAAAAAATCTAAATTTTTGAAGGAAATATAGCACATAGGTGAGTACATTTTATCTTTCTAAAAGTTCAAGTCTAAAATAACATGGAAATCCATTTTAAAAATGAGAAAAGTAGATATAATGCAAACAATTTTGTGTCAATTACATGAAATGAAATACAGAAAATCAGAAATACCACCAACATTCTTTTTAGAATGAAGTATGATATAAATAAATGCTAACAATTAAATAAATCAATTGACTGAAAATACTACTTTTACTTGGTATCTCTTGGTGCCAGATAGACAGCATGTCTTAAGAGCCTAGGGGAATTGGTGCGTGTCTGTGCGTGTGTGTGTTTTCTCCTTCTTTCTTTAAATTGTAACTCTTTTCTGTGGCACACAGTCCTTAGGCAAAGAGTCCATCTATCCAAAATCCAAACTCAGTTTAAATCTCAGCTCTTCCAAAATTATGAAAGAAAATAGTGTCTACTCTAATTTCAATTTCTATTTTCTACATGCCTGGCAATGCCTGTTAAACTATTGCCTGTAAGCCCAGTCTCTACAAATCTACCTGTCAAAGTCCCACTCATTCTTCAATGTTCAGCTCAACTTCCCTGTCCTTTTTGAATTTTTTATTAATCTTCCTCTCTATTCCACAGTCCATTTTAATAGTACTTAATTTTAAGTTATATTCATGTTTATTTATTCATCATATATTAATTGGAAGACTATACAAGTGACTAGATGAGTTTCTTGACGTAAAGACATATTCAGTTCCACAGAAATTCACTTTCTAGGATCAGGTATTGATATATACATATAAAGGCTACTGCTATAATAAAGATGTATACAAGTTATTATGTAAGGCACGGAAGAGGAAATAGCTGACTGCCAGGACTGAAGACAGGAGCTGTTTAAGCTGTAGTCCACAAAGAAAATTGCAAAGGAATTAACTCCTTAAGCCGATGTTAGAGCTTTTTACAAAGTTAAATAGCAAATGGCCAAGAACAGGGTTTAAAGTTGTTTGACCATAGCGAATAAGATGTACACAAACAGTGTCTGATGACATATTTCAGCACTATTTTTTAAAATTATGTGTTTTTTTGGTGAAACTATACACAGTACAGGATACAGCTCTTGAGCAAAATCTACATGTACAATTCAGTGATATTGTTGGCATTCTTTAAGTTGTGTAACCATTCTAGCTATACTTTTCTAACTTAGTCTAACACCATTAACATAAACTCTCTGCCACCTAAGCATTTTATCTAATCTTTGGAGGCACTGCTGTCAATTTGATCCCACATAGACAAATCTTTGAAAGAGCTCAAAGCCCAAGGCAAACATACTTAACTAATGAACCTAAACTGTTTCTCGGTTCTAAGCAAACTTCTAGGAAAAGTGTTGATTTGATGTTCAAGGTTTGAAGATTAACTCAGGGCAATAGTTTTGGGTGTTTGTCCAGCCTAAAAAGCTCCAGAAGGTATACATTTCATTGAGAGTTTGAAATTGTGTTCTTTTCCACCCCCTCTTTTGATCATGGTACTTCTACAGAATGTCAGAACAAATCCCTTGGTAATCGTAGCTGGGTACCACCCAGTTCTTGGTGTCATGGCACAGGAGGTAAATTTTTGATTCCTTCCACATTCTCTCCTATATTTCAGGGGCTGAAAGCTTGGAAATTACATTTCCCAGACTCCACTTCCAGCAGGGTTCATTGGTGGTGCAGAGATTAACAGCTTAGGCTGCTAACCTAGAGGTTGGCAGTTCGAATCCACCAGCTGCTCCTTGGAAACCCTATAGGGCAGTTCTACTCTGTCCTATAGGGTCACTATGAGTAGAAATTGACTCGTTGGCAATGGGTTTCAATAAGAGAAACACATGCGTATTTAACAGCTCTGAATAGAATAGCTGCTCCAGAATGTTGTAAAGGCATTCAAGCTTTGGAAGATGGTCAGTGTGAAATTTTGCACATACTGGGTGAGAATTACTAAGATTAGCGCTTCTGGTGGCTGAGGTAATGTGTTGTAGTTTCATGCGACTCCTGACTCCTGCACTTCCTGATATTAGGAATGATCTCTACTGACCCAATCATTTATTGGTTTATATTCTTTAATTCTCTGTTAAATATCTTCTTGTATAAAATATATTGAATATTGTCTAATTTTATGAACAAAAATGTGATAATAAAAGCATCTAGACATATAAGAAAGTAGTGTGTTCATGCAACTATAGATCATTTCTTTTGCAGAAGCTCTACCTTTTTCAAAGAAAATGACTGAATAATCCCTGGAATGGGAGATCTGGTGGTGAAGTGATTAAGAGCTCAGCTGCTAACCAAAAGGTCAGCAGCTCAAATCCACCTCTCGCTCGTTGAAACCCTATAGGGCAGTTGTACTCTGTCCTATAGGGTCACTATGAGTTGGAATCGACTTGATAGCAATGGGTTTTGGTTTGTTTTTGGTTATAATGTAATGAGAATCTAGACGATGAGGATTTAATGAAACATTAATGGTCTTATATTTTAGCTTGAGGGTTATAGGAAACCTCTGAAAAGCTTTAGTTATACGAGGTCAGGTTTATCTAGGCTGAGGAATATAGATTTTGCAAAAGTGTGTTAGCTGCATTAGTGGTTCATTTATATTCTATGGGTAAGTTATTTAAGAATATAGATAACTTCTTAATTGCATACTTTTTAATATTCAGCATCTACTGCACTTGGATACCAGATGTGTTAATGATTTATTTTTTGTTATTAATTTTTTTTTTTGCTTTTTATATTCTTTATCCTTAATTATTTTAGGTTTTTAAGTATGCATATATATATGTTTTATTTTCTCAGGGACTCTCAAATACTTTTCACCCCAGAGGGCACAATAAATATTTGCTGATTTTTTAAAAAAATAATTAAACTCTTCCCCAAAAGTGGACATTTAACTTTGTAATCTATCTAGTTTATGGAGAACAGATGTTGAATTTCAAAGAAGAATTTGCCCAAGGACATGCTAAACTACTGCATAGTCAGGAAAGGACAAGCTATACCACTTGAAAATGAGCAGCAGTATATGTTTTATACTTACATGGAATTTCTGAAACTGTGTAACACTGATGATTTGGTTTTTTTTCCAGCAGGGAATAGTGTTTTGGAATACAAGTTCATAAAATCTAGAATATATAGCTGGTGTCTTTTGCTAAGTACATTTAAATCAAAACTAAAACTGTAAATGAGAACTTCAAAGAATGAGATAGTTTTAGGATAATGACATTTTAAAATTTTCTAAACTTTTTGATCTAGCCAGGAATTATTTTTTCCATATATTTTTAGTCCCAGAATGTATTTACTCAGCAAATAAGCAGGAAACAAAACACTGATTTGCATACATATGTAATTAAAATGTATACTAAATACCTAAATAATCCAATTTAAGAAAGGACACAATCTGAGAATAGGTTAAATGATATAAAGGAGACACTTTTTAATTAATTTTAATACTAAGACATAGAGATACCTCTGGATAACAGAAAGAATTAGCATGACTTGCTGACTCTTGATTTCACCCTTCCTTAGAACTACCTCGAAAAAAAAGAAAAGCTGATATATTCCAACATCTGGCACAAAAATCAGGAGAGAACCTGGATGAGATAGAAAGATTTGGTAAAAAACTCTGACTTTTTTTTTTCCCCAAGGCCCTGGAAATATTAGTTTAGTGAATGAAATAAAATAAATGTGAACTCCTACCTTATACCATATAAAAATAACCTCTAAATGAATTTAAATCATATATATTAAAGATAAATCTGTAAAGCCAATAGGAGGAAAGGAAATGGAATATCTTTTTGATATTAGGTAAGAGAACTATATATTTTTTTTTAAATATATTTTATTGTACTTCAGGTGAAGGCTTACAGAACAAGTAGTTTCTCATGAAACAGTAGTACACATGTTGTTTTATGACATTGGTTAACAACCCCACAACATATTAACCCTCTAAATTCTCAACCTTTTTCTTTTTTTTTGGTGAAAATACACATAGCCAAAGATACACTGTTTCAAAAATTTCTACATGCACAGTTCAGTGACATTGACTACACTCTTCAAATTGTGCTGTTATTCACACTTAAGATGAAGGTTTACAGAACAAAATAGTTTCTCATTTAACAGTTACTACAAATGTTGCCCTATGACAATGGTTAACAATCTCACAACACATCAACAATATCCTTACTCAACCTTGGGTTCCCTATCACCAGCTTCCTTGTCCCCTTCTGCCTTCTGGCCCTTGTCACTGGACTCCTGTACCTCGTTAGTCTCATTTGGTTTTACGGGGCTGTCCACTCCCAGGCTGAACAGTGAACCTCGGAGGTAGCTTCACCACTGAGCTAAAAGGGTGTCTGGGGGCCATACTCTCGAGGTTTCTCCAGTCTCCTATAGGCCGGTAAATCTGGTTTTTTTTTTTGTGAGTTAGAATTATGCTCTACACCCTTCTCCAGCTCTGTCCAGAACTCTCTGTTGTGATCCTGGTCAGAGCAGTCAGTGGTGGTAGCCGGGCACCATCTAGCTGTACTGGACTCAGTCCAGTGAAGGCCATGGTAGCGGAGGTCCGTTAGTCCTTTGGACTAATCTTTTCCTTGTATCCTGTTCTCTTCATTCTCCCTTGCTCCCGAAGGGATGAGACCAGTGGAGTATCCTAGATGGCTGCACACAGGCTTTTAAGACCCCAGACACTACTCACCAAGGTAGACTGTAGAGCATTGTCTTTGTAAGCTGCGTCATGTCAATTGAGCTAGATGTTCCCCGAGACCATGGTCCCCACAGCCCTCCGCCCAGCAATTCAGTCCCTCAGGGAGTTTGGATGTGTCTATGGGGCTTCCATGAACTTTCCTTGTACAGGTTGTGCTAGTTTCCCCTGTATTGTGTACTGTCTCACCCTTCACCCAAGATACCACTTCTCTATTGCCTATATAGTATTTACACCCACCCCTCCCATCCCTGGTAACCAACAAAGATTGTTAAATTTTGTGTGGAACTTTTTCATGGGTTTTTACAATAGAAGTCTCATACAATATTTGTCCTTTTGTGATTGACTTATTTCACTCAGCATAATGTCCTCCAGTTTCATCCATATTATGAGATGCTTCACAGATTCACAGTTGTTCTTTCTCGTTGCATAGTACTCCATTCTGTGTATGGACCATAGTTCGTTTATCCGTTCATCTGTTGATGGGCATCTAGGTGGTTTCCATCTTTTTGCTAATGTGAACTATGCTGCCATGAACATCGGTGTGCATATGTCTATTCAAGTGACGACTCTTAATCTCTCTAGGATATATTCCTAGGTGTGGAACTACTGGAATGAATGGTATGTCTTTTTATAGCTTTCTGAGGAAGCGCCATATCATTTTCCAAAATGGTTTTATCATTTTGCATTCCCACCAGCAGTGCATAAGACTTCCCATCTCCCCGCAGCCCCTCCAACATTTGTTATTTCCAGTGTTTTTGATTCGTGCCAGTAATGCTGGGGTGAGATAGTATCTCATTGTGGTTTTAATTTGCATTTCTCTAATGGCTAGTGATCACGAGCATTTCCTCATGTGTCTGTTGCCCATTTGAATGTCTTCTCTGGTGAAGTATCTGTTCGTTTCCTTTGCCCATTTTTTAATAGGATTATTTGTCTTTTTGTTGTAGAGGTGTTGGATTTTCTTGTAGATTATGGAGATTAGAACTTTGTCGGACTTGTACTGTCCAAAAATTTTTTCCCAGTCTGTAGGTTCTCTTTTTACTCTTTTGGTGAAGTCTTTTGAAGACCATAGGTATTTGATTTTTAGAAGATCCCAGTTATCTAGCTTATCTGTTGGGGTTTGTGCATTCATGGTTATGGTTTGTATCCTGTTAATGCCATGTATTAAGGCCTGAAGTGTTGGTCCTATTTTTTCTTCCATGAACTTTATAGTTTTAGGCTTTATATTCAGGTCGTTGATCCATTTTTAAGTAGTTTTTCTATATGGTGTCAGGTATGGGTCCTGTTTCATTTTTTTGCAGATGGATATCCACTTTTGCCAGCTGCATTTCTTAAAAAGACTGTCTTTTCCACATTTGATGGACTTTGGGCCCTTATCGAAGATCAGGTGACCGTAGGTGGATGGATTTACATCCGCGTTCTCTATTCTGTTCCATTGGTCCATGTATCTGTCGTTGTACCAGTACCAGGCTGTTTTGACTACAGTAGCTGTATAGTAGGTTCTGAAGTCAGGTAGTGTGAGTCTTCCAATTTTATTCTTGTTTTTCAGTAGTGGTTTACTTATTCGGGGCATCTTCCCTTTCCATACAAAGTTAATGATTAGTTTTTCCATCTCTTTGAAGAATGTTGTTGGTATTTGGATTTCGTTGTATTTCTAAATTGCTTTGGGTAGAATTGCCATTTTCACAATGTTGAGTCTGCCTATCCATGAACATGGTATGTTTTTCCATGTATGTAGATCCCTTGGGGTTTCATGCAGTAGTGTTTTGTAGTTTTCTTTGGATAGGTCTTTTACTTCCCTGGTCGGATTTATTCTTAAGTATTTTATCTTTTTAGGGGCTATTGAAAACGGTATTGTTTTCCTGATTTCCTTTGCATTGTTCTCCTTACTGGTGTATAGGAATTCAACTAATTTTTGAATGTTTATCTTGTATCATGCTACTCTGCTGAATCTTTCTATTAGTTCCAGTAGATTTCTCGTGGAGTCTTTTGGGTTTTCTATGTATAGTATCATATCATCTGCAAACAGGAACAGTTTAACTTCTTCTTTACCCATTTGGATGCCCTTTACTTCTTTTTCTTTCCTTATTGGTCTAGCTAGAACTTCCAGCACAATGTTAAATAGGAGTGGTGATAAAGGGCATCCTAGTCTTGTTCCTGTTTTCAAGGGGAATGTTTTCAGCCTCTCTCCATTAAGAATGATGTCGGCCTTTGGTTTTGCATAGATGCCCTTTATTATGTTGAGAAATTTCCCTTCTATACCTATTTTATTGAGAGTTTTTATCAGGAATGGGTGTTGGACTTTGTCAAATGCCTTTTCTGTGTCAATTGAGATGATCATGTGATTCTTTTCTTTCCTTTTATCTATGTGGTGGATTACGTTGATTGATTTTTCTAATGTTGAACCATCCTTGCATACCTGGTATGAATCCTACTTGGTTGTGGAGTATTATATTTTTGATATGATGCTGAATTCTATTGGCTAGAATTTTGTTCAGAATTTTTGCATCTATATTCATGAGAGATATTGGTCTGTAATTTTCTTTTTTTGTGATGTCTTTCCCTGGTTTTGGTATCAGCGTTATGCTTTCTTCATAGAATGAATTTGGAAGTGTTGCTTCCTCTTCTATTCTCCGAAATAGCTTGAGTAGTACTGGTACACCTCTTCTGTAAATGTTTTGTAGAATTCTCCAGTGAAGCCCTCTGGGCCAGGGCTTTTTTTGGTTGGGAGCTTTTTTATTACCTTTTCAATCTCTTCTCTTGTTATGGGTCTGTTCAGATTTTCAACATCAGTTGGTTGTAGTTTGTGTTGGCCGTGTGTTTCTAGAAATTTATCCATTTCCTCTAGGTTTTCAAATTTGTTGGAGTATAGTTTTTCATAATATTCTGTTAGAATCCTTTTTATTTCAGTTGAGTCTGTTGTAATGTCCCCCATTTCATTTCTTATTTGGGTTATTTGTGTCCTCTGCTGTTTTTCTTTTGTCAGTTTGGCCAGTGGTTTGTGGATTTTGTTGATTCTTTCAAAGAACCAACTTTTGGTTTTGTTGATTCTTTCTGTTGATTTTCTGTTCTCTATTTCATTTATTTCTGCTCTGATCTTTACTATTTCCTTTCTTCCAGTGGTTGTGGGCTTTTATTGCTGTTCTCTTTCTATTGTTTGAGTTCTGTAGTTAATGTTTTGATTTTGTCCCTGTCTTCTTTTTTGATATGTGCATCTATTGCTATAAATTGTCCTCTGAGGACTGCCTTTGCTGTGTCCCAAAGGTTTTGGTAAGATGTGTTTTCATTCTCATTTGATTCTACAAATTTTTTGATTCCGTCTCTGATTTCTTCTATTACCCAGTAATGTGTAAGCAGGGTATTATTCAGTTTCCATGTAGTTGATTTTTTTCCTTGCTCTTTCTAGTGTTAATTTCTACCTTGATGGCATTGTGGTCAGAGAAGATACTTTGAATTATCTCAAAGTTTGTATCTTGTTCCAGATTGCTCTGTGGCCTAAGGTGTGGTCTGTTCTGGAGAACGTTCCATGTGCATTCGAAAAGAATGTTTTGTTTGCAGCGGTTGGATGGAGTGTTCTATATATGTCTATTTGGTCTAGTTGGCTGATTGTGCCCTTTAGGTCTTCTGTATCTTTGCTGAGTTTCTTCTTAGTTGTTTTGTCTGTTACTGAGAGTGGTGTGTTGAAGTCTCCTACTACTATTGTGTAACTGTCAATTTCTCTTTTCAGGGTTGTTAGAGTTTGTTTTATGTATTTTGGAGCCCTGTCATTGGGTGCGTAGATGTTTATTATGGTTATGTCTTCATGATGGATCGTCCCCTTAATCATTATATGGTGTCCTTCTTTGTCTTTTATGGTAGATTTTGTTTTAAAGTCTATTTTATCTGAGATAAGAAATGCCACTCCTGCTCGTTTTTGGTAGTTGTTCGCTCGATATATTTTTTCGAGCCTTTGACTTTTAATAAATTCACATCTTTATTTCTAAGGTGTGTCTCTTGTAGACAGCATATTGATGGATCCTGTTTTCTTATCCATTCTGTCACTCTGTCTCTTTATTGGTGCATTGAGTCCGTTTACATTCAGTGTAATTGTTGATAGATTTGAGTTTGTTGCTGTCATTTTGTACTGCTTTTTTTGTGGTGCTGAAGTGTTCTTTGTTCTTCTTAGTCTCTTGTGCTGAATTACTTTTCTTTGTGGATTTTTTTTAATTTCTTTTGTTTTTGTAGGTTTTGTTTTTGCTGAGACATTATGTTTTTTGTCTTTATTTTTATGAATTGGTTTGTTAACTTTCTTTGTGGTTACCATGAATTTTACCCTTATGTTTCTAGTTTGAAGCAGTCTACCATTACTTGGTATCGCCTTGCCTTCCTCTCCATTAGAAGGTTCTATACCTATGCCGTCTATTCCCTCTTTTATTGTTTTGATGTTGTTGTCATTTATTGATTAACTGCTCTGATTCCCTGTTGTATTTCTTTTGGTTTTGGATAGTTGTGGAGCGTTCATTTCCTAGATTGTTATCTGCCTTCTACGATCCTGCATCCTAGGTTCTGCCTGTGAGCTGAAGCTGTTTGTCCTCAGATTGAAGAACTCCCTTTAATAATTCTTGTAAGTTTGGTTTGACTTTTACATATTCCCTTAATTTCTGTTTATCTGGAAATGACCTAATTTCACCATCAAATTTGAATAAGAGTTTTGCAGGATATTTTATTCTTGGCTGAGAATGTTTTTCTTTCAAGATTTTATATATGTCCATTGCCTTCTTGCCTGTATGGTTTCTGCCAAATAATCTGAGCTTAATCTTATTGTTTCTCCTTGTATGTGACTTCTTGTTTTTCACGAGCTGCTCTCAGGATTCTTTGTTTGTCTTTGGTTTTGGTGAGTGTGAATATGATATGCCTTGGTGATATTCTTTTGGGGTCTCTTCTATATGGGGTTCGTTGAGCTTCTTGGATGGCCAGCTTTTCATCTTCCATGAAATTGGGAATTTTTCTGTCAGCAGTTCCTCAATGATCCTCTCTGTACTTTCTGTTACCTCCCCCTGTTCTGGAATTCCAATCACTCAAAATTTTTTGCTTTGAATTGTGTCCCACATAACTCTCAGGGTCTCTTCATTTTTCTTTGTTTTTTTTTTTCTGAGTTTTCCTCAAACAGAGTTGTATGCAAGTGTTTGTCTTCACCTCCACTAATCCTGTCTTCCACCATTTCAAATCTGCTTCTCAGCCCTCCTATGACATCATCCAAATCTGAAATCTTGTTGTTTATCTTTTGGATTTCTAATTGTTGTCTTCGTATAATTTCTAGTTGTGAATTTATTTTGGCATTTTGTTCCTGCATCATCTTCCTGAATTCTTCCAGTTGTTTGTCTGTATTTTCCATGAATTTGTGTATTCTTTCCTCATATTTGTCAGCTTTTTGCCTCAGTTCTTGGAGAATTCTGAGTATTAGAATTTTGAATTCCCTATCAGGTAGTTCTAGTGCATTTTCTTCCAGAAGAGAGTCATCTGGTGTTTTATTTTGGACGCCTGCTGGAACCATCCTGTCCTGTTTTTGTAAATGTTTTGATATTGTCTGCTGTTTTCAGGGTATTCAGTATTTATTTTTCTCATTTATTGATTGTAGATTTGTTTGTTTCGTCCCTTTTTTTAAAAAAATTTTTTGACTATATCTGAGCAGGTGGACTGTGTGTTCTTTGTTGTTTGCTCATCTGTGTGCTCAATACTTTTCGTCTCCTTCTCCAACTGGCAGGGTCAGTCACTCTTATATGGTACAGTAGGGCAGGTCTAGCTAAAGAGGAGTTACTGGGACTGTTTGTTTGTGGCACTTACTACAGCCACAAGAGTGGGTCAGTAATCAGTGCAGAGCAGGTTCCAGTAGGCCGTGCCTGTGCTGCTTGGTGGTGTGATGTCAAGCACATGGTGCAGGTAGGCAGGATGCAGCAGGGAGATTGTTATGTGTGGAGCTAAGATGGATATGGGAGAGCGGAGAGAGGAACAGGAGCCAAAAACATACAAACAAACAAAAAAGAATGCTAGGGGAGCTTGCCGTCAGAATGGAGAGATGAGAGACTATGAAATGGAGAGAAACAGAAAGGGGAAGAGGAAGAAAAGAAAAGAATGAATAACTAAATATCAGAAAGGTTAAAGAACCGCAAATTCCCAGGGATCCCACTGGTACAGCTATGAGGTCTGGGGAAGTTGCTCTCAGGTGTTGCAATACAGCCTGGCTAGAAGGCGTAGAAGCATACAATGCCAGGTATTCAGGGATCAGAAAGTGAAGGAAGATATAGAGGGACAAGAAACTGAGCAATGAAGAAAGACAAAAAGGTAAAAAGAGGGAAAATAAAACAAAACAAATTAAAAATATAAAAGAACAAGAAAGCCTCCCCCCAAAAAAATAGAAAAAAAAAAAAAAAAAAAGGAAATACCCTCAGGGATCCCTCTGCACGTCTGTGGAAGCTGAGGTGGAATTCCTTGCCACGCAGCTCCACTTGGCCAGAAAGTGCTCCCAACTCATGAAAAGGAAAAAAAAACAAGCAAACAATTCAAAATGAACAAATAAACAAAAGCCCCAGGATCCCACCAGCACGGTAGCCCAGACCAGGAAGCAGCTCCACACTCAAATGGAGCTCCACAGCCCCTCAGGAAGAAGCAAAGATGACGCACAGAGCCAGGCACTTGAGTGAAAGGAGGGGGAGGTGGCGAGAGGCAAGCAAGAAATCCGAAGAAGCAGAAAAAAAATAAAAAGGAAAACCAGCAGCCAACAAATGGCACTCAGAGAGCCAGCTAGTGCTGGCTGGTGTTTCTGGACAGGAGACTGTGTCCACGGGAAGCAGAGGAGGCCAAGTGTGGGTGAAGAAGGGTAGAGAGTGGGAAAGGGTATATCACAAATTGCCGGCACTCTGGAGCCCCTCAGGAAGAAGCAAAGATGGTGCACGGAGCCAGGCACTCGAGTGAAAGGAGGGGGAGGTGGTGAGAAGCAAGTGAGAAATCAAAAGAAGCAGAAAAAAACGCAACACTAGCAGCCAACAAATGGCACTCAGAGAGCCAGCTAGTGCAGGCTGGTGTTTCTAGACAAGAGACTGTGCCCATGGGAAGTGGAGGGGTCTGAGTATGGGTGAAGAAGTGTAGAGAGTGGGAAAGTGTGTATCAGAAATTGCTGGCGCTCTGCAGCCCCTCAAGAAGAAGCAAAGAGGGCGCACGGAGCGAGGCACTTGAGTGAAAGGAGGGGGAGATGGCGAGAGGCAAGGCAGAAATCAAAAGAAGTGGAAAAAAGCCACACCAGCAGACAACAAATGGCACCCAGAGAGCCGCCCGCTTGAGTGTGTGGAATCCAAGCAGCCGGAGCTTCCCGGTCAAGAGACTGTGGTGGAGGGAAGCAAAGGAGGCAGATGTGGGGCGAAGAGGGGTGGGGAGTGGGAAAGCACACACCACAAAGTACCTGTTGTTTTGTCTCCCGCTGGATGCTCCGTGAGGCTGCTTTCTCATACCCCTGTTTGCTGGTCTCCGACAGGAGTCCAAGATGGTGGATCTGCACTGCATTAGCTGATAGGGTCCTCTGCATGAATCTCTCCTCGCTCTCCGTTCTCTGTCACTTTTCTCACTCCATTTGGTGCTTGGCTGAGTTCTTTATCTCTTCATTTGATGTTTTAGGGTTTCAGGATTGTTGTACTCTCTGTTCGGCTTAGTCTTTTGGATCTTTGCTGTGGAGGGAAGGCGTGGTGCTTCTACTTAGAGCACCATTTTGCTGGAACTCCGAGAACTATATTTCTTAAACAAAGCTCCCAAACAAAAAAATATAAAGGGAAAAAATGACATATTTTTACTTAATTAAAGTACCTTGATATGTTGTTAGCTTCTCTGGAGTCAGCCCCTGACTCATGGCTACCCAATACACACAAAAAAAACAAAATGTTGACTGGTCCAGCACTATCCACAAGATTGGCTGCCATTGGACTACTGTGATCCATAGGATTTCATTGGCTGATTTGGGGAAGTAGATCCTCAGGCATATTTTCCTAGTCAGTCTTAGTCTGGAAGCTCAGTTGAAACCTGTTCAGCCTCATAGCAAAACACAAACCTCTGACAGACTGGTGGTGGCTGTGCTTGCAATGCACTGGTAAGGAATTAAACCAGGGTCTCCGACATAGAAGGAGAGAGTTCTACCACAGATCCACCGTTGTATTAAGCTAGCAATATGATCTATATTATTAGCTTAATATAGATCATATTAAAAGATGGGTGGCAAAATATATTCACGTTATCTAATCGTACAGCTGTTAACCAAAAGGTCAGCAGCTTGAATCCTCCAGCCTCTCCTTGGAAACCCTATGGGATGGTTCTACTCTGTCCTATAGGATCACTATGAGTTAGAATCAACTTGATGGCAATGGTTTGGTTCGATTTTTGTAATCATAAACATAAGTTCAATATCTAGAATATAAAAAAATATATCTTCAAGTCAATTAAAATATATAGGAAAATTAATAGATCTATAATCAAAGTATATGAATAGGCAAGTTGCATGAGGAGAAATGTGAAGAAGTATTCAACCTCTTTACAAACAATGATGAAAATTAAAAACAACTTAACCTATATATGTGCAATATTATGTTACTGTGTGTATTTGTACTAAGGCATTTTCTCATTTGATCATGGTAAATTAATATTTTTAAATAATATTGAAATTAATTTAATAGTAAATTATTTAGCATTTTTATATCTCCATGTATAGGTAACATTGATTTGTACTTTAAATTACAACGAGATAGAATTTTGTAAGAGGTTTATATTAGTTTTAAGTTAAGTTTTGAGTACATCATAATGGAAGTGTTTGCATATAATTGAATATTTTGAGTTTTGCCATTAGTGACTCAACATTTGAATTCAAACTGTTTGTCTTTAAGCAAATACAAAGTTAACATTGGAATACTTCTGTAGAACATTGTTGTTATTTTTTTGTGAACTGCCATTTAGTTGATCCCAACTCATGGTGACATCATGTGTGCAGAGTAGAACTCTCCATAGGGTTTTCAAGACTGGGACCTTTTGGGAGCAGATTGCCAGGCCTGTCTTCCAAGGAGCCTCTGAGTGGGTTCAAACTGCCAACCTTTCAGCTAGTTGTTGAGTGCTTAACTGTATGTACCACCAAAAAACCTAAGTCTAAATAAAACTTAAAATTCTTGGATATGATTGTGTGTTTTAAAATGTGGAGGTGAAGGTGAAGGCTTTGTAACTCAGATTAAAGTTTTGTATATTATAGACAAATACATAAATACATAAGTGAGAATACTTATTTACACAACACACATAAACACTCTTAAACTGTGACCTTTATAAAGATTTCAGAATGGTTTGATGTGAAAACCTAAACTCACATCATGTTAGAAGGACTTTATACAATTTACTCTATTTAGTTGTATAAATGTCCCTGGGTGGTACAAATGGTTAACACACTTGGCTGCAAACCAAAAAGCTGGATGTTTGAAACTACTCAGAGGCATTTTGGAAGAAAGGCCTGGTGATCTGCTTCCAAAATCAGCCATTGAAACCCTTGGAGCACTGTTATAATCTGTTTGTTCGTTTTTGTTTGTTTGCTTATTTATTCAGTTTTCAAAATGTATTAATCAGCAATATTAAGTGACAATCAGTGTGCGGTGGTCAGGCTTTTCTTTTCCTGATTTTGAATATTCTCATGGTTTCAAACATCATAACAGCTTTGGTCTATATCATAACAGCTTTATCCAGACCTTTGAAGATCTCAGTCCATTCTTTGAATTAGTAGGTGGAACATCTGCTTCCCCAAGAGACATCTCTCAAGAGAAAGGGAAGGAGAAGAAAGTTCCAGACCCCAGTAAAACTGACCAAAATGAAGCACATGGCTGTGGTCTCAGTCTGGAAAGGCTAAACTTGCTATCTTATGAAGAGAGAGTTCTACTCATAATGGAAGAATCGTGTGAGGGGAAGATATCATGGACAGAAGGAGCCTTCATGTTGCAATGGTTAAGTCACTTAGCTGCTAACCAAAAGGTTGGTAGTTCAAACTCACCAACCACTCCATGGGAGAAAGATGTGCCAGTTGGCTTCCATAAAGATTTACAGCCTTGGAAACCCTATGGGATAGTTCTACTCTGTCCTGTAAGGTTGCTATGAGTCAGAACTAATTCAACAGCAATGGGTTTGGTTTGGTTATCATGGGCATGCAGATGATTTGGGTTTAAGTTGAGCATAACAGACATCAGACGTAAGGTAGCCCCATATACTGTAGATGTTTGATTCTAACATACAGGTTTCTGTTCAGGGATATTGTATCATTATTTGGACAAGATTGAGCATCTTTTATCACATCATCTTTATTAATTATGGTAATAGCACTTTCTATGTCAGATAAATGACAAACTGTCAGTGGTTTAATACAATATGCCTTGCTCATAGAAAATACAAAACAAATGTGCAATATGAAATTTTACACGGTTTCTCTTTTTAAAAAATTTAAGTCATATGAAACAAAGCAGAGCTCTAATCTATAAACAAATTTGTTTGCAGTTATATTAATATGTCTGCACAAGTTTCTACTGAACCAGTAGAATAGTAATTAAAAGTGATGGGTGACATCTATTTGGTGGTCCCTCCATCTTCAGCATGTGACCCTCATGTTGGTCAACCTGGTTTGCATTAAGACCCAAAAAGGGGAAGAGGAGACTAGCAAGTTTTAGATGTGGGATCATATCATTTTGTAGATCTCGGGCACAAAATAGTGAAAATTGGCTTAGTGAGCAACTAGTTACTGTGTGCTACAACATTCAGTGCTACAACTGAATAAGAATGTTGGGAAGGGAGAGAGGAAACTTGTTAAATCCACTCTTGGAAGAGTTCTTTTTTCCATAAAATATTTAGAAATAATTACTTATATAAATTATATGGATAAATGACATTAGACAGATTTCATAAGATTAAGTAAAACTGCCCATTAAACTGAGTAGTGAGAACTTCAGGCAAGCAGCCAGCTAGCCAATAAGTTATTCCAACTTTTAAACATAAAGGGTGTGTAAGAAAGTGTCCATTTCTGATGTTTAGTCTCTGAGGAAGTGTTTCCTTAAAGAGATTAGCACTGTGCATATGAGGATCTCAAGGGATTTAAGGGCAGAAAAAAGACATAAGGAACTACATTTAGTTCAGAATACTGATCTGGGTATATTTTAGTTTATAGAATGTTTTTGAATATGCGATTATAGAATTTATTTTATTTCACACTCATTTATTCCTGTAATTCTCTAATTATTTCTCTAGTGATAGAATGAAACTACAGAGCAGGATTTGAGGTTATGTATCTTGGCCTTATAACATTGGCTAATGAAACTTGAGAGGAAATACTAAATCTGAATAAAGGAATAAAGATAAGTTACTACATAAGGGTATTAGGTTCAGAAAGGGGAAAATATATTTTGGTAGGTAGACTATCCTTCTCCCTCCTGATAATGTCTCTAGAACCTGTGAATATGTAATATGGAAAAGAGGACTTTGCAGATAAAATTAAGATTATGGACCTTAAGATAGGAACATTATCCTGGATTTTCTTGTTGGAACCAAACTAATTACATAAGCCCTTAAAAGTCAAAAATTTTCTCCAGCTACAGTACAGAAGAAATGGGGCAGAAGGGAAAATCAGAGAGATGATGACTTCACAAACGTTTGCCACTTGGAAGGCACTAGAAAGAAGTGGGACAGCCCTAAATACCAAAGACTGGCCTCTAGTGGATAGCTAGCAAGGAAATGGGACTTCTGTAACAGCAGGGAAATGAATTTGGGAACAACCTAATTGAGTTTGGAAGCAGATTCTTGCCAGAGCTTCCAGAAGGAAACGCAGCCTTGCAGCAACCTGGATTTCTGCTCCTCTGAGACTCTAAATGGAGTCCTGGTGGCTCAGTGGTTAACAGCTCAGCTGCTAATCAAAAGGTCAGCAGTTTGAATCCAGCTGCTGCTCCTTGGAAATCCTATGGGGCAGTTCTGCTCTGTCCTATAGGGTCACTCTGAGTTAGAATCGGCTCAACAGCAAAGGGTTTGGTTTTTGGTTTTGTCGAGACTCTTAACAGAGATCAACCGAATCATGCTGGACTCAGACTTATCTATAGAACTGTGAGGTAATAAATTTTGGTTGTTTTCATGCATGAAATTTATGGTAATTTTGTTGTGACAGCAATAGGAGACTGCCATGGATTGAATTGTGTCCCCCAAAAAATATCTGTCAGCTTGGCTGGGTCATGATGCCCAGTGTTGTATGACTGTGTAATCTGATGTGATTTCCTTATGTGTTGTAAACTCTATCACTATGATGAGATTATATGTGATCTCCTTATGTGCTGTAAATTCAGTCACTGGAATGAGGTTATACTGATGAGGTTGACAAGATTAGATAGTGTCTTAATGAAATCTCTTTTGAGATATAAAAGAGGGAAGCGAGAGACACGGGGGAACCTCATACCACCAAGAAAGCAGTGCTGGGAGCAGAGCGCTTCCTTTGGACCTGGGGTTCCTGTGCAGAGAAGCGCCCAGACCAAGGGAAGACTGATGCATCACAGGACTTTTCTCCAGAGCCAACAGAGAGACAAAGCTTTCTCCTGGAGCTGATACCCTGAATTTGGACTTGTAGCCTACTGGACTGTGAGAGAATAAACTTCTCTTTGGTAAAGCTATCCACTTGTGGTATTTCTGTTGCAGTAGCACTAGATGACTAAGACAGAGACTGAGACAGTTATGCAATTATGAAATAGAAAAGAAAGACAGAGTGAAGAAAGGGCCCTATGTGAGTTGTCCAATAGGATTTCAAATATCCAAAGATGGTGTATAAGCCAAACCAAACCAAAACTGGTGCTGTATAAAGGCTTCAAACACTGCTTATAAGGGTTCAGTAGACACTTTGGTGAACAGTATAAAAACATATTAATATAACTGCAAACAAATTTATTTATAGATAAGAACATTGCTTTATTTTTCATGAGTTAAAATTTAAAAGGAACCTACGCAAAATTTCATTTTATTCCCTCATAATTTTCAACAGTTAAAACCCTATTCATTGCTCTAAATAAGTTCAAATAACACAATGAGGTAGATGCTCATTCTAGCATGAAAATAGTCTATTTTTCTCTATTCCAAAAATCTTTTCTATACAGTTCTTTTTCTAGAACTCATGACTATATATTTTTCATTAATTTTTTGTTACTAGTGTAAATCATTACTAGGTTGTTAACCTAATATTTGATATATATAAATCTTTTCTCTTTGATCCAATATTTATTAAAGAAGGTATTTTGGTGTTATTGCAAATATTTCCTGCTACCACTAATTCTAAACTTTGCTGAATTATTATCAGGGAATGTGACCTTTGCAATTTAAATTTTCTTAAAATAAAACTTTCTGAAATGGATTTTTAAAAACAAAATAAAAAGAAATCAATTTTATTCAACTCTATATTTTAAAATATATAACTTGTTCCTGACATGTTTGAGGATCATGGTGTAAAGTTTTTACTTCCTCATTTTCCCTGCATATAAGCTGACAAAACAAGAAGAAAAAAATTATGCCAACTTTATTTTGCCTTAAAAATACCAAATGCCGTATTTATGAGGAAGGAATGGGGGAAAAAAAAAAAAGGAAAGAAAATTAAAGGCAACTTTATGCAAGATGAAGACTAAAAATGTCAGACCCTGACTTCAGACAGATCCAGAAGTAAACATTTCTTGATGGTCAAGAATACAGCCTGAGATACAAAATTCAATTGCCAGTGAGCTGATTCTGACTTATAGCCACCCTATGGAACCAAATAGAACTTCTCTACAGGGTTTCCAAGGAGCAGCTGGTGGATTTGAACTGCTGACCTTTTGGTTAGCAGGCGAGCTCTGAATCGCTGAACCACCACAGCTCTAATTGCCTGATTAGGATCAGCCAAAAAGTAGGACATGCGTTAATCACAGATTTTCGCCTGGTCTCCTTGTTTCTGAGCACTGAGGGGACAAACTTCAACGAAGGTTTACACAGGCAAGCCATAACTTCAGGAAGCTGCCTGCCTCTGCGGCAATGCGGCCAAACTGAGACTTCAAATTATAAATAGCTCTCCAGTTTGAATATCACTTTTGGATAGAAAGAGTGAAGTCTAAGTTAATTTACACACGATTCCATCTATCCTGGGAGAGGCCCTGGCCCAACCCTCAATAAAAATCCTTTAAATAGTTGGTCTGTGAAAAACCCATATCTTCAAAGATGAATAATGAAGATGGAAACAGGTCAAGATTACACAAAAAGACAACCAGAAAGAAGAAAGCATACAGAATGCAAAAAGCCACAAGCAAGTAAAAAATACTCTCCAGAAAAAAAAAAAAAAAAAATGTGTGTGTGTGCATGTGTATCCACAGTACAGATAAAATTTTTGACCAAAACATTCTCTGAGCTAAAACAAAAACAATACAATTGTATTATATATACTTTTAGACAGGTACAACATGTATAAAATTAACAAAGTGAAAGGAAGATGATATTTCTGCAAATCACTCCTCTTCTGATAAATGGACCCCACTTTAATGCTATTTATAATTCTGACTTTATTGTTTAAAAATATTTTAATTCTGACATGTGAGCTGAGGAAATAACTCTATTTTCATTGTATTCTTGCTTTGAAATAATTTAGCTACATAAATTCCACTAGTAAAAATGAAGACTTATTTTTGACATGCTTGATATCAAAGCCACAGAAATTTGTTTAACATTGCTTATGTTCCTTCATTATTGAATTCCTTAACATCCTAACATGATGAAATAATTAAGAAATACAACTGGTAGAGCTATAAATCTCTCACCTAAAAAATATTCTAAATATTGTTATTTAGTTTTTTGACAAGCTAGAACTCCACCTCCACCCAAAAAAAAGCATAGAAGTGTATTAGAGCTAAAATAACTATCGCTAATAACCATTAGTTTCAACCTACTTTCTCATAGTATTTAGAAGTTGTCCCAGTTAAATCCATCAAAACACAAACCCTACTATGACAGGGGAGTTTTGTCCCTAAGGGCCCTTCCTTATAATTGCAGACCCAACAGATTTTTAAGTTATATGGAAAGTCAATATGGAATCTCCAGGGAAGCTAGTTCTTTCCCAACTTTTCTATTTCTCTATTACTAAGTTTACCTCATTTCAACTCTCACTCAAATTTTAACAACTGCAAGAGTAGGCTTATTCCAGAGCCTCCTGACATACATTTTTACCTGGCAGAAGATTCCAGTACCCTTAGGGACCATATCAAAAGTGTCCCACTTAAAAGAATTTGCTGAAGTGCATTTATGAACTCAGTCTCTATGTATTCTGCAGTACAAGTCTATAATTTTCCTCAAATGAAGCTTGGCGTTTGAGCATAGTTATACTTAGTATCAAAGTCATATGCAATTATAAAAATGCATGAAAAGATCAGTATCCTTTAGGCAGCTGTTCTGATCATAGAGGTCAAAGAAATGGCAACAGTGTATTTCTTCCCTGCCCTGTCTCCAGTCAGAGTTGTATTACAACAACCCGGAAAGATAATTTTCATTAAAATGATATCTCCAAATTTTCTCTATAGAAAGATATGGAAACACTTAATATCCTAATAAATGTTTTTCATGAGATAAGGGAAAAAAAAGTTAAGTATCTGAGTAAGAAAATGTATGCCTGATGATTATACATTTTGATCAAGATGTACAGTATGAATGAATAGCTGGGACCATAATTACAAAAGAAAGGGCAAATTAGTTTTACTATCCTTCTGTAAAAGCAGATAGCTTATAGGTGGAAAATTATAATTTATGAATATTTAATTCCCCATAGGTACTTAGCTCTTCTAATATGGCAGAGGGCATATCAAGAAGCCACTCTTCTAGAAATGCTAATTCCCCATGAATGCTTAACTCCTTTGTTAAACTGATAAGGAATTCTTATTTTCAGTCTTCAGCTATTATCTGAAAAAGAGAGGAGACAAGAGAAGAAATATTCTGCTAAAAGAAGCCAAGTTGAATTTCAGTCATAATGTGCATTAGAAATCAAAGCTTCTGTAGATATTTGTTGATATTTTCTTAGTAAAACTGCAAAATTCTTCCATTGAAAAACTAAATTAAAAAATTCAGATTGCCTATAGAAATACACATCATAATGTTTTTTATACTTTTATAAAGCTCTTTCTATGGTACATTTATAGAAGGTACAGAGTTTCTGCTTTTTAAAAAAAAAATAGTTATGATGAACATAATTAATCTTTATTATTTTACAGTCTACCATATTTTTTTCCTGATGAAATCTTACTATTTATAGATCTAATCTCTTCAGATTCACATGTGAAGATTTATGGAGAAATTTCCTTCTGTATATCAGAGAATTATCGTAAAGATGATATTTTACTCTTATATTAAAAAAAATCCCTCTATATTAACAAAAAGCACATTCTTGAAATCAAATGCCAAGGGCAGGGAGCTGACCAATGCAAATATACTGTATCTGTAACTGTATCATTCTTACTCCACTACCCCTGCCTTTGGATATTCAGAACGATGTATTGCATTCTGTATTCATATCTAAACCATTTATTAATTTGTTCAAATTAACTTGCCAAACATCCACAATATGTAACAAATTTTATTAGGCTTCATGAAGATCTTAAATTTATGAGAATGAAACCAAGTGCATAATAAAATGTTTGAAACATGATAAATGTGCAATAAACATAGGCAAACACTAAATGGATATACCTAAAATTCTTTATAGTCTTCAGAATACAAACTTGTCATCTGTTTGTTTTCACTTTACAAATGAATCAAATAGTGATTTTACCTGTTCTAGTTCTTTCTGGCCCCACACGTCTGTCAGTTTGTCCTACTGTGCTGGCTTGCCAGTTGCTGTGATCCTGAAAGTTATGCCACCTGTATTTCAAATATCAGCAAAGTCACGTGTGTTGGACAGATTTCAGCTGAGCTTCCAGACTAAGACAGACTAGGAAGAAAGACCTGGCAGTCTACTTCTGAAAAAATTATCCAGTGAAAACCTTATGAATAGCAGCAGAATATTGTCTGATATAGTGCCAGAAGATGAGCCTCTCAGGCTGAAAAGCTTTCAAAATACAACTGGGGGAGACGGAGCCAACATGGCACTATAGACAGAAGCACCAAGCCATCCCTCCACCACAAAGACCCAAAAAAACTAAGCCAAACAGAGACAAATATCAGTCCTGGAACCTTAATCGTCAAATGAAGAGATAAAGAACTCAGCCAAGCACCAAATGGAATAAGAAACTGACAGGGCACAGAGAGCAAGGAGAGATATGAGCGGAGGTCCTCTGTCAGCTAATGCAGCATGGATTCTCCGTCTTCAACTCCTGTTGGAGATCAGCAGACACGGAGTAATGTTAAACAGCTTCAGGGAGCTCCCAGCCGTATATGGTAACCAGCCATATATGCTTTCCTACCCCCGAAACCTTTTCCCCCTGCTCAGCCACTGCCATTCCTCAGCTGGCTGCGGTCGCTTGGATTCATGCAACTTGGATTCACGCCGCCCACACCGGCTGGCTCCTTCAGTGCAATTTCTTTGTTGCTGGTGTTGGTTGTTTTGGCTTCTTTTGGTTTCTTCCCTGCCTCTCACCACCTCCCCCTCCTTTCGCTCAAACACCTGGCTCTGTATGCCACTTTTGCTTCTTCTTCACAGGCTGTGAAGCACCACTCAGCTGGGGAATTGCTTCCTCGGTCAGCTCTGCCACACTGGAGGGATCCCAGGGTCTTTTTTTTTTTTTGCTTTATTTTGTATTTTTGTTAGTTTTGTTTTATTTTTCTTTTTGCAGCTTGGAAGACCCTTCTAGCCAGGCTGCACTGCGCTGCTTGGGAAGCACTTCCCTGATTTGTGTATTTGTGCCTGTGGGATCTCTGTTTTCTTTTTTTTTTCCCTTCCTTTTTTCCTTTTCATCTTTATTCATTTTTCAGTTTCTTGTCTCTTTCTACTTACTTTTTTTTCCTGTCTCCTGAATACCTGGTGATGTGTGCCATCCCTGCTCCTTCTAGCTGGGCTATACTGCGCAGCTTAGGAGCCACTTCCCCAATCTGCACGACCACACTGGTAGGATCCTTGGAAGCTTTTCTTTCTTTCTTTTCTATTATTTTTTCTTTTTATCTTTCTTCATTTCTCAGTTTCTTGTAGCTCTCTGCTTACCTTCTTGTCCTGTCTCCTGAATACCGGCACTGTGTGCCATCCTTGCCTCTTCTAGCCAGGCTGTACTGCATGGCTTGGGAACCACTTCCCAGGTCTGCACAGTCACACCAGTGGGATTCTTGGGGACTTATTTTTCTTCTTCTTTTTCATTTATTTATTTATTTATTTTCTCTTTTCCTTTTTGTTTTTCTCCATTTCTCAGTTTCTCATCTCTCTTTGCTTTCCTTCTCTACCTGTCTCCTAAATATCTGGTGTTATGTGCCATCTCGGCCCCTTAAAGCGGGCTGTGCCTCGGGGCCTGGGAGCCAATTCCTTGATCACCAGTGGAATCCCTTTCTTTCTTTATTTCTTTTTAATTTTTATTTATTTATTTTCTTTTTCCATTTTTGTTTTTTTCCATTTCTTGGTTTCTCTTTTCCCCACTCCAATGGCAAGCTCCCTCGGCACGTCGTTTGTTTGTTTGTGTTGGCTCCTGTCTCTCTATCCTCTCTTTTTTCTTTACCATACCTATCTTAGCTCCACACAATACAATCTCCCCTCTCCCTTCTGCATACCTGCACTGTGCAGTAAATATAATACCCTGGAGCAGCATAGGCATGGCCTATCAGAAACTGCCCTGCATTGACCCTGGCCAGCCCTGTCAGCCCAGTATGTGCCATAAACAAACCAACCTAGAACCTCCCTTTTAGCTGGATCTGCCCGTCTGCACCATAGCTGAGTTACTAGCCCTACCCATTAGACAAGGAGGTAAAAAGTATCGCACCCACAGATGTGCAAATAACAAAGAATGTACAACCTACCAACTCAGACATTACCAAATAAAACAAAAAAGCAGGGTGAAACAAAAAAATCTACTATCAATAAATGAAGAAAAAAACTACAGAATGTCCTGAAGACAGCAGACAATATCAAAATATATATATTAAAAAAAAAAAAAAAAAAAGGACTGGATGATTCCAGTAGGCATCCAAAATAAAACACCAGATGGCTTTCCAGGAAAAGAAAAGGCACTAGAACTACCCGATAGGGAATTCAAATCTCTAATATTCAGAGCTATCCAAGAGTTGAAGCAAAAAACTGACAAAAATGAGGAAAAAATAGACAAACTCATGGAAAATAAAGACAAATTCATGGAAAATAAAGACAAAAAAAATGGAAGAATTCAGGAAAATAATACAGGAACAAAATGCCAAAATAAATTCACAAAGATAAATCATAAATAAAACAACAATTAGAAATCCCAAAGATAAACAAGAAGATTTCAGAAAGGGACAATGTCATAGTAGGGCTGAGGAGCTGGTTTGAAAAGGTGGAAGACAGGATCAGTGAAATTGAAGACAAACACTTGGATAGAACTTTGAGGAAACATCAGAAAAAAAGAATGAAGAAAAATGAAGAAACTCTGAGAATTATGTGGGATACAATCAAAAGCAAAAGTGTGTGAGTGATCGTAGTTCCAGAACAGGAGGAGAAAATGGAAAACACAGAAAGAATCACTGAAGAATTGCTGACAGAATACTTTCCTAATATCTTTAAAGATGAAAAGCTGACCATCCAAGAAGCTCAAAGAACCTCCTATAGGATGGACCCCAGAAGAAAATCACAGAGGCATATCATAATAACACTCACTAAAACCAAAGACAAACAGAGACTCCTGAGAGCAGCACGAGAAAAAGAAAAAGTCAGAGGGGAAATGATAAGACTAAGCTCTGATTACTCGGCAGAAACCATGCAGGCAAAAAGGCAATGGGATGACATATCTAAAACCTTAAAAGAAAAAAAATTGCCAACCAAGAGTAATATATCCTGCAAAACTCATTCAAATATGATGGTGAAATTAGGACATTTTCAGATAAACAGAAATTAAGGAACTATGTAAAAACCAAACCAAACTTATAAGAATTACTAAAAAGAGTTCTTCAGTTTGAGAATAAACAAAATAAGATGACAGCCTGAATCAAAGATGCAAGATGGCACCAACCAGATAAAAACTTAAGAAATGAATTCTCAAAGAGTGTTCAAAATGAAAAGATTTATAACAGGGAAACAGAAAGGTGAATCTGTAAATGACAGCAAAGTCAGAACAATAAAAGAGGGACTAAACAGTATAGGTATAGAACTTTCTAATGGAGAGGAAGGAAAGTTGATACCAAGTAATAATAGACTGGTTCACACCTAGAAAGATAAGGGTAAATTTCAAGGTAACCACAAAGAAAGTTAACAAACCTACTCATAAAAAAGAAAAAAAAACATAGTCTCAGTAAAAACAAAATCTATAAAAAAAAAAAAGAAATGAAAAAAAAAATCCACAAACAAATGGAAGTCAGCACAGGAGAGTAAGAAGAACAAAGAAAATGTCTGCACCACCAAAAAAAAAAAAAAAAAAAAGCATTACAAAATGACTGCAATAAACTCACACCTATCAATAATTATATGGACTGTAAGTGGCCTAAATGTACCCATAAAGAGACAGAGAGTGACAGAATGGATTAAAAAAACAGGATTCATCAGTATGCTGTCTATAAGAGACACATCTTAGGAAAAAAGACATAAATTTATTAAAAATAAAAGGATGGAAAAGATAATCAAGCAGATACCAAAAAACAACTTGAGTAGCAATACTGATCTCTGATAAAATAGATTTTAAAACAAAATCCACCATAAAATGCAAAGAAAGGCACTATATCAGGATTAAAGAGACTATTCAGCTTGAAGACATAATCATAATAAATATCTATACACCCAATGACAGGGCTCTAAAATACATAAAACAAACTCTAACCACAATGAAAAGACAAACTAACAGTTCCACAGTAATAGTAGGAGACTTCAACACACCACTCTCACTAAAGGACAGAACATCTAGAAAGAAACTCAACAAAGATACAAAAGATCTAAAGGCTATAATCAGCCAACTTGGCCTCATATACATATATAGAACACTCCATCCAACAGCTGCAAAGTACATATTCTTTTTTAACACATATGGAATGTTCTCCAGAATAGATTACATCTTAGGGCACAGATCAATGCCTAATAAAATCCAAAACATTAAGATAATACAAAGTATCTTCTCTCCATCAAAATAGAAATAAACAAGAAGAAGAACAAGGAAAAAAATCAGTTGCTTGGAAACTGAATGACACCCAGCTTACAAACCACTGCATAATAGAAGACAACAGAGATGTAATCAAAAAATTCCTAGAATCAAACGAGAATGAAAACACATCATACCAAAACCTTTGGGACACAGCAAAGGCAATGCTCAGAGGTCAATTTATAGCAATAGATGCACATATTAAAAAAAAAAAAAAAAAAGAAAGCGACAAGATCAAAGCATTAGCTACACAACCTGAACACAGAGAGAGAGAACAGTGAAAGAAGCCCACAGCCACCAGAAGGAAGGAAATACTAAAGATCAGAGCAGAGATAAATGAAATAGAGAATAGACAAACAATAGAAAGAATCAACAAAACCAAAAGTTTGCTCTTTGAAAGGATCAAAAAAATCAATAAACTACTGGCCAAATTCACCAAAGAAAAACAGGAGAGGATGCAAATAACCTAAATAAGTAATGAAATGGGGGACATTACAACAGACTCAACTGAAATAAAAAGGATCATAATAGATTACTATAAAAAAGTACACTCCAACAAATTTGAAAATGTAGAGGATATGGACAAATTTCTAGAAACACACCAACTACCCAAACTAACTATGTGATGTTGAAAATCTGGAGAGTCCCATAACAAGAGAAGAGATTGAAAAGGTAATTAAAAAAAAAACACCCGTCAAAAAAAAAAAAAAAAAACAAAAAAAAAAAAAAAAAACCTGGCCCAAATGGCTTCACTGGAGAATTCTACAAAACATTCAGAGTTTACATCAGTAGTACACAAACTATTTCAGAACCTAGAAAAGGAAGGAATACTTCCAAATTCATTCTACGAAGACAGCATAACTCAGATACCAAAACCAGGAAAAGACACTACAAAAAAACAAAATTACAGACCAATGTCTCTCATGAATATAGATGCAAAAATTCTCAACAAAATTCTAGCCAATAGAATTCAGCATTATATTAAAAAAGAAAAACATGATGACCAACTAGGATTCATACTAGGTATGCACGAATGGTTCAACATTAAAAAATCAATCAAAGTAATCCACCACATAAATAAAAGGAAAGCAAAGAATCATATGATCATCTCAACTGATGCATAAAAGCCATTTGACAAAGTCCAACACCCGTTCCTGATAAAACTCTCAATAAGATATATATAGAAGGGAAATTTTTCAACATAATAAAGAGCATCTATACGAAACCAATAGTCAACATCATTCTTAATGGAGAGAGGCTAAAAACATTCCCCTTGAGAATAGGAACAAGACAAGGATGCCCTTTATCACCACTCCTATTTAACATGGTGCTGGAAGTCCTAACTAGAGCAATAAGGCAGGAAAAATAAATAAATGGCATCCATATTACTAAGGAAGAAGTAAAACTGTCTTATTTGTGGATGTTATGATACTATACATAGAAAAACCAAAATACTCCACAAGAAAACTACTGAAACTAATAGAAAGATTCAGCAGAGTAGCAGGATACAAAATAAAATTAGAAATATCTGTTGGATTCATATGCACCCATAAGGAGAATGATAAAAAGAAAATTAGGAAAACAATACTGTTTAAAATAGCCCCTAAAAACAAAAAAAAACTTAGGAATAAATCTAACCAGGGATGTAAACAGAAATGTATTCAAAGAAAACTACAAAACACTACTGCAAGAAACCAAAAGAGATCTACACAAACAGAAAAATATACTGTGCTCATGGATAGGTAGAATCAACACTGTGAAAATGACAATTCTACCCAATGCAATTTACAAATACAATGCAATCCTGATCCAAATACCAAAAACATTCTTTAAAGAGATGAAATAACTAACCATTAACTTTATATGGAAAGGGAAGAAGCCCCAGATAAGTAAAGCACTATTGATGAAGAAGAATAAAGTAGGAGGACTCGCGCTACCTGACCTCAGAACCTACTATACAGCTATGGTAGTCAAAACAGCCTGGTACTGGTATAACTACAGGTACATTGACCAGTGGAACAGAATTGAGAACCCAGATGTAAATCCATCCACCTATGGTCGCCTGATCTTTGACAAAGGCCCAAAGTCCATTAAATGGGGAACAGACAGTCTTTTTTAACAAATGGTGCTGTCAAAACTGGATGTCCATTTGCAATAAAATGAAACAAGACCCAAACCTCACACCATACACAAAAACTAATTCTAAATGGATCAAAGAGTTAAATATAAAGCCAAAAACTATAAATATCATAGAAGAGAAAATGCTATCACGGTAGAGGTCCCGTTACACGGCATTAACAGGTTACAAACCATAAGTAACAACACAAAAACTTCAGAAGATAAGCTAGATAACTGGGATCTTCTAAAAATTAAACACTTATGCTCATCAAAAGACCTCACCAAAGGAATAAAAAGATAACCCAGAGATAGGGAAAAAAAAATGTAGCTATTACAAATCCGACAATGTTCAAATTTCTAAAATCTACAAGAAAACCCAACACTTCTACAACAAAAAGACAAATAATCCAATTAAAAAGTGGGCAAAACAAATAAACAGACACTTCACCAAAGAAGACATTCAAGTGGCTAACAGACACTTGAGGAAATGGTTTCTATCTCTAGCTGTTAAATAAATGCAAATCAAAACCACACTGGGATACCATCTCATCCCGGCATTACTGGCACAAATCAAAAAAACAGAAAATAATAAATGTTGAAGAGGCTGTGGGGAGATTGAAACTCTTATGCACTGCTGGTGGGAATACAAAATGATAAAATCGTTTTGGAAAACGATATGGTGCTTCCTTAGAAAGCTAGAAATAGAATTACCATATGATACAGCAATCCTACTCCTAGGACTATATCCTAGAGAAATAAGAATTATTACATGACTAGACACATGCACACCCATGTTCACTGCAGTATTGTTCACAACAGCAAAAAGGTGGAAACAACCTAGTTGCCCATCAACAGATGAATGGATAAACAAACTATGGTACATACACACAATGCAGTATTATGCAAGGATAAAGAACAATGATAAATCTGTGAGGCATCTCATAACATGGATGAATCTCCAAGGCATTATGCTGAGTGAAATAAGTAAATCACAAAAGGACAAATATTGTATGAGACCACTACTATAAAAACTCTTGAAAAGGTTTACAAACAGAAAGAAACAATCTTTGGTGGTTATGAGGGAGTGGGGGGTGTTGATGGAAAAACACTAAATAGACAATAGATAGGTGGTAACTTTCGTGAAGTATAAGACAGTACACAATACTGGGAAGCCAGCACAACTTGTCCAAGGCAAGGTCATGGAAGCTCCATAGATACATCCAAACTCCCTGAGGGACTGAATTGCTAGGCTGAGGGCTGTTGGGACCATGGTCTCAGGGAACATGTAGCTCAATTGGCATAACATCGTTTATAAAGAAAATGTTCTACATTCTACTTTGGTGAGTAGCCTCTGGGGTCTTTAAAGCCTTGTGAGCAGCCATCCAAGATACTCCATTGGTCTCACCCCTTCCGGAGCAAGGGAGAATGAAGAAAACTAAAGGTACATGGGAAAGATGAGTCCAAAGGACTAACGGACCACAACTACCGCGGCCTCCACCAGACTAAGTCCAGTACGACTAGATGGTGCATGGCTAACATCACTTACCGCTATAACACGGATCACAGTAGAGGGTCCCAAACAGAGGTAGATAAAAATGTAGAACAAAAAAGGACCAGACTTACTGGCCTTACAGAGACTGGAGAAATCCAGAGAGTATGGACCCTGGACACCCTTTTAGTTCGGTAATGAAGTTACTCCTGAGGCTCACCCTTCATCCAAAGATTAGACGACCCATAAAACAAAACGAGACTAAGGAGGCACACCAGACCAGAGGCAAGGAGCAGAAGGCAGGCCGGGACAGGAAAGCTAGCATCATAGATTGAATTGTTTCCACAAAAAATATCTGTTGGCTTGTCTAGGTCATGATTCCCAGCATTCTACGATTGTGTACCATTTTGCCAACTTATGTGATTTCCCTATTTGTTGCAAATCCTATCACTATGATGTAATAAGATGAACTAGTGGCAGTCATATTGATGAGATCTCAAGATGAGATAGCATCTTAAGCCAATCTCTTTTGAGATATAAAAGAGAGAAGCGAGCCGAGAGACATGGGAACCTCATACCACCAAGAAAGCAGCCCCAGGAGCAGACTGGATCTTTTGGACCTGAGGTTCCTGGGCTGAGATGCTCCCAGACCAAGGGAAGACTGATGACAAGGACCTTTCTCCAGAGTCAACAGAGAGAAGAGAGCCTTCCCCTGGAGCTGGAACCCTGAATTTGGTCTTCTAGCCTACTTGACTGTGAGAGAATAAGTTTATCTTTATTAAAGCCATCCACTTGTGGTATTTCTGTTATAGCAGCATTAGATGACAAGGATAGCTAGTAATAGGGAACCCCAGGTTGAGAATGGAGAGTGTTCACATGTTGTGGGGTTGTTAACCACTATCATAAAACAGTATGTGTACTGTTTAATAAGAAGCTAGTTTATTCTGCAATCCTTCATCTAAAGTACAATTTAAAAAAAACCACAACTGGGGAAGAGCTGCGTACTCAAAGTGGAGTTGACCTTAATGATGTAGATGAAGACAAGCTTTTGGGACCTTCCTTTGCCAATGTGGCACGACTCAAAATGAGAAGAAACAGCTGAAATTATCCATTAATTATCGTAATGTGGAATACAGGAAGTATCAATCTAGGAAAGTTGAAGTCATAGAAGATGAAATGGAATGCATAAACATTGATATCCTAGGCATTAGTGAGAAGAAATGGACTGGCATTAGCCATTTTGAATTGAACAATCATCTGGTAAACTATGTCTGGAATGACAAATTCAAAAGGAATGTTGTTGCATTCATTGTCAAAAAGAACATTTCAAAATCTATCCTGAAGTACAACGCTGTTGGTGATAGGATAATATCCACACACCTACAAGGAAGACCAGTTAATATGACTATTATTCAAATTTACAAAACAATCACTAGGGCCAAAGATGAAGATATTGAAGATTTTTACCAATTTCTGCAGTCTGACATTAATCAAACATGCAATCAGGATGCATTAGTTAATTACTGGTGATCAGAATGGGAAATCTGGAAATAGAGAAGGATTGGTAATCGGAAAATATGGCCTTGGTGAGGGAAATGGTGCCAGAGATTGCATGATAGGATTTTTCAAGACCAATGAATTCTTCATTGCAAATACTTGTTTTCAGCAACAAAAACTGTGACTATACACGTGGAACTCATTAGATAGAATACATAGAAATCAAATCAACTACATCTGTGGAAAGAGACTGTGGAGAAGCTCAATATCATCAGTCAGTACAAGGTCCGGGGATGACTGCAAAACAGATCTCAATTGCTCATACAAATTGTCAAGTTGAAGCTGAAGAAAATTAGTACAAGTTTAGCAGAGCCAATATATGACAGTAAGTATATCCCACCTAAATTTAGAGACCAACTCAAGAATAGATTTGATTCACTGAACACTAATGACCGAAGAACAAATGAGTTGTGGAATGACATCAAGGACATCATGCACGAAGCAAGAGGTGTTTAAAAAGACAGGAAAGAAAGAAAAGACCAAAATGGATGTCAGAAGAGACTTTGAAACTTGCTTTTGAATGTAGAGTAGTTAAAGCGAACTGAAGAAATGATGAAGTGAAAGAGCTGAACGGAAGATTTCAAAGGTGGCTCCAGAAGACAAAGTAAAGTATTATAATAAAATGTGCAAAACCTATAATTAGAAAACCAAAAGGGAAGAACACGCTTGACATTTCTCAAGCTGAAAGAATTGAAGAGAAAATTCAAGCCTCTAGTTGTAATATTGAAGGATTCTACGGGGAGAATACTAAATGACAAAGGAAGCATTAGAAGAAGATGGAAGGAATACACAGAGTAACTGTACCAAAAAGAACTGGTGGACGTTCACACATTTAAGGAGGTACCATATGATTGAAAACTGATGGTATTGAAGGAAGAAGTCCAATCTGCACTGAAGGCATTTGTGAAAAACAAGGCTCCAGAAATTGACGGAAAACCAGTGTTTCAACATTTGACTGTATGGATCATAACAAATTATAGATAACATTACAAATTGTGTTCATGAGGAACCTGTTCATAGACCAAAAGGCAGTCATTCCAACAGAACAAGGGAATACTGTATGGTTTAAAATCAGAAAGATGTGTGTCAGAGTTGTATCCTGTCATCATACTTAGTCAATCTGTGAGGCCCTAGTGGCACAGTGGTTAAGAGCTCGGCCGTTAAACAAAAAGTGAGCTATTCAAATCCTCTAGCTGCTCCTTGGAAACCCTATGGGGACAGTTCCACTCTGTCCTATATGGTTGCTATGAGTTGGCAACTCCCTGATGGCAACGGGTTTGGTTTATTCAATCTATATACTGAGTAAATAATCCCAGCAGATGGGCTATATGAAGAAGAATGAGGCCTCAGGATTGGAGGAAGACACATTAACAACCTGTGATACGCAGATGACACAACCTTGCTTGCTGAAAGTGAAGTGGATTTGAAGCACTTACTGACGAAGATCAAAGAGTACAGCCTTC
This sequence comes from Dugong dugon, assembly GCA_030035585.1. Lineage (NCBI taxonomy): Eukaryota > Metazoa > Chordata > Mammalia > Sirenia > Dugongidae > Dugong > Dugong dugon. The sequence continues at coordinate 103,923,281 of CM057463.1, read as the reverse complement.
GGCTGGATTACACTCAACATAAAAACAAAACAAAAATCCTCATAACTGGACCAATAAGCAACATCATGATAAATGGACAAAAGTGTTGTCAAGGATTTCATTTTACTTGGATCCATGGAAGCAGCAGTGAAGAAATCAAAGGATGCATAGAAATTGGGCAGACCTGTTTCGGAAGATCTCTTCGAAGTATTAAAAAGCCAAGATGTCACCTTGAGGACTGAGGTGCCCCTGACCCAAACCACCGTGTTTTCAGTTGCCTCATATGCATATGAAAACAGGACAATGAATAAAGAAGACCTGACAAAAATTGATGCCTTTGAATTGTGGTGTTGGTGAAGAATATTGGATATACTATGGACTGCCAGCAGAACAAACATATATCTTGGAAGAAGTACAGCCAGAATGCCCTTTAGAAGCAAGGATGGTGGGACTTCATCTCACATACTTTGAACATGTCGTCGGGAACGATCAGTCCTTGGAGAAGGACATCATGCTAGGTAAAGTACAGGGTCAGTGAAAAAGAGGAAGACCCTCAACAAGATGGATTGACACAGTGGCTCAAATAATGGGATCAAGCATAACAACTATTGGGAGACTGATATAGGACTGGGCAGTGTTTTGTTCTGTTGTACATAGGGTAGCTATGATTTGAAATGGACTCGATGGCACCTAACAACAACAACACTATTTTTGATATTAGCTTGATTTTTATAACTGTATTGCAGTAATGTAAGAGAATGTTCTTGTTTTTAAGGTATATTTAAGATGATGAGCAACATATCTGTAACTTACTTTTAAATGGTTCAGGAAAAAATAATATCAATGATAAATGATGAAGCAAGTATAGTAAAAGGCAAATATTTAGGGAATCTGTGAAGTACATATGGGAGATAATTTTACTGTGTTTGCAAGTTTTCTGTAAATCTGAAATTATTTCAAAATAAAACATTTAAATTATACTGTGAGGTCTCCTTTTACCAAAACTAGGTTTCCAATCTGTATCTGAAGCATTGATTAAAAGGTGTGTTTTATACCTTTCTGATGTGGTAATCCTTATTAGAGTAGCTCACCTGTCAGAGGGAATGGAGTGATTAAAAAGTAAAACATTAGGCTGATAGGGACTAAGAGAGGCACTATCTTTATGTTGAAATTTTGTAACGTCCATGAGAATTGAAACTAGTGGAATTGACCCAACTGAAATTAATGGGTTTTCGCTTTTTTTTTTTTTACAAAAAAGAAAGCTATGTAAACCCTGCTATGCCTAAAATTTAGCAAAGCCACCCTGAAGTGCAGCACGAAAATAGAGGTATCAAGAAGTTGAACCCTCCCATGTATTTACTGCCTTCTCTGTGAAGGGCAGAGTGAAAAGAGACCTAACACAAAGCAATAGTCTAGGCCTTGTCATAATCTCATGGGGATAAGGAGAACGACATCGTGTTCAGGGCTATCAGGAAGGGCAAACTTCTCAGATGGAAATGAAATTCAGAGAAATACACAAAATATTCTGTTCTGAACTTCCTTTTCCTAAGGTGCATATGGAGCCCTGGTGGTCCAGTGGTTAAGAGGTGGGCAGCTAACCAAAAGGTTGGCAGTTGGAATCCACCAGCCGCTCCTTGGAAATCCTATAGGGCAGTTCTACTCTGTCCGATAGGGTCACTATGAGTCAGAATTGACTTTCCGGCAACCGGTTAAGGTACATATGCTCATGGCAGGAAGTTGCAAATAAATTAACTCCTAAGAAGGAAAACTAAATAAACAACTAAATAATAATCTAAGCACCATTGTTTGTAAAGGTTAAAAGATGGGAGAGATCCTAATATTTATCAATGTACCATGGATTTGAAAAAAGGTATATTCATGGGTAGAATACGACAGAGCAGTGAAACAGGAAAATACAAAACCAAACCACTGCTAGACAAAACAGCAGTGATAAAATGTTGAGTCAAAAAAGCAAGACTTAACATAAATATGTGAACATACTCTTTATGGAATGTTAATAAACAAGCAAAACAAGTCAATGGTGACAAATTGGAATAGTTTATACCTTTGCAGTATGTATAGTGACTTGGATGGAACATAAGGGTTGTGGGACTCTGGAGAGCTGATAAAGTTTTATATCTTGATTTTTGTGATCATTTTATGGGTATGTTTATTTTATAAAAATTAATTGATCTGTATACTTAAGATTTTACACTTTTTGTATGTTATTATAATTCAGTAGCAATGTCAAAATCAAATGAATACTGCTATTTTCTGTATAAGTTCCTGTAAAAATCAAACTTCTTTGCTGATCAAATTAATGAGGACCCTGATTAAAACCAGTCTTTGCAGTATAAACCCTGAAATATACAACATTTATTTATGAAAACAAAATAGTCAGAAGTAGCCATTCAATGAATATAGTAGACAAGAGGGGATAAGACACACATTGAAAAAGGGATTCTTGTGAATCAATTCATTTAGCTATACCTAAAACTAATATTTTAATTGAGAAGGATTGGAGTAAATAACTGAAGTAAAATATAGCCTGTGGATATAACTTGTTTCTACAGACCAAATGTGTCCAAAATTAACTTTCTACAGTTGTAGAAACCTTCATTGAGTTTCATATTAATCCCCTCAGTGAGCTCATATGAACACCCTCTCTCATACTAATATTGTCTGGTGAAGGGGTAATTCCAAATATTGAACAGTATAAGCCAGAGCACTAACCATTCAGAGAAGATGATAGCTATGTTGTTATTGTTGTTAGGTACTGTCAAGTAGGTTCCAACTCATAGCAACCCTATGTACAGCTATAATCAACTGGAACTGTTGTTGTTGTTAGCAGCTGTCAACTGAAATATGCGTGGACTATTATGATCTACAAGGTTTTTATCGACTAATTTTCAGGAATAGATCACCAGCTCTTTCTTCCTAGTCCATCTTAGTCTGGAAACCAAAAAAACAAAATAAAACAACAACAAACCATTGTCGTTAAGTCAATTCCAACTCCCACAGGAGAGCTGGTGGGTTCAAACCGCCAACCTTTCTGTTAGCAGTTGAGCACTTAATAACTGCACCACCAAGACTCCTTTCTTAGTCTGGACGCTCTCCTAAAGCCTGTTCAGTATCATAGCCACGATTAAGCCACAACTATCAGATTGAGTATGGCTGTGAACGGGGTGTATTGCCTGGGAATCTAACCTGGCTCTCCTGCATCCAAATTGAGGACTCTACCATGGAACCACTAACATCAATCAACTGGAATAGCCCCACCAAGATATTCTTGTTGAATATCATCCTGTTGAGATATTACACTAATATGCCTGCATAAATGAGCAGTTGTCATCTAATCTGAATCTGAAAATCACTAATATTACAAAAGGTACCTGATGATTATGAATGATTAATGGTAAAAAAAAAAAAAAAAAGAGAGAGAAAGTAATCATTGTTACTCCTATATATAAGTGTGGCATATTTGAGTAACATCCAAAGGTTGTAATCTAAGCATAGACTATCTCAAATTAACATTGCCATAAAAATCATAACCAAAGTAAAAGTATCCCAGTTAGATTTATTGGCAGATGAGTTTCCATTTGTAGATTTTTATTTTAAATATTTCTATTTCCCAAAAAGTTTTGGTATACTCAATGCTTTAAAATTGGTAAAAGTGTGTGGAGGGTTGTATCCTTTCACCTTACTTATTCAATCTGTATGCTAAACAAATAATCTGTGAGGCTAGACTATATGAAGTACATAGCATTAGGAATGTAGGAAGATGAGAGACTCATTAACAACTTTTGATATGCATATGACACAATTTTTCTTCCTGAAAAAGAAAGTAGTCTTCAACTACAGCCTTCAATATGTATTACACCTGAATGTGAAAAAATTAAAATCATTACAATTGGATCAACAGACAACATCATGACAAGTGGAGAAAAAATTAAAATTTTCAGTGATTTCATTTTATTTGGATCAATAATCAAATGACAAATCTGCTGTAGAAGACCTCTTTAAAGTTTTAAAAAGTGATGATGCCATTTTGATGACTAAGATGTACCAGACCCAAGCCATGGTCTTTTCAATTGCCTTGCATGTGTGCAAAAGTTGGACAATGAAGACAGAAGAATTGATGCTTCTGAATTGTGGTGTTGGTGAAGAATATTAATTATACCATGGACTGTAAGAAGAATGAACCAATCAGTCTTAGAAGAAATACAACTAGGATGCTCCTTAGAAGAGAGGATGGTGAGAGCTAGGCTCACTTTCTTTCGACACATCATAAGGAAAGACCAATTATCAGAAAAGGGCATTATGTTTGGTAAAAATACAGTGTCTGAGAAAATGAGGGGAATACTCATTGAGATGGATTAACATAATAGCCACCAATGAGCTCAAGCATACATAAGATTGCCATGAGTCTGAGCTGACTGGATGGCAACTAACAACATCTAAGAAAAGCACATTTCCCAAAAACAGTTGCAATGTTTTTCAATGGAATGTATTGAAGTGTTAAAAAAAATCTCAGAAAATATCTCTTGGAGAATATTACCTGCAAATCTCAACTCAAATCATAATCTGTTTATCCAGGTTGTTCGACTCACCTAATAAAAGACTAACAACCAATATGAAAACCTGCTATAACTTCAGCAAACCACATAGCAGATTCCCAGCATGATTCTTGTTTCTCAGAGCCTCCTTTGAAGCTTATTCTTGTCCCTTTTATCTGTTGAATGAATTTGATTAAATGCAGTTGACTGAAATTGCTCCCTCAGATATTTTACTTCTTTATCTCTATGTTTAATAAACTCTGCCTTCTCTTGGTTAGTATACAGATCAGGCCCAGCACAGCCCTCTACCAAGAGGCATTCATTTTGAATTATGCACACTGCACACTCACTCTATTATCTTTTCTATGGTATCAGTCCTCTTACACATGCCTAATTGTTCTCCACAAATATTTGAATGTCCTGGTTCAAAGATTTCTGTATAGTTCAAAGTTTCTTTATTATTATGTACAAGACTTGTAACAATAGTATTAAGTTTTGGCTCTATAATTCTGGAAAATAATAAAATTAAACTCAAGGTCCTAAAATGAATATAAATGTACTTCTCATGCTTTTTTATAAAGGAATGCATTGCCCTATAAAGTGTACAAATAGCAAATAAATATAATTCTACCTCTTAATGGATCTAACTATAATCTGATACACTAGCTATTGTAAATTTTTAGCAATCAACTAACAACAATTTAGTTTGCCTTATAAAATTTAAAAGGAACTTGAAGAATTCGTTGGACGACCTAAAGCTCATTAAAATCATCCCATCGAAATCTGAGCTTATTTATGTTTTTTTTTTTTACTTTTGAAAATGTTTCATGAAGCAAGCACACACGATAGGAATCACTTCATAAGCATATACCACAGTGACAGCGAGAGAACTACATAATCAGTGAGAGATTCTGATATTGAAAGATGTCACACTAGTCATTCTCTCTTTAGTCTTGTCTTTACTTAGCAGCAGCTAGATTCAAAGAAGTACTAGGGGAGTGGGTTCTCAAGCCTGAATAGGATTAAGTCCCTATGTTAACTACTATGCAAAATAACTGAAGATTTAAGTGGTCAACATATGACAAAATAAAGGTCTCTGAGAAACAAGTGCTTTGTTAACCATTGTTGAGGCTTTGTTGACTATACCTTATACTACATTAATTAATTCATATAAAGCAAGTATATTGAGAACTTACCAGGTACTGAACAAGGAATGCAAAGATGAATGCTTTTGACTTCAAGGGGATTATTGGAAAACCAAGAAAATATCTGGTCATTATCATAGAGTTCTTGAAAGAAATTTTCACAAAATTTATACTGTTCTACTGCTGTCCGAGGCACAGATGTCCCCCTCAGCCAGCCACAAAGATGTTCATGAGCCTCTTGGGGGTCTCTGGGTCTGTGCTGACCCTCCCCGGCCAGGTCCCTCAGCTCTGGCCCAGCTGGACTTTCAGGGCCTGGAGCTCTTGGCTATCAATACTGTTGCCTCTGCACACAATGCCCGCAACTGAGGCCAGGGAGGGGCTGAGGCAGCTCTTGGACTGAAGCCGTCCCAGGAGGCCTGAGTAGATGGCAGACAAGGCTGCCCCACAGGCAGACTCTGCCAATATACGCTTGTCATCAGCCCAAGATAGGGTGGGAGAGAGGAGAGTAGAGAAAGAATCAGTTGATGTTCAACAGGCTCTGGACATCACAAATCCATGAAGTCATCCATCTATCCATCCATCCATCCATCTCCTTCCATCCATCACCCATCCATCCATCCTTCCATCCATCCATCCATCCATCCATCCATCAATCCATCTCCTTCCATCCATCGTCCATCTATCCATCACCCATCCATCCATCCATCCATTCATCCATCCATCATCCATCTATCCATCATCCATACATCCATCTCCTTCCATCCATCCATCCATCTCCTTCCATCCATCGTCCATCTATCCATCACCCATCCATCCTTCCATCCATCCATCCATCCATCCATCCATCCATCCATCTCCTTCCATCCATCATCCATCTATCATCCATCTATCCATCCATCCATCCATCCATCCATCCATCCATCCATCCATCCATCTATCCATTATCCACCTTTCCACTCACTCATACATTCATCCATTAATTCAAAAAATATTTATTGAGCCACACTCCCTGCAGTCCCTATACTAGGAAGGCCCTGGCCACCCAGCAGTGAACAAGAGATACCTTTACCATTCCCCACCTTCACAGATGTATAGATGGACCAGGCAGTTATGAACATATGAGTTGACACATAGGAGGCCTCAAACACAGGCAGGGGTGGCTTCCTAGAAGAAGCAGAGTTGCTTTTAGTCATGGGAAACCATAATGAACAAGGCCAGGGATAGTCATGCCCTAGAGAGGAACAGCATGTATGATAGCCTGGAGACTGAGACAGCAGGGTACATTCCATCCTAACAGTACCCACCCTTCTTCCATCACCTTGGTGTGAACTTATTTTGTAACCACTGTATACCCAGACCTGAACTAGGTCCTAAGGATAGAGACAAGGGAGAACTTTCTCACACTAGAGGATCCAGAGACTGCAACCCTGGGCAGGGGCCATGCTTGCTTATCTAGGAAACGCTGCACAGCACTCAAGGCCTCTGTGTCCTCCATCACCTCAGAGAGGATTTTGCTCTCCTGCATGCATGCCACGGTCCACGATGCCACCATCTTGGCACCCAGGCACTTGGCCACTCTGCAGGATGGGGGAGGGTAGGAAAGGGAGTGCAGGGGTGGGGGAAAAGCTGGATAATCAAGTTCCTCCCTGCAGAACTCTAGTCTCCCAGCCCCAGGCCACCTTCCCCAGTCCTGCAATGGGTTAAAGCTCGGCAGAGCAAGAGATGGTGGGTAATGTGGATTGGAAAAGAGTGGAGATGGTTCCAGAAAGACAAGCAAGAGACTCATGGGCCAATATCTCATTCTGCTTAAAACAAGGACCTAACTTGTTTTTTCTAAGTGGTTATCTGGAATCTTGTACATGTTAAATGCTTAATAAAAATGACTTACAAGGCTGTCTGGATTTCAGTTGCCTTGCTGTATACACAGTTATATCCTAAGTCCCAGAACCTGACGACATTCCATAAAAGGGGAGGTGATAGGACCCATGGAGTGGTTGGTGGTGGTGACAAGGAAGTGTGTAAGATGAGACTGGGCCTGGAGCCTGGACCAGTCTGTTAATTTGTTTGTTCTTAAGAAATTGTCCACAGTTAAAATCAGTTACAAAATGCAATGGAGGAGATGGAGAAATTGGGAGACTAAGGGCAATGGTTGAACAACATGATGAATAAAAGTTAGTGTCACTAAACTGTACATGTGAAGAATGTTGAAATGGCAAATATTTTGTTATACAGTGTTTACCACAATGAAAATAAATTAAAACTTTCTCCTCACCAAAAAAAAAAAAAAAAAAAATTGTAAAGCAGTATCTAATTTGGGCATATATTTTTGCTTTACTTTGCTAAAGTAGAAATGCACAAACCTGAGCTAAGAGGGTAAGAATCAAAAAAAAAAAAAAAAAGTAGTTAGAAATAGCTTGATAGTCTGGTCATACATTGGAGTATTCAATTAATAATATATGTATCACCTCCTATTAGTCAGGAACTGTGTTAGATATGGCCAATTGACCAATTAAAGAAAAATGGCAGAGTTTTTTTTCTTTCTAGAATGTGCATTGTAGAGTGATAGACATGAATTGGGTTATATTGGGCAATAATCTTGGGAATGGAGATTTAAATCAATATGGGATAATCGTTCTTTGCTTTCTGGTGGAGTTGACATGCAAAGGAATTCCAGGCTTCTCACAAGAAAACTCAGCTGTCTTTAACTCTTTTTCACATTTATTTTGCTATTCTTTGTCATGCGGCTAGTTTAGATGCACTCCTCCCCCAGAGAATTGACGCCACTATTATCCTTCATCATCATCTTTCTTCTGCATTGTAAAGACCTTTGGTAGGCAGCCTGAGGTGGCTCTATTTAAAGAAACATGGCAAAAGCTCATTATCTGCCACAGGTTGAATAATTATGGATTGACATTTATTACTAAACAATATGAGATCTAAGATTTTTTTTTTAATGAATAGGATAGAAAATTAGAAATTTACCCTTGCTTTGTTTCTAGTTCTTAATGTAACTTTAGACCGTGAAAAAAAAAAAAAAAAAAAGAAAGTAATTAGTGCTTCAGTCAAGTTCAAAATGAATTACATTAAAGTTTGGGGTAGAATTTCGTCCATGTGAGTATGAATTACATCCATATATTAGTCTCTGCCTATGGTATGGCATCTACTGTTCACTGTTTTATACCAATCATATTAATGTTTGGCTGATTTGAAGTGTATTGCAATATACTACATTCCCTGTGTCTAATGCAGAGGAAAAGTGTAAATGGGATAGATGAATAGATTGTTGTTGTTAGCTGCCATTGAGTCAGCCCCCAACTCATGGTAACCCCATACACAATGGAAGGAAACACTTTCCGGGTTTATACCATTCACATGATTGGTTGAATTTCAGATCACTGTAGTCCATAGAGTTTTCATTGGCTTATTTTCAGAAGTAGATCTCCAGGCCCTTTTTCCTAGATAGATAGATATTTTAATTACATAAGAAGCATATTGGTCATAAAAGCAGGATTTTGCAGACAGATTGAGGAACACAGTAATAAAGATTAAGTAACACAATTTGGTTCAATTCCTGACTTTTGAAGAGTAATTTTTTTTTTTTTTTTTAATGTGGTTCAAGGTCCAAACTGTGATTAGAAAATGACAGGAGTGAAGATAAAGTAAGAAAACTGAGTCTTTGTGGAATAGCATGGCAAAAATCTTTGATAATTAGAAACAAAGCATTTTCTAGTGACCAGTGCAAACCCAGCAGATTTTAGTTGAAGCCAAAAGTTCTTGGACTCATGGATGTTCAATATAATTTATGAACCAAAGACAAAGAAGTGACCCTTCCTTGGGTCATTGGTCATCAAAACTTCAAGTCTACTATAGCAATTGGCAAACTCATTACCTAGCTCTTAAAAAGGTGGCAAAGATTAAAATAGAAAAGGAAGGTGACCTACTGGATATAGTACAAAAGGAGATTGTTAGAGAAATATCATTATTCTGTACTTTTCTTTTTTTCTGCCAGGTTAAATTGGCCTAGTAATTTTGAAACTAAACTGTATTTTTTTTTTTTTTTGTGCCACAACATAACAGAGCAAATGCTGCCTCCCATCTCTCCTGGTTTGTAATGCCCATTAATTAAAACACTTTATTCCCAACCCCAGGGTTTGCTGTTAGAAATATCATCACTATTATTTCACTCAAGATGGTGTTGAAATTTATGATTTGAAGCCTCCCTTTGGCTATGGAAACATAGAAATGAGAGATGAAATATAACAATGAGAGATCAATTACAACAAAATATATTGAAAACTTATAGTCTCACTCTTAAACAAGAGTGAAAAGAAATAAATTAAACATAATGTGGTGAGCACAAATGAAGCAATATCTTCTGTTGACTCTGGTTCCAGAAACAGTGAAGGAAAATGGGAGTATAACTCACAGGGGTAATAATACAAAATCTGTCCTATGTCTTTTACTTATTAGTGTTTTGATTAGGGATTCCCCTTGCTTTTATAAGTAAGCTAATAAAATTTTGCTATGGAACATTAGCACAAAGCCTTATATATGAAAGGAAACAATAGAACAGAGTCACAAATGAGGAATCAAAATTTAAACCAAGGTTTGGTTACTTTATGTCTGATTTCCCTAATACAATAACTGAGTAGACATTCTGATGCCATTACCTGATCTTCCTGATCTGGTATCTACTTGATACTATTCAGGGTCCCAAAATGTGTCAGGTAAAAGCAAAATGCCAAATTATTAGTCAGAAAATGTGAACCCATAAATAGAGACACACACACTCAGAGAGAAAGAGAGATAAATACCAAAACAAATTAAGAAAATTGACCATACAGAGTATACACAAATTCAACATTTCAGAATTTAGTACCCTCAAAATCAAGATAATAAATTAAGTTAAAGAGGTATTGAATGCAAGTGTAATAAGATTCACCAAACACTCAACAGTCAAATAATAGTATGTTGTTGTTGTTGTTACTAAGTGCCTTCCAGTCAGCTCCGACTCATAGCGACCCTATGTACAATAGAATGAAACACTGCCCAGTTCTGCACCATTCTCATAATCGTTGTCCTTGAGAACATTGTTGCAGCCACTGTGTCAATCCATCTCATTGAGGGTCTTCCTCTTTTTTGATGACCCGCTACTTTACAAAGCATGATGTCCTTCTCCTGGGACTGGTTCCTCCTGATAACATGTCCAAAGTATGTGAGACAAAGTTTCACCATCCTTGCTTCTAATGAGCATTCTGGCTATACTTCCAAGACAGATTTGTTTGTTCTTCTAGCACTCCATGGTATATTCAATATTCTTCACCAACACCACAATTCAAAGTCATCAATTCCTCTTCAGTCTTCCTTATTCATTGTCCAGCTTGCACATGCACATGAGGCAATTGAAAACACCAGGGTTTGGGTTAAGCACATCTTAATCCTTAAAGTGACATCTTTGCTTTTGAACACTTTAAAGAGGTCTTTTGCAGCAGATTTGCCCAATGCAATGTGTCATTTCATTTCTTGACTGCTGCTTCCATGGGCATAGTTTGTAGATCCAACTAAAATGTAATTCTTGACAGCTTCAATCTTTTCTCTGTTTATCATGATGTTGCTTATTGGTCCAGTTGTGAGGATATTTGTTTTCTTTATGTTGAGGTGCAATCCATACTTAAGGCTGTGGTCTTTGGTCTTCATCAGTAAGGGCTTCAAGTCCTCTTCACTTTCAGCAAGCAAGGTTGTGTCATCTGCATAACACAGGTTGTTAATGAGTCTTCCTCCAATCCTGATGCTGTGTCCTTCTTCATATAATCCAGTTTCTCGGATTATTTGCTCAGCATACAGACTGAATAAGTATGATGGAAGGATACAACCCTGACACACACTTTTCCTGACTTTAAGCTAGCAGTATCTCCTTGTTCTGTTCAAATGACCACTCTTGTTCTAAGTACAGATTCCTTATAAGCACAATTGTGCTTATGAACACAATTAAGTGTTCTGGAATTCCCATTCTTTGCAATATTATCCGTAATTTGTTATGATCCGCATAGTTGAATGCCTTTGCATAGTCAATAAAACACAGGTAAACATCTTTCTGGTATTCTCTGCTTTCAGTCAGGATCTATCTGACATCAGCAAAGATATCCCTGGTTCCACATCCTCTTCTGAAGCCAGCTTGAATTTCTGGCCATTCTCTACCCATGTAATGCTGCAACCACTTTTTAATGATCTTCAGTAAAATTTTACTTGTGCATGATATTAATGATATTATTCAATAATTGCCACATTCTGACACTTGTCTGTTAGTTTATCATACTGTGGTGGCTTGCATGTTGCTGTGATACTTGAAGCTTTGCCACTGGTATTTCAAATACCAGCAGGGTCACCCTTGGTGGACAGGTTTTCAGTGGAGCTTGCGGGTTAAGACAGACTAGGAAGAAGGATCTGATAGTCTACTTTTCAAATAATTGACCAGTGAAAACTTTATGAATAATGATTTAATATCTATAAAAATAAAGAAGTTAAAAATAAAAGTAGAATGAAAGAAAGCAAGGATATCCTTACATAAGCAGTAACCTGTAAAAAACCAAACCCGTTACCGTCGAGTGTAAGGACCATTAAACCAAACTCTGATAGAAAAAAAGACGTATAGGTATACAAAAATTACCAATTAGACACAAATACAGATGCTAGGGAACCAGCACTGAAACAAAGGATATTGAAGAGTTAGCTTGTAGAGTGTGTGGGTTTGCAGCGGGTGGGGGGTTGGGGGGGTGGGGGGGTGGAGGGGAGGAAACAGGAGGGTGTGTGGTATTCTAATAATAGAAAAAATGCAGTAAATAGTATATGATTATGTGTTTTTTTCTCTTCTAATTTTAGTAAATTTGTTAACATAAAGATTGTTCACTATTGAAAATGTTTTAAGAAAGTAAAGGCAGGAAAAAAAAATCTAACGGCAATTTTAGGTTTAAAACATGTTAAAGCTCAGCAGAATGGAAATGTGAATGCATTACTGCAATAAATAAAATTTAAAAGAAAATACACTGTTGAACTATCTGGTTTCTTTGATAAGATGAAGATTTAATAAAGATTTCAAAAAAAACACCAGAAGTGTTTGTCCTGTATGAAAGATGTGCTTCCGTTATGTATTCTAAATGAAAAACAAATGGCAAATAGAGAGGCATTTCGAAACCAATGGGCTGGATATATTTATAAATGATACACAGTAAAGATTCGAATGAGGAAAAAAAAATGAAGTATGAGAAGAGAAAGAGAAAAGGAAATGAGAATTGCAGGGAATAATGAAAACATTCTGTCTTGAAACATTGTTTAGTGTAGTAACAATTAGCTTAGCAATAAAATATTTTGTAAATGTGTTAGTTTGCACTTAGAGATAGGGAAATATATCATTTCAAACTGATTTTTTTTTTCTTGTCATTTAACAGAAGGAAAATAGTACCCCTTTTAACTAGGAGCTCTTTCAAATCAGTGATGGCTTTAATGATAGTTAATCACGATAATGGCAGTGGGCTGATGTAACTGCTCATGATTAGTTTAGGCTTGTTTTTGTGTATATTTAAAGCAAAAGACTGCTTTTTTCAGAGACTTCAATTCTTTCTGCTCTGTTTCCTCTCCTAAGTTAAAATACAACATTTAACACTCACACTAAAGCGTATTTATTCTACATAATCTACATATCAAAGAATGCAACCTTACAAGGTATTAAGTACAGCGTTTGAGTCAAAAAAGTCAACTGGCTATTAATGGATTCTAAGATTTAATGAAAAATCTGCTTCTCCCAAAATATTCTCTGATGCTTCCAACCACATACAGACAGATACATGAGAGAAAGAGAGACAGAGTGAGATAAAGAGAGAGAAAATATAAAGATTTTGTGATATGAAAAAGATTATTCCCAATTAGATATGCCAGATATGGGATTGTTTTTACTATTCTTCAGATACCTATCTAATCTATATTTCTGTATATCTATCTATCTATCTATCTCACTCTCTCTATTTTATCCATTCATTCATTATTACTCAAAACAAAGAGAGATTCATTAGTTAGCCAGTCTATACAGAAAACTGTAAAAAACTGTAATAACCAAAGACTTAAAATATACATACCAATAACCAGTAATAGTGACATAATTGTCCATTAAAGCTAGTTTTATATATACTAATGGGGAGTAGTGTTGACTTTTTTGAATTTGACATTATTTATGATTCTAGAAAAGGAATTTTAAAACTGTAATGTATTAGCATAGTTATTTCTCCAAACTGTGTCCTCATAAGATACATCAGAAACTTGATACATCCTACAATTAATAAAATGGACTTTTATTAGTTTGAGTTATTTATTCATGATTTGGGATATCAGGAAGAAGTTAGAATCGTTCTTCAATTCAGATTGATATATGCTGTAAAGGTTTTATTTCTATGATCTTGATTCTCATTATAAAAAATAATTTACTTCTACATTTAATTTTTGTGTTACAATCCCCCTTCCCTCCATGAGAAACTTAGACGAATAGCGTTTGCCTTCTGGAAGCCCTCTTCTAACTAAAGTGAGAGTTTGAGTCCAGAGTAACAAAGGGTTTCATTTCAGCTATATACAAAGTATTTGAAATGCACCAGATGAAGATATAATGTGTGGGAAGTGAAAATATAAATATTTGAATTATGTATACCCATGTATTTCTCTTTATCGCTGACCCACTACTTTACCAAGTATGATGACCTTCTCCAGGAACTGATCCCTCCTGTTAACATGTCCAAAGTATGTGAGATGTAGTCTCACCATCCTTGCTTCTAAGGAGCATTCAGGTTGTACTTCTTCCGAGACAGACTTGTTCATTCTTCTGGCAGTCGATGGTATATATATTCAATATTCTGCTCCAACACCATTATTCAAAGGCTTCAGTTCTTCCTTGGTCTTCCTTTTTCATCTTCCAGCTTTCATATGCATATGAGGTGATTGAAAACACTATGGCTTAGGTCAGGCACACCTTAGCCCTTAAAGTGATATCCTTGCATTGTAACACTTTAAAGAGGTCTTTTGCGGCAGATTCGCCCAATGCAATGCATCTTTTGATTTCTTGACTACTGCTTCCATAGGTGTTGGTTGTGGACCCAAGTAAAATGAAACCATTGACAACTTCAATGTTTTCTCCGTTTATTATGATATTGCTTATTGGTCCAGTTGTGACAATTTTTGTTCTCTTTATGTTAAAGTGTAATTCATACTGAAAACTGTAGTCTATGATCTTCATCAATAAGTGTTCCAAGTTCTCTTCACTTTCAGCAAGCAAGGTTGTGTCATCTGTGTAACACGGGTTGTTGATGAGTCTTCCTCCAATCTTTTTTTCTTTTTTTTATTGTACTTCAGATGAAAGTTTACAGAACAAATAGTTTATCATTACACAGTTAGTACATATATTGCTTTATGACATTGGTTAACAACCCCAGGACATGTCAACACTCTCCCTTCTCAAACTTGGGTTCTCTAGTACCAGTTTTCCTGTCCCCTCCTACCTTCTAGTACTTCTCCCTGGGCTGTTGTGCCCCATTAGTCTTGTTTTGTTTTATAAGCCTCTTTAATCTTTCGCTGAAGGGGGGGGGGCTCAGGAGTGACTTCATTACTGAGCTAAAAGGGTGTCCAGAGACCATAGTCTCGAGGTTTCTCCAGTCTCTGTCAGGCCAGTAAATCTGGTCTTTTTTTGTTAGAATTTTGTTATACATGGTTCTCTAACTCTGTCCAGGACCATCTGTTGTGATCCCAGTCACAGCAGTCAGTGGTGGTAGCTGGCCATCATCTAGTTGTACTGCACTCAGTCTGGTGGAGGCCATGGTAGTTGTGGTCCATTAGTCCTTTGGACTAATCTTTCCCTTGTATCTTTAGTTTTCTTCATTCTCCCTTGCTCCCGAAGTGGTGATACCAGTGGAGTATCTTGGATGGCTGCCCACAGGCTTTAAAGACCCAAGATGCTACTCACCAAGGTAGAATGTAGAACATTTTCTTTATAAACTATGTAATTCCAGTTGAGGTAGATGTTCCCTGAACCATGATCCCAACAGCCCTAAGCCCAGCAATTCCGTCCCTCAGGGAGTTTGGATGTGTCTGTAGAGTTTCCATAACGTTGCCTTGTACAAGTAGTGCTGGCTTCCCCAGTATTGTGTACTGTCTTATCCTTCACCAAAGTTGTCACTTATCTATTGTCTATTTAGTATTTCTCCCTCTCACCCCTTCCATTCTTTGTAACCATCAATGATTGTTTCATTTTGTGTGCAACCTTCTCATGAGTTTCAACAGTAGTGGTCTCATTCAATATTTGTCCTTTTGTGATTGACTTATTTCACTCAGCCTAATACCCTCCAGATTCATCCATATTATCAGATGCTTCACAGATTCATCATTGTTCTTTATCTTTGCATAATACTCCATTCAGTGTATGTACCATAGTTTGTGTATCCATTCATCTGTTGATGGGCATCTAGGTTGTTTCCATCTTTTTGCTATTGTGAAGAATGCTGCAATGAACATGGGGGTCCATGTGTCTATTCGTGTAATGGCTCTTATTTCTCTAGGATATATTTCTAGCAGTGGGATTGTTGGATCGTATGGTATTTCTATTTCTAGCATTCTAAGGAGCACCGTATCATCTTCTAAAATGGGTGTATCATTTTGCTTTCCCAACGGCAGTGTATAATCTCCCCGCAGCCTCTCCAACATTTGTTATTTCCAGTTTTTTCAATTCGTGCCAGTAATGCAGGGGTGAGATGGCATCTCATTGTGGTTTTGATTTGCATTTCTCTAATAGCTAGTGATCACGAGCATTTCCTCATGTGTCTGTTGGCCTCTTGAATGTCTTCTTTGGTGAAGAGTCTGTTCATTTCCTTTGTCCATTTTTTATTTGGATTATTTGCCTGTTTTAGAGGTGTTGGATTTTCTTGTAGATTTTAGAGATTAGACTTCTGTCTGATTTGTAATGGCCAAAAATTTTTCCACAGTCTGTAGGTTGTCTTTTTATTCTTTGGTGAAGCCTTTCAATGAGCATAAGTGTTTAATTTTTAGAAGATCCCAGTTGTCAAGCTTATCTTCTGGAGTTTGTGTGTTGGTTATGGTTTGTATACTGTTAATGCTGTGTATTAGGACCTCTAAAGTTGATCATATTTTTTCTTCTATGAACTTTATAGTATTTGGCTTTATATTTAGGTCTTTGATCTATTTTGAATTAGTTTTTGTATCTGGTGTGAGGTATGGGTCCTGTTTCATTTTATTGCAGATAGACATCGAGTTTTGCAGTACCATTTGTTAAAAAGACTGTCTGTTCCCCATTTGATGGACTTTGGGCCCTTGTCGAAGATCAAGTGGCCATAGGTAGATGGACTTACGTTTGGGTTCTCCATTCTGTTCTGTTGGTCAGTGAATCTGTCATTGTAGCAGTACCAGCCTATTTTGACTACTGTAGTTGTATAGTAGGGTCTGAGGTCAGGTAGTGTGAGTCCTCCTACTTTATTCTTCTTCTTCAGTAGTGCTTTACTTATCTGGGGCTTCTTCCCTTTCCATATAAATTTAATGATTAGTTTTTCCATCTCTTTAAAGAATGTTTTTGGTATTTGGATCGGGATTGCATTGTGTTTGTAAAATTGCTTTGGGTAGAATCGTCATTTTCATGATGTTGAGTCTACCTATCCACAAGCATGGTATGTTTGTCCATTTCTGTCGATCTCTTTTGGTTTCTTGCAGTAATGTTTTGTGGTTTTCTTTGTATAGGTCTTTTACATCTCTGGTTAGATTTATTCCTAACTATTTTAATTTTTTAGGGGCAATTATAAATGGTATTGTTTTCTTGATTTCCTTTTAATCATTCTCTTCATTGGTGTATAGGGATCCAACAAATTTTTCTGTGTTTATCTTGTATCCTGCTACTGTGCTGAATCTTTCTCATTGTTTTCTCATGGAGTCTTTAGGGTTTTGCAAATATAGTATCACATGATCTGGAAATAGGGACAGTTTTTCTTCTTCATTATCAACTTGGATGCCCTTTATTTCTTTTTCTTGCCTTATTGCTCTAGCTAGGACTTCTAGCACAATGTTAAATAGGAATGGTGATAAAGGGCATCCTTGTCTTGTTCCTGTTCTTAAGGGGAATATTTTCAGCCTCTTTCTATTAAGAATGATGTTGGTCATTCGTTTTGCATAGATGCCTTTTATTAAGTTGAGAAATTTCCCTTCTATACCTATTTTATGGAGAGTTTTTATCAGGAATGGGTGTAGGACTTTGTCAAATGCTTTTTTCTGAGTCAATTGAGATGATCATGTGATCCTTTTATTTATGTCATGGATTACATTGACTGATTTTCTAATGTTGAACTATCCTTGTACACCTTGTATGAATCCTACTTGGTAGTGGTGTAGTATTTTTTTGATATGATGCTGAATTTTATTGGCTAAAATTTTGTTGAGAATTTTTGCATCTGTATTCATGAGAGATATTGGTATGTAATTTCTTTTTTTGTGGTGTCTTTGCCTGGCTTTGGTATCAAGGTTATGTTGGCTTCATAGAATGAATTCAGAAGCATGGCTTTCTTTTCTATATTCTGAAATAGTTTGAGTGGTACTGGTGTAAGCTCTTCTCTGAGTGTTTGGTAGAACTCTCTGGTGAAACCATCTGGACCAGGGCTTCTTTTTGTTGGGATTTTTTTTTTAATTAAGTTCTCAATCTTTCCTCTTGTTATGGGTTTGTTCAGATTTTCAACATCAATTTGTGATACTTTGGGAAGGTAGTGTGTTTCTAGAAATTTATCCATTTCTTCTAGATTTTCAAATTTGTTGGAGAATAGTTTTTCATAATACTCTATTATGATCCTTTTTATTTCAGTTGGGTCTGTTGTAATGTCCCCCATTTCATTTCTTAATTTGAATTGTTTGCATCCTGTCTTGTTTTTCTTTTGTCATTTTGGCCAGTGGTTTGTCAATTTTCTTGATCCTTTCAAACTTACCGTTTTGTTGATTGTTTCTATTATTTTCTATTCTCTATTTCATTTATTTCTGCTCTGATCTTTATTATTTCCTTTCTTCTGGTGGCTGTGGGGCTTTTTTTGCTGTTCTAATTGTATTTGTTGGAGTTGTTCAGTTAATGTTTTGACTTGCCCCTTTCTTCTTTTTTGATGTGCATATCTATTGCTATAAATTGTCCTCTGGGTACTTCCTTTGCTGTGTCTCAAAGGTTTTGGTATGATGTGTTTTCATTCTCATTTGATTCTAGGAATTTTTTGACTTCATCTCTGATTTCTTCTATTACACAGTGTTGCATAAGAAGGGTGTTATTCAGTTTCCATGTATTGATTTTTCTTCCTTGATCTTCCTGTTGTTAATTTCCACCTTAACGGTGTTGTGGTCAGAGAAGATACTTTGTATTATCTTTATGTTTTGGATTTTGTCGAGGGTTGCTCTGTGGTGTAAAATGTTGTCTATTCTGGAGAATATTCCATGTGCATTGGAAAAGAATGTGTACTTTGCAGCTGTTGGGTAGAGTGTTCTATATATGTCTTTGAGGTCAGGTTGGCTGATTGTGCCCTTTAGGTCTTCTGTATCTTTGCTGAGTTTCTTTTTTGTTGTTCTGTCCTTTACCGAGAGTGGTGTATTGAAGTCTCCTACTATTATTGTGGAACTGTCAATTTCTCTTTTCAGTGTTGTTAGAGTTTGTTTTATGTATTTTGGAGCCCTGTCATTGGGTGCATAGATGTTTATTATGGTTATGTCTTCATGCTGCATCGTCCCTTTAATCATGATATAGTGCCCGTCTTTGTCTTTTATGGTGAATTTTGTTTTAAAGACTGTTTTGTCTGAGATTAGTATTGCCGTTCCTCCTCTTTTTTGATAGCTGTTTGCTTGATATATTTTTTCAATCCTTTGATTTTTAATAAATTTACATCTTTGTTTCTAAGGTGCGTCTCTAGTAGACAGCATATTGATGGATCTTGTTTTTTAAAATATATTCTGTCACTATCTGTCTCTTTATGGGTGCATTTAGGCCATTTATGTTCACTGTATAATTGTATAGGTGTGAGTTTACTGCCGTCATTTACTCTCCTGTGCTGAATTCCTTTTGTTTGTGTTTTTTTTTTTTTCATTGCGTTTGTTTTTGTAGATTTGGTTTGTACTGAGACTTTAGGTTTTTCTTCTTTATTCTGATGAGTAGGTTTGTTAACTAGGTTTGTGTTTACCTTGAAATTTACCCTTATCTTCCTAGGTTTCAAGCAGTTTAGTATTACTTGGTCTTGCCTTGCCTTCCTCTTCATTAGACCATTCTATACCTACACCATTTATTCCCTCTTTTATTGTTCTGATCTTGTTGTCATTTACAGAAAACCTCTTTGGTTTCCTGTTGTAATTCCTTTGGTTTTTGATAGTCCTTGAGAGTTCATTTCCTAGACTGGTATCTGGCTGGTAGGATCCTGCATCTTAGAATCAGCCTGTGGCCTGCTGTAGTTTGTTCTCAGATCGAAGGACTCCCTTTAATAATTCTTGTAAGTCTGGTTTTGTTTTTACATATTTCCTTAATTTCTATTTATCTTGAAATGTCCAATTTCACCATCATATTTGAACGAGAGTTTTGCAGGATATATTTTTATTGACTGGCAATTTTTTTTTTCTTTCAAGGTTTTATATATGTCATCCCATTGTCTTCTTGACTGCATGGTTTCTTCCAAATAACGTGAGTTTAGTCTTATTGTTTCCCCTCTGTATGTGACTTTTTGTTATTCTTGAGCTGTTCTCAGGATTCTTTATTTGTCTTTGGTTTTAGCAAGTGTGATTATGATATGCCTTGCTGATTTTCTTTTGGGGTCTATCCTATATAAGGTTCTTTTAGGTTCTTGAATGGTCAGCTTTTCATCTTTGATGATATTGGGGAAGTTTTCTGTCAGCAATTCTTCAACGATCTTCTCTGTATTTCATGTCTTCTGTCCTTGTTCTGGAACTCTGATAACTCAAAAATGTTAGCTTTTGATTGTATCCCACATAATTCTCAGGGTTTCTTCATTTTTCTTTGTTATTTTTTCTGATTTTTCTTCAGTGTTGTATTGAAGAGTTTTTCTTCAGTTTCGATGATCCTGTCTTCCATCATTTCAAACTTGCTCCTTAGCCCTTCTATGACACTGTCCATTTCTGAAATCTTGTTGTTTATCTTTTGGATTTCTAATTGTTGTTTTTGTGTGATTTCTAGTTGTGAATTTATTTTTGCATTTTGTTCCTGTATTATTTTCCTGAATTCTTCCATTATTTTGTCTCTATTTTCCATGAATTTGTCTGCCTTTTCCATGAGTTTGTCTATTTTTTTCCTCATTTTTGTCTGCTTTTTGCTTCAACTCTTGGATAGCTGTGAATATTAGAGATTTGAATTCCCTATCAGGTAGTTATAATGCCTTCTCTTCTACTGGAAAATCATCTGGTGTTTTATTTTGGACACCTACTGGCATCATCCTGTTCTGTTTTTTTAATATGTTTTGAAATTGTCTGCTGTCTTCAGGACATTCAGCAGTTATTTTCTTCTTTTATTGACTATAGATTTTTTTTGTTTCATGCTGCTTTTTTTATTTTATTTGGTTATGTCTGAGCAGGTGGGCTGTGCACTCTTTGTTGTTTGCTTCTCTGTGGGCATGATACTTTTCACTTCCTTGTCCAATGGGCAGGTTCAGTTGCTCAGCTATGTTGCAGCAGGTCAGGTTCCAGCTGAAGGGGAGTTGCTGGGGTGTGTTGATTGTGGCACATAATAGGGCTGACATGGCATGTCAGGAATCAGTGTAAGGCAGGTTCTGGTAGGCCATGTCTCTGCTGCTTGGGGTTGTGATGTTCAGCACACAGTGCAGGTAGTCAGAAAGGAGGGGGGAGATTGTGATGTGTGGAGCTAAGATGGGTATGGGAATGAGGAGAGAGAGGAGAGAGAAACGGGACCCAAAAACAAACAAACAAAAAAAGAAAAGAAAAAGGGTAAAATAAATAAATAAATAAATAAAAATTAGGATAAAAGAAAAGCTCCCAAGGATCCCACTGGTGTGGCTGCGACAACTGGGGCAGTGGCTCCCAGGCTGCAAAGTATAGCCTGGCTAAAAAGGGTAGAGGTGTCACACAGCACCAGGTGTTCAGGAGACAAGAAGAGAAGGTAAGTATAGAGAGATGAGAAACTGGGAAATGAAGAAAGACAAAAAGGAAAAAAGAGAGAAAAGAAAAAAGAAATGCTCTTAGGGATCCCATCATGCACCTACGCAGACTGGAGAAGTAGCTCCCAAGCAGTGAAGTACAGCCCAGCTATAAGAGGATCTCAAGCTGAGAAAAGAAAAAGGAAACAAACAAATAAAACAAAGAAACAAAAAATTCCCCAGGGATTCTGCCAATGTGGTGGTACAGGTCAGGAAGCAGTTCCACAGTTGAGTGGCATTTCACAGCCTTTGTAAGAAGAAGTAAACATGGCACATGGAGCCAGGTATTTGAGAGAAAGGAGGCGGAGGGGGTGAAAAGTATGGCAGAAACCAAAAGAGGGGAAAAAACAACACCAGCAACAAAAAAAATGGCACTAAGGGAGCCAGCCAGTGTGGGCAGGTGGAATCCAAGTAGCACAGGTGAAGCTGGAGTCTCCTGACCAAGAGATTGTGGCTGCAGGAAGCAGAGGAGGTCAAGTGGGGGTGAAGAAGGGTGAGGGGTGGGAAAGCTTATTACCGGTTGTTCTGTCTCCTGCTGGGAGCTCCATGAAGCTGCTTTCCCATACTCCTTGTCTATCGATCTCCAACAGGAGTCCAAGATGGCTAATCCATGCTGTGTTAGCTGATAAGGGACCTCTTCACATATCTCTCCTCACTCTCTGTTCTCTGTCAGTTTCTTACTCCACTCTGTGCTTGGTTGAGTTTTTTACCTCTTCATTTGATGGTTAGGGTTCCAGGATTGGTGTTTGTCTCTGTTTGACTTAGTTTTTTGGGTCTTTGCTGTGGAGTGACTGCATGGTGCTCCTGGCTATAGTGCTACATTGCCCAGAAGTCCTCTTCCTCCAGTCTTTATGACATATTATACTCATATAGCCCAGCTTCTCAGATTATTTGCTCAGCATACAGATTGAATAAGTGTGGTAAAAGGATAGAACTCTGACACACAGCTTTCTTGATTTTCAACCATGCAGTATTCTCCTGTTCTGTTCTAAGTACAGATTTCACATGAGCATAATTGAGTTCTCTGGAATTTCTATATTTGCAATGTTATCCATTATTTGTTATGATCCACACAGTTGAATGCCTTTGCATAATCAGTAAAATACAGGTAAACATCTTTCTGGTATTCTCTACTTTCAGCCAAGAGTCATGTGACATCAGCGATGATATCCCTTCTTCCACATCCTCTTTTGAATCTGGCTTGAATTTCTGGCAGTTACCTGTTGATGTACTCTTGCAACTGCTTTTGAATGATCTTCAGCAAAATTTTACTTGTGTGTGATATTAATGATATTATTCAGTAACTCTTAAAATAAGTCTACTAAAGAGCAAAATATATGTATTATATATATATACATTTACATGTATATATATTAAACACAGACACACTGGTAGATATATATAACTGTGCTGCTTAAGATATTTAATAGCTGATTATTTTATTTTGGAAGTAGATTGCCAAATCTTTCTTCTGAGTCACCTCTGAATGAGCTTGAACTTCCAACTTTTTGGTTAGTAGCCAATTGTATTAATTTTTTGCACTTCCCAGGGACTCTAAATCTATGTCTATGTCAATGTCTATGTCTACTTCTTTGTTTTAATAAGCCTATGCCTATATCTTTATCTACATAAAATCAATTTATGGATGATTAAAGGCATAGAGAGAAGTTTGGTATTGAATTTACAATACCTTGGAATAATGTGGATAATATATGGAATATGCTCCAATCAACTATTTTTTACCACATTATACAAAAAAAAGGTACCTGATTTGATATCAAGTTGCAAAGTTGTTTTATAAACATGAGGAGTTAAGGTAAAACTCAGACATGAAGAGAAAAGCTTTGGAACACACCTACAACGGATATAGAACAGATAAAATAAGCTTGAGGATACAGGCTGTGTATGAGTGAAGACTGAGAATACCAAAATAAAGAAAAAAAGAAAAAGTTAAGAGAAATCCTAGATGACATATCCTACAGGGTAGGAAAAGATGAAACGGCCTCAAAATTTAAGTTGCATGCCTTTCAATACATGCATTTATGTTACTCTCTGTATAAGTTGTCTAAAAGTGTGGAACGGTATAAGATAAAAACACATGAGATTGTTAGTGTCATGCCTAACTTTGAGACTCAATTCCTTCCCTTAACTAGCTGTCTCAACTTAGGCAAATTAATTTCTCTCAAGCTGAGTTTTCTTATCTGTAAAATGTGAATGATATTGGTGCTGATAATAGAAATCTGAAAGTGTTGTAAAATAAACCGAGAAATTAAATTTTACATGTTTTGTTAATTGAAAAATTACATTACAAATATTAGTAATTGCTATAAAAGACATTGTCAGGGGTTTGTAAATACACATATCATCTTGTGAGAATTTTGATTAATTTATTAATTTAAATGTATTTTTAGTTATATAATATGGATAAACAATTAAATAAAATTTTCACAAGTCCATTAGGTGCTACAGATGGAGACTTACATTTGGAAATAAAGATCATCACTTCTAACTCAACCCATTAAAGATACCTTGATAAAAATATAGAAAAAAGGACAGATTCTGAATTGTTTTGTAAGATTATTATTGTTGTTATTATTAAGTTATGATTTTTTTTTTAATCTTTAAAGAAATCCTAAGCACATAAAACAAGTCAACAAAAACTGTCTGGCTGAAAAGATAGTGTAAGGTCAGAGCCCTGCGTATTCCTGTGTTTCCTAGCACACACCCTACTGGGGGTAATGCCCTTAGAGGTCTCTCCCAACACATTGAGGAGAAAGTCCTTTATGGCACCAGAACAACATCTCACCAATACGTAATATGATACTAATATAAAGGTTATATCTGATTCTCCATCTCTTCCCTCTTTGCCAGGTATGTGCATTCCATCCTCTCTGAATGCCATTCATTCATTCATGAATATTTATTGAGCCTTCCAAATGTTTCAGATGCAGTATAAATTATTCCTTAGTGATTCCTTTCTCTGTTTTCTTACTTATTGGACACCTGACTCTTCTCTGAGGAAATTAGTTGTCCTGAAGTTTTTACCATCAGAGCTTATAATCTCTTGTTCCACTCACATATTCTATACTCTACAGTTACTATTTGCTTCATACTGTCCTGAAAAGAAAGAAATAGACAAACAGAAAAGAAAGAATGGAAAGAAAGAAGGAAGCCATTTCACTCTACTTTGTGTGATCTTCTTCTATTATTGCACGTTTTCTAAATATTCCTGTATATATATCCTCCCAAAACTCTTATACCTTAATAAGAAGCCATCCTTCAGCCCTACATGACCAAATATGAATGATCTATCTTCAATTCCATTCGTAGCCTAGGTTTTTCAATGGGTCCCTTCCCTACCCAGTGATTGATTATGAATATCATTTATAAAGTCATTAATAATTATCTGATTGCTAATATCCTATTTCCTTTTCAGCTCTAATCAAACCTGACCTTTGTGTGGTGTACTCATGTTTTTATCTTCTCTCTTCTCGAAAATTTTCTCCATCAGTTGCCATGTCTCCTAGTTTTCCTCTATTAGTTATTGTTGTTAGGTGCCGTCCAGTAGATTCTGACTCACAGTGATCCCGTGTGACAGAGTAGAACTGACCCATAAGGTTTTCTTGGCAGCAATCTTTATGGAAGCAGATCACCTGGCCTTTCTCCTACTGAGCTACTGGATGGTTCCAAACCACCAATTTTTTGATTAGCACCAACTTTTCGATTAGCAGCTTAACCATTTGCACCACCAGGGCCCCTTGTTTTCCCCTCTACCTATTAACAAAATTATTCTCAGTATCAATCTAAAATATTCTCTTTCCTTCTGTAGGAAAATGTTGGTATTCCTCCAATTCTGTTCTTAGTCATATTTGTTAATCACCCTGAACATTGCCCTGTAAGTGATAGCTTTTATGTTTTTGACTTCAACAATTAATTATAAATTATTTGCAAATCTTTATTTCCGTATCAATATTCTCTTCTGATACTTTAGACTCATCTGACTGTTTATTTGAAATTTCACTTACATTTCTCAAAGGTACCTCAAATCCAATGTAGCTAAAACTAATTATTTTCTCCAAAATCTTTACTTGTCCTTGGTTAGTACACATGCTCAGTGATCTAACCTAAATACCTGGAAAATAATTTTTAAGTCTTCCTTCTCACCTATGCTTTTCTTTGACGCTCACCCTTCAGTAAACTTTTGACATCCCTCTTTCTTAAATATAAATGAGCTATCTCCCTTCTCTCCCTCAGTTATTCATTTCCACAAAAACTGAGAGTTTATGTTTTCATCATTCGTCATAAATAATTTTGCATTAACCTTAAAACATATTTGTTTTCCTGAATTAATTTGTCTCCTAATTTAGTTTCTTGCCCCTGGTTATAAATCCTCCTATACAAGTCGCACTTACTGCTATTTGATCATTATTTTCCTAATTACAAATTGTCGACTGTTACGTGTCAACATCACTGAATAAATATCCTTACCATTACATATGAAGTACTTGGAAATGTCTGTCAATAACTTACTAAATGTCTTTTTAGACATTAATATTTACTTAGATGAAAGTGGTTTATATTTGTTAATTTTCCATGGTTTCTGTTGGAAACAATTTACCCGATTAAAGGATACAAATCCTTTTTATTTTATATTTAAGGAGAAAAATATTCTCTTACAGTTGGATTCAATAAATATTTTTAATTTATCTGTTGTAGAATCCACCCCCCACACACCCCAATCTACTTCTAAGCCATGAATGAGTAGCATAGCAATGATTGAGATGACATAAGAAACTAGAAACTACCAAAAAAAATTAGAAATAATAACAAAAAGTTCATAACCTTGTCCCTTGAACAAGTGCCCTCCTGTTTATGTTCATTTCAATAATTTGCTTGTTTGTTTTCTTATCTTTTTAAGGAGCCAGAAAGTACTCATCTATTATAAAACATTAAGGTATCTATTTTAGAGAGTCCTGGCTTTTTTTGTTCTAAGTCTCAGTTTGATATAAGCAAAGGAAGCTCTGCCCTACATTATATACTTATTACTTTAAAAGGCCTATTTTTATTTCATTGCAATCATCAACTTAGTCTATAATGAACCAGAATGAGAATGAAAACACATAGTTTGCATGGGTGAATTTATCCTAATAATTAAAATGTTAAAACTAGATCATTTACCATAGATGCATTCTCTGCCTCAGCCTTAATTGAGAGAAAGTGGTTCTGTATGATTTGCTTATGTAGCGGGTTTATGTGTGTCTATGTATGTGTAGAGGTGATTCAACCAGGAAGTGTTTTCTCCCACAGAAGACCGCCTCAAATCTGACAACAGTAAGTCTGTTAGGACTCACAATCCTTACTGCCCTCCTCTGACCTCTAACCTTGTACTACCAGAAACTTAATCTCAGGGTAGGAATGCATGTTTGTATTGCAGGAAAATGTTTCTATGGTTATCCTGAAATCACACTATTTCACCAACCGAAAGATCTTCTTTAGTACATGCATCTAAAATATAAAGAGATCAGTTGTATGAAGAAAAGGAGAAAGGAGATTAGGCAACAGAATAGAGACTATGCAAATGAAGATATAGTAGATATAATACTGGCATCAAACCCAAAAAGAACAGAGTATTACATAGGTATCACAGAATACAGACAGATAGACAGACAAATAGTATTGTCATGATTTCAGTCTGATACATATACGTATATACACATACACATATATACACGTAGGAACCCTGGAAGCACAGTGGTTAAGAGATATGGCTGCTAACCTAAAGGTCAGCAGTTCAAATCCACCAGCTGCTCCTTGGAAACCCTGTGGGGCAAGACCGGGCAGTGTTTTGTTCTATTGTCTGTAGGGTCGCTATGAGTCAAAATCAACTTGACAGCACCTCACAACAGCAACAACATGAGTTGGAATTGACTCGATGGCAACTAGATTTTTTTTTTTTAATACACATAATTATTATGAACTTTCAGGTCCCCATAAAGTATTATGTTTTTGTCAATAGGCAAAAGGTTTTAAACTAAACCATTCTCTGAGGTTAGGGACACTTTCTATTGTGCATTCCCAAAACAGAGCTCAGAACCTGTCATAAAGAAAATGCTTAAAAAATACGTAAGGAATTAAAAGTAAATTGATTTTTAAACATTCAAAATTTCTCAAAGTCATAGGTACCTGTTCTCAAAAAGACCATTGCATATACAAGCACTTATGATATTTCCAAAAGTTTGGAGGTTTGAATCCACCAGAGGCACCTTGGAAAAAAGGCTTGGCAATCTACTTCTGAAAAATAAACCATTGAAAATCCTATGGAGCACAATTCTACTCTGACACACATAGTGTCACTGCGAGTCAGAATTGACTCAAAGGCAACTAGTTTTATGACAGTTTAAATAACTCAGCCTTCCTCATCAGTCTTAAATAAATTCATATTTATTAATAAATTTTATTTAATATCTGTTACTAAAACAATAAATTAGCAGAGTTAGTTTTAAGAATATACTTTTATAGTATAATAAATTAATCAAGACCCTTGAACCTTATTTTCTCTCATTTTAAACTCAATGTGTTCACATTCTTAGTTTATTTATTAACAATATACATGTTATTAAAAATACATATATATCAGTATCTCTAACATTCTTTTTATATAATTCCAATGATAATTCCATCAAGGTAGTTTCAACTTGAAAAACTATAAAAAATGAATACAATATAATGGAAGTTTTATTTCCTTTATTTTTTTTCTTTTTTATAAGAGTATTTTTCTATACATAAATTGATGGATGCTATTGTCTCATTTTTATTTCCAAAGCCATGACAGAGCAAAAATAGACAGACTAAACTATATCATGCACACATGTTACAGTGAACATTACTAAAATACATCCTGTAATATTGTGCAGATAGAGACTTACAGACTGTAGCTTCAGGCAATGAGTGAAAAAGGATAAATATTTCAAAAGCAAATCTCACTTTCTCAAGAGAAAAGGATGTCTCCCAGTAATACAATAAATTAAATGAATACTTCTGCTGGCCATTCACCAAGGGGACAATTTTTGCAAAAAAATATTCATTTCAGTTTGCCAATATGGTGTAAATGAACATTGGCAAAGTACATTGGCAAAATGTGTAGAAATAGTAGAGTGCACTGGGACCTCCATGTTGAATAAAAACATGCATATACACTAATTAATTATAATACTGTCAGAAAGCAATTTGTGATCCGTCAGTCAAAGTACCTCTTACCCAACTAGATGCTGTGACTACAAGACTGATATTTCCCAAGCTGAGCAAGACAAAAGCACTAATTTCACAAGTTTCTCTAAATTAAAATTTCTGCTCAGGGAATGAGGCAAAAGAGTTGTTATAGCCATCCCAGCCTTATTTCCAATTTTTCTTCATTGCTCCGGTAAAGAATTATTTGTCTTAGCACCAAATGTTGTGTGCTACTATATACACAACAGACAGTATAAACCATGTAAAGACATATTCTCCCTGAAGACTCTCCTAAATGAAAGGAGAAAGAACTTCCAGAGTATAAAATTATTCTCTTACCCAGAGAAGGTCAAACTCAGGTTACCTTTGTTCAATGTGTTTTTAGGAAATACATAACATTCTATGTATCACTATATATGGACAAATCAAATTAACTACAATCTGTATATTTAATCTTCACTCCTTAGATACCACAAAACTTTGTATTGTCAAATCAGACCTAAGAGAATCTGTTATCTTTCCCATTGTGAAATTATACAAATAATTTCAAATTACATTTAGTTTACATAGCATAAGAAAAGTATTTAGGAGTCCATAAAAACAAATGCCACTTTCTGGGTTCCTTCGAGCCACAGTAGAACTCATCCTAACATAGATTTAACATAGCAGGTCTCTAGATGATGCAAGTAGGGTGTCACATATTAAAATAACGGCAAAACAAAATAAAACAAAACAAAAAAAACCCCACTATTTTTGGCATTAAATATTTCCACTTTACACTTGAAGAATTATATAACTTATGCAATGTTTTCCAGGGAGTCATACCCTGTAAATTAATAGATTCAAAGTTTATTTATCATTAGCAGTCCTGGACAGACGAGGTATATCCTCCCGAAAGCATTTTATAGAAAATTAATCTCTGTTGGTATATAGTATAATCTGTTTGCCAGGAAGTCTGAATTCGTATGTTTGCATGTAGATTTGAAACTGCTAACCCCTGGGTGGGGAGGAAAACAATAATTGCAAGCTCGACACTGATCC
The DNA here is from genome assembly GCA_030035585.1 of Dugong dugon. NCBI lineage: Eukaryota > Metazoa > Chordata > Mammalia > Sirenia > Dugongidae > Dugong > Dugong dugon. The sequence continues at coordinate 103,893,125 of CM057463.1, read as the reverse complement.
TTTATTTCTTACCTCTGAAACATGCTCTGTTCCTTCTCAATTAAGTACAAATGCATTCTCTGAGTTTTCAGGCCAAAAATCATATCGTTATCCTTGACTTTTTGGTTTCTATCATAGCTTATCACCAATCCATTAGCAGTTCCCATTAGCTTAAAATAAATTCAGCATCTAACCTATTTTCTCTATATTCAATTCTATCACCATCATCTCTTGTTTCCATTATTGCAATAATATCCAGGCATGTTTCTCTGCTCCAATATTAACCCCTTCACATTTACTCAGGGTAACAAAGTCCTTGTATAATAACATATAGTTTTATTATACCCACCAATTTAAATAAAAATATGACTTGCATAAAATTATAAGGTTAAAATTATTTTTCTTCAATACTTTATTAAAGATATTTCTTCATTTCTTGCATACCATTTTTTTTTTCCTTTGAGAAGTTTGAAGTCAGTTTGGCAATTATTTCTTTATAACTCATCTGCTTCTTTTCTCTCATCTTTTAGAACTTTCTATTTTCTTTGATTACTAAAATTTTATTATTAAGTATCTAGTTTTGGGTCTCAGCTTGTCTTCCTCATTTGACAATTAATAAGAGTTTCCTGCTGCGATCATTTATCTTCCGTTAATTCTGGAAAATGCATGATAATCATTTTTTTAAAATTTTTTTCTTCTCTCAAGCACAAATTCAAAATATATTAGACTGTAGTATTATTTCAGCAGATTTCAAAGACAGTATCCTGGAGATAAGGCTATACAAACAAAACACTATTGACTCAAATATTAATAACAAATCATGGAGAAAAACAATACTTTTAGATAACTCATGTATCAAAGAAGACTATAATAAAATAATAATAAAAAGCAAGACATATTAAAATTCAAAGGATGGGGTAATAGGCTTAAATTCAGAAAGAAAAAGGAAAATTAATAACCAATGTGTAAAATTTAAAGAAGTTAGAAAAACAGACTGAGCTTGAATAATTTAAAAATAAGATAATATCAATGAACATTAAAATCTGCATAATAGTAACAAATTCAAAACATAGAAATAAAACCAAAAGATTTACCATGATTAAACTAATAAACTATACAGGTACTTGAAAGACATTAAAATAAAAAGGAAAATTAAAAACAATTATACATGAGACATAAACACAGAAAAGAAAAATATTGAAATAAAAAAAATAATCTCAGCTAGTTATGCCAATAAAATTTTTTTCATTCTTTTTTTTTTTTAATTTTACTTCAGATGAAGGTTTACAGAACAAACTACCTTCTCTTTAAACAATTAGTACACATGGTGTTTTATGACATTGGTTAACAACCACACAACATGTCAACACTCTCCTTTCTAGACCTTGGGTTCCTTATAACCAGCTTTCCTGTCCCCTCCTGCCTTCTAGTCCTTGTCCCTGGGCTGTTGTGCTCCTTTAGTCTCATTTTGTTTTATGGGCCTGTCTAATCTTTTGATAAAGGGAGAACCTCAGGAGTGACTTCATTACTGAGCTAAAAGGGTGTCTGGGGCCATACTCTCGGGCTTTCTCAAGTCTCTGTCAGGGCAGTAAGTCTGGTCTTTTTTTTGCAGGTTAAAATTTTGTTCTATATTTTTCTCCAGCTATGTCCAGGACCCTCTGCTGTGATCCCTGTCAGAGCAGTAAGTGATGATAGCCAGGCACCATATAGTTGTACTGGACTTAGTCTGGTGGAGACCATGGTAGTTGTGGTCCTTTAGTCGTTTGGACTAATCTTTCCCTTGTGTCTTTAGTTTTCGTCATTCTCCCTTGCTCCCAATGGGGTGAGAACAGTGGAGTGACTGCTCACAGGCTTTTAAGACCCCAGACACTACTCAACAAGGTAGAATGTAGAACATTTTCTTTATAAACTATTTAATGCCAATTGAGCTAGATGTTCCCCAACACCATGGTCCGCACAGCCTTGTGCCCAGCAATTCGGTCCCTCAGGAAGTTTGAATGTGTCTGTGGAGCTTCCATGACATTGCCTTGTACAAGTTGTGCTGGCTTCCACACTATTGTGTACTATTTTATCCCTCACCAAAGTTACCACTTACATGTTTCTATTTAGTGTTTTTCCATCCCCACTCCTTCTGTCCCTCATAACTATCAAAGATTATTTCTTTTTGTGTGTAAACCTTTTCATGAGTTTTTATAGTAGTGGTCTAATACAATATTTGTCCTTTTGTGACTGACTTGTTTCACTCAGCATAATGCCTTCCAGATTCATCCACGTTAGGAGATACTTCACAGATTCATCATTGTTCTTTATCTTTGTGTAATACTTCATTGAGTGTATGTACCATAGTTCATTTATCCATTCATCTGTTGATAGGCATCTAGGTTGTTTCCATCTTTTTGCTATTGTGAACAACGCTGCAATGAACATGGGTGTGCATATGTCTATTAGTGTGATGTATCTTATTTCTCTAGGATATATTCTTAGGTGTGGGATTGCTGGTTCATATGGTATTTCCATTTTTAGCTTTTTAAGGAAGCGCCATATCGTTTTCCAAAGTGGTTGTGCCATTTTGAATTCCCACTAGCACTGCGTAAGAGTTCCAATCTCGTCGCAGCCTCTCCAACATTATTTATTTTCTATTTTTTCAATTTGTGACAGTAAAACCGGGGTAAGATGATATCTCTTTGTGGTTTTGATTTGCATTTCTCTAATGGCTAGTGATTGCGAGCATTTCCCCATGTGTTTGTTAGCCATTTGAGTGTCTTTTTTGGTGAAATGTCTGTTCATTTCCTTTGTCCATTTTTTAATTGGATTATTTGTATTTTTGTTTTAGAGATGTTGGATTTTCCTGTAGATTTTAGACTTTAGACCTTTGTCAAATTTTTAACAGCCAAATTTTTTTCCCAGTCTGTAGGTTCTCTTTTTACACTTTTGGTGAAGTCTTTTGATGAGCATAAGTGTTTAATTTTCAGAAGATCCCAGTTATCTAGCTTGTCTTCTGGAGTTTGTGTGTTGTTAGTTATGGTTTGTAATCTGTTAATGTCATGTATCAGGGCCCATAGCGTTGATCCTATTTTTTCTTCTATGAGTTTTGTAGTTTTATATTTAGGTCTTTGATCCATTTTGAGTTAGTTTTTGTGTACAGTGTGAGGTATGGGTCCTGTTTCATTTTTTTTGCAGATGAACATACAGTTTTGCCAGCACCATTTGTTAAAAAGACTGTATTTTCCTAATTTGATGGACTTTGGGCCCTTGCTGAAGATCAGGTGACCATAGGGGAATGGTTTTACATCTGGATTCTCAATTCTATTCCATCTGTCAGTGTATATGTTGTTGCACCAGTAGCAGGCTGTTTTGACTACCATAGCTGTATAGTAGGTTCTGAGGTCAGGTAGTGCAAGTCCTCCAACTTTATTCTTCTTCAATAATGCTTTACTTATCCAGGGCCTCTTTCCTTTCCATATAAAGTTAATGATTATTTTTTCCATCCCTTTAAAGAATGTTGTTGGTGTTTAGATAGGGATTGCATTGTGTTTTTAAATTGCTTGGGGTAGAACTGTCATTTTCACAATGTTGAGTCTACCTATCCATGAGCATGGTATGTTTTTCCATTTGTCTCTTGATTTCTTGCAGTAGTGTTTTGTAGTTTTCTTTGTATATGTCTTTAACATCCCTGGTTAGATTTATTCCTAAGTATTTTATTTTTTTAGGGGCTATTATAAATGGTATTGTTTTCCTGATTTCCTTTTCATCATTCTCTTTATTGGTGTATAGGAATCCAACTAATTTTTGTATGTTTAGCTTGTATCCTGCTACTCTGCCATATCTTTCTGTTAGTTCTAGTAGTTTTTTCATGGAGTCTTTCAGTTTTTCTGTGGAGTCTTTCGGTTTTTCTGTGTATAATATTATATCTTCCACAAATAGAGACAGTTTTACCTCTTCATTACCAGTTTTGATGCCATTTATTTGTTTTTCTTGTCTTATTGCTCTATCTAGGACTGCCAGCACATTTTTAAATAGGAGTGGTGATAAAGGGCATCCTTGTCTTGTTTCTATTCTCCAGGGGAAAGTTAGTTTTCAGCCTCTCTCCATTAAAAATGATGTTGGCTGTTGTTTTTGTACAGATGCCCTTTACTATGTTAAGGAATTTCTTTTTTTGTATCTATTTTATTAAGAGTTTTTTATCAGGAATTGGTGTTGGACTTTGTCAAATGCCTTTTCTGCATCAATTCAGATGATCACATGATTCTTTTCTTTTACTTATGTGGTGGATTATTTTGATTGATTTTCTAATGTTGAACCATCCTTGCATTCCTCATATGAATCCTACTTGGTCATGGTTTAATATTATTTTTTTGATATGATGCTGAACTCTATTGGCTAGAATTTTATTGAGAATTTTTGCATCTATCTTCATAAGAGATATTGCTCTTTTTCTTTTTATGTGGTGTCTTTGCCTGGTTTTGGTATCAGGGGTATGCTGTCTTCATAGAATGAATTTGGAAGTATCTCTTCTTTTCTATGTTCTAAAATAGTTTGAGTAGTACTGGTGTAAGCTCTTCTCTGAATGCTGCATTCTCCAGTGAAGCCATCTGGGCCAGGGCTTTTTTTCTATTGGGAGTTTTTTTTTAATTACTTTTTCAATCTCTTCTCTTTTTATGAGTCTGTTCAGATTTTCAGCATCACTTTGTGTTAGTTTGGGTAGGTAGTGTGTTTCTAGAAATTTGTCCATTTCCTCTAGGTGTTTCAAATTCGTTGTAGTATAGTTTTCCATAATATTCTGTTATGATCCTTTTTATTTTGGTTGAGTCAGTGGTAATGTCTCCCATTTCATTCCTTGTTTGAGTTATTTGTGTTCTCCCGTTTTTCTTTTGTCAGCTTGGCCAGTGGTTTCTCAATTTTGTTCATCTTTCCAAAGACTCAATTTTTGGTTTTGTTGATGCTTTCTATTGTTTTTCTATTCTCTATTTCATTTACTTCTGCTCTGATCTTCATTATTTCCTTTCTTATGGTGGCTGTGGGCTTCTTTCTGCCAATAATTTTTTTAACGCATATATAGCAGCAGAATTTACTGAGATAGACTGAATAATTTCTTAACAATTACATTAATTGAAATAATTTAAAATTTCACAGACACAAACACACAGGCATACACATACTAACACACTCATCTAAGATTGTTTTACAGATTATTGTTTCCAAGCATTGAAAGAACACATCATTTCAACTTTATATTATATATATATTATATATATATTATAATTGGGAAAACCTTTTTTCTATGATAATGATATTACCTTGATATCATCACCCCTGTATCTCATTGAAGTAATACAGTAAAATCATATTGTGTATTATCCTGCAGAGTCCAACATATAATATTCAATTAAGTGCCTAACAAGTATCCAGGAGAAAAGAATTCTCAATACAGAGAACAGAAAGTGCAAAGCTTTAGAGATGTAATAAGCTTGACATTTCAGAAACAGCAAGAGCATTTTTAATATAATAAGATGTAGTGAAATGCAAAATTATTGGATATACATGCACAAACATAAACATTGTATTCTAGTAGAAATATATATATAGGATATTGTAAGTAGAAAGAAGAGAATAGTTAACTCTGTCTTTGTTAAGGATTGAATTGTGTTGCCCCCTCAATGTCTTTGAATCCTAACCCCTATACCTGTGGATGTAATCCCATTCAAGAATAGGATTTTCTTTGTTATGTAAATGAGGTCAATATTGGTGGAAAACCAAACCTTTGCCATCAAGTTGATTCCAACTCATAGTCACCCTATAGGACAGGGTAGAACTACCCCATAAGATTTCTAAGGAACAGTTAAAGATTTCGAACTGCTGACCTTCTGGTTAGCAGCCGAGCTGTTAACCACTATGCCACCAAGGCTCTCATATTGGTGCAGGGGTTTCCTAAATCCAATCACTTCTGAGTGATCAAAAGGGCAGATTAGGCACAGTAGCAAGTACAAATGGGGAAGGTAGATGCCGAGTGAAGACTGCCAAGGAACAGAAACACCAGGAAACAAGGATCTTCCCCCAGAGCTGACAGTGATAGTCTTCCCTTGAATTTGTACTTCTAGCCTCTTGAACTGTAAGAAAATAAATTTATATTTTTTAAAACCATCCACTTTTGTTACAGCAGCACTAGCAAACCAAGACAGCCTTAAAGGAGACTTATCTGAGAATACGTCATTTTAGTTGAGTCATGTGGGAAGAGTGCGTTGAATGCAGAGTGTGTGGAAAGACATTCCAGACAGAAAAAGAAAATCTATGGAGGTGAAACAATATGACTGATATGTTTGACATATGTGGAATGTGAGAAGAAAGTATTAAGAAGGAAAGATGAAGTATTGGAAGATAAGGCTGGAAAATAGATTGGTACCATATTAAAAAAAAAATGTATACTATACTGAAAATATTGGATTTCAAATAGTCATGAGAAGTTTTAGTAAAGGAATAATGAAAATAGAGTACTAGAATAAGCTCTCAAAAAAAAAAAGTCTATTTTTGTAGTTTTCTATTGCTGCTGTAACAGATTACTATGAACTTAGAGACTTAAAACAACACAAATTTGGCACTATAGACAGAAGCACCCCACTGGTGCTCCACAGCAAAGACCCAAAAAACAACACAAATTTGTATTATCTTACAGTTCTGGAGGTCAGAAGTCCAAAATAGGTCACACTAGGCCAAAATACAGGTGTCACAATTACCATAACCTCCACCACACTGGGCCCAGAAGAACTAGATGGTGCCTGGTTACCACCACTGACTTCTCTTCTGGACAGAGCGGGAGAAAAATGTAGAACAAAATTCAAGAGACTGGAGAAACCCCGACAGTATGGCTCCAGGACAACTTTTTAACTCAGTACTGAAGTCACTCTTGAGGTTCACCCTTTAGTCAAAGATTAGACAGGTCTACTGGGCCAACAATAACACACGTGAGGAACATGCTTCATAGTTCAATTCATGTATAGGAGACCAATGAGCCCATCAGCCCAAAAACAAAGACAGTGGGAAGGGACAGGAAAACCAGGCAAATGGGAACAGGGAACCCAGGGTGGAGAAGGAGAGTGTTGACATATGTCTGGGTTGCAACCAATGTCACAAAACAATTTGTGTATTAACAGTTTAATGAGAAACTAATTTGCTCTGTAAACTTTCACCTAAAGCACAGAAACAAAACAAAACAAAAACCCTAATATTTACTGAGAGGCTAAAAAAGTACACACACACACACACACACACACACACACACACACACACAGAGGTGTCAATAAGGCTGCATGCCTTTCTAGAGGCCCTAGGGAAGAATCTGTTTTCTTGTCTTTTCCAGCTTCTGAAGCCTGCCCAAGTTCCTTGGCACATAGCCCCCTTCATCTAAGTTCAATGTCAGCAATGTCCAGTTGAGTTCTTCTCATAATGCCATCATTCTGGTTCTGACTCTTCTGCTTCCCTGTTCCCCATTTAAAGAGTCTTGTGATTACAGTGGACTAATCTGAACAATTCAGGGTAATCTCTTCATTGTAAGAACAGCTGATTTGCAACCTTAATGTTCTTTTGCCATACACCATACCATATTCACAAGTTCAAGTAGTTAGTATTTGGATATATTTTCTGAGCCATTATTCTGCCAAGTATATCTATTATTCAGGAAATTATTAGAGACCTTCTGTCACTTAAAATGGGCCATATATAGTAGTAGAAGTAGTAGTAATAATTATTACATGCTATGGTTGATGTGTTTGGGCTAATACGTAAATTTTTCATGGCATATTTTTGAATGGATAATTCTGAAAGATTACAAAGAAACTATTAATATTGTTGAGAAGACAACTAGATGTTAAATGTGGGCAAAAGTATATACTTACTTTGAATAACCTCTTATACTGTTTGAGTTTTAGTTTGTGCATATTAAAAACAAAAACAAAAACCAAACTTGTTGCCATTAAGTTGACTGCGACTTGTAGCATCCCTATAGGAAAGAGTAGAACTGCCCCCATAGGATTTCCAAGAAGAGGCTGATGGATTCAAACTGCCAACATTTTGGTTAGCAGCTGAGCTCTTAACCACTGTGCCACCAGGGCTGTCCATATGCATATCCCCTGTTGCTGCAGTACTGTCTAAATTAAATATAATGCATTTATTTAACTATTATGAGTCTTTTCCTTCTATCTGTGTTTTAATAAACTGAATATCATCAACGATGTGATTGGAAGATTTCAGTAGACCCACTTTGGGATTGCTGCTAGAAAAAAACATTTTTTAGTAGCCAGGAATGTGGTTCCCATCCACACACCCTTATGATAAAAGACTCTCCTGTCCAATGTTCACTGAATTGCCCATGTTACCCATCTTAAGCATAAAGTTGAATATCTCAGTTCCTTAGCCATGTTGATTGTCCAAGGATTAAGCACATGACCTATGATAGGCAACGATAATCTTCCTTAGTAACGTCTAACTTTTAAATGAGAAGAAAAGCTGTTTTTACTTTCCAGCCATGGAACTGTTAAGAAGCAAGCATAAAATAGCTGAAAAGAGGCTGCCCTGATGGAAGAAGTGTATCCTGAGTGTTTTTGAGCTGAATTGTAGCCTGTTACTTCCCTAATAAACTCCATCATCACTAGTATTGTCTGTGATTTCTGTGTGGCCATTGCAATGAATTATTGAACCCAGCAGAGAAGTAGAGAGTGCTGTGGGAGGGATACATGGTTTCAGAATTGGTAAAGATGGTGGAGAGAGGAAGCATGTCTGATCTCTGCCTTATAAGAATCAGCCTTGGGCTGTTGATCTTGATTCTCCTTCCTCCTGGTGAAGTTAGAGGAGGTCCTATGCTGCCTCCACTCCATTGTTACAAAATTTCATTTTTATTACATGTAATAGGTAGACTAAAGGAAATTAAAAAAAGAATCATTCATATTTTCTGAAGGAGTTCCAAGCCACTCTATTTCTTGATGTCAATGAAAATACTTATCTCAATAGATGCATTTTTGACTCAGCTCACACATACATAGTATAAGCTCTGAATCAGCCTGTTCATTACATGCCACCTTGGCCTCAGAGTGCCAGAGACCAAATCAAGGTAAGATTCAGAATATCACCTTTAGCTAATTCTATAATTCCTACTTTTGTGTTCCCCACGCAAATAAATTAAAAAAAAACCCAAAAAACAAAAAAACTCACACATTATTTTTTAATCACAAAGCCAGCATAAATAATTACATAGTTTCACAATCTAAGCATTATGTTATCCATTTACGATTTACTACAGTTTTTCCGGTGTGTGAGAACCAAGGAAACAGACAGTTGGACATTACACATAACAACGAACAGAAGTTTGTTTGTTGGAACACTCATTCAATAATGCAGAAAATTGTGCTACAAAAGAGAGGAATTGGTTACATTTGGAGTATCAGATACTGTCTTCAAATAAAACGGTACATTCAAGATTAATTTTTAAAAAATGACCTAAATATGCTTCCAACATAAAAATATTAATGAAATGTTAAACATGAAAATCAAGTGACTTCCTTCATTTGGAAAAGTCAATAAGTGTGTTTTTTTAAGGATGTAAAAACATGATCTTTTATACTATAAATACCATCAATGCTATTACCCTACAAAGCTTATTAGACAACTACTTGCACTTAAGAGCAACATGAACTTGATTTATAATTTAGAGAACAATGATCAGAATAATTTTAGTTTAAAAATTCAGCCCCAGATGATTCTAGATTATAAATTTATGAATGTATGAGTAATCAGCAGCAAGAATAGCTTTTTTTTTTCTTTTTGCCATTAATTAAACTGTGTTTAAATAGACTTAGCATCTCATAGCATAACTTTGGCAGACTTTTTTTTTCTTTCTTTTTCTCCCCAGAGAAATAGATAATCTTATTTTTTTGTGCAAGAAATACTAAAGCTGCCCAGAATTTCAGTTGTAGTCACCTATGACCAGATGTTAGTACTGATCTTTGACTACACAGGTCCATATGCCTTCTTTATTTTGCGTTTCTATGAAGTTTTGTACTCGGTGCTGTAGATAACAGTACCCAAATAGGATGAAAAATGCCCTGGTACAACTTTCGTTTTCTCTTTTCCACCATTAACCAATCACAAGTCCTTATCTTCCTTATCTTCTATTGCATTTTCAAAAGCTTCATTAGGTAAGAAAACTTCAGATCTCAGTTTCCTACTCGTATTACATTCTTTTAACGTCAGGGAGTGTGGAGAATTTAGTTTTAGCAGGAATTAGCCATCTTTTTAGTAAACGATAGTCTTTAAGTAACTGTTACATAGCAAACACTGTAAAAAAACATTTTGCAATTATCTAGGTCACACAAGCAACTTCTGTAGAAGTTTAATTTCAGCACACAAGTAAACCAGTTGCCAGTGAGTGGATTCCAATTTATAGCAACCTCAATTGTGTCAAAGTAGAACACTGCTCCATAGGGTTTTCAATGGCTGATTTATCAGAAGTAGATTGTCGAGGCTTTCTTTCCAGGTGTCTCAGGGTAGACTCAAATTACCAACTTTTTGCTTAGCAGGCAAGCACGTTAGCCATTTGCACCACACAGGGACTCCTGTTTACTTAAGTTTTTGTTGTTAGATGTCATTGAGTCAGCTTCAACTCATAGTGATCTTATGTATAACAGAATGAAGCATTGCCCAGTCCTGTGTCATCCTCCCAATTGTTGCTATGTTTGAGTCTATTCTTGTAGCCAATTTGTCAATCCATCTCAGGGAGTTCCCCTCACTTCTGTTGACCTTCAGCTTTAAAAATCACAATGTCTTTCTCCAGTGATTGGTTTCTCCGGGTGACATGTCCAAATAAGCGAGACAAAATCTCACCATCCTTGCTTATATGGATCATTCTGGCTGTCCTTCCTCCAAGACAGTTTTGTTCATTTTTCTGGCAGTCCATGGTATACTCAATCTTCTTTGACTACACCATGATCTGAATGTGTCAATTCTTCAGTCTTCCTTTTTCATTGTCCAGCTTTCACATACATATGAGGTGTCTGAAAAGACCATGGCTTGGGTCGGGCACACCGTAGTCATCGAAGTGACATTTTTACTTTTTAACATTTTAAAGAGGTCTTTTGTAGCAGATTTTCACAATGCAGTTTTCTTTAATTTCTTGACTGCTGCTTTCATGAGCACTGATTATTGATCCAAGACGAATGAAATCCTTGACAACATCAATTTCTTCACCATTTATCATGATGTTATTTATTGGTCCAGTTGTAAGGATTTTTGTTTTCTTTATGTTCAGGAGTAATCCATACTGAAAGCTGTAGTCTTTTACCTTCATCAGGAAGTGCTTCATGTTGTCTTCACTTTCAGCAAGCAAGGTTGTGTCATGTATATATGTCAACTTGTTAATGAGTTTTCCTCAAACCCTGATGCAGCATTCTTCTTCGCATAGTTCAACTTCTCAGACTATTTATTCAGCATATAGATTGAATAAGGTAAATAGATACAATCCTGTTGCACACTTTTCCCAAATTACCTAGGTAAGCCCATTGCTGTTGAGTTGATTCCAGCGTAATGACACTATAGAACAGAGTAGAACTCCCCCGTAAGGTTTCCAAGGCTGTAATCTTTATGGAAGCACAATGCCAAATCTTTCTGCCGTGGAGCTGATGGGTTCAAACCGCCAGCATTTCAGTTAGCAGCCTAGCATTTAACAACTGTTAAGTGCTCCTTATTCACCTAGATATCCCTATACAATTTGTCAAATGCTTTCACAATTTTTTAGTTTATCTTTCTTTGTGAAAGGGATATTTCTGGTAAACTATATTATTGACGTTTGAAAGATGAAGTAAATGAACTTCATAAAAATAAAATAAATAGTGTAAGCCATGAAAAATGTACTCACTATACCAGGATGACAACTCAATTCTCCAGACCTAAACCCCAAACCCACAAAATTAATTCTATCCCACAACATCTAAGCACAAGCATAAACAATAAAGATCAACACCCTTTAATTCTCTCTCTCTTTCCCAGGAGTCAGCCCTGCATTCCTGTCTTATAACTCTTCTTACTTCTTCTGGCTCCCTCTACCTTTTTCCCCTCACAGGTATTTCTCAAGTAAACCTGAAATCCATCTATTCTTCTCTTGGAGGCTGCTTCTTAGAGGACTAACAAAAGCTCCTTCCTATAAAACTTTCTTAAAATTCCTTCCTGATAGTTAATTATGGGATACGAAAAAAATATCATGCATTTTTTTTTTAATTTTACTGATGTACTTTAAGTGAAAGTTTACAACTCAAGTTAGTCTCTCATACAAAAATTTATACATACATTGTTATGTGATCCTAATTGCTATCCCTATGCTGTGACAGCACCCTCCTCCTTTCCACCCCTGATTTCCTATGTCCATTCAAACCAGCTCCTGACCATCTCTGCCTTCTCATCTCACCTCTGGACAGGAGCTGCCCATTTAGTCTCATGTATCTACTTGAGCTAAGAAGCACACTCTTCACAAGTATCATTTTATGTCTCATAGTTAGGTCTAATCCTTGCCTGAAGAGTTGGCCTCAGGAATGGTTTTAGTTCTGGGCTGACAGAGAGTCCAGAAGCCATGCTTTCTGGGATTTCTTAAGTCTCAGTCAGACAATTAAGTCTGGTCTTCTCACTAGAATGAGTTTTGCACCCCACTTCTCTCTTGCTCCATCAGGGACTCTCTGTTGTGTTCCTTGTCAGGGTGGTCATTAGTGGTAGGCAGGCATCACCTAGTTCCTCTGGTCTCAGGTTGATGCAGTCTCTGTTTTATGTGGCCCTTTCTGTTTCTTGGGCTAATGCTTTCCTTGTGACTTTGGTGTCCTTCATTGTCCTTTACTCCAGGTGGTTTGGGACCAATTAATGTATCTTAGGTGGCTCCTCAAGCTCTTAAGCCCCCAGATGCCACTCACCAAAGTAGGATGCAGAACATTTTCTTAATAAACTTTGTTAAGACTGACCTAGATGTCCCCTGAAGCCATGGTCCCCAGATCCCCACCCCTGCTACTCTGTCCCTTGAAGTGTTTGGTTGTATTAAAGAAACTTCTTAACTTTGGTTTTGTCCAGTTGTGCTATCTTCCCCTGTAGTGTGTGCTGTCCTGCCCTTCACCTAAGATAATTCTTGTCTTCTATCTAGTTAGTGAATAACCTTCTCCCTCCATCCCCAACCTTATAACCATCAAAGTATGTTTTCTTCTGTGTTTAAACCTTTTCTTGAATTACTATAATAGTGGTCTTATACAATATTTATCCTTTTGTGACTAAATTCACTCAGCATAATGCCTTTCAGACTCCTCCATGTTATAAGATATTTCACAGATTCATCATTGTTCTTTATCATTGCATAGTATTCCATTGAGTTAATATACCATAATTTGTTTATCCATTCATCCGTTGATGGGCACCTAGGTTGTTTGCATTTTTTGCTGTTGTGAACAGTGCTGCAATGAACATGGGTGTACATATATGTATTCATGTGACAGCTCTTATTTCTCTAGGATATATTCCAAGGAGCGGGATTGCTGGGTAGTATGGTACTTCTATTTTTAGCTTTTTAAGGAAGCACTAAATGGATTTCCAAAGTGATTGTATCATTTTACACTCCCACCAACAGTGTATAAGTGTTCCAGTCTCTCCACAACCTCTCCAACATTTATTATTTTGTGTTTTTGGATAGCCTTGTTGGGGTGAGATAGTATCTCATTGTAGTTTTGATTTGCATTTCACTAATGGCTAATGATCGTGAGCGTTTCTTCTTTCTCAAAGTACCTGTTCTTATCCTTTGCCCATTTTTTAATTGGGTTATTTGTCTTTTTGTTGTTGATGTTTTGCAGTATCTTGTAGATTTTAGAGATTAGATGCTGATCGGATATGTGGTAGCCAAAATTTTTTTTTCCCAGTCTTTAGGTTGTCTTTTGACTCTTTCAGTGTAGTCTTTTGATGAGCTTAAGTGTTTGATTTTTAGGAGCTCCCAGTTATCTAGTTTCTCTTCTGGTGTTTGTGCATTGTTACTTATGGTTCCTTTCTCTTTATGCCATGTATTAGGGCTCCTAGCATTATCCTTAGTTTTTCTTCCATGATCTTTATCTTTGTTCATTTTATATTTAGGTCTTTGTCCATTTTGAGTTAGTTTTTGTGCATGGTGTGAGGTATGGGTCTTGTTTCAGTTATTGGCAGAAGGATACCCAGTTATGCCGGCACCATTTGTAAAAGAGATTGTCTTTTCCCCAATATCAGCTGCTCACAGATGGATAAATTTACATCTGGATTCTCAATTCTGTTTCATTGGTCTATGTATCTGTTGTTGTACCAGTACCAATGTCTTGACTACCTTGGCAGTATAATAGTTTCTAAAATCAGGTAGTGTGAGGCCTCCCACTTTGTTCTTCTTCTTCAGTAATGCTTTGCTTATCCAGGCCCCCTTCCCTTTCCATATGAAGTTGGTGATTTGTTTCTCCATCTCATTAAAAATGCCATTGGAATTTGGATTGCAATTACATTGTATCTGTAGATCGCTTTGGGTAGAACTGACATTTTCACAATGTCGAGTCTTCCCATCCATGAGCAGGGTATGTTTTTCCACGTATGTAGGTCTCTTTTGCTGTCTTACAGTAGTGTCTTGTAGTATTCATTGTATAAGTCTTTTACTTCTCTGGTTAGATTTATGCCTAAGCATTTGATCTTCTTGCAGGCTATCGTAAATGGTATTGATTTGACGATTTCCTCTTGGAAGTTCTCTTTGTTGGTGTAGAGGCATCCAACTGATTTTTGTATGTATATCTTGTATCCTGAAACTTTGCTGAAATCTTCTATTAGTTCCAGTAGTTTTCCTGTGGAGTCTTTGGAATTTTCTGAGTATAGAATCATATCATTTGCAAATAGAGATATTTTGACTTCTTCCTACCAGTTTGGATGCCTTTTATTTATTTTTCTAGACTAATTGCTCTGGCTAGGACCTCCAGCACAATGTTGAATAAGAGTGGTGACAAAGGGCATCCTTGTCTGCTTCCGTTCTCAAGGGGAACGTTCTCAAACGCTCTCCATTTAGGATGATGTTGGCTGTTGGCTTTATATAAATGCTGTTATTTATGTTGAGGAAATTCCCTTCTACTCCTATTTTGTTGAGAGTTTTTACCAAGAATAAGTGCTGGACTTTGTCTAATGCCTTTTCTGCATGGATTGATAAGATGAAGTGGTTCTTGACTTTGTTTTATTTATGTGATGGATTACATCAGTTGTTTTTCTAATGTTGAACCATCCCTGCCCACCTGGTATAAATCCCACTTGATCATGGTCAATTATTTTTTTGATATGTTGCTGAATTCTATTGGCTTGAATTTTGTTGAGGATTTTGTGTCAACATTCATGAGGGATATTGGTTTGTAATTTTCTTTTTTTGTGGTGTATTTACCTGTTTTTGGTATCAGGGTTATCCTGGCTTCATAGAAGTTTGGGAGTTTTCCATCCTTTTCTATGCTTTAGTATACCTTTAGTAGTAATGTTGTTAACTCTTCTCTGAAAGTTTGGTAGAATTCTCCAATGAAGCCATCCAGGCCAGGGCTTTTTTTTTTTGTTGGGAATTTTTTAATTACCTTTTAATCTCTTCTTTTGCTATGGGTTTATTTAGTTGTTCTACCTCTGATTGTGTTAGTTTAGGTAGGTAGTGAGTTTCTAGAAATTTGTCCATTTCCTCTAGGTTTTCAAATTTGTTAGAGTACAATTTTTCATAGTATTCTGTTACGATTCTTTTAATTTCAGTTGGATCTGTTATGATATCACCCATCTTATTTCTTATACTGGTTATTTGCTTCCTCTCCTGTTTCTCTTTTGTCAGTTTGACCAATGGTTTATCACTTCTGTTGATCTTTTCAAAAAACCAGCTTTTGGTCGTGTTAACTCTTTCAATTGTTTTTCTATTCTCTATTTCATTTAATTCTGCTCTAATTCTTATTATTTCCTTTCTTCCGGCCTCATCTGATGCTCTCTACTTGTTCGTTTTTAGGATTAATGCTTTGATTTGGGCCCTTTTTTCTTTTTGGATGTGTGCATTTATTGTTGTAAACTGACCTTGGAGCACTGCTTTTGCTATGTCTCTAAGGTTCTGGTAGGAGGTGCTTTCATTCTCGCTTGATTCTGTGAATTTCTTTATTCCATTCTTAATTTCTTCTATAACTCAGTAGATTTTCAGCAAGGTGTTGTTCAGTTTCCATGTGTCTGATTTTTTTTTTCCTTTGCTTTTTCTGTTATTGATTTCTACTTTTATGGCTTTATGGTCAGAAAAGATGCTTTGTAATATTTTGATGCTTTGGATTTTGTTAAGGCTTGCTTCATGGGCTAATATGCTGTCTATTCTAGAAAATGTTCCATGTGCTTTGAAAAAGGAAGTATACTTGGCTGCTGTTGGGTGGAGTGTTTGGTATATGTATGTCCATGAGAGCAAGCTGACTGATTGTAGCATTTAGATCTTCATTGTCTTTATTGAGCTTCTTTCTGGATGTTCTATCCTTCACCACAAGTGGTGTGTTGACAGTCTCCTCCTATTATTGTGGAGCTGTCTATCTCTCTTTTCAATGGTGTTAGAGTTTCTTTTATGTATTTTGGAGCCCTGTCACTGGGTGTGTAAATATTTATTATAGTTCTGTCCTCCTGGTGTATTGACTCGTCAATCATTATATAGTGTCCTTCTTATCCTTTGTGGTGGATTTTACTTTAAAGTCTATTTTGTCAGAGATTAATATTGTGACTTCTGCTCTTTTGTGAGTGTTGTTTGCCTGATATACTTTTTTACATCCTTTGAGTTTTAATTTGTTTGTGTCCTTATGTCTAAGGTGTGTCTCTTGCAGGTAGCATGTAGATGGATCGTGTTTTTTTATCCATTATGCCACTCTCTGACTCTTCACTGGTGCATTTAGTCCATTTACATTAACGTAATTATTGATAAGTGTGAGTTTAGTGCTGTCGTTTTGATGTTTTTTTTGTGTGTGTGTTGTTGACAATTTTTGTTCCACTTAATTTTCTGTGCTGTGTCATTTTTCTCTATTTTCATCTTTTTCATTGCTGTTGATTTAGTATTTGCTGAGTATATTTTTCTTGTTTTTCATTTTTCTGTGTAGAATTTAGTTTTCTTTGTGATTATCTTAATATTTACCCTTGTTTTTCTAAGTTTAAACCAGTCTTCTATTTCTTTTTATCACCTTGACTTCCTCTCCAAATGAAAAATCTATGTTTACATTTTTTAGTCCCTCTTTTTTGTTTTAATATTGTCATCTTTTACACACTGACATCTCTGTTTCCTTATTTTCTGTTTTAGCTTTGATTTATTTTTGTGACTTCCCTGTGTTGATATATGATTGTTCTGTCCTGTGTTTTAGTCTTGGGTTGTCATCTGATGTGACTGATTTTCTATTCAGAGGACTCCCTTTAATATTTCTTGTAATTTTTGTTTGGTTTTTGCAAATTCCCTAAACTTCTGTTTATCTGGAAATCTCATAATTTCACCACCATATTTGAGAGACAGTTTTTCTGGATATATAATTCTTGGCTGGCAATTTTTTTCCTTCAAGGCTTCATATATGTCATCCCATTGCCTTCTTGCCTGCATTATTTCTGCTCAGTTGTCCAAGTTTAGTCTTACTGACTCTCCTTTGTAGATGAATTTTCATTTAGCTCTAGCTGCTCTTAAAATTCTCTACTTATCTTTGATTTTGGCAAGTTTGATTATAATATGTCTTGGTGACTTTCTTTTGGGATCTACCTGATGTGGCCTTCGATGAGCATCTTTGATAGGTATCTTCTCATCTTTCATGATATCAGGGAAATTTTCTGTTAACAAATATGCAAAAATTCTCTCTGTATTTTCTGTTATCCCCCCTGTTCTGGTACTCCAATCACTTGTAGGTTATTCTTCTGGATAGAGTCCCACACAATTCTTAGGGTTTATTTTTTTAAATACTTTTATCTGATTTTTCCTCAAATAAGTTAGTGTCAAGTGCTTTATCTTCAATCTCACTAATTATGACTTCCATTGCTTCAATTCTGCTCCTATGACTTTCTATTGAGTTGTCTAATTCTGAAATTTTATTGTGAATCTTCTGGATTCCTGATTGCTGTCACTATATGGATTCTTGCAGCCTATTAAATTTTCATTATGCTCTTCTCTAATCTTCTTAAGTTCCTCTATTACTAGGTCTGCATTTTGCCGATCTCCTTCCTGATCTCTTGAAGAGTTCTGTATATTAATCTGTATTTTGCCTCTGGTAATTCCAAGAAATTCTCTTCTTACAGAAAATTTCTTGATTCTTTATTTTGGGAGTTTGCTGAAGCCATCATGGTCTGCCTCATTATAGGATTTGATATTGACTGTTGTCTCCGAGCCATCAATAAGTTGTTATATTTATTTATTTTATGTTTGCTTACAGTGTACTAGCTTCTTATTTTGTTTTGTTTTGATATGCCCAAATAGGCTGCTCATGTGAGCTGATTACTGGTGTCCCTGAAGCTCCAATGACCAGCCACAAGCTGGCCAGATGTGCCACTAAGTATGAGCCCAGGAGTCCACTCACTTCTCCTGTATGAATTCAGCTCAGGTGTCTAGGTAGTTGGCCACCAAGTGTGTGGTGCAGGCTCTCACCTACAGTCCTAGACAGGCATGGGCAATTGTTGTAGGCACAGGCATCTGGCTGCAGCAGGGAGTCATATGCTGATCAAGGTATGGGGCCAACGGCCACCCCCGAGTGTCTGGGAGGAAAGCATGTCCCTGTTTCCTAGAGCTTGTAGGTGGGTGGGTTTTGCAGCCAGACTATGAGCACCCAATGGTGTTAGCTGTAAAGACTGGGGGCCACCACATATTCTTGGGCCCCTGTCTCAGGCAGCTAGGTGATGTGGGTAAAGCCACCAGTGCGCAGGCCCCTGACGTAGGTAGGTGGACACCGTGCTTAATGGGCAGAGCAGTGTCAAAAGTCACGAACTTGCCACTTCACAACTGAAACAGTTAAAGTTAGACTTTAGGTCTATACCCTGTTGTACTGTGGTAGTGAGGGCCTAGGCTGTTGAAATGGGCTCACACAAGTCTATGTAGGGGGAAAGGCACTCAAAGTCCATGGACCCCTTATGCCTGTGCCTAGTCAAAGGAGCAATGCCTACCTTGAGTTCCTGGCTTAGGGGGGCTAACAGATTATTTTTCCCCCGTTCGTTAATTTGTGCCCTCTCCAAGTCTGGGAGAATGGCTCAGGGCACATGACAGGTCCTTTTTCCATCCCAGGGGACTTGGCAATCACTGAAGCTGTCTTGGACCCAGTGCAGAGCAGGGAGTGGGGAGCTAAATGGGAGAGAGATTTTTCCCAAAGGGGGATGTTTTTGATCTGTGCAGTAGGCCAGATGCAAATATTTATCTTCTGCTGATCTAGGGCTGCTTCTCACTGTTTCTGGATGGCTGAGTACACTCTCTGCAACTGGGTCTCTCCCAATGTGAAAAACACCTCCAGAGCACCACTGGTTACCTCACCACACACTACAAGCTGATCTAGCCTGAAGGGCTCCAGGTCCTGTCAGGTCAGGTCTGGTATCTCCTGGCTGCTTCTGAACCGTCTCTCTCTCCCCTTGCCACTCAATCTGATTCCTCAACTTTGCCTTTGATGTTCAAGGCTCCTAGATTGTCATATAAAATCAATTCACTTGTTTTCTCTGGTCTTTGTTGTAAGAGAGACCACTGGAAGCATCTGACTACTCTGCCATCTTGGCCCCACCTCCTATCACGCATTTCAGTAGCCAACAAAATATACAGAAAGCCATTTTCTATATTATGTAAGTGTCCTTTATCCTTAAGTATTAAACCTATGTGACTATTAACAATAATGTAATTTGTACAAATGTCTTACAGTTTATAGAAAACTTATCAAATTATTCTAATTCTTGAACCCTATAATTCCACTTTCCTGAATATTAATAAAATTTCTATAGAAGGGCAGAAAATATAATTATAGAGATGACCACAGTCATTTTTATTTATTTATTTATTTGTTGTACTTTAGATGAAGGTTTACAGAGTGAATCATTTCTCATTAAACAGTACGTATATTGTTTTATGACAATGGTTAACAACCTCCACGACATGTCAACACTGTCTCTTCTCAACCATAGGTTCTCTATTACCAGCTTTCCTGTCCCTTCCTGCTTTCTAGTGCTTGTCCCTGGACTGTTGTGCCCCATTAGTCTCGTTTTGTTTTATGTGGCTGTTTAATCTTTGGTTGAATGGTGAACCTTGCGAGTGACTTCATTACTGAGCTAACAGGGTGTCCAGGGGCCATACTCTCAGGGTTTCTCCAGTCTCTGTCAGGCCAGTAAGTCTGGTCTTCTTTTGGACCACAGTCATTTTTAACAGTCAGAAGTTATTAGCATTAAAAACTATGTTATTAAAAGTTTGTCTCCCAAAATCTGTTGGTCAGGTGATTCCCTAAATGATTTTCTGTATTCCAGACATATTTACCTCCATTGTGTAAAACAGTACAATTTCCTCTTGGTAATCAGGATCAACCACACCAGCTAGTATAGGAATGTTGTTATCTTTTTTTGCCTGTTGATTTAGAGGTATGAGGAGCCTATAGTGGCTGGATGGATTCTTAACTTCTAGTTCAAAGGAACCATTGTTGTGTCTCCTAGTTGAAACATTCCTCTTTTTGTAACTAAGACCTCTAGACCAGCAGAGCATAGGTTCATGGGGGCAGGATGCAAAAATTTTGTGAATGGATCATACAGGTAATAGTGAGTAGTGCCACTCCCACTTACACTCCTTGATTCCTAGAGCCGTGAATCTGGGTTATGGGAGAAACAGCACCATATATTGGACACTGATTTAAAGCATATACAGCTGTCTGTACTCTGCTCCACTGAACACTACAGTTCCTCATGAACAGTGCTCCAGCCCTGCAAGATATTGCCACCTACTGGCATGGTAAATGTGTCTTCAAAAGACTATTCCACCGTTCTACAGCTGCTTAAGGATGATGGAGAACATGATAAGATAAAGTAATTCCATGAGCATGGCCCTACTGATGCACTCCATTTTCTGTGAAGTGAGTTCCTTGATCCAAAATAATGCAGTGTGCAATACCATGACAAAGGAAAAGGCATTCTGCAGGTCCACAGATGGTAGTTGTGTCAGAAATGCTT
The DNA here is from genome assembly GCA_030035585.1 of Dugong dugon. Classification (NCBI taxonomy): domain Eukaryota; kingdom Metazoa; phylum Chordata; class Mammalia; order Sirenia; family Dugongidae; genus Dugong; species Dugong dugon. The sequence continues at coordinate 103,871,954 of CM057463.1, read as the reverse complement.
CATCCATTGAAGGCAAATCTATAACCAGAGTAAGTATCTATCTCAGTAAGAACAAAATGTTGCCCTTTTCATAGTGGAAGTAGTCCCATGTAATCAAACTGCCGCCAGGTTGCTGGCTGATTACCCCAGGTTATGGTATCATTTCAAGGATTCCGTGTTGGTCTCTGCTGTAGCAGACTGGGCAGTCAGCCAAGTTAGCCTTTGTGAGGGGAAGCTGATCTTGCTGAGGCCATGTATAACTTCCATCCTGCCACCATGGCCACTTTTTTCATGAGTCCACTGGATAATGACAGGAGTGGCTATGGAAAGAGACTGTTCGTTATGCACTGAAAGCATCATCCTAAAGTTTGGCAGTTTGAGTCTATTCAACATCTCCATGGGAGAAGGACCTGGCGATATGCTCCCATAAAGATTATAGCCTAGTCAACCTATAGGGCAGTTCTACTCTGTCACATGGGTTCTCTATGGGTCAAAAATAAATTTGATGACACCTAACAACAGCAAAAGCACTTGATTATTAAAATCCTTCTCCTCTGAGGCACCTTTTGGTGAGGAGAGCATTCACATGTAACACAAATATCATAATGTCTTTTGCCCATTCAGATAGGTCTATCCTCATACCTCTTCTTCAGACCTTCCTGTCATCAATTTTTCAAATCATGTACCTTTCAAGCCCCTGACCATCCAGCCAAACAATTGACCCTAGTACTTGAATCAGTATACAATCATAGATTTCTACTTTTAAGCAAAATAAACAATCAGATGCACTGCTTGAAATTTTTCTCACCAGGATTTCCCTTCACCAGTGTCCTTCACAGAAGTCCTAGAAAGTGGCTACAGTGTTTCAGTTGTCCACATTTAAGTGGTACCTGTGTATCACACAGAACCATCTCTAAACCAGGCATGAGTTTTCTCTTCTTCAGTCAACTGATCATAAGGAACTCTCCATGAGACCGTAAGTATGGTCCCGGAGAGAGAAGGTAATATAGCAAGAGGAGGGACAATGGGCATTCCAGTGACTTTCTCATGTAACTTATTTGTGCCTTCAGGATCTGTTTGAGGTTTACCTGGTATATACCTCTTCCGTTTGCTGATGAAGTGCTGCTGTGCTTGCCAAATTTTATGACTTGGTGTGTCAGACAACACCCAGTTTATGATGGGTGGTTTAGGTAGCATGATAACTTGGTGGTCAATGGTCAAGTATTCAGTCTCTACTAAGGCCCAGTAGCAAGTCAGAAGCTGTTTTTCAAAAGAAGAGTAGCTACCCACAGAGAGTAGCAAGTCTTTGTTCTGCTCTGCTGTAATTTACTACATGGCCAAGTTGATTGGGGATGTGGTGAGGATCAATACCCCTGAATCCTTCCTCAGTGGTGGCCTTAGCCTTTACAATTCCTCCAGTAATGTAGTATTGGTTTTGATTCACTATTTTCCTAGGTAGAGGTGCTTCTAATGGCTTCCACTTGGCCTTTCCTAACATAATTGCCCCCCATGTCACATGTCAGATAACCAATGTGAGGATTCTGCCAGTTGCTGAGTATGTCTATTCCAATTATGCATTCTGGAACTTGGAAATCACTATAGAATGGGCTCAAGGATCCACTGAGAGATGAAACTGAGCTAAGACTCCATTGATAACCTGACCTCTGCATGCCTTTACTTTGACTGGTGGACCATAGTGCTATTTTTGGGTCTCTTGTGATTAGTGTCAGTTAGAGCCAGTGCTCAGTAATCTCCCAAAATTCTAATTATTTCCTTTGCCCCAGTGAACTATCACCCTAGTAAAAGGCCCTAGATGTCTTTGGGCAAGGCTGGGAAAAGATCAGCAGTATAAATTTTGGCAATATAATGGGATCCTTCCTTAAGGGGATGTAGCCTCCCCTTCATTCAAAAGATTGTAAAACTGACTCACCTCTGAAAATTGACGGAGGGACTGTGACTCCCTATTTTGATGATTCAAGTTAGACTTCTTTTAATTTTGCCTAATATTAGTCTGCGTATACAGACCAAGTAAATATTTAGTAGATTTCTAATCTATTTCACTCTCAGGGACCAACTGACCAATTAGCGGATGTCATATGTCTATGCAAATCAAACTATTCTGATTACTGCTTTGACTCTGCTGTCCTTTATGGTAGCCACACCCACTTTGTCTTTGGTGACTAAGTGCTGCCACTAGGCCCCTACCGCCTAAGGATCCAATCACCCCCCCTAGCATTTAGGTGTCCCAATTCAGTGGTGGCAGCTCCCACTGTGATATCTGACCTACAGAGAAAAGTCATCACAGTGCTCTTCAGGAATGCTGGGGCTTTCCTCACAAATGCATTCCTCATTGTCATGGTAAATGATCTGTCCTCTGGACACTTCCAGAGTGGGTCTGACATGATAAATCCACTCTAATATTCCAATTTTCTTAAGCCTTTGGATATCTTCTTCTACAGTATACAAAGGAAGTTCTGGTATTTTAACTTCATTTGGTGTAGGTCCCCTTTTGATCCACGTTTCAGCCAACCAATCAAATAAACTGGTAGATCCCTTTCTAACCCTTCATGCTGAAACACTGAATGCAGAATCTCTGCTTATTGGGTCCATATCAATAAATTCAAAATACTTTGTTTCTCCCACCATTATACCTCATTCCTAATATCCATCCCCACCCATATTTCCTAGATTTCTGTCTTTATAAATTAGAAAAATCATTTTTTTTTTACTGTAACATACATGGATCACACTTTGTAACTAACATTTCAGGGCCTGCTGTGACTTGAGTTTATTATGGGTCTAGTTGCAAAGACTTGTGGTTCAGGTGGATCCTGAGGAGGATAAGTGGTGTCTTTCAGGGCCTCTGCTTCAAAGGAGGTCATTACACTTTACTTAGACATAGCTGAATTAATCTCCTCAGATGAGACTGAAGGGATCCTTCTAGAGTCATTAAAAAAAAAAAAAATCAAACCCATTGCCATCGAGTTGAATCTGACTCACAGCAACCCCATGGGACAAAGTAGAGCTGTCCCATAGGGTTTCCAAGGAGCGGCTGATGGATTCAAACTGTTGACCTTTTGGTTAGCAGCCAAGTGCTTAATGACTGCACCACCAAGGCCCCATAGAGTCATTAGTGACCTTAAATTTAACCATATTTAAGCTCCAGTTCCAGAAATCCCAAAACTTATTCAGAGATTTATCCTTAAAATTCTGTTCCTCTAGTACCATTTTTTGGTACCAAAATGTCTTAGTCAGTGTTCTCTAAAGAAACAGAATTACTGATATTGTCAGACAGATAGACAGAGAGAGAGAGAGATTTACCTAATAGAATTGGCGCATGAAACTGTAGGGGAACTAGCAAGTTCAAATTCCATTGGTCAGGCAACAGGCTGGAGATTACATGATGGAAAGCTATCTGCTTTACTCGATGGCAACAGGTTTGATCTAGTCACATGTAACTACTTCATAAGAGCAACTAAACTAGTTCATTACCAAACCATTGAGCACCACAGCCTAGCCAAGTTGATAAATGAAATGAACCATAAAGAAAAATTATCAGAGGGACTCTATTTTTCATTCTGATCATCTGTTAATATTTTTATCACTGACTTTGTTTTCTTTGACTGATCAAGACTTCTTAATGGGAGATAACTGAGAAAAGTTAGGAGCCTTACTTCCCTTTACATGTGGTACAAATCAGTTGTCTTTTCATAACCTGAAAGGTTCCAAATCACTAGTATCTTAAGTAATTTGAATTACAAGTTTCAGTGAGCAAGTATGTTCCATTGAAGAACAATATGTCTTCGTGCATGCATTTTGTCTAATATTGACTATTTTCTCTCTTACATACAATGTTGCTAAAAGTAGCAAAGAAGAGTCAATACTAACTAACACTCTGATGTTTTTAAACCATTTTCTCAACAACTACATGCTCAGGAGCATGTGGTCCACCTTCTAAAATATAGCAAGCGATAATTAAGCGTTTTGGCATGGTATAAGGCAAACTGGCTTTCCAGATATTTTACTTGTATTATTATTTTTGAAAGCATTCCACTTTCACTTGCTACATTGATTATTAGCTAGGATACAGACTAACATTCTGTAGAAAATTAGTGCTAAAGCTAAACAGAAGATAATTTATTTTTATCTCACTTAACAGGCTAATGTAGCCACGTGCATCATAGTATCTCTGTCCATAAAATTAGTCATAACTCAGGTTTCTTCTACATATTTGTCTATATAATAAAACATAATTTCTAAAAGCATATGCTTTTCAGCTTTCTGTAAGTCAGAAAAAAAGAAAGTGGATGTTAAGTAATATCCTCTAATACAAGTTATGGAATTCATACACATCATGTCTATACACATTCTATTAATAAAATGTTGTTACATGATAATATCTAGCTAGGCAATGATGAAAATATAATATCTAGGTGCATGGTCAGATGTATTGCTAAAAGTGTTTAATTAAATGAAGAAGGTAAAAATGGATGATGTAGGAAACATGCACTTTCTGCCATGGGCATAAACACTCATAACCTGATTTGGAATGATGGAATACAGATTTATAAAAATTAAAAATAAAACTAAGGATGGATATACTTTATTATTTCTGATATCTATTTATCTCTGAAATAATAAAATCAAGAAAAGGGATGTTAATAATGCCAGATATTGTATACAGATATCTGTATGGTAAAAAAACAAAAACAAAGAAACCAACAACAACATGTTTTAAGTTACTAAATACTGTGTGGCCAGGAAATTTTAAAAAAAGGGAATACTAATACCAAAGAGCATAGTTACATTAACCAAGTTGTTATTGTTAGCTGCCATTGACCCAGTCCCCAACTCATGGAGACCTCATGCAGAATGGAAGGAAATATTGACTTGGCCAGCACTATCTCCATGATCCCTTACAGATTGAACGATCGTGATCCATAGGGTTTTCATTTGCTGATTTTTTGAAGTAGATTTCCAGACCTTTATTCCTAATCCACCTTAGTCCAGAAGACCTACTTACACATGTTAAGCACCATAGCAACACATAATAATGCATATTTAATATGAAATAATAAAATTAACATTCAATATCATTTTAAAATACTGGGTCATGATCCCTATAAACACACACATAAACCCACTTAAAATGTGGATGCCCTTTTGATTTGGGGAAGTTTCTTTTTTACTAGACTTGATATATTGATCATATTAAGCATTAAATATTTCCTCGTGTTTGGACTGATAGATGAAATAAATTCATGCAATTAAAATTTATCCAGTGATAAAAATGAGTACATATTATTATTTAAATTGTATTTCTTATAATCATATAAATTTAGACTCACAAAGGAGTTTTAATTTAACATACTGAGTTATGTTGTTGTTGTTGTGTTAGGTGCCATCAAGTTGGTTCCTACTCACAGTGACCCTATGTGCAACAGAAAGAAACCCTGCCCAGTCCTGTGCCATCATCACAATCATTGTCATGCTTGAGTCGATCGTTGCAGCCACTGTGTCAATTCATCTCATTAAGGATCTTCCTCTTTTTTGCTGACCCTCCAATCTATTAGGCATGATGACCTTCTTCAGAGACTGGTCCCTCCTGATAACATTTCCAAAGTACCTGAGAATTCTCACCATCCTTGCTTCTAAGGAGCAGTCTGGCTGTACTTCTTCCAAGACAGATTTGTTCATTTTTCTGGTAGTCCATGGTATATTCAATATTCTCTGCCAACACTATATTCAAAGGCATCAATTCTTTGATCTTCCTTATTCATTGTCCAGCTTTTACATTCATATGAGGCAATTGAAAATACCACGACTTGGGTCAGGTGTACTTTAGTCCTCAAAGTGACATCTTCGCTTTTTAAAACTTTAAAGGGGTCTTTTGCAGCAGATTTGCCCAATGCAATACATCTTTTGATTTCTTGACTGCTGCTTCCATGGGCATAGACTGTGTATCCAGGTAAAGTGAAATCCTTAGTGAGTTATGGTACTTCCAAAAATTTAATTCACTTTGGTGAAATATTGCATTTGTCTATTTCTAACAATTTTAACAGTGGCATGTTACAAGATAAAAATGGGATGACCAAAAACAGTTACAATACTTTAATTATAATTTGAGAACTATGTTTAAAAAACGTACTCTACACAGAAATCTTTTCATACTATTTCTTAAATTCAGATCAAAAACATTTTTCCCTTTCTAGACTATTGAAAGTCAGAAATGTTTTCTTTGATGGAATGTATAATATCACATGAGGTCCTTGACAATATTTATATTTTGAAATGTAAGAAACGTGTAGTATTTCTGTTAAGATTTTGCTGTGTAACAAACTACCTCAAACCTCAGTGGCTTATAACAACAACCATTTATCTGGCTTATGCGTCAGGAATTGTGGGAGGTCTGGAATTGAGGGAGGTCAGGAATGGTGGGAAAAGCCTCACCTGAGGTTGACTGGAGTTCATTCATGAATTTATTCACCTACTGGGACTGCTAAAGCTGTCTTACCATTAGCTGGGTTGCATTGATTCTCTTTCACATGGTGACTCATCTTCCAATACTTTGCATCAGATGTGTTCACATGCTCTCAGGGATTTAAGCACAGCAAGAGAAGAAAGTCCAAGTGAGATAGATGCCCCAATCCTCTAGTTTTTCCGTATGTATTCATGCCTCACTGCCCAAAGCAAGTCACATAATGACTGAGAAGGTTGTTGTTGTTAGGTGCCGTTGAGTCAGTTTCAACTCATAGCAACCCTATGTACAACAGAAAGAAACACTGCCCAGTCCTGCGCATCCTCACTATCGTTGCTATGTTTGAGCCCACTGTTGTAGCCACTGTGTCTATCCATCTCATTGAGGGTCTTTCTTTTTTTCGCTGACCCTCTGCTTTACCAAGCATGCTGTCCTTCTCCAAGAAATGAGTCCTCCTGATAACATGTCCAAAGCATGTGAGAAGTCTCACCGTCTTTGCTTCTAAGGAGCATTCTGGTTGTACTTCTTCTAAGACAGATTTGTTCATTCTGGCAGTCCATGATGTATTCTATATTCCTGGCCAATACTACAATTCAAATGCACCAATTCTTCTTCGGTCTTCTTTCTTCATTGTCCAGCTTTTGCATGCACATGAGGCAACTGAAAATACATGGCTTGGGTCAGGCATACCTTAGTCCTCAAAGTGACATCTTTGCTTTTTAACATTTTAAAGAGGTCTTTTGCAGTAAATTTGTCCAATGCAATACATCCTTTGATTTTCTTGACTGCTGTTTCCATGGGCATAGATTGTAGAATCAATTAAAATGAAATTCTTGATAACTTCAATATTTTCTCCATTTATGATGATGTTTATTGGTTCAGTTGTGATGATTTTTGTTTTCTTTATGTTGAGGTGCAATCCATAGTAGAGTCTGTAGTCTGATCTTCATCAGTAAGTGCTTCAAGTCCTCTTGACTTTCAGCAAGCAAGTTTGTATCACCTCTATTGTAGGCTGTTAATGAGTCTTCCTTCAATCCTGATGCCTCATTCTTCTTTATATAGTCAATCTTCTGGGATTATTTGCTCATCATACAGATTGAGAAAGTATGGTGAAAGATACAACCCTGACACATACCTTTCCTGACTTTAAACCACACAGTATTCCTTTAATCTGTTCAAATGACTATGTGTCTTGTTCTATGAACATGTTCTTTATTAGCATAATTAAGTATTTTGGAATTCCCATTCCTCCCAATTTTATCCATAATTTGTTCTGATCCACACAGTTGAATGCCTTTGCATAGTCAATAAAAAACAGATAAACATTTTTCTAGTATTCTCTGCTTTCAGCCAGGATCCATCTGACATCAGCTGTGATACCCCTTGATCCATGTCATCGTCTGAATTCATCTTGAATTTCTGGCAGTTTCCTCTCAATATACTGCATACAACCACTTTTAAATGATCTTCAGCAAAATTTTACTTGTGTATGATATTAATGATATTGTTAAATAATTTCTGCATTCTGTTGGATCACCTTTCTTTGGAAAGGGCACAAACATGGATCTCTTCCAGTTGTTTGTCCAAGAAGCTGTATTTAAACATTCTTGACATCAGTGAGTGAGGCCCTCCAGTGCTGGGTCCCTTTGTTGAAACATCTCAGTTGGTTCTCCATCAATTACTGGAGCCTTGTTTTTCACAATTTCCTTCAGCACAACTTGGACTTCTTCCTTCAGTATCATCAGTTCTTGTTCATATCTTACCTCCTGAAATGGTTGATGGTCTACCCATTCTTTTTGATACAATGACTCTATTTCTTCCATCTTCGTTTGATTCTTTCTGTGTCATTCAATATTCTCCCTGTAGAATCCTTTAATATTTCCACTCAAGGCTTGAATTTTTTTCTTCAGTTCTTTCAGCTTGAATAATGCTGAATGTGTTCTTTTCTTTTGGTGTTCTAACTCCAGGTCTCTGCACATGTCATTTTAGTACTTTACTCTGTCTTTTCAAGCTGCCCTTTGAAATCTTTTGTTCAGCTCTTTTATTTCATTTCTTCTTGCTTCAGCTGCTCAAAGTTCAAGAACAACTTTCAGAGTTTCTTCTGACATCCATTTTTTGTCTTTTCTTTATTTCTTGTCTTTTTAATGACCTTTTGCTTTTGTCATGTATAATGCCCTTGATGTCATTCTACAACTTGTCTGGTCTTCAGTCATTACTGTTCAATGTGTCAAATCTCTTCTGGAGATGGTATGTAAATTCAGGTGGGATATACTCAAGGTTGTACTTTGGCTCCTGTAGACTTGTTCTAACTTTCTTCAGCTTCAATTTGATCTTGAATATGAGAAATTGTTGGTCTGTTCCACAGTCAGCCCCTAGCCTTGTTCTAACTGATGATATTGAGCTTCTCCATTGTCTCTTTTCACACACGTAGTCAATTTGGTTCCTGTGTTTCCCATCTGGTGAGGTCCATGTGTATAGTCACTGTTTATGTTGTTGAAAAAAGGTATTTGCAGTCAATGAGTCATTGATCTTGCAAAATTCTATCATTCAATCTCCGGTGTCATTTCTGTCAACAAGCCCATATTTCCCAATCACCGATCCTTTGTTTCAAACTTTCACATTCCAAACACCAGTAATTATCAATGCATCTTGATTACATATTTGATCAATTTCATACTGCAGAGATTGGTAAAAATTTTAAATTTCCTCATCTTTGACATTAGTAGTTGGTGTCAATTTGAATAATAGTCTTATTAAGTAGTCTTCCTTGTTGGTGTGTGGTTATTACTCTATCACTGACAGCTTCGTACTTCAGGATAGATGTTGAACGTTCTGTCTCAGTTATCTAGTGCTGCTATAACAAAAATACCACAAGTGGGTGGCCTTAACAAACAGAAAATTATTCCCCTACAGTGTAGGATGCTAGAAGGCTGAATTCAAGGTGCCAATTCCCAGGGAACGCTTTCTCTCCCTGTTGGTTCTGGGGGTAGGTCCTTGTTATCAATCTTCCCCTGATCTAGGAGCTTCACAGCACAGGGACCACAGGTTCAATGGACACACTTTGTTCCTGGTGCTTCTTTCTTGGTGGCATAAGTTCCCTCTCCTTTTGCTTGCTTCTCTCTTTTATATCTGAGAAGAGATTGACTCTAGATACAACCTAAACCTCATTAGCATAACTGACTCTAATCACGCCTCATTAATATCATAGAAGTTAGTATTCACAAAACATAGGAAAATTACATCTGATCACAAAATGAAGGATGACCACACAATACTGGGAATCTTGACCTAGCCAAGATGACACACATTTTGGGGGGACACAATTCAATCCATAGCATTCCACCCTTTGGCCCCCCAAAATTCATGTCCTTGCCCGGTGTAAAACACTCTTACCCCATCTTAACATCCCAAAAGTCTTACATCAACTCCAGGTCCAAATTCCATCCTGGGGCAAAATTTCTCTTCATCTGTGAAATCTGGAATACAAGTTATCTGCTTCCAAAGTACAACAGTAGAAAAGGCACAAGGTAGACATGTCCATTGCTAACAAGAGAAACTGGGGTGAAAGATGGGATAAGAGGTACTAAGCAAATCAGCAGAACACATTAATTAGCTTTCAAGTCTTGAAAATTATCCTCTGTTCTCTGAGACCATTTGGACAATGGCCCTGCCTTACAACCTCTGGTTGTTGGCCACACTCTCCAGATTCTTGTTGGATGTTCCTCAGCCCTGGGCTTCAGCTGTGCCTTCCAGGACACTGGGATGGCAACTCTGCTCCCTAGGATTTGGGTGACTCCATTCTCCTAGTCCATCTGAGTGGCTACCCTACTCCCTCTGCTCTGACAGGCTTCATTCTTCTACCTCTTGCACATGGCAGTTCTACTCCCTCAGCTTTGGGCAGCAGATCTGGCCCCATCCTTCTGGTACTCGTGAAAGGCAGCCACACACTCTGGAACCAAGTTGGTGAAGATCTGACTCTTTGAAACCTAGGAGGCCATGGCCCCACCTTTTGAGATCCAATAGGTCATGACTATTTTTGAGACCACAGATGTCGTAGCCCTACCCTTTGAGACCGACGCAGCTCTGCTTCCTTTGTTCCTTGTCTCCTCAGCTTCTGCTTCCTGATTTCATGGCCTCTCAGCCCCTTGGGCCTCTTGGGCGAGCCAGTCCTCTTCCCTGCTTAAGCAAGTGTTACAAAGTTATTTAGCACTACTGATAAGTGCCTGGAGCATAGATAGACTCTATTATAAGAAGCTCTACAAAGTCACATTGCAAGAGTGTGAATGAAGGGTAGAAGTAGTTTGGACTATTTACAATATATATTATATGGTCATTTTTTATTAAAAATATTTTACTTTTAAATTTCTTATTTATTTTCACTAATTATCATCTTAGGCTATTAAAAATAATGGTGTACTATTGTTTACACTGATGCAATATTTTAATAGCATAAGAATCACACTACCACTATTGCTATGTAAGTACAGAGTACTTGTGAAATTAGGAGAAATATTAATATGACAGTAGCTTCTTAATTCACTAAGAATCCTTGAATTTTTAGAAAAGATTACATAAAGCTACTCTAACCAGTCCCAAACCCTAGCTATAATTCTGAAATCTTATCCATTCAAAATATATTTTATACATTTAAACTATTTGTCTTAGTTGAATTTAAATTACATACAAATGTTTTATCTCTAAATGATGATTATTTACTATTTTTTACCTTCACTTTATAAATGAAATAATAAAAATGTGTTTGTTGTTTTTTTCATGTTCTTCATAAGTTCATTACACCGTATAAAAACAAAGTGTCAAGATTAACCTGATTAACATGACTCACAGAGATTTTGCAGATTCTAAGTTAATTTTTAAATTAAGCATTTCTCTTTTAAACAGTTTATATTGGTAGAATCTGTATATTTATCTGTTCATTTTTCTTTAAAACTGTTGCCAAAATTATAGTGCTAAGATGTTCACATCTTCGAGAAATTGAACACGTTGATGTTGGAAAGACTTTGGATCTGGTTGCCATCTCGTTACCTTGGAAACCATACGCTAGGAAATGAACTGCAGTGCTGAGTTTGAACATGCACCATGGAAACCAGGAAAAAGAAACTCACCTGTATGACAGTAGATTACTGAAAATGTAGGGGGTGAGGTTGGGAGAAAGCAAGGGATATACAAGAGTCCATTATAATTTTTTTTAATTTAAAATTTTGAGCTAATTAATACCTGATAGTATAATAGAATTGAAAGGGAAACTGTAGCTTCCAAAATATGTCACCCAATTCCTGCAGCAGAAGAGTAATAATGTACTTATTATGATGATTAAAATCTTCAGGCACTAACAGAGGTCTTAGTCTTCAACAAGCTGTAATTAAGAGGAGTTCATATTGTTTTGCATTATCTCAAAATATAACCATTTTAGGAAATATGAAAAATGAACAGAGGTAATGTGAATTCCATAAGGAAATTCTGTTGCCTACTTTACTTTTTTAAATTTATAAGATGAATATATAGTGTGGTATTCTATTCAACTACACTCACTAATCACAGGTTTTGGTAAAATTAAAAGTGCCCAGTGCAGTAAACTATTCTAAATATCCCCCTCACCCTGGTTAATCAAATACTCATGTAGGGGGTGCTGTGAAAGGGCTTTGCAGATGGAATTAAGGTTACTGATTAGATGAGCTTAAAATAGAAAGATTATCCTGGATTATTTGGATGGGCCCAATATAATCATGTGAGTCCTTAAAAGCAGAAGAAGGCGGCAAAGTTGTGAGTCTGAGAGATGTGGTGGGAGAGGATCACAGTAGGAAAGAGATGAGCCCGAAAAGGAGGACAGACATATTCTAAGCTTGACAAGACTTGATCCTGGCTTTACAGATAGAAAAATCGGCCTCAAAACAAGTAATGTGTGCCGCCAACAAGGAGACTGAAATCTCAGCCCTACAACAGAAACATGATATTGAATTTTACCAATCACTTGGATGTTCAAGGAAACAAAGTCTACAATAGAGTCTCTAGAAGAGAACACATTTATTTTGGCCTTATAAGACCAAAACAGATAACCAAGCAGAGCCCACTGAACTTCTGACATACAGAACTCCGAGATAGTGAATTTGTGTTGTTTTGGTTTGTGGCAATTTGTTACGTCAGCAATAGAAAACACAGATAACTACTTTGGATTTTTATGCAATACATTAAGTCGATGATTATGTAACTCATTTGTTTTCTCTCATGCATTGTTAAGTTTATTAATTCAGATAGATAAATAGATATGGAGAGAGAGAGAAAGGAGAGAACATCCTTCTAGTACTCATCAAAATTGTAATTAAATATATATTGGTGTGCTAGTTTATTTTAACTCTGTATCTTCTGCTATAAAGAACATTCCATAATAAAAGAGGCCATGGGACCATGTGTTTATTGTTCACCAATATATATGAAGCATGACGCAGGACCAGGCAGTGTTTCATTCTGTGGTGCACAGGGTAGCTATGAGCCTGAACCAACTTGATGGCACCTAACAACAACAACAACATATATGAAGAACTAAGCCAAAATCTGGAAGTTTAACAAATGTTTGCTGATGGAGTTAATTAATTAATTAATTAATGGGGAGAAGCTTGGTTATGATATACAGAGCATATTCCCTGTACTTAATACATTTAAATTATGTCAAATTATTAACATAATTTATTTTGAGTAAATGATGTTAACATACTTAACATAACTGGGTTATGCCAAATACACACAAATGTATATGATTAAAAGATGTGAATTGTAATTTCCATAAGGATAGAAAAAACAGTGAATCCTATAGGATTTCAGAGAAGGTAGTGGTTACACTTCTTTAGCACGATTCAGGGATGTTTTTGGAGTGGTGGCAAATTTGTCTGTAATAAAATATATATATATATATGTGTGGATAGGATATTGATAATCAGAATTGATATGACCAGTGCTCAAAGCAGAGGAAAGTTCATGAGTGAGGACAATATGTATTAAGAGGATTATTTATAATCATCATTGGAAGACTGAATGTTTGGGTTTACATTGTAGGGAGACTTAATGTGAGTCTTCATACTTTATGCTATACAGAATTCAGTTTACAGATGGAAACGGTTGAGGTTTTTCTGTTTGTTTATTGATGGACAGTGCTGGTTTTGGAAGCACATCTGAAATTTTTATTCTACTTTTACGTGTGATAATTCAGACCTATTAATTCTATTTTTTTCCCATAGTAAATGTTTACATAGGAACACCTTGCACTGACTGAATGACTGGCATCAATGTTTTAAATCTTTTCCTTTTAGAAGTGCTTAAAATACTTAATCCGGGGGACTGAGAGTCTTATCATTTCTATTGTAGGGATGACATGAAATGTTTCCATTCACATTCACAGAAATATTCAAATATTATCTTTTTTTTTTCCAAGAGGAGTGAAAGTACTTGATTAATTATCACAGGGCATTTTATTTTATCCTAAATTATTCCACTCTGTTCTAAAAATCTGCTCAGATTCTCTAAGCATTTTGAAATCTTGGAATTATTTTAAATATATGCATATTTTTAAAGAAAATGTTTGTTGAAGTAACCAAATTAGTACTTACATAATCACATAATTTTACGGATTTTGCCATTTACATAGAAGGTTTGGTTAGTTACTTAACATCTATATATCCATTAGCCTTCTTTAGTTTTCACCACAGTTGACCAGATCACAGTGAAAGTACAAATGACTTACAAACAAAGGTACACCTACAAATTCTTAGCGTAGTCTAAAATAAATATATTGCATATGGATCAAAGAACAGAAATGCATACTAAACTGTCCTCAATAGGAGAAGCCAGTCAGAGTATATGCCATAAGAACCATTGTGACAAATTTAGGTTGAAAGTTGGTGGTTCTTGATACCTAAGCTTCTATTTGATCATTGGCTAAGGACTGTTTTTTGCTTTTTTTTTTTTTTTCCTTTTTCATGAATATAATCATGTTTTATTTTTTTAACTGCTCAATAAAAATAAAATGCAAAATTATGTTGTAACATAACTGTATTTTCACTTCAACACTAATTTTTCACTTGAGGCAAACTCTGGAGCCAATAATGCCATACATTTGGTGGCCAATTCATAATTATTGCCCTTTCTGGTTTTCTTAATAATGCAGATACTTCTAAATACAGTTTCTTTTTCATACTGATTTTTTTTTTTTTTTTGCTATCTCTTTAATTAAGCCTTAGCTTCACAACAGAATTGGTTTATAAAAGAAAGCCTTCAATCACTTGAAAGAGTGCGCTAGAGTTTTCTGCTTATCTATTTTGGTAATAAAATTGAAACTCAGTCTTACGTTGTTGTTAGGTGCCTTCCAGTCAGTTCTGACTCATAGAAACCAAAAAAAAACAAAACACTGTCTGGTCCTGCACCATCCTCATATTCATTGCTATGTTTGAGCCCATTGTTGCAGCCACCATGTCAATTCATCTACTTGAAGATCTTCCTCTTTTTAGCTGACCCTCTACTTTACCAAGCATAAGCCTTCTCCAGGGACCGGTCCCTCCTGATAACATGTCCAAAGTATGTGAGACAAAGTCTAGCCATCCTTGCTTTTAAGGACCATTTTGGCTGTGTGTCTTCCAAGACAGATTTGTTTGTTCCTCTGGCAGTGGATTATATATTCAATATTCAAAGGTGTCCGTTCTTCAGTCTTCATTATTCATTGCCCAGGTTTCCCATGCTACGAGGAGACTGAAAATGCTATGGCTTGGGTCTGGCAAATCTTGGTCCTCAAAGTGACATCTTTGCTTTTTAACACTTTACAGAGATCTTTTGCAGCAGACTTGCCAAATGAAATACGTCCTTTGATTTCCTGACTGCTGCTTCCATGGGTGCTGATTATGGATACAAGTAAAAATGAAATACTTGACAATTTCAATATTTTCTCCATTTATCCTGATGTTTACCCTTTAGTCCAGCTGTGTCAAGTTTTGTTTTCGTTATGTTGAGGTGTAAGTCATACTGAAGGCTGTGGTCTTTGATCTTCACTAGTAAGTGCTTTGAGTCCTCTTCACTTTCCACAAGCAAGGTTGTGTAATCTGCATAACTCAGGTTGTTAATGAGTCTTCCTCCAATCCTGATGCCCCGTTCTTCTTCATGTAGTCCAGCTTCTCTGATTATTTGCTCAGCATACAGATTGAATAACTATGGTGAAAGAATACAACCCTGACATACACCTTTCCTAACTTCAAACCACGCAGTAGCCCCTTGTTCTGTTCCTAGGACTGCCTCTTGATCTATGTACAGCTTCCTCATGAGCACAATTAAGTGTTCTGGAACTCCCATCGTTTGCAATGTCATTCATAATTTGTTACGATCCACACAGTTGAATGCTCTTGTATAGCCAATAAAACACAGGTAAATATCTTTCTGATATTTTCTGCTTTCAGCCAAGATCCAGCTGACATCAGCAATGATACCCCTCATTCCATGTTCTCTTCCGAATCAGGCTTGAATTTCTAGCAGTTGCCTCTCAATCTACTGCTGCAATCATTTTTGAATTATCTTCAGCAAAACTTTACTTGTGTGTGATATAAATGATATTGTTCAATTACTTCCACACTATGTTGGATCACCTTTCTTTGGAACGGTTACAGATATAGATCTCTTCAATTCAGTTGACTGGGTAGCTGTCTTCAAAATTGCTTGACATAGATGAGTGAGCACTTCCAGCTTTGTATTCATTTGCTGAAACATTTCAGTTGATATTCTGTCAATTCCTGGAGCCTTATTTTTGCCAATGCCTCTAGTGCAGCTGGACTTCTTCCTTCAATACCGCCGGTTCTTTATCATACGCTATCTCCTGAAATGGTTAAAAGTCAACCAATTCCTTTTGGTCCAGTGACTCTGTGTATTCCTTCCATCTTCTTTTGATGCTTCCTGCGTCCTTCAATATTTTGCCCATAGACTCCTTCAATATTGCAACTCGAGAGTTGAATTTTTTTCTTAGGTTCTTTTAGCTTAAGAAATGCCTATCATGTTCTTCCCTTTCGGTTTTCTAACTCCGGGTTTTGGCACATTTCATTATCATACTTTGTCTTCTCCAGCTTCCCTTTGAGGTCTTCTGTTCAACTGTTTTATGTTGTCATTTCTTCCTTTCCCTATGTTTAAGAGTAAGTTTCAGAGTCTCTTCCAACATCCATTTTGGTCTTTTCTTTCATTCCTGTCTTTTTAATAACTTCTTTTTTCAAGTGTGATGTCCTTATTGTTATCCCACAACTTGTCTGGTCTTCTTTCATTAATGTCCAATGCTTCAAATCTGTTCTTGAGGTGGTCTGTAAATTCAGGTGGGATATACTCAAGATCGTACTTTGATTCTTATGGACTTATTTTAATTTTCTTCAGTTTCAACTTGAATTTTTGTATGATCAGTTGATGGTACGTTCTGCAGTTAGCCCCTGGCTTTGTTCTCATGGATGATATTGATGATATTCAGTCTTATAGTAGCTGCCATATAGGGAGCCATATTTGGAATTTACCAGTAGTACTAATTTGTTAGCTTATCTGTTCCTTTAATTACATGTGAATTCTCCCAAAACAGATTGCCACCTCCTTAAAATCAGGAAACATGTTTTATTTCTCTGGTATGTAGAAGCAAGCACATGCTGACTGTGACCTGTCAGATAATCATTAAAGCCTCCTGCTGCCGGCAAATGTTTATGAAAGTAAGCAGATGATTTTATAGACTATGAATACGTTTATTATTTGCTGTTTATTTCATTGGTGCAGAAAACTGAGAGAGAACAGTGGAGAAGACAGCCATACTCCCATAACCTACTATTCGATGAAGACATACAGGTGATTTCTTGTTTTTAAACTCTTGGGAAATTTCAGTCTACAGGGGTATGAGAACTTGATCTCTGAGAAGAGATCTTCACTATCAAGGGACATTACATCACTTATTTAACTTGATATTTAAAGGATTCCACATTTAGACTGAAACCTAATCTCCTAGTCTTGTTACCCCAGTCTCCTTTGCATTAATTGTCTAGAATGTATTCACATTTCTCCCCTTATTACTTCTCAAATACATTTAGATCTTTCCTAAGCTTAGATCTAATCTGTTTATGCTCTCATCATTGGTTAAAATCCTTGCTTCATGAGCAAACTCTCTTCATCTTCCTCATCTATAAAACAAGGAGACAGTATTATACCCCTCATTTTTGTCAGGATTACATGAATTAGTGGATACAAATTACAAATCACAGTGTTACACACATTGTAAATGGCTGACAAATGTTGTGTATTATCATTTTTGTCAATAGTGTCCCAATTCTTGTAGGCAAGGCATAGGGAGTTATCAGTTCTCATTCTCCTTGGTTACTTATAATAACATTTTATCATTTAAAAAAAAAAAAAAACTTTCTCACCTACTCACATTATACATCACATGATATTTAAGTGTATAAAATGTCTTTTCTAGTACATTAGCATTAATAAGAATGTTTACATTATAAAGAAAAAAGTTAAATAAAAGTTTACCAAGTAAATGTGATGAAAATTCCAGTTTTGTGGATTTCCTACATAGAAAAAACAAAAGCATATATATTAAATTTCTTTTTTTATATGACTAGATTATGCTAGTTTTGTTTCTTTATTCTTTTCTATATTTTTCTAATTTCACAAAGTACACCACTTATTATTCTAGTTCATTACTGAAGTCTTACCTGATCATCTTACTTTCTGGAGATAGTACTCTCTTTTGAATTTTCAAGACAATTTTTTTTTGTCTGTTTCTGTCAGATATCAATTTTCCATATGCTCTTCCATTTTGTCTACTTATTGTAAAGGTATTCTGGTCATCTATGGATGCATAAAATACTACCCCAAAACTTAATGGCTTAAGATAACACAAAATGTTTTATTACATTGTATGACTTTGTAGGTCCACAATATAGGCAGGACTTGACTGAGCAATTCTGAGTGGCAACTGGAGTCACCTGATTGACTTCAGATGGTGACTGGGCTGGGCTGTAGGGTTCAAGACACCTCGTTCACATTTATGCCTAACACCCTGTTGCAGACTGCTAGAAGACTGGGCTCAGCTGGGCACTCATCACTCTCTTGCTATGTAGTCTTAAGTAGGAACTTTCTACATTATTTCTTAGTGGGATATTCATATTTAATACATTGCTGTCTTTGGGCTGCCTGAATCCAGGGTGGAAGTTGCTGGTCCTATTTAAGTCTCACCTGGAACAAGCATAGCGTCACTTCCACAATCTTCTATTGATCTTACAGGTCAGACTAGATTCAGGAGGAGAGGAAAAATGCCTCACTTACTGTCTTCATCATCTAGTGCTGTTCTAACAGAAGAACCACAAGTGGATGGTTTTAACAAAGAGAAGTTTATTTCCTCACAGTCAAAGTAGGCTAAAAGTCCAAATTCAGGGCGTCAGCTCCAGGGGAAAGCTTTTTCTCTCTGTCGGCCTTCTTCTCTCAGTGTTCCCCCAGACTAGGAGCTTCTCTGCACAGGGACCTCAGTCCAAAGGACACACTCTGCTCCTGGCACTGCTTTCTTGATGGTATGAGGTCCCCTATTCTCTCCTTGCTTCCCTTTCCTTTTATCTCTTGTAAGGTAAAAGCTGGGGCAGGCCACACCCAGGGATATGACCTGGGTAAGGGTGGTGTTACAATCCCACCCTAATTCTCTTTAACATAAAATTACAATCACAAAATGGAGGCCAACCACACAATTCTGGGAATCATGGCCCAGCCAAACTGATACACACATTTTTCGGGGGACATAATTCAACCCATGACACTTATCAATAAATGGATTGCAAATTACAGGCCATCTCTAACTTTCCACAGGAGGGTATCTTGTGATAACAGAGTGGAAAATTACTATAATTTTGGTAACCAGAATTTGTTTACTGCTTTATATTATAAAGGAGAATTTAATGTACATTAGTTTCTTATCTTATTAATTATTTATAATACTTATAATCACCTTGAAATACTGCTATTACTATATTTATCTTCAGTTTGGGGGTTTGAGGTGTTCTGATGAGGAACATCCTTTTTCTTTTCCAAGTTCTGTACTGATTCAGAGACAGAGAAGATCAGCAGATGAAGACTAAAAAGAAAACAACTTCATTACTGAGAAAACTGATGTTAAAGAATACAGTTTATATCTGTGGACAACTGGGTTTCCTAATACTAAACTCTAGATTAGGCATCATTATCCATGCAGGAGATGGGTGACATTCCCTGCAAAACAGAAAGCAGAGCTGAAGACATATTCTCTGCTTTCAAATCAGTTTTCAAGGAAAATGAGAGAGTTGGGTCTGGATTTCACAAGTCTAGTTTCTCACTTCTGTTCCTCAGGAAAGTGGTATGTATCTGGATGCAGAGATACAAGACACAGAACAATAAATGAGCACAGAGCAACACTGCCCACCTTAACATTTGCTAATGAGAACATTCAGAATCTAAGAGATGAAGAGATTTTCCAAGGTTACAAATGTAGGAACTTGTAGATTAAGATTTTAAATCTAGGTCTTCTGAGTCCAGTGCACCAAGCTCTTTGCAATATAACACACCAAAGCTCTAGAAGAATGAAACCTTGCCATGACAGATCTTTCCGCCTATCAGAGCACCTGCCAGGAGACCACGTATCCTGTAATCTCTCAGTATTTGTATTGGTAGCATCTGTCATAAGCAAAGCAATTGCAAAGCTTTACAGACCATTATTTCTTGTGTATTGAACACTTAGGGCAGCATTTCCCAGTGTATTCTGTGATGGTATATGTTCACAAGAATGCTCATAAGTCACTTTATTGGACATTTCTAAGTCATTTCTAAATTTACTTCGCCATTTTAATAGTGTCTAAGTGAGCAAAGTGAGTTTAGTGAGCTAGTAAACAATGAACTTTCTCCTACAGAAAATTAATAATGGAAGCTCTCTGAAGATTAAAATTGAACTCAAAATCTACTTTTGGAATTTCACCAAGTTTCACCATTTAGTGCTTTAAATACCATGGACACTGGCAACCTTAGTCATATATTTTGCTGAACAAGGCTTCCAGTGAATATTGAAAAACAATTAAAAAGTTATACTTAAAACAGAGTTTGAGGTTTATCTATCATTTGTACTTTGTCCACATTTTAAAAAAATGTGTAATTCATGCTATTTTCCTATTCTCCCTTGCTTTGTAAAGTATGCACACACACACAGTGTCAGAGGTGAGGAAAACATGCTTCACAATGGTCATTTAAAATGATTAAGTTTGGATCAGAGGAGAGTGAAACTATTGAACAATGTCTAAATTAATAATTTGAAGTTAGCCAGCAATCTGACAAACATGGTGTTGGAATTGTGCAGTCTATAAATTTAACACTTGTCATTAATATCGGATCAAAGGCTTTTGCAAAACTTTCCATTCTTTTAAAAATAGATACACAGGTAGGCGATGTACAACCCTCACTAGGTACCAACTAGGAAAGATTTGGACTCCAAGGGAAATGAGGAATTAGTCAATGAGATATGTATATTATTTATTATAAATATAGTTATTATAGGTGTGTGACTTTTTTAATAGATAATCTGCTATTTTCTAAATGTATTACACTTGATTTTCCTCTTTCATTTTTGTTAAAAGCAGAAACCAATATGCCATCTAGAGAGGATAGTTAGACAGGAAAACCCTTCCTCCGATTATTTATGTGTCTTGAGATCTCCTAACGCTGATGGGCATTTAAGGGCTGGAAAGGTATTGTGTGATCCTGGGCAGGATCATTGTCTGATTATTATCGGTGCAGTTTGTCATTTTACGGGGTAGAAACAGGAGCAGGAGCCAGAAAGGATCAGAAGCAGTTAAATTTAGAGGGTGAGTACACGTATTAAGAACTAAAATTAGGGAGCTAGACATTTTTCCTTAATTCTAGATTAAAGAGTAGAATATAAAGTTAAAGAAGTCAAAATCTGGCTATATATTGGAATGGAGCAGGGGATCAGAACAAGGGCTGTAATAAATTAAGATAGTTTAAAATTGTCTTCCAATTTCCCCATGGTTTGTATTTGACTAGCAGATGGATGGTGCCAGAGTGGATAGAAGTGAATAAGCACAAGGTCATAGTCATTCAGTGTGATCAAAGTCAAAACTACAACTTCTTAAACAGAATTCTTAAAGTATATCTAAAATATATCTTCCATGATTAGTAGTTCATATTTCTGCTTTCTACCTCCTAAAGATGCACACAAAGTTCTCCTGTGCAGGAGTGACACTTTTTTGTTCCCCTGCATGAAACCAAATTGTTATGACTGAATATTGCATGCTAAAGTTTGAAAGCACAAAAATAACCTAATGCCTTACTCTCTGATGTTTTACTTTCCATCTTAATTAAAAAAAAATATTTTAAAACAAAGTAATAATGTGTTCAAGCAAGGGTTTGAAGGAGAGAGATGCTGGAGGCAGGAAAACAGGGAAGTGAGCTAAAGTAGAACTAGAATGGACCCCGGAGGCTGAATATTACTTTACTGGTTACTGTATGAGCTCTAGCAAGTAACTTAAAGGCTTCAGAGCCTCAGATATATTTAAAGAAATAAAGCATTATAGGAATTTTTATTACAATTAAAGAAGGAGGCACATAGAATGGATTCAGTAAGTGTCAGTTTGATCCCCACTCAATTTTATCTTACTTCCTGACCCTCAAATCAAGCCCTATGTCCAGTTCTACAGGATAACATTCAATGACTAGGGTTTTGTGCACATTCTCTGTGTATTTTTGGATTAAAGTGGGAAGCAGCAGCTACTACCACCTGATGTGGGTCTTCAAGACTAAATAATTCGAAATATAAGTAGTCTAAACCCACCAAAATGCTGAAGAGACTCTAAGTTACACTTAAAATTACATTTGTATGTGTACATATGGATATTGTTTATTATCCTTTGCTTGCTCATTTTAATTATCAAAACAAAATTCTAATAGTGCAAAGAAAATTTCAGTTTTTAAAATATTTTATTGTGTTAATATACAATAGTCATTTTAACCATTTTTAAGTGTATAATTTCGTGGCCTTGATTACATTCACCATGTTGTAGCACCATCATTATCTATTCCAAAAGTTTTCATAATTCCACAGAGAAACTGATTACTCCTTAAGCAATAACTCTCCATTCCCTCTCCCCCTAGGCCCTGGTGACTTTTTGTTTCTATGCATTTGCCTATTCTCGATATCTCATATGCGTGGAATCATACAATATCTGTCTCTAGTGTTGGTGTTATTTCACTTGGCATGTTTTCAAGATTCATCCATGTTAAAACATGTATCAAGACTTTCTCTTTATTCCTGAAAATATACATATGTGTTAGTCTAAATATATATACACATACATGGTCTAAGTACAGGTTCTTCATGAGCACAATTAAGTGTTCAGGAATTCCTATTCTTCACAATGCTATCCATAAATCTGTTATGATCCAAACAGTCAAATGACTTTGCGTAATCAATAAAATACAAGGAAACATCTTTCTGGTATTCTCTGCTTTCAGCCATGATCCCATGTCCTCTTCTGAATCCAGCTTGAATTTCTGGAAATTTCCTGTCAATGTATTGCTGCAATCCCTTTTGAATGATCTTCAGCAAAAATTTACTTCTGTAGATGTTAATGATATTGTTCATAAATTTCCACATTCTGTTGATCATCTTTCTTTGGAATGAGCACAAATATGGATCTCTTCCAGTCAATTGGTCAGGCAGCTGTCTTCCAAATTTCCTGACATTGACAAATGAGCAACTCAAGAATGGCATCCATTTGCTGAAATATCTCAATGTATATTCCGTCAATTTCTGGAGCCTCATTTTTCGCCAATGACTTCAGTGCCTTTTGTTTATCCATTCATCTGTAAGTGGACATTTGCATTGTTTCCACATTTTGGCTAGTATGAACAATGTTGCAATGAACATTTGTGTACAAGTACCAGTTTGATTCCCTGCTTTCATATACTTTGGGTATATACCTAAGAATGGAATTGCTGGATCATATGATCATTTTATGTTTAACTTTTGAGGAACCACCAAACCGTTTTCCACAACAGCTACACCGTTTTACATTCCCACCATCAGTGAAGAATTTTATTTCTCTACATATCTTACCATCACTTGTTATTTTCTATTTTTTCTAATAATAGCTATCCTATTGAATGTAAAGTTGTATCTCATTGTGGCTTTGATTGCATTTCACTAGTGACTAATGACTGAGTATACTTTCATTTCTTATTGGTCATTTGTGTACCTTCTTTGCTTACGAAGTTACACAAACTTATTCAAGTTATTTGCCAATTTTTTAGAATGTTTGCCTTTTTTTGTTTTTTAGTTGTTGGAGTTCTTGACATTTTCTGGATATTAAGCCCTTAGCAGATATATGGTTCCCAAATATTTCCTCCCATTCTGTAGTTTGTTTCTATATTTTGGTACACTGAAGTTTTTAATTTTAATGAAGTCTAATTTATCTATTTTTTTCTTTCTTTGAATGCCTAATGCTTTTGGTGTCATGTATAAAAATCTATTATCAACAACAACATTCTGAAGCTTTACTCCTCTGTTTTGGTGTTAGTTCTTAGACTGAAGCAATCAATCCATTTAGATTAACTGATTTTTGTACCTGGTGTGAGACAGGGTACATGGCATTATTTTGCATGGGGAGTTTCAGTTGTCTCAGCACCATTTACTAAAGAGACTTTTTTTTCTATTAAGTAGACTTGGCCCCCTTTTCAAAAATCAATTTTCCATAGTTGTATGGCTTCATTTTTAAACTTCCATTTCTACTGCATTGGTCCTTGTCATGTATTGAATTATGCCCCCAAAAATATGTGTATCATTTTGGCTAGGCCATAAGTACCGCTATTATGTAATTGTCCACTATTTTGTCATCTGATGTGACTTTCCTATGTGTTATAAATCCTATCACTGTGGTATTTATGAAATGGATTAGCAGCAGTTACGTTGATGAGATCTACAAGATTGGATTGTGTCTTAAGCCAATATCTTTTGAGATATAAAAGAGAAATGAGAAGAGAGACATAGGGGAACCTCATATCACTAAGAAAGCAGTGCCAGGAGCAGAGCGCGTCCTTTGGAGCTTGGGTTCCTGTGCTGAGAAGCTCCTACAGCAGAGGAAGATTGATGACAAGGACCTTCCCCTAGAGCTGACAGAAAGAGAAAGCCTTCCCCTGGAGCTGGCACCTTGAATTTGGACTAGTAGCCTACTAGAGTGTGAGAAAATAAATTTCTCTTTTTCAAGGCCATCCACTTGTGATATTTCTGTTATAGCAGCACTTGATAACCAAGACAGTTCTTATAACTATCCTTATACCAGTATCATGCTATTTTGATTACTGTAGTTTTCTAACATATTTTGAAGTCAGGAAGTGTGACTCCTACTTTGCTCTCCTTTTTAAAGTTGTTTTGGCTACTTGGGGTCCTTTCAATCCCATACGAATTTGAAAATCAACTCTTCCATTTCCATAGGAAGGTCTTGAAATTTTGATAGGGATTGCATTGAATATGTAGATCAATACGGGTAATAATGACATCTTAACAATATTAACCACTACATGTCTATCAGTTTGTTTTACTGTGGTGGCTTGCATGCTGCTGTGATGCCTGAAGCTTTGCCACTAGAATTTCAAATACCAGAAGGGTCACCCTTGGTGGACAGGTTTCAGCTGAGCTTCCAGACTAAGACAGACTAGGAAGAAGGACCTGGCAGTCTACTTCTGAAAAAATTGGCTAGTGAAAACCTTATGAATAGCAGTAGAGCACTGTCTGATTTCGTGCTGGAAGATGAGCCACTCTGACTGGAAGGCACTCAAAATACTACTGGGGAAGAGCTGCCTTTTCAAAACAGAGCTGACCTTAATGATGTGGATGGAGTCAAGCTTTTGGGACCTTCATTTGTAGATATGGCATGACTCAAAATGAGAAGAAACAGCTACAAACATCCATTAATAATAAATCAGAACAAACATTGTCCAAAGTATGTATTTAAGAAAACTGGAAGTCATCAAAGATGAAATGGAATGCATAAAGATTGATATCTTAGGCATTAGTGAGCTGAAATGGACTGGTAATGGCCATTTTGAATCAGACAGTCATATGGTCTACTATGCTGAGAATAACAAGAGAAATGGCGTCACGTTCATTGTCAAAAGAACATTTCAAGATAGATCCTGAAGTACAATGCTGTCAGTGATAGGATAATATCCATACGCCTACAAGGAAGACTAGTTAATATGACCATCTTAGGCTGTGTTCTCTAGAGAAGAAAAACCAGTAAAGGGTATAAATATATATAGAGAGAGATTTATATCAAGGAAATGTCTCAAGTGGTTGTAGAGGCTGGAACGTCCCAAGCCCATGGGTCAGGATAGAGGCTTTTCCTGATTCACGTAGCTGAAGCAGTTGGTGAAGCCAAGATCGGCAGTTCAGAGAACAGGGCTTTTGCTTACAGGCTGCAAAGATCAATGAATCCCAAGACTGGCAGGCAAGAATGCAGATAAGCTGCTAGATAAAGTCCCAAGAACCAGAGGTCGGATGTACAGGAGCCAGCTGCAGGATACAGCATGAGCAAAAACCATGAGCCTTACCAGTACATCCACTTATATTTGATGCAGGCCACATGTCCAAGGAAACTCTCTTTCAACTGATTGGCTACTCACATGGGGGTGATCACAACATCATACGACTGCCAAACCACTGAGAATCACGGCCCAGCCAAGTTGTCACACAATCTTAACCATCACCATCCACCCCTTGTCAACTTGGCACCTGTACATGTCTCCTTAAACCATTCATAATCTCTGAATAAAGACAATTATAAAGTTGTACTTGTGACTAACATGATACAATGAAGACACATACATCAGAAAATGCCCTAGCCCTGTTTGCATCTTGTATTTTGTAAGTGAAGAAAACAAAAATATTTGATGTACACATACAAAGCAGAAATACTCATCACAACCATCGTCTTAGTTTCTGCAACTGGTCACGTGGCCATAACAGGTATTTAGAACTTCCTTCTTCCACCACCCATTCCATATTCCCATTGCCCTCAGCAAGCTCCTCAGCTGGTCATGATTCTCTTTCATTCCTGAAGGGTCTGGGACATTAGTAGTCATGTCAGAAATGGGTTGCTGTAGTTTTGCATTGACTTTAATCACACGGCATGGTAGTACTAGCAGATGCCCTAAGGATTATCCTGCATACTCTTCTTTACCTCCCTTATGTAATATCAATCCGATTTCCTCTTGATAATCAGGATCAGTTATATTAGCCAGTATGGTAACTCCCTCCTTTGCCTGTTGATCCAGAGGCATAAGGAGACCAAAGTGGCCAGGTGGCATTCTTAGCTTCCAGTTCAATGGAATCAATGATGTATCTCCAGGTGAGAGCATTCCTCTCTTTGGAAATGAGATCTCCATATCTTCAGAGGACAAGGTGGCTGGGACAGGAAGCAAAAATCTTGCGAGTGCATCACTAGGGGTAATACTGAGTGGTGCCACTCCCATTTCCACCCCTTGATTCCTGGACCTATGAATCCTGGCTATGGAAGAAACAGCTCTATATACTGGACACTGGTTTAGAGCATATACAGCCTCCTGGAGAACAATGCCCCAATCCTGCAAGGTACTGCTGCCTAGCTGGTACTGTAATTGTGTCTTTAGAAGGCCATTCCATTGATCTATCAAGCCAGCTGCTTCAGGATGATGAGCAACATGGTGAGACCAGTGAATTCCACGAGCATGGGCCCATTGTTGCACTTCATTTACTGTGAACTGAGTCCTCTGATCTGAGGCAATGCTGTGTGGGAATACCATGACAGTGGATAAGGCATTCTGTAAGTCCACAGATGGTAGCTTTGGCAGAAGCATTGCTTGCAGGGAAGGCAAATTCACATCCAGAGCAGGTGTATATTCCAGTAAAAACAAAATGCTGCTTTTTCCATGATGGAAGTGGTCCAGTGTGATCAACTTGCCATCAGGTTTCTGGCTGATCATCTCGAGGATTGGTGCCATATGGGGGATCCAGTTTTGGTCTCTGCTGCTGGCCTTGGGCACTCCGCAGTGGCTGTAGCCATGTCGGCCTTGGTGACTGGGAGTCCATGTTGCTGGGCCCATGCATAAACTTCCATCCCTGCTAGCATGGCCACTTTGTTCATGAGACCATTGAGCGATGATAGGAGTAGCTGGGGAAAGAGGATGATGGGTTCCCTAAGAATGAGTCATCTTATCCACTTGATTGTTAAAATCCTCCTCTGCTGAGGTCACCCATCAGTGAGTATTCACATGAGACACCAATATCTTCACTTCACTGCCCCACTCAGAGAGGTCTATACACATACTTCTTCCCCATACCTCCTTGTCACCAATTTTCCAATCATGTTCTTTCCAAATCCCTGGCCATCCCGCCAAGCTATTAGCCACAGTCCATGAATCAGTATACAGTCACAGAGCTGACCACTTCTCCTTCCAAGCAAAGTTAACAGTCAGGTACACTGCTCAAAGCTCTGCCCACTGGGAGGACTTCCCTTCATCACTGTCCTTCAGAGACATCCCAGACAGGGCCTGTAGTGCTGCCACTGTCCACTTTCGAGTGTTGTCTGCATATTGCACAGAACTATCTGTAAACCAGATACAAGTGTTCTCTTCTTCAGTCTACTGATCATAAGGAACTCCACATGAGGCCATAAGTGCAGACTGGGAGATGGAAGGTAACGTGAAAGGAGTGGAGACCATAGCGATTTGGGCCACTTCCTCATGCAACTTACTTGTGCCTGCAGGTCCTGCTCAGGCCTGATCTTGTATATATCACTTTCATTTAATGACAGAGTGCTGCTATGCATGTCCAACTTTATGACTCTGTGGTCAGACAACAGCCAGTTCATGATGGACAGCTCAGGCTGTATGGTAACTTGGTGTCACGTGTTAAGCATTCAGTCTCTACTATGGCCCAGTAACAAGCCAAAAGCTGTTTCTCATAAAAAGAGTTACCTGCTGAGAATGGCAGGGCTTTGCTCGAAAATTCTAAGGGTCTGCGCTGTGATTCATCAAGAGGGTTCTGCCAAAGACTCCAAACAGCAACTCTATCTGCCACTGACATTTCAATCACCATTGGATCAGCTGGATCATGTGGTGCAAGGGGCAGAGCAGCTTGTGTGGCAGCCTGAACCTGTTGCAGAGTCTTCTCTTGTTCTGGGCCCCACACAAAACTAGCAGCTTTTTGAGTCACTTGATAAATAGGATGGAGTGGCACACCCAAACAAGAAATACGTTGCCTCCAATATCCAAAGGGGCCCACAAGGCTTTGTGTCTCCTTTTTAGTTATGGGAGGAGCTAGACGCTATAACTTATCCTTTACTTTAGAAGGAATATCTCAACATGCCCCACACCACTGAACCCCTAGAAATTTCACTGAGGTGGAAAGTGCCTGAATTTTTGTGGGATTAATTTCCCAACAGCTAGCATGCAAATGTTTTACCAATAAGTCCAGAGTCATTGACACTTCTTCCTTACTAGGTCCCATCAGCATAATGTCATCAACGTAATGGACCAGTGTGACGTCTTGTGGAAGGGAAAGGCCATCAAGGTCCCTGAGGATTAAATTATGACATAGGGCTGGAGACTTTATGTACCTGAGGTATGCAATTGGAGTTGTACTGTTGGCCTTGCCAGCTAAAGGCAAACTGCTTCTGATGGTCCTTTGAAAACGGAGAAAAAGGCATTAGTCAGATCAATAGCTGCATACGAGGTACCCGGAGATGTATTAATTTGCTGAAGCAATGAAAATACATCTGAACTAGCCACTGCAACTGGAGTCATCACCTGGTTAAGTTTTCAATAATCCACTGTCATTCCCCAGTATTCATCTGTTTCTTTCACACGCAAGTTGAACGGGGATGTGGTGGGAATCACCACCCCTGCATCCTTCAAGTCCCTGATGGTGGCAGTAATCGCCACAGTCCCTCCAGGAATGCTGTATTGCTTTTGGTTTACTATTTTCCTAGGTAGGGATAGTTCTAATGGCTTACACTTGGCTTTTCCTACCATAATAGCCCTTACTCCATTTGTCAGGGATCCAATGTGGGGGTTCTCCCAGTTGCTGAATGTATCTATTCCAGCTAAGCTTTCTGGAACTGGGGAAATCACTATAGGATGGGTTCAGGGACACACTGGACCTACTGTGAGACAGACATGAGCTAAGATTCCATTAATAACCTGACCTCCATATGCCCCCATTCTGACTGGTGGCCCACAGTAATGTTTTGGGTCTTCGAGAATTAGTGTCAGTTCAGAGTCAGTATCCAGTAATCCCCAAAAATGCTGATTATTTCCTTTTCCCCAGTGAACAGTCACTCTAGTAAAAGGCCTTAGATCCTTTGGGGAAGGCTGGGAGAAAGATTAACAGTGTAAGTTTTTGACAGTGTATTGGAGTCCTTCTTCAAGTTGATCTGGCCTCCTCTTCATTCAAGGGATTGTAGGTCTTTAAGCTCACTCAAGTCTGGGAATTGATTAAGGCATCATGACTATTCCGGCTATTTGAGTTAGACTGTTGTTCACTTGACCTAGAGTTCATCTGCTTGTACAGATCAAGTAAATATTTAGTAGATTTCCTATCTATTTCACTCTTAGGGACACCATGACTAAGTAGCCAACCCCTTAAGTCCATACAGGTCAGACTATTCTGATTACTGTTTTGACTCTGCTGCCAGTTACAGTAACTATGTCCACCTTGTCTTTGTTGATTGAGTGCCACAACTTGGCCTCTACCACAATCAACCCATTGTAGTTAGGTATCTCAATTCAGTTAGGGCAGTTCCCACTGTCAAATCTGACTACATAAAATAGCAATTACAGCAGTTTTCAAGGATGCTGGGGCTCCCTTCACAAATTCGTTTCTCACCATTGTGGTAAAAGGTGGGTCCTCTGGGCACTCCACGTATAGGTCTGTTTAAGTCTAACCTGATAAATCCAGTCTAGCATGCCAATTTCCCCAAGCCTTTGGATACCTTCTACAGAATACCAAGGCAGGTCTGGTCCTTTAACTTGATTTAGTGTAGGCCACTGCATAATTCATGCTTCAGTGACTCAATAAAATCAACTATTAGATCCTTTCCTAACTTCTCGAGCTGAAACACTGAATGAAGAATCTGTGTTTAGTGGACCCATATCAATAAACTCAGACTGATCCATCTTTATGTTCCTTGCACCACTATCCCACACCCTTAACAGCCATTCCCACACATATTCCCCAGGGTTCTGTTTGTAAGTATTAGAAAAGTCAAGCAGTTCTTTTGGAGTGTAGCATATCTCCTCCTGTGTCACATTTTGTCCTTTGCTTTTTGGGGCTCACTGGGACTTGAGTCTAATTATAGGTTTAGAAGCCAAAATTGGTGGTGGGGAAATATTTCAAAAACTTTCACATCCAGGGCTTATTTTTTTTCTTCCTTCTTACTCATAATTTATTTATGGCCTTCAAGTTCTATTTTTTGGTCTGATTTACAATTTTTGAAAATACTGTGTGTAGCTAGGATTTGTTATGACAAAAAGCTGTGTTTAAATATGTAATTGTTTTTAGTAGCTCACTTATTTTTTGGTAGCTCAGTTTGATCTTGTCAGACATAATGTAGATAATTATAGTAGCAACAATACAAATTAATTACATATGCTCTTGATTTTTGATGTTGTAGTACCCTGCAATACCATACAGTTTTGAATTTACACTGAAAAATCTTTCATGAATAAACCTCAACTCTCTTTACACAAAGCTAAAGAAATAAAAGTAGGTTTTATTATTCTTTGATTTTTAATTCTAAAAGAATTCTTCAGTAATTGTGAAACTTGTTCTAATAAAAATTTTATACTTTAAATATAAGGTAATCTTGTCAATCTATACAATAGCTTGAGACTTTTGAAAAAAGTTTATTAAAATATTTTCCTCCCTGACAAAGAGCTTCCCCGAGAGCCAAACAGTTAGAGAAAGCCTTCCCCTGGAGCTGGCTCCAAGGATTCAGACTTCTAGCCTACTGGACTGTGAGAGAATAAACTTCTCTTTGTTGTAGCCATCCACTTGTGATATTTCTGTTATAGCAGTACTAGATAACTGTCATGCATTGAATTGTGTCCCCCAAAAATATCTGTCAACTTGGCTAGGTCATGATTCGAAGTATTGTATGACTGTCTACCGTTTTATCATCTGATGTGATTTCCTTATGTGTTATAAACTCTATCACTATGATGTAAACAGATGGATTAGTGGCAGTTATATTGATGAAGCCTACAAGATTAGGTAATGTCTTAAGCCAATTTCTTTTGAGATATAAGAGAGAAGCAAACAGAGAGACATGGGAACCTGATACCACCAAGAAAGCAGTGCCCAGAGCAGAGTGTGCCCTTTGAACCTGAGGTTCCTGTGCTGAGATACTCCCAGACCAAGGGAAGACTGATGCATCCAAGGACCTTCCTCCAGGGCCAATAGAGACAGAAAGCCTTCTCCTGGAGCTGATGCCCTGAATTTGGACTTGTAGCCTACTAGAGTGTGAGAAAATAAATTTATCTTTGTTAAAGCCATCCATTTGTGGTATTTCTGTTATAGTAGCACTAGATGACCAAGATAATAACTAAAACAGAATTTGGTACCAAGAGTGGGTACTGCTCTGACAGATACCTAACATGTCTAAGCAGTTTTGAAACTGTGAATAGCTAGAGGTCAGAAAAGTTTTCAAGTGCCTGATAGTAAAAGCCTAGGTTGCCTTGAAAAGACTGTGGAATTATGGACATCAAAGACAATTCTGGTGAGGACTCAGAAGGAAGTGAGAGGAGCTGTTACAAAGGAGATGGTACAGAAGAAGCAGCAGCAGAAAAACGGCATCAGCAGAGAACTGACGGCAGCAGAGAAACAGCAGCAGCAGAGCCAGGAGACTGGTGTGAGACAGCGCTGGAGCCAACCCACAGAGCGAGACAGCTACATGCCTTTTCATAGGAGGTTTCCTGGTGGAGTGCAGTACCTTCGGGCACTTGTCGGTGGAGCTAGGCTTGCTGACCTGTGGAGCAAGAGAGCTGAATACATTTTGGCTGAAGTTTACTGGCAGAGTAGAGTGCCTCCAGGCACTTTTTGGTGGAGCTACAGAGCTTTGGAACACTTGCCCCAGAAAGACAAATGAGGACCTGGGGGCAGAGAAGCCAAGGAACCAAGAAGCAAAAGCTGAAGAGAAAAGGAACACAGGAAGCAGAGCTGCTTCAGTCTCAAAGGGTAAAGCCATGACTTCTGGGTTCTCAAAGAGCGGAGTCGCCACTCAGATGGACTAGGAGAATGGGGCTGCCCAAATTCAAGGGAGCAAAGTTGCCGTTCCAGTGGGCCTGCAAGGTGGAGCTAAAGCCCAGGATCAAGGGGTCTCCACTCAGAATCCAGAAAGTATGGCCAACACCCAGAGTATGGAGGGCAGGGCCATTGCCTAAATGGTCTCAGAGAACAGAAGATTATTTTCAAGCCTTGAGGGCTAATGTAATGTGTTCTTTTGACTTGCTTGGTGCCTGTTATCCCATCTTTCCCTCCAATTTCTCCCATTTGTAATGGAAATGTCTAGCTTGTGCCTGTTCCACCACTGTACTTTTGGAGCAGATTACTTGTACTGTAGATTTCACAGATGAAGATAAATTTTTGGATTTTGGACTTAAAGTTGATTTAAGACTTCTGCTATGATACAATTGGGTGAATATGTTTTACATGTAGCAAGGACATTAATTTGGGGCAGCCATAGGGTGGAATGTTATAGATTGAATTGTGTCCCCTCAAATTTTTGTCAGCTTGACTAGGCTATGAATCTCAGTATTGTGTGATTGTCCATCATATTGTCATCTGATGTGATTTTCCTATGTGTTGTAAATCCTATCTCTATGATGTTAATGGGTGCCCTCTTGGTGCAGTGGTTAAGAGCTCAGGCTACTAATCAAAATGTTGGCAGTTCAAAACCACCATCTGCTCCTTGGAAACTCTATGGGGCAGTTCTACTCTGTCCTAGACGGTCACTATTAGTCAGAATCCACTCCACAGCAACAGGTTTAGTTTTGGTATGATGTTAATGAGGTGGGATTAGTGGCAGTTATGTTAATGAGGCAGGACTCAATCTACAAGATTAGTTTGTGTCCTGAATTCAGACTCTAGCGTCTTAGCCATCTAGTGCTGTTGTAACAGAAATACCACAAGTGGATGGCTTTAACAAAGAGAAGTTTATTCGCTCACGGTCCAGTAGACTACAAGTCCAAATTCAGGGTGTCAGCTCCAAGGGTACGCTTTCTCTGTCAGCTCTGGAGGAAGGTTCATGTCATCAGTCTTCCCTTGGTCTGGGAGCTTCCCTGCACAGGAACATCAGGTCTAAAGGATGCGCTCTGCTCCCGGCACTGCTTTCTTGGTGGTATGAGTTTCCCATGTGTCTCTGCTCCCTTCTCTCTTTTATATCTCAAAAGAGATTGGCTTAAGACACTATCCAATCTTGTAAACCTCATCAGTATAACTGTTGGTAATCCATCTTATTTGATCATAGTGATTGAATTTCAACACATAAGGAAATCACATCAGATTACAAAATGGTACACAATTATACAATACTGGGAATCATGACCCAGGCAAGTTGACAGATATATTTGGGAG
Source organism: Dugong dugon (assembly GCA_030035585.1). Lineage (NCBI taxonomy): Eukaryota > Metazoa > Chordata > Mammalia > Sirenia > Dugongidae > Dugong > Dugong dugon. The sequence goes on along the minus strand of CM057463.1, from coordinate 103,837,785 downwards.
GCACAATTCAATCCATTACATCTAGTCTACTAGACTGTGAGAGAATAAAATTCTCTTTGTTAAAGCCATCCATTTGTGGTATTTCTGTTATAGCAGCACTTGCTAACTAAGACACTACCCTAGTTTTGGAATATGTCATATAAAAGGATTTTAAGTGAGATTAATTTTTAAGTTAGTAATGAAATATTTGTAAGTGAATTGATTACTAGTATGTCTAAGATTGTTTAGTCACTGATTGACTTGTTCCATAAATTTACTGACGATGGTAGAGAACGGATTCATACGGCATAGTGATTTACAGCAAGGGTCAGGAAACTGTGGCTCTTGGGCCTAATCAGGCACCTGTTTTTGTAAATAAAGTTTCATTGGAACATGGCTATATATGCTTCCATGCTACAAAGGCAGAGTTAGCTAATTGAGAAAGAGGCCATATGGCCTGCAAGGCCTAAATATTGCTTATCTGGCCCTTTACACAAAAAAATTTGCCAAGCTCCAATTTAGAGCATGAGCATTAAATCAGAAAACATGGTTCTGCCATTTTATAGCTTACAACTTTGGTCAAATTATGTAGTCTTTCTTGAGCTTCATTTTTAATATTTTTATCAGTGAAATAAAATTGTTTACTTTTATCTAAAAAACAGATTATAATAATACCCATTTCATAGGGATAATCTGATGTTTAAATCAAATTAGGGGTACAAATTGCTTAGTTTAATCTGGTAAAGAGAAGTTGCTTAATAAACATTATTGTTGTTGCTATTGATTATCTTTCCCCTGAAATTGTCTGTATAACATCCATGTCTGATATCTTATTTACCTAGTGCTGCTGCAACAATAAATAATTAAACAGATAAATAAATAAAATAACACTAGTGGGTGGCTTGAGAGACACAGCAATTTATTATCTCCCAGTGTTGGGGGCTGAAAGTCCAAATGAGAATCTCTTCTAATTTCTCTTGATAGCCCACGATTTTTGGCGTTCCTTTACAGCCTAGAGATGCATCTTTACATGCCATTTGCCTTCCCCTTGTGTGCGTCTGTGTCTATTCTGCTGTTTTTATAAGGCATTACTCAAGATCCACCCTTCTCCAGTATGCCCTTATTAACGTAACAAAAGAAAACTCCTATTTCCAAACAGGGTTAGGACTTCAACGTAACCTTCTGGGGGACAAAGTCTAATCAATAACAATTTATTTATATGCAAATTATTATGAGGTTACTAATGTAATTCCCATTTAGCCAAAGAGATTCTCTTAGAGTTATTGTATATACTAAAACAAAAACCAAAACAAACCCGTTGCCACTGAGTCCATTCCAACTCATAGTGACCCAACAGGACAGAGGAGAACTGCCCCATAGGGTTTCCAAGGAACAGCTGGATTCAACCTGTAACGTTTTGGTTAGCATCCATAGGTCTTAACCACTGCACCACTAGGGCTACTATTATATACATTAGAGTGCCATAAATATGGATCTTTAAAAGAGAATATCTAAATTTCCAAGTTTTAATATATACACAAGAGATTTTCTAGGCATATGTGGAATTGACATGTTCAGTACATATACAATTTGTGGTTATATATGTTGGTTCTTTGGAGATGAAAAGGTCAATTTATGCAAAACCAGTATTTTGGAACAGGGCTGGCATTCACATTATAGGCTAATGATGTAGTTTGTATTTACATAAAATGTGTATTCAATAAGTTATTGGTGAATGGTCTATTTTATTACTACTAGGATTCCCTTGTTTTCCTCCTACAGAGCATAAACTAACTATAAAAGGAAGTTATATAATAAGTAATCTAATAATAATACAAGGTCACTATGAATCAGATCATGATAAATGAAATGAACTGCATAAAGATCAATATCCTAGGCACTACTGAGCTGAAATGGACTGGTAGTGGCCATTTTGAATCGTACAGTCATGGTCTACTATACAGGGAATGACAAATCGAAGAGGAATGACATCACACTCATTGTAAAAAAGAACATTTCAAGATCTATCCTGAAGCACAATGCTGTCAGTGATAATATTAATACGCCTACAAGGAAGACAGGTTAATACAACTATTATTCCAAATCTTTTCCAAACCTGCTGCAAAAGATCTCTTGAAGGTGTTAAAAGGCAAAAATGAATTGACAGAAGAATGAACAAATCTGTCTGGGAAGAATTACAGCCAGAATGCTCCTTAGAAGGGAGGATGGCGAGATTTCATCTCAAGTACACTGGGTATGTTATCAGAAGGGACTAGTCCCTGGAGAAGGACATCGTATTTGGTAAAGTAGAGTGTCAGTGAAAAAGAGGAAGACCCTCAATAAGATGAATTGACACAGTGGCTATAACAATGGGCTCAAACATAGCAATCATTGTGCGGATGGCGCAGGAGTGGGCAGTGTTTTATTCTGTCGTACATAGGGTTTCCAGAAGGTGGAACCAACTCAAGGGGCACCTGACAACAACATGAGTTGTAATTGTCTTGATGGCAATTATGAGTAATGAGTTAGAATTGACTCACAGCAGTGGGTTGGATTTGGTTTTAATAATAATCAGTCTCTAATGTCATTTTTAAACACTTTTAATACCTGATGAAAGGGCCATATGCATGCAATTTCTCCTCTAAGGATAGGAATCAACTTTACTTTTCATATCATACTCTGCAGAGCAAATAGACTCTACCCTTTTGTTGGGTTTGCTACATGTGTGGTTCCTTCTCCTATAGCTCACTGCCAGTGAGCAGTATAAACGAGGGGCACATTTGAGGGAAGCCTTCTAAGGATTAAACTCATAGGATAAGCAAGCTCCAATCAAGGGGAACACTACTGCTGAGTGCTGCGAGGATAGTCCCTAACATCTTTTTATGGATATTTTCTATATTTCTCATTTTGCTAAACCTAGACAATCTGTAGACAGTACAAATGTTAAAGCCTGTTGAACTTGCACCACCATCATTTTGATCTTTCCAGTTTGAGGCAATTTGCATACAAGTAATATCCACTCCGCTTGAAATTGCCAAAACCACTTACTTCTTCTTGATAAAATTTCCATTTACCCCAGGTAATAGTCATACATTTTGTTCCTTCTCTATTAATATTGTCTCTAAATTATTTCTCTAACCTTCTTTGACAACTGCAGTGACCCAAAATATTTCCTGTTATGGAATTTGTCATTGTGTTTGTTGAGACTGGTAGTTAAACAACCTAGAATTATGTTGAAACACGTGAGAATATGGGGGAACATACAGATTGCCAAGTTTGATTATAATACTTCCAAGGTGACTTCTTTCTGTGGGCTAAGCATATTTTTGTAGGTCTGCCTAAGAACTCAAGAGAACTTATTATTCAGCTTTCCTCTTCAAAACATTATTAAACAGTACATGAGAAAGTGAAGTATTCCCAAGAACCATTTCTTTAATTCAGATAGTGCTCTATATTTGTTTAAGTTTCTATAAATCAATAAGCACCTTACATGATTATTAACACATCTGGATGCTGACTATTAGAGTTTTAGAGGCCCTGTGGAAACATCATTGTTTAGTATTCATATTTAGTGTTCATACACAGCACAGGGTATTTTCAGGCAATTTACAAGCTGTCAGGGATCTATGAGGTACTGATAAAAAGTTATTGAAAACTGAATAACAGGAGAATGTAAGAGAGCAAGAGTATATGGAGAAATGTGGTTGTAGCCAAGAAAGAAAATCTTATGTAGTATTTGCTGGCCAAACGCTCTATAAAATTAGACAAAACAATGATTATTGAATTAATTTTGAAGGAACTATTGCTGCTGTTGTTGTTAGGTGCCTCGCGTCAGTTCTGACTCAAAGTGACCATATGTACAACAGAACAAAACATTGCCCAGTCCTGTGCCATCCTCACAATTGTTCCTATGCTTGAGCCTATCTTGCAGATGCTGTGTCAGTTCATCTCCTGAGGGACTTCCTCTCTTTCGCTGACATTCTACTTTACCAAACATGATGTCCTTCTCCAGGGACTATTCCCTTCTGATAACAGGTCCAAAGTACGTGAGATGAAGTCTGACCATCTTCGCTTCTAAGAAACATTCTGGCTGTACTTCTTCCAAAACAGATCTGCTCATTGTTCTGTCAATCCATGGTATAGTCAGTATTCTTCACCAGCACCATAATTCTTGTTGTTACATGCTGTTGAGTCGATTCCGACTCATAGCGACCCTACGTACAAGAGAATGAAACACTGCCTGGTACACTATACCATAATTAAAAGGCATCAATTCTTTGGTCTTCCTTATTCATTGTTCAGCTTTTGCATGCATATGAGGTGATAGAAAATGCCATGACTTCAATCAGGCACACCTTAGACCTCAAAGTAACATCTTTGTTTTTTAACACTTTAAAGAGTTCTCTGAAACAGATTTCCCCAATGCAATGCTCCCTTTAATTTCTTGACTTCTGCTTCCAAGAGCTTGGTTGTGGATTCAAGTAAAATGAAATTGCTGACATCTTCAATCTTTTCTCCGTTTATCATGATGTTGCTTCTTGGCCCAGCTGTGAGGATTTTTGTTTTCTTTACGTTGAGGTGTAATCCATACTGAAGGCTGTGGTCTTTGATCTTCATCAGTAAGTGCTTCAAGTCCTCTTCATTTTCAGCAAGCAAGCTTATGTCACCTGCATATAACAGGTCATCCTGATGACAAGTTCTTCTTCACAGAGTCCATCTTCTTGGATTATTTGCTCAGCATACATATTGAATAAGTATGGTGAAAGAATACAACCATGATGCACACATTTCCTGATTTTAAACCAAGCAGTATCTCCTTCTGTTCGCACGGCTGTCTCTTGTTCTATGTACAGGTTCCTCAAGGGCACAATTAAGTGTTCTGGAATTGCCATTCTTCACAATATTATCCATAATTTTTATGATCTGCACAGTTGAATGCCTTTGCACAGTCAATAAAACACAGGTAATCACCTTTCTGGTATTCTCTGCTTTCAGCCACAATCAATCTGGTATCAGAAACAATATCCCTCTGTCATGGATTGAATTGTGTCCCCCCAAAATGTCTGTCAACTTGGCTGGGTCATGATTCCCAGTATTGTATGATTGTGTACCATTTTGCAATCTGATGTGATCTCCCTACGTGTTATAAATTCAATCACTATAATGTAATAAGATGGATTAGCGGCAGTTATACTGATGAGGTCTACAAGATTAGATAGTGTCTTAAACCAATCTCTTTTGACATATAAAAGAGAGAAGCAAGCAGAAACACATGGGAATCTCACACCACCAAGAAAGCAGTGCCGGGAGCAGAGCACATCCTTTGGACCTGCGATTCCTGCTCTGAGATGCTCCCAGACCAAGGGAAGACTGATGCATCACAAGGACCTTCCTTCAGAGCCAACAGAGAAAGAAAGCCTTCTCCTGGAGCAGACGCCCTGAATTTGGACTTGTAGCCTACTGGACTGTGAGAGAATAAACTTCTCTTTGTTAAAGCCATCCACTTTTGGTATTTCTGTTACAGCAGCACTAGATGACTAAGACACCTTCCTTCCACACCCTCTTCTGAATTCGGCTTGTATTTCAGGAAGTTCCCTGTTGATGTACTGCTGCAGCCGCTTTTGAATGGTCTTCAGCAAAATTTTACTTACATGTGGTATTAATGATATTCTCTGCATTCTTTTAGGTCACCTTTCTTTGGAATGGGCATAAATATAGATCTGTTCCAATTAATTGGTGAGGTAGCTGTCTTCCAAATTTCTTGGTGTAGAGGAGTGAGCACCTCCAGGGCTGCATCTGTTTGTTGAAATATCTCATTTCGTATTCTGTCATTTTCTGGATCCTTGTTTTTCTCCAATTCCTTCATTGCAGCTTGAACTTCCTCCATCAATAACATTAGTTCGGGATCATATGCTACCTCTTCAAATGGTTGAACATTGAACATTTCTTTTTGGTACAGTAATTCTGTGTATTCCTTCCATCTTGTTTTGATGCTTACTGCATTGTTCAATATTTGGCCCATGGAACCCTTCAATATTACAACACAGGTTCAATTTTTTGTTTGTTTGTTTTTCAGTTTTTCAGCTCGAGAAATGCTGAGCGTGTTCCTCGCTTCTGGTTTTCTAACTATAGGTCTCTGCATGTTTCTTTATAATTTTTTTCTTTGTCTTCTAGAGCCACCCTTTGAAATCTTCTCTTCAGCTCTGTAACATCATCATTTCTTCCATTTGCTGTAGCTGCTCTATGTTTAAGAGCAAGTTTCAATGTCTCTTCTGACATCCATGTTTGTATTTTCTGACTTTTTAATGACCTTTTGCTTTCTTCATGTATGATATCCTTGATGTCATCCCACAACTCATCTGGTCTTTGGTCATTAGTATTTAATGCCTCAAAACTTTTCTTGAGATGGTCCATAAATTCAGGTGTGATATACTCAAAGTTGTATCTTGTCTCTCAAGGACTTGTTTTAATTTTCTTCAACTTCAACTTGTACTTGCATCTGAGCAATTGATGGTCTTTTCTGCAGTAAGCCCCTGGCTTTTTTCTGACTGATAATGTTGAGCTTCTCCATTGTCTTTCCACAGATATAGTTGATTTGATTTCTATGTATTCCATCTAGCAAGGTCCACATGTATAGTCACTGTTTCTGTTGTTGATAAAAAGGTATTTGCAATGAATAAGTCGTTGGTCTTGCAAAATTCTATCATGTGATCTCTGGCATTGTTTTATCACCAAGGCCATATTTTCCAACTACAATCCTTTGTTTCCAACTTTTGCATTCCAATCATCAGTAATAATCAATGCATGCCGATTGCACGTTTGATCAGTTTCAGACTGCAGAAGTTGGTAAATTTCTTCATCTTTGGCATTAGTGATGGGTGCGTAAATTTCAATAATAGTAATACAGAAAATAAAGGGATGCAATTTCAAGGGGAGTTTGAGAAGGCAGTAAATTATCACTTAGTTACTATTTTGTTACTTTTAACCCCCTCCTTATATTTGAAACTAATTTTTAAAAGAGTTAGAAAGGAAAGACAAAAGAGGCAAGGAAACTAGAAAAATACTATTGCTGTAATCAAGGCAGAAATAATGATGTTAATGAGTGACGACTAAACTAATACAAACACAAACACAACACACACCCACGCACACACTTGACTGCATTCACGTACACATACATTAGACCACACAAATAGAGGTTTTCAGAATGAAAGTAGGAGTAATCTGTTATTAATTAAATCAGAACATCAGGCATAAACTAGGCTGGCCCTGGGCACATAAAATGAATGACCACCCTATATAAATTATAAGCAAATTATCCAAGCTACTAATAGCTCTAGCATAACTCTAGCAAATCAATCAGTTTTTTGTATACCCAGATTACCGTGCAGTCACATTTATTTAGAGGTAAATTGTCAAAAGCATTTTTTTCCTAAATCAATTTTTTTTTTTCATATCAGCTCTAACCAATGTTAATGTGGAACTCACAGAAAGCTGTCTTTTCGCCCCCTATTTGTTCTTGTCCTTACCTTCGCCTCACTGCCCGTGCAGTTTAATTTGTGCTGTGGGAAAGACGTGTTCTGATATGCAATGACTTTAATAACCTATCTGTAGGCAAATTTTTGAAAGGAAATACCTGAAGACATCTACCAGAAGGTACATTTACGGTGAGGTACAGAGTCATTCAATTGACATTACGTTTTGCAAATTATATTTCCAGTTGATGTGCCTCAGATTATTTTTCCTTCAGGTCTGTTGTTTTCAAAACTGAATAACATTTCCTTGTTGTTTTTTTTTAACCAGATACCTGACCTTAGTTTCACACATTATTTTTTTTAATATTTTCATCACTTTATTCTTTTTATATAAATCTGCTACAGATATGTTCACACTTTCTCTACCACTCTCTTCTGTTGTTCCTTCTACTTCATGAAAATTTACTTATATTTTTTATGGAAACAATAGACATTAGCCCCAGCTGAGTATGTTCTCACTTGTTGGTTGCCATCAAGTCGATACCGACTCATGGCCACCTCATATGTGCAGACAGAAATGCTCCATAGGGTTTTCAAGGTTCTGACCTCTCAGAAGCAGACTGGCAGACTTGTCTCCGGAGACACCTCTGGGAGTGTTCAAACCACCAACCTTTCAGCCAGTAGCTGAGTGCTTAACCAGTTACGCCACCCAGAGACTCCATTTCTCACCTACATGCTTACATTTATAGCTTTGGATCAATTATCATGTGCAAAACTCTGCTTATCCCTAGACATAAAACATGTTTTAAATCAAACCACAAATATATAGTGAATATACCAGTAACTATCCTGATTCGGAGAACAATTCTCTAATACATTTTCTTCTACTTATCTGTGCTATGACTGTGGTTACATTAAAGAAAGAAGAGATTGGTCCTTCTGCCTAAGCATGGACCATTTGGTTCACCAGGATGCTGTTACTACCTTTGCAAACCCTATCTGGTTTGTTGGGACTCTTCAATTAAAATTTTAGAAAAAAGATATTATTTAGGAACAATTCATACTACATAACCAAAAACCAAACCCATTGCTGTCGAGTCAATTCCAACTCAAAGCAACCATGTAGGACAGAGGAGAACTGCCCCACAGGGTTTCCAAGGAGCAGCTGATGGACTCCAACTGCCAACCTTTTGGTTATCACCAAGATCTTAACCACTGGACTACCAGGACTCCCATATCACAGAAAGCTGTTTAAAATCCCTGAACATGCCATGCTATCTTACAGTATCTTGTCATTCTCTCTGTCTGACATAATATACACTTATATATACTTTCTTGACTTGATTAATTCATTACCATCCCGACTACTCAACCTAGACGGCACTTATTATAGTTTCCTCAAACATGCTTGGTTCCTCTCCTCCCTCTATTTGATGAGAGACACTTCTCTTTCTTTTAATATTTTTACACCCCATATGAAACACTTCTTCTAGGGTAAGAAAGTTCAAGCTTTAGGGCAATGACCCTATCCCTCACCCCCCCAAGAAATAAAGCAAATTTTTCTCCATGGTAAGTGCTCTTTCATCTCTTCAGAGCACCCCTTGACCCCAATAAAGTGTTCTACCTTAAGTGCTATCTTTGTGATTTTTCTTTTAACCCTTTGTTACACACATTGATTTAAACAGTACAAACTTTTATAATAAAAAAAAGCTACTAGTTTTTTTCCTCAATTCAAATAGATTAAATAAAATGCCAATATACATTTCCCACTACATCTCTTGAATCCCTGATTATACACATATATTTTAGTATTCTACCATTCTTCATTTATATTATTGTGCAAATACAAAAATTTCTTACTGACTCTTAATAGACCAATATTATTTCCTTTATAATTATTAATTATTTAGCTAGCTCATGATCGAGTGACAGAGGTAATGTACCTAATCATTTAGGCATCCTTTAATATATTCCTTTTCTGCCTTTTTTTTTCTTTTGTCTTAATTCACATGATATTGATACAACTTTAAGCCCCTGGTTAGACACTTAATGATGTTAGGAAAAGTCAAATTTCTTTATAATAAACTCTAAGAAGCATTGCAAGGCTCCTCTGGGCATTTAGTAAGTTGACCAGTGATTAGGGTTTGCTAACCTTTTGTTTACCGATTTGCTTCAGGACAATAATAGAATGATATTCTAAAGTGATAATGACACTATAATAAACCCTAGGGAGAACCTGGGTGAGTAAAACCAACCCACTCTGTAAAGCATTCATCCAGGTGGGGTAATTAGTTCATCCAAGTACCAATTAGAGCTACAGAAAGAATAATAAATCCTGTAGCACCTGGAAGTCAGGCTGACTGTGTTTAACTCAAATCGGTGAGTACTTTAGTCCCAGACCATTTCTGCCCAGCCAAATGGGAGGATATGACTGAAATTGGTTTAGCTTAATCAAACCTATATTGTCCACATTACTAGAAAATTAACATGTACACTTGCGTTAATTGATTTAAAAAAAAATCAAAGACAAATACAGCATGAGTTTCAGCCTATCTGTACAAAGTGCTAAATTCAGAGTGCTATCCTTTCTGCACTGCAAGCTCTAGCATGGGGCTGCCACGAGTAGGAAATGACTCTGTGACAACTAGCAATAACAACAACAAGGTGCCAGAGAATTTGCTATTTACTGTGCCCCATATAAAAATCAGCATAGGTCCAGGTCTCTTTGAGTTCAAAGCCATAGTAACTCCATTCCTTTTTTTTTTTTTTTTTTTTTTAGGAAAAAAAAAAAAAAAGAAGAATCAATGAAATCTATAACAATGAAGATTCTGGTAACGAGGAAAAAATAACATCGTAATTAGCTTGCATCTAGGATTAGGGATAATTATCAGACACTAAGTCCTGTACATGTAATAACCCCTTTAATATTTACAACATCCTAGGAGGTAGGTATTACTGTTATATCTATCTAATACAGGAATCTAAAGCACAGAGAGGTCAGGCAATTTTCTAGGGGTGTCATTAGCAGAAGCAGGATTTGCACATAAGTATGGGGCTGGAAGGAACATGTTCTTAAGAGATAGGGTATAGCTTCTCTCTTTCATTTCTGTGCCTGCTTCTTTCTCACTAAAACTTAAACTTTTCAGGAGAACTGCATCAGGACAAAAAGTACTTTGTTCTTTACAGGGCAGACTACAGGAATGGCTACCTTGTGTCCCTCATTTGCATTGATGAGAGTTGTCTTTACAATTTTCACCCTCAACTACCCCTAATTTCTATGTTTATAACTGGGAACCTGAACAATGAAAAAAAGGAAGACAGGAGAAAAATTGATTCATTCAAGCTATGGTGTTGGCAAAGAATACTGAATATACCGTGGACTGATAGAATAATGAACAAGCCAGTCTTTGAAGAAGTATAATCAGAATACTCCTTAGAAGCAAGGATGGTGAGACTTTGACTCACTTACTTTAGACACATCATCAGGTAAGATGGATCACCAGAAAAGGACGTTATGTTTGGTAAAGTAGAGGGCCAGCAAAAATGCAGGAAATGCTCGAGGATATGGATTAATACAATAGCCACAACAAGGCACTCAAACATACCAATGATCATGAACATGACACAGGACCAGGTGACATTTTGTTCTGTCATACATAAGGTCACCATGAGTGGAAGCAGACTCGAGGTTGACTAATAACAATATCATGCAACCTGAGAAAGATGGGGCTACTTTAAAACATAGTGTATGTGCCCATTAAATAAACATTTTTCAATCCTATTAATTGAAAAGAACCAAATACTAACTTGCTATCTAAAAAATCTTTTTTAAAAAAGAGGAATCAATGAAATCTATATTAAAATATTTGATAATCTTAAATATGAAAGAATCTTTCTGAGGAAAACACTAACCCCATTGCTGTTGAGTCAGTTTTGACTCATGGCAAACCCTGTGTTACGGAGTAGAACTGTGATCCATACAGTTTTCTTGGCTCTTATCTTTACAGAAGCAGATCACCAGGACTTTCTTCCACAGCACTGCTGGTAGGGTTGGAACTGCCAACCTTTCAGTCAGTAGTCGAGAGCAAACCATTTGCAACACACAAGGACCTTGAAGAAAACAATATAAAATGACTATTCTTAATTTGTTATTTTGCCTCTAGATTCCTGAACTGGGAAAAAAAAAAAAAAAAGAAAAGAAAATGTATGAAGTGAAATATATGTGTGTGTTTTACTGAATCCTAAATATGTTAATAAAACTAGATGTCGTCGAGTCTTTTCTGACTTGTGGTGACCTTATGTGTGTCAGAACTATGTTCCACAGGGTCATCATGGCTGATTTTTTGGAAGGAAAATCTGATTTTTTAGACCTTTCTCCCAAGGGGCTTAGAGGTGGACTGGAACCTCCTACCTATTGGTTAGTTGCTTGCAGAGAACAAAATCACACAATTTTTAAATCAGTATCCCTTGGAAAACATTTAAAGCCTAACTCCATTGCCAATGAGTCAATTCCAACCTATAGAGACCCTACAGGACAGAGTAGGACTGCCATAGGGTTTCCAGGGAGCGGCTGGTGGACTTGAACTGCTGATCTTTATGGTTAGCAGCCAATCTCTTAACCACTGTGCCATCAGGGTTTATTCAAATGTGTATTATAGGATGATAGTGAAGCATGCCTAGGGCATGGAAATAGGAAAGTGGAAACTTCTTTCAAATTTCTGATGACGGGTAACTTCAAATTCTTTCCTGATTCTTCACTGAATGATTTATTTCCCTCCATAATAATATTTCATAACAGCTGATCTTTCACCATTAGACTAATTTAAGCAAACTCATTTCTTGATTCATACTTTTTTGTCCATAGTTATGTTAAAACTTGCAAAGGTTGTTTAAGAGGTATGTCACTTTAGGTTTTATGGAGGAAAGACACTATATAAATCTTACATATTAGTGTCTTATTCCTAACTAGGACCTAAAAGAAATAGAAAGATTCAAGGTTGAATCCTCATTGAACTTTTTTTTCCTCTGCTGCCTATGATTCACTGTACTTGTACGGCTGGAAATAAAAGCTATCGGGTTCCCAATAAAACTTGATGAGTTTTAGAACACATTCTACGATTGTTCATTTAAGGTATGCATTATACTGAAGTTATTACGACACTCACTAAAAGCTGACTTATGCCACTTCGACAAAGCTCAAGCCTTTAACAGACTTGTCAGTGTTTGAGCAGATGCCATGTTTAGCCCAATCTATTGGCTGACTTTACAAGTGTCACTTTTTCTGGATGTTAAGGTAGAAATTTACTACCGATATTTCCGAAAAGTAACAAATACCAAAGCAATGTTGCTGCTAGGTGTCTTGGAGTCAGTTCCAATCCATAGTGACTATATACAACAGAATGAAACACTGCCAGAAGTCATCAATTCTTTGGTCTTCCTTATTCGTTGTCCAGCTTTTGCATGCATATGAGGCAACTGAAAATACCTCGGCAATTCACCCACTCCTCACTTACTGACCTCGTTGGGTTCCAAAGACCAGGTCGTTATGTGAAAATCGGAGCTGTGTTAGTCAGGACCACGCCCTGTTTTGTCGCCAGTGTACACCCTAGTTGCTCACTGCCCGTTGGGTGCCCCTGGAATGTCATGGGATGCATGTGTCATGGTGGGCCCCCTTCCCCACTACACCTTCCCCACCACCGCAGAGCTCGCGGAGGTTGGAGGTGGTGGTGGTCAGGCAATGTCCGTCGCTACCTGAGTAGCAGTTACCCACCATCACCTGGCCACCCTCCAGGCTTCCACACGCACTCCGACGCCTCTCTCCACCTTCCTGCTTTCTCGGCCCTGGAGATAGGCCTCGGTGGCGGTGGCGGTCGCTCCTGGGCCTACAAGCAAGTGAAGTCTAGTTACCTGGGGCCCAGTGAGGCCGTGGAGGTGGCGCAGAGGCCTCTTTCGAAGAAGAGACTTCCCAACCCCCTGCCTAACTCCTGCAACTCCAGCTCCTGCTGCCTGCTCGAGGCCTGGCCGCCCCAGTCTTCTGTGCGCGGGCCACCTGTCCCGTGCTCCTCCGCGGTACCCGGTAATACTAACCACCGGCAGCCTTCCAGGCCTAGCTCCGCCTCACAAAACTCAGGGTCCGCCTCCTTCTCCTCCTTTTGCCTCAGCTCCTCCTTAATGCACAAATAGATTTTTTATTGTCGTAAATGTGAAATGTCAGATAGAGAGATAGTAGAGAAGTGTAGGTGTCAATCTAAAATATTAATAAAGAAAATAATGCAATGATTAAAAGGAAAATAATGAGATACACATATCATTAATCATTCTTAAAAATATGATCAACTCAGATTTTGTTTGAAAGTTTAAAAGTTTAGACTGTTTAATTTAATTAGTTTTAATGGAAAATTTTAGTTTTCATGGAAAAATTAACAATAGATTTCCCTGTGATTTCATTTGTTAGTTTTTTGTTCTATCTAACAGTTATAAAGATTTATACTGAAGTTTCGTCTTAGAGTTTGTTTTTCGCATACATAAGAGTATCTGCTTAGAACGAATTACAAGAAACGATTTAATACAGATCTTTGTGGTAACATGATTCTAGAAGAAAATAATTTATCCAGTACTGGAAATGTCAAAGTATCTGCCATGTAATAATAGCCCTGTTGGTAAAATATTTCACAATAATCACACAGTATGTGTTTATTTGTTCAGGAAATATTTATTTAGCTCTTACTTCGCATAAGGAATAAAACACACAGTCCTCAAATACATATATTAGAGTTTGTATATATATATGGGAGGAGGGAAGGAGAGAGAGATTACAGATTATAGAATGGGAGTTCCATGATGGAAATAAAGACTGATGAGGAGGAAAATCATTCTAACATACTGACTGTAGAGACAAATTCGTTTCCATTTTCAACATAAGACGACGAGTATTTTCCAGTTGTATTCCAGTTGTTAGAAGTCGGTGCTAATTTCAGAAGTAAGCTTCATAATCATGATTAATATTAAGAAACTTTATGGTTTTCCGTCTTACACTTATGAATGACTGCAATATAGTTCAATTATCTGGCCACTAAGAACAGTGGCATCACTAGGGACGTGCAGTGGGGGGTGTGAACCGCACTGGGTGATACTATCAGAGGGGATTAGTGCTTCGAAAATCGCCGCCTCTGAATGGTGAGCTAGACTCTGGGGCAGGGCACCACCACCATCTTCAGAGGAGTATCAAGTTTTCAGACAGGAAGTGACTTGGACGTCAGCAGGAGGAGGGGAAGGCAGGGAGGTGAAGAGCAGGGAGGCTGCAGAGGGAGTGGAGGCTGGGTACTCACTCGGGGAGTGGGGTGTGGAGAGCAGTGGGGGGCCCAGCCTGCTCCGCCCTCCCCCCACTCCACTCCCAGGTAGATGGGTAGGCTGATAGGTTTTGTCTGCATGAACTACAAGCACGTGGTTGTTTTTGTTGGAGGTGGGGGAGTGGAATAGAGGGAGGAGACAATGGGCGGATGACACCATGAGCTACCACACTGGCTGACACTGGTCCTAGTGACGCCACTGATGAAGAAGCCCTTAATTGAATTCATATTCTTATTTGCCACCGGAAACTTCTCCAAGAGATTTGAACTAATAACTAATTAATATACTAACTTTTTCCCAGAAAAATCATATGTCACCTATATATCTTATATATACACACTTATATACTCATATTGTTGTTGTTGTTAGGTGCCCTGGAGTTGGTACCAATTCATAGCAACCCCATGTACAACAGAACAAAAAACTGCCCGATCCTGGGCCATCCTCACAATCGTTGCTATGCTTGAGCCCATTGTTGTAGCCACTGTGTCAATCCATTTCCTTGAGTGTCTTCCTCCTTTTAGCTGACCCTCTACTTTACCAACTATGATGTCCTTCTCCAGGGATTGGTCTCTCCTGATAATATGTCCAAAGTAGGTGAGATGAAATCTCACCATCCTTGCTTCTAAGCAGCATTCTGGCTGTACTTCTTCCAGGACAGATTTGTTTGTTCTTTTGGCAGTCTATGGTATATTCAATATTCTTTGCCAACACCGTTATTCAAAGGCATCAATTCTTCTTCAGTCTTCCTTATTCATTGTCCAACTTTCACAAGCATATGAAGCAACTGAAAACGCTATGGTCTGGGTCAGTTGCAGCTTATTCCTTTAAGTGACATATTTGTTTTTTATGACCTTAAAGAGGTCTTTTGCAGCAGATTTGCCCAGTGCAATGTCTTTTGATTTCTTGATTGCTGCTTCCATGGGTGTTGACGGTGGATCTAAGTAAAATGAAATTCTTTACAATTTCAATATTTTCTCTGCTTATCGTGTTGTTGCTTATTGGTCCAGTTGTGAGGATTTTTGTTTTCTTTATGTTGAGGTGTAATTCATACTGAAGGCTGTAGTCTTTGATCTTCATCAGTAAGTTCTTCAAGTCCTCTTCACTTTCAGTAGGCAAGGTTGTGTCACCTGCTTTATTACAGGTCGTTAATGAGTCTTCCTTCAATCCTGATGCCAAGTTCTTCTTCACATAGTACAGATTCTCAGACTGAATAATTATTGGGAAAGGGTATAACCCTGATGCACACATCTCTTGACTCTAAACCAAAGAGTATCCTCTTGTTCTGTTCTAACGACTGCCTTTTGGTCTATATACATGTTCCTCGTGAGCACAATTAAGTGTTCTGGAATGCCCATTCTTTTTTTTTTTTTTATTGTACTTCAGGTGAAGGTTTAAAAAATGAATACTTTCTCATTAAACAGTAGTACACACAATGTTTTATGACATTGGTTAACAACCCCACAATATGTCAACACTCTCCCTTCTTGACATTTTTTTGGTGAAAATATACATAGCCAAAGATACACCATTTCAAAAATTTCCACACGCACAGTTCAATGACACAACTATGCTCTTCAATTATGCTGCTATTCTCACTGTAGATGAAGGTTTACAGAACAAAATAGTTTCTCATTAAACAGTTAGTATACATGTTGCCCTATGACAATGGTTAACAACCTCACTACACATCAACACTGTCCTTACTCAACCTTGGGTTCCCTATCAACAGCTTTCCTGTTCCCTTCTGCCTTCTAGCCCTTGTCCCTAGATTGCTGTGCCTCATTAGTCCTATTTTGTTTTATGGGGCTCTTCAATCCTCCGCTGAACGTGAACCTCAGAAGTGACTTCACCACTGAGCTGAAAGGGTGTCAACTCTAGGGATTTCTCCAGTCTCCTTTAGGCCAGTAAATCTGGTCCTTTTTGTTGGTGTTAGAATTTTGTTCTACATCCTTCTCCAGCTCTGTCCAGAACCCTCGGTTGTGATCCCGGTCAGAGCAGTCAGTGGTGGTAGCCAGGGACCATCTAGCTGTACTGGACTGAGTCTGGTTGATGTCTTGGTAGCTGTGTCCATTAGTCCTTTAGATAAATCTTGTCCTTATATCCTGTTCTCTTCATTCTCCCTTACTCCTGAAGGAGTGAGACCAGTGGACTATCTAGATGGCTACTCACAAGCTTTTAAGACCCGAGATGCTACTCACCAAGGTAGAATGTAAAACATTGTCTTTATAAACTGTGTTATGCCAGCTGAGCTAGCTGTTCCCCGAGACCATGGTCCCCATGGCCTTCTGCCCAGCAATTCAGTCCCTCAGGGAGTTTGGATGTTTCTAGGGAGCTTCCATGACCTTGCCTTGTACAAGTTGTGCTGGTTTCCCCACTATTGTATACTGTCTCACCCTTCACCAAAGATACCACCTATCTATTGCCTATTTAGTATTTCCTCCCCACCCATCCCATCCCTGGTAACCAATAAAGATTGTTACTTTTTTTGTGTAAACCTTTTAATGGATTTTTACAATAGAGGTCTAATACAATATTTGTCCTTTTGTGATTCACTTATTTCACTCAGCATAATGTCATCCAGTTTCATCCATGTTATGAGATGCTTCACAGATTCATCGTTGTTCTTTCTCATTGCATAGTACTCCATTGTGTGTATGTACCCTAGTTTGTTTATCCATTCATCTGTCAATGGGCATCTAGGTTCTTTCCATCATTTTGCTATAGTGAACAATGTTGCCATGAACATAGGTGTGCATATGTCTATTCGAGTGACAACTCTTATTTCTCTAGGATATATTTCTAGGAGTGGGATTGCTGGATCATATGGTATTTCTATTTCTAGATTTCTAAGGGAGAGCGATATCATTTTCCAAAATGGTTGTATCATTTTGCATTCCCACCAGCAGTGCATAATAGTTCCAATCTCCCTGCAACTCCTCCAACATTTGCTATTTCCAGTGTTTTTGATTTGTGCCAGTAATGCCGGGGTGAGACGGTATCTCATTATGGTTTCAATTTGCATTTCTCTAATGGCTAGTGATCGCCAGCATTTCGTCATGTGTCTGTTGGCCTGTTGAATGTCTTCTTTGGTGGACTGTCTATTAGTTTCCTTTACCCATTTTTTTAATGGCATTATTTGTCTTTTTGTTGTAGAGGTGTTTCTTATAGATTATGGAGATTAGAACTTTTTCTGACTTGTACTGTCCAAAAAATGTTTTCCCAGTCTGCAAGTTCTCTTTTTACTCCTTTGGTGAAGTCTTTTGAAGAGCATAGGTGTTTCATTTTTAGAAGATCCCAGTTATCTAGCTTATCTTCTTCGGTTTGTGTGTTGATGGTTATGGTTTGTATCCTGTTAATGCCGTGTATTAAGGCCTGTAGTGTTGGTCCTATTTTTTCTTCTATGAACTTTATAGTTTTTGTCTTTATATTTACGTCTTTGATCCATTTTGAAGTAGTTTTTGTACATGGCGTGAGTTCCTTTTTCTTTTTTTTGCAGATGGATATCCAGTTTTGCCAGCACCATTTGTTAAAAAGACTACCCTTTCCCCATTTGATGGACTTTGCGCCCTTGTCAAAGATCAGGTGACTGTAGATGGATGGATTTACATCTAGGTTCTCAACTCTGTTCCATCGGTCAATGTATCTGTCGTTCTACCAGTACCAGGATGTTCTGACTACCGTAGCTGTATAGTAGGTTCTGAGGTCAGGTAGGGTGAGTCCTCCAACTTTATTCTTCTTCTTCATTAGTGCTTTACTTATTGAGGGCTTCCTCCCTCTCCATACAAAGTTAATGATTAGTTTTTCCGTCTCTTTGAAGAATGTTGTTGGTATTTGGATTGGGATTGCATTGTGTTTGTTAATTGCTTTGGGTAGAATTGTCATTTTCACAATGTTGAGTCTGCCTATCCATGAACATGGTATGTTTTTCCATTTATGTAGATCTCCTTGGGTTTCTTGAGGTAGTATTTTGTTGTTTTCTTTCTATAGGTCTTTTACATACCTGGTTAGATTTATTCATAAGTATTTTATTTTTTTAGAGGCTATTATAAATGGTATTGTTTTCCTGATTTCCTTTTCATTGTTCTCTTTGTTGTTGTGTAGGTATCCAACCGAGTTTTGTATGTTTCTCTTTTAACCTGCTACTCTGCTGAATCTTTCTATTAGTTCCAGTAGATTTCTCATGGAGTCTTTAGGGTTTTCTATGTATAGTATCATATCATCCACAAGGGACTGTTTAACTTCTTCATTACCAATTTGGATGTCCTTTCTTTTTCTTGCCTTATTGCTCTAGCTGCAACTTCCAGCATGATGTTAAACAGGAGTGGTGATAAAGGGCATCCTTGTCTTGTTTCTGTTCTCAAGGGGAATGTTGTCAGCCTGTCTGCATTAAGAATGATGTTGGCCATTGGTTTTGCATAGATGCCCTTTGTTATGTTGAGAAATTTCCCTTCTATACCTATTTTATTGAGAGTTTTTATCAGGAATAGGTGTTGGACTTTGTCAAATACCTTTTCTGCATCATTTGAGATGATCATATGATTCTTTTCTGTCCTTTTATCTATTTGGGAGAGTACATTGATTTATTTTCTAATATTGAACCATCCTTGCATGCCTGGTATGAATCCTATTTGGTCGTGGTGTATTATTTTTTTGTTGTGATGCTGAATTCTATTGGCTAGAATTTTGTTGAGAATTTTTGCATCTATATTCATGAGAGATATTGGTCTGTAATTTCTTTTTTTGTGGTGTCTTTGCCTGGTTTTGGTATACTGGATTCATAGAATGAATTTGGAAGTGTTTCTTCCTTTTCTATGCTCTTGAATAGCTTGAGTACTACTGCTACAAATTCTTCTGTGAATGTTTTGTAGAATTCTCCAGTGAAGCTATCTGGGCCAGGTCTTTGTTTTTTTTGTTGTTGTTGTTGGGAGTTTTTTTTATTACCTTTTCAATCTCTTCTCTTGTTATGGGTCTGTTCAGATTTTCAATATCACTCTGTGTTTGTTTGGGGAGGTAGTGTGTTTCTAGAAATGTATCCATTTCCTCTGGGTTTTCAAATTTGTTGGAGTATAGTTTTTCATAATATTCTGTTAAGATCGTTTTTATTTCAGTTGGGTCTGTTGTAATCTCACCCATTTAATTTCTTATTTGGGTTATTTGTGTCCTCTCCTCTTTTTCTTTTGTCAGTATGGCCAGTAGTTTGTAGATTTTGTTGATTCTTTCAAAGAACCAACTTTCGGTTTTATTTATTCTTTCTATTGTTTTTCTGTTCTCTATTTCATTTATTTCTACTCTAATCTTTACGATTTCCTTTCTTCCAGTGGCTGTGGGCCTTTTTTCCTGTTCTCTTTCTATTTGTTTGAGTTGTGTAGTTAATGTGATTTTTTTCCCTTTCTTCTTTCTTTTTTTTTTTTTTAATATATTTTATTATACTTCAGGTGAAGGCTTACAGAACAAATAGTTTCTCATGAAACAGTAGTACACTATTGTTTTATGACATTGGTTAACAACCCCACAACATATTAACCCTCTAAATTCTCAACTTTTTTTTTTTTTTTTGGTGAAAATACACATAGCCAAATATACACCGTTTCAAAAATTTCTACATACAGAGTTCAGTGACATTGACTATGCTCTTCCAATTGTGATGTTATTCTCACTTAAGATGAAGGCTTACAGAACAAAATAGTTTCTCATTTAACAGTTACTATAATGTTGCCCTATGACAATGGTTAACCATCTCACAACCCATCAACAATATCCTTACTCACCCTTGGGTTCCCTATCACCAGCTTCCCTGTCCCCTTCTGCCTTGTGGCCCTTGTCACTGGACTCCTGTACCTCGTTAGTCTCATTTGGTTTTACAGGGCTGTCCACTCCCAGGCTGAACAGTGAACCTCGGAGGTAACTTCACCACTGAGCTAAAAGGGGGTTGGCTGACATACTCTCGAGGTTTCTCCAGTCTCCTTTAGGCCAGTAAATCTGGTCTTTTTTTTTGTGAGTTAGAATTATGCTCTACATCCTTCTCCAGCTCTGTCCAGAATCCTCAGTTGTGATTCTGGTCAGAGCAGTGAGTGGTGGTAGCCGGGCACCATATAGCTCTACTGGACTCAGTCCAGTGGAGGTCTTAGTAGCTGTGGACAATTACTCCTTCGGACTAATCTTTTCGTTGTATCCTGTTCTCTTCATTCTCCCTTGCTCCTGAAGGGATGAGACCAGTGGAGTATCTTAGATGGCCGCTCACAGGCTTTTAAGACCTCAGACACTACTCACCAAGGTAGAATGGAGAGCATTGTCTTTATAAGATGTGTCATGCCAAGTGAGCTAGATGTTCCCCGAGACCATGGTCCCCACAGCCCTCCACCCAGCAATTCAGTCCCTCAGAGAGTTTGGATGTGTCTGTGTGCTTCCATGACCTTTCCTTGTACAAGTTGTGCTAGTTTCCCCTGTATTGTGCACTGTCTCACCCTTCACCAAAGATACCACTTATCTATTGCCTATTTAGTATATCCCCCCAACCCTCCCATCCCTGGTAACCTACAAAGATTGTTACATTTTGTGTGGGAACTTTTTCATGGGTTTTTACAATAGAGGTCTCATACAATATATGTCCGTTTGTAGTTGACTTATTTCATTCAGCATAATGTCCTCCAGTTTCATCCATGTTATGAGATGCTTCACAGATTCATCATTGTTCTTTCTCATTCCATAGTACTCCATTGTGTGTATGTACTATAGTTTATTTATCCATTCATCTGTTGATGGGCATCTAGGTTGTTTCCATCGTTTTGCTATTGTGAACAATGCTGCCATGAACATAGGTGTGCATATGTCTATTTGACTGACAACTCTTATTTCTCTATGATGTATTCCCAGGAGTGGGATTGCTGGATCGAATGGTATGTCTATTTCTAGCTAACTGAGGAAGGGCCATATCATTTTCCAAAATGGTTGTCTCATTTTGCATTCCCACCAGCAGTACATAAGAGTAACCATCTCCCCGCAGCCCCTCCAACATTTGTTATTTCCAGTGTTATTGATTCGTGCCAGTAATGCTGGGGTGAGGTGGTATCTCATTGTGGTTTTAATTAGCATTTCTCTAATGGCTACTAATCGCGAGCATTTACTCATGTGTCTGTTGGCCATCAGAATGTTTTCTTTGGTGAAGTGTCTGTTCATTTCCTTTGTCCATTTTTTAATAGGATTATTTGTATTTTTGTTGTAGAGGTGTTGGATTTTCTTGTAGATTACGGAGATTAGACCTTAGTCTGACTTGTACTGTCCAAAAATTTTTTACCATTCCGTAGGTTCTCTTTTGACTCTTTTGGTGAAGTCTTTTGAAGAGCATAGGTGTTTAATTTTTAGAAGATCCCAGTTAAATAGCTTATCTTTTGGGTTTTGTGTGTTGATGGTTATGGTTTGTAACCTGTTAATGCCATGTATTAAGGATTGTAGTGTTAGTACTATTTTTTATTCTATGAACTTTATAGTTTTAGGCTTTATATTCAGGACTGTGATACATTTTGAGGTGTGAGGTATGGGCCCTGTTTCATTTTTTTGCAAATGGATACCCAGTTTTGCCAGCACCATTTGTTAAAAAGACTGTCTTTTTCCCATTTGATGGACTTTGGGTCTGTGTCGAAGATCAGGTGACCATAGGTGGATGGATTTACATCTGGGTTCTCAATTCTGTTCCATTGGTCAATGTATCTGTCGTTTTACCAGTACCAGGCTGTTTTGACTACTGTAGCTGTATAGTAGGTTCTGAGGTCAGGTAGTGTGAGTCCTCCAACTTTGTTCTTCTTCTTCAGTAGTACTTTGCTTATTCGGGGCTCCTTCCTTTTCCATATAAAGTAAATGGTTAGTTTTTCCATCTCTTTGAAGAATGCTGTTGGTATTTGGATCGGGATTGCATTGTATTTGTAAATTGCTTTGGGTAGAATTGTCATTTTCACAATGTTGAGTCTGCCTATCCATGAGCATGGTATGTTTTTCCATTTATGTAGATCTTTTGGGTTTCATGCAGTAGTGTTTTGTAGTTTTCTTTGTGTAGGTCTTTTACATCCCTGGTCAGATTTATTCCTAAGTATTTTATCTTTTTAGGAGCTATTGAAAATGGTATTGTTTTCCTGATTTCCTTTTCATCGTTCTCCTTACTGCTGTATAGGAATCCAACTGATTTTTGAATGTTTATCTTGTATCCTGCTACTCTGCTGAATCTTTCCATTAGTTCCAGCAGATTTCTCCTGGAGTCTTTAGGGTTTTCTATGTATAGTATCATATCATCTGCAAACAGGGACAGTGTAATTTCTTCATTACCAATTTGGATGCCCTGTATTTCGTTTTCTTGCCTTATTGATCTAGCTACAACTTCGAGCAGAGTATTAAATAGGAGTGGTGATAAAGGACATCCTTGTCTTGTTCCCGTTTTCAAGGGGAATGTTTTCAGCCTCTCTCCATTAAGAATGATGTTGGCCATTGGTTTTGCATAGATTCCCTTTATTTTGTTGAGAAATTTCCCTTGTATACCTATTTTATTGAGAGTTTTTATCAGGAATGGGTGTTGGACTTTGTCAAATGCCTTTTCTGCGTCAATTGAGATGATCATGTGATTCTTTTATTTCCTTTTATTTATGTGGTGGATTATGTTGATTGATTTTCTTATGTTGAACCATCCTTGCATACCTGGTATGAATCCTACTTAGTCGTGGTGTATTATGTTTTTGATATGATGCTGAATTCCATTGGCTAGAATTTTGTTCAGAATTTTTGCATCTATATTCATGAGAGATATTGGTCCATAATTTTTTTTTTTGTGACGTCTTTGTCTGGTTTTGGTATCACCGTTAGCTGGCTTCATAGAATGAATTTGGAAATGGTGCTTCCTCTTCTATGCTCTGAAATAGCTTGAGTAGTACTGGTACAAGCTGTTCTGTAAATGTTTTGTAGAATTCTCCAGTGAATCCATCTGGGCCAGGGCTGTTTTTGGTTGGGAGTGTTTTTATTACCTTTTCAATCTCTTCTGTTTTTACAGGTCTTTTCAGGGTTTCAACATCACTTTGTTGTAGTTTGGGTAGGCCATGCGTTTCTAGAAATTCACCCATTTCCTCTAGGTTTTCAAATTGTTGGAGTATAGTTTTTCATAATATTCTGTTATAATTCTTTTTATTTCAGTTCGGTCTGCTGTAACGTCTCCCATTTCATTTCTTTTTTAGGTTATTTGTGTCCTCTCCTGTTTTTCGTTTGTCAGCCTGGCCAGTGGTTTGTCGATTTTGTTGATTCTTTCAAAGAACCAACTTCTGCTTTTGTTGATTCTTTCTATTGTTTTTCTGTTCTCTATTTCATTTATTTCTGCTCTGATCTTTACTATTTCTTTTCTTCTTGTGGTTGTGGGCTTTTTTTGCTGTTCTCTTTCTATTGTTTGAGTTGTGTAGTTAATGTTTTGATTTTGTCCCTTTCTTCTTTTTTGATATGTGCATCTATTGCTATAAACTGTCCTCTGAGGACTGCCTTTGCTATGTCCCAAATGTTTTGGTATGGTGTGTTTTCATTCTCATTTGATTCTGGAATTTTTTGATTCCATCTCTGATTTCTTCTATTACCCATTGATGTGTAAGCAGGGTATTATTCAGTTTCCATGTGGTTGATTTTTTTTCCTTGATCTTTCTAGTGTTAATTTCTACCTTGATGGCATTGTGGTCAGAGAAGATACTTTGAATTATTTCAATGTTTTGGATCTTGTTGAGGATTGCTCGGTGGCCTAAGATGCAGTCTATTCTGGAGAACGTTCTATGTGCATTGGAAAAGAATGTGTAGCTTGCAGTGATTGGATGGAGTGTTCTATATATGTCTATGAGGTCCAGTTGGCTGATTGTGCCCTTTAGGTCTTCTGTATATTTGCTGAGTTTCTTCTTAGTTGTTCTGTCCTTTACTGAGAGTGGTGTGTTGAAGTCTCCTACTATTACTGTGGAACTGTCAATTTCTCTTTTCAGTGTTGTTACAGTTAGTTTTATCTATTTTGGAGCTCTGTCATTGGGTGCGTAGATGTTTATTATGGTTATGTCTTCATGATGGGTTATACCCTTAAAAATTATATAGTGTCCTTCTTTGTCTTTTATGGTAGATTTAGTTTTACAGTCTATTTTATCTGAGATTAGAATTGCCACTCCTGCTCTTTTTTGGTAGTTGTTAGCTTGATATATTTTTTTCCAACCTTTGACTTTTAATAAATTCACATCTTTGTTTCTAAGGTGTGTCTCTTGTAGACAGCAAATTGATGGATCCTGTTTTCTTATCCATTCTGTCACTCTCCATCTCTTTATGGGTGCATTGAGTCCATTTACATTCAGTGTAATTATTGATAGATGTGAGTTTGTTACTGTCATTTTGTAGTGCTTTTTTTTGTGGTGCTGAAGATTTCTTTGTTCTTCTTACTCTCTTGTGCTGAGTTACTTTTGTATGTGGATTTTTTTCATTTGTTTTGTTTTTGTAGGTTTTGTTTTTGCTGAGACTTTATGTTTTTTGTCTTTATTTTTATGAGTCGGTTTGTTAACTTTCTTTGTGATTACCATGAATTTTACCCTTATCTTTCTAAATTTGAAGCAGTCTAACATTACTTGGTATCACCTTGCCTTCCTCTCCATTAGAAGGTTCTATACTTTTGCCATCTATTCCCTCTTTTATTGTTTTGATGTTGTTGTCATTTATTGATTAACTGCTCTGATTCCCTGTTGTATTTCTTTTGGTTTTGGATAGTCCTCAAGAGTTCGTTTCCTAGATTGTTATCTGGCTCGTATGATCCTGCGTCCTAGGTTCTGCCTGTGAACTGAAGCTGTTTGTCCTCCGATCGAAGAACTCCCCTTAATAATTCCTGTAAGTTTGGTTTGACTTTTACATATTCCGTTAACTTCTGTTTATCTGGAAATGACCTAATTTCACCATCAAAACTGAATGAGAGTTTTGCAGGATATATTATTTTTTGCTGACAATTTTTTTCTTTCAAGATTTTATATATGTTATCCCATTGCCTTCTTGTCTGCATGGTTACTGCCTAATAATCTGAGCTTAGTCTTATTGTTTCTCCTCTGTATGTGACTTCTTGTTTTTCATGAGCTGCTCTCAGGATCCTTTTTTTGTGTTTTCTTTTGGCGAGTGTGAGTATGATATGCCTTGGTGATTTTCTTTTGGGGTCTCTTCTATATGGGGTTCCTTGAATTTCTTGGATTGTCAGCTTTTCATCTTTCATGATATTGGGGAAGTTTTCTGTCAGCAGTTCCTCAGTGATCCTCTCTGTGTTTTCTGTTTTCTCCCCCTGTTCTACAATGGCAATCACTCATAAATTTTTGCTTTTAATTAGTGTCCCACATAACTCTCAGGGTCTCTTCATTTTTTTTTTTGTTCTTTTTTCTGAGTTTTCCTGAAACAGAGTTGTATCCAAGTGTTTGTCTTTAGTTCCACTGATCCTGTCTTCCTAGGTTTCAAATCTGCTTCTCAGCCCTTCTATGACATCATCCATTTTTGAAATCTTGTTGTCTATCTTTTGGATTTCTAATTGTTGTTTTTGTATAATTTCTGATTGTGAATTTATTTTGGCATTTTGTTCCTGCATCATCTTCCTGAATTCTTCCAATTTTTTGTCTGTATTTTCCCTGAATTTGTCTATTTTTTCATGTTTGTCAGCTTTTTGCCTCAGTTCTTGGAGAATTCCAAGTATTAGAGATTTGAATTCCCTATCAGGTAGTTCTAGTGCATTTTCATCCACAGGAGAGTCATCTGGTATTTTGTTTTGGATGCCTACTGGAACCATCCTGTCCTGTTTTTGTAAATGTTTTTTATATTGTCTGCTGTTTTCAGGGCATTCAGTAGTTATTTTTATCATTTATTGATTGTAGATTTGTTTGTTTTGTCCATTTTTTAAAAAAAAAATTTTGACTACGTCGGAGCAGGTGGACTGTGTGCTGCTTTTTGTTGTTTGCTTCTCTTTGAGCTCAATACTTTTCACCTCCTTCTCCATCTGGCAGGGTCAGTCACTCAGATATGGTACAGCAGGGCAGGTCTAGCTGAAGAGGACTTAGTGGGATGGGTTGTTTGTGGCACTTACTACAGCCACAAGGGTGGGTCAGTAATCAGTGTAGGGCAGGTTCCAGAAGGTCGTGCCTGTACTGCTTGGTGGTGTTATGTCAAGCACACGGTGCAAGTAGGCAAGATGCAGTGGGAAAATTGTTATGTGTGGACCTAAGATGGATATGGGAGAGTGGAACAGTAGCCAAAAACATACTAACAAACAAAAAATAATGCTAGGGGAGCTTGCCGTTGGAATGGAGAGATGAGGGACTATAATGGAGAAAAACAGAAAGGGGAAGAGGAAGAAAAGAATAGAATGAATAAATAAGAATCAGAAAGGTTAAAGAACCACGAAGTTCCCAGGGATCCCACCAATGCAGCTATGAGGTCTGGGGAAGTCACTCTCAGATGTCGCAGTACAGCCTGGCTAGAAGGCATAGAGGTATACAATACCTGGTATTCAGGGATCAGAAAGAGAAGGAATATTTAGAGAGACAAGAAACTGATCAATGAAGAAAGACAAAAAGGGAAAAAGAGGGAAGAGAAAACAAAACAAATTAAAAAAGTAAAAAAAAAAAAAAAAAAACAAAGCACAAAAACGCCCCCCCAAAAAAACAGAAAAAAAAAAAAAAAAAAACCACAACGAAAAAAGAAATGCCCTCAGGGATCCCTCTGCATGCCTGTGAAAGCTGAAGGGGAGTTCCTTGCCACGCAGCTGCCCCTGGCCAGAAAGGGCTCCCAACTCAAGAAAAGGAAAAGAAAACAAACAAATAATTCAAAACGAACAAACGAACAAAAGCCCCCGGTTCCCACCAGAGTGGTAGCCCAGACCGGGAAGTAGCTCCACACTTCAGTGGAGCTCCGCAGCCCCTCAGGAAGAAGCAAAGATGGTGCGTGGAGCCAGGCACTCTAGCGAAAGGAGGGGGAGGCGGTGAGAGGCAAGCAAGAAATCCAAAGAAGCAGGAAAAAAAAAAAAAAGCAACTCCAGCAGCCAACAAATGGCACTCAGAGAGCCAGGTAGTGCAGGCTGGTGTTTCTGGACAAGAGACTGTGTCCCCGGGAAGCAGAGGAGGCCGAGTGTGGGTGAAGAAGGGTATAGAGTGGGAAAGCATATATCACAAATTGCCGGTGCTCTGGAGCCCCTCAGGAAGAAGCAAAGATGGCGCATGGAGCCAGGCACTCGAGTGAAAGGAGGGGGAGGTGGCAAGAGGCAAGTGAGAAATGAAAAGAAGCAGAAAAAAAAGCAACACTAGCAGCCAACCAATGGCACCCAGAGAGCCGCCCGCTTGGGTGTGTGGAATCCAAGCAGCTGGCGCTTCTCGGTCAAGAGACCCTGGCCGCGGGAAGCAGAGGAGGCCGAGCAGGGGCGAAGAGGGGTGGGTGGTTGGAAAGCGCACACTGAAAATTACCAGTTGTTTTGTCTCCCGCTGGACACTCCATGAGGCTGCTTTCTCATACCCCCGTTTGCTCGTCTCCGATAGGAGTCCAAGATGGTTGATCCACACTGCGTTAGCTGGTAAGGGACCTCTGCATGAATCTCTCCTCGCTCTCCATTCTATGTCAGTTTTCTCACTCCATTTGGTGCTTGGCTGAGTTCTTTATCTCTTCATTTGATGTTTTAGGGTTTCAGGATTGTTGTATTCTCTGTTTGGCTTAGTTTTTCGGATCTTTGCTGTGAAGGGACGGCGTGGTGCTTCTGCCTAGAGCGCCATTTTGCTGGAAGTCTCCCCTTTCTTCTTTTTTGATGTGTGCATCTATTGCTATAAATTGTCCTCTGAGGACTGCCTTTGCTGTGTCCCAGAAACAAACAAAAAAGAGTGCTAGGAGAGTTTACTGTTGGAGTGGAGAGATGAGAGACTATGAAATGGAGAAAAACAAAAAGAGGAAGAGGAAGAGGAAGTGGAAGAAAAGAAAAGAATGAAGAAATAAAAATTAGAAAGAAAAAAAGAACAGGAAAGCTCCCAGGGATCCCACCGTTGCAGCTAAGAGGTCTGGGGAAGTTGTTCCCAGATGTTGCAGTACAGCCTGGCTAGAAGGCATAGAGGTATTCAGCGCCAAGTATTCAGGGAACAGGAAGGGAATGAAGGTATAGACAGACAAGAAACTGAGTAATGAAGAAAGACAAAAATGGAAAAAGAGGGAAAAGAAAACAAAACAAATTTTAAAAAAGAACAAGAAAAGCCCCCAAAAAAACAGAAGAAAAAAAACCCCACAAAAAAAGAAATGTCTTCATGAATCCCTCTGCAAGTCTGCGCAAGCCAAGGGGGTAGGTCCCAAGCCGTGTAGCCCTGCCCTGCCAGAACGGACTCCCAACTCGAGAAACAGAAAAGAAAACAAAGAATTGAAAACAAACAAAAGCCCCAGGATCCCACCATCATGGCAGCCCAGACTGGGAAGCATTTCCACACTCGAATGGAGCTCCTCAGCCCCTTAGGAAGAAGCAAAGATGGCGCACGGAGACAGGTATTTGAGTGAAGGGAGGGGGAAGCGGTGAGAGGTAATGAATAAACCAAAAGAAGTGGAAAAAAGCAACACCAGCAGCCAAAAAATGGCACTCAGAGAGCCTGCCAGTGCAGGTGGGCAGACTCCAAGCAGTCGATGCTTCCGGGCCAAGAGACTGTGGCTGCGGGAAGCAGAGGAGGCCGAGTGGGAGTGAAGAATGGTGAAGGTTGGGAAAGCGTATATAGCAAATTATTGGTTGATTTATCTCCTGCTGGAAGCTCCTTGAAGCTGCTTTCTCGTACTCCCTGTTTGCTGGTCTCTGATAGGAGTCCAAGATGGCGGATCTGCACTGTGTTAGCTGATAGGGGACCTCTGCATGAATCTCTCCTTGCTCTCTGTTTTCTGTCAATTTTCTCACTCCATTTGGTGCTTGGCTGAGTTCTTTATCTCTTCATTTGATGTTTTAGGGTTTCGGGATTGCTATTTTCTCTGTTTGGCTTAGTTTTTCAGGTCTTTGCTGTGAAGGGATATCATGGTGCTTCTGCCTAGAGCACCGTTTTACTGGAAGTCCTCTGGATTGCCCATTCTTCATAAATTTATCCATACTTTGTTATTATCCAAACAACTGAACGTCTTTCCATAGTTGATAAAACGCAGGTAAACATCATTCTGGTATTCTCTGTTTTCAGGCAAGATTCAGCTGACATCAACAATGATATCCCTTGTTCCAAGTCCTCTTCTATATCCAGCTTGAATCTTTGATGTAATGCTGTGATCACTTTTGAAAGATCTTCAGCAAAATTCTACCTGTGATACTAATGATATTGTTTGATAATTCCCGCATTCTGTTGGATCACCTTTCTTTGGAATGGGTACAAGAACCAAAAACCAAACCCGTTGCCAACAAGTCGGTTCTGACTCATAGTGACCCTATAGGACAGGACAGAATTTCCCCACAGAGTTTCCAAGGAGCAGCTCGTGGATTGGAACTGCTGACCCTTTGGTCAGCAGCTGATTTCTTAACCACTTCACCACTAGGACTCCTGTAATGGTTTATAGTATAAACATATGACACACTGTGAAAAAGAAAAAGAAACAATTGACAATTTGTTTTGGGAATATAACTTTATATGTACCTTACCTTAATATTACGTTGAGTTTTTTAGCCTCTATATAATTACAAGTATATACAAGTATATTTAAAAAGGACAGTGTATATGGAATAAAAATATATAAAAATACAAGTTGTACAAAAATGCAAGTTATAAACTAGAAATAACTATAGTAAATATGAATATTCAAGGAACAATTTGGAAATAAGTGTCAGAAGTTCTGAGTATACATTCTTCCTTTTATCTTACTAGCTATGTACTACTGAACATGTAACATTTCTTATGAGATAGTTTCCTAATATAAAATGGCTTAATTAAAATATACAAAAATTATGATCATAAAAATGTATATATAAACCCTTAAATAATATTAGAATAAATAATAAATATTGTACAACTTTGGAGATTTACTTTTAAAGCATTCCAAGAAAACACTGCTACAGAAACAGCAAAAATTCTAAAAGGTCAAGTCAAAATCACATGGAAAATTAACTATTTCAAAAACTGATAAAGTTGACTTATTGTGGCATGGAGCAGACCTGGGTATTTTTATCCCCCATGTTTGCATTAGCATTACAGAGATTTGATTTAATATTATCAATATCTGAATTTAAATTTCATATTTTGTTTACAATCTATTAGTTATAACAAAGAACAATAATTAAAGGAACAAAACCAGTAATTTCATGGCTACGAGTTTGAAATAAAAAATTAAATACACGATATTGGGTTTGTAAATCATAGACATGCAACTAAACTCAATAACGTTTATAGGTCACTTGACAGTTCTCTGTAACTCTGGTTTTAATGTACTTTATTTTCCTTCCTAATGGTGACTTAAGAGTTAACAAAGCTCTAAGTATTATAACAGCAGCATCTGCATTTTCTTTTTCAATTTTATTTCCTTCTGTAGCAAAATGAATAGATAAGTTCTTAGTAAATAAGGATCAAGAGTGGCAATTTTCACAAAACCTAAAATCTCTTTTTTAAAAGAAGATATTCAAATACATAACAGATACAAGTGAGTGAGAAACAAATCAACATTTTCTCTCTCACACACACACTGGAAATAGTGCATCTATTGGAATTTACTTTCTCAAGATTCTTAATATCAGGATTTGGGTAACAAAAAAACTTAAAATGGAAATTTCTTTCTAGAAAGTCAAGAAAGAATGCAGCTTAGAATTTTCAAATTTTCATATAATAGGAGTAAATATAAACATATACTTAAGTATTTAGACAAGTTTGAAACTAGGGGAGATAACATACTCTCACTGTGCTATTAATAAATATTGAAAACTTAAAAATGAATATAAATAGGAATACTGTTATTCAAACCAAAATTAATGTATCCAAATTAAGTAATTAGTTCTATTAACGCCACATTTAACAGAATCTTCTGTCTAATACTCAGCCTTGATGACTTTTGAGATAAATGACACCATGGAGACTACATATTAGTAATAAAATCATTGCTAATTATTTCAAGTATATCTCTGATTTGCTTAGGATAATTAATGATCTTATAAATACATACTAGATACAAGTAATAGTAGAGCCAACTTTAGATTTTGGCTTTTTCAAATTTTAACAGGTAAATGCTTTCTATTGTTTTACTTTTTACATGCCATTGACCAAAATACATTACAAGCCTGGAATGAAATTTGTTTTCCTATGACCTCTTCTAGAAAATCCCAAAGTCAAAAATTTATTAAGGCCACATGTCTATGAAGAAGTGTTTGCCAAAATACGGGAACTTATAGAATTGGAATTCTTTTCCGTACTTCCCCTTTTACAGTCTGTCTTCACACTGATAATGCTACCAATTCTTTAACAATAGAGCAGCTGTTTTTCCTAATATATTGTTATATGATATATCTAGCCACATTATTCTTTACATACCCAGATATGAGAAATCTATGTTAAAATAATCATCGAAGCTATATTTCTCTCTTTGTTTTAAGGAATAGATACAATTTTATTTTATAAAGTAATATACATTTTTTTTCTTTTTTCACTTTTGTAGGATTAAGTCGTTTTTCACTCACTTTGCTCTCACCGATTTTATATTGACTTGTTTTTAGATTTAATAAATTTTACATAAAGCTGTGATTATCTCTATTGTATGTCCCTTATTTTTTCTACTGTAATTAAAAAAAATAGGTATATATATGTAATTTCATTTGGTGACTCAAGGTTTTCCTCAGCTCATAAGACATCAGTCTGGTGAATTAATGAACTAATGCAGAGATTAGAGGATGTTTTCTGTGTAGTCTAACATGTGATTCAAGAGATCTGGTTTCTAAAAAAGTCTTTTTCACGACCTATATAATGGTTTCTGCTTGACTACTAACGTAAAGGTTGGTGGTTTGAACCCAGCCACTAGCACCACTGAAGAAAGGCCTGGTAATCTGCTTCCGTGACGGTTATAACCAAGAAAACCCTATGGAGCAATTCTGCCCCATAACACAGGGGGTTGCAATGAGAGGCAATTGATGCAATGCCAATGAGTTTGTTTGTTTTAATAACATTTTATAGAGGTTGGAACCCTGGTGGTGCAGTGGTTAAGAATTCAGCTGCTAACCAAAAGATAGCCATTCGAATCCACCAGCTGCTCCTTGGAAACCCTACGGGCCAGTTCTACTCTGTCCTAAAGGGTTGCTATGAGTTGGAGTTGACTCGATGGCAACGGGTTTGGTTTAGTTTTATAGAGGTTTACTAAAAACCAAACCATCCAGTTGCTGTGGAGTTGATGCTAACTCTTGGCAACTCCATGCGTCACAAACTAGAATTGTACTCCAGAGGATTTTCAAGGCTATGACTTTATGGAAGCAGATTGACAAGTCTTTCTTCAGAGGTACCTCTGATGTGTTCAAATCACCAAACTTTTAGTTAGTAGTCAAGTGCTTAACCATTTTTGCCACCTAGAGTTTCCCCCAACCCATTGCTGTTGAGTCGGTTCCAACTCATAGTGACCCTGTAGGGCAGATTAGAACTGCCCCATACAGTTTCCAAGGAGGGTTGGTTAGCAGCTGAGCTCTTTAACCACTA
Source organism: Dugong dugon (assembly GCA_030035585.1). Lineage (NCBI taxonomy): Eukaryota > Metazoa > Chordata > Mammalia > Sirenia > Dugongidae > Dugong > Dugong dugon. The sequence goes on along the minus strand of CM057463.1, from coordinate 103,804,313 downwards.
TGCCACCAGGGCCCCTACAGAAGCTTAGCCACCTTGAATCTCCAATTTCTTCATACATTTTGCTAGTAGATAGAAAAACACCCTTTGCCATTGAGTCCATAACTAGTCTATAAGACAGAGTGGAACTGCCCCATAGTGTTCCCAAGGCTGTAATCTTTACAGAAGATTGCCACATCTTTCTCCTGCAGAGAGACTGAGTGGATTCAAACCACTGAGCTTTCAGTTAGTCAAGTGCTTAACCACTGCACCACAAGGGTTCCTTAGAGATAGGTGCGACAAAACAAAGGACCCTTTTTAGAAGCCGAGAAGGATCTTGTCATCCCAACCTATGCTGAGTTTTCAAAACAGTAGTTGTGGCTTGCCCTAGAAATAAATTTAACCATAATCAAAGTGAGTACAACATTTACTTTATGACAAGTGTTAATTACTTTGTAAGTGTTTACTTGTCAAATTCTCACCACAGATCTGTGATTTGGAAACCATTGTCATTTACAGATGAGGAAACTGGGGCTTAGAAAAGTTATTTTCACATCATTTCAGTAGCAGAGTTGAGTTTTGAGCACTAATGTCAAATGCAGTGTAACATGGACCCTTTTGATGGAAATACCCTACCTTTATGCTTTCACTGGAAATAGCGCACATTGAGGGAGCACTGATTGTTTACAGTGACTAGCAATGCCCTTCTCTTTCATTTCTTTTCAGGGAGGCAGCCTAATACCACAGAAGGAACTTGCACATTTGCTGTTGGACAGGTAAGAATAATAATTCTGCCACCACAATTACTAGTTCTGAGGCTTTAGAAATGCTACCTAGACTCCTTGAGCTGTGAACCCCGCCTTTGCAAAATTCAATTAAAAAAATGCTAACTTCATTTGTTTTATATGAGATCGAGGACAATCCTTGTAATGGTTATGGTGTCAGGTGCACTGTGAAATGCAATAGCTATTACTTGCCTGAAAACATTTTATGCTGTCTACATGTCAAAAATGTCCCTGAGTGCTGCAAATGGTTAAGGGCTTAACTACTAGCTGAAGGCTTAGGGATTTGAACCCACCTAGAGGTGCCTCAATAGACAGGCTTGTAAATCTGCTCCTGAAAGGCTTTGAAAACCCTAGGGAGCAGTTCTACCTTGCACACATGGGATTGCCATGAGTCAGAAATGACTCAATGGCAACTAAGTACAACAACAATGCATGCCAAAACAACCCACCCCCAAAACTAAAATGATTAGTTCCAACTCTGTTGGATGTGCTTCTAAATGTTTCGGTGAGTGTTCGTGGTAGAAGAATCAGAGGAGAAACAAACAAACAAAAATTGGATAAAAAGCATTATCTGCTGGAGATACCTAAAATTATGCATTATATGATATGAGATTAAAATTCCTAACCTCAAGCAAAAAAAAAAAAAAAATGACAGTCTAGTGTTACTGGATTTCTTGAGGAAATAAATATGAAGGAATCTATATCTGCCTCTATGTTGCCTGGATTAAGACTGTCAATGTGTGAATAAGAGATGACAGCAGATATCACAGTTTGCTTCCTTCAGCTGTTGGCTAACAACTGACCAATCCTTCAGCTTCAGCAAATGATCCTATAAATGTTCTTTCAAATCTAACGATAACAAAGTTGTCCATTTCTGTAACTCATAAGTTAGAAAACCATGCATATATAGTTCATAACAGGGCGTTTATTGTGCATTTATTATGGGTAAGAGGTGTTTCCTTTTTGTACTTCCCAATAAGGGCAACCAATGGAGTAAGCCCATTCTGGTTAAACAGATTGCATGAATATACCCTCTGAGGACAGAGCAGTTAGAACCGAATACTTGGAATAGCTATCTTGCATGAATTACTGGCTAGTCGCAGACTTTATTGATAGACACTGTAACTTTGCAACATGTTTTTATATCACAGTGAGAATATAATGACATCATAATCAATAATTTCTACTCTGACAACTATGACCTTTTCTTTACCTTTTTTGTGTGGCTATAAATGTTTTAATAGCCTTCTTTGCATTTTTTGATGGACAAAGACCAACAAAAATAAAAAGAGTGTTAAATGTTATTTTTTATCTCTAGATCTTTAAGGACAATGAATAAGAAAGACCAAAGAAGAATTGATGTCTTTAAGTTATGGTGTTGGTAAAGAATATTTAATATATCATGAACTGCCAGAAGAATGAATATGTCTTGGAAGAAGTACAGCCAGAATATTCATTAGAAGCAAGGATGTCAAGACTTTGTCTCACATACTTTGGATGTGTTATCAGGAGGGACCAGTCCCTGAAGAAGGACATCATGCTTGGTAAAGTAAAGGGTCAGGGAAAAAGAGGAAGGCCCTCCACGTGATGGATTGACACAGCATCTGCAACAATGGCCTCAAGCATAGCAAAGATTGTGAGGATGGCCCACGACCAGCCAGTGTTTTTGTTATGTTGTGCTTAGGGACGCAGTGAGTCAGAAATGACTCGATAACACCTAACAACAACAGATTTTTAAGGATGCTTTATTTCAAGTGTAATCGTAGTGGGAAGCATTGTACGGCAACAATCTCAGATCTGTGGCAACGGTGTTGGTGATTTGTAATTTTCTCTTGATCTCCCTCTTTTGGGGTATCCCTTTTTTTAAGTTCCACTTTTCGGAGGAATGGTCTATATGCTTGTTCCATGTGTCTTGATGGAAGGTTTATTACAGTTGTATTTTTAGCACCACAATCGAAGGGTGGATGGTTGTCTGTGAACATGGGGAACTATTCAAAATGATCCCAGTCACAGGTACAGATATTGAACATAAACTATATAAAGTTTTTACTTTTTTTAAATTAACTTCTTCTTGGTTATTAACCACATAATTGATTGTAGCACCTATTTGTAAAATATTTCCATGAAGAATACATGTAATTCTTTGATTTCCTGAGATTCATTCACATGATAGCCTATTAACCAGATATTTCCCAAATCTCCTACCTACAAAAAATGATAATAATGATTGTTCCCAATATATCTCACAAAGGTATTATGAGAATTAACAATTTAATGATTATGTGCCAAATAACTGTAAGTCAGAGATAATAGGGGATTTTCTTCTCTTTAGATCTTTAGCTTAGAAATCAAGATCTGTCATCTGAGTTGTTACTTGATGAAGGTAGTTAGTTAGTGCACCTCTATCTTTCTTTTCCTTCTTTGCTTATGAACTTTCAAATGCAAATTTTTACAATACAGAAAAAGCACTTTGGCATTTTGTCAACATTTTTTTCCCCTACTTTGGCAAATTGAAATAAAGAATTAAGAGTTTAGAAAATTAAAATCAAAATACACAGGCTGTTTTGTGTCTGAATGAATTATGAGTATGAATAATCCTTTTTCTATGTGTATTAGATTTATATTTGCATTTTTGTGTGCAGGCCTTAGTTTATATCCATAGACTATGTTAAAAGTATTTATTCAGTGAATACAGTGTATACAAAGTAATATAATTTATATTAGTGGATGGAAGGCTGCCTGAACAAAGTCCAGGCAAATTAACACTATATGTGACTTTATCTGTGAAATCCTAAAATGCAAAGCATAAGAGATGTAAATGGCAGTAAGATCTGCCAGAAAAGAGAAAGTGAATGCTAAGAGATATTGCAGGATGAACCACTTGAACGAATGCTTTCCCTAGAGTAATGCTGGATACACCACACACCGTTTTATGGCAACACAACATACATAAGGAAAATAAACAAGATTTTCATATCAAAGCTCAACTAAAAGTCGTATTCCCTGATCACTGTCCTGCTGCATGTATTACCAAGCACGTATGCACAACTTCTGAGAGTGGGGTCTACTGTATTTAATATGGTATGTTCTTGACAGAGCACATGAGGCTTGATTCATTTCTGGAGTCATCCATTACCAACTCTGACAGCTTTACAGCTCTTTTGGGAAATGAAGTATAGTATGAGGTTACTAAGCAACTCTGCAGCTTTTTTGAAAAATACTTCTTGGAACTCACTTGTTTCTCCTAATTGATTCCATCCACATGATTTTGAACATAAATGAGACATCATGCTTAGAAGTATGCTGTATTGCTACTTTCAACCAACTTGTGTTACTACCTCTGCATATCTAAATCAAGGGCTGGCATAAAAATGTCATATCGAAAGCAAATTTTTATCTTCCTCCTGAGTTTCAATGACATTTATGTATGTATGTATGTGTATATATATAAATTATTTTGACAGTTCAAGCTAGTATATGAACTTATCTGCACACTATCAGAAAATAACATGAAAGACTGAAGTTTTTTTACATTTATACAGAATAAAGTTTTAATTAGTGATGCTGACTTACCCTTCAGTACATCCCCAAACGTAATACATCAAAATTAATAGTAAATCTGTCTCACATCACTGCAGCCATGTTGACATTTTTGCAGTCACTAAACCTTTGAGAAAGATAGTATCTCATGCAATCTTGAAAGATTAGTGATAAATGCATCCATATATCACGTTTTACAAGGAGTAAAGTAGGCTTTTATCAGGTTTGACTCCTCTTTCCATTATATCAGAGTTGAAGAGTAAACAATAAAATGCCGTAAACATTTTACGTTCAGTGTATTTTATCAAGGGCCCAATTACTCTCCGCCCTATACTTTAGGATAGTGCACAATTTAGTTAATAACTCTGTGCACATGGATTATTTTGCTTATTTATTACTACAATTTGAGTAGAATTGAATGAAAGATGTAAGAGAGATGGGCAGACTCAAGTAAATTGGGATGTTTTTACTCAGTGTCTGCTTTGAGATGGTTGTTATTTTTATTTCACTTAATTTATGACCATTAGAGAATCTTCCACATTATAGACACTTTAAAGCCACTCCGATATAAAAAGTATGTTTCATTATTCAATTGATTAGAAGAATAAAAGGTATGAATTTCTCATCTGTCTTTGGGATTTTTCCTGTACATATTTTGATTGGTGTGGAAGGATAGTAAGAAAGCTCACTTCAGATCACTCTGTACGTCACTGTTTATAGGTCAATGAGGAATTTCACTACAAGCGCAGAACTAAAATGAAAGCATAAGCTGCTTTTAAGATCCCATGAGAAAGGTAAGATGCATACACCATTTTCAAACTGAAAATGACTACGGAAGTGAATTTTATTTACTGGATCAGAATCTTTTAGTGGTTAAAAATATTGCATGGCCTTAGTCGTCAGAGATAATTGAGTATAAAACCTATCCATAGGATTATGGTGAGAATTAACACTTGTAGGCTATTTACCAGAATGGTTCTGACATAACCAAGGTGCAATAAATAAAACTGTAATTATTAATAAAAAATATTGTACTAACTAACACAGTTTTTAATGTAACAAACAGATTATGACCGATAGGTACAATGTCTAAAAATTCCTATTTTTTTAAATTTGGGAATTAAAGATTATGTAGTTTTCTTAATACAAGAAAATTAATACAACTACTAGAGCTACAAAGGGCAAAAACTAACAAATAAGATATGTAAAATCATGTCTGTTAACAAAAAATGAAAAACTCAGCTGATTTGAAAGTATATCAGTCAATTTTTTTTTCCCTATTAGAAACTAGCCCAAGCGTGGTTGGATTTATTCTGTTTTGCTGCTGGTTAGCAAAACTGAACAAGAAACAGCAACCCCTATAGCTGGTATTTTTGAAAAGAAGGTGGTGAAAATGGAAGTTTAAAAAATCATTACTAAAAACTACAAAAAAAAATAAAATAAAATGATCTCTTTTGATCAGTTTCATCAATAGATGATATATTTTTCTCATTGGCAGATTTTACAACGTTTACTTTGAGAAAAGTAAAGGAAAAAAAATTACTCATCAAAACTGACTTTTACTTTCTGAACTAAGACTCCACCTCTCCTATATCCTATCTCCCCAAACATTGTAGACAGCACATAGTTTTTAGTAGCTTCAAGCAAGATAAATCAATAAGGAGAGTCCCACACAACTGCATCAAATTGTAGCTACAGGCTGAAGCAGCCTGAGGTGAATTCTTATCCAACATTGGTATATTGAAGCAACTTTTCCATTCACTATGAAAGCAAGACAGCTTTGGTTTCCCACATGTCTGCCTAACCATCTCAGTATGGAAAAATTATGTTTCTTCAGTATGTTCCCTAAAGAACACAGTTCAAAATTACATTACATAATATGATATTACAAAAACATAGATCCTAAGAGAAAGACAGAAGTCATAAGTTAATATAAATATAAATCTGCTATTTTAGGAATTAAAGTTAATAGTCAACATGAATTTGTGGTTTTAAGAATTGCACCTTGATGGAATTTGTTTCTGGACTTGTTTTAGTTTGATGTTTTATATATTTGATAATAGAGGTTGTTCTTTTTTATTATTCTTCTTATTACAAAAGGAATTCATGTTTATTGCAAAATTTTTGGAAATGGCAAATAACAAAGAAGGAAAATGAATAGGGTTTAAATCAAATCTCCTCCACATAGTTTAATAGTGTTGATATGTTACTATATATTATTCTCATCTCTTTTTCTATTCTTATTCATATATGCATTTTTTTTTCAGAAAAATATGATTATACATGAAATTCTCTTTGTTTTTGAAGTTTTACTTATTAATTAATTGAAAAAAAAAAATCCAAGCTATTAAGTGTTTTTCTGGAGCTTCGCATTAAATGACTGCTTTATATGAACTTAAAATAATTTAATTAGTCTTTTCTTATATTACAGTAATGTATAGTTTTTTTCCAATAAAAAAATTTGCAGGAATATCTTTCTTAAATTCATAGATTTTAGATGAATTAGATTTCTTAGAGTTTAGTTTTTCTACACTAGAAGAACCAGACTTCATCCAAGTAAAAAATTCCTGTGATACTCAGAAATAAAGAGAAACCTTTCAGAAATGAATCCAGACTGAGAATACTAGAAAGGACACGAAAAAGCAGTTTGCATCTACTTCTCAGAATAGGTAAGAAGGGTAGCAACTCTCGCTAAATGCTTTATAAACAAAATAGTCAACACTGTAAAGAAGAGGTTGTAAGGATTTTAGGAAGAGAAGGAATTATGAAGTCAATATATATTTAATAAATGCATAATTGTTATTTATTGAGCATTTATTAAGTGCTAACACTCAGTATGCATTAAAAATTTGGGAGAACTCAGGACCTAAATATTTCTTGAAAGAATAATGTTCTAATTGGGAAGACTAAACAAGGGAACTATAAAACTGAATGCCTGATAATATGATATAAATATAATGGCATAGGAAGTCAGGGAAAAACTGATTAATATTAGCCAGAGTAGACAGGAATGATTCAGAAATGAAAGGTAGGATTTGACCTTGATTCTGAAAGAGGTTGATTTCTGATAATACTTAATCCACCTCTGTATAAAAAGTTATATTACTTTATTTTTTTTTATCATTTACTTTGTTCTTGTTACCACAAAATATTATGCTTCATAGGATTCACAGGAGATGAACAAAGTTTGATTAGTGTTTAAAAAAAAAAAGAATGAAAGAAAAATGGGTAAAACAGATTCAGGAGTATGCCAGCAATTCCTGTGACCGTATACCATTCACGTTTTAACAATCTTTTTGGAAACACTTTCACACGTGTAATTATAAAGTTCTTCTAATTATGCATTTTTTCTCAATAAAAGTATCTGAAGGTGATAAGCATATGCATCACAATTTAGTAAGGCTCTCAGTAGAGATGGGAAAACAAAATCTAGAAGCTGCCATGATAGAAGGCTAAAGGAATAAACATATAAGGTTGATTTCCCAAAATATAGATCAAAATGTAGTGAATTAGTAAGCAAAGTCTAATTTTGAAAGCAGGAGAGAATGATTGCAGAAGTAATTATAAAAGTTCTCAATTGATAATATGGGCTTCATTATCAATTCACATACAAGTTTGTTCTGTGGATTACAGTATTCTCCAATATTGTTTAATTAAAGCCTCAGGGCCATTTGTCATAATATGTCTACATGTGACACTGACACAATACACTTAATCATCAATTGAGAGGGGAAAATGGTGATACCCTTTGTAATGTATTAATATACGTACTGAAGTTAATAACTGTCATGGATTGAATTGTGTCCCTCAAAAATATTTCTCAACTTGGCTGGGTCATGATTCCAAGTATTGTATAATTGTGTACCATTTTGTAATCTGATGATCAAATAAGATGGATCAGTGACAGTTATACTGATGAGGTATACAAGATTGGATAGTATCTTAAGCCAATCTCTTTTGAGATATAAAAGAGTGAAGTGAGCACAGACACATGGGAACCTCCTACCACCAAGAAAGCAGCTCCGGGAGCACAGAGCATCCTTTGGACTTGAGGTTGCTGCACGGAGAAGCTCCCAGACCAAGGGAAGATTTACGACATGGACCTTCCTCCAGAGCCCACAGAGAAAGCCTTTTCCTGGAGCTGATGCCCTGAATTTGGACTTGTAGCCTACTGGACTGCTAGAGAATAAACTTCTCTTTGTTAAAGCCATCCACTTGTGGTATATCTGTTACTGCAGCACTAGATGACTAAGACAATAACTATTATAGACATTAACATTTTTCACCTTGTTTCTGAAATACTATTATGGACTGAATGGCATTCCCAAAAAGAGATATTGAAGCCCTAATCTCAAGTACCTGTGAACATCACCTGGGTTTGGAAATGGGGTCTTTGAAGAAGTTATCAGTTGGTTTAACATGTGGTTACTCTGGAGTAAGGTAGGTCCTAAAATTGGTGTCCTTATAAAAGAGAGAATATAGAGAGAGAGATAGAAGAAGAATACCGCGTAACACCTTAGCTGTAAGCTAAGGAATGACTGATGCTACAAGAATGTAGGTGAGAGGCATAGAACAGATTCTCCCTTAAAGGTTCAGAAGGAGTCAACATGGCTGATATCCTGATCTCAGAATTTCAGCCCTCAGAACTGTGAGACTATAAATTTCTGTTCTTTAAAGCCACTCACTTTGTACTACTTTGTTACAGCAGGCCTACAAAACTAACACAGCTATCTTCACAATAGGCCTCTTATCTGTCCATAATAATTGTATAAAAGGACCAACAATCTTCTTGTTAGTCTTTCTGGAATAATCTTTGGAAAACTGGAAAGATTCCAGAATTCGTAAGAGATAATGACTGATGTGTATTATACAAATCTATAAAGTGCTATACTCTTTGTAATTAAGTCTAGGTTATGCATATGCATTTACTTCACAAATTTTTGAATAACGTATGGTTGAAATTTCTGCCACGTGGAAAGAAATGAATGAAAGAATCACTGTTTTTGTCTTTATGACAATTACAAAAGATAAAGTGTGAGTTTGAAATGAACGAACATGAAAGTTACAGAAAACATAACTAAGACTACCACCACCAGATCAATTTTTCTCAAATGTGTCCAGAGTAAAGTTTTCCGTTATTGAGTCAGCAGCACAGTGGTGTCATTAAAGATTCCTTTCTTCTGTTGCTGTGTTCTTTCACCTGATGGCAACACGCTGACTACTGTACTCTACTGTACAGTTATAAGTGGGCAGAACAGTAAAGGGCTTTCCCCTTTTTGAAACAAGTATGTGTGTGTAATCAAAGTCCTACCCAAAACATCTTTCTCTACATCTTACCTGTCAGAATTTGGTCACTTGCCCAAGGAAAAGAGATTACCATGACTACTAAAAATCAACCATGAAATAACTCTTGGGGCTGGTGTTGGGAGCATGCCCTCCTTGCATTCAAGAGGTCTTTGCTTGCTACCTAGGACATTGTAAGAAGTGTGCTTTTATTCTTATTTTAGTGGGAAGCCACTAAAACATTTCTCATTGCAGAGTAAGAGAGCCCAATTTTCTTCTTAATTATCACTCTGGGAACTGTTGGAAAATACACTGTCAAGAGTGTGGAGTCAAAGAGCGTAGCAGTTAGGAAAAGCCCAAGTAGTTCTGGGAACGTCCAGTGTGTGCAGAAGGCAGTGGAATTGGAATAAGGCGTAAATGAAGACTAATTTGTGACAATATTTTTAATTTGCCATAATAAAAACTGACTAGAGGAGTAATGCTGAATATTCAAAGACTCGCTGGCATACCAACATCTAAATGTGATGCTACAGCTAAACTTCATTTTCATTTTCTTAATCTTCATAATCTTAAGTATTGTGATGAGAAGTGTTAAGAGCATCTCTGAGCCACTCACTGAAGCATTGAAGTTTTTTTAAACAGCATGTTCTCCCAATGCCACTCTTCCCTTGCAGAACCTCTGACCCACCTTCTGTGTCTCTGTAGCCGGAGTACCAGTGTAAACGTCATGCCAGGAGCAGAGGTTCTGTGAATAATAAACTCTGCAGCAATCTTTAGCAGCTGCTTTCTCTGTTCTGTTGACCCATTGACAAAAGCCCTCTGCCAGTATACTATGAATGGTGTTCTTATAAAAAGCTTGTCCGTTACTCCTCTGATAGAAGGTTAATATTATCACATCAAAGGACTGCCACTTGAGCTCTTATAACTGCAATTTTTGCTTCACTCAAGAAATGTCATATGGAAGTACTCTACAAAATGATATTATGATGAAACTTGGAAAATCCCCAAAAGTAGCATAGACAATGTTAATATTTGTAAAGGTCTAAGATTTTTCTTACCTCCTCTCCTTTCCAACTTCTCCATGAAAGTTTCATCATGTTCAACCTTCAGTCTTTGGAAAGAAAAATATTTACTTCAATATTCTGTGACTTGGTCTCAAGTCACACATGCTACCAATATGGATCTGGATGTGTGCACACAGGCACGTGCTCACACACACACACACACACACACACACACACACACACACACACACACACACACACACATTGTAGCTAAGGCTTAGTACTCTACGTACTTTGCATTTAAACAAAGTTTCTCTATATCTTAGGAATTGTGTCATTTGGCCTAGTCAAATCCTATCAAATACTAAAGTCCTTTAGCCAAACTACATTCAGGTGACAGTAGCCATAATACATGTTGGCAGATTTACCTAATTTGGATTATCAACCTGTCTGCTTGAATTTTTAAAGACAGACTGAGTCTTGATTTGTCATTGCCAATTTGCACTTCTCTCTACTATACACACACACACACACACATATTTACACATATATTTTAACAGTAGACCTCACGATGTTGATACATTTATATACTCACTAAGTATTGCTCTCTTTGACCTGGATTTTTTCTTTAGTCTTCTTATGGGTATGCCTTTAAGATGTCTACCCATTCTAGATTTCCTCTCAATTCTCAAATATTCCTTACATGTCTTAACACGGCACAGTAAACCTATTTCCTTAACCACAAATCAGAACCCATTCTGACAATTTGTATCAAAGGCTATCAGACTGCCTTTATAAAATCTAAAATAAATAACTACCATAATCAATGAGAAAATTCCAATTCCTACTCAGTTTCCAAGATAGGCAAATTAGCTATACCATTTAAATCTATTGCTATCACCAGTTAAGTGATCCTAGCCATAAAATTTAATACAAAATTCTGCTTGTTTTTCTGCTGGTAATAAGAACACTTTAAAAGATTCCACACATAAATTATATTTCTCAGTATTGGTAAAATATTGCCAGGGAGTGATGTTATCATGGAAATGTTTTTAGACCTTAAAATTGACTAGCAACATATCTTAATACTGTTCAAGGCCTTTTATTGTGTGAAATTCAAGAAAGAATGAAAACATTTCATGTTTACTTCCAAAAAGCATACCCAATATCCTATTTTTCATGATACAAAAAGTAGTCAATTTACAAATATTTTATTTCGTGTTTAACCAACAGCATGTGGAAGCGGATTTCTATTGTCTGTTCAGAGCAACTCGCCTGCATTGTCAAAAAATATGTTGTGAAAGGGATATATTTTTTGCTTTTGTTTTATTTTTTTTAAACTCAAGCAAACTTTTAGATTAACAGAAAACCAAAATGGCTACAACATCAGGTAAACTCATGGAAGTCTATACTATAGAAACATAAGAGAAAAAAATATATAAAATAAAATGTTATTTTCCTCTGGAGCGTATAATACCAATATAGGATGAATTAGAATAGACGATAGCACCTCACCAGAGCTGCTTTCATAGTTTTATCTTCATGTCTTTCCATGGGTGTGGTTTTACGACTCTTATAATCTGGGAAACAATTATAAATCTCCATAGATTAAAAGACCTAGCAATAAGAAAACTATCTCAAATTACAAGCACTATTCCTAGCACTAAGGTTTTCACAGCCTAGGAGAAAAAACTAAAATAAATTAAAATAAAATAAATTGCTTAGGAAGATACTTTTGTATTCTAAAATATCTTTAAGATTTTTAAATATAGCTCTGAAAAATACTGTATTTGTAGAAAAACGTATCTTTTTTTTCTCTCTCAAAGTGTTTTTATCTCTACGGGAAACATCTAGCTCAATTGGCATGACACAGCTTATAAAGACCATGCTCTACATTCTACCTTGGTGATTAGTGTCTGGGGTCTTAAAAGCCTGTGTGCGACCATCTAAGATACTCCACTGGTCTCATCCCTTCGGGAGCAAGGGAGAATAAAGAGAACAGGGTACAAGGAAAAGATTAGTCCAAAGGACTAATTGTCCACAGCTACCAAGGCCTCCACCGGACTGAGTCCAGTACAGCTAGACGGTGCCCGGCTACCACCACTGACTGCTCTGATCAGGATCACAACAGAGGGTTCTGGACAGAGCTGGAGAAGGATGTATAGCCTAATTCTAACTCATAAAAAAAAAAAAAAAGACAAGATTTACTGGCCTATAGGAGACTGGAGAAACCTCGGGTATGGCCCCCAGACACCCTTTTAGCTCAGTGGTGAAGTTACCTCTGAGGTTCACTGTTCAGCCTGGGAGTGGACAGCCCCGTAAAACCAAATGAGACTAATGAGGTACAGGAGTCCAGTGACAAGGGCCAGAAGGCAGAAGGGGACAAGGAAGCTGATGATAGGGAACCCAAGGTTGAGTAAGGCTATTGTTGATGTGTTGTGAGATTGTTAACCATTGTCATAGGGCAACATTTGTAGTAACTGTTAAATGAGAAACTATTTTGTTCTGTAAGCCTTCATCTTAAGTGAGAATAACAGCACAATTGGAAGAGCATAGCCAATGTCACTGAACAGTGTATGTAGAAATTTTTGAAACGGTGTATCTTTGGCTATGTGTATTTTCACCAAAAAAAAAAAAAAAAAGGTTGATAATTTAGAGGGTTAATATGTTGTGGGATTGTTAACCAATGTCATAAAACAACATGTGTACTACCGTTTTGTGAGGATCTATTTGTTCTGTAAGCCTTCACCTGAAGTACAATAAAATAAAATAAAAAAATGTTTTCATCTCTAATTTCTTCCCTTCTTAAGTCCAGAAAATTGTCTTATGTATTTTGGACATGTTATCAGGAGGGACAAATCCCTGGAAAAGGATATCATGGTTGGAAAAGTAGAGGCCAGCAAAAAAGAGGAAGACCCTCAATGAAATGGATTAACACAATGGCTGCAACAGTGGGCTTAAATATAGCAACAATTTTGAGGATGGTACAGAAAAAGCCAGGGTTTTCTTCTGTTATGCATAAGGTCCCTATGAGTCAGAGGTAACTCAACTGCACCTAACAGCAACAAATTATTTCAATAGCACAATATGATATTATTATAACCTCAATATTCAAGTAGTTAACTTGTATATAAGGTACCAATGCAAATTTCCTCTTAGCTGATTACTTTGCTGAACTTAAGGAGCACACAACACTAACTCTATCTTTTGTTCTCAAACTTCCCAAAATGAAATCCAAAAGAGAAACATGAGAAAAATTAAAGAAAAGACAAGGAAAAAAGTAACAGAACTCCCAATTACTGTAAAAAAAAAAAAAAATGAAAAGACCTAACATATGAACAACTAGAGTACCAGAAAGAGAAGAAAAAGACAATTGTTTTTGTTGATAGGTGCCATCCAGTCAGTTCCCACTCATAGAGATTCCATGTATAGCAGAAGGAAAAGTTGCCCAGTCCTGTGCCATTCTGACAATGACTGCTATGTTTGAGCACATTGTGGCAACCACTAAGTCAATCTATCTCATTGTGGGTCTTCCTCTTTTTCGATGACCCTCTGCTTTACAAAGCATGACTTCCTTCTCCAGGGACTAGTCCCTCCTAATAACATGTCCAAAATACATAAGACAAAGCCTAGCCACCCTAAGGATTCTTTTAAGGAGCATTCTGGCTTTAGTACTTCCAAGACAAATTTGTTTATTCTTCTAGCAGTCCATGATATTTCCAATATTCTTGCTCAACATTTGTAATTTAAATGTGTCAGTTCTTCTTCAGTTTTCCATTTTCACTGTACAGTTTTTCAGTATGAGATGACTGAAAAGACCACGGCTTGGGCCAGGCCTACCTTAGTCATCAAAGTGACATCTTTATTTTTTAACCCTTTAAAGAGGTCTTTTGCAGCAGATTTGCCCAATGCAATGTATCGCTTGATTTCTTGACTGCTGCTTCCATGGGTGTTGATTGTGGATCCAAGTAAAATGAAATTCTTGACAGCTTCAAAATTTTCTCTTTTTATCATTGTGTTGGTTATTGGTCCAGTTGTGAGGATTTTTTTTTTTCTGTCTATTGATATGTAATCCATAGTGAAGGCTGTAGTCCTTGATCTTCATCAATAAGTGCTAAAAGGTCTCTTCACTTTCGGCAAACAAAGTTGTGACATCTCATATCTCAGGTGTTTAATTAGTATTCCACCAATCGTGACTCCATGTTATTCTTCATATAGTTCAGCTTCTCAGATTATTTGATTAGCATAAAAATTAAATATAGTGAAGAGATACAACCCTGATGCACACACTTTCTCATTTTAAATCACACAGTATCCCTTATTCTGTTTGAATGACTTCTTCTGGTCTATGTATAGATCCTGCATGAGCACAATTAAGTGTTTTGGAATTACCATTCTTCACAATGTTATCCATAATTTGTTATGATTCACACAGTTGAATGACTTTACATAGTCAGTAAAACACAGGTAAACATCTGTCTGGTATTTTCTGTTTTCAGCCAAGATCCATTGTACAGTAGCAATGGTAGCCTTCATTCCACATCCCTTTCTGACATTGGCTTGAGTTTCTGGAAGTTCCCTGTCAATGTACTGCTGCAACAATTTTTGCATTATCATCAGCAAAATATTACTTACTTGTGAAATTAATGACATTGTTCAATATTTTCCACTTTCAGGAGGATCACCTTCCTTTGAAATAGGCATAGACAGGTGAGTGCTTCCAATATTGCATCTGTTTGATAAAACATCTGTATTGGTATTGCGTCAATTCCTGGAGCCTTGTTTTTCACCAATATCTTCAGTGCAGTGTGGCCGTCTTTCTTAAGTACCATTGGTTCTTGATCATTTGCTACCTCCTAAAGTAGCTGAACATTGACCAATTGTTTTTGGTACTGTGACTATGTGTATTCCTACCATTTTCTTTGATGTTTCCTGTGTCGTTCAACATTTTGCCTACAGAATCCTTCAATATTTATTTTCTTCAGTTCATTCAGCATGGGAAATGCCGAGTGTATTCTTCCCTTTTGGTTTTCTAACTCCAGATCTTTGTGCATTTTATTATAATATTTTCTCTCATTGAGCTGCCCTATGAAATCTTTTGGTCAGCTCTTTTCATCATTTCTTTCTTTTGCTTTAGGTACTCTATGTTCGAGAGATAATTTCAGAATCTCTTCTGACATCCATTTTTGTCTTTTCTTTCTTTCCTATCTTCTTAATGACTTTTTGCTTTCTTCATTTACTGTGTCCTTGATGTCATCCCACTACTCTTCTGTTCTTCAGTCAATCAAATCTATACTTGAGATGGTCTCTAAATTCAGGCAGCGCAAACTCAGTGTTGTATGTTGCCTCTCGTGGACTTGTTTCCATTTTCTTCAACTTCAACTTGAACTTTTATATAAGCAATTGGAAGTCTGTTCCACAGTCAACCCCTGGCCTTGTTCTGATTATATTGAGCTTCTCTATTGTCTCTTTCCATAAATGTAGTTGATTTGATTCTTATTATTCCATCATGCCAGGTCCACGTGTATAGTCATAATTTATGTTCTTGAAAAAAATGTATTTCCCATGAACAACTGTTGGTCTTACAGAATTCTATCACGTGATCTCCAGAGTTGTTTCTATCACCAATGCCGTATTTTTCAACTATTGCTTCTTCTTCTTTCAAAATTTTCACATTCCAATCACCAGTAAATATCAACATATCTTCATTGCGTGTATAATATAATCAAATTTCAGACTGCATAAGTTGGTAAATCTATTCAATTTCTTCATCTTTGCCATTAGTGTATGGTGTACAAATTTGAATAATAGTCATATTAACTGATCTTCATTGTAGGCTTAAGGATATTTTCCTATCAGTCACAGCAATTTACTTCATGATAGATCTTGAAATATTTGTAATGATGAATGCAATGCCTTTCCACCTCAATTTGTCCTTCCAGCATAGTAGACCCTGTAATTATCTTATTCAAAATGACCAATACCAGGTCCATTTTAGCTCACTAATGCCTAGGATATCAAACTTCAAGTTTCATTTCATTTTTGATGACTTCCAGTTTTCATTGAGTCATACTTCTTACTTTCCAAATTCCAATTACTGATGTATTTTTGGAGCTGCTTTTTATCATTTAATCCATGCCACATCATTAAACAAAGGTTTTGAAAGCTTTACTCCATCTATGTCACTAAGGTTGACTCTACTCTGAGGAAGCAGCTCTTCCCCAGTTGTATTTTGAGTGCCTTCCAACTGGAGTGGCTCATCTTCTGGCATTATATCTGACAATATTCTACTACTATCCATAAGATTTTATCTTGTTTTATTTTATTTTATTTTTTCCAGAAGTAGATCATCAGGTCCTTCTTCCTAGAATGTCTTAGTTTGGCAGCTCCACTGAAACTTGTCCACCATGAGTGTTCCTGCTGGGATTTGAAATACTGGTGGAATAGCTTCCAGCATCACAGCTACACACAAGACACCATAGTATGACAAAATGATAGGACTTAGATTAGTTAAGAATCTATACTGTAAACTTTGTTCTTGTTTTTGCTGTGTGCTCATAGCAACCCTATAGGACAGAGTAGAAGTGTCCCATAGAGTTTTCAAGGATATAAACTCTATGGAAGTAGACTGTCACAGTTTTCTCCCTTGAAGTGGCTGGTGGGTTTGGACTGTCAAATTTTGGTCAGCAAATTCTAGGTCATTCACTTAGTATTTAAAAACAAAAAACCATAATTGATTTGCTAAGTGAGGAGATAACTGTTAGCATAATAGTCTCAATTAAAATCAGGTAAGTAAGTAAAGAAAGAAAAGAAACAAGAATAAATGCAATAAATAGGAAACATTTAGAGGTAGGGCCAAGATGGCAGAGTAGTCAGATGCTTCTGGTGGACCCTCTTACAACAAAGACCTGAGAAAATAAGTGATTCAATTATATATGGCAATCTGGGAGCCCTGAACATCAAAGGCAGAGTTGAGGAACCAGACTGAGTGGCAGGGGGAAGGAGAGATGGTTCACAAGCAACAGGGAGTTTCCAGACCTGACCTGGAAAGAGCCTAAGCCCTTCAGGCCTGAGCAGCTCGTGGGTGAGTGGTAAGGCAGGCAAGCGGCAATGCTCAGGAGGTGCGTTTTCCACACCAGGAGAGACATAGTGCAAGAGAGTCTACATGGCCACCCAGAACCAGTGAGAAGCAGCCCTCATTGGCAAAAGAGAAGTACTTGTGTATGGATTACCACATGGATAAAAACACCCCCTTAGGCAAAAACCTCTCTCCAATTTACCTCCCTCCTCTCCACTCTGCACCGGGTCCTGGACCGGCTTCAGCAATTGCTGAGTCCCCTGGGCCAGAGGTAGGATCCATCACACTCCTGGAGCCATTTTTCCTGCCTTGGAGAGTGAACAAATTAACAAGCAGGGGAAAAAATAAACTGCCAGCTCACCTAAGCCAGGAAACCAGGTAGGCATAGCTCCTTTGCCTAGGCACAGACATAAGGGATCCAGAGACTTTGAATGCCTTCCCCCCTGCATAAACTTGTGTGGACCCATCTTAACAGCATAGGCCCTCATTACTGCAGTACTACAGGGTGTATACCAGAACTCTAACTTCAACTGTTTCAGCTGTGAAGTGGCAGGTTCTTGATATTTGAGACTGCTCTGCCCATTAAGCAGGGTCTTCATCTACCCACGTCAAGGACCTGAGGACTGGTGGCTCCACCCACACCACCTAGTCATCTGCGATAGGGGCCCATGAATAAGAGGTGCCCTCCAGTCCTTACAGCCAACAGCATTAAGTGTTCATAGTCCTGCTGCAAAACCCACCCACCTATGCACACTAGGGGACATGCCTTCCTCCTGGACACTCGGGGGTGGCTGTCAGCCCCCTGCCTTGCTGAGTGTGTTCCCCTGCTGCAGCCAGATGCTTGTGCCTACACCAATCACCATGCCTGTCTAGGACTGTAAGTGAGAGCCTACACCATACACTTAGTGGCTGTCTACCTGGGCACCTGAGCCGAATTCATACAGGAGGAGTGGGCAGACTCCTGAGCTCACATATCTGGTAACAGAACTAACCACCTGGCGACAGGACATAGAGCTTCAAAGGTGCCAATAATCAAATTAGCTCATACAAGCAGCCTATTTGGGCATATCAAAACAAAACAAGAAGCTAGGACACAGTAAGCAAACATAAAATAAACAAATATAATAACTTATTGATGGCTCAGGGGCAACAGTCAATATCTAATCACATAAAGAGGCAATCCATGATGGCTTCAGCAAGCTCCCAAACTAAAGAATCTAGAAATTTTCCAGAGGAGGAAAATTTCTTGGCATTACCAGAGGCAGAATACAAAAGATTAATATACAGAACTCTTCAAGAAATTAGGAAGGGAATTAAGCAAAACGCAGAACACATAACAGAGGAAATTAAAAAGATTAGAGAAGAGCATGATGACAAATTTAAAAGGCTGCAAGAATCCATAGAGAGACAGCAATCAGAAATCCATAAGATTAACAATAAAATTGCAGAATTAGATAAGTCAATAGAAAGTCATAGGAGCAGAATTGAGGCAATGGAAGTCAGAATTAGTGAGATTGAAGATAAAGCACTTGATACCAACTTATCTGAGGAAAAATCAGATAAAAGGATTTTAAAAAAATGAAGAAACCCTAAGAACTATGTGGGACTCTATCAAGAGGAATAACCTATGAGTGATTGGAGTACCAGAACAGGGGAGGATAACAGAAAATTCAGAGGGAATTGTTGAAGATTTGTTGGCAGAAAACTTCCCTGATACCGTGAAAGATGAGACGCTATCTATCCATGATGCTCATCGAACTCCACATAAGGTAGATCCTAAAAGAAAGTCACCAAGACATATTATAATCAAACTTGCCAAAACCAAAGATAAAGAGAGAATTTTAAGAGTGTCTAGGGTTAAACGAAAAGTCATCTACAAAGGCAAGTCAATAAGAATAAGCTCGGACTACTCAGCAGAAACCATGCAGGCAAGAAGGCAATGGGATGACACATATAAAACCTTGAAGGAAAAAAAAAAATTGCTAGCCAAGAATTACATACTCAGTAAAACTGTCTCTCAAATATGATGGTGAAATTAGGGCATTTCCAGATAAACGGAAGT
This sequence comes from Dugong dugon, assembly GCA_030035585.1. Lineage (NCBI taxonomy): Eukaryota > Metazoa > Chordata > Mammalia > Sirenia > Dugongidae > Dugong > Dugong dugon. The sequence goes on along the minus strand of CM057463.1, from coordinate 103,784,585 downwards.
TTAGGGAATTTGAAAAATCCAAAACAAAATTACAAGAAATACTAAAGGGAGTCCTCCGGTTAGAAAGTCAATAACATCAGATGAAAACCCAAGACTAGAACACAGGACAGAGCAACCAGATATCAGCCCAGAGAGGGAAGTCATAAAAGTAAATCAAAGCTAAAACACTGAAAATAGTGAAACAGATGTCAGTATGTAAAAGATGACAACATTAATACAAAAAAGAGGGACTTAAAAAATGTAAACATAGATTTTTCATTTGGAGAGGAAGTCAAGGCAATGCAAAGAAATAAAAGACTCGTATAAACTTAGAAAAATAAGGGTAAATATTAAGGTAACCACAAAGGAAACTAACAACCCTACAAGTTAAAATAAAAAACTAGAAAAATATAAAGAGTCAGCAAACACAAAATCAACCACAATGAAAAAGATGAAAAGAAAATTCATAAAGAAAAACAACTCAGCGCAGAAAATTAAGTGGAAGAAAGAAACTGTAAACAACACGCAAAAAAAGACATAAAAATGACAGCACTAAACTATACCTATCAATAATTATGCTGAATGTAAATGGACTAAATGCACCAATAAAGAGACAGAGTGGCCGATTGGATTTAAAAAAAGAAACATTTACACATATGGTAGATATTAATCCAAATATATTAACAATTGCTTCAAATCTGAAGGGTCTACCTGCACCAATTAAAATGTGTTTTGTTTTATGAATCAGAATATGGTCTATCTTGGATTCTGTTCCTTGTGGCCTTGAGAAGATAGAGTATTCTGCTGCTGTTGGATGGATTTATCTACATATATCATTTAGATGAAGTTAAATGATAGTACTATTGAGATTAATTATATTTTTACTGATTATCCATCCGTTTAATTTATCAATTACTAAAAGAAAAGTATTGACCTCATTTAAGAGTGGATAAAAAAATAATAAAATCCATATACTGTCTATAAGAAACCTACTTTAAATATAAAGACTCCGATATATTGAAAAGTAAATAAACAAAGAAAGATATAGAATGCTCACACTAATGAAAAGAAAACTGCATTAGTCACAGTAATTTCAGACAAAGCAGACTTCAGAATGAAGAAAATGATTAAGGAAGAGTAACATTAAATGATGATAAAAAGGGATCAATTTTCCAAGAAGACATAACAACCCTAAATGCGTGTGCACCTAACAACAGGGTGTCAAAATAAGTGAGGCAAAACTGATAGAACGGCAAGAAGAACTATAAAAGTCCACTACTTTGTTGGAGATGTTAATATTAAATTATTAAGTTTTTGCTTTTAGGAATAGAAAATGCTTTAGAGCCTTCATTTTCTTCACTACAACAAACACGCACTATGTAATATTAGAGTTATCAAGTTGGCCAATTCAGAAACCTAAGAGATGGCCCATATTATTTCTTTCGCACTCTCTATAGCAACATTCAGTGTATCACTACGTAATATCATTTACACCTACTACTTTCTCTAGTGTTCATCTCTATATCTACTGCCATGTCTTAGGTCTTCATCATCCGCTACTTAGACCATTGCAATAATTACTCAACTTGTATTTCCGCTTCCATTCTTTCTCACTACCAACCAACATTATGTCCTGGGTGATCTTTGTCAGACAAATCTGAAATCCTTAGAAACACATTAGTAAAAATGATCTGTTCACTTACAGTTTTAACTCATTAATTCACAAAACTTTATACTACTCAAATCATATAAGGACTTCCATGGAGGTGAAAATATGTAAATCAGGAACGTTTTGGAGAGATGATCAGGGAAAGGACTGATTACTTTCCTCAAAAGGAAAGGTCAACAGTCTAAAACGTTACTCAAACTACAATAGATGACATAGGATTTTTTCTATTTGAGTTTCTGTAGTGACAGTGTTACAAATAAGAAAGATCATCAACATTGTCATGGTTTGAATTATGTCCCCCCAAAACTGTGTATATCAGTTTGGCTGCGCCATGATTCCTGGTACTGTGTGATTTTCCTATATGTTGTAAATTCTGCCTCTATGATGTCAATGAGGGAGGATGGGTGGTAGTTGTGTTAGTAAGGCAGGACTGGATCTACAAGACTGGATTGTGTCCTGAGGCAATCTCTTGAGATATAAAAGACAGAAGCGAGCAGTAAGACAGGGGGACCTCGTACCATCAAGAAAGCAGTGCCTGAAGCAGAGCGCGTCCTTTAGACCAGGGTCCCTGCGCCGAGAAGCTCCTAGTCAGGGGGAACACTGATGAGAAGGCAGAGAGAGAGAAATCCTTCCCCTGGAGCTGACACCCTGAATTTGGACTTTTAGCCTACTTGATTTTGAAGAAATAAATTTCTCTTTGTTAAAGCCATCCACTTGTGGTATTTCTGTTGTAGAAGCACTAGATGACTAAGACAAACATTAAGGCAAGGATTCTAGAAACAAGATCCATCTCCTAGGAAGAAAAAAAAATAAAAGGTAATTGGAAGATAATTAGAGACTAATTTGAATAAATAACTTGAATAGAATGAGGGTAAGGAGAAGTTATAACTCACATGGAAATTCATGGTCCTGCCACTGAGAGACTTTCCAGAAATTGGTAACAAAGGAAATGATTCAGGCTTCTACTGACCGGTGCAGGAAAAGCTACCAGATTTGGCTTTTACCAGGCAAGGGCCTAAGTATAGAGGTATGTTGTTGTTGTTGTTGGTTGCTGCCTAGTCAATTCCCATGTGTTCAGAGTAGAATTGCTTCATGGGGTTTTCAAGGCTGCAACCTTTCAGAAGCAGATCGGCAATCCTATCTTCTGAAGCCCCTCTGGGTGGGTTCAGCCTTTTGGCTAGTAGTCGAGTGCTTAAATGTTTGCACACAGGGACATAAGCAAAGCGGTACACATGTACAGAATTAACAGTCACATCTGGTATGAAATTAGGATAGGCCAAAATGATGTTGCCCCTGCCCTTGAAGAAGAAAATATGAGATAAGACTGTGTATAGAACAGTAACAGTAAAATGCAGTAAGTGTAATAATAGTTAATAAATATGCTTTGACACTGCAGAAAGTAGACAAACGTATTAGTTTCTACCAAATTATTTAACATTTTAAAATATTTATTAATCCTGTGGATCATCTGAAGTCCTCATTCTGATAGACCCAACGTGACTCTTCAGGTAACTCACTATACACGACTTTCTTATAAGGAAAATCTTCCTTTTTATACATACTGAATCACTATAATTAAATAACATTTCCCCATTAATCAACTGTATCATGTTTTGTTAAGTGACTTTCTAACTTAAAATGAATTTATGAGGTGAAGCACTCATTGGAAATATAATAATTTTCTGTTTCAAATAGTTAATTGGTAATTTATCTCTTTATTATGAGAGTGGTTTCCTTGAGAAGTTATCGGCATCATTGAAAAAAAATGAATAAATTACTAAGGCATGCACTCCCACTATAAATTTTATTTACATTAAACCAACAATGATAGTATAATATTTTTATTAAATTGATGTATATTAGCTTGTAATAGTCAGCCTTTAGTTTGGAATGTTTGATTCTGTATTTCTTGCCATGTTGTTAAGTTTTTCTTTACCCTTTTTTGTTACTTTTTTTAAAAATAATGCTATTTTATTAGTGTCTCCAGTTTATTCTTCCATTTCTATAAAGTTCTTGTGGGTGAAGACAGCTTGCTCGCGGGGCTATTACCTAGAAACTGCAAAAATTTTACATGCAGTGAAAATACTATGCAAATAATATTCTTAAATTTAATGCTCTGAAAATAGAAAGTTATGGCTTTTATTCAAATTTTATTTTCAGCAGTATAAAAAACTCAATAAATTATTTTCAAACTAAAGTTTTTCAAAAGGAGATTTTACAAATGCAAGCAAACAGTAATGTTATAAATGAAAGCAATGCTTCAAATTTCAAAATAAAAATTTAACACATTTATATATAGCATTCTTTAGTTTGCTCTATCTATACAATTTTTCATCTTATATTCTCAAGCCTATTTCAGAAGTCTGTTTGATTGTCCAAGGAGCCCTGGTGGCACAGAGTTTAAAGCACTTGACTGCTACTCAAAAGGTCAGCAGTTTGAACCCACCAGCCACTCTGCTGGAGAAAGATATGGCAGTCTGCTTCCTTAAAGATTTACAGCCTTGGAAACCCCATGAGGCAGTTCTACTCTGCCTTAGAGGGTTACTATGAATCGGAATCCGCTTGACAGCAGTGGGTTTTGTTTTGTTTTTAATTTGATTGTCTGCATTTTATTTGCACAGGGTTTCGTTCAAGCATCTTCAACATCTATTTTTTTTTTAACCTAATTCCAGAAGCCGTTAATTTTCTGTCCCCAAGAGGTCATTTATTGACTATTAACCTATACTTCTAACAATATTCAACATTTAGTCTATGTCGTGATTAAACTGATAAATGACTATTGCCTTATATACCATTCACGAACCACTTTTTCTGGACAAAATACAATTTCCTAATTAGATATCATTAAAGTAATACACAGAGAAAATAAAGTAGAATGAAATGTATTTTAAGTTACTAGTTCCTTCCTAGACCATTAAGCAAACAATTTGATAAAGCTAGGGTGAGAAAATGTTCATGTTGTTTCATATTACTAATATCATCAGCTGCATAAATTACAACATGAGCAAAACTTCTGAAACATGATATAATGTTCAAAGGAAAGAAACAGTGATACTAAAAATCTAGATTGATCTTTTTTGAATAATTGGAATTTTTATAGCTTCAAAAAGAAAATACACACAAAATTGTTGATACATGGCAATAAAGAGTAGCAGTAGAGAAAGAGCACCAAACCACAATTTCATCGATACAATCATAGTTTTAAGTGCTAAGAAATAAACATATGCTAACAAGTTATTACTTACATTCATTGTTTTCTTAATTCTCTGATTTGTGAAGTAGCTGTAACCTAACAAAGTACACCAGCTACAAAGTGGCAAAGATGGAATTCAAACCAATTTGTCTAGTTCCAAAGCTCACGTTTACTTGCTTATTTTAATTTTAAATCATTTTACCATACTTCACAAATCCGATTTTCTGTACCACTTTTTACTTAAAGTTTTTCATAAAAATTTCCAAGTTCCATGTTTATTTGTACATAATTTTTATTTCCCATGGCTTTAAATCCACCACGTCTATCTGTTTGTCATCCTGTGGTGGCTTGTGTGGTGCCGTGATAATAGAAGATTTGCCACCGGTATTTCAAATACCAGCAGGGTCACCCTTGGTGGATAAGTTTCAGCAGAGCTTCCAAACGAAGACAGACTAGGAAGAAAGACCCAGAAGTCTACTTCTGAAAAAAATTGACCAGTGAAAATGTTATGAATTGCAGTGCAACATTGTCTGACATAGTGCCAGAAGATGATTCCCTCAGATTGGAAGGCACTCAGAATACCACTGGGAAGATCTGCTTCCTCAAAGCAGAATCGACTTTGATGATGTGAATGGAGTCCAGCTTTCTGGGCCTTCATTTGCTGATGTGCCACTACTCAAAATGAGAAGAAACGGCTACAAACATCCTTTAATAATTGGAACATGGAATGTACTAAGTATGGATTTAGGAAAATTGGCAGTTGTCAAAAATGAAATGGAATGTATAAAGATCGATATCCTATGCATTAGTGAGCTGAAATGGACTGGTTTTGGCCATTGTGAATCAGACAATTACATGGTCTACTAAGCCAGGAATACAAACTGAAGATGAACGGCTTCACGTTAATCATCATAAAGAACATTTCAAGATCTATCCTGAAGTACAATGCTATCAATGATAGGATATTATCTATATGTCTGTAAGGAAGACCAGTTAATGTAACTGTTATTCAAATTTAGGCACCAACCACAAAGGCCAAAGATGAAGAAACTGAAGATTTTTACCAACTTCTGCAGTCTGAAATTGATCAAACATGTAATCAAGATGCATTGATAATTACTAATGATTAATATTAAAAAGTTGGAAACAAGAAGGACTGGCAGTTGGAAAATATGGCCTTGGTGATAGAAATGAGATCACATGATAGAATTTGCAAGACCAATAACTTCTTCATTGCAAATACCTTTTTTCAACAACATAAACAACAAGTATACAAGTTGACCTTACCAGATATAATACACAGGAATCAAATCAACTACATCTGTGGAAAGAGACAATGGAAAAGCTGAATATTATCTGTCAGAGCAAAGCCAGGGGGTTGATTGTGGAACAGATCATCAATTGCTCATATGCAAGTTCAAGTTCAACTTGAAGAAAATCAGAACAAGTCCACAAGAACCAAAGTATGACTTTGAGTATTTCCCACCTAAATTTAGAGACCATCTCAAGGATAGATTTGAGGATTTGAATATTAATGACTGAAGACCAGAAAAACTGTGGAGTGATATCAAGGACATCATATATGAAGAAAGAAAGAGGTCATTAAAAAGAAAGGAAAGAAAGAAAAGACCAAAATGGATGTCAGAAGAGACTCTGAAAGTTACTCTTGAACATAGTGTAGCTAAAGCAAAAGGAAGAAATGATGAAGTAAGAGCTGAACAGAAGATTTCAAAGACCGGATAGAAAAGGAAGTATTATAATGAAATGTGTGTGCAAAGCCCTGGAAATAGAAAACCAACATGCTCAGCATTTCTCAAGCTGAAAGACCTGAAGAAAAAATTCAAGCCTCAAGTTGTAATACTGAAGGATTCTATGGGGAAAATACTGAACAACACAGGAGGCATCAAAAGAAGATGGAAGGAATACACAGAGTCAATGTACCAAAAAGAATTGGTAGATGTTCCACTATTTCAGGAGGAAGCAGATGATCAAGAATCTATAGTACTGAAAGAAGAGGTCCAAGCTGCACTGAAGGCATTGGCAAAAAACCAGTCTCCAGGAGGTGACGGAATACCAATGGAGATGTTTCAACAAATGGATGCAGTGCTGGAGGTGCTTACTTATCTAAGCCAAGAAATTTGGAAGACAGCTAGCTGGCCAACTGACTGGAATAGATCCATATTTGCACCCATTCTAAAGAAAGGTGGTCGAACAGAATGCAGAAATTATCGATCAATATCATTAATATCACATGTAAGTAAAATTTTGCTCAAGATAATTCACAAGATGTTGCAGCAGTATATCAACAGGGAACTGTCAGAAATTCAAGCTGGATTTAGAAGAGGACGTGGAAGAAGCGGTACCATTGCTGATGTCAGATGGATCATGACTGAAAACAGAGAATACCAGAAAGACGTTTACCTGTGTTTTATAACAAATTCTAGATAACATTGCCAAGAATAGGAATTCCAAAACACTTAATTGTGCTCATGAGGAACTTGTACTTAGACCAAGAAGCAGTTGTTCAAACAAAAACATCAACATGTTTCTAAGTATCTGTTAGTTTAAATGTATTGGTATTTTTTTCAATGTTTTTGTTTTGTAAATGATTCACAAAATCTTGAAAAGGCTTTATGTATTCTGTTTGTAGGAAACACATTAAATATATGATTATTTGGACAGGGAGCCATATGGATATATAAAGAACAATAAAAATACAGAGTAATAGAGAAACAAAGAATAAGATGAGGAGAGAGAGCTTATTTTTTATCTCATGGAATTTAGGTGATTAAAACATGTAGACAGATTCATTTTTTTTTTAGCTTCATTCTTTTTTTTCCTTTCTTCCTTTTTTTCAAATCCTCTATTTTTGTAGCTATGCTACCATTTCAGGTTTATCTGTCTCTCCACAACAGTGCACTTGAATTATTGATAAGCCTTCAAATTTTGATCCATAAAATCCTCTTTTCTATGTGTCTTGGTTAAACTCTTTTAGTTTGGAGTTATAGAAATTCCAACTCCAACATGTTTAAGAACAAAAGAATATTTATTGGTTTCTTATAACTATACAGCTTCATAGGAACTAATACTGGATCTAGGTATTTAGGGGCTTATGTTATAGCATTAGGATTTGTGATTGCTAATTCCATCTATGTTATTCTCTGTGTTGAATGGATTCTTAGGTAGATTCCTCCTGGAAAAATAAGATTGACTGGTAGCCACTCCAGGCTTACATCCTATCTACTAAAATTCAAGACTAATTCAGATTTACAACTACGCTAGTACCCAGCTTAGAGTGAATTGGCTTGCTTCCCTTGCCCTTTTCTGAGCCAGTGTTTCATTTGCTCATGTTTTTATTCAGATTTATGTATTTAACTCCACTCCTTCCTTCTCAGATACTTATTATCCCCTTCTCTGCTTGATTTTCTTTTCTTTACTGTAATAAAAATACAGTAAATGTATTAGTTTTTTTTAAATTATTGTACTTTAGATGAAGGTTTACAGGACAAACTAGCTTCTCATTAAACAATTAGTACACATATTGTTTTGTGACATTATATATAGTATATTTATATATATGTTCATTAATATACATTTATTGTTATTTATAAAAACTTATTTACTTATTATATATTTTTGGGAGTTATATAAGATGAGAGAGAGAGAAGTAGATGAATGTATACATTATGTCAGGGAGCTATAAGCACTAAGAGAAGTTACATTGTACATGGATGTCAAGAAGCGTAATTCATTGATTTGTCTCAGCTAAATCATGTATTCTTTACTTCCTGAAAGATTGGTAAGGATGTTTCTCTTTGGAGGCATACGTCAATATTTACCAGAGAATAATGGAATGGATGCTGGGTATGCCACAATGACGTATATCCACTGTAGTATCAATTGCGATTTTGTTCTATCACTCAATAAATGTGTTATTGAGTGCCTAGCATGCCCCTTGAACTTTGCTAGGCTTTTGTGATCATCTATCATCTTAGTCTAGTTTCCCAGATGGCAAAGCATGGAGCAATGTCAAAAGTATTCTCAGAGAACAGAAACCAGGAGAAGGAAGAAAGGAAAGTCAGTGTAAGGATGACTCTTACCATGTATTAGGTATCTGAGAAGCCATACAAACAACTGCTTCTCTATACTTCCCTGCAGGAGTAGAGAGTATCCAATTTATCCACAGTATCCCATATACTCCTAGTATCAGACTCACTCTCTGGACTTCACTACCACTCTTACCCCACTCCATCCCATCCCACATAATTCTGCAATTCTAAGCAGCAATTCATAGAAACCTAGCAATAGGAGAGCTCTGGAGAAAGACATTAGAGAAGTCTACATGGACGTAGTGGCTCTCTATGGTGTTGTGTATAAGTGAAGTTGGTTAGAGACTACACAGAATAACTTTCAGCCTGTGCTGAATCAAATCTCCAGAAACTTGGAGGCATATGCAATCAACAGGATATTGAGTGATGAATTAGAGAAAGAAATGCCCTTGCTCTCATGGAGCTTATATTCTCAAGGATGAATGACAGACAATAAACATAATAAATTAGTACATTCTAAAATACACTAATAACTATGTGTTTATTGATGGAATATGAATTTGTGTTTGACCATGACTTGTGTTCTTATTTCCAAGTTTCCAAATAGACTATCTAATAAATTCCACCTCTTTGCCATCTGTTTACATTATAAAGTTTATATATAACCTTTATTGTCAGTAAATTTGACTGTAACTGTTACTTTCCCAGTTTGATTTTTCAAGTTTGCAGATAAGCCTTATTGCCCCAGGCTGGCTAGGTTAAATACACCGGTCTCTCTGTATTTGTATTCTAACTTTTCCAACACTTAACAATTAATAATTTTATGCAATTTGTCCCCTAATTTTCACTGTCATCTGCCTCTTTTAATCTTTTTGCTGAAATTAAATGAAATGAAATCTCCAGTTGTTTGACAAGAGAACAAGTCCCTTTTCATTAGCAATAATTATAAATGAAAACCTATGATTCTTATGTATTTATGTAATAGAAATTAGTATGACTTCCAGTCTAGAATGTACTTGAGTTGTGTTGGTATAGTTTTTGATAATCACTCTGAATTTATGAAGTTGAAAACTTATCCTACAGCCATAGTAAAGTGTTCCAAAAGGATGCAATGCAACCTCAAGATCTTTTTAATGGTATTAAAAATAAAACCTAGTATGACACCCGGAATCTAAAATAGATAACCAATAGTTTTTGCTAACAAAATAGTTTTGCAGCTATTACTTTTCTTTCAAAATTGATCATTCCTGTATTAGAACGATCATTTAATACTAGATCGTTTTTAGGCTAGTACTGATAGAATGATATTTTAGCAACATACTTTTGCTCTGGACTATTCTTCATTTCCTTAATGTCTAATAGCATTTTATTGCATAAAGTGCATTGTTTTAGTTTTCTGATAAAGGTGGTAGCTATTATTACACCTGGAATTCAAAATAAAACAATATTGTGGGTGAATCTTGTACCTTATCAAGGCTCAGATTTACTTAGAGTGAAAAACAAAACACCAGTATCTACAATCTTATCTCTGAATGAATTCAAGTGTTTTCCCCATGGAACAAATAAGAATACTATCCATTATTTGAAAGAAAAAAGGTTAGTGAAGTAAAGAAAGTCTAGGAAAAAAATAGAAGACATAAAAACATGCAGAAATTAAAATAAACAAAATGATATCTTTTTCTACCATTTTAATTTCCTACATTTCCCAAAATAAATACTTGTTTTACTGCTGTCTTTTATGAGACTAGAATCATTTTTGAAATTTATATTTTATTATCTACACTTCTTTATATTTACATACTTCACTTGTTTGTTTTCTGAACACCTTGCCATGATTCCATAAATAACTTACTAATGACTAAATGAAATGAGATCATTTATATGACCTTTTGCCTTGGCTCTTTGGAAAAACAATTTGGGAAGTTTTTCTCCTTTAATCCCTGAGGAGAGCCCTAGTGGTGCAGTGGTTAACTAAAAAGTTAGTAGTTTATATCCACCAGCCACTCCTTGGAAATCCTATAAGGTGGTTCTACTCTGACCTGTGGGGTTGCTTTGAGTCCGAATCGACCTGAGGGCAAAGGGTTTGGTTTTTGGTTTTAATTCTTGAGGAATTACCTTTGACCTAGTTTTCTACCCCAGAGTATTTATTACTTTTGTCCAGGTTGATTGACAATTCCTGGCTAAGCTGTATCCATCTTGATGGTTTAATAAGTTTTGTCTAGCCCTGGGCTGCACTGTGATTGGTCTATTTTACTCACCTTACAGGGATTGGTTGGTTTACTGTGCAAACTGAGTGAGAGTCATTTGCGGCCCATCAGGGGGATTGGTCAGTTTGTGGTCCTGGTGGAGGGCCATGCCTTGAAATTGACAAAGTATTTACTTAAGTAAGTAGCAAACTCCACAAAGACTTAGAGAGGCAGGAAGAAATAAGTAGCATAAGGAAAAGAGGCAAGGAACCTCCTAAAACAGTGGCTGTACCCCTTGTACCAATGAGGAGCCTGGAAGGGGCCTTCTGGCAGAGCTGGCAAAAACAAGCACAGGAAGACGCCTTGCAGCAGAGTCAGTGGTAATGACAGAAACCTGCTGCTAGCAAAGAAGCTAAGAGAGCTGAGCAAGCTGCTACTCTGGCTATGAGCTGAGCCAGTTACAAGTGGAGAGGCCCACAGAAGAGAGGACAAAGACAGAAAGACCTGCAGGGCTGAGAAGGGGCATGCACAGCTAAGAGGAGGCCTGTACTGAAGGGGCTGAGAGGAGGCCTGCACGACCAAGAGGCAGCATGCACGGCAGAGAGAAATTTCTGCCTGCTTGCATGCCTGAGAGGAGCTAAGAGAGAGCTGTCCTGCAGTGAAAAAGAGAGGGATGTGCTCTTCACTTTGGGGGAGCATTCCAGACTTTGCCTACATGCTTCCTGATCCTGATCCTGAGTTGTAGCCTATTGATCCTGATGCCTAGTTGTGCCCTGTTACTTTCTTAATAAACAACATAACTGTGAGTATAGTCTCTGACTTCTGTGTGGCTATTGCAATGAATTATTGAATCCAGCAGAGAAGGAGAAAATGTCATGGGGTGGGTGGGTACAACTGGTGTCAGAAATGGTGAAGAAATTGGAGAACAGAGGTATGTCTGACCTCTGCTTCATAGGAATCAGCTTTGCATTGGTATTGATTCTTACTGTCCCTCAGGAATTCAGAAGATTTCTGATGCTACCACAAATCACTGACTGTTCTACCATCCATAAACTAACAGATAAAAATGTCAGATCTCAATTTTTAAAACCATGTTTCAACTCCAAATCCAGTTTCTTTATTGGCAATTCACAGATACATTCTGAAAATTTCTCAAATTTTTATGCCTAATCTTCCATCTTCTCTTTGATTCCATTGTATTTCAACCCATATTCTAAATGAAGCATTCTGAATCTATACACCACTGTAACATGCTGATATATCACACACACAAATATCTTAAACCAAAAATTACCTATTCTACCCACAATTTTCTATATTTTTAAATAGCTTCTTCAATGTGTCTAATTATAATTTTAATTAGACTGTATCTAGAATTCATTTAATTCCTCTACTTTTGTACTTCTTATTACTCCCTCCCTTGTTCAGTAATGAATGTTAGACCTCTTGGTTCATCACTTCCAAAGCTTGATTTCCAAAATTATTAAATCCTTTGCCCTTCTGGTCTCCTGTCCCATCTGTCCAGTAAAGCCATGACCCTGGCACAGATGAACTGTCTGTGCTCTCTGCATTAATACCCAGACATCCAAGTACTTCTCAAGAGCATCTCAGTCATGCCGACTTGAGCCATGCTTCTGCTTTACTTATGCCCTCTGTATGGCCTGTCCACTCAATCTTAACTAATGACATGCTTTTTACTTCACAAAGTTGAAACTGATGAGCAAATTATCAGTTTCTTTTTACTCTACCCAGAAATATAACAATATGGGCACTCACCTTTTCTTCTCCCTTTTTGTTGGAAATAAAGATATAATCTTCCTACTAAGGTAAACCATTTTACCAAGGCTCTGGGCCCTCCGGATACTGTCCTTTCCCCTTTCCACTATCTTCAATATCTCACTACAGGAAACTTCATCTCATCATTTAATCATGTTTCAACCTCTTTTGGAGTCCCTGGGTGGTGCAAACGATTAACATGCTTGGTTAATTAACATGCTTGGTTGTTAATCAGAAGTTTGGAAGTTCAAGTTACTCAGACGTGCCTCAGAAGAAAGGCCTGGAGATCTACTTCTAAAAAATCAGCAATTGAAAACCCTATGGAGCACAGTTCTACTCTGACACACATGGGGTAGCCAAGAGTCAGAGCTGACACGCTGGCAACCGGTTAACTGCTCTTATACAAGATAAAAATAAATACAAACAAAAATCTCACTCCTGACCTGTATCTTATTCCACCTAACATTGTATTCTAGTCTGTTTTATCAGTTAAACTGGTTGAGAGGGTTGTCTACCACTTATGGTCTTAACTTTGTCACCTTCTTTTTACTCTTCAACCAAATTTAATATAGTTTCTACCAGCATCACTATATTAATAGAGCTGTCATTAAAGATAGTTATAATCTCCTTATTGCTAAACCCCAACAAAATCTGTCTAACCTTACTTTGCTTAACCTCTAGAAGCATCTCACTCTGTTGAACAATCTTACTTTTCTGAATTAATCTCTTCTTTAATTCTAAGACCTAGAGTCTTATAATTTTTTTCAGATGGCTAAGTCTATTCTACAGCCTCCTAAGAATGCTTTTCTTTTTTTTCTGGATATCATTTAAATATCAGTGTTCCTGTCTTCTTGTCTTATTTTTTCCTATACAATTTATCTTAGAAGACTATACAAATGCTATATTTTAATTACCATGGTTAAACTGATGACTCTCAGATCTGTATTCCAATCAAAATTCCCTCTCTTGAGGTCTAAACTTGTATATAAAATTGTCTGCTAAATATTTCTACTTGAATGATTAAAATTACAAATATACAAAGCCTCCCCTCAACTTCCCCTCCTTGCTTTTAATGTATCTTATGTGTCTTTTCCTTAAGAACAGTTTCAATATCCACCTGTTATAAAGCCATAAATTTAGATATTGCATTTGGCTCCATCTGCTTTATCACCCCACATCCAAGAAATTACCTCATTTTATTGAGTTTTATGTTTTAGGTAACTCTGTTGCTCTGCCTGTAACCTCTGTTCTAGATGACTACTTCATGTCTCTCTTTTATATATATACATATACAGTGATAAAATAGTTAAAACAAAAAATACCATTTTAACCATTTTTAAATGTACAATTTAGTGGCATTAATTACTTTTGCAATAATGTGTAGTTTTACCATTATTTCCAAAATTTTTCATCACCTCAGACATAAACTCTGTACTCGTATTCCCCATATCCTTAGTGTCTGGTAATCTCTAATCTACTATTTATCTTTATGAATGTGCCTATTTTTGATATTTTATATAAAAACAAAATGAAACCCACTGCCATTGAGTCAATTCTGATTCATAGTGACCCCACAGGGATTCCAAGGCTGTGAATCTTTATGGAAGCAGACTGCCACATCTTTCTCCTGCAGAGAGGCCAGTGATTTTGAACTGAAGACATTTTGGTTGGCAGTAGATCACTTTATCCACTGTACCACCAGGGATCACTATATAAGTAGAATCATATCATACCTGTCCTAATTTCATTTAGTGTAATGTATCCAAGGTTCATCGTGTTGTAGCATGTATGAAAATTTCATTTTTTATGGCTGATTAATATTCCATTGTGTGTATATACTACATTTTGTTCAACCGCTCATTTGTTGATGAGAATTTGGGTTGTTCCCACCTTTGGTTATTGTGAATAATGCACATTGCTGTGCAAGTATTTCTTTGAGTTCTTGTTTTCAAGTATTTTGTGTATATACCTAGGAGCGGAATTGTTGAGTCATTGTGATTCTATTTTTAACTTTTTGCAAAATTGACTTTCCACAGTAGCTATACCATTTTATGTTCCTTCCAGCAATGCGGGATGGTTCCAATTTCTCAACCTCCTTGCCAATAGTTATTATTTCCCTTTTTTGATAATAACCATACTAGTGATTGTGAAGTGATATCTCTTTGTGGTTTTGATTTGAATTTTCCCAGTAACTAACGATGCTGAGCATCTTTTCATTTGTTTACTGGCTGGCCGTTTGTATATCTTCTTTGGTGGCCATTATATCTCTTACTGGTTTACTATAACAGCCTTCTAAATGTGTGTGTATGTGAATGTTTCTTATCTCCATTTCTAACACATTTTCAGTCAGAATAAGATATGCTATGTCATTGTAACAAAGAACACTGATACCTTACTGACATAAATCACTGAAGGTTTATTTCTTCTTCATGCTTTCTATCCACCTTATATTTTTAAGAAACCCTGCTTTCTGTAGTAGATATATATGTTCTGTAGAACATGAGACGACAAAGGCTTTACCACTTGGCATATCACCACTCTGTAAAAGGAAGGAGAGAATATAAAAAGTCATGTACTGAGTCTTACAGGCTCACCTTGTTTGGTCCAGCTAATTTGTTTGGTCATCACTAACTCCTAGTGGGTGGGGATGTGAAAGCCTACAAAGTACACCTTGTCTTTCAAATGTAAGTCTCACTTTTTTATAGAACAAAATAAATTCCCAATCAACACTACAGTGATGATTCAAATTCCCAATTAGTCATAGGGTCAAGCTTAAATTCCAGAATTGCTTGTTAGCTGCCCTCCGGATGGCTCCTACTCCTGGGTAGCTTATGTATAACAGAAGGAAACGTTTCTCAGTCCTGCACCATCCTCACAATTATTGGTATGTTTGAGCTCATTGTTGCAGCCATTTGTTCAATCCATCTTATTGAGAGACTTCCTCATTTTCACAGATCATGATGTCCTTTTCTAGTGATTGGTCTTTCCTTATTAAGTGTCCAAAGTAAGCAAGATGAAATCTCATCACCCTTGCTTCTAGAGAGCATTTTGGCTATACTCGTCCTTCCTTCAAGGCTGACTTGCTCACTCTTCTGGAACTCCATGGTATATTCAATATTCTTTGCCAGCACCAAAATTCAAATGCATCAATTCTTTGATCTTACTTTTTTATTGAAATTGGTAAGACCACGGCTTGGGTGAGGTGCACCTTATTCATCAAAGAGATATCTTTGCTTTTTAACACTTAACAAAAAATTTTTTGTAACAGATTTGCCTAATGCAGTGTCATTTGATTTCTTGATTACTGTTTCCATGGATATTGAATTTTGATCCAAGAAAAATGAAATCCTTGACAACTTCAATTTCTTCAACATTTTTCGTGATATTGTTTATCAGACCAGTTGTGAAGACTTTCATTTTCTTCAGGTTCAGGTGTAAACCATAGATAAGGCTGCAGTCTTTGACCTTGTTCAAAGAATATAATGATAGATCAAGATATATAAGAATTAATGTAATCCTCCAATTATGTCTGATTTAGAAATGAGAAAAATATGTGGTTCAGAAGAGACAGAGGACTGTAGAAATACTAAATCCAGTTGGGAATTTTGATATCACATACACCCTACTATGGGGGTAGCAAGTACTTCATATCATCTTCACTTCAGGCAAGCAAGCTTCTGTCACATGCATATTGCAGGTTGCTGATCAATCTTCCTCCAATCCTGATGCCATGTGCTTCTTCATATAGTCCAGCTTCTCAGTTTATTTGTTCAACATACAGATGGAATAACGAGAGTGAAAGGATACAACCCTGTCACACATTTTCTGATTTTAAACCACACAAAATCCCTTCTTCTGTTCAAACTACTGCCTCTTGATCTATGTACAGGTTTCACATGAGCACAATTAGGTGTTCTGGAATGTCCATTCTTTGTAACGTTTTCCATAATCTGTTATGATCCACACAGTAAAATGACTTCACATAGTTGACAAAGCACAGGTAAACATCTTTCTGGTATTCTCTACTTTCATCCAAGATCCAACCCACATCTAGGTGATGTGAGAAACCCATAAACTAAAAAGTCATAATATTTACATCTTCACATGCCCTTCTCCACCACACACAAATAATATAATGGTAATTAGGATATATAAGAATTAACATAATCCTCCAACTCCTCATTCAGAAATGAGAAGAATAGTTAGCTCAGAAGAGGCAGAGGATTATAAAATACTAAAATCCAATTGGGAATTTTGATATCTCACACACCCTACCATGAAGATAGTGAATATTTATTTATTATTATTTATTATTTATGAATTATTTATTTATTTATTTATTATTATTTATCATTTATTTATTTATTTATTATTTATACTTTACCTTTAATTTGTCCCTTCACTGAAGACTAGGTTCAAATTATTCTTTCTAATTCTAAAACTGTACCAATTTGATCTTCAATTTTAGGATTAAGGAACAGTTTTCTCTCTGTTAAAAGATTCTTAAATTTATGGAATCTCTCTATTCCTTTTAATTCTTATTTGCTAACTGATCAGTTCTTTTTTGAACTCAACTTTTGCTTGAATTACTTGCCAAATTCAGCTAACAGCAGCCCCACAGACTTTGAGGCTTTGGTTTCTGGTACCTTCTCCTAGAGCTCCAAATTCATTAGTTAGGATAATCATCAGACCCACAGATTCCTGAAGATAAAAGTCTTATTAAATGTTTTGTACCATGTAGCATGTCTTGTCCATTTTCCAGTCTTCAACATTAGTTTTCTTGCTGCCCACCACCAAGGCCCTAAGAAAATCCCACAAATATTTGTACCAGCACACTTGTAGAAACTAACTAGCTAGCCGATAGTCATTGAATCCATTCTGACTCATGGTGACCCCATTTATGTCAGGGAAGAACTGTGTGCCTTAGGGTTTTTAATGGCTGATTTTCAGAAAAAAATCACAAGCCTTTCTTCCTAGGTGCCTCTGGATGGACTGGCACCTCAAATCATTTAGTTAGCAGCCGAGTGCATTAACCATTTGCATCATCCAGGGACTTGTTGTGGAAACTAACTAATCTATACTTTACTCAAGGATTCAGGCTTCTAGAATCTCCAAACTAAGGGGCATTGCTGTCAGTAGCAGGGGAAGTGGTCATTTTTCCCTTTGCTCCTTATAGGTTTCCATTTGGAAATAGTCAGGATTATTCCACTCATTTTTTTTTTTTTTTTTGGCAGGGAAATGTAACCCTATCACACACCCAGAGGGAAGAGAACCCAAAATGGTAGTGAACAGCACCAATGATCACAAAACTATCTTCAGGATAGTTCTCCTCACTATAACCCAGAAGGTTTTTCTGTAGTACAAGTCTACCATGTTACCTAAACCACATAATCACCAGTTTGTAAAGATGGGTTTCAAACACAGGTTTGTGTATCACTTGAATCTCGAACTCTCCCACATAGTCAAAGTTGTCTCTCAAAATCTTTGCTTCTTTCTTACAGAACATTTATTATAGACCAGTCCCTGCACTAAATGCTGCCCATGAGTGTCCTCATTTAGTCCTCACAAACACTTTGGGAGATAGGAGCTAATATTCCTACTCTACAAGGAGCTTTTTTAAATCACTTCTTATGCATGTGAAAGCTGGACAATGAATAACGAAGACCAAAGAAGAATTGATACCTTTGAATTATGGAGATGAAGAACAATATTGAATATACCATGGGCTGCCAGAAGAACCAACAAATCTGTCTTGGAGGAAGTACAGCCAGAATGCTCCTTAGAAGCAAGGATGATGAGACTTCATCTCATATACTTTGGACACGTTATCAGAACTAACCGGTACTTGGAGAAGGACGTCATGCTTGATAAACTAGACGGTCAGCGAAAAAGAGGTAAACCCTCAAAAAGATGGATTGACACAGTGGCTGCAACAATGGGCTCAAGCATAACAATGATTGTGAGGATGGCATATGACTGGGCAGTGTTTCCTTCTGTTGTACATAGTGTTGCTATGAGTCAGAAGTGACTTGATGGCATCTAACAACAGCAACAAAACTTTGGAGGAAATATGGAAATACCACATAGTTTTCTCCTGTTCTAATTAGATTTACAGTGATAGAAGAGACACTGCATAGCTGTTTTCCCTGGAAAATGTACCTCTTTATGTGAGATATATGAGAGGAATATTTCAAACTACTTCGTATCAATTGTTTCAAAATACAATATGTCTGTTCATGTGAAATGTTTGCCATTCCAAGTAGTAGTAAAATACAATTGAACTGGATATTCTAATGACCCAAAACATAAAAAATATTCCAATTTATTCCACATGTGGATCTACTGCTTCAATTAATAGTAATAAACAGTAAAAGATGAAAAGACTCTAACCTAAAGAGTTGGTACTCAGGCAATATGTTGTTTATATAAAGACAAAAATCACCTGACATTTCAGCTTGACAGTGTTCTCCTAAATTTCATTGTAATAATGTTGGCCCTGAAATTTTCACTAAGAGGCTCTGATGCCAACATTAATATATAGATTTTTCTTCTCTACCATTCATTCTCTAAACTTTTCTTAGTCCTACAATAAAAATGGTATTAGCGGAACTGAGTTTCATTACACACTTTATATTGAGTAGAGTCTACTTGATTTCTACAAAATAAATTATTTTTCTCCATTCCAATACCTAAACCACTTTATGGAAGAAATATTTGTATTCATCAATTTTAGAGAGACATTGACTCATCCTTCAAGCAATATATGATGACATTTTGAGCACAAATATCAAGATTATTATTTTAATATTAAATATTACCTGAGTGTTTAAAGTGGCTAAGGAGCATATTAATATTAAATATTATTTTTGACATTTTGAAAAGGTCAAATATGCTGCTGTTATACAAAAACTATTAGCAGAAACATCAAATTATAATCATTCTAAACACTAATTTGGTTCAAAAGTTAACATTTAAGGAGTTTGGACTCAATATTTTTTCTCAATGAAGGTCAACATAAATTCACTGCTCAAGTTTTAGCCAAAAAAAAATTCACTCAACTTGAAAACACTAATTTAATATCAATATCTACCTTCTAAGTCTAAGTGAACATTTTAATTTTTCCTGACTGGCTACGGTTGCCAAGGAGAAAATAACTTTTTCAACTTCCAGCTCACTCTTTTAAGAAGCATAAAAAAGGAATGGATTTAAAATGTAGCCCCCCCCAAAAAAAAAATGAGGTTGAGAAGGATGTTTGCTTCTTTGTAACTGAAAGAATAAATTTTACTAGGTCTTTATTCACTAGTGAGTGAATAGAAGGCTAGACCTTAAGCAAAAATTCAGCTTTAACTCCCAAGAATCAACTGCCTGTCTAGTATTTCAAACTTATTCTACTATGAACTTGAATAGAATAAAAATGTCTTTTAAATTAAATGAATTATCATAGTGACAAGGAGACTTTGGGTGGACGTTCTGCATCTTTTTCTCTTCTTTATAAACATTGAGCCAATATTTATTTACCTTGCTGTTTAGCCATTTCTTATTTTCTTTTTTTATAATTTCCCATTTTCTCTATTTCCTCAGATTTATCTTCCAGGAAGCATTTTTTGAAGTGTGGCTTAGCACATCATCAAGACAACTTCATAGCTTTAAGGTATTTTAAAATCTACATGTTACAATTCTACTACTGTTAAGATAAACAAGGTAACTTGCATATTATATACATAAAAACTTTAGCTATGAAAGAATATTCAACATATCTTTCTCCTATGTGTCTTTTTTTTCTTTTTTCCATTTTATTACCTTTCTTTAGATGGTGATATTTTTATTCAGAAGCTCACAGAAACTATTGAAGTCTGGTCAAATAAAGTCACTGAAGATTTCAATGTGATAATAATCACTGTGTCTTCTGTTTTAAAATATCTAAGGGTTTTCATTTGCTTTATATCAACTAATTCTAACAGTATCCCCAAGCTCAAGACAGCATCCTGAACTCCATATACTAATAAAGAAAATGAGCTTCCAATAATTTGCATATCTTGTTCAAATTTAATCAGCTAATAAGTATCAAACAGCTAATAAGTATCATTAATATCACATGCAAATAAAATTTTTCTGAAGATAATTCAAAAACAGGTGAAGCAGAACATCGACAGGGAACTGCCAGAAATTCAAGCTAAATTCAGAAGAGGATGTGGAACATGGGCTATCATTGCTGATGTCAGATAGATCTTGGTTGAAAGCAGAGAAGACCAGAAAGATGTTTACCTATGTTTTATTGATTATGCAAAGGCATTCAACTGTGGATAAATTTACAAAGAATGGGAATTTCAGAACCGTTAATTGTGCTCAACAGAACCTGTACATAGACCAAGAGGCAATTGTTTGAACAGAAGAAGGGGATACTATGTGGTTTAAAATCAGGAAAAGTGTGCATCAGGGTTGTAATCATTCACCATAATTATTCAGTCTGTCTGCTGAGCAAATAAACCTGGAAGCTAGACTATATGGAGAAGAATGCAGCATCAGAATTGGAAGAAGACTCATTAATAACCTTTTATATGCAAATAACACAATCTTGCTTGCTGAAAGTGAAGACAATGTGAAGCAATTACTGATGAAGATCAAAGAATACAGACTTTAGGATGAATTACACTTCAACATGAAGAAAACAATAATCCTCACCTCTGAACCAATAAGCAACATCATGACAAATGGAGAAAAGATGGAAGTTGTTGGTTGCCGTCCAGTCTGCTCTAACTCATTGTGACCCCATGTGTGCAGAGTAGAACTGCTCTGTAATGTTTTCAAGACTATGATCTTTTGGAAGCAGATCACCAGGCCTGTTTTCTGAGGAAACTCTGCATGGGTTTGAACTGTCAATTTTTTGGCTAGTAGTGGAATTCTTATCTCTTTGTGCCACTTTGGGTCTCCTGTGCATATACATATATATGCACACACATATATATATTGTATATATATGTATATGAGTGTGTATATGTGTATGTATTTACATATATAGAGATACCAAATATATATATTTTTATATATATTTATATATATATATATATATATATAAAACCATGGTTTTATATATATAAAACCAAACCTATTGCTGTGGAGATGATTCCCTCATAGGGACCCTATAGGACAGCGTAGAACTGCCCCAGAGGGTTTGCAAGGAGCAGTTGGTGGATTCAAACTACTAACGTTCTGGTTAGCAGCCAAGCTCTTAACCACTGTGCCACCAAAGCTCATATATATATATATGTAATTGTTAGGTGCCATCCAGTTGGTTCCAACTCATAGTGACCCTATGTACAAGAAAAGGAAACACTGCCTTGTCCTGCATCATCCTGACAATCTTTGCTATGTTTGTGCCCATAGGTAAGGCCACAGTTGCAACCACTGTGTCAATCCATCTCATAGAGGGTCTTTCTCTTTTTACCTACAATCTATTTCACCAAGCATGATGTCCTTCTCCAGTGACTGGCCACTCCTGATAAAATGTCCAAAGTATGTGAGATGAAGCCTTGCCATCCTGACTTCTAAGGAGCATTCTGGGTTTACTTTTGTCAATACAAATTTGTTATTTCTTCTGGCAGTCCCTGGTATATTCAATATCCTTTGCCAGCACCATAATTCAAAGGCATCATTTTTTTCTTTGATCTTCATTGTTCATTGTCCAGTTTTTGGATGCATATGAAGTAATTGAAAATGCCATGGCTTGAGTCAGGCGCAACTTAGTCCTCAAAATGACTTCTTTATTTTTTAAAGCTTTAAAGAGTTCTTTTGCAGCAGATTTCCCCAATGCAATGTGTTGTTTGATTTCTTAACTGCTGCTGCCGTGGGTGTTGATTGTAGATCTAAGTCAAATGAAATCCTTGAAAACTTCAATCTTTTCTCCATATATCATGACGGTCCTTATTTGTCCAATTGTGAGGATTTTTGATTTCTTTATGTTAAAGTGTAATCCACACTGAAGGCTGTTGTCTTCATCAGTAAGTGCTTAAAGTCCTCTATGATTTCAACAAGCAAGTTTGTGTCATCTGCCCATTTCACCCTAATCACACAATATCCCCTTGTTCTGTTCAAATGACTACCTCTAGGTCTATGTATAGTTTCCTCATAAGTACAATTAAGCATTTTGGAATTCCTATTCTTTGCAATGCTGTCCTTAATTTGTAATGATCCATACAGTTGATTGACTTTACATAGTCAATAAAACACAGGTAAACATCTTTCTGGTGTTCCCTGCTTTCAGCCAAGATCCATCTGACATCAACAATGATATCCTTTGTTCCACATCTTCTTCTGAATCTGGCTTGAATTTCTGGCAGTTCCCTGGAGATGTACTGCTGGAACTACTTCTGAATTATCTTCAATAGTGTTTTACTTGTGTCTGTCAGTTTGTAGTACTATGGTGGCTTATGTGTTGCTGTGATGCTGGAAGTTATGCCACCAGTATGTCAAATACCAGCAGGGTCACTCATGGTGGACAGATTTTCATTGGAGCTTCCAGACTAAAACAGACGAAGAAGAAATACCTGGTGGTTTACTTCTGAAGAAATTGGCCCGTGAAAACCTTATGAACAGCAGTGGAACATTGTCTGATATAGTGTCAGAAGATGAGCCCTCAGGTTGGAAGGCACTGAAAATATGAGTGGAGAAGAGCTGCCTTCTCAAAACTGATTCTATCTTAATGACATGCATGGAGTCAAGCTTTTAGGACTTCATTTGCTGATGTGGAAGGACTCAAAATGAGAAGAAACAGCTGCAAACCTCTATCAATAATCATAACATGGAATGGACTAAGTATGAATCTATGAAAATTGGAATTCATCAAAAATGAAATGGAATGCATAAAGATGGATATCCTAGACATTAGTCAGCTGAAATAGACTGGTATTGGCCATTATAAATTAGATAATCATATGGTGTACTATGACAGGAATGACAGATTGAAGGTGAATGGAGTCACATTCATGGTCAAAAAGCTTATTTCAACATGTATACTGAAGTACAATGCTGTGAGTGATAGGACAAAATCCACATGCCTACAAGGAAGACCAGTTAATATGACTATTATTCAAATGCACTCAGTAACCCCTCATGCCAAATATGAAGAAATTGAAGATTTTTACCAACCTCTGCAGTCTGAAATTGATCAAACATGCAATCGAGATGCATTGATAATTACTGCTAATCGGAATGCGAACACTGGAAATGAAGAAGAATCGGTAGTTGGAAAATATGGCCTTGGTGATAGAAACTATGAAGGAGATCATGTGATAGATCAATGACTTATTCATTGCAAACACCCTTTTTCACCAACAAGTGGTGAGTATACACGTGGACCTCACCAGAGGAAATACATAGAAGTCAAATCGACTACATCTGTGGAAAGAGATGATGGAGAAGTTCACTATCATCAGTCAGAACTAGGTTAGGAGACAACTGTAGAACAGACAATCAATTGCTCATAAACAAGTTCAAGTTAAAGCTGGAGAAAATTAACACAAATCCACAAGAGCCAACATACAACCTTAAGTATATCCCATCTGAATTTAGAGACCACCTCAAGAATTGATTTAACACATTGAACATTAATGACCAAAGACCAGAAGAGTTGTGGGATGACATCAAGGACATCATACAAGAAGAGAGTAAAAGGTCATTACATAGATCAGAAAGAATGAAAAGACCAAAATGGATGTCAGAAGAGACTCTGAAACTTGCTCTTCAATGTAGAGTAGCTAAAGTGAATGGAAGATACGATAAAGTAAAAAAGCTCAAAGGGCGGCTCAAGAAGACAAAGTAAATTATTATAATAAAGTGTGCAAAGACCTGGAGTTAGAAAACCTAAAGGGAAGAACATGCTTGGCATTTCTCAAGCTGAAAGAACTGATGAAAAAGAAAAAAATTTCAAGCCACAATTTGCAATATTGAAGGATTCCATGGGAAAACGATTGAAGGGTGTATTAAGCATCGAAAGAAGATAGAAGGAATACACAGAGTCACTGTACCGAAAAAAATTATTTGATGTTCAACTATTTCAGGAGGTAGCATATGATCAAGAACCGATGGTACTGAAGGAAGAAGTCCAGCTGCACTGAAGGGATTGGCAAAAAGCAAGGCTCCAGAAATGGACATAATGGACTGGAAGAGATCCATATTTTTTGTATCCATTCCAGAGAAAGGTAATCCAACAGATTGTGGAAATCATCCAACTATATATACACATATATATATTCCTTAAATATGTGATACAATACATAAATGTATATATGTGTATACATGTACTTATGTGTATATGCAATCAATGGAAAGTTGGAATCAGTAGGATCAATGGAAATCAATGGAAAGTTTCTGGAGATTGTACTTTTTTTTTTTTTAACCATCTTTGTCTCTTTTGTTTGTGTAGTTGTTAATTTGACATCCTATTTCCAGAATTGTTAAAGGCTCATTTCAGTTTCCTCTGACTTTATGATATAAGATTCTAATTTTATAACCTTCTATTTCTGTCTTAAATATGAATCATGCTTGATCTCCCTAATTTTTACACACTACATATATAACCTTCAACAATTTCTGACTTCATTTCCTGATCTATAAAATGCGAGAGTAATAACACCTAACCTAAAATGCTTAGAATAATGCTTGTCATCTACTAACACTTTTTCACTTTTTTAATTGTTCATATTATTGTTGCTATTACATAAGCTTTCAGGCTTGTTATTCTGACATTGAAATCATCCATATGTCTTTGGTATCTGTCTTCTTTTGACTTTATATACTAAAATTCTTCTTCACAGCTCAGAAGTTTTGCTTTAAGATTGTAAGTGTCCCACCTTCCCCATGTCTCAACCTGAAAGGAGGCAGACTGTAGAAAAGGCAATCTAGGCTATGAGACTCAATTACTCTTGGGTTTTGAGACTTTCAGGGGACATTTTTAAAAAAATATTTTTCAAACGTACGCCCTTAAGGTTTCAACTTTTTTTAAGAGAAAACAGATATTTTCAGATATTCTATCTATTGTTGTGCACATATGTATTTCTTCCTCTGTTTTCCTATAACCAGTATCGAGCCTACCTACCGAAAATACCTTTCTTTTTCCCCTGAGTGTGCCTGCAAGAAGTAGTCTTTAAAGTATGAATTGCATATTCAAGTTTTCTGCCATCTAGGAGTAGCCAGAATTTACCTGTTTACAATAAATGGAGTGGATATTGGGTATTTTATCAAGGACAGTTTGCAGGCTTATAGCTCCTTTTATTTGTTGAAATTTAATGCCATTTAACCTCTGGGAGTGAAGCACAAGCTTTCCTCTAGACCGGATTTCTCTAATTTATAGGGGAAGCTTTGGGAATGAAAAGGAGCTGCAAGGGTGGTTTTTATTTGTTTTTGCTCAAAACGTTTGCGTTTTTATATCGCTTGCCACAGGGGCTCCACAGAATGGGTGATTTTTACGTATCTGAAAAATAAGTCAATCAATATGAGAAATTGTAAGTCTGTATTTGCTATTAGTATTACAATCTCTTCTCTCCTGAGACATTTCATACAAACGCAGTTAAAAGAGAAGCCTGGCAGTGTTTTAAGTCATGGTTACACCACAGATAAATAAATATACCCAACATCAGCCTTACATCAGTCTTATTTGAATAAAACATGGGAATGAACCATATTTGGAGACTATCTAAAGAAATAACAGTAAAATCCAGATCTTCCAACAAGCATGCTTTTTTGTGGTTATTGTTAATTTTGTTTTTAAGCTTACAATGCTGAAAATTTTTGCTCCCCTCCCCACATCTTTGCATTAATAGAAGATGTGGGAGGGTATCTTGTATTTTGGGCATAGGCAAAGGCAGGGAGTAAAATGGAGGAGAAAGAGGTATAATATATAAAATAGAAAGGGATAAATGACACTCTAGATGAGGAGTAGGTATAAAATACACAGTGTTTCCCATAATAAAAGTCTATGGTAAAACTTGATTGATAAAAAATGAAGTCAATAAAATATGTACAATACCTCTTTGTATTACGGGAAATCAGCCAAGCACAGCAGTTAATACATAGAGATTATGCTTAAAATTATTCAATGACAGTAATCAAATACTGTTTGTGTAATAAACAAATGGATATACCATCCAGTGAACTTAAAAAGTACTTTGATTTATAGGACTCTTCCTGCATTTGTCTGCATAATAGAAGAAAAAAATACAAATATTGTTATGATATTATATGGATTAAATAATGAATGTGAATATACGTAACCCTTGGGTTCATACACAGTAGGTATGTAATAACTGTAACATTAATGTATCAGGGATAAAAATTAAATACATATATGAACAACAAAGCTAATGTTCAACATAAACCAGAAAAGAAATTGATTATGGACCACCTGGAGTAAAGGAGAATGAGGAACACCAAAGACACAAGGAAAGCCCAAGAGACAGAAAGGGCCACATAAACCAGAGACTTCATCAGCCTGAGACCAGAAGAATTAGATGGTGCCCTGCTACCAACAATGACCGCCCTGACAGGGAACACAACAGAGAGTCCCTGATGCAGCAGCAGAAAGATGGGGTGCAGCACTCAATTTCTAGTAAGAAGACCAGACTTAATGGTCTGACTGAGACTGGAGGTGCCCCGGAAATCATGGCCCCTGGATTCTCTAACAGCCCAGAACTAAAACAATGTCCAAGGCCAACTCTTCAGACAGGGATTGGACTGGACTGTGGGACATAAAGTGATACTCGTGAGGAGTGTGCCTCTTAGCTCAAGTAGATACAAGAGACCAAAGGGGCAGCTTCTGCCCAGAGGTGAGATGGGAAAGCAGAGAGGGTTAGGATCTGGCTGAATGGACATGGGGAATCAGGGACGGAAAGGAGGAGTGTGCTGTCACATTGTAGGGAGAGCAACTAGGGTCACATAACAATGTATGTAGAAAGTTTTGTATGGGAGACTAACTTGAAATGTAAACTTCATTTAAACTACAACAATAAAAAAAAAAAAAGGAATTGATTATGGTTCTTCTTCTAACATTTATAAACCATATATCCTAAAATAATGCATATAGATTTCTGGGTCCCAACTTCATAAACTAAAATAAAAAAGTATATTTATATCCATCTTGAAAACCTTATAAAATTGATGTGACATAAAATTAAGTATTGATTTACTAATTCATTCATTCCTTCAGCAAATTTATATTGGTGTGTACTATTGGTATATAGCCCTGGTGGCACAGTGGTTAAGAGGGCAGCAGTTGGAATATATTAGCCACTCCTTGGAAACCCTGTGGGGCAGTTCTGCTCGGTCTTATAGGGTCACTATGAGTTGGAACCGAGTTGAAGGCAATTTTTTTTTTTTTTTAACTATTATTAGGTTCATACTTTGTTCTAGCTATGAAAAAGTCTCTGGAAAGAAAAACTTTACCATCAAGAGAGGGGTGGCATTTACTGAAAAACTAAGCATTCAAATGAACAATGGCCAGGCCATATATAAAAACAGAACTCTGACCCAAAACCTCTGCAGCAACCAGTTCAGAAAACCAAACCACAACCACTGTAATAATTGTACAAAAAATATCATGACTTGGTCAGTAATTTCTAGATTCTGTAGTTTTCGCCATTTCCAACAGAGGACCAACCAGACAATGACAAATATTCACCACCAAAAAATTATCCAGGATACCCTGCTTCTATTTAGCCCACCTACAGTTTCCCCATGTCAACAACCTCCCATTAGTGTATATCTAACACCACCTTCCTTTTGGTTTTTTCACTATATGCTTTTCCACTCCCCTGCCTTTCAGTCTCTGCCGAATGTAAGTGATGGTGGCTGGTTCCCCTGCTACAGGAAGGAAGTTCTGAATAAACAGCTTCTGCTTGTATTCGTTTTGGTGGTCTTTATTTTCACAGTTTTTCTGGGGGTCTTATTCCCACTGAGATTTAGTCTTCACTGCCTGTTGATGTGAACCACAAGCTACAACCAGTGCAGTAACCATGGAAACCCCTTGTGCTTTGGTGCTCACAGCTTATTGAGTCCACAGCAGTGTAGTAAGTCAGCATTGGTACTAAATTCTACTCTCTTTGAGTTGAATTCCTTCTCTATTTATTTTTCCTGGTGCTCAGGTTTTATTATAGGTTTCCATTTGTTTGGGATCTGTCTTAGTTATCTAGTGCTGCTATAACAGAAATACCACAAGTGATTGGCTTTAACGAAGAGAAGTTTATTTCCTCACAGTAATGTAGGATAAAAGTCAAATTCAGGGCATCAGCTTCAGAAGTCTTTCTCTCTCTGTTGGTCTACTCATCAATGTTCCCCAGAATGAGGAGCTTCTCTGTGCAGGGACCCCGGGTCCAAAAGACGTGCATTCCTGGCACTGCAGTCTTGGTGGTATGAGATCCCCCTGTCTCTCTGCTCACTTCTCTCTTTCATATCTCAGAAGAGATTGCCTCAAGACACAATCCAATCTTGTAAATTGAGTCCTACCTCACTAACACAACTGCCGCCCATCCCCCCTCGTTAACCTCATAGAGGCAGGATTTACAACATATAGGAAAATCACACAATACTGGGAATCATGCCCCAGCCAAACTGATACATAAATTTTGGGGGGAACATAATTCAATCCATGACAACATCCTTGCTAGAATCAGGTCATTCTTGTTCATCCCTTTTTGCCCTCTTCTGTGTTACTGTTTTGTGTTGTGGTATCTAAAAATGCTGTTTGTCTTAAGAAAGATAATCACGATATGACACATACATAGGCCTTTTGTTTGAGTTGGACTCACAAACTTATAAACTTGTGGTTCTCACCAGACCAGCATCCATTTGGACAAACTATTGTGGATCACCAATAAAACTGAATGAAGTTCTCCTTCTGTTTCCATTTTTTGTCCTGAGGGCTTAGCTTTGATCCAGAGAGAGTGTTACCCCTGATTTTCTCCCTGCCAGAGGCTATAGATTATTGGTTGTGCATTTGGAGGCAGCCAACCATCAGATCTGTGCCTGAGACATGACCATTGTCAGCTCCCATGAGTCATTTAAGTTTAAATCTTAAATCCTCTTCAATTCCAGCAAAATATATCTTGCTTCTTATGTGTTCTTTCATTACAACTTTAATTCTTGTGCCTATGTTTCTAAATGGCATAACTTCACTGGGATGACTTGGGCCATCAATGGCCACTCTGTGGAATGTTTGACTTGAACAAAATTGATCATTTGTGAAGCATCTTAGAAAAGAAAAGGAGTAAGATTTATCAAGCTCATTGATAGCATTTTTGAATGGTATGTAAAGTTCCCCAAACAAACTCTGAATCAAAAATTGCTTCACTAAAATATTCTTCGGCCAAATTAATGAGAAACTTGACAAACATAAACAACAGCAAACTAATTTCCCAAGTAAACCTTCCCCTCCTTGTCCTCCAGTTTCTTACTTATATCTAGTTCTCACTTTTATTCTTCTGACTGTCTCTCTTTTTGCACTTCCATTGACTCTTACCAACTCTTCTACCAGTGTAGAACCCCTTCCTTTTTTCAACAACTTTACAAAAATTCAAAAATGCCAGATGTTTCTAAAGATCCATTTCTTCCATGAGCCAGATGTGCAGACCACCATAGAATTTAAGCTTTGTCCTCAGCTAAATAATGAAGTATAATTTAAAATTTTCCTAAATCCAGGCAAGACCAGTAAATACCCATAGAGGAATTTAGAAATTTGGAGGGGGGGTGAATATGACCCAGGGCTCCATAACATAGATCAGCTTGTATATATGTTGGTCAATACATTTGATCTTAAATCCTATATGTTAAAAGCTGATTGGATTCAACCAGAAAAGGGACCTACAAGATCCCTCTTTCCGTAACTAACCTGAGAATCAAGTCTGATAAAGTAGGGTAAAGTTTCCTAACATCTATACTCAATACATTCGTAACAAAAAAATAGGCTGAACTATAATTCCATAATGCTAAAAAATAAAAGATGAAACTGTAGGAAATTTTCCTAATAGACTAAAAAATATCTCTGATAATATTCACACATTAAAGAAAGTGCTTAAGTAGCAGCAGCCCTCTCATCTCTTTTTGTTAATAGAGTTAAACCTGAAATTTGAGACTTAATTTGAAACATAAATTAGAGTGGGAAATAGTTCCTTTTACAATGAAAAATAGTCATTTTTACCTGGATTTAACTTTACTTGGATCCCCAATCAACACCCATGGAAACAGCATTCAAGAAATCAAAAGACATATTGCACTGGGTGAATCTGCTGCAAAAGACCTCTTTAAGGTGTTGAAAAGCAAAGAAGGCTAAAGTGCACCTGATCCAAGCCATGGTGTTTTCAATCACATCATACTCACTTGCAAGCTGGACAATGAATAAGGAAGACCAAAGAAGAATTGACGCTTTTCAATTGTGGTGTTGGCGAAGAATACTGACTATACCATGGACTGTCAAAATAACAAACAAATCTGTCTTGGAAGAAGTACAACCAGAATCCTCCTTAGAAGCAAGGATGACAAGACTACTTCTAAAGTACTTTGGACATGTTATCAGGAGGATCAGTCCCTGGAGAAGAACATCATGCTTGGGAAAGTAAAGTGTCAGTGAAAAAGAGGAAGACTGTCAATGAGATGTATTGGCACAGTGACTGCAACAATGAGCTCAAGAACAACAATGATCATGAGGATGGTGCAGAACCAGACAGTGTTTTGTTCTGTTGGACATATGAGTCAGAACTGACTCCAAGGCACCTGCCAGCAACAAAGGAGTCCCTGGGCAGTGCAAATGGGTAATGCACTCGGCTGGTAACTGAAAGATTGAAGGTTTGAGTCCATCCAGAGACTCCTTGGAAGAAAGTTCTGATGATCTCTTTCCAAAAAAAAAAAAATCGGCCACTGTAAACCCCAGGGAGCACAGTTCTACTCTGACACACATGGGACCACTATGAGTCGGAGTCGACTCAACAGCAACTAATTTTTACCCAAACTACAACACTTGGTAGAACATTTTTAAAGGTTTCAGAACAAAGCTCTCTAGACACATCCAAACTCCCTGAGGGACTGGATTGCTGGGTGGAGGACTGTGGGGACCATGGTCTTGGGGAACATCTAGCTCAATTGGCATAACACAGTTTATAAAGACAATGTTCTACATTCTATCTTGGTGAGTAGAGTCTAGGGTCTTAAAAGCCTGTGAGCAGCCATCTAAGATACTCCACTGGTCTCATCCCTTAAGGAGCAAAGAGAGAATGAAGAAAACAAGATACAAAGGAAAGATTAGTCCAAATGATTGATGGACCACAACTACCATGGCCTCCACCAGACTGAGTTCAGTACAACTAGATGGTGCCCAGTTACCACCACTGACTGCTCTGAATGGGATCACAACAGAGGGTCCCGGACAGAGCTGGAGAGAAATGTAGAACAAAATTCTAACTCACAAAAAAAGATCAGACTTACTGGCCTGACAGAGACTGGAGAAACCCCGAGACTATGGCCCCCGGACACCGTTTTAGCTCAGTAATGAAGTCATTCCTGATGTTCACTGTGCAGCCAAGGATTAGACAGCCCTACAAAACAAAACGAGACAAATGGGGCACAACAGCCCAGGGACAAAGACTAGAAGGCAGGAGGGGACAGGAAAGCTAGTAATAAGGAACCCAAGGTTAAGAAGGGACGGTGTTGACATGTTGTGAGGTTGTTAACCCAAGTCATAAAACAATATGTGTACTGTTTAATGAGAAACTATTTGTTCTGTAAACCTTCTTGCTAAAGCACTATAAAAAAAATTATATATATATATTTAAGAAAAAGGTTTTGGGACAAAAACAAGATAGGACCAAAAATAAATTTGTGGCTCTGCAGATCACACAGCTAAGAGGTCAACTTCTCAACCAATCATCTATTTAGAAGGTCATTTATAGATATTTTAAATGAAGAGACACTAGAAAAAAAGATCGTCCCATATAAAAAAAGAAAAATCCCTCCGTTTATTTCAATGAGGTTGCTCCAAAAAAGGAAAATGCCCCAAATACTATGCCTTACCTATTAATGCTCAATGTGTATTAAATATAAACATAGGTGGTCAGCCTCATTTCTGGTTAGTATGGATGCTATTCTTTCTACATTAAACCATGCCATCTATGTTCTATCTCTTCTGTGAAATAAACATACCATAGAGTTGAATGATGTTTCAAATAACCCACATTTTTATCCCTATCTCCAAGCCCCCGTGAGGCTTGAACTTAAAAGCATTTTTTTTTTCCTACTCTGGCATATGACTCCTTCAATCTTAATAGGGAAATACTTATTTGCAAATTAAATTGTAATATTAAAGGCATACCAGAGGAGAGTATTTCTTGAAGTTTCAGAGGACCACTCTATTCATAATCAAGTTGTATCTGTTCTGGATATACCATTTACCTTCTCAGTTATATTTGATGCATATTTTACATAAAGATTTTGACACTGCGCTTGACACTCTATGCACTACAAATTCCACAGACATGGGAAAAATAGTTGGAATATAGTCTATTAACATTCAGATAGATCCTACCATATCATTATCCAAACTTCCCCAAATATCTCATATTCTTCACTTGTCTTTGTAAAAGTTCTGTCCTGCCAATGAAGAAACCAAAAGGATAAAGATATTATTTTAAGACCTCTGGGCTATCAATAAAATTGTTGTCATTCTCTTCTGGGTTGTAACTAACCCAAATACCTGTTATCAATTCCTCTAAATGTTACTTGGTTCAGTCTAGTTGATCTTTGCTCTGCCTTTTACAGTATGTCTCTACACCATAACAGGCAACACTTTTTTGCCTTTACCTGGAGAGGACAATATACCTGAATAGTCATTCCCCAAAGATTCACTGAAGCTTTCTCTATTTTTCTCATGTCTGCAATCAAGACTTAAAAGATTTAAATTTCCCTTGTGATTCAGTTCTGATATGATGTGTTTATGATATCCTACTTTGTTCAGAGAAAAAGTAAGCCTGTGGAATAACTATTTACTTCTTTTTAGCCTTAACAGGAAAGAGATGTAAATATTCAAAATATAAATTACAATTTTTCCAAAACAAAACCATTACTTAGGATATGACAAATCCTAAATACTTGCCAAACTTATCCTAGACCCCTCACAAAATGACAATTGTAAAGAATTCTAAGTTTAACTAGATATTGAAGAAAATGAGTACCAGATTTTTCTCTTTATGGATCGACTAAGTCCTCAGTTAAGACAATAAATAACTCCTGTTTGTTTTCATTTGGGTGTTCTTCATTTAATTCATCATTAAGCAAATAGGTACATCTTATATGAACTACTAAGAATAGTAATGCATTCTGTTAAGTGATAATTTGTTGGTAAAAGAAGTACAGGCACACATAATGGATAGTGTTTTTACTGGGGAACTAAGGAAGGTTAAAAGGCAACTTCAGACTTACAGTTTAACTCTACCATCTTATATGTCATTACTCTCAACCTTATAACATGTAAAAGCTAGGAAAACAGAAAATTAATAACTTTTCTTGACCCATCAGAGAATTGAATTAGCAGGGCAAACCACCATTCCCGATGTCTGGAGAAACAAGTACCTCTAGAGATACACAGCACTCAAAATTTGCTTACTTGGAGCTGAAGTTGCTAGATGTCGTAAGCTAGTGGGAACAATTAAACGGTAATTTTGACAAATTTCTGGAGGCTACATGTGGATGACTGGGAGAATTAGAAATTCCTGGAGACCTACAGACTTAGAGTTCCACCAGTTTCCTGAGGTGGGAATTAGAGAAAGAGATCCTTGAGGCCCTGCCAGGGGCAGTAGAAGCACAACTGTGGTAAAAGATCCTCAGAGTCTTCTTTATAACAAATGCCTACTCTCCAGGGGAAAAAGCTTAACCAGAGCACAGTTTTGATATTTTATCCCAGCTGGGTTAAGGGAATTCCTTCCACTCCAGTTCCCTTT
The DNA here is from genome assembly GCA_030035585.1 of Dugong dugon. Lineage (NCBI taxonomy): Eukaryota > Metazoa > Chordata > Mammalia > Sirenia > Dugongidae > Dugong > Dugong dugon. The sequence continues at coordinate 103,749,762 of CM057463.1, read as the reverse complement.
CACCTTCCTGTATCACCTAAGGAATTAAACAAATAACCACAATAACAACAGAAACAAAACTAGTCAAAGGAAGTCAACTAAGAACAGGGCATCAAGGAAATAGTATTGTTTCAGCCAGGGAATGGAGTAGGTGGCAAAGAAAACAAAAGGTATACCACCAGAGGAGGGACAGAAACACTTGCAAAGACCATAGTTCTAAGACAAAAGACTATTAAGACACTGAGAATTGGAAGATTATGGAATGTTCCCCACCCCACACCTTACCACCATACCAACAGGGTTTCATTATAGTAACAATAGATTACAGTTAATACAGCTGTAAAACACAGACTCCCTCTGTGTAGCAGTACATAGTGAAACCCAGAGCTAAGAGGGTAGACAAAATCAAGAACACTAGAAGAATCTGAAGTTTCTAGTTCTTTAAACTCCAACAGATATAAATAGCCCAACACGAGGTCATATTAACATAAATTCTTACACTAATGTTCCTATCACTTGATACAAAATATCTAGCTTTCAGTAAAAAAACGCCAGGCATGACTAAAGGAAGTAATTAAAAACAAACAAAAAAACACACATTTAGAAGTGACAGAGAAATCATTAGAAGCAGACTCAGAGATGACACAGATTTTGGAATTACCAGACATAAATTTAAAATAACTATGATTAATATATTAAAATCTGTGGTAAAAAGAAGTATACAATCTGCAAAAACAAATGGGTAATGTAAGCAGGAAGGAATCCTGGTGGTGCAGTGGTTAAGCTCTTGGCTGCTAACTGAAGGTTAGCAGTTAGAACCCACCAGTCGCTCCACAGGAGAAAGATGTGGCAATACGCTTTCATAAAGATTACTGCCTTGGAAACTACACAGGGCAGTTCTACTCCATTCTATAAGGTCACTATGAGTCAGAATTTACTTGAAGGCAATGGGTAATATAAGCAGAGGTATGGAAACTCTAAGAAAGAATCAAAAAGAAATGCTAGAAATCAAAACTATGATAACAAAGGATACCTTTCATGGACTCATTAGTAGAGGTGATATGGCCAAGGAAACAATCACTGAACATGAAGATAATCAATAAAAACTTCCAAAACTGAAAGACAAATGAAAAACAAACAAACAGCAACAAATAGAACATCCAAAAAGGTAATATGAAAAAATTGAGACAGGTTTCAGGGTGGGAATTAGACTACCAGACTGTCCACAAGCCCCTTAAGTATAAGTAGACAACTCTGAGTTCATTCAATGAAACTCAGCCCAATATCACTACCTCAGTGATGCATTCCATGATTTCTCCAGAGTTAATCATTCTCTTCACTGGGCTAACTCTGCATATGGATTTCCTTCTATTTTCATACTTATCACACTGTATTAAAACATCATTCTGTATTCCCAAATAGGCTATGAACAAGTTGAGCACATTCTCAGAATATATCATGGCACTTAAAAAAAAAAAAAAGAGCTGGTCCTTAAGATATTGATTGAAAATAAATGATAAATATTTAAAAAATATTAAATTGAGATATACTTTTCAATCATCTTATAAGCACGTGAAAGCTGAACAATGAAAAAGGAAGACAGAAGAAGAAGTGATGCATTAGAATTGTGGTGTTCTTGAAGAATATTGAACGCACCATGCACTGCCAGGAAAATGAACAGATCAGTCTTAGAAAAAATGCCAGAATGCTCCTTAGAAAAAAGGCTGGCCAGGTTTTATCTCATTTTATTTGAACACATAATCAGGAAAGACAAGTTGCTATAAAAGGACATCATGTTTGTTGAAGCAGAGAGAAGGTCAGAGAAAATTTTCAATGAAATGGATTAACATAATAGTCACAACAATGGAGTCAAACATACCAACAATCACATAGATGGCACAGGACTGGGCAATGTTTAGCTTTGTTATATGTAAGTTCACCTTAAGTAGAAGCTGACTTGAAGGCAGCTAACAACAACAACACATCTTTTAGTCATTATGATTTTTTGTTTGTTTGTTTGATGACAGACTGAAATTGAAGCTTATTAAGAATTGACGAAAAGTATCGATAGATGATTGGCACATAAATACAAGAGGCACAAGATTGAATTAAAAATGCAATCTCTTTCTGGCAATTAGCTCTGAAAGAAGGGGAAGGTAGGAATGTCATTACATTTTTCATGCTGTTTTTTTAGCCATCATCACACACTTAACAGAATAATTCCTGCAATGCAATGTATTTATACACACAATTTCCAACATTCTAGCTGTTACTTCACCCTTCTTCTTCAACTCAAGAAAGCATATCAGAACAAAAGTGAAAAATTGTAAGGTTATTATAAAAATGTCACTTCTGATCTAATTTATATTATACTTTAAAAGTAAATTATGAGAGAACTTTAGACACTTAATTATTAGTAGTAACAAATTAGGAGTCCCTGCTGATTCAAATGGTTCACATGAATTGTTGTTAATTAAAAGGTGCGTGTGCAAGTTCCCCAAAGGCACCTTGGAAGAAAGGCCTGAAGATTTACTTCTGAAAAATAATAAAACCCTATGGAACACAGTTCTACTTTGACACACATGGGGTGGCTGTGGTGCAATGTATAGCTTTTATATGGCCTTTCTAGCCATGATCTTATGAATCCCCCAAAATTGGCTGGGGAAGAATCTTGCAAGGAATCGGTCAGTTTATTATGCAAATTGAGTAACTTGTAGTTCACTGAAGGGATTGGTTATTTTGGGGTCCTTGTGTGAGGCCACGCCTCAAAATTGACAAGGAATAAACTTATAAAAGGGACTAAGATCAGACGAGTTGTGGGATGACATCAAGGACATTATACCTGAAGAAAGCAAAGGATCATTAAAAAGACAAGAAAGAAAGAAAAGACCAAATGGATGTCAGAAGAGACTTTCTCTTGAATGTAGAGTAGATAAAGCAAATAGAATAAATGATTGCATAAAAGAGCTGAATAGGGGCTATCAAAGGGCATCTCAAGAAGACAAAGTAAAGTATCATAATGAAATGTGCAAAGAACTGAAGTTAGAAAATCAAAAGGGAAGAACAGCTCAGCACATCTCAAGATGAAAGAACTGAAGAAAAATTCGTGCCTCGAGTCACAGTGTTGAAGGATCCTATGAGCAAAATATTGAATGATGCAGGAATCGACAAAAGAAGATGGAAGGAATACACAGAGTAACTCTACCAAAAAGAATTGGTCAGCATTCAACCATTTCAGGACGCAGAATATGATCAAGAACTGTTTGTTTGAAGGAAGAAGTCCAAGCTGCACTGGTGGCATTGGTGAAAAAAAGTCTCCAGGATTCGGAAGAATACCAATTGAGATGTTTCAAAAAAAGGATGCAAAGCTGGAAGCACTCAGTCATCTCTGCCAAGAAATTTGGAAGACAGCTACCTTGCCAACCAACTGGAAGAGATCTATATTTGTGCCCATTCCAAAGAAAGGCATTCCAATAGAATGCAGAAATTATTGAAAGATATAATTTCATTTTGCTTGGATCGATAATCCCATGGGAGCAGCAGTTAAGAAAACAAAGGATGTATTGCCTTGGGCAAATCTGTTGCAAAAGACTTCTTTAAAATGTTCAAAACCAAAGATGTCACTTTGAGGACTAAGGTACACCTGACCCAGGCCATGGTATTTTCAATTACTTCATATACATGTGAAAGCTGGACAATGAATAAGGATGACCAAAGAAGAATTGTTTGAATTATGGTATTAGCAAAGAATATTGAACGGACTGCCAGAAGAATGAACAAATCAGCCAGAATGCTCCTTAGAAGCAAGGATAGCAAAACCTCAACTCACATACTTTGGGCATGTTATCAGGAGGGACCAGTCCCCGGAGAAGGATATCATGCTTGGTAAAGTAGAGGGTCAGAGAAAAAGACGAAGACTCTCAATGAGATGTATTGACACAGTGACTGCAACAATGGGCTCAAACATACCAGTGATTTTGGGGATGGCACAGGACCAGACAGTGTTTCGTACTGTTGTACATAGGGTTGCTAAGAGTCAGAAGCAACTGGGCACCTAACAACAACAACAACAATCTCAAAGAGGTCCATGGGACCTCACTACTATCAAGAAGAGTGTGGAGTAGAGTATGTCCTTTGCATATAGGTCCTGGGGTCCCTGTGAACCTCTCAGACCCAGAAAAAAGAGCTGTAGCACTGAAGACAGTGTGAGATGGTGTCATGGGTTGAATTGTGTCCCCCAGAATATGTGTATCAGTTTGGCAGGGCCATGATTCCCAGTATTGTGTGATTGTCCACCATTTTGTCATCTGATGTGATTTTCCTATGTGTTGTAAACCTATCACTATGAAGTTAATGAGATGGATTAGTGGCAGTTATGTTGATGAGATCTACAAGATTAGAGTGTGTCTTAAGACAATTTCTTTTGAGATATAAAAGACGGAAGTGAGCAGAGAGACAAGGGAACCTCATACCACCAAGAAAGCAGGGCCTGGAGCTCGGGTTCTTACATGGAGAAGCTGCTAGTCCAGGGGAAGATTGATGAGAAGGACCTTCCTCCAGAGCTGACAGAGAGAGAAAGCCTTCCCCTGGAGCTGACGCCCTGAATTTGGACTTGTAGCCTCCTAGACTGTGAGAAAATAAATTTCTCTTTGTTAAAGCCATCCACTTGTGATATTTCTGTTACAGCAGCACTAGATAACTAAGATAGATGGCAAGAAACAGTGGTGGTGGGCTTGCTGGTTTATGGAGTAAAGTGGCTGCTATGGGCTTGGGCCTGTGGAGCGAGGAGGCTGCAGCCCACTGAGCGAAAGCTGAGTGCCCTCTGGCAGGAAGCATGCTGGCAGAGCTAAAAGAGCTGCAAAACTTGCACATTCAGGGCAGAGGACTGAATGTGCTCCATGCAGGTTTTGCCTGGGAGGATCCTGTGCAAGGATCTTCCTACAGCAGGTTGGAGCCAGAAGCCTCTGGGCATGAGGCTTGCCAATGGAACTAAAAGAGTTGTAATGCTTGTGCAGGGCAAGAGAGACCTGAGTGTGCCGTGTGTAGAGGATGCATGCTTCCCACCCTGGGCTTCGTAGGTCAGGGTAGCATGGAGGCAAAAGAGCCCCGTAGGCCTGGATAGTGCGATGGGAGGTGCAGCAGAGGCTTAGAAGGGCCCAGCAGCATAGGCTCAGGAGATCTTGTGTAGGGGTCTTCCAGCTGGCAGCAAGCCCCAGTGAGGCCTACTGGCAAAGTAGAAGCTGCCTTGGGAGGTATGAAGCCCCCTAGAGCAGGGTGGTGGTAGCTGTAGGCAGTGGTGATGATGTGAACACAGTATCTGTCCCGAACCACAGCATGCCTGCCCAGCAACATAAAAATGGACATGAGTAATTTGGGGAAGGGTAAGCATTTCCCCCTTAGAAGTCTGCTATTGTTTACCATTTGCTTTCTGTAAATAATAATGACTTTGACTTTGCCAACACTGTGAGTCTCATGTGTCTGGCTCTATCATAGGTGAACGTAATACCTATAGAATGGTTAATGCCAATGGGTGTATGTATCTCATTTCCAGCAGTCTTATGGTTGCCTGGAAGCTTGAGGGAATTCCTGTCTGTACGTGTGATGCAGATAGACAGACATGCATACAGTCTCCTTGAGTTGGAATCAACTCAGTGACAACTGGTAATAACAAATTAATTACAATACTGTACAACTAATGGTGGCACCATTATAATATAATAACACTTTTCTTGAAAATCTCTACATTAGAGTATTTTCTGTTTAATTCTACAAGAACTATAAATATTATAAACACTAATTTAAATAGAACAAAAATTCATTATCTGTAAAAACAGGGTAATAATAGACCTTTTCAATCTCATAATGTTGTTATCTTAAATGAAATAATTCATGTACAATGCTTTTCAAAATTCCTAGTACACTGAGGGATTAGTAAATATTTACTATTATAATTAATCACTATAGTGAACAATAACATGTACTTTATGAAGTGCTTTTATATACACTATTTCAACTGAAAGTGATAGTTAGATGTGGTGGATTTTTATCCTTGGTTTATTTATAAGGAAATGAAAGGTGAAAAAAAGAAGCTGTATTATGTAGAGCTAGCACAGCACAGTGGTACATTATCAACTCCCTCTAAAGTTGGATTGTCAATTTTCCCAGCTCTGACACTCGTTGGAGGTGTGTTCTGGACTATTTTACTTAATCACTTCATTCCTCAGGATACTCATGGAATGAGTTAATATTTATAAAGTGTGTTTGACAGTTCCTGATGATAGTTGTTCATTTAGTCGTGTTTGTTAAAAAAGTGAAATAGAAAAAATATTGATTAACTTTGGACAAACTTGTATTGTGTAATCAAATTCACTTCTTGCCTGGACTGATTCCCAACTTTGCTTCTTCTGTGTTGTTATAACAAAGCATTGCTTCTTTTTAATAGCTCATGTTATGGCTCTTTCCTGAAACTATGCAGAACCCATTTTTGTCAACATCTCGGAGACATGGATCTAAACTAGCACAAGTCAAGAACAGCTTCAAGTTTCCATGAGACCTAACATGGCAGTACCACCCATCTAAAAGACCACATGCCCAGGAAACGTACGTAGATTTTGAGCTTCCCAGAGAACCTCTAGTACCATCTCTAGTGCAGTTTATTCCAGGAAATGTATAATCACTCCTGTCCAACATAGAATCAGCTGGATTTCACAGGCAAATTGTTTCTCATATTCAGGATAGATCATTCTTTACGTAATGTGATCATAATCCTCATCTTAATTTTTATTTATTTTCTTAATGATAGTCACTGTTGATCTCAGAAGAATATTTTAAAAGCACCATCACTTTAATTTTGCCAAAGTCTCACCTTTATCTCCAAGATATTGGAAATATTAGATTTCTTTTTTTTAATGCAATGCTTAAAGTCATTCCTGTCAATATTATTCATTGCCCTATACTAACTATTAAGACTGACTAGTGATATTAGTCAGAATTGAGTACACAGAAATAGGCTTAGTGATATAAACGCTAACAAGCGTAATAGGCAAACTTTGGCAAAATATTTCCTGACAAACTTGGACATTTAGAATAGATTTAGAATCAGGCAAGGTAAGGGGCTGGTGGGGGGGGGCACTGTAAGCATCTTTTTTAATGAAAGGGAGAAGAAAAAGTGATGAAGTAAGGATCAAAGTTCTGTAAACATAAGCAATGTGGGTCATGAATTTTGATAATTCTATTCAGCCCCAACAAAATCAGTAATTTTGACTAAGCTTGAGACAACTCACATTGCTATATTATGTTTAATGATTTGTTTCAATAAGATCATATTTCAATTATTCAAAAGAATGCCTTGTAAAATATATATATAACCGTAATAATTAAATAATGAGTTAATGCAAAACTAGTTGAAGTCTAATTTTAACAGTAAAAAAAGGTAAAGGATAAAACTATACTCTTTGCTCTTAAAAATGTGATTGCAATGTATTATTCCTAAGTTTTAAAACTTTTTGGCTATCCTACATAGACAATAACAATTCTTATTTTATGATGATGTTACCAGCAAAGTCAGTCTATCCTTTTACTATATAACTTTGTAAAAGCACTCCAAAGACTTTGTGTATATTATAAAGGAGTTAACGTTACATTTTCTTAACTGCAATGGAGTTATTCAGAACCATTAATTCAGAAAGGCAGATTAAATATACTGTTATAGAATATAAAGGAAATGTGCTAATGTTGGTATTCATCCTGCATCAGAGACAAATTTCATGATTTTGAAAATATTGCTGCATTTTATATTGTGATTAGTGAAGCTAAACCCAGTTTCCTGGGTGGGATCCAGATTAGATAATTGCATTCTTTTTCCTTATGTCCTTATTGCAATTTTAGCTGTGTAGTGTATCTCATATTCTTGTCCTCTTTTTTTTTCTTTTTCTGTTTTCTATACATCTGGTGAACAAACTTAAGAAAAATCTGTTCACCTTTGATTCATCTTAGTTTTTTTCTGTGTAGGTACATATTTATCTGGTCAAGTGGGAGTTATATTAAGCAACAGTATTCTATATTTTTTTACTCATAGCATTAGATATTAAACACTAAAATATTGAGCAAAAGACCAAAGGAGTGTTTTTGATAATCAAGGCAATAACAAAACCTACTCCCTGAGAAATTTCTGTTCAGCATGTACTTTCTAATAATGATGGACGCAGAAAGATATTTTATCAACTAAAAACCAAGATTATAACTCAAGACAAACAATTCAAACTTTATAATTGATTGTCAGTTATGCCATGCATCGCACTAGAACACCGAATAAGCCCATGCACTTATTTTTGTTATTGGTATAATGATAGCAAGAAGGCACTCTAGGCAGTGAATTCTGGAGTCGTTATTGCAATTCTTGTAAGATATAGTTACTTTTTCTTCTGACTTCTGCCTTACAAATTTACCAGAGGCATGCTATAATCACCTCGACATGCCTCACCTATGTGTCTTATTGTTGCATAATATAATAGGAAACAACAACTGAACAATCTGATGAGCTAACTAGAGTTCTGAAGAGCTCAGCTAATACTTATAATTCCCTTTGTCACTTGGAATCACACTTGCTTCTGGGCCCAAAGGTTGAAGACTCACGTCTTACAACCTTACATTGAGTCATATTATGTTTACTGCAAGGTAACAGAGCTTAACCTGTTCTGCATCATTTATAATTGTTTTACATTTGTGTAGAAATGTTTATAAAATTTCAAGTAATGTATAAAAGAAATTCAAGGATACTAATGTCAGTGTTCTCTCATTAGGTAAAATATGTATACTATTTTAAATGTTATTCAGTAGGAAACCCTAGACATCACTGTTGAGGGTAGCAACTTGGAAATGTTTGGAACTTAACTCTCGCCTCTGACTCATTTAGAATGTGTTATATTGCTCTGTCTTAATAAAGATTGCTTGCTAGTTGTCACTAATATTTTGGTGAAATAATTGTAACAAATTTTCAAATTCTGAAATGTTACATGAAGAGACGGATAGCAGCAGGGATCAATGAAAGGAGAGAGGTGAGTCAGTTCTCAATTCCTGTATACCTGGTTACCTCCTTTGCATTATTAATTTCCCTCCCTGGGTATCACTGTCATCAAAGACTGTGGTATTGCCACTTGGGAAACAGAAGTATCTATAGAATACTAGGTCTAGAGTATTTATTAAACATGACATATTACTGCTCTGTTAGTACATTTTTCAAGTTTGGTGGAATATTAAACTTTTGATGAGCATGGAATCCTATGTTGAATAAGTGCTTGCCGGAAATATCTGTTCTTTTTTGTCTCTAGCCACCAACTCTTATTTCTTCTTACTTACTTTCATATCAATTTATAATTAGATTAAAAGAAAATCTTTCTAGAAATACTCCCTTTCTTATTCATTCAGAATGAATGAAAGTAAGAAAAATAAAAATAAAATACAATGATCAATGCATATTTGTCTGGATTATCAGCCTTTAATATTTAATTTTAATATCCTATATACCCTGGTGGTGCAGTGGTTAAGAGCTATGTGAGCTATGGCTGCTAACCAAAAGATTGGCAGTTAGAATGCACCAGCCGCTCCTTGGAAACCCTATGGGGCAGTTCTACTCTGCCCTATACAGACACTATGACTCAGAATTGAGTCGACAGCAATGGGTTATATATACTTTAAGTGTTAGACAATTCCCTCTCTTTCTCTCTCTCCCTCTCTCCTTTTCTCTCTGCAAATGTGTGTGTGCATGTGTGTGTATACAATTAGTCTAGCCCTAAATTAAAGAAATTGGTCTTTTGTAGGTATATCTTGTCACAATCCTGATTCTCTACTTCTGAGTTTTTGACAGCTTCAGTTTTCCTTAAAACAATGATTTTAATAGTACAAGCTACAGCATCAGGATTCTCTAATGATTAAATAAAATATTGCATATTTAGTAGAACTCGGACTCCTCCTACTGTATTATATAGTGATTATGCACATAGTTACTAGGTATGATTGATAGCAATTAGATGTTGATGTTAAGTTCCTTCATAAAGATAATAAATATCTGAATGATCAGGCTTTTTATTACAATTTCAAGATAAAATTAAATTCAAAAAATCATTGTTTATTTTATGACTTCATTAGTTCAAAACTGTTATTTAAAAATTACAGAATCTATAGTGCTAAAGTAACTCTCAGAAGGTTAAAAAAGGAATACATTTGACACTTGCCTTTAAACAATTTATGATTTAATGATGAATAAATTTTATACATAAGCACACACACTCCATGCCAAATAGTATTAGAAATAAAAATGAGCACATAGTAATGATAAACAAAAAAAAAAACTATTAAACAAACAAAAACACTGTATAAAAAGAGATTAGCTGAGGTAGGAAGCTTCCTGAATAACTGAATGACAATATAGTTCTCAAGGAGAGACTTTATTCTCACTCTACGGTTCCATTCATGAAGGGTGAAACACTTAGAAAAGTGACACAAAGTATATTTTCAACAGAGAATCATTAAATTATTTTTGGTTCGGTGCTCTTTATTATTGGACACCAGATTAAAGACTCTGAGGCATCTGTATTGGTTTGTGTGGAGATGAAATGTTCTTTTCTGTTTTACTCCATCATATTGAAAGATCGTAGAAGGTAGTGTTGAGGAAGATATGCCGTTCTTAATGAAACTTGAAAGTAAGATACCTAAATCCTCCATCTTGCTCCCCTCTCTTAAACTTGTTTAAGGTAAGAGACAGTGAAATTACTTGAAATTCAATACCCTGACAGGTTCTGACATAGAGTACATATTATTGACCTTTGTGAATCCAATTTAGTATTTATTGTTCAACCATTTACCTTTTATTTAGGCGTGGATCTTGAATTTGAGGACTAACTTCTTAAATAGTACCATTGAAGTTATGAGGTCACAATACAAATGTGGATTAAATCCCTAATTTGTTCTAAACTAGATTACCAAAATAAAGAGATGAATAAAACAAGACTTCTGGCTTTAATAAAAGTTAAGAGTTTACTGTTGTTGTTACCTGTCATCAAGTCAGCTCCAGCTCATGGTGACCTTATGTATCACAGAAGGAAAAATACACAGTTAAAATTCAATGAATTTCATGGGCAATGAAGAATAAATGTTCCTAGTCATTGTATATTGTTACCATGGTATAAAAATAAGTAATACAAATAGCAGATTATTTCATGATACTATATTAATTTTTAGTCTCAAGTGATGGAACAGAAATTAAAGCTAATGGAGTCCTAAATTAACTTCTAAAATACCAAACTAAGGACTATCAGAAATATGTAACTCATTTATAAAAAAATTGGCTAGGGTTTGGATTATAGAATACGGTGATTTTCAGTTTGAAGAAATCTTGAAAGTTATGAGACTCAGACTTCGCCTAGCATATAAAGTAGTGGAAAAGAGCTTGGGTTTTGGAATAATCATGCATTAAATTGTGTCCACAAGAAGGAAATGTGGAAATCCTAACCCATGTACCTGTAAATATGGCCTTGCTTAGAAATAGGTGTTTTCTTTTGTCATATTAATGAGGCCATGGCATTGTACAGTGGTTTCTAAACCTAATCATTTCTAAGTGGTGCCTTATAAAAAGAGCAGAATAAACACAGAGATATGCATATGGGAAAGGTAGACACCAAGGAACAAAAAAGAATGCCAAGGAATTCCATGGCACACCTTAGTCTACCAACAAAGAAGGACCTTCTCCTAGAGCTGATGTACTGTTTGTACTGCTATCCCCCCAAACTATGAAACAATAAATTGCTGTTCTTTAAAGCTACTCACTTGTGATATTTGTGTTATAACAGCAATAAGTAGGAGCCAACCTATAGCCAATCTAGGTTGAATCCCAGTTCCATCTATTAAGAAAACACCCAATTTTTGGCCTTAAGAAAACACCCAATTTCTCATTTTCCCATTTTTAAAATGGAAGAAATCCCTTCTGCAAAAATTGTTTTTTTTTTTTAATTTAATACATTCACAAATATAATGATAGTGACTCACAAATAATAAACACTCAATAAGTCTTCGATACCATGAAAAATTGAAAGGATTGTTTCCTTTTTTGCAAGGTATAATAAAATTTTTCTGTGAAGGATCAGATCATAAATATTTTAGACTTTGTGGGCCATATGATCTCTGTCCAAAGAACTCAACTCTAACATTGCAGGGCAAAAGTGGTCATAGACAATATGTAAATGAATAGTTGTGGCTGTTTTACAATAAAACTTTATTTGTGAACCCTGAAATTTAATTCTTAAAGTTTCATGTGTCACAAAATATTATTTGTCCATTGATTTTGTTTTAACCATTTTAAAATGTAAAAAAACACAGTTATAGCATATGGGCTGTGGTTTGTTGACCTTTCTTTATTGTTTGACGTAAGCTTTTTGTTCTTACTGGATTTGGTTGCCTTACTTATATAGTGGGGATTTAGAGTTTCCTTACCTGATTTGGAGCCCTGGTATTGCAGTGATAAGAACTCGGCTGCTAATCAAAAGGTCGGAAGTTCGAATCCACCAGACGCTCCTTGGAAACCCTATGGGGCAGTTCTACTCTGTTCTATAGGGTCGCTATGAGTCAGAATCAACTCGATGGCAATGGAATTTTTATTTTAACCTGCTTTAAAGGAGTTATAATCTGGTATTGGAAAACATGCTAGAGATGTATAATAAGTCAACTGTATGTAAACTGATAAAGATACTATTTTAAAATTGAAAAATTAAGCCAGGGAAGACTTACATTACAATATATCTTCATTTTTTTTCTCATTTGTAATAATCATCACACTTGTAATTAGCAAATGAATGTCTCTTTCATTGGACTGTGAGCTTCATGAAGGCAGGATATCAGACTCATCTGCTTACCCTGATTTTTAGTATCTATCAGCGTGTCTGGTACATTGTAGGATACCAACTGAATTACTGAATAGAATGAAATAAAAAAAAAATCATACTTTCGTAAACACTTTTCTAGTATATTAGAAATATTCCATGATTTAATCCTCTCTCCTACTTTCTAGTTATTTAAACTTAATGAGATTAAAATAAATGGAAGAAAGCTTGTTTTAGGAGCTTGTGGATTACAGGTGTAATAATCCATATTAGTACCTTCTAGATCATGTATTGTTGTGTTTATTGGCCATGATCTTGAGTATGTGACTTGCCTATAACTTCCCAGAGACCCACTAACCAACTCCTTCCTTTTCCATTCTCAGATACTGCCAATTATTATTTCAATTTTTGTGTAAGCTTATTGTTGAATCCCAGCTAGTACTCTTGAATACTTTCTTTTTCCAATATATACATATATTTAATAAAAGATGACCATATGAACACATCTGGAATCCGACAGGTTATAAATTACACAAATTCAAGAATAGAGTTAGAGCAGCATATAGTTTTTTGGAGGTATTTTAGATAGAAAGTTAACAAGTTGTTTTGTTATCATTTTAATTTTTTTCTCCTCCTTTCCCTCCTACTTCAATTTTCAAGTCTCTAACAGATATCTTGACTCTTTGTTCTACATCTTTTTTTCAGAAACTGTTTTTCTAAAGATTAAGTTTATATATTTTCTTCTAACATTTTCAATTTCTCTCTTCTAATAGATCCTCTTTATTGCCTACCTATCTGAGATACTGTTCACAAATTCTTATGCTTATTAAACCACCCATGTACGTGAAGCCTTAGGTGGCAACCTCAGATATGATCTTCTCCAAAAAAAACAATGGAACATGAGATTCCAAACTTTTTCTTACATGTAAAAAGAGAGAAAATTCCTCCTCATTCGCAGTTCTCACAATCATCTGGCATTTCCTATAGATTTGCAATAGGAAAGTGATTGAAGCTTCCATCAATGTAATCCCCAGAGCTCCTTGTAGAAAGAGTAAAGAGCTTTGAGGGTGTGAGATCACTTCCAACATCTCTTTAACTTCCCTATTTTTTCCCACTAGATTCATCATTCTTATCTAAGATGGAAGGAAGATTCTCATTTTCCATGCTTTTACTCTACCACAGTGTCCTCAAGGGAGTAATTTGGGCTAATATGGGCTCCAGAGTGCCTTTAAATTTTCTAGCAAAGTACATTCAGCACACCCACTGGAAGCATACCATATTTTGCTGCACCAGAGGTTAGACAGTTGGCATTGTGCCATTTGCTTAACACACTAGGCCTGAGGTCATACAAAGTTATCTATTCTCTGTCATTTCTTATTCTTAGCTTATATGCCTCTATCATTTTGCCTTCACTTGCAAAGCACCATCATATTTAAATGTTGTATTCTGTACATTTGCACCTGATGAAAATGAGTCTGAGAATAGGTTTTTAACATTTACGAAATGTTTGAGTTGAATCTTGAACAGTATTTTGAATTATACTTCCTTTTATTCCACAAACAAAATGACATGAAATATCAGTGTGGTACATTCATAGAGTAGTCAATTTTTAGACTCATTTTTCTATTTAATCTAGATGCCAATTTATAGACCTGTGTTTTAATAGTGCTGTTATGCCCATTAGCATTGCATCACTACAGAACACTCTAGGGATTTATTGCGTGTAGTATCCATTTTTTTTCATTGTATGACTATGTAAGTGTTATAGGTCAAGGTTTGCACTAAGATGAAGTTATGACCATAAAGTATCACCTAGAGGGATAAAATTTGACATGATCAACAAAGTCTCTGCAATATGGATGATTACATAAGTAAAAGACATATGAGTTACACTTTCTTTGGCATAGTGAGGATTTAATGACTTGCTTTTTTTATTCCAAATGATCCACGTTGAAACAAACCCTTTTAACAATATACACTTCAATGTTAGCATTTAATCCATATTACCAATTTCAATTAAATATTTTCATTAATAATTGATTTGAAATTATAATAATGTTTAAACTATACGGTCTGGTAGAAATCAAGTAAATTTATTGATTCCAAATTTGTTTTTAGGAAATTTATATTCTCAGTGGCATAGATTTATTTCGATGTTCTATCATTCAAGGCCAGTAGTGTGTCTTTATAATCTTTACACATCGGGTCATAGAATGTTTATACTCTCAATTTCACACTGTAGTCTCATGTTTCTTGTCTGTTGGTATGCTTTCTTGTTTCTAATTGATCTGTCTATCTCTGTCTTTCTCTCTCTCTGTCTCTCTCTAACACACACAAAGCCAGGCATACACACACATATACAGTTTACTACTACCAGCTCTCCCTTGCCATTTGTTTCCACCTTTCATACTTTTACCATTTATCTGAGATTATTGCTGTTGTTCCTTGCCATTGAGTCTACTCCAACTCATGGAGACCTTATGTATAACAGAAAGAATTATTGCCTTGTTTTGTGCTTGATTTAGAAATGATTATTGATATGTTTGATTTCATTGTTTTGGCCGTCTTATCAATTCATCTCACTGAGGGTTTTTCTCTTTTTTTGCTGATCCTTTATTTTCCCAGCCATGATGTTCTTTTCTAGTAATTGGTCTTTCCTGCTGACATGTTCAAAGTAAGTGAACCAAAAGCTTGCCATTTCTGCTTCTAAGGAGCATTCTGGTTGTATTTCTTTTAAGACTAACTTGTTCATTCTTCTGACAGTCCACAGTATATTCAACACTCTGACAACACCGCAATTCAAATGCATTGTTTTTTATATTCCTTTTTCATTGTCCAGCTTTCACATGCATATTAGGCTATTGTTGAAAAGCAACAGTAGAATAAAAAAGAGAGAGAGAAAGAGACTGATGTTTGTTATAGCATCCTAATTTGATTTCCTTTAAGGGCTTTAATGCAAAATTTTCTTATCATTACTGGTGGATCTAAGTTTATGTGGTCATAGTTATGGCAGTCCATTGTGAAAGCTGAGGTGATTAGCAGGATAAAATACGACCAAAGGTGAAGTGATACTGTGGTGTAATAAAATGGAAAAGGCAGAATTCATATTTTATGTTCCCCAAAACAGTGGGAGTGGAGGGAAGGCTTGTCACCCTATCCCTTCATAATCATAATTGATCAAATCAATGGAATATGTTGTGAACACAGTCCTTGACTCAGTTATAATCATTCTAGTACATAGCTAATCTCCAACTAAATTATCAAAATATCCACTCTTTGAGAAACTCATTACATTTCCTTGGTTGCTAATGTACTCAGCTGCTGTAAATTACCTCATATTTTAATAAGTTGTTTTCATTTCTCGGTAAAGTTTGAAAACTCTCTTTATCTTTTGTAACGAAACCAACCCAGCACAACCCACAGAAATTCACATTTTAGCATCTATTTTGTGTTGAGCTCATCTGTAGAGACATTTAGCCGTAAATTTAAATACACAATTTTGATGGTTTTTATGGATATCTATTTGCAGGATACTGAAATTAACTTGAGAAAAATAAATAATAATGAGAGTTTATTAAGATAAACCGCAAATGTTTCACAGAGTATCTCAAAGTTTATCCATGACTAAGGGAGCTACAAAGGGAGCTAGAAAGCTTACAGGGAACAAGAGATGTTACTTTTCTTTTGTCTCTACTACTCTCTAGTCATATGCTTCATTCTCTTTTCCTGCAAACCAGCTTCCTCTGCTTTGTTGCCAGTGAAACTGGTTCATTTGTGCTCTCTAGCTCTCCATGTCCCCTGTTACTCTTCCACTCTTTCCTTTACTGGTCTTCATTCCAAATACCTAAATATCTGGTGCTGATTATTCCAATTTGGACTAGCTCACCATCCATGGTGCTATTAAGAGTGAAGAAGGAGGTAGGCAGAATTACTTTGTTCAGAACTGTTGTGGGGTCTATACCATGGATATTTTGTTGCTGTTAGTTAGTTATTGTTGAGCTGAGTTTTCACTCAGAATGACTCAGTGTGACATTATAGAACAGCCCTATAGGGCTTTCTAGGCTGTAATCTTTAAAGGAGCAGATCACCAGGTGTTTTCTCCCATGGAGCTGCTGAGCAGGTCCACATCGCCAACCTTTCAATTAGCAGTAGAAAGCTTAAGCATTGCATCAACTGGGACTCTTATACTATGGATAAAACAACAACAACAACAACAAAAACCCGTTGCTGTGGAGTTGATTCTGACTCATAGGGACCCTATAGGACAGACTAGAACTGCCCGTAGGGTTTCCAAGGAGTGGCTGGTAGATTTGGCTAAAGTTCAAATGCAGGGTATCAGCTCCAGGGGAAGACTTTCTCTGTTGGCTCTGGAGGAAGGTCCTTGTCATAAATTTTCCCCTGGACTAGGAGCTTCTTGAAGCAGGAACCCCGGGTTCAAACGAAATGCTGTGCTCCTGGCACTGCTTTTGCGGTGGTATGAGGTCCCCACTCTCTGCTTGCTTCCGCTTCTTTTTATCTCTTGTAAGATAAAAGGTGGTGCAGTTCACACTCCAGAGAAACTCCCTTTACATTGAATAAAGGATGTGACCTTAGTAAGGGTGTTATAATCCTACCCTATTCCTCTTTAACATAAAATTAAAATCACAAAATGGAGGACAACCACATAATACTGAGAATCATGGCCTAAACAAGTTGACACATATTCTTTTGGGGACACAATTCAATCCATGACAGGTGACCATCTATTTTTCAAAGGATAGGACTTTAATACTGGTTCTGGAGGGTAGACTGTTGTGATGTTGGGCCAAGAGAACAGGGTTAGCCAGGGCTGAGGGGGTAGAGCCACCGACTGGAAGTGGATAAGAGAATGGGGCTTCCACCTGAAGGCAAAGGGATGGGACTGCCACCCAGGGCCATGAGCCCTTGCTCAGATTCCAGAGGTGGGGTTAATGCCCATATGTGCCTGCAGAACAGAAGATTATTTTGAAACCTTGAGATCTAATGAAATATGTCCTGCTGTGTTTTAGACTTGTCTAGTACCCGTGACCTCATTTACTCACCAATTTTTTCCTTTTGGAGTGAGAATGTGTATCTTATGCCTGTTCCACCACTGTACTTGGGAAGCGAAAACTTGTATCTTTGCTCCTTAATCTTAAATCATAACAAGCTCATTCCTGAAGCAGATTAGTTAAGTGAAAGTCTATGCTGCTATCACAAAGAGATGTCAATATGCAGTGACTTAGATAAGATGAAAGTAAGTTTCTCTGGCAAAAAACAGTCCACAACTAAGTTGATGAGAAATACTAGGGTTGTGATGACTCCTTAGCACATGGCTTATGGCAGCAGCTCCAAATGTCATCCTATCCCTACTATCAGGAAGAGGGATTTTGAAGTGGAAGGTAATCAGCTAATTGCATGTATCGTTTTGTTCATATTATTTAAGCTAAATCACAGTGACATGGACATACTAGATTGCAAAAGTCTATTGATTATGTTTTTATTTTAGCTGAGCAGCCATATGCTCAGTTAAATCTCAGGGAAATCTGTAAACGAAAGATAGGGATACTGGATATTTAAATTATTTTTCCTTGCAAATATTGTGTTCCCACTGGAAACATCTCATTTTCCACTCACCAAAAATCATAGAAACACTCTCTACTTACTTCTACACCAGTAGTTTTGTACAAGATCTTATATAATTTTTATCATGGTCTTAAAAATATCTACATGGTCCATGTGGAATATGTTGTTGAAGGCGATGATCATTTTCCTGTATTGTCCTTTTTGATTTATTAAATGTTTGACACTGATCTATCTACTTTTACTTCTTAAAACTCTTCCTTTTTTCTAAATTTATGGAATAATCTCCTCTCCATGGATATACTTAAGAAAGTAGCCTTTCCTTCTCAATCTTTTTCCATGAATATATTTTTATAAATAGTGATGTTATCTGGGATATAGCTTCAGTTTTAAAAACGTATAATAAAGTAATTTGTAAGCTCTGAGTAACCTTATATCCAAAATAGACTTACTTACTTGAAATTAGGTAGTCCTTAAACTAATTGTTGAAGATGATGATGATATTGTAATTTCCACAGGTCTCCAGATGGAGAGGAATTTTGTCCCAGGATGAGTCATACCCAGAGTCTCTCCCATATCTACTTTAGAAGATTTGGAAGATGAGATTTTGGACTTACAGTGGAAGCTGAAATAAGTTAAGACCTTTGGGGATGATGGGCTGGGAGGAATGTATTTTCACATACGAAGAGCATAAATTTAGAGGGTGCCAGATGGTGGAGTGTAATGGATTGAATCATGTCCTCCAAAATGATAAGTTGAAGTCCTAACCCCTGTACCTATAAATGTGACCCTGTTTAGGAACCGGATTTTTCTTTTGTTATATTTATGAGGTCATACTGGAGTAAGGTGGGCCCTAAACCTAATCTCTTCTGAGTAGTATCTTTATAAAAAGGGAAAACAGACATGAGAGAAAGACATACAGCAGGATGACACCACGTGAAGATCTGTCTAAAAACCAAGGAAATTCAAAAAATGTCCAGGGCTGCAAGTAGCTGAAAAAGAAAAGGAATTATCTTCTCCTAGAGCATACAGAACACAGCCCTGCCAACACCTTAAATTCAGGCTTCTTTCCTTCAAATCTGTGAGACAATAAATTACTGTACTTTAATTCTACCCACTTGTGTGTGTGTGTGTGTGTGTGTGTGTTTTAAATGCCAGCACTAGGAATCTAAGACATGTTTTTATAGTATGAATAAAACCAGTGAACATGCATGAAAAGGTGAGTGGAGAACTATATGTGCCCAGAAAGACTTATAGATAAGTAAGTATGTTTAGCATTAGGCTGTAAAAGCAGTGAAGGTCAAAAGAATACCAAAAGAAAAAAAAAAATGACATGACAAAAACCTTAAAGATGGGAAAAGAGGGTATATAAGAATATTCTGTATATCAGATAGACTAGTGTGTAGCAACTAAAACAAAGGATATTAAAGCTAAATCAAACAATATTAGAGAAGTTATCAATGAAATTCTTCATTTAAGAGAAAACTGGAAGTTAAGGGAATAGAATTTATTTGGTTAAGGTTACACATTAAATTAGATTCACTATTAGAATCCATGTTCTATTTGGTTCCAGATTAGGATTTCTGCGGACATGAGCATATGATAGTATGTGTACAAGTGTGTATGGCAGGGTGAGCATACATACTTTTGCATGTTTTAGTGACAAAGACTTGTTTGGGACAAGAAATTTTTGGAGAAAGGTAAAAATTTTTATCTTACAATTTTTAATATACAATTGTTTTCTACAGTAACCTTTTAAGGAATTGTATAATTTTCAAACAATATAAAAATTTGTAGATATCTGTAGGATTCTTCTTCTTCTTCTTCTTAACAAATAAGTTGTATAGTAAAGAAACGGACATCTGGCGAGGTGAAAGATTTCCCCAGGATTAAATATGAATCAGAATCGACTTAATGGCAACTGGTTTGGTTTTTAATAATAGGTTAATGACAGTGCCTAGACTAGATACTATATTAAATTAAACCTTTTTTTGAAGTGGCTTGAAAAGAACCCCCAAACAAGATTCATTTAGTCTCTGAGAATGTAAGTGTATGGAATGTTTATAACTAACAAGTGAATGGAAAGATGGTATATACCTTGTAGAATTATAGTCCTGAGACTTACATAATTACAGTTCTACTTGTTTATCCAATACATAACTTTCAATATTTCCTTATATAAACTAGTATCAACCATGCAATAATTCTTTAATTGATCTACCTTTCTAAGCACATGGCAAGACTCATTCTTCCTGCTTTTGGTAGAAGCAACAGGATTGCTTTTAATGCAGCCGGCATCTAGTCAGTGATCTCTCCTTCCAACAGAGAAGTGTTACACTGTTTGTCAGTGTGTTTCTTTTCCTAGGGATAGCCTATATAAAAGCACAAAAGAAGATCCTGGAGTCTACCCACACATACTTACCCAAACAAAAGATTCTTTCCCTTCTTTCCTGTCCTTCTTTTCTTTCTTCCTTTCCTCCCTTCCCTTGGGCTTCTCTCCCTCTTTCTTTCTTGCTTTCCTTCCTTCCTTTCCTGCTTTCTACCCTTCCCTTTGCCTTCTCTCTTCCTTCCTTCCATCCCAAAGCCTTAATCAGCAATCAGAGACCAAGCCATACCTCTAGGAAAACATCTAGGTAACAAAGGTTAAGCACTCTACCTTGTAATAGGACTTTACTGGAGATTCAGTTGAAACTATAAGGAGACATCATTACCATAAGGAGCAGCCAAGATGTAGATGAAAGAAAAATGTGCAGAGTCGAAACTGCCCAACAGGGAAACACTGCCTGGAAGCCCGCAGCAAAACACTGCTGTATACCATTCAAAATCATGTAATTGTACTGCTATTGACCCTGGGTTTGCTTGCTTCTACTTTCTGCTCAACTCAACAGTTTTCTAAGAGAGAAGCAAAATAAAATAACTTGTAAAGAACTGCGACAAAGGAATTTAGAGGGAACCGAACCACGGTTTAGAAAAGGACTCTCTTTCTGAAATAAGAGACAAATCAGAAAGTAGAATCATTCAGATTCTACCTACATTAATGTTACACATTTATATTCAGTGTCTTATGACCCTTACTTCTTACAACTGTCTTTTGAAAAGATGAGAATCAGACTATTTTATTTGACCAGTATCTCCCAATAAATGTGAGATTCCGGAGTGATCAATTAATTGCAGTGGTTCTTTTAAAATATCCTCCCAAATGTAGAAACCATTGTTTGTTGACAATATGTGAAGCATTATTACTTGCTGGAAACAATGCAATTTCATTTTGTTCCATTTTGCTTGCTTAAGTGTTCCCGATTGTATTCCTCTATATACTTACAAATTTGAAATATGACAAGCTTCTTTGTATGCTGAAGTACCACACAGCAGACACATCTTCCAAACAAGGAGGTGTGCACTTCAACAGCTCTGCAGGAAACAGGTTTTCAATAAATACTATTCCTGAATAGTCTTACTCATTAATGATTTTTATTGCCTACTGAACGCGTGCCAAATCCCTTGTGGAATTCAATTACATTTTGAGAACGAAAAGCACAATGCATGGAAACACTGATAAAAGGCAAGCTTTTTTTTTTCTTCTCTTTTTTTATTCCTCCCACTGAGGCACTTTAGAATATAGAACCATAATGTCTCCTGCTTCACGCATCAACACGTGATGTAATGTAAAATATAGAGTGATTGAGAGCAGGTAAAATGCAGTTGCTAGGTCTGGAAAAGTGTTCTAAAAAAAGAAAAATAAACAAAGTAGGATTACAGTCTCTGAGGTTAACCCTTTGTTTATGTATGAAGAATGCTTTAAGGAATTCTTGTAAATTTTTTTTATTTGGTTTTTTTTTGGTTTTTGTTCTCTCTGGAGAGAAAAAAGTTATTGAGTAATAAGTTATTCTTCAGCCAGCATCAGCACAGCCATAAATCTACAATGTAGGAAACCAACAGAATTCATTACTTGCCATTGAATACGAGGTTTAGGAATCTCAGTGGAGGAAAATATCAACATATATGCACCTGGTGTTATTCTGTGCCTGTTCTCTGTAGTATTTTTTCTTTTTCTTTTGTAAGCACTTTAGAGCAACAAGTGTGTATACTATAGAACATCTTTCCAAGAATGCTATGGGTTTGTAAAAATATTAAATAATAACAATCAGAAGAGCCTGGAAGTAAAATCTTACTTAAATTTAAAAGCCAGAAATATAAAAGAAAAAACAAACACAAAAACAGCAACAATTTCATTAGGATACAATTTAAATTAGTACATATATTTAAATTATAATGCATTCTGTGAGTGGAGTGAACATGTCACTTTGTTCATTGAAAATTACGTATTTTCTCTCATGTTACATCTAAAATATTTTCAAAATATAAGCTATTCATATTTGAGTTCAAAAACTGTATTTTATGAATTAAAATAAATGATTCTTAATAGGAAGTGTTATATTTATAGTACTCAGTTGTGTGTGATGGTTGTGATTCTACTACAGAAAAGGGAAAATTCCTTTTAAGAGAATATGCCATATGTCTAAGTCATCTAGTGCTGCTATAACACAAATAGTGCAAGTGGATGAGTTCAACAAACAAATTTATTCTCTCACTGTCTAGCAGCCTAGAAGTCCAGATTGAAGGCATCAGCTCCAGGGGAAGGCTTTCTCTCTCTGTTGGCTCTGGAGGAAGATCTTTCCCATCAATCTTCCCCCCAGCTTGGAACTTCTCCGTGCAGGAACCCCAGGTCCAAAGGACACGCTCTGCTCCGGGTCCACTTTCTTGGTGGTATGAGGTCCCCCACTCTCTGCTCACTTCCCTTTCTCTTGTAAGATAAAAGTTGGTGCAGGCCACACCTCAGGGAAACTCCCTTTACATTGGATCAGGGATGTGACCTGAGCAAGGGTGTTACTTCCCACCCTAATCCTGTTTTAACATAAATTAATCTTGCCTCATTAAACAGAGGCAGAGAATAGGATTTACAACACACAGGAAAATTATATCAATCACAAAATGGAGGACAACCACACAATACAGGGAATCATGGCATCAACAAGTTAATACATATTTTTGAGGGACACAATTCATTCCATTACACCATTTAAAGCTCACCTGATCTGTTTAGCCTTCAGAATAAAGACAAGAAAACAAGACAGTGACAATGGGAACAAAGTCAACAATTGCAAAATTAACATTGTTCAAATCACATTTAGGATATTGGTAAATGAAAATCTGCATGTTTGAGTGTTAATTATACCAGATACATTTTGATAACAGTGGTTAAAACTTTAGCAACATAAACCAATGGATATGAAGTCCCTGATTAATTACCTCATGATAGAGGTGAGAAACTCACAAATCACTGCAATGCAAAGCATAATTATGGAAGATGAAGACAATGGTGATGATGGAGATGATGATAAAGATGCCTTGTAAAATAAGTGGCATTAAGTTCTTCAGAACAAGGAATTACTAAGGCATTTTTCTACTGGTAGGTATGAAAAGCTTAATGGAGGTTCTGACTTTTAAGCTCGTTCTTAAATCATATAATTACATTTTTAAAATTATTATTATTGTGATGAAAATATACACACCAAAACAATTGCCGGCACAATTTCCACACTTCAAATTTAATGACATTGATTATATTTTTCATTTTGTGCCACCATTATCACTATACTTCTCCAAAATATTCCACCACCATTAACATAAACTCAATGCCACCCAAACAAAAATTCCTCCTTTCTCACTCTCTCCCAACCCAGGTAACAATTAACACTCTTGGATTTCTATGTATTTGCTTATTTCATATAAGTGAGACCATACAGTATTTTCACTTTTGTGACCGACTTATTTTTGCTCATTATGTTTTCCAGCTTCATCCACGTTGTGGCACACATCAGGCCTTCATTTTCTCTAGGGATGTATGATATTCCATTGTATGTATATACCAGTTTTGTTTATTCCTTCATCTGTTCATGGACATTTGGGTTGTTTCAACATTTTTGCTACTGTGAGAAGTGCTGCAGTGAACACTGGTGTATAGGTTTCTGTCTGCTTTCCTATATTCGCTTCTTCGGGGTATACGCCTAGGATTTAGATTGCTGGGTCATATAGTAATTCTATATTCAACTTTTTGAAGAACCTCCAAACTTGTTTTACACAATGGCTATACCATCTTACTTTCCCATTGGCCATAGATGAGGGCTCCAGTTTCTCCACAATCTTGCCAATTCTTGTTGTTTTCCTTTTCTTTTTTTAAATTGCCATTCTAATGGGGATGAAATGATATCTCATTGTGGTTTTGATTTGCCTCTTCCTAATGGCTAATGAGGAACCCTGCTGGCACAGTGTTTACGTGTTTGACTGCTAGCCAAAAGATCGGCAGTTCAAATCCACTAGCCACTCCTTGGAAACCCTATGGGGAAGTTCTATTCTGTCCTGTAGGGTCACTACGAGTCAGAAATGACTTGATGGCAACAAGTTTATTACTACTACTATTATTATTATTTTGGTTTTTAATGGCTAATGGGAGCTCTGGTGGCTCAGTGGTTAAGAGCTTGGCTGCTAACCATAAGGTCGGCAGTTTGAATCTACCATCTGCCCCTTGGAAACTCTATGGGGCAGTTCTACTCTGTCCTATAGAGTCCCGTGAGTTGGAATCAACTCGAGGCAACAGGTTTTTTTGTTTTAATGGCTAATGATGTTGAACATCTTATCATGTGCTTGTTGGCTACTTGAACATCTTCTTTGGTGAACTGTCTGTTAAAGTCCTTTTCCCATTTTTTGATTGAATTGTTTATCTTTTTGTTAATTGGTTGAAGTTCTATATATTTTGGATATTAGGATCTTATCTTATATATTGCTCCCGAAATTTTTCTCCCAATCTGTAAGTTTTCGTCTCACTTTGTCCTTTGATGTACAAAATTATTTAATTTTCATAAAGGCCCATTTATTTATTTTGTCTTTTGCTTCTTCAGATTTTGTTATGATAGCTGGTAATTTACTTAAACATCAGGTCCCAAAGCCTTGCCTCTATATTTTCTTCTAAGAATTTTATGGTTTTAGTTTTCTTATTTAAGTCCTTGATCCATTTTTAATTTATTTTTGTGTATGGTGTGAGGCAAGGATCCTGATTCATTCTTCTGCATGTGGAAATCCAGGTTTCCCAGCACCACTTATTAAAGATGATTCCTTTCCATGAATGGACTTAACGTTCTTGCCAAAAATTAGTTGTCCATAGATGCATGCATTTATTTCTGGACTTACAATTCTATTCCATTGGTGTATAACAACCAAACCAAACTCGTTGCTGTGGAGTCAATTTCTACTCATAGTGACCCTATAAGACAGAGTAGAACTGCCCCATAGGGTTCTAAGGAGTGGCTTGTGGATTCCAACTGCCAACCTTTTGGTTAGTAGCCAAGCTCTTAACTATTGCACCATCATGTCTGTTATTATACTGGTATTATTCTGTTTTAATCACTGTAGCTTTGTAGTATGTTTTGAAATCAGAAGTGTGAGTCCTCTTACATTTTTCTTGTTTTTTCAAGATTAATTTAGATATTCTGGTTCCCTTGCTGTTCCATATAAATTTGAGGATTGGATTTTCCATATCTGCAAAAAAGACTTGGAATTTTGATGAGGATTATATTGCACCTATAGATTACTTTGGGTAATATTGTTATCTTAACTATATAAAACCGTCTATTCAACCAAAAAAAAAAAAGACTACATTTTAATAAGCCAGAAAATTCAAGTTTCTGTACAGCTTGAACATATCTATAAATTACATAGAGGGATATAAAGAAAAACAACATAGTGCAATTTGGTTTGAATAGTTATCTTAACATATTGTTTTGATGATAGACAAAACTCTATTCTTATAATTGATTGAGGAAAGAATTGAGTTTTGGTGGAAATTTCATTTAATATGTTAAAAAGACCCATAGTATGTATGTATACATTTATTTGTTACATTTTGAATAAAGAGAATTCTATTAGTCTTATCACAAGTGAACTGGTATATTACAGAGTCTAGATCAATTTCATTTTGATTTATATAAACTAAGTCAACAGTTCTTGTATACAACCATTCCAGACATTTGTGATATTAAAAAAAAAGAAAAAAAAAATAGGGGAACTACATAAAGATACATAAAGATTTATATTTTTTCACTCAATTTAATAAGTATTCATCGGAGGTTACAGAATATTTTAATAAACAACTTTAAATAAATTTTTCACACTTGTACTATTTCTTAAATATCATTAACAGTAAATTACTGAACAGGAAGCTGTGCCAGGGAAAGACAAAGCCTGACTTTCTCATCACCACAAGAACAGTGCCTATCACATACAAGCAGCTCAGCATGTGTTGAATAAACAAAGTATGTGATGCATACTGATTTAATGAACTTCACTGATAGCATTTTGAAGGTAAATTTTCTAAACCAGTATCCTCTAAACACTTTTGATCACAAATTCTTTAAAATAATGCCAAACAATCTAATATTGTGAAATACATGCTGTCCGGGTTATCTAGTGCTGCTATCACAGAAATACCACAGGTGGATGGCTTTAACAAAGAGAAATTTATTCTCTCACAGTTTAGGAGGCTAGAAATCCAAATTGAGAGTGCTAGTTCCAGGGGATGGTTTCCTTTCTCTTTCGGCTCTGAGGAAAGGTCCTTGTCATCAATCTTCTGGTCTAGGGGCTTCTCAGCACAGGGAACCTGGTTCAAAGGACTTGCTCCCCTCCTGGTTCTTCATTCTTGGTGGCATGAGGCCCCCCTCCTCTCTGCTCAATTCTCTCTTTTATATCTCAAAAGAGATTGACTCAATATACAACTTAATCCTGTAGACTGAGTCCTGCCTTATTAACATAATTGCCTGTAATCCTGTCTCATTAACATCATTGAGGTAGGATTTACAACACATAGGAAAATCACATCAGATCACAAAATGGTGGACAACCACACAGTACTGGGAATTATGGCCTAGCCAAGTTGATACACATTTTGGGGAACATGATTCAATCCATAACACATATATATATTCTGTTTAGTTAGATGTGTAATCTTTGACATCAGTTTAAATAATTCAATAGGATACAACTTGTGTTACAGTACAAATATTGACATTTTAATATAAAATCAATACATTACTTTATTTATATATATATATATATATATATATATATATATATATCAGGTGGAATATAAGCAACAAATGATTTAAAAACCATGACTACATATTCAAAACACACAAAAATATATTTTTATTTTATTCAGTAATTTTGTGTAAAATCTTTTCCTTTTTAGTGCACTTTGTTTTGGTTGTTTTTTGAAAAAAGTATTTATTGGGATGTGAATTAGTCATTGTTCTTGGCACTTAGCATACATCACTGACCAAATGCAATAGAGATCCTTGACTTCATGTTCTGATGTCTGTATAGCTTAATCCACTGTCTTCTAGACATGGTATTTGTCTTAGGCTAGGTTCTCTAGAGAAGCAAGACTGTTTAAGTACGTGTAAATATAAATACGTATATGCATATATATATAGAGAGAGAGCGACAGAGAGAGAGAGAGAGAGATTTATCTCAAGGAAATTGCTCACATGATTGTAGAGGCTGGCAAATCCCAAGTCCATGAGTCAGGCGTCAGGGTGGAGTCTTCTTCTGACTCTACAGAGGCTGACAAACCCAAGATTGGCAGGCAAGACAACAGCCTGCTAGCTCACAGGCTGCGGAGGCAACAAATCCCAAGATTGTCAGGGAAGACAGCAGACTACTGGGTCACAGGCTGCAGAGGTGATGATCCTAAGATTGGCAGGCAGTATGGCAGGCCACTGGGTCAAGTCCAAAGAACCAGTGGTCAGATGATGATGAGCTGGATGTAGGATCCAGAGCAAGCAAGTAAGCTTTGCCAGAACGTTCATATATATACTGGATGCAGGCCACACTTCTAACGAAACTCCCCTTAAAACAGATTGACTAATCACATCAGATCACATCGTGGTTGATGACTACATCATCACATAACTGCCAAATTACATTGTTACATAAATGTCAAACTACATCATTATATAACATAAAGTTGACATATAACCTTAACCATCACACTATTTAAGAGAACCAGGCAAACATACTTTTCTTTATTCCTAGAAAACATGTTTCTATGAGTCTGAGTCCTGATAGAATGTTTTTAATTAGGCTATTTTTTTAAATTAAAAGTTGATGCATTTTAATTGAGGTATGGGCAAATAATATTGAGTTGTTTACTGCCAGAAAAATAAACTGATCTGTCTCAGAAGAAATACAACCAGATTTCTCCTCAGAAGTAAGGACATTGAGACTTCACCTTGTTTACATTGGACACGTCATCAGGAAACACCAATGGCTAGAAAAGGACATTATGTTTCATAAAGCAGAGGGCCAGCAAAAAGGAAGAAAACCTTCAATGAGATGATTGACACAATAGCCTCAGCTATGGGCTCAAACATAACAAGGATAACATAGATAGCACAGGACCAGACAAGGTTTCATTCTATTATACATAAGGTTGCCATGAGATGGAGCTGACTCAATGACAACTAAAAATTAAAAAGGAAACAAACAAAAACAAAACCACAAGCTCAAATACCAGTATTTTCATTCAATTACTTAAAGAAACTTTATTATTTCAGACTTAGCAAAAGTTATAGATTTTACTGTTGTTCTAATCTTATTTGATTTTCTTTCTTCTTCATTTTTTTCTTTATTGAATTTTGCCAAACTGAATTTCACATAACTAATGGAAGTGGGGGATACTCTGGGCACATAGAAAAGTAACTGTCTCATGCTTAAGGTTCTCTTTCATGTTAGAATCTTAGGGCTAGAATTGCTTATCTGGACACTTGTTGTTTTAGGTATCTCATATAACTTGGAGGATAACAACTGAATATTCTCAATGCTGTCAACTTTAGACTTTTTCTTAGTTTCCATGTGCATTTTGAAGTCAACTTGGTGCAGCCTGTGAAGACATTTCTTAAGCACCATTCCAGATCCTTTCCATCTCACTTTAGGGATCTTGGTCACTTCTTCCACTTCAGATAGTATTTCAATGACCCATTCTGCATAAGCTCTTACATTACCTCTCAAGGGAAGAAACCAGTCATGCTTCCCACCCCTGATTCCATTCCCTGTTTGACTGGTCATCCCATCTGGGGAGTCCCTCTGGCTGTTAAGCCATGAGTTGTCGTAAGACATGCTTAGGAACAATACATGATTAAACAGGAAATGTGAGGAATTAACATCCAATGGGAAGGAACGTTAGGCAGTAATTAATGCGGAATAGAGAATACGTTTTTACTTCTTCCTCCTGATGTATTTCCTAGTATATATATTTCATACTAGCTCTTGGAAAAGGAGTCCATAGACAGAATAATTATTTGTTCCTGACATCGAGCTGTAGCCAGCTATATAATACTTCCTTGTGTTTTTTCTCTCCTCTTCCCTGGCTCAATAATCTTTCTTTTCACTGCTACAGTAGGATTTCTTTCCCAAAGAAAATACATAAAGTTTTGCCTCAGGGTCCTCAGAATGAAGGGGGGGGGGTTCTTAATAATTTTATGGAATGATTCTTTTAAGTTTAGACTTGAAGTCGGCCTATAGTAAATGAGCCAAGATGCCAGAGCTTTATTGGTACAGTGTTATGAAAACAGTTGTTATCGATTATATTGTACCTCTTAAAAAGATATGATGAAGTCCTACTTGTGAACATGATCTTGTTTGGAAAGAGGGTATTTGAAGACATTATCAGTCACATTAACATGAGGCCATACTGGAGTAGGGTGAGTCTTAATCCAATCTGAGTACCATCGTTATAAAAGAGGAGACCAGACACAGAGAGATGGAGAGAAAATAAAGCCATGTGAAAATTTATCTACATACATGCCTGAGGCTACCAGAAGCTGAGAGAGAGAGAGGAGATCTTCCCCTAGATACTCTGGAGAGAACATGGCCCTGACAACATCTTGAATTTGTGCTACTAGCTGAAGGAATTGTGAGACAATGAATTTTTATTTAAAGTCACCTACTTTGTGGTGTTTTGTTATGGTTGCCCTAGGAAACTAATACATAAAAGGCACAAGGCGGTGGAATTGTTTGAATGATTTTATTATGTAAGATCTGAGAGCTTAGCACTAGACAACTTCACCTTGAAGGTTCAAAGGTGGTCCTTTCATTAAAGCTATAAGCAATGCTTTACTGATGGTAATGGCAGCTGTGAGAAACTCAGTAGTCCTTGTCTTCTGTGACTGGTGTTGATACTACTAGTTAGTATTGTGGATATCATTGGGAATTGTGGGGCTGCAGAATGGCAGAGACATGATGGCAGCATTTTACCATGGGTAGTAAGGTTTACATAAGTCTATGTAAGAGAAAGGAAACCTGGAAATGCAATCAAGATGTATTCCTTGCAGGGATTCATAGCTAAGAAATCATAGTATTCCTAAAGAAGAAGTTGACAGAGAAAAACAGCAATATATAGCTCAACTTGAATAATTAAAATAAAACAAAATTATATAATCAAAAGCTAGCATTTCTAACCCACTTTTTAGTACTAAGATAGTTCATAGACTCAAAATTAATTTATTAAAGAATAAGACTGTTCATCTTGGGGAAGGACTCTGTAACACCTCTTAAATAATTTGTCATAATCATTAATGTCTTACTTCCCTAAAGGACCTACATACATTTATTAAGGAAACTAAATATTAGTGTGACATCTTGTCTGTCAGTTTGTTGTACTGTGGTGGCTCACATGTTGTGATGTTGGAAGTTATGCCACCAATATTTCAAGTACCGAAGCATCACCCATGGTGGGCAGGTTTCAGTGGAGCTTCCAGAGTAAGACAGACTAGAAAGAAGGCCTGGCAGTCTACTTCTAAAAAAATTTTCTAGTGAAAACATTATGAATAGCAGTAGGTTATTGTCTGATATAGTGCTGTTAGATGAGCCTTCAGGTTGGAAGGCAGTCAAAATATGACTGGGGAAGAGCTGCCGCCTCAAAGTAGAGTCAACCTTAATGATGTGGATGGAGTCAAACTTTCAGGACCTTCATTTGCTGATGTGGCACAACTCAAAATGAGAAGAAACAGTAGCAAACATCCATTAGTAATCAGAACATGGAATGGAAGAAGTATGAATCTAGGAAAATTGGAAGTTGTTGTAAATAAAAGGAAACTCAAGATAAGTATCTTAAGTGTTAGCAAGCTTAAATGAACTGGTATTGGCCATTCTGAATCAGACAATGACAAAATGAAGAGGAACAGTCTTATTCACCATCTAAAAGAACATTTTGAGATCTATTCTGAAGTACAACACTGTCAGTGATTGGATAATTTCCATATGCCTACAAGGAAGACCAGGTAATATTACTGTTGTTCAAAATTATGTGCCAACCACTAAGGCCAAAGATGAAGAAATTGAAGATTATTATCAAGTTCTGAAGTTTGAAATTGATCAAACATGCAATCAAGATGCATTGATAAACTGGTGATTGAAATGTGAAAGTTGGAAACAAAGAGGCAGGATCAGCAATTGGAAAATATGGCCTTGGTGATAGAAATGATGCCAGAGATCGCGTGATAGAATTTTGCGAGCCCAATGAACAATTCATTGAAAATACCTTTTTCAACAACATAAGAGGTGACTGTACAAGTGGACCTTGCCAGATGGAATACACAGGAATGAAATCTACTATACCTGTGTAAAGAGACAATGGAGAAGCTCAATATCATCACTCAGAATGAGGCCAGGGCCTAACTGCGCAACTAACCATCAACTGGTTGTATTCAAGTTCATGTTGAGGCTGAAGAAAATTGAAACAAGTCCATGAGAGCCAAAGTACAACACTGAGCATATCTCACCTGAATTTAGAGATCATTTCAAGAATAGATTTGATGCATTGACCACTAACGACTGAAATCCAGACGAGTTGTAGGATGACATCAAGGACATCATACATGACAAAAACAAAAGGTCACTAAAAAGACAGGAAAGAAAGAAAAAAGAAAACGTAATGGATGATAGAAGAGACTCTGAAACTTGCTCTTGAATGTTGAGTAACTAAAGTTAACAAAAGACATGATGAAGAAAAGATGTGAACAGACGATTTCAAAGGGGAGTCAAGAAGACAAACTAAAGTATGATAACTAAATGTGCAAACACCTGGAGTTAGAAAACCTAAAGGGAAGAGCAGGATTGGCATTTCTCACGCTGAAGGAACTGAAGAAAAAATTAAATCCTCCAGTTGCAATACTGAGAGATTCATTGGGCAAAACATTGAACCATAAAAGAAGCATCAAAAGAAGATGGAAGGAATAAACAGTCACTGTACCAAAAAGAGTTGGTTAACATTCAAACATTTCAAGAGGTAGTATATGATCAGGAACTGATGGTACTGAAGAAAGAAGTTCAAGTTGCACTGAAGGCATTCACAAAAAACAAGGCTTCAGGAATTGACCCTGTACCAATTGAGATGTTTCATCATATGGATACAATGTTGGAAATACTCACTTGTGTAAGCCAAGAAATTTGGAAGACAGCTACCTGGCCAACCGACTGGAAGAGAACCATATTTGGGCCAATTCCAAAGAGAGGTTACCCAATAGAACATAGAAATTATCAAACAGCATCATTGATATTACATGCAAGAACAATTTTGCTGAAGATATTTCAAAAACGGTTACAGTAGTACATTGACAGGTGACTACCAGAAATTCTAACAAGATTCAGAAGAGGACATGAAACAAAGGATATCATTTCTGATGTCAGATGGATCTTGGTGAAAGGAGAGAATACCAGAAAGATGTTTACCTACGTCTTATTGACTATACAAAGGCATTCGACTGTGTGGATCATAAAAAATTATGGATAATATTGCTAAGAATGGGAATTCTAGAATACTTAATAGTGCTTCTGGGAAACCTGTACATAGACCAAGAGGTAGTCATTCCAACAGAATAAGGGGATTCTGTATGATTTAAAATCAGGAAAGGTGCACGTCAGGGTTGTATCCTTTTACTAAACTTATTCAATCTGTATGCTGTGCAAATAATCCAAGAAACTGGACTACATGAAGAAAAAGGTGGCATCAGGTTTGGAGGAAGTCTCTTTAACAACCTATGATATGCAGATGGCACAACTTTGCTTCCTGAATTGAAGAGGACTTTAAGAACTTACTGATGAGGATCAAAGACTACAGCTTTCAGAATACCTCAACATAAAGAAAACAGAAAGCCTCACAGCTGGACCAATAACCAACATCATGATAAACGGAGAAAATATTGAAGTTGTCAAGGATTTTATTTTACTTGGATCTATAATCCACACCCATGGAAGCAGCAGTCAAGAAATCAAAGGCATAGTGCATCGGGCAAATGTGCTGCAAAAGACCTCTTTAAAGTGTTAAAAAGGAAAGATATCACTTTGAGGACTGTCATGGATTGAATTGTGTCCCCCCAAAATACGTGTCAACTTGGCTAGGCCATGATTCCCAGTATGGTGGGATTGTCCACCATTTTGCCACCTGATGTGATTTTCCTATGTATTGTAAATCCTATCTCTGTGATGTGAATGAGAGGATTAGAGGAAGTTATTTTAATAAGGCAGGACTCAATATACAAGATTAGGTTTTGTTTTAAGCCAATCTCTTGTGAGATATAAAAGAGAGCCAGCAGAGAGATAGGGGAACTTCATACCACCCAGAAAGCAGCGCCAGGAGCAGAGCGTGTGCATTGGACCCAGAGTCTCTGTGCTGAGAATCTCCTAATCCAGGGGAAGATTGGTGACAAAAACCTTCCTCTAGAGCCCACAAAGAAAGCCTTCCCCTAGAGCTGACACTCTGAATTTGGACCTCTAGCCTCCTAAGCTGTTAGACAATAAATTTCTTTTTGTTAAAGCCATTCACTTGTGGTATTTGTTATAGCAGCACTAGATGACTAAGACAGAATTTGGTACTGGGAGTGGAGTTCTGCTGTAACAGATACCGAAAATGTGGAAGTGATTTTGAAACTGTGAATGGACAGAGGTTGGAAGAGTTTTAAAGAGCCTAATAGTAAAAGCCTAGATTGCCTTGAAGAGACTGTTGGAGGAATCATGGAGGTTAAAGACAATTCTCGCGAGAACTCAGAGGGAAGTGAGGAAAGCTGTTACACTGAAGAGGGCACATACAGCAACAACCAGCAGCAGAGAAATGGCAGTAGCAGAGAGAAGGGAGAAGCAGAGAAGTGGCAGCAGAAGAGAAATGGCAGCAGCAAAACCAGGTGACCAACACTAGACAGCACTCTGACCGACCCACAGAGTGACAGAGTTGAGTGTCTTTGCACAGATGGCTTCCTGGCAAAGTGGGGTGTCTTCAGGCACTTACTGGTGGAGTTAGGTTTGCTGACCCATGGAGAAAGAGCTGAGTGTCTTCCAGCAGAAGTTTACTGGCAGAGTGGAGTGCCTCCAGGCACTTATTGGTGGAGCTAAAGAGCTTTGGAACACTTACCCCAGCAGGGCAGACTCAGGCAGAGAGGCTCAAGGGGCTTTGAGACCAAGGAATCAGCAAGCAGAAGCTGAAGAGACAACACAGGAAGCAGAGCTGCCTCAGTCTTAAAAGGTAAAGCCATGAACTCTGGGGTCTCAAAGCGTGGAGTCACCACTCAGATGAAGTAAGAGAGTGGGGATACCTAAAGCTGAGGGAGCAGAGTTGCTGTCCCAGTGGGCCTGGAAGGTGGAGCTGAAGCCCAGAGCTGAGGGGCCTCCACCCAGAGTCCTGACTGTATGTCCAATACACTAGAATCTGGAGGGCAGGGCCATTGTGTAAATGGTCTCAGAGAACAGAGGATTATTTTCAAGCCTTGAGGGCTAATGTAATGTATTCTGCTGACATGCTTGGTGCCTGTTATCCTTTCTTTCCCTCCAATTTTTCCCATTTTTAATGGTAATGTCTATCTTGTGCCTGTTCCACCATTGTACTTTGGAAGCAAATAAATTGTATTCTGTATTTCACAGAAGAAGAGAAACTTTCTGGATTTTGGACTTGGAGTTGATTTAAGACTTTTGCTATAATATGATTGGGTGAATGAATATGTTTTACATGTGGCAAGGACATGGATTTTTGAGTGCCAAAGGGTGGGATGTCATGGACTGAATTGTGTCCTTCCAAAATATGTGTCGACTTGGCTAGGCCATGATTCCCAGTATCGTGTGATTGTCCACTATTTTGCCATCTGAAGTGATTTTCCTATGTGTTGTAAATCCTACCCCTATAATACAATGAGACAGGATTCAATCTACAAGACTGGTTGTGTTTTAAGCCAATCTCTTTTGAGATATAAAAGAGAGAAGAGAGTGGAAAGACACAGGGACTTCATACTACCAAGAAATCAGTACCAGGAGAAGAGCATGTCCTTTGGATTCGTGATCCCTGTGCTGAGAAACTCCTAGTCCAGATGAAGTTTGATGACAAGAACCTTCCTCCAGAGCCAACAGAGAGAGAAAGCTTTCCCGTAGAGCTGGCACACTGAATTTGGATTTCTAGCATTCTAAGCTGTGAGAGAATACATTTCTGTTTGTTAAAGCCATCCACTGGTGGTATTTCTGTTATAGCAGCCCCACGTGACTAAGACAAGGACTAAGGTTCCCTTGACCCAAGCCATGGTATTTTCAATGACCTCATATGCATGCTAAAGCTGTAGAATGAATAAGGAAGACCAAAGAAAAATTAATGCCTTTGAATTATGGTGTTGGTGAAGAATATTGAATATACCTTGGACTGCCAGAAGAACGAATACATCCATCTCAGAAAAGGTACAGCCAGAAAGCTCCTTAAAAGAGAGGATGGCGAGTTTTTGTCTCTGGTACTTTTGACAGGTTATCAGGAAGGACCAGTCCCTAGCAAAGGACATCATGCTTGATAAAGTAGATGTGAAGCAAAAAAGAGGAAAACCTTCAACAAGATGGATTGATACAGTGGCTGCAACAATGGGTTCAAACATAGCAATGATTGTGAGGATGGCACAGAACCACTCAGTGTTTCTTTCTGTTTTACATAGGGTGACTATGAGTTTGAACAGACCTGACAACACCTAACTAACAGCATATATTGGAGAAACTGATATATTTCTATTACTTTTTAAAATTATTGTTTTGAAATAATCCATTATTTAAAGAAAAGTCAGGAAAGTTCATTAGAAAGATGGGACTGCAAGATTGAGTATTTATAGTTTTGCTTGACACTATGGGGTAGCTAGCTCAATAACATGCATTTGTGTTTCCTGTTTATCATTCCTACTTTACGTACTTTTGCCCTTGCTCATGTTTCTGACATTGTATCCCTAATAAAGTCAAGGCCATAAGATTTTATACCAAGCTGTGCTCTGGGTAGAAGACCAATTATGCAATCTATCTATACACTGAAAAACCAGTCAGAAGGATGCATTTTTTCTGTGATTTTGCCTTGTAAGTCAACACTAAGGCTTATTGAGAAATAAACTTTGCTTGTAATAAACATTATATTTCTGTAAAGCCAATCTTACTACCTCTATTTCCTCCCTTCCACATGTAGGGAGCAATTCCAGCTAGAATCATTCCCTCAGTAAAAGAAATCTCACAGTTGCCAAGGGATTTAAAAGTCTTAGATGGTATCTGAGATAGTTATCCTGTTTTCATATTTTACGTCAACCATTCGACTTATAATAACACACTCTCTTCCCTATAAGCTAGGCCCAATGTACAAAACAGAGAGATAATTACACAAATGTACTCCATTCTTCCTTTTGTTTACATTACTTTATGTTTAGCGTAAACGTGATGCACATAGAGAGTTGCATCTCTCTTTGCATCTACATCTCATTTAAA
Source organism: Dugong dugon (assembly GCA_030035585.1). NCBI lineage: Eukaryota > Metazoa > Chordata > Mammalia > Sirenia > Dugongidae > Dugong > Dugong dugon. The sequence goes on along the minus strand of CM057463.1, from coordinate 103,712,461 downwards.
CACTGGGCAATCAAATAATTTGGCAGTTATGTTTTAGGCTGTTGTTCAGGAAATATACACTCTCTTCTCAAAAGCTTACTTTTTTTCCCCTATTCAAGTCTTGTTTCAATTTTATGCCTTCTAAATATTGTAATATATAAAGGTGTAACATTAAATTATATATACATATATAATTAATATCTAACTCTCATGTTCATACATAGCCTTCAACTTCTTCATACTTTGATGGTCTATTTGAAATTATTTCCTTGGCTCTGACTGTCAGCGGAATAGCTCAGATATACTTTTCATTCACTATGAACATACTCTCTTTTATGTCACTGAGTATAAGTATAAAAACTGTGTTAAAATCTTTGTCTGATAATGTTCCCGTCTGGATCTTCCAAAAATTCTCCTCCTTGAATGTCTTTTGTCTTTTCTCTTGGAAATTATAACATTATCTTTTTGTTTTTAATATGTTCCCAGATTTTTATTTATTTAATTTTTTTGTTTATTTACTGGACATTGTAATTGTTATATTGTGGAGATTCTGAATTCTATTGTATTATTCTGAAGAGTGCTAATTTTTTTTGTCTGTTTGTTTTAGCAGGAAATTAACTTGGTTGGGCTTTCTCTCAAGCGGTGGCTGACATCTCAGTTTAGTTTTTTTATTTGTAATTAAGAGACATGTAGTCTTCCTTGGGGCTTAAACAGTTGAGGAGTCAGCTAGAAATTTGGGCAGAATTGTATATGGAATTTGAAGTTCCTGCTCTCTGGCTCTCTTCTTTTCAGAATTTCCCCTTACACTTTACATCTTCTCTTGTTATCCTGAACCCTGTCTCTCAGTTCCTCAGGCCAGAAAAACTTGTATTAGAATTTTCTCTCCTTAACATGGCACAGACTGGGGACAACAGTTGTATGATTATTCTTTTTTATTGTTGTGCTTTAAGTGAAAGTTGGTAATTCAAGTTACTACAAAAATTTATGCATACATTGTTTTGTGACCCTAGTTGCTCTCCCTATACTGTGACAGGCACACTCCTCCTTTCCACTCTGGATTTCCCCTGTCCATTCAGCCAGCTTCTGACCCTCTCTACCTTCTCATCTCCCCTCTGGGCAGGAGCTGACCATTTAGTCTCATGTATCTACTTGAGCTAAGAGGCACCCTCTTCACGAATATCATCTTATGTCCCATAGTCCAGTCTAATCTTTGTCTGAAGCGTTGGCCTTGGATTTGTCATAGCCAAAAATTTTTTCCTGGTCTGTGGGTTGTCTTTTTATTCTTTTGGTGAAGTCTTTTGATGAGCATAAGTGTTTGATTTTTAGGAGCTCCCAGTTAACTAGTTTGTTTTCTGGTGTTTGTGCATTGTTACTTATGATATGTATTCTGTTTATGCCATGTATTAGGGCTCCTAGGATTGTCCCTATTTTTTCTTCCATGGTCTTTACCATTTTTGAGCTTACATTTAGTTATTTGATCCATTTTGAGTTAGTTTTTGTGCATGATGTGAGGTATGGGTCTTATTTCAGTTTTTTGCAGGTGGGTATCCAGTTATGCCAGCACCATTTGTTAAAGAGACTGCCTTCTCCCCAGTTAATAGATTTTGGGCCTTGTCAGATATCAGCTGCTCATAGGTGGATGAATTTACGTCTGGATTCTCAACTGTGTTCCGTTGGTCTTTGTATCTGTTGTTGTACCAGTACCAGGCTGTTTTGACTACTGTGGTGGTATAATAGGTTCTAAAATCAGGTAGTGTGAGGCCTCCCACTTTGTTCTTCTTCTTGAGTAACACTTTCCTAATCCAGGGCCTCGTCCCTTTCCACATGAAGTTGGTGATTTTTTGCTCTATCTCATTAAAAAATGCCTTTCGAATTTGGATCGAGATTGCATTGACATTTCAGAATGTTGTCTTCCTATGCACGAGCGAGGTATGTTTTCCCACTTACGAAGGTCTCTTTTGGTTTCTTGCAGTAGTGTCTTATAGTTTTCAATGTATAGGTCTTTTATGTCTCTGGTTAGATTTATTCCTGGGTATTTTATCTTCTTGGGGACTATCGTAAATGGTATTGATTTGGTGATTTCCTCTTGGAGTTGTCTTTGTTGGTATAAAGGAATCCAACTGATTTTTGTATGTTTATCTTATATCCAGATACTTTACTGAAATCTTGTATTAGTTCCAGTAGTTTTCTTGTGGATTCTTTAGGGTTTTTGACAACAGCTTTCTTAATCCAGTTGATGTCTTCCTGCTTTCCTGACGATCCTTTTTTAGGTGGAGGGAGATGCTCTCTTTTTTACTCCCTATGTTGAGTCTTTTCTCTTGGACAATTCCATAGCCAAACATGCTGATTGTCAATATAAGTGTGGAGCATCCAGACTATACCACTAAGTAGGAACTTTATTGTCTTTCCAGTTGTTTAGCTGATAATCCATGAAGATATTTCTATATATTTAAATGTGGAGGAGTTACTAAAAAGACAAAGTTATTTGGCATAACATGGGAGAATCTGAAATGATAAAATGAATGAAAACAGGAAATATTTGTGTTGTTGGAAAATACACTTCTGCAATAATTTCACTCTACATTATCTCATAAGAGAAAATAAAGATCTCAGAGAGAATACAGTATAAACTCTAAGCAGGATTATTCTTTTGTTGTGTCCAGGCACCCAGTAGGTCAAGAAGAGGGAGTAGTGGAAAGAGGGGACCAGGAAAGTATTCAAAGCATTAACTGAATGGTGACCACATTTTTATGATGAAAATTCAAGAACCTATTGCACATAGTCACCATGATTTTTGTTGTTGTTATTATGAAACAACCCATGTGAATCATATGGAGTATTGTTTCCCAATCACACCTTCACCACCTTATTTCTCTTGAAATAGCAGGCCCCCTGTTGTTGCTATATGGCACAGGGTAAAAGGAAATCTGCATCGTTGGAAGTGTTCTTTTTCCAGCTTCACAAATGCTTATTGGGATTGCTGTGAACAAGATCCAAGAATTACAATGGGAGCAGAGGAAGAGAATGTTGATGTATACAATCTTTAATATCAGTCCTAATTTGATGTGGAGGCCTGGTGGTGCAGCAGTAAAAGGCTCGGCTGCTAACCAAAAGGTCAGCAGTTCCAATCCACCAGCCACTCCTTGGAAACCATATGTGGCAGTTCTACTCTGTCCTATAGGGTGGCGTTGAGTCAGAATCGACTCAATGGCAACGGGTTTTTTTCTTTTTTTTAAATCTGAAGCAACCTCAATTTGAGGTACTATAATTGAAAGATTTAATTCGTCCATTAGTGGGCAAGAGGGCATTCTTTTTTATGTCAGATTACCTACAATGAAACTGGGGGAGGTGTTAATTATATGATGAATGTAAAATATTCTATTAAAATATCCAGAGGCATGTATATCTTATAAATGGTCTCTGTTCAATGCCAGACAGCTTCAGTGCCTCTTCTGATCAGCAGTTCTTGTTTACTTGCCCTACAACTTGCTTTGCATCATGACTTCTGATGCCTTAGCCTACTCTAGATATGACAGAGTCATTCTGCCTCAATCTTAGCATTACTGTTGGAATATATTGGAATACTGGCACAATCATGAGAGTTTTTTTTCTCCTGGGGAGGAAGTAACTTTCTTCAATTCTGATGATTTGTTCCCTCTCTGAAGATGCACAGGGCTTGAGACTCAGAATGCCAAAGAAGGAATTGTATACTGACTGCCTCCCTAAGGGCAGTCTGAGGACCATAGTTTAATTTACATCTTTTAAAAGGTAAAGATTAGAAACTGCAGGGGGCCAAGACAATTTGTTAGATCTGCATACCTTTGAAGCAGAAATGCCTGAATTGTGAAATTTAAGACCCAAACAGGAACGTGTGTTTTGAATGGTTTGAAAAGAAATGTAAGGAGTCAGTAACAGCTGGCTAGGAAAAATATACCAGTTACAGAGAAAGTCAGGTCCTTAAATGACTAGGAAGATAAGAAAGAAAGGGAAGGAAGGAAGGAAGGAGAGAAGGAAGGAAGGAATAAACAAAGGAAGGAAGGAAGGAGGTATTGACTATTTTTTATTAAGCAATCACAAACACACACACACACACACACACACACACACACACACACAATCGTACACTTACACACCATGTCACATCCAAGTGACTTCATAGATTCAAGTTACAGTTTGGTCACAAGTTTATCATTTACAGATCAGTTGACTGTCATGTCCTCCCTTTTCCTTCTGGAAATATCTAATGACACATAATTTATAAAAGGAATGTTTCATAAGAAGATAGATGGGAAGAAGCCAAGATTACTACAGAAACTGACTTTTTAGAATTTGTTTTTATTTTAGTCAAACTATATAAATCAAAGGTACACCATTTCAACAAATGCTACATGTAAAATTGAATGACATTGATTACATCCAAGTTGTACTACCATTCTTGCTATCCTTTTCCAAATTATTCCACCACTATTATCCTAAACTAACTTCCTCCTAAGCTTCCCATCCAAATTTAAGTTGCTGTTGTCAATTTAATCTCACATAATAATTTTTTGAAAGAAAACAATGCTCAAGGAAGACATACTTGACTAATTAAGATAAAATATTTATGTATTTAATTTTGTCTCAAAGAAGACTTCAGGGGATAGTTTAGTTTTAAGGTTTAAATTTTAAATACTGTCTCAGGGTAATATACTTTTGGGGGTTCATCTAGCCTCAACGGTTCCACAACATCTGGATTCCATGAGAATTTGAAATTCTATTCAGCATTTGCTTCTCTTTTGACCAGGATTCTTCTATAGAATCTTTGATCAAAACACTCAGAAATAGTGCTAAGCACCATTCAGATCTTCTGGTTTCTTGGCAAAGGAAGTCGTTTATGGAAGCACCCAGATACACGTTCAATTTCTTCCTCTGATTCCTGACTCTCGTACTCCTCTGTTGGTCCAGGTGAATGGAGACCAATTTTTGTATCTTGGATCCCCACTTGCTTGCTTTTAAGACCCTAATCACTGTGTAACAAATTAGAAGGTGAACCAGAAGTACTGAGAATCAATATTAGGCCAATTATTTGAGACAAGACTTTAAACCTCCAAATCGAGAAAATAATTCACAGGAATGGTTTCGTTTTACATAAATGGCCTCAACAGCTACTTTTTTTTTTTTGTAAAAAAGTATATATAACACAACACAGAAATGAATTTTGAGAAAAATGACCAGTAGAATATTCAGATAAGATAGAACAACAGTCTTATGAATTATGGTAAGTAACGACGACTATCTGTATCAAGAAGCAACAGTTCCTGGGAAACAGTACCAAAAATGAAGAGTTGAAGAAGGCTCTTATCTTTGTTGGGTTCAGCTTACTGTGTGAATAAGGAATACTTAATAAAAGGAGTGAAGATGGAAAAATCAGAAAATCTATTCAGAGAGAGTTCAATCTAAGTGGACATGCTGCAGCGTCTATTGATAGGCCTACTATATTTTGAAGTAAATGGTCATCTAGGGAAAGTAAAGTTCTAAACCAATGTTTGGAATACAGGCTGGTTTTCTTGGCTATGAATGTATTTGTTATGCATTTAATATTCTGTCTCTCAGAGACTGCCAGGTGTTTTTGGTTTTATGCTCCATTGAAGAGAAACTTAGATTTGTTACAAAAAGGGCATGAATAGAGTCCTATGCAGTTTGCTATATAAGCTTTAGGTTAGAGGGCAAAGTTACATACCTAATAAAAAAGAAAGTAATCTCTAGATTCCTTTTATAAATGGGGACGTTCCAGTTGTCAATACTTAATCTAATGTTTATAATGGATTTTTTATATTCTCATAACTTCAATGAGATTATGACAAAATTACATTTACCAAAAGATACACTAAAACAAAATAGTTATTGCAGGAGCCTTACATGGCAATTAATATCTCATTCCAGTATCATGACACATTTCCTCAAATCACATATCTGTTGCAAACAAAATCCCACTGCATGTGATAGATATTATTTGATTATAGGCAAGATAGTATTTTGAAAAAGTGAACTTTCAAACCTATATTATCATTAAAAATAAGTTTATTTATTGAATATTTTTATGTATTGTGTACTTTTGCTGATCTGACATGTAGGTGAAAGAAAAGCTCTCACTATTTGGTGACAAAGTAACATGTATTTTGAAAATCCTTTTTTTTTTTTTTTGCTTCTAAGAGCTCCCAAAAGGAAACTAATTCTGCTTGTTCTTTTTAAATACTGTATTGCTTGAGGACTTTGACAAATCATGTAATGAAGGGTTTAGTCCCCAGTAATGAATGTCACAATCCTAACAATAAGATCCAACAGACAATTTGAAGTGGTGTAGTGAATGCTGACTTTGTTGTAGAGTACACACAGAGCCTGAGTGGTCTAAATAATTACTGGAGTTTGGTGGAGATACTGTATGCACAGCCCACTATGATGGCACCTGCTAAGACTTTGCATTATTTTGAAAAATAATGGGTTCTTCCCAGGGCATGAATGCTTTATAGTGCAGTAATTGAATGCAGCCATCAATACACTTGCCTTCTTTGTGTTCTAGAGTATCTCTTTATTTGGGGGTTTTGTTTTGTTAACCATGTTATATTTTAAGAATTGCCCATTAGTCTCAGAGTTATTGTTTCTTGAGTTCCTTCAAAGAAGAATCAGTAGTAGACATTTTGGGAAATATATTTGCAAAGGGTAAAGAAGTGCTTCTAAAAAATATATGTAAACATATATATGTATATATATATGCAAATGGGGCAGAGGGATGTTTATGCATTGATTGCATCAATTTTGGAAGAGTTTATATTGTTTTGTTTTGTTTTTTTTTCTTACAGTTTTGTCTACCTCTTTTGCATTTTATGCTGACTTACCTGTCTAAATTGAGCATATTCTAGTTCTAGGCAAGAAGGTAGTATAAATAGTTGTAGTGGATAAACGATCAGTGGAGCCATAATTAGCCTGCTGGAAGGAATTAAATAATTTTTTATGTTGTTTTGCTTTTCTCCATTGTGTTGATGGACTAAGAAGAACACAGGAAAAGCTTCTTTTATTTCAAGCAAGTGGTTTGAGACACTAAAAATTCCTGATAAGACCCCAGGTATTGTCCCTGCTGGGTTGTTGTTGGACATTTGAATGAATTAGACCACTGGAATTTGGCAGAGATAGCACTAGACTCAAATTTTAAGAGAGTGTCTTTCTGTGGTTCCCACGGCGTGACTCATTTTTAATTACATCGCCTGATCTGAAACAAGAGGACATAAAGTTGGCAAGTTTTACTGTTCAGATGGTGATGACTAGGTCAGGTCTAGGTCTTTTAGAAAGTTGTAGGATAATGTCTATGAAAACAGAAGATTGCTGTGAGATGTGAGACCTGAGTTAAAACATTTGAGCCCGTCATTAAAGAATCGAGGGATCCAGGGCAATTTTGAATTCACTGAATTACTTTTCATATCAAACTCTTCACTATGTTTTTACATGCCAAGTGTCCTCTCTGCCTCCCAAATGTTGAAACTTTGGGGCTTTCTTTACTGCTTCTGTATTCTCAGGAGGGAATGAACTATTTGTCAGAGTTAGGCATGCCAAATAGCCAAAGGAATTTTTTTTCTCCATTTATTGAGTACAAAAATGTAGCAATTCTCCTCTTAAGGATTGTCATTATTTACATGAAAGCAATACAGTGAAAGTTGTCAGCCGGAAATCTTCTCCAATGCCACTATTGTACATTTCCTCACAGCTCATAATTCACCTAAAAATAATGGAAAGTAGGCCTTTATTGTCATTAACCACCAGTGCATCCTCTATTTTTACTTTCAGTTTCCCCCCAAATGTTGGCCCCTTAAGATACAGACAAACAATCTAGTGTTGTATTTAGAGCAATTATTCATCTCCAAGAGTAAAACTGCATTTAAACAAACAAGTTTACTAAAGAGCAAATTTATAGAGTCATAAAATTGAACATTAGTTCATTTAGAGATCATTAATCCTTGAATTTATAGCTTGTTAAGTAAAAATTTGTTGTGTTTAGTAGCATCCAAGTAAAAGACTGGCTTTTACTTGGAAAGTGAAGGAAGGTTAGAGTGTATATGGCAGAGAATGAATCCATATTATTTACTAGTAAGGAGTTCTTATAATAATAAAAAGTGAAAAGATAAATTCTTAATTAAATATGGGCAGTGCACATATGCATACAGTAATAGCATTTATATAATGATTCTTAAATGCCATGGTGAGCCCTATGGGGCAGTGGTTAAGAGCTCGGCTGCTAACCTAAAGGTTGGCAGTTCAAATCCATCAGCTGCTCCTTGGAAACCATATGGGACAATTCTACTCTGTCCTATAGAGTCGCAACAGATTTGGTTTTTGGTTTGACTATCTATCTATCTATCTATCTGCCTAGAGAGATAGTGATTTAATCCTCATTTTTTAAAACCTGTAACAGCTTGGGAAAAAGAGACGTGGCAGTTATGTAACTTGGCCAAGGTCACATGGCTGCGAAGTGTCTGACCAAGGATTTGAACCAATATAGTCTGTCACCATTGTCCAGGCTTTTAAATATTCTGCCGTATTGTCTCTCAAGAGAAATACAAAATTCCATAGGTATATTTTAAAATGTTTTAATCTTATTAATATTCAAACTTTTCTAAATTATATTATTCAAACTGAAACAGTGATATGACTATATACGTATCAAATATGTTTTTAAATGATATTGTCCAATGATAGAAAATGTACAATAATATAGGTCATTTCATACATTAAAATAAATTTCTAGTTTGTTCAATATTTTTGGAGTACAAAGCAGCAGTATGTGCAAAGGTCCTCTGAGTATTATTTTTGTGTGTAAATAATGATACTTCTAATATTATTCTTCAAGAAAATAAATGTAAAAAAAATTGTGTGAGCCTCATACAAACATACATTTTCTGTTTTTCTCCCCTGCTGTGCTCATTTACTAGAACAGTATAAGAAGCATTACATTGTCTGGATAGTGGAAAATAGACAAATTTTCTAATCTGTACCTACCTTACAGCTTTGGAGGATGTGGATTGAAAAGAGAGGACTAGCTATCTTACTGAACGATACAATTGTGTGTTTTGTAACCTTCAACACATATCATTTTAGTTTAACAGGCCCACCAAAAGGGAAAAAAAAAAAGTGAGTTGAAAAATATAGTCATCTTCACATACAGAAGCATATGCCTCTGAATATGTCACCATATAGTTTTTACAATTGAAAATCTACCTCTATACATACTTAGTGAATATATTCTTTGTGACTAAAACCACAGTCTACAAATAAAGTTGAACTTTGTTTCTGGAGCATTGTTTTATTATTAATTTATGGATTTGCTCTATTATCAACAGTAGCGTTTAATTTTCTTTGTGATAAGGGACATCATTTGTGAAAATAGTTATTCCTTATTTACACAGTTTAGAAAACATGTGGCAAATGGATATATTTACTAGTATAACTTGTAAAGAGATTTTTGATAAATTAAAATGGATATTTGAACTATCATTTGAAAGAACAAATAAATATCATTTTGTAGAAAGCATAGGACATCGTGCAAAATACAGAGGTGTACCAATAAAAAAATATTAAGTTATAATCACACTACCCATAAACAATATGTATTTATTTATTTTTTTTAGTGTCGTAAATTTTACCTATAAATAGAAAATCAAATATGCCAACATGTAACTTTCTCTGCTTTGATATATTGAACTTAATATTTACTTTGAATCCCAAGTCAGCTGGAGGGAACCTTAATGAGTTTAAGTGGCTGTGAGTTTGTCAACAGAAAAGCCTCAATTAGCAGTACAGTCTTGTCCTCAGAGTCAGCATTTCACTATGAGGTAGACATTCACCCTCAGTATCTTCTTCATAGGCCCTCTCTCTGCTGAGTCCTCTACCTTTCTTGACACTAGATATGATGATCATAAAAACATTTAGGTGCTCATCCCACTATACTGGGTCTTTGGAAAATGTGAAAGACTGTGGCAGGCCCTGTCTAACCATCTGTACACACCACATCACCAATCCTAGACTACTTATCTCTTTCTGTGGTGGTACAAGAAACTCCATAAGGCATGCTGCCTCTAAAGTCTCCGAAAGTGAGACTCTGGGAATCTTATCACTTCCACCAAACACACCCAGAACTCAATCTAAGGGAGCAGAAGCAAGGACTTTCCTCAGAGATCAATTGAACATCTCTTCCTAGTGTTGTGTGTGCTTGTTCACTCCTTGTGTTTTCCACACCCCTCTCAGAAGAATTTTTGTCTGGCATGGAGGAGAAACAATCTAACTTCTTCCATCTCACAGGTGGACCATGGCTTTCGAAACTCAAGTTTTGAATTGGATTCTCTCATTTTCTCAGAGAGAAAGAGAGAGAGCATATGTTTGTGTGTGTGCAAGAAAGACAGAGAGAGACAGCCTGTGTTTTGTGTATGTGTGTGTGAGAGAGAGAATGAGAACTCTTTTACCTTAAATTCTGAATACATTTTATCCAACAGAACCACAGAAGTAAAGGGATTTGCAGAGTTGGGAAGGGACCTGCATTGCTTAATAGTTCCTAATATTACATCCAAATATATTTGATCTGTTAAAGGTATTCACTTTCTTTACAACATGCTTACACGCACACACTCATACACACAATTTGAGATTATTATCTAAACATATATTAAGAGTTCTGTACTTTTTGTATTATGATATATTTATCATATGCAATTTGAATTTTCAGGTGCATATCAATCATTTACTATGCTTTCATATTGTTAAACTCTATGTAATTTACATAAGCTTTAATTGATATAATTATGCACATGTTTAGGTGAAACTTTGTGCACATATCTAGGTCTGCATTTCTTACTATTTATTTGGACTATTTCTGAAAGACGAATTTCTAGGATTAAAATATGTGTACTTTCTAGGTTCCTGAATACTGTTGGAAAGTTACTTTTCACAAAATAGTGTTAAGTTAACCAAAGTGTATATAAGTATTTGTTTCAGTACACCCTGGTTTCCCTGGTATGTCTCTGTACATGTGTTTATGATAAACACTTGCAAATAAATCATTCTTCATATGAATTTGTTCACAAAGAAAACCAGCATAAATACCAAGAAGCAGAGTTTTCACATGTCATATTTCAAGAAAGGAAAACTTGCATTTTCAAAAAGAGAATTAAGTTGTGTTAAAATGTGAAAGTCAGCACTATCGACCAGCGTCAACCTCATTTGGAACCCTAGAGTTCCTCCATTCCAACTAATATTCTCAGGTGGAGAAAAAGTGAATCCAAATGATCACTCAGTTGTCCAAAATATTTCCTATGAAGAAACATCAGAGTCAACCAGAGGGAAGGGTCACTCTAAAATTTCTTAATGGGGTGGCTTTGGAGTGGCAAGCTAGCATGAGGGTGGGAGTGAAAGACCTGCTGCTGCACCTGCAGAACATTTTACAGAAAATCGTGACCAAGTCAATTTTCCATATAAGAGTATTGGGGAGGGAGGCTGGGTGGAGATGTCTAACGTTCCTTAACCTCCCACCTTGGTGCCGCTACTTCCTAGGGGTAGAATCTGGAACTTTCTGTTAGTCTAGGAAATTCCAATCTTATCTCCATTGCATGTGCCCCTCATAATGTTTAATGATATATTCATTAATTAGGACTTTATTTCAACTTCTACTGTCAACCAAAAGCTTATTAGTTTAGGTGTTGGCACTTTTAACTTATTACTTGTGTCAGTAAGTGTCATAAATAGTTATGAACTGCATACACATAGCAGACAGTCAGTATTCCCAAACTGTTAAGAATGATTAGAAATGTAAAGAGATCTGCTGTGAGTCGTGAGTGAGAGTCTTTCCTAAATGGCAAACTGGCCTCTTATTAAGGAAAGTATTCCCAACACCAGCTCTACTGGCTACTTCTGTCCTTGAGCAGTTTTGGTTTTGGGTGGTTCTGGCTTTAGTTGTTATTAAGACAATGACCTGGGCAAGAGGCAGAGTTTCCCAACCTACTACTACCACCTTTCCTCCCGGCCACTTCTTTTGCTGACCAGCAGGCATCCAGTGAAAAGGATTTCCTCTCTGTAGCCTCTTCATTCTCATCCCTCTTGTGTCCTTTCCTTTCTTCCAGGAGAGAGGGCCAGAGCAGTGGCAATGGAGGCCTGGCATCACTTCTCTTCTGTTTCTCCTTGGCCCTCTAACTGGGTCCCTTGGCAGGCATAGCTGCTCAGTGAGCCCACAGCGCTACCAAATACAAGCTGCTCAGCTTAGAAAGTGGGGTTGATGGTGGGGTCTGACAAGTGGCTTGGGAGCCAGTGCTGAATTTTGCACCAATGTCATTTATTTGCTGACCTGTAATCTGGAACCATGATCTAGCTGCTGGCTGGTGTGGGCCCTGGTTGAACTGCAGGAGGCAAATAGCTGGAAGGGCTTTCAGCAGAGTCCTTCTGATAGAATGGGGCTGCTGCTTCTTTTGGGTGAGGGGTGGACCATGCTTGAGGGCCACACTTTCTCTATCTTACACACCAGGTGTGCTCCCTAGGGTAGGTGCCTCCCTATTAGCATTGTGTCTTGTGCTGCTGTGTTCCTCAGCACTTCCTTATGTTCCTTTTCGACTTCCTGCCTCCTCTACTCCTCTATTTCCTCTTGCTTTTTCAACTCTTCCTGTCACTTTGCCACCTCTTCCTGACATCTTTGCTTCTCCAGTTTCTCCTGCTTTTTGGAGTGCTCTCATCTCACCAAAGCAATGCCAAATTTTTGTGTTCACATGCTCAGTTATATACCTTGGTGTCCAGATACCTTCACTACTGAATTTACACACACACACACACACAAAAATGTGCTGAGTGCAACTTTTCATACAATAGAACACCTGGTTAATCAGGGTTTAGTGAAATCTAAACATGTTCATATATTGCCATGAAAATAATTTTATTATGTTGTTGTTGTTAGGCACTGTCAAGTTGGTTCCGACTCATAGCGATCCTATGAACAACAGAACAAAACACTGCCCGTTCCTGTGCCATCCTCACAATTGCTGTTATTGTTAAGACCATTGTTTCAGTCACTGTGTCATTCCATCTCGTTGAGTGTCTTCCTCTTTTTCGATGACGCTCTACTTTACCAAGCTTGATGTCCCTCTCCAGGAACTGGATCCTCCTGATAACAAGTTCAAAGTATGTGAGATGAAGTCTTGCCATCCTCGCTTTTAAAGAGCTTTCTGGCTGTACTTTTTCTGAGACAGATGTGTTTATTCTTCTGGCATTTCATGGTATGTTCAGTATTCTTCACCAACACCATAATTCAAAGGCATCAGTTCTTCTTTGGCCTTCCTTATTCATTGTTTAACTTTCGCATGCATATGAGGCAATTGAAAACACTATGGTTTGAGTCAGGCACACCTTAGTCGTTAAAATGACATCTTTGCTTTTTGATACCGTAATGAGTTCTTTTGCAGAAGATTTGCCCAATGCCACGCATTGTTTGATTTCTAAATTATTCAGAAACTTTTGAGAAGCTACTATGAGCCAAGTACTATAAAAATGTATAAAGCATTGAAAAATATAAATAAAGCCTCTATTTTTATGGAACCTACTCTCCAGCGGTGCAGTGGTTAAGCTCTTGGCTGCTAACCAAAACGTTAGCAGTTTCAACCCACCAGCCGCTTCGTGGGAGAAAGATGTGGCAGTCTGCTTCCATAAAGGTTATAGCCTTGGAAAACTATGGGGCTGTTCTACTCTGTCCTATAGGGTCACTATGAGTCAGAATCAATTCAACTACACACAACAACAGCAACAATTCTCCAGTGGTAAGAGATGTTGTAAGTTGTCCTTGAGTCAGCGCTGACTCATTGCAGCCTCATGTATAACAGAACAAAATATTGCAAATACTGTGCCAATTTCATAATTCTTGGTATGTTTGAATCCATTGTTGTAACTATTGTATCAATCCATCTCATTGAAAGTTTCCTTCATATTTACTAACCCTCTACATAATCATAAAAAAAAATCATTAGAAAAGAATATCATGTTTGGTAATGTAGAGGGCGAGATAGGAAATGAATAAACAATGAAATATGTGGAATGATAGATGGAAATAGGTTCAGTAGAGAAAAATTAAGCCAGAGATGGCAGAAAGGGGGCACTAAGAATTAGATTTAAAGAAAGTGATGGAACAATCCATATAGATATTTAGGGGAATAGTAGAGATATTACAGTTTACATGACATCACATAACTTTTGGGTAATCATCTGCTATTTCATTTCTCACCTTTTTTAAACATGGAAACATACGCAATATTTACCATGTGAAGTTTCTGTTTCAAAAAATCACACCCTTAATCTTCAAATGAAAAATATGCTATAAAAGATTGATTCCATAACATTTGCTCTTAGCAGTTTAGCACGCCTTTGGCATAAAATTTCTTCTACTTTGGGAAGCCACCCTGTCTTATGCTGGATTCTCTAGAGAAGAAAAAGCAGTGAATCACACACACATACACACACACACACACACACACACATGTATATAATATATATAAAGAGAGAGATTTATCTCAAGGAAATGGCTTCCAAGGTTGTAGAGGTAGGGTCAGGTATCAGGGTCAGGCTGGAGGCTTCTCCCGACTCATACAGCTGCAGAGGCTGATGAACTGAAGATCCACAGGTAAGAGGGCAGGTTGCAGGCTCACAGTTGCTAAGGCCAACAAATCCAAGATCGACAGGCAAGACGGCAGGTTGCTGACCCAAGTCCCAGGAACCAGAGATTAGATGCTGACAAGCCGAATGCAGAATCTGGAGCAAAGCACAAACCAGCAAGTTTTGCCAGAAAGTCCACACACTGTGGATGCAGACCACACCCCCAAGGAAACTCCCTTTCAACTGATTGGCTACTCACAGCTGATCCTGTCATGGAGATTGTCTTAGTTATCTAGTGCTGCCATAACAGAAATACCACAAGTGAATGGCTTTAACAAAGTGATATTTATTCATTCATAGTCTAGTATGCTAAAACTCCAAATTCAGAGCCTCAGCTCTAGGGGAAGGCTTTCTCTGTCTGTCAGCTCTGGAGGAAGGTCCGTCTCATCAACCTTCCCCAGTCAAGGAGCTTCTCAGGCTTAGGGACCCCTGGTCCAAAGGACACGCTCTGCTCCTGGTGCTGCTTTCTTGGTGGTATGAAGTCCCTAACTCTCTGCTTGCTTCCCTTTCCTTTTATCTCTTGTAAGATAAAAGGTGGTGCAGTCTACACCCCAGGGAAACTCCCTTTACATTGGATCAGGGATGTGACCTTAGAAAAGGTGTTATACAATTCCACCCTAATCCTCTTTAGCATAAAATTACAATCACAAAGTGGAGGACAACCACACAAGACTGGTAATCATGGCCTAACCAAGTTTACACATATTTTTGGGGGGTACAGTTCAATCCATGACAGAGATGATCACATCATGTCAGATC
Organism: Dugong dugon; assembly: GCA_030035585.1. Taxonomy (NCBI): domain Eukaryota; kingdom Metazoa; phylum Chordata; class Mammalia; order Sirenia; family Dugongidae; genus Dugong; species Dugong dugon. Next base: position 103,697,020 of record CM057463.1, on the reverse strand, counting down.
TCATCATGGAGGTGATTACATCATTATAAATTGTCAAACTACATCATAACTGCCAAACCACTGAGAATCATAGTCCAGTTAAGTTGACCCACAACCTTAATGATCATAAACTCTTTCCCTATTTTTGATCATCAATTCAGATAGGACTTACTCCACCCTATCTCCGATACTGAGGTTATTCACATGAAGGACAATCAGAATGGAATTTTTTTGCTACAATGATTCATTTGTTGTTATTATTTTATTTCTCCAAAATGTAATATTGATATGTTTTTTTACAATGCTCTGCAATTTACTTCCCTTTCTTAAGAATGATTATGAACGTCTATTAATGTGAATATATGTAGTTCAAAATCCTTTTGAATAGCTTCAAAATAGATAGTACTATTCATGTGCTTTCATTATTGAACTAATTTCCTATTGATAGCTGACCAGGTTGTTTAATTTTTCTCAGTATAATAATACTCTAATAATTTTTTTTTGGAAATTATGCTAGCAATTACTCTGCTATATATTCTATAAATATACCTCTCCTCACTTATCAACATGGTTAGATTTCAAAGACCAGGTTGTTATGTGAAAATGGAGGATGATCACATCATTAAACTACTATCACATTACATCACTATGTAACTGCCAAGTTGCATCATTGCATAATTGCCAAGTTACATCATTACATAACTGCCAAACCACTTGGAATCATGGCCCAGCCAAGTTGATACATAAACTTAACCATCACATCCAGCATTACTCTTGCCTCACACCTCAGTCTTCATTTCTGTCAAATGTATGTTATAAATGCACAAAATAGTAGACTTTTTACTACTATTATAAATGCAAAATGTCAGATAATAAGACATTCGATAAGTGAAGAGGTGTAGTTCTGTCCTAAAATCAAATGAACTTTTAAATTTCAAACATATGACCAAATTATACTCCAAAATTATCACAAATTGCCATTATGTAATATTGAGTGTATTTATTTCTGCACTTCTTCACTAACATATAATGCCATAGGATTGGTATGTGTTGGAATCAATGCAACAGCAACGGGTATGGTGTGTGTGTGTGTGTGTGTGTGTGTGCGCGCGTATATATATATATATATATATATATATACACACACCACATACAAATATATATACAAACACCATATATATACCATGTATATATTATATACATATATACCATACACACACACACACACACACACACACACACACACACACACACACACATATGTAGCTGTAGCAGTATATCAACAGAGAACTGCCAGATATTCAGGACGGATTCAGAAGAGGACATGGAACCAGGGATATTATTGCTGATGTCAGATGGCTCCTGGCTGAAAGCAGAGAATACCAGAAAGATGTTTACCTGTGTTTTACTGACTATGCAAAGGCATTCAACTGTGTGGATCATAACAAATTATGGATAAATTTACGAAGAATGGGAATTCCAGAACACGTAATTGTGTTCGTGAGGAACATGTATATAGACCAAAAGGCAGTCTTTAGAACAGAACAAGGGGATACTGTGTGGTTTAGAGTCAATAAATGTGTGCATCAGGGTTGTACCCTTTCCCAATACTTATTCAGTCTGAGAAGCTGGACTATGTGAAGAAGAACTTGGCCTCAGGATTGGAGGAAGAGTCATTAATGACCTGTGATATGCAGGTGACACAAGCATGCTTGCTGAAAGTGAAGAGGACTTGAAGCACTTACTGATGAAGATCAAAGACCGCAGCCTTCAGTATGGATTACACCTCAACATAAAGAAAACAAAAATCCTCACAACTGGACCAATAAGCAACATCATGATAAATGGAGAAAGGATTGAAGTTGTCAAGGATTTCATTTTACTTGGATCTACAATCAACTCTCATGAAAGCAGTAGTCAAGAAATAAAAAGACACATTGCATTGGGTAAATCTGCTGAGAAAGATCTCTTTAAAGTATTGGAAAGCAAAGATGTCAGCTTGAAGACTAAGGTGCACCTGACCAAACCATGGTATTTTCAATTGCCTCATATGCATCTGGAAAATGAATATGAAGCTGGAAAGTGAATAAGGAAGATTGAAAAAGAATTGACACCTTTGTATTGTATTGTTGATGAAGAATATTGAACATACCATAGAAGACCAAAAGAATGAAAAAATCTGTCTTGGAAGAAGTACAGCCAGAAAGCTCCTTAGAAGCGAAGATGGTGAGACTATGTCTTACATACTTGGGACATGTTCTAAGGAGGGACCAGTCCCTGGAGAATGACATCGTGCTTGGTAAAATACAGGGTCAATGAAAAAGAGGAAGACCCTCAAGGAGATAGATTGACACAGTGGCTGCTACAGGGTGCTCAAGCATAACAACTATTGTGAGCATGGCACAGGACCGGGCAGTGTTTCATTTTGTAGTACATAGAGTTGCTATGAGTTAGAATGGAGTTGACCGCACCTAACAACAACAACAACAAATATATATATATGTGTGTGTGTATATATATATATATATATATATATATATATATATATACACACACATATATATATACATACATACCTACACACACACATATATATATACATACATACCTACACACACACATATATATATACATACATACCTACACACACACACATATATATATATACAAATACACACTTAAACACTTGGGGTAACTTCAAATATACCCATTGTCACTCTTATCTGCTAGTCTCCTAGAAAGGTTTGGAATAAGTCTGAACAGTGCATCACTCCAATCCTTTCCAAATCATTCTGAATCCAGATCTAAGTATTCACTAGAGATTATTTTTCAAATTAAAATATTTCCACCCAAAGAATTTCCTACATAATTTGTCATAAGTTGTGCCATGGAATCAAATGTGAACCTTAATGCGCTCCAATATAAAATGCATAGGAACTTTGATAATAAAATTCAAGCAACGAAGAGATGTTTCTAATATGAATATAAACCATTCCCATTATAATATTCTCAATGATAATTTTAGGTATCAATACTTATTCCTCTTATAAATTTAAGTCCTGAAAAATTGAATTCCTGAGGGGATTCTGGAAACATGGCGCTATAGACAGAAGCACCACGCTGTACCTCCACAGGAAAGACCTGAAAAACTAAGTCAAACAGAGACAAACGTCAATCCTGGAACCCTAAGCATCAAATGAACAGGTAAAGAACTCAACCAAGCACTGAATGGTATAAGAAATTAACAGAGAGCAAGGAGAGTTACGAACAGAGGTCTCCTATCAGCTAATGCAACATGGATCCACCATCTTGGACTCCTGTTGGAGATCAGTGGACAGGGAGTACAAGAAAGCAGATTCATGGAGATCCCAGAAGGAGATAGACCACCTAGTAACCAGAGAGACATGCTTTCCCTCCCCTCACCCTGCCTCCTCCTGCTCAACCTTAGCAGCTTCCTATATGACCAGTCTGCTGTTTCCCAGTGGGTGGATTCCCAGTTTCTCGGAGGGCCAATTTGTTGCTCCCCAGCGTATGGATTCCTGGCTTCCTAGCTTCCCGGAGAGCCAACCCATTGCTATGCAAGGGCCCGTAACTGTGCTACAGGAGGCATCGGTTCCGTGCTGTGCAAATTCGCCCCAACCACACCTGCCAGCTTCTTCAGTACCATTTCTTTGTTGCTGAAATTACTTTTTACAGCCTGTTTTGGTTTCTTCCCTGCCTTTCACCTCATTCTCCTCCTTTGTCTCGAACACCTGACTCCATGTGCCATCCAGTCTTTGATGCTTCTTACAGGCTGTGAAACACTGCTCAGCTGGGGAACTGCTTCCCTGGTCCATTTCCCCAGTCTGTGAGGCCACACAGGTGGGATTCTTGGGGGTTTATTTCTTTTTTTCTTTTCAATTTGTTTCTCTTTCTTTTTTCCTTTTACTTTTCTTCATTTTCTGGTTTCTTGTCTCTTTCTACATAATAACTTTAACTGTCTCCTGAATACCTGCATTGTATAAAATCTCCACCCCTTATAGCTGGTCTACACTGCGTGGCTTGGGAGCCATTCCCCGGTCTGTGCAGCCATGCTGGTGAGATCTTAGGGGGAATTTATTTATTTATTTATTTATTTATTTTTTCCATTTTGTTTTTCTCCATTTCTCCGTTTCTTGTCTCTCCACTCTAATAGCAAGTTCTTCCAGCATTTTTTTGCTCCTGCTTCTCTCTCCTCCCTCTCTTATTTTCCATACCCAACCTAGCTACACACATAACTTTCCCCTCCCCCTTCATGCTGCTTATCTGCAAAGTGTGCTAAACATTGCACAGGCATGACCTACTGGAACCTGCTGTGCATTGACAAATGTCTCATCTTGTTGGCCCAAGTATGCACCACAAACAACCCATCCAAGACCCTCCCCTTCAGCTGGACCTGCTCTGCTACAATATAGCTGAGTGACTGGCCCTGTCGATTGGACAAGGAGGTGGTAAATATCGTGTCAACAGATGAGCAAACAACAAAGAACGCATAGCCCACCAGCTCAGACATAACCAAATGAAACAACAACAACAAGAAAAAACAAAACAAGAAGAAACAAATAAATCTACAATCAATAAATGAGGAAAATAACTACTGAATTCATGAAGACAGCAGACAATATCAAAACATATTAAAAAAAAAAAAAAAAAAGGACAGGATGGTTCCAGTAGGCATCCAAAACAAAACACCGGATGACTTTCCAGTAGAAGAAAAGGAACTAGAACTACCCGATAGGAAATTAAGATTTCTAATATTCAGAGCTATCCAAGAGTTGAAGCAAAAAGCAGACAAAAATGAGGAAAAAGTAGACAAATTCATGGAAAAGGCAGACTATTCATGGAAAATACAGACAAAAAAATGGAAGAATTTGGGAAAATAATACAGGAACAGAATGCCAAAATAGATTCACAACTAGAAATCATACAAAACTAACAATTAGAAATCCAATAGATAAACAAAAGTTCAAAAATGGACGGTGTCATAGAAGATCTGAGGAACAGGTTTGAAACAATGGAAGACAGGATTAGCAAATTGAAGACAAACACTTGGATACAACTCTGTTTGAGAAAAAATCAGAAAAAAGGATGAAGAAAAATTAATAAACCCTGAGAATTATTGGGATACAATAAAAAGCAAAAATTTCTGAGTGATCAGAGTTCCAGAACAGGAGAAAACGGAAAACACAGAGAGGATCATTGAAGAATTGCTGACAGAAAACTTTCCTAATATCATAAAAGATGAAAAGCTGCCATCCAAGAAGCTCAACAAATCCCAAATAAGAGAGATGCCAAAAGAACATCACCAAGACATATCATAATCATACTCACTAAAAGTAAAGACAAAGAAAGAATCCTGAGAGCAGCTGCAGAAAAACAAAAAGTCACATACAGAGGGGAAACAATAAGATTAAGCTCTGATTACACAGCAGAAAACATGCAGGCAAGAAGGTGACATATATAAAACCTTGAAAGAAAAAAACTACCATCCAAGAATAATCTATCCTGCAAAACTCTCGTCCAAATATGATGGTGAGATTAGGACATTTTCAGATGAACAGAATTAAAGGCATATGTAAAAACCAGATCACACTTATAAGAATTATTAAAGGGATTCCTTAGCTTTGAGAACAAACAAAATCAGATGGCAGCCTGAATCTAGGACATAGGATCTCACCAGCCAGATACCAACCTAGGAGATGAACTCTCAAGGACTATTCAGAACCAAAAGATTTATAACAGAGAACCAGAGAGGTTAATCTACAAATGACAGCAACATCAGAACAATAAAAGAGGGAATAAATGGTGTAGGTATAGAACTTTCTAATGGAGAGAAATTCAAGGTAATACCAAGTAATAATAGACTGATTCAAACCTAGGAAGATAACGGTAAATTTCAAAGTAACCACAAAGAAAGTAAACAAACCTACTCATCAAAGTAAAGAAGAAAAACACAGTCTCAGTAACAACGAAATCTACAAAAACAAAAGAAATGAAAAAAAAAACCCACAAAAACAATTCAGCACAAGAGAATAAGAGGAACAAAGAAAATAACAGCACCACACAAAAAGCACTACAACATGACAACAATAAACTCACACCTATCAATAATTACACTGAATGTAAAAGGCCTAAATGCACCCATAAAGAGACAGAAGTGATAGAATGGATAAAAAAAAAAAAAAAAATCAAGGATTCATAAATATGCCGTCCATAAGAGACACTTTAGAAACAATGATGTAAATTTGTTAAAAATCAAAGGATGGAAGAAAATATATCAAGCAAACAGCCACCAAAAAAGAGCAGGAGTGGCAATACTAATCTCAAATAAAATAGACTTTAAAACAAAATCCACCATAAAAGGCAAAGAAAGTCGCTACATCATGATAAAAGGGAGGATCCAGCATGAAGACAAAACCATAATAAACATCTATGCACCCAATGATAGGGCTCCAACATATATAAAACAAACGTTAACAGCGGTGAAAAGAGAAATTGACACTTCCACTATAATAGACTTCAACACACCACTCTTGGTAAAGGACAGAACGTCTAGAAAGAAACCCAGCAAAGATACAGAAGATCTTAATGGCACGATCAGCCAACTTGAACTCATAGACATATATAGAACACCCCACCCAACAGCTTCAAAGTACACATTCTTTTCCAACACACAAGGCGCATTCTCCAGAATAGACCATATTTTAGACCACAAAGCAACCCTCAACAAAATCAAAACATTGAGTTAATACAAAGTATATTTTCTGATCACAATGCCATCAAAGTAGAAATTGACAACAGGGAGAGCAAGGAAAAAAAAAAAATTGCATGGAAGCTAAATAATGCCCTGTGTAAGAACCACTGGGTAATAGAAAAAAATCACAGATGAGATAAAAAAAAATCCTAGAATCAAATGAGAATGAAAACACATCATACCAAAACATTTGGGACACAGCAAAGGCAGTAATCGGAGGTCAATTTGTAGCAATAGATGCACACATCAAAAAAGACGAAAGGGACAGAATCAAAACATTAGCTACACAATTTGAACAAATAGAAAGAGAACAGTAAAAGAAGCCTACAGCCACCAGAAGAAAGGAAATAATAAAGATCAGAGCAGAAATAAATGAACTATAGAATAGAAAAAATATAGAAAGAACCAAAAAACCAAGAGTTGATTCTTTGAAAGGGGCAACCAGATCAACAAACCACCAGCCAAACGGACAAAAGCAAAACAGGAGGGGATGAAAATCAAATAAGAAATGAAATGGGAGATACTACAACATATCTAACTGAAAGAAAAAGGATCATAAAAGAGTATTATGAAAAACTGTACTCCAACAAATTTGAAAATCTAGAGGAAATGGATAAATTTCTAGAAACATACTACCTACACAAACTATCACAAATTCTGATGTTGAAAATCTGAACAGACCCATAACAAAACTCTTAGTAAAATATATATACAAGGGAAATTCCTCAATATAATAAAGGGTATCTATGCAAAACCAACAGCCAACATCTTTCTTTTTTTTTATTGTTGTAGTTTAAATGAAGTTTACATTTTGAGTTAGTCTCCCATACAAAATTTTATATACACATTATTATGTGAAACTAATTGCTCACCCCATTCTGTGACAGCAAACTCCTTCTTTCTGCCCCTGATTCACCATGTCCGTTCAACTAGCTCCTAATACTCTCTGCCTTCCCATCTCACTCCTCGACAGAAGCTGCCCATTTGGTCTCTTGTATCTACTTGAGCTAAGAGGCACACTCCTCACGAGTATCACTTTATGTCCTACAGTCCAGTCAAATCCCTGTCTGAAGAGTTGGTCTCGGAAGATGTTTTAGTTATGGGCTGATAGAGAATCCAGGGGCTGTGCTTTCTGGGATTCCTCCAGTCTCAGTCAGACCATTACGTCTGGTCTTCTTAGTAGAATTTGAGTAATGAACCCCACCTTTCTCTTCTTTTGTTATGGGTTTATTTAGTTGCTCTGCCTCTGTTGTGTTAATTTAGGTAGGGAATGAGTTTCTAGAAATTTTTCCATTTCCTCTAGGTTTTCAAATTTGTTAGAGTACAACTTTTCATAGTAATCTGTTACGATTCTTTTAATTTCACTTGGGTCTGTTGTGATATTGCCCATCTCATTTCTTATAAGTGCTATCTGCTTCATCTCTTGTTTTTCTTTTATCAGTTGGCCAATGGTTTATCAATTTTGTTGATCTTTTCAAAGAACCAGCTTTTAGACTTGTTAACTCTTTTAATTGTTTTTCTATTCTCTATTTCATTTAATTCTTCTCTAATTCTTATTATTTCCTTCTTTCTGGGCCCTGAGGGCTTCTTTTGCTGCTCTCTTTCTACTTGTTCCAGTTTTATGGCTAATATTTTGATTATGGTCCTTTCTTCCTTTTGGATGTGTGCATTTATTGCTATAAGCTGACCTCTGAGCACTGCTTTTTCTGTGTCCCAAAGGTTCTAGTAGGATGTGTTTTCATTCTCGTTTGATTCTATGAATTTCTTTATTCCATCCTTAATTTCTCCTATAACCCAGTAGTTTTTGAGCAAGGTGGTGTTCAGTTTCCATGTGTTTGATTTTTTTTGCTTGTTTTTTCTGTTGTTGATTTCCACTTTTATGGCTTTATGGTCAGAAAAGATGCTTTGTAATATTTCCATGTTTTGGATTTTGTTAAGGCTTGCGTTTTGGCCTAATATGTGGTCTATTATGGAGAAAGTTCCATATGCATTGGAAAAGAAAGTATACCTGGCTGCTGTTGGGTGCAGTGTTTGGCATATGACTATGAGACCAGGTTGGTTGATTGTAGCATTTATCTCTTCCATGTCTTTGTTAAGCTTCTTTCTAGATGTTCTGTCCTTCACCGAAAGTGGCGTGTTGAAGTCTCCTACTACTATTGTGGAGCCGTCTCTCTATCTTTTCAGTGCTGCTAGGGTTTGCTTCATGTATTTTGGAGCCCTGTCATTGGGTGCGTAAATGTTTATTATAGTTATGGCCTCTTGGTGTACTGACCTTTTAATCATTATATAGTGCCCTTCCTTATCCTTTGTGGTGGATTTTACTTTAAAGTCTATTTTATCAGAGGTTAATATTGCCACTCCTTCTCCATTTTCAGTGTTGTTTGCTTGATATATTTTTTTCCATCCTCTGAGTTTTAGCCTGTTTGTGTCTTTAAGTCTAAGGTGCATCTCCTGTAGGCAGCACGTAGATGGATCATGCTTTTTTATCCAATCTGCCACTATCTGTCTCTTTATAGGTGCATTAAGTCCATTTACATTCAGCATAATTATTGATATGTATGAGTTTAGTGCTGTCATCCTGATGTCTCTTTTTGTGTGTTGTTCACAGTTTCCTTGTTCCCCTTAATTTTCTGTGCTGAGCCGTTTTTCTTTATGTATTTTTTTTTTCAACTTTTGCTTTGTTCTAGATTTTATGTTTGCTGGTCTTTATGTTTTTCTACGTTTATATTTTGACTTGTAGGATTGTTAATTTCCTTTGTGGTTACCTTAATATTTACCCCTATTTTTCTAAGTTTATACTAGTCTTTTGTTTCTTTATATCACTTTGATTTACCTTCCATATGAAAAATCTATGTCTGCATTTTTTAAGTCCCTCTTTTTTGTTTTAATGTTGTCCTTTTCTAAATTTTGATATCTGTTTCCCTATTTTCAATGTTTTAGCTTTGATGTATTTTCAGCTTCCCTATCTGAGTCAATATCTAGTTGCTCTGTCCTGTGTTTTAGTCTTGCGTTGTTATCTGATGTTATTGATTATCTAACCGTAGGACTCCCTTCAGTATTTCTTGTAATTTTGGTTTTGCTTTTGCAAATTCCCTGAACTTCTGTTTATCTGGAAATACCCTAATTTCACCATCATATTTGAGAGACAGTTTTGCTGGATATATAATTCTTGGCAGGCAGTTGTTTTCCTTCAAGTCTTTATACATGTCATCCCATTGCCTTCTTGCCTGCATGGTTCCTGCTGAATAGTCAGAGCTTATTCTAATTGACTGTCTTTTGTAGCTGACTTTCCTTTTATCTCTAGCTGCTCTTAAAATTCTCTCTTTATCTTTGGTTTTGGTAAGTTTCATCATAATATGTCTTGGTGACTTTCTTTTGGGATCTACCTTATGTGGGGTTCGATGAGATTCTTGGATCGATATCTTCTCATCTTTCATGATATCAAGGAAGTTTTCTGTCAACAAATCTTCAACAATTTCCTCTGTATTTTCTGTTAGGTTATTTCTCTTGAGAGAGTCCCACGTGATTCTTAGAGTTTATTTATTCTTTTTAATTCTTTTACCTGATTTTTCCTCAAATAAGTTGGCGTCGAGTGCTTTATCTTCAATGTCACTAATTCTAACTTCTACTGCTTCAGTTCTGCTCCTATGACTTCCTATTGAGTTGTCTAATTCAGAAATTTTATTGTTAATCTTCTGGATTTCTGACTGCTGTCTTCTATGGATTCTTGCAGCCTATTAAATTTGTCATTACGCACTTGAATAACTTTTTTAAGTTCCACTACTACTTTGTCTGTATGTTCCCTGGATGTTTCTGCATTTTGAGAATTTCCTTTCTAATTTCAAGAAGAGTTCCATATATTAATCTTTTGTATTCTGCCTCCGGTAATTCCAAGAAGTTCTCTTCCTCCGGAGAATTTATTGATTCTTTATTTTGGGAGCTTGCTGAAGCCATCATGGACTGCCTCTTTATGTGATTTGATATTGACTGTTGTCTCCAAGCCATCGATAAGTTATTATAATTTTATTTTATATTAGTTTAGTGAGTCCTAGCTTCTTGTTTTGTTTTGATATGCCCAAATGGGCTGCTCGTGTGTGCTAGTTTGATTATTGGAACCTTTGAAGCTCTAACATCTTGTCACCAGGTAGTTAGTTCTGTAACTAAGTATGTGCACACGGGAGTCTGTTAAATTTTCCTATATGGGTTCAGCTCAGGTGTCCAGGCTGTCCATCTCCAAGTGTGTGATGAAGGCTCTCACCACCAGTCCTAGAGAGGCATGCGTGATTGGTGCAGGCACTGGACTCTGGCTGTGGTAGGGGATCTTGTGCTGAGCCAGGCAGGGGGCTGATGGCTGCCCCTGAGAGTCTGAAAAGAAAGCGTGTCCCTATTCCTTAGGGCGAGTAGGTAGGTGAGTTTTACAGCCGGAATATGAGCACCCCACTCTGTTAGCTGTAAAGACTCGAGGGCACCACTTTATCTTGGACTACTGTAGCAGGTGACTAGGTGGCTTAGGTGATACCACAGGTCCTCAAGCCCCTGTTGCAGATCGATAAAAGTGCCTACTTAAGGGGCAGGGCTGTGTCAAGGGTCACAAATCTGCCAGTTCACAGCTGAAGCAGTTGAAGTTAAACTTCAGGTGTTTGCCCTGTTGTACTGTGGTAGTGAGGGCTAATGCTGTTGAGATGGGTCCCCACAAGTCTATACAGTGTTGGAAGGCACTCAGAGTCTGTGTACCCCTAATATCTGTGCCTAGCAAAGGAGTTGTGCCCACCCTGAGTTCCTGGCTAAGGGGAGACAGTAACTTATTTGTTCCCTCTCCAGGGCCAGCAGGATGGGTCAGGGCACCTTTTGGGATCTATTTCTGGCCCAGGGGACTCAGAGACTTCTGACGGCGGGACTGGTGCAGAGCAAGGAGGGAGGAGGTAAAAGGGAGAGAGATTTTTCCCAAATGGACTTTTAAAAAAAAATTGCCACGAAAGGTCACATGCATGTACTTATCTTTAGCCATTTGGGAGCTGCTTTTCATGGATTCAGAGAGTCCAAACAGAATCTCTGCTTCCGGATCTCTCTTGATGTGGAAGCTGCCTCCTGAGCACACGCATGAAGCTGTTTGCCTGCTTCACTGCACACCCGAAGTCTTTCGGGGCTGAAGAGCTGCAGTTCCTGCCACTGCCAGTCTGGCACTCCTTGTTTTTTATTTACCATCTTCCTCTCCCCCTGCTACTCAGTCCGATTTCTCAACTTTGCCTTGTTCAGGGCTCCTAGACATTCGTGGGAAAGGTGAGACCAAGATGGTGGAGTAGTTAGACTCTTCTTATATCCCTCTTACAACAAAGACCTGGAAAAACAAGTGATTTGATGCTATATGAATATATAGGAGCGAGCCCTGAACAAGGCAAAGTTGAGGAACCAGACTGAGTGATGGGGCAGGGGAGAGGGAGATTGTTTAGAAGAAGCGAAGAGTGCCAGAGCCTAGGCAGCAAAACTGCAGCTCTGCAGCCACTCCAGTCCGCAGTGAAGCAGGCAAACAGTTGTACTGTGTGCCCACTCAGGAAGCCAGGAAGCAGTTTCCACATTTAGAGAGACCCAGCAACAGAGATTCTACTTGGACACTCCGAACCAGTGAAATGCAGCTCCCAAGTGGCTAAGATACCTACATGCTTGTGGCCTTTGGCTGGGATTTAAAAAAAAAAAGAATGCCCATTACGGAAAAACCTCTCTCCCTTTTACCTCCTTCCTCTGCACTCTACACCAGGAGTCTGCTGGGCTGGAAGTAGATCCCAAAAGGTGCCCTGACCCATCCTGCTGGCCCTGGAGAGGGAACAAATAAGTTACTGTCTCCCCTTAGCCAGGAACTCAGGGTGGGCACAACTCCTTTGCTAGGCACAGATATTAGGGGTACACAGACTCTGAGTGCCTTCCAACACTGTATAGACTTGTGGGGACCCATCTCAACAGCATTAGCCCTCACTACCACAGTACAACAGGGCAAACACCTGAAGTTTAACTTCAACTGCTTCAGCTGTGAACTGGCAGATTTGTGACCCTTGACACAGCCCTGCCCCTTAAGTAGGCACTTTTATCGATCTGCAACAGGGGCTTGAGGACCTGTGGTATCACCTAAGCCACCTAGTCACCTGCTACAGTAGTCCAAGATAAAGTGGTGCCCTCGAGTCTTTACAGCTAACAGAGTGGGGTGCTCATATTCCGGCTGTAAAACTCACCTACCTACTCGCCCTAAGGAATAGGGACACGCTTTCCTTTCAGACTCTCAGGGGCAGCCATCAGCCCCCTGCCTGGCTCAGCACAAGATCCCCTACCACAGCCAGAGTCCAGTGCCTGCACCAATCACGCATGCCTCTCTAGGACTGGTGGTGAGAGCCTTCATCACACACTTGGAGATGGACAGCCTGGACACCTGAGCTGAACCCATATAGGAAAATTTAACAGACTCCCGTGTGCACATACTTAGTTACAGAACTAACTACCTGGTGACAAGATGTTAGAGCTTCAAAGGTTCCAATAATCAAACTAGCACACACGAGCAGCCCATTTGGGCATATCAAAACAAAACAAGAAGCTAGGACTCACTAAACTAATATAAAATAAAATTATAATAACTTATCGATGGCTTGGAGACAACAGTCAATATCAAATCACATAAAGAGGCAGTCCATGATGGCTTCAGCAAGCTCCCAAAATAAAGAATCAATAAATTCTCCGGAGGAAGAGAACTTCTTGGAATTACCGGAGGCAGAATACAAAAGATTAATATATGGAACTCTTCTTGAAATTAGAAAGGAAATTCTCAAAATGCAGAAACATCCAGGGAACATACAGACAAAGTAGTAGTGGAACTTAAAAAAGTTATTCAAGTGCGTAATGACAAATTTAATAGGCTGCAAGAATCCATAGAAGACAGCAGTCAGAAATCCAGAAGATTAACAATAAAATTTCTGAATTAGACAACTCAATAGGAAGTCATAGGAGCAGAACTGAAGCAGTAGAAGTTAGAATTAGTGACATTGAAGATAAAGCACTCGACGCCAACTTATTTGAGGAAAAATCAGGTAAAAGAATTAAAAAGAATAAATAAACTCTAAGAATCACGTGGGACTCTCTCAAGAGAAATAACCTAACAGAAAATACAGAGAAAATTGTTGAAGATTTGTTGACAGAAAACTTCCTTGATATCATGAAAGATGAGAAGATATCGATCCAAGAATCTCATCGAACCCCACATAAGGTAGATCCCAAAAGAAAGTCACCAAGACATATTATGATGAAACTTACCAAAACCAAAGATAAAGAGAGAATTTTAAGAGCAGCTAGAGATAAAAGGAAAGTCAGCTACAAAAGACAGTCAATTAGAATAAGCTCTGACTATTCAGCAGGAACCATGCAGGCAAGAAGGCAATGGGATGACATGTATAAAGACTTGAAGGAAAACAACTGCCTGCCAAGAATTATATATCCAGCAAAACTGTCTCTCAAATATGATGGTGAAATTAGGGTATTTCCAGATAAACAGAAGTTCAGGGAATTTGCAAAAGCAAAACCAAAATTACAAGAAATACTGAAGGGAGTCCTACGGTTAGATAATCAATAACATCAGATAACAACGCAAGACTAAAACACAGGACAGAGCAACTAGATATTGACTCAGATAGGGAAGCTGAAAATACATCAAAGCTAAAACATTGAAAATAGGGAAACAGATATCAAAATTTAGAAAAGGACAACATTAAAACAAAAAAGAGGGACTTAAAAAATGCAGACATAGATTTTTCATATGGAAGGTAAATCAAAGTGATATAAAGAAACAAAAGACTAGTATAAACTTAGAAAAATAGGGGTAAATATTAAGGTAACCACAAAGGAAATTAACAATCCTACAAGTCAAAATATAAACGTAGAAAAACATAAAGACCAGCAAACATAAAATCTAGAACAAAGCAAAAGATGAAAAAAAAAATACATAAAGGGCTCGTAGATCTTCATATGCAATCAAATCGCTTGTTTTTCCAGGTCTTTATTGTAAGAGGGATATAGGAAGCCAACTGACTACTCTGCGATCTTGGCCTCGCCTCCTCCAGCATCATTCTAAATGGAGAGAAGCTGAAAACATTTCCCTTGAGAACAAGAATGAGATAAGGATGTCCGTTATCATCATTCCTATTTAACATTGTGCTGGAAGTCCTAGCTAGAGTAATCGGTCAAGAAAAAGAAATAAACTGCATAGAAGTTCATAATGAAGTAGTAAAAGTGTCCCTATTTGCAGATGATATGATACTATATATGGAAAACCCAAAAGACTCCATGAGAAAGATTCAGCAGAGTAGCAGGATACAAGATAAACACACAAAATCAGTTGGATTCCTATATATGAACAAAGAGAACAACAAAAAGTAAATCAGGAAAGCAATATCATTTATAATAGTGCCCCCACCCCCCAATAAAATACTTAGGAATAAATCTAACCAGGAATGTAAAAGTACTTTACAAAGAAAACTACAAAACACTACTGCAAGAAACCATAAAAGATCTACATGTATGGAAAAACATACCATGCTCATGGATAGGTAGACTCAACATTGTGAAAATGACAATTCTACCTAAAGCAATCTACAAATTCATTAGAGTCTCCATGTAAATACCAATAACATTCTTTAAAGAGTTGGAAAAAATAATCATTAACCTTATATGGAAAGGGAAGAGGCCTCACAGAAGTAAAGCATTATTTAAGAGGAAGAATAAATTAGGAGGACTGGCACTATCTGCCTTCAAAACCTACTATATAGCTATGGTAGTCAAAGCAGCCTAATACTGGTACAACAACAGCTACATTGACCAATGGAACAGAATCAGACCCCAGAAGTAAATCCGTGCACCTACAGTTACCTGATCCTCGACAAGGGCCCAAAGTCCTTGAAATGGGGAAAACATAGTCTTTTTAACAAGTGGTGCTGGCAAAACTGAATGTCCATCTGCAAAAAAAAAAAAAAAAAATGAAACAGGACCCACCCCCCATACCGTGCACAAGATCTAATTCAAAGTGGATCAAAGACCTAAGTCTAAAACAAAAATTATAAAGACTATAGAAGAAAAAACTAGAATCAATGCTAGAGACCCTAATACATGGCATCAATAGGATACAAACAATAACTAACAACACATAAACTCCAGAAGATAAGCTAGATAACTGGGATCTTCTAAAAATTAAACACTTATGCTCATCAAAAGACTTCACCAAAAGAGAACCTACAGACTGGGGAAAAAATGTTGGCTATTCAAATCTGACAAAGGTCTAATCTCTAAAATCTACAGGAAAATCCAACACCTCTACCACAAAAAGACAAATAATCCAATTAAAAAATTGGCAAAGGAAATGAACAGACACTTCACCAAAGAAGACATTCAAGGGGCTAACAGACACATGAAGAAATGCTGAGGATCACTAGCCATTAGGAAAATGCAAATCAAAACCACAATGAGATAACATCCCACCCCAGAATTACTCACACTAATCAAAATACAGAAAATAACAAATGTTGGAGAGGCTGTGGGGAGATTGGAACTCTTATGCACTGCTGGTGGGAATGCAAAATGGTACAACAAAATGCTGCTTCCTTAGAAAGCTAGAAATAGAAATACCATATGATCCAGCAATCCCACTTCTAGGAATATATCCTAGAGAAATAAGAGCTGTCACATGAATAGACATATGCACACCCATGTTCATTTCAACATTGTTCACAATAGCAGAAAGATGGAAACAACCTAGATACCCATCAACAGAAGAATGGATAAACAAACTATGGTACATACAACAGAATACTTCACAACGAGAAAGAACAATAATGAATCTGTGAAGCATCTCACAACACGGATGAATCTGGAGGGCAACATGCTGAAAGAAATAAGTCAATCACGAAAGGACAAATATTGTGTGAGACCACTACTATCAAAACCCATGAAAAGGTTTACACACAAAAAGAAATAATCTTTGATGGTTACGAGGGAGATAAGCGGTAACTATGGTGAAGTGTAAGACAGTACGCAATACTGGGGAAGCCAGCACAACTTGTTCTGGGTAAGGTCATGGAAGCTCCATGGACAAATCCAAACTCCCTTAGGGACTGAATTGCTAGGCTGAGGGCTATGGGGACCATGGTCTCAGGGAACATCTAGCTCAATTGGCAAAACAGTTTTTAAAGAAAATGGTCTACGTTCTACTTTGTCAAGTAGCGTCTTGGGTCTTAAAGGTCTATGAGCTGCCATCTAAGATACTCCACTGGTCTCACCCCCTTCAGGAGCAAGGGAAAGTGAAGAAAACTAAAGACAAAAAGGAAAGATTAGTCCAAAGGACTAATAGAGCAGAACGACTATGGCCTCTACCAGACTGAGTCCAGTACAACTAGATGGTGCCCAGCTACCACCACTGACTGCTCTGACTGGATCACAACAGAGGGTTCTGGACAGAGCTGGAGAAAAATGTAGAACAAAATTGTAACTCACAAAAAAAAGACCCGACTTACTGGCCTGACAGAGACTGGAGAAACCCCAAGATTATGGCCCCTGAATACCCTATTAGTTCAATAATGAAGTCACTCTGGAGTGTCAACTTTTAGCCAAAGATTAGACAGGTCCATAACACAATACGAAACTAAATGGGCACACTAGCCCAGGGGCAAGGACTAGAAGGCAGGAGGGGACAGGAAAGCTGGTAATAGGGAACCCAAGGTCGAGAAGGGAGAGTACTGACATGTCATGGGGTTATTAACCAATGCAATAAAACAATATATGTACTAACTGTTTAATGAGAAGCTAGTTTGTTCTGTAAACCTTCATCTAAAGTTCAATAAAAAAAAAATTAAAAAATAATTGAATTCCTGATGAACTCTATCCTAACATTAATTCCCTAGCCATTTTGAATTAATGACTCCATTCAAAATTAAGGCGTATCTATTTACTTAGGTTGAGTAGCATTATTTTATAAACTGCAGCCAGGGCTGTCTTCTACTGGAATGACAGCCATTATTCCAACCTCAGAAGTAGAATTAGACCAGTTTGAAGTCTTTATTGATCATTACTTTTCACAAATTGAAAAAGTTATAAGACTGACAGGTTGTTCACAGCTAATCTGAATTCTTACCTAATTTAGAAAATAAGAGAATCTATTAACCTTAAACAAACATATTCCAAAACCCGTTGCTGTTGAGTTGATTCCAACTCAAATAAACTCTATAGGACAGAATAGAACTGCTCCACAGGATTTTAAGTCTGTAAATCTTTCCTGGAGCAGACTGCCCCATCTTTCACCTCAAAGTAGCTGAGTATAGTCACCAACCTTGTGGTTATCAGCCCAGTGCTTAACCACTGCACCACCAGGGCTCCTTGAAAACAAGCATATTAAAAAACCCATTGCCGTCATCCATTCTGACTCATAGCGACCCTATAGGACAGAGTAGAATTGCCCCATAGAGTTTCCCAGGAGTGCCTGGTGGATTCGAACTGCTGACCTTTTGGTTAGCAGCAGTAGCACTTAACCACTATGCCACCAGGGTCTCCACAAACAGACATATTAGGCAACATTATTTCCCCAGAGCTTAGCACTTTGTGTTTCTAAAGTCAATAACAGAAACTCAGTGTTACCTAAGTGAAACAGGGTGTTAAAATAAGAAAAAAAAAAAAAGAATCAAAAACCCTAGATTTTAACTGATTGTGATGTCAGTTAGTGCATACCAGATTGTTTGAATTGTGAAATTTATTTTTAATTTTTTGTACTATGCATTTGCAATATCTCAGTGCAAACTTCCCAGATACATTTTACATTTTCTCACAGGCGTTAGACTACAAGGGAGCCCAAAATGACAGCCATCAAATCATACTGTATTTTCGTAACATACTTACTGTCTGACTTTCCTAAATGACTGTATTATACTGCTTCCTCTCTCCTACAGCCTTTAACTACAACCTCTTTCACGTGATGATCTCAATTCCAATTCACTGAGACAGTTGAAGCAGTCAAAAGAAATCTTCAGACAGTGTTCGTCACCACCTTTATCCTTGTTCTTGCGCCTGTGCCCACATACTTCACCATCTTTACCCATTGTTTGATAATCTGTATATCCCTAATTAGTACACCTCTCCTAGATCTTTCCCATGTGCACCTGAGTAAGCTGTTTTACCTACTATCTTAAAGACATAGTTTGCTAATTCAGTTTCTCCAGGCTGTCCTTTCTTTTCTTCCATTATTAGCAAAATTTTTCGAAAGGATTGTCTGTAATTGCTGTCTCCTATTACATATATATCCCATTTTCACTTGGACTGTCTTAAATAAGCTTTTGTCCACAACACTCCACAAAACCTGCTCTTAATAAGGCTACTGCTGAATTCTGCGTTGCTAAATACAATGGCTAATGCTCAGACCTCATCTAATTTAGCTATAAGCTGTACTTGATGTGTTTGCTCACTCTCCTTTTGGAAATTTTTTTTTTTTCACTTGGTTACTGGCTACCACGTATTCTTAATTTTTCTCCTACTCCGATGTTTCTCTTGCAGAACTGTCTTTGTTATGCTGACTTCTTATTTGCAGAGGGGTCCAAGACACTATGTCTTTACAATCAATCTCTGTCTATTTCTCCCCACACATCTCTTTCTCTTTTATCTTTCTCTATCTACCTTCATGATGATCCTGCCTAGTATCATAGCTTTAAGTATCATTAATATATTGATACCGTCTAAATTTGTATCTCTTGCCCAGATCTTCTATCCTCTAACCTGTAATATCATTTACATACACTTTCTCTGTATCTCCACTTTGAAATTTAACATACTCAAAAGAGAGAAAAAGATTGCTGGTCAGAAACAAACAAGCAACAATTCCCTGTCTTTACTGAAATTTTGATGTCCTATTAAAAAAAAAAAGTGTGAAATTTTTTGCATTAATTTTGATTTTTAAATATTTCGTTAAAATGTTATTTCCTGAAAAAACATGTGCACGAAACTGAGCTCCTCATCTCCCAAACTCCAAACCTGCATTTCCTACTTTTCAAATAATGGAAACAACCTATTTTGTTTCATTCTCATCTAAATTTAAGAAATTTAATTCTGTTAAGTCACACCCTATTTGAAATTATCAAACAGCTTCTGCTCTCAAGGTAAAATTCAACATAACTTTTTGACGTCATTTCCTGGAACCTACTGTCTTAGCTCTAAAAGAAATATTTTCTAATATATTCCAGTAAACTTTGTCATGAACTGTTGACCATCTTGGGAAATATAAAATATCTAAAAAAAAAATGACTTGCCAAAGCATTCATTTTTCAGACAAATCCGTCCAACTTTATCATCATAATTTAGAAAACTACTACCAAGGCACTATTCTTCAATTAGTCAAATTTTTCTGATATTAATTATCATGTCTGTTATATTTTGTTATCATGTATGTTGACAATTATAACAAGGCCCCAGAAACTTGGATGAAAGATACATTTATTAACAGGATTTCTTGTGATTTTGGTTCAGTCATGTTTGATGATTTCCTACACAATTCCTTCCATTTTACAACTGAAATGAAACCAGTTTGTCTAATAGCTTTTGTTTTGTATAAAAGAGTTTATAAAAATATTTCTAAGACTTACCAAGAAAATATAATTCAGTAATTTAGTTTTACAATCGATCTCTGAAGTTATTTCCATTACATGTTATTGTTATTAGTTGCCTTAAAGTCAACTCTGACTCATGGCAATACCATGTGTGCAGAGTAGAACTGTTCCATAGTGTTTTCAAGGTTATGACTTTTCTGATTGCCAGGGCTGTTTTCTGAGGCACCTTTGGGTGGGTTCGAACTGACAAACTTTTGGCTAGTAGTTGGCTAGGAAAATCATCAAAAAACCTTAAGGAAGTTATTCAACTTTCAAGCAAGAAAAAAAAATACTATATAATAAGTGTTGCTTTAAAGTGTCAACCTATCTTCAGATATTGTTAAAAATGAAGAAAACTGAAGTCACATGCTAACTTAAACCATGGAAACCCTTAAGTGTCAAAAAAGAAAGATTGTCAGACAATTTGGAGATGAAAGTAAGCACTGCTAAGTAGGATATCTAAGCAATATGATCAATGCTTATGAACTAATAGATATAATGGAGAAATAATATGAAGAAGAAATATTATGATTTTATTGATGAGAAAGTATATGACATTAGCATGTATGTCAATTAAACACACAGCTGAGTTTATCACTTCATGTTTTTTGTCCAAAATTTTTATTTAACCTTGGTCTGAATTTATCTATCACCAATCTAGTTCATTTTGTTTATAATTTTAATTTTTCTACTGATTTTTATTTTTAATGAATAATTTTATTTATTTTTGAACTTTTTATTGTGGTTTAGGTGAAAGTTTACAGAGCAAGTTAGTTTACTATTCTACAGTTTATACTCAGCTTGTTCTTGACATTGGTTGGAATACCCTCAATGTGTCAGCACTCTCCCCTCTTCCTCCCTGGGTTCCCTGTTCCATTCACCCATCTTTCCTGCCCCTACCTACCTTCTGAACTTCGCTTTTGGGAAAATGGTAACATTTTGGTCTTGTATAGTTGATTGTTCTGAGATGTACCTTCCTCAAGAATGTTATTGTACCTTTTGTACGCCTGTCTATCATTTGGCTGAGAGGTGATCTCTGGGAGGAGGTTCATTTCCAAGTTTGAAGAGTGTGTAAGGGCCATAGTCCTTAGGGTTTCACAATCTCTATCAGATCAGTAAATCTGGCCTTTTTTATAAATTTGAATTTTGTTCTACATTTTTCTCCCACTCCTTTCAGGACCTTCTATTGTGATTCCAGTCAGAGTGGTCAACAGTCGTAGCTGGTCACCATTTAATTCTTCTGAACTCAGGCTAGTGGAGGCTGCCATTCATATGGTCCCTTAGTCCTTTGAACTAATTGTTTCCTTGAGTCTTTGGTTTTCTTCATTCTTCTTTGGTCCAGATGGGAAGAGACCAATAGTGCTATCTTAGATGGCTGCTTGCAAGCTTTTAAGACCCCAGTGGCTACTCACTAAGGTAGAAAATTGTCTTTATGGACTATGTTATGCCAATTGACCTAGAAGTCCCCCAAGGATATGGTCCTAAACATTCAAGTTCAGTGTTTCATTACCATGAGGTATTTGGTTATGGTTAAGAAGTTTTCATGACTGTGATCCCTGTGTGCACTATTATATTCACATATATATTTACTGTATATAAAAGTATGCAGGTAGAAATGTCCACTGCCAAACCCATATATGCTCATGGGTGTACACCTATGTGCCAAATGACACCTGATCAGCTTATGTATATGTGTACCCACTAGTAAATTATTGTCTGTTATTACTTTTTTTTCAGGACTGTACAAGTAATAGTGTTTACCGTTATTGCCTACTACTCTTGCGTACCTCTCAGAGTCTTTCTTTGATTTGGTCATGTTATGCTGACTCCCCCCATATTGCGTATTGGCTTTCCCTTCACTAAAGTTAGTAAGTGTCTTCTATCTAGTTAGTGATTTTTCGTCCCTTCCCCTCCGATCCCTGGTAACCATGAAAGAATATTTTTTTTTCTGTGTCTATTGATTTCTTTATGTTATACCTCTTTGTATTTTATTTTAGTCATCATTATAGGGATTTCAATAAACAAAATTTCATAGTCTGCATAGAGGAAATATTGGCGCAGTTTACACAAAATATAGAAAACTTATAACTGCACAGGCCTAATAATTTCAGCTGCACAGGCCCATAAAGTCACTCCTACTCTTTATGCCAGATTTGTAATATGTACTTCATCTACATGTGTTAAAAGAACATAGGATAGAGGGGCAAGATGGCGCTCTAGGCAGAAACACCACGCCGTCCCTCCATAGCAAAGATCCGAAAAACTAAGCCTAACAGAGAATCAACAATCCTGAAACCCTAGAACACCAAATGAAGAGATAAAGAACTCAGCCAAACACCAAACGGAGTGAGAATACTAAAAGAGAACGGAGAACGAGGAGAGACTCAGGCAGAGATTCCTTACCAGCTAACGCAGCGCGGATCCACCATCTTGGATTCCTATAGGAGACCAGCAAACGGGAGAGCAGCCTTGCAGAGCATCTGGTCGGAGACAGAACGACCGGTAAACTGTGGTGCGCGCTCTCCCACCACCCACCCCTCTCCGCCTCAGCTGGGGATCCCCTGCTCTCCGTGGCCATGGTCCCTGAGCTGGGGGGCGCAGGTGCTTGGATTCCGCACGCCCGGGCTGGAGGCTTTCTGGGAGCCGTTTGCTGGCACCTAGCGAAGCTTTTCCTGCCGCCTCCCCCTCCTTTTGCCTGGGTGCCTGGTTCCGAGTGCCGTCTCTGCTCTCTCCTGCGGGGCTGTAGGGCTGCGTGCGGGCGTGTGGCTGTTTCTAGGTCTGGACTCCCACGTGGGTGGGATCCCGGGGCCTTTGTTCGTTCGCCCCTCTGCTTTCCGTGGCCGGAGTCCCTGAGCTGGGGGGCGCTGGTGCTTGGAGTCCGTGCGCCCGGGCTGGGGGCTTTCTGGGAGCCGTTTGCTGGCTGCTAGCGAGCCTTTTTCTGCCCCCTCCCCCTCCTTTCGCCTGAGTGCCTGGTTCCGAGTGCCGTCTCTGCTCTCTCCTGCGGGGCTGTAGGGCTGCGTTCGGGTGTGTGGCTGTTTCCAGGTCTGGGCTCCCGCGCGGGTGGGATCCTGGGGCCTTTGTTCGTTGGCCCCTCTGCACCCCGTGGCCACGGTCACTTAACCCCGAGACTACCGGCTTCTTGGAATTCGCGCCCCTGAGTGGGGGCTCTCTGGGTCCCATTTGTAGGCACTGACTGCTGGTGTTGCCCTTTTTTTTTTTTTTTTCTCAATTTTATTTTTCTTCCTTTTTTGATTAGTTTTGTCATCTTTTACCTCTTTTTCCCTTTTGTCTTTCTTCATTGCTTAATTTCTCGTCTCTCTATCTCTTCCTTCTCTTTCTGATCCCTGAATACCAGGCGATGTATGCCTCTGTACCTTCTGGCCAGGCTGAGCTGTGAAAATTGAGACCGACTCCCCCAGACCTCATAGCTGCATCGCTGGGATCCCTGGGAACTTTGCAGTTCTTTAACTTTTCTGATTTTTATCTGGTCATTCTTTCCTTTTCTTTCTCTTCCCCCTTCTGGTTTCCTCCATCCCATAGTCTCTCATCCGTACATTCCAACGACAAGCTTCCCTAGCATTCTTTTATGTTTGTACGCTTTTTGCTCCTCCTCCTCTCTCCTCTCTCCCATATCCAGCTTAGCTTCACACATAACCATCTTCCCGCTGCACCCTACCTACCTGCACTGTGCACTAGACATCACACCACCAAGCGGTACAGGCATGCCGTATTGGAACCTGCCCAGCACTGACTACCGACCGTCCTGGTGGCTGCGGTGAGTGCCACAAGCAACCCGTCCCAGTGGCTCCTCCTCAGCTAGATCTGCCCAGCTGTACCACAAGAACGAAACAAACAACAAAAAAAAATCTACAATCAATAAACGAGAGAAATATCTACTGAATACCCCGAAAACAGCAAACAATATCAAAACATTTACAAAAACAAGACAAGATGGCTCCAATAGGTGTCCAAAATAAAACACCAGATAACTCTCCTGTGGAAGAAAATGCACTAGAAGTACCTGATACGGAACTCAAATCACTAATACTCGGAATTTTCCAACAACTGAGGCAAAAAGCTGACAAACATGAGGAAAAAATAGACAAATTTATGGAAAATACAGACAAAACATTGGAAGAATTCAGGAAGATGATGCAAGAACAAAATGCCAAAATAAATTCACAACTCAAAATTATACAAAAACAACAATTAGAAATCCAAAAGATAAACAACAAGATTTCAGAAATGGATGGTGTCATAGAAGGGCTGAGAAGTAGATTTGAAACCATGGAAGACAGGATCAGTGGAACTGAAGACAAACACTTGGACACAACTCTGTTTCAGGAAAACTCAGAAAAAAGAGGAAAGAAAAATGAAGAGACCCTGAGAGTTATGTGGGACACAATTAAAAGCAAAAACTTACAAGTGATTGGCATACCAGAACAGGGGGAGAAAACAGAAAACACAGAGAGGATCATTGACGAACTGCTGACAGAAAACTTTCCCAATATCATGAAAAATGAAAAGCTGGCCATCCAAGAAGCTCAACGAACCCCATATAGAAGAGACCCCAAAAGAAAATCACCAAGACATATCATATTAACACTCGCTAAAACTAAAGACAAACAAAGAATCCTGAGAGCAGCTTGTGAAAAACAAGAAGTCACATACAGAGGAGAAACAATAAGACTAAGCTCAGATTATTCAGCAGAAACCATGCAGGCAAGAAGGCAATGGGATGACATATATAAAATCTTGAAAGAAAAAAATTGTCAGCCAAGAATAATATATCTTGAAAAACTCTCATTCAGATTTGATGGTGAAATTAGGTCATTTCCAGATAAACAGAAACTAAAGGAATATGCAAAAGTCAAACCAAACTTACAAGAATTATTAAAGGGAGTTCTTCAATCTGAGGACAAACAGCTTCAGCCCTCAGGCAGGACCTAGGACCTAGGACGCAGGTTCACATGAACCAGATACCATTCTAGGAACTGAACTACAGAGGACTTTCCAAAAACAAAAGATATACAACAGGGAATCAGAGAAATCAATCAAAGGATGACAACAACATCAAAACAATGAAAGAGGGAACAAACGGCATAGGTATAGAACCTTCTAAAGGAGAGGAAGGCAAGGCGATACCAAGTAAGGGTAGACTGCTTCAAAATTATAAAGATAAGGGTAAAATTCATGGTAAACACAAAAAAAGTTAACAAACCAACTCATAAAAATAAAGACGAAAAACATAAAGTCTCAACAAAAACAAAAACAAAAGAAATGAACACAAAATCCACAAACAAAAGGAACTCAGCACAAGAGAGTAAGAAGAAC
Source organism: Dugong dugon (assembly GCA_030035585.1). Lineage (NCBI taxonomy): Eukaryota > Metazoa > Chordata > Mammalia > Sirenia > Dugongidae > Dugong > Dugong dugon. The sequence continues at coordinate 103,671,286 of CM057463.1, read as the reverse complement.
AAAGAAAACTTCAGCATCACAAAAAAAAGCACTACAAAATGACAGCAACAAACTCACATCTATCAATAATTACACTGAACGTAAATGGACTCAATGCACCCATAAAGCGACGGAGAGTGGCAGAATGGATAAGAAAACAGGATCCATCAATTTGCTGTCTACAAGAGACACATCTTAGAAACAAAGATGTGAATTTATTAAAAATCAAAGGTTGGAAAAAAATATATCAAGCTAACAACTATCAAAAAAGAGCAGGAGTGGCAATTCTAATCTCAGATAAAATAGACTTTAAAACAAAATCTACCATAAAAGACAAAGAAGGACACTATATAATGATTAAGGGGATGATCCATCATGAAGACATAACCATAATAAATATCTATGCACCCAATGACAGGGCTCCAAAATACATAAAAAAAACTCTAACAGCACTGAAAAGAGAAATTGACAGTTCCACAATAATAGTAGGAGACTTCAACACACCACTCTCAGTAAAGGACAGAACAACTAAAAAGAAACTCTGCAAAGATACAGAAGACCTAAAGGACACAATCAGCCAACTGGACCTCATAGACATATATAGAACAATCCATCCAACCGCTACAAAGTACACATTCTTTTCCAATGCACATGGAACGTTCTCCAGAATAGACCACATCTTAGGCCACAGAGCAATCCTCAACAAGATCCAAAATGCTGAGATAATTCACAGTATCTTCTCTGACCACAATGCCATCAAGGTAGAAATTAACACTAGAAAGAGCAAGGAAAAAAAATCAAACACATGGAAACTGAATAATAATCTGCTTACACATCAATGGGTAATAGAAGAAATCAGAGATGGAATTAAAAAATTCCTAGAATCAAATGAAAATGAAAACACATCATACCAAAACCTTTGGGACACAGCAAAGGCAGTCCTCAGAGGACAATTTATAGCAATAGATGCACATATCAAAAAAGAAGAAAGGGACAAAATCAAAACATTAACTACAGAACTCAAACAAATAGAAAGAGAACAACAAACAAAGCCTACAACCACCGGAAGAAAGGAAATAGTAAAGATCAGAGCAGAAATCAATGAAATAGAGAACAGAAAAACAATAGAAAGAATCAACAAAACCAAAAGTTGGTTCTTTGAAAGAATCAACAAAATCGACAAACCACTGGCCAGACTGACAAAAGAAAAACAGCAGAGGGCACAAATAACCCAAATAAGAAATGAAATGGGGGACATTACAACAGACCCAACTGAAATAAAAAGGATTATAACAGAATATTATGAAAAACTATATTCCAACAAATTTGAAAACCTAGAGGAAATAGATAAATTTCTAGAAACATACGGCCTACCCAAACTACAACAAAGTGATATTGAAAATCTGAACAGACCCATAACAAGAGAAGAGATTGAAAAGGTAATAAAAAAACTCCCAACCAAAAAAAGCCCTGGCCCAGATGGCTTCACTGGAGAATTCTACAAAACATTTACAGAAGAGCTCGTACCAGTTCTACTCAAGTTATTTCAGAGCATAGAAGAGGAAGCAACACTTCCAAATTCATTCTATGAAGCCAGCATAACGCTGATACCAAAACCAGGCAAAGACATCACAAAAAAAGAAAATTACAGACCAATATCTCTCATGAATATAGATGCAAAAATTCTGAACAAAATTCTAGCCAATAGAATTCAGTATCATATCAAAAAAATAATACACCACGACCAAGTAGGATTCATACCAGGTATGCAAGGATGGTTTAACATTAGAAAATCCATCAACGTAATCCACCACATAAATAAAAGGAAAGAAAAAAATCACATGATTATCTCAATTGATGCAGAAAAGGCATTTGACAAAGTCCAACACCCATTCCTGATAAAAGCTCTCAATAAAATAGGTATAGAAGGGAAATTTCTCAACATAATAAAGGGCATCTATGCAAAACCAATGACCAACATCATTCTTAATGGAGAAAGGCTGAAAACATTCCCCCTGAAAACAGGAACAAGACAAGGATGCCCTTTATCACCACTCCTATTTAACATTGTGCTGGAAGTTCTAGCTAGAGCAGTAAGGCAAGAGAAAGAAATAAAGGGCATCCAAATTGGTAAAGAAGAAGTTAAACTCTCCCTGTTTGCAGATGATATGATACTATACATAGAAAACCCTAAAGACTCCACGAGAAATTTACTGGAAGTAATAGAAAGATTCAGCAGAGTAGCAGGATACAAGATAAACATTCAAAAATCGGTTGGATTCCTATACACCAGTAAAGAGAACGATGAAAAGGAGATCAGGAAATCAATACCATTTTCAATAGCCCCTAAAAAGATAAAATACTTAGGAATAAATCTGACCAGGAATATAAAAGACCTATACAAAGAAAACTACAAAACACTGCTGCATGAAACCCAAAGGGATCTACATAAATGGAAAAACATACCATGCTCATGGATAGGCAGACTCAACATTGTGAAAATGGCAATTCTACCTAAAGCAATCTACAAATACAATGCAATTCCGATACAAATACCAACAACATTCTTCAAAGAGATGGAAAAACTAATTATTAACTTTATATGGAAAGGGAAGAAACCCCGAATAAGTAAAGCACTACTGAAGAAGAAGAATAAAGTTGGAGGACTCACACTACCTGACTTGAGAACCTACTATACAGCTACAGTACTCAAAACAGCCTGGTACTGCTACAACAACAGAGACATTGACCAATGGAACAGAATTGAGAACTCAGATGTAAATCCATCCACCTACGGTCACCTGATTTTTGACAAGGGCCCAAAATACATCAAATGGGGAAAAGACAGTCTTTTTAACAAATGGTGCTGGCAAAACTGGATATCCATTTGTAGAAAAATGAAACAGGACCCATACCTCACACCATATACAAAAACTACTTCAAAATGGATCAAAGACCTGAATATAAAGCCTCAAACTATAAAATTCATAGAAGAAAAAATAGGACCAACACTTCAGACCTTAATACATGGCATTAACAGGATACAAACCATAAACATCAACACAAAAAACCCAACAGATAAACTAGATAATTGGGATCTTCTAAAAATCAAACATCTATGCTCTTCAAAAGATTTCACCAAAAGAGTTAAAAGAGAACCTACAGACTGGGAAAAAATTTTTGGACAGTACAAGTCAGACAAAGGTCTAATCTCCATAATCTACAAGAAAATCCAACACCTCTACAACAAAAAGACAACCAATCCTATCAAAAAATGGGCAAAGGAAATGAACAGACACTTCACCAAGGAAGACATTCAAATGGCCAACAGACACATGAGGAAATGCTCGCGATCACTAGCCATTAGAGAAATGCAAATTAAAACCACAATGAGATACCATCTCACCCCGGCATTACTGGCACGAATCAAAAACACTGGAAATAACAAATGTTGGAGGGGCTGCGGGGAGACGAAAACTCTTATACACTGCTGGTGGGAATGCAAAATGATACAGCCATTTTGGAAAATGATATGGCGTTTCCTCAGAAAGCTAGAAATAGACGTACCATTCGATCCAGCAATCCCACTCCTAGGAATATATCCTAGAGAAATAAGAGTCATCACTCGAATAGACATATGCACACCTATGTTCATGGCAGCATTATTCACAATAGCAAAACGATGGAAACAACCTCGATGTCCATCAACAGACGAATGGATACACAAACTATGGTACATACACACAACGGAGTACTATGCAACGAGAAAGAACAATGAATCGGTGAACCATCTCATAACATGGATGAAACTGGAGGACATCATGCTGAGTGAAATAAGTCAATCACAAAAGGACAAATATTGTATGAGACCTCTATTGTAAAAACCCATGAAAAAATTCACATGCAAAATGTAACAATCCTTGTTGGTTACCAGGGATGGGGGGGGGGGAATACTAAATAGGTAATAGGTAAGTAGTAACTTGGGTGAGAGATGAGATAGTACATAGTACAGGGGAAACTAACAGAACCTGCACAAGGAAAGGTCATGGAGGCCCTATAGACACATCCAAACCCCCCGAGGGACTGAGTTGTTGGACGGAGGGCTCTGGGGACCATGATCTCGGGGAACATCTAGCTCAATTGGCATGACACTACTTATAAAGATAATGCTCTACATTCTACCTTGGTGAGTAGTGTCTGGGGTCTTGAAAGCCTATGAGCGGCCATCTAAGATACTCCACTGATCTCATCCCTTCGGGAACAAGGGAGAATGAAGAGAACAGGATACAAGGAAAAGATTAGTCCGAAGGACTAATGGTCCACAGCTACCAAGGCCTCCACGGGACTGAGCCCAGTACAGCTGGATGGTGCCCGGCTACCACCAATGACTCCTCTGACCAGGATCACAACAGAGGGTTCTGGGCAGAGCTGGAGTAGGATGTAGAGCATAATTTTAACTCCCAAAAAAAAAAAAAAAAAAAAAAGAAGACCAGATATACTGGCCTAAAGAATACTAGGGAAACCTCGAGAGTGTGGCCCCCAGACACCCTTTCAGCTCAGAGGTGAACTTACCTTCAAGGTTTGATGTTAAGCCTGGGAATTGACACCCCAGTAAAACTAAATGGGACTAACGATGTATAGGAGTCCAGTGACAAGGGCCAGAAGGCAGAGGGAGAGTAGGAAACTGATGATAAGGAACACAAATTGAATAAGGACACTGTCAATGTATTGTGAGATTGTTGACTATTGCTATAGGGCAACATTTGTAGTAACTATTAAATGGGAGGCTGTTTTGTCCTGTAAGCCTTCATCTTGGGCGAGAATGGCAGCACAATTGGAAGAGCATAGTCAATATCACTTAAATGTGTAAGTAAAAGGTTTTGAAATGGTGTTTAAATAAAATAAAAATAAATAAATAAATAAATAAACAAATGAGAGTAAAGAGGTACAATAGTCCACTGACAAGGTCCAGAAGACAGAAGGGGACAAGGAAGCCCCCTGGTGATAGGGAACACAAGGTGGAGTAAGGATATTCTTGATGTGTTGTGAGATTGTTAACCATGGTCATAGGGCAACATGTGTAGTAACTGTTAAATGAAAAACTATTTTGTTCTGTAAGCCTTCATCTTAAGTGAGAATAACAGCACAGTTGGAAGAGCGTAGTCACTGTCACTGAACTGTGAATGTAGAAATTTTTGAAACGGTGTATCTTTGGCCATCTGTAATTTTCATCAAAAAAAAAGGTTGAGAATTTAGAGGCTTAATACGTTGTGGGGTTGTTAACCAATGTCAAAAAACAACATGTGTACTACTATTTCATGAGAAACTATTTGCTCTGTAAGCTTTCACCTGAAGTACAATAAAATATATATTAAAAAAAAAAAAAAGAATTTAGCAAGGATAAACCAAAAATAAAACAAAAACCAATCAAACCCCCCCAAAAAAAAAAAAAAAAGAACATAGGATAACATTGCAATTTTTGCTTTAAACAGCCCTGCATATTTTTTAGAAACAAAGACATAGAAATCAGTTTACGTGTATCTGGGTATTTACCATTTTCAGTACTTTACATTCCTTCCTGAACATCTGTGTCTCAAACATATCATTTCCTTTCGGTCTGAAGAAATTCTTCTTGCATTCCTTCTAGTTTGTAAGAAACCATTTTAACGTTCTTTTATTTGAAGATGTCTTTATTTCCCTTTATTCTTGAATGATAGTTTTTGCTTACTATAGTCTTTTTTTTTTTTTCTTAGCATTTTAAAGATGTTAGTCAACTGTTTTCTTGCCTTCATTTTTTTCTGATAGTGAGAATTCTATATTCGATGGTTGACTTCATTTCAAAATATTCTTTTATTTGTGGTACTTAGTATCTTGGTGATGAAGTGCCTTGACATGGTATTCTTCTACTTATCTTGCTTGAAATTTGCCTAACTTCTTAAATCTATAAATATATAACTCTTAAACCAAATTTAGAAAAATGCTGGCAAAAATTTCTTCAAATATGTTAGTGCCCCATTTTATTTATCTTTTCCTGTTGGGACACCAATTATATAATATATGTTAGATATTTTGATGGACTCTTACAGGTCTGAATCTTAGATTATTTTTTCCCTTTTTTTTCTTTTGTTCTTCAAATTAGATACCAGAAATGATCTGTTTTTGACTTTCCTCTGTTATCTCACTATTGCTGTTAAGTCCATCAGTTTTTTTTAATTTCAGATATCATAATTGTCATTTTTTAAGTTCACATTTAATAACATCATTATGAGCATTTAAAAAAAAATCATTGAACATAACTGTAATAGATGCATTGCAATTCTTCTCTGCTGATCCCAACATTTATATCACTTCAGGGTTGGTAATTTATTGTCTTTTCTCTTGAGAATGAGTCATAAATTCCTAATTTTTAATGTTAAATAATTTTGGAATATATCTTGGCCAGTGTGAAAATTATCTTGTGTACAATGTGAATTCTGTTATGTGGTTGTTGTTAGGTGCCGTCGAGTTGGTTCTGACTCATAGCGACCCTATGTACCACAGAACAAAACACTGGCCAGTCCTGCACAATGCTCACAATCATTGTTATGCTTGAGCTCATTGTTGCAGCCACTGTATCAATCCATCTCCTTGAGGGTCTTCCTCATTTTCGATGACCCTGTACTTTACCAAGCATGATGTCCTTCTCCAGGGACTGATCCCTCCTGACAACATGTCCAAACTATGTAAGACACAGTTTCACCATGCTTGCTACTAAGGAGCCTTCTGGTTGTACTTCTTCCAAGAAAGATTTGTTTGTTCTTTTGGCAATCCGTGGTATATTCAATATTCTTCGCCAACACCACAATTCAAAGGCATCAATTCTTCGACCTTCCTTATTAATTGTCCAGCTTTCTCATGCATATGATGCGATTGAGAATGCCATTGTTTGGTCAGGTGCATCTTAGTCTTCAAGGTAATATCTTTGCTTTTCAACATTTTAAACAGGTCTTTTGCAGCATATTTGCCCAATGCAACGTGTCTTTTGATTTCTTGACTGCTGCTTCCGTGAGTGTTGATTGTGGATCCAAGTAAGATGAAATCCTTGACAACTTCAATCTTTTCTCCATTTAGCATGATGTTGTTTACTGTTCCAGTTGTGAGGATTTTTGTTTTCTTTATGTTGAGGTGTAATCCATACTGAAGGCTGTGGTCTTTGATCTTTAACAGTAAAGTAAGTGCTTCAATTCCTCTTCACTTTCAGCAAGCAAGGTTGTGTCATCTGCATAACGCAGGTTGTTAATGAGTCTGAATCCAATGCTGGTGCTCCGTTCTTCTTCATATGTCCAGCTTCTTGGATTATTTGGTCAGCATACAGATTGAATTAGTATGGTGAAAGGATATAACCCTGACGCACCCCTTTCCTGACTTTAAACCACGAGGTATCCCCTTGTTCTGTCCGAACAACTGCCTCTTGATCTATGTACAGGTTCCTTATGAGCACAATTAAGTGTTCTGGAATTCCCATTCTTCGCAATGTTATCCATAATTTGCTATGATCCACACAGTTGAATGCCTTTGCATAGTCAATAAAACACAGGTAAACATCTTTCTGGTATTCTCTGCTTTCAGCCAGGAACCATCTGACATCAGTGATGATATCCCTGATTCCACGTCCTCTTCTGAATCCTGCCTGAATATCTAGTAGTTCCCTGTGGATATACTGCTGCAGCTACTTTTGAATGATCTTCTGTAAAATTTTGCTTGCCTGTGATATTAATGATATTGTTTGATAATTTCCACATTCGATTGGATCACCTGCCTTGGGAATAGGTATAAATATGGATCTCTTCCAGTAGATAGCTGTCTTCCAAATTTCTCAGCATAGATGAGTGAGCACTTCCAGCACTGCATCCGTTTGTTGAAACATTTCATTTAATATTCCATCAATTCCTGGAGCCTTGTTTTTCACCAACGCCTTCAGTGCAGCTTGGACTTCCTTCAGTACCATAGGTTCCTGATCACTTGCTACCTCTTGAAATGGTTGAATGTCAATCAGTTCTTTTGTATAGTGACTCTGTGTATTCCTTCCATCTTCTTTTGATGCTTCCTCTGTCATTTAACATTTTCCTCATAGAATCCTTCACTATTGCAACTCGAGGCTTGAATTTTTAATTCAGTTCTTTCAGCTTGAGAAAAGCTGAGTGTGTTCTTCCCTTTAGGTTTTCTATCTCCAGCTCTTTGCACATGTCATTATAATACTTTGCTTTCTCAAGCTGCCCTTTGAAATCTTCTGTTCAGTGTTTTTACTTCCTTATGTCTTCCTTTTGCTTTGGCTACTCATGTTCAAGAACAAGTTTCAGAGTCTCTTCTGACATCCATTTTGGCCTTTTCTTTCTTTCCTGTCTTTTTCATGACCTCTTGCTTTCTGCATGTATGGTGTCCTTGATGTGATTCCACAACTTATCTGGTCTTCTGTCATTTGCGTTCAATGCATCAAATCTATTCTTAAGATGGTCTCTAAATTCAGGTGGGATATACTCACGATCTTACTTTGACTTTCATGGACTTCTAATTTTCTTCAGTTTTACCTTGAATTTGCATATGAACAATTGATGGTCTGTTCTGCAATCAGCCCCTGGCCTTGTTCTGACTGATGATATCGAGCTTTCCCATCGTGTCTTTCCACAGATGTAGTCAATTTGGTTCTTGTGTATTCCATCTGGTGAGGTCCATGTGTATAGTCGCCATTTACGTTGTTGAAAAAATGTATTTGCAATGAAGAAGTGATTGGTCTTGCAAACTTCTATTATACGATCTCTGGCATTGTTTCTATCACCAGGGCCATGTTTTCCAACTACTAATTCTTCTTTGTTTCCAACTTTAGCATTCCAATCACCAGTAATTATCAGTGCATCCTGATTGCATGTTTGATCAATTTCAGACTGCAGAAGCTGGTAAAATCTTCAGTTTCTTCATCTGAATAATAGTCCTATTAACTGGTCTTCTTTGTAGGCATATGGATATTACCTTATCACAGACAGCATTGTACTTCAGAATAGATCTTGAAATGTTCTTTTTGACGATGAATGCCACACCATTCCTCTTCAAGTTGTCATTTCTGGCATAGTAGACCACATAATTGTCTGATTCAAAATGGCCAATATCACTCTATTTCAGCTCACTCATGCCTAGGATATCGATGTTAATGTGTTCCATTTCATTTTTGATGATTTCCAATTTTCCTAGATTCATATTTAATACATTCTACATTCTGATTATTAATGTATGCTTGTAGCTGTTTCTTCTCATTTTGAGTTGTGCCGCATCAGCAGATGAAGGTCCCGAAAACTTGACTCCATCCATGTCATTAAGGTCGTCTCTACTTTGAGAACGCAGCGCTTCCTCAGTCATCTTTTGAGTGCCTTCCAATTGAGGGGCTCATCTTCTAGCACTATATCAGACTGTGTTCTGCTGCTATTCATAAGGTTTTCACTGGCTAATTCTTTTCAGAAGTAGACTTCTGGATCCTTCTTCCTAGTCCATCTTAGTCTGCAAGCTCAGCTGAAACCTGTCCACCATGGGTGTCATGGATTGAATTATGTCCCCCCAAAAATGTATGTATCAATTTGACTGGGCTATGATTCCCAGTATTGTGTGGTTGTCCTCCATTTGTGATTGTAATTTTGTTAAAGAGGATTAAGGTGGGATTGTAACACCCTTACTAAAGTCACATCCCTGATCCAATGTAAAGGGAGTTTCCCTGAGGTGTGGCCTGCACCACCTTTTATCTTACAAGAGATAAAAGGAAAAGGAAGCAAGCAGAGAGTGGGGACCTCATACCACCAAGAAAGCCGCACCAGGACCAGAGTGTGTCCTTTGTATGTGGGGTTCCTGTGCTGAGATGCTGTCAGTCTAAGGGAAGATTGATGGCAAAGGTCTTCCTTCACAGCTGACAGAGAAAGCCTTCCCTTGGAGCCGATGCCCTGAATTTGGACTTGTAGCCTACTAGACTGTGAGAAAATAAATTTCTCTTTGTTAAAGCCCTCATTTTGTGGTATTTCTTTTAGAATAGCACTAGATAACTAAGACAATGGGTGACCCTGCTGGTATTTGAATACCAGTGGCATAGCTCCCAGCATCACAGCAACGTGCAAGCCCCCACAATACGACAAACTGATAGACACATGGGGGCAATTCTGTTATAGTACTCTGGAAAGTGATGGTCTTTTATTCATTGTCATTTTTTAATTGATAATTAATTCATTTGGATTCAATCTTCAAGTTCTATTCCTTAAGCAGTAGCTAGTTTCTAATTTCAGTTATTTTATTCTTACTTAAGTGTCTAATTTCTGAGATGGTCCCATGCGTATGTATTTCAGCAGTTGACAAGAGATATGGGAAGATTAATACACGAAATTTGTGACTTCCTCTTTATAACTCTCTTTTCAGTATTCTCCCTGCATTGCTCCTGGATATTATTGCTCCTGGATATTGCCACCCCAGACTCTGTTTTTTTTTTTTTGTTTTTTTTTTTGTCATTTCAGGCTAAAAAGATAAAAAGTTTTCTATCAGAGTTTTAGCCTCCTTTCATGGAACAGATAGGGTCTTCACTCAAGATAGAAGAATAACTTACTCATTGTCATTTCCTTTTTCAAAGTATTCTGCTTGATAATGTTCCTGAATGATGAGTTAATTCTCCTGACTTCAGATAGGATATTCCACCTCCTGACCACTGAGTTACAGCTGTTATCTTCAGGAATGTCAGTTCAAAAGAAGCTTACACAGTCATTGCTGGAATTGCTGGAAACAAAACATTCCTCATTTATTTTAAAAATGTTTTCTTGAATGGGCTTTCTACCATGCTGATAAAATTAGGACAATTGTTGCTACTGGATGTAGAGGCATTTGACTAGAAGGAATACAAGAAAACTTTCTAGAGAGTTACATTCTTTCCATATGTTGACTGTTGTGTATGTTACAGGATTGTAAACTTTGCCAAAATTCATGTAAATTCATAATAAAAATCCATGTATTTTTCTTTATATAAAGTATATGTCACTAAGAAAAAACAATCACTCCCTCAACCAAGACTTAATAAATAATTATGCTGGCATGTTTCAATGTCAATCTACCTGTACCAAAAAACAACCAAACAAACAAATAACCCAAACCCATTGCCTGTCTAGTTGATTCTGACTCATGTTGACCCCATGTGTTACAGAGCAAAACTGAGATCAATAGGGTTTTCGTCACTGTAATCTTTATAAAATCAGATCACAAGAAGTTACTTTTGCAATGCCACTGGATGGGTTCAAATTGTCAACCTTTTGATTAGTAGTTGAGTTCAAACTGTCTGTGCCACTCATGGACTTAAGCTACCTATAGGCTATGTGAAATTATTAAGACTGTTTTGGAAGACAACCTATAGACTGGGAAAAAAAATTTGGCTATGACATGTCCGATCAGGTTCTAATCTCTAAAATCTACAAGATACTGCAAAACTTCAATCACAAAAAGACAAATAACTTAATTAAAAAATGGGCAAAGGATATGAACAGGCATTCAGAAGACATTCAGTTAGCCAACAGATAAGAGAGAAAATGCTCACAGTCATTAGCCATTACAGAAATGCAAATCAAAACTACAATGAGATACCATCTCACTCCAGTAAAGCTAGTATTAATTCAAAAACACAAAATAATAAATGTTGGAGAGGTTGCAGAGAGACTGGAACACTTATACACTGTTGGTGGGAATGTAAAATGGTACAAACACTTTGAAAATCGATTTGGTGCTTCCTTAAAAAGCTAGAAATAGAAGAACCATATGATCCAGCAATCCTATTCCTTGCAATATATCCTAGAGAAATAAGAGCCATCACATGGATAGATATATGCACACACGTGTTCATTGTAGCACTGTTCACAACAGCAAAAAGATGGAAACAACCCAGGTGCCCATCAACAGAAGAATGGATAAACAAATTATGATATATTCACACAATGATAAAGAACGATGATGAATCCAGGAAACATAAGATGGGTGAATATAGAAGACAATACGGTGAGTGAAATAGTCAGTCACAAAAGGACAAATATTGTATGAGACCACTATTATAAGAACTCAAGAAAAGATTTAAACACAGAAGAAAACATTCTTTGATGGTTAGGAGGGTGGGAAGAGAGGAAGAGGGGAATTCACTAACAAGAATTATCTTAGGTGAAGGGAAGTGGAACACATAATACAGGGAAAGTTAACACCACTGGACTACACCTAAAGCTAATAAGTTTCCTGAACACAACCAAATACTTCGAGGGACAGTGTAGCAGGGGCAGAGGTATGGGGACCATGGTTTCAAGGGACATCTAGGCGAATTGGCATGACAAAGTGTACTAAGAAAATATTCTGCATCCCACTTTGGCGAGCGGCGTCTGGGGCCTTAAAAGCTAGCGAGCAGCCATGTAAGATGCATCAATTGGTCCCAAAGCACCTGGAGCAAAGGAGAATGAAGAACACCAAAGATATAAGGAAAATGTTAGCCCAAGAGACGGAAGGAGCCACATAAACCAGCGACTCTATCAGCCTGAGACCAGAAGAACTGGATGGTGCCCAGCTACTGACAATGACTGCCCCAACAGGAAACAAAGCAGACAGTCCCTGAAAAATGGGATGCAGAACTCAAATTCATGTAAAAGGACCAGACTAAATGGTCTGACTGAGACTGGAGGAACCCCAGAAGACACAGCCCCTGGACTCTCTGTTAACCCAGAACTAAAACCATTCCCAAAACTAACTCTTCAAACAAAGAATAGACTGGACTATAAGACATAAAATAATACTCACAAAGAATGTGCTTCTTGGTTCAAGTAGATACACAAGACTAAATGGGCAACTCGTATCCAGAGGCGAGATGAGAAGGCAGAAAGGGATAGGAGCTGATTGAATGGACAGGGGACATTCAGGGTGGAAAGGAGGAATGTGTAATCACATTACAGCGATAACAACTAGGTGCACATAACAATGTGTGTATAAATTTTTGTATGAGAAACTAACTTGAACTGTAAACTTTCACCTAAAACACATACACACACAAAAAAACAGTTTTGGATCTTAACACTTGCCTGCCTTTACTGTAGCCTGTGGTGTTGCTAAGCCTCTCACTTATGCTGAAAATAGTGTATACAGTTCTACCTCAATAGAAATAGTCAATCCATTTTCTTTATCTTTTACTTCTGGCAGATCGACCTTAATCTGGAGCAACCTGTTATGTTTGAAATTCTTAAAAAATAATACTTGGATCCTAAATACATGCATTCAAGTAACAAAAGTTAAAATACAAGTATGAAAACAACACAATGTTCCTAGTATAACATGACAGGTAACAGCAAGCCACTACTTCTGCTACTATACATAGAAAAAAGGGATACATTTAAAAATCATATATTTAAAGACATTGGAAATCTGCAGGAAAAAGGACAACAGGTTAAAATGTCAAAGAAGGAATAGCCCTATCTAGCTAAGTTGAGATTTGTTTCTTTCCTATTGTTATTAGATGAGACTTGCCCTCTGTTAAAATTTTACTTTGCCGTAGGAGAGGAACTTTACTAAGGAAGATGAATTGGCATGAGCTTACATGACATAATACTTCTACAATGCTTCCTAATGTACTGCTAGTTTAACTTCTTGGGATATTCTTTGAGTATTTGGGTAGTCCAAAAGACTGGAGGGCTGAAATGAAAAGGTGGATTAAATCTTTTACTAACTTGCAGAGCATGAAAGGCAAATCATGCTAGAGGGATGCCTCACCTCATACCTTTGTCATATTTGAACTTATTTGACATGAGAGTCTAAAAAGCTAAGCTATAAATCTCTGAAAAGCAAACCTTTCAGGATAGAAGAATGAGACATTTATCAAGATCTTGATTAATCAAATGCTTGAGCAAAGTACATCTTAGTAACAGTTGCTGTAAAAGACATTGAAATCATTGTCACAGTGTGTAGGAGCAAAGTCCTCTAGGTGGGACCTGCAAAACTTATATATGGAAAGCAATCACGTATTTTAAGGCATAAAAACAGGTATGAAAATAGAAATGATAATCGAGAGAAGGATAAAAAAAAAAAAAAAAGGAGGGCCATAGATGATTTGGTTGTTGAAGTTAGTAGACAAGGACTTAAAAATAAACATAGAAGTGATCAACAAATAAAAAGATAATGGAATAAGTGTAGGAAAATATAGACAATTCAGTGAAGATTGTAATTCATTTTTAAAAAGAATGAAATGACCATTCTAGAATAGAAAAGTTACAAATTTTAAAATTAAAAATCCCTTTGATAGTCATCATAATAGATCAAATATAGTAAAGTACAGAGTTTTGAATTCAAAGACAGATAAATTGAAAATACCCAACCAAAAGCACAGAGAGGAATATAATTAAAGAACAAAGCAGAGAATAAAAGACATGTAGGACAAAGACAAATTGTAAAATGAAATCTCCAAAGAAGGTGAGAAAGGAAATAAACAAGGAAAAAAAAATAATAATAACCGAAATTTCCAAAACTGATGAAAGATAATAACCTAGAGTGCCAAAAAGTTCAGCAAATCCCAAAAGAAGAAGTACAAAGAAGGGCCATTGTAAACACGTATTAGTCAAACTGCTAAAAACAAAAGCAAACGAGAAAATGTTAAAAGCTAAAGGGAAAATGTGTGTGTGTGTGTACACATATTACCTTCAACGGAGCAACAAAGGAGAGAATTTTTCAAACAAACTATGGAAACCTGAAAAAAAGTATGAAATTGGTAAAAAGATGAAAATTTTGCCAAACTAAAACTGTTAATAAAATATATACGTATATCCTTCAATTTGAAACCAACAGATGACTTCAGGAATGGTGGCATAAGAAACTCCATGGACCCTCTTCCCTCGGAAACGACGTAACTGGTGAAAAATAATTAAAAAATGAAATAGCAAAATCTCTAGGTCTTGTCCTAAGGACACACATTAAATGAAAAAACATTCACTGAAGAAAATCAATAAATCAATTTTAGTAGCAACAATGAGCGTCTGTGGCATTTGAGCCATAAACTGATTTCTTTCTCCTTCTCCATTCAGCATAAGGGAAGCTCCACTCTGGGAAAGTATGGCCAAGAAGATGGGTCTCTTTCTACTCTCAGCTCCCACTAGAGAGTTTACAGTCTGTCCCAGAGAGGACTAAGCTAGAGTATTTCTTATCCCTCATACCCAGTTATGTGTTTCAGAACTTTATTTTTGGGCAAGATCACCTGAGAGTTCTGTAGCTATCTTCCTCCACCTATCCTCTACTCATAGGATGGAAGTATTATTTCAAGCATGGCAAACCAAGAATACTGGGGCCCCAAGCACCCTCACCACAACCCAATAATAAAATTGAGTATCGACACTGACAGTGGCAGTCCATGAAGGCTAAAAGCTACCAATTCCACTCAGTTCCTTGCTCACAAATTAGAGGTGTTCCTCTGAGAGAAGTGGTCCTCTATCTTTACCGCTAGCTCCAATAGAGAGGCACAGTGGTTTTGCCCAGGGCACAAGGCAGGCTATACAAACACAGAGCTCTTAACTTTTCCACAAGAGAAGTGACTTTATTTGGAAATGAGTTTGAATAAATGTAATCCTAAAGGAGCTCTCAAAAACAATGGACATTTTGATGATAAACACTTAAGAGACGGTTATCAGCTAATGGTGAGAGCAACAATCTTAGGCCAGCTAGACATTTATTTACTAGACAGAACCAAGAAAAGTGGCCACTAAAGAAGAACACATCTGAGGTTGAAACAAACCTCAAAGACTGGCCTAGACTACCAGACAAGACTGTGGCATAAGGTATACAACTGTGGCATAAGGTATACAACATAAAATACAGTTGAGTGTGATATCAACAAAGGCAAAGAGCTTACCAGAGAGGTGGGGGGAAAGAAAAAGTCAAGGAGAGCCTTGATAAATCTACTGTTATCCAAGGTTGACACTGTATGTGCCCAAGTTTCTGTCCCTTGAGAGTAACATTGGAGGCTGCACACTGTGAGTATATAGAAAGCCCAATGTGTTCAACAAATATATTATTAGAATTAATAAGTCTGTTTTGCAAAACCAAACTCATTGCCATTGAGTAAGTTCAGACTAATAGTGACCCTACAGGACAGAGTAGAACTGCCCCATAGGGTTTCTAAGGAGCGGGTGGTGGATTTTAACTACCAACCTTTTGGTTAGCAGCCAAGCTCTTAATCACTGTACCACCAGGGCTCCGTGTTTAGCAAGGTTCCTGCATAAAAGCTAAATTGGCACAAATGGTTAAGTACTAGACTACTAGCCGAAAAGTTGGCAGTTTAAATCCACCCAGAGGTGCCTTGAAAAATAGGCCCAGCAATCTGCTTCCAAAAGGTAACAGACTCAAAAACCCTATGGAGCGGTCCTACTTAGCACACATGGCGTTTCCATGAGTCTAAATAGACTCAAAGGCAACTGGTAACAACAATACAAATATCAATTGAAACCATAAATATTTGCATGAAAGAAAAAATGTAAAAGACAGTTTTAAAATATCGTTTCAAACAGCACCCAAAATAACAAATAACTAAAAATAAAATCTAAGAAAAACATACAATAACTGTACATTGAAAAGAACAAACCATTGGATAGAGAAATTAAGGATCACTTAGATTAATGCAGAGTTGTATCATCTTCAGTAATTGGAAGACTAAATACTGTCAAGATGCCAATTCTCTGCAAATTGCTCTGAATATTTAATACAATCTTAATACAAACTTCAGCAGTATTTTTTTTAACGAATTTAAAATATGCCTATAAAATTTGTATAAAAATTCAAAGAACCTAGATTAATCAAGAACATCTGGAAGAAAAATAGTAAATCTGGACGACTTGAAAAAATAGTTTCAAATTTTACTATGTAACTTTATGACAGTGTGTTACGGGAGCAGTGATTGACTAATACAGGAGTGATACATAATAGGTAGTCAATACTTATAACTACCTATATGAGTAAACTTGAAATACAAAAACCTCATCACCACAATTCCCTGGAAAGGAATGTTTTTTTATTTTTATTTTTATTTTTTAAGTAAATAGAATTGGATTAATTGAATTATTTTAGGGTAAATGTATATTTTGAATCTATATTCCAAAAATCACGTAATACTCTCAAATCATAGAGTTAACTGAAAGTAAGTTTCCAAAACTTCAAGAAGAAATGTAGTAGAAACTATTTGAGACATTAAAGTAGTCAAATATTTTTTAAATATGACTAAAAATTTTTATATCATGAAAGAGATTAAAAAAAATTGAGAAAGAAGATAGTTTGATTGACTTCTGGAGTAATGGGGTGAGATGTTAAAGATTAGTGCCTATTGAAATTAATGTTGACTAGAAGACCTTCTCCACAAGGTTGGGTCAAGGAATATTTTGCTTAAAAATAATGTAGGAAATAGAGATAAACCAGCCACTTCATTTTCCAGTTCAGAGAAAAGTAACTTTATCCTTAAGGGATAGGAGAGGAAAGAAATCTGTCCCTGAGTAGGTGTAGCAATAAATTCAACCTCACACAGTTATGAGAACCTTTTGTTTCACATAAAAGTGTAATAATGAGATTTAAATTCTCTACTCTTTATAATCATTTTTTAGTCAATATACTATAACTATAAAGATTCTTAGTTCCACATACGTACATTTCACCATTTTTCCCAGACATCTATCTTGGCCCACCAGCATTGGTTTTGATACACATTTACATCAGCAATGAGCAAACAAAAAGTAAATTAAGGAAACAATTCAGAATCAGTGAAAAAAGAGGAAGGACCTTAACGAGATGGATTGACACCATAGCTACAACAATGGGCTCAAACACAACAACAACTGTGAAGATTGTGCAGGACCAGGCAGCATTTTGTTCCCTTGGAAATATGGTCACTATGAGTAGGAACCAATTCAATGGCACCTAAGAACAACAGCAATAGGAATGAGTTAAACTAAGAAGGTAAAAAACTGAAACATGTACACTGAACACTATAAAACATTACTAAAACAAATTAAAAAAAAAATCAAAGAATAGAAGGACATTCCACGTTCATGGATTGGAAGGTTTACTATTGTTAAGATATCTCAAGACAGGCGGTTGGGGCAAGACGGCGGAGTAGTCAGAAACTTCCAGTGGTCCCTCTTATAACAAAGATACCAAAAAAAAAAGTAAATCAAGTATATATGACAATCTAGGAGGCCTGAACGTCAAATGCAAAGTTGAGGAATCAGACAGAGTGGCAGGGAGAGAGACAGATGGTTCAGAAGAGGCGAGGAGTTGCCAAACCTCACCTGGCTGGAACCAGAGCCCTTCAGCCCAGATCAGCTTGGGGGTGCGCCGTGAGTCAGGCAAGCAGCGGCGCTTGGGAGGCATTTTCCAATCAGGAGAGACCCAGCAGCATAGGGTCTATTCAGCCATCCAGAACCAGTGAGAAGTAGCCATCTATCAGCAAAAGATAAGTATTTGCGTCTGGCCTACCGCACGGATCAAAAACATCCCTGTTAGGGAAAAACCTCTCTCCCATTTATCTCCCTGCTCCCTCCTCTGCACTGGGTTCAAGACAGCTTCAGTGATTGCCAAGTCCCCTGGGCTGGAAGTAGGACCTGTCATGTGTCCTGAGCCATTCTCCCAGCCTTGGTGAGGGAACAAATTAAAGAACAGGGGGAAAAAATAATCTCCTGGCTCCCCTAATCCAGGACTGAGGGTAGGCACAGCTCCTTTGCCTAGGCACAGGCATAAGGGATACAGAGACTTTGTGTGCCCTTCCGCCTGCATAGACTTGTGCAGGCCCATCTCAACAGCATAGGCCCTCATCACCGAAATACAACAGGGTATATACCAGAACTCTAACTTCAACTGTTTCAGCTGTGGAGTGGCAGGTTCTTGACATTTGACACTGCTATGGCAATTAAGCAGGGTCTTCACCTATTCACATCAGGGGCCAGAGGACTAGTGGCTCCACCCACGCCATGCTACAGCAGCCCAAGAATAAGAGGTGTCCCCTAGTCCTTATAGCCAACAGCACTGGGTGCACATGGTTCAGCTACAAAACCCACACACCTACACGCTCTAGGGAACAGGGACATGCTTTACTTGTGGACACTCAGGGCAGCCATTGGACCACTGCCTTGCTCAGCATGTGTTCCCCTGCTGCAGCCAGATGCCTGTGCCTACACCAATCACCCATGCCTGTCTAGGACTACAGGTGAGAGACTGCACCACACACTTGGTGGTTGACTACCTGGGCACCTAAGCTGAATCCATACAGGAGGAGTGGGCAGATTTCTGGGCTCACATACTTAGTGGCAGATCTGGCCTCCTGGTGGCAGGACATTGGAGCTTCACATGAGCAGCCTATTTGGGCATATCAAAACAAAACAAGAAGCTAGGACACAGTAAGCAAATGTAAATAAACATAATAACTTATCGAAGGCTCAGAAACAACAGTCAATATCAAATCGCATAAAGAGACAGATCCTGATGGCTTCAGAAATCTCCCAGAATAAAGAATCTAGAAATTTTCCAGAGGAAGAAAATTTCTTGGAATTACCAGAGGCAGAATACAAAAGATTAATATACAAAACTCTTCAAGAGATTAGGAAGGAAATTAAGGAAAATGTAGAACACATAATAGAGGAAATTAAAAATATTAGAGAAGAGCATAATGCCAAATTTAACAGGCTGCAAGAATCCATAGGGAGACGGCAATCAAAAATCCAGAAGATTCACAATAAAATGCTAGAATTAGACAGCTCAATAGAAAGTTACAGTAGCAAAATTGAGGCAACGGAAGTCAGAATTAGTGAGACTGAAGATAAAGCACTTGACACCAATTTATTTGAGGAAAAATCAGATAAAAAGATTAAAAAAATGAAGAAACCCTAAGAATTATGTGGAATTCTATCAAGAGGAATAACATATGAGTGATTGGAGTACCAGGACAGGAGGGGATAACAGAAAATACAGAGAGAATTGTTGAAGATTTGTTGTCAGAAAACTTCCCTGATATCGTAAAAGATGACAAGATATCTATCCAAGATGCTCATTGAACCCCACATAAAGTAGACACCCCCAAAAAGTCATTGAGACATATTATAATCAAACTTGGCAAAACTAAAGATAAAGAGAGAATTTTAAGAGTGGCTAGGGATAAACAAAAAGTCATCGACAAAGGAGAGTCAATAAGAATAAGCTTGGATTACTCAGCAGAAACCACGTAGGCAAGAAGACAATGGGATGACATATATAAAACCTTGAAGGAAAAAAAATGCCAGCCAAGAACTGTATGTCTAGCAAAACTGTTTCTCAAATATGATGGTGAATTTAGAGCATTTCTAGATAAACAGAAGTTTAGGGAACTTGCAAAATCCAAACCAAAATTACAAGAAATACTAAAGGGAGTTCTCTGGTTAGAAAATCAGTAACATCAGATAACAACCCAAGACTAGAACACAGGATAGAGCAACCAGATATCAACCCAGATAGGGAAGTCAGAAAAATAAATCAAAGCTAAAACAGTAAAAATAGGGAAACAGAGATGTCAGTATGTAAAAGATGACATTAAAACAAAACAGAGGGACTAAAAAATATAGACATAGATTTTTCATATGGAGAGGAAGTCAAGGCGATATAAAGAAATAAAAGACTGGTATAAACTTAGAAAAATAGGGGGAAATATTAAAGGAACCACAAATGACACTAATAAGCCTACACATTAAAATAAAAAAAAAAACAGGAAAAACTTAGACTCAGCAAATACAAAATCAACAACAATGAAGAAGACAAAAAGAAAATACATAAAGAAAAATGACTCAGCACAGAAAATTATGTGTAACAAATAAACTGTCAACAACACACACAGACATACAAAAACACATTAGAATGACAGCACTAATCTCATACCTATCAGTAATTACACTGAATGTAAATGGACTCAATGCACCAATAAAGAGACAGAGAGCGGCAGAATGGATAAAAAACACTATCCGTCTACATGCTGCCTACAAGAGACACACCATAAACTTAATGACACAAACAAATTAAACTCATAGGATGGAAAAAATGTATATCAAGCAAATAGCACTCAAAAAAGACCAGGAGTGGCAATATTAATCTCTGACAAAACAGACTTTAAAGTAAAATCCACCACAAAAGATAAGGAAGGACACTATGTAATGATTAAAGGGTCAAAACACCAGAAGGACATAACTAAAATAGATATTTACACACCCAACGACAGGGCTCCAAAATACGTAAAACAAACTCTAACAGCATTGAAGAAAGAGATAGACAGCTCCACGATAACAGTAGGAGACTTCAACACACCACTTTCAGTGAAGGACACAACATCTAGAAAGAAGCTCAACAAAGACACGGAAGATCTAAATACTACAATTAACCAACTTGATCTCATAGACATATACTAAACACTCCACCCAACAGCAGCCAAGTATACTTTCTTTTCCAACCCACATGGAGCATTCTTCAGAATAGACCACATATTAGGCCATAAAGCAAGCCTTAACAGAATCCAAAGCATTGAAATATTACAAACCAACTTTTCTGACCATAAAACCATAAAAGTAGAAATCATCAACAGAAAAAGCAAGGAAAAAAATCAAACACATGGAAACTGAACAACACCTTATTCAAAAACTACTGGGTTATAGAAGAAATTAAGGATGGAATAAAGACATTCATAGAATCAAACAAGAAAGAAAACACATCTTACCAGAACCTTTGGGACACAGCAGAAGAAGGGCTCAGAGGTCAGTTTATAGCAATAAATGCACACATCTAAAATGAAGAAACAGCCAAAATAAGAACATAAACCCTACAACTGGAACAAGTAGAAAGAGAGCAGCAAAAGAAGCCCCTGGCCACCAGAAGAAAGGAAATAAAAAATTAGAGCAGAATTAAATGAAATAGAGAATGGAAAAACAATTGAAAGAGTTAAGAAGATCAAAAGCTAGTTCTTTGAAAAGATCAACAAAATTGATAAGCCACTGGCCAAACTGACCAAAAAAAAAAAAAACAGGAGCAGAAGCAAATAACCTGTATAAGAAATGAGATGGGTGATATCTCAAGAGACTCAACTGAAATTAAAATAATCATAACAGAATACTATGAAAAATTGTACTCTATCAAATTTGAAAACCTAGAGGAAATGGACAAATTTCCAGAAACTCACTACCTACCTAAACTAACACAAGCAGAGGTAGAACAATTAAATAAACCCATAACAAAAGAAGAGATTGGAAATGTCATTAAAAAACTCCCAACAAAAAAACCCTGGCCCAGAAGACTTCAGTAGAGAATTCTACCTAACTTTCAGCACTACTACTAAAGGTATTTCAGAGCATAGAAAAGGACTGAACACTCCCGAATTCATTCTATGAAGCCAGCATAACCCCGATACCACAATCAGGTAAAGACACCACAAAAAAAAAGAAAATTACAGACAAATATCCCCAATTAACATTGACACAAATATCCTCAACAAAATTCTAGCCAATAGAATTCAGAAAAATATCCAAAAAAAAAAATTCACCATGATCAAGTGGGATTTATACCAGGTATGCAGGGATGGTACAACATTAGAAAAACAATCAAGGTAAACCATCACATTAATCAAAAAAAAGACAAGAACTACATGATCTTATCAATCGATGCAGAAAAGGCATTTGACGAAGTCCAGCGCCCATTCATGATAAAAACTCTCAGCAAAATAAGAACAGAAGCAAAATTCCTCGACATAATTAAGGGCATTCTTAGAAAGCCAACAGCCAACAACATCTTAATTGGAGAGAGTCTGAAAGCATTCCCCTTAAGAATGGAAACCAGACAAGGATGCCCTTTCTCACCACTCTTATTCAACATTATGCTGGAGGTCCTAGCCAGAGCAATTAAGCTAGAAAAAGGAAATAAAGGACATCCAAACTGGTAGGGAAGAAGTCAAAGTATCTTTATGTGCAGATGATATGATCTTATACACAGAGAACCTCAAAGAATCCGCAAGAAAACTACTGGAACTAATAGAAGATTTCAGCAAAGTTTCAGGATACAAGATAAACATACAAAAATTAGTTGGATTCCTCTACACCAACAAAGAAAACTTGCAAGAGGAAATCACCAAATCAATACCTTTTACAATAGCCCCCAAGAAGATAAAACACTTAGGAATAAATATAACCTATACATTGAAAACTATAAGATATTACTGCAAGAAACCAAGAGAGACCTGAATAAGTGGAAAAACATACCTTGCTCACGGATAGGAAGACTCATCATTGTGAAAATATGAATTCTACCCAAAGCGCTCTACAGATACAATGTAATCCCTATCCAAATTCCAATGCATTTTTTAAGGAGCTGAAGAAACAAATCACCAACTTCATATGGAAAGGGAAGAGGCCCCGGATAAGTAAGGCATGAAGAAGAAGAACAAAGTAGGAGGCCTCACACTACTTATTTTAGAACCTATTATACCATCAAGGTAGTCAGAACAGCCTGGTACTGGTAAAACAACAGATACATAGACCAATGGAATAGAATTGAGAACCCAGGTATAAATTCATCCACGTATGAGCAGCTGATATTTGACAAAGGCCCAAAATCCCTTAACTGGGGAAAAGACAGTCTCTTTAACAAATGATGCTGGCATAACTGGATATCCATCTGCAAAAAAACTGAAACAAGGACCATATGCACCATGTACAAAAACTAACTAAAAACGGATCAAAGACCTAAATAGAAAATCAGATACTGTAAAGATCATGGAAGAAAAAGTAGGGACAACACTAAGAGCCCTAATACATGGCATAAACAGAATATGAACCATAAGTAACAATGCACAAGCCCCAGAAGAGAGACTAGGTAACTGGGAACTCCTAAAAATGAAACACTTATGCTCATCAAAAGACTTCACAAAAAGAGTAAAAAGACAACCTACAGACTGAGAAAAAAATTTTGGCTACAACAAATCCGATCAGCGTCTAATCTCTAAAATCTACAAGACACTGCAAAACCTCAGCAAGAAAAAGACAAATAACCCAATTAAAAAAATGGGCAAAGGATATGAACAGGGACTTCACCAAAGAAGACATTTAGGTGGCTAACAGACACGTGAAGAAATGCTCACAATCATTAGCCATTAGATAAATGCAAATCAAAACTACAATGAGATACCTTCTCACCCCAACAAGGCTAGCATTAATCCAAAAAACACAAAATAATAAATGCTGGAGAGGTTGTGGAGAGACTGGAACACTGTTGGTGTGAATATAAAATGATACAACCACTTTGGAAATTGATTTGGTACTTCCTTAAAAAGCTAGAAATAGAAGTACCATACTATCCAGCAATCCTGCTCCTTGGAAGATATCCTAAAGAAATGAGAGCCATCACATGAATAAATATATGCCCACCCATGTCTATTGCAGCACTGTTTTCAACAGCAAAAAGATGGAAACAACCTAGGTGCCCATCAATGGATGAATAGATAAACAAATTACGGTATATTCACACAATGGAATACTACACAAGGATGAACAAAAATGAAGCCGTGAAACATCTTATAACATGGAGGAATCTGGAAGGCATTATGCTGAGAAAATTTAGTCAGTCACAGAAGGACAAATATTGTATAAGACCACTATTATAAGAACTCAAGAAAAGGCTTAAATGCAGAGGAAAACATTCTTTGATTGTTAGAAGTGTGGGGAGGGAGGGAGAGGGTTATTCACTAACTAGATAGTAGACAAGACTTATCTTAGGTGAAGGGAAGGACAGCAGGCACTACAGGGGAAATCAGCACAACTAGGGTAAACCAATGCTAAGAAGTTTCCTGAATACAATCAAACACATCTAGGGACAGAGTACCAGGTGT
Source organism: Dugong dugon (assembly GCA_030035585.1). Classification (NCBI taxonomy): domain Eukaryota; kingdom Metazoa; phylum Chordata; class Mammalia; order Sirenia; family Dugongidae; genus Dugong; species Dugong dugon. The sequence goes on along the minus strand of CM057463.1, from coordinate 103,646,379 downwards.
GGGGTTCTAGGGACCATGTTTTCAGGGGACATCTTGGTCAATTGGCATAACAAAGTTTATGAGCATTTCTTCATCCTACTTTCGTGAGTGGCATCTGGGGTCTTAAAAGCTAACAAGCTGCCATCTAAGATACATCAATTTGTCCCAACCACCTGGAGTAAAGGAGAATGAAGAACACCAAAGACACAAGGAAAGTATTAGCCCAAGAGACAGAAAGGGCCACATAGACCAGAGACTTCATCAGCCTGAGACCAGAAGAACTGGATGGTGGCCAGCTACCACCGATGATCGCCCTGACAGGGAACACAACAGAGAGTCCCTGTTGGAGCAGGGGAAGTGTAGGATGCATTACTCAAATTCTAGTAAGAAGACAAGACTTAATGGTCTCACTGAGACTAGAGGAACCCCAGAAAGCTTGATCCCCAGACTCTCTGCCAACCCAGAACTAAAAGAATTCCCGAGGCCATCTCTTCAGACAAAGATTGGACTGGACTGTGGGGCTTAAAATAATACTCTTGAAGAGCGTACTTCTTAGCTTAAGTAGATACATGAGACTAAATGGGCATCTTCTGTCAGGAGGTGAGATGAGAAGGCAGAGAGGTTTACAAGCTGGTTGAATGGACATGGGAAATCAGGGGTGGAAAGGTGGAGTGTGCTATCACAGGATAGGGAGAGCAATTAGGGTCACATAACAATGTATGTATAAATTTTTGTATGGGAGACTAACAAACTGTAAACTTTCATTTAAACTACAACAATAAAAAGTTCAAAAAAGATGTCTCAAGACAATCTATAAATTCAGTGCATTCCCCATCAAAATTATGACAGCCTTCTTCACAGATATGAAAAAACAAATCCTCAAATTTCATGAAATGGTAAGGGGCCCCAAATAGTTAAAGCAATAGTGAAAAACAAAAATAAAGTAGAAGGACTCATACTTCGTGATTTCAAAATATACTACAAAGATACAGTAATAAAAACAGACTGTTGTTGTTAGTTGTCATCAAGTCAGTTCTAACTCACAGTGACCCTGTCTACAACAGAATGAAATGCTGCCCAGTCCTATGACATCATTCTCAAAATCCTTGCTATGTTTGAGTCCATTGTTACAGCAACAGTGTCAGTCTATCTCACTGAAGGTCCTCCTCTTTTTCACTGACCCTCTACTTTACCAACCATTATGTCCTTCTGCAGGGACTGGTCCCTCCTAATAACAAATCCAAAGTACTTAAATGAAGTCTTGCCATCCTCTACCCTAAGGAGCATTCTGGCTCGACATAGACATTAAGACCTGTGTCGTGGGTTGAATTGTGTCCCTCAAAAATATGTGTCAAACTGGCTAAGCTGTGATTCCCAGTATTGTGTGATTGCCCACTATTTTGTCATCTGACTTTCCTGTGTGTTGTATATTCTATCTCTACGACGTTGATGAAGTGGGATTAGTGGTAATGTTAATGAGGCAAGACTCAATCTACAAGATTAGTTTGTGTTTTAAGTCAATCTCTTTTGAGATATAAAAGAGAGAAGTGAGCAGAGAGACATGGGACCTCATACAACCAAGAAAGCAGAACCAGAAGTAGAGCGTGTCCTTTGGACCCAGGGTTCCTGTGCCTAGAAGCTCCTCGACCAGGAGATGACTGATCACAAGGACTTTCTTCTAGGACTGACAGGGAGAGAACGCCTTCCCTGGAGCTGGCACCCTGAATTTGGACTTCTAGCTTACTAGACTGTGAAAGAATAAACTTCTGTTTGTTGAAGCCATTCATTTGTGTTATTTCTGTTATAGCAGCACTAGATAACTAAGACAGAATTTGGTACTTGGAGTTGGGTGCTGCTATAACAGCTACCTAAAATGTGGAAGTACTTTTGAAAATGTGAATGAAGAGAGGATTAAGAAGGAAATGAGAAGAGCTGTTACACTGGAGACAGTGCAGATGAAGAGAACTGGCAGCAGCAGAGAAATGTCAGCAACAGATTCACAAGAACAGTGAAAGACAGTACTGGAGCTGACCCACGGAAAGAGAGAGCTGAATGCCTTTGTGTAGAAGGATTCCTGGCAAAGTGGGGTGCCTCCGAGCACTTATCAGTTGAGTTAAAGAGCTTTGGAACACTTACCCCAGCAAGGTAGATATGGGTGGTGAGACCTGAGGGGTCAAGACGCCAAGGAACCGGGAAGCAGAAGCTAAAGAGACAAGTAACACAGGAAGCAGAGCTGCCTCAGTCTCTAAGGGTGGAGTTGCCACTCAGATGGACTAGGAGAATGAGGCCTCCCAAAGCTGAGGGAGCAGAGTTGCCGTCCCAGTGGGCCTGGAAGGCAGAACTGAAGCCCAGGACTGAGGGGGCCTCCACTCAGAATCCAGAGAGTGTGGCCGATACCTAGAGTCTGGGGGGCAGAGCAATTGTCTAACTGGTCTCAGAGAACATAGGATTATTTTCAAGCCTTGGGGGGTAATGTAATTTGTTCTGCTGACTTGCCTGGTGCCTGTTATGCCTTTTTTCCCTCCAATTTCTCCCATTTGTAATGGGAATATCATCTTGTGCCTGTTCTGCCATTGTACTTTGGAAGCAGATAACTTATATTCTTGATTTCCCAGATGAAGAGGAATTTTTAGATTTTGGACTTGGAGGTGGTTTAAGACTTCTTCTATGATATGATGAGGTAAATGTGTTTTACATATGGCAATAGCATGAATTTTGGGGGGCCAAAGGGTGCAATGTCATGGATTGAATTGTGTTCCCCAAAAGTATGTGCCAACTTGGCTAGGTCCTGATTCCCAGTATTGTGTGATTGTCCACCATTTTGTCATCTGATGTCAATTCCCTGTATGTTGTAAATCCTATCGCTATGATGTTGGTGAGGTGGGATTAGTGGCAGTTACATTGATAAGGCAGGTCTCAATCTACAAGATTAGGTTGTGCATTAAGTTAATCTCTTTTGAGATATAAAAGAAGTGAGGATAGAGACATGGTGACCTCATACAACCAAGAACAGCACAGAGAGCAGAGCGCATACTTTGGACCCAGGTTTCCTGTGCCAAGAAGCTCCTGGACCAGAGGATGACTGATGGCAAGGACCTTCCCCCAGAACAGATAGAGAAAATCTTACCTGGAGCTGGCACACTGAATTTGGATTTCTAGCCTACTAGACTGTGAGAGAATAAACTTATGTTTGTTGAAGCCATCCATTTGTGGTATTTCTGTTACAGCAGAACTAGATAACTAAGATAACCCATTACTATATGCCTGTTGCTGTCAAGTTGATTCCAACTGATAGAGACTCTACAGGACAGAGTTAAACTGCCCCATAGGGTTTCCAAGGCTATGACCTTTACAGAAGCAGAATGTCACATCTTTCTCCCTCACGGTGACTGCTGGGTTTGAACCACCCATGTTTCTGCTAGCAGCCAAGTGCATAAACACTGTACCACCAGGGCTCCTTATTTATACACCAATGAAGTAGAACTGAGTGTCCAGAAATAAAGCCATACGTGTGTGATCAGTTGATGGTCAACACGGGTGCTAAGTCCATTCAATAGAGAAAGAAGAGTCTTTTTTAATAAATGGTGCTGGGACTACTAGATTTCCATACAGAAAAGAATGAAAATAGACTCATACCTCACATCATATACAAAAAATAATAAAAATGGATCAAAGACCTAAATGTGAGAACTAAAACCATAAAACTCTTAAAAGAAAACGTAGGGATTTTGCTTCAGGACCCATGTTTTTAACAACGGATTTATAGCTACGACACCAAAAGCATGAGCAGCAAAAACAAAATAGAGAAATGTGACCTCATAAAACTTTACAACTTTTGTTAATCAAAGGTCTTTATTAACAAAGTGAAGAGTCAACCTATAGATTGGAATAAAATTTTTGGTAAGCATATTTCTGAACAGAGTCTAATATACACAATTTTTAAAAACCCCTACAACTTAACAACAAAAAGTCAAAATGCCAATCCAAAAATGGGCTTATGAGTTGAACAGACATTTCACTAAAGATGATTTCTTAGTCATCTAGTGCTGCTGTAACAGAAATACCACAAGTGGGTGGCTTTAACAAAGAGAAATTTCTTCTTTCACAGTCCAGTAGGCTACAAGTACAAATTCAAGGCATCAGCTCCAGGGGAAGGCCCTCTATCTCTGTTGGCTCTGGAGGAAGGTCCCTGTCATCCATCAGTCTTCCCTTGGTCTGGGAGCATCTCAGTACAAGAACCTCAGGTCCAAAGGATGCACTCTGCTTGCAGCACTGCTTTCTTGGTGGCATGAGGTCCCCAACTCTCTGCTTGCTTCCCTTTCTTTTTATCTCTTGAGAGATAAAAGGTGGTGCAGGCCACATACCAGCGAAATTCCCTTTGCATTGGATCAGGGATGTCACCTCGGTAAAGGTCCTGTTACAATCCCACCCTAATCCTCTTTAAAGTAAAATTACAGTCACAAAATGGAGGACAACCACACAATACTGGGAATCATGGCCTAGCCAAATTGATACACACATTTTTGGGGGGACATAATTCAATCTATGACAGATGATATGCAAATGCCAATAAGCTCAAGAAAAGAGGTTCAATGTCATTAAAAATTTGGGAGATACAAATCAAAACTACAGTGAGATATAACTTTACCTACACTAGAATGGCTATGATTAAAAAAGTAAAATAAAAAGGAAAATAACAGGTCTGGGTAAAGATGTTGAGAAAGCAAATGGAAGAAACGATGAAGTGAAAGAGCTATACAGAAGATTTCAAAGGGTGGCTTAAGAAGACAAAGTTAAGTATTATAATGACATGTGGAAAGACAGGGAGTTAGAAAACCAAGAGAAGAACACGCTCAGCATTTCTCAAGCTAAAAGAACTGACGAAATAATTCAAGCCCTGAGTTGTACTACTGAAGAATTATATGTGGAAAATATTGAATGACACAGGAAGCATCAAAAGAAGATGAAAAGAATACACAGAGTCACCGTACCAAAAAAAAAAAAAAAAAACTGGCTGACATTCAACCATTTCAGGAGACAGCATATGATCAACAACCAATGGTACTAAAGGAAGAGGTCCAAGCTGCACTGAAGGCATTGGTGAAAAACAAGGCTAGAGGAGTTGAAGGAATACCAATTGAGACGTTTCAACAAATGGATGCAGTGCTGGAGGTGCTCACTTGTCTATGCAAAAATTTGGAAGATAGCTACCCAGCCAACTGACTGGAAGAGATTCATATTTGTGCCCATTCTAAAGAAAGATAATGCAACAGAACGTGGAAATTATCAAACAATATCATTAACATCACACACAAGTAAAAATTTGCTGAAGTTATTTAAAAAAATATTGCAGCAGTACATCAGTATTCCTAAAGTATGCCAGAAATTAAAGTCAAATTTGGAAGAGGACATGGAACGAAGTATAAATACCATTGCTGATGTCAGCTGGATCTTGGCTGAAAGCAGAGAGCACCAGAAAGAAGTTTACCTGTGTTTTATTGACTATGCAAAGGCATTTGACTGTGTGGAACATAACAAATTATGGCTAACAATTTGAAGAATGGGAATTCCAAAACGCTTAATGGTGCTCATGCAGAACCTATACATAGACCAAGAGGCAGTCGTTCCAACAGAACAAGCGAATACTGCATAGTTTAAAATCAGGAAACGTGTGCATCAGAGTTTTATCTTTTCAGCATACTTATTCAATCTGTATACTGAATAAATAATCTGAGAAGATGGACTATATGAAGAAGAACATGGCATCAGGATTGGAGGAAGACTTCCAATATGCAGATTACACAATCTTGTTTACTGAAAGCAAAGAGAAGTTGAAGCACTAACTAATGAAGATCAAAGACTATAGCCTTCAGAATGGATTACAGCTCCACATAAAGAAAACAAAAATCCTCACAACTGGATCAATAAGCAACTTCATGATAAATAGAGAAAATATTGAAATTGTCAAGGATTTCATTTTACTTGGATCCACAATCAACACCCCTGAAAGCAACAGTCAAGAAATCAAAGGACATATTACACTGGGGCAAATCTTCTGCAAAAGACCTCTTTAAAGTGGTGAAAAGCAAAGATGTCACTCTGAGGACTAAGATGCATTTAATCCAAGTCATAATATTTTCAGTTGCCTCATATACATATGAAAGCTGGACAATGAGTAAGGAAGACTGAGGAAAAATTTATGTCTTTGAATTATGGTGTTGATGAAGAATATTGAATACACTATGGACAGCCAGAAGACGGAGAACATCTGTCTTGAAAGAAGTATGCTTAGAGTGCTCTTTGGAAGCAAAAATGGTGAGACTTCAACTCACATACTTTGGACATGTTATAAGGAGGGACTAGCTCCTGTAGAAGCACATAATGCTTGGTAAGATAGAAGATCAGGGAAAAAGAGGAAGACCTTTGACTAGCTGGATTGATACAGTGGCTGCAACAATGGGTTCAAATACAGCAAAGATTGGGAGGATGGTGCAGGACCAGGCAGTGTTTCATTCTGTTGTACGTAGGGCTGCAATGAGTCAGAACAGATTTGACGTCACCTAACAGCATCAACAACAACATCCATTGCTTGGGAATTCAAGAAGGTATAGATGCTGACTCCTCTAAAAGTTTAACAGATTAGCATTTCCACAAAAAGTTAAACAGAACTCCCATATGATCCAACAATTCCACTCCTGGGCATATATATATCCAAGAGACTTGGAAGTACTAATGCAAACAAACACATGTATGCCAATGTTCAAGTAGCATTATTCAAAATTACCAAAAGGTGGAAACAATTGAAATGTCTATCAACAGATAAACAAAATGTCGTACACACTTAAAAAGCAATATTACTCAACCATAAAGAGAAACTAAGTCCTCATACATGCTACGACATGGAAGAAGCTTGAAGCCATTATGCGGAGTGAAATGTTAATCCAAAAAGTACCATATTCAATGATCGCATTTACATAATATGGGCAAACATGGATACCAAAGATTATTTGTGGCAACTCAGAGTAGAAGGGAGGGTGAAAGGGAGAGCCATTGCTTACAGACACCGAGTTTCTCTTAATTGAATAATTTGGTGGAGTAATTTGGAAAAAGATAGTAGTAAAGTTGCACAACATGATGAAAAAATCGATGTTACTGAATTGTACATGTAAAAATTGTTAAACTGGCAAAAGTTTTGTTTTTATATATATAGATCACAAAAAAATCTACTATATAAACTGCTAGAAATCTCTATTCTCATTCATAGAAGAGATCTACAGTTAAAATTGAAAAACAGTGGAGTTAACAGACACAAAGGAATTAGACAAGTTATTTGTTATTCTATTGAAGAATGTTTCAGAAATGTTAGCAATTTTCTCAGAAAACGTAAATAATAAATGTATTTTACAATCATAAAAAAATTAAAATTTACCACAAATTAAACATAATTTGAAATGTAAAAATAAAACTCTTAAAGTAATTTTTTATAAAGATTATATATTCATTAATTACAGTAACCACAAATATAAACTTGATGAAATGTAAAGAGTATAATAGAAAATAGAATTTTTTATCTTATGTATTGTATGTAAACAAAATAGGCCAGGTTAAATCAATTTTTTTCGTTTAAAAAAAGTTAAAGAGTAAAATTTGATTTTTGGAAGGTTTACACTTTTGTACCACCACTCTTCTATCAGTTTATCCTACTGTGACGGCTTGCATGTTGCTGTTAGCTGAAAGCTATGCCATCGATATTTCAAACGTCAACAGGTTCACCCATAGTGATCAGGTATCAGTGGAGTTTCTGTATTAAGATAGACTGGAAAGAAGAGTCCACCTTAATGACGTGGTTTGAGGAAAGTTTTCAGGGCCTTCATTAGCTGATATGGCACATCTTAAAAATGAGAAGAAACAGCTGCAAACATCCATTAATAATCAGAACTTGGAATATATGAAGTATGAAATAGAAAAATTGGAATTTGTGAAAAATGAAATAGAACACTTGAAGATCAATATTCTATGCATTAGTGAACTGAAATGGGCTAGTATAGGCCATTTTGAATTGGATAATCATATGTTTTACTATGCCAGAAATGACAAATTAAAGAGGAATGGCATCCCATTAATCATCAAAAACAACATTTCAAGATCTATCCTGAAGCACAAGCCTGTCTGTGATGGGAAAATACACATAATGTACAAGGAAGACCAGTTAATACTCCTATTATTTAAATTTACCCACCAACCACTAATGCCAAAGATGAAGAAATTGAAGATTTTCACCAACTTCTGAAGACTGAAATTGACCAAACAGGCAATCAATATGTATTGATCATTGCTGGTGATTGGTATGCGAAAGTTGCAAACAGAAGAAGGATCAGTAGTTGGAAAATACGACCTCGGTGAGAAAAGAAAAAAGGAGACCAGTTATTGCATGACAGAATTTTGCAAGACCAATGGCCTATTCATTACAAATACCCCTTTTTTCAACAACATAAACAGTAACTAAACACGGGAAACTTGCCAGGTGGAATACAGAGGAATAAAATCGACATCTTTTGAAAGAGATGATGGAGAAGCTCAATATCATCAGTCAGGATAAGGCCACAGGCCGACTGCAGAACAGGCCATCAATTGCTATATGTAAGTTCAAGCTGAAGCTGAAGAAAATTTAAAAAAGTCCATGAGAATCAAAGTACGACCTCAAGTATATTCCACCTGAATTTAGAGACCATCTCAAAAATAGATTTGACACATTGAACATTAATAACCAAAGACCAGAGAAGTTGTAGTCTGACATTAAGGACATTATACATGAAAAAAGCGAGAGGTCATTAAAAAGACAGGAAAGAAAGAAAGACCAAAATGGATATCAGAAGAGAATATGAAACTTGCTCTTGAACTCAGAGTGGCTAAAATGAATGGAAGAAATGATGAAGTAAAAGAGCTGAACAGAAGATTTTAAAGGACAGCTAGAGAATACAAAGCAAATTATTATAATGAGATGTGCAAAGATCTGGAGTTAGAAAATGAAAAGGGAAGAACACTCTTAGCATTTCTCAAGTTGAAAGAACTGAAGAAATAATCCAAGCTCCAAGTTGCAATTTTGAAGGATTTTGTGGGCAAAATATTGAATGACACAGGAAGCATCAAAAGATGGAAGGAATACACGTCACTGTACCAAAAAAGAACTGGTCAATGTTCCAACATTTCAGAAGGTAGCATATGATCAAGAACCAGTGGTACTGAAGGAAGAAATCCAAGCTGTACTGAAGGCATTGGTGAAAAACAAAGCTTCAGGAATTGATGAAGTATCAGTTGAGATGTTTCATCAAAAGGATGCAACTCTGGTAGTGCTGACTCATCTATGCCAAGAAATTTGGAAGACAGCTACCTGGCCAACCAACTGGAAGAGATCCATATTTGTGCCCATTACAAAGAAAGGTGATCCAACAGAATTAGAAAATTGTTGAGCAATATAATTGATATTTCGAGCAAGTAAAATTTTGCTGAAGATAATTAAAAAGCAGTTGCAGCCAGAAATTCAAGCCGTATTCAAAAGAGGACTTGGAAGGAGGGATATTATGGCTGATGTCATATGGATCTTGGATGAAAGCAGATAATACGAGAAGGATGTTTACCTGTGTTTTATTGACTATGCAAAGCATTTGACAGTGTGGATCATAACAAATTATGAATAACATTTCAAAGAACACAAATTCCAGAACACTATATTCTGCTCATGTGGAACTTGTACACAGACCTAGAGGTAGTCATTCAAACAGAACACGTTTATAAATCATGAAAGCTGTGCAGTTACCATACTTATTCTATCTGTATGCTGAGCAAATAAATTGAGAAACTGGACTATATGACAAAGATTGCAGCATCAGGATTGGAGGAAGTCTCATTAACAACCTGCCATATGCAAATGACAAAACCTTGCTTGCTGAAAGTGAAGAGGACTTGAAGCACTTACTGAAGAAGATCAAAGACTGCAGCATGCAATATGAATTACACCTCAACATGAAGAAAACAAAAATCCTCCCAGCTAGACTAATAACCTCATGATAAACAGAAAAAATTGAAGTTGTCAAGGATTTCATTTTACTTAGATCCACAGTCAACGCCCATGGAAGTAGTTTTCAAGCAATCAAAGGATGTATTGGGCAAATCTGCTGTGAAAGACCTCTTTAAATTGGTGAAAAGTAAAGATGTCACTCTGAGAACTAATGTGCGCCTGACCCAAGCAATGGTATTTTCAATTGCCTCATATGCATGTGAAAGCTGGGCGTTGAATAAGGAAGACCAAAGACAAGACGTATTGATGCCTTTGAATTATGACGTTGGTGAGGAATACTGAATATACCATGGACTTCCAGAAAAACAAACATATCTGTCTTGGAAGCAGTACGGCCAGATGCTCCTTAGAAGGTTGGATGGCGAGACTTCTCTCACCTTCTCTGGACATGTTATCAATAGGGACCAGTCCCTGGAGAAGGATATCTTGCTTGGTAAAATAGAGGATGAGTGAAAAAGAGGAAGACCCTCGACAAGATGGCTTGATACAGTGGCTGCAACAAAGGGGTTAAACATAGCAAGTATTGTGAGAATAACTTAGGACCAGACGGTGTTTCCTTCTGTTGTACAGTGTCCCTGTGAGTCGGAACTCGATGGCACCTAACAATAACAGCACCAACAATAATAGTTCTGGCTGTTTTGAGGAATGCTTAGAATCATATAACAACCCCTACAATAAAAATACAAAACAATTTCTTCACTCAAATAAATTCCCCATTATAATCAAAAGCTCCCATCACTCCTAAACCCTGGCAATCACTAATCTGTTTTCTTTCAAAAATATGTCATTGCATGCAAAAATATTATTATATAAAATATATAAATGCTTGGCAACTCTTAAAGAATGGAGAAAAATATTATGAATGAAATAGTGTAACATAAATATGGGATCTCAAAGGCTTTCTTGCTTCCCTATATATCATTATCATGTTTATAATAAAAAGATCACTGTAAAATGACATTAATGAGGCTGGCATATATGCAGAAGTATATCAATATAAGTAATCATTAGTTGAAAAAATGTTATTGGTTTATCATTGCTGTCTCTAAAAGCATTAATTTTTTCAGAGAAATGTAGTAAAATCAGCTTTTAGATTTAATTCTTAATTTTTATTTAGACATACTATGACAAAAAAGAACAGAAATATTTCATGAAATACATAATATGACCCACTCTTGATATAAAGAATACTTAATAAATATTGAAATACCTTTCATAGTCACAAGGTTTATAACTCCCCAAATTTGGAAATTCATTTATTAAAGGATTAAGGTGACTCATTACCTGTTTTCTTTCTGTCAATAATCTAATATTTCATTTCTCTAGTGAATAAGTTTCCAAATATTGTGTATTTATTCCTTTTCTTCTTAAAGGATGGTCTCCATTTCCAGAACTATTACACTAATCGATTAAAATGTTTCAGTTTGACATAATTAATAATGAGAAAATGCCCTTAAATTTATTGTTTGTAATTAATAACAATGTCAAGATTTGCATAAATGTAAGAAATTGAAAAATATCTTCTCACTAGTAGATATTAGTATGAAACATATTGAGGGTGTTATTTATGTATGTATCTATTTATTTCTTTATTTCACTTTGTTATTTATTTATTCGTCTTTCATCAGCTGATTTCCCTGCATCCTTAAAATACAGGTCTTAGAGATTTGTGCACAGCAGATAGTGATGCCAGTGCTTAAGTAAAGATGCTCTGGGTCTGATAAACTATTAAGTGACTGAAAGTTATAGAAACAGAAAGAGCCGTGTTATTTCCAGCTGCATTCCAATTGCACGCATGCATTCCTTTTTTATTTTTTGCCAAGTGAAAAACCAAAATGCTAATGGTAGAGAAACATTGTTTTGGAATTTCTATTCCAAAGTTACTGTTTTCATCTAAAGAGACTACCTGTTTTACTTAATAAAGGAGCCTTGCTCTGTGAAACTGCATAAGAAAAATGCCTAAGGACTTGCAGACAGTATTGAAATTGCCTTTCAATATCTTCTAAAGGTCAATCCCAGTACTGAAAGCCTTTTCCATATTTACTGTGAGATTTTTAAGCATAATGGTATTAAATTATAAACCTCATGAGAATAGGGGTTGGATTTATCATGTTTATGACTATTTTCAATCATCTGGCATGGAGCCTGGCACACAAATATTCAATAAATATTTGCTGAATGGATAAAGAATACATGAATGAATGAATAAAGACAGAAAAATATCTGACTTGAATCTGAAATTATTAAATTTTATTCTTACATCAATTGTATGTTATAACCTGACGAAATTTGTCTGCTGAAATTAGTGAAAAGTATATTGTAGTAATAAGTCACGATGCACATTTAAAATTGTTATTCTTGATCTTTCAACATTTTATGGAAAGTAAAAACTGAAATTAATGAGGGGAACATTGTATTTATTGAAATAGGAATAGAAAGCAATTCTGTTTATGTTGACGTAGAAGGAGAAAGTCTTTCGATGGTCACTTAGTTGTAAAGATACTGGAAAAAAGAACACTGTTGTTTTTCCTTATAAAATGACAGTATCTTTAGACAGCTATTCAGTTTAAATATCAGAGCAGATCTCAAAGGAAACACATGTGAAGAAATTGTGAACTATACGGAGCTCATAGAACAACAGGGCTACACAAATCTTAGTAGTCTATTTTAGCAAGCAGTCTCATTGGAGAGCCATTCTGGTTATTTACTATCATCTATAAACCCGTAAATGGTTATCTCACTGCTCATTCTTCTCCTGAGGATCATCCTGCATGTTACAGTGAATCAGAGGCCACTCTTTACAGTTCAAACTCAATTTTTTCAAATATGAAGAGGTAATCTCAGACAGCAGTCATTCTAGATGTATATTCACTTAAACTTGTAAATTTCCAATCTAAAAATGGATCAATAAATAGTATTTTAATGTATATACTTAATCTGCTTGTAAGATGTTTAAAATATAACATTGATAGTTTTGAAATGTTCACAGTGAAATAATTTTTTAACTAAACAGTCATCTGGATACAGTTTTCTCAACAGGTTTCACAAATGTAAATTTCTAGAACACAACATATTTCACCTTGTACTACAAATGACATTTGGCTCTGCTTTATTTAGATACTTATTGTACCAAAGACATTACATACCTTACTTCAAATCTAATACTGACTCTTACTGCCCATCTCTAGTATATATAGTACAGTGGTGACATGTTTTCATGGGTACAGGAAAAATTCACACAGGCACATCTCACAGCACCTTACCTCAAGCTCTTACTATCACACTCTTGTTTTCTACGCTGTGGTTTTGTTATTGAGACTCTAAGATCCATCTTGTTGCCCAAGGATGTGCAATTCAGAAATGAGAAGAGTTTCCCTGTTGATGCCCACAAGCACTGACCATAAGGAATACACTTGTCATCAAAAATAGAAAGAGAGAAGGAAAACAATGGAAAATGTGGTACCTTACCTAACAGGTGGTGTTGATGGATGCTGTTAGATGCGTAGAGCTGGCCAATGGAAAGAATAGTGTCTGCTCCTCCACCATTCCCATGATCGGTTGCAGAATGGACCGTTATGATCCATAGGGTTTTCACTGGCTGATTTTTGGAAGTAGATTGCCAGACCTTTCTAGTCTATCTCAGTCTGGAAGCTCGACTGAAACCTGTTCGGACTCATACCAACAGGGAATCTGGTTGGGTGGGGTGCACTGGCTGGGAATTGAACCTGGCTCTCCTGCATGGAAGGCGAGCATTCTACTACTGAACGACCAATGCCTCAATAAGAAATGTAAGGAGGGGGTTGTTGTAAAATTTTGAGCATATGTTAGAAGATTTTAGGGGAAGTTTTAAGGAAGCATACCAAAAAACCAAACTCTTTGCTGTTGAATCGATTCCAACTCATAGTGATCCTATAGGACAGAGTAAAACTACCCCACAGAGTTTCAAGGACTGCCTGGTGGATCTGAATTGCTGACCTTTTGGTGAGTCAAACTCTTTATTATTATTATTATTATTAACAGTTTACAGAACAAATAGTTTCTCATTAAAAAGTCAAAACACATACTGTTATTGTTTTATGACATTGGTTAACAACCCCAAGACATGTCAACACTCTCCCTTCTTGAGCTTGGAGGATCTTTTCTTTTTTTTCGGGAAAATATACATAGCAAAAAATACACCACTTCAAAAATTTCTACATGTACAATTCAGTGACATTGATTACATCCTTCCAGTTGTGCTGCTATTCTCGTTGTCTTTTTCCAAATTACTCCATCACCATTCTTTTCAACTCACTGCTCCCTAGGCTTCCAATCAAAACTTTTGAGTTGCTGTTGTCAATTTGATTTCACATAGATAATTTTTTTTTTCATACTTTAGATGGAGGTTTACAGAACAAATAGTTTCTCATTAAACAGTTAGTACACATATTGCCCTATGACAATGGTTAACAACTCCATGACATGTCAACACTATCTTTTCTCAAACTAGGGTTCCCGATTACCAGCTTTCCCCTCCTGCCTTCTAGTCCTTGTCCCTGGACTGCTATGCCTCATTAGTCGCATTTTGTTTTATGGGGCTATCAAAACCCTGGCTGAACGGTGAACCTCACCACTAAACTGAAAGGGTGTCCGGGGTCCATACTCTCGGGGTTTCTCTAGTCTCTGTCAGGCCAATAAATCTGGTCGTTTTTGTGAGTTAGAATTTTGTTCTACATCCTTCTCCAGCTCTGTCCAGAACCCTGTGTTGTGATCCAGTCAGAGCAGTCAGTGGTGGTAGCCCCGCACCATCTAGCTGTAGTGGACTCAGTCTGGTGGAGGCCAGGGTAGCTGTGGTCCATTAGTCCCTTGGACTAATCTTTTCCTTGTATTTTGTTCTCTTCATTCTCCCTTGCTCCCGAAGGGGTGAGACCAGTGTGGAGTATCTTAGATGGCTGCTCACAGGCTTTTAAGATCCCAGACGCTACTCACCGAGGTAGAATGTAGAACATTGTCTTTATAAACTATGTTATGCCAATTAAGCTAAATGTTCCCCAAGACCATGGTCGCCACAGCCATCAGTCCAGCAATTCAGTCCCTCAGGGAGTTTAGATGTGTCTATGTAGCTCCCATGGCCTTTTCTTGTACAAGTTGTGCTGGCTTCCCCAGTAGTGTGCACTGTCTTACCCTTCACCAAAGTTACCACTTATCTATTGTCTATTTAGTTCCCACCTCACCCCTCCCATCCCTCGTAACCAAAGAAGATTGTTTCTTTTTGTGTATAACTTTTTATATGAGTATTTACAGTAGAGTCTCATACAGTATTTGTCCTTTTGTGATTGGCTTATTTCACTCAGCATAATGTCTTCCAGTTTGATCCATGTTATGAGATGCTTCACAGACTGATCATTGTTCTTTATCTTTGCATAATACTCCATTGTGTGTATATACCATAGTTGGTTTATCCATTCATCTGTTGATGGGCATCCAGGTTGTTTCCATTTTTTGCTATTGTAAACAGTGCTGCAATGAACATGGGTGTGCCTATGTCTATTGCTGTGACAGCTCTTATTTCTCTAGGATATATTCCTAGGAGTGGAATTGCTGGATCATATGGTATTTCTATTTCTAGCTTTCTAAGGAAGCATCGTATCATTTTCAAAAATGGTTTTATCATAATGCATTCCCACCAGTAGTGCATAAGAGTTCCAGTCTCCCCGCAGCCTCTTAAACATTTGTTATTTCCAGTATTTTTGTTTTGTGCCAGTAATGCAGGGGTGAGATGGTATCTCATTGTGGCTTTAATTTGCATTTCTCTTGCTGCTAGTGATCACAGAGCATTTCCCCTTGTGTCTGTTGACCTCTTGAATATCTTCTTTGGTGAAGTGTCTGTTCATTTCATTTGCCAATTTTTTAATTGGATTATTCGTCTTTTTGTTGTAGAGATGTTGGATTTTCTTGTAGATATTAAAAATTAGAACTTTGTTTGACTTGTAAAGTTCAAAAATTTTCTCCCTGTCTATAGGTGGTCTTTTTCCACTTTTGGTGAAGTCTTTTGATGAACATAAGTGTTTAATTTTTAGAAGATCCCAGTTATCTAGCTTATCTTCTGGAGTTTGTGTGTTGTTGGTTATGGTTTGTATCCTGTTAATGCCATACATTAAGGCCTCTAGCATTGATCCTATTTTTTCTTCTATGAACTTTATAGTTTTTGCTTTTATGTTATGTCTTTGATCCATTTTGAATTAGTTTTTGTATATGGTGTGAGGTATGGGTCCTGCTTCATTTTTTGCAGATGGACATCCAGTTTTGCCAGCACCATTTGTTAAAAAGACTGTCTTTTCCCCATTTGATGGACTTTGGGACCTTGTCAAAGATCTGGTAACCATAGAAGGATGGATTTACATCTGGTTCTCAATTCTGTTCTATTGGTCAATGTCTCTGTCCTTGTACCAGTACCAGGCTGTTTTGACTATGGTAGCTGTAGAGTAGATTCTGAGGTCAGGTAGTGCAAGTCCTCCTACTTTGTTCTTCTTCAGTAGAGCTTTACTCATCCGAGGCTTCTTCCATTTCCATATAAAGTTAATGATTAGTTTTTCCATCTCTTGAAAGAATGTTGTTGGTATTTGGATCAGGATTGCATTGTATTTGTAAGTTGCTTTGGATAGAATCATCATTTTCAAAATGTTGAGTCTACCTACCCATGAGTATGGTATGTTTTTCTATTTATGTAGATCTTTTTTGGTTTCTTGCAGTAGTGTTTTGTAGTTTTCTTTGTATAGGACTTTTACATTCCTGGTTAGATTTATTCCTAAGTATTTTATTTTTTTAGGGGCTATTATAAATGGTATTGTTTTCCTGATTTCCTTTTCATTGTTTTCTTTATTGGTATACTGGAATCCAACTGATTTTTGTATGTTTATCTTGTATCCTACCACTCTGCTGAATCTTTCTACTAGTTGCAGTAGTTTTCTCGTGGAGTCTTTTGGGTTTTCTATGTGTAGTGTCATATCATCTGAAAACAGGGACAGTTTAACTTCTTCATTAATAATTTGGATGCCGTTGATTTCTTTTTCTTGCCTTATTGGTCTAGCTAGGACTTCCAGCACAGTGTTAAATAGGAGTGGAGATAAAGGGCACCCTTGTTTTGTTCCTGTTCTCATTGGTAATGTTTTCACCCCCATCTATATTAAGAATGATGTTGGTCATTGATTTTGCATAGACCCCCTTCATTAAGCTGAGAATTTTCCTTCTATACCTATTTTATTGAGAGTTTTTATCAGGAATGGTAGTTGGACTTTGATGAATGCCTTTTCTGCATCAGTTGAGATGATCATGTGATTTTTTTCTTTCTTTTTATTTATGTGGTGGATTACATCGATTGATTTACTGATGTTGAACCATCCTTGCATACCTGGTATGAATCCTACTTGGTCTTCATGTATTATTTTTTTGATATGATGCTGAATTCTAATTGGCTAGAATTTTGTTCAGAATTTTTGCATCATATTAATGAGAGATATTGGTCTGTGATTTTCTTTTTTTTATGGTGTCTTTGCCTGGTTTTGGTATCAGTGTTATGTTGGCTTCATAAAATGAATTTGGAATTATCCCCTCCTTTTCTATGTTCTGAAATAGTTTGGGTAGTACTCATATAAGCTCTTCTCTGAAAGTTTGGCGTAATTCTCCAGTGAAGCCATAAGGGCCAGGGATTTTTGTTTTTGTTTTTGATGGGAGGTTTTTTTTATTGCCTTTCAATCTCTTCTCTTGTTATGGGTCTGTTCAGAGTTTCAACATCACTTTGTGGTAGTTTGAGTAGGTAGTGTGTTTCTAGAAATTTATCTATTTCCTTTAGGTTTTCAAATTGTTGGAGTACGGTTTTTCATAATAGTCTGCTATGATCCTTTTTATTTCAGTTGTGTCTGTTGTAATGTCCCCCATTTCATTTCTTATTTGGTTTATTTGCATCCTCTCCTGTTTTTCTTTTGTCAGTCTGGCCAGTGGTTTGTCAATTTTGTTGGGATACTTTCAAAGAACCAACTTCTGGTTTTGTAGATTCTTTCTATTGTTTTTCTATTCTCTGTTTCATCTATTTCTGCTTTGATATTTATTGTTTCCTTTTTTCTAGTGGCTGTGGGCTTTTTTTTGCTATTCTCTTTCTATTTGTTTGAGTTCTGTAGTTAATATTTTGATTTTTCCCCTTTCGTCTTTTTACATGTATGCATCTATTGCTGTAAATTGTCCTCTGACCACTGCGTTTGCTTTGTCTCAAAGGTTGTGGTGTGATGCGTTTTCATTCTTGTTTGATTCTAGGAATTTTTTGATTCCATCTCTGATTTCTTCTATTACCTAGTGGTGTGTAATCAGGGTGTTATTCAGTTTCCATGAAATTGATTATTTTTACTTGCTCTTCCTGTTGTTAATTTCTACCTTTACGGTGTTGTGGTCAGAGAAGATTTTTTTTTTTATTATCTCTTTATTATCTTTTATTATCTCTTTGTATTATCTCAACGTTTTGGATCTTGTTGATGATTGTTCTGTGGCCTAAGATGTGGTCTATTCTGGAGAATGGTCCCTGTGCATTGGAAAAGAATGTGTACTTTTCAGCTGTTGGGTGGAGTGTTCTATATATGTCTATGAGTTCAAGTTGGCTGATTGTGCCCTTTGTGTCTTCTGTATCTTTGTTGAGTTTTTTTCTATATGTTCTGTCCTTTTCCGGGAGTAGTGTGTTGGAGTCTCCTACTCTCTTTGTGGAACTGTTGATTTCTCTTTTCAGTGCTGTTAGAGTTTGTTTTATATATTTTAGAGCTATGTCATTGGGTGCATAGATGTTTGTAGTGGTTATGTCTTCATGATGGATCATCCCCTTAATCATTATATAGTGTCCTTCTTTGTCTTTTATGGTGGATTTAGTTTTAAAGTCTATTTTATCTGAGATTAATATTGCCACTCCTGTTCTTTTTTGATAGCTGTTTGCTTGATATATTTTCTTCCATCCTTTGATTTTTAATAAATTTACATCTTTGTTTCTAACGTGTGTCTGTGTAGACAGCATATTGATGGATCTTGGTTTTTTTTTTTTTTTAATGAATTCTGTCACTCTCCATCTCTTAATGGGTGCATTTAGGCCATTTACATTCAGTGTAATTATTGATAGGTGTGAGTTTTTGCTGTCATTTTGTAGTGCTGTTTTTGTGGTGCTGACATTTTCTTTGTTCCTCTTGCTCTCTTGTGCTGAGTTCATTTTTTTTGTATATTGTTTTTGTAGGTTTTGTTTTTACTCAGACTTTATGTATTTTTTCTTTATTTTGATTAGTATGTTTGTTAACTTTCTTTGTGGTTACCTTGGAATTATCCTTATCTTCCTAGGTTTGAACCAGTCTATTATTACTTGCTATTGCCTTGCCTTCCTCTCCATTAGAAGGTTCTATACCTACACCGTTTGTTCCCTCTTTTATTGTTCTGAGGCTATTGTCAAGTACAGATTAACCTGTCTGGTTTCTTGTTATAATTCTTTTGGTTTTGGATAGTCCTTGAGAGTTCTTTTCATAGGTTGGTATCTGGCTAGTACAATTCTGTGTCCTAGACTCAGCCTGCAGTGTGATGTCATTTGTTCTCAGATTGAAAGACTCCCTTTAATAATTCTTGTAAGTTTGGTTTGGTTTTTACATAGTCCCTTAATTTCTGTTTATCTGGAGATGACCTAATCTCACCATCATAATCTAATGAGGGTTTTGCAGGATGTATTATTCTTGGCTGACAATTTTTTTTTTTATTTCAAGGTTTTAAATATGTCATCCTATTGCTTTCTTGTCTGCATTGTTTCTGCCGAATAATCTGAGTTTAGTCTTATTGTTTCTCCTCTGTATGTGACTTTGTTTTTCTTGAGCTGCTCTCAGGATTCTTTCCTGGTCTTTGGTTTTAGTGACTGTGATTATGATATGCTGTGGTGATTTTCTTTTGGGGTCTATCCTGTATGGGGTTTGTTGAGCTTCTTGGATGGTCAGCTTTTCATTTTTGATGATATTGGGAAAGTTTTCTGTCAACAACTTTTCACTAATCCTCTCTGTGTTTTCTGTTTTCTCCCCTTGTTCTGGAACTCTGATCACTCACAGACTTTTGCTTTTGATTGTATCCCACATAATTCTCAGGGTTTCTTTATTTTTCTTCTTTTTTTTTTTCTGATTTCTCCTCAAACAGAGTTGTAACCAAGTGTTTGTCTTCAATTTCACTGATCCTTTCTTCCATTGTTACAAACCTGTTCCTCAGCCCTTCTATGACACTGCCCGTTTCCAAAATCTTGTTGTTTATCTTTTGGATTTGTAATTGTTGTTTTTGTATGATTTCTAGCTGTGAATTTATTTTAGCATTTTGTTCCTGTATTACTTTCTGGAATTATTCAATTTTTTTATCTGTATTTTTCATGAATTTGTCAGCCTTTTCCATGAATTTGTCTGTTTTTTCCCCATTTTTGCCTGCTTTTTGCTTCAACTCTTTGATAGGTCCAAATATTAGAGGCTTGAATTCCCTCTTAGGTAGTTCTAGTGCCCTTTCTTCTACTGGAAAGTCATCTGGTGTTTTATTTTGGACACCTACTGGAACCATCCTGTCCTGTTTTTGTATATGTTTTGATATTGTCTGTCTTCAGGGCATTCAGTAGTTATTTTCCTCATTTATTAATTGTAGATTTGTTTGTTTCATCCTGCTTCTTCGTTTTATTTGGTTATGTCTCAGCAAGCAGGCTGTGTGTTCTTTGTTATTTGCTTGTCTGTCTGCATGATTCTTTTCACCTCCTTCTCCAAATGGCAGGGCAGTCACTCATGTATGTACAGCAGGGCAGGTCCAGCTGAAGGGAAATTGCTGGGATGAGTTGTTTGTGGCATGTACCAGGGTGGACAGGGCAGACTGAGAATCAGTGTAGGGCAGGTTCTGGTAGGCTGTGCCTGTGCTACTTTGGAGTGTGATATTCAGTGTGCGGTGCAGGTAAGCAGGAAGGAGTGGGGAGACTGTGATGTGTAGAGTGAAGATGTGTATGGGAAAGAGGAGAGAAATACAGGAGCCAAAAACATACAAACAAACAAAAAACAGTGCTAAGGGAGCTTGATGTTAGAGTGGAGAGATGAGAGACTGAGAAATGGAGAAAAACAAAAAGCAAAAAGAAACGTAGTAAAAGAAAAAAATGTATAAATAAAAATTAGAGGAAAAAAAAAATTAAAAGCCCTCAGATGTCCCACTTGTGCAGCTGCTAGGACTGGGGAAGTTGCTCACAGGCTGTGAAGGAGAGCCTGGTTAGAAGGGCTAGAGGTGTCACACAGTACCTTGTATTCAGGTGACAGGAAGAGAAGGTAAGTATAGAGAGATGAGAAATGGGAAATGAAGAAAGATAAAAGGGTACAAGAGAGAAGAAAACAAAACAAAGAAACAAACAAACAAACAAACAAAACCCAAAAAACCAATCCAAAAACAAAAAAAGAAATGCTCCCAGGGATGTCACTGTGCATCTGCAGAGAGTAAGGGAGTAGCTCCCAAGCCATGCAGTACTGCCCGGCTAGAAGGGGCTCCCAAGCTGAGAAAAGAAAAAGAAAACAAAGAAACAAACAAATCAAAACAGAACAAACAAACAAAAAAAGTCCCAGGGGTCCCACCAGCGTGGAGGCATGGGCCAAGAAGCAGTTTCACAGTTGAGTGGTATTTCGCAGCCTTTCAGGAAGAAACAAAGATGGTACACAGAGTCAGGTACTTGAGAGAAAGGAGGAGGACATGGTGAGATATAAGGAAGAACTCTAAAGAAGCAGAAAAAAGCAACACCTGCAGCCAGCAAATGGCACTCAGCGAGCTGGCCAGTGTGGGTGGGTAGAATCCAACCCATGCTGGGGTGAAGCCAGTGCTCCCCAGCCCAGAGACTGTGGTCACCCAAAGCAGAGGAGGCCGAGTGAGGGTGAAGAATGGTGTGGGGTGGGAAAGCTTATATCACTGGTTACCTGTTGTTCTGTCTCCTTCTGGAAACTCCGTGAAGCTGCTTTCTCTTACCCCTGTTTGCCAATCTCCAATAGGAGTCCAAGATGGCAGATCCGTGCTGTGTTAGCTGTCAGGGGACATCTGCATGTATCTCTCCTCACTTTCTGTTCTCGGTCTGTTGCTATTCCGTTTGGTGCTTGGCTGAGTTCTTCATCTCTTCATTTGATGCTTTGGGTTTCAGAATAGACAAGTGTCTCTGTTTGACTGAGTTTTTCAGATCTTTGCTGTGGACAGACGGTATGTTGCTTCTCTCTATAGTGCCACGTTGCCCAGAAGTTAGCAGTCAAACTCCTAACCATTGTGCTGCCAGGGTTTCCTAAGGAAGCATGGCATGTCCTATATTGAGTAATCTATGATGTCAAGGGCAATTTGAAGAATTGGTATTATTATTATTTTAATGTTGAAAGCAGGAAGAACAGAGTGAGTTAAGGTTGTCATTGGAGAAGCAGTGGTGGTTGTTTGTTAGGTGAGGCTGAGTTGGTTCCCACTCATAGTGACCCTATCTACGACAGAACGAAACACTGCCTTGTCCTGTACCGTACTCACAATCCTTGCTATGTTTGAGACCATTGTTGCAGTCACCGTGTCAATCCATCTTGTTCAGAGTCTTCTCTTTTTCCATGACCCTCTACCTTACCAAGCATGATGTCCTTCTCCAGAGACTAGTCCCTCCTGATAATATGTCCAAAGTATGCGAGATGAAGTCTCGTCATCTTTGCTTCCAAGGAGCACTATGGCTGTACTACTTCCTAGACAGACTTGTCCGTTCTTCTGGCAGTTCGTGGTATATTCAATATTCCTCACCAACACCGTAATTCAAGAGCTTCAATTCTTCTTTGATCTTCCTTATTCATTGTCCAGATTTTACATGGATATGAGGCAATTGAAAATATTACGGCTTGGGTCAGGTACACCCTAGTCCTCAAAGTGAAATCTTTGCTTTTCTACCCTTTAAAGTGAAACTACAGCCCTGGAGAAGCATATATTTCATCATGGTTTGGGGCTTCCAGTGTGTGTTTGCTTTAATCATTCTAGAAGCATGATTATGGAGTATTCTTTTTGTCTCATGTTTTGTGACCAGAGAGAGTCTTTGCCTGATGTTGATATTATGGAAAAATATTTATGTTAAGAAAGGCAGCACCTTGGTTTAAATTCTAGAAACCAGCTGCCAGGTTTTAGGGCTGGTCTTTTTATATCCTTTCTCAAACCAATGGAATAGATTTAAGTGGATAAATTCTTCCAGGAGGACAGTTCTGAGACACAAGTTTTTATGGTTTCTTTGTGGGTATTCCAAAAGGATCAAGCAACCAGCTCCAATTTGTGAAGGGCATCTTGATAATGAATTCTTTGTATTGGCTGTATCTTGTTTCTTCACTTGCACCTCATTCCTGATCTCAGAGATTGTATTCCCCCAGACTCTGCCTCAGATTTTGTTTTCTGGACGGGTCCTGGAGAAGAGACTTTTAGTATGGATTTTTAGACCTGTATTATTCCTCAGTCTGATGATGACAAGGACCACATTACTGATGGTAATTAGGGTGGCTATTACTCCTGCATGTAGAGCACCACAAATACTAAGGTTCTCACCTGTGAATAATTGGAAAGAAATGGATCATAAGGCAATGAGATATGCTTTGACTCTGGTTCTTGAATGGTAGGTGGGCAATGATTATAACAACTGTAGAGTGGTTTGTCTTTTTTTAACTGCATGCGAAGTTTATTAAAAATAAAATGACAGTCTCAGGGAAGATAATTGTTAACTTAGAGTAAGCTTTGAAAGTCAGAGGACTTCTAAGACAGCTTTGATGCATAACTCCACAGCTGATGATAATCAAGCTTAAGTTCTAATGCAATGATGCCAAAGGACGTTCTGTCCAGTACTGATAGGTTTCCTAGGTCAAAGAATTGGAAAAGAGTGGAAGGCTGAGATCTAGGATAGGGACATCTGGATAAAGGAGCCTGAGAATTTTGAACTATTACATTCTCCTGAATCTTCTAAGGTAGGAAAAGTAGTTTTCTCTTACTTTTCTAAGAAAACAGAACCCCTTTTCTGAAGGCTATGCAAAGATCTCAAATAAGACAAGTGTTTTTGAGGATATTTCTTAATTGTTTCAACACATTCCCTTGAAATATTCATTGTCGCTATGTTAAATATAAAGTCCAGGTCTTAGCATAGCCCAAGTCATTAAGTACAGCCCCTGATCTGGAAAAAAATAACCTATGTGCTGAAAGAATTTCATGAGCTGGCTAATGTAGTGGGCTAACAGGTAGGTATTAAACAGGTAGGTATTAGCAAGAACAGCGGGGTGCATATGGGAGTGGTTAGTAACTTGTTTGATCATCATGGGGCTGGGTAGAATAAAAACATGGTTAAGGAAACATTTATTGCCACGGTGTTCTGGAGTAAGAGAGAGTTGTACAGATAACCTATGTTGTGGTGCAAGCTGCCCTGAACTTTGATCTATATGAGTCAGCAGTTGTTATAGAACTAAAGGTATCTGTGATAGGTAAAATGTCCGGTAGAATCTTTGGTAAATACCAATAGAATAGTTGTCGTATATAGCTCTAGGACAGTGGTTGGCAAACTTTCTCTGTAAAGGGCCAGATATTAAGTATTTTTGGATTAATGGGCTAAATGATCTCTGTCCATCTGTTGAAATCCATCTATTTATGTTATTGAAAAAAGTTTTTTGCAATGAAGAAGTTTTGGTCTTTCAAGATTGCATCATGCTATCTTTGGCATCATTTCTATCCCCAAGGCCATATTTTCCAACTACTGGTCCTTCTTTGTTTCCAGCTGTCACATTCCAATCACCAGGAATTATTAATGCATCTTGATTGTGTGTTTGATCGATTTCAGGCTGCAGAAGTTGGTAAAAATCTTCAAATTCTTCATCTTTGGCATTAGTGGTTGGTGTGTAAATATGAATAATAGTTGTATTAACTGATCTTCCTTGTCGGCATATGGATATTTGTATTATCCTATCACTGACAACTTTGTACTTCAGGATAGATCTTGAAATGTTCTTTCTGACGATGAATGAGATGCTATTCCTCTTCAATTTGTCGTTCCTGGCATAGTATAATACATGATTGTTCAAATGAAAATAGCCAATACTAGTCCATTCAGCTCACTAATGCCTAGGTTATCAATCTTTATGTGGCCCATTTCATTTATTGGTGAGTTCCCATTTTTCTAGATTCACATTTTGTACTTTCCATGTTCCAATTATTAATGGGTGTTTGCAGTTCTTTCTCTTCATTTTGAGTCATTTCACCTCAGCAAATGAAGGCCCTGAAAGCTTTGCTCCATTCATGTCATTAATATCAACTCTATTTTGAGAAGACGGCTCTTCTCCAGTCACATTTTGAGTGCCTTCCAACCTGAGGGGCTCATCTTCCTGTACTACACCAGACAAAGTTCCACTGCTATTCATAAAGTTTTCACTGGCCAATTTTTTCAGAAGTAGACTGTCAGGTCCTTCTTCCTAGTCTGTCTTAGACTGGAAGCTCTTCTGAAACCTGTCAATCATTGGTGATCCTGCTGGTATTTGAAATACCAGTGGGACAACTTCCAGCATCACAGCAACATAAAAGCCACCACAGTACGACAAACTGATAGACATTGGAGATTGTATGATACAATTTTGCAAGACCAATGATTTCTTCATTGCAAATACCTTTTTAAATATCATAAATGTCGACTATACATGTAGACCTTGCCAGATGGAATACTCAGGAATCAAATCTACTACATCTGTGGAAAGAAATGATGGAGAAGCTCAATATCATCAGTCAGAACAAGGCCAGGGGTTGACTGTAGAACAAACCATCAATTACTCAGAAGGAAGTTCAAGTCTAAGCTGAAGAACATTAGAGCAGCCCAAGAGAGAGAAAATACTACCTTGAGTATATCTCACATGAGTTTAGAGACCATCTCAAGAATACATTTGACACATTGAACACTAATGACCAAAGAGCAGACGAGTTGTGGAATGACATCAAGGACATCATACACAAAGAAAGCAAAAGGTCATTAAAAAGACAAGAAAGGAAGAAAAGACCAAAATGGATGTCAGAAGAGACTCTGAAACTTACTTTTGAATGTAGAGTAGCTAAAGCAAAGTGAAGAAATGATGAAGTAAAAGAGCTGAACAGAAGATTTCAAAGAGCAGCTCAAAATGACAAAGTAAAGGATTATTATGAAATGTTCAAAGACCTGGAGACAGAAAACCAAAGGGAAGAACACGCTTGGAATTTCTCAAGCTGAAAAAACTGAAGAAAAAGTTCAAGCCTCTAGTCACGATATTGAAAGATTCTATGGTGAAATTATTAAATGACACAGAAAGCATCAAAAGAAGATGGAAGAAATATAGTCACTGCACCAGACTCCTAATTACAAAGAAGACTGGGAAATGTAACCTCATTCCAATATAAGAGAGAAGAGGAAATGAATTTTGTTATCAATTGATATTCTCTACCTAAAATGATCAATGGTGCTTTTATGATTTTTTCTGTCAATTTTTGCTAAATTTGTTAGATTATTACTTGATGGTTTACTTTGTAAATAAACATGTTGTTGTTAGGTGCCATTAAGTCAGTTCCAACTCATAGTGACCCTATGTACAACAGAATGAAACACTGCCAGATCCTGCACCATCCTCACAATCATTGTTATGATTGAGCTCATTGTTGCAGCCACTGTGTCAATCTAGCTCCTTGAATGTCTTTCTCTTTTTCACTGACCCTCTACTTTACCAAGCATGATGTTCTTCTCCAGGGACTGATCCCTCCTGATAACATGTCCAAAGTATGTGAGATGTAGTCTTGCCATCCTTGCTTCTAAGGAACATTCTGGTTATATTTCTTCCAAGACAGATTTGTTCTTTCTTTTGGCAGTCCATAGTATATTCAATATTCTTCGCCAACACCATAACTGAAAGGCATCAATTCTTCTTTCATCTTCCTTATTCATTGTCCAAAACTTTCACGTGCATATGAGGCAATGAAAAATACCATGGCCTGGATCAATTGCACCTTAGTCTTCAAGGTGACATCTTTGCTTTTTAACACTTTAAAGAGGTCTTTTAAACATATTGTGTGTAAATAATGATAATTTTGCCACTTACTTCCAAATACTTGCAAAGCTTGTTTGTTATCTTATTTGATTATGTTGACTCTAATATTATGTTGAAATGTATAAATATGTATAAGTGGTCATTTTTGTCTTTTCTTTCAAACTGACTGAGAAATCTATAGTTTCTTTATGATGATTCTCTTGGTTTGGTGACTAGACTTCAAGCATTTGTTAAAATTTCTATTTTATTTCCAAGTCTTTGAGGAGGATTCATTATAAATATGTTTCAGACATAATCAAATATTGGTTCAGTATAAATTGAAATAACACATTTTCTCTTTCAGTCAGTTGACATGGAATTACATTGCTATTTATAATTTTGATCAATTGTTGCTTAATTTAGTCAGATTTTCTTTAGTTTTTTTTCTTTTAATCAGTGACTATGAATGAAATTAGTCAATAAATTCATTTTGCTATATTACTCATACCTAACTTACATAAGGAGATGATGTTGTTAGGTGCCGTCGAGTCAATTCCGACTCATAACAACCCTATGTACAACAGAAGGAAACACTGCCTAGTCCTGTGCCATCCTCACAATCTTTGTCATACTTAAGCCAATTGTTGCAGCCGCTATGTCAGTCCATCTCATTGAGAGTCTTCTTCTCTTTCACTGAACCTCTACTTTATCAAGCATGATGTCCTCCAAGGATGATACTTGCTTCATAATACATGTTAGATCACTTTTCCTTTTACTATGATCTGTAAAAATGTATATAACTTAGTGACTCTCTGGTACTTAAAATGTTGATAAAATTCATCAGTAAAATTGTATGCATCTAACACTTATTCAAGGACAGGTTTTTAATTACTTTTTTCAATTTTATAAATGGATTTTAGTCTACTGAAAATTTGCATTTTTTCCTCAGGTCAATTCTGACACTTTACTTTTTCCAAGAAATTTCACCACATGAGGAATCAGCAGTATTCTCTCTTGATTCCCATATGTCACAACTTCTTTCCTGGTAAAATTTAGCCTAAAAAAAATATTTCAGAGAGAATCTATGTTTAGGAAAGTATCTAAGTCTTTTTACATATGAAAAGAACTTTATTTACTGCTCACCTTAGCTGAATTAAATATGAAAGTCTATCTTCAAATTTATTTTCTTTAGCATTTGGAAGAATTTAATCCACTGTCTTCTTGCATTCCATATTGCTATTGATGTCAAGATGATTCTTATTTAAGATTCTCATTTAGGAGATCTTCCTTTCTCTCTCTCTCTCTCTTGCTCTCTGTAGCCCTTTAGAGGAGTTCTGAGGTGTTGCAAATTACTAACATGCTCAAATGTTAAAAGAAAGAGTGGAAGTTCAAGTTCACCCAGAGGCACCTCTGAAGAAAGGCCTCATGATCTACTTGGAAAAAATCAATGATTGAAAACTCTGTGGAGTAAGGTTCTACTCTGACACACATGAGGTCGCAATAAGTTGCAATAAACTCAAGGGCAACCGATTTTTGTTGCAGTCTTTTAGAATTTTCTTTTTTTTTTTTTATTTTAACTTTCATTCTGCCATGAATAGGTGAAAATATTTTCTTATCCATCCTAGTTAATATTTTATGAAACCTTTTCCATCTGAACTCTTATGTCTTAAGTTTTGGGAAATCTTTACTGATTTTTCTTCCACTATTGCTTACTTTATATGTTTTCTCCCCATATGGGATGCCATATATATATATATATATATATATATATATATATATGTTAGCACTTCTTCTATTATTCATATATTTTAAAATGTCTTTCATACTTGACATTTATTTAGTCTGAAATTTTTGCATACTCAATCTTCTAGTATACTGTTTCATTGTTTGGCTGCCTTCATTGTCTTAACATCTTCCCTTGAAATCTTTATATACTTTCAAATGTAAAGAATATCTTTACATTCTTTCAAAACTAATGTAACCAGATTTTTTTCTATTTCATATTTAACTTTTCTTATTGTGCCTATTTAATATATTCCATGACAAATTTAATTCTACTTTATCCTATTTTAAATTGCTCTTTGTTGTTTTACATTAGAAGAATGCGATACTTGACATAGAACTCATCTGCGACTACTTTATTTCTTTCTCTTGATACCAATGCAGCAGGTGCAGATCTTGTGACTAAGAGTCTCAGGATATTGGTTACATCTACAAGTCTTCTTTTAATTTTTATTTTTTTAACATTCTTTTTTGTAATACTCAAAAATCCCTAAGATGTCAGTCCTAAATCCCCAGCCCAATCATTAATTGGCAGACTTTAGGCACAAAATAAAAGTCTACTCAGTCCAGTCTTTGAGCTTGTCACCCAGGTTGCATTTTAAACCCTAGTCTAACCAGGGTGATAGGGGTTAGAAAAACTTTCTGAGTACTTCCTACTTGGCCACACTGATTCTCTTTCATGTAAGCCCATTGTTTTCTTCACGCAGAGAACAATATCCCTTCATAATCTCCAGGTTTTCTTGTATTTACGTTACATTTGCTGCTCTTTATTGCCCTATCTGCTCTGGAAGATAGGAGGCTTGATGCCCAAGAAAGTGCTTGCAGCCTAGTATCATTGTCAAATCCAAAGTCTACAAAACACTGAGACTGGCCCCTGTTTATGCATCTTTATGTTTGTTTCATTCAAGTTTCAGTTACAATTAAGCATTATCACATCGCTAAGTTGAATCTAGCACAATTTGGATGTAATGTCAGGGCATTTACCTTAAACAAAGTACGGTTTGGTCAAAAAAAAGAAAAAGAAAAAGAAAAGAAAATTGTTTGGTTGTGTGTGTTTTTCCAGCTCATCCATTATACCACGTCATAGTAGCAGGTCTCTCCAGAAAAGAATACTATTTGGTCAGTAGTTTCAGTTTTAATCAAATGGGAACATGTTAACAATTTGACAATTTCCTTATGGAAATCTGGAAATATAACCTTTTCCTAGGTAAAATGTTATTATTGAGATTTTTTTATACATCTATGCTAAGCAAAAGTTTCATATCTATAGATTTTAGTTTCCTCTAGGATTTAAAGCATTAAAACATATTTAAATGGCATGAGTAAATTAAAACATGATAGAACCTGTAGATTCCAAATGATGCTATTAACTATGAAGAAGCTATCAAGCTGAAATATGCCTTTGTTTAAATTGCCCAAGCTTTTGTGAGTCCATATATATATTTACTTTTTTGCTAGGAATTATTCTGCTGAACACAGTAATGGTGCTAGGAAACAACGTAATCAAGCCAAAGATGGTCATAGTAACTTAGCACTGTCCTTTAACCTTGTAGTTTTTAATGTTGTTGTTTTTTCTTAAAGTATTATTCATTTATCTTAATATATTTTCACATTATATTTGTTGTTGTTGTGTGTGTGTGTATACGCTTTCCTGGGGACATAGTCCATCATTTCTTTCCCCTAAATCTCTCTTGATTCATTTGATTCTTAATCTTATAGCATGAGGCTAAATATGTTACTTTCCAGGTTGTTAATCAGTGCTTTATGTTATACAGATGAAGTTTCTCCTGAGACTTCCAACAGTGTTCAGATAATGGGAAAGATCTTCAGTTTGCTATCACAAATATGACAATTGTAAATATTAAGTTTCTTTTTATGATTTTAAGTACTTTTCCTAAATTTATAGGATTTGTAAATAATAAAATTGTATGACAAGAACAGTTGTGTCATGTTGTTTATGGTTTGACACCACGCCACTGGCAATGTCTTACCTTCAGCCAGGTAATAATTTTAGGAATATCCTTTTATATTTTAGTAACTATTGAGTTCCAGTCCAATATTACTGAAATACTATTAGGATATTCAGTTATTTGACAGCATTTTAGGATATATTTGATTATGCCAGTAACAATGGAGAGATGGGAAATATTTTTAGCTCCAGTATCAAAACTCAAGCAGATTATTCATTTTTTCATTGGTAAGAAATTGAACTCTGAGAAAGCAAATGATTACAAATCCTTCTAATCTCACTAAATACTTTAACTGTATTAACAGTCAAAGTATAAAGTATATCTATTTATAATATCTGTGCTTATTGTGCAGGAAGTTTCCTTTGATTCTGAGCACTAAATGGAAAAAGAGCAAAAACAATTAATGAAGTCTGTCATAATTCCAGTATCGTAAACGAATATTTCGAGAATAGAATAATGCCAAGAGGTAATATTTTCTTGAAAAATAAATACACATAATACTTCTGGATAACAGTGGATCATGTACTTCTTAAAATTTTATTTATTTTGTTGTTATTGTTGAGAATATACACAACAAAACATACAGCAATTCACAGTTTCTACAAGTACAATTCAATGACATTGATTACATTCTTCAAGTTGTGCAACCATTCTCACTCTCCTTTTCTGAGTTATTCCTCCCCCACTGTCATAACCACGTCACCCCCTGAAGTCGTCATCTAATCTTTCTAGTTGCTGTTGTCAATTTGATCCCACATACACAGTTCTTAATAGCAAATAATGCTTAAGGCAGACATTTTTTACCAGTTAAGCTAAACTATTGTTTGATTCTAAGAAGAATTCAGGGGATATTTTTGGTTTAAGGTTAAAAATTGTCTCGAGGCAATAGTTTCAAGGGTTCATCCAGCTTCAGTGGCTCCACAAGCTCTGGAGTCCACTAGAATGTGAAACTCTGTTCAACATTTGCCCCTTTTGATTAGGATTCTTCTATAGAATCTGATCAAAATATTCAGTAATGGTAACCAAGCACCATTCAGTTTTTCTGGTCTCATGGCAAAGGGGGCAGTTATTCGTGGAGGTAATTAGCCACACATTTCATTTTCTAGTCTTATTCCCGAGTCTCCTTCTTCCTCTGATGCTCCAGGCAAATAAAGACCAATTGTTGTGGCTTGGGTGGCCACTTGTAATGAACTAGGAGGTAGAACAGAAGTACAAAAAATGTTTTTAGGCTAATTAAGTGAAATGTCCCATAAAACCATGACCCTAAACCTCCAAACCAAGGAATCAAATCCCATGAGATGTTTGGTTGTGCATAAAGAGCCTCAGTAGTTTGTTTTTTTATTTTGGGTCATTGATGTAAATATGTCTATTACACAACTTTTGCCAATTCAGCTTTTTACAAGTGTAAAACTTATTGACAATTGCAATAATTGTGCAACCCTACCCTTAATCAATGTGATTTTTCTATCACCCTTATACTCCTCTTTCCTCCTCTCTCCCCAGCCAATAATAAAATTTGGTCACTATATATTTGCCTTTTCTTGACTTTTTATATAAGTGAGGTCATATAATACTTATCCTTTTGTGATTGACTTACTTCATTCAGTACAATGTCTTCAAGCTCTGTCCATTTCATAGCATCCATCAAGACTTCATTTCTCCTATGGTCTGAGTAGCATTCCATTTTGTTTATCTATTCGTCTGTTGATAGGCATTTAGATTGTTTCTACCTTTTGGTTATTGTGAATGGTGCTGCAGTTAACATTGTTGTACGAGTCTCTGCTTTCAAATTTTTGATATATACCTAGAAGTAGAATTGCTGGGTCATATGGTAACTCTATTTTTACAGATTATGCTTTAGAAATATTAATTTCTTTTCAGAATTTTCTAACATGGGAGTCTCAAAAGAATGAGAAGTTAATTTTCCTCTCCACCTCATCCTACACTACTCTTAGGAGTTCAGAATACTCTTCTCCAAGGGAAGTTAAAAGCATATAGCTTTTCAGGAACAGTATATTAAAAAAAAAAAAAAATTATTATCTAGAGTCCTTGTAGAGGAAAAGAGAAGGCTTAAATTGACTCTCAAGTTGGAGTGCAGGAAGCTACAGCTTAAGCTGAAGATTGATGGTAGACCCCAAAAGTGGGAAGAATGATGACTGGCAAGATAGAGAAATATTGGAGATATGTATAGCATCCTCAACTTGACATGACTCTGAATGTCTAATGTATGGATATTTTGGGCCCACAGAATATACCAATGGTTGTTTTGGATAGGTAGATGAGTTTCTCTTGCCATATTTAGTATCATAGGATGGTTTCTATCCTTCTTCCTGTTTAACTTTCTTCCTTCCTTTTAATAAACTTTAAAATTTAGGTAGATTATATAGTCACATATTCACAATCCATTCCAGGTGCAAGCTTTTAGTAAGGATACCAAAACCACAAATCTCACAAGTTACAAAACGGTTTGATGAATTGTCAAATAAAATAAGGAGGCTTGCAGAGTTTTAGGAAATTTTAAAAATATGTATACTGGGCAATTGAAAAGCTTCTGGCCATTCTGTGTACAACCAAATTTCAATTTTCTGGCTACCTTTGCATGCGAAATATGGGCAGATCACTTAGTCTCTGACAGATGTAATTATCCATTTTAAAGAATGATTTAGAAAAGAGAATATAGAAAGCATCCCTAGTCCATTCTGATGAGAGTGGTATAGTTTCATGGGAAATATTTGTATTATAAGAAACATCACTGGCAAAGCGCTTAGTTATGGATTCTCATAGTCAGTATTTACAATACCTCTCTCAGAGTGGTGATGTTTTACCTAGGTTGAAGTGTAATTGTATTAGTTTCGTAGTGCTTCTATAACAGAAATACTGAAATTGGGTGGCTTTGAAGGACAGAAATTTATTTTCTTATAGTTCTGGAAGCTAAATGGTCAAGTCAGGGTCCTGGCCTTGCTGATTCCTTTCTGGTCAGTACCCCCAGGCATTTCTTGCTTCCTTGGCAATCCTCATATGACTTCTGTGTTCACCATGTGTGCCTGTCTCTGTGTGTACTTTGATCTTTTTTATAACTCAGAAATGATTTGATTTATAATTCACCCTACTTGGCTAACAAAGAAAACCCTATTTCCATACAGGATTACTTCCACAGGTATGGGGGTTAGGATTCCAACACATAGATTGAAGAGACTTAATTTAATACATAACAGTAATTTAGTTATCTTTCCTGGCTTCACAGCTTTTAGCCCAATTCTCTGGGCTACATTGAGAGTCTGTGAACTATTTCATATACTTCACCTAATTCATATTCTACTTAAATAAGATAGAGTAGGATGGTGTATTCTAGTGAGGACTCAAGTGAATGAATAAAATATTACAACCTGGTTTAGGTGGCAATGGTTTTGAGGAATCTTTCAAAATGGAAGTTTTCATGGAATGTGTCAGATTTGATAATTGCTAAAAGATCTTTAGTAATGGTTTAAGAACTTTAGTATCTACATGCGCAAGAATGATTCTTGAATTCATTCAGAGTTTCTTGACCATTTTTCTATTTTGCCTTTCTTACGTTGGTTTGTATAAAAAATGTGAAATTTTCTTTGTAATATATGTAAAGATATTCTTTGATATCACATAGTAGGAAGTATGAACGCCAGGCTTCACCATTTTCCAGGGAAACATGGGTGGAGTTGTTTGATCAGTGTCAAAAAATTTATATGCACTGAGAGACTGATAGAAAGAGATAATAAAACAAAAATAACAGTCTCTGCTTTCTGCCGAGCATTAAGGCCATGTTAATACCACCAAGTAGCTTATAAGGGTCATATAATCTACCTTTTTTCATGACTGTTATAAATTAAGAGAACAAAATACATGTCATCATTAATCAACCAAATCATCTAGAGATGATTTTTAAATTATGCACAAGAAGAGTAGCTAATAGTGTAGCAAAAGTGTAAGATATCATTGACCCACTGGCAGAACTTTTTTTTTAATTATGGGACACTGAAATTGACTGTATGAATGTCTTTCCTTTTATTATAAGGCCCCGTAAAATATTTTGCCAAACCTATCAGTGGGCAAGCAGGTGTGATAAGAGAGATGAAGACAAATTTGTCCCAACATTTCTGATTAAAACAATTTTATATATAAAATATATATGTATATAGCCGTTCAGATAGGAATGCCTATTATATGGATAGTTATATGAGATACAAGCTGATACATAATAAATGGAATAGTATGGAGATTGATGTGGTGTTTCTTTTCAGATGCTGCCTCCCTGATATAGGTGTTGATGCCCCGCTGAAACAATAGAATCACACCTCACTAACTCTATCATTTCAGCCTCCCCAATCTTCATCCACTGCACCTGGTTCATTGTCTCCATTTACTCAAACGATTTCCACAGGCGATAGTTACAGCCTTAACTGGCTGCTGGCCAAAAAATAAACAAAAGGAAGCATATGTGAGTTTCTGTATCTATGCCACCCCAACTCAGCAAGCGTTAGAAAAAGCCTTTTAATCACTGCTTTTTTTTTTTTTTGGTGAAGCATGCCATTTTCTTTCCCATTTCCAGGGAGCATTTTTAAAAGAGTTGACTTGGATCCCTTGTGAGAAGTAAGTCTGCATATGGCTTTAATGGACTGCACCATTCTGCATTTTAGGTCTTCTAAATAATATGCCCAGGTTTTGCTGTGATAAGCATTTTTACTTGAGTGTTTTCAGTACATGCCATAAAGTTCTGTACATATTTCAAACAAGAGAGATATACCTGTGAAAATTTATGTATGGAGTGTTAGGTATTGTGGTTCATATACAAACTTTTTTATAAAATATACAAATCTCTTAAATTTATTAATGCTAACACATGTCCAAACCATGTGTTACTCATAGAAAGAAAATGTATGTATTTGTTGCAATGTAGAAAATTGCTAACTTGATTTTTTAAATTATTCATTTTTTTATACTTTTCTACAAATTCTAATGTTAGATCTATACTCGAAAAGTTAAAAAACAAAATGTATGCCATTTTATGAAAATATTTCTTAATAAATACAGTTTGATAAATGCATAAAAATAATCAGAGACAAGATTTTTTCTGTGCAAAATGCAGTCACAGTTTTTAATGTTTCTCATTCAACTGATTTTTCTAGTCAGTTTTGGTCTCCAAACTCATTATGTCTTATAAAACACCTTTCCTGAGCAAAACCTGTGGTTTAGACAATAACAGTCAAAGCTATGTAGGAAGTATAAACGAGTTCAGTGATAGAAGAGGAGGAGAGAGGGAAGTATTTCCACCCATGGAATTGAGAAAATGACATTCCAGAAAGCAAATTTGAAAACACAGGCAAATATTTGAATAGATTTCACAGAAACTAAACTAAGCAACTGAAGATTTCATAGAAACAGTATTAGTATTCCTTGCTATGGATATAACCAGTTGCTGTCTAGTCACCTCTGACTTATGGTGACCCCATGTGTGTCAGAGTAGAACTGTACTCCATAAGGCTTTCCATGGTTAATTTTTTTCAGAAGTAGATCACCAGGCTTTTCTTCTGTTGTGCCTCTAGTGGACTCTAACCTCCAACTTTTCGTTTGCAGGAGAGTACATTAACTGCATCACACAGGTGCACTATTTTCTTTTTTGTTTGTTGTTTATTGTTAAGCCTCATTACTAGTGACTAAGGTAAAGATTAGTACGTACAATTGTTCAGGAAATTTGGCCGAGAGAAACATTCTGACAGTGCACGATGAGCAAGCTAGGTCAGTGGGATAGTTGTATGCAATGAGTTTATGAATATTGACTCCAGGTCAGGAGCTGCTCAAATTCTGCCTTGTAAGCACCTGATGGGAAGAGGAAATCAGGTCTTACGGGGCCATCCCGCTCCTTACAGTAAGGCAGAAACAGACCCTGAGATACAAGATCAAAGCCAAAAGGTACAGGTTCTCTTTCTAATGTGTACCCTCACGTCTCCCGCAGTCTCCTTTACTATTTTTTTAATTGTGCTTTAGGTGAAAGTTTACAGCTCAAGTTAATTTCTTGTACAGAATTTATACACATATTGTTTTGTGACACTAGCTGCAATCCCTTTACGTTTAGTCACCTTTTTAATTTTTTTTGGAGGTTGTAATCCCAGCCTGCTCCTTGCTAGTGCTGTGATCTTTAACATAAGGCAAACCACTTCACCGGTTTTAATTTCAATTTCCTCATCTATAAAATGAGGATAATTGATGGACCTAAATCATTGTATTGTGAATATCAAATAAAATAATTCATATGCAGTGGTGATGGTAAATTGTATGTGTCAACTTGGCTAGGCTATGGGGCCCAGTTGTTCGATTAAACTCTTGTCTAGAAGCTGTTATGATATAGTTACATAAGATTAAATAAATTGGTCTTAAGTAAAGCAGATTACTCTCCATAATGTGGATAGGACTCACTCACTCAGTTGAAAGCCTTAAGAGCAGAAAAGGAGTTTTCCCTGGGGAGTGTTCTGCCTCCAGACTATCAATAGATATTTTGCCAGAACTCTTCTCTTCTTCTCTTTATCTGACTTACAGATCTTGAACTTTCCAGTTCCCACAATCACCTAAGCCAGTTCCTTAAAGTAAATCTCTTATCTATCTATCTTCCCTTCGTCCTTCCTTCCTTGTTTCTTTCTTTCTACTGACTGACCTACCGACCGACCGACTGAGCAATCTACCTATCTATCTGTCTAACCAGTGGTTTGTTACTAATTCTGCTTCTCTGGAGAATCCTATGACAAGGGATATTATTATTGCAAAATACTTTACCTTCAAACATGAAGCATATTTAGCATGTTTGTCATATTCCAAACTATATATTTGAGAAA
Organism: Dugong dugon; assembly: GCA_030035585.1. Classification (NCBI taxonomy): domain Eukaryota; kingdom Metazoa; phylum Chordata; class Mammalia; order Sirenia; family Dugongidae; genus Dugong; species Dugong dugon. Next base: position 103,608,659 of record CM057463.1, on the reverse strand, counting down.
CATGGGGCCAAGAAAAGTCTCTGCAAGTGGTTTTCAGTAATGTTATGCTTGCTTTTTTTTTTTTGGTTTGGTGATTGGTTTCTTTGTTTTTGTTTAATGTACTGATACTATGTTCAAATGAAAGCTAGCTTAGAAATCCAAAATATAAAACAAGAAAAAGAAGACTTGCTCTGTTTAAAGCATTGGAGAGTGAGCAATTCCTCTTACTTGACCCTTCCCTCCTGTTATCAAAGTTTCCTTGGCGTGTCTGTGGAGGACAACTGGAAAACCAATGTGATCTAACCCAATCCACTCATTTTACACAAAGAGGCTGACAAGGAAATTGACTTCATCAAAGCTGCAGAGTGAGTTAGAGGCCAAACGGGAATAAAACCCAAGGTCCTAGACCCCTGGTCTATGCTTTTCCTAAGTGTAAGCAATGAGCATAATGCTGAGTTTGACAGTGACATTATGATGTATGATTTTATATCACAAGTTCCTGGGAGGCACCTCGACTATTAGTACTATTAGCTACTCCATTCATTAATTCATCATTTAAGTTTATTGACTGATAGTCCCTTGGTTTTATTCTGTGAAATAAAAATTTAACTTATATGTTGAACTATGATTATTAGAAAATTCTATGAAGTAAAAAAACAAAAGTTACTAAGAGCAGCATTGCAATTGGCCATGGAGCCAAATTCATGAAATGCACATTCCTAACTTTCTTAGCCAACAGGAGTATGATCTAAGAACATATTATGTCTTAAAAAATATAGTAAAACAAAATATTTTCAAAGGCTTTTAGGCAATATTATGTTGATAATTAAAAACATTATTTGCCTAAGAAAGTGCTTATAAATTGTTCATGGCAAATGGCAGTACCACTCTTACAAGTATGATTCAAAATTTACTGTTTAATTGTGTTTGTCTCACTGATAATTCTAAGAGAAAATAATTTAATAGTTGTCACGTTGATAGCTGAAATGTGGTAAAAATATTTTTCATATATATATTTTTCTAGAGCTGGTCTACAAAAATGAGATGTAATAATATACTTTAAGATGTGTTGGTTAATAAAAATTGAAAGTTATTATGTCCATGCTGTGAATGGTATTGAATGTTGATTCTACTAAAACATCCTCCAGATTGACCATTTTATCATTATTTGAAATCTCCCTCTTTATCACTGGCAATGCTGCTTACCTTAAACTCTACTTTTTTAGTAATAGTTTGACTTTAGAAGTCTTTTTAGTATTTTTATAGTGAATGTTTTCACTAGTTTACTGTCATACTGAGACTTTTTATTAAATTGTGCATTTTGGTAAGTAGCATATAGTTGTATTTGTTTTCCATGATGTAGTATGAACATCTTAGATTATTACTTAAAGTGTTTAGTCAATTTACATTTAATGAAATTACTGGTATAGACAAATATCTGCCATATTACTGTTTATTTTCTATTTGACCCTTATAGTTCTATTGCATTTTCTCTTCTTTCTTGCCTTCTCTGAATTAATGAAATCTTTTTAAAATTATTCAATTTTTCTCTATTATTAAGTACACATTCTTTTTACTATTTTTATTAGTCATAACCCTAGAAATTATGATATACATTCTTAACTTTTTATAGTCTAACACAGATTATTTTTACTACTTCTGCTTTTCTTCCTAGGGTCATTTTTCTTCTGTTGAAGAATTCCCTTTGGTATTTCATTATTGAAATTCTGTTGGCAAGTAATTCTGAGTTTTATTTTATTTTTTGGTCTTAGATTGCCTTTGTTTTGCCTTTATATATGAAGGCTAATTTGGCTGTGTATAGAAATCCAATGAAGAATTATTTTCTTCCCAGACTTTAAGATGCTTTTATCTTGTCTTCTACTTTCACTGTTTTCATGGTGAAATCATATGTTGCAGTGCAGTGGGTTCTTTTATATGGCCTTTCTGGCCCTGGGTTTGTAATCTTGCAAAATGATTGGTCAGGCCACAATCTTGCAAGCCACTGTACTATCCGCATAACTGGCTTGCAAGTGGTTGGTCAGTTTACTATCCACATACGAGGCTTGAAAACCCACCCAATAGGACTGATCAGTTTATGACCTGCCTAAGGAATTGGTTGGTTTACAAAAGGCACACCCTGAAATTGACAAGGACTGATCCTATACAAGCAGCCAATTTCACAGAGGTTCTTGGGGGCTTCCTGATTGACAAGAGCCAGTAGAGAAGCACGTCCTTTGAATCTAGGTTTCTGTGTTGAGAACCTCCTAGACTCAAATAAGAGAGCTGTTATACAGTTCAAGGGTTGTAATACTGAAGACCAAGAGAGACTGCTGCTGTGAGCAAGTTGGCCCAAGGAGAGAGACTGTGGCAGTGGGTGAGGAGGCCCATGGAGCAGATGGTGACAGAGTGAGGAGCCGCAATGGTACCAAAAGAAGCGGAGACAACGAGCAGACCCAGATGGCGTCAGCAGACAGCTGAGAGCTGAGAGGAGCGACCAATAGCTGAGACTGCCACGTGATGGTCGTTGAGTTTCCTGTTTGAAAGTTTCCTGATGGGTGAGAATGAAAATTGGTTTTCAGAAAGGTTAAGCATATCCCCTTTGAGACTTAAGCGTGTAACCTTTCAGACATTGAGGCCTCCTGATGGGGCCCCTCCTGAACCTTGCCCTTTGCATATCTTTGTTTTTGTTTATAGCCTTCTCTGTTATTAAAGTTGTTATTGTATTTAAAAAAATAAATAAATAAATAAATAAATAAAACATCCTCCAAACAAATTGTTGATGAGTTGTTGCTTAACACAGTAAAGGAGACAATTACCTCCATGAAGTCTTAGTAGAATTTCAGAGGAGGAGGGCAAAATTAGGATATTTATGAGATTTTTCAGTCTGCTCTAAGATGAGTTTTTCATTGCAGTGGCTTGGGTAGGATTCCATAAGAATCATGATGTAATTGTTTAGGCTTGGTGGACACAATAAGGTGAGGAACTTGAGGTAAGGCATTCAAAGAGTGTTGCGGTATAAACCACAGTTGGATGCTTTCTATCGAAGAGTTGATGGGCCTAGTACTAAAGTAAAGAATAAAGTTATTTGCTGATTTTATATTCCTACCCAAGATTCTCCTGGCTTATTAAAGCTATGATGGTGAAGATAGTGTAATAGTAAAATCAAGTTAATGTTGATTATAAGCTGTGTAGATTTAGATGCTTTGATTTTCAAAGGATAAATGTAAAGGTCAGTTAAAAATGAAGAACTAAAATAAAAAACCATATCCTCTTGCAAACTTAAAATATATAAAAGTACGGGCTTTTTTTTTTTCCTCCACAAAATAAACTCATATATACCTTTTCAAAAGTTTCCCTAGATATTTTGCAATCTTCTACTGAATTGTCTAAAAACTGTGCTCTGGAACCTCAAGATTACATCTTAGTTAGTATTCTCACTACCTCAAAGAGGTAATAAGATTTTCACAGACAATTTACACTTCGTTCCTTGAAGTATCCCAGAGTGCATTTGCTTGCAGCTAAAGGTACCAGATAAAGAGTCCACAGAGAAATTTGTCCTAATCTCAGGAATTTCTCCATTGCCTGCACATAGTCCATATCTAATCTTTTCTCTCCTCAATTCATTCTTTCATTCATTAAACAGCTACTGGTATCCTACAATGGGCAATACAGTACAGCAGGCACTGGGGACCAAGACAAGAAAGAGGCAAACACAGTCCTGAAACTTTAAGTCCATCTGATTGGGAAAGAAAGGCAATTAGCAGTTAGAACTGTCATCACCGTGAGTGCTCCATAGGGTTCCAAGAAAACATAAAGTAAGGAAAGCAAACTTAGTGTGGAAATGAGAAGGTTTAGGAAATATTTTCTAAGGAAGAGTGGTTTGAACATAGAATAGCATAATGAGTAGCACTTATCAAGGTAAACTGGCAGTGGGAAGGACAAGACAGAGAAAATATCAGGCATAAAGAAAGCAATCATTTATTCATTAATCCAACAAATATTTATTTATACTATATTATGTGCCAGGTGCTGTTCTAGGCACTGTGAATACAACAGTTGAAAATAAAACAAAAAAATGGGGGTAGAGGGGAGCCTTCTGTCATTCAGTGGGATAGAGAATTTCATCAGCTGTAAGGTCCCAAGACAGGAAAGACCATAGTGAGGTCAAAGTGCTGAAAAAGGCAAGAATGACTTAAGAAACACTAGGAGAATGAGTTGCAAAAAAGGATACAGAGATATACAAGTTCAGGTTAGCCATGGTTGTTTACCAAGCTTTGGTAAGGAATTCAGACTTTTCTTAAACATGCTGGGAAGCCTCCAAAGAATTTTAAGCATACGCAGAACTACATATTCTCTTGAAAAATAAAGCCCCAGGTATAAGTGGTAGTTCTAAAATTGCTTTATGTACATACTAGGTTGAACGCTTAAGTGAATGGATAGTGAACAGAAGGAGCCGTGTTTCTCCCTATAACAGAAGAAAGTTCAGATAAACAAGAAACAATAGAATGAACCCTGAACTACTAAATTAGAGTCCAAGCCATCCATATAAACTCATGATTAGTGATAGGCAGATAGACAGAGAGAGAGAGAGACAGACAGAGAGATAGACAGATAGACAGATAAACAATTATAGATGTGTGTATACATAGGTTAGTATACATACATATACATCCTAGCTCTCTCTGCTCAGAGGGCATTGATACAATAACACCTTAGTAGCTACAAGCACAACTAGCTCCCGCATCTCAGTTTCTGAAAATCATTTTACAATAAAAGGGACCAGGTTTCTTTGGAGAAATGGCTAATTCTAGTATTGGGGTGGGGAAAATTCAAGATAATACTGAAGCATCTTGCATTACCAGAAAGTAAGAATGTTCTAAAATAAAAGAGAGGCATGTCAAATGAACATAGGAACAATTAGTTTTTCATAAATACCTTTAATCATATTCAGGAGCCTCCCTTCTATTCGTACCTTGTTGAGTGCTTTTATCAAGAAAAGGTGTTGGATTTTATCAAATGACTTTTCTACATCAATTGAGATAGACCAGATGATATTGGAGAGATGATAACTAAATGGAATGTAACAATGTGGTACCCTGGATTGGATCTTGGAACAGAAAAAGGATATTAATGGAAACACTGATGAAATCAAAATAAAATCTAGTTTGTTGTTATTGTGTGCCATCAAGTCAATTCCAATTCATAGCAATCTTATAATAATGCACTAATACCGGTTTCTTCGTTTTGACAAATGTACCATAGCAATGTAAGATATGGACAATGGGGGAAACTGGGTGAGAATTACATGGAAACTCTAATATCTTGGCAACTTTTCTGTAAATCTGAAATTATTTCACAATTAAAAACAAACAAACAAAACACAACTTTAAATATAAATAAATAAAATGAAGCCTCGTATCTGTCATGGTCTGCAGGACACCCTACACAGCCAGCGTCATTCCTTCCTCTAGTTCCTGAGTATCTGTGGAGAGGCCTTCAAACACTGGGTGTTAATTATATTTTAATTGACATTGACTCTGAAAACGTTAATTATTTTTTCCAGTGAGCCAGAGAATACTTTTAAAAAATCTGTGATTTGTGTTGGCTTTTTTCATCTGTTTAGAATATCTACCATACGCACACACACAGAAAAATAATTAAAAACAATAAATGAAAGCAAGTATGTTCTCAGGAAACTATTAAAGGACAGAAAGACATTAAATTTGACAAGCAGACATTAAAAATCTTTTTTTTTTTTTTTTTGTAAATCTCCATAGATGCCAGCAATAAACATTAGAGAGCACAAAGAATTAGTTTTTAACATGAAAAATATTCACGGTTATGTATTCCTTGGTGACGTTTAAGATGCAGTTATTTTTGGAATGTTTTTACAATAATAGCACCATAACTACACAGCATGACTATGTGCAGCTGTCTTCTGGCTTGCTCCTAATGGATTTTTTGTTTTCCTTTTTTTCACTGAGACCTACATGACACTGCTGCCATGGCTCAGTAATGAGCCAAGAGCTTGTTCTTCTCCACAGAGGAGAAATTTCCAGAAGTCACTCCTGATTGGTCAAAAGCAGCAGGGGAGAGGATCCACTGTCAAAGCTTTTGCATCTGTTAAATGAACTCTTTCTGAGTATGCAGTATCCACAACTTCTTTCTAACTGGGAGTTCTGCCATTGCTTTATGCTCATTATGAACAAAACTTACCTCATGAAACTGCATTATTTTCTAATTTCCCTACCCCTTTCCACAGCACCAAATTTTCTAAGCCCTTGAAACTGTGGATTCTGGACCTTGCATTTATTTTAGCCCATCAGTGTTATTAATGGTTGTTGTTCTCCACTGCTGTCCAATTGGCCCACAACTCATGGCAACCCCATGCACGGTGGGGTCTAGTCCTGTGCCATCCCTATAATTGGTTGTGAATCATAGCACTGTGATCCATAGAGTTTTGTTGCTATTGTTAGGTGCTGTCGAATCGGTTTCAACTCATAGTGACCCTATGTACAACAGAACGAAACACTGCCTCGTCCTGTGCCATCCTCACAATCTTTGCTATGCTTTAGCCCATCTTTGCAGCCACTGTGTCAATCCATCTTATTGAGGGTCTTCCTCTTTTTTGCTGACCCTCTACCAAGCATGATGTCCTTTTCATGGACTGGTCCCTCCTGATAACATGTCCAAAATACTGAGACAAGTCTTACATAATTTGTACATGATACATAAAATAAGTACATGAGATGCAGTTTTAATTGACTGATATTCAGAAGCAGATGGGTGGGTCTTTCTTTATAGTCGGTCTTCATCTGGAAGCTCCAATGAAACTTGTTTAGCATAATACCAACACACAAGCCTCCACAGACAGATGAGCTGTGGCTGTGAATGAGGTGCATTGGCCAGGAATCAAACCCAGAACTTCCACTTGGAAGGTGAGAATTCTACCACAGAACCACTACTGCTGTTCAGTTAATGGTTAGTTCTTAATAATATTGATTTTAAATTACTTTTTCATATTTAATCTGTCATGACTACACCTAATTTACAATTGTTTTCCAGGTGGTCTCCTACCTGTACAGCTAGTTTTGTAAGCCCAGAATTTGTGTCTGTAACTCTTGTTCTTCCCTCCCTAACATGGTCTGATCAAAATTTGAGTCTAACTCTCTCTCCCGCCATCCCCAGAAAGAACCTTCTCAGTGAGGAACGTTCTCTGGTCTCCTCACATTCTCCCAATCATTTCCTGACCATTCAGAGCTGCAAACATGACGCATGCTAGCTTACAAACTATTTGAAGGTGGGTTTTTTATGCTTTATTTGTTTTACTTTTTCTACACTGCCTAGCACAGTGCCTATTATCCCTTAGAAGCAGAATTTTTGTTTCTCTGTATAACAAAACTTATCATTAATACAATTCAAGGGCACACTTAAACAAAAAAATAATAATTTTCAGGAAAATAACGTATTTAGTTGTTTTTTTTTTTTTTTTCTCCAGTGCTGCTGTTCTCCATTAACCTTGAGCTAGTCCTTCTTCCTTTGTTTGTTACTGAGGTACATTCCAAGAGTCCTTCATTATAAATTTCCCAATTCTGCTCTAGTGTTCTTTAAGGTCTCATTTTCTGAATTCTTATATTATTTTTGTGCATTTGATTAGTAGTATATTTCTATAGTATTATGTATTTGTTTCATTTGTTTCCTCAGATTAAAAGGCCCTGCATTTCTTTAACATCCCACTTATTGCTGGAGTTCAATGAACATTAGTGCATTAGGAAAATATAGGGAAAAAAAATACAGCAAACAAACTTCAATTTCTTGAAACTCAGCTAGATAATTAGACTTTTGTTACTTAGAATTTTAGGTACATGACCAAGTTATATCAAAAAGTTTTAAATGTGAATATGCTTTTCAGATCACTATCTATATATGTATTTATTTTATAATACATACAAACACAGTGTATGATTAGAAAACTAGAAATTTTCATAGTTGCCCACAATCTTATCATCCAGAGATACACACACACACAAGCACACACACACACTTCATGTTACAGAGTGGAGGATTATATTACAAATATATTTTCATTCTTCTAACTTTGTCATTTAAAATTCTGTGAAACATAATTTAAATGATTTTTCCAGCACTCATTCTCAAAGAAAATTTCAAGCAAGCCCTAGTGCTGCAATGATTAAGCACTCAGCTGCTAACCAAAAGGTCTGTGGTTTGAACCCACCACCTCATCTGCAGGTGAAAGATGTGGCATTCTGCTTCTGTAAAGATTACAGCCTCAGGAAACCCTGTGGGGGAGTTCTGCTCTGCCCTATAGCGTCTCTATGAGTTGGAATCGATTCCATGGCAACGAATTTGGGTTGACTGTTTGTGATTCACATGTTTAGCCATATTTTTGTGCTAAACTCTGATATTTGCTTAGTAAAAATGTTTTAAATTGTAAATTCTGGATAATAGTATATAAATATATGAAACTTGCACAATGTTGCCTTCTTACTAGCACTATAAGTGGTATCTGTCTTAATTTTTGGATTTACTTTATTCTCTTAGAGGTGAAATAGAATATTATTTTGGTAATTTTTTTTGTGAATTTTGCATACCACTTGCACATTTTAAGGTTGAAAAGACCAATTTTTATCTTATTCATAAATTAGGTAATTAATACTCTAAAATCTCACCTCCTCATCTACACAGTTTTCAACAGATCATTCTACAAGTTGTCAGGGAGCTGAGCTGAGCTGAGCTGAGAAAGCTGAGCTGCACTTCTGAGTCCTAGTAACCAATTAAGAAAACAAGCCAAAATGAAAGTAACATTCAAGCCTTTATCCTTTAACCAGTACCAGTTGATTCCCATTTATATTGCAAGAGATATTTGGCTCCCCGCTGTTCCATATTTCCCCAGAAACGGTGTCTAGGCTAGAGCCAGGTGGATCAGTGCAGATGTGGGGACCATCTCACTGCCAAGGGAGCCTCCAACAAAAGACTCCTGCAGTTTTATTGTTGGGAGGGGGTGTCAGGGAGAAGGTCAGAAGGAAGGGCTAGTTGTGGAAAAGTACTGAGTACTATGTCAGAGTGGGGAAAGTGGGTCTCCAAGTTTTGCTCCTCTGACCCTGATGAAGAAGCTTCAGCAGAGGCACCTGAAGAAAACCTATGCCAAAAGCCCCCAATAAACAGAAGCCTCCCTATAGAGGCGCCTGGGCTAAGAACGTAGATAAGCGAAAAGGAGGACGGGGCTGAGTCCTTGGCTGGCTCCCTTTAAAGACTGTAATGCATTGCATGCGCACCAAGGCTGGCAGTGAAGGGCAGCTCTCCCCCTGACACCTGCCAGGTGAGGCCTTTGTAATTACCTTTGATCAGACCTAAAAAAATCACACATGGGGGGACTTCTGGCAAAATGGCGCTCTAGGCAGAAGCACCACGCCGTCCCTCCACAGCAAAGATCTGAAAAACTAAGCCGAACAGAGAAAACAACAACCCTGAAACCCTAAAACATCAAATGAAGAGATAAAGAACTCAGCCAAGCACCAAATGGAGTGAGAAAACTGACAGAGAACGCAGAGCAAGGAGAGATTCATGCAGAGGTCCCCTAGCAGCTAACACAGCGTGGATCCACCATCTTGGATTCCTATCAGAGACCAGCAAACAGGGGGTACGAAAAAGCAGCTTCACGGAGCTTCCAGTGGGAGACAAAATAACCGGTAATTTTCAATACATGCTTTCCCACCCCCCACCCTTCTTCACCCTCACTCGGTCTCCTCTGCTTCCCACGGCCACAATCTCTTGTCCAGGAAACACCATCTGCTTGGATTCCACACACCTGAACGGGCAGGTTCCCTGCGTGCCATTTGTTGGCTGCTGGTGTTGCTTTTTTTCCTGCTTCTTTTGATTTCTTCTTTACCTCTCAACACCAGCCCCTATTTTTGCTCAAATACCTGGCTCCATGCACCATCTTTGCTTCTTTCTCAGGGGAAGTGGAGCTCCGTTTGAGTGTGGAGTTTCTTCCTGGTCTGGGCTGTGGCACTGGTGGAATCCTGGAGCTTTTTTCTTTGGTTTGTTTTGAATTGTTTGTTTGTTTCTTTTCATTTCTTGAGTTGGGAGCCATTTCTGGCCAGGCAGAGCTGCGTGGCAAGGAGACTGCCTCCTCGGCTTCCACAGACGTGCAGAGGGATCCCTGAGAGCATTTCTTTTTTTTTTTTTCTGTTTTTTTTTTGGGGGGGGGGGTTCTTCTCTTTTTTTTTTCTTAAATTTGTTTTCTTTTCTTTTCCCTCTTTTTCCCTTTTTGTCTTTCTTCATTACTCAGTTTCTCGTCTCTGTATAGCTTCCTTCTCTTTCTGTTCCCTGAATAATTGGCATTGTATACCTCTACGCCTTCTAGCCAGGCTGTAAAGCAAAACCTGAGAGCGACTTCCCCAGACGTCATAGCTGCACTGGTGGGATCCCTGGGAACTTTACAGTTCTTTAACCTTTCAGATTTTTATTTCTTCATTCTTTTCTTTTCTTTTCCTCTCTTTCCGCTTTCTGTTTTTTCTCCATTACATAGTCTCTCATCTCTCCATTCCAATGGCAAGCTCCCCTAGAATTCTTTTTTGTTTGTATGTTTTTGGCTACTGTTCCTCTCTCCTCTCGCCCATATCCATCTTAGCTCCAAACATAACAATGTCCCCGCTACATCCTGTTGCTTGCACTGTGTTCTTAACATCACACCACCAAGCAGCACAGGCACGGCCTACAGGAACCTGCCCTGCCCTAAATAGCGACCTGTCCTGGTGGTTGTAGTAAGTGCCACAAACAACCAATACGGTAACTCCTCTTCAGCTAGAGCTGCCCTGCTGTACCACATCTGAGTGACTGACCCTGCCAATTAGAGAAGGAGGTGAAAACTATTGTGCCCACAGACAAGCAAACAACAAAGAACACACAGTCTGACTGCTCAGACATAGTCAAATTTAAAAAAAAAAGGAGGAAACAAACAAATCTACAATCAATAAACGAGAAAAATAACTACTGAATGCCCTGAAGACAGCAGACAATATCAAAACATTTACAAAAACAGCACAGGATGGTTCCAGTAGGCGTCCAAAATAAAACACCAGATGACTTTCCAGTGGAAGAAAATGAACCAAAACTACCTGATAGGGAATTCAAATCTCTAATACTCAGAATTCTCCAAGAGCTGAGGCAAAAAGCAGACAAACATGAGGAAAAAATAGACAAATCCATGGAAAATAAAGACAAAAAATTGGAAGAATTCAGGAAAATAATGACGGAACAAAATGCCAAAAGAATTCACAACTAGAAATTATACAAAAACAATTAGAAATCAAAAAGATAAACAATAAGATTTCAGAAATGGATGGTGTCATAGAAGGGCTGAGAAGCAGATTTGAAACAGTGCAAGACAGGATCAGTGGAATTGAAGAAAAACACTTGGATACAACTCTGTTTCAGTAAAACTCAGAAAAAAAGAACAAATAAAAATGAAGAGACCCTGAAAGTTATGTGCGATGCAATCAAAAGCAAAAATTTGCGACTGATTGGAATTCCAGAACAGGGGGAAAAAACAGAAAACACAGAAAGGATCAAATAAGAACTTATGACAGAAAACTTCCCCAATATAATGAAAGATGAAAAGCTGGCCATCCAAGAAGATCAACAAACCCCATATAGGAGAGGCCCCAAAAGAAAATCACCAAGGCATATCATAATCACACTCAACAAAACCAAAGACAAATAAAGAATCCTGAGAGCAGCTCATGAAAAACAAGAAGTCACATACAGAGGAGAAACAATAAGACTAAGCTCAGATTATTCGGCAGAAACAATGCAGGCAAGAAGGCAATGAGATGGCATATATAAAACCTTGAAAGAAAAAAATTGCCAGCCTAGAATAATATATCATGCAAAACCCGCATTCAAATTTGATGGTGAAATTAGGTCATTTCCAGATAAACAGAAATTAAGGGAATATGTAAAAGTCAAACCAAACTTACAAGAATTATTAAAGGGAGTTCTTCGATTTGAGGACAAACAGCTTCAGCTGACAGGCAGAATCTAGGATGAAGGATTGTACAAGCCAGGCACCAATCCAGGAAATGAACTCTAAGGACTATCCAAAACCAAAAGAATTACAAAAGAGAATGAGAGCAGTTAATCAGAAAATGACAACAACATCAAAACAGTAAAAGAGGGAATTAATGGCATAGGTATAGAACCTTCTAATGGAGAGGAAGCCAAGGCGATACCAAGTAATGGTAGACTGCTTCAAACTAAGAAAGATATGGGTAAAATTCACGGTAACCACAAAGAAAGTTAACAAACATACTCATTAAAAAAAAAGAGGAAAACCATAAAGTCTCAGCAAAAACAAAACCAACCAAAACAAATTAAAAAAAAAAAAAAATCCACAAACAGAAGTAACTCAGCACAAGACAGTAAGAACAAAGAAAACTTCAGCACCACAAAAAAAAAAAAAAGCACTACAAAGTGACAGCAACAAACTCACATCTATCAATAATTACACTGGATGTAAATGGACTCAATGCACCCATAAAGAGACGGAGAGTGACAGAATGGATAAGAAAACAGGATCCATCAATATGCTGTCTACAAGAGACACAACTTAAAAACAAAGATGTGAATTTATTAAAAGTCAAAAGTTGGAAAATAATATATCAAGCTAACAACTACCAAAAAAGAGGAGGAGTAGCAATTCTAATCTCAGATAAAATAGACTTTAAAAACAAAATCTACCATAAAAGACAAAGAGGAACACTGTATAATGATTAAGGGGATGATCCATCATGAAGACATAACCATAATAAACATCTATGCACCCATTGACAGAGCTCCAAAACACATAAAACAAATTATAACAACCCTGAAAAGAGAAATTGACATTTCCACAATAATAGTAGGAGACGTCAACACACCACTCTCAGTAAAGGGCAGAATAACTAAGAAGAAACTCAGCAAAGATACAGAAGACCTAAAGGTCACAATCAGCCAACTTGACCTCATAGACATATATAGAACAATCCATCCAAATGCTTCAGAGTACACCTTCTTTTCCAATGCACATGGAATGTTCTCCAGAATAGACCATATCTTAGGCCACAGAGCAATCCTCAACAAGATCCAAAACGGTGAGATAATTAAAAGTATCTTCTCTGACCACAATGCCATCAAGGTAGAAATTAACAATAGAAAGAGCAAGGAAAAAGAATCAACTACATGGAAACTGAATAATACCCTGCTTACACATCACCGGGTAATAGAAGAAATCAGAGATGAAATCAAAAAAATCCTAGAATCAAACGAGAATGAAAATACATCATACCAAAACCTTTGGGACACAGTAAAGGCAGTCCTCAGAGGACAACTTATAGCAACAGATGCACACATCAAAAAAGAAGAAAGGGACAAAATAAAAACATAAACTACAGAACTTAAAAAAATAGAGAACAGCAAAAAAAGCCCACAACCACCAGAAAAAAGGAAATAGTAAAGATCAGAGCAGAAATAAATGAAATAGAGAACAGAAAAACAATAGAAAGAATCAACAAAACCAAAAGTTGGTTCTTTGAAAGAATCAACAAAATCAACAAACCACTGGCCAGACTGACAAAAGAAAAACAGGCGAGGACACAAATAACCCAAATAAGAACTGAAATGAGGGACATTACAACAGACCCAACTGAAATAAAGTGGATTATAACACAATATTGTGAAAAACTATACTCCAACAGATTTGAAAACCTACAGAAAATGGAGAAATTTCTAGAAACACATGGCCTACCCAACAACAAAGTGATGTTGAAAATCTGAACAGACCCATAACAAAAGAAGAGATTGAAAGGGTAATCTAAAAACTCCCAACCAAAAAAAGCCCTGGCCCAGATGACTTCACTGGAGAATTCAACAAAACATTTACAGAAGAGCTTATACCAGTACTAGACAAGCTATTTCAGAGCATAGAAGAGGAAGCAACACTTCCAAATTCATTCTATGAAGCCAGCATAACGCTAATACCAAAACCAGTTAAAGACGTCACAAAAAAAGAAAATTACGGACCAATATCTCTCATGAATATACATGCAAAAATTCTCAACAAAATTCTAGCCAATAGAATTCAGCATCATATCAAAAAAATAGTACACCACGATCAAGTAGGGTTCATACCAAGTATGCAAGGATAGTTCAACATTAGAAAATAATCAACATAATCCACCACATAAATAAAAGGAAAGAAAAGAATCTCATGATCATCTCAATTGACACAGAAAAGTCATTCAACAAAGACCAACACCCATTCCTGATAAAAACTCTCAATAAAGTAAGTATAGAAGGGAAATTTCTCAACATAATAAAGGGCATCTATGCAAAACAAATGGCCAACGTCGTTCTTAGTGGAGAGAGGCTGAAAACATTCCCCTTGAAAACAGGAACAAGACAAGGATGCCCTTTATCACCACTCCTATTTAACATTGGTCTGGAAGTTCTAGCTAGAGCAATAAGACAAGAAAAAGAAATAATGGCATCCAAATTGGTAATGAAGAGGTTAAACTGTCCCTGTTTGTAGATGATATGATACTATACATAAAAAACCCTAAAGACTCTGTGAGAAATCTACTGGAACTAATAGAAAGATTCAGCAAAGTATCAGGATACAAGATATACACTCAAAAATCACTTGAATTCCTATACACCAATAAGCAGAATGATGAAAAGGAAATCAGGAATAGAAAACTATTTCTAATAGCCCATAAAAAGATAAAATACTTAGGAATAAATCTGACCAGGGATGTAAAAGACCTATACAAAGAAAACTACAAACACTACTGCATGAAACCCAAAGGGATCTACATAAATGGGAAAACATACCATGCTCATGGATAGGCAGACTCAGCATTGTGAAAATGACAATTCTACCAAAGGCAATTTACAAATACAATCAAATCCCAATCTAAACACCAACACCATTTTTCAAAGAGTTGGGAAAACTAATCATTAACTTTATAAGGAAAGGGAAGTATCACCGAATAAGTAAAGCACTACTGAAGAAGAAATATAAAGTTGGAGGACTCACACTACCTGATTTCAGAACCTACTATACAGCTACAGTAGTCAAAACAGCCTGGTACTAGTACAACGACAGATACATTGACCAATGGAACAGAATTGAGAACCCAGATGTAAATCCATCCACCTATGATCACCTGATCTTTGACAAGTGCCCAAAGTCCATCAAATGTGGAAAAGACTGTCTTTTTAGCAAAAAGTGCTAGCAAAACTGAATATCGATCTGCAGAAAAATGAAACAGGACCCATACCTCACGCCTTATACAAAAACTACTTCAAAATGGATCAAAGACCTGAATATAAAGCTGAAAATTATAAAGTTCATAGAAGAAAAAATACGACCAACACTACAGGCCTTATTAAATGGCATTAACAGGATAAAAACCATAACCATGAACGCACAAACCCCAACAGATAAGCTAGATAACTGGGATCTTCTAACAATCAAACACCTATGCTCTTCAAAAGACTTCACCAAAAGAGTAAAAAGAACCTACAGACTGGGAAAAAAGTTTTGGACAGTACAAGTCAGAGAAAGTCTAATCTCCATAATCTACAAGAAAATCCAACACCTCTACAACAAGAAGACAAATAATCCTATTAAAAAATGGGCAAAGGAAATGAACAGTCACTTCTCCAAAGGAGACATTCAAATGGCCAACAGACACATGAGGAAATGCTCGCGATCACTAGCTATTAGAGAAATGCAAATTAAAACCACAATGAGATAGCATCTCACCCCAGCATTACTGGCACAAATCAAAAACACTGGAAATAACAAATGTTGGAGGGGCTGCGGGGAGATGGGAACTCTTATGCATTGCTGGTGGGAATGCAAAATGATACAACCATTTTGGAAAATGATGTGGCGCTTCCTTAGAAAGCTAGAAATAGACATACCATTCGATCCAGCAATCCCACTCCTAGGAATATATCCTAGAGAAATAAGAGTCATCACGCGAATAGACATATGCACACCTATGTTCATGGCAGCATTGTTCACAATAACAAAATGATGGAAACACCCTAGATCCCCATCAACAGATGGATGGATAAACAAACTATGGTACATACACACAGAGAAGTACTATACAACAAGAAAGAACAACAATGAATCTGTGAAACATCTCATAACATGGATGAAACTGGAGGACATTATGCTGAGTGAAATAAGTCAATCACAAAAGGATAAATATTGTATGAGACCTCTATTTTAAAAACCCATGAAAAAGTTCACACAGAAAATGTAACAATCTTTGTTGGTTACCAGGGATGGGAGGGGTGGGGGGGAAATGCTAAATAGGCAATATATAAGTGGTATCTTGGGTGAAGGGTGAGATAGTACACAGTACAGGGGAAACGAGCACAACTTGTATAAGGAAAGGTCATGGAAGCCCCATAGACACATCCAAACTCCCTGAAGAACTAAATTGCTGGGTGAAGGGCTGTGGGGACCATGGTCTCGGGGAACATCTAGCTCAATTGGCATAACTCAGTTTATAAAGACAATGTTCTACCTTCTACATTGGTGAGTAGCGTCTGGGGACTTATAATCCTGTGAGCGGCCATCTAAGATACTCCACTGGTCTCATCCCTTCGGGAGCAAGGGAGAATGAAGAGAACAGGATACAAGGAAAAGATTAGTCCAAAGGACTAATGGTCCACAGCTACTAAGGCTTCCACCGGATGGAGTCCAGTACAGCTAGATGGTGCCAGGCTACCACCACTGACTGCTCTGACCAGGCTCACAACAGAGGGGTCTGGACAGAGCTGGAGAAGGATGTAGAACATAATTCTAACTCACAAAAAAAAGACCAGATTTACTGGCCTAAAGGAGACTGGAGAAACCATGAGGGTATGGCCCCCAGACACCCTTTTAGCTCAGTGGTGAAGTTATCTCCGAGGTTCACCATCCAGCCTAGGAGTGGACAGCCCCATAAAACCAAATGAGACTAACGAGCTACAGGAGTCCAGTGAGAAGGGCCAGAAGGCAGAAGGGGACTAGGAAGCTGGTGATAGGGAACCCGAGGTTGAGTAAGGATATTGTTGATGTGTTGTGAGATTGTTAACCATTGTCAAAGGGCAACTTGTGTAGTAACAGTTAAATGAGAAACTATTTTCTTCTGTAAGCCTTCATCTTAAGTAAGAATAGCAGCACAATTGGAAGAGCGTAGTCAATGTCAGTGAACTGTGCGTGTAGAAATTTTTGAAATAGTGTATCTTTGGCTATTTGTACTTTCACCAAAAAAAAAGTTGAAAAGTTAGAGGGTTAATATCTTGTGCGGTTGTTACCCAATGTCATAAAATAATATGTGTACTACTGTTTCATGAGAAGCTATTTGTTCTGTAAGCCTTCACCTGAAGTAGAATAAAAAAAAAGAAAAGAAAAAAAATAAAAATCTCACCTAGGCTTTAGCCAGGAGATAGACTCCTATCAGTTTATTTATTGACTTAACTTGTCAATTAATTAATTTATTGACTTATTTGCATTTCATCCTGTTTTAAAGTATATGATGCTCAAACATTTAAATTTTTCATAATCAAATTAATCAAAATTTGTCTTTGTAGCATTTTCGTTTTAGTCCTAGAAAGACTTCCTCAATCATTTATATTTTGTTCAAATTTTGGTTCTTTTTTTTTGCATTTAATACTTTAATGTATCTGAATTTTTTTTTTTTTTTTGGTATTGTGTGAGGTAAATATAAAATTGTAGACTTTTTCAAATAGTCAATTTCGTTAAACTATATCTTCAATTATCACTTTTCTTAACTGACATTTGGGTTTTATCTTACCGAATAACTCCGTCTTCTCAAATGTTTATGTATAATTTGGGGTGAGAATCATAGTGGTTTCTCAATAACTCCATCACAACGATAATAGCTGATAGAAAAATTTACCTGAACATTATTCTACTATACTAACATGTTCTGGGTAATTTTTACAAATTTATACTTACACATGTATTTTGGGATCACTTTGTCAATGCTTCAGAATTATAAATTAATGTGTGAAATATAAAATATTTAACAGTCAATTTTCTCATTGAAGAATAACCTTTAACGCCATCAAAAGTTCCCTTTTGGTCTTTCTGGAAAGTTGTTTCACAGTTTTTTATCATAACATTCATACGAGTGTCTTGTTAAGTTTATCCTTAAACATTTCAAAGATGTTAATTTTTATGTTGTAATTGTTTTGTCTCCTCTATCACAGCTCTGCCTCATGATCATTGATGTTCAGAATCATATTCCTAATTCACATTAAGAATCTTTAATATCTTAATACTGCTAAATCTATTGCTCCTTCTACTTCTATGAATATTACTGCTATTACTACTAACACTATTATTAGGTTCAGTACCCTATGCTAAAAGTCATTTGTTCTTCAAATTCAACTAAGCAGAATTTAGAATTTTCCCAAGTACTCAAGGCTTACAGAAGTGTCTTTCAGAGTCAATAGCATGACTGAAGGTGCTACTAAAAGATACTAAGAGCTCACATAGATTTAGTGTAACTCTATGGCAGAAGAAGCCCTGGTGGCACAGTGGTTTAGAGCTTGGCTGCTAACCAAAAGGTCAGCAGATTCAACCCACCAGCTGTTCTACTTTGTCCTATAGGGTCATTCTGAGTAGGAATCTACTCAACAGCAACGAGTTTGGGTTTTTTTTGCGTGTGTGTGATTGTTGTTTGCTATGCCAGGAAGTATAATTTCATTAACCAATTTCTTCTTCACAATATGTTACACAACAGGATTTATTTATGTATAATTTATTTTATTGTGCTTTAGGTGAAAGTTTACAGCTCAAGTTAGTTTCTCATATAAAAATTTATGCATATATTGATATGTGACCCTAGCTGCTATACCTATAATGTGACCACACATTCCTCCTTTCCATCCCGGATTTTCTTTGTCTGTTAAGCAGCTCCTATCTCTTTCTGTCTTCTCACCCCACCTCCGGACAAGAGCTGCCCATTTAGTCTCATGTACCTACTTGAACTAAGGAACACACTCTTCACCAATATCATTTTATGTCTTATAGTCCAGTCTATTCTTTGTCTGAAGAGTTGGCTTTGAGAATGGTTTTAGTTCTAGGTTAACAGAGAGTTTGGGTGCCATGTCTTCTGGGATTCCTCCAGTCTTTTTACTAGAATTTGAGTTCTGCGTCCTACTTTTCTCCTGCTCCATCAGGGACTCTTTGTTCTGTTCCCTGTCAGGGTGGTCATTGGTGGTAGCCGGCCACCATCTAGTTCTTCTGGTCTCAGGCTGGTTTGTGGCCACTTTTGTCTCTTAGGCTAATATTTTCTTGTGTCTTTGGTGTTCTTCATTCTTCTTTGCTCCAGGTGGATTGGGACCACTTGATGCATCTTAGATGGCTGCTCGCTAGCTTTTAAGACCCCAGACACCACTCACCAAAATGAGATGCAGAATATTTTTTTAATAGACATTGTTATGCCAATTGACCTAGATGTCCCCTGAAACCATGGTCCCCAGACCACCATCCCTGCTACACTGTCCCTCAAAGTGTTTGGTTATGTTCAGCAAACTTCCTAGCTTTTGCTGTGTCCAGTGGTGCTGATTTTCCCTGTATTGTGTGATATCCTTCCCTTCACCTAAGATAATTCTTGTCTACTATCTAGTTCGTGAATCCCCCACTCACTCTCTTCCCACCCTCGTAACCATCAAAGATGTTTCCTTCTGTGTTTAAACCTTTTCTTGAGTTCTTATAATTGTGGTCACATACAATATTTGTCCTTTTGTGACTAATATCACTCAGCATAATGCCTTCCAGATTCATCCATTTTATGGTTCCCGGATTCATTGTTGTTCTTCATTGTTGCATAGTATTCCATTCTGTGAATTTACCATAATTTGTTTATCCATTCCTCAGTTGATGGCCACCTAGGTTGTTTCCATCTTTTTGCTATCATGAACAGTGCTGCAATGAACATGGGTGTGCATATATCTACTCGTGTGATGGCTCTTATTTCTCTAGAATATATTCCAAGGAGAGAGATAGCTGGATCGTAAGGTACTTCTATTTCTAGCTTTTTAAGGACGTGCCAAATTGATTTCCAAAGTGGTTCAACCATTTTACATTGCCACCAGCAGTGTATAAGTGTTCCAGTCTCTCCACAACCTCTCCAACATTTATTAGTTTGTGACTTTGGATTAATGCTAGCCTTGTTGGGGTGAGATGGTATCTCATTGTAGTTTTGATTTGCATTTCTCTAATGGATAATGATCGTGAGAATTTCCTCATGTATCTGTTAGAAACCTGAATGTCTACTTTGGTGAAGTGCCTGTTCATATCCTTTGCCCATTTTTAATTGCGTTGTTTGTCTTTTTGGGGTTGAAGTTTTGCAGTATCTTGTAGATTTTAGAGATTAGAACCTGATTGGATATGTGGTAGCCAAAAATTTTTTCCCAGTCTGTAAGTCATCTTTTTACTCTTTTGGTGAAGGCTTTTGATGAGCATAAGTGTTGGATGTTTAGGAGCTCTCAGTTATCTAGTTTCTCTTCTGGTGTTTGTGCATTGTTACTTATGGTTAGTATTCTATTTATGCCATGTATTAGGGCTCCTAGCATTGTCCTATTTTTAATTCTATAATCTTTATCTTTTTCGATTTTCTATTTAGGTCTTGAATCCATTTTGAGTTAATTTTTGTGCATGGTGTGAGGTAGGGGTCTTATTTCATTTTTTTGTAGATGGATGTCCAGTTATGCCAACAGTATTTGTTAAAGAGTCTGTCCTTTCCCCAATTAATGGACTTTGGGTCTTTGTCAAATAACAGCTGATCATAGGTGGAAGAATTGACTTCTGGATTCTCGCTTCTGTTCCATTTGTCCATGTGTCTGTTGTTGTACCAGTACCAGGTTGTTTTGACTACTGTGGCTGTATATTAATTTCTTAAATCAGGTAGTATGAGGACTCCCAGATTGTTCTTCTTCTTCAGTAATGCTTTACTTATCTAGGGCTTCTTCCTTTTCATTATGAAGTTGGTGATTTTTTTCCTCATCTCATTAAAAAATGCCAGTGGAATTTCTATCAAGATTGCATTGTCTCTTTAGATTGCTTTGGGTAGAATAGACATTTTCACAATGTTGAATCTCCCTATCCACGAGCAAGGTATATTTTACCACTTACGTAGGTCTCTTTTGGTTTCTTGCAGTAGTGTGTTGTAGTTTTCTTTATATAGGTCTTTTATGTCTCTGGTTAGATTTATTCCTAAGTATTTTATCTTCTTGGGAGCTACTGTAAATGGTATTGATTTGGTGATTTCCTCTTCTAAGATCTCTTCGTTAGTGTAGAGGAATCCAATTGATTTTTGTATGTTTCTCTTGTATCCTGATACTTTGCTGAAATCTATTAGTTCCAGTAGTTTTCTTGTGGATTCTTCAGGGTTTTCTGTGTATAAGATCTTATCATCTGCATATAGGGATACTTTTACTTATTGCTTACCAATTTTGATGCCCTTTATTTCTTTTTCTGGCCTAACTGCTCAGGCTAATACCTCCAGCACAATGTTGGAGAAGAGTGGTGACAAAAGGCATCCTTGTCTGTTTTCTGTTCTCAAGGGGAATTATTTCATACTCTCTCCATTTAGGATGATGTTGGTTGTTGGCTTGGTATAAATGCCCTCAATTATGTTGAGTAATTTTCCTTCTATTCCTAGTTTACTGAGCGTTTTTATCATGAATGGGTGTTGGACATTGTCAAATGCATTTTCTGCATCAATTGATAAGATCATGTTGTTCTTGTCTTTTGTTTTATTTATGTGATGGATTACATCAATTGTTTTTCTAATATTGAACCATCCTTGCACACCTGGAATGAATCCCACTTGGTTGTGTTTTTTTTTTTTTTTTTTTTTGATATATTGTTGAATTCCACTGGCTAGAATTTTGTTGAGGATTTTTGCGTCTATGTTCATAAGGAATATTGGTCTATAATTTTCTTTATTTGTGGTATCTTTACCTGATTTTGGCATCAGGGTTATGCTGGAGACATAGAATTAGTTTGGGAGTATTCCATTCTTTTCTATGCTATGGAATACCTTTAGTAGTAGTAGTGTTAACTCTTCTCTGACAGTTTGGTAGAATTCTCCAGTAAAACCTTCAGAGCCAGGACTTTTTTTTTGTTGCTGTTGGGAGTTTTAAAATTACCTTTTCAATCTCTTCTTTTGTTATAGACTTATTTAGTTGTTCTACCTCTGTTTCTGTTAGTTTAGGTAGATAGTGTGTTTCTAGAAATTTGTCCATTTCCTCTAGGTATCAAATTTGTTAAAGTACAATTTTTCATAGTATTCTATTATGATTCCTTTAAGTTCAGTTAGGTCTGTTGTGATATCACCCATCTCATTTCTCATTCACGTTATTTGCTTCCTCTTGAGTTTTCTTTTGTCAGTTTGGCCAGTGGTTTATCAATTTTGTTGATCTTTTCAGAGAACCAGTTTTTAGTTTTGTTAACTCTTTCAATTGTTTTTCCATTCTCTATTTCATTTAATTCTGCTCTAATTCTTATTATTTCCTTTCTTCTGGTGGCCAGGGGCTTCTTTTGCTGCTCTCTTTCTATTTGTTTGAGTTGTAGGGTTAATGTTTTGATTTTGGCCCTTTCTTCTTTTTGGATGTGTACAATTATTGCTATAAACTGACCCCTTAGTACTGCTTTTGCTGTATCCCAAAGGTTCTTGTAAGACGTGTTTTCATTCTCATTTGCTTCTGTGAATTTATTTATTCCATCTTTGATTTCTTCTATAACACAGTAGTTTTTGAGCAAGCTGTTGTTCAGTTTCCATGTATTTGGTTTTTTTCCTTGCTTGTTCTGTTACTGATTTCTACTTTTATGACTTTATGGTCAGAAAGGATTCTTTGTAAAATTTTGATGCTTTGGATTCTGTTAAGGCTTGCTTTATGGCTTAATATGTGGTCTATTCTGGAGAATGTTCCATGTGCATTGGAAAAGAAAGTATAATTGGCTGCTGTTGGGTGGGGTGTTCTGTATATGTCTATGAGAACATGTTGGTTGATTGTGGCATTTAGATCTTCTGTGTCTTCATGGAGCTTCTTTCTGGATGTTGCGTCCTTCACCGAAAGTGGTGTGTTGAAATCTCCTACTATTATTGTAGAACTTTCTGTTTCTCTTTTCAATGCTGTTAGAGTTTATGTATCTTGGAACCCTGTCATTGGGTGGGTAAATATTTATTATGGTTACGTCCTCCTGGTATATTAACCCTTTAATCATTATATAGTGTCTTTCTTTATTCCTTTTCAGTGGATTTTGCTTTAAAGTTTATTTTGTCATAGATTAATATTGTCATTCCTACTCTTTTCTTATTGTTGTTTGCTTGATATATTTTTTCCATCCTTTGAGTTTTAGTCTTTTTGTGTCTTTAAGTCTAAAGTGTGTCTCTTGTAGGCAGCATGTAGATGGATCATGCTTTTTGTATCCATTCTACCACTCTCTGTCTCTTTATTGGTGCATTTGGTCCATTTATATTCAGCATAATTATTAATAGGTATGAGTTTAGTGCTGTCATTTTGATGTCTTTTTTTGTGTGTTGTTGACAGTTTCTTTGTTCCTCTTAATTTTCTGTGCTGAGTCTTTTTTCTTTACGTATTTTCTTTTCATCTTTTTCATTGTTGTTGGTTTTGTATTTGCTGAGTCTTTATGTTTTTTATTTAGACATATAGGATTGTTAGTTTAGTTTGTGGTTACCTTAATATTTACCCCTATTTTTCTAAGTTTAAATCAATCTTTTATTTCTTGATATCGCCCTGACTTCCTCTCCATATGAACATTCTATGACTACACTTTTTAGTCCCTGTTTTTTTTTTTTTTAATATTGTTATCTTTTATATATTGACGTCTCTGTTTCCCTATTTTTAGTGTTTTAGCTTTGATTTATTTTTGTGATTTCCCTGTCTGGGTTGATATCTTGTTGATCTATCCTGTGTTCTAGTCTTGAGTTGTTATCGGATATTACTGATTTTCCAACCAGAGGACTGACTCCCTTTAGTATTTCTTGTAATTTTGGTTTGGATTTTACAAATTCTCTACACTTCTGTTTACCTGGAAATGCCTTAGTTTAGTTACGATATTTGAGTAACAGTTTTACTGGATATAGAATTCTTGGCTGGCAATTTTTTTCCTTCAAGGCTTTATATGTGTCATCCCATTGCCTTCTTGGCTGCATGGTTTCTTCTGAGTAGTCCAAGCTTAGTCTTATTGACTCTCCTTTGTAGGTGACTTTTTGCTTATCCCTAGCTGCTCTTAAAATTCTCTCTTTGTCTTTGGTTTTGAGAAGTTTGTTTATAATAGGTCTTGACAAGTTTCTTTGGGGTCTAACTTGTGTGAGCTTCCATGAGCTTCTTGGATAGATATCGTCCCATCTTTCATGGTTTCAGGGCATTTTTTTACCAAGAATTCTTCAACAATTCTATCTGTATTCTCCATTATCCCCTGTCCTCCTCCCCATCCTCTTGATAGAGTCTCACATCATTCTTAGGGTTTTTTCATTTTTTAAAATCCTTTATCTGAATTTTCCTCAAATAAATTGACGTGCCAAGTGCTTTATCTTCAATCTCACTAACTCTGACTTCCATTGCCTCAATTCTGCTCCTATAATTTTCTATTGAGTTGTCTAATTCTGAAATTTAATTGTTAATCTTTTGGAATTCTCTTTTCTGTCTCTCTATAGATTCTTGCAGCCTGTTAAATTTGTCATTATGCTGTTGTATTACCTTCTTAAGTTCCTCTATTGCTTTGTGTGTTCCTTGGCTTGTTCTGTGTTTTACGTGATCTCTTTCCTGATATTTTGAAGAGTTCTGTATATTAGTCTTTTGAATTCTACCTCTGGCAATTCCAAGAGGTTCTCTTCCTTCAGAAGGTTTCTTGATTCTTTGTTTTGGTGGCTTCCTGAAGCCATCATCATCTGCCTGTTTATGTGATTTGATATTGACTGTTTTCTCCTAGCCATCAATAAGTTATTATATTTATTTATTTCATGTTTGTTTACTGTGTCCTAGCTTCTTGTTTTGATATGCCCAGATAGGCTTCTTATGTGAGCTAGTTTGATTATTGTTGTCTTTGAAGCTCTCACACCCTGTCTACTGGAGGCTAGCACTATTAGTAGATATGTGAGCCTAGGAGTCTGTTTACTTTTCTTGTGTGGATTCAGCTCAGGTATCCAGTTTGTCAGTCACTAAGTGTGTGGTGCAGCCTCTCACCTACAGTTCTAGACAGGCCAGGATGATTGGAATAGGCACATGTAGCTGCCTGCAATAACGGGTCATGCACTGATCCAGACAGGGGCCTGACAGCTGCCACTGAGTGTCTGGGTTAAAGGTGTGTCTCTGTTCCCTAGAGTGCATAGGTAGGTTGGTTTTGCAGCTAGACTATGGGCACCTAATGGTGTTGGCTGTAAGGACTGGGAGTCACCACTTATTCTTGGACCCCTGTCGCGGGTGGCTTGGTGGCATTGGTGGAGCCACCAGTCCTCAGGCCCCTGATGTGGGTAGGTGAGGACCCTGCTTAATGGGCAAGGCAGTGTCAAATGTCATGAATCTGCCACTCTTCCTTATAGCAGATACAAATGACAATAAGCTTCAGGTATATACCCTGTTATACTGTACTAATGAGGGCCTACGCTGTTGACATTGGCCTACACTGGTCTAAGCAGGGGCAAAAGGCATTCAGAGTTCTTGGACTCATTATGCCTGTGCCTAGGCAAAGGGACTGTGCCTACCCTGAGTTTCTGGCTTGGGGGAGCTGGCAGATTATTTTTTCCTGTTTATTTGTTCCCTCTCCAAAGCTGGGAGAATGGCTCAGGGTGCACAACGGTTCTTACTTCTGGCCCAGGGAGCGCAGCAATCACCGAAGCAGACCGGGACCCAGAGCAGAGCTGGGAGGGGGAAGGCAAATGAGAAAGAGGTACTTCCCAATTTTTTTTTTTTAAGCCCCACAGTAGGTTAGATGCTCGTACTTACCTTCCACTGATCGAGCTCTGTTTCTCGCTGATTCTAGAGGTTTGAGCTGACTCTCCACCACTCGGTCTCTCCGAATGTGGAAAACATGTCCTGATGATGATTGCTTGTCTCACTGCTTTTGCCAGCCGATCCAGCCTGCAGAGTGCTAGTACCAGCCATGTCAGGTCTGGCAACTCCTTGCGGTTTCTGTACCATCTCTCCCTCCCCGTGTCACTTTCTCCAGTTCCTAAGCTTTGTTTTTGATGTTCAGCCCCCCTAGATTGTCATATATAATCAATTCACTTGGTTTTTTTTTGGTCTTTTTTGTAAGAAGGACCACAGAAAGTATCTGACTACTCTGCCATCTTAGCCCCACCTCCCAGGGTTTATGCTTATCAGAATTTAACTGATGAAGGAACTCAGGTTGATACTAATTGTCATCTAATATGAAGTCAGTCATTGAGTGAGTACTTGAACGCTACCAGTCAGACTCCAGAACCCATTCATTTAACCACAGCATTGTTCCTAACATTTTTAGATAAATTCAGTCTATTTTCAAAAACGGCAAGTTCAGGTGGGAACAACTTGTTTCTTAGGTACTAGGTCATGTTTAATAATATCTACTCTAGCTCCTAGCATTGTCCTTGCCACAGAGTAGACATTAAAAAAAAAAAAAAACATATGTTTATTAGGTTATTAACTAGTTTGAAGATATCATTGTTAATGTCAGATGGATCTTGGCTGAAAGCAGAGAAAACCAGAAAGATGTGTACCTGTGTTTTAATGAGTACATCAAGGCATTTGTCCGTGTAGATCATAACAGATTATGAATAACATTGCATAGAATGAGAATTCCAGGACACTTAATTTTGATCATGCAGAACCTGTACAGGGATCAAGAAGGAGTTATTTGAACAGAATAAGGGGACACTTCCTGATTTAAAATTGGAAAAGGTATGTGGCAAGGTTGCGTTGGTTCACCTTGCTTATTCAATCTGTATGCTGAACCAATAATCCACGAAGCTAAGCTAAATGAAGAATAATGGAGCATCAGGATTGGAGGAATAGTCATTAACAACCCAAGATGTACACACAACGCAACCTTGCTTGCTGAAAGTAAAGACGGCTTGAAGCACTTACTAATGAAGGTAAAAGGCTACAGTCTTCAGTACGGCTTATACCCGAACATAAAGAAAACAAAAATCCTTACAACTGAACCAATAAACAAAATAACATCATTATAAATGGAGAAAACATTGAAGTTGTCAAGGATTCCATTCTTCTTGGGTCAGCAATCAATACCCATGGAAACAGCTGTCAGGAAAATAATGACGGCCTGCCTTGGGCAATTTCTGCTGCATAAAACCTCTTTAAAGTGTTAAAAAGCAAAGATATCACTTTGAGGACTAAGGTGTACCTGACCCAAGCCATGGGTTTTTCAATCGCCTCACATGCATGTGAAAGCTGGACAATAAAAAAGGAAGACAGAAGAAGAATTGAAGCATTTGAATTGTGGCATTGGCAGAGTGTAGAATATACTATAGATTGCCAGAAGAATGAACAAATCACTCTTGGAGTAAGTACAGGCAGAATGCTCCTTAGAAATGAGAATTGTGAGACTTCCTCTTGCTTATTATAGACATGTCATCGAGAGGGACCAATTAGTGGAGAAAGACATAATGCTTGGTAGAGTAAAGGGTGAGTGAAAAAGAGGGATTGACACAGCGAGCGCAACAATGGGCTCAAACATAGTAGAGATTGTGAGAATGGACCTGGCAAAACTGTTTTATGCTATTATACATAATGTAGCTGTGAGTTAGAGCCAATTTGACGGTGCCTAACAGCGACAACCAAAACAGCAACTAGGTTGAAATAATAGTTTTGCTTTTCATAATTAGCCTTGACATATGTATAAGTCACCAGTTTTAGTACATGGATCTTGATATTTTCTCGATTTCAGTTCTTGAAAATGTCTTATAGGAATTATTTCAGTGCCCACTAATGTTAGTTTATTGTTGTTTGTTTGCTTGTATTTTTTTTTTTTTTTTTTAGATTAAGAACGTAGACTGAAATATTTGTTCCTTTAAAGACCTACTCAATACTATAGTAAATTGGGCTTGGCTAGATTTATTAAAGGAGTCCCCAGATGGTGCAATCAATTAAGCACTCAGTAACTAACAGAAAGGTTGGTGGTTAAGATCCTCCAAGAGGCACTTAAAGGAAAAGTTTGGTAATCTACCTCCAAAAGAGCACAGCCACTGAAAACCTTATTGGGCACAGTGCTGCTCTGACACACACAGAGCTCTCCATAAGTCAGAACTAACTCAGTAGCAACTGATTTTCATTTATTGGGGTGGGGGGAGGAGGTTTAGGTTTATTGGTATAGATACTATGCAGTAAATCTTAGATCATTGAGTCCAGAGATATTATGAATTAACAAATGTTTATAAAGGTTGGTTAAAATAACAACAGTAAGAATAGAAATACATCTTTTTTTCCCAGCATGTGGATCATAAAAGAATGACCATGTAAAGGAAACAAAAATATTGCTGCCACAATTAAATTTTACACAGGGAGACATTTCATTTATTTCACAAAACCAGAAATTTCTTAGAAATAATAAATCTCTTTTCTTCAGAAATGTGTACAGGAAAGAAGTTTTCTTAATTTAATTTTTTTAGCTTACTTCATTATATTTTCTAAGTTTGTTTACATCTGAAGCTCTTTTACATGTTCTCTAGAGAGATGACATACTTTATACACTTCTTTATTGATCAACTATAACACACAAGAATAAGTTATTTAGAAGATAGAAATATTAATGAGAATCAGTTTTTTATACTTAAGATGATGACTGCCAAAGAAATTAGAAGAAAATACAAAAATGATCATAGCACAAAACAATTGTGATCTATGTTATATAACATAGTTGCCTAAAGGAATATTCAAATTCAGAAGTAGATTTTGGCATGAAGAAGATTTTAAGGATGAGTGGAATTTCCCTTGATCCTTGAAGATGGAGATGATTTTTATGAAAATAATTGATTCCAGCCAGAGAAAGCACAATTGCATCAAAAATAAAGGTGAGGGGAAAAAAAAAAAAATGTTGGATTTGAGGTGGGGCCAAGATGGTGAAACAGACACTTCCTGTGGTACTTCTTAAAACAATGACCCAAAATAGCAAGTAAATCAATTATATATCACAATTTAGGTGCATCAAAGACAAAGTTGAGGAGTCGGACGGAGTAACAAGGGAGGGAGAGATAGCTCAGTAGTAGCACAGAAATGCCCTAAATGAGCTAGCCAGCACCCAATGGGATGGATTGGCTGGTGCACGTGGACTGAGGCAAAAAGTAGCGTTCAGGATGTGTTTTATCATGTTGAGAGAGACTGGGCAGCAGAGAGCCTTGACAAGCCTCTGGAGCCAGGGGAAGTGACCCTGGATATGCAAACGTTTAGTGGAAGTGTCTAATTTACCACACGGGATCAAAATAAACCCTCCTCCTCTGAGATTTTCGTAGCAGAGAAGTGCCTTTTTTACCCTCCCCCACCCCCCTCCCTGCTCCACTCCAATACCAGTCCAGCAGTATTCAACAATTGCCACACCTTCTAAGCCAGAAATTGGAGCTATAGCAACCAAACCAAACAAAAAAACCCCACCAACTCCCCTAAGTCAGGTACTCAGGACAAACTGCACCCAAATCAGTCATGTGGCTTTAAAAAACCACCACTCTCCCTAAGGCAAGGACTCAGGACAGACACTTCCCCTTTGCCTAGGCACAGGCATAAGTGGTACATGGACATTGAACGTCTTTTACCCATACCTAGATCTATACGGGCCAAGTCCACAGCATAGGCCTTCATTAGCATAGTACAACAGGTTATATACCTGAAGCCTATTTTCAACTGCAACAGCCAAGGAAGAGTGGCAGAATCATGACATTTGACACCACCCTGCCCATTAAGCAAAGGAGCCTGAGGACTGGCAGCTTCACCCATTCCACCTAGCCACCCACGACAGAGGTCCGAGAATTAGTGTTTCCTCCCAGTCCTCACAGAAATCAGCATTTGGTGCCTAAAGTCCTGCTGCAAAACCTACCCACTTATGCACTCTAGGGGACAGAGACACACCTTCCACCTAGGGAGTCAGGCGCAGCTGTTAGCCCCCAACCTTGCTCAGCACATAGCCTCCTACTGCAGCCAGATATCTATGCCTGCTCCGATCACCCTGACGTAGCCTTGCCTATCTATGACTCTACATGACAGCCTGCATCACACACTTGGTGACCAATAACCTGGACAACTGAGCTGAATCCACACAAGAAAAGTAAATGGACTCCTGGGCTCACATGCCTAGTAGCAGATCTAACCACATGGTGACAATATATGAAAGCTTCAAAGACACCAGTAACCAAAGTAGCTCATGTGCTCAGCCTATTTGGGCATATCAAAACAAAGCAAAAAGCTAGGACACAGTAAGCAAACGTAAAATAAATAAATATAATAACTGATTAATGGCTTGGAGACAACAGTCAATATCAAACCACATAAAGAGGCAGATAAAGATGGCTCCAGCAAGTGACCAAAAAAAGAAACAAGAAACCTCCCAGAGGAAGAGAAAGTCTTGGAATTACCAGAGGTAGAATTCAAAAGATTAACATATAGAGCTTGTCAAAGATAAGGAAGAAAATCATACAAAACGCAGACCAGGCCAAAGAACATACAGACAAAGCAATAAAGGATTCAGGAAAGCTATACAAGATCAGAATGACAAATTTAACAGGCTACTAGAATCCACAGGAAGATAGCAAATAGAAATCCATAAGATTAATAATAAAATTTCAGATTTAGACAACTAAATATAAAGTCATAAAAACAGAATTGAGACAGCGGAAGCCAGAATTAGTGAGATTGAAGATAAAGCACTTGACACCAGTTACTTTGAGGAAAAAACAGATAAATAATTTTAAAAAATGAAGAGACCCTGAGAGTTATGTGGGACACTGTCAAGAGAATAACCTACAAGTGATTGGGGTAACAGAACAGGAGGGAATAACAGAAAATACAAAAAGAATTGTTGAAGATTTGCTGGAAGAAAACTTCCCTGATATCATGAAAAATAAGAAGATATCATCCAAGAGACTCATTGAACCCTACACAAGGTAGATCTCAAAAGAAAATCACCAAAACATATTGATCCATAAGACCCAACAATCCCACTACTTGGAATACATCCTAGAGAAATAAGAGCTGTCACACGAATAGATATATGCACATCCATGTTCACTGCAGCTCTGTTCACAATAGTGAAAAGCTGGAAACAATCTAGGTGACCATCAACAGACAAATGGATAAAGAAATTGTGGTACATACACACAATGAAATACTACACAAAGATAAAGAACGATGACGAATCTGTGAAACATTTCACAATATGGATCTATCTGGAGGGCATTATGCTGAGTGAGATTAGTCATTCTCTAAAGGGCAAATATTGTATGAGACCACTATTATAAGAACTCAAAAAAAGGTTTAAAAACAGAAGAAAACATTCTTTGATGGTTACGAGAGTGGAGAGGGAGGGAGAGGGGAATTCACTAACTAGATAGTAGACAAGAATTACTTTAAGTGAAAGGAAGGACAGCACACAATACAGGGAAATCCAGCACAACCGGACTAAAGCAAAAGCTAAGAAGTTTCCTGAATACAACAAAACACAGAGGGACAGAGTAGCTGGGGCTGGTGTCTGGGGGCCATGGTTTTGGGGGACATCAAAGTTAATTGTCAAAACAAAGTTTATTAAGAAAATGTCCTGCATCTCACTTTGGTGAGTGGCATCTGAGGTCTTAAAAAATTGCGAGTGGCCATCTAAGATGCATCAATTGGTCCCAACCCCCTTAGAGCAAAGGAAAATGAAGAACACCAAAGACACAAGGAAAATATTAGCCTAAGAGACAAAGGGGCCACATAAACCAGAGACTTCATCAGCCTGAAACCAGAAAAACTACATGGTGCCCAGCTACCATCAATGACTGCCCTGACAGGGAGCACAACAGAGTCCCTGAAGGAGCGGGAGAAAAGAACGGTGCAGAACTCAAATTCATGAAAAATGATCAGACTTAATGGTCTAACTGAGACTGGAGGAACCTCTGAAGCCATGGTCCCTGGACACTCTGTTAAACTAGAACTAGAATCATTCCCAAAGTCCACTCTTCAGACAAAGATTAGACTGGAGTATAAAACATAAAATAATACTTGTGAGGAGTGTGCTTCTTAGTTCAATCAGATACACAAGACCAAATGGGCTGTTCCTGTCTGGAGGTAGGATGAGAAGGCAGGAAGGGACAAGAACTGGTTGAATGGATACAAGAAACCTAGTGTGGAAGGGGGGAGTGTGCTGTCACATTATAGGGATTACAACTAAAGTCACATAACAATATGTATATAAATTTTTGTATGAGAAATTAACTTGAGCTGTAAACTTTCACCTAAACCACAATAAAAAAAAAAAAAAAAGATTTTATAGCATCTCTAATACAGAAAGAACATTGACCATAGGTAAGTGCAATTATTGGGGGGACAAGTCTAAAAGTGTATCTTAGAAGGCTCTGGAATGTCTTTCAGGATGTCAGAATAAGCATTAAAGTTAGAAACACAGTTTTTATTCCCAATTTGGTGTATTTCCTGTTGTATGTCAATAGAATGAGTATATGAGCACCACAGAAGACATCAATCTACATTTCCGAAAGTTATACCTGTCAAAAATATAATCAAAACAGAAAGAAATTAAAACATAGGGTTTATTGGAGCAGTTATCCTATTTGCATACAGGGAGACTATTGTGTTTCTTAAAAAAAAAATAGCTTAATGCAATCTAGCTTCAATGAAGCTTTTAAAGAGAAGAAGAAGAGGGAATAAATTAGAAAATCAATCAAAGGCTAATCTTAATGTGATTGATTGAATCCTGCCTCCCCTTATTGAGATCAGCTGACATCAGGTTATTAGATGGCCTTTGGCCTGGCTGGCCCCCTATTTATTTGCACAAATCTTAAGGTGTAGTCTGGAGGTTTTTAAATGATAAAAGTTACCTCAACTATTCAGGCAATTACAAGGGTTATCTCTCAGAAAACAAGGGAAATTATCTAAAGATATAGTCTTTGTGTTAGATAAACTTTGGCTAGTTTATGAGTAACAAATGTCCGTCACGAATGGGTTTGCGAAGATTTAAGCACTTTGTCAAACTGGGCCTCAGTTTCCTTATGATTAACACTCCAAAAGGTCTGAATTTGAATAATAAAATATTAATCCATGTTCACATGACAAGTTAGAGCAAGTGGATGCTTGGTATGGAATTAAGCGGGTGTCAAGTGTCAGTCTAATAAATGATCTTCTTTGCCTTTGTATTTTCCCTGTGCAGACATTGAGTCTTCTCTCTCTCTCTCTCAATTTCTGTCTTTCCTCCCTTATTTAGGACATTAAGTAAGGCTTATAATTTAAACATGAAACAATTGCATGGCTATCTAATAAAAATACTATTTACATTTCTATTTCATTGCTGTCATGGCAAGAAAATTCTAAGTTAGTTTGTGACCCAGAGAAACTGTGTTTAACAATAAGGAAAATAGAAATCACTGAGAAATGTTCTCTACTTTTAAGAATTTTAATATCGAATACGATAGCATTTAATTATAAATTAATCCATATTTTATGATACCTGTCTCTATCCAGGAAGGTGAAATTATTCTATCATCTTGCATAGTCCAAAATCTAATTGCTATTTGAAATTAAGAGAAAACTGAATCAATTTTGTTTTTACCATTGCTGAATCTACTCTGTCCATGACACCAGACACTGACTTTTAAATTATTCCAATTTGAAGTATATCTAATCTAAAATATATTATTTTCTGGTATTCTGAGAATCGCTGAAATGCTACTGAGCAGATTTTTCTCCTAATAAAAGTATTTGTATTTTCCTCATAACAACAGCACATGAACAAAATAAATGCATAGATAAGCAAGCCTGTATCAACATAACTTGTTACGAAGGTATTTTAATAATTAAAAATTGCCTATATCAGACAAAGGAATTTTCATTCAGAAAATTTACAGCTTGCCATCCACATATTTTCTTCCCATTGATTCTGTATAGCCTCCTTTCCACAGGCAGATATTTTCTATAAGAATTTGTTACTCCAATTCATTAACCTAATAGAAACATTTCAAATTAAATAATTTTGCAATCAGTATGTTCCAGTTGACTGAAAACTGCTGTGGCCATTTTACATGATATTTTATATACTTTGAATAAGAGCAAGTGTGATCTCTAAGATAACCTATATACAAATCTAGTTATTAAAAGAGGCACATTTGGCTCAGAGTATCTTTCAACATTAAAACCAAAGGAAAAAAGGTAATTCAAGTTGTGGTCTGGCGTTTAGAATCTCAACACGGAAGTATCTTCTGTGCTATGTATGAGTCAATATTTACATTGACTGGTTTTTCAGCCCAGAATATTTCTATGTAAAACTCTTGGAGATATCTGTGTGGTTCTTATAACAATTATTTATTAATACTATACTTTTTTGGGTCAAACACAGAAAGTAGACTTTTTGTTTGTTTTATCATGATGTTGTGTTTGGTTGTAAATGGACCTACTCTTACATGTCAAGTAGTTTAATTTTTTTGGTTGTAAAGGATTTTGCTAGTATATTGTTTAATTGTGTTTTTCTACATAGTTCTATTAGTGTCTTTCCAAATTAATAACAATGTCACTGATGCTGACTGGAAAGTTTATGGGTTGCTCCATTGATATCTATAGTTGTTGTGTCAGATTCAATCTAGTGCTCGGCCAAGTATATAAACTAGTTACCACTGAGTTGATTATGACTCATAGTGGCCTCATGCGTGTCAGAGTAAAATGTCACCCATAAAGTGTGTCACAGTGTTTTCAAAGGCTGATTTTTCAGAAGTATATTACAGTCCGTTCTTCCAAGGTACCTCTGGGTGGACTGGAACCTCCAACTTTTCTGCTAGCAAGTGAGCCCCTTGACTTTACTACCCAGGGACTCCCTATCAAGTATAATCTCATTCAGTTGATTTTTATGTGTTTTTCATGATTGGGCTGCTGCTTTGTTTTGTGCTTCACTGAGAAATTGCCAACCTCTTTTCTAAGGATTTTAACCCTTCCCTTGAACTCCTGATCAGTTGTTTAGACCATGATAATAAAGCCCCATAATCTCACTTGGATTCTTTGTGGCTATATTTCATTGCTCTACCTGCAAACAAGAACTAGAATGGATTTACAATGTATCATTGATGATGTTTTGTGGTCCATTGGTTAACACATCTCCTCTTATTGGTCTCACTTCTCAAGTTACTTTGAGTTGATGTCAAAACGGATTTTTTTCCTACCCATTTCTCACTAACCTAATTTGTTTACAACTTACCCTGACTCACATAGATAAAAACGCATAGATCAACTATTTTAGTCTGTACAATCGTGCCACTATTATACGGACTCACGTAGGAGTGTTTTCAATCGCCTCATATACATGCGAAAGCTGGATAATAAATAAGGAAGACTGAAGAAGAATTGACACCTTTGAATTATGGTGTTGGCAAAAATTATTGAATATACCATGAACTGCCAGAAGAACAAACAAATCTGTCTTGGAATAAGTACAGCCAGAATGCTCCTTAGAAGCAAGAATGGTGAGACTTTGTCTCATGTACTTTGGACATGTTATCAGAAGGGACCAGTCTCTGGAGAAGGACATCGTGCTTGGTAAAGTAGACGGCCAGCAAAAAAGAGGAAGAACCTCAACAAGATGGACTGACACAGTGGCTGCAACAATGGCTCAAGCATAACAATGATTGTGAGGATGGCACAGGACCAGGCAGTGTTTCATTCTGTTGTGCATAGGTTCGGTATGAGTTGGAACCAAACTGATAGCACATAACAACAACAGGAGCTAACATAAACTCTATGCAGTGGCACTGGCAGTTGACATTTTAAACATCTGCAATTTTAAGATAGTTAGGTAAGTTGGGGAATGGTTACTGTCTTCTCACTCTGTATATTAAATTATATGTTTTATCACATTTTTATAATTTGTGTTCAACTTTTATTGCAATACTCTGAACTGGGTTTCTAATCATTAATAGAAGGAAGATGAACCTGTAGATATCAGAAGTTAAAGTAAATTCAAGAGGTAGGGAAGTGTAGCAAAGGTCTCATGCTTTTCTAGAAAGGAGAGCCTTCAGACAATTATGGCCGTATTGGAATGTACACTTAGTTTTGACGAATATTTTAATTGTTCAAAAGAAGTTTAATATTGGATTTCACACACATTGTAACATTTTAAAATGTTGTTTAATAATATAATTTATATTTGAAGAATGGTAACCCAAGAAAATTCTGTGTACAGCCAGGGTCTTGATCTTGAGCTACCAGTGCACAACATGCAACATTTGAATTAAAGCAACCAAAGGTAAACTTTAAATAGATTATTTTTACTAAGATAATTAATGTAGACTCACTCCTCATAGAGGTTTCCTATGTCATATCGTCCACTTAAACAGTCAATTATTACACTTATTAAATGTATATTTTGTAAATTATACTTATTTATTTATATATACATAAGTATACCTTTTACTATATATGTATATATATATACACTTTTTACTTTTACTTATATTTTACTTGGATCCACCATCAACAACCACGGAAGCAGTAGTCAAGAAATCAAACTATGTATTGCACTGGGCAAATCTGCTGCAAGAGACCTCTTTAAAGTGTTAAAAAGCAAAGACCTCGCTTTGAGGACTAAGGTGATCCTGACTTAAGCCACGTATTTTCAATAGCCTCATATGCATGCGAAAACTGCACAATGAATAAGGAAGATCAAAGAAGAATTGACACCTTTGAATTATGATGTTGGTGAAGAATAGTGAAGAACATTGAACTGAAGAATATTGAATATACCATGAATATATCACGAGGGATCTGTCCTTGGAGAAGGTAGATGGTCAGCAAAAAAGAGGAAGGCCCTTGACGACATGGATTGACAGAGTGGCTGCAGCAATGGACTCAAATATAATAATGATTGTGAGGATGGTGCAGGACCAGGCAGTATTTCATTCTGTTGTACTTAGGGCCAATGTGAGTCAGAATTGACTTAATGATACCTAACAATAACCATGGCATGAATGATTTAAAATGTATTTGTTTCTTCTTAACTAATACTCTGTACTAGCCACTATAAGTGTATAAGTCATTTAAAATGCAGTTGATATTTTAAGTGGTTTAAAATCTTTATAAACACTCAAACATTAGTCTGGTAGTTGTGAACTCATCATAAAATATTTTCAGACATATATAAATATATCTGGGTCATTATCAATTTTTAAATGCTAACTTGAAGTAAATGAATTAGATGATGAGATGGAATGAGATGGGAAATCAGTGAATATTATTTTACCTATTCTTTTGTATATGGAAATGATTTAGAGAGAAGGAAGAAGGAAGAGTATTTTTACTGCATAGAAGTAAAAGTAAAGTATTTTGGAAAATTACTTTTAAAAAATTCCTTAAATCTGGGGACTTCCAGGCAACACGGCACTATAGACAGAAGCATCACACCATCCCTTCATAGTGAAGATCCAAAAAACTAAGTCAAACAGAGTCAGACATCAATCCTGAAACCTTAAGCATCAAATGAAGAAATAAATAACTCAGCCAAGCACCAAAGGGAATAAGAAACTGACGGAAAACAGACAGCAACGAGAGATACATGCAGAGGTCCCCTATCAGCTACAAAAGCACAGATCCACCATCTTGGACTCCTATCAGAGATCAGCGAACAGGGGAAACATGAAAGCAGCTTCACGGAGCTTCCAGAAGGAGACAGAACAACCATAACCAGTGATATATGCTTTCTAACTCCGAACCTTCTTCACCCCCACTCAGCTTCCTTCTACTTCCTACAGCCACAGTCTCTTGTCTGGGAAGCACCAGCTTCAACACAGTGTCACTTGGATTCCACCGGTCTGCACTGGCCGGCTCCCTGAAAGCCATTTGTTGGCTGCCCGTGTTGCTTTTTCCCACTTCTTTAGATTTCTTCCTCACCTCTCACCACCTCCCCTTCTTTCTCTCAAATACCTGGCTCTGTGTGCCATCTTTCCTTCTTCCTGTAACGCTACAAAACACTGCTCGACTGTGAAACTGCTTCCCAGCCCATGCCGCCAAACAGGTGGGACCGCCTGGGCTTTTGTTTGTTTGTTCTGATTTGATTTCTTCTTTTGTTTGTTTCCTTTTTCTTTTCTCAGCTTGGAGCTCCTTCTAGCCAGGCAGTACTGCACAGCTTGGGAGCTATTCCCTTACTCTGAACAGAAACACATTGACACCCCTGGGAGCAGTTTTCTTCTTTTGTTTTTCTTGGTTTGTTTGTTTTGTTTCTTCTCTCTCTTTTTCCCTTTTTGACTTTCTTCATTACCTGTTTCTTGACTCTCTATACTTATCTTCTAGTCCTGTCTCCTGAATACCTCTACCCCTTCTAGCCAGACTGTACTTCATAGATTAGGAGCAAATTCCCCAGTCCTAGAAACTGCACCAGCGAGATCCCTGGGGGCTTTTCTTTCTTTCTTTTTTTCTGCAATTTTTATTTATTCATTTTTATCTTTTACCCCTTTACTTTTTTTTATTTTTGTTTTTCTCCATTTCTCAGTCTCTCATCTCTCCACTCCAATAACAAGCTCCCTTAGCACTCTTTTTTGATTGTGTGTATGTTTTTGGATCCTGTTCTTCTCTCCTCTCTCTTCTTTCCCATACTCATCTTAGCTCCACACATAACAATCTCCCCATCCTTTCTGCCTACCTGCACTGTGCGCTGAACACCACACTCCCAAGCAGCACAGGCAAGGCCTACTGGAACCTGACCTGCACTGAATCCCAGCTACCCTGTTGGGCTTAGTATATGCCACAAACAACCCATCCCAGCAATTCCCTTTCAGCTGGACCTTCCCTGCTGTAGCATACCTGAGTGACTGACCCTGCCCATTGAAGATAGGGGTGAAAAGTATCGTGCCCACAGATGAGCAAACAAAAAAGAACACACAGCCTGCCTGCTCAGACATAAACAAATAAAACAAAACAGCAGGACAAAATGAACAAATCTACAATCAATAAATGAGGAAACTAACTACTGAATGCCCTAAAGACAGCAGATAATATCAAAACATATACAAAAATAGGACAAGATGGTTCCTGTAGGCATCCAAAATAAAACACCAGATGATTTTCCAAAAGAAGAAAAGTCACCAGAATGACCTGATAGGGAATTCAAACCTCTAATATTCAGAATTATTGAAGAGTTGAAGCAAAAAGCAGACAAATATGAGGAAAAAAGAGACAAATTCATGGAAAATACAGACAAAAAATGGAAGAATTCAGGAATATAATGCAGGAACAAAATGCCCAAATAAATTCACAGCTAGAAATCATACAAAAAACAACAATTAGAAATCCAAAAGATAAACAACAAGATTTCAGAAATGGACAGTGTCATAGAAGGGCTGAGGAACAGGTTTGAAAATGATAGAAGACAGGGTCAGTGAAATTGAAGACAAACACTGTATACAACTCTGTGGAAAAATTGGAAGAAAGAACAAAAACAAATGAAGAAACCCAAAGAAATATGTGGAATACAATTAAAAGCAAAAATATGTGAGTGATCAGAGTTCCAAAACGGGGAGAAAACAGAAAACACGGAGAGGATCAGTGAAGAATTGCTGACAGAAAACTTCCCCAGTATCATGAAAGATTAAAAGCAGACCATCCAAGAAGTTCAACGAACCCCATATAGGATAGACCCCAAAAGAAAATCACCAAGGCATATCATAATCACACTCGCTAAACCAAACACAAACAAAGAATCCTGAAAACAGCTCATGAAAAACAAAAAAACATATGGAGAGGAGAAACAATAAGACTAAGCTTGGATTATTCGGCAGAAGCCATGCAGGTAAGGGGCATTGGGATGACATATATAAAACCTTGATAGAAAAAAATTGCCAGCCAAGAATAATATATCCTGCAAAACTCTCGTTCAGATATGATGGTGAAATTAGGACATTTCCACATAAACAGAAATTAAGGGAATAAGTAAAAAACAACCCAAACTTACAAGACTTATTAAAGGGAGTCCTTCAATCTGAGAACAAACAATATCAGACCACAGGTTGAATCTAGGACACAGTATCGTACCAGCAATGTACCAGTCTAGGAAATGAACTCTGGAGAACTATCAAAAACCAAAAGAATTACAACAGGGAACCAGAGAGGTTAATCTGTAAATGACAACAGCATCAGAACGATCAAAGAGGGAATAAATGGTGTAGGTACAGAAACTTCTAATGGAGAGGAAGGCAAGGTGATACAAGAAATAATAGACTGGTTCAAACCTAGGAAGATAAGATGAATTTCAAGGTAACTGCAAAGAAAGTTAACAAACCTATTCATCAAAATAAAGAAGAAAAGCATAAAGTCTCAGTAAAAACAAAACCTACAAAAACAAAATAAATGAGAAAAAAGCCACAAACAAAAGGAATTCAGCACAGGAGACTAAGAGGAAAAAAGAAAACATCAACATCGCAAAAAAAAAAGCACTGCAAAATGACAGCAATAAACTCACAACTATCAATAATTACACTGAATGAAAATGGTCTAAATGTACCCAAAAAGAGACAGAAAACGACAAAATGGATTAAAAAAAAAAAAAACAGGATCCATCAATATAATGTCTATGCAGACACACCTTAGAAACAAAGACATAAAGTTATTAAAAATCAAAGGATGGAAAGAAATATATCAAGCAAACAGCTGCCAAAAAACAGCAGGAGTGGCAATACTAATCTCAGATAAAATAGACTTTAAAATAAAATCCACCATAAAAGACAAAGAAGGACAGTATGTAATGATTAAGAAGATGATCCATCATGAAGATATAACCATAAAAGACAAAGAAGGACACTATATAATGAT
Organism: Dugong dugon; assembly: GCA_030035585.1. Lineage (NCBI taxonomy): Eukaryota > Metazoa > Chordata > Mammalia > Sirenia > Dugongidae > Dugong > Dugong dugon. The sequence continues at coordinate 103,567,583 of CM057463.1, read as the reverse complement.
TAAGGAGATGATCCATCACGAATACTTAACCATAATAAACATCTACAGACCCCATATCAGGGCTCCAAAATACATAAAACAAACTCTAGTAGCACTGAAAAGAGAAACTGACAGTACCAAAATAATAGTAGGAGACTTCAACACACTACTCTTGGTAAAGGACAGAGCATCTACAAAGAAACTCAGCAAAGATACGGAAGACCTAAAGGTCACAATCAGCCAACTTATCCTCCTAGACATATATATAACACTCCACACAACAGCTGCAAAGTACACATTTTTTCCAGTGCACATGGGACGTTCTCCAGAATAGACCACATCTTAGGCCACAGAGTAATCCTTAACAAGCTCTAAAATGTTGAGCTAATACAAAGCATTTTCTCTGAGCACAATGCCATCAAGGTAGAAATTAACAACAGGAAGAGCAAGAAAAAAAAATTAATTACATGGAAACTGAATAACACCCTGCTTACACATCACTGGGTAATAGAAGAAATCAGAGATAGAATCAAAAAATTCCTAGAATCAAATGAGAATGAAAACATATCATACCAAAACCTTTGGGACACAGCAAAGGCAGTCCTCAGACTCTGGCATTACTGGTGAGGAATAAACATACTCATATTCATGTTCATTGCAGCATTATTCACAATAGCAAAAAGTGGAAAACAATCTAGATGCCCATCAACAGATGAATGGATAAACAAACTATGGTACATACACACAGTGGAATATTATGCAACGATAAATAACAATGATGAATCTGTGAAACATCTCATAACATGGATGAAATTGGAGGACATTATGCTAAGTGAAATAACTCAATCACAAAAGGACATATATTGTATGAGACCACTACTGTAAAAACTTCTGAAAAGGTTTACACAGAAAAAGAAACAATCTTTGATGGTTACGAGGGATGTGAGGGGTCGTGGGGGGAAACTAAATAAACAATAGATAAGTAGTAACTTTGGTGAAGGGTAAGACAGTACACAGTCCTGGGGAAGCCAGCACAACTTGTAAAAGGAAAGGTCATGGAAGCCCATCGACACATCCAAACTCCCTGAGGGACTGAATTGCTGGGCGGAAGGCTGTGGGGACCATGGTCTCAGGGAACATCTAGCTCAATTGGCATAACACAGTTTATAAAGACAATTTTCTGCGTTTGGTCTTGGTGAGTATCATCTGGGGTCTTAAAAGCCTGTGAACAGCGATCTGAGATACTCCACTGGTCTCATCCCTTCGGGAGCAAGGGAGAATGAAGAGAACAGGACACAAGGAAAAGATTAGTCCAAAGGACTAATGGACCATGGCTGGCACAACTTCCACCGGACTGGGTCCAGTACAGCTGAATGGTGCCCAGCTGCCACCACTGACTGCTCTGACAGGGATCACAACAGATGGTCTTGGATAGAGCTGGAGAAGGATGTAGAACAAAATTATAACTCACAAAAAAGGACGGATTTACTGGCCTGACAGAGACTGGAGAAGCCCCAAGAGTGTGGCCTCCAGACACCCTTTTAACTCAGTGGTGAAGTCACTTCTGAGGTTCATGGTTCAGCCAGGGATTGGACAGCCCCATAGAACAAAATGGGACTAATGAAGCACAACAGTCCAAGGACAGGGACTGGAGGGCGGGAGGGGACAGGAAAACTGGTGATAGGGAACTCAAGGTTGAGAGGGGACAGTGTTAACATGTCGTGTGGTTGTTAACCAATGTCATAAAACAGTTGGTGTACTGACTGTTTAATGTGAAACTATTTGTTCTGTAAACCTTTATCTAAAGTACAATTAAAAAAGGCGGGCAGGGGGGATAAACATGTAACATTAAGGTCTAGAAAAGTTGAAAACTATAATGAGATATTCTCCTTTGTTTTCTACTTCCAACATATTTTGTTTATTGTTTTCTTTTTTAAAAAATTGTGCTTTCAGTGAAAGTTTACAGTTCAAGTGATTTTCTTATACAAAAATTTATACATACATTGTTATGTGACCCTAGTTGCTCTCCCTACAATGTGACAGCACACTCCTCCTTTCCACTCCAATTTCCGGTGACCATTCAACCAGCTCCTGTCCCTTTCTGTCTTCTCCTCTAGCCTCTGGACAGCAGCTGCCAATTTAATCTCATGTACCTACTTGAGCTAAGAAGCACATTCCTCACGAGTATCATTTTATGTCTTACGGTACATTCCAAAGAGTTGGCTTCAGGAATGGTTTTAGTTTTGGGCTAACAGAGAGTCCAAGGGCCATATCTTCCCAAATCCCTCCAGTCTCAATCAGACCATTAAGTCTGATCTTTTTACTAGAATTTGATTTCTGCACCCTACTTTTCTCCTGCTCTGTCAGGAACTCTCTGTTGTGTTCTCTGTCAGGGTGGCCATTGATGGTAGCCAGGCACCATCTAGTTTCTCTGGTCTCAGGCTGATGCAGTCTCTTGTTTATGTGACTTTTCTGTTTCTAGGCTAGTATTTTCCTTGTGTCTTTGGGGTTCTTCATTCTCCTTTGCTCCAGGTGGGTTAGGACCAATTGATACTTCTTAGATTGCCACTTGCTAGCTTTTAAGACCCCAGATACCACTCACCAAAGTGAGAAGCACAACATTTTCTTAATAAACTTTGTTATGCCACTTGACCTAGATGTACCCTGAAACCATGGTCCCCAGACTCCTGCCCCTGCTACTCTGTCCCTTGAAGTGTTTGTCTGTATTCAGGAAACTTCTTAGCTTTTGGTTTAGTCCAGTGGTGCTGATTTCTCCTGTACTGTGTGTTGTCTTCCCCTTCGCCTAAGATAATTCTTGTCTGCTATCTAGTTAGTGAAAACCCCTCACCTCCCTCCCCACGCTGAAAACCATCATGGAATGTTTTCTTCTGTGTTTAAACCTTTTCCTGAGTTCCAATAATAGTGGTCTCATACAATATTTGTCCTTTTCTACTGACTAATTTCACTCAGCATAATGCCTTCCAGATTCATCCACCTTATGAGATGTTTCGTGGATTTGTTGTTGTTATCATTGCACAGTATTCCATTGTGTGGATATATCGTAATTTGTTTATTTGTCTGTTGATGGGCACCTAGGTTGTTTCCATGTTTTTTGCTATTGTAAACAGTGCTGCAATGAGCATGAGTGTGTATATTCCTATACGTGTGTCAGCTCTTATTTCTCTAGGATGTATTACAAGGAGTGGGAATGCTGGATCCTACGGTATTTCTATTTCTAGCTTTTAAGGAAGTGTCCAATCGATTTCTAAAGTGTTTGTACCATTTTTCATTCCCATCAATAGTGCATTAAGTGTTCCAGTCTCTCCACAACTTCCTCAGCGTTTATTATTTTGTGTTTATTGGATTAATGCTAGTCTTGTTGGGGTGAGATGGTATCTCACTGTACTTTTGATTTGCAATTCTCTAATGGCTAATGATCGTGAGCATTTCCTCAAGTATCTGTTAGCTGCCTGAATGTCTTCTTTGGTGAAGTGACTATTCATATACTTTGCCCATTTTTTAATTGAGTTATTTGTGTTTTTGTTGTGGAGGTTTTAAGTATCTTGTAGATTTTAGAGATTAGACCCTAGTCTGATATGTCACAGCCAAAAATTTTTTCAGAATCTGTAGGTTGTCTTTTTACTCTTTTGGTGAAGTCTTTTGATGAGTGTAAGTGTTTGATGTTTAGGAGCTTCCAGTTATCTAGTTTCTCTTTTGGTGTTTGTGCACTGTCAGTAATGTTTTGCATTCTCTTTATGCCATGCATTAAGGCTCCTAGCATTGTCCCTATTTTTCTTCCATGATCTTTATCTTTTTATATTTTATATTTAGATCTTTGATCAATTTTGAGTTTGTTTTTGTACATGGTGTGAGGTTTTGGTCTTGTTTCATTTTTTTGCAGATGGATATCAAGTTATGCCAGGACCGTTTGTTAGAGACTGTCTTTTCCCCCATTTAATGGACTTTGGGCCTTTGTCAAATATCAGCTGCTCATAGGTGGATGAATTTATGTCTGGATTCTCAATTCTGTTCCATTGGTCTATGTATCTGTTGTACCACTACCAGGCTGTCTTGACTACTGTGGCTGTATAATGGTTTCTAAAATCAGGTAGTGTGAGGCTTCCCGCTTTGTTCCTCTTCTTCAGTAATGCTTTGCTTATCCAAGGCCTCTTCCCATTTCATATGAAGTTGGTGATTTTTTTCTCCATCTCATTAAAAAATGTCCTTGGCATTTGGATCGGGATTGCATTCTATCTGTAGATCACTTTGGGTAGAATAGAAATTTTAACAATGTTGAGTCTTCCTATCCATGAGCAAGGTATGTTTTTCCACTGATTTAGTTCTCTTTTGGTTTCTTGCAGTAGTGTCTTGTACTTTTCTTTATATAGGTCTTTTATGTCTCTGGTTAGGTTTATTCCTAAGTATTTTATCTTCTTGGGGGCTATTGTAAATGGTATTGATTTGGTGATTTCCTCTTCAAAGATGTCTTTTTTGGTGTAGAGGAATCAGGTGGGTTTTTGTATGTTTATCTTGTATCCTGATACTTTGCTGAAATCTTCTATTAATTCCAGTAGTTTTCTTGTGGATTCTTTGGGGTTTTCTGTGTATAAGTTCATATCATCTGCAAATAGAGATAATTTGACCTCTTCCTTAACAATTTGGATGCCTTATTTCTTTTTATAGCCTAATTGCTCTAGCTAGGACCCCCAGCACAATGTTGAATAAGGGTGGTGATAAAGAGTATCCTTGTCTGGTTCCTGTTCTCAAGGGGAATGCTTACAGACTCTCTCCATTTAGGATGATGTTGGTCATTGGCTTTGTATAAATGCCCTTTATTATGCTGAGTAATTTCCCTTCTATTCATATTTTGTTGAGAGTTTTTATCACGAATGGGTGTTGGATTTTGTCAAATGCCTTTTGTGCATCAATTGATAAGATGGCTCTTGACTTTTGGTTTATTTATGTGATGGATTACATTGATTGCTTTTCTAATATTGAACCATCCCTGCATACCTGATATGAATGTGAATTATTGATCATGGTGAATTATTTTTTTGATATGTTGTCGAACTCTATTGGCTATAATTTTGTTGAGGGTTTTTGTGTCAACATTCATGAGGAATACTGGTCTGTAAGTTTCTTTTTTTGTGTTGTCTTTACCTGGTTTTTGTATCAGGGTTATACTGGTTTCATATAATGAGTTTGGGAGTATTCCATCCTCTTCTATGTTCTGAAATACCTTTAGTAGTAGTGGTGTTAACTCTTCTCTGAAAGTTTGGTAGAATTCTCTAGTGAAACCAGGTCTTTTTCTGGTTGGGAATTTTTTAATTACATTTTCAGTCTCTTTTTTTGTTATAGGTGTATTTAGTTGTTCTACCTCTGTTTGTGTTAGTTTAAGTAGGTAGTCTGTTTCAGAAATTTGTTCATTTCCTCTAGGTTTTCAAATTTGTTAGTGTACAGTTTTTCATAGTATTCTGTTATAATTCTTTTAATTTCAGTTGAGTCTGTTGTGATATGGCTCATTTCATTTCTTATTCAGGTTATTTGCTTCCTCTCTTGGTTTTCTTTTGTCATTTGGGCCAATGGTTTATCAGTTTTGTTGATCTTATCAAAGAACCAGCTTTTGGTCTTGTTAACTCTTTGAATTGTTTTTCTATTTCATTTTATTCTGCTCTAATTTTTATTATTTCCTTTCTTCTGGTGCTCGAGGACTTCTTCTGATGTTCTCTTTCTATTTATTTGAGTTGTAGAGTTGTGTTTTGTTTTTGGTCATTTCTTCTTTTTGGATGTGTGCATTTATTGCTATAAATTGACTTCTGAGTACTGCTTTTACTGTGTCTCAAAGAGTCTGGTAGGATGTGTTTTCATTCTCATTTAATTCTGTGAATTTCTTTATTCCATCCTTAATTTCTTCTATAACCCAGTAGTTTTTAAGCAAGGTATTGTTCAATTTCCATGTGTTTGATTTTTTTCCTTGCTTTTTCTGTTATTGATTTCTATTTTTATGGTTTTACGGTCAGAAAAGATGCATTGTAATATTTCGAAGCTTTGGATTCCGTTAAGGCTTGCTTCGTGGCCTAATATGTGGTCTATTCTGGAGAATGTTCCACGTGCATTGAAAAAGAAAGTATACTTGGCTGCTGTTTGGTGGAGTGTTCTGTATATGTCTATGAGATCAAGTTGGTTGATTGTAGCATTAGATCTTCAGTGTCTTTACTGAGCTTCTTTCTGGATGTTCTGTCCTTCACCAAAAGTGGTATGTTGAAGTCTCCTACTATTATTGTGAAGCTGTCTATCTCTCTTTTCAATGCCACTATAGTTAGTTTTATGTGTCTTGGAGCCCTGTCATTGGATGCATAATATTTATTGTGGTTATGTCCTGTACTTGTAGTGTCCTTCCTTCTCTTTTTCAGTGGATTTTACTTTAAAGTCTATTTTGTCAGAGATTAATATTGCCACTCCTCCTCTTTTTTGAGTGTTGTTCGCTTGATACATTTTTTTCCATCCTTTGAGTTTTAGTTTGTGTCTTTAAGTCTAAGGTGTGTCTCTTGTAGGCAGCATATAAACACATCGTGCTTCTTTTATCCATCCTGCCCCTCTCTGTCTCTTTATTGGCACATTTATTCCTTTTACATTCAGCATAATAATTGATGGGTATGAGTTCAGTTCTGTCAGTTTGAGGGTTTTTTTTGTGTTGTGGACTGTATCTTTGTTCCACTTAATTTGCTGTGATGAGTCATTTTTCTTTATGTATTTTCTTTTCATCTTTTTCATTGTTGTTGATTTTGTATTTGCAGAGCCTTTATGTTTTTCTTTTTTTTTTTTTTTTTTTTTGATGTTCAGGGTTGTTAGTTTCCTTTGTAGTTACCCTAATATTTACCCCTATTTTTCTAATTTTAAACCAATCTTTTATTTCTTTATATCACCTTGACTTCCTCTCCACATGAAAGATCTATGACTACAATTGTTAGTCCTTCTTTTTGTTTTAATGTTGTCGTCTTTTACATATTGTCATCTCTGTTTCCCTATTTTCAGTATTTTAGTTTTGATTTATTTTTGTGACTTCCCTATCTGGGTTGATATCTTGTTGTTCTGTCCTGTGTTCTAGTCTTGGGTTGTTATCTGATGTTACTGATTTTCTAACCAGAGGACTCTCCTTAATATTTCTTGTAATTTTGGTTTTGTTTTTGCAAATTCTCTAAACTTTTGTTTATCCAGAAATGCCCTAGGTTAGTCATCATATTTGAGAGACAGTTTTCTGGATATAGAATTTTTGGCTGGCAATTTTTTTCTTTCAAGTCTTTATATATGCCATCTTATTGCCTTCTTGCCTAGATGGTTTCTGTTGAGTGGTCTTAGATTAGTCTTATTCACTCTCCTTTGTAGATGAGTTTGAGTTTATTCCTAGCTGCTCTTAAAATTTTCTCTTTATCATTGTCTTTAGCAAATTTGATTATAATATGTCTTTGTGACTTTCTCTTGGGATCTACCTTGTGTGGCTTTCAATGGGCAACTTGGATAGATATCGTCTCATCTTTCATGATATCAGGGGAGTTTTTTGCTAACCAATCTTCAAAAATTCTCTGTGTATATTCTGTTATCCTCCCCTGTTCTGGTAATCCAATTACTAGTACATTATTCCTCTTGATAGAGTCCCACATAATTCTTATCATTTCTTAACTTTTTAAAATTCTTTTATCTGATTTTTCCTCAAATGAGTTGGTCTCAAGTGCTTTATTTTCAATCTCACTAATTCTGACTTCCATTGTCTCAATTCTGCTCCTATGTCTGTCTATTGAGTTGTCTAATTCTGAAATTTTATTGTTAATCTTCTGTATTTCTGATTGCTGTCTCTCTAACAGGCAGGTCACGTGATCTAGTTTGATTATTGGTGCCTTTGAAGCTCTAAAGTCCTGTTTCCACGTGGTTAGATCTGTTACTAGGTATGTGAGCCCAGGAGTCCATTTACTTTTCTTCTATGGATTCAGCTCAGGTGTCCAGGTAGTCAGTCACCAAGTGTGTGGTGCAGGCTCTCACCTATAGCCCTACATGGGCAGGGGTAATTGGAGTAGGCACAGGTATCTGGTTATAGTAGGGGTTCGCAAGTTGAGTGAGGCATGGGGCTGACGGCTGCCCCTGAGTGTCTGGGAGGAAAATATTTCCTTGTTCCCTAAGGCACATAAAGGGTGGATTTTGCTGCAGCCTTTGAGCACCCAATGCTGTTGGCTGTAAGGAATTAGAGGCACCACTTATTCTTGGACCCCTGTGACAGGTGGCTAGGTGGTGTGGGTGGAAACATCAGTCCTCGGGTCCCTGAAGTGGATAGGTGAGGACCCTGCTTATTGGGCAGAGTGGTGTCAAATGTCACAAATGTGCCATTCCACCATATAGCTGATACAGCTGAAGTTAGGCTTCAGGTATACACCCTGTAGTACTGTGCTAATGAGGGTCTTCGCTGTTGAAATGGGCCCACACAGGTCTATGCAGGGGTGAAAGGCATTCAAAGTCTGTGGACCCCTTATGCCTGTGCCTAGGCAAAGGAGCTGTGCCTGCTCTGAGTTCCCAGCTTAGGAGAGATGGCAGATTATTTTTTCCTGTTTGTTAATTTGTTCCCTCTCCAAGGTCAGGAGAATGGCTCAGGGCAAGTGGCAATCGCTGAAACCAGCCTGGAACCCTGGTGCAGAGCAGGGAGAAGGAGGATAAATTGGAGAGAGGTTCTTCCCAAAGGGTTTTTTTTTTTTTTTTTTTTTATCTGCATGGTAGGTTAGACGCATGTACTTATCTTTTGCCAATTGATTGATGCTTGTCACTTGTTCTGGAGGCTTGAGTAGACTCTCCACCACTCCATCTCTCTTGATGTGGAAAACGTGTCCTGAGTGCCACTGCTTGCCTCACTGAACATGCCAGCTGACCTGGCTTGCAGGTGTCCGTTTCTGCTGGGTCAGGTCTGGCAACTCCTCGCTGCTTCTGAACCATGTCTCCCTCCCCTTGACACTCAATCCAATTCCTCAGCTTTGCATTTGTTTTTCAAGGCTCCTAGATTGTCATATATAATCGATTCACTTGTTTTTTCTCATCTTTGTTGTAAGACGGACCACAGGAAGCATCTGACTTCTTCGCCATCTTGTCCCTGGCTCCCTGTTTTTTTCAACAGTTCATTTAAAATATATATATTTTTTCTATTCAGATAAAAGCTGTCTCATAGGTGAGTTAGCATGTGTAAAAAGTTCAAAACTGTGCCCGGCACTCAATAAATATTTTCTATTTATAACTGGTGGTGTAGTGGTAAAGAGCTACGTCTGCTAACCAGAAGGTCAGCAGTTTGAATCCACCAAGCACTGCTTGGAAACTCTATGGGGAAATCCTACTCTGTCCTAGACGGTTGCTATGAGTTGGAATCGATTCGATGGCAAAAGATTATTTTTTATAATCAGCTTATCAATTTGAAGCTTTATAAATGTTTATGGAAAATATCAGTTCATCAAATTATTTCTTAGCTATATTCTCTGTGCTGAGCCTAATGGCTTAATGGCTGGGGATTCAATGAAGCACAGAATGCACTTTGCCCTAAAGGAGTTTACAGTCACATACACATACCCAGAAACCAGGTAAAATTATGGTAGAAGATAGAATTCTTATGAGGTATGTAATTTGAAATCCATTTAGTGATAAGTTAAAATTGCCTACGAACTTACAGTGAGAAATTCTTTCTTTGATAAATAAAATTTCTCATAAAAAAACTACGGTGGTTTAATTACATAACTGTTTAAACATATTCTTAAATAGACATTTTTAGCATTCTTTTCTTTCTTACGCAAAAAATGTTTCCAAATGCTTTATTTTCTTCCAATTTGGTTTGCACAAATGGCTAACCATTAACTTAAAGAAGCTTTGGTTGTACAGTGGTTAAGTGCTTGGCTGCTAACCAAAAGCTTGGTGCTTCAAACCCACACAGACACTCCACAGAAGAAAGACCTGGATATTTGCTCCTTTAGTTTACAGTCTAGGAAAACCTATTGGGCAGTTCTACCCTGTCACATAAAGTCACCATGAGTCAGAATCAACTCAAAGCAACTGACAACAATGACAGCTATATGGATAAAGATCCACATGTCTTTTTGAGATTTCAAGCCAGGTTTTTAGACCAAGATTTATCTTTTGTTTCTCCTGTTTTACACAATATACACTACCATTACACAGTTTGAAATAAATAATAAGCAAGCAATACTCTACTTTGGCAAACTCCTTCTTTTCCCCAGCAGTATCTTTCTGATAGTATCATATCGATTTTTCCATTAATAATTGGGGATTTATATGCCTTATTCCACTGTGCATTGATTGGAGAATAAATTCCTGCAATATATTTTTTTCCATGACTTTCTTATATAGCTATATTTCAGACCAAATGTTACTGTCATATTTTTACTGCTTTACCACACAAACTACCAATAATGTAATAAGACCAGCCAACATAACTCATTCCTTTCTCTGCTAAAAATACATATGCTTAAAAATGATTTTGAGAACTTAACAATAGTTAATATGTGCCTTCACTTTCTCTGTGTGTGTGTGTGCTTTAGGTGAAAGTTTACAGCACAGATTCGTTTCTTGTTCAAAAATTTATACACAATTTGTTTCATGACATTGGTTGCAATCCCTGTAATGTGTCAGCACTCTCCTTCTTTCCACCCAGGTTCCTCATGTCCATTTGTTCAGTTTTCCTGACACTTCCTGCCTTTTGTCTTTGTTTTTGGACAGATGTTACTCATTTGGCCTCATATACTTGATTGTAAGAAGCACATTCCTCATGTGTGTTATTGTTTGTCTTATAGGTCTGTCTAATCTTTGACTGAAAGATAGACTTTAGGAGTGGCTCTAGTTATGAATTAGCAGGATGTCCAGGGGCCACTGTCTTGGGGTTTCCTCCAGTCTCTGTCAGACTAGAAACTCTGGTCTTTTTTCTGTGCATTTTAATTTTGTTCTAAATATTTCTCCTACTCTGCCCAGGACCCTCTACTGTGATCCCTGTCAGAGTGGTCGGTGATAGTAGCCAGGCGCCATGTAGTTCTTCTGGGCTCAAACTGGTGGAGGCTATGGTTCATGTGGTCCGTTTGTCCTTTGGGCTAATATTTTCTTTGTGTCTTTTGTTTTCTTCATTCTCCTTTGCTCTGAATGGGAAGGGACTAATGGATGTATCTTAGATGATTGATTAAAAGCTCTTAAAGACCCCAGAAGCTACTTACCAAGGTAAGATGTAGAACAATTTCTTTATAAACTATGTTATGTCAATTGACCTAGATATTCCCCGAGACCATGGAGCCCAACACTCAGCCCCAGTAACTTGGTCCCTCAAGGGGTTTGCATGTATCTAGGAAGCTTCTATGACTTTCCCACAGACAAGTTGTGCTGACTACCCCTGTAATTTGGGAGTTCTTTCCCTTCACCAATGTTAACACTTATCTACTATGTGATTAGTGGTTTCCCTCCCCATCCCTCCCCTCCCTGGTGACCATCAAAGATCAAAGGTTGTTGTTGTTTTTTCTTTCTGTGTGTAAACTTTTCTTGAGATTTTCTAATAGTGGTGTCATACAATATTTGTCCTTTTTTGATGCACTTATTTCACTGAACACAATGCCTTCCAGGTTTATCCATGTTGTGAGATGTTTCACAGATGTGTCTTCAGTTTTGAGAACAATTTTTCTTGCTTAAATTTACAGAGAAAAATAAAAACAAAACATGAAAACACTATTATTATCACTTACACAGTTTTCATAACCCTAAATCTGACACAACACTGAAAGTATACGTTTGTTAAAATGAATGAGTTGTTTGAACATACCTAATAAATATTATCAGTGGGGTTAAACACCCAAGAGCTTATATGATATTCACATTGTGATTTCCTCTGTATATTTTTCTGTAAATCTACACTTTATACCATAATTTTACATAATTCATTCAGCTTAAGTATTTTTTAAAGCAGGCAATACTCATACTACACATTAGTTTAACAGTGATGTGATCAGTGGAAAAGTGGTTATGCTACGTTAGTTTATTTATGTTAGGTCCAATTATACATTGCATAGATATAAGACTGTGTCAGAGATTCAACAGGAATCCATGAAAGTTCCAACTATTTTGAAAATTACCTCAAAGTAGAATTTCTGGTACATAGTAACTGCAAAAATAATTAATTTTGGATTTATAATTCCCTGCAATGGTTGTAAGTTTGAGCATTTACATTGTAGTGTATTATGTATACATGAATTAGCCAGTGAAAACCTTATGAATAGCAATGGAACATTTTCTGATACAGTGCCAGAAGATGAGCCCCCCAGGTCATAAAGCACTCAAAAGATGACTACAGAAGAGCTGCCTCCACAAAGTAGAGTCAACCTTAATGACATGGATGGAGTCATTAGGGACCTTAATCTGCTGATGTGGCATGACTCAAAATGAGAAGAAACAGATGCAAACATCCTTTAATACTCGGAATATGGAATGTATGAAGTATGAATCTAGGAAAATTGGAAATCGTCAAAAAAGAAATGGAACACATAAACATCGATATCTTAGGCATTAGTGAGACAGAATGGACTGGTATTGGCCATTTTGAGTTGGACTATCATATGGTCTACTATGCTGGGAATGACAACTTGAAGAGGAATGTGCTGCATTCATCATCAAAAAGAAGATTTCAAGATCTATCCTAAAGTACAGCACTGTCAGTAATAGGATAATACCCATACACCTACAAGGAAGACCAGTTAATAAGACTATTATTCAAATTTACGCACCAACCACTAAGGCCACAGATGAAGAACCTGAAGATTTTTACCAGCTTCTGCAGTCTGAGAGTCATCGAACATACAGTGAGGATGCCTTGATAATTACTGGTGATTGGAATGCAAAAGTAGCAACAAAGAAGAAGGATCAGTAGTTGGAAAATACGAAGTTGGTGATAGAAACAATGCCAGATATTACTTGATAGAATTTTGCAAGACCAATCCTTCATTGAAAATACCTTTATTCACCAACATAAGTGGTGACTCTAAACATGGACCTCACCGTATGAAATACACAGAAATCAAATTGACTACATCTGTGGAAAAAGAAGATGGAAAAGCTCAGTATTAACAGTCAGAACAACGCAAGGGGCCAACTACGGAACAGACCATCAATTGCTCATATGCAAGTTCAAGTTGAAACTGAAGAAAATTAGAACAAGTCCACTAGAACCAAAGTAGGAGCTTGAGTGTATCCCACCTGAATTTAGAGTCCATCTCAAGAACAGATTTGACACTTTGAACACTAAAGACTGAAGACCAGACAAGTTGTGGAATGACATCAATGACATCAAACATGAAGAAAGCAAGAGGTCATTAAAAAGACAGGAAAGAAAGGAAAGACCAAAATGGATGTCAGAAGAGACTCTGAAATTTGCTCTTGAATGTCAAGTAGCTAAAGCAAAAGAATAAATGATGAAGTAAAAGAACTGAACAGAAGATTTCAAAGGTCAGCTTGAGAAGACAAAGGAAAGTATTATAATGACATGTGCAAAAAGCTGGAGGTAGAAAGCCAAAAGGGAAGAACACACTTGGCATTTCTCAAGCTGAAAGAACTGAAGAGAAAATTTAAGCCTCGAGTTGCAATAGTGAAGGATTCTATAGGGGAAAATATTAAATGATGGAGGAAGCATCAAAGGAAGATGGAAGGAATACAAAGAGTCATTATACCAGAAAGAATTAGTCTACATTCAACTATTTCAAGAGGTAGCTATGCTCAGGAACCAATGGTACCGAGGAAGAAGTCCAAGCTACACTGACGGCATTGTTGAAAAACAAGGCTCCAGGAACTGATAGAATATCAATTGAGATGTTTCAACAAATGGTGCAGGGCTGGGAGTGCTCACTCTTCTATGCCAAGAAATTTGAAAGACAGCTACCTGGCCGAATGATTGGCAGAGATCCATATTTATGCCTATTTCCAAGAAAGATAATCCAACCCAACGTGGAAATTATTGAACAATATCATTAATATCACATGCAACTAAAATTTTGCTAAAGGTCATTCAAAAGTAGCTGCAGTAGTATATCTCCCTGGAACTGCCAGAAATTCAGGTCGGATTCAGAAGAGGACATGGAACCAGGGATATCATTGCTGAAGTCAGATGGATCCTGGCTGAAAGCAGAGAATCCAAGCAAATAAAAGACTTGTGTTTTATGCAAAGGCATTCTACTCTGTGGATCATAACTAATCATGGATAACATTATGAAGACTAGGAACTCCAGAACACTTAATTGTACTCATGAGGAAACTATACATAGATCAAGAGATAGTCATTCAAACAGAACAAGGGAATACTGCATGGTTTAAAGTCAGGAAAAGTGTGCCTCAGGATAGTATCCTTTCATCATATCTATTCAATCTGTTTGCTGAGAAAATAATCCAAGAGCTGGACTATATGAAGAAAAACAGGGCATCAAGATTGGAGGAAGACTCATTAACAATCTGCGTTATGCAGATGACACAACTTTGCTTGCTGAAAGTGAAGAAGACTTGAAGCACTTACTAATGAAGATCAAAGACCACAGATTTCAGTATGGATTACACCTCAACATAAAGAAAACAAAAATATGCACAACTGGACCAATAAGCAACATCATGATAAATGGAGAAAAGACTGAAGTTGTCAAGGATTTCATTTTACTTGGATCCACAGTCAACACGAATGGAAGCAGCAGTCAAGAAATCAAAAGACGCATTGCATTGGGAAAATCTGCTGCAAAAGAGTATTTAAAGTGTTGAAAAGTGACTTCCAGACAACATAGTGCTATAGACAGAAGCACTACCCTGTCCCTCAGCAGCAAAGATCCAAAAAACTAAGTCAAACAGAGTCACACATCAATCCTGAAACCCTAAGCATCAAATGAATAGATAAAGAACTCAGCCAAGCACTGAATGGATTAAGAAACTGACAGAGTAGAAATATGGAGGAGAGATACATGCAGAGGTCTCCTCTCAGCTACTGCAACAAAGATCTGCCATCTTGGACTCCTATCAGAGATCGGCCAACATGGGCTACTAGAAAACGGCTTCATGGAGTTTCTAGCAGGAGACAGATCAACCGGTAGACAGAGATATATGCTTTCCCACCCCCCACCCTTCTTCACCTCTACTTGGCCTCCTCTGCTTCCTGCAGCCACAGTCCCTTGGCTGGGAAGCACCAGCTTCACCACGGTATCACTTGGATTCCACCCACCCACACTGGCTGACACCCTGAGTGCCACTTGTTGGCTACTGTTGCTTTGTTTGGCTTCTTTAGATTTATTCCTTACCTCTCACCACCTCCCCCTCCCTTCTGTCAAATACCTGGCTCCATGTGTCATTTTTGCCTCTTCCTGAAAGGCTTCAAAACACCACTCAACTGTGAAATTGCTTTCTGGCCCATGCCGCCACACTAGTGGGACCCTTCAGGGTTTTTTGTTTATTCTGTTTTTATTTGTTTGTTTGTCTTGTTTTTCTCTTCTTGGCTTGAGACCCCCTTCTAGCTGGGCAGTACTGAGTATCTTGGGAGCTATTCCCTTCCTCGGCACAGAAGCAAAGTGACATCCCTTGGGGCATTCTTTTTTCTTGTTTTTTTTTTTTTTGTCTTTTCGTTTCTTTGCTTCTTTTCTTCTCTCTCTTTTTCCCTTTTTGTCTTTCTTCATTTCCAGTTTTTTGTCTATGTATACTTACCTTCTCTTCCTGTCATCTGAACACCTGGTGCTTTATGACACCTCTCCCTCTTCTAGCCAGGCAGTAGTTCAAGGCCTGGGAGCAAATTCCCCAGTCCTAGCAACTGCACCAGTGAGATCCCTGGGGGCTTTTCTTTCTTTCTTATCTCCAATTTTTATTTATTCATTTTTATTTTTTACCCCTTTATTTTTTTTTTTCCATTTCTCAGTCTCTCATCTCTCCACTCCAACAGCAAGCTCCCTTAGTACTTTTTTCCTTTTTTTTGTCTGTATGTCTTAGGCTCCTGTTCCTGTCTCCTCTTTCCAATAAACATATTAGCTAAATACATCACAATCTCCACCTCCTTCATGCCTACCTGCACCATGTGCTGAACATCACACCCAGAAGCAGCACAGGCACGGCTTATTGGAACCTGCCCTGCACTGAATCCCAGCTGCCCTGTTGGCCTTAGTATATGCCACAAACAACCCATCCCAGCAATTCCCCTTCAGCTGGACCTGCCCTGCTGTACCATACCTGAGTTACTGATCCTGCCTTTTGGAGAAAGAGGTGAAAAGTATCATGCCCACAGATGAGCAAACAAAAAAGAACACACAGCCCGCCTGCTCAGACATAAACAAATAAAACAAAAAAGCAGGACAAAATGAACAAATCTACAACCATAAATGAGGAAAGTAACTACTGAATGCCCCAAAGACAGCAGATAATATCAAAACATATACAAAAACAGAACAGGATGGTTCCTGTAGGCATCCAAAATAAAACACCAGATGACTTTCCAAAAGAAGAAAAGTCACTAGAACTACCTGATAGGGAATTCAAACCTCAAATATTCAGAATTATCCAATAGTTAAAGCAAAAAGCAGACAAATATGAGGAAAAAAGAGACAAATTCATGGAAAAGGCAGACAAATTCATGGAAAAGGCAGACAAAAAATGGAAGAATTCAGGAAAATAGCGCAGAAACAAAATGCCCAAATAAATTCACAGCTAGAAATCATACAAAAAACAACAATTAGAAATTCAAAATATAAACAACAAGATTTCAGAAATGGACAGTGTCATAGACGGGCTGAAGAGTAGATTAGAAACGGTGGAAGACAGGATCAGCGAAATTGAAGACAAACACTTGGATACAACTCTGTTTGAGGAAAAATCAGAAAAAAGAACAAAGACAAATGAAGAAACCCTGAGAATTTTGTGGGATACAATCAAAAGCAAAAATTTTCGAGTGATCGGAGATCCAGAACAGGGAGAAAACAGAAAACACAGAGAAGATCATTGAAGAACTGATGACAGAAAACTTCCCCAATATCATGAAAGATGAAAAGCTGACCACCCAAGAAGCACTATGAACCCCATATAGGAGAGACCCCTAAAAGAAAATCACCAAGGTATATCATAACCACACTCACCAAAACCAAAGGCAAAGAATCCTGAGAGCAGCTTGAGAAAAACAAGAAGTCACATACAGAGGACAAACAATAAGACGAAGCTCAGATTATTTGGCAGAAACTATGCAGGCAAGAAGGCAAAGGGATGACATATGTAAAAATTGGAGATAAGAAAGAACAAAAAGCCCCCAGGGATCTCACTGGTGCAGTTGCTAGGACTGGGGAATTTGCTCCCAGGCCTTGAACTACTGCCTGGCTAGAAGAGGGAGAGGTGTCATAAAGCACCAGGTGTTCAGATGACAGGAAGAGAAGGTAAGTATACATAGACAAAAGGTATACATAGGTATACATAGAAAAAAAAAAATGCCAGACAAGAATAATATATCCTGCAAAACTCTTGCTCAAATATGATGGTGAAATTAGGACATTTCCAGATAAACAGAAATTAAGGGAATATGTAAAAACCAAACCAAATTTACAAGACTTATTAAAGGGAATCCTTCGATCAGAGAACAAACAGCTTCAGCTCACAGGCTGAATCTAGGAAGCAGGATCATACCAGCCAGATACAAATCTAGGATATGAACTCTCAAGGACTATTCAAAACCAAAAGAAATACAAAAGGGAATCAGAGCAGTTAAAGCGTAAATGACAATAGCATCACTACAATGAAAGAGGGAATAAACAGTGTAGGTATAGAATCTTCTAATTGAGGGGAAAGCAAGACGATACCAAAT